>LR990661.1:0-5980945 GCA_905147715.2 Xestia xanthographa | reverse complement strand
TCTACCCAGAGTCACTCTCACAGTAAATACAAATCTAATGACACCTCTCAAGCTAAAATCCATCTAGCCGTTCAGGCTGCAGAACGTGCCAGAACTTAGAATTTTATTTACTTTTATACTATTTGTCATTTCGAATTACATTCAAACATATAAGTTGCATATATTTTTGTAATCACCTTTAAAAACCCTTCATTTTGATACCCCACTCGATGGTATTAGAAGAAAAAAACAATTCGACCTCCAAAATCTGGCTCCCCAAATCCGCGATTTTCTTTGTTTATTGATTTTAATGTAGCCAGTGACACTCGCGCCATCAAAACGAATCTAACGACATATAAACTATCCAAATCCCTACATCCGTTGAGGAGTTACGAGGGAACAAAGAAACGGACATACATACATACATACAAACATACATACAGGGCAAACACATAACCCTCCTTTTGGGCTTCGCCGCAGTCGGGTAAAAACAACTTATTTCGCACTATTCGGCCCGCAGTGACTGACGTAACGACCACTTTGTGGTGCAAGCTGATTAGATCTTTATTGTAACAGTATTTCAAACGAAGCTTGAACCACCACAAACAGAGTTGCTAATTTAGCAGATACCCCAGCCTTAACGTATTGGTCGGAGAAGGCAAATTGTAAACTAAATTGAAAAGCCTTGGGGAAGGCCTTTGCCCAGCAGTGGGATAGAGTAGGCTGTTAGTTGTTGCCCGCGACTTCCTTCGCGTGGAAATTTAGATGTGTAGGGTAAACTTGCCTAATTCGTACTTACGCCAAATTCGTACTCCACTTAAAACTCGGCTTTGGTAACAGCTATCAGCGCCTCTAGTGTCAAAAAATAGAAATAACAGTCGGCCATTTCACCACCTGGCAGATAACATCTGTGAAGCTGCTCTCGACCATAATATTGAAAAAGTAAGTTTTTTTAAACTATTGTTGTAATATTTTTACACATTTCGTAAGAGTTTTATTCAAATAAGGTCGTGTATAACCTATTTTACGATTTGATACGTATTAATGTGTATCTTTGCGATTTCATCTGACGTGTTGTCATACTCGTAACTGTTGTCAATTTTTTTGGCGGTAAATTTAAAATTTGTTTGGCTCTTGCCCCTATTTCGTACTCGAGTTAAGTTCTTAAAACGTACTGGTACGATTTAGGAAAACTATTTTGAGAGAGAGAGACTATTTCGAGAATTGGCGAAGACCATCCGTCGAATTTGTTAAGAATTACTACTTGTTTTAATAACACATTGTTGATTATGATGCTGATTCTCAATACTGTATACCTATGAATAGATCTCAAAGTACGAATTAAGGATATAGCAGTACGATTTGGGATGAATGGTCTTAAATCGTACTTTTTTTGTTTTTATTTAAATTGTTTATTTTTGAGAAGTTAATAAGGTTTATGTTAAATTTGATTACGAAAACAATAAAGCAATTTAGCAAACAAAAATTACTTTTAATTAAAACTAATTTATCTTTCCTAATTTTCTAAATATGACGGTTTTCTCTTAAGGGGTACGAATTAGGCAAGTTTACCCTATGTGTGAGACAAAAAAATTGCATACGAAAAACAAAACTTTAAAATCGGTCAAGCCGTTTTGGAGGAGTTCGATAACAAACACTGTGACACGAAATTTTTATATATTAGACTAGATTTAAATTTTAAGACGTTTTAGCGAACCAAAAGTTTTACAACACTTCCTGGAAATTTTCAAGCGAGCTAAAGACACTCGTACATTTTTTAAAGTCATAATAAACCATAGATTTATAGCCGAACATAATGCGTTTATTGACCATCGATCCGTTGAGACCGCTCATAAAATATGTGATCTTCGAGATATTGTCTAGACTACGATTCATTGCCTGAGTCTGAAACTATTCATCGGTAATTAAGTGAGTGATGAATTGTTTTAGTTTTCTTTATTATAATGATGATAATTAGTTTGAAAACATAAGTATTTATATGATTGTTATAATTGTTGGATTAGCAAAAGTTTTGTACTTATTCAAAACAATTATTTAGATGTAAACTAATAATATTAAAGCAGAAAGAAGCTTATTTTATGGTACGTTTACAGGGAGTCAGAAACTCGAAATTTAGTCTCACCAAAATGTTTCGCGTTACAGAGTAACTGGATCGTGGAGGTCAGATAAGCAGTCGCTCCATGTAAAATACTGATATTCAGCTCCATCCGGTTAGACTGGAAGCCGACCAAAAATCGGACGAATTAGAAAATAGTACCTATTCAATAATGCCTGAAATGTCGAACTTTTTATTATAAAGGATATAAAAAATCCCTCAACGAAGCCGAAAGACACTTGTTTTCCCCGTCACAGAGATCTTTTGTTTTGTTCCGGACCATATTATCTAGGAACCTTTTAGTTACCGACGTTCCAACTTAAAAAAAATAGTTTTTCAGGCTATAACGTTACTGTAAATATCTCCATGACCCGTTTACTATTCCATGCACCCATCAGAACAATGTTTTGAGTGTGTTACATTGAATAAAAAAAGTTAAAAATAAAAAAGCCGTATCCCAGCAAAACTTAATAAAAAAAAAAAAACAAAAAAGTCCATTGGCAAGCCAAGAATGTTAGTAACAAGAATATTGCTTAGGTCTATTGTTAGTAATTAAAAGTAGCAACAACAAACTGGACACACCGTCTACCCCTGCACAGTAGGCTCACCGGTCCCGCAACACATGGAGTTCAGTGAACCTACTGAGCATAACAGTATCGGTTCTCTCGCCAAACATCCTGAGGACGGTATTCGGGCTCCCCCGTACTCGGCGCACCACCGACGCAACTTTTTTACTCATAATTACGTAGAAGTCATCTACGCTGGCGTCAGTAAACATGCCAGATGCACTGCAATATCGAGGGAGCCGAAACAGAGCCCTGAACACATTATTATACTGGACGCACAAGGCATTGTAGGCTTTCTGTGTAAAGTTTGCCCACAGGCAAATAACATGCATGCATGGTTAATTGTAGCATACAGTTACTTAGTTTGATGTACAGAATGCTTGGTTGACGGCTTCGTGATGAGTCCGTTTTCACGTATGCATGATTTTGTGGAAAAGGGATGTTGAAAGTACTTGGAAATAGAACAGTTTATATCCAACGAAGTGTCTTACAGTGATTAATCGTTACAGTTTGATAGTGGAGGTCAGCTGCCATTGGAAGGGAAGAAAAAATAAATCATCTCGTTCAACCATGAGGGTTGAATCGTCTTTCAAGGATTTTCCTCGTCCGAATGGGAATCTTTTTCAGATGAAATTCGACTAAATATTTATTTATTTTTGAAAGCCTAATTCCTATCCATGAGGGCCTATACTACCTCAAATGGCTTAGCATGATCCTCCGTTACGCCTAAAATACTGCAGCATTAATTTTGAAATAAATATATGACAAAGTTGAGGATTTATGTTAGGTCTTATGTTTGGCGAAAACACGATTTCATAAAATTTTATCTATAGAAAAAAAAACCCAAAGTTACCTCCAAATCGAACAATAAACCGCTGGTATTCAAAAACTACTTCAAATTAGATCATGAAACTTTGCATACTAACTGAACTAACTATAAAGCAGGTCTTATGTTTTTTATTTTTTCCAAAAGACGAAAATTTGATTTTATAAAGAACTAGCGGACGTCACGCGGTTTCACCCGCGTAGTTCCCGTTCCCGTGGGATTACGGGAATAAAATATAGCCTATACGGATTCGGAAGAATCCCTCTAAGTAATGGTAAAAGAAATTTTGAAATCGGTCCAGTAGTTTTTGAGCCTATTCAATACAAACATACAAAAATACAAAAATACAAAGGTTTCCTCTTTATAATATTAGTATAGATAAAACATCGCACTATTCGGCCGCAGTGACTGACGTAACAACCGCTTTGTAGTGCAAGCTGATTAGAACTTTATTCTAACAGTGTTACAAACGAAGTTTGAACCACCACAAATAGAGTTGCCAATCTGAGGTAGTATAGGTTCTTAAGGGGCTGAGCAAGATTAAAAAAAAAGTTGGCCTAAATCAAAGCATTTATTTTAAGTAGGCCAGTTGTTGTTGGTTTGAATTATATATATTATAACAAAGATGAACATTAAATGTAGCTACAGTGTCCCAGTCACAAGACATTAAAACTATGAAAGTACTGTAGTTGTCCATTCCCTAGCGTAGATCTCTATGGAAAAGAACGGGCAAGAAACCCCATGGACAACCTTCACGGGCCGTCACGGGACGTCCGGCAAATGTGAAACATCTGTGTTAATATTTAAGATCTTAATTAATAAAAACGTTTTACAAAATATGGAGTAAAGTAAAGAAAAAGCAGAGCCGAGACCGGCTGCGTAGAGAGGGCATCACGGCTTGTCATCAGTTTGCCGTCACAGTATACGAGTCAGTTTTATTGCCAAGGCGCGCAATGGATGCTTCATATCAAGAATTTGATAAACACTTAGACCTAAATGGTCTAAGACTGGATATAAACCGCCAAAAAGTTTATACAAGGTTAGTTTTCAATGACCAGCCAAAATTTAATTAATTAAAGTTTAATATCAAACCAAAAGTGCATTTTAAATATTATTGTCGAAAAATATAAAATGAATTAATAGCATTAATTTGAAAATGTCCTAAAAATTTCCTAAATCATAAACTTAGTGGGAATCAATGCACTTGTGTGCGTGCATGCACCGCCAAATTTATGTGTGTTGTTGTTGAACTGAATTGTGCTGTTGCAATATCCACACGTTCGCAATATTTATTTATTTCTAAGTTGTCCATGATCCATAGATTACCCGTGAACAGACTCTGACAGTAAGCCTTGAAAAGAGTGATTTTAAGGTCACTCTAGGTCCGTGCACCGAGCAAATCTACGGATCAACATATTGCACCGGACGGCTAGTGCCCTGCGCTCCCTTTCTATATCTACATCGTCTTTAAGGTCGTCGGACAGAAAATGACCCAAGTATTTAAAAGAAGATACTTTACGAATTACTGACCCATTTATAAGCAGCTCGGGTCCCTCTTCCCGGCATTTGCCGCCGACCTTAAAGACCATGTACTCACATTTTTTAACATTATAAGTTAAACCATGTGCGGCAGCGTAGGCTTCACAAGTCTTAAGTAATTTCCCTACCTAACTTTTAATGTCAAGCAATATTTATTTATTTCTAAGTTGTCCTAGAAATACAGACCAGTACGCAACGATTTAAAACATGTAGCACCACACGCGTGTCCTGTCTTGTAACTGCTATAAATATAAAAACTTGTACCTACTATTTCCTGCTGTTACTGAAAGTGTAGTTTCAACCTGTACAACACACAGACATTTGAAACTGCAGGGAGTAATAATTTCTCAAAACTTCCGAATGGAGTTGTACAACATTGAAAAATATAAGCGAGCAGTAATACAAATGTCATTTCATTTGTTCTTGAAATTCTCAGCAGATATATTGTTACAATATGTTTGTTTCGAACCAAACGATTTGGTAGAGTTTGTCCCGATAAACGGCGTATCTGGTGAAATCAGATGACGGAATTAGGGCCTGCTAATAATGAGCCTGTAACATCCCCACTGCTGGGCCACAAGCCTCCTCTTTATGAGAAGGAGTGGGTTGTTGTCCATCAAACGGGCCCAGTGCGTGTTGGTGGATAAAATTAATATTTTGCGACGTAATTTTGAAATAATAAAAAGCGTTTATGGCATTCAAATAAATAAAATAAAAAATAATAAAATAAATATTTCAATTACAAAATGAAATAATAAAATAAATATTTCAATTACAAAGTGCTTTTTCTTGCTGACCTAAATGGTCTAAGACTGGATATAAACCGCCAAAAAGTTTATACAAGGTTAGTTTTCAATGACCAGCCAAAATTTAATTAATTAAAGTTTAATATCAAACCAAAAGTGCATTTTAAATATTATTGTCGAAAAATATAAAATGAATTAATAGCATTAATTTGAAAATGTCCTAAAAATTTCCTAAATCATAAACTTAGTGGGAATCAATGCACTTGTGTGCGTGCATGCACCGCCAAATTTATGTGTGTTGTTGTTGAACTGAATTGTGCTGTTGCAATATCCACACGTTCGCAATATTTATTTATTTCTAAGTTGTCCTAGAAATACAGACCAGTACGCAACGATTTAAAACATGTAGCACCACACGCGTGTCCTGTCTTGTAACTGCTATAAATATAAAAACTTGTACCTACTATTTCCTGCTGTTACTGAAAGTGTAGTTTCAACCTGTACAACACACAGACATTTGAAACTGCAGGGAGTAATAATTTCTCAAAACTTCCGAATGGAGTTGTACAACATTGAAAAATATAAGCGAGCAGTAATACAAATGTCATTTCATTTGTTCTTGAAATTCTCGGCAGATATATTGTTGCAATATGTTTGTTTCGAACCAAACGATTTGGTAGAGTTTGTCCCGATAAATGGCGTATCTGATGAAATCAGATGACGGAATTAGGGCCTGTTAATATTGAGCCTGTAACATTCCCACTGCTGGGCCACAGGCCTCCTCTTTATGAGAAGGAGTGGGTTGTTGTCCATCAAACGGGCCCAGTGCGTGTTGGTGGATAAAATTAACATTTTGCGACGTCATTTTGAAATAATAAAAAGCGTTTATGGCATTCAAATAAATAAAATAAAAAATAATAAAATAAATATTTAAATTACAAATGAAATAATAAAATCAATATTTCAATTACAAAGTGCTTTTACTTGCTCCTTGTAATTTATTTTAATAAACTTACTATGGAGTAAGTACTATGCACTAAGTAAATCAAGTACTTATTTTGCGATTCCCATAACGCCGACACTAGGTAACCGACTTACGCGCGCGAGAGACCCGTATGTCCCCAGCCGTTCCCGAAGGGTCTGTAATTGCGGGTATCAAAGAGCTACCTCGAATGCGGGTATCGAAGAGCTCTCTCCCATTATTGAAATGATTACTATTGAAATTTATGATTATTACTTTTTTAATTCTTTTATTATTATTTTGACATTTATTTAATTCAGTAATACAATTTTAATGGGATTATCTGCTTAATGTCTGCATGATTGTGATATATAATTAATTTAAATTCATAAGAAATGTGTAACTTAAGCTTATATTTGCACGCCGAAATTAAAGGCAGAATAGGAGAACAATTTCATGTATTTCACCATCTTTCTGAACCTTATTTACGCAAATAAATGATTTTTGATGTTTTGATTTTTGAATGATTTGTAGATCACCTTTTAAACAAGAAAATGCTGTGTTAGGTGACTCCACTCTTCTACTTAACATTATACAGCGTATGCAAAGGATGAACAAAATAAAAATAAAAGAAAGTACAACAAGTATTATTATATTTATAAACCACACAGGTATACTACAACTAAAAAACCAGATTACTGCACGCTCAAATTAAATTCGGGTTTTACAAGGTAAAATCGACTCCTCCTATTATTGAAGTCGGTTAAAATGTAGCATATGTTACCCGAGACATAATAACGAATCAATTGCAAACAATCTTCAGAATCTTCAATCTTTGAATAATCTTCAGTTTTCATAAAGTACGTTATTTTGACAGTTTTCTGATAACAGTAAATGATGAAATGCTAGATAAATTCCAACAAGAATTAGCATCAAAATGGACGCTGTCGCATTTCTACAAATAGAAAAGTACACACGACAAAGCGTACCATTTATACTGCTGCTCATGAGATACTCGCTAAGGATAAGAAAAATTTCAGAAGTTTCATTTCAACCAAGATCTTTAAATCCTTCCTAACATTACAAATACCAATACAAAGGACGAGAAAATGTCAAATCTTACAACAGGGTGGGTGGGGGGGGGGGGGTTACAATCTTATACAGGGTGTAAAAGACCTCACCACGAAGCCGTCAACCAAGCATTCTGTACGCAAAAGTTATTGCTGGGAAACAACTTTTTTTTTGGGGTGAATAATCATGTTTTGTGGTAGAACTCAATGTAACACACTCAACACGCACATTGTGCTGATGGATGGATGGAATAGTTCGGGGGTCGTGGATGTGTTTCAAGTAAAAATCTTACATTAAAAACTAGTATTTAAAAAAAAAAAACAAAACCTGTCAAAAAGTTGGAACGTTGACCCCCAATATCTCCGTAACTAGAAGGTTCCCAGGTATAGTGTAGAACAAAAAAATGATCGTAATGACGGAGAGAACAAGTGCCTTGCGGCTTCGTTAAGAGGTGTTTTACACCCTTTATTAATAGTGCGAAAATATAATTATGAAGATGGATGGATGGGTGGATGGATATTTGTTAGTCTTTCACGCAAAGCCTACAGAATGTATTTGGATGTAATTTAACACACAGATTTAGAATATTTTTTATCTCGGTAGTAAGATCCAGTGGGACAACTACCAAATTCAACGCAGGCGAAGCCGCTGCCATTAGCTAGTTAGCTAAACCAGCAAAGCAATCCAGATAACACATAACACGCCTATAATCTTTTTAGGGTTCACGGAACCCTAAAAAGATTATAGGCCCCCTTTACCCTAGGCCTTTGGGTACGGACCCAAAGGGTAAAAACGGAACCCTATTACTAAGACTTCGCTGTCTGTCCGTCTGTCTGTCACCAGGCTGTATCTCATGAACCGTGACAGCTAGACAGTTGAAATTTTTACAGATGATGTATTTATGTTGCCGCTATAACAAAAAATACTAAAAACAGAATAAAATTAATATTTAAGGGGGGCTCCCATACAACAAACGTGATTTTTTTGCCGTTTTGTCTAATGTATAGATAATGGTACGGAACCCTTCGTGCGCGAGTCCGACTCGCACTTGGCTGGTTTTTTTTTTTAAGTCCCATGTAATAGGGGGCGAGCAGGGGGGAAGGGGGGTCCCAGTCTTACCAAGGGGTATCGTATTACCCAGTACTAACTGGGTTGTGGAGGTCAGATAGGCAGTCGCTCCATGCAAAATACTGATATTCAGCTGCATCCGGTTAGACTGGAAGCCGACCCCAATAAAAAAAAAAAAACTTGGGAAATGGCTAGGCAGATGATGATGATGATGTAATTTGGGGCGAGCTCATTGCCATCAACCAGGCCACAACTCCAAACTCCGCGGCTGCTACAGAAAAACTGATGTAAAAATCCTATGACAATTTGTCCAACCCGGGAATCGAACCCAGAACCTTTAGCTCAGCAGTCTCACTTGCGACTTCTAGACCAACAAGGAGGTGAATCTTTTGCATTTATCTATCTGTTGGTCATATGGTACGGTTGTGAGAAATTGATGCCATATATCAGTACGGTCTTTTGGAAAATATAAATAGTGGGATCATGTCCCCTACTTCCTTATGAGGCTGGCCTGAATGGAACAACCTGAATGGTAGAACGGAATGTTATATTTTCAACTCCATAAAAAGAAAACATTTTAGAAATGTTTTAGCAACCTACGCCTATAAAAAATAAATACTTATGGGGCTATGTTTATGGCTAATGCTCCAGGGTAGCCTTCGAAATTCAAATTTTCTTACGTTTTTTGCAATTTGCAGGCCAGTGCTAGGTTGTGTGTAAAATATTGTTCACAATGAGAGGTTTTCTTTTTGAGGTATTAAAAAAACTTAGTTTGCAAGAACTCTATAGATGGCGTTGAACTTACTATGATAGTTGGTGCCAAAGCCAAAACGCTTGGAAAAAAAAACATTGTGTCACGTGACAAATACTCTCGTTGACTGACACTTTCATTTGCTTAACCTTCCGAATATAAACTAGTTTTCTCGCGCTTTGTTAAAATCAGTTTTTTTAGGTTCCGTTCCTTGCATTATCATACTAACTCCAAGCGCCATCTATCTAGCGACTAGGGAAGAGCTAAAAAGAAAATCCCTCATTGTAAGACGTGTAGTTACAGAGTTATAATCATCAAAATCATCAATACAACCCTCCAAGTTCATAAAGGTCGAGGAACGATTTTTTCAAGGTCAAGGTCATTGCTAGACCTTTATGAACTTGGAGGGTTGTATTGATGATTTTGATGATTATAATTCTGTAACTACATACGTCTTACAATTGCGAACAATATTTTAATCAACATACAACCTAGCACTGGCCTGCAAATTGCAAAAAACGTGAGAAAATTTGTATTTCGTGGGCTGGTTGGAGCATTCAACCTTAATAACTGTCAAATTGGGAAGGCTGGTCAAAGCTGATTGTAGATGGCGCGTCCATAGCTTAGACCCAATCTGACCAATGAGGTCAAACTATTTTGAAATATAAAATGACATTGACAGATTTTCAACCAATGACGATGTTTGGTATAAGCGATGCTAGCGCCATTAGTTCCACAGTTGGCATCTCCATTCAGACTGTTTTAAAATAGTACATTTTGATACAAGTGGAGAAAGTTTGTTATTGCAATCGAGGCGGAATTATAACACCCGAGCCGAGGCGAGGGTGTTTTTGAGCCAAGAATTGCAATAACAAATGTCCACGTGTATCAAACGACGTTTTTCAATACACTTTTGAAGAAATAAAATAAAATAACGAAAAATATTTTTGTCACGAACTATGATTTTAAGTTTCTTTTTTTTCGCGCTTTGGTTTCGCCAGGTTGAAGGAGAGGCAAAGGTATGAAGCCGTTAAACGGTCTAATATAAAAACAATATTTATTTTATATTTTTGAATTCAGAACACAAATAAATGTTAATTTGTGAATAAAAGTAACTATTAGTTTTTAATAATCATGTTTATCTATGATATTCTATTTATAAACACAATTTGAATATTCAAAAAATATTTATGCCGTAGAGACGCGTAGTGCTTTGCCGAAATTTAAAAAAAAACATTCACCTCAGACTATATACATTGAACCAATTTGGACTAAGTATAGGTATTTTATCTGTGGCAATTTTCATTCCCGCACACGTGCGGGAAAGTGGAAAAAATCGCACGTGTGTGAAATACATTGCATGTTGTACCTAATCGTAGTGCGTTATGGACCAGTTTTCGAGGAAGTGTATTGAAAACTCTTTTTCAATACACTTCCTAGAAAACTGGCCATGCACGCACGCATGTGAAATAAAAAATGTATGTATGTGTCATTTTTTTTTTTTTTATATTAGGCTGTTTAACGGCTTCATACCTTTGTCTCTCCTTCAAGCTGGCGAAAACAAAGCGCGAAAAAAAAAAAAGAAAATTAAAATCATAGTTTCATAGTTCGTGACAAAATATTTTTCGTCATTTCGTTTTATTTCTTCAAAAGTGTATTGAAAAACCTCGTTTGATACACGTGGACATTTGTTATTGCAATTCTTGGCTCAAAAACACCCTCGCCTACGGCTCGTGTGTTATAATTCCGCCTCGAATGCAATAACAAACTTTCTCCACTTGTATCAAAATGTACTATTCTCTCTCTCTGCTTCGTTGGTATAGTGGTTGCATTCGCGACTGATGAGCATGAGGTCCTGGGTTCGATTCCCGGGTCGGGCAAATTGTTTTTGCGTTTTTTAATCAGGAATTTCTCAGTAGCAGCCGCGGAGTCTGGATTTGTGCCCGGTTGATGGCAATAGGCTCGTCCTCTATATCATGAGACTTAAACATAACTGGCGACAAAGGCGTGCTGTTATGTTTCGTTAAAAACTCTTTAATATTACATTTTTGTTAGCAAAAAGATTTTATATTCATTTCAACATTATAACAGAAAAGTCTGCTATCAAACATGGATCTCGTTATTTCTAATGAACCACAAAACTATTCGAGCCATTATTCAAACTAACCGAAAACTTTATCTTGCATCGCAAAATAACACAATCCCTGTTAGTGCTTTAAATTGGACCTAAAATATCTGTAATACCTACCTAGAATCTTTAAAGGGTGTAAATGTACCCTTATTAAAGCCGAAATTCGCTTGTTCTCCCCGTTATTGCGATCATTTGTTTTGTTCTAGATCATACCTAGGAATCTTCAGAGCAATCTTGATACCTAGAAATCTTCAGAGATATTGGGGGTCAAATCAATGTCATAACTTTACTTTAAATACCCCTTCGACCCCTGCACTATTCGATGTATCTATTAGCACAATGTTTTAAGTGCGTTACATTGAGTCTTACCGTAAAACGCGATTTTAACCCCAAAAAAAGTCGCTTCCCAGCAAAAATTTTGCGACAGAATGCTTGGTTGACGGCTTCGTGTAGGGTCCGCTTACACCTTGTATATCTCTTCTAAGAAACCGTAATAGCTAGTTAGCTAGCGTACCCGTTTTCTTTTGTTTTAAGGGTTTCGTACCCAAAACGTATAAAAGGGACCCTATTACTAAAACTCCACTGTTGTCTGTTTGTTTGTCACCAGGCTGCAACTCAAGAACGTCTAGACAGTTGGAATTTTCACAGAATGTGTATCTCTGTTGCCGCTATAACAACAAATTATAAAAAAGAAACATGCAGGGCAGTCTTTGGGTCTTTGGGGGATAGAAGTGAAAATTATTCGTAAGTAACTTGTGATTTTTTTATTTTTCCCCCTTAATTCAATTAACAAAAAATATTCACTCACAAAAATATCTAGGGATCAAAATTCATACTAAATTAAATGTTAGTCCACTGCAACTATCCGACTCGTGACCAAGATTTGTAAACGTCACTTAGCGTGTTTTGGCTGTTCCCGTCGCAAACCTAAACTTTTTGTGACCGTGGGAATGGGAATAACGCTCTGGCAAAGTATGTTGTAAGTATCGTTTCTAGATTTCAGCCTTAGAACAGCCGCTAATCGGCCAGTTATAATGAACAACCAACATAATATTAGGAAATCAGACTAACTTACCTTAAGTGACGTCTGATGGTAATTTTATGAACGGCTCATCCTGAAAACAATTATCTTACATGGTAGTATTCGTCTCCAACGAACTCGGTCGCGTAGTTTTTAGAGTTCTAAAACATAAAAAGAACAAATTGAACGCAGCTAGTGTGGTCTAGCTGTCAGCAGTGACAAATGTCAAATCACTTTCTTTAGAGTAACAAACAAGGGTTGCCATTACTTGATGGGTGGGTGATACCTTGTATGAGACAGGTTGGGAACCTAATTGTTTTCAGGATGAGCCGTTCATAAAATTACCATCAGACGTCACTTAAGGTAAGTTAGTCTGATTTCCTAATTTTATTACACGGCTCATCCTGAAAACAATTATCTTACATGGTAGATGTTCAGAGATAGGTAATGGCAACATCTATACATGTGTGTGTGTGTATGTATAAAAGCATATTAAAAGTTAAATCCGATAGTGCTTTTATAACAAAAAAAAATATTATTATCTATGATACAATCAAAATATATATATCAAGTTTTAAAATATAAATAAGCAGATAATCTAGTTGTTATAACTTAACAAAGGTACTTAACAAACTGTTTTAAGCTTATCTATTTAGACTAAATAATTATGTTAAAACAAACATCACATTGTGATGATAGTTAAAATTAAATAGCAAAGAAATCAATTAATAGCAACCTATCACTATTGTGTTATAATTTTCAAAGTTAACAAGTTAATCATTATTAAAAGGTACAATCTCAATATTAATTGACATTCTTGAGAAATGTAATAAATTAACCAAGTTATTCTAAAATAGTATTGGCAAATGTAAGGTCAGTTCTACCACTAATTATTGGTAAATTGTAATGTTTGGCCAAAGATAGCTGACTTGTCTGACCAGCCGGCAGTCTTTTGATAATTTCAATTGACACCCCTGTTGTTTTTGCCTTAGATGTGGATGCATGTCTAGTACTATGACAAGAAAAAATACTAGTGTCGATGCCACTATCTCACGATCTGTAAGGATTTCCTTAATCCAACGGCTTAGGGTTTGCAGTGTAGCTTTTTTAAAAGGTTTTTTAGTGGTAATTAATAGGTAGGGCATATCTCCTCGAGCTTCCTTAGTGTTTTTCATATACAATTTTAAGGTCTTAGCTGGGCACACTGACTGGTTTTGGACAAAATAAGGTAAGTGCAAAGTAGAGCTATTTTTAGTTCTAACAGATGTTTTCAGAACATCAGAGATATTAAATTTCGACGACCCGATTGGCGCAGCGGTAGTGAGGCTGCTTTACATTCTTAGGGTCCCGGGTTCGAATCCCGGTCGGAGCAAATGTTTGTGTGATGAGCAATGGACATTTGTTTCCGAGTCATGGATGTTTATATGTTTAGTAAGTATGTAGGTATTTACAAACAAAAAGTATCTATGTAGTATATCAACTATCTGGTGTCCACGACACAAGCCTCGTTGCTTAGTGTGGCACTAGATGGTGCTGTGTGTAATGTCCAGCAATATTTATTATTTATTTATTTATTAATGATGACACAATCAGCAGTAAAGTGAATATCTTTTACTTTAATTGACGCCAGAGTTTGAACTCTGTGTGCCGTAGTAAGGGCCAATAAAGTAACTATTATTATTATTTTTTGTTAGTTCCTTTATATCTTAAGATAACTGGCATTTTATTAATGAAATCTAATACCACTGTAGGGTCCCAAGTTTCTGTGTACTTAGGAAGAGATGGTCTCTGTCTGAAGGCAGGGAGCCTTCCGCTTCACATTCTCGTCCCTCCCAACTTCAGAGCTTATTAGCAGGGACAACGCTGAGCGATGTGTATTCAATGTAGAATAGTTACAGCCATTATTAAATGATTCGGACAAGAAGCCTATTATTTGTGGTATTGAAGCTTTATCAATGTCAATACTGTTATTGTGGCAGTGTGCTCACCATTTTTTATAACAGCAATCATACTGTTTTTGGGTACCTGGCACTAAGGATCCAAGCATTACCTCCAAGGAAGTTTGAGGGAGTAATCTCAGTTGAAGTGCCGTCCGGAGACATGTCCTGCAGCCAGGGTAAGATGGGAGCTCAGGCGATGTTGTTTGTCCAATTTAATGTGAATGCATCTATATCAAAAGCCATTGGGTCTGTTTTCCAAGAAACATACTTTTCACACTTGGTGTTTTATATAGGAAGCTGTCACCCATATGTTCTTATCCTAACACCATTGCCATAATTTTTGAGTAATAGTATTTAAGTATATAAATTGGACACTACCCATTTTATTAATACAAGATATAGCTGTTGTGTTGTCTATTGTCATCATATACATGACAGTTTGACAAGTCCTTAGCAAAAGATCTTAAGCCAAAATAAGCTGCTACTATTTCTAAATAGTTAATATGTTGCTCTTTCTCAACTGAATTCCAAAGTCCCCCAATTGATTCAACTAGACAATGAGCTAGTGAAAATTTATAAACAATTTTTTTGTGTGGTAAATGATTTTTAGCTTTAGGTATGTTACACAGCCACCATTTTAGTTCAGGCATTAATTCTGAGGAAATATTCATGTATTTTTCAAAGTTAGATGACTGTAGGGCTAAAAACTTTTCCTTTTCTAAAAGTTTGGTATGTCGTCGACCATAAGTAACTGCCGGACAGGCTGCATACAATGTTCCAAGTAGTTGACCAAGGTTACTAATTTTGCATTTATTCTGTGACATAAACTGCTTTATCATATTATTATTTTTTTTTATTTTTTTTTTCATTTTTTCAGATGGCAATTTTTATTGTTAAATTTTGAGAGTTAATAATAAAACCTAAAAAATTACATTGTCTACTTAGGATTAAGCAACTTTTTTCATGGTTAAGTATAAAACCTAAACATTCTAAGATCTGTATGATATGACGAGTTTGAGCAAAGCATTCTTCATATGTCCTTGCTATACATTGAATATCATCTAAATATATAACTGTTACATAGCCCAAACTCCTAATGTATGACATCACAGGTTTTAATATTTTGTGAACACGCTAGGTGCTGTACACAGGCCATATGGCAGAGCTGTAAATTCATACAACTGCTTGAAGTTAAATCTAAGATATTTCCTATCTTCTAGAGCAATAAATTGGAACTAAAAGGTAAGATTCTTTTAAATCAATAATGGTCATAAACCAATCTTTATGTATCAACCCAGTAGAGGTACGTAAATCTTCCATCTTAAAATGAGATGTGGAGATAAAATTATTTAAAGGTTTTAAAGTTTAAAATAACTCTAAATTTGCCATTAGGTTTAGGTACCAAAAATATGTTTGAAATGTATTGATCTCTATCTGCTTCGCCGGGTGTAATAGCACCCAGTTTCAATAATTCATTTATTGATTTATTAATATTAAGTTCCTCAGATTGAGAGAAATTATTGGATGGAATTCTAGTTTGGAACGGTGCAGATGTGAAAGGTATATTACCTTGGACCCAATCTAGTATTACCACATCATCTGTAATGATCTGCCAACAACTTAAGTACCTAGCCAGATTACCTCCATGCTGTACCTGTTGTGGGATCAGCGTCGTGGACGAGCACGCTGGTAGTCCCTCTCGGAGTTGACCGGTGCCCGTGTCATTGGCTTCTTGGTTGGTTGGTAAGACTTCCTT
The DNA here is from genome assembly GCA_905147715.2 of Xestia xanthographa. Lineage (NCBI taxonomy): Eukaryota > Metazoa > Arthropoda > Insecta > Lepidoptera > Noctuidae > Xestia > Xestia xanthographa. The sequence continues at coordinate 5,964,474 of LR990661.1, read as the reverse complement.
GTCTGTGAATGTACTGCTGGACGCTTGTGCCCTCCACGCATCGTTTGTGTCTTCTGTTGTGGTTGGCGTGAAGGGCCTCCCCAGTTTCCAGGACGGTTGAGTGTAGGCTTAGGGTTTCTCAACTCAAATCCTGATTTTTCTATATCTTTGTTATTTTAACTTTTTCAGATAGGTTTTCACCAAATAGGTATTTATTTCTTGGTATTTATTGAGCCATTTTTGTAAATGATTTGTCCAGGAGAGGTGCTAGCAACTGCTTCCTTGTATTGGTACCTCCGTGATGGAGGGATGTTAAAATTTTAGTGCCATCATTGAGCAATTTCAGGGCTCCTGAGACCTCATCTTCAGCTAAGATCTTGGTCATTGCATGACCCAGACAAGTCAGAGCAATGCCCAATTGTTGTTGTTTGGTTTTCAGCACCTGATCCCGTTTACAGGCTGCTTCATTAATAGCGGCTTTGACCTATGGGTTTAGTTCCGGTGCCTCTTGAGCCAATAAGGTTGTTGATATTTGGCCCGTACTTTTCCTCTAAGGGTTTGTCATTACCCAAGGCAACTAGTAAGGCCTCTGGTATTACAGGCTCGCCCACATTCTCCACATTGATAGTAACAGGATCTCTAATAACAGATTATCCTCCTGTAACTATACAACAATACACTAGTAGTGTTTGCTATTTGATTGTACGACTACCGCTTTGTGTCGCGCACAATACGGTAGGGTAATATCAGAATTGATATCTCGTATCAAAATCTGATCTTCGTGCGGAAGTATCTCGTACTGGCACGGTTGGCGGTCAAGGTCGTCTTATTCACACCTCAATTCGTATGTACGAATGGCGTATTTAGGAATCTCGTTCCATAGATTTTCTCGACGTGAGTCCAATTAGCTGGTTCTATATCCTAGATAAAAGATGTAGGTACTCACCAAAATTTTCCTTTCCTAGTTGATCTGGAGCAGCCGTGGAGGGCAACGGATGAGGTGACATCAATTGATTATCATTACAGGGTGACTGTGGCGGACTCGTTGACTGTGATCTGATCCTAGTATTAGATCGAGATCGATTCCGAGATGTAGACGACGAAACATTGCGTCGGCGGCGTCTACAACTTATTTATTTTTTTCAGTTTCTTCCTAATTCTGTACAATTCTTCCATTATAGGGTCTTGTTCTGAGCTATACATGTTATTATTATTGATACAATAGTTATAATTTCGTGAATTAAATAATTTACACGACACACAATATTTTACGCGGTAACGCGAGCGCGTGAAGTCAAAAAGTGATTTGACATTTGTCACTGCTGACAGCTAGACCACACTAGCTGCGTTCAATTTGTTCTTTTTATGTTTTAGAACTCTAAAAACTACGCGACCGAGTTCGTTGGAGACGAATACTACCATGTAAGATAATTGTTTTCAGGATGAGCCGTGTAATAAAATTTAAAAAAGGAGCTCCAACAAATGAAGTGCATTTCAATGTTCACTCACAAAGTAATCATGACAACAATTTTAATGTTCACTCACAAAGTAATCATGACAACAATTTGGATAAATGCCCGAAATTTACTTTTTTACACATTTTAGTAACTTTTGTGCACTTTCACAATGGGCTATCAAAGTAAAAGCGTGCTTTTAAAATTTTCTAAAATATATGAGGGCCGTTCCCAGTGAAATATTCTGCGAATATAAATGGAGTTTCTAATAATTTGCTCACGATTGTTCGCTTGTGGGTTTTATTGCCGAAATTATTTTTGATAAAGCGTTGTTTTTTAGTTGTTATTTGGAGTTGTAATGTTTAAATTATTGCATTTAGCGTGGTTTATCAGCACAAGTTACCAAATTAGATTATTGTTCATCATTATTTGTTTAAATTGAGCTGAGCTGACCTATATGCCGTTAGTTATGTAGCAAACTACATAACTAACGGCATATAGGTAAGAAGTCATTTTTGACCCAAAATGTATGTTACAGAGATTATATTTCATCATCATCATCTGCCTAGCCTATTCCCAACAATGTTGAGGTCGGCTTCCAGTTTTACCGGACGCAGCAGAATACCAGTATTTTACATGGAGCGACTGCCTATATATGTGACCTCCACAACCCAATTCATCATTCATCATTTCAGCCAAAAGACGTCCACTTCTGGACATAGGCCTCCCCCAAAGGGGGGGTTTGCCATAATCACCACGCTTGGCAGGCGGGTTGGCGATCGCAGTGCGGTTGCTACAAAAGCACAGAGAACGCTACTCCCCATTCTCTGGTAAGTCCTTTAGTCGCCTCTTACGACACCCACGGGAAGATATGGGATGGTGCTATTCTTTACGTCCGACACCATACAGACTCAACAGTCTACACAACCCAGTTAGTACCGGATAATACGATACCCCTTGGTAGGACCGGTTGTCAGACTTTCTTTTTTGGGCCTCTGACTACCTAAAGACTGTCAAAGATCTACAAATGACAGCCGGGATCAACGGCTTAACGTGCTTTCCTAGACACGGAGGAAACTCGGTATGTATGTATTATATTTAAATAGATATTTTACTGTGTGTATACTGCCTCATTGGCCGAGATTGGGCAAGCGCGCTAGCTGATCATAAGGTCCTGGGTTCGATTCCTGGCACGGGCAAAGTGTTATAGGGTTTTTCCAATACAATTGGGTAGTCAAAAGCCAGGAAGTCTGACAACAAATACTGATATTCAGCTGCATCCGGTTAGACTAGAATCCGACCCCATATAGTTGGAAAAAGGCTAGGCAGATGATGTATTTCCTATTTATTCTATAGTAAGGAAAAAACCAGACAAGTGCAAGTTGAACTCGCGTGGAGAGCGTTCCGTACAATGCCAAAGTCTTATAGTGAGTTTCCTACTTTATTTTCAATTTATAGAATTCTTATCGGTTTTTCTGTAATCTACAAGCAATAAACTACCTATATCGCTATACTCTCTTTTTTTTCGTCTTCTTTCATGAAAAAAATCCAAACTATTTATTTTACAATAATAACAAAATTATATTTGAGATCATTTGATATGTGACAGAGTAAGGTTTGCAATTGTTTTTTTTTTTTTTATTTATCCCCTAAAAATTACCCTTTTATTTATTTACTGTGCACACCTGTGTTTGAGTCATAGGATTACACTATCCTACCAAATTTCACCTGATTTGGTCTAGTGGATTCGGAGCAAATTGGCTGTGGCAGACCGATGGACAGACACACAGACGCACGAGTGATCCTATTAGGGATCCGTTTTTTTTTTCATTTTTTTAAGGAACCCTATAAAAACACACAAACTGGTTTTATTCGTCTCTTAACACATCCAAAAAACCTACACGAGAAAATGCCATTGGTAGACAACAAAATAAACATACGAATGTGTCAGAAATCCCATTAGCTCGCGTTTTCCATTAAAACTGTGAACAAAAAACGTGTTGTAAACTAAATAGAGCAACTAAATTATTGCGCGAGTTTGTTCAACACTCGATGAGTGTTCGCGCTAACGACTGTTCCGATTTATTTGTGGGGAGACGAGTTATTTGGGTCTTTTGAAAATAATATGATTATATTATATTAATAATAGCTAGTAATATTAATATCTCCTTTATTCATCGTAACATTTTATTATTTACATTTTTAAATATTTCTTAAAAAACAAAATAAAAAACAATCATAAAAAAAACATTTAAAAATAAATAGTAGTCCGCCGGTGTTGGGGACAGGGTCCAAGCCACTGGTGGTTAGGTCTGCATAGACAAGAAATAATAATAATATTATTATTACATAATCATAATATTACTACCTTTTAAGCGCGGCTTCAGTCGCAATAAGGTCGGAAATTCTTTCAAGAGGACTTTTAAGCATAGCCCATGACACTCGGGGATACTCCTACCCATTACTGAAATAATTCCGGAATCGGATCAGTAGTTACCGAAGATTATCCCCTACATACAAATTTATTAACATACCTATAACATTTGTAAAGATATTTAGCAGACAATTTATAATTGTATACCGGATGACATTTTTATCACTTTCCAAAACAAATGGGTATATTAGGTGAACGGAGTAGAAGCTTATGGCAAACCTAGTTTTTTTTTTCTTTTTTCCACAGCTTAGAAAAAAAATGATCTATCATCATAAAACGGATTAATTTTGAGTAAACTTTTCAGATTAGAACAAAGAACGAAAAATTTTGAAAAATAAAATTAAAAATGTGGATTTTTTTGTTTTTTTTTTTCGAAAAAAACAATCTAAAAAACTAAGTATGCTATTTGCTTCTACTCCGTTCACCTATTTTGCCCATTTTTTTTTGGAAAGTGATAAAAAACTCATCTTGTGGCATCAAAATGGACGCTGTCGTATTTCTGCACAAATGTAAAAGTACGCACAACAAAGCGCGGCGCACTGTTTATACTACACATTATAAGCCCTAAATTTTGATCAAATGTATCAATCATCATTGTATTCGCCCTTAACACCGTTCACGACCTAGTTTACACAAACACCCACTTACCTAAGACGGATGACAATAAAAGCCAAGTAAATCAAAGTCCCCCAACTAACAATTCTTTTAACCCATAAAAGACAAAAGTGGCAACGAGACCCATATATTATTATCTCAAAGTCGGAAATTTTCAATATATCCTGTTTCCATACTCATAGGAAAAAGTGGGGAAACTGACAAATCATCTAAAATGGGGACACGCGGAATGTCCTTCAATTCGAAGTTTCCTTGTCACATTATTCATTCCATATATTGTTGGTCAGCGGCTTTTTAGGGTTCTGTAGCTTAGTCGGCAAAACAGAACCCTTATAAAATCACTTTGTTGTCTGTCTGTCTATTTCTCCGTCTGTCAAAACCCTTTTTCTCAGAAACTCGTGGAGGCATCAGTTGAAATTAATATCAAATACTTAGGTCTGCTACCCCTAGGAGCAGTGAAAGGATCGAACTTATAATTCAACGCGATCAAAAGATATGAACGTTTATGTCGCATTTTTTGCGATTTCACAGGAGAAACAAATCCTATACTTACATCTATACATATAATAAAACAGTAAAAAAACTGTGTCTGTACATTGAATATATTAAAAAAGAAATAATTGAGGGGGGTTTAGAAACAGTAATAGAGCACGAATCTATACATATAATAAAACAGTAAAAAAACTGTGTCTGTACATTGAATATATTAAAAAAGAAATAATTGAGGGGGGTTTAGAAACAGTAATAGAGCACGAATCCAAAAAAAAAGTTCTGTCTGTTTGTCTGTTTGTCTGTTTGTTTGTACACGCTAATCTTCGGAACTACTGGACGGATTTGAATGATTTTTTTGGTGTTGTATAGGTATTAAGTCTGGGCAGGATATAGGCTATAATTTATCTTGGAAACTTGAACACCCCAGCTGAACTATAAGAGATACAAAAATGGTACCATAGCAAAAATTGTTCCACGTGATGGGCATTTTCTGCTGAGAGAATTAATTTGAAGATCTGGAACACCTGATGTGGAACTCCAAGAGCCCAGCTATGCCATAACACATATAGGAATGGCGTCTTAGCAAAAGTTGTTTTGTCTGATGGGCATTTCCTGTTGAGTTTTATCTTGGAAAAAACATAAACACCTGATGCAGAACCGCAACAGACCAGCTGAACTATAAGAGATACAAAAATGGTACCATAGCAAAAATTGTTCCCCGTGATGAGCATTTTCTGTTGAAGATCTGGAACACCTGATGTGGAACTCCAAGAGCCCAGCTACACTATAACATATATATAGAAATGAAGTTTTAGCAAAAGTTGTTCAATCTGATGAGCACTCTCTGTTGACTTATAAAAATCGAAGATCTGGAACACCTGTTGTGGAACTCCAAGAGCCCAGCTACACCATAACACATAGGAATGACGTCTCAACAAGTGTTGTTTGGTCTGATGGGCATTTCCTGTTGACTTATAAAAATGTTTAGTCTGATAGGCATTTCCTGTTGACTTACAAAAATGAAAGATCTGGAACGTCTCGAATCGTCTCGCGCATCCCGTTGTATTCCCGTCCCCGGGCTCTTAAAATTTCACATCAGACGTTTTGAGGTCTTCGATTTTGACGACCCCGTTGTCGCTGGCATAAGCAACAGGATCCGCGTACGAAGTCGCGGGCAGAAGCTAGTAAAAAATAAATGCCTGTGGGTATAACAGATTGAGTGAGAGCGAAGATGTGTGAGAGAGAAAGAGTACGGGGTTGTAGATTTTGACGGAAGATGTAATGACGTTAAGATTTTTGTAAAGACTAAATAAATTAAAATAAAATAGTTCAAGTGGTTTTTAAAGTGTTTGATTTCCCACATACCTATAAACTGGTTCATCCCGTTGACCTAAAATCATGAAAATTGTCAAGAAGCAATGTCTTACAGCACATGTAAAGGAAAAAATCTGAAAACCGTAAAGATGTAGTTAAATAACAAAATACCTACAAGTTTATACGGAACCCTCAGTGCGCGAGTCCAACTCGCACTTAGCCTTTTTTTTGTTTTCACGAAACCGTTTTCGGGACATTTTAATAACTGTTAAAAAACAGTTTTAATAACGTTGATTTGTGTTGTGGTTCAAAATGTTCAGATTTATGAAGCAAGTTGGTAATAAATTGTTTTGGTACAAATACGTGTTTGGTTTGGTAAGGGATGGTTTAACCGTTCCGGGTCGGGTGGATTGATGAGTTTTAAACATCATATATATTGCGGGATGTTTTATGTACTTATATGGAATGAACTTCATCAGGCAGGTTATTTTTAGAGTGCTCTATACCTTAAAATAAGGAAGTTTTCTTTACAAAACTTTTAAACTTTAATAGAATTGTTGTAACATCACTATTTAGTAAGTAATTAGTGTGTACACCACTAGATATTATCTATGGTTCCAATTTATACCTATCACTCCAGCTAGGAGGCACTGCTATGTCTGATCCCGTCTGTGATACTCCTGCTAAACCATAGACTTAGTATATACTGTATTTACTAATTCTATGTGCTAAACTGTCTCTGTATTATAATGTGTTCCTCGTTTTAATAAACCAAGTCTACCCAACAATATCTTTCATTCCAATAAATATGACAATCATCTTTAGCTGATTGATAATTTGAAAAGAGTAAGCGCAGAGAATATATTTAGGTGCCCATCTAGGTCAATGTGAAAAAAAAAAATGATTAAAAAAAAAAAAACACTTTATTTCAGACCGTGAACCATATGATGATGATGAGATTTAATTCATACAGAGTGTAAACCACCTCATCACGAATCCGTCAACCAAGCATTCTGTACATCAAACTAAGTAACTTTACGCAAAAATTATTGCTGGGAATCGACTTTTTCATTGGAGGTGAAAAATCATGTTTTGTGGTAGAACTCAATGTAACGCACTCAAAACATTGTGCTGATGGATGGATTGAATAGTACGGGGGTCGTGGAGGTGTTCAAAGTAAAAATCTTACATTAAAAACTTGTATTTAAAAAAAAAAACTTGTCAAAAAGTTGGAACTTTGACCCCCAATATCTCCGTAACTAAAAGGTTCCCAAGTATGGTGTAGAACAAAAAAAATATCGCAATGACGAGGAGAACAAGTGCTTTTTGGCTTCGCTAAGAGGTGATTTACACCCTTTATATCTGCTGCACTCACCAGACGCACCGAGTATTACATGTACACGCACGTCACGCACCCAATGCGCCATAATGGTGCAGCATGGCTTATCACTAATGACCTTCAGAATGTAATTGCCACTGCGCATCATAGAAGCAGTCTTCTTACGTAGAATGGTACTGAAACCGTCAGTACGTGCTTCCGCAAACATTCCTGACGCGCTACAGTAACGTGGGAGCCCCAACAACATCCTGAAGCTACTGAACTCTGAGGACGTTGTAGGCCCTCTGCGTATATCGAACCCACACAGTGCACGTGTACAAAGATTGGCAGAAAGCCTTAAAAAGAGTTATTTTTACTTCTGGTGTACAACGTGCAAACCTGCGGGCCAACATATTACATCGGACAGCCAACGCCCTCCGTTCCTTTTCCATATCAGCATCATCCTCTAAGTCCTCCGTAATTATGTGCCCCAAATACTTAAAATCTAGCACTCTTTCAAAGGCCACACCCCTTAACATAACCGGCGGCATAATATGTGCTGGATTTTGCTCACAAAACTATGATAAAAAAACCGGCCAAGTGCGAGTCGGACTCGCACACGAAGGGTTCCGTACCATTGACGATATTTAGTATTTGTTGTTATAGCGGCAACAGAAATACATCACCTGTGAAAATTTCAACTGTCTAGCTGTCACGGTTCATGAGATACAGCCTGGTGACAGACAGACGGACAGACAGCAAAGTCTTAGTAATAGGGTTCCGTTTTTACCCTTTGGGTACGGAATCCTAAAAACATAAATATTTAGTAGTCTTATACTATAAATCTCACAAGTTTTGCAGTAATAGCTTCTCCATTTCTTAGAGTTCTTAGAGTCAGACAGCTTTACATCATGTCTGTCACTCTAAGATTTCACAAAACCTCCCTGAGTACTTGCATACGGTCCAGTCGAAGGGTACACTGGGAAAGGGTACGATGCCATGAAACAATCGGGAGAAGGTCTTACGGTTTCATGGGACCGCACATTTATACGAAACTCAATGACCGACACAAAATTCTGCAACTAACACATAACAAATGTAAAAGTACGGTAACAAAATGGCTTCTTAAACTGGACTATGATTTGACCGAAAGCCTCTTGTCCTAAAAAACACACTTCTCTCACTTTGTTAGGTACACCTGCATTTATATACAATTATATATTCACAACTACAAATCACAAACTTCCATATACAACAGTATAAGACAGTCATTGTATAAGACATTCATTCAGACAGTGTCACAACACCAACACAACTCTTAATTCACCCCAACACACACATACACACACGCACACGCACACACACACACGCACACAACATTCATACAAATATACATAATATCTTAAATAACCAGTAACTGTTTTCTTTATGTATTCCTTTTTTGTTTTTTTTTTTTTTATTATTACAAGTAGATTAGATTATATTTAGAAATGTATTGTAGCGGATGATTGTACTACTATTTGTGTAACAATAAAATGTAAACGGAACGAAGGAGCCTGGAACTCACGACACAGGGAATCCTAGTGTGAGTTTCAGGAATCAATGAAATGAATGTACTTTTGAAAACAATAAATTATTCTTATTCTTATTTATATTATTACCGTACTATGAACTTAGATGTAAAGTATTCTGAATCTCATTACGAAGCTAGAATCTCCAGAAGCTCGGACGGTCAGTAAAAAAAGCCAATAAAAATATGATAAACCTAACAAACGCTCTTGTACGAACAATATATTCCTCAACATTCTTCTCCAACGTTCCCCGTTTTGATATCAAACGATATAGCCAACGGCGCCAAACGTCGCGACACAAATTCCCTTTTTTTGTATCCCCGAATTTCATCCTTCGTGTTTACTAGTGTTGTGCTTTGTTATCGATAGGGATTTAAGGTACCTAGTCATCGACTGAATTAAAAATAATTTTGTCAATTTAGTGGTTTTTTTTTAAATCAATTATTTCTTTCAAAAAGTCTCCATAGCCTGTTAGCGTACTAATGAAAATCTTTGCTTCAACCAAACCTAATCTAACTGATCTAATCATCGTGAGAGCTGGTCCGAAGAGGCACGGGAAAAGAGCACAAGGACGGAATTGGGGGAGGCCTTTGCCCAGCAGTGGGACAATAAAGGCTATTTAAAAAACCTAACTGATAAACCGTTTTAAACTTTCACGGTTTTTCACTACACTTAAAGTACTTACGGGATAATATCCGTGAAAAACACGGATATTATCCCGTAAGTACTTTAAGTCTAACTGATAAAGATGACAGTGAATTATTATTTTAAACTATGCCCCGTAGTTTGTTAAAAACGAAATAATCTACAACACCCTTTAATTTTTGTGCATACTTTTTATCCGGCAAATCTAAATTATACATTTTATCGAAGTTTAAAGTCACATCACTAAACACGCAACCGCTGTTCTTTTTATCAGACAACGCAGAGTGATTCACGACCACTTTTAACCAAAATTGTATGTTCCAAGACTGTCCTGTTTCCCGGATAACTAAGAAACGTTTCTCTTTCAAATTCCACCGGTAAGCACCCAACGTGTAAACTGAACAGCTTCATCATTTCAGCCGAAAGACGTCCACTGCTGGACATAGGCCTCCCCCAAGTGTCGCCACATTGACCGGTCCCGTGCGACTCGCATCCAGCGCATTCCCGCAACATTCACTAGGTCATCGGTCCACCTAGTGAGAGGCCTTCCAACGCAACATCTTTCGGTTCGCGGTCGCCACTCCAGAATTTTTGGCCCCATCGGCCATCCGTTCTGCGAGCAATGTGCCCTGCCCACTGCCACTTAAGTTTGGCAATTCTTCGGGCTACGTCGGTAAGCTTGGTTTTCTTGCGGATGTCTTGATTTCTGATTCGATCGCGCAAGGAAACTCCGAGCATAGCCCTCTCTATTGCCCTTTGGATGACTATAAGCCTTCTGATGAGGCCCATTGAAAAACAAAATAATGACATTGTTCATAGCGTGGCACAAGGCGCTACGAGACCACTGTCATGCCGTCGCCCAGACGTTACGTACGCGATTGTCGCATGACGCAAGTCGCTTCACGAAACGCATCACCAGAGGTCGCGAACGAGGCCTAATGGAGGTGATGTAAAGGACAATAAAATTTCGTGAAAGAAATAAATGAATAAAGAAAATTAATTAATTTACATAATAACATCATATCATCTGTCTAAACTTTTCCCAACTATTTTAGGCACGACTTTCAGTATAACCGATTGAAACTGAATACCAATATCAACAGATACTTTACAAAGAGTTCCTGCCTATCTGATCTCCATATTTCCACCACCCATTTATCGAGCAACAAAATCCTTGAATCCTTAAATCTTTTTGCAAACAAATGGTGGTTTACAATAACGTCGATCATCGCAAAAAACTTATAAAATTGAAAAGGTGTTTTATATTAAAATTAAGTTGGCACTTAAGTATTAAAACGTGCTTTATAGGGAATACAAAGTTTAACTTTGTAGGTCTTTGTTTGATATTATGTCTACACTATATATTAGTATTTTTGTGTGTATGTTTGTAATGAATAAACTCAAAAACTTCTGCGCCAATTTCAAAAATTCTTTCACCATTAGAAAGCTACATTCACCTTGAGAAATATAGGCTATATTTTATCACCATAATCCCACGGGAACGGGATCTACGCGGGTAAAACCGCGTAACGTCCAAATAAAAACCTACAACATCTACAAACCTATTTCATCTCTAAAACACAGTTGTGTGATTATTCATATTCATTTATTTGCGTTGGACAAGGTAAAACATGGTGTTAACAAAAAACGCTTAGAGCTAAGAGCCGTTGTAGTCAGGGCACAGCAAAATGTAATTCTTACAAGCTAAAATTGCTAATACATGAAACCAAAATAATTTGATACATTCCCAAAAAACACCTACCTATACTTCCGCCACCCATCATCTGCCTAGCCTTTTCCCAACTATGTTGTCCTATGCTTCCCCCATCCATTCGTCCTTAATAATTTTTCCTCAGATTTATGAAAGAAAAAACGAAAAATGCCTCTAATTAGTAACTGCCCAACAATTGTGTAACAAAATGAATACGATCATCTCTCTCAACGGCACTCGTATCATAATGAGAACCGCAATTGTTCCCATTCGTTCCTTTTTAATCTGTGGGTAAAGAAATAAAGTCATTATATCATTCATACAAAGTTCTCATTCATTCAAAACGTGTGTGAAACTGCTTATTCTGTGACTGGGAGTTCAGCGAAGTATAAACGTTACTTACCGCGCGCTTTGAATTAGACATGTGCTCGTCTCTAGTTAGACAGATGTGTGTAGTGAGGTGTGTGAGTATATGAGTGATGTAATGTTTATAGATCGCAGCTTTACAACGCAAACTGCTGCTTAAGGCGCTGCACTTAGTCAAAATAGGCTTCACAAAACAGTTTTTTAGCCAAATTTATACATTTTAGAACAGCTAAAAAAATATATGTTAATCTTGATCATATTTATGGGTGGACCATTGTGTTCAAAACACGTTTTCGGTAAATTTTCTCGATAAAAAAAAACATAAAATAACCATTTAAATTGAAATTGTAGCAATTTTAACAGTATTATTTATAAACAAATCTTGATAATATTAATAACAGTGATGTAATATATAATAATAAAGGAAACTGTTGTTTTTATTTATTCTTTTTATTTATCACTTTTGTTTATTTCCATATTTATTCATTATTTTCTTCTAAAACCTGGCCGCCCAGTAATAGTGACGTCTCATTTACTCCCATACAAATAGACAGTGTGCGCGATTTTGGTGTTCACAGCGCCTTAAGTGATAGCCTATTATTAGTGGTGTGACCTGGGCTATCACTGAAGCAATAGTTGACAAGTTCAAGCCCAAGATACGCACCTCTAACTTTTCGTAATCATGTCCGTATTTTTAAATTATCACTTGCTTTGGTGAAAAAAAACATCGTAAGGGAACCAGCATACCTGAGAGATATTTCTCGACTGTATGCAAAGCCAGCGGCATAAAAACTGACACCAGGTTACTAACCACAAGAGTCAAGATATAGTGGATTAGAAGGACTACGATTTAATCATTTTATTTCAGCAAACATTTGCGTATCTATTATAAGACGACCTGCCAATTGAATCCAAGATTCCATCCTCCATAGTCTCGCTTACAATCACTATACTAACAAGGAAGACTGCAAAATATGGAGCGCAGCGTGCAACGAATAATTCACAAGAAAACCCATCTTTTAAAAATTCTCTAACACACATGCTATGTTACAGCGCTTTTATTCCTGCTCACAACTAGCAATGTTCAATTCCGCTTTACACTATCAACGCGCTATAGACTATCGAATATTTTTATGTAGCGCGCTATTTATTAAAACACGCTATAATAAAACTCGACGGCATCGGCAGTCGGCCCGCGTCATGACGCGGAACCTCACGAGTAGTCATGACTACTCGTGAGGTTTCTGTTATTGATATAGAGACAGCGCTTGCTTCCGCGCTATGTTGTTATCCGTTCTGACGTTGGCGTTTTAGTTTGTTGTTGAGTGAGACGTCATTATAGTTATAGCGCGAAGGCAGACCCCGTATAACAAATGCTATGCGCTATGAACAAATAGCGTGTTCTTTGTTGGCGCTATGCGTTATATTAACCACCACTACAGTCGCAACCCACATACTATCAACATTGCCCGTCCATTGGGTCCACAACTTTATTCCTCCATATTTCGCTCACCAGACGCCATTTTAAATAGAATTTGTTGCGACCATTCCTATATTTTTTGCTCTTCTACTTTCTGTGGTACCGTTTTATTTTACGTTGCTCCAAGGAAATATGTCTGTGCGGAGTTTTAAGCGACATTTTGTTCGTAAAGCTGGTCTTGTTCTGGGTAATGGAGCGGCTAATTTGTAATTAAATTTTGTGTGTGTCGTAGTAGCGTGGAGTATAATATGTGTGCTTGTTTAATTTGAGTCTCGCTTTTGTAATGTGCATTATTTATGGGACTATCTTCTGTAACATAATAATGTTGTAATTGAAATTTCATATATGATACCTCCATCCCAATTTAGTAACACACTTTCAGTCGCAAGTTGAAGGATTATGTAGATTTTTTTCAATTCATTTGTTTCAAATAGTCGTCTACAAAACTAGCAAAAATAAAATAACATGTTGGTAATAACATGTGCCGTCACTAGGTCGGCATCTCAATGATTCTACTCTTTAGTGATTTCAAGTAAATAAAAACTTTCTTCAACACTTCGAACACTCGAGCAAGTGGGATATCGTCTGGTCTGGAGCACCGAGCATTCACACTGTGTGTCGGAAGGATTTTTAATTCCCCGTTTTGCCAAAAGGTTGATTACAGCGGCCTCAATAAAAAGTCCTTAAGAAAAAGTCAATTTTACCTGGCCTAAAATAAAGTATTATTTTGAAGACTTGTTTGTGTCTTGGACTTATTGGTTTATGTTATCAGTAGCTTCTGCCAGAGGCTCCGCCCGCGTAAAGTTTGATAATTGTCCCATAGGATCTTACTACCGGAATAAAAAATATCAGATGTATTAATCTAGGTTATAAACTATCTGTGTGCGAAATTTCATCCAAATTCGTTCAGTAGTTTTTGCGTGAAAGAGTAACAAACATCCATACTCACAAATTTTCGCATTTATAATATTAGTAGGATCTATCCAATAGGCTAGTTTCCAACATCAATAAATTGCAAATCTATTTAGTCCGTCAGTTAGAGTATTGGAAAATAATGGACACGTATTTTTTGTTTTTGTAAATCAATGAATATTGACAAAGATAAAACGTATCAAAACTCGAGAGTGGAGCTCGTGTCGTCACAACGCACTAAAAATTTATAGCACGGCGTGACGTATTGAGGATTTTAAAAGCATCGTATCTTCGTCAATTTTGGTTTACATAACAAAAAAAAATACGTGTCAAATATTTTTTGATAATTGAACTGACGGACTAATTAGATTTTTTCAGGACACAAGCCTATTCTTGTGCTATTCCTGACGACAGAAGACAAGAAACAAAAGACACTCAAATATAAACAAAAGAGACATCTACTAGACGACCTACATTCTCCCTCAGACATCCGTAAATTCTCTCGCCTGATTGCCTTATTATGGTATCAAAGAGAGCACGAAACCAAACAAGCCCTTAATAACTCATAAATTGAATTGTTTTACAAAGAAAATACTTACTTGCATCTCCAAATGACACAGATAAATAATTTATGAAGCAAATTAGGTAAATATTTTCGCCTTTTCGGGATTCGAATTCGATCGCTATTTGAAAGGGAACACAGAAAACCAATAAAATGTTGATTTAATAATCATAAATCTGTCAGACGTTGTCGTTAATAACTCGCCTAAAATTATATTCATCATCATCATATCGACGCCGGAAAGCGATTTTGTCGTATCACAAAAAATTGCAATTTTCTTTTATTGCATGATTTAAATCAGAAAAAATACTGTGTCGGACGGTCTGATCAACGTCTCCCTACGATTTTTTTATGATACGACGTTGCCTTTTTCAACTTTTTTTAACAAAACATTTTTCAAAATGCTGTAAATACCATAAAATCAACAATTTTAAATGCCTTAACCCAACTTAATGCTATCAAGATACAGCAATATTGCTGCTTCAAATTGAAATACCAATTGCTGTAACTAATATAAAACTTAGACTATCTTTAGAATACCTACTACCATTACTGTCATCTGATAGATTTCATTATAAGAAATACGTATTCCAAAAATTACCTCTCTGATGCAGCTAGTTTACGAGTTATGAATTTTTTAAACAGTTTTTTGACTCTACTTTTCGAGATACTAAAAGATTGCTTTCTTGTGTCGATATCAGCCCGGAATTGCCACGGCTGGCTATAGACCTCCCCTTACTTCTGCCACACTTTCCAGTTCCGTGCGTCCCTTAAAATCGATGCCAGCGTGGCTGAGAGATATTTCTCGACGGCATATTAAGCCAAGTCAGAGGTCCATGGGCGCCATGAAAACTGTGACACCAGGTTAGGCACTAACCACACGATAAAGGAGAAAGACGGGTTAATACGTTTGAATGGGCTAAACGCCGATAGCCTTTCCTAATTCTCTTTACTACTTAAGGTGATTACAGGAGCTAAATTAGCAACTCTATTTGTGGTGGTGAGAGGTGGAGAGGTGGCCCAGTGGTGGCGGCCCCGACTTACGAACAGTAAGTCGTGGGTTCGAACCCAGGCAGGCGCATTACTTTGTGTAATTTATTTCATCACCACTGCTCTCAAAACGGTGAAGGAAAACATCGTGAGGAAACTGGCATGTCCTAGAACCAAAAAATTCGAAGACATGTGACATCTACCAACCCGCACTGGGCCCGCGTGGTGGATTATAGCCCATTCCCTCTCATAGAGAGGAGGCCTGTGTCCCAGCAGTGGGAACATTAATAGGCTGATGATGATGATGATGATGATGATTTGTGGTGGTTCAAACTTCGTTTGAAAAACTGTTAGAATAAAGTTCTAATCAGCTTGCACTACAAAGCGGTTGTTACGTCAGTCACCGCGGCCGAATAGTGCGAAATCTGTGGTTTTTTTCGAATTACAAAAAATCTATTGATTGGACTAAAAAAGTAAACTAAAACAAATGAAACTAGTATGTTGCTTATAGAATTATTTGCCAAAAAATCAGAATGATCGCATGTATTTTAGTATGGTTTTTACTCGTTAAAGAAATTTTTAGAGATTTTATAATTTCGTGATTTTTTTTGGAGTAAAATTAGTTGACTAAAATACTAGCGTAAATCCTGAAGAATATCTTATATTTTTCTAGTTTTGTTTATTGCAGTGAATCATATGCTTTTGTGCATTATAAAACTCGCGTTTAGCTCCCGTAATCACCTTAATTCAAAGTTCAACTTCTGCCTTGTCTTTCTAAGGTATAAAATCAGAAGTAACACTCGCGATGATTAAAGGGCCGTCCTTTGAGATATCTTCCTTGAATATATAACTAAGTAATTTATTTGACGAGAAAAAATACAAGAGGAGTACCGTCTGGAATATCTGCTTTACTTTCTTGTTCAATCTGACGTTTTTAGGCTCGCAGAAACTTCTTTAAATAATTTTCATGTTTGTATTTTGAATTGGTAAACAGGCTCTTATTTTAAGAAGATTTTTATCACTTGGGGGTTTTTAATTCAAATGAGTCAAACTGTTGTGCGGTTGATTTTACCCACGAAAGTAAAGATATCTCTCTGAAAACACACATGAACACACATACACATCGGTGCATTGGTGGCCCAGTGGTGGCGCCCGACTTACGAACGTAGTAAGTCGTGGGTTCGAACCCAGACAGGCACATTACTTTGTGTAATTTATTTCATCACTACTGCTCTCCAAAACGGTAAAGGAAAACATCGTGAGGAAACCAAGATGTCCTAGAACCAAAACATTCGAAGACATGTGACATCTAGCAACCCGCACTGGGCCCGCGTGGAGGATTATATTAGCCCATTCCCACTCAAGAGAGGAGGCCGAGTGTCCCAGCAGAGAGAACATTATAGGCTGATTATGCTATTACAAAAGTCATTAAAGATCACCTTTTACATGAATAAATAGTAATAAATATCATAAATAGGTAGTAGTAAATAACATAAATAGTAATAAATATCATAAAAATAGTAGTAAATAACATAAATAGTAATAAATATCATAAAAATAGTAGTAAATAACATAAATAGTAATAAATGTCATATCACCCAACAATCCAACAACAAATTAAAACAAACTCCTTAACCCTCGAAATTCCCTTTTCCCGACTTCCAAAATGATGCAAATCTCGCAGCTAATCCATCTCAGGCTTGCACCGACAAATTGAGAGGGTTACACCACTTTAACCTACAGATTGCGAGATTATCCTCCCCGGAAGATATTATTTAAATTGCCTTGTAAAGGAAGATAATGCTCGATGTAAAATGTGGATTTTGGAACTCAATATCGGCGAGTTAGGGTTGGGATCTTAAAATTTTATGGTGGACACAACTGTGCGGAGCATTCGAAGTGGAATTGTAGGCCGTAGGTTGATTATTGCGTTGGATAGTGGATAGGTATTGAAACTTTTTGGCGGTAATAGACTTTTCTTTACATCATTTTCTTTTTCAATAACTTACTATCCGGTTTCGGTAAGTTGCTACCTCCAGCTACCTTAGAGCTACGGTTAGAATCAAAACGTCACAGAAAATCTTTCTTTGATTTTTCTATGAATCAAGTGACAGGTAAGTGACACGGATAGAATATTCTTTGTTTATAAAAACACCGATAGCTAGCGGAAGAAGGCACATTAACCAACAGTTATACGTAAGAAGTTATGAAAGTTAAGTTAAGAAAACGGCCGTTAGTTGATCATGCCTTCCATGATTAGGATTAGGATTTAATTTAGTGTTGATGGTTTTAAATACTGTACTAAATAAATAAATAAATAATGATATTTTTTGTCACCTGTTCTGTTTTTGAATATCTTCTTTCAGAAGATGGCATCTCTTTTTTATCTAGTGAACCTGGTTTCAGAGTTTTTATACTGCTCATGGGCCTCTGACTTGGTTTTACAAGCCCTCGAGAAATATCCCTTAGGCATACTGGTTTCCTCACGATATTTTCCTGATAATTAATACGCACATGAATCAGAAAAATCAGAGGTTCGAACTTGATACTTATGACTTCGCAGTCCGACGGTCATACAATAGGCATTCTCTGCCAATTAACTGCTTTTATTGCTACTTCTTTTTTTAGGGTTCCGTACCCAAAGGGTAAAAACGGAACCCTATTACTAAGACTTCGCTGTCTGTCCGTCTGTCCGTCTGTCCGTCTGTCCGTCTGTCTGTCACCAAGCTGTGTCTCATGAACCGTGACAGCTAGACAGTTAAAATTTTCACAGGTGATGTATTTCTGTTACCGCTATAACAACAAATACTAAAAACAGAATAAAATTAATATTTAAGGGGGGCTCCCGTACAACACACGTGATTTTTTTATAATAATTGGTACGGAACCCTTCGTGCGCGAGTCCGACTCGCATTTGGCCGGTTTTTTAATATTGATAATAATGAATTTACAGCGGTCCGTTGAGACTAAACACCCATAGGAACATCCATCATCATCATAGGTATTCAGCTGCATCCGGTAAAACTGGAAGCCGACCCCGAAAATAGTTTGGAAATGGTGTGGCAGACGATGTTTTGGAAAATGGGCCGTAGGCATGTGGGACCAGTTGATGAACGACTCAATACGAAATATGTTTGGTTGATCGTACTTTCCCAAGACATAATTTTTTTTTGTTTTTTTGTGGTCCCAAAATACCACTAAAAAATATTTAGGGGGAATCCGGGACCGTGGTCCTGGTCCCGAAAGACCCCGACCCCTTGTGAATTACGACGTAGTCTTGAAAATCATTCATTTTTTTTTTTTTTTTTTTGTTTAATAATTTTACATGCCGTATGGCAAAATGTATCGGGACTCTAATTGAAATTACCATCATATCTGTATACCTACATTATTAGCAAATAAATGATTTCTGATTTCTGATTGATTTTCAGTCTTGATTTAGTTTTTATCTGCTCTTCAAAGATCAAAGACCGAGTAGATAATTGCTGTATTCCACTTTATCCCTGTTGTTGATGTGTGTATTGCTACTATGGCTGAATTTCGCCATTTCAAAAAATCTAATTATTTTATTTCACATAATCCTACATGGGCAATTAGGCACTTTATAAAACGTCAAAAAGGGTGCACGGTTCGGGTTAGTTGTTTCCGTGGAGAATAACCGGCAAGAAACTCCATAGTAACTCTTTTCAAATCATTTTGTGTTACAATAATATCATGTTACAGCATTACTACAGTATGAGACATATGTATTACACATTTCGTGGCCTACTGATAAGAAAACAAAAACATATCTTAAACCTCTCAATCTGATTATACCTTCCACCTACACTGCGCTGTGACATTTGGTAAAATATATCCATTTTTGGGATCTTACCATGATTCTGTTAGAATATCCAATGAGACAAAATGGCTGTACCTCAGGTTATAGGCGTGGGAAGGCTGTAGGCGTAGTTAACTCGGAAAAGAGGTCTATTTTAACTTAGCCAGTTATTACTTGAAAGTGGGAGTGACTAGATTAGTGCAGCTGGTGCAGTCACTTGAGTTAAAGATGTCTGCCTGAGATCGTTTCCTGCGATAAGACCCCTGATAACGGAGTTTTTTTTTTTTTTAAGAAATTTACTTTATTTTTATTAAGGCGACTACAGGAGCTAAATTAGTAACTCTATTTGTGGTGGTCCAAACTTCGTTTGAAATACTGTTAGAATAAGTTCTAATCAGCTTGCACTACAAAGTGGTTGTTACGTCAGTCACTGCGGCCGAATAGTGCGAAATGAGTGTTTTTTTGCAATTTAAAAAAAATCTATTGATTGGACTAAAGAAATAAAACAGTATCATGCTAATAAGTTGCTTGTAGAAATATTTTCCAAAAAATCAGAATGATCGCATGTATTTTAGTACGGTTTAAATGGTTAAAAGATTTTTTTTGAGTTAAATTGTCACTTATACGGGAGTATAAGTTTAGTTTTAAACCGTGAAAGCTTAAAACAGTGTTTTTTTAGAGATAAGTTCGTCATTCATCATCATCATCATTTCAGCCGAAAGACGTCCACTGCTGGACATAGGCCTCCCCCAAGTGTCGCCACATTGAACGGTCCCGTGTAACTCGCATCCAGCGGATTCCCGCAACCTTCACCAGGTCATCGGTCCACCTAGTGGAAGGCCTTCCAACGCAACGTCTTCCGGTTCGCGGACGCCACTCCAGAACTTTTCGGCCCCATCGGCCATCCGTTCTGCGAGCAATGTGCCCTGCCCACTGCCACTTAAGTTAGGCAATTCTACGTCTACGTCGGTAATCTTGGTTCTCTTGCTGATGTCTTCATTTCTGATTCGATCGCGCAAGGAAACTCCGAGCATAGCCCTCTCCATTGCTCTTTGGGTGACTTTAAGCCTTCTGATGAGGCCTATTGTGAGCGACCACGTTTCGGTCCCGTATGTAATAACTAGCAACACACACTGGTCATAGACTTTCGTCTTGAGACACTGCGGTAGGTTGGACGAGAAGATACCGCGCAATTTCTCGAACGCTGCCCAACCGAGTCGGATTCGACGATTGACCTCTTTCTCGAAGTGACTCAGACTCTTTGACTGACACTGTGACTCAGGGATTCAGGATGATAAGTTCGTAATTATTTTTTATCGAGTAAAATAAGTTGTATTATGTTTTCAAAACACTATCATACTAGCATACATCCTGAAGAATATCATATATTTTTCTGGTTTTGTTTATTGCAGTGAATCATGTGCTTTTTTGCATTATAAAACTCGCGTTTAGCTCCTGTAGTCCCCGTAATACGCTTGTTTGTCTTCAACCCAGCATATTGACCCTAGGCCCATACCAAGAGGGTCTTGTTACGAACCTAGTTGTCCTCTATTCTGATCTAGTCTGTCCATGCAGCGCCGGATTTGGGGCAGGGCAACAGAGGCACTTACCCCGGGCAACAAGGAAGAAGCCTCCAAAACTTGTTTTGGAGTGCGGGGCGCGCGGGGCCGGCTAACCCCGTATATATAATGCTGTGGCGAGCAAGCGACTGAGTGAACTGCAGCCGGCTGACAGCAGTTGAACGGAGCACTGATTTTATTCGCGTTGCCTTCTCTAAACGTAGTAGTAATAGCTCAATGCTTGTATGACACATTTTTTTCG
The DNA here is from genome assembly GCA_905147715.2 of Xestia xanthographa. NCBI lineage: Eukaryota > Metazoa > Arthropoda > Insecta > Lepidoptera > Noctuidae > Xestia > Xestia xanthographa. The sequence goes on along the minus strand of LR990661.1, from coordinate 5,942,990 downwards.
TCTATTCCAAAAAAAATATCCGCGTCCACTTCTTGATTGCCCCAGGACCTCCACACGTTTAAATCCGGCCGTGTCCATGCCGCGTTTTTATAACCTATCCTAATACCTAATAGTACCCCCACATTTTGCCTGTTATGTTTAAGTCCCATATAATAGGGGGGGAGCCCATCGCCATGAACCGGGCACTAGTCCAGATTCCGACACTGCTATTGAGAAATTCCTGATGGAAAAACCCAATAACATTTTGCCCGACCTAGGAATCTCCCAGGACCTTATTGAAAGGTGTAGACGTTTTCAGCAGGGCGCTACACCAGACTTTGTAGACTGCAGACCATAGGTAGTTGACTCAGGAATTCAGGATGATAAATAATAAGACGATTTTTCGTCATAAAAAGCTGCGTGTGGAGTGTAGTGCGTGTAGAGTGTAGAGGAGCAGAACTTCTTCTTCTTTTAGCCACTTTCTGCTAAAAGCGTATATTTTTTTCAACTAACCGCGTTGACCGCGCCAACGATTTGCGAATTATTCGCAAAAATTCGCAATTCTATAAAAACACTTGACGATCGCAAACTACAAGAGATATAGCTATATAAACTCTACAATGAATAGCTGAATAGATATGAAACCTATTTAACCAAAAATAAAGATAAATAATTATAATTGGATACCCTAAAAATAATGTAGAACTTGAAAAACAGCGATAAAAACGTACATTTCGCTAATACATTATTAATTTGTGGAAAAACTATTAACTTTTTTACCAATTTTTTTATATTAATATAAACTAGACTATATTTTCTTTCCAACAAGACCATAAACGTGTAAATACCTTATCACAAACATAAAAAACAAATAATTAGAAGCTAGGTACTCATTGTTTGCTTACATCCGCGGACTGACTCTGGCCTGCTGCTTGTGGGCGAAATGGTCCTCATACAAAACACAAAACACTTGTTTTTTGGTTTAAATAGTTGAACAATCTAATCATCTCGCTAATTAAATACTAGTTTTCCCATTTCACACACGTTTTAATCACTAAATCACGTATTTCTTCACACTACACAATCACTGTAGGTACATATAACTACTGCATTTTCACAGGCAAAATACTGCAATTTTGCGATTCGGAACCTAATTTGTGTTCTCGTAATACGATAATACAACTTCTCACGAACATTTTAAGGTATAACACTGCATTTCAATAACAAATACGTAACTCGTAATTACTTGGAAGTGTGACACTAACGCTAAAACGATGACGCAAAAAATGGCGCGCTCCGTTGACGTAAGTTTGTTACTTCATTGTGACACTTGTTGACGGATTATATCTATGGTTTTTGGTATGGAGTTGAGGAATATTGTAGAGATGGGAAGTAAATCAGACTATTCACGAATAAAGCACGTTTAGTCGATTATTAAATGATTAATTGACGGGGTATTTTATAAATGTTACTGGGTACTTAAGGTCCCCGGACGCGGTTGGGGGTACGCACCTCCTGGGTATGTAGGTTACCCGGACGCTTTTCAAGTCTTCAGCAGCAGTCGAGTGAACAATAATTCCCAGATTTTAGGTACGTGATATCCTCAACAGTAGACCAACGAGACAGTCAACTCCTATCCGGCGTTAGACGTAACCCTCCCATCTCCCTTTAAACGTGTAGAAAATATTCAAACCTTATTCCAACAAATATCTATCCTTAATTTTCCGAGTTTCCTCCGTGCCTCGGAAAGCACGTTAAGCCGTTGGTCCCGGCTGTCATTTGTAGATCTTTGACAGTCGTTAGGTCGTCAGAGGCCCAATAAGTCTGACAACCAGTCTTACCAAGGGGTATCGTATTACCCGGTACTAACTGGGTTGTGGAGGTCAGATAGGCAGTCGCTCCATGTAAAATACTGGTATTCAGCTGCATCCGGTAAAAACTGGAAGCCGACCCCAATATAGTTGGGAAAATGGCTAGGCAGATGATGATCTATCCTTAATTTTACCCTAATATCAAGTTTAAACCGTCTCCGAGCACTGAAGGACACTACATTACTCCAATTAGCGCCAAAACTTAATTGTGTCGCTAAAACTTCGGCTGCACCGTGAAAGTGGGTCAATTGTGACGATCATCCATGCACCATTCATTATTATCTTATGTCACTCCTTATACTTAAGACTAACTTTTGCTTGCGGCTTCGATTCCGTTATGTATGGAACACACACGGGAACGTTTTGTTTCACGGCACACTTGGCCGGTTTTTAATGAGAGACGAGACCGACTAATATTGTCCGTGTAATATCCAGTGAAAATTCAAAAATAAACCTATGATTAAATTCCTTTACTGGGAGTAACATAAGTTACAAAGAAGTTCATTGAACTAAAACTAAGTAACATAGCTAGGGAGACGACGCGCACGACGAAGGTAATATCCGCCGTCTGGTAAACATTGTGCACAGGTGACACAATATCATGTTGGTAGTTGACCTTGACACACTTACCTAGACAACTTGATACTTTTAACGGTATTGCTCTTTAGGCACCTTGATACTTTTAGTAGTGTTGTGTTATTTCGGTTTAAAGACATTATTTCTTAAAGAACAAAATACAGTTCACTTAAAGAGAAACTTAAGTAAATTAACAATTGGTTGTAGTTCAAACTAGCCAAGCAAATGAACACCATAGTTTTTGTTTACAAAAGGAAGTATGTAATTAAGTCTAAATAAAGATACAAAACAGTTCACACTAAAGTTATGTGTAAAAAATGTTCTGAGTGCTATAGTGTGTTATATAGTGCGTTGTGTGGTGTTGTGTTGTGTTTTCGTCATGCCTGGGTAAGTACTTAATTAACATTTTTGAATGTAGAAACCGTCTAATTGTTAGAGATTTCGGCCAGAAATAGTCATTTCAACAAACATGAAAAACCGTTGAAGAGACGCTGATACATTTCGCGGTATTTTGGCACGTATTATTGATAGAAATGCAAACTATGGCTATAGTGTGTTCTTTATGTATCGTATTATACACAAAAAGCTAAACTTATGCGTCTAATATAATATAATTCCTCAGGCCTTTTTTAAATGTTGGTATGCTTGTACACTCCCTGACTTTTTTAGGTAATTTATTGTACAGCCGATATATAGCCGGTCATTGTAGCCGGCATACTGTTCTTTCAAAACAAGATAACAGTAAAAGTCTTTAGCAGCCAGTAGATGGAAAGTCTTTAGATATATTACATAACTTGACGCATGTTATGTCCACGTCTGTATTTTTCTGTTGTTTTTGGTAATTTGTCGAAGCCCACAACACTTTGCTGACCTGGGAATCGAACCCAGGATCTCTCTCTCTCAGGATACACGTTCAGCAATAAAATTAAGCTTGCGACTTTTGTGATGTTTTCACTAATGATCCAAATTGTATAATTTGAATGACTTTCCATAATCGAAAAAGGTTATTAAAACATAATGAGAGGTTTTCCTTTTGAGGTTTTAAAAAAAAACTTACGTTTCCAAGAACTCTATAGATGGCGTTGAACTTACTATGATAGTTGGTGCCAAAGCCAAAACGCTTGAAAAAAAAAAGCATTGTGTCACGTCACATAATACTCTCGTCGACTGACACTTTCATTTGCTTAACCTTCCGAATATAACCTACATTTCTCGCGCTTTGTTAACATCAGTTTTTTTTAGGTTCCGTTCCTTGCATTATCATACTTACTCCTAGCGCCATCTAACCAGCGACTAGGGAAGAGCTAAAAATAAAATCCCTCATTGTAAAAATCTTGGCACAGAGAAGCGGCAGTACTTCAATTTCATAAGGAACTAACTGAATCTCAGACCAGAAAGCAATTCGAATGACATGGAACCTGTCCAATTCTACTTATATACTCGTAAATTTAACATTGCTATAACTTAGTATCTGATTATGTTCCGCAAAGTTTTTGAGGAGCGTGCCAGAGGAAATTGGCGTTGGTTTTAGATTTTTGGGACTCCCTAATTGATATTAATTTTGCTCGTCCTACAGCGGTAACACTGTGACCTTGAACTGCCCTACTGTAGTACGGAGTATAGGTAGGTAGATTGGGAGAAGAATGTATACTGATTTTGTTACCACTAACATCCGTCCGACTATACCTACATCCTCATCCGTATTCACACGAGCAGGGAACTAGAAATACACAGCAATGTCCATGTATATCTGGGCTCTAATACTTCCAACGAAAACATTCCGCAATCTCTTTAAAGACCACAACGCACAAACTGTTACTCAATATTCAGTATTGTCATTCCGAACTAACGAATCAAACCTAAATTAACGATGATAAACGATGTTTATTTTGCTTTTACGACGTTTTTAGACGTGACTTTTAAAAACTAGATGGGGCCGGTCTTCAAAAGGTACGAAACCTTTTGAAGTCCAGACATAATCTTGCTCAAATCACATGAGGACTATGCAGATTTGTGTCTGAGATGGTCTTTTGAAGAAAGAACCACACAGATTTGTGTGGACCTGTCCAGTCACTGCAAGCATTTGTCAGTTATCGTGTAGCTCGACTTATATTATAGTGTTAATTTTTTTTTAAATACACCTACGCGACCAGTGGTCCAGATTGGCCCTAGACTGAAAGATTTGGAAGTTATGGGGAGAGACCAGAATAACAGTAACACCTACACAGTCACAATGTATGGAACCGCTGATTGAATGATGTAACATGTGATAATCGTTTTGTGCGTCATGTACCCGTCCACCCTGTATGTTTAAGTGTAATAAAATTGTTAATTTTATAGCTACAAGTTTATATTACTCTCATTCTTTAAACACAACTACAAAACCAACATTCCCATACAAATAAACACACACCAAACGTCGTCTTGCATCTTGTCAAGATATCGTGGCCCATGAGAAAGAGCAATCACTTAGCGAAATGACTAGCGCTCAACGAAGTGAAATTGGAGGGTAAGTACCTACACACTTTATGAAAGCGAGGACTTTTGGGCAAATTCGGAGAAACAAATGGTTCATGTGTACTGTTTTTTGAAGTTGTAATTTTATTGTATGTGTTTTTAAGGTTTTTAATGATGATGGAGCATTTCGTTGAGGATTTTCTTCTTCTTTCGTATATTTGGTACTTTTTAGGGTTCCGTAGCCAAATGGCAAAAACCGGAACCCTTATGGACATGTCTGTCTGTCTGTCTGTCCGTACGTCACAACCACTTTTTTCCGAAACTATAAGAACTATGCTGTTGAAACTTGGTAAGTAGATGTATTCTGTGAATCGTATTAAGATTTTCACACAAAAATAGAAAAAAAAAAAGAAAAAATTTTGGGGCTTGCCCATACTTAACTGAAACTCAATTTTTTTTTTCTTAAATCTATACATGTGGTGTAAGTATCTATGGATACGTCTTCAAAAATGATATTGAGGTTTCTATTATCATTTTATTCTAAATTGAATAGTTTGCGAGAGACACTTCCAAAGTGGTAAAATGTGTCCCGAGAGAAGTTATAGGGAGGGTGCCACTTCTAAAATAAGAGAATGATAAAACTAAAAAAAATATATGATGTACATTACCATGTTAACTTCCACCGAAAGTTGGTTTAAACGAGATCTAGTAAGTAGTTTTTTTTGAATACGTCATAAACATCGATCAAAGTTACGACGAACTACAAGAACTTTTTATATTATGTTACTTGCTGCTACGGTACCCTTCATGGGCGAGTCCGACTCGCACTTGGCTGGTTTTTTATGTTACTTTGGCCCAGTAGATGGCCAAGTGAATCGCCAGTACTAACTGGGTTGTGGAGGTCAGATAGGTCAGTGGCTCCGTACAAAATACTGGTATTCAGTTGCAACCGGTAAGACTAGAAGCCGATCCCAAAATAGTAGAAAAAAGCGAGGCAGATGAATGGTCCAGCTTTAGCCCAGCAAGCTACAGCTTCTTAATTTCTATTAAGAGTCCGTGCACAAAGTTCAGTCGCTAGAGTTTAGGCAAATTCGTTGCGATCCTATGTTAGTGTGCATTGTTCATGCAGATACACGCACACACGGGTGTAGATCGAGCGTAGTGATCGCTTAAACCATTTTGATCCTGTAGACGATATTATTTTATGATACATAATTATAAAGTCAGTACGGTTTAGAAATAAAAGTCTGGAATGTGTGTCTACTGTATATTTATTACAATCAAAATAAAAATGGTTTAATTTTGTATTAGAAGAATTTAGATACATATAAACATTTTACAAAATGATAAATAAAAGTGCGAGTTGGACTCGCGCACTGAGGGTTCCGTACAAACTTTTTATAGGACAAGTTAATTTTTCTGGATCTGGGACTATTGCGCGAAAGACACTTGCGCGAAAAGACAAATGCGCGCATGGACTTTTGCTCGATTGGACTTATGCGCGAACGGACTTTTGCGCGCCTGGACACTTGCGCGAATGGACTTTTGCTCGATTAGACTTATGCGCGAACGGACATTTGCGCGCCAAGACACTTGCGCGAATGGACTTTAGCGCGACTTAATGGCCACTGAGGTTTACTCTGTAGGGTAAACATACCATACCCCTGTTATTACTTGAAGGTGGTTTTTTCTTTTGGTTTTTCTGTCATGGATGTCATTTTCATGGTTAAGGAGTAGCTGATAACGAAATGAGATCAAAATTCAAATCCAAGATGGCGCCGAGGAAAACTTCTGTTTTTTCCATCATGGGTGTCATTTTTATGGTTTTCGGGGTCGCTGATTACGAAAATGAGGTCAAAATGAAAATCCAAGATGGCGCACAGGAATTTTTTTGCTTTTTCCGTCATCGGTGTCGTTTTCGTGGTTTAAGTGGTCACTGATAACGAAAATGAGGTCAAAATGAAAATCCAAGATGGCGCCAGGGAAAATTTTTGGTTATTAAGTCATGGGTGTCGTTTTCATGGTTTTTGGGGTTGCTGATTACAAAAATCAGGTCAAAATAAAAATCTAAGAGGCGCCGAGGAAAATTTTTGATTTTCCGTCATGGGTGTCGTTTTTATGGTTTTTGGGGTTGCTGGTTACGAAAATGAGGTCAAAATGAAAATCCAAGATGGCGCCGAGGAAAATTTTTGATTTTCCGTCATGGGTGTCGTTTTCATGGTTTTTGGGGTTGCTGGTTACAAAAATGAGGTCAAAATGAAAATCCAAGATGGCGCCGAGGAAAATTTTTGATTTTCCGTCATGGGTGTCGTTTTCATGGTTTTTGAGGTTGCTGGTTACGAAAAAGAGGTCAAAATGAAAATCCAAGATGGCGCCGAGGAAAATTTTTGGTATTTCCGTCATGGGTGTCGTTTTTATGGTTTTTGGGGTTGCTGGTTACGAAAATGAGGTCAAAATGAAAATCCAAGATGGCGCCGAGGAAAATTTTTGATTTTCCGTCATGGGTGTCGTTTTCATGGTTTTTGAGGTTGCTGGTTACGAAAATGAGATCAAAATGAAAATCCAAGATGGCGCCGAGGAAAATTTTTGATTTTCCGTCATGGGTGTCGTTTTCATGGTTTTTGAGGTTGCTGGTTACGAAAATGAGGTCAAAATGAAAATCCAAGATGGCGCCGAGGAAAATTTTTGGTATTTCCGTCATGGGTGTCGTTTTTATGGTTTTTGGGGTTGCTGGTTACGAAAATGAGGTCAAAATGAAAATCCAAGATGGCGCCGAGGAATTTTTTTGATTTTCCGTCATGGGTGTCGTTTTCATGGGTTTTGGGGTTGCTGGTTACGAAAATGAAGTCGAAATGCAAATCCAAGATGGCGCCGAGGAAAATTTTTGATTTTCTGTCATGGGTGTCGTTTTTATGGTTTATAGGGGTGCTGGTTACGAAAATGAAGTCAAAATGCAAATCCAAGATGGCGCCGAGGAAAATTTTTAATTTTATGTCATGGGTGTCGTTTTTATGGTTTTTGGGGTTGCTGGTTACGAAAATGAGGTCAAAATGTAAATCCAAGATGGTGCCGAGGAAAATTTTTGGTTTTTCCGTCATGGATGTCGTTTTCATGGTTTTCGAGGTCGCTAATTACGAAAATGAGGTCAAAATGAAAATCTAAGATGGCACCCAGGAAGCAAAAAAAATAAAATAATCAGCGACCTCAAAAACCATGAAAATGACACCTACGTTGGAAAAACCGAAGTTTTTTCTCGACGCCATGTTGGATTTGCATTCGACCTCATTTTCGTAACCAGCAACCCCCAAAACCATGAAAACGACACCCATGACAATAAAACCGAAATTTTTTTTGGGCGCTTTCTTGGATTTTTAGTTTCACCTCATTTTCGTAATCAGCAACCCTAAAAACCATGAAAAGTACACCCATGACGGAAAGTCAAAAATTTTCCTCGGCGCCATCTTGGATTTTCATTTTGATCTCATTTTCGTAACCAGGAACCCCAAAAACCATGAAAACGACACCCATGACGGAAAATCAAAAAAATTTCCTCGGCGCCATCTTGGATTTTCATTTTTACCTCATTTTCGTAACCAGCAACCCCAAAAACCATGAAAACGACACCCATGACGGAAAATAAAAAAAAATTCCTCGGCGCCATCTTGGATTTTCATTTTGACCTCATTTCCGTAACCAGGAACCTCAAAAACCATGAAAACGACACCTATGACGGAAAATCAAAAATTTTCCTCAGCGCCATCTTGGATTTTCATTTTGACCTCATTTTTGTAACCAGCAACCCCAAAAACCATGAAAACGACACCCATGACGGAAAATCAAAAATTTTCCTCGGCGCCATCTTGGATTTGCATTTTGACCTCATTTTCGTAACCAGCAACCCCAAAAACCATAAAAACGACACCATTTTCCACGGCGCCATCTTGGATTTGCATTTTGACCTCATTTTCGTAACCAGCAACCCCAAAAACCATGAAAACGACACCCATGACGGAAAATCAAAAATTTTCCTCGGCGCCATCTTGGATTTTCATTTTGACCTCATTTTCGTTATCACCAAGCCCAAAACCCACGAAATCGACACCTATGAAGAAAAATATCGCTCGCTCACTCGACCCCGCCATACCCTTCTTGTATACCTCCTACTATACACACACACACACACACACACAACAACATACGGCATTTTCTTACGTGACGATTTCTACCAAATCGCACTTCCAAAATAGAAAATTATCTTTATTTTAAAATCAAATTGTAGGTAGGTACCATAGGTTACCATGAAAACCAATAATAATAATATGAAGTAGTGAAATCCCCCAAATGAAAGAATTTTCGGAATCGGATCAGTAGTTCCGCAGATTATTACCCTTACATACAACATTAAGTACAAACAAAGAAACTTAACTTTAAATAATATGAAGACGAAATAAATCAATAAACAACCAACGTCAAAAAAAACTCTTATCTTAGTACAATCAAAAAGTTTAATCATTTTAATATAAATACTGGATCGAAATGTGGTAGTCTGCGTATATCTCGGAAATATATTCACGTAATAACTCGGGAGCGCTTGCGAAGCAAAGTGATACGTGCTCACGCTGGGAGAGCCCTTTCGTTACTGACGGGATCGAGTTTGCGCGGTCGATTATATAGTTCACTTTGCATTTAATTTACGAAATGAAGTTATTGTTTATTTATAAATTAAAATTCAGATTCTATTAAAAAGCTACCTTGAGATTAAGAATTATTTTTTTAATTTTCTTTAAAGTGTTTCTAAGGTATAGAAAAAAATACTTATTTGTCCCGACGTTTTCCACAAATTACGTTTTTTCAACATTTTTTTTCTGCTATTTTTCGTATTGAAATCAATAATGTTTCTTGCTATGTTACGAGTAGACCATATAATGATGTTATTCATATTTTTTAATGTTCAGAATATTTTGTAGTTCTTTGTTCAGCGAACCACAAACATCACTCTCTCGTTACTTTTGCGGAAAAGGGGTTTTGAATATGGGTGATTGCCATTAATATATACATTATTTTAAAAAATTGTTCAAGCAGTCGACAAGATGAAGAACCTGTCTCTTATAATAAAAATAAATAAGGTTCAAATTCTTCTTGCCTTTCCCACAAGTAGTGATCAAAAATGTTCAAAATGCCTTAATTTTGTGCACGGGCCCTTAAAGTCTAAGTTTTTAACATATTATGCTATAGTTGTAGATTTAGCAAAAATCAGTTCCTCTTTAAAATTCCAACTTTTTTTATCGTTTACTAGCTGATGCCCGCGGCTTCGTCCGCTTGACAAATTAGGTATATACTTAAACCTTCTTCTTGAATCACTCTATCTATTAAAAAAACCCACATCAAAATCCGTTGTGTAGTTTTAAAGATCTAAGCATACATAGGGACAGACAGACGCGGCGGGGGACTTTGTTTTATAATGATAGTGATTATTCAAAAAACATTATCTCACAAACCATTTTGAACAAAACAAATATACGAGTACCATACCACGTAGATAGAGTTTAAACTTTCATTTATTCTTTCGTCTTTTCAAAATAAAATATAACCTGGCTTCAAGAATCAACAAAAAAGCTCAACAAAAATTATTCAAAACTTTTTATTTATCCTCCCACGGGTTCAATGACCAGATAAATATATTTAGCTGAATAAAGTCTACAAATCTACGCATATTTCAAAGAAACGACCCTCGTTAATGATATTTTAATAAGATAAGTACGTTTCAAAAACTAAAAGCAAAATATACTTCTTTGCAGCTGTTTCTATTTAAAATTACTTTTTTCTCTATAAACTAGATTCTAATCTTTATCGGAGTCTAAATAATCTTCAAAAAGATGTGGTTTATCTATACTTCTATACTTATATTAATTAATTAATATTAATATTAATATTATAGCCGTGTGGTATCCGGCAGAGTAGAATAGAACCAACCCATTACACTCACGGGTGTCGTATAAGGCGACTAATGTCTGAGGCAGAACACCTTGCGCCTCCGTAGACCTGAGAATGGGCAGCAGCGTTTTCTGTTAGTCTTTAATCACTGCGATCTCCAATCCGCCTGCCAAGCGTGGAGATTACGGCAAATTCCTCCCCTCATGGGAGAGGCTTATGTCCAGCAGTGGACGTTATCGGCTGTTGTGGTGGTGGTGGTGGTATTAATATTAATATTAATATTAATATTAATATTTAATATAATATTATAAAGAGGAAACCTTTGTATTTTTGTATGTTTGTATTGAATAGGCTCAAAAACTACTGGACCGATTTCAACATTTCTTTTACCATTACTTAGAGGGATTCTTCCAAATCCGTATAGGCTATATTTTATCACCGTACTCCCACGGGAACGGGAACTACGCGGGTGAAACCGCGGGACGTCAGCAATTTTTAAATCTTATTACATAACAGAACATCACGCTTGTACTCCCCACAGGGCTAGGCAGAGGAGTACATAACTGTTAAGTCCCATGTAATAAGGAGCGAACCTATTACCATCAACCGGGCACGAATGCAAGCTGCGTGGCTGCTACCGAGAAATTCCTGTTGGAAAAACCCTATAACAATTTAACCAACCCGGGAATCAAACCCAGGACATCATGCTCAGCAGGCGCGCTTCGGACCACTAGACCATCGATGCAGTCAAAAATTAAGTCCTTATGAATATAAAAAAGCCGTGTGGTATCCGGCAGAGTAGAATAGGACCAACCCTTTACACTCACGGGTGTCGTATAAGGCGACTAATGTCTGAGACAGAACACCTTGCGCCTCCGTAGACCAGAGAATGGGCAGCAGCGTTTTCTGTTAGTCTTTCATCACTGCGATCTCCAATCCGCCTGCCAAGCGTGGAGATTACGGCAAATTCCTTCCATCATGGGAGAGGCTTATGTCCAGCAGTGGACGTTATGGGCTGTTGTAGTAGTAGAATATAAAAACACACAAGACCCTCTATTAAAAAAATCTAAAAGAGAAATTAAGAGAAGAGGCATACAATTAACGAACCACCAGATTTAGCAAAATGTTACGGCAAAAAAATCACTTTTGATTGCCAAAATTAGTAAATGATCACCAAAATTAATCACCATTTCATCGTGAAATTATAACCAAAAAATATTTTTTTAGTTAATGGTGTCGATTCTGTTGAGCACAAACTTAACTTAATTTAGGCTATTGCTATCTTTTACTAAAAGGCAGTGCGAGAAAAGGACGGCTATATATACACTAAGTTAGAGATGTCAAACTAGTTTACGCCTTGCGCTTCACCGTGTTTTAGTCGACATGTTTTTACGTGCACCCTTCATTTGTACCTATAGAAAAATTAGTTCCAACTAAATTTGACAGCTCTAAATTACGTCCGTCTCTTTCTCGTTTTATTAGAGAGAAAAATATAGCAATAGCCTAAATCAAGTTTAGTTTGTGCACAACAGAATCGACACCAATGACCACCAGAAATTGAACTTTGATGCTCAATTTACTAAATTTGGTGATCAATTGATATTTTAGGTGATAGATGTGTTTCCCCCGTTCATAAATGTTATAATTGCTTATACGATTTGCAAACACAATCATGAAGCTAACTTTAAACATAGCCTCATGCCACTCCAAGCAATCCTTGTTTACAATTTAAATAAAACAACATTTATAATGAGACTCGAAAAAGGTTTATATACGAAAGAACATGCCACTCATTACAATGCACAATCAAAATAAATTACATACTTTAGCTTCGTGGAATAAACAAAACAGGATAAGTAACATTTTGTACGCACAACATTTATTTTAAATTTGTTAAATTATTATGCTAACAATGTTAGTTTGGTCGTTGTATATCTTGTATGTGAGCTTGAGTTATGAGACTTTTATGGGTAGTACATTTTTTTTTTATTAGCTTTAAATGTCCCACTGCTGGGCAAAGGCCTCCCCCATATCCTTCCAGGTACTCTTCTCCTGCGCCACCTCGAACCAGCCCTCGTGATGCGCGTCTAAATCATCTCGCCAACTCTTTCTAGGCCGGCCTCGGGTAGTACATCACACATCATAAAAAGTTTGCGATCACTTTGCAAAATCGAAATCTTTTACGTTACGGTAGATTGTATTGTGAAAGGATGTAGTTTTCTTTTTTAATTCCAAACAGGGTATTTCTATTAATTTAGAAAACACACAACATTTTTTTTTTTTTTGTAAAGTTTAATATAATAAATTATATCAGCAGCTAGTGATCACGAACTTTTTTTGACGTGTGTATGAGGTTTAAATTCCAATGACTGATGCACGCTCGTGGAATGCAGTAAGTTTATTATGTACTCTTTATGCAAACTACCTAGCGGGCTTAGTCGAGCGGATACATCTGTGATTACGAAATTATTCGGGGTATCGACCACCAATCACCATGACTGAATCCCATCACCATAATTGCGCAATCCTATACATCCATTGTCATTTTTTGTCTTTTTTGACAATAGAGGATGTATGGGGTTCATTAGCTCTTTATTTAAAATACCCAACACGAAAATTTAATTACTGGGCCGTAATCAGAGAACGCATAAAATACATTTGAAAAGTGCAGGCAGGGTCCTACTTTCATGTTCTAAAAGGACAAAAATTCACAGGGGATTTGGCAGGGTTAATTTTTATCTCATCGTCGTCTGTTCGCAAGAGTTCAACTTTCTCAGTAGTCCAACTTTTATAACATCCATACAAGTCTTCGCATGAGTCCAACTTTTATTTTTTATGTACTTTTAATAGCACTATTCATAAAAATCTAAAAAATAGGAGAAGTGGTAAGGGGGCGTGTCGGTGTCCGCGCGACATGTCCCGTTGGCCATGTCATAGGCAAATGGCCGTCTCCGCGAATTAGTGTGCTTTCGACGGCGATCGCAACAAATTATAGCAATTCAGTGTTGTTCAGGGGTTTTTTGTAAAAACCGAAGCATAAACCTTAACTTTGTTGATCACGGAATTACTTATCATATTATATAAGTACAAGTATTTTACTATATTTGTCTTTAAAATCATGAAAAACAACAAATCGTAAAATATTTGTTGCTTTTACTATGTTATGTTTGTTTTCAAATATCACAGCGAGTGTACTATTTTTGCAATAAATACATTACTCCTTAACCACTACCTAAGTTTGTCGCTAAGTGACTGAACAAGCAATGTAAAAATCACAAAACGATATTTCATTAAGCGGATGAATCACGTAGTACGGCCGCTGCTTCTTGCGATGGGTTAATGATGTGCTTGTGCAGATCCACTAATGTAGGCTATCGACAATGTCGATTGACGAATTAAATATTACTATTTTAGTTTTATTTTTCAATTTATCAACCGTTTTAACCCGGATGGAAGATCGATGTCCAATAATGTTTTTTTATGTATTTTGATTATTTTACAGCATACCTAATAGAGAAATGCGTAACCAACTTTCGTAAAGTAAGTTAATTAAATTTCAGGTTTAATCGGTGGAGTGTTTTTGGCTTTGAATTATCGTATATTATGCCTTATCCTCGTGCTACAAACTACTGTTTCAATAGGCCATGACAGCCTAAACCAACGTAACCGGATATTGTATTGTTTTAATTTACTTCATAATATATTTTTTAGCAACATATTGTTTATTTTTATTATAATATTATATTCTGGACATTATTATTATTTAATTATTTTCAGGACCCCAAAAAATGTACACAATAATAAATGAAAGATTCGATAACTTTCCGATTTAGTCAATCACTAGCGTACTTATGCATTTGCAATACAGCGATAGCGAGTGATGTTTTTGTGTGGGTAAGTTGTACGGTGCATGGTAAATACACGCTGTGTTTGATGTCATAAGGTTTATAATTGATTGTGTAGTACGTTCAGTTTTAAGAAATGCGGGTGTGTGCGCGACTGCGTATATCTATTACTTTTACTGAACTGCGTGTGTAGTAGTTGCCGTGTGGTAGGGGCAAAGTGAAGACACAGGGTTCCGATACATTTTCGTCTTGCGGGCATATCTCCTTCTTTATATCTATGGCACTATTCCAACTGGACGGTACAGTTACGCACATGTATAGAAACTATTTGATAGGAACTATTGTGTTTTCGTCGTATGGAGCCTCACACAAACGACTGTGACACAACGACTTAACCTATTGAACACCTGCCCGCGTAGCATGACCGCCGTAGAAACGGGTTTCTTCGAAGAAAGAATTGACAAATCTTTTGTTCGTCTGTCATTGAATCGACAAAAATGTCACAGAGCATACACGCGCGTGAGCTCCACGCTAAGCCACAATTTCACCTACTATTTTGCCACATATTTGTGTCGTTTGGCGTACAGGGCACGCGCTTGCTTGACACGTATATTGTGACAATGGCGATCAAAATTTAAAAAGACAAATCTGACCATTAATTAAATTGTTTCTAAAGTATTAGTCAACAGCGCCAATGTTGTTGAACTGCCAAAATAGACAGCCAAATCCCGTTACTGTTGGGCATAATTTACTAAATATTAGTTACAAAAATACAGGGCGTAAACAACCTCATCACGAATCCGTCAACCAAGCATTCTGTACATCAACTACCGTATCGTGTATTAACTGTACGCAAAAATTATTGCTGGGAAACGAATTTTTTTTGGGGTGAAAAATCATGTTTTGTTGTAGAACTTAATGTAACGTACTCAAAACATTGTGCTGATGGATGGATTAAATAATACGGGGGTCGTGGAGGTGTTTACAGTAAAACTCTTACAGTAAAAAACTTGTATTTAAAAAAAACTTGTCAAAAAGTTAGAATTTTGACCCCCAATATCTCCGTAACTAAAAGGTTCCTAGGTATGGTGAAAAACAAAAAGAATATCGCAATGACGGGGAGTACAAGTGCCTTTCGGCTACGTTAAGAGGTTTTTTACCCCTTTATACATATTCGTATCAAATTTTCTACAATCTCAGCACAGACCATTATCCCTTTTGTAATCGCAATAATTTAGCGCGACAGTTTCGGTCACCTTTACTCTTTTAGGTCTTCGCCCGACTTAAGCCTAAGTTTTGTGTTGACACTCCGCTTGCGTAAGGTAAAGCTTAAAATAATTTAAGGTTATAAGAATGGCTTTGGGGATTTCGCTTAGAGGTGCAGATTTTCCATTTATTTCTGGGTGTTTTTGTTGGATATATTTTCAAGGAAAGGTTCAGGAGTATTGTTCAGCCGCCTGTGTCCGAAAAATAACATAAAGTCACGCCTGTCACTCCTGCACCCCTAGCCAAGTTACAAACGTTTCGTATCGATTCTCTTTCTACAATCGTAAACGCCTCGGCGTAAGCGATTGCAGAAAGCGCTAAATTGGTAGCCAAGTTGACACGACTGAGTCGATCGCTCGTTCTCTTATAAAAACCTACGCTTTCTATTGTGAGCGTTCCTACCAACGAGTTTAGCAATCAACATTGTAGAAACGATAACATTCTATTCTATAGTCTACGAATTTTCTATTCGTTTGTGTTGATCACGTGATTTAACGTTGAGATGATGTCATTCCCATTCATTTGAATAGTTTTCTACTAGCGTTAACGATTGTAGATTGTCAACTTGGCTAGGGGTGCTGTACCTAATACTACACCCACATTTCGCCAGTTATGTTTTAAGTTACATGTAATAAGGGGGTGGCCTATTGCCATCAATCCGGCACAATTCCAGACTCTTTGGCTGCCACTGACTATTACACCCACACTTCGCCAGTTATGTTTTAAGTCACATGTAATAAGGGGGCGGCCTATTGCCATCAATCGGGCTCAATTCCAGACTCCTTGGCTGCCACTGAATATTACACCCACACTTCGCCAGTTATGTTTTAAGTCACATGTAATAAGGGGGCGACCTATTGCCATCAATCGGGCACAATTCCAGACTCCTTGGCTGCCACTGAATATTACACCCACACTTCGCCAGTTATGTTTTAAGTCACATGTAATAAGGGGGCGACCTATTGCCATCAATCGGGCACAATTCCAGACTCCTTGGCTGCCACTGAATATTACACCCACACTTCGCCAGTTATGTTTTAAGTCACATGTAATAAGGGGGCGACCTATTGCCATCAATCGGGCACAATTCCAGACTCCTTGGCTGCCACTGAATATTACACCCACACTTCGCCAGTTATGTTTTAAGTCACATGTAATAAGGGGGCGACCTATTGCCATCAATCGGGCACAATTCCAGACTCCTTGGGTGCCACTGAATATTACACCAACATTTCGCTTGTTATATTTTATGTCGCATGTAACAAGGGGGCGGCCTATTGCCATCAATCGGGCTCAATTCCAGACTCCTTGGCTGCCACTGAATATTACACCCACACTTCGCCAGTTATGTTTTAAGTCACATGTAATAAGGGGGCGACCTATTGCCATCAATCGGGCACAATTCCAGACTCCTTGGCTGCCACTGAATATTACACCCACACTTCGCCAGTTATGTTTTAAGTCACATGTAATAAGGGGGCGACCTATTGCCATCAATCGGGCACAATTCCAGACTCCTTGGCTGCCACTGAATATTACACCCACACTTCGCCAGTTATGTTTTAAGTCACATGTAATAAGGGGGCGACCTATTGCCATCAATCGGGCACAATTCCAGACTCCTTGGCTGCCACTGAATATTACACCCACACTTCGCCAGTTATGTTTTAAGTCACATGTAATAAGGGGGCGACCTATTGCCATCAATCGGGCACAATTCCAGACTCCTTGGGTGCCACTGAATATTACACCAACATTTCGCTTGTTATATTTTATGTCGCATGTAACAAGGGGGCGGCCTATTGCCATCAATCGGGCACAAATCCAGACTCCGTGGCTGCAAATGATATATTCCTGATGGAAAAATCCAATAACAATTTGCCCGACCCAGGAATCGAACCAAGGATCTCATGCTCAGCATTCACACTTGCGACAACTCAACCAACGAGGCAATCTGAAAAATATTCTTTTTATCTTTACTTTTTATTTAATTCTTACATCATTAACCAGCGTGAATCACACTTCAAAAACTTCATATTGTAAGTTAATTTAAGCCGTGTGGTATCCGGCAGAGTAGAATAGAACCAACCCATTACACTCACGGGTGCACGGGTGTCGTATAAGGCGACTAATGTCTGAGGCAGAACATCTTGCGCTTCCGTAGACCAGAGAATGGGCAGCAGCGTTTTCTGTTAGTCTTTCATCACTGCGATCTCCAATCCGCCTGCCAAGCGTGGAGATTACGGCAAATTCCTCCCATCATGGGAGTCCAGCAGTGGACGTTATGGGCTGTTGTACTGTAGTGTAGTGTAGTAAGTTAATTAAAGGCCTACATTTGGCTTAGGTTACCTATTCAAAAGTTAGCTATATCTACCAAATTCAAAAGCATATCAAATCTAAAAATAAGACCCGAACTGACTAAGAAAATATCTACTCCAATAAAGTCGGGTTTAGTTATATATCCTTCAAAAGGCGTCCTGTAACATAAATAAAGGATTATCTTCACCGTTTTCCCGTTCCTGAAAAATAAAATATTACAGAACTGAGTAGGACAAAGTGGCAACATAAATTATTTAATACCCAACTTGTTCAAAGACAGGATTTTATACCACTTAAAACACGAATAACATTAAAATTAGATTTCACAACTACCCACATACATTTTTACTTTCTCTGAGAATCACAGTAGTGGGGCGTTTCATGAATTTTAAATAGTTTGTTTCATTGTGCGCAATTCTTTGAAAGCTTTTGTCTGAAAATTTTAGAATTTCGTGGAACTAACCATTTTTAGGATAGGAATGGACATGAATTTTAAATGTAAAGTGAAACGTAAATAAATCAAGGTTGTTATAAGGAAACGGTGAAGGAAAATATCCAGAAGAAATCGCCGTGTCTTGGAACTTCAAATCAACGCCATGTGATATCCGCCCACCCGCTAATGGCCAGTATGCATGGAGTGTACTGGCTCCTCTCACTACCTCTCACAAAGAGGAGGCCTCAGTGGAACCAAACCAGAAATCTAGAAAAAAAAATCTGCTGTTCACTACATTTTGACCAGTAAGGCGAACCTAAATTACGGAACAGCAGTTTTTTTTTTTTTCGCGATTTCAGGTTTGGTCCCATTAAAAGTTGTTTGTTATCATGAGTACAATCACGTGTTTAGGTATCGTTCACTGGTAATTACCAGTCACCCTATATAGGCTGATTATGCACAGCCATTTCTACACAATGAAACAGTGTTCAGAAGTGGACTGTCCTAATCCTAACCCCGGTGTTGAAGCAATAAGCTGTGAACGAAACCCTATTGTGGATATTGTAGCGCAACTACCCACAACACGTACTATCGAGGACACTCCCGCCTGACCACCACTAAGCTAATTTTTGCTTGCACTCGCAACATAGAAACGCTCTCTAGCCCCGCCCCGTTGACTTTGTATAGAAATAATGAATGAAAAGATACCGAATCGGTCAAGCGCACTGACGACGCATGCCAAATGAAAGTTATTGTTATTTTGCGCGCCAAAGTTGACGCTTTCCTAATAGGCTCAAACTTTAAGAGGGCGTGGCTCGGCGCCTCGGCATGATTGAAGCAAAAAAAATTAAAACTGTTCTGGCGGAAAAGACCACGATAGTAGAGGTACTATCGTGGTCTTTTCCGCCTGAACAGTTTTAATTTTTTTAGTCTTACTAAAGGGGCCTTATTTCGGAGGTAAACCCAAAAAAAGAGAGAGGTCTCTTTTTTTGGGTTTACCTCCGAAATAAGGCCCCTTTAGTAAGACTTAATAAAATATCATCATCATCTTCCTGCCCTTATCCCATGTTACTTGGAGATAAGACTTAATAAAATATAACAGAAAGAAATGAATATGGTAACGTTCAATAAATTCGTAGCAGCTACGCTACGGCGTAGCGATCAGATTAGCTACGCCGTAGTCGCTCAGTCAGTATTTTATTTGCAGCTCCAGCCTAGCTCGTTTGCAAAAGTCTACATCTAATAGACTTACCATCAGCTTAGCTACTTTATATAAACAAGTTGGTGTGAGAACCTTCAAAATCTCCTGCTGAAAAAAATACTTTATACTCACTCCTCAACTTAAGCCTACATAACGTCATCTGCTATGATCCTTCCATACTCTTTTTGCCTCGTCCACATTCATACAATATTGTTACTGTTAGACCTTGCTGAAGAATATCACCAATATTGTCAACAATTTTATCCTTTTATCACCTCCACAACCGGTATTCCACTCACATCTTATTAAATGAAGATAGATAAAAATACCCTCTCATAGAGAGGAGGCCTGTGTCCCAGCAGTGGGAACATTAATAGGCTGATGATGATGATGATGAGATAAAAATACCATAACATTACACATAATAGGGGGCGAGTCAATTAATAATTATTTATTTGCATCAGACACAACGATCTATAACTTAGTTAATAAACACACTCAAAATAATGTTACTTGGAAATTAAATAATCAGATAAATAGACACGACACAATACTGTTATAACTAGACAAAATAAAATTTAAATGAATACAATTTTTTTTTTCAAATAAAATATATAAAATGTCAAAATTAAAAATCAAATACGTTAATTTCAAAATCAAAATAATAAAATCAAAATAAAATAAGTTAACTTCAAAATCAAAATAATAAATTAATAAATCACAATAAATTATAAACTATTTTAAATTCTGAAAGGTCCGTCCAACCTGTTGGCAACAGCGGTAAGAATCTGTTGCCGCTGCCCCGCACTCTAGAAGCGAGGCAGCCGCAACAGCGCTCTCAGCGCATTATTACCTATATTGAATTGTCATCAACCGGGCAGAAATCAAGACTCCGTGGCTGCTACTGAGATAGTAAATTCGTGATAGTAACCCAATAGCACTTAGCCCGACCTGGGAATCGAACCCAGAACCCCATGCTCAGTAGTCGCACTTGCAACCACTAGACCAACGAAACAGATAATAACAACTTATTTCACAAATGTTAAACCACCCACTTCTGTTGAACAAACTTTTAAACAAAGTCATCAAACTATAACAAACTCAACAAACACACTTTAAAAGGGAAAACAACGGAATGTTTTAATCAAGTACTACAATGGTAGCATGTAAATGAACGAACATAAAATTTAACCCCCATAGTAAAGTTTTAAAGTTCTCGCGAAACAAAGAATGCTTTTAGTGAATGGCTTGAAAAATGGCTTAACATGGACGTCGTTGATGTAAAATATTGCTGGAAAGGAACACTGCTTTATTTGTTACGTTTTCGTTTTTGCTCGTACTATTTATCTTGCCTAGAATCCATATAAAAAAGGAAAGCGTAGTAAAAAATAAGCAACGTGTGTGAAGCAAGTCGCATCACATGAAGCCGCGTCATAACCATAGCGATCGTCTCGAGAACACGCGACGATCGCGACACATTATTTTTTTTCGGTGAACAAGCACGCAGAGTCCAATCAAACTGACGTTACAACCACTTTGTAGTGAAAGCTGGTTAGAACTTTATTCTAACAGTATTTCAAACGAAGTTTGAACCACCACAAATAGAGTTGCTAATATTAGGGTTAGGCAGGGCCTTAGAAGAGACTACAATATGACCTTAGACTTTTTTTCGGCTGTTTTTTTTTCAGAGTAGTCAGTTACGAAACACCGACCTAATATTGTTAAAAAAAAACGTGTAAAAATGTTTGTAAAAACCCATTTGCAAAATAAATAACATTTATCAGAGTTCCGCCGACGGAAAACGCCTTTCCTGTCTCAAAAAATCAGTGACAAATCAAAGTCATGTATAAGGAGAGAGCCCTGACACCCATAACACAAGTTTAATCTTAGCTTTGGGTGCCAGAGGTTTAAACTCAGAGGTATTTTTACATTTTTTAGGTTTATATAGTCTGTTTCTACATAGTGCTGTTCTGCTAAATTGTAAACTTGGAAATAAAGCATTTATTATTATTATTATTAAAGTAGCGATCTCAGTATCGTGGATCGCTGTGATTAGGACACGGGACGAGGACCTGAACGGAGCGTTATCCATATATTCTGCAAAAACTCTGTATTTCCTGAAATTCATTTCTAGTTCAACTAAACCTTTGTTTGACAGTTTTTAATAACGCGACGTTATGAAAGAAGACAGGATGACTGGCCGCGTTTGTTTCACAAAGGGTTTCTGAACTAATTTGATAAATATGATACTCGTAATCACACCGGTTCACGAAGCGTGCGTGATGAATTATCACTGTTAAGAGATGTAGAGGAAGTGGCATTGTGTATTCGTGAAATCGGGCATAAGTCCCACTTCATAATAATATTATAAATGCAAAAAATTTCGAGGATGGATGCATATATGTTTGTTACTCTTTCACGCAAAAACTAGGTACTGAACGGATTTGTATGAAAATTTGCACTCAGATAGTCTATATCCTGGATTAACACCGAACACTATTAATTCTGGTAGTAAGATCCCGTAGGACTATTATCGATCGTCACGCGGACGTAGCCGCGGACATATGCTACTGCCATCATAAAAGTGATTTTATTTTGTGGGTGTATTATAATGTGGTTCTGTTGTATTGTAAATGTTTGTGTTTGTCTAAATGCGTTATATGTTTATTGTTTATTTTTCCTAATATTGTATGCACGTCATGTCCTTGCGACGATTTTTTTTTTCTTTTTTCTTTATATTTAGGTACACCTCTGCTTATCCCTTGGGTATAGCAGGCGTGATGTTCTGTTATGCTCCAAAGAACGAACACCAAGCAAAACTTTCGTAACAACAATGTTTTCTATCCCAAGTAGGACATTTTTAAAACAGCTTTAAAAACTAGCTCCGTCACTTTTCAAGCTGCATCGCAGATCCAAGTCACAACCTTTTCATATATCACGTTGTATCCAGCTTTAACCGACTTTAGCGAGAAAATAAATGAGTTTAGATGATATGCACTTTGCTTACATTTTTATGTTCATATCTGGACTTTTAAAATGTAGATGGATGTTTAAAACTGCGGGGATATTGTATGCTTAGTTAATAGTAGAACTTTAGGTATCTTTGGTACCTTTCACTCGGGTAGATCTTCAGGTTAAGCCGTCTTTGCCTAGGTTGGTCCGTGGATGGGTGACCACCCATTTCGTACCGAGTTTCCTCCGTGCTTTGGAAAGCACGTTAAGTTGTTGGTCTTGCTGTCAATTGTAGATCTTTGATAGTCTTTACAGGTAGGCAGTGGCCCAAAAGTTTGTCAACCAGTTTTATCAGAGGGTATCGTATTACCCAGTACTTGTCAGATAGGTAGTCGCTCCATGTAAAGTACTGGTATTCAGCTGCATTTGGTCGGACTGGAAGCCGACCCCAAGTGAGTTGGCAAGAGGCTAGGCATCTGTCAAGTAAAATGACGTCATTTTAACTCATTGCAAGCGCAACTTTAAAATCACACAACTTTTTTATTTCTAGAGATTTTTTTTTTCACATTTTTGTTTCTTCTTA
Source organism: Xestia xanthographa (assembly GCA_905147715.2). NCBI lineage: Eukaryota > Metazoa > Arthropoda > Insecta > Lepidoptera > Noctuidae > Xestia > Xestia xanthographa. The sequence goes on along the minus strand of LR990661.1, from coordinate 5,919,574 downwards.
AGTAGTAACTTAATAGGGAATATGCATAAATTATCTTTTTTTTATTTCGATACGGAATGTTATAGTACTATAAAAATAATGACAAATATCGAAAACAAGACATAAATCGGCCAAACAACACAAAAGTTATAACCATTTAAACTTTTGTTTCTATCTCTTTCTAGATAACCGGAATTTAGTATGGATTTTGTACGTCGGCGCAGAGAATGACGTTATTCGCTGTATTGAATCTCTCTGTCTAAACAGCAGTTTTAAATGATTATTTATAATTTAGAATTTTTATAGATATAAAAAAAATCGCTTTGCTATTTCTGATTTGAATAAAATGATTGAATGAATTGATTTGATAAAAAAAATCATGCATATACCTTATTAAAAAAAATATGGAAACTTCTCCACAATACGACAACGACTCAAGGCAGGAACCCCATATTTATTTTAAAAAAAAGTAAAATCAATTTAATATACACCCTCTTATCTGCAGCTGTATTTTTCGACTAACGACACTATCACACTACAGTGTACCATTTTATAATAAAGGAACGTTCAGACGCATCCGGTGCAGACAGTCAATGATCTTTTTTTTAAAGATTGTAATTTTATTTAAGCGTTAAAGTATTTTCACACTTGTGTTCCCTAGAGACTAGAAAATGATCAATGGATTTGAGAAAGGTAGATGTCTTCTAGATTTATTTTAGATAGATTGTGCGATCCACGTTCCGTCAAATTAATAAAAAAATCCTAAAAATATTTAAGTAAGTAATTTATCATGGAATGTCTTATTATTATTAAGTCGTTTATTCATTTACATTCTTATCTAATTACATTTTTAAGTATTTCTTAAAAAAAAAAACACTTCAAAATATAAAAAATTGTAGCCCGCTGGTGTCGGGAAAAACGATACAAAAAAACAGTATCCCGCCGGTGTCGGGAGCAGGGTCCAAGCCACCGATGGTTAGGGCTACAGAGACAGGAACCTCCTCACAATGCGAGCCGTATCGAGGAGTACTGCCTTCTGAATCAGGCCCTTGATCCAACCGCCTAAAATGAGCTTCGATAGATGGTCATCGAAGCTCTTGGCTATAAGGCCATTGGCCGTCACGACAATCGGCACAATGATAACCGAGTTCATATTCCACATGTCGCGAACCTCGTGTGCCAAGTCGAGACATATTGTTATTATTATTATAAGCCTATATTGTCCCACCGCAGTGCAAAGGCCTCCAGTCCTTCCTTCCACATTTCACGATCTAGTGCGATTGTAGGCCAATCCTATGCGAAAGAGTCTATCTCATCCCACCATCTCCTCTCTCTCTCTCTGTCTTGGTTTTAAATAATTCAAACAATGATGAGTTATGACTCCTGTATTATCTAGATACTACAGGCGTACTATGTAGTATTTTAACAGCACTTTGATGCAATGCCAGTCCTGTAGTTTGCATATCAACAACAACAAACAACAACAATAACAGCCCATAACGTCCACTGCTGGACATAAGCCTCTCCCATGATGGGAGGAATTTGCCGTAATCTCCACGCTTGGCAGGTGGATTGGAGATCGCAATGATGAAAGACTAACAGAAAACGCTGCTGCCCATTCTCAGGTCTACGGAGGCGCAAGGTGACACCCGTGAGTATAATGGGTTGGTTCTATTCTACTCTGCCGGATACCACACGGCACATGTTTGCATATCACAGGATCTGAAATAGACGTTATTGAAACTGTCAAAGTCGTCACCAAAATTTGGGCTGACTAAATTTAAATTGAACACGCTAAAGAAAGCCTTTGATATTTAGAAAAGCACCACCGTGTCTATTCACATATATCTGTGATCACTCCATGTGATATATATATATCGGTACTTGTTTGTATACTTGCATCCGGAGCAGACAGTCAACGATCTAGTAACTATTCGCGCCGAGATGACATTGTGGGCCACGAAGTATGCGAGCTTGAAATAACGCCAGAGAAATTAGTTGCTAGGATAATCGACACCCTGACGTGTTTTATCAATTTTACACAACGGACAAAGAATTACATTGTGATTTGACGACCCGAATGGCGCAACTGTAGTGAGGCTGACTTACGTTCTTAGGGTACCGGGTTCGAATCCCGGTAGGAGCAAATGTTTGTGTGATGGGCATGGACATGGACAAAAAAAAAGTATCTATGTAGTATATCAACTATCAGCCCACGTAGCATAACCACCGGAGAAACGAAAGAGAATCGACAAATCTTTTGTTTATCTGTCACTGAATCGACAAAATGACAGATAAACAAAGGATTTGTCGATTCTCTTTCGTCTCTACGGTGGTCATGCTACGCGGGCAGGTGTCCACGACACAAGCATCATTGCTTAGTGTGGCACTAGATGGCGCTGTGTATAATGTCCAGCGATATTATTGTATTATATTATTATTATTTGATCATCACTGTGTGTGAAATGCTTGAGAGTCAGTAAATGATAAATGATAAATGATAAATGATGTTTATTTTGCAAGTAGGTTTTTACAAACACTTTTACACGTCATTTTATAAAACTAGATGGGGCCGGTGTTTCGTACCTGACTACTCTGAGAAGAAACAGCCGAAACAAACTCAGAGGTCATAGTCTCTTTTAAAGTCCAGACAATCTTGCTCAATTCACATGAGGACTATGCAGATTAGTGTCTGAGATGGTCTTTTGAAGAAAGAACCATACAGATTTGAGTGGACCTGTCCAGTCAGTGCAAGCATTTGTCAGTTAACGTGTAGCTCGACTTATAACTCAAGGAGCTCAACGAAACGACGAACAATACCAAAGAAAGGACATTTGGGAAGGTCGCTTATAGTACTCAAACTGCCAGACAGTTGTGGGAAAAAACAAACAAAAAATAAAAATGTGACCCACATGGTCCCCACATTCACAATAATCAAATAAAATTAGTAACAAATTCTTTTCAAATGAATGTAAGTAAAAAAAAAAAACACAAAAATCATTAAATGTCGCAATGATAATAAAATAAAAAAGTAAAATACTTAATTAGTTATTTCATTTTTAGTTTTATTTATTAGTAATTTCAATTAGTTTACATACTGATTTATTTATACATAAACTTACGCCTTTTTTTCCATGGCATTACGCATTTATTAAATGATTGTGTTTGTTAGATAATTAATTACTACTTTTTTCAATTTAAAAACAAATACTTGTATCAGGGTTCGTGTATGCTTCGACCTCTTCTTTCACTTATATTATTATTATACACTAGCGGACGTCCCGCCGTTTCACCCGCGTAGTTCCCGTTCCCGTTGGAGTACGGGAATAAAATATAGCCTATGTTACTCAGGGTGAATGTAGCTTTCTAATAGTGAAAGAATTTTTGAAATCTATCGTGAATTTTTTGAGTGTATTCATTACAAACATACAAAAATACAAATCTTTCCTCAATATAATATTACTAGCGGACGTCACGCAGTTTCACCCGCGTAGTCCCCGTTTCCGTAGGAGTACGGGGATAAAATATAGCTTATAGTTACTCAGGGTGAATGTAGCTTTCTAATGGTGAAAGATTTTTTCAAATCGGCGCAGGAGGTTTTGAGTTTATTCATTACATACTTACATACAAATCTTTCCTCTTTATAATATTAGTGTAGATATAGAATATAGATTATTCATTACGGCCAAAAGTGATGTTTTTTTTAATAATTTCGCCTTTTGTACCTTTACTTACTCTCGCTGCACCAAAAATACTGAAAACATTTTCTGTTATCTATCTTCATCAGACCGCAAAATAAAATGATGCAAGCTATACATATATAACGAAAACGCAATTCCCTTCAAGGACTCATCGCTTATACATTGCTGCAACCAAAGCAAATCATAATATCATTTGTTTCATGGCCACACAGTATTCATGATATGCATAGCACGGGTCAACACGATAACTTCAGATCGAAAGCTCAGTTTACGACTAATATCCTATACTTTATAGCAAGGACTTGGATTATGTATAAATATATGGAAACTAGATAAATATATACATCTATACAAATAAATAAAATGGAAGTCTCTGTTTGTAGTTTCCAAATAACAGGTTTTTACAAAGTGTGTGAAAATTTATACGGTACTTATGACAAAAATACATAATTTAAAATTTTCGTTTGTCTGTTTGTGTGTTTGTTCCGGCTAATCTCCGAAATGGCTGGACCAATTTCGACGGGACTTTTACTTGCAGTTAGCTGATATTCCAAGGAGTAATTTAGGCTACTTTTGTTTTGGAAAAAGGATTAAGGCTAAGAGCAAAAAAAAAAAATTAAATTGTTTACAAAATCAGATTCAAAAAATTAATTAAATAACCCGGCTGCGTAAAAAATAACTAATAGTTTTAAATGAAAACTGAAAAGAATAAAACAAGTTCAGGAGACAGGACATATTGACTGCTACAGTCGGGACCCATTAAATAATCTAGATTAAAATCATTACATTTAAAACTATTAGTTATTTTTTACGCAGTCGGGTTTCTAATTTTTTTTTATACCCTTTTCAGTTTTAGTTACTTAGATATACCATTTTAAAATCCTCATGATGAGCCTTTTATCAAGCCGTTCAGGCTGCAGAGCGTGCCAAACATTTGAATTTGGCGCCAAAAATCCGTCATTTTGATTTTTTTTTTTATTTTGATATACCCAGTGTCACTCTCACAGTAAAGACGAATCTAACGACACCTCTCGAGCTAAAATCGATCGAGCCGTTTAGGCCACAGCGCGTGCCAAACAATTATACATACATACATACATACACTCGAATAACATAACCCTCCTTCTGGCGCAGTCGGGTAAAAAGGGAAGTGATGTTTTTATAAAAATTTCACGCGGATGAAAGTCGCGAGGCACAGCTAGTAAGATACCTACATAAAGTTATAGTTTGTGAGTTCAGCGTGATCAAAATGTTGTCTGAAGCGTTTCAGTCTAAGGTATTATAGAAATCCCTGCGGACTCTCCGTCCGCATACCGGCCCGTGGTGCTGCTCGACGAGGTGGGCAAGCTCTTTGAAAGAGTCATTGCAAACCGCCTCGCCGAGCACCTTGCGGGGACTGGGCCGGACCTTGCGGAACACCAGTTTGGTTTCCGCAAGGGGCGCTCTACGGTGGACGCCATCATGCGCGTGAGAGCCCTCACGACGGGGGATGCGGTGTCCAGGGGTGGGGTTGTCTTGGCGGTGTCTCTCGACATCGCCAACGCCTTCAACTCCATGCCCTGGAGCTGCATTAGGGAGGCACTCCGGTATCACCGGGTGCCGACCTACCTCCGTCGAGTGGTCGGGGACTATCTGACGGACAGAGCCGTCATCTACCCCGGTCGCAGCGGAGAATGGAACCGGCGAGAGATGTCGTGCGGTGTTCCGCAGGGATCGGTCCTAGGGCCGTCCTTGTGGAACATCGGTTACGACTGGGTGCTGCGCGCCGACCTCCCTAGTGGTGTCAGCGTAGTTTGCTACGCTGACGACACGCTGGTGCTGGCCCAGGGGAGGTCGCACGAGGCGGCGGCCGAAGTGATGACACGCGGGGTTGCGACAGTCGTTGAGAGGATCCGGCAACTGGGTCTCGAGGTGGCATTGCACAAGTCCGAGGCCATGTGCTTTCATGGGCCTCGGAATGCGCCACCTCCGGGATCCTTACTTACGGTAGGAGGGGTATCCATCGGTGTCGAGTCGACTTTGAAGTACCTAGGACTCGTCCTCGACAGCCGGTGGAACTTCGTGGAGCACTTCCGACGTTTGGCCCCCAAACTGGAACGGACTGGTGCTGCCTTCAGGCGGCTCCTGCCCAACCTGGGGGGGCCGAACGCCTCCTGCCGGAGGCTCTACGCGGGAGTCGTGCGGTCCATGGCCCTTTACGGGGCCCCGGTGTGGGCGCGTTCTTTGAGGCGGCGTGCCGCCCACTACCTGAACGCGCCCCAAAAGGTAGTAGCCGTAAGGCTGGCCCGGGGCTACCGCACGATTGCCCGCGAGGCGGCGAGCCTCCTTGCCGGATTGCCGCCATGGGATCTGGAAGCGATAGTCCTCGCGCGCCTGCATGAATGGCGCGCGGAGGCGCTACGCCGGGGGGAAACTCCGCTGCAGCGACAAATTGTCGCTCAGCGGACAGACTTCCGGCGGGATCTCATGGCGACATGGAGAGAGCGACTGTCGCAACCCCGTGCAGGGCACGCCACAATAGTGGCGATAAGTCCCCTCTTTGAGGAGTGGCTTGAGAGACGCCACGGCGTCCTCACCTTCCGCCTGACGCAGGTCCTCACCGGACACGGAGTGTTCGGGAGGTTCCTGCACCGAATCGGGCGGGAGGAAACGCCCGGGTGCTTCCATTGTGAGGATCGACCGGAGGACACGGTGGAACACACGGTGGAGGTGTGCCCCGCGTGGGCGGAGCACCGCCGTGTCCTCGAAGCGGCGATCGGCGGCGGCGACCTCTCGCGTCCGGCCCTGGTGCAAGCCATGGTCCGGAGCGAGACGGAATGGGACGCCGTCACCTCCTTCTGCGAAGCAGTAATGCTAGAGAAGGAGGTGGCGGAACGTGAGAGGGAGAGAACCTCTCAACGTCCCGGCCGCCGCGGGAGACGCCCCGGGCGTCGGGGGCCACCACCACGTAGCCCCCGGCCACCGTAGGCGCGGGCCTGTGGACGGTGAGCTATGGGCTAGCTCGCCGTCCGTCCGTCTCATGACATGACGACAGGCCGTGTCGACGGCGCGTTCGTGTTCCACGCGCGCCTCAAAGAGAGTCAGCAAAAAGGAAGGGGTCCGTAAGGACCGATGCCTGCCGGGGTTGCGGGACTATTCGAAAGAGATACCGTGGCCCCGGAACACAAAGGGCGATGAAGGAACATGGATGGGTTTTAGTCAGTAAAAGTCTGACACTCCCTCCTGCTCCGCCCAGAGCAGGAGGGGTTATTTGATGATTTCCCATCCGAAAAAAAAAAAAAAAAAAAAAAAAAGGTATTATAGAAATGGAAAAGGTTACACATAACGCTAGACGAGAAAAGTATTGGAAATAGTTTTATTTCATGTCTGAAGCTAGAAGCTTTTATGGTGTTTCTCTTTCGTAGAGTAAAATGATGACCAGTAGTAATCAGACTATCGGAACTCTGAATTTTGTACAACTTTTTTTTTAGATTGAGGTTCTACTTTTCTTCGAAATTCAAAATGACACAAAGTTTTCTGCCAGGAAGAAGTCGTGCAACTAGAAAGTAACTACCACTTGCGAGCAGGTAATGCTCGAGAGGTAGTTGCACGGTGGTTTGCTGAGGTCGCCCTATTTTGCGCAGCCGTGAGACACACAATATTTTCCTTCTTTTTTTGATTTATGTTTTTTTTTTCTTATTGTGTGCACTTGTAGCATGTGCCAAATAAACATGTTGTCTTTCTTTCTATCTTTTCTCTCCATCAACGAGTCTGCTAACTAATCCAATCATTGACAAACAGACTATTATTGCTGCACCAGATTGTGTGCTTCAATGTTGTCAAATCATAACATAACGTCACGACCGTAATAGCAAAAGGTTATGGTAGTATCTACACTCACATTTTCTCACTTTACTAGGACAATCTGTTATTAATTAAAGGAAGCAAATAGTTTATGTTACACAGATAGGTTTAAAAGTACATAATCCAATCTGTTTTTACTCTATTTACAAAAACTTAATGTCCCTTTCTATGAGCTAAAATAAACTACCAATCTCCGGTGATACATCATAATATATTGAGTTTATTCTCGATATTCTGGTCCGGGGAAATATCTTAGAAACTTCTAGAAAAATATCAGTTTTAGAGGAAAACACAACGGTAATAGGCATGACGACAGTATCAAAAAATTGCAAATCTATTTAGTCCGTCAGTTAGAGTATTGGAAAATAATGGACACGTATTTTTTGTTTTTGTAAATCAATGAATATTGACAAAGATAAAACGCATCAAAACTCGGGAGGGGGGCTCGTGACGTCAGAACTAGCTAAAAATTATACCTAGGCGTGACGTATTGAGAATTTTAAAAGTGTCATATCGTCGTCAATTTTGGTTTACGTAACAAAAGAAAAAATACGTGTCCAATATTTTTTGGAAATCTATCTCACGGACTAATTAGATTTTTTTTTGTCGTCTCGCCTATTGTTATATGTGGGAAAAAGTACTGGGATGGAGTAAGAAACTATACATATAGAGTTCGATTGGATGCGGTGCAAAAAATAGGATGGACCATAATTAAGTAGATTATACATAATAGCCTCAGACTGCACTCTCGGTCCTTTTTAATTTTTCTTTCAACATCTTATTCTCGAAGTGAAACGTTTAAACACAAAAAGAAACAAAAATGAACATTCACTTGACTGAATCGACTGCTATTAGCTTAACAAAAAGGATCGGTCGAACGTCGGTCATTGTGTTCATATGTCACTCACTTGTTCGGAACATTAAAAGGCACCCCCTGTCCGTGCATGACCAAGCGTTCGGGCTCGACGATCAAATAAACGCGACGGTCGCCTGTCATTTTGATAGACATGTTAATGACAGTAACGCAATAGCAAGTTGAATAAAAATCAGTGAGATTTTGACACTGAAGTCATCATCTGTCTAGCCTTTTACCTACTACGTTGGGGTCGGTTCATAGTCTAACCGGATGCATCTTAATACCAATATTTTACATGGAGCGACTGCCTATCTGACCTACACAACCCAGTTTGTACTGGATAATACTGTTACGAGCTGGGTACGGGATAAATTTATTACTACCGATTAAACACTTGGATAACTTTAATTAATCACAAAACACTTAAAACACAATCACTTATATAGTACTGGTCACTATTCACTTAGAAATCGCACTTCTAGTTCACTTCGATTCGCTTGGTACTGTAGCCAAAATAAGACTGCCGCTCCCGCAAACAGGTCCGCTATTTATACGGTGACCAACCCATCTAGAAAGATCCATGAATTTCTCGTTTTATTCTAGACAATGCCATAATAGGTCATTGTCCTCGAAGATCAACAAAGAAGTAGGTACTTTAGGCGTTCAGCGTACGGTCGAAATTACAATGACCATTCCTATACCTACATCTTCGAGACTCGTCCTACGTACCTACCTACTACTATCTACCTACCTACTTGTAATTGTAGGTACAAATACGACGTAACACTGCCCCCTCCTTAGACATGCTCGTCCCGAGCATCATTAGCCCCGTAGTATCGCGCCAATCGGTCTACATGGACAATCTTAGGCGCACCTCGTGGACCCTTCTGTATTCGGTAGGTGACATCGTTGATCCTAGTCACGACTCGGTATGGTCCATCCCAGTTTGCTTGCAATTTCGGAGACTTCCCTTTGCTCCGCACTGGGTTATGCAACCACACCAGTGAACTCTCGTCGAAACCCCTATTATTTGCTTTCCGGTCATAACGGGTCTTCATCTTCTCAGACATCTGTTGGCCGGATTGTCTGATATGCTCATAAACATCATTCAACTTGTTACGCAAGTCATTTGCGTAATCCGTTACTCTGCATGGAGCATCAGGGGGAGTTCCAGTGATTAAATCTGCAGGCAACCGTAATTCCCTTCCAAAGTTCGCGAAGGCTGGCGTCACAGTCGTACTTTCGTGGACGGCGCTACGGTAGGACAGAAGGAATGGCTGTATGCGCTTGTCCCAATCCCTTTGTCTGCTTTCCACCACTTTTGCCAGATATCTTTCCAACGTTTGGTTGAATCGTTCCACCATTCCATCAGATTGTGGGTGGTACGGGGTGGTTCTGGTTTTGTGGGTACCCATTAATCGACATGTCTCCTGAAATACTTGCGATTCGAAATTCCCTCCTTGATCGCTGTGTATTTCTAAGGGTACTCCAAAACGACAGAAGACTTCCTGAACTAATTTATCTGCGACAGTTGTGGCTTCTTGGTTAGGAATGGCGAAGACTTCTGGCCACTTTGTGAAGTAATCCATGACCACCAGGAAGTACTTGTTTCCGCTCTCACTTTCTGGAAATGGTCCAGCAACGTCTAGTGCTATCCGTTCCCAAGGGGCTCCAACGTTGTACACTTTTAATGCACCTCTACTGCGTGTTTGGGGTCCTTTCACGGCCGCACAACTGGTACATTTGCGACACCAGTCCTCCACATCATCTCGACAGTGGATCCAGTAAAAGCGTTCTCGAATTTTTAGTAAAGTCCTTTTTACCCCCATATATCCTCCCGAACATCCATCATGGACTCATGGTAGAGCCGTAAAACATCCGGTACCTTAGCTTTAGGGACAACCATTTGTAGATGACAGTTGTCCCCTCGGGCGTTTTCCCATTTACGGCACAAGACTCCATCCTGGATCACCAAGCTGTTCCATTGCGTCCAATAACTCTTCGTGATGGTACTCATCGCAGCCACATCACTCCACTTGGGTTTAGGAGCACCAGCTTTGATCCACTCGAAGATCGGTTTGATGTCCGAGTCATTTTGCTGAGCCTGCTTTATGGTTTCTTTCCATTCTTCGCTGAGATCCGTTCGAAGCATCCTCACGGGCACTACTTCTTTAGTCTCTTGCCTGGAACTGTGCTTCCAATCTTCAGGCAAAGGTCTTCTTGACAGTTCATCTGTTTTGCTGTCGTTTTTCCACTGTTGCTGGGCAGTCATTCCAGCCGCTTTTCTCTGCAGAGATTGGTCTTCTCTCGGTGTGCTTCGTTTTTAACAGTTTGACCGAAGGTGACCCCTTTCTCCACAATTGTAACACTCAGGGCTGTACCTTTGCGAACGCGGGCGTACAGGTGATGCTACAACTTGCTTTGCGCTACTTGACCGATCATGAACCCTTTCTCTACCAGTGTAGCAACTAGGGCTGTACCCTCTCGCACGGTCGCGTACTGGTGATGCCACAACCTCCCTGACATGTTGTGTTCGATGGTCTTGCCTCGCTGCCTCTACTTCCAAGGCATAGGCCAATGCCTCTTTCAGTGTCTCATGATGCCCAAGTCGTACAGTGGCTCTAACTTCCAAGTCGCGTATCCCGTCGACAAACGCCTGTACCAAATTTCCAGTGATGAGTGCAGGGGTAGACCGGTATGCTTTTCGAACCAGCGTCTCAACTTCTAGGGCCCACTGCTGTAGGTTCTCGCCACTACGTTGAACACGATCCTTCAACTTAGCACGAAATACGTGCTCCAGGTGCGCGTCGCCGTATCTGGACTCTAACGCCTCCAGCAGCTGTTCGTAGGTCACATCCTTGCCGAGCGCTTCAAGAATGTTGAGGGCCTGGTATCGGAGGCCCAAGGTGAGCGCGGTCATGGCTTGCGATTTTGTCCATCCATTCGCCTTCATAACGGCCTCAAATTGAATTTTATAAGCCGCCCACGAAGATGTTCCGTCGAATGGAGGCACCTTAAAGCCCCGCGCTGAAGGTGCAGCAACTACTGAAGCCACAGTCACGTCTCCAGACATCAGTTCTCCCAAAGCCTTCTTCACCCCAGCGATCTGAACTTCGGCCTCTGAGATCGATCTGCGATTCTCGTGCTGGTGAACCTGATCCTTCATAATCTTGAGCTCTTTGCCGAAAGTTGCATGAAGATCCTTTATGAGGATCATCTGTTCTTCTTGACGGCGAGCCTGCTCCTCCTTATCTCGTTGCAACTGCTCTTGTAACTGGCGAGCCTGGTCTTCTTGACAGCGAGCCTGCTCCTCCTTATCTCGTTGCAACTGCTCTTGTAACTGGCGAGCCTGGTCTTCTTGACGGCGAGCCTGCTCCTCCTTATCTCGTTGCAACTGCTCCTGTAACTGGCGAGCCTGCTCCTCTTGACGGCGAGCCTGCTCCTCCTTATCTCGTTGCAACTGCTCCTGTAACTGGCGAGCCTGCTCCTCTTGAAGGCGAGCCTGCTCCTCTTGACGGCGAGCCTGCTCTTCTTGACGGCGAGTTTGCTCCTGCAGCAGCGCCATTAAAGTTGACAAGTCTGGCGCCACTGATGCTGGAGAAACTCCGGATGGACCAGCGACTGGCACTGACGTAGGCTGGACTCCACCCGGTGTCTGCGTCGGAGTCTCCAAACCGCCTTTGGTCCATGTCCTGCTGTCGCTGACTTCTGGTACGGATACCGTCCGTGTTGTCCTTTGGTAGAACTGGCATAATTTATCCCTCACTTCTGACCCCAAATTGTTACGAGCTGGGTACGGGATAAATTTATTACTACCGATTAAACACTTGGATAACTTTAATTAATCACAAAACACTTAAAACACAATCACTTATATAGTACTGATCACTATTCACTTAGATATCGCACTTCTAGTTCATTTCGATTCGCTTGGTACTGTAGCCAAAATAAGACTGCCGCTCCCGCAAACAGGTCCACTATTTATACGGTGACCAACCCATCTAGAAAGATCCATGAATTTCTCGTTTTATTCTAGACAATGCCATAGTAGGTCATTGTCCTCGAAGATCAACAAAGAAGTAGGTACTTTATGCGTTCAGCGTACGGTCGAAATTACAATGACCATTCCTATACCTACATCTTCGAGACTCGTCCTACGTACCTACCTACTACTATCTACCTACCTACTTGTAATTAGGTATCGCTTACGAGATGCGAGACTAAGCGGACGTGTTTTTCTGTATTTGCTTAAATAAAATATCTATAAACAATTACGACAAATATATGAATAATTTTTGCGGCGTCAGTTAAAAACAAAGTAAAGTGTGTCAGAAGTGACTAGTGCTATAGCAATATTTATGTGCAAAATGAACTAAATTATATTTATTTTCTATTGACAATTAAATAAAGTGTTGCGCTTAGGATGTCTAACCCAGGATCCAGCCCATTTGGGGCCCGTAGCCAACTACTACGACGAAGTCCTCCGCCAACGCCTACCGGAGAATTGCCCCCGAGCGAACCAAATCCTCCACCACCTGTACCAGCACCTGAGGAGAATTTTTTGCCAAGTGAAATAGTCAGCACCCCAGAGATACAGAAATGGATGTTATCTATTGACGGCATCCTGACCGAAGTCTGCAGTATTGTTGGTGAAGGCAAAATGAACTCGGACCAGAAACAACGTGTGGTAAATCTTTGCCGTAAGGTCCAAAGTGGGACTTCTCAGATGGCTGTCCTTTACCAATCGATAAAGCAGAAAATGATCCAGTCCCACAGCACCGTCCAGCACCTACAGCTTCAGAAGAACATGGCGAACTCTCTAGACCAGTTTAAAGAGGTTATTGAGTCGAAGCTGATTACGTCCAGCAATTCATATGCTAGCATGGTGAAAAAAGGCTCCGACAATTTCATCCGTCCTGCTAACTTGAGTGCAATCGCCATCTATCCTAGCGATAAAACCAAAACAAGTGACGACACCAAGTCACTTGTTCAAAAGTTAATATCTCCCGAGCAACTCAAGCTCCAAGTACGTGGCCTGAAAAAAGTTAAGAATGGGGGAGTACTGATCAGTACTGAAAATAAAGGCGATATTGACAAATTGAAAAATTCGGAGAAGATAGTTACCTCTGGCCTTACAATAGAAGAACCTTCTAAAAGACGCCCTAGGGTTTCTGTCATTGGTGTTCCCGTAGCCCTTACTGAGAAGGAGGTATTCGACTGTATTTACGAGCAAAACCTATCCGATAAATTGCCGAATACAAATCGTGAATCCTTCCTTGAGACCATTAAACTGAGCCATAAATCGGGGAAGAAAGGCCTTGCTACCTGCAACTACATTCTGGAAGTACCCGCTGGCATAAGAAAAATGCTGGTCAACCAAAGCAGAATTTTTATTAATTGGACTTCATGCCCGGTGAGAGATTTTACGATAGTCACTAGGTGCTACAATTGCCAGCAATTTGGCCACGCAGCTAAGTTTTGCCGTGAAACGAGTCCTACTTGCAACCACTGTGCAGAAACGGGACACTCCGTGAAGGAATGCAGTAGCAAATCTTCTCCCTCCCAGTGTGCGACGTGCAAAAGATTCAAGAGGAAATGTGACCATCCAACCGGTGATGTAAGTTGCCCGGCACGTAAATATGCAGAGACCAACTACATCAACTCAATAGACTATGAGGGCGCCTAAGAGCGCCACAGTATATTATATTTAGTAGGCACACAAACAGGTAGCTCATCCCTTGTTTATATTTCTTCTTGGTTTTTAATTATCATGAGCAATCAGCTAATCAGTGATCTAGATAGTTTTACTGTGTCTGAATCCCAAATTTGTAATGTTGAGGACTGTAAATACCTTCTTCGTTCTGGCGACAAATTGCTTACCTTGCTTACACAAAATATTCGCAGCATAAACCGAAATATGGACGGTTTTGAAGTGTTACTACAAAGTCTTGACATAAGCTGTGATATTATCGTACTAACAGAATGTTGGCTGTCAAAACAGACAGTCAACTTACCGTCTCTGAACGGTTTTTATTCATATAAAACAGAGAAAAACACGAACCAAAACGACGGAGTTGTAGTTTATGTTAAAAATAATCTACGAACGATCAAAGAAGTACCACTATCCCAAGATAGTAATTGCTTATTCATTAAAATTATTCCCGATACAGTAGTCATGGCTATTTATAGGCCTCCCTCTCTTAATATCGACAGTTTTCTCGACTCACTTGACACTAACTTAAAAAACATAAGTACTTTCAAAAATGTAATACTTGTAGGAGATATCAACATAAACATTTCCTCCGGGAAACCCGATACCCATACACATAATTATCTAAATATTTGTGCATTTCATGGACTTTTACCAGCTCACTATTACCCCACACATCTAAGCGGTTCTTGCTTAGACCATATCATTCTAAAATCAAAAAATCCATCCAAAACATTGGTTACTAACTCTGCGCTAACCGATCATCAAGCTGTTTTACTAACAATGCAAATAAGTTCACCTAGAAAAAACTGCGAGCGTAGCTATACTAAAGTCAATATGACAAACCTTGAATGTGACATACGCGGCATTAATTTTAACCCTATTTACGTTTCTGCTGATGCAAATATCTCTTTACAATTGTTGAGAAGCACAGACAGCCATTTGAGACTTAATTTGTTTAATTTGTTTAAATAACATCGTAGTTTTAAGATTACCTAGCTTGAATAGATACCCTATGACCTAGGTCATCTCAGAATAATAGGATAATAACATTATGTAAAACAGCAATAACATATAATAACTATTTGTAGGTAGTTAAGTATGTATAAACTCAGGTCAGCTGATTGGCTAAAAGAGCCCCCTTAGTATTTTATATCTAGCCAATCAAAGTTAAGTAGGTCACAGGGGTGAGGAAAGGGGAGTCGAGGGACGGGAAATGCCGGCTTCCACGCTACCGATAGGAAAATAGATAAATACCAAGTATTAGGTCAGCCACTACTTGAGCTAATAAAAATGTGAATAAAATAGGCGACTTTTTTGAGCATAGCCAGTCTTCAGTCAGCAGTCCTCAGTGTTTCTTATAACTTACTAGTGTAAAAGTCGTCGTAAATTCTGTGCAAATTGGGTAAAAGTATTGAACTATATTAACTGTGTACTCTCTATAAACTGTATTTTCTATGTGATTGCAAACTTTTATTGATAATTGTGTGTTTCTGTGTCTTTATAAAAACTATTTCGTATCAGTGTAAAATCAGTTGTAAAATCAGTGTAATTAATCAAGTAAATCAATATACAGTGTTTAAATCAGTTCATCTTCTGTGGTTTTCTCTTGTAATCAACCCGTGCGGCCTGAGATCCTTTACAATTTGGTCCTTCGAGCCGGATCTGTTGAGCTCGCTAAAGAAGATGAGCACAGTTACGACGAGAAGTAAGTTGCGTAAATTAGAGGCAGACATGAACAAGCGGCGAGAATTAGAAGCTGACTCTGGGGTGCCATCCGAAAGGGCACACGGCTCGCCTTCAGTCGCACCTACATCAATGTCTATACCTATACCTGTGATCCCAGGGGCGGGAGGTCGAGTTTATGACCACAGAGACACGTTCACGCCAATGAGATCGGAGAGGTCACACAGGGCAAGGTCAGGGGCAAGCCACGTCTCCTCGAAGAGCGGTCACAGAAGTGCCGATTTCCTTCGTCGGAGGGTCGAATACGAGGCAGAAAGAGAGTTGGTGCGCATGAAAGAGCATTTAGTCAAGAAGAAGCTTGAGGTCGATCTCGCTGAGATAGACGCCGCTGCTGACGAAGATTCAGGGTCAGAGGACGAGGGAACAACGCGTCGAGTGGAAGAATGGGTGACAGAGACAGCACCCGGTGATAGAGAAACTCTCGCGTCCACAATAAGTCGCGAGCCGCCGCCGCCGCCGCGTCCAGTGCCCGCGCCCTCCCGCGAAGTGTACGTGCCCTCTCGCGAAGTTACCGCGCCCTCCCGAGAGGTAGTAGCGCCCGCGCCGCCGTCTGAATATATACCTGCGCCCCCACAGTGTGCGCCCGCGTCCGTACAGTTTCGCGAACCACCGTACCTAGGGAATGTTACAACCCCAGCTACAACCAGTGCCCCGCGAGTGAGAGAACAGGCTCGAGAAGTGCCTGAGTGGAGCAACACGTTCGCTGACGACGCAGACAGAAGCAGGTCACGAGATAGGAAGATAGATCAGCTGGCGGATGCTATAACTAGCTTAGCACGTCCGCGACCGGTACCAAGACAAGCATACGAGTTGCCGTTTTTCAAAGGCGACCCAGCAGAGTGGTTGTCGTACAAAAATATGTACCATGACACAACAGTTATGTACGAGTTCAAGCCGCACGAGAACCTAGCGCGCTTGAAAACATCGCTGCAAGGCGACGCAAAGATAGCTGTGGAGGATTTATTACGAACCTCTACTAATCCAGCTGAAATCATGAAAACACTTGATGAAGAATTTGGGCACCCAAATCTAGTGCTTGAGTGTGCCCTAAATAAAGTGCGTGCATTACCTAAGGTAACTGAGAGTGGTCGTGAACTTAGAAAGTTTTCAACAACAGTTAGAAATTGTGTGTCGCTCCTGAAAAGTGTTCGAGCTAACGGTTATCTAAATAATCCTCAACTGGTGAGTGAACTTTTAAATAAGCTTACAGCTGTACAGCGCGCTCAATACGGTGATTTTGCAATGGGCATGGCAACCAACCAGGGCATAGATGTGCGAGTTTCACCAAGCCTAGAAATACTCGCAGAATTCCTAAGTCATCTAGCCCGAGCCACATCCTATTATGTACAAATGGAAATGAACACTAACGCCGCTAAGAACCGACCCAATGTACAGTTTGTAAAGCAGCAATCTAAAAATATTCAACGTGTACACGTCCACTCAGACAATGAACAGTCAGTCAAGGAAACAGAGGAGCTATGTACTTTATGTGGAGAAAAACATAAGCTACCTAAGTGTGAGAAGTTTTCTAAATTAAATGTTAACGACAGATGGCAGCACGTCAAGCAAAATAAATTGTGTTTTAAGTGCATTGTAAAGAAACATGGAAAGAATTTCTGTCGTGCAAGTAGGTGCGCGTCGTGTAATTACGCCCACCACACATTGTTACATGCCGACAAGAAGAACGAGAGCGAGAGCGTCACGAATGTTAGTGATTACACTGGGAAAGCGTTATTGAAGATAATGCCTGTGTGTGTAACAGTGAACGGTGTTGACAAGCATTGTTATGCCCTATTGGATGACGGGGCAACCGTATCATTGATAGACGACTCGTTAGCTAAAAATATAAATGGAAAGCAAGTAACATTGACTCTACACAGTGCGCGCGGCCAAGAGATTGTAGATGAAACATCAAGAATAATTAGTGTGTCAGTGCGTGGACCTAACGGGCAAGCACACACAGTGAAGTGTCGCACACTAAAAAGCCTAGACTTACCCGCACAAACAGTGCCAGCTGCAGTAATAAATGAGCACGCCCACATCCGCGACTTGGGCTGCGAAGAAATGAGAGGAGCCAGACCGCTGCTATTGCTGGGTCAAGACAACTGGGAGCTGCTGACCAGCCAGGAGACTCGCCGAGGGAAATCTGGTAAGCCAGTTGCCTCTTTGACCAGTTTAGGGTGGGTTGTGCACGGACCTGTAGGTAGCTATTTAGATACTAGTGAACATTCATTGAACTGTGTAGTAGAATCAACTATTGACTTACACGAGATAGTTAAAAAACAATTTGAGCTAGAATCTATAGGTATTTCGGAAGTGCCTAGAACACACAAAGACGTAGAGAGAGCTAAAGCTATTTTAGATTCCACTAGCCGTCAAACAGAGAGCGGCGCGTGGGAAATAGGATTATTGTGGCGTCGGGATGACATTCAGTTACCTGACAATTATAAATATGCACGTCAACGACTAGCGGGAATTGAGCGTCGTTTATGTAAAGACGCTGTGTATGCATCAGCCTATGCAGCACAAATAGATAGGTTGATAGCTGAAGGGTACGCGAGTAAGGTGGACGGCGGTATCAAATCCGATTCGGTGTGGTATTTACCCCACTTCGGAGTAACGAATCCTAACAAGCCGGGAAAATTAAGATTGGTATTTGATGCCGCGGCCAGCTACAATGGGACCTCTTTGAACGATAATTTATTATCTGGGCCTGACTTGCTCAACTCCCTGTTAGGCGTGTTATTTAAATTTAGATTAGGGCCTGTTGCCTTCACTGGTGACATAGCCGATATGTTCTTACGTGTTTTGATTAGAGAACAAGATAGAGGGGCACAACTTTTCCTTTGGAAATGTAATAGGAATAACGAGCCTGACGTGTACGTGATGAACTCTATGATATTCGGGGCTGTGTCTTCACCGACATCAGCAATTTATATACTCAACAAAAATGCTAACCAACATAAAGAAATATACCCCGACGCGGTAGCCGCCATACATGAAAAACACTATATGGACGACTACCTAGATAGTACTTGGTCGGCCGCACAAGCCAATAATTTAATTGAGGAGGTGACTCACATCCACGCCAGTGGCGGGTTTAATATACGGGGGTGGGTGACCAACTCTCCAGAGTTGCGCGATAAATTGAAAACATAAATGCCTGACCGAGTTTCACTTGATAAAGGTGAAGGTGCTACGGAACGCACACTAGGAATGATTTGGTCACCGAACACAGATCAGTTGGCCTTTGACCTATCATTTAAGCGGCTACCTAAAGCCATAGTAGAAGGTCACGTTGTTCCAACAAAAAGAGAATTTCTTCGGTTCATCATGTCGATCTTTGACCCCTTAGGTTTCTTGTATCCATGTGTCATACAGTCGCGCATCCTCATGAAACGGATATGGCACACGGGTATTCAATGGGATGAAAAAACGAAACAGGCAGAAGCCAAAATATGGTTTGAATGGCTTCATAACCTACATCACCTTAAAGAGGTATCTATACCTAGGTGGTACGGTTTACAGTTAGAGCACCTAGAACTACATGTATTCGGTGACGCGAGCGAGTCCGCCTACGCGGCGGTAGCTTACATAGTAGGAATAAATACAGAGGGGAATAGGGATGTCGCCATAGTAATAGGTAAGGCAAGAGTAGCGCCACAAAAGGTAACATCTATCCCACGACTAGAGTTGCAAGCAGCTGTGCTAGCTTGCAGACTAGCTGACACAGTTGTTAAAGATTTAGGAACAAAAATTAGTAGTGTACATTTATGGACAGATAGTAAAACTGTTCTTAAGTGGATAAATTCAGACGCATTAGAATTTCAAAGGTACGTGTCACACCGTTTAGCTGAGATAGATAGGAGGTCAGAGAGAACAAGCTGGCGCTGGGTTCCATCGGCGATGAACCCAGCTGACAAGGCCACCCGGATGGACTGGCCTAGTAATAGTGATGAGTAGTTGGCGGGTCCCTCTTTTCTTCGCTGTCCACAGGAGCAGTGGCCGGTTGACATCGACCTCGACGCAGTGGCAGAGCAAGATTTGGAGAGAGTGCAGCGAGTGCACACTGTTGCAGCACAGGCCGACCCACTGCTACGGTACGAGCGGCTGCCCACATGGACACGCGCTGTTAATGTTATGGCACGTGTACATATTTTCACAGAACGATGCCGCAAGAGGCGTCAGACAACCACACCGTCAACAGACGACCTGCACGAGGCCGAGTTGCGCCTCTTACGTCTGGCGCAAGCAGAGAGCTACGCAGTCGACATAGCAGCACTACGAGAAGCTCGCCCACTGCCTCACAACAGCAAGCTACGAGCACTAGATCCTATGCTGTTTGACGACGGGCTGGTGCGAGTGCGCGGCAGGCTGGGCGCCTGCAGCGAGCTCAACTTCGGGGAGCGCCATCCTGTCATTTTAGATGGGAAGCATGCGCTCACGCGGCGCCTCTTACTCAAGTACCACGTGGAGGCGCTGCACGCAAACCAGGAAACTGTGGTAAACAGAGTCCGAGAGAAGTATTGGGTAACTAATCTACGGTCAACAGTTAAAGCCGTCACTGCAACCTGCCAGCGGTGCCGGCTAGAAAGAGCCAAGCCGGTGACACCCAAGATGGGTGACCTTCCAGCAGCAAGACTGGAGGTCACGAGAAGAGCCTTCGTGCACTGTGGGGTCGATTATTTTGGCCCCATGGAAGTCGCCATCGGTCGGCGCAGGGAGAAGAGGTGGGGTGTGCTATTCACTTGCCTCACCACCCGCGCCGTCCACCTGGAGCTGGCGGCATCACTGAGTGCCGACTCAGCCATTCTGGCCCTGAGGCGCTTGATTGCGCGCCGCGGGCGACCATCAGACATGTACTCCGACCGTGGCACAAATTTTGTCGGTGCACACACCGAGCTGCGCGCGGCTCTGCGCGACATGGACCACGACAAGCTGAGCAGCGAAGTCACCGGGCGTGGGATTGCCTGGCACTTCAACCCCCCGGTCTCCCCACACATGGGCGGGTGCTGGGAACGACTGGTGCGCTCTATCAAGAACGCACTAAAGGCGACGCTACGAGAGCGTGCCCCCGCGAGGAGGTCCTCTACACCCTCCTTGCCGAGGCCGAGCTGATTGTCAACAGCCGGCCTCTCACGTACGTGAGCAGCGACATCGAGCACCCAGTGGTGCTGACTCCAAACCATCTCCTGCTGGGCACTGCCGCGGGAGATGCCCCGTGCACACGTCGACATCCAGCCGACCTGGACTCCCGCCGCATGTGGCGACGGGTGAACGCGCTGGCCGATCTCTTCTGGAGACGCTGGTTGCGCGAGTACCTGCCGACGCTACAACGACGCAGCAAGTGGTCAAGTGACATTCCAAATGTGAAAGTGGGTGACGTGGTAGTGATTACTGATGATAGTAAACCACGAAATCAGTGGACCAAAGGGGTCATTAAAAGTGTTTATCCAGGTGCGGACTCTATAATAAGAGTGGTAGATATAAGAACGAATCATGGGGTCTTGCGCCGACCCGTTGTGAAGGTGGTTGTGCTTCCTACAGACGGAAGTGTAGTCGGTTGAACCCTTCTACAGGGGGTGGAATTGTTGAGAAGCACAGCCATTTGAAACTTAATTTGTTTAATTTGTTTAAATAACATCGTAGTTTTAAGATTACCTAGCTTGAATAGATACCCTATGACCTAGGTCATCTCAGAATAATAGGATAATAACATTATGTAAAACAGCAATAACATATAATAACTATTTGTAGGTAGTTAAGTATGTATAAACTCAGGTCAGCTGATTGGCTAAAAGAGCCCCCTTAGTATTTTATATCTAGCCAATCAAAGTTAAGTAGGTCACAGGGGTGAGGAAAGGGGAGTCGAGGGACGGGAAATGCCGGCTTCCACGCTACCGATAGGAAAATAGATAAATACCAAGTATTAGGTCAGCCACTACTTGAGCTAATAAAAATGTGAATAAAATAGGCGACTTTTTTGAGCATAGCCAGTCTTCAGTCAGCAGTCCTCAGTGTTTCTTATAACTTACTAGTGTAAAAGTCGTCGTAAATTCTGTGCAAATTGGGTAAAAGTATTGAACTATATTAACTGTGTACTCTCTATAAACTGTATTTTCTATGTGATTGCAAACTTTTATTGATAATTGTGTGTTTCTGTGTCTTTATAAAAACTATTTCGTATCAGTGTAAAATCAGTTGTAAAATCAGTGTAATTAATCAAGTAAATCAATATACAGTGTTTAAATCAGTTCATCTTCTGTGGTTTTCTCTTGTAATCAACCCGTGCGGCCTGAGATCCTTTACAACAATATTTCATCAATTCTTTACAATACGTAATAAGAAAAAACACTTTCACTAAGATAATCCCTAGAAAATATAGTTGTATAAAACCGTGGATCACACCCGGTCTCGTTCGTTGTATAAGACACAGAGACAAACTCCACCTAAAATCCAAACTTGCACCTGATGACGTAATACTTTCTGTTACATATAAAAGATATCGGAATTTCTGTAATAACCTTTTGAAAAAGCTAAAAAACCAGCACGATAAAAATGAACTCGAGAAGGCGGGAAAAAATAGTAAACTTGTGTGGAAATTTATAAAAACCAATACATTGAGGTGTAAAAATTCCGAACCTCCGATTGATTTACTATCAACAGAAATAAACCCATCCGAAGCAATAAATAAGATAAACCACTATTTTGTAAATGTTGGTAAAAATTTGGCTGAAAAATCCATAAATATTAGCCGTCCCCACACTCAAAACCCAACTAGGACATCTTCCACGTTAAATTCTTTTGTTTTATTAGATATGGACCTCAACGAAGTAATTAGAATTATAAACGGCTTAAAGGATGTCTGCGCAACTGGGTGGGATGATATACCCAATAATGTACTTAAAAGATTTAAACACATACTGGCCCCTCCGCTCACTCACATTTTTCAGCTATGTTTATCTAAAGGGATATTTCCAAAAGTTCTAAAAAAGTCTGTGATCACACCTATTTTCAAATCTGGAGACAAAATGAGTGTGATTAACTACAGACCCATTTCAGTACTAACGGGACTATCAAAAATTTTAGAAAAAATCATAAATAGTAGACTGATAAAATATCTGGAAGATAACAAACTACTCTCAGATAATCAATTTGGGTTTAGGCCTAAAAAATCAACTAGCCAAGCAGTAAACAAATTGGTTAATTACATTTCTACGAATCTGGATAGTGGAATGCATACAGTTGGTATCTTTCTAGACCTTGCCAAGGCCTTTGATACTATTTCTTGCGCTACTCTTTTGCTGAAGCTTGAAACACTTGGGATAAGAGGAGCGCAGCTTCAACTATTATCTGATTATCTTAGCGATCGACAGCAATGTGTTAAAATTGGTCCGAATACAAGTTCTGATCTTTCTAATACTCGTTTTGGAATACCACAAGGCAGCATATTAGGTCCTACATTATTTTTGATCTATATTAATGACCTTTGCAGCCTGCCACTCGAAAATGGTGTTGTAATGTCCTATGCGGATGATACTGCCCTGTTGTTTTCAGCTAAATCAAGAGTTGAGGCCTATGAACATGCTCAGAATGGTTTCAACATTGTATCTAATTGGCTCCAGAATAATCTTCTAACACTGAATGCTGACAAAACAAAATACATTTCATTTACAATGAGAAATACTAACACACCGCTTACTAACCTAATCATTTACGCGCATACCTGTAGCACGTACGCTGACACTGCATGTTCTTGCCCTACTTTAGAAAGAGCTGACCATTTGAAATATCTTGGTGTCACTATTGACTCGAATCTAAATTTCCGTAAACATATCGAGTTGCTATGTGCTAGAGTGCGCAAACTAATATTTGTTTTTAAGTATTTACGTAATGTAGCCGACTATAAATTAATAAAACAGGTTTATTTAGCGTTGTGTCAGTCTATTCTAACCTATTGCATAACGTCATGGGGGGGGGCGGGAAATTCGATTCTTCTCCCTCTAGAACGTTCTCAAAGAGCAATTCTAAAGGTTGCTACCTTTCGTCCGTTTAGATTTCCTACACACCTGCTCTATAGAGCATGTAATGTGCTCACAGTGCGGCAATTATTTATTCTTCACATCATACTACAGCAGCACTCTACACTTCCCTATGACCCAGTCCCTGACGATAGGAGAAGGAAGGACCTGGTTTGCACAAAGCCTCAAACTAGACATGCTTTTGCTAGTCGATTTTATGCGTTTTTAGGACCTTTTCTGTATAATAGACTCAACAAGAATCTAAACTTCTACAGTCTTAGTTATAGGAAATGTAGTTTTGTAATATCGGATTATTTAGCGATACTTAACTACACGGACACAGAAAAACTGCTAGAAGTCCTGGTTTGATTATGTTATTCCCTGGTATCTAATTGTACATAGGTATTTTACTTAATTTAGTTTTAATGTTTATTGATTTTTGTACCACTTACATTATTCTTATAGTTGTTAATAGATTTCTTTTATACTACTTAATACTACTACTTAATTTTGTGCTATGTAAAGTGATGGCCTGAAACACAGGTTTAAATAAACCTAGATCGGGCAGGTCGCTAGCAAACATTTGTGAATTCCACATTATTGTTTTTTTGCAACTGTTAAATATATTTTTAGTTATAGTTTACTATTATGCACTATTTATACCATTGTTTTAGAAATAACACTACTGCACATAAATGTACATTTTTGTAATACTTTTATAAATAAATTATTCTTATTCTTATTAATTGTAGGTACGAGTACGACGTAACAATACGATATACCCGTTGGTAAGACTGGTTTACAGACTTTCGGGCCATTGACAGCCGGAACCATCAACGGCTTCACGTGCTTACCGAGGCCCGGTAGAGACTCTGTATGTAATGGGTGGTCACCCATCCACTAACCAACCTAGGCAAGCGCGGCTTAACCTGAAAATAAATAATAATAAATAAGTAATAAATATTGCTAGACATTACACACAGCGCCATCTAGAGCCACACTAAGCAACGAGGCTTGTGTCGTGGACACCAGATAGTTGTTAAACGACATAGATACTTGATGATGACTGTGACACAAATATCCATGCTCATCACACAAACATTTGCTCCTACCGGGATTCAAACCCGGGACCCTAAGAACGTAAGGCAGCTTCACTACTGCTGCGCCATTCGGGTCGTATCTGAGTGGCTGTTATTATTTAACCGCGAGCTCCTCTGATTTCGATGCTGAAGTAAAGAGGTAAAACTAATGATATTCTACTATACAGATATGTTGTGAGCGCGCAATCGTGAAGACCCGTAAACGGGCCAATTGGCCTGTTTTGCCTTTATTCTGCGTCACTGCGTGTATGTGGCCCGGGGAACACTTATTTCGGTGTTTTTGTAGGTGTATAACATGTCTGTTTACTAGAATATCATTGGGTAAAACTATAAAAGAACTCTAAAACTACAGTAGGAACTCAATATTGTTATTCCGCACCGCACGATCCCCGGTTATATCAACATTTATTCCCGGGGGCCGACGTACAAGCGCAGCGCTGAGTTATTGCCATATGAACATATGACAAATGCATTTGATTTGTATTCCATGCAGTGTTGCCAGCCGACAAACTGAAGCTGGAGCTAACACACTCTCCTATTCCAGGATAGAACTAGAATGGGTGGGTACAGTCTTGAGCACCGATATGTATGATACATATACACTATGGTGCCGCCTCCACGAGCGAGAGAATCGCGGTGACATTATCGTCCTTGCCACGTTTTTCTATACACTCTCTTTTGGGCTATCTCCACGAGCGAGGGAATCGCGGCCATATTTTCGTATAGAAATACGTTGAATCGCCGCAATTCACTCGCTCGTGGAGGCGGCCCCTATGCCTCGCAAAACACGTTAAGCCGTTGGTCCCGGCTGTAATTTGTAGATCTTTGACAGTCGTTACAGGAAGTCAATGTTAGACGACCAGTCTTACCAAGGAGTATTGTAATAGCCAACAGGGTTGTGGAGGTCAGATAGACAGTCGCTCCATGTGAAATACTGGAATTCAGCTGCTTCCGGTTAGACTGGAAACCGACCCCAACATAGTTGCGAAAAGCCTAGGTAGGTAGATGATGTCTTAGCTAAATTCATTAAAAATTTTCTCCTAAATTTTAAGAAGTCGAACCCATAATGGTTAGGTATGCAATATGATCTTACATCAAAGTCGCAATTGCATTTCAATAAAAAAGTCGTCGTTGAATTTTTCAGTTTATATATATTTATGTTCATGACTGTACATTCTACTTTCTTATCCAAGACGTATATTTGCCCATATTTTTTAAATAAACGATGAAAAGTTTATTTTATTCCTGGGGTTCCTAGCGTATTTCTTGATAGAAACTAATGTGGGAATATATGTTAGTGTATAAAACCGTTCTAGGATTTATGTAGGTTAGGTCGTATTCAATTTGGGATATTTCTGCTATAGACCAAGTCTGTATCAGTTTTACTTTGCGCAGCTATTCTTCAATTATGTTAGTACAAAAACTATGAATGGACTATGTGAATGTTGATATGGCTAGAAAAGAGGTGACCACCACGTTGATCACCACGCTTGCTCATTGCGGGTTGGCGATTTCAGACTTATATTATTTATAAGTCCAGGTTTCCTCACGATGTATTCCTTCACCGATGTCTGTGATGTCCAAGATAAACCAAAATAGTACATATGAATTGAAAAAGTCACCCTACTTGTCCGGATTTGAACCGACAACCCCGTGAATGAGAGACGAGGCTTTAACCTCTGGGCCATTACGACAACTAAGCTATGAAAGTTGAAGCTATTAACAGGGCATTATTTCTGACAACAGAAGCTGAAGAAGAATCCTTCTAACGCAAAGGCTAACCGAAAACCAATATAATTATTTTAATTCAGATATTTGAAGGGTGTTTCTGTGAAACCAATTTGTTGCCCAAATTGTCGTGTAACTGGAAACTTTAAATTATATTTAATTGGACCTCAAAGGCTTTTCTTCACTGCAGAGGTCCCCTGCGGCCAAAAGTATGGTTTTCACTTAATTGGGGGAATCAATTAAAATAGACGTGTTCTTATTGGTGTCCTGGGGCTATCTATATCCTATACATATAATAAATCTGTAGAAAAAACGTTTTTGTACTTGTACATCGAAAATATTTTGAAAAAAAAAATTGCCAGGGTGTTAAGGATAACCAACAGAACTCATTTCCAGCATTTTTGGATTTTTTGTCTGTTTGTCTATCTGTTTGTCTGTTTCGATGATCAAGCATCACGCAAAATATAGGAAACCCATATAGATAATTTTTATACATAAAAAATGTGCGTATCTTGAGGTATTATTTAGTTTTTGTTTCATCGTAATCGGTTAATTCTATCAAAAGATATATGAATTTAAAGTGTTCAAGAAGAAGTAATCATCAAATGTAAGATGCAACGACATCTATACACTAAAATGGTACTAATGCCTAAAAATGTGCTCACCAGATAACTTTTAACCCACCGTTTGGTTTTTTAACCGATGAAACAACAGGAGGAAGTTCTGAATTCAACCCGTATATTTTTTATGTATGACCACGAGAGAAGTACATTAAGCATGATCCTTTTTTTTTTTTTAAAGCGCAGGTAATAATAATAATAATAATAACAAACACGCACTCATTCAAAATACCAACACTCCTTACTACAATTATAAACCAGAAACTACCCTAGAAAATACAACACATAAGCTTTACTATGATCGCGCTATTCTGACTGATAGGACGATCCACTACAACAGACCGGATGTAATCCTACAAGACAAAATAAATAAAGTTACATACCTGATAGACATCGCAGTCCCCAACACTCACAACATACAGAAAACAATCACTGAAAAAATAAGTAAATACGCAGAACTTAAAGAAGAAGTTACTAGAATCTGGCGACAAGTAAAAAGTATATGTAGTTCCAATAGTCCTTTCCACAACCGGGGTAATCCCAAATCATCTCATCCATAGCTTAAAATTATTAGACCTTAAAGAAACCCTCTACATTACACTGCAAAAAGCTGCTATTTTAAATACATGTAGAATCGTTAGGAAATTCATGCAGATTGAAGAGAACGAGATAGGACCCCATCACAACACAACATCATCAAACTAACACACCACACACTGCATTTACTTTGGCTTCGGCCCGTAAATGTAGTTGAAATCTAGTCTAAGGGCTGAGAAGAAAAAACACTTTCGAAAATAATAATAATAAATAAATCATTTTATTAGGACCAAACATTTTCTACATTTTATGAACCCACCAAACTGCAAGGTAATAGGTAAATCTCTAAGTTGGTCCCATTCAAAATTGAAAAATCGTGTTTATGCTCATTTCCTGCACCTTTGATGAGAACTTTAAACCTAGCTCGAGTATGACTGTCATCGGCGATCTAACGATGGAGACAGAAGGCAGTTGCAAGAGTTCCGCAACAGTTTACAGCAGCTTTATCGTGTCCCGGCTTATTTCATGCACCTTAACGAGAAATTTTGACCTAGCTGGAGTATGACTGTCATCGAGTGTCTAAGGATGAAGACGTAAGGCTGTCGAGGCAAACCCTTATTTGCAAAAACATAAGTAGATTATTTTAGCGATTAATGCAAATATATCGGAGAAATTTAATTGTTACACACTTGAATCTATATTATTATAATAAAGCTCAAGATTTTTTTGGTTTGGTTGGTTGAACGCACTAATTTCAGGAACTACTGGTTCTAATTTAAAAAAAAACCTTCAAGTGTTGGATAGTCTATTTAACGAGGAAGGCTATAGGTTATCTTACACCACCGCACTGTTCCCCCGAACCCTAGTCCGATCACCATGTTTGACAAGCCGATCCCTTGGGAGACGCAAGCCAAATACTTGGGGGTCATCTTAGACCAACGCCTAAACTTTCGAGAGCACATAGGGTACGCTCGCGTGCCGCCTTCGCTCTCGGTAGGCTCCACTATGTGCTGAATGCACGCAGCAAATTGTCACTTAAGTGCAAATTGCGTATCTACACCGCGTGCATTCGGCCTATCATGACATACTCGTGCCCCGTGTTCGCGCACTCAAAACCCTATCTAATCCACAGGATACAGACCCTACAAAACCGTTTTCTCCAAAGGGCTACGGGCTCACCGTGGTACCTTAGGAACGAGCAACTTCACGTAGATCTTAAAATCCCAACCATTCAACAGTTCATGAAACGTCTTTCTAAGAGTTTCTTTGATAAGGCCGAGAAACATACCAACCCCTTGATCTGTTCAGCCGCCCATTATGCCCCATCTAAAATCTCCAAGATTCGCCGCCCCAGGCATACACTACTTATTCCCGATGACCCCACCACCCTCATTCAAGAAAGCTGTAGGGAAAGTAGCACTCTACGTAAAAACAACAAACACAGATACAAACCGCGAACTCGAAACCGACCCCGCCACCGTGACGTACCGCGAGCGCGACCCCCCCTGTAACATCACCGACCGACCCTTGCTCGACGAGCCAGCCCGCGCCACTGAGCATGTAGCTTTAAATTCCCTAAATAATAATCCTACCCAGCCACCCTTGCTGCCCTCCCTCAATGACTCACTAAGCCGAGGCCCGAACTCCACAGGGAGTGCCCTTAGTGTTGTTCATTTAAGGTTGCACAAGTCAGTCATTCTTCCATACAAACGTAGTCTGGTGATTACTCGTTTGTTTGACGGTGTAGGTTCAAAATTAAAAATTGTATCAACTGGTATTTTCATTATCTAGCCCTGTATGGAAGCAGAATTGGAAAAAAAATATTGGTTTGGAAGTTATGACCGTCGAATCTTTCATATTTCAACACTAATTTTAACTCATCTTTGGGCGTAAATAAATGACCTAAGTAGTATGAAAATGGAAAAACTAAAACCATACAAGAATAGATAATTTATTCAAAAGTTAAAATATTTTTATTTTGAACAGATACATCCAATAGATTTTTCATGATACCCGTACTCCCAAAGGTCTGCATAAAGAATTTCGCGCGCCCGTTTTCGTTGTAAATCATATTGCATTTCGCTACAAGTTGCCACCCCTGTCAGTGGGGAAGAGGGGAAGCACGCGGCGCGTGAGTGTGCGCAGTGTCTGTGGGTGCACACATGCTCACTTGGTTAGCTGCCGCCCGGCACGTCATGCTGTCGTATTACGAGTATACTATTTTATAACATTGAACTCTGGCTTGAATTTTGGATACCGATATTTCTTTATTGATAGTTTGTGTTTATTATTTTGAATTTGTTTCAAATTTTACTGACCCTGGCATTGGACTTTGGATTCCGATTTGATAGTGATTTACGGGTGGCGTTTGAATTCGATTTTATTTATTATGAATGTTAGCAGATTTCATCTCCATTTGTGGACCAATTCTCAAAATTATTTTTTTATTTCTTTTTTGTCCCATTTAAATTTGGCCAAGATCTGATGCTGATCTTCGGAGATATACAATAGAACTCTTAAAAAAATAGACGGAAATCTGTAGTCATTGTCGCTTGGATTTTTATTGTTTATGACGTAACATCACGCCTGTATGCTTTGAGGGAGTACGCAGATTTGTACAATACCCCCAGATTTCGAAAGTTAGGTACCTACCTATGTTTGCGGATGGATGGACAGAGATTTTGTTGGCATGTCAGATGTATTGTGAGAGCAATTTATGAATGTGTGAACCTTTACTTTGTTATTTTGTATATTTTAATGTTATCTCTTACTCTTTTATTTCTAGTTTTAGTTACAGTAATTGGTTTAAATACAACCGTTGTAAGTAGATAAATAAATGTTATGTTTCATTTATAGTGGATAAGCCTGTTACCATAACATGTATTTTTAATAATGTAGGTATAATAAATATTTATGGCGACTTGTTTGGGAACGACTACCACCATCAGCCTTTTCCCAACTATGTTGGGGTCGGCTTCCAGTTTTACCGGATGCAGCTGAATACCAGTATACATGGAGTATCTGCCTATCTGACCACCACAACCCAGTTAGTAACGTGTAATACGATACCCCTTGGTAAGACTGGCAGTCAGACTTTTAGGGCCTCTGACTACCTAACGACTGTCAAAGATCTACAAATGACAGCCCGACCAACGGCATAACGTGCTTTCCGAGGCACGGAGGAAACTCGGTATGTAATGGGTGGTCACCCATCCGCAGACCAACCTAGGCAAGCACGGCTTAACCTAACGATCGACCTGAGCGGCTGTTATTATTTAGCCACGAGCTCCGCTTGTTTGGGAACGACTAAAACTGGAAAAATAAATACCTAAGTAAAAATATTTTTTGCAAAAAATAAAACAGACTTAAAAAAAAAACACAAACATAAAAAACACTTTGATTAATTTGGTGTTTTTGTCACCGGCTTCTGAAGCAAAAGTTATTTTTCACCTTTTTGTGTTTTTCTTTTTTTTAATTCTGTGATAATTTCTAAACTATTCAATCAAATGTTAAGCTGTAAAAGACAATTTTAATCTAAATTCAATTGTCAAGATAATGGACATACTTATTTGGATAAGGATTAATACTGCAAATAAGGTAGGTACCTACGTTGTCCTCGAAGCGGCGATCGGCAGCGGCGACCTCTCGCGTCCGGCCCTGGTGCAAGCCATGGTCCGGAGCGAGACGGAATGGGACGCCGTCACCTCCTTCTGCGAAGCAGTAATGCTAGAGAAGGAGGTGGCGGAACGTGAGAGGGAGAGAACCTCTCAACGTCCCGGCCGCCGTGGGCGCGGGCCTGTGGACGGTGGGCTATGGGCTAGCCCGCCGTCCGTCCGTCTCATGACGACAGGCCGTGTCGACGGCGCGTTCGTGTTCCACGCGCGCCTCAAAGAGAGTCAGCAAAAGGGAAGGGGTCCGTAAGGACCGATGCCTGCCGGGGTTGCGGGACTGTTCGAAAGAGATACCGTGGCCCCGGAACACAAAGGGCGATGAAGGAACATGGATGGGTTTTAGTCAGTAAAAGTCTGACACTCCCTCCTGCTCCGCCCAGAGCGGGAGGAGTTATTTGATGATTTCCCATCCGAAAAAAAAAAAAGGTAGGTACCTACGTCATATTTTTAAATAAAATTTCAAAGATAAAAATGGTTACTTAGGTACCTACTTTACTCTTTGTCTGGATAGAAGGTCAACCTATTCATACACGAAATATTTTCAGAGAATCATCCAACAGCTATAACGAAGCCATAGCAACGAAATATTTTTTTTACTGAGTAGGTAGGTACCTATATTTAAAAAATCTCTACTTGACCCACACAATAAATAGGTACTGGCTCCATATTTTAACAACATCCATTACGCTAGTTTACTACAATACTACGTCAGCGGCACAATGCCTATTGTTGATAAATGTATAATAAGACAATATTACAGACCGCTATTGTTAATAAATAAACATCCAATAAACAATTTACAAAATAACATAATTTTTTATTTGATGAATCAACAACAAGACTCACAGTCACATCAAAGTCACGCTGTCGAAAAAGCAATTATCCTGACTCTGGCTGTACTAATCAGGAGTCGCCTGTGGTTTAATTATAGGTAACTAGCTAGGCTAAGTAAATACCTAGGTATTTAACATAAGTAGTAACATAGTTGCACAACCTATAAAAACAAGTATAGAAATAAAGTCATATCAATGAAATTATTTTTTAAACTAAATAACAATATCTACTTACATTACTACCTACCTACATTTTCGCAAGCGAACTCTTTGCCACGTCTCGCAAAGTCGCGGGTCTACTTATTAGGAATATTATAGGATGTATGTAGGAGCTTGTCCTTTCATAATAACAACTAAATTGGGTGCATAATAATTACGTTTCACTGAGTGATTGTCCTATGTTGTAAATTCCAACACCTATTAGTTTGAGTTTACGTTGTCCTTCAAACATAAATTTTATTGCATATACGCCAGCACGTGCCAACGATGATACTACACAATTGCACCCGCGCCGCGCGCCACCGCTACAATGTCGTCCCGTCTTCAATGAAATTGCGCATGTATGCGTCACTCAGCGTTAGGAGTGTGTATGTGTACGCGCAGTAGCTTCCTTCTGCTCTTTACAGCGTCTATCCCTTTCGCTCGTGATGTCGGATGAAATAGCATGCATTTTAACCCCGCCCACCAACTAGTTCGTTCCGCTAACTTGTTCATTCTATCCTAGCTTGTAAGCCCTGGCTGGGGGCCTTAAAGTAATTTTTGGCCACCACAGGATAGTCCGGTTAAGCAGTTTGACAACCTTAACGTGTTGTGTCTGCGAGTGGTCCCATCTAAAAAAAAAAAAAAATCCGCGATAGCATGCCTATCTTTTAAGGTTTAGTCATACTCTCTCTAACCCTCTCTCTACAAATTCGATGGGGTTGCGTCATTTCATTACAGAGTTCCTATCGCCACCTTCCAGCTCCATCATCAGATCAGCTCTATGTTATCATATATTATATATTGCATTTTATAGTATTGCATTGCCCCGCAATATATATATTGTGTGCAAAATTTCAGCTCAATTGGTAACCGAGAAGTGGATCAAATTTAACTTGCAAGATTTGATTACAGACAAACAAACATCGGGACAGGTGAAACTAAATAAAGCATTTTCTTAAAAATAACCTACATTTCTTCGACTTACAGCCATACTTCCACGATTCCCGATTCCTGTATAATTCAGGAAGCTCCATAAATATTACATGAGCTGTGAAATCACAAGAAATGAAATTAGCCTACCTGCTACCAAGTTTTTATGTAACTAACTTTTTTATAACCGTGTTTCCATCGAATCGTAATTTATGTTTTTACAACTTCCCCCCTCAGCTAAGCTTTGTGTATCCCCCTTTATATCATTTTTATATGAATTTTGCTGGTAATTTATTTATAAGTACCTAAGTAACTTTACTGCCAGAGATTATCACACACAGGAGTAAATCTATTGGGGATAACTTTCCCCAGCAGTGCAGCAGTGGGACAAAAAAGGTTGATTAAAAAATCTTTCTTTGTGCTTTCTTTTTTGTTCAAGCCAATTTAGGTTTAAACATAATATTTTCTTGCTTAAGTCAAAATCTAGGATTAATTTTACAAGTTTAGAGAGAGTGGCCCAGTGAGAGCAGTAATGGCTCAGTGAGAGAAGCGATGACCCAGTGAGAGCAGCGATGACTCAATGAGAGCAGCGATGACCCAGTGAGAGGAGCGGAGGCGCTGACTTACGAGCAGTAAGTCGTGTGTTCAAACCCAAGCAGGCGCATTATGTTGTGTTATATTTTTTCATCACCGCTGCTCTCAAAACGGTGAATGAAAACATCGTGAGAAAACGGAAAGGAAATGTCCTAGAACCAAAAATTCGAAGACATTTTACATCTACCAACCCCAATGATATTTTAAAGAAGATACGCCATGTTCATACTGAATGGCGTTCAGATATCGTTGCGAGTAATTTAAAACTACGACAGCGATAGATAATACGGAACGTATAAGATAGAAAGAGATAGCTAGCTATCAAAGTGCAACAATTGTGTCACTTTCTCCTCAATGTGGTCCTCAACAATTTGTGCGTGCTAGTGCGATATCTACCTCTTTTTACTATATAATATCATTGACCAACCCACACTTGGCTCGCGTGGTGGATTGTAGATTTATAGCCCAACCTCTCATAGAGAGAAGACCTGTATCCCAGCAGTGGGAACATTATAGGCTGATTATGCTATGTTTACAAACCGAAATCGTATACATTCATACATGGATCAGAAGCAAACCTACTCTACAATTGAAACGCAGCCCTTTTTTTTCGGATTGGAAATCATCAAATGACGTGTCAGACTTTAACTGACTAAAAACCATCCATGTTCCTTCTTTGCCCATTGTGTTCCAGGGGCGCAATCTTGAATCGAAATCCTTCTATTTCTAAAGCTATAAACGTATCAATCACATTCGATTTCACACATACATACCTACCAACAAAACAAGAAGTATCTATTTTTAAAATTTTCCATTCTCTCAACGGAAGACAAGACGCCCTTTTTCCAACAGACAATTGGTGTCAATCACTCATACGCCTATATCCTGAAGGCTGTACCTTACTGTCACTTAAAGAAAATATATTAAGATGTAAAAGGGTGTTTCAACAAAAGACGTCCGTCCATCATCGCTTCGCCGAAGCGGAGTAGCTGCACTGATTAATGTTGACGCATTTATTTTCAGAACTCGTGAAGAAAATTTTGTATTTACGCAGAGAATCTTGGAGTTGGGGGAGTTAAAGTAGCGGGTAAGGTTTTTATCTATTGAGCTAATTAATTTGGTTGCTGGATATTTATTTACTTGATTGCAGTTGATGGATTATCTAATACTAGCTTCTGCCAGTAGCTTTGCCCGCGTAGTTTGATAATTGTCCCATGGGACCTTACTACTGGAATAAAAAGATTTCCTATGTGTTAATCCAGGTTATAAACTACCTGTTTGCAAAATTTCATCCAAATCCGTGTAGCGGTTTTTTGCGTAAAAGAGTAACAAACACACATACATACATTCATGCAAAGCCAAGTCAGAGGCACAGTTTTACAATCCATACAGTTGGGAAACGCCTTTGATGTTGAACGATGCCGCCACGCGTGTAGGTACTTAGGCTCTAAGTCGCAAGCGTGTAATGGTTGTCAAAAAATAATAATAAAAGAAATGTGATTTTGTAATCATTTATTTACATTATTAATTAAATATTAATTTACAAGACCATTTACACATGCAAATACAAGAAATAGTTATAGAATTGTTATTATGAGATGTGAAACCGAATGATCACCACATAACGAAGTAGAAATGGTGGTGGAGATTCATTAATGACTGCCCTGGAGTGTAAATGTGGTGCGGTTCGACAAACGATGGGGCACTTAATATCGTGTCTCGCGTGTCCTGTTGTTTGTTCACTACAGGAACTGATGGACGCTACTAAAGGCGCCAAACTAGTAGCTCAGTTCTGGGACGACAAAATAGAAGAAGTCGAAGTTTTATTATCATACTAGCTGACCCGCGCAACTTCATCTGCGTCACATGAGAGAGAGGGTCAGAGAAAGTGTGAGACCTTAAAAGATAGACATTATACTATTACGGATTTTATTTTGAACTTTTTAAGAGGAACAATTCCCTAGTACATGATTGTTGCGTAACTTTAACCGTTTATGCAGCGCTCGCAACGGAAGTTCTCAAAAGAAATAAATTTTCCCCGTTTTTGCAACATTTATCATTGATGCTTCGCTCCTATTAGTTACTAAATTTACATGATCACGCTACTGCGTGAGTTGTCGCTAAAGCTTGGTAGTAAAACTACCTCGTATATAATGGGTCATTTTAGGCCCCGACTTACGAACAGTAAGTCGTGGGTTCGAACCCAGGCAGGCTACATGGAGACATGGAGAGAGCGACTGTCGCAACCCCGTGCAGGGCACGCCACAGTAGTGGCGATAAGTCCCCTCTTTGAGGAGTGGCTTGAGAGACGCCACAGCGTCCTCACCTTCCGCTTGACGCAGGTCCTTACCGGACACGGCTGTTTCGGGAGGTTCCTGCACCGAATCAGGCGGGAGGAAACGCCCGGGTGTTTCCACTGCGAGGATCGACCGGAGGACATGGTAGAGCACACGGTGGTGTGCCCCGCGTGGGCGGAGCACCGCCGTATCCTCGAAGCGGCGATTGGCGGCAGCAACCTCTCGCGTCCGGCCCTGGCTCAAGCCATGGTCCGGAGCGAGACGGAATGGGACGCCGTCACCTCCTTCTGCGAAGCAGTAATGCTAGAAAAGGAGGTGGTGGAACGTGAGAGGGAGAGAACCTCTCAGCGTCCCGGCCGCCACGGGAGACAACCCGGGCGTCGCAAGGGCCGATGCCTGCTGGGGTTGCGGGACTGTTCGAAAGAGATACCGTGGCCCCGGAACACAAAGGGCGATGAAGGAACATGGATGGGTTTTAGTCAGTAAAAGTCTGACACTCCCTCCTGCTCCGCCCAGAGCGGGAGGAGTCATTTGATGATTTCCCATCCGAAAAAGAAAAGAAAAAAAAAAACTTTGTGTAATTTATTTCATCACCGCTGCTCTCAAAACGTTGAAGGAAAACATCAATCCGCACTGGGCCCGGGTGGTAGATTATAGCCTATTCCCTCTCACAGAGAGTAGGCCTGTGTCCCAGCAGTGGGAACATTAATAGGCTGATGATGTTGATGATGATGATGACTATAAAGCTGGTCAGTCTATTTAAAAGTTATCTGGTGAGCACATTTTTAGTCATTAATCATTCTAGCACAATAGATGTCGCTGCATCGTACATTTGATGATTATTTCTTCTTGAACTCTTGAAATTCGTATATCTTCTGATAGAATTAACCGATTACGATGAAACAAACTAAATAATACCTTAAGATACGCATAATTTTTATATATAAAAGTTATCTGTATTGGTTTCGTATATTTTACGTGATGCTTGATCATCGAAACAGACAAACAGACAAAAATTCCAAAAATGCTGGAAATGTGTTCTGTTGCTTATACTTTAACACCCTGGCAATTATTTTTTTTAATATTTTCGGTGTAGAAAAACGATTTTTCTACAGATTTATTATATGTAATAGATAATAGATAATAGATAATAGATAATAGATAATAGATAATAGATAATAGATAATAGATAATAGATAATAGATAATAGATAATAGATAATAGATAATAGATAATAGATAATAGATAATAGATAATAGATAATAGATAATAGATAATAGATAATAGATAATAGATAATAGATAATAGATAATAGATAATAGATAATAGATAATAGATAATAGATAATAGATAATAGATAATAGATAATAGATAATAGATAATAGATAATAGATAATAGATAATAGATAATAGATAATAGAAGATAGATTTTAATAACTTCAATTATTACCTTTTGCTGTATCTATTTTAACTAATAGTAATAATGGGGAAGGCTGGTCAAAGCTGATTGTAGCTGAGACCCAATCTGACCAATGAGGTCAAACTATTTTGCAATATAAAATGACATTGACAGATTTTCAACCAATGACGATGTTTGGTACAAGCGATGCTAACGCCATTAGTTCCACAATTGCCATCCCCATTCTAACGACAAAAGAAAAAAAAAATACTCACAGACAATCCGAATAAAACACAATGATCTCCGCAGTCTCTATGGCCTCATCTTAACCATCGGCTTAGCTCCCTATTGAACCCTCCGAACAGGAAGGATTGCAGCATCCATTTTGATTACATCATCTATGCGATGATGACGACAGACACCGCCGACTTAGCTGCTCAAATTGTTGGTGACATCCAAATATTGAAACTTGGTAATTGCTTGTCAGTCAAGAAGTTGTCAGGAGATGGGGTACCGTAATTATGATGGTGGGTAATTGGCTAGGACGTATCAGATATTGTTGGGGTTAGGGAAAGTGGATACAAGCTTTAAATGGGCCAGTTATGTACAATAAATATTAATGAAGGCATGACTTGACTTTCTTTCTTGTTATTTTGTAAAGTTATTTTTGGTTAAACTTTACCGTCACTTACGGGATAGATATCCCGTTATTATTCATTATTTTGAGCTCCCGATATTTCGACGCTGTTGCAATTGTTGTCATTTCGCGATCATGGCGCTTGCAAAATAGCAAATACAAAATACGTAAATTTAATAATTAAAAATACGTGTATCACATATGATATAATATTTTCATAATTTTAAGAATTTATTAATATCCATGGATGATACTGATTGTGCTTGTGTGATTAAAAAAAATTGACGTATTTACGTTACGTTTACACCGCATGCCCATGCTAGGGCCTTTGTTGTTCAA
Organism: Xestia xanthographa; assembly: GCA_905147715.2. Classification (NCBI taxonomy): domain Eukaryota; kingdom Metazoa; phylum Arthropoda; class Insecta; order Lepidoptera; family Noctuidae; genus Xestia; species Xestia xanthographa. The sequence goes on along the minus strand of LR990661.1, from coordinate 5,880,832 downwards.
ATTCAAAGCTAGTGTGCAAGGCACTTATATTATTTAGAAATCAGGATAATGCCGATATTATCCTGATTTCTGAATAGATTCCTGACAGCTCGATTAGGGCAATGGCTGAACGTGTAGCTACTGCACTACGTGTACCTATGTATGTATACTTGCACGTACGTACGTACGTTACATGCCGTAGAGAAACATAATTTTTTTGCAACCCTGTTTCAATTTTTCACAAGATTTCGATAGCTAGTTCATGTAATTATACGTGGAGGGCCTTTCCCGGCCCGTCTATCGTCAACGCGAGCATGGGCGAAAAGCTTGTTGTTTCATCCAGAGTCATCGCGGTGATATTTTTTCAACTGCCCTGTCTCACCTAACCCCGAGCCCGCACTACTCGTCACCCACGGACCTCATACCGACTAACGCGATAACATTGAACGAAAAATAGTGTTCGAAAATTTCTTAAACTTGTTCCTGGAATTACGTGTTTTTGAATAAGTCTTACAAGTATGTGAAATAAATATTTGTTATTTAGAATCTCCATTACATGTGCAAGGCTTCTATCAGGATGTTTTCTTTTCGTTTACCATATTTGATTACATTATGAACGACCAAAGTTCAGGTAAAATTTGTGCAAAATAGCAATTTGTGGAGTCTTAACTGAATTTGTTTCTTAAATTTTTTATTTTTTTGCTTTGATAGAAGCATAGATATAGTGCACAAGATACCTATTAGTTCAAAAAATTCAAAGATATATGTGTAACAACGGCATAATCACGTACGAGCGTTTGTATGAAAAGTACGACGCGTTGGCCGCTCCTCAAATGGTTTAGCATGATCCTCCTTTACGCCTAAAATACTACAACATTAATTTTGAAATAAATATATGGTAAAGTTGAGGATTACTGCTAAGTCTTATGTGTGACGAAAACACGATTTCTTAAACTTTTCTTGATAGAAAAAAAATCCAAAGTAACCTCCAAATCGAACAATAAACCGCTGGTATTCAAAAAGTACTTCCAATTAGATCATGAAACTTTGCATACTAACTGAACTAACTATAAAGCCGGTCTTATGTGTTTTATTTTTTTAGTCTAGTTTTTTTGTAAATCGCAAAAAAAAAAAACACTCATTTCGCACTATTCGATCGCAGTGACTGACGTAACAACCGCTTTGTAGTGCAAGCTGATAAAAACTTTGTCCTAACAGTATTTCAAACGAAGTTAGAACCACCACAAATAGAGTTGCTAATTTTAGGGTTAGAAGGGCCTTAAGTAAACGTCGTTCTGCAGAGCAAAATATCTTACAAGCATTAATGCAAGAAAGGTCAATCCTCCTCACACATGCTCTAGAATACAGATGTTAGTTTTGCTCTTTTTCATGTAAAACTAGCTCGGAATCTATTTACAGATTGCAACCAGGAGCGTGTTATCTGTGATTGGAACACGCCAAGCCACTCATGAATGTGTAACGAGACTTCGGCGGCGGCGAGGAGAGCATGTAACTGTCACGGTTTAGATGAGGGAAATAGTTAAGAAAGTATTTTTGCATCGTTTGGAAGAAAAATATTATTCGAGGACTACATGCGTAAGGATGTAGGTACCACCTACATAACACCAGTTTCATTTAAATCCCATGGAATAGGGGGTGAATCTATAGCCATCAATCGGATGCAACAACAACAACGGGCTGCTACGGAAAAAAATCTGATGGCAAACCCCAATAACACTTTGCCCTTTACACTTTTCCCGACCAGGGAATCGAACCTGGTGCCTCATGCTAAGCGGTAGCGCTTGCGACTAGGAACAACAAGGCAGTAGTTTGCTTTAAATTATGTCGTAGTTTGCTGATAGGCTCATGATTTTCTCAAGGATACAGTAAATCTAACCACCACCTCAAAAACGGGTGGTGGATGAAGGTGGTCTTATTCTACTTGCACGATTCTTAGTTGACGAAATTATTTCCTATTAGCTTATGGCCATTTTCAAACACTTACAGGTATCGGTAGGTTGCTATCTCTGTCTGTTTGACATTTAGCTTACTGACCGGTTAGAAACAAAACATCGCAGAAAAGCACTGTTTAAGACTTTCACGGTTTTTCACTACACTCAAAGTACTTACGGGATAATAACACCCCACACCTCGGAGAGGTTGTTTATAGTCCCGGTTAGTAGTTAATCGGTGTATTTTGACGTACAAACGTCTCTGTAAATATATGAAATTGTAAGGTTACATCCAGACATTATTGGGAGAATTTAACATGCAGTCTGCTCAGTCATCTCAGGTATAATCTTGTATTAAGCCTCCTCTACAAGTCAGTAGATGCGTCCGAAAACCTTTGATCTGTGCCAAAAAAACCGACAACAATCGGATTCGAGGCGGACGCGTCTGCGGACGTTGAATACCTACAACAGATGCACAAATTACCCCTTCTATGTACGTCGGCGGACGCATCCGAAGACGATGTCTGCAGATGCATCTGTTTAAGAGTTTACTTAGCTTACGAAACATAATACGAAGAAAAAATAACATACGCTGAAATTTTACGGTATCCTATGTGTTAATGCAGGTTATTAATATATGTGTGCTAGATTTATTCAATCGTTTTGGCGTGAAAGAGTAAAAAATCATCCATCCATCCATCCGTACAAACTTTCACATTTATAATAGTAGTGGTAAGATTTCTTTCCGTGCCCCGTTACGTTCTCAGCCAAGTATCAGGTCTAAGTACGTTCACAAAAACTTATGCAAGTCAGCGCAAGCCGCTCGCGAGCTCTCGCCGACTACGCGACGACTACCCGACGACCACACGACGACGGCGCGACGTGACAAACTTCCTTACTCTTGAATAACTTTTAACTTTACACTTTTGTATTGTGTGGGAAGAGTTTGAACTGCATTGTGATATTGAGATGAAAGGGGAGCAGGAAAGAAGTGACGGAGATATAGAGAAAATCTTTATTCTAAATACTTCGCTAATTTATCTTTTTAATCACCGACAGACAAAATAGTCTTACTTTGTATAGAAGATGAGACGGAAGGATTTTAAAGTACTGGCCTGTTAGTAGAATTTAGTTAGGAAAACGATCTACGGTACATTTTTTTTATGAACATTGTAACAAAGTTAGGTACTATCGTGGTCTTTTCCGCCTGACCATTTACAATTTTTTTCGCTTAAATCATGCGGAGGCGCCAAGCCACACCCCCTTAAAGTTTAGGCCTATTAGGAAAGCTTCAACTTTGGCGTGCAAAATAACAATAACTCTGGTTTGGCGTGAGTCGTCAGTGCGCTCGGCCGATATATGTATCTTTTCATTCATTATTTCTATACAAAGTCAATAATATATTATATAATATATTATATAATAATATATATTATTATTATTATAATATATAGAATGAGTATATTAGAGGAAGTTTGAAAGTTGCGCCAGTTACAGAAAAGTTAAAAGGGAATCGACTGTCTTGGTATGGGCATGTGATGAGGAGGGAAGAATCGCATGTGACTAAAAGAGTGATGAATATAAATGTAGATGGATGGAGAGGGAGAGGAAGGCCAAGGAAAAGATGTATGGATTGTGTGAGGAATGATATGAGGGAAAAAGGTGTAAATGATTGTGTGCCGGTTGACAGAGGAGAATGGAAGAAGAAAACGTGTTGCGCCGACCCCAAGTAACATGGGATAAGGGCAGGAAGATGATGATGATTTCTATACAAAGTCAACGGGGCGGGGCTAGAGAGCGTTTCTATGTCGTAAGTGCAAGCAAAAATTAGCTTAGTGGTGATCAGGCGGGAGTGTCCTCGATTGTTCATAACATCAAGCATGTAATCCCAGAAAGGTTAGGCAAGTTAAGGGGGCGAGCCTATTGCTACGAACCGGGCAGAAAGACTCCGTGGCTGCTACTGAGAAATTCCTGAAGGAAAAACCCAATAACACTTTGCCCGACCCGGGAATCGAACCCAGGACCTCCATGCTCAGCAATCGCGCTTGCGACCACTACACCAACGAAGCACTCGTAACACTGAAATCGTATTACTGAAAGTCATCATCATCTGCCTAGCCTTTTCCCAACTATGTTGGGGTCGGCTTCCAGTCTAACCGGATGCAGCTGAATATCAGTATTTTACATGGAGCGACTGCCTATCTGACCTCCACAACCCAGTTGGTACTGGGTAATACGATACCCCTTGGTAAGACTGGTTGTCAGACTTCTGGGTCACTGACTACCTGTAACGACTGTCAAAGATCTACAAATGACAGCCGGGACCAACGGCTTAACGTGCTTTCCGAGGCACGGAGGAAACCCGGTATGTAATGGGTGGTCACCCATCCACAGACCAACCTAGGCAAGCACGGTTTAACCTAAAGATCGACCCGAGCATTACTGAAAGTATTATTTCAAAATCAAAATCAAAGCATTTATTTCAAGTAAGCCAGTTACAGGCACTTTTGAACTGTCGAAACAATGATGAAAATTAAATGTAGCTACAGTCCCAGTCACGAGACATAAAAACTGTGAAAGTACTGTAGTTGTACTTGCATCAGCATATTTATTATTATTTTCCTAGCCCAGATATAAATAATAGATTTTATTCACAACCAAACCCCAAAATACAAACATGCGACCTAATTTAAAGACAAATAAAGTACATAAGTTACAAACTGAGGCTCCTATAATTAACTCACTGAAAAGAGAATTTACGAAAAAAAAAAGTTTTCTTTTGCGTCGAAAAATCCAATTACTCCAATTCTTTGGGAAAAAGTAAAAAATACGCGGGTTTTTTTGGGAATTCTCGAAAGCTACACAGAATACACGTTGCTTTTAACCAGCTCATCATTAAGTAATTGACTTTTGTAAATCGTTTTTTTTTTTGTAATATTCCCACACCACTATGTAAGAATTCCTGAAACAGGTCACCAACAACAACAACAGCTCATAACGTCCACTGCTGAACATAAGCCTCTTCCATGATGGGAGGAATTTGCCGTAATCTCCACGCTTGGCAGGCGGATTGGAGATCGCAGTGATGAAAGACTAACAGAAAACGCTGCTGCCCATTCTCTGGTCTACGGAAGCGCAAGGTGTTCTGCCTCAGACATTAGTCGCCTTATGCGACACCCGTGGTTGTAATGGGTTGGTTATATTCTACTCTGCCGGATACCACACGGTTGGTCACCATTACTGAAAAATTACTTACAGTAATTTGCATTTCGCCATTTCTGGTTACCTTAGCTTACGCCCCGTCAATGACCTCAGACGATGCCACTCGGGCCGTGACTTATGTCAACAAAAACGCGCGTCACTTGTTTCCTTCATGTTGCGAGTCGCGTCACGTTGACTCGTGGCGTGCTCTAGCTGAGCAAATTATTTCATTCGTTGTTTGCAGTTGCTGTCGAAACATGCGTGTCGTTTGAGAGTGTAGCTCTTGGTCAAACAGTTAGATGTTTACCCAGATGTGCTTGCGCTGGTAAACCTTGAAATTCTCCCGTATCGACAAAAAAAGACATGGCCTCTTCTAACATAACATACAAATTGATATAATCTGAGGTAGTAACTAGTACGTGTTTAAATACTTTAATAAAACTAGAGTAAGAACGAGCCAACATGGTAATTACAAAAGTAGTCACAACCACTTTTTTTTATTCGGCAAACTGTCTCGTAATTGCAGCTTGATGTCTGAATAAAAAAATAAAATAATTTAATTAAGTCAGTGTAATGCAAATTACAAGCGAAAGCGATATACCCTTGTTATATAACCTTGTCATTTTTAGGGTTCCGTACCCAAAGGGTAAAAACGGAACCCTATTACTAAGACTTCGTTGTCTGTCCGTCTGTCCGTCTGTCCGTCTGTCCGTCTGTCCGTCTGTCCATCTGTCCGTCTGTCCGTCTGTCCGTCTGTCCGTCTGTCTGTCACCAGGCTGTATCTCATAAACCGTGACAGCTAGACACTTGAAATTTTTACAGATGATGTATCTCTGTTGCCGCTATAACAACAAATACTAAAAACAGAATAAAATTAATATTTAAGGGGGGCTTCCATACAACAAACGTGATTTTTTTATAATAATTTGTACGGAACCCTTCGTGCGCGAGTCCGACTCGCACTTGGCCGGTTTTTTTTAATTTATATTTAACGTTTATTTTGTTTAGCCTGCAGTCTTTGTTAAGGTCATCTTTTTTCTTCAATTGTAAAGGTCCATTCTTTGAATAAAATTACTTTATCGTAATAAATTTATCCCATTGAATTTATAAGTTAAGATTTCATGGTTTTCCTTTCATTTAATTTATCATGTTTGTTAGAGAGATTTAATCCTTATGATTGACCCTATCGATTGGTGGCATAAAAGTACAGGGTGTTATTTTTTTTCAATTTAGCCGGTTCGATTCCCGAGTGTGGCACGCGAATTTTCAAAATCTTTGAATGCAGATTAATTTCTTTTTAAAAATAAAGGAATGTTTCCTTTGGGAAAAATTTTCTATCTGCAGTATTAAGAGTACTTTCCCTCCAGGTGGCATTACAAAATTCCACCCTGTATATATATTTTTTTGTTGTAATGTTTATGTTTCTTATTCTGTGTTTTGTTTACGTAATCTAAGTACTGGCTGTTTTATTTTAGTTACTAATTTAATTAGATACCACTGTATTGGCTTCCGTACGTTTTTTTCAAGGGTGACCACTGAAAACCAGCGCTGTGCTGTGGGCTCCCCATAGCACAGCATCATGCTGAGTGGTTTAACCTGTTTGTCGCACTCACGACGTGCTAGATGTCAACTTTTTTGTTTTTTCTTGTTTCTGTTCCATACGTATGTTATATTTTAAACGTCTTATAAGTTTTGTACCTAATACCTATGTTTTGCACGTCATGTGCCTGCGGCAAATAAATATTTTTTCTTTCTTTCTTTCATATATTATGGAAAATAACCTAAGATTTTACCGAACTGAGTTTTTTTTTTAATTCTGTAGTTCTGCGCTCCTGTTCAGTTTCCGAACTTATTTACTGTAGAACTATTCAATCTTTTTTACTATTATTTGGACTTTATTTTTAAATCGCACCATTACAGGATAATCAGTTGAAGAAAATCGTGCTATCAGTTCTGTTGATGTTTTTAATAAAAGAAAAAAAACCAGCCAAGTGCGAATCGGACTCGCGCACGAAGGGTTCCGTACCATTATTATTTAAAAAAACCGGCCAAGTGCGAGTCAGACTCGCGCACGAAGGGTTCCGTACCATTATCTATACATTAGACAAAACGGCAAAAAATCACGTTTTTTGTATGGGAGCCCCCCTTAAATATTAATTTTATTCTGTTTTTAGTATTTGTTGTTATAGCGGCAACAGAAATACATCATCTGTGAAAATTTCAACTGTCTAGCTGTCACGGTTCATGAGATACAGCCTGGTGACAGACAGACGGACAGACGGACAGACGGACAGACAGACGGACAGACAGCGAAGTCTTAGTAATAGGGTTCCGTTTTTACCCTTTGGGTACGGAACCCTAAAAAGGGCAAAAAAATCACGTTTGTTGTATGGGAGCCCCCCTTAAATATTAATTTTATTCTGTTTTTAGTATTTGTTGTTATAGCGGCAACAGAAATACATCATCTGTGAAAATTTCAACTGTCTAGCTGTCAAGGTTCATGAGATACAGCCTGGTGACAGACAGACGGACAGACGGACAGACAGCGAAGTCTTAGTAATAGGGTTCCGTTTTTACCCTTTGGGTACGGAACCCTAAAAACAGTTAGGTTAGGTTAGGTTAGGTTAGTTAACTTTTTAAATCAAGTTAGTAAGATTGACTCAAAAACATGTGGAATTCGTGCATTAACCTCTAACTCGCGAGCTACACACTCAAGCGACTCGCGTGTGACAACAGCAACTACGACAAATAAGTGACGCACGTGCACGTCACTAGCCGCGTGGCATCACCTCAGGTCGTGAACGGGGCGTAATATAAAATAGCTACCGCTCCCTCCTCTAACTTACACTACCTCCGCAAACAACAGCTCTCATCATAAAGCAAGGCGTTTAAATTAAATAAAGCCGGTCTCCATGATTTAAGGTTGCTTAAAGTCTTACCTAACGAAATAAAGTTTACCAAGAAATACTTGAGCGACCGAACGCGATGATTTAGTGTGTACCCGCCACAATTTAAATTGTATGAGATGTTCATTTTCATAATGTTAATTTGCTTTATGACTTTAGATGGAGGCATTACGTTGATTATGACTTGAGATAGGGAAAAGGTTATATTAGCACTTGCCTAGGAATATAGTAGATGACAAAAGAATCTAATTAGTCCGTCAGATAGATTTCTAAAAAATATTGGACACATATTTTTCTTTTTTCACGTAAACAAAAAATGAAGACGATACAATGCGTTGAAAAGTCATGTGACATCACATTTGAGTACATTTTTTACTCAAAAGTGACGTCACAATCTCCCACTCATGATCTTTGACATGTTTTATCTTCATCAATATTTATTAATTTGATAAAACAAAAAACACGCATCCAACGCGATAATCTAACTGACGGACTAAACAGAATCTTTTTTTAGTCAGTCATCATCCCTATTATTATAATTTTGTGCTAGCAACATTAATGAAGATTCAAATTATCATCTTTGCAGGTACAATAATTCAAGGATAAATCATCTGCTAGAACTAAACTGAAAGTTTGACAAGAGGTGCGAATCAATTTATGTTGCTACGCTTGCTGTAGAAATTGCTGCGTTTGCTACGAAAATAGCTTCACTTGCTACGAAAATAGCTTTACTTGCTACGGAAATTTGCTAGGCGTGCTACGAATGTAGCAGGGTTCTACGACTACGGTAATGCCCAAAGAGGGCTGTTGAATTAAAACTCCTTGTTACTCATTGTAAGACGTACCTTATTGGTTGAAAGGTTAATGAAGAGTTTTTTTACACCTTGTATATGTGTTTAATTGTTTTCAGAACCGTGAAGATTATATAACCTACCCGATTTCGTCCTCAAATCAAGACTAAAAATAGACAACAAGACTAAATTCTGAATTAAAGTAAAAATACAGTTGAAGAGAAGTATAATCACAGTCCGTATTTTCTCAGGTGTTTACACACAGTGGGAACCACTTGGTAAAGTTTGACCAGCTGACGGCGAGCGTCCAAGTTAACCTCATGTTTTACTTAGACGGTTCAAGTTGGAGAAATAAATTGGATAGAACCGCTGACGTTAGTGTGTGATGTAAGATTTTGGATGTAGGAGAAAAGGTAATATAATATTTTTGTTGAAAAGGATCATCATCATCTCATCATCTGCCTAGCCTTTTCCCAACTTAGTTGGGGTCGGCTTCCAGTTTTACCGGATGCAGCTGAATACCAGTATTTTATATGGAGCGACTGCCTATCTGACCTCCACAACCCAGTTAGTACCGGGTAATACGATACCCCCTGGTAAGACTGGTTGTCAGACTTTTTGGGCCTCTGACTACCTAACGACTGTCAAATATCTACAAATGACAGCCGGGACCAACGGCATAACGTGCTTTCCGAGGCACGGAGGAAACTCGGTATGTAATGGGTGGTCACCCATCCACAGACCAACCTAGGCAAGCACGGCTTAACCTAACGATCGACCCGAGCGGCTGTTGTTATTTAGCCACGAGCTCCTCCTTTGCACGAGCTTTGTTGAAAAGGATAAGTTGTAAAATAAGCTCAATTCAATAACTTCGTTAAATTCAGCATCGTTTTCTGATATACTTTTTCCATTATTTCAGATTTGACCGTAATTCCTATTTTCGAGGAATAGAATAGAATAGTATAGTCATTTATTTGCTCAGAATGTAGGTAATTACAATAAGATGGTTACAATAATGTTAGAGAATCCTTGTATGGTCGACACTGTACATTCTACCATTTTGGCATGCAAACATTGATGCAGTTCATCATCAAGCATTCATTTATTGACACACAACTAAAATTTATCAGCTAAGAAATCCGATACGAAGTAATAACATTTATTTAATAAAAGTTCAGCAGTAATAGCTTATTTTTGAGGAAAAGATATTCTTTTTGAAACCTTTTTGAGTCCAGACCGGAGAGTTTTAGGAATTATTTAAAAACTATAGAATAGAAGAAGAGCTCAACAACAGCCCATAACGTCCACTGCTGGACATAAGCAGGCCTGTCTCACTTCCATACAAGCGGCGCAAAAACCCCGAGATATTTACCTACTATTCAGGAAAACAAGCTAATTTCAACCTTTTGCATTGCGCATAGCGTTCATAGTACAATAACTGACTGCCGTCTCGCTTCAATCTGCTAGGGCTGTCAGAGGTACTTTACGGTATTAACAGTTTATTTTTGTTTCGCGGGTGCGTGCGCTGCGTCACAGAATAAATAATAGTACTAGCGTACAGAAGTTGCACTCCTTTGATCTTGATCACTAATCTGCATAGTCCTCATGTGAATTGAGCAAAATTGTTTGGACTTTAAAAGAGACTATGACCTCTGAGTTTGTTTCGGCTGTTTCTTCTCAGAGTAGTCAGGTACGAAACACCGGCCCCATCTAGTTTAAAAAAAATGACGTGTAAAAGTGTTTGTAAAAACCTACTTGCAAAATAAACATCATTTATCATTTATCATTTGAAGACAGCCGACATTATAAATACCTAAACTGGGCCCACACGATCTAAATTGTGCCTTGACGCCACGCGTTAGCGTATTTTATTCGGCGTCTCACTGCTTAATGGTCAGTCGGTAGAGTTGCCTCAAGTAAGTACTCAAAATAAAATACTATCAACATTTTTGTATTTTAATGTATTAATATTCAAATGTTAATTAAAACTTGAATAATTACAATTGTTTTACTCTATTATAATGTCTCATACATATCTTGTCTTCTCTAAAATTACGATTTCTTATTAAATTTAATAGCAGCATAAATGTGAAATCTCACAAATAGGTAATTTTAAAATAAACTCTGATGGGAAGCATGGACATAGAGCAGTGAAATTTATAAAAAAATACATTTTTTTTTTCTACATTTATTAACAGCAACAGTTTATCCGGCTTGTCAGTTTCACTAGTAACGATTAATGATCAATAAATCAGTCAGCTATCAAACACGAAGTACGAGTTGGTAGGTACGCGACGCAAGGTCAAAAGAGCGCGAAAATTAACGCGTCATACGTACGCAGTTACGCACGGCTGGAGCGCGACAGCCCTAGAGAGCTTGCATATTCAATATGCGCGAAGCGGTAGGTAATTATCTCATGCCTACACACGGAGTGCAATAGCTCTGGCTGCGTGTGCGACAAGTCGAGCGTGTGCAAGCCTATTGAGACTAGTACGGTGGCCGCACGCTTGCTTTTATAAAACTAAACTAAACTCGGGAGTGAAACTTCTGTACCGTAAGGTACTAATATTATATTCTGTGACATAAGCTTCTCCCATGATGGGAGGAATTTGCCGTAATCTCCACGCTTGGCAGGCGGATTGGAGATCGCAGTGATGAAAGACTAACAGAAAACGCTGCTGCCCATTCTCTGGTCTACGGAAGCGCAAGGTGTTCTGCCTCAGACATTAGTCGCCTTATACGACACCCGTGAGTGTAATGGGTTGGTTCTGTTCTACTCTGTCGGATACCACAAGGCGTCGAAGAGGAGCTCGTAGCTAAATAATAACAGCCTCACCGGTCGATCTTAGGTTAGGCAGGTTAAGCAGTACTTGCTGAGGTTGGTCCATGGAGATAGCACGTTAAGCCGTTTGTCCCGGCTATCATTTGTTGATCTTTGACCGTCGAAGTCTGACAAACGGGTTGACGGTCAGATAGGCAGACGCCTCATGTAAAATACTGGTATTCTGCTGCATGAGGTTAGACTGGAAGCCGACCCCAACATAGTTTGGAAAAAAGGCTATTAGATTGTTTCATTTTATGTGAAAGCTATTATAGAAATATCTGTAGAATAGCTCTTTGAAGAAACCGAAATATTCACATGCTATTTATTTCTAAACTCTAATGAAAAATCAACAACGGTTGCTGTTGTAACCTTTACATAAAAAACCTTAACACAACATGACGTTACAAAATCACAGCTAAACACCTAGTATAGTATATTGTTACGTTGTTTTTTTGGTACCTAACATTTACCTGTGAGCATGCGTTGTAAATTGAGAGGTTTCCAATATGATTCTCTCCATGATTTCCAAGTGAAATGTTCATTGTGGTTTATGCAAATGACTTTGGGTTGCGATTTGAAGAAGGAGTCATCTTTGCATCCGTACTTCATCACCGGACTATTTAGTAACACTTCCTGACGATAAATCACTGTTCGGAACCATAATAAACTGGTGTTCATAATAAATTAGATTCATAATATCTTATTTAAGCTGCGATTGTGTTTACATTCCAAATGTCATTCGGTTAAACGTCAGTTTCTTTCTGACAGTTGGAGGCGACATCTAGCGGCTGCGATATGCAGTTGTAGTTCTAATCGATACATTTTAACATTTTCATTGGAAATCATCGAACTAATATCATAAAGACAAATCCTTAATAATTTCCAGCTTTTGGTTGAAATACTTAATTGTTTTTTTTAACCGTAAACGGAAGTGAAATTATTTTTTTATTAAGGAGATTTTTCTAGAAACATCGCGGACCTCACAATCCATATTTAATCTGTGGCATGTCTATGGCTTAGTGTTGCCAGGTGATTCATTCTCAATTCGCCGAAAGAGTGAGGGAAAAGGTTGCTCCACTTAGGACAAATTTTAATGTTAGAACTAAGAAATAATTAGTTTGTCAGCTTGGATCCTGAAAATTGTTATTGTTTCAGAGTATAAACGTCATGTTGGACAGTTGTTAGGGATTTTCAAGAATTAAATATCTTGAGGTAGTGATTCGGTCATCAGTGCTCTTGTAAGTTTTACCTGAAACAGGGGAGATTTTCTAGGTGCTCCGCCTGTTTCCGGTTGGGAGGCATAACAGGACAATGGAAGGTCACAGGCGTCAATTTGCTATTGATCAAGCCAGAGTCAAGTTACAAACTTTATCTCGTGTTCTATAAGGTAAGGATTTTGGTGAATTAGTGTTTGGAAGTGATCTCTGAGTCCTTCCCAGGTCGTTATAAGGATATTGACGTGATCCCTGGATATTTATTACAGGATTCCATGCGTTGAGGATTCGCAGATGAAATAGGCGGACCTGTTCTACAGCCGGTCGCATCAAGCAGTCAATTGTTTTCATCATTACCCAACTGTGAGTATTACCATTGCTGTCCCACCACGCAGGGTTAGGCAAACAGAAGTCGTAGCTCATTCAATTGTGTTTTCTAAGGGCCTCGTAGGCCACGTGGACTGGCTAATGGTTTAGTCTTTAGATCTCCTAGCTCCTCCCCTCTATTCATTCTCAAGGAAAGTACCGTGGTTTCCCCTTATATAATAGGGTCCCCGTATTGTCAATTCCAGGTGAGGCAACTCGAGCGATTCGTCTCGCCGCCAGGATCTAGACGAGCCTCTGGGACCTGGACGCGAGACCCGTTCCTCGAGTCCACTCAAGGCCTCCAGTGGAGACGGTCGTGCAGTAACAGAGTCCGCCTAGCGATTTATTGCAGGCGGGACGGTTTTTTTTTAATATAAATTGAAACCTTTTAAATTTATTTTCCACTGGTTCATATACGAACCCGTGTATCACCTGCCCGGTTTTCCAAATTAGAAGCCGGTCTTCAACTTAATTAAATTAAAGGACCCCGGGTTCGACACCTACGCTTAACTGGAATTATATTGGACATCTTCGTCGGCTCCGTGGTCCGGGACTGTTCAAGTCCCTGGCGCCCATATAATATCTATTAGTATTCACTAAACTGGAAGGTTGTATCTTGATATTTTAGTAAGAACTAATTTAATTTAATTATACTTTATTTACTTTAATTTGATTTAAACTTTTGAAAAAGGAACAGTACTGGGTTTATGTCCAACCCCCCATGACCATAGTTCGAAACCGACCGAATTTAAGGCTGGCTGGCATTACCTATTTTTTAATAGTTAAGTTTATATAGTTTAAATAAATAAACTTACATTGTTTGAGATAATTTGTTGTTTCTTTGCATTTTAATACCAACCCACCTAGCATCTGGGCTTTTGTTCCATTACCACTAGAGGGACAAAATCTCAAATGTAACAATATACATAGTATATATTATAGTCTAGTATAATAATATAATCCTTGCATAGCTCAGAACTGCATATCAAGTACAGCTCAAACAAGTACAGATAGGAGGAGAAACAGTATAAATACTCTTCACGCTATATCTGATGTTATTACAGCACTAACTTTGTGTAAAGCAAGTTATTATCAGCAGTGCGTTGCATACTGAACAGTTATGGTGCGGCCATATTTACCGTTGTGTTGGTAATGTAGGAACACTCAACTTCATATGAAGTTATCATCATTACCATTCACCTACCCGAATACTAATTAATTTGGGTTTGACGCAGCGTATGTCTTCGTGTTCCATACTTTTCTATTACGTATATAATATCTATACTTTTATATTACATATATACGTATAGAACAAAAAAAATATCGCAATGACGGGGAAAATAAGTTAAGAAAGAAAGAAAGAAAACCTTTATTCAGAATCCCGAAAGGTAAAATACTATTTGAAACTAAAACTATTGGTTCAAAAATGTAATATTCTCTGTTTAGAAAGAAAATTAAGTTTATTTGGCCACCCATCTCTTTGTTCCACCTTACTTGTTATCTGAGCAGTTCTTTCGTCAGTCTAAAGAACGTCCGCAAAGGAAAATAATACTCCTCTCTTTTCTTATTTTAAAGGAAGGAAGCAGGTGTCATAAACACCGCTCTTTGCCAAAAAGAAGACGATACAAAAGGAGAATGGCATAAAATAAATATTTTATTTTATTTATTTTGTATTGTTTTGGATTAGGTTGTCTCTTCATCGGAATGACAGAGTTACTTCTGGTTTTAAGTCTCTAAACTATTCCTACATTAACATTAACGCGAACCGGAAGACGTTGCGTTGGAAGGACCGATGACCTGGTGAAGGTTGCGGGAATCCGCTGGATGCGAGTTGCACAGGACCGGTCAATGTGGCGACACTTGGGGGAGGCCTATGTCCAGCAGTGGACGTCTTTCGGCTGAAATGATGATGATGATGATGATGCTATCATTTACTCCTTAAAATACTGCGGCACTATGCTATGACTTGGCAGTCCGACGAGGTCTCAAGTTCGAACCCAAGGCAGGCACCTCTGGTTTATCGGGATCACAGGGTGTAAAAGACCTCATCACAAAGCCGTCAACCAACAAACTAGGTACATCAAAAAGAGAGAAAAACAATTCTCACTAGATCCATCATGGATCTGGCCAATAGATCTTCTGAGAATGATCCTTCTCAGTAGATCCATATCTTTAAAATCAGGATCCAATGACAAAAACAATTCTCACTATATCCATCATGGATCTGGCCATTAGATCTTCTGAGAATGATCCTTCTCAGTAGATCCATATCTTTAAAATCAGGATCCAATGAGAAAAACAATTCTCACTAGATCCATCATGGATCTAGCCAATAGATCTTCTGAGAATGATCGAAACTTAACTTTACGCAAAAATTATTGCTGGGAAACGACTTTTTTTTTGGGGTGAAAAATCGTGTTTTGTGGTAGAACTCAATGTAACGCACTCAAAACATTGTGCTGATGGATGGATTGAATAGTACGGGGGTCGTGAAGGTGTTTATTAAAGTAAAAATCTTACATTAAAAATGCCAAAAAGTTGGAACTTTGACCCCCAATATCTCCGTAACTAGAAGGTTCCTAGGTATGGTGTAGAACAAAAAAATGATCGCAATGACGAGGAGAACAAGTGCCTTTCGGCTTCGTTAAGAGGTGTTTTACATCCTTTATAATAAAATTATCACTTGCTTCGGAAAAGAAAAAAATATATTGTGAAATTGTGTGATTTGTCGACGGTATGTAAAGCCTAGTCAGAGGCCCATGGCGACATAAAAACTCTGACACCAGGCCCCTTATTCACAACCCTTAGATTCGATTTTCGATTCGGAAAGTCGTATGTCTATCTTTTTTTGACATTACGAAATCGAGCGAGATAGACATACGACTTTCCGAATCGAAAATCGTATCGAAGGGTTGTGAATACCTAGGCACTTAGTACACGATAAAGAATCTATTCATAATTTTCTCTCTCTTTTCTTATTCTATATGTTTTCTAAGAATCATCAGTTGTTCCCAGTCGCATCGCTATAGTGTGGCTGAACCTTTACTGCATGCAGTTGATGAGACCAGATGAATGTTTAAGTGCAATTCGTTGTAGAATACTCGCTTGTTTATTGTTTAAACTCGTCTCTGACAGGGCATAAATGTTTTACTAGAAATTTGCTACAACTCTAGCAAATGTCTCAGTAGTAAAACATTTATGGGATAAATAAAGTGCTAAAACGAGTGCGACTAGTACATAATTTAAAATAGTCAAATGAGCTTCAAGAATTCTATACCGTGTCGTCTCAGTTACATAGTTTACCTATGATAGCTGCAACCCAATAGCTACCTTATTACAACAAATTTAAAGAACACTGACAGTGATGCCAAATCAGAGAAAAACTAACTGTACATGAACCGATCGGACTGGAGAGTGGACCGGACTACGGACACCTGATTTTGGCAGATAATAAATCAGTCCGGTGTCCGCAATCAATCCAGTGTCCGCAATCAATCCAGTGTCCCCAATCAGTCTGGTGTCCGCAATCAGTCCGGTGTCAACAATCAGTCCGGTGTCCCTATCAGTCTGGTGTCCACAATCAGTCCAACGTCCGCAATCAGGCAGGGTGTCCCCATCCGTCCGGTGTCCGCCATCTGTCTGATCAGCTCACTCCGCTAATGTGCATCACATTATTTCTATGACCTTTCTTCTGACAAACTCTCTTTATCGAATCTTAAATCCCTTAAAATCTGTCCAAACATTTTCATCTCAAAACATCTTCAAACAACAGAGAAACTATCTCGACATAACACACAAACTTGTGAGATCTATACACTAGCTTAGCTCCAACTGATGCTGCGATACTCCACAGATGTTCGCGTCTAACTTGGATTAACTTTGACCTCATGTCGATTATTATCCTACTGGTATAAACAGTAGGTACCTACATAGTTTACAGAGCAATGTAACGTTTGGTGAAGCATTTCTGAAATCATAAAATAAAAACTGATATACGTATACGTAAGTACATACAAATCAAAGAACATTTGACAAACATTTGTTTACCACAGACACAGTACTTTTTCAAAAAACAAATGAATAATCAAAAATTCGCAAATGTAAAGGCCGAAGGCCCCCTCCACAATCGCAGGCGATACGACTTGGACTCGTGCGTCAAGCAACACGCGCGTTTGCTCTATTTTCTTCGCGTAAGTAGGTAAAGTAGCATCAAAAGTCGAGTCACGTTATATCTTAGCAAACTCTGGACATGCAGTTCATCAGTAGCTGTCGCAACACGCGTGTTGCTTGAGTGTGGCCAAGCGGAAAAAGCTATAGAGCATCCATCTGAGTTACAAGCTAAAAAAACAAAAGTCGGGTAAAAACCACTCAATATAAAAAATGAAAATTAAATCATTACCTAATTCACCAGGATAAGACTGTTTGAAAAGCTTAATTTATCACAGTTATTTAAAACATGCTTAATCCAAAACTATGTGCTACTGAAGAAACTATCCTTTCTACAAAAAGATGAGCCAAATTATGTCCGACCCACAAAGACGAAGTTCGCGCGTTGATTGCACACTTCACAACTTGAGCCCACAAAGTTCTGCAAGGCGATGCTATTATGGCGTCGTTTGCGTTCATTCGTTGCTTGCTACTCTTTTACAGATTATGGCGAAGTTTTAGGCAAGTGAATGCTTTTCTGTATAGAGGCCTTCAATAGTAGTTCCTTGGAGCTCTGTGTTTCCTAAAAGACGACTTAAAGATTATGCTAAGAGCTAGGACAGAAGTGACTGTACGAGAAACAAATACATATAAAACTGAAGTATGTACGAACATTTGAAGTAATTTTAAACGAGAAAAATCCTCATATTATTACCGACGAAAAAATCAAAAAAATATGCCAATTCATTCTAGTTTCAGAACTAATTAAAAATGCAAAAGCACCTCATTTTCATTTAATTAAATTGCATGAAGTTGGTACACACACACACACACATCATAATGCTTTATTTTTGGACGGATATTAAAATTTAATTAGTTAGATCCTATAACTCACCTATTGCTTTTTTTTTTCTTTTACTCTTTATTTATATATTTTATAGTATAAAGTACTATAATTAAAACAATCTAGAAGCAATTATCCGATGCTCATGCAATCAACACGCACAATTACCATTGAATAGTCCACAATGGCGGGACCTGTGACCGCTATCTACAATATACATATGTACCTTTATCCCATTACGAATTAATTAGGTATATAATAGATTCCAATTTATAGTTAGGCTGCCTTTCTACCAGAGCTCAACTAAACTGCATAGCGAGCGATTAATCTAGTAAATAATAAGATCATTACGGAACTATAACACGACCAGTAGGGCTATTATGTATCTTTTTGATCTCCAGTGACTATCAAGCTTCGGTTGTACACCGAACTTTGATGACAACCGAGAATGTCAAAATATTGGTATCACGTATTACACCGAGTGGATATCACTTTACGGTAATTTTACATTATTTTGTGAAAGACGTTACACCGTACCCGGGCTGTTGCCCGGGTACGGTGTAACGGCCACTTTAGTTAGAAGTGGTGGTGGTAACTGAGTTCAGTTATCATCAATTTGGTGTCCATTAGGCTTACATAATCGCAATATTAGAAGAATTGATACGAAAGCGTCTGTCAAAATGAGTTACGGTGACTATCAGCCACGATGGGCACCGATGACGTCATGTTTGATTGCGACGTCATAAATAATACAAAACTAACCTTTTGACCGTTATTGGTGGACACTGACCCCAGTTACTATAGTTTTGAGCTGTCAACAGAAATACGTAATAGGCCTGCTGATGCCGCCGTGATTAGCGGGCAATCTTCTAGGTCCAACCCAAAAATAAAGCTTTCATCATTTATTATGCTGCCTCGTTGATAGCTGTCGTAAGCACGACTTCTGAGCTTGAGGTCCTGGGTTCGATACCCGGGTCTGGCCAAGTATTATTGGGTCTGGCGTCAAAGTTTACAAAAGACAGTCCCTCAAAACGCCCGCCTTTCGTTTTAGCTAGGAAGAAGTGGCGGAACAAACTCCTCAGCAACACATCTGTCTGTTAGGTTAAAAGAACCAGATTTCATACAATAGTGTGTAAGTTACTATAAACAAAGAATTCATTACATTAAATTATTGTCACATGTCATCTAGCACGCACCAATAATAAAACAAAGCTGAGGCTCCTATTTCTGTCTGCAGGGCTTAAAGCAGGGGTTCCCAAACTTATTTTGTCTACTGCCCACTTTGAGAATACTTAAATTATTTTTTAGCGCCTCCATTTTTTCACCTACCTACATATAAACCACTATATCTTCAAATTAAATTAATTACTTATAAGCGGAGATTAAACATTCGTTCTAAACGAGACTTTTACTATAACCCGCAAGAGTTAATTTGAGACCTGAGCGCAGTAGGTAGTACACAACGGCGCTCGGTCTCAGGTTATATCTACGACACCTGCCAATTGAATGATTATTGAAACGTAACTTTATAGTATTCAGACAGAGTATCTTTTATCTATCTATCTATATAAATAAAAACAAAAGGCCTGACTGACTGACTGACTGACTGACTCATCAACGCCCAGCCCAAACCCTTAGACCTAGAAAGCTGAAATTTTGCAAAGAGGTTTCTTTTATAATGTAGACAAGGAATAAGGACGGATTTTTCGAAATTCAACCCCTAAGGTAGTTAAATAGGGGATGAAAGTTTGTATGAAAGTCCGTCAATTTTAAAGTTAGGATCTTCAAATTTAGTATTTAGGCTGATAATTGAAAATTAAGGTACACGTGTCTCAGCGTTTTTGATAATTCTACCCCCAAAGGGTTAAAAAGGGGGATGAAGTTGTGTAGTTCTTAATTTTCGAAGTAAAAATCATTTATTATCTAGCTGTATGGCTGGAAGCTAACGCAACCGTGCTGTTAGAATTTCAATCCTTAAGGGGGTAAACCCTTTTTACCCCCTTTTTTTTTTTTTTTTTTTTTCAGATGGGAAATCATCAAATAACTCCTCCCGCTCTGGGCGGAGCAGGAGGGAGTGTCAGACTTTTACTGACTAAAACCCATCCATGTTCCTTCATCGCCCTTTGTGTTCCGGGGCCACGGTATCTCTTTCGAACAGTCCCGCAACCCCGGCAGGCATCGGTCCCTACGGACCCCTTCCCTTTTGCTGACTCTCTTTGAGGCGCGCGTGGAACACGAACGTGCCGTCGACACGGCCTGTCGTCATGAGACGGACGGACGACGAGCTAGCCCATAAGGTGGGGTCCACAGGCCCGCGCCTACGGTGGCCGGGGGCCACGTGGTGGTGGCCCCCGACGCCCGGGGCGTCTCCCGCGGCGGCTGGGCAGTTGAGAGGTTCGCTCCCTCTCACGTTCCGCCACCTCCTTCTCCAGCATTACTGCTTCGCAGAAGGAGGTGACGGCGTCCCATTCCGTCTCGCTCCGGACCATGGCTTGCACCAGGGCCGGATGCGAGAGGTCGCCGCCGCCAATCGCCGCTTCGAGGACACGGCGGTGCTCTGCCCACGCGGGGCACACCTCCACCGTGTGTTCCACCGTGTCCTCCGGTCGATCCTCACAATGGAAGCACCCGGGCGTTTCCTCCCGCCCGATTCGGTGCAGGAACCTCCCGAACACTCCGTGTCCGGTGAGGACCTGCGTCAGGCGGAAGGTGAGGACGCCGTGGCGTCTCTCAAGCCACTCCTCAAAGAGGGGACTTATCGCCACTATCGTGGCGTGCCCTGCACGGGGTTGCGACAGTCGCTCTCTCCATGTCGCCATGAGATCCCGCCGGAAGTCTGTCTGCTGAGCGACAATTTGTCGCGGCAGCGGAGTTTCCCCCCGGCGTAGCGCCTCCGCGCGCCATTCGTGTAGGCGCGCGAGGACTATCGCCTCCAGATCCCAACCCTTTTTTTTACCCCCTTAAGGATGAAATTTTGTTTTTAATTAATGTTCTTTATTTTTTAAGTTAAAATTCACTAATAATTCGGCTTACGGTTGAAAACTAACACAACGTACACTGTTGATGTTTTTTTTTTAATTTCAACCCTAAGGGTGTAAAAAGGGGGATGAATTTTGATGCTAAATTTGACATATATGACATATCAATACATAGCCCAAACCACTGGGTTTGATTCCAAATTTGGCAAGTAGGTTCCATATGTGGTTTAGGAGTGCATTTTGAAGGGGTTTTTCAAAATTCACCTAAGGGGGTGAAACAGGTTTGTTGTATGGGGAAACAAGATTAGTTAGACTATTATATTAGAAACTTCACAGGAGTACTCCTATTGATAAATGAGTAGAAACGGGTTTCAGGTTTTTTCAAAATTCGACCCCTAAGAGGGGGAAATGGGGTGACAAAGTCTGAAAATCAACATGGTTATTGTTTGTATGGTGTATCGGGTCGGGTCATCGGGTGTATTACAAAAACAACGATTTTAAGATTTAATGTGGCGGACCTGAAATACCATCATCCCCTGTTGGGGTGCGATGGGGTTGAAATGTCTAAAAATCAATACGGGTGTCGATTACGAGATTATCAGGGGTGCTGATTACGAATATGGCATTTATTTTGAGATCCACACACACGCGATAGTGATTGCGATAGTGATTATGATAGTGATTGTGATAGTGATAGTGATTGTGATAGTGATTATGATAGTGATAGTGATAGTGATTGTGATTGTGATTGTGATTGTGATTGTGATAGTGATAGTGATAGTGATAGTGATAGTGATAGTGATAGTGATTGTGATTGTGATTGTGATTGTGATTGTGATTGTGATAGTGATAGTGATAGTGATAGTGATAGTGATAGTGATAGTGATAGTGATAGTGATAGTGATAGTGATAGTGATAGTGATAGTGATAGTGATAGTGATAGTGATAGTGATAGTGATAGTGATAGTGATAGTGATAGTGATAGTGATAGTGATAGTGATAGTGATAGTGATAGTGATAGTGATAGTGATAGTGATAGTGATAGTGATAGTGATAGTGATAGTGATAGTGATAGTGATAGTGATAGTGATAGTGATAGTGATAGTGATAGTGATAGTGATAGTGATAGTGATAGTGATAGTGATAGTGATAGTGATAGTGATAGTGATAGTGATAGTGATAGTGATAGTGATAGTGATAGTGATAGTGATAGTGATAGTGATAGTGATAGTGATAGTGATAGTGATAGTGATAGTGTAGTGATAGTGATAGTGATAGTGATAGTGATAGTGATAGTGATAGTGATAGTGATAGTGATAGTGATAGTGATAGTGATAGTGATAGTGATAGTGATAGTGATAGTGATAGTGATTGTAATAGTGTTTATGATAGTGATTGTAATAGTGTTTATGATAGTGATTGTGACAGTGATTGTGACAGTGATGGTGATTGTGAAAGTGATGGTGATTGTGATGGTGATTGTGAAAGTGATTGTGATGGTGATTGTGAAAGTGATTGTGATAGTGATAGTGATTGTAACAGTGATTGTAATAGTGTTTATGATAGTGATTGTGATAGTGATTGTAATAGTGTTTATGATAGTGATTGTGATAGTGATAGTGATTGTGATGGTGATGGTGATTGTGATGATTATAATTGTGATGATTATGAAATTTGGCACATATATAGCTTATAACCTGGATCAACATGTAGGATACTATTTATCCCTTCAGTATGATCCTATGAGACAGTTACCAAACTTCACGCGGGCGAAGCCGCGGGCAACAGCTAGTTCAAAATAAGACAAACATAATCGATTCTTCTCTCGATCTCGATCTCTTATTAATATTACTAAGTTGATGTTCACAAGTTGTAGTCGAGAGTCGAGAGCTCAGTCGGTGTCTAGAGTCCTCCTAGATGAAATTACAAATCGCCCCCTAAGCCTCTACACACCGCCCCCTTTTTTTTTCTCTCGGGTCTCTTACTGCCCCCCTTTAGGCCTCCAGCGCCCACAAGGAGGCGTTATCGCCCACTTTGGGAAAGGCTTGTTTAAAGTAACCCAACCAAACCTAACGTCGGGGTGCGCCAAGTCTAGAGCTCGCTTCACTCGCTCTTGCATCCTAAGTTCTCCTGCGGGCCTGAAATGGCCGCTTTCGCAGAATCCACGCAGAATCTTAGTATGAATCACGGTAAAAATTTAAAATTCTTACAATGGGCTTTATGGTTATGAGCACAAAGTCCATTTTAATAATTTTACTTTTTTAACGTTTCCAGTTGTTGTTAAACTGCAATAGCGAACATACGTACGGATCGCGCGCGCGTGCTCTAGTTAAGAGTATTCTGCAGACGCAGCACAACACCGTCGTCGCGGTGTACCTACGTCGATCTATCGCGGTCAGTGCTATGACCTAGTTACAAGTGATGCAATCATGAAGTGTTTTTAATAATTGATTGTTTAGGTGTTAACTCGCCTTACAATTAAATAATGGCCTCACAGTCACAGCCCATTAAGTTAAAAACTGACCTGGAAAAACGGCTGTATGACGGTTACATCCAGGAGAAAACCGATAGAGAAAACCTGCAACTAATGGTACGTAATCTAAATGATCACATTAATAGCTTGCAGGAACAAGTACTAGCCCTTCAAGGAGAATTGAATTGCTTGAAGGAAAAAAAAGAACCTAGAGAACAGGAAAGTCAAACAATATCTTTTGCCCAGCGTCCTAAAAGTGACGTTGAATTTTGCACAGACGAGGATGAGCTCGCTAAAGAGACTGAGTGGATTAGGGCCAAGAGCAGGAAGAAGAGGAAGCTTAACACCTCGCAATCTCCAAAACAACAACCCGGAACAAGTGCCCAACAGGAAAATCTCCGAAAAACTGAGAAAGAGACTCCCGTAAAAAAAGTGCCCCCGCCACCGCCAATCATAATAGACGAAGTTAAGAACTACCAAAAGTTCTATGACTCTCTAATTGAAACTACACCAGCGGAATCATTTACTGCAAATATGTTAAATGGCGATTGTGTGAAAATTAACGCCAAAACAGAGGACTCATATAGAGTAATTTCCCGGCTTTTAGCAGAAAAAGATCACCATTGGCACTCGTACGAGGATAAGCAGGCTAGACCAATTAGAGTTGTTGTGAAGAAGTTACATTCTTCTTGCCAACCTGATCGAATCAAAGACGACCTAACAACACAAGGTCTGAAAATTGAAAAAGTAGACAGCAAATTGAGCTGGAAGAGTAAAGAACCACTCAACATGTTCGTCTTATCATTTAATAATGAAGAAGATGTCAATAAAATCTATGGCATAAAATACATTTTAGGGTGTAAAATTGAAATACACCCACTCAAACATCCCAAATTAATTCCCCAATGCAAGAGGTGCCAGGCATATGGGCATACTCATAAATACTGCAGAAAAGAGCCCAGGTGTGTAAAATGCACTGGCAAACACCTTACAGCCAACTGTACGAAATCTCCGCAAGAGAAGCCAAAATGTGTTCACTGTGGTCTGCCTCACCCTGCCAACTATAGAGGGTGTGAAGTAGCTAAACAGATGCAGATTTTGAAGAACAAAAATATTAAAAAGAAAATTGTGGCACCAACTACCCAACAGTCTTTGCAACTAAGAAATTCAGAAAGAAACAACACACAAACACAGGCACAGAAAACGAGTCTCCAGTCATTTGCAAAACCCATGCAAGTAAACAAGACTGGTTCCTATGCGGAAGCTGCAAAATCAAGATCTCAGCCTGCAAATCTAGAGGATAAGATTAACCAGATTTTAAAATGTATTACTTCATTTGACAAGAGATTAGAGAAACTAGAGTCCAGCACTAAAACAGCTGTTTTAAGTCATCAAAAATGAATAACACCCTTAAAATAATGGCGTGGAACTCTAATGGGCTCCTCAAACATCAAAACGAGTTGCAGGCGGTCCTGGACACAGAAAACATTGACGTGTGTTTGGTCTCCGAAACGCACTTCACTAAACAATCTTTTGTGAAATTTAGAGGATACATGGTATACAATTCGCTGCACCCTGACAACTCTGCCAGGGGAGGCAGCGCGGTTATAATCAAACACACCATAAGTCACTACGTGCAATGTAAATATGAAGAACAAGACATTCAAGCCGTGGCAGTATCTGTTAAAAACAAATCTTGTTCCATGTCCATTGCAGCCATTTACTGTCCCCCACGGCACATGATAAGAAAAGAGCGGTATTTACATCTCTTTGAATTGTTAGGCCAGAGATTTATCCTAGGCGGCGATTTTAATGCTAAGCATACGCATTGGGGATCAAGACTTACAACGACTAAGGGAAGGCAGCTCTTAAGCGCAGTAAAAGATACCGGTTCTGAAGTTATGAGTACAGGAAAACCAACATACTGGCCCACTGACCACCAGAAAATACCGGATCTTATAGATTTTTTCATATGCAAAAACATATCCGCCAATTATGTCAGCGTGGAGGAAGGTTTTCATATGAACTCGGACCACTCTTCGCTTATACTAATGCTAAGTCTAAAAATCCTACTTAAAGAAAGCCACTTAACCCTGGTTAATAAGTTCACAGATTGGGAAAGCTTTTCTCTTGATCTAGAAAATATTATCGACCTTAAAACTCCGATAAAAAAGCAAGATCAGCTTGACTCAGAAGTAAACAAGTATATTGTCAATATACAACAATGTGCGTGGAACAACACACCACAATTAAAACGTAAATATAAGGGATTTACCTATCCTAAGGAAATTGTGGATTTACTTACTGAGAAAAGGAAACAAAGGAAACAGTGGCAGCAAACACGATGCCCGCGAGATAAAACATCACTAAATAATTTAACTAAAAAATTAAAGAGAAAAATTCTACAATTTGAGGATACAGCTCTGAACACCAACCTTCTGCAGCTAACCAATGACAAATCAACAGATTACTCCCTCTGGAAGGCAACAAAAAATCTAAAAAGGCCAATTAAACAAATACCGCCCATCAGAGATAGCGACGGAAAATGGGCCATAAGCAATGATCAGAAAGCTGTAAGGTTTGCTCAGCACCTAGAAGAAACTTTTAAGCCCAATGAAAACCTGGTAGAATTACTTGAGAGTGAAAACTTAGCAGAAAACCAGAGAATTAAGCTTGTGACTCCTAAAGAAGTAATGAGAGAAATTCAAAATAACATTAGTGCCAAAAAGTCTCCGGGTTACGACCTCATTACAGGTGAGATTCTAAAACACCTCCCGCGTAAGGCTGTAGTTAAGCTGACCAAACTTATTAATGCTGCATTTATTTTAAAACACGTACCTGCGCCATGGAAGGTCGCTGAAGTCATTATGATTGCGAAGCCTGGGAAACCACCACATGAAGCATCATCATACAGACCTATTTCTCTGTTGCCCGTGCTATCAAAGTTATTCGAAAAACTATTATTGAAGCGATTAAAACCAGTAATAGAAGATAAAGACCTTATTCCAAATCATCAATTTGGCTTTAGGGAGAAACACTCTACAATAGACCAGGTTCATAGAATAACTAATATCATTGAAAAAACACTAGAAAATAAAGAAGTCTGCGCCACTGTATTTTTAGATGTGGCGCAAGCTTTTGATAAAGTTTGGCATAAGGGTCTAATATTCAAACTCAGGCGCATGCTCCCAGAATTTGCAGATATACTAGAGTCGTATATAAGTAATAGAATGTTCAGAATACGGCAAGAGGATGCATATTCCGAACTAAAACATATAAAAGCTGGGGTACCACAAGGAAGTGTGCTAGGCCCGATTTTGTACTTGTTATACACATGTGACATTCCAGAACTGGAAAACAACACCATTGCGACCTTTGCAGATGATACTGCAATTATGGCTACCGGTTCAACCCACAGAGAAGCAGTAGAAAAAGTTCAACTAGCTGTGAACAAAGTTTATGACTGGACACAAAAATGGAAGATCAAACTGAATGAATCTAAATCAATTCACATTGACTTCACAAACAAACACCTGGACTATCACCCAATCTATATAAATGGCATGCAAGTGCCTTACGCTAATACAGCCAAATACCTTGGCATGACTCTCGATACCAAGTTGCGTTGGAAAGCTCATGTCAAAAAGAAAAGACAGGAACTCGACATACGTTATAAAAGTATGTACTTATTGGTTACTTGGAAGGAAATCCTGTCTATCAATACATAATAAAATAACCATATACAAGCATATACTGATGCCAATTTGGACGTATGGTATCCAACTTTGGGGCTGTACTAAACCAAGCAACATCAAAATTATCCAACAATTCCAAAATAAAGTACTCAGGGATGCTGTGAATGCACCCTGGTACATAAGAAACGACGACCTTCACCGTGACCTTAAAATGGAATTCGTCACCACAATCATCAAAAAATTTGCTGAAGCCCACGAACACAGACTACACCGACATGTGAATGTTGAGGCTATCCAGCTGCTAGACAACACAGACTTAGTGCGTAGGCTAAAAAGAACTAAACCATTTGAATTAATGTAGTGTAAGTAAGTACTAACAAAGTGAGTGAATAATAGTAACATTGTTGTGCTATACATATAACACATGAACATAGTGTTTTAATATAATATATCAGACTCTAAGAAAGTGCTACGGACTTGTGTAAAAGTGCAAATAGACACTATTCTTAGTATATAACGTAGCATATTAAGTTAGAGTTAAATTACTTATTAGTCTTTTTAGGCTAGATTGTAATTAATTTATTAAGAATTCTGTTCTTAATAACAAAGGGAAAAAAAAAAAAAAACTTTTGTAACGTGATTCACATTTCGATTCTGCTAAAGAGGCCATTTTACCGACCCCCAGGTAACGTTGCCATCCATTATTTTTATAGTTCATTCAATTAATTTTAAAGATAAGCATATTTATGGAAACCATTATTTTTATAGTTCCTTCATAAATTTTAAAGCACACACATCGCATCTTACCCTATTACACCACTTAGCTTTTTTAGAAACTGGCTCATAGTTAGCTTAGAAGGGGGAAAATAAGAGCTGCTGCGAACCTGCCAACAGGGATTCGAAACAGCATGGCCCAGCAACGGCCACGTGTGACGAGGATGGCTTCGTGAAGGTGGAGAGGAAGAAGAGGAAGAAGCCTCCTAGTCAGAACCAGTGCGGAACCGCGCTGGCAGGACCCAATATGCTGCGTCCGGCGATACCAACGACGCAGCTCTATGTGTCCCGGCTACATCACACCACGAAGGTTGAGGAGATCGTGGAGTATGTCGAGCGAAGACCAGCTGGACCTTGAGGATAGAGAAGTTAGAGTCGCGCCACAACACGAATTTTAAGTCGTTCGTGCTGCGAGTTCCGACTCATCATATTGAGACCTTCCTCAAGGAAGAGTTTTGGCCGAAGGGTGTCATGTATCGGCGATTCCGCGGAAGGCTACGCGACACCACGCAGCGCAACATGACGCCGTCTCTTCGTGTTCAATAGTTTAATTCTCTTGGTTTTAAAATATGTATTAGTTTATTATTGTTGCTAATTATTATTTTGTGTATTTTATCTATGGGCGGAGGAGCTCGTGGCTAAATAATAACAGCCGCTCGGGTCGATCGTCAGGTTAAGCCGTGCTTGCCTAGGTTGGTCTGTGGATGGGTGACCACCCATTACATACCGAGTTTCCTCCGTGCCTCGGAAAGCACGTTAAGCCGTTGGTCCCGGCTGTCATTTGTAGATCTTTGACAGTCGTTAGGTAGTCAGGGGCCCAAAAAGTCTGACAGCCAGTCTTACCAAGGGGTGTCGTATTACCCGGTACTAACTGGGTTGTGGAGGTCAGATAGGCAGTCGCTCCATGTAAAATACAGGTACTCAGCTGCATCCGGTTAGATTGGAAGCCGACCCCAACATAGTTGGGAAAAGGCTAGGCAGATGATGTATTTTATCTATGGGCCTTAGTCGCCTGACAATAAAATGATGATTATTATTATTATTATTTAGCTTCCATCTCGCTGACGGCTTTCCCATCTCAGGTGTAAACACATCCCAAAGGCGGTCAACACTCAGTGACATCGGGCATCGCATCAGTAAACAATAACGTCACATCAATAAGTTAATTGCTTCACGTAATGAACCTGTTGATGTTGTTGCAGATACAATCTGTTGTTTGTTGTTGTTGTTGATGCGGTTTAGGGTTGTTACGATAAATGGGTGTCAGGTGTAGCGGTGTTGAATTTAATTGGTCGGAAAAATGATGTTATATTGTATTTTTTGACAGGCTCGTGATTAGAATATTGTCGAATTAATTTTAACTTTCGAGGTTTTAGTTCACAACTAGCAAACGTAACTTTTTTGACGATAAAATTATATCCTTAATTGATATCACAAAAACGTAATTTAATGTAAGTCTATAATCAACCGGAGACTGTCGTATATATTTATTTTATTCACGGAAACACATGAAATTCGAAAAAAATACTATCTATTACATTTAAAACCATGAACACCGTAATAAAACGTAATTAAACACGCCAGCAACCAGAAAAACTCATATAAAAAACATCAACCAAAAAAATCTCAAGGGTCGTTAAAATCTAATTGAGATATCCATCAAAACTCCCCAAACATCTTCATTCATTCATTCACTCGCTCACTCGCTCACTCATTCAATCTGATTGTTATTCCGGAACTCCTCCCAGTATAATTACATTCCGCATAATGCAAGGATTGTAATGAAAGCTTGTTCAAATGTTTGGACCAAGGTCTGCCCATTCAGGGAGTTTCATTGTCTGTTCGGTAAATTGTGAGGTAATATGTTTGTCGATTATCACTTGGAAGTAGAGGATGTTTATTTTGGAATGTATGTATGTAAATACAGTACATATTATGGGGAGCATTAACGACAAATCGTTTAATGTCGAAGCAGTATGGCTATGGAATGCAGTACCCGTGACAGTTCATCATCAGTGTAGTTTTTAGTACTTTTGTAGGAAACAGGAGATTTTCTTAAATATATATCTGCCTA
This sequence comes from Xestia xanthographa, assembly GCA_905147715.2. Taxonomy (NCBI): domain Eukaryota; kingdom Metazoa; phylum Arthropoda; class Insecta; order Lepidoptera; family Noctuidae; genus Xestia; species Xestia xanthographa. The sequence goes on along the minus strand of LR990661.1, from coordinate 5,850,615 downwards.
ACCTTTTCCCAACTATGTCGGGGTTGGCTTCCAGTTTTACCGGATGCAGCTGAATACCAGTATTTTACATGGAGCCACTGCCTATCTGACCTCCACAACCCAGTTAGTACTGGGTAATATGATACTACTTGGTAAAACTGGTTGTCAGACTGTTTGGGCCACTGACTACCTGTAACGACTGTCAAAGATCTACAAATGACAGCCGGGACCAACAGCTTAACGTGCTTTCCGAGGCATGGAAGAAACTCGGTATGTGAGGGCGGTCACCCATCCACAGACCTACCTAGGCAAGCACGGCTTTACCTAAAGATCGACCCGAGCGGCTGTTATTATTTAGCCACGAGCTAAACCACCAGCCTATTTTCTTAAATAACCGATGAAAAAATTCTATGTGGAAAAATCTTATTCATTGGTTCAGAATGATTTACTGAATTCCTGGTAACAGTTTGTACTTCGGTGTTCCACCCTGTACGTAAGAAAATCACATCATACCAAACAAACCAAACATCCCTGTGTGTTCAGTTCACCCACGTTTCCTGTGTGTCCTGTGTGTTGAACACATGGTAACAGTTTGTGCGTTGATGTTCCACCTTTTATGTCAGAACATCACATCATACCAAACAAACCAAACATCCCTGTGTGTTCAGTTCACCCCTGTTCCCTGTGTCCTGTGTGATGAACACATGGTAACCATTTGTGCATCGGTGTTCCACCCTGTATGTCAGAACATCACATCATATACCAAACAAACCAAACATCCCTGTGTGTTCAGTTCACCCCTGTTCCCTGTGTCCTGTGTGATGAACACATGGTAACCATTTGTGCGTCGGTGTTCCACCCTGTATGTCAGAACATCACATCATACCAAACAAACCAAACATCCCTGTGTGTTCAGTTCACCCCTGTTCCCTGTGTCCTGTGTGATGAACACATGGTAACCATTTGTGCGTCGATGTTCCACCTTGTATGTCAGAACATCACATCATACCAAACAAACCAAACATCCCTGTGTGTTCAGTTCACCCCTGTTCCCTGTGTCCTGTGTGATGAACACATGGTAACCATTTGTGCGTCGGTGTTCCACCCTGTATGTCAGAACATAACATCATACCAAACAAACCAAACATCCCTGTGAGTTCAGTTCACCCCTGTTCCCTGTGTCCTGTGTGATGAACACATGGTAACCATTTGTGCGTCGATGTTCCACCCTGTATGTCAGAACATCACATCATACCAAACAAACCAAACATCCCTGTGTGTTCAGTTCACCCCTGTTCCCTGTGTCCTGTGTGATGAACACATGGTAACCATTTGTGCGTCGGTGTTCCACCCTGTATGTCAGAACATCACATCATACCAAACAAACCAAACATCCCTGTGTGTTCAGTTCACCCCTGTTCCCTGTGTCCTGTGTGATGAACACATGGTAACCATTTGTGCGTCGGTGTTCCACCCTGTATGTCAGAACATAACATCATACCAAACAAACCAAACATCCCTGTGAGTTCAGTTCACCCCTGTTCCCTGTGTCCTGTGTGATGAACACATGGTAACCATTTGTGCGTCGGTGTTCCACCCTGTATGTCAGAACATCACATCATACCAAACAAACCAAACATCCCTGTGTGTACAGTTCACCCCTGTTCCCTGTGTCTTGTGTGATGAACACATGGTAACCATTTGTGCGTCGGTGTTCCACCCTGTGTGTCAGAACATAACATCATACCAAACAAACCAAACATCCCTGTGAGTTCAGTTCACCCCTGTTCCCTGTGTCCTGTGTGATGAACACATGGTAACCATTTGTGCGTCGATGTTCCACCTTGTATGTCAGAACATCACATCATACCAAACAAACCAAACATCCCTGTGTGTTCAGTTCACCCCTGTTCCCTGTGTCCTGTGTAATGAACACATGGTAACCATTTGTGCGTCGGTGTTCCACCCTGTATGTCAGAACATAACATCATACCAAACAAACCAAACATCCCTGTGAGTTCAGTTCACCCCTGTTCCCTGTGTCCTGTGTGATGAACACATGGTAACCATTTGTGCGTCGATGTTCCACCCTGTATGTCAGAACATCACATCATACCAAACAAACCAAACATCCCTGTGTTTTCAGTTCACCCCTGTTCCCTGTGTCCTGTGTGATGAACACATGGTAACCATTTGTGCGTCGGTGTTCCACCCTGTATGTCAGAACATAACATCATACCAAACAAACCAAACATCCCTGTGAGTTCAGTTCACCCCTGTTCCCTGTGTCCTGTGTGATGAACATATGGTAACCATTTGTGCGTCGGTGTTCCACCCTGTATGTCAGAACATCACATCATACCAAACAAACCAAACATCCCTGTGTGTACAGTTCACCCCTGTTCCCTGTGTCCTGTGTGATGAACACATGGTAACTATTTGTGCGTCGGTGTTCCACCCTGTATGTCAGAACATAACATCATACCAAACAAACCAAACATCCCTGTGTGTTCAGTTCACCCCTGTTCCCTGTGTCCTGTGTGATGAACACATGGTAACCATTTGTGCGTCGGTGTTCCACCCTGTATGTCAGAACATAACATCATACCAAACAAACCAAACATCCCTGTGAGTTCAGTTCACCCCTTTTCCCTGTGTCCTGTGTGATGAACACATGGTAACCATTTGTGCGTCGGTGTTCCACCCTGTATGTCAGAACATAACATCATACCAAACAAACCAAACATCCCTGTGTGTTCAGTTCACCTCTGTTCCCTGTGTCCTGTGTGATGAACACATGGTAACCATTTGTGCGTCGGTGTTCCACCCTGTATGTCAGAACATAACATCATACCAAACAAACCAAACATCCCTGTGACTTCAGTTCACCCCTGTTCCCTGTGTCCTGTGTGATGAACGCATGGTAACCATTTGTGCGTCGATGTTCCACCTTGTATGTCAGAACATCACATCATACCAAACATCCCTGTGTGTTCAGTTCACCCCTGTTCCCCGTGTGTCCTGTCACAACACATGGTAAACGCTCACCATTACTGTGTTGTACCAACCACGAATAGTTTTTTTTCGTTAGCGCCCGATGTAAACAAACTGCACACTCGCTCTTCGAGTCCAACGATGTCTTACAGGAACGATGTCTTAACGTTACCACGTTCAAGTACACGGATCACGTCAGGGTCACCACAGGGTGTAAAGCTCTTCATCCCCCATAGAAAAGGGAGGATCCTCCGACCAGACGGGTGTTACGTCTGGTGGGCTACTGCCCGACAGTTGTTGTCGAGTTCTTGTATATAGTCTTATGTCGCGGATAACTTTGCTTGCGCGATGTAGGACTTTGACGTGTTTCGTTTGTTAGTTCATCATTTAAGTCATAGATAGCGCTGTAGTACTTTTTGTAGTGCCGCTACACATGGTAAACTTTTGAGCGATATCCCTTCCATCCTGATAAAAGCTACAGAAAAACTTATGACTCAAACGACTTTCAATTTGGTGAAAACTCGCTGTAGAAATACGAATCTTGAAATTCGATTTTGAAATAATTTTTCACTTATCTAGGCCCTCAGACCTTTCTAATATGCAAATATTTTTACGATGATAATTGTCATTCTGAAATTCTTCATCATTCTGGTAGTGCCGACACGACACCGGAAAATCATTTAGATAGTTCTGTGTACAAATCATCATCTGCCTAGCCTTTTCCCAAGTTTTTATTGGGGTCGGCCTCCAGTCTAACCGGATGCAGCTGAATACCAGTATTTTACATGGAGCGACTGCCTATCGTACCTCCACAACCCAGTTAGTACTGGGTAATACGATACCCCTTGGTAAGACTGGTTTTCAGACTTTTTTGGGCCACTGACTACCTGTAACGACTGTCAAAGATCACAAATGACAGCTGGGACCAACTGCTTAACGTGCTTTCCGAGGCACGGAGGAAACTCGGTATGTAATGGGTGGTCACCCATCCACAGACCCGAGTGGCTGTTATTATTTAGCTACGAGCTCCTGTGTACAAATATTAAGTAAAAAAGACAAAACAGAGTTTTAATATTGTAGTAAACAAAATACTAGATACAAATATCAAACAAATCTAATCGAAATTGTAGACTAGAATCCGTTTGTAATTTTCCTCCAGTTTTTATCAACAAAATATTTGTGCGAAGCAAATTAAATAATATCGTATTTTATCTTGAACAAAATGTACAACGGAGATCTCGAAATTATTATTCCAATTCGAGATATAATAATTGTAATTGTGTAAATATTAATAGTCTATCTTGGATATTTATTCGGATGCCTATTATACAAGATTTAATGACGTTTCTGAAGGAATGGCTAGGGGATCGAATAACAGAGATATTTTGTACGCTCTTTTGTTTTATTTTGCCGTCTGCTATGAAAGAAAAAATACAGAGCGATGAATGAAATTATTGAATTAAAAAAATGAAGATTTTTCTTCACTGTTTTTTTAAGTGGAAACTTATTTAGGCACGTTGAGCACTTTTTGGGTGAACATAAATCATGGAACTCGCGTCATCGACACCGAACGCTTTCATAGAACGGTTAGTCAAAATCAACCTTAAAAAATTATGATAAAGTTTATTTTGGATTGTTTCTACAGTTACATAGTTTTCACTTCTATCGGCAATCCCCAAAGACTGGCCCGATTTTTTTTATATGGATAAGTTGGTTACCTCGTTAAGGCTCGGCGCAAACGGGCCACCAACCACAGCCATCGGTGGCTGTCGCGCACTATCGCGAGTCGCCGACGCTGCTGTAGCGAGTGCCCGCCACCGGCCACACGTGTGCGGCAAGTTTCAACAAAATGTATGAAAAAAAGTTTTTGAACTGCTTGTCGCTGGCTGTGGTTGGTGGCCCGTTTGCGCCGAGCCTAAGTGGGTCTACTACTACTACATCAGCCCATAACGTCCACTGCCGGACATAAGCCTCTCCCATGATGGGAGGAATTTGCCGTAATCTCCACGCTTGGCAGGCGGATTGGAGATCGCAGTGATGAAAGACTAACAGAAAACGCTGCTGCCCATTCTCTGGTCTACGGAGGTGCAAGGTGTTCTGCCTCAGACATTAGTCGCCTTATACGACACCCGTGAGTGTAATGGGTTGGCTCTATTCTACTCTGCCGGATACCACACGGCTAAGTGGGTCTACCTCCCCGGAACAACAGTGGGGTGTGGAGCAAAGCCACAAAACTATGTGCCACCTCCTCTCCCACCCTTTGTGCCCCAAAACATGCAGCCACAGTGATCCCTGCGTCACCACCGACGACGCAACTGACGTGGCCAAGTTTTAATGTCAGCGCGGCAACAACACGAAGAATAAATATATAAGTAATATAAAATAATTATAAAGGGTGTAAGCCGAAAGGCACTAGTTTTCCCCGTCATAACGATCATTTTTAGGGTTCCGTACCCAAAGGGTAAAAACGGAACCCTTTTACTAAGACTTCGCTGTCTGTCCGTCTGTCCGTCTGTCTGTCACCAGGCTGTATATCATGAACCGTGACAGCTAGACAGTTGAAATTTTCACAGATGATGTATTTCTGTTGCCGCTTTAACAACAAATACTAAAAACAGAATAAAATTAAAATTTAAGGGGGGCTCCCATACAACAAACGTGATTTTTTTGCCGTTTTGTCTAATGTATAGATAATGGTACGGAACCCTTCGTGCGCGAGTCTGACTCGCACTTGGCCGGATTTTTTGTTCTACACCATACCTGGGAACCTTCTAGTTACGGAGATATTGGGGGTCAAAGTTACAACTTTTTTTATAAATACAAGTTTTTACTGTAAGTTACTTTAAAACACCTCCACAACCCCCGTATTATTCAATATATCCACCAGCACAATGTTTTTGAGTGCGTTACATTGAGTTTTACCACAAAACATGATTTTTCACCCCAAAAAAATTTTTAAGCAATATTTTTTGCGTAAAGTCACTCAATTTGATATACACACATCAACAGAATCTAGGGATATTTTATATTTCATCAAATATCTAAAAATCTATGAAGAATTTTCTGATATAGTAAATGGAAGAATGATAGGTTATTTTAAGGTCTATAGTAAAAAATAAAAAACGTTTCGTGATTTTTTTATTTTAAATAAAAATGTTTACTTTTTTAATCGCCGTAGCAAATTAATATGGTAAAAAATCTTCATTTTTCTTCTTAAAAAGCTATTAATTTTAATGAAAATTGAAAAAATCTTATAAATTCTAATTATTAATAATCAGTGTTGCCACCTCTTACATTAATTACACATCAACATCGATAGTTCATGCTTAAAATTAGATTGTCAATGTCTTGCTGCGGTATGAGGTCCCAAGTTCTTTGCAAGTGTTCATAAAGTTGTTGTTCTGTCGTCAAATTTGGCGGGAAATCTCTCAAAGCTTTTCGTTGTAACATGTCCCAGGCATGCTCGATAGGATTTAAGTCGGGCGACTGTGCAGGCCAATCCAAAACTTGAATATCATGGTCTCGGAGAAGGGCCGACACCAGCCGCGCCGTATGGGAAGGTGCATTATCGTGCATGAGTAGAAATTCCTGGCCCATTTGGATTCTGTGTGGAACAATAACAGGCTCTACTACCTCCTCGTGGTATTTTTGTGCAGTCATGCTACCTTGGATCCAAATGAGCTGGGTTCGTCCGCCAAGACGAATTCTTGCCCACACCATGATTGTCCCGCCTTGGTATGAGTGGAACTCCTGAGGGTGACGTAGACGGCTAACTCTCCCTGGAGTTCTCCAAACGCGTGTTCTTCGTGAATCCGGATGAAACCCAAACCGGGACTCGTCGGTGAACAGCACCAAAGACCATTGTTCGTCACTACATGGTAAATGCTCCCGAGCCCACGAAAGTCGCCGACCGCGATTGCCACGTCGCAATGCTGGAACACGTAGCGGTCTTCGAGCATGAAGATCAACTTCATGCAACCTCCTTCGCACGGTTTGGTCGCTTACCAGCAGCTGGTGGTCCTCCTGGAGCCTTTGTACTAGTGGCATCGCTGTGATATTGGGTTGACTTCTAGCGGTAATTTGGAGAAATCGATCCTGTCTCTGCGTAGTAACGCGATATCTACCCGTGTGCCGTTCAGCTACATCCCCAATACTGCGATAACGTGACCACAATCTTGATATCACGTTTTGGCTTGTGTGTAGGGCCTCAGCAACGACGCGTTGAATAGCACCATTTTCTAGCATGCCCACGGCTCGTAACACTTCATCTCGACTCAAATGACGACGTGACATGACTCCTAAAGCTCACACGGCACGTTAAATTAAAAAAGAATAACAATCTAATCCCTTTTCATTAATTAATATTAATAAAACAATTTTAATTTTCCTTAACGTAACGAATTACTAACAATTTTGCCGCCGTATTTTGTTTTTTCTTTTTTTTTTTAATATTTATTATTTAAATTTTGAAAATAGAATAAATGAGGTTTCAATCTGTATACAAACTTTTTATGAAAACTAAAAAGATTTTAAACTAAAAATTCGTAAATAATTTAGGATTAAGGTATCCCTAGATTCTGTTGATGTGTGTAGGTACAGAATGCTTGGTTGACGGCTTCGTGATGAGGTTGATTACACCCTGTATAAATGTGAACTTATTGAAAAACCACCTTCTTTTGATAACAAAACATTATCGGTTATATTAAAAAAATCTGCTGTTCCATACATTTTGAACACGCAGTTTTGGAGATAGTAGCTGTTTTTTTTAAAATAAATTACTATAAATTTGACGACGGACAACACATACATGCATACATACATGGAGGGGCTCAAAAAAATAGAACTACCTGCTAAAAATCTAACAAAAGAACTACCTACTAAAAATCAGTCTGTTACTTCCCTACCTGGCGTCTGCAGCGTGGCACACCGCTACGGTCATCGTCACGCCGGGCTGAGCCAGGAGAGTACCGTGCAAACCCCCGGGCGGGCTTGGAGAATCTTGTGACCATAGACCTACCCACACCCGTTTATTTTATTAATATATTTTTATGTTGACCTGGGTCCGTGGTTTTCTTCTGCTTACCCCCACGGACACCCTTTCCGTCACATTGGCAAGTCGAGTCTGGTTTGGAAAGTCGAATCCTATTCGAGCTTTTATCTAATCCTACTATTCACGGCACGACACGTTCCAAAATCCGGCTCCTATATGTTTGTACCTTCGGGGCAGATGAAAACGTTTTAAAATGTTCAGTATTCGTGCGACGCCGACGTAAGTACATTTTTGTCTCTTCCGAGCACCCCGGAAGTCCAACAGTAGTACCACCTACCGGAAATTTCATGCAGACTTTATGTGCATAAAGAGTAGGGCGACATCCTAAATATTTGAGACGGGTTCCGTAATAATTTTAGCCGTAACACAAAACTGCTTATAATAATAATAGCATTTATTTCGGGCTACGCCCATAGTGTTAGTAACAATGGTCTTAAATTATTTTTATTATTATTATTAATTTATTTTCAGATAAACATTGTTAGTAACACAGAAATACTTATGAGAAACTAATGTTAGTAATGACAAACATGAGACAAAAACTAAATACAAAAATAAAATATATGACCCATTGGATACCCCGATACTCGTGCGCGTGTTTACTTGACCGTGTGTAGTCGTATCCAGCGCTCGAGCATTGGAGAATCCCACCGGTCCGACAATACGCACAGGATGCTGTTGGTACTAGCACGCATGCGTGTTAAGACAGAGGTGCAGCGCTTGCGCATGACTGCAGCGAAACTGTCTACGTGGGCCTCGGCAAACATGCCTGATGCGCTGCAATACCGCGGCAGCCCCATCAGCATCCTGAATGCATTGTTGTACTGCACTCTCAGGTCACTGTATGCCCTCTGCAAATAGTCAACCCACAGGCTGCACGTGTAAAAGGATACAGTAATTATAGGATATATAAATACTAGTGTTAGTAGACACTAGACATAAATACACACACAAAAATTTGTACTATTCAGTGTGGAGTTTCATCCAATGTCGCAGCATTCGAGACTCCCATCTATCTGCGATTAAACTCTTATAATGGAGAGAGAGATGTGGACGAAACCTACATCCTGCATTAATTGGCCAATGTTTGAAGAAGAGAAGAGAATTTCAGGCTGATTTCTAAGATACAGGTTTTTTACCTAGTTTGGAAGTCTGGCGTCCATATAGTTTCTTACAGCCTATTTTAAGGAGGAGGTTCTCAATTCGATCGGTATTTCTTTTTTTTTTTTTTTTTTTTTTTATGTATGTACACCGATTACGCTGAGATTTATGATCCGATTTACGTGATTCTTTTTTAGTTTGATTCGGAATAGTTGCCATTTGGTCCCATAAAAATTTTACAGTTTGGCCCAGTAGTTTTCATTTTATGAATATTTTTACTTCAGTCGTGTGGTATAATTTCATGTATGTTCACCGATTTCTCCTCCATTTGTGGAGTGATTCTCAAAACTATTTTTTTATTTGAAAGAGTATACTCCTGAGATGGTCGCATTTAAATTTGGTGAAGATCTGATGCTGGTCTTCGGAGATATATACGTACAATGGAACTCTTCAAAACTAGACGGTAAATCGGTCGTGATTTTTGCAATCGCTTGGATGTTTATTGTTTATAGAACATCATGACGTAACATCACGCCTGTATGCTCTGAGGGGTACACAGATGTGTACAATACACGTAAATTTCGAAAGTTTAGATATTATGTTAAGTTCCATTTATTGGGGATAAGCCTATTACCATGACATGTATTGTTAACAATGTAAAATAAATGCATAGCATATATTTGTATAGGCTATTACGACTAAAAATAGAAAAATAAAAAAACTTTTTGCAAAAAAAATAAAACCGACTTCAAAACACAAAAAAGTGAAAAATAACTTTAGCTTCAGAAGTCGGTGACAAAAAAAAAACTAAATGAATCAAAAAAGGTTTTTTTGCAAAAAGTTTTTGTATAAACCCTAACGAAGTATTAGGCTATATTTTACTGAGTCCAATAGCGTGTGTAGATAAAACCTGTCCTCCAAATGTTCTATACAATATAATATCGTAAATAAACAGTTAAACTAATATAGCTGGAGTAAAGTTCAAACTAATAATAAAATTGAACAAAACATGTTCGTGCCAACAAAAATGCTTGAAAGGTTACCCAGAATTACCTTTTTATAACACCCACGCGTCACCCAGTGTAGTTAGAAAAACTGTCAATGAATGAACGAAAGAACGAGTGAATGAATGAATGAATGAATGTCACCACCCACGCACCTGTCTAGAATGTTTTTGTTCGAATATTTATTTTTATGTTCCAATTTGTTTATTTTATTAATCTAAATTTTGTACCAGCTCAATTTGTGAGTCAGCTGCAGTTTCTTAGAAACATGAAAATAATAAAAAGTTTATTTGTGTTTGTACCCACAATTTTATACTTAGCAGTGATACTTCATTATTTTCACTTCATCATCAGCCTATTAATGTTCCCACTGCTGGGACACAGGCCTCCTCTCTATAAGAGGGAATGGGCTATAACTCCACCACGCGGGACCAGTGCGGATTGGTTTATTTATTTTCTCTTACAGAACCCTAAAATCTTATAGTAACGGTAAAAATGCAAATGTAGTCGCTTGCACCCGAGCTTTGTATCTGTGTTTGCAATAAACACATATTAATACACCTAGGTGTTGGCCCCAGTCTCTTTTATATTACTAAGTACTTGTGTTACAAAACGTAAATGTTTTCACTAACTGGATTTTGTTCTGTTAAAATTAATAGTTTTTAAATGGGTTTGGAAATTTATTTTGGAGGAGAATTACTATGCATTTTTAAAATATTCTAACAACTATCTTTGTGTATTTCTGTTCATTCTCAAAATTGATATTCTGCTTGGACAAGTTTACAAACTAAGACCCTTTGTGCTTTGAGCTCCGATATTTCTCGATATTCGAAAGTTGTCTCAACATCGAATTGGTACCAGGAATGTGATTGTAGACCATTTAAATCTAGACATCATGAAGGACAAGGCGATGTAATAAAATACTCTTAGAAGTACCTGAGTTTCAAAAACCGTTGGTGATCATCTGCAGATTAGTCCACGGCCCCATCAAAATCACAGTAGGTACTTCTAAGTCACAGGATCTCCTAGTTTGGGAGTCGGGGTTACTCTATCTGTAATTATTATTTATTATTATTTAATCCAATCAAACTATTTAAAGACATTGGAATTGTTAAAAAGTACGCAAAGGAAGTTGAAGTAGAAGGTTCCAATAGAGAAAAATGAGCAAGAAGCTACACGGACACTCGTTTTTATCTAAAATATTCATGAAAATAAATATACATATTTCATGACGCGTGTTACCTAAGCCACTCAAACACTACTGCCGTAAATAAAACCAGACCTACGTACATATATACAGCATGTAACGGAATGGACACATTGCCCACACATCCCAACATCATCATCTGCCTAGCCATTTCCCAACTATGTTGGGGTCGGCTTCCAGTCTAACCGGATGCAGCAGAATATCAGTATTTTACATGAAGCGACTGCCTATCTGACCTCCACAACCCAGTTAGTACTGGATAATACGATAACCCTTGGTAAGACTGGTTGTAAGACTTTATGGGCCACTGACTACCTGTAACGACTATCAAAGATCTACAAATGACAGCCGGGACCAACAGCTGAACGTGCTTTCCGAGGCACGGAGGAAACTCGGTATGTAAGGGTGGTCACCCATCCACAGACCAACCTACCTAGGCAATCACGGCTTAACCTAAAGATCGACCCGAGCAACTGTGGCTGCCTGCGGCTGCTATTTAGCCACGAGCTCCACATGGCCCACCCCAACATACTCGTAATTGGGAAAAGGCTAGGCAGATGATAATGGTCTCATACATGACTACAGCTTTACGATACACGCTGTGTAAGAATGAAAGCATAGCATGACATGATGCGGCAGAGCACTGCACATTAGCAATCAATGTTTCAGTGTTTGCTTTGACAATGGCACGGACGCGGTAGGGCTAGGTCTCAATGATAGCGGTTGAACAGCTTGTGACGACCAAACGTGACGACCCGAATGGCGCAGCGCTAGTAAGGCTACCTTACGTTCTTCGAATCCCAGTAGGAGCAAATGTTTGTGTGATGAGCATGGACATTTGTTTCCGAGTCGTGGATGTTTATTTGTATGATAAGTTTAAAAATACAAAAAAAAAGTATCTATGTAGTAAATAAAGTATCTGGTGTCCACGACACAAGCCTCGTTGTTTAGTGTGACACTAGATGGCGCTGTGTGTAATGTCCAGCGATATTTATTTTTTAAACAAAGTTATTGAGGGCATGGAAAGAGCTTATGTTTTCGGCAGGAGGTAGAGGTTCAGAGATCACGAGGCGGTGGTGTAAACGAAACGTAAATACGCCAATTTTAAAATTAAGCATACTCATTCCACTTAATAATAATAATTTAAGAATTTATTCATATCTATGGACGATACTGATTGTGCTCGGTCTGATGCGATGCGACTTGTATCAAGCGACACACGTGTACCTTTCTTGTTTCCTTCGCGTGATTACCGTAGGCCGCCCTGCAAGTCACGTCGCGGTAAGTGGCATGCTCCAAACAACTTTCGTTGGTTTTCTCCGACGACGTCGCCACGAGTTGTGCGTCGCTTGAACGTGTACCTCGTGGCCAAGAGGCATGTCTAGTTGGATTGTTCTAACGGACAATCAGAAGCGCTTTGTTGTGTTTTTTTCTAAACCGCCGACAACTTTTGGTGTGACCAAAGCCTCATGTACTTGTGCGAATTTTTATACAGCCGTATATACGAGCTTTATATGTATGTATGTAGTTTGTATGCATCAAGCTTGAATGTTAGTTTCAGAGTATTATTAGATTCATCAGTCAATGCGTCAGTTTAGTTTAGTCGAGGAATCACGATCGATGTATCTTCACATATAATTTATATCATTTGCACAATTGGTTAAAATTCATTCACGTTGATCACGTCGTCAGCCGAAGCAACTTGCGACGCGATTTGTGTGTTTTTTTCATTTCTATTTGTCCACAGTCGCTGCTATTGCAACACCCGTGTAACTTGTGGCAAAGCTGTTAGTCTACCGGAGGTGAATTTAGTTAAACTGGCAGCTTGAAGAAAATAAACAGTTACAAATCCATCTATTTTACATCCGTTCGCTTAAAGAGAAGAAAAAGTTCTGGGAAAAATAAAGGACTCTTGAAAACATAAAAACATTAACAGATGAGAAATCGAACAAAAGGGTGGCTTATTGTTTTCTGAACAGATTGCCTTATAGCAGCATACAACAACAAAAAAAAAACATCCGACATGAAACATACCTAGATCAGTACTCCACTGGTACTTTAAACCACAGATATACGAGAGTCCGTCATTTTCAGCGAGTGACACAATAATCCCTGTGACCGCAACTGACATGCACTTTCAGCCAAAAGCGCTGGACGGATAATGCTGCACAAAGCGCTACGCTCTGGATACGTCACGTTCGTCGTACAGTCTAGCGCACGTTATCATTACGATTTCGTATTGACAGCGCAGCGCCTTTATGGCTGGACTCCATCACCGAAGCGTAGACGAGCCGAGACGAGCCGAGACGAGAGGAGATATTGGTGTCGATCTTGTTGTGCACAAACTAAACTTAATTTAGGCTATTGCTATCTTTTTCTCTCTTATAAAATGAGACGGACGTAATTTAGAGCTGTCAAATTTAATTGGAACTAATATTTCCATACAAATAAAGAGTGCACGTTAAAACATGTCGACTAAAAACACGGTGAAGTGCAAGGCATAAACTAGTTTGACATCTCTAACTTAGTTCATAGCTATAGCTGTTCTTTTCTCGCACTCCAAAAGATAGCAATGGCCTAAATTAAGTTTAGTTTGTGCACAACAGAATCGACACCATTGTGTTGCAAACCACCAATAGAATTTCGTGATTCACACTTCTCGTCTCGACTTAGCTTTAGTGGAAAATGTATTTAATGTGTTGAAGAATATTTTTTCTTCAACACATTAAAGGAACATAGAATTACGATTGACTTAATCTCGATCAAGTCGGCATCGATCACGCGCAGTCTAATTTTACCGGGGCAATTTTCCTACTTCAACTGTTACAACTACAGTACGTTTGACTGTACACCGCTAGTCTTTGGTACTGCGTACAAACACGACGACTCATTATCTCGTCGACACGCTCCCGACTCGTGACACGTCGGTATTAAAAACTGACAGCGTGTTAGTGACGGGTACACGAGACGGGTCGAAGCGCGCGTTTGTTGGCGAGAAATCATGTGAGTTTCCAAAATCGTAATTGCTAAAAATATACACTTTACCTATATATTTTCTCCTGTGCTTTTATAGATGCTCTGCGGACATTGGATACATCTCTTATAGTTAGACTTTGAAGACATTATAATGTATATTTTTGTTTTTTATTAATTTCTACATTGCAGTCACATCCCTTCCAGCTATATCATCCAATATGTCTGCCTATGTGATGTATTTTGGGGACAAAATCAGTGTCGCTTGACATCTCGAAGACCTTTGACAGGGTCTTTGACGCTAGTCTGTTGGGTAAGCTTCCTGCATTCGGCATCTCTGCCGACTTTTGCAACTGGATTTCCGACTTCTTGAGTGACAGATCGATCAGAGTGGTCATTGATGGCTGCTCATCGGATCATAAGGCCATTGATGCCGGAGTTCCTCAGGGGTCTGTTCTTTCTGCGACATTATTTTTGCTTCACATCAACGACCTGCTACAGCTTCGTGTAATCGGATACGCAGATGACAGCATAGTTGCAGAAAGATACCTGTCCAGTGCAAGAGCTAGCAGAGAAGATACTGCTACTCTTAGAGAGGCCATGGTGGAGCGAATGAATTTGACCCTAAATCTTGTCTCCCAGTGGGGTGACGTCAATCTGGTCGAATTCAATGCTCTCAAAACACAGGCGTGTCTCTTCACTGCAAAAAGGAGCCAGTTCCATTTTTCTCCCACTTTCCGGGGTGCATCTGTAGCAGTTACTGACCGCCTACAGCTTTTGGGCATGGAGTTGATATCGGATCTCAACTTTGGCGCAACCATCGAGTCAAAAGCTCAGACCGCAGCAAAGAAGCTGGGCATCTTGAATAAGGTGAGGCGATACATCACATCTGGACATCTTTTAAGTTTGTACAAAGCACAAGTCTGTTCCTGTATGGAGTATTGCAGTCACTTGTGGGATGGCTCAGCAAAATACCAGCTTGCTGCACTTGACTCGGTGGAACGCAGAGCTAAAAGGCTTATAGGCGAAGAGACGTTGGCAGCTTCGCTTCACAGCCTAGCTCATCGGTGGCGTAATGTTGCCTTCAAAGCAAGAGTGAGCAGGCATCTTCTGGGCACGCTCGTTCCATCATACATCTCATCCATCGCTTTCCATCAGGCGTGATCAAGGTCAAGAGCAGGCCAATATTGTAATAAAAAAAAAAAGTGCTGCAGCACTCGAGAATGACGATATGTACTAGAAATGATCGTTACCTTTTTAGTATCTTCAGCCTTAACAAGTAATTTATTCCCGAATCTAAAGCATGACGCTAATTTATACTGCGCTTATAGCGTATCGTCTGCCATCCCTCTTATCCCAACCGCCATTGTTTTTGTTTCGATGTTTATTTGAACTTTGTTCGCTTCAAAGTTGTTTTACATTGCAATGTTTTTGTGAGCGTACCTGTACTTTGTGTGTACCAGTAAAGCTACAGACAGATAAGCGTCACAGTTACTGATTAAAACCTTCATGGGTGACGATCCGATGCAGCTTACTGGGCAATCGGCCCGAGTGATAACAATGTTTTCTAATATTTTATTTGGTGTTGCTACGCTACATTCGATTTTCTCGTATAACATGAATTAAATCAGTGTTGCTGAATGTGCACTGTTTTAGACTTTCACGGTTTTTCACTACACTTAAAAGTACTTACGGGATAATGGTATCGATTCTGTTGTACACAAATTAAACTTAATTTAGGCTATTGCTATGTTTTTCTCGTTTTATCGTTTTGTCAAATTTAGTTGGAACTAATATTTCCATACAAATTAAGGGTGCACGTAAAAACATGTCGACTAAAAACACGGTGAAGCGTAAGGCATAAACTAGTTTGACAATTCTGACTTAGTTCGTAGCTATAGCCGTCCTTTTCTCGCATGCCTTTTAGTAAAAGATAGCAATAGCCTAAATTAAGTTTAGTTTGTGCACAACCGAATCGACACCAATATCCGTGATTTGCTGAATGTATTTGCATCATTATAACCTCAGACTGAAGATTTAGGGATAGCTTACTTCTTACTGATCAGAAGTATGGCAGAAAGATAGCCACGACCACCGGTCATAATTCAGCATTTGTCTTATGTAACGTACATTATCACATATGTTTTAGCCAGTACTAACTGGGTTCTAAAACAGCCAGAAGGCGACGCCGTAGACCTCACAGAAGATGGCGGGACGAGCTGCACAGAACCAACGACCAGTCACGGTCCATATTGGCCCTGAATCGAAGGATTTGTAAGTCATGGGGAGAGGCCTTTGCCCAGCAGTGGGATAACAAAGACTAACAGTAACTGCGTTGTGGAGGTCACGTAAATACGATATGTATGACTTTTGGGCCACTGACAACCTGTAACGACTGTTAAAGATCTACAAATGACAGTCGGGCTTAACGTGCTTCCCGAGGCATGGGGAAAACTTGGTGTGTAATGGGTCGTCACCATCCGCGGACCAACCTAAACAAGCACGGCTTAACCTGTAGATCTACCCGAGTGGCTGTTATCATAACTCCGTTCCTGTTTTATGAATTTGTAAACTGTTTTTACGCAATTTGTTTGTTTTGTTTTTGTTGTAGTTACGAACTGTTTCAAGTATTTAGTTATTTTTCATTTAAATAGAGTTTGAAGTTCTTTTGAAATTAAGTCGGTCATGTAAATTAGTTTTTTTTACGTAACTGGGCGTAGATGGGTGACCACCCATTACATACCGAGTTTCCTCCGTGTCTCGGAAAGCACGTTAAGCCGTTGGTCCCCGCTGTCATTTTTCGATCTTTAACAGTGGTCACAAGTAGAACCAACCAACCAGTCTTAGCAAGGGGTTAGGTATCGTGCAACCCAATACTATGTTATCCAGCAAGAATGTTTTACCAGCCCAGAGGATATACCCGAATGCTCACGAGGCTCGCACCCATTACTTCGAAGTTACACAACATAAAAAACTAAATATGGTGTTCCATAGATCTGCCCTATGTTTTCGGGAAACAGGCGTGATAGGCCTTATTACATTTTTTGAGATTTTAAGTGCGGCAGTACCAAGTCCCAGGCGAAGATGTTGGTATTGTTATTGTTACGTCGTACTCGTACCTACAATTACAAGTAGGTAGGTAGGTAGTATTAGGTAGGTACGTAGGATGAGTCTCGAATGATGTAGGTATAGGAATTGTCATTGTAATTTCGACCGTACGCCGAGAGCATAAAGTTCCTACTTCTTTATTTTGTACAAGTTGTGAAAGGACAATGACCGACTATGTAATTGTCTATAATAATTCGAGTAAGTCGTGGATCTTTCTAGAAGGGTTGGTCACTATATAAATAGCGGACATATTTGCGGGAGCGGCAGTCTCTCACAGCTTGCGGCCCCCCGGGACACGACCGCCGCGCAGCCCAAGCCAAAGCCGCAGAAGCGGCCGAGGTATCCTCCGCTGACGGTGGAAAAGCTGCCAGGATGGGCCAATCACTTCAGGGCCCTCAAAGAAAAACTGGGTCACCCCCCCAGTGCCCAACCATTTGGCACTGGAATTCGGTTCACTCCAGAGAGTGAACTCGAATATAGGGTGGTCCAGCGCTATTTGACTGGCCTGGAGAAGGAGGATGGCACATCGTGGTTCGCCTACTCGTTGCCAGCGGAGCGAAGCTGCAAGGTGGCCAACAGGGGGCTGCCTGTTGACACCACTCCGCAGAAGATCGAGGAGGAGCTCCGCGCGATGGAACACAAGCCGGAATACGTTCGCCATATCAAGGCGAGTCAGGGACGTCCCGGCTGTGTGTTCCACGCCGTACTCAGTAGGACGCCTGAAGTACGCAGCATCTTCGGCACCTCCGTGTTCCTAAACATGCGAGGTGTCAGGATTGAAGCCTGGCGGGGCAAGCGTGGGCCCGCCCAGTGCCACCGGTGCCAGAAATGGAGGCACTCGTCGCACCACTGCCACCGACCGCTCGCCTGTGTCCGCTGCGGAGAGGGGCACTCTGCGCGGGATTGCCCCCGGCCACGTGACGAGCCAACCACGTGTGTCAACTGCGGGGGCGACCATCCCGCCAACAACATTAAGTGCCCCTCCTTTCAGGCGGAGATAAGGGCTAACAGGCGGGCGGGCACAGCTGCCGCCATTACCGCCTCACAACGACCGAGCACGGTCGCTGAGAGGCCAAAAGAGGTGGCCTCCACCGAGGCCCAAGGTGAGTTGCTGATGGCGGCGGCCAACGGGCCCACCAACAGGGGAGAAGCTCCCCCCTCCTCGAAGCGGCGGAGGGGCAAGAAGAGGAAGCGACGGGGTAAAGGTAAGTTACCAGCGCCCCCCACCGCTCCTGAGGGAGACCAACCGGGCGACCTGCCAACGACCCTGGCGCGGGCTGTGACCCCGGAAGCAGTCCCACAGCAGCCAGAGAAGAGGAAGATCGAGAGGCCGACAGCTGGCGCCGGCATGGCGCAGCCCTCGGCCCAACAACCAACAAGTAGCCACGTCCCGAGTGGCACCACCAGCGGGCGCCCAGCTGCCGGCCCAGAAGCCAAGAAGGAGTTCACAGCCCGCGCCATCCGCCTACTGATAGACCTGATCAGCGCCATCAGGCAGGGTCGGGACGTGGAACTGGTCGTCCTTGACGGCCTAGCTGCGTTACTCTCCTTGTACCACGGATAGACCGTCAAGGAGGACCCAGTGGAGCGTCCGCGACCGGCAAAGCAAGGTCGCCCCCCTCCGCCGCCTGTCACTACCGGATTTACCCAGGTAAGCTGTTTCCTCGTTACACGCAGCTTACCTGCACAATATGACTCCACACACATCACTCTCACCCAGCTGCGCGACTTGTTCTAAGTTAATATAGGCAGGGCGCGCAGCTATAACCACACATGCATTCTCTACACTCACGTAGACACACGCGTGGACGCAGCTCTCGAGCGCGCGGTAAACGCATACATGGGCGGTGTTACACATACAATACCGCCCACACACACACGTCGTTTCTGCAGCCCGAATCACTGCCGGCTAGCTCTGGTTAGTGGGGCGGGCGGGAATCCACTGTAGGTGCGTTGTAAATCGGTGCCTCTGTCGCTGGTTGTCTCCCGCTAGGCTTCCCTCGGGTAACCGGGGGTCTCACCCGGCGGAGACGGACACTGTGAAGAAAGCAGCGCTGGGCAACAGCGCTGTGGCGCGCTTACAGTTCACAGCATTGCAGCCACTCACATGGGCGCATGTCGCATGCGTCCAATAGTCCATGGACAAAAATCCAACCTAAGGACGGGTCCGTTTTGACGGACCGAGGTATGGCCTCCGCGGTCAGAGGGCATAGCCCTGGAACCGCCTGCCGCGCCCCCTGGCGGGGGCGCTGCGAATTCCATTGTCAAACGGAGCGGCAGTCTGATTTTGGCTACGCAACGAAGCGAATCGAAGTGAACTAGTAAGTGCGATATTTAAGCGAATAGTGATCAGTAATGTATTTGTGATTGAGTTTGAAGTGTTTTGTGATTATTAAAGTTGTTCAGTTGTTTAATCGGTAGTAATTAATTTACCCCATACCCAGCTCGTACCAGTATGAACACCAGGCCCCTTCTTCACAACGCTTCGATTCGATTTTCGATTTGGAAAGTCGTATGTCTATCTTTTTTTGACAGTACGAAATCGAGCGAGATAGACATACGACTTTCCGAATCGAAAATCGAATCGAAGGGTTGTGAATAGCTATGCTGGTTAGGTCAGCTCAAGATAGACGAAATTGAAAAGGATATGGGCAGGCTTTGGTCTTTTTTTAACGTTTATTTGGTTGTTTTGTTTTTTAGGGTTCCGTACAAAAAATGAAAAAACTGAACCCTTACAGGATCACTCGTGCGTCTGTCTGTCTGTACGTCTGTCTGTCACAGCCAATTTGCTCCGAATCTACTCGACCATACCAGGTGAAATTTTTACAATGGTGTAATCCTATGACCCAAACACAGATGTGCAAAGTAAATAAATATTTATT
Source organism: Xestia xanthographa (assembly GCA_905147715.2). Lineage (NCBI taxonomy): Eukaryota > Metazoa > Arthropoda > Insecta > Lepidoptera > Noctuidae > Xestia > Xestia xanthographa. The sequence continues at coordinate 5,830,317 of LR990661.1, read as the reverse complement.
TAAATAACTGTCATTTTCGGGGACAAATTAGGAAAAATAAAAAAAAAGTTTTGGAAACCTTACTGTTGTAGGACTCGTTATGAGGATCTCAAATATATTTTTGTTATTAATCTAAATATATAAAAGAAGAAACTGACTGACTGACTCATCTATCAACGCACAGCCCAAACCGCTGGGTCTACAGATTCCAAATTTGGCAAGTAGGTTCCTTATGTCGTCTAAGGGTGCACTAAGAAAGGATTTTTCAAAATTCACCTCCTAAGGGGGCTCCAAAGTTTGTATGGGGAAACAAGATTAGTTAGACTATTTTATTCGAAACTTCATAGGAGTGCTCCCATTGATAAATGAGTAGAAACGGGTTTCAGGTTTTTTCAGAATTCAACCCCTAAAGGGGGAAATGGGGTGGCAAAGTCTGAAATCAATGCACAGCCCAAGCCGCTCAGTCTAGAGATTCCAAATTTGGCACATGGGTTCCTTACGTGGTGTAGGGGTGCACTAAGAAAGAATTTTTCAAAATTCACCCCCTAAGGGGGTTAAACGGGGCTCCAAAGTTTGTATGGGGAACAAGATTAGTTAGACTATTTTATTCGAAACTTCACAGGAGTGCTCCTATGGATAAATGAGAGGAAACAGGTTTCACGTTTTTTCAGAATTCAACCCCTAAGAGGGGGACATGGGGTGGAAAAGTATAAAAATCAATGCACAGCCCAAACCGCTGAGTCTTCTTTATGAGCTGAGAGCTGAGAGATTCTTTATGAGGTTTAGGGGTGCATTAAGAAATGATTTATCAAAATTCACCTCCTAAGGGGTTGAAACGGGGGTCCAAAGATTACATGGGAAAATAGGATTAGTTTGACTACTTTATTCGAAACTTAACGGGAGTACTCCTATCGATAAATAAACTAACATTTGTGTTTCAGGTTTTTTCAGAATTCAACCCCTAAAGGGGGAAATGGGGTAACAAAGCCTGAAATTCAACAAAGGTATTGTTTGTATGGTGAATTGGGTTGGGTGTATTACAAAAACAACGATTTTAAGATTTAATGTGGCAGACCTGAAATACTACCATTCCCTGTTGGGGTGAGATGTGGTGTCGATACCGAGATTATCAGGGGTGCTGATTACGAAAATGGCATTTATTTTGAGATCCAAATGATAATGATTGTGATTACGATAATGATGATTGTGATAATGATGACGATGATTGTGATGATGATGATTTTGACGATGATAATGATTGTGATTACGATGATGATGATTGTGATAACGATGATAATGATTGTGATGACGAGAATGGAGATTGTGATGATGATGATTGTGATTACGATGATAGTGATTGTGATAATGATGATAGCGATTGTGATTACGATGATAATGATTGTGATAACGATGATGGTGATTGTGATAGTGATTTTGATGGTGATTGTGATGGTGATGGTGATTGTGATAGTTATTGTGAGAGTAGCGGTGATTGATATGGTGATAGCGATGGTGATTGTCATGGTGATTGTCATGGTGATTGTGATGGTGATTGTGATGGTGATTGAGATAGTGATGGTCATGGTGATTGTGATAATGACTGTGATTACGATGATAATGATTGTGATAACGATGATGATGATTGTGATAATGATGACGATGATTGTGATGATGATGATTTTGACGATGATAATGATTGTGATTACGATGATAATGATTGTGACTACGATGATAATAAATGTGCAGGTTCACTGTCCACAGACCACATACCGTCTGTAGAGAAACTTTCATATCAGTCCACAGACCGTATGTGGTCTGTTCGCACGTACAATTTCTAAGACATCTTATACTGTGGACGTGAGCAGAAAGTCTCATATTTAATGCGGACTTGGCAGGACACATCATTTTCATAAAAACATACCTGGACTTAATTTAATGCGGACTTGGCAGCATTTTAATAATAAGGATGCTGGTGATTGTGATTGTGATAGTGATTGTGATTGTAATGGTGATTGTGACAGTGACGGTGATTGTGATAATGACGGTGATTGTGATGGTGATAGCGATGGTGGTGATAACGAGGATGGAGATTGTGATGATGATGATTGCGATTAAGATGATAATGATTGTGATTACGATGTTAATGATTGTGATAACGTTGATGGTGATTGTAATAGTGATTATGATGGTGATGGTGATTGTAAAAGTGGCGGTGATTGTGATGGTGATGGTGATTGTGATTGTGATTATGACAGTGATGGTGATTGTGATTATGATGTAGATGATTGTGATTACTATGATAATGATTGTGATAACGAGGGTAGTGATTCTGATGGTGATTATGATGGTGATTGTGATAGTGATTGTGATGGTGATTGTGATGATGATTGTGATTGTGATGGTGATCGTGATTGTGTTTGTGATTTTGATTGTGATAGTGTTGGTGATTGTGATAATGATGGTGATTGTGATAATGATTGTGGTTATGATATTGATGGCGATTGTGATCATGATGATTGTGATTAAGATGATAGTGATTGTGATTACGATTATAATGATTGTGATGACGAGGATGGAGATTGTGATGATGATGATTGTGATTACGATGAAAGTGGTTGTGATAATGATGATAGCGATTGTGATTACGATGATAATGATTGTGATTACGATGATGGTGATTGTGATAGTGATTTTGATGGTGATTGTGATAGTTATTGTGAGAGTAGCGGTGATTGATATGGTGATAGCGATGGTGATTGTGATGGTGATTGAGATAGTGATGGTCATGGTGATTGTGATAATGATGATTGCGATTAAGATGATAATGATTGTGATTACGATGTTAATGATTGTGATAACGTTGATGGTGATTGTAATAGTGATTATGATGGTGATGGTGATTGTAAAAGTGGCGGTGATTGTGATGGTGATGGTGATTGTGATTGTGATTATGACAGTGATGGTGATTGTGATTATGATGTAGATGATTGTGATTACTATGATAATGATTGTGATAACGAGGGTAGTGATTCTGATGGTGATTATGATGGTGATTGTGATAGTGATTGTGATGGTGATTGTGATGATGATTGTGATTGTGATGGTGATCGTGATTGTGTTTGTGATTTTGATTGTGATAGTGTTGGTGATTGTGATAATGATGGTGATTGTGATAATGATTGTGGTTATGATATTGATGGCGATTGTGATCATGATGATTGTGATTAAGATGATAGTGATTGTGATTACGATTATAATGATTGTGATGACGAGGATGGAGATTGTGATGATGATGATTGTGATTACGATGAAAGTGGTTGTGATAATGATGATAGCGATTGTGATTACGATGATAATGATTGTGATTACGATGATGGTGATTGTGATAGTGATTTTGATGGTGATTGTGATAGTTATTGTGAGAGTAGCGGTGATTGATATGGTGATAGCGATGGTGATTGTGATGGTGATTGAGATAGTGATGGTCATGGTGATTGTGATAATGACTGTGATTACGATGATAACGATGATGGTGATTGTGATAGTTATTTTGATGGTAGTTGTGATGGTGATTGTGATAGTGATTGTGATAGCGATAGTAATGGGGATTGTGATGGTGATTGTGATTGTGATTGTGATAGTGATAGTGATAGTGATGGTGATTGTGATTGTGATGGTGATTGTGATAATGATTGTGGTAATTATGGTGGTGGTGATAGTGATGGTGATTGGTGATAATGATGGTGACTGTGATATTGATGGTGATTCGATTGTGACAATGATGGTGGTTGTGATAGTGATTGTGATGGTGATTGAGATAGTGATGGTCATGGTGATTGTGATAAAGACTGTGATTACGATGATAATGATTGTGATAACGATGATGGTGATTGTGATAGTTATTTTGATGGTAGTTGTGATGGTGATTGTGATAGTGATTGTGATAGCGATAGTGATGGGGATTGTGATGGTGATTGTGATTGTGATAGTGATAGTGATGGTGATTGTGATTGTGATAATGATTGTGGTAATTATGGTGGTTGTGATAGTGATGGTGATTGGTGATAATGATGGTGACTGTGATATTGATGGTGATTGTGACAATGATGGTGGTTGTGATAGTGATGGTGATTGTGATGATAATAATTGTGATGATTATAAAATGTGGCACATAGACAGTTTAAAACCTGGATTAACATGTAGGACACTATTTATCCCTTTAGTATGATCCAGTGGGACAGTTACCGAACTTCACGCGGGCGAAGCCGCGGGCAACAGCTAGTGTAAAATAAATAGTTTTGATTTTATTCATGGAAGAAGACGAAAATTGACCATTCCACCCCCTGATCTCCGAAACTACTGAGCCAAAAATTTTGAAAAAAATACAAAATATAGTTCATTGCTTGTAGATTACAGGAAAACCTATAAGAATTCTTTCAATTGAAAATAAAGTGGTAAACTCAATATAATACGTTCACTTACGGAAAATTTGACTTTGGGATTGTACGGAACCCTTTCCACGAGAGTTCAACTCGCACTTGGCCGGTTTTTTAATACGTTTCCCCACGCTAAGAATTTCTCCAGTATCATGGGTGCATTTACAAACATACAAATATCCAGACCCGGAACAACCTGTAGACCATACAAATCCGTGCGGGAATTGAACCCGTGACACGCAGCGCAGCAATTTCGTTTCTTTTTATTTTATTTTTTTAAGTACTTTTTTCTCTTTGTTTAATTTTTATTAGTTGTACCTGCTGCTAATTTCACCATTTTAATTTATGTTTTGTCCTGTGCGGGCTAATAAATGCTTTTTCATTCTTTTCTTTCTTTCAAATAATTGTTAATCCGACCTTCACACATCGCTAATCCGATAAGCGAGTAATGACTAACCCTTGTATTTTCATTTAATTTCCTCCGACCGGAAACTAAAGCGTCAATACACGCACAAACTCACACGCAATCTATTTCCTTATTATAATTAATACATGCGTCACAGAAATTGGTTTAACATGCCACGTGTATACGGTTAAAGCTCATTTATATTTATATAATTATGTAGGGTAGGTACACCAACAGCGTCAGCAATATATACTAAGAATTAATGTGAAATAATGGAGATAACATAAAACTATGTATGCCTATTATAGGTGAGCATTCACGATAACACAACTACATAATTATAATTTTACAAATCTTAATAATAAAATTTGAATACAATATAAAATATTATTAAAACTACATGAATGATTCATTCAATACGATTAGTATATATTTACGCAATATGAGTGTAATATCTAAAGATTTACATTTTAGCTATATGGTTCATCATTCATCATCATTTCAGCCGAAAGACTTCCATTGCTGGACGTAGGCCTCCCCCAAAGGGGGGTTTTTGCCATAATCGCCACGCTTGGCAGGCGGGTTGGCGATCGCAGTACGGTTGTTACAGAAGCACAGAGAACGCTGCTGCCCATTCTCAGGTAAGTCCCTTAGTCGCCTCTTACGACACCCACGGGAAGAGCTATATGGTATGAGAGCTATATGGTTGCGCGGATGTAAATGTACCTATTGAGTTTACAGAAATTAGTTATTTAAAGGTAAACTAGTGCTCTCCCGTACCTCAGATACTGATCTCCTAAACTTGTTAAGGGAAACACCGATAAAATCGGTTTCCAATGATGTGTGGGAGATGTTATAGTTTCTACATATTCTGAGCAAAGAAGCATTGACGGGCATTAGGGGAGGCCGGGGCTTTTAACAGAGGTAAGTATTAACAAGCGAATATCTAAAAAACTATAAACAGCACGTCACTAGTGGTTCCTAAAACTTGTCCCTATAACAGCGGTCTACAGGTTGAAACCCATAAGTCCAGCTCAGTGCGCCGTGGATGTGAGTTCTGTGTTGTGCGTCTATTTTGGCCAGGTAACGAACTTTTTTCACTTTACTGTTTTTTGATTTACGTGTTGAATATTTGATTTCGAATTAACTTTTTTTTTTTCGCAGTAGCTTGTTTTATTCTTAATAATGTTACATAACTTTACTAACGCTAAATGTACACTATTTCGTAATTATTTTTTTCTTTATTGAAAAGGTACTTATGAGGCTAAAATTAACAAAACATACGGGGCTAGTATTAACATGTTAATTCTTACCCCGTATGTGGGGTTAGTATTATCACTATATACCTTTGGATTCTATTTTTGCTTCCGTACCAGAAGGGTGCCCAACAGGAACCTATTACTAAGCCTACGCTGTTCTTCCGTCTGTCCGTCCATCTGTCCTAACTTTAAAGAGCTGTTATTCAACACGGTATCTAATTATTGATTTATCTTCAACGTTACAACATGAGGACTTACAAGCGGAAAACTACTCGAGGCATGACTTCGCTGGCGACCTACGAGTTAGTTGCTTTAGAAATAATGGACAACAAAAGGAACTACAGAGAAGTAGCCTCAGAATTTCACGTTTTTCTGTTCAATTTTGTGAAAATGAAGAAAGCAGGAGTTCCAGTAGAAGTAAACTTCAAAAAGACCCGGTTAATATTTTCTTCTGAGTGCTCCAGTATTTATTTTGGGCTGCTACCTGCGGAAGTAAAAAAAATTTACCACCAGTGCTGTTTTTTACAAAATCCTGAACTTGCCAGAACCGTGGAAGGCTCTAAGCTACCTCATTTAAGGTGATTAAATATTGTTATTTGATAACACTCATAAGTTTGATTAAAGTACTTAAGACTGTTAATAATAACAGTAAATTATTTAAAGACTTGTTGATTTTTTTTCTTATACGAAGAGGTTTTCTTTGAGTTTTTGTTTCTATTCATTGATATAGCTGAAATATTATTGTTTAACGGAGTGTTACTTAAAATTTTTAAGCATAATATTAATTATTGTTCCACTAAGTGAAATTTGTGATTATTGAAAACTAACAAGTCCTTCAACAGTAAAAGTAACTGTTTATAAGAAATTTTTGTTATTTTATAGAGAGTATTTGTTTGGGTTTCTTTTTATTGCTTAATAAAAAAATGTCATTGTAATTTTGTGTTTTCTTTATTTATAGAGGAAAATACTTACAGTGTTAATTGTTGCCCCTTTTGTTAATACTTACCTCGGAACCGTTAATTGTAGCCCCGATCGCGGGGTAAGTATTAATTTCTGACTTTTCTTAGTAAAATCGACTTTTTTAAAAAGGTACCAATTTCTTGTTAAAACCAACGATATGGTTAATGAATAGTTTGGACATCATTTGACACAAAAATCATTTCAAAATGTTTAGGCGTTTTGAAGCTACAACTGAAAATACAAAGTTTGTTAAGTCGCGCCCCGGTCTCCCTACGTCGGGCTTATATTAAGGGCTAAATAGCCCTCAAATCGCTTAGCATGATCCTTCGTTACGCCTAAAATACTGCAGCATTAATTTTGAAATAAATATATAGTAAATTTGGGGATTAATGCCAAGTCCTTGTGCGTGACAAATACACGATTGCATAAACTTTTCTCGATAGAAAAAAATCAAATATATTAACTTTTTATCGCATATTTTTCTCAAACTTTGAAAAAGTAACATAATTCAAATGCAACAAAATAATTGGACTATATATTATAATATATAGTCCAATTCAGATAAAAAATAAAAAAAAGTGGTTATTAACCACTAAATTTTTAGTCTAATTTCCTGACAGCATTCCTTTAATATAATGCATGTATGCACACACATGTGAGTGCTAACATGCACAAAAATAAAAATAAAAAAAAATCATTCTAATATAAGTAAATAAATCATTCTAATATAAGGATTGTTACATAAGCAAGGTTTGCGCACAACCCTCTCCAAAAATTCAGAAACATCTAATTTTTGTCGGTACCTAAGTCAAGTCTCGCTTCGATTATATCAGAGTTGGTAACGAAACCATAACGCGATTTAGAAAGTGGACACTTTCCTAACAACGACATCTATCGAGCCATGGGTCAAACTTTGCGACACTGAGTTCAGACAAACTAAAAAACAAACAGTTGTGAAAATCTAGTATTGGCCAAGAAGGGAGATTTAATATATTGCTTTTGACCTCTTTTTTAAGTTAAAAATAAAATATCTAATATCATGAGCGACGGAAAGAGAAAAAAGAGACGTCGCTCTACAACTTTGTAGAGCGCCCTCTCGTTCCGTTGTTTGCTTAGGTGTAATGTTATCTTTGATAAGCTTTTCCATAGAGAACTCTGCTTTTTTGGTACTAATTTTTCTGAAAAATAATGAACACAATCATACGTAAGGTCTACTGTACTGTCCCCGGAACACAAAGTCCCGCAGTCCCGGCGGACTGCGGGACTGTTCGAAAGAGATACCGTGGCCCCGGAACACAAAGGGCGATGAAGGAACATGGATGGGTTTTAGTCAGTAAAAGTCTGACACTGCCTCATGCTCCGCCTAGAGCGGGAGGAGTCATTGATTTCCCAACCGAAAAAAAAAAAAAGATCTACTGTACAGAAATGTGGACACATCATTTGTCAAATAACACTTTTTCAATAGGAATTCGGCAATTCATCTTAGAGGGACTATGTTGTATGTAACTTGCTAATAAACTTAAATTAGAAAGAAATCACGTCGGGTCGTTGATCATTCCGTAAAATTATCGAATCATGTCCTTTAATCGTTTTAATATGTTCAGATATCGACACTCGTCATGTCTACGGAGTTTTACAAAACTGCAATCACTAATTTCTGAAAACTGCCAAGCTATGCAAAAGCACCGCCTGCTCACCGAGCTAATTTGCATCTACTACACTACAACAGCCCATAACGTCCACTGCTGGACATAAGCCTCTCCCATGATGAGAGGAATTTGCCATAATCTCCACGCTTGGCAGGCGGATTGGAGATCGCAGTGATGAAAGACTAACAGAAAACGCTGCTGCCCATTCTCTCGTCTACAGAGGTGCAAGGTGTTCTGCCTCAGACATTAGTCGCCTTATACGACACCCGTGAGTGTAATGGGTTGGTTCTATTCTACTCTGCTGGATACCACACGGCTTTGCATCTACAGGCTGATGATTATTCAGCATCAACAAACTGTATCAGCCAAAGCTTACAAATCAAACCTCACTTCAACTCCTCATACAGCCAAACACAATATTGATTCAGACAGATCCACAGTGGAGCCCATTTACGCCTGCAAACAACCGTGTGGTATTAGGCTATCGTGTTACAGAAACAACAGCCTGTAATTTATTTAGGCGGTTGTTGTACTGGAACAACAATATACTGTAGTGGTTTGGTCACATATACATATATATTTGGTACTATATACATACAGGGCATATAAAGAGCCGTCCTGTGTGTGCAATACTTAGTAAACCCTGGTATGATATTATGTTCCAAACTTTCTGACTATAAATAGGTTTATATCTAGGAGTAATTACTGAGATAAATGATGTTTATTTTGCAAGTAGGTTTTTACAAACAGTTTTACACGTCATCTTTTAAAATTAAATGGGGCTGGTGTTTCGTACCTGACTACTTCTGAAAAGAAACAGCCGAAACAGACTCAGAGGTCATAGTCTCTTTTGAAGTCCAGACATATCTTGGTCAACTCACATGAGGACTATGCAGATTAGTGTCTGAGATGGTCTTTTGAAGAAAGAACCACAAAGATTTGAGTGGACCTGTCCAGTCAGAGCAAGCATTCGTCAGTTATCGTGTAGCTCGACTTATAACTCAATGAGCTCAACGAAAAATAAGTAATACAAGTAAGTACTTATGTATCGAAGAAGACGACATATTGCACCGACCCCAATTACCCCAAATAAATTGTGATAAGAGCATGCAGGAACATAACGATGGTGATAATGAAAATTAAGTCCTGCTAATCTGGTGTTGATAATAGATAATTATATAAAGTCCCTGAAATAAAATGTTTAAATTAGCGCAGGCCACACCGCCAGCTAGCGGACGGGCGGGCTAGGCGGGCGAACATCGTTTCACCTCTTTACATACTTCGGGGTTCACACCGCGAGCTACCGAAAAAGCCGAACGAAGTATGGTTCGCTTCGCTCGCCCGCCCGCTAGCTGGCGGTGTGGCCTGCGTAGACACTACAGACTCACATTTCGACGACCCGAATTGCGCAGCGGTAGTGAGCCTGCCTTACGTTCTTAGGGTCCCGGGTTCGAATCCCGGTAGGAACGAATGTTTTGTGATGAACATGGACATTTTTTTCCGAGTCATTGACGGTTATATGTATGATAAGTATGTATCTACAAACAAAAAGTATCTCAAGTCTCTGTAGTTTATCAACTATCTGGTGTCCACGACACAAGCCTCGTTGATTAGTGTGTCACTAAATATTGTTTCTGTGTGTAATGTCCAGCGATATTTATTTATTAGTTAGTGATTGCATAATATTACAGTAGTCGTTACAGGAAGCTAGTGGCCCAAATCTGAAAACCACTCTTACCAAGGGGTACCGTATTACCCAGTACTAAATGGCTTGTGGAGGTCAGTCACTCCATGTAGAATACTAGTATTCAGTTGCATTCGGTTAGACTAGAAACTGTCCCCAATATAGTTGGGAAAAGGCAGTCAGATCATAATGGTTGGTGATCGCATTTTCTGGTATCATATCGACACAGACCTGCAAGGAATAGAACATCGTAACTCACTTGTTGGCAGTTTTGAATTACAATCATATTCTTATTTATTTTTATTTTTTATTTATTAAAAGGAGAACAACAGCTAAAATAAGTGAGTAACAATTGTTTAAGTGACACAGAGCCAATTACAGGTTCTCACGAGTAGACACAGAAATTGTAGTAGAAATCTTAAGATCGCTAAATAGCAAGCACTATAATAGTACAAATAAAAGGAATTAAAATAAGCAATACGCACTAAATACACTCAGACACTAGGTTAGGCATTGTTGACAAAGGGAAAATAAAATAGAAATAAAGCACTACGCGCATTTAAAAAAGTTTGCATTCAGCCGAGTACGTACAGAATAGGCTTTGGTGGAAAATGGGTCAAAAGAGAACTCCTTACAAAGAATATTGAAGTCCTTGCTCGCTCGCACTATGTATGAGTTTTGCCTATAGTTGGATGAGGAAAAAAGAATGGAGATAAGTGGATTAAATCTGACTGATCTCTGGGGGACATTGAAATGTAATTTATGCAGGAGATCAGGACAGTCAATCTCGTTATTTATAATTTTTAAAAGAAAAGTGCAATCTGCAAGTCGACGACGATCAGAAAGTGGCTGTAAATGCAATTTCTTGCAGAGATTTAAGTAATTATCAGAATGATATGGTATATTATATACTTATTGTACAAAAAATGCAGATTTTTTTTGCATTCACTACTGTCTAAATTCTTTTGCGTTCAGATTTTAAGAAGTGTAAAAACATTGTAAGTCACGAGTGAACTGCAGTTCATAAAATGGTATATTGAGTTACACACCATCATCATCATGGTTAAATACATTTTTATCCGTTGTATCTCAGACATACAATTTTTTTTTTTTCATTTTATGAAATACATACCTACTACCTACCACACTTTTTGCGATTGTAAGTCTGTGTTTGCAATGTAATTTTATACAGATATTGTGATATGTCATTCTAACTCATAAAAAGTCCATCAATATACATTTACATTTCACATAAAAGTGTAGCTATTCCCTCGTTGCTTAAAATTTTCAAGGTTGGTTGGCTTTAAGACTTAACTGAAACCTGAGAGATTTTTTTAAATCTTTGACACACTCTCCTGAAAAATTACTAAAAATGAGTTACAATGTTCTTCCTTGCAGGTGTCGATATTGTGTAAGGACTTTGTTTTATTCCGATACATTTTAAAATCTTTAAAATTACGTTTTAACATACCCAGCTGTCCATGCAAATGTATCCTTCTGCACGTTCATCTTCTATAGTCTACTCTATAGTTGGTGCCAGTTAAGATGAGAATAGGGGTCATTGCCCTTTCCCAAATATCTCTTCGTACGAACCAAAACAAATAAACCATGTATCGTTTTTAATTGGAAAAAATGTTGAAGATCACGATACTGATGACGATTCAAGACTTGAACAGGCTTATTTTTGGTTTTCAAAGTTAAGAAGCTTAATAAATGTAGGTGGGTCAATGACCGCTATTCTCATCTTAACTGGCACCAACTATACGAATAGTATCCACTATATCTCGTTGCACAAAGCGTCAGCCCCTTGTCCACAAGAACTTCAAAACTTTATGACACGTCTTCCAAAATACACTGCAGTTATATCCTTCTAAGTTTAAGTCTGCTTTGGTAACAGAATGCCCTAAGAGCCTTCCTATCACATTCACACGAAGTTTGAATTCTCTGCTGGCATCAATAAGACTAATTCTTGGAGTTTGAGAAGCTGTTATGTCTTGGGGGAGGACTCGTATCATATTGGCTCTTAAGAGTTAGTAGTTAGACTTGATATTAAATCCGAGAGGGACTAACGTATTCATATGGTAATTGGCTTTTGATTGCAGTAACTTCTCTTGTAAAACCCTACCCATTAAGTGATAATTTGGTAAGACTAGAAGACGACTTTAAACGTATTTGAGGAAAGGATTGGTAGATGAAAATTTGGTAATATTTGCTCTTTTTCACGAATTTTAGATCATTTATTTGGCATACCTAAGAAAAAATATTTTATTATTCTGGTGATAAATGTTAAGCAAGCTGTTTTATCCGCAAGAGAACCAAGGTTACCGACGTAGCCCGAAGAATTGTCTAACTTAAGTTGCAGTGGGCAGGGCACATTGCTCGCAGAACGGATGCCCGATGGAGCCGAAAAGTTCTGGAGTGGCGCCGCGAACCTGAAGACGTTGCGTTGGAGGGCCTCCCACTAGGTAGACCGATGACCTGGTGAAGGTTGCGGGGATCCGCTGGATGCGAGTCGTACGGGACCGGTCAATGTGGCGACACTTGGGGGAGGCCTATGTCCAGCAGTGGACGTCTTTCGGCTGAAATGATGAATGATGAAGCTGTTTTATTGGTCACCCAAAATGAAAACTAAATTAATAATGAATTCCCGGTTTCAATAACACTAGTTGACTACGTGCCTACATTAACGCGCACAGTTGGGATTGCCGAAGCTAGACTCAACGCAAAAAGTTAAGTTCCAAGTGTGTATATTGTGTGGTTTTCCATTTTTTGAAAATTTGGGTAATAGAAATAGTAGATTTTACAACAAGTGCACAAAACGAACCATTTTTATCCGAGATTTTTAGCAGCCCGAGCCGAAGGCGAGGGCTGATAGTAATGTCGAGGATAAAATGGTTTTGTGGACGAGTTATAAACTCTGCTTTTCACTTCGATTGCGAGGAAATAAAACAGTAGTATAAATTGAAGAAGTTAATAAACACGCAAAAACAAGAGCTGTTTCCCGCCGCTTTCTGTTTTTGAAATCTTACGACATTGATATTAGACTTGGGCTGCAGACCTATTCAGCCTACTATTAAATATTTTTTTTTATGATAATTTTCTTAAATTAATTAAATAACCTACCGTAGGTACTTGAATTTAATTTTTTATATCTTTATTTTGTCTTAAAAAACACATAAGGCAAATAAATTAAAGTAAATATTATAAAATAACAAATTCTATCTATGAACTTCTTATTGCGTTTGGCTGTATGGCTCATTTTCTTTGCCTTAATATAGATACATTTATGAGTAGATACGTTAATGCCCTTGTGCACAAAATTCGATTTTGTGCAGCCTATATCCTGCACAAACAAGCACTTTCAGAGCATGAGAAGTGAAAAAATAATTATATACATATGTTAAATAACCATGTACATTTTTTAGTAGGTCACTATAGTGACAGACTTATATATCTGGATATCAACACTATTGTTGGTAAACTGAAGTCGACACGGGGTAAGGTGTATCTACCTATTAGATGTAGACACAAAATAGCTCGGCTATTAGCTTATAATATTCACACAGACATAAATAGTATGTCTAAGTTTAGTTCTATTATTAACACTGCGACTATTAGTAGTAATACTAATATACAGGTGACTTTCAATGAATATAGCACTAGTGCTATAAATGTTTACAAACATTGTACTGAGGAGGATCCATGTGTCACCGTGGAGAATTCTCAATTAGGGTATATTAGTATTAGTGATAGGGTCTTGTTGTCTGAGGATGGTACGGGTGTCTCCAGCCTCACTCCAAAAATTAATTTAAACTAGGAAATGAGACAACAGGAGGTACGATTAACAATATTGTTAATCCTACCAACGTATCTTCTTGCACTCAATTAGTTAGTAAAAAAGGGCCTCAGCAGAACACTTTGAAATTATTCCACCAAAATATCCAAGGCATTTCTTCCAAATTATTAGAAATTGAATTGTTTTTAGAAAATAGTAAGTTTGACATTATTTGTTTTACTGAACATTGGCTTAAGGATTACCAAATGCTTATCAATTATGAGAACTATATGGTGGGTAGCTGCTTTAACCGTAAAATTATGCTTCGTGGAGGTTCCCTAATATTAATAAGAAATTGTTTTAAATATAAGCAACGTAATGACATAGTAGGTCTCTCGGTTGAACATTGCGTTGAACTGTCCTGTGTTGAGCTAGATAAGCATGTAATTGTGTGTGTGTACAGACCCCCAAACTATCAAAACTTTACTTTGTTTGAATCAATAATGGAAGATGTTATGGCAAAACTTGCAGTCAGTAATAAATCTACAATTATTTGTGGTGATTTTAATATCAATATTTTAGAAGAATGTGCAAATAGCAGTCGCTTATTAAATCTTTTTAAGTCATTTGACTTGACGAACACTTTTACAGAACCTACTAGAGTCACTCCATCTTCTGCTACTTGTATAGATAATATTTTCTGCGATTGTGATTACTTAGATAAAGCAATAGTAAATTGTCTAACCTCTGACCATAGCGGACAAACTGTAACCTTCAGGTGTAATACACCCCCATCGCAAAAAGTTCAAATTAAATTTAGACCTATAACTTCTAGCAGATTAAATAGGTATAATATTTTGCTACAGAACAAGTTAAGCGTTATGGGCCTTGATGATATTAATATAGATCAATTGTATGATCGTTTCTTTTCAATAGTTCACACGGAATTCAATAAAACTTTTGAAAAGAAGACAAAAAGTATTTGCCCTAAATTCATATTTAGTGATTGGGCAACTAGAGGTATCAGAAAAAGTAGGGAAAGACTATTTGAGCTTTATGGCCTTAAGCCTTTTATAAACACTGAAACTTTTAACAAGTATGTTGCTAAGTATTCAAACATTTTTAGAAATACATGCAAGGTTGCTAAAGCACTGCACATTAGCAACAAGATCAAAACAGCAGAAAATAAAATAAAGACAGTTTGGAAAGTTATAAATAACGAGACTAACAGGAAGAAAATACGTAACACTAGCTACACATTAGATACAGCATGTGGTCCTAAAAGCTCTAATCAGGAAGTAGCTCAAGAATTTGTAAAGTTCTTTACCGATATACCACAAAAAACAACGGAGGCTCTTATTTCCTCACCTGAACTCTCAATTGGTTTATTAAAGGCGAATGTGTCTGGCTGCCTGGTTGAATTTAAATTTAAACACATTAACCCTATGATTGTTATTAAAACTTTCCGGCAAATAAAGATCAAACTAACCGAAGATCTATGGGGAATGTCTGTCAAAGTTTGTACATCCATACTTGAGACTATAGCCCCTTACTTAGCTTTAATTTTTAATTTATGTGTAGACCAAGGAGTTTTCCCTGATTTAATGAAATACAGTAAAGTCATACCTCTTTTCAAATCCGGGGACAGTAAAAATACTAATAATTATAGACCTGTATCCGTGTTACCAGTTTTTAGCAAGGTTTTTGAAAAAGTAATGCTTAATCAAATGCTCTATCATTTTAACACCAACAGAATCTTACATGATCAACAGTATGGCTTCACCAAGGGACGTTGTACAACTGACGCCGGTGTAACCTTAATAAGCACATATTTACTGCGTGGGAAGAGTCTCAAGATGCCATAGGAATTTTTTGTGACCTCTCCAAAGCGTTTGATTGCGTAAATCACGACACATTACTTTTGAAACTTGAGCATTACGGACTGGGCAAACTTGCACTTAGTTTGGTAAAATCTTATTTGAATGATAGACAACAACATGTTCAAATAAATGGTGTTAACTCACAGGGGTTAAAAGTAAAAATGGGGGTTCCACAAGGCTCAATATTGGGTCCTTTTCTCTTTCTAGTATATATAAATGATCTACCCTATTTACTGAAAAACCAACCTCAAAATATGGTGTTATTTGCTGATGACACTTCCCTAATTTTTAAGATAAATAGGCGGGCCCAAAATCTAGATGACGTGAATAATGCCCTACTTCAGGTCCAAAATTGGTTCACAGCAAACAATTTGGTATTAAATGAAAAAAAAACTAAATGCATAAGATTTGCTTTACCGAATGTTAAAAGTAGTGATTGTGATATAATATTGAATAAAGAGAAACTTGAATTCGTAGATAAAACGGTTTTCCTGGGGATTACGCTTGATTCAAGGCTACAATGGGGTTCTCATTTGACATCTCTTGCGGGGCGGCTAAGTTCAGCAGCCTTTGCCATTAGAAAAATCCGTCAGTATACTGATGTAGATACCGCTAGACTGGTTTATTTTAGTTACTTTCATAGTATAATGTCTTATGGCATTTTGCTGTGGGGACGGGCTGCAGATATTGAGTCTATATTTATTCTGCAGAAAAGAGCCATCAGAGCCATATATAATCTTCGTAGGCGCGATTCTCTAAGGGAACTGTTTAAGGATATTGGCATCATGACGGTACATTGTCAATACATCTACGAAAACATAATGTACGTCAGAAAAAATCTGCACCTTTTTGGTAAAAGGGGTGACAGACATAATTACAGTACTAGAAATAGGGACCAACTAGTTCAGCCAGGTTTCAGACTCGCTAAAGTAGACTCATCTTTCATGGGGTACTGTTTGAGATGCTATAATAAAATTCCACAAAGTATTCTTGAACTGAATGAGACGAAATTTAAAACATGCATTAAACGCACACTATGTAAACAAGCATATTACAAGTTGAGCGATTATATCGCTGATAAAAATGCTTGGCTCAATGCTGGTCCTGCTCCACATGGACAGGGGCGCATAAATTGATAGCATTAAATTGTATTGTTGGAGCTGCTGAAGATTGTACAACTATCTTTGCATTGTATAGAATCAATCTCTTTAGTATTATATAAATGCATAGCCCATATTGTGTGAGTACTATGTACTAGAAAGCTATCATTCACTGGAAACCTACGTCTTTTCTTGACTTGAATGTGCCCTGGCGGTTTGGAGTATGTCATGCTCACTCTATTGTCTCGCTGATGGTGGCGCATGTGTCGGATCATTTAGTTCCCTTCAAAATGGTTGAGTTGAATGGTGCTGATCCATGCGTCATGTCCGTGAACGGGCGCTGTCAGTTGTGACTGGTCATCTCTTGGTTGCCATGGCTTATTTGAATGAATTATTTTGAATTGTATTTTTTTTTTGTTTGTGTGTTTTTGCTGTGGACACTTTTACCGTGCACATCTTGCTACATTGTTCTCACATAATATACCATCTCAACGTGAATGATGTAACCAAGATTTTGTAACAATATTCTGATTTAAAAGAGTGTCCATGGAGTTTCTTGCCCATTCTTCTCCATAGAGATCTACGCTAGGGAATGGGCAACTACAGTACTTTCACAGTTTTTATGTCTTGTGACTGGGACTGTAGCTACATTTAATTTTCATCTTTGTTTCGACAATTCAAAAGTGCCTGTAACTGGCTTACTTGAAATAAATGCTTTGATTTTGATTTTGATTTTGTATTAGTTGGGCAATCGTATGGTTATACGTCATACGGGCTCTAACAATACTGAAACTCGTCGTTCGTTCGTTCTGTCTTGACTGCATCGTCGGTCGAGTGGCCGCTAGCGAGACTGCTGTGCGTGAGGTCCTGTGTTCAATTCCCGGGTCAGGCAAAGTATTATTGGGGAATTTCTCAATAGCAGCCACGGTGTCTGGATTTGTGCACGATTGATGTCAATAGGCTCGGCGAAATGTGGGTGTACCCACCTCTGCCTAACCCTTAGGGGATTACAAGTGTGATGTTGTGCCCCTTTGTGTAAGTACTGAAACAATATAAAAAAAATCACGGCAGTCTTAGGGGACTGCCGATAGAAGTGAAAACAAAAAGTACACAGGCCCCGGCCCAGTCGTAGCACTGGTAATGCCCCGCGCATGCCTATGTGGTGCTACGCCGTAGCGGATGCTACGAGTGCTACGAACGGCTACGAAGCGTCACCGCACGTTACGTTTCGTGACGATGAGTTCAATGTTTTTCCTTCAACCAAAAAGTGCTCAACGCGCCTAAAGAAGTTTTCACTTCAAAAACAAAAATCAAACTTGAAAATCAACGAAACAAATCTATTTCACCGACAAAACCCGAACGAGTCCTAAATCTGCATTGCTAGTCGTAAACTGTAAATAGACTAGAAAATTTGCGGTACAATAGCGGTGACGTTGCGGGTTGCGGTCACGTGGCGGGGACGCGGCGGGGGCCGGACGTTCGCGGTGAGGCGCGGATTTGTGCTACTGAATTTGTAAATCACTTTATTTTGATACGACTGTGAGTTATGTTAGGTGGAGAAATGAATGCTTCGGGACTTATGCTCTTATGCTGTATGAGCATAAAGGTGCAAGTTGGCAGCGGGCGACACGAAGCCGCAGACGACGCGACGTGTCGCCGCGACACTACTGGTTTATAATTATGTATGTATTTCTATGAAATTCCTTTCGAAGCAAGCGACATGAAGCTAGCGACGCGTCGTCGAGCGGCAGTCGCAAGTGTCGCCCAACCGCAGATCAGTAGTGTCGCTGAGGCCGAAATGACGAGTTTGAAATCATGACTGCGGCGACATGAAGCGACGACACGTCGTCTGCGGCGGCTTCGTGTCCCCCGCTGCCAACTTGCACCTTAAGTTTGGTGGAATTACCATCACCATTCCCTTGTCCTTATCCCCCATATCTCAACGAGTCGCACTGTGACACGATTGGGTGTGACTCGCTAGTAACCCACCAATTTATTTGGTATGGTGCAGTGTTCTTTGATTTGTGGTCATATAATGCATCATTCCGTTTCCACCCATATCATCTTTCACAGTCCATCGTGTTTTGTTCTTCCTCTACAATAGGGTACAGGACACCATAAAACAATAATTCCAAGACACCTATATCTAAAAAAACACTTAATTTTGGGCCTGAAAACCCGATTTATTTTCACCCTTATGTTCCCAGCCGTGCCCAAATGGGCACGGTGCATTGTTATTTTAATTGTGTCTGTAATTGCGGGTATTGAAGTGCTACTTGACAAATTCGATTTTTAGTTGCTTTGAAATCAATAAATAATTGAATCATTGAGTTGAATAAACAGTGACGTCGTCACAGTTTGCTATTGCCATACGAAATCTATGAGAGGACCGCGTTTTGACAGCTCTTAAAAAGTATCTCAATTGATTGATGTGTCATCTACCCCACCCCATTATAGTCATCCACTCAGACTAAATAAAAAACCAAGACATAGCTGCGTACAATAAAGTGATGCCAGTTTCGTAAACATGTCTGCATTTTTTGAGCGTAGTATGGTTGTAGTTTAATGTAAATGTGTGCGTGTGAGCGTGTATGTGCAGAGCGGAGCTTAGTTTTGCACTGGCATCACTTTATTGTTCGCAGCGCTATGTCTTGGTTTGTTTATTTGGTCTGAAGTCATCCTTAATCATTCTCAAACAAAACACACGACATTTTTCTCATTCCTCCATACCTATCACATGCCCATGCGGGAGCAGTGGTGGCCCAGTGGAGCAGTGGTGGCCCAGTGGTGGCGGCCCCGACTTACAAACAGTAAGTCGTGGGTTCGAACCCAGACAGGCGCATTACTTTTTGTGTTATTTATTTCATCACCACTACTCCCAAAACGGTGAAAGAAAACATCGTTAGGAAACCGGCATGTCTTAGAACCAAAAAATTCGAAGACATGTGACTTCTACCAATCCGCACTGGGCCTGCGTGGTGGATTACAGCTCATTCCCTCTCATAAAGAGGAGGCCTGTGTCCCAGCAGTGGGAACATTAATAGGCTGATGATGATGATGACAACCGATTACCACACAACTTCACTACTAGACTGCATTTATACTCATTTCAGCACGACTGACGGATTAAATTAGATACCGACTTAATATAAACTTCTTTTTATATTTTTATGCTGCCCTCAACTATTCCTACTAACCCAGAAAGAAAATAAACACCCCCGACCAAAACACAACGAAACGGTCGTATTTAATAACAAAACTTTCAGTGAGCAAGTAAAACTTTAAAACCCACTGTTTTTCATTTAATGTTTTATTTAAATTGCTGGCCGTCACCGGCCGCGGCATCGTAAACGGACATAGTATTGACATGCAGTATTTCAACTAGGTACAAATAGGGTACATGACACCATAAAACAATAATTCCAACACACCAATCTCTAAAAAAACAACGATTACCCGATTAACCCGATTTATTTTCAATTAATTGCCAAATTCGATTTTTAGTTGCTTTGAAATCAATAAATAGTTGAGTCTTTGAGTTGAATAAACAGTGACGGCACAGTTTGCTATTGTCATACAAAATCTATGAGAGAACCGCGCTTTGACAGCTCTTAAAAAGTATCTTAATTGATTGGTGTGTCACCACATTGTAGGACCGACTCACACACTCATGCAAAGCGTTTACACGAATTTTAGGCATCAGTTAACAAGTTACTACTTAGAGCGGTTTCAGACTAGCGCATAAGCTCGTGGCGGCTAACGTGCGTACACGCGCGCCACATCACGCGCTTCAAAACTAAGAACGCGCAACACGCGCTTATTCCGGCGTGTTCGCATGAATAAAATAACAGCTGTCAGCAAAAGTGATGATTTACCTCGCGACTCGCGCTTGTACGAGTTTATACACGCGTCAACGCTCCTTGTTCGGGTCGCAGTAAAAGGCGCGCGTAAGTATACGCGACTACAGCCTCCATACGCGTCCAAAACCGAGCTTATACGCGCCGTAAATAAGCTAACCTAAAACTGATTGGTTCTGCATCGTACTGGAAAAGGGAAAAGTGGGATTTCACAAAAAGAGCCTAGTTGGTTTACTGGCTATCTTTATACTGCGGCTGTGGGGCTCACAATTGAGATAAGGACACTTTATAGCCGTACTGTGGTGGAAAATATTCACAGCTCCCAGTTTCCCAGTATTTTATTTATATAAACACATCGAACAATCGGTTATTTACAAACAGATTTCGTTTCAACAAATTATTTATCTGCATGAATTGAAGTATTCAATCGGAAAATCTGTTCCCGATTTAATTTATTGCCTTATTTATGTTTCTTTCGACACTCTGCCAGCGGGTCGTGTTTCGAAACTGTCTTTTATGGTGGGATTTAATATTTTGATAAATGATGCTGTAGAATGGTTTTAATACGGATTAATATAGTCATGTTGTTAAAGTAACAATGGTAGGCTATTGCTATCTTTTTCTCTCTAATAAAATGAGAAAGAGACGGACGTAATTTAGAGCTGCCAAATTTAGCTGGAACTAATATTTCCATACAAATGAAGGGTACACGTAAAAACATGTCGACTAAAAACACGGTGAAGCGCAAGGCATAAACTAGTTTGACATCTCTAACTTAGTTCATAGCTATAGCCGTCCTTTTTTCGCACTGCCTTTTAGTAAAAAATAGCAATAGCCTAAATTAAGTTTAGTTTGTGCACAACAGAATTGACACCAAAGTAGGATAGGATGTTTTTAAAAAGGATTTAATTGCCATGGTGGTTGGGAAAGTAACAATAACATGTTTCTTTACGACAAGGTGGATTTTAGTTCAGGTAACCCGTCCTGTAAAACTAACAAACAAAACAAAAATCTCAACATTTTTTCTTTTTTGGGACGAGGCCACTACACTGTTCCCAAACCACTGCAACTCCTGAAAGCCAGAACCAAAAGAGGCCACTACCAGAAAACCGCCGACAAAATGAAGCTCCGCGAAGTCCCAGAGAAACAATAGGGTAGATGACACCATAAAACAATAATTCCAAGACACCAATCTCTAAAAAAAAACACTTTATTTTGGGCCAGAAAACCCGATTTATTTTCAACTAATTGCCAAATTCGATTTTTAATTGCTTTGAAATCAATAAATAGTTGAGTCATTGAGTTGAATAAACAGTGACATCACAGTTGGCTATTGCCATACAAAATCTATGAGAAACCGCGTTTTGACAGCTTTACAAAAGTATCTCAATTGATTGGTGTGTTATCTACCCCATTCCTAAAATTATTGTTACTAACATACTGCAGTACATCTAAATATTCCTTCCCTCAATAAATTCGTAGCTCACTACCAAACTGTGAACAGTAAATTCTGTCCGATAAGTTCCTTACACTTTTAGCAGCTGTCCTCGATCTGGCACTCGCCTGGCAACCGCCGATTCGTTGGAGCCCCCGCCTAATGAAGATATATGGGTCGATTCCTTCATTTACCGCCGAGAAAATGGTTACACGATTGCTTGGTGCTAGGGAATCTTGTAGTTGTAAAATGGTTGAAAGTTTCTGTTATACTGGTGTTGATTCTGTTGTGCACAAACTAAATTTAATTTAGGCTATTGCTATCTTTTACTAAAAGGCAGTGCGAGAAAAGGACGGCTATAGCTATGAACTAAATTAGAGATGTCAAACTAGTTCAATATGCCTTGCGCTTCACCGTGTTTTTAGTCGACATGTTTTTACGTGCACCCTTCATTTGTATGGAAATATTAGTTACAACTAAATTTGACAGCTCTAAATTACGTCTGTCTCCTTTCTCGTTTTATTAGAGAGAAAAAGATAGCAATAGCCTAAATTTAGTTTAGTTTGTGCACAACAGAATCGGCACCATTGATGAGTTTTATGTTATGTGGTTGTGTTGTTTTACCCGACTGCGCCAGAAGGAGGGTTATGTTTTTCGAGAGTATGTATGTATGTAAGTTTGTATGTATGTATATATAATTGTTTGGCACGCTCTGTGGCCTGAACGGCTGGATGGATTTTAGCTTGAGAGGTGTCGTTAGATTCGTATTTACTGTGAGAGTGACACTGGGTATATCAAAAAAAAAAACAAAATGGCGGATTTCTGGCGCCAAATTCAAATGTTTGGCGCGCTCTGCAGCCTGAACGGCTTGATAAAGGGCTCATCATGAGGATTTTAAAATGGTATATCTAAGTACCTAACTAAAAAGTGTAAAATAAAATAAAAAATAATTAAAAAAATTAAAAAACCCGATTGCGTAAAAAATAACTAATATTTTAAATAAAAACTGAAATAAATAAAACAAGTTCAGGAGACAGGACATATTGACTGCAACAATCGAACCGACTAAAGTTTGAAAAAATAACATCCTGTAGTTTTTTTACATCAATCGATAGGGGCAATCATATGGATCAAATCTCTCAAGCAAACATGATAAATTAAATGAAGGGAAAACCATGAAAGCGAAACTTATTTAAATAAACTTCTGACGTAAACATAACATTTGGTCGCTGTACCAAATTAATACATCATTTTGGACGTGAGACATAGTGCGCGACGTCAAAAAACAGACAAAACCACCAAAAAACGTGTTCCGCGCAGCAGTGGCAGCACACCTTTTCATTAATTCTACATTTCACTACAAGTCAAAATGATACAAAAGGAATAGCTCGATGAACCAAAAAGAAAAAAAGAGACAGATAGTGTTGTTCTATGTCTGGAGTGCACGCGTCCTTGTCGTACTCAGGACCAAAATGTATTTCCCATCTCTTTCTTTTTTTATCCTCCAAATATCAGAATATTTATTTTGGAAAATAAATGAAAATATTAATAATTCGAATTATATTGCGTAGTTACAATATGTTGTATGAGATCCCTTATGTTTTATTTACTTTGGTATCATAATTTTCTGAACACGCACGATGGCATTTTTACAATTTTTATTTAAATTCGTAGCAGCGTATCGCTCGTCGCCGTGCGTGTTGCAGACTAAAGGCAATACGACCCAATTGGGCCGTTTTTGAGTCTTCACATAATATCTGTTCAAACATATCTGTTTACTAGAATATCATTGCTTCAGGGTAAGATGAACCTGTCGTAGAACGTAGCCAAATATCCCTTAGTGTCGAGTATAGTGGGCGTAGCAAAGACAAAGAAAGAGGGTAGAGAGATTTGTCTGCTCCTAACAATTTATTTTCCATCCACCCGCATTCTCCAGTTAACCCGCGATCATGACGCATGCAACAGCGTCGAAATATCGGGAGCTAAAAAAAAATTATCACGGAAGATATCCCGTAAGTGACAATATAAGTTTTGTAACCAAGTATGTTTGAAGCAAAGAATTTTCAACATCTCCTCAAATATTTAGGGTTCCCTACCTGAAGGGTAACCAACGGGAACCTATAGCCCTCTGTATACCTCCATATCTAGTGGGCTGTATCTCATGATCCGTAATAGGTAGTTGAAATTCTCATAGAATGTGTATTTCCCTGTGGATGGTGAGCTATGGGCTAGCTCGCCGTTCGTCCGTCTTATGACGATAGGCCGTGTCGACAGCGCGTTCGTGTTCCACGCGCGCCTCAAAGAGAGTCAGCAAAAGGAAGGGGTCCGCAAGGACCGATGCCTGCCGGGGCTGCGGAACTGTTCGAAAGAGATACCGTGGCCCCGGAACGCAAAGGGCGATGAAGAAACATGGATGGGTTTTAGTCAGTAAAAGTCTGACACTCTTCCCTGCTCCGCCCAGAGCGGGAGGAGTCATTTGATGATTTCACATCAAAAAATGTGTATTTCTGTTGTCGCTTTAACAACAAATAATAAATTAAAGGGGGCTTCCCTACTATAACGGTACCGTATTCTTCATCCGCGAGTCCGATTCGCACTGGGCTGGTTTTTCAAGCTAACCAAGGACTCGCTTCATAAGCACTGGGTTTTGAATTTCAAATTTCAGAACTTTTCAAGGAAGTCTCGACCCGGCAATAAGATACTAACATTTCACCCTTGAAAACACCAACAACAGTATGAACTACATAAGAAATCCTCCACCAGTTTGCATAGGAGAATAATAAAAACAAGTACTGTAAGAAACGCCCTATATAACTTTTATAGAGTAACAAATGACATTCTAGTTTCACCCCACGGAGCTATGCAACTTTCGCAGTGCTTACCATATAAAAAGATATAGCGTTATGAATGTGTTCCCAGCTTAAGTGTGAAAATGTTACGTTTTGCATGCAGAGAGGATGTAGTTTTTATTAAATGGTTACTGGTTGTGAACTGAGAAAGCGATGGTTTTGGTTGGAATTTTGCAAGAAGATTTAACTGAATAACTACAGAGAAACGAAATAAAGCAACAGCCTAAAAATCAAGTAGTTTAATAAACTATTTAATGATGATTCATGATTTTCAGTCATAAAAACTTATAAAAAACTACAATTATAAACACAAAGGAAAACCTGGAAAAAAAACAGTTGACGTCGCCAACACTAAGCCAAGCTTGATGATTATTGGCCGTTCATTTGCAATGAAGATAGACATACTAATTTAAAAAATAAGGGCGATACGAAACGAGAGGCCTACGTCCAGCAGTGTACCTCGAAAATACACTATGCTTAGAAACAGCTTTTAACAGCAAAAAAATAACTAGGTATGTGTACAAAAACGGCAATCCATTGATTATTTAGAACTTCATGAGATTGAACATTTAGTTCAAAGACCTTGCACAATAAAGGCAATTTTAAAATAAATTACAATTACAATTGAAAACTTACAATATTTCATGCAAGACTTGCTGCATTTTATTAATCTATTTACATTACTTTTAAAATTGAATATAAATAAGAATGGTTTCAAAATAGATTATCCTTTTGCCTCTCAGTTTAAATTCAATTGAATTACAAAGAGTTTATTAACTAAACATTGCAGATACCAATTGAATTTTGTGGCATACGATCAAAGGGGTTTGTGCTAACTAACTTGTATCAAAGTTTCAAGTCAAATAATAGATAACTAAATAAATTTCAACTCTCATAAGACCTGTGTGATTGTCGATATCGTTGACATTAAATCAAAATCTTATCACAATCACAAAAAAGCTTATACAAGCTTGCAAAAGGAGAAATCTTTTTAAAAGTTAAAGTAAAAACGTTTTAAAATACTGTTTAATATTTTAATCATTGACCCCGCTGATATCACACACTTTGAAAAACTAAGGGAACCTGAAGGGCAGATCCCGTATTCACGTTTATTCCCGTATCTCAGTTTCAATCATCAAAAATTACAACAAAAAAAAATCTAATTAGTCCGTCAGTTAGATTATCATAAAATATTTGACCCGTATTTTTTCTTTTGTTACGTAAACCAAAATTGACGAAGATGCGACGCTTTTAAAATTCTCAATACGTCACACCGTGGTATAATTTTTAGTGCGTTCTGACGTCACGAGTTTGGATGCCTTTTATCTTTGTCAATATTCATTGATTTACAAAAACAAAAAATACGTGTCCATTATTTTCCAATGCTCTAACTGACGGACTAAATAGATTTGCAATTTATTGATGGTGGAAACTGGCCTATTAAGTGAGATTACGACTAATTTGGCACGTTTTTTTTTTCAGCGGTCATCGTGCATGCGACTGATGTGACCCACCCAATCCCATTTTAGCATAGCAGCTTTCTTGCTAACGTCCACTATGTTTTGAAACGCAGCGTGGTGTTTCGAACCCTGTCTTGTCTTTTGACACCCAGAATGCAGCGTTCCATTGCCCTTTGGCAAACTCCAAGGCAGAACTTCTGACTTCTGAGACTCGGTGAGTGACCAGGTCTGAGCACCGTAGGTTAAATAAAATAAAAATAAAAAAAGCCTTTATTTCTTCCATGCACTTTTACAACTTTCGTTTTTCATAAGGTAGTTAGTTTACATTTTGCTTATCCTAGTATTAGTTTTTATTATTATTTATTCGTTAAATTATGCAAGTCTACACAGGTGAAGGCCTCCTCCAAAGATAGCCAATTGTCTCGGTCTTGGGCTATTTCTGACCGGCGATATTTTAAATTTTATCGTCCCATCTTCTCATAGGCCTTCATATGCCTCTTTTGCCGAGCGGGCCCTTTCATGATGTCACTGTTTTGGTCCACGTGCTACATGACCGGCCCACTTCCATTTCAATTTTTTCGCTTATTTGTAGAGCATCTGTGGACTTTGTCAGTTTTCTTATTTTAGTTTGCCTTATTTTTTGTATTTTTCTTATGCTAAGCATCCGTCGCGCCGTAGGTTAGGACGTTTTATTATGAGAAGTGGTGTACTGAAAATTCCAGTAAATATTTTAAGGACACAAAAGTATCACAATATCTACGATGTATATTGAATAATCTACTTACAATATCTTCTTGGATAGGAACACCTTATAAAAATGCATATTCTCTTTGTCACTACCCAGAACACAACATATCATATTATGATTCTTAATGCTGTGTTTCGTTTACGTAATCTAAGTACTGGCTGTTTTATTTTAGTTACTCATCTCATTAGATACCACTGTTATTGACTTCCGTACGTTTTTTCAAGGGTGACCACTAGAAAACCAGCGCTGTGCTGTGGGCTCCCCATAGCACAGCATCATGCTGAGTATGGTTTAACCTGTTTGTCGCACTCACGACGTGCTAGATGTCAACTTTTTTGTTTTTTTCTTGTTTCTGTTCCATTCTGTTATATTTTAAACGTCTTATAAGCTTTGTACTTATGTTTTGCACGTCATGTGCCTGCGGCAAATAAATATTTATTCTTTTCTTTCTTTCTTTTCTTTCTTTCATATCGTTACGCCCCAATCCCGACCAACCTTTACCAGCTTCAAAAGGCCCTCACCCTCACAAGGTCAATGGCTCTTGTCAGACACAGTGTGCCCTTGAACCTCCGCCATTAATTACAGACATCTATTAATCTTACACAACGCGGATAAAACATGCTTGTAACCTAAAACCGTAAAAACGTTGTTACATGAAATGATGGGCAAATTGCTTTTGAGGCGCAAATAGTTTGGTCGACGTCAAAGAAAAATGGGCTTTGTTTTAGGCTGAAAATACTTTGTTTGGTAAGTTATAAGTGTAGTTGGTGGCACTTTTAATTATTCTTCCTATTATAGAACCCAATTGTAAAAAAATCGCTTGTAGAAACCAGCTACATTATTCGTGAGTGAATATTAGCAGAGCTATCACAATTTTTGGGAAAGAAGTCGCAGGCGAAGTGCTTGTTATACATATTTATAAATATATATAAATCTTTATTGGAACAAAAACACATTTTACAAATTGATTGCGTACGTAAATAGCCACATTAGTTACAAAACTGTGTCGCAGCTATTAACGCCCACCTCCAAGAGGGAGACCACAGCGTTCCAGTACAGGGAAAACAAATAAATTAGTATTTTTAGGGTTCCGTACCCAAAGGGTAAAAACGGAACCCTATTACTAAGACTTCGCTGTCTGTCCGTCTGTCCGTCTGTCCGTCTGTCCGCCTGTCTGTCACCAGGCTGTATCTCATGAACCGTGACAGCTAGACAGTTGAAATTTTCACAGATGATGTATTTCGGTTGCCGCTATAACAACAAATACTAAAAACAGAATAAAATTAATATTTAAGGGGGGCTCCCATACAACAAACGTGATTTTTTTGATAATAGTACGGAACCCTTCGTGCGCGAGTCCGACTCGCACTTGGCCGGTTTTTTTTAAATAATAAACAATTAAAGTAGTAAACAGTAAAAATCTAAGTAAACTATTCAGAGATGATTCATGATTTTCAGAGATTTTTACTTAGAAAAAACTTAGAAAAAACTACAATTATAACCACAAAGGAGACCTGAAAATAATCAAATGACATTGCCAACTCCAGGCCAAGCTTATTGATTATTGGCCGTTCATTTGCAATGAAGATAGACATACTAATTTAAAAAACATGGGCGATACCATACGAGAGGTCTATGTCCAGCAGTGTACCTCGAAAAGACACTATGCTTAAAACAGCTTTTAACAGCAAAAAATATAATTATGTCTACAAAAAAGGCAATCCATGAATTAGGTATTTAGAACCTCATGAGATTGAACATTTAGTTCAAAGACCTTACACAATAAAGGCAATTTTAAAATAAATTAGAATTACAATTGAAAATTTTCAATATTTCATGCAAGACATGCTGCATTTTATTAATCTATTTACAACAATATTACAATTTACTTTTAGAATTGAATATTAATAAGAATAGTTTCAAAATAGATTATCCTTTTGCCTCTCAGTTTAAATTCAATTGAATTACAAAGAGTTTATTATTAACTAAACATTGCAGATACCAATTGAATTTTGTGGCATACGATCAAAGGGGTTTGTGCTAACTAACTTGTATCAAAGTTTCAAGTCAAAGAATAGATAACTACTTACATAACTATCAACTCTCATGAGACATGTGTGAATGTCAATGTCGTTATCATTTAAAAGTTTTAACTTTAAAAGCTTATACAAGCTTGCAAAAGGACAAAACTTTTTAAAAGTTAAAGTAAAAACGTTTTAAAATACTGTTTTATATTGTAATCATTGACCCCGCTGAAATCACACACTTTAAATAGCCAAGGGAACCTGAAGAGCAGATCCCGTATTCACGTTTATTCCCGTATCTTAGTTTCAATCATCAAAAATTACAATAGGCTTGTGTACTGAAAAAATCGAATTAGTCCGTCAGTTAGATTATCAAAAAATATTTGAGCCGTATTTTTTCTTTTGTTACGTAAACCAGAATTGACGAAGATACGCCGCTTTTAAAATTCTCAATACGTCACACCGTGGTATAATTTTTTGTGCGTTCTGTGTGCTTAGTGCGAGATTTGTTATTTTCGTTCACCACATTCGAGCGCGTTAACGTTTAGGCAAATTTGTATGGGGCTGGGGTAGCGCCATCTAGCGTAATATGTCAGAACTAGGTAGTGTGAGTGCCGCATCGACAATCGTTAACTTGCGAGTGTGAGATCCTAGAATACATTCATTCGTTTTCGCGTTAATTCACCGTAACTTGTGTTGCGTACATTAATAACCGGCCAAAATAAGTTGACATTCGTATTTTGTGTTCATAATATAAGCGACTGCCTATTCAATTAGTGGTGGTTATAGAACGAAGTTAGACGACATTACTTATCTGTGGTCAATGGTCATTAGTTTTGTTTGTGTTTACGAAAGTTTGTGTTAGTTTCGAATATTATTGTTAAAAATAAAGACTAGCCCGTCCCAATTTGAAATGCTGGTGACATAAATGACTAATAATGCCCGAGTGGTTTGTGGTGGTGTTTCTATCCTTGTTTACGTAACTGTGTTTACTTTTTTGTGGCGTTATATTACGCTTATCTTGTGCTTTTGCGGTCTCAAACATTGTCCAAACGAAATAATACGAGATTCCATGGTAAGTTTCATTCACAATACGAAATTAAATTAAATTACTTTGTTATTTCACCACTCTCATGATGCTCTCACCACAAAATCTTAGGTGAAAACTTTTCACGCTCGCGTTTCGTATTCGAGCTGTCAAAACTGTCAAAATTGTAACTTGCACTCGCGATAGCATGCAAACGTTAGCGATATGCTCCAAACGGACCTCATTTTCATAGAGGCATTCTATTGTCATTACCGACGACGTAAATGGTAACGTAAACTCGGTTTACGCGGTCGACACATTACTTGAATTTTAGTGTAAAACTCGCACTTAGCACACTGATGTCACGAGACCCCACTCCCGAGTTTTGATGCGTTTTATCTTTGTCACAATATTCATTGATTTACAAAAACAAAAAAATCGTGTCCATTATTTTCCAATGCTTTAAATGACGGACTAAATAGATTTGCAATTTATTGATGGTGGAAACTAGCCTATTGAAGTGAGATTACGACTAACTTGGCACGTTTCTTTTTTCTTTTTTCTGCGGTCGTCGTGCATTCGACTGATGTGACCCGCCCGATCCCAGTTTAGCCTAGCAGCCTTCTTGCTAACGTCCACTATGTCCGTTTTAGAAGGCAGCGTGGTGTTTCGAACCCTAGCTGTCTTGTCTTTTGACACCCAGAATGCTGCGTTCCATTGCCCTTTGACAAACTCCAAGGCGGAACTTTTGAGACTTGGTGAGCGACCAGGTCTAAGCACCGTTTTATTACGAGAAGTGGTGTACTGAAAATGTCAGTAAATATTTTAAGGACACAAAAGGATCACAATATCTACGATGTACCTATATAGAATATTCTATGTACAATATCTTCTTGCATAGGAACACCTTATAAAAATGCATATTCTCTTCGTCACTACCCAGAACACAACATATCATATTATGTTTCTTATGCTGTGTTTTGTTTACGTAATCTAAGTACTGGCTGTTTTATTAGGGTTCCGTAACCAAAGGGTAAAAACGGAACCCTATTACTAAGACTTCGCTGTCTGTCCGTCTGTCTGTCCGTCTGTCCGTCTGTCCGTCTGTCTGTCACCAGGCTGTATCTCATGAACCGTGACAGGTAGACAGTTGAAATTTTCACAGATGATGTATTTCTGTTGCCGCTATAACAACAAATACTAAAAACAGAATTAAATCAATATTTAAGGGGGGCTCCCATACAACAACGTGATTTTTTTGCAGTTTTGTCTAATTTTTTTAAATAATGGTACGGAACCCTTCGTGCGCGAGTCCGACTCGCACTTGGCCGGTTTTTTTTAGTTACTCATCTCATTAGACACCACTGTTATTGGCTTCCGTACGTTTTTTCAAGGGTGACCACTAGAAAACCAGCGCTGTGCTGTGGGCTCCCCATAGCACAGCATCATGCTGAGTGGTTTAACCTGTTTGTCGCACTCACGACGTGCTAGATGTCAACTTTTTTGTTTTTTTCTTGTTTCTGTTCCATTCTGTTATATTTTAAACGTCTTATAAGCTTTGTACTTATGTTTTGCACGTCATGTGCCTGCGGCAAATAAATATTTATTCTTTTCTTTCTTTCTTTTCTTTCTTTCATATCGTTACGCCCCAATCCCGACCAACCTTTACCAGCTTCAAAAGGCCCTCACCCTCACAAGGTCAATGGCTCTTGTCAGACACAGTGTGCCCTTGAACCTCCGCCATTAATTACAGACATCTATTAATCTTACACAACGCGGATAAAACATGCTTGTAACCGTGGCATTATTAACAAAAAACGTTGTTACATGAAATGATGGGCAAATTGCTTTTGAGGCGCAAATAGTTTGGTCGACGTCAAAGAAAAATGGGCTTTGTTTTAGGCTGAAAATACTTTGTTTGGTAAGTTATAAGTGTAGTTGGTGGCACTTTTAATTATTCTTCCTATTATAGAACCCAATTGTAAAAAAATCGCTTGTAGAAACCAGCTACATTATTCGTGAGTGAATATTAGCAGAGCTATCACAATTTTTGGGAAAGAAGTCGCAGGCGAAGTGCTTGTTGTACATATTTATAAATATATAAATATTTATCGAAACAAAAATACATTTTACAAACTGATTGCGTACGTAAATAGCCACATTAGTTACAAAACTGTGTCGCAGCTATTAACGCCCACCTCCAAGAGGGAGACCACAGCGTTCCAGTACAGGGAAAACAAATAAATTAGTATTTTTTTAAATAATAAACAATTAAAGTAGTAAAAAACCGGCCAAGTGCGAGTCGGACTCGCGCACGAAGGGTTCCGTACCAATTATTATAAAAAAACCGGCCAAGTGCGAGTCAGACTCGCGCACGAAGGGTTCCGTACCAATTATTATAAAAAAATCACGTTTGTTGTATGGGAGCCCCCCTTAAATATTAATTTTATTCTGTTTTTAGTATTTGTTGTTATAGCGGCAACTGAAATACATCATCTGTGAAAATTTCAACTGTCTAGCTGTCACGGTTCATGAGATACAGCCTGGTGACAGACAGACGGACAGACAGACAGACGGACAGACAGCGAAGTCTTAGTAATAGGGTTCCGTTTTTACCCTTTGGGTACGGAACCCTAAAAAGTAAAAATTTAAATAGGCAAGTGTTTAAGTTGTGCATGCGGGAGTGTTGTATGTGAGTGTAGGGTGTAAGTGTAGAGTGTGCTTGTGGAATCTAAAGTCTGTCTGAAATCTAATTTAGACAAGTTTCTCATTGTTTTGAATAATACTAATGTTGTAGATCTTTGGTCTCGTGATCACAACTCATAAGAATGATGACTGGTAATCTGGCAAATAAATAAATAATAATACATAATAAAAACTTGGCTTATGCTGATGCCTGAAAAATGATCATAGATGAACATTTTTTCCTGAAGACGGAGCAATATTTAAAAGCAAAGCTAAGTTGAAATCTAAGTTCAATCGAAGACTGCGATTGACTTAATTTATTGATGGAGCATGACTTTACTAAAATCAGAATAATACGTCTTAAGGTGGAAGCGCCAGAGCAGTTTTTTATACTATTCCATGAAAAAGTAATTAAATGGGAATAAATGAACTTAGAGGGTTGTATTAATAATTTTAATAATTATAACTCTGTTAAGCCATATTTGTTACGGTCGCGAATCATTGACCTGCAAAATGCAAAAAAACGTAAGAAAATTTGAATTTTGCGGGCTACCCAGGCGCTCCGTTTCTGTTCGAAGTTTTTCCCATTGTGAGAAAGTAAGGCAATAGCCACAAAGTGCATAAATAATTAATTTAACGGACAACCATGATCCGTTATTCAGGAGGAAAGGAAACTGTATAAATCTTGGTGAAACTTCGTATTGTAATGGACTTATATATAGTAACTGAGTCACTGCATGGTGCTCAAACTTGTTGCCAGCTAGAAAAAAGATTAATTAATTGGTGAGTGGGCCACAATATACCACGGAAGCCCAGTGAAGGTTGATGGCACGTCACATGGCTGCGAATTTTTGATAGAACATGCGTATTTCTTCAGATTTTTTTCCTTCACTGTCAGTTGGCACACTTGTTTCGCACGTCTTTTGTTTAGTTATCGAAATGGGAAAGTTACGGGATGGCCCGGAGGGAGTCCTGGAGAGAGCATCATCAAAAATCATTAAACCGAACCGTCAGTGTCCTGCGGGTCCAATATAACAATGCTTTCAGGTTGCTGATGGGATTGCCTCGCTACTGCAGTGCGTCAGCGACGTTTGCTGAAGCTCAAGTGGATGGCTTTCACGCCATTATACGTAAAAGAGCAGCATCGCTGATGCGGAGGGTGAGGGGCAGTCCCAACAGCTACCTGAGGGTAATGGCAGACTACATCCATAGTCCTGTTTGGAGGCATTGGATTGGGCTGCACATATTGTAGGCTGACTGGCGTTCTATTATTTGTTGTATTTGTGTCTTACTAACATAGCTTTGAGTCATCTTGATGTACTACTAACACTCTATGGACCGAAAAGTCTGAAATAAATGTTTTGAATTTGAATTATCTTCCTGTCCTTGTTCGATGTTACTTGCGGTCGGCGCAACACGTATTTTTCTTCCATACTCCTCTATGAACCTTCACGCTATCGTATACTCCTTTTTCCTTGATATCTTTCCTCACCCAATCCATCCATGTTTTCTTTGGTCTTCCTCTCTCTCGACATGCATCAACATTTATTTTAATTCCTGTTCTGTAATACAGGTGTTTCACTACCTACCACAGGCACCAGTGATTCCGTCTCATGACGACAGGCCGTGTCGACGGCGCGTTCGTGTTCCACGCGCGCCTCAAAGAAAGTTAGCAAAAAGGAAGGAGTCCGTAAGGACCAATGCTTGCTGGACTGTTCGAAAGAGATACCGTGGCCCCGGAACACTAAGGGCGATGAAGGAACATGGATGGGTTTTAGTCAGTAAAAGTCTGACACTCCCTCCTGCTCCGCCCAGAGCGGGAGGAGTCATTTGATGATATCCCATCCGAAAAAAAAAAAAAAAAGGCACCAGTGATTCACGACCATGTAATGTCTTGTTTATGCCAATAAATAAATTTATGATGATTATTATTTTCCGTCTTGAGAGAGCATTGGTAATTAAATAATTTACACTAAGTTGTGCTTTTAGGCTTTTTCCTCAGGCCCCACTGCAGGCTCCTCATCGAAGATCCAATCATTATCTATTCAACAAACATTGACTATCCCTGACCAATCTCAAACGCGTGTTGCGTGAAACACCAAGGCAATAACTTCGGGACTCCGGGAGTACATCAGAGGGTCGAAATAAGTTTACCAGTACATTGGCGGCCGCAACACTAAACTAAGTTGCTGATTGTTCCCATCTTGTTAAACGTGCGGAAATGATCAGGATATGGACGGCTACCTTTTTTTATTGGGGGACTATTTGTAGGCTACTGTCTTTATTGTTTTATTTTGGGTACTAGGTCAATTGTTCTTCTTTTGTTTTTACTCGACTGCAAGGAAAGGGTGATGTTTTTCGCGCCTATCTTTGTAATATTCTGTGTTCCCTCATATCTTCTAAACCACTCGATGGATTTATTTTATTAAGGTATCGTTAGACTGGTCTCATTAGTTATTAGATAGATGACGCGAAAAAAACCAACATGACGACTGTTCTCACAGTCGTCATGTTGGTTTTTTTCGCGTTATAGTTTAAAGCAAAAAAAAAAAAAGAATTGAATACTACAATATGAGTATCAAATTAAAGGGCTCATCGTCAGGATTTTCAAATGGTATATCATGACCATATTATCATCCACATGATAAAAAATATTTTAAAGAATTAGACCGTTTTGGATTTTTTTTCTTGCTCCACACACGGATCTTGTGGTGCTAGAATGAAGTTAAATGAAATTAATTAGTATTACAGTTAATAAAAAAAACTCAAAAACTCGCTTTAGAGTTACGTCATTTTATTTTTCGTATTCTTCTCAACAAACCCTTTCATTTGATACCTTTATCATGAGAATGCATAAAAAATAACTATAGCCCGCTGGCACCGTCTTTGGGAGTCCGCCATATTGAATTTAGAATGACGTCATGTAGGTAACCATGCATTGTCATTCAAATGAAACATGTATGCAAAATTTCAGCTCAATCGGAAACCGAGAAGTAGGTCAAATTAAACTTCTAAGATTTTTTTACATAGAAGTCAAGCTAATGAAGGAACTAACTATAATCAATGACAACGACGTAATACAAGGGCAGCTTTTGAAATTAATGAACATTCCCTACGACGCGGAGACGCTACATTAACCCATGTTCATCTTAGCTCAATCGACTTTAGGAGGACAACACAGCATCCAAAGTCATGACGAGCCAGCCGATACAACTTAACCAGCTGCAATCAGATGTGTGTGTGTGTGTTCTACATTGCATTATTAGGTGCAGTGAAGTAGTAGATATAATTATATTCCTTTATTCATTTATAAACAAATTTGTTACATTTTTAAATATTAATTAAAAAATATATAAAAAACATTTAAAAATATAAAAAATTGTAGCCCACCGGTATCGGGAACAGGGTCCAAGCTACCGGCGGTCAGGGCTCCAGAGAGAGGAACCTCCTAACAATACGAGCCGTGTCCAGGAGTACCGCTTTCTGAATCAAGCCCTTGATCCAGCTGCCTAACGAGAGCCTCCTCAGGTATTGATCGAGGCTCTTGGCAATTAAGCCATGGGCTGATACGACTATCGGCACAATGATTGCTGAGTCCACTTCCCACATGTCAACAACCTCGCGAGCCAAGTCAAGATACTTGATTTGTTTATCTTTCTCGGCTTTCACGAGGTTCTCATCATGCGGGACCGTTATGTCAACAATCATTGCGCGCCGCTCTGATCGATCCACCACCACTATATCAGGCTTATTGGCTACAATAGTCCTGTCAGTGATGATGGATTGATCCCAGTACAATGTGATACAGCCATTATCGAGAACTGGGTCGGGCGCATACCTATAGTAAGGCACTTCCGATTCCACAAGGTTGCATTTTAATTATATTATTATTAACGGTACAGTTTAGAGGTGGGCAAAGTGTATCATTTTTGAGATTGGAACATTTGCATCTCGATCACTGAAATGATCCGAATCACTGATATGTTTCATTTGGCTCATTTGGATCATCGGCTCAAAAGATATAAAATATCAACGTAAAACGATACCTTGTGTTAGTTGTTAGTGCAAACAGTTTATGCATAAAACGACCGTATAGTATTTGATACGTAAGCACCTTAGTGGTCATTTTTACGTGCATGGATAACGATAAAAGAAAATCTGTGAGAGTATGAGTGATACACATCTCATTTGGTATCTCTTTCTGACTTGTATAGATTGTAATTTTGTCGCCCGCTTACTCGAATCCGCGAGTCTTTATAATAATTAAGTAACTCGAGTGTGTATCAGTCTCCCTTTCTCGCCCGCTCACTGCTCAGTCGCCTCGCGAGCGACGCGTCGCGCGCGGAATGAGAAAGAGCAAAGTAATGTTTCAGACCCAAATGATACGTTTGAAACGTTGTTGCTGAGCCAATCTTTTGAATCACTTCAAAGATCCGGATCAGTGAGTCGGTTCCGTAAAGAGTTACACGCCTAGTACAGTTCAGTAATAAACGGGACGTCAACTAAGCAACTTGTCTCATTTGCCTATCCCCTCACCTCATGGCAATCGTGCCAGGCGCGAACGCTGCGCCGCGTCGAGGCATCGAATTGCGAATTTGCGATAAGTCAGCACTACGTGTGAGGAATATTACTGAGACTTTGTAATGTGGGAATACATAATTGACACTGCCAGCGACGGTGTGTGCCCTATTATTAAGTGGAAAATTTGGTGATTCAGTGGCTGCGATCCTCGTGTGTTCACCAATACAGCAGCCGGTGGTTATTACGGGCAAATCATATTCAAAAACGGAAGATGTCATCATTGCACAAAATGCAGCAGGGAGCAGTGGAGCTAATATGACAGATAAGCACGACCTCTATGTGAACAATGTACTTATATCTACTACTTCAGCAGGCGCACTTAACATAACCACTCTGGGCTATCGCAACAAATGATTTTGCGAACGCTCCGAAACGCCCAACACCAAGGGACATATCCACGAGGAATCTGGGAAAAAAGAAGAGGATCGCGCGCCCAGAGGACAAGTTCCAGAAACATTTTCTCTCAAAGTTCTAAAATAGTTCCTGATCTGCGGGTGGAGATGTTACACGCAGCCGCGTGATGATGAAAGTATTGGGTGCTGAGTTTGTGATTTCCCTTACGCAGCTGCACACGCTACAACTAAACAAACGTCGGAAAATCGCCATCTCAGCACCCAATACTTTCATTACAAAACCATACGGAAGCTGCGAGCTGAGATAGCACTTTGTGACGCACGGACCCATATAAATAAGTTAATTCTTGTAACCCGGAAAAACTTCATTCCATATTCATACTTCGAATAGGCGCTTAGGCTAATTTAGGACATACTGTAATTCTTTTATTTTAAAATAAATTAACCTTTATATTTTATTTTTTCAATCCTCCGATTGCAGCTAACGTAATTAGCGTGTTAAAAACCTCCTTTTTTAAAAGTCTGTTAAAAAGAAGCCCACTTTGTAACTACACTACTACAACAGCTCATAACGACCACTGCTGGACATAAGCATAAGTAGTTTGATGTACAGAATGCTTGGTTGACGGCTTCGTGATGAAGTCTTTTACACCCTGTTTATACATCCATGACTCGGAAACAAAATATCAATGCTCATCACACAAACATTTGCTCTTACCAGGATTCGAACTCGGGACCCCAAGAACGTAAGGCAGCCTCACTATCGCTGAGCTATTCAGGTCGTCATTCTTTACTTCCCCGAGGATTGCTCTTTCAGCGAGGGGTTTTCATTTCTACCAGTTGGAGACGTTGCAAGTACACTGGACCATGGTGGACTCAGAAGCTTTCTTGATCACGTCAGTTCAGGGAGTTGGTCTACTCCTCTACTCTTACTACAACTACTACAACAGCCCATAACGTCCACTGCTGGACATAAGCCTCTCCCATGATGGGAGGAATTTGCCGTAATCTCCACGCTTGGCAGGCGGATTGGAGATCGCAGTGATGAAAGACTAACAGAAAACGCTGCTGCCCATTCTCTGGTCTACGGAGGCGCAAGGTGTTCTGCCTCAGACATTAGTCGCCTTATACGACACCCGTGAGTGTAATGGGTTGGTTCTATTCTACTCTGCCGGATACCACACGGCTAACCACGGCTACCACTTTGTAAACTCTAAAGTAAAGTAAACCGGAACTTGTAGCTATACAGCTACAAGTTCCGGTTTACTTCTTCTTCCGGTCTACTTTGGTTGCGTAGCCAAAACGACTTGGACTTAGAGTTTACAAAGTGCGAAAGTGCGTGTGACAGTTCACATGATGTTTTACAAATTCTGAAAAATATATCTGATCGAAAGTCTCTTTACGAAGTCTGTGAAACATTTCATACTTTAACGCAGTTTTAAATCTTCACTTTTTGTGTCGTCCGCCAATCAATATTTTTTCTTCTTGAGATGGGAGACCTCAAATAAGTCCAAAAACAAAATACTGCAATAAAATTAAACCGTGCCTTTCACCAACTAGTCTAAAACCCGGTGTAGTCCTCTCAGGCAAGTCTATGTTGACCCTTATATTCTGAAGCTGCTTACCTTGAAACATAAAACATAAACAATTGTAGAACTAAAACCAACAAAGCTGTGTTTTCTTTGATTCCCAGAACAAGCTGGAAGTCGGCGGGAAATGCACACGAATATTACTATTGTTTGTATGAAGTCGCAGTTTGGTTTACTTTACAATAAGCTAGATATTTGTTAGGGCTTCTGGAAATGCAGTAAGAGTGCAATGTTCATCGAGCATTTTAATGTTTTTACGAACCTTTTCATGAAATGCAACTTGAAAGGCCCAACGGTAGATAGTTACTATTAAGAGTCCTATTACACATTTTAAGCAAATTCATGATTTTTGACGCTGTAATTCTCAGCAGAAGTAAGTTATTTTAATGATTTGCTTAAGAATATCGATAGTGCCATTCTCTTTCTTGTAATTTGGGGTCACACATTTACATTTTTCTTTTCCTGTAATTTACTATAAATATTTTACGAACTCAGTTTGCAAGAAAAACCGTCGGCGATGGAACTTTGACGCTCAAATTCACATTGTCAGATTCAATTCTTATCAAAGCTAAAATTACTGAAAGATAAGTTGAATGTTTTACTTGTTTATTGGAGTTCTAGAATTTCTTTAAATTCCTTAAGTTTTCACGGAAAAAATCGCAAAGAAAGAGTAATTTAAGCCATAAATGTCTTGATTTAGCATCCATTATATTCCAAATAAACTCAATTTTATAAAATAAATTAATATGATATAAAACTTCGATCTACAATGAATACGTTTCATTAGTTTTCGTTTGTCAATATATACACATCAACACGGTCTAGGGATATTTCATACTCAATTAAATAACTCGAAAAGTACTAGCCGCATTGGAATCTTTTATACACCGATTTGTTTGTAATTTATCTCAGACTAATTCCAAATTCAAATTTTTGAAAATTCTTTTGTTTCAGTGGCATAAAAATGTCTTGATGTATAGGAGAGGGAATTTTCATTTGTGCGAAATTTAGAAAACAATACGAATTACGTTTAGTTACAGTTTTTTTTTCATTTTTAAACGAAAGATAAAGTTAAAATTGAGGTATTGTAGCCATGCAACGCCGACATTTGACGAGGGCGGAGATGTTACGAGCTGTGGGAATGCTGGAAGCTGGATCTGTTCAGCGTAATGTTGCTGAGGCCATAGGGACCCATCAAAATGTAATTTCAAGATTGTGGACACGCTATCGTGCCACAGGTGAAGTAGCGGAGAGGCACCGGGGGCCAAGTCGCATCACTACCCCCAGACAAGACCGATTTTTGCAAATTACTGCGCGAGCACAACCAAATGCAACGGCGACTCAATTGGTCCAAAGGCTGCGAGTGGAACACCAAGTGCTTGTGAGTGACCAAACTGTAAGAAGGCGACTGCATGAAAGCAATCTACGCTCTCGTAGACCACTCCGGGTCCCACCTTTACGGAGAGGCAATCGTGGACGACGATTAGAATGGGTTCGGAACCACGTGGAACGGGGCCGTGACCAATGGTCCAATGTGCTGTTCACGGATGAATCCAGGTTCGGCTTCCATCCAGATTCACGAAGGACGCGTGTTTGGCGAGTTCCTGGACGATGGAGCCGTCTCCAGAACCCTCAGGAAGTTCACCCATACCAAGGAGGAACAATTATGGTTTGGGCAGGAATTCGTCTTGGAGGACGCACGGATCTCGTTTGGGTGCGGGGCAATATGACGGCAGAACGATACGTCCAACAGGTGCTGGGGCCCGTAATCTTGCCCCACAGATTACAAATGGGGCAAGATTTCCTGCTCATGCACGACAATGCCCGGGCACACATGGCGAGAACGGTAGCAGCTTGGTTACATACACATAATGTTAGGGCCTTAGACTGGCCTGCTCAATCGCCAGATCTAAATCCCATTGAGCATGCGTGGGATATGCTGCAAAGAAGAGCTCTGAAGGAAGTTCCTGAAAATCTGGCTACAGAAGATCAACTTTTTGCGCACCTCGGAAGGACATGGGACAATATTCCGCAGCAAGACATTGACAACCTTGTTCTGAGCATGCCGAATCGTTGCCGATGTGTTATGAATATCATGGGGATTGGATCATCGGCTCAAAAGATATAAAATATCAACGTAAAACGATACCTTGTGTTAGTTGTTAGTGCAAACAGTTTATGCATAAAACGACCGTATAGTATTTGATACGTAAGCACCTTAGTGGTCATTTTTACGTGCATGGATAACGATAAAAGAAAATCTGTGAGAGTATGAGTGATACACATCTCATTTGGTATCTCTTTCTGACTTGTATAGATTGTAATTTTGTCGCCCGCTTACTCGAATCCGCGAGTCTTTATAATAATTAAGTAACTCGAGTGTGTATCAGTCTCCCTTTCTCGCCCGCTCACTGCTCAGTCGCCTCGCGAGCGACGCGTCGCGCGCGGAATGAGAAAGAGCAAAGTAATGTTTCAGACCCAAATGATACGTTTGAAACGTTGTTGCTGAGCCAATCTTTTGAATCACTTCAAAGATCCGGATCAGTGAGTCGGTTCCGTAAAGAGTTACACGCCTAGTACAGTTCAGTAATAAACGGGACGTCAACTAAGCAACTTGTCTCATTTGCCTATCCCCTCACCTCATGGCAATCGTGCCAGGCGCGAACGCTGCGCCGCGTCGAGGCATCGAATTGCGAATTTGCGATAAGTCAGCACTACGTGTGAGGAATATTACTGAGACTTTGTAATGTGGGAATACATAATTGACACTGCCAGCGACGGTGTGTGCCCTATTATTAAGTGGAAAATTTGGTGATTCAGTGGCTGCGATCCTCGTGTGTTCACCAATACAGCAGCCGGTGGTTATTACGGGCAAATCATATTCAAAAACGGAAGATGTCATCATTGCACAAAATGCAGCAGGGAGCAGTGGAGCTAATATGACAGATAAGCACGACCTCTATGTGAACAATGTACTTATATCTACTACTTCAGCAGGCGCACTTAACATAACCACTCTGGGCTATCGCAACAAATGATTTTGCGAACGCTCCGAAACGCCCAACACCAAGGGACATATCCACGAGGAATCTGGGAAAAAAGAAGAGGATCGCGCGCCCAGAGGACAAGTTCCAGAAACATTTTCTCTCAAAGTTCTAAAATAGTTCCTGATCTGCGGGTGGAGATGTTACACGCAGCCGCGTGATGATGAAAGTATTGGGTGCTGAGTTTGTGATTTCCCTTACGCAGCTGCACACGCTACAACTAAACAAACGTCGGAAAATCGCCATCTCAGCACCCAATACTTTCATTACAAAACCATACGGAAGCTGCGAGCTGAGATAGCACTTTGTGACGCACGGACCCATATAAATAAGTTAATTCTTGTAACCCGGAAAAACTTCATTCCATATTCATACTTCGAATAGGCGCTTAGGCTAATTTAGGACATACTGTAATTCTTTTATTTTAAAATAAATTAACCTTTATATTTTATTTTTTCAATCCTCCGATTGCAGCTAACGTAATTAGCGTGTTAAAAACCTCCTTTTTTAAAAGTCTGTTAAAAAGAAGCCCACTTTGTAACTACACTACTACAACAGCTCATAACGACCACTGCTGGACATAAGCATAAGTAGTTTGATGTACAGAATGCTTGGTTGACGGCTTCGTGATGAAGTCTTTTACACCCTGTTTATACATCCATGACTCGGAAACAAAATATCAATGCTCATCACACAAACATTTGCTCTTACCAGGATTCGAACTCGGGACCCCAAGAACGTAAGGCAGCCTCACTATCGCTGAGCTATTCAGGTCGTCATTCTTTACTTCCCCGAGGATTGCTCTTTCAGCGAGGGGTTTTCATTTCTACCAGTTGGAGACGTTGCAAGTACACTGGACCATGGTGGACTCAGAAGCTTTCTTGATCACGTCAGTTCAGGGAGTTGGTCTACTCCTCTACTCTTACTACAACTACTACAACAGCCCATAACGTCCACTGCTGGACATAAGCCTCTCCCATGATGGGAGGAATTTGCCGTAATCTCCACGCTTGGCAGGCGGATTGGAGATCGCAGTGATGAAAGACTAACAGAAAACGCTGCTGCCCATTCTCTGGTCTACGGAGGCGCA
Organism: Xestia xanthographa; assembly: GCA_905147715.2. Taxonomy (NCBI): domain Eukaryota; kingdom Metazoa; phylum Arthropoda; class Insecta; order Lepidoptera; family Noctuidae; genus Xestia; species Xestia xanthographa. The sequence goes on along the minus strand of LR990661.1, from coordinate 5,786,447 downwards.
AGGTGTTCTGCCTCAGACATTAGTCGCCTTATACGACACCCGTGAGTGTAATGGGTTGGTTCTATTCTACTCTGCCGGATACCACACGGCTAACCACGGCTACCACTTTGTAAACTCTAAAGTAAAGTAAACCGGAACTTGTAGCTATACAGCTACAAGTTCCGGTTTACTTCTTCTTCCGGTCTACTTTGGTTGCGTAGCCAAAACGACTTGGACTTAGAGTTTACAAAGTGCGAAAGTGCGTGTGACAGTTCACATGATGTTTTACAAATTCTGAAAAATATATCTGATCGAAAGTCTCTTTACGAAGTCTGTGAAACATTTCATACTTTAACGCAGTTTTAAATCTTCACTTTTTGTGTCGTCCGCCAATCAATATTTTTTCTTCTTGAGATGGGAGACCTCAAATAAGTCCAAAAACAAAATACTGCAATAAAATTAAACCGTGCCTTTCACCAACTAGTCTAAAACCCGGTGTAGTCCTCTCAGGCAAGTCTATGTTGACCCTTATATTCTGAAGCTGCTTACCTTGAAACATAAAACATAAACAATTGTAGAACTAAAACCAACAAAGCTGTGTTTTCTTTGATTCCCAGAACAAGCTGGAAGTCGGCGGGAAATGCACACGAATATTACTATTGTTTGTATGAAGTCGCAGTTTGGTTTACTTTACAATAAGCTAGATATTTGTTAGGGCTTCTGGAAATGCAGTAAGAGTGCAATGTTCATCGAGCATTTTAATGTTTTTACGAACCTTTTCATGAAATGCAACTTGAAAGGCCCAACGGTAGATAGTTACTATTAAGAGTCCTATTACACATTTTAAGCAAATTCATGATTTTTGACGCAGTAATTCTCAGCAGAAGTAAGTTATTTTAATGATTTGCTTAAGAATATCGATAGTGCCATTCTCTTTCTTGTAATTTGGGGTCACACATTTACATTTTTCTTTTCCTGTAATTTACTATAAATATTTTACGAACTCAGTTTGCAAGAAAAACCGTCGGCGATGGAACTTTGACGCTCAAATTCACATTGTCAGATTCAATTCTTATCAAAGCTAAAATTACTGAAAGATAAGTTGAATGTTTTACTTGTTTATTGGAGTTCTAGAATTTCTTTAAATTCCTTAAGTTTTCACGGAAAAAATCGCAAAGAAAGAGTAATTTAAGCCATAAATGTCTTGATTTAGCATCCATTATATTCCAAATAAACTCAATTTTATAAAATAAATTAATATGATATAAAACTTCGATCTACAATGAATACGTTTCATTAGTTTTCGTTTGTCAATATATACACATCAACACGGTCTAGGGATATTTCATACTCAATTAAATAACTCGAAAAGTACTAGCCGCATTGGAATCTTTTATACACCGATTTGTTTGTAATTTATCTCAGACTAATTCCAAATTCAAATTTTTGAAAATTCTTTTGTTTCAGTGGCATAAAAATGTCTTGATGTATAGGAGAGGGAATTTTCATTTGTGCGAAATTTAGAAAACAATACGAATTACGTTTAGTTACAGTTTTTTTTCATTTTTAAACGAAAGATAAAGTTAAAATTGAGGTATTGTAGCCATGCAACGCCGACATTTGACGAGGGCGGAGATGTTACGAGCTGTGGGAATGCTGGAAGCTGGATCTGTTCAGCGTAATGTTGCTGAGGCCATAGGGACCCATCAAAATGTAATTTCAAGATTGTGGACACGCTATCGTGCCACAGGTGAAGTAGCGGAGAGGCACCGGGGGCCAAGTCGCATCACTACCCCCAGACAAGACCGATTTTTGCAAATTACTGCGCGAGCACAACCAAATGCAACGGCGACTCAATTGGTCCAAAGGCTGCGAGTGGAACACCAAGTGCTTGTGAGTGACCAAACTGTAAGAAGGCGACTGCATGAAAGCAATCTACGCTCTCGTAGACCACTCCGGGTCCCACCTTTACGGAGAGGCAATCGTGGACGACGATTAGAATGGGTTCGGAACCACGTGGAACGGGGCCGTGACCAATGGTCCAATGTGCTGTTCACGGATGAATCCAGGTTCGGCTTCCATCCAGATTCACGAAGGACGCGTGTTTGGCGAGTTCCTGGACGATGGAGCCGTCTCCAGAACCCTCAGGAAGTTCACCCATACCAAGGAGGAACAATTATGGTTTGGGCAGGAATTCGTCTTGGAGGACGCACGGATCTCGTTTGGGTGCGGGGCAATATGACGGCAGAACGATACGTCCAACAGGTGCTGGGGCCCGTAATCTTGCCCCACAGATTACAAATGGGGCAAGATTTCCTGCTCATGCACGACAATGCCCGGGCACACATGGCGAGAACGGTAGCAGCTTGGTTACATACACATAATGTTAGGGCCTTAGACTGGCCTGCTCAATCGCCAGATCTAAATCCCATTGAGCATGCGTGGGATATGCTGCAAAGAAGAGCTCTGAAGGAAGTTCCTGAAAATCTGGCTACAGAAGATCAACTTTTTGCGCACCTCGGAAGGACATGGGACAATATTCCGCAGCAAGACATTGACAACCTTGTTCTGAGCATGCCGAATCGTTGCCGATGTGTTATGAATATCATGGGCGCTTTCTCAGACTACTAACTTCAAGTTTATAAACACAAATTAAATGATTTTTCTATTTTTTTCAGTTTTTACTCACAAATTAAAAGTTCATTCATATACGGTTTCCGTCTATGCTTCATTTTTTTTCCATAAAATCCTGAAATTTTAATCTATACCTTAACCATTATTAAAAAATGATAGAATATTAAATAACGTATCTTTTAAATATATACATGTCACATAAATAATTAACACATTGATAGTAATTCGCTTTTTTAAAAATATCCCTAGACCGTGTTGATGTGTGTAATAAGACAAAATTGTCAATTCAGCTCGCTTCTCAGTCTCATGTCAGTCTCGTCTCTTATTTTCGTCAATAACAATCGACAATCATCCGGATATCGCTATTATTATCTACTCGTGTACGCCGACCGAAATAATTTGATCCACCAAATAAAAATCAAAAATTTGCGAAAAAAATGTAATAGGACTCTTAAGAAGCTATTAAGAACATTTTGTTTATTTTCTATAGCGTGTTTATCAATGCCTAAAAATAATTATATTCCTAAGATAAAAAATAACATACCAATTCTTTTAGCTTCAACTGTTGGAACTGTAATAAAACTCGACCATCTATAATGTGATGTGAGAGCAGCGGTGGCCCAGTGGTGGCGGCCCCGACTTACGAACAGTAAGTCGTGGGTCCAAACCCAGACAGGCGCGTTACTTTGTGTAATTTAGTTCGTCACCACTGCTCTCAAAACGATGAAGGAAAACATCGTGAGGAAACCGGCATGTCCTAGAACCAAAAATTCGAAGACATGTGACATCTACCCCCGCACTGGGCCCGCGTGGTGGATTTTAGTCCATTCCCTCCCTTATAAAGGAGGCCTATGTCCTAGCAGTGGGAACATTAAAAGGCTGATGATGATGATTATGATCTATAATGTACAATGTCATCCCACTGCTGGGCAAATACCTCTCCCCATTACTTCCAAATTATTCAATTCAGGGCCAATGTGTCTAGCAAATAAAAAAATCATTTCATTTCGCAACCAGTCAGTCATAAAGATTCATTTCTCATTTATGATATTAATACAGATCCTGCCTTTTACAATATTCTCACATTATTTCAAAACTCGATAAATCTCCGATAGAATTACCAGCGTATAGTCTCTATGTTATAAACTTCGTCTAACTTCGACATCTGCTTCCCTTCCGAGTTACAGACGCGGCGCGATTGTTTCATATTGAAGGCTTTTATAGCTTACATGACTGCGGCGCTAGCAATAATCGATATGAAAAATGAGGGTATAAATTTCAAAAGCGTTAATATTATTAAAATGTTACATTTGAGTACTGAGTCCGACTGAAGCTTACTATACAACAAACCCTTTTCCGGCACAAAAATGCCTAAAGAAAAACCCAGAGCAAGCATCCGTCGTGTTGCATTGCTATTTTAATTTGGCAGGCGCACTAAAAATTACGAACAAAGTTTGCACGTACGTACAGGTCGCGGCACGTAAGTCTAGCGCTGAACGAAACGTGGAGGGGATATCTGCGCATGTTATACGACTGGTGAGCCAATCGGCGCAACGCACGCCCCAAGACATTCTTATTTTTTACTTCTGCGCAATAACGGTCACCGTTACACTTTCGTGCCGCGACCTGTACAACGATACGTAACATAGAAACCCTTGAAACTGAACCGAAACCGAGCTCAAAACAAATAATATAATAATAATAATAAGTAAATCTATGTATAACTCAAGCTACACAAGTATAATCTACAAAGTTCTCCTACGTTCGTTCACACCGGTTAACGTATTTGATATAAAACGGTTTTCAAGGCGCTTTGTGTTTGAATTCACAAGGAGTTCCTCGTCTTGAGAAAGGAATGTTGGTTTCACTACTACTTTGGAATGAGCGCAGTTTATTACACTTTGATTATGAAAACTAGACTAACACATATATACATAAACTCACGCTTTTTTTCTATGGCGATAGGCAGAAACTGCAGAAAGATCCTTAGAACTAGACTGATTTCAATTTCAACTACGAATCATCATCATCTGCCTAGCCTTTTCCCAACTTTGTTGGGGTCGGCTTCCAGTTTTACCGGATGCAGCTGAATACCAGTATTTTACATGGAGCGACTGCCTATCTGACCTTCACAACCCAGTTAGTACCGGGTAATACGATACCCCTTGGAAAGACTGGTTGTCAGACTTATTGGGCCTCTGACTACCTAACGACTGTCAAAGGTCTACAAATGACAGCCGGGACCAACAGCTAACGTGCTTTCCGAGGCACGGAGGAAACTCGGTATGTAATGGGCGGTCACCCATCCACAGACCAACCTAGGCAAGCACGGTTTATCCTAACGATCGACCCGAGCGGCTGTTATTATCTAGCCACGAGCTCCTCTCAATTTCAACTACGAATATAGGTACTTTTATAGCAAAATTGCTATAGCTTTTATCATTTTGCCTGCAACTCAGAAATACTGTAACTATTGTTGAGACACTGTTATGCCACTGTGTTTGTCAACAAAATTGGAGCTTCAAATATTTTTAATCAAAAACTTTTTTTACGACCTCTAAAATATTAACGACCTCAAAAAACTTACACAGACTCACTTTTATATTTAAAAAAAACGTAAAGCATAAAATAAACTACCCCACCACTTTAAATCCTAGCAACTCACCGTATGTTGGCAACACTTGCAGCGGCGTACATCCCCGGCTTGTTGTGATACGCGAGGCTCAAGCCACAGGTGTGCCGATACCAGCTAATTTATGGCGAGAAGTTCTTCCGTGCTTCACATTTATGTTTGGAAGCTGATCCTTTTCGTTTATTATGGTTTTAAAAGTTATTTCTTGAAAGAGAAGAATGGGGATGAATTATTTCGGGAGTAGATTTAAACTTTGTAAGAACTGCCTGGCGATTTCTGTGATCAGTGCTCGTGCCTTCTTTGTTGAGAAGAGGCCTTTGCCCAGCAATGGGACAAGTGATAGGTTGGTTTTTCTGGAGCCCTGACCGTAGCTTGGACCCTAGCTACGGTCAGGGCTCCAGAGAGAGGAACCTCCTAACAATACGAGCCGTGTCCAGGAGTACCGCACTGAATCAAGCTATTATTATTATTAAGTACTTCCCGAAGTTAACTACAAATGTGTTTTATTAAACTAGGCTCCACGAAATGGGTTATATGGCGGTCCAGTACTGCTGATGGTAATTTTTTTGTTTAATAATTCACTTTTTTTGTTTAATAATTCACTATTTCCCACCGGCTTAATGTTATACACAGCCCATCTTATTTTAAGTATCTTTCTATTGTATTAGTTATAATCTGTATTAAAAAATCTTACTTGCCCTTTCATTACTCTGCGAGTGCTGTGCAATGAGAGGTTTTCCTGTTGAGGTTTTAAAAAAAAACTTAGTTTCCAAGAACTCTATAGATGGCGTTGAACTTACTATGCCAAAGCCAAAACGCTTGAAAAAAAAAAACATTGTGTCACGTCACATACTCTCGTTGACTGATACTTTCATTTGCTTAACCTTCCGAATATAACCAATATTTCTCGCGCTTTGTTAAAATCAGTTTTTTTGGGTTCCGTTCCTTGCATTATCATACTTACTCCTAGCGCCATCTATCCAGCGACTAGGGAAGAGCTAAAAAGAAAATCCCTCATTCTATAAGTGACGAATTCACTATAGCTAAAATTGTTTGTGATTTATATTTATGTATGTTTTAGTGAGTAAGTCGTTGAAGTGCCATAATAATAATAAATAAATAAATAATCGGTTATCGTAGTATGGACATGTGATGAGGAGGAATGAAGGAAATGTAGTGAGGAAAATGTTGAGCGTGAATTTAGATAGCTATAAGAGTAGAGGGAGCCGTGTGGTATCCGGCAGAGTAGAATAGAACCAACCCATTACACTCACGGGTGTCGTATAAGGCGACTAATGTCTGAGGCAGAACACCTTGCGCCTCCGTAGACCAGAGAATGGGCAGCAGCGTTTTCTGTTAGTCTTTCATCACTGCGATCTCCAATCAGCCTGCCAAGCGTGGAGATTACGGCAAATTCCTCCCATTATGGGAGAGGCTTATGTCCAGCAGTCGACGTTATGGGCTGTTGTAGTAAGAGTAGAGGAGTAGACCAACTCCCTGAACTGACATGATCAAGAAAGCTTCTGAGTCCACCATGGTCCAGTGTACTCGCAACGTCTCCAACTGGTAGAAATGAAAACCTCCCCTGAAAGAGCAATCCTCGGGGAAGTAAAGAATGACGACCTGAATAGCTCAGCGATAGTGAGGCTGCCTTACGTTCTTGGGGTCCCGAGTTCGAATCCTGGTAAGAGCAAATGTTTGTGTGATGAGCATTGATATTTTGTTTCCGAGTCATGGATGTATAAACAGGGTGTAAAAGACTTCATCACGAAGGCGTCAACCAAGCATTCTGTACATCAAACTAAGTAACTTTACGCAAAAATTATTGCTGGGAAACGACTTTTTTTTTGGGGTGAAAAATCATATTTCGTGGTAGAACTCAATGTAACGCACTCAAAACAACGTTCTGATGGATGGATTGAATAGTCCGGGGGTCGTGGAGGTGTTAAAAGTAAAAACCTTACATTAAAAACTTGTATTTCAAAAAAAACTTGTCAAAATGTTGGAACTTTGACTCCCAATATCTCCGCAACTAGAAAGTTCCCACTTATGGTGTAGAACAAAAAAATGATCGTAATGACGGGGAGAACAAGTGCCTTTCGGCTTCGTTAAGAGGTGTTTTACACCCTTTATATGTATAATAATTAATAAGTATGTATTTACAAACAAAAAAAAGTATCTATGTAGTGTATCAACTATCTGGTGTCCACGACACAAGCTTCGTTGCTTAGTGTGGCACTAGATGGCGCTGTGTGTAATGTCCAGCGATATTTATTTATTATTTATTAAGTCAACGACACACCGAACATAATTATCTCCGTGTACCTCGTCTGCGTAACCACGACAACTCTGACAAGAGTGTCTCAACTAAGAAGAAGAATAAGAATAAGAATTATTTATTTGCTTAAAATACAGGTGTTACCAGGTGTTAAAGTTGGTGGTTTAGGCACAAACCATATTTTGCCTTTTTAGGGCATGCAAATATAATTTTACATTATTGTAATATTGCGTATCTACGTGAAATTTAACATGTACTTATTAAGTACTTAAAGTAAAATAAATATTTAAAAAAAACACAAATATTGCACACGAAACTAATAGGTACCTACATATATCTTAAAATTAAATTTTGTGTTGCAGAAATTCTTGTAAACTGTAAAAACAATTTTCTGTCAACCATTTACGCAATTTATTTTTAAAATATTTAAAAAATTTATTAAAGATAGAAATACACATATGAAACACATTGTTTTTAATAAATGTTGTATTGCAAAATGAATAATGAATGAAGAAGAGTAGAGTAAGACCGAAGAAACGATGGATGGAGACGGTGTGAAGGATGATATGGCAAGAAAGGAGATGAGCGCTTAGAAGTCGAGTAATAGAGAATAGGCTTGTGTCCTGAAAAAATCTAATGAGGGATTTTCTTTTTAGCTCTTCCCTAGTCGCTGGATAGATGGCGCTAGGAGTTAGTATGATAATGCAAGGAACGGAACCTAAAAAAACTGATTTTAACAAAGCGCGAGAAGACTAGGTTATATTCGGAAGGTTAAGCAAATGAAAGTGTCAGTCCACGAGAGTATGTGACGCATAGAGATAGAAAGAAATATGGAGGGGCCCCGATATTCTATACCTACATTCGCATAGACAAATGTGAGTGAAATACGAAACAGAATGTGAAATATCGTTTTGCTTTATTCTATTTAATGTGGTAATCGTATTTGATAAAAGAGACAACAATATTTCAGCTGTTGCTCATAATGACAACATTTTGTTGTGACGTAGTAACAGTTGTAGGTAAGTGCCGTATCCGCCATATTATGCGACGAGTTTTGTGGTAGTTCTGCTGTCAAATGAGTGTTTACTTTTGCAATTATTAAGATTTGTGAGAAAATTACGAAGAGTTTATCTATAAAATTTACACGTATATGGTGGAAAACAGCTATTCAACATGCCTGCGTGTTGTGTTATGATGTGTTGTGCAAGAAAGAAGGAAAATCAACCTAAATTGTCTTTTCACAGGTTAGTAGCCCGTTTTCATGAATTATTACACATAGTAATACACTTTTGATGAAAAAAAATGCTAAGGGATCGTGAATTTATGGCTGTAGTGTTCATATTTGGGCTTATTCCAACAGACCTTTTTTTAATTTCATTATTTCATTCGTTTGTTTACAATAATATGTCATGGTGGAATAGTGTGGTACCGTTGCGGTAATATTTTCCGATACTAGTTCCTTCGCTGTGCTGGTACGATATCGGTATAGTACATACGTGTGCTAATCGGGTCGAAAAACGCAAATTAGGTACGCGTTATGACTGACGAATTTGACGTGGAGTTACGGACACCAGCCCGTTACACAATACAAAACAAATATTGCATAAGGAAATTCCTATTTGTTTCAGGCATCCATCAAAAAACAACAAAGAATTTATTTTTGAGTCATCTGTTTTCTGTGAGACGAGCAACGTTAAAAAATCTGATGTTTGCCTAGGTTGGACTGTGGATGGGTGACCACCCATTACATACCGAGTTTCCTCCGTGCCTCGGAAAGCAGTTTTTGAACAAACTAACATTGTTTAGAAATGAATAGGTAGTTTGTTTTATTTTGATATACATAATATTGTTGTTTTCATACCAAATGTTTATTGAATAAATAAAACACATGTTGATTTTTACCGAAGTTTTATTTAATGAATAACTAAAAACGAGGTGCGATACTCAATTAATGTTTGTGTTTTCATATTTAAAAAATAATCTGCATAGTATGTGTATTGGTATGTTTGTAAAATATTACAAGAAATGCAATTTACAAAGACCAATAACTATTTTCGTACCCACCAAATTAGTATCCTTCGAATTGGCCAGGAAATTAAATTACTGTATCTGGCAAACCTAGTCCGCATACCTACTAGAAGCTACAGACCAGATATAAAATAAGCGAAAGCGCAAAAGTGATGCGACTAAAATTGTTTATAAATTCTGTGCAGAAAAAACACTACATTTAATAACGGTCAGATATCAGAAGGGCATTAAACTTACTCATTTTTTTGTTACAACAAAATTCAAATTGAAATTGAGCTATCACAATTTTCGCGGGCGAAGTGCTTAGTAAATTATAAATATGATTCAAACGTCATATCTAGTAAGACTCGTAAAACTATTATGTAGTATTAGTATCGATACTTGTTATAGTAACACTATATTCCCTAATTGGTACATCCCTATCATTGGCAGCCATTTGAGAAATTTTGTGGCACCTTTTTTTTGTAGGTATTTCCAGTCCATCTACTTCTCAAGTCAATGATAGAACATCAAGGCCAAAATAATCAGTGTGACTTTGACATAGAGATAGAAAGAAATATGGAGGGGCCCCGATATTCTATACCTACATTTGCATAGACAAATGTGAGTGAAATACGAAACGGAATGTGAAATATCGTTTTGCTTCATTCTATTTAATGTGGTAATCGTATTTGATAAAAGAGACAACAATATTTCAGCTGTTGCTCATAATGACAACATTTTGTTGTGACGTAGTAACAGTTGTAGGTAAGTGCCGTATCCGCCATATTATGCGACGAGTTTTGTGGTAGTTCTGCTGTCAAATGAGTGTGTAATTGCAATTTTTAAGATTTGTGAGAAAATTACGAAGAGTTTATCTATAAAATTTGCACGTATATGGTGGAAAACAGCTATTCAACATGCCTGCGTGTTGTGTTATGATGTGTTGTGCAAGAAAGAAGGAAAATCAACCTAAATTGTCTTTTCACAGGTTAGTAGCCGGTTTTCATGAATTATTACACATAGTAATACACTTCTGATGAAAAAAATGCTAAGGGATCGTGAATTTATGGCTGTAGTGTTCATATTTGGGCTTATTTTCGTCCAACAGACCTTTTTTTAATTTCATAATTTCATTCGTTTGTTTACAATAATATGTCATGGTGGAATAGTGTGGTACCGTTGCGGTAATATTTTCCGATACTAGTTCCTTCGCTGTGCTGGTACGATATCGGTATAGTACCTACATACGTGTGCTAATCGGGTCGAAAAAAGATTATGTATTATTGTTCGCACGCAAATTAGGTACGCGTTATGATTGACGAATTTGACGTGGAGTTACGGACACCAGCCCGTTACACAATACAAAACTGTTAGAAATAGAATAAAGCAGGAATCCGAGATCCAAATACGTGAATTTATTACAATATAGATTTTTTTTACACGATGACAAAAACAGACAGACATTGAGTGACACATAGAACAACTTAATTCAAAAATGTTCTTTCTTATAAAAATCTCTCATTTAACCTCTTTCAACATATTGCATAACGAAATTCCTACTTTTTTCAGGCATCCATCAAAAAACAACATCAAGAGTCATCTGTTTTCTGTGAGACGAGCAACGTTAAAAAATCTGATGTTTGCCTAGGTTGGACTGTGGATGGGTGACCACCCATTACATACCGAGTTTCCTCCGTGCCTCGGAAAGCAGTTTTTGAACAAACTAACATTGTTTAGAAATGAATAGGTAGTTTGTTTTATTTTGATATACTTACATAATATTGTTGTTTTCATACCAAATGTTTATTGAATAAATAAAACACATGTTGATTTTTACCGAAGTTTTATTTAATGAATAACTAAAAACGAGGTGCGATGCTCAATTAATGTTTGTGTTTTCATATTTAAAAAATAATCTGCATAGTATGAGCAATTAAAGTTGATTTTTGACATACTTATGTGTATTGGTATGTTTGTAAATAATACAAGAAATGCAATTTACAAAGACCATTATCTATTTTCGTAGGTACCCACCAAATTAGTATCCTTCGAATTGGGCAGGAAATGAAATTACTGTATCTGGCAAACCTAGTCCGCATACCTACTAGAAGCTACAGACCTATAAAATAAGCGAAAGCGCAAAAGTGATGCGACTAAAATTGTTTATAAATTCTGTGCAGAAAAACACTACATTTAATAACGGTCAGATATCAGAAGAGCATTAAACTTACTCATTGTTTTGTTACAACAGACTGGAAGAATCTATGCTATAATAATATAGAGGAAAGATTTGATTTTTTGCTTGTGTGTTTGTTACGATTTAACTCAAGAACTACTGTTAAAAATTATTTTACCATAAGAAAGCTACATCTTTACCGAGTAACATAGGATATAAATTATATTGATGTCATGCAAATTAGCCGAGCTATCACAATTTTCGCGGGCGAAGTGCTTAGTAAATTATAAATATGATTCAAACGTGATATCTAGTAAGACTCGTAAAACTATTATGTAGTATTAATATCGATACTTGTTATAGTAAGACTATATTCCCTAATTGGTACATCCCTATCATTGGCAGCCATTTTATGAGAAATTTTGTGGCACCTTTTTTTTGTAGGTATTTCCAGTCCATCTACTTCTCAAGTCAATGATGTGACGTGACACAATGTTTTTTTTCCAAGCGTTTTGGCTTTGGCATCAACTATCATAGTAAATTCAACGCCATCTATAGAGTTCTTGGAAACTAAGTTTTTTTTTAATACCTCAAAAAGATAACCTCTCATTAGTCCGTCAGTTAGATTATCAAAAAATATTTGACACGTATTTTTTCTTTTGTTACGTAAACCAAAATTGACGAAGATACGACGCTTTTAAAATTCTCAATACGTCACCCCGTGCTATAATGTTTAGTGCTTTGTGACGTCACGAGCCCCCACTCCCGAGTTTTGATACGTTTTATCTTTGTATTGATTTACTAAAACAAACAAAAAATACGTGTCCATTATTTTCCAATACTCTAACTGACAGACTAAATAGATTTGCAATTTATTGATGGTTGGTGGAAACTAGCCTATTATGGAAGAGGAAGACATGCTCCCGACCCCAAATTAATTGGTATTAGACAGGAGAATGGTATGACGATGAAAGGATATCTGATGCGTATTCAATCGAAACTAACGCCATGTTGTATTTGAAGTTGAACACACATTACAAAAACGACTATCACATTGATTTTTACCGCAGCATGAGCCTCGATCGCAGCCCCTGTGTTAACGAGCGCGAAAAGATCAAATTCAAATTTGTTTAATTGTGACACATAAATAAAAATAAATAGGTACACGGTGTTATAAAAAAAAATGTCTCACTATGTGTTGCCTTGCAAGGCGCACAAATAATGTTTACAAATAAGTAGTGTAGGTACTTTTTATGTGTATAAAAACTGAAACTAAAAAACTAAAACTAACGTTATTACAGCTAATTACCTACCTATCCCTCTCATAGAGAGGAGGCCTGTATCCCAGCAGTGGGAACATTAATAGGCTGATGATGATGATGACCTACCTACAATATATATATAATATAAAAAAACTATTTTTAAACTATACAAAATTAAAGAATAAACTAAAACAATCTTATGAACTAAAGCTACTAAAAACAGTAATTACAGGTCGCGGCACAAAAGTCTAGCGGTGACCGTTATTGCGCAGAAGTAAAAAATAAGAATGTCTTGGGGCGTGCGTTGCGCCGATTGGCTCTCCAGCCGTATAACATGCGCAGATATCCCCTCCACGTTTCGTTCAGCACTAGATTTACGTGCCGCGACCTGTATCATGTTTCTTCAAGGTATTCATTAACCGAATCCTTGCACAGTAGCGCAAATTGACCAATTTATACCTTCGAAGACATGTGACATCTACCAATCCGCACTGGGCCCGCGTGGTGGATTATAGCTGATCCCCTCTCGTATAGAGGAGGCCTGTGTCCCAGTAGTGGGAACATTAATAGGCTGATGATGATTATGTGATGCCTTTACGAAACGCTCCCAGTTTCGTGAAGTGAGTTCCCTATTCTTATGTATCATAGAATTCAAATAAATTCGTATTTCTTAAAATAAACTGTTTCTTGCAGTATTCCACAAATAAATACCACACTACTAGCTCAGACATGAACTAAACTAAAAAACGTAAACCCAATACTTACAAATTCGCATACATTTTCCAGCTAGCTTGAGGTACTGCATTACCTATATATCGGAACTAACATTCATCTTTAGTCTACGGAGCAAGGATACCGAGTCTGTATCATTTGTGTGTGTTACGACCCCAGCTCACGGGCTCGATGGTACAAATATCGGATTTGTGTTTGATACAAAATATTCATGTTGAGATAGGATTTGCAGTTCGGATAGAATACGAGTACATTGGATCTAAAGTTTGGATTGTGGTTTTATTTGATCTACTTAGATAATAAAATGAAACTTTTTTTTAATTATCTAGCCTTTTGGAGTCTTTAATATGAATGTCAAAAGTGTGTTTCTCTCATGGAATCTTTTCTGGTACATGCTTTAAGCCTGCAATTGTTCATTAACATCAGTCATCACGCTTCTAATAATTGAATATGAAATGGAAATATTTGTGGATGTATGTAGGCTGCTCAATAGACGAGAGCACGCTCACGTTTTTAGCCAAATAAATGGTTTTTATTTCACCTATTAACACAACAATGTGTGTAAAAGTACCCCAAACGAAGGCGAAAAGCACTTGTTCCCCGTCATTGTGGTATTTGTTTCGACTACCTCGGTGGTGCAGCGCGAGCGCCATGTTTGCAGAGGGCCGGGCGCCCGGCTGGCAGGCGCTGCTTCGGAGCCGCTCGGCCGCCGCACGCACCGCCATATTTCGATCGGCCAATTCCTTGGTGGCCGCGGTACGAGACTGGTACCACAGTCCCCTACATATAAGGTGGCAGTCCTACCACACGCCGATTACGTAGTTTGGTACATTTGAGGCGCGTGTGTGTGTATATATTGTCTATGTGTTTGTTTATTTTATGTATATTTTGTTGTACTTATGTGGATTTTTATATCTGGGAAATAAAATTTTCATTTCATTTTCATTTCATTTCATTGATTTTGTTCTACACCATACCTGGGAACCTTCTAGTAACGGAGATATTGGGGGTCAAAGTTCCAAATTTTTTATTTATGTTTTTAATGTTATAACTTACCTTTAAATATCTCCATGACCCCCGTACTATTCAATGCATCCATCAGCACAATGTTAAATGTTTTGAGTGCGATACAGTCAGTCCCACCTAAGGTTACCAGGGCCTAAAATCGGAAATCCGGTCTTGGAGGATGAAAAATCCTGATTTTCGACAAAAAAGTCCGGTCTAGCCTAAACTTTACCTACGATCAAACAAAAAACTGTTTTTTTTTTAAAAAAAAGCAATAAATCATGTTCAGTAATCAAAAGTTAAACGTAAAAGTGTTAATTATATTTTTTGTTACTAGAAATAGCTTTTAAAATTTGGTTTTGACCGCAAAAATTTAATTGAAGAATTGCTTACAACTATAATCTTTCCAGTTTTTCACCCCAAAAGAATAAGTTATAGCTTCCTAGCAATATTTTTACATAGACTTACTTAGTTTGACCGTTTACTGTAAGGATATATTAATATATGTATTTTATTTTCATTATCCCAATTTAATAAATAAAAAAAAATAAAAAAATAATAATAAATAGTAAGAGTCAGTATTATTTTTTAAATCGACACAAACTCAGTATCGTGAACTTGGGTCTTAACAGAAGACGCAGTGGAGGCTGGATGGGTTCCAAGTGGGGCATCCTGTCGCCAAATATCTCGAGAATTTGATAGAGAAACGCTAAAGTGTTGTAAATTGATTCGACATTAGGAATAAAATCCTAGAGATGCTGATTTCAAAGAGGAGGAACGGATTTTCACTTTATTTTAGGTAAACGAGTGTATTGACTGCACTATGAATAAAAACCGGCCAAGAGCGTGTCGGGCCACGCTCAGTGTAGGGTTCCGTAGTTTCCCGTCCGTCACAATAAGTGTTCCCACTTATGAGTTTAATGGTGGGTATCCATTATGTAAAAATGCTTGCATATACGAATATACTACAAACTTAGTCCAGAAATTATTTTGTACAACTTTTTGTCTTTTTTGTACAAAAACTGTTGTTTCCATCAAGTTCAAAATGATTTTCCTAGAAAGTCCTTATAAAGTTCGACTTTTCAGATTTTTTTCATATTTTCTAAACTTATGGTTCAAAAGTTAGAGGGGGGGGGGACATTGTTTTTTACTTTTGGAGCGATTATTTCCGAAATTATTGACATTATCAAAAAATGATTTTAGAAAACCCCTATCCATTTTTAAATACCTTTCCAACAATATATCACACGTTAGGGTTGAAATAAAAAAAAAAAACACTTCCCACTTTACATATAGGGGGGCTACCCTAATAAAACATTTTTTTTTCCAATTTTTATCACTTTGTCGGCGTGATTGATATACATATTGGTACCAAATTTCAGCTTTCTAATGCTAACGGTCACAGAGATTAAGCGAGGACGGACAGACGGACGGACGGACGGACGGACAGACATGGCGAAACTATAAGGGTTCCTAGTTGACTACGGAACCAAGTGATGGCAGGTGGAGTAGCGCTCTAGATGAAGATGGTGAGTGGAATGACTTCCTATCTCATTATGAGTCCTAAGACCTACAAGCCAATACAGCATCAATTGCCAAAGAAACTAAAACGCTCTAAAAAGTATGAAACAAGAAAATATTCTCATCTGAAATAGGGAATATGCACGTAATTTTTTCTTTACATAAATCAATAAAATACAGTACTATCAACCCAAGAAAATATTAAAAGTTAAGTTCAACTACTGCTTGTCGCACAAAAATAATATTAAACTCCTGCAATTTTCTACGACAGTTCAAACGTCCGTAGCTGTCGCGGTCATGATATGACGTCATCATCCACAATCTGCCTTGTTTACATCAAATTTTTTTGGCCGTAATAAAATAATTTTACAAATTGTATGTGCTTTATTCAAGTCAAAATTGCAATAACATAAAATTGTTAGTGAAACTTTAAGCACTTTGTAAACCAAAAGTGTTTTTTTTTGTCACAATGTACTTTGACGTCAATACCGGCGTTATCGAGGACGATGCGTTTTGAGAGTGCGTTCCATTTCATTTAAAAAAATGCTACATAAAACATTAAATTGTGATGTATTAGAAACTTAAACAAGTATACCACAATGTTTGTAGGCGCCAATACAAGGCATTTTTCATAATTCAAAAGAGTTTTGTATTTCATGCATATTCCCTATTGTTATGTACAAACTATGTATTTAATATTTATTGTCTGTTTAATAAACAATTTACAAGTAATTTAATATATTTAATACATACTCATAGTGATGTTCAGAAGATAGCCGTGATTATTTCATTGTGCGACTTTTCCCTAGTATATGATCACTTACTTCTTACTATGAGAATGTATTGATTTGTTAGGGTAGTCAGCAAAAAGGAAGGGGTCCGTAAGGACCGATGCCTGCCGGGGTTGCGGGACAGTTCGAAAGAGATGCATGTAGATGCATACGGCCCTATAACTAGCAGACAATCAAGATGCTTCCAACGAAACCTAAATAATATACCTCAGCTGATCTGGTTGAGCAGTGGGGAAGAACCGGTCAAATTCACTTCTTCCCAACTGCTCAACTAGATCGCTCAACTGCTTAAAGTTGAGCAGTGGGTAATACCAACGCCTCAACTGGTAATTGCTCAACTATGAGTAGTTGAGCAGTGGGTAATACCCGCTGATCAACTAAAACTGCACAACTATAGTTATAGGCTAGAAATAAAAACTCCAAATCTCTTAATTAATATACTTCACCAACTACTTACTAAGAAATCTTAAAATTAAAACACCATTTGTTCTTTCTTTTTACAAAACTTATCTTGTATAAAGAAAGAAGAAATAGATTTTTTTTTTATTTTTTAACAGATGAACAAACATACATACATGTCAAAATCATAACCCTCCTTTTTGCTTTGCCGTAGTTGGATAAAAAGATCTAAATCTATACTAATATTATAAAGCTGAAGAGTTTGTTTGTTTGTTTGTTTGAACGCGCTAATCTCTGGAACTACTGGTCCGATTTGAATGATTATTTCAGTGTTGGGTAGTCCATTTATCGAGGAAGGCTATAGGCTATATAACATTACGCTGCGACCAAAAGGGGCGGAGCATAAATGAAAAATATTGCAAAAACGGGGAAAAATGTATTCCTTTTGTGAGCTGTTTCTCTTTTATGTGACGCAGACGAAGTTGCGTTGGTCAGCTAGTGTTCTATCTGTTTTTTCTGTTCTGTGTGTTCTATAATTTTCGCAACACTCATACTTTCAAACTCCTTGGAAACTGGAACAAGTGCTTGGCAGAGGAAATCGCTGTGAGTAGTGAAGTAGCTACTGTACTAGATACTGTACTGTACCAGACAATATAAGAAAATTAACAGTAAGGAACTTTTAAGCTATTTTATTTATTTTCTTTTCTATAAAATATTTTCAACACTTTTGAGATAGAAATTGTTTCATCTACACTAATATTATTAAAACTTAAAAGTAAAGGTGTAAGTTTATAATATGAAGAACGTAATCTCCAAAATTACTGATCGCATTTCAAGATTTAGATAGAAAGAAAAAATTGTACTGCGTAACTCAACGCTAAAATAAAAGATCTGTTTAGCGTTGAGTACAATAGAGCTGTACAATTTTTAGAGCTGTACAATTTTTTCTTTATGATGTTTTTTCTATTTGATATCTATGCAGACAACTCCGCGGGTAAAAATCTAGTAAACTAAACAATGAAGATTTAAATACCTACCTCTTTTCAATAACAGATTTCCACTTCTAATTTTCGAACGAATTACTTTGCGCCTCGTCCCCAAAATCTATTAAAATTAAAATATCGTCGCAGATGGGCGAAACACGAAACAAAAGGATTTTCGTGAAATTAATAATGACGCAGATAGCTGTAAGCAGCTTACGGAGGCTGGAGATTTATTTAATATTGTCTTTGGTTATTATTTTAAAAGAGAGGTCTCTCTTAGAAGCCGTTTTTTTATGTTTATGTAGGTTTAGGTCAGTGTTTCCCAATGAGGGATTTTCTTTTTAGCTCTTCCCTAGTCGATGGATAGATAGCGCTAGGAGTTAGTGTGATAATGCAAGGCACGGAACCTAAAAAACTGATTTTAACAAAGCGCGAGAAAACTTGGTTATATTCGGAAGGTTAAGCATATGACAGTGTCAGTCAACGAGAGAATGTGACATGACACAATGTTTTTTTTACCAAGCGTTTCGGCTTTGGCACCAACTATCATAGCAAGTTCAACGCCATCTATAGAGTTCTTGGAAACTAAGTTTTTTTTTTAATATCTCAAAAGGAAAACCTCTCATTAGTGGTACGCGTACCCCCAGGGGTACGTGAAGTTGCATCAAGGGGTACGCGCGGCTATCAGTAAAAACAAGAACAATTTCAGACAAAGACAAACTTGCACATTTTTCACACTAGCGTTTTCGCCGATACATCATTATTATTCTTATTTTCACTATTGTACTGTAATTTGAAGATAATAAATGTTATTTAAACTAACTTATTATCATTGGTACAATAAGGGGTACGCAGGTTTGAGGTCATTTTTGAAGTGGTACGCAGCAAAAACTAATTGGCAACCACTGGTTTAGGTAATTCTTAATACTTACGGCTTATTTTAAAATGAGTTGAAAATTGTAAATAAAAATTATAAATTGGTTATCAGTTTCACTAATACCGATTCCGAAAAAGCATAAATCAAATACAATTTAATGAACAAAAGATATATTTTTCTCTTTAAACTACAGAATAACTACACAAAGTATTCGATGTTAATAATTTACGTTCACCCAAATCCTACGCTGTGCACATAGAATCGAATAACAAGTTGGATTGCGTTTTCTAATACATAACGGCAAAGAAAGAGTATGAGGACCGGAGTACCTGAAAAAAAGGAAATATAGAAATAACATACATCATCACCTGCCTAGCCTTTTCCCAACTATGCTGGGGTCAGCTCCCAGTCTAACCGGATGCAGCTGAATACCAGTATTTTACATGGCGCCTGCCTATCTGATCTTCACAACCCAGTTAGTACTGGGTAATACGATACCCCTTGGTAAGACTGGTTGTCAGACTTTCGGGCCACTGACTACCTGTAACGCCTGTCAAAGATCTACAAATGACAGCCGGGACCAACGGCTTAACGTGCTTTCCGAGGCACGGAGGAAACTCGGTATGTAAGGGTGGTCACCCATCAACAGACCAACCTAGGCAAGCACTAAAGCTTAACCTAAAGATCAAATCTTTATTTAGCCACGAGCTCGTCGAGAAAAAACATAGGTACATCATCTGCCTTTAAAGAACCACTCCTGGAAATCGGGCTTGAAGATAACCATTGACCCCAACCGCAAACCGCAGGAACAAAGTCGCCCAATCCAATTGCTACACGACTGGCTAATATAATATTAGGGTAGATGATAAAAAAATCTAATTAGTCCGTCAGATAGATTTCCAAAAAAATTTGGACACATTTTTTTCTTTTTTCACGTATACAAAAATTAAGACGATTGCAGTGCGTCGAAAACTCGTGTGTCATCACATTTGAGTACATTATTTGATAAAATAAAAAAACACGTACAGTGCGACATAAAAGAGTAGAAAATAAATGAGGGCGTCACAATCGGTCAGGTGGCAACCCAGTTAGTACGACCTTGCTGATTTTGATACTTGAATAGTATTGGTTTATTAGCTATGAATAATGAGTAAATAATTATTTTAAATAAATATGTTTATTAATTCATTGCTTTCAATAAGTTCCGCGTAGATCATAGATTTGGTACGTAATAGTAATCAAACTACAAGTTCACTCAAATATAATAAGAAGGACTTCGGAGGACGACCCTTTCTGTGTTTAGCTGGTGTCGAGAATTACCCGCCGTTTTGCACAATTCTGCGCACTGTGCTCACAGAAACACCTAAAACAAACAAAGCATGGTATTAACATAAACTTATAATACAACTTTAAACTAGTGCTTTTATCTTCATAATATAACTGCTGTCAGTTGTCAGTCTGACGAAAAAAGTCCCACGCATATGTTCATAAGAATCATTCCCCCTGCGTCGAATCCCTTTATGTCGACTTGTGATTTTTCTTGGTTTTGATGCACTGTCTTTTGTTTCGCCTCGACATAGCTGTCACAGAGTACAGTCACATTTAAAACGAAATACGGCTTTTCAATTAATAAAGTTATTTTGCTTATCCGGTTATCCGTATTTTAAATAATACATTGATAGCCCACCAAAAAGTACTAGGCTAGCATAAGTTCAAGGAGTTGTGTATTTTTACGTTCCTGGTATCTGAGTAGGTGTAGGTAACTACTTACTGTTTAATATTGTTACAGTTAACTTGTGATTCAAATACCATCTTCAATTCCTGCTAGCCTAGTACTTTTGTTGGCTGGATCGCTGCACGATTTGCAGCAGATGCTGGATGGCCTAGTTGATTATTCAATACGCATTGGTCTCAGGGTGCAACCACGCTCTGCTACCATGTAGAAATATTGGTAGAAGTTCCACCGGCTGTCGACGACGAGTCCTACCTAGGTACTTCAAAGTCGACTCGACGCCGATGGATACCACTTCTACGGTCAGTAAGGATCCCCGCGGTGGCGCATTCCCAGGCCCATGAAAGCACATGGCCTCGGACTTTGGCAATGCCAGAATATGTCTTGACCTTGACCAAACTCTGCAGTTTGATTGGAACAACTTGAAGAGGGAGACTAACAGAAGAATTCAGCTGTGCTGGACATCTGGGCATTTGTAAAACTTATTCGGGTCTTCTCGTCACGTAATCCACAGAGCCTAAAGAGTAAAGTCTTAAACCAGTGCGTCCTGCCTGTTATGACTTACGGGGCCAGAATGTGAGCACTCACTGCTCGGCTGGTCCATACATTCAAGGTTGTTCGACGAGCTATGGAACAGGCTATGCCTGGAGTCTCTCTGAGGGATCGCATTTGGAACGAGGTGATCTGTCACAGAACCAGAGTTGTCGACATAGCTCACAGAATAAGTAAGCTGAAGTAGCAATGGACCGGCCATATAACCGATAAACATTGGGATACACGTGTAGTTGAGTGGAGAACGCGAATCGGCAAGCGTATAAAGGTGGGAATGCCCTCAGGCTGGCTGGCAGGGTGGCTGGTAGCAAATGGATGAGAGTTGCTGAGAATCGAGTTGAATGCCGTGCGATTGAGGAGGCCTATGTCCAGCAGTGGACTGCTGTAGGCTGATGATGTAGTACTTTTGTTAGGGTAAAGAATTTAAGCGCAACGTGTCGCAAACAGAAAAAACTATCTTTAATACAGGGTGTAAACGGACCCTTCACGAAGCTGTCAACGAAGTATTCTGTACATCAAACTAATTACTTAGTTTGATGTACTGAATACTTCGTTGACTACGCAAAAGATATTGCGGAAACGACTTTTTTTTCCGTATACGTTTTGCACAAGATCTGTGCAGTAAACAGACAAAAAGTACTAAACTTCCATGAATTGAATTATTGAAGATGGTGAAATTATTTCGATAATTAGTTTAACCTTTATTTCAATTATGTACATTATGTAGGTAAACCACAGAACATGAGGTAGACTCCCTTGAATGTATGCAAGCCTAGTACTTTGGTCGCCAAAAAGAAGATTTCAGTCAATACATATTAGATATTAATAAGATAAATTAATTTAGAATAGCCTTGTTGTCTCCTAAAATATTAAATGTATAATTTGTGTAAAATAAATATAATTTTATTTGCAAATAAAAGCGTTTCACTTTTTGTTATATGTGTACTTTTCCAATCTCGTCTTCAAGCGTAAACTTTTTAAAACAGATGTCATTTGTTTCACGAGTCCACGTAAAGGGATTCGACGCAGGGGGAATGATTCGTTCATAACGTGAAAATATTTTAAAATTGTTTCTTTCCACTAGTCGGTTGCTTCAACAAATATGGTATGGCAAAAAACGTATTTGGTAATACGCAAATAAATTTCATTAAATGTTTTTGCCTTACTATCAACGTTGTTAAGTCGCGCTATAACTACAATGGTATTTGTTTATCTTAGCATAACCTCAAAAATGGTAGACAACTAATTTGTAAATACTATTTAGATCGAAAATGTTGCTCCCTGAATGTAATAATTGTTTGTAATTAACGTTTACTGCAACTTTCAATAGTTACTTACCAGTAAAATCTGCTGTATGAGGGCAAACATCTTCGAAGTAGGATAGCAGCTTCCCAGCTTGTAATTCGGTCAAACACCACATGAAAACTTAAACATTATTTCACGGGCACCTCCACGAATTACCATATTCATGATATGTCGCTGTTTTCCTGTCCACACTAAGAAATAAAACACAAAAACCGAAATTCTAATGAAACACGAAACCGTTCGAGAAGAATTGACAGCTCAAGTACTCATTTTAGATGTTGCCAGAAAATGAAAAATTTTAGTTCCCAAATATTTAATCTCTACTCTTTTATGTCGCACTGTATCCAATATTTTTCGATAATATAACTGACGGACTAAGCCATCACATTTTTTTAGTCCGTATCGCTTCCTTACGAGCAGATGGCGACAGTGTCGCGTCATAACGTCAAGCCTGTAAAGCAAGCCGAAGCAAGGAGAAGAGCGGAGCGAAGAGATGTGTAAAATGTAACCAATCACAGAAGAGACGAGAGACGCAATGTAGATTTCAACCAATGTGATTGGTTGGTTTCCGCACGTCTCTCCTCCGTTCCGCTTGTGTCCGCTTCAGAGTCCAGGCTTTAGGCAAAGTTGTACGTATATATAGTACACACTTCGGTGTTTTCATAGACCTACTATTAACAGAAACCAAGCGTAGGTATCGCTCTGGGTCTATCATTGCGATTGGGCGGATTGTTGTCGTAGATGACTTCGGAATAAGATAGACGACAAAAAAGTCTAATTAAAAAGTCGTCAGTTAGATTATCAAAAACTATTTGACCCGTATTTTCTTTTGTTACGTAGGTAAACCAAAATTGACGAAGTTACGACGCTTCTAAAATTCTTAATACGTCACGGCGTGGTATAATTTTTTGTGCGTTCTGTCGTCACGAGCCCCCACTCCCGAGTTTTGATGCGTTTCACCTTTTTCAATATTCATTGATTTACAAAAACAAAAAATATGTGTCCATTATTTTCCAATACGGAAATACTGAAGGACTAAATAGATTTGCAATTTTTTGATACTGTTGTCATGCCTGTTAATTTTGAAAGACTATTATAGGAATATTGCTGGTCGGGGAAGGTGGGCAAATAAAACGATGTATTAATATTACTGTTTACTTACCCAATAATATAACACAAAAACACGTTTTATAGCACTTACTAATAAGACACGTCTGCTCTTTTCTACTACTGTGACACAACCAACCATAAAACAAAAAGAAAAACAATATTCTTCTAAAAAATACATTTCAAAAATAAATAAAAAAGAAAAAGATATAAAAAGGTTGACCGTCGCCAACATGGCGGCCCGCGGTGTGCTAACACCAATAATGGGGCGGTGACGGTCATTCCAGGTCCAAAACCGCCAACTTCCGCACCGGTCGCCTTAGCGTTCCCCCTTTCGTAGTGACATCAACCACTCTCACTACACCGTCGTGCCCGGGCCAGACTGCTTCCACACGCCCTCTTGGCCAGGTCCCTCTGGGCAGGGATCCATCCGCAACCAAGACAAGATCACCCACTGCTATTTGACGGATCGGTGATTCGGTCGTTGATCTGACCTTTTGTCTCGGGACGAGCGTCGGCAGATAGTCTTCGACCCACCTGCGCCAGAAATGGTCAGCTAACCGGAGGCCTTTCTTCCAGTTGGCGCGGCGAATCAGATCAGCGTCTGTTAATTGGCGTAGTGGCGGCTCCGTTGAAGCTCTGCCAAGAATGAAGTGGAAAGGTGTTAGCGCTTGTTCCTCACCCGGATTCACGGGGACATGTGTTAATGGGCGAGAGTTCACTAAAGATTCGGCTTCCAGAAGAAATGTGTGTAGCACTTCTTCTGTGGGAGAGCGTTGTTTCAAAGTGACGGATATTGCTGTTTTTATGCTTCGGACCAATCTCTCCCAACATCCTCCCATAAAAGGCGAGCCTGGTGGTATAAATTGCCAATGTATACCTCTATTGGCAACGAAGTCTTGAATCTTGATATCATATAATTCATCAAGCTTGTTCTTGGCACCGACGAAGGCTGTTCCGTTATCGGAATAAATCTTAACTGGGCAGCCACGTCTGGCGATAAATCTTCGCAAGGCCATTATTGCGGCGTCTGTAGAGAGACTCCCAACGATTTCAATATGAACCGCTCGAACTGTCATACAGGTGAATAAAGCCACATACTTTTTCTCTGTGCGACGTCCCAGGGTTACACTCACGGGGCCAAAATAGTCTACGCCCACGTGTGTGAAAGGCTTCTCGTGATGCGCTAGCCTTGCTTCTGGAAGATCACCGAGTAGTGGCGTGATAGGCAAGGCTTTCCGGATTCGGCAAAAGTTGCAGACCTTTGCGACAGTTTTGACATTGGGTCGCAGTCCGACGATGTGGTAGCTGCGACGAAGTTCGTTTACGACAAGCTCATTATTCGCGTGGGCTGCCTTCTTGTGGTAATGTCGGATCAACATACGAACTATTGGGTGTCGGCCATCGAGAACAACGGGGTTGACTTCTTGTGAGGTGTTTTTAACTCGGCAGATACGTCCGGATAATCTGAGAAGACCTCTCTCTCCCAAAACAAGCTCTAGGTTTTTTAGGCGAGATTCCTTTGGCATGGGCGATGATCCAGCAATACTCTTTAGTTCTTCTGGGAAAGAGTCTATTTGCGCTCGTGACAGAAGTCGCCTTTCTGCGGCTTTTAAGAGATCGGCATTCAAGGGTGGAAATTTTCGTGCAAAGGACATGTCATTTCTTTGCATTAATTTTGAATTTGGTTGTTTGTTTCCAAGACGAGACCGAACAATATCTACAAATTGTTGAACACGCGCCGTGGATCTTACTAGACGAATCCACTCTGAAAATCGCGAGGGTTCCGCAACTACTGGTGAAAGTAGTGACTGCGGCGGGTGCTCATTTATTTGTCCTACTAGCTCCTGGGTAATTTGAGGACTACGTTTTAATTCTTCAGGAGGTAGTAGCACGTTCTCGCATGGTTCACAAGGCCACAGATGAGGGGACGATAAAAGAAATGGGGGCCCGGTAAACCAACGAGCAGATGTGTCGAATGAAATATGATTATGGCGCGTAGCGTCGTCCGCGACGTTTGAGGAAGTTGGAACATATCGCCAACGAGAGATGTCTGTTATCTCTGTTATCTCTCCAACCCTATGCGCGACAAAAGGCTTAAAAGTTCGAGCGTCGCTACGCAACCACCTGAGAACAGTCATTGAGTCAGACCAAAAATAAATCTGGTCTGGCTTATGTTTGTGAGAATCAGTGATGAAATTTGCGAATCTTGCTGCAATGAGCGCGGCTTGCAGTTCTAATCGAGGTATTGACACTGGTTTAATGGGCGCGAGACGGGCTTTGCCGCCAATCAAAGAGAGCTCCACTTGCTTATTAGCGAAAGTAAGGCGCCAGTAAGCTACACAAACGTACGCATGCTCGCTAGCGTCAGCAAAGACGTGGAGTTCCCTGGTGAGAGGCTTCCCTTCATGTAATGTCTGATACCAGCGAGTAATGGAACCGGTTGTCAACTTAGAGAGATCTGCAAACCAGGATGTCCATTTCAAAGAGAGCTCTGGAGATAACTTCTGATCCCATGATATGCCTGTTCTCCACAGCTCTTGAAATAAGATACGACCTTGGATGACAATGGGACATAGGAAACCGAGAGGATCGTATACTTTCATCAAAACAGAAAGTGCTTTTCGCTTCGAAAGCGGCATTGGTAATGTTTCTGGTAATCCCGTTCGAAAATGTAAATTGTCTTCCAAAGTATTCCATGATAGGCCAAGAATTTTGACATGATTAGATGGATTTGATGCAGATGATGATCCAAGTCCTACGTGTAGAGTTTTTGCATGAAGGTCAAATGGGATTAATGACAATGCACCGGGTTTGTTAGAGATCCATGACCTCATGTCGAAACACGCTCTTTGATGGACCTTGACGATGTCAGCAGCAAGACGTGCTGCTTCGTCAATTGTATCTACAGAGCCCAAATAGTCGTCCATGTAGTGGTTCTCTACAATGGCATGAACGGCCTCAGGGTACTGGTTACGAACCTCTAGGGCATTTTTGTTTTTAAGGTACAAAGCAGTGCAAGGACTAGAAGTCGCGCCGAAGATCATTGATGTCATGCGATAATGTTGAATAGGTGGCAATGATAGTGCTGATGATTGTGCAACCGAAGGTTTGTCTCACCAAAGAAAGCGTTGCGCATCGCGGTCTTCTTCGCGAATTTTGACTTGAGGAAACATCTCTCTTATGTCAGCATTAAGCGCTACGCAACCCTCTCGAAAGCGCATCAAAATAGCTACAAGATTTTGTAAAAGGTCAGGGCCAGATAATAATAGCGAGTTAAAACTGACACCTTCACACTTTGCCGCCGCGTCATGTACAATTCTAAGCTTTAATTTCTGAGGATGTACAACGCCGAAATGAGGAAGGTACCACGTTATCCCTGCTGTGTTTGGAGGTTCATGACAAAGCTCTGCGTAACCCTTGGCTAGCATAGCCTGGACATTTTGGCGATAAGAGTCTGCGTATGCTGGATCCCTTGCAAACTTTCGTTCTAGAGAACTAAAACGTGATAGGGCCAGATTCAAGCTATTAGGCACACGGCATATGTCTTGTCGCCACAATAATCCAGTTTGAAAACGACCAGATGGAAGCCTGCTAGTAGTATCCTCCAACAATTTTAAGGCACGCTGCTGTTCGTTAGTACGATAATCTTTTTTAATAATGCCTATCGAATCAATTTTGTAATTTTCTTTTATGATAGCTTCGAGTGATTCCTGTTCCGAAAAACTAGTATCGTCCGCGATGTGATTTACAAACTGAACAGGATTTGTTTTACTGGACGTAAAACCATATAAAACCCATCCAAGAGCCGTAAGTGTTGCTACTGGCTGCGATCTTGTGCCTTTGCGAATGTTATGCGCGATCGTAAGGTGCCAATTATCAGCACCGATAATGATAGTAGGCTTCGCGTCCTCGTAACAGAGCTCATCAGCTAAATCAGATAAATGTGAGTAACGCGAAATAACATCCATAGAGGCACTTTGATGAGAAATGCCCAAGTTAGGCATGGCGCGAACGTTGGTTATTTCGTGAATGTCAGAATTATGCCGACCCTTAATTTTTAAACTGACGAAGTTAACTGCAGACTCTTTTGAAAGGCCACCGATACAATTCACACGAATGTGTCCTGAAGGGCCAGCAGCTCCTATATTTTCGGCTACCTGTGAGTCTATTAGAGAAGCAGTGCTTCCGTCATCTAATAAGGCGTAAGTCTCGAACGTACTTTTAGGGCCTATCAAGGATACAGCAATTATTTTTAGTAATGGACGAGGATCCTGAGTAGAATGGTGGGCTACTATCTCTGCCTGACGAGTCGCGACTTTAGAATCTAAAGAACGATCTTCGGTTACGGATTGTTCGGAAACGTGAGCTAAGTATTTCGCTTGCGATTGTCCGTGAAGCAATGTATTATGGCTACGACTGTACTTACAATTCTGCACGTCACATTTAACCTTACAGAATTTGTACCGATGTGCGCCTCTCACTAAACATTTTTTGCAAACCTTGTTTTCTAGTACCCACTGCCATCTCTGATTTAAAGTGAGCATTAGAAACTTATCACATCTGACAATCTCGTGAAAACCTTTTTGACAGAACCCACATGGTAGTTCGTGGCTCAGAGTTTTGACAACAGGTAGCGTTGCCTTCGCTTTTGAAAAGTTTTGCCGCGTGGAGGTAGTATAACAATCCTCCGCGGATGAATTTTTATCGTCGTCACTGTCATCTGAGTGACGATCTTTTTGCTCATAGACCCCGGTACAGGCATGAACTTTGTCTATGGTTTTAAATTTTGACGGATTTCTGTCTGTCGGTTTGACAGTGTCGCGTTGAAGGATAGAATCCGAAATAAAACCAAATTTTGTATGAATTTCAGCTTCGCGATTCAGAAAATCTGCAATGAGTTCAAGCCTGAACCTAGATTCACTATGATGCTGCATAGCATAGTCTGCCCACCTAGCGCGTAGGAGCGAACTCATTTTGCCAACAATAGTGTTCGAGAGTTCCGGGGAAGCCAGATACTCGTGTTGGTTCAATGAGCGAATAGTTTCAACACACCCACGCACTCGGCAAGCGAACTGGCAAAGGTCTTTGCCACCTTCGATGGTATTTAACTTTGGCAGTGCCCTGACCTGTGCCAATTCGTTGAGGACTATTTGTTCAGGACGAGCAAACCTCAACTCAAGTGCCCTCACAATTTCGTCTGGGTCTTCGCAAGAGGCCAGAAAGGCGCCGGCATGGTCTCGCGCGGCCCCCCTTAGGGCGTAACTTAACCTTGCCAAATTTTCTGAAGGTGTGAAGGCGCTTTTGCTTTGCTCGTAAGTCCTTTTAAAAAGAACCCAGTCTAGGACACGGCCATCAAAAATTGGTATTTTAAGGTCACTCACCTGATGTTTCTTCTTATCGACGTTTAGGCCAGCGATGACCTCAGCCAAGTACCTAAAGTCGTTTTGTCGAGAGTGATTAGCCTGACCACTATTATTAATTTTATTATTTATGTTATAATTGTTTTGTGAAGAGAGTGTACCTAATCTAACTGGTGAATGGGTAGGTAGTGTATTGAAAGGCAAAGATCCTGGTAGCTGGCCAGCACCGGGCGCAGCTGTCACTGCGTAGGCAACTGGCTCTGTCGTCGCTCCGAACGGAGTAGTGCCCCGTAGTGTCCCTGAGGGCACGGGCGCCGCAGGCAGCAACGAAGTTACGGCGGGAGGAACTGAGGTGACAGTGGTCACCGCCCCCGTGGCAACATAAGCTCTTGTATGGTCTGCACTATCAATAGTAGGCACTTCAACCTGGACACATAAATTATTCATTTTAATGTGGTTAGGTACAGACTCGTTATTATTCTCCAACCACATTTCTACGTCGTTATTATTGCTATGGTAGCTATGAATGCTACGACGGCTGCTACTACGGCTTTCTACTTCTATGGAAGCTAATTGTGATTGTAGATCTAGCTCGGCGGCTTTTTGTTCGAGGTTTTTTCGAACTTGCAGCAACTTTTCTTGGCGTTGCACAAGTTCTAGTTGGACATTTTCTTCATGTGCGGCTATATCTGCAAGGCGACGTGCATGAAGTGCCTCAGCGGCTAGTATTTTTGCTTTTACCGTATTTGCGGAATAAACAGATGACCGGCTGCCTGGCGCAGTCGGCGTTCTGGCGTGGGGAACCATGGTCTGGTGGGGAACGTCGGAAGCTACCAGAAGAGCGCCTCTAATTTTTTCGGCCGACGCTACTTGCTGGCGGTGAGCCCCCGGCGTTCTTATTTCTTGCACTGGTTCACCACTGCTAGTTCCTGCCACTTGGGTATCATGAACAGGCTGCTTTGCAGTTTTTGATCGTGTTTCGTACCCGCCCATCTTACCCGATAAATTTATCCGGCTCGAAGGACCAATGTTAATTTTGAAAGACTATTATAGGAATATTGCTGGTCGGGGAAGGTGGGCAAATAAAACGATGTATTAATATTACTGTTTACTTACCCAATAATATAACACAAAAACACGTTTTATAGCACTTACTAATAAGACACGTCTGCTCTTTTCTACTACTGTGACACAACCAACCATAAAACAAAAAGAAAAACAATATTCTTCTAAAAAATACATTTCAAAAATAAATAAAAAAGAAAAAGATATAAAAAGGTTGACCGTCGCCAACAATGCCTATTACATTATTAGGATTTTAGGAACTTTGAAACACTACATGTTTAGGCTGGGAATCAACTTGAAAGGACTTGACTACTATATTGTCGCATTTTTTTTTTTTTTTTTTTTTGTTAGCCTTGAATGTCCCACTGCTGGGCAAAGGCCTCCCCCATATCCCCATATACTCTTCTCCTGCGCCACCGCCTGCGTTTTTTTAATACTCACCGAAATAAAGTTAGTATGAGACAAGGTGATGACTCCGAAGGCCGTCATGTAGACAGGCACTTGACTCATCTGCAGGGCTACCACCGCCAGAGCCCGGAACTGAGGCCCCGGGTGGCACTCCTCCCAACCGCTGTGGAATATCGCCGTGCCCACTAGCGAAGCCTGGAAATAGTTAAATGATATCAGCCTAGAAATGTTTCATTACAAAGGAGTTTTCTGAAACGTTTCGGTTTCTACAACCTGGTGTTTAGGAAGCACCGCGCAGCGCCCCGTCGTCGCCTAGTAGTCGACAACTTTTAAAATTTTCTACATTAGTTGTAGCGGCACTACAAAAAGTACTACAGCTACATGGAACAAAAAGTACTACAGCGCCATCTATGACACAGATGATGAACTAACTGCGAACACGTCAAAAATCCTACATCGCACAAGCAACTTTATCCGCGACTTAAGACTAAACAGGGTTAGTTTTCAATCCCGACAACAACTGTCGGGCAGTGGCCCACCAGACAACACCCGTCTGGTCGGAGGATCCTCTCTTTTCGATGGGGTATGAAGAGCCTCACACCCTGTTCTTCATACCTCCAAATAGTCATCACGGAACAAGACAGTACAAGTGGCTATGAGGTACGCATTATCTTCGTCCTTGTCCCGCATTTCACTAGGAGACAGTGCAACACGTTTTTTTGATCCTTTTGCCCTAGTCAAATCTCCTGCTAAGCACGTTTTCATTCCTCACACAATTCATCTATCTTTTCTTTGGTTTTCCTCTCCCTCTGCATCCATCAACATTTTGTAGTCACATGCGTTACATGACATACACACATTTTATTATTTTTTACTTTATTATTTTTTACTTTATTATTTTTTTTATTTTTTTATTTGACATTTACTGATTTGACATGAATACTTATTTTGTCAAGTATTTTACTTTTTTTTTATCATCATTGTGACTTTTAATGATTTTTGTGATTTTTTTATTTACGTAACATTTACCTATATTTTTTGTTTATTTTCTCCCACAACTGTCTGACAGTTTGAGTACTCTAAGCGACCTACCCAAATGTCCTTTCTTTGGTATTGTTCGTCGTTTCGTTGAGCTCCTCGTTATAAGTCGAGCTACACGTTAACTGACAAATGCTTGCACTGACTAGACAGGTCCACTCAAATCTGTATGGTTCTTTCTTCAAAAGACCATCTCAGACACTAATCTGCATAGTCCTCATGTGAATTGAGCAAAATTGTCTGGACTTTAAAAGAGACTATGAAACAGAAAGAAAGAGAAACAGCCGAAACAAACACAGAGGGAGTTTGTTTCGGCTGTTTCTTCTCAGAGTAGTCAGGTACGAAACACCGGCCCCATCTAGTTTAAAAAAATGACGTGTAAAAGTGTTTGTAAAAACCTACTTGCAAAATAAACATCATTTATCATTTATCATTTATCATGCGCACAAAAGAACGTAACTAACAATACAAAATATGTACCTCATATGTGACGTCTCCGGCGGCCATCATGTAGGATCCAGTCAGTATTATGAGACAGATGATGAACGTGGCGGTTGCCAATAGATAGGTGATATTACGCTCCGCCACCTGCAATTAGATCTATTAATATTTGTGCAAAACAGTACTAACTGGGTTGTAGAGGTCCGACAGGCAGCCGCTCCATGTAAAATACTGGTATTCAGCTGCATCCGGTTAGACTGGAAGCCAACCCCAACATAGGAAAAGGCTAAGCAGATGATGATGATTAATATTTGTACAAAAATATTTGCGATTTTTTCGCACGATGGTTTGTAGAAGCTGGATGAGTGTTGCCGATAATTAGGATGCGTGGCGTGCGATTGGATAAGCATATTTATGTGAAGCAGCAGACTGCTTTATGCTGATGGTGATCAAGAACCGCAAATTAAGGTTGAACTTGGAATAAGTTGCAGCGTACGTAGACACCCCCATAAAGTTTACTGATGACCTGGTGTAAAGATCGCAGAAATCCTCTGGG
Source organism: Xestia xanthographa (assembly GCA_905147715.2). Lineage (NCBI taxonomy): Eukaryota > Metazoa > Arthropoda > Insecta > Lepidoptera > Noctuidae > Xestia > Xestia xanthographa. The sequence continues at coordinate 5,753,601 of LR990661.1, read as the reverse complement.
TAAGCATGAGGCGATGTCTGCTTGGCGGAGTCATGTCCATTGGCTGAATAATGATGATGTTCAAAATGAAACGCAATAAAACAATGAATTTACTTGTATATATACTTACTACTAGTTTTATAAGACACATGACGAGCAGGGCGACACTCTCCAACACTTGGATGCTGTAGAGAGGACCCATGGACTGCTGTACATTGCGAGCACACCTGCAATACGAGTTACGATGAGTTTTTGCTTTCTAATACCGAAATGTTTAGCCAGAAATAATTGTTTGCCTGCTGATACTTGAGACAACAGTTCCAATTAAATTCAAACTTCACTAACGTTGAAACTGTTTTCCTAGACCCTTAAATAGACAGCCATTTTATAACGTGTGAGTGAGACTCAAACTTCTGGTGTTCAAGAAATTTCGAGATTGTAACTGTATTTTACGTTAATCATAAATTTCAAAGTCGTACTGGCAAAGTTAGTAACTCACCACAAAGCGTCTGCGTGCAACTTGACCCCAATTACAAAATCTTTCTTGAACTCTTCTGCAAGCTCCTTCCTCGACTTCTTCCCTTTGTTCTCCACAGTCCTGATCCTCAGTTCTCGGAAATACAACCCTAGTACCCTGAACTTGTGGCCTACAGTGAGTAGCGAACATAAGGCGAGACAGTCCATGGTAGCCATCATGGCTACGATGTAGTACCAGTGGAACTCCGTAAAGAATCGAATAACGTTGATGTAGAAGCCGGTTCGTGATGAACTGGGGAAGTACACTACTTCAGTGCGAACCGGTATGCCTGGAAAAAAGGTTGAATCAGGCAAGGCAAATGCCAAAAAGCAAATATACTTGAGAAAAATATATTACTTACAGGCTGTAGCTGAACTTACAAAACGTAATAACTTACCCTCTGTAAAATGAAGCCTAACAGCTTCAATAGTAGCAGAGCACAGCGTCACAAAGGAGACAGCAGTCAACGTAAAGCAATGCCTTGCAAACTGCTTAACAGACCTTCTTTCCAGCTCTAAAGAATCAAAAATAGTTCTGCTGCCCTCCAGCAAGCGTTCCAACACAACCTTGATACGCGCCTTCCAGATGTAAAGCGTTAACACCTTGCAGTAAATCAAGGGATGTGCAAAAGTGAACTGCACCAAGTCATTCTTCTCCCTGTCCGTCAAATCAGTCCTGGCATGAGCCATGAGTTCGTCAAACAAGACGACGATGATGTACCCATTTGCCAATACCATCCAGGCATTGTAAATCTTCTGTCTGTAGTAAGAAACTTCGGTTTTCTCATACCACAGATCTCCCATACCCAAATAAAACATGAATTTACATAGTGCTTTGAAATAATACTTCTGAGGATGGGTTTCCTTCAACGACGGGACGTCCATACCGATTATTTTTTTAAATCGAATTGCTACAAACTTTGGATTGGGTATCAAGTTTGGGCATGACTAATCGGAATTGGACTTTTTATGTTCAAAATTCAATTACACAAATTGGTTAATTCGATAAATGGTATAGTTTCGACTAATTAATGTTCCGATAGTTATGAATCAATTTATTAGTTTCAAAGTTTGGTAGTGTAGAAATTACGTACTATGGAACAAACTTTTTAGGGACCATTTCTCAATTTCCCTACAGGCCAGAAGATTACATATATCTCGAAAGACCCGATGATGTTGTGTTGAGAGAATTTTGCTTGGAAGACATAAGTCAGATTTCTCTGCAACAAAACAATGTTTAAAAAAACTCAGACCAAAATAAAGGCAAACGTTTCCTTCAACTTAGTATTAAGCACAGAACCACTTTCTACCTTCTTACCTCAAATGCTGTTTTTCAACTTATTCTTAACTCTTAAGTTTTCCGGCCACCTTGTAAATGTTAATGCGTCGTCCCAGAACCACTTGTTAAATCAAAAACTTGTCTTGACTTAAAGCAATGAAATCTCAAGCACTTTCCTTTTATGTTTATTTATAAATGTAGGTATGTCTCAAGAGCTTCTTGGCTATGGAACTGCAATTACTCAAAAGGAACGAGTTTCTTCAACACACGAATCACAAATTGTGATAGAATTGCATTAACCTAAAAGATTTAGAGACGGATAATAACAGTTTGTAGGAGTAGGAAGGTCTTCGTGCTGCTTGCACGAAATTATGTGGCCCCAAAACTTCGCCACTTCCACTGCGTCTTTTGGGCCTGCCCCACACTCGACGAGTGGCATGGGAAGTGTCGAGGAAAGAAGACAAATACGTAGTGTGGCAACATAATAAAGGCTGCTTTACGCCGGGGCAACACTGTGCAGCATTGCTACATGCAATATATTGTGGCGGGCGTCATCTTGTGGTATGCTACAAATAACCAACATATGCGGCAATTGCGGTATGCAGCAGCCTCTTTTACGCCAAGGCAACATCGTGCCTTAGATCATTTTCAAAGCATCGTGCTGTAAAATTTTATTGGAATGATTTGGTCTATCAACTTGATTGATCGAGGGGACAAGATGAGATAGCAGCATGACGCAAGGTGTTGCCATGTCGTACGATTCTTGCCACAATATGCAACATTTTAAATTATTGTTGTATGCGTCCTTGTGGCATGCCACCACGCCGCAGTGTTGCCCCGGCGTAAAGCAGCCTTACTCGTCATGCCGCCCGTCATGCTCTGTCCACCGCTCCCTATTTTGTCGGTTTTTGAGCGCGAGTCAAAAGACCGGCCATTTCATCTCATTCGATTTTGAACTTAACCGTCAATATTTTATGGCTTAATATTTTCCTAATCAACCTTGAACCTAGTGCTTATTAGCGATAAAAATTGAAAATATATTCACCTTTTGTAAGCAGTGCGGAGCGTCGCAATTAATTGCGCGAGTAGAGCAGTGTGTGGGCAGAGAGGGCAACATTGCGGCAGCGCGGGGAGCGTAGTGATCAGCAGCGCAAGAAGCATAGTGTGGCTGGGCCATTAGATTGGTTGCACTCTGGTCCCTGACTGCATGTTCCGGGCACCGAGGGCTGGATAAGCGGTATATGTGTGAAGCTAAAGTTATGAGTCTACTAGATGTTGGCCGCGACTTTGTTCGCGTGGAAATTTTGATGTGTACTCGTATGTGTGAGAAAAATAAGGCCATGTACTATTCCAAACTATTATCTATCACTAAGCCCAACCATTTTCTGTATGGTGTCGGACGTAAAGAATAGCACCATCCCATATCTTCCCGTGGGTGTCGTAAGAGGCGACTAAGGGATTACCAGAGAATGGGCAGCAGCGTTCTCTGTGCTTTTGTAACAACCGTACTGCGATCGCCAACCCGCCTGCCAAGCGTGGCGATTATGGCAAAAACCCCCCATTGGGGGAGGCCCATGTCCAGCAGTGGACGTCTTTCGGCTGAAATGATGATGATGATGATGCCCAACCAGATGGACGGATCTGGTTGAAATTTGCAGGTCTGGCGACATTAAGTAACAAACATCCACGTATCCAAACTTTCACATTTTGTAATAGTAGGAGTCTTAATTGAAGCCTATATTTGTCCTTTCCCAGGCCAAAGTGACTTTGCGAAATTAATTATAATCTGTGGGAGACGGTATGCTAAGACCACAGCAATCATTGACCATTTTCAAAGTCAAAAAAAGAGACGTGTCTTTTTTTAAAGCACCCTTGTTATCAAATAATTAAAATGGACAGAATAAAGAACCATTGTCTGACAACAGACGGGGGTTGATAAGATTCCGATAAGATGTTCCATGAAAATCCCGTGTTTAAATTATTTCATCACTAGTTGTGTGCCGCAGATTCGCCTTTTCCTAGTCTCGTAAGGGTAGCGCGCCTCAAGAATTGGCTTAACAAATGCAAAATCGTTTTTCAAATCTGACTGGTAGGCTCCATAGATTAGAGCGTTCAGACAAACTAACTCTTCAACTTTATCTTCTACTAGCGGACGTCCCGCGGTTTCACCCGCGTAGTTCCCGTTCCCTTGGGAGTACGGTGATAAAATATAGCCTATGTTACTCAAGGTGAATGTAGCTTTCTAATGGTGAAAGAATTTTTTAAATCGGTTCATTACTTCCGGAGATTACCCCCTACATACCTACAAACTTACAAACTTACAAACAAATGTTACCTCTTTATAATATTAGTATAGAAGTATAGATTATAAAAACTAACTCCTTCAGCCATATCATCTTACTAGCTTAGATGCGTTTGTATGGATTGATGGGGTTTGTAACTCAATCACGGCGGAATGGCTAAACGAGCCTGTGGTGATTAGAGCTCTCAGACAAACTAACTCTTCAGCTTTACCTACCTATACTATTATAATAGTAGATTGTATGACAAGGGAGCAAAATGGTATTTTTACGGCGAGGGCGCTATTTTGAATCCAGAGCGAAGCGAAGGATTCTAGAATAGAATCCCGAGCATAGCGAGGGATTCTAAAATAGAATCCTGAGCGTAGCGAGGGATTCAAAGTACATCGCCTGAGTGAAAAATATGTTTGCTCTCGAGTCATATACTCTACTTTTCATCTCGTTCTATGAGAAAATAAATAAGAGACACTTTTAAGTAATTAATGAACAAGTTTAATTAAAAAATGACATGAATGTAAAAAAGGTCGATTACAAATTTATATTTATATCTTATACACTGGCGAAATTTTGAAAATTTATTGTCACTGTATGTGTTTTATTTGGGATCGATATAGTTGTGGATTTATTTATACAGGTGACATTTTTATCACTTTCCAAATAAAAAATGGGTATAATAGGTGAACGGAGTAGAAGCAAATGCCATGCTTAGTTTTTTAAATTCGATATTTTACATTTTTTGTTTTTTTAATTTCTCTTTCTTTGTTCTTATATGAAAAGGTTACTTGAAATTTGTAACGTTTTTTGATGATGGATCAATTCTTTTCTAAGCTGTGGAAAACAGAAAAACAAAACTAGGTATGCCATAAGCTTCTACTCTGTTCACCTAATATAGCCATTTTTTTGGAAAGTGATAAGAAAGTCATCCGGTATTTTGAGTGTTTGTAATCTCAGTATCTGACTGGTGCTCAGGAAAAGGCACTGATTCCTTTGATGTAGAAGGGCGTGGCGACGTATGGTATGGGCGAACTATCTGCAACTCTTAATTTAATATTTTATCTACACCCATGCTATAAATCCTCTATAAAGGTATCTGAAACAGTTAGCTTATGGCCAACATTAAAACAGCCAGTGACATAATAACCATTATAACACCCAAACGGGTGTTATAATGTTGTACTGAATTTCATTATGCAACTCGTTTTAAAAAAAGAACATTGTCTAGCACGTGCGGTACACTACCACAGCGCCGTAATTAAAAAAAAAACTTATAGGCTAATTCGAATTCACGTCGTATCCCGCCATTTTTGTTCGACATTTGGATATTAGTATTGCATTATGTACTTTGTTGTTTACAAAAATGAGTGATACAAGCTTTGTGAATTTTGATAATTGAACAATCCAAAATGTAAATAATTATATTACTTCTTATACACGGTTTGTTTGTATTAAATACAAGCAATTAAACTTTCCATGAATTTACATAGCACCCTATGGTTTCAGAACCTTTTATGGAGGATTCATATCGTGGATGTAGATAAAGTCTTGTATGCAACTGTACATAATTAGGTATTAAAACACTCATGTGATACTATTATCACACTCGGCTTCGCCTCGTGTGATAAACCCACATTCGTGTTTTAATACCCCTCATTATACAACAGTTGCATAAATAACTATTATACTACACTTGCTTAATAAGTGTACCAATACTACCCCACTAATAGGCTTGAAAGCTGTTCATTAAACCTTCTCAAAAATCTAGGCAGTTATATTGTATGGAATTTCATTACTGCCCTGAAAATCAGGGTAGTAATGCATTACTAACGCGTTTTGTTTTTGTTTTTTTAAGTCTTGATGACGTCATCATCATCTTCCTGCCCTTATCCCATGTTACTTGGGGTCGGCGCAACACGTTTTCTTTTCTTTTCTTTTCTTTTCTTTTCTTTTCTTTTCTTTTCTTTTCTTTTCTTTTCTTTTCTTTTCTTTTCTTTTCTTTTCTTTTCTTTTCTTTTCTTTTCTTTTCTTTTCTTTTCTTTTCTTTTCTTTTCTTTTCTTTTCTTTTCTTTTCTTTTCTTTTCTTTTCTTTTCTTTTCTTTTCTTTTCTTTTCTTTTCTTTTCTTTTCTTTTCTTTTCTTTTCTTTTCTTTTCTTTTCTTTTCTTTTCTTTTCTTTTCTTTTCTTTTCTTTTCTTTTCTTTTCTTTTCTTTTCTTTTCTTTTCTTTTCTTTTCTTTTCTTTTCTTTTCTTTTCTTTTCTTTTCTTTTCCTTTCTTTTCTTTTCTTTTCTTTTCTTTTCTTTTCTTTTCTTTTCTTTTCTTTTCTTTTCTTTTCTTTTCTTTTCTTTTCTTTTCTTTTCTTTTCTTTTCTTTTCTTTTCTTTTCTTTTCTTTTCTTTTCTTTTTTTTTCTTTTCTTTTCTTTTCTTTTCTTTTCTTTTCTTTTCTTTTCTTTTCTTTTCTTTTCTTTTCTTTTCTTTTCTTTTCTTTTCTTTTCTTTTCTTTTCTTTTCTTTTCTTTTCTTTTCTTTTCTTTTCTTTTCTTTTCTTTTCTTGCAAGTGTAGTATAAAGCAGTATATATCACTCGAGGGTAAGTACCGATTACTAAACTCGTGTGGTTCACGGCCCTCCGCTTCGCGTCGGGCCTCAAATGCACACTCGATTAGTAATTTGTGCCTTACTCCCCTTGGTGAATAATAGCTATTGTACAATGCGGGTGCTGACCCCCGCACCGTACAGCCAACACTTACTACAGCCAGTCATACAGTTTGCTTTCGATTTCAATGAACGATTCATTTTCTAAATTCAAATCTCATTACTGCCCGCTAAAAAGTCTAGTGGAGAAAAGACCTACTTTGCTCCCGCTCAAAGGGGAACAAAACGTCACTTTTCGAATAGAAGGGATGAAAAAACTATCTCTTCAGCAATTACATCTTACTACTATCATAAATGCGTTTGTATGGATGGTTGGATGTTTGTAACTCAATCACGGCAGAACGGCTAAACGGATCCGAATGAAATTTGGCACAGAAATAGAGTATAGTCCCGGATAAGATAATTTAATTTTTAGTGTTTTTTTTTTATTTTTTTATTGCTGTACATAATTAATCTAGGTTCTCTCAAGAAGACTACCATTCGTTTATTGTTTTTATTATTTGAAAAAAAAATCGCGAATAAATAAATGTATAATATATTTTCTTTATTGTTTTTTTTTTGAAAAAAAAAACAGTCCCAATAAGGTCCCAATGAAGGATTTTCTTTTTAGCTCTTCTCTAGTCGCTGGATAGATGGCGCTAGGAGTTAGTATGATAATGCAAGGAACGGAACCTAAAAAAACTGATTTTAACAAAGCGCGAGAATACTAGGTTATGTTCGGAAGGTGAAAGTGTCAGTCAACGAGAGTATGTGACGTGTCACAATGATTTTTTTTTCCAAGCGTTTTGGCTTTGGCACCAACTATCATAATAAGTTCAACGCCATCTAGAGAGTTCTTGGAAACTAAGTTTTTTTTTAATACCTCAAAAAGAAAACCGCTCAGTGTTCCGAGTTCGATGATCGAGTTCATGGTTTTCGGTTCCAGAACGACCTAAAAATAATGGTGTATAACCAATGAAAAATTTTTATGGGCTCAGAATGATGTACTGAATCCGTGATAACCGTTTTCGCGTCCCGGCGGGCGTCGCGTCGGGTGTCCGTTCCACACCGTATACCTCATAGATTAGATTAGAGATCCTCGGTTTTAAGAAAAGAGCCAACTCGTGTTTAGCTTCGGTTTCATTCAAAATTAAATATTCGATTAAGTTGGTTTCTTAGCGCACAAATTCGTTCGCTTAGTATGGCAATAAAAATTTAAAACTCTATCAGATGGTCTCAGAGGTCCGTGATGGTTATAATTTGGTGCCAAAAATTGGATTTATATTAAAGATGGTTCTGAACTATGCTGAAATTGATGTGAATAATACAGCTAATTAATCTGGCAAAAGATGAAATGTAATGATGAAGCTTTGATGAAGTGAAAGTCGAAAATGCACTGTCTTGTCTTTGGTACTTCACGAATGACAGAGTAGATCGGTGATAGAAGACAAGGATGTAAATCTGAAATGTTAAGTCAGGGCTACTACTATGCCGCCGCGAGAGACGCCCCGGACGTCGGGGGCCACCACCACGTGGCCCCCGGCCACCGTAGGCGCGGGCCTGTGGACGGTGGGCTATGGGCTAGCTCGCCGTCCGTTCGTCTCATGACGACAGGCCGTGTCGACGGCGCGTTCGTGTTCCACGCGCGCCTCAAAGAGAGTCAGCAAAAAGGAAGGGGTCCGTAAGGACCGATGCCTGCCGGGGTTGCGGGACTGTTCGAAAGAGATACCGTGGCCCCGGAACACAAAGGGCGATGAAGGAACATGGATGGGTTTTAGTCAGTAAAAGTCTGACACTTCCCTCCTGCTCCGCCCAGAGCGGGAGGAGTTATTTGATGATATCCCATAAGAAAAAAAAAAAAAAAAGCGCTACATCTTTTGTGGCAAACCGTCACTGCTGGGGTGATTGTGGAGAACGCAATGAGAGGTTTTCTATTTGAGGTATTAAAAAAAAACAGTTTCTAAGAACTTTGTAAATGGCGTTGAACTGACTACGTTACTTGGTGTCAAAGCCAAAACGCTTGGAAAAAAAACATTGCGTCACGTCACTTACGCTCGTTGACTGACACTTTTGTTTGCTTATGCTTCCGAATAATTTAAGTTAAAGTAATAATTTAAGAAATTTTAAGTCTGCAAATCTTTTATTTTCCTTTCGTGTTAATTTCAGGCTCATAATCAAAGAGCATGTGACCTAGTTTTCTCGCGCTTTGTTAAAATCAGTTTTTATACGTTCCGTTCCTTGCAGTAATTTACCAAGTTCAGCGCCATCTATCCAGCGACTAGGGAAGAGTTAAAAAGAAAATCCCTCATTGTGTTCCCGCCAGAAGTGACGAGGAGGAAAACCGTGTGGTTTTAGTCAGTAGGAGTCTGATAGACCCCTCCACCGTGCCCACGGCAAAAGACATCCTCAACATTGAGGATTAACACTTAAAAATAAATAAAAGAGTCTACATCTTTACGATTTTTAGCTATGCCCCGCTCGCTGTTTAATGAGAGGTTTTCCTTTTGAGGTATTAAAAATAATCCAAGAACTCTATAGATGGCGTTGAACCGACTATGATAGTTGGTGCCAAAGCCAAAACGCTTGGAAAATAAACATTGCGTCACGTCAAATACGCTCGTTGACTGACACTTTCGTTTGCTTAACCTTCCGAATATAACCTAGTTTTCTCGCGCTTTGTTAAAATCAGTTTTTTTAAGTTCTGTTCCTTGCATTATCTTACTAAGTTCAGCGCCATCTATCCAGCGACTAGGGAAGAGCTAAAAAGAGCATCCCTCATTGCAAAGATACGGAATTACACAGTGACATTACAAGCGATTTTCGGAATCCAAACAAATTGTAAAAGCCCTCATAGTACCTATAATCACAACGGTCGCCAATGGTAACATAACACGACCTACTTACCAGTCTACCCACACGAACAGCGTGGTTCTACAGAGTTCTGATGTTTTAAGCTTGTGGTGGGGACGACCGGCAGAATCCAAACAAATTGTAAAAGCCCTCATATTGTAATCACAACGGTCACCAAAGGTAACATCACACGACCTACTTACCAGTCCACCCACACGAACAGCGTGGTTCTACAGAGTTCTGATGTTTTAAGCTTGTGGTGGGGACGACCGGCAGAATCCAAACAAATTGTAAAAGCCCTCATATTTTAATCACAACGGTCGCCAATCGTAACATCACACGACCTACTTACCAGTCTACCCACACGAACAGCGTGGTTCTACAGAGTTCTGATGTTTTAAGCTTGTGGTGGGGACGACCGGCAGAATCCAAACAAATTGTAAAAGCTCTCATATTTTAATCACAACGGTCGCCAATGGTAACATCACACGACCTATGGATTGGTATAAAGGGTGTAAAACACCTCTTAACGGAGCCGAAAGTCACTTCTCCTCGTCGTTGCGATCATTTTTTTTATCTACATCATACCTGGGAACCTTTTAAGATACGGAGATATTGGGGGTCGAAGTTCCAACTTTTTGATAAGATTGTTTTTTAAATACAAGTTTTTAATGTAAGTTTTTTACTCTATAGGGAACGTGCACAACGACGGTGCTGCCAACTGGCGTCGCCAATCCGAATCTTGTGCTCTATTAATGCTTGACATAGACTTTTCTAACAAGTAAACAGAATTAATTTTATAGTGAAAATTAATTAACTAATCATAATGCATTGTTGCATTTCTGGATGTAGGTACCAATACATCCACAAAAATGAAAATAAATCAATTAGCGTAAAATTCTATTACTTTCCAAAGAATACTACTATCATACCTTATTTTGGTGAAAAACGCAAAAAATGGATAAACGCAGTAAAGAAAAATATTTGAAAACAACTTGTTTTTGTTACACTCTGCATTGAAAAGGCCCTCAAAATCAACCGTCCATGCAAACATACCAGAACCATTTATACTTCACCATACACGTGTTATATTAGACCGCATTATAGTTCACACCGAATATTCCTCAACAGTTAATCAAAGACTCCACATGTACTCAGAATATAAACATGATTATACCCACAATAATGTTTTTAGTCGGCTGCACTCCTTTGGTTTTTAAGTTTTGTATCTAAATCCTACGGACTGCATTTTATTGATTGCTTCATCAAATGATTGTGAACTAATTGATTTATTAGAGCCTGGCTGATACTGTTCTCGCTGATAAAGGATTCCCTTCCATTATAACATGTGTTGAAAATAAGAAAGCTATCTTAGTTATGCCAGCCACCATGTCTTCTTAGACCACAATTTTCATCAGAAAGTAAACGAAAGATATAAAATTCATATTATTAAACATTTATATTACGCTGACGATCGTTATTGATAAACCGGAACTCATATTTTATACCTTTTAGCATATTCAAAAATAATATAATTGAAGAGACAATTTTGTATAAGTAAATTGAAAGCACGATGAGAAGTGATAAGTTTCCTTTTCTGTCCGCATAGTGTCTCTTTTGTCGATTAGTGCTGCCACCTATAGTTCCTGCACGTTCCCTATACACACCTCCACGACCCTACCCTACTATTCAATCCATCCATCAGCACAATGTTTTGAGTGCGTTACATTGAGTTCTACCACAAAACATGATTTTTCACCCCAAAAAAAAAGTCGTTTCCCAGCAAAATTTTTTTGTAAAGTTACTTGGTTTGATGTACAGAATGCTTGGTTGACGGCTTCGTGATGATGTCTTTTACACCCTATATGAATACAAGATCTCAGCGTCAAATTTTATATTTTTACTGCTCGACGAAATCCATTTTATTATTATCTTTTACATCGAGTTACTGTTCCATATTTCTCGCGGCTCTTGCTCGTCGGATCTGATGCAAATTGAAGTGTCTAAGAATTTAAATCTCTATGAATTTTAAAATATACACAGCACTCCGGTTCGGAAGTGAAATAAAATGAAATTATTTAGCTATGCAAATGTGATATTAGTTTTGTGTATAAACTGAGTAACGAGAATCAGTTTCTGTAGATTTGTGAAAAATTAAAAAGGTATTTTATACGAAAGAGACTTCAATCTTCTCACATTGGATATGATGCCCTTCAAGCTCTTGTTGAGCAGACCATAACCAACCATCACCTAAGCTCCTTTTGCACCAGAAATCAGAAATCCGGTAAGTGCTAAACGTATCTAAAGCATCGTTCTGTTTCCGTCAGTTACTTGAAGATAACAGAGACGGAATGATGTTTTTAATATGTTTATCGTTAATTGTATTGAGGGAGTTACTGGTGCGAACGGGTCTTAAAAGATAATTAACGAAGATGCGCTACATCCACCCTGACTAATTTTAAAAGGGAGGTTTTTCAAACAAGTCTTTTGAGCACTAAGCACAGCACTCAAGAGCACGGAACAAAAACAGCTCAGTAAATAATCTACACTACTTTCTCGGGTCGGTGGGGACTCCAAGAACTTGAGGAGCTCGTGGCTAAATAATAACAGCCGCTCGAGTCGATCGTTAGGTAAGCCGTGCTTGCCTAGGTTGCTCTGTGGATGGATGACCACCCATTACATACCGAGTTTCCTCCGTGCCTCGGAAAGCACGTTAAGCCGTTGGTCCCGGCTGTCATATGTAGATCTTTGACAGTTGTTGAGGCCCAGTCTTACCAAGGGGTATCGTATTACCCGGTACTAACGGGGTTGTGGAGTTCAGATAGGCAGTCGCTTTATGTGAAATACTTGGTATTCAGCTGCATCCGGTAAAACGAAGCCGACCCCAACATAGTTGGGAAAAGGCTAGGCAGATAATATCCAAGAACTCACCACACAAGCAAGCCAGTCAGCCATATGTCATAGTGTAGCTCGTAACTCATTCTAACTTACGCTTAAATCCCGGCGGAAAATGCAGCCTTGCTCTAACGACTGTCACTACTGCCCGTCATTGCACCAACGTTGGCGCTCTATACCCCGCACTGCGTCAGCAATTTACAACAAACTAACTACGTACTATCGGGGTCTTTTCCGCCTGACCAGTTTAATTTTTTTTCGCTTAATTCATGCAGAGGCGCCGAGCCACGCCCCCTTAAAATTTGGGCCTATTAGGAAAGCGTCAACTTTGGCGCGCTAAATAACAATATCTCTCGTTGGGGGTGCGTCGTCAGTGCGCTCGGCCGATTCGGTATCTTTTCATTCATTATTTCTATACAAAGTCAACGGGACGGGGCTAGAGAGCGATTCTATGTTGCGAGTGCAAGCAAAAATGAGCTTAGTGGTGGTCAGGCGGGAGTGTCCTCGATAGTACTTACGTTACAAATGCGATGTCTATCGCTGTTTAAAGAAATACATTCCCTTCGTCCTTTATCTACACAAATAAATAAAATTGAAGTGTTTGTTTGTAATTTCCAAATAACAGCTTTTTACTGAATTTGTATAAAAATATATACGGCACGTATTATAACAAAAAAACACTTGTTTTTTGTCTGTCCGTTTATTTCAGTCAATCTCTACGGCCGATTCTCTTTTGAAATCCCAATTTCTCGACGAACGATCCTTAGAAGCCGAACAAAAAAGAAACGGTGTTAGAAACCGCAGAGCACAGTTAGTGTAATGAATACCAAAGTAATTCTGCCTGACTATCTTACCTTCCACGCGTTATGTTCTACAAGCATTTGTACAAACCTTTCCACGCGTTATTTTCTACAAGCATTTGTACAAACCTTTGCACAAACTACCCTTATGTCCCCAGCCGTGCCTGATCGGGTACGGTGCATTGTTATTTTAATTGTGTCTGTAATTGCGGGTATCAAAGAGCTACAACATAACAGTATAATTTTCATCCCATATTTCTACCCTTCACACAGGAGAAGACGCGAACAAAAGCCTGTAGGCGACGCATATTAATATTGTTATTAATTAAATTTTAGCTTGATTTTAGCAATTAAGTTAGTTGTAAGAAACTTTGATTTTGAACTTGTAACGCCATCTATTGGAATATTTATAAATAAATAATTATAAAGACGTTGGTGGGTAGCTTAAACTTTAATATCGGTACATTTTTCTGTGCAAGTTTCGTCCACCCGCAGTTAGTAAAAAGTAGTGTGTCCGCCGCGTTGAATCGTTCCGCTTGCACCAGCGTCTTTCCCTTTGTCTACCTAAATTTCGCGTTTCATTACCCTATCACCTACAATAAGAGTGGTCTTCGAGCCAAATAATAATCAGTGTAATGTTTACATCCCCGCCACGCGCCCCGCGTAAAGTTTTGACTCGCAAACAGCATCGGGAATTCGAACGCCAGCAACTGCAAATGGCGAGCACATCGGCCAACGCACCTACGGAACCTAAAGTTAAATTACCTGTCCTAGGCACCGATAGTCTCATACCGTCTAAGGACATGGAACGAATGAAGATTGAAACAGCAAAAATAAATACGCCGTTTGCGTCCGTAAAAAGTGGTTCGATTACGTCTGCAAAATCGAAGCGATCTACGTCATCATCCATTGCTAGACGCAAGCAATTGGAATTAGAAGCCGCTGAAGCAAAAGCACAGATTCAGCTGGCACTGATAGATAAAAAGCTGGAAGCTGACCTTGCGCAAGTTGATGCTGAAGAGCTCCAAGGTGATGGCAGCGAAGCTAGTAGTGATGAGATCCTCCATGAGCAAGCACGTTCTAACGTCGAGGATTGGCTAAATCAGGATCACAACGAACCTACCTGCAGTTATCAGCATCAGCCGACGGCACCATCAACTAGCCGTGCTCACGTCGGCCCCGTCCAGTGCACTGATGTTCCTGTTGATAGTATTCAGCAACTCGCACTTACCTTAAAAGACATGATGGCAACCTCGTCCGGCCAACGCGAGGACCGTCTACTCAGTCGCTTGTCTACTCCGCGTGACTTACCTGTCTTCAGTGGAGACTGTGTTGAGTGGCTACATTTTAAGAGTGCATACGATGAATCCACACGAGTGTGCAAATTTAGTGAATCCGAAAACCTGTGGAGACTCCGCAAAGCATTGCGAGGCGACGCTAAGGAGGCAGTCACCGACCTGCTAATCGGTAATACTCCGCCCGCAGCTGTAATGGAAGCCCTAGACTTGAGGTTTGGTCGACCGGAAGTGATTATTCTGAACCTCACGACGCAGTTAAGGAAGCAACCTGCGTTACCTACCTCGTACCAATACGATCTAATAAATTTTTCTATTAAAATTAATAACTGTGTGGCCACTATTCGTGCACTAAATCAACCTGATTATTTACGAAGCCCTGAACTCGCGTCAGCTGTTCTATCTAAACTGCCGAGCACACTGATAGCAAAATGGACCGACTTTGCCTACCAAAAGTTAAGTGAAAATCAGTCGAAGTTGGAGTTGGTAGCAGCATTTCTTAATACATAAACATGAAGCAGAAATGTTATCGCTAGTCGGAATACCTCAATGTCGTGAACAAAAGAAGCAGACCGAGGGCACAGTGCCCGCGAAACGAGATGACAACAAATATCGCACTAATCGACCCATATTAGCTACAACAGCTGTTGTGGAGGGCGATAAATGTAAATTTTGCACAAAGAGCAATCATTCGCTGCCCGAGTGTCGCGTTTTTAAACGTGCAATGCGCCGTGACAGATGGAAGTTTGTAAAAATGAATGGCTTGTGTTATTGTTGCCTGACGTCACGACATGATAGGAATACATGCCCCGCACCTGTATGCGACATAGATGACTGTGGGCTTGCACACCACAAGTTGCTACACTGGAGCAAACCTACGTCATCACAATCGACGCACGCGCCGGGCGGCGCGCCGCGCGAGCCCGCTGCGCCGGCCCCGGAGCCCGCGCAACCGTCATCACCGCCACCGCCGCTCTCAGCGCCCGCGCCGACCGCGACGCCCGCTGTAAATACTACCGTGGCGCACGTCGCATCAAACTGTGATAAACGCTTATCTTCAGATCACGTCATGTTAAAAGTGGTTGCAGTGAAAGTGTGTGGACCTAATGGTGTAGTGAATACGTATGCCCTACTGGACGATGCGGCCTCAGTGTCTATAATCGACTCGGATCTTGCTACCGAATTAGGACTAAAGTGTGAACAATCATGTGACATCAAGTTCATTGATGCCTTTGGACTGGAGGTGTATCAATCCGATGCACCGACCGTAAGTGCCCAGATAAGTGAATATAACAAAAACAATTATTATGACATTAAGTTACGCAAAGTGTCTAAATTAAATTTGCCAGCACAAAATTTAACTGTAATTAACGAATTAGGTTGTAAACATTTGTCTAAAGTTAAAGATTACGTATGTAAAAGTCATGTAGTGCCTCGATTACTTATTGGCGAAGATAATTATGTTTTGATTGCGCCACTAGAAATTATTCATGGTAATAAAAATGAACCTTATGCTACTCGTTGTAAGTTAGGCTGGTCAATTCATGGTTATTGCGGTCGCACTCACTCCAACACTGCCAATGTGTTCACTCTCTCTCACACAGACTTAGAACAAACTGATGAATTAAATAGTTTAATTAAACATTATTTTTTTCTAGACTCCATTGGAATTTCAACCTTATGCCGTGAGAATAGTGATCATTTAAGAGCACTGCAAATATTGGATGATACGTCACGTCTTATCGGAAGTCAATGGGAAGTGGGTTTGCCCTTCAAAAAAAACGTTTTCACCATGCCTGATTCATATCAAGCCGCATCTTTGCGACTACAGACTTTAATGCGGAAATTTCTTAAAGACGACTCGTACGCAGATCGATATAGGAAGGAAGTAAACAAACTGTTTGTTGACGGTTACGCTCGGGAAGTTAAGGAAAATGAACTCTCAGCTGACCACGTATGGTACCTTCCACATTTTGGTGTCCAGAATCCTAATAAACCGGGAAAGCTACGCCTTGTCTTCGACGCCGCATCAAAGGTAAATGGATTATGTCTCAACAGTTATTTATTAACAGGTCCGGACTTATATAATTCACTTATGGGAATTATGTTAAGATTTCGTGAAAATAAGGTTGTCATTGTAGGAGACATCAAGGACATGTTCTTAAGGGTTAAAATTAGGCCACAGGATCAACATGTTCTTAGATTCTTATGGCAAGAATCACCAAGTGCTCCCATAAAAACATGTGCCATGCAAAGTTTAATATTTGGTGCAACATGTTCTCCTTTTATAGCACAGTATATAAAAAATAAAAATGCACTTAAATATGACGACTTATACCCAGAAGCCGTACAAGTAATTATAAAAAATCATTACATGGATGATTGTTTGTATTCCACTCCTGATGCAAACAATGCTATCAAGTTAATACAACAAATTACTCAAATTCATAAACACGGTGGATTTGAGATAAGAGGTTGGTTAAGCAATGACAAACAGGTTTTAGAAACAATACCGCCAGATGCGCTCGCGCCCACAGCTGTTCAATTCAAGGACGGAGCTATGAACACAACTGAGCGCACTTTAGGTTTGATGTGGCATCCGTCGGATGATACCTTTGGATTTAAAGTATCATTTAATCGGGTTTCGGAGGCGATATTAAATGGATTGGAGCCTCCTACTAAAGCTAAAATGCTTAGTGTTATAATGTCTGTTTATGATATTCATGGTTTTTTGTCGCCGTTTATTATAAAAAGTAAAATAATTTTTCAGAATGTGCATCGTAGTGGCATTGATTGGAACTGCCGCATCCAACCCGACGAACATAGTAGATGGGTAAGGTGGCTCGACGAATTAAAACTTCTAGATTCGTTGCGCATACCACGATGCTATGCTAGTGCAGGAGTTTGGACCCAATGCTACGATGACATGAAGCATGAGGTGAGTGCGCCTAAGATTATTAGGACCGAGTTGCACATATTTTGTGACTCTAGTACTAAGGCTTTCGCAGCTGTAATTTATTGGCGATTTATTCGCTCAAATGGTACTGTATCAGTCTGTTTTGTAGCGGGTAAAAGCAGGGTTACACCTCTGCGCCCTGTATCAGTCCCGAGGCTTGAACTGCAAGGAGCCGTACTCGCAGCTCGACTTGTGAGCACAGTTCAAAGTGAACATAAAGATATAAAGGCAGACAAAAGATATTTTTGGACCGATTCGCACACTGTTCTTCAGTGGATACGTGGCGATCCTAGAGACTATAAACCGTATGTTGCACATCGTCTAGGTGAGATCGATGAGCTGACCACCACCACGGAATGGCGGTACGTGCCATCCAGACTGAACGCGGCTGACGTAGCCACGCGCGATGATGCGCCACCACTACAGTTTCAGGATGTATGGTTTCAAGGTCCGGGCTTTTTAAGAGAACCAGAAAGTAAATGGCCTAAAGATCTTAAAAACTGTAAACAGTCGGTTGAGACAATTTGTGAGCAAAAATTTGTTAACGTCATAGCTACGACAAATTGTAGCACTGTGTTTTCAGTACCTAATGAGAACAACTTTTCATCGTGGATTCGATTGCTAATGACAACTGCAAGGGTCTTGCTGTTTATCAACAAATGTCAACGTAAACGCAATCGAATTGACAATGAAATGTTGCGAAAGGCAGAGGACCTGTTGATAAAAAAGTGTCAATATGATTCTTTTGCTACGGAAATAGAAAGTTTAAAACAAAACAAGCCATTATTAAAAAATAGCCGATTATTAAATCTAACACCTTATCTTGACAGTGCGGGCTTACTACGAGTTGGTGGCCGCATCGACAAGACCGAAGGTGTAACGGAGGATACCAGGAGGCCTGTTATTCTCGATGGTCAACGGAGGATGACCAGACTTCTGGTGGAGTACTACCACCGACGAGCGCTACATGGAGCTCATGAACTAGTAGTCAACGAACTAAGGCAACGCTACTGGATCTTGAAGCTCCGCCCCACTGTGCGCGCGGTGGCAGCGCGCTGCCTATTCTGCAAGTACCGACGTGCGACGCCGCAACCGCAACGCATGGGTGACTTGCCGTCGGCCCGACTGCAGCACAACCGACGTCCGTTTACATTCTCAGGTATTGATTTCTTTGGACCAATGGAGGTCACAGTGGGTCGTGGTAGACAAAAACGTTACGGCATGTTATTTACGTGCTTAACAGTTCGAGCTGTTCACGTAGAAATAACTGAGAGTCTTACCACTGATTCTACACTGATGGCTCTGAGAAGAATGATAGCCCGTAGAGGGGCACCTACTGTGATCTACTCGGATAACGGTACCAACCTGAGAGGAGCGGACACCGAGTTGAAACGCAGCATCGCTGAGCTCGATATAGATGTTCTGCGTAATGACGGGCTACTTAGAGGTATTGAGTGGCGTTTTATACCACCAGGCGCACCCGAAATGGGAGGAGCTTGGGAACGTATGGTGCGCACCGTTAAGACAGCTCTCCGAGTTATATTGAAGGAGCGTGCGCCCCGTCCTGAAACCCTTTCGACTTTGATGGCTGAGGTTGAAGCTCTAGTCAACAGTAGACCCATCACACATGTTTCGACGGATCCAAATTACCCCGAGGCTCTGACACCTAATCATTTTTTAATAGGTACGTCATCAATTGGACCATCTTATGGAAGGTACACAGACGTGGATCTCCACCTTAGGAAGCAGTGGCGTATAGCGCAGAGACTGACGGACATGTTTTGGTCGCGTTGGCTCAAAGAATATTTGCCCACACTTTTGCCGCGTCAAAAGTGGAGTAGTGAGCAGAGGTCATTGCGTGTAGGAGATTATGTTTTGATAGTTGAACCGAACTTAGAGCGTGGTTCATGGCGGCATGGTGTAGTGAGTGCGGCACTCCCCGGGGATGACGGGCGCATTCGCGTGGTAGACGTGCGCACTCGCACGGGCGTGCTGCGACGACCAGTCACACGCGTCGCCTTACTCGCACCTGAGTGTGATCGTGATGACTAATCATCACTAGGGGGTGGAATTGTAGGCGACGCATATTAATATTGTTATTAATTAAATTTTAGCTTGATTTTAGCAATTAAGTTAGTTGTAAGAAACTTTGATTTTGAACTTGTAACGCCATCTATTGGAATATTTATAAATA
The DNA here is from genome assembly GCA_905147715.2 of Xestia xanthographa. Lineage (NCBI taxonomy): Eukaryota > Metazoa > Arthropoda > Insecta > Lepidoptera > Noctuidae > Xestia > Xestia xanthographa. The sequence goes on along the minus strand of LR990661.1, from coordinate 5,733,912 downwards.
AATAATTATAAAGACGTTGGTGGGTAGCTTAAACTTTAATATCGGTACATTTTTCTGTGCAAGTTTCGTCCACCCGCAGTTAGTAAAAAGTAGTGTGTCCGCCGCGTTGAATCGTTCCGCTTGCACCAGCGTCTTTCCCTTTGTCTACCTAAATTTCGCGTTTCATTACCCTATCACCTACAAAAGCCAGTATAGGTACATGTTATAAATTATTCAGGTTACTTTTCGGTTCCTGTGAAAACAAACATCGGATGGCGAACAAGAAGATGGCTTTATAATGGAATCTTAGATTGAGATTTTTCTCGAGTTTCTTAGGTTTTTACTTGGATCACGACCCAATAGTGAGGACTAGTTTCTAATAAGACATATTCAGTATCTTTTTTAATCTTATACGTACTACTAACTACTCATGCAATAATTTGCTAGCTTAGTTTAGCACACTCTGTGCGTTTATGTAAACTTGAATTCCTGGTTCTTGGTAATGAAAACACAGTCAAATCAACGCAACCTGAAAGGTTTGCGTTTCGACCGCGCGGCCATGGCGTTTTCTTTTAAAAAAACTATGCCAAGATTTGTAAAAAATTATAAATTTGTCAAAGTTATGGTTAAAAAATTAAAAGGGTGTGAAGGTGGCCGCGCCATCGAAACGCGGAGAACCGCGCGGCCACAGAGATTCAATCTGTTATTTACCTAAATTTCAGGTCTCTGCAACGCTTAGTTTTAAAGACCTCCGTGGCCTCTGGCGTGCTCTCCGCGTTTCGATGGCGCGGCCACGTTCAATCCCTTATAACTTTTTAACCATAACTTTGACAAATTTATGGTTTTGGGAATTAACTTTTACAAATTTTTACAAAATCTTTTCAGTTTTTTTTTTTTTAAATGCAATGGCCGCGCAGTCGAAACGCACACACTTGAAAGTACAAACGCCACATCAAGCTACTACAATCTGTCATTCAACTGTAACACTTTAGTATTAGGTTCAAGGTTGATTGGGACTATTTGACAGTTTCGGGTAGTTTGATGTGATGGCGTCAGTACACTGAACTTAAATTGTCATTAGTTCTAAAAGTAACCTAAAATCGGAACCGTCAATGACTGCAAATCAAGCACTTACCATTGCTAATAAGGCAGATAACGGGCTAAAAAAGCCAAACTTCCGTCCATAATTCAAGTCAGATCCTTCCAGTGCGGATCTAATGCCGCGAGGCTGTAATCCAGAGATTTATTACAACAAGACGCCCGTGAGCTGCGTTAGATAGATTAATCGTCGCCGCAGCCACAATGCAGATGTTTCGCTAATGTTCAAGGCTACGCAATTTTTTGACAGGTTGACTGTTTAAAGGCATCGTTTGACAGTTTTATTTATTTTTGTTCTTTTTTGTTTTTAATGCAAACTATTTCTATTGTTTACGTTCTGGATGAATGAGAGGTTTTCCTTTTAAGGTTTTAAAAAAAAACTTAGTTTCCAAGACCTTTATAGATGGCGTTGAACTTACTATGATAGTTGGTGCCAAAGCCAAAACGCTTGAAAAAAGAAACATTGTGTCACGTCACATACTCTCGTTGACTGACACTTTCATTTGCTTAACCTTCCGAATATAACCTACATTTCTCGCGCTTTGTTAAAATCAGTTTCTTTAGGTTCCGTTCCTTGCATTATCATACTTACTCCTAGCGCCATCTATCCAGCGACTAGGGAAGAGCTAAAAAGAAAATCCCTCATTTCATTTATACCCAACTAAAACCTCTTAGATCATATCTAGAAAACAGGACCAACTTTTAGCTTCGTTATCAACACGAGTCAATGGGTATTTGGGGGTGTGAAGAACAGGGTGTAAAGCTCTTCATCCCCCATAGAAAAGGGGGGATCCACCGACCAGACGGGTGTTAAGTCTGGTGGGCCACTGCCCAACAGATGTTGTTGGGTTTTATGTAAAGGGTGTAAAACACCTCATAACGAAGCCGAAAGGCACTTGTTCTTCTCGTCATTGCGATCATTTTTTTTGTTCTACACCATACCTGGGAACCTTTGTTCTCATATTATTACATACCTTCTAGTTACGGAGATATGGTCAAAGTTCCAACTTTTTGACAAGTTTTTTTTAATTACAAGTTTTTAATGCAAGATTTTACGACCCCCGTACTATTCAATCCTTCATCAGCACAATGTTTTCGGTGCGTTACATTGAATTCTACGAAACATGATTTTTCACCCCAAAAAAGTCGTTTCCCTAGCCGTCAAACAAGCACTCTGTCAATGCTTGGTTGACGGCTTCGTGATGAGGTCTTTTATTACACCCTGTATATTATAGTCTTATGTCGCGGATAACTGCATGCGCGCTGTAGGATTTCTTCTTAGTTCATGTTCCGTGTCATAGATGGCGCTGTAGTACTTTTTGTTCTATGTTGCTGTAGTAGGTCCGTGTCATAGATGGCGCTGTAGTACTTTTTGTTCTATGTTGCTGTAGTACCGTTACAGGTATTTTTGAACATATCTGTCCATTAACAAAAACAAAGCCAATAATTATATATAAACTATTTATTTCTTAAGAATATTTTCAACAAATAACAACAACAATTAATTTTTACATTAGGAACAACGTACCGTTAGCTTCGAAGCATAAAACTTACAACAAGCAACTAAATATAAAAAAACGTAACTTAATCAACTTGCAGCTTGCTACGAGCGCCAAGTGCACACGTGAACTAAACTAGAGAAGTGTCATCATGACAGTTACTGTCACGGTCAAACTTTTGACGTCGACTCAAAACAACTGTCAAACGCCATTCTGGATTTGACATGTAAAATGTGTCCCAGTTTATTTTGGCCCTTGGCACAAACGTAAGCAAGCAAATCAATGCAAGACTTAACCGAATTTAACATTATTCAGGACAACAGCTGCTGAAAGCAGCGCCACCGAGGTATCAAAATATACTGGTCAGGTCTTGCAAACGAATACTTATTAACAGTTCTTTTATAGTTATTTTACTTTTTGACAGAAGCAACCCAAATGCAACCTTATTGCGAGAACAATTAAGATCAGTATGATTTAAACAGATATGTCAGTAGTAACAGCCTACTTTAGGGCCGGCCGGCACACATGGCGGAGCTCAGCGCAGAGCATTTTTCACTGTCAAACTATTATAGACATTGTCCTCATTGAAATAATATCTTAAATCAATGAATCCAAGAACGCGCGCATCCGCGCGGAGACTCGAGCATCCGCGCGCAGTTTGTTAATTGATTTGAGATATTATTTCAATGAGGACAATGCCGATAATGGTTTGACAGTGAAAAATGCTCTGCGCTGCGCTCCGGCCCTTATTGTAAAAAAACGATCTTCTTAAACAATTTACAAAAAAAAAAAAAAACGATGCTTTTGACACTGACATTGACAGAAGATGGAACCGTCGAGTTTGATTCACATCTTTGCCACCAGAGGGTGTATCCTGCGCAAAGAAACATGAGCTTTGCGTTTCAGTGAATAGGTTTACTCTTTTCTTTACTGGGGAATTTTCCAGTGCTTTTTATGAACGAACTAGATGGCGCAGATCAACCTTGGGAATAAAATGGCTCATTTTTATGTCCACAAAGTCTTAACTAAACTTAAGCTCGTCTCGACGCACCAGGAGATTAGACGTAACCCAAAAACACTCGAGAAGAACAATAGCAAAAACCATTAAAAATGTTTGACAGAAAAAAGGTTCTTTACAGTTCTCACTCGTATAACAATGAATAATAAAGAAATTATACAATACAATGAGTTTGACACGTGTCTAGGAGAGTATTTTTTGCCCTGCTAAAAGATTTTTCCATTGACCTATAATATAATACGTAGTACATTCTTTTTTCATTGGATTTTACTAGAACTCCGCTTAAAAAATATTCCCAAAGCTGATCAGCGCCATCTATTGATATATACTGAAGCGTTGTGACAAACGTCAAAAGAAAATTCCTCATGTATGTCTTGGCTAATAGTCTAAGATCCCTTGATGAACGACCTTCACCGAGCTGGTTATTGGATGAAAAGTGTTTTATTTCAAATTAAATATGTCAAAAAATATATTACAAATGGGTTGTCTAAAAAATTTCAGTCCAGAATATGATTCATTATCAATTTATTAAATATATTTTTTAAATATATTTTTTAATATTTCTCTGGTTTGCTTAATAGACAAATTCCATACCAATTGAAAGTATGAAGCCTATAGAATATATACAAACGTTAGGTTGACCGGTTAACCTAACGTTTGCATATTCTATAGGCTATAGAATATGCAAAAGTTATGCAGCCTATAGAATTTGCAAATGCTAGGTTAACCTAACGTTTGCATATTTTACAGGTTTCATACTTTCGATTGGTATGGAAATTCGTCTATTAGCCAAACCAGTGAAATGTTGAAAAAAAAATAAAAATAAAAAATATTCTGGACTGAAATTTTTTAGACAACCCGTTTGCAATATATTTTTTGACATATCTAATTTGAAATAAAACACTTTTCATCCAATAACCAGCTCGGTGAAGGTCGTTCTTAAAGGGATCTTATACTATAAGTTTCACTCAACATTTTGAACAACTTTTACTCTGAAACGAATGAACCTATTTATAATGTCGCCTTTCAGTTGTCGTTTTACTTGTTTCGGCACCCGTCGCCTACTTACACGAATGCAAAGTTCATGTCAAATTGTCACAAAATAAAAAGCCAATGACCAAAATTGATGCTTGCCAAAATGATTTTTTTGGTTGTCATTTGGTAGGAAAACTTTATGATAAAAAAAAAATCTGTCTCAGACTAAAACATTTATATGTGTCAATTCAAAGGAAATGACAAATTACAAACACAATAACCGCCTTGAATAAAAACGCACCATGTATTTTGGGCATTGACTTTAGTAGCTAAGGACACGTGCAAATGTCGACAATAGCTTTGACTTGAGTAGTACTACAAAATAAAGGGTATTATAACACGAGTCAAAAAATATAAATTGCCCGACAACAGTTCACCTATGTAAGTTAACAAATCATAAAATTATCGTGCTGTCCGAATCATACCCAAGATCGGTTTCGGTGCTATTTTTCCTATTCTTTAATTTTTCCTTAAATATATTTTTATTATTTTCAGATTTACTGTCATTTCTCATTAATCTTTTTTTATATTCTTCTAAAGATATCTTCTTAGCTTCGTCTTTTCTTTTATTATCTTCGTCATTACTCCATGCATTATTAAATTTTCTTTTGCAACATTTAACGAAATCTCTTATCCTCATTGGTTTATCGATTTTTGTATTTGCTCTGGGATCTTCAGGTCGAGGATCAATTTTGGGTTTTGTATTTTTGGTTAGCGGATTCACATTCACTCGACGTAAGTATTTTTGATACGTTGGTATGGGTAAAATTGGCGGCGAGTATCCTTTTACTGGTTTTTGCACAGGTTTATCCTTAGAGTTCATAGTTAATTTTAAAGTTTCAAACCTACCAGGCTTGTTTGACATTATTGCTACATCGAATGTGTTTTCTTTTTTATCTTCGTTAATAATACTAGCAGGGTACATTTGTTTTAAACTATTTCCGTCGACAAAAGATAACTTGTCTAATTCTTTAAACATTTCATTCTTAGTAGTTACTACTTCTGTATCTTCAACCGGGCTCATAATGTGAATATCCTTAACTTTTTCTACTTTAACAGTCTCCTTAATATTAACAATATTTTGAACAGGCATAGCGGCTATGTTAATCTTTTTTACTAAACCATCATTATTAATTCCTATTATAGAACTATTATTCGTCTGTAGGGTATTAACTGTGTTTTGTAGGGAACCACTTTGTGGATATTGTACTACTGACGCTGACGGACGATTTAAATTAGAACCATCATTGGATTGATTCACGTTGTGACCATTTCTTGGGGGAATGTAAGGTGGAAGAATGGGTGGGGGTGGTGGTGGAGGAATAATGGGTGGGGGTGGTGGAGGAGGTGCCATGTTTTGCGGCAACCAACATTCCCTGTAAAAATCCTGCATTGGATTACTAGGTTGTCGACCTATATGACCTTGAGGAGAATGGAACTGATTTGGAACAGAATTGACTGAACTTGGATAATAACCTTGATGCGTTACCGAAGGAGCAGGTGGATAAAATATAGGATAGGGTGGTGGGGGGTCTCTAAATCGTGGCTGTGAATTGGTCAGGACAGTGATGGGTCTTTGAGGAGCCACGGTTTGTACAGGGGATTCGCAGTACTTCTCGAATGGATAGTTAGTGTGACTATTTGACTTTAAAATTATAGCCGATGCGTAACGATTCTGTACTGGCACATTGACATGTTTGTGAGGAATATTACTGTTACTCATTTTATTATGCACTGCATTATGAATGGGAAAATGAGGCCCATGAGATATGGGGAAGTTGGAATTTTGAATGACAGGAACAGACTCTGATACACTTGCAGGCGCAGCCACAGTTGTCGTTGGGACATTACTATTACAGACTGTTAGGTTGTTGTTTTTAATTGATGCTTTAGGAGTAGGATTTGTGACAACGATGGTATTTTTTGGACGCATATCCACATTGTTCGGGCGAGTCTCACGTAATACATTTTGTTCATCCAAAACCTTATTTTGACTTAAAGGCATAATCTGAGTATCGCGGAAGTTGTTGGCTTTGAAGTCAATATTTTTAACATCATTACAATTTTTAGGAAGCTTGTCAGACACATTTAAAGATTTGGGATTAATGTTTCTGGATTGACTTTGTGTTTTATCTGGCATTACATTTGAATCCCTCCGTGTAGCTTGTTTTGTATGAACATCAAAAGGCTTTGGCGTAACTTTAGGAAAAATGATTGGTTTTGGTCGATTAGTATCTTGCACTGAATTACAACCCTTTACATTCGTAAGTTCATCAACAATTTTCGTTAGTTTGCTTAACTCTTTTGACAAGTTATAATTTGTATCTGATTTATCGCATTTAGGAGGAATTTCGTATTTAGGTTTCTTTGTCATAGTACTGCAATGTAAAATTGGTGACTTTAGTTCAGGTTTTGGTTTTTCAATTTTTTTACGAGGCTTCTTAACAGCTTTAGTATTTTTGCTTTGTGTACCATCCCCATGTCTTTTTTGTTTCTTGCATTTAGTTTCTTCGATAAATTCTTTACTTTTATTTGTTACTAATAATCCGACCAAAGAACTTTGACCAGAAATACTATTAATTTTGAATTGATCATTTTTATATTTATTAGTGTTTTTCACATTCTTCACGTGTGATGTAACTTTAGTTGATAAATTTTCATTTTTTTCTGGTATAGTTACTTTGGAACTCAATTCTTTGTCATTCTCAGTTTCTATTTTATTTTCAGGATTTTTGAAAAGGCTTTTATTGGATTGACTAATAACTTTGGAATCAGACAACGGATCATTTGTTTTCTTTGTCTTTAAATTTTCGATTAGTTTTTCAGATATTTTACTAATGTCAAATTGAACGGTAATATTTTGGGTACTAGGAGATTTGACAAAGGTTGGTTTCCCAACCAAATCATTTTCTTCATCGGTTACTGTAAACTGGCAAATAGAATTGGTCTCTTTTTCTTCAACTATTGGTATTAGTTGCGTGCCTATATGGCTAAGTGCTTTATCAGCAGCACCTATATACTTTTCATTAGCGATTATAGATTGCTCCTTTGCTTCTGCCTTTTCAACCACATTTTTTCCGTCTGCTATGTCCAACACTTCATTTGCTTCTACTTTGTGTACAATTTTCATGCCTATAAGTCCTTGATTACGCTTTAAATCTACTTGTACCAAATGCTTTACACTTAATGCTCTTCGTATCTCCTCGTCATCTCTGCGACGTCTTATAATTTTAAGAGGTCCATGTAACTTATTTTTATGTATTTTTGATTTAGGTCCTGGAGATTTTATTGTTTTTATGCTTAACTGATAATTTTTAATTATTTTATTTGTAATAGCATCTTGTAGGTCTTCCATGATAAAACAATCATCTGAATCCTCTACTACTTCTACATCTGCATCTTCGTCACTATCACTATGTTGATTTAAATTTATTTTATTCATTATTTGTTGCGTATACTTTCTGAAGTACCAAGGAAATTTTCCACAATCCACTAATTTAACACATAATGGAGTAATATCACACTCACTCGTAGTGCCGCTCTTTAATTTTTCTACTTGATCGCCATCGTGTTTCCCAACTGTAGAATTGTCTCTTGAATGACAAAATTCAACATTTCCTATGGCTTCCAATCTCCACCGGCTTTCTGTGTCTCTGCAGGTGCCTGTAACAAAATATAATAATCTTATTTTATCCGTCATCAAATCAATCACAAGTAGTATCAATAGGGGTTTGATGGAGGCACATTGCATGTAAAAATAAACTTGATCAGCTGACCTATCTTATATTAATAGACATTTTTTTTACGACTTATATACTAGACTATCTTATACTATCTATAATGCTATTAATAGTGGAGCGCCTCATTATCATCATCAGCCTATTAATGTTCCCACTGCTGGGACACAGGCCTCTCTATGAGAGGGAATGGGCTATAATCCACCACGCGGGCTCAGTGTGGGTTGGTAGATGTCACATGTCTTCGAATTTTTGGTTCTAGGATATGCTGGTTTCCTCACGATGTTTTCCTTCACCATTTTTGAGAGCAGTGGTGATGAAATAAATTACACAAAGTAATGCGCCTGCCACCACTGGGTCACCGCTCCTGTGGAGCGCCTGGAGTGTTAAAATGTTAAAAAATATTGTAGTATCGGTAACCGTTCTACAAAGTTCAAAAAATATTAAAAAAAAAAAAAAACTATTTTATCAAATTATGATTTTGAAAAAAAAAAAATATATTAAATTCGAAACACCTAAAGGGTGTAAATATACCCCCTTAACGAAGCCGAAAGGCGTTCTCCTCGTCATTGCGATATTTTTTTTTTTGTTCTACACCATACTTGGGAACCTTCTAGTTATGAAAAGATTGGAGGTCAAAGTTCCAGCTTTTTCACAACTTTTTTTTTTTCAAATACTAGTTTTTTATACCTCTGTCTGTATAACTTTACTTTGAATACCTCTGTCACCCGTTTACTATTATGCGTCCATCAGCACAACGTTTTGAGCGCGTTACATTGAGTTTAATAGTAAAACGTTATTTTTAACCCAAAAAAAAGTCGTTTCCCCCAGCAAGCAATAATTTTTGCGTAAAATTACTTAGTTTGATGTACAGAATGCTTGGTGACGGCTTCGGAACGGGTTTATTTACACCCTGTATAGGGTTCTTGATGTTATCACGTGAGGTTTTAATCACGAAGGCGAAGAGGTAGGTAGGAGGAAAGTCATGTGTATTTTTTTATGGGAATTTAATGTGACGTGTTAAATATTATTTAACAATAATGAATTAAAAACCAGATCAAGTGATTTGTTGCCTAAAAACTTTAACAAGCTAATTAGTTATTTTAAAAAAAAAATATTTTAAAACTTCAGTCAAAATCTGTTAAAAAAAAATAAGTCGTGGTGCCAACCGGTGATAGAGGTTAAAAAATATACAAAGTAATTTTTTAAGTGCGCCTTGTCTTGTTGTACAGATAAGTAAAAAACTGACTGAATAATATGAGAAAGCGGGCTTTGATTTTACTGCTTGCACGTGTATTAGGGGGTGGGGGGGGGGGTAGCCCAAAATCTCACGCCATATCACCAAGGGGAAGTGACGGCTGAATAAGTAGTCTAAAAATCGTCACGTAATTAAAGGATGGCCCCTTGTTGCGTATACTTTCTAAAGTAGTAGTAAAGTACCAAGGAAATTTTCAAATTAAAATTAAAAATTAATAATATTTTTTTTTTATTAATATAACACATAATGGAGTAATATCACACTCACTCGTAGTGCCGCTCTTTAATCTTTCTTGATCGCCATCGGGTTTCCCAACTGTAGAATTGTCTCTTGAATGACTAAATTCAACATTTCCTATGGCTTCCAATCTCCACCGGCTTTCTGTGTCTCTACATGTGCCTGAAAAAAAATTGCCAAATTATAGGTAGCTTCCCAAACAATTTTCCGCATAATTTAATTGGCAAATAATTAATGAGCAAAATAATTGTAACGCAAACCTAATGTTTGGCAAGTGAACGTTTAAACAATAACTTGCTTACCAACTAGTACTCTTACCAATTTTCAATTAGTATGTGTAGAATCAAATATTTCAGTTAGTATAACATATTTTACGCAAAATAAAGTAAGCCAAATATATAGTTTCGTCAGTTTTTATTGTCATTTCTATTCAGTCTAATAAATGAATGCACCCATATTGATGTTAAATTTATTTATCTGAGAAACGCAACAACAAATTTAATATTGTTTTCATATTAGCCGCTATGCGCCCGTGGCGCTACAGTCAATGAAACATTGTATTCCCAAACCTAGATAATAAATCGTCGTCCATCTTGTAAGTGTGGTGTCTCATTTCAAACACAAAACCCAGATAGATATCCTTCAGGGCCTGCGCAGACGACAGACTTTGTGCGGATGAGTCTGTGGCGCACAAAATATCTGCATGGCATACAAAAAGTCCGTCTCGGATTTTACGCAGACTCAACGCACACGACGCACATCTTCGATCATTTTATTCGAATGCAGATTACTTACTAGCAGAGCCGTCTCTAGCCCATGTAGCGCCCGTGTGCAAACATTTCCCTAGCGCTCGCGCCCCCTAGAGTAAGCGCGCGGTCAAAATGGAATGGGTACAAAGTACAAGTAACAGCACATCAAGTTACCACAAACTGACAAATTTCGCCAATGGATAATAATAGTTACTCTATTGTTTGGAGATTAAATTTGAAGAAGAAATTTTGACGGTTTTGGATACCATGATGTGCTGTTGCTTACCACCAGGTAAGCAACAGCACATCATGGTATCCAAAACCGGCTGGTGTTTACCCTTACAAGCCAAAACGTACCCATGTTAACATGCCTTGCTTTGCTGTAATTCTACAAATATAAGAAGAGCTCCAGATGCTATACAAAATGTATGCAAAGTGGAGCTCTTTTTACGTTGATAATTGAAAGTGTCGCGGCTGGCCAACGCGCGCGCCGAGTGGGGGTGCTCGGCGCCCCCTAAGACCGCTGCGCCCGTGTGCAACGCACACCCTGCACACTAGGTAAAGACGGCCCTGAGTACTAGCTAAAAGCGTGCGCTGTCTGCTTTAGCACGCGTTGAAGCAAACGTTCTATTTTTTTCGCGCACTTTAGTGCGGAGCGGCGCGGCGTGGTCTGCTAGAATGAGACGGAATTTTTGGCCGCCGGACTTTTTGCGCGTCGTATGCATTACTGCATATAATTGCTTAGGTTCTATTTTCACAGACTAAAAAGTGCGTCACGGATAGTCTGTCGTCTGCGCAGGCCCTAAACCTCTCCCAAATGGTTTACGGGCCCATATCCCACTCACAGGAGTCAGATCTTCAAGAGGAATCTTTTAGCTTTTTTTAATATTTTGGAGTCGTTGCGGTATCAGCACCTAAAACGACAAGGTCGAGTGGAATATTCCACGCACGCAAACGTCGCGTCGGGCGGACTGGTATAGGGTACCAATCCCAATAGGAAACCAATATTAGGCATTGCGGTATAGCAATAACACAATGGAACTCTTTACAAAATACTAAACACGTGTTTGAGTTTAATTTAAACTAAAACTAATGTTGTATAAAACCATGCGAAAGGTTTAAACTTACTATGACCAAGAGGCTTACTGCCAAAGTAGACCGCTGCTCTTAAGTCGTTGTCAACCAGTCTGATGGGGTCATCGCAGTTCTCATCGTCCGTGTCTTCAGCCAAATGAGGATTCATTCTGATGCAACCTGTTAACAACGAAACACTTTTATCTTCAAGCTAAATGAGTTAATTTACAATTCAAACTTCTAATTTTGTAATTTTGTTCGGAAATTATTCAGTATTTAGTTATTCACATTTATGATCAATCCATGTTTTTGTGAAACTATCGCCTTTTATTGTGAAGATGCCGCTGATTGGCCGGTTGGCGACACGACACTTTAAATTAGTGTTGCAACGAATAGAATATTTGGCTTCAGGCCAAATCTAAACTAATAAGTATTTTAAAGAGGAAGGATTTGATTTTTGTTGGTTTGTTATGATTTAACTCAAGAACTACTCAACCGATTTAAAAAAAAAAATCACTATTATAAAGCTACATCTTTACCGAGTAACATAGGCTATAAACAATATTGATATCAGGCAAATTAGCCGAGCTATAACAATTTTCGCGGACGAAGTCGCGGGTGAAGTGGTACCAAATATTCGGCAAGTATGTAGCTGAATAGATATTCACGTTCGAAAATTGTGATAAGCTCTCTGAATGGCTTGTGATATGCTCTCTGAATGGCTACCTCTCACAATAGGCTTTGCCCCCCCGTCTGATGCTTGATAGTATTGTTTTTGCGCAGGTTATCGTCCGTGCCAGACTGTTGTAAACAAACAAGTCCTCCACAGTCCACACACCTCCACCACGCCTCCACATCGGTCTCTACCGGCGGTTTACTACAGTGCGTGCTGTTGTAAACCGCCGACCGTTGTGGAGGTGTGTGAAGGTCTTGTTTACAACAGTCTGGCCCACGCTTATACCTAACATGCTTAATTACGCGGTGTAAACAAATACTTTTAGCTGTTTTATTTGCAATAAATCTTTTCAAACATTTGTGATTTTGACGAATAAACAAAACGTTCAGTTTGGATCGACCTTTTGGCGTGCGAAGCTGGGGAGGGTAGCTAGAATGATTAGAAAATCTTGTGTGGGTGTGTGGGTACGATGAGGACGTATTTTGACGTATTCTTGTTTTTACGTATTCGGTCGAACATCAAAATAAAAATTAAGAACGCCACGTCGAATACCGAATAGTAAGCGAATATTCGGTCAGTGAGTCGTCTAGATGCGGGTTTGTTACAACTCTTAATGCCCGTGCCAGACTGACCTCCACATCGGTCTCCACCGACGGTTTACAACAGTGCGTCAACAGTGCGTGCTGTTGTAAACCGCCAGTGGATGTGGTTTGGGGAGGGCTCTGTCTGGCCCACGCTTGAATTCCTTACTGACAGACAATTTTATAGAGAGATTGTAAACTATTTTCATTTTATTAGTCTGAGTCCTAATATTTCAAGCCTACCTTATAGTCGTCTGTCACCAGTCAGCTAGAAATCAGGAAGTATTTTTAATAGCTTCAGTTTCCTTCAAAACCATCATTTCACACTTCTGTCACAACTAGTCATAGTACACTCACCCACATTTTCACAGGCACTTTTTTGACACGTTATTAGTACCTACACACACACTTTTACACATACACAGTAGTGTTTAGTTTTTTGTTTAGTAGTGAAGTGTTTGTTCGTTTTTGGCACTTTATTTCTTACTTTGCATAAAATACACTACTAATAACTTTAACTTAATTCAAATCTTATATCACTTTGGTACTTTAGCGGTAGGTATCTCAATATCACTTTGGAATGAAACTCCCCAAACTTTGACCATAGATCTATGACCGTTCCCCATCAAGGTATAAAACCAAGTGTTCTTCTCTCGTCCGGAGTCGTCCGTCTCCCAAATATTTGCCATCATGCTTGGCCATTCTAATTTTTTTTTATACTGTGGTCATGACATGTTCCCATAGTTTTACACAAAAGGCTTATTTATTTATTGCCTTGTTAAAAAAACGCTAAATTGTTTTCGGATCCCATTAAACTTAAATATGTTTACCAGATGTGGCACTGATATTATAGATAGCAGGTAGCTAGTTGGTAAAGCGTTTCTATTAGGATATGGTTTTTGAATAATATAGCATTATATAAATGTTACTTAGATTATGACGAATGCAGTGTAAATAGTTTGGAGGAGCTCGTGGCTAAATAATAACAGCCGGTCGGGTCGATCGTTAGGTTAAGCCGTGCATGCCTAGGTTGTTCTGTGGATGGGTTACCACCCATTACATACCGAGTGTCCTCCGTGCCTCGTAAAGCACGCTAAGCGGTTGGTCCCGGCTGTCATTTGTGATCTTTGACAGTCGTTACCCAGTCAGTGGCCCAAAAAGTCTGGCAACCAGTCTTACCAAGGGGTATCGTATTACCCAGTACTAACTGGGTTGTGGAGGTCAGAATAAGCAGTCGCTCCATGTAAAATACTGGTATTCAGCTGCATCTGGTTAGACTGGAAGCCGACCCCAATAAAACTTGGGAAAAGGCTACGCAGATGATGATGATGCAGTGTAAATAATCGCAACGACAAAACAAAAATTTACTATTGGCGTAAAATTAATTAAAGTGCGTACTTCGATCAATAATAGAAATGAGTGCACTATATGGAACACTTCTGCCTAGCCTTTCGAAGATTACAGGATTTACAGGGATGATGTTATAAACCGTTTATTTTAGTTCGTTCTGGAATCGAAAGCCATAACCTAGAATCTAGATCATCGAACTCGGGAACGATTGGGACTGTATTTTTTTTTAACTAAAAAAAGATCAAATTTAGAGTCATTCGTCATCTGGCGACTGGGAATCTCGCGACTGGGAATCTCGCGACTGGTCGCGAGTTGGCATCTTCCAATTTATTTTGTTGTAGTCATCTCGCACTCACGGTAATAAAGTACTTTTGGAAATGACCACTCGCAGTTGCAACTCTCTAAGGTCGCTTTACTGCTTAACCGGACTTCCTGTGGTGGCCAAAAATTACTTTAAGGCCCCCAGCCAGGGCTTACAAACTAACAGGATTTACACAATTAAATGAACAAGTTAGACTGGAAGCTGACCCCAACATAGTTGGGAAAAGGCTAGGCAGATGATGATGAAATGAACAATCACTAAGGGCACCCCCTGTGGGGTTCGGGCCTCGGCTTAGTGCGTCATTGAGGAGAGGGCAGCAAGGGTCAACAACAGGCTGGGTCGGATCATTATTTGGGGACGAATTTGTCGTTACATGCTAACTTGCTCAGCGTCGCGGGCTGGCTCGTCGAGCAAGGGTCGGGCGGTGAACAGTCAAATGCAAACGGATTGAAACCAATATCTTTAAAACTAACTATTGCGTGTGTCATTTAAAGCGGCGGGGGGAGAGAGAGGCTGGCGGCGGGGGAGGGGTGGGGCAAGGGTTTTTTTTTTATATAAAAGATTTAAAAAAATGTTCACAAAAAAACAAAACAATAACAATACAATACATTTATAGTAGGTACTACAAATATTTTTTTCTATTTTCTTTCTTATATTATACAAGCATTGCTCGTTCAAGGGAGTTATTAGATTAACACAATACATTTTATTAGAAGTTTACATAGTTGACTGTACATCTGACGTATTTTACGTACGTGGCGCGAGTTAACGACAACATTGGAAGGTGCCATCTCGCGAGCAGTCGCGAGATTCGTAGTCGCCAGATGACGATTGACTCCAAATTTATTATAAATTTAAATTTTTCATGTTCTTTTTTTTTTTTTAAAGTCCTAATCGTTCCGAGTTCGATGATGGAGTTTATGGCTTTTGGTTCCAGAACGACTTAAAAATAAGCTTGTATTATGAAAGTGCGAACACTAAAATATTCAGTCTCGAGAAACAGTGTTTTTTTTCAACTAGGGCGAAAATTAAACAGGTTATCTTCAGTGGTTTTTGAGTAGGAATCTATACCTACTAAAAGTATTAAGTCTCCCACTCAGGTGCGTTTTTGCATTTTCGCCAAAATGCGATATTGCGATATGAGTTCTTAGAACATTTTGTATTGGGACGCAGAAACGCAAAAACGCGCCTGTGTGATTTGCAGGTTTGTAAGTTTCGATGCGGAGGGAGGGTGATCTTCGGGACTACTCATCCGCTTGCGAAAATTCATTCCCTGATGGGAAGTTACAGTAACCCAGAGTTTTATATGTTTATGAAGTGTAGTCATAACAATTATTACTTATTAGGTTTCTCGTTATTTTCTTTTTCATTTTTGGTATTTGATAGAATATCTATTAGTTTTTTTTATCTGTTTAAGTGTATTAGTATCAATATACGTTTATAAATACCTACTCGTTAACAAGAAGTTAGTTTTGTTAGACATTATTTTGTACCCTATCACTATGTTTTCCTTTTTAACCCAAAAATTGACTGGTAGAGAATGCCTTGTGGCATTAAGTCCGCCACTATTGTGTACATGAAGTTTAAATAAATGTAACGCTCCAGTATATATTGATGGTCGCCATGTGTAGGTACATGGTACAGCCATGTAAAGCCATGCCAAGCCAAGCCATGCCATCGCCATTAGAAGCCAGTTGTCAAAGCGAGCCAATAAGAGTGAATGGCGGGAAAACGAGACATTCCTAACATTGAGCTGTCAAATGAAAAAGGAGAAAATAACTAAGTTTTTTAAAAATAAATAATTGTGATTAACAGAGGAAAGAGTATTACTGCTACCCGTTTCATAAATAAATATTTCCGCACTATTAAAGTGAGCGAAGCCGCAGCCAAAAGCTAGTGACAAATATTCCAAGCTCTAGGAATGTAATGAAGGTATGTTCTCTCAAATTCCTGCGGCCCTGTTATCAATGTTCGTAACTAGACGTGTTATCAGGACGTGTGTGGCTGCGGGCGAGGGTCTCAAACGAGCGTATCTGATCAGTTTAGGGTTACCAGATGACAGGAATTTTCCTGACATGTCCATTATTTTAGCTGTCTGTCAGGGAAACAGGGAAAATTGGAAATTGTCAGGAATTTTAAGAAAGAAAGATATAAGAAATTATACGAGTAGGTATTACCTATAATAACAATGATATTATAAAGAAGATACGCCATGTTCATACTGAATGGCGTTCAGATATCGTTGCGAGTAATTTAAAACTACGACAGCGATAGATAATACGGAACGTATAAGATAGAAAGAGATAGCTAGCTATCAAAGTGCAACAATTGTGTCACTTTGTCCTCAACAATTTGTGCGTGCTAGTGCGATATCTACCTATAATAAAATCAAAATATGAACTACCAATAATCAAAGAACGAAATCTAATAATCATCAGGCAATTAATTGATCTGGATATAGCTTTCAGCAAGTCCTGGTCTTTCATAGCAATTTAATATTATCAACCGCGAGTTTTTAAAAAAATATACTTTTTGCCGAAATGTCAGGAATTTATTTCTGAGGCAGAGATTTTGCCAGGAAAACTCATTTTTGGATCTGGTTACCCTAGAAAAGTTGGGAGTTTCACTTGATAGGGGATGAACTAGGCCAAAGTAGAACTTATGAAAAGTACCACTTGGTTTATGCTTTCAATACGGTGATGGAAAAAAAACATCGTAAGAAAACCGGCATGTCCTAGATCCTAAAATTCGAAGGTGACATCTGCCAACACGCATTGGGCTAGCGTGGAGGCCTGTGTCCCAGCAGTGGGAGAGGCAACGATAAAGAGCGACGTGTTTGACATCTGTCATTTTAATCAAGCTATATTTTATGAACTGGCTATTCAAGCAAAGGTAAATGTCACTCAACTTGACATGTCATTTTTGACAGTTGTGCAACAGTAACAGCAATAATGGACAAGATCCCATGACCACCAGAACTACGTCATTTTATAAAAACAAACTTTTTCTTTTACTATAGGATGACTATAGGTAAGTACCTACAATTGAATATTATGAAAAGTCGGTCGTGGTGGTTTTGGCAGATATTACCTATGCCATAAAGTTGGTCTTATTAATAGCTGCTAAGATACGTATTCTATTAAGCGTGATTTTTGGATATTTTTTTAAGAGCTAGTATGATGATTCACCTTCTCCATTGCCAGACACTGTGTGGTGGAAAACCACCGCCATATCATCGTCAATTAAAAAATGTATTATGGCTACAAAACGTGTGCTACGTAGTTATGGCGACTACAGGAGCTAAATTAGCAACTCTTTCGTTGTAAGAATAAAGTTCTAATCAGCTTGCACTACAAAGTGGTTGTTACGTCAGACACTGCGGGCCGAATAGTGTGAAATGATTGGTTTTTATTTAATTGTCGCCTAACAAATCATTAGATCAAAATGCCAATTGTACACTTTGTGAAGAAAAACGTGTTATTATTTGTGCCGTTTAGGAGTAGTTACGTAATTTCACAGAAAAAATGCTTCACCTAAGGCTGGCCACATACACACACACGTTTTTCGTATTCGATTTCCGAATTCATTTTCCGTATTCGGACATCCGAATGCATGGAATCAGTAGAAAATACATTAACTGACGCACATTTTCGCTTTTTTTCCGAACGGAACAAATTCCGCACGTACGTATCGAATGCAAGCGTTCGGAGAAACCTACTGGAAAAAAAAACCTAATGACGTCATGCGGAACGCAGCGCTTGCATACATTATGGTTTGTGCCGGCCGGCGCACACGTTCGGAAATTTCTATTCAGTATCGCGCCCGCACCGCGCGCATCGGACGTATTCTTGGATAAAATTTCCATTACTGGACATGAGTTTCGAAGTACATTTTTTTTGTAGATAGTACACTTAGATAAAAAGCTTTTCACAAATTTTCAATACGCGGACGCCCACGGTTTAAGAGATTTAATTCTCTAAAGTTTCCAAAAATATTTACTATTCAATGGTTAATTGAGTTTTTGTAATAATTAAATCGCTTAGTAAATTGAGCACCAAATTTTAATGAAGTGGTTGATGACTAACTAGTTTTGCCTAGGCCAACTTGGGGCACCCCGACACGGATAGATTAGGTTAGAAAGGTATGGCGGGGTCGAATGAGCGAGCGATGCGAGCGAATAGACCCCGCCAAACCGTTCGTGGTTATTTTTTTATTAACCATTCAGAAGTAGCGTCGACCGGGTCTCCCTCGACTCGGATTTAAGAGCATAATAGTTCAATACATATAATTTGTTTTTCTCAATAACAATGCATTGCCTTACATGGGAGTGGTGCCAGGGCAGAGGGGGCACCTCCCCCTCCCTCCTCCTGCCAAACGATACATTTTTTTTATTGTAAATAACTAAATAGCGCTATTCTAACCTCAAAGCTTTAACCATGGATATCTCTATAACCATGGGGTTCCGTGGGGTGGGGGTGGTACAGGGGGTACCTCCTGACCCGGCCTGACTTCAGATAAAACGGACTCTCGTAGATTCTCCGAATAATCAATGGATATACCCAATACCGACGTTTCTTTTTCTTCTTTATTATTAACAGGAATGCAATTCGATATGTAAAGTAAAAATTAACCTACGCTGATTCCAAAACCATTTGGAGATTTTAGGGTCCTAAGCCTTATTTTTCTATTTTTAGCTCTCTATATCACAAGATTGTGTTTATTTTCACAATAATACATGTAACCATTTGACTTTCATTTGACCTCTAAATTACGTCATAACGTAGCCTGAACAGACTACTTCCTTCGCGCTTTTCAAGATAAATTAAAAAAAAACTGTTGTTAGTCTGTCATACCGTCAGGGTCAAAGTGTCAATGCTAGTTATTAGAGATGGATCGCGCGCTGCCATAATTTCTCTTTCTCTGCGTTAATTCTTTGTATACGACAGACCTTGCTGTCCCGTTGGACTTTGATACTTACTGCAACATTGATCGACCATTGCATGCTTTACGGAACTGCCTGCCTATTGTTTGGATTAGTAAATAGGCTATTTGTTGTAGTGTTTCTACATGACGGTGTCTTAATGCTTCGTATCATTTAGCACCTGTTGTCGATAACAGATTCATTACACGAATATGCAGCACGGATAATGGTAGAAATTAAATTTGCTAAAAATCGTAGGAAAAGTAACTCAAACAAAAAGTTCACATCACAGCCACGATCACAGCATTCACATTTCAAATAAAAAATCGTATTTGACAAGTGTCAACTGTTGTCAATGGTAAGTTTGAAGTTGTCTATTAGTTTTTTGTATGTACTGAAAACGTGGCAAAGACTTAAAGCTATTCAGACTATGAAATGACGTCATCACGAAAAATACTTTAAAAAATAATTTAAAAAAACTGTTACTAGAAAAAAAAAAGCTTCAAATTAGTGGCTTAAAATTAAATGTTTTACGAAATAAAAATATAAAAAAATACCTGAAAAATACTTTACATACCGAATTGCTAATAAATCGTCAACCTCCATCGTCGTGCTTTCACCACGCTATCACTATCTGAACTGACGTGTATACATTCCGAATGAAGAAAAACGAACGTTCTCGCTAGTCTCACGGAATTCCAAATCGAAATTCCGCATTAGAAAATCGAATACGGTAAACGTGTGTATGCGGCCAGCCTAAAGCTGCGGGCAGAATAGTACGAAATGAGTGTTTTTTTGCGATTTACAAAAAGTCTAGTGATTGGACTAAAAAAGTAAAACACTATGATGACACAGACACTATGTTGCTTGTAGAATTATTTGCCAAAACTGGATGATCGCATGTATTTTAGTATGGTTTTTACTCGATAAAAGATTTTTTTTGTTATAAGTTCATGATTTTTTTTATGGAATAAAATTTGTTGTATTATTTTCAAAGCACTACCGTACTAGAACCTGAAGAATATAATATATTTTTCTGGTTTTGTTTATTGCAGTGAATCATGCTTTTTTGCATTTTAAATCTCGCGTTTTGCTCCTGTAGTCGCCTTATGTCAAAAATTTATATAAATATAAAGTTAATATCTCTTACCTGCTGTACCACGAGCTCTTAAAGAAATATTTTAACTTTAATTAAATGAACACTTCCATAGTAGAATAAGAATACGTCTGATTATATCCGCATTTTAAAATATTGTTGTATTTTTTACAATAGGTTTGATGACATTCTCAATCAACATGTCAAGTACGTATACTGAACAAAACAAGCAAATTGTTTTATTTCAAATTCGTAGTGTTCCTAAATCAAATTTAAAAAAAAAGTAAATTAAATGTATAGTTTTCACCTAGATAGAATACTCTTTGTTGCATGTAAGTATGTACGCCACACAAATAACAAAAAAAATCTTATCCACTATGCTACATACAAACAGAACACACTTTGGTCTGTACATGAAATAATAATAATCTTTCATAATAATATCGACATGGCCAGTACGTTTCCAGGATAAGTCAAACAAAAAAAAAATGTGGAATAAAAACTCCATGGTGACTTGGCAACCTGACAAAACAAATTATATTTTGTACAAGCCGAATACACAATGGCCTACAATGGCCGAGGAATTCAGCGTCGCGTCAGCGTCGTTTGCTTTGCTTACAACGCATCCCGGCGTTGTATTTCAAACCTGCATCAGCCTACACTTCAATTGAACTTTGTTTCTGCATAATTTGATGATCATGCAGTTAAAATGTAATCATTTTACAATTTAGCTACCGAATTCTTATGGCTACGCAAATAATGGCACTAACAAACAAACTGTGTGCAAGTGTCTATATTTTAATGAGTCACCTTCAAAACGAAAAACATTTTATACGGTAGGTACCCTCATTTTTGTTAACTTCTAAATCAAAATAATAAAAAAAAAACATTAAATATGCTGAGACAAGTAGGTAATAAATAAAGAAAAAAAATAAGCCACTCACCTTCTTGTTAAAACGCAATTATGTTTTAAAAAGTGTTACTTGTTTTTAAATAAATAAAAACTAGGTAAATATGAACGCATCCACTTTCATATAAAACCTTGATACAACTGTAACGATTAGCTACTGAAAACTAACTAAGAATTCCTTTACCCTACTTATTATTTTAATTAAAACGTGTAGGTTATTGCTATATTAAATAATGCTTACCAATGCACCAATGCAAATACTCGCTTTGATTAGCGTCTTTATGCTGACGCGCTGAACCTACTTTAAATCATGGGAACTAATGTTTTGTGTAGCTAGTAGGTAACTTAATAACAATTGCGACCTATTACTACAAGTTAATGTTCAGGTGTTTGGAAGGGGTTATTATCAGTAGTTCCGAAAAATAAACACGAAATCTCTTATGGGGTCATTGTACTCGTCATTATAAAAATAACTTTTACTGTGGCACCAAACCCTGAATCGCAAAAAAAAAAAATCAGCTGTTCCATACATTTTGACGAATGCGAAAATAAATTGTAGGGAACAGCTGTTAGCTGTAGCTGTTAAAATAGGTACGCCAACAATAAATGTATACACATTTATTGTTGGCGTACCTATTCTAAATATATAAAAGAAGAAACTGACTGACTGATTGACTGACTGACTGACTGACTGACTGACTGACTCATCTATCAACGCACAGCCCAAACCGCTGGGTCTACAGATTCCAAATTTGGCAAGTAGGTTCCTTATATGGTCTAGGGGTGCACTAAGAAGGGATTTTTCAAAATTCATCCCCTAAAGGGGTTAAACAGGGCTCCAAAGTTTGTATGGGGAAACAAGATTAGTTAGACTATTTTATTCGAAACTTCACAGGAGTGCTCCTATTGATAAATAAGTAGAAACGGGTTTCAGGTTTTTTCAGAATTCAACCCCTAAGAGGGGGAAATGGGGTGGCAAAGTATAAAAATCAATGCACAGCCCAAACCGCTGAGTCTAGAGATTCCAAATTTGGCAAGTAGGTTCCTTATGTGGTCTAGGGGTGTACTAAGAAAGGATTTTTCAAAATTCAACCCCTAAGGGGGTTAAACGGGAATCCAAAATTTGTATGGGTAAAACAAGATTAGTTAGACTATTTTATTCGAAACTTCACAGGAGTGCGCCTATTGATAAATGAGTAGAAATGGGTTTCAGGTTTTTTCAGAATTCAACCCCTAAGAGGGGGAAATGGGGTGGCAAAGTATAAAAATCAATGCACAGCCCAAACCGCTGAGTCTAGAGATTCCAAATTTGGCACAAAGGTTCTTTATGAGGTTTAGGGGTGCACTAAGAAAGGATTTTTCAAAATTCACCCCCTTAAGGGTTGGAACGGGAGTCCAAAGATTACGTGGGGAAATAACATTAGTTATACTACTTTATTCGAAACTTAACAGGAGTACTCCTATCGATAAATGAGTTAACGTTTGTGTTTCAGTTTTTTTCAACCCCTAAAGGGGGAAATGGGGTAACAAAGCCTGAAATTTAACATAGGTATTGTTTTTATGGTGAATTGGGTCGGGTGTATTACAAAAACAAAGATTTTAAGATTTAATGTGGCAGACCTGAAATACTCCCTGAAATATTCCCTGTTGGAGTGCGATGGGGTTGAAATGTCTAAAAATCAATATGGGTGTCGATACCGAGATTATCAGGGGTGCTGATTACGAAAATGCCATTTATTTTGAAATCCAGATGATAATGATTGTGATTACGATGATGATGATTGTGATAATGATGACAATGATTGTGATGATGATGATTTTAATTACGGTGATAATGATTGTGATTACGATGATGATGATGATTGTGATAATGATGATTGTGATAACCAATGATATATAAACTATAGATACGTTGTCCGCACTCTAAAATGACAACATGAAATGAAGGCAATTGCCCACATCGCGCTTAGTTACGCACCAACCTGTCGCGCGACGCTACGTTTGTTTATAATTTAATAAATCCTCTGACGTGACTGAAGATGTATATTTATCTCCCTCTCGCAACAGGCATCCCGCCGTTCGGTGTCATATTTTCTTTCTCTTTCTTCACGCTTATAAGTAGTTCTAGTATTTTCGCCGTTTTTAAGCGCCGTGATGTTGGTTCATGACGTGTCTATATATAATACGTCATTGGTGATAACGATGATAATGATTGTGATTACAATGATAATAAGTGTGATAACGATGATGGTGATTGCGATAGCGATTGTGATTGTAATGGTGATTGTGACAGTAACGGTGATTGTGATAGTGTCGGTGATTGTGATGGTGATAGCGATGGTTGTGATAACGAGGACGGAGATTGTGATGATGATGATTGTGATTAAGATGATAATGATTGTGATTACGATGATAATGATTGTGATAACGATGATGGTGATTGTGATAGTGATTTTGATGGTGATTGTGATGGTGATGGTGATTGTGATGGTGATAGCGATGGTGATGGTGATTGTGATTGTGACAGTGATGGTGATTGTAATAATGATGTAGATTATTGTGATTACTATGATAGTGATTGTGATAACGAGGGTAGTGATTGTGATGGTGATTGTGATGGTGATGGTGATGGTGATTGTGATGGTGATGGTGATGGTGATGGTGATGGTGATGGTGATTGTGATTTTGATTGTGATAGTGTTGGTGATTGTGATAATGATGGTGATTGTGATAATGATTGTGGTTGAGATAGTGATGGCGATTGTGATCATGATGATTGTGATTAAGATGATAGTGATTGTGATTACGATGATAATGATTGTGATTACGATTACAATGATTGTGATGACGAGGATGGAGATTGTGATGATGATGATTGTGAATACGATGATAATGGTTGTGATTACGATGATAGTGATTGTGATAATGATGATAGCGATTGTGATTACGATTGTGATTAATGGTGATTGTGATGGTGATTGTGATTGTGATGGTGATTGTGATGGCGATTGTGATGGTGATTTTGATGGTGATTGCGATGGTGATTGCGATGGTGATTGTGATGGTGATTGTGATGGTGGTTGTGATGGTGATTGTGATGGTAATTGTGATGGAGATTGTGATGGCGATGGTGATTGTGATGGCGATTTTGATTGTGATGGTGATTGTGATGGTGATTTGATGGTGATTGTGATGGTGATTTGATGGTGATTGTGATGGTGATTGTGATGGTGATTGTGATGGTGATTGTGATGGTGATTTGATGGTGATTGTGATGGTGATTGTGATGGTGATTGTGATGGTGATTGTGATGGTGATTGTGATGGTGATTGTGATGGTGATTGTGATGGTGATTGTGATGGTGATTGTGATGGTGATTGTGATGGTGATTGTGATGGTGATTGTGATGGTGGTTGTGATGTTGATTGTGATGGTGATGGTGATGGTGATTGTGATTGTGATTGTGATGGTGATTGTGATGGTAATTGTGATGGTGATTGAGATGGTGATTGTGATGGTAATTGAGATAGTGATGGTGAGTGTGATAATGACTGTGATTACGATGATAATTATTGTGATAACGATAATGGTGATTGTGATAGTTAATTTGATAGTGATTGTGATGCTGATGGTGATTGTGATGGTGATGGTGATTGTGATTGTGATAGCGATAGTGATGGAGATTATGATGGTGATTGTGATAGTGATGGTGATTGTGATTGTTATGGTGATTGTGATGGTGAATGTGATAATGTTTGTGGTAATTATGGTGGTTGTGTTAATGATGATAATTGGTGATAATGATGGTGACTGTGATGTGTAATTGTGATGGGGATAGTGATTGTGATTGTGATTGTGATAGTGATGGTGATCGTGATAATGATGGCGGTTGTGATAGTGATGGTGATTGTGATAATAATAATTGTGATGATTATGAAATGTGGCACATAGATAGTTTATAACCTGGATTAACATGGAGGACACTATTATCCCTTTAGTATGATCCAGTGGGACAGTTACCGAACTTCACGCGGGCGAAGCCGCGGGCAACAGCTAGTTTTAAATAAATTAATAAACAAAGTTAAATAATGTGGCCGTTGACGCCTTTCACGTTTCCATCTTTCATCTTTGCCTATAAACAAAACTTTTTATAACTTGACTAGTAACTTGAAAGCGCGGCAAAAACGGCCTTGTTCCAAGCGATAACAAGTAAGAAATAAACATAACGCTATCTTAAACCGTCAATAACTTTAGTAAGTATGACAGACTCGTAAAGATAAGCAAACACTGCCGTCTACTCGAAAAGCTAGTGCCTCCAAAAATCTAGAATATACTACAGAAACTCAGAAATTTAGGTCAGAAAAAAGGTTTGTTACTTTTCTCCGCCTCATTACAGGATAATCCGCCATATTGTGTCTATGGCTAAGTATGTATAAAGATGAACGAGCGAAACAGAAGGCTCTTTTATCTGTCCACACGGCATTCACGGTGTCAGATCGCAATTACGATAGGAAATGTACGGCAAGTGACGTGAAAGGGACCATTCAAAGAACGTTAACTTTAAAAACCCTACGTCGTTTTTGTTTTTTAAACGCCCTCCTTTATGGGTGACGAGGAAAACGACCCAAGCAGCCTTAGTTTTTTAATTGCTTCTGCATTGGAACAGTGGTAATAATCCTTGGATGTTCTAAATTCAAAATTACGTATGTATCTTCAGTATCTCTGATGTCGTGTTGGTATGGCAATTCAGTAATGTAGGCCTACATTACCGCTGCAGAATTATTTGAATGATAATTATTTTAACCATGGAACTAATTACTAATTATGTACATTACTTATAGGATTTGACAGTCAGTTGGTACCTACCTACTAACATTTCCGAAACAGCAGTCTTAATATTGAATAGTACATTCTTAGAGTACATTATTGCAAATAGGCAATTGCAGGTCGAGTAATGATATTCGAGCATGAGTTTGAAGGCCGAGCCGTAGGCGAGGACGTCACTAATACCGTAATACGAGACGAGACAGG
This sequence comes from Xestia xanthographa, assembly GCA_905147715.2. Taxonomy (NCBI): domain Eukaryota; kingdom Metazoa; phylum Arthropoda; class Insecta; order Lepidoptera; family Noctuidae; genus Xestia; species Xestia xanthographa. The sequence goes on along the minus strand of LR990661.1, from coordinate 5,707,341 downwards.
CAATGGCCATTTCCGCCGAGGCATATATACTTAGTCCTTTTCTCAAAAGAATGCAGGGAAATAAAACGGTTCACCCTTGTTTGGTATAACAACGTTTTGTCAAAAATCGCTTCGGCTAATTTTAGTTACAATAAAGTCATTTCGTATAATTATTCATTTGACCGAATAATTAATTGGTAGATTTTTATTTAGCATACTTATTTCTTTGAAATAATGTCGTTTGACCGAATTTTCAAATGCACTTATTTTATTTAAACTAATGTTTCACTAGACTAATAATGATTTAGTCGAAAGATCGTACCGAATATTCAGTTAATTAATAATTCGTTTCCTTTCATTGTCTATAAACTAACATTGTTCCTTCACCTACTGAATTCATTGATAATTATTTATGGCATACAATTAACGAACCACCAGATTTAGCAAAATGTAACGGCAAAAAAATCACTTTTGATTGCCAAAATTAGTAAATGATCACCAAAATTAATCCCCATTTTATCGTAAAATTAGAACCAAAAATATATTTATGACCACCAGAAATTGAACTGTTATGCTCTTGCATCCGAGTCGAGGGAGACCCGGTTGACGGACTCCTGAATGGTTTATAAAAAAATAACCACGAAGGGTATGGCGGGGTCTATTCGCTCGCTTCGCTCGCTCATTCGACCCCGCCATACCCTTCTAACCTAATCTATCCGTGTCGGGGTGCCCCAAGTAAGCCTAGGCAAAACTAGTTTGTCATCAACCACCTCATTAAAATTTGATAGCATTTAATTTCAGATTAGTCTGTTTCCTTTTTCAAAATAAAAAAATTGCAAATATTTATTATGTTTTCTTTTCTGCATAACATTACACCAATTGAGTATTCGATAAAATAAATGTGTGAACCCACCTGAGCATCAAATGAACATTATACCTTTTGATCAATAGCGCAAATGTTGTTATCGCAAATAAATATTCGATGAAATGAAAATTATGTTAATCGATATTATACAAATTGATTATTTTCTTAAAAGTTGTTCGAATTAGTAACATTACATCAAAAGTTGTTATACCAAACAAGGGTGAACCAAATAAAACATACATACTCTCATGTATTTTCTTTTGATTTTGCTGGAAGTAGGTTTTCCATTGCCAATTCAGCTTCTGATCTTAAATCTGGTGGAGTACAATCAATTTCCATTTCACTCTCTGAACCTTCGATCATCGAAGCTCTGAACCGTTGGAACTCATTTTATTGATTAAATTTAGATTTAATAGGTAGGTAAATAACAAATCAAGACGAATTTTCAGCTTTGCCGCCAATTTTCTATTTATCATCTATGCCGAAAGCCAATGGCATTTATGGCTATACAGCCACGTGAACGCAATTTGTACTAAGCAAAGAGACTGGTATGCCAAGAATGTTAAAAGAGATCCAATCAAAGAGTATATTTTAATAACCCCAGCACCCGTTTCATACAACATTGCTGGAGCGTTGTAATGTTCCAAATTCAAAAAAACGCTCTTCCAATGGATTTGATTTTCTTTGTCCGTAAATTCTATACTTTGCGTGTTCTTTTTTCGAAAATAATGACAATATTTCCATGCATGTTTGTGTACTTCTCTTGTGTAGATGCACTAATAGACAAGGACTGCAGTTCAAATGGCGTAGGTATAGACACAGCGAGCCAGTGAGATACACTGATCTGCTCTGCTTGTTACCGCAATATAGAATATATTTATGTTGATACGGTTATAAGTTATAACCGTATCAACATAAATTGAGTTATAACTTATAACTCAATTGTAATGGCCCGAGCGGTTGCGTTGTCGATAGGTGTGTGGGAGACACTTGATTGAGACACGGTTTTGAATAATTTGATTAACTGAACTTTTACTTTAGTCAAACGAGCGTTACAAGTAATATTAATTATTACTCTTTCAAGAGCTTTACTCCAGACTGGTAGCTGAATACTGGCTATTGGCTATTGACTGACTTTTACTGACTGCTGATTACTGAGTACTGATTACTGACTACTCTAGGAAAGAGCGGTGGTGACTATTTATACACCAAATCATTTCTGGAAGGGATAGATAAGTACCACGACCCTTGTTCCTTCATTAGTTATCTAACAACAATTAGTGATCCTTAATGCTAATGTAATGATATACAAACATCATAAGTCTTATGAGAACAAATACCAAATAACTACTTAGTGGTAATAATATTCTAATGACATACAAACAGAAAGCAATAATTTCCTTGAGAAAGGTAAACAATATCAATGTCCATTACACCATAACTGGATTTTTTAAATAATAACTATTTGAGATTAAAAAAACGATGTAATTACCTGAAATTTTTATTACGTTGTCCTGTAATAATGCTAGTTCTAATATAAATGCAAAAGTTTTTGGGGATACTTAGATCTTTGTTCCTTTTTCACGTAAAAACGGCTGAACGTATTTAAGATAATAAGTATTACAGTAATATACTTTTTACGTAATAATAACACTTTGATAGAAAGTTAAAGAACAAAAATAAAAAACTCAATATCAGTGACATTGACTAGGTAGGTTCTAGTTCACTGACGCTAAAACTTTACAAATCAATTAAAATAAGGACTAACCTTCATAATGAATCCTTGGGTTGCGATTTTCAAGAAACTTCAAATATTTGTTCATTAATCACAAACTTCTTTAATTATTATTGTTTTTTGTACAAAACACTTAAACAAAGTATTATGCAACAAGGAACCATGGTTGTGGTTCTCAAATGATTAGAAAAATCATGAGACCCAACCTTATAAAGGCAAGATGTTCTACACAAAATATGCAATGTCTCGAGAAATGCTTATAGGATTTTAGACTTTACTGTATAGCAATAAGAACTATTTATACATTGTGATTGTTTTAGAATACTGCATAGTTTTTTTGTGATCCCTTTGTTTATAAGTTCGAAAGCTTACACCGAGAAGGTACTCTTGTGCTCGTGTTTCAGAATGAGTTGAGTAGGTACCACAATGTAAGTACGTTTTATAACACATTTGCTCGTAAAGGGTCTCTTATATTTGGGACATGAAATATAATTAATAAACTTTTAATTCTTTAATTTAATTATTTTGACAACAAATTACAACCTGTAACAAAAACACAAAAATATTAAGTAATTAACTTTACTAATAATACTGGCTGTTTTTTGTCTTTGACTTAAAAAAAAGCGCTGATGCGCGCGCATCTCTAATTTGTGAACAAGAAAAAGATATAATCGTTTAATGGGGTTGTTTCCTGGAAATTTCGCCGCAAGGTGGCGCTGATAGTTTGTTACCTGTCAAAAGTTTTTGATATAAACGTGTGCATTGTGTGGACGATTTTTTAATTATTTGCGTGTTTTTTTTACTCAATTTGTGTTGCTGCACAATGTATGCTACCTGGCGTATCACCCAGTTGAAGGAGAAATTGAAAAAAATGAAGAGCAATGCAACAAGGACCGAAAGCGGTGCTTGTCGAAAAGTACATTATATTTAACATTTTATCGACTTTTAGCTGTTTTTTAGGCAATATTATGGTTCTTTATGTTATAAACTTCACTCACTAACTTTTTGCTTTTTAATGATCTAATCTAAGGATCTTATGATAAATAAACTAAGGTACAATACATCATTAGTTCCATGTAACAAAATGTAAGGTTATTTGAAAAGAACCCATTTTTTATTCACAGGTTGGAAGCTTACGACAGAAATTTCAACTTCGATAGTGTTTGTAACAGTCCTGAAGTGGTCTCGTAGTCTGTTTCGTTGAAATGTTTCCCACATAACCTCGAAAAATGACTTGATTTGTTTTTTTTTAGTTTCAGTGCCTTTTCCCATTTTCTCTTAATGCGCAAATTTCTTGGAAATGTGACAACGCCTATTTCTTTGCATCCAAAGGCTACACAACGACCCATAATATTGAAAAAAGTCACAAAATAATAAGATATTGTTAAATTTCTATGGAGTTTGACAGTTTGTTTGTAACAAACAGTCAGCGCCATCTACGTGGAACTATTTGACAGTTTTCTTCCCCATTAAGAAAGTCGTATTTCCTCGCAACTATGTATGTTATAAAACGTCGCATGACATACGTGCGCTTTGATAATTACAGCCTCTGCTTTCTTGTATATCGCCTCGGCTGTAATTTTCAACTTACCGCACTTACCAATATCATAATGTACTATTAATTATCAATGGGTGCAGGTTAGTAAGGTTAAAACACTGGATCGACTTAATTATTTATCAATAGGTTCAAATAAATAAAATTGTAAATTGTAGATATGTATTTTAATTATTTTCTGATGAAGAATCAATAAAACTATTTATTTTATATAAGTAAATCAGTTTATTTACAGAAATGTCAAGAACAAAATACCTAATAAAAATTATTACTTATTAATAATTTTATTTCTTATCCTAAAATGCCGTATATATATCACTGGCTAAGAACGCTTCCTAACGGTGCTCCCTTACCGCGAGCATTCGTCTGTACTAATGTAACAATCCGAGATTCGATTTTGTACAGAAATAACTAAATCTGAACGTTACATTACAGGGGAATGGTCGCGGTGAGGGAGCGCCTTAAGGTGGAAGCGCCGGGGCAGCTCGCGAAATTCAAATTCGCTTATGTTGAACAAAATGTGATTTGCGGCCGTAATACGCATATATTTACAGAATTATAATCATTTAAAATTTAAATGATTAAAAATGGTTAAATTGATTATTCAAATTTTAAATCATCAATAAAAGGTGTAAAAAACGTCTTAACGAAGCCGAAAGGCACTTGTTCTCCCCGTCATTGCGATCATTTTTTTGTTCTACACCAAATCTGGTAACCTTCTAGTTACGGAGAAATTGGGGATCAAAATTCCAACTTTTTGACGTTTTTTTTTAAATACAAGTTTTTAATGTAATATTTTTACTTTAAACACCTCCACGATCCCCGTATTATTCAATCCATCCATCAGCACAATGTTTTGAGTGCGTTACATTGAGTTTTACCACAGAACATGATTTTTCACCCCAAAAAAGAAAGTCGTTTCCCAGCAATATTTTTTTCGTAAAGTTACTTTTGATCTATAGAATGCTTGGTTGACGGCTTCGTGATGAGGTAGTTTACACCCTGTATAACCCTCTAAGTTCATTTAATCCCAGTGAAAGAATTTTACATGAAATTCTCATCTGGCGCTTCCCCCTTAACTCAAACCTTAAATGTCATATTAAGGCACCTTCAGTTTTAATATAATCTTTTTTTTAAGTCCAAAAGTATACGGTCAACTTTGGCTACTACCCAGCTCTTTCATAATTATTTTATTAATATTACAATATTAAGACAACCTAATTTATACATAATAATTTGTTTGAATTTACATAAACGGTGACCTAAATACATTCACGTCTGTTGGTACAGTGCTGCAAGGATTATTTGGCGCGTGAACGACATTGTCAGGAGTGCGCTGATGGTAAACATTTGTAAAGTTGTCTGTGGATATTGTATTGACAAAACAAGATGGCGACGGCGACGTTAGTTTCGAGTATAGCTACGCGCCAAAAGAACCAAAAGAACCACGCAGCACTATAATGAATTTGTAACATAAATCAACCTCAAATTCCAATAGTTTTCTTAATTAAAAAGTTCGTCATAAAAGGCTGAGTGTGACCATGGAGTCGAGGGGGTGTAGCGTGAGCGGGGAGCGGGGGTCCGCGGTGAACGGTCCGACGCGCGGCTCGACGAACTGCTTGCCGAGCGCATCGGTGCGGGGCGCTGGCGATATCCTTATGTGCTGCAGTAGTCGAAGGAGACAGCATTTCATTTGGATGAGAGCGAATCTTTTACCTGCGGAAAAGAAAAGAAAAGTTAAAATAGGGAGTTTTTATTTGAGAAATTCATTGGCGCGATGGCCTGGTAGGCGGGTTCATCCTGATCAGCATAGCTATTCACAACGCTTCGATTCGAATCCGATTCGGAAAGTCGTATGTCTACCTTTTTTTGGCATTACGAAAACGAGCGAGATAGACATAGGTACGACTTTCCGAATCGGAATCGAATCGAAGCGTTAAATTGTGAATAGCTATGCTGATCTCTTGGTATTGTGACCGTCATTCATAATATACCCTTAATTATTAAACAAATATCTAGGAGAAGCTCGTGGCTAAATAATAACAGCCGCTCGGGTCGATCTTTAGGTTAAGCCGTGCTTGCCTAGGTTGGTCTTTGGATGGGTGACCACCCATTACATACTGGGTTTCCTCCGTGCCTCGGAAGCACGTTAAGCAGTTGGTCCCGGCTGTCATTTGCAGATCTTTGACAGTCGTTACAGGTACTCAGTGACCCAAACGTCTGACAACCAGTCTTACCAAGAGGTATCGTATTACCCAGGACTAACTGGGTTGTGGAGGTCAGATAGGCAGTCGCTCCATGTAAAATACTGGTATTCAGCTGCATCCGGTTAGACTGGATGCCGACCCCAACATAGTTGGGAAAAGGCTAGGCAGATGTTGGATATCTATTCTTGATTCTTATTTTAAAATCAACACACGGAACCGACTCACAAACCCATTAAATTTCTATGTCCATAACATAGAAAGGCGAACGGCAGGTTTCGTACCGCAAACTTTGTTTGTTGTTTTGTTATAGAATTTGTACCACTTAATAAGCCTTTTATTTTCATGTAAGTGTACTATTTTTAGAACTTCGGATTCATAAATTTCGATGTTGCCATAAGTAAAATAACACAAAATCTAATTCAATCTAAATCAATAATTATTTGAACATGGAAATAACATTAAATATAATTATACACTTACTATTATACATAAGAAAGCCTAATTGTTGTATGAATACAATCTTAGTAGATAACAATTTAATGATAGGAATGATTTTTGTCACCAATATTTTTTTTTTTGCTCTTATGGCAATTATTTATTGACAGTTAAGAAAATCTGTATTTCACTTCACTTCAGATCTTTGCTGTTGTTTTAGATTGTAGTTTGTGACTGCATCTGAGCAATTTAGCGAGTTGTCTGGCCCTATTTACGTTGAGTCGAGCTCCTGCTACAAAAATAGCGAAAACTATACTAGAATATTTACTTTATCACCAAAACAATGTATAAGCAGCTCTACGTACCAAAGTACATTGGTACACTGGTGCATTACCTTGAAAAAATAAGACTTGTTATAACTTTTACGTCCCAAGTTCTAAAAAACTAAGAATTGAAAAAGGGCTTTTCTATCATATTAACTACCACTACAACAGCCCATAACGTCCACTGCTGGACATAAGCCTCTCCCATGATGGGAGGAATTTGCCGTAATCTCCACGCTTGGCAAGCGGATTGGAGATCGCAGTGATGGCAGACTTACATAAAACGCTGCTGCCCATTCTCTGGTCTACGGAGGCGCAAGGTGTTCTGCCTCAGACATTAGTCGCCTTATACGACACCCGTCAGTGTAATGGGTTGGTTCTATTCTACTCTGCCGGATACCACACGGCTTATTAACTACCAATTAAAACAAAAAATATCTCAAAACACGACATTTTATTATCGGTACGATATTCCCATACAAGCCTGCCATTCGCCTTTAATGGGTTTGCGAGTCGGTTGACCAGACAAGTTACCGTAATTAACGATAAAGCATCCTTTCAACTTTTAATCTATAAGTCTAAGTCTGGGGATGAAGGCCGGCTGACCGGCCAATTTTTACGAGCGTCTCGCAATAGCAAAGCGACACGTGTTAGCAATAGACTCTGGTTACGGGTAAGTAAGTGGTGTTTCTGAGAAAGGCAATTGGGGGCTGAGATCCCCACAGTTTGGAGAAATTGAGAAAAGAAAAAGAGAGTAAGTAATCGGTGGGTTGAGACTTTTTGAGACTATTTGAGCTAAGTTAGGAGACTTGGTGAATATCGAGAGTGTCTCAGGAGGAAGAGGAGGGTAGTCGCCTGCGTCATTATCACACTCCTGAGTGTGATAATGATTAAATAAGTTAAATATAGTTGGATTGAGAGCCCTCCGGGGTTGCGGGACTGTCCGAAAGAGATACCGTGGCCCCGGAACACAAAGGGCGATGAAGGAACATGGATGGGTTTTAGTCAGTAAAAGTCTGACACTCCCTCCTGCTCCGCCCAGAGCGGGAGGAGTCATTTGATGATTTCCCATCCAAAAAAAAAAAGAGCCCTGTTTAGACTAATCTAGTAGGTATGTGTGTGTTTGTTTGCAGGCGACTGGTGAGATCTTTATTTATTTTTTTATTTATTCATGTACACACAAAATACTTTACAGGACAATATATTTACATAGAAGAGCACAAAGGTACTGCTTATTTCTTATGAAATTTCTTCCAGCAGACCTGCGAGAGGAAAGTTGGATAATACAATAATTATAATTACAAATAATACAATCTTAATACAATAATTATCCTAGGCTGATGGAGTAATTAAAGTTTATCAAACTAAACAGACAGAACCGTATTGCTGGGGAGTTTGTTGCAGCGTTCCTTCTCCTCAGCTCCAACACTAGGAAGTGGTGAAGGGTTAGGCGTTTTTGGGGCTGTCTATAGGGTTTCAATAGAGTTGATCTCCAACTCTATTGCAAAATGGTTCTTGAGTTTTAATTTATCAAATCTAAATAATATTAATTAGGAAAAACTAAACTTTTATCAGCCTAGGGTAATTTAGGAACAGTCACACTATCTATGGCGCTCCCTCACCGCCATCGCCACCATTCACCTTTAATGTAACAATTCAGCGGGTCTAAAATGGCCTCTTTAGCAGAATCTACTAGAATAAATCACGTTAAAAAAATGTAATTCTTAAAATGGACTTTATGCACGCAATTATAAAGTCCATTTTATGAATTTTAAATTTTTAAGGCGATTCTGATAAAGCGGCCATTTCAGAACCCCCTCATTCGAGCATTACAACATCAGTGGGTGAAGAACACCGAGCATTACAGTGCGCAACCTGATGCTACAATTTACAGACTAAAAAAAATATGATTCTGTTTAGTCCATCAGTTAGATTATCAAAAATATTGGATACCTACGTGTTTTTTGTTTTAGTTTTAATTAGTAAAAATTGACGAAGATAAAACGTGCCAAAGATCATGAGTGAGGGTTTGTGGCGTCACATTTGAGTAAGAAATGTACTCAAATGTGACGTCACATAATTTTACATCTACAAATTATTGAATTAAAATAGCAGTTCCGAAATTAGTTTTATTTCGATTTAAATTCTTTAAAAAAATAAACATCAAAATAATGAAACATTTCAATTTAACAAAACTAAAAACGATTGACTTATAAAGATTATGAAATGTGACGTCACGAAATTTAGGACCCCCTTAACGTGTGACGTAATTTATGGATGGTCGCATGTTACCTGATGACCAAATGCAAACCTTACTGCCTACACTCCATGTGGCACACCACACCATAAAGAATGAGGATGGATACGATGGGTTTTTTTAATAAATCAATGCGATTCACACATTCCTTTACCTAAACAATAATAAATAAGCATCGGGTTTCTACTTCAGCCAGTTACACAAGTGGTCGCTAGCTAGCGTCGTCGGCAAAAAATATACACCTCGACATCCAACACCGTCGTCGGTCAACGAGATAACGCAAATTATGGTGTTTGTTTTTTTGCTGACACTTCTTAGTTCATCGATAAATTGTGACTTCTTAGAATTAGGGGCCTGAGAACGGAGTTGTGACTTATTCAATAGAATCCGTATCATGTTGTGTTGTGTAAGGAGTATGGCAGGATTTCAGTATAGTACCCTTATTTACTTGGTAACACTCACACAATATTTAGAGTAATTCAAGGACTTTAGTTTTGTTTCCGGTTTGTTGTCTTAGCCCTAGTCCGCCATCTTACCCTTGCTCAAGTAAATAAGGGTACTACATGGTTGTTATCTCATCACTTATATCTGAAGAATGAAGCGCGAAATATAATCCGTATCATGTTATGTTGTGTAAGGAGTATGGCAGGATTTCAGTACGAAAAAAAAATAATTTAAAAAAATTAAAAAACCCGACTGCGTAAAAAATAACTAATAACTTTAAATAAAAAACTGAAAAGAATAAAACAAGTTCAGGAGACCGGACATATTGACTGCAACAGTTGGGACCCATATTGGATGTAATGTCTAGATTATTTAATGGGTCCCGACTGTTGCAGTCAATATGTCCGGTCTCCTGAACTTGTTTTATTCTTTTCAGTTTTTTATTTAAAGTTATTAGTTATTTTTTACGCAGTCGGGTTTTTTAATTTTTTTAAATTATTTTTTTTATTTTACACTTTTTAGTTACTTATATCATATCAAACCATTTTAAAATCCTCATGATGAGCTCTTTATCGAGCCATCCAGGCTGCAGAGCGCGCCAAACATTTGACTTTGGCGCTAATACTCACTTTCACAGTAAATACGAATCTAACGACACCTCTCAAGCTAAAATCCATCTAGTCGTACAGGCTGCAGAGCGTGCCAAATATTTGAATTTTATTTACTTTTATTATAATACTTGCTGTTGCCCGCAGCTTCGCCCGCGTGAAGTTCGGTAACTGTCCCATGGGATCATACTAAAGGGATAAATAGTATCCTACATGTTAATTCAGGTTATAAATATGAATTAGGTATAAAATATGGTATGGTTATAAAATTATGTGCCAAATTTCATAATTATCACAATTATTATAATCATCACAATCACCATCACTATCACAATCACTATCATCATCACTATCACACACCATCATCATCACTTTCACAATCACCATCACTGTCACATTCACCATCACAGTCACCATCACTATGACAATCACAATCACCATCACTATCACAATCACCATCACTATGACAATCACAATCACCATAACATCGTTATCACCATCACCATCACTGTCATATTCACCATCACAATCACCATCATTATCACTGTCACTATCACAATTACTATCACCATCACTATCACAATCACTATTACAGTCACTATCACAATCACCATCACAATCACCATCACCATTACTATCACAATCACCATCACAATCAGAATCACTATCACAATCACCATCATCGTTATCACAATCACGATCATATTTATCACAATCATTATAATCGTCATCACAATCATCATCATCATTATCACAATCATCATCATCGTTATCACAACCATCATCATCGTTATCACAATCATCATCATTATCACAATCATCACAATAAATCAACAATAACCCTGTATTGAAACCGAGTCCGCCATCTTCTGGATCTCAAAATAAACGCCATATTCGTAATCAGCACCCCTGATAATCTCGAAATCGACACACATATTGATTTTTAGACATTTCAACCCCATTGCACCCCAACGTTACAGGGGATGATGGTATTTCAGGTCCGCCACATTCAATCTTAAAATCGTTGTTTTTGTAATACCGTACGTGACCCAATACACCATACAACAAATAACAATGTTGATTTTCAGACTTTGTCACCCCATTTCCCCATCTTAGGGGTTGAATTCTGAGAAAACCTGAAACCTGTTTCTACTCATTTACCAATAGAGCACTCCTGTGAAGTTTCGAATAAAATAGTCTAACTGTTCTTGTTTCCCCATACAAACTTTGGAGCCCCGTTTAACCCCCTTAAGGGTTGAATTTTGAAAAATCCTTTGTTAGTGCACTCCTAGACCACATAAAGAACCTACGAATCAGTAGACCCAGTGGTTTGAGCTGTGCGTTGATAAATCACCCAGTCAGTCAGTCAGTTTACCATTTTATAAATATATGGATTTGCCATTTCAAATTACATTCAAACATATAAGTTGCATATATTTTTGTAATCACCTTTTAAAACCCTTCATTTTGATACCCCACTCGATGGTATTAGAAGAAGAAAAAAAAAATCGAACTCAATATGGCACCCCAAATCCACGATATTTAATTGTTTTTTGATTATAATGTAGCCAGTGACACTCGCGCCATCAAGACGAATCTAACGACATTTATTCTATCCAAATCCCTCCATCCGTTGAGGAGTTACGAGGGAACAAAGAAACGGACATACATACATACATACATACAGGGCAAACACATAACCCTCCTTTTGGGCTTCGCCGCAGCCGGGTAAAAATCGATGCAATCTTGTAATTTTTGTGCATGATGTGTTACTTTAATGAACCTTCTAATGGACACTTTTAACGTGCACATCTTGCTACATCGTTCTCACCATGTTGTCATAGTACCATCTCAACATGAATGCTGTAATCAAGGTTTTGTAAAAATACCTATTCTGATTTAAAAAAATGTCCATGGAGTTTCTTGCCCGTTCTTCTCCATAGAGACCTACGCTAGGGCGTTCCCTAGCATAGATCTCTATGGATTACCCGTTGGTAACTACAGTACTTTGACAGTTTATATGTCTTGTGACTGGGACTGTAGCAGGTAGTACATTTAATTTTCATCTTTGTTTCGACAATTCAAAAGTGCCTTTAACTTAAGGTTGCCATCCGTCCCGGTACACCGGGACATGTCGCCGATTTGGAACTTCTGTCCCGGTCGTCCCGGTTGATCTAAAACTTTTTTGCCAAAAATAAAACCGACTTCAAAAAAAACAACAAACAAAAAAAACACAAAAAGAAAAGGACAAAAAAATACACTAAAAGAAAAACAAAAAAAAAAACAGCATCAGATCTTCACCAAATTAAAATGGGACCACCTCAGGAGTATACTCTTTCAAGTAAAAAAAGAATTTTGAAAATCGGTCCACAAATGGGAGAGAAATCAGGTAACATACATAAAAAAAAATAAAAAAAATACATACACACGAACATATAACCTCCGCCTTTTTTGAAGTCGGTTAAAAAAATGTCCCGGTATTTCAATTGTAACGTGTAATACGCGTATTAGCGCCGACCGGTGAGACCGAGAGGCGCGGTGCGGCGGGCCCTGCCGCCGTCTTTAGTAGCTGAGTGGACTAAAGAACGTAGACACCGTCGAAAGCATAATTCAATGCAAGTTCAATCACAAAATGACATAGGTATCCAGAATTTCATAAATATGTTATTTATGGGCAAAACAGACCTGTTAGATAAAAAATCTGAAAAATATCATACTTAGCAATTAGTGTTTCAGGTTTAAAATCTACATTGTAGATAGGTATCTAATTTCTTTATTATTTTAATCTGTTTGAGCCTATACCTACTACCTCAAATTAGCAACTCTATATTTGGTAGTTCAAACTTCGTTTGAAATACTGTTAGAATAAAGTTCTAATCAGCTTGCACTACAAAGTGGTTGTTACGTTAGTCACTGCGGGCCGAATAGTGCGAAATTAGTGTTTTTTTGCGATTTACAAAAAATCTATTGATTGGACTAAAAAAATAAATAATATAAGACCTGCTTTATAGTTAGGGTAAGTCCGGGGTAGTTGGCCATAGTTTTCCTTAAGCATTGCTAAAAAAAAAGCTTACATATTATTACAGAATTTTTGATTTATAATTAAACTTTGAACAATCAACTATAATATACTTAGCACAAAAGAAACAATTACTAATGAGATCGCCTTAAAAAAAACTAATTTTTTTAAATCACAATTGGCCATCTCTCCCGGGGTATCCGGGTGTGATGACCATAGCATTAGAGGTAAGATAGCCATAACTTAAAACTCATAAGCTATTTTTCTTACGTCATCTATTGTCAAGGGAAAGCCCTTGGCTTGCATTGATTTGATATGAGCAACCAATTTCTTTTCGTTTTTTTCACCAAATAAAGAAGATGGCCCCATAGGCCCTTTTTTATCATTATTCTTCTTTAATCTTCTTTCTAGTTTTTCTTGGTATTCCGAACTGAACAGCTGCACCACGTACAGAAAAACTATCATTCTGCACTGCACTAATAGCTGCTTTCAGAGATTCTTCTGACCAATTACCTCTGACGGCTACTGTCTTTCTCTTGTATTTATTAGGCATCCATATGGCCATCACATACCGATTTCAACTGGCCATCTCTCCTTTTTTTCGGGGAGAGATGACCATGCCTAATATAAAAACGAATCAAAACACAACACGAGTAATTTTGAGGTTAGAACAATAAGTTGACTGTTTATTTGACAACAAATGCAAAAAACACTATTATTTTATGAAACTAATATCACAATCTAGTAAAACACGAAACCTCTAATAAATTTTTAAACTAGTTCAAACAATAAACAAGGTTTTTCCTCCCTTTGGATTTTTTTTCGCCGAAATGGCGGTCGTAGGTTAGCTCCCGCGCACGATGCCAAGCGCACTGAACTGTAACTGGCGACATCTAGTCAACGACTCCTTAAATTATTTGAGCGGGCCATCTCTCCCTTATGGCCATCTACCCCGGAATTACCCTAGTATAAAAAGTTTCATGATCTAATTTGAAGTATTTTATGATTGCCAGCGGTTTATTGTTCAGTTTAGAGGTAACTTTGGGGTTTTTTTTCTATCGAGAAAATTTTATGGAATCGTGTTTTCGCCAAATATAGGACTATAATAGGATACATAATATATGGTATAGGGACAATAATATATGGTAAAGTTGGGGATTAATGTTATTAATCCTCAACTTTACTTACTTTATTTCAAAATTAATGCTGCAGTATTTTAGGCGTAACGGAGGATCATGCTAAGCCATTTGAGGTAGTATAGGCCCATAGTGGTAACAAGTAGGTGTTTGATATGTTTTTTTTTTACATTAAGTAAGTAGGTACATGGATATTTTCAGTCACTTACCGCTAATGTCTCGGTCAGTACTTAGGCAGCTATGGCAACCCTACTTTAACTGGCCTAATGCTTTGATTTTGAACATACAAATTATGTTATTTACTTACATGTGTGTCCGCCTTCATACACAGTTAAATACTACTGATAAGTAGCCCAGAAGGTTTTTATCGAGCTTATTCAGCACGTAGATTGGATAGCTATATTGGAATTTCAAATCTCGGCTATATTTCATTTGTGTTGGTCTTATCGCTCACACTTCATAGAAAAATGCCTATGGTCTTTTGTGGTCATACAAATAAGGGTTATAAAAAGCAATACTATACCCACCTATACAATACCGAGGTCCATCTCCAAAAGGCATGTAGACTCCTGGAGGTGGCTGCGGTGCATCCTCAGACCAGCGCTCCGGAATGAAGGCTGAGGCGTTCTCGAAGTACTGGGAAATAGAAAATTTATATTAAGGCGATTACAGGAGCTCTCCCTAAGGTACAGATTCCATGTTTTACGTCTGACAGGCGCAGTATATATCGATAAGTTACTGCAGAAGGTCGGAAATGTGACGAAAATGTTTATTAAGGCCCTTCTAACCCTAAAATTAGCAACTCTATTTGTGGTGGTTCAAACTTCGTTTGAAAAACTGTTAGAATAAAGTTCAAATCAGCTTGCACTACAAAGTGGTGTTACGTCAATCACTGCGGGCCGAATAGTGCGAAATTAGTGTTTTTTTTGCGATTTACAAATAATCTATTGATATCGAAGATTGATTGGACTAAAAAAATAAAACACTGATCTAATATGTTGCTAGTAGAATTATTTGCCAAAAAAAACTGGTATACTTATACGTATGGTTTTTACTCGTTAAAAGAATTTTTTTAGAGATAAGTTCTTGATTTTTTGATCTAGGTAATAAAATTAGGTAGTTGTATTATGTTTTCAAAACACTAACATACTAGCATATTTTATATCTTGAAATATCATATATTTTTCTGGTTTTGTTTATTGCAGTGAATCATATGCTTTTTTGTATTATAAAACTCGCGTTTATCTCCTGTAGTCCCCATAAGTATTAGAACGCTCGTAATCCGCAAAGGGTTAGGTAGAGATGTACCCTATTGTACAACCTCAAATCTAGTCACACTCAGTGATAATATTAAAATCACTCTTCAAACCTCCAAACGGTGTAAACAATCTCATCACGAAGCCGTCAACCAAGCATTCTGTACATCAAACTAAGTAACCCCACGTAAAAACGATTGCTGGGAAACGACTTTTTTTTGGTGTGAAATATTATGTTTTGTGGTAGAACTCAATGTAACGCACTCAAATCATTGTGCTGATGGATGGATTGAATAGTGGTGGACCCCGTGGAGGTGTTTAAAAATCATAGATTAAAAACTTGTGTTTTAAAAAGCTTGTCTAAAAGTTGGAACTTTGACCCCCAATGTCTCCGTAACTTTGGAAAAAAAAAGTTAAAAAGTTTGGCCGCTGACTGCTGACAGAATGCATTTCTGACGTCTGTCAGTTGGTACCTACATAAATTAAGCGCGAAATTATAACATTTATTGTTACTTGATTTAATGATATCGTTTTTAATACGTAGCACTTCGATACCCGCAATTACAGACACAATTAAAATAACAATGCACCGTGCCCAATTGGGCACGGCTGTTAATATTATTTGCTTTGGCAAAAAAACTATAGTTAGGTATGTGTTTATCATAAATTCTTCGCCACTTCAAAGTTACATCGTACTTCGTTCACGACCTGTCAGGAACGCATTCTCTCAGCGGCCAAACTGTAAAAGGTTCCCAGGTATGGTGTAGAACAAAAAAATTATCGCAATGACGCGTGACGGGGAGAACAAGTGCCTTTCGACTTCGTTAAGAGGTTTTTTACACCCTTTAGATAAGGTCTGAAGTGTTGCCACAGGTAACTTAATCGAAAGTCTATATAGTGCTGCATTATTCTTTTGGCAATGTAGGATTTCCTTTTTAAACTCTTCCCTAGTCGCTGGATAGATGGCGCTGAACTTGATAAGTTACTGCAAGGAACGGAACGTCACATTCATTTCACTTGGATGTAATGGTTATATTCTATATTCCAAAGCTACTTAAGCAAACGAAAGTGTCAGTCAACGAGCGTATGTGACGTGACGAAATGTTTTTTTTTTTTCAAGCGTTTCGGCTTTGGCACATAATAACGTAGTTCAATGCCATCTACAGAGTTCTTGGAAACATTTTTTTTTTTTAATACTCAAAAAGAAAACCTTTCAATTATCAAATAAAGTCTCCTTAGTTCAATAGATTGAAAGGACCTATGGGTATGACTAACACTCTTTAATCAGACTATGGACAGTCGCCAGAACAACAAGTCAAACAGTCAAACTGTCAAATTTCTTCAAATGATTTTAAACCATATAAAATGTTAACGGTCAAGTTCAAAATTGAATGAGAAAATTTGACAGTTTGTAGTAACTTGATGCGTTGGCGACTGTGCTATATTGTAATAGACATAAATTAGTTAACCTTTGAGCCTAGTAAAGCAAATTGATGAACATGGTTTAAATAAAGAATATTATTTTCTTCAATTACATTGTATTATGTATATTGTAGAAACATATCAAAATAGTTTCTAATTAAAACATCTTTAACCCAAATTTACAGGAAACAGGGCTTTTGAAAGAAAAAAATATTGTTCCTAGGTTCGTCACCCAGGTCGGGTAAAATATTATCGAGTTTTTTAGGGTTCCGTACCCAAAGGGTAAAAAAGGAACCCTATTACTAAGACATCGCTGTCTGTCCGTCTGTCTGTCACCAGGCTGTATCTCATGAACCGTGACAGCTAGACAGTTGAAATTTTCACAGATGATGTATTTTTGTTGCCGCTATAACAACAAATACTAAAAACAGAATAAAATTAATATTTAAGGGGGGCTCCCATACAACAAACGTGATTTTTTGATAATAATGGTACGGAACCCTTTGTGCGCGAGTCCGACTCGCACTTGGCCGGTTTTTTCTGGATTTATGCCCGGTTTATGGCAATAGACTTATTACATGCGACTTTAACATAACTGAAGAAATGTGAGCGTAAGTACTTCATATTAGGTAGGTAGGTACACCTCTGCTTATCCCTTTTCCCACCCGCGACTACAAGCGTCATGTTTTTTTTCTTATTTAGCTATTATTTCCCTGTTTTAACAAAAAGTCAAAAGTATTATACATAAAGGGTGCAAAACACCTCTTAACGAAGCGGAAAGGCACTTGTTCTCCCCGTCATTTCGATCAATTTTTGTTCTACACCATACCTGGGAACCTTTTAGTTACGGAGATATTGGGGGTCAAAGTTCCAAGTTTTTTTTTTTAATTATAAGTTTTTGATGTAAGATTTTCACTTTAAAAACCTCCACGACCCCCGTACTATTCAATCCATCCATCAGCACAATGTTTTGAGTGCGTTACATTGAGTTCTACCACAAAACATGATTTATCACCCCAAAAAAAAAAAGTCGTTTCCCGGCAATAATTTTTGCGTAAAGTTACATTGATGTACAGAATGCTTGGTTGACGGCTTCGCGATGAGATTGTGTACACCTTGTACTTTTCTTCCCTTGACCTTTAAATATAACGTTTACTTTTCTAGGGTCAGAGCCCATTCGTCCCCTAAAATTCGTCCCCCAGCATAAAAGTTGTGGATTCGGCCCCTATATAGGTGCCCATTGGTCTCCTGGTAGGGGACCAATTAATATTTTAACAAAAAATATTATTTTTAAGGTACCCATTCGTCCCCTCTAATATGTATACATTATAAGTTAAAGCTTCGGCACCTATTCAGGGGCCTATTGGTCCCCTGAGATAAAATTAGCTATATTTTACATAAGAAACGGTTAACATAGTACACTTGTGAACAGTTTATTATCGGAATTAATTTAATAAATCATAACAGATCATTGAAAAAAGAGCTATGATCAATGATAATCCTTAATGATAATAATATAACCTGACGATAGGCTTACGATGTAATATTGTCTCTCGTTTCACGAATGGCTTGTTAAGAAAACGGGTTACAAAATAGATAAGGTGTTTTGTTTGTATGTTATGGCAGCCTCGGTGACATATTGGTTCTTGAAAGTGACTGCGAATAAGAGACTGTTCAATGTGTCTTTGGTCTATTATTAAATAAGTTCGCCTAACGAAATAAACAATACTGTTAATATTATAATAATATTATTTTTAACATAATTGAATCGAATTATCTCATTTGAATCCTGGAATATGATTAGTATTATTATTGATGGTAATTCACAGAATTATAGAATTTATACTTCACTATTTATTATAGATTTTTTTTTTTATTTAAAATGAAAAAAACAAATATAAGATTAGTTTTATACTAAAATAATGTTGATTTGTCTTCAATAATTATTGTAATTTTAGTCATTTTTTTTTATTGTAGTTATAGTTTGTTAGATTTAAGTTATTATGATTTTGCATGTACATAGTTGGTAAATGTACAAAAAATACGGTGATTATAGCCAATTTTTATGTAGGTACTTCTAGTTATAATTTATTAGATGTAAGTTATTACGATTTTGCATGTAGTTGGTTAATATACAAAAAAAAATATGTTGATTTATCTAGTCTTCAATAATTACTGTGTTTTTAGTATTTTTTTTTGTACTGTTATATTTTTTTAGATTTAAATTATTATGATTTTGCATGTATGTAGTTGGTAAATATACAAAAAAATAAGAAGTGATTATTTACTGTTGATATGTGTTCTGACTGACTATATATGTGTTGTGACTATTTTTTTGCATATTTTATATTTAATGTTGATTTATATGATGGACAATCAAGGCTGATTTTTGTAAAAGAGTTGTATTTTGTTAGTTTCTAGGACATTGTGATTTTGCATGTGTATTTGTGGTTAGTAAAAATGTTGGTTTTACATAGTTGATAAAGACTGATTTTACTTTAAATATTATTTGTATACAAAGTTATTGTGATATTGCATTATTTCGTAGATCTCTTTGACTGTACAAAGTACAAACATTATTAATTGTTATTTTTGTTATATTGGTATTGATATTTGGTTATATGTTTGTACACTGGATGAAAATAATCTAAAATTCAGTTATTACTGGGATTTTATTGAAATAGTTACAGTTTTATTTTACTGCATATAATTATTATAGTTATCATATATTTTGCTAAATATTTACAAATGTACAAGAAACCAAAAGTTGATTAATTATTTTGAAGACTGACTTAATGCCTAGAGCCTAGAGGCATTTTATTAAACTTAATCTTGTTTGAAATAAACATGATATCTACCGAATTACTATATTTTTTATTTTACCCTTTTCTGCGCGACTGTACCAGGACTACCAAGCTGCAGTATACACATATACATGTACTTATATTAGAAGAATGAATAAAAATAAATATTCTTCAGGGGACGAATGGGCCCCTCAAAAGTTCCAGGGGACGAGTGGGCACAGGGTGCGAATCTTAGGGGATGAATGGGCTCTGACCCCTTTTCTACGCCCACTTACCTTTACAACCCTCTTATAAAATTTAATTTATCCGAGATAACTCAATAACTCCGAGATGATTGGCATCGACCAAATTAACTTAATATTCTTCAACGTGAAGCTAAAAATAAAGGGTTCTTTTTTGAGCGAAAATTATCGCAAATTGTTTTGGCTGAAGTATTACCTATGTATTTTAGAAATGTTGTCTTGCGACGTGCTGAGCATTGTGAATGGTTTTGGAGTAAGCAACTTTAATTCATATTGATTTTTAATGTCGCTGGAACATACACACATAGACACCACTAATTTTTAATGGGGAATTATAAAACGAGCGATTAAAAAAAGGCTTTGCGACTATTGATGACATACTGTATTAATAACTTGAGCGGTATGAATTTGAGTAAGCGAAAAATTAACTAAACTAACGACGAATATTGATTAATAATAAAATCCAGAACGAGCTTACAAAAAGTGGATTGTGATTAATCCATTTCATATATTAAAATTTTATCCGAGCGACTACATTACTAAGTGAGTGACTGGAAATACAGAGAGGGCAACTTCAATCGCTTTATGCAATTCGCTTAAATCATGCGGCGGCGCCGAGCCACGCCCCCTTAACGTTTAGGCCTATTAGGAAAGCATCAACTTTGGCGCGCAAAATAACAATAACTCTCGTTTGGCGTGAGTCGTTAGTGCGCTTGGCCAATCGGTATCTTTTCATTCATTATTTCTATACAAAGTCAACGGGGCGGGGCTAGAGAGCGTTTCTATGTTGTAAGTGCAAGCAAAAATTTGCTTTGTGGAGATCAGGCGGGAGAGTCCTCGATAGTACATAAGTATGATCAGTAAAGGGTACGGATAGAGTCCCATTTTTTTGCACTAATTAAAAAATTGTGGTGTATTTTAACCCGACTACGGAAGCCAAAAGAAAGGGTTATGATTTAAGCAGTCAATGTACTATGGGGGTCTTTTCCGCCTGACCATTTTAAAATTTTTCCGCTTAAATCATGCAGAGGCGCCGAGCCACGCCCCCCTTAAAGTTTGGTCCTATTAGGAAAGCGTCAACTTTGGCGCGCAAAATAACAACAACTCTCGTTTGGCGTACGTCGTCGTCGTGGGGCGGGGCTAGGGAGCGTTTTTATGTTGCGAGTGCAAGAAAAAAATGAGCTTAGTGGTGGTCAGGCGGGAGTGTCCTCGATAGTACGTAAGTATTTACGTATGTTCCTCCATAGCGCCTAAACTATTAACCCGATTTTGATTAATAAGGTGTAAATCGATTCGTTATTATGGCCCGGATAACATAGGCAGCATTTTAACCGACTTCAATAATAGGAGGAGTCGATTTTACCTTGTAAACCCCGATTTTAATTAGAGCGTGATTTTTCAGTAGGTAGTAGGGTTTTTTTAAGGCATACAATTAACGAACCACCAGATTTAAAATCACTTCTGATTGCCAAAATTAGTAAATGATAACCAAAATTAATCCCCATTTTTCAAAAATGTGTGTAATACCCTATGGTATTACAAACATTTTTGAAAAGTGTCTCAATTAGATCCTATAGTGCTAATGAACCACTAAAAAAATCACAAAAATTTTATTCAATCGTTAGGTGCCCTAAAAATGCATTTAAATTTTGCATTTTCAAATTTCGCGCGTAATTTGACGAACGTCCGACGCCATATTGGTATGTGGTCATGACGTCAGTTGGCTGTATAAACAAATGCAGTGATACTTGCAGTTGACAGTTGACACTTCTATGTTTACATAGCCGTATGACGTAATAACATGGCGACTACTATAATGGTGTTATGAAACAGATTAAAAAAGCTGAAACCTTTGAATTGAATTTTAAAATTTAGTTTGCTATTTTATGAACTAAAACTAACGTTTTCCGACTGCTTTTTGCCTAAGCTATCTCAATAACATAGTTTTAGATTTTTTCTGTTCAAGAGTAAAATACCCTATTGTGAAATTAGTTTTTTTTTAGTTAATGACCACCAGAAATGGAACTATCAGGTATGCTCTTGCATCCGAGTCGAGGGATAACCGGTCGACGGAGCCCCGCTATGCGGGCTCCTACTTCTGAATGGTTTATAAAAAAGTCCCCCAAGTCAGCCTAGGCAAAATTAGTTTGTCTATCAACCGCCTCATTAAAATTTGGTGCTCAATTTACTAAATTTGGTGATCAATTGATATTTTAAGTGATAGATATTAGTGGTCACCAAGTAATTTTTGGTGGTCACTATATTTTACCCCGTTTTATAATGACTACCATTATAAAACGGGGGAAAATATAGTGACCTAGGTATACAATACACACAATTTTTTGTTGCAATTTCCAATTTGTGACAATTGCAAGTACAGTCACGGACTATAATTGATAAGCCACTTTCGAGATTTCCAATTTTGCAGTTGTATACATTCACGAGATTACACGATTAAACACGAACTCAAACCGAATGCTCGGAAACAAAATGACACATTACTAATAATCGGAAATAGTCTTATCCATAGAGGTTGAAAAATGACTTATAAGTTGTCAATGATAAAACCATACAATGGTGCTGACGTGTAGGTATCCCAATCTATTTGATACTGACCTCTTTTGAAGAAATAGTCCCTATTAAATACTCTTTATTTCTGAAAACCTATCCGAAGCCAGAGTGACAGTTGAAATGTCGATGTTAGAAAAGATAAAATTTCTCCGTACGCCAGCGTTACTATGGCTACGCTAAAACAATATTGTCGCTAGGTTACGGTTGCTACACCTGCAATTCGTCGACTTTAGGTAGTCACTCTGTACTAAGTACGAATATAACCGACTAAACCCGATTTGCATTACACGGCTAAAATACGAATGGTGGCAAGTGGCTCATCATTTATAGTCCGTGACTGTACATGCTAGAAAATGTTAAATGCTTATGACGATTTAAATACAAGGTCATGATGAGTCCGCGTATTATTTAGCTTGAAGAATTTGTTTGAAAATATTGAAGCGAGGAAATTTGCAAACACAGGACACTGTCGAGTTTACGCAACTGTCTAATGCGCAAAACTGTCCATTCAGCAGAACTGACTTATAAACTTAACAGGCAAAATAATTAATCTGTTGCGTGAGGGAAATGCGGGCTCCCACTACTACATTATACCTACCTAAAGGTACTATCGTGGACACTCCCGCCTGACCACCAAAAAGCTATTTTTTGCTTGCACTCGCAACATAGAAACGCTGTCTAGCCCCGCCTCGTTGACTTTGTATAGAAATAATGAATGAAAAGATAAAGAATCGGCCGAGCGCACTGACGACGCACGCCAAACGAGAGTTATTGTTATTTTGCGCGTGGCTCGGTGCCTCCGCATATTAAACTGGTCGATAGTACAATCAAACCGAGCGGACCGGGTTTGGACAGCAAATATTTCAGTACTTTCAAAATACGCTGTCCGCACCGAACCGGACGTTCCAATGCCCAGCCATCTCGTTTTGACCGCTAAAGGAACACAAAGGAAATAACAGCCTCTTTTAGTGTTAAATACAGCAACATAATTTTTATTAAACTGCTGTGAGGAATCCACGATACATAAGTAAGGTCAAACGTGAAATTTTCCATATCCGTGTATTGGCAACTTTACCAATCGCCCCCTTAAGTTTAGGCCTATTATGAAAGCGTCAACTTTGGCGCGCAAAATAACAATAACTCTCGTTTGGAGTGCGCCCGCGTGCGTCGTCAGTGTGCTCGGCCGATATGTATATTTTCATATATTATTTCTATACAAAGTCAACGGGGCGTGTTTAAAGAGCGTTTCTATGTTCCGAGTGCAAGCAAAAATTAGCTTAGTGGTGTTCAGGCGGGAGTGTCCTCAATAGTACATCAAACTAAGTAAATTTTCGTAAAATCTTTTTTTTTTGGGGTGAAAAATCACGTTTTTCGGGAGGAATCAATGCAACGCACTCAAAATATTGTGCTAATGGATGGATTGAATAGTACGGGGGTCGTGGAGGAGTTTAAAGTAAAAATCTTACATTAAAAACACGTATTTCAAAAAAACTTGTGAAAAAGTTGGAACTTTGACCCCCAATATTTCCGTATATGAGAAGGTTTCCTGGTTTTCTATAACAAAAAAATGATCGCAATGACGGGGAGAACAAACTCAAACTCAAAGCATTTATCTCAATTAGACCATTACTTTTGAATGTCAAAAATACAAAAAAGAAAATCAAAGCTACAGTCCCAGTCACAAGGCATAATAACTTGAGAAAGTACTGTAGTTGCCCAACAAGTGCCTTTAGGCCTCGTTAAGGGTCTTTTTACACCCTCTACTCAGCATGTAGGAAGCGGAAGCGAGTTAGTTGCTTATCTGCAAGTTCCATGCAAGTGTCGGCTCTGACACTTGTTCCCAACTTTTATTCCGTATAAGATATCCGCTCTAAGTTGGCACGTACGCGCGGTACAAGCATAACTATTTTGTTCTAGTACACAATTTTAAGCGAAGTCGATACGTTCTGCCAAGTCTTAAAGAATCCAGGTTTTACTAGTTTTGAAATTTAAAGTCTTTTTCCGATAAGACCTCTTTTCCGTCCTCAAGCGATACGAGTTGCGACATGATTGATGATGCATCAAGTGACGATCGCTGTTCTCTTGTTTCCACCGCATGGATAACTCAGGGCCGAACGAAGAATAAATCAGAACAAATCATACCATCGCGTGGCCATCCTCTAATCTGAACAACTGGCACTACGGTGAAGCCGGTGTAGCGATTGGCTGCTGCGCTGTGTCGTAGGTTCGATTCTCACACGGAACGAATATTTGTACACCTACAAGTAGTTGTGCCGGTTCTGGTATTGTGTATTTGAATTTAAATGTTTGTAAATGCAACCACGATTAGGAGAAATTCCTAGTGTGAGGAATTGTATTCTAAAAAACTGCTTTCGTTTGTTTTCGCCGGCCATACCTAGTCACCGCAAGACGTGTCACGCCTGAGCGTGTAGCTCGTTCCCACTTTGTCGTTACCACAGATAATCGTGGCTTATATATTTCAATGGACGTGTTCACATATAGGACGATAGAATTACTGTCGTCCACGACTTTTGCCTACTAAAAACCAACGATAAATTAATTGTCACAACGTAGTGGGAACGTGGCCTTACACTTCTTTCCTTCTTCTCTTCACCTCTCTCTTTCTCTCTTAGACTATTAAGTATTTATCTCCAACCAGCACGCGAAATTCAAATTTTCTTATGTTTTTTTATAATTTGCAGGCCAGTGCTAGGTTATAATATATTGATTATGAACTTGGAGGGTTGTATTGATGGTTTTGATGATTATAATTCTGTAACTACAAACGTCTTACAGCCGCAAATAATATTATAATCAACATACAACCTAGCACTAGCCTGCAAATTGCAAAAAAACGTAAGAAAAATTGAATTTCGCGGGCTACCCTGGAGCATCAGCCTTAAGCTTACCTGTTCATCTCTCTGTATGCCCAGCGTCGGGAACAGTACGATGGTGCCTCTCTCCACCACAGTGTCGGTGTCAGGTATCGTGTACTCTTTAGTGCAGATGCGTTGGATGCTTGGGAAAGGCGGGTAGAGGCGAAGAGTTTCTGAAACGAAAAAAAAAATAATTAAGAAAGGACAAAATAATAAAAAATAAGATGACCCCATCTGGTGGTGGGAGGAATCAACAACAACAGCCCATAACGTCCACTGCTTGACTTAAGCCTCTTCCATGATGGGAGGAATTTACCGTAATCTCCACGCTTGGCAGGCGGATTGGAGATCGCAGTGATGAAAGACTAACAGAAAACGCTGCTGCCTATTTTCTGGTCTACGGAGGCGCAAGGTGTTCTGCCTCAGACATTAGTCGCCTTATACGACACCCGTGAGTGTAATGGGTTGGTTCTATTCTACTCTGCCGGATACAACACGGTTGGGAGGGTTCACGTCATTATAAATATACCCATAGATAGATATCTACAAACTACTTAGAAAAGACAGCAGGCGTTGTTCTCACTTACAAAGGCACAAATAAAAACTATTCAGGTTTTCTTTATCAAAAGGTCGACAAAATCCTGTTCAACTTATAATCATGAAACCTATTTCAAGCACATACTTATTCCTCTTGCTCGTAAGTTACATCTACACTATAATATCTACACTAATATTATTTTATTAGTGTAAAGATTTGTATTTTTGTGTGGTGTTTGTAATGAATAAACTCAAAAACTAATGCACCGATTTCAAAAATTCTTTCACCATTAGAAAGCTAAATTCACCTTGAGTAACGTAGGCTATATTTTATCCCCGTACTCCCACGGGAACGGGAACTACGCGGGTGAAACCGCGAGACGTCCGCTAGTTAAAAATAAACTTGCTTTAACCTGTTAACTGGTCTCCTGAAACTAAACAGTTTCAGCGACTGTAACGGACACAGTCCCTTTAATCCGAACCAGTCAGTATTCCCCGACGGGAAGTAAAAACTCATTAAAAGAAACTTTTCCGGTTACAAGTAACAAACCAATTGGGGTGACTGTGCCGAGTGTGGTGTGGTGTTGAAACTAATTACTTACAAACAAGCATTCGAACATACGGAGCACATAGCTATCGAGGACACTCCCGCCTAACCACCACTAAGCTAATTTTTGCTTGCACTTACAATATAGAAACGCTCTCTAGCCCCGCCCCGTTGACTTTGTATAGAAATAAGTAATGAAATGATACCTATCGGCCGAGCGTACTGCCGACGCACGCCAAACGAGAGTTATTGTTATTTTGCGCGACAAAGTTGACGCTTTCCTAATAGACCTAAACTGTAAGGGGGCGTGCCTCGGCGCCTCCGCATGATTTAAGCGAAAAAAAAATAACTGATCAGGCGGAAAAGACCACGACTGTACAATTACATCACGACTGTATCACGGAAATATTTATGGAATGTAATTTTTTTAAGGGCTATATATCCATCAATTGGCTTAGCATGATCCTCCGTTACGCCTAAAATTACTTCAGCATGAATTTTGAAATAAATATCTGGTAAAGTAGAGGATTAATGCTAAGTCCTATGTGTGACAAAAACACGATTCCATAAACTTTTCTTGATAGAAAAACATTAGATCATGAAACTTTGCATACCTACTAACTGAACTAACTATAAAGCAGGTCTTATGTGTTTTATGTTTTTAGTCCAACAATCAATACATTTATTGTAAATCGCAAAAAACCACTCATTTCGCGCTATTCGGCCGCAGTGACTGACGTAACCACCGCTTTGTAGTGCAGGCTGATTAGAACTTTATTCTAACAGTATTTCAAACGAAGTTTGAACCACCACAAATAGAGTTGCTAATTTTAGGGTTAGTTAGAAGAATGAAACAGCATTCGCAGTCGTTCAGCATACAAGCTTTTAGAAAAAGAGCGTGTTTCATTTGGTTTTAAGGCAGCCTCTTTTGTTGAACTAGTCTACAAGGAAACCTGAGGGCTTTCAACTATTCAAATATAATATTATCATCGACCAAAGTCTAAGATTTTTAACATAAAACTTAATATCACGCTTGTAATCCCGAAGAGTTACGCAGAGGTATAGTATAGGTACCTAATACTCGTTGTACACCCACATTTCGCAAGTTATGTTTAAGTCCCATGTAATAAGGGGCGAGCCTATTGCCATCAACCGGGCACAAATCCAGACTCCGTGCCAGCTACTGAAAAATTCCTAATGGAAAACCCAGTCACACTGCCCGACACGGGAATCGAACCCAGTCGCGCTTCATCATCATCATCATTTCAGCCGAAAGACGTCCACTGCTGGACATAGGCCTTCCCCAAGTGTCGCCACATTGACCGGTCCCGTGCGACTCGCATCCAGCGGATTCCTGCAACCTTCACCAGGTCATCGGTCCACCTAGTGGGAGGCCTTCCAACGCAACGTCTTCCGGTTCGCGGTCGCCACTCCAGAACTTTTCGGCCCCATCGGCCATCCGTTCTGCGAGCAATGTGCCCTGCCCACTGCCACTTAAGTTTGGCAAATCTTCGGGCTACGTCGGTAACCTTTGTTCTCTTTGTTCCAGTCGCGCTTGCGATCACTCAACCCCCGATATTTTTAGTCATGTCTTAAACAAGATCTTGAACTTATACTATAGTCTGCGCCAGATAAGTAGGAATTAAAGGTCATTGCTCTTTCCTTAATTTCTCTGCGTAGGTACCCCGACAATACATTATGAATCGTTTTTTATTACTAGAAAAAGTCAAGGATCACGATAAAGATAGTTTCGGGACAAATTTATGTCATTTTTTCTGTTTTCGGAATTATGTACATATTTGAATAAATGTGTGTGGGTTAATGACCTTTATTGCTTACTTATCTGGCGCAGACTATAAGAGGTCAAACGCTTGCTTTCTCTAACACTAGGTGACCTAAAGGAATGCCTAAATCAATACGTACTTTTGTACCTTTCAGCGCCTAGAACTCCAATAGTGCAATCATAGTTAGGCGTACATTTAGGTGCCGCTTAGTGCTAGTGAAAACGGACAAGAAGGACAACGAAAGCCTTAGTTTAAGTTTAAAAAACATAAACACCACCATACCCTGAATCACCATCTCCATATACACCAGTTCCTGCAGCAGCTCATAGGTGATCTTCCCGTCGTGTCGGTCCAGTACCTCCAGGATCTCACTCCTCATCTTCTCCTGAACCTGCTGGTTGGCTGCAAGCTCCAGGAACAGGAATGCGAGGGTTGAGGAGGTAGTCTCGAAACCTCCCAGAAAGATGATGAAGGCGTTTGCTGAGATTACCATGTCGGCTGTGGAAAGATGATGGGATTGTAAGTTTTCAGTGTTTTAGCTGTAGTTAATCTTATTACCTAGTAACAATAGGTTGAAATGGGAACAAGTCTGACAACCAGTCTTACCAAGGGGTATCGTATCAATCAAAATCAAAGCATTTATTTCAAGTAGGCCAGTTACAGGCACTTTTGAATTGTCGAAACAAAGATGAAAATTAAAATTAGCTACCTACAGTCCCAGTCACAAGACATAAAAACTGTGAAAGTACCTACTGTAGTTGCCCAGTATGAATATATGTTTCACCCAGTACTAACTGGGTCGTGGAGGTCAGATAGGCAGTCGCTCCATGTAAAATAGCATTGCATTCAGCAGATTCAGCTGTACTCGGTTAGACTGGAAGCCGACCCCAACATAGTTCGGGAAAGGCTAGATAGATGATGATGAACTATGTTGTGGTGGGAAGTAAGGCAGTTGGTCCAAGTAGCATAGAGCAGGGGTCGACAACCTTTTGAGTCGGAATATTCAAAAATTATAATTTACAAAATTTGAAAGCTTTTAAGAGCCAAAAAAATTTTTTCTTGCCTACAATAAATAGTACTTCCATTATGTAATAAAGTTTTTTGATAAAAAAAACTTATCTATTTATTCATAAATAAGTAGCTAGTGTTTTTCACAACATTTTTTTTTATAATATAAATAATATTTGCGTATGGAACTAAAGAGCCACAGATTCACATCCAAAGAGCCGCATGTAGCTCGCGAATCGCAGGTTGCCGACCCCTTGCATAGAGGTATTAAATACCAGGACCCCACCCACCACCACCATGTTTGGGAAGAAGCTAGATAAATGACGAATAATAAGCTGAAATAATAAGCTAAAAATGCTCTTGCTTATAGCTAGACTTTATACTGGTTCGAGGAGAATTTAAAAAAAAATTGCTCCCAAAAATCAAACATCGTGGTTGGCAAACATTTTTTCCTGATTTCTCTTTTATACATTTGCTAGGACGTCTTCTAAAACCTTTTAATTATAAACGAGATAAACTAGCTAATACTATGTTTTTACTTACTACTT
Organism: Xestia xanthographa; assembly: GCA_905147715.2. NCBI lineage: Eukaryota > Metazoa > Arthropoda > Insecta > Lepidoptera > Noctuidae > Xestia > Xestia xanthographa. The sequence goes on along the minus strand of LR990661.1, from coordinate 5,677,183 downwards.
CCATACTTCAAGAACAAGTAGCTCAGAAGAAAGAAAAAAAAAAACTGGCTTTCATGAATTAGGTAGGTTTTCGGAGTTAAAGTTCCCTTGAAAATTAAACAGATCGATAATTATTCGAAAACTTAAAATTACGAACCGAATTAAGTAAAAGTTAAGGAGTTAAGCAATATTGGAGTCGCCGTAATGTCAAAAGTTAATGCGCCCACATTAATTACGTTATCTCAAATTTAACCGTTACAGATAAAACTTGTAATAAGTTCGTGCTTAACCGTGGCCGCCATTTTTCTTTGAACTTTTCTTTTTGGAATAATTAAAAAGTAACGAAATGTTGTAAAATGTCTCATTCATATTTCCTTCCATTGTGAGTGTGACTGTCGAAGTGCCTGATAAAAAATTGAAAAAAATTCTTGTTTCAGTGGCTTTAAGGTGAACGAAGACCTGGCCGCACCGCACACGCCGCAGTCACCGCATTCGAATTCTTCTATGCAATCTCGCACCTGTGACATAGACACAGATGCACACAGTCACAGATTGCATAGAACTTTATACGAAGAATTCGAATGCGGCGACTGCGGTGCAGCTAGGTCTGCGTTCACCTTTATTCTTAAACCACACTACTTCAAACAAGTGTGCTTATTTTAATAAATATTGACATAATAGGCGACACGACAAAAAAAATCAAATTAGTCCGTCAGATAGATTTCCAAAAAATATTAATAATAATAATAGTAATAATTATTTATTTATTTTCTCGCCACAATACACATTGAGTACATATTTTTAGGGAACAGTTGGATACAGTAAGTATATTGCGGGAGACTGGTGCCTAAACTAGGCTTGGGGCCTGTATTTCAGGACACCAGGTCTCCACCCTTTGGGTTACATAATATTCCAAATCAGACAGTGGTCGCGAGTCAGTTAACAATTATTAAAATGATTCTAAATCTATATAGTGTTAGTATGGTTAGTATTGTGTGGGAATGAAGGAAAGTGTAGCGTGTGGTTTTGTGTAGTGAGTGAGGATGTAGAAGTTTCTGTTGTCTGGACATATAAACACACACGTCACGTGTTGTATTGGACACATATTTTTTCTTTTGTTACGTAAACCAAAATTGACGAAGATATGACGCTTTTAAAATTCTCAATACGTCACACCTTGGTATAATTTTTAGCTAGTTCTGACGTCACAAGCCCCCACTCTCGAGTTTTGATGCGTTTTATCTTTGTCAATATTCATTGATTTACAAAAACAAAAAATACGTGTCCATTATTTTCCAATACTCTAACTGACGGACTAAATAGATTTGCAATTTTTTGATACTGTCGATTTAAAATAAAAGGAGAAAACCATTAAAGAGCGTCAAAAAATCCCTACATATCGCTGTCAACAGGAATAGTGCCCAGAAAGCTGGCAGCATTGCCAAGTTGGATGACAATGTTAGTTGGTCACGGGAAGAGTCGACAAACCGCTTGGAGGTCGACGACTCGCGACGTTCCGTAAGACTACGGACCCAATGGCCTTAGTGTTTCACCCCCAAACGGCTTAAGGGGGTGATATGATCTGCTAACGAGAGGTTTTCTCCATGTAACTCCTCTATGATGTGTGAATATAAATTTGCAAAAAAAAAAATATGTTGCTTATTAGACGGATTTCTAAACTTTAATTGGTACGATTGAAATCATTCTAACTTTATTATTACTATATGAAAAAAATACTCAAAGTGGATCATTTTTACTTTGAAATTTCGTTACTGCACCTAAACGACATTAAGTTTTAGTTTTATTTTTTCACACAAATATTTGTCATTTTTTTCTTCACGAAGTGTACGATTAGCATTTTGATCTAATGATTTATTAGGCTACAATTAAATAAAAACCACTCATTTCGCACTACTCGGCCCGCAGTGACTGACGTAACAACCACTTTGTAGTGCAAGCTGATTAGAACTTTATTCTGACAATAGAGTTACTAATTTAGCAGATACGCCAGTCTTAAACATATTGGGCTAGAGCAAGCTGAATTAAACAACTAAATTAGATTAGTTTTTATGATTATTTTGTACACCTCTACCGTAAAATCGTTTTTTTTTAATCTTACTGTCCACATATGTATTAATTTATGTAGTAAGTAGTTCTATAGTTACACATGAAGTTTCCATAAATAAATAATGATCAAAACTTACTAATCTCAACATCTTCGAGGTCCTTTTTACAGTTATTGTTGCTCTCATCATTTCTCAATGCCATCATCATGTCGATGAAATCTCCGCGCTTTTCCTGAACGCCTGAAAATTTTGCATGAGCAATTAATCAATTGTGCGTAACTTAAGAGCGACATCTTAGAGAACGCAGTTTAGGCTTGTGTCACGCTGACAGTCGGTCGCGCATCGTCGGTCGCGTATGAACTTCAAATTTGACTTAATACGCGCCGTTGACGTCAGCGGCAACCGACAACAACAACAAACCGTTTACGAAAAGGGAGACCCCATTTTTACCATCACTTATTTTTTAAATAAAATAACACATAACATCACACCATTTTCCCCGAAAGTTTAGGCAGACAGGTTTAGGTGTACCTATAATACACCCACATTACGCCAGTTATAGCATTTTTCCATCAACAGAACCATAATACAAATACATTACATACATAATCACAGGAATAAAAGGGTCTTTTTCCCCGAAAATCGACATCTCTGTAATCATCCAGTTTTGACTCCTAGTTAACTAGATTTAATTTGTTGACCTCTAGTAATACTATTTTTTGTCGACCTATAGTAATACTAGAGGTCGTCACTAGTATAACCCCTTTCAAAGAATAGGTCGAGTTTCCGTGTCACCTTTTATGACAAGTAACAAGACTATGTTCTGCTACACAGCAATTTCTGATGGAAGAACCCAACAACACTTTGCCTTACCTGAAAATCGAACAGAAGGCCCTGAGCAAAGCAACAAGGTAGACATATTTTTGCAATATCTACGTCTTCAAACAGCTTTCAAAAACTGACACAATACAATACATACATAGATAATAACCACGTCTAGTAAACAGACAGGTAGATCAATACGTATCTTGATTCGATACCCCAGTGTGTTCTCCAAATAATACTGAATCTATCAATAACTCAAAATAATACCAAAACTCTCAATATCAACTTTTAGGTTATACCAACTATTTGTCGTTCGATCTCCCTTCCTCCCTTAGGGAAATCAATCGAAAATCAACAAACATCGAGTAAGTACAGTTTAGTCAGAAAATGTATGCGCTTCGATAATAATCTACGTGTTCCTGAATAAGCATGAACGTCGCAGAACAGAGTAACCCTCATAGAGGTAAAATTTTACTGTGTTTGTAATAGCAAACTTATTATTGCACGTTTGTATGAAGTTTCTGTCAATCTGTTGATTTACCTACCCTTGATCGCACCTCGTAATCCTTCACTAAAAGCTTTAGGGAAAATCATAGAGATGGTAATATTTGTGATCATGAATTCATGACATGGTAATATATAGTAGGCAAGAACTTCAGTGTATGTAACAGTATACTAAATTAGTTAAACATCTAATCATCGCGTGAACATATTTTCGATAGTAAACGAAGATTGATGAAGCGCATACTTTACATAGGAGATTTGTACGTAAACAGAGTATTTATAACAAGTCAAGTTACCTTTCTCTCTTGCTCTAAGCACACTCGTTACGATGTTGTAGAAGAAATCGTGCGTCTTCTTAGGTATTATTCTCATTCTGAAGAATAATACAAAAGCCGGCCAGAATTGACGCATCGTCCTGAAAAAAGGAAATAACACTGTCTTTAAAATCTGTTATAGAGAAGAGTTTACTAAGAAACTGAATATTTCCACCGTCAATCATATGCCAATTTAGATTTGCTGATTTCAGAAAGGTCAGATGTCATTATTATGTCATCACTATCACTACATATTATAAAACAAAGTGTTCTGCCGCGTTTGTCTGTTCGCAATAAAATCAAAAACTACTGCACCGATTTTCATGCTGTTTTCACCAATGGATAGAGTGGTTCTCGAGGAAGGCTTTAATATACTTACAATTTGTCAAGTTTTTGTATACATTAGCTAAAATATAATGATATTTGTTGGAGGTGTCGGAAAAAAATAAGCCGTCTGGGAGCTTTACTTTTGATCGCGATAACAGACATCCGCGCGGGCAAAGCCGTAGGCATCAGCTAGTCAAGATAATAAAACGTGTATACTAGCTCACACTGTGTTTCGAAACCTAACTCATAACATTTGTGTACGCATTGTACAGCCGCCACTGTCGCCAGCACGTCAAGTTCCCACTAACTGTCATATTTCTCCAAATGATTTTAAACCATAAAATGTTAGTAGTTAAGTTCAAAATGCAATGAGAAATTTGACAGTTTGTGGTTGCTTGATGGGCTGGCGACTTTAAGCAATGATTTAATAACTTTACCATTTTAAAAATAATTGAATTGATGAATGAAGACAGTGGTGTCGATTCTGTTGTGCACAAACTAAACTTAATTTAGGCTATTGCTATCTTTTACTAAAAGGCAGTGCGAGAAAAGGACGGCTATAGCTATGAACTAAGTTAGAGATGTCAAACTAGTTTGTACCTTGCGCTTCACCGTGTTTTTAGTCGACATGTTTTTACGTGCACCCTTAATTTGTATGGAAATATTAGTTCCAACTAAATTTGACAGCTCTAAATTACGTCCGTCTCTTTCTCGTTTTATTAGAGAGAAAAAGATAGCAATAGCCTAAATTAAGTTTAGTTTGTGCATAACAAAATCGACACCAATATGAATGAAACACATACTATAATGTAGATATGGGTCATATGAGTAAATCGCTAAAACCTATGAATGCACAAACAAGTTACACAGCTTTATTTTAAAATAGACTTCGCTTTTGATATCTGACATACCAATTTACTCATCAATAATTTACAGACGAACTTTGGCTCCAAAGCCAATTCAATTAACAAAACTAAAACAGATAGATTTAACAGACTATAATAAATTCATGCCAAATTAGAACAAATTATGTTCCTAAGTTCTTTCAAACAACTTTTTAATACTTACAAAGTAATTTTCAGATTAAGTTATAAAGTTTTCGTCTAAGCAATTGGATAGAGTAAATAATCGTGATTGACTGACCTCAAACTATGAAAGTTGGGAATCAATTTCTTATTTATTAATGGTTGTTTGTAAGTCTTGTTAAGTTGTTAGTTGTTATAGACTGGCGCATGGCGGCACGTGTGCTGAATAAATTGTGTGATTGTTATCAAGATTGCTGCTTAATTGAGTTGTTAGGGAAAACAGCTTCAGTTAGACTAAGACAAAACAGCTCTATTATTTGGTATTTATTTTAGTATTGTAGGACTTGTAGTATAGGTAATGAACGGGCATTAGAGAAGTTATCATGCACATTCTTGATGGGAATGTTGGTGAGAAAAAAAAACGGCCAAGTGCGAGTCCGACTCGCGCACGAAGGGTTCCGTACCATTATGTATACAACATTATTAGACAAAACGGCAAAAAAATCACAATTGTTGTATGGGAGATTTTTAAAGTGAATATAGACAACTAAATATTCTGTGAATATTTCAAACGTCTACCTGTTGCCGTTATTAATATCGAGCAAATATCACGTTTTTATGGGAGCCCCCCTAAATATTTGTTTTATTCTGTTTTTAGTATTTGTTAATACAGCGGCAACCAAAATACATCTTAGGTGAACATTTTAACTGTCTAGCTATCACCGTTCATTAAATACCGCCTGGTGACAGACAGACGGACAGATGGACAGTGGAGTCTTAGTAATAGGGACCCTATTTTTCGGTTTCCGTTTTTACCCCATGGGTACGGAACCCTAACAACTCCTCCAATAATTTATGTCCTCATCACTTACCCATGTTAACTACCTATATTCTTGCAAATAAATGTATCATTCATTCATTCATTCATTCATGATGTCAGTATGTTCATAATAATGAGAACACCACGTAAGGAGTTTTCACACGATTTGAACACGTGTAGTACGCGGCCAAAAATTAGTCTATACAATCTATCCAATCCTAATCGGCCACCATGGAAATAGTCATCTGCAATAGCGAACAAATAAAGGTTGTTTAAGAAAATCTCTTAACTAATACAAGAGCAGAAACTTCCTCTCTGTGGGGGGGAATTGACGATAATCCACCACGCGAAACCCAGTAGGCGTTTGTTTTAGGACCTGCCCGTTTATTCCCACCAATTTATTCCCAATAAATCTACCACCCCGCTGGTAGATTTATTTTTTGTAATGTTAAGTTTTTTTTTTTAAATTCGGTAAGATTTTGTTGAAGTTATCTTAAACCCATCTTTAGATTGATGTAAAAGCAATGTAACTTTTTTACCATTAAATAAATATACACGTTTAAAACGGTAATGACAATCGACCACCGGAGGAATAAACCGTTCTCCAGATGTTTTTCACCGAAACAATTTATATCACAGCCTTTGGATATAATTCTGTGAATTCTTTATAACCTACTTCTACATTCGATCCTGGGTTTTTCTTACAAATTTCTAAAAAATATTAATAAAATACTTAGGCACAATTGCTAGTGCGTTTATTCCAATGAAAAATATAAATCATTGAAGGAAAACTAAGTCCTAGTAGCTTTCCATGAATGAGTTAATTAAAAGCAAAATAATTTATGTTATTACAATGAAGGTAAAACAAATAAATGAATCACTGTTGCACTAGTAACATATAACTAGAGAAAAACAATATTATGTTTTTTCCTACTATGAATCATTATACTCAAGTGTCTGTCATCTTTATTGGCTCCCAAATTATTGAAAGACTCATTGGCAAAAGCGCCTACAGACAACATGGAAGATTTCTAGTGAAGCACTTTTTTTACACTATTTTTGATGACATGGCGATCGTCTCTGCCAAATACTGTAGCAGCACTACAAAAACAACATAGACAAAAAGTACTACAACGCCATCTATGACACAGATGTTGAACTAACGGCGAAACGATGTCAGAAATCCTACATCGCGCAAGCAGAGTTATCCGCGACATAACACTATATACAAGTACCCGACAACAACTGTCGGGCAGTGGCCCACCAGACATAACACCCGTCTGGTCGGAGGATCCTCCCTTTTCTATAGGGGATGAAGAGCTTTACACCCTGTTCTTCATACCCCCAAAATACTACCTTAACCGTTAATTTTCATGAATATAAATGTAAATTAAATTGTTCAACTTACTTCTCAAAAATATTGTACAGCGACATTTCATAGAATGCATGCAACGCCACGGCGAAGGGATCGCCCTCATTGTCCATGACACTACTCTTCAGACCAAACGCACACGGCACTATGGCATCGGCAGTGTATCCTCCAACCAGCTTCTCAGAATTCACCACAGAAGAACTGGATCCAACATCATTGAATTGGCCATTTGGTTTTATGTTCCCATTCCCGTTTGCTACGTTTTTAGGCTGTGATAGCAAGTCTTGGACTCTGGTGACGAATTCTCCTGCTGTATTTTCTATGAGGGGAAACATTCCTCTTAGTTTGTTTGGCCTGAAAACGGTGAAATGGTTATGTTTAGAATGTGTAATGACCGGCAAAATTTTCAGAAATGGTTTCGAGTCGATAATATTTTCGATATAGTGAAAAAAAAAAAACATTTTTTTTTTCTAATAAAATTGAATTCCTGTCCACCACTAAAAAACAAAAGTATGGATATTATAATAGCACAATTAAGTTCTCTAGAAAGCTAGTATTTAGCACACACATACATTTGTCGGTGCATGCACGCACACAAGTGCATTGATTCCTACTAGGTTTATGATTTAGGAAATTTTTAGGACACTTTCAAATGAATGCTATTATTTTATATTTTTCAAATGCACTTTTGGTTTGATATCTAAATCTTAATTTCAAATTTTGGCTGCTCATTGAAAACTTACCCTACAGAATAAGATTATAGAGTAATTTAAAACAAGAATGCGGTGAAATAAGAAGCAGTCGAAGTTAATTGCTTCAAGTTTAATTATCTTCTAATTCTGTACCGAACTGAACTAATAAACTCTTTTTGAAGTCTCTTTTCAAATACAAATACAAATCATTTATTTGCATAACACAGGTTCAGAGGATGTTACAAAAGGTGAAGTTGAAGTTGTCAATGATTAAAAGCGTAAATAGGTCATGTGCCACAATATACAAATCTTGATGTAAATGGTATCTGTTCTAAGTTCCTCTCGTAGTATGACTATCATGATCGATAGTGGCTGAGAAGACATCCGAATAATATGTTCCATAAGTCTTGACTCTAGCTTACGGGATACTTCAACACAACAATATAAACCCTATGGAACATTTTTGTTTTCCATTTTTTGCAATTTTAATGTCCTATTTATTTAAAAAAAAACTCATTGAAGTCTCAAAGAATGTGTGATGCAGGAAGGTCGCCTGACGCTGCGTGAGCGTGCGGACTCATGCTGCGCCACCCATTTGATATCCTCCACGAACAGGATAGATGTAGGTATAGAAGTATTTTTTTTGTCCATTATTACAGAATGACTTTTTTATCACTTTCCAAAAAAAAAATGGGTACAATAGGTGAACGGAGTAGAAGCAAATGGCATAATTAGTTTTTTTAATCGAAATTCAAATCATACGCGTATTATGATTTGAAATTCAATAACTTTCATTTTTTTTTTAATTTCTCTTTCTTTATTATATTATGAAAAGTTTACTTGATATATGAAGCGTTTTTAGATGACGGATCATTTTTTTTCTAAGCTGTGGAAAAAAAAAAAGCTAGATATGCTATAAGGTTCTAGTCCGTTCACCTAATATACCCATTTTTTTTGGAAAGTGATAAAAAAGTCATACGGTAAAAGCGATCCAGAGCAAGGATAAATAAATAATAATAATAGAACTCACGAGAAAATCGGCGAAATCTTCGCCCTCAACCTCTTCCACTCATTTCCTCTCAAGAACAGCACAGAGCCTGCCAGGGGATCCACATCCTTATTGAAGAAGAACCCTCGGTCCGTGAAGTGCTGGAAGTCGTTGACGCACACTCTTCGGATCAGCTCGGGGTCCCGGACTACTAGGGTGCGCTGGTAGAACTGGTGGCAGCCTGGAATTATGGTATGAATACGATTATGAGTAATAATAATAATAATAATTTTATTTTCTCGGACCCTGTTCCCAGCGCTGGTGGGCTACTGTTTTTTTATATTTTTTAAATGTTTTTTTTTATAGTATTTTGTATAGAAATATTTAAAAATGTAAAAGACATGTAATGTACTGAATAAAGGAGTAATAATTTTATATTTTTAAATGTTTTTTTATGTAGTTTTATTAAGAAATATTTAAAAATGTTAAAAATATGTATATAAATGAAATAATAATAGCATTTATTCAGATCAACTTATTCTAATATTTGCTGCTTTTTTATCTGTTGCAATCTATTTGCCTATCGGCAAAAGCCTCCTCTAACCTTTTCCATTCTGATCTTTCTAGAGCCACTCTGTTCCACATCACTCCTGCCACTTCTCTTAATTCTCTGTATGCTTTTTCTACTCCACCTGTTTTACTCATATATTTTTCTATAATTTCCATTCTGTTTTGTTTTCTGTCCTTTCCTATGCTATCTTTAATTCGTTCACTAATTTCCGTTAAGTGTTTTCTTCTGTCTTATGTATCTTTATTGCTAATTAAGTGGTTTCTCGCTTCTAGTAGTTTTGTAGTACCTATTTGTTGTTAGCCATTTTTTCAGTTCAGTTTTGGTATTTGCAATAGTTGTACTAGGGTTTTCATGGTATTTTCTATCCGATTGTATCTTTCTTGTGTTCCTAATTCTTTTGTTAACACACAATATTTTTTGTTTCGAGTGTGTCGTTTATGAGTCATTTAGGCTAACTCACGCCTGTAATAAATAGTAATTGTGGTCGTGAATGGGATCCGTCAGGCGTAAAAAGGTAACTGAAAAAATGATTAAGTGAGTTACTCTTGTAATTTGTAATATTACCTAGAATTAACTTATTATACATCACGTCTATTCCCCGAAGCAGTGATGCCTAGGGGTGTGACCGTCTCTCTGGCAAGTCATAGGTCTCAAGTTTGAACCCAAGACAGGTAGGTACCTCTGATTTTTCGGATACATGTACACACTGCAAACTAGTTCGGTTTGCAGGGCACACTAACAAAGTTAGTGGTGTGCGTAAAGTCAACGGCTGTCTGGCTTCGCCTATTTATTTGTGTTTGCGCTTTACAATAACCCCTTGTCCACCCACACACTTGCAATTTCTTGTCACTTGATGTTGCATGGAATATGAAGCATAAATTTAGCCAACTTAACAATCTTCTCCGTGGCGCAATGGTTGAGCGTGCGGTAAACAGTATCTTATGCCGCCAGCGCCTAGCGCCGTAATTTCAAATCCGACTGCCAACACATCGGTGTTTTTGTATGTTTTAATGAAACGTTTTACATTAATTTGTTTGTACAATTCATTGTTTAAATATTGGCAAGTCTTCTTTATATTTGAGTTAGAATTTATTTGAGGTCTACCCTCTAAAAATTACAAATCATGTGTAAGTTAGTAGTTTAAGTTCATCGTCATATTGTTATTGACTATCGGGCTTACGTTACGTTTTTAGACATTATACCCTGCGTGTTTTGAGCAGTGCTTTTATTTGTTAATCATTATGAATCACTTAACTACACTTTTAAGAGCTAAGATTATTATTTTGCGTGAGGAAAACGTTTCAATTAGTGAAATTGCGAGGCGTTTAAAGATATCGGTAAGTAACAAAATGTTATTAATATGTTTAGAAGATTAATAATAATGTTTATATAATCCACATATTATTGATTGTTGTTTTTTGTAACAATATTTTATAATTGTTCACAGAGAAGGACTGTGCAATTGTGGGTCCATCGATATGCAGATTCGGGAAGCATTGATCCTTGCCGAACGGGACCGAAGGCTAATCCATAGCATACACAGATGGCAATGCGCGGCACCGTGATATAGTTGCAACACATATCGCTGAGCCCTTCTTCACTACTCGTTTAACAGCGACTAAACATGACGTGAAATTACAAACTGTACGGAACCACTTGCGTGCAGCTGGTGTGAAATGTCGTAGGCCAGCCAAGAAAATATTACTGTCAGATATTCACAGACCAAACCGGGTACGCTTCGCAAGAGAATATTTGGATTTCGATTGGTGCAATAATGTTGTTATATTTAGCGATGAAAAATGTTTTAAAGTCGGACAGAGACGGTCGCAAAATATTGTGGCGAAAAGATGGTGAACGCTATAATAAAAAAAAATATTCTTCCATGCAGGTCTAGTGGCTGCTTTACTTTGGGATTTTGGGGATGAATGTCATCAATGGGTCCTGGTGAATATTTGTCATGGACAAAACTTTATAATTTGTAATTATAATTATTATAAAAACCTAGGCAATAAATATTGTTGATTTCTTATTACAAATTGTTAAATTTTCACTTCCATATTTTTTTCTTATTATCAGTTAAAATAGAAAAATAAAAATTCAACAAAATGACAACAAAAGTTTTTAAAAATGCAAAAAGTCAATGACGGTGGCGGGATTCGATCCTACGACATTTGTTTTACCAGCCCATTGCTTATACACCTATGCCACAAGACCAGTTAGCAACAATGTGAAATTTATGCTTAATATTCTTTGCCTACAAAATAGTCCTAACCGTTTTCAATCACGGCGGCCAATCTTAGCGAAGATTAGCTACACACACGCGTGTTCGCTGACTTATTGTGAGACGTGAGGCGAAGTAATACACCAGTTGACTTTACGCACACCAGCATTATCAGTTTTGATGATGCGCATCAATTTTGCGTCTGTACTTTTAATACATTAACATTTCATCAGGTATGTTTAAGTCCTATGTAATAGAAGGCAAGTTAGCCCACACCCGACCTGGGAATCGAACCCAACACCTGATGCTCTGCTGTATCACTTGTGACCACTACACCAACGGGACAGTCAATCTAATCATTGATAGATTTTGTCATGATGGCAATTGTACGGTCTACTTCGATCGACTGAAAGCCGAACATTCCACGCCCCAAAACATAAATTAAAAGTAAAACGAATCAATAATCAATCATTAATTTCATAATTCGTGAATTTATCAAAGAATTTCATGCAGTACCTAATGCCAATATTTACGTGTGCTCGATGCGATTTACACATGCATGCATTTAAACAATATAAAATCTGAGCGAAAGGGTGGGTACACAGACTTGAATACTACACTAACTCAAATATCTCGAATATAACAGGCGATATATTATTATAATAAAACCTTTATTTTCGGGCAACTTTGGCCCATAGTCTATAAATACCTTACAGACTAACATACATGTGATAAAATACAAAACTGTGTTAGTATAAAGGACCTTAAAACTATGTTAGTATCACTTCACTTGTGCACTATGTCACCGTGCGTTCAAGCGTGCGTGCGTTCAATTATTATGTTTGAGGGACACTACTTAGATTTAGACTACTTAGTATAGATCTTAAATTCACTTTTTACGCCGCAAATCATGAAGACATAGAAGCCTACAGCATATTGGCGATCAGGTTGTGTGGGAAAATTTGACATAGAAAAACACAAAACGCACTTCGCCAGAGTTAATCAAACCCGGAACCCCACGGTCAACGACCGCGCTTACAATCACTAGACAGTTCAATAAACCAATGTATTATGCATTATGATGTAAAGGCCATTGATTGATTGAATAATTGTTCACGGCCTAGTTACGGCGACTCGTTCGTTCATCCATGAGATCACATGTTTCTAGTTTAGCCAGGTTTTGGTAAAACCGGGCAGTTCTTGTGGAGCCGGCATGCGTGCAACAGTTAATAATTGGAGTTTTACCGGCAAATCGGAGACTGATCTTCCAGGGTTTGTTTTACTGTCTAACTTAGGTGGGCACCTAAGTTAAGACGATATTCTGACCCACTATCTCCCAAATATAATAAATGGAACAGAATTTGTTGGGAATCATCTAGATCACATCTAGCTCGTTACTCTATCAATACACACGCAGTCGGGTGTATGTTGTTTCGAACGCCGCTGTTGCGACACACGCTGTTGCGAATTATTTTTCCACTCCCTCACAGGTTCGAAAGCTCATGGACTCGAATGAAGTAGTCGCGAAAGACGCTGTTTCGAGAAACATTCTCACTGCCTCATACGCTCGAATGCATGCAGTCAGTGTCACACACCATTCTAAAACACAGATCTACGAACTACCCCACATTCATTGATGTACCTAATGTTTTAGTTTGTAATTTTCAATTCAATTTCGTACAATTCGTTCATACGTTCTTCTACAACTCATTATGTGCCTAGCCTTTTCCCAACTATGTTGGGGTCGGCTTCGAGTCTAATCGGATGCAGCTGAATACCAGTATTTTACATGGAGCGACTGCCTATCTGACCTCCACAACCCAGTTAGTATTGGCTAATACTGTACCCCTTGGTAAGACTGGTTGTCAGACTTTTTGGGCCACTGAGTACCTGTAACGACTGTCAATGATCTACGTATCAGAATGACAGCCGGGACCAACTGCTTAACGTGCTTTCCGAGGCACGGAGGAAACTCGGTATGTACCTAATGAGTGGTCACCCATCCACAGACCAACCTAGGCAAGCACGGCTTAACCTAAAGATCGACCCGAGCCACTGTTACTATTTAGCCACGAGCTCCTCCGTTCGTACGTCATACGTTCTTCTACGGCTCATCATCATCTGCCTAGCCTTTTTCCCAACTGTGTTGGGGTCGGCTTCCAGTTTTACCGGATGCAGCTGAATACCAGTATTTTACATGGAGCGACTGTCTATCTGACCTCCACAACCCAGTTAGTACCGGGTAATACGATACCCCTTGGTAAGACTGGTTGTCAGACTTTTCGGGCCTCTGACTACCTAACGACTGTCAAAGATCTACAAATGACAGCCGGGACCAACGGCTTAGCGTGCTTTCCGAGGCACGGAGGAAACTCGGTATGTAATGGGCGGTCACCCATCCACAGACCAACCTAGGCAAGCACAGCGGCTGTTATTATTTAGCCACGAGCTCCTCCGTACGATACGTTCTTCTACAGCTACGACCCTTTATTTCAAATCTGTAATTCTTTTTCTACCACGACCACGTTCATATTTCAGTCATACACGCTCGCAAGAAAGAATTCGTGTGGTATCTATAGTTGGTGCCAGTTAAGATGAGAATAGCGGTCATTGCCCTTTCCCTAATATCTCTTCGTACGAACCAAAACAAATAAACCATGTATCGTTTTTCATTACAAAAAATGTCGAAGATCACAATAGATGACGATTCCAGACTTGAACAGGCTTCTTTTTGGTTTTCAAAGTTAAGAAGTTTAATGAATGAAGGTGGGTCAATGACCGCTATTTTCATCTTATCTGGCACCAACTATACATAAGTACAACTAAAAAACCCGACTACTGAAAAATCACGGTTTAATTAAAATAGGTTGGGTTTACATGGTAAAATCGACTCTATAGAAGCAGATTAAAATGTAGCCGATGTTAACGCTGGCAATAATAAAGAATCGATTGACACCTTATTCATCAAAAGCGTATGAATAGTTTAGGCGCTACGGAGGAACATACGTAAATCTATACATAATAATAAAACAGTAACGAAAGAAAAACTGTACATTGAGTATTTTCCAGAAAAAATAAGTGCCTTTTGTTAGAAAAACGTAACTGATGACAAAGTGACTTTTTAGAATTTTTGTCTGTTTGTCTGTATATGGTACGGCTTCACGCCAAAACTACTGGATGGATTGAATTGAATTTCAGCAAAAATGTTCTTTGTAAACCAAGGAAGGCTTTAGGCTACATATTATCACGCCGTATTTTATGGGAGGTAAGCAATATTGATTTTAAAAGGTGTTCTAAATACTAGTGGGTAGTTGACCCTATATATGGACGGGCGCGTTTCTTTGTGTTCGTAGAACTATTAATTCGATTTAATAATAAAATGGCTAGTAAATCGCTTGAACTAGTGATACGCGAACTGCAAAAAACAGTACAGGTGTTAGTGAGTAAAATCAGTGCATTGGAGTGCCAAGTTTGTAACCAAAACGAAGTTATAGTGAACCAAAGTAAAATCTTAGCCGATCTTGGGATCCAAAAAACTGACAGCGCGAAGACTCAATCTACCCGAAAATCTGTCGAAAACGCGTTAAGTGCCAGCGCCCCTCAACAGCGGCTAAAGCGCTTGGCCCACGTTAACGCAGCGGCCGCAATAACATCCGTCCCATAAAAACGTAGCGCGTATCCGCTGCAATCACACTGAGCACACCGCCGTCGACTAATGTGACGAAATCACCCGAAGTTCGCCGATCGAGCCCAATGCACAACACAGCTGTTTCGGACGAAGGCCACTAAAACCGCGATTTGTGGCGAAAAGCAAGACGACTCCATTATAATGATGAATGATGGTAAAAAATCGAAAGGGATGCAAGAAGACATTAATACTGGAAATGAGACTTATGAAGATGACGTTAGTGATAATACTGAAAATGACTGGCAAACAGTAAATTCGAAGAAACAACGTAAAAGACGTAAAATTATAATAGGAGCGGGGAAGGAGGATGACAAATTACAAACCGTTGAGAAAATGAAATATATTCAAGCGTGGTCCTTCAAACCCGACACTACGGTCGAAAATATCAGCAAATTTCTGAATAAAATTACAAAATCGGAATTCTATTATATTGAGAAATGGGACATTAAAACAAATAGGCATGCATCTTTCGTGATTGGGATCCCAGAATCGCTGTATGATCGTATATGCACGCCGACTGTGTGGCCACCAGAGCGCTTAGTGCGAGATTTGCTATTTTCGTTCACCACATTCGAGCGCGTTAACGTTTAGGCAAATTTGTATGGCGCTGGGGTAGCGCCATCTAGCGTAATATGTCAGAACTAGGTAGTTTGAGTGCCGCATCGACAATCGTTAACTTGCGAGTGTGAGATCCTAGAATACATTCATTCGTTTTCGCGTTAATTCACCGTAACTTGTGTTGCGTACATTAATAACCGGCCAAAATAAGTTGACATTCGTATTTTGTGTTCATAATATAAGCGACTGCCTATTCAATTAGTGGTGGTTATAGAACGAAGTTAGACGACATTACTTATCTGTGGTCAATGGTCATTAGTTTTGTTTGTGTTTACGAAAGTTTGTGTTAGTTTTGAATATTATTGTTAAAAATAAAGACTAGCCCGTCCCAATTCGAAATGCTGGTGACATAAATGGAGCAGTTAGTGTAATTTATATCTTTTGGTGTGTAGTGAGTGACCTTGATCCATCTGTGAAGTTTGTAAAACTAAGTTTGTTACTTTTTAGGCATGGAGATCTAAGCAAATGATCTAATAATGCCCGAGTGGTTTGTGGTGGTGTTTCTATCTTTGTTTACGTAACCATGTTTACTTTTTTGTGGCGTTATATTACGCTTATCTTGTGCTTTTGCGGTCTCAAACATTGTCCAAACGAAATAATACGAGATTCCATGGTAAGTTTCATTCACAATACGAAATTAAATTAAATTACTATGTTATTTCACCACTCTCATGATGCTCTCACCACAAAATCTTAAGTGAAAACTTTTCACGCTCGCGTTTCGTATTCGAGCTGTCAAAACTGTCAAAATTGTAACTTGCACTCGCGATAGCATGCAAACGTTAGCGATGTGCTCCAAACGGACCTCATTTTCATAGAGGCATTCTATTGTCATTACCGACGACGTAAATGGTAACGTAAACTCGGTTTTCGTGGTCGACACATTACTTGAATTTTAGTATGAAACTCGCACTTAGCTTACAGGAGTCCGGTTCGCCGAGTGGTTTCTCACGCGGCCCCGCGTGTAGTGGGGCGCACACGCACTACAGTCAAGACAGCGGCGCCGGCGGTACATCGACGAGGCATCACGACGTAACAACGAGTAAACATGCCGAGCGTTCACTTGTTGTATGCCATCAGAACGTGCAATCGCTGAATAACAAGACGAGGCAACTTGAAGTACTACTTGGGAGTGAACTCGAATGTGATGTGCTGGCCTTGACAGAACACTGGCTAAAGGAGCAAGAACTAAAAGTTGTGAACATTAGTAACTATGTGCTAGGGTCATGGTTTTGTCGACATAACATAGCTCACGGACGTTCGTGTATTTATGTCAGAAGTGATGTTAGATTCGAGGATTGTCCTAATCTTACCGAACTGTCAGTACAGCAGGTGTGTGAGATCTCAGGGATTAAATTAATAGAATTCAATGTAATTATAATTTGTATATATAGATCAAACTTGACGAATGTTAATGACTTTTTAAAATGGTTTGAAACACTTCTTGACGAACTTAACAACTATGACGAGCAAACCATTATTTTAGGTGATATAAATATTGACCTTATGTGTTCTATGAATTCTAGCCAAAAGAGACTGAAAGACACGCTATCAGCCCATGCCTATTCCATTGAAATTAACTGTCCTACGAGGGTACAAGGGAATTATTCTACTTGTCTAGACCACTTGTACACTAATATGTCACCAGGGTCGATTACGACCTCCTGTTTAAATACACTCATAAGCGACCACTACGCAATTCGCGGGGAATTTTTATGTACTGTCGAGTCACAATCGCCTGCAACGCACATGGCGCGGAGCTATAGCAAAATGAATAGGGACAACTTTGCCGCATCGCTGGCCAGCGTTGACTGGGAAGTAGAGATGAGCGTTGAATGAACGAACTAGTTTAATCGACCGTCCACGGACTGTGAACGAACGGACGGTTTACCAACAATCCATGGGCTAGTCGAATCCGTCGACGGCTCAACGGCAGTCGATCAACAACGGCTAAACGAGTAAATGCTCGAACTGGACGACGGACTGACTCAAGAACGTAGGCACATAGCACAAATTCATTCGTCCTTAGAAATAAAATAATCACTCAAACAAATTGTAACTCTAAATCTAGTATGAGAGGGTTGATATTTGTATACGACGAGTGTAAATTACATCCGTCCTTTACAAATATCAACTCTCTTAAGTTAGATTTAGAGTTAAAATTTCTTTGGGTGATTATTTTATTAGGATGAACTCTATTCAGTATTCTGCCAGTCCTAAGCCTGGAAAAGTATGAAGGGAATTTCAAATTATATGTAGGTACCTACAGCGGCTACAGCACAGAGCAGTCTCTAGTCTACTGCCTACGTCGCCGTCACCGTCGTAGACTTCGTTGTAACGTTTATTTAAACGACTGCATAACCAAGTCGACGCATAAACTAGTCGACGAATTCAACTAGTTTATGAACTAGTCGATGAACTTAAATGGACGGTCTAGTTTCGTTTACGCCAAATGCGTCGACGACCCATCTCTACTGGGAAGAGGTGGCAACGCGCTGGCAGGGTGCGGACGACTTAGCTCGTTCGATCGTAATAACTATACAGAACAAGGCAGATGTTTGTTTTCCTATGAGACGCGTAGCACAAGAAAGGACTGAGAATTCGTGGATCGATGACGATATAAATTAAACACTAAGTGTTTGCTGTTTGATGTTATAGGCATCATACATAAATACCCATACTTTCCATATTTAAACGAGGTAGTATGTCGACTTCAGGAAAAGTACTCCAGGATGCTTAGAAATAAGAGGTCTAAGTATTATATACACCATATTAAAACGGCAAATAATCCGAATAAAAGTATGTGGCACGTAGTAAGTGTAGAAACTGGCAGAAAAAATCAAGCAAGATCGGACTACACTGAGAGTATGAAGCAAGCAGATGGTAAGTCTTTTTCCACAAAAAAGGAGTTGGTAAATATGGTCAATGCAAAATTCATCCATGCGGCTATATCATGTGGCGCTCCTCAAGCGGACCCGAACACAGCTCTGACTATCCTTCTAGAAGCGCGACCCCCAGCCAGTCAGTGTATGTGGCTACATCCCTTCTCACCGACTGAGGTATACCGCATTATTACGAAACGGATCGCACGCAAACCCACAAAAGATTTGTATAATACATCAGTGGAGCTACTGAATACCGCGGCTGCACCGCTTGCGAATGTTCTGTCGGTGTTATTCAATAGGTGTTTGCGTAGTGGATGCTATCCCAGTTCATTTAAAAAAATCAAGGTGTCTCCACTGTATAAGGGCAAAGGCAAGAAGAGCGACATAAACAATTATCGGCCGGTGTCTATCATTCCAACAGTCGCCAAGGTCTTTGAGAACGGACTATGAGACCGATTACTGGGGTTTCTTGAGAAGACTGACTGCCTCACTGACCGACAATACGCCTACAGGAAGGGGCGATCGACAACTGCCCTTGCACGTGAGGTCATCCGCCATGTAATGAAGGCTCGGGAGGAAAAACAGCAGGTAGCAGTGCTCTTCTGCGACCTCTCAAAAGCTTTCGATGTCGCGGACCATGGCGTACTGGCACGGAAGATGAGGCATCTTGGAATAGAGGAAAAAGCGTTAGACTTGCTGCTTGACTTTTTAAAAGGCAGGTCGCAAGTCGTGATGGGTGACGGCGGAGAAGTTAGATCGGACCCTCTCAACATCACTAAAGGTGTACCACAAGGCTCTTCCCTCTCTAACATCATGTTCAGTCTATTGCTCAATGACCTACCTGCAGCATTAAGTGAAGCTTACGTCTTTATGTACGCGGACGATGTGGCTGCAGTCGTGTACGCGCAGTCGATGGAGAGACTTCAAGAAAAGCTCAACTTAGTGGTGGGGAAAATTAACAACTTGTTTAAAATAAATGGCTTGGCTTCGCGTAGGAAGCAGTGTGCTCGAACAGGTACACGTCACCACATTTCTCGGCTTCGAACTGGACAGTTCTTTAACTTGGGGGCCGCATATTGATAAAATGTGTGGCAAACTCGGACGAGCATGCTTCGCTCTGGAACGATTAGCGCAAACACTCCCACGTAAAATGATGAGAGGGTGTTATTTTGCGTTGGTACACTCGGTGCTACAGTATGGCGTTGAGTTCTGGGGCCGGGCTGCCGATTGGGAGCGAGCCTTTAGAATGCAGAAGCGTGCTGTGAGAGCCATTACGCGATCACAATGGGATGCCACTGCGAGACCACTTTTTATACGTCTTAAAATATTGACTGTTCCCGCCATGGTCATATTGCAGGCGGCGATATACGTTAGGCAAAACTTAAATGAATACAGTAAACGCAGAGATAGACATAATTACTGTACTCGTGGTAGAAACAAATTAGCTGGCTACCCACACACCCTATCTAAATCTGGAAAGTTAATTCACGTTAAGGGTCCATCGGTATACAACCGGTTACCGGATAATATCGTGAGCGCGACATCTGACAATGCTTTTAAAGCTAAACTTAAAGGCTGGCTAACCGACCAGGCGTTATATGACCTAAAGGAATGGTTTTAAGTAATTTAACGAGATTAGTATGTGTATGTTTATATTTTCTGTTTTATTGCGTGTGCTTAAGTATTGTAATTTTGTTTAATTTATGATAATTTGAATTGAACTTTTATTTATTTTAATTTTTCTGATGCTGTTTTTAATGTACTTACTTATAGTGATTTGTGTTTTTACTTTTTATTTTACATTTTTGTTCAAATCTGACCTGTAATTCTTACCAATTATTAATAAAAAAACTAAACTAAACTAAACTACTTCAAGCGATGCGACCCAGATGTCGCCTGTAATAAATTCACTGAACGCCACGAGATGGCGCTATTTAGTTAGGAAAAATTACGGGTCTCCCTTGTTTGACCGCAAGGAATTTGACAAATTTTCACTTCCCAAAAAATGTTTCGCATTATTTCATTTGCCAAATCATTACTTAGCAAAAAATCTATTCACAAAAAATTGTAACGCAAACCTAATGTTTGGGAAATGAACGTTTAAACTACAACTTGTTTACCAACTACCACTTTTAACATTTTTTATTTAGTCAAATATTTCAGTTGGAATAACAGTTTTTACGCAAAATCAAATAAGCCAAATATTTAGTATCGTCAGTTTTCAATTCACCCTTTCCTATTCAGTCAAATGCGTCAATGACAAAAATGTGAACTGCTAAGTGGGTAGGAGGTATTAATCATAAATGTCGCTCAATGTGGGTTAGTCAAGCAAAACACTATCACTGTGTTTTGTAGCGGAAGTTTCTTGACATTGTTACGATATATTAAGAATATTACTTTTTTTTTAGTTAATAGCGTTTATTTTCCATATTTTTTTTTTATATCATGTAGTCGTCCTGAGTCTGGGTCTGAGGTCACAATTTTAACCTAACCTAACCATTTTTTTAAATAAGTAATTATCCTAATCTAGATAGTTCAGTTCCGGGTAACCTACTATAAACAATCTCTTTTCTCTATTAATGAAAGTCGTTTCTGGCACTCGCCGGCCGCTGCCGCGGCACCGCTCGCTTCGCTCGCTCGGCTCGTGCGTAGGAGGTCACAGTTTTAACCTAACCTAACCTACCCATTTTGTTTAAAGAAGAAACCTAATCTAAATAGTTGAGTTCCGGGTAACCGACTTAAAACAATCTCTTTTTTCTATTAATGCAAGTCGTTTCTGGGACTCGCCGGCCGCTGCCGCGGCACAAAAAATCTTATTTTTGCTTTAAAAATGTTTGTCTTAACAAATCATTTCACCAAACGTTTATTGTCCGAAGATTGTTTGCTGTAATAAATCATTTGATTATAGACCAAATGCCGTAATGACATTATACTTGGTAATATTTTACCAAGTAAAAATTTGACCAAATAAAAATATGCGTACTAAAATCATTCGAAATATTGCAATGGTATAAAAAAAAGTTGCTAAAATTTGTTTGGGTAATGAAATTTTGGCAAAATCTTTTCGGCAAAACGGCAGGATCCCAAAATTACTCTGAGGTCATTGACACTGAGGTCGATACTCTCCGCCGACCGCCATCTTAGCGAGCGATCTTTGAGACCTTTTTTTGTTTTTTTCCAAAAAGACACAAAAATATATATTGTACCTAAGTTCCGATCATTTAATTAAAGTTCATGTCAAGAAATTCGGCCTTTAATTGAATAATCTAAGACAAAAGGTTATTGTTCATAATTGATTGCACAAAATGACATGTTATAAGCTATATTATATGTGACGCAGACGAAGTTGCGTGGGTCAGCTAGTACAAACATAAAAAAGAAAATTCACTCACCTAAAAATCTCTTATCCTTGTATTTATCATAGATTCTTTTGAAACACATGCCTCCTTGCTCCTTGAACATCACGACTGACAGGATATGGCCCACGATGGGCCACCCTGGAGGCGAGAACACTCCCCTTGACGTCCAGTAGTCATGGTCGTAAGTCGTAACGGCCAGAACAACGGCCAAACTCAGTCCACAAGCAAAAAGACACCATAATACTATCGAACCGAAAGTGTAATATCGAAGAACCCAAGCCAGTAGGACCACGAGTCGCACCGATGAACGTTTGAACCCAAACATTTTTGTATTTATGTTTGTGACATTATTTGGTAAAGTGATCTGATCTGGAATTTTAATTTATATTTAATTTTATAAAATGGAGAGGGAAGATTTTTGTCTTACACAAGAACAATTCACACATATAACTTTAAAACTTTATAATCAAAGCCAATATTTATTGCCAAAGTTTTTCAAATGAGAACATCAAGTTCTAACTTGTATTTTTAAATTCAATTGACTTTATAATTTTATTCAATGGACTTTTTCCAAATTTTAAGCTTAAAAGCAGTCAATGAATATTTTATGCGCAACAAAAAAAAAATCATCCCTTTCAGAACCAACTAAAAGTAACACAAATATCCATAAACTTTTAAGCACTTTTAGAACTCCATTTTATATTTATGTCACTCACACAATTTATTTCAAAACTGCAATCCTTTTACACTCACGCAGGGGCGCACTTGTGCATTTTTAATTTATTTTATTTTTTATTAAATTATTTAAAAATGGTTCAGTTCGCGGCAAATAGCGCTCGCGGCCAGCGCCCGCGCACAATGTGGCCAAATGCGTTAACAAGAATCATGCGCAATCTGTGATGCTGTAAGAGAGAAAGTTGAAACAGGGCCGCATTCGGCAGCTGTCTATGTGACACGTTCATTCATGATACATTGAGATGATTTCGTACCTGTTTATTTCCCTACAGCCTTAATGATGGAAGTTGGACACAACAGGTTCATCACACTAGTCTGTAGCCTAAATTACATACATAATATAATGATTGGTACGGTGTTACTTACTCAAAAAGCAATTAGTACCCATTAAAGAATTATTATTACCATAGAAAGAATGAATGAGATCTGGAATCCGAATATAAAGCAGGCAAATAAAGTACAGCCGTCTATCGAAATAAAAGCAAGGAAGAATTACTAAAGCCGATAATCCTGGAATAAAATCTGTGTATAACAAGGTTTTACCACCAAAATTCTTGTAGTAAACTCAAGTTGTTAAGTAAATTCCTAACTCAACAACGAACATTGTAATATCCATGCAAATAAGTCAACTTTAGTTGCTCGTAAAATCTGTGTTGTTGATTACCATTTTTATATTACGATACAAAAAATATTACAGTGACTTTTTCGTCAATCTGTCGTATTTATTCGCGGTAGTAAAACATTTTCCATGTGTGTAACTGTGTGTAATGTTTTTATTGGCGAGTTTGGCCCTGTAGTGTTTTAGGTTTATTACATCACTCTGTCCTTACAGGTCCGGTCGGCGGCATCTTAACCCACATTTAGTATTTAATCTACTTATACCTGTCTTCGCTTAGCTGAGATGATCTGCGATTTGTTGCTCGAGTTTGGAAGGTCGCCGAACTGTAAGTGGGGCTGACATTGCTGCATTGTGCTTCGGAAACGTATTGCAGCTAAGTGACAGGTGTACAGGCACATTTGCTTGTCTCATCTGTAATGTAGTAATGTTCTCGGAACTTATTCGTGCCGCAAAGAGGATGGCTATATTCGGGACACGAGACATGGATCTAGAAATGCAGAGCGCCTGATATTTATGAGACATTGGAGTAGTTGAGGTGCAAAATAAAGTGTTGTTTTGCACTGTTTTAGACTTTCACGGTTTTTCACTACACTTTAAGTACTTATGGGATAATATCCGTTATTTTCAAAAAAATATTATGTATTAATTACAATATATTATATACATTACATTATTTACATTTATATATATATATATATATATATATATTATTACTAGCTGACCCGCGCAATTTTGTCTGCGTCACATGAGAGAGAAAGAGAGGGTTAGAGAGAGAGTGACTCAACCTTAAAAGATAGACATAATTATTATGCTATCGCGGTTTTCTTTTTTTAATTTTTATGAGGGACAATTCCCTCATACATGATTGTTGCGTAACTTTAACCGTTTATGAAGAGCTTGCACCGGAAGCTCCCAAAAAAAAAAAAACCCGTTTTTGCAACATTTATCATTGATGCTTCGCTCCTATTAGTAGTAGCGTGATGTTAGATAATCTATAGCCTTCCTCGATAAATGGACTATTCAACACTAAAAGTTTTTTTTTTAATTCGCATCAGTAGTTCCTGAAATTAGCGCGTTTAACCAACCAAACAAACAAACTCTTGAGCTTTTTAATATACGTTTTCGTATATTAAAAAGCTCAAGAGTTTGTTTGTATAGTATAGATTCAAGTTGGTAACTACTTTAAGTAAAGTGTAGATATTATCAGAGTCTGTACTCTATTCTCGTTGAGACATCTTCTCTCTTCAGATAACCTGGTGACTGGTGATTACCGTACCCGGCTTTACTATGTCACAATAGATTCTTGTAGATCGTCTCAAATTACGATTTATATGTCTATTTCATGCAGCATTCAATATGGCGACGTGCCGAACCTCACGTTCGGAAGACATAAACGCAATCCTCCCCAAAAAAAAAGCGATTGCTAGAAGAGACGAAGTTTCTCAACTAATTTCCAACCCGAGGTCACGTGAACACATAGGTTTAAAACTAGCAAATCTTATGAAACCGTAGTAACGGACGGCAATTTAGTTCCATAATTGTTTAGTGCAATATCTTAATGCCGCTTTTATCAAGTCGGTCAAGGTCGAGTTACGAGAAAAAAAGTTTGAGGTCCATATGTTAATTGAGTGCTGATTTAGTGGGCTGTGGTGTGTGTTTAGTGTGTTTCCAAACTGGGTTACTATTCGTTTGTAATCTTGGTGCATTTAGTTCAAGAAGAGTCATCTCTGTCATGTAGGCCACACACCATTGTGTTAGATTCTACGGATATTGGTACCCTGCTCAAAACTGTCGAGAGTATTCAACTCAAATGCCTCCTGTATGTTAATAACATAATTATGAACATCAATAACCTGGCATCCTGGTAGGGGAATGGTCAGGATTCAGCCAGGAGTCAGCCCTGATGGTCAGCTCTTTTCTGACCGTTTATATGTAGTAGGGGTATAGCTAATTAGGGATATTATGTTTCTCAAGTTCTAACAAATAAAGGAGATGGCGGGACGACCTAGATGTCGGATAATCTTTCTTGAGGATTGGAAAGAAATTGCGCAGAATTGTGACCGATTAATGGATGAAGGCTTTTGGCCAGCAGTGTGACAAAAACGGGCAAGTATAAAAATTTGAAAACATACATGAGACATTAGTGACTAGACAAAGTACATAATATACCTACAACTGTTACTATGTACATATGTGGACGATGGTCG
This sequence comes from Xestia xanthographa, assembly GCA_905147715.2. Classification (NCBI taxonomy): domain Eukaryota; kingdom Metazoa; phylum Arthropoda; class Insecta; order Lepidoptera; family Noctuidae; genus Xestia; species Xestia xanthographa. The sequence goes on along the minus strand of LR990661.1, from coordinate 5,651,368 downwards.
CAGTGTAAGGAAATACTTGCTAATCTTTGACGTAACAATCTCGAAAAGGTAAATATCACATCACACACGTAACGAAGTCGATCAAAGAAAGGATAGGCATCAGAGATGTTGGTCTAACTATGTTCTTAGGCGTGACCACAGATTGAATAATGACGAAATAAGAGGTAGTTTGTGGTTACTGAACATTGTATTTAATTCTATAGTGTGGTCTACCACAAAGGTTTCAGACTGTGACTAAGACTCTATGCAAGCCTACATTACGTCTCCGACGTGATCTCATGGCGACATGGAGAGAGCGACTGCAACTACGTGTAGCTAGGGCACGCCACAATAGTGGCGATAAGTCCCCTCTTTGAGGAGTGGCTGAGAGGCGCCATGGCACCCTCAACCTCCGCCCGACGCAAGTCCTCACCGGACATGGTTGTTTCGGGAGGTTCCTGCACCGAATCTGGCGGGAGGAAACGCCCGGGTGTTACCAATGCGAGGATCGACCGGAGGACACGGTGGAGCACACCGTGGAGGTTTGCTCCGCTTGGGCAAGACACCGCGGTGCTCTCGTAGCGGTGATCGGCGGCGGCGACCTCTCGCGTCCGGCCCTGGTTCAATCCATGGTCCCGAGCGAGACGATCTGGGAATCTGTCGCCTCCTTCTGCGAAGCAGTCATGCTAGCGAAGGAGGTGGCGGAACGTGAGAGGGAGAGAACCTCACGTCCCAGCCGCCGCGGGTAAACCGCAGGCGCGGGCTTGTGGACGGTGAGTAATGGGCTAGCTCGCCGTCCGTCTGTCTGTCTTGTGACAACGACAGGCCGTGTTGACGGCGCGTTCGTGTTCCACGCGCACCTCAAAGAGATGTTAGCAAAAAGGAAGGGGTCCGCAAGGGCCGATGCCTACTGGGGCTGCGAGACTGTTCGAAAGAGATACCAGGGCCGTGTTCCAGGGCCGCGGTATCTGTACAAGTCTGAAACTCCCTTCCGCTCCGCCCGAACGGGAGAGGTCAAAAGGCCTACATTACGTCCAGAATAAAGAGACACGACACACAATGTAACACTGACAACAAGGGAGACAACTAAAGTTAATTTACTAGTTGTAGTGAGACACCGTCAGTAACTTGTAACAAATCTACTTGATCCTATGAAAATAAATGGATATCATCAGACTTGTTCAATTAAAATTTAATGAGGGAAAGATATTTACAGGTGAGGTACGCACGCACTCTGGGATAGTTTAAAGAAGGTAGTTTTATAGTTCACGCACTTAGTTGGCGACAAATCAGATCAGCACTGTAGGAAAGACAGGAACAGGCGTTAGGGTAGCGAGTTTGAGGAAACCTCTGCTGGAAGGGCGTCGTGCGGTTCTCAGTCACGCACCAGATCAAACAGGCGTTCAACAAGGTAGGCAATATAGAAGTTTCTGGTCTCGAATAGGGGTTGCCGTGGTAAAATATAAACCAGTCAGCAAAATTGGCAACGGGGCCGACTGGCCCCGGCTCAGGCATCATCTCCTGAGCCGTCCCTCCGTTCAAACTCAAGTTTAGTTATGTGATAGGTTATTTGACTAACTTTACTATAACAGCAATTGTGTGATGGCCGCTCCTAGATAATAGGATCGCGGCAATGACCTCACATCTTTCACAGGAAAATTAATAATTATTATAATTAATTAATATTATTATAAGAATAACCTAATAGCATTTTTCCTCGCCACAATTGCAGCAACTAAATCAATAACTTAAAGGAAACACAATAAAAGTATTTCATTTGTACCTACGTGAGTAAAAGTGCAGCACAATGAGGAAATCGATGGCTTCCAGCGATCTTACCATAATAGCTGAGCGATTTATATCGAGACGCTAGTGGCATACTTCAAAGCCAATAGTCGCGAATGAGCGGTCGGGTCCTACTGTGAGCGGAAAACGTGAGGCCTAGCGGAGCGATTGTCGGACATGCCCATATTCACCATTACTGTTCCGTTTGTCGGCAGCGGCTACAATCGGGACTTTTTTCCCGTTCGTCGCCAGTGGTGACGACTGGGAATAGACGTTCACCAGTGTGCCAGTACCAAGAAATTAGTTGGATTATATACCTACTTAATGCTGCTGTTAAATCCGCTGCGCAGATATCAATTTTGTTGCTACATTTGAACTTTTAGAATAGTGGCTTCTAAGTGGTCTTAAATCTGCTTATCAAGCACACAAGCCGGAAGCACGAGTACGAATGGAGGAAAAACCTTTGTAAAACTAAACAGGACGAAACATTAGGCTCAGAGATGTTCAAACTTCTTTCAACATGATTGTAGATCTTTTTTTTTTTTTTCCTAGCCTGTACTGTCCCACTGCTGGGCAAAGGCCTCCCCCAATTCCTTCCATTTGCTCTTTTCCAGTGCCTCCTCGGACCAACCATCGCGGTACGCGTCCAAATCGTCTCGCCACCTTTTTCTGGGTCGGCCTCGGCGGCGCCGTACGTCTTCCGGCAACCATCTTGTGTAGATCTTTAAAAAACTGAAATGTATGTTGTAACTGTAATGTGTGTTAGTACTATTGCACCTACTTTTTTGTCTCTGCATCACCCTAAGGTAGACTGGTAGAAAATGCCCAAGGCATTAAGTCCACCTTTGTACTATAAGTGCATAAAGTTTTTAATAAATAAATAAGTCTTTTCAGAATTCTCCATATTTTAGTAGGCATCATCTGCCTAGCCTTTTCCCAACTGTGTGGGGTCAGCTTCCATATTTTAGTAGTAAATATCTGGGTGACCGAGCTTTTATCGGTTTTTTTTTTTGTGACATTTTCTAAAAATGAAACCTAGCTATATCGATTTATCGCCCCCGAAACCCCCTTTTTTTCGGATGGGAAATTATCAAGTGATGGGTGTCTAGGTCGGCTAGTTCTTCTCCTGATACTGTTGTAATGCAGCCAACCCGAGCTACTTTGCAAAGGGAACGTGAAAAAATTGCAATGTTTTTAAAAAAGTAATTACTTCATCCCTTTAAATGTATGTGTTTATAATAGTTTGTTAATTATAAGAAAAATTGTTACTTAATTAATAATTTGACCTGTAAACCGTGGAAGATGCTGCGGATGATATTGTGTCTGTAGAATATCTGATATTGTAGCTTTATATTTTCATATTGTTGTTTATATGGTGGTGGAAATGTTACTTAATATACGGTTTTTCTTAAAATGGAAAGTTGTTGGAAAGATGTTGTATGTAATTATCATACATTGAGGGTAGCCTCATAATAATGTAATATACGGTATACCGCATACCGTCAGTTTAATAAATCAGTCATTATCCAGCAAGATCGTGTTTTACTTCAGGTGGTAGCCGTATATAAAGCTAGTCCGTGGGTACCGCACGGTCTCAGGTGAGGCGGCGAGCCTCCTTGCCGGATTGCGGCCATGGGATCTGGAGGCGATAGTACTCGCGCGCCTTCATGAATGGCACGCGGAGGCTCTACGCCGTGGGGAAACTCCGCTGAAACTACTCTGTCCGCAAATCGCCGCTCAGCGGACATACCTCCGGCGTGATCTCATGGCGACATAGAGAGAGCGACTGTCGCAACCCCGTACAGGGCACGCCACAATAGTGGCGATAAGTCCCTTACCGAAACCTTGTAAAAATTAAAAAAAAATTGCAAGATCAACCTAATTTAGTACGGTCTACTAACCTAAAATAGCAATAGTTTAGAATTAAAATTATTTTATTTGTTTAAATGCTTTAATTACTTACCTACAATCGAACGTGTTCATTTGTTTAGGTACACTCAATTTACGCGCGAAAAACAAACGGCTCGGCGCACGGCGCGCGCTCCGACGCGCGCTCGCTCTCGCTCTAGTGACAGCTGACTGCGGCGCGGTCGATGATCCCGAGTGCCCTCCCGTTCGGCGGTCAGCTGTTTCCGAGTGCATTAGGGTGAAATGATCTTGAGGAAAATAGTGGATATTCTTCAAAAAAAAAAAGGTTGTTTTGTTCAATGGTTTTAGGTTCTACTAATGAAATCAAACCACTGGTTCCAAGGATAACGGTGTTCACACTAACACCCTAATATTAGGTTAAAAAAAATTTAAGGTCTTTTATTTTTATTTTTACGGGTTCCTTGATCGATACTAAACTCACCCCTAAGCTATGGCACGCGACTACTTTAACACCCTGTATAATATACAAGAATTGCTCGTATAAAAGTATTAGATTAATAAAAATGTTCAATAGGGAATATGCATGTAATTTAAATTTGGTTTTAATATTTTTATTCCGAATCTTTATTGGCAGGACATATACTCTAAACCATTATTTTAGTAATTAATGTCTTTATAATTATTTAAACTTAAAAATAAAAGTGCAAAATTTGCGAGCGAAATTCAAATTTTTAAAACGCATCACCATTGGTTGAAACGAAACGTGACGTCAAACGCTCTATAAACAAGTTCGTACTGCTTACATTTGTTACTGTATGGCATTGCAGCTCTTTGATTCTAAAACTTAGTAATAACGTGAGTGTTGTGAATTAATTTATTGTATAAGTGAAATTTTAGCATCCTATTGAGATTAGAAATCATTACGACAATGACTGAAAGTGGTTTTGTAAAAGTACAATCGGATAATCTGCCGAGAATAGATGCATTCATGCAGTCGGCTTTTATTCAATGAAATCCTACGTCCGCTGAAGTAAAAGGATTAAAAGCTGCAAGGTAATTATTTTATACCACAGTATGTTAGCTATTCTAATTATGATATTATGCTATGCAGTAAACATAACCTATAATTTTTGATTTTTGTAAAACAAACAAATGTTAAACGAAACTGCCTACCTAGACACTGTATGTTATTGCTAAAACTAATCACATGTGATGTTAATAGCGGTCTGTCTAGTTTATTACGATATTTTCTATGTTATTTGGCAGAAAATTATATGTATAAGTTATAATTGATACTTTTTGTTCAAGATCTGAATGTGAATCCTATGGAAATTCAGCATTAGGATATGTACAAGTAAAAAAAGAAGAGATGGGATTTGTGTGTTTAGAGCTCGAATAGCACCTGAGCATAACGTGGGACAGAAATGTTATGCTGTAACAGCTGTTTGCTATGAAACTGAAGGAAATATCCTATCTGTTAACTGTGAAGATTGTTCAGCACACAGAGGTAGGTGGATCATCTCTTCTCATTATGTGGCCGTACCATCATTCCTGCATTCCTTTTATCTGTTTAAATAATATAATATAAATTTAGTACAATGGAAATATCAAATGATAGCAGCTGTGATTTACATACATACTTAGCACTAATTAGTCAATGCTATTTATATATAAAATAATTATAATTGTTTTCTATTTAAGGAGGGTGTAAGCATGCTATTGCCTTTTTGGGGTTACTGCACAGGATAAGTGAAGACCCATCAACTACTTGCGTTGACTGCTATTGGAAGAAATCTAAACTGTCTTCAGTTGGTACAAGCCATAAACTTATAAAGGCTTAAATTTATAAATTGAAATAAGCTTTGAGTTCTAAAGAGTATTTGAAATAAAACAAAATTTAATTTGAATTTACTTTTTTATTAAATAAAACATCCTGCATTATAATTATTAATTAATTTATAGTATTAAACCACAAACTATTATTATTACTTTATCTATCATTGGATTTAATGTGGTCTACACAAGCATGAGGTAGCATCATGTCATACTCCCTTAACCTATTACACGTTCCACATGTATCCTCAACGCCACAATCTGTTTTGATAGCTTACTACATGTTTAGTGCTCGGGGACAACTTTGAAACTGAAGGTGGTTGTATAAGTGTAGGTACATCTTTAAGCTTCAATTAAACATGACAAATCTTTGAATCTTCTGTCTGCCATCACTGCTTGGTTAGATATTAAACACTCCAAATATCCAGTCTTGAAATATCATAACATCTGTAGCCCTTCCAGACATTGACATACGATCTTGGCTGTCGGCAAACAATTTTTTTGGCAACTGATTTTATTGGTGATGTTGCAGTATTTGCTAATGCACAGGTTTATGAATAAGTAGTTTATTTTCATTCTCCAATGAATTCATTTCTTCAATATGGGAAGAACTGAACCATTTTCTCATGATAGCACCCATTCTTATAACAGGAGGTTTGGCAATGGAATATGTGAGGCAGAACTCCTTTATTTAATAGTAGTATCACAGTTACACCTTCTTATTTCATCATGTTGTATGTATTATACATAATTTTTTATGATATTGTCTTTATTTCAGGCACAACGCAATACATAGAAGGTTGCTTTTGAGCTTTTTTCATGGTGAAATTAAGTTAACAACGAGAACACCTGTTAGTAAACAATGGACTGGGCTGTCATGTCACAGCGCGACTGACGTCATCAACAGAGCGCGCGAAAATAGCGGCGTTTAAACAGTTCAAAATTATTCTCTATTTTTTTTTTTTTTTTTTACCTATTTAACTTCATTTTTAATCAGTATTTATATTTTTTAATATGTTAAAACGTTGTAAACTATGAATTAAAAATATAAAATAAATACATGCATATACCCTATTATGCCGTTTTCTACTCGCTCTCCGCCGACGGTGGGACCTTGTCGTAACCTCATTTTTTTGGTCGACGGTATCGTCGAACCGTTACGGAGGCTTATAATTCACTCATAAAACAGCGCATTATATAATATGGCTTATGTACACATATATATATCATGTCCCAGACCATTTTTGATGAGCAGATGTTCGTGACCTACGATGATACGGATTTTAAACTAAAATATATTTTTAATTCTTGTTATTATTTGCCAGGTTTGTGGAGTGAATATTATAACAGTCAGTCCGGGTGCATAGGTAAATAAAAACATCCATCTTACAAATAAAACAAACACAATGTAATTAGTAAAATTATTTATTAAAATAATTAACACACGGCTCAGCAAACGATTTACATTGTCCATTCATTTTGAACAGAGCCTTTAGACCGTTGGAAATTTAAAGGCTCGATATTCCCGTTACAGCCTAGAACTTTGGGATCCTAGTTAGTAGTTCTAGAAAGGGGTTAAGAACTACATCAAAGTTTTACCCAGGTTGGGCTAAAAGACCAGCTTTGGACCGCCGGGCCAAGTCAAAGACTAGTCCTAACACTTTTGGACTCAAGGACCAAGTTTAGGACCAATTTTGGAGCTCAGGACCAGGACCAATTTAGCAGTTAGGTTTCGAGCCGTGAAGGTGATGACTTATTGGACAAATCTTTCTCCGCTTGAGGGGGGCATGTCAGGGTCGAATTGGATTCCAGTCGCCTCCTCAAGCCAACCCAAGTACTTACCAATGGCCAGGAAATCTGGAAAAAGTTCATGAATTTAGAAATTGGGTCAAGACTTTAAGAACAGACACATCCTGACTATCAATATGTAGTCAAAAGTAAAAAAAAAACGAAATCCCAAAATTGTCTATGAACTCATTACTGAATCAATCATTCATAACGCGAGAGAGAGAAAACGATTAAGTAATTAATACTATTATAATGGCCTGTACAATATTTCCATACATGACTTCCAATCAAAAAGTTTAATAATTTTAATATAAATAATCATTAAAAATGATTATTTATATTAAAATTATTAAACTTTTCGTACGTTGAATTCGTCGAATTTGAAGGAAACGAAAAAAAAATATTCCAAAGAAAAAAAAAAAGTCGCAACCGTCGAAATTTATTTTTTAACTTTCATCTCTACTCCTAATCCCTCTTGTCTAATTGCACTCGACTATTGCTGTTTAACACTATTATGTACTTATTGAGACTTTACATAAACAGGTGACTTTTTTATCACTTTCCAAAAAAAATGGGTATAATAGGTGAACAGAATAGAAGTGTGCTTCTACTCCGTTCCACATACCCATTTTTGGCATATCAACTTAGTTTTTTTTTTCGAAAAAAAAACAAAAAAACTAAATATAGAAAAAAAAACGAATTTCAAATAATTCGAAATACGCGTACGATTTGAACGCGTATTTCGAATCATTTGAAATTCGATATTTTTATATATTTCTTTTTTCAATATTTCACTTTCTTTATTCTGTTAAGAAAAGTTTACTTGAAATTTGTAGCGTTTTTTGATGATGGATCATTTTTTTTCCAAGCTGTGGAAAAAAGAAAAAAAAAACTAGGTATGCCATAAGCTTCACCTAATATACCCATTTTTTTTTTGGAAAGTGATAAAATAGTCATCCGGTATAATAAAAAGACCTTCTTAAATAAGCCCTTTAAGTATTTATATTAATTAAAAATAGTGGTGTATACTAACTGCCCAGCGAGACAAATAATGTCAGCCTTTAGACAAGGTACGTAATGATAACCACGACCGCTCTAACAAGACTGTTACGAACAAAACGGAGAAGCAGATCTACCCAGCTTTGTCCCAACAAGATGGGCTAGACTTCCGGTCTAACCGGATGCAGCTGAATACGAGTACTTTACAAAGAGCGACTAGGTACCAATCTGTATTTAAAAAAATGGTACCAGTTTTTTCTACACTGAGTCCATTCTAATTAGAGGTTTTCTTTTTGAGGTATTAAAAAAAAACTTAGTTTCCAAGAACTCTATAGATGGCGTTGAATTTGCTATGATAGTTGGTGCCAAAGCCAAAACGCTTGGGAGAAAAACATTGTGTCACGTCACATACTCTCGTTGACTGACACTTTCATTTGCTTAACCTTCCGAATATAACCTAGTTTTCTCGCGGTTTGTTAAAATCAGTTTTTTTAGGTTCCGTTCCTTGCATTATCATACTAACTCCTAGCGCCATCTATCCAGCGACTAGGGAAGAGCTAAAAAGAAAATCCCTCATTTGCCCATTATAGTGGCTTTAACTATATTATGTTCTAAGAATGTTGTCAGATAACCCAATTAGTGTGACATTATACTTCATAAAAGATAGCTTGATCTCTGCGACATATGTCAAACTCATACAACAAACTTCAAATTTGAAGTTTGTTGTATGAGTGCATTTTTCACTTAGGTCCGCAAAATCATAAAAGTTAAAAAGAGATGACAATATTTTTATGATTTCGGTGTCGATATGCCTCATATTTGTATACTTAACTGTTTTTCTTATGGTCAAACATTTCATGTCCATATGATTTATTCGTCAGTGCATAAAATGTCGCAGAGATCAAGCTATCTTTTATGAAATATAGAAGAAGAAGAAAGAAAGAAAGAAGAAGAAGAAAGAAAGGAGAAGAACATGGAAGATAGCACCGTTTTAAGCTTTCACGGCGGTTTCTAATTAAACTTATACTGTCACTGTCACGATATCTTCCGTGATTATTATTTATTTTGAGGTCTCGGGAACTCATTGAGAACTCAAAAATAAGTAACAATCACGGAAGATATCTCGTGAGTGACAGTATAAGTTTAAAAAGATTATAATATCAACAATATCAAAATCATTATTTCAGCCACTGCGAGGTATCAGCGTTCCCTTTCGTCTGAGGATCTTCCCAGTTCTCTGCTTGCCAAATCCAGGTGTAGATATCATCAACCTAATACGCTCTTTGTAGGCCCTCGTTTCTTAAATCCAGAGGCATGGAGGCATACTTACTTCTACAACAAAGACAATAAAGTTTGGTACTCACTTCCGCTCGCATCAACGAGAAGACCGAACTGCAAATTGTGGCTGTTTACTAGAGCTCCACCGATGTCGTACTGAAACAGAACATATAACATGTTATGAACCTTCCTAGTTTACTTGATAACACAAAATATAATGCCCGCTAATGGCTCTCTCTGAACAAGACTATCAAAGATATGTAGGACGAAGATGAAGATAAGCTGGCTCTGAATAAAGGATAAATGATAATTGATAAATGATGTTTATTTTGCAAGTAGGTTTTTACAAACACTTTTACACGTCATTTTTTTAAACTAGATGGGGCCGGTGTTTCGTACCTGACTACTCTGAGAAGAAACAGCCGAAACAAACTCAGAGGTCATAGTCTCTTTTAAAGTCCAGACAATTTGCTCAATTCACATGAGGACTATGCAGATTAGTGTCTGAGATGGTCTTTTGAAGAAAGAACCATACAGATTTAAGTGGACCTGTCCAGTCAGTGCAAGCATTTCTCAGTTAACGTGTAGCTCGACTTATAACTCAAGGAGCTCAACGAAACGTCGAACAATACCAAAGAAAGGACATTTGGGTAGGTCGCTTAAAGTACTCAAACTGTCAGACGCTAAGATATGTGACGGATAAGTGCAAGAGACATATAGTACAGACTACAGTCTGTGCCGGATTACCACATCACTTTTATCTCTTCTTCCTTATAATAACAAAACAAATATTTTTTGTACGCGATTTCGCTTGCGTTATAGCCGGAAATGGTCACACGCTTTAATATAGCCTACTAGTCTTGAGGAGCTTCCTATTACTGAATGAATTTTCGAAATCTAATCAGTAGTTCCGAAGAACCATACTTTACAAACTTACAAACAAATACCTCATAAAATATTAGTATGGATAATATAATTGATGTTAGATTGAGAAATCCATAATTAGTTAGTGAAGATTTAACACCTAAACCCGTATACACACTGTTCCAGTAACGCACTTTTGGGCCATCAAACAAATAAGGGTAAAGTAATACAGTTCTTCTAAGTGTCAAATCAACTTACCTCGCTGAACTCGACACCGGAGACGGCGAGAGAACCATCTTCAGCCTCTTCAACATCGACGTTGTAGCAGTTCGCCACCACACCGGGAGCTGGAAGAATAACACGGTAAATGTGCAGGCGGATGAGGATGCAACTTTGTGACTTACGGCTAAAATCTCAATTTACATTGGGTATTTATGTGTACCTATTCCTGATTTAGTCTTTACTCGACGAGGATTTTTATATGTATACGTTTTTAAAGCGACGTGGTCATTAACATTATCATTAACACTGAAAACAGAACACTTACCATGTTTACTGTTAGTTTTGGCGCTGGCTTACCGTTATGGAAAAAATGCGGAAGCGGCTCCGGACACCGGTCTATAACTGAAGTATCAGTCAATGTCCAGGGTACGCAGCCAGTCGTTAAATTATCCGACCTGTTCCGGACCAGTCTGAGCGAATAGTAACTGGACCATAACTGTGATTACAGAGGTAGGTACTCACCGCCATCAACCTCACTGAAGCCGCAGAATCTAGCGGTGTCTCTGACTATGCCAGCGGGAGAAATGGAACGGATGTTTCCTGATAACAATAAATAGTAGTTAGTTATGCAATAAAATGAAAAATAAAAAAACTCAAAGCATTTATTTCAATTAGACCATTACGGCACTTTTGAATGTCAACGATACAAAAGAAAACAAAGCTACAGTCCCAGTCACAAGACATAATAACTTGAGAAAGTACTGTAGATGCCCATTCCCTAGCGTAGATCTCGATGGAGAAGAACGGGCAAGAAACTCCATGGACACTCTTTTAAATCAAAATATTGTTACAAAATCTTAGTTACATCATTCATGTTGAGATTATACATATGTGAGAACGATGTAGAAAGACGTGCACATTAAGAGCGTCCAGAGCAAAATATTAAATCAAAAATGTATAAATAAAGTAGGTAATTAAAATGAACCATGGCAGCTAAGAGATGACCAGTCCCAACTGACAGCGCCCGTACACGAACATGACGCATGTATCGGCGCCATTCAACTCAACCAGATTGAAGGGAACTAAATGACCCGACACACCCGCCACCATCAGCGAGACATTTGAGTGAGCATGACATTCTCTCAGCCACCAAGGCATATTCAAGTCAATGAAAGATAACTAAATGCAAATGCTTTACAGTACATGGTACTCACACATGAGCTATGCAATTATACAATACTAAGAGATGGACTCTATACAAAGCAAGGATATTTTTACAATCTTCTGCAGCTACCACAATAATTTGCCCAATTAGTTTTCCCCTATGGTTGTGGAGCAGGACCAGCATTGAGCCAAGCATCTTTATCATTAATGTAATCCCCTAACTTATAATATGCTTGACTACATAGTGTGCGTTTTATACAAGATTTAAATTTCGTTTCATTTAGTTGTAGAATTGGGGGGAGGTATTTTATTGTAACATTTTAAACAGTACCCCATGAAAGATTAATCTACCTTAGCAAGCCTGAAACCTGGCTGAACTAGTTGGTCCCTATTTCTAGTATTATAGTGGTGTCTATCACCTCTTTTACTGAAAAAATGCAGATTTTTCCTAACGTACATGATATTCTCATAGATGTATTGCCAAGGTACTGTCATGATATTTATTTCCTTAAACAGTTCTCTTAGAGAATCGCGTCTACGTAATTCATATATGGCTCTGATGGCTCTTTTCTGCAGAATATATATAGACTCGATGTCTGCAGCCCGTCCCCATAGTAAAATACCGTATGACATAATACTATGAAAATAACTAAAATAGACTAGCCTCGCCGTATCAACATCTGTAAATTGACGGATTTTTCTAACAGCATATGCTGCTGAGCTCAGCCGTCCTGCAAGAGATGTTAAATGAGGACCCCATTGTAGCTTTGAGTCGAGCGTCATTCCCAAGAAAACCGTTTTATCGACAAATTCTAGTTTCTCTTGATTCAATACCACGTCACAGTCACTACTTTTGACATTTGGTAAAGAAAATCTTATGCACTTTGTTTTTTTCCCATTTAGTACTAAATTATTAGCGGTAAACCAATTATGAACCTGCAGCAAGGCGTTATTTATGTCGTCAAGATTTGTGGCACGTCGTTTATCCTAAATATTAAAGAAGTATCATCAGCAAACAACACCAATTGCGGGTGGTTGTTAAATAAATGGGGTAGGTCATTTATGTACACTAAAAAGAGGAAGGGACCCAATATCGGACCTTGTGGTACACCCATTTTTACTTTTAAACCCAAAGAATTTACACCATTTACTTGTACATGCAGCAGCATGTACAAGTAAATGGTGTAAATTCAATGGGTTACAATGTGGTTTCAATGGGATAGACAGCAGTCTATCATTCAAATACGATTTGAATTATATTATTTCTATTATAAAGTTAGTATGTAAATAATGTAAATATTATAGAAACTTCAAAAAATAGTAAATTTAAATACGATTTTACTAAACTGAGCGCAAGTTTACCTAAACCGTAATGCTCCAGTTTCAAGATCAGGGTTTCGTGATTTACGCAATCAAATGCCTTCGAAAGGTCACAGAAGATTCCTATGGCATCTTGTGCCTCTTCCCACGCAGTAAATATGTGTTTTAATAAAAAGACACCGGCGTCAGTCGTACAACGTCCTTTGGTGAAACCGTACTGTTGCTCGTGTAATATTTTATTGGTGTTAAAGTGGTTAAGCATTTGATTGAGCATAATCTTTTCAAACACCTTGCTGAAAACCAGCAACACGGATACGGGCCTATAGTTATTGGTGTCTTTACTGTCTCCGGATTTAAAATAGTACTTTGTTCACCGAGAGGAGAAAGTGACCGATTACCGTCGAGGGTGTCGTTTGAAGCCCGAGCCGTAGGCGAAGGCTTTAAAACACCCGAGATCGGGAATCGCAGTTTCTCTCGAGTGATACATAGTGCTTTATACTACACCAAATCTTCATCATCACTATCACTACTGATCATTTTGATAGTTTTATTTTACTTTCTACGAAAACTGAATCCTCAAACAACACACAAATTGGAAATGGCGCCAATGGCGTCTGCAATTTTCACATGTTCTTTTTTCAAATTGTTTATCCTGCCGCCAGGGTCGCACTGCCAGCCCGACACCATCCAACACACAGCTAGTGGCCAGTGTCATTTTGCGAACTTGGAGATAAAAACTTTTTAGCTTTTGATATTTAGGTTACCGGCGCATAGTCTTACCCAAAATTAAAAAAGAAAAACCACGTAAGAAATGGATTTTCATACACTTTTCTCTCCCGCTCAGATGCGTTTTCTCCCCGCATATTTGTTCGATATACAATGACGTACTTTCTACCGTAAATTTGATAAAGTATCAAGGTACTTTCCAAGCAGGTGTAGTATAAAGAGGTATTACCTTACTGAATTTCATTAAATCTGGGAAGACCCCTTGATCCACACACAAATTAAATATCGAGGCTAAATACGGTGCTACAGTCTCAATAATTGAAGTACAAGCTTTGATAGACATACCCCATAGATCTTCGGTTAATTTTACCTTGATTTGTTAAATTTGTTTGTAAAAATACCTAAAATAACACAATTTAAATATCTGGATGATTGAGCTTTGCTCGGTTTTTGACGTGATAACGTCTTATAAATCGATAAACACCGGCTGCACGCAAGAAAAAGTGTCACACCGTTACGCGCGTCGTCACGTTTTTTTGACATATCAACGCCAGCCCAAACCCTTGGACCTATAAAACTGAAATTTTGCACAGTGGTTTTCTTTATAATGTAGACAAGAAGAAAGGAAGGATTTTCTGAAATTCAACCCGGATTTAAATAGGAGATGAAAGTTTTGTACGAAAGTCCGTCAGTTTTAAAGTTTGGATCTTAAAATTTTGTGTTTAGGCTGACGATTGAAAATTAATTTATACGTGTCTCAGCGTTTTTGATAATTACACCCCCAAAGGGTTAAAAAAGGGGATGAAGTTCTGTATGGAAAGTCCTTAATTTTCGAATTAAAAATCACAAAAATTATTATATAAGCGTATAAGCTAACGCAACGGTGTTGTTAGAATTTCAAGAAAAGGGGCATGAAATTTTGTTTTTTATGTTAAAATCTCTAATATCATGAAAAATGACGTTATCACATAAAATTATCGTCCGTAAACCGACTTTACAGACAACCATTTTTTTTTTTTAGGTTTCCGTACCCAAAGGGTAAAAACGGAACACTATTACTAAGACTTCGCTGTCTGTCCGTCTGTCCGTCTGTCTGTCACCAGGCTGTATCTCATGAACCGTGACAGCTACAGTTGAAATTTTCACAGATGATGTATTTCTGTTGCCGCTATAACAACAAATACTAAAAACAGAATAAAATTAATATTTAAGGGGGGCGCCCATACAACAAACGTGATTTTTTTGCCGTTTTGTCTAATGGTACGAAACCCTTCGTGCGCGAGTCCGACTCGCACTTGGCCGGTTTTTTTCTAAAAATGAAATACTAATTTTCATTAAAATCGTTGGAGCCGTTTCCGAGATTCAGATTTTATGACATAAGGTCCAACTGTTTATACACGAAATCTCTTAAGAGGTACTCATAATTATGAACAACTTTTACCATGGGACCAAACCCAGACTTGCAAAAAAAAAATCAGCTGATCCCTACATTATGTTCGCTTATCTCGTCAAAATGTATGAAACAGCAGATTTTTTTCCTGAATAAAACTAATTGTTATCCACGACAAAATGTAACATTTGCCTCCAATGCAAACCTACAAAAAAGTCGTAACAAAATCGCCTCGTTAGCCGAAATTCCGCAAAAAGCAACGTAGGGACAGTAATACATCATCAGAAAACGGGCCCGCAGTCGGTGAACCTTTATTCAAATGTAAGCTTGAACAGAATCCGACCGAGGGTCCGACACTGGACTTGTCCTCGACAGCCGGTGGAACTTCGTGGAGCACTTCCGACGTTTGGCCCCCAAACTGGAACGGACCGGGGCTGCCTTCAGGCGGCTCCTGCCCAACCTGGGGGGGCCGAACGCCTCCTGCCGGAGGCTCTACGCGGGAGTCGTGCGGTCTATGGCCCTCTACGGGGCCCCGGTGTGGGCGCGTTCATTGAGGCGGTGAGCCGCCCACTACTTGAACGCGCCCCAAAAAGTGGTAGCCGTAAGGCTGGCCCGGGGCTACCGCACGATCTTCCGTGAGGCGGCGAGCCTCCTTGCCGGATTGCCGCCATGGGATCTGGAGGCGATAGTCCTCGCGCGCTTACATGAATGGCGCGCGGAGGCGCTAAGCCGGGGGGAAACTCCGCTGCCGCGGCAAATTGTCGCTCAGCGGACAGACTTCCGGCAGGATCTCATGGCGACATGGAGAGAGCGACTGTCGCAACCCTGTGCAGGGCACGCCATGATAGTGGCGATAAGTCCCCTCTTTGAGGAGTGGCTGGAGCGACGCCACGGCATCCTCACCTTCCGCCTGACGCAGGTCCTCACCGGACATGGCGTGTTTGGGAGGTTCCTGCACCGAATCGGGTGGGAGGAAACGTCCGGGTGTTTCCACTGTAAGGATCGACCGGAGGACCCGGTGGAGCACACGGTGGAGGTGTGCCCCGCGTGGACGGAGCACCGCCGTGTCCTCGAAGCGGCGATTGGCGGTGGCGACCTCTTGCGTCCGGCCCTGGTTCAAGCCATGGTCCGGAGCGAGACGGAATGGGACGCCGTCACCTCCTTCTGCGAAGCAGTAATGCTGGAGAAGGAGGTGGCGGAACGTGAGAGGGAGAGAACCTCTCAACGTCCCGGCCGCCGCGGGAGACGCCCCGGGCGTCGGGAGCTACCACGTGGCCCCCAGCCACCGTAGGCGCGAGCCTGTGGACGGTGGGCTATGGGCTACCTCGCCGTCCGTCCGTCTCATGACGACAGGCCGTGTCGACGGCGCGTTCGTGTTCCACGCGCGCCTCAAAGAGAGTCAGCAATAGGAAGGGGTCCGTAAGGACCGATGCCTCGGCAGGCAACCCCGGCGGGTTGCGGGACTGTTCGAAAGAGATACCGTGGCCCCGGAACACAAAGGGCGATGAAGGAACATGTATGGGTTTTAGTCAATAAAAGTCTGACACTCCCTCCTGCTCCGCCCAGAGCGGGAGGAGTCATTTGATGATTTCCGAACCGAAAAACAAAAACCGGCCAAGTGCGAGTCGGACTCGCGCACGAAGGGTTCCGTACCATTATCTATACATTAAACAAAACGGCAAAAAAATCACGTTTGTTGTTGTTCATGAGATACAGCCTGGTGACAGACAGACGGACGGACAGACGAGAGAGTCTTAGTAATAGGATTCCGTTTTTACCCTTTGGGTACGGAACCCTAAAAAAGGGTCCGACAAGGGGACGGACCGTGGGTGGCGCGCAACTTACAACTCGCCTTTATAAATCGAACGATTGCTTTCGGCGAAACATTTTAATTGGAGATACAAATACAAATAATTTATTTTCTTTCACAAGTTATGTACTACATCTAGTGGTTGAAGTGACCTTTTAGACAAAAATTGCCTGTGTTAGGTCACTTCGCTCTTCCAAAGCTTAAAGTTACGTGGTGTACCAACAATTTTAAATCTTATTGTTAAGAAAATATTTCAAAGTATTTTTACAAAAAGAAAAAAATATGTAAAATTTTGAATTTGCATAATTAAGAATAAAAATTTACAAAAGCATAGTTATTTAATTAATATTTACATAATTTACATAATTTGCCGATTTAATGGGGGAGGTTTATTCCCCGCCGATCAGTCGCACGAATATGCTATCGCAATTAGGGCCTGCACAGACGACAGACTTTTTGTGCGATCGAGTCTGTGGCGCACATAATGTCTGCATGACTTACAAAAAGTCCGTCGCAGATTTTACGGAGACTCAAAGCACACGACGTACATCTTCATATTACATTACATCCCCCACTAACGAGCGCAGATTGCATACTACAAGTAGGAACCGACCGAAGGTTCAGTTTCAGTTTCGGTTTCGGCTAGTTTCGACCAAAAAATCATGTTTCGGCCACAGTTTCGGTTTCAGCCAATAATTGGCCGAATCATTCGGCCCCGCCGAAACTAGACGTTCGTGAATTGTCGCGCATCATTCGGGTAACTTCGAGTGAAGTGAACGTGATTGCCAGTTGAATTCGCTAGCCAGCGCGATCCTGATGATTTGAGGTTATGTGGTTTTTCTCGCGCAAACATTATTAGGTAAGTATTTGTTTTTACTTATGATTAATGATGATGTATTTTTATGGCATTCATTAGTCTTGTCCTACAGTGGAAAATAAATAGGTTGTAATAGAATAGAATTCTTTAGATATTCTAATTGGTTATGTTGAGTTATTCCCTAGAACTTATACAATATGAATTTATGTAGAAATTAATGTAACACTAAAATATGTGTGAAGATACCTGTGATGTTTGATTCAAACATTACTATATTTGTTTGTAACTGTTGTTGGATTACATTTGGATTGATTTTGGATTACGTTGTACCCGTATTCGAACCGCCCCGTAAATCCGAAACAACTACCTCCGGTGATTTAACAGGCATTTTTTCCCTTTAGTACGCGAGTTGTTAAGTCAATTCGGACGCGTAGTAAGTAGCACGTGGAAGTTTTCTAGTTAAACTTCGTTATTTACTTGAATTAATTTTCCTATTAATAATGACCGCCAATAGATATATATATATATCGGTATATTTACCTCAGTGGTTTTATTGTATTTTAATCTGTGAGATATTATTTATTTATCATAGACTGATTTATTTCAGGTAAAAAATAATCATTAAGACTATTGTAAACATAAGTTTTAACGTAAGTATTGTAATGTTGATTTAGTTTGACAAATATGTTGATTGAGTTTTTTTTATTTAAATAATAATTGTTAATTTTACAAATAAAGAACTATTTTGGTTACATACATTAATTGTTGTATTTTATTTGTTTACACGTGTTAACTGTCTATATATGCGTAAAAATACAATAGATTTAACATGCTATAAAAATTCAAATAAGTTTCGGTTTCGGTTTCGGCCGAAACTGGGACCAAGGCCGAAGGTTCGGTTTCGGTTTCGGCTGAAAATCCTGTTTCGGTCGGACACTAACTAAAAGTGCGCCGTCTACGTTCCCACGTGTTGGAGCAAACGTTCTATTTCTTCGCGCACTTTTAGTGCGGCGCGGCGCGATCTGCCAGAATGAAATGGATTTTTTGACTTTTAGCGCATCGTATGCGTTACTGCATATAATTGCTTAGGTTCTATTTTCACAGACTAAAAACTGCGTCACGGATAGTCTGTCATCTGTGCAGGCCCTTATTGTTTTCTGAAAACCACAAGTTGCCGTTTTTCGGCACCAATATCGTGTCTACAATGATCGCTTTGGTTAGGACGCGGCCTTACTGTTATACGAGTATATTCCATTACAATGTAATTCTAAAATGATTGTCATTCAACGAAAAAGAGATTCCTTCTGAAACACTTACCAGTCTGCTGAATTATTCTGCCGATCCTAATGAGGCCGATGTTGCCGCTAGGGTCCACGCGGACGGTGTGGGGCGGGGAGGTATTGGCCTCGGTCACCAGAGACGGGTTGATCACGTTGACTACACCGTAACGGATCCAGATGAAACGAGCACTACGGGAAAACTGGTCCATTAGTATAGGTTTTATAACGGATGACTTTTTTATCACTTTCCAAAAAAAATGGGTATATTAGGTGAACGGAGTAGAAGCTTATGGCGTACCTAGATTTTTTTTTCATTTTCCTCAGCTTAGAAAAAAATTGATCCATCATCAAAAACGCTACAAATTTCACTTTTAATCAATATTATAAACTTTCATATTAGAACAAAGAAAGAGAAATTTCGAAAAAAAAAGAAATGAAAAATATCTAATTTCAAATCATACGCACAATGCTTTAGATTTTTTTCTCAAGCAAAAAAAGCTAAGTGTGCCATTTACTTCTACTCCGTTCAATACCCATTTTTTTGGAAAGTGATAAAAACGTCACTCTGTATGTAAACATATAATATGTAAGGCCTCTTATATACGAAGTTGTGCTTCGAATCCACACAAATACCAATGTGACTTTTTCAATTCATCACATGTAAGTACCAATGTTCTTTCAAGTTCTGGATATCGGTCAAGAAACATATTTTGCCAGTTATGTGTAAGTCCCATGTAAAAGGTAGCGAGCCTATTGCCATCAGCTGGGCACAAATCCAGACTCCGTGGCGGCTAAGTGTACTGTGTTCGCTTAGTGTACACTAAGTGTACGAACACAGTGGCCGCTCGACGCTATAGCGTCGGGCGGCGCGTTCTGCGGGGCGTCGAGCTGCCGACCAACGCGGCGGGCGTCTACTGTGGCCACTCACGTATTAAACGCATGTGTTTGACATGAACGCTGCACGCGCCGCCCCGCCCCGCACGCTCGATTCGAGCGGCCACTGTGTTCGTACACTAACAGTTTACCCGACCCGGGACTAGAACCCAGGACTTCATGCTCAGCAGTCTCCATTGCGGCCACTAGACCATTACCTATTGGAAACATTTGGATAGCCGGGATATCTAGGTGTGTTGTAAGTTAAAGTAACATACTCGGAGACGCAGCTAGCGCTGGTGAGCACATAAGTGCGGCCAAGGAGGGAGCCGGTGCATGTTCTCAGCAGCCCGCTGGTGGACACGGCGATGCGGAGGTGTACCACCCAACGGTTCTCGCCCAGAGCTGCGGCGGAGCCTGCAGGAGGAAGAATGGTAAGTAACGCTACACTAAGCTTGTGTCCTGAAAAAATCTAATTAATCCGTCAATCAGATTATCAAAAAATATTTGACTCGTATTTTTTCTTTTGTTACGTAAACCAACATTGACGAAGATACGACGCTTTTAAAATTCTCAATACGTCACGCCGTGCTATAATTTTTAGTGCGTTGTGACGTCACGAGCCACTCCCGAGTTTTGATGCGTTTTATCTTTGTCAATATTCATTGATTCACAAAAACAAAAAATACGTGTCCATTATTTTGCAATACTCTAACTGACGGACTAAATAGATTTGCAATTTATTGATGGTGGAAACTAGCCTATTGTAAAGTTTTAAACGACTTCAAAAAAAGAGTAGGTTATATGTTCGTGTGTATGTATTTTTTTTCATGTACCTATGTTACCCGATTTCTCCCCATTTGTGGGTCGATTCTCAAAAATCTTTTTTTTATAAAAAAGAGAAAGAGTATACTCCTGAGGTGGTCCCATTTAAATTTGGTGAAGATCTGATGCTGATCTTCGGAGATATTCCTACTATGGAACTCTTCAAAAATAGACGGCAAATCCGCTTGGATGTTTATTGTTTATACAACATCATGACGTAACATCACGCCTGTATGCTCTGAGGGGGTACGCAGATATGTACAATACACCCAGGTTTCGACAGTTAGGTATGTTAAGTTCCATTTATTGGGGATAAGCCTATTACCATGACATGTATTGTTAATAATGAAAAATAAATTCATGGCGAAATTTGTTTGGGAACAACTAAAAATGAAACAATAAATAAAAACATTTTTGCAAAAAATAAAACCGGCTTCAATAACACAACAAAGTGAAAAATAACTGTGTGTTTGATTCAGTATCTTTGCCACCGATTTCTGAAGCTAAAGTTATTTTTCACTTTGTTGTGTTTTTGAAGTCGGTTTTTTTTTTAAATAAATATTTTTCAATTTTTAGTTGTAAGTAATATCAAAAACTTTTTTGAAAGAAATAAAACCGACTTCAATAACACAACAAAGTGAAAAATAACTTTAGCTTCAGAAGTCAGTGACTTCTGTGTGTTTGATTCAGTTTCTTTGCCACCGATTTCTGAAACTAAAGTTTCACTTTGTTGTGTTTTTGAAGTTGTTTTTTTTTTTTTTTAATAAATATTTTTAAATTTTTAGTTGTAATATCCTTTACAAATATTAGCTATACATTTATTTTATCATAACATAACATCACGCCTGTAATCCGCGAAGAGTTGGGCAGAGGTGTACCCAATAGTACCTACACCCACATTTCGCAAGTTATGTTAAGAGTCCTATTACATTTTTTTCGCAATTTTTACTCCCTGGATCAAATTTTTTCGATCGGCGTACACGAGTCGATAATAATAGCGATCTCCGGATGATTGTCGATTGTTATTGACGAAAATTAGAGACGAGACTGACATGAGACTGAGGAGCGACCTGAATTGACGCAGAATTATAGTACTTCAATTTTATTTATTGTAATTTGTCTTATTATTTTGACAAACGAAAACTAATGAAACTTATTCATTGTAGATTGAAGTTTTATATCATATTAATTTATTTAATCAAATTTAGTTAATCTATATCTATACATATAATAAAACAGTAGAAAAACTGTGTCTGTACATTGAATATATTAAAAAATAAATAATTGAGGGGGGTTTAGAAACAGTAATAGAGCACGAATCCAAAAAAAAAAGTCTGTCTGTTTGTCTGTTTGTCTGTTTGTCTGTTTGTCTGTTTGTTTGTACACGCTAATCTTCGGAACTGCTGGACGGATTTGAATGATTTTTTTGTTGTTGTATAGGTATTAAGTCTGGGCAAGATATAGGCTATAATTTATCTTGGAAACTTGAACACCTGATGCAGAACCACAACAGACCAGCTGAACTATAAGAGATACAAAAATGGTACCATAGCAAAAATTGTTCCACGTGATGGGCATTTTCTGCTGAGAGAATAAATTTGAAGATCTGGAACACCTGATGTGGAACTCCAAGAGCCCAGCTACACTAACATATATATAGAAATGACGTTTTAGCAAAAGTTGTTCAATCTGATGAGCACTCTCTGTTGACTTATAAAAATCGAAGATCTGGAACACCTGTTGTGGAACTCCGAGAGCCCAGCTACACCATAACACATATAGGAATGACGTCTTAGCAAAAGTTGTTCGGTCTGATGGGCATTTCCTGTTGACTTTTATCTTGGAAACAAACACCTGATGCAGAACCGCAACAGACCAGCTGAACTATAAGAGATACAAAAATGGTACCATAGCAAAAATTGTTCCACGTGATGAGCATTTTCTGTTGAAGATCTGGAACACCTGATGTGGAACTTTAAGAGCCCAGCTACACTATAACATACTTATAGGAATGAAGTTTTAGCAAAAGTTGTTCAATCTGATGAGCACTCTCTGTTGACTTATAAAAATCGAAGATCTGGAACACCTGTTGTGGAACTCCGAGAGCCCAGCTACACCATAACACATATAGGAATGACGTCTTAGCAAAAGTTGTTCGGTCTGATGGGCATTTCCTGTTGACTTTTATCTTGGAAACAAACACCTGATGCAGAACCGCAACAGACCAGCTGAACTATAAGAGATACAAAAATGGTACCATAGCAAAAATTGTTCCACGTGATGAGCATTTTCTGTTGAAGATCTGGAACACCTGATGTGGAACTCCAAGAGCCCAGCTACACTTTAACATATGTATAGGAATGAAGTTTTAGCAAAAGTTCTTCAATCTGATGAGCACTCTCTGTTGACTTATAAAAATCGAAGATCTGGAACACCTGTTGTGGAACTCCAAGAGCCCAGCTACACCATAACACATAGGAACGACGTCTCAGCAAGTGTTGTTTGGTCTGATGGGCATTTCCTCTTGACTTATAAAAATGTTTAGTCTGATGGGCATTTCCTGTTGACTTACAAAAATGAAAGATCTGGAACGTCTCGAATCGTCTCGCGCATCCCGTTGTATTCCCGTCCCCGGGCTCTTAAAATTCCACATCAGACGTTTTGAGGTCTTCGATTTTGACGACCCCGTTGTCGCTGGCATAAGCAACAGGATCCGCGTACGAAGTCGCGGGCAGAAGCTAGTTTAGAATATAATGGACGCTGAATCAAGACATTTATGGCTTAAATTACGCTTTCTTTACGTATATTTTTACATACTTTATTTTTTTCGTGAAAATTCAAGGAATTTAAATAAATTCTAAAACTCCAATAAACAAGTAGGTAAAACATTCGGCTTATTTTTCAGTAATTTTAGCTTTTATAAGAATTGCATGTAACAATGTGAATTTGAGCGTCAAAGTTCCATCGCCGACGGTTTTTCTTGCAAACTGAGTTCGTAAAATATTTATAGTAAATTACACGAAAAGAAAAATGAAAATGTCCAACTTACAAGAAAGAGAATGGCACTATTTTTATTCATAAGCAAATAATTAAAATATTTAACTGATGCTGAAAGTTACTGCGTCAAAAATCATGAATTTGTAGAAAATGTAATAGGACTCTTAAGTCCAATGTAATAAATAGGAGGCGAGCGCTGGCGCAAATCCAGACTCCGTGGCTGCTGTTGAGAAATTCCTGATGGAAATACCCAATAACACTTTGCCCGACCTGGGAATCGAACCCAGGATCTCATGCTGAGTAGTCGCCACCACTAAACCAACGAGGCAGTCATTTATTTCATATTGTTAACAATACATGTCATGGTAATAGGCATATGCCCAATAAAATGGAACCTAACATACCTGTCAAAATGTGGGTGTATTGTACACATCTGTGTACCCCCTCAGAGCATACAGGCGTGATGATATGTTATGATGATGTGAAAACAACAAACATCCAAGCGATTGCAGCAATCACGACCGATTTGCTGTCTATAATCGAAGAGTTCCATTGTATATCTCCGAAGATCACCATCAGATCTAAGCAAGTAGCAGCAGAGTAAGTAAGAGCAAAGTAATTTTCATCCAATCACAAAAAGAATTATCGAAATCGGTTCACAACTGGCGAAAAAAAGGCTGAACATTCAGACAAAAAAAAAACAGACGAATTGATAACCTCATCTTTTTCAGTCGTTTAAAAATAAAAACACAAAAAAGTGAAAAACCACTTTAGCTTCAAAAGCCGGTGACAAAACACCAAATCAATCAAACAAAGGTCAAGCTTCAGAAGTCGGTGACATAAACACTAAATTTATTTTATTTTTAAGTCGTTTTTTTACCGTCTTTGTATAACTATAATATATACTACTTATAGTCTGTATTGCCCCACTGCTAGGCAAAGGCCTCTCCCTTTACGACTCAATTGTCTTTAACTAGTGGGCGTCAACCCCTTTGGTAGGAGTCGAGCTCGGCCCGCCATCTTCGCCTTATTCGTTTTCTGGCAGATAATTTGAGACAAATTCTGTTTAATTTATTTGGGGTTCTGGTACTTCTGTCATAAAAAATAAATTAAGACTGCCACTGATATTAAATTTATATGAAGGGTGTTCAATAATAAATAAACCAGAGTAGAATTATAAGTTTATATAAAACAATATTTTTATGCCAGCTTTGCTGAGAGTTGTAGTAGTCAAGAAGGCTTTTCCAGGAACTCAAGTGTTAAAAATACCGCCCCGGGACCCGACGGCTTGCCTGGCAAAGCCTGGGTCCTGGCATCGGAGGCTCTCGGGCCCCGACTGGAGGGGCTCCTAAGCGCATGCTTGGAGAGAGGCCAGTTCCCGCTTCGTTGGAAGACGGGGAAGCTGGTCCTCATCCGGAAGCCGGGGCGCCCTGCGGACTCTCCGTCCGCATACCGGCCCGTGGTGCTGCTCGACGAGGTGGGCAAGCTCTTTGAAAGAGTCATTGCAAACCGCCTCGCCGAGCACCTTGCGGGGACGCGGGGCCGGATCTTGCGGAACACCAGTTTGGTTTCTGCAAGGGATGCTCTACGGTGGACGCCATCATGCGCGTGAGAGCCCTCACGACCGGGATTGCGGTGTCCAGGGGTGGGGTTGTCTTGGCGGTGTCTCTCGACATAGCCAACGCCTTCAACTCCATGCCCATGGAACATCGGTTACGACTGGGTGCTGCGCGCCGACCTCCCTAGCGGCGTCAGCGTGGTTTGCTATGCAGACGACACGCTGGTGCTGGCACAGGGGGGTCCAACGAGGCGGCGGCCGACATCATGACACGCGGGGTTGCGATAGTCGTTGAGAGGACCCGGCAATTGGGTCTGGAGGTGGCATTGCATAAGTCCGAGGCCATGTGCTTTCATGGGCCTCGGAATGCGCCACCGCCGGGATCCTTACTGACGGTAAGAGGGGTATCCATCGGCGTCGAGTCGACGCTGAAGTACCTGGGACTTGTAAAGACAAGTCCCAGGTACTCCACCGGCTGTCAAAGGACAGCCGGTGGAACTTCGTGGAACATTTCCGACGTTTGGCCCCCAAACTGGAGCGGACTGGTGCCGCCTTCAGGCGGCTCCTGCCCAATCTGGGGGGGCCAAACGCCTCCTGCCGGAGGCTCTACGCGGGAGTCGTGCGGTCCATGGCCCTTTACGGGGCCCCGGTGTGAGCGCGATCATTGAGGCGGCGAGCCGCCCACTACCTGAACGCGGTGGTAGCCGCGTAAGGCTGGCCCAGGGCTACCGCACTATTGCCCGCGAGGCGGCGAGCTTCCTTGCCGGATTGCCGCAATGGGATCTGGAGGCGATAGTCCTCGCGCGCCTGCATGAATGGCGCGCGGAGGCGCTACGCCGGGGGGAAACTCCGCTGCTGCGACAAATTGTCGCTCAGCGGACAGACTTCCGGCGAGATCTCATGGCGACATGGAGAGAGCGACTGTCGCAACCCCGTGCAGGGCACGCCACAATTGTGGCGATAAGTCCCCTCTTTGAGGAGTGGCTTGAGAGACGCCACGGCGTCCTCACCTTCCCGACCGGAGGACACGGTAGAACACACGGTGGAGGTGTGCCCCGCGTGGGCGGAGCACCGCCGTGTTCTCGAAGCGGCGATTGGCGGTGGCGACCTCTCGCGTCCGGCCCTGCAAGCCATGGTCTGGAGCGAGACGGAATGGGACGCCGTCACCTACTTCTGCGAAGCAGTAATGCTAGAGAAGGAGGTGGCGGAACGTGAGAGGGAGAGAACCTCTCAACGTCCCGGCCGCCGCGGGAGACGCCCCGGGCGTCGGGGGCCACCACCACGTGGCCCCCGGCCACCGTAGGCGCGGACCTGTGGACGGTAGGCTATGGGCTAGCTCGCCGTCCGTCCGTCTTATGACGACAGGCCGTGTCGACGGCGCGTTCGTGTTCCACGCGCGCCTCAAAAAGAGTCAGCAAAAACGAAGGGGTCCGTAAGGACCGCTGCCTGCCGAGGTTGCGGGACTGTTCGAAAGAGATACCGTGGCCCCGGAACACAAAGGGCGATGAAGGAACACGGAACAGAGCGGGAGGAGTTATTTGATGATTTCCTATCCGAAAAAAAAAAAAAAAGGAACTCCAGTGTTGGCAACACTTGAGTTCCTGCAAGGCAGATGACCAAAAAGGAAGACAGAATGTTGGCATTTAATTAAACTTTAATGCTACCATGTTCAATCATATAGGTATTGAACAAAGGGCATGTGGCAGAATTGATAAAGAAATCTATCATGAATAATATTGTAAGGTAGGCTTCGGAATATACATAATTATGTGTTTTTATAACAATTATTATTAAAAAAATAATTATCTGTTTTACTTACTGTCGACGCCATGGTGCCAGCGCCCCTGAAAAATAAAAAGCACATCGTTGTTAAGGTGAACGCTTCAACCAGCTCGCGAAATTCAAATTTTCTTGCATTTTTTGCAATTTGCAGGCCAGTGCTAGGTTGCATGTTGATTAAAATATTGTTCGCAATTGTAAGACGTATGTACAGTAACAGTCAGAAGTCGACTGCCAATCTCGCAACACAATGGCAAAGCAATATTGGTGGTACTTATGACCTTCTTCTTAAATATGCGTATGTGTGTATAGGCGCCGCCGCCCGTATAGCGCAAACGATAATGTGCATTGCGGTGGAAGTGGAATTTTGACCTTTGACTGTACTTACACAATTATCATCAAAATCATCAATACAACCCCCCAAGTTCATAAAGGTCTAGCAATGACTTTGACCTTGAAAAAATCGTTCCTCTACTTTTATGAACTTAGAGGGTTGTATTGATGATTTTGATGGTTATAATTCTGTAACTACATACGTCTTACAATCGCAACAATATTTTAATCAACATACAACCTAGCATTGTCCTGCAAATTGCAAAAAAACGTAAGAAAATTTGGATTTCGCAGGCTACCCTGGAGCATCCCTTAATTGTTAAATATTGGCCAAAGAAAATATAGAAATGAGAACGAGAGTAATGATGGAAAAAGTTACCTACCTAAATTTAAGTTTACTAAACCAATTTATCGACGAATTTCAATTTTAACCACCTCCAATATATGTTTTTAAACTTAGGATCAAACTTATAGTTTTTTTCATATAATAAGAACCTTAATCTAAAAGAACGTACATTTAAAAATACCTACCTACCCAAATGGAAAATCTATCGGCAAAAACAAGTTTAAAAGATAACGTTAATTAAGAAATTAAGTAGCTATCATGATGTATTAAAATATAGATTAGACTTAATTACAAAATATAATTAGATAAGAATATTTTATTGATAAGGGGGTTTACCAGAGTATTCAAAATCAAATCGTTTTTAAAATCGCAAAGTTGCCGCTAGTTATACCTAACAGATAATAATGTATTTTGATCTATTTTAATCGGGCATTGTTGTCATTAAGATATTTTAACTTTAATCTGATCAATCTCGCTAACTTACTTTAATTATTTATTGATACGAATAGATATTATCGGAAATTGCCTTGTAGTACCTACATGAAGTTCGGAAGTGCACGAATGTATCATTTAAAATTAATATTTTACCATATAGAAATAAGAATCTAAAGATAATAGGTAGTAAGTACATTTTGATGCAAGAGGAGAAATTTTGTTATTGCATTTATTTATTTATTTATTTGGTACACCAACAGCAATACATACTAAGAATTAATGTGAAACAATGAAAATAACATAAAAGTGCTGGTATGTATGCCTATTATAGGTATACGCAGCATTCACCATCATCATCATCATCATTTCAGCCGAAAGACGTCCACTGCTGGACATAGGCCTCCCCCAAGTGTCGCCACATTGAACGGTCACGTGCGACTCGCATCCAGCGGATTCCCGCAGCCTTCACCAGGTCATCGGTCCACCTAGTGGGAGGCCTTCCAACGCAACGTCTTCCGGTTCGCGGTCGCCACTCCAGAACTTTTCGGCCCCATCGGCCATCCGTTCTGCGAGCAATGTGCCCTGCCCACTGCCACTTAAGTTTGGCAATTCTTCGGGCTACGTCGGTAACCTTGGTTCTCTTGCGGATGTCTTCGTTTCTGATTCGATCGCGCAAGGAAACTCCGAGCATAGCCCTCTCCATTGCCCTTTGGGTGACTTTAAGCCTTCTGATGAGGCCCATTGTAAGCGACCACGTTTCGGTCCCGTATGTAATCACTGGCAACACACACTGGTCATAGACTTTCGTCTTGAGACACTGCGGTAGATTGGACGAGAAGATACCGCGCAACTTCCCGAACGCTGCCCAGCCGAGTCGGATTCGACGATTGACCTCTTTTTCGAAGTTAGACCTACCTAACTGGACCGTTTGTCCCAGGTACACATAATCGTCTACAACTTCGAGTGTAGAGTCTCCGATCTTGATAGGAGTGGGTGTGACATATGGGCATTCAACATGACCTTGGTTTTGTCCATGTTCATTTTAAGAACCACTCTTCCGGAAGCTCTACTGAGGTCATCGAGCATTGTACTGAGGTCCTCCATGGTCTCAGCCATGACCACTATGTCGTCGGCAAACCGAAGGTGAGTGATGTACTCGCCATTGACGTTGATGCCTAGCCCTCTCCAGTCCAGAACCTTGAAGACATCCTCCAGTGCAGCAGTAAACAGTTTCGGAGATATGACGTCTCCCTGTCTCACACCTCGCTGCAGGAGGATAGGTTTTGAGACTTGGTCTTGAAGACGGACTGACATGGTGGCGTTTTTGTACAAACACTTCAACACCTCGATGTACCGATAGTCGATTTGGCACCGTTGGAGAGACTGCAGTACAGCCCAGGTCTCGATCGAATCGAAGGCTTTCTCGTAGTCCACAAACGCTAAACAGAGAGGCAGGTTATACTCTTCGGTCTTCTGTATAACTTGCCGCAGCGTATGTATGTGGTCTACGGTGCTATAGCCTTTTCGGAAACCGGCTTGTTCGGGTGGCTGGAAATCGTCAAACCTGCGCGCGAGACGATTCGTGATGACTCTAGAAAACAACTTGTAGACATGGCTTAGAAGTGAGATGGGTCTATAATTCTTCAACCAGGCATTGTCACCCTTTTTGAAGAAGAGCACCACCACACCCCTGCACCATGCCTGTGGCGTTTTTCCCTCAAGTATGACGGAATTAAACAGCTTCTGAAGGGCCTTAAGTACCGGTTTTCCACCCGCCTTCAGGAGTTCGGCCGTAATTCCGTCATCACCCGGTGCCTTGTTGTTTTTGAGCTGCTTCAGAGCCATCCTAATCTCATACAGGCTGACGTCCGGGATGTCTTCAGTATAGTGTCGGGTCAGTCTAGCTCTTGGGTCGTTTGCTAGATCTACGACGGGTTTACTAGTTGACGTGTACAACTGTCCATAGAAGCTCTCGATCTCCCTCAGAAGCTCCGGTTTGGCGGATAAGATCCTACCATCGTCGGTCTTCAGTTTCGTGAGCTGGCTCTGCCCAATAGCCAGATCTCTTGCAACTACCTTGGAGCCTTTATTCCGCTCAATCGCGTCTTTAATACGCTCGGTATTAAAGCGGCGGAGGTCGCTCTTCAAGGATTTAGAGATCCGTCTATTGAGCTGCCGATATTTACACGCCTCGTCTGAAGACTGCAGGATCATCTCACGCCGCTCCTTCATGAGCTTGAGAGTGTGATCGGAGAGCCTCTTGTTCTGATCTGTACGACGCGCCTTGAAGAACTTAGACCCGGTCGTATGGGCATTCACCATAAGACAACAATATTTAATTTTTCAAATCTTAATAATAAAATTTGAATACAATATACTTAAAAGAAAATTTACTTAATACTAAATGAAGTGATATGAATTATGATGATATTATACATGTCATAATTATGCATTATGAGTGTGATATCTAAAGAATTAAATTTTTTGTTGCATTCGAAGCTGAATTAACATCCGAGCCGTAGGCGAGGGTGTTTTTGAGCCGAAAACTGTAATAACAAATATGTATCAAACGACGTTTTACATTACACTTTTCGCGATTTGCTTTGGCCAGGTTAAAGGAGAAGCAAACCAAGCAAGCCAAGCAAGCCTAATTAATATAAAAAGATTTTTTTTATGTTTTTAAATTTAGAACACAAATAAATGTTAATTTGTTTATAAAAGTAAATTTTAGTTTTAAATAATCATGTTTATATATGATATTCTATTTATAAACACAGTTTGAATATTCAAAAATATTTACGCCGTAAAGACGCATATTGCTTTGCCTAAATAAATAAAAAACATTCGACTCCGATTCTATAGTCGGAGGTGAATGTTTTGCTTAGGCATTGAACTAATTTGGGCTAAGTATAGTATAGTTATCTGTGGCAATTTTTATTCCCGCACACGTGTTGGAAAATTAAAAAACGCACGCGTGTGAAATACATAACATGTTGAACCTAATCGTAACGCGATAAAAACCAGTTTTCGAGGAAGTGTTTTGAAAAGAAAATTAATTATTTAAACGAGTCACAGACAGATAAAACATAACGCATAGGAAACCTATTATATGAGTAGGAACTTGCGAACTTTACTTATATCTAACTACCTAATAGCCCGCGGCATCGCCCGCGTGGAGTTAAGGTGAATGCTCCAACCAGCCCGCGAAATTCAAATTTTCTTACATTTTTGCAATTTGCAGGCCAGTGCTATGTTGTATGTTTGAAGTTACAGAATTGTAATCATCAATACAACCCTTCAAGTTCATAAACAAAAAAAAACGGAAAAAGTAATTTCTACACCTTTATGAACGTGGAGGGTTGTATTGATGATTTTGATGATTATAATTCTGTAACTACTACCTACGTCTTACAGCCGTGAATAATATTGTAATCAACGTTCGACCTAGCACTGGCCTGCAAATTGCAAAAACGTGAGAAAATTTAAATTTCACGGGCTACTCTGGAGCATCAACAACAACAAACAAGAGCCCATAACGTCCACTGCTGGACATAAGCCTCTCCCACGATGGGAGGAATTTGCCGTAATCTCCACGCTTGGCAGGCGGATTGGAGATCGCAGTGATGAAAGACTAACAGAAAACGCTGCTGCCCATTCTCTGGTCTACGGAGGCGCAAGGTGTTCTGCCTCAGACATTAGTCGCCTTATACGACACCCGTGAGTGTAATGGGTTGGTTCTATTCTACTCTGCCGGATACCACACGGCTAAGCATCAGCCTTAAGAAATAGCCCAGGGGATCTTACTTCTGGGATAATAAGTAATCTTTGGGCTATAACGCAGTAACGCAACTAGCTCGCCAGTCTAGTCCGGTGCGTTACCGCGCCGTAGTCGCCCCGCGCTTCTTGACTTCGTGTCCGTAATCTTAAAAGTATATTTAAATAATATTGTGTATAAGTTGATGTAACATTTAGTTTTTGTTTCATCGCAATCGCTTCATTCTGTGAAAAGTTAGAAACGGTACACGTGAACTTATATGAATTTTACTTGAATACATTTGGAGAAACCCGTCTGGGCCTGGCCGTAACACGAATCAGATATGTACCAAAAAAACTACTATTTTGGTTAATTAACCCATTTAAATCTTAGCCTCTATTATAATGGCCAAGTGTAGAAAATAAGCAGTTTTAAACAGGGGAAAATATATACATGGGATATTCATGTTAATGGTCACAAAGTTATTTTTGGTGGTAATGACCACCACCATCTATCACCTAAAATATCAATTGATCACCGAATTTAGTAAATTGAGCAACAAATTTTAATGAGGTGGTTGATGACAAACTAGTTTTGCCTAAGCTGACTTGGGGCACTCCGACACTTTTTTTTTTATCCATTCAGAAGTAGGAGCCCTGCGAAGCGGGGCTCCGTCAACCTTGTCTCGGATGCAAGAGCATAACAGTTCAATTTCTGATGGCCATTAAATAAAAAATAAATTTTTGGTTCTAATTTCACGATAAAATGGGGATTAATTTCGGTGATCATTTACTAATTTTGGCAACTGGTGGTTCATTAATTTTATACCGTTTTCCGTTTTCGTAACTTATGACAGGATGATCGATTGACAAATTTTACTTTATTTCCTAAACTAATGAATTTATCTGTGTGAATCCTTTTGTGCTCTTGGTTTTTAAATACCTATACACCTTTTGGCACCAATTTCGTTAAAATATCTCTATTAATTAAAAATGACATTTTCGTATTACCATCATAATTCAGTCTTGTAATTACTTTAATAGTAAAACCAACTAACTATAAGTAACTCTTTTAAAGCTAATTAGAAACTATCTCAGCGTTTTTCATAATTCCATCCCCGAAGGGTTTAAAAAGGAAGTTGCCTATGAAGATTTCTTGTTGTTCGAAGTAAAAATCACTAAATTTATTATCTAGGCATATGGTTGGAAGCTAACGCAACGGTGTTGTTAGAATTTCAACTCTTAAGGAGGTGAAAGAGGGATGAAACTTTGTTTATAATTAAAGTTCTTTATTTTTAAGTTAAAATCCTGTCGTAAGTTACGAAAACGGAAAACGGTATAAAATTAATGAACAACCAGTTGCCAAAATTAGTAAATGATCACCGAAATTAATCCCCATTTTATCGTGAGATTAGAACCAAAAATTTATTTTTGACCACCAGAAATTGAACTGTTATGCTCTTGCATCCGAGTCGAGGGAGACCCGTACTTCTGAATGGTTTATAAAAAATACCTTTGTAACCTAATCTATCCGTGTCGGGGTGCCTCAAGTCGGCCTAGACAACCACCTCATTAGAATTTGGCGCTCAATTTACTAAATTTGGTGATCAATTGATATTTTAAGTGATAGATGTTAGTGTGTTAGTGGTAGATGTGTTGTGTGGACACAAAGTTAATTTTGGTGATCATTATAATATTTTCCCCCTTAGGTATTCCAGTTCGATTTTCATCATTTTTGAAGACTTCCTAAATGCTTATAAGAATTTCCTAAATCTAAAAATCTGTCTCCTGAAAAATCACTTGCCTAACCTGTTCTAGCAATGTCATATGACGTGGATGTAAAAAGTTGCGTGTTGGGGTTTCCCGCTGAAGATAGCACAAAAGCACCAAAAGACAAATTTACAATATGGCTAGAAGAATCTTTTGGCGCTTGGATGGCTGTGGCTGAGGGGCGTTGTCGCCATGTCGGTAAACATTCTAAGGGAAATTGTTTTGTGTAAAACTGGAAATGAATTGAAAAAGAAGATCTTGCATTAGTTCCGCTTTTCACCACGCGCCAAAAGATCGTTGTGTGATCATTAACACTAAGCTGTTTTTTTTACCCTAGATGTTCAATTAAAATCTTTGAATAAGATCGCTTATGGTAACTAGGTAAATGCTCTAAAATATCGAAAACGTATTTACCTGGACGGCGGCGGCGGCAAGCGCACACAAGAAAACAAAAGTGAAAGCCTTCATGTTCCAACGTCACTAATTATTATGAATTCATTACCGACTTTCTACTTTTATACTAATTAGCCTCCCTTATCAATGATAACAAGGGCGTCATAATATAATAATCTGTTGATACAAACACCGATTAATTTTGTGTTCCATGGCTCTTTCTTCTCTGCTTTCTTTTTTTTACTTTGCTAACGTAGGTAGGTATATTATTGTTGTGCTGGTTTTAGATTTCAGGTCTACGTAGATATACAAAAGCCTCTCTAATAGGGAATATGCACGTAATTTTTTCTTCACTTAAATCAATAAAATACAGTACTATCAACCCAAGAAAAGTATCAAAAGTTAAGTTCAACTACTGCTTGTCGCACAAAAATAATATTAAACTCCTGCAATTTTCTACGACAGTTCAAACGTCCGTAGCTGTCGTGGCCATGATGTGACGTCATTATCCACAATCTGCCTTGTTTACATCTCATTTTTTTGGCCTTAATAAAATAATTTTACTATTTTTATGTGCTATAATCAAGTAAAAATTGTAATAACAACATTATAATCAAATTTTAGTGAAACTTTTAAAATAAAAGTGTTTTTTTGACTCAATGAACATTGACGTCAATACGCGTTATCGAGGACGGTGTGTTTTAAGAGTACGTTCCGTTTAACAAAACAGTAAGTTGTAAAATAAGTGATGTATTAGAAACTTAAACAAGTGTACCACAACGTTTTTATGCGCCAATACAAGGCATTTTTCATAAATAAAAAGAGTTTTGATTTTCATGCATTACCCTGATGGTCTAGTCGTTGGAACTGGAAGCGCGACTGCCGTATGTCTGGTCGTACCTAATAATCAAATTCTTTGTAGCAGTTCGGAATCTGAATGTAAAATGTACCCAGTAAAATGTAAATGTCAATAATGCACCCTGTCAGGTAGGGGACGTACCTACCCACCAACAAAGCCGTGAGCAAATGTAGGACTGTGACGATGCCTTGACACTACAGGATTTTTGGACGCAACTGATGGCACCCAACTCGTTAAAGTTCTGCGCCGCGGCCGATTCTGTATAGATTTCCATCAATACGCATAGAAGAAGAATCTTCAATGGAAATTCGTTTTCCCGCAGTAATGGTCACTTTAATTTCGATTGTATTGTATTGTACAACGGGCTGGTGTTCGCAACGCTTTATCTATAAATTTATACTTCAGCTTCGGAACAGCGATACATCTTATAGTCCAGAACTCTGTTTTCTAGACTACCCAGATTTTAAATAATGAAGATGAGACAAGTGACAGCCTAGCCTTAGAATAATTCAGTTCCATGCTTGGAACTGAATTTTTCTAAGGCTAGGCTGAAGAATTGAAGTCGCAACCGATAGCGCAGAAAGCAAAACACTTACCGTGGCGAGATTAAAATATTCTGGCTCATTACCTAAAGATTTCTAGGTAATTAATAACGTAGACACGGCACATTAGCGTTGAGAATCATTAATCGTATTACCTTGGAGACTCAGGTACCTAAGTAATAGGTAGTTACCTTGCTACCTAAAGCTTTATTTATTTGGAAAGCTTTGATTATAGTTCAAGACCGTTTGACCTTGATTACAGTTTAAGTTACGATGGGGAGTTCCTAAGCAATAACCTACCTACATAAAACTTTATTTATTTTAAAGACATTGATCGTTCATTGTTCATATTTTACATCACTGGATGTGTTATGGTGAGGAGTTCATACCTAAAGCAATAACCGCACGGGTCTATACTCCAGGTTAATCAACGCTTATTGAGTTCAGTCCACGGATGGGTATAATATATCGGGATTTCTTTGGCTTGGAAAGCACGTTAAACCATTTGGTCCCGGCTGTCATTTTTAGATTTTGACACACATACGTTACGGAAGCAGAAACCCGAAATGCTGACAACAAGTCTTACCAGGGGGTAGCTGCAGTTACTGGGAAACCTAATACCTGGGCCCAGTAACTGGGTTGTGCAATTCAGATAAGCACACCTTCCATATTCAGCTGCATTCGGTGTGACTGAAAGCCTGGAAGCAAAAAGCTAGACAGATGTATGTCATCTTCTTACAAATAAAACAAACAATGTAATTAGTAAAATTATTTATTAAAATAATTAACACACGGCTCAGCAAACGATTTACATTGTCCATTCATTTTGAACAGAGCCTTTAGACCGTTGGAAATTTAAAGGCTCGATATTCCCGTTACAGCCTAGAACTTTGGGATCCTAGTTAGTAGTTCTAAAAAGGGGTTAAGAACTACATCAAAGTTTTACCCAGGTTGGGCTAAAAGACCAGTTTTGGACCGCAGGGCCTACTCCAAGACTAGTCCTGACAATTTTGGACTCAATTAAGGACCAAGTTTAGGACCAATTTAGAACAGCAGGACCAATTTTAGGAGTTCAAGTTTCGAGCCGTGAAGTTGATGACTTATTAGACAAAACGGACGGTTTCGGGAATGGCTTCGGAGTTGAAGTCGAATCCGGTCTCCTGCCTGAGCCAATCCTGGAACTGAGCGGTGGCCAGGGATGCTGGAAAAATATCATAAATTTGGGTTAGGTTAGGAACGATACGCCAGGTCAGATTAGGAACGATACTTCGGGTCAGTTTTGGAAGGTGGTTACGTTCGGAATAAAATTCGTTTTTTTTTCATGTTCTTATCCTAACCCGCGACCGGGTTAGAATTTTGGGTCAGGTTCGGAATAAACCATTTTTTCTGCACTGAAATGTATACTTATAAAGGGTCTAAATCACCTCTTAACGAAGCCGAAAGGCACTTGTTCTCCCCGTCATTGCGATCATTTTGTTATACCTTCACTATAACCTTCTAGTTGCGGAGATATTGGGGGTCAAAGGTCGACTTTTTGACAAGTTTTTTTTTATATTATTATACAAGTTTTTAATGTACTATCGGGGTCTTTTCCGCCTGACCATTTTAATTTTTTTTCGCTTAAATCATGCGGAGGCGCCGAGCCATGCCCCCTTAAAGTTTGGGCCTATTAGGAAAGCGTCAAGTTTGGCGCGCAAAGTAACAATAACTCTCGTTTGGCGTGCGTCGTCAATGCGCTCGGCCGATTCGGTACCTTTTCATTCATTTTTTCTACACAAAGTCAACGGGGCGGGGCTAGAGAGCGCTTTTATTTAGCGAGTGCAAGCAAAAATGAGCTTAGTGGTGGTCAGGCGGGAGTGTCCTCGATAGTACCTAAGACTTTTACTTTAAACACCTCAAAGACCCCCGTACTACTCAGTCCATCCATCAGCACGATGTTTTAAGTCAATGATATATAAACTATAGATACGTTGTCCGCACTCTAAAATGACAATATGAAATGAAGCCAATTGGCCACATCGCGCTTAGTTACGCACCAACCTGTCGCGCGACGCTACGTTTGTTTATAATTTAATAAATCCTGTGACGTGACTGAAGATGTATATTTATCTCCCTCTCGCAACTGGCATCCCGCCGTTCGGTGTCATATTTTCTTTCTCTTTCTTCACGCTTATAAGTAGTTCTAGTATTTTCGCCGTTTTTAAGCGCCGCGATGTTGGTTCATGACGTGTCTATATATAATATTTGTCATTGTTTTAAGTGCGTTAAATTGAATTCTACCACAAAACATGATTTTTCACCCCAAAAAAAAAAGTAGTTTCCCAGCAATAATTTTTGCGTAAAGTTACTTAGTTTGACGTACAGAATGCTTGGTTGACGGCTTCGTGATGAGGTCTTGTACACCCTGTATAAAATTGCAAGTCATTCTAATTTGCCCATTTTAATGGCTTTTATTATGTGTTGTAAGAATGTTGTTAGATAACCCCGGTTAGTATGACATTAGGCATTTATAAGCCTGGCGGACTTTCTAGAACCTTTTTGAGAACATAAAAGATTATCACCGTTTTAAGCTTTCACGGTTTATAACTAATCTTAGGTATACTGTCACTGTCATGATATCTTCCGTGATTAATATTTATTTTGAGGTCCCGGATCTCCTTGGGAGCTCAAAAAAAAAATCAAGTGACAGTATCTACATCTACACTAATATTATAAAGAGGAAAGATTTGTATTTTTGTATTTTTGTGTGTGTGTGTATGTTTGTAATGAACAAACTCAAAAACTACTGCGCCGATTTCAAAAATTCTTTCACCATTAGAAAGCTACATTCACCCTGAGTAATATATATTTTGTAGGTCTGTATGGTGTCGGACGTAAAGAATAACACCATCCCATCTTCCCGTGGGTGTCGTAAGAGGCGACTATGGGACTTACCAGAGAATGGGCAGCAGCGTTCTCTGTGCTTTTGTAACAACCGCACTGCGATCGCCAACCCGCCTGCCAAGCGTGGCGATTATGGCAAAACCTCCCTTTGGGGGAGGCCTATGTCCAGCAGTGGACGTCTTTCGGCTGATATGATGATGATGAACATATATTTTATCCCCGTACTCCCACGGGAGCAGGAATGTGTTTTCTGTGTGTGTATAATGTGTGGACTATGTTACTCAGGGTGAATGTAGCTTTCTGATGGTGAAATAATTTTTGAAATCGGCGCAGTAGTTTTTGAGGCCCAAAAAAAGTCTGAAAACCAGTCTTACTAAGAGGTATCGTATTACCCAGTACTAACTGGGTTGTGGAGGTCAGATAGGCAATCGCTCCATGTAAAATACTGGTATTCAGCTGCATCCGGTAAAACTGGAAGCCGACCCCAACAAAGTTGGGAAAAAGCTAAGCAGATGATGGCGCAGTAGTTTCTCTCAAATCTTTTCTCTTTATAATATTATTTCAGATACTGCTAGCTATCAGCCTTTCCTTTGGTCTGGGAATCTTCCCAATTCCGTCCTTCCCAAATCTAGGTGTAGATATCATCAACCCAATACGCTCTTTGTAGGCCGTGGTTTCTTAAATCCAGAGGCATAAAGGCATACTTCTATAACAAAGACAATAAAGTTTGGTACTCACCTCCGCTCGCATTAACGAGGAGACCGAACTGGACACCGTCGCTGACCAGGGGTGTACCGATGTCGAACTGAAACAGAACATCATCAAGCCTGTTATCCCTGAAGGGTTTGCAGAGGTACCTTTAGGACACCCACATGAAACAGAACATGACATGTTCATCTGCTTTCCTTTCCCAACAACTATAATGCCATTTTAGCATGTTTTCGTGTTATAAACTCATTGACTATGTTCCAACTACTTCGGCAAATCGGTACAAAATGAAATAACAACTTCCAAATCACAAATAATTCCACTAATGAGGTGTTTTCTAGGCCAGTTTCCACCAAAAAACGATAGATGGCGCTGTACAAGACTAATGTTAAATTCTGTGTGGCTATATGGAGCATGGTCTTCATTACTGTCAAAAATTGCCTTCCTAGTTTGTGTGCGTTCGCATTTCTTCGTTTGATTTGCATTTTTACATTACAATTTACTTTTTTAATTTTCGCGTTAATCGGACACCGAAAACATTTTTTTTATACTAATTCTTGTACACCGCCATCTATCGTTTTTTGGTGGAAGCTGGACTTGAAAAAACCTTATTAAAAATTCCATCACCTGAAAGTTAGGTATATCACCTCCAGCCAAATATATCCTACAAATATAACCTAAAAATAACCCCCATTCCCAAAATATAACCTATAGCCAAACCAAAATATAACAAAAAATAAATAAGGAACTAGTTAACAACTTGATCCATATTACAACATCATAATGAATAGAATTAAAATAATTATTACATAAAATCGGCCATCATGTGAATTTGCGAAAGCCTGACGCACTAGAAACTTATAGAATACAATTTTGCAATGTGAAGTATAATAAGTAGGTTTCTCGACCTCTTAACCTTAATTTAAAGATAGCGACTTTAACATAATGAGGTAGTGAAAATATCGCTATCAGCGCCATTGTAACCAGAATTAGCAATATTGTAAAACAGTTGCGTTTCAGTTTTGGTGTACAAAAAAGTATGTTCGATTCTATAAAGAAGGAGTAAAACTAATGTACATTTATATATCTAATTCTTAGATAGCGGTGCTTGTGGCAAATACGTCTTACGTAGGATTGTGGATTGGTGATAAAAGAGGCAGACTAAATAAAGTAAACAACACACATTGATTGTGTGTTCATTACTTTAATAGGCTAGTTTACACTATCAATAAATTGCAAATCTATTTATTTCGTCAGTAGAGTATTGGAAAATAATGGACACGTATTTTTTGTTTTTGTAAATCAATGAATATTTATATTGATAAAATGCATCAAAACTCGGGAGCCCCTAGCTCGTGACGTCAGAACGCACTAAAAATTATACTACGACGTGACGTATTGAGAATTTTAAAAGCGTCGTATCTTCGTCAATTTTAGTTTACGTAACAAAAGAAAAAATATCGGTCAAATTTTTTGATAATCTAACTGACGGACTAATTATATTTTTTCAGTTAACAAGCCTATTATTACTACTCCTGAATACTAAGAAAGACGATAAAAACAAATTAACTCTGAGATGGTAACTATTGCGTTGTTCAGACAGAGGCAGTAGCAGTGACGGACAGTTTGTCAGTAACTACTGTTTCAATCTGTTTAATAAGGATCTACTTTCTGATATATTTTCTATTATTTATATTCATCATCATCTCATCAGCCTATTATTGTTCCCACTGCTGGGACACAGGCCTTCTCTCTATGAGAGGGAATATAGAAAAAATATATATGTATAAAAAAATAAATAAAAAAAACCAAAGAAAAGTACAAACTGTTCATATTATAGTTCCCATTGTTCTCTCATCTACTGACATTATACCGAAATCTCTCACACAAAGCCTCAACACTCTACAGATGCCTAATCACACATTTTACATGCTGCAAAAAGCCACCATTCTCAACACCTGTCGAATCACCCGAAAGTTTCTGACTTCATCTATATTATCATCCATTTTCTCTATTTAAATTTCACCTTACATCCTTGTTTCCGACCTGCGTGTAAGGTTTCTTAGGCTCTCTTAGATGAGAAGAAACATAAAGAACAACAAAATAATAATAATAAATATATAAATATATTATTTTATATCTGTATTATTATTTTAAATAAATAATATCTGGCATATTTCTGGCATAGACAAAATAGATGCCTGCTAATGGCTCTCTCTGAACAACACATCATAGATATGTAGGACGAAGAAGATACTAAGCTGGTTGAATAAATTCGGATAGGTGCAAGAAACATGTAAACTGTGGTACAGACTACAGTCTGTGCCGGATTCCTCTTCTAATAACAACAAATTATAATAACAACTAGCTTATTTATATATATTACTATTTATATATATAATTATTATTATTATTTCACACGGCTTAATTTTTCGAAATCTGATCAGTAAGCTCCGGAGATTACCCAATACATACTTTACAAACAAATACCTCTTATAATATTAGTATAGATATACTTAATCGTTGTTAGATTGAGAAATCCATAATTTGTTAGTGATGACTACACTGTTCCAGTAACGCACTTTTGGGCCATCAACCAAATAAAGGACAAGTAATAACAGTTCTTCCAGTTCTTTTAAGTGTCAAATCAACTTACCTCGCTGAACTCGACACCGGAGACGGCGAGAGAACCATCTTCAGCCTCTTCAACATCGACGTCGTAGCAGTTCAGCACCTCACCAGGAGCTGGAAGAACAACACGGTAAATGTGCAGGCCGATGTGGATGCAACTTTGTGACTTACGGCTAAGATCTCAATTTACATTGGGTATTTACGTGTAGGTATTCCTGATTTAGTCTTTACTGGAGGAAGATTGACATGGTCATTACCATTATCATTAAGAGTCCTATTACATTTTTTTGGTAAATTCATGATTTTTGACGCAGTAATTCTCAGCAGCAGTAAGATATTTTAATTATTTGCTTATGAATAACGATAGTGCCATTCTCTTTCTTGTAAGTTGGAGTCCACATTTTCATTTTTCTTTTCGTGTAATTTACTATAAATATTTTACGAACTCAGTTTGCAAGAAAAACCGTCGACGATGGAACTTTAACGCTCAAATTCACATAGTTACATTCAATTCTTATAAAAGCTAAAATTACTAAAAGATAAGTTGAATGTTTTACTTGTTTATTGGAGTTTTAGAATTTCTTTAAATTCCTTGAGTTTTCACGGAAAAAATCGTAAAGAAATAGTAATTTAAGCCATAAATGTCTTAATTCAGCGTCCATTATATTCCAAATAAACTCAATTTTTTCAAACAAATTAATATGATATAAAACTTCAATTTACAATGAATAAGTTTCATTAGTTTTCGTTTGTCAATATAATAAGACAAAAATACAATAAATAAAATTAAAGTACCTACTATAATTCTCAATTCAGCTCGCTCCTCAGTCTCATGTCAGTCTCGTCTCTAATATTCGTCAATATCAATCGACAATCGTCCAAATATCGCTATTATTATCGACTCGTGGACGCTGACCGAAATAATTTGATCCAGGAAGTAAAAATCAAAAATTTGCCTAAAAAATGTAATAGGACTCTTAACACTGAAAACTTTATTGACACAAATCCTTACAATATGCTTAATATCTAGCGAAGTTCACAATAGTTAAGGCGTACAAAAGCTGAAACCATGACTCCTAAACTATAAAAACCTCTGACTTAGGAGTCAGTCAGATTTACCATGTTTACTGTTTGTTTTGGCGCTGGCTTACCGGTACGGAAAAATTGCAGACGTGGCTCCGGACACCGGTCTATAACTGAAGTATCTGTCAGTGTCCGGTGTACGCAACCAGTCCTCAAACTGTCCGAAGTCCGGACCAGTTTGACCGAATAGTAAGTAACTGGACCATAACTGTGATTACAGAGGTAGGTACTCACCGCCATCAGCCTCACCGTAGCCGCAGACTGTAGCGGAGTCGCTGATTGCGCCAATTGGTGAAATGGGAGCGATGTTTTCTGTTAACAATAAACGGCCGTTAGTTATACCTTTAAACGACTAATTAGTAGACACAATAGTTACACAATTGACATAAATCTCTTGTAGATTTAGTAACGGACAGGAGGATATGCAATAAGGGTTGCGGGACTGTTCGAAAGAGATACCGTGGCCCCGGAACACAAAGGGCGATGAAGGAACATGGATGGGTTTTAGTCAGTAAAAGTCTGACACTTCCACCTGCTCCGCCCAGAGCGGGAGGAGTCATTTGATGATTACACAATAGAATTTAATTTTTAAAAATTAAGCTACTAATTCCTTATGCAACGGACGGAACAGAG
The DNA here is from genome assembly GCA_905147715.2 of Xestia xanthographa. Taxonomy (NCBI): domain Eukaryota; kingdom Metazoa; phylum Arthropoda; class Insecta; order Lepidoptera; family Noctuidae; genus Xestia; species Xestia xanthographa. Next base: position 5,607,843 of record LR990661.1, on the reverse strand, counting down.
CTCATGTCATGTAAATTTTATGACATTCTCATAGACGTGCACCTAACAATTTAACAAGCCTGCGTAAAGTGTGTAAATTCCACAAAAGTGTTCCCACGTTTAGGTCCACAATAAAACAAATTGTTATCCGACGACAAAATGTAACATTTGCCTCCAATCCAAACCTACAAAAAAGTAGTAATAAAATCGCCTCGTTAGCCGAAATTCCGCAAAAAGCAACGTAGGAACAGTAACTATATCATCAGAAAACGGGCCAACAGTCGGAAAACCTTAATTAAAATGTAAGAACAGAATCCGTCCGAGGGTCCGACACGGGAACGGACCATGGGTGGCGCGCAACTTACAACACGCCTTTATTAATCGAATGATTGCTTTCGGCGAAACTTTTTAATTGGAGAAAGAGGGAGAGCTAGACGTCGTTTTGATGTCTTTGTTGGATACTAGGTTTTTTGGTCGCGTGGAGGTCAGGAATTATCACTCGAGAAGGTAAAAAGCCTCTTTTGTTCTAATCCAGGCCCATGGTCCATCTGTGTGACTACATCGAAATCCGACAGATTTATCTCAAGGTTTTTATAATATGAGTATGGTTTGTTCGGAGTTTTTCGGCCAAAAAGTTGGATATAGGCCGACGACCACTCTAGAAAGCCATCGAATGAAGTCTGTGGCCGAAATCGGCTAGATGGCATCATCGACACGGATTGTTCATTTAGATGCTCTTCTTGGAAGATTTGCCTACCACCATTTTCGGCGCGGCGGGCGGTGGTGCCAGTATGCGTAGCAAAATTTTCGCCCTGGCGCTTATACTTAGTGCTAAAACCGGCACTGATCACCTCCCTAACTCACAAGTCAAGTACGACGAAAATCGATAAGCCAGATTAGATCTAGTAAAAGTTCCCTTAAATTCAACTCGATAGATTCAACGAATATACGATCACAATTATTATTAGTTTTCTGAAACCCAAAAGACACCGTTTTTCTGCACGAATATCGAGTCTACAATGATCGCTTTGTTTAGGAAACAGCCTTACTGTTGTACTATAGTATATTCCATTACAATGCAATTCTAAAATGGTCGTCAAGAGATCTCTTCTGAAACACTTACCGGTCGGCCCTGCGGGTCTGTTGGTGCCAAGGGCAGCGATGTCGCTGCTAGAGTGCAAGCGGACGGCGGCGGTGCCGCTCTCGGTCACCAGAGACGGGTTGATCACGTTGACTGTGCCGTAACGGATCCAGACGAAACGAGCACTAAGGGGAAACTGATCCATTAGTATAGGTTTTATAATATGTAAACATATAATATGTAAGGCTTCGCCTCTAATACACAAGGTTGTGCTTCGAATCCGCACAAATACCAATGTGACTTTTTCAATTCATAATATGCCTATGTTCTTTCAAGTTTGGATATCACTGACATCGGTGAAGGAAAACATTTCCCTAGTTATGTTTAAGGCCCATGTTATAGAGGGCGAGCCTATTGCCATCAAACGGGCACAAATCCAGACTCCGTGGCTGCTACTGAGAAAAGAGAATGGCGAGGTTGGACCCACGTAATTTAAAAATTAATGGAGTGCCGTTCACGGTCTAGTTTATATTAATTATAGTAAAGAGTTTATCAGAGTTCTATATAAAAAATATTGAGTTACTAGGTGATGGGAATTCAAAGTTACGAATGATTTTAATTTATATAAAAATAAGTCGTCGTATAGTTTCCGAACTCAACGTTTAACATTTACCTTCTTACAAATGAGAAATGGAACATCAGTGTCAACTTCATCTGTGGACTTAGTCTGTGGATCATTCCATTGTTTGTTTGTGTTCAACGGCTACGTGGAATACGGATAAATGCTTTTTTATGCATTCTACTTTAGTAGTAGAATGGCATAATAACCAATAAGTCTGTGCCTTAAGTTAGGTAATAATGTTCTACCTTTCATATCTTTTTTCTCCCAACTTCTATAACCTACTTTCCATTTGCTTTTTTGTTAGTCTTAAGTCGTTCTTTAACTATTTATAAGTTTCCACAATGTACGCTACCAATATCACTGGGTCCCGAATGACATGCAATCTCGCGATTCTCCTTTCTGCTGGGAAAAACCCAATAACAATTTGCCCGACCCGGGAATAGACCCCAGGACCCCATGCTCGGCAGTCGCCATTGCGGGCACTAGACCATTATTGGAAAAATTTGGATGGTTGGAATATCCAAGCTTGTTGTAAGTTAAAGTATCATACTCAGAGAGGCAGCTACCGCTGGTGAGCACCCAATAGTTGTTGATGAGGGAGCCGACACATGTTTTCAGCAGCCCGCTGGAGCCCACGGCGATGCGGAGGTGCACCACGTAGGGGTTATCGCCCAGAGCCACGGCGGAGCGAGTGCCTGCAGGAGGAGGAATGATAAGTAACGCTACAATGGGGTGGCTAAGGCAAAGTAAACCTCAGATGGCGCCACCATAGTTGGTCTCAATCTGACCAATGAGGTTAAACTATTTTGAAATATTAAATGACATTAAAACATTTTCAACCAATGACGATGTTTGGGTACCAACTATGCTAGCGCCATTAGTTCCACAGTTAGCCTCCCCAATTGTAAAGTTTTACCGTCTCTGAACTGAATAACTAACTATTGTCTGTATTGCCCCACTGCTGGGCAAAGGCCTCTTCCTTTACGACTCAATTGTCTTTTATTAATGGGCGTCAATCCCTTTGATAGGAGTCAAGCTCGGCCCGCCATCTTCACCTTGTCTACCGATTTTGGCAGATAATTTGAGACAAATTTTATTTAATTTATTTGGGGTTCTGGTACTTCTTTAGTCATAAAAAATAATTAGACTACCACTGATAATAAATTTATCTGAAGGCCATGGGCGGAATCGATAAAGAAATCTATTATGAATAATATTCTAAGATAGGCTTCGGAGCGCCTTTCCATTCTATACAAGGCCAGAACGCAAGGGTGTGAAACTAGTCGCGTATAATTATTTATTTAGATCGGAAATCACTTTTTAATCAAGGTCTTCCAATATATACACGAGTAGTACGCAAATACTCGTGTACTTATACTTTGTAGTGGCTCAGGTAACTAGCTTGTTCCATACCTAATATTAGTTTATATATTGCCTAATATACAGTGCTAGTACGCATACAACTGCTACTGCGATCTCCAATCCGTCTGCCAAGCGTGGAGATTACGGCAAATTCCTCCCATCATGGGAGAGGCTTATGTCCAGCAGTGGACGTTATGGGCTGTTGTAGTAGTACGCATACAAACTAACAGTGTTTATGGCGTAGTTGACGTAGTTCCGCTATGCGGGGCTCCTATTTCTGTCTGCAGGGTTTAAAGTAACCTAACATGACCTAACGTCGGGGTGCCCGAGTCCCGAGCTCGCTTTGCTCGCTCTTGCATCCTAGGTAGGGCCAAAACAAAAAGTTGAGCAAATGCATGAGATTTAGTTTATTATTTTTCGAAGAATTGTCATCTGAATAAGCTCATGTTTGTTTTTTAAATACCTACAACATTTTTTGCCGGTTACTTTTATATCATTTTTTCGGTAATTCATTTTAACCAAGCTTAGTATTACTGCAGTCAACCAATTGTTGGAAGTTTTGTTTATTCTTTTACTCTGGACGCTCCTAATGTGCACGTCTTTCTACATCGTTCTCACATTATGGGTAATCTCAACATTAATGATGTAACCAAGATTTTGTTACAATATATTTTTGATTTAGAAGAGTGTCCATGGAATTTCTTGCCCGTTCTTCTCCATAGAGATCTACGCTAGGGAATGGGCAACTAGCAACTACAGTACTTTCTCAAGTTACTATGTCTTGTGACTGGGTCTGTCTGCTTTATGGTCTAATTGAAATAAATGTTAAATAATAAATAATAATAATGTAAATAATAGTTGGAGTTTGAGTTGAGTTTATTTATTTTTTCAGAAGCTGTATTATTTCCCTTTAAAAGTAGCATTACTATACGTGAGCAAATTCCTATGGTGGCGTTTTGGCCTTGTATGAATTGGAAAGATGCACGCGCGCGTCCTCATTACAAACTACGAGTACCTAGTACGCAAAATTCGTGTATACATTGTAATCACAGATTAAAAAATTGCGTTACAATGAATGTATACGCGAGCAGACTCATAAGGTTGCGTTTTGGCCATGTACAGAATGGAAATACGCGGCTTCGGAAAATAAATTATTATGTGTTTTTATAACAATAATTAAAAAAAATATATATACTGTTTTACTTACTCTCGAGGCCATGGTAGCGGCCCTGAAAAATAAAAAGCACATCGTTATTAATTGTTAAATATTGTCCTAAGAAAATATAGGAATGAAAAAGAGGGGAATTATGGAAAAAAGTAAATTAATTTTAATTTACTTTTGTTTTATTAATTTTAATTTTAGTTACTTATGACAAAAATAAGTTTTCTATAGAAATTGTAAATTCTCCATAACTCGTCTTTAAATCGCTGTCCTTTCAAAATATATATTTGGGAACATAGATATTCTGTAATCCAATCGAAATAAATACACACTTCCTTAAGAATATGTTTGATTTACAAATTATTTTAGTATTACGTTTGTATGAACTACGCATTGGTCGCCGGCCTCTTACCCAAATGGAAAAAATCTATCGCCAAAACTAAGTTTATAAGATAACGTTAATCAAGGAATTAAGTATTCTTAACATGGCGTCGTATTAAAATATAGATTAGACTTAATTACAAAATCTAATTAGATAAGAACATTTTATTGATGGGGTTTAACAGAGTCAGGTTTTTACCAAAACGTTTTTAAAATTGCATAGTTGCCGCTAGTTATAACTGATACATAATAATGTATTTTGATCTATTATATCTTTGCATTGTATTGTAATAGATTCAATCTAATTATTCAAATTATTATAAAAACGCATAGCCCATATTGTGTGAGTACTATGTACCTACTAGAAAGCTATCATTCACTGGAAACCTACGCCTTTTCTTGACTTGAATGTGCCCTGGCGGTTGAGAGTATGTCATGTTCACTCTAATGTCCCGCTGATGGTGGCGCATGTGTCGGATCATTAAGTTGCCTTCAAAATGGTTGAGTTGAATGGTGCTGATCCATGCGTCGAGTTCGTGAACTGCTGCTGTCAGTTGTGACTGGTCATCTGTTAGCTTACACGGTTCATGTTAATTCCTTTATTTTTTAATTATTGATTTAATGTTTTACTCTGGACGCTCTTAATGTGCACATATTTCAACATCGTTCTCATTCTCACATATACGTACAATCTCAACATGAATGATGTACTTAACCAAGATTTTGTAACAATATTTTGATTTAAAAGAGTGCCCATGGAGTTTCTTGCCCGTTCTTCTCCCTCTCTCGCCCCTAGCGTAGATCTCTATCTACGCTAGGGAATGGGCAACTACAGTACTTTCGCAGTTTTAATGTCTTGTGACTGGGACTAGCTACATTTAATTTTCATCTTTGTTTCGACTATTCAAAAGTGCCTGTAACTGGCCTACTTGAAATAAATGCTTTGATTTTCATTTTATAATCGGGAAAAAAGTTAAAATAGGTATTTTAATGTTTTAGTAACAATTTACTAAGACATTAAAATAGGTACCTACCTATTTTAACTTTAATCTGATTAATCTCACTATTCGCAGATTTTATTTATTTATTGATAAGAATAGATATTTTCTAGAATAAAATCTTGTAGCTATTGTAGCCTACATGTTTACCTAAGCCTTGAAACAGGAAGTGCATGATTTATCATTCAAAATTAATACTTTACCAACTAAAAAAAAATCTGAAGTAAAAATCTTTACAAAATAGAAGGAGAATAATGAATTACACAAATTATCATCAATCATCTAAAAAAAAATATTGCGGATTAAGCAAGTAAAAGAGCCACAGAAAGATTAAAACACAACCTATAGAAAACCTAATAAATAGATAAGAACTTGCGTTACTATAGTATCTAACTATTACTAAACTAGATAGGTATTTAGGCTACTGCTGAAAACCCAGGTATTCCAGTTAGATTTTTCCCAATTTTAGAAGTAGTAGTAGAAGTAGAAACCCAAAAAATGTTAACCGACATTTAAGAAAAATGTCGGTTAACATTTTTTGGGTTTTTTTTTTGTGGAAAACTGGACATTTGAAAAAACAAGGCCTTGAATTAGTTCCATTTTTCACCACGCGCCAAAGCATCGTAGTGTGATGATTAACGTTAACCTGTTTTTTTTGCCCCTAGATGTTAGACGAAAATCAGGGCCATCTTTACCTAGTGTGCAAGGTGTGCGTGCACACGGGCGCAGTGGTCCTAGGGGGCGCCGAGCGCCGCTCGCTACGGAGCCCCACGAAGTGCGCGTGTCGGCCGACCGCGGCACGACCAATGACCAACGTAAAAAAAGAGCTCCGCTTTGCATATATTTTGTATAGCGCAGCTGGAGCTCTTCTTATATTTGTAGAATTACAGCAAAGCAAGGCATGTCAACATGGGTACGTTTTGACTTGTTAGGGTAAACACCAGAACACCCTGTATAATTCTAAACACAGACAACAGCACATCATGGTATACAAAACCGCCAAATTTCTTCTTCAAATTTAATCTCCAAACAATAGAGTAAATTATCCATTGGGGAAATTTGTAAGTTTGTGGAAACATGATGTGATGTTACTTGTACTTTGCACCCATTCCATTTTAACCACGCGCTTACTACGGGGCGCTAGGGTAACGTTTGCACACGGGCGCTACATGGGCTAGAGACGACTTTGACGAAAATCTTTTAACAAGGTCGCTTAAGGTAACTCAGGTAGATGCACTATGCTTTGATGGTATATCTAAGATCTATTTACCTGGACGGCGGCAAGCGCGCACAAGAAAACAAATACGAAAGCCTTCATGTTCCAACGGTCAAGTCACTAACTGTAATGAATTAATTACCGACTTACTACATATACTAATTAGCCTCCCTTATCAATGATAACAAGGGCGTCATTATATCATAATCTGTTGATACAAATACCGATTAATTTTGTGTTCCATAGCTCTTTATTTACTAATCCAGTGATAAAAAGTGCGTATTAAAAAAAAAAAGTCAACGGATGTTGGATTAGATTCATTGACGTGTCGCTTAAATAGGGTTTTTTTTACTTTGATAACGTAGGTAGGTATATTATTATTGTGCTGGTTTTAGATTTCACGTATAGGCAGATACACAGATAGCCTCTGTAATTACACTGATGTCCTAGTGGTTGAAAGCGTGACTGCTGAATGTAGAGTCGCGAATTTATTCGCAGTGTAACTATAGTTCGGTTCAAACTTAATGGCGGCTCGGAAGTTAGCTGCAAGTGACGGTCTGCGCATTATACAGACAAAATGATGCGTCATCTGCGCCCCGTTGAGATCTAAAATTGTTGTCTGCGCAGCTCTACATTAGATTTTCCGAATCGCCATAAAGTTTAAAGCGTTATTCCTGCGCAGACCGTCTCTCGCAGCTATCTTCCGAGCCGCCATTAAGTTTGAACCGAACTATACCTAGTACCTAACTAATCAAATGCTTTTTGTAGCATTTCAAAATCTGAATTTAAAAAAAAAAGAATTTAAATGTCAATAGGCCTGCACCCTGTCAGGTAAGGGTCATATCTACCCACCAACAAAACTGTAAAGTAAACGAATGAACGACTGTGGCGAATGTGGCGATATACCTCCGCGCTCGGCGCTACAGGATTTTTTGAACGCAACTGATTAGGAGGTCTAAAATTAACTTTATGGTTATGATGATCATAATGTCCATTTTGAGAATTTATTTTATTTATCGTGATTCATATTATGATTCTGCTAAAGCGGCCGTTTTAGGCCCGCTGGGCCGCGGCCGATTCTATGTACATTTCCATCGATACGCTTAGAAGAAAAATCTTTAATGTAGATTCGTTTTCCTGCAGTAATGGTCACTTTAATTTCGATTGTATTGTATTGCCTAACGGGCTGCATGGTGTTCGCAACGCGTTGGTTCTCTCTCTACGTCCGAAGCGCATATTTTGTCTAGGTAGTACTTAAACTTCGATATAACCATACATCATAAAGACTATAGTCCAGAACTCTGTTTTCTTTTAGACTACACACAGATTTACAACCCGAACCCAACCGCTGCGCTAAGCGGTAGTAAGGCTGCCTTACGTTATTAGGATCCCGGGTTCGAATCCCGGTAGGCGCAAATGTTTGTGTGATGAGCATGGACATTTGTTTCCGAGTCATTGATGTTCATGTACTTGTATATTAAGCATGTATTTACAAACAAAAAGTATCTATGTAGTATATCAACTATCTGGTGTCCACGACACAAGCCTCATTGCTTAGTGTGGCACTAGATGGCGCTGTGTGTAATGTCCAGCGATATTTATATTTATTCATATTTTATTTATTTATTTTAATGAAGATGAGACAAGGGACAGCTTAGCTGCAGGAATAGAAGTCGCAACCGATAGCGCAGAAAGCAAAACACTTACCGTGGCGAGATTAAAATGTTCTGGCTCATTACCTAAAGATTTCTAGGTAATTAATAACGAAGACACGGCACATTAGCGTTGAGAATCATTAATCGTATTACCTTGGAGACTCAGGCAGGTACCTAAGTAATAGGTAGTTACCTTGCTACCTAAAGATTTATTTATTTGGAAAGTTTTGATTATAGTTCAAGACCGTTTGACCTTGATTACAGTTTAAGTTACGATGAGGAGTTCCTAAGCAATAACCGCACGAGTCTATGTTACCGAGTTTTCCGCGGATAGGTGATATATAACGAGATTTCCTTGGCTCGGAAAGTACCTACGCTAAACCATTGGTCCCGGGCTCCCGGCTGTCATTTTTAGATTTGACATACAGTGTCGACCAAAAGTCGATAGGCAATCTCACAAAGCAATAGCTTGACGTTTAATTTGACTTACGACCTTCTACTTTCAAGAAAATAGACATTGTCATCTACAAGTAAATGTAGTCCAAAATTTCAACATGGAAATATAAGTCAAGATGGCCTAGTGGTTAGGCGTGTCCACATCTAAGAGTTAATCAGTAAGTCGTGAGTTCAAATCACACGTTGTTACTTTTAGACTTTTTGTAAGTGTTCACCTACTCGATTGGAAGTAATGGGACAGAAAAATATTCTCGCTTTGTTCACACATTTCATAAAGTTAGAAGAAGGTAGATCATAGAAAAATAAGTCAAGAATTTATATTTCTGTGAGGTAAACCTGAGTTTTATGAATATTTTACTTGATCGAAATGAACGTTGTCGTTTGGTTATGTTAAATTTGGTTATTGACGTGTGGTTTAATAGATAGCGGTATTGTTGTTGGTATTTCTCAAAATGCAGGCAAATATTGATATTGAGGCGAGGGCGACTAATATTATCGTGCTGCATAAAAGTGGTCTTAATAGAACACAAATATCTGAAGAAACCGGACTAGTGTGAGTAATGTGGGTATTTATGAATTATTGTAACAAAGTTTTATTAAAAATTAAAGCCTACTTTGTTATTGTTTATTTATTTGGTGACTTAGGGATTAATAAATTGATTTTAAATCCATCATGAGGCATAAAAGATAAATAATTAGTGTTAATTATTGGATTTATAAACGCAGAGTGAATGATAACTTCAGTATTTTATTATAGCTGCCTAACATATTTTTTTTGTTTTTTGTTTTAGAGGAATACTGTGAGTCAGATCAAAAGGCCTTGCTAGTCGACAATGAAGTGGAAAGCCGTCGCTTATTATCGATGCGCAGCGACGACATAATATATGGTTGGCGAATAAGAAACAAATGGTTTCACACCTTTGAGACACTTTGTGGAATTATTTGACACCTCATCGCAAACTGTTCGCAGTGCCCTCCACGCTGAAGGCTTGTATCACGAAGACCAGCTAAGAAGCCCTTCTTGACAGAAAGAGTTATAGAAGAACGATTACGTTTCGCACGGGATTATTTAGATTTTTACAGGAATACTACCATGAGAAGACTCAAAAAACTGACTTTTTAAATAAAGTCAAAAGGGTAGGCTTCATTTATGGCGCAAGAATAACACTCTGCTGGTCTGACAAAAACATAATCCTTAATACAGACTCATGTCGAATTATGGTTAATATGTGGGGATCATGTGGGGATGGATAAGTGCAGCAGGGCCAGGAGAACTGGCTTTTATTCCTCCACGCGCCAACAGTTCTACTTAATTATGTAGAAGTATTAGAAGGTGTCATGCTACAAAATTAATCCCTAGATGCTTTAGTTTTAATTAGATGTGTAACAAAATATTTAGTGAATATTAACTTATCCGTAATTATATTAATGATCTTAAATTGAGGTTTAGTTTCAATCTTCTTTTCTTCGGGAAAATGAACACTTAAACTATAACCTCAATACGAGTTACATTTATTGTGACGTCACAAAAAAAAAATATTCATAAAGTCTAAATTATTTATATTAGTTTTCAATAAACTCTGCTGATTACCGATACCTATAATAAGTGGGTATCAACTATATGTTATATTTGTGTGATTAGAATATCCTTTCCTTGTTACCTAAGTATGTTATTATGAATTGAAAGTAAGTGGGTATACCGTATACAATAAAAAATCTTATGATCGGTTACAAGAGAACTTTATTTTACATCTAGGTAGGAATGTGACGTTACAATTATCATGAAAGTTTGTTAATTTTATAAATAAATAAAACGAATAAACATTTTTGTTATCATTCACCACGACTTTTTTATTTCCACCTTCCAACACCGAACAGCTAAAATAATAAATAAATAGTTGAATAATAATACTATGTTTTTTTTTACTAATATTTAACTTATTCTTATAAAAAATAAATAATGAACCAATAACTAATGTTACCAACATTGACATATATATTAAACAAAAACCCCACACGTTGTTAACAGGATTTGAACTCGGATCTCTTTGATCGTGAATCCTACTGATTACCCCAACAGCTATCAACACATGGTCAATAGATGTGAATTTTAACTATCCAATGGTAAGAACAGGCCCGGTCGCTACACAAATAAGGTTTGCTGCGTGTATAATAAAAGAAACGGAAATATATTCTTATGTTTCGTCACATTCGTGGAGTGTGACGCGCGACATGCGATTGGGCGAACTCTGTGGCTGTGGTGTGCGTACTGTATTGAGACCACTTACACATATAGACGCACGGACGCTCGACCGTGCGTTCACAGCAATACAATCCTTAGCGTGCCTCACCACTTATAAACGCTTACTGTACATCGATAGGGAAGGTGAAACCCGAAATTCTGACAACAAGTCATCACGTCGGGGTCACCAATTTGGAGGTTTATGTTAGAGGCAGCGGAATAAATCTCCTTTATTTCAGATTAAAGATAATTGTTTTAATAACAGTACCTACGGTTTGGAGCAGAACAACTTCATAGTGCCCCTGTGACAGTTAGTGTTGTAACCCATAGTTAAAATACCAGTGACGTGACAAGGCGGATAACCGCCACACTTACTAGGGCTGTACAGTTCAGATAAGGATACCTACGTTCCATATTCAACTGCATCCGGTGTGACTGGAACTGCGAAAGGCTAGGCACATGATGCAATGTGTGATGCACCCATCACACATCTGCCTAGCCTTTTGCTAGGTAGGTTACGTAGGGAACGGACGGGTATGTTGTGATTGTACTTAAGTTCAAAAATCAAGAAACGTGGTGACGTTTCTTGCTTTTGGAACTTAAGTACAACACGCTAAGATGTAGTTTAATACAACATACGACATACAACATACCGTTCCCTAAGCTACGTGTACAAGATATGCTAGGTACCTACCGACTTCCGTCTTTATATCGTATGATGGCCCAAATATGTAATGTTTATGACCCTGTGAAATTGGAAACGGTATTTAGTAGAATAAAGGAATCCATGAATATTTCCACATGAAATAAATAAAAGCTTAAAAAAGGAAACAGTGTGTTGTGTGACCAAACGACACCCCTCTCCCCGCCCCTCTTTTACGAGGATTTAAAAGATTGGCTATAGCCGATAACATAATGAAATCAGTATAATCCTTAAGTAAGGTATCTACCTAAAATAATTCTTTGCCAACTCATTATTTTCCTAGCTAGTCGAAAAATTACAATTTTTTCAACTTTTAGAAATGAATCTCGTTTTACCCACAGCGAGTTCATTTAGTTAGATTGGAAGCCGACCCCAACATAGTTGTATGTTAGGTCTAATAATCTAATTCCAGTCTAACCGGATGCACCTGAATACCAGTATTTTACATGGAGCGACTGCCTATCTGACCTCCACAACGCAGTACGGCACTCCTTGATAAGACTCGTTGTCAGAATTTCGGGCCACTCATATCTGTACCTAACAACTGTCAACGATCAACGATCTACATGACAGCCGGAAACCAACAGAAACGCGAGGGTAGCCCGCGAAATTCAATATTTTTTAATACGTTCTTTGCAATTTGCAGGTCAGTTGTATGTTGATGAAAAATGAGTCGCGCAAGTAACAAATTTGTAGTGACTTTTGAAAAAGTTATACAGGGTGTAAAAGACCTCATCACGAAGCCGTCAACCAAGGATTCTGTACAACAAACTAAGTAACTTTACGCAAAAATTATTGCTGGGAAACGACTTTTTTTTTTGAGGTGAAAAATCATATCTTGTGGTAGAACTCAATATAACGCACTCAAAACATTGTGCTGATGGATGGATTGAATAGTGTGGGGGTCGTGAAGGTGTTTAAAGTAAAAATCGCACATTAAAAACATGTATTTAAAAAAAAAACTTGTAAAATATGGAACTTTGAACCCCAATATGTCCGTAACTAGAAGGTTCCCAGTTATGGTGTAGGACAAAAAAAATATCGCAATGACGAGGAGAACAAGTGCCCTTCGGCTTCGTTAAGAGGTGTTTTACACCCATTTTTAATGAGCTGTAACTACATAAGTGTAACTTGCGCGACTTGCAGAAGCATTGCGGAAACTCGGTATGTAATGGGTGGTCACCCATCCAAGGACCAACCTAGGCAGGCACGGATAAACCTAAAGATCGACCCAAACGGCCGTTACTATTTAGCCACGAGCTCCTCCCCATTTAAAAAAAACGTTGTGTTAAAATAGCCTCTGTGGCACGTGAGCATATAAAACGACGAATGGTGTAAATAACGAAAAAATATTCTTACGTCATTATCTATTAATTATTTATCAGAATCAATCCGTATCAACGAAGCGATTATAATAATTACATTTACCTACTTTTTAAATCGCGTGTCAAAGATTACGATTAGCCATAAGACACTAGATAATATTAGATAATATTTGTGTAAAAGTAGTGCTTAAACAATTTTAATTGCAGAATATGTAGGTCGAAAAATCGAAAGTCGAGGAGCTCGTGGCTAAATAATAACAGCCGCTCGGGTCGATCGTTAGGTTAAGCCGTGCTTGCCTAGGTTGGTCTGTGGATGGGTGACCAACCATTACATACCGAGTTTCCTCCGTGCCTCGGAAAGCACGTTAAGCTGTTGGTCCCGGCTGTCATTTGTAGATCTTTGGCAGTCGTTAGGTAGTCAGAGGGCTAAAAAGTCTGACAACCAGTCTTACCAAGAAGGGGTATCGTATTACCCGGTACTAACTGGGTTGTGGAGGTCAGATTGGCAGTCGCTCCATGTAAAATACTGGTATTCAGCTGCATCCGGTGAAACTGGAAGCCGACCCCAACATAGTTGGGAAAAGGCTAGGCAGATGATGTAGGTCGAAAAATGAATCGGAATTAACGAGGAACCAGAGCCGTGTTTACCTAGTGTGCAGGGTGTGCGTTGCACACGGGCGCAGTGGTCCTAGGGGGCGCCGAGCGCCGTGAGCTACGGAGCCCCACGTCTCGGCGCCTTCCCAAAAATGTTTTTACCCGTGTACCAGTGGGCCTCGCTCGCAGTGAGCCTAGCTTACCTTCCCAAATTTGTCAAATGTTTTTATTCGATATTGAACTTTGTATGTTTATATGAGGTAAATTCAGACATTGATGATTGATTGATTGATATACATGTTAACATGGGTAGGTTTTGGCTTGTTAGGGTAAACACCAGATCATCCTGTATAATTCTAAATACAGTCAACAACACATCATGGTATCCAAAACCGACAAATTTCTTCTTGATCTCCAAACAATAGAGTTTATTATCTATTGGGGAAATTTTACAGGTTGTGGTTACTTGTACCAGTACTGTACTTTGTACCCATAGACTTAGGCAGTATATACTAAGTCTATGTTTGTACCCATTCCATTGACCGTCAAAATGTCAAACCATAAATCATTTTTTTTTATTTCTAGCCTGCTCTGTCCCACTCCTGGGCAAAGGCCTCCCTCCATTCTTCCCACTTCTCGCGAACCCGCGCGTCCTCCTTCCAGTTCGGACGGAACCTGTCTAGTTCGTCCCGCCATCTCCTTCGTGGCCTGCCGCGACCCCGCCTCACTGTGTCAGGGCACCAGTTTCCTGCAATTTTGGCCCACAGTTTGTGGGCATGCAGTTTATGCGGCAGACATGACCTGCCCAGTCCCATTTGAGTTGGGCAGCCTTTTGAGCCACGTCAGCTATATTTGTTTTGGAGCGCAGTATTGTGTTTCGAACACGATCCGTTAATTTAACACCTAGTATACTGCGCTCCATTGCTCGTTGGCAAACCTTGAGTTTGGACTTCTGCATGTTAGTCAAAGACCAAGTCCCTAGGGTAATGTTTCCACACGGGCGCGGACGCTACATAGGCTAGAGACGCCTCTGCGAGGAACTGCCTGTGTCGTTGGTCTAGTGTGGTTAAAACCTCTATCGCTGAGCACGAGTTCCTGGGTTCGTTTCCCAGGCAATGTTGGTGGGTCATCAAGAATTTCTCAGTATAGCCCGAAGCAAAAATTTGTACATTGCAATAAAACGCATCATAATCTTAAATTACATTTACTTATAAAACAAAATAATAGATACAATAATTCTCTAATCAATCTTATCCTTAGGACTATGGGGCACGTCCTCTCTGCCTTGCTCTTCCTTGTTCGGCGACGAACTTCCGGAACGCCTTGTGTTGCTCTGTATGGGTGACTGAACCTTGATGCTGTCTCCGCGGTCGCTCGCTCTGTGCTCAGTGGGCGAGCGGGCCGAGCGGGGCGAGCGGCGCGAGCGCGAGTGGTGCGAGTGGTGCGACTTGGAGCGGGAGCGGGAGCGGCGCGAGCGAGAGTGGCGGTGCGAGCGAGAGCGGCTGCGTGAGTGGTACGATCTGGAAAGGAGTTTAATTTTTTATCCAAATCTTAGTTTCGTATCGATGTTACATGATGATTGATGATGATTGAGCACCACACCCAGCCAGGAGCAAGAATGACCCGGACAAGCCAGATACACCAGGGGGCGTATTGATGTTACAATACTAATATTATACAGAAATAAAGTTAGTAAGCTCCGATGTAGAAGGTAATTTCTGAAACTATTCAATCGATTTATATACTAATACTATTTTAAAAGGTAAAGTTTGTAAGTTTGGCAGGAGGTAATCGAAAATTATATCGAATTTCAAAAGTTGAGCTTTACTTATTCAAAATCAAACCCTTTGAATAGTCAAAAACTAGATGAAGCTACAGTCCAGCCACTGGCATAACAACTGTGAAAAGACTGTAGCTGCCCATTCCAAAGTGTACATCTCTATGGAGAAGAATGGGCAAGAAACTCCATGTAAACTCTACTGAATTACAATAGTAGATTTTAGTACAAGGGTCTAAAATGACCCATTATTTACGAGGTAGTTTTACTACCTAGCTTTAGCGAGGTAGTAAATAGGAACCGAATTATAATGGGATCTTAGCGCCGTGTGTTACACTGTACTTTTCACTTTGAGTGCGAGAAAAATAGTCAATTTAGTCAGACGGACAGACAGACAGACGGACGGACACACAAACGGACAGACTGACAGACAGATGGACTGACGGACGGACAGATGGACAGACAGACGGACAGACAGAGGGACAGACAGACGGACATACAGACGGATAGACAGACAGACGAACAGACAGATGGACAGCGGAATCCTAGTAATAGGGTGCCGTTTTTACCCTTTGGAGTTTGTCTATGTCACATGAAGGAAATTAAAAAACTAATTACTTTTACTTCCTACAGACTAAAAGGGTCACTTTAATCCCGCTTCGTAGGGCTATATTGGCGTACTTATAGACCATGAGAAGTGAAACAGTAGATTATGCAGGGGATAAAGTAGTGTCTTATGTAGCGGGCGCCGTAATGAATCTCGAGCAAAACAAAGGATTCCAGCGTTAACTCCCGAGCGGAGCGAGGGAGTTTAAAGTTAACTCCCGAGTAAAGCGAGGGAGTTAAGACTGAGTCCTGAGTGCAGCGTGAGAATCAAGGTCACCCAAGACGAAGGCACCTACCTATATCTCCGAGGTGAATACTCTACTTTTCACACCATCTACGAGACAATAAAAGCAGTAGTACTAGAATCAAAGTATTTATTAAAATAACAATTACAGTCTGTTAATAGACCTATTTAAAACAATTTGTTGTATAACAATGAACAAAGCAAAGCAATTTTCAGTATTCGCGCCTCTTTTTAATTTGTGTTCTATTTGTCTTTTATTTATATTCTATCTCGTGGCGGCCAGTTCAATTTTCGAACAATTGATTTTTTAGTGCAAATCATAATGGTGAATGCATGGAATTAGTATGTACCTACTAGGTACCTATTGTAAATATTCGTATGCGATTTATGTTCTAAATTCAAATCACATAATTGACCAGTGGGTCATAATGAAATTCACTACAATATTAATGACCTGCTAGAGGTCGTAAACGACTTACTTTAGGTTAGGTTTGCATGACATATAATTTGACATAGTAGAGCAGGTGGTGTGAAAAACTATATCATACCTGGATCTTCTACTTCTAGACCTGGACCTCCGACTTCTACTCCTGCGACTGCGACTGCGTGAGCGCCTGCTCCTAGACCGCGAGCGAGTGTACGAGCGTCGGCGCGAGCGCGAGCGCGAATGTTCGCGGCGTCGCGAGCGGGAGCGCGAGTGCGAGCGCCCGCGCGTCCTGTCCTCGTGGTCGCTGTGAGGGTTCTGCTCTGTCAGCTTCTTAAAATATCTGGAAATAATGAAATAAGTCATTGAAATATAAAATTTGTTTTGGTAAAATAAAAATTTATTAAAACACTAGCGGATGTCACGCGGTTACACCCGCGTAGTTCCCGTTCCCGTGGGAGCACGGGGATAAAATATAGCCTATGTTACTCGCTGATAATGTAGCTATCCATTGCTGAAAGAATTTTTCAAATGGGTCTAGTAGTTTTTAAGTTTATTTGTTACATCCAAAAATACAAATCTTTCCTCTTTATAATATTAGTATAGATGGGATGGGTCCCGCCTGCTTCCAAATGTAGCTTATTTTGTGTTTTTCAGTCGGGTTTTTTTTAGTTTTTATAATTACTTTCTTTATTTTTTAGCTTTTTGTTTTTTTATTGTCAAGGTTTCACAGACGATTTAACTTCTTGATTTTACTTCTATATGGATTCTCGTTTCTAATAACCAACTTTAAACAGTTATAAATCCTAAATAGGCATTCCGTCCGCTGGGTGAAGGTTTCTACCGCAAGCGGAGCAGACCCATTAATGACTTATTTTACCTCGCAAGAGAAAACTGCTTACTAATTGCTTACGCTTACTGTTTCCACCAACAAAGAGTCGAGCTGAAATGACTCAGCGGGCAGAAAGAGTAAAAATGAGCTTGCTCTGCTCATTCTTGTTTCATTTATCTTTTGCGGTGGGAATCAGACGACTAAACTCTTTTGCGGTGGGAATCAGACGAATAAACTCTTTTGCGGTGAGAATCAGACGACTAAACTCTTTTGTGGTGAGAATCAGACGACTAAACTCTTTTACGGTAGGAATCAGACGACTTAACTCTTTTGCGGTGGGAATCAGACGACGAAACTCTTTTGCGGTGGGAATCAGACGACTAAACTCTTTTGCGGTGGGAATCAGACGACTAAACTCTTTTGCGGTGGGAATCAGACGACTAAACTCTTTTGCGGTGGGAATCAGACGACTAAACTCTTTTGCGGTGGGAATCAGACGGCTAAACTCTTTTGCGGTGGGAATCAGACGACTAAACTCTTTTGCGGTGGGAATCAGACGACTAAACTCTTTTGCGGTGGGAA
Source organism: Xestia xanthographa (assembly GCA_905147715.2). NCBI lineage: Eukaryota > Metazoa > Arthropoda > Insecta > Lepidoptera > Noctuidae > Xestia > Xestia xanthographa. The sequence continues at coordinate 5,589,602 of LR990661.1, read as the reverse complement.
TCAGACGACTAAATTCTTTTGCGGTGGGAATCAGACGACTAAACGCTTTTGCGGTGGGAATCAGACGAATAAACTCTTTTGCGGTGTGAATCAGACGACTAAACTCTTTTGCGGTGGGAACCAGACGACTAAACTCTTTTACGGTAGGAATCAGACGACTAAACTCTTTTGCGGTGGGAATCAGACGACTAAACTCTTTTTCGGTGGGAATCATACGACTAAACTCTTTTGCGGTGGGAATCAGACGACTAAACTCTTTTACGGTGGGAATCAGACGACTAAACTCTTTTGCGGTGGGAATCAGACGACTAAACTCTTTTGCGGTGGGAATCAGACGACTAAACTCTTTTGCGGTGGGAATCAGACGACTAAACTCTTTTGCGGTGGGAATCAGACGACTAAACTCTTTTCGGTGGGAATCAGACGACTAAACTCTTTCTTGGTGGAAACGCAAACCTATTTCATGAAAACGAAGTAGGCTTAGCCATTTCCGGCTCTTTACTCTTTCGCGGTGGAAACCGTACTGAAGGCATAACCAGCACACTGACCTGTAATACTGCTGGTTGGCATCAGGCCCGTCGAAGTACGGCATCCGCCCCCCCCGGCCCCTACCGCGCCCTCCCCGCCCGCGCCCGCGCCTCATGTACTCTCCGGGCGGCGGGTAGTACTGACCGCGGACCGGGTAGTATGCTGACACATAAAATAGGCTTGTCAACTAAAAAAATCGAACTAGTCCGTCAATTAGATTATCAAAAAACATCCGACCCTTATTTTTTATTTTGTTACGTAAACCAAAATTGACGAAGATACGATGCTTTTAAAATTCCCAATACGTCACGCCGTGGTATAATTTTTTGTACATTCTGACGTCACGAGGACCCCCGAGTATCTTTGATAATATTCATTGCTTTACAAAACCAAAAAATACGTGTCCATTATTCTCCAATACTCTAACTGACGGACTAAATAGATTTGCAATTTATCGATGGTGGAAACTAGCCTATTGTTTCTCCGTCAAGAAGGAATGAAGCTATTACATGACGCGGAACACTTAGAGTAATTAGACAGTAATAGTTTCTTTATTCAAATTCCGTTCGAAAACGAAGCAACAACACAATAACCCGGATACGGAACCCAAAAAAATTATGATTATAGGGAAAATATGGGTGACATCGACGTTAAATGGCCATTGCTCAGCATAATGCTGTGTCACTATGCGAGACAGTCACTGGGTTATTACAAGTCAGAGGCCCGTGGGCGACATAAAAACTCTGACACCAGCCCGCTTAGCATGAACGCCGTAGACACGAAAGAGAATCGACAAATCTTTTGTTCATCTGTCATTTTAGAATAGACAAATAGCGTTCATTTTAAAATGACAGATGAATAAAAGATTTGTCGATTCTCTTTCGTGTCTACGGCGTTCATGCTAAGCGGGCAGGTTAGCCACACGATAAAGAATTATGCTATTTTTTTTAGAGTAGTTGTCTCCCGTTTTCGTAGTGAGTGTTAGAGCGAGAGGTGAATAGCAAAATTGAAATATAGTACGACAACAGTGGTGTCGATTCTGTTGTGCTAAACTTAAATGAACTATTGCTATATTTTTCTCTCTAATAAAAGGAGAAATAGACGGGCGTCATTTAGAGCAGTCAAATTTAATTGGAACTAATATTTCCATACAAATGAAGGGTGCACGTAAAAACACGTCGACTAAAAACACGGTGACGCGCAAGGGATAAACTAGTTTGACATCTCTAATAACTTAGTTCATAGCTATAGCCGTACTTTTCTCGCACTGCCTTATAATAAAAGATAGCAATAGCCTAAATTAAGTTTAGTTTGTGCACAACAGAATCGACAACAGTGTCTGTGATTGTGGCTAAAAAGAGAACTAGAATGAAAACATACAATGGTGAAAAAAAAAGATGTCATATGAGATGATAACAGCCGCTTGGGTCGATCTTTAGGTTAAGCCGTGCTTGCCTAGGTTGGTCTGTGGATGGGTGACCACCCATTACATACAGTTTCCTCCGTGCCTTGGAAAGCACGTTAAGCAGTTAGTCCCAGCTGTCATTTGTAGATCTTTGACAGTCGTTACAGGAAGTCAGTGGCCCAAAAAAAAGACTGACAACCAGTCTTACCAAGGAGTATCGTATTACCCAGTACTAACTGGATTGTGGAGGTCAGGTATGCAGTCGCTCCATGTAAAGTACTGGTATTCAGCTGCATCCGGTTAGACTGGAAGCCGACCCAAACATAGTTGGGAAAAGGCCTGGCATAATATGATGAGTATTATGAGCAGGTTTGTGACAATGGCCCTCTTATTTATTGAATAAAGCGCATAGGCCCGTGTTATTAAACCGTACGTACTTATTACGTCTTTAATTTAAAACCCAACAGTCCAAGATAACATGTTCAAAATGGTAAGATGAAGATTATAATGGAGTGAGCCTTAAACGTAATGTTGACGCTGGTTTCTTAATACGGGCCTTAGGGCCAAGTTCACCGAAAAGATAACAATCTGATTTTCTAAAAACAGCTGTTTAAAACACATTTTTGAACATGAAAATGTGTTTTAAACAGCTGTTTTTACATAATCAGACTGTTATCATTTCGGTGAACTTGGCCCTTAAAGTAATGAACGCAAGAGTGAGAATTCATTGAATATTTCAACAGAATTTGAAAATTTTGGCATATTTAGGGCCTGCACAGACGACGGACTTTTTGTGCGATCGAGTCTGTGGCGCACAAAATGTCTGCATGGCATACAAAAAGTCCGTCGCGGATTTTACGGAGCCTCAACGCACATGACGCACATTTTCATAGTGCAGATTAACCACTAACGAGTGCAGATTGCATACTAAAAGTGTGCGCCGTCTGCGTTAGCACGTGTTGGAGCAAACGTTCTATTTTTTCGCGCACTTTTAGTGCGGCGCGGCGCGATGTGCCAAAATGACACGGAATTTTTGGTCGCCGGACTTTTTGCGCGTCGAATGCGTTACCACATATAATTGCTTAGGTTCTATTTTCACAGACTTAAAAGTGCGTCACGGATAGTCTGTCGTCTGCGCAGGCCCAGCCTAAGGGTCACAGCGCACTTTCATTTGGCCGGCGTCCTTATGAGTAACCTGAAATGTAGCTACTTAATGCATAATGAAAAGTACCCTTATTGTTCCAACCAGTCGTTTCAAGGTCGTAAATATTAGCATAAAACATTTAGGGGTGTGAAATACAAGACCCTTAACGAAGGCGTCAACCAAACCCTACACAATAATCATTACTAGGACTTGACTTTTTTTGGGATGAAGAATCACCTTAACTCAATGTAACGCACTTAAAACATTGTGCTGATGAATGCATTTAGTAAACGGATCATGGAGCTAATTAAAGTTATAACCATAATGTAACTTTGACCCCCAATATCTCCGTAACTAGAAGGTTCTCTGGTATAATAGTCCCCAACAAAAAAATGATCGCATGACAAGGAGAATTGTCTATCAGATTTCTTAGGGGTCTATATTTTTCACCTTTTATACATTCGATTTTGCCACTCGGCTAGTATCAGGAATCAGACCGACCCGGACAAGTGTCTAACAAGCCTTTCTTTGCATTAGAGCTGGACAAAAGTCGGTGCAATAGCCCGTATAAAAGTATAATTTAAGGCCTGCGCAGGCGCAGACGACAGACTATCCGTGACGCACTTTTTAGTCTGTGAAAATAGAACCTAAGCAATTATGCAGTAACGCATACGACGCGCAAAAAGTCTGCCGAAAATTCCATGTCAGTCTGGGCCAGAATGCGCGGCGTGATCTGCCAGAATTTCTGGCACATCACGCCGCGTCGCACAAAAGTGCGCGAAAAAAATATAACGTTTGCTTCAACGCGCGCTAATGCAGACGGCGCACACCTTTAGTATGCAATCTGCACTCGAATATAATGATCCAAGATGTGCGTCGTGTGCGTTGAGTCTGTGTAAAATCCGCGACGGACTTTTTGTATGTCATGTAGACATTTTGTGCGCCACAGACTCATCAGCACAAAAAGTCTTCCCTTATTGTAAGAAGTAAGATATAAGATGTGTAAGATACTCATACTTTGCGGCGGGTAGGCGTAGCCGGGTGGGCAGAACGGGTAGCCGAAACCGTAAGGCATGCTCGCGTACATCCCCGCTGTAACAAAAATTAAACATAATTATTTATAACATACAATATCAAACTTATCAATAGGCGAGAAGACAAAAAAAATCTCTTTAGTCCGTCAGATAGATTTCCAAAAAATATTGGACACATATTTTTTCTTTTGTTACGTAAACCAAAATTGACGAGGATATGACGCTTTTAAAATTCTCATTACGTCACGCCTTGGTATAATTTTTTGTGCGTTCTGACGTCACGAGCCCCCACTCCCGAGTTTTAATGCGTTTTATCTTAGTCAATATTCATTGATTTACAAAAACAAAAAATACTTGTCCATTATTTTCCAATACTCTAACTGACGGACTAAATAAATTTGCAATTTTTTGATACTGTCGTCATGCCTATTTCTGTGATGGCTGACGACACAAAGCCAAAGGTATGCGTTCCGAAACACTACCAAATATAACAGATATCTGTTATATACCAGAGAGGCAACTCAGGCGTTTTCAATAGCTAGAGAATAAATCAAAATTAAGTTTTTTTTTTATTTTTATTTTTCCATAAATTTAACCAATTTTTAAAACAAGTAAGATGTTACCAATTTTTAAAACAATAAAGATTTTTCAACGTTATCCCTGGTATTGCAAATAACCCCAGCTTACGTTCGCTTTGTGGCTTCCACTCATGAGCATGTCTATGTGGCAGCCAACTGGTTTAATTAGCCGTTCAATCAACAGCCTAGCCGCTTTACTAAACGGCGCCGTTCAACTAGCGGCCTGAATGATATTCAGCCATTTGATCAAACAGCTAGGCAAATGATTTGGATCGATGACGTTTCATTACTTGCCTAGCCTGTTCATTTCAATTTAGTTCCACTTTGTGCCACCTAGCGCCGAAACTCTCCAAACTGTCAATATGACGTCGGCAAACAACAAATTTAATGGTTTTTTTCCAAAGTTTAATGAAAAATAGTACAATGGAAGAGTGTAGTAGTACTGTGAATTTAGTTGTGACTGACTCGAGCAATTCAATTTTTAAGCTTGGACATCGAAAATAATTTTGGAGGTTATAAACGAGAGTGACCATGTGACAGAATTTAAAAAATTAAACATCGAGGTTTGAAAAGCGTAGTCGAAGCTCAACAGATGGTACGAACGGGCATAAAAAAACCTGCCATCCTATCTCCCGTCAGCCACGTCGTCGGAGCTCCGCCCCCTTGTTCCTAATGTCCCAAAGTCTGACTTTTGGGACCAATATTTCAGGCATTTAAAAAAAATTGGTCCCAAAAGTCAAACTTTGGGACATGAGGAGCGTAGCCCGAAGGAACTCCTACGACATGACTGACAGGAGACAGGGCAGCAGCTTTTTTTTATGCACATATAACCTAGATATTTTATCTTTTTATTTCTGTCACATGGTCACCCTATCGTACGAATGGCCTAAGCATTAGCCAGCCAGTTTATTAAATGTTGTAACAAACGCTACGGCTGAATATCATTCAGGCCGCTAGGTGAACGGCGCTGTTTAGTGAAGAGGCTAGGCTGTTGATTGAACGGCTAATTAAGCTACTTGCCTGCGACATCTACACAACGTTCTTCTGTTCTACAGCTAATATGGCCGGTCCATTGCCACTGTAGCTTGCTTATTCGGCCGGCCTATTGCCGCAAGATACCAGTGACTACAAAAAAAAACAAGGTGGATGTTCAAAACCCTTAAAGCCAAACTTGTATACGCACCTGTAGACTTATTATACTCCATCTCTCGTTCAGGCGTGGTGAGCCTCTCAGTCTTGATCCTCTTGTGGGCGTCCCGACTGTCCCGGACGTCCCGACTGTCACGGGCGTCCCGACTGTCCCGACTGTCCCGGCCGTTTCGCCTGTGCCCGTCTGAGGACTCTGAGCTGAGGGAAGTGTCGCGTTTGGTCTTCTTCGTTTCAAGCGCCGAGCGAATTAGTATACGACCTGCAGAAGAAGAGAAATTTACGAATTTTATTCTATGTGAATGGTAAAATGGGCACCTACGCAATGCAATGCTTACTTATTTGTTACTGAGAGATTTTCTTCATGTAACTTCCTCTTTGATGAGTGAATATAAATGTGCAAAAAAAAAATATGTCGCTTATTAGACCAACTTTAATTGGCAATTGAAATAATTCTAACTTTAATATTATTATATGAAAAAAATATTCAAAGTGAAGCATTTTTTCTTTGAATTTTCGTAACTACTCCTAAACGGCATTAAGTTTTAGTTTTTTTTTTTTTCACACTAATATTTGTCACTTTTTTCTCTACTTTTTCTCTCTTTGGAAAACTCGATTTTCCAAAGGCCTTTTCGTGTTTTTTACGCGCGTCTTTTACTATGAATTATCGTGCATCTCACTGAACTCACTCTATCGGGCCCGATGCCATTTTTCTATGGGATATGACCAATTATACGTAGGTATAATGGGCTTCTAGGGTTAATATCTTAATATCACAAGTGCAGCCCGCCTTTAGTTTATTTTGCCACCTTGTGGCCCTTGCCTGCCAAAAGGTTGCCGACCGCTGCTCTACACGAACGTCTCTAGCGGCGAATTTATGCGTGATAGCTCCCATTGTAATGGGACGCTAGTATTTAACCCTTTTAACAATCAAGCAAAACAAAATAGCTCAACTTAAAGAAAAAGAGAGAAGAGAAGAAAAATAAGAGAGAGAGATTGTTAAGCTATAAAGTGTTAAAGAAGAGACAGAATGTCTGTATCATTGGTAGTCTTGAGAGGTCTAGGCTAGAGAGGTCATTATAAGAATGACTCTGTTTAGTGCGTCAGTTAGATTATAGTAAAATATTGGATACGTGTTTTTTGTTTTATCAAATTAATAAAAATTGACGAAGATAAAACGCATCAAATATCATGAGTGGGGGCTTGAGACGTCACTTTCCGGTAAAAAATGTACACCAATGTGACGTCACACGACTTTTAGACGCACTGTGTCGTCTTCATTTTTTGTTTATGTGAAAAAATAAAAATGTGTACAATATTTTTTTGGAATTTTATCTGACAGACTAATTAGTTTTTTTTTGTCATTTAGGGTATTATTACTCAAATCTACACTAATATTCTAGAGGGGAATGATTTGTATTTTTGTGTGTGTGTATGTTTGTAATGAATAAACTCAAAAACTACTGCGCCGATTTCAAAAATTCTTTCACCTATAGAAAGCTATATTCACCCTGAGTAACATAGGCTATATTTTATCCCCGTACTCCCACGCGAACGGGAACTACGCGGGAGAAACCGCGTGACGTCCGCTAGTATGTTATATTGAACGTGAACTTACCATTCAGAGCATTGTTGTAGTTGTTCCTCTGTTCTTCCAACAACTGTTGTTGTTCTTGTTTGAACTTGTCTATGATACGCGCCCGCGCGCTTCTTTCGCCCGGCAAGTAGTACCGGTCCCCTCGCGCGCCATCACGTTGCTGTAGTTCCGGTCGCAACTGGAAACAAGAGATGATGAAATTAATAACAGTTCAATGGATAGGTCCAGTTTGGGGGCGTCAATTAATAACGTGAGGCGTTTAGGGGGGAGGGGAGGGCCTTTAGGGGGGAGGGGAGGGCGTTGAGCCGAATCTCACCCAATCTTACGAACGAGAGAGGGGGTCTCTGCAAATACGTAATTTTTTTCCCTGCAAGAAACAATATAAATTGGGAGGAAACTGAGTTTAATTAAGTAAATATGTCTCTCTCTACTAGAATCGTATAGCTACAATAATATTAAAAAAAAAAAAATTCGCTGAAATTAAACAAGCACAGATTACCGTATTTATACTTAACTAGCTTCTGCCAGCGGCTTCGCCCGCGTGACAAATAATATAATAAAACCTTCCTCTTGAATCACTCTTTCTATTAAAAAAACCCGCATCAAAATCCGTTTCGTAGTTTTAAAGATCTAAGCATATATAGGGACAGACAGACGCGGCGGGGGACCTTGTTTTATAACATGTAGTGATAGTGATGATAGTGACTACGCATTTTGATAAATCTCACGTTAGATTAGGTGGGGGTTGAGGGGGTCAAGACAAATCTCACGCCATCTCACTAATTGGGGAGGGGGGGTCGAAAAATCGACAAAATAGCCTCACGTAATTAATGGACGCCCCCTTTCTAATCAACTCATCATCTCTTTTCAAAAGTTACTGTTTTTGTTCAAACTCTTCCAAAAACTAATTTTTGTAATTCGTTTTTCATGTCAGTAGAAAATATCTTCGGATTAATGGTACATGAGATGCTGACATTATGAACTCTTGGCTTTGTTTACTTCCATTGAGGCTGATGCTCCAGGGTAGCCCGCGAAATTCAACTTTTCTTACGTTTTTTGCAATTTTCAGGCCAGTCCTAGGTCGTACGTTGATTAAAATATTATTCGCGGCTGTAAGACATAAATATGTAGTTACGGAATTAAAATCATCAATACAACCCTCCAAGTTCATGTAACTCGATTGAATGACTTTTTCATGAAATAGTCATTCTACCGAGTCATCAAATCGAAATAGTAAAAAAAAAAAAAATTCGCGGTCTGGTTGGAGCATTCACCTTAAAAGAAAATGTTCTCTGACTGACATACATATAGGATTGAAATAAGAGATTAATATAAGTCTTGTTCGTAAGAGGACTTGGTTACCTCTATCCTCTTAAACAGCTCCTCAATCAGTCTTATAGCCTGCAGCTTTTTCTGAGCCTTCATGAGTTTCTTCTGTTCCTCCGCCACTTTACTGTTCAAGTCCAAGTTATCACTCTGCATCAGTTTAGCTAGTTGTTTCTTCTTACGTCTCTCTTCTCTTTCTCTCATCTTTTCTAGCTTTTCTCTTTCAGTGCGCTCATATTTTTGTCTGAAAAGAATTTTGTGGCTGTTTTAATTACTTCTAGTGTGCTTGAAGAGGCTATTCTAACTACCATTTATTTTAATACATGGTAGTTAGAATGGTTCTTTGATAAGTGAGTTTGATTAGTATGTACTAAACAGGCCAGAGCAGCGGTGGCCCAGTGGTGCGGCTCCGACTTAGGAACAGTAAGCCGTGGGTTCGAACCCAGACAGGCAAATTACTTTGTGTAATTTATTTCATCACCGTTTTTGAGAGCAGCTCCTAAAAACGGTGAAGTAAAATATCATGAGTGTCATGTACATGATTGTAGTTTGTTAGTATGGAATATGTGTACTTATAGACTATTGAGGGTACTTGTTTCTCTTGTTGACATAATAAGATGAACTAAGTTGGGGGTAGGTTTGAATCTACACATTGTGTCAGGCTACCTAGCTGTATTAACATGCAGTTACTTAATTTCGTGTTTTTCTGGACATAATAATAAGGAAATCAGCATGTCCTGGAACCAAAAATTTTAAGACATGTGACATCTACCAATTCGCACTGGGCCCGAGTGGTGGATTATAGCACATTCCTTTTCATAGAGAGGAGGCCTGTGTCCCAGCAGTGGGAACATTAATAGGCTGATGATGATGATGAAACAGGGGCAATACCGATCAAGACACATACCTTTCTTTAGCCTCTTTCTGCTTCAGTATAAGTTTCTCCGCCTTCTCCACCTCTTCTTTACCTTTCTGACGTGACATTAGCCTTTCCCGAACAATAGACCTTCGCTTCACAGCAGCATCAGTCATGTGCTTACTGGTATCAAAGTTCACCTTTATTCCACACCACTCGGCAATGTCACTGCGCTTCCGCAACAGTTTACAGCCTCTCAAAGCATCCATGCAGCGCACAAACCCAACATACTCACTAAACTGCACATATACCTCAAAGTACAGACGGGCGTCCTGTGGAGGAGTTGTTATGCCTCTCATTGTTGTTTTCATTTGCATCCTGTATGGATCTGAAGCCGGAATATCCACTTGGCGGACAGCACCAAACTTCTCAAAAATCTTCTTTACCAAGCTCTCTGATGGAAGCGCATCTTCATCTTCATCTCTGGGGGGTATAAACCATCTGATGGGCAAATTGGTTATGTGAATGGTGTCAGGACGCTCTCCGGGCTTCATTTCATCCATCTCAGTGGTGTCACGGAAGAATGAATCCCAATCATGGCGGCTTGGAAAATCAGACTTAGCTTCACAGATCTTGACCTTCAGCTGGTCTGGGTAGTCCTTGAGCTGGACCAAGCGGTCGTCAAGCCGCAACAGCACCCGCTCAATGTGCTCACGACCCTCCATTTCCGCGTCAAACCTTATCACTTCCACAGAATGCTTCGACACTTTTAACACAGAGAAATTATCAGGGTGGATCATCTTTCGCAACTTCTCCATGAGTTCCCAGTTCGATAACGACTTGCCGTGTACCTTGTGGGGAAGCTGGACAGAAATGTTAAACTTTGCAAAGGATTTAAGATACAAACGCTGCGGCAAGTAAAGCGCCGCAGCGTCTGACGGATCTCTGCACACTTGTATGTTCATTGTGGAAGCCTGACCAACCTAACCCTTACAACTAACAACGAAGTATGAACGACAATAACAATGAAAGAAAATGAAATGAATTACAATGGAATGACAAAAGAAGTCCCTTATTTATAAACTAACAAAAATACAAAAGCTACAAATAGATAGAACACTGAATTATATCAAATTTAATGACAAATGACCAAAATGTAGTCCAGCCAAAGCCCCCATCATCACAGCTCCTACAAATTTTGTAACTCGAGTCAGAAAATTAACAATTTTCTCAATGGTTTATTTTAATTTTCACTTGTAAAGACAACAATTTCCCAAATTGTCAGTTTTTCCTCCATTTTGCTTGACATTTCTTGTTGTTTTTTTTTTCATGTTTTTTTTATCTTTTTCATGTCATGACCATAGATGGCCTGTGTTGCCAACATAGATATTTAAGATTGATTGATAGATCTAGGATCTTTCCCCCATTCGCTATTACATGGATGGTACAGAAAAAACTGTTTACTTAAGTGCACATAGTACTTTTCGTATGTGACAGTAGTAGGTACAACTTTTATTATTTTTATATTATTTGGAATTTCTCCTATAAGTGTGTACGGTGTGTTTTCAAACATTTAAACTCACAAACGCGAACAGCCAGACCCGTAACAACTATCTGTAGGCTATACAAATATTTGTTCCGTGTGGTAACCGAATAGATCTACGACCCACAGCGCAGCAGCCAATCGCTCGGCCACTGCGATCTCAACCTGTGGTGTCTATTGTGTCTATGGCGTGAACCGTGCCGTCACGTCACCACTCAGATCCAGCCTGTCCTTTTGCTCAAGTCGTGGTCATGGTGCGAGGTCCCCATAACTCCTAATTGACCAGTTGGCGCTGGTGTGACTGACACTGGCTTGGCCACCATCAGGGATTTTAATTTTGAAAACACAAAAAATTTGTCGATAATTTGTCGAAATTTGTCGCCAAATATCAGAATTTGTCGGTCACTGGTTCAAAAGATAGGGTTTCTAGGTGGCCGATCTGGAGTCTCCCCAGTTTGGCCACATTTACATTTCAAAAACTAGGGCACCTAGCGAAGATCTGTTTTTTCTCTCATTTTTAGTCGCAATTTGTCGCCAAGTCACAGATTTAATCAGGTCTTAGTTTAGAAGATAGAGTTCAATGAGGGATTTTCTTTTTAGTTCTTCCCTAGTCGCTGGATAGAAGGCGCTAGGAGTTAGTATGATAATGCAAGGAACGGAACCTAAAAAAACAAATTTTAACAAAGCGCGAGAAAACTAGGTTATATTCGGAAGGTTAAGCAAATGAAAGTGTCAGTCAACGAGAGTATGTGACGTGACACAATGTTTTTTTTTCCAAGCGTTTTGGCTGTGGCACCAACTATCATAGTAAATTCAACGCCATCTATAGAGTTCCTGGAAACTAAGTTTTTTTTTAATACCTCAAAAAGAAAACCTCATTAGTCAGGTTCAGTCCAAGAGCTAGATCGAATGAACTCTAAATGCTTTCGATTTAGCTCTTGGACTATACCTAATTTGAACTCAATATACTTATCTTCAAGCCAGTGTCAATAACACCATAAAAAAAACCGGCCAAGTGCGAGTCGGACTCGCGCACGAAGGGTTCCGTACCATTATTATCAAAAAAAGGGCAAAAAAATCACGTTTGTTGTATGGGAACCCCCCTTAAATATTAAATTTATTCTGTTTTTAGTATGTTGTTATAGCGGCAACAGAAATACATCTGTGAAAATTTCAACTGTCTAGCTGTCACGGTTCATGAGATACAGCTTGGTGACAGACAGACGGACAGACAGCGAAGTCTTAGTAATAGGGTTCCGTTTTTACCCTTTGGGTACGGAACCCTAAAAAATATAAAGATACGCAAGTTACTCCACCACAGAGTACATTTTTGTACTCCACAAGTCATTTGAACTTTCGAAGTGATGCCGTCCTTCGCGCCGTCTCCCCGCGGGTGCGGTGCTCAAAGCTAAGCAATCAATAATTCTCAGCCAACCTACTCCAGCAATAATAGGTTACTAATAAAAAAAAAAAACATCATTATAAAGTATCTTTTATTTTGTTTATTACAAGATCACGCAGGATCACGCTTGTATAGCGACGAGCTACCGTGGTCCGCATACAACTGATATATCAAATAGACCACTTCTTACAGCTATTCATAAATAATTTAGCATAAAATTTACACAGCTCCGCGTTTACATTATACTAGGTATTTAAAAAAAGTTTTACTACACTAGCTTCCCTTCACAACTACCAAGGCCTAAATATTATCTCCTTTATTTACTGTTTGCTTGAAACTTGATATTGCATTTTAATATAAAAAATTACATTAGCATTAAAATTTTACATAACGCTTGTTTTGAAATCGCGAGCTCCTGGTACTGTCATGAATGTTGAAATTATTCTAACTTGTCATAATGAAATGCAAAAAATGTTAAATAGAAAATTGGTCTAAAAACACGCTTTTTGCTTATTACGAAATAAGCCTAAGCACGTAATCAAAATTGGAAGCATAAATAGTCACTATTTATTAGTATTCCAATAAAAAAAGCGATTATGGAGGATTTTAATGTATAAATGCATTAACAAGTTACTATGTTCCTATATACAATATCAAGTCACATGTGAACTAATTACCATCGCACTGAAATAATAGGTGCATTATAGATTATTATGGAAGTTACGTGTGGGATTTCATTAGCTTCTGCATTGCAAATTATAAATACTTAAATCATATTTCATAAGTAGGTAGGACAGTAGGACATTTTTTAACTTGTGTATTATGTAACCTATTGCAAAACTGGAAAGTTGTTTTAACATTTCGTACATAACTTTACACATATTAATTCCAGCTAAAAATGTCAATGAAATAAGGTACATTTATAATCAATATAATTTATTACAGATGAGAATTACGTACCTCTATGAAAGTGGCGTCAGAAAAGTTAAACAAGTTTAGATAGCAATCCATAATAAATATCACGCCTTGTAAACCCCGAAGGGATAGGTAGAGATGTACCAACGAGACAGTTTAATATCATATAAATTAATATATATTATATCTCTTTTTCGGTTTTCCGATACTCGAACTTGCATAATATATTAGATATAATAATAATATATATTATATATATAAATTATCCACGTAATATAGTAATGCTTTTAAAATTGCCAAGTAAAAGCTAAATGAAATCCCAAGTTACATGAATAATTATGGGTCTCACTACATTATACGGAAAACATCCATCTTGTTTCAAATTAACTGTAGCATTTGTACAAATAAATAAATGGTAAATCATTGCATATTGTAAAATGCGCAATTTAACTTCAAACAAAACAGAAAATCGTTTCTCGCATCATGAGCCCCATCTTTGAACAGTATTAATTATCATTTCCTGATGGAAACATTGTTTTAAACATTATATGGAATTAAGCTATGCCAATATTCACTGGTAAAGCCAGGAACTGCCCAAAACGTTATAATAGTTATTGGGCAACAAATGAATGACGAAAGGGATTCAATTATTGCAACCAAATCCAGCTGAAGTGGAGTTAAATATCTTACTGTGGACCTTATAATATTTATTGCATATAGGGCATATAAATACTTACTTATAAATACATAAATATCAACCTGTTAACTGCTAAGCATGAGCTTTTCCCCCTAAACTGCTATAATAAATGGGGGAAAATAATTATAACCTCGGAGAGGTATAACGCGCAACGCGCGGATTGCAAATCCCTCAAGCGCGCACATGCAACAATTGTTGCAAGTTTTCAAAACATTTTCTGCCCGATCCGATAAAAACACCTGTAGCTTAAAAACTACAAGTCCTAGAGCAATTTCAAAAATACTGTTGTCAAGCTGATTAGATAAGGAATCTATTTATCTGGAAATCAAAATGTAATACTTTAATTATATACTCCAAATCATAATGTATAGCTAAAAAATAGTTACGCCGCCATCGTTCACAACGGAAATAACTTTTTCACGGGCGAAATATTGCAACTTCGAGATTCCAAAACGAATTTACGTTGACAAAATAATGAAGCACGGTTCACAAGGATAATTTTGATATATAATAGTATCAGCTACCATTAAAAATACCAGAGTTATCACGACATTTGCTGCGCAGGTAAATTCGAGTGTTCACCGTCAGTCGTTTAATGTCAAATGAAAGTTTCTTTTTTTTTTCGGCACGTTGTCTATGGAATAGTGTTGCGATGTTCGATTTTATTATTGAAGAATTTAGTAACGAATTGAACACAGAGGAATAAACTGTGGAGTAGACAGTTTTAGACGGTTTTTAATGCAGTTTTTTGGAGGCGGGTGCGCGTGCAACAAGTGTGACAGATAGCGCTTGAGCGAAGTGTAGGATGTTACGAGTGTGACAAATCGCGTCGGAGAGGTGACCACCAAAAATAACTTTGTGACCACTAACATCTATCACCTAAAATATCAATTGATCACCAAATTTAGTAAATTGAGCACCAAATTTTAATGAGGTGGTTGAGGACAAACTTGTTTTGCCTAGGCCGACTTGGGGCCTTCGTGGTTATTTTTTTATAAACCATTCAGAAGTAGAAGCCCTGCAAAGCGGGTCTCCGTCGACCACCCTCGTCTCGGATGCAAGAGCATAACAGTTCAATTTCTGGTGGCCATTAACTAAAAAACTTAAATTTTGGTTCTAATTTCACGATATAATGCGGAATAGTTTTGGTGATCATTTACTAATTTTGGCAATCAAGTGATTTTTTGCCGTTACATTTAGCTAAATCTGGTGGTTTGTGTATGCCATAATAAATCATCTTGCAGGGACATTCACCGTTGCATCGCAGACGAACTAAGTATTATATTTCAACAAAACATATAACTGGATTTAGTGTTAGTATAATCAACCCCTTTCGTCTTTAGGCTACTTAAAAATTAATAGTTAAGATTTGTGCATTCAACAAGGCATTCACAATTTTGTTCCTGGCTGGCTAGATATTGCCATTTTCTTACAGAAAATTTCGAGGCATGGCCCTAAATAGCTATGAATTTCTCCTAATATATTTTGCCACCTATCGTTATTATCTTACATATTGTTGTCATGCCTTTCTTAGATACTATTTTTTTTTTGTAGGCATCAGCACATTATTTGATATAAAATGTGACCGAATTTGTGAAGTTACTTTATAAATTGTGATGATAATTTAATAGGCATTTTTATGCATTTTATAAGCAATACTTTTCATAAATTCAAATAATGCTTACTTTTTCAGTGTTACACTAAAATTTTAAGTATTATTTTAGTAAATATATGAAAACTAAACATATTGCTGAAATGTCATTAACTGCATAAATGCAGTGACTATATAATATTTACAGTTCGTATACATAAACTCAACATACAAATTAACTTAAAAATCATACCATACTCTTCAGAAAAGTTTGATTAATAACTAATCATTCACAACATGTCTATAGCTTTTGTTTTTAGGAAATTATTAAAAAATAAAATTCTCAGTCTTCTCTATTGAATAGTACAAATAGATCGCTATAAATTAGATCGTTCGATTTACAATATAGTATCATAATACAGTTTGTACAAGCTATGGAAAAATTGACACGTCCTTTACACAGTTAGCGTCCGTGATACATGTTTAGTATGTAACTTAGTCACTGGCCGAGACCCACAACCGGATGGCAGCCATCTTACAATCACGTTTATTGTCACCGCACTATTTCATTACTAGTCGCACACAAATTATCAAACTAAAAACTGTCTCACATCATTACTTACTAAATGTTCCATGTTTATTTAATCTCATGTCTTGCACCAAAAATCAGTTTAAACTATATCTGCACTCCTGTTGTCAACACACTAAGGTGTTCGCATTAACATGTGCTTATTGCTTGATCGCGCTTAAAATTACACTGTTCTATATAATTGTTCATACACACAGGCTTCTACATTCCTCTGGTCCCCTGCTGGAAACGTGTGGGTGTTTCACATAGCAATAGATGTTTTCTTGACATCAGATTACTGGTGTTTAGCTAAGGCTGCTCTGTATTCAACCCTTGTAGGCATTCGTGGATTAATAAATGAAGGATTACTGTAATTTTATTTTGGCGTAAGATATTCTGAGAAGCATGCCATTCTTATTATGTAATCTGGCCATCGTGCCGTCTTCCAAAGGATTCCCTGAAAGGGTTCATCTGTAGTCTGAACAAGATTGCCTCGAGGAATTATTGATATTGGAACTGCTGCTGACGTTCAAGGTCGTCGGGTCCCTGCGGGGCCCAGTGGCCGGGCGGTCAGTTGGCGCGCGCGCGCTTGGCGGGCGGCTGCGGCGCGTGCGCAGGGCGCGGCTGCGCGTGCGGCGCGTCGTCGGCCGCCAGCCCCGAGCGCAGCATGTACTTGAACTGCAGCATGTGCTGCATGACGTCACGGATCTGCACCAGCGCCAGCCCGTTCTCTCCCGCCGCCGCCGACTTGCACTTGCCGGAGTTGCGGAGTACTTGCAGTTGTGTTCTGGATGAAAGATACGAAAATATTAAATGGCGCTAAAGCACTCAAGTGTAAGAGCATTTCTAATACGCGTGGATATATAGGACTTGAGACTAATCAATCTCAAGTACACTAACTTCTCCAATCTAAATGAGTCTTGCTCGAGTAGTACTTCTAAGTAAACTATACAGATCTATAAGTAGCTAGCAAAACTTTAAGATAAAAGGGCTCAACTAACACTGAAAGAAAACAGCATAGGCCAACCAGCAAGTCTTAGAACCTGAACTGGGTGGTAGACTGCAGCCCACTTCTTCTCATGGTTTGGAGACCCATATCCCAACAGTAGAAATATTTTCATCTAATGATACTCACGAGTTAGGTCTATAGAGCGTGATGCCAAGCGCGTCCAGCATAGCGCGGCACGTGGTGAGCGACACGCGCGGGAAGAAGTGGCTCGCCAGGTCGGGCAGCGTCATCAGCAGCTCCGTGTACTGGTACGGCTTGGTACTGCTGATAGTGATACTCACGAGTTAGGTCTATAGAGCGTGATGCCAAGCGCGTCCAGCATAGCGCGGCACGTGGTGAGCGACACGCGCGGGAAGAAGTGGCTCGCCAGGTCGGGCAGCGTCATCAGCAGCTCCGTGTACTGGTACGGCTTGGTACTGCTGATAGTGATACTCACGAGTTAGGTCTATAGAGCGTGATGCCAAGCGCGTCCAGCATAGCGCGGCACGTGGTGAGCGACACGCGCGGGAAGAAGTGGCTCGCCAGGTCGGGCAGCGTCATCAGCAGCTCCGTGTACTGGTACGGCTTGGTACTGCTGATAGTGATACTCACGAGTTAGGTCTATAGAGCGTGATGCCAAGCGCGTCCAGCATAGCGCGGCACGTGGTGAGCGACACGCGCGGGAAGAAGTGGCTCGCCAGGTCGGGCAGCGTCATCAGCAGCTCCGTGTACTGGTACGGCTTGGTACTGCTGATAGTGATACTCACGAGTTAGGTCTATAGAGCGTGATGCCAAGCGCGTCCAGCATAGCGCGGCACGTGGTGAGCGACACGCGCGGGAAGAAGTGGCTCGCCAGGTCGGGCAGCGTCATCAGCAGCTCCGTGTACTGGTACGGCTTGGTACTGCTGATAGTGATACTCACGAGTTAGGTCTATAGAGCGTGATGCCAAGCGCGTCCAGCATAGCGCGGCACGTGGTGAGCGACACGCGCGGGAAGAAGTGGCTCGCCAGGTCGGGCAGCGTCATCAGCAGCTCCGTGTACTGGTACGGCTTGGTACTGCTGATAGTGATACTCACGAGTTAGGTCTATAGAGCGTGATGCCAAGCGCGTCCAGCATAGCGCGGCACGTGGTGAGCGACACGCGCGGGAAGAAGTGGCTCGCCAGGTCGGGCAGCGTCATCAGCAGCTCCGTGTACTGGTACGGCTTGGTACTGCTGATAGTGATACTCACGAGTTAGGTCTATAGAGCGTGATGCCAAGCGCGTCCAGCATAGCGCGGCACGTGGTGAGCGACACGCGCGGGAAGAAGTGGCTCGCCAGGTCGGGCAGCGTCATCAGCAGCTCCGTGTACTGGTACGGCTTGGTACTGCTGATAGTGATACTCACGAGTTAGGTCTATAGAGCGTGATGCCAAGCGCGTCCAGCATAGCGCGGCACGTGGTGAGCGACACGCGCGGGAAGAAGTGGCTCGCCAGGTCGGGCAGCGTCATCAGCAGCTCCGTGTACTGGTACGGCTTGGTACTGCTGATAGTGATACTCACGAGTTAGGTCTATAGAGCGTGATGCCAAGCGCGTCCAGCATAGCGCGGCACGTGGTGAGCGACACGCGCGGGAAGAAGTGGCTCGCCAGGTCGGGCAGCGTCATCAGCAGCTCCGTGTACTGGTACGGCTTGGTACTGCTGATAGTGATACTCACGAGTTAGGTCTATAGAGCGTGATGCCAAGCGCGTCCAGCATAGCGCGGCACGTGGTGAGCGACACGCGCGGGAAGAAGTGGCTCGCCAGGTCGGGCAGCGTCATCAGCAGCTCCGTGTACTGGTACGGCTTGGCGTTGATGCACGGAACCATTGTGTTCTCCACCAACGCTTTTTGTACCTGCACGAGAGAGATTAGAGACATTAGGACCTGATAAATGGTATGAAAGGGCTCACCAAGGGCTCAAAGGCGTTTTAGACTGGGCTCATATAAAGACTAGTCATAGACAAGATTTGTATTTTTGTGTGTTTGTATGTTTGTAATGAAAAAACTCAAAAACAACTGCGCCGTTTTCAAAAATTCTTTCATCATTAGAAACCTACATTCACCCTGAGTAACACAGGCTATATTTTTTCCCCGTACTCCCACGGGAACGGGAACTACGCGGGTGAAATCCTATATAATTTGATAGCTAAAATCCTGTTATTACTTTCAACAGCATAGCAAATTAAACAAACATTGAAGTCCTTACCTTATACGGCGTATGGTTGCCAGTGATATTGATGTCGGGGATTGGGGTAAGCCTTTTGCGACTGTCCACGGTATGAGAGGTTGAGTGGCCATTCATTGAGCCGGTCACTTGTGGGGGTGCACTGTAATGTAAACGATCCGTTAGTTCCGTAGTTCCTAACTTCATTTAGAAACAAGTCGACTTGGATATGCATAGATTGGCTTGCTTAGCGTTTCAAACTTAATTTCTGCAGACGTGGAGATGGACATTGGTGCCGATTCCCTTGTTTACAAACTAAACTAAATTTAAGTTGAATGCATCTTTTTCTTTCTATTTTATTATGAAAAGGACAGAAGATAAATATTAGTTTAAACCTGTCAAATTAGTCAGCACCTGACGTAATTTGATGTAATTTTAGTAGTCAACTTTTTAATCGCGTCTAAAATATGTATGCTGATTAATTTAGATAAATTTTAGTTATGTTCTGTCACAACTAAAATTTATCTTCTGTCCTTTTCTTAATGAAATAGAAAGAAAAAGATGCACTGAACTTAAATTTGGTTTAGTTTGTAAACAAGGGAATCGGCACCATTGGTGTCGATTCTGTTGTGCACAAACTAAACTTAATTTAGGCTATTGCTATCTTTAGTTAAAGATAGCAATAGCCTAAATTAAGTTTAGTTTAAAGGCAGTGCGAGAAAAGGATGGCTATAGCTATGAACTAAGAGATGTCAAATTAGTTTATGCCTTGCGCTTCCCGTGTTTTTAGTCGACATATTTTTACGTCCACCCTTCATTTGTATGGAAACATTGACTAAATTTAACAGCTCTAAATTACGTCCGTCTCTTTGTCGTTTTATTAGAGAGAAAAAGATAGCAATAGCCTAAATTAAGTTTAGTTTGTGCACAACAGAATCGACACCATATTATTATGGTAAAAATCTTTGCTCACAGGGCATTTACAGATTGCAGGCAGCTAGTTTGAAATAAATCATGGGCAGCTCAAAAGTCACATAGAGACTTTTGAGCCGCCAAAAATTTGTTTCCATGTACCTTCGAATACCAATATTTTTTATCCTTTTAACACAACAGATCAATGACAAAAATAATGCAAGTAAGAGCACTTTTCAACGGAAGACTTCGTTTCAAACCTAATGATTGAAATTTTGAAAACTCAATTTCGCTTATAAATTAATTTTAACAGTTTAAAGACACCAAGCAAGCCATCGATGCAGACAAAAATTATGCTTGCAAAATACCGCGTATGTTGAATGAAAATAGTCACTTTGGTTGAAGTAGGTACCACTCAAGGTGACCGGACCTAGCAAAAGGTAGACGAAAAATAATAAACTATCATGTGAGCGTTTTTTGTACTGATATTACGACTACAGGAGCTAAATTATCAACTCTATTTGTGGTGGTTCAAACTTCATTTGAAATCCTGTTAGAATAAAATTCTAATTAGCTTGCACTACAAAGTGGTTGTTACGTCAGTCACTGCGGTCGAATAGTGCGAAGTGTTTTTTTTTGCGATTTACAAAAAATCTATTGATTGGACTAAAAAAATAAAACACTATGATGCTAATATGTTGCTTGTAGAATTATTTCCCAAGAAATCAGAATGATCGCATGTATTTTAGTATGGTTTTTACTCGTTAAAAGAAATTTTTAGAGAAAAAAGTTCGTGATTTTTTTGTATCGAGTAAAATTTGTTGTAATATTTTCAAAACACTATTGTACTAGCATATATATATAAGTATAGTGAGTGGGGTGGTGTGGGTGTGTGTGTGTGTAAGTGTAGTGTGTGTAGTGTGTAAGTGTAGTGTGTGTAGTGTGTAAGTGTAGTGTATATATCTTGAAGAATATCGTATATTTTTCTGGTTTTGTTTATTGCAGTGAATCATATGCTTTATTGCATTATAAAACTCGCGTAGCTCCTGTAGTCCCCGTAATAACATTGACTCTCGTGCAAATGAAATACTTATCAAAGGCCTATTTAATTTATTGCACATCATATCAGATTTCACTAACAGTAGCAATTTGCTACCTATGAAAAATCATTATTCGTCTTTTAAATATAGGTGTTGATGAACTCAAATTGTGTTAGACCAGTATGTAGCCAACTCTATCATTTGATTCGATTAGATCTTGATAGGTGCTAGTGGTAGTGCAGGATGGGCAGGACCACATCATTATGTAACAATAAAGGTCTTAAGGTCACCCGGCAAAAAGTATATAATTCAAATGTGGGCTTCAGGTCCTTCTCTTTAGATATAATTTACATTGGCAACATAAATTAGCAGACAGCTCACTGTCAACGGGCTTACCGCCGTCAATGCCAATGTAAAGTATATCTAAAGACAAATACTCAAAGCCCATATTTGAATTAATATTCTTTTTGCCGGGTGGCAGCGGATTCGTTTATGTGATCCAAGACCTACTCTCTACTGCAAATAATCCACGCGGTATTTTGAGCATTTATGGGAAACAGAAGTCTAAATTTAATTAAATTTAATATAAGAAAAAAAGTGTATACTATAAATATTAATATGACTGTGTGGGACAGTGTCAAGACAATGGCGAATGGAAAATACACACACATGTAAGAACAGCCCATAATACCAGACTGCGATCGACCGCAAACTAGGGTAATGATTTAAAAAATATATAATTAAGTATTTTAATAAGCGCCGATTCTGATAAGCACCGACCGAGCTAAAACAATTGCTATCTTTTTCTAACAGGTTTAAAAAGAGGGATAAAAATACACCAGATAAATTACTTCACAACAAAACTTTTTTCCAATTGCAAAGTTTGTTTCCACTTCATTTTTTGTTCCTGCATAAAGTGAAGGATAGCAACACTTTTAGTTTAGTTCTATTAGAGACAGAATCGTCGCCATTTTGTATATCCCCGTCAAATATTACCTAAACTGAATGGAATGTATTACGAGTCCAAATAATAACGTTAACTGGATGATAGTTTACTAGTCGATTGGTGAACATGCAATAGAAGGTGACCAATAAGCAAGCGTCGTGCTCGACATGATAATTATGACAAGTAGGAAACGTTACTTTTTGGACTGTCACGATTAACAGTAAACATAATATTTAGTAAAACAAACTTGAACTAAATTGAAGTAAAATAGACTAAGGGAATACAAAATACAGTAAGAAGGCTAACAAGTTCCAAATAAGGAATACAATACAACCGTGAGTCTAGGTACTACATGATAACGGGCTGTTCTTACAAAATCCACTAAAAATGATGAAAAATTTCCTCACTTCATGGTTGATGTGTTTGCCGAGCTCCTCACGAGAGGTGGAGGGGGGGCTTGCTGACCCATCGCCATTGTAATTGCACTGTTCGGAAACTGAAATAAACGATAAAAACAAACATTTTTCACGCGGCTCTAGAACAAAAGGCGAGCGCCTGGAAAATTACTGTGGGAGACTATGATAGACTAAATATTATAATATAAATAATTTATAGAAAGATATCTAATGGATCTGCACAAAGCGATTTTTTACAAGATTCGATACTGAATTGATTTAGCAAAGCTCATTTTACTTATAAAGGGTGTAAAACACATCTTAACGAAGCCAAAGGCACTTGTTCTCCCCGTCATTGCGATCATTTTTTTGTTCTACACCATACCTGGGAACCTTCTAGTTACGGAGATATTGGGGGTCAAAGTTCCAACTTTTTGACAAGTTTTTTTTTTAAATACAGGTTTTTAATGTATGATTTTTACTTTAAACACCGTCACGGCCCCCGTACTATTTATATTTAATCCATCGATCAGCACAATGTTTTGAGTGCTTTACATTGAGTTCTACCACAAAACATGATTTTTCACCCCAAAAAAAAAAAGTCGTTTCCCAGCAATAATTGTTTATTTTGATGTACAGAATGCTTGGTTGACGGCTTCGTGATGAAGTCTTTTACACCCTGTATACTTGTGTAAAAACCAACAAAAACTGGCCCTATAACCCTATTTGAAGTCTATATCATGATTGCGTAGCGTGTTGCTGTAACACGTTCGTGATAATTACCGTAACATTGCGCTGGTGTTGCGAGCGGTGTTGTTGCGGCATGCCTGCCGCTGCGGCCGCGATGGCTGCGTTGTTGTAACGCGCCGCCACGTGCGCTTGCGCCACTTGTGCCTGAGAAACGGAACATTCACGTTATACATTGAAAAAAATATTCATATCATTACCCACGCCTGTTCCATGGGGGGTAGGCAAAACTGCAGAAGGCCACAAGCTACCATCTTTACAGACGTCTTGATTTTCATCATCATTATTCATCCATCATTCTCCTTGCCCTTATCCAAATTTATTTGGAGTCGGCTTCTTCCATATTTGTCTTATAAATCGTCATAAAAGTCATTTAAATAAATGTACATAATTAAATAGGCTAGGTTCCACCATCAATAAATAGCAAATCTATTTAGTCCGTTAGGCCAGCCATAGACGGACCGCATGTTGCAGTCGAGACCGACTGCTCTAGAGCGGTCGCGTTGAAGTCGTAAGTACACGACTGCAACACGACCGCATAATGCAGTCGACTACGACTGCTTGGAGCAGTTTTGTTCGACCGCAAAATAATACTGATGCGAGTCCAAGATCCAAGATGGATGGATGGATGGATGATGATGGATGGTCCAAGATGGATTTCGATGAAGAAACACTGCTTCTTGTACTACTATTACGCAAGCGTAGGCGTAGAAGACACCGTAGTACACCGTAGACACTGCTTGGAGCAGTTGTGTTCGACCGCAAAATAATACTGATGCGAGTCCAAGATCCAAGATGGATGGATGGATGGGTGATGATGGATGGTCCAAGATGGATTTCGATGAAGAAACACTGCTTCTTGTACTACTATTACGCAAGCGTAGGCGTAGAAGACACCGTAGTATGGTTTGTAGGGGGAGTGAGGCGGGAGCGGACTGCACCGTTTGCCTGCCGAGAGGAATGGATTGGTACTCAGCGGGGAGCGGGGAGAGAGTGGCGCGCGGTCGGCAGCAACCGCTTGTAGCGGTCCGTGTATGGTGGTCCGGCAGCTCTAAGCAGTCGACCGCACGGCGAAACGACCGCAGAGCGACTGCTCCGCCCGCTCAGGAACTGCTCGAGCGGTCCGTGTATTGCGGATATGAATTTAGTATGGAAACTGCAGATCGCCGTGCGGCGACCGCATCTTGCAGTCAATTTCGACTGCAACATGCGGTCCGTCTATGGCCAGCCTTAGAGTATTGGAAAATAATGGACACGTATTTTTTGTTTTTGTAAATCAATGAATATTGACAAAGATAAAACGCATCAAAACTCGACAGTGGGGGCTCGTGACGTCACAACACAACGCACTAAACATTATAGCGCGGCGTGACGTATTGAGAATTTTAAGAGCGTTGTATCTTGTCAATTTTGGTTTACGTAACAAAAGAAAAAATACGTGTCAAATATTTATTGATATTCTAACTGACGGACTAATTAGATTTTTTTCAGGACACAAGCCTATTGGGCAGGGATTTCTATTTAAAATATCGAGGTTGTTCCATTATGGAAAATGTGGCTTTAAAACGAAATAAGGAAAATATAATCCGTCGATGGATGTACGACGTCACGCAGAAGAGGAATTTACTAAACAAGCGCGACAGAAAATTTTATAAGAAGTAGCTGAAGTAAAATAATTAGAAAATAATACTATAATAGTATTTCTACATGGACTATTAGGTACCGAGGATCAATTCCAGCAATAGAAGCATTCAGACTTTAATGAGGAAAATCTTAGGTTACTAGATTGTGTACTACAAAAAGTACCGATACCTAAGTACCGGTTCTATTTAACGGCCAAATGAATCAATTAATTTCGTAGAAATAATGAATAAACAATGACTGACGTCACAAATTCACAATTAGGGCCGTTTCCATCAGCTGTTGGATAACAATGCGTTTCCTTTTGTGTTTATTAAGCAATGTTCCAATAACGAATGACTGAGGGGGGAAAGAATTCTAAGGCCCAGCGCACACCGCTGGAGGCGTAGCAGAGCGCTTTTGAAGACAAAAATTTAATATAAACCTTAACTACCTTGATATACGGTCAATTTAAGAATAAATTCTCACGCGGTACTCGGAGCGCCCTCAAGCTACTAAAAGAGCATGCGCGCGACCGTATATCAAGGTAGTTAAGGTTTATATTAAATTGTTGTCTTCAAATGCGCTCCGCTGCGCCTCCAGCGGTATGCGCTGGGCCTAAGGAATCCTTTTAAAGCTAGATGGAATTAAATTCGATTCCATAATACTTATAGCACTGAATAGAAACTTGGCAATGCGACGGTCGTTAATCGACTGCAAAATCAATTTCTAGCATGCATGCAGCATCGGGCAGCGAATGATTGCTGATAAACTAGTTATCTTGCTTGATAAGACAACGAAGGAAATAGTCCTGAAATATTCCCAAGGGTTATTTCAGTCGAGAGAAGAGAGACATGCATGGTTTATGCGAATGTTTGTCATGATGATGGTAAGGTGATGAGCCGTACCTGTGCGAGCCTAAGCACTTGCTGCGTTTGCGCTTGTGTCAGCGCTCCGGGCAGGCTCCAACCATTCGCCAGCGCTTGCACAGCGGCTGCCGAAAGCCCTCCATGAGACATCTGCTGCATCTGCGCAGCCGGTGAATGCCTCTGCGTGGTCGCTCGCCGGCCCCGCGTGGATTGACTGGACACGTTGTTAAGGGCCACGGCATTGGAACCCACTCCCACGCCGCCAACCACGCCTGGTGGGGGCGCGGGAGGCGCTCGCGTCCATTGACCGCCTCCTGATACGGAGCCTGTAAACAAAGATGGAAGGGTTCAGAGGATATAGTAACATCTAACAGCAGTAAATTGGATAAAGTAAAGGAAGCTTTTTGCAAGATTAAATCCTATTAGCAGCCAAAGGCGTCGTTAGGTGAGAGATTTTTTTTAAGATCGAATGATTATCAGAAGTGCTAGAGAGGAAGAATATTTAAGAATCAATCTAAACGTAAAATTTATGGACTCTGGTGTCAAAACATTTATTTTTCTCAAAGTTCAGTTCAGAAATATTGCGTCATTCATGTTATCTGTTGGTAGGTACATATACGATGAAAAACAACGGGTCATTCTGATTAGGCCCTAAAGTGCGATAAAAATTGCGCATCGTAGCAGCGTCCAGAAAATGCTGGTTCCATCCGGAACCATCTTGGGTTAGTTAAAAACGATAATGGGCAATACTGCATGCATACTATCTGAACATGAAATCTATGGAAATCTGGCTCTGGATACATGGTTCACATCAGAAGCTAAAATATGTTAGAAACCGTTAAAATCTTTCAGATGCCGAAGAGTCTAAAACTGCATCTGGAATTGTGGGTCAAACATGCCAAAAATACATCTTGCTTCGCCTTGAATATCGTGAGGGGCGTTCGGTAAAATATTGGGTTCCTTTGAGAAAACTCATGATATTGGATATTTCTGATGCAAGATTGTATAACTTATATAACCCGATAACTTATTATTTAGACCCCATTATAAGCTGTTCTGTATATTGTAAAATATACTCACAGTATACAAAACCCTGAAATGGAGATGGACAGGACACACATGCTAAGGGAAGGGATGGAGAAGTGGACGAGATTAATCACGGAATGGTACGCGCGTGATAGTAAGAGGAGCAAAGGTAGACAAACTAAACGTTGGGAAGACGACATGAAAAAGATAGCTGGCCCAGAATGGACACGTATTGTGAAAGATAGGACAAAATGGAAAGCATTAGAGGAGACCTTTGTCGAAAGACAAGCTGAAGGAAAGAAACCGGCTGCCGAAAAATAAATATGCTTAATATAGAAAGTAGATGGTTTATTCGAGTTAAGAAAATCTAAAATTGAAGTTTCAGCTATAAAGGCTAATTTTATTTTTATTTATTTTATAGGCTGTTCAGTCAATTGGACAAAAACGCGAACTGACCTTACCTTATCTAACCAATAGCTTTTCTTTCGCAGAAAAGTAATTGAACTTATGGAATTAGAACAGGTGACTAACTACAATACCCGTGAACGATAAGTTAGTTGGAAATCTGTCAAAACTTCGACGATCTTATCAAGCCACTACGTACGTCATTTTAACGACATCGGCACCAATACACTTCATTTTGATACCGACCGTGCAAGGAAAAGACCATGAGAATTACGTAAATTGAATACTTGGAATAGGCAGGTTTCGCAATCAACTCAGTACTTACAATCGGTAATTACTTAGGGGGGAAATATAATGACCACCACTAAATAACTTTGTGACCACTAACATCTATTACCTAAAATATCAATTGATCACCCAATTTAGTAAATTGAGCACCAAATTTTAATGAGGTGGTTGATGACAAACTAGTTTTGCCTAGGCAAATTTTTTTATACTTAAACCAATTCAGAAGTAGGACCCCGCGAAGCGGAGCTCCGTCGACCGGGTCTCCCTCGACTCGGATGCAAAAGCATAACAGTTCAATTTCTGGTGGTCATTTACTAAAAAAGAAATTTTTGGTTCTAATTTCACGATAAATGGGGATTAATTTTGGTGATAATTTACTAATTTTGGCAATCAAGAGTATTTTTTTTGCCGTTACATTTAGCTAAATCTGGTGGTTCGTTAATTGTATGCCATTACTTGGGCACCAAAAAAGGCAGGGAAAATATCAATTGAAATATTAGACAATGGATGCCCTTGAAATTAGAAGAGTATGCACTAAAAAGGTCAAATTGTGACAGGCTAGATGGCGGACAATTGTGGCTGACGTCATATGCCATGTTCTCGACCTGGTTAGCGGGAATGTTACGTTTGAAGGTCCTTCTTTACCAAAAACTAGCTAGCTGACGTCCCGCGGTTTCACCCGCGTAGGTCCCGTTCCCGTGAGAATACGGGAATAAAATATAGCCCTATAGCACTCACGAATAATGTAGCTTTCTACCAGTGAAACAATTTTTAAAATTGGTTCATTACTTCCGGAGATTACCCCCTACAAACAAACTTACAAACAAATGTTACCTCTATATAATATTAGTATAGATATGGTTATTATACCAGATTCTTGTTCTACAGCTGAGTTTGCTCAAGATTTTGTTTATCACCAAGTTAAGATTTTTCTGGAATTCGTAACTCTAGTCACGTGAGCTGTAAGTTTTTATTACATCTAGCAAAAACCATTGACTTTTTGTATTTTTTCCTGTTTATTTCAACGTCTGATGACGTTAAAGCATTGAACTGTGAAATCTTACGAAACGTCGAATTAAACCCCAACTGGGCCGTTTGATCCGAGATAAATCCGTAGTTTCGTATCAACAACATCGCGTAACGGGAATCAAGAGAAAGCCTCAAGACTTAAGATGTCAAGATTTCTTTCGCCAAAGACCAGATTGTTGGTAAACGACCCGTTATCTTTTAACCGTTATAAAAATAACTAATCTGCTTTTTAGGGCATTGATTAACATGTTATTTTTATACATTTTGGCTGACCAATCCAGTTACCCAATCTGTTTTGAGTTTTCCAAGCTATAGACAATCTTTACATACAATAAAACAGTTAGGAAAGAAAAACTGTACATTGAGAATTTTCAAGAAAAATACAAAATAGTAATATAGAAAAACGTAACTAATGACCAAAAGTGACCTTTTAGAATTTTTGTCTGTGTGTATGGTACGGCTTCACGCCAAAACTACTGAATAGATTGAATTGAAATTCAGCAAAAATGATCTTTGTAAACCAAGGAAGGCTTTAGGCTACATATTATCACGCCGTATGTTATGGGAGGTAAGCAATATTGATTTTAAAAGGTTTTTGTTCGTAATTGAATACACAAAATGACATGTTTATAGGCTACTAGCTGACGTTCCGCGGTTTCACCCGCGTAGTTCCAGTTCTCGTGGGAGTACGGGAATAAAATATAGCCTATAGCACTCCCGAATAATGTAGCTTTCTACCAGTGAAACAATTTTTAAAATTGGTTCATTACTTCCGGAGATTACCCCCTACATACAAACTTACAAACATACAAACTTACAAACAAGTGTTACCTCTTTATAATATTAGTATAGATAATGATGGGACAGGTGAGCTAGTATTTAATAACCAAAGGACAAGAAGAAATTCTTTAAATACGTAACTTTTTTTCATCCTGCTTCGCTTTATCGCGAACATAATCGGGGTCTTTCAAATATTGAACAATGGGAACGAGTCGGGATAAGCCGGGCTTATCCACAGCCTTATGTCTGCGTATTTTTTTTTTATTAACACGTTTTTTATGAAGAAAAGAGAAACCGGTTCGTGAAAAGGGGCGGCACACAAAAAGAACTTGATTGTGAAAGAAACGAAGGTTTTTCATACAAGCAATGAGTCGTTTGGATACAGCCTTGGTGTGCATTTTTTTTTTCGTTTTAGTAGAAGCGGCTAGAAATAGTAGAAGCGGCTAGAAATTATAAGAGGGGAATTATTCTTGTTCCCAGAATACCCTGCTTATAATTATTTAAGCCAAATTAATCACGCTATCTGTTGCATGGCATTTCGGATTGCATGTTACTGTTGTCTAACTTGTGGAAGTTATTTGTTGAAACACTGTTACAAGCAATGAGGTAACGGTAAAATATGTCGCTTTTACGAAGGGAATTTCAATCGTGAAGAACTAGGTAAACAAATAACTGAGGAAAATTCCATGTTTTTCCGTGTTTTTGCTAATTCATAGAACAAACGATAATTCAAAACAACGAGGACGACCAAACCAAACGTACTGCACTTGTTTTCCTGGAGAACGGAATTTTATCAGGACTTGGGACATAAGCACTAATGCGCATACGCATAGCGCCTATTAGCCCTGCTTTATTCAGTAATGCGCTGGCCAAAGTAGCATTCGTTTTGTCATAATTATTTGGGTGGTTGGAGGAGGAGGAGGAGGAGGAACTCGTGGCTAAATAATAACAGCCACTCGGGTCGACCGTTAGGTTAAGCCGTGCTTACCTAGGTTGGTCTGTGGATGGGTGACCACCCATTACATACCGAGTTTCCTCCTAGCCTCGGAAAGCACGTTAAGCGCGTTGATCCCGGCTGTCATTTGTAGATCTTTGACAGTCGTTAGGTAGTCAGAGGCCAAAAAAGTCTGACAACCAGTCTTACCAAGGGGTATCGTATTATCTGGTACTAACTGGGTGGTGGAGGTCAGATAGGCAGTCGCTCCATGTAAAATACTGGTATTCAGCTGCATCCGGTTAAACTGGAAGCCGCCCCAACATAGTTGGGAAAAGGCTAGGCAGATAATGTGTATGTTCTCCGGTATAATTATGAAATATTACATTAAATAAAGTATTTTATCTATAGACATTTTAATTATTTATTGATGCGAAACACCGTCTGCTCCAAACAAGACCTACCCCTAGATTTGCATGTGTCGTCAGGGGAACCGGAGGGGTAATTTTGCTTATTCGAGGGGGTCCATCATCACCCAACATATTATTATAGTTTTCTACGTATAACCGTGGCAATCGTGTCTGTATGGTGTCGGACGTAAAGAATAGCACCATCCCATATCTTCCCGTGGGTGTCGTAAGAGGCGACTAAGGGACTTGCCAGAGAATGGGCAGCAGCGTTCTCTGTGCTTTTGTAACAACCGCACCGCGATCGCCAACCCGCCTGCCAAGCGTGGCGATTATGGCAAACCCCGGCCCCCCCTTGGAGGAGGTCTATGTCCAGCAGTGGACGTCTTTCGGCTCATATGATGACCCTTGGCATTATACCAAGCGGCTTTTTAGGGTTCCGTACCCAAAGGGTAAAAACGGAACCCTATTACTAAGACTTTCTTCGCTGTCTGTCCGTCTGTCTGTCCGTCTGTCTGTCACCAGGCTGTATCTCATGAACCGTGACAGCTAGACAGTTGAAATTTTCACAGATGATGTATTTCTGTTGCCGCTATAACAACAAATACTAAAAACAGAATAAAATTAATATTTAAGGGGGGCACCCATACAACAAACGTGATTTTTTTATAATAATTGGTACGGAACCCTTCGTGCGCGAGTCCGACTCGCACTTGGCCGGTTTTTTACAATGAGGTCTAAACTCAACGTCCTTCGCTTCGACCTCTTTCAATTGACTGATGACGTAATGTTCCGCCTTCGCCTTTTAAGATCTAAATATTCGATGGCGCCAATCTCCAACCAGCAGATTGAGCATGCATCTGATCAGTTTGAAATGCTATGTCCTTAGCAATTTTTTACTACTTGCGGTAATATGAATTCTTGTTTGCTCACTGATAACGCAGATATTATTCTACAGTAACAGTAATCATGCAAATTATTTTTACATGTCAAGGTTTCTTGTTGAAGGTTTAAAACCTTCGCATTTTTTTAAGAAACTGCACGTTCATGATTGTGTTATTCTTAAATTGTTTTTTTGTGATTATTGTTAACTTTTATTTGAATTCGATGTTATGCTGAATGCTGATGATCATTAGCATTTCAGTAAAAACAAATTGCCAAAAAATTCAACTTAGCTAATTTAACGATATTACTGTAGACCTCGTGTTGATTAAAAGATGATAATTATTACGTATATTATGTAGGTCGAAACCCTACTGCTATTGAGCTCCCCTGCATTGTATCATGATAATTCATTTCTAAAGGGAATAGGATGAAATGGGTCATCGCCTTTTGTGAATCGAGCTGTCGGGGGGCACCCACTGCCCAGGTTTCCCAAGCTTCCCAAAATGATCTTGGTATATGTGGTATAACCATGCCACAAATTACACGTAGGTACTGCATTTTTTCCCCGAGTTACCATAAAATCATGGTTAGATCGGACACCAATCGCAGAATCGATTTATGGATAAAATATGTAGTTATTACGCATTTTTTTGCGGAAATACATAAGAAAACGAAACGTCATTGATTACATCATTAAATTTATTCTACGAATTTAATATACAGTACTGGACTACTGATTGAGAAACCGTATAAAATTCGTAATCATTTGTGGAGGGAAAAAACTCAAAAGGTGAGTAATAATTGAGGTAGGTAAGGCATCCCGAGAAGCTAGAAAATAAACTTTTATCTTCCCATTAGAAAACGAAAAACTTTGTCCCAAAACACGCCAAATCTTTCAGGACCCAGTTTCAGGGATCCTTGTGCGAAAATATTTTTACATCGCCGAAGTGAAAAGAAAAAAACACGTTAAGTAAACAAAACAGAGCGTATTGTTTAGGGCATACAATTAACGAACCACCAGATTTAGCTAAATGTAACGGCAAAAAAATCACTTTTGATTGCCAAAATTAGTAAATAATCACCAAAATTAATCCCCATTTTATCGTGAAATTAGAACCAAAAATTTATTTTTGACCACCAGAAATTGAACTGTTATGCTCTTGCATCCGAGTCGAGGGAGACCCGGTCGACGGAGCCTAAAAAATAACCACGACCTTCTAACCTAATCTATCCGTGTCGGGGTGCCCCAAGTCGGCCTAGGCAAAACTAGGTTGTCATCAACCACCTCATTAAAATTTGATGCTCAATTTACTAAATTTGGTGATCAATTGATTTTAAGTGATAGATGTTATGTTAGTGGTCACAAAGTTAATTTTGGTGGTCATTATATTTTCCCCCATTGTTTAGTATTAACCCCTCCTCAAGATCGTTCACTTGTAACATAAATGGCTACGGCCTGTTATGTCATTGTTTTGTAAATAATGGGTAGCGACGTGTAATGTAGGCTGCCTTCTGAATATCTGCGAATACGGTCACGGTATGAAGGAAGCTAGCAGATCTAGCATTAGAATAAGATGGCCTTTTCCAACTAATTAGAAGCTTTTCATATAAAAAAGGTCCACATCCTGCTAACTATAGTCTGTGCCAGATAAGTAGGAAATAAAGGTCATTAACCCGCATACATTTATTCAAATACATCATTCCGAAAACAAAAATATTGACACAACATGTCCCGAACCTACCTTTATCGTGATCCTTGACTTTTTCTTGTAATAAAAAAACGTTTCATAATGTATTGTCGGGGTACATACGCAGAGAAATTAAGGAAAGAGCAATGACCCTTAATTCCCACTTATCTGGCGTAGACTATAGCTATTTTTAGCCACTCATTTACTTTTATTGTGAAATTCAAGCCGACACGATAGTCGGTTCGATTTGGCTGACTGGAACTATCCACGGTCTGAGGAGGATGATTTCACCTAATTTCGTATTACAGGAAAAAGTGGCAATGCATGGTAGTTTTTAACCCCAATACAACATTATACGGGTATACGGTCATACGAATGAGACGACGACATCGTCAAAATGGCGTATCAAGGGACCTAAATACGAACGGAATCATGGATACAGGCAGAAGCCAGGCCTGATGATCATAATATATTGAAATGCGGGCGTTACTGTCAAGTATTCCATACTTTTTGCGAGAAATTATAGGTAGTAGGTACTTGTACTGTGAATACTGGCTGAAACGGAGATAAAACTAATCTAATCTGTTAAGCTTGGAAAATTTGGAAACTCTAACAGACCATGTGATTAAAGGAACCACGGATATCTCTGGCAGACAAATAAGCGTAATTGCAATATCGTTGGTTCGTCTGTCCGGCAAATCTTTAGTCTAGAATACTGGGTTCTTCTTGCATGGCAAGTGTACGTATATGTAGCGTGCTTGCCCCAACTGAGACCGAAAAAATAGAGATACTGGTGATTTGATTGATTGATTGAGCACCACATTCAGCCAGGAGCAAGTCGGATACACCAGGGGGCACGATTTTGTAAGGAAAGACATGCTCTGGGATGGGAGAGGAAGCCCGACCACCGCAGCCAGTCGGGCACAATTAGCCGACTATGCAGCCTAGAGCCAATATAGGAATAGTGGTAAAGACAGGTACAATTCATAGGAATGAGCATTGGTTTTTTGACCTTCGTTTGATTGGTCTCTTCTATCATTGGAGAATCATATTCGTTTCTGGTAGTTGGGATTCCTTTCGTTTTCCGGAAAAATAGAGCTACTTACTGGTTTACAAATCCATGCAACTAGAGACAATAAAATGTTTCATAAGTGGACCAACAGTTATTTTATTTTAAACGATATACGGAACCTTCGCGTCTCTACAAAACTTAAACGTAAGGGGTTTTTATTTTTAACGTGCTAATAATAGCTTGACTTGTATATTTGAAACGCAAGACTTAATTTTAACTTACTTCCTGCTGTCATATTGGTTTAAATTACTTCTTCGGATACTTGGAAGTCCATTTGAAGTGGTTACGTAAAACACGTAAAAATGGGACATTCTGGCAATTTAAGCAAGATTTAGCAAAATCTTCGACCTTTTCGGGCTGATAAGGATAATGATAATGCTGATGCTATGCTATGCTAAGGATAATGGGTGCTCTCTATTATTTCTACTATTTTAGACAAATTGCTGATGTTTTTGAATTTATTGATTGCCTAAACAAGGCATTATTAGTAAAAAGTCTTCCCAGATAGTGGAAGGACAAAGTACCCGCCCACACAAATGGTTGCAGTCAGAACACAACCGTTTTAACTCCTACTGTTGGTTTAAAATTTTCCAATATTCTTCAGTAATGTGGAAATTTTTGTTTTTCTATCGCACGCGGGAATTTCAACCCTCGAGTTGACCCGAGCGTTGAGAATTCAACAGAGAGCAGTGAAAAAATGCCCAAATGCGTTAGAACATAGATTTTCAGCTGCACGCAATAGGCCGAGAGTTCAAAAACCATTGCGCGGGAAATCTTTCGAGTTTAAAAAGCGCTCAATTTTCCCAAAGGTTGTGATAAATAATTATGAAATCATTATTTTCCTGAGCCAGTCTTCAAGTTTTGTACCGATCACCTTGTTTTTTTTTTGGTTTGAAGTAACCTATGAATGTCAAAACAAGAACGACATTGCACAGATATTATTTGTTGTATGTTTTTCAAAGAAACATCTATTGACGTCATTTGAGTAGAAAAACTGGCCAAGCGCGAGTTGGACTCGCGCACCAAGGGTTCCGTACAAACTTGTAGGTATTTTGTTAAATTATATTATTTACCTACGGTTTTCAGATTTTTTCCTTTACATGTGCTGTAAGACCTTGCTTTTTGCCAAATTTCGTAATTCTAGGTCAACGGGAACTAAGTACCATATGGGTTTTCGACTCAAAACCTATAGGGTACTTCTGGTTGACCTAGAATTGACAATTTTGGTTAAAAGCAAGGTCTTACAGCACAAGGGAAAATTCCGAAAAATAAAAATAGGTGAAAATTAAGGTAAATCTTGGAACTTACAAGTTCTTGTGAAAATCTAAATTGCCCATAAATATTTTTATCGTGTTAACACGATAAAAAGACAACACTAACTACAACAACACACAACAATAACTTGAGTTAACTCAAGGCCTTGATTTTTTACACCTAATAGGGATTAAAGACCTCAGTATCTGGTAAATAAATAAATATAAAATATTGTTTGACATTACACACAGCGGCATCTAGTGCCACACTAAGCAACGAGGCTTGTGTCGTGGACACCAGATAGTTGATATACTACATACATACTTTTTGTTGGTAAATACATGTATACAAACTTATTATAAACATTCTCTTACCGGGATTCGAACCCGGGACCCCAAGAACGTAAGGCAGCCTAACTACCACTGCGCCATTCGGGTCGTCCTATAAATTTCAACTTGCTAGGTTCAACCGTTCCTGAGAAAATTGGTGGTGACACACGGACAGACGGACAAGAGAGTGATCTTATAAGGGTTTCTTTTTTTTACCTTTTGAGGTACGGAACCCTAAAAAGAAGACAAAAGCATAGTGTTTAGGATTGTCTTTATGAAGACTTGTAAATATTGAACTTACTGATAAACTACCCGCAAATTCTTTTTTAGGAATAATTTCCCAAAAAAAAAAATAACATGCAGCAATAAAGCAATTTGCAATGAAAGGGATTTGAAAAGACTTGGAAACCTACTGTAAACAATATGGGAGGGAGATAACATAAATTTGATAAATATTTTATTAGTATAGGTACCTACTGGGATATTTAAAAAAAAACATGCAATTTAAGAGCACAGTCTTGTTTACCTTACCTATTTATTTGTGATAAATAAAAAAAACCGGCCAAGTGCGAGTTGGACTCGCGCACGAAGGGTTCCGTACCATTATCTATACATTAGACAAAACGGCAAAAAATCACGTTTGTTGTATGGGAGCCCCCCTTAAATATTAATTTTATTCTGTTTTTAGTATTTGTTGTTATAGCGGCAATAGAAATACATCATCTGTGAAAATTTCAACTGTCTAGCTGTCACGGTTCATGAGATACAGCCTGGTGACAGACAGACGGACAGACAGTCTTAGTAATAGGGTTCCGTTTTTACCCTTTGGGTACGGAACCCTAAAAATCTTGTATTCAATAGATTATGGATCATTGAGTACTGCACTTCATAATACTGTTCAAGATATTTGAAGTGTACCGTCAACTTAAATACCTAGTAAGTTTTAAGAGTTTTCAGCTGTTTTACTTGACCAACTAGACATGATATTAATTTTGTGATTTTTTTTATTACAAAATTGGCCCACTCTTGACCTGGATCACGCCTGATGTAAAGCAATGGATGAGGTCTATGATAAATAAATAACTATCGTTAGACATTACACACAGCGCCATCTAGTGCCACACTAAGCAACGAGACTTGTGTAATTGACACCAGATAGTTGATTTATTACATAGATACTTTTTGTTTGTAAATACATACTTATAATACATATAAACATCCCTGACTCGGAAACAAACGTCCATGCTCATTACACAAACATTTGCTCCTACCGGGATTCGAGCCCGGGACCCTAAGAACGTAAGGCAACCCCACTACTGCTGCACCATTCGGGTTGTATGATGGAACGAGCATGCTCATAAGATGCCTGTTCACTCTTGCTTTGAATTAAATTCTAGGTAATCCAGAAATACTTCATCACTTACTGCTGCTGACTGTACTTAAGTGCAACATCAATTGACTCGGCAAGTATTTGAAACAAGTGATATTCTTCAACTTCTCTTGTAGGATTCTTTTGGATATAGACCTCCACCAACTAAGATGAACACCTGACCAAGTTTCACACCAACGATGACATACATTTACAACTTACAAACAATTCTTAAGCTAATTATCTCACCTTTTGCTGATATCAGTAGCTGTGAGTCAACAACTTTGTTCGGCCAGTACTCCTCGAACTCCGTCCCCGGTGGGAAATAGCTTTTAATGTCCGATAAACTTATCACTGAACACGTCTCACTAGCAAATAGTTCATTCCGAATACCCTGCACTTTACAACAGAATTTCAAGTATGATAGGTCCCAGCCTTTTAACTGGTCTGCCTTTAATTTCAAATTGTCCGTTTCACCTTCAAAATAAAATAGAGGAACAAATTTCTGGTTATCCCGCACTGTATACGGTACAACAGATTCCTTGTTTATCCTAATGAAACCACACTTGTCTTTAGTATTTGTTGTACCTCTTAATAACTTATTATAACAAACGTCTAGGAAGTTATAGAACTCATATGCATCTGACAACCGCACTACTAAGTCCTTCTGTGAGAATGGTTCCCGACCAAACTGTCCGTCACAATGCCTGTTGTTGATCTCATTCAGCAGCCGAGCTTCTATCTCTGAGATGTAGTAACTCCTAATACAAGTACACGAGTATATGTCTGCATGGAGATAGTTCAGATATTTGTTGAGGAGCTTGATCTCCACCATCCTGACAGCCACATACTTCTCTGTGGACCGGTATATGTATGGTATGTGACATTTGCCAAGCATGTCCCAGCCGAAATGACCTTTCCAACTGGCCTCGTCTGGGGCGGTCGTCTTCTTGTCACCGTCGACCACGGGCCGCAAGTCGCCCGTGTTGTTGAGGGCGGGTTTTCTTGCCAGAAAGTTGAGTATGCCCATCTG
This sequence comes from Xestia xanthographa, assembly GCA_905147715.2. Lineage (NCBI taxonomy): Eukaryota > Metazoa > Arthropoda > Insecta > Lepidoptera > Noctuidae > Xestia > Xestia xanthographa. The sequence goes on along the minus strand of LR990661.1, from coordinate 5,551,070 downwards.
TCCGCCGGAGCCCGGCGGCGCGCCGACGAGCGAGCCCGGCTGGGGCCGCGCTGCCGCCACCGAAGCCGCTAACGCCTTGGCCTTATTTGCCTCCACCATTTTGGCGGCTAGCTCCCTGATCTCCGCCTCATCGGGTCGCTCCGTCTTTACCTTGACCATGGTTGCCATGGTTGGTGTGGTGGTTGTAGAGTCCGACATGTTTACGATCACTACACACTCCTCGTGAACTATGAACACAGTTTTTAATATTCCACACGTCACTTCAATCCAGGGCTACATTCTGCAGCGTCGCTGTGGCAAGTTTCAGTCAAAAATTAGTAAACAATCGTTTTGCACGGTGTGCATATCGTCCACTTAGCACTTCACTATTTTGACAGATCGCCGAAGCATACGAATGCGCTATCGAATATTTAATTCACTATCATTCGCACATTCCACGACAAGTTTCCACCATTGATCCGTGTTCACTGTTCATAGTCCATCCATGTGAGGGTCGACAGAACTAAGAAAATACAAGTTCCGCACTATTTTGCCGACGTCAACTTTTGAAAAATTGTTTTCGCGGCATAATCATATTTATCGAATTTATCTCTGTAACCCGTTTAACTAAACTTGTAATTAATTGGAAAAATATTTTTCTTGTTAACCACGCTTGACGCTGTGGTAGGTAAGGAACATGAAACCCAAATTTTGTGTTCAGGGAAATGCCCAATACCGTTGTGTAGTCTCGTGGGGAGTGCAATTCATGTACATTTTTCACCTTTTGGTGACTCAGCAGCTAACAAAATGGCCGCCGACAAGGCTTTGTTGGCCAATCAGGTCACTGCTAGCGACCATACATACCTACAAAAGTCCCGTCAATGACGTCGATGCACTCCCCACGAGACTAGTTCTCAAGGACTTTTCATTTTGTTCTATTTTCGACTAATTTAATTTTGGAAATTATTCATTAAAAGCTTCAGAAGTCCATTCTGAAAAATATTTGATTTTTTGAGAATTTTAGAATCCTGCTAAGTGCCTTAAATCAGCTTGTATTCAATACCTAAAGTATAATTTATGAATGTACTCTTTACAAAGTAGTACTATCAGTAGTCTCGCTACAGCTGCCTCGTTGTCGCTTGGATGTTCAAATACAAACAGCGGTGCGAAACTCGACCTTACTGCCTGTGATATAGAGATTGCACGTGTGGCTCGGGTTGATAATCTAGATCTTACTAACAGTGTGTAGCGAGACTAGCCGACGCGCGCATTCCCCGAACAATAATCCCCTGCATGAGTGAGCAGGACAGCAACAAGTAAAAAGTAGATGTCAAATGTTTAGGTATTTTACTATGAACGTAAAGAGAACGTAGGTAGGTATATAATGCAATTACAAGCTTACGTAAGTATTTTAACCTACTTGGTAACGAAGTAGGTAGGTGCACATAGCCATAGCCACGTATATATACAGTACTCCAACTTCATACAAACGGACGAAACGCGAGCTATACCTACGCGCCTCGATCTCGGGGTGCGCTCGGGGCGCAGACAGTCACGGCTGTACCGCAGTGTCGAACGGACGGTGTGTTGTTTTTTTAACCATAACCGCGCGATTTTTTTTCTAAAAATCAGTTATTATGACGATCAGGAAATATTGTGCTGTTTTTGGTTGTATGAATTCGTCAATATCGCATCCAGGCATAAGTTTTTTTAAATTACCTGGAAACTCTGAAAGGTAAGTTGATCTGAGGGTAAGACTGGTAAGACTATAAAATGATTTTACTTACTAGTAGGAAGGTACTTAGTGTGTCTTTTTAATTGATAAGTAGGTAGGTATTTACTTTTATCTCACGAAAAAAAAGGTGTTTGGATTAATAAATAAAGCGAACAGAGTAACGGAAAGTTATTGAGACGAGTAAAATAGGTAGTTATATATGCGGTTCTGAATGAATCATGATACGGTACACCTACCTACTTACGCTTGCGTTAAAACTTCGGTGCATGTGTGTTTTGTGTACGTAACCCCAGCAGGAAAGTGTCTCCTAGAAACATATGAGTCTAACGTTTAATTAGTGCCTTATCTGCTGTAAATGTGCCCCCACTTAAAAAAATGTGTGCCCCCTGTCGTTTTGGAAAAAAAACGGCAAAATCGATTCCTGCTGGGGTAACGTTTTTCTAGCAGGAAAATTCTAAACGAATGATCGGAGAGAGGAACATTGTGCATGGCCTTGTAGCTTATGTTAGTTAGTGCCACAATGTGCCCCCAAAAATAAAACGTGTGCCCCTCAATGACGTATTATATATAGACACGTCATGAACCAACATCGCGGCGCTTAAAAACGGCGAAAATACTAGAACTACTTATAAGCGTGAAGAAAGAGAAAGAAAATATGACACCGAACGGCGGGATGCCTGTTGCGAGAGGGAGATAAATATACATCTTCAGTCACGTCACAGGATTTATTAAATTATAAACAAACGTAGCGTCGCGCGACAGGTTGGTGCGTAACTAAGCGCGATGTGGCCAATTGGCTTCATTTCATGTTGTCATTTTAGAGTGCGGACAACGTATCTATAGTTTATATATCATTGGTGCCCCTTCAGGTTTTCGAGATATTGCGTTTCCTGCCGGAGTAACGTTTTGCAAAATCGTATATCTCTAAAACCATTGTATGTGCCCCTGTAGAATAAACATACACGAGTAGCTCTTAATGTGTGCCCCTTAGTGCCCCAATTAGATTTAAGAAAATATTTATAATTTCCAAGTTATCGCGGTTTTATGAAAACTCGAAAAAACATCGCAGCGCCTAAATGAGACAAGGTATAAGCTCGCTGAAAACTGTATTATGTCCGTCTTGACACTAATAATACCATACAAAGTTTCAAAACTGTTCATGCATGCGTTTTTTAATTATCTTGTTATAAGTCAAAACGATGGTGACATAACTTTGACGGCAAAATACAAGGAACCAGCTCAATCCCAGATGTGTAGGTGTAAACCAATAATGTGTGCCTTTAGTCAAAAATATATGGTGAAAATATTCAGCTTGGAATGTTTCGCAATAAGTAAATATAGACAAAAAACTAAACATGTAAATAACGGCTGGTTATCCGACCAAATTCGAATGACTACTAAAAAGCGACGGATTCATACATAACGATGACTGTCTTTATTGGACGTATTATACCTAAGCTGTTGTCCGTACCACAGTATAAATATGGACAGTACTGAAACTAAGCCTAGTTGATGTCATAATTACCTACGCTCCATTGAAACCATAGGGTTGTCCCTTTTAATGTTGTTTTTTTTTTATTAAAACATTTTCATTCTGTTGTGATCAATCAATCGAATTGAAATAACTAGCTTACAAATACAATGAGGGATTTTCTTTTTAAATTCTTCCCTAGTCGCTAGATAGATGGCGCTGAACTTGGTAAGTTATTACAAAGTTTAAAATACGATAGCTCCGGTTTTGATGAAGCTGAGTTCAAACAGCCATATACCGCGCAATACGTTCGTGGCATTTTTAAAAAGATTGGGAGATATAAACTTAACCGTAACCACTCGTCTCGACGTGGCATGACAGCACCGCGTCCTCTTGGTAGTATAGGATCCTTTATAGAACAACCTTCACTGGGCTGGTTAATGGATGAAAAGTGATTTTATATCAAATTAAATATGTCAAACAATATATTGCAAACGGGGTGACTAAAAAATTTCAGTCCAGATTTATTTATTTTTTACATTTCTCTGGTTTGGTCAATAGACAAATTCCATAACAATCGAAAGTGTGAAGCCTGTAGAATTTGCATAGTTACGTTAGGTTAACTGGTTAACCTTTGCATATTCTGTAAGCTTCATACTTTCAATGAGAGGTTTTCCTTTTGAAGTATTAAAAAAAAACTTAGTTTCCAAGAACTCAATAGATGGCGTTGAACTGACTATGATAGTTGGTGCCAAAGCCAAAACGCTTGAAAAAAACATTTCGTCACGTCAAATACGCTCGTTGACTGACACTTTCGTTTGCTTAACCTTCCGAATATAACCTAGTTTTCTCGCGCTTTGTTAAAATCAGTTTTTTTTTAATTCTATTCCTTGCATTATCATCTAAGTTCAGCGCCATCTATCCAGCGACTAGAGAAGAGCTAAAAAGAAAATCCTCCATTGGTATGGAATTTTTCTATTAACCAAACCAGTGAAATGTTTTAAAAAATATATAATTTTTAAATTGCTAATTAATCATATTCTGAACTGACATTTTTTAGTCAACCCATTTGTAATATATTTTTTTGACATATTTAATTTGATATAAAATACTTTTCATCCATTAACCAGCTCGGTGAAGGTCGTTTTGTAAGGAATCCTAGACTATGGGGACCCCGTCGATGCACATGTTTGTGTTAGTGTGCAGTTCGAGCATTTGTAGGTAGTTTCCGTACTGTCCATATTTATACTACAGACGACCCGATTAGCGCAGCGGTAGTGAGGCTGCCTTACGTTCTAAGGGTCCCGGGTTCGAATTCCGGTAGGAGCAAATGTTTGTGTGATGAGCATGGACATTTGTTTCCTAGTCATGGATGTTTATATGTATAATAAGTATGTATTTACAAACAAAAAGTATCTATGTAGTATATCAACTATCTGGTGTCCACGACACAAGCCTCGTTGCTTAGTGTGGCACTAGGTGGCGCTGTGTGTAATGTCCAGCGATATTTATTTATTTTATTTATACTGTGGTACGGACAACAGCTTAGGTATAATACGTCCAATAAAGAGGGTCATCGTTATGTATGAATCCGTCGCTTTTTAGTAGTCATCAGTCAGTCGAATTTGGTCGGATAACCAGCCGTTATTTACATGTTTAGTTTTTTGTCTATATTTACTTATTGCGAAATATTCCAAGTTGAATATTTTCACCATATATTTTTGACTAAAGGCACACATTATTGGTTTACACCTACACATCTGGGATTGAGCTGGTTCCGCTGGTTCCTTGTATTTTGCCGTCAAAGTTATGTCACCATCGTTATGACTTATAACAAGATAATTAAAAAACGCATGCATGAACAGTTTTGAAACTTTGTATGGTTATTATTAGTGTCAAGACGGATCGAATACAGTTTTCAGCGAGCTTATACCTTGTCTCATTTAGGCACTGCGATGTTTTTTCGAGTTTTCATAAAACCGCGATAACTTGGAAATTATAAATATTTTCTTAAATCTAATTGGGGCACTAAGGGGCACACATTAAGAGCTACTCGTGTATGTTTATTATACAGGGGCACATGCAATGGTTTTAGAGATATACGATTCTGCAAAACGTTACTCCAGCAAGAAACGCAATATCTCGAAAACCTGAAGGGGCACACGTTTTATTTTTGGGGGCACATTGTGGCACTAACTAACATAAGCTACAAGGCCATGCACTAAGTTTCTCTCTCCGATCATTCGTTTAGAATTTTCCTGCTAGAAAAACGTTACCCCAGCAGGAATCGTTTAGCCGTTTTTTTCCAAAACGACAGGGGGCACACATTTTTTATGTGGGGCATTTACAGCAGATAAGGCACTAATTAAACGTTAGACTCATATATCTCTAGGGAGACACTTTCCTGCTGGGGTAACGTACACGTGTGTTTTGTTAGTTTGCATAATTCAAAGTAAAGACGTGGTACTTTATTATTAATAATATTTGTTTATTATCTGTGTGTATGAATAATACTAGAATAGTAAATTTTGATACAAGTGGAGAAAGTTTGTTATTGCATTCGAGGCGGAATTATAACGTGTGTGTAACGAGTGTTTTTGAGCCGAGAACTTCAATAACAAAATGTCCACGTGTATCAAACGACGTTTTTCAATACACTTTTGAAGAAATAAAATAAAATAACGAAAAATATTTTTGACACGAATTAAGAAACTATGATTTTAATTTTCTTTTTTTTTTCGCGTTTGCGTTCGCCAGGTTGAAGGTGAGGCAAAGGTATGAAGCCGTTAAACAGCCTAATATAAAAAAATAGATTTATTTTATATTTCTGAATTCAGAACACAAATAAAAGTTAATTTGTTTATAAAAGTAACTATTAGTTTTTAATAATCATTTTTATCTATGATATTCTATTTATAAACACAATTTGAATATTCAAAAAATATTTATGCCGTAACGACGCGTAGTGCTTTGCCGAAATTAAAAAAATACATTCACCTCAGACAATAGGCATTGAACCAATTTGGACTAAGTATAGGTAGCAGTTATCTGTGGCAATTTTCATTCCCGCACACGTGCGGGAATATGGAAAAAAACGCACGCGTGTGAAATACATTGCATGTTGAACCTAATCGTAGTGCGTTATTGACCAGTTTTCGAGGAAGTGTATTGAAAAAAAAATTTTTACCGTCTGTGTGTCATTAGATAGTTTTCGAAATTTTCACAAAGTGTTTCTGCTGCTGCTATAACAACATAATAATAATATAATACCACTAAAAACTAGTTTTTTTTTCTCGGTATTAACAACAACAACTAGACTCATACATAATATTTAGATGTTTGAGGGTTGTGATTTTAAAACATTCGTAGTCAGCTGTTCAGCTTTTTAATAATTAATTAATTGGTGACCAAAGAATTTTTGTTTTGAGTTGTTGCAAGTTGTACGTAGGTAGGTACCTACCTAATTTATAGAGACGTTAATAAGCTGAGCTAAAAAGTTACTTACTCGTCAGCTGTTTCTTGCATTCTAGTTGAGTAGGGATGTGTTGGAGTTTCTAAGGATTGGAGTTTTGTAACGCGTAGAAAGCATATTAGAAAGCACATTTTTTTTATTCTATAGAAGGATTTTTAAGCTATTGCATAGCTTTTATCGCGGGCTCTGAGCGCGGCGCGGCGCGGTGACCAAATCAAGAAATCCTCAAAACCTAACAAAAAATACCTGACACCACGCAGATTTTTTTATTAAAAAAAAAAAAAAATGTTATGCAATAGCTTTTTCAATACACTTCCTCGAAAACTTGTCCATAACGCACTACGATTAGGTACAGCATGCAATGTATTTCATACGCGTGCGATTTTTTCCACTTTCCCGCACGTGTGCGGGAATGAAAATTGCCACAGATAACTATACCTATACTTAGTCCAAATTGGTTCAATGCCTATAGTATGAGGTGAATGTTTTTTTTTAATTACGGCAAAGCACTAAGTACGCGTCTTTACGGCACAAATATTTTTTGAATATTCAAATTGTGTTTATAAATAGAATATCACAGATAAACATGATTATTAAAAACTAACAGATACTTTTATACACAAATTAACATTTATTTGTGTTCTGAATTCAAAAATATGAAATAAATCTATTTTTATATTAGGCTGTTTAACGGCTTCATACCTTGGCCTCTCCTTCTACCTAGTGAAACCAAAGCGCAAAAAAAAAGAAAATTAAAATCATAGTTTCATAGACCGTGACAAAAATATTTTTCGTTATTTTATTTTGTTTCTTCAAAAGTGTATTGAAAAACGTCGTTTGATACACGTGGATATTTGTTATTGCAATTCTCGGCTCATGAACACCCTCGCCTACAGCTCGGGTGTTGTAATTCCGTCTCGAAAGCAATAACAAACTTTCTCCACTTGAATGAAAATGTACTATACCGCGGCAGTCTCCGAGAGTGCCACATGTATTTTTTTTTTCAGACGTCTTCAATGGTTGCAACTGATCCGGCGAGATGATTTGGAAAACAAACCTAACTTTAGTTCCTACCTAGTTTGTGAAAAACATTTTAATTTGGAGGATGTATTACGTTCATCAAAAAAAAAACTTTTAAAAAAGAATGCCCTACCATTGTTGATGCTGCCAAGCTTAGCTAGTACTAATCCAGGAGTCTCTCTAAAAGAAGATAAACAAACCCAAACTGCTCCGTTGGTAGTAAATGAAAATAGTACACAGACTGAAAATGCAACAAATGAAATCTTTGCTCAAACCTCAACAAGTCTCTCTAGCAACACTCCAAGAAAAAGAAAATTGAAACTTGAACTCCTCCAATGCAGAAAGAAAATAATAAGAAAATAAAAATAAGCGTTACCTATGTTTACCCTGTCCTTCAACATTGTTCCATCATTCTTTCCCAATTACAACTGAAATCAATGAAAGAGCTATGTCTCTTCTTAAATTAAAAGTTGCACAAATGACAGAAACAGAAAAAATTGTTCAGTTATGATTGATGCTATGTCATTAAAAGCAAATCTATTCTTTAATATTAAAGAAGACAAAATTACCGGATTCTACGAAATTGAAGGATTGCAGTCTCCTGAACCCGCTTAAAATGCGTTAGTAATAATGGTTCGTGGTATGTTTGTAAACTGGAAACAGCCTATATATATCATAAGCATTTATTTCAGAATGTCGAAACTATGAAGAAATAAATAAGTAAATGGATTGATAAAGTGCTGCAAAAGTTATTCGAAATTGGTCTTAACGTCCGTATTTTTGTGTCCGATCAAGGGTCTGATTTATGGAAAGCTGCCAAACAAAGATCAGTTTCAAATAAAAGACCATATTTTTTTATATGATAGAAAAAAATATTATATTTTTGATGCACCGCATCTAATTAAAAACGTTCGAAATAACCTGATGCAATATGATTTCCACTTCGGTGATTCTATAGCAAAATATGATCACATTGTCAAGTTTTATAATTAGGACATAAAAAAGAGTTTGAGGCTTGCACCTAAACTTAACGACAGTCATATCAAACCCACAAACTTCGAGAAAATGAAGGTTTGCTATGTGACACAACTTCTTAGCAAGTCCGTTGCAAATGGCTTTCGTACGTATATAAATAACAATGAAATTGAAGAATCCGGCAGAGACACGGCAAAATGTTTAATGATGATGAATAATTTGTTCGATTCTTTGAATACATCTAATCTGACAATCTGAGGAATAGTTGAGTGAATTTCTCAGACGAAAAATTTACGCGTCTAGGCTGAAATCGCAGTGCTGCTTTACAGATAATGCAACGATTTTTTTTCTCAGAATTAAAGTGACATGAATCTAAATGAAGCCACTTAAATTATATTTATAAGACTATTAGTTTTTATGAAAAAAATCGGTAAATGATGAATTATCAATTTCTGTGTCTTGTCCACAATCACTTTCATACACAGCATTTACCTCTCAGGAAGATAATCTCCAACATATATAGGAAAAAGTATTTTGATTGCGTTAAGTAATGATTGACCTACAAGACGTTAATTAGTTTTGAATGTTTAGACTCATAGTTAATGAGTACATGTCAACGGTAGGTTTGTCCAAGCGAAATTACTAATTTCTATGGTCATTTTGTTTCACCGTCCTGAGCTTCCACCAATGAGTTTAAACGAACAATAAATCCCTGCTCGGCAAGAGACAGTCGTGCTCTTACGTGCAGTAAGAATGGTAGAGCACCATATCGCCAGGTCTTTCCGCCAAAAATGTAAGTACGTGATTTCAGTTTACTCGGAACGAAATTTTGCAATTTCGGTGATTAGGTTTTAAAAGGATTTTTGCAAGAAATAAAGGTATCACTTTTATGCATGCTAAGTAGCCTTTGGTACACATTATAATTATAGAAAATAATAGTCATAGCCTTGATAGTTTCTTGTAAAAAAAATAAAATAGCCACGTTTCCAATTTCTATGGGGCAATTTCTGTGGTTTCCGTGGCATCTCGTGGCCCACGGAAATTACACGACTCAACAGAAATTGTACCAATCAATTATTGTATTAATGTTAATGAAGATTTTTGAAAAGAATCAATACTTGTTATGCCGAAATTACTTTGACAGAACTAGGTCCTTCCCTAGCCCCCGACATTAAAATAAAATTGTATTACTATTTCTTGAAAAAGTCATTCAATTGGATTAACTGAACTTTGAGGGTTGCATCCTCCAGGAGCTCCTCCTGGAAGCCTCGATCGTGCAGGCCTAGGTGACATCACCGGCCAGACCTGCCGACATTGACAATGCGGCAGGGTGGTTCCAGGAGGCCATGTCCGACATCTACGACGTGCGCAGATGTCGAGTCCCCAGCATGGGGACTCTCGACAGAGATCCGTGGGGGCCCTTACAAGATGGTGCGGGATAAACTCCGCACCTGGGCCCCCCTACTGACGCAGAGTCTCCGGCCTGAGCTCGTGGAGGACATGGTGAGTACTCTGTTCCATTCGCGAGGGGAACATCCCCCCCCGTATACGGCTCCGCCACCTGCGATGCTGGAAGCGGACCAACAGAACGACGACAAAAACGCTCCAGAAGTGACTGGGGTAGACCTGAGAGTGGCGGTACGTAGGCTCACTGTCAAAAATACCGCCCTGGGACCTGACGGCTTGCCTAGCAAAGCCTGGGTCCTGGCCTCGGAGGCTCTCGGGCACCGACTAGAGGGGCTCCTAAGCGCATGCTTGGAGAGAGGCCAGTCCCCGCTTCGTTGGAAGATGGGAAAGCTGGTCCTCATTCGGAAGCCAGGGCGCCCTGCGGAATCTCCGTCCGCATACCGGCCCGTGGTGCTGCTCGGCGAGGTGGGAAAGCTCTTTGAAAGAGTAATTGCAAACCGCCTCGCCGAGCACCTTGCGGGGTCGAGGCCGGATCTTGCGGAACACCAGTTTGGTTTCCGCGAGCCCTCACGACGGGGTATGCGGTTTCCCGGGGTGGGGTTGTCTTGGTGGTGTCTCTCGACATCGCCAATGCCTTCAACACCATGCCCTGGAGCTGCATTAGGGAGGCACTCCGGTATCACCGGGTGCCGACCTACCTCCGTCATGTGGTCGAGTCGACTTTGAAGTACCTAGGACTCGTATTCGACAGCCAGTGGAACTTCGTGGAGCACTTCCGACGTTTGGCCCCCAAACTGGAACGGACCGGCGCTGCCTTCAGGCGGCTCCTGCCCAACCTGGGGGGGGCAAACGCCTCCTGCCGGAGGCGCTACGCGGGAGTCGTGCGGTCCATGCACATGCAGTCGTGGCCGGGGCCACGTGGTGGGCCTGTGGACGGTGGGCTATGGGCTAGCTCGCCGTCTGTCCGTCTCATGACGACAGACCGTGTCGATGGCGCGTTCGTGTCCCACGCGCGCCTCAAAGAGAGTCAGCAATAGGCAGGGGTCCGCAAGGACCGATGCCTGCCGGAGTTGCGGGACTGTTCGAAAGAGATACCGTGGCCCCGGAACACAAATAGCGATGAAGGAACATGAATGGGTTTTAGTCAGTAAAAGTCTGAAAGCCCCTCCTGCTTCGCCCAAAGAGGGAGAAGTCATTTGATGATTTCCCATCCTCTTCATAGAAGTAAAAAACATAATCTCGATTGCTAATTTTGTAAAATTGATTTACCCAATAGTACACCACGTTGTATTTTTAGAAATGCTTATTAAAATGATCAAATTGTTTATTTGTGATACATGGGTTACATGCAGGTGTTCATTACATAATTACAACTATAGTATATATCTATATATATTAACGACAATATTCGTATTAAATCAGTTTTTTCATTAAACCTTAACTTTCTTTACATATTATTAAAAAAACAATGTATATATATAATAATTCACAATTTCGGTGCAAACGCAGAATTTCTGTGTCACCAATACAATTTCGGTGGCAATAATAAAATTTCTGTGGCTCGCCAATTTCGGTGGCCCAAATAACTCTCTAAGTAATTTAATTATAATAGCCCCTTTCAGAAAATGTATATATTATGTGGATATGTTGCGCTTTGTTATTAAAGTTTTTCAAAAAACCTGAAAATGAAAATGTCCATGGAAATCAGGTAAAAAATCGAGTTGTTGAAATTGACTCAGTTATGAATATAAAAGAGCGTAATTATGAAGGCAATGAGTCACAAAAGGCATTTTTTAAACATGCTAAGCTTTTTCAAAGATTTAAAATTAAAGAATCTAAAGAATGGCAATAACGTCACATCAAGTGTTAGATTCATTGATGGTTTCCAAATAACTATTACATCCATAATGCTCTTTTTCGATGACTTGCGGATGGAAGGATTTAATTTTCTTATGACTAGAAGATGCAATCAAGACGCTCTTGAAAATTTTTTCGGACAAATTCGAACGAAAAATGCCACGGCTCTAAATCAAAAACTTATTTTTCAATACACTTCCTCGAGAACTCGTCCATAACGCACTACGATTAGGTACAACATGTAATGTATTTCACACGTGTGCGATTTTTTCCAATGAAAATTGCCACAGATCTATACTTAGTCCAAATTGGTTCAACGCCTATAGTATGAGGTGAATGTTTTTTAGGGTTCCGTAGTCAACTAGGAACCCTTATAGTTTCGCCATGTCTGTCCGTCCGTCCGTCTGTCCGTCCTCGCTTAATCTCTGTGACCGTTAGCACTAGAAAGCTGAAATTTGGTACCAATATGTATATCAATCACGCCAACAAAGTGGTAAAATAAAAATTGGAAAAAAATGTTTTATTAGGGTAGCCCCCCTATATGTAAAGTAGGAAGTGTTTTTTTTTAATTTCAACCCTAACGTGTGATATATTGTTGGAAAGATATTTAAAAATGAATAGGGGTTTCCTAAAATCATTTTTTGATAATGTCAATAATTTCGGAAATAATCGCTCCAAAAGTAAAAAACAATGTGTCCCCCCCCCTCTAACTTTTGAACCATAAGTTTAGAAAATATGAAAAAAATCTGAAAAGTAGAACTTTATAAGGACTTTCTAGGAAAATCATTTTGAACTTGATGGAAACAACAGTTTTTTTACAAAAAATACAAAAAGTTGTACAAAATAATTTCTGGACTAAGTTTGTAGTATATTCGTATATGCAAGCATTTTTACATAATGGATACCCACCTTTAAACTCATAAGTGGGAACACTTATTGTGACGGACGGGAAACTACGGAACCCTACACTGAGCGTGGCCCGACACGCTCTTGGCCGGTTTTTTTAAATTACTTTGAAGTTCTCGGCTCATAAACACCCTCGCCTACAGCTCGGGTGTTATAAATCCGCCTCGAATGCAATTACAAACTTTCTCCACTTGTATCAAAATGTACTATTTCTGCAACATCATGAAACCTCCAAAAGGCGGAAGTTGTGCAGATGATGGTCGGAACTCTTCTTGTTGAATCGACGAACAAAAAAGATACTAGCGATGCATTACCGGTATCATCCAACGAAATATCAAATACAGATTTTGAAGAATTTTCCAGCATCCAAATTACTAGTTCGGATTACAATCAGCTAGATATACCAGAAAGAAAACACTTTTTTATATTTGTGGGTATCTTCTTAAGCGTTGTTTGGAGAAACATGACGATTGTCATGCTTTGAAATCGTATGTGAAACCCGATCAAAAAAGCCACAATTTCAGCTCACAGAGTCGGTATTTAAAGTACCGGGACTACAGTAAGATTAATTCGCGAACTTTTTTGATTGTACCTAACGATGATTTTGTGGATTATATAGAAAAAATGGAGGAAATATTCCGAAATTCACTTAAAACCAAACATGTAAATTGTAAAGTAGCTGCAGGTATCTATTACCAAGTAAAAGATAGGTATTCCATTTTCTCCACCTTGTCCATGTTTCCCAAAACAATTTTTAATTAAGCTTTATATAAGAATTCAGATTTATTATACTTTAAAATTTAACAATAAAGCATTTCGTACGACTCAGTCGAGGCGCAAATATTTTTCGGTCGCAAATTTATAAGCCCGATTTGTTTTTCAAACAAAAACATGTTTTTTTAATTAAATCTACCAATCAAAAAACAACACGCATTTTTATTGAACACTTCCTATTCAATATACAAAATAGCTATTTCATTTATTTATATAAAAAAGGATATTTACAATCACAAAACTAAATAGAAACAGAAAGTAGGCAAATGTAATTAAAATGCTGGAGACGGGCAGCCTTAACGCATGTTTACGTACCGCGCGGCTGTAGGCATTTATTTCTATCATGCGGCCGAGTTACACTACTGTATTATAATATTACCGTGACATAGCGGGATCTTGGTTGATTTTGTTTTTTTTTCCTTTTTTGTATGTAAGTAGGTATGTGCCCTCTTTGGTTAGCTATTAATGTTAAAAAGCAGGTAAGTTTGTTTGAAACTTTAGGCACAGAATAGATAATAGTACTAGCGTACAGAAGTTGCACTCCTTTGATCTTGAAGAAAGCCGACATTATAAATACCTAAACTGGGCCCGCTCGATCTAAATTGTGCCTTGACGCCACGCGTTAGCGTATTTTATTCGGCGTCTCACTGCTTAATGGTCAGTCGGTAGGGTTGCCTCAAGTACTTAAAATAAAATACTACCTACCAACATTTTTGTATTTTAATGTATTATGATTTAAATGTTAATTAAAACTTTTACAATTACAATTGTTTTACTCTATAGAATGTCTCATAATTATATATCTTGCCTTCTCTAAAATTACGATTACTTATTTTTAATAGCAGCATTAATGCGAAATCTAACAAATAGGTAATTTTAAAATAAACTCTGATGGGAAGCATGGACATGGAGCAGTGAAATTTATATAAAAAAGACAATTTTTTTCTACATTTATAAACAGCAACAGTTTATCCGGCTTGTCATTTTCACTAATAATGATTAATGATCAATAAATCAGTCAGTTAACAAACACGAAGTACCTACGAGTAGGTAGGTACGCGACGCAAGGTCAAAAGAGCGCGAAAAATTAACGCGGCATACGTACGCAGTTACGCACGGCTGGAGCGCGACAGCCCTAGAGAGCTTGCATATTCAATATGCGCGAAGCGGTAGGTAATTATCTCATGCCTACACACGGAGTGCAATAGCTCTGCTTTAGGGCAGGTGCCTCCGTACATAATAGGTAATGAAGGTGTTATCATCAGTCAGTAAAGAACTGATAAGAACATTGTTCAGCATTAATCCTTTCAATAAGTAGATAAAGAAAGTTTAAAATTCTCTTTGGAATAAATTAATTTCTCATAATGTCAAATGCTTTTACCTCAGATTAAAGAAATAGGCTTTTACGAAGAAAGTCAGAGGAAAATTAAGAAACCGGTGTGTACTTACCCAACCTTGTACCTACCTAGGCACAGAATAGATAATAGTACTGACCTAGGTACAATGATGACGCATGACAGTTCAGTCCATAGATTTGTACCTACTTAAAAGGGTGGTACCTAACTAAATCAATATGTCTGGGCCTGATCAAAGTTCGGCCACTGGGTAGGTAGCGTGTCTGCGTGCCCCGCGTACAATAAACTATTCATTCATTATGTAGTTCCAGCATGCTTATCGATCGCCTGACAGGTAGTTAACGTATCGATGTTACGGGTTACCACGTTGTCAGTTATCTAATAAGAAAACACGTGGTCATCAAGTTACCTTTATGTAGGAAGGGGTTAATTGCATTATGTGATTGCTCAAAGTACACCAAAGAAACAAGAAAGCCAAATTTTTTTTCCCCAAAATAACTTAGTTCTCTATCTAGACACGCGGGAGCGTGTCAAGCCAAGTTCTGGCGCGCAGCTCACAGTGTGTAATATTACACGAACCATTTGGAGCCACTTTTGAGCCCCTCATAACTCAAAAACTATTTCACCTAAACTTGTCAAATTTGGCTCATATATTGAAACTAGCGAGATGTATATGTGTTTCAAAATGTATAAACATATCTCTAACGGTTATTTAGATATTAACGTCCAAAAATCGTCATTTTTATGACTGACCTATAGATCAAAACTATAACCCAGTTCCAGATGACCTAGAAAGTTCAAATTTGGCATGCAGATAGTTAATTAGGTGAATACAAAGAAAAAAATCAGAAACTGGTAATTTTTTATCATTTTATTATAATTTTCACTTAACTTATTAATTAGTGCCTGTAAATCTCTATATGTGGATTTTATGATCTTTACGTGAATATATAACGAGTTGAATACCACCCTTAATTTTCTTTAATCCAAATATTTCCGTTTTTGTACTTTTATGTAAGAATATAGTAGATTTTCGTATTTATTACGCGTAACTAACCGTATTCTACAACCACTAGCGCCACCTATTATCATTCTCAGAAACTCACTCACTACACCATGCCGCCTCCATTGATTTATTTAAAAGTGACACTAGATGGCGTGTACAAAAAGTAATGATATCCCATCAAAAACATAAATGTGAAATGAGAGCTAAGTTCAATATTATGATATATGCCTTGGTTGTTGACTTCAACGACAAAAGAAGTGAAATCTAAATGGGTGCCAAGTTCAATGGTCAGTCCTGAAATTTATCTATAACAACATAAAATATCATTTTTTCTTATAACTTATGAGAATATTATAGACTAAGGTCTGACTTGGCTAATTTTCAAATACGAATTATATTAGAGCCTTCGCAAGTTCAACCTGTTACTTCTACTTACTGTCGGTTCTTATTTTATTATTCCGAAAATTTGGCTTGCTGATAAAAACTAACCACCGAACATAATAATTCGTATATGAGAACTCTATGCCTTGGTCAGGCATATATCATAATATTGAACTTGGCTCTCATTTCACATTTATGTTTTTGATGGGATCTCATCTACTTATGGTAGGTAGGTAAGTACCTACCTACGTAGAGACAAGAGTAGGTAGGTATTATGTGGAATGACGTCACTTGACTGAAAAATATTTTTTTTTTGACCTACTAACGGCCTACAGTCATCAAAAAAAAACGGCCAAGTCCGACTCGTACTCGCGCACGAAGGGTTCCGTACCATTAACTATACAACATGCAACATTAGACAAAACGCAAAAAAAAACACGTTTGTTGTGTGGGAGCCCCCTTAAATATCAATTTTGTTTAATTTAGGTACCTACCTACTTAATTATTTAATTTTAAAGTGAATATACAACTAAATATTCGGTGAATGAATATTTCAAGTGTCTACCTGTTACCGTTATTAATATCGAGCAAAAAACCATTGAGAGTATTACTACTACGTTTATAGAAGACAGCGCGAACATCTGTGCGCAGTGCGGAGCGCGCGGGGGGTGGCTAACCCCGTATAAGCTGTGGCGACGAGCAAGAGACTGAGTGAACTGCAGCCGGCCGACCGCAGTTGAACGGAGCACAGATTTTGTTCGCGCTGTCTTCTCTATACGTAGTACTAATAGCTCAATGCAAAAAATGGCAAAAAAATCACGTTTGTTGTATGGGAGCTAGGGTTGCCACCTTTATTTTGAACAAATATAGTAATTTTCCCAAAAATATGCTACTTTTGGGAAATTTAGGAAAAAAAAAGTACAAATTTATTTTTCCATATATATTGTTATAGCTCTTCGCTTTGGCCATCAATGATCTATTGCATTTAAATATAATTATAGGAATCTGAAGAATTTAAATTCATATTAAAATAAATTACGTAGCAATTCATTTTTGTTAAATTAAGGCTAGGTGGCCCCGAATTTAAGTTTTTTATAACAATCTGAGACAAAGAATATAGTGTTTTAAATAAAAAAAAAATATATGTATTAGTTAAGGATCTTGTCTAGTCAAAATCGCATTCAGTTGCAATACCTGATGAACTTCACTCGATAGAAAAAAATCGCAAAGTGGCCCCTTTTTATAACGTTTTTTCAATATTATAAATCTCAGTTTAGAAGTGTGATTATGGTTTAGATATGGCCACAAAATTAAAAAAGATATATGCCCGAGAAAGTTTGATTAATTCTCTATGGAGTGCTCAAAATAAAAATCAAAATTTTTCTTATATTTGAGTGCTAGACTCTTAAAACACTCAAAAACAAGAAAATTTGTAATAGCCCTCTTAATAGACGCTCTATTTCTTTCCATTTTACATGAACATGACGTAAAAAAATCTTTCAGTAAAAGCGGAAGTTGCAGGAACGGAGAGAAGAAAGCAAATGATTTTACTTAAATATATTTGTCAATTTTATATAGTCTGTAATTCTGTACTTTTGAAAAGTATTTGCCATTTTTCAGCAGTGTTTTTAGATAAAAAACCTCTTCCCTTATTTTTGAAATAATTTTATTTACCATAATTATTTCTGAATACAAATTATTATTATTGACAGCTGACGTTTTGTTTCCGCGAATGCGCTTCGTTCTGAAATTTCACGTGCAGCGCTGCGGGTACTTTAATATAAAAATAGCGCGACATTTGAAATATGTGTCGCATCCGGTCATGAGTACGGACGGGCGAATGAATCGAAAGCGCGCCAGTGGTGACATCACGCGACCTACTCCCTACCATGGCGGCTTTTACAGAGTCCTGATGTTGACACCTCGCGGCGAGGCGGACATTCTGGGTCTGATCGCAGCGGAGTAAAGACGTCTTGAAACTGTACCCGATTTATTGTGCCTGGTGTTAAGGGCCTACCCCATGGCACACTAGCGCCACTTTAGTAAAAAAATCAGAACTCGTTAAATACACAATTAATATAAAATCTGATAGACAAAATCAATCTTTTGGTCTTGTAAATTATTTACGTCTGCCTATCTCATTGAAACATAGCTCGCTGTCGTTACAGATACAAAATGGAAAAAAAACGGCCGTTTTTAGCAATTTTTCTAACTGTAACTACAGTGTAGTATATTTTAATGAATTAAATAGACGTCAATAATCTAGAACTCTAAAGCATTGATTTTGTCTATCAGATTTTATATTAATTGTGTATTTAACGAGTTCTGATTTTTTTACTAAAGTGGCGCTAGTGTGCCATGGGGTAGCCCCTTAATGTGTGAAAGTGTAATGTCAAGTTATTTGTTAGACTCAGTGTATCTGTTTGAAAAGAGTAACCATGGAGTTTCTTGCCGGTTCTTCTCCATGGAAACTACCTACCCGAACCGTGCAATGCGAAATAAAATAGTGTTTCGCATCCAGTGTGTTTTCATAGCACGAAACCCGTGTTCTGCCCACATAAGCTCGAACTTAGCGAAATAAATTCCTGACCTTCCCGACATATGGATAAAAATCATTGAGCTATTACTACTACGTAGTAGTAATAGCTCAATGATAAAAATATAGCATTTACGTACTATATTATTTTTCTATAAGTAATATTATATACCTACTTAGGTAGTACAATTGACTGAAATGTAGTACGATACTATATATTATAGTACGGGTGGCAACTCTAATGGGAGCCCCCCTTAAATATTTATTTTATTATGTTTTCTTGGTAGGGTAAACCACCCTAATATCGGCCCCTTAAGCCTTTTTCAGTTTTAAACTACTCATAATATCTCAACCTGATAAGTAAAGTGTTAACATTGTTGTTTTCCTATTGTGAAATTTAATTGGTTTCTTATTCTTATGTAAAATTTGGAAAATAACCTAGTTGTTTAAATATTATGATTTTTTTTATCAATACATTCCGATTTTCCCCAATATCGGCCCCTTTTGCCTAAATCCGACCATATTTTTTTCTTATATCAGCCATAAGCAAAATGTATGGTTAAATACCTACTGGTTCCAACAGTGAGCAGCAGTGGAAAAATCGGCTTATTTGAAAAAAAAAACATCAAACATCGATTTGTCAACTTTGTATAAGTAAATAAGTTCCAGTCCAGTCTTTAAATTTATTATTGATTAGAGATGAAATAATCAAAAACACGTAAATTTAACACAATAAAATCAACGTCACAATATAACATAATTAGGAACACACCTAATAGGTGTTAATAGGTATCTAAAAATATGCACTGTGGACATAATGTAGTTAGTAGTCAACAAAAATAGATCCTTGTACCTAAAGTCAAAAGATCCATATTACACTTATATTTTACATACATATTTTTAAAATTAAAAGTTTTTATGTGAATTCAACCTTTTTTGAATAAAATCGGATTGAGTTTTTTGACATGTTTGTGTCAAAATAAAAAGTAATTTAAATCAAAAGCATTATGGAGTATTTATATCAACTTCGAAGCAAATCACCGCCAAAATAACTTTCTACCCCTTTTTAACCCCGATGAGGAATGAATTTCAATAAAATACGAAACACAATTTCCATCAATTCTGCTAAAAAAGGTTTATGCAAAATTTTAAGTAGATTGGACCAAGGAATCACGTTGTCCCATACAAACTTTGCCCCCCTTTTTCACCCCCTTAGGGGTAGAATTTTGGAAAATCCTTTCTTATCAGATGCCTACGTCATACAAAGAACACACCCTCCAAGTCTCAGGTCTCTACAATCTGCGGTTTAGGCTGTGCGTTGATCCGTCAGTCATTCATTCAGGAACTACTTCGTTCCCAAACTCCTTCGTTACCGTTCCAAATCTAGTCACCCTCCGAAGTTATATAGCACTTCAAAAAAATTGTATGACCAAAGAGATTTAAAAAGACTAAGTAATATATTTGAATGTCTTTGATAATGACAAACGGAGCCGCCTCTGCCGGTTTTAGGATTCGTTGTTAAAAAATGATTGTCTTATATCGGCCGCCCCGGCCGATATTTGGATTTGTACTAATAAACAGAAACCTAACTCCGGCCTCTTAAAATTACCATAGAGCATGATTTTTTTATTAAAATAAGTATGTAAGGCGATCGAGATCGAGAAGCGAGAAGCGATCTTTATTTTATTATGTATCGAAAACAATAAATTCTCATTACTTGAATTTAAAACGCTAAAATCGCTTTTCCCAAAATGTCGTCCACAGTCGGTCAAGGATCAAAAAGCCGGCGATAAGAGGATTCTCGTACGCCTCCGCGTTCTACGACCTACTGAATATACTATAGCGCACAGAGCGCCGCCATGTTGGTATTGTCTATTGTGTATAATATAAGGTCTATTTTGGTGCAATATTATCCTAACATTATGTCACGTTTTTTAATTTACGCCACGATTTCTTCGACACGGCCGATATTAGGATAGGGCCGGAATTAGGGCACTTTACCCTAATATGGTCCCGTTTTTACCCTTTGGGTACGGAACCCTAAAAAAGGCTTAAGGTAGTGTGGTGTGCCACCATGGCATAATAGGTAGGTAGTGTTTTCTGTAAAGCTACTAGCTAGGAATAAAGGGGATGGGGAACACAGCACAGCACCTTTCCTCGAAACCACAGAGAATAAATTATTAATAGACTTTGATGCAGTGAAGGCTTCCCGGAAACGCCGGGGGTTTATTGATCCAGTTTGATTGACAATCAGAGTAGGTACCTACTACCTACCTGGCCACAAGTCGTGCGCCCGATACAATGGGAATTACAATTGAGAAAAAAATATTGTGCATACAAACTCCTAACATCCCCGGCTAAGAGTTTGAATGCAATTTTTTTTTCAATACACTTCCTCGAAAACTGGTCCATAACGCACTACGATTAGGTATTTCACACACGTGCGATTTTTCACTTTCCCGCACGTGTGCGGCAATGAAAATTGCCACAGATAACTATACCTATACTTAGTTCAAATTGGTTCAATGCCTATAGTCTGAGGTAAATGTTTTTTTTTTAATTACGGCAAAGCACTACGCGTCTTTACGGCATAGATATTCAAATTGTGTTTATAAATAGAATATCATAGATAAACATGATTATTAAAAACTAATAGTTACTTTTATACACAAATTAACATTTATTTGTGCTCTGAATTCAAAAATATGAAATAAATCTATTTTTTATATTAGGCTGGTTAACGGCTTCATACCTTTGCCTCTCCTTCAACCTGGCGAAACCAAAGCGCGAAAAAAAAAAAGAAAATTAAAATCATAGTTTCATGGTTCGTGACAATAATATTTTTCGTTATTTTATTTTATTTCTTCAAAAGTGTATTGAAAAACGTCGTTTAATACAAGTGGACATTTGTTATTGCAATTCTCGGCTCAAAAACTGTTATAATTCCGCCTCGAATGCAATAACAAACTTTCTCCACTTGTATCAAAATGTACTAATACGTACATAGGGTAAACTTGCCTAATTCGTACTTACGCCAAATTCGTACTCCACTTAAAACTCGGCTTTGGTAACAGCTATCAGCGCCTCTAGTGTCAAAAAATAGAAATAACAGTCGGCCATTTCACCACCTGGCAGATAACATCTGTGAAGCTGCTCTCGACCAAAATATTGAAAAAGTAAGTTTTTTTTAACTATTGTTGTCTTCGATCAATAATAGAACTAGATTAAGGATCAGGAACAAAAATAAGTCGCTCAAGTGGCCACGTTTGCACACACGTAAACAACTACATTTCTTAGAAAAAAGTTTAATAATATTAACAACTTCAGTTTATTATAAACCTTATTACTTAAACATAAAGTTTAATTACCATTGCAAAATATATTTATTGAAGTCCTTTCATCGAAGAAAGGTTTAGAAGCAATAAATTTAAAATGTCGCTTGAAAACAAAAAGGCATCAGTACAAAAACATTTATTCTAAAATGAAACTTAAAAGCTAAATAGTAAGGTTAAAAACCTTTTGTTTACAATTTCGTGCCTATTCTATTGTGGAACTAGACGTAGTTCTTGGTATTATATTTCAATGCTCAGAACACAGTAAGTATTGAAAGACGTAGAGTTGCAGAATATTAAGTTCGTTTTGTATGGTGGCAAATATTTTTGACCGATCCAAAAAAGTAGAAGATACTATTGAACATTGCATCTAATAGGTACAACAAATAGGTAATAAAAGATAAAATAAAAGTTTAAAAAATAAAGGGTTGTATATTTCTTCTATTATTTATTTATTTTATTTTAGGAAAGCTTATAGACTAATAACATTATAGTAACAAAAATATATAACTAAATTGCTAATTACAAGCCTCCACAGATAGATACACAAATATATATATATTAGTTTCCTAGTACAAAATAATCTAACAAATTAAACTAACAAACTACTGTCAAATTATTGAATATTAATTTCAAACGTTGGATAATTTTTTTTTTCTTCTCTTTTTTTCGCGACAATAGATACCCATTCTGCACAGCAAACTTACCGAAAAAAAGATATTCCTTCCAAAACCTTGGTGTTACGGTGTTTATTTACACAGTTTTTGAACGCGCACTGCGGCATTTTGACGTCTTAATGTTGGCTATGATTGGACCATACTAATTTGAAATAAGACCACAAAAGTATTTGTGGTCTTATTTTTCGGGCCGTTTTTGAAGCGCTCATCGGGAATCTAGTACTATTATTGATCGAAGATTGTTGTAATATTTTTACACATTTCGTAAGAGTTTTATTCAAATATGGTCGTGTTTAACCTATTTTACGATTTGATACGTATTAATGTGTATCTTTGCGATTTCATCTGACGTGTTGTCATACTCGTAACAGTCGTAACTGTTGTCAATTTTTTTGGCGGTAAATTAAAAATTTGTTTGGCTCTTGCTCCTATTTCGTACTCGAGTTAAGTTCTTAAAACGTACTGGTACGATTTAGGAAAACTATTTTGAGAGAGAGAGACTATTTCGAGAATTGGCGAAGACCATCCGTCGAATTTGTTAAGAATTACTACTTGTTTTAATAACACATTGTTGATTATGATGCTAAAAACGTAAGAAAATTTGAATTTCGCGGGCTACCTTGGAGCATCAGCACGGCGGGCTACCTTGGAGCATCAGCACGCATCAGCCTTAAGTACGTAATTCTACGTGTGTTGTAGGGGTGTAGGGGAATGTCCAATCAAATATTTCAAGCAACACTAGTATATTTCAATGGCCAGGCAGTGTTGGTGTACGCACACTTGCGACCAATGATATAAACTATAGATACGTTGTCCGCACTCTAAAATGACAACATGAAATGAAGCCAATTGGCCACATCGCGCTTAGTTACGCACCAACCTGTCGCGCGACGCTACGTTTGTTTATAATTTAATAAATCCTGTGACGTGACTGAAGATGTATATTTATCTCCCTCTCGCAACAGGCATCCCGCGGTTCGGTGTCATATTTTCTTTCTCTTTCTTCACGCTTATAAGTAGTTCTAGTATTTTCGCCGTTTTTAAGCGCCGCGATGTTGGTTCATGATGTGTCTATATATAATACGTCATTGCTTGCGACATTTTATCCTTGTTTCTGGGATACCAATGCACCTGAGACTCCTCTCTTCTTGAACTGGCGACTACAACCACAAAGATAAACTAAATTCATAGCGCCATCCAATGATATTATTCTAGTAAACAGATATGTTGTGAGCGCGCAATAGTGAAGACTCGAAAACGGCCCAATTGGGCCGTATTGCCTTTAGTCTGCAACACGCATGGCGGCGAGCGATACGCTGCTACGAATTTAGATAAAACTTGTAAAAATGCTATCGTGTGTGTTCAGAAAGTGTACCAATTATGATACTTAAGTACCTATATAAAAAACAAGGGATCTCATACCACATGTACATAAGTGTAACTACGCAATATACTTCGATTTATTAATATTTTTCTGATATTTTGAGGATAAAAAAAGAAAGAGATGGGAAATACATTTTTTTCGTGAGTACGACAAGGATGCGTGCACTCCAGAGTCCAGACATAGAACAACACTATCAGTCTCTTTTTTTCTTATTGGTTTTATCGAGCTATCCCTTTGGTATCATTTTGACTTGTAGTGAAAATAGAATGAATGAAAAGGTGTGCTGCCGCTGCTGCGCAGAACACTTTTTTCGGTGGTTTTGTATGTGTATAACAGTATCTGTTTATTAGAATATAATTGCTTCTCTCTTATTGAACCACAAATTGGACCATAAAGAAAAACTAAATTCATAGCGCCATCCTACAATCCCAACTAATTTTAGATCCACAGATCTCAGTTGCTCAACGATCGCCATGCTTGATTTGGAAGTCGAACCTTGGACTTCAAGGTCCTATACTACGCGGGCCGCAGAAACCATTTGGTGCAGTGTTCTTGACCCCGTTATCAACCAGTAACCACTTTTGAAAATCTGCACGAGCAAAGCCGCGCGTAAGCGTTTCACTGGTAAAACGTGTTATAAAAGGCATACAATTAACGAACCACCGGATTTAGCAAGATGTAACGGCAAAAAAAACACTTTTGATAACCGAAATTAGTAAATGATCACCAAAATTAATCCCCATTTTATCGTGAAATTAGAACCAAAAATTTATTTTATTAGTCAATGACCACCAGAAATTGAACTGTTATGCTCTTGCATCCGAGTCGAGGGAGACCCCGGTCGCGGGGCTCCTATTTCTGAATGGTTTATAAAAAAATAAACCGTGTCGGGGTGTCCCAAGTCGGCCTAGGCAAAACTAGTTTGTCATCAACCACCTCATTAAAATTTGTTGCTCAATTTACTAAATTTGGTGATCAATTAATATTTTAGGTGATAAATGTTATTGGTCACAAAGTTAATGTCCAGCAATATTTATTTATTATTTATTATTTATCCTAATATGTACCTATCTGCAATAGCATCTCATAGTCTTAAGTACCAGTTTCAACTTTCTGCTGAAGAGTTGACCACTATTTTGAACCAAGCACGTAGGTATCCAAACTTTTGGTTCGGGGGGGGGGGGGGGGACAAACATTTAAACAACCAAAAAATCGCTGTAATCACTGTCACCTTTATTTTGAACAAATATAGTATTTTTCCCAAAAAAACTGCAAAATTATAGTACTTTTGGGAAATTCAGAAAAAAAACGTACAAATTTATTTTTAAGCATTATGTATTTTATAAGTATTTGTTATTGCTCTTCGCTTCGGCCATCAATGATCTATTTGATAAGGTTGCTGCAATATGCGACCTCATTAAGTAAAGAAAAATAAGAAGTGTCAGTTCGAATATTTGATTGAAGACTTGTGTCATGTGAAAAATGTGTAAATTGATATTGTTCGTAAAATTGTATTTAAAGAAAAATTAAATTGTGCTCCCTGTATCGATCTGTATTTATTAGGTTATGGACCCTTATAAGATCGGACATGGATCTCGGTAAAATTCAGATCGCGAAACTAGAGGGTACCAACTGGGTACAATGGAAATATCGTATGACAGCACTTCTACGAGGAGTGGAGAACCTTCAAGATATAGTACTGGGTAACATAAAAAGACCGGAAATATCTGCAAGTGGGGCTGGTGATAAAGCTGCTGCAGATTTGGCTCTTTATGAAGAAAAGGTTAAAAACTTTAACAAATTGGACAGTACGACATTGTTACTGATAATGAACAATGTTGCTGACGACACATTGGATCAGGTCATCAGGTTCACAACGTCAAAGGATGTATGGGATAAACTACATAGATTGTATGAAGGCGTGAGCGAAGATCGTCTGTATGAGTGTTTGTGTTTGCAGTTCTTCGGTTACAGAAAAGGTCAAGGTGATGATATGGCGACGCACATCTCAAAATTGAAAAACATCTGGTTCCGCTTGAGTCAGGAGTTAATGAAAGAAGAGGAGTTGAAGGAACTTCCTGACATTTGATTAATCTGCAAGATACTGGACACACTACCAGAGAACTATTTTTCATTTAAGTCGAGTGGGTTGCTTATATCTAAAAAGGATCGGACGGTTGAGAACATTACAAGTCAGTTGTGTGCACATGAAAAGGCGCTTGGAAACAACGGTAAAGACGGTTAGTCTAGTTGTGATGCCTTAGCGGTGAAAACAGGAAATAAATTTACTAAAAGGGCAATGGTGTCGCTCTAGAGTCAAATAAGAAAGTGAGATGTTACAAATGTAAAGAAGTTGGACACTTCAAGAAAGACTATCCTATAAGGAATGCATCTAGTTTAGGCAACAAAGGAGTTAACATGTTGTTACAATCTGTAAATACAAAAGAATCTGAATCAGATCGTGATAGCTGGTAAGTGGACAACGGCGCTACCAATCATGTGACGATGCGCGCAGATTTGTTTCAAGATTTCAGATATTTTGATGTAGATCATACTGTAACAACAGCTGATGGAAACGTGATTAAGGCCATTGGGCAAGGATCACTAAGCATTGAAGCTACAGTTAACAAGAAGGTTGTCAAGTCGTTTTCGGTGCTGTTGACACAATATAAAAATCCAGGTAGCGTTTAGAGTCGCGGGTCACTACTTGTTCAATAAAGATTGATGGAAAAATCTCAGTTACTGGAAATAGAGAGAGGTATGGAGGTCTGTACAGGCTCAACTGTAGGATTGTACCACCATCTAAAGTTGCTGTGAATTTGGTACAAAAAGTAGATATGCTGTGCAACTCTACCACGAACGCTTAGGACATCAGAACAAGAGGCATGTAAGAAGTCTAATGGAGAGGGAATTCAGTATAAAAACCAAGGAAACTGGAGAATTATGCGAAGGCTGTATATTTGGGAAGTTACACAGACTGAAGTTTGGTGTACGGGAAAAAGCCAATGAGCCTGGAGAGCGCATTCACACAGATGTGTGTGGTCCATTCCCTCTGTCGCTATCCAAGTATCGCTACTTTGTACTCTTCAAAGATGAATTTACGCGTTATAGATTTGTGTATTTCCTGAGAGAGAAGTCAGAGTACATGAGAAGCTCAAAGAAATGTTGGCGTCTGCCAAGGTAGCTGGTCATACAGTTAAGGAGTTATTGAGTGATAACGGTGGAGAATTTAATCATCGGAAGATACAGAAGGTATTGGCGGATATGGGTATAAAACAAAGATTAGTTATGCCATACACCCCGGAACAAAATGGGTGTAGTGAAAAGGAAAATCGCACGATAGTTGAATCAGCGAGAGCTATGATACATGCACACGAGGAACTACCTCAGACACTGTGGGCGGAGTTGGGTAATACTGCAGTTTACATTTTGAACAGGACAGGTCCAACTACAGTGGAACACAAGTCATTATTTGAGCTTTGGGTTGGTAAGAAGCCACAAATAAAGCACTTGCAAATAATTGGATCAACTTGTTACGCGCATGTACCGAAGCAGTCCAGAAAGAAGTTGCAAAAGAAAGCAGTGAAATGTAAACTAGTCGGTTATAATAATGACGATGGATAAAGGCTGTGGAATGAGCAGAGCAACTCGTTGATTACATCAAGGTACGTCCCTTAATGTAATCAACGAGTGAACATTGATGAAAAATTCTAAGGTGCAGTAAGTCCAGTTAATGTTTCAGGAATAACTGAAATAGAGATCCCTTTGGGATTGTCAGATCCAGTAAGTCAACCCCAGGTTGCTCAGAATGCAAAAGATTCAGGCAGTAGTGGAACAATAAACAATGATGAAATTTATGATGGCAATGAAGGTGTTGGTACCGGAATTGGGGACACTGAGCTCTTTGCTAGAGAAGATCTAAACACAGAGTTTGTTAATAGAGAAGACGTTCCAGCTGAAGACTTTGATGCATTTGATGATGCAAGGAGTGATGATTTAGAACAGGGGTGTCAAACTCAATTTTGCAGAGGGCCATATATTAGACTTAGAATGTGTAGGCGAGCCAGGTTCAAATTAAAAAAACTAAAACATTATTTTAACATCTTTATTCCATTCTATGAAAAAATATGCAATTTCCCATTTTGACTGAAAAACTCTGCACTCACTGTCAATTTTACGTTTTTGAGGCATTATGCCACAATCATAACAATTATGAAACTCGAATGAACACTAAACTGTAGGTACGTACGTACGAAATACTTGACGCGACTGCTCATAACAAAGACTTCAAGCTGAGTGCGCGGGGGAGGGGCGCAGTATGGGTTAGCTGCTCGGACGAATTAGAAGACGACTTCGCGCGCGCACGAGAGAGAGAAAAGCATAACTAACACTCTCTCGCTCGTCTAGTCAGGCGCTACTCTTGAAATTACTTTAAAGTAAAGCGCGCGCATTTTTAAACCTGCGTAGAGGCATCGAGTACAGTCTAAAATCTCTAAAAAACAAGATTCATTTATCTGTGATATATTGTGATCGCGGGCCGTATCGAAATGGCCCGTGGGCCGGATTCGGCCCGCGGACTGTATCTTTGACATGACTGATTTAGAACATAGTTTTGAGTTAGGAGGAGATATAGAAGAAGTTGACGATCGTACCCATGATGAAATTCCTGAACAGGACATTATGGAACATGGTCGAAGGGTTCTTAGAGACAGATCGTTGCTTCGTCCACCTGAAAAACTCAAGGACTATGTTTTAAATATGGCTAGCTGTGGTTACCAAGAACCAAGTTGTTACAAGGAGGCTATCAAAAGCTCTGAACAGGATCTTTGGGAACAGGCAATGGATTGTGAGATGAATTCTCTGAAAGAAAATAGGACTTGAGTCATTGTGCCACTTCCGAAGAACAGGAAGGCCATACCATGTAAATGGGTATATAGAATAAAGCTGAATACTGACGGGTCAGTTGACAAATATAAAGCCAGACTTGTAATATAGGGCTTTAGTCAAAAGAAAGTTATCGACTATGAACAAACATTCAGTCCAGTGGCAAAAATGGAAACTGTGAGAAGTGTGTTAGCTGTCGCAGACTCGCAGCTAATGAGAACATGTCAATGTTGCTGTAGGTAGATGTTGTAGGTGGTAATCGGCGAAGTTAAACGATTAGGTTGCTTATGAAAACTTGTATTTTGCAAAGACACGGATAAATTTAACAAACGAGGTAAATCACATACAAGCGCAGCCGCTTGCAGTGCTCGCACGGACTGAACTGTCTTAGGTGGGGGGTCCAGCGGCCCGTACATCTATACTTACATATATGTACTTATAGTTATGTTATTACTACTTACTAACTAGCCTATATATCTACTTGTACAGAACATGAGCGCGTCGCTAACATTCCCCCCCCCAGTGCTGGCCCAGCACTCCTCAACAAGTGAAATTCGCGCGACGCGGGCTGCAGGTCGCTTCCAGACACCAGTCTTAGTCTTCACTTCGACCAGTCTGATTCGTCCATCCTTCCCTGGGCATATGTTCTGAATGACACCCTTCGGCCAGGTACTGCGAGGACTGTTAGGATCAGCTACTAGCACTACGTCACCTACCTGCAAAGGTTTCACCTCCTCGTTCCATTTTCTTCGAGGCAGCAAGTCGGGGAGAACCTCTTTCACCCATCTACGCCAAAACATGTCCGCTAACGCTTCTGACTTTCTCCATTGTTTGCGTAGAATCATGTCGAAATCATCGAAAGTCCCAATGATAGGAGTGCTGGATGAGCTACCTAAAAGAAAATGGTTAGGAGTTAAGGATTCTAGGCTTTCAGGGTCCACGGAGACGTGTGTCAACGGACGACTATTTACCATGTTCTCCACTTCCGCCATCAGGGTAAGTAGAAGTTCTTCGCGGGGAGCGCGTTCCTTCATTATAACTCGAAGTGAAGTTTTCACGCTTCGAATCAGCCTCTCCCAGGCCCCATGCCAGTGAGGACTAGAAGGGGGTATAAAATGCCACTGCATGGCGTTGTTCACGCCGACGGCCTTGAGAGCATCTATATTAAGTGCCTGCTCTGATTGCTTCAGGTCCTTGTCGCTTGCTCTAAGGTTGGTGCCATTATCAGAGTATAGATGACAGGGCCATCCTCGCCGTGCTGCCATGCGTCGCAGCGCCATTATCAAAGAGTCTGACGTGAGCGATGGAACAAGCTCGATATGAATCGCTCGTATAGTCAGGCAGGTGAACAAAACGTCATACCTCTTCTGCCTTCCTCTGCCCACAGTCACTTCCATTGGGCCGAACAAGTCCAGGCCACAAAATGAAAATGGTTTTTGGTGATGTGCTACTCGAGCGTGAGGTAAGTCACCCATTCTGGGTACTTGAGGCTTACATTTCCTTATGCGGCAAAGCATGCAATTCGAAACCACCCTTTTAACTGTTGGCCTTATTCTTACAATCCAATATTTCTGTTTCAGGTTATTGACGACCATTTCCTGGTTCCCGTGTGCTGCCTTAATGTGAAAGAACAGCACAAAAATACGGTTTATGTCATGCTTTCCATCTAGTATAATTGGTCTCTTCATTTCTAGGTCCACGTCTGACGCAGCGTCAATGCGGCCACCGAGGCGGAGTAAACCAGTTTCGTCTAGATATGGTGAAAGGTAAGTAACTTGCTATCTCGTGATAAGTGTTTCCCGTTTTTGATTGCAGATATTTCGGCGGAGAACGATTCCACCTGCGCCTTTTTTAGCAACAGGATCTCAGCTCGAGCCATCGCATCGCAGTCAACCTCACTGGTAAGTCTCTTGCATCTGTCAATAAATTTCAGAATGACGGCCGTGGCTCGCTGCAAGCGAAGCCAGGAGAAAAACCGCTGCGGCTCAGGAACAGGTAAGTCACATGTAGGCTTATGCATCACAGCTACACACTCTAAACTCCCTTCGTCTCTGTCGATATCGGGGCTCACGACGTCAGCAGGCCACAAGGACTCCTCTTTGTATAAAAAATCAGGCCCCGTGAACCACTCACTGTGAAACATTGTGTGGTTAAATTCATCACGAGTACCAAGATCCGCTACATTTAATTTGGTAGGTACATATCTCCATTCGGAAATACGCGTGAGTTCGTCAATTTCTCCCAATCGGTTCGCTTCGAACGTTTTATACCTACGTGTGTTATTTCTAATCCACTGTAAAACGGTGGTGGAGTCACACCAAAAATATCGTCGCTCGGGCGTTAATCTGTGTTCCTTCAAAACGGTATCAGCCAATCGTGCAGCCAACAGCGCCGCCTGTAGCTCGGCTCGGGGTACAGTCATGGGTTTAACGGGTACAACACGACATTTACTTGCTATAAATGCAACGTTAACAATCCCATTGACTATCCATCGCCAGTACGCCACACAACACATGGCTTGAACAGATGCATCACAAAATAAATGTAGCTGTAAGCGTGTATAATTATTACTTGCCGGCGTAGCACACGTAGCGGTTGTCGTAGGTGGTCTACACGTCTCGTAGCAGCTTCTCGTAGCAGACAACTCCAGCGCGGGGGTCGCGGGTGCGGCGGTGGGAGGAGGTGGCCTTATCATTACAAGCTCGGCAACCGGTTTTCTTCCCGTCTCGCTCCCACTTTGTAACACAATAGTTTTATTATAGCACCTAGGTATGCGTATTTGTTTTATATCGTTTCGGTTTAATAACTCGATCCATTTGCACCATTTATTGTAGATACTATCGGGTACTACGTCATCCCAGCCTATGTTTAAGCGCCAAGTATCTTGCAACATGATTTTGCCCTGAATAGTGAATGGTGCTAAGAATCCTAATACATCAAAAATCGACATAACTATTCGAAGCATGATTCTTTTAGTCGGTCTATGCTTATTTAAAATAATATTTTCAGGTATTCGTTTCAGAGACACGTCGAAACCTAATTCATCTTCTCCAGGATACCAGATGAGTCCCAAGGTGCGCTCGCCATGGTACTCCTGTTCAAATTTGAACCTAACGCTGGCAGTACCTAAGGTATCTTTTGGAATACTATCTAATACAGCAATGCTATTGCTAGTCCAGTTACGGATTTGGAAACCACCGCTGCTATGAATACTAGTTATATTTTTAACCATTTCTATCGCCGTCGTGTCATCCGGCAGGCTATCAATATAGTCGTCCATATAGTGCGATTTGTATATCGCATTAACAGCAGCTGGTAATGACGACTCGTAACGACGCGCATTTACATTTTTAACAAACTGAGCTACAAAAGGAGAACAGTTGGCGCCGAAAATTAGTGACGTCATAATGTAAATATCAACTGGCTCGTCAGGGCTGTTCCGCCAAAGGAATCTAAACGCGTGTTGATCTTCAGGGCGAATTTTTACCCTAAGGAACATATCCTTGGTGTCACCGGTTACTGCAATTGAATATTCCCTAAAGCGCAGCATTATACCGAACAGCGATGACAACAAGTCCGGCCCTGTGAGTAAATAATCATTTTGACATTTATCACCAACTGGAGCGGCAGAATCGAACACAAGCCTAAGTGACTTTTTGTTGGGGTTATCTACCCCGAAGTGGGGTAAATACCACGTCCTGGGTGCCAGGAGTGGATTTTCCACCTTGTGAGCATAATCATTTTGTAATAAATGATTTATGCGCTCGCGGTATCTGTCGGCGAAACCATCGTCGCGTGCCATCTTCCTTTCTATCCCCTTTAACCTTTTCAGAGCGTTAGGATAGGTGTCGGGCATAGTGCAGGCCTCATTCTTCCAAGGCAAACCTGCACGCCAGCGACCGTTGACGAGTTCGACAGACTTTTCCAGCTGCGCGACGGCACGAGTATCATTAATATTTTGTCTCGGCTTACCTGACACTCCCAAGGCATGTACAGCGAATGAATGCCTCACCTCCTCGTGGAGGTCCCGTAGCATGCGCTCGTCCCTGTCCGCGGCGGTGCAAGCTGCCGAGCTCAACAGCAGAGTGGCGTGCGCCCCAACGGCGGCGACCTGCGCGTGCCGAGCGTGCTGGCTTCGCAACATACCATGCATGCACCAACCTAGGGGAGTCAATGTAGCGGACGGCTCATATAATTTCCCTACTATAATTTTCAGAGGTAACAATAAGTGACAGTTATCTTGACCTATTAAAATTTCAGGTTTTACATCATGTTTACATAACTTATCATTTATTCCAAACAGGTTTTTATAATTATTACAATCAACAACAGAAAGTTGTTGCAAAGGTAAGTCTAACTTGTCTACACACCGAAGTTTTATATTATGTATCTTATTGTCCATACCCGATAATTTAACATTAGCGATGGTCGTTTTACACATCAGTTCATTCAGTTCGTCGTCAGACCAGGCTCCGCGAATTCGCATCGTCTCTGAGCGGCCACGAAGCCCCGCACGCTTCGCTAGCCCCGCACTAATAAGTGAGACGGTCGATCCGTCATCAAGGAGGGCGTACTATAATCAGACCATTTAGATAACAGTGTTGTAGGCAGCTTGGACAATATAATTGAAACAATGCTCATACCTTGTAAGTACTCTTCGCGTCCAACTGCTCGCACTGCTTGTATTAGGTTTTGCACTTTCACTGAAAATGGCACGATTTCACTATGATAGTTTTGTGACATTGAGGGCAATTTCTTGATATCCTGCACTATTTTGGATATTATTAGATCAGCATTGCCAAACCGTAGCTCCAAAGTTGACATGATTTTGCACGGTGGACTCGCAGAAATGAGTAAGGCTGCGACGGCATCTTTGGCAGCTATTCGGAAACACTTTCTCAACCTCCACAGGTTTTCTTCAGGAGAAAATTTACAAAGCTCGGTTGACTCTTTATAGGCTTGTTTGAACTGCAGAAATTCCAGTGGGTCTCCCGAAAAGTCTGGAAGATCCTTCGGCGTGCTTAATCGAGATATAAGGTTGGTATTCGGTGCACTCGTAGAAGCCAGGTCTTTCAACGCGCCAGCTAGTATCTGAATAGTCGCTTGCATACTGGTGGCCTCCGTCGTTGGTGGCGGTGCGGGTACAGTGTGTGGGTGCGACTCCATCGGCAGATGTGGCACTGAAGGTGGTGGCTTTCGAGGTGACGTGGTGAGCCCTGGTAGTGCTGCTGGTGCCGCAAAGTGGACGGCATTAGCAGGCGCGGCTGGTTCTGTCTCAGGCGGATGCAACTTGCCCAAAGGGTTGCCATTATCGGGGGCCGATTGCATTAATTCGTGGTGACTCCGTTCCAGCCATTGCTCCACGTCGTGAGTGCGTTCTTCGTGTGGACTGTATTTTTCTTCTTCCTCTAGTTCAGCTAAGTCCGCTCCCAGCTGTTTGTCTATGAGCTCCAGTCGTTTCTGTGCCTTTTGCTTTGCAGCATCCAAAAGCAACTGCGCCTTTCGAGCTTTAACCGATGATGTGTCAGATTGACCTTTTGACCTTGGCAACGTGTGTTCTGTTTTGACACTCGGCCCTGCCGTAGGTGTTGTGAACTCCGTATTTTTGGCTGCTGCACTGGTTGAAGACTGACATTCTTCAGTGTCTAT
Organism: Xestia xanthographa; assembly: GCA_905147715.2. Lineage (NCBI taxonomy): Eukaryota > Metazoa > Arthropoda > Insecta > Lepidoptera > Noctuidae > Xestia > Xestia xanthographa. The sequence goes on along the minus strand of LR990661.1, from coordinate 5,516,270 downwards.
TTCCTGAGCTCCCTTTTGTTCTTCGAAAAGTTTACGTTGCGCGAGCTCGCGTCGCACCATACTTCGCGTGCCCACCATCTTGCTTTTCACTGGTTGTGTGACAAACTTATTCAACTGATCCGGCTCGAAGGACCACTTTGTAGATGTTGTAGCCTTGTAGGTGGTAATCGGCGAAGTTAAACGATTAGGTTGCTTATGAAAACTTGTATTTTGCAAAGACACGGATAAATTTAACAAACGAGGTAAATCACATACAAGCGCAGCCGCTTGCAGTGCTCGCACGGACTGAACTGTCTTAGGTGGGGGTCCAGCGGCCCGTACATCTATACTTACATATATGTACTTATAGTTATGTTATTACTACTTACTAACTAACCTATATACCTACTTGTACAGAACATGAGCGCGTCGCTCAGCAATTCGATGTTTCTACGGCATTTTTGTATCGAACACTCAATTAAGAAATCTTCATGAAGCAACCTGAAGGCTATGATGATAGTTCTGGTCGGGTATGTATGCTTATTGAAGAAGAGCCTTTACGGTTTGAAACAGGCTCCAAGATGCTGGAACAAGCGGATCTTGGACTTTTTCAAGGAGATTGGATTCAAAGTCAGTGATTCAGATCCTTGTTTATTCATCAGAAAGACGTCGTCTGGAGGAAAACTTATAGTTGCACTATATATGTTGATTATGGTTTGGTGGCTGCAACAAGTCAGAACCTTATTGATCAGTTTATAGCACAAATGAAGATTAAGTTTGAAATAACCACGAATACAGCGTCATATTTCCTCGGTATTGAAATAGAGAAGACTGATGATGGAACCAAGATATCTCAGGGTAGTTATGCAAAGAAATTGCTTAAGAGATTTGGTATGGAAAATTGCAAACCGGTAATGACTCCAATTGTAACAGAAGACCAAAGTCAAGACCAGTCATGTGATGTAAGCAACTTGCTAAAAAATGACAGACAAGTTGTTGGTGCATTAGCTTACCTCATGCACAGATAATATACCTGATGGTTGGAACTAGGCCTGATATTGCATATGCAGTCAGTGTGGTTTCTAGAAATCTTGAAAATCCAAAAGAACAGGATTGTGTCAAACTTAAAAAAATACTACGCTATTTGCAATACCCACCAGAAAGAGGAATATTCTACAAAATAAGCTTTAAGACTGGCATTCTTCAAAGCTACAGAGATGCTGATCATGGAGGTGATTTGAACACAGGTCATTCAACCACTGGTGTATTATGCATGTATGCTGGAGGTGCTGTGTCATGGATGAGCCAGCATCAAACAAGCGTGGCTATATCAACTACAGAAGCTGAAATCGTAGCGGCTAGTAAAGGTGCTCGGGAATCAATTTGGCTCCATAGATTAATTGGAGATATGACAAAATTGAAGGACGTGCCTGTTTTGAAAGTTGATAACGAAGCTGCAATCAAGTAAGCGGAGAATCCGGAGTACCATAAACGTACTAAGCACATCCGGATTCGACACTTCTTCGTAAGAGAGATGGTAACCAATGGAGAGCTGAATGTTAGCAAGGTGACCACGGAGAATCAGCTTGCTGATACATTTACTAAAGCATTAGCCAGACCAAGGCTGCAGAAGCTCTTGAATCTAATGGGTCTCTATTGAGAGAAGATGATAAGGTTGCTGCAATATGCGACCTCATTAAGTAAAGAAAAATAAGAAGTGTCAGTTCGAATATTTGATTGAAGACTTGTGTCATGTGAAAAATGTGTAAATTGATATTGTTCGTAAAATTGAAGAATTCGTTTTCTATAAATTGTATTTAAAGAAAAATTAAATAATGCTCCCTGTATCGATCTGTATTTATTACTATTGCATGCATTGATTGCATGTAAAATAATTATAGGAATCTGAACAGTACATATTTGTTAACATTTTCTTTGCACCATTAAATTGCAATTGGTAGTCGAACTCCCTTCGCTCTTATACTTTTGAAGCCTTTTATCTTTTTTTGCTTTTTTCTTGGGTGGCGTGCAATAGGGAACGTGCAGGAACTATAGGTGGCAGCACTAATCGACAAAAGAGACACTATGCGGACAGAAAAGGAAATTTATCACTTCTCATCGTGCTTTCAATTTACTTAGACAAAATTGTCTCTTCAATTATATTATTTTTGAATATGCTAAAAGGTATAAAATATGAGTTCCGGTGTATCAATAACGATCGTCAGCGTAATATAAATGTTTAAAATATGAATTTTATATCTTTCGTTTACTTTCTGATGAAAATTGTGGTGTATGAAGACATGGTGGCTGGCATAACTAAGATAGCTTTCTTATTTTCAACACATGTTATAATGGACGGGAATCCTTTATCAGCGAGAACAGTATCTCCAGGCTCTAATAAATCAATTAGTTCACAATCATTTGATGAAGCAATCAATAAAATGCAGTCCGTAGCATTTAGATACAAAACTTAAAAAACGAAAGGAGTGCAGCCAACTAAAAACATTATTGTGGGTATAACCATGTTTATATTCTGAGTACATGTGGAGTCTTTGATTAACTGTTGAGGGTTGGTTGAGGGATATTCGCGGTGTGAACTTTAGTGCGGTCTAGTAGAACACGTGTATGGTGAAGTATAAATGGTTCTGGTATGTTTGCATGGACGGTTGATTTTGAGGGCCTTTTCAATGCAGAGTGTAACAAAAACAAGTTGTTTTCAAATATTTTTCTTTACTGCGTTTATCCATTTTTTGCGTTTTTCACCAAAACATGGTATGATAGCGTAAAATTCTATTACTTTCCAAAGAATACTACTAATTAATTTATTTTTATTTTTGTGGATGTATTTGTACCTACATCCAGACATGCAACAATGTATTATGATTAGTTAATTAATGTTCACTATAAAATTAATTTTGTTTACTTGTTAGAAAAGTCTATGTCAAGCATTAGAGCACAAGATTCGGATTGGCGACGCCAGTTGGCAGCACCGTCGTTGTGCACGTTCCCTATACTATCATCACTTTCCATGTTTAAAATAAACACAATAAAAATCGGGCGGGATTCATCGACAAATTATTGACAGTTGACGCGAATGCGTTTCGTTCTGAAATTCCCCGTGCAGCGCTGCGGGTACGTTCCAGACTTTCAGTCACAGTTAATATAATATAAAAAAGAGCAACAGTTGAATTGAGGATAAAAATATAGTATTTTTCGTACTATATTATTTTTGTATAATATATAGTACAATTGACTGAAATATAGTACGATACTATATATTTATAGTACGGGTGGCAAACTGGCAACCCTAGCCTGTATTGAACCCTCTTTCTCCATTCCCTAAAGGATTATAATAATGTATTATTGCTTCTGAATGGATCTACTAGCTTAATTACAGGATTAAAGGCACAGCACTGTTACAGCCGCCATCACTGGACACGACTACACCTCTTTGTCATAGGAGTCACAGGCAGTCCACTGTGCCGTGCCTGCATGTAGAAAGACGAAACAGCAGCCCACGTGCTTCTACACTGCCCAGAAGTTGTCTCATACAAGGCAAAGTACTTCGGGGTAACCCAGATACTTACCCAACACCAAGGAGCTGTTGGCCTTTCTCGGGGAACTGGGGTGGATGGAATAATTTTCTTACTCGTACACAAAATACGCGCTTTGGACGTGGAGTGGAATTGCGGACACCAGACCGTTATACAACAGATAGACCCTAGACCTGTACAACACAGTATAGGTAGGTAGGTGGTTTCAGGAGCCTTTGAAAATTATTTTAGCAATAGGAAGGGCAACCGCGTCTTCCCGTGCCCTTCATTCTCATAAAACAGTTTTACAATTTAAATTTTGATTATTTATCGTTATTTCTTGAATAATTATTATTGTAACTTGAACATTAACAAAGGAGCTGGTGGCCCGTGGCTAAATAACAGACGCTTGGATCGATATTTAAGTTAAGCCGTGCTTGCCTAGGCTGGTCCGTGGATGGGAGACCACCTGTTTCATACCGAGTTGCCTCCGTGCTTCGGAAAGCACGTTAAGTCATTGGTCCCGGCTGTCATTTGTAGATTTTTCACAGTCGTTACAGTCAGTGGCCCAAAAGTCTGACAATTGGTCTTACCAAGGGGTATTTTATTACCCAGTACTGGGTTGTGGAGGTCAGATAGGTAATCGCTCCATTTAAAAATACTGGTACCTATTCAGCTGCATCCGGTTAGACTAAAAGCTGACCCCAACATAGTTGGGAAAAGGCTAGGCAGATAGTGATGATCTTGAACATAAATCTTTTTATTAGACAGGCTAAGGGACCTAAAGCCATTCTTTGATCTTGTGTCCTAAGGAAGGTGAGGTCAATAACCCCTAACCAAGTAAACACTGTCTTAGGCGGAAATACCTCACTGAAGATGATTCATTCGTTTCAGAATAAAATCAATAATGGACAGAACAGAATATGCATGGTCGAGTCTGTGTCAAGGGTGTGGTTCATCACTTCACCTGTCATACTACAAAGTTCAAACTTGTCGACTTATGCAGGCATCCTGGGATCTTGTTTTAGTGCTCCAAGATAAAGCACGATTCATCACTCTTCATCATCATCATCATATCAGCCTAGAATCACCCACAGCTGGGTTAGGCTTCCCTTTTTTCCTGCCACACTTCCCGGTTCTGTCACTCTTGCCGATGGGAAATCCCAGCAGCCAGGCCAGTATTTATTAAATGTAGGTACAGATTTAGGTACTCCATGCATCGTAATAAGGATAAGTAAACCAAAGTAAATAAAAACAAAACACTGGGTTTTTAGTTACATAATAGGAAAAACCAAATGCAGAATTTCTCGCTAACAATAGAAAACTGTAGAATAGGTCAAAACGTGATAAAAATATTCCTGAATGGTGTAATGGGGAGATGAGGCAAAGGGGCTATTTTGAAGCACCTCTAATACTTTGCCATCGTAAACTGCTGACTTTGAGATAGATGGGATCTGGGAGTGTGTGCTACTTGGGTGGTTCCTGCATAAGTATGTCAGACTCTCAGCAGTAGGTGATGTTGCTGGGAGGGTCAACCGACAATAATAACTTTTAAAATAATGTTATTTTTTTTAAATTAAATACTACTACAATAACGCTGAACAACAGTACAATGTACAATATATCAGCTTCATGAAAAGAGCTTGTCCGAGACATTAAGTAATTTTAGTCTGTGCAAAAAGTAAGGTTTTGCATCTGTATTATCTTAAGATTAGTTATCTGTGGAAAAGCGCTGTCGCTCTCCCCTTCCTCCAAAACCGTCGTCCTGAACGAACGCGTGTTTAGACCGGCAGGCAATATATGGAATTATTACAGCAAAGTGAAGTTTAATTTAACATCTGCACCTAATTTCCAGATCCATTACAACAAACTACAAAATTCTACAGAGCTACCCACGTACCCATTCCACAACGGATGACTGCTTCGCAGAAGGAGGTGATGGCGTCCCATTCTATCTCGCTCCGGATCATGGCTTGAACCAGGGCCGGACGCGAGAGGTAGCCGTCGCCGATCGCCGCTTCGAGGACAAGGCGGTGCTCCGACCAGGTGGGGCACACCGCCACCGTGTCTTCCGGTCGATACTCGCAGTGGAAACACCCAGGCGTTTCCTCCCGCCCGATTCGGTGCAGGAACCTCTCGAAACAACCGTGTCCGGTGAGGACCTGCGTCAGGCAGAAGGTGAGGACACTGTAGCGTCTCTCAAGCCACTCCTCAAAGAGTAGTCTATTGTGGCGTGCCCTGCACGGGGTTGCGACAGTCTGTCTCTCCATGTCGCCATGAGATCACAAAGGTTCAAAAGGTGGGAGCCGGAAGTCTGTCCGCTGAGCGACAATTTGCCGCGGCAGCGGAGTTTCCCCCCGCCGTAGCGCCTCCACGCGCCATTCGTGCAGGCGCGCGAGGACTATCGCCTCCAGATCCCATGGCGGCAATCAGGCAAGGAGGCTCGCCGCCTCACGGGAAATCGTGCCATGCGGTACCCAAGGGCCAGCCTTACGGCTACCACCTTTTGGGGCGCGTTCAGGTAGTGGGTGGCACGCCGCCTCAAGGAACGCGCCCATACCGGGGCCCCGTAAAGGGCAATGGACCGCACGACTCCCGCAAGAGCCTCCGGCAGTAGGCGTCTGCCCCCCTGGTTGGGCAAGAGCCGCCTGTAGGCAGCCCCGGTCCGTTCCTGTTTGGGGGCCAAACGTCGGTAGTGCTCCACGAAGTTTCAGCAGCTGTCGAGGACGAGTCCTAGGTACTTCAAAGTCGACTTGACGCCGATGGATAGTATGGATACCCCTCCTACCGTCAGTGAGGATCCCGGAGGTGGCGCATTCCGAGGCCCATGAAAGCACATGGCCTCGGACTTATGTAATGCCACCTCGAGACCCAGTTGCCGGATCCTCTCAACGACTATATCGCAACCCCGCGTGTCATAATTTCGGCCGCCACCTCATGTGACTCCCCCTGTGCCAGCACCAGCGTGTCTGCATAGCAAACCACGCTGACGCCGACGCCGCTAGGGAGGTCGGCGCGCAACACCCAGTCGTAACCGATGTTCCACAAGGACGGCCCTAGAAACGATCCCTGCGGAACACCGCACGACATCTCTCGCCGGTTCCATTCTCCGCTGCGACTGGGGTAGATGACGGCCCTGTCCGCCAGGTAGTCCCTGACCACACGACGAAGGTAGGTCGGCACCCGGTGATACCTGAGTGCATTGACGATGTCGAGAGGGCAACCCCACCCCGGGACACCGCATCCCCCATCGTGAGAAAATTCTTGCCTTTGAGAGTAATTTTGTAACTATTTTATAGGTATATTATATCCCATTTTTTTAATAAAAGCGCATTACTTCCTTATTTCTTTTGCCGTCAATAAGTAACACGCAAAGCTCCAAGCGCGAGCGTAGCTAGCTCGCAAATTTTAAGACCCTACAGGAGTAACTTGATACTGATAAGGATTCATGAAAAATAGCGAGCGAAGCGAGCTCGAAATTTTTTACATCTTGCCTCGAATAAATTCAGACAATTATTTCATTTGTGATCAAAATATCTCTCTCTACATGTTCAATTCTCCATGCTATATTGCCAGCCATCAGCCATTCAGCCTGATGATGGGCTCGTTTTCATGGTAGCAGAGGCCTACTGAATACGCTCTAACTCTATGAATGTTGTTAAACTATCAAAATTAAAGGTACCTTATACGTATATTACCATTGATGGTGTGATACGCAATTACACCGCTTTTCAGTTATGCACCTTAAACAGGGTGGAAGGGACATGTACGCACAAAAAACTGCTGTTACAAAAGTGCAATACCGACAGGTCAAAATGTATGGAAAAGCTGAGCACTTTCCTGGGTTCAAATCATATGCTCAATACGCAATTACGCACCTGTATCTACTTATTTCCTTCCTTTTCCATCCTTTCCTTATTTCCGTCCTTTTTTTTTAATTAGTAAGATCTACATAAACGTATACATAACATTTACAGAGTGAGAGTCATTTAATGACTATTTGTATTACGCTACTTCCGTCTACGTGTATATTACCTTGATATTTCACAATATTTTGTTATCATAGCATGTCATGCCCATTCATGATTTTGCTGTGGAACGGTAAATAAGCTTCTCTGATAATCTATCCAATCTTATCGGTCCTATTTTACACAAATGTTCTATTCTTCAGGCGCACACTTTTCACGCATTTTCAGAAATAGAAAAAAAAAAGTATATTCTAGAGATGTAACTTGTATTATAATACACATGTATGTAAACGGGTATTTTCGCGAATTTTTACCTTTAATATAAGCCCGACGTTTCGACCGGATTGCACCAGCCGTGGTCGCGGGAAGACTGAAGTATTGGAGGTACCGCCACAGCAAAGCGAAGGTGTTTCGCGAAAATACCCGTTTACATGTGTATTATGATGAGTTCTGATTGTAAAAATTTAAAAAAAGACAAAAATTGTAACTTGTATGTCAGTAGGTAATTAGTTAAGGTTATGTGCATTAGGTACACACACATTTTACTGGGTGTAGGACCAGTCTATACAATAATTATACATCAACCGTGTACTAGTCCAGGTTGTCAGTGCTGTTACTGAGAAATTCCTGATGGAAAACCCAATTAATTGGCTCGGACTACTACTACAACTACAACAGCCCATCACGTCCACTGCTGGACATAAGCCTCTCCCATGATAGGAGGAATTATATTTATCTCCTTTCCTATCATCTGTAAAAGCGCTTGTATTGAAAAGCAATCCGTCTGATTTCCGCCTCGTATCATTTCAGCCGAAAGGCGTCACTGCTGGACATAGGCCTCCCCCAAGTGTCGCCACATTGACTGGTCCCGTGCGACTCGCATCCAGCGGATTCCCGTAACCTTCACCAGGTCATCGGTCTACCTAGTGGAAGGCCTTCCACCGCAGCGTCTTCAGGTTCGCGGTCGTCGCTCCAGAACTTTTTGGCCCAATCGGCCATCTGTTCTGCGAGCAATGTGCCCTGTCCACTGCCACTTAAGTTTGGCAATTCTTCGGGCTACGTCGGTAACCCTGGTTCTCTTGCGGATGGCTTCATTTCTGATTCGATAGGACAAGGAAACTCCAAGCATAGCCCTCTCCATTGCCCTTTGGGTGACTTTAAGCCTTCTAATGAGGCCAACTGTGAGTGACCACGCCTCGTAAGCTTGGCTGTATTGTCGTAGGCTCAATGGGATCGTATGCTATGACTGCCAAGAATGCAAAATCCTGAATTTGAGCTTCCCAATAGTCCGAGCAGTCCAGTTTCCAGCAGCCGTGTGGTATCCGGCAGAGTAGAATAGAACCAACCCATTACACTCACGGGTGTCGTATAAGGCGACTAATGTCTGAGGCAGAACACCTTGCGCCTCCGTAGACCAGAGAATGGGCAGCAGCGTTTTCTGTTAGTCTTTCATCACTGCGATCTCCAATCCGCCTGCCAAGCGTGGAGATTACGGCAATTTGTCTTGTTGTTGTTGCTACTGCTATTGTTCAGAAGAACAAGTAATAAAAAATCAGTCGATAGGTACCTATTTTGTCTCGTATGAAACTGAATGTTGCTCTATCTATCTACTTCTGTTTCATTCAGGGACTGGGTAGTCAACTATACTCACCTTTGCAATTGTAAATCAAATATTATGCAATAAGCAATCAAGTATTTTGAATTACAAAGTCTCTGTTTTAGCAGGTTTATCTTATCTCCGAAATTATCTGGCCATGGCAACGTGGCTACGATGTAAGGTACCTTACGGGCGGTATGGCTGCAAGGTGCGCAAATACGACTCCAGCCCGTGAATGTCCCGAATTCGATACTTCGGCAGAATAATAAATCATTTTAAGGGTGGCTGGTAGCAACACTAGCAACTAGATTAGGGTTGCTGAGAAGAGAGTTGAGTGATGGCGTGCGATTGAGGAGGCCTATGTCGAGCAGTGGACTGCTATAGGCTGAAGATGATGATTTTCGGAGTACTCAATATTTTTTTCGAAATTGAGTAATCAAGTAACTCCTACTTCGAATACGACTCAGTGGCGTATTTATACCATTAGGACAAGAGGGCCATGCCCGTGGTGGTAGACTGAGAAGGGCGGTATGCGCGTGTTTTTTTTCTAGTCTGCCGCCTCGTATTTGCTTGATACAAGCACTATTATAACTCTTTAAGCCTCTCAGTTCCGTACCTTCCATATCTGTATTAATGTTGGAAAGAAAAACTTCACAACTTTCGCTACACTCGCTCTTGTAGCCTATGGTTGTAGCACTTTTATACCCGCAATTACAGACACAATTAAAATAACAATGCACCGTGCCCGATCAGGCACGGCTGGGGATATAAGGGAGTTGTTCTGTAACTTTTATGTACTACTGTTCTGTATTAATTACTGTTGTGTATTTAATTTGGCAAAACACTTCAATATAATATGCTTGAATGATAAAAGAAAATATAACATATCCAAGGCTAATAATTTAATTTTAGAGCTAACTTCGGTCGCTCTTGCATACTCTGTCTCACTTAATTAATTATTCTCGATTTTTATGCGCATGCCAAACAAAGTCATTACAATATCATCAAGAATTGTAAAAAACTACCTATAACATAATTCTCCGAGGAAGAGTGCTAATAGTTTCGAGCTCGCTTCGCTCGCTCTTGAATTGTGAGTTCAAGCTTTTATTTATAAATCACTAAAGCTCTATCTTTATGAATGGTCAAAAGCAAATCTAAGGTTGCTCTCACGTATTTGTTTTATTATTGTTTTCTCTGTTATATGACCATCACACTAGTGGTAGCAAAGATTATTCTGGTTTTTTGTAAGTGGTTGAGGCAACAGTGTGTGCGTTATATGGTCATCTCATGAGTTAGGACCGTGTCTGACTGACTGACTGCGAAAATAGAGCCTCAGGGGTGAATTGAGACGAAACTATGAAAATTAAATGGATTTTAACGTTACCAGCAGGTAGGTACTCGCTTTTATTTACATAGTTATTTACAAATCTTGTTGGCATCATATTAATTCAACGTTAATATCTCCTTCAAAGTTGGCCACGACTCACGATACACGCCCTGCATATTTTACTTACCAGTGGTAATAGTAACCATGTTTCATGGGACGAAAAATATTTCTAAACCAGAATTCTAAAAATCTAGTCCGAATTTAGGTTACGTATGTTAGTAGACACCGTTATGACTAGGGCTTATGGCTAATGGCTACTGCGCCGTGCGCAGATCGATGAATATGCGCGGCTAGTGCCGGGTGGCTCTTAAGTACCTAGGTAGATAGGTAGGTACATACATGTACCTACCCACTTTTGTATATAGGATTAGATTAGATTTTGGGTTGGTAATTATACTATATAACGCTCGATTACCACTCACTGACTGACTGACTGACTCACTGACATAATTGTTCTCCCAGATGGTGGATGGGGAGGTGGGTATATTTTGACAGATTCGTAAACAACTAACTCCCGCGAGTATGGGAAAAGTGCCAAACCTCCCCTTTTCGCCCCCCTTCCTCCCCCTCCCTATCGTATCTCGGAAACAAAGAGACTTGGAACTTTTTTTTTTCATATTCGTATAGAGGAGGCTTGGAAAAGTAAAAACCAGTTTTCTAAGTTGACCCCTTTTTCCCCATTCTCCCCCCTTTAGGCGGATCTCGGAAGTTGAGAGACTTGGAACATTTTTTTTTTTCAGATTCATATAAAGGGGCAACGCGATAGTCAAATTCATTTTTCGAAAAACGCCCCACTCTCCCCCACTTCACCCCCCCCCCCCCCCCCTTTTCACCCCTTTTTTTTCTACTGAAAAATGTTTTAATTCTTACCTAAAACTATTGAGGGGCGTTGAAATTAAAAAATTGTATACCATTTCCTCCCCTCCCCAACCTCCCCTAAAACTGAAAGGGCTGTAACTTCGTAACGGTTAGAGATAGCCATTGGGTGTTTTAACAAATATTATAGTAGGCGTCAAAACCTGTCTGGTGGTAGGTAGGTTCTGAGTGGAGCGAACCTGCGAGACCGAGTGGAGCGAAGGGGGGAGGTGGCGAGCGAAGCGAGCCGGCGACCTCCGCAGCGTAACGAAGGTTGAGTGGGTGAAGCGTAACTCAGGCCGACGACAAGCAAACTTTAGGGACTGCTTGTTTTTATGGGTCTCAGTTTTTAAGTAAGGTTTTTTACTTTTATTTTATTAGGTTTTTTTATATTAATTTTATAATGTTTTAGGGGTTCTTAAGGGTTTTCATACTGATCTAGGGGTAGTTGTAACGGTTTTTCCAATTCGTTTAAGGATTCTTATGGATTCTCAAAATTTATAAGGGTATGGAATATGTCTTAAGAACACGACGACACGCGAGCTGCGCGCAGCTCGCGCACCCAAGCAAATACTAGTAATATTATAAAGAGGAAAGATTTGTATTTTTGTGTGTGTATGTTTGTAAAGAATAAACTCAAAAAATACTGCGCCGATTTCAAAAATTCTTTCACCATTAGAAAACTACATTCACCCTGAGTAACATAGGCTATATTTTATCCCCGTACTCCCACGGGAACGGGGACTATGCGGGTGAAACCGCGTGACGTCCGCTATAGTCTGAAATAAATACGAAACCTAAAGGCTTTTCATAGGACGTCACACAGTTGTGCGGTTGATTGTAGTGAGAATTCGTGAATAAGACTAAATATTAGTTTATAGAACCCAGTATCCTAGCTTCCCTAATACAAACCACAAACCATATTACCCCATAATCCCACCCTCCTGGCCATAATCCTCCTCCATTTGATCTCAGATTCTCGCTGCATAACAAGACCCAAATTGCTTCGCATTTCTTCTAGCCAAACGTACTTACCACCTAGACCTATTAAACCTATATCTACCTATTTACCGCCTGCGGCCTAATAGGGTAGGTACTTAAATGACGAAAAAAAAAAAAATTAGTCCGTCAGATAGATTTCTAAAAAATATTAGACACATAGTTTTTCTTTTTTCACGTAAACAAAAAATGAAGACAGTACTTACAGTGCGTTGAAAAAAAAAGTAAAATAATGGTATTCAGCTGCATCCGGTAAAACTGGTAGCCGACCCCAACATAGTTGAGAAAAGGCTACGCAGATGATGATGAACACAGTGCGTTGAAAACTCGAGTGACGTCACATTGTGAGTAGGTACATTTTTTACTCAAATGTGACGTAGGTAACAAGCCCCCACCACAGAATAATAACTAGTAACTAGCCCCCACTCATGATATTTGACACGTTTTATCTTCGTCAATTTTAGTAATTTGATAAAACAAAAACCGGCCAAGAGCGTGTCGGGCCACGCTCAGTGTAGGGTTCCGTAGTTTCCCGTCCGTCACAATAAGTGTTCCCACTTACGAGTTTAAAGGTCATCCATTATGTATAAATGCTTGCATATACGAATATACTACAAACTTAGTTCAGAAATTATTTTGTACAACTTTTTGTTTTTTTTGTACAAAAACTGTTGTTTCCATCAAGTTCAAAATAATTTTCCTAGAAAGTCCTTATAAAGTTCTACTTTTCAGATTTTTTTCATATTTTCTAAACATAAGGTTCAAAAGTTAGAGGGGGGGGACACATTGTGTTTATTTATTTATTTTATTTATTCATGTACACACAAAATACTTTACAGGACAATATATTTACATAGAAGAGCACAAAGGTACTGCTTATTTCTTATGAAATTTCTTCCAGCAGACCTGCGAGAGGAAAGTTGGATATGAAATGTAGACACGTGTTTTACTTTTGGAGCGATTATTTCCGAAATTATTGACATAATCAAAAAATGATTTTAGGAAACCCCTATTCATTTTTAAATACCTTTCCAACAATATATCACACGTTAAGGTTGAAATAAAAAAAAAAATCTATTCCACTTTACATATAGGTAGGGGAGCGGACTATATGTAAAGTGGGAAGTGATTTTTTTTTACCCTAATAAAACATTTTTTTCCAATTTTTGTTTTACCACTTTGTCGGCGTGATTGATATACATATTGGTACCAAATTTCAGCTTTCTAGTGCTAACGGTCACAGAGATTAAGCGAGGACGGACGGACAGACAGACATGGCGAAACTATAAGGGTTCCTAGTTGACTACGGAACCCTAAAAACACGTAAGTATCCAATATTTTTCGATAATCTAACTGACGGACTAAACAGAATCATATTCTTTTTAGTCAGTCATTCATCATCCCTATTCATGAAATCTGTCCTCTACAATTTAATCTATCAATTATACTACACGTAGCTACAAGTCCAAAGATGTGGGTAATGATGATTGGCGATTAATGATGTGGCATTGTGACTTCTCAGTTGGAAGGCAATCTATAAATAAGTTACAAGTACATACTAAGTTATAATCTAACATGTTCATTTCATAAATAGCTTGCCCGTATCAAAACCAGTTTTATCGAGATCCGGTTTACAACATTCTATGCCTATGTATGTATCTATCTATACCTACAGTCCTACAGTACAATAGATACATAGATACCTTACTATATACCTACGTTAGTCAGCCTGCATAGTTAAAACCGCGGTTTTTGTTCAGCTCAGCGCTGCAGGGCTCAAATTATAGTGGCGTGGCTCTTTCCATTTTACCGTCCGACCAGATTATTATGATCCCACACATTTAAAGAATTTCTTAGAATTTGAAATGAATGAGTCAATATGTTCCCCGTTTGTCTGTTTACGTTGAAATGAATATAAAAAAAAACCGGCCAAGGGCGTGTCGGGCCACGCTCAGTGTAGGGTTCCGTAGTTTCCCGTCCGTCACAATAAGTGTTCCCACCTATGAGTTTAAAGGTGGGTATCCATTATGTAAAAATGCTTGCATATACGAATATACTACAAACTTAGTCCAGAAATTATTTTGTACAACTTTTTGTCTTTTTTGTACAAAAACTGTTGTTTCCATCAAGTTCAAAATGATTTTCCTAGAAATTCCTTATAAAGTTCTACTTTTCAGATTTTTTTCATATTTTCTAAACTTATGGTTCAAAAGTTAGAGGGGGACACATTGTTTTTTACTTTTGGAGCGATTATTTCCGAAATTATTGACATTATAAAAAATGATTTTAGGAACCCCTATTCATTTTTAAATACCTTTCCAACAATATCACACGTTAGGGTTGAAATTAAAAAAAAAAATCACTTGCCACTTTACATATAGGGGGCTACCCTAATAAAACATTTTTTCCAATTTTTATTTTACCACGTTGTCGGCGTGATTGATATACATATTGGTACCAAATTTCAGCTTTCTAGTGCTAACGGTCACAGAGATTAAGCGAGGACGGACAGACGGACGGACGGACGGACAGACATGGCGAAACTATAAGGGTTCCTAGTTGACTACGGAACCCTAAAAAACAGTCGGGGCAGTCTTTGGGGACTGCCGATAGAAATGAAAACAAAAAGTACACAGGCCCCGCCCCAGTCGTAGCACTGGTTATGCCCCGCGCATGCCTATGTGTTGCTACGCCGTAGCGGATGCTACGAGTGCTACGAAGCGTGACCGCACGTTACGTTACGTGACGCTGAGTTCAATGTTTTTCCTTCAACCAAAAAATGCTCAACGCGCGAAAATATTACTTCGTAAATTACAAGTGAACTGTAAAGGCACCGTCGAGCTTCATCTGACTGAATAGAATCGGTAGGTAGTGTACCTACCTATTATTTAAGTTTGTAATAATTTTGCGTTAATTATTATCCAAACCTAAAGATTTGAATCATCATTACCGAAGAAAATCCAGTCTAATACTATCTACATAATCTACAAACCAAAACACCTTCTTTAGCGTTAATATTCCACCCTGTGAGTACACCTATGCTTCTGTCCGCCTACTCTTTCCGATGTAACAGGCGTAACAATAAAGGCAGTTGGGAAACCAACCACCAATAAAACGCAAATGAAATTACGTTTGGTTTCTTATTGATTTTGGTGGCATGTAACTTATGTAAATAATTCCCCAAACTACTACAATCGAGGTTTAACTTTAAAATATTCATAAATCTAATTTTATTTTTCTACCACTTTAGATTTTTTAATACTTTGGAACATGAATAGTTTACAACAAAACGTTCGTGTCAGACGAGTTCGAAAGGGGTGCATTCCGTATTAGAAAAATATTCGCTCACAGCGTTCACATCGATATTTTGCGTTCCGATTTAGATAACTCAATTAATACAGCTAAGAGCTGTCGTCAATTCGGAACGCTCGTGAACGCGTTGACAGTGAACTTAGCCCCAAACTATTTTTGAAAATAGAAGTTATGTTGGTTGACTCTATCTACTCTGATAGCTCAGGTTTTGAGTTATAGAAAGACAATTCATCCAGTGATGAAAAGGATGACGAAAGCGTTTTTAGTAGCGTATTTTGTTCCCGGCAAAGATTTACCCCTTAAAAAAATCCTACGATTTACAAATTACATAGATGCAACGGTAATTAAAATAATGTTCGTAAGTTTGAAACTCATTTCAATTTTTTTCAATCAAAATACACAACACAACATGACAACATGTGAATACAACTGTCATTATTGACAGCGTTCACGGTGATATTTATTTGGGGCATGGTCGCCACTCACCGCGCGTTGGTCGGTGTAATCGCAAGATTGCGCATGTCATGACATCATGGACGATTCAAGGGACATCGATATCACGCTCACGGTACGGGTATAAGGACGCTCAAATCGATTACAGCATAATTCGGAACGCAGCCTTATGATTCCCTTCGGGGCAAACTTCGGGAAAATTGACAATTGTTTTTGAGTCTAACTAATGACTAGGCAGCATGGTCTCAGACCTTAGCCTGTTCCGTCAGGAACAAATGGAAAAAAAAAAAAAAATGTTTTTGAGTTTTGACGTTTCAATTATTTGTTGTTTGCGTTTTTGGCGTCTTAGAAATCGAGAAAAATTGATTATTTTATAATTTATGAATAAATATCATGTGTTTTCTGTATTGTATTGTATAATTGTATGATAAATAAACCGATATTTATATTATTTTAACATGAAGCCATGGAGTTGATGGTCGTTTGATAAACACTTCATGAAACAATGATGCTCTAACTGTAAAGCTCGGTGAATGTTTACTTTTAGCTCTATTTATCTAAAGATATTAATAAGCTAGCATGGGAGACGTTCAGGTGTGTCGTTTTTGTTTAAACATGGATGTAAAAATGCAGGACATATTTGCATATCCTTTAGAAACTTATTTTGCATCATTGATGATAGAAAGTAAGGTAAGTTTGTTTTGAATGGATATTCCATTACAAAGTCTTGGAAAATATTATTTAGTTACTTTATTGATTGCTGATAATGATTTCTAGCAAGCTTAATTGTTTAGACCCTTTACCTCATAAAGCTGCAGTACTTGACATTTTAATCTTACTTCAGTGTGGGGAAAGAAATGGAGCTAGACATTCTGTATATCTCTACATCTATTCCACACTGAAGTAAAATAGAAAAGGTGGTGCTAGGCCCCCTGATTTTCATTAGTAAAGATTATATACGATGCCATTGTACCCATAATTATTTTCATTGTACCAAGATAGAGTACTCTTAGATAAAGCATAATATTTTCTATCTGTCTAAATAGATATTAACCTTTTGTTTCCAGCCTCTATTCACCAACTTGCCGCCATATGCCTGTTATGAATGCACAGCTCTTGTGAAGAAGTTTTATTTATTCAGAGAAAAGTGTCTGCAGAGTCAGGGTCTGCTGTGTGGAATAATTGATGGATGTGGGAAGGTACAGCTCTGTGAATATAAACAGTAAATAAGTCTTTAAATTCCATAAGCACCAATATGTAACACTTAACAACTTTTAAAAGTGTTTTTCTCCTAGTGTTCTGATTAAAATTTCAGGTTGTTATGAACATAGTACTCTGGAACTCATATTTCTATGAAAAAAATCCTATCTTTTAAAATACAAACGTTATTTGTTGCGAAATATTTCTTTTAAATTTAGGAAATAATGTATACAATATTGGTGCTTGTGACTGTACATCATTGACTTAAAGTAGAAGTACCCAAATGAATAAATAATTAAAGGCACTGATAAAAACGCATGTCTACCTATTTTGGTCATATTTTTAACCAACTTCCAAAAGGAGAATGAAAAATAACAAAAAAAAAAAACAATTGAATTGAAAAATTCAATTGTTTTTTTTTTTTGTTAAGTTGTGTTCAGTCAGCGCCTAGGATTACCTGTACATTAACCTAGATTAACCAACTAATTCTTTGAGGAGCTCATGGCTAAATAATAACAGCCTCTCGGGTCGATCGTTAGGTTAAGCCGTGCTTGCCTAGGTTGGTCTGTGGATGGGTGACCACCCATTACATACCGAGTTACCTCCATGACTCGAAAAGCACGTTAAGCCGTTGGTCCCGGCTGTCATTTGTACATCTTTGACAGTCGTTAGGTAGTCAGGGGCCCAAAAAGTCTGACAACCAGTCTTACCAAGGGATATCATATTACCTGGTACTGATGATGATGATGCCATCTAGCCGATTTCGCCCACAGCGACTGCATTCGATGGCTTTCTAGTGTGGTTGTAGAGAGCTTTGGTGTGCTGCTCTTTCATGTGCTCTCAAGTGGCTAGCATATCCAACTTTGGCCGAAAAACTTCGAGCAACTGGGTTGTGGAGGTCAGATAGGCAGTCGCTCCATGTAAAATATTGGTATTCAGCTGCATCCGGTAAAACTGGAAGCTGACCCCAACCCGGAAAAGGCTGGGCAGATGAACCAACTGATCCTTCGTCAACCTTTGACCACTCAATGAGTGCTGAGTGTAGGTCTCTTCCAAATCTCTCCACTTTTGGCGGTTTTGTGTCATGGCTATCCAGTTTCTTCCGGCCACTTTAATGAGATCGCCTGTCCACGTCCACCTAGTCGGTTGTCTTCCCACATTTCTCCGTCCCGTCCGTGGTGTCCACTCTAGTACTTTCTTCACCCAGTCTACAACTTATTATTAGAATTTAACTCTGTCTTACGTAATTTTAATTATTCCATGTTGCAGTTAACACATACAGCAATAAAATCAATACCCAGAAAAAATCTCCTCACAGTTACAAATGTCACCAATATAAGCATAAAAGAAGATACCATATCTGACTGCACCAGCCTAGAAAGACCTCAGTTTGTGGTAGAAGTCATCAAAAAAGAGGATCATGATGATATTGATATTCCTGATCATGTCAGTCCAGATAATAGTTCCAGTGATGATGATGAATGTGAGAAGAATGATCAGAAGAGAATACATGAAGTGGAGAAGGTGGAGATTGCTTTGAAGATAGACACTGGAAAAGAGTCTGATGATCTTGAAGTAAGTTTGTAGGTTAAGGATGTAATTTGATTTCTCAAAGACAAACTCCTTTGACATTTTTTTAAGATTAAGTAGGTACTATCGAGGAGACTCCCGCCTGACCACCACTAAGCTCAATTTTGCTTGCACTCGCAACATAAAAACGATCTCTAGCCCCGCCCCGTTGACTTTGTGTAGAAAAAATGAATGAAAAGATACCGAATCGGCCGAGCGCATTGACGACGCACGCCAAAGGAGAGTTATTGTAATTTTGCGCGCCAAAGTTGACGCTTTCCTACTAATAGGCCCAAACTTTAAGGGGGCGTAGCTCGGCGCCTCCGCATGATACAAGCGAAAAAAAATTAAAATGGTCAGGCGGAAAAGACCCCCATAGTACATAACAAGAACAGAAATGTATGTATGCCTGGCTCACACTACCGTATTATACAATGTGTCGCTTTGTATCCTGGTCTGAACTGAACAACTTTCTCTATGGGACCACCATCGTAATCGTAAAAAAATAATCAGCTGTCTCATACATTTGGTCGAGTAGGTATTGGAATTTTGTATGGGGGCCATTGATTATTTTTTCGCGATTACGATGTTGGTCTCATGGAGAAAGTTGTTCAGTTTGATGGTCTGGTAGCACACACTTGAATGTGACTCGGATGCCAAAGTGACACCTTGTATATTTAAAAGTTTGCTTGGCACTTCCCTTTAGAAATCATTTTATATCATCCAGCCATGTGCCTGTCGATATTAAGAAGATGCAAGTTTAACTATTTTAAAACATGTGTAGTGACTATCCCCTAGGTCGCAAGCGCGAGTGCAGGTGCTGACCGTGGTAGTCTTAAGTTAGATTCTCGAGTCAGGCAACCTAATTCAGTTCGTCCATTGCGAATTTAAGTCCACACGATGGGTGTCACAAGACGGACGAGCGCCTCCGAGGCCGGCCCAGAAAGAGGTGGCGAGATGGTCCAGACGCATACCGCGGGGTTGGTTCAAGGAGGCACGGGAAAAGAGCTCATGGAAATAATTGGGCGAGGTCTTTGCCCAGCAGTTGGTCAGTACAGGCTAAAAGAAAAATAAAACACCCTATCGGTTTTTCCATTACCCATTCATCAGCTCTCTGAAGTTGGTGGTGTGACAAGCCAATATCTCAGAAAGCACGTAAAGCAGTTGGTCCTGATCACTCGCGCCGCGCGTCGATGTCGGTCTGATTGCTCTCTCATCAAAGAGAGTGTACTTGTTGTTTGGTTGAGCACTATAATATCTTCTGCATACAAGTCGCGGCACGAAACTCTAGCGTTGACCGTTTTTGCGCAGAAGTAAAAAAACCGGCCAAGTGCGAGTCGGACTCGCGCACGAAGGGTTCCGTACCATTATTTACAAACATTAGACAAAACACTGACTTTCGAAAAGCCTTTGACAGGGTCGATCATGAATTACTTTTGAAGAAGCTAGCATTCAACGGAATCCGCGGGGATCTGTTGCGTTGGTTTGTTTCCTATGTGTCCAATAGAACACAAAAGGTAGTGGTCAATGGGTTCCACTCCATCACCGTAACCGCAACGTCAGGGGTGCCTCAGGGCTCTATTCTCGGACCTCTGTTATTTATCATTTTTATCAATGATATCGACATGTGTTTCCATAACTCTAAATTCCTACTTTACGCGGACGACCTAAAAATATTTAGACCTATTAGATCAATACTAGACTGCCACTTACTCCAGCAAGATCTTAATCGCTTAGCAGAGTATTGTATTAAAAACAAACTTCTACTCAGTATTCCCAAATGTTGCTGTATCAGCTTTACCAAAAATAAAAACCAATTTAAACACCCCTATGCACTACAAGGTGAAATCCTAGACAAAGTCAACACAATTCGTGATCTTGGAATACTGCTCTATAATAAATTACACCTGGACGCACATGTCGATAAAATCGTAAGTCATGCTTATCGGATGTACGGATTTACGGATTCGTGATAAGATCAGCAACGGAATTCATCTCCCCGAGCACGTATTTGCATTTGTATCGATCATTAATCCGATCTCAACTGGAATATGCTGTGCCGGTGTGGAGTCCCTATTACAATAAATATAATGACTGTATTGAGCGTATACAACGTAAGTTCCTGAAAACTATGCATTACCGTTGTACTAGAAGTCGTATTTACCACCCATATAGCGACTTGTTAAAAAAATATAATATGATCTCTTTGAACGTACTAGAAAGACGTACCTTTCTAGATACTATGTTTCTATACGATCTGTGTAACAACTCATATGATTGTGTGGATATCTGTAACAAGCTGTGCTTTGTTGTCCCTAGAACGATTCAGGGACGTGGGGTGCGCGCACGACCTGTTTTCGCTGTCACTCCTAGTCGCACGAATGCAGGCTTGCGGGCACCTCTACGTCGTCTTACGGGCAATTTCAATTTCAATAAGTTTTTCTCCAACTTGGATGTATTTGCTCTGTCTGTTGGATCATTCAAGAGAATTTTACTTGACACAATCCAAAATCTATGTGAATAGTATATTACTTTAGTGTTCCTCATTGTCTGTAATTTATCTGTATTTTATCTCACGCACACGCAATTCCAAATCTGTTCTACGCAATCTATTCTGTCCGACTTTTACTTCATCAACATTGTCTTTGTCTTTTTGTCTATCTGTGGAGAACGTTGTTGGTTGCACATTTGCATGACTCTTTGTATTCTATTTTTTGTATTAAATAATGTGTAATTGTTGGTTCTTCCGAATAAATAAAATAAAATAAAACTGCAAAAAAATCACGTTTGTTGTATGGGAGCCCCCCTTAAATATTGATTTAATTCTGTTTTTAGTATATTTGTTATAGCGGCAACAGAAATACATCATCTGTGAAAATTTCAACTGTCTAGCTGTCACGGTTCATGAGATACAGCCTCGTGCAAGACAGACGGACAGACGGACAGACAGCGAAGTCTTAGTAATAGGGTTCCGTTTTTACCCTTTGGTTACGGAACCCTAAAAATAAGAATGGCTTGGGGCGTGCGTTGCGCCGATTGGCTCTCCAGTCGTACAACATGCGCAGCTATCCCCTCCACGTTTCGTTCAGCGCTAGAGTTACGTGCCGCGACTTATACTTGACTTATCATGTCACCATTGGCCGATATTCAGTCAGAACAGCAGGATAATAACGTATCTATTTGACATTTATACTATTTATTCCACAGCTTCCCGAAACAACAGTTGATGTACCAAAATTATCAATCAAAAGATCACGGTCAGTCCAGTCCAAGAAGGCAATAAGGCCAAAGAGGACCCGCACTATGGTTGCTAAGAAGGTGATGAAAGACGACACACAAGGCGACGACCAGACTGATGACTTGATTAATGTTATTACTTTATCGGTATGTGTGAGTCATTACTAAAGAATAGGGAATATGCACGTAATTTTTTCTTTACTTAAATCAATAAAATACAGTAGAAACAATCCAAGAAAAGTATTTAAAGTTAAGTTCTACTACTGCTTGTCGCTTAAAAATATTATTAAAATTCTGCAATTTTCTATGACAGTTCAAACGTCCGTAGCTGTCGCGGCCATGATGTGACGGCAATATCCACTATCTGCCTTCTTTACATCAAATTTTTTAGGCCCTAATAAAATAATTTTACCAATTGTATGTGCTTTATTCAATTAAAAGTAGTAAATCGCGTAGCGAGAAATTCTTACGACACCTTGTCTTGGACAGGTTAGAATGGTTCGAACGTTCATGTAGGAGTTACTTGGTCGATTTTCAGTTAATTTAAAGAGAAAGTAGTCTGGCTCGAAAATTTTAATACTTTTCCTACCGACCTACTGGAGTTACCTGGGCCTCTTATAGACAAAGTTAAGACTCATCAAAACTAGGCTTCAAGAGCGAGCGTAACGAGCTCGAAATTGTTTACATTGCCTCAGATAATTATGCTAGAATTGCATATAATATAAGGTCTAGGGGCAAGGGGCTCCTAATTTATTTCAGGCTCTGTCTATTGTATAGATCGATCATTTAAAAATCCAATAGGAGTGCCAATCCAGAGGTAGAAAAAGGAGCCTATTTGATAAATTATTTATTATAATAATTTATATTATAATAAATAATTTATTTATTTATATTATAATAATTTTGATAAATTTGACGGTATAGCAACTCAAATTCTTAAGTCCTGTGCCACTATTATATCCCCAATTATTGAAAACTTGATCAATCTCTCATTCTGGCAAAGGACTTTTCCAGAAAAACTCAAGCAATCAATTGTAAAACCCCTAGTTAAAAAAGGTGACATAAAAGAATTGTCTAATTACCGGCCTATTACACTTATATCAAATTTATCAAAAATCTTTGAGAAAGTCATGCATCGTAGATTAACAAATTATTTAGAAAAATTCCAAATTAAAAAAGAAGAACAAAACGGCTTTCAAAGAGGTAAGTCGACGACGTTAGCAGCATTTACTCTAATAAAAAATGTAATCGAAAAACTAGATAAAAAGATTCCGGTATCCGTTGTATTCTTTGACATGAGCAAAGCTTTCGACTTTGTCAACCACGATTTGCTTCTAAAAAAATGCAACAACTACGGAATCAGAGGGATAGTTAATGACTGGATTACTAGCTACTTATCGAACCGTCAACAAAGAGTAGAAATTAGCTCAATGAACCAAAATACCGAGTCTACATCATTCAGTTCCGAATATAGTCAAACTAAATCAGGTGTTCCACAGGGAAGCATACTAGGCCCATTACTTTTCCTGATTTATATCAATGATTTACCCTCTGCTTTACAACAACAGTGCATACTTTTTGCTGACGACATCTCTGTAATTGTTGCAAATGAAAATAAATCAGACTTAAATCACGAAACAAACCTTAACACAATAGTAAATCAAGTTTTAAAATGGCTAGAAAATAATTATCTCTGTGCAAACCTTAGTAAAACCAAATACTTACATAAATTTTCAAAATTACAATTCAAAACCAAAAACTTTCAAAGTTAACTGTCAAGGACAACAAATTAACGAAGTTAGCGAATACAAATTTCTTGGACTCATTCTTGATCAGCACTGTAACTGGAAATTACACATGGAACACGTTTCCAAGAAACTTAACCAATTTGTGTTTGCTCTTAAACGTTTAAGTGCTCGGCCAGAGTGGGAGCGCGGTGCTTGGTGCGGTGCGGGTGCGGCAACGCGCGCGGTTTGCCTGGCCAGACTGGCCGTGCGGTGCGGCGAGCGGCGCGGGTTCTGAGATCCCCGCTTCCGCCAGGGTTACCAACATAAAGGTTTTCCCCCCAAATTTAGGGGTAAATAAGAGGGATGTGATTTTTTAGGGGTACTTTTAGTGCTGGGCTAGACTGAAAACGCGGGCGCGGGGCCGGCTACTCAAACATATGAACATGACCACGCAAAGACGCCATAGCTGTATAGCTCGTTCATACAAGTGGCCGCAGTGAGTACGTGGGCGGCAAGCGACAACCGCGCGTGACCACCGGGGTTCTCAAACTACATAGTTCGAGCCGTGCTATGGCAAATAAGAGTAAAACAAAAATTCACGTTTTTAATTGAAAACAGCGCTATCTTTAAAAAAAAATATTGTTGCTATGGCTAAATATATTATTGTTGTGAATTAAAATATATAAAAAAAAAGGATTTTCAAGTAATTGTGGGAATTTTGACTTAGCTTGAGGGGTAAATATTTTTGGGAGTTGGTAACCCTGGCGCCCGCACTTGCCGCCCGCGCCCTCACTGTGGCCACTTGTATGAACGAGCTATGGTTTGAGCTGCCCGCACGTGATTCGCGTGCGGCCCGTGCCAACTGGCCCGCACCGCAGCCCGCGCCCGCGTGCCCACTATGGACACTCCAATGAAGTTCATATGTTTGAGCTCGTCGCACCGCGCCCGCACCGCACCCGCGTTTCCACTCTGGCCGAGCACTTAGACGTACCGCTAGTGAAGCAGTCGCCCTGACTGCTTACCACGGATATGTATCCTATTTACTCAGATATGGACTCCTACTCTGGGGGAACTCCACAAATGTAAATGAAGCATTTCTTGTTCAAAAAAAATGCCTAAGAGCAATTTGCGGTATCAGCCCATTAACATCCTGTAGACCACTATTTAAAAAAATTAAAACTATTAACTTTAACAGGACTTTTAATAATGCAGGCCGGTATTTTTGTGAAGGAACACTCTAAATTCTTTAAAGCATGTGACCTGCATTCGAAATACACTCGTCGAGATCCCACAAGATTGCGAATACCTTCACATCAAAGCACATTATGCCAAAAAAATTGTTTAATCACTGCAATTTTTTTTTTTTAACAATATACCAAAACCATTAAGAGAACTCCCTTTAAAATATTTCAAATCCAAATTACATAAATGGCTTACTGACAATTGTTTTAGTATAGTGTAAAAGAGTTCCTTGAAGAAAAAGTATCCTATAGCTACTGAGTTTACAAAGTATTTTAAGTTGATATATGTATGTTTTAGGGTTTTCTTTAATTATAAGAGTCTATTAATTACTGTTAAGATTTCGAATAGAAATGAATCCTGAATTGTAAGTGCTATTCTTATAATATTTACACCAATTGATGTTGTGTTAAAATTTTAAATTTAAGATGTTCTAATATTTGTATGCCATTATATGGCGAACATGTAAGTTCACAACCACAACCCTATCTATAAGACCTTAATGTACCATGTTTTTACACAAATAAATAATTCTATTCTATTCTATTCTATAAATGTTTTTTCGCAGGGTTAAACGATATCTAAATTTAAGTGATTCCATTTTACTCTACAATTTATTACGTATAATACCATTCTACAGCATTAGGCAGGAAAAGCTATAACTTTTAAAAAAAATAAGAATCTTCTAACTTATTCCGATTTCTGTATGAATGATTGCAAAATTTTTCGAGCTCACTTCGATCGCTTTTGTATTTTTTCTAAAGGTTTCCATGCCATTTTCCACTTTTTGCATTGAGTGAGTTAAAGATTCACCCCCCTAGACATAATCCTGTAGGTGTCCATGTGTGTGTGTTTATCTAGTACCTATGGCCCCTGCTTATAATAAAGGCACCAAAGTGGTCCCTGGTCCAAGAAAGGTTGGGAAACACTGGTCTATAAGATTCGCAACATTTTATTTAAGTTGGTTTTTGTGGAAAATATTTTAGAATTTTATATTTTATAATCATAAATATAGGTTTCGCACGGATGCAATGTAGATTATGTTTATATTTATGATATAAACCTTGCTCTTGAATCACTCTATCATTACAAAAACTGCATTAAAATCCGTTGCGTAGTTTAATGGATCTAAGCGTACAGACAGCGGGAACGACTTTCTTTTGTACTAAGTAAATATTATGTGATTATGTTTTCGACCGTATGTCACTCGTGAGCTGCAGCTGAAAACCAGCGTCAGTTGGTATACCTTTTTTTTTTCGGTTGGGAAATCATCAAATGACTCCTCTCGCTCTGGGCGGAGCAGGACGGAGTGTCAGACTTTTACTGACTAAAACCCATCCATGTTCCTTCATCGCCCTTTGTGTTCCGGGGCCGCGGTATCTCTCTCGAACAGTCCCGCAACCCCGGCGGGCATCGGTCCTTACGGACCCCTTCCTTTTTGCTGACTCTCTTTGAGGCGCGCGTGGAACACGAACGCGCCGTCGTCATGAGACGGACGGACGGCGAGCTAGCCCATAGCTCACCGTCCACAGGCCCGCGCCTACGGTGGCCGGGGGCCACGTGGTGGTGGCCCCCGACGCCCGGGGCGTCTCCCGCGGTGGCCGGGACGTTGAGAGGTTCTCTCCCTCTCACGTTCCGCCACCTCCTTCTCTAGCATTACTGCTTCGCAGAAGGAGGTGACGGCGTCCCATTCCGTCTCGCTCCGGACCATGGCTTGCACCAGGGCCGGACGCGAGAGGTCGCCGCCGCCGATCGCCGCTTCGAGGACACGGCGGTGCTCCGCCCACGCGGGGCACACCTCCACCGTGTGTTCCACCGTGTCCTCCGGTCGATCCTCACAATGGAAGCACCCGGGCGTTTCCTCCCGCCCGATTCGATGCAGGAACCTCCCGAACACTCCGTGTCCGGTGAGGACCTGCGTCAGGCGGAAGGTGAGGACGAGACGTTTCTCAAGCCACTCCTCAAAAAGGGGACTTATCGCCACTATTGTGGCGTGCCCTCAGTTGGTACACCTTGTGTTGCCATCTGGCATTGTGCTAAGCTGAGGCCCTTTTGGCATTATTCGTTTTGTTTGTTTATTTATTTTGCAAAATTTTCATGGTATTTTCCATTTTAATAATGGCCAAATAAACTCAATTTTTGTTAATTTTTTCATAGTTTGTTTCTTTCTCGTGGATACCGTCCCTCCACAAGATGCGTTGCGTGCGGCTACTCGTAGCATACCCTAAACTACTTTCTTTGGTTACCTCGCAGTTGCCTTCGCCAGACGCATATCGTTTAAGCTTGCATAGCCAAGACGATTAGGCTGGTAGACAATGCCTAATAAGTAATGAATTCCGCCTTTGTACCTTTCTTGTGCTTAAAGTTTATATAAAGTCAATAGTCACGACTGATTACTAGTCCGCGCCCTTATTTGTGGTAGGTACAACAAACGGAAAGCACCTGCCCGCTCCCCTTCAGTGGAACCGCAGCCTAAAGGTTTAATTCCGCCTCTGTACATTAAACTATCTTCTTACCCCCAGCTTGAAGACCAGTTAGAGGAGATGAACAAACGCAAGCAATCATCAAACTACCTTGAGTGTCCGTACAAGTGCCACCAGTGCTACAGGGGCTTCAACAACACGCACGCCTGGAAACATCACCTCACCAAACACTCTCCGGTAAGATATAGCGTACACGGAGTTCACGAAGCCGTCAACCAAGCATTCTGTACATCAAACTAAGTAACTCTACGCAAAAAAATATTGCTGGGTAACGACTTTTTTTTGGGGTGAAAAATCACTCAATGTCATCATCATCATATCAGCCGAAAGACGTCCACCGCTGGACATAGGCCCAGTGGCGTAGCTAGGGGGGGGGGGGGGGCAGGGGAAATCCCACCATCACCACCCTTTTACCACCGGACTAGCAGACGTACTGCGGCGTACCATCCGCACTTGGTTGATATCCCGACGTGTACTAAGCGCTTCTCCTCCACTTTTATTACGCGCACAGCCAAAGTGTGGAACTCTATGCCTGCGTCGTGTGTTCCCACCCACATTTAACCCGCCTGCCTTCAAAGTAAGAGTGAACAGGCATCTTCTGGGCACGCTTGCCCATCATAGACCTCATCCATCGCTTTCCATCAGGCGAGATCGAGGTCAAGAGCAGGCCCATATTGTAATAAAAAAAAAACCTACCGATTACACCAACATTTCACCAGTTATGTTTCACTCCCATGCAGCGAGCCTAATGCCATCAACCAGGCTGATATTAGATACAGGACTGCTACTGAGAAATTTTAATTGGGTTTGATGGAACCCCAATGGGGTAGATGACACACCAATCAATTGAAATACTTTTTAAGAGCTGTCAAAACGCGGTTCTCTCATAGATTTTGTATGGCAATAAACTGTGACGTCACTGTTTATTCAACTCAATGACTCAACTATTTATTGATTTATTGAAAATAAATCGGGTTTTCAGGCCCAAAGTAGTGTTTTTTTTTGAGATTTGTGTCTTGGAATTATTGTTTTATGGTGTCATCTACCCTATTTTAACACAAAGCTTAGTCAGCGTATGTCATTGCAATTTAAACCTTATACGTATCATGGATAGCTTCTCTTCTATGTTTGCAGAACCTCGGCGACATAGAGTGCAAAATCTGCAAGTACAGGTTTAAAACGAAACGAAACCTTCAGAGACATGTCCTAAACCACGGGAAGAGATATGTCTGCAATTTATGTCCGTACAACTCTAGTAATATGTAAGTGTAAACCCCCATGTTTTAAACATAATGATGCCCATTTTTTCGAAAACACTGCGTGACGTCACATACGCTCGTTGACTGACACTTTCGTTTGCTTAAGGCTGATGCTCCAGGGTAGCCCGCGAAATTCAAATTTTCTTATGTTTTTGGCAAATTGCAGGCCAGTGCTAGGTTATATGTTGATTAAAATATTGGACGCGATTGTAAGACGTATGTAGTTACAGAATTATAATCATCAAAACCATCAATACAACCCTCCAAGTTCATAAAGGTCGAGAAACGATTTTTTCAAGGTCAAAGTCATTGCTAGACCTTTATGAACTTGGAGGGTTGTATTGATGGTTTTGATGATTATAATTCTGTAACTACATACGTCTTACAATCGCGTCCAATATTTTAATCAACATACAACCTTGCACTGGCTTGCAATTTGCCAAAAACGTAAGAAAATTTGAATTTCGCGGGCTGGTCGAAGCATTCACCTTAAGGTGAATGCTCCAGGGTAGCCCGCGAAATTCAAATTTTCTTACGTTTTTTGCAATTTGCAGGCCCGTGCTAGGTCGTATGTTGATTAAAATATTATTCGCGGCTGTAAGACGTATGTAGCTACAGAATTATAGTCATCAAAATTATCAATACAACCCTCCACGTTCATAAAGGTGTAGAAATGACTTTTTCTGCTTTTTTTTTGTTTCCTAGCACTGGCCGGCAAATTGCAAAAAACGTAAGAAAATTTGAATTTCGCGGGCTGCCCAGGAGCATCAGCCTTAAGCTTCCGAATATAACCGTTACATCTAAGTGAAATGATGTGACGTTCCGTTCCTTGCAGTAACTTGCCATGTTCAGCGCCATCTATCCAGCGACTAGGGAAGAGTTTAAAAAGAAAATGCCTCATTAATGCGTGGTCGAAGCCCTAAATGGTTGAGAAACAAGCCTTTTTTTAAAAAGCGACTGATGTGAATTGACATAAGGTTCATATTTCAGAACTACTGTGAAGCAGCATCAAGGGTCACATAAGGGAGTCACGCACAAGTGTAAATTCTGTGATGAAGTTTTCAAGTAAGGAATATTTTATATATTACGTATATTATATTTTATATATTAGTTTAGTGTATAAAATAACAGAAATAAGGTTTGCTGTAAGAAAACCCAATTCTGGGTTAAGCTCGCCGTTGTACAAAAGCTAGTATATATTTTAATTTTGTGTGTATATATTTTTTTTTGTGTGCAATAAAGAATAAGAATATTTTCTTGAAATCAATGAACAAGTCTTTAGCCAAGATTATTATCATGTTATAGAATAAAAAACTCAATGTATTTGTATGTATACCAATGTAAAATGTTATGTATGACAACGTTGAAATACCAATGCATGCAACATTTAGTTAGGCAAACAATGCAGATAGTATAGTTCTGTTCAAATATTATTTGGCGGCTCGAAAGTTGGCTAGTGACGGTTTGTGCATTATACAGTCGAGACAATGCGTTTTCTGCGCCCTGCTGATACCTCATATTATGTTCTGCGCAGTTTTATGTTAGATGTTCTGAGCCGCCATAAAGTTTGAATCTTTAGACCCGCACAGACCGTCACTCGCAGCTAACTTCCGAGCCGCCATAAAGTTTGAATCTTTAGACCCGCACAGACCGTCACTCGCAGCTAACTTCCGAGCCGCCATAAAGTTTGAATCTTTAGACCCGCGCAGACCGTCACTCGCAGCTAACTTCCGAGCCGCCATAAAGTTTGAACAGACAGAACTATAGTAGTGGTTAGCACCCTGCAGATTGATTTTTATAACTGTAGCTTTCTCTAACAATATACGTATAACCACAGCCTCATGGATTATATCTATCTATACTACGGATAATATTATAAAGAGGAAAGCTTTGTATTTTTGTATGTAACGAATAAACTTAAAAAGTACTGGACCAATTTCAAAAATTCTTTCATCAATGGATAGCTACATTATTAGCGAGTACGATAGACTATATTTTATTCCCGTACTCTCACGGGAACGGAAACTACGCGGGTAAAGCCGCGTGACGTCCGCTAGTCTAAAAATTAAACTGTTTTTGCTCACCACAGTGTAAGAACAACATACGTCAGTCACATGCGAATAAAACATCCATCGGAGAATATTTGTGGTTTCTGTGGGTACTCGTTCTACAGCAAGCAAGGACTCGTCGTACATAAGAATATGATGCACAAGGAACTTGAAGTAAGTACAGTGGAATTTGAACCTTAAAATAGAATGTTAAGAGTCATACGACGAATATAGGGTGCTTGAATATTTTAAAGGCTCAGGTTCCTAGTGCCAGTACGGACAAGTCGGAACGAAACAGTACCGATTGGACGAGACCCGACAAAACAGGATCGAAAAACCTGTATCTTTAAAGTAAATAAAAAATTTTTAATTTGGAGGGTAGTAGAATATTAGAACGTAATATTCCGAGTTCGTTTAAAGCTCTTGCTGGACTGCGCGTTTTTTGTTTGAAACTCACGCGAATATTTGCGCCAGTTTGAATACCTCAAAACCAGTGTTTCCCAATTAGTGGTACGCGTACCCCCAGGCAGGGGTACGTGAAGTTGCATCAAGGGGTAACGCGCGGCTATCAGTACAAGCAAAAACAATTTCAGACAAAGACAAACGCACATTTGTCACATTAGCGTCTTCGCCGATACATCATATTATTCCGATTTTCACTATTGTACTGTAATTTGAAGATAATAAATGTTATTTAAACTGACTTATCTTTTTACTTGTCATTGGTATAAATAAGGGTAAGCAGGTTTGAGGTCTTTTTTGAAGTGGTACGCAGCAAAAACTAATTGGAAACCACTGCTCTAAACAAATTAGTTGACACATTTGACTCAAGCTAATTTCGTTACGCATCCTGCGTGGGATTCGCTACAGCTTGGCCGGAGCTTCTCCTCCTCAGTCGTACATTCTTGACAGAATGGTCGTGGTTGAAGATTATGCACTTTTCTCTTTGGATGATATAGCCCTTGCGATGCGCCTACACTTGTTGCGGTCTTCAGCGTCTCGGGAGCTTTGGACTATGGACGTTTTTTGTTGCAGCTTTTATAAGGTCTGTCCAACGCGTAGGGGATCGACCGCGTGACCTCTTGCCTTCTACTTGCCCCTGGACAACAAGTCGTTCCATGGAGCGTTCATTTCGCACAATGTGGCCGAAGTATTTGAGGATTCGCATCTGTACAGTCGATGATAACCTCTCCTTTATCCTTAGTTCTTCCAAGATCGTAACATTGGTCCGAAATGCCGTCCAAGGGATCCGCAGCAGTCGCCGTCAGCACCACATTTCGAGTGCATCGGTTTTGCGTTGGTCTTTGAGGCGAACCGTCCATGTTTCTGCGCCGTACAGAAATATTGGAAAAACCAAACTTCTCATCAGGCGGGCTTTTGTGACTTTGGTGATATTATGACTGGCCCAGACTCTTTTGAGCTTATCAACGGCAAATCTTGTGATGGCGCATCTCCTTCGAATCTCATCCTCACACCCCCCAGTGTTCGTGATT
Organism: Xestia xanthographa; assembly: GCA_905147715.2. Lineage (NCBI taxonomy): Eukaryota > Metazoa > Arthropoda > Insecta > Lepidoptera > Noctuidae > Xestia > Xestia xanthographa. The sequence goes on along the minus strand of LR990661.1, from coordinate 5,483,932 downwards.
GTGGAACCAAGGTACACATAAGATTGAACAATCTCACAGTTACCAATCACATGGATGTCAGGTTGATTTAGTTCGGCTCGGTCCACGATCATCATCTTGGTTTTATCTCTGTTGATTGCAAGTCCGAAGGAGAGGCTCGTTGTCGAAGGCCGGAGCTAAATAATCAAAATTATTTAAACTTAAAACCTTGTTGAATATAAAAGTAATGATCGTTCATTACTTTTAGGGTGCCGTATCCGAAGGGTAACCAACGGGACCCTATTTTAAGCCTCCGCTGTCCGTCCGTCGGTCTATCTGTCAGCAGGCTGTATCTCATGATCCATAATAGGTAGATAGTTGACATTTTTACAGGAGGTATGTGGTATTTCTGTTGCCGTAACAACAAATAATACAAATAAATTAAAAATTAAAGCAGGTTCCCCATTACGATGGAGTCCTTCATGCGCGAGTCCGACTCGCACTTGGCCCGTTTTTTGTCTTTACTATAATCTTCGTTTTGGTAAATGCGGTGAAACCCCAATATAAGCGGCGCCTGTATCTTAGAGACCAGCGGGTTTGAAATGGCCGCTTTAGCAGAATTATAAAATGATTAGGGTTGCCAACCATATACTGTTAAAAACAGTATTATACTTTCTGCTGTTGAACAAAAATAAAGTATACAAAATACTGTTTTCAACGCATACATTAATATCCATAACTATTGTTTTCAAAAAGTTGAGAAAAATGGTATGCGTCATTTCATTATAGTCGTTTTTGAGATTGTTTCCTATCTGCTATCTGTTCCTGCCACTTCAACATTTACAGCTAAATGGTTTTTTTCTGTTATAAATGCGAAGTGGCGGGATGATAGAAATAGAGCCAGCATAGATTTGATAAAAAATGAGCTTCTCATTTATTTTAATTTTAATTATATAATTGTAATGAGGCCTAAGGAGCCTTCAAAAATGATAGCACATTGATTAGTTATGCAAGAAGCTCTAAAAAATGTGTATTTACTAAACTTTGAAAAAATAACTATAGGTACTGTTAATTTTTCTAGAATACTGTTTATTTTCCTTCTCAGACCTAAATATACTTTATTTCTTGTAAAAAAAGTTGGCAACCCTAAATATGATTCACGTTAAAAAAAAAAAACTTAAAATGGACTTTAATGTCAACCATAAAGTCCATTTTATGAATTTTAATTTTTTAACGTGATTTATGTTACGATTCTGCTAAGATTCTGCTATAGCGGCCATTTTAGACCTCCAGTTCAAATAACTGTTTTTGTATGTTTAGGCAAAACAAGAAGAGAACACAGAAGATGGTCCATACTGCGAGGATTGTGACGTTAAGTTCATATCGACGGAGGCGTACAAGAGACATTTGGTAATGTCAGTCAAGCACACCAGGAGTACAGTCTCTATGTGAGTTGACAAACAGTTCAGTTTCGTTGATCGTTGATCTATAGGCGCGGGTAAAACCAAAAAATGGCGTGGCGACGCATCGCCAACTGTCAAGTTGTCAACCCGGCCCGAACATTACCGACCTGTTGAAGCAGCATAAGATCTACATATTCGCCACGGTTTATAACAAGCCAGCCGGTCTCGGGGCACAGCGCTGGGTTACAATCTCGTGACTTCGAGTTCGATCCCAGTCTAAGGATTTTCTTTTAGTGAATCGAGTCATTTTGTTTTTTTTTTCTTTAATTTTGTTTTTAATGATAATAAATGATTATTAAATAAACAGTCATAATTTTCAGGGAAAAAATAGGTTTTTTTTTTAATAAACTATATTTAGTTCCTGTTATAATCTGTTCTTTTATGCATATTACTTGTACAAAATAATTTCGATGTTCACATCTGCCAGACGTCCCGTGACGGCTCACAATATTTTGTTTGGAATACACTTGTTGGTGTCAGTCAAGTACAGACTCGTATGTGTGTTGATATAAGGTTCAGTTTCCTTTGTCAACAGGAACGGGTGTCGTGTTTGCGGCGAGATCTTCACAGACCCTGAGGAGTTACGTCTGCATAATCGTGAGGAGCATCCGAAGAAACAACCGAAGCATTACAATTATAATCGGAAGAGTCAAGTTCGGACGAAATGGCCGGCCAAGTGTCAACATGTTGGTATTTACGATCAGAGACTTATTTCCATTCATTCAATTTTGTTTATGTGCGTTGTCGTGATGAGCAAGAGCAAAAAGATCGAAAGACAAAAAAAATTATGAACTACCATATAACGACGACCCGAATAGTGCAGCGGTAGTGAGGCTGCCTTACGTGCTAAGGGTCCCGGGTTCGAATCCCGGTAGGTGCAAATGTTTTTGTGATGAGCATGGACGTTTGTTTCCGAGTCATGGATGTTTAGATGTGTAATAAGTATGTATTTACAAACAAAAAGTATCTATGTAATATATCAACTATCTGGTGTGACGAAACAAGCCTCACTGCTTAGTGTGGCACTAGATGGTGCTGTGTGTAATGTCCAGCGATATTTATTTTTATTTAAGCCCTTTAGGAGATGAGTCTTTAAAAGTTATTTTTAGTACTCAACAGGCACGTATACAGAGGGGGGAAGTTGGAATTTATCCCCCCCCCCGAAATCTGACTGAAAATAAACGTGACAATAACTATTAAATAAATAAAAAAAAATAATTTAAAAAATTAAAAAACCCGACTGCGTAAAAAATAACAAATAATTTAAAATAAAAACTGAAAAGAATAAAACAAGTTCAGGAGGACAGCAGACAGGACATATTGACTGCAACAGTCGGGACCCATTAAATAATCTAGACTGAAATCATTACATCGAATATGGGTCCCGACTGTTACAGTCAATATGTCCTGTATGCTGTCCTCCTGAACTTGTTTTATTCTTTTCAGTTTTTATTTTAAATTATTTGTTATTTTTTACGCAGTCGGGTTTTTTAATTTTTTAAATTATTTTTTTTTAATTTTACATTTTTTAGTTACTTAGATATACCATTATAAAATCCTCATGATGAGCCCTTTATCAAGCCGTTCAGCTTGCAGAGCGTTCGTTTTGAATTTGGCGCCAGAAATCCGCCATTTTTTTTTTTTAATTTTGGTATACCCTGTGTCACACAAATCGAACGACACCTCTCAAGCTTAAATCCCGATTTTTTTTTGATATACCGTGTGTCACACGAATCGAACGACACCTCTCAAGCTTAAATCCATCGAGCCGTTCAGGCTGCAGAGCGTGTGAAATATTTGAATTTGGCAGGGACTGAATTACCCAAAAATTAAGGTACAGTCCCCGGCACGTAACTTGGCAAGAGTCGTTAGATGCGCAGAAGTCGTTTTTTAGGTCTCTTTGGTGGTCAAGCGGGACGCGGGGTATGACGTAGCGCCGATCCAAGCGCGCGATTGGTGCGTCAGTCGACCCCTGCCTCCCGCACCTCGTCTACATTCCGTTCGCTCCCGATTACAGTTGCGTGCACAAAAGTTGTATCCTTTGTTTTTGTTGACTTTTAGTTACGAGTTCAGTTTTAGTTTTAAATTAAGTTTTTGTTACAATTATTGTTATTAATTTAGTTTTTATTACGAGTTGTTGTTATTGTTTTAAATTTAGTTTTTGTTATGTTTATTCTTCGATCAATAATAGTACTAGATTCCCGATGAGCGCTTCAAAAACGGCCCGAAAAATAAGACCACAAATACTTTTGTGGTCTTATTTCGAATTAGTATGGTCCAATCATAGCCAACATTAAGACGTCAAAATGCCGCAGCGCGCGGCATAAAACTGTGTAAATAAACACCGTAACACCAAGGTTTTGGAAGGAATATCTTTTTTTCGGTAAGTTTAGATCATTAAGTGTTTTTCATAAAATACAAACAGAATTAAATAGTAAATAGACAATTAGCTAATATTATAATTGTTTGGCCAATGTTTGCCACAATGCACCAACTATTGTATCAAACATCGACTGTTCTTGAACAGGGAATGCATGGAGTAGTGTTGTTTTTTTTATACAATGTTAATTTTGTTTGTAGATTTCCTAGTGACCCATTTCGCTATGCAGAATGGGTATCTATTGTCGCGAAAGAAAGAGGAGAAAAATAAAAAACAACTTTTGAAATTAATATTCAATAATTTGACAGTAGTTTGTTTGTTTTATTTGTTAGATTATTTTGTACCAGGGAACTAATATATATATATATATATATTTGTATCTATCTGTGGAGGCTTGTAATTAGCAATTTAGTTATATATATTTTGTTACTATTATGCCTTGTGGCATTAAGTCCGCCTAGGTACCACCCTTGTACATGAAGTTTAAATAAATAAATAAATTAGTCTGTAAGCTTTCCTAAAATATAATAAATAAATAATAGAAGAAATATAAAACCCTTTATTTTTTTTACTTTTATTTTATCTTTTACTACCTATTTGTTGTACCGAATAGATGCAATATTAAATAGTATCTTCTACTTTTTTGGATCGGTCAAAAATATTTGCCACCATACAAAACGAACTTAAAAAAATATTCTGCAACTCTACGTCTTTCAATACTTACTGTGTTCTGAGCATTGAAATATAATACCAAGAACTACGTCTAGTTCCACAATAGAATAGGCACGAAATTGTAAACAAAAGGTTTTTAACCTTACTATTTAGCTATTAAGTTTCATTTTAGAATAAATGTTTTTGTACAGATGACTTTTTGTTTTCAAGCGACATTTTAAATTTATTGCTTCTAAACCTTTCGTTGATGAAAGGACTTCAATAAATATATTTTGCAATGGTAATTAAACTTTACGTTTAAGTAATAAGGTTTATAATAAACTGGAAATGTTAATATTATTAAACTTTTTTCTAAGAAATGTAGTTGTTTACATGTGTGCAAACGTGGCCACTTGAGCGACTTATTTTTCTTCCTGATCCTTAATCTAGTTCTATTATTGATCGAAGTGTTTATTACTTAATATGCCAGCTCAAGTGGTAGTTCTAATTTGATGCCAGGGGTAACAGTATTATTAACCGATAGTGACGACGAGAATATACTACGACACACTATAATTTTTAATAATAATACTTTTTTTTTCTTATAAAAAAAAAATGCATATTATATTTTATTTATAACACCTAATAAATGTCACGAATTCCTCTGCTTTGTTTAACTACATGATTAAAAATAAATGATTGCAATAACCATAATGACAATCAATAAAAGTGACCAGTTTTTTGTTCCACTAAGTGCACGATGCGCGAACTTGCCCCCACTACGCCAAAACCTTGCCAACTTACGTGCCGGGAACTGTACCATTAAATTTCGGTTAGACGTCATACCGTTATTTAAGAGTTACCGAAATATTTCGATACCGTTTTTTTTCAGTAACGGAATTTTGAGGTTGGAAATGCATACCGGTATATTCGGTAGCAGTACCTTTACCTTTATAAATGTATCGGTAGCAGTACCTAAACCTTAATAAATAAGGATTTTCTTTTTACGCACCGCCTGGGCACTGTGTCCTTCACTTTGAGAGGCCCTGAATGCACATTATTATGACTCAGTTTTAGTTTTTATTTCCAATCGGAAGGACGCGGCAGCAGTGATTGGTGATTGGTGGGTGTATCAAGAAGATCAACTAATATTGAGAAATGGCAGGAATTAATATCTAAGAATATAAAAACAGTCTGCAAGAAACTAACAGTTAAGGGCCTATACTACCTCAAATGGCTTAGCATGATCCTCCGTTACGCCTAAAATACTGCAGCATTAATTTTGAAATAAATATATGGTAATATATGTGTATATGTGGTAGTTGAGGATTAATGTTAGGTCTTATAGTTGGCGAAAACACGGTTTCATAAAATATTCTCGATAGAAAAAAATCCCAAAGTTACCTCCAAATCGAACAATAAACCGCTGGTATTCAAAAATTCTTCAAATTAGATCATGAAACTTTGTATAATAACTGAACTAACTATAAAGCAGGTCTTATGTTTTTTATTTTTTTCAAAAGACGAAAATTTGATTTTATAATGAATAAGAACCACTCATTTCGCACTATTCGGCCGCAGTGACTGACGTAACAACCGCTTTGTAGTGCAAGCTGATTAGAACGTTATCCTAACAGTATTACAAATAAAGTTTGAACCACCACAAATAGAGTTGCTAATCTGAGGTAGTAGAGGCTCTTAAGTAAAAAATAGTAAACCAAACAAATTGTACAAAATAGGTTATAAGTCTAACGTGTTTCGATGAGCTCCGTTTCCCCGAATCGACTCCGCGCCGCGCCGTTTCGCATGTTTTTCGGTACCGAAATCGTGTATAGGTTAAATAACGATATAGCACAACCTTTATTTATTAAGGTATCGGTATAGCTCAACCTTTATTTTAAATCGGTACCGACATATTTTTGAGGTATCTTAACCTCTAACCGTAACCGCTTTCAGTCTCTGGAATTTGGCGCCAAAAATCCGCCATTTTGTTTTTTATATTATTTTGATATACCCAGTGTCACTCTCAGTAAATAGAAATCTAACGACACCTCTCAAGCAAAAATCAATCGAGCCGTTCACACACACATACATACTCTCGAAAAACATAACCCTCCTTCTGGCGCAGTCGGGTAATTACAGTACAGTGATAACATCGATATTTTTCACAGTTCACATGGTTGTTTTAAAGTTTGTCCCCCCCCCCCCCCCCCGAACCAAAAGTTTGGATACGTGCTTTGTGCTCACCTTGCTCATATAAGGAAAGCTTGTGCAAAAGGGGTTTGAAAATTTTGGCCTAACTTACTGTCCGCTGGTTACAAAAAAAAAATATAATATTGGCGGGTCAGGCTCCATACAAAGATATTGAAACCTCTTACATGGTTAGAATAAGCGTACTAGATTGTACGACTGTACGTTGTAAGTCAGTTGAAGAATTAAATAAAATAGGTTTGTGTACTGAAAAAATCTAATGAGTCCGTCAGTTAGATTATCAAAAAATATTTGACCCGTATTTTTTCTTTTCTTACGTAAACCAAAATTGACGAAGATACGACGCTTTTAAAATTCTCAATACGTCACGCCGCGCGCCGTCTTATAATTTTTTGTGCGTTCTGATATCACGAGCCCCCCACTCCCGAGTTTTGATGCGTTTTATCTTTATCAATATTCATTGATTGACAAAAACAAAAAATACGTGTCCATTATTTTCCAATACTCTAACTGACGGACTAAATAGATTTGCAATTTATTGATGGTGCAAACTAGCCTATTTTATTTTAAGAATGTTATTGAAACGGAGATTTTATATGCAGTGTCCAGAAGAGTTCGCAACTCCTCGTTCGTACTGGAACCATTACCGACTGAAGCACCCTGACAAGTACGAGCCGGTGCGGAAGAATTGCGTCTGTGATATATGTGGCAAGAGATATGCGGTGAGTGAGTAAAGATAACTTTGCAGGTATCTGACTAAAGAGTGGAGTATATTGCTAGGTTGGTCTGTTGATGGGTGACCACCCATTACATACCGAGTTTCCTCCGTGCCTCGGAAAGCACGTTAAGTCGTGGGTCTTGGCTGTCATTTGATACTCGTTACAGATAGTCAGTGGTCCGTGAGTGGCCCAAAAAGTCTGACAACCAGTCTTGCCAATGGGTATCGTATTACCCACTACTAACTGGTTTGTGGAGGTCAGATAGGCAGTAAAATACTAGTATTCAGCTGCATCCGGTTAGACTGGAAGCCAACCCCAACATATAGTTAGGAATAGGCTAGGCAGATGATGATACGACGAAGGGAATCAATGTTGCTGGTATAATAATTATGTTGCAGTGTTGCTGACATCGTGTTTATGTTCCGTTTTCACGTACAACATAACATCACGCCGGGACCAACTGCTTAACGTTCTTTCCGAGGCACGGAGGAAACTCGGTATGTAATGGGTGGTCACCCATCCACAGACCAACCTAGGCAAGCACGGCTTAACCTAAAGATCGACCTGAGTGGTTATGTTATTATTTAGCGACGAGCTTCACCTTTCGTCGTATGTTTGTATAAATTCACATCAGTCACACAAAGTTAGGTCCTTGCTCGTGTAAACTGTTAAAATTAGCAATAAGTACGTAACTTGTGTAGGAGTGAATAAACAGAGGAGTGGAGAGTTGAGTTAAATGTATGCTCCCCAAAACGTTTTTGAAGTGAAAACTTCTTTAGGCGCGTTGAGCACTTTTTGGGTGAAGGAAAAACATTGAACTCATCGTCACTTGACGTAGCGTGCGGTCACGCTTCGTAGCCGTTCTTAGCACTCGTAGCATCCGCTACGGCGTAGCACCACATAGGCATAACCAGTGCTACGACTGGGGAGGGGCCTGTGTACTGTACTTTTTGTTTTCACTTCTATCGGCAGTTCCCCTGGGAAGACTGCTCCGATTTTTTTTTTAACTTTCCGACTGTAAATCTTTATCTTTTACGGTTTCTACAACTATGATAAAAAAAACCCATTTGCATCGTTGATCCTCAGTGCAACGCCGTTCTAGAGCTACACAAACGCACGCACTTCGGGGAGCGCCCCTACAAGTGCGCACAGTGCGACAAGGCGTGTTTCTCCGCCCACGACCTGCGCGTGCACCAACAGAAGCACTCCGACACCAGGCCCTTCCCTTGCAGCGTGTGCTCGCAGGCTTTCAAGCGGAAAGAAGCGCTGGAACGCCATTTGAAAGTAAGTCGTTCATCTTCATAATTTAAAGAAAAAACCGGCCAAGTGCGAGTCGGACTCGCGCACGAAGGGTTCCGTACCATTATCTATACATTAGACAAAACGGCAAAAAAATCACGTTTGTTGTATGGGAGCCCCCCTTAAATATTAATTTTATTCTGTTTTTAGTATTTGTTGTTATAGCGGCAACAGAAATACATCATCTGTGAAAATTTCAACTGTCTAGCTGTCACGGTTCATGAGATACAGCCTGGTGACAGACAGACGGACAGATGGACAGACGGACAGACAGCGAAGTCTTAGTAATAGGGTTCCGTTTTTACCCTTTGGGTACGGAACCCTAAAAAAGAAAGAAAAAGCATTTATTAGCCCGCACAGGACAAAACACACAAATTAAAATGGTAAAATTAACAGCAGGTACAAATAATAAAAATTAAACAAAAAGAAAAAAATATAAAATAAAAAGAAACGAAATAAACAGCCTAAATACGTCCACTGCTGGACATAGGCCTCCCCCAAGTGTCGCCACATTGATTGGTCCCGTGCGACTCGCATCCAGCGGATCCCCGTAACTTTCACCTTCAGTAAGTCGTTGGTTTACCATAATCGAACTGCCTTGAAAGTCAGGCCTTGAATCATGGTTTTAATGTTCTAGTGAGGGACCAAATAAATACATATGATAATTGCTTAAAAATCTCGTTTCCCCAATCTCTCCCCTTTCTCCTTCCTTTCTTTTTATATTAATATTATAAAAACCGGCCAAGTGCGAGTCGGACTCGCACACGAAGGGTTCCGTACCATTGACTATATTTAGTATTTGTTGTTATATCGGCAACAGAAATACATCATCTGTGAAAATTTCAACTGTTTAGCTGTCACGGTTCATGAGATACAGCCTGGTGACAGACAGACGGACAGACAGCGAAGTCTTAGTAATAGAGTTCCGTTTTTACCCTTTGGGTACGGAACCCTAAAAAGGAAATAATTTTTTGTTTGATTGTTTGTACCGAATAAGCTCCGAAACAATTGGACCGATTTTAATCATTTTGTAATAGAAAGCTAAATTATCAGGAAGTTAACAAGGCCAAAATTATAGCCAAGCTATCACAGTTTTTGCGAACTAAGTCGCGGGCGATGTGCTAGTTCTATATCAGTATGATGGAAGCTTTGATTATATAATGTCTAGATGGAGCGTCGCCCTACAATCAAAACGTAAAAAACGAGCCAACAATTTCAAGCCTGTGTGCGTGCAGGCGGTGTTTTACACTGCCCTACTGTGTCTCTGTGTGCGTGAATAATGTTACCAGCTAGTACAATAATTCTCCCATAAGTCACATATTAAAAATAATAGACTACTTAATTAAATAAGATAAGTTTTAGGTGTATGTATGTAGTAGGTATTATTCAGTTTTAGTAGTGTATTTTTATTAAGTATGTAGTTACTTTCTTCGATAAATAAAAAAACACTATTTAAATTGAAATAGAGTTGTTGAATGTTGTATGAAATCAGCTAAGTTAATTAAATTAGTATTAGAATTGTGCCGATTCCCTTGTTCACAAACTAAACTAAAATTAGACTATTTCTATCTTTTTCTCTCTACAGTAGTTTCTCAAACTACATTAGTTTTTGTTGGTTTCCACGTGGCATCTCCGCGGCTTTTTTGAATGCGATCTATCCATCGATTCCTGATAATAGGATTATTGGGTATTCTAAAAAATAAGATGTTATGTTGATCACCATATTCTACTTATTCAATAATTATGTTTGTTAAGGGCTGATTATTCATTAGTCAGATAACTTTTATCCAAGGAATAAAAATAGAGGTTAAAATACCGATTTAATACTTTTAATCAGTGCCAGTTATTAATAATATATATATATATAAATGAATTGCCGTTCGTCGCTCTAAAACTCGAAAACGGCTGGACCGATTTGGCTATTTTTGGTCTTGAATTGTTTGTAGAAGTTCACGGAAGGTTGAAACGGTGAGAAATAGGTAGGTAGGTCGTAGGTAGGTAGTGTAGGTAGGTAGGTAGGTAGGTGGTAGGTAGGCAGTAGGTAGGTAGGTAGGTAATAGGTAGGTGGTAGGTAGGTAGTAGGTAGGAAGGGAGTAGGTAGGAAGGGAGTAGGTAGGAAGGGAGTAGGTAGGAAGGTAGTAGGTAGGTAGATAGTAGGTAGGTAGGTACGCTCATGTGACGCAGACGATGTTGCGCGGGTCAGCTAATAATGACTAAAATGTGAACATGAAGTCGGTATCAAGTAAAATAATTACCTAGCTAATATAATAACAAGTTTTACTTGGAATCGACCTCAAAATCATTGAAAGACTTAATACGAATTTATAAACTCCACCTTTTTTTTTAAATCGATAAATAAAGTAGACCAACTAAATAATATAAACGTAACCCTAGACTAACTAATTTACCCACAAAAAATGACGTTCTGTTGGGAGAATGAAAAAAAGAAACTCTCAACACTGATAAAATATGGCGTAATTTTATGTTCGTAAAAACAAAACAGAAATATATAGTTTTTTGGTTACTTATCGATGATAGGCGATGTGCTTGGTATTTTTTACCCTACCTGTATAATTCGGCACAGTTTAATAGCACATACCGTCATTTTATCGCTGTTATTTGTTTATTACCTAACGCGCGTAATACGTGGTGAGGCCAAAGCGGCACGATCGGCACTAATCGGCGAGTAAGAACTTGTAAGCCAACAGTTGGCTGATATTTTTTGACACGTTTGCGCGCACTTGACGCTCTATCTAGACATTATATAATCAAAGGATGGAAGGAACCTTTGTAACCTATGTCAGCAGTATAATTTCTAGCTGAGATGACGTCAACCTCGCCCTCACATTTTTTCGCTGCTGCTAAAAAATAGTTGAAATATAATAAGAGATAGAGTAAACAAATCAACATGAAGAAAACTGAAGATTGTATACGTTTTCTCTTTTATATTTGAGTTTTCTTTATTTCCAGATCCATTCTGGCGACAATCCATATAAGTGTGAGATATGCGGCGTAGCATTCGCCAAGTCTTGCACGAGAACACTCCACGTTCGCACCGTCCATACTAAGGAACCTCCGCCGCCGCGCAAACGACGGAACAAGGTGACCAAATAATATAGTCTTCTAGACAAAATTCTGGCCATAGCGGCAAATTTCAGCGGAGAGAAGCCATCGACGCAGGAAATAAAATAGTGCACAAGTGCGTGCGCAAACGCAAATGAACTTACTATCCCTTACAGTCTTAGTGCCATAGGACGGATATCCGATGCGACCGGAGAGAAATCAGACCAGGTCCAACACAAACCACGTCTTTTCAACGAAGAGACCAAACGACGCAGATTCTACTTAAACATCATCATCAACAACAACAACAGCCCATAACGTCCACTGCTGGACATAAGCTTCTCCCATGACGGGAGGAATTTGCCGTAATCTCCACGCTTGGCAGGCGGATTGGAGATCGCAATGATGAAAGACTAACAGAAAACGCTACTGCTCTCTGGTCTACGGAGGCGCAAGGTGTTCTGCCTCAGACATTAGTCGCCTTATACGACACCCGTCAGTGTAATGGGTTGGTTCTATATTCTACTCCGCCGGATACCACACAGCTAACATCATCATCATTAGCCTATAATGTTCCCACTGCTGGGACACAGGCCTCCTCTCTATGAGTGAGAATGGGCTATAATCCACTACGCGGGCCCAGTGTGGATTGGTAGATGTCACATAGCCCGAAGAATTGCCAAACTTTAGTGATAGTAGGCAGGGCTATTCGCAGAACGGATAACCGAGGGCAAAAGAGTCTGGAGTGTGAACTGGTACCGCAAGGCACAGCGTTGGAAAGTCTACCACAAAATGAACTGATGTCCTGGTAAAGGCCGCGGAAATCCCCTGAATGCGAGAAGTACAGGATCCCTCGATATGGCGACGTCTGGCGATGTCCAACTGTGGGCGTTTCGGCTGAAATGATGAACAGTTTGAGCGCCAGCTTGTAACGAGCCAGGAAACTGTAAGGTCACAATGAGCACTCACCTACCTAACTTTCAGTCTGGAGGAGAGTACGGTTAAATAATCAAGGGAACGAGATAAGAGAAAACAGTTTTAATAATGAAAACATTAGATATCTAATATGATTAAACATCTAAATTAGATGGCATGAACAATATCGGTGCCATTGTTTGTCATTCATCTATTTGTAGCTTTTGATTGCCGAAAAGTGGAGGGAGTGCATAATAACAGCAAAACAACGAGGTGCTTTCAAATGGATAGAACATTACTTCACGACCTAGTAACCCTTTCATTGAGAGTCAATACTCAATCACAAAATGACGTGACTATTGAACAAATAAACTAAGATAAATCACACGATAACAGTGTTTTATTGCAAACATTGTCAGGCGATATCCCAAAATAATACAAAAATACACAATCAAAAACATTGGTATTGCGTCAGTGTGGTTAACTGTCGATGTGTTTATAAATTTACTACTAGAATAGTTTTGCAGTAAACAGTGTTTAATTTATTTTATTTATAGTACTTAATCCCCGTAAGGCGCGAATCATACAGGAACGGCGTACGGTGAAGACGCGGCGCAGGCGCAGAGCAGGCGTGGAACAGATAAGGCACGGACGCGATTTAAATTATATCAAAGAGGCGAAGAGACGCCGCAACTAGTCATTATGCAGGCTGACTTTATCGTGATAGAATGTCTTTCTCTTCAGACGACGAAGATGCGCTTGCTTTGCTGCAACTCAGTAACGTGCAGAGACACCGAAGATATTGGGTGCACCCTGTGTGGAAAATGACACAAAAGCATAGATATTTTAAAATAATGGAAAAATTATGCGAATATCCTGATCGTTTTCCTACAGTGTACAAAATGTCACTAGAATATTTCCACATTCTATTGTCGAAAGTAAAACACGGTCTTCATTTTTCTGCACCTACTGTATAAACAAAAGTCGTGCTGCTTGCGAGTCTCTCCAGTCGCGACTGCTAGCGACGCGGAACAGGCGACGAAACGACCTGCCTGTGCCACGCCGCTTGAGTATAATTCACATAGTGTCGCCTACCTACATTTTGTATTGAATTGAAACGTTTTAAAGCGGCAAGATGCCTGCGCCGCGCCTTCACCTTACGCCGTTTCTGTATAATTCGCGCCTAAGGCAGCACAAGTTGCGGGCTCGAACATTGTGCTTTGTCGGTACCAGTCGGTACCGACTTTGTTTTGGAAATTTGACACTTCTTTTATTACTAATTTACGCCCAAAGTTGCGTTAAAATTGGCAATAAAAACGAATCTTTGGTAGCTCGTAACCTTTTAATAGCTTTTTATTTTAGGTTTAAAGATTCTTTATTTATTCTAAAAGAACATACATTGTTCACTTAATGAATAAATACATCTAGAATAAAGTGTAGACTATTATGTTTCCACAGACAAAATTAATAATGAGACAAAACGATATCATGTTTAACTTTGGATGTACAGTGTGGACAGAGGAGTAATATACCCTCCCGAAATTTCTATGGACAATATGTCGACATAGAAATTTCGGGAGGGTATTACGCCTCTGTTTGTCACTATACATTCAAAGTTAACCAGCAAATCAAAATACAGACATCGTTTTGTTTGGACTGGTATAAAAAATTAAATGGTGGAATTTCGAAGTATTGTTAATTATAATTAATTTTCAACCTATTCATATCATAGACATATCCGACCTGCTGTGGAAAGAAACTCTTAGAAAGGGTATGTGTGAGAGCTATTATCCTTAGATTATTCAAGTCTTGATTGAATAGGGTACTTCTAGGCAATATTAAATCAGGTGAGGTCAAAGGTGAATAAATGAATAAAATAAAACAAGAAAAAAAAACTAAATTGGCCCGGTTAATTTTATTCCCGTTTATTTTATTATTGAAGTGAATTATCAAGAGGCATTATACTAATGTTTATACACCTCTGAACTCTGGAGATAAGATAAAACAGTCGCAGATACAATAATAAATGCATTAATAATGTGCATCAGAGCTTGACACTATGTCATTATGTTTTGGGTGTCTGGGATCTTGGTCGTAAGTTTTTGTCAAAATGGTGAAAATTGCCGTGATAGGTGCAGGAGTGAACGGATTGACATGTGCAGTTAAGATAAAGGAAAAATATAAGGATTTGGATGTGAGTACAACGTTGTTATTATTTTTATTATTTAATTTAAAGATTAGTCCTTAAATCGTATTTCTGTAGGGTTTATACCACTTTGCCCCACTTATTTGTCGTTCATAAATTCTCTTAATCCAACACTGCCAGCGCTAACACAAATATTGATTAGGGGACACAAAAATTTTCAACCGGAATAATCCTTTCTGTGGTGTCCAAAAAAATAACAATATTTTTAAGGGGACTACAGGAGCTAAACGCGAGTTTAGTTAAGTTGAGTTGAGTTTAGTTGAGTTATAGTGCAAAAAAGCATATGATTCACTGCAATAAACAAAACCAGAATATATGATATTCTTCAGGATATACTAGTATAAAAAAAACCGGCCAAGAGCGTGTCGGGCCACGCTCAGTGTAGGGTTCCGTAGTTTCCCGTCCGTCACAATAAGTGTTCCCACTTATGAGTTTAAAGGTGGGTACCTATCCATTATGTAAAAATGCTTGCATATACGAATATACTTCAAACTTAGTCCAGAAATTATTTTGTACAACTTTTTGTCTTTTTTGTACAAAAACTGTTGTTTCCATCAAGTTCAAAATGATTTTCCTAGAAAGTCCTTATAAAGTTCTACTTTTCAGATTTTTTTCATATTTTCTAAACTTATGGTTCAAAAGTTAGAGGGGGGGGGGGGACACATTGTTTTTTACTTTTGGAGCGATTATTTCCGAAATTATTGACATTATCAAAAAATGATTTTAGGAAAACCCTATTCATTTTTAAATACCTTTCCAACAATATATCACACGTTAGGGTTGAAATTAAAAAAAAAATCACTTCCCACTTTACATATAGGGGGGCTACCCTAATAAAACATTTTTTTCCAATTTTTATTTTACCACTTTGTCGGCGTGATTGATATACATAATGGTACCAAATTTCAGTTTTCTAGTGCTAACGGTCACTGAGATTAAGCGAGGACGGACAGACGGACGGACAGACATGGCGAAACTATAAGGGTTCCTAGTTGACTACGGAACCCTAAAAATAACGAACTTATCTCTAAAAATTTCTTTTAACGAGTAAAAACCATACTAAAATACATGCAATCATTCTGTTTTTTTGGCAAATAATTCTACAAGCAACATAATTAGCATGTTAGTGTTTTATTTTTTTAGTCCAATCAATAGATTTTTTGTAAATCGCAAAAAAACCACTCATTTCGCAGTATTCGGTCGCAGTGACGGACGTAACAACAACCACTTTGTAGTGCAAGCTGATTAGAATTTTATTCTAACAACATTTCAAACGAAGTTTGAACTGCCACGAATACAGTTGCTAATTTAGCTCCTGTAGTCGCCTTAAGTTCTAGTTTTATAATTTTTTGTTCGGACCCGACTTAGGGAAGCAGACTAGCAGTGCTATGCTAAGTCCCCAATGCTCACACACGTTCAGATACTTTTCTTCTAATATTGTATATTTTCCACTGATGTTGTGTTTTAGAATTCGGTCGCAAATAGTCTCATATTGGTTATTGTAAATTCCTTCCCATGGATTCAATTTCAGGTAGTGCTGATTTCAAGCGAATTCTCTCCAAGCACAACCGGCGATGGCTCGGGCGGACTGTGGTACCCGTACTTATGTGGAGACACTCCCTACAATCTGATAGAGTATGTACCGCCCTAGATGATGAAATTATTCTTATTCTTAGAAGGTTAACCATGTTATAGGGTTAATTAGCCTTTAGTAACCTGTTCACGCAGAGTTAATTTTTGCAGCAAGAAAGTTACTGAGTTAGTCTGCGCGCGGTGCTTTGTCTCTTTCATATTTATCAGGTTAATCACCAATATTTATATGGTTAACCCATATTTATATTATAACCCTGACCCATAGTTTTGAGTAACTATTACACGGGTTAACCTTTATGATATATGGGTTAACCATATAAATATTGGTGATTAAAAGGTTAACCGGTTAGACATATTATGTCATATTCATATTCATATTCATATTCATTTTTTTTTTTTTTTTTTTTTTTTTTTTTTTTTTTTCATTTTTTTTCATTCATTTTTTTTTTTTTTTTTTTTAATTTTTTTTTTTTTTTTCATTTTTTTTTTGTCTAACCGGTTAACCTTTTAATCGCTCGCCCTTCACCGCTGTAGCAATAGAAATTTAACTATTCAAAAGCATCTGACTAAACCATTTTATATTAATTTTAGGAAATGGGGTGGTGAAACATATCAATTCCTCTACGAACAATGGAAAGCTGGTGGCTATGGCGTTTGTATGATGCCCATATACAACTTATTTAGAACGAAGGAGAAGTTCTGTAAGCCGCCGTGGGCTCATAAGGTGTTTGGCTATCATGTGCTGAGTAATAAAGAACTGGAAGATTATAATCAACTGTTTTCTGGGAAATATACGTAAGTAACTCATATGACAACAAACAACAAAAAAGTTTAAACTTTACTGGTGAAATGTGGGTGTGTAGTATAGGTCGGCCAGGCGTCAGGTTATTTTATGTAAATTCAATTTATGTAAACTTATTTGTAATGCTTACCTTTTACTGCCAGTAAGGAGTTTGCTGTTTCAAATATGCTCATGTCAAATAAAATCTATGAGAGGGACGTGGTAAAAGTTGTGTTGTGCAATGTTACTATTATTAAAGAAATGAAGACAGTCTTATAATCTCAAGAACGAGATGATATCAAACAAGGCTCGGTTACACTCGCACGTTTTGTGTATGTCCGCGACTGCTGCAATCCCAGTTGGTGTTAAAAATGTTGAAAAATATTTCATTCATCATATCATCTATCTATCTATCTATATAAATAAAAACAAAAGGCCTGACTGACTGACTGACTCATCAACGCCCAGCCCAAACCCTTGGACCTAGAAAGCTGAAATTTTGTATAGAGGTTCCCTTTGTAATGTAGACAAGGAATAAGGAAGGATTTTTCGAAATTCAACCCCTAAGGGAGTTAAATAGGGGATGAAAGTTTGTATGAAAGTCCGTCAGTTTTAAAGTTAGGATCTTCAAATTTTGTGTTTAGGCTGAAAAGTGAAAATTAATTAATACGTGTCTCAGCGGTTTTGATAATTCTACCCCCAAAGGGTTAAAAAGGGGGATGAAGTTGTGTATGAAAGTTCGTCAGTTTTAAAGTTAGGATCTTAAATGTTTAGGCTGTCGATTAAAAATAAATCTATTCGTGTCTCAGCGTTTTTGATAATTCCACCCCAATGGGTTAAAAAGGGGGATGAAGTTCCTTAATTTTCGGAGTAAAAATCATAAAATTTATTATCTAGGCGTATGGTTGGAAGCTAACGCAACGGTGTTGTTAGAATTTCAATCCTTAAGGGGGTGAAAAGGGGGATGAAATTTAGTTTTTAATTAAAGTTCTTTATTTTTTAAATTAAAATCACTAATAATTCTTCTTATGTTTGGAAAGTAACACAACGTACATGGTTGCTGTTTTTTTTTTTAATTTCAACCCACAAGGGTGTGAAAAGGGGGATGAAGTTTGAAGCTTAATTTTGAATTCAAATCTTCTAAATATATAATAGTAGATTGTATCATAAGGGAGCAAAATAATATTTTTACGGCGAGGGCGCTTTTTTGAATCCAGAGCGAAGTGAGGGATTCTAGAGTAGAATCCCGAGCGTAGCGAGGGATTTATTTATTTATTTATTTATTTAAAATAGGTGCACCAACAGTACATACATATAACATTATAGATAAAAGTACACTTGCTATGGTTCTAATGTACGTACCAATTATAGGTGTACACAACATTTTTAGTATATTAAAGCTACTTTGCTAAAAAGAGATTCTTTAATAGAAGATGAAGAGGGATTCTTTAATAGAATCCTGAACGTAGCGAGGGATTCAAAGTACGTCGCCCGAGCCAAAAATATATTTTGCGTCCGAGTGATACACTCTACTTTTCATCACCCACTATGAGAAAATAAAAGGCGCCTCATAATTTTAACCGACTTCAAAAAGAAGGAGGTAATTCGACTGTTTTTTTATGTATTTACTCCGATTACGCTGATATTTATGAGCCGATTGACGTGATTATTCTTTAGTTTGATGCGGAATAGTTGCCATTTGGTCCAATAAAAATGTAACATAGTTTGGCCCAGTAGTTTTCATTTTATGAACATTTTTACTTCAGTCGTGTGGTCTAATTTCAACATGTAAAATAAATGCATATCTAATATTTGGATAGGATATTACAACTAAAAATGGAAAAATAAAAAAACTTTTTTGCAAAAAATAAAACCGACTTCACAAAACACAAAAACGTCAAAAATAACTTTAGCTTCAGAAGTCGGTGACAAAAAAAAACTAAATGAATCAAACAACGGTGACCTTTGTTTGATTCATTTAGTTTTTTTTTGTCACCGACTTCTGAAGATCTAAAGTATTTTTTTACTTTATCGTGTTTTTTATTCACTGTCACTTGAAGAACTCATTTTTCAAAACAAAACCATGAATTTCTAACAATTCATGAAAATTGACGAAAACGCGGTCTGTAGTTCGCACGTTTTTAATTTGATTTCTTTTTTTTATTCAGTCAGCGCGGCGGCCGGCGCGGCGGCGTGACTGGGCCGTCGTACCAGCCAGTCTTTATTCAAACAATATTTACGTTCGATTTCTTTCGGCGCTGAACACCAAGATGTTCCAAATTCAAAAAGTGCGACTTTCACTTTTTGAATTCGGAACATCTATAAAGAGGATTAAAAACTCATTACTGCCCGCTTAAAGTTTCTTATAGAAAACACCACCTTTGGGTGCACTTAAAGGCGAACCAAGTCGTCTTTTTCGAATAGATGGGATGAAAAAGAAGAAACTGACTGACTGACATATCAACACAGCCCAAACCGCTGGGTCTACAGATTCCAAAGGACATTGACCACAATCAGAGTCGCTTTATAGTAAAAGAGTATGGCCATAAAAATAAACTCATAAATTATAAAATATTTTTTTAACTTCTCTTAATTCACTTGAACAAAATCGTATGTGGGGTTACTATTTTGTATTTTATTAGCTACAGTATTGGATTTTATTGCTTACTTTGAAAAAATAAAATGGCGTATTTCGGTAAAATCAATGTTGCCAATTTATTAAAACCTGGGACATAATCCGTCACTCAGTTTTAAAAATAAATTCAACTATGACTTTATCCTCGTTATTTATATTTTTAATTAGCACAATTGAAATAACATATTTTCTTAGTTCACATCCTATAGATAATATTACTTTGCTAATTAAAAATCTTTCTTTAGTTGACAGTCAGAATGATTTATATTGACTGTTGGTAACACTATCACAATGTGATATGTGAACGGTCTCTGTCAATTTGTCAAACAAACAAAACAACACCGAACTTTTGTTTTCACTTGTGCATCGATAGTTGTTGAGTTTGTTGTGCTTATAAATAACTTATCATTGCGTACTGTTCGTGTCTTATGTCAATTCAAGTCATACTGTTGTAATGGGCTGCTGCTTTTAGTGGAAGGTTCGTTACAAAACTAACCTCAAAACTGAACAGAAAATTAAAGAACAACTAAAACCCCCACAAAATAAATGGATATTTTTTTTTTCCCTTAGAAAGTACGACATCACCCCTCTTTTATATTCAATTTATGCTATCATACAAAAAGTTTTGATGCGCAACGGCGGTCAGTAGAAAAATGGGCATTCTCCTTTGGTCCAATTTCCATGGATGGATGGATGGATTTCGTTTTTTTTTTTGGGATTTTTTTCAATTTTTGGGATTTTTTTTTTTGGTTTCTTATGTGGTCTATGGGTGCATTTTGAAGGGGTTTTTTAAAATTCACCTCTTAGGGGGGTTAAACAGGGCTCCAAAGTTTGTTGTATGGGGAAACAAGATTAGATCATATTAGAAACTTAACAGGAAAAAAAAAAACTGTGAACTTCCTTCCTATTGATAATTGAGTAAAAACGGTTTACAGTTTTTTTTAGAATTCAACACCTAAAAGGGGATATGGGGTGACAAAGTCTGGAAATCAACATGGTTATTGTTTGTATGGTGTATCGGGTCGGGTCATCGGGTGTATTACAAAAACAACGATTTTAAGATTTAATGCGGTGGACCTGAAATACCATCATCCCCTGTTGGAGTGCGATGGGGTTGAAATGTCTAAAAATCAATATGGGTGTCGATTCCGAGATTATCAGGGGTGCTGATTACGAATATGGCATTTATTTTGAGATCCAGAAGATGTCGGATTCGGCTTCTATTCCGGGTCAATGGTTGATTGATATGATGGTGATTGTGATAGTGATAGTGATGGTGATTGTGATAGTGATAGTGATTGTGATAGTGATTGTGATAGTGATTGTGATGATTGTGATAGTGATTGTGATAGTGATAGTGATTGTGATAGTGATTGTGATAGTGATTGTGATAGTGATAGTGATAGTGATTGTGATAGTGATTGTGATTGTGATAGTGATTGTGATAGTGATAGTGATAGTGATAGTGATTGTGATAGTGATTGTGTTAGTGATTGTGATAGTGATTGTGATAGTGATTGTGATAGTGATTGTGATAGTGATTGTGATAGTGATTGTGATAGTGATTGTGATAGTGATTGTGATAGTGATAGTGATTGTGAGTGATTGTGATAGTGATTGTGATAGTGATTGTGATTGTGATAGTGATTGTGATAGTGATAGTGATTGTGATAGTGATTGTAATAGTGATTGTGATAGTGATTGTGATTTTGATAGTGATTGTGATTGTGATAGTGATATAGTGATTGTGATTGTGATAGTGATAGTGATATAGTAATAGTGATAGTGATAGTAATAGTGCTATTGATAGTGATAGTGATAGTGATTGTGATAGTGATTGTGATTGTGATGATTATAATTGTGATGATAATGAAATTTGGCATACAGATAGTTTATAACCAGAATTAACATGTAGGATACTATATATCCCTTTAGTATGATCCCATGGGACAGTTACCGAACTTCACGCGGGCGAAGCCGCGGGCAACAGCTAGTTTTGATACAAATGGAGAAAGTTTGTTATTGCATTCGAGGCGGAATTAACCGAGAACTGCAGTATGTCCACGTGTATCAAACGACGTTTTTTTTTGTGCGGAAAATGAAAAGAAAAACGCACACGTGTGAAGTACATTGCATGTTGAACCTAATCGTAGTGCGATAAGAACCCGTTTTCGAGAAAGTGTATTGAAATAGTACATTTTGATACAAGTGGAGAAAGTTTGTTATTGCATTCGAGGCGGAATTATAACACCCGATGTTTTTGAGCCGAGAATTGCAATAACAAATGTCCACGTGTATCAAACGACGTTTTTCAATACACTTTTGAAGAAATAAAATAAAAAAAACGAAAAATATTTTTGTCACGAACTATGAAACTATGATTTTAATTTCCTTTTTTTTTTCGCGCTTTGTTTTCGCCAGGTTGAAGGAAAGGCAAAGGTATGAAGCCGTTAAACAGCCTAATATAAAAAATAGATTTATTTTATATTTTTGAATTCAGAACACAAATAAATGTTAATTTGTGTATAAAAGTAACTATTAGTTTTTAATAATCATGTTTATCTATGATATTGTATTTATAAACACAATTTGAATATTCAAATAATATTTATAAAGCCCTAAAGACGCCTAGTGCTTTGCCGAAATTAAAAAAAAAACATTCACCTCAGACTATAGGCATTCAACCAATTTGGACTAAGTTATCTGTGGCAATTTTCATTCCCGCACTCGTGCGGGAAAGTGGGAAAAATCGCACGCGTGTGAAATACATTGCATGTTGAACCTAATCGTAGTGCGATAAAAACCCGTTTTCGAGGAAGTTTATGAAAAATAAATAACCATCTCAGAGTCGTCGCTTAAAACCTTATTAACACCAAGACCAACCCTTAAATCTTTTGTTTTCCAGTGCCGGCCAAACTTTCACAACATTTACATCCTCACCACCGCTCTTACTAGCCTACCTGCTACAGCGATTCAGAAAAGGTAACGGCAAGGTCCTACAAGCGAAGCTAACATCCCTACAGGACCCTCTCTTGGACCCCTATGATGTGGTGGTGAACTGTACTGGGATAGGAGCCAGGGTCCTCGTGCCTGATGATAGAGTCATGCCTATTAGGGGACAGGTTATTAGAGTAAGTATGTTTTGGAATTATTGCCTTGATCACACGTACCGAGCAAACGGGCGAGACAGTGCTCTCGGCCGAGTACTTGGTACGTATAAACATAGTGCCTAGTGCTCGGCCTAACGAAGCGGCGAGACAGTAGCTCGGCTCCCGTTCTCGTTCCGTTCCGTCCCCCTCCAGCTTCCCCGCACTGTCTCGCTCGCTCACTCGGCTGGTCTGAACGTGCAGTGTCTCGCAAACACTCGGCCAAATGATAGTCGTCACGTCACGTCGCCGCGCGCGCCTTTTCTTGACACTGAACTGACTGTGCTAATTTCAAAACATGTGTGAACAGCTACTCGCTTACATCACTGT
Source organism: Xestia xanthographa (assembly GCA_905147715.2). NCBI lineage: Eukaryota > Metazoa > Arthropoda > Insecta > Lepidoptera > Noctuidae > Xestia > Xestia xanthographa. The sequence continues at coordinate 5,460,582 of LR990661.1, read as the reverse complement.
CTCGGCCGAGAAACATTTTACTGTCTCGCCGTCTCGCCGCTGTGATGCGTCGTGTTCTGCGCAGATTAGAAGGCTTTATGTCAGGTCATAAGACTAATTTCTAAAGGAAAATGTCGTGAGGAATGTACCAGAACCAAAAATCCTCAGTGGGTCATATAGAAAGTAATAGCGTTATAGGCTGTTGAGTAAATAAACGGACATAAGACTTAGCTGCAAGAGATTTATGGCCCACAAAATTGCTGAAGATCTTGACACAAAAGTGATTATGATAAATTGTTTTTGACAGGTAAAAGCGCCTTGGATCAATCAAGTAGTTATTGATGAGGAGGGCGGCAACTACATCATACCGAAGTAAGTTGTTATCGACATTTTAAGGGTACAAAGTCCAAAGGCGACTGCAACCACAAACCGCTGCTGAATAACTGCCTGCCGCCTATCATCATCTGCCTAGCCTTTTCCCAACTATGTTGGGGTCGGCTTCCAGTCTAATCGAATCGGTCAGACAGTGTATGTGTGTTGGTCGGGTTTTTCGATCAGGAAATTCTTAGTAGCACCTAAAAGTCTGGATTCGTGCCCTGTTGATGGCAATAGGCTCGCCCCCTATTACACGGGACTTAAACAGGACAACGGGAACGGTCCCCTGGCGAAATGTTAGTGTACTGGTACACCTCTGAATATCTCTTCGGGTATAACAGGCGTTATGGTATGTTCTATCAAAGTTTCCGTAATGGCGACATTGCAACCTGACGCAGCGGATGCTGACAGTTTGCGGTTACCTTTGGAACAGTACCTTTACTACTCATAGCTAAAGTATATGTTACGTGCTAACAGCTAAGCCTTTTAGATCTCGGCTTACTTACATAAGTAGTTGATATTTTCAGTGAACAAACTGTTGTGTTAGGAGGGACGCATCAAAACGACTTCAGCACAGAAATAGACCCTAAAGACACCGACTTCATATTAAACGGATGTAAGAAAATGATGCCAAGTCTTGAAGTAAGAAATGTATAATACATAGATTTAATATCCTGAAAAAAATAAATAATTAAAAATAATGATTATTGACTAACGAGGTAGCTACCTCTACATCTTCCTACCCTTTCAGCCGGCAGTTAAGTGGAATATTTTCTTATTGACTATGTTAATAATAATTGATTCCAGCGCGCGGAAATAGTGAAGTATTGGGCTGGGTTGAGACCATCACGAGATCCGTTAAGATTGGAACCAGAGGAAAAGAATGGAAAACTGTACATACACAACTATGGACATGGTAAACTATCGCCATTTTCATTTTAATTGGTCAGTGAAAAGAGACCCTTTGGAACGAACTAAAGTAAACCTTATTTGTATAAAGTTTGTTTCATATTCGCATGAAACGCTAGACCACAATCACCTGTTAGAATATGAACATTCACTTCATACAAATAAAGTTCATTATCGAATGAGACACTACTGTACTGCACTTTCGAGTTATTTTCTTTGGAAACTATAGAAATGATAATTAATCAATTCCTTTTTTATACTGTATTAGATTGCCTTTTTGAGTGAATTAGCTTTAAAGTATTTTAGTAGATGTTTATGCTTATAATTGTATATTTTTTTCAGGTGGCAGCGGATTTACACTCTTTTGGGGTTGTGGCAACGAAGTTGTACAAATATTACAAGCATACCTGAATAAAAATCACAAACTATACAGAAATTCAAAACTTTAATAAAACACGATATTACAATAAAATAAAAAAATAGTAACATTTAATATATTAAATAAAAAACATATAAATGAATGTAGGTACATGCTATATAACAATATATTTATATTATATTGTACTGTTCCCGTCTTATTTCTACTGCATTTTATGCATTTTATCTTAGGCCATTTCTCAATCGAGTGAGTTTTTCTCGATATTAAATAAATACATTTTTTAATTAAGAATTTAACTTTTAAATGTACAGATGTTATAATAAAATTATCGTATGATAAGCTTCAAGGATATTTTATGCACCAAGTGGTTTTCAGATAAATTGTGTAAAAGAAAAAAAAATCGTACACTGTCTTTATCCCGTCGTTTCAACCATTAAATTAAAAAAATAAGTATAATTTAAATAAGTCTGGCAGTTTTTTTATATAGGTATCCCCATGTTCCAAGTTCGTTTCCTATAATGCATTATTTTACGAAGTCTAGCTAAAAGTAAACTTCGGCATTATGAGTCGTGTTGGCTGATAGTGTCATAAATATCAGTTCTTCTTTGACTTCTCACTGGAATTTGACTCCGAACGTCTTCTACCATTCTCAGATCTAGAAACAAATATTACTGCTTTAATATCTTAGTGAAGAAAAAAACTATTTACTATTATTTATTTTATGGACGTATCTCTGAGCTTGAACCCTTGACAACTGTAATCTAAAAAGTCGAGATAAAACTACAATTATTAGGGTTTTTTTTATGCATATCGAATTATTTTTTGTCATAAAGAGCCTATAAATAGAAAGCATTCAATGTGAGCAATTTCAGTCAATGAATAAATATCGGGACAGCAGGTTTCAAATTGGCGTATTTTTTGCGCGTATAAGCTCGTAGTGGCTTAAGCGCTTCCGCGCATAACATTTTGATCTTCAAAAACACTGACCACGTACACGCGCTTATTCCGGAGTGTTCGCAAGGGGTGAGTGTTCGCGAGGGGTGAGTGGGCGCGCGGGGAGGTGTCTCTCGCCGCCCGCGCATATTCGAGCTTATAAGCTCGTCAACGCTCGTACGAGTTACGCGTGAGGCAAAAGGCGCCCCAACATGACCTTCCAAAAACGAGCTTATACAAGCCGAAAATACGCTTATCTGAGACCGCCCATTAGCTAAATACAGCAATGATTTTATCTGAAACGAACAGTGGTCAACCGCTTGTTGGTTAAATTGTAATTGGGGACAAGATATATATTTCTTTTCGAGTTATTTATGAGCTCTCATTCACATCACAAAGATCACTTACCAATATCAGCACAAAACTGGCCAGGCTTCTCATCCAACTCCTTAACAACGGCTCCCCAAGGGTCGATCAGCATCGAGTGTCCCCACGCCACATAGCCAGCCGCTGTATCCCGGGCTGGGCTGACCAGCGCCACCCATAGCTGCAGGTCGTTGGCCCTGGCTCGACCGAGGAGCTCCCAGTGACGAGGGCCGGTTGTCATGTTGAAGGCACCGGGGTAGATCAGGACGGAACAACCTGGAGTATTGTAGGGTGGTTTTATTCATCTAAATCGGTTGGTCGAGGACGGATTGATGTGAAACATCTATAGGCGCGGGTAAACAAAAAAAAACAAATGAAAAATTCGTGGCGAGCATGGCGATCGAACCCGGCCCGAACAATCCCGAACATTACCGACCTGTTGAAGCACCAAAAGATCTACATTATTCACCACAATTTACAACGAGCCAGCTGGTCTCGGGGCACAGAGCGCTGGGTTACAATCTCGAGTTCGATTCCAGCATATGGATTTTCTTTTTGTGTCGAGTAGCGCAATCGAGTTTTAGCCGCGCCATGATCGCGGGTTGCGCGCTTGCAACAGCGTCGAAATATCGGAAGCTCAAAAATAAACAATAATCACGGAAGATATCCCTTATGTGACATTTTTTTTATGTCTTTTTTTCTCAAGTACCTATTTTAAAAAAGGGGCCCTCAATCCAGATGCACATAATTTTTCTTTATCAATAGTTTGTTTCTTACCTTCTTTAGACATAATCTGCGCCATCTCAAAGAACCGCAGATCGTAACAGATCCCGAGGCCTATCTTCACGCCGAGGTACTCGAAAGTCGTGATGTGATCCCCAGCTGATAACACGTCCGACTCCTTGAATGTAATCTTACCGGGAATGTCTATGTCGAATAAGTGTACCTGGAACCAAAATTTTGCCGTAAAGTAGGTATCAACGCCTTACGTTTCCTGGTTCTGTCAGTTCTGTTACAGAGCAGCAGTGTTGGGCAAAATTTAGTTAACTAATTACTAACGACTAGTGATTGAATACGTCAAATTTTGCTAACAGTTTCAGTAGCAGTAGTGTATGAGCGATATATCTCCAAAGCCATGTCTCCAATAAAATCTGCGTTGAAGTGTGTTGTATATACGTATATTATGACGCGAAGTCAGCGTTATAGTCAAAACAAAGCCTCTGTTTCATATAAAAACAGAAATACATTTTATAGAGAAATATTATGGTTTCAATGATAAATTACCCTATATTTTTTCTTCGGATGGGAAATCATCAAATGACTCCTCCCGTTCTGGGCAGAGCAGGAGGGAGTGTCAGACTTTTACTGACTAAAACCCATCCATGTTCCTTCATCGCCCTTTGTGTTCCGGGGCCACGGTATCTCTTTCGAACAGTCCCGCAACCCCGGATGATAAATTACCCTGTGCTAAAGCCTGCTAGTGATAAGCTTAGGAGTAATAAAGTTGGCCATAGACTTCAACATACAGTAAGCATTTTACGCTGAGGTAAACAAGCCCTCCACATCGGTCTCCACCGGCGGTTTACAACAACAGTGTAGACACTTGTTTGAAATTCGTTTGACCTTCCACAACCTCTGTGGACGAACGCGCGTTGGTGTGGATGCCGCCGTTGTAAACACTTATTCCACAGGGTAAACGCTTGGTTTAAACCACGCTAGGACAGTTGCGCAGCGGCAACCGTTGCGTGCGCACGTCATCATCATTTACTTAGACTTTTCCCAACTATGTTGGGATCGGCTTCCAGTGTCTGTATATATTTATGTATCTTTGTAAATTTCTTAATTACCGCGTATCTTCCAAACGGCTAGATGGATTTTCCCAATTAAGGTATCGTTTTATTCGGCTTAAAATCCAAGTGCCAATACTAATAGCTGTGTAAAAAAAAAACAAAATGGCGGATTTTTGGCGCGAAATAGTAATACGTTACTAAAACAAATAACTAAACATAACGTACCCGAGCAGGGTATCAATAATACCAATGTAAGATAATTTTTCGTGGAAATAAAAGTTATTTTAATTATAGTTAACCGTAAAATGAAACATCAAATTGATTAGATAGAATGGAACTTAAGAGGAGTGAACGGAAGGATGAATAGATAGAGAAAGTGAAAGGAATGGCGGAATGAGAAAACGTAACATAACGACGGCGTTAGAATTAAGAAGTATTTTTTGTGCGTAACGAGGCAAAAATAAACGAAGAAATTAATAAAAACTGTTTCTCTCATCACCCCCCTCTCCCACAATTGGGGGCTCGTCCGGGATTGACTGGGAACATTTGGCTGCAACGAATCGCTGGCGTGTGCCGGGCGGTGGCGAGGTGGCTGCTACTGTTCGCTACAAACGAAGATTTCCACAAGAACAAGATGCCTGTGGATAAAGACACCGGAATAGGTACCTACCGGCGTCTGTCGGCACCAGTTCAGCCGCTGCGCCGGGGGCGTCGGCCATGTTGCTGGATGCTACGTACTTTACGACATAAATAAGATCAGTGGCGAGGACAAAACCTATTCTTCGTCAAAATGGGCTGCAGACATCGAGGATAATGCCGAAATATTTGCGTGGACCGCTCAGCAGAAGCTCATCATCGCTCGACGGTCGCAGCAGAATTAGGTATGTCTTAAATCCGAAAAGACGTATGATGATTTGAAAACAGCTGTTCTCAAGGAGTTTCCAGACGCACTAAATTCAAAAGAAATGAATGAATTCATGGCGAGCCGCAAGAAAAGGAAAGATGAAACTGTGTACCAGTACATGCTCATTATGAATGAGTTGGGCAAAAGAGCAAAATTTCCCGATTACATTGCTATCCAATACATAGTAGACGGTATATCTGATTACGAAAGCAATAAGGCGATATTATACGGAACCACATCGTACGGCGTGCTAAAGAAAAGCTCTCAATTTACGAGACAACGAAGTTAAAAACTTTTTTGCAAAAAATAAAACCGACTTCAAAAAAGGTAAAAATAACTCTATAACTTCAGAAGTCAGTGACCTTTGTTTGATTCATTTAGTTTTTTTTGTCACCGACTTTTGAAGCTATACTTACGTCATTTTAAACTTTTTTGTGTTTTTTGAAGGTTTTATTTTTGGTAAAAAAGTTCTTTTATTTTTCCATTTTTAGTTGTAATATCCTATGCAAATATTTGCTATGCATTTATTTTACATTGTTAACAATACATGTCATGGTAATGGGCTTATCCCCAATAAATGGAACTTAACATAGGTACCTAAACAGTCGAAATTTGGATGTATTGTACAGATCTGCGTACCCCTCAGAGCATACAGGCGTGATGATATGTTATGATGTTGTGAAAACAACAAACATCCAAGCGATTGCAGTAATCACGACCGATTTGCTGTCTATAATTGCAGAGTTCCATTGTCTTTCTCCGAAGATCACCATCAGATCTTCACCAAATTTAAACGGGACTACCGCGAAGTAATTTTATTCCAAACAAAAAAAGAATCATCGAAATCGGTTCACAATTGACGAAAAAAATACTGAACATACACAAAAAAAATCAGACAAATTGATAACATCCTCTTTTTGGAAGTCGGTTAACAAAGATTTTTACATTGAAAATGATTTAATTTACAAAGGAGTTGAGAAGAGATTAATTATACCAGAAGTCATGGACACCGAAATTATAAGAAGAGCTCATGAAGTTTTTGGCATGACATTTTGGCAAGAACTCCATTGATATGATAGAAAAAGATTATTACATACAAGATTTAACTAAGAAGGTGGATAAAATAATATTGGGATGTGTTCCCTGAATTTTGTCCTGTAAGAAGGGTGGAAAACAAGAAGGCTGTCTTAACCCAATAGAAAAAGGAGAACTTCCATTAGAGACGCTGCACTGTGATCATCTTGGTACATTTGATGTTACGAAGGAATTATACAACTACATTTTGACTGTCATTGATGCTTATACCAAATTTGTTTGGATATATCCCACGAAGACAGATCTAAGGAGACAGTAGATAAACTGAAAATTCATCAAAAAGATTATGGAAATCCCTCAAGGATTATTACTGATAAAGAGACAGCCTTTACAGGGAAGGAGTTTCAAGATTACTGTAATCAAGAAGGTGTTCAGCATCTCACAGTCAATACAGGCATTCCTAGGGGTAATGGACAGGTTGAGTGCATCCATAGGGTAATTATCTGTTTTGACTAAGATGTGTGCACAGGAACCACCTCATTGGTATAAGTATGTAAGTCAAGTTCAAAGAGCTAGCAATAGCACCTATCAGAGATCAATAAATACCTCGCCTTTTACTTATTGGAACAAAAATGAAGCAGAGAGAAGATAACCTAATTTTAGAATTAATAGAAGAAGAGTGTATGCTGAAAAACGACATAATTTAAGACAGGAAGCTAAAGCAGAGATTTTAAAAGTTCAAGAGGAAAATGTCAAGTCATTTAATAAAAGAAGGAAAGAAGAACAAGAAGATAAAGAAGGGGACATAGTTGCTATTCGCAGAACACAATTTGGAAATGCAATGAAACTGAAACCAAAATTTTTAGGACCATATAAAGTTATCAAGAGCTAAAGGAAGGTATCATGTCCACAAGGTAGACCTTAATGCAGAAGAACCTCTTAAGACTTCAATAGGTGTAGACTGTACGAAATTGTGGCCATGAGTTTGTTTGCTCTCACTGTGAGACTAGTTAACTAGTAAAGACAAAATAAATTGAGTAAGGGCTATTAATCCCTTACTCAATTTAGTTAGTCTAATATAATGTGATAGGTGGATGCTAGGTATTTTAGGTGGCATAGCCTTCATCAATTCTTTTCTTGTGGTCTTAATCTTTGATGTGTCAAGCTTTGAAATTTTGTTAAAATTTAATTTAGTTGCTTTATGAATTTTGTATCTACATAAGTAATTTGGGAGTCACTGTAAAATTGAAGTCAAGATGTATAAGATGAATCACTTACTTTTAGTAAGTTACTCATTGTTGTTGTAATAAACTAAATTTAATTGTAGTTCTGTATCAATGACTAATGTCATCCAAACAAATATTAATCTAAAATCTGTAACATATTTTATTCATATTGAGATGTAACCTACATGTTGCCTAACAAAGTTACATTCTTTAATTTTAGTAGCTTATGTGCATGTTAGTATTATATATAGATTTGGTTGTTAAGTAGTGTTGTTAACTTAAGTTCAAGATAAGATGATGAAGTGTATGGAAGGTAGTAAGAATTAGGTAGTTAGAGGATAGGCGTTAGTTAAGTAAAATGCATTTGTTAGTTAAAAAAATAAGTTTATTTCTGTTTCTTTTCACCAATTAAGTTGTATTATTGTTACCAAGTTAAACGTAACATTTTGATGTAAACTCAAAACCTAAAGTTGTTGAGTAGACAGTTCTCAGGAGTAATAACCTAATTTTAAAATCCTAAATCATTGTATTGTAAGTAGAAATAAAGTAGTATAGTTTAACATAGCTAGCCTAACAAAGTTACATTCTTTAATTTTAGTAGCTTATGTGCATGTTAGTATTATATATAGATTTGGTTGTTAAGTAGTGTTGTTAACTTAAGTTCAAGATAAGATGATGAAGTGTATGGAAGGTAGTAAGAATTAGGTAGTTAGAGGATAGGCGTTAGTTAAGTAAAATGCATTTGTTAGTTAAAAAAATAAGTTTATTTCTGTTTCTTTTCACCAATTAAGTTGTATTATTGTTACCAAGTTAAACGTAACATTTTGATGTAAACTCAAAACCTAAAGTTGTTGAGTAGACAGTTCTCAGGAGTAATAACCTAATTTTAAAATCCTAAATCATTGTATTGTAAGTAGAAATAAAGTAGTATAGTTTAACATAGCGTAGTCTGAGGTCAGACTATAGAGCAGAATGGCCGAGCTGTAGGATATTTTTTCGTGGAAATACAAGTTATTATAATTATAGTTAACCGTGAAATGAAACATCGAATTGATTAGATAGAATGGAACGTAAGAGTAGTGAACGGAAGGAATGAAGGATGAATAGAGAGAGTGAAAGGAATGGCGGAATGAGAAAACGCAACATAACGACGATGTTAGAATTAAGAAGTATTTTTTGCGTGTAATGAGCCAAAAATAAACGAGGAAATTAATAAAAACTGTTTCTCTCATCACGCCCCTCTCCCACATCAATATCTAAATTATCTACCTATATGTTTAAATTTAAATAGGAATAATTTAATAACATTTGCAGCCGGGTTTTTGATTTTTTAAATTAGCAACTTGTTCAGCATGTATAGGTACCTTTCTGTGCTGCGCGATAAGATTCCCGCAGTTGTCCCAGACGGTGCACGTGTTGTACAGATCGTCGCCGCTGCGCTCGGGCAGGGTCCCGCCCACCACACACACGCCAGCCTCAAGCGCCGCACGCTGCAGTGCCCTGGACGACTCCCCGTCAGGCACGCTCTCTGCGTATTGCTTGAAGTATTCTGCAATATTGGTAGTTATTTTATTATGTTTTACATCTTTGTACAGACATGCATAATGGGCCCATGGCGGTGGGGACGCAGGCTGGATACAGGCCACCTGGATCGGCCTGTAATCCATGTGTTCGATTTTTTACTCTAGTACATCCGACACGCAATTTCCTCAAGACATATTTATATTAACGGTACAAGCACAGTTTACTTTATGGCAAAAGCAACATAGTATAGCATACATAGGAAGTCCTAGATATCAAATTTTTGACAAGAATGTAATGACTGATTGGTGACCAGAGACCTATTCAGCAAACCTTGGTTTGCTGAATAGGTCTCTGGTCACCAATCCTTCACCAACCTTGAAATAATCATGAAACCACCAAATTACAGGCCAGCTGTAGACTAAGCCAGATGAGAAGAGAACCTTTAGAAGTTAATGATAATCCTACATCCAAAGTTGTAGATAGTGATGGGATAAGGTTATTAGACATTTTCATTATTTAGAAATATTCAGAGTTGCCAACTTTCAGTAATGAGAGACCAAAAGAGGTTGAAAGGTGAACGCAGACCTAGCCTCACCGCACGCGCTGCAGTCGCCACATTCGAATTCTTCTATGCAATCTCGCACACAGACATAGACACAAATTGCATAGAACTTAATACGAATGCGGCAACTGCGGCTAGGTCTGCATTCACCTTTAGCTAATTTTTAGGACTAGTACTTACTGGTTCCATAAGGTGCATTAAAGAATTCCGGCAGGGCCACTAGTTGGGCTCCATTACTTTTAGCTTTATGTATCTGTTCTACTGCATTGGCTAAATTTTTCTGCTTGTCCATGCCCACAGCCAGCTGGACCAAGGCAACCTTTAAGCCTGGAAAAGAAAATATTGTGGAACTCTAAACATAATTTATTAATGTATTTATAAAGACAATTAATATTTTTATGTTACTAAATTACTTTATGAAATGACAATTTCTAATCTTTACTAATATTTTAGAGAGGTACAATTTGTTTGTAAGTTTGTATGTAGGGGGGTAATCTCCAGAACCAATGATCGAATTCCTAAAAATTCTTTTACTGGCAGAGAGCGACATTATTCGTGGGTGCTAAAGGCTATAAATTATATTTATATCATACTTATTTGCCGAGCTATCACAATTTTTGCGAATTAAGTCACGGGTAAAGTTTAATAAATAAAGTAATGACTATACTTAGAGAAATAGTAGTTGATAGTGGATATGGAAGCTAATCTATTTAAATGCATATATTTATTTATGAATTGAATTTGCAGGACCATAGGTTGATTTAAATCCTGTAGAGTAGCAATAAGTGACAATATTGTGAATTAATTTCTATCTTTTTCTAGCTCAATTTGAGGTCACAAATGCCACATATATCTAGAGAGCTTTCATAATATCACGCCTGTTAAGGTAGAGTAGGCAGAAATACTGGTGGAGAGACTTGAATCACAAAATTTTGTTCTTTTATGATATTATGATTTATGTCGGGTGGGCTAATGAATACAAAATAAATTTACTACAAGTATAATATAGGAAATGAATTACTTTTTTGTCCACATTTAGAACAACACTCCAGTGAATAGTTTTGGGTTAACAAAGTCTTTATTAATTTATTTTTTGCTGGAGAAATCAAAGAGAGTGGAACTGAAACAAGATATTATTGAAAATATAAATGTTCAAGGTAAAAATTGAGAAACGTGACGCCCGCAGAGGCGGTGGGAGGGGGAGGTGAGCAACCCATGTTCATTATTAAACCAAAATCAATGTCTGATTTGAGAAGAAAAAAATGTTTGTTCACACTTATCCATTTAGTAACAATGTTTAAAGTGTCTTGATAAGTTATCTAAATTACTTGATAAATGGTGTATTGTGTGCTTTATAAATGCTCTCTTATAGAGATTAAATACTTGCTTCAATGCAAACAAACCTTTATCACAATGCAATAGGGTTTTTTATATGTAATAACTTTAAGTTTAAACTCTGAGGTTAACTTATCAAAAAGATAATGTAATGATGTAATTGTACAACTCTAAAAAAATGCTTTCGGGGTAACATTCGATTAAACCGGAGGGGGTAACCACAATCGGATAATTCATTATAATTAATCAGAAAATGTATTCACCACCAACACTTGTAGTTTAACTTAACTTTAAGTGAAGAAATATGTTAGTAGAAGCTTTAAGAACAACAATAAACTAGGAAAGAAGTTTAAAAACCAACTGTAATACTGTACCACTAGGATTTAGAATAGGTTTCTGTAAAAATCGCGGATGCGCTGCATCGGGACTCGACATTTTGCACTGACGCTTATACTGTAACTACGCTATCAGTTGTTTACCTCTTTTGAACATGCCGAGTATTGTACGGTTATGATATTATTTGAACTTTGCTGTGTTCTCAGACAATATCAAAGCACAACACGATCTAATGCAAAGAGCAGAATAGTTTTTTAAACGGTTTACGGTGTAATGCAAATGTCAGTTGAATGATTGAATGAAAGACATAACAGCTGATGCCATTGGCAGAAAAGATTGACGTTATTAACAATCAGCTGATCTAGATGCATTCAAAACTTAGGCTTTTGGTACTACCTATGAATAGAGTCGTAAATTGGAACTTTAATTTATATTATTTCCTGTAAAAGCATTGTTAGACCATGGACGAAACACGGATCCAAAAATTCACCAACACTATACCCCAACACTAATGCCCGTCTTCTTTTCATTTCGACCACCCACAGATGATGGTCTAGCCTTTCAAGCCACCCTTTTTACAGCTATCCCAATCCCGCCACGTTACTTCTAGTTAGTTTCTTTAGGTTTAGAGGCAACTATAACAGTAGAGTAGAAATAAAACGTTGCGTCCGTCAAATATTATTATTGTCAACAACAAAAATGGCTGCCCAGTTGGCGTCTTTCATAGAATTAGACATTAAATGAGTATTTTGTTTTTCAAATACAGTTAATGCCTGGTCCCATAGTATTGATTTTGTAAAATAAGTAACATTTTTATACATTTCGTGCAGGCATGATGTTTTCTTGATAAACTCACGTGACGTTTCTAGTAGCGAAGATAGTGTTAAAAAAATTGGGTAGAAGTTCTAATATTTTGTAACTCTATCATACCATATTCGCCGCGAATCTACGAAACTCAATTTGTGATTTGATATGATTTACTGAATTAATTATATAATACTGCAAAATGGAACCAGAAGTAAAAGTATGTCGTATTTGTTCAGTAGTGGACGTGAAATTACACGACCTGCGATCATACCCATTACAATCATATTACGGGTCTGTAATTGGAACCAATGTGGGTTGACCCTTTGTTTATTTATTTTATAAACTTATTGGTATTTATTTCTACACCTTTGTGTCATGAAGAAAATAATATTAATGATTTTCATAATTAAAAGAAAATACCTATTTATTTTTGTCAGTATACAGGGTGTTTGGCTTAAAGACCGACACAATTTTTCCAGGGATTTGGGAGGTCATTAGCTAGGTTCTACCCATACACCTTATGTCCTAAATGTCATGGTTGGTTACATATGTTTTTTTTTTCAAATGAAAAAAATACCCAAAATGTTTCCTTTATTTCCAAATAACTTTTTTGTTTGTGAGTGTAATGGCACAAACTTAATTTTGTTGTATTCTCCAAAGTCTTCCTAATCTAAATAAATCTTTGTTTGATAGAACTAGTTTCAAGAAAATTTCTTACGATCTACCAAAGTTATTTTCTTTTTTAAATGTATAAAATTGTACAACTTCAAAATTTATTATAAAAAAAACTAAAAGCCATTTTGAACTTAGCTTTATTTGAAAAAGTTCTTTAGTTGATACCCTTTCTAACTGTATGCTACATACGTCACAAAGAACAATTCATTAAGTAGTCAAAATGTTAGTTAGGAGAGCCAGGATTAAGGAAATACTTATAAATTTTAATTTGTTTTTATAAAGTAAAGTTATAAATCTTGTTCAAATTTGATTCAAATTAACCCAATATTACCCATACATCCTATGTCCCAAATGTCACGGTTGGTTACATATGTTATTTTTTTTTATTTAAAAAAATACCCGAAATGTTTCCTTTGATTCGAAATAACTTTTTCGTTTGTGGGTGTAATGACACAAAATAAATATTGAGTTAATTTGAATCAAATTTGAACAACATATAACTTTAGTTTATAAAAACAAAATAAAATTTATGTCTTTTCTTAATCCTGACTCTCCTAACTAACATTTTGACTACTTAATGAATTGTTATTTGTGACATGTAGCATACCGTTAGAAAGGGTATCAACTAAAGAACTTTTTAAAATAAAGCTAAGTTCACAATGGCTTTTAGTTTTTTTTATAATAAATTTAGAAATTGTACAATTTCATACATTTAATAAAGAAAATAACTTTGGTAGCTCCTAAGTTTTTTTTTTCAAACTAGTTCTATCAAACAAAGATTTATTTAGATTAGGAAGACTTTGGAAAATACAACAAAATTTATTTTGTGCCATTACACTCACAAACGTAAAAGTTATTTGGAATTAAAGGAAACATTTTGGGTATTTTTTTACATTTGAAAAAAAAACATATGTAACCAACCATAACATTTAGGACAAAGGGTGTATCGGTAGAACCTAGCTAATGATCTCCCAAATCCCTGAAAAAATTGTGTCGGTCCATAAGCCAAACACCCTGTATAAAAAATATTGAAAACTCTGAAACGTTTTTATCAAAAAACTGGTATTCAGTGAGAGAACCAAATAGCAATTGTGTAGCAAATGCAAATTTCATTGTTTAACTTACCTCCACAACTCATTTACTTCTCAAGACTTCTTGGTTAAACTTGTTTTCAGTGTTATGGACTTAAGACCACCAATAATATTCTGTGTATATCTATGAATGCTCTGTTCCAGCCCCAGTATGCCAACTTGCCACCATATGCCTGCTATGAGTGTGCCGCACTTGTGAGGAAGTTTTATTTCTTCAAACAAAAATGTCTACGTAGCCAGGCAGTCCTCCATGGGGCTACAGATTCCTTAGGAAATGTAAATATTATTATAAACTAGGATTTCAATTCATTAAGTGCCTGTTGATAATATTGTTAAAGAATTTTGGTTGACACAGAACCTAGTTATAATATTACTGAATTTGTGTTTCAGGTAAAATCTAAGAAAGTAAAATCAATTGACCGAAAAGGTATCCACATAGCATCAAACCTCAAAATCGTCACCTTACCAAACATAGAGATAGGTCTTGCGCCAAAACCCAAACTAAATGTAGAAGTAAAGCTTGAACCAGGCAGTGATGATGAAGATGATAAGTCAAAACTTGATCACAACTATGCTTCTTTCAACTCAATGGATCCCTGTCTCTCCAGTGATGATGATGAACCACTATCACTTCATAAGGAGAAGAAAAGTCAAAATAATGAATCAGATGATGGGAAGGTGAACTTGAAAGAAGAGTGTGAAGGCCTTGAAGTAAGATTAAATTTTCTAATCATTCTAGTGATAAATGTCCTAGCTTCACTTTTGGATAACTGAATGAAATGATTAAATTGAATTCTGTTCGGTCCAAAAGACAAACACTGAAGCAGTTCCTGCCTAACTGATTGTAACAGCATAGAACACAGTTCCCAGAAAATGTTGTGATATACTGAACCACTTCAAGAAGCTATTTGAAACACACAAATCAGTTAATTCATAGCTATTGTCTGTCCATTTTTTTTCTTATCTTTTCCTTTTTTTTTTTTTTTTTTTTCTAGCCTGCTCTGTCCCACTCCTGGGCAAAGGCCTCCCTCCATTCTTTCCACTTCTCGCGAACCCGCGCGTCCTCCTTCCAGTTCGGACGGAACCTGTCTAGTTCGTCCCGCCATCTCCTTCGTGGCCTGCCGCGACCCCGCCTCACTGTGTCAGGGCACCAGTTTCCTGCAATTTTGGCCCACAGTTTGTCCGGCATGCGGCAGACATGACCTGCCCAGTCCCATTTGAGTTGGGCAGCCTTTTGAGCCACGTCAGCTATATTTGTTTTGGAGCGCAGTATTGTGTTTCGAACACGATCCGTTAATTTAACACCTAGTATACTGCGCTCCATTGCTCGTTGGCAAACCTTGAGTTTGGACTTCTGCATGTTAGTCAAAGACCAAGTCTGTGCACCATAGGTTAAGACGGGGAGAATGCACATGTCCATAAGTTTCCGTTTCAGTGCCATAGGCAACTCACCCTTGAATAGTTCCTTCATGGACCAGTAGCTCTTCCAGGCGTTTTCTGTTCGTCTTGCGACTTCTTTGTCTTGCCTCGCCTGGAATGAGACTACTTGGCCCAAGTACAGGTATTCCTGGACATGTTGTATTGTCTCCCCGTCTACTTTTATTAGTTTAGATCTTTCATTGCACATAACTTTGGTCTTCGACATATTCATCTTCAGTCCAACCTCAAGGCTTGCATCGCTTAGATCTTGAAGCATAAGCTGGAGTTCAGTGGCTGAGGATGCAAAGAGAACAATGTCGTCGGCGAAACGTAGATTTGACAGTCTCGTATCGCCGAGAACAATGCCTCTTTCCCTCCAATCGGCTGCCAACTTCCTGAAGATTTCTTCAAGGGTACTGGTAAAAAGTTTAGGAGATAGCGGATCGCCCTGTTTGACTCCTTTCTCTATTTTGAATTTTGGACCTGTGGTTTGTAATTTTATTGCGGCTGTACTATTTCTGTATATATTGCGTAGTAGATGTATGTATGTGGGGTCGATGTTTTGGTTGCTTAAAGCGTTAAAAATGGCTGTGTGTGTAATGCTGTCGAAGGCTTTGGAGTAGTCGACAAAAGCTAGATGTAGTGGGAGTTTGTATTCTTGATATTTTTCTATAATTTGATTGATTGTATGTAGGTGGTCAGTAGTAGAAAGGCCAGGGCGGAAGCCTGCTTGTTCAGGAGGTTGATGATTATCTAATTCACCGGCTATACGATTTTCTATTATTTTAATGAAAGTTTTATAGATATGTGATATGAGACTTATGGGCCTGTAATTATTAATGTCTGACTTATCACCCTTTTTGTGGAGCAGAATGATGTTTGAGTGACAAAAATCTTTAGGGAAATTTCCGGTCTGTAGAATGCTGTTAAAGAGCTTGGTGATGTATGGGAGGAGAATAGGTTCACCTATTTTCAAAGCCTCTGTGCTGATGCCATCTTCGCCACATGACCTATTGTTTTTCAATTTGGTGAGTGCTACATGGACTTCGTGTCCAGTTATGGGTGGTATGCTTTCAGGACAACAGTAGTCGGGTATTGAGGATGGTTGAGTGTCGTCAGAGTAAAGGGTTTTATAAAATTTTGTGCAGATATCTAATATTTTTGATCTATTCATTTGTTTCTTACCGTTGTCGTCTTTTAAATATGTAATCCAGGACTTGTGATTTGAAATACCTTGTTTTGCTATTTTCAGAGAGCAGTTGTGTTCTAGAGCATCTTGGACCAGTCTATTGTTGTAATTTCTAATATCTGTTCTAATACTACGTTTAACTTCTTTATCTTTAAGTCTGTACTGTAAATCTCTGTTTGCACACAAATTCTGTCTTTCCTCTATTAATTTTACTGTTTGGTCTGATAGTTTTTTGCTTTTGCGTTTTATTTGCGTTACTGCTCTGCTGGCTTTAGTTAAACTTTGCAATATTTCGTCGTGTTGTTGTTGGACATCTTTTTCTTCGATCGCTGAATCAAGCATATCAAAACTATTTCTAAGCTCTAGTTTGAACTGTTTACTACCTAGTATAAGTGATTGCTTATTTAATTTTCTTACTTGGTTTTTTATATATTTTTATTATTTATCTTTTCCTTATCAAATAATAATAAAGGAAGCATATATTTTGACCGTACTCCCGATCTCGACACCGGCGGATCACAATTTTTTATATTTTTTAGTCGTTTTTATTATCGAAAATTAAAAATGTATGTCACTCTAGACTTCGTGAAATTGATTTCCCTTCAGAGCTAAGAAGCTGCTCAGATAATATGTGTTGTAAAAAAAGTCATAAAATCCTGTTAGATAACATGTATGACGAGATTATCTGTATACTGTCGGAGGCCGCTTTAAGTAGGTAGTTATAATGTTACCGAGAAGCGTAGAGGTAAATACATTACCGGGTGGAATAGGCACGTCCGCGGCGCTCACGAGAGGGCTCGGCTATGTTTTCAGGCTTGGTTGTATGGGGGTAAGCCCGGGGCCGGGGGGGGCGGGGGGTCTTTATGATGATATGTGTGAAACTAAGCGCGCTTTTAAATCAAAATTAAAGTGGTGTCAGAATAATCAACAACAAATAAAAATGGATATTGGTGCCGATTCCCTTGTTCACAAACTAAACTAAATTTAAGTTGAATGCATCTTTTTCTTTCTATTTCATTATGAAAAGGACAGAAGATAAATATTAGTTTAATCCTGTCAAATTAGTCAGCACCTGACGTAATTTGATGTAATTTTAGTAGACAACTTTTTAATCGCGTCTAAAACTTGTATGGCGCTGATTAATTTGACAGAACATAACTAAAATTTATCTTCTGTCCTTTTCTTAATTAAATAGAAAGAAAAAGATGCACTAAACTTAAATTTGGTTTAGTTTGTAAACAAGGGAATCGGCACCAATATTGCTGAACTTCACTCAAACAAGAAGTGGTCAGTTCTGGAAAAACACTAATAAATGAATCATAAGCCGGGCCTCCCCGTCAGCTTGGCGGACGTGCACGAGCCTAGTGAGATCGCCACTATGTTCTCCCACCATTTCAGGGTGGACTCACCTCTGGGGCCAGCGCGGCAGGGGCCCGATGCTGGGGAAGGTAGTGAGCGTAGTGTTTCTTTTACTACGAAGGAAGTGCGTGCGGAGATTAAAGGCATGGTGAGGGGTAAGTCCCCGGGTCACGACAGCCTTAGCATCGAGCACCTGCAGCACGCAGGTGTACACCTACCCAGAGTGCTTGCTATGTTTTTTACCCTGTGTTTAGGCCACTCCCATCTGCCCGACAATCTAATGCGTACTATAGTTGTACCAATCATCAAAAATAAAACTGGTGATACATCGGTTGTAAACAACTATAGACCGATCTTACTAGCCACAGTGGTCGCCAAAGTGCTGGACAGTCTGCTGGGTCAGCACCTGGATAAACGCGTCTCGCTAAACGACGCGCAGTTCGGTTTCAGGCCCGGGCTTTCTACCGAGAGTGCTATCCTGTGCCTTAAGCAGACTGTACAGTATTACACGAGCAGGAAGACTCCAGTCTATGCATGCTACCTCGAGCGTTCGATCTTGTATCGTATGATATTCTATGGGGTAAATTAAGGGATGAAACTTGTCTACCTGGGGAAATTTTACTGTTATTTATGCATTGGTATAACAATCAGAACAATTTTGTAACATGGGCAGGGTCTCTTTCGCGGGAGTATGGGCTGGAATGCGGGGTGAGGCAGGGGGGGCTGACCTCTCCCAAGCTCTTCAGCCTGTACGTCAACCGACTGATCGATGAGCTTAGCAGCACCGGCATAGGGTGTCATTTAGATGGAGTGTGCGTGAATAACATCAGCTACGCAGACGATATGGTGCTGCTGAGCCCGTCGATTGGTGCCTTGCGAGGGCTCTTGAAAATTTGTGAGTCCTACGCGGTGGCCCATGGGATCAAATACAACGCGAAAAAGAGTGAAATAATGATTTTTAGGCCGGACAACAAGCGATACATATTCGTTCCGAATTTCACTCTAAGTGGTACAGCTCTAAACAAAGTCGAGCAATTTAAGTATTTGGGCCACTGGGTCACCGAGGACCTTAGGAACAGTGTAGATATCGAAAGGGAGCGCAGAGCGCTGTCTGTCCGATGCAACATGTTGGCTCGCAGGTTTTCACGGTGTACAGGGACTGTCAAAGTTGCGCTTTTTAAAGCGTACTGTCCGTCCTTGAACACCTGCAGCCTGTGGGTTAACTATACACAGCGGACATACAGCGATCTGCGCATTCAATACAATAACGCGTTCCGGGTGCTGATGGGGCTGCCGCGCCACTGCAGTGCCTGCGCGATGTTCGCGGCGGCTGACACAGACGGCTTTGCGGCCATCATGCGCAAACGGTGCGCATCTATCATGCGCCGCACGCGCGACAGTCCCAACCATAGACTTAGTATATACTGCCGGTCCCAACACCATCCTGCGCTGGCGGACCGGTGGGACTCTCCGATACTGGCGCGCTGGATACGGCTGCACGCAGTCGTTTAGTGATGTGCCGCCACTATCGGGAAGTCCACCCGACCTGCCACTTGAGTATTATTATTAAAAATACAATAGTTATTGTTATTACTAACACTAGTTTTTAAGCTCGCAAGTTTACTAACAAATATGGATGTAATCTTAGGATGAATCTGAAATAAATGATTTATTATTATTATTATATTATTATTAAAGAAATATTTAAAAATGTATAAAATAAGATAATGGAATGAATAAGGAAACATAATTTTGCTTTATTTTTTGCAGTTTGCTGTAGGCACAGAAGACTCTGGACATTCAATTGAAGTACCTAAAGTGACAGAAAGGAAAAAGAACCCCCGATTAAAAACAGGAATTATTAAGTGTAAAAAAGAGTTATTAAACCAAAGGGTTGCCGGTGATGACAAATGGAATGATGTTGCGCAGTACACCAATCTTATTACTTTGACGGTATGTGGAATGGAATCAGAATGTTTATTTCATAACTATTTTTTTGGAAGAAGACTTCTTTTTAAAATTCCTGTCAAAGTGTTGGACTGCTGATACCTTTTACTTCTCACTAAAAAATATTTCTTCAGTTTGTGTTCTATGTCCATTCCAGTTGGAAGAGCAGAAAGTAGATATTCTGAAGAGGAAGAAGTCATCCAACTACTTGAACTCTCGATTCCAGTGCAATCTGTGCTATAAAGGCTTCATTTACAATGGTGCCTGGAATCATCATGTCAGCAAACATGCTTTGGTAAGCTTTTATCTTATATAACAATTATTGAATTTAAAAAAAAAAGTAAAAAGAAAAAAAAAGAATAAATAGACAAGAAAAAAAAAGAACAAAAAGTATCTATGTAGTATTTCAACTATCTGGTGTCCACGACACAAGCCTCGTTGTTTAGTGTGGCACTAGATGGCGCTGTGTGTTTAGCAATATTTATTTATTTATTTTTAGTGAATTACTTTGCCAAAAATAATTGTAGTTGGCTGAGGTATAATAAAAATACAGTATTTACCAGAAAGATGTAATCTTACACTTATGACGCATAAACTGTTGCCACGTAGGTACCGCTAAAAATCTGCTGTTATTTGTTTTATTTGTTACCGTGTAGGTATTGCACTTTTGTAGGAAACAGGAGTATTTTTTTAATTAAATGTATTTTTTTTATCGGTATTATGTACGTCATTCTGAACACCCCGGTTCAGAATAGCGTAGGTACTGAATACTTGGTAATCGCTGGTCCCTTCAACCTTGTTTAAGAGTGTAATACAGACTATAAAACTTTTTTTTCTTTTTTCTTATCTGCTATCAGTCATCTCTGACTATGATCAGATGTGTGGAAAGATGCATGAAATTTTTACAGAATCAGGACCAGTGTCCAAATTCTACTTAATCTGGCAGCACAATGTCAGCTTTCTTGAGTCTCTTGGTATGATTTGGCATCAATAGTGAACGTGAGAGGGGATTTGAATGCTTGATCTTTGATCTTTGTATTTCTCTAGGTAGTTTCGCGCACTTAGGTCGGTTAACTAGCGTCGGAGTTATGGGAATCACAAAATAAGTACTGGATTTACTTAGTGATTGAGTAAGTTTATTAAAATAAATTACAAGGAGCAAGAATGCTGACCGACCGAACCCGGAGACGAGAAGTTACTGACTGCATTCTACACTTTTCAATTATTGAAAACTTGGGATACGGTCGGAGCGGCACGTTACGAACTAAAAACTGTACAAAGGTTTCTTTATCTAGCTAACACAATACAAATAGCATAGTTAAACAATAAACACATTACAAACAGAACCGTCGGTATCTCAACAAAAATATCAAAGGCTATTACTCTAAATTCTTAAAACTAATATGAACAATAAGCAAACTGGGCAAGGCCCTTTTTTTTTTTTTTTTTTTCGGATGGGAAATCATCAAATAACCCCTCCCGCTCTGGGCGGAGCAGGAGGGAGTGTCAGACTTTTACTGACTAAAACCCATCCATGTTCCTTCATCGCCCTTTGTGTTCCGGGGCCACGCTATCTCTTTCGAATAGTCCCGCAACCCCGGCAGGCATCGGTCCTTGCGGACCCCTTCCTTTTTGCTGACTCTCTTTGAGGCGCGCGTGGAACACGAACGCGCCGTCGACACGGCCTATCGTCATGAGACGGACGGACGGCGAGCTAGCCCATAGCTCACCGTCCACAGGCCCGCGCCTACGGTGGCCGGGGGCCACGTGGTGGTGGCCCCCGACGCCCGGGGCGTCTCCCGCGGCGGCCGGGACGTTGAGAGGTTCTCTCCCTCTCACGTTCCGCCACCTCCTTCTCTAGCATTACTGCTTCGCAGAAGGAGGTGACGGCGTCCCATTCCGTCTCGCTTCGGACCATGGCTTGCACCAGGGCCGGACGCGAGAGGTCGCCGCCGCCGATCGCCGCTTCGAGGACACGGCGGTGCTCCGCCCACGCGGGGCACACCTCCACCGTGTGTTCCACCGTGTCCTCAGGTCGATCCTCACAATGGAAGCACCCGGGCGTTTCCTCCCGCCCGATTCGGTGCAGGAACCTCTCGAACACTCCGTGTCCGGTGAGGACCTGCGTCAGGCGGAAGGCGAGGACGCCGTGGCGTCTCTCAAGCCACTCCTCAAAGAGGGGACTTATCGCCACTATCGTGGCGTGCCCTGCACGGGGTTGCGACAGTCGCTCTCTCCATGTCGCCATGAGATCCCGCCGGAAGTCTGTCCGCTGAGCGACAATTTGTCGCTGCAGCGGAGTTTCCCCCCGGCGTAGCGCCTCTGCGCGCCATGCATGTAGGCGCGCGAGGACTATCGCCTCTAGATCCCATGGCGGCAATCCGGCAAGGAGGCTCGCCGCCTCGCGGGAGATCGTACGGTACCCCCGGGCCAGCCTTACGGCTACTACCTTTTGGGGCGCGTTCAAATAGTGAGCGGCTCGCAGCCTCAATGAACGCGCCCACACCGGGGCCCCGTAAAGGGCCATTGACCGCACGACTCCCGCGTAGAGTCTCCGGCAGGAGGCGTTCGGCCCCCCCAGATTGGGCAGGAGCCGCCTGAAGGCAGCCCCAGTCCGTTCCAGTTTGGGGGCCAAACGTCGGAAATGTTCTACGAAGTTCCACCGGCTGTCAAGGACAAGTCCCAAGTACTTTAACGTCGACTCAACGCCGATGGATACCCCTCCTACCGTCAGTGAGGATCCCGGAGGTGGCGCATTCCGAGGCCCATGAAAGCACATGGCCTCGGACTTGTGCAGTGCCACCTCGAGACCCAGTTGCCGGATCCTCTCAACGACTATCGCAACCCCGCGTGTCATCGCTTCGGCCGCCGCCTCGTGCGACCTCCCCTGTGCCAGCACCAGCGTGTCGTCAGCGTAGCACACTACGCTGACACCGCTAGGGAGGTTAGCGCGCAGCACCCAGTCGTACCCGATGTTCCACAAGGGTGGCCCTAGGACCGATCCCTGCGGAACACCGCACGACATCTCTCGCCGGTTCCATTCTCCGCTGCGACCAGGGTAGATGACGGCTCTGTCCGTCAGATAGTCCCCGACCACTCGACGGAGGTAGGTTGGCACCCGGTGATACCGGAGTGCCTCCCTAATGCAGCTCCAGGGCATGGAGTTGAAGGCGTTGGCGATGTCGAGAGACACCGCCAAGACAACCCCACCCCTGGAAACCGCATCCCCCGTCGTGAGGGCTCTCACGCGCATGATGGCGTCCACCGTAGAGCGCCCCTTGCGGAAACCAAACTGGTGTTCCGCAAGGTCCGGCCCAGTCCCCGCAAGGTGCTCGGCGAGGCGGTTCGCAATGACTCTTTCAAAGAGCTTGCCCACCTCGTCGAGCAGCACCACGGGCCGGTATGCGGACGGAGAGTCCGCAGGGCGCCCCGGCTTCCGGATGAGGACCAGCTTCCCCGTCTTCCAACGAAGCGGGAACTGGCCTCTCTCCAAGCATGCGCTTAGGAGCCCCTCCAGTCGGGGCCCGAGAGCCTCCGAGGCCAGGACCCAGGCTTTGCCAGGCAAGCCATCGGGTCCCGGGGCGGTATTTTTGGCACTGAGCCTGCGTACCGCCACTCTCAGGTCTACCCCAGTCACCTCCGGAGTGTCGTCGTCGTCGTCCTGATGATCCGCTTCCAGCACCGCAGGCGGCGGAGCCATAGGCGGGGGTGGGTGTTCCCCTCGCGAAGGGAACAGAGTGCTCACCACGTCCTCCACGAGCTCAGGCCGGAGACTCTGCGTCAGTGGGGGGGCCCAGGGGCGGAGTTTGTCCCGCACCAACTTGTAATGGCGCCCCCATGGATCTCTGTCGAGAGTCCCCAGCATCTCCTCGCGGGCCAGATCCCTGGCCCGCAGGACAGCCTCGCGGAGAGCAGTCTTCGCCGCTCTGTACCCCTCATATAGCTCCGCCTCAATGGCTGCCGCATCCGGTGGGCGGATGCGGAGCCTGCGATGCCTGGCGTACAGGTGCCGTGCAGCGACGCACGCTTTGCGCAGAGACGTTAGCTCTCGCGACCACCAGTACACCTGACGCCGGGCGCTTCTTGGCCGAACGCGGGGCATTGCCACGTCGCAGATGTCGGACATGGCCTCCTGGAACCACCCTGCCTCATTGTTTACGTCGGCAGGCCTGTCCGGTGATGTCACCCAGGCCTGCACGATCGAGGCTTCCAGGAGGAGCTCCCGGTCCAGCTGCTTCAGCGCCCAACGCGGACCACTCGGGGCCTGTTGGACCGGCGCGCTTGAGGTCTGGGTGGAGACGTCGAACCGGATGTACCGGTGGTCGGAATAGGTCTCCACCCCCGCCATGACACGCCAGTCAACGACACGCGGCGACAGAGCAGGGCTAGCGAACGAAATGTCCACCACCGACTCGCCCCGCATCCGCACACACGTGGGGACAGAACCCCGATTTAGGACGACCAGGCCCTTCTCCAGGGCCCAGTCTTCCACCATCCTTCCCCGCACGTCTGTGCAACGAGAACCCCAAGCCAAGTTCTTGGCATTGAAGTCCCCGAGGACAAGCACGGGGAGGGAATGGTTTCCGACGACAACACTCAACTCTGCGAGAGAGTTGTGGAACTCGGCGAGAGTTCGGCTCGGGGAGAAGTATACTCCCACCACTACGATCTCCCCGAACCGGGCTGCTACGCACCCCCGACCCCTCCTGACACCTTCAAGGGTCGGGGTACCGGCGGCGGCCGACGACACTATGGTCACTGAGCCGCTAAGGTCCGCCACCCAGTCTTCCCTGGGGAGGACAAAGTAGCTGGCGGCAGCTGGCTTGCCGCAGGCACTGGCCCACTCGCCGCTGGCACTGGCGCTGGAGCCGACACAGTCGCCGCCTGTGCAGCCGCCTTGCCCTTTCTCCTCCTGGGCGCCTTCTTAGTCGGTGCCGGTTGCGCCGGAGCTGACTTTCCAGGGGGAGGGGGCGCCGCAGCCCTGCCGGAGGACTGGCTCGACGGCCCAGGTCCGGGTGTGGCAGCCGCAGCAGCCGCGTATGACACCGTACTCGGCATCGTGCTCGGGCCCGCGGCTGCCTTCTTTGCACCCAGGGCGGGGCGCAGAACAATTCCCTCCAGGACGGAGAACCGCGCCTGGAAGGAAGCCAGCTCCTGCCGAACCAGGTTCAGGACCTGGTTCTCCACCGGCACGGGCTCGGCTTGTCGCTGTTGCTGCTGCTGTTGGTGGCCCCCATTTGGAGGCGCAGCACGGCTACCAGCCTCGCGCAGATTGGCCAGGTCGGCGTGGAGCTTGGCGTTCTCCTTTTGGAGAACTTCCATGGCGGCCGTCAGGCGGGCCACCTCCTCCCGCAGCTTGACCAACTCCTCTCCACCTACCGGAGGCGGAGGAGGGGAAGGCCCCGCAAAATTGGCCTCCGCTGCCGCCAAGATGGAGGCGGAAGCCGCGGGTATGGCCTTAAGTTTGGTGCCTGTCTTCACCTTATAGGCCACGCCCCTTATCGCGGCTTCCACCGCCTTTGTGAACCTGGCCTTACGCTCCGCCTCGGAGCCGCCAGTTGCACCCGCCTCATCACCAGGCCCGGGAACAGTAGTGCCCGGGGGGCGCACCTCCTCGGCAACTCTTGCCGACCTCACGGAGGCAGGGAGCCCCCTCCCCTTGCCCCGGATCCCCCCACGCTTGTTGCTGGGGATTTTCCGGGCCGAGGCCTCCTCATCTCCGGATGACGACCCCCGGTCGCCATCCCGCCTGGGCCGCTTGCGGAAGAACTTGCTGTTCTCCGCAGGCGTCCCGGCCCTCGCGCGACGGGAGCTCTCTGAGCCTCCCGCGCTCACCTCACTTGATGCTACGTCGGACTCCGACGCCGCATCCCTCCTCTCCTCCATCTTGCCGTTGCCGGCGGTGTTTGTTTTTTTATTAAAATCTTCCATATCTAATCCCACGAGAATGGGGGAAATAACATACAATCTAGGCAGAGACCCCTGTACCTAGAAGTGCAGATTTAAGCATTTGTTACTCGCCATGGGGGTCTGCAGGTACCTGGCGAGGAGTGCACTAGCGACTGATTTGTTCCATGGAACACCCGTCAGCCATACATCCCCTCGCGGTGCGTCGCCACTTGGGATTCGGGGTAACTTTTTATAGAGGTTTTCTACCTCGCGGTCCGGGCGGTTAAGCCAAGACCCTCGGTCCCCTATCGAAACCGCGAGACGTGATCCACAGCGCTTCGATAGCCAGATTACGAGATTGACGGTGACAGAGGAGGACGGATCCTTCTCTGTCTGCTCGGAGGCAGGGTGAGTGCACACCAAGCCCGCCCTCATTCCTCAGCTGTGCCCTCTGCTTTACAGAGGGTCACGCAGAGGAACGCACCGTTGGTCCTGAAAGGACCCTACCTTTGTCAGATTCATTAGCCGCGGCGGTCACATTCCCCGGGGGATAAAAGGAAACTCTCATTTCCTCTCATTCCCCGGAGAAGGATACCGCCGCGTCCAGGGTGCACCGGCCCAGCAGCTGCTCTTCCCTCCAGACGTATCGAGAGGGACCAGCAGCCGCCAGACACACGTGGAGGACTTCTGACATCGCACCCCTCTGACATCGCACCCCGGCAAGGCCCTACCATAAACTATTGTTATCCTTACATAAAACCTGCAATAAAACATCTGCAGGCTTGCCGTGAGAACCTAAAGCTTAAATTACTTAAATACTAAGTTCACTGAAGTAATATCTATAATATTCATCATCATCATCAGCCTATTAATGTTCCCACTGCTGGGACACAGGCCTCCTCTCTATGAGACGGATTGGGCTATAATCCACCACGCGGGCCCAGTGCGGGTTGGTAGCTGTCACATGTCTTCGATTTGCGAGCGTACCAGGACGCCGCTGGGTCCCTCAGGATATTGTTTTGACTTCTTTGAATGCACATGATATTTGATTTGCTTGCAGAAGACCATAATAAAATTGAATCCCATATGTCCATATTGGTTTTATGATGGAATTATTCCATCCAAACTCTTAAGTTTGTTACTCAGGGAGAGTGACGATTGTCTGCCTAGAAGCCAGAGCAAGTTCTTGAATCGGTAGTTTATTTCTGTTTTTTTTTTTCTTTAGGTGATCCTTCCATGTCAAGACTATAAAACTGACCAACTTTTTCCATAGGACCAACCTCGTAATTTCGAAAAAATAATCAGCTGTCCCATGTACTATTTTAACAAATGTATAATGTATACGCTTTTTTTTTCCGGGGCGTCTACCGCGGCGGCCGGGACGTGAGGTTCTCTTCCTCTCACGTACCGCCACCTCCTTCTCTAGCATGACTGCTTCGCAGAAGGAGGTGACGGCGTCCCATTCCGTCTCGCTCCGGACCATGTATACGCATCCTGTTTTTATTTTTTTTTTCTTTCGGGTGGGAAATCATCAAATAACTCCTCCCGCTCTGGGCGGAGCAGGAGGGAGTGTCAAACTTTTACTGACTAAAACCCATTCATGTTCCTTCATCGCCCTTTGTGTTCCGGGGCCGCGGTATCTCTTTCGAACTGTCCCGCAACCCCGGCAGGCATCGGTCCTTACGGACTTCTTCCTTTTTGCTGGCTCTCTATGAGGCGCGCGTGGAACACGAACGCGCCGTCGACACGGCCTGCCGTCATGAGACGGTCGGACGACGAGCTAGCCCATAGCTCTCACCGTCCACAGGCCCGCGATGTATACGCAGCCTTGGTTACCATTTCGGAATATTCAGATGTCCTTCACCAACAGTCAGATATTCGCGAGAAAGGCTTGGACAAATGCAACACACTCCCATGTCGGTTCAGGACAGTGTAGGCTCTAAAGTACCATGTCATTAGTTTTCTTTGTTCTCAGACGGCAGGTAGCTGGGAGTGTCAAGTCTGTAAGTTTCGGTTCAAAACGAAGCGCGCCTATCAGAAACATGCGTCCAGACACGTGAAGAAATACGCCTGTAAATCTTGTCCGTACATATCTTCCAACACGTAAGTAAAACTGTTCACTACTACTACAACAGCCCATACCGTCCACTGCTGGACATAAGCCTCTCCCATGCTGGGAGGAATTTGCCGTAATCTCCACGCTTGGCAGGCGGATTGGAGATCGCAGTGACGAAAGACTAACAGAAAACGCTGGTAAAAAGGTCTATGGTGTGGAGGCGCAAGGTGTTCTGCCTCAGACATTAGTCACCTTATACGATACCTGTGAGAGTAATGGGTTGGTTCTATTCTACTCTGCCAGATACCACACGGCTAAACTATCAAACTATTCACACTAGCAGATAAAGGTATAAAAAGTAGTGCACATATTGTGCTTCCTTGTGGCACAGAATAGATAATAGTACTAGCGTACAGAAGTTGCACTCCTTTGATCTTGAAGAAAGCCGACATTTTAAATACCTAAACTAGGCGCGCTCGATCTAAATTGTGCCTTGACGCCACGCGTTAGCGCATTTTATTCGGCGTCTCACTACTTAATGGTCAATCGGTAGGGTTGCCTCAAGTACTAAAAATAAAATACTACCAACATTTTTGTATTATGTATTATTATTTAAATGTTAATTAAAACTTATATAATTACAATTGTTTTACTTTAATACAGGGTGTAAAAGACCTCACCACGAGGCCGTCAACCAAGCATTCTGTGTACATTAAACTAAGTAACTTAACGCAATAATTATTGCTGGGAAACGACTTTGCTTTGGGGTGAAAAATCATGTTTTGTGGTAGAAGTCAATGTAACGCACTCAAAACATGGTGCTGATGGATGGTTTGAATAGTACGGGGGTCGTGGAGGTGTTTAAAGTAAAAATATTACATTAAAAACTTGTCAAATAGTGACCTTGTGGCCTTTCGGCTTCGTTAAGAGATGTTTTACACCCTTTATAATGTCTCATATATTTCTTGCCTTCTCTTAAATAACGATTATTAAATTTAATAGCAGCATCCATACACGCAACAGTTTTTCCGGCTTGTCATTTTCATTTCATTTAATTTAATTTTTCTATTTGTTTAATTTTTATTAATTGTACTGTTAGTCTAACAATTTTAATTTGTGTTTTGTCCTGTGCGGGCTAATAAATGCTTTTTCGTACCACTTGCTCAAAAAAGTGACATTCTATGCCACAAAAAGCGAACATAACAATAGTCATTTTTAATCTGTTAAAAACAGGGAAAGAAAATTGTACTGAATTTCATTCATCCTCTAGGGGGAGAATGTTATTTAAATTTGGAATACTTACCGAAATTTATACTGAACTACATCTGTGTTTACACCATTGAGTTTGTATATAAAGCATTATACATCTTTTTGAAAAAGGAATACGCATTTATTATGCAGTTATGATTATTAAATAAAATTACGAAAACCGATGCCTTTGCCTTTCCGACAAAAAATATTAGTCTAGGAATTTGCCGCGTTTTTGTTTCCTTCAAATACATAAACGTTAAGTTTATTTTCATAAATAAGTTAAAGTTCTAAAAATACGTTACGATGTTAAATCAAAGCGATCTGCAGTGACAGTGAATTGTCGGATTCCATCAGTGCAAATGCTGCCGCAATTATGAATAATTTTTACTTTTAAATGTCATTATTTTTAATAAATGCTTATCTCATATTATTATTGTGTTAATTTTTTCGCAAATGGTACGAAAAGTAGAGTATTTTCCTCGGTGATAAAGCTGTCTTAGTCTTGGGTGAACTTAAATCCCTCACTACACTCAGGACTCGTCTTAAATCCCTCGCTTCGTTCGTGATTAAGGTTTTTAACACCCTCGCTACGCTCGGGAGTAAACCTCGAGTCCTTCGTTACGCTCGCGATTTAAATCTTCACCCGCGACAAGACACTGCTTTATCCCCTTGGTTAATAATCTACTATTTCTTTCTTTTAATAATGATTAATGATCAATAAATCAATCAGTTAACAAACACGAAGTACGAGTAAGTCTAAGTACGCAACGCAAGCGACCAGTCGAAAGAGTGCGAAAAATTAACACGGCTTACGTACGCAGTTACGCACGGCTGGAGCGCGACAGCCCTAGAGAGCTTGCATATTCAATATGAGCGAAGCGGTAGGTAATTATCTCATGCCTACACACGGAGTGCAAGAGCTGTGCTTGTGGTAGACCTTTGAAACTCCCCTCAGATTATATTATAACTTCATTTTTTTTTAATCTAGTTCTTAATAACTTTCATTGTGACAAATAATCAATCTAGACATCCAGGTTTTCGTCAGAACATCTGAGGACAAAGAATTAATGGTGCACATTATCAAAAGCTTCAGTCAAGTCAATGGCCAAAAGTATTTAGATTGATTATAAGTCGACATGTAGCGGCACTACAAAAAGCAACATCAACAAAAAGTACTACAGCGCCATCTATGACACAAACGATGAACTAAAAACTGACAAGTCCTACATCGCGCAAGCAGAGTTATCCGCGACTTAAGACTATACGAGAACCCGACAACAACTGTCGGGCAGTGGCCCACCAGACATAACACCCGTCTGGTCGGAGGATCCTCCCTTTTCTATGGGGGATGAAGAGCTTTACACCCTGTTCTTCATACTCCCAAAGACATATTCCATAGCGTAACAAACGCTAATCAATAGTTAAACATGTTTTTGTTTGTCCAGGAATCAAGCAAAGAAGCATCAAGCGTGGCATAAAGGAGTTACTTTCAAGTGCAAACATTGCGATGAAATATTTACGTAAGTGATGAATATTCTAATTATTGAATCTATTCTAATATTATAAAGATAAGAAGTTAAGAGATGAGAAGTTGAAGATTACCCATCTTCAACGGTAATTTTAAATCTCGGTTTACTTGCGCTAAAACGGTTATCGTGTAGTCAGTACATCATTCTGAACACCCACACATAGAATTTTTTTGTCCGTTATTTAAAAAATAACAGCTATTTCCTACAAAACTGCAATACCTACACGTTTAAAATGTATGGAATGGGTGCGCCAAAGTTCACCTAAATTTTCAACTCCGATAATTGGAAATCCGAAAATGTTCTTCCTAAAATTTTTCATCCTAACAATCACAATTCCTAACTACTCTGTCTCTAATGTTCATAATTTCGAAGCATTCAACTTCATAATGTCAGTAGCAATAAACATCTATTATACTTTTATTTGTTTTCCTATATTTTCTCAACATAACCATCTTTTACACTATTATTCAAAGTCATATCTTTTTTGTTTAGATTTATTTTTATTCTTATTAATCAGTATTATATATATTAATTTTGCGTAACTTTATTTTCACATAACGTGTATAACATATAAGAATAATAGTACCATTCAAAATAAAAAAATATAATGGCCACCAAAATTAACTTTGTGACCACTAACATCTATCACCTAAAATATCAATTGATCACCAAATTTAGTAAATTGAGCACCAAATTTTAATGAGGTGGTTGATGACAAACTAGTTTTGCCTAGGCCGACTTGGGGCACCCCGACACGGATAGATTAGGTTAGAAGGGTATGGCGGGGTCGAATGAGCGAGCTAAGCGAGCGAATAGACCGCGCCATACCCTTCGTGGTTATTTTTTTATAAGCCATTCAGAAGTAGGAGCCCAGGGCTCCGTCGACCGGGTCTCCCTCGACTCTGATGCAAGAGCATAACAGTTCAATTTCTGGTGGTCAAAAATAAATTTTTAGTTCTAATTTCACGATAAAATGGGGATTAATTTTGGTGATCATTTACTGATTTTGGCAACCAAAAGTGATTTTTTTGCCGTTACATTTTCCTAAATCTGGTGGTTCGTTAATTGTACCTATGCCAAATAATAGTACGGTACAAGTTGTTAAATACATGTTTTCATATATTATATTCATAGTGGTGTGTACCTGCAAAGATATCCATAGGTTAGGTTAGAACTGTGACCAACTACGCTACCTCGAAATTGGTCGCGAAACTTTTCGAAGTATTTTTTTCATAGTACCCCCAAGACGACACTCTGACCTGAATTTCATTCAGTGAAACGACCTTTAATCATTTTAAACAGTTGGTTTTTTAGACATAATTATCTTAGGTATAATTATAGTAACAAGTACGTTACGTAAAGCATACCCCCAAATAATAATCATACCCTCAATTTAAAACTATAAATATCATCTTCTACCCACATATATTTTTTTATTACACTTGGTAAATGTTTCTTTCTGATTATGAGTGAAAATATTATGGTGATTATGTTTAGGGATAAAAGCGTTATAATAAAAAACAGTAGGAGTTTAAATATATTCACATGAATGATATTAGTAAATACAATTTTCGGAAACATGAGTTTTATGAACATCACCGGTAGCGCTACAAATAGTATGAATGAAAACTTTAGGATGAAAAATTTTAGGAAGAGTGATCATTCGGATTACAAATCATTAGGAAGAACAATTTCGGGTAAAGAACTTTAGGTGAGCCAATATGGACCCGTATGGAATAGCTGTTTTTATTTTTATTTTTTAAAACTTTTCCTCACCAGCATTCGGACGTCATACATGAATCACGTGCGTATCAAACATCCGTCGGAGTTCATATGCGGCTTCTGCGGGAACTCTTTCATTAGCAAGCTGGGCCTCGCGATGCACAAGACTATGATGCACAAGGATATACAAGTATGTAATTAAGTATCCCTACCTTACCCCTTCTACGTTTAAGCCCAAAAATCAAGGGTACCCCCCAAAATTTTAATTTTCTACCTATTTAAATTTAGTTTTTGCAAGTTGCGGTTCAGTATCAGGATGTATGTTCATTATTGATTTGCGACCGTAATAAATATGTATTTAAGGTCGTTAGTTCAGTTATAGGTCGGAATTCGGTTATTTTTAACGATCGCAAATCAATCAATGATCAAAGACCGATGCTGACCAGCAAATTGCAAAAGAAAAATGTGGGTAATTGCGTAACATAATGTCCAAGTACATTGCGATGGTTTTAAAAGAAATTCGCAATACATTGCTTCCTATGTTTGAAAAAAGCGTCTGCTTGACAAAATAGAAAATATAATGAATGTTGTTGAATTACGAACATGATTAATTTAGTTAAGAACATGATTAATTAGCAATTTAAAAATTATATATTTTTAAAACTTTTCCCTGGTTTGGTTAATAGACAAATTCCATACCCATCGAAAGTATGAAGCCTGTAGAATATGCATACGTTAGGTTAACCGGTTAACCTTTGCATATTCTGTAAAATTCATACTTTCAATTGGTATGGAATTTGTCTATGTAATCATATTCTGAACTGAAATTTTTTAGTCAACCCATTTGTAATATATTTATTGACATAATTTAATTTGATATAAAATACTTTTCATCCATTAACCAGCTCGGTGAAGGTCGTTTTGTGGGGGATCTTAGACTATGGGGACCCCGTCTATGCGCATGTTTGTGTTAGTGTGCGGTTTCGAGCATTTGTAGGTAGTTTCCGTACTGTCCATATTTATACTGTGGTATGGACAACAGCTTAGGTATAATACGTCCAATAAAGAGGGTCATCGTTATGTATGAATCCGTCGCTTTTTAGTAGTCATTCGAATTTGGTCGGATAACCAGCCGTTATTTACATGTTTAGTTTTTTGTCGATATTTACTTATTGTGAAACATTCCAAGCTGAATATTTCCACCATATATTTTTGACTAAAGGCACACATTATTGGTTTACACCTACACATCTGGGATTGAGCTGGTTCCTTGTATTTTGCCGTCAAAGTTATGTCACCATCGTTTTGACTTATGACAAGATAATTCAAAAACGCATGCATGAACAGTTTTGAAACTTTGTATGGTTATTATTAGTGTCAAGACGGACAGAATACAGTTTTCAGCGAGCTTATACCTTGTCTCATTTAGGCGCTGCGATGTTTTTTCGAGTTTTCATAAAACCGCGATAACTTGGAAATGATAAATATTTTCTTAAATCTAATTGGGGCACTAAGGGGCACACATTAAGAGCTACTCGTGTATGTTTATTCTACAGGGGCACATACAATGGTTTCAGAGATATACGATCCTGCAAAACGTTACCCCAGCAGGAAACGCAATATCTCGAAAACCTGAAGGGGCACACATTTTATTTTTGAGGGCACAATGTGGCACTAACATAAGCTACAAGGCCATGCACAATGTTTCTCTCTCCGATCATTCGTTTAGAATTATCCTGCTAGAAAAACGTTACCCCAGCAGGAATCGCTTTTTCCGTTTATTTCCAAAACGACAGGGGGCACACATTTTTTATGTGGCACATTGACAGCAGATAAGGCACTAATTAAACGTTCCACTCATATAACTCTAGGAGACACTTTCCTGCTGGGGTTACATACACCCATTAAGGTGCTTATTATTGTGCGTTGCAGTATAAAGTTTCATGGAAAAATCCCTGACGGCTAATCCAGTTTTCTGTATGTTTAGGAGAAAGCAGAAGAAAATTCAGAAGGTCCATATTGCGAAGAGTGTGACGTCAAGTTCATATCGACCGAGGCGTACAAGAGACACACGGTGATATCCACCAAGCACACACAGACTACAGACTCTATGTAAGTTGACATACAGTTCTTTTTCGGTTGTTTGTTTGTTTGATATTCAGTAATTGTTGATATTTAAAGAAAAAATGGTATTTGACGTTATCACGTCAAAAAAGTTAAATTTTATTTATGATTCAAATGCTATAATGATTGCTCTAAGTAAACGTCGAAATTATACGGAACTTTAACTATGCCAAAGATAATTATGCCAAATAAAATTCTGCCACCTGGAAAGTATGCCATTGTTCGGTTTAAAGAATTTATTCTCATAAGAACAATACATAGGTTCATTTAAAATGAGATACAAAGTAATTTTTATAAATCTAAATAAAGACATTTTGCCTCCGATGCGTGTTATTGTGTGTGATTGTTAATTCGGACAATATAAACATATCAATATTAAATAATTTTTATGCCTTAAAATAATTCGTTTAAAGAAGATTATGAAAAGTGTGTCATGCCAAATAAACGGAGCATCGAAATTCTGCCAGATAGAGGGACCCGTGTTGACATACGATTCATATTCGTCTGTTGTTGAACAGTAAAGGCTGTCGGTCTTGTTGTGCGACGTTCGAGAACTCTGAAGACTTGCGGCTGCATCGTCGTAAGGAACACGCGCTGAAGAAACCCAGGAACTACAGGAAGAAACCTTCTAAACAAAGCTGGCCTGCTAAATGTGAATACGTATGTATTAACTTGTGATCTCAATAATTTTTTCCTATAATTTTCATACTGATGAGGTTTTATAAGGTTCCCATCCATTTGCATAAAATTTTAAGACCTAATATAATTTGACATACTTTAGTTACTCCTAATTATATTTTCGCTTACTTAACATTATTTACGCATAATGATATTATAACATATTTTTATAGGCATAACAAAGAAGCATAATAATTAACTCATAAAATGTTAGACATACCCTAATTGGATATACCAATTTATTTTGACGATTGGAAAAAAAACCATAAATAAACCCACATTCGTGTTTTAATACCCCTCATTATACAACAGTTGCATAAATAACTATTAAACTACGCAACGGATTTTAATGTACTTTTCAGCAAAAGAGTGATTCAAGAGATAGGTTAACTATCAAATTCACTTACGAGACACATTATTTGTTGCAGTGTCCGGAAGAGATCTCGAACGCTCGCGAGTATTGGCCACATTTCCGTCGAGCACACCCTGACCAGAAGTATCCCATACAGAAGAACCACGTATGTGATATATGTGGCAAGAGTTTCAGTGTATGTACACTTTCATAAAATCAGTTATTTGCTTATAATTAAAAGAAAACACAATGAATGAAATCCAATGGGATTTGAACGTAACTGACAAAATGTGGATGAGTTATACACCTATACTACTTAACCCTTTGCGGAAAACAGTTGTGATGCTAGCCTTTCTTTATTTATCGTTTGGTTAGTGCCTAACCTGTAGCTGAGTCTTTATGCCACCCATGACTCGGCTGATGCTATAACATTGTTACGAGCTGGGTACGGGATAAATTAATTACTACCGATCAAACAACTGAATAACTTTAATAATCACTAAACACTTAAAACACGATCACTAATACACTACTGACTGATCACTATTCACTTAGATATCGCACTTACTAGTTCACTTCGATTCGCTTCGTACTGCAGCCAAAATGAAGACTGCCACTCCCACAGTATTCACAGCGCCCCCGCTAGGGGGCGCGGTAGGCGGTATCGGGGCTGTGCCCCCTGACCGCGGAGGCCATTCCTCGGTCCGTAAAAACGGACCCGTCCTTGGGTTGGACACTGTCCATGGACTATTGGACGCATGTAAACATGCGCCCATATGTGTGGTTGCTGTGTTGTAACTGTAGGCGCGCCACAGCGCTGTTGCGCAGCGCTGCTTTCTTCACAGTGCCCCGGCGGTCAGTCTCCGCCGGGTGAGACCCCCGGTTACCCGAGTGAAGCCCAGCGGGAGACGACCAGCGACAGAGGCACCGACTTACGGCGCACCTACAGTGGATGTGTGAATCCCGCCCGCCCCACTAACCAGAGCTAGCCGGCAGTGATTCGGGCTGCAGAAACGACGTGTGTGTGTGGGCGGTATTGTATGTGTAACACCGCCCATGTATGCGTTTACCGCGCGCTCGAGAGCTGCGTCCACGCGTGTGTCTACGTGAGTGTAGAGAATGCATGTGTGGTTTTAGCTGCGCGCCCTGCCTATATTAACTTAGAACAGGTCGCACAGCTGGGCGTGAGTGATGTGTGAGGAGTCATATTGTGCAGGTAAGCTGCGTGTAACGAGGAACAGCTTACCTGGGTCAAATCCGGTGATGAAGGCGGCGGAGGGGGGGCGACCATGCGATGCCGGTCGCGGACGCTCCTGAGTCATCCTTGACGGTCTATCCACTATACAAGGAGAGTAACGCAGCTAGGCCGTCAAGGACGACCAGTTCCACGTCGCGGCCCTGTCTGATGGCCCCGATCAGGTCCAACAGCAGCTGGATGGCGCGGGCTGTGAACTCCTTTTTCTCGGCTTCTGAGCCGGCGGCTGGGCCGGCACTGGTGGTGCCTCTACTGGCACGGGAATCTGCTCGTGGTTGGGCCGGGGGCCGCGCCATGCCGGCGCCAGCTGTCGGCCCAACGGTCTTCCTCATCTCGGGCTGCGTTGGAGCCGCAGCCGGGGTCACAGCCCGTTCCAGGGTCGGAGGCAGGTCGCCCGGTGGTTCTCCCTCAGGTGCGGTGGGGGGCGCGGGTACCTTACCCTTGCCGCCCCGCTTCCTCTTCTTTCCCCTCCGCCGCTTCGAGGAGGGGGGAGCTTCTCCCCTGTTGGTGGGCCCGTTGGCCGCCGCCATCAGCGACTCACCTTGGGCCTCATTGGTGGCCACGTCTGTAGGCCCCTCGAGGACCGTTGCCGGTCGTCGTGAGGCGGTAATGGCGGCGGCTGTACCCGCTCGCCTGTTGGCCCTTATCTCTGCTTGGAAAGAAGGGCACTTGATGTTGTTGGCGGGATGCTCGCCCCCGCGTAGCTGGTGCGTCACGTGGGCGGGGGCAGTCCCGCGCTGTGTGCCCCTCTCCGCAGCGGACACAGGCGAGCGGCCGGTGGCAGTGGTGCGACGAGTGCCTCCATTTCTGGCACCGGTGGCACTGGGCGGGCCCACGCTTGCCCCGCCAGGCTTCGATCTTGACACCTCTCATGTATAGGAACACGGAGGTGTCAAAAATCCTGCGTACGTCAGGCGTCCTCTTTAGTACGGCGTGGAACACGCAGCCGGGTCGTCCCTGGCTCGCCTTGATGTGGCGAACGTACTCCGGCTCGTACCCCAACGCGCGGAGCTCCTCCTCGATCTCAGAAGGGGTGGTGTCCACAGGCAGCCCCCTGATGGCCACCTTAAAGCTTCGCTCCGCCTGTAGCGAATAGGCGTACCAGGATGTACCGTCCTCCTTCTCCAGGCCAGTCAAATAGCGCTGGACCACCCTATATTCAACTTCACTCTCCGGAGTGAAGCGAATTCCAGTGCCAAATGGTTGGGCACTGGGGGGGTGGCCCAGCTTCTCTTTGAGGGCCCTGAAATGAGCGGCCCATCCTGGCAGCTTCTCCACCGTAAGCGGAGGATACCTAGGCCGCTTCTGCGGCTTCGGCTTGGGCTGGCTGGCGGCTGTATTGTCCGAGTCCCGGGGGGCCGCCGACTGTGAGGGAGAGACAGTGTTAGTGACACTCACCCCATGCTGCGTCCCTGGGCTCTTCGGCGTCGGTGTTGTTGAGGAAGGAGGCGTGCGGCGGGTGGCCTCCGCAAAGGTAGGAGACCTTGCGGTGACCTGCCCCCCCCGCGGCGGCGCGCAGTCGCGCTGCTGCGGCGGGTTGAGGCAGTATCGCTTCGCCTCCTCCTCGGACTCGTCCGTGCTGCGGCGACGTCGCTGGGGCCGTGAATCCGACCGACAGTCGGAGCCATAACCCCGCGACGGCGACGGTGCTGGTCCTGGTGTGCGCCTCCCCCGTTCACTCGGCCCCGAGTCTTCCGACCCCACAGACACGAGCGACATGCTCGAGCCGGCTCGCGACGAGCATGCCGACCGTTCTGCTGGTGAGTCATAGGCTGAGGCACGAGGGGGCGCCGGCGATGCAGGCACCTGGGGCGCCAGTAAAGCCTGGCGCGCTCCCGGTGCCAGCCTAGGGTCCCGGCTGGAGAGCCTCGCCACGGACGCAGCCCCGGAGGGCGCAGTCGACGCGGCGGGGCGTGCAGCCGTGGCAGCGCGGTGTTGCACAGCGGGGCGCACAGGTGGCGCTGGTGCCGGCACTGTGGTGGCCACTGAGGTGCGTGGCAGCGGTGTGGGCGACACGGGCGCGGGCGCGCGCCACGGTATCGCGGGCTCCTGCACGGGCGGCGCGGGATCGCGCACAGCCACATGCGTGGATGCAGCGGCGCGCAGTTGCGGTGCGCTGCCTGTGTTCACGGCGGCTGTACGGCTCAGAGCAGTTAAGTTGCAGTGAGGTGAGTTGACGAAAACCACAGACTTCACGATCCCAAGTAGTTTAATGTAAAGTTACAAAAGTTATGTTGGATGCTAATCCGTGGTACTATCGCTAAGGTAGCTACTGGTCAACTAACGTTTAGTATAAGAAATACATATAAAATTAATTACGGAAAGTAGGTCGCGGCGTCAGCAAATTACTTGCCTGTACGTGAACCGTACATGCTCACGAGGGAAAAGTGGGATGAGCATCCATTACAAACAGTAGTTAAAAAGTAAATGTGAAAGTAAACAATTCATGTAAAGTAAATAGTTAAAGTTAAATAGTAAACAATAGTAAATGTGTAAAAGACAGTAAATCTAAAGTAAGTAAATGTAGTAATTGAAAGTAAATAATAAACACCATCAGTTCATATCCTCAAAGTGGAATATTTTCGTTGGTTCCGTGTTGAGTTTCGTATTTCTTGCAACTCGATGTCTCGTCCAACGTTGTCCCTTCCTTTTGATTAAGGTCTACTTTTGGTAGTGTCGCTTCTCTTGCACCATCGTTTTAGTGAAAGGTAGAAGGCAAGTGCATCAATCCTCCTAACAACAAAGAAGTAACCGAATAAAGGTATATGTCGTGATTTGAGATGTCAGACTTCAGAACTTTCAACTGCCGGTCGACTTTGTTGTTAATCGTAGAGTTATTGTTGGTACTCAATATCCGCATTCATGTTTAAATTACTTCCCAGTTGATTGTATGTAAATATTGTGGCATCCTTTTTCTGATGTAAGCATTTCGGCTTCAAAGAAATCACTCCAGTCCCGTCAATGACCGCTGCCGTAACTTGATCGTTACATATGACGCGCATCAGCTGTTTTCCGCAAAGTGTGAATAACCACATGTTTGGTTTATGTAATTTAGTCCAGATTTCTTTGCATACAACGTCATTGGGGATACATGATAATGTCGCTTGTTCATTGAAGACTTTTATCGTGCAAATTGTAGACCGGTTGAACCTCCCTGTTTTTTAGTTTCTGAATTAGGTGACCTTTTTTGTTCCTCTTCGTTACCTTTAAGTTCTTCCAGTTTCAGCGGTAATGGCGAAAGTTTAGTAATAGGTCGTTTCAGTGGGCCTCTCTTAGTTTTCAAAGTTACCACTCGAACTTGACCATCAGTTCCGGGATGAAGCTCCTGCACTCTGCCAAGAGCCCAGCGGCCCGGCGGTAGGTGTTCGTCTTTTACCAAAACTAGGCTTCCTTGTTTCAGGTTGTCCTGCGGATGCTGCCATTTGCTTCGGACTTGCAGCTGATGCAGATATTCATTCGACCAGCGCTTCCAGATATGCACGTTCATTTGTTCTACAAGCCTCCATCTGTTTCTGAGGTCATGTTCAGCAAATTCTTCTTCTTCTTGTGGTAGTGACATTAGCGGACCACCAATGAGAAAATGACCGGGAGTCAGATATTCCAGGTCTTCTACATCTTCGGTTAGTGGGCATAACGGACGAGAGTTCAGACATGCTTCTATTTGAGTCAGTAAAGTAGTGAATTGTTCAAAAGTGAGCTTCTGTTCGCCCAACACTCGATGTAGATGATATTTCATAGATTTGACGGCAGCTTCCCATAGGCCTCCTGCTGTTGGCCAAAGAGGAGCATTAAAATGCCATTCAATCTGTAAGTTTGCCATCTCGTTGAAGAATTCTGAATTCATAAAAGTTTCGTGATGTTTAAAATCCTTTTGCAGCAATTTTGCAGCGCCCACAAAATTCGTCCCGTTGTCCGAAAATACATGTTTGGGCGTACCCCTGCGTGCGCACATCCTTTTGAAAGCGGCAAGAAACGTTTGTGTGGTCAGGTCTGATACCAATTCCAAGTGCACAGCTTTTGTAACCATGCAAAAGAAGATTGCTATGTAAGCCTTACAAGTTTTTACTCCTCTCCCTTTGTTGATTTTCACATCAACATGTCCAGTGTAGTCGACACCCGTATTCGTAAACGGTCTTGCTGGAGTTACACGCTCCTTCGGCAAGTCCGCCATTAGTTGAACGTTCTTATTTGTTTTGAAACGATGACATCGGATGCATTGCCGTAGTTCCTTTTTCACCGTTCTGCTACCTCCAATTATCCAGAATTTCAGACGTAAATGGGCCAAAGTGAGCCTAGCGCCTCCGTGAAGTGTCTCCTGATGAGCCTCTTGGATAATAAGCTCCGTTAATCTTCCAGTAGCGGGAAGTATAATAGGGTGTTTAGCTTCAGGGGATAGAGTTGAGTGGACCAGTCGCCCCGTCACACGCAGCAAACCAGTGTCGTCAAGAAGTGGAGTTAATTTCAACAGCTTGCTTCTTGTTGGTATCTGTTGATTCTTCTTCAAACATTCAATGTCCTCGCCAAAGTATTCGTTTTGAACGTTTTTGATGACTAACTCTGTAGCCCTCATCATATCTTGTGGTGTCAAACACAGAACTTCCTTTCTGTCGTCGCAGTCGGTTATGTTCTTAATACAGGTTATTGCCCATTTGTGCTTAGGAATGTTGCTTATTCGTAAAATCCACCCAAGCACTCGGATAACACGTTTGTAATTACTGTATTTATTTAATAGTATTTCGATGATTTCACATTTTCTGTATGTGGCTACGCAGCATTTCTTTGGTTGGAGTCCATTGTTTGTAGTGTAGGTCAAACAATTTTCTAGACTATTATTAGCCATGTCAGATTTTAACCAGCCAGGACCTTCCCACCAAAGTTTGAAATTGAGAAGTTGAGCGGGTGAGAGTCCTCGAGTTGCGCAGTCAGCGGGATTATCTTCCGACTTCACATAACTCCAACAGTTTGTAGAGATGATATTGTTTATTTGTCGCACCCTGTTTGCAACATATCTCTCCCATCGGTTAATATCTCCTTGTATCCAGGCTAAGACGACCTTAGAGTCGCTCCAACATCTTATTTGTAGATTCTTGTTGCTGAGAGTTTGCTCGACCTTTTCTATGAGTTTGGCGAGTAATAAGGCCCCACAGAGTTCCATCCTAGGTAATGTTATCTTTTTGCTGAGCGGTGCCACTTTTGTTTTTGCAGTAATTAGTGCAGTCACGTAATC
The DNA here is from genome assembly GCA_905147715.2 of Xestia xanthographa. Taxonomy (NCBI): domain Eukaryota; kingdom Metazoa; phylum Arthropoda; class Insecta; order Lepidoptera; family Noctuidae; genus Xestia; species Xestia xanthographa. The sequence continues at coordinate 5,418,359 of LR990661.1, read as the reverse complement.
ACCGACTTGATTTTTCACTCTGCTGTAGATAACGCACGCGTAGGCTTTTTCGCTTGCGTCACAGAACCCGTGAATTTCTAGATTTATTTGCTGACTTTGCAACCATCGTGGTATGGAAAGTTTGTTCAGCAAGGGGATACTTTGTCTCAGTGTTTCCCACTCAGCGGTTAAATCGTCTGGTAGACGTTCATCCCAGTCGATTTTACTAATCCAAATCTTCTGGAATAGAAGTTTAGTTTTGATTATGAATGGCGATAAAAACCCTAGAGGGTCGTATAGTTTGCTTATCTCACTCAATACTTTGCGTTTCGTGAGGGTGTTTCTTGCAGGTAGTTCCCAGTGGTAAGTAAAGCTATCGCTTGCTTGGTTCCATCTCACGCCCAACATTTTTGTGTCGGTTGTTTGTTCCGGGCTGAAGTCAATGTTTGTATTGCTGCTCTTTTGATCATCTCGTAAGTCTTCCAAGATAATCGGTTCGTTAGCTTTCCATTTTCTTAAGTTGAACCCTCCTTTCTTCAGTAACTCAATTAACTGTTTAACCAGTTTTTTGGATGAGTCGACAGTATCTTGCCCGTAAACCAAATCATCCATGTAGAAGTAGTTTTTTAAGATGGTTGCAGCTTCCGGATAACTTTCCTTTTCGTCTTCTGCGAGTTGATGTAGAGTGCGCATTGCCAAATAGGGTGCACTTTTCATTCCGTAAGTTACAGTGCACAGCTGCCACTCTTGCAGAGGCTCGTTCGGAGAAGATCTCCAAATTATTCTTTGCAGATGTTGCTGTTCCATGTTCAGCCAGATGAATCGATAAAGTTTCTCAACATCTGCTGTAAAGACATATCTGTATGTCCTCCAATTGATGAGTAGTGTCAGCATATCCTTTTGTAAGTTACGTCTGCAGTACACGCGATCGTTGAGGCTGCTGTTATCTTTTGTCTTGTACGAAGCGTTAAAAACTACTCTTAGTTTTGTTGTCGTGGACTCAGCTCTCAGCACTCCATGATGAGGTAAGTAAACTGAATCCGTTTTGTTTCCAGTTACAGGTTTCATGTGTCCCATAGTGATATATTCATTCATGAAGCGCTTGTACTCGTTGTTGAGATCCTTGTTTGTCAGCATTTTCCTTTCTAGTTGAAGGAACTGAGCTAGTGCTTGATTTCGTGTATTTTTTATGCTACAGTCGAGACTCGGTTTCATGGGCATTTGTACCACATATTGTCCATTCGCCAATGTCATTGTGGTCGCGTTGTAGTATTCTTCGCAGTACTGATCCTCACTAGTCAATGTTGGAGAGTCAGTAACTTCCTCAGTTTCCCAGAACCTTGCCATGTTCTCGAAATCGTTAAGTGTCACGAAGCAATTGAATGTTTTCACATTTCCGCATAAAATCCAGCCAACTTTAGTTTGTTGTGCTACAGGGTATCTGTTGTCACTCCTCATAATACCGTTTAGTATGAGCTCTGAGTAGATGTCAGCTCCTAAGAGTAGATTGATCGGGCCGGAGACATTGAACTGGGGATCTGCTAGTTTTAAGTTTTCTAAATAGTCCCAGTTGTTAATTGTAAAGGATGCAGTAGGTAGGTTGTTTATTAGTTTTTTCATAATAAATGCTTCTAGATGGAACTTGTAGTCTGAATGAATTGACTGGCATTCTAAGGTCATGGCTCCTTTGCAATTTCCGTTTACCGACACCCGATACAACGGCGCTCATTTTCCGTCTCTGTAATCGGAGGCGCTGTGCGGCGTTCTCCGTGACGAGACTTATTTGCGAACCTTGGTCAAGCAGGCCTCTCAAGTTGATGTAGTTTCCATCTATTGTTTTGACCTTTAGGAGTACAGTTGTCAGCAGAACTTCTTTCGCTTCGTTTGTTATGTTGTTAACCCCATATGAAGACGAAGGGGTTGACTGTGAGTTGGTCGTCCTCGTGGTGTTGGCTGGTTCAGCTTCAGCTTCGTGCATAAGTGTATGGTGCGAATTATGACACAATTTGCATGTCTTCTTTGAAGTGCATTGTTTTTCCCCGTGGCAGTAAAGACAATTTCTGCAAATTTGCAAATTGCGAGTTGCGTCACCGCGTTGGCTTGCGTTCATAGCCAAGAACTTTTCACAATTCATCAACACGTGCTTCGTTTTGCAGATTGGGCATGTTTTAGCTGTCGTGAAGAAGGCGTTTGACGAGTTTTGTGACTTGTTAAAGTGCGATGACCTCGGTTTATTATTTTTGTAATTGTTTCGGATATCCGATCCATTGTTTGACTGTTTTTCGGACTTCCAAGATTTGTTTGATGAAGATGCCTGTTGATTGTTCCCCTGTAGAGCTTCCAACGCCATGAACTTTGATTCTAAGAACTCGGTGAATTCCTCTAAATCAGGAAATTCTCTAGGATGTTTGATGTCCTTTATGTATTCGTTGTACGTGATACTATCTAGTTTTTGCATCAAAAGGTGGACTATGATTGGATCCCAATTCGTAGTGTCGAGACCGATGTTCTTGAGTCCGTTCAGGCTCTCCATCATGACGTCATGTAGCTTCCGTATGTTTGCTGCGTTTGCTTCTTGAATATTGGGTTGATTCAGAAGCGTGTTCATGTAAGAAGTGAATAACAACCGTTTATTATCATAGCGATGAGTTAGAATATCCCAGGTGGATGTATAGTTTTCAGCACTGATGCCAAGATGCTGAACCAGTTTCTCAGCTTCACCCTTTAGTTTTGTTTTCAGGTGCTGCATTTTTTGAGCTTTCGAAAGGACTGGATTATTATGCACACTTTCGAGGAAGAGGTCTCTAAAAGTCAGCCATTGGTTGTAGTTGCCATGGAATTCAGGTATTGATATTTTTGGTGTCGATTTCTCATAGTGTGCGTTGTTCCAGATCTTGTTTTGTAGTTTCTTTCTTAAGTCATCATAAATGTTCTCCGCAGAATTATATTTTTGTCTGTAAACCGAGTCTTCATCTTGTAGAATGTAGTCAAGTTCCCAGTTTGCCTTTTCTACATGCTCCCATTTAGTTGTCAGGGTGTTTAGACTGTGGTCTAATTCCCATTTTTCCATCGACTCCGCCAGTGCGAAGTTTATCTTTTCCACCGTGCGTTCGAATGCTCTAAAGTTGCAGTATTGCTGACGCAAAAGATCTTGTTGCTTTTCCGTCGTCTCGTTCGTTTCACGAGGTGGCACGTGGAATTTGATTTCCTCGAAGGAAAATGTTGTTTTACCCTTACCCTGCGGGGGCGACGCGGGTGGTGCTTCCGTCTTACTAGTAGATGCAGACGGCAGTTCCGACTTTCGTTTCAACATGTCTTGTAGGACATCTTCATACATATTTTTGGTATTGTTGAAAACGTCGTCGTTGAAGTATTGATGGTCTGTTGCTCCAGACTCTTCCAGTAGTTGATGATTGTGAACAAACTTCTCCCAGTTGTTGTTCAGCCGCGAGAGACGCTCCTCCAGGTACGCCAAGTTCTTCCTGGTGGGGCTGTCCTTCTTATAGTTTGTACATATAAGCTTCAAGTTGTTGAAGATAGTTCCTTGACGGCTGATCAGTTCTGCAGGACTCTGAACCATTGTTATTAGTTATAGCTTCGACCGTTGGTAGAACAGAGTTGTGTCACCAATGGCAATAGCTCGCAGATAGTTGTGGATAAGTGTGTTCGCACTCTACTAACGCTATGTGCGCCTTCTCAATCCAGCTGGGGCGACCCGCTTGTGGGAGACCAACTAGACCGATTCGCTAACGTTATAGTAATAGAGACACTCTGCACACTTTAGATCCGGCTCGAAGGACCACTTTTTATGTACGGCTCAGAGCAGTCAAGTTGCAGTGAGGTGAGTTGACGAAAACCACAGACTTCACGATCCCAAGTAGTTTAATGTAAAGTTACAAAAGTTATGTTGGATGCTAATCCGTGGTACTATCGCTAAGGTAGCTACTGGTCAACTAACGTTTAGTATAAGAAATAAATATAAAATTAATTACGGAAAGTAGGTCGCGGCGTCAGCAAATTACTTGCCTGTACGTGAACCGTACAGCGGCAGTGGGGGGGGCGGGTGTCTGAGATGGAACCGGGCGGGGCGCAGACGGGCGCACAAACTCGGCGTGCGGTTGGCTCGGCGGTGGTGCCGGCGCAGCACGCGCAGGCGCCGGTGACGCCGACGGGCCACACGCATCGGCAGCCGCGCCTCGACTCGCCCCGACCCCTTCCCTCTCCGCCCGGGCTTCAGCCGATTTCTTCTTCCGTCTGGTGGCGGCGGACCTCTTCTTGCCGGTCGTCTTCCTCTCCTCACTACGAGGGGGGGGGGGGGGGGACCGGGCGGCGCTGGCTCGGGCAGCACGAAGCCGATGTTCGGCATCGATACCGTCCGCTCCAGCGCCCAGAGACGGGCCTCGTAGTCGGCGTCACCGTGACCGGACGAGTCACGGGCGCCGGACATCTTCTTGTCGGTGGCTTCAGATGGTGAGTGGGCTCGCGATCGCAGGCAGCGCCCTAAGGCGCCGGGCAGCGTCGGTGACTCCCCCTGTGCTCGCACCGGTGCTAGGCACTTGCGCGAACACAGGGAAAGCGAAGGTAGTGGCGATCCGCGCGAGCGGAAGTTTTCGGCAAGTACCCCCAAATTGGTTCACTTTACCGAAAACTTCCTCCGGAGTCCGTCTGCAGCGCTGTAGTGGAGACGTCAGCTCTGGACCACTGGCGAATCCACTGCCACTCCCGCAAACATGTCCGCTATTTATATGGTGACCAACCCTTCTAGAAAGATCCACGAATTACTGGAATTATTCTAGACAATTACAGTCGGTCATTGGCCTTTGTACAAAATAAAGAAGTAGGAACTTTATGCCCTCGGAGTCCGGTCGAAATAACAATGACAATTTCTATACCTACATCATTCGAGACTCGTCCTACGTACCTACCTATATACCTACCAACTTGTAATTGTAGGTACGAGTACGACGTAACAATATGCTGCGACTGCTATCCAAACTCATGTAGAAAAGATACCTACATTAATGTTTCACTGGATGAACAACAGCCAATAGAACAACATAACGGGCTTGAAAATATAATAAATAAACTTACTTACTAGACTTCCCAACAAGCCTGTTTCTCTGTACAGTGCCAAGACAATAAATACCTTCTTTGGTCAAGTAATGTAGCAGAGGAATATTGGTATAAAAATTGTCAAAATAAATTATTATGATTGATGTGCCTTGGGACTGGTCGTAACAATCGAATAACTGTATTTGATACGACTCCGAGGTCTGGTTCGCCAGGTAAACGTTCAATCTCCTGAGTAAACCTCAAACTGTACGCATACCCAGAGAGAGCATAAAACTCTAATGCTCTATTGGGTTTATTGGGTAAATATCCTTACTTCCTTACTAATACACACATCAACACGGTCTAGGGATATTTCATACTCAATTAAATAACTCGAAAAGTACTGGCCGGATTGGAATCTTTTATACAGCGATTTGTTTGTAATTTATCTCAGACTAATTCCAAATTCAAATTTTTGAAAATTCTTTTGTTTCGGTGGCATAAAAATGTCTTGATGTATAGGAGAGGGAATTTTCATTTGTGCGAAATTTAGAAAACAATACGAATTACGTTTAGTTACAGTTTTTTTTCATTTTTAAACGAAAGATAAAGTTAAAATTGAGGTATTGTAGCCATGCAACGCCGACATTTGACGAGGGCGGAGATGTTACGAGCTGTGGGAATGCTGGAAGCTGGATCTGTTCAGCGTAATGTTGCTGAGGCCATAGGGACCCATCAAAATGTAATTTCAAGATTGTGGACACGCTATCGTGCCACAGGTGAAGTAGCGGAGAGGCACCGGGGGCCAAGTCGCATCACTACCCCCAGACAAGACCGATTTTTGCAAATTACGGCGCGAGCACAACCAAATGCAACGGCGACTCAATTGGTCCAAAGGCTGCGAGTGGAACACCAAGTGCTTGTGAGTGACCAAACTGTAAGAAGGCGACTGCATGAAAGCAATCTACGCTCTCGTAGACCACTCCGGGTCCCACCTTTACGGAGAGGCAATCGTGGACGACGATTAGAATGGGTTTGGAACCACGTGGACTGGGGCCCTGACCAATGGTCCAATGTGCTGTTCACGGATGAATCCAGGTTCGGCTTCCATCCAGATTCACGAAGGACGCGTGTTTGGCGAGTTCCTGGACGATGGAGCCGTCTCCAGAACCCTCAGGAAGTTCACCCATACCAAGGAGGAACAATTATGGTTTGGGCAGGAATTCGTCTTGGAGGACGGACGGATCTCGTTTGGGTGCGGGGCAATATGACGGCAGAACGATACGTCCAACAGGTGCTGGGGCCCGTAATCTTGCCCCACAGAACACAAATGGGGCAAGATTTCCTGCTCATGCACGACAATGCCCGTGCACACACGGCGAGAACGGTAGCAGCTTGGTTACATACACATAATGTTAGGGCCTTAGACTGGCCTGCTCAATCGCCAGATCTAAATTCCATTGAGCATGCGTGGGATATGCTGCAAAGAAGAGCTCTGAAGGAAGTTCCTGAAAATCTGGCTACAGAAGATCAACTTTTTGCGCACCTCAGAAGGACATGGGACAATATTCCGCAGCAAGACATTGACAACCTTGTTCTGAGCATGCCGAATCGTTGCCGATGTGTTATGAACATCATGGGCGCTTTCTCAGACTACTAACTTCAAGTTTATAAACACAAATTAAATGATTTTTCTATTTTTTTCAGTTTTTACTCACAAATTAAAAGTTCATTCATATACGGTTTCCGTCTATGCTTCATTTTTTTTCCATAAAATCCTGAAATTTTAATCTATACCTTAACCATTATTAAAAAAATGGTAGAATATTAAATAACGTATCTTTTAAATATATACATGTCATATAAATGATTAACACATTGGTAGTAATTCGCTTTTTTTAAAATATCCCTAGACCGTGTTGATGTGTGTATTATAAATGCGAAAGAAAGTCTGTCTGTCTGTGTGTTACGCAATCACGCCTAAACTACTGAACCGATTTAAATGAAATTTGTTACAAAGGTAGTCTAGAGCCTGATAAAGGACATAGGCTACTTTTTAATGCGAAAAAAGAGCTGTAAGGGGTTAAAATAGGGGATGAAAGTTTGTATGGAAAGCGCCATACACAATGAGCGCTGCGTCGTTGCCGCCGCGCGGAGGCGTGGAGTGACGTAGCGTAGCGCGGCGTAGGTGGGGGAATATCACTGCGTGTCATCCCGAACGGGCAGCAGACGCGACGACACGTTGGGTAGGCGACTGTGCGAGACGTATGCAAATATGTATTTTAAAAATTCTGCTGGAAATTGATTACAATTCAAGTTGTTTACACGATTTTTTGTTTTACATAATTCATTAATTATTCTTAGTGAAAAGAAAAAAAAAATTGGTAAGGATAGTATATTTTTTCTTTAATTTTTGTTAAGAATTAGATTAGCATTATTTTAGATTTTTTTAGAATTAGATTTTTGTTTAAAATCATACGTAAAATACTATTGTTTTCGTTACTTTTGTAGTTGGGTTGATCTTCCAATCCATACAATGGATATTAAACAGCTGTGTACTTTTTTTGTCGCTTTATTATCCTAGCCCGTAATAAACTCGACTGTCGTCTGTCGGCATCATAGGTACATACCGAACTTTCTAAGAAATCCGTTCTTTTGTTTACAAATTGGGATTGCTTGCACGTGTAGACTGTCGTTAGTAGGAGTCATGGATTATCTATACGTTATCATATTCTTAGTTGCTAACAAACTTTCAAACTTTACAGATTTTTCTTCTCTCCATATAAAGACAACTCCCAAAATCGTCATAAAATGCGCAATCCCTTCAGTGTCGTTATATAGTTTAAACTGTAGTTATAGGTGTTTTGGTATTTTTTTTTTCAAATCAAGAGGTTAACGTTTTGATTCGTGAACGTTAGGCAGAAGATTTTTTTGCTTAATTACGTTGTTTTTATTCTAATAAATATGCCTGGAAAACGCAAATCTAATCTAGCGCGTAGTTCTGCCAGAGGTCGCGCTGCAAAAATTGCTAGAAGCCAAGAGTCTGAAGAGTAGACTCAAACCCGTTTTCCTTTAAATGCCGAGCGCGTCGCATCTGCTGAGATCTTGGAGCGTATCAGCTTCGCCAGCTTTTAGATGCTGAACGGCAGTCACAAAGAAGAAGTTCATGTACTATGGTACATGGGAGGTATTTCAAGACGCTGCTTTTAATTGAGACCCTTCGAGCGATTATATTAATCATCGATTAATTCTTAGGATAATAAGTGTACACATATGCCACGTGTCTAAAAAAAAAAAAAAAATGGTGCCAAAAGTCGCTATTCCACGTGGACGAAGTCGCGGGCACAACTAGTTGTTTCATAAAATGCCTAATTTTTGTTGCACACATTTGCTCGTCTAGTGATACCCGGTGGTCAAATGGTACAGTAATCAATTTCTTGTTCAAGTAGTCTATCACGGGTCTAACTTTATGTTATCTGTCGTGTTAGGGACATGGGTGTGCGCTCCTAAGAGGCAATTAGGCAAAGCCTACCCTAACAACTTGGGGATGATCAGAGGGCAAATGTTTAGTGTCGTCATTCGTATGGAAAATCTGTCTGATTTTATCAAATCTGTTGCGATTCATGGTCTGTGCTGTGGGTTCAAATTTTGCAATGTTTGACCAATATGACCTGAAGCTAGGGTAACCTACATTATTGCTTCACTGGATGAACAACAGCCAATAGAATAACATAGCGGATTTGAAAATAGAATAAATAAACATGTAAAATCAAACTCAAATCCATCAAATGGTTGGGGACTATTGCACATATTTAAACAACAAAAAAAAGAATCTGTACTGTATCAATAATTTAACTTTTCTCTCTCCACTTTCAACAGGCCAACGCCTTCCTAATATACCACAAACGCACGCACTTCGAAGAGCGCGCGTACAAATGTAAGCAGTGTGACAAGGCGTTCTACAACCGAATCAATTTGAGCAATCACGAGAAAACGCACTCAGACGACCGACCTTATCCTTGCTCGGTTTGCTTCAAAGCTTTTAAGGTTAAAGGAGCGCTAGATAGACACTCTTTTGTGAGTATTTTAAATACATAGTTGCACACAGATTCTATTGCCAAATTATTTTGCATTATAATTATTATTTCTTCGTGGATTCGCGTAACGGTAAAAAGTATTATTTCATTCGTATCCTATCCCATTGTCTACTTGTCTACCAAATTACATTGAAATGTGTTCAACCGTTAAACCCTGACAAACAGACAAACAATCTATCTTTCACGTGTGTGAAGTTTGGTAGTTAATTTGATTAGATCATGTATTTATTTGTAATTTCATTATTTAATTAACATGAACAAAAAGGGACCTCATGCTTAAAACGTAGACATATTTATGAGGCTTACGATGGTGAGACTTTCGAACATTTAAATTTGAAATGCAAATCTACCGTTCAGAACTACCCAATGAATGGTGCCCAATATCGCTTATTCACTTATTACTTACTCATTCACACTATACTTCTCTCGCTTATTACAGAGCCATACGGGTCAAAAACCTTACGAGTGTGAAGTTTGCGGCAAAGCGTTCTCTCAGTCAAACAGTAAGAAGCTGCACGTTCGGACCGTACACCTGAAGCAACCAGCGCCCTATGTCAGTCGCAAGCGGCTTGAGAGACGGAAGCCAAAGCAAGGGCCTAAGGAACCGCCAGCACAGCAGTTGAATTAAATAAAAAATAAAAAGCCTTTTCTTTCTAATCTCAACTTTTACATACTTTGTAACACTAGGTACTTAATCATAATTAAATATGTTACTATGTTAGTCGTGTAGTCTTTTACTTATCCTAGTTACCTAGTAGTGTTAGTTTTTATTGAAGATTGGAGATGTAGCCCCATTACGAGCATAGGCCTCCATCTTTTACCCACTTCTACTGTCCTTGGCAATATTTAACCAGTTCGGGCCAGTAGTCTGCGCTATATCGTCAGCCCATCTTTTAATTAAGGGTATCGGACCTTTCTTTTGCCCGAATCTTTTTTTTTCTTCCGACCTTTTGCCCGGTGCGGTGGCCCAGTCCATTTGGTGGTTTGGATAGTCCATTTGTCACGTCATCACCGAGACGTGCGGGTCGTTACCCGTAGTCCCGGTGGGTTGACCCATTACCGGGTCCATGGGTAATTTTAATTACCCGTGATTCCATAGCATTAGGGATTTCAAACTCAAAAGCATTTATTTCAGTTAGACCATTACGGCACTTTTGAATGTCAAAAATACAAAAAAAACAAAGCTACAGTCCCAGTCACAAGAAGACATCAATGAGTGTGGCTGACTCTGGCAGAGCCACCATCAGGGATTTTAATTTTGATAACACAAAAATTTAGTCGCTAATTAGTCGAAATTAGCCGCCAAATATCAGATTTGGTCGGTCACTGGTTCAAAAGATATAAGGGCTTATTGGTGGCCCTGCTGGAGAGAGCCTACCCCAGCAGAGCCACATTAATAACTCAAAAACTAGGGCACCTAGCGAAGATCTGTTTTCTCCCATATTTACTTGCTAATTAGTCGAAATTAGTCGCCAAATATCAGAACTGGTCGGTCACTGGTTCAAAAGATATAAGGGTTTATAGGTGGCCCTGCTGGAGAGAGCTTACCCCAGCAGGGCCACATTTATATCTCAAAAACTAAGGCACCTAGCGAAGGTCTGTTTTCTCCCATAATTACTCGCTAATTAGTCGAAATTAGTCGCCAAGTTACAGATTCAGTCGGTGTGTCATTAAAAAGATATTAAAGAATTCAATTTCCCCATACAGTGGTACAACCAAGTACAAAATACTTAAAGTAGTTTTTAGACAGGTGTATCTATACGACGTCTGGAGTAATTCTATAACTCCAACCCACCAAAGGAAAGCAGTAAGTATTCATTACCTAAAAACAAGATCTACAATAAATATATGTAATTATTTAGGTATCGAACAAAATGTTGCATTTAGTCGCTGGCAGATAGATCGCTGCGCTCTGTTACATTTACACGGTAAGTAAGAAAGAGATGATGCGCGTGTACAGACGAGCTACTTTGAACGAGTTGCCCGTGACGTAGCTAAGTTAAAGTCGGACAGTTTAAAGTGGAACTTAAAGAATAGTTAGGAACTCGAATGTTGTTATCTTTAGGTACCTATTCCGCAAATACAAAAACGGGGAACAGCGGGTCTAAAATGGCCGCTATAGCACAATCCACACAGAATCTTAGCATGAATCACGTTAAAAAATTAAAATTCTTAAAATGGACTCTAAGACTACGATTATAAAGTCCATTTTAAGAATTTTAAATTTTTAACATGATTCATATTACGATTCTGCTAAAGCGGCCATTTGAGACCCCCAGAGCGAGCACCGGCGCATCGGCGGTGTTCGCGCCGCTCAAAGTATTAAAAAAAAATAGGTAAATTAATGCTCATATTAGGTATAGTAAGTATTTACATCTTTGATTTAAGTATGTATTTTTTTGCAATGTATTTCCAGCAATGGGTTGATACTTACCTACATACTTACAATACGTTTTCAACGTTTAAGTATTACATTTTACTAAAGATAGGTACGATAATTTTAACGTACCTATTTATTATTCTAACGTAAATTAGAGCTCAACATTGTAAATTATTAAAACAGTTGCATGCGACTGTACATCTTGACACTAAATAGACCAAGAGCAAGGTTTAATGGTTTCAAAGAAGTTTAAGCCACTCTAACTTAATAATTAAAAACATTAAACATGTATTTAATAGAGAATTTATCTCTCTCGGTCATTTCTATGGACTTTAGACCGATAAAACTAGAAGTATATTACACATATTAATATAATTAGAAATATTTTTTCTTGGCAAGTTTTCGTGAACTCTTCGATCTAGCTCTTGGACTATACCTTAATAATTGAACTCATTATATCTTCTGAACTATGACCCGATTAAATCTGTAACTTGGCGACTAATTTCGACTAATTAGCGAGTAAATATGGGAGAAAACAGATCTTCGCTAGGTGCCCTAGTTTTTGAGATATAAATGTGGCCCTGCTGGGGTAAGCTCTCTCCAGCAGGGCCACCTATAAACCTTTATATCTTTTGAACCAGTGACCGACCAGTTCTGATATTTGGCGACTAATTTCGACTAATTAGCAAGTAAATATGGGAGAAAACAGATCTTCGCTAGGTGCCCTAGTTTTTGAGTTATTAATGTGGCTCTGCTGGGGTAGGCTCTCTCCAGCAGGGCCACCAATAAGCCCTTATATCTTTTGAACCAGTGACCGACCAAATCTGATATTTGGCGATTAATTTCAACTAATTAGCGACTAAATTTTAGTGTTATCAAAATTAAAATCCCTGATGGTGGCTCTGCCAGAGTCAGCCACACTGATATTCTAATAAACAGATATGGTCTATACCTACAAAACCACCGAAAAAAGTGTTCCGCGCGGCAGCGGCAACACACATACACACTTTTCATTCATTCTACATTTCACTACAAGTCAAAATGATACAAAAGGGATAGCTCGATAAAACCAATAAGAAAAAACCGGCCAAGAGCGTGTCGGGCCACGCTCAGTGTAGGGTTCCGTAGTTTCCCGTCCGTCACGATAAGTGTTCCCACTTATGAGTTTAAATGTGGGTATCCATTATGTAAAAATGCTTGCATATACGAATATACTACAAACTTAGTCCAGAAATTCCCACTTCTACTGTCCTTGGCAATATTTAGCCAGTTCGGGCCAGTAGTCTGCGCTATATCGTCAGCCCATCTTTTAATAAAGGGTATCGGACCGTGTGGCTGACTCTGGCAGAGCCACCATCAGGGATTTTAATTTTGATAACACTAAAATTTAGTCGCTAATTAGTCGCCAAATATCAGAACTGGTCGGTCACTGGTTCAAAAGATATAAGGGCTTATTGTTGGCCCTGCTGGAGAGAGCCTACCCCAGCAGAGCCACATTAATAACTCCAAAACTAGGGCACCTAGCGAAGATCTGTTTTCTCCCATATTTACTCGCTAATTAGTCGAAATTAGTCGCCAAGTTACAGATTTAATCGGGTCCTAGTTCAGAAGATATAATGAGTTCAATTATTAAGGTATAGTCCAAGAGCTAGATCGAAGAGTTCACGAAAACTTGCCAAGAAAAAATATTTCTATTAATATTAATATGTGTAATATACTTCTAGTTTTATCGGTCTAAAGTCCATAGAAATGACCGAGAGAGATAAATTCTCTATTAAATACATGTTTAATGTTTTTAATTATTAAGTTAGAGTGGCTTAAACTTCTTTGAAACCATTAAACCTTGCTCTTGGTCTATTTAGTGTCAAGATGTACAGTCGCATGCAACTGTTTTAATAATTTACAATGTTGAGCTCTAATTTACGTTAGAATAATAAATAGGTACGTTAAAATTATCGTACCTATCTTTAGTAAAATGTAATACTTAAACGTTGAAAACGTATTGTAAGTATGTAGGTAAGTATCAACCCATTGCTGGAAATACATTGCAAAAAAATACATACTTAAATCAAAGATGTAAATACTTACTATACCTAATATGAGCATTAATTTACCTATTTTTTTTTTAATACTTTGAGCGGCGCGAACACCGCCGACGCGCCGGTGCTTGCTCTGGGGGTCTAAATGGCCGCTTTAGCAGAATCGTAATATGAATCATGTTAAAAATTTAAAATTCTTAAAATGGACTTTATAATTGTATAGTCTTAGAGTCCATTTTAAGAATTTTAATTTTTTAACGTGATTCATGCTAAGATTCTGTGTGGATTGTGCTATAGCGGCCATTTTAGACCCGCTGTTCCCCGTTTTTGTATTTGCGGAATAGGTACCTAAAGATAACAACATTCGAGTTCCTAACTATTCTTTAAGTTCCACTTTAAACTGGCCGACTTTAACTTAGCTACGTCACGGGCAACTCGTTCAAAGTAGCTCGTCTGTACACGCGCATCATCTCTTTCTTACTTACCGTGTAAATGTAACAGAGCGCAGCGATCTATCTGCCAGCGACTAAATGCAACATTTTGTTCGATACCTAAATAATTACATATATTTATTGTAGATCTTGTTTTTAGGTAATGAATACTTACTGCTTTCCTTTGGTGGGTTGGAGTTATAGAATTCCTCCAGACGTCGTATAGATACACCTGTCTTAAAACTACTTTAAGTATTTTGTACTTGGTTGTACCACTGTATCGGGAAATTGAATTCTTTAATATCTTTTTAATGACACACCGACTGAATCTGTAACTTGGCGACTAATTTCGACTAATTAGCGAGTAATTATGGGAGAAAACAGACCTTCGCTAGGTGCCCTAGTTTTTGAGATATAAATGTGGCCCTGCTGGGGTAAGCTCTCTCCAGCAGGGCCACCTATAAACCCTTATATCTTTTGAACCAGTGACCGACCAGTTCTGATATTTGGCGACTAATTTCGACTAATTAGCGAGTAATTATGGGAGAAAACAGACCTTCGCTAGGTGCCCTAGTTTTTGAGATATAAATGTGGCCCTGCTGGGGTAAGCTCTCTCCAGCAGGGCCACCTATAAACCCTTATATCTTTTGAACCAGTGACCGACCAGTTCTGATATTTGGCGACTAATTTCGACTAATTAGCGAGTAAATATGGGAGAAAACAGATCTTCGCTAGGTGCCCTAGTTTTTGAGTTATTAATGTGGCTCTGCTGGGGTAGGCTCTCTCCAGCAGGGCCACCAATAAGCCCTTATATCTTTTGAACCAGTGACCGACCAAATCTGATATTTGGCGACTAATTAGCGACTAAATTTTTGTGTTATCAAAATTAAAATCCCTGATGGTGGCTCTGCCAGAGTCAGCCACACTTTCGGACCTTTCTTTTGCCCGAATCTTCTTTTTTCTTCTGACCTTTTGCCCGGTGCGGTGGCCCAGTCCATTTGGTGGTTTGGATAGTCCATTTTGTCACGTCATCACCGAGACGTGCGGGTCATTACCCGTGGTCCCGGTAGGTTGACCCATTACCGGGTACATGGGTAATTTTAATTACCTGTGGTTCCATAGCATTAGGGATTTCAAACTCAAAAGCATTTATTTCAGTTAGACCATTACGGCACTTTTGAATGTCATAAATACAAAAAAAAAAACAAAGCTACAATCCCAGTCACAAGAAGACATCAATGATATTCTAATAAACAGATATGGTATACACCTACAAAACCACCGAAAAAAGTGTTTTCCGCGCGGCAGCAGCAGCACACATACACACTTTTCATTCATTCTACATTTTACAGTTTCACTACAAGTCAAAATTATAGAAAAGGGATAGCTCGATAAAACCAATAAGAAAAAAAGAGACAGTGTTTTCAATTGCGCTTGAATGTAGGTACAACATTATTCTGGCGACCAATCACGTTGGGCCTGGCGTTGGTTGACCAATGGTTGACCGAGTCCGTTACCCCAGCCAGATGTTGTCGAAAATGGTCATTTGAATCTGATAGATAATTAGTTTTACGGCTTCTATAATTGTTGCGCACATTTTTAAATTTGTTGCGCTTATAGTTTTTTAATTAGGTATTTCACAAAAACATTTCCTGCTGGGGTAACGTTACCCCAGCCAGACCTTTTTCTTTCTAATGGGAATATTTAAATAAATACTGGCTATAAAATTAGTTGTCTAGTTGAAGTAAATGTTGTGCCTTATTTTGTATTAGTTCTTTCATCGGTTGCGAAGTTATTCGAGATTTTGCTGGGATAACGTTTTTGGTTTTGCTAGATCTTTGAAATGGTTAAGCGGATTCTTATCATATTTTGTACATGACTTCTTAGGAATTAGTTTAAATTTGTTGTGCAATAAAAAAACCAAAATAATGCATAGCTTAAAGGTTATTTCATTAAATAGAAAAACACTTCAATTGGTCCCAGCACTCCCAATAAGAAGTCTAAAGACTTACTTTAAACGTTATTTTAAAGCTTGTAACTGCTTTTAAATGTATGTGTAGTTTCATTAGTATCCTGTAAGTATTTAACAAGTTATGATGATATTCAGTTCTTCACGAGCACGGTCTTGATGCGCGCGGTGTTATTTGGATTGGATATATGAACTGAATGTTATGTCAATTATTAGTTTTTTAGTTCAGTTGTATATCAGTAAAATTTCAGCTCAGTACATTGGATAATTAATGAGATAATAACATTAAAGTCATTAGGAAGTGAATGACCGTGGTAACCCAACCAAGTTTAGGTGGTTACAAAAAAGCGAAAACGCAGAACATTACACTATCTTTTGAAATGTTTAGTATAATACACCTTACAATTTCGGTACAGACGCGTACACTGTTAAATACATAATAATATAATAATATCTGTGCTATGAAAACATTATTATTTGTTTTGTATCAATATCCGGAATCCATCTTGAGTCAAGCACCTGTCTTTCAGCCTGTTGACAGCGATTCCTTTGCCTCTCCGCCGGTCGCGCCCTCTATGCTTACCGTTGGTACTAAGTATTTCAAGCGCGCATCGGGTGATCGCCCGATTTATCGTCATTATAGCGTCGTTTTTCGCGCCGTTCGGTTGATAGCGTTATTTAAACTTCGCGAAAAAGTAACTACCTGCTTATTTTAATTAAGTTTGGTAAAACTTTTAAAGTTTCAATTCGTGAAATTGTACCTCTCCGTTGTTATTATGGAAAATCCTAATAATAATTTAGAGCCAGAAGGTGTTTCTGACGGTTCACTATCGCGTAAACGTGTTCGTTCTCCGACGCTGAGTGCACGAGATAGTGATAGCAGTTCTTCTACAAGCAGTGGACCCAGCCCTAGGAAACGTAAAGTAAGGAGGGACTCTCAAACCGTGAGTTATGCACACTTCGAGTTTTTATCACAACAAGTGGCTTATTTAACAAACCTCATAACGAAAAATTCCGTTATTGAAAATATACCCACTCCAAGTGCTAACAACATTAATACCGTTTCCGTAACCACAAACGAGTTAAATCTACGACGACCTGAAAACTTGTCTAAGAATAACAAACTTCAGATATTATCGGAAGTCGGTACAACAGTAAAAGATCCAATTTACCCTAGGGCAAACGAAACATACCTTAAAAAACCTTAAAAAAATAACGGAGCTACAGCGTTTTAAGTGTGATGATTGGAATGCGGTTCGGTTTTCGGATGCACAAAAGAAATATTTAGCTACCCCCGGTTTCGTCGAGTTAAATATTAACGACGAACTAAAGCGTTTTGAATCGAACATGTTGAAAGAAGATTCGCGCTCATATTTATTGGAAAGATCTTTTGCTGGATTAACGAATGCTTTACTTTGTCAAAAAGACGAATTGCACAAATCTTTACAATCATTGGTGGATTGGTCAAACGAGTATAGAGAATCGTTGACACCTAACTCGTTATTCGAAAAAGTGGAATCATTGTTTTCGAAAGAATCCGCGTATAGTACGGTTACTGATGACTTATTACAAATAGTGTGCGGCCGAAGAGCTGATTTAATAAATGTACGTCGAGAGGCTATGTTGCGCCAAATTTCCGAAGGTTTTCATCGTGATGTACTACATAAAATTCCTCCTAGTACAGAATATCTCTTTAATGATGAGGCAGTTCAAACCTACCTCCAAAAAATTGGGGGGGTGGATAAACTTACGGCATCAACTAAATCAATACCACAAAGTTATCCTAAAGAAAACTTTTATCAAAATCAAAAACCATCGACTAGTAAACAAGCTGACGACAGGTTTTTTCGTCGAGATACCTTCAATAAAATACAAAGACAGTCCTCAAACGCTTCACACCAAAACAAAAACCGAACAAGCAATCAGCGATATAAACCAAAGAGTAAAAAATCGCAATCGCAGGCTATCCCTAAAAACAAGCGTCGCGAATGACTGTCGGAAATTTCAAGGCGGCTGTCTAAGGCAATTTCAATATGCTTGGAGCAATCTGGGTGCGCCAAACAAAATATGCCGACTGTTGAACGGGGCACGCATACCCTTCATACTCAGACCGCCGCTAATATTTCCAAGTCCTACAGTTCTGAAATGTTACCGAACCAAAACCTCTCCCAATATGACCATACAAATCCAAACTATGCTCGAGTCAGGGGTACTAGAACCTGCAGAATTGACGCCCAGTTACCTTTCCACGTTCTTTCTGGTACCCAAGTCAGATCAGACCTACCGTCCTATTCTCAATTTGAAAAAACTAAACCAGTTCGTAGCAGCCAAGCCGTTTCAACTATTCTGTCATTTCCGTGTACCAAGTTTTTTGCAACAACAAGATTGGATGGCCAAACTAGATCTGAGCCAAGCATATTTCCACGTGGCCATCGCACAGCAGCATCGCAAGTTCCTGAGGCTAAATTATCATCAAAATTCACATCAACATCAGCTACTCCAGATGACGTGTTTGCCGTTCGGCCTCTCATCGGCACCCAGAACGTTTGCCTCGATAACCAATTGGGTAGCAGAATTCCTAAGGAGTCACAAGATAAGGTGCGTAGTTTATTTAGACGATTTTCTTTTGGCCAACCAGTCAAAATCGCAGTTGGGAGACGACATCGCATTCACGATCAAGATACTCAGTTTACTAGGTTGGACAATCAACTACGAGAAGTCTGTTCTGGTTCCGACACAATGCCTCGAGTTTCTCGGCATTACATGGGACACAAAACGCAACGCAAAGTCCCTGTCGGAACCAAAGTGCCTAACGCTACGCAAAGCACTTCACCAACAGCTTCAATTAAGCAAGTAGTCCCTCAAACAGTACCAAACTCTAATGGGGAGACTCAACTTTGCAACGTTCGTGACTCCGAGGGGTCGCCTTCACTGTCGTACTCTGCAATACCTACTACAGTCGACAGCTGTCGGTGAAACACCCGTATCGGTCGATCACTGTGCCACAACCGGCTCGATCAGAGATGGAGTGGTGGTGTCAAGCCATAGGAAAGTCGATGCCGATACACTTGAGCTCAGTGACGTCACAACTATTGACCACAGACGCATCAGACATCGGATGGGGGGCTCAACTCGGCGACAGAAATATTGTGGGCACCTGGACAGATTCTCAAAAGACATGGCATGCCAACAAAAAAGAGATGTTTGCCGTTTACGCAGCTATACGTCAGAACCAGCAGCAACTCCAAGATGCACAGATACTGCTGCAAACCGACAATCGGACAGTAGTCTCGTACATAAACAAGGAGGGCGGCACAAAATCCAAGAAGCTGCTTTATCAAACTCGACAACTTCTTGCTGTTCTAGACAAGCAGAACATTCATCTGACAGCACATTATTTCCCGGGCAGGTTCAATGCCGAGGTAGATGCTCTTTCTCGGCAGAAGGCTTGTCCAGAATGGCACCTCACGAGGACAGCAACGACAAAAATTTTTCGAATGTGGGGTACGCCGGAGATAGACCTCTTCGCGTCGAGAACAGCCCACATAGTACCAAAGTACGTATCACTGGACGTCAACGATCAGGAAGCTCAACATCACAACGCGTTCTGTCATCAGTGGCACTACGACCTAGCTTGGTTGTTTCCACCACCAAATTTGATTCCCCGAGTTCTCCAACACCTGAACCAAGCCAGCGGAGACTATATATTGATTGCCCCGAAGTGGAGCAAGGTATTTTGGCAGGCAGATGTTCAACGGCGAGCGCGACATCCCCCTTATGTGATTCCAGATCTAGCCTGCACTCTCATAGACACCAGAACAGGGACGCATCCGCCGCAAGTTCAAGACCTACACTTAGAAGCATGGCTGATTTCGGGTGGCAAGATATTTTGACGGACTGGACAGATCAAGAACAAAAATTCTTTATGTCCAGCTGGAGAGGCTCCACAATCAATACCTACAGACCAGTGTGGCGCCGATGGAAGCGATGGTGTGAGTCCCATTCGATTAATTTTAAATACCCTAATGCGGATCAGGTAGCTCGGTATTTAGCACATTTACACTGTGATATAGGTCTGGCATACAGAACTATTTTGGTACACAAATCTGTTATCTCAACTTTCACACACATAACATCTAATATTGATTTGTCGTCAAATTTCTTTATAAAACACATATTAAAAGATATTTCTGTAGCAAGAGAGAAATCTGCTAAACCCCCTATTTGGAATCCTAAAGTTTTATTGCAACACATGAGTGCTTATGATTTTGACGAAAATAATATATTTCAAGTATCAAGACACGTAGCTACTCTTTTATTGTTAGCATCAGGCCGCAGGGTTCACGACCTTACTCTGTTGCGAATTGATAGCAGTAGCTTAGTCGATGAAGATTCGTCTATTGTATTATGGCCAGCTTTCGGTTCTAAAACAGACAACCATAACCATAGACAGTCTGGATGGAGGCTTAGAGAACACCCTGATAAAAAATTAAATCTGATTTTTTGGTTGAGACAATTAATATGTATTACTTCAAACTGTCGTGGAAATATAAAACATTTGTTTATTACAGCTAGAGGGGATATTAAACCTGCATCTAGAACTGTTATTGGTGGATGGGTGAGATCTCTTTTAAAAGCTGCTGGTATTGATGCAACTCCAGGATCAGTAAGATCCGCAGTTGCTTCTCTTAATTTCGTAGAGAATTTTCCTATTGATCAAATTCTTGCCACTGGTAACTGGAAAACGATTCACACCTTCCAGAATTATTATCAGAGAGAACTGTTAAATCACAATGATTCAAATGGTCCCAATCATTCTACATCTTTGTCTAATTATTTTGATCCTGTTCAATAAGAGTACCAATTTTATTTTAACCGAAACCATTTATTTTGTTATAACTAAAAGTAGGTAATAAGTCATACCAGATTAATTATTGTAATACATTTACATAATTTTGACGATGTCTTTTAGTAACCCAATATTTGTCATCCTAAAACACATTATAGCGTCTTTGGGTTTAGCGCACCAGGTGATAACAAACACATCACTCAAGATGGATTCCGGATATTGATACAAAACAAATAATAGAGAGTTTTACATAAAATAAAACTTACCTATTATTTTTTCATCAATATCCGGAATCCAGGTAAGGTCTACCTGGTGCATCATGAGTTCCATAATGACGATAAATCGGGCGATCACCCGATGCGCGCTTGAAATACTTAGTACCAACGGTAAGCATAGAGGGCGCGACCGGCGGAGAGGCAAAGGAATCGCTGTCAACAGGCTGAAAGACAGGTGCTTGACTCAAGATGGATTCCGGATATTGATAAAAAAATAATAGGTAAGTTTTATTTTATGTAAAACTCTCTATTATTATCTTCCAGTTGCACAAACTTATCAAAAATCACCGATATAAGATGTCGTTCGGTGGGACGTAGGAGGGGTGGGGTGAAGGGGTAATACATTGTTTGCATAACGCACTAAATATGCTCCACTATCACATAATTCATCTTGTAGAGTGCGCGTGCGCTTCGGCAGTTCAGTTTCCTGTTTTTTACAAATATTTATCGAGTGCGTGAGAGCTATTATATAATAATAAGTGTGGCGAATTACTGCTAATGTGGAGTGCTTCTATTGATGATCATAATTATGGTGCGGGCTGCTTGATGAATTCACGAACAAGGTAAGCTTGCATAATGTAACTACAGAAATAGTAGCAAAATTATTATTAATATGTAAACTGTATTTTTTTTAAGGCTTAAATATATGAATTTAGGAACTTACTTATTATTTTCTTTTTTTAGCAAAATTACTATCTGTAATTTTAATCTGTGATTGTTTTTAAGTATAAGTTTATTAATACTTTAAAAGTTCAATTGAAATGATTATTTTACCTGTCAATAAAAATTATTTAATAATCATGTAGTTTTTTTTAAAACTTGTGTACATGTCTGTACTAAATTTGTAACACTATCCTACATATTTTAGAAGGTACCATAATGTTCTGCGTTTTCGCTTTTTCGCTACCACCTAAACTTGGTCAGTTTACCACGGTCATTGACTTCCTAATGACTTTAATCGTATTATCTCATTAATTATCCAATGTACCGAGCTGAAATTTTACTGATATACAACTGAACTAAAAAACTAATAATTGACATAACATTCAGTTCATATATCCAATCCAGTGGCCAAATAACACCGCGCGCATCAAGACCGTGCTTGTGAAGAACTGAATATCATCATAACTTGTTAAATACTTACAGGATACTAATGAAACTTCACATACATTTGAAGGCAGTTACAAGCTTCAAAATAATGTTTAAAGTAAGTCTTTAGACCTCTTATTGAGAGTGCTGGGACCAATTGAAGTGTTTTTCTATTTAATTTAAACAAATTTAAACTAATTCCTAAGAAGTCTTGTACAAAATATGATAAGAATCCGCTTAACCATTTCAAAGATCCAGCAAAACCAAAAACGTTACCCCAGCAAAATCTCGAATAACTTCGCAACCGAAGAAAGAACAAATACAAAATAAGGCACAACATTTACTTCATCTAGACAACTAATTTTACAGCTAGTAGGTACTTATTTAAATATTCCCATTAGATACAAAAAGGTCTGGCTGGGGTAACGGACTCGTTAAATGCGGTAAGTAGTTAAAAATAGAAATGGCTTTAGTTTAACATTATCTGTGATACCTATATTATGGAAATGGTAAGCTATTTATATTTTCTTTTCCCACACATTGCATGTTTAATTTATAATTTAGTATATCAATAATTTCAAAAAACAAAATGTTTAACTAATACAAGGTTAGAAAAAACGAAAGCAGAACTCTGGGGTAACGATGACTTTACTGTATAATATTCGCATCTGCACTTTTATTCTATGTCTGGAGTGCACGCGTCCTTGTCGTACTCACGACAAAAATGAATTACTTACCCATCTTTTTCTTTTTTCCGACCTCCAAATATCAGAATATTATGAAAAATATTAATAAATCGAAGTATATTGCGTGGTTACATGTGGTATGAGATGCCTTGTGTTTTGTTTACTTTGGTATCATAATTAGTACACTTTCTGAACACGCATGATGGCATTTTTACAATTTTTATCTAAATTCGTAGCAACGTATTGCTCGTCGCCATGCGTGTTGCAGACTAAAGGCAAAAAACGCGCCAACGGGCCTGGGCCTCAAGTCTGCTATTACAATAGTGTCAGAATAGTCGTTCATTGATCTCATAATTGTCGATTTTGACAAGTTTGGTAATCTACTAATTTAGTGGCGTCATTATGGCTTTCCCATGAACAACCACTGACACTCCATTGAAAGAAATGGCATAGAATGGTAATCTCGTACACAATGACAAATGAATGACTGACATAAGCGGTAATCTGCTAAAATTTTGACAGTTCCTTTGGATCATTGACTTATCATTGAAACGTCATTGTGCGGTCAAGGTTTTTAATTCGATCGTGGTTGTGGATTATTGAATGGAGACAATGAATTCACTACGAACAAAATATTCTCGAGCCAGCCAACGCAAATCAAGTCTGCTATTACAATAGTGTCAGAATGATCTATCGTTGATCTTCTATTTGTTGATTTTGACAAGTTTGGTAATCTACTAATATAATGGCGTCATTATGGCTTTCCAATGAACAACCACTGTTTTAGAATGGTAATCTCGTACACAATGACTAACATAGAGCGGTAATCTGCTAAAGTTTTGACAGTTCTTTTGATCACTAACCTATCAGTGGAACGTCATTGTGCAATCATTGCTTTTATTTCGATCGTGTTTGTGGAATATTGAATGGAGACAATGAATTCACTACGAACAAAATGTTCTCGAGCTAGCCAACGCAGTGGATGCTAGAGAAAGAAGATGGGCGGAATGCAGAAGACGTCG
The DNA here is from genome assembly GCA_905147715.2 of Xestia xanthographa. Lineage (NCBI taxonomy): Eukaryota > Metazoa > Arthropoda > Insecta > Lepidoptera > Noctuidae > Xestia > Xestia xanthographa. The sequence continues at coordinate 5,394,491 of LR990661.1, read as the reverse complement.
TCGTGCCCTTCGCTTGACGCGAATGATGGACGTTTTGGGAGAGTGGATGTTTTGGGAGAGTAGACGTTTTGAGCCTAAAGGGATTATTTGAACCCTTTTAAGATATTCCCGAGGCGGAATTTGTAAAGTCGTTTCGCCTTGGAAAGAACTCATATGGAGGTTTAATAAATTGAAGAACTCATTCCCCATTGCAGCGTATTATAAGCATGTTTCAGGTAAAGACCCATTATTATAAGCAATTTATTGTTTTAGATACTCAATAACAATGATTAGATGCATTTATGTCAAGAACAGTATTAATTAAATAAAAGTTAAGTTACCTGCGGTTGTACTTATAAAAGTAAATTGATTTTTTCAGGTTGCAGTTCATGCTTTACATTATAGTCGAACAACTGCAGGCAAGATTGTGAATGCATGTTACATATTGCACAACATTCCATACATGGCAAGAGCACCGTTGCCACCTGATGAAGTTTATCTAGAAGTACTTGGCTTGCAATAGGTGATTTACATTCCACATTTCACTTAGAATGAAGATGGAATTTAAAATAATACTGCTATGTTAAAAATCAACATTTAAAATAATCTTTATTTCTCATAAACTAAATATTTATTTAACATTTTAAACTTGAATTTCAAGTCAATTGAAAAACCTGAAATGTAAATATAAGTACTACATAAAACAAAAGACAAGTTACAATATCTAATGTAATAATAATAACAAATCAAAATCAGTCTTCATACAAATCAAAAAGATCTTCAATATTTAAATTTTAATCATCATTTGAATAACAAATCACAAATATTACCTTTTAATAAAAATAATAAGTCATGTCATTAATCACTAATCTGTTTTTTAATTTAGGAGGAAAATAATAATGCAGCACCTAATTATCAAAACCATCAAAGGGTGAATCGGGATCTTCTTGAAGGTCGGGCACTGCAGCAGGCTCTTCTTGACAGACTGTGGAGAAATGCATAAATTAAATTAGCAGGTATGTACTGTAAACCTACCTTAATGTTCTAATGAAGTACGAAAATGCTCTAAGTATTAATAAAATGATTTAACTCTTTGTTACAGATCCACAGTGACCACAGTATTGACAAAATATGATTTAACGTTTCAAGCCCGGGAACAGAACATTGTTATTCCTGTAATTACGGGTATACTTATAGGTTAAAATAAATTAATACTCTTTTTATAAACACTGTTTCATTTAATCATTTTGTCATGACATTATAATTCTGCAGAGTTTGTGTGAAAACAAAATTAAGTTTAATACAAAAGTTGCAACTTCTTTTATAGCATGTTGTGTAACCTAGCGCTTAGTATCAGAGTTACAATCAAGATGTCAGATTCTGGCCAATGTACTACTACTGATTGAGCCTAAACCTAACACAAGCTTGCTTAGATGGAGGGGTCATATTAATTATTATAATTTTTATTGTTTTGTTTTCAATGCTCCATAATACTTATTGTGGGTATGTTGGTAGCACACACAATGAGTAGAAGTTCCGATTTTGGGTGAAACCATTACCTAAAGGTGAATGACTTGCCTATAAATCAACAGTAATTAGTAATTACCTTTTTTGGCACACAGTGGCCTCTATGGTTCACCATTTTTTCTGTGGTGGAGCTGTCCATCAATGCAGCAGCTGAGTTGTTGATGGCCTGCCCGAGCATGTTTTAAAGTCGCCTCGTTCCTGGCTTCAATAGCATCCAGCCTTGATTGAGCAACTTCGAGAGGGTACATGGTCTGTTTCTATAAAAAAATATATATTTTGTAACATCGGGCGACATACTTTGCCCATAAAGTGGGGCGTTAATGGTCAAAACAAATAATTGCAAGATCTTTACCTTCGATAAACTTCGCCCTTCATTGGTGGTTTTCCAAATAATCAAGTGGAGCCGAAATTTGCTCAATTATCACCATTTTGTATAAAATCAATAAATATAGGCTTCTCGGTCAGTGGGTCGTCTTAAGGGTAAAAATATACAAACAAAAATCTAACTAGACAATCAAATGAAAATAAATACAATAACAAAACACCGGCCGCTAGATACAAAAACAAATAAACGTCAGTAAACAGTAATGCCACATTTGACTTTGACATATAAACATAAAATATTAAATTTACATTAATCCGCGTTGAAAATTTTAATGTTTTTTCCTATTTACGAACTTTTTATTAATTCAGATGGCTTAAAACACTAATAAATAATATGTAAATAAATAAATAAATGAAATCTGGCATGAATAAATGTTCAAATGTAATAGTAGTTTTTCGAAAATCATTTCTACCAACGGGTCTTATATTAATGGCAATACAACAAAGTCATTACAACACGAGACCATTGTCCGGACAATGATCGATCACTATGAATTAGCAGACTACGAACTTTTACCAAAATGACAATAGGATCGTGTTGGACTGACGAAGAGCGTTATATAAAGAGCGTTATTCTAAGCAATTGTTCTAAATACTCATGATGAGTGATTATTAGAATAAAAAATAGAAAATAGAATTAATTTCTTACTTTATAAATTTAGATGCTCTATTTCTTGTTTATGTCAAGAACAGTAATTAAATATAAGTTAATCTACGTTTACCTAAATAAATAAATATTAAATATTGCTCGACATTACAAACAGCGCCATCTAGTGCCACACTAAGCAACGAGGCTTGTATCGTGGACACCAGATAGTTAATATACTACATAGATACTTTTTGTTTGTAAATACATACTTATTATACATATAAACATCCATGACTCGGAAACAAATGTCCATGCTCATCACACAAACATTTGCTCCGACCGGGATTCGAACCCGGAACCCTAAGAACGTAAGGCAACCTGACTACCACTGCGCCAATCGGGTCGTCCCAATGCAGCCAAATGCCAAATGCAGCTAGGTAAAAAAGTAAATTGATTTTTTGCAGGTGTTTGCAGCACACATGCTTTACATAGGGCTGCTTTACACCGGGGCAACCAACGATATTCTATTAAACAGATATGTTGTGAGCGCGCAATCGTGAAGAGTCAAAAACGTGCCAATTGGCCTGTTTTGCCTTTATTCTGCGTTACTGCGTGTATGTGAGCTGGCTCTGCCCCGCGGCACACTTTTTTCCGTGGTTTTGTAGGTGTAATAACATATCTGTATAATATGGCTAGTTTATACTTTACACCGGGGCAACACTGTGCGGCATTGCAGCATGCCACAAACGCGCATGCTACAATAATTTATAATGTTGCACATGGTGCGGCATTGCAACAACTTGCGTCATGTATCAGACTGTCACAGCTTCTATCCAAACACTATGGATTCCATGCCACAATCTTGGTGCGTCATACAGTTTATAGGTTATGTTTGGGATGCTTTGAAAATTATCTAGGCACGATGTTGCCTCGGTGTAATATAGTCTGCGGCATACCGCAATTGCCGCTCACCGTGGTTAATTGCATCATACCAAATGATGACGCACGCCACAATATGTAGCTCGCTGCAATGCCGCACAGTGATGCCCCCGGCGGAAAGCTACCTTTAGAATATCACTGGGGGCAACACTGTGCCGCATTGCAGCATGCTACATGTTGTGGCGTGCGTCATATTATGGTGTGCTACAAATAACGATACAATGCAGCAATTGCGGTATGCGGCAGCGTATTTTACGCCGAGGCAACATCGTGCCTTTTTCAAAGTATCATGCTGTATATTTTATTGGAGTGTTTTGGTCTACCAACTTGATTGATCGAGGGGACAAGATAGATTAGATTTTTTTTTAGATTATGGCTGATGAAGTAACTTTAGCAGCATGACGCAAGGTGTTGCCAAGCCACACGATTCTTGCCACAATGTGCAACATTTTAAAATATTGTAGCATGCGGCCATGTGGCATGCTGCAATATCGCATAGCGTTGCCCCGGCGTAAAGCAGCCTTTAGAGTTCAACAACTGCAGGCAAGATTGTAAATGCATGTTACCTATGGGTTAAAAACATCATCTGCCTGCCTAGCCTTTTCCCAACTATGTTGGGGTCGGCTTCCAGTCTAACCGGATTCAGCTGAATACCAGTATTTTACAAGGAGCGACTGCTTAACTGACCTCCACAACCCAGTTAGTACTGGGAAATACGATACCCCTTGGTAAGACTGGTTGTCAGACTATATGGGCCACTGACTACCTACCTGTAACGACTGTCAAAGATCTACAAATGACAGCTGGGACCAACAGCTTAACGTGCTTTCCGAGGCACGGAGGAAACTCGGTGTGTAAGGGTGGTCACCCATCCACAGACCAACTTAGGCAAGCACGGCTTAACCTAAAGATTGACCCGAGCGGCTGTTATTACTTAGCCACGAGCTCCTCCACATAAGGGTTAAAATATACAAACAAAAATCTAACTAGAACACTCAAATGAAAATAAATACAATAACAAAACACCGGCCGCTAGAAACAAAAACAGATACACGAGAGTAAACTATAATGTCACATTTGACTTTGACATTTATACAGATAAAATATTAAGTTTTACATTAATCCGCGTTGAACATTTTAATGTTTTTTTCCTATTTACGAACTTCTTATTAATTCAGATGGCTTAAAACACTAATAAATAATATGTAAAAATATATAAAATGAAATCTGGCATGAATAAATGTTCAATTTTAATAGTAGTTTTTCGAAAATCATTTCTACCACCGGGTTTTAAAAATGGCAATACAACAATATCATTCCAACACAATTCTATCACGAGACCATTGACCGACCAGTGATCTATCATTATGAACTTAGCAGACTATGAACTTTTACCAAAATGACAATGGCGTCGTGTAGGAATGACGAATTTTATAAAAATAGCAGACTTGGGGCCCTGTTTTCGAGTCTTCACGATTGCGCGCTCATAACATATCTGTTATTAAAATATCATTGCAAGACATAATAACTTGAGAAAGTACTGTAGTTGCCCATTCCCTAGCGTAGATCTCTATGGAAAAGAACGGGCAAGAATCTCCATGGACACTCTTTTATATCAAAATATTGTTACAAAATCTTGGATAAATCAGTGTGACTGACACTGGCTTGGCCATCATCAGGGACTTTAATTTTGATAACACAAAAAAAATATCGATAATTAGTCGAAATTTGTCGGCAAATATCAGAATTGGTCGGTCACTGGTTCCTTTTGAACTTAAAATTAAAATCCCTGATGATGGCCAAGCCAGTGCCAGTCACACTGATGACTGATGTAATGTTGACTTGGGTTCGTGGTTTCTTATTCCCACAGACACCCTTTCCGTCACAGTACTAACAATCTTTTCTTTTTTAATTACATTTCAATACAGTGTCCAAATTATTGCTAAAAAAATGTTCTTATTAAGTACCTATAACATGATTGAAAAATATTAGAAAAATATATCAAAACGTAAATTAATGTTTTAAAAAGACATAACAATATTATTTTTTCCTACCATTCCTACTAAATTCGACAATAATACTCCTGGCAACACTTTAGAAAGGGATACATCTAAGTTTGCTACGTCGCGATTCGATACGATTCGATAAATCTGACAGTTATTCTCGATAAAATGAGTTTTTAACCAATCGAAAAGTCGGATTTATCGAATCGTATCGATTCGATCGTTATCGATTGCTATACTTGCAGTGCGGATCTCTCTTTGACCAAGTGATTGTAATAGAACTTAGCATCATATACATAAGGTTTATTTTTATATTGGTGTCAAATTGACTATGCACATTCCAGCAGGTTGGATATAAGCAAGGAAAAGGAACTTATATACCCGCTGACCGGCTACCAGACGGAAAAAATAAACAACCCGTAACGGCTACGCGTCGCTTATCAGCTGCGCGCCAGATGGCCTCTCTCAACAAAGTGTTTATTTGTCGACTCGTTCGGCACGTCTGTCACAGTTTTACAATGCATACAGTTGGGAAACGCCTTTGATGTTGAACGATGCCGCCACGCGTGTAGGTACCTATGCTCTAAGTCGCAAGCGTGTATATAAGGGTTGTCAAAAAATAATAATAAAAGAAATGTGATTTTGTAATCATTTATTTACATTATTAATTCAATATTAATTTACAAGACATACTTAAATACTATTTTAAGAGCCTATACAACCTCAGCTCAAATTCTAATTTCGCCCCCACTTCACCGCGCCCGGCGGGCGACGCGCGGCGTCGCGCCGCCTAACTCTATCTCACTCGCACACTGTTACTCGCGGTCACGCGGGCACACCGCGAGGTCGATGCAATTTTGTTAGAATATACTACTTACTTTATTTATCGGACAAGTTCTAAGTAATAAAATTATCAATAATAATATTAATTTGTCACTATTATCAAAATAAAATTTTATAACACTTTAATTTCAATGTAGGTACCTTTTTTATCGTGATAAAATCCTCCCACCCTGAGTGGAGCGGAAGGGACTGTCAGACTCTTACTGACTAAAATCCACGGTGTACCTTCAATAGCCCAATGTACTTACCTACTGACAGTTGCTTATCAAGCTAAATTTTCCAGTATAAATTGACCTCTCATTGTACGGAAAGCCTGTACAATGCGAGATCAACTTATACTGGTATTTTGCTATATAATAATAGACGAGCCAACGTTACCGCGAGGGTTCCGCCCATTGATTTTGTAGTAAGTTTGAGTTTTATAGTTTTTTCCTTGTATGTATTTGTGACAGCCGTTTTTGTATGTAATTATAGTTCAAGTAGTAGGCCTAAAGGCAAGTATCTACATATTATTACTATACCTATAAGAAATATTTTAAACCGATTCTGAGCCACTGCATAAAGTCTACTGTTACAAAAAACAAATCAAGTGCGAGTCACCATTGCATTCAGGGTTCTGTGGGTACATTGGCGTGGTAGTAAAACGCTTTGCCATTATACAAATTTCAAAATAAATCACCGAAATGTATGACTGCGTATAACTGACGAAGGACTGAAAGAAAGAAAGAAAGAAAGAAAGAAAAGAAAGAAAGAAAGAAAAAAGTTTATTTGACTGCAACATATTGGATATTTTATTTTGTTGTGTTCGTGATTCTCAAGGCATGGTTTGTATGACTATGAATATTAGATAGGTAGGTAGGTAGGTAAGTATGTAGATAAGTAGGATAGTTTGTTATGTAGCCATACATGTATTTGAAAAATGTGATGCGTTTTCGTGTTATCTATCAGTAGGTATGTAGGTACGTAGGTATAATACTTAGGTAGGTATGTAGTTATGTACGTAGGTAGAATAGTTAGGTAGGTAGGCAAAGATGTAGGATAGGTGGGAGGGTAAGTATGTAGGTAGGTAGGATAGGGTAGGTAGGTAGGAGGGTAAGTATGTAGGTAGGTAGGATAGGGTAGGTAGGTAGGATAGATATGGTTTTTATCATAAGTCATTACACATTGTCAAAATTACATAGCATTTAATTCACTTAAATCTCTTATATATATATATATTTCGAACATGTCTGGGATCGCATAGCTCAAGCAACATGCATGTCTTATAAAAATGTACTAATTTTGGTTCCATTTCTTGCCAATATTGGTCATCTCTCTCTATAATTTCAACTTTGACGTCTTTGTTGCATCCAGACCATACTCCGAAAATACATTTTACGTTTTTACGTTTACTCGCCCTTCCGCAATAGCTGCATCTCGTTCCCTTGCTGCAGCTGCCTCCATTGTAATTATAATTATATATTTCATTTTGGACTTTAGCATAGTGCTTTTGAGAGAATGATGGACACTCCATTGATGCACATAATTCGCTAAATTGGGAATAGCCGATTCCAGAAGATATGATGCCAGATGTTGCAGATTTGTTTAAATCTAGGTCTGATTTCGGCTCAGAATCAAGATAAAATGTTAGATTACACATATTGCAGGTTAATTTATATTTGGAGAGTAGACCTTTTCTTTTTTCTGATATAATGTGAACATTGGTCAATGTACATCCGAATGCCTTATTATGATTGCATATTTCTTGAAGTCTTTTATAAAAATATTCTACATCAATCATTCTCCGTCCTTCTACATATAAACAGCTTTTCTCTTCCACAGGATTATTAAAACTCACTTCGTACCTGAAATTACCACAATATGTTTTTTTACAAATTCTTGCTAAACTGAATAACATGACATGATACACATACAATCTTCTCACATATAAAATCTAGCAATTACCAATCAGTATCATCATCACATTCATCATCTGATGTGTCGTATTGAGGAAGATTATGTGAATATCTGAAAAAAAAAGAGGTTTTATTAGTATAAGAATTCATCATCATCATCATCATTTCAGCCGAAATACGTCCACTGCTGGACATAGGCCTCCCCCAAGTGTCACCACATATCCCGGTCCCGTGCGACTCTCATCGAGCGGATTCCTTCAACCTTCACCAGGTCATCGGTCCACCTAGTGGGAGGTCTTCCAACGCAACGTCTTCCGGTTCGCGGTCGCCACTCCAAAACTTTTCGACCCCATCGGCCATCCGTTCTGCGAGCAATGTGCCCTGCTCACTGCCACTTAAGTTTGGCAATTCTTCGGGCTACGTCGGTAACCTTGGTTTTCTTGCGGAAGTCTTCATTTCTGATTCGATCGCGCAAGGAAACTCCGAGCATAGCCCTCTCCATTGCCCTTTGGGTAACTTTAAGCCTTCTGATGAGGCCCATTGTGAGCGACCTCGTTTCGGTCCCGTATGTAATCACTGGCAACACACACTAGTCATAGACTTTCGTCTTGAGACACTGCGGTAAGTTGAACGAGAAGATACCGCGCAACTTCCCGAACGCTGCCCAGCCGACTCGGATTCGACGATTGACCTCTTTCTCGAAGTTAGACCTACCTAGCTGGACCCTTTGTCCCAGGTACACATAATCGTCTACAACTTCGAGTGTAGAGTCTCAATCTTGATATGAGTGGGTGTGACATGGGCATTCAACATGACCTTGGTTTTGTCCATGTTCATTTTAAGACCCACTCTTCCGGAAGCTCTACTGAGGTCCTCCATGGTCTCAGCCATGACCACTATATCGTCGGCAAACCGAAGGTGAGTGATGTACTCGCCATTGACGTTGATGCCTAGCCCTCTCCAGTCCAAAACCTTGAAGACATCCTCCAATGCAGCGGTGAGCAGTTTCGGAGACATGACGTCTCCCTGTCTCACACCTCGCTGCAGGAGGATAGGTTCCGAGGCTTGGTCCTGAAGTCGGATTGACATGGTGGCGTTTTTGTACAAACACTTCAACACCTCGATGTACCGATAGTCGATTTAGCACCGTTGCGCGTTGGAGAGACTGCAGTACAGCCCAGGTCTCGATCGAATCGAAGGCTTTCTCGTAGTCCACAAACGCTAAACAGAGGGCACTCTTCGGTCTTCTGTATAACTTCATTTGATTCAAGTATAAGAATTAAGAAATTATAATCCTAACTAATAACATAAATGTGCAAAACGAGTTTGTTTGTTTGTAACGCTAAAGTAGCTGAACGGATTTGGATGAAATTTAGCACATGAAAAGACCATGTCCTGGAAACGGGTATACTTTTTATCCTGGATCACAAACGACGTCGCGGGCAAAAAGCTAGTCACTAATAAAATCAAGAGTATTATTAATAAATAGCTTACGGATCCAATATTCTTTCGTCACTATGTATATTCAGTGAACAACTTGTGTCCTCAAGTGGTACTTGTGATCTGCAAGAAAACGCAACATTCATTATTAAAGTACTTACACCTGAAAGCATAATTTAATCAACATGAATAAGTAATACGGAACCCTATAAAGTACAACAATATGAAAAGTTTGTGAACTCGCCAATTTCGTGGTAGGACGTGTAATAACGCACAAAACGGTAATGCCATGTGGCAAAAGCACAGAAAAAAATATCTTGATGATCAAATACGTATGATACTTACAATTCAGTATTTTGTAATGTATGAACATTTGTTTCGTCTATTTCTACATCTATCGGAGGTATTTGGGCCCTGTAACAATCACAAGTGGCTGGTATAATTGTTCTGTGGGTATAATAATACTGACTTAGAGACCATACATACATTACATATTTTTGTTTATCATTTCGATATGGAACCCTAAAATTGTACAATAAAAAAAGAAGACGAAATCGTCTATAAAATCATATTTGCGAATGTAACACCGAATAATTATATACCTACGTAATTATTATCATCTACCTACGTTTATTAGAGAAATACAGGTGCGGGTACGGGTACGCGTAGCTACATATGAAGCTGTACTTTCCAGTATAAGCTGACCTCTTATTGTGCGAAATGCCTATACAATGTGAGATCAGCTTATACTGGAAATATATTGCTTTTTTTATACCTTACTATATAGCTGTGTGTTCTAATAACAGATCAGTTACATGGATAAGTAGGTAGCAGATACTCACGAATTTTCTGGAATATTCTCTTTATCAACATCATCTTCAGTTGGGTGTAATCGACGTCATCCTCTAAAAGAAAGATCATCATATTTATTATGTAGCTAAACTACTACAGTAAGTCCAGTAGGTTCATATTTTTTATGCATTTTACAACATGCGTAGCTACAGTCTGATAAGTCAGTAGGGTAAGTAGGTATACGCGCCGCGCACCGTGTGACCGGCACGTCCGATTGTGTGTGAAGCAAGCAATAGCTTTGTTTCTTGCAGCTAGTGTAGGTACTTACCGTACATACTTATATTTTTTATAACTTTCTAAGCGCTTAGCGGCTGCAGTACGGGTCGCGGCCCGGGGTTTGATTACCGCACGGAACATGTATTAGTATGTTATAGCCTACAAATAGTTGTGAAGACTTGAGTTTGTAATTGCACCGTCTTTTTCATTTTGTTGTATGTGTCAAAACAAAAACAAACCTATTTTGGTAATTTAATTATTTATAAAAGTTGCCCTACTGAATTCTCCTGAAACGTGGACGGTGCGATTACAAACACAAGTCGTCACAACTATTTGCAGACCATCACATAATAACATGTTCCGTGCAGGAATCGAACCCGCTACCCGTACTGCAGCCGCCAAGTTAGAAAGTTATAAAAAATATAATTTTATGTACGGTAAGTACCTGGTCTACCCACACATGCAGAAACTGCTCCAAACGTGTGTACCTACTACATATTTACCTACATGTTTGTAATCATTAATACTGTAAATATATAGGTCGGTAGATACTTACTTCATTTCGATCATATGTTTGCCTATTTCTTTACGCCAACTCTGTCGCTTCTTATTTTTATATCGGTTATTTCCCATTACGCAAACAATATAAATTCATGCAATTAAATATTTTTGTTTTACGCCGTTTTGTTGCGTAATGTGTCCTGAGCGCAAACTGACACAGCCCTCCCGTACGGTAGCCGGAGCAGGACTGAGCGCGGGTGGCGCGCGGCAGGGAACAAACTTTAATATGGCCGATATTGGTGCCGATTCTCTTGTACACCGAACTAACCTAAACTAAAACTAAAATTTCTTATTTTTAGTTAGTTGGTTTTGTTAAGTTATTCTGAAAACAAGATTCTCTAAACTTAAATAAAGTTTTGACACACTTAAATTCGAGTTTGACAGTCACCAAGTTGAGTAAACCATAGACTAAGATTGCACTAGAGCTTAAACGAAAATGAATGAAAGTGAACGAAAATGATCTGAATTGCAAAAAAAACCTGAGTAATGACACTAATGACTGACACTTTCAGTCAATATCTGACAGTGACATTGTCAAGTTACTTTTTTCGGTGTGTTCGCTTTATTAACCATGATGTTTGGAAAAGGTTTGTTCGTTTTAACTAGTAATAAGTGTAAATTCACACATAAATAAAAACGACTTTTCTCAAAATTGGAGGTCTTTAAAAATGTATTTTATAATTAGTACAGTTCGTTTTTGTCTATCCACATAATTATATTATCCTGGATAAAATGTTTGATTATAAATAACCATTTTTGGACATTATGTCCATATGATTGAATTTTTGTTTGCTTGAAATCTCAAACAAACAAAAAATCAACCCAAATTTATAAATAATAATCAATCAACCGATAGGTTTTTAAAAATAATAAAAAATTAAACTCCTTTGCCATGGGGACTTAATACGACCATACCTTGTTACTTTGAATTATGAGCTGACAAATCGTATGGATTTCTTCAATCGTTTTTGTTTATCGTTTTAATTGCCGCAATTATTGTAATAATGCCTTAATGTAGCGAGTTAAATTGTAAAAATAGGGGAGTTCATTAGTTTCATAAGGAAAGCAAATTAAAAAAACAATGGGAGTCTGCCTTACGCAATAAAAAAATTCAAGTAAAGTTTTTACCGCACGTTTGTGTGGAGTGTATTTCATATCATAGTATACAGGTGAGTTAATACAGTAACATAGCATACTTTGCATTACTTACTAATTTGTGTCATTCTTGGTAGGTAAGTAACAATAAGTTAACCTAAGTGGTTTCTTAATCATTTCAGAAAGACAGCGGTACCATCGGTATTCTGTTTCACTGAAGCTAAACCAGAAAATCCAGCCTCGAACGACAGCATCGTTATTAGAAAAGAAGGCAGAAAAAACTATTTCAGGAAAGTTTTGAAATAGAACCGCAACCTTCAACCAGTAGTTTTACTTCCATGTATACAACAGCATTAGAAAAGGTGTCGAAGAAGAAGTTAACGCATTAAACAACAGTGAAGACGAATGTATACAATGCACCTAAGTGTTTATCTAAAAGTATTCAAATTGACCACGAGAATGTCTACGGGTCTATTACTAGATACAAAGAGGATGATAAATCCATAAAGTTTTACACAGGTTTCGAATCCTATAAAAAAATTCAGTTAGTTTACTCAACTCTAAGTGTAATGAAGAATCTAATTGTGGAGAGTGTATTATGAAAAATATTAAATAAAAGAGTACTTTTAATTCTGCTTTTTTACTATTTTCAAATAGTGTTTAAACATATATTTATTTAGAATTGCAGGTTCTAAATGATGTACATAAAAGTTAATTAAATGAGTTAACATTTCATTAAAATATGAATCATCTCGCCTTCATGTCCTTTTGTAATTTTTCCTATATGTTCTTTCCTTAGAAGCGTAAATGACAAAATTACAGTATTGTTAGCGGGAGTAATATAGCTGTCCTTGATTGATTGCTTTACACTGGTCTCGTAAATAAGTGTAAATGCCATCAGAGGTAAAGCGGGTGGTCAAAAGATGGCGATATTCATATAAATGCTGTCCTTTGTTTGTGTTACAGCTGAAAACAAATAACAAAAAATTATATTCAGAAGCTTTATTTATTATACTGTGATCAGATGAAATAGTATTTTCTTTATAATCACTGTTAGTATGGAGAGCTTTCTAAAAATTTGACCAACAAATGTATTCATTCACCTATGAACATATTCTTGGATTGCCTGTCTGGTGATGGGAAGTGGAGAATCCGCATTTATATCACTGAATGTATCACAGGGTGGACACTGGTATACGATGTCGTCTTGGCCCATGCAGTCGGTACCAAAGTTCTGGTTTCGATCATACGCTTCTAATCTATAAATTAAAACAAGATAATTAGCCAAAGAACACAAAATAATCTAACCTAAAATATTTTTATTCTTTCTTGAAAGTTTCTAAAAAATAGTTATTTCATATTACACAGAACCTGGAAGTGGCTTTGAGTATGAGAAATGAATTTACTACTTCTTTTCCAACTAATAACAAGTGCAATACATGTTCAGTACAAAAATCCCTTGGTAAATTTTCATAAATTTTGTTTGTATCCTATATAATAAAATAACACTACATTTACCTTTCTACCGAATCGACAACAACTGCAATCACGTTGTGCTTCCTTATTGACCTCAAAATTATCCAAACTCTCAAGAAATACGAGAGAAATGTACTTTGAAAATTTTAGTTCATGACAACTAATTTTATTCCACACCTTTTTAATCGCGATTAAAAATAGTCTGATTTAGTTTGACAATCTTAATTTTAGGTGAAAAACGTCAATTTCAGAATAGCAAAATAGCCATTTACACCAAATTGAATAACTTAGTGCTGTCAAACTATAATCTGTTTAAGTCATGTCACTTTAATCAATTTCAGAATGGGAAACGTCGTTTGACAGGAACAAACTAAATTTTAGTGATTTTTAGTCTAGTTTAGAGATATTTGTGACAAGAGAATCGGCACCATTATAGGTTATTTATTTTACGGCGAAAAAAAGGAAATTCAAAAAAATAAATAATATAAGACCTGCTTTATAGTTATTTCAGAAAGTATAAAAAGTTTCATGATCTAATTTGAAGTATTCTATGATTGACACCGGTTTATTGTTCAGTTAAGAGGTAACTTTGGATTTTTTTTCTATCGAGAAATTTTTATGGAATCGTGTTTTCGACAAATGTAGGACTTAACATTAATCCTCAACTTTGCCATATATTTATTTCAGAATTAATGCTGCAGTATTTTAGGCGTAACGTAGGATCCAGCTAAGCCATTTGAGGTAGTCTAAGCTCTTAAACACTAAGTATTTAAAACTAAATATTTACAAAACAAAAAAAGACGTGGATTGGACCCAAGTTTATGGTATATTACTTTAATATAGTACTTATGTATTTAGTACTTACCTTAAGTACTTTAAGGTTTTTTATATTTTTACTATACCTACGGTATGGTACTCATTATTATCTCCTAAACGCGTGGACCGATTTAAATGATTCAAACGGATAAAATGGTTCTAGACCTAGACCTTTCATTTGGTACCAAAATCGTCAAGATATCTCAACAAACAAAAAATCACATTTTCAAATTGCTCTCGTAATTATCCAACATGTATGAAACGCGTAACAATGGGGGCTATCGCGTGTGAATTTGCCGCTAGAGGCGCTTGTGTAGACTAAGGTCCTCCAAAATGTCAGATGTCATACAGTGTTGGCGCGTTGCGTGATTTTTTATCACGTATTTATACTAATACTCATGATTGTGTTCTAGATTGAGCCATTCCTGATTAATTATGACTTGAAGATTTTAAGTAGCAACTTAGGACCATAATATTGTTAGTACTTGGAGGTAGAATGATTTTTAAATTTTTCATGCTTACTAATTTTAGGAAGAATATTGTAAATATATATCTAAAGCTAACACTGTGTCGTTATACGTAATAAAATAAACTTTTCTATGCAGTTATTGGTGCTTTAAAATATAAAATAGAATTATTGACAGGACCTTACTCGACAGTGCGCCATCTGGTGAGCTCAAAAACGATAGCCCCCATTATTTTGATATACCTACGTTCACAATTAGCGCAGTATAGTTGGCCGGCAGAGCTATAGGTGTAGGTATAGGAGGGCTAAGGCATAAGGTCTGTCTTTACGTACCTACTTGGCGTTTTAGTACTAGATATACGACGGGTAGGTATTACTAATTTAAACGAAAATAGTAATAGTAGGTACTAGATGGTTATTTGATTAGGTAGCTAATTCGAATTTATAGGAAGACAAACTTACCTCTCGTCACGGGGAAATCTATGAAATTTTATATTTTTATCCTTATTGGTGCTCGTCGAGGCACACCCGTATACGCAACAAGTGTACACCATTATATTCAAGTTATATAACGATTATTAATAGTATTAACAACGATTTACACAGACGCATCAGCCCTAAACGTCCAAGGCTATGAACTGCGCGAGATCGTAGACCGCGTACCGCGTCGCCCAACCCCCCGCAAGATCCCCGCCGTTGCTCCACGGAAGTACATTCGTTGCGCAACTGTATGGATTGTAAAACTGTGCGTCTGTCGTCTCAAGTTATGTTTTTATTGCAGCTTATGAATGAGTCATTCGAATGGTTTCAAATGTTTGTTGATATTTCGTCTTTAATATTTTATACTGAGCTGTAAACATAATAGTGTATTGTGAAAAATATCATTATGTGAACTTTAAAAAGGATTATTTCGAAAAGTAAATCGATAACATATATATTTTATGACTTGTATTGGTGGAAGGGTTCTATTTACATACGAAAAAAAAATAAAAACACATTTCATAGTGAAAAAAAAAAATATTTACAGGCATAACACTGGCACAAAACATTTTCCGACGGGGAATTTTTTTTCAATAAAATAAAATTATTATTTACGACTATACAGTTTCACGAAACATAAAAATATAGTTACTATTTGAAAGCTACATTCATAGAGGAACTTATGTGTAAATATTAAGTTCATAAGTTTATCCAATACAGAAATACATGGGATTGATTGAAGGAATTCCCACTTACGTAAAAAGCCACTTAGCATTTCTTGTCTTTTTTTGTTCAGTGAAGTTTGAGTAAAAAAAGTACAAGAAATATAACTTATTTCTACAGGAAATACCCTTTCCAATGATGTATCACACATGGTATTCACTAGCCATCGAAACAAAATATCAGTAAAGAAATATCAGAAATCGGGAGAATTGACAGATTACCGTGTCACGTGACACCCGTCTGTATGGTGTCGGACGTAAAGAATAGCACCATCCCATATCTTCCCGTGGGTGTCGTAAGAGGCGACTAAGGGACTTACCACAGAATGGGCAGCAGCATTCTCTGTGCTTTTGTAACAACCGTACTGCGATCGCCAACCCGCCTGCCAAGCGTGGCGATTATGGCAAAACCCCCCTTGGGGGAGGCCTATGTCCAGCAGTGGACGTCTTTCGGCTGATATGATGATGATGATGTGACACCCGTAAGGCCGGGGTTACACTGGATACACATCCAGGTTAAAAGCTATTGTTTACAAAAACATGTGTGATACAATATGATAATGAGGAGTGCCAGATCCCAATCCCGGTTTCAATGAGAGGATGAAAATATTTTTTATTACCCGACTGCAAAAAAAGAGGGTTATGTTTTTCCAATGTATGGAAATAACATTCGTTGGTACCGTCTAAACAGATGGCCCGATTTTGATAAATTAAATGTCGTTAGATTTGTCTCAGCAGCCAGAATATCATTCGGTTAATTCAATTGAAAAAAATAAAAATAAAACAGGCGGCACGACAGGGGCGTGTTTACAAAATAAATACAAACATATCGAGTTTGGTATCAAAATAAAGGGTTTTTAACGACAATTTTAAAGAAATGGTCAATTCAATTTAAAAAAAAAAAATGGCGGCACCACATAGTGGTTTGCAAAAACAATAATTCCAAACATATCGAGTTTGGTATCAAAATAAAGGGTGTTTAACGACAGTTTAAAAAATGGTGTAATTACAATAACAAAAAAACAAAATGGCGGCACCACAGTGTGTTTGCAATAAAAATAAACCCAAACATATCAAGTTTGGAATCAAAATAAAGGGTTTTGAATGACCATTTCAAAAATATGAATAGACCTGCAGTCGGGTACATAAAAAAAAACCTAGGTACATAGATAAATGCTTCCACACACACAGTCACACACACACACACTCACACACACACACACTCACACACACAGTCACAGACTCAGTCCCGGCGAGACGTATGATACGCTTTGAAGCATTTACTCGTACACAGGGCTACGTCGCAGAGCTCGCACTTAAAAAGTGTCCGCGCTTCTTTACGGTGCTTGGCGCACCATTTGCAACGTAGCCCCTTAGGCAGCTTAACAGGAAAGTGGCCGGCGTCTACCAACGGCAGTGCGATCTTAGGCGGGCGAAATTTTTGAATAATCTCGTCCGCCAATCGCACGCGGAACTGCCGCTGTGCCATCGTGGCTGCCCCTGCCGTCGACGTGGCCATAACAAAAGCGTTATGGATGGACACGTTAAGAAGTCGACGGAAAAGTTTCTTGTACCAGATTGGAGTACGAACCCTTTCTATGGGAAACGCCTGCAAAAGCTGGTCCTTTTTGTCGACGCCACCCATAGCCATGTTGTAATCCAATACTACTTTAGGCTTATACCGATAGTAGCCGTGCTTCTCTTTTCCGCCGACCTCTACCCTGTGGTATGTGGAAATAAGGCCCACCACCTTCGCGTCCCTCCATACCGAAATTGTCATGTCCCGTGTCTGGCTAAATGCCACTTCACCAGGCCGCATGTTTGCGTTATTTTTGTGGCGCAAGCTATAAGGCACAAACTCCCGGTTCAGACGCAGGGTGCCCATTACGTCTGTCTTCTGAGCCTTGAGGGTGCGCGCCAGCAAAGGACTGTTATAGAAGTTGTCCATTACTAGAGTATGACCTCTGTTCAGTAATGGACGAACTAACTTTAAAACAGTCCTTGATGTCGCACCCTCAAGCTCAGCCTCGGTCTCGTTGGCCTCGACGTTATGCTGTTCCTTCTTCCCTGTATATATTATGAGCTGCCAGAGGTATCCCGTCCTGGACTCACATAGTTCATAGCTCTTTATACCTACCTTAGCAGCTTTAGTTGCAATGCGCTGAGAAAAGGAGAGTCTGCCTTTCCAACACATCAGGGACTCGTCTATAGCAATTTCCTGCTCAGGTAGGTATAAAGAGCTAAATTTATTATTGAGGTAGTCTATTATAGGCTGTATTTTCATTAACTTAGACGGGATACCTCTGTTACACAAAATATTGTCCACAAAATGTAGACAGCGCTTTATGAGCCTAAACCGATGGAACGGCATAATTTCGTTGAATTTGCCCACTTTTAAATACGGCAAACAAGGGGCCCAGTATTCCTCCTCTACAGGGATTGGGATGATGCTTTGCAGCATAATGACACCAAAAAACGTCCACAACTCTTGTGGTGTTATTGGTGTCCATTTTTTCATACGAGAAAATTGTGAAAGAGAGGCCGAGGAGAGGAGATTTGCTGCATATTTGTTGGTCTCCTTGACAATGAGGTTGATTATGTCTTCGTCCCAAATTTTAGAAAAAATTTGGAACGAAGACATACCCTCAGTACGAAAAGTTGGCCCTGCTGGTCCAGTGAAATTTTCTCGCACCCCAGTAAAAACTTGGGGATCGTGAGACCAATCAAATGTCAGCAAATCTTTCTGACTTGTCTCTCGCAAAACACAATCGTCCTGCTTGTCCATGGACTCTAAGACCTCACGGAGTTCGCTAGACAAGTCTTCCACGGCTAATTCTTCAGTGTGCCTCCTGCGAGCCGAGTGTATACCATCCAGGCAATCCTCATCCTCGACATCGCTGCCAGGATTCAGATCCGTAGAGTGTTCCCTTTGCAGATTTTCTTCCTCCAGGTCCTCTTCGAAATTCAAACGTTCTAAAACCAAATTATATGAGCCTGTATTTAACCATGAGCTGGTTTGAACACCCTAGTCCATAATTTATTATCATCACAAACAAATAAACATAAAGAAATACCTAGTATTGTGGGCGACGTTGATGGCCCTGGAGAGAATTTCTGCAGTTTGGGAAGCTCTTCAGAGAATGATGTGCTCGGCATGAAGTCAACCAACTCGATGTTTGCATCGACCATGAGGTTCTTGTTCACCTCTTGGCCTTCATCCAAAGCAATTATGCATGTGGGCGGGGTAAATATCAACTGATTTTCCCTGTGAAATAGCAAATATATTAAGTCAACTTCATTTGAATGTTTCAAATTCTTTAAGTCAGAAATTAAGTTCAAACTTACATTGGGGGAGGCGGAGTGACTGCACCCTCTCCACTTGCGTTCAGTGCTGGATAGAAAAGTATTAAAATATGTTAGTTTGGATCAGTCAATAAGGGGTACGATATCCGGCAGACAATTTACACACCTGACTTCTTTAATTCCCAGGGTTGAGGAATACGCGGGGGCGGCACTTTTGGGGTGCCCGGCATCAAAGGGCACGGCACTCTAACCGGCGACACATTTCTGGAAATGCAAACATAATTAAAACAATATTTCATTTGTGACTGTAAAAAGCATAGTGAAAAGCATATTATTTTTCCAATATTTTCTTGCCTTTTCTTTTTGCTAGGAGAAGCATCGGGCATTAAAAAGTGCCCGACCTCCTTCCTGTCACGAAGTCGTGCCCTTTGCTCAACTTGTAAACGGGCCATGTTTTTTTTGTCTAACGCCAGCGCCGCTCGACGACCACCACGTTTGTCTCTTACATTATTTTTCGCTGCTTCCATTTCTAAAATGTTTAAAGCAAATTAAAGCTAAAACAATACCTATGGCAACAATAAAAAAATCTTCAATAAACACTAAAAAACATTCCAGGAAATTCATTCAATACCTTTCCGATTTCTTTGATACTTTCAAAAGAAAGACAATTAAAATAAAATTATTTAAGAAAATAATTATTTATACAATTAAATTAAAACTTCACGCGGGCGAAGCCGCTGGCAGAAGCTAGTATAGTATGTAAAATAATTTTCAGTTCAGTCAGACCGGTACAAAATTCCACGTGTGTAGGTATCAAGCTTTCTTTATAATAGGTGGGCGCCCGGCGCCTGGCCAGATAAACAAAAGAAAAAACATTCTTTTGTTGATCATTTTTGCCTTTGCTTGTTTACATTTTGGTTTTACGGACCCACTTCAACAGAAATTCTAATTAATTCTAAAATAAAAGAAAACTAATACCGAGTAAATATTCTATGCGTTAATTTATGACTCTTTGACCTCAGGTTAAAACCCAATTGCACACACCTAAACTACACTTTAATTAACAAATTTAACAAGTTTAGCTGCTAATTTAAAAATACTCACCCACACCACAACTGAAAATTTCTTTTTAGGTTTCTAACACAAAAATAAATTTCGCGTATCGCACGAGTAGGTACCGTCCGTCACTCCGTCCACATTATACTATGGTCCGTCCAACACTCCAAGTACTCCAACGAGCAACGACCAAACAAGAAACAAAACAAACAGTCCATAGAGTAAAGTAATATTGAAACAGTCTGTCTGACCGAATGAAACAGAAAACAGACAGATTCTACTGATTTCTTCAGATTCCTCTGCACTCTGAAGAAATCAGTAGAAAAATTAAAGTTTTAGCAGTAGATTGAAGGAAAAATCAGTAGATTATAAAAGTCATATTCACATGAGCTAAAAAAGACTTGAGCTTGAATAGGGTACATAAAAAAAAATCATCGAATTAATCTGTCAGATAGATTTCTAAAAAATATTTGACAAGTATTTTTTCTTTTTTTTTCACGTAAACAAAAATGAAGACGATACAGTGCGTCGAAAACTCGCGTGACGTCCCATTTGAGTACATTTTTTACTCAAATGTGACGTCACAAGCCAAAATCATGATCTTTGACACGTTTTATCTTCATCTATTTTTATTAATTTAATAAATCAAAGAACACGTATCGATTTTTTTTCAATACTTACTACGGTTGTTGAATAAATATCATGTTATTTAGGCCTCTAAGCAAGTTTACACGACACGTCGTCATTATCTAGATGATACGATCTGATTTCAAAAAAAATTGGTTGCCTGTAAAGTCGGTATACGGGCGAAAGTTTTACGTGACAACGAGGGACGCGTGCCTTTCACTTTTTATGTCTGTCTCTCTCGCTCTTAGGGGACGCGTGCCTCTCACTCGCTCTCATTGTGAGCGCATAACGTGAGCGGAGCGTAACGCAGTTTCTTGAAGTGTCACCCGGCAAACCAATTTATAAGACGTTGTCACGTCAAAAAATGGTACGTAATGAAATTTCACTAAACAAACGTAAATAATTTTAAAACGGAATGTAATTATAATTTTTAATCAACCTTTATCATTGAAGGAACATGAATCAACATTTAGCATTAAGATTTATAACTGATTTTTTTAATATTTTAATAGATGAGAAATTCAGAAAAGTTACATTTTAATTATTCTAAAACTCAGATGAAACGGTGTGGCTAAGTCTGCGTTCACCTTTATACGAATACGAACAATTTGAATGCGGCGACTGCGGTGCGGCTAGGTCTGCGTTCACCGTAAAGTTTGTGCAAACTGTGTCTGTGTGAAATCCATGTCTGAGTGCGAGATTGCTGTCGCCGCGTCGCCCCGCCGCGCCATCCGCGGAACCCGGGACGCACGGGCTGGCCAGGCTCACCATCCCGTTCCCAGACGGCGCAACGCAGCGACGCGGCGCGAAAGAGAGAGATTGCCTTTACGCCCCCTTTTTGGGGAGAATTGTTGTTGTGGATAGATAGATTTATGTTGGTGGTATTATTTGTACCTGGGGCTTGTTCCGAGAAGAATCTTCAATATGTTGGGAGGTTTGCTTCGCATTAATCAGCTTTTAGTTCTTACTAGGTCGCACCATGATTCAGCTCGCCATCTGTAGTTGAAAATTAAATTGATTCCCACCATTCTATACATTGTAATATAAATACATAAATGATTCTGGTGTCTTAGGTGTGAGTCCATAGCACAGAATATGTTATACAACGTACATATCTTGCTAGGATAAATTCAGTTACATGCTCTACGAGATCCTAGTCACCGTAGTATGTTGGGTATAAAGAGGAGACCGCAGCCAAGTCTGCTAAATCAACCTCTTGCCATATCCGTTTCTATCACAGATCCATCTCTTAATAAACGAGGAAACCGCAGCCAAGCCTGCTATTAACCTCTTGCTATAAGTATCCGTTTCTATCACAGATCCATTTCTCATAATTTAACTCTGTTGTATGTACTATATACCCTCATATTACATACAACACTTTACAACAATACGCTTGGGTATTGAGGAGGAATCGCACAGCCCAAGTCTGCCATTAACCTCCTAATGTAACCGACTTCCAAGAGCATCAGAAACCTTTGGAAAGGATAGGAAATTTAGAATCTAGGCATTTATGTGGGGAACCACTACACTATTGTCTTAGTGCTACCACTTAGCTCATATTTCTCTCAGATGAGTTGCCACCGTGCTGGACGCCTCCATCATAACACCAATCACTTTACTTTGCACTAAATAGTAAATACTTATTGAATTAAATACTTCACATTTGGTGTAGGTAGTCCCAAAGTACCGGCAAACGCCACAGACTACTTAACGTCATAACCATGAACTATAAATACTCTTTATCTGTGGTGATCTCTTTGTGAGTTCAATGTTGCCAGCAGCAGATCACCTTATGCAATTACATATGACTAGTTTGTTACACGTTTCGCTTTAACAATATTAATTTGACTCTGTTACCTGTTTATTTCGCGAACTGCACGTCGCGACACTCCCGCCCGAATATTCTTAGAGCAGGGTTAGTAAGTTACGCGTCCACTCTGCAATTTTCTCCAGAGCTCTGGTGGCCGCGCCTCTTCTTTGTTTAACCTCGTTGTTTACTTGAACTCTCTTCTCAGGTTCATCCTCTTTCTGACTCATTATTTTCTCTCTGTCCGTGCTCTCTGATACTTTATCAAAGTCTTCCAACATACTCTCTTCCGTTGGTATTATCGACTCTCTGTTTTCTTTCTCTTTTTCTGAACTATCAGATGTATCTTTTGAATTTATGACTTTCACTTCCAATGGTATCAATTCGTGTACCGTTATATTCCGTGGTATCTCGCTTTCTCTTTCTGATGCGTTGGCATCGTATTCTATTTCTTCATTGTCCTCCATTTCCAATGGATATAGATGAGTTAAAGATCTTACAAACTCCTTATTTCCAACTTCGACCTTCGCAACTCTGCAAAGTCCGTCAGAACTTTTGACCAATGAAGTAATTTTTCCAACTTTCCATTCTTCCCGATTTTTACTATCTCCCTTTATCTGAACAATTTGTCCTACCTTCGGGATTAATTTTGCCGTGATTCTAGGTTCTTTGACAGAATGTCCATATCGTTCACGCAGACTTTGTAAATATCGATTTGTGAACATGTCTTTAAATTCATTGAGGATAACTAAACCTCTTTTCCAAGCCTTGATAAGGTCGGATTTTGTTGTAGTGCCTTGTACTAGAAAGTCTTCGGTTGAACCTTCCATCGTTATGCATTTTCCCATAGTTAAGAAATCAGACGGTTTTAAAATATGAACCAATTCAGAATCGACACAAGTTAATGGTCTTGTATTAACTGTTGCTTCAATTTCTTTCACTAATGTAACTAATTGACTATCTGTCAGCATGTGCTTTTCCAATGTTCTTCTCATACAATTCTTCACTATTGCAATTAATCTTTCATAAAATCCCCCGAACCAGGGAGCTAGTTGGGGTATGAACCTCCAACGAATTTCGTGTTTAATGCAATAAGAATTTGATAGTATTTCTGACATAAGCTTAAAATTTGTAGCATTATCTGATGTGATTATTTGTGGTACACCTCTTGTCGATATCATTCTTCTCAAAGCATGAAGTCCTTCTTCTGCTGTGGGATCTTGAACAACCTCTAAATGCACCGCCCTGACTGCTAGGCAAGTGAAAAGTGCTATCCAACGTTTACTTGTTTCGTTTCCATGTTTAATTAGTACAGGGCCCATGTAGTCCAGGCCTGTAAATGTAAACGGTGAAGTGTAATTTACTCTTTCAGTGGGTAACGCAGGGGTTGGTGGTAGCTTGAACGGTCCCCCTCCGTGTTTCTGACATCTAGAACATTTCCTTATAACCTTCTGGACTTGGCGTTTTCCGTGTGGAATCCAAAAGGCTTGACGAATTATAGCGAGGGTATGGTTAACACCTACATGATGATTGTCGCTATGAGTCTGGGTGATAATTTTGTTAGTGTAATCACAATCTTTTGGAATAAGTATTGGATAACGTTGGTCATACGACCAATCCGTATTTTTTAAACGTCCTTTGCAACGTAAAAGTCCGTCTACGTCCAGAAATAGTCCAAGATTAATTTTTAAGCTTGTTTCTTTCCCTTCTAGTTCTCTTGGAAAGTGTTCGGCTTGTAGCTTCTTGAGCTGCTTAATTTTGTCACCCTTTTCTTCACTTATGTCTACATCTATCTTAGTTTGGTTACTTGTACGGTCTTCTTGATTTTCCACACCGAGTGTATTTTCTGTATCCATTTTATATTCTTGTGACTCTTTCGGGAGACCCTCCCCCGCACAAAGAGAAGAAACTTCTCTGATTCCTGACGGCCAAGAATCTGGATGTTGTAATATAAACTGAGGGCCAGTCAGCCATTTTACTCTATCTTCTTTAGAGCTGAATGGTCTTGTGGCAACATCCGCTGGATTTAGATCCGATGGAACATGTCGTATTATAAGGTTTTTATTCCTTTTAATTTCTTCGACTCTTCTGGCAACGAACGGTGTGAGGAGTTTGTCCGACTTGCACCAGTCGATAACAATTTGACTATCAGTCCATAACGTTTGACTTGTGATGTTAAATTGTAAAAATTGTGATACATATTTGATCAGCCTAGTTCCAATTAATACGCCTAGTAACTCCAACCGCGGTATTTTCAGATTGTCTTGATCTTTCAAAGGAACTAGCCTTGATTTTCCTAGAACAAACTTTACTTCCTTGCCGTTAACTATGTAGATTACAGCTGCATAGGCTTTCGAAGAAGAGTCTGTGAAGCAGTGAATTTGACAAGTACTTGTAGTAGCATCACTGAAGTAACATCTGGGCAAAGATATGTCTCGAACCTCATCTAATTCTTCACATATCTTTGACCAATCGGTTTTTAATGTCTCAGAAAATGGTGAATCCCATTTTACCTTTTCCTTCCAAAGATTTTGTATGAACAGTTTGCTAGACAACAGTGACGGTACAGCAAATCCACGCAAAGACACCTCTTTTTGTAAATTTCGGTTCACTAATAACCTTATCTTTTAGTTGAAGTGTGTCTTCCTTTAGTTTCCAGTTTAGTCCAAGAACCTTGATCTTATCTTCTTTGCAAGATTCAGGCACTTGTTTTATAAATTCTTCAGAGTTGGAACTCCAATCTCTAAGATTCATGGATAGTTGGTTGAATATCTCTTTAGAATTCTTATAAAGTTGAAGTGCTTCCTTCATTGTTTTTGTTCCAGTAACTACGTTATCAACGTATATGTCTTTACTTAATTTGTTAATCTGTTCATTGTCCGAACTTTGTAAGTGTAATCTGATTGTTGCATTAAGCAAAAATGGGCTTGATATAACGCCAAATGGAACTCTTGTAAATCTTAAGTGAAGCAGATTATCTTCTGTAGCGGGTTTCTTTGTATCCTTTAACCATAGGAATCGAGTTACATCGCGATCCGGTTTGTTGAGTGCAATCTGTAAGAAAGCCTTCTCGACGTCTGCACATATACCTATTGGTTGACATCTGAACTTTATAAGTAATCCAGTCAAATCCTCCAGCATCATGGGTCCACAATACAAGCATTGATTTAAACTTTTGTTGTCTTTTGTTTTGGATGAAGCGTCATAGACAATTCTCATAGGCTTGCCAGGTACTTTCACCCCATGGTGTGGAAGGTAATGAACAGGATGTCCTACTGTTTGATCTCTCAGATCAGGTGCAACTTCAATTATTCCTTTCATCATTTGATCCTTTAATGTGTCTTCATATGCCAATAACGTGGACGTATCTAGCCTCTTCAACAAGTTGACGAGACGACCATAAGCCAATCCAAAATTCATATGCAGAGCAGGAGGGTACTCAATCCAGGGCCAGGATACTGAGTACCTGTTGTCTACATATTCAGTAGTTTCATTGAACCTCTTTACAGCCTCATCTTCTCGATTTTCCCTCGGGGAATCGGTTATGCCAATGGATTCAAGTTCCCATAAGCTCTTCATGTTAGTCTCGATCAGTGGCAAGTCAGGTTCGTTGAATAACATGTCCACATTAGACTGGAAGTATGTCACCACCGATAGTTCCTGAATAGGACTGGAATCCATTTTCCCACTTAGTATCCATCCGAGGTCAGACTGTACCATATACAAGTTCTCCTTTAGTTTAATTTTATGTTCTGAGATAAGTGAAAAGTAATAATCATTACCAATCAGAATGTCCACTTGGTCTTGTAGAGAACCATCGTCTGCTAGTTCTGATTTATCCTTCCAGTGGCTTAGGTCCTGATGAGGATATGGGACACTATGTGATATCACTGGTACCACATTAGCAAATAGAGTGATAGTCTTATCGGCTCTTGTCCTCAACTGCACCTCAACCACGGGACTGTCTATTTCTTGAGGAGTATTTGATCCAAATGTAAATACAGTTAGTGTGCTTTCTTCCTCAAATTTTAGATTAAGATTTCTTGCAGATTTCTGCGTGATGTATGTTCTTTGGCTTCCGGAATCTAATAGAACTCTGCATGGAAGCTCCTTAGAAAAATCTCCTACTTTATTGGCAGTAACTACTGCTGTTTGTAGAACGGTGACTCCCATAACTCTTGTGTACAGGACATTGGTTGTCGTTAACTTATCCTGGTCTACACTTGAGAATTTAACAGTACATAAAGCACGATTATGACCTAATTTATTGCAATGAAAGCATTCCTTTTTATTTCTACATTCCACACGAGAATGTCCTATTCTTAGACAACTGTAGCATCTATTTTTTAATAGGGATTTTCTTTCCTTTAGTTCCTTGAATTTAGTACATTCGTCGTTGTAGTGTGACTCTTTACAGAAGATACACTGAAGTTTAGACTTCTTCCTAGGTGGCCCCTCCTTTCCCTGGTTTTTTCCAGCATAACTTGAATAATTTTGCTTGTTCCCATTGTTCCTCTGGGAAGCATTTCTCTTATTCTGTTTTGGGTGGTATCGAGCCTTTTCCTGTTTATTTTCATAGTTATTTTTCTGTTGTCTTCTTTGGTCCTCCTTTCTCTTCTGATTTGTATGATCACCCTTCCCTGTAGCGTGGAGTGTCTTTACAGTGTAATATTCTTTCTCATTTAGGTTTTTCTCTTGTGTCAGTCTATTTGCATCTTCACGTGCTGAAATGATAATTTCCAAATATTTCCTTATCTCTTCAATCGATTCTTGCTTTATTTTCAATTTCATTTCATATATTATATATTCTGGAAATTTCTCCATTACCATAAACCTCAAGTGGTTATGGTTAATATTTTCACCCATTGAATCCAAAACTCTCAAATGTTTTTCAATTTCAGTTAAAACTCTTCGGCAATCTGATACGGTTTTGTCTGCTGGTTTTATTCTGTAGAGTGAGGAATAGTGTGCATCAACCACTTGAGTTTGTTTCCCATATCTATCTTTCAAAGATTGTATGGCTATGGAATAATTTTTATTTGTAATATCTAGCCCGTCTATCACTCCCTTAGCTTCTCCCTTTAAAGAATTCTTCAGATATAATAGCTTGTCAACGTCTGGCAAATTCCGATTGTGAATATTGGAACTAAATTGGTCCCAAAATTGGTGCCATTCAAGAATGTTACCTTCAAACTGTGGTAACTCCAATTTTGGTAGTTTTCCCGATAATAAATGTTCTTTGTTCTTGTTATTTGTCGTTGAATTTTCACATTCTTCAATTTTTACTTTAAGTTCACAGCAGTTTTCTTCAGCTTCCAGCTGTATTGCAGAGATGGCAGAGATCTCGTCCACTTGTGGTTCGCTAACGAGTCGAAAATAATTGTTTAGTTCCCTCTCCAATCGTTGGAGACAGGTGTGAAGTTTAGAGGATACCACTCTTCCTTCATGCAAGGTTAAGTCATTTATTTCACTAGCGAGTTTACTATTAGTATTTCGAGCACATTCGGACAGAGTTTTAATTTTATCACACAGGCCTCGAAGAATAAGGAGCATGGCTTCCTCCATATTGATGTCCTGTAATATAATATCACACTATCTAGGTACAGCTGTAAATTGTTATACAAATTTATTCATAATGTAACATGTTTTGATTAAAACCACCTATTTTTTAAAAACAAGGAATAACAAATTAATGTTTGTATTATTTACTGAAGAAATTCTGATTGCTTATTTAATAGCAAAAACCCATAATTGAATTGTAATAGATCACACATCATACATACAGGGTAGGTATTTAAAAAATTTCATTACTTTCTTGAAAATAGAATTTCAGAAATTCAACTTCCCTTTCAGGAAAACTTATTTACTATCTTGGAAATAATCATCTCCTTTCAGATTTATTTAGGTGTTATGGGTCACCCAGTGCAGGTAAGTAAATACCACTTAATACTTTAGTATGCTCATAAGAAAAATACTCAATCACCAAGTGCACATAATCAAGCATAGAATAGATAATGGGCACTGTAAGGAAACATCACTCTTGTTATACAGTGTGTCTTCAGCTAACACACTACTATGTACTTACAGAGTACAAACCATAATCTCTCTTATATCATTTATTTGTATGTATTGATGACACCGCTGCCTAGTCAGCAGTGCCTCTGTTCGCATAACTTGGGTATGTGGGATTGAGCCCGGAGCCCCATCCTAGACAAATGTTTGTGTACCTGAAGTACTCATTCACAGTATGTATTGACTACCGAAATCCTTAGTACCGGCTTAGTCAGTCTAAGACCAAGATGTCCACTCAAGCATTTATATAATTTGAATAAGGTAGCCAGACAGATAAGGATACTCATCCAATGTCAAGGTATAGGATTATAAACTATTACTCACTTCCAATGTTGTCTTCAGATTAACTTGACTTTACTAGCTATTTCTTTAGCTGTAGGCAGTTTAATATACTTAATCTCCTTTTCTCGGTGACAATTACCTCCAATGACTAACAATTCCGGTCCTGTTGGAAGTGGGTGGAAAGATAAATGTACAGGTTTTATCACTTAAGTACCAAGCCTACCTACTTATTTCTATAGACAATTTATTTAATGTTGCTATTTTTGTATGTATGTAGGCGGTTATACAGTGAACCCTCGAAGGTACTAGCACAATCTGTGCTTATTTTTAATTTAGATGCGTCGAAGCCCGAAATGGCGCGGTCCCACAGACAGGCTTTACATACTCGCGCAAGCGTGGGTCATGACTCATGAAGTCATGACCGCCAAAATATGAAGGGATATCGCTGAGAGAGTAGGGAGATTTACTGATACATGTAAATCTAGGTAGATAACGGAGTATTTACCAATTTCACACATAGTATCATACGAGCTGAGAATACAAATTCGAAATTGTAATCAACACACATCTAAACTGTACTGACCTTTTTGTTCTTTCAAGCACTCCTATTTTATTCCCGACGTGGGGTAAATCAATAAGCCGTAGATATTTCGTTCTCACAAACACTTGCAACATAAAACTTTTGAAAACGCAGGTACGAAAACTTTCGTGCAAACATGGCGACAAGAATTTATTGTCTCTGCCAAATTTGCTCCACTTCCGGTTTGTGCTTCAAAGTTGCAAACTTTGACAAATCGTTTTCAACTTCCGCCTTATATTAAATACGTATTAAGACTTGTGGAGTCGTATCTTTGCAAGTTAATGAATACAAATGATCGAATCCCTTACATAAATCATAACACGATTATATAAACAACATCACCTAGTTTATTTCACAAAACAAAGAAATAAACTTATCAACTTATATTTCATTTCAACAACGAGTAACGCCATCTAGGTTATTTATCACACCGATCTATCACCTCGGATGTTCAGCGAAACTTACTTTTTTACCTGTGATAGTTAATCTTGAGATAATTACATTGGGTAATATTCAATAATATCAGAGTCAATATCAGCGAAACGTGTATCAAACCTATTCAACATTTTAGCATATTCATCAACCTTTGATGCAATAAGTTTTACACAGAGCTTTCACAGATGGCAGCACCAGTAAGAACTCAGAATTTTATTTTATCCAATTCTTGTATAAATAATTTTGATATTGATTTTTCCTCTCGGATCCCAGCATCTCCACCATGTCGCCGCGTCGTTCCGCCGCGCCATCCGCGGAACCCGGGACGCACGAGCTGGCCAGGCTCACCATCCCGTTCCCAGACGGCGCAACGCCGCGACGCGGCGCGAAAGAGAGAGAGAGAGAGTTTTTTTGACGCCCCCTTTTCGGGAGAATTGTTGTTGTGGATAGATAGATTTATGTTGGTGGTATTATTTGTACCTGGGGCTTGTTCCGAGAAGAATCTTCAATATGTTGGGAGGTTTGCTTCGCATTAATCAGCTTTTAGTTCTTACTAGGTCGCACCATGATTCAGCTCGCCATCTGTAGTTGAAAATTAAATTGATTCCCACCATTCTATACATTGTAATATAAATACATAAATGATTCTGGTGTCTTAGGTGTGAGTCCATAGCACAGAATATGTTATACAACGTACATATCTTGCTAGGATAAATTCAGTTACATGCTCTACGAGATCCTAGTCACCGTAGTATGTTGGGTATAAAGAGGAGACCGCAGCCAAGTCTGCTAAATCAACCTCTTGCCATATCCGTTTCTATCACAGATCCATCTCTTAATAAACGAGGAAACCGCAGCCAAGCCTGCTATTAACCTCTTGCTATAAGTATCCGTTTCTATCACAGATCCATTTCTCATAATTTAACTCTGTTGTATGTACTATATACCCTCATATTACATACAACACTTTACAACAATACGCTTGGGTATTGAGGAGGAATCGCACAGCCCAAGTCTGCCATTAACCTCCTAATGTAACCGACTTCCAAGAGCATCAGAAACCTTTGGAAAGGATAGGAAATTTAGAATCTAGGCATTTATGTGGGGAACCACTACACTATTGTCTTAGTGCTACCACTTAGCTCATATTTCTCTCAGATGAGTTGCCACCGTGCTGGACGCCTCCATCATAACACCAATCACTTTACTTTGCACTAAATAGTAAATACTTATTGAATTAAATACTTCACATTTGGTGTAGGTAGTCCCAAAGTACCGGCAAACGCCACAGACTACTTAACGTCATAACCATGAACTATAAATACTCTTTATCTGTGGTGATCTCTTTGTGAGTTCAATGTTGCCAGCAGCAGATCACCTTATGCAATTACATATGACTAGTTTGTTACACGTTTCGCTTTAACAATATTAATTTGACTCTGTTACCTGTTTATTTCGCGAACTGCACGTCGCGACAATTGCATAGAAGAATTCGAATGCGGCGACTGTGGCGACTGCGGTGCGGCTAGGTCTGCGTTCACCTTACGGGTTATGTATTTTTGTGATTTGTCTTAATGGCAAGAACAACAGTAGAGTATAATTAAGGTAGAAATGAAACGTTGTCGCGTGAGTTGCGGGCTTGAGTTGCGTCTGTCAAATTCAAGTTATCAATAATGTCAATGTCAACCTCAACAAAAAAAAATGGTAGCCTCGGTAGCCCAGTTGGCGTTTTTCATGGAATTAAACATTCTATGAGTATTTTGTTTTTCAATTACAGATAATGCCTGGTCCCATATTACTGTTTCTGTAAAATAGGTAACATTTTTTACATTTCGTGCAGGCATGACGTTTTCTTGATAGACTCTCATGACGTTTGTATAGCGAGGTGTTTATGTAGTGTCTCTGGGTAGAAGTTCTAATATTTTTTATCATTAGCTTATAATATTTGCCGCGAATCTACGAAACACAATTTGTGATTAGATATGATTTTCTGAATTTTATATATATATTTTTTAATATATAAAACTACAAAGCCACTGACTGACTCACTGACATGTCGTTTCTCGGAATGGGTGAGAGATGGGTTAGCGGAATGTCTAGGAAAAATGTAGAGTACCATAAAGTGAGTAGAGGAAAATTATAGAGGAGATCCAAATCCAAGATAGCGGCTGAGTAAATTTCCGGTTGCGATGGGGAAAAGACTTGGACGAGTTTCGACTCATAGGTCCTATCCAAACCCTAAAACTATTTAAAAAAAAAGTAAAAAAAAAAAAAAACAAGATGGCGGCTGCGCTGGGACGTTTTGAAATCTTCGACTTTTTGCACTAAACTTTGACTTTGAATTATTTTGTTCTACCGATTTCGATTTCCGATTTCTTGGCAACACCAAGTACACCAGTCGGAGGCCTTGAGATTTTAGAAAAATTGTGACTTTTTAGAAAAACAAGATGGCGAACGCTGTGGCGGCCATTTTGTGAAGAAGTGGAATTTTCGACTTTTTTCAAATCCATTTTTCTGGTAGTTGGCAACATCTGTCGGGTTCGAGTTTTAGAAAACGGTTGTGTGTTTTGTTGAGATGTGTTGCCTGGTTTGAAAAAAATCCCCATTTTTAGGGTATTTTCCCAAATTTTCCCTAAAAACATGAAAATTAGAAATAAGGACATGTTGAATGGAGACTTTGACTAGGTGGCAACATTGGGGTCCCCCGAATGACATTAGACCATTTTGGTTCGTTTAAGTTGGCAACCCCAAAAAATATTGAATATTTTAATTTTTTGGACTTTTTGACTTTGGCGAGTTCTTTTGTTCTACTAAACTCAAAAGTTGGCAACACCACGTACACCAGTTGGCAGCCTATATCCTTGAGATTTCAGGAAAATTATGACTTTTCAGAAAAACAAGATGGCGGACAGTGTGGCGGCCATCTTGTAGAAATGACGAAAAATCCCAATTTTTTACACAATAAATCAGACAGCTGGCATCCCCCGACTGGATTGTGTTGTATGAACCGGTTGTTTATTTCGTTGAAGAGTGTTGCCTGGTGCGAAATTTTTCTCCATTTTTAGGGTATTTTCTCAGATTCTGCCCAAAAATATGAAAAGTAGAAATAATGATATTTTGAATGGAGACTTTGACCAGCCGGCAATATTGGGGTCCCCCAAATGTTATTTGACCATTTTCACCACTTTCAACTGGCAACCCCGAGAGCCATTGGGGCTTGAATTTTCAGGGTCAGACCCGACTTTGGCGAATTCTTTCGTTCTACCAAAGTGAACGGACAGCCACCGTGTTTTTACAGACAGGTAGCTTGTATCCTGGTTACTTCGGTTTTCGAAACCCTGTTCGAATACCACTCACTGACATTATTGTTCTCCCGGACGGTGGAGAGGGAGAGGGGTATATTTTGACAGATTCATAATCAAGTTACTCTCACGAGTACCTAAGGCAAATGTGCCAAACCACTTTTTGCCCCCCTTCCCACCCCTCCCTATCGTATATCGGAAACTAAGAGACCCGTGTTTTGTTTTTTTACTGATTTGTATAGAGGAGTCTCGGGGAAGTATAAAACATTTTTCAATGTTACCCCCTTTGCCCCACTTCCGAAAGGGGGGACCCCTTTAGGCGGATCTCGGAAATTCAGAGAATTGAAACTTTTTTTTTCAGATTCTTATAAAGGAGCAATGCGTTACTCAGAATCATTTTTCACAACACCCCCCTCTCCCCCCTTCACCCCTCCCACCCATCGTATCTCGGAAACTAGGACAGGTATTGGTTTTGTTTTTATTCTTACCTAAATCTATTGAAGGGCGTTGAAATTTTTACACTCTCCCCTCCCATCCCAAAACTCACCTAAAATTTGAAGGGCTGTAACTTCATTACGGTTAGAGATAGCCATTAGGTGCTTGACCAAATATTATAGTAGGCGTCGAAACCTGTCCGGTGGTGGTACCGGTAAAGCGAATGGAGCAGCGAGCGAGCGTACCGAGCCGGTGATCCCCGTAGCGTAGGGATAAGGTCACGATAGCTTTCCGGTGGTAGGTAGGTCCTGAGTAAACGAACGAAGCAAGCCAGCGACCTCCGTAGTAGTACGGCGGCTTGCTTCACTCGCGACCTGTTTTTTTCACTCGGCCTTTGTTTAAGTGGGAGAAGCGTAACTCAGAGATGACTATGTACATACGGAAAAAATATTTTGAATTCTAATTTTAAATTTCGCGCCACGCCAAAACGCTCCGCAACTAACTATATAAGTACTACGCACGCATACGCATTCGTATTGATTCTGACCTAAAACTATTGAGGGGCATTGAAATTTTGATTACCTTACCCTCCCCTCGCCAACCTCCCATAAAATTGAAAGGGCTGTAACTTTATTATGGTTAGACATAGACATTAGGTGTTGGAACAAATATAATGGCAGGCGTCGAAACCTGTCTGGTGGTGGCAGAGACAAGTTCACGATAGCTGTCCGGTGGTAGGTACAACAAGCAAACTTTAGGGTAATGTTTTTTTTAATGGGAAAATGACTAAGTTTTTAAATAAGGTTTTAGATTGTTTAAGGGGATCTTAAGGGTTCTTAGACTGCTTCATAATAATTACGGGGTTCCTTAGGGCTTTAGGTTTAGGGTTTTTGTACAGCTGTAAAGGTCAAGGTTTTCAAAATGTTTAAAAAGTTCAATAATTTTTTTTAAAGCTTCAAACGGATTTAGCTAACGGATTTTCCAATTCATGTAAGAATTACTATGGATTCTCAAAATTTTATAAGGGTAAGGAATACTTCTCAATAACACGAAACCGAACCGAACCGATTAGAATGATATATATGTTACGGGCAACGTGATTAACTGGGCATTATTAATAGGGACCGGCCATTATTAATAATGCCCAAGAGCGATGGGCAAAGTGTTTAATTTATCACTCTGACCGGCCATTATTGCCCGACGGCCCGTGGTCTATGTAATAAGTCAGTGTTTGAGATAGAATCATTGTTTTCTTTAATACTTGCCCTGCATAGGTCGACCACCATGATTGGTCCGAATTAGTATTACAACTTTATGTCCCAGAAGTCCGAATTTGGGACATGAGGAGCGTAGGCCGAAGGCCGGCGAAGCTCCGACGACATGGCTGACGGGAGATAGGGCGGCAGCTTTTTTTTTAGACCTCCCGATCCGACCATCTGTTTAGTGTTAATTGTTTTTTTACATGATGACAGTGTTTCATAAGTAATATTTTTATCAAAATAAAAGTAGGTAACTACTGATGTTATTACATTTTTGACTGTTTATTTTTTAACTACTATGTTCAATAGTTTATTTTTGTTAACTTTTCATGAAAATTTTGTAAGTTTAACAAAACAAAAATACTACAGTTCACCTATTTTTTTTACTTTGCTCAAGATAGGGTAAATTAAAAAAAAGTAAAATTTTCCCCATTTTTAGGGTATTTTAGCAGATTTTCCTCAAATATATGACAAGTAGAAATAACGACTTTTCGAATGAAAACTTTGACTAGCTGGCAACACTGGGGTCTTTCAAATGACATTTGACCATTCTCGTCACTTTCAACTGGCAACCCCGAGAGCCATTGGGGCTTGAATTTTGCGGGTCAGACCCATCTTTGGCGAGTTCTTTTGTTCTACCAAACTCAAAAGTTGGCAACACCACGTTAACCGGTCAGTAGCCTATATTCTGGAGATTTCAGGAAAATTATGACTTTTTAGAAAAACAAGATGGCGGACAGTGTGGCGGCCATCTTGTAAAAATTACAAAAAATCCCAATTTTCGACACGATGAATAGGACAGCTGGCATCCCCCCAGTGGATTGTGTTGTATGAACCGGTTGTGTGTATTGCCAAGAAGTGTTGCCTAGTGCAAAAAATCTCCCCACTTTTGGGGTAATTTTCCTAGATCTTCCCCAAAAACATGAAAAGTAGAAATTACGACATTTTAAAAATAAATTTTACATAACCAGCAAGAATGGGGTGCCCGAAATGACTTTTGGCCATTTTCATCACTCTCAGCTGGCAACCCCGAGAGCCATTGGGGCTTGAATTTTCGGGTCAGACCGGACTTTGGTGAATTCTTTTGTTTTATTAAAGTCAACGTACAGCCACCGTATTTTTACTGACAGGTACCTTGTATCCTGTTTACTTTAGAAAAATTGTGACATTTTAGAAATTCAAGATGACGGCCGTGCCATTTTCGGTTTCCGAAACCTCATTCACTGACATATTTTTCTCCTAGGTGGTGAATGGTGAGGGGGGTATATTTTGACACATTCGTAAACAAGTAACTCTCACGAGTATGAGAAAAGTGCCAAACCTCCCCTTTTCACCCCCCTTTCTCCCCCTGCCTATCGTATCTCGAAAACTAAGAGACCCGTGTTTCGTTTTTTTTTATGGATTCGTGTAGAGGAGGCTCGGAAAAGTAAAAACCTGTTTTCAAACTTGGCCCACTTGCCCCCCTTCTTGCCCCCTTTATGCAGATCTCTGAAGTTAAGAGACTTGGAACATTTTTTTTTTTCAGATTCATATAAAGGGGCAAAGCGTTAGTAAAAAACTATTTTGAAAACTCCCCACTCTCCCCCTTTCACCGCTCCCCCCATCGTATCTCGGAAACTAGGACACATAGCGGCTTTTTGATTTTTACAATGCCTTATTATAGAGGGGTGTTGAAGTTGGTATACCCTCCCCTCCCCAACTTCCCCTAAAATTGAATGGGCTGTAACTTCGTAACGGTTAGAGATTAGAGATAGCTGCTAGGTGTTTATACAAATATTATAGGAGGCGTCGGAACCTTTTCGGTGGTGGTACCGGTAAAGCGAAGGGAGGAGCGGGCGAGTGAAGCTAGCAGGTGACCCCCATGACGTAGGGATAAGGCTAGCTAGGAATAGCTAGGGAGGGCTAGGGGGGGGGCTAGGGATAGCTTTCCGGTGGTAGGTAGGTTCTGAGTAGAGCGAAGGGGAAATGAAATTATTTATTTATTTGCTAGAATATAATATAATATATAATAAAATAATTTTAGTTTCACTATATTCGACTTATCAGTCGTGCAAATATTTCTAGTACATGCCTAATAATATAATTTTATGTCAATAGTCATACACAATATACACATCATTGTCATAATAATAGAATTTACAGTCTTGCTTCGATTTATATTAATTTTAGTTAGGAACATTAATTATATTGTACAGACAACTGTACAGGTTTAATTTAGTTTTATATACATAATTTGCGCCGCCGCGAGCGTCAGCACTTTTTCATAGTATTTATATTGTAACTGTAGCATTATGTATCACTGCACTTTATCATTTCTATCAATAAGTATCAATTAAAATACTTAGCACAGGAAGTTGTGTCGTTATCATTTATTACGCGATCTTTCTGCCAATATCAATATCAGCAGTCACATATCATTTATCATCTAAGTGTAGGCGTGATCAAAAACCCCTACATTTTTTGGTCCTTCGAGCCGGATCTGAAGCAGTGACCTACGGATCCAGTTATCAAGTGTATCACTATCAAGATTTGTGTTCTGAAAATTTCCGGTACGATAGCGAATCGGTCCGCTGGCCTCCCACAAGCGGGTCTCACCAGTAGGATTGAGAAGGCGCACATATCGTGCTGGAGATTACAGAAGCACTAAACAACAATATCAATCAAGAATCTATCACTTTATCCTCAGTATCAGAGGAGAAAATCATTTATCGAAGAATATCATTACAGTATCAGCGTCTTCAGGTATTTATCAGTTATTTTTTATCATTTAACATGGAAGGCCTACAATCAATGTTCGAACGCCAGAGCTTCCTCACCAAGGAAATTGAGAGAATACATACCAATTTCCGGAAAGACAGTTCGAGCAGGAAGACACCTGAATACTTTCACAGTCGTTTAGCCGCGCTGGATAAATGCTGGAAGAGTTTGAAGAAAACCACATCAAGCTGCTGGAGTTTGAAGATGATCAATACGAATATTTCTCAAAAGAGATTTATGGGTACATGCAGGAGTATTATATCAAAACCAAGGAAATGGTGTCAACATATAAGGCGCCTAAATTTCCGACCTTTTCCATACCCACTTTTGAAGAATATTCCTATCAAGGGGATGACATGCTTGGTCAGCAGAACACCAATATTAGAGCATTGGAACGACTAATGAATCGAATCAACATTGAAGACTTAGAGGAAAAATGGGAACTTCAGGATGAACTAAACAATCTTCAACATCTATGGAAGGTTATTGACACTACTCATCTACGTCTCGATAACCAATTAAAAGGGAGCAACGATGAATATGAAACCAAGTTTCTGCAGATTGAAGAGCGCTACCTTACCATCAAAAGGGAGTTGAACAGAAAATTAAACTCCACTGCTCACCTTGAGCAGGCCACGCCCAAATTAGAAGTCCCTACATTTTTCGGAAAATATACGCAGTGGCCGACCTTCTTCGACCTATTCGTCGAAACAATACATAATAACAAATGTATTTCAAAGGCGCAGAAAATGCAACATCTGAAAGGAAAGGTCAAGGGTGAGGCAGAAGGTTTAATTCAGCATCTTAATATATCTGCAGAAAACTACGATACGGCATGGGATATCCTCACTCATCGTTATAACAATCCACAGATTTTATTTTCAACTCAGATGGATATTTTCCTGAATCAACCGCCAATCAACAAGCAATCATCATATCACGCCTTTAAGAAGCTACACGATACCACGACACAGTGTATCAACAGCATTCGGAACCTAGGAATTGACATTACTACCTGGGACCCGATTATAGTTCATCTTTTATCAAAGAAACTGGACGACGAAACGCGTACTGAATATATGGAGTCACGTGTGTCGCCTCGAGATCTCACATCATGTACCGAGTTCCTGAAATTCCTTGAAAATAAATTTATGGCCCGAGAGCCTGTAGGCAAGAAGGAGAAGCCTGCAACATCAGATTCATATAAGTCGAGCTCAAGTCAACCCAAACACCATAATCATAACAACTCCTCAGGGAATGCATCTCATTACAAGAAATATCAGTCAAACGCTACAAATAATAAGAGATTTTGCCCAGTCTGTAAGCAGCCTCATAATTTGTATCAATGCAAGCGCTTTCTTGCGCAATCAGCGGACGCGAAAATGAGGACAATAAAACAACATAATATTTGCCGTAACTGCCTTTACAAGCATTATGACAAAATGTGCATTTCTACAAAAAGGTGCAAGGAATGCAACGGTGATCATAATTCGATTATGCATGACGCACTTTCGACCATGCAACGTGACCCACCGGAACAAACAGACAAACCTCAGACTCAGCAGTCTCCTTCGTCATCGGACCCCACTTCAGCGTCGCGTAATAACCACAATGTTAACCATGTTGCAAGCGAAAATGAAGAAGTCCTTTTGACTACTGTAGCATTGATCATCAGAGCTTCAGATGGCAGCAATATGCGATTCAGAGCGCTCCTAGATCAAGGATCGCAAGTATCACTTATATCAGAAAATGCCGCCCAATTATTAGGGTTGAAAAGGCAATCATATCAAGCAGCAGTATCAGGAATTGGGTCGACTCAAAAACAAAGCAGAGGCTTAGTGTCGCTTGACTGCATATCAATTTACTACGACTATCATTTTAGAACGGAGGCCCTAGTCGTATCGCGAGTTATAAATAACTTGCCTAATACCTCGTTCAAGAAGCAAACTTGGCCCCATTTATCACATACTAGACTGGCAGATCCTGAGTATAACCTTTCTAAGCCAATTGACTTGCTCTTGGATGCCAGCGTCTATTCAGCTATCATCATGAGTGGTCTTATCAAAGGACCAGTCCAAGCTCCTATCGCGCAGCAAACAAAACTTGGATGGATATTATCAGGCAACGTAAAGACGTTCTCATGCCATGCTGTCATCAACGATGTAGACAGCATCTCCAAGTTCTGGGAGGTTGAAGACATACACGAGCCCACAGCCTCATTATCATCTGCAGATCAATACTGTGAGGAATTTTATCAAGCAACCACTAAGAGATTGGACTCAGGCCAGTATGAAGTCGCATTACCTATGAAACCTAACTTCGAACAAGAGATAGGTGCATCAAAATCAAAAGCCGTCGCTCAATTTATTCAACAAGAAAAGAAGATGAGCAAAAATCCATCACTAGCACAAGGTTACCGCAAATTCATGCGCGAGTATGAAGAACTAGGTCACATGCGTCAAGTCGAGCAACAAAATCACACAGCATGCTACTTACCTCATCACGGCGTACTGAAATTAGACTCTACAACTACGGCACTGCGTGTTGTTTTCAATGCTTCGTCTAAGATGTCATCTGGACGCAGCTTAAATGACTTGATGTATAACGGACCGAACCTTCAACAAGACCTTCAAAATCTCATCCTAAAGTGGCGACAATATAAGTACGTAGTCACTGCGGATGTAGAAAAAATGTTTCGAGCAATCCTTGTAAGACTTCAAGATCAGCATCTCCAATCTATATTGTGGAGAAGTCATCCTCGTGAACTACTTCAAGAATATAATCTTACTACTGTTACCTACGGAACAAGAGCAGCTCCGTTCTTGGCGATGAGAACCTTGAAGCAAATTGGCATCGATCATGCTGAGCAACATCCTTTAGCAGCGGCCGCCCTGGAATCATCTTTCTATATGGATGACTATATGGGAGGAAGCAATACCATCGAGCATGCCAGACAACTACAACTCGATTTAATAGCAGTCTTAAAGAGTGCTGGCATGAATCTAAGGAAATGGTCTAGCAATGAACCTCAGCTGATCGAAACCTTGCAACCAGAACAAATAAACGCTCCATTCGAGTTCAAGGATAGCGAATCTCGAAAAACACTAGGTCTGCGATGGATTCGATCAAGTGACATGTTTACCTTCGACACAAGAATCGAACATCAAGACAGCGATAAACCATTTACGAAGCGACAATTACTGTCAGATATTTCAAAAATATTTGACCCCATTGGCTGGTTATCCCCGCTCACTATCAGAGCAAAAATATTATTCCAGACCACTTGGACTGCGCAACTGACATGAGATGAAGAACTACCGGCCGACATATCATTAGAATGGAAAAGGTTGCGAGATGACCTAAGAAATATCAACATTTTTCAAATACCTAGATATCTAGGTCAAATGGAAAAAAACATACAAATACATGCATTCTGTGACGCCTCGGAAAAGGCTTTTGCATGCGCAATTTACATTGTAACAAATGATCATAAAGGCAAGCGCACATCGAAGCTAGTAACAGCAAAAACAAAGGTTGCGCCAATTAATAAAGCAATTACGTTACCTAGGCTTGAGCTACTAGGTGCACTTTTATTATCACAATTGATGGAAAAATTTCTTCAGACACTTTCTTCAGAGCCAATAGAAATCTTCGCCTGGACTGATTCGATGGTTGTACTGGGCTGGCTACACGAGGATTTATCAAAATGGAAGCAATTTATGGCTAACCGTGTACTAAAAATCACTAAGATCATCCCCGCATCGAACTGGCGTCATGTCAGGTCCTGTGACAATGCAG
Organism: Xestia xanthographa; assembly: GCA_905147715.2. Classification (NCBI taxonomy): domain Eukaryota; kingdom Metazoa; phylum Arthropoda; class Insecta; order Lepidoptera; family Noctuidae; genus Xestia; species Xestia xanthographa. The sequence continues at coordinate 5,352,492 of LR990661.1, read as the reverse complement.
CAGACTGTGCTACGCGTGGATTGAGCTCTGAAAGTCTGTCAAGAGATCGCTTGTGGTGGGAAGGGCCAGAATGGCTTCTTAATTTTAACTCGAATCATACCCCTACAACCGAATATCAAACTCCAACAGCAGAAATGAGAAAACCCATTGTACACACAGCCTTATGTCAAACCAGCTGTTCATGGGTAATTGAATTATTAAATAAATTTAATTCGCTAACAAAGGTTGCACGAACAGTGGCATGGGTGTCACGTTACATCGCTAGGCTGCACAATAAAAATTCACGTGCAGCGACAAGTGCACTGTCCGGTTTTGAAATACAACGCGCATTGTACCTTGTTATCAAAAATGTGGAAGGTATAGATTTCAACGAAGATATACATCATCTGAAGCTAAAGGGCTTCGTCCGCAGCAACAGCAAATTGTCCTGCCTGCGACCATTCTTAGACGATCACGGAATACTAAGAGTCGGCGGACGCCTTGAGCAAGCGAATATCACATACGCGGCGAAGCATCCTATCATAATATCACCTGGAAGTCGCTTGGCAGAGTTAATCATTCAGCAAGCTCATATCACTACGCTTCACGGCGGGCCACGACTTACTTTATCATTCTTCAGGGAGAAATATTGGCTGATTAGTGGCATCAGCAGCGTCAAGCTAATCAGATTATGCGTTAAGTGCCGGAGATATAGCCAAGAATCATATCAACAACACATGGCTGACCTTTCAAAGCCTAGAATCACACCATCCCGGCCCTTTACTAATATGGGTATAGACTTCACAGGGCATGTGGATATAAAATCCAACGAGGGACGAGGCATCAAGACTACCAAGGAAAACCTTAAACTCGATGACGTGGTTCTTATCAAAGAAGACAACATACCACCTGGCAAGTGGGCGATGGCGCGAGTTCAGACTCTACATCCCGGTTCAGATGGGTGTGTAAGAGTTGTAACGTTGAAAACTGCCAACAATACTAACAAAGGTCCGGTCAACAAACTTATTCCTTTGCCAGTACAAGAAAATAGTACCATGCGAACACCCTCTTTGAATGGGCCTCAAGAAACATCCCACGGGCATCGCAATCGGTCGAAATTCAGCATGAAATCATTATTAACATCAGCACTTATTCTGATAATGATGATAATATCACCAAGCATACAGCAATCAACTATATCATATAATATCACGTCACTGGACAGTCAAAGGAATATGTTTTTCGACAAGGTATCAGAACTCCAACACATCAAGGACGAATGGAAGTTAATAGTCTACTACAACATGTCTACATATTGGTCTGGATTCACTGACTTGAAAACATATGTTCGACACTTAAATCAACTGTGTCAGAGTACGTGCCTACCACAATCAGGAATACCGTACGGAGCTATCATATTACAACTGCAACATGAGTTGAACGAACTTGAACATTATAATTCTTTATTGCGAAACCCTAACAAACGATACAAGAGAGCACTAATAAATGGGGTTGGCAACCTGGCTAATTACCTGTTTGGGGTTTTAGACGATAAGTTTGCAGAGCAGTACAAACAAGATATTGAGCAAATATCACTGAATGAAAATCATATAAAGAGCCTTATCAAAAATCAAACTCTCATAATTGAATCGGAATACAGCATTATTAGAAGAAACGAGGCCATAATGAATCAACAATTTACTTCTATGGATAAACAAATGAAGACTTTATTAAAGGAAGTAAACAACGTGTATGCGGACACAACGCAAGGCCTTTATTTAACGTCATCAGCACTATCAGCATATACCGTCCTATCAACCTTACGACGTATGCAGCAAGGCCTCATCGATGTGATCACCGATATCTATCATGGACGCATAGACACTCACCTGCTCCCGCCTGAAGAATTGGAGGCACAGATAAATATCATTACACGGGAGGTACAGGATGATCTCAATGTGCCACTAGACAAATCAAGTATCAGAAGTCTTTATAAATTACTACGTGTATACGCTCAAGTATATAACGACTATCTTATAATGGAAATCAAGATTCCTCTGGTTACTACAGAAAAATATGAACTGGATAAAGTTATTCCCCTACAAAGAGAAGAATCTGGACAGACCTATCAAGTTATATCGACTTATCCATATTTGGCATTTAATTTGAGAAAGGACTTGGTTTTATTCTTCACAGAAAACGACCTACAACAGTGCCTTCACGCAAATCCAGAGAAGATCTTATGTTCCATTGATAAGCCAATCTATGAAGTACGAGAAAAACAATCCATTTGTGATGTTAAAATTAATGACATAATAACACCGGCCTGTATATACAAACAAGCAAGGTGCGAAAATAAGTGGGTCAAATTACGGCGCCCGAACGACTGGCTGTATCAGTGTCGTCAGCAATGCACTATACGCATATTTAGCACCAGTAACACGGAAGTAAAGACTTTAACAGGCAATGGCATAATCAGCCTTTGTCCGGGATGCATACTTAAAGGAGAGCATTTCAAGATTTACTCTCATAAGAACTTCATCAATCACATTGACTATTATACAGAAGAGATGCAGCTTCCAAAGATGTCTGTAGTCAATGAAATAATCAACACAAGCATCCCCTCTGTTGAGCCCTTTGTACCAGAGGACCATCACACTATATGGAATCAGTTGAGATCTGATATAGACGATCTTAAGCAACAGTCGACACAAACAATCAGTGTCCACGACGTGCATCAGTACAGCGTGCTCTACTTGCTGGTGGGTGGAGCGGTCCTGACGGGCTTTATCTTAGTCGTCATGTGGATTCGACGAAAGCGGAGACAGCAGCCGACATTGGAGTCAAGATTAGAACTAGCAGGACTTCAGACTATCGCCAATCCGCAGCCTGCCCCACGGAAGATCACCGAGAGCACATCAACCCCTAACTTGCAGTCAATTAAGTTTAACATTCCTTTATGTGAAATTTAGAGGGTTCATTTTATGTAATTAATTTGTTATGTAATTATTTCTTCTTTGCGCCCGCGGCAGCATGTACAGACAACTGTACAGGTTTAATTTAGTTTTATATACATAATTTGCGCCGCCGCGAGCGTCAGCACTTTTTCATAGTATTTATATTGTAACTGTAGCATTATGTATCACTGCACTTTATCATTTCTATCAATAAGTATCAATTAAAATACTTAGCACAGGAAGTTGTGTCGTTATCATTTATTACGCGATCTTTCTGCCAATATCAATATCAGCAGTCACATATCATTTATCATCTAAGTGTAGGCGTGATCAAAAACCCCTACATATATTATAAAAAACAATTATTAAAATAAGTAGTTAGTAAACGAAGAGGAGAACGGGGGGAGGTGACGAGCGAAGCGAGCCGGCCAAGGGGGGAGGTGGCGAGCGAAGAGAGCCGGTTAAAGACATCAAGATGGCAGCCGTGCCATTTCCGGTTAATACCACTGACATAATTGTCTCCCAGTAGTGGAGGGGGAGGAGGATATATTTTGACAGATTCGTAAACAAGTAACTATCACTAGTAGGGAAAAAGTGCCAAACCCCCCCTTTTGCCCCCCTTCCCCCGCTCCCTATCGTATCGCGGAAACTAAGAGACCCTTTTCTTGTGCTCTTTACGGCTTCGTATAGAGGAGGCTGGGGGAAGTAAAAACCATTTTACAAAATGGCCCTTTTTGCCTCCCTTCTCCTCCCTTTAGACGGATCTCGGAAGTTAAGAGACTTGGAACATTTTTTTTCAGACGTATATTAAGAGATGCAGAGTTAGTCCAAATCATTTTTCAAAACTCCCGCCTCTCCAACACTTCACCCCTCACCCTCATCGTATCTCGGAAACTAGGACGCGTAACAGTTTTTTTTAATTCGTACCTAAAATTATTGAGGGGTATTGAAATTTGTATAATTATCCTCTCCTCCCCTCCCGAACCTCCTGTAAGGGTTGTATTAATTACCTACTTTAAGATCTGTATTACCATAATCTATGCACCTTTGTAACCATTTATATGCACTATCCTATGAAATATAATTCAGTATTACTCGAGCATTCGTTGGTTTCATTTACCATCAACACCGCACCTTACATGGCGACCCTGCCAGAGCAAGCTATACGCGCTCCGCGAACTTGATACCATTCGATGTGTTACGAAAAATATTAGTGAAAATGGGACGAGTACTTGTATTTTGGGCTTACGGACTAGATGTCAACGGTACTGTACGAATCATCCACGAAAATGGGTAGTAGCAGTCTAAAGAGGAGACCCTGATCGTTCAAAATGCGGCGGCTGGCAGTAACCAAGCTACAGCAGACGAACTTCGCTTTCATTTGTCCACATCCATTATTATCCGTTATTCTGTCCTGTATCCTGCTTATACTACTACTCGGCGTATTGGGCTTCGTTTATCGGCTGTACAAAAGGTGCCATAAAAAGTGGATCACCAATGAGATAAATAGGACGACTATGAGGAGATCTCTTTTCCGCCGACGCATGCGGATGGGGGCCACGGAGCCATCTTCAAAAAACTACGAGGAAGAAATAGTGTAAAACAAGTGTTTAAAAAGTGTTAAAAAAAGTGCGTTATAAAAAAAAGGGCTTCCCAATAAAAATAATCAAGTGCATAAATATAATCACATAATATGTATCAATTGTGTCTACATTCCAATAAAATCATCTGTTACCAAATATGGACGGTGCGCTGATTGAACTTTGGACCTACAACATTAATTCTTCTCTACGTTATGGTGGTAATAAGGTATGGATGCTATCTTAAAATCGTGTAATGATTTAAAGAAGATAAGAGTACATATCTATACTAATATTATAAAGAGGAAACCTTTGTATTTTTGTATGTTTGTATTGAATAGGCTCAAAAACTACTGGACCGATTTCAAAATTTCTTTTACCATTACTGAGAGGGATTCTTCCGAATCCGTATAGGCTATATTTTATCACCGTACTCCCACGGGAACGGGAACTTCGCGGGTGAAACCGCGTGACGTCCGCTATACTTAATAAAGTTAGGACCGAAAAGAAGGATAGAAAGAATATTAGAAAATAAATTAGATGAGGTTGATGTAATTTATGACCAGTATGAAACTTGGTTGATTGATTTTAAATAGGTATTTTTACAAACTCTAAAGGCTGCTTTACGCGAGTCCCGTACGGTTTATCGAATTACCCTTGAACGATATAACTGTCTACAGAAAGCATGGTTCACCGACGAACGGTAATACGAAAAAACTATTAGTCGATACCATTATTTAGCGACAGCACGTTTCGCCGAATAACGCTACATAGAATGAATGGTTGGCCGATACCAAGATTTGCCGATGTCTTGGTTCGCCGGAACACGCTTGAACTAAATAATCCTTTACCGATAGATATTCGCATCGAAAGCACCTTTTCTTTGTAACGTTACATTTTCCTGGTAGGAGCTGTAAGGTCACACTGAGCACTCACCTACCTAACTTTCTGTCTGGAGGAGAGTACGGATAAAAGAAATAGTCAAGGGGACAAGTTATAAGAGTGTATTATTAAGAAATAACCTAACCCAAAGGGCCTTGGAGAAAGGCGGCCCTCTCAGCTGTAGTAGTGGCCGAGGGACGTCAGGCTTCGTCTTCCATCCCTCTGGCTGTAGAAGTGGGTCGAAGGACGTCAGGCTTCACCATCGCAGCAGAGGAGCCGGGGGCCATCAGTCTTCCTTTCGGAGGGCCGGAGGACGTCAGTTTTCTTCTTGGTGAGCCGGAGGGCGTCAGTTTACTCAAATCGTAAGGGAGGGTTGAGGATCGTCACTCCTATAGCCCGGGCAAGCGATGTTAAAACATGGCACGGGTGCGCTTTGCAATGCATTACTTCGCTATTGCGACATCATTAAATTTTCAGGTATCCAAAAATGTAAGTAAAAAACCCATGTAAAAACACACACATTACATCTTACACCGCCGATCCTAAATAATTGTCTTTAGTTTCACGCTCATACAATTTTGACAGACATCGATTAAATTGCATTAACTGCTATTTCCATGCGTTTATCTTAGTAATTCAATAAAAATATATGTAAAGAAAATAAATAAAACAGCAAATTTGATTCTTTTTATAATTAAATGGTAAATAACAAAAATAAAGGTTGCAAACTGCGCAATCATAAGAAACATGATAGAAAACAATCAATTTTGAAAAAAAAGAATATCTTCCCTCGGCCACTACTACAGCCGAGAGGGCCGCCTTTCTCCAAGACCCTTTAGGTTAGGTTATTTTTTAATAATACACTCTTATTCCTTATCCCCTTGACTATTTATTTTAACCGTACTCTCCTCCAGACCGAAAGTTAGGTAGGTGAGTACTCAGTGTGACCTTACAGCTCCTACTAGGAAAATGTAACGTTACAAAGAAAAGGTGCTTTCGATGCGAATATCTATCGGTAAAGGATTATTTAGTTCAAGCGTGTTCCGGCGAACCAAGACATCGGCAAATCTTGGTATCGGCCAACCATTCATTCTATGTAGCGTTATTCGGCGAAACGTGCTATCGCTAAATAATGGTATCGACTAATAGTTTTTTCGTATTACCGTTCGTCGGTGAACCATGCTTTCTGTAGACAGTTATATCGTTCAAGGGTAATTCGATAAACCGCACGGGACTCGCTTTACGCCGGGGCAACGCTATGCGACATTGCAGCATGCCACAAGGCCGCATGCTACAATAAATTAAAATGTTGTACATTGTGGCAAGAATCGTGTTGCTTGGCAACACCTTGCGTCATGCGGCATGCTGCTAAAGTTACTTCATCAGCCATATTCTACGGTGTCTTGTCCCCTCGATCAATCAAGTTGGTAGACCAAAACACTCCAATAAAATATACAGCACGATGCTTTGAAAAAGGCACGATGTTGCCTCGGCGTAAAATACGCTGCCGCATACCGCAATTGCCGCATTGTATTGTTTGTAGCACACCATAAGACGACGCACGCCACAAAATGTAGCACGCTGCAATGTCGCACAGTGTTGCCCCCAATGATATTTTAGAGGTAGCTTTACGCCGGGGGCATCACTGTGCGGCATTGCAGCGAGCTACATCGTCATCTTTTGGTATGATGCAATTAACCACAGTGTGCGGCAATTGCGGTATGCGGCAGACTATATTACACCGAGGCAACATCGTGCCTAGATATTTTTCAAAGCATCCCAAACATAACCTATAAACTGTATGACGCACCAAGATTGTGGCATGGAATCCATAGTGTTTGGATAGAAGCTGCGACAGTCTGATACATGACGCAAGAAGTTGCAATGCCGCACGATTCTTACCACAATGTGCAACATTTTAAATTATTGTAGCATGCGACATTGTGGCATGCTGCAAAGCCGCACAGTGTTGCCCCGGTGTAAAGTATAAACTAGCCATATTATACAGATATTATGTTATTACACCTAAAAAACCACGGAAAAAAGTGTGCCGCGGGGCAGAGCCAGCTCACATACACGCAGTAACGCAGAATAAAGGCAAAACAGGCCAATTGGCGCGTTTTCGACTCTTCACGATTGCGCGCTCACAACATATCTGTTTCATAGAATATCGTTGGTTGCCCCGGTGTAAAGCAGCCCTATGTAAAGCATGTGTGCTGCAAACACCTGCAAAAAATCAATTTACTTTTTTACCTAGCTGCATTTAGGTAAACGTAGATTAACTTATATTTAATTACTGTTCTTGACTTATACAAGAAATAGAGCATCTAAATTTATAGGTAAGAAATTAATTATATATTTTTTTTTATTCTAATAATCACTCATGAGTATTTAGAACAATTGCTTAGAATAACGCTCTCTAGATAACGCTCTTCGTCAGTCCAACACGATTCTGTAATTTTGGTAAAAGTTCATAGTCTGCTAAATTCATAGTGATCGATCATTGTTCGGACAACGGTCTCGTGTTGTAATGACATTGTCGTATTGCCATTAAATAAGACCCGTTAGTAGAAATGATTTTCGAAAAACTACTATTACATTTGAACATTTATTCATGCCAGATTTCATTTATTTATTTATTTACATATTATTTATTAGTGTTTTATGCCATCTGAATTAATAAAAAGTTCGTAAATAGGAAAAAACATTAAAATGTTCAACGCGGATTAAATTTAATATTTTATCTGTTTATATGTCAAAGTCAAATGTGGCATTACTGTTTACTGACGTTTATTTGTTTTTGTGTCTAGCGGCCGGTGTTTTGTTATTGTATTTATTTTCATTTGATTGTCTAGTTATATTTTTGTTTGTATATTTTTAACCCTAAGACGACCCACTGACCGAGAAGCCTATATTTATTGATTTTATACAAAATGGTGATAATTGAGCAAATTTCGGCTCCACTTGATTATTTGGAAAACCACCAATGAAGGGCGAAGTTTATCGAAGGTAAAGATCTTGCAATTATTTGTTTTGACCATTAACGCCCCACTTTATGGGCAAAGTATGTCGCCCGATATTACAAAATATTTTTTTTTTTATAGAAATAGACCATGTACCCTCTCGAAGTTGCTCAATCAAGGCTGGATGCTATTGAAGCCAGGAACGAGGCGACTTTAAAACATGCTCGGGCAGGCCATCAACAACTCAGCTGCTGCATTGATGGACAGCTCCACCACAGAAAAAATGGTGAACTAGAGAGGCCACTGTGTGCCAAAAAAGGTAATTACTAATTACTGTTGATTTATAGGTAAGTCATTCACCTTTATGTAATGGTTTCACCCAAAATCGTAACTTCTACTCATTGTGTGTGCTACCAACATACCCCCAGTAAGTATTATGGAGCATTGAAAACAATACAATAAAAATTATAATAATTAATATGACCCCTCCATCTAAGCTTATAAGCTTGTGTTAGGTTTAGGCTCAATCAGTAGTAGTACATTGGCCAGAATCTGACATCTTGATTGTAACTCTGATATTAAGCGCTAGGTTACACAACATGCTATAAAAGAAGTTGCAACTTTTGTATTAAACTTAATTTTGTTTTCACACAAACTCTGCAGAATTATAATGTCATGATAAAATGATTAAATGAAACAGTGTTTATAAAAAGAGTATTAATTTATTTTAACCTATAAGTATACCCGTAATTACAGGAATAACAATGTTCTGTTCCCGGGCTTGAAACATTAAATCATATTTTGTCAATACTGTGTTCACTGTGGATCTGTAACAAAGAGTTAAATCATTTTATTAATACTTAGAGCATTTTCGAACTTCATTAGAACATTAAACTAGGTTTACAGTAGAGATGCAACGAATAGTGATTTGGCCGAATACCGAATACCGAATATTCGGCGGCGCTCGCAGCCGAATACCGTATATTCGGCCGCCGAATATTCGGCGGGTGATCCAGTACAATTGACGTCGACGCTAAAGAAAGAAAGAAAGAAAACATATCTATTTGGCTTAAGCCGCAAGTGTACACAACTAAATCAAAATAAAAAAACTTAAAACTACACAATAAAAAAACTTAAAACTAAACAGAAAAAAGAAACGAAATAATATTGTGTGTCTCACGGCTGCGCCAAATAGGCCCAGTTCAGCAAACTGCCGAGCAGCTAGTGCCCGATGCTAGTTTTCAAATGGACCTGAGATGGTGATGTCACGGACATAAAACAGTTTTGTGGTGTGCGTGTTCTAATTATAAGTGTATGTATGAATAGATACTTAAATAGAATAAATGTGTGTAAAATAATAACAAATAAACTACATATATGAACAAAATATCGAGAAAAGTGCAAGATAAAACAAACAACTTAGGGTACATAAATAAAACTTGTTAAAAATACAGTGTGATGAATCCGTGCACTTCGTCACTCAATACGCTGCAAGCAGTCAAGCGCGATGAACTAATAATAAAAATCAAAAAAAAATATAGTGACAAGTGTCAAAAGCAGATGTGATGGCAATTGTGTGGGTATAGATAGGTAGGGTAGTTTGTACATCATATAATTGAGACATTCAGTGCGACCATATCCAACTTCCGTTGCGATTCCATTAGATACTGCCGTAAACGTATTCTGAACGTGTGTATTGTGCTAATCATTCTAATCGGTGGTGGCAGGTTATTCCATATTTTGGACAACAAGACAACAAGTAACGACACCTTTTGATGCGGTGCTTGCGGCGGTGACGGGGTGGGAAGTATTTGGCTCAGTAGCCGGCAAATCGTGTTACAACGTGCAGTGTTTTAAATGTACTTTGTCTAAAATGGCTTTAGTTGTGAATAAGAAGTCTCCTATTTGGAAATATTTTGAAGTTTTCAGTGAAGATTCCAAGTTTCGCAATTAATGATTGTTGGATAATTAAATGTTTCGATTAAATTGCTTTTTTATTTCCTTTTATAAGATATTTGCTACTTTTTTATGTATTCGGTATTCGGCCGAATACTACTGTTCACGCCTACTGCTAGCGCCACCTATCCACAAGATGACGCACTCGATGCGTGAGCGCAGCGGCGCCGACCTCTGCAGCTCGGTGGACATCAGCTCCGCCTAGTTCGTCCACTGGCCACCACGCTCGCCTGGCGCTGCTACGTTCATTCTTCAGCATCATACAGTCATTCTGTTCATTCACAGCGGCTATAAAAAGGCTTGCATTGTATCGAATCATTCCTTTTCACCTCGCATCCATCATCCAGTACAGACCCCCCGCCATCACCATGGCGGTGTAACCCAAAACTCTGTACAAATCCAAAATTATTCAATATAGATGTGAAACCATAACGATAGATTCATTTCATCACCCGGGAACAGACCTCATCCTCAACATTTTGGTCCTTCGAGCCGGATTCATCATTCATTATCAATCACACCATCCGGAAGAAGACTCCACATACACGGTGCCGACCACGTTGCTGGCACGTTGCGGAACTTCGACTCGGACTGGAGCCGGGCGCTGAAGACGATAGCTAGCTGTGAAGACGATCGACCGAGTGCAGCGATCATCACAGCCGGTCCAGTGACCCAGCAATCATTTCATGAGAAGAGGAAAAGGCGAAGGCGTAAGAAACGGTCAGGTCTCTGTTCCCTTCCCGTCCGTCCCCCGTCACACCCATTCATTAGTTTCAATTTGTGTTAAAGCTGTGTTTCGTTTCAGTTCACGCGAGTGTGTGGCAGCCACGTGGTCCAGGTGATATTTGCATGTGAGTACAACTACATCACACCACACCACACCACATAACGCTCATCCATATTCCGTCGGAATGTCGGTTAAGGCAGTAGAAGAAGTTCTTTCCGAGTAAAAGAAACGTAGGGGTAACATTAAGGGTCGGTTAACCCAGTTTAAAAATTATGTAGTATCGTTCGCGGGAGCTCACTTAACAGCCTTACAAGCAGCGGAGCTAACTTTACGTGTTCAAGCCGCGAGTGAATTATACGATAAATTTGACAACGTAGAAAATGAAATCGAACTACTCCTGCCGGAATCAGAAACAAACGCAAATCTACAATACATAGAAGCATTAGAGGCAATATATTTTACGGCAATAGCAAGCGCGAATTGTTTAATTAAAAACGCGGAAATTCAAAGTCGACTTCCAATTGCATCAGAACCACGTGTCAATATTAAATTACCAGACATAAAATTACCTGCCTTCGATGGAGCCTATGATCACTGGCTAGAATTTAAACATTCATACGAAACCATGATCCACAATCGTTCCGACTTAGACGAGATTCAAAAATTCCATTATTTGCGGTCAGCCCTTGGTGGAAGCGCGTTACAGGTGATAGCAGCCTTAGAGTTCAGCCCTGCCAACTACGTACACGCATGGGATTTATTAGGAAACCGTTATCACAACGAGAGGTTATTAATTAATAATCACGTAAAAGCGTTGCATAATATTCCGTCATTAAAACAAGAATCGCCATCGCAAATAAGGAAATTAATTGATACTATCTTACGTAATCTGCGCGCTTTAAGTTCACTAAATGAACCCACTGTCAATTGGGACACGTTAATCATTTATTTGGTGGTCAGCAAGCTGGATTCGTCTACGGAGCGCGAATGGGAAAATCATATCGGAGCCACGTGTTTAGGTTCACGCGAAAAAATAAAACTTAGCGATTTAATAACGTTCCTCCGTAGCCGAGCCGACACGTTGGAGATGATCGGCGCGAGCCACACTAATGATAAAACGCCTCATAGCGATTATAAGCATCAAAACGTGAGCGAGAAGCGTAATTCGCACCGCGTACATAGCTACACTTCTACTAAACCAACGCGCTGTAATAATAACCGTGGTGATACAAATAATAAATGGGATTTACCCTAAGTGTATCCTATGCAATAGAGAACACTCATTACACTCGTGTTTAGCCTTCCTTAACATGTCCGTGAGAGACAGAATTAAATTGATTAACGATAACAAGATGTGTGCAAATTGCCTGCGAACGGGTCACGCGTTAAATCAATGTAGATTCGGGTCGTGTAAACAGGGCCCCAAGTCTGCTATTTTTATAAAATTCGTCATTCCTACACGACGCCATTGTCATTTTGGTAAAAGACCATAGTCTGCTAAGTTCATAATGATAGATCACTGGTCGGTCAATGGTCTCGTAATAAAATTGTGTTGGAATGATATTGTTGTATTGCCATTTTTAAAACCCGGTGGTAGAAATGATTTTCGAAAAACTACTATTAAAATTGAACATTTATTCATGCCAGATTTCATTTTATATATTTTTACATATTATTTATTAGTGTTTTAAGCCATCTGAATTAATAAGAAGTTCGTAAATAGGAAAAAACATTAAAATGTTCAACGCGGATTAATGTAAAACTTAATATTTTATCTGTATATAAATGTCAAAGTCAAATGTGACATTATAGTTTACTCTCGTGTATCTGTTTTTGTTTCTAGCGGCCGGTGTTTTGTTATTGTATTTATTTTCATTTGAGTGTTCTAGTTAGATTTTAGTTTGTATATTTTAACCTCTAAGTGGAGGAGCTCGTGGCTAAGTAATAACAGCCGCTCGGGTCAATTTTTAGGTTAAGCCGTGCTTGCCTAAGTTGGTCTGTGGATGGGTGACCACCCTTACACACCGAGTTTCCTCCGTGCCTCGGAAAGCACGTTAAGCTGTTGGTCCCAGCTGTCATTTGTAGATCTTTGACAGTCGTTACAGGTAGGTAGTCAGTGGCCCATATAGTCTGACAACCAGTCTTACCAAGGGGTATCGTATTTCCCAGTACTAACTGGGTTGTGGAGGTCAGTTAAGCAGTCGCTCCTTGTAAAATACTGGTATTCAGCTGAATCCGGTTAGACTGGAAGCCGACCCCAACATAGTTGGGAAAAGGCTAGGCAGGCAGATGATGATTTTAACCCTTATGTAACATGCATTTACAATCTTGCCTGCAGTTGTTGAACTTTAGAGGCTGCTTTACGCCGGGGCAACGCTATTGCGATATTTTTTCGTGACTAAAAGAGATGCACAAAACAGTTTATATAATAATTCTTCAGTTCTTTTACCATTGAAAACAAATTGTCTTAAAATATTTCATCAAAATGTATGTGGCATAGGTAATAAAAAAACAGAACTTGAATTATATATTGAAACACATGAAAATGATTTAGATTACTTATGCATATCAGAACATTTCCTAAATAATGTATCTGCACATGTGTTTTGTATGTCCAATTATAATTTAGCATCATACAACACAAGGCCAAACAAAAAGAGGGGAGGTAGCCTTATTTTAGCACATACAAATAAACAATGTGAAAACATTGACGCAATTAAAAAGTTATATAGATCAGAAAGTTTTGAGATTTGTGGTGTAAAAGATCTCGAAACGGGGTTACACATATGCTGTTGTTATAGAAGTCCAGTTGACAAGAATTTTGAAAGTTTCATGGCTAGTTTAGAAAAATTGTTGGAACATTTTCTTGATAGGAAGTGCTTAGTTTGTGGTGACTTTAATATTGATGTGCTGGTTGAAAGTAGAAAAGCTTCAGAGTTCATAAGTTTATTGAGATGTTATAATTTTAGATACCTGATAAAAACTCCTACTTTTATTCGGAATAAATCATACTCTTGTATTGATAATATAATTACAAATGTTGATGATGATTGTATAGAGCGTTGTTTGGTCGATCACAATGGCTTAGCAGATGGTCATGGTGGACTTTTTTGCGATATGGTTCTTGATAAAATCAATGAGATAACGAAAAGTTCAGAACATACCATAACAATTCATACAAGAATATTTAACACAAAAAATAATGATGCATTTAAAAATAATATTTCAAACATAAATTTGAGTAATATGGGAATAAATAACTTTCTAGACCATTTTGGCAAAAATTTTCGTACCTGCTACCCAAAGAAGGCTATTAAAATAAAGCCTATTAAAAATAAAATAATGAAGTGGGTAACTAAGGGAGTCAAAGTATCTAGTAAAATGAAAAGAGTTTTATGTTGTGGCACCCCAAATAATGATAGTATCTCGAATTACAAATTTAACTATATTCGAATTTATCGAAGGGTTATAAAGCAAGCTAAAAAGATAGCCATATCAGTTCATCTTAGTAAAGCTAAAAATATACCCAAAGAGACATGGAAACTAGTAAATGAACACACAAAGAAAACAAAAAACAAGATTAGTAAAAAAATTGTCTTAAATATAGACAACAAAGTTATTTATGATTCCCAGGATGTTGCTAATAAATTCGTTGACAGCTTTGCTTACAAACCATCATTGACACTTAACAAAGATAAAGCAATATCCCTTCTGAAAGAAACAACGGCGAGAGTCGAGAGTAACTTGTCTTTCAAGCCGACTACACCAAAAGAGATAAAAAAGATTGTGTGTCACATGGCTAACAAAAAATCTTAAACGCACGCCACAACATGTAGCATGCTGCAATGCCGCACAGTGTTGCCCCCAATGATATTCTAAAGGTAGCTTTACGCCGGGGGCATCACTGTGCGGCATTGCAGCGAGCTACATATTGTGGCGTGCGTCATCTTTTGGTATGATGCAATTAACCACGGTGAGCGGCAATTGCGGTATGCCGCAGACTATATTACACCGAGGCAACATCGTGCCTAGATAATTTTCAAAGCATCCCAAACATAACCTATAAACTGTATGACGCACCAAGATTGTGGCATGGAATCCATAGTGTTTGGATAGAAGCTGTGACAGTCTGATACATGACGCAAGTTGTTGCAATGCCGCACAATGTGCAACATTTTAAATTATAGTAGCATGCGCCTTTGTGGCATGCTGCAATGCCGCACAGTGTTGCCCCGGTGTAAAGTATAAACTAGCCATATTATACAGATATGTTATTACACCTACAAAACCACGGAAAAAAGTGTGCCGCGGGGCAGAGCCAGCTCACATACACGCAGTAACGCAGAATAAAGGCAAAACAGGCCAATTGGCACGTTTTTGACTCTTCACGATTGCGCGCTCACAACATATCTGTTTAATAGAATATCGTTGGTTGCCCCGGTGTAAAGCAGCCCTATGTAAAGCATGTGTGCTGCAAACACCTGCAAAAAATCAATTTACTTTTTTACCTAGCTGCATTTGGCATTTGGCTGCATTGGGACGACCCGATTGGCGCAGTGGTAGTCAGGCTGCCTTACGTTCTTAGGGTTCCGGGTTCGAATCCCGGTCGGAGCAAATGTTTGTGTGATGAGCATGGACATTTGTTTCCGAGTCATGGATGTTTATATGTATAATGTATGTATTTACAAACAAAAAGTATCTATGTAGTATATTAACTATCTGGTGTCCACGATACAAGCCTCGTTGCTTAGTGTGGCACTAGATGGCGCTGTGTGTAATGTCGAGCAATATTTAATATTTATTTATTTAGTTAGGTAAACGTAGATTAACTTATATTTAATTACTGTTCTTGACATAAACAAGAAATAGAGCATCTAAATTTATAAAGTAAGAAATTAATTCTATTTTTTATTCTAATCACTCATCATGAGTATTTAGAACAATTGCTTAGAATAATGCTCTATATATAACGCTCTTCGTCAGTCCAACACGATCCTATTGTCATTTTGGTAAAAGTTCGTAGTCTGCTAAATTCATAGTGATCGATCATTGTCCGGACAATGGTCTCGTGTTGTAATGACTTTGTTGTATTGCCATTAATCTATGACCCGTTAGTAGAAATGATTTTCGAAAAACTACTATTACATTTGAACATTTATTCATGCCAGATTTCATTTATTTATTTATTTACATATTATTTATTAGTGTTTTAGGCCATCTGAATTAATAAAAAGTTCGTAAATAGGAAAATACATTAAAATTTTCAACGCGGATTAATGTAAATTTAATATTTTATCTGTTTATATGTCAAAGTCAAATGTGGCATTACTGTTTACTGACGTTTATTTGTTTTTGTATCTAGCGGCCGGTGTTTTGTTATTGTATTTATTTTCATTTGATTGTCTAGTTAGATTTTTGTTTGTATATTTTTACCCCTAAGACGACCCACTGACCGAGAAGCCTATATTTATTGATTTTATACAAAATGGTGATAATTGAGCAAATTTCGGCTCCACTTGAATAATTGGAAAACCACCAATGAAGGGCGAAGTTTATCGAAGGTAAAGATCTTGCAATTATTTGTTTTGACCATTAACGCCCCACTTTATGGGCAAAGTATGTCGCCCGATGTTACAAAATATATATTTTTTTATAGAAACAGACCATGTACCCTCTCGATGTTGCTCAATCAAGGCTGGATGCTATTGAAGCCAGGAACGAGGCGACTTTAAAACATGCTCGGGCAGGCCATCAACAACTCAGCTGCTGCATTGATGGACAGCTCCACCACAGAAAAAATGGTGAACCATAGAGGCCACTGTGTGCCAAAAAAGGTAATTACTAATTACTGTTGATTTATAGGTAAGTCATTCACCTTTAGGTAATGGTTTCACCCAAAATCGGAACTTCTACTCATTGTGTGTGCTACCAACATACCCACAATAAGTATTATGGAGCATTGAAAACAAAACAATAAAAATTATAATAATTAATATGACCCCTCCATCTAAGCTTATAAGCTTGTTAGGTTTAGGCTCAATCAGTAGTAGTACATTGGCCAGAATCTGACATCTTGATTGTAACTCTGATACTAAGCGCTAGGTTACACAACATGCTATAAAAGAAGTTGCAACTTTTGTATTAAACTTAATTTTGTTTTCACACAAACTCTGCAGAATTATAATGTCATGACAAAATGATTAAATGAAACAGTGTTTATAAAAAGAGTATTAATTTATTTTAACCTATAAGTATACCCGTAATTACAGGAATAACAATGTTCTGTTCCCGGGCTTGAAACGTTAAATCATATTTTGTCTTACTTCATTAGAACATTAAGGTAGGTTTACAGTACATACCTGCTAATTTAATTTATGCATTTCTCCACAGTCTGTCAAGAAGAGCCTGCTGCAGTGCCCGACCTTCAAGAAGATCCCGATTCACCCTTTGATGGTTTTGATAATTAGGTGCTGCATTATTATTTTCCTCCTAAATTAAAAGACAGATTAGTGATTAATGACATGAATGACTGTTATTATTTTTATTAAAAGGTAATATTTGTGATTTGTTATTCAAATGATGATTAAAATTAAAATATTGAAGATCTTTTTGATTTGTATGAAGACTGATTTTGATTTGTTATTATTATTACATTAGATATTGTAACTTGTCTTTTGTTTTATGTAGTACTTATATTTACATTTCAGGTTTTTCAATTGACTTGAAATTCAAGTTTAAAATGTTAAATAAATATTTAGTTTATGAGAAATAAAGATTATTTTAAATGTTGATTTTTAACATAGCAGTATTATTTTAAATTCCATCTTCATTCTAAGTGAAATGTGGAATGTAAATCACCTATTGCAAGCCAAGTACTTCTAGATAAACTTCATCAGGTGGCAACGGTGCTCTTGCCATGTATGGAATGTTGTGCAATATGTAACATGCATTCACAATCTTGCCTGCAGTTGTTCGACTATAATGTAAAGCATGAACTGCAACCTGAAAAAATCAATTAAGTACAACCGCAGGTAACTTAACTTTTATTTAATTAATACTGTTCTTGACATAAACTATTGCATCTAATCATTGTTATTGAGTATCTAAAACAATAAATTGCTTATAATAATGGGTCTTTACCTGAAACATGCTTCTAATACGCTGCAATGGGGAATGAGTTCTTCAATTTATTAACCTCCATATGAGTTCTTTCCAAGGCGAAACGACTTTACAAATTCCGCCTCGGGAATATCTTAAAAGGGTTCAAATAATCCCTTTAGGCTCAAAACGTCCATCATTCGCGTCAAGCGAAGGGCACGACGACGTCTTCTGCATTCCGCCCATCTTCTTTCTCTAGCATCCACTGCGTTGGCTAGCTCGAGAACATTTTGTTCGTAGTGAATTCATTGTCTCCATTCAATATTCCACAAACACGATCGAAATAAAAGCAATGATTGCACAATGACGTTCCACTGATAGGTTAGTGATCAAAAGAACTGTCAAAACTTTAGCAGATTACCGCTCTATGTTAGTCATTGTGTACGAGATTACCATTCTAAAACAGTGGTTGTTCATTGGAAAGCCATAATGACGCCATTATATTAGTAGATTACCAAACTTGTCAAAATCAACAAATAGAAGATCAACGATAGATCATTCTGACACTATTGTAATAGCAGACTTGATTTGCGTTGGCTGGCTCGAGAATATTTTGTTCGTAGTGAATTCATTGTCTCCATTCAATAATCCACAACCACGATCGAATTAAAAACCATGACCGCACAATGACGTTTCAATGATAAGTCAATGATCCAAAGGAACTGTCAAAATTTTAGCAGGTTACCGCTTATGTCAGTCATTCATTTGTCATTGTGTACGAGATTACCATTCTATGCCATTTCTTTCAATGGAGTGTCAGTGGTTGTTCATTGGAAAGCCATAATGACGCCACTAAATTAGTAGATTACCAAACTTGTCAAAATCGACAATTATGAGATCAATGAACGACTATTCTGACACTATTGTAATAGCAGACTTGAGGCCCAGTGCTCAAACAAACATAACAGTCTGCTACATTTGGACGAGAAAGGTAACGGCGCGTGTGTGCGTGCTCAATCGCACGGAGAGGTTGAACGCGCACACATCTCAGCGACGTCAACATTGCATCTCAACGACTCGAGCGGCACTGTCGTGTGTGAAGCGAACACTACCGAATTTAAATTAATAAATACTGTTTTGCTCTCTACGGCGTTAATTGAAGTAGCTGACAATAACAACGTGTATCATGCGGCTCGCGCGCTATTAGACAACGGAAGTCAGAACTGCTTCATAACAGAAAAACTAGCAAAGAAAATAAATGCGTTATATATACAGTCCACTATTCAAATCTCGGGTGTGGGAAAATCGGTTTCGCAATCACAGCATTTATGTGACGTCACAATACGTGCAAAATTAAGCGATTTTAATACCAAGCTTCGTTGTTTGATCTTGCCATGCATAACATCCAGTTTGCCTACGATGAACATCGAAGCCGGTAATATACGTATACCTGAGTTCTTACAATTAGCAGATCCGACGTTTAACATTAGTTCAGAAATTGACTTGTTGATTGGCGCGGATAGATTTTGGGATCTTCTAGAAACAGACAAAATACGTCTAGCGAGTGGCCCATTCCTACAAAACTCAAAATTGGGGTGGTTATTGTCTGGACCTGTGTTCGCGAGGAACCCAAACCCTGCTCACGTTCGTTGTCACTTCAGTCAGGAAATTGATAAACAACTCCGGCTGTTTTGGGAACTCGAAAACATTCCTTCATCATCATGCGTACCCCTAACAGATGATGAACGCACATGCGAAGAAATATTCAATAATACAACAAAACGCGTTGAAAACGGTAGATTTTCGGTTCGTATACCGTTGAGAGAAGCACCAGATGCGTTGGGTGATTCTTATACGTCAGCGACGAAACGATTTCTGACCTTAGAACGTAAACTCAATCGTTCACCAGAATTTAAGAGGGCTATTACAAATTTTCTTGTTTTTGAGTGTTTTAAGAGTCTAGCACTCAAATATAAACTGAGATTTTAGAAGTGTGATTATGGTTTAGATATGGCCACAAAATTAAAAAAGATATATGCCCGAGAAAGTTTGATTAATTCTCTATGGAGTGCTCAAAATAAAAATCAAAATTTTTTAATACAGTCACGTACGGAACTGCGTCAGCTCCATACTTAAGCATGCGCTGTATTAGACAGTTAGCATTAGAATGCGATGATGACGTCATCGCTCGTGTCATCATGGAGGACATATTTGTGGACGATCTCATCACCGGTGATGATGATCTAAATAGATTGCTTCGAATATGTCAAAAAACATCAGACGTGCTCCAGTCGGGGTGTTTTCCTTTGCGCAAGTGGACCTTTAACTTAGATGCATCTCAAAATAATGCCACAGAACGTTTCATAGGCGAACATGCGCAAACCAAAACACTTGGTTTGGGTTGGCACAACACTAGCGATGAGCTACACTTCGTTACAAATATTGATAACTATGACAACAATTCATATTTAACTAAGCGAGTAATGTTATCAGTAATATCACAAATATACGATCCATTAGGTCTTCTTTCACCTGCAGTCATAATTTCAAAAATGATTCTACAAAAATTATGGCTGAGTAAAATTGACTGGGATACTCCGGTCTCTCAGGAAATTGCTAACATTTGGAAACATTTTATTTTTACGTTAAGATTTCTTAACGATATCGTTTATAAATCTTAACGTAAAAATAAAATTGAAAAAAAAAAAAAAAAAAAAAAAAAAAATTGATTGGGATGCGAATATTCGCATCCCTCGTCACGTGAAAGGTGAACATACTCAATACACAGAACTTCATATATTCACCGACGCTTCTCAAGACGCATATGGCGCGTGTGCTTATCTACGTACATATAGCGATAACGGTGACGCAACCGTTCGGTTGTTGTGTGCAAAAAGTAAGGTCGCACCTTTGAAAACAATCAGTATTCCTCGTTTGGAACTGTGTGGCGCGTTGATAGGAGCTAAATTATATAAGAAAATAATTGAATCTCTTAGGTTGCGGTTTAGTAAAGTATGTTTTTGGACGGATTCCACAATAGTTATGGGTTGGATTAAAATGTCACCACATTTACTAAAAACTTTCGTACAAAACCGAGTAACTGAAATAATTGAACTCACAGGCGATTCAGTGTGGTTACATGTAAGCAGTAAAGACAACCCAGCTGATTTATTATCTAGAGGTTGTAGCCTAGATTTGTTAAAGGATAACGAACTTTGGTGGTACGGTCCGTCTTATTTACATAATCGTTTACATTACTTCAAGCAAACTAAATGCGATAATTCCGAAGTATGTAACTTACCAGATTTAAAACACAAACAAACCTGCTTACCCAATATTCAAAACGAAGACATAATCAACTTCGATAAATACGCGTCATTTACTAAACTCATACGAATAGGTAGCGACGTACTTAGATTCATAAATAACTCACGCCTCAAGTCAGCTGACCGAGCCAATCGGCAAACCGGTTTGTTATCAGTGAGAGAACTCGGCTCCTCACAAAGAATGCTAATTAGACTCGTACAAAGGCATTCCTTTCCAGATGTTTTAAATAACTTAGTCGCTCAGATTCCTATTAAGCGAAATGTTTTTATTGATGAACATAAAATAATTCGGGTTGGCGGTAGATTGTGTAATTCGTCCGATTTTACCTAAGATAAGAAACATCCGATTTTATTATGTAGTAAGCATCCTTTTACAATTTGTTTATTTAAATATGAGCATGTACGATTATTACATGCCGGGCCTCAACTTCTATTAGCTACCATGCGTGAATGTTGGTGGCCGTTGAACGCTAGAAATCTCGCTAGAAAAATAGTAAACGAATGTGTAACGTGCACACGTATCCGGGGTAAGACATTAGCACCTATCATGGGCAACTTACCTCCCGAGCGCTTAGAACCTGGCTACCCGTTTATGCGAACCGGTGTAGACTATGCGGGGCCAGTTTTCATAGTATCCAGAAAGGGCAGAGGTTCTAGACTCACTAAGGCATACATCTGTCTTTTCATTTGTTTTACGACTAGAGCCATGCATTTGGAACTCGTCACTAGTTTATCCACAAACGACTATATTTTAGCATTTTAAAACGTTTTATTAGTAGGCGAGGTACGCCTCGCACTATCTTTTCTGATAACGGTAGAAATTTCGTGGGCGCGGAAAAGGTGTTTCCTTTATTCGTAGAGAAGGAATCGGAAGCCATCATTAATTACGCTTCCAATAATAGCATTGAATTCCGATTTATTCCTCCTTATTCCCCACATTTTGGCGGTCTATGGGAGGGTGGGGTGAGATCATGCAAGTATCACCTGAGACGCATAGTAGGTAACGCGCGACTAACTTACGAGGAATTTTCCACGGCTTTGACACAAATCGAAGCTGTCTTAAATTCCCGTCCAATTTCACCTCTTTCCTCAGACCCTTCTGACCTTACCCCCCTCACCCCCTCACACTTCCTCATTGGCCGACCGTTAACGTCGCCACCTTCAAGGAATGTTCCAGACCAGCCAAGTTCGAGTCTGACACGCTACGAACGCATCGAGCACCTGCGGCAGCACTTCTGGCGGCGCTGGTCCACAGAATACGTTTCGGAGCTACAACTGCGAAGTAAGTGGAAGATCAGGCAGGAGGACATCACCTTGGGCAGCCTCGTCCTCATCAAGGACGACCAGTTGCCACCATTAAAGTGGCGACTTGGTCGTGTTCTGCGTATACTTCCAGGAGGAGACGGCGTGGCACGAGTGGCTGACATCCACACAGCTGCTGGGACGATCAGACGTGCCTTCTCCAAGATCTGCCCGCTGCCTCCGCAGCCTGTGGGCGACGACGCCTGACTCCGTGCCGGGAACCATTTTGGAAGCAGTGCTTCCAAGGCTGGGGGCATGTTCACGCCTGCTGCTAGCGCCACCTATCCACAAGATGACGCACTCGGTGCGTGAGCGCAGCGGCGCCGACCTCTGCAGCTCGGTGGACATCAGCTCCGCCTAGTTCGTCCACTGGCCACCACGCTCGCCTGGCGCTGCTACGTTCATTCTTCAGCATCATACAGTCATTCTGTTCATTCACAGCGGCTATAAAAAGGCTTGCATTGTATCGAATCATTCCTTTTCACCTCGCATCCATCATCCAGTACAGACCCCCCGCCATCACCATGGCGGTGTAACCCAAAACTCTGTACAAATCCAAAATTATTCAATATAGATGTGAAACCATAACGATAGATTCATTTCATCACCCGGGAACAGACCTCATCCTCAACAACTACTTACTATTCACCTCCGACCTGACCTGACTCCGACGACCTGATTGGCGCAGCGGTAGTGAGGCTGCCTTACGTTCTTAGGGTCCCGGGTTCGAATCCCGGTCGGAGCAAATGTTTGTGTGATGAGCACGGACATTTGTTTCCGAGTCATGGATGTTTGTATGTATATTAAGTATGTATTTACAAAACAAAAAGTATCTATGTAGTATATCAACTATCTGGTGTCCACGACACAAGCGTTGCTTAGTGTGGCACTAGATGGCGCTGTGTGTAATGTCCAGCAATATTTATTTATTTATTTATTTTACTATTCGGCCGAATACCGAATACTGAAAAAACTGGCCGAATACCGAATAGTTGCCGAATATTCGTTGCATCTCTAGTTTACAGTACATACCTGCTAATTTAATTTATGCATTTCTCCACAGTCTGTCAAGAAGAGCCTGCTGCAGTGCCCGACCTTCAAGAAGATCCCGATTCATCCTTTGATGGTTTTGATAATTAGGTGCGGCATTATTATTTTCCTCCTAAATTAAAAGACAGATTAGTGATTAATGACATGATTGATGACTGTTCTTATTTTTATTAAAAGGTAATATTTGTGATTTGTTATTCAAATGATGATTAAAATTTAAATACTGAAGATCTTTTTGATTTGTATGAAGACTGATTTTGATTTGTTATTATTATTACATTAAATATTGTAACTTGTCTTTTGTTTTATGTAGTACCTATATTTACATTTCAGGTTTTTCAATTGACTTGAAATTCAAGTTTAAAATGTTAAATAAATATTTAGTTGAGAAATAAAGATTATTTTAAATGTTGATTTTTTTACATAGCAGTACCTATTATTTTAAATTCCATCTTCATTCTAAAATAGTGGAATGTAAATCACCTGTTGCAAGCCAAGTACTTCTAGATAAACTTCATCAGGTGGCAACGGTGCTCTTGCCATGTATGGAATGTTGTGCAATATGTAACATGCATTCACAATCTTGCCTGCAGTTGTTCGACTATAATGTAAAGCATGAACTGCAAGCAAACACCTGAAAAAAATCAATTTACTTTTATAAGTAGGTATAACCGCAGGTAACTTAACTTTTATTTAATTAATACTGTTCTTGACATAAACTATTGCATCTAATCATTGTTATTGAGTATCTAAAACAATAAATTGCTTATAATAATGGGTCTTTACCTGAAACATGCTTCTAATACGCTGATGCAATGGGGAATGAGTTCTTCAATTTATTAACCTCCATATGAGTTCTTTCCAAGGCGAAACGACTTTACAAATTCCGCCTCGGGAATATCTTAAAAGGGTTCAAATAATCCCTTTAGGCTCAAAACGTCTACTCTCCCAAAACGTCCACTCTCCCAAAACGTCCATCATTCGCGTCAAGCTTAGGGCACGACGACGTCTTCTGCATTCCGCTCATCTTCTTTCTCTAGCATCCACTGCGTTGGCTAGCTCGAGAATATTTTGTTCGTAGTGAATTAATTGTCTCCATTCAATATTCCACAAACACGATCGAAATAAAAGCAATGATTGCACAATGACGTTCCACTGGTAGGTCAGTGATCAAAAGAACTGTCAAAACTTTAGCAGATTACCGCTTTAAGTTAGTCATTGTGTACGAGATTACCATTCTATGTCATTTCTTATAATGGAGTGTCAGTGGTTGTTCATTGGAAAGCCATAATGACGCCATTATATTAGTAGATTACCAAACTTGTCAAAATCAACAAATAGAAGATCAACGATAGATCATTCTGACACTATTGTAATAGCAGACTTGATTTGCGTTGGCTGGCTCGAGAATATTTTGTTCGTAGTGAATTCATTGTCTCCATTAAATAATCCACAAACACGATCGAATTAAAATCATGACCGCACAATGACGTTTCAATGATAAGTCAATGATCCAAAGGAACTGTCAAAATTTTATCAGATTACCGCTTATGTCAGTCATTCATTTGTCATTGTGTACGAGATTACCATTCGATGCCATTTCTTTCAATGGAGTGTCAGTGGTTGTTCATTGGAAAGCCATAATGACGCCATTATATTAGTAGATTACCAACTTGTCAAAATCGACAATTATGAGATCAATGATCGACTATTCTGACACTATTGTAATAGCAGACTTGAGGCCCTGAGTATACCAAGTTTGCTCACCCGTGTACTGCTAGCTCCGACCCTCAGGTCCAATTGCCACGGTGCGCGCGCGCGCGATCCACCGCCGCGCGCTACCCCCTCCTTCTCTCACGTCACACCACGTCTTAACTAATTAATATTTGTAGGTACCTGTAGGCTATATTACTTCGCTTAGCGACACTTACACATCCAGCATACCCCTTATTACTACACTAGCTGACCCGCGCAACTTCGTCTGCGTCACATGAGAGAGAGAGGGTTAGAGAGAGTGGAGTCAACCTTGAAAGATAGACATAATGCTATCGCGGTTTTTTTTAGAACGCTTTAAAACGAACAATTCCCTAATACATGATTGTTGCGCAACTTTAACCGTTTATGCAGCGCCCGCAAAGGAAGCTCTCGAAAGAAATAAATTTTCCTTGTTTTTGCAACATTTATCATTGATGCTCCGCTCCTTTTAATTATAGCGTGATGTTAGATAACCTATAGCCATCCTCGATAACTATTCAACACTAAAAGTTTTTCTGTAATTAGCGCGTTCAACCAACCAAAATCTCTTTAGCTTTATAATATTAGTAGATATATACCTACGTAGATCCAAGTGGGTAACAATTTAATTTCTTCGATATATTTGCATTAATCGCTAAAATAATCTACTTATGTTTTTCCAAAAAAGGGCTTACCTCGACAGCCTTTTTTTTTTCGGATGGGAAATCATCAAATGACTCCTCCCGCTCTGGGCGGACCAGGAGGCAGTGTCATACTTTTACTGACTAAACCCATCCATGTTCCTTCATCGCCCTTTGTGTTCCGGGGCCACGGTATCTCTTTAGATCATTCCCGCAACCCCGGCAGGCATCGGCCCTTGCGCAGGCCCGCGCGTACGGTGGCTGGGGGCCACGTGGTGGCCCCGGACGCCCGGGGCGTCTCCCGCGGCGGCCGGTACGTTTAGAGGTTCTCTCCCTCTCACGTTCCGCCACCTCCTTCATCCTTAGACACTCGATGACAGTCATACTTCAGCTAGGTCGAAAGTTCTCATCAAAGGTGCAAGAAATTAGCCCAAACACGATTTTTCAATTATAAATGGGACCAACTTTGAGATGTACCTACGCTTTTTACAAACAAAAGGACCATGTACGGACTTCTCTGTAAAAGTTATCCGTGGTCATATATAAAAAAAATACGCGTCGAATTGAGAACTGCCTTCTTTTTGTTTCGTCGGTTAAAAAACCAATCTTGAGGCAATTTACACGTTTGCGGCGGCGACCTCTCGCGTCCGGCCCTGGTGCAAGCCATGGTCCGGAGCGAGACGGAATGGGACGCCGTCACCTCCTTCTGCGAAGCAGTAATGCTGGAGAAGGAGGTGGCGGAACGTGAGAGGGAGAGAACCTCTCAACGTCCCGGCCGCTGCGGGAGACGCCCCGGGCGTCGGGGGCCACCACCACGTGGCCCCCGGCCACCGTAGGCGCGGGCCTGTGGACGGTGGGCTATGGGCTAGCTCGCCGTCCGTCCGTCTCATGACGACAGGCCGTGTCGACGGCGCGTTCGTGTTCCACGCGCGCCTAAAAGAGAGTCAGCAAAAAGGAAGGGCCGATCCGCAAGGACCGATGTCTGCCGGGGTTGCGGGACTGTTCGAAAGAGATACCGTGGCCCCGAAACAAAAGGGCGATGAAGGAACATGGCTGGGTTTTAGTCAGTAAAAGTCTGACACTCCCTCCTGCTCCGCCCAGAGCAGGAGGAGTCATTTGATGATTTCCCATCCGAAAAAAAAAACAAAAAATAGGCAACTGACACGGGCGAGGGTCATTCAATTCAGAAAATGGAGTGAAATAAACAACGCCGTCTATCGACCAAAATGTTAAACTGCTAAAGTATATTACCTATGCTATAAATTTTTTTTAAAGCTGGTCAGTCGATTTAAAAGTTATGACTGTGGTGAGCAAATTTTTAGTCATTGGTATCATTTTAGTTCAACAGATGTCGCTGCATGTATGTATCTTACATTTGATGATTAGTTCTTCTTGAAAACTTTAAGTTCATATATCTTTTGATAGAATTAACCGATTTCAATGAAACAAACACTAAATCATACCCCAAGTTACACACAATTTTTATGTATAAACATTGTCAGCATTGAATTCGTAGATTTTACGTGATGTGCGCACAAACAAACAGACAAACAGACAAAAATTTCAAAAATGATGGAAATGGGTTCTGTTACTTATCTTTTCACACGCTGGCTATTTTTTGTTTCAATTTCTTCAATGTACAAAAATTACTTTTCTACAGATTTATTATATGTATATAGATTACATACTACATTTTGATGAATATAAATCTGTGACTACATACGTCTTACAAACGCGAATAATATTTTAATCAACATACAACCTAGCACTGGCCTGTAAATTGCAAAAAACTTAAGAAAATTTTAATTTCGCGGGCTACCCTGTACCATTCACCATAATGGCCGTAGAATGGCAAATACAAGTACAAGTAAAATCACAATGAATAACATGTCAAACGTGATGCGTAATACGAAAATAGTAACGAATTATTATCCATAAAAATTATATTTTGCCCCCTATTAATCACTGAAACAGTTTTTGTTTTCCCTAAAAATATGGCATTTAAGCAGCTTCTAAGCTGTTTACTCGACTAAGCGAGAGCAAAGATGGGTGTATGTATTTTTATGTTATTTGTGTTAATGGCAAATACAACAGTAGAGTAGAAATAAAACGTTGCGTGTCAAATAAGTCAAATTGTCAACAACAAAAATGGCTGCCCAGTTGGCGTCTTTCATAGAATTAGACATTGGTTCTATGTTTATTTTGTTTTTCAATTACTGATAATGCCTGGTCCTATAGGATTGATTCTGTAAAATAAGTAACATTTTTAAACATTTCGTGCAGGCATGATGTTTTCTTGATAAACTCTTGTGACGTTTCTAGTAGCGAAGATAGTGTTTACATTGGGTAGAAGTTCTAATATTTTATAACTCTATCATACCATATTCGCCGCGAATCTACGAAACTCAATTTGAGATTTGCTAAGATTTACTGAATGAATTATATAATACTGCAAAATGGAACCAGAAGTCTTAAAAGTATGTCGTATTTGTTCAATAATGGACGTGAAATTACACGACCTGCGATCATACCCATTAGAATCTTATTACGGGTCTGTAATTGGAACCAATGTGAGTTGGCCCTTTGTTTATTTATTTTATAAACTTGTTTGTATTTCTTACTACACCTTTGTGTCATGAAGAAAATAATATTAATGATTTTCGAACATATTTATTTTTGTCAGTGTTTAAAAATTATTAAAAACTGAAACGTTTTTATCAAAAAACTGGTTTTCAGTGAGAGAACCAAATAGCAATTGTGTAGCAAATTTAATTGTTTAACTTACCTCCGCAACTCATTTACTTCTCAAGACTTCTTGGTTAAACTGGTTTTGAGTGTTATGGACTTAAGACCACCAATAATATTCTGTGTATATCTATTAATGCTCTGTTCCAGCCCCAGTATGCCAACTTGCCACCATATGCCTGCTATGAGTGTGCCGCACTTGTGAGGAAGTTTTATTTCTTCAAACAAAAATGTCTACGTAGCCAGGCAGTCCTCCATGGGGCTACAGATTCCTTAGGAAATGTAAATATTATTATAAACTAGGATTTCAATTCATTAAGTGCCTGTTGATAATATTGTTAAAGAATTTTGCTTGACACAGAACCTAGTTATAATATTACTAAATTCATGTTTCAGGTAAAATCTAAGAAAGTAAAATCAATCGACCGAAAAGGTATCCACATAGCATCAAACCTCAAAATCGTCACCTTACCAAACATAGAGATAGGTCTTGCGCCAAAACCCAACCTAAATGTAGAAGTAAAGCTTGAACCAGGCAGTGATGATGAAGATGATAAGTCAAAACTTGATCACAACCGTGCTTCTTTTAACTCAATGGATCCCTGTCTCTCCAGTGATGATGATGAACCACTATCACTTCATAAGGAGAAGAAAAGTCACAATAATGAATCAGATGATGGGAAGGTGAACTTGAAAGAAGAGTGTGAAGGCTTTGAAGTAAGATTTTCTAATCATTCTAGTGATAAATGTCCTAGCTTCACTTTTGGATAACTGAATGAAATGATTAAATTGAATTCTGTTCGGTCCAAAAGACAAACACTGAAGCAGTTCCTGCCTAACTGATTGTAACAGCATAGAACACAGTTCCCAGAAAATTTTGTGATATACTGAACCACTTCAAGAAGCTATTTGAAACACACAAATCAGTTAATTCATAGCTATTGTCTGTCCATTTTTTTTCTTATCTTTTCCTTATCAAATAATAATAAAGGAAGCATATATTTTGACCGTACTTCCGATCTCGACACCGGCGGACCACAATTTTTTATATTTTTTAGTTGT
Source organism: Xestia xanthographa (assembly GCA_905147715.2). Taxonomy (NCBI): domain Eukaryota; kingdom Metazoa; phylum Arthropoda; class Insecta; order Lepidoptera; family Noctuidae; genus Xestia; species Xestia xanthographa. Next base: position 5,322,490 of record LR990661.1, on the reverse strand, counting down.
TTTTATTATCGAAATTTAAAAATGTATGTCACTCTAGACTTTGTGAAATTGATTTTCATAAAATCCTGTTAGATAACATGTATGACGAGATTATCTGTATACTGTCGGAGGCCGCTTTAAGTAGTTATAATGTTACCGAGAAGCGTAGAGGTAAATACGTTACCGGGTGGAATAGGCACGTCCGCGGCGCTCACGAGAGGGCTCGGCTATGTTTTCAGGCTTGGTTGTATGGGGGTAAGCCCGGGCTGGCCGTCTTTATGATGATATGTGTGAAACTAAGCGCGCTTTTAAATAAAAAATAAAGTGGTGTCAGAATAATCAACAACAAATAAAAATGGATATTATTGCTAAACTTCACTCAAACAAGAAGTTCGGTCAGTTCTGGAAAAACACCAATAAAATGAATCATAAGCCGGGCCTCCCCGTCAGCGTGGCGGGCGTGCACGAGCCTAGTGAGAACGCCACTATGTTCTCCCACCATTTCAGGGTGGACTCACCTCTGGGGCCAGCGCGGCAGGGGCCCGATGCTGGGGAAGGTAGTGAGCGTAGTGTTTCTTTTACTACGAAGTGCGTGCGGTGATTAAAGGCATGGTGAGGGGTAAGTCCCCGGGTCACGACAGCCTTAGCATCGAGCACCTGCAGCACGCAGGTGTACACCTACCCAGAATGTTTGCTATGTTTTTACCCTGTGTTTAGGCCACTCTTATCTGCCCGACAATCTAATGCGTACTATAGTTGTACCAATCATCAAAAATAAAACTCGTGATACATCGGATGTAAACAACTATAGACCGATCTCACTAGCCACAGTGGTCGCCAAAGTGCTAGACAGTCTGCTGGGTCAGCACCTGGATAAACACGTCTCGCTAAACGACGCGCAGTTCGGTTTCAGGTCCGGGCTTTCCAACGAGAGTGCTATCCTGTGCCTTAAGCAGACTGTACAGTATTACACGAGCAGGAAGACTCCAGTCTATGCATGCTACCTCGATTTATCGAAAGCGTTCGATCTTGTATCGTATAATATTCTATGGGGTAAATTAAGGGATGAAACTTGTCTACCTGGGGAAATTTTACTGTTATTTATGCATTGGTATAACAATCAGAAGAAGTTTGTAAGATGGGCAGGCTCTCTTTCGCGGAAGTATGGGCTGGAATGCGGGGTGAGGCAGGGGGGGCTGACCTCTCCCAAGCTCTTCAGCCTGTACGTCAACCGACGGATCGATGAGCTCAGCAGCGCCGGCATAGGGTGTCATATAGATGGAGTGTGCGTGAATAACATCAGCTACGCAGACGATATGGTGCTGCTGAGCCCGTCGATTGGTGCCTTGCGAGGGCTCTTGAAAATTTGTGAGTCCTACGCGGTGGCCCATGGGCTCAAATACAACGCGAAAAAGAGTGAAATAATGATTTTTAGGCCGGACAACAAGCGATACACATTCGTTCCGAATTTCACTCTTAAGTGGTACAGCTCTAAACAAAGTCGAGCAATTTAAGTATTTGGGCCACTGGGTCACCGAGGACCTTAGGAACAGTGTAGATATCGAAAGGGAGCGCAGAGCGCTGTCTGTCCGATGCAACATGTTGGTTCGCAGGTTTTCACGGTGTACGGGGACTGTCAAAGTTGCGCTTTTTGAAGCGTACTGTCAGTTCTTTTACACCTGCAGCCTGTGGGTTAACTATACACAGCGGACATACAGCGATCTGCGCATTCAATACAATAACGCGTTCCGGGTGCTGATGGGGCTGCCGCGCCACTGCAGTGCCTCCGCGATGTTCGCGGCAGCTGACCCAGACGGCTTTGCGGCCATCATGCGCAAACGGTGCTCATCTATCATGCGCCGCACGCGCGACAGTCCCAACCATATACTTAGTATATACTGCCGGTCCCAACACCATCCTGCGCTGGCGGACCGGTGGGACTCTCCGATACTGGCGCGCTGGATACGGCTGCACGCAGTCGTTTAGTGATGTGCCGCCACTATCGGGAAGTCCACCCGGACCTGCCACTTGAGTATTATTATTAAAAATACAATAGTTATTACTAACACTAGTTTTTAAGCTCGCAATTTTAATAACAAATATGGATGTAATCTTAGGATGAAACTGAAATAAATGATTTAAATTATTATTATATTATTATTAAAGAAATATTTAAAAATGTATAAAATAAGATAATGGAATGAATAAGGAAACATAATTTTGCTTTATTTTTTGCAGTTTGCTGTAGGCACAGAAGACTCTGGACATTCAATTGAAGAACCTAAAGTGACAGAAAGGAAAAAGAACCCCCGATTAAAAACAGGAATTATTAAGTGTAAAAAAGAGTTATTAAACCAAAGGGTTGCCAGTGATGACAAATGGAATGATGTTGCGCAGTACACCAATCTTATTACTTTGACGGTATGTGGAATGGAATCAGAATTTTTATTTCATAACTATTTTTTTGGAAGAAGACTTCTTTTTAAAATTCCTGTCAAAGTGTTGGACTGCTGATACCTTTTACTTCTCACAAAAAAATATTTCTTCAGCTTGTGTTCTTTGTCCATTCCAGTTGGAAGAGCAGAAAGTAGATATTCTGAAGAGGAAGAAGTCATCCAACTACTTGAACTCTCGATCCAAGTGCAATCTGTGCTATAAAGGCTTCATTGACAATATTGCCTGGAATCATCATGTCAGCAAACATGCTTTGGTAAGCTTTTATCTTACAACACAATTATTGAATTCAAAAAAACAAGAAAAAAAAAAGAATAAATAGACAAGAAAAAAAAATAACAAAAAGTATCTATGTAGTATTTCAATTATCTGGTGTCCACGACACGAGCCTCGTTGCTTAGTGTGGCACGAGATGGCGCTGTGTGTTTATCAATATTTATTTATTTATTTTTAGTGAATTACTTTGCCAAAAATAATTGTAGTTGGCTGAGGTATAATAAAAATACAGTATTTACCAGAAAGATGTAATCTTACACATACGACGCATAAACTGTTGACCATAAACTGACGACGCATAAACTGTTGTTGTTGTTGTTGTTGTTGTTTGTTGTTGTAGGTACCGCTAAAAATCTGCTGTTATTGATTTTATTTGTTACCGTGTAGGTATTGCACTTTTGTAGGAAACAGGAGTATTTTTTAAATTAAATGTATTTTTTTATCGGTATTCAGTACGTCATTCCGAACACCCCGGTTCAGAATAGCGTACTGAATACTTGGTAATCGCTGGTCCCTTCAACCTTATTTAAGAGTGTAATACAGACTATAAAACTTTTTTTTTTTTCCTTATCTGCTATCAGTCATCTCTGACTATGATCAGATGTGTGGAAAGATGCATCAAATTTTTACAGAATCAGGACCAGTGTCCAAATCCTACTTAATCTGGCAGGGGCAGCACAATCTGCACAATGTCAGCTTTCTTGAGTCTCTTGGTATGATTTGGCATCAATAGTGAACGTGAGAAGGGATTTGGATGGTTGATCTTTGATCTTTGTATTTCTCTAGGTAGTTTCGCGCACTTAGGTCGGTTATCCGGATATCCGTATTATCCGGATATCCGCCGATTTTCAAATCCGGATTTTACTTGCATCATTATCCGGATTTTTCGGATAATACGGATAGTTGTAATTCTATTTTAAAAATTAAATAGAAAGCTGTAATCTGCAAAGTACATAACTGTCATTACGTTATTTATTATTTTTCAACACACTTGCTCATAAAATGGCTTTAGGTACGTAATGACACTTATAATCAAACTGTGACTTTTTCATTACTATTATTCACAAGTGAGATAAAGGGTTTTTTTGATAGGTTGAGGTGGTTGTTGCTTTGTTCTTAAAAAGTTTCAATAAATAGTAAAAATAAATTAATGTACCTATTGCTTGCTCATTTTATGCAACTTCGTATTTAAATAGATCATTTAACTTGTACGTTTTTAATAAATAAAACTTTCACTCAAATATAACTTTTGTTTTCTAACTTTGAATTCCCCATTTTGTACGTGGCTGAAAAGCTATCCGCGAAAAGCCAAAAAAAACCTCATTATTTTAGTCTATGGCCGATCACCATTGTTACATGCGCGCGCATAGGAAATCTGATTAATCTTTCCCGCCATTGCGAAACATTTTTCACAACTCGTTTTCACTGTTGAAATTATAAGTTATTAATTAATTAAAATGTCTACAAGTACTAGTTATTATGAAAATGATTTATGTTGTACTCCGCCCGATATAAGATGTGAAGCCCTTAACGTTATGGAAACTTTACTACCTGAAAACTCCAAGGACAAATTTTAATACCTATTATCTACTAAATAATTTATTTTTTAGTTTTATTTTCTTCACAAGTGTGTTGAAAAACGTCTTATGATACACCGTGTGTATTGATGATTACCGTCCTCAGCTCTCTTAAGACCCTCGCCTGACGGCTCGGGTCTCAATAGCGCCTCAGCGGTAAATGATAAATGATGTTTATTTTGCAAGTAGGTTTTTACAAACACTTTTACACGTCATTTTTTAAAACTAGATGGGACCGGTGTTTCGTACCTGACTACTCTGAGAAGAAACAGTCGAAAGAAAACTTAGAGGTCGTAGTCTCTTTAAAGTCCAGACATAATCTTGCTCAATTCACATGAGGACTATGCAGATTAGTGCCTGAGATGGTCTTTTGGAGAAAGAACCATGCAGATTTGAGTGGACCTGTCCAGTCAGTGCAAGCATTTGTCAGTTAACGTGTAGCTCGACTTATAACTCAAGGAGCTCAACGAAACGACGAACAATACCAAAGAAAGGACATTTGGGTAGGTCGCTTATAGTACTCAAACTGCCAGATGGGAGAAAAACAAACAAAAAATAAAAATGTGACCCACATGGTCTCCACATTCACAATAATCAAATAAAATTAATAACAAGTTCTTCCTAAATGAATGTAAGTAAAAAAAATCACAAAAATCATTAAGTGTCGCAATGATAATAAAAAAAAAGTTAAATAAGTACTTAATAAAATAAGTATTCATGTCAAATCAGTAAATGTCACATAAAATGATCAAAAAAATAAAAGTAAAATAATAAAATACCTACATGTCAAAAAAATTCAATGTCAGTGTATAAAAAAAAGGAATCAATAATAAACAAGCGAAGTCCGAAATTTCGACATTCACAGAGCAAATTTCATTGGAGCAATGGAGCAGCTTAATCCCAAGCTTTTTTATCTTCAAGATAGTGATTAACATGATAGTAGGCTTTCAGGCACAGCTTCCGTTTTATAAACGATTTGAAATTATTTAGGCTTAGTGCTTGAATTTGGTTCGGAAGTATATTGTAAAAGCGTATACATTGGCATCTGAACGTACCCCCTATTTTTTTAAACCTCGTTGCAGGAACAACAAATTTGTGTTTGTTCCTCGTGTTTATGTTGTGGATATCACTGTATTTTTTAAATAAATTAATATTTTTGTGTGCGTACAAAAGGTTTTCATAAATAAACTGAGAGGGCACAGTAAGAATACTAGTCTCTTTAAATTTTTCTCTGAGGGAGTATCTGGGATCACCAACATTACACACTTGTACCATAATGTACTATTAATATAGAGCTAATCATTCTTGGTCGCTTCTCCCTTAAAACCAGTTCTTGTTGTAAAGTGATATTTTTATTTAATTATTATGTTTTAAATAGGTTGATTTGATTAGGATTTTGTGATAAATGTAAGATCTCATTTTTAATTGGAATTGTTACAAGTATGAGAAGAATAGATATAAATTATTTGTACGGTATCGGGTTTTCTATTGTATAATTTTAGAGAGTGAACTAGTTTTCTTAGGTGATTGTTACTTGAAATATTAGTATAGTTTATTATTTCTTTGTCATTTTGCTTGAGAGACTGATTAAAACGTGTTACAAAAGTTTATTAGTTTTATTTAGAATAAAAACTAAAAAATATCCGTATTATCCGCATTATCCGGATAATCCGGATAGTAAAATATTGATATCCGTATTATCCGGATAGTAAAAATGAACGGATATTGCAAGACCTACTTAGGATACGGTCGGAGCGGCACGTTACAAACTAAAAATTGTACAAAGGTTTCTTTATCTAGCTAACACAATACAAATAGCATAGACACAATAAACACATTACAAACAGAACAATAAACACATTACAAACACACACAACATTTTAAACAATAAACACATTACAAACAGAACCGTCGGCATCTCAACAAAAATATCAAAGGCTATTACTCTAAATTCTTAAAACTAATATGAATAATAAGCAAACTGGGCAAGGCCATAGTATAAAGAGGGGAAGTAGGTTATCTCCGCCCAATCCGCGATATAATTGCCTACTGTCTTAGGGTTGTCACTTTTAGCTAAATTTTAATTCAGTACCTATAAATTGGCAAGGATCGGGAACTTGTATTTTTTACTTTTATTGTCTGGGTACAGGGTTTGTCAGGCCTCACTAATGTTTTAGTTTAAAGCCCGGCCCTTGCCAAAGATAACACATCTATTATTAGTCAATAAAGTTCAACAATGGATTTTCTGTCAAATATAGAAATGTATTCAAGATACAGAGCAGCATTATTTATAATAAAAAAAGACAAAATAAACCGAGCGGCGTTCGCAACCACAGCGGCAACAACATCGCGGTCCCGACTCTTCATATCGCCGCTAGGTGGCACTGGCGGTAACATAGATTAAGAGCTTGTGTTTATTATTTGCGCAGTACTTTATACATATTATACTAGTACAGCTTTGTATATTATACAGCTTTGTATACTTTAATAGGCATAATGTAGTATTTTTACACATAAAGGAAAGAAAAAATACAAACTTAAATAATACAAACATATCTATTGAGTCACACATTTATTACAAATTAGTACAGAAAAATACTTTCTTCGGTTTCGACTATTACGAAACGCCTTCTAATCTGAACAGAGATAATTCTGGAATTGATGAATTATTAAGACACCCAAACACACAGCAATACTTTTTCCTGCGATTATCAGACATTTTTTAGCGGTGCCGAAAAGCCGTGACGCGCGAAATTCGTGCAGTGTTAGCCCCGACTGGCACAACTCGAAATGAGTCGAGATTTTGTTAAGTGTGCGTGCGGCGACGCATAGATACTACGGCGCACACATACAAGCCGCGCGCAGTGCGTTTGTATGAAGATAACCTACTTCCTCTTTTTTATACTATGGCAAGGCCCTACCATAAACTATTGTTATCCTTACATAAAACCTGCAATAAAACATCTGCAGGCTTGCCGTGAGAACCTAAAGCTTAAATTACTTACATACTAAGTTCACTGAAGTAATAACTATAATATTCATCATCATCATCAGCCTATTAATGTTCCCACTGCTGGGACACAGGCCTCCTCTCTATAAGACGGATTGGGCTATAATCCACCACGCGGGCCCAGTGCGGGTTGGTAGATGTCACATGTCTTCGATTTTTTTTTTATTTCTAGGACATGCCGGTTTCCTCACGATGATCACCGTTTTGAGAGCAGTGGTGATGAAATAAATTACACAAAGTAATGCGCCTATTTGGGTTCGAACCCACGACTTACTGTTCGTAAGTCGAGGCCGCCGCCACTGGGTCACCGCTGCTCTATACTATAATATTAATAAATAATGAATGAAGAAACTATAATTAATGAAGACGCTACAGTAGCACTTGGCTTCTTCTAGGACCGTTGACATTTCCAGGTGCTCATGGATTTCTGAGTTGCGAGCGTACCAGGGCGCCGCGCAGGGACTCTCAGGATACTGTTTTGACTTCTTTGAATGCACATGATATTTGATTTGCTTGCGGAAGACCATAATTGAATCCCATATGTATATTGGTTTTATGATGGAATTATTCCATCCAAACTCTTAAGTTTGTTACTCAGGGAGAGTGACGATTGTCTGCCTAGAAGCCAGAGCAAGTTCTTGAATCGGTAGTTTATTTCTGTTTTTTTTTTTCTTTAGGTGATCCTTCCATGTCAAGACTATAAAACTGACCAACTTTTTCCATAGGACCAACCTCGTAATTGCGAAAAAATAATTAGCTGTCCCATGTACTATTTTAATAATACAATCTTAATGTATACATACAAATGTATAATGTATACGCAGCCTTTTTTTTCCGGGGCGTCTCCCGCGGCGGCCGGGACGTGAGGTTCTCTTCCTCTCACGTACCGCCACCTCCTTCTCTAGCATGACTGCTTCGCAGAAGGAGGTGACGGCGTCCCATTCCGTTTCGCTCCGGACCATGTATACGCAGCCTGTTTTTTTTTTTTTTCTTTCGCATGTGAAATCATCAAATGACTCCTCCCGCTCTGGGCGGAGCAGGAGGGAGTGTCAGACTTTTACTGACTAAAACCCATCCATGTTCCTTCATCGCCCTTTGTGTTCCGGGGCCGCGGTATCTCTTTCGAACTGACCCGCAACTCCGGCAGGCATCGGTCCTTACGAACCCCTTCCTTTTTGCTGACTCTCTTTGAGGCGCGCGTGGAACACGAACGCGCCGTCGACACGGCCTGCCGTCATGAGACGGACGGACGGCGAGCTAGCCCATAGCTCAACGTCCACAGGCCCGCGATGTATACGCAGCCTTGGTTACCATTTCGGAATATTCAAATGTCCTTCACCAACAGTCAGATATTCGCGAAAAAGGCTCGGACAAATGCAATAAACTACCATGTCGGTTCAGGACAGTGTAGGCCCTAAAGTACCATGTCATTAGTTTTCTTTGTTCTCAGACGGCAGGTAGCTGGGAGTGTCAAGTCTGTAAGTTGCGGTTCAAAACGAAGCGCGCCTATCAGAAACATGCGAACAACCACGTGAAGAAATACGCCTGTAAATCTTGTCCGTACATATCTTCCAACACGTAAGTAAAACTGTTCACTACTACTACAACAGCCCATACCGTCCACTGCTGGACATAAGCCTCTCCCATGATGGGAGGAATTTGCCGTAATCTCCACGCTTGGCAGGCGGATTGGAGATCGCAGTGACGAAAGACTAGCAGAAAACGCCGGTAAAAAGGTCTATGGAGGCACAAGGTGTTCTGCCTCAGACATTAGTCGCCTTATACGATACCCGTGAGTGTAATGGATTGGTTCTATTCTACTCTGCCGGATACCACACGGCTAAATTATCAAACTATTCACACTAGCAGATAAAGGTATAAAAAGTAGTGCACCTAATGTGCTTCCTTGTGGCACAGAATAGATAATAGTACTAGCGTACAGAAGTTGCACTCCTTTGATCTTGAAGAAAGCCGACATTTTAAATACCTAAACTAGGCGCGCTCGATCTAAATTGTGCCTTGACGCCACGCGTTAGCGCATTTTATTCGGCGTCTCACTACTTAAGGCTACACAACCCACGCATTTCTCCATACAATTTTTTTAGCATGATTACTCCATTTTTTGACATTTTTTGTTCCAAGACGAGCATAATACTGTTTTGTCTTGATAAGATCTATGCATGTAAGTACCAAAACAGAATTTAAAAATATTTAGTCATTTTAAAGTTATCAGCCTCAAAAGTTCCATATTTTAACCCGTAATTTAACGCAACTTTGGACGTAATTAAATAACAGAAGGAGTATGAAATCTCTAAAACCAAATTGGTACAGGCGTAGTTTATTTATTCAAGAATTTATATAACTTTACCTCGAATCAAAAAATTCAGTTATTTTGTCACAAGAACACATATTCTAGAAGCCTACTCATCAATTTTTACGCGCCCGTTTCTAAAGGCGGCTCTACACGATGGCGAAGGTATTGGCGAATGTATTGGCCATCGTGTAGAACGGGGGTTGGTGATCTATTGGTAGGTATTTAGACTGTTGGTCCACGCATTGGCCCAAGATCCGTGTGGTGTCGGTTTTTCGACGCAGATCAAAGGGTTTATGGCGTGATTGTGGCACAGTGTTGGCGCACCGTCCACACGTTGGCGATGCGTTCAGTTTGCAACGAGCGGCCACACTGAGCGGACGTATGAAGTATTTGTTAATAGCAATTTAAGTACGATAATGGCAACTATGAGCAATGAAGAAACTTTTCGCTTCATAGAACTTTATCAAGCTGAAAACTGTTTATGGAACCCAAAAAATAAAAATCGTAAAAATAAAAAGTAAAAAAGAACCGGCCAAGTGCGAGTCGGACTCGCACACGAAGGGTTCCGTACCATTGACTATATTTAGTATTTGTTGTTATAGCGGCAACAGTCACGGTTCATGAGATATAGTCTGGTGACAGACAGACGGACAGACAGCGAAGTCTTAGTAATAGGGTTCCGTTTTTACCCTTTGGGTACGGAACCCTAAAAAGTACCTACTAATTTATTAAGTAGGTAGTAATGTACCTATGTCTGTATGCTGAAACCTTTGAAACATGGCAACCACAGAAATAAATGAAAATAACAGCAAGAAGTGTATGTACCTCGCGTGCCAAATTGCAAATTTTAGCTTATTTGTCTCAAATTTTGGGGGCGAAACTCAGACGGCGAACAAGTTCTGTTAATTTTTTTTTAGGTATTATCGGCATTTCAATATATTTCTGTGATCGCAACGGATTTTCATGCGGCTTTTAAGATACAATATTATGTCCAACGAGCGAAGCCGGGGCATATTTTTTTTTTTGTTTTTTAGCGTGGTAGGATCATCAAATTTGTCCTAACCCCGGGCAGGGCGGGAGGGACTGTCAGACTCGTACTGACTAAAATCCACGGTGTCCTTCAATAGCCCTTTATGTTCCGGGGTCACGGTAATGAGATGAGTCCCGTGACCCCGGCAGGCTTTGGCCCTCTAAAGGGCCCCCCGTCATAATGCTGACGCTTTTTGAGGCGTCGTTTTTGTCGTCCGCACATCGGCCCGAACCGAAGCAAACTGATCGAACTCCCAACGTGTGGTCGCGATCACAATCTCTTGGCAAACATCTTTGCCACAACGTTCGCCAATATCTTCGCTAACGTGTAGAGCCCGCATAACAACAATGATTGTGCATTTCACTTCAACACACATCCCCCGCGGGGGCCGCGGGAAGTGGGCGCGCGGGCGGAGCGACGCAAACGCGCGGGGGGTATTTTTTTCCTAATATTTCGCTTTCGCCAGTTGTAGTTGTCAACTGCAATTGCGTAAAGAGGTTGTGCGTGCCGTGTATGTCGACTTCCGTTACCTGTGCAAATTTTATCTTTTGCATCTTGTTATTGTTATCGCATTATCATTAGTATTCGCGCGTGTATTGTTTTGTTTTCGCCTTATCTTATTGACTCCTGGCATTGAATTTTGGACTCTGTAGGTATTGGATTAAATTGAACGATTTACTTCGCGTTTTACAGTTGACCTTGAGTTGACTGACGTCAGTGAAGTGTTTTTATTATTCATTTTTTATTTTTTTTTATTTTACCCTTTTTAGTTATTAGTAGTTAGTAGGATATTCTACAGAAATCTTCGTATAATCGGCGTCTTTGAAAATCTATAATCCAAGTAAGCAACATAAACGGGTTCATGCGGGGAAACTCACAGGATATCTATTATTGTTGTATACTAAAATCTTTTCCGGAATATAACGAACATTTTTCTGATAACAGCATCAAAATCGGTTCAGTCAAACGCGAGATAATTGCGGACAAACATACAATCGACTTTGAAAATCTACAATCCGAAAAAGCAAAAACGGATCCCTGCGAGCAACGTCATGGGATATCCATTATTGTTTTATACTAAAACCTTTTCCGGAATGTGACAAACACTATTCTGAACTAAACCGCATCAAAATCGGTTCAGCCAAACGCGAGATAATCGTCGAATTGAGAACCTACTTTTTTTTAAGTCGTTTAAAAAGGGAACCGACTTCAAAAACAGACACAAAAACGTAAAATAAGTACCTAACTTTTCTTTCGGATGTCGGTGGCAAAAGTCGAGAAAATAAAAAACACAGCCACCGATTTCTTTTTGTGTCTGTTTTTGAAGTCGGTTCCCGTTTTTACAAAAAGTTTTTTTACAACGATAATTATACAATACTAGCGACCCATCCTGGCTTCTTCTTCCAACTTTGTTTACACACGGCTACACAATAAGCTATGTATAACCAGTATAAACTGACCGTTGAATGTGCAGAAAGATCATACTAAGCGAGACCATGATAAACTGGTTTTGAATAGCTTGATGTGGATCCGTGTGTATATGTCACCAGAATATAATAAGATCCGCGAGTTTATAAATTTCCTAGTCAGTTTATAAACTTTCGTAGGATTCTAAACGAGACATAAATTGTATTATTTTACGCACACATTTTCGCAATTTGATAAACTTACCGAACTCACGCGTAAAATAATAAGCAAGCAGTAACCGAAAACCATGTGCGCTCTGATTGGTTGAATAAGTCACATGCTCATTCTCCTTCTTCTCCACCGCCAATGGACACAAGCATTGCCACAGGCAATATCGACTAATCAGAGAGCAGTGTGTTACCTATTTGCCGTATTGAAGCGTAAAATTAAAAGCTCTTCTGTGATTGGTCGAACCGTTAGTTTATAAATTTACCACGAGACGCTGCAAATTGATAAATTTGCGAAAATGTGAACGTAAAATAATACAATTTATCTCTCGTCACAGAATATATATTAGTACCTTACGGTACAGAAGTTTCACTCCCGAGTTTAGGTATGATAAACGCAAGCGTGCGGCCACCGCACTAGTCTCAATAGGCTTGCACTCGCTCGACTCTCTCGTTTAGAATCCTACGAAAGTTTATAAATTGACTAGGTAATTTATAAACTCGCGGATCTTATTATATTCCGGTGCCATATACATAGCTATATTTCGGCGATACATTTTTTTTTATAAAGATAGAAGATTTCCTAACAAACTATGTATCCAGCTAAACCTGAGCTAGCAATAAAGAAGAGATTGCTTTTACACTTTACAAACGCTATTTTGAAGGAACAATTTGAAGAATCAATAAAAAATATAACTAAATAACATGATTTTTATTTGATGAATTAGTATGTAGGTACTCTAATGGCTCCTACACACAGTGCCGCCGCCGCGCCGGCACTGTCGCCGGCTTTTGCCGAGTAGCTGTGCCGCCGGTATACGATGGTCACACAAAGCTGGCGGCTCATTTGTGCGGCAAGCCCGCGGGCCGCGGCATGCCAGCGACAAAGCTTTTATTTTTTTAGTGGTAAAAATAATCATCAAATGAGTCCTCCCATCCCGGGCAGGGCCGGAGGGACTGTCAGACTTGTACTGACTAAAATTCACGGTGTCCTTCAATAGCCCTTTACGTTCCGGGGTCACGGTAATGAGATAAGTCCCGCGACCCCGGCAGGCTTCGGCCCCCTACAGGGGGGGCCCCGTCATATGTCAGTGACAGAGCTAGGAACCATAATACAGTCCCTTCTTACCAAACCTAGCATTTTATTACTTTTATCAGACTCGCGACGGGCAAAAGTTATTGCAGCGGCATTATGTCTCCGTAAGTATAGTCGGTGTGAATATTCGGTATTATGTTCTTTTTAAATATGTCTGACATGATAATTATGTCAAACCTATCTATCATTTTGCGTACGTTTTATTTGAAAGTCAATATTCGCATTCTCATTCGCGAATATTGAAATTGAATAAGTATTCGCATCCGCATTCGCAAATGTCAAAAATCAGACATTCGCAACATCACTAGAAGGTACCTATCGTAATAAACGCAACCGGGCGGCGCAGGCGCGGCGGCGCGGCGCGCGGCGACGCGCGGCGTTCTTCAAGACTTGATGTAGGTATGAACGTGGACGAGGCAAAACAATTATTATGTAATCGTAGTAGGTGGCGATCTTACTTTCTGCCTACTCCTACGGGGAAAAGTCGTGAGTTTATGTATATAAGCATAGGTATAGCCAAATGAATTGGTGGCTCGGAATAGGGAACGTGCACAACGACGGTGCTGCCAACTGGCGTCGCCAATCCGAATCTTGTGCTCTATTAATGCTTGACATTGACTATTCTAACAAGTAAACAGAATTAATTTTATAGTGAAAATTAATTAACTTATCCTAATGCATTGTTGCATTTCTGGATGTAGGTACCAATAGGTACATCCACAAAAATGAAAATAAATCAATTAATGTAAAATTCTATTACTTTCCAAAGAATACTACTATCATAACCATGTTTTGGTGAAAAACGCAAAAAATGGATAAACGCAAGTAAAGAAAAATATTTGAAAACAACTTGTTTTTGTTACACTCTGCATTGAAAAGGCCCTCAAAATCAACCGTCCATGCAAACATACCAGAACCATTTATACTTCACCATAGACGTGTTCTACTAGACCGCACTAAAGTTCACACCGAATATCCCTCAATAGTTAATCAAAGACTCCACATGTACTCAGAATATAAACATGGTTATACCCACAATAATGTTTTTAGTTGGCTGCACAAGGAGTGCAGCCAACTGTTTTTTTAAGTTTTGTATCTAAATGCTACGGACTGCATTTTATTGATTGCTTCATCAATTGATTGTGAACTAATTGATTTATTAGCCTGGAGATACTGTTCTCGCTGATAAAGGATTCCCTTTCATTATAACATGTGTTGAAAATAAGAAAGCTATCTTAGTTATGCCAGCCACCATGTCTTCATACACCACAATTTTCATCAGAAAGTAAACGAAAGATATAAAATTCATATTATTTAACATTTTTATTACGCTGACGATCGTTATTGATAGACCGGAACTCATATTTTATACCTTTTAGCATATTCAAAAATATATAATTGAAGAGACAATTTTGTTTATGTAAATTGAAAGCACGATGAGAAGTGATAAGTTTCCTTTTCTGTCCGCATAGTGTCTCTTTTGTCGATTAGTGCTGCCACCTATAGTTCCTGCACGTTCCCTATTGCACCGCGCCGTATAGGTATCTAGGTGCGAAGAAACACATTTTTAGGTATCGACGATCGATGGCGAAGCGGCAGACGAGGTGAAAGAGATAGAGTGCTCCGTGCGCTCAGTCTTTCACCCGCAGCTCAATGAATTCACTGTGTTAGATACGTCTGTCTGTACAGAACACAAACGCGTGTGATCCTGATCGGACAGTCGAGCATAATATATTATAGTTTGTTAGGTATCATTCTGTAAAGTTTTTGTTGTTATTATTTCGTTATTGTTTTTTTTACTGTTGACTGGGTTGGACCGAGCCGTCATTTCATTTGGCTACACTACACCTTATAGGTACCATAATTAAAAATACATGATTTACTTGCGCGTTATCGACTTCGATAAGGTTACCAATGGATAATACATAATAATATTCCACAACTATCACACAACGCCATCTAGTCCCAAGCTAAGCAGAGCCTGTGTTATGGGTACTAGACAACTGATAAACATACTTATATATTTCTAAACACATACATATTATAGATAAATTACACCCAGACACAGAACAAAATGATCGTGCTCATCACACAAACATTTGTCCTGGGTGGGAATCGAACCCACGACCTCCGGCATAGCAGTCAGGGTCACTAACCACTAGACCAACAGGCCGTCGGTCAATGAGCTTGCGCAAGTGTGCGGCACGACGGATACGGTATAGAGACGCGATCGTTTCAGTTTGTGCGCAATAGTTTCGTACTCTTCATCGCTGGCGCTATCCCTTTCTCGCGCGCCGCTTGATGAAATAGCAAACGTTTAGGCCACGCCTACCGTTGAGTTCGACCGAGCATCCTGCGTACTCTTAATGGTCAATCGGTAGGGTTGCCTCAAGTACTAAAAATAAAATACTACCAACATTTTTGTATTTTAATGTATTATTATTTAAATGTTAATTAAAACTTATATAATTACAATTGTTTTACTTTAATACAGGGTGTAAAAGACCTCACCACGAGGCCGTCAACCAAGCATTCTGTGTACATTACACTAAGTAACTCTACGCAATAATTATTGCTGGGAAACGACTTTGCTTTGGGGTGAAAAATCATGTTTTGTGGTAGAAGTCAATGTAACGCACTCAAAATATGTTGCTGATGGATGGTTTGAATAGTACGGGGGTCGTGGAGGTGTTTAAAGTAAAAATATTACATTAAAAACTTGTATTTAAAAAAAAACTTGTCAAGCAGTTGGAATTTTGACCTTGTGGAATTGTGACCGTGCCTTTCGGCCTTGTTAAGAGATGTTTTACACCCTTTATATGTCTCATATATTTCTTGCCTTCTCTTAAATAACGATTATTAAATTTAATAGCAGCATCCATACACGCAACAGTTTTTCCGGCTTGTCATTTTCATTTCATTTAATTTAATTTTTCTATTTGTTTAATTTTTATTAATTGTACTGTTAGTCTAACAATTTTAATTTGTGTGTTTTGTCCTGTGCGGGCTAATAAATGCTTTTTCGTACCACTTGCTCAAAAAAGTGACATTCTATGCCACAAAAAACGAACATAACAATAGTCATTTTTAATCTGTTAAAAACAGGGAAAGAAAATTGTACTGAATTTCATTCATCCTCTAGGGGGAGAATGTGATTTAAATTTGGAATACTTACTTATCGAAATTTATACTGAACTACATCTGTGTTTACACCATTGAGTTTGTATATAAAGCATTATACATCTTTTTGAAAAAGGAATACGCATTTATTATGCAGTTATGATTATTAAATAAAATTACGAAAACCGACGAGGCCGTATGAGCTTGATGCCTTTGCTTTTCCGACAACGAAATATTAGTCTAGGAATTTGCCGCGTTTTTGTTTCCTTCAAATACATAAACGTTAAGTTTATTTTTATAAATAAGTCAAAGTTCCAAAAATACGTTACGAAGTTAAATCAAAGCGACCTGCAGTGACAGTGAATTGTCGGATTCCATCAGTGCAAATGCTGCCGCAATTATGAAAATTTTTACTTTTAAATGTCATTATTTTTAATAAATGCTCATCTCATATTATTATTGTGTTAATTTTTTCGCAAATGGTACGAAAAGTAGAGTATTTTCCTCGGTGATAAAGCTGTCTTAGTCTTGGGTGAACTTAAATCCCTCACTACACTCAGGACTCGTCTTAAATCCCTCGCTTCGTTCGTCATTTAAGTTTTTAACACCCTCGCTACGCTCGGGAGTAAACCTCGAGTCCTTCGTTACGCTCGCGATTTAAATCGTCACCCGCGACAGAAGACACTGCTTTATTCCCTTGGTTTATAATCTACTATTTCTTTCTTTTAATAATAATTAATGATAAATAAATCAGTCAGTTAACAAACACGCAAGCGACCAGTCGAAAGAGTGCGAAAAATTAACACGGCTTACGTACGCAGTTACGCACGGCTGGAGCGCGACAGCCCTAGAGAGCTTGCATATTCAATATGAGCGAAGCGGTAGGTAATTATCTCATGCCTACACACGGAGTGCAAGAGCTGTGCTTGTGGTAGACCTTTGAACTCCCCTCAGATTATATTATAACATTTTTTTTTTTTAATCTAGTTCTTAATAACTTTCATTGTGACAAATAATCAATCTAGACATCCTGGTTTTCGTCAGAACATCTGAGGACAAAGAATTAATGGTGCACATTATCAAAAGCTTCAGTCAAGTCAATGGCCAAAAGTATTTAGATTGATTATAAGTCGACATGTAGCGGCACTACAAAAAGTACTACAGGGCCATCTATGACACGAACGATGAACTAAAAACTGACAAGTCCTACATCGCGCAAGCAGAGTTATCCGCGACTTAAGACTATACGAGAACCCGACAACAACTGTCGGGCAGTGGCCCACTAGACAACACCCGTCTGGTCGAAGGGTCCTCCCTTTTCTATGGGGGATGAAGAGCTTTACACCCTGTTCTTCATACTCCCAAAGACATATTCCATAGCGTAACAAACGCTAATCAATAGTTAAACATGTTTTTGTTTGTCCAGGAATCAAGCAAAGAAGCATCAAGCGTGGCATAATGGAGTTACTTTCAAGTGCAAACATTGCGATGAAATATTTACGTAAGTGATGAATATTCTAATTATTTAATCTATTTTAATGTTATAAAGAGAAGAAGATAAGAGATGAGAAGTTGAAGATTACCCATCTTCAACGGTTATTTTAAATCTCAAACAACTTTTTTTTGTGTGAAAAGTCACGGTTTACTTGCGCTAAAACGGTTATCATGTATTCAGTACATCATTGTGAACACCCACACATAGAAATTGTTTGTCGGTTATTAAAAAAAAACAGCTGTTTCCTACAAAACTGCAATACCTACACGTTTAAAATGTATGGAATAGCTGTTTTTTTGACGTGACAACGTCTTATAAATTGGTTTGCCGGGTGACACTTCAAGAAACTGCGAGCGCGACTTGCTATGTAAAAAATTGAAATAACAATGTTTAACCTCCAACCTGTCAAATCGAAACTTTCAAACATTCAAACCGAGACGACCAATCACTGCGCAAGGTAGTAAGCGCGCGATTTACAAATTCAAAGATCAAATGTGAATTTGTTTTCTCCTTTTAGAAAATACACTTTGAATTAAAATCGATTGATATTAACAATTAATGTGATTTAAATAAATGTTCTAACTTTTAAGTTTAGTTTTTATATTTATAACAATGTAAAACAAGTTAAATTTATTAATAACTTATAACAACTGATTGATTTAACATAAACCAATTTTGTGAATTCTTGAATTTGTTATTTATATTAATAACTGTTTCAACAAAGTTCAATTTATGCAAAAATATGAAATAAAAATGAATTTAACATACACAAATTTAGTGAAATTACAAATAAATTATTTATATTAGTAACTTTTTAAAACTACTTTTATTTTTTAAAAATTCTTGAAACAAAAAGTTAATTCAACAAAAACAAATTTTGTTAATTTTCCAAATTATTATTAATTCATAATAAAATTGTGTTAAATACCTGATTTGGTTCATACCAAATCAGGTATTTAACACAAACAAATTTTGTTCATTTTAAATTGACTATTCATATTCAAAAGTACAGTGTAAACTCTTTATAACGTAACTTAAGGGACAAGGGAGTTATTGTTATATGGAGTGAAGAAAGAAAAACAACCAAATTAACTATAATCTTTAATATGTTTTTGATAAAATTAATACATATAGTCAGTTAACTTTGCCTGACGTTTTTTGCTTTGCCAGTACTTCTGATAATAGGTACGATTCGTAGATGTTTAGTTCGAGACCATCATTTTCAAGCAAACCAAGCACGTGTTCAAGGCAATTAACAATAACAAAAGCGAAACGGCTGTTTACGACCTCAGCAGTTTCGGGACCTCAAAGGTTTAGTCGGCATCTTTTGTAACTTGATAAGATAACATAAACAATAACACCGATAATGACGGTTTTCTGTGTCTAAATATAAACACATTTCTTCGTAATAGAGAATGGCTGCTGCGCTATAAGGAGTGTATCAATGTATGGGTTTTAAGGTAAACCAACCAAATTGTGATCTTTTCTATGTTATAGAGAGTTTATCGTTTTATAGAATGATGTTATAAAGAGTTTACACTGTATTTGAAAACATTTCATTTTTTTTTGAGAAACAATAATTTCTAATTTGTTCAATTTTAGTACAATGGAGCCAGATGTACAAATTCCTTCAACGTCCAGTACACCGATGGAGACTGATGATATCGTGCCACCAACGTCTGCCATACCTTTCGCTGTGCCACACACACCCCATAACGCCAAAGCGCAACGACAAAGTATGTATAGAAAACGTAAGGCCGCGGAAAGAACTCCAGCAGAGGCAGCAGATTTTGCAAAAGCAGCCGCCGAAAGACAACGTAGATGCAAGCAACGTAGACTCGCCAACTCAGCTCTTGACACCGGCACGCTAGAGTCAGCCACAGTGTCTGCTCCTGTGGTAGTGGAAAGAACAGTTACTGCCCAGACCAGCGCAGCTCAGCGACAACGTGCTTACAGACAGCGTAGAGCTGCTCAAATTGTTTCACAAATAAGTACTCCACCGACTCACACAGCAGTGCAACCGGAACAATCAACCTGGAATATCAAATGGTCGTCGTCAATAAAGAGGTTTAAAACTACATTTCTGGACAACGAATTTGGCCACGCTTGCTCTGTTTGCGACCGATTGTGGTTCAAGAATGACCTTAAAATCATCACTGCTGCACAACTACAGGTCATATCGGATTGGTTCGTTAAGGAAAATAGGCAACTACGCGAGGAGGATTATACGCATATTTGCAACACCTGTAGATTTTCGCTGAACAAACATAAGCTTCCTACCCTTGCAAAAGTGAATGGCTTCTCATATCCAGAAATACCTCCTGGCTTACCGCCACTGGATCCAATTAGTGAACGATTAATCTCACCACGTCTGCCATTCATGCAAGTGCGTCGTCTGCGGCATGACTTCTCTTATGGAATTATTGGTCAAGTGATCAACGTTCCAGTCAACGTAGAAGACATGGTAAAATGCTTGCCCCGGCATTTAGATGAGGACGACGTCATTAATGTCAACATCAAACGGAATCTCGCACACAAAACAAATTACATCAGCGGCTACATGTCCAAAAGGACAATCAAAGAATGGTTGGATGTACTTCAAAATTCAAGTCTATATCGCTTGTACGATATCAAAGTAGATTTGTCAAGGCTGCAAACTGTCGTGCCACCAGAGGAAGATTTGCAGGATGACTCGGCTCATCGAATCGAAACAATCGCCGCCGAGTGTACTCCGGAGTCAGAAATTCTTGCTTCCAGGCAGCATACACTACTGTGGAACGAAGAGGATTGCCTCGACATCGCACCAGGACATCGGGCCATGCCTCTGAACATCATTTACGACCGTCATGCTGAAGAACTATCATTTCCTGCAATATACTACGGCCAGCCTCGTCGCTTCAACATGGGAGTTTCAGTGACACCTTACATGATGGCAACCAGTGAATTACGACGAAGTGACAGACGCGGAGCCACGCCTCAAAAAGTCTTGTACGTTGCTATGAAGATTCTACGTCTCCGCATGGTAGATGGCATTTACAGCACATTTCGGAATGTGTCAACCACGGAAAACGTAACTCGACGCATGTTGGAGGACCCGGAATTTCTTAAAGAATTTGACGTTCAAAATCTTGCCTTCATGAAGTCAGTACCCAATTCCGTCCAGTATTGGGCCTCTCACAAACGAGATCTGTTTGCGATGCTCCGTCAACTAGGTAAACCGACCATATTTCTCACTTTAAGTGCAAACGAAGTACGCTGGTTGATATTACTGAACTTACTCCTCAAATTGAGTAACAAGTATCCTGGAAAAGTTGCTGAAGATCTAAACACGTCAGAGCGGTGCAACTTAGTGAGCGACGATCCAGTTACGTGCTGCATATATTTCCACAAACTCGTCGGTACATTGATGAATATGCTGAAGGCAAAACAATCATATAATCCATTTGGCCAGTACTTTGTTAAAGATTATTTCTTTCGCATTGAGTTCCAGCATCGAGGAAGCCCCCACGCACACATTTTGGTGTGGTTGAATAATGATCCACACGAGGCCGTGTCAGAAAATATGCCAATGACCATCGAGCTCGTGGAGAAGCTGAGTTCTGTCGCCAAAGAAGATATGCCCAACGAGACCATCTACGCCAATCAAATTCACAAGCACACTTTCACCTGCACGAAGCGAGGTGAGACGACTTGCAGATTTGGGATCCCGTACTGGCCAATGCCTGCTACTCGAGTCTTGGTTCCAATGCCTCAGACTGATGGACGCCGGTCAACATTCCAAAAAAAATCCAAGGAGCTACGAACGTGTCTCAGCGAACGTACATACCCTAGCATGGATGACTTTCTGAGGGAACATGGTCTGACATTTGATGCATATCTTGATATAGTACGTTCAACCCTTCGCAGGCCAACTTTGTTGTTTAAACGTAACTTCGATCAACTTATGACAAACACGTTCAACCCTTACCTTGCTGGTCAAATTAATTCCAACATCGATATTCAGTTTATCTTAGATGAATACAGCTGCGCACAGTACGTCGTGGAATACGTGAACAAATCAGCTCGTGGAATGGGTAACTTGAATCGAGAGTTGACTAAAATGATGGAAGAACATCCTGACCGCGATTACACTGGTCAATTAAAAGCTTTGAGTGTCAAACTTCTCAATGCAGTTGAAATGTCGGCGCAAGAAGCAGCATGGTATTTGTTACGACAGCCGATGAGCGAAGCAAGCCGTCAAATTGTGTACATACCAACAGTGTGGCCCTCAGAGAGACAACGTTGCCGCAAACGTCGGAAACAATTGGATCGCGAAGGAATCGCAGAGGACAGCACAGACGTGTGGACCAAAAACATCATTCAGCGGTATGAAGAAAGACCTCCATCTTTGCAAGATGTATATTTGGCCGAGTTTGCGTCGTGGTATGCTAACTCTCGTGATTTCATTGACAATGAAGACGACTTGAACGTGCATGAAGATGACGATCCTGAACCGCCGACTGGAGAAAGAACGACATCGAGAGGATATCGCAAACGTCTAATCGGTCGAATCATACGATACAGATGCTACGACATAGATGAAACTGTCAATTATCAACGTGAGATGGTACTGCTGTACTTGCCCTTTCGCAACGAAGTCGCTGACATTGTTGATTGTAATAAATTTATACAATTATTCAATGACAACAAGGAAACTATCATGGAACGCAGAAAACTTTATGAGAACAATATTGACATCGACAAAGTGATGCAAGAGCTAGAAGCAATGATGATTTTGCAAAATTCAGACACCACAGAACCAACGGAAACAGAGTCAAGAAGAGTGTTTGTAGAACAGCTGTTAGGAGGAGAGGGAGCTGAAAATAACGATGATGTTAATGAAATCGTGCCGCAAAACGGATTGTCAGTTGTAAAAAAAATTGGTTGCCTGTAAAGTCGGTATACGGGCGAAAGTTTTACGTGACAACGAGGGACGCGTGCCTTTCACTTTTTATGTCTGTCTCTCTCGCTCTTAGGGGACGCGTGCCTCTCACTCGCTCTCATTGTGAGCGCATAACGTGAGCGGAGCGTAACGCAGTTTCTTGAAGTGTCACCCGGCAAACCAATTTATAAGAGGTTGTCACGTCAAAACGGAGCAACGTGATGCCAAAACAACAATATTGTGAGCTGCTACGAACTACAAATGCTGAACAACGT
Source organism: Xestia xanthographa (assembly GCA_905147715.2). Lineage (NCBI taxonomy): Eukaryota > Metazoa > Arthropoda > Insecta > Lepidoptera > Noctuidae > Xestia > Xestia xanthographa. The sequence goes on along the minus strand of LR990661.1, from coordinate 5,299,309 downwards.
GAGGTGGTTCTTGAGGCTATACATCGTTTACATGGCTGCGGAGATGAGCTCCTACAGGCTCTACAAATCTTCTTCACCGGACCAGCAGGATGTGGCAAAACGTATACATTGAAGGCCCTCATGGAAACGTACAATCGTTACACTCAGAACCACAACTCACTCAACAACGCCTACGTTGCTTGTGCAAGCACAGGTAAAGCAGCTGTACCTCTTGGTGGAACAACAGTTCACTCAGCATTTCGCCTAACAACTTCTCGAGTTACAAGACTTCTATCAGCTGAAAACTTGCAAGCCTATAGAAATATGTTCGTTGGCGTGAGAGCAGTTTTCATTGACGAGATCAGCATGTTGAGTGCAGCTATCCTCGGTAAAATCAATTATCGATTGCAACAGATAACCGGCATACACGACCAAGTTTTCGGAGGCCTTCACATCATCTTATGCGGCGATTTCAGACAGCTGCCGCCTGTACGCGCTACTCCGTGTTACACAGTGCCAATCAACCAACTCGGAGGACCTATACTGTGGCAAAGCATCGACTACTTCCCATTGGTCCGTGTTGTACGACAAACTGACGAGCTGTTTTCGAGAATTCTGACTAAAATTGGAGATGGACTTAAACTAAGTGTCAATAACATCAAACTTATAGAATCCAGACATAAGTCAGAGTCCTGGTGCAAAGAGAACGTACCTGACGCTGTTCGGTTGTTTTACAGTAACTTTGAGGTTGATTCATACAATCGAAAAGCAATTAACAACGCACACAACTGTATTGCCACTGATATCATGCTCGGATATTCCAGTAATTCTGAGAGGGGCCAACAGCAAGGAAAACTTCACAAGATGTCGGTTGCAGAGACAGACGGATTGCCTTACATGCTGCCCTTAGCAGTGGGATACCCTTACATGATAACGTCTAACATCAACGTAGGAGATGGATTGGTAAACGGCGCTATTGGAGTCTTGCGACACATCGAACGTCAGCCAGCTGATCCAGCCGAAGCAGGACCATCGACCAGCACGACGTCACCGCCCACAAAAGATGAAATTATCACTCTTTGGTTCGAGTTTCCAGACAAAAGTACGGGTGCCAGTGCAAAACTCAAAAGTCGACCACATGTACTCAGCAAACCAAACACTTTGTCCGTTGATTGGGTGCCGGTGTACAAAAAAGTGGTCAACATCACATTGACAAAAACAGTGAAATGCAAACGCAAACAATTTCCTTGCGAACCTGCTTGTGCCATTACGATTCACAAATCACAAGGTGGGACGTTTGATGTAATCGTGTATAAGTACTCCTCCAAGCAACCACAACAATTAGTATATGTAGCCATGAGCCGCGTAACGAGTATCAACGGATTGCATATCATCACGGAGAAGGACTCTCCTTTGATTTTCAAACATGGGCGCGAAGGAAACGACTCACAAACTACACGAGATATTCGCACTGAATATATTCGACTCCAAGGACACACTTTGCAAACCACCACTAAAAAGGCAGTCAAATTCTGTGACGATGCTACCAGTGCTGGACAAACTATCGTGACGAACATCAATTGTCAAAGTTTGAGTGCTCATGCCACTGACATTGAAACAGATACAGTGATTCCAAGATCTGACTATTTAGTACTGACCGAAACGTGGATGCGCGACACTTGTGAACCACATCCAATCAAGAATTATGAGTGCATATCAAGGAAGAATAATCGAACAAACTCAGACACCAACGCAGCAGGTGGAGTAGCGATCTATCGTAGGTTATCATCAATATCAACAGGAAAAGTGATCGATGTTGCGGTCACAGACACTGCTCGAGTTATCAAAACCTGCGGTGACTTGTGCTTGGCTGAAGTTACTTGCTTTACCGCTGATACTACCTTCAAATTTGTGCTCGGTGCTGTTTATATTCATCCAGGATCAAGTGTACAAGACATCGGAATGTTGCTACACCAGGCACTTCTTCCATACGTGCATAACAGCCAGTACGTGCCACCGTTCCTGCAAGTTGATCCTAATATATTCTTCTATGCGGTGACTTCAACCAAAACGTGAAGTCTGATGACAAGTTTCTCAAATTCATTAAAGATACGTTTAATCTTGATTGCGTATCAGATATGTCTAAGTCTACTACGTTAAAAGGAACAACCATTGACTTGACATTTTCTAGGCACATTACAGCAGAAACACTTCCTTTCATTTCATATTTCTCCTATCATCGCCCTATCCTCAACAAAATCACTCAGATAGGAACAAGTTAAGTTGTAGTAAACGCTGTTTCATTGTACGCAAATGTATTGCAAGTTATTGTATGTATATTTGTATATAAATACTTATGTATTGTAACAAATCAACTTACTTCTATTTAAAATAAATGGATAAGCAGACTTGTTCAATTAAATTTTAATAGACGGGAAAGATAAAAAATACAGCTAGTTATAAAAAACTACCTAGCACGCACTCGGTTTTAAAGTTTATGCACTTAGATGGACAATAATGAGTTTACCACACTGTAAGAACGGGAACAGGCGTCAGGGTAGCAGGGCGATACCGGAGTAACCTTGAAGTTTAGCTCTGAAGCAGTAGAAACGGCGGCAGCGCAGATCTCAGAGTTCACCAGGACAGCTCAGCAGCAAGACAGTGCAGAACTCAGGGCCAGACGTAGGACAGTCCTGCGAGACCAGTAGACGGACAGGCACGTAGTTAGCCTCCGAACATCGGGAGTAGAAGTCCCAAGAGAAACTTTCGTTGGATCCCCTGGGCAGTTTAAGAATCTCACCGCCAAAACCAAGCTGCTCTCTGATACTCCTCAAATCAGATTCCAGAGTAGACTTTTTAGCCGTCCGTCAGCTCGTTTCTCCCAAAGTCGTGTTCCTCTTTTCAAATCTTAGTTTTCTTAGTGTGGCCATCATCTCAACTGACAAGTGTAGTCGGCCAGGACATATACATGAGTGCGTAAAGAATTTTATAATTTAATTTAATATTAAGTTATTTAATAAACAATCATAATAATCTACAAAATATAATGGCTAAACACATATTGATAAAAATAATTTAAATTATACAAACCAAAAATAGAAATCATAGAGCTAGACCATAGACTGAGCAGAAAGAGATTTAACAAAACTAACTGACAGTTTGACAATTTGACGCTTGACGTAAATATGTATCACAACATGAAAATTATAATAATACTTTATTTCAGCTATTTCCAAGTTAAAGAATCGTATTTAAACCGATTTGCTGAGTGTAGATATATAAACAAATAAAAAGCATGATAAATAGTATTATGAATGATGATTAGAAAGTGTAAGTATAGCATAATACTATAGTACCTATGTGTAAAGGTAAAAATAAAATTTTGTTAATATGAAATTCAGTGCGAGATTCTTTGTATAAATTAATGTTTTAAATATAATTCTTTGTATAAATAAATGTTTTAAATTGTTACTATTATTTCAACCTTCTTCCTACTATACGAATGAATATTCACATTAAAATTATTTTACCACTCAAAGTCGTTGTCACGTAAAACTTTCGCCCGTATACCGACTGTATAGGCAACCAATTTTTTGTTTCTTTTTTTAGTTTTCGCTAAAACTTGTCGTGTGGTCTGTTTTGAAAGTGGAATACTGCATTATTGGACGTATTCATAGCGTAGGTAATGAAAACGGCTGAGATGCTGGTCAGAACTGTCAGTAAATGGTCACCATATCTTTTTTTGTTTCTTTTTTTAGTTTTCGCTAAAACTTGTCGTTTGTTGTGTTTTAAAAGCGGAATACAGCAGTATTGGACGTACCTGTAGCGTAGGTAACGAAAACGGCTGAGACGCTGGGCAGAACTCTCGGTAAATGGTCATCATATCTTTTTTTGTTTCTTTTTTTAGTTTTCGCTAAAACTTGTCGTGTGGTGTGTTTTGAAAGTGGAATACAGCAGTTTTGGACGTATTAATAGCGTTGGTATCGAAAACGGCAGAGATGCTCGGCAGAACTCTCAGTAAACGGTCAAAATATTTTTTTTAAGGTTTTTTGTTTTTCGCTAAAACTTGTAGTGTGGTGTGTTTTGAAAGTAGAATACAGCAGTATTGGACGTATCTATAGCGTAGGTAACGAAAACGGCTGAGATGCTGGGCAGAACTCTCAGTAAACGGTCATCATATTTTTTTTTGTTTTTATGTTTTTCGCTATAACTTGTAGTGTGGTGTGTTTTGAAAGTGGAATACAGCAGTTTTGGACGTATCAATAGCGCTGGTATCGAAAACGGCTGAGATGCTGGGCAGAACTCTCAGTAAACTGTCACCCACCATATCTATTTTTGTTTTTTTTTTTTTTTTTGCTAAAACTTGTCGTGTGGTCTGTTTTGAAAGTGGTATACTGCAGTACTGGACGTATTTATAGCTTAGGTAACGAAAACGGCTGAGATGCTGGTCAGAACCAGGGCTTGAAATACCGTTAAAAATATGGTATCGTTACAGCCTTTTCATGCAGATATCGTTATCTAATAAATAACGTTACAATATTTAACGTTATATCTGGCATTTTTATCGTTAAACATATGTAACGTTAAAATCTACGCTATCGTAAATTTTATCGTTATGAGTTAGTTTTGTTACCGTCGCTCTCGTTCAATCGCAAGAGTGTCAGACAGCAGCGACGCTAAGACTGTGCCGTACGACTATTTGCGTGTTTAACTTTAATTCTCTTTACTACTCTGAGCTGTGCTTGTTCTTGTGAATGTTGCTTTCCACCCGTAACGTGCAAACGTAAAAAAGCCGTCGACTATCTATACGACTCATGGTGATCAGCTATCGTTACTTAAAATTATGAGAGAGTAGAAAATAACTTTGTTTTTTCTTGTTCATAATTATGTTAGAATATACAGGGTATCCTACAAAGTATGGTAATGGCTGCGGGCAAAAGCTAGTGTCTTATAAACTGTTATAAATTAAACTAAGGAAAATCGTCTAGGCCCGTCGGTTTAGGTAGTTAACTAAACGTAAACAATCTTGGTTTGTCTTTTTATTTCAAGAAAGTCGTATAAAAGACATACATAGATTATTTAAATTTAGTTTATTACCTAACTTTGTCCGTATGGTGACGGACGTAAAGAATAACACCATCCCATATCTTCCCGTGGGTGTCGTAAGAGGCGTCTAAGGGACTTACCAGAGAATGGGCAGCAGCGCTCTCTGTGTCTTGTGTAAGAACCGCACTCACTGCGATCGCCAACCCGCCTGCCAAGCGTGGCGATTATGGCAAAACGGGCCAAATGAATAGCGCATCACAAAAATGGCCCCTAGTGCCCGGCAGCCCGTCTACCCTCGTCGAGGCTACGGCGTGGCAAGGGGTGCGAAGAATCTCCGGAAGGGATCCGGCTGCCAATACCAACGACTAGACCTGGCGACATATAAAACGCGCACACTCCGGACTAGGGAATGCAAATCCGCTCTGTTTTAAAATCTGGATTTTTAAGAACGGATTTTTGGTTCAATCCGGATTATCCGGATTTTACGGATTTTTCATGAAAATAAACAAATCTACCCATTAGTTTATTAATATGACTAATCTTATATTTGTGTAAATGGGTTAAAATAAAAACAAAAAAATCAAATCACATGATTTTTAATTTTTGTTATTTGGAATTATACAAATTAAATGCCATAATTTTGGTGTTATAGCCATAATATTCTAATTTCCTTTATTCATTTCCATACATATGTTTTACTTTTTTGAACATTCCTATTCAAAATAATATAAAAAAACGTTTAAAAATATATAAAATAGTAGCCCACTGGTATCGGGAACAGGATCGACGCGGCGCAGCGGTCAGGGCTCCAGAGAGAGGAACCTCCGCACAATACGAGCCGTGTCCAGGAGTACCGCTTTTCTGAATCAAGCCCTTGATCCAGCTGCCTAACGAGAGCCTCCTCAGGTATTGATCGAGGCTAAGCCATCTGATGATACGACTATCGGCACAATGATTGCTGATCCCACATGTCGGCAACCTCGCGAGCCAAGCCAAGATACTTGATTTGCTTATCTTTCTCGGCTTTTACGAGGTTCTCATCATGCGGGACCGGTATGTCAACAATCATTGCGCGCCGCTCTGATCGCTCCATCACCACTATGTCAGGCATATTGGCAACAATAGTCCTGTCAATGATGATGGATTGATCCTAGTACAATGTGATACTGCCATTTTCGAGAACTGGTCGGGCACGTACCTATAATACGGCACTTTCGATTCCACAAGGCTGTATTTTAGAGCAAGTTGCTAATGGATAATCCTGGCTACAAGGTTGTGTCTATGGAATGGCATGCCCGACATTTTTCAACCGTGCTGGCCTTCACAATAACTCTTCGTCATCTTAACTCCATCCTTAATTGCATAGACAAAACCTTCTGTTTCTCCGAATAAGTCCCCGGAACGTAGCTATCTACGTTCCGGCGGTTATCAGCGTCTGTAGCCTATGCTACAGACGCTGTTAGGTCTACATCGGGGCCCGGAAAGAGCGTCCGTGAAGCTGCTTACTCTGCCATACTTCCCTGCACTACAAATTTGCGCCAGTTCTCTTTAGCCAAACAGAGTGGGATGAGGCCCTTGTCCATCGCGACCACATCTCGAATAATCTCGATCCATTCCCATGTCGATTTCTAGGAAATATTCCCTGAGACTGCATATCTCGCGAACGGGGAACGTCCTAGCGTTTAAAAACCCCACTTCCGCGGGATATACAGTCTCATAACCAAAGAACGTGGGTGATAAATCATGAGTCATTTATTAATTTGTGATGCATTCGATATGCCGTCAACAATTTACGGGCCTCTAATGTTATAGCCCTAATATTCTTATTATTAAAATAATCAGTCTGTGAGTCGCGTGCAGAGTAACGTTAGTAAAATAAATAATAAGTACAAATTAAAAGAAACTCTGGAGATTAAAAAAAAAAAAGACATAGACCTATTCCCCAGAGGCGACACGAAAATTCACGCGATAATTAAGCCCCCAAATGACAATTTCTTATAATTCATAAAATCCGGATTCGATTTTCAAATCCGGATTTGGAACTCGAGTAAAAATGTACGGATATCCGGATTTTTCGGATTACGGATAGTCCGGATTGCATTCCCTACTCCGGACCGACGAGAAGATAGCGGAACTCGAAGAGGAATTGAGCAGGCTGCGATGGAGTATTGTGGGATTATCTGAAGTCCAAAGAGAGGGGGAGGACACGATAGTCCTGAAATCCGGCAACCTGCTCTATTTCTGTGAGGGTGACCGGCAATCCTAGGGTGGTGTTGGGTTTATCGTCCACAAGTCCCTTGTGAACAACGTGGTGAAGATCGAGAGTGTGTCGACCAGGGTGGCGTACCATAAGGTGAGTATAAACTCAGAATATCCTCAAGATATTCGCTGAAGGTCATACAGGTCTACGCCCCGACCTCGGCACACCCCGACGACAAAGTGGAGACCATGTATGAGGATATATCTAAAGCCATACATGGTTCCAAAACTCACTTCACAGTTGTCATGGGGGACTTCAACGCGAAACTGGGCAAACGAGACGGGGATGAGCTGCAGGTGGGGCAATTTGGAGTTGGACATCGGAATCGCCGGGGTCACCAACTGGCTAGTTTTATGGAGAAGGAGGGCCTCTATATGATGAACTCCTTCAGAAAGCGTGAGCACAGGAAGTGGACCTGACAGAGCCCCGATGGTGCAACTAGAAATGAGATCGAATTCATCATGTCAACCAAGAAGCAAATGTTCAATGATGTCTCTGTGATCAATTCGGTGAAAACCGGGAGCGATCACCGCATGGTAAGAGGCACATTGAACATCAATATCAAGCTTGAAAGGTATCGACTGATGAAGTCTACGCTCCGTCCAGCACAGATCCAAATCCAAAACCCCGAGAGCTTTCAGCTTGAACTCCAGAACCGTTTCGAGTGCCCAGGAAGCTCAGTGGACGAATACAACGATGGGTTCGTGGAAACTGTCCATACGACTGGGTCTAAGTTCTTCAAGGCGCGTCGTACAGAACAGAACAAGAGGCTCTCCGATCACACTCTCAAGCTCATGAAGGAGCGGCGTGAGATGATCCTGCAGTCTTCAGACGAGGCGTGTAAATACCGGCAGCTCAATAGACGGATCTCTAAATCCTTGAAGAGCGACGTCGTCAACTAGTAAACCCGTCGTAGATCTAGCAAACGACCCAAGAGCTAGACTGACCCGACACTATACCGAAGACATTCCGGACTTAAGCCTGTACGAGATTAGGATGGCTCTGAAACAGCTCAAAAACAACAAGGCACCGGGTGATGACGGAATTACGACCGAACTCCTGAAGGCGGGTGGAAAACCGGTACTTAAGGCCCTTCAGAAGCTGTTTAATTCCGTCATACTTGAGGGAAAAACGCCACAGGCATGGTGTAGGGGTGTGTTGGTACTCTTCTTCAAAAAGGGTGACAATGCCCAGTTGAAGAATTATAGGCCCATCTAACTTCTAAGCCATATCTACAAGTTGTTTTCTAGAATCATCACGAATCGTCTCGCGCGCAGGTTTGACGATTTCCAGCCACCCGAACAAGCCGGTTTCCGAAAAGGCTTTAGCACCGTGGACCACATACATACGCTGCGGCAAGTTATACAGAAGACCAAAGAGTATAACCTGCCTCTCTGTTTAGCGTTTGTGGACTACGAGAAAGCCTTCGATTCGATCGAGATCTGGGCTGTACTGCAGTCTCTCCAACGGTGCCAAATCGACTATCGGTACATCGAGGTGTTGAAGTGTTTGTACAAAAACGCCACCATGTCAGTCCGACTTCAGGACCAAGTCTCGGAACCTATCCTCCTGCAGCGAGGTGTGAGACAGGGAGACGTCATATCTCCGAAACTGTTTACCGCTGCACTGGAGGATGTCTTCAAGGTTCTGGACTGGAGAGGGCTAGGCATCAACGTCAATGGCGAGTACATCACTCACCTTTGGTTTGCCGACGATATAGTGGTCATGGCTGAGACCATGGAGGACCTCGGACAAACTGTCCAGTTAGGTAGGTCTAACTTCGAGAAAGAGGTCAATCGTCGAATCCGACTCGGCTGGGCAGCGTTCGGGAAGTTGCGTTGCGCGGTATCTTCTCGTCCAACTTACCGCAGTGTCTCAAGACGAAAGTCTATGACCAGTGTGTGTTGCCAGTGATTACATACGGGACCGAAACATGGTCGCTCACAATGGGCCTCATCAGAAGGCTTAAAGTCACCCAAAGGGCAATGGAGAGGGCTATGCTCGGAGTTTCCTTGCGCGATCGAATCAGAAATGAAGACATCCGCAAGAGAACCAAGGTTATCGACGTAGCCCGAAGAATTATCAAACTTAAGTGGCAGTGGGCAGGGCACATTGCTCGCAGAACGGATGGCCGATGGGGCCGAAAAGTTCTGGAGTGGCGACCGCGAACCGGAAGACGTTGCGTTGGAAGGCCTCCCACTAGGTGGAGCGATGACCTGGTGAAGGTTGCGGGAATCCACTGGATGCGAGTCGCACGGGACCGTTCAATGTGGTGACACTTGGGGGAGGCCTATGTCCAGCAGTGGACGTCTTTCGGCTGAAATGATGATGAATGATGACCTAACTTTGATTTAGGTAAATATCTAATTGTAAACATTTTTAGATAAATTTTTTAGCCAACCTTTAGATTAGAAGACAATAGACATGCCAAGATTGTTTACATTTAGTTAACTACTTAAACCGACGGAATGTATACTCTAGGAATTATCTATCTCAGGTCTCCAGCTGTACTATACTTTTGGGACATATAATATGTAGACACGTATAACATAGGCAGTTAGAATTCAAGCAAGGACTTTTGCCGACAAAGATGTAAACCTCCCTGCCGAACATAGTAGAGTTCTTGAATGCTGCGTCAATTTAGTAGCAATTCATGGCAGGCCGTTATCTTTACTGGAAGACGAGGCATTTCAAAACTTAATTACAATGATACCGAATTGCGGTTTAAAACCTAATGTTAGAAACATAAGAACATGTATTGAGAATAAAGCCTACGATGTTCGCAAGAAGATCCACGAGGAATTAAAAAGTAAACTTGTATGTCTGAAAATTGACGTGGCTTCCGTAAAATCAAGAAGATTTCTTGGAATAAATATTCAGTTAATTTCGGAAGATAAGCTTCAACTGCGTAACTTGTGCGTTATTGAACTACACGAACGAAATACTGCAGTTTTCCTGAAAGAAACTGTGGTAATGGTTTTAAGCCGTTACGGAATCGAAGCTCAGCAATTATACTCAAACGACGAAGCCGCGCGGCCGTGAAATATCAACTGAATAAAATTTGTAATATTCGTAGTTTCATATCTGTTGAACCCAAAAAAAAAAAAATGGTTATAAAATGTTTATTAACCAAAAACAATTAAAATTACAATTGTTCTTCAAAAACGTTTTTTATAATGTTCTGTTCCAACGTAAACGAAACAAATCGTTTCTTAGGTATTTAAGACGAAAACTTTTCGAAAAAATACCGTTTTCCGAGCCCCCGACGGCCTTGAGTGAGAGTTGAGAAGACGACAAACGACATGGCAACAGCGCATCAGAGGGGCGCGCGCCGTCCGCCCGCCGGCCGCCACCCGCCGCCGCCCGCGCCGTGCCGCGCCCGCGCGGCCTTGGAGAAAACGGCAACGTCGCATAAAATAACCAAAATATACCGTTTACTTGTTACCACTATTTTCACAATAACATTAAAAATACCGTTAATTTTTAACGCAATTTGTAACGTTCTTATAATGTTATGCTACTAAATTAACGCTACCAAATCATACCGATATGCAAGTATCTCTATGGAAATACCGTTATTTAACGTTATTTTTAATGTGAATTGGTAACGTTTTCAAGCCCTGGTCAGAACTCTCAGTAAATGGTCACCATATCTTTTTTTGTTTCTTTTTTTAGTTTTCGCTAAAACTTGTCGTGTGGTGTGTTTTGAAAGTAGAATACAGCAGTATTGGACGTATATATAGCGTAGGTATCGAAAACGGCTGAGATGCTGGGCAGAACTCTCAGTAAACGGTCACCATATTTTTTTTAAGGTTTTTTGTTTTTCGCTAAAACTTGTAGTGTTGTGTGTTTTGAAAGTGGAATACAGCAGTATTGGACGTATTTATAGCGTAGGTAGCGAAAACTGCTGAGATGCTGGTCAGAACTCTCAGTAAACGGTCACCCACCATATCTATTTTTGTATTTTTTTTTTTTTTTTGCTAAAACTCTTCGTGTGGTCTGTTTTGAAAGTGGAATACTGCAGTATTGGACGTAGTTATAGCTCTGGTATCGAAAACGGCTGAGATGCTGGGCAGAACTGTCAGTAAATGGTCACCATATCTTTTTTTGTTTCTCTTTTTTTGTTTTTCGCTAAAACTTGTAGTGTGGTGTGTTTTGAAAGTGGAATACAGCAGTATTGGACGTATTTATAGCGTAGGTAGCGAAAACGGCTGAGATGCTGGTCAGAACTCTCAGTAAACGGTCACCATATCTTTTTTTGTTTCTTTTTTTAGTTTTCGCTAAAACTTGTCGTGTGGTGTGTTTTGAAAGCGGAATACAGCAGTATTGGACGTATCTATAGCGTAGGTAATGAAAACGGCTGAGATGCTGGGCAGAACTCTCAGTAAACGGTCATCATATTTTTTTTTTGTTTTTATGTTTTTCGCTATAACTTGTAGTGTGGTGTGTTTTGAAAGCGGAATACAGCAGTATTGGACGTATTTATAGCTTAGGTAACGAAAACGGCTGAGATGCTGGTCAGAACTCTCAGTAAACGGTCACCACATCTTTTTTTGTTTCTTTTTTTAGTTTTCGCTAAAACTTGTCGTGTGGTGTGTTTTGAAAGTGGAATACATCAGTATTGGACGTATTTATAGCGTTGGTACCGAAAACGGCTGAGATGCTGGGCAGAACTCTCAGTAAACGGTCACCATATTTTTTTTAAGGTTTTTTGTTTTTTGCTAAAACTTGTCGTGTGGTCTGTTTTGAAAGTGGAATACAGCAGTATTGGACGTATCTATAGCGTAGGTAACGAAAACGGCTGAGATGCTGGGCAGAACTCTCAGTAAACAGTCACCATATTTTTTCTTTTGCTTTTTGTTTTTCGCTAAAACGTGTAGTGTGATGTGTTTTGAAAGCGGAATACAGCAGTGTTGGACGTATTTATAGCCTAGGTAACGAAAACGGCTGAGATGCTGGGCAGAACTCTCAGTAAACGGTCACCGTATTTTTTTAAGGTTTATTTTTTTTTCCTAAAACTTGTAGTGTGGTGTGTTTTGAAAGCGGAATACAGCAGTATTGGACGTATCTATAGCGTAGGTAATGAAAACGGCTGAGATGCTGGACAGAACTCTCAGTAAACGGTCATCATATCTTTTTTTGTTTCTTTTTTTAGTTTTCGCTAAAACTTGTAGTGTGGTGTGTTTTGAAAGCGGAATACAGCAGTATTGGACGTATCTATAGCGTAGGTAATGAAAACGGCTGAGATGCTGGGCAGAACTCTCAGTAAACGGTCATCATATTTTTTTTTGTTTTTATGTTTTTCGCTATAACTTGTAGTGTGGTGTGTTTTGAAAGTGGAATACAGCAGTTTTGGACGTATCAATAGCGCTGGTATCGAAAACGGCTGAGATGCTGGGCAGAACTCTCAGTAAACTGTCACCCACCATATCTATTTTTGTTTTTTTTTTTTTTTGCTAAAACTTGTCGTGTGGTCTGTTTTGAAAGTGGTATACTGCAGTACTGGACGTATTTATAGCTTAGGTAACGAAAACGGCTGAGATGCTGGTCAGAACTCTCAGTAAATGGTCACCATATCTTTTTTTGTTTCTTTTTATAGTTTTCGCTAAAACTTGTCGTGTGGTCTGTTTTGAAAGTGGAATACTGCATTATTGGACGTATTAATAGCGTTGGTATCGAAAACGGCTGAGATTCTGGGCAGAACTCTCAGTAAACGGTCACCATATTTTTTTTAAGGTTTTTTGTTTTTCGCTAAAACTTGTAGTGTGGTGTGTTTCGAAAGCGGAATACTGCAGTATTGGACGTATTTATAGCTTAGGTAACGAAAACGGCTGAGATGCTTGTCAGAACTCTCAGTAAATGGTCACCACATCTTTTTTTATTTCTTTTTTTAGTTTTCGCTAAAACTTGTCGTGTGGTGTGTTTTGAAAGTAGAATACAGCAGTATTGGACGTATATATAGCGTAGGTATCGAAAACGGCTGAGATGCTGGGCAGAACTCTCAGTAAACGGTCACCATATTTTTTTTAAGGTTTTTTGTTTTTCGCTAAAACTTGTAGTGTGGTGTGTTTTGAAAGTGGAATACAGCAGTATTGGACGTATTTATAGCGTAGGTAGCGAAAACGGCTGAGATGCTGGTCAGAACTCTCAGTAAACGGTCACCCACCATATCTATTTTTGTATTTTTTTTTTTTTTTTTGCTAAAACTCTTCGTGTGGTCTGTTTTGAAAGTGGAGTACTGCAGTATTGGACGTATTTATAGCTCTGGTATCGAAAACGGCTGAGATGCTGGGCAGAACTGTCAGTAAATGGTCACCATATCTTTTTTTGTTTTTCGCTAAAACTTGTAGTGTGGTGTGTTTTGAAAGTGGAATACAGCAGTATTGGACGTATTTATAGCGTAGGTAGCGAAAACGGCTGAGATGCTGGTCAGAACTCTCAGTAAACGGTCACCATATCTTTTTTTGTTTCTTTTTTTAGTTTTCGCTAAAACTTGTCGTGTGGTGTGTTTTGAAAGCGGAATACAGCAGTATTGGACGTATCTATAGCGTAGGTAATGAAAACGGCTGAGATGCTGGGCAGAACTCTCAGTAAACGGTCATCATATTTTTTTTTTTGTTTTTATGTTTTTCGCTATAACTTGTAGTGTGGTGTGTTTTGAAAGTGGAATACAGCAGTATTGGACGTATTTATAGCTTAGGTAACGAAAACGGCTGAGATGCTGGTCAGAACTCTCAGTAAACGGTCACCACATCTTTTTTTAATTCTTTTTTTAGTTTTCGCTAAAACTTGTCGTGTGGTGTGTTTTGAAAGTGGAATACATCAGTATTGGACGTATTTATAGCGTTGGTACCGAAAACGGCTGAGATGCTGGGCAGAACTCTCAGTAAACGGTCACCATATTTTTTTTAAGGTTTTTTGTTTTTTGCTAAAACTTGTCGTGTGGTCTGTTTTGAAAGTGGAATACAGCAGTATTGGACGTATCTATAGCGTAGGTAACGAAAACGGCTGAGATGCTGGGCAGAACTCTCAGTAAACGGTCACCATATTTTTTCTTTTGCTTTTTGTTTTTCGCTAAAACGTGTAGTGTGATGTGTTTTGAAAGCGGAATACAGCAGTGTTGGACGTATTTATAGCCTAGGTAACGAAAACGGCTGAGATGCTGGGCAGAACTCTCAGTAAACGGTCACCATATTTTTTTTGTTTTTTTATTTTTCGTCGTCGTGTGTTGTGTTTTGAAAGTGGAATACTGCAGTTTTGGACATATTTATAGATTTGGTAATTAAAACGGCTGAGATGCTGGGCAGAACTCTCAGTAAACGGTCACCATATTTTTTTAAGGTTTTTTTTTTTTTCCTAAAACTTGTAGTGTGGTGTGTTTTGAATGCGGAATACAGCAGTATTGGACGTATCTATAGCGTAGGTAATGAAAACGGCTGAGATGCTGGACAGAACTCTCAGTAAACGGTCATCATATTTTTTTTTTTTGTTTTTTTGTTTTTCGCTATAACTTGTAGTGTGGTGTGTTTTGAAAGCGGAATACAGCAGTATTGGACGTATTTATAGCTTATGTAACGAAAACGGCTGAGAAGCTGGTCAGAACTCTCAGTAAACGGTCACCATATTTTTTTTTGTTTCTTTTTTTAGTTTTCGCTAAAACTTGTCGTGTGGTGTGTTTTGAAAGCGGAATACAGCAGTATTGGACGTATCTATAGCGTAGGTAATGAAAACGGCTGAGATGCTGGGCAGAACTCTCAGTAAACGGTCATCATATTTTTTTTTTTGTTTTTATGTTTTTCGCTATAACTTGTAGTGTGGTGTGTTTTGAAAGCGGAATACAGCAGTATTGGACGTATTTATAGCTTAGGTAACGAAAACGGCTGAGATGCTGGTCAGAACTCTCAGTAAACGGTCACCCACCATATCTATTTTTGTTTTTTTTTTTTTGCTAAAACTTGTCGTGTGGTGTGTTTTGAAAGTGGAATACAGCAGTATTGGACGTATCTATAGCGTAGGTAACGAAAACGGCTGAGATGCTGTGCAGAACTCTCAGTAAACGGTCACCATATTTTTTCTTTTGTTTTTTGTTTTTCGCTAAAACTTGTCGTGTGTTGTGTTTTGAAAGTGGAATACTGCAGTATTGGACGTATTTAAAGCGTTGGTATCGAAAACGGCTGAGATGCTGGGCAGAACTCTCAGTAAATGGTCACCATATCTTTTTTTGTTTCTTTTTTTGGTTTTCGCTAAAACTTGTTGTGTGTTGTGTTTTGAAAGTGGAATACTGCAGTTTTGGACGTATCAATAGCGTTGGTACCGAAAACGGCTGAGATGCTGGGCAGAACTCTCAGTAAACGGTCACCATATTTTTTTTAAGGTTTTTTGTTTTTCGCTAAAACTTGCAGTGTGGTGTGTTTTGAAAGCGGAATACAGCAGTATTGGACGTATTTATAGCTTATGTAACGAAAACGGCTGAGATGCTGGTCAGAACTCTCAGTAAACGGTCACCATATCTTTTTTTGTTTCTTTTTTTAGTTTTCGCTAAAACTTGTCGTGTGGTGTGTTTTGAAAGCGGAATACAGCAGTATTGGACGTATCTATAGCGTAGGTAATGAAAACGGCTGAGATGCTGGGCAGAACTCTCAGTAAACGGTCATCATATTTTTTTTTTTGTTTTTATGTTTTTCGCTATAACTTGTAGTGTGGTGTGTTTTGAAAGCGGAATACAGCAGTATTGGACGTATTTATAGCTTAGGTAACGAAAACGGCTGAGATGCTGGTCAGAACTCTCAGTAAACGGTCACCCACCATATCTATTTTTGTTTTTTTTTTTGCTAAAACTTGTCGTGTGGTGTGTTTTGAAAGTGGAATACTGCAGTATTGGACGTATTTAAAGCGTTGGTATCGAAAACGGCTGAGATGCTGGGCAGAACTCTCAGAAAATGGTCACCATATCTTTTTTTGTTTCTTTTTTTGGTTTTCGCTAAAACTTGTTGTGTGTTGTGTTTTGAAAGTGGAATACTGCAGTTTTGGACGTATCAATAGCGTTGGTACCGAAAACGGCTGAGATGCTGGGCAGAACTCTCAGTAAACGGTCACCATATTTTTTTTAAGGTTTTTTGTTTTTCGCTAAAACTTGCAGTGTGGTGTGTTTTGAAAGCGGAATACAGCAGTATTGGACATATTAATAGATTTGGTAATTAAAACGGCTGAGATGCTGGGCAGAACTCTCAGTAAACGGTCACCATATTTTTTTAAGGTTTTTGTTTTTCCTAAAACTTGTAGTGTGGTGTGTTTTGAAAGCGGAATACAGCAGTATTGGACGTATCTATAGCGTAGGTAATGAAAACGGCTGAGATGCTGGGCAGAACTCTCAGTAAACGGTCACCATATCTTTTTTTGTT
The DNA here is from genome assembly GCA_905147715.2 of Xestia xanthographa. NCBI lineage: Eukaryota > Metazoa > Arthropoda > Insecta > Lepidoptera > Noctuidae > Xestia > Xestia xanthographa. Next base: position 5,282,623 of record LR990661.1, on the reverse strand, counting down.
TCTTTTTTTAGTTTTCGCTAAACCTTGTCGTGTGGTGTGTTTTGAAAGTGGAATACATCAGTATTGTACGTATTTATAGCGTAGGTAGCGAAAACGGCTGAGATGCTGGTCGGAACTCTCAGTAAACGGTCACCCACCATATCTTTTTTTGTTTTTTTTTTTTTTGCTAAAACTTGTCGTGTGGTTTGTTTTGAAAGTGGAATACTGCAGTATTGGACGTATTAATAGCGTTGGTATCGAAAACGGCTGAGATGCTGGGCAGAACTGTCAGTAAATGGTCACCATATCTTTTTTTGTTTCTCTTTTTTTAGTTTTCGCTAAAACTTGTCGTGTGTTGTGTTTTGAAAGTGGAATACTGCAGTTTTGGACGTATTAATATCGCTGGTATCGAAAACGGCTGTGATGCTTGGCAGAACTCTTAGTAAACGGTCACCATATATTTTTTTAAGTTTTTTGTTTTTCGCTCAAACTTGTAGTGTGGTGTGTTTTGAAATTGGAATACAGCAGTATTGGACGTATTTATAGCGTAGGTAGCGAAAACGGCTGAGATGCTGGTCAGAACTCTCAGTAAACGGTCACCCACCATATCTATTTTTGTTTTTTTTTTTTGCTTAAACTTGTCGTGTGGTCTGTTTTGAAAGTAAAATTCTGCAGTATTGGACGTATTAATAGCGTTGGTATTGAAAACGGCTAAGATGCTGGGCAGAACTCTCAGTAAACGTCACCATATTTTTACTTTTGTTTTTTGTTTTTCGCTAAAACTTGTCGTGTGTTGTGTTTTGAAAGTGGAATACTGCAGTATTGGACGTATTAATAGCGTAGGTATCGAAAACGGCTGAGATGCTGGGCAGAACTCTCAGTAAACGGTCACCATATTTTTTTTAAGGTTTTTTGTTTTTCGCTAAAACTTGTAGTGTGGTGTGTTTTGAAAGCGGAATACAGCAGTATTGAACGTATCTATAGCGTAGGTAACGAAAACGGCTGAGATGCTGGGCAGAACTCTCAGTAAACGGTCACCATATTTTTTCTTTTGTTTTTTGTTTTTCGCTAAAACTTGTCGTGTGTTGTGTTTTGAAAGTAGAATACTGCAGTATTGGACGTATTAATAGCGTAGGTATCGAAAACGGCTGAGATGCTGGGCAGAACTCTCAGTAAACGGTCACCATATTTTTTTTAAGGTTTTTTGTTTTTCGCTAAAACTTGTAGTGTGGTGTGTTTTGAAAGTGGAATACTGCAGTATTGGACGTATTAATAGCGTAGGTAACGAAAATGTCTGAGATGCTGGGCAGAACTCTCAGTAAACGTTTACCATATTTTTTTTATTTTTTTTTTGTTTTCGCTAAAATTTCGATGTGGTGTATTTTAAAAGCGTTATACCGCAGTTGTAGGCGTATTTATGGCATTACCAATGAAAACATCTGAGATGCTGGACAGAACTGTCAGTTAACGGTAACCATATTTTTATACGTTTGAAATCGCGGTGAGTCGCGACCTTGGCGGCAAATTGACGGAACTATGCTTAAAATCAATCAGGGTGTATAGAACTATGCTTAATACAACTCCTCGGCGTTAAAACACTGAAAATACTGTGAGATGCTATGACGTCATTGTTGAGAAGCACAGCCATTTGAAAATTAATTTGTTTAATTTGTTTAAATAACATCGTAGTTTTAAGATTACCTAGCTTGAATAGATACCCTATGACCTAGGTCATCTCAGAATAATAGGATAATAACATTATGTAAAACAGCAATAACATATAATAACTATTTGTAGGTAGTTAAACATGTACAAATTCAGGCTAGCTGATTGGCTAAAGGAAGTCCTCTTAGTATTTTATATCTAGCCAATCAAAGTTAAGTAGGTCACAGGGGTGAGGAAAGGGGAGTCGAGGGACGGGAAATGCCGGCTTCCACGCTACCGATAGGAAAATGGATATAAACCAAGTATTAGGTCAGCCACTACTTGCGCTATTAAAAATGTAAATAAAATAGGCGACTTTTTTTAGCATAGGCAGTCTTCAGTCAGCAGTCCTCAGTGTTTCTTATAACTTACTAGTGTAAAAGTCGTCGTAAATTCTGTGCAAATTGGGTAAAAGTATTGAACTATATTAACTGTGTACTCTCTATAAACTGTATTTTCTATGTGATTGCAAACTTTTATTGATAATTGTGTGTTTCTGTGTCTTTATAAAAACTATTTCGAATCAGTGTATAATCAGTTGTAAAATCAGTGTAATTAATCTAGTAATTCAATATACAGTGTTTAAATCAGTTCATCTTCTGTGGTTTTCTCTTGTAATCAACCCGTGCGGCCTGAGATCCTTTACAATTTGGTCCTGTCGAGCCGGATCTGTTGAGCTCGCTAAAAGAAGATGAGCACAGTTACGACGAGAAGTAAGTTGCGTAAATTAGAGGCAGACATGAACAAGCGGCGAGAATTAGAAGCTGACTCTGGGGTGCCATCCGAAAGGGCACACGGCTCGCCTTCAGTCGCACCTACATCAATGTCTATACCTATACCTGTGATCCCAGGGGCGGGAGGTCGAGTTTATGACCACAGAGACACGTTCACGCCAATGAGATCGGAGAGGTCACACAGGGCAAGGTCAGGGGCAAGCCACGTCTCCTCGAAGAGCGGTCACAGAAGTGCCGATTTCCTTCGTCGGAGGGTCGAATACGAGGCAGAAAGAGAGTTGGTGCGCATGAAAGAGCATTTAGTCAAGAAGAAGCTTGAGGTCGATCTCGCTGAGATAGACGCCGCTGCTGACGAAGATTCAGGGTCAGAGGACGAGGGAACAACGCGTCGAGTGGAAGAATGGGTGACAGAGACAGCACCCGGTGATAGAGAAACTCTCGCGTCCACTATAAGTCGCGAGCCGCCGCCGCCGCCGCGTCCAGTGCCCGCGCCCTCCCGCGAAGTGTACGTGCCCTCTCGCGAAGTTACCGCGCCCTCCCGAGAGGTAGTAGCGCCCGCGCCGCCGTCTGAATATATACCTGCGCCCCCACAGTGTGCGCCCGCGTCCGTACAGTTTCGCGAACCGCCGTACCTAGGGAATGTTACAACCCCAGCTACAACCAGTGCCCCGCGAGTGAGAGAACAGGCTCGAGAAGTGCCTGAGTGGAGCAACACGTTCGCTGACGACGCAGACAGAAGCAGGTCACGAGATAGGAAGATAGATCAGCTGGCGGACGCTATAACTAGCTTAGCACGTCCGCGACCGGTACCAAGACAAGCATACGAGTTGCCGTTTTTCAAAGGCGACCCAGCAGAGTGGTTGTCGTACAAAAATATGTACCATGACACAACAGTTATGTACGAGTTCAAGCCGCACGAGAACCTAGCGCGCTTGAAAACATCGCTGCAAGGCGACGCAAAGATAGCTGTGGAGGATTTATTACGAACCTCTACTAATCCAGCTGAAATCATGAAAACACTTGATGAAGAATTTGGGCACCCAAATCTAGTGCTTGAGTGTGCCCTAAATAAAGTGCGTGCATTGCCTAAGGTAACTGAGAGTGGTCGTGAACTTAGAAAGTTTTCAACAACAGTAAGAAATTGTGTGTCGCTCCTGAAAAGTGTTCGAGCTAACGGTTATCTAAATAATCCTCAACTGGTGAGTGAACTTTTAAATAAGCTTACAGCTGTACAGCGCGCTCAATACGGTGATTTTGCAATGGGCATGGCAACCAACCAGGGCATAGATGTGCGAGTTTCACCAAGCCTAGAAATACTCGCAGAATTCCTAAGTCATCTAGCCCGAGCCACATCCTATTATGTACAAATGGAAATGAACACTAACGCCGCTAAGAACCGACCCAATGTACAGTTTGTAAAGCAGCAATCTAAAAATATTCAACGTGTACACGTCCACTCAGACAATGAACAGTCAGTCAAGGAAACAGAGGAGCTATGTACTTTATGTGGAGAAAAACATAAGCTACCTAAGTGTGAGAAGTTTTCTAAATTAAGTGTTAACGACAGATGGCAGCACGTCAAGCAAAATAAATTATGTTTTAAGTGCATTGTAAAGAAACATGGAAAGAATTTCTGTCGTGCAAGTAGGTGCGCGTCGTGTAATTACGCCCACCACACATTGTTACATGCCGACAAGAAGAACGAGAGCGAGAGCGTCACGAATGTTAGTGATTACACTGGGAAAGCGTTATTGAAGATAATGCCTGTGTGTGTAACAGTGAACGGTGTTGACAAGCATTGTTATGCCCTATTGGATGACGGGGCAACCGTATCATTGATAGACGACTCGTTAGCCAAAAATATAAATGGAAAGCAAGTACCATTGACTCTACACAGTGCGCGCGGCCAAGAGATTGTAGATGAAACATCAAGAATAATTAGTGTGTCAGTGCGCGGACCTAACGGACAAGCACATGAAGTGAAGTGTCGCACACTGAAAAGCCTGGACTTACCCGCGCAAACAGTGCCAGCCGCAGTCATAAATGAGCACGCCCACATCCGCGACTTGGGCTGCGAGGAGATGAGAGGAGCCAGACCGCTGCTATTGCTGGGTCAAGACAACTGGGAGCTGCTGACCAGCCAGGAGACTCGCCGAGGGAAATCCGGTAAGCCAGTTGCCTCTTTGACCAGTTTAGGGTGGGTTGTGCACGGACCTGTAGGTAGCTATTTAGATACTAGTGAACATTCATTGAACTGTGTAGTAGAATCAACTATTGACTTACACGAGATAGTTAAAAAACAATTTGAGCTAGAAGCTATAGGTATTTCGGAAGTGCCTAGAACACACAAAGACGTAGAGAGAGCTAAAGCTATTTTAGATTCCACTAGCCGTCAAACAGAGAGCGGCGCGTGGGAAATAGGATTATTGTGGCGTCGGGATGACATTCAGTTACCTGACAATTATAAATATGCACGTCAACGACTAGCGGGAATTGAGCGTCGTTTATGTAAAGACGCTGTGTATGCATCAGCCTATGCAGCACAAATAGATAGGTTGATAGCTGAAGGGTACGCGAGTAAGGTGGACGGCGGTATCAAATCCGATTCGGTGTGGTATTTACCCCACTTCGGAGTAACGAATCCTAACAAGCCGGGAAAATTAAGATTGGTATTTGATGCCGCGGCCAGCTACAATGGGACCTCTTTGAATGATAATTTATTATCTGGGCCTGACTTGCTCAACTCCCTGTTAGGCGTGTTATTTAAATTTAGATTAGGGCCTGTTGCCTTCACTGGTGACATAGCCGATATGTTCTTACGTGTTTTGATTAGAGAACAAGATAGAGGGGCACAACTTTTCCTTTGGAAATGTAATAGGAATAACGAGCCTGACGTGTACGTGATGAACTCTATGATATTCGGGGCTGTGTCTTCACCGACATCAGCAATTTATATACTCAACAAAAATGCTAACCAACATAAAGAAATATACCCCGACGCGGTAGCCGCCATACATGAAAAACACTATATGGACGACTACCTAGATAGTACTTGGTCGGCCGCACAAGCCAACAATTTAATTGAGGAGGTGACTCACGTCCACGCCAGTGGCGGGTTTAATATACGGGGGTGGGTGACCAACTCTCCAGAGTTGCGCGATAAATTGAAAACAGAAATGCCTGACCGAGTTTCACTTGATAAAGGTGAAGGTGCTACGGAACGCACACTAGGAATGATTTGGTCACCGAACACAGATCAGTTGGCCTTTGACCTATCATTTAAGCGGCTACCTAAAGCCATAGTAGAAGGTCACGTTGTTCCAACAAAAAGAGAATTTCTTCGGTTCATCATGTCGATCTTTGACCCCTTAGGTTTCTTGTATCCATGTGTCATACAGTCGCGCATCCTTATGAAACGGATATGGCACACGGGTATTCAATGGGATGAAAAATTGAAACAGGCAGAAGCCAAAATATGGTTTGAATGGCTTCATAACCTACATCACCTTAAAGAGGTATCTATACCTAGGTGGTACGGTTTACAGTTAGAGCACCTAGAACTACATGTATTCGGTGACGCGAGCGAGTCCGCCTACGCGGCGGTAGCTTACATAGTAGGAATAAATACAGAGGGGAATAGGGATGTCGCCATAATAATAGGTAAGGCAAGAGTAGCGCCACAAAAGGTAACATCTATCCCACGACTAGAGTTGCAAGCAGCTGTGCTAGCTTGTAGACTAGCTGACACAGTTGTTAAAGATTTAGGAACAAAAATTAGTAGTGTACATTTATGGACAGATAGTAAAACTGTTCTTAAGTGGATAAATTCAGACGCATTAGAATTTCAAAGGTACGTGTCACACCGTTTAGCTGAGATAGATAGGAGGTCAGAGAGAACAAGCTGGCGCTGGGTTCCGTCGGCGATGAACCCAGCTGACAAGGCCACCCGGATGGACTGGCCTAGTAATAGTAATGAGTGGTTGGCGGGTCCCTCTTTTCTTCGCTGTCCACAGGAGCAGTGGCCGGTTGACATCGACCTCGACGCAGTGGCAGAGCAAGATTTGGAGAGAGTGCAGCGAGTGCACACTGTTGCAGCACAGGCCGACCCACTGCTACGGTACGAGCGGCTGCCCACATGGACACGCGCTGTTAATGTTATGGCACGTGTACATATTTTCACAGAACGATGCCGCAAGAGGCGTCAGACAACCACACCGTCAACAGACGACCTGCACGAGGCCGAGTTGCGCCTCTTACGTCTGGCGCAAGCAGAGAGCTACGCAGCCGACATAGCAGCACTACGAGAAGCTCGCCCACTGCCTCACAACAGCAAGCTACGAGCACTAGATCCTATGCTGTTTGACGACGGGCTGGTGCGAGTGCGCGGCAGGCTGGGCGCCTGCAGCGAGCTCAACTTCGGGGAGCGCCATCCTGTCATTCTAGATGGGAAGCATGCGCTCACGCGGCGCCTCTTACTCAAGTACCACGTGGAGGCGCTGCACGCAAACCAAGAGACTGTGGTAAACAGAGTCCGAGAGAAGTATTGGGTAACTAATCTACGGTCAACAGTTAAAGCCGTCACTGCAACCTGCCAGCGGTGCCGGCTAGAAAGAGCCAAGCCGGTGACACCCAAGATGGGTGACCTTCCAGCAGCAAGACTGGAGGTCACAAGAAGAGCCTTCGTGCACTGTGGGGTCGATTATTTTGGCCCCATGGAAGTCGCCATCGGTCGGCGCAGGGAGAAGAGGTGGGGTGTGCTATTCACTTGCCTCACCACCCGCGCCGTCCACCTGGAGCTGGCGGCATCACTGAGTGCCGACTCAGCCATTCTGGCCCTGAGGCGCTTGATTGCGCGCCGCGGGCGACCATCAGACATGTACTCCGACCGTGGCACAAATTTTGTCGGTGCACACACCGAGCTGCGCGCGGCTCTGCGCGACATGGACCACGACAAGCTGAGCAGCGAAGTCACCGGGCGTGGGATTGCCTGGCACTTCAACCCCCCGGCCTCCCCACACATGGGCGGGTGCTGGGAACGACTGGTGCGCTCTATCAAGAACGCACTAAAGGCGACGCTACGAGAGCGTGCCCCCCGCGAGGAGGTCCTCTACACCCTCCTTGCCGAGGCCGAGCTGATTGTCAACAGCCGGCCTCTCACGTACGTGAGCAGCGACATCGAGCACCCAGTGGTGCTGACTCCAAACCATCTCCTGCTGGGCACTGCCGCGGGAGATGCCCCGTGCACACGTCGACATCCAGCCGACCTGGACTCCCGCCGCATGTGGCGACGGGTGAACGCGCTGGCCGATCTCTTCTGGAGAGCGAGTACCTGCCGACGCTACAACGACGCAGCAAGTGGTCAAGTGACATTCCAAATGTGAAAGTGGGTGACGTGGTAGTGATTACTGATGATAGTAAACCACGAAATCAGTGGACCAAAGGGGTCATTAAAAGTGTTTATCCAGGTGCGGACTCTATAATAAGAGTGGTAGATATAAGAACGAATCATGGGGTCTTGCGCCGACCCGTTGTGAAGGTGGTTGTGCTTCCTACAGACGGAAGTGTAGTCGGTTGAACCCTTCTACAGGGGGTGGAATTGTTGAGAAGCACAGCCATTTGAAAATTAATTTGTTTAATTTGTTTAAATAACATCGTAGTTTTAAGATTACCTAGCTTGAATAGATACCCTATGACCTAGGTCATCTCAGAATAATAGGATAATAACATTATGTAAAACAGCAATAACATATAATAACTATTTGTAGGTAGTTAAACATGTACAAATTCAGACTAGCTGATTGGCTAAAGGAAGTCCTCTTAGTATTTTATATCTAGCCAATCAAAGTTAAGTAGGTCACAGGGGTGAGGAAAGGGGAGTCGAGGGACGGGAAATGCCGGCTTCCACGCTACCGATAGGAAAATGGATATAAACCAAGTATTAGGTCAGCCACTACTTGCGCTATTAAAACTGTAAATAAAATAGGCGACTTTTTTGAGCATAGGCAGTCTTCAGTCAGCAGTCCTCAGTGTTTCTTATAACTTACTAGTGTAAAAGTCGTCGTAAATTCTGTGCAAATTGGGTAAAAGTATTGAACTATATTAACTGTGTACTCTCTATAAACTGTATTTTCTATGTGATTGCAAACTTTTATTGATAATTGTGTGTTTCTGTGTCTTTATAAAAACTATTTCGAATCAGTGTATAATCAGTTGTAAAATCAGTGTAATTAATCTAGTAATTCAATATACAGTGTTTAAATCAGTTCATCTTCTGTGGTTTTCTCTTGTAATCAACCCGTGCGGCCTGAGATCCTTTACAGTCATATAGGAAGTTAGCATCTCATTTTCAAAATTGCTATTTTGTCGGTAAAGCAACAGAACTATTGTTACAGTCAATCAGGAGGTATAGAACTATGTTTTAAACAACTCTTCGATTCTGAAAAACCTTTAATATGATGAGATGCTGCGATGTCATATGTGAAGTTGGCATCTCATTTTCAAAATTGGATTTTTCAGTTTAAACGAATTGAACAATCGTTATAAACTATCAGGAACTGTGGAACTATGCTGGATGCATGCAGAACTCAAGTTATTTGTTGAGATGCTAATACTTGAGATGCTAAGTTCACAGTGACCAATATGGGCTATGCTATTATATAATACTAGAGATTGATTCTATACAATGCAAAGATAGTTGTACAATCTTCAGCAGCTCCAACAATTCTATTTAATGCTATCAATTTATGCGCCCCTGTCCATGTGGAGCAGGACCAGCATTGAGCCACGCATTTTTATCAGCGATATAATCGCCCAACTTGTAATAAGCTTGCTTACATAGTGTGCGTTCGATACATGTTTTAAATTTCGTCTCATTCAGTTCAAGAATACTTTGTGGAATTTTATTATAACATCTCAAACAGTTCCCATGAAAGATGAGTCTACTTTAGCGAGTCTGAAGCCTGGCTGGCCTGAACGAGTTGGTCCCTATTTCTAGTGCTGTAATTATGTCTATCACCTCTTTTACCAAAAAGGTGCACATTTTTTCTGACGTACATTATGTTTTCGTAGATGTACTGACAATGTACCGTCATGATGCCAATATCCTTAAACAGTTCCCTTAGAGAATCGCGCCTACAAAGATTATATATGGCTTTGATGGCTCTTTTTTGCAAAATAAATATAGACTCAATATCTGCAGCCTGTCCCCATAGCAAAATGCCTTAAGACATATACTATGAAAGTAACTAAAATAGACCAGTCTAGCGGTATCTACATCAGTAAATTGACGAATTTTTCTAATAGCATATGCCGCTGAACTTAGCCGCGCCGCAAGGGATGTTAAATGAGAACCCCATTGTAGCCTTGAATCAAGCGTAAGCCCCAGGAAAACCGTTTTATCTACGAATTAAAGTTTCTCTTTATTCAATATTATTTCACAATTACTACTTCTAACATTGGGTAAAGCAAATCTTATGCATTTACTTTTTTTTTCATTTAATACAAAATTGTTTGCTGTGAACCAATTATGGACCTGAGGTAGGGCATTATTCACGTCATCTAGATTTTGGGCCCGTCTATTTATCTTAATAATTAGGGAAGTGTCATCAGCAAACAACACCATATTTTGTGGTTGGCTTTTCAATAAATAGGGTAGATCATTTATATACACGGGAAAGAGGAAAGGACCCAATATTGAGCCTTGCGGAACCCCCATTTTTACTTTTAAACCCTGTGAATTAACACCATTTATTTGAACATGTTGTTGTCTATCACTCAAATATGATTTTATCAAACTAAGTTCAAGTTGACCTAATCCGTAATGGTCAAGTTTCAAAAGTAATGCGTCGTGATTTACGCAATCAAATGCTTTGGAAAGGTCACAAATTATTCCTATGGCGTCTTGAGACTCTTCCCACGCAGTAAATATATGCTTTAATAAGGTTACACCGGCGTCAGCCGTACAACGTCCCTTGGTGAAACCATACTGTTGATCGTGTAAAATTTTGTTGGTGTTAAAATGATTGAGCATTTGATTCAGCATTACTTTTTCAAACACCTTGCTAAAAACTGGCAACACTGTTACAGGTCTATAATTATTAGTATCTTTACTGTACCCGGATTTGAAAAGAGGTATGACTTTACTGTATTTCATTAGATCAGGAAAAACTCCTTAGTCTACACACAAATTAAAAATTAAAGCTAAGTATGGGGCTATAGTCTCAAGTATGGATGTACAAACTTTGATAGACATTCCCCATAGATCTTCGGTCAGTTTTATTTTTATTTGCCGGATAGCTTTAATAATTATCATAGGGTTTATGTGTTTAAATTTAAATTCAACCGTGCAGCCAGATACATTCGCCTTTAATAAACCGAGACTTCAGGTGAGGAATTAAGAGCCTCTGTTGTTTTTAATGGTATATCGGTAAAGAAATTTACAAATTCTTGAGCTACTTCCAGATTAGAGCTTTTAGCTATTATTGATTCAAATAAGGAAAAGTTTTGATAGTTTGGGGGTCTGTACACACACACAATTGCATGCTTATCTAGCTCAACACAGGACAGTTCGACGCAATGTTCAACCGAGAGACCTACTATATCATTACGTTGCTTATATTTAAAACAATTTTTTATTAATATTAGGGAACCTCCATGAAGCATAGTTTTACGATTAAAGCAGCTACCCACCATATAGTTCTCATAATAATAATCATTTGGTAGTCCTTTAGCCAATGTTCAGTAAAACAAATAATGTCAAACTTACTATTTTCTAAAAACAATTCAATTTCTAATAATTTGGAAGAAATGCCTTGGATATTTTGGTGGAATCATTTTAAAGTGTTCTGCTGAGGCCCTTTTTTACTAACTAATTGAGTGCAAGAAGATATATACGGTGGTAGGATTAACAATATTGTTAATGGTACCTTCTGTTGTCTCACATTCTAGTTTAAATTAATATTTGGAGTGAGGCCGGAGACTCCCGTGCCATCCTCAGACAACAAGACCCTATCACTAATAGACCCTAATTGAGAATTCTCCACGGTGACACATGGATCCTCCTCAGTACAATGTTTGTAAACATTTATAGCACTAATACTATATTCATTTAAAGTCACCTGTACATTAGTATTACTACTAATAGTCGCAGTATTAATAATAGAACTAAACTTAGACATACTATTTATATCTGTGTGAATATTATAAGCTAATAGCCGAGCTATTTTGTGTCTACAACTAATAGGTAGATACACTTTACCCCGAGTCGATCTAAGTTTATCAACGAAAGTGTTTATATCAAGATATATGAGTTTGTCACAATAATTACCTGCTAAAAAATGTAAATGTTTATTTAACATGTGAATATAATTGTTTTTTCTGTTACATACATTTTCAAAGTATGGGACAGCACACAATATTATTTTAATACACTTTAACTTCAACAACTCTGAAACATAGTCAGTGATGTCTTCCTTTTTAATCTTTGAACTATTACCAACGCATATAGTAATGGTGGTACTAGGATCACAAACAGTCTTTGTTACTGATGCCATAATCTGTATGTTGACCCTGGCATACAATAGTTTTGGGTACAATAACTCAAGTTATTACTAATTAATTTACCTAGCCCCCTACCTATACTGTCAGAGAACATAACTGAACGATTACGATAAGAATAAGAATAAATTTATTAAATCATTGTTACAATCATTTTCTTAAACTAACTTAGCACTTTGACAAAATCGTAACGAGTAAAATTTTAACATTAATATTTAGAAAACAGAGGTCCCCAAACTAGGCTGCGCCTGTATCTTGGGGGCCGGAAACGGAAACGATCATGACTATTAGGAGAAACAAAATTATTAATCCCAGGCAGACTATCATACAACTCAGGCTGTACCACGTGTGAATAATCTAGTGTAATATTAGTTGTTTGTTGGTTCAATATGCTGTCCTGAGACAAATTCTCAACCTGGTATGGGTCCTTCATTATCTCAGGCTGGATAGTATCATGGTTGGTAACTGTCTGGCAACTACATTGACCCATTACCAACTCATTTGCTGCATAAATATGTTCCCTAATTTGGTTCTGAGAAATCTTATACCTACTAGAAAGGGAACTTAGTGAGTCCTGAAGTACCTGTATTTCAGACTGTAAATGCTGAGTATCAATTTCATAATTGTTTATACTGTCCTCTAATTTTATTTGATAAATATTTAACTTAATAACTAAATCAACACGCTCTTTTCTCAGTGGGATAATTTTGGAAAAGCGTTTCTGTTGTTTCCTAAATTGATTACATTTTTTAATTATTCTGTTTAATTTTGCATATTTTTTAATCTTCCTATTGCTAACTATAAAATTCTGTTTTAATAAGGAATCTTCAGTCAGATCAATAGTTACTAAGGAGGGGGGGGTTACTATTACTTTTGAATAATTCATTATATAAGAGATTTGTTTCTTTAACCTGAGTACATTCTTTTTGTTTCTGTAACTTAACTATACAGTTATTGGTGTTTAGGCCAATTTACTAGAATCCAAACCATTAGAAAAAGAAAATAAACTTTTGAATTGGGTATGATTGCACAGCGATGTTGCTTCTCCCTCGCACTACTGTGCAAACCTATTCCTTTGCTCCTCCCACCCTTTCTCACCAGGAAGGACAGTTGCCGGCTTGATTTCGTCGCGCACGCATCCAATTTTTCTCCCAATTAATATAATTTCTTCTATGTGCAATTTACTGTGCCAAAATACCGAAGAACGAGACTCTGCTGTGAAGTGTTATAATTCGTGGACAGGAGGCCTCCGAAGACTAATAATTCTGGACATTTTCAACGAGCTGTGGTGAGTCCCATACCTACATCCATCCTTGCTATCGCTGTGCAATTTTCTATTTTGTGGTTTAAAGTCAAAGATAATCTATTCCTATAAGGTCCTTACCAGCGCAGACAATTGGCATGAATCAACTCATCTTCTAGGTACTAAACTACGCAACGGATTTTAATGCAGTTTTCAGCAATAGATTGATTCAAGAGATAGGTTAACTATCAAATTCACTTACGAGACACATGATTTGTTGCAGTGTCCGGAAGAGATCCCGAACGCTCGCGAGTATTGGCCACATATCCGTCGAGCACACCCTGACCAGAAGTACCCCATACAGAAGAACCACGTATGTGATATATGTGGCAAGAGTTTCAGTGTATGTACACTTTCATACAGTCATTTATTTGCTTATAATTAATAGAAAACACAATGAATGAAATCCAATGGGATTTGAACGTAACTGACAAAATGTGGATGAGTTATACACCTATACTACTTAACCCTTTGCGGAAAACAGTTGTGATGCTAGCCTTTCTTTATTTATCGTTTGGTTAGTGCCTAACCTGTAGCTGAGTCTTTATGCCACCCATGACTCGGCTGATGCTATAACATTGTTACGAGCTGGGTACGGGATAAATTAATTACTACCGATCAAACAACTGAATAACTTTAATAATCACTAAACACTTAAAACACGATCACTAATACACTACTGACTGATCACTATTCACTTAGATATCGCACTTACTAGTTCACTTCGATTCGCTTCGTACTGCAGCCAAAATGAAGACTGCCGCTCCGCGTTCGTGGAAGAATGTCGCTGCGCCCCCGCAAGGGGGCGCGGCAGGCGGCGTCGGGGCTATGCCCCCTGGCCGCGGATGCAGTACCTCGGCCTGAGAAATCAGGCCCGTCATTGGGTGGCCAATATAGGCTGTGGCCTGGTGGCGTGCGATCATGCCGCACGCCTGTGAGTGATTGCTATTAAGTTTTACGTAGGCGCGCCTACAGCGCTGTCAGTACAGCGCTGTTTTCTTCACGACACCTCGGCGGTCTGTCCCCGCCAGGTGAGACCCGAAGGAGGCCCGGCGGAGGACGACCAGCGGCAGAGGTGCCGACTCCGACGCACCTACGGAGGATGTAGTGGCTCCCGCCCGCCCCGCTTCCAGAGCTAGCCGGTTGCGTTACGGACGGGGAACCGTTGTGTGTGTATGGGCGGTATTGTGCTGTGTAAACACCGCCCAGTGCTAGCGTGGTTTGCGAGCCCGCGTCGCGACCCTACGCGTGTGTCTACGTGCTTGTAGAGAGATGCATGTGTGGTTTTGGCTGCACGCCCTGCCTATATTAACTTAGAACAGGTCGCGCAGCTGGGTGTATGTAGTGAGTGTGGAGTCGTTGTTGTATGGGTAAGCTGTGTGTAGCCTGGAAAACGGCTTACCCGGGCGTCAAATCCGGTGGGGAGGGGTCAACTTCCGCTACCAGGTCGCGGGGGAGGGGGCGCCTCGCGTCAGGGGGGCGCGCGTGCCAGGGCGCAATGTGCTTGACGTGGGGCCAAGCGGATGCGTCGGCACGCGCGAACATTCCCGTCGCAAGGCGCCGGATGAAGGCGTCCAGGCTCTCGATCCCGAGACCCCGCACGATGACGTCATTCCTCACGTAGCGAGGGGCGCCGACGATGGTCCGCATCGCAGTGTTTTGCTGCGTGCGGAGATGCTTCCTGTGACCCTCGCACGCGAGGACGTACCATGCGGGGGCGGCGTACGTCAGTATCGGGCGTATATAGGTTTTATACACGCCCAACTTGACGCGCGCCGGCAGATGGGATGAGAGCACTGGGCGGAGCTGGTGGCGGGCTACCCCAGCCCGCGCCGCGACCTGGCGGACGTGTGGCCCCATGGTGAGCCGACGGTCAATGGTCACACCCAAGTACTTGACCCGGGGCGACCACTCGACGTCGGTGCCAAGTAGAGTCAGGGGTGGTGGGAGGAGCGCTGATCCGGTGATCATCGCCTGCGTCTTACCCACGTTAACCGACAGCCGCCACTTGGACAGCCAGTCCGGCAGCAAATTTAGCGCACGCTGCATCTTGACCGCCGCGTACTTCGCGTTGAGCGATGTAGTGATGTACGCGGCGTCGTCGGCGTACAGCGCGAGCATCGCCTCTGGCGTCGTGGGGATGTCGTCGGTGTAACGTGAGTAACACGCTGGCGACACGCAGCTACCTTGAGGCACGCCGGCCAGCACCGGACGGGCGCTGGAGAGCGCTCCATCGACCACCACGCGGAAGCTTCTTCCTGTGAGAAAAGATTGGACCACCTTTACGATGCGGCGAGGCGCGTCGGACGTGGACAGCTTGTAAATAAGGCCGTCGTGCCACACGCGGTCGAAGGCCTTCTCCATGTCGAGGAGTACTGCCACCGCATACTCCTTCTTGTTAATGGCTTGTGCCATGTGGTGCAGTACCCTCGACAGCTGGAGCGTCGTACTGTGTTCCGACCTAAACCCGAACTGTTCGGGCCTTGGGTCGATGTGCGGCTGGAGATGCCGCAGCAGGAGTTTTTCAAACACCTTGGAGATAGCAGCTAGCAGCGTGATGGGCCGATAGCTCTCCGGCTTCAGAATGTTTTTCCCCGCCTTGGGCAGCATGATGACGCGCCCCTCCTTCCACGAGGAAGGGAACGTCCCGGTGCGCAGTATCGCCGTGAACAGGCGCGCCAGCGCCGCTACCATGCGGAACGGCAGCTGGCGCAGCACTGCATTGGTGACACCGTCCGCACCGGAGGCCTTCCTGGGTTTCGTCCTCAGGATGGCGCGCCTCACTGCCCCAGGCGAGAAAAAGATGGTGTCTTCCTCAGGAGCTATCGGCGTGGCGAATTAGTCCCCAAGGTGTTTCTCGACTGCTGCGACATGGTCGACGTTGTTGGTCGGATTCGGTTGGAACTGACGCTCCAGATGCTCAGCGAAGACCTCCGCGCGGTCCTCCGCTTTGTACTTGAGCGCTCCGCCACTGTCTTGTAGAGGGCGCACCGGAGCTGGGGTGCTCGTCAGTTGTCGGCAGAGTCTGTGGGTGGACGGCCAATTGCCGGCCGCCTCCTGGATGCGATCTTCCCAGCTCTCGGCTTCGCGGTTCCGGAGCTCGGTCTTAATCTTCTCCGCGAGACTGTTCACCTGCGTCTTCAGGGATGGACATCTAAGTTGTTGCCACTGCTTGCGCAGGCGCCTCTTGTCGGCGATCATCCGTTGTAGATACACTGGCAGGGGCGGCTGAAGCACTCTCCCCTGCGGTCCTGACGTAGTCGCCGCTTCCAAGGCGCTCCGTATGCAAGCAGTGACGTCGTCCGCGGTCTGGTTGACGTCCGCGGAGGTAATCACGGGCCGAGACGGAGTGGTGGCCTCAATCTTTTCTTTGAAAGCTTCTTAGTTGATTCGTCGACGTGGCGCTGCGGGTGGGAGTCTGGTCGGCATCCCCGATAGGACGACGAGAACTGGATGGTGATCGCTCTGCATCTCGTCGTCTAGTACCTGCTGCGTGATCTGGCAGTGTAGCCCTCGGTAGGCCACGATGTCCAGCACGTCCGGCATGTGTATGTGGGCGTCCGGGTAGTGGGTAGGCGTCTCTGGGCCGGACACCGTGTAGCCGAAGGCTTCCGCGTCCGCGTAGAGTCGTCTGCCCCCCGTGTTTGTCACGGCCGAGTTCCACGCTGGGTGCTTGCAGTTAAGGTCACCAGCAAGGATCGTCGCGCCGCTGTTGGCCTCAAGTAGGGCCCTCAGCTCCGTGGGGTCCAGTTTGGCCGAGGGCGCCTTGTAGCAGGCGTAGATGGCGAGATCCTCGCCAGCGACGTGTAGCTGCACACCCAGCGCGTAGAACGAGCCGAGTGACGGCACAGGGAGTTCTTGATGGACGACCCTACGCCTCACCAGTACCGCCAGACCACGGTATGGGGTGTTGAGTGCCGACCTCTCATCTTTCCTATAAGCGAGGTATCCCGGGACTTTGAGCTTGACTTCTTGCCCCAGATGCGTCTCGCTTATTAGCGCCACGTCGATGTCCTGTTCATGTAGGAGGCGGCGGAGGGGGGCGACCTTACCTTTAAGGCCGCGGGCATTCCAATGAATTACCCTCAGCGGCCTAGCCATGGTATAGCTTGAGGAGGGAGGCTAGACCGTCGAGGATAACTAACTCCGCGTCCTGTCCCTGCCTGATGGCCTTGATAAGGTCCATTAGCAGCTGGATGGCGCAGGCTGTAAATTCTTTTTTCTTCTCGGCGTCAGCGGTTGGGCCGGCGCTCGTGGTCCGTCTTGTAGTGAGTGGTTGGGCCGGGGGCCGCGCGATGCCGACGCCTGCTGTTGGCCTACCACTTTTCTTGGTGGATGTGGATGTGGTTGGTGGTGGCTGCGATGGTGGTGGAAGTGGTGGGACAGCCTGCGCCTGGGACGAGGTAAGGTCGGCCCTTTGGGTTTCTTCCGTGGTTGCGGGGGGAGGGGGCTCGGCTTTCTTGCCTTTCCCCCTGCGCTTCTTCCCCTTCCGCTTCCTCCGCCGCTTCGAGGAGGAGTGGGGAGGGGCTTCTACCCTGGTGGTGGGCCCGTTGGCCGCCGCCATGAGCGACGCGCCTTGGACCTCGGTGGAGTCCACGTCTTGGCGCCTCTCGGGGACCTCTTGTGGTCGGCTTAAGGCGGTCGTGGCGGCGACAGTACCCGCTCGCCTATTCTTGAGCTCCGCCTGGAATGTGGGGCAACGCACGTTGTTGGCGGGGTGATCACCCCCGCAGTTGACGCACGTCGCCGGCTCGTCGCGTGGGCGGGGGCAATCGCGCGCGGCGTGCCCCTCTCCACAGCGGACGCAGGCGAGCGGCCGGTGGCAATGGTGGGACGAGTGCCTAAACTTTTGGCACCGGTGGCATTGAGCGGGCCCACGTTTTCCCCGCCAGGCTTCAATTTTAACACCGCGCATGTACAGGAACGTGGTGGTGTCAAAAATTGACCTGGTCTCCGGTTTCCTCTTGAGGACGGCGTGAAACACGCAGCCGGGTCGTCCCTGGCGCGCCTTTATATGGCGCACGTACTCCGGCTCGTGTCCCATGTAGGGCGTGCAAAACCGGTTTTCCGGTTTTGTGAAAAACCGGAAACCGGACAACATTTACGGATTTTTGAAAACCGGGTTTGAGAGTCAAAACCGGAGTTAACTCCGGTTTTCCCGTTATTGAATTACATTTTGATTTAAATCAACTTTTTTCGAACGCATTTAATTAAGAAATCTTCAATTGAGAGTCATCAAATAAATCCGAACGCAACCTACACCCTCTTACACTTCTCCCTCCGCGACCCCCGCACCCACGAAGCGACTCCTGCGACCCGATCCCGCCTGCCCAAACTCAAACCTTACCTTAAACTTTTCCCAATCCCTATGGTGCTGACATATCTGCGACTATTACAAACTTATTGCAGCAGCTAAAATATAAGCTCAAGGACTCTATACTCTCGCCGTAGTTGTCTCCGAGTAGTCCGTGCCATCGTTATCGTTATCATCTGACGCTGAAGTTGTAGCTGATGAGCTAACTCTTCAAGAGCAGCTTGATAAGGAATTGGATAAATACAGTAAAACCCCCAAGAATCGGTCTTATTTCGACCTTGCATGGTTTGTCAAGGTAGAACAAGCCATGTATGAAAGCATGACGTAACTATTTGATTTGTGTACTACCAACAAGTGTTGAGAGTGGGAAAGCCTTTTCGAGTGCTGGGTACTTTTGCAACAAAATAAGAAGTACGCTATGATCTGATAAAATGTTAGATGCATTTCTATTCTTATGAACAAATTATCAAGAACAGCGGTCTCATGGAAATAAATATTATTGTATATTTAAATTAGTGTACGGTACACAGTTGATTTGATCTCGTTTTATAGTCAAATATGAATCCTTCAATGTTGTTAGTAGTTCGTAATTAATGAGCTCAAGATTAAAAAAATCGAGACGTTTTTTTGAATCTTTTCGATTTCTTAATGATTCGGTACTATGCATGTTATATATTGTCTTAAAACATTTCTTTTGGAGAATTAATGTGGATTGTACATTTGTCGAGTTGTAAGTTAACAGTGGGTACACATTTCCAAAATACGCATTTCTCGTAACACTTGGATTTGTAGTTTCTGCCAAAACTGACAATGCGATTAGAGATACCACAAACTTACTTGTTGTTGATTTGATCTCAGTGAGTTAATCTTTATATTATTTTAAGTTCATGTTATCCATATTCCAAACTATTAATGTTAGTCGAGTGCAATTAGACAAAAAATACTCAAAAGGTGGAACGAAGTTTATAGTGGTCCCATTTTCATGGGATTTTTTTTATTGAGGTCCTGGAGGAGTGGAGAAGTTAAAAAAAAAAAATTAGCCGCTCGCTTTTTTTTTTTCAAAAAAAAGTATCAGTTACCAATTTCAAAAGAAATCTTGGTCTTAAAATTCAAAATTTTAAAAATAATTGCAGAAATAGGACATTTTCAAAAATACTTGAATTATTGCATTACATCGACTACAATAAACAAAGAAACAGACCAAATTAGCGTTTAATGGATGCACGTAGGTCACACTATTACGCTACAATATGAATTCGTCGAATTTGAAGTTATTCATAAACGAAAAAAATATATTTCAATGAATTCCTAAAAAAAAGTGGCGAGCGGCGAAATTTTTTTTTTTAACTCTCTTCTCCACTCCTCCAGCAACTCAATAAAAAAAGTCCCATGAAAATCGGACCACTATAAACTTCGTTCCACCTTATTGTCTAATTTGCACTCGACTATGACTGTGTTCTTCTTGGTATTGGCATAAATGGTTGATTAAAAAGAGGTTTGATACAATTTGTTTTATTTGTGTATCTGAAAATATTGTTTTGTTGTTAAAATTCAAATACGTATAAAAAAAAATGTTGCCGAAACCGGGGCTAACACCGGTTTCCGGTTTTGGGCCCTCAAACCCGGAATTCAAAACCGGTTTTGAAGACCTTCCGGTTTTGCACGCCCTAGTCCCATGGCCCGGAGCTCCTCCTCGATCTCCTCCGGGGGGGTGTCGACCGGCAGCCGTGTGATGGCCACCTTGTAACAAATCTACTTGCTCCTATTTAAAATAAAAGGATAAGCAGACTTGTTCAAATACAATTTTAATTTAGGAAAGATAAAAAATACAGCTAGTTATAAAAAACTACCTAGCACGCACTCAGTTTTAAAGTTTATGCACTTAGATGGACAATAATGAGTTTACCACACTGTAAGAACGGGATCAGGCATCAGGGTAGCAGATCGATAACGGAGTAACCTTGAAGTTGAGCTCTGAAGCAGTAGAAACGGCGGCAGCGCAGATCTCAGAGTTCACTAGGACAGCTCAGCAGCAAGACAGTGCAGAACTCAGGGCCAGACGTAGGACAGCGAGACCAGTAGACGGACAGGCACGTAGTGGGAGTGGGGTACGTGGGAGTAGAAGTCCCAGGAGAAACTTTCGTTGGATCCCCTGGACAGTTTAAGAATCTCACCGCCAAAACCAAGCTGCTCTCTGATACTCCTCAAATCAGATTCCAGAGTAGACTTTTCAGCCATCCGTCAGCTCGTTTCTCCCCTAAAGTAGTCTTCCTCTTTCAAATCTTACTTTTCTTAGTGTGGCCATCATCTCAACTGACAAGTGTAGTCGGCCAGGACATATTATCCATAAGTGCGTAAAGAATTTTATAATATAATTTAATACTAAGTTATTTAGTACACAATCGTAATAATCTACAAAATATAATGGCTAAACACATTTTGATAAAAATAATTTAAATTATACAAACCAAAAAGAGAAATCATAGAGCTAGACCATAGACTGAGCAGAAAGAGAATTAAAAAACTAACTGACAGTTTGACAATTTGACGCTTGACGTAAATATCACAACATGAAAATTATAATAATATTTTATTTCAGCTATTTCCAAGTTAATTAAAGAATCGTATTTAAATCGATTTGCTGAGTGTAGATATATAAACAAATAAAAAGCATGATAAATAGTATTATGAATGATGAATATGAAGCGTAAGTATAGCATAATACTATATTTCCCCAACGACCCCGAGAAAATTTTTGGCCTAGAACAAAAATTTTGCTAAAGTTAAAGTATTACAGCATTCACAAAACTTACATAACTCATACAAACACACCGACATCTTACGAAGTTAGGTAAGGTAGGATTCACATTCAATGATCACTACTCAACCTGATAAGTCACTAACTTTAAGGCTTATTTTAGGAGTTGTAATCCGCTCGCGTCTAAAACCACTAATGAGATGAAAATAGAAAGATTTTAACAAAGGCTTATTTTTAATGGAGTTGTCATCCGCTCCTAATCAACTTTAGTTGATAGTTAACAAGGGCTTATTTTTATGGAGTTGTCAGCCGCTCCAATCGACTTTTAGAGTCAATAGTTAACAAGGGCTTATTTTTATGGAGTTGTCATCCGCTCCAATCAACTTTTAGAGTTGATAGTTAACAAGGGCTTATTTTTATGGAGTTGTCATCCGCTCCAATCAACTTTTAGAGTCGATAGTTAGAAACAAGTTAGTCATATTAACTTGTAGAAAAGGATAGATATAAAGGAAGATTAAGAATAATCTTTTAATGGTTTAAGAAGTGATGAATGAATTAGAAAATAAATAGAGTTTTAATAAATCGAAATTAACTCTATTATAGAGGAAGGAAAGAAGAAAGAGATGAGTTATGAGTAAGTATAATAACAAAATAGCAAAAGTACGAGTATAGGGATAGCAAAAAAGTGTAAAACAGTATAAACGTGGAGTCTACAGGATCTGAGTTCTGAAGAAGGATTCGTAAGTAGTCTACTTGAAGTAATCATAGAGTGTTAATAGTTTAAGAGGGAAGGAGGGAAGGAGGGAAAGAGGGGTCAGGTCAGAACCGCAACACCGCAGTCAGTAAACTCCGAGTAGACGTCAGGGCAGCTCCCGTAATACAGTAGTCGGTAAGCTCCGAGTAAAACTTCAAGGGCAGCAGTAGGTAAGCTCCGAGTAAACGTCAGGGCAGCTCCCGCAATACAGTAGTCGGTAAGCTCCGAGTAAAACGTCAAGAGGATCTGAGTGTTGGACACGGTCCAAAAGTGTTTAAAAATGTAAGAGTAAGACACAGATTCTAAAGAAATTAAAAATCGTAAACCAAGGAGAACTTATTTGTGTTGGTGGTAAAATTCGGAACTAAAGCATAAAGTTTAGTACATATGATTGCCACCGCAAAGTTTGTTATACTTTAGTACCTATTTTTGCCACCGCGCAAAAAGATTATTACTCCATGTCCATAATACTCCATGGCCTGTTACCTAGCAACCAATGACAAATAACAAGTTGAAAAATATTTTGAGAGCCCACGATGCTAAACTTACTTCGGTATGATTTCCAGATGAAATACGTATAAATATATATAATAAGTGTGTAGGAGAATAGTTAAGTATTTGTAATAGGAGTTACGTAGATGTATAGGTTTGTAAAAACGTCCACAGGATATTCTGTCGTGAAGTGTCTCAGTCCCCTAACTTGGTAGTGACCACGAGATGGTTTTAAAAACACGCCTAGCGAAGACTGAGTACGATTACCAGTAGGTAAACGCAGTGATGTGCAAGTATGTGGGTTAACACTCCCAAGAGGCCGAAGGGGTGCCAATTATCTTTCGATATCAGTATGTGTGTAGTGGTGAAGAGTACCTAGATGATGTTTAGCTGTAGAAGAGTTGAGTCGAATAGAAGAGTCTTTAACAGGAGAGCTGAAGAAGAAAAATAAGTTAAGTTAATATTAAAAAGAGTAGGTAAGCCAAATAAGAAGTCCAAAAAGAAATACTAGTGCTAGTTTTTTTTGAATTTTGAAAATAAATGAGTGGGTTCGAGTTGATTTTACGGGGGGCGCCAATTTGTAACAAATCTACTTGCTCCTATTTAAAATAAAAGGATAAGCAGACTTGTTCAAATACAATTTTAATTTAGGAAAGATAAAAAATACAGCTAGTTATAAAAAACTACCTAGCACGCACTCAGTTTTAAAGTTTATGCACTTAGATGGACAATAATGAGTTTACCACACTGTAAGAACGGGATCAGGCATCAGGGTAGCAGATCGATAACGGAGTAACCTTGAAGTTGAGCTCTGAAGCAGTAGAAACGGCGGCAGCGCAGATCTCAGAGTTCACTAGGACAGCTCAGCAGCAAGACAGTGCAGAACTCAGGGCCAGACGTAGGACAGCGAGACCAGTAGACGGACAGGCACGTAGTGGGAGTGGGGTACGTGGGAGTAGAAGTCCCAGGAGAAACTTTCGTTGGATCCCCTGGACAGTTTAAGAATCTCACCACCAAAACCAAGCTGCTCTCTGATACTCCTCAAATCAGATTCCAGAGTAGACTTTTCAGCCATCCGTCAGCTCGTTTCTCCCCTAAAGTAGTCTTCCTCTTTCAAATCTTACTTTTCTTAGTGTGGCCATCATCTCAACTGACAAGTGTAGTCGGCCAGGACATATTATCCATAAGTGCGTAAAGAATTTTATAATATAATTTAATATTAAGTTATTTAGTACACAATCGTAATAATCTACAAAATATAATGGCTAAACACATTTTGATAAAAATAATTTAAATTATACAAACCAAAAAGAGAAATCATAGAGCTAGACCATAGACTGAGCAGAAAGAGAATTAAAAAACTGACAGTTTGACAATTTGACGCTTGACGTAAATATCACAACATGAAAATTATAATAATATTTTATTTCAGCTATTTCCAAGTTAAAGAATCGTATTTAAATCGATTTGCTGAGTGTAGATATATAATAGTTATTTATGCAACTGTTGTATAATGAGGGGTATTAAAACACGAATGTGTGTTTATCACACGAGGCGAAGCCGAGTGTGATAATAGTATCACATGAGTGTTTTAATACCTAATTATGTACAGTTGCATACAAGACTTTATCTACATCCATGATATGAATCCTCCATAAAAGGTTCTGAAACCATAGGGTGTTGCAGTGTTGTAAGAAGTCTATGTAAATTCATGGAAAGTTTAATTGCTGAGTATTTAATACAAACAAACCATGTATAGGTAATAATATAATTATTTACATTTTGGATTGTACAATTATTAAAATTCACATAGCTTGTATCACTCATTTTTGTAAACAACAAAGTACATAATGCAATACAAATCCAAATATCGAACAAAAATGGCGGGATACGACGTGAATTCGAATTAACCTTTAAGTTTTTTTTTAATTACGGTGCTAGTGAATCGCACGTGCTAGACAATGTTCTTTTTTTAAAACGAGTTGCATAATGAAATTCAGTACAACATTATAACACCCGTTTGGGTGTTATAATGGTTATAATGACACTGGCTGTTTTAATGTTGGCCATAAGCTAACTGTTTCAGATACTTTTATAGAGGATTTATAGCATGGGTGTAGATAAACAAATAAAAAGCATGATAAATAGTATTATGAATGATGAATATGAAGCGTAAGTATAGCATAATACTATATTTCCCCAACGACCCCGAGAAAATTTTTGGCCTAGAACAAAAATTTTGCTAAAGTTAAAGTATTACAGCATTCACAAAACTTACATAACTCATACAAACACACCGACATCTTACGAAGTTAGGTAAGGTAGGATTCACATTCAATGATCACTACTCAACCTGATAAGTCACTAACTTTAAGGCTTATTTTAGGAGTTGTAATCCGCTCGCGTCTAAAACCACTAATGAGATGAAAATAGAAAGATTTTAACAAAGGCTTATTTTTAATGGAGTTGTCATCCGCTCCTAATCAACTTTAGTTGATAGTTAACAAGGGCTTATTTTTATGGAGTTGTCAGCCGCTCCAATCGACTTTTAGAGTCAATAGTTAACAAGGGCTTATTTTTATGGAGTTGTCATCCGCTCCAATCAACTTTTAGAGTTGATAGTTAACAAGGGCTTATTTTTATGGAGTTGTCATCCGCTCCAATCAACTTTTAGAGTCAATAGTTAGAAACAAGTTAGTCATATTAACTTGTAGAAAAGGATAGATATAAAGGAAGATTAAGAATAATCTTTTAATGGTTTAAGAAGTGATGAATGAATTAGAAAATAAATAGAGTTTGTAACGCGCTGTCCGAACGTCTAGTTTGTAGTTTGTACGGGCTACTAACATTACGCGGTACACGGGGGGCTACCCTTCCTCCCGCTTCAGCCCCGCGCAGCCCGCGCGCCGCCTGTGCTCGCGCATCCGACAGTCTGCTAGAGATGTTATATTAGGGTCATTTTTAGGTAATCATATTATTGAATATATTAGTTAACGCATATTATGATACCATACCTATTACTGGATATTAGTCAAATATTAGTGAACAGATTCATTATTAGCTACTCAATCTAATATTGATACCTGCTTTTATTCTCTGAATATGAAATATGCCTATTACCAATGATAATAATGGAAATGATGAATGATGATGAAAATGAAAAACCACCACCAAACCAAAACCTCCACTAAAAATAAATACAAAATAGCTACTAACTTAATACGTATTACGTAAATATTATCAATCACTGCGACATTGCGTGCACGGTGCTATCTGAATATAATATGGAGTCGCTGTGAACTTCGGTCACCGCTAATATTCGTATTAGTTAGATTAGCGAATACACAGTGCGACAGAAACAAGTGACCAAATTTGAAAAACGGTTTTCATTGCTTACTTACTTTGTTCCCAACTCATGCAGCTTTCATACGAAGCCCGACGTGTATAACTATATTATCTTTACAATTACAATACACACATTACGTGCATAATTCGACAAGCAAGCGGCCAGATACTATTCATACAATACAATATTCATCTCGCTCACTCGCCCGCCTAGAGTCGGTTTAGGCGAGTCTTGTCATCTCGCTCACTCGTTGGCGAGCGAGTGAGTGAGATGACGGCGAGTAGGTAATAGACTAGCGAGCGAGGTGAGTCGCACACACAGATTATAGCCTCGCTATTACGCGTCCCTAATATTTGACTAATACCTGGTAACCTATTACTTTACATTCGCGTATCCTAATATGAATATAAGTGGCTTGTATTATAATACCTGTACCTATTATGAATATATTAGTTACACCTCTACAGTCTGCACACGCGAGTCGATGCAACGCGTACCTAATGGCGCGCTCGCGACCATTGTCTCAATAATGTGATTGATTTCTGTATTCCCATGTGTGTAACCCTTGCGTACCTAATTAGACATTATTCCCTAACAAACTCGTTTCATTCCGTTCGCGAAAAAACCCCAAGAACAAATGTTATAAGTGGCGCTCCAACTCGTGGCCGCGAACGAGTTTAAACCAGTTTGTGCCCGCCCGACCGTTAACTGTTTTCGGTGTTCCTGTGTTCCTGTTCTCTGGTACCTTCGTAAAGAGTGAAGATGCCTCCACGTAGAGTACGAACGGACCCAAAGGCAAGTGACGCTGACGCGCACTCCAGCTCGGATGAAGAAACCAGGAGACCTTCGCCAGTGCTTATGTCTGGTGACCAGCTGACTTCATTTCTTACCGCCTTCGCGAATACTCAGGCGGAAGCAAATCGGCAGCTCGTCGAATCCCTCATGGCATCGCACGCGGCAGGTGGTTATTCCGCGGCGACGCCCTCACCGACACCGTCGTCGACTAGCAAATCAGGGAACATGTCCAAGTGCACGGCACGCTTCGATGGTTCGAACCAAGATCCTGATGTCGTAGAATCCTTCATCGACTCCGTCGAGATCTACAAAGAGTGTGCATTGGTTAACGATGACCTTGCGCTTCGTGGTCTCCCGATGCTGCTCCATGGCGAGGCTGCAGTATGGTGGAGAGGGATCCGGACGGAGGTGTCCTCGTGGTCCGAAGCCGTCAAGCGACTACGTAGTATGTATGGTACTCCGTGTCCTGCTTACAAGTTATATCGAAAGATATTCGCTTACGAACAAAATGAAGAACTCGCGGACTCCTTCATTGTACGTATACGAGGCATGATTGCTAAGTTTCCTTACGTATTACCCGAAGAAGCTAAGATAGACATGATATACGGATTATTACATAAACGTATTCGAAAGCGATTACCCCGGGATACGGTTAGCAGTTTTGAGTCGCTAATCGACAAAGCCCGAGATATAGAAGAATCCATCACGGAAAGTTCCAGTGCTAGTACTTCATCGCAGTCGGCGCCAGCGGAGACGCCTCGCGAGCGGTACGCGCGGGCGCCGCGCGCCGCCGCCGCCGCCCCGTGAGTCAATGTGGCGGGAAACGGTGCGACGTCCCCGTCGCTCAGTGGTGCGGGAGCTCAGCAGTCGATCGCGCGTTCGCAGGTTCGATCCGTACGTAATACGTGTAACGAAGTGCAAAGTGCCGATAAAAATAATACCGCGAGTGAAGCAAAGTTATTCTGTGTGTATTGCAAAAATCGAGGTCATACGCGTGATTTGTGCCCAAAGAAAGACTCTAAAGTATCGTCTAGTAATAATAAGTCTAGCCTTATTTGTTACGGTTGTGGTGAAAAAGGGTATGTAAGAGCGAATTGTCCTACTTGTAAAAATAATATTGTATCGAGTGTGAGTTGTAATGTTACTAATTCAAATGAACCACAACATCAACGTAATGTATTCTATTCACTTACCACGGCAGAAGACTGTTGTAATGTAAGTAGTACTTCGAATAATATCATCGCGCCAGACCGTCCTATTTTAAATATAGAGATTTTAGGTTACAGTGGCTCAGCGCTTATAG
Source organism: Xestia xanthographa (assembly GCA_905147715.2). Lineage (NCBI taxonomy): Eukaryota > Metazoa > Arthropoda > Insecta > Lepidoptera > Noctuidae > Xestia > Xestia xanthographa. The sequence goes on along the minus strand of LR990661.1, from coordinate 5,254,586 downwards.
ATACGGCCGCCCGGCGTAGTATCGCGGGTTCAACGCTGTATGCACTTCTTTTACGTTTAAATGTTAAATTTAAATCGCAGACTATGTCGGTTAGACTGGCTGATGGTAGTATTCGTACGAATACTGTATTGTTAACATGTGTTAATGTGAATTGTATGTCTTTGTGTATTCCTGTTGAGTTTGTTGTGTTTCCCGATGCGTCAAACAACGAAACGCTATTAGGGATAGACTTCATTACTAAGTCTAAGTTGGTCTTGAACTTTTCGTCTATGACATGGTTCACAGCTGATCGGCCTCAGGTCACTCACCCCCTGCTAACAGAGAGTTCACGCGACGTGGTGGAGTGCGCCTCTGTCAACCTATTGAGGGAAGACGAGGGCACTTTGTTGACTCAGGAGGAGCGTTCCAGCTTAGAAGATCTACTCGGTGAGTATTCTGATATTTTTGACTTAGTGGGGGATCCGACGCCGTTTGCGGAACATCATATAGATACGGGTGACCATCCTCCTATTGCTGTTCCACCATATCGAGTCACGCCAGCGAAGAAGGAAATTATTCGTGCGGAACTCGATCAGATGTTAAAAGAGGGAATCATTGAGGAATGCGAGTCTGCCTGGTCTGCACCAACTGTTCTGGTACCAAAGGCTAATGGTGGGTATAGGTTTTGTGTGGACTACAGGAGGCTCAATGCTGTGACAAGAAGTGATGCGTATCCTATGCCACGCATTGACGAGCTGCTGCATTCAACGAAGAAGGGTTGCGTGATGAGCTCCTGCGACCTTAGAAGTGGTTACTGGCAGTGTAGCATTAAGGATCAGGATAAAACAGCCTTTGTTACACCGTTCGGTACGTATCGCTTTAAGCGTATGCCGTTTGGCCTTAAAAATGCGCCGGCTACGTTCCAGAGGCTTATTGACAGGTTTCGTTCGGGATCCTCACTTAAGGATGTTACCGTGCTAACGTACCTTGATGATATACTTGTGATATCGGAGTCATACACCCATCACCTTTCCGATCTCCGTGCAGTATTCGACCGTCTCCGCTTGTTTAAGCTCCGAGCGAATCGAGAGAAGTGCGTTTTCGCCAGGGACAAGGTTAAGTACTTGGGTCACGTGATCTCTCAGGAAGGTATATCACCGGATGAGGACAAGGTACGTGCGGTTCTGAATATGAAGGAGCCTACGTGTCTTCAGCAGCTGCGTACTTTTCTTCAAACATGCTCTTGGTTCCGCAAATTTATACCAGACTTTGCGAAAGTAGCTGAACCACTCACGCGCTTAACCAGGAAATCGCAGGTGTGGGAATGGAGTTTGGAGCAAGGTAAGGCTTTTGAAGCTCTTAAGAAGCTGTTGACCACGTCTCCTATTCTGGTGCAAGCGGATTACACGAAACCATTTCTACTGAGGACTGATTCAAGTAACTATGCTTTGGGTGCAGCTTTACTCCAGGGGGAGTCACCCCATGATGAACATCCAATAGAATACGCTAGCCGTCTGCTTACTCAAGCCGAGCAAAACTACTCGACTACTGAGAGAGAGGCTCTCGCGGTAGTCTGGGCTGTCGAACGGTTCCGCGGCTATATTGATGGTCATCAAGTCCGGGTGATGACTGACCACCAACCCTTGAAGTGGTTGTTTTCTCTCAAGTCACCAAGTGGCAGGTTGGTTCGCTGGGCCATGAAGCTGCAAGCTTTTGACTTACGCATCGACTATACACCAGGTAAGGCTAATGTACTAGCCGATACTCTTAGTCGACCCGTGACTGAGGATGGTGTGCCACCGGGATGTGATATCTGTCCGGTTGTCGTGGACGTACCACACTGGGATGCAACTTCGACCCGGGAAGCTCAATTGGCTGATCCGGAAGTGGCCAAGATTATCCAGGATTTAGAAGGAAAGGATGAACTTGCTGTTACACGCTGGACTGAGAGAGGTTATCTCTTGAACCAAGCTGTTCTGTATAGGTATGTGCCTGATACTGATTCCGAGGAGCCTCAACTCGTCATACCAGAAAGCCTGCGAGGTAAGGTCATGTTAGAATGCCATGACTCGCCCACGGCCGCTCATGGTGGTATCGATAGAACATTGCATCGTATCGCGCAACGGTTCTATTTCCCTGGTATGAGAAGGTTTGTAACTCAATATCTTAAAACCTGTGTAGAGTGTCAGCGGTACAAGCCGTCCAACATTAAGCCAGCTGGACTGCTGCAGACTCCAGTTCCAGCTCAGAGATTCGAAACCATGGCCACTGACCTCTTTGGTCCGTTGCCTAGAGGACCGCAAGGTGAGAGATGGATCCTCATTGTGGAGGACACTGCCAGTAAGTGGGTAGAAGTCTTCGCTCTCACGGAAGCTACGGCAGAGACATGTGCTAAGACTCTAGTCAATGAGGTATTTATGAGATTTGGTCTCCCTCGGCGCTTGATCTCTGATAATGGGGTGCAATTTGTAGCAGATGTCATGCAGAAGGCCATGTTTGTTTTAGGTATAAAGCAAAGCCTGGTACCTTTATATCACCCGGAGTCAAATCCGGTTGAGCGAAAGAATCGGGACCTCAAGGCTCAGCTAGCAATCTTGGTTGAAGGTCGTCATCAAAACTGGCCAGAAGTATTACCATTTGTGCGGTTTGCTTTTAATAGTTCTCTCACCAGGTCTACAGAGCACACGCCTGCTTACCTGACTTTCGGTCGGGAGCTGCGGTCCCCTTTGACTGTCCAGGCGGATCTAAGGGCGGTCGTAGAGTCCGAAAATTTCGTACCTCAGATTACACCATACTTACTCAAGCTCGCAGATATCATCTCGACAGCCAAGGAGAACCTTGAGCGTCACCAGGATGCTCGCAAGGTTTACGCTGATCAGGGCCGGTCGTCTCCTGAGGAGTATATTGAAGGTGACTTGGTGTTAATGAAGACCCATGTGCTCAGTAACGCCGCAAAGGGTGTCACTGCCAAGTTCAACCCGAAACGTGATGGACCATACGTCATCTCTAAAAAGGTGAGTCCAACTACGTACCTATTAGCCCATCAATCTGGCGAAGTTTTTGGTAAGTACCACGTCTCGGACTTAAGGCGCTATCATGCCAGAGAGGGTGAATGTCCTGAGCCGATTATTCCTAAACGTAATAGAGGTCGCCCACGGAAGGTGACCTAACTGCAGCGCTTTTGTCGCCATTTTGTTTGACCACTCGGGAGACCCTTCCCTGGTCAAAAGGGGGAGAGTGTAACGCGCTGTCCGAACGTCTAGTTTGTAGTTTGTACGGGCTACTAACATTACGCGGTACACGGGGGGCTACCCTTCCTCCCGCTTCAGCCCCGCGCAGCCCGCGCGCCGCCTGTGCTCGCGCATCCGACAGTCTGCACACGCGAGTCGATGCAACGCGTACCTAATGGCGCGCTCGCGACCATTGTCTCAATAATGTGATTGATTTCTGTATTCCCATGTGTGTAACCCTTGCGTACCTAATTAGACATTATTCCCTAACAAACTCGTTTCATTCCGTTCGCGAAAAAACCCCAAGAACAAATGTTATAAGTTTTAATAAATCGAAATTAACTCTATTATAGAGGAAGGAAAGAAGAAAGAGATGAGTTATGAGTAAGTATAATAACAAAATAGCAAAAGTACGAGTATAGGGATAGCAAAAAAGTGTAAAACAGTATAAACGTGGAGTCTACAGGATCTGAGTTCTGAAGAAGGATTCGTAAGTAGTCTACTTGAAGTAATCATAGAGTGTTAATAGTTTAAGAGGGAAGGAGGGAAGGAGGGAAAGAGGGGTCAGGTCAGAACCGCAACACCGCAGTCAGTAAACTCCGAGTAGACGTCAGGGCAGCTCCCGTAATACAGTAGTCGGTAAGCTCCGAGTAAAACGTCAAGGGCAGCAGTAGGTAAGCTCCGAGTAAACGTCAGGGCAGCTCCCGCAATACAGTAGTCGGTAAGCTCCGAGTAAAACGTCAAGAGGATCTGAGTGTTGGACACGGTCCAAAAGTGTTTAAAAATTTAAGAGTAAGACACAGATTCTAAAGAAATTAAAAATCGTAAACCAAGGAGAACTTATTTGTGTTGGTGGTAAAATTCGGAACTAAAGCATAAAGTTTAGTACATATGATTGCCACCGCAAAGTTTGTTATACTTTAGTACCTATTTTTGCCACCGCGCAAAAAGATTATTACTCCATGTCCATAATACTCCATGGCCTGTTACCTAGCAACCAATGACAAATAACAAGTTGAAAAATATTTTGAGAGCCCACGATGCTAAACTTACTTCGGTATGATTTCCAGATGAAATACGTATAAATATATATAACTAGCTGTTGCCCGCGGCTTCGCCCGCGTGAAGTTCGGTAACTGTCCCACTGGATCATACTAAAGGGAATTTAATAGTGTCCTCCATGTTAATCCAGATTATAAACTATCTATGTGCCACATTTCATAATCATCACAATTATTATTATCACAATCACCATCACTATCACAACCGCCATCATTATCACAATCATCATGACTATCACTATCACAATCACAATCACCATCACAATCACCATCACAATCACCATCACAATCACCATCACAATCACCATCACAATCACCATCACAATCACCATCACAATCACAATCACCATCACAATCACCATCACAATCACCATCACAATCACCATCACAATCACCATCACAATCACCATCACAATCACTATCACAATCACCATCATCGTTATCAAAATCATTATCATCGTAATCACAATCGCTATCATCATTATCACAATCACTATCTTCGTAATCACAACCATTATCATCGTATTCACAATCATCATCATCACAATCTCCATCCTCGTCATCACAATCATTATTATCGTAATCACAATCATTATCATCGTAATCACAATCACTATCATCTTAATCACAATCATCATGATCACAATCGCCATCACTATCTCAACAACAATCATTATCACAATCACCATCATTATCACAATCACCAACACTATCACAATCAAAATCACAATCACCATCACAATCACCATCACCATCACAATTATCATCACCATCACCATCACAATCACCATCACGATCACCATCACGATCACCATCACAATCACCATCACAATCACAATCACCATCACAATCACCATCACCATCACAATCACCATCACAATCACCATCACAATCACCATCACAATCACAATCACCATCACAATCACCATCACAATCAACATCACAATCACCATCACAATCACCATCACAATCACCATCACAATCACCATCACAATCACCATCACAATCACCACCACAATCACCATCACAATCACCATCACAATCACCATCACAATCACCATCACAATCACAATCACAATCACCATCACAATCACCATCACAATCACCATCACAATCACCATCACAATCACTATCACAATCACCATCATCGTTATCAAAATCATTATCATCGTAAACACAATCGCTATCATCATTATCACAATCACTATCTTCGTAATCACAACCATTATCATCGTATTCACAATTATCATCATCACAATCTCCATCCTCGTCATCACAATTATTATTATCGTAATCACAATCATTATCATCGTAATCACAATCACTATCATCTTAATCACAATCATCATGATCACAATCGCCATCACTATCTCAACAACAATCATTATCACAATCACCATCATTATCACAATCACCAACACTATCACAATCAAAATCACAATCACCATCACAATCACCATCACCATCACAATTACCATCACCATCACAATCACCATCACAATCACTACCCTCGTTATCACAATCATTATCATAGTAATCACAATAATCTACATCATTATTATAATCACCATCACTGTCACAATCACAATCACAATCACCATCACCATCGCTATCACCATCACAATCACTGCCACTTTCACAATCACCATCACAATCACCATCACCATCACAATCACCATCAAAATCACTATCACAATCACCATCATCGTTATCACAATCATTATCATCGTAATCACAATCATCATCATCACAATCTCCGTCCTCGTTATCACAACCATCGCTATCACCATCACAATCACCGACACTGTCACAATCACCGTCACTGTCACAATCACCATTACAATCACAATCACTATCACAATCACCATCATCGTAATCACAATCATTATCATCGTAATCAAAATCATCATCATCACAATCATCGTCATCATTACCACAATCATCATCATCGTAATCACAATCATTATCATCTGGATCTCAAAATAAATGCCATTTTCGTAATCAGCATCCCTGATAATCTCGGTATCGACACCCATATTGATTTTTAGACATTTCAACCCCATCACACCCCAACAGGGAATGGTAGTATTTCAGGTCTGCCACATTAAATCTTAAAATCGTTGTTTTTGTAATACACCCGACCCAATTCACCATAAAAACAATACCTGTGTTGAATTTCAGGCTTTGTTACCCCATTTCCCCCTTTAGGGGTTGAATTCTGAAAAAAAACTGAAACACAAACGTTAACTCATTTATCGATAGGAGTACTCCTGTTAAGTTTCGAATAAAGTAGTCTAACTAATCTTATTTCCCCACGTAATCTTTGGACTCCCGTTCCAACCCCTAAGGGGTGAATTTTGAAACATACTTTCTTAATGCACCCCTAAACCTCATAAAGAACTTTTGTGCCAAATTTGGAATCTCTAAACTCAGCGGTTTGGGCTGTGCATTGATTTTTATACTTTGCCACCCCATTTCCCCCTCTTAGGGGTTGAATTCTGAAAAAACCTGAAACCCGTTTCTACTCATTTATCAATAGGAGCACTCCTGTGAAGTTTCGAATAAAATAGTCTAACTAATCTTGTTTTACCCATACAAACTTTGGATTCCCGTTTAACCCCCTTAGGGGTAGAATTTTGAAAAATCCTTTCTTAGTGCACCCCTAGACCACATAAGGAACCTACTTGCCAAATTTGGAATCTCTAGACTAAGCGGTTTGGGCTGTGCATTGATTTTTATACTTTGCCACCCCATTTCCCCCTCTTAGGGGTTGAATTCTGAAAAAACCTGAAACCCGTTTCTACTCATTTATCAATAGGAGCACTTCTTTGAAGTTTCGAATAAAATAGTCTAACTAATCTTGTTTCCCCATACAAACTTTGGAGCCCCGTTTAACCCCTTTAGGGGATGAATTTTGAAAAATCCTTTCTTAGTGCACCCCTAGACCACATAAGGAACCTACTTGCCAAATTTGGAATCTGTAGACCCAGCGGTTTGGGCTGTGCGTTGATAGATGAGTCAGTCAGTCAGTCAGTCAGTCAGTCAGTCAATCAGTCAGTCAGTCAGTCAGTCAGTTTCTTCTTTTATATATTTAGATAAGTGTGTAGGAGAATAGTTAAGTATTTGTAATAGGAGTTACGTAGATGTATAGGTTTGTAAAAACGTCCACAGGATATTCTGTCGTGAAGTGTCTCAGTCCCCTAACTTGGTAGTGACCACGAGATGGTTTTAAAAACACGCCTAGCGAAGACTGAGTACGATTACCAGTAGGTAAACGCAGTGATGTGCAAGTATGTGGGTTAACACTCCCAAGAGGCCGAAGGGGTGCCAATTATCTTTCGATATCAGTATGTGTGTAGTGGTGAAGAGTACCTAGATGATGTTTAGCTGTAGAAGAGTTGAGTCGAATAGAAGAGTCTTTAACAGGAGAGCTGAAGAAGAAAAATAAGTTAAGTTAATATTAAAAAGAGTAGGTAAGCCAAATAAGAAGTCCAAAAAGAAATACTAGTGCTAGTTTTTTTTGAATTTTGAAAATAAATGAGTGGGTTCGAGTTGATTTTACGGGGGGCGCCAATTTGTAACAAATCTACTTGCTCCTATTTAAAATAAAAGGATAAGCAGACTTGTTCAAATACAATTTTAATTTAGGAAAGATAAAAAATACAGCTAGTTATAAAAAACTACCTAGCACGCACTCAGTTTTAAAGTTTATGCACTTAGATGGACAATAATGAGTTTACCACACTGTAAGAACGGGATCAGGCATCAGGGTAGCAGATCGATAACGGAGTAACCTTGAAGTTGAGCTCTGAAGCAGTAGAAACGGCGGCAGCGCAGATCTCAGAGTTCACTAGGACAGCTCAGCAGCAAGACAGTGCAGAACTCAGGGCCAGACGTAGGACAGCGAGACCAGTAGACGGACAGGCACGTAGTGGGAGTGGGGTACGTGGGAGTAGAAGTCCCAGGAGAAACTTTCGTTGGATCCCCTGGACAGTTTAAGAATCTCACCGCCAAAACCAAGCTGCTCTCTGATACTCCTCAAATCAGATTCCAGAGTAGACTTTTCAGCCATCCGTCAGCTCGTTTCTCCCCTAAAGTAGTCTTCCTCTTTCAAATCTTACTTTTCTTAGTGTGGCCATCATCTCAACTGACAAGTGTAGTCGGCCAGGACATATTATCCATAAGTGCGTAAAGAATTTTATAATATAATTTAATATTAAGTTATTTAGTACACAATCGTAATAATCTACAAAATATAATGGCTAAACACATTTTGATAAAAATAATTTAAATTATACAAACCAAAAAGAGAAATCATAGAGCTAGACCATAGACTGAGCAGAAAGAGAATTAAAAAACTAACTGACAGTTTGACAATTTGACGCTTGACGTAAATATCACAACATGAAAATTATAATAATATTTTATTTCAGCTATTTCCAAGTTAAAGAATCGTATTTAAATCGATTTGCTGAGTGTAGATATACATATAAACAAATAAAAAGCATGATAAATAGTATTATGAATGATGAATATGAAGCGTAAGTATAGCATAATACTATAACCTTCACGCTGCGCTCCGCCTCCAGTGAATAGGCGAACCACGAGGTGCCATCCGCCTTTTCTAGGTCCGTCAGGTAGCGCTGGACCACCCTGAATTCGTTCTCGCTTTCGGGCCAGAAAGGAATCCCCTTGCCGTAAGGACGGGCATTGGGGGGATCGCCCAGCTTCTGCCTGAGGGCCCTAAAGTGGGTGGCCCAACCTGGCAGCTTCTCCACTGTCAGCGGAGGATACTTCGGCCGTTTGGATGGCTTCGGCTTGGGCTGTGGGGTCACTAGTGTTAGAGACACTCACCCCGTGTTGTGTCTTCTGGCTTCTCCTTGTGGGCGATGGCGACGACGGTGCCGGCGACGCAGGGGGCGAACGCCGGACCGCCTCCGCGAAGGTGGGTGATGCAGCGCTACCCTGGCTGCGCGGCGGTGCTCGGTCGCGTAGCGGCCGCGGAGAATCCGGGCAGTAGCGCTTGGCCTCTTCTTCGTCAGCGTCATCTGTGCTTCGGCGCCGACGCTGAGGGCGCGACTCCAGCGGGTATTCGTAGCCGAAACCCAGCGACGGCGTCGGTGATGCGGGAGGGGTGTGCCTGCTGCGCAAACACGGCCCAGAGTCGACCGAGCCTGCGGAACCCACCGACATGCTCGAGCCGGCTCGCGACGAGCATGCCGATCGTCCCGCCGGCGAGTCGTAGGCCGAGGCGCGAGGAGGCGCTGGAGAGTCGGGCGCCTGCGGCGCCGATGATATCGGTCGGCCGCCAAGCGCCAGCTTGGTTGGTGGGCGTCGGTCACGCTCCGCTTGAGCCGGCCCAGCCTGCGAGCTGTGGCTCGGGCCGGCGGTGGCGGTGCGTGCAGTTGGTGTGCCGCGGCTGGAGGAGGCCACCGCGGACGCAGCCCCGGGGGGCGCGTTCGACGCGGTGAAGCGCGGTGCAGCAGCGGGCGCGGCGGCACGGGTGGTAGGGCGCGCAGTGGGGCGCACGTAGGGCGCCGATGCAGCGGCGGGGCGAGTAGTACTCGCGGGAGCGCCCGGTCCGGGTGCGGAGGCGCGCGGTGCTGGCGCGGGCACGCGTACTGTTGGCGCGGCATCGCGCACTATGACACGCGCAGTGGGCGCGGGTGCACGCGCTTGTAGCGCGCGTCCGGTGTTCGCGATGGATGCGGGTCCCGGGGCCTGGATCGGCACCGGGCGGAACGCGGATGGTCGCACGGCTACGGTGTGCGGCTGGCTCGGCGAGGGCACCGGCGCAGCGCGGGCGAGCGCCGACGACGTCGACGGGCCGGTCGCAGCTGCCGCCGTGCTTGATTCAGCTCCAGTTGTGGTTGTGGTCCTCTTCATGCCAGACTTCTTCTTCTCCTCACTGCGAGGAGGAGGCGGTCCAGCCAGCGCTGCACCGGGCGCCGCGCCGCCGATATTCGGCAACGAGACCGCCCGGTCCAGCCCCGGAAGAGGCTCCTGGTGGCTGGCGTCACCGCGTCCTAACGAGCTGCGGGAGCCAGGCTTCGGCATCTTCTTAATGAGGCTTCCTCTTGGTATGTGAAGTCGCGACCGCAGCGGTGCTCGAAGCACCGGGCAGCGAAGGAGGCTCCCCCTGTGCTCGCACTAGTGCCGAGCACTTGCGCGAACACAGGAAAAGTAAGTTAAAACGGCGGTCCGAGCGACAAAGTTTTTGTCCAGGTACCCCCAAATGTTCACACAATTGGAACGAAAAACTTTCCACAGCAACGATCGTAGCGCTAGAGAGACGTCCGATCGGTGCGGATCACTGGCGATCCGCGGGCCGACTGCCGCTCCGAGGTAGTATTCACAGCGCCCCCGCAAGGGGGCGCGGTAGGCGGTATCGGGGCTATGCCCCCTGACCGCGGAGGCCATACCTCGGTCCGTAAAAACGGACCCGTCCTTACGTTGGACACTGTCCATGGACTATTGGACGCATGTAAACATGCGCCCATATGTGTGGTTGCTGTGTTGTAACTGTAAGCGCGCCACAGCGCTGTTGCACAGCGCTGTTTTCTTCACGACACCTCGGCGGTCTGTCCCCGCCAGGTGAGACCCGAAGGAGGCCCGGCGGGGGACGACCAGCGACAGAGGTGCCGACTTACAGCGCACCTACAGTGGATGTGTGGTTCCCGCCCGCCCCACTAACCAGAGCTAGCCGGCAGTGGACCGGGTTAAGGAACCGACGTGTGTGTGTGGGCGGTATTGTATTGTGTAACACCGCCCAGTGTGTGCGTCGGTCGCGAGCCCGCGCCGCGTCCCTCCGCGTGAGTCTACGTGAGTGTAGAGACGTGCTTGTATGGTTTCGCTGCGCGACGTACCTATATTAACTTAGAATACGGCACGCAGCTGGGTGCATGTAGTGGGTGGAGTCATATTGTGCAGGTAAGCTGCGTGTAGCCTGGTACAGCTTACCCGGGTCAATCCGGTGGAGTGGGGTCATCGTCCGCTACCAGGTCGCGGGGGAGTCGCCTCACGTCAGGGGGGCGCGCATGCCAGGGCGCTAGGTGCTTGACATGGGGCCAAGCAGATGCCTCGGCACGCGCGAACATTCCCGTCGCAAGGCGTCGGATGAAGTCGTCCAGGCTCTCAATCCCGAGGTCCCGCTGGATGACATCGTTCCTCACGTAGCGAGGGGCGCCAACTATGGTCCGCAGCGCAAGCGTCTGTTGCGCGCGGAGAATCTTCTTGTTTCCCTCGCTAGTGAGGGCGAACCAGGCGGGGGCGGCGTACGTCAATATTGAGCGTATATATGTTTTATACACGCCCAACTTGACGCGCACCGGGAGGCGGGACGAGAGCGCTGGACGGAGCTGGGCGCGGGCGGCCCTGGTCCGGCCCGCGACCTTGCGGACGTGTGGCCCCATGGTGAGCCGACGGTCGATGGTCACACCCAGGTACTTGGCCCGGGGCGTCCAATCGGCGTCGGCGCCTTGGAGAGTCAGGCGCGGTGGGAGGGAGCGCGCAAGGCTGAAAGCTATCGCCTGCGTCTTACCCACGTTTACAGACAGCCGCCACTTGGACAGCCATTCAGGGAGGAGGTCGAGCGCGCGCTGCATTTTGACCGCCGCGTGCCTCGCGTTAAGCGAGGTGGCGATGTACGCGGCGTCGTCGGCATACAGCGCGAGCTTCACCTGTGGCGTAGTGGGGATGTCGTCCGTGTAACGTGAGTAACACGCCGGCGACACGCAGCTGCCCTGCGGGACGCCCGCCAGCACCGGGCGGGCACTGGAGAGCGCTCCCTCGACCACCACGCGGAAGCTCCTGTGGGTCAGAAAGGATTGGACCACTCTTACCACGCGACGGGGCGCTCCAGAGGTGGCCAGCTTGTAGATCAGGCCGTCGTGCCATACACGGTCGAAGGCCTTCTCCATGTCGAGGAATACTGCGACGGATTCTTCCTTCTTGTTGCTTGCAGCTGCCAGGTCGTGCAGTACCCTCGACAGCTGGAGCGTCGTGCTGTGCTCCGACCGAAACCCGAATTGTTCCGGCCGTGGCGTGATGTGCGGCTGGAGATGCCGCAACAGGAGTACTTCGAACACCTTGGAGGTGGTCGGCAGCAGCGTAACGGGCCGATAGCTCTCCGGCTTCAGGATGTTTTTCCCCGCCTTAGGCAGCATAATGATGCGCCCCTCCTTCCACAAAGCGGGGAAGGCCCCGGTGCGCAGTATCGCCGTGTACAGGCGCGCCAGCGCCGCTACCATACGGAATGGCAAGTGGCGCAGCGCTGTGTTGGTGATACCGTCAGCACCGGGGGCCTTCCTAGGCTTCGTCCTAGCGTCTGACTGCCCCAGGCGAGCAAAATATGGCGTCCTCCTCGGGAGCTATCGGCGTGGCGAAGTAGTCCCCAAGGTGTTGCTTGACTGTTGCGACATGTTCGCGGTCGGAAGTCGGGTTTGGTTGGAACTGACGCTCCAGGTGTTGGGCGAAGACCTCCGCCCGGTCCTCTGCTCTGTACTTGAGCGCCCCTCCCCTATCCACTAGCGGGCGCACCGGAGCTGGGGTGTTCGTGAGCTGGCGGCAAAGTCGGTGGATAGACGGCCAGCTGCCGGCCGTCGACTCTATTCTGTCCTCCCAGCTCTCGGCTTCCCTGCTTCTCATCTCGGCCTTGATCTCCTCCGCGAGACGGTTTACTCTTCTCTTCAGTGTAGGGCATCTGAGTTGTTGCCACTGCTTGCGAAGTCGCCTCTTGTCGGCGACCATCTTCTGCAGGTATGCAGGTAAAGGCGGCTGTCGTTGGGTCGCCGCGCTCTCCTGTGGTACAGTTGTAGTCGCCGCTTCCAAGGCGCTCTGTATGCAAGCAGTGACATCCGCCGCCATCTGGTGCACGTCCGCGGAGGTGGTGATAGGCCGAGATGGAGTGGTGGTCTCAATCCTCTCTGCGAAGTCTTTCCAGTTTGTTTTACGACGTGGCGCCGCAGGCTTCAGTCGGGTCGGCATCCCCGAGAGGACGACGAGTACAGGGTGATGATCCGATTGCATCTCATCGTCCAGTACTTGTTGCGTGATCTGGCAGTGTAGCCCTCGGCAGGCCACGATGTCCAGCACGTCCGGCATGTGGAGTGGGTTGTCCGGGTAGTGGGTGGGCGTCTCTGGGCCGGACACCGTGTAGCCGAAGGCTTCCGCGTCCGTGAAGAGCCGTCTTCCATCCGTGTTGGTCGCGGCCGAGTTCCATGCTGGGTGCTTGCAGTTCAAGTCGCTAGCAAGGATCGTCGCACCGCCGTTGGCGTTGAGAAGGGCCCTCAACTCCGAAGGGACCAGTTGGGTCGAGGGCGCCTTGTAAACGGCGTAGATGGCGAGATCCTCGCCTGCAACGTGCAGCTGCTCACCCAGCGCGTAGAACGAGCCGGGCGACGACACGGGAAGCTGCTGATGGACGACTCTCCTCCTCACCAGTACCGCCAGACCACGGTAACGGGAGTTGGTTGCCGACTTTTCATCTTTTCTATAAGCGAGATACCCAGGGACTCGTAGCCTATCTTCTTGTCCCAGGTGTGTCTCGCTTATCAGCGCCACGTCGATGTCCTCTTCTCTGAGGAGGCGGCGAAGGGGGGCGACCTTGCCTCGCAGGCCGCGGGCATTCCAGTGAATCACCCTTAATGGCCTAGCCATGGTACAAGGTTAGTAATGAGGCCAGGCCGTCAAGGATGACAAGCTCCGCGTCTTAACCCTGCCTGATGGCCTTGATGAGGTCCATCAATAACTGGATAGCGCAGGCTGTAAATTCTTTCTTCTTCTTGCTTTCTGCGTCGACAGCTGGGCCGGCGCTTGTGGTGCCACTCTTGGCGTTCGAAGTTTTCTTCCGTTGTTGTTGTTGGGCCGAGGGCCGCGCTATGCCGGCGCCAGCTGTCGGCCTTTCAGTCCTCTTCATCTCCGGCTGCGATGGAGCTGCTTCCGGTATTACAGCCTGCGCCAGGGTTGTAGGCAGGTCGCCCGGTTGAACTCCCTCAGGTGCGGTGGGGGGCGCAGGTTCCTTCCCCTTGCCCCTTCGCTTCCTCTTCCTTCCCCTCCGCCGCTTCGAGGAGGTGGGGGGGGGCTTCTCCCCAGTCGGTGGGCCCGTTGGCCGCCGCCATCAGCGACGCGCCTTGGGCCTCGGTGTCGGCCACATCTCTTGGCCCCTCCGTGGTTGGGGCCGGTCGTCGTGCGGCGGTCGTGGCGGCGACTGTGCCCGCTCGCCTGTTAGCCTTGATTTCTGCCTGAAACGAGGGACACTTGATATTATTGGCGGGGTGATCGCCCCCGCAGTTCACGCACGTGGCTGGTTCGTCACGAGGGCGGGGGCAGTCCCGCGCGGCGTGCCCCTCTCCGCATCGTACACAGGCGAGCGGCCGGTGACAGTGGTGCGACGAGTGCCGGAACTTTTGGCACCGGTGGCACTGGGCGGGCCCACGTTTGCCCCGCCAGGCTTCGATTTTTACACCCCGCATGTATAAGAACACGGAGGTGTCGAAGATCCTACGTACTTCGGGCGTCCTTTTCAGTACGGCGTGGAACACGCAGCCGGGACGTCCCTGGCTCGCCTTGATGTGGCGAACGTATTCCGGCTCGTGCCTCAGCGCGCGGAGCTCCTCCTCGATTTCTTCAGGGGTGGTATCCACAGGCAGCCCCCTGATGGCCACCTTAACTCTTCGCTCCGCTGGCAGTGAGTAAGCGAACCACGGTGTGCCGTCCGCCTTCTCCAGCTCGGTCAGGTAGCGCTGGACCACCCTATATTCCTCTTCACTCTCTGGGTTGAATCGGATCCCAGTTTTGAATTGTTGGGCACTGGGGGGGTGGCCCAGCTTTCCCTTTATCGCCCTGAAGTGGGCGGCCCATCCCGGCAGCTTCTCCACCACCAGCGAAGGACACCTTGGCCTCTTCTGTGGCTTCGGCTTGGGCTGAGTTGCGGCCTTTCCTTCTGTGTCCCGGGGGGCCGCTAGCTGTGAGGGAGAGACAGCATTAGGTCTACTCACCCCTTGTTGCAACCCCGGACTCCTGGGTGTCGGTTGTGGAGAGGTAGG
Source organism: Xestia xanthographa (assembly GCA_905147715.2). Lineage (NCBI taxonomy): Eukaryota > Metazoa > Arthropoda > Insecta > Lepidoptera > Noctuidae > Xestia > Xestia xanthographa. The sequence goes on along the minus strand of LR990661.1, from coordinate 5,239,271 downwards.
AGGCGTGCTGCGGGTAGCCTCCGCAAACGTAGGTGACCCGGCGGCTACCTGACCTTGCGGCGGCGCGTGCTCGCGCTGCAGCGGTGGGTCGAGGCAGTAGCGCTTCGCCTCCTCCTCCTCGGCTTCGTCGGTGCTTCGCCGACGTCGCTGGGGTCGTGGCTCTGACCACGGGTCGAAGCCATAACTCCGCGCCGGCGACGGTGATGTGGTTGGTGAGTGCCTCCTCTGTGCACTCAGCCCAGAGTCGTTCGAGCCTGCAGACGCCACCGACATGCTCGAGCCGGCTCTCGACGAGCATGCCGACAGCGCTGCCGGAGCGTCATAGGCCGAGACACGAGGGGGCAACGGTGAGGCTGGCACCTGGGGCGCCAGGGGTGCCGGGCGCGCTCCAAGTGCCAGCTTGATGTTACGGCTTGTGGCCCTGGCCGCGGACGCAGCCCCGAAGGGCGCAGTCGACGCGGCGGGGCGTGCGGCCGGGGCGGCGTGATGCTCAGCAGGGCGCGCAGGTAGCGCTGTTGACGCCGGGGTGCGGGTGGAGGCCGCAGAGGTGTGCGGCAGAGGCACTGGTGCCGGCGCGCGTACGAGCGGCGCGGAATCGCGCACAGCCGCACGCATGGGTGCGGCGGCGCGCGCGTGTGGTGCGCGACCAATGTTCGAGGCAGCGGGCCCCGGAGCTTGAATCGGGACCGGGCGGAACGCAGACGGACGCACGGGTACGGTGTGCGGGCGGCTCGGCGAGGGCGTCGGCGCAACACGCGCAGGCGCCGAAGTCACCGACGGGCCGCGCGCATCAGCAGCAGCCCTGTCTCGTCCCGCTTCCCCCTCTTCGCCCCTCTTGGTGCTCGTCATCGTCTTCTTCGTCTTGTTCCCTGCCTTACTGGACGTCTTCTTCTCTTCGGACCGAGGAGAGGAGGGTCCAGGCGGCGCCGCACCGGGCGACACAATATCGATGTCGATGTGGGGCATCGACATCGTCCGGTCCAGCCCCGGGCAGGGTTCTTCATCGCCGGCGTTGCCGCGGCCAAACGAGCCGCGGGCCCGGGCTTCGGCATCTTCTTCCTTAGCTGCGCAGGTAAACGTGGCCTCGCGACCGCAGCGGTGCTCGCAGCACCGGGCAGCAACGGAGGCTCCCCCTGTGCTCGCACTAGTGCTAAGCACTCGCGCGAACACAGGGAAAGTGAATTAAAAGTGCGGTCCGCGCGAAAAAAGTTTTCTCCGCGTACCTCCCAATCGGTGCACAATTCGGACGAAAGCTTCTTCACCGTCGATTGCAGCGCTCAGGTTGAGGTGTTCGGCTGGTGAACCACTGGCGAATCCTCTCCTGCCGACTGCCGCTCCCGCAAACATGTCCGCTATTTATATGGTGACCAACCCTTCTAGAAAGATCCACGAATTACTGGAATTATTCTAGACAATTACAGCCGGTCATTGGCCTTTGTACAAAATAAAGAAGTAGGAACTTTATGCCCTCGGAGTCCGGTCGAAATTACAATGACAATTCCTATACCTACATCATTCGAGACTCGTCCTACGTACCTACCTATATACCTACCAACTTGTAATTGTAGGTACGAGTACGACGTAACAATATGCTGCGACTGCTATCCAAACTCATGTAGAAAAGCTATCTACATTAATGTTTCACTGGATGAACAATAGAACAACATAACGGACTTGAAAATATAATAAATAAACTTACTTACTAGACTTACCAAGCCTGTTTCTCTGTACAGTGCCAAGACAATAAATACCTTCTTTGGTCAAGTAATGTAGCAGAGGAATATTGGTATAAAAATTGTCAAAATAAATTATATGATTGATGTGCCTTGGGACTGGTCGTAACAATCGAATAACTGTATTTGATACGACTCCGAGGTCTGGTTCGCCAGGTAAACGTTCAATCTCCTGAGTAAACCTCAAACTGTACGCATACCCAGAAAGAGAGCATAAAATTCTAAAGCTCTATTGGGTTTATTGGGTAAATATCCTTACTTCCTTACTAATATTATAAATGCGAAAGTAACTCTGTCTGTCTGTGTGTTACGCAATCACGCCTAAACTACTGAACCGATTTAAATGAAATTTGTTACAAAGGTAGTCTAGAGCCTGATAAAGGACATAGGCTACTTTTTAATGCGAAAAAAGAGCTGTAAGGGGTTAAAATAGGGGATGAAAGTTTGTATGGAAAGCGCCATACACAATGAGCGCTGCGTCGCGTCGTTGCCGCCGCACGGAGGCGTGGAGTGACGTAGCGTAGCGCGGCGTAGGTGGGGGAATATCACTGTGTGTCATCCATCCCGAACGGGCAGCAGACGCGACGACACGTTGGGTAGGCGACTGTGCGAGACGTATGCAAATATGTATTTTTAAAATTCTGCTGGAAATTGATTACAATTCAAGTTGTTTACACGATTTTTGTTTTACTTAATTAATGTTCTTAGTGAAATGAAAAAAAAAAAAATTGGTAAGGATAATATTTTTTTTTTAAATTTTGGTTTAGAATTAGATTAGCATTATTTTAATTTTTTTTAGAATTAGATTTTTGTTTAGAAGCATACGTAAAATACTATTGTTTGCGTTAGTTTTGTAGTTGGGTTGATCTTCCATACAATGGATATTAAACAGCTGTGTACGTTTTTTTGTCGCTTTATTATCCTAGCCCGTAAAAAACTCGATTGTCGTCTGTCGGCATCATACATACCGAACTTTCTAAGAAATCCGTTCTTTTGTTTACAAATTGGGATTGCTTGCACGTGTAGACTGTCGTTAGTAGGAGTCATGGATTATCTATACGTTATTATATTAGTTGCTTACAAACTTTCAAACTTTACAGATTTTTCTTCTCTCCATATAAAGACAACTCCCAAAATCGTCATAAAATGCGCAATCCCTTCAGTGTCGTTATATAGTTTAAACTGCAGTTATAGGTGTTGTGGTATTTTTTTCAAATCAAGAGGTTAACGTTTTGATTCGTGAACGTTAGGTAGAAGATTTTTTTGCTTAATTACGTTGTTTTTATCCTAATAAATATGCCTGGAAAACGCAAATCTAATCTAGCGCGTAGTTCTGCCAGAGGTCGCGCTGCAAAAATTGCTAGAAGCCAAGAGTCTGAAGAGTAGACTCAAACCCGTTTTCCTTTAAATGCCGAGCGCGTCGCATCTGCTGAGATCTTGGAGCGTACTCAGCTACGCCAGCTTTTAGATGCTGAGCATCATGCGTCATTGACTGCTGCAAAGTCCCATGAAGAATCGCAAAGAAGACGTGTTTTAGACAATGACGTATTATATATAGACACGTCATGAACCAACATCGCGGCGCTTAAAAACGGCGAAAATACTAGAACTACTTATAAGCGTGAAGAAAGAGAAAGAAAATATGACACCGAACGGCGGGATGCCTGTTGCGAGAGGGAGATAAATATACATCTTCAGTCACGTCACAGGATTTATTAAATTATAAACAAACGTAGCGTCGCGCGACAGGTTGGTGCGTAACTAAGCGCGATGTGGCCAATTGGCTTCATTTCATGTTGTCATTTTAGAGTGCGGACAACGTATCTATAGTTTATATATCATTGGTTTTAGATGCTGAACGGCAGTCACAAAGAAGAAGTGCATGTACTATGGTACATGGGAGGTTTTTCAAGACGCTGCTTTTAATTGTGACCCTTTGAGCGATTATATTAATCATCGATTAATTCTTAGGATAATAAGTGTACACATATGCACGTGTCTAAAAAAAAATTAAAATGGTGCCAAAAGTCGCTATTCCACGTGGACGAAGTCGCGGGCACAGCTAGTTGTTTCATAAAATGCCTAATTTTTGTTGCACACATTTGCTCGTCTAGTGATACCCGGTGGTCAAATGGTACAGTAATAAATTTCTTGTTCAAGTAGTCTATCACGGGTCTAACTTTATGTTATCTGTCGTGTTAAGGACATGGGCGTGCGCTCCTAAGAGGCAATTAGGCAAAGCCTACCCTAACAACTTGGGCACAGTTTTACAATCATACAGTTGGGAAACGCCTTTGATGTTGAACGATGCCGCCACGCGTGTAGGTACTTAGGCTCTAAGTCGCAAGCGTGTAAGGGTATTCAAAAAATAATAATAAAAGAAACGTGATTTTGTAATCATTTATTTACATTATTAATTCAATATTAATTTACAAGACATACCTATATACTATTTTAAACACTATTTAAAACTAAATATTTACAAAACAAAAGAAGACGTGGATTGGACCCAAGTTTATGGTATATTACTTTAATATAGTTGTACTTTAAATACTTTAAGGTTTTTTTTATATTTTTACTATACCTACTATATATACTCATTATTATCTCATAAACTCGTGGACCGATTTACATGATTCAAACAGATAAAATGGTTTTAGACCTAGACCTTTTATTTGGTACCTAAAATCGTCAAGATATCTCAACAAACAAAAAATCACATTTTCAAATTGCTCTCGTAATTATCCAACATGTATGAAACGCGTAACAATTCTTTTCATATACCTACGTTCACAATTAGCGCAGTAGAGTTGGCCGGCAGAGCTATAGGTGTAGGTATAGGAGGGCTAAGGCATAAGGTCTGTCTTTTCAAATTCAAATTCAAATATTTTATTTCAGAATTACATCCATATATTGTTAGTAGTAGTATAACTTAGCCTAATATTAGTATTATATTAAATTTACAATAATAAATAACAACTTTACGTACCTACTTGGCGTTTTAGTAATAGATATACGACGGGTAGGTATTACTAATTTAAACGAAAATAGTAATAGTAGGTACTAGATGGTTATTTGGTTAGGTAGCTAATTCGAATTTATAGGAAGATAAACTTACCTCTCGTCACGGGGAAATCTATGAAATTTTATATTTTTATCCTTATTGGTGCTCGGCTCGTCGAGGCACACCCGTATACGCAACAAGTGTACACCATTATATTCAAATTATTAATAGTATTAACAACGATTTACACAGACGCGTCAGCCCTAAACGTCCAAGGCTATGAACTGCGCGAGATCGTAGCCCGCGTACCGCGTCGCCCAACCCCCCGCAAGATCCCCGCCGTTGCTCCACGGAAGTACATTCGTTGCGCCACTGTATGGATTGTAAAACTGTGACTTGGAGATGATCAGAGGGCAAATGTTTAGTGTCGTCATTCTTATGGAAAATCTGTCTGATTTTATCAAATCTGTTGCGATTCATGGTCTGTGCTGTGGGTTCAAATTTTGCAATGTTTGACCAATATGACTTGACACTAGGGTAACCTACATTATTGCTTCACTGGATGAACAACAGCCAATAGAATAACATAGCGGATTTGAAAATAGAATAAATAAACATGTAAAATCAAACTCAAATCCATCAAATGGTTGGGGACTATTCAAGTTCAAGTTATTTATTTCATAACAAAATACATTTGTGTCGAAATATTTACACAGTATAGGTACACACAATAAGTTTACTACAATAACTTTATTGATTAACAGCCCTGAGTTTATTTTTAAACCTGTTCACATTCTGAATATTCTTTAATTCTGCTGGCAATTTGTTAAACAGATTGACCGACTGCACGCGTGACGAGTGTTTGACAACATTAAGCTTTGCCTGCAGAAAAGTAGGAAGATCTTTTCTGCGAGTATCTACTCTACTTTTTCTTTCATCGTCTGTTTCAAACTTGCTTAAGTTTTTAATTAAATGAGTAAGGAGAACTAAAATATAAAGACATGGTACCGTTAAAATTCTAAGCTTAATAAAATGCTCCTTACATGATTCTGTCTGATTTAAACGAAGCATGGTTCTTAATGCTCGCTTCTGTATAGTAAAGGCTGTCTTAATATTGTATTTATAACTGTTTTCCCAAAATGTAATGCTTTATCTAAGTTTAGATTCAACTAGAGCAAAATAGACGGTACGAAGTTGGGCAATAGATAAAATATCCCTGAGAGTTCTGATAGCATAACACGCACTACTTACTGTATTCGTAATTGAATTTAGTTCTGGCTTCCAGTTGAGTAAGCAATCAATTTGTACTCCCAAAAATTTCAAACTTTCTACTGTATCAATTTTCCTGCCTAGGGATTCTACGTTTAATAAAGCTTTGTTCCTAACTGTAGATCTAAATATCATGCATTTTGTCTTTCTAACATTTAATTTAAGATTATTCATAGAAAACCAGCTTTCACAAGCGGCTATTAATACATTTAATTTACATTTTAAGGTCTCTATATTGTCATCAGCTATAACAGCACTTGTATCGTCAGCAAATATTATCAAGTCAGCATCTGGTAAAATGTTTTTAATGTATTCAGTAAGATCGTTAAGAAATATTATAAAGAAAATGGGGCCCAACACCGAACCCTGCGGAACACCTCTAGTTACAGTATATGATTTCGATTTATGAATTTCTTCCACACCTTCGTGAAGTGATTTAATTTCGACGTACTGTTTCCTATTGGTCAAATAAGAACTTAAAATTTTTAAAACATTTTCTCTTACACCGTAATGCTCTAACTTATCAATTAGAATGCAATGTTCTACGGTATCAAACGCCGAACTTAAGTCTAGGAATAAGCCAGCAACTTTAAGTCTATTGTTCAGCTTATTTACTACATTATTAACTAACGAGTCTATTCCATCTAGTGTCCCTTTACTTTTTTGGTATCCAAACTGATTACGGTTAATTATTTTTAGACTACTCAAATGTCTTACAAGCCTAGATTTGATCACTTTTTCAAAAAGTTTGGATAGAACCGGTAACAATGAAATGGGCCTGTAATTGCCTGGATCTGTTTTAGCACCTTTCTTAAATAGTGGTAGAACTCTGGCTAACTTAAATTGGTCAGGAAAGACGCCTTCATTGACGCAGTTATTTATTATTTCAGATATCGGGTGTGCCAGTATATCTATATTATCTTTGATTACTCTCAGCGGTATATCACCGTGACAAATGACTTTTTACTATCCATACCCTTTACCATTTTGTAAATCTCTATCGGCTTGACGGGATCAAAATCCATAGACTTATCAACTCTGTCAGTATTTTCAATTAAATGTTTCTTAGCCAGTTCTGGATTACCAGTGTTTACACCTTTACTGTTGTCAAACTTTTCCGCAAAAATGTTAGCAATGTCTAAAGGGTCACAAATTATGTTATTATTGTGTTTAAGTATTATGTTATCATTTTCGAAATTATTGTCAATTTTAACTATTGCATATATTTAAACAAAAAAAAGGAATCTGTACTGTATCAATAATTTAACATTTCTCTCTCCACTTTCAACAGGCCAACGCCTTCCTAATATACCACAAACGCACGCACTTCGAAGAGCGCGCGTACAAATGTAAGCAGTGCGACAAGGCGTTCTACAACCAAATCAATTTGAGCAGTCACGAGAAAACGCACTCAGACAACCGACCTTCTCCTTGCTCGGTTTGCTTCAAAGCTTTTAAGTTTAAAGGAGCGCTAGATAGACACTCTTTTGTGAGTATTTTAAATACATAGTTGCACACAGATTCTATTGCCAAATTATTTTGCATTATAATTATTATTTCTTCGTGGATTCGCGTAACGGTAAAAAGTATTATTTCATTCCTATCCTCTCCCATTGTCTACTTGTCTACCAAATTACATTGAAATCTGTTCAACCGTTAAACCCTGACAAACAGACAAACAAACTATCTTTCACGTGTGTGAAGTTTGGTAGTTAATTTGATTAGATCATGTATTTATTTGTAATTTCATTATTTAATTAACATGAACAAAAAGGGACCTCATGCTTAAAACGTAGACATAGTTATGCGGCTTACGATGGTGAGACTTTCGAACATTTAAATTCTGTTGAAATGCAAATCTACCGTTCAGAACTACCCAATGAATGGTGTCCAATATCGCTTATTCACTTATTACTTACTCACACTATACTTCTCTCGCTTATTACAGAGCCATACGGGTCAAAAACCTTACGAGTGTGAAGTTTGCGGCAAAGCGTTCTCTCAGTCAAACAGTAAGAAGCTGCATGTTCGGACCGTACACCTGAAGCAACCAGCGCCCTATGTCAGTCGCAAGCGGCTTGAGAGACGGAATCAAAAGCAAGGGCCTAAGGAACCGCCGGCACAGCAGTTGAATTAAATAAAAAATAAAAAGCCTTTTCTTTCTAATCTCAACTTTTACACACTTTGTAACACTAGGTACTTAATCATAATTAAATATGTTACTATGTTAGTCGTGTAGTCTTTTACTTATCCTAGTTACCTAGTAGTGTTAGTTTTTATTGAAGATTGGAGATGTAGCCCCATTACGAGCATAGGCCTCCATCTTTTACCCACTTCTACTGTCCTTGGCAATATTTAACCAGTTCGGGCGAGTAGTCTGCGCTATATCGTCAGCCCATCTTTTAATTAAGGGTATCGGACCTTTCTTTTGCCCGAATCTTTTTTTTTCTTCCGACCTTTTGCCCGGTGCGGTGGCAGTCCATTTGGTGGTTTGGATAGTCCATTTGTCACGTCATCACCGAGACGTGCGGGTCGTTACCCGTAGTCCCGGTGGGTTGACCCATTACCGGGTCCATGGGTAATTTTAATTAGTCCATGGGTAATTTCCCGCATTAGGGATTTCAAACTCAAAAGCATTTATTTCAGTTAGACCATTACGGCACTTTTGAATGTCAAAAATACAAAAAAAACAAAGCTACAGTCCCAGTCACAAGAAGACATCAATGAGTGTGGCTGACTCTGGCAGAGCCACCATCAGGGATTTTAATTTTGATAACACAAAAATTTAGTCGCTAATTAGTCGAAATTAGCCGCCAAATATCAGATTTTGTCGGTCACTGGTTCAAAAGATATAAGGGCTTATTGGTGGCCCTGCTGGAGAGAGCCTACCCCAGCAGAGCCACATTAATAACTCAAAAACTAGGGCACCTAGCGAAGATCTGTTTTCTCCCATATTTACTTGCTAATTAGTCGAAATTAGTCGCCAAATATCAGAACTGGTCGGTCACTGGTTCAAAAGATATAAGGGTTTATAGGTGGCCCTGCTGGAAAGAGCTTACCCCAGCAGGGCCACATTTATATCTCAAAAACTAAGGCACCTAGCGAAGGTCTGTTTTCTCCCATAATTACTCGCTAATTAGTCGAAATTAGTCGCCAAGTTACAGATTCAGTCGGTGTGTCATTAAAAAGATATTAAAGAATTCAATTTCCCCATACAGTGGTACAACCAAGTACAAAATACTTAAAGTAGTTTTTAGACAGGTGTATCTATACGACGTCTGGAGTAATTCTATATCCCATCAAAAACATAAATGTGAAATGAGAGCCAAGTTCAATATTATGATATATGCCTTGGTTGTTGACTTCAACGACAAAAGAAGTGAAATCTAAATGGGTGCCAAGTTCAATGGTCAGTCCTGAAATTTATCTATAACAACATAAAATATCATTTTTTCTTATAACTTAGGAGAATATATTGTAGACTAAGGTCTGACTTGGCTAGTTCTCATATACAAATTATTATGTTCGGTGGTTAGTTTTTATCAGCAAGCCAAATTTTCGGAATAATAAAATAAGAATCGACAGTAAGTAGAAGTAACAGGTTGAACTTGCGAAGGCTATAATATAATTCGTATTTGAAAACTAGCCAAGTCAGACCTTAGTCTATAATATATTCTCATAAGTTATAAGATAAATGATATTTTATGTTGTTATAGATAAATTTCAGGACTGACCATTGAACTTGGCACCCATTTAGATTTCACTTCTTTTGTCGTTGAAGTCAACAACCAAGGCATATATCATAATATTGAACTTGGCTCTCATTTCACATTTATGTTTTTGATGGGATATCATTACTTTTTGTACACGCCATCTAGTGTCACTTTTAAATAAATCAATGGAGGCGGCATGGTGTAGTGAGTGAGTTTCTGAGAATGATAATAGGTGGCGCTAGTGGTTGTAGAATACGGTTAGTTACGCGTAATAAATACGAAAATCTACTATATTCTTACATAAAAGTACAAAAACGGAAATATTTGGATTAAAGAAAATTAAGGGTGGTATTCAACTCTTTATATATTCACGTAAAGATCATAAAATCCACATATAGAGATTTACAGGCACTAATTAATAAGTTAAGTGAAAATTATAATAAAATGATAAAAAATTACCAGTTTCTGATTTTTTCCTTTGTATTCACCTAATTAACTATCTGCATGCCAAATTTGAACTTTCTAGGTCATCTGGAACTGGGTTATAGTTTTGATCTATAGGTCAGTCATAAAAATGACGATTTTTGGACGTTAATATCTAAATAACCGTTAGAGATATGTTTATAAATTTTGAAACACATATACATCTCGCTAGTTTCAATATATGAGCCAAATTTGATAAGTTTAGGTGAAATAGTTTTTGAGTTATGAGGGGCTCAAAAGTGGCTCCAAATGGTTCGTGTAATATTACACACTGTGAGCTGCGCGCCAGAACTTGGCTTGACACACTCCCGCGTGTCTAGAACTCCAACCCACCAAAGGAAAGCAGTAAGTATTCATTACCTAAAAACAAGATCTACAATAAATATATGTAATTATTTAGGTATCGAACAAAATGTTGCATTTAGTCGCTGGCAGATAGATCGCTGCGCTCTGTTACATTTACACGGTAAGTAAGAAAGAGATGATGCGCGTGTACAGACGAGCTACTTTGAACGAGTTGCCCGTGACGTAGCTAAGTTAAAGTCGGCCAGTTTAAAGTGGAACTTAAAGAATAGTCAGGAACTCGAATGTTGTTATCTTTAGGTACCTATTCCGCAAATACAAAAACGGGGAACAGCGGGTCTAAAATGGCCGCTATAGCACAATCCACACAGAATCTTAGCATGAATCACGTTAAAAAATTAAAATTCTTAAAATGGACTTTATAACTACGATTATAAAGTCCATTTTAAGAATTTTAAATTTTTAACATGATTCATATTACGATTCTGCTAAAGCGGCCATTTGAGACCCCCAGAGCGAGCACCGGCGCGTCGGCGGTGTTCACGCCGCTCAAAGTATTTAAAAAAAATAGGTAAATTAATGCTCATATTAGGTATACTAAGTATTTACATCTTTGATTTAAGTATGTATTTTTTTGCAATGTATTTCCAGCAATGGGTTGATACTTACCTACATACTTACAATAGGTTTTCAACGTTTAAGTATTACATTTTACTAAAGATAGGTACGATAATTTTAACGTACCTATTTATTATTCTAACGTAAATTAGAGCTCAACATTGTAAATTATTAAAACAGTTGCATGCGACTGTACATCTTGACACTAAATAGACCAAGAGCAAGGTTTAATGGTTTCAAAGAAGTTTAAGCCACTCTAACTTAATAATTAAAAACATTAAACATGTATTTAATAGAGAATTTATCTCTCTCGGTCATTTCTATGGACTTTAGACCGATAAAACTAGAAGTATATTACACATATTAATATTAATAGAAATATTTTTTCTTGGCAAGTTTTCGTGAACTCTTCGATCTAGCTCTTGGACTATACCTTAATAATTGAACTCATTATATCTTCTGAACTAGGACCCGATTAAATCTGTAACTTGGCGACTAATTTCGACTAATTAGCGAGTAAATATGGGAGAAAACAGATCTTCGCTAGGTGCCCTAGTTTTTGAGATATAAATGTGGCCCTGCTGGGGTAAGCTCTCTCCAGCAGGGCCACCTATAAACCTTTATATCTTTTGAACCAGTGACCGACCAGTTCTGATATTTGGCGACTAATTTCGACTAATTAGCAAGTAAATATGGGAGAAACCAGATCTTCGCTAGGTGCCCTAGTTTTTGAGTTATTAATGTGGCTCTGCTGGGGTAGGCTCTCTCCAGCAGGGCCACCAATAAGCCCTTATATCTTTTGAACCAGTGACCGACCAAATCTGATATTTGGCGATTAATTTCAACTAATTAGCGACTAAATTTTAGTGTTATCAAAATTAAAATCCCTGATGGTGGCTCTGCCAGAGTCAGCCACACTGATATTCTAATAAACAGATATGGTCTATACCTACAAAACCAGCGAAAAAAGTGTTCCGCGCGGCAGCGGCAGCACACATACACACTTTTCATTCATTCTACATTTCACTACAAGTCAAAATGATACAAAAGGGATAGCTCGATAAAACCAATAAGAAAAAACCGGCCAAGAGCGTGTCGGGCCACGCTCAGTGTAGGGTTCCGTAGTTTCTCGTCCGTCACGATAAGTGTTCCCACTTATGAGTTTAAATGTGGGTATCCATTATGTAAAAATGCTTGCATATACGAATATACTACAAACTTAGTCCAGAAATTCCCACTTCTACTGTCCTTGGCAATATTTAGCCAGTTCGGGCCAGTAGTCTGCGCTATATCGTCAGCCCATCTTTTAATAAAGGGTATCGGACCGTGTGGCTGACTCTGGCAGAGCCACCATCAGGGATTTTAATTTTGATAACACAAAAATTTAGTCGCTAATTAGTCGAAATTAGTCGCCAAATATCAGAACTGGTCGGTCACTGGTTCAAAAGATATAAAGGCTTATTGTTGGCCCTGCTGGAGAGAGCCTACCCCAGCAGAGCCACATTAATAACTCCAAAACTAGGGCACCTAGCGAAGATCTGTTTTCTCCCATATTTACTCGCTAATTAGTCGAAATTAGTCGCCAAGTTACAGATTTAATCGGGTCCTAGTTCAGAAGATATAATGAGTTCAATTATTAAGGTATAGTCCAAGAGCTAGATCGAAGAGTTCACGAAAAATTGCCAAGAAAAAATATTTCTATTAATATTAATATGTGTAATATACTTCTACTTTTATCGGTCTAAAGTCCATAGAAATGACCGAGAGAGATAAATTCTCTATTAAATACATGTTTAATGTTTTTAATTATTAAGTTAGAGTGGCTTAAACTTCTTTGAAACCATTAAACCTTGCTCTTGGTCTATTTAGTGTCAAGATGTACAGTCGCATGCAACTGTTTTAATAATTTACAATGTTGAGCTCTAATTTACGTTAGAATAATAAATAGGTACGTTAAAATTATTGTACCTATCTTTAGTAAAATGTAATACTTAAACGTTGAAAACGTATTGTAAGTATGTAGGTAAGTATCAACCCATTGCTGGAAATACATTGCAAAAAAATACATACTTAAATCAAAGATGTAAATACTTACTATACCTAATATGAGCATTAATTTACCTTTTTTTTTTTAATACTTTGAGCGGCGCGAACACCGCCGACGCGCCGGTGCTTGCTCTGGGGGTCTAAAATGGCCGCTTTAGCAGAATCGTAATATGAATCATGTTAAAAATTTAAAATTCTTAAAATGGACTTTATAATCGTAGTCTTAGAGTCCATTTTAAGAATTTTAATTTTTTAACGTGATTCATGTTAAGATTCTGTGTGGATTGTGCTAGAGCGGCCATTTTAGACCCACTGTTCCCCGTTTTTGTATTTGCGGAATAGGTGCCTAAAGATAACAACATTCGAGTTCCTAACTATTCTTTAAGTTCCACTTTAAACTGGGCGACTTTAACTTAGCTACGTCACGGGCAACTCGTTCAAAGTAGCTCGTCTGTACACGCGCATCATCTCTTTCTTACTTACCGTGTAAATGTAACAGAGCGCAGCGATCTATCTGCCAGCGACTAAATGCAACATTTTGTTCGATACCTAAATAATTACATATATTTATTGTAGATCTTGTTTTTAGGTAATGAATACTTACTGCTTTCCTTTGGTGGGTTGGAGTTATAGAATTCCTCCAGACGTTACACCTGTCTTAAAACTACTTTAAGTATTTTGTACTTGGTTGTACCACTGTATCGGGAAATTGAATTCTTTAATATCTTTTTAATGACACACCGACTGAATCTGTAACTTGGCGACTAATTTCGACTAATTAGCGAGTAATTATGGGAGAAAACAGACCTTCGCTAGGTGCCCTAGTTTTTGAGATATAAATGTGGCCCTGCTGGGGTAAGCTCTCTCCAGCAGGGCCACCTATAAACCCTTATATCTTTTGAACCAGTGACCGACCAGTTCTGATATTTGGCGACTAATTTCGACTAATTAGCGAGTAAATATGGGAGAAAACAGATCTTCGCTAGGTGCCCTAGTTTTTGAGTTATTAATGTGGCTCTGCTGGGGTAGGCTCTCTCCAGCAGGGCCACCAATAAGCCCTTATATCTTTTGAACCAGTGACCGACCAAATCTGATATTTGGCGACTAATTTCGACTAATTAGCGACTAAATTTTTGTGTTATCAAAATTAAAATCCCTGATGGTGGCTCTGCCAGAGTCAGCCACACTTTCGGACCTTTCTTTTGCCCGAATCTTCTTTTTTCTTCTGACCTTTTGTCCGGTGCGGTGGCCCAGTCCATTTGGTGGTTTGGATAGTCCATTTTGTCACGTCATCACCGAGACGTGCGGGTCATTACCCGTGGTCCCGGTAGGTTGACCCATTACCGGGTACATGGGTAATTTTAATTACCTGTGGTTCCATAGCATTAGGGATTTCAAACTCAAAAGCATTTATTTCAGTTAGACCATTACGGCACTTTTGAATGTCCTAAATACAAAAAAAAACAAAGCTACAATCCCAGTCACAAGAAGACATCAATGATATTCTAATAAACAGATATGGTATACACCTACAAAACCACCGAAAAAAGTGTTTTCCGCGCGGCAGCAGCAGCACACATACACACTTTTCATTCATTCTACATTTTACAGTTTCACTACAAGTCAAAATTATAGAAAAGGGATAGCTCGATAAAACCAATAAGAAAAAAAGAGACAGTGTTTTCAATTGCGCTTGAATGTAGGTACAACATTATTCTGGCGACCAATCACGTTGGGCCGGGCGTTGGTTGACCAATGGTTGACCGAGTCCGTTACCCCAGCCAGATGTTGTCGAAAATGGTCATTTGAATCTGATAGATAATTAGTTTTACGGCCATTGACATATATATTACTGCGTAAGGACTGGGTGGACCGCATGTTATAATGACGCCTCGAACGTGGTCCCAAAATGGTCTTCCCTATAGCGAACTAAACTAGAACGCGTTCGGCTGTCTTCGGGAGCGGTCGTAAATTTTACAAGCAAAAATGCCAAGTTGTGTCGTGAAAGAATGCGTGAACTACGACAAAAAGCACAATAAAATAAATGATAACATTTCATAACACCGGTAAGTTAAAAAAAAAATTTTAGTCGATTTTAGCCGATGAAATGAAAAGATTTAATAATTCATATCATAAAATTAATTTTGTAGGTATAAAATATTTTTTATTGTTTATTACAAGCAAATTAAAATGTGTTTTTATGTACTTACTGGTAAAAATCTATAAGTACAGTGAAAATACGTATTTAATTTTCAGATTTCCTACTGATTCGGTGCGAAAAATACCCGCTCTTACAAGGTTACGTCTAGGGGCAGACCACGCCGATTGACATCGTAGTTCATAGTAGTTCTAATAGATGGCGTTAGTGTTTCTGTATGGCGACCGCGTTCAGCGAACGTTCGGATGACCGTATCTTTACTATTTAAATCAATGTTTACGGCTTCTATAATTGTTGCGCACATTTTTAAATTTGTTGCGCTTATAGTTTTTTAATTAGGTATTTCACAAAAACATTTCCTGCTGGGGTAACGTTACCCCAGCCAGACCTTTTTCTTTCTAATGGGAATATTTAAATAAATACTGGCTATAAAATTAGTTGTCTAGTTGAAGTAAATGTTGTGCCTTATTTTGTATTAGTTCTTTCATCGGTTGCGAAGTTATTCGAGATTTTGCTGGGGTAACGTTTTTGGTTTTGCTAGATCTTTGAAATGGTTAAGCGGATTCTTATCATATTTTGTACATGACTTCTTAGGAATTAGTTTAAATTTGTTGTGCAATAAAAAAACCAAAATAATGCATAGCTTAAAGGTTATTTCATTAAATAGAAAAACACTTCAATTGGTCCCAGCACTCCCAATAAGAAGTCTAAAGACTTACTTTAAACGTTATTTTAAAGCTTGTAACTGCTTTCAAATGTATGTGTAGTTT
This sequence comes from Xestia xanthographa, assembly GCA_905147715.2. Classification (NCBI taxonomy): domain Eukaryota; kingdom Metazoa; phylum Arthropoda; class Insecta; order Lepidoptera; family Noctuidae; genus Xestia; species Xestia xanthographa. The sequence goes on along the minus strand of LR990661.1, from coordinate 5,223,174 downwards.
CATTAGTATCCTGTAAGTATTTAACAAGTTATGATGATATTCAGTTCTTCACGAGCACGGTCTTGATGCGCGCGGTGTTATTTGGATTGGATATATGAACTGAATGTTATGTCAATTATTAGTTTTTTAGTTCAGTTGTATATCAGTAAAATTTCAGCTCAGTACATTGGATAATTAATGAGATAATAACATTAAAGTCATTAGGAAGTGAATGACCGTGGTAACCCAACCAAGTTTAGGTGGTTACAAAAAAGCGAAAACGCAGAACATTACACTATCTTTTGAAATGTTTAGTATAATACACCTTACAATTTCGGTACAGACGCGTACACTGTTAAATACATAATAATATAATAATATCTGTGCTATGAAAACATTATTATTATCTTCCAGTTGCACAAACTTATCAAAAATCACCGATATAAGATGTCGTTCGGTGGGACGTAGGAGGGGTGGGGTGAAGGGGTAATACATTGTTTGCATAACGCACTAAACATGCTCCACTATCACATAATTCATCTTGTAGAGTGCGCGTGCGCTTCGGCAGTTCCGTTTCCTGTTTTTTACAAATATTTATCGAGTGCGTGAGAGCTATTATATAATAATAAGTGTGACGAATTACTGCTAATGTGGAGTGCTTCTATTGATGATCATAATTATGGTGCGGGCTGCTTGATGAATTCACGAACAAGGTAAGCTTGCATAATGTAACTACAGAAATAGTAGCAAAATTATTATTAATATGTAAACTGTATTCTTTTTAAGGCTTAGATATATGAATTTAGGAACTTACTTATTATTTTCTTTTTTTAGCAAAATTACTATCTGTAATTTTAATCTGTGATTGTTTTTAAGTATAAGTTTATTAATACTTTAAAAGTTCAATTGAAATGATTATTTTACCTGTCAATAAAAATTCTTTAATAATCATGTAGTTTTTTTTTAAAACTTGTGTACATGTCTGTACTAAATTTGTAACACTATCCTACATATTTTAGAAGGTACCATAATGTTCTGCGTTTTCGCTTTTTCGCTACCACCTAAACTTGGTCGGTTTACCACGGTCATTGACTTCCTAATGACTTTAATCGTATTATCTCATTAATTATCCAATGTACCGAGCTGAAATTTTACTGATATACAACTGAACTAAAAAACTAATAATTGACATAACATTCGGTTCATATATCCAATCCAGTGGCCAAATAACACCGCGCGCATCAAGACCGTGCTCGTGAAGAACTGAATATCATCATAACTTGTTAAGAGGACGCATTGGAAATCATGTAGTCAATGATCTCAATTTTTGTCAGTAATTACAAAACAAATGAAAATATAAGTTGGTGACCTGATAATTCATGATAAAACCCTTATTTTGTTAGTTTTCAATACATGATTAAGTAACTTTTGTAACAGAGAAAAAAATATCAAACATACCTCTTTTTAAAGAGATTCACATTTTATGGTTAAACGGGACCAATTTAAGCCTCTTAACTTTCTCCGTAGATGAGCCTATACATACTCTTTAAAATTATAGAAGAATTTTCTGAAATTATCGTTCCCAACTGAATTAAATAACAAAAACCATTTTGTCGTTTACGTCCTTTAAGTTATAAGCTAGCAATCCTCGCCCCGCTCAGACGCCCAGTCCCCCGCTCAGTCCCGATGCGCGCGTGCCCGGTTTTAGAACGATGCCTCGCCTTAAATACTTACAGGATACTAATGAAACTTCACATACATTTGAAGGCAGTTACAAGCTTCAAAATAATGTTTAAAGTAAGTCTTTAGACCTCTTATTGAGAGTGCTGGGACCAATTGAAGTGTTTTTCTATTTAATGAAATAACCTTTAAGCTATGTATTATTTTGTTTTTTTTTTGTATTGTAGAACAAATTTAAACTAATTCCTAAGAAGTCTTGTACAAAATATGATAAGAATCCGCTTAACCATTTCAAAGATCCAGCAAAACCAAAAACGTTACCCCAGCAAAATCTCGAATAACTTCGCAACCGAAGAAAGAACAAATACAAAATAAGGCACAACATTTACTTCATCTAGACAACTAATTTTACAGCTAGTAGGTACTTATTTAAATATTCCCATTAGATACAAAAAGGTCTGGCTGGGGTAACGGACTCGTTAAATGCGGTAAGTAGTTAAAAATAGAAATGGCTTTAGTTTAACATTATCTGTGATATATTATGGAAATGGTAAGCTATTTATATTTTCTTTTCCCACACATTGCATGTTTAATTTATAATTTAGTATATCAATAATTTCAAAAAACAAAATGTTTAACTAATACAAGGTTAGAAAAAACGAAAGCAGAACTCTGGGGTAACGATGACTTTACTGTATAATATTCGCATCTGCACTTTTATTCTATGTCTGGAGTGCACGCGTCCTTGTCGTACTCACGACAAAAATGAATTACCCATCTTTTTCTTTTTTCCGACCTCCAAATATCAGAATATTATGAAAAATATTAATAAATCGAAGTATATTGCGTGGTTACATGTGGTATGAGATGCCTTGTGTTTTGTTTACTTTGGTATCATAATTAGTACACTTTCTGAACACGCATGATGGCATTTTTACAATTTTTATCTAAATTCGTAGCAACGTATTGCTCGTCGCCATGCGTGTTGCAGACTAAAGGCAAAAAACGCCAGGCCCGTTGGCGCGTTTTTCGTTTTTCGAGTCTTCACGATTGCGCGCTCATAACATATCTGTTATTAAAATATCATTGCAAGACATAATAACTTGAGAAAGTACTGTAGTTGCCCATTCCCTAGCGTAGATCTCTATGGAAAAGAACGGGCAAGAATCTCCATGGACACTCTTTTATATCAAAATATTGTTACAAAATCTTGGATAAATCAGTGTGACTGACACTGGCTTGGCCATCATCAGGGACTTTAATTTTGATAACACAAAAAAAATATCGATAATTAGTCGAAATTTGTCGGCAAATATCAGAATTGGTCCGTCACTGGTTCCTTTTGAACTTAAAATTAAAATCCCTGATGATGGCCAAGCCAGTGCCAGTCACACTGATGTAATGTTGACTTGGGTTCGTGGTTTCTTTTAACTATTCCCACAGACACCCTTTCCGTCACAGTACTAACAATCTTTTCTTTTTTAATTACATTTCAATACAGTGTCCAAATTATTGCTAAAATGTTCTTATTAAGTACTTAAAACATGATTGAAAAATATTAGAAAAATATATCAAAACGAAAATTAATGTTTTAGAAAGACATAACAATATTATTTTTTCCTACCATTCCTACTAAATTCGACAATAATACTCCTGGCAACACTTTAGAAAGGGATACATCTAAGTTCCTTGGATACATCATACAGGGGGTCTAAAATGGCCGCTTTATCTGAATCGTTTTGTGAATCACGTTAAAAATTGAAAATTCTTAAACTTTATAATTACGAGCATAAAGTCCATTTTAAGAATTTAAAGTTTTTAACGTGATTCATGCTAAGATTCTGCGTAGATTCTGCTATAGCGGCCATTTTAGACCCGCTCTCTCGGAAAAAATAGAACTTATCATCATATACATAAGGTTTATTTTTATATTGGTGTCAAATTGACTATGCACATTCCAGCAGGTTGGATATAAGCAAGGAACTTATATACCCGCTGAGCGGCTACCAGACGGAAAAAATAAACAACCCGTAACGGCTACGCGTCGCTATAACAGCTGCGCGCCAGATGGCCTCTCTCAACAAAGTGTTTATTTGTCGACTCGTTCGGCACGTCTGTCACAGTTTTACAATGCATACAGTTGGGAAACGCCTTTGATGTTGAACGATGCCGCCACGCGTGTAGGTACTTAGGCTCTAAGTCGCAAGCGTGTAAGGGTTGTCAAAAAATAATAATAAAAGAAATGTGATTTTGTAATCATTTATTTACATTATTAATTCAATATTAATTTACAAGACATACTTATATACTATTTTAAACACTAACAGCCACACTCAGAGTCAGTTAATGGTTACTTAAACAGTTCCTTAGTAAAATTTAAAAAAAGTTCACCCTCAGAGTCAGATAACGGTTCATTAGCGTCCCATAATGACAATTAAAGTTAAGTGAAGCAAAACGTTTACTTAAATATTTAATGGCTGATTTTGACATCTACGTTTCGGCCTTGGGTTATATTTTTACCCGCGAATTCGATTTCATACTAAACGTTTATTAAAATTAAAAAGGAATAATGTCTGATTTGGCAGACTTCATTGATTTACATCTTAATCTGTAAAGTGTTATATTGCCGTTGGTTGCATCCGACCTCGGGAAACCAACGAAAAGCGGATTACCATTTGCACCGGAAATAATGTTACTACTAAAATTACGGTACTTCGCTACAGGGAGGCACGGTTAGCAGATACTTACCTATCATAGAATTAATTGAAACAGAAATATGAATGGAAGTTCTTCGAGGGTACAAGGTGTGTGTCGTTGAATCACAATTCACTGAAAGTACTTATTATACTTACCATAACGTAAATTAATACAGATGAAATTTAAATTCACAACCAATGATATTGTAACAAACAGATATGTTATACACCTACAAAACCACAGAAAAAAGTGTGCCGCGGGGGAGAGCCAGCTCACATACACGAAGTGACGCAGAATAAAGGAAAAACAGACCAATTGGCCTGTTTTCGAGTCTTCACGATTGCGCGCTTACAACATATCTGTGTAATAGAATATCATTGTTCACAACACAAACTTTCCCGCCCGGTAAATACTACTTGACATTGACAGTTGACAGCAGTGATGCCATAGAAAAAAAATCGCAATCGCTTTATTTTATTTCAATGAAAATAGCTGTTCCCCTTTGCAATTTAGTAAAAACTTACAGTAAAGTAACTGATTATCATTTATATTACTCTGAATAATAATTTTCTACGTTTATAAATAAACTTAAATGTGATTTAAAATATCAACACTTTTTAAATGTGGCTACACCAGGACTTTATCGATATGCAATCGATAATATGATTTTAGGATGCTTCGCCCTACGTATACTTAAATCTGTCATTAGCTAATTAACCGTTAAATTATGTCTCTGGGATGTAGCATTGATTAACGGATTTAATGATAATTAGTTAAGTATTAATTAGGACTAATTTAATGAACGACTCTGAGTGTGGCTGTTATTTAAAACTAAATATTTACAAAACAAAAAAAGACGTGGATTGGACCCTAGTTTATGGTATACTACTTTAATATAGTACTTAAGTATTTAGTACTTACCTTAAGTACTTTAAGGTTTTTTATATTTTTACTATACCTACGGTATGGTACTCATTATTATCTCCTAAACGCGTGGACCGATTTACATGATTCAAACGGATAAAATGGTTCTAGACCTTTCATTTGGTACCAAAATCGTCAAGATATCTCAACAAACAAAAAATCACATTTTCAAATTGCTCTCGTAATTATCCAACATGTATGAAACGCGTAACAATGGGGGCTATCGCGTGTGAATTTGCCGCTAGAGGCGCTTGTGTAGACTAAGGTCCTCCAAAATGTCCAGATGTCATACAGTGTTGGCGCGTTGCGTGATTTTTTATCACGTATTTATACTAATACTCATGATTGTGTTCTAGATTGAGCCATTCCTGATTAATTATGACTTGAAGATTTTAAGACAGTAGCAACTTAGGACCATAATATTGTTAGTACTTGGAGGTAGAATGATTTTTAAATGTTTCATGCTTACTAATTTTAGGAAGAATATTGTAAATATATATCTAAAGCTAACACTGTGTCGTTATACGTAATAAAATAAACTTTTCTATGCAGTTATTGGTGCTTTAAAATTTAAAATAGAATTATTGACAGGACCTTACTCGACAGTGCGCCATCTGGTGAGCTCAAAAACGATAGCCCCCATTATTTTGATATACCTACGTTCACAATTAGCGCAGTATAGTTGGCCGGCAGAGCTATAGGTGTAGGTATAGGAGGGCTAAGGCATAAGGTCTGTCTTTACGTACCTTGGCGTTTTAGTACTAGATATACGACGGGTAGGTATTACTAATTTAAACGAAAATAGTAATAGTAGGTACTAGATGGTTATTTGATTAGGTAGCTAATTCGAATTTATAGGAAGACAAACTTACCTCTCGTCACGGGGAAATCTATGAAATTTTATATTTTTATCCTTATTGGTGCTCGTCGAGGCACACCCGTATACGCAACAAGTGTACACCATTATATTCAAATTATAACGATTATTAATAGTATTAACAACGATTTACACAGACGCATCAGCCCTAAACGTCCAAGGCTATGAACTGCGCGAGATCGTAGACCGCGTACCGCGTCGCCCAACCCCCCGCAAGATCCCCGCCGTTGCTCCACGGAAGTACATTCGTTGCGCAACTGTATGGATTGTAAAACTGTGCGTCTGTCGTCTCAAGTTATGTTTTTATTGCAGCTTATGAATGAGTCATTCGAATGGTTTCAAATGTTTGTTGATATTTCGTCTTTAATATTTTATACTGAGCTGTAAACATAGTCTATTGTGAAAAATATCATTATGTGAACTTTAAAAAGGATTATTTCGAAAAGTAAATCGATAACATATATATTTTATGACTTGTATTGGTGGAAGGGTTCTATTTACATACGAAAAAAAAATAAAAACATTTCATAGTGAAAAAAAAATATATTTACAGGCATAACACTGGCACAAAACATTTTCCGACGGGGAATTTTTTTTCAATAAAATAAAATTATTATTTACGACTATACAGTTACACGAAACATAAAAATATAGTTACTAAAGCTACATTCATAGAGGAACTTATGTGTAAATATTAAGTTCATAAGTTTATCCAATACAGAAATACATGGGATTGATTGAAGGAATTCCCACTTACGTAAAAAGCCACTTAGCATTTCTTGTCTTTTTTTTTCAGTGAAGTTTGAGTAAAAAAAGTACAAGAAATATAACTTATTTCTACAGGAAATACCCTTTCTAATGATGTATCACACATGGTATTCACTAGCCATCGAAACAAAATATCAGTAAAGAAATATCAGAAATCGGGAGAATTGACAGATTACCGTGTCACGTGACACCCGTCTGTATGGTGTCGGACGTAAAGAATAGCACCATCCCATATCTTCCCGTGGGTGTCGTAAGAGGCGACTAAGGGACTTACCACAGAATGGGCAGCAGCATTCTCTGTGCTTTTGTAACAACCGTACTGCGATCGCCAACCCGCCTGCCAAGCGTGGCGATTATGGCAAAACCCCCCTTGGGGGAGGCCTATGTCCAGCAGTGGACGTCTTTCGGCTGATATGATGATGATGATGTGACACCCGTAAGGCCGGGGTTACACTGGATACACATCCAGGTTAAAAGCTATTGTTTACAAAAACATGTGTGATACAATATGATAATGAGGAGTGCCAGATCCCAATCCCGGTTTCAATGAGAGGATGAAAATATTTTTTATTACCCGACTGCAAAAAAAGAGGGTTATGTTTTTCCAATGTATGGAAATAACATTCGTTGGTACCGTCTAAACAGATGGCCCGATTTTGATAAATTAAATGTCGTTAGATTTGTCTCAGCAGCCAGAATATCATTGGGTTAATTCAATTTAAAAAAAAAAAAACAGGCGGCACGACAGGGGCGTGTTTACAAAATAAATACAAACATATCGAGTTTGGTATCAAAATAAAGGGTTTTTAACGACAATTTTAAAGAAATGGTCAATTCAATTTAAAAAAAAAAATGGCGGCACCACATAGTGGTTTGCAAAAACAATAATTCCAAACATATCGAGTTTGGTATCAAAATAAAGGGTGTTTAACGACAGTTTAAAAAATGGTGTAATTACAATAAAAAAAAAACAAAATGGCGGCACCACAGTGTGTTTGCAATAAAAATAAACCCAAACATATCAAGTTTGGAATCAAAATAAAGGGTTTTGAATGACCATTTCAAAAATATGAATGGACCTGCAGTCGGGTACATAAAAAAAAAACCTAGGTACATAGATAAATGCTTCCACACACACAGTCACACACACACACACTCACACACACACACACACTCACACACACAGTCTCAGACTCAGTCCCGGGGAGACGTATGATACGCTTTGAAGCATTTACTCGTACACAGGGCTACGTCGCAGAGCTCGCACTTAAAAAGTGTCCGCGCTTCTTTACGGTGCTTGGCGCACCATTTGCAACGTAGCCCCTTAGGCAGCTTAACAGGAAAGTGGCCGGCGTCTACCAACGGCAGTGCGATCTTAGGCGGGCGAAATTTTTGAATAATCTCGTCCGCCAATCGCACGCGGAACTGCCGCTGTGCCATCGTGGCTGCCCCTGCCGTCGACGTGGCCATAACAAAAGCGTTATGGATGGACACGTTAAGAAGTCGACGGAAAAGTTTCTTGTACCAGATTGGAGTACGAACCCTTTCTATGGGAAACGCCTGCAAAAGCTGGTCCTTTTTGTCGACGCCACCCATAGCCATGTTGTAATCCAATACTACTTTAGGCTTATACCGATAGTAGCCGTGCTTCTCTTTTCCGCCGACCTCCACCCTGTGGTATGTGGAAATAAGGCCCACCACCTTCGCGTCCCTCCATACCGAAATTGTCATGTCCCGTGTCTGGCTAAATGCCACTTCACCAGGCCGCATGTTTGCGTTATTTTTGTGGCGCAAGCTATAAGGCACAAACTCCCGGTTCAGACGCAGGGTGCCCATTACGTCTGTCTTCTGAGCCTTGAGGGTGCGCGCCAGCAAAGGACTGTTATAGAAGTTGTCCATTACTAGAGTATGACCTCTGTTCAGTAATGGACGAACTAACTTTAAAACAGTCCTTGATGTCGCACCCTCAAGCTCAGCCTCGGTCTCGTTGGCCTCGACGTTATGCTGTTCCTTCTTCCCTGTATATATTATGAGCTGCCAGAGGTATCCCGTCCTGGACTCACATAGTTCATAGCTCTTTATACCTACCTTAGCAGCTTTAGTTGCAATGCGCTGAGAAAAGGAGAGTCTGCCTTTCCAACACATCAGTGACTCGTCTATAGCAATTTCCTGCTCAGGTAGGTATAAAGAGCTAAATTTATTATTGAGGTAGTCTATTATAGGCTGTATTTTCATTAACTTAGACGGGATACCTCTGTTACACAAAATATTGTCCACAAAATGTAGACAGCGCTTTATGAGCCTAAACCGATGGAACGGCATAATTTCGTTGAATTTGCCCACTTTTAAATACGGCAAACAAGGGGTCCAGTATTCCTCCTCTACAGGGATTGGGATGATGCTTTGCAGCATAATGACACCAAAAAACGTCCACAACTCTTGTGGTGTTATTGGTGTCCATTTTTTCATACGAGAAAATTGTGAAAGAGAGGCCGAGGAGAGGAGATTTGCTGCATATTTGTTGGTCTCCTTGACAATGAGGTTGATTATGTCTTCGTCCCAAATTTTAGAAAAAATTTGGAACGAAGACATACCCTCAGTACGAAAAGTTGGCCCTGCTGGTCCAGTGAAATTTTCTCGCACCCCAGTAAAAACTTGGGGATCGTGAGACCAATCAAATGTCAGCAAATCTTTCAGACTTGTCTCTCGCAAAACACAATCGTCCTGCTTGTCCATGGACTCTAAGACCTCACAGAGTTCGCTAGACAAGTCTTCCACGGCTAATTCTTCAGTGTGCCTCCTGCGAGCCGAGTGTATACCATCCAGGCAATCCTCATCCTCGACATCGCTGCCAGGATTCAGATCCGTAGAGTGTTCCCTTTGCAGATTTTCTTCCTCCAGGTCCTCTTCGAAATTCAAACGTTCTAAAACCAAATTATATGAGCCTGTATTTAACCATGAGCTGGTTTGAACACCCTAGTCTATTTATCATCACAAACAAATAAACATAAAGAAATACCTAGTATTGTGGGCGACGTTGATGGCCCTGGAGAGAATTTCTGCAGTTTGGGAAGCTCTTCAGAGAATGATGTGCTCGGCATGAAGTCAACCAACTCGATGTTTGCATCGACCATGAGGTTCTTATTCACCTCTTGGCCTTCATCCAAAGCAATTATGCATGTGGGCAGGGTAAATATCAACTGATTTTCCCTGTGAAATAGCAAATATATTAAGTCAACTTCATTTGAATGTTTCAAATTCTTTAAGTCAGAAATTAAGTTCAAACTTACATTGGGGGAGGCGGAGTGACTGCACCTTCTTCCAAGAGCTCGACCCTAGAAGGCCCACTTGCGTTCAGTGCTGGATAGAAAAGTATTAAAATATGTTAGTTTGGATCAGTCAATAAGGGGTATGATATCCGGCAGACAATTTACACACCTGACTTCTTCAATTCCCAGGGTTGAGGAATACGCGGGGGCGGCACTTCTGGGGTGCCCGGCATCAAAGGGCACGGCACTCTAACCGGCGACACATTTCTGGAAATGCAAACATAATTAAAACAATATTTCATTTGTGACTGTAAAAAGCATAGTGAAAAGCATATTATTTTCCCAATATTTTCTTGCCTTTTCTTTTTGCTAGGAGAAGCATCGGGCATTAAAAAGTGCCCGACCTCCTTCCTGTCACGAAGTCGTGCCCTTTGCTCAACTTGTAAACGGGCCATGTTTTTTTTGTCCAGCGCCAGCGCCGCTCGACGACCACCACGGCTGTCTCTTACATTATTTTTCGCTGCTTCCATTTCTAAAATGTTTAAAGCAAATTAATGCTAAAACAAAACAATACCTATGGCAACAATAAAAACATCTTCACTAAACACGAAAAAACATTCCAGGAAAATCATTCAATACCTTTCTGATAGATTTTGGAAGATCATTCAATAGGTACCTTTCCGATTTCTTTGAAATTTCAATTACAATAAAATTATTAAAGAAAAGGATTATTTATGAAAGAATTAAAATATAACTTCACGCGGGCGAAGCCGCTGGCAGAAGCTAGTTTATTATGTAAAATAATTTTCAGTTCAGTCAGACCGCACAGTGTTATTATTGCCCCAAAAAACGGACATCCCCTTTTTATTAACTTATTCGATAGAACAGGTTATTTTTAAAGTAAGAGTGAAATACCCGTGTGGCAATTTTGTCCCAATGTGGAGATATATTTTTTTTTTTCTTTTTTCTATGGTTTCCATAAAAACCATAGAAATCGCAATAACTTTAGATCCAATGCGTTTTTGTTATGTCTTTGATTGCAATTACTTGATGCTTTATATTAAGTAAATTACCAAGCAAACGCTCAATTTTTATCGTTAACATGTAGTGACTAACATTTAATTTTACATATTTTCGATTTTATTTTTCTATGGGCTTATTTCATGTCATTTGGATTCAATATCGAGACAAGATGTTGCTTTGGCACTAAGAAGTACCGATTCAAAATATCATATCCAAATCTTATGGTGTTTAGAACTTACAGGATTTTGAAATTTAAGCGCTAGGGTTGGCAGAAGTCGTATTCTTTTAGATGTTTTTTTATTGAATTTTTATTTTAGGTAATATTTAAAAATGTAAAATGTGTGTAAAAATAAACAAAGGACGTAACGTAACGGAGGTGTAACGTGGCCATGGTTATCTGAATTTTCACATTATTGTATAAATAAATAAAAAGTGAATTAAATTAAAATGAATAAACGGAATTATAATGCTAGTAATCCTACTAGTTTTATAATTGTACAATTTTTTTTAGCCGTTTCGGTATTTGTTTGGATATTTCTAAATTTACTATCATACGACGTTAAATACGTTTGAGGTACAATAAACGAATTAAATTTCGTTTATCCAATGAAGGGCAATTTGTGGTACGGGGAAGGGGTCCGCCCTCGTTAGGCTTTAGTCGAAACCCTGTACCTATACATATTGCCTGGAGGAACGGGGGTGAGGCACCATGGAGCCGCAAAAGACCCATGGCGCCACTTCGCCTCAACAGGACTTGACCCGACCTGTTGAGGGATGTCTGTCCGGGCTCCGACCGGCTGACTTATTGCGAGGAGGGCGTGAGGGCGCCAACCCTCATGTTGGTCCACGAGTGGCAGTTTATGAAGCTGTGGATAACGCCACAGCCGGTGCTCTTCAGCCTCCAGGAGTATCCGCAAATACACAAGGAGAATTCACCAGATTAGAAGCATTTACTTTACTGACGAAACTAGCCAAGGAAGAAGGTAGTAAATTCCGCCCTATTGACGTAGATTTGACCAAAAGAACTGTTGCTATTTTAAGAGCGCTGAATATGCCACTATCGTATACAGATAATAAAGAAGTCAAAATTGTGATTTCCAATTTAACTGCCAGATGTGAAAACCTGTACAAAAAATGTAAATATTCCATGAAATTTTTCACCAAAAAACACCATAAATGGTTGAATGAAAACTTTAAAAGCGATTTTCCCAAAAATATTGAATCAGAAATGGAACAGGTCGATTCAGGTACTCTTCCAAATGTACCTGCACTTTTTGCTGAACGTAGTTTACCTCACGATTCTGACTCCAATATTGAAACTTCTCAAGATTACGCTACAATCTCCATTTCAGAGGCTATTCGTGCACCCGAATCTTTTCTGGAACAAAATCTTACTAACACGAAGCCTATTCCCAAGGCTGACGTTGTTTTTGTATCTGAGTTTAATTCCGAAACTAAGCCTCTTTCTAAAACTAAAACTAGACTCAATACTGACCTTGTTTCCGAGTTTGAGGCTTACGAAACTGACCCTCATTTTGAACCTGACTCTGACCTTGTTTCCGAATTTGAGGCTTACGAAACTGACCCTCATTTTGAACCTGACTCTTTTCCTGAACCTAACCTTATTTCCGATTCTGAAACTATTTCTGAACTTGTGCCTATTTGCGAACCTAACCCCAATCCCGAACTTGACCATATTTCAATATCTGAGCCTATTACCGAACTTGAACCTATTCCCGAACCTGGGTTTATTACAGAGTCAGAAGATATTATTGAATCTGAACTTATGCCTATATCTGAGCCTGGTCCCAGTTTAAAGTACAATATTCTGTGTGACAGACAAAAACGTAGATTGCGAAGATCTCTTCAAGACTCCCTTGATATAGAGCCACAACCAAAACTAGTCAAAGTTTTTTCAAGTATCGTGGAAGCAGGTGGGCATAAATTACAGACGTGTGCATCAAAAAACCTTCAATTTGTGATTAACACTTGTCTAAAAAGCCCAACAAAGTCGACCAAGATAGCCACTCAAATACGGAACCATAAGCCTCAGCCATATACCCCTGAAGAAGCATTAGCAATTTATATTGACCGAAAATTTACAGTTGAAACATATCACTTTCTTCAACAAGATTTAAAATCGAGGGGGTACCCCGCGTAGGGGAACACCCACCCCCGCCTATGGCTCCGCCGCCTGCGATGCTGGAAGCGGACCAACAGGACGACGACGACAACGCTCCGGAAGTGACTGGGGTAGACCTGAGAGTGGCGGTACGCAGGCTCAGTGCCAAAAATACCGCCCCGGGACCCGACGGCTTGCCTGGCAAAGCCTGGGTCCTGGCCTCGGAGGCTCTCGGGCCCCGACTAGAGGGGCTCCTTAGCGCATGCTTGGAGAGAGGCCAGTTCCCGCTTCGTTGGAAGACGGGAAAGCTGGTCCTCATTCGGAAGCCGGGGCGCCCTGCGGACTCTCCGTCCGCATACCGGCCCGTGGTGCTGCTCGACGAGGTGGGCAAGCTCTTTGAAAGAGTAATTGCAAACCGCCTCGCCGAGCACCTTGCGGGGACTGGGCCGGACCTTGCGGAACACCAGTTCGGTTTCCGCAAGGGGCGCTCAACGGTGGACGCCATCATGCGCGTGAGAGCCCTCACGACGGGGGATGCGGTGTCCAGAGGTGGGGTTGTCTTGGCGGTGTCTCTCGACATCGCCAACGCCTTCAACTCCATGCCCTGGAGCTGCATTAGGGAGGCACTCCGGTATCACCGGGTGCCGACCTACCTCCGTCGAGTGGTCGGGGACTACCTGACGGACAGGGCAGTCATTTACCCTGGTCGCAGCGGAGAATGGAACCGGCGAGAGATGTCGTGCGGTGTTCCGCAGGGATCGGTCCTAGGGCCGTCCTTGTGGAACATCGGGTACGACTGGGTGCTGCGCGCCGACCTCCCTAGCGGTGTCAGCGTGGTTTGCTACGCAGACGACACGCTGGTGCTAGCACAGGGGGGGTCGCACGAGGCGGCGGCCGAAGTGATGACACGCGGGGTTGCGATAGTCGTTGAGAGGATCCGGCAATTGGGTCTCGAGGTGGCATTGCACAAGTCCGAGGCCATGTGCTTTCATGGGCCTCGGAATGCGCCACCTCCGGGATCCTTACTCACGGTAGGAGGGGCATCCATCGGTGTCGAGTCGACTTTGAAGTACCTAGGACTCGTCCTCGACAGCCGGTGGAACTTCGTGGAGCACTTCCGACGTTTGGCCCCCAAACTGGAACGGACTGGGGCTGCCTTCAGGTGGCTCCTGCCCAACCTGGGGGGGCCGAACGCCTCCTGCCGGAGGCTCTACGCGGGAGTCGTGCGGTCCATGGCCCTTTACGGGGCCCCGGTGTGGGCGCGTTCTTTGAGGCGGCGTGCCGCCCACTACCTGAACGCGCCCCAAAAGGTGGTAGCCGTAAGGCTGGCCCGGGCGTACCGCACAATCTCCCGCGAGGCAGCGAGCCTCCTTGCCGGATTGCCGCCATGGGATCTGGAGGCAATAGTCCTCGCGCGCCTACATGAATGGCGCGGAGGCGCTACGCCGGGGGGAAACTCCGCTGCCGCGGCAAATTGTCACTCAGCGGACAGACTTCCGGCGGGATCTCATGGCGACATGGAGAGAGCGACTGTCGCAACCCCGTGCAGGGTACGCCACGATAGTGGCGATAAGTCCCCTCTTTGAGGAGTGGCTTGAGCGACGCCACGGCGTCCTCACCTTCCGCCTGACGCAGGTCCTCACCGGACACGGAGTGTTCGGGAGGTTCCTGCACCGAATCGGGCGGGAGGAAACGCCCGGGTGTTTCCATTGCGAGGATCGACCGGAGGACACGGTGGAGCACACGGTGGAGGTGTGCCCCGCGTGGGCAGAGCACCGCCGTGTCCTCGAAGCGGCGATTGGCGGCGATTCTGCGAAGCAGTAATGCTAGAGAAGGAGGTGGCGGAACGTGAGAGGGAGCGAACCTCTCAACGTCCCGGCCGCCGCGGGAGACGCCCCGGGCGTCGGGGGCCACCACCACGTAGCCCCCGGCCACCGTAGGCGCGGGCCTGTGGACGGTGAGCTATGGGCTAGCTTGCCGTCCGTCCGTCTCATGACATGACGACAGGCCGTGTCGACGGCGCGTTCGTGTTCCACGCGCGCCTTAAAGAGAGTCAGCAAAAAGGAAGGGGTCCGTAAGGACCGATGCCTGCCGGGGTTGCGGGACTATTCGAAAGAGATACCGTGGCCCCGGAACACAAAGGGCGATGAAGGAACATGGATGGGTTTTAGTCAGTAAAAGTCTGACACTCCCTCCTGCTCCGCCCAGAGCGGGAGGGGTTATTTGATGATTTCCCATACGAAAAAAAAAAAAAAAAAAAAAAAAAAAAAAAAGGGGGTACCCCGCGTTTCCACCATATCAGCAAGTACATGTAGCAAAAAAATCATGTTACCCAACACCTCCAGTACAAGTGTCTGAAAGAGAGGCTTTTGTAACGTTATATGGTCTGCTCTCCCACACTTTTTCAAGGCTCGTTATTTTATGTGAAGATGTTATTTCTTTACAATGTTCCCAAAGAAATACATAAACATTGAACTGTATTTTAGAAGGATCTTGGGGATTTGACGGGAGTACAGGTCAATCATTTTACAAACAAAGCTTTTTCGAAGACCGAGAAGACGAAAACAGCCTGTTTGCCACCACATTTATTCCTTTACGTATAACTACAGATACCGGTCAGATTTTGTGGATGAACCCTACACCTCAGTCTTACAGATTTTGTCGCCCGTTACATATCCAGTACCGTAAAGAGAGTAAAAATTTAATACTTGCCGAAAAAAAATGGGTAGAAAACCAAATAAAAGAAATAGACAGCATTTCTGTAAAATCATCCAACAATCTAACATTAACAGCAAAAATTCAACTTTACTAACACTTCGTCACAACTAAGATGCCCATTTTGTAAGGCGACTTCTTCGCAATTTAATAAATTAGACATTGTGCTTTCTCAAGCTTCAGATGAATCACTTATGAAGTACGGATTAAGTCCTTTACACGCGTGGATACGTGTCTTAGAATTATTGCTTCATCTAGGATACAATATGCAAGTAAAAAAATGGAGGATACCTCATAATTCCCCGGAGCATATCATTGTGGAAGAAACCAAAAAAAAGGTGCAACAAGAAGTAAGAGAAAAAATGGGGCTTCTGGTTGATGTGGTGCGGCCCAATGCAGGCACCACCAACGATGGTAATACTGCTCGCATAGCATTGTCTAACAAAAACCGTGGAACATTTGCAGACATATTAAACATTCCTCAATGGCTTCTTGATGATTTATTTACAATATTAGTAGTTTTATCTTGTGGGCTACCAGTTGATACCGAAAAATTTGGGGATTTTTGTATGTCACTGGCTATTAAGTACGTCCAAAATTTTGAATGGTATCCTATGACAGTCACCTTGCACAAAATTTTAGTCCATGGTAAAGACATCATGCGAAACTCTGCAATACCTGTGGGTTTACTCTCAGAACAAGCGGGAGAAGCAAGAAACAAGTTTTGGAGGTCTGACAGAGAGCATCATACTCGAAAGTTTGATAGAGTTACAACCATGACTGATTTGTTTAACCGGGCACTACTCACTTCAGATCCATTCATTTCTAATGTCAGATTAAAGCAAAGGCAAGCTAAATTGAGAAAGACGCCTTTACCACCTGCCGTTCTCCAGTTATTAAAACCTTACGAAATACCAAAGGAAGATGTTTCGGCCCAAGATAGCGACAGCTTAAGTGACGAAGAAGACGTAATGCAAAATCTTATAGAAGGGTGGAATAACGATAGCACTGAAGTTTTACCCACGGAAAATGATAATTATAGAAGGTACTAAGCAAGTGAAGTCTGTAAATATTTAGTATTTTATTTTTAAAATTTCAAGTTTTTCGACCAAGTGTTTCAGGCCGTGTGATAATAAGTGAAAAATGAACTCTGTCCCACCAAAAACATAATATAAAATAAGGGCCGAGTTCGGTACAAACTACACGATAGTAAAGTAGAAACCTAAATGAGTACCAAATTCTAAGGAGGTAAAAGAGAGTTTATTAAGTTCCTTGCTACTGATTATGCAACTTGGCAAGTATTTAAAGTAAATTATTTGTTTGTTGAGTTTTTTGCTTTAACGAAGGTAGGTTTAATAGTTTTAGGTGGTCGAAAGTAGCTCGAAATGGTTCGTGTAAGGTGTACTTCACCCTGTTCATCTCTGAGCTTGGCTTGACATGCAATAAAGCATGAAAAACTATTAGTATAAGTAATTCTCTTTAGTTGTATTTTATTCCGATGTAAAAATAATAAAAAGATTTAAGAATATTATTTGTAAAATTTATGGGAGTGGGTGTAAATATGTATACGTGTATTATTCTATGATAAAACAAAATTCAACATAAAATTTAAACCTATAAACAAAAATAATATTTTTTGTGAAGTGATGACCCTAAAATCAAAATTATCAGAAAAAACTTTAGAAGTGAATAACTCTTAAACACCGCGAGATTTGGATACGTTTTTTTTTTTTAATGATTGGTTGTGGTCTAAACATGATTTACAATAAATATTGAATCCAACTAAGCAAAGATACAACCATGAAAAATCAAAATCTAAAAACACAAAAAAAGCATATTCCTTTACATCTGTTCTAGTAAGTACTGTTTTGTATTTTTTTTTCACATATCTTTAATATAGTTTTATTACATATAATAAAGAAAAGGGTAAAATAATGCGTATTTTTTTTTAAATTAATTAATTTAGAAAAAGTAAAAAAAAACAACAAAAATTTTTTACTCGTGTTTGGTGTAAAATTGTCACACGGGTATTTTACTCTTACTTTCTAAATAACCTGTTCTATCGGATAAGTTAATAAAAAGGGGATGTCCGTTTTTCGGGGCAATAATAACACTGTGGACCGGTACAAAATTCCACGTGTGTAGGTACCAAGCTTTCTTTAAATTATGTGGGCGCCCGGCGCCCGGCCAGATCAACAAAAAAAAAAACATTGTTTTGTTGATCTGAGGATGGCCGGCCATTTTTGCCTTTGCTTGTATACATTTTGGTTTTGCGGACCCACTTCAACAAAAATTCTAATTTTTACTTTTCTATAATGTATTTTTTTGGTTGAAAAGAAAATTAGTACCGAGTAAATATTATTCTATGCGTTTTATGACTCTTTAACCTCAGGTTAAAACACAATTGCACACACTTAAACTACACTTTATTTAACAAATTTAACAAGTTTATCTAGCTAATTTAAAAATACTCACCCACACCACAACTGAAAATTTCTTTTTAGGTTTCCGACACAAAAATAAATTTCGCGTATCGCACGAGTACCGTCCGTCCGTCCAACACTCCAACGACCAAACAAAACAAACAGTCTGATTTCTGAAACAGACAGTGGTTGAGTGAATGGTTTGGTCCAGGGTTGCCACCTTGGATTTTTTAAAGGCGCTAGATCAAGGGTAAAAAGTCACCAGATTTCAGAAATTTTGACTACAAAAAAACCACCAAATTCCGCTAAATTTACTGCATTTAAATATCAGACAAAAAACCCTTATAATTACATAAAAAAACGAACGAATATGTATGAGATGCTAAAAAACACAAAAATAGATGGTCGTTCTTATTAATCATACAATTTCGAGTATTTTTAAAATATTTTGTGTAGGTACCTGTTGTATGGGCTAATAGCCACTGTGTCAGATTCATAAAAATGTATGTTTGACACAGTGATGCCAGATCTACTGATTTAGCAGTAGATCTACCTGATTTAAAAAAAATCTACTGATCTACTGCCTTGATCGGAAATCTACCTGCTTTTTTTCAAATCAGATCGTATCTAGATATTGTCGTCGTGTCCTGGCTTATAGGCCTAAATAACATGACATTTTGTTCAACAAGTTTTGTAAATTCGCGGTATTTTTTATCTGTAGTGTGTGCCAGACCTACCAATCACTGGCGGTAAGTACTTAAGGTGAATGCTCCAACCAGTCCGCGAAATTCAAATTTTCTTACGTTTTTTGCAATTTTCAGGCCAGTGTTAAGTTGTATGTTAATTAAAATATTGTTCGCGGTTGTAAGACGTATGTAGTTACAGAATTTTCATCATCAAAATCATCAAAACAACCCTCTAAGTTCATATAAGTCGAGGAACGATTTTTTCAAGGTCAAAGTCATTGCTAGACCTTTATGAACTTGGAGGGTTGTATTGATGATTTTGATGATTATAATTCTGTAACTACATACGTCTTACAATCGCGAACAATATTTTAATCAACATATAACCTAGCACTGGTCGGCAAATTGCAAAAAACGTAAGAAAATTTGAATTTCGCGGGCTACCCTGACGCTTCCACCACGACGTTTATAATCTACTGATTTTTCCTTCGATCTACTGCTAAAACTTTAACTTTTCTACTGTTTTCTTCAGATTCCATCTGGCAACACTGGTTTGACAGCCCGCCTTCTGGGACGTCAGCGTGTGTGAATCTGAGACACGATTGCATGGTTCATTGTATTAGGTAATTGAAGATTAAAATATACTGTAAAGTTATACATAGTGAGACTTTCATTTATAAAACATGGTGGCAGCGCAAAAATGGAAGAAACTTCAATAATGAACGTAATTCAGCAACAAACTATGCTTTTGAAGTCTATGCAGGAGGAGATCGCAAGACTATCTCAGAAGTCACTCCCTCAAAACATAAATGTGCCCTGGCCAGCACCTATAAACACAGATGCGGACCCACAAGACGCATTCAAATCGTTCTTATCTGCATGGAACAACTATTGTTCCGCAACTCAAATGAATGATTGGTCGGCGGAACAGGAACCGAGAAAGGTGAGCATCTTGTTCAGCGCCATAGGCGTCGAGGCACTAAAGAAATATGGGAATTTCGGTCTTACGGACACAGAAAAAGCTTGTAAAACATGCAAGGAGATAATTACAGATTATATCTACCAAAATGCTCCCTAAGAAAAACATAATCTACAACAGATACATCTTTCTAAGTAGCCTCTCCGACGCTAAACGCGCGGAATTGCACACCCGAAAAGCTAACATGCAAAAATTTTTGCAAGTTTTAAAACATTTTCTGCCCGATCCGATAAAAACACCTGTAGCTCAAAAACTACAAGTCCTAGAGCAATTTCAAAAATACTGTTGTCAAGCTGATTAGATAAGGAATCTACCTATCTAGAAATCAAAATGAAATACTTTAATTATATACTCCAAGTCATAATGTATACCAAAAAATAGTTACAAAAACTGATATTTCGCTAGAAATGTCAGTTTTCTCTTAGTTTTTTATCCATTTTAACATTAAAGAAATAAACTAGACTATATTTCCTTTCCAACAAGACCACAATCTCATTTATAGCTCAATAGCATCATATCTAAATATACTTATGAAACTAGATACTCACTGTTTGTTTACATCTGGGAACTAATTTTTGCCAGCCGGTGTTGGATGAAAAAACACACAAACCCACATGTTTTTTGGTGTTGATAGTTGAACAATCTAATCACCTCACTAATTAAGCACTGTTTTTCCCATTTCACACACGTTTTAGTCACTAAATCACGTATTTCTTCACACAACACAATCACTATAGGTACATATAATAACTACCTTTTCACGGGCGAAATATTGCATCTTCGAGATTCCAAAACGAATTTACGTTGACAAAATAATAAAGCACGGTTCACAAGGATAATTTTGATATATAATAGTATCAGCTACCATTAAAAATACCAGAGTTATCACGACATTTGCTGCGAAGGGAAATTCGAGTGTTCACCGTCTGTCAAATGAAAGTTTTTTTTTTTTTTCGGCAAATTGTCTATGGAGTAGTGTTGCGATGTTCGATTTTATTATTGAGGAATTTAGTAACGAATTGAACACAGAGGTATAAGCTCTAGAGGAGACAGTTTTAGACGGTTTTTAATGCAGTTTTTTGGGAGGCGGGTGCGCGTAGTACAAGTGTGACAGATAGCGCTTATGTATGTAAACAAGCGATAGACAATGTGTGACAGATAGCGCGGAAGTGGGTAGAATGCAACAAAAATACGAAATGTTTGATATTTTCTACGCAGACCTAACAAGGCTGATTGAAGACTGTGAATATGCTATGTCCAAAGAGGAAATGTTACGAGACAAAATTGTCCTAGGAATAATAGACATAAAAACAAAGAAAGAGTTGTTAAAAAAAGATAACCTGACTTTATCAGAGGCAGTTAATTTGTGCCGCGCCGCAGAGGCCACTGAAAGACATATGAAGGATTTATCAGGATCAACAACATCAGAAATAAAGAAAATAGCGGACAATGATGTCAATAAAAAGAGAAAATGCAAGTTTTGTGCAAATTATCATGTGTTCAAGAAAGAAATATGTCCTGCCTGGGGTAGAGAATGTGAAAACTGTAAGGGTAAAAATCATTTAGAGAAATGAAAGAATTAATCCTTTGTTAAACTTACCTATATCTGATAACTGCATACAGGAAATAGAGGATGCAACATCAAAAGATTACAATGTTCTAGCTTTGAAAAACTTTATTCTACATGGATGGCCAAAATATTTGAGAGATGTGCCAGATGCCATTAAACAATACCATAACTATAAAAGTGAGTTAACAACCTATAATGGTCTTGTACTTAAGAATCAAGCTATACTAATACCAGAAAATTTAAGAAAAAAAATGTTGAGTAAGTTACATAAAGCACATTCAGGAATTGAAAATACATTGAAATTAGCTAGAAATGCTATATTCTGGCCATCAATGTCTAATGACATAAGAGAAATGATTAAAAATTGCACTACTTGTAGTAAATATCAACCAAGTCAGCAAAAATTTACCATGCAAAGTCACAAAATACCCGAATATCCATTCCAAATAATATCTATGGATGTATTTTTTTTCAACCAAAATGGTAAACAAATTAAATATTTAATAACGGTCGACCATTACTCAGACTTCTTTGAGATTGATGTAATATAAGACTTGTCTTCCAAACAAGTAATAGAAATTTGCAAGAAAAACTTTTCACGACATGGAATTCCAGAAATTGTTGTCACAGATGGTGGCACTAATTTTGTAAGTCAAGAATTTTCAGACTTTGCTTGTAAATGGAGCTTTACACAAGTCACATCATCTCCGCATCATCCCCAAGGCAATGGCAACGCTGAAGCCACAGTCAAGATAGCCAAAAAATTATTAACAAAAGCTACTGAAGATAGAGAAGATATCTGGTTGAGTCTGCTCTGCCTGAGAAATACCCCTAACAAATTAGATTCAAGCCCTGTGCAAAGGTTATTTTCACGTAGAACAAGAGGATTCCTACCAACTATTCAAACTTTACTGAAACCAAATGTGGTTGAAAATGTTTCTGAAAACATCAAGAGTAAAAAAGAGAGGGTGAAATACTTGCATGACAAAAGGGCCAAAAGAGCAACCACATTAGAAATAGGACAGCCTGTATCAGTTCAGGTTCACCCAGCATCTAACAAAACTTGGACTCCTGGAGTAATTGCAGACGTTCTTTCAGATCGTTCCTACCTAGTGGATGTGAATGATTCAACATATAGAAGAGACCAACACATTTGTCCATTTTCACCACATTCAACAGAAGTATCTGAAACTCAAAGTACCATGAATATCACACCACAAGTTCCTGTTAGTATGGAACAAGATAATGTAACTGCATCAAACACACAGGATAATGACGAAGTTGTATCACTTCCTTGTGCCCCTTCAAGTAATTTAGATGTTAACCTTCTAGAGGATCCTGAAACCCGAAACTGTTTGGTAGCTTCCAATCCAAGTTCTCAATCTACTACTAAGACTCCTTTAGTTAATAAGTCACCCAGTCCATTGTGTAATAGACCTAGAAGAGAAAGAAAAGCTCCAGCTTTTCTGAATGACTATGTATTAGATTAAATAGTTTTTTATGAAAAGACAGCGTGTTGTATGGGCTAATAGCCACTGTGTCAGATTCATAAAAATGTATGTTTGACAGCCCGCCTTCTGGGACGTCAGCGTGTGTGAATCTGAGACACGATTGCATGGTTCATTGTATTAATTGAAGATTAAAATATACTGTAAAGTTATACATATTGAGACTTTCATTTATAAAACAGTACCTATCTAGACTACAGTGCAAAGAGTTTTTATTTGCATTTTTACATTTATATTTTTATTTACTTACCATTTACCAAACATAAACATTGCCTACATTCAGTAAAACTTGACAAAAGTAGGTAGGTACCTAGTATTCTAAAGGGTGTAAAAAGACTTAACAAAGCCGAAAGGCACTCTTGTTCTCCCCGTCTTTGCGATCACTTTTTTGTTCTAGACCATGATACTCGGGAACCTTCTAGTTTCGGAGATATTGGAGGTCAAAGTTCCAACTTTTCCACGAGTTTTTGACGTGACAACGTCTTATAAATTGGTTTGCCGGGTGACACTTCAAGAAACTGCGTTACGCTCCGCTCACGTTAGGCGCTCACAATGAGAGCGAGTGAGAGGCACGCGTCCCTTCCACTCGGGCATGGTTAGCCCGCCTAAGAGCGAGAGAGACAGACATAAAAAGTGAAAGGCACGCGTCCCTTCCACTCGAGCACAGTTAACAAAGTCGTTGTCACGTAAAACTTTCGCCCGTATACCGACTTTACAGGCAACCAATTTTTTTTTAACTGCATGTTTTTAATGTCAGATTTTTACTTTAGACACCTCCACGACCCCCGTACTATTCAATCTATCCATCAGCCCAATGTTTTGAGTGCGGTACATTGAAACCATTAATTCGTGATTTATACCCAAAAAAAAAAGTCATTTGCAGGATTTTTTTTTAACTCCTAAAGTTCTAATATGATAAACAGATTCAGAATGCTTGGTTGACGGTTTTGTGAAAAGTCTGTTTAAAATATAGTTCATAAGAATCAAGAGAAACAAGTTAAACAAACGTGAACTAAAGAAACGGTAGGAGATTTCCCTCTCAAAAAGGTGTTGCCAGATTCCTTATTGAAAAACCGCTAAAAACCACTAAAAAAATAAAAGCGCTATACGAATAAAAAATACCACTAGAAGCCTTGAAAAAGCACCAGTTCTGGTGGGAAAACCACCAAGGTGGCAACACTGGTCTGGTCTCTGGTCACTGGTCAGTGGTCAGTGGGTTTAAAATTTTGTGACTGTGCTGCCCAGTGCTGCCAACTTTATTTTTTAGAAGATCGTATCATGGACTAGAAAAGATCGTATTTTGCCAACATTCAAGGAAAAAATAGTACGTAATGAAATTTCAATAAAAAAACGTAAATAATTTTAAAATGGAATGTAATTATAATTTTTAATCAACATTTATAATTGAAGGAACATGAATCAACATTTAGCAGATTTATAACTGATTTTTTTATATTTCTATAGATCAAAAATTCAGAAAAGTTTCAGTATATTCTAAAACTCAGATGAAACCGTGATTAGGTGTCATTTCCATAGATACAGATCTCGATCTCGAATTTGTATGGATAAAAGTTTCCCTCTACCCTGAGTATGTAAGTTCTGATGCTAACAATTTTCGATTTCAGTTGATTTAAATCGTAACCTTTTGCAATAATTATGTACAATTTGACAGATGTAGTAAAAATTATTAAATACATTCATAAAAATACAAAAAAGGTTAGCTTGTTCATGTCTTCTACTTGTTTATTTTATAATACCAAAAATTAATTTAATTTGTCATCTATTTCTACTTTGTTATGATGATGGGTATATGATTCGAAAAGATCGTATATTTTGCGTACGATCTCGATTACTCGATCGTACGTCGTACAAGAGCTAAAAGGGTCGTATAAATACGATTTAAATCGTACGGTTTGCAACACTGGTGCTGGCTGTGTAGAGTCTGGCCAACGAAAGCTGTCCAAGAAAAAAGGCGGGAATTTAAAAAAATCGAGTTGTTAACCCTGGCTATACACTGCTTAAACGTTGTTGATACTATTTATTATTAAGTAAAGTCTTTTTATTTATGTTTTATGAGCTGTAATTTTCGAGTGTAATGAAGAATATTAAATAAAAGACTAGGTACTTTTAATTCTGCCTTTTTATTATTTTCAAATAATTCATAATTTTATGTTCACGTTTCCACGCCACCTGTGAGGTAGTGTCCTTAAAATTCATTTATTTTATTTCTTATAGCTGAAATACCAAAATTATCCAAATTGGAAACTGTTGCTGAATGTGGACGATTTTTCCCGGGAGTATTCCACTGTCCTTGATTGTTAAACCCATCAATTTAAATTCTTCATAATTATGGTCTTCACACTTACATCTGAAGGGAACAAATACAATAAATTATGTAACAGTATATTATTAATAATCAGTCATTAATTAAAGTAAAAAACCATAATAAAATACAGTTAGTAGAGTTTATTATTTAATTTAGCCATCCATACATTATCATAAATGTTACCCTTCGAAGTAACTGTTAAAAATCTATAATTTCTAAAGTAATACCTGTCATTGAAGATATCTTTACAAAAAAAAAACTTTTTTGCAAAAAATAAAATCGACTTCAAAAAACACAAAAAAGTAAAAAATAACTTTAGCTTCAGAAGTCGGTGACTCTTGTTTGATTGATTTCGTTTTTTTGTCACCGACTTCTGAAGCTAAAGTTATTTTTTACTTTTTTGTGTTTTTTGAAGTCGGTTTTATTTTTTGCAAAAAAGTTTTTTATTTTTCCATTTTTAGTTGTTCCCAAATATTTGCCATGAATTTATTTGGCATTGTTAACAATACATGTCATGGTAATAGGCGTATCCCCAATATATGGAACTTAACATACCTTTTTTTTTTCGGATGGGAAATCATCAAATTATCGCTCTGGGCGGAGCGGAAGGGAGTGTCAGACCTTTACTGACTAAAACCCATCCATGTTCTTTCTTAACCCTTTGTGTTCCAGGGCCGCAGTATCTCTTTAGAACAGTCCCTTTTGCTGACATCTCTTTGAGGCGTGCACGGAACACGAACGAACTGTCGAAATCTGGGTGTATTGTACACATCTGCGTACCCCCTCAGACCATACAGGCGTGATGTTAAGTTATTTGAGTCGCGCGCTGAACACGATCGCGCCAACTTAGCATACCTAACTGTCGCAATCTCGGTGTATTGTATACATCTGCATACGCGCTTTTTTTTTTGGATGGGAAATCATCAAATAACTCCTCCCGCTCGGACGGAGCAGGGGGGAGTGTCAGACTTTTACTGACTAAAACCCATCCATGTTCCTTCATCGCCCTTTATGTTCCGGGGCCACGGTATCTCTTTCGAACAGTCCCGCAACCCCGGCAGGCATCGGTCCTTACGGACCCCTTCCCTTTTGCTGACTCTCTTTGAGGCGCGCGTGGTACACGAACGCGCCGTCGACACGGCCTGTCGTCATGAGACGGATGGACGGCGAGCTAGCCCATAGCCCACCGTCCACAGGCCCGCGCCTACGGTGGCCGGGGGCCACGTGGTGGTGGCCCCCGACGCCCGGGGGGTCTCCCGCGGCGGCCGGGACGTTGAGAGGTTCTCTCCCTCGGAACGTGGCGGAACGTCCGCCACCTCCTTCTCTAGCATTACTGCTTCGCAGAAGGAGGTGACGGCGTCCCATTCCGTCTCGCTCCGGACCATGGCTTGCACCAGGGCCGGACGCGAGAGGTCGCCGCCGCCGATCGCCGCTTCGAGGACACGGCGGTGCTCCGCCCACGCGGGGCACACCTCCACCGTGTGTTCCACCGATCTGCATACCCCCTCAGAGCATACAGGCGTGATGTTACGTCATGATTTTGTATAAACAATAAACATCCAAGCGATTGCAACATTCACGGCACATTTGCCGTCTATTATTGAAGAATTCCATTGTATATCTCCGAAGATCAGCATCAGATGTTCACAAAATTTAAATGGGACCACACGGGAAGCACCAGCTTTCAAATAAAAAAGAATTGTCAAAATCGGTTCGCCCAGTCGAAAGTAATGAGGTAAAAACAAAAAAAAAAAAAAAAATTACAGTCGAATTGAGAACCTCCTTTTTTTGGAAGTCGGTTGATAATGAGATTCACAGGTCGACATTTCATTTTTTTCGAGTTTTCAACTTCTTTACTGCTTCCACAATTTTAAGTTTTGCCTCCTCGTTGTTAATACTTCCTGAAAAGTAAATAGACCGTGAAAAATATTGCGATTTGTTATAAATAGTCGAAAAGTATCAAGGTATTTCATTAGAAATTCAATAACCTAAAAATGAAAGGATTGAATCCAGTCGTAGTATTTTCTCTGCAATTTCAGATTCATATCACTTTTTATGTCTTTAAATTTGTCAATCATAGTAAATAGAAGCTTCCTCCTCGAACTTTTGATTTGTTGAGAGGTATTTTATGGATCGAAATGATAAAACCGTATTAATGTTGGAAACATTCATATTGACATGAAGGAATGACAGGGTAATACAAAAATATTATAAAAAGCAAAGATTGAGAGAAAACCTCCTTCAACATCCTCCCTTTTTCGATAATCTTTATCGTATAAGTCCCACCATTCCTGAAATTAGATCCAGTCTGGGTTTATGCACAGGCTTAGTCAAAATATCAGCACACTGGTATTCTGTAGGAACTTATTTAACTTGAAGTTCTTTTTCAGTAACTAATTCCCTTACATAAAAATGTCTAATAGAAATGTGCTTTGTAAGACGATGTAACTCTGGGTTTTGTGCAAGCTTTATAGCAGCATCATTATCAACTTGTAAAGTAGGGACTTCTATCAAAGTAGTAATTTCATTGAAAAGTCTCTTCAGCCAAACAATCTCACGAGCCGCTTCACTAGCTGCAACAAGTTCTGCTTTGGTGCTTGAGATAGCTACAGAAGTCTGTTTACGACTTGCCCAAGAGATTACTCCTCCTGCATACACGCATAAGATTCCAGAAGTAGAGCGTCCTGTATCGAAATCTCCACCATGATCAGAATCACTAAAACATTCCAAGATTCCAGTTTTGTATCCTTTTTTGTATACAATTTTTGTATCTATGGTTCCCTGAATGTAACGAAGTATGCGTTTAACCTTGTTAACATCATCTAAAGAGGGATTTGTAAGTTTCCTGGATACGACACTAATAGCATATGATATGTCCGGTCTAGTACCTGTCATTAGATAAGCTAGCGCACCAACGGCTTCACGATAGGGAAATGTAACCTCATCCTCTTTTACTGAGCATAGTTGTGCAGGTTGTGCTTCTTTGATGATTGATTGAGTACTAACGGCTTTACAATCACTCATACCAAAGCGTTCCAGTAGTCTTTTAGCGTAATGTTTTTGAGAGACTTTGATGGAACCATCGTTGTTGTTGAAGATTTCCAAACCTAGAAAGTAAGAAGCTGGTTTTGTGGTTATCTTCATATCAACTTCCGTTTCAATTCTGCCAAAAACTTTTCAGATTACTTTGGGTTCGTTGAAGCTATTAGACCATCATCAACATAGAGTCCAAGAATTAACTTGTTGTTAAGTCGGTTTCTAATGAACAAACATGGATCTGTGTCACATTGTTTGAATCCTAAAACTTTCAAATAATCAACAATACATTTGTTCCAACATCTTGGAGCTTGTTTGAGACCATATAAACTTCTCTTCAACTTACATACTGTAGTCGTACCATCACTGTATCCTTCTGGCTGATTCATGTAGATATCTTCATCTAGAGAACCATTCAAAAATGCAGTTGCTACATCAAACTGTCTGAGGGATAACCCTTCATTTGCAGCGATGCTAAGAATCGATCTTATTGTGGCCATTCTAGCAACAGGACTAAATGTATCACTATAATCAACTCCTTTCTTTTGTGTATAACCTCTTGCTACTAATCTCGCCTTATATTTGTGAAGACTTCCATCAGCATGGGTTTTAACTTTGAACACCCACTTACAAGAAATCAGTTTTCTGTCTTTTGGTTTATCCACCAAAATCCAAGTTTTATTCTCTTGTAGAGATTTTAGTTCGCTTTCCATTGCTTTTAACCATTCCGCTTTCTGAGGACTTTTTATTGCTTCTTTGTATGATTTGGGTTCATCAAAATCACTAACAATAGTAGACATAATAAAATCTTCAAATCGTTGTGGTGGTCGCAATGTCGATCTATCTCTTAGATTCCTAGTCGTAGAATTTCCTTGTTCATTATCTTCATCTGAATCAACTTCTGATAATTCAGGCGTAATATAGGACTCATTAGAATCTTCTTCATTTCTACAAGGTTCATCCGATATTGTAGGCAAATTGGGAATTGTTTCTTCAAAACTCGCATCATCATTCAATGTTTAAGGCACATCTGAAATAGTTGCGTCTTGTAATATATCCTCCCTTGCATCTAACATTGGATGATTTTCTGTAGTTTTAGGAAAATGAACCTCCATCTCAACAATTGGACTTTGTTTTTCTGTTTCAGATATATCTGACTCCAATCCAATAGATGTGATGACTGACTCGTTGAATATTACGTCTCTTGACCGTATCAGTGTTGGATTTGATTTATTGTTTACGCTTAGTAACCGATAACCGTCATCACCATCATAACCAATGAGAATACATTTTTGAGCTTTTCTGGAAATTTTCGTTCTCTTTACTTTTGGAACATGAGCATAAGATTCAGTGCCAATGATTCTCAAATGTTTGATTGAGGGTTTCCTTGAAAACCATAACTCAAACGGTGATTTTCCTTCTATAGAAGTCGGTCCAGTTCTATTCAGAACATAAGCAGCCGTGTTGACAAGCTCAGACCAACAGGAGAGTGGAAGTTCTTCGTGAGCGTGCATCATAGTGCGAGCAGCTTCTACCAAAGTTCTGTTGTCTCTCTCACTACACCCGTTCTGTTCCGGCGTATACGGCATTGTCAAACGGTGTTGAATACCATTATTATTTAAGATCTTCTTCACAGCTTCATTTTGGAATTCTCCTCCATTATCGCTGAGAATAGTCTTTATAATATGACCAGTAGTCTTTGTTTCGTTTATCATTTCCACAAGTTTATATATCACTTCAGACTTGTGCTTGATGAAATAAACATGACGATACTTACTGAAATCGTCTTTAAATAAAACAAAATAACGAAACTTTTTGAATGAATTGGGGAACGGACCACATACATCTGTGTGAATGATCTCTCCTGGTGCTTTAGCTCGATCTCTTGTTCCAAATTTATATCTATGTGTTTTACCATAAACACATCCTGTACATAGTTCAGAATTGAGTTTGACTTTTATAGGTACCAAGTTCCTTTTCAATCAATTGCTTCACATGTCTTTTATCCTGGTGAGCAAATCTTTCATGATAGAGTTGTAAAATGTTTTGTGTTGACAGTGAGTTCAATTCAGGGGATGAATTTATAATTGTCTTTACATTTAATTTATAGAGTCCTCCATTCTTGACTCTTGTGCCAATTAAATTAATTTTTCCATCTACTATCAAATGACAAAATTCTCTTTCAGATGTGAAGACACTCTTCTCAAGTTTATCTTGCGCGGCAAGTACGGAAAATAAGTTTTTCATTATTGCTGGAACATACCATACATCACACAGTCGAATGTTTTGTGTCTGACCGCGAACGTCTGCTATCAAATCAACTGTACCTTTGCCAATAGCTTGAATTGTTGAGCCATTTGCAGTTGTTACTGTTTGATTATTGCTGAAATGTTGAAAGCTGGAAAATATGTCGTTTCGACAGGTGACATGACTTGTAGCACCATTGTCAACAAACCAACTGTCATTCCTTCATGTCAATATGAATGTTTCCAACATTAATATGGTTTTATCATTTCGATCCATAAAATAAACTGTCAAGATCTTCTTCAATAATATTTACCTCATTTGTAACAACTTCCATTAATGAGAGGGTCAGATTGGTGTTGTTAGCTTGACTTGTCGATGGGCCAGGTGTTTTAGGAGGTTTCCCGTCCGATATCCACTTGCGACATTTTTTAACTTTGTGTCCATATAGTCCGCAATATCCACACTTTTTCTTACGCATAAACTTGTTTTGTACAACTAGAGCTTGTGCTTCAGTAATACACACATCAACACGGTCTAGGGATATTTTTAAAAAAGCGAATTACTATCAATGTGTTAATTATTTATATGACATGTATATATTTAAAAGATACGTTTTTTAATATTCTACCATTTTTTAATAATGGTTAAGGTATAGATTAAAATTTCAGGATTTTATGGAAAAAAAATGAAGCATAGACGGAAACCGTATATGAATGAACTTTTAATTTGTGAGTAAAAACTGAAAAAAATAGAAAAATCATTTAATTTGTGTCTATAAACTTGAAGTTAGTAGTCTGAGAAAGCGCCCATGATGTTCATAACACATCGGCAACGATTCGGCATGCTCAGAACAAGGTTGTCAATGTCTTGCTGCGGAATATTGTCCCATGTCCTTCTGAGGTGCGCAAAAAGTTGATCTTCTGTAGCTAGATTTTCAGGAACTTCCTTCAGAGCTCTTCTTTGCAGCATATCCCACGCATGCTCAATGGGATTTAGATCTGGCGATTGAGCAGGCCAGTCTAAGGCCCTAACATTATGTGTATGTAACCAAGCTGCTACCGTTCTCGCCGTGTGTGCCCGGGCATTGTCGTGCATGAGCAGGAAATCTTGCCCCATTTGTGTTCTGTGGGGCAAGATTACGGGCCCCAGCACCTGTTGGACGTATCGTTCTGCCGTCATATTGCCCCGCACCCAAACGAGATCCGTCCGTCCTCCAAGACGAATTCCTGCCCAAACCATAATTGTTCCTCCTTGGTATGGGTGAACTTCCTGAGGGTTCTGGAGACGGCTCCATCGTCCAGGAACTCGCCAAACACGCGTCCTTCGTGAATCTGGATGGAAGCCGAACCTGGATTCATCCGTGAACAGCACATTGGACCATTGGTCACGGCCCCAGTCCACGTGGTTCCGAACCCATTCTAATCGTCGTCCACGATTGCCTCTCCGTAAAGGTGGGACCCGGAGTGGTCTACGAGAGCGTAGATTGCTTTCATGCAGTCGCCTTCTTACAGTTTGGTCACTCACAAGCACTTGGTGTTCCACTCGCAGCCTTTGGACCAATTGAGTCGCCGTTGCATTTGGTTGTGCTCGCGCAGTAATTTGCAAAAATCGGTCTTGTCTGGGGGTAGTGATGCGACTTGGCCCCCGGTGCCTCTCCGCTACTTCACCTGTGGCACGATAGCGTGTCCACAATCTTGAAATTACATTTTGATGGGTCCCTATGGCCTCAGCAACATTACGCTGAACAGATCCAGCTTCCAGCATTCCCACAGCTCGTAACATCTCCGCCCTCGTCAAATGTCGGCGTTGCATGGCTACAATACCTCCATTTTAACTTTATCTTTCGTTTAAAAATGAAAAAAAACTGTAACTAAACGTAATTCGTATTGTTTTCTAAATTTCGCACAAATGAAAATTCCCTCTCCTATACATCAAGACATTTTTATGCCACCGAAACAAAAGAATTTTCAAAAATTTGAATTTGGAATTAGTCTGAGATAAATTACAAACAAATCGGTGCAGGTGTATAAAAGATTCCAATGCGGCCAGTAATTTTCGAGTTATTTAATTGAGTATGAAATATCCCTAGACCGTGTTGATGTGTGTATCTTCTTTGGTCAAAAGTGAACGTTCGTAAGCACATACTTGTGCTGTCAGATTGTCTATATTTCGATCTTTTCTTGACATCAGCATCCAACTAGACTTGAAGGAGAAGTACTTCTCGTCGGGTAAAGTTTCCAAGATCTTGCAGATTAGTAATATCTCTGGAAGATCATATTTGGTTTCACCTTTTTGAAGTTCCATTTTCAATTCATGCCATGTATTTTTCAGTTTGGATATATACATTGACATGTCATGTGAGGGATCTTTTTTATAGCCAAAGAAACTGTAGCATAGTGAATAGCTTTTGTCTTCAGATGTTCCATTGAACAAAGTGTGCAATTCATCCCAAACCTGTTTGGCTGTTGAGAATCTCATGACCTTTTGTAAAGTGGACATGTTATGTGAGGGATCTTTTTTATAGCCAAAGAAACTGTAGCATAGTGAATAGCTTTTGTCTTCAGATGTTCCATTGAACAAAGTGTGCAATTCATCCCAAACCTGTTTGGCTGTTGAGAATCTCATGACCTTTTGTAAAGTGGCATCCGACATATTAGCCATCAAAATAAGCATCGCCGTACTATCGCTTCTAAAGTCTTTTCATAATTTGCTTTGACGTCTGCAGTTGCTGTAGTAGCTGGTTTTATAGGTTCTATAAGTTTTCCATTTATAGCATCCATCCCGCCAGGAGTACCCCTTAAAAGCAACAGTACCTTACAGCGCCATGTTGACCAATTGTCTTCACCTTCTAAACGACCGATATCAATTTTGCAACTCGTAGACGAAGTCGACATTTTGACAGGCCCTCGTTAGAATTTTTTTTTGAAAAAAAATTATAACTATTTTTGCAAATTATTTGTTTAAAACCTTACTTGATTCGTTAATCAATCGTTTCCAATATAATTAAACGCTCTGCTACCATGTTGAGAGGTATTTTATGGATCGAAATGATAAAACCGTATTAATGTTGGAAACATTCATATTGACATTAAGGAATGACAGGGTAATACAAAAATATTATAAAAAGCAAAGATTGAGAGAAAACCTCCTTCAACAGAAATTCAAGTTTAAAATGTTAAATAAATATTTCGTTGAGAAATAAAGATTATTTTAAATGTTGATTTTTAACATAGCAGTATTATTTTCCATCATAAATCATTTTTAGCAGTATCATTTTTTTCCATCTTCATTCTAAAATAGTGGAATGTAAATCACCTGTTGCAAGCCAAGTACTTCTAGATAAACTTTATCAGGTGGCAACGGTGCTCTTGCCATGTATGGAATGTTGTGCAATATGTAACATGCATTCACAATCTTGCCTGCAGTTGTTCGACTCTAATGTAAAGCATGAACTGCAAGCAAACACCTGAAAAAAAACAATTTATTTTTATAAGTACAACCGCAGGTAACTTAACTTTTATTTAATTAATACTGTTCTTGACATAAACTATTGCATCTAATCATTGTTATTGAGTATC
Source organism: Xestia xanthographa (assembly GCA_905147715.2). Lineage (NCBI taxonomy): Eukaryota > Metazoa > Arthropoda > Insecta > Lepidoptera > Noctuidae > Xestia > Xestia xanthographa. The sequence goes on along the minus strand of LR990661.1, from coordinate 5,188,767 downwards.
TAAAACAATACATTGCTTATAATAATTCTACGGACGGTTAGTACTGAAGCCTTACCGGTACTTGCAGGTGTACTTCCAGTCGATCTTGAAGTGCAGCGATGGGCTGCAATGTACTATAACGCGCGTGAGACCACGGACGCAGACTTTTTAACCCTACGTGACCGTGATAAGATTTCTAGATTATTCAAACCACAGACCGACGTCTGGCAGGAACTTTTGTCTGAATGGCAATGTAGGTGGGATAATTCCATCAAGGGCCGACACCTCCACCAGTTCTTTCCATCCTTTCGTGAACGGCTGGCCAGGACATGGCTGGAGGTTGATCACTGTGTTGCTCAATTTCTCACCGGTCATGGTAACTTTAAGAGTAAATTATTTTCCTTCAAGCTTGTTGACTCGCCTCTTTGTCAATGTTCCACATCTGACTGCGAATATGAACAATCAGCACATCATATTTTATGGGAGTGCAGTCTTTGGCAGAATGAACGCAATATTATGTTGGATAGTGTACAGGTTACATCCGGAGTTATTTACTACACAGACCTTGTAGAAACTAGAACAAATTTCCGTGCGTTCAAGCGTTTTTGCCATACCTATTATTGGAATCAAATATAACTGCTCACAACTTAGGACTCATTAATGTTAATATTTTATCCGTGGTGCTAGGCAACTGGGCCTATCCCAGTTGTGAACGTCCCTTTGCGCCTATTGGCCTTGTTTCTTTGTGTCTCCTGCTGATATGGAGGGAAGTGGAAATTACAGATTTTCCTACTCCTCCGCTATACCTTTCTGATTAATTTCGTTGCGGGATCCAAGACAGTTAAATTCATTCTCTGGGACTTCGTCGAGCTTCATTGTCTCGGCGCTTTTCTGGTGGTCGCCACTGTTGATTCTGGCTTTCAGGAGTTACAGTGGTTGGGAACAGTGTGGCGGGCTTGCTTATAATAATGGGTCTTTACCTGAAACATGCTTCTAATAAGCTGATGCAATGGGGAATGAGTTCTTCAATTTATTAACCTCCATATGAGTTCTTTCCAAGGCGAAACGACTTTACAAATTCCGCCTCGGGAATATCTTAAAAGGGTTCAAATAATCCCTTTAGGCTCAAAACGTCCACTCTCCCAAAACGTCCATCATTCACGTCAAGCGAAGGGCACGACGACGTCTTCTGCATTCCGCCCATCTTCTTTCTCTAGCATCCACTGCGTTGGCTAGCTCGAGAATATTTTGTTCGTAGTGAATTAATTGTCTCCATTCAATATTCCACAAACACGATCGAAATAAAAGCAATGATTGCACAATGACGTTCCACTGGTAGGTCAGTGATCAAAAGAACTGTCAAAACTTTAGCAGATTACCGCTTTAAGTTAGTCATTGTGTACGAGATTACCATTCTATGCCATTTCTTATAATGGAGTGTCAGTGGTTGTTCATTGGAAAGCCATAATGACGCCATTATATTAGTAGATTACCAAACTTGTCAAAATCAACAAATCGAAGATCAACGATAGATCATTCTGACACTATTGTACTAGCAGACTTGATTTGCGTTGGCTGGCTCGAGAATATTTTGTTCATAGTGAATTCATTGTCTCCATTCAATAATCCACAAACACGATCGAATTAAAAACCATGACTGCACAATGACGTTTCAATGATAAGTCAATGATCCAAAGGAACTGTCAAAATTTTAGCAGATTACCGCTTATGTCAGTCATTCATTTGTCATTGTGTACGAGATTACCATTCGATGCCATTTCTTTCAATGGAGTGTCAGTGGTTGTTCATTGGAAAGCCATAATGACGCCATTATATTAGTAGATTACCAACTTGTCAAAATCGACAATTAGGAGATCAATGATCGACTATTCTGACACTATTGTAATAGCAGACTTGAGGCCCTGAGTATACCAAGTTTGCTCACCCGTGTACTGCTAGCTCCGACCCTCAGGTCCAATTGCCACGGTGCGCGCGCGCGCGATCCACCGCCGCGCGCTACCCCCTCCTTCTCTCACGTCACACCACGTCTTAACTAATTAATATTTGTAGGTACCTGTAGGCTATAATAATTCGCTTTCGCGACACTTACACATCCAGCATACCCCTTATTACTACATTACACACTACATTTTGATGAATATAAATCTGTGACTACATACGTCTTACAACCGCGAATAATATTTTAATCAACATACAACCTAGCACTGGCCTGTAAATTGCAAAAAACTTAAGAAAATTTGAATTTCGCGGGCTACCCTGGACCATTCTCCCTAATGGCCGTAGAATGGCAAATACAAGTACAAGTAAAATCACAATGAATAACATGTCAAACGTGATGCTTAATAGGGAACGTGCAGGAACTATAGGTGGCAGCACTAAATCGACAAAAGAGACACTATGCGGACAGTAAAGGAAAATTTTAACAGCTGTCACGCAAAATATCTTTTCAAATATATTATTTTTGAATATGATAAAAGGAATCTAAGATAAAAGGTATGAAATATGGGTTCCGGTCTATCAATAATGATTGTCAGCGTAACATGAATGTTTAATAATATGAATTTTATATGTTTCGTCTATTTTCTCTGATGAAAATTGTGGTGCATGAAGAAATGGTGGCATGAACAGCTTTCTTATTTTCAACACATGTTTTAATGGAAGGGAATCCTTTATCAGCGAGACAGTATCTCCAGGCTCTAACAAATCAATTAGTCCACAATCATTTGTTTTATAGCAATCACTAGAACGCCCTCCATTGCGTTTAGATACAAAACTTATGAAACCACAAGGAATGCAGCCAACTAAAAACTTTATTGCCAAGTTTATAATCTGAGTACATGTGGACTCTTTGTTTAACTGTTGAGGAATATTCGGTGTGAACTTCAGTGCAGTTTATAACATGTGTGTTCGCTGATGGTACATAATGGCATGTTTGCATGGGTCGGTTGATTTTGAAGGCCATTGAACTTTTTCAATGCAAAGTGTAACAAAAACAAGTTGTTTTCAAATATTTTTCTTTACTGCGTTTATCCATTTTTTGCGTTTTTTACATAAACATGGTATGAGAGTACTACCTATTATTTGGAAAGTAATAGAATTTTATTATTTTACGCTATTTGATTAATTTTATTTTTTTGGATGTTTTAGTACATCCAGAAATGCAACAATGCATTACGATTAGCTAGAATAATAATTTTCATTAATAAAAAGTAATTCTGTTTACTTGGTAAAAATATGTCAAGTATTAATAGAGTACAAGATTCGGATTGGCGACGCCAGTCAGCAGCACCGTCGTTGTGCACGTTCCTTAAAACGAAAATAGTAACGAATTATTATCCTTATAAATTATATTTTGCCCCACAGTTTTTGTTTTCCCTAAAAATATATGGCATTTAAGCTTTTATGCTGTTTACTCGACTAAGCGAGAGCAAAGATGGGTGTATGTATTTTTATGATATTTGTGTTAGTGGCAAATACAACAGTAGAAATAAAACGTTGCGTCTGTCAAATTGTCAACAACAAAAATGGCTGCCCAGCGGGTCTAAAATGGCCGCTTTAGCAGAATCCATGTAGAATCTTAGTATGAATCACGTTCAAAAATTTAAATTCTTAAAATAGACTTTATAATTGTTATAATAAAGTCCATTTTATGAATTTTGAATTTTGAACGTGATTCTTATTACGATTCTGCTAAAGCGGCCATTTTAGACTTTCATAGAATTAGACATTCTATTTGATTCTATGTTTATTTTGTTTTTCAATTACTGATAATGCCTGGTCCTATAGTATTGATTCTGTAAAATAAGTAACATTTTTATACATTTCGTGCAGGCCAATGATATTTAATTAAACAGATATGTTATGAGCGCGCAATCGTGAAGACTCGAAAACGTGTCAATTGGCCTGTTTTTCCTTTATTCTGCGTCACTGCGTGTATGTGAGCTGGCTCTCCCCCGCGGCACACTTTTTTCGGTGGTTTTGTAGGTGTATAACATATCTGTTTGTTAGAATATCATTGGTGCAGGCATGATGTTTTCTTGATAAATTCTCGTGACGTTTCTAGTAGCGAAGATAGTGTTTACATTGGGTAGAAGTTCTAATATTTTATAACTCTATCATACCATATTCGCCGCGAATCTACGAAACTCAATTTGAGATTTGCTAAGATTTACTGAATGAATTATATAATACTTACTGCAAAATGGAACCAGAAGTCATAAAAGTATGTCGTATTTGTTCAATAATGGACGTGAAATTACACGACCTGCGATCATACCCATTAGAATCTTATTACGGGTCTGTAATTGGAACCAATGTGAGTTGACCCTTTGTTTATTTATTTTATAAACTTGTTTGTATTTCTTACTACACCTTTGTGTCATGAAGAAAATAATATTAATGATTTTCGAACATATTTAATTTTGTCAGTGTTTAAAAATTATTAAAAACTGAAACGTTTTTATCAAAAAACTGGTATTCAGTGAGAGAACCAAATAGCAATTGTGTAGCAAATTTAATTGTTTAACTTACCTCCACAACTCATTTACTTCTCAAGACTTCTTGGTTAAACTAGTTTTAAGTGTTATGGACTTAAGACCACCAATAATAATCTGTGTATATCTATTAATGCTCTGTTCCAGCCCCAGTATGCCAACTTGCCACCATATGCCTGCTATGAGTGTGCCGCACTTGTGAGGAAGTTTTATTTCTTCAAACAAAAATGTCTACGTAGCCAGGCAGTCCTCCATGGTGCTACAGATTCCTTAGGAAATGTAAATATTATTATAAACTAGGATTTCAATTCATTAAATGCTGTTGAAAATATTGAATTTTGGTTGACACAGAACCTAGTTATAATATTACTGAATTCATGTTTCAGGTAAAATCTAAGAAAGTAAAATCAATCGACCGAAAAGGTATCCACATAGCATCAAACCTCAAAATCGTCACCTTACCAAACATAGAGATAGGTCTTGCGCAAAAACCCAAACTAAATGTAGAAATAAAGCTTGAACCAGGCAGTGATGATGAAGATGATAAGTTAAAACTTGATCACAACTATGCTTCTTTCAACTCAATGGATCCCTGTCTCTCCAGTGATGATGATGAACCACTATCACTCCATAAAGAGAAGAAAAGTCAAAATAATGAATCTGATGATGGGAACGTGAACTTGAAAGAAGAGTGTGAAGGCCTTGAAGTAAGTTTTTCTAACCATTCTAATGATAAATGTCCTAGCTTCACTTTTGGATAACTGAATGAAATGATTAAATTAATTTAAGTTTTTCTAACCATTCTAATGATAAATGTCCTAGCTTCACTTTTGGATAACTGAATGAAATGATTAAATTGAATTCTGTTCGGTCCAAAAGACAAACACTGAAGCAGTTCCCGCCTAACCGATTCTATTCCATCATGGGGTTTAGGTTTCCACACTTAGTCCTTGAAGTGGACCATTGTGCGTGAGCCATGGTGGCTGATTACTCCAACCAGCCCACCTCCCTCCAGAAGCAGATCAGACTTCCCGGTCTCCTCATGGCATCTGCAAGGGATCTTGGTGTTCCCAGGGTCTCCTCCTCACGAATCTTGGTGACACCTGTGCACTCAAGGAGCACATGCGCCACCGTTTCTTCCGCCTCCATGCATGTTCTGCACAGGGGAATGTCAGTGATTCCTAGGGTGTGGAAGTGTTTATTCAGTGAACAGTGTCCAGTGATGGTCCCCGCCACCAGAATCAAAATCAAAGCATTTATTTCAAGTAGGCCAGTTACAGGCACTTTTGAATTGTCGAAACAAAGATGAAAATTAAATGTAGCTACAGTCACAAGACATAAAAACTGTGAAAATACTGTAGTTGCCCATTCCCTAGCGTAGATCTCTATGGAGAAGAACGGGCAAGAAACACCATGGACACTCTTTTAAATCAAAATGTTGTTACAAAATCTTGGTTACATCATTCATTTTACTCTGTGAAATTGATGTTTAATGGGTTATTTTATGTGTTTTAGATGGATAAGCGCAAAACAAGACTGATGAGCATTTTCGATGATTCTGACAACTCTACCGAGGCGGATCCTTACCAAGACGATGATGGAGAATATGGTTCGGATAAAGATTTTGACCCACAATGCAATACATCAGGTAGTGAAAGTTCTTTTTCTATAAATTACCGATGGAAATCGTCGAAAACTACTACTAAGGGTCAATCAAATTTGGTCGGTACTTCAACTCAGAAACCTGTTACTTCTGAACCTAGTAGCGATGAAGACGATATAAAATCTGTTGGGAGTGATCATACACTGTGCACTGTTAACACACCGTCGCCTCTAACTCCTACCTCATCACGTTTTCAAGAGGAGGGTTATGATTCGAATTCCTCAGAAGAAATTTTTCCTCTAGCCAAACGGTTAAAGTTGATTAAATCTCCAACTACGACCGTGCCTACTGTAAATCCAAGTTCAAATGAGGTAACTGAACTGGAACCTGAAACTATTGTCCCTCAATATGTGGCTTCATTTACAAATCTGGATAACCAAGCTTCACACAACACCTCTCAAAATGAGATATTGGGTTCGTCGACTTTATCACTAATTTCTAATGTCTTGGCTGAAAACTGTGATAATACAGGTGAGTTTAGACTTGACAAACTACCACCTTTATTCCACGAATCTCAAAATGAGTTGGCTTTAGAAAATTTGACATCTGTCGTTTCTGAAAACAGCCAAAACGAGATAGTCCAGGAACAGCAGATGTGTTCCGACCAACCATCTAATGATCCGCAAGATATAACTACAACTATAGAAGATTGGACAGAAACTACAGCGCCTATACCAGAGTTCAATTTTGATACTGATACTGTGGGAGTAAAATTCACTATAGATAATAACACAACCGTGTTTGATATATTTAACCGTTTGTTTCCACCTCTTATTTTAGATTATCTCATCGAATGCACTAATGCATACGGGACAAATATGTGTCAAACTAATCGACCGAAAACTAGGCACAGTCGATCTTACACATTTAAATTGACAGACAGAAATGAGATGTTGAGGTTTTTAGGACTGTGCTTGCTTGGTGGCCAAGTCAATATACCCCAAAAGCGAAAACTTTTCACCTTGTCAGACAGTTTATATTACCACCCTGTGTTTGTCTCAACGATGTCAGGACGACGTTATGAACAATTGTTAAGGTGCCTATGCACAGGACCTTTAGGTGTCAAGGGGAAAGATAAAATAATGGAATTCATGGACGCTATTACAAGGAATTTCCGAGCGTGCTACTCACCTGAGAAAGAACTTTCTTTAGATGAGTCACTCCTATTATTTAGGGGGCGTTTATCATTCAGACAGTACATAAAATCAAAAAAGGCAAAATACGGAATAAAATTCTATGAATTAACGGAAGCAAACGGCTATGTTTTAAATATATTGATGTATACTGGCAAAGATGACTCGACTGACTCGGAACAAGGAAAAAAAACTGATAAAACTGTCATGAGACTTATGAAACCATATGTTTTAAAAGGCCACGAATTGTTTATGGACAATTATTATAATTCGTACGGTTTGTCTCAAAAATTACTTGATCTCAAAACTCATACTGTCGGAACCCTTAGAACAAACCGCAAAGAAAACCCGAAGAATGTTGTGAACCAGAAGTTAAAGAAAGGTGAACATGTATGGGTACGTAAAAATAATGTATATATCTCAAAGTGGGTTGTTAAGCGAGCCGTAACCATGATCACTACAAAGGATCATCCAAAGATGATTAATGTTACAAATAAGCGCGCACAATTAAAAAGAAAACCTTTAGAAGTGGCGACTTACAATGCATTTATGTCTGGTATTGACCACGCTGATCAGATGGTTTCATATTATTCGTCTCCACGAAAATGTTTGAGATGGTATAAAAAGGTATTTTTTCACTTACTTGATTTAACTGTATGGAACAGTTTTTATTTGTATAGAAAATACAAAATGAATAACAGTAAGAAATATGAATTTTTACATTTTAGAGAAGATTTAATCCGCAATTTAATTGGTATTAGCCTTTCTCAAAAACCCGAACTTTTAGTAAAGCATTCCAAGAACGACAACAGAAGAGTTAATCGGACAGTAAACCCAGAACCGGCCTCAACACAACCCGATAATAGCAGTGGTGAACATTGGCCTGAAAAAATTCCACTTCCTCCTGGTTCTAAAAAAAGTAACAACTACCTAAAATGCAAAATGTGTGCAAAGAATAAACGCCGCAAGGAAACTGGATTGAGATGTAAGGGGTGCAAAGATAAACCCGCACTTTGTGCATTGTGCTTTGAGGAATGGCACAAGACTGAAAATGAGACTGAAAACTAGTTCCTAATTTTTTATTACTTGTTTTAGATTTTTATTGTTCTGTTAATAACATTTTATTTTTATGCAGAGGTTGCTTTTTTGTGATAAATATAGGTAATTATGCAAGTTAATGGTTGTGATTAAGTAAAAAAGTTTCTACCTAATAATGTTACGAGTTCCTATACGAAAGACTTAATTTTTATATTAGGTACTTATTTTAGATTTTGATTATTCTATTGATTACATTTTATTTTTATGTAGAGGTTGCTTTTTTGTGATGAATAGATGTAAGTAATTATGCAAGTACGAATGGTTGTGATTAAAAGTTAGAGAAGAAAGAGAAAAAGAAGAAACGTTTCTACCTATGATTGAAAAAGGTTTCTTACATAAATAAACAGTCGATTTTCGTATTTTGATTTTGATTTATTTATTTACACATGCATTATCATAAAACGTTTAGATACCTTGAACGTACACTGACGTTGTGACACAGGCATAATTTGCCATCTCAGTATGATACGACAAAACGTATTGAAACGATGGTCGGCATAGCACGTTGTGACCTAATGATGTGGTTGTCTTAAGATTAAAAGTGACAGAACGTTATTTCACGTTCGACATATATATACGTTGTGATGGCACTGCTTGTTACCGACGTACCTATGATGTGCCAGAACGTATATATACGTTAGACGTTATTACACGTTGTGTCCGTTCACGTCTAGTTAACTTACTTTTAATGACATAACGTATTTATACGATAACGTGATAAAACGGTTGTGTCATGATTTCTTTAAAACAATATATTTTCATGGGAGGCTACGTACTCATACGTCGTATAATTTGTATGGACATTTACTGTGTCATTTTGGTACACAGTCTCAAGTGGTAGCGTCCTCGAACGTGATTGCCGAACTTCTTACAATGTTGACATTTCCGCCTGGCACGGCAATTGTCAGCCTTAAGGCGTTCACTAAAACAATGGGGGTATCGTTTTTGAGCTCACCAGATGGCGCACTGTCGAGTAAGGTCCTGTCAGTAATGAGAGGTTTTCCTTTTGAGGTTTTAAAAAAAAACTTTTTCCAAGAACTCTATAGATGGCGTTGAACTTACTATGCCAAAGCCAAAACGCTTGAAAAAAAACATTGTGTCACGTCACATACTCTCGTTGACTGACACTTTCATTTGCTTAACCTTCCGAATATAACCAACATTTCTCGCGCTTTGTTAAAATCAGTTTTTTTAGGTTCCGTTCCTTGCATTATCATACTTACTCCTAGCGCCATCTATCCAGCGACTAGGGAAGAGCTAAAAAGAAAATCCCTCATTCTGTTTAATACTTTAAAGCACCGATAACTTCGTAAAAAGTTTATTTTATTACGTATAACAACACAGTGTAAGCTAGGTATATTATATTTACAATATTCTTCCTAAAATTAGCAAGCATGAAACATTTAAAAATCATTCTACCTCCAAGTACTAACAATATTATTATCTTATGTTGACTTAAAATCTTCAAGTCATAATTACAATCACAGAGTTCATTATTCTTAACTGGTATTACAATAATTAGATGATCCTATTGTCATATTATCACAAGCCTGTTTGTCTTCGCTAGTTGTTATGTTTTTAGTACCTTCTGCAGTTTTCTTTAATCTATTTGATGTTTCCCTAGCCGATATGATATACTCTAAGAACTTTCTGATACTTTCAATAGACTCATCTTTGCCAGTTATCTTCATCCTTAATTCGTAAATGAGGACCTCGAGGAACTTTTCTAAAATCATTACTCTAAGATGATTGTGATTTACATCTTCGCTTAAGGAACTTAATACTCTAAGATGTCTCTCAATGTCATTTAGAACGTGCCTACATTCTTTGACCTGACTAGATTCCACTGATTTAATTCTATAAAGTGCTAACATAATGAGCATCTATAATCACGCTAGGTTTGCCATACCGTTCCTTTAATGTGTCGACAGCAATACGATAGTTTTTGTCTGTCGTAACGTGTCCAACCCATCAATTGCCTGTTTCGCGTCACCCTCAAGAACCGATTGAAGGTACAACAGTTTATCGACATCATTAATATTTCTTTTATCAACGTTTGATGAAAACTGGTCCCAAAATTGGTAGCACTGTAGAACATTCCCATCAAACTTGCTTAACTCCATTTTTGGTAACTTACTAATTGTGTTAACATTGTTGTCATGATTTGTAAAAACAAGTGCACAGTTTCGATTACTCTGCTTAATTACATTAATTAATCTACATCCATTTCTGCTATCAATTCTTCGGCCTGAATCTGTGTGGACGTATACGGGATCCTGCCGTTTTGCCGAAAAGATTTTGACAAAATTTCATTACCCAAACAAATTTTAGTAACCTTTTTTTATACCATTGCAATATTTCGAATGATTTTAGTACGCATATTTTTATTTGGTCAAATTTTTACTTGGCAAAATATTACCAAGTATAATGCCATTATGGCATTTGGTCTTTAATCAAATGATTTATTACAGCAAACAATCTTCAGACAATAAACGTTTGGTGAAATGATTTGTTAAGACAAAAAAATTTAAGGCAAAAATAAGATTTTTTGGGAATTATATAATTAAACAATGCAATGTTATTTTTATATTTATCATTTATTTAATGCAACTTTTTTTTACATTACAATTTTAATTTTTTTGCAATGGACAATGGACATTAGCAATTATTTAGATTAGGTTAATTTATTTTTAAACAAAATGGGTAGGTTAGGTTAGGTTAAAACTGTGACCTCCTATGCCAGGAACGACTTGCATTAATAGAAAAAAGAGATTGTTTTTAGTAGGTTACCCGGAACTGAACTATTTAGATTATGATAATTACTTATTTAAAAAAAAATGGTTAGGTTAGGTTACAATTGTGACCTCCTACGCACTTAGCAGTTCACATTTTGGTCATTGAAGCATTTGACTGAATAGGAAAGGGTGAATTGAAAACTGACGATACTAAATATTTGCCTTCTTTGATTTTGCGTAAAAACTGTTATTCCAACAGAAATATTTGACTAAATAAAAAATGTTAAAAGTACTAGTTGGTAAACAAGTTATAGTTTAAACGTTCATTTCCCAAACATTAGGTTTGCGTTACAATTTTTTGTGAATAGTTTTTTTGCTAAGTAATAATTTGGCAAATGAAATTATGTGAAACATTTTTTGGGAAGTGAAAATTTGTCAAATTCCTTTCGGTCAAACAAGGGAGACCCGACGTATACTGACTAATTTCCACAACGTTGATTTATTTTATCAATTTACAATAATTACGAATTTTCGAAACAAAGATCTTATTTGAACTTTTTAGTTTTGTAATCCTTTATAGTTGGGATTTTCTTCTGATAATTCCGTTATGGCAGACAGAGCTAATCATTGATTGGAGGGATTCGTAAATGATTTTTAAACGAGATCGGATAGCGTCTTCCATTACTAAAATAGAGTACTAACTAAGAAATATCACAGTCATGGATCATTCCCTAAGTAAATGAATATCTTTCCAAGTATCTAAAATAATAAATTGGTATGAGATTCTTATGAAATTCAATATTTATTTATTTTATTTATTTATTTAAAATAGGTGCACCAACAGTACATACATATAACATTATTTATAAAAGTACACTTGCTATAAATAAAATAAATAATAAATATTGCTGGACATTACACACAGCGCCATCTAGTGCCACACTAAGCAACGAGGCTTGTGTCGTGGACACCAGATAGTTGATATACTACATAGATACTTTTTGTTTGTAAATACATACTTATTATACATATAAACATCCATGACTCGGAGACAAATGTCCATGCTCATCACACAAATATTTGCTACGACCGGGATTCGAACCCGGGACCCTAAGAACGTAAGGCAGCCTCACTACCGCTGCGCCAATCGGGTCGTCATGCTATGGCTATGGTTCTAATGTACGTACCAATTATAGGTGTACACAACATTTTTAGTATATTTAAGCTACTTTGCTAAAAAGAGATCAGATAACAGACTTATAGACTACAGACTTATACAATAACAGACTTACAATAATAATGTGGAATAGACAAAATAACATAATAAAATATCAATATAAAAACTAAACAAAGAAATATTACTTAGGACTGTTGAAATGTCGGTTCAAATGGGAGCGCAACAGGGTTTTGGGTTTTCAACTTGGGTAGGGAACCAAAGAACACATCCAAGTCAGGCAATTTTGAATTTAGTTCGTTGTATTGTATGCACATTCTTGATACTGCAATATACCAACAAACTGCACAAATCAAATGAAAGAAGTAATTTAAATTCATCATGAAGTGTATGTATGCTCCCTAATAATGTTTAACGTAGTAAGTACGCTCCTTTAGAATATAAGTATACATTTAAGCTAAGTAAGCACTTTACCTAAAGCGCATTATAAAGTATATTCCCTTTGTTCAGTAATAAAAGCATAATCGATCGAGTTGGTTGTCTAATTTAATAGACCCTGGAACCCCCAACATTACATGGCGACCCTGCCTTAAGGTCTGCCAAGGGGCAGATTAAGTAAAGTTTTGTTAAGCAGCGAAAGAAAAATGTGTAACTCCAAAGTAGAAAAGGACGAGGTCTTCGTAAATCAAAATGCTGCTGGCGGTAACAACGACGCCCTTCTGAAAGACATTTGAGGACACATGGAGCGGCTGAGCACCATCACCATAATAATTCTCGCAGCCATCACTCTCCTGGTAATCTACTTTTTCCTGAAATACTACCGCAGCTGCCATCGTCAATGGATGCAAGAAGAAATCGGACTCAGCACAATTCAGCGCATAAGGGCATCCCTACGTGGACGAGTGGAAGGTACACCTGCTAACTAATTAATCCAGCATCAAAGCCAGTTTCAAGTTACTACAGATAGATAAATCAGTGTTTTGCAAACAATCAGACTCATACCTACCAATTTGTTTTATAACGCAAAAACTTAAACGACGTAAAACAGTGCACGAAGAATCAGTGAATATGATACCTCGCGCCTAAAAGTGCAACGTGTGAAATACTTGTGTGCAGTTTCGCAGTAATTATGTCAACATGATTCTTTTGTTTATTTCATTAGGAAATAAGGTTTGATAATTGTAAGTAGGAAATAATCTATTATGATTGATGTTTTGTTAGAAAAATATAATGATCTAGTAGAAATAAGAAAATATTTAATTAAGAAAGGACAGACTAGGTATAAAGGTCAAGTTATTGAGACAAAGTTAGGAGAGGCAAAAAATATATTTAACGAATGTGGAAAAATATTGTTACTTTTAGAAAAGGGCAAGGATACGGAACTAGTTGCATCAGCATTGGATATATTTCAGAATATTAGGATAACTTATGAGGAAATAAATAGTTTATGTATTTTCCCAGAAATAAAATCAGACAAAATGGAGTTTGACCTTAAAGTGGCATGTAGTTTGCTTCCAGCAATGGACGGTGTTGAAGAGACAACTAAACATTATTAGGGAGCATACATACACTTCAATCAAACACTATTAACTCACAAACTTCACTAATATTGTTGGTCATTACGCAACGTAAAAAGAATAATTATTTATTTACACTTCATTCGTACATTATTGTGCACTCGGATTTACTAAATAATTGTCTAATATACCAGACCAATATTGTATTTAAGAAAACAGTCATAAACTTCCCAATAATAACATGGAAGAAATGTAATTAACAATCACAATATGTTCTGCTCAAATGATCTGGCTGTTCCATTTTTGAATTTATTTGGTGACTATAGCGGGTATTCGGACACTAAGAAACTGACGTAATAAACACAATTTCGATCTACCCGCATAATTTTATTTTTGAAACTGAACCAAATGCTATTTTTTAAAATATGTTTAATAATGAGATCGCAGCATCTCCACCATGTCGCCACGTACACCTTAGTGACGAATATCTGAACCTAAAATACCCTATGTCTCTTAAATAAGCCCAGGTGCGATATGATTTGAATCTATCCACCGTTGGGAACATGTTAACTGGTTTCCACTGAATAACGGTTACTGAATTATCATCGCAATGATAATTCTGGGTGTCCTCCCAAAGTGGCCTCCAACCTCCCCTTATAGCCACCCCGAGCCTCGCATCTGGTTTAACAGTCTGATTTGGTATCATTTCTGAATCTGATCGCTGGTAAAACAATACACACAAGACAACAACATTGGATTACAATATAAACTGAATATCTGGTCAATCTGAAGACACACACATGCACTGAGTATACCAAGTTTGCTCACCCGTGTACTGCTAGCCATAGATAATACACTATATAATACAAGATAGATGTGCAACTGAGGTTTTCGTTTTAAAAACTGTGTACCTCAACTGTTAGATGCCGTTACTTGTCTCAATGTACCCTCCGCTTACGCTATCGCTCACTAGATGGCGCTTTTAGGTTTTGTTTCTAGTAATAAATCCTTTTATTGAAGAATGCTTGTTGAAATGAATGTGTATAAAATATAGTAGACTATGATGACAACATCATGATTATTCTACTAGTCTTGCCTTAAATAAAATATAGAATTTGAAACATACACATAAGAATTTACTTCATTCACAAAATAAATAACAATCAGTCGTCAATAAAAGTAAAATCATTCTTCAAAATCCTAAGCTAGGAATGACATCAATAAGAGCCATATCAATAAATGAATGATAGATAGAAATGAAAAAATATTTAGTTTTTTAAAGAATTTATTTCCTTTTTTTACAATGTGTGTTATAATAATATACATACAATAGAATACATCCAAAACGCACTTAACTCGTCGAATTCAAATCGAAAGGTAAAATCGAGGTCCACAATACGTATAGGTACACAGCGTTGAATCAATCGTTTACGTATCTTATCACAGGGTCCAAGGGAGACAGTCCAACGTTTAAAATAGCAGATATCAAGAAAACAAGCACAGTTTTAGATCGTAAAAGAACACAAAACAGATCACCAGAACACCACGAAACAACAAATCTACTTAACTAAAAAAAAACTTTTCAAATGTACCCCCACTGTTACTGTGTAATAAATAAACTACTTGAAGTGAAAACAGTCTCGTATCGGCATTCGTACGAGGTGATCGCGTCCATTAGCTAATTAGTTTGTTTACGTCGAGGCGTTCACTGCGCAGCGCTCGACAAGACGGCGCGCGGCGGCCGCCTGCGTGTACCAATAGTTTTTACGTGCGGTCACCGGTCGGTGCGTCAACAACAATGGATGAGACTACTTCCGAACAGGAGATAACAAATATAGTTGATGTGATGAGTGACCCTAATGTTTTCTATGAGCAAGAAATGAAGGAAGAGGAACAATATTTACTGGAGAATTTACAGGAAGCGTGCGAAAGTTGTGAAGAGCGAAGACCAAGTAAGAGAGACAGACAAATTGAAAATGAGGAGGGGTGGACGGAGGTTGGCGGAAACAAAGGCAAGAAATATAAAGAGGATAAAGTGGAAATTTACATTTCGTCCAATGACAAAATGCCGAAACAGTTTGCACTGGCCAAAATTTTAAAAAATGAAGGCGTTCTTAGTATTGACAAGATTAAGTATATTAATCCTTACAAGATCCGGGTCGTGATGAGAAATGAGGACAGTGTTGTGCTACTAGAAAAGTGCAAGGAGGTTACTGACAGAGGTTGGAGAATTCAAAAGTATAGCGTGAGACCATTGGTACACTGTAGTCATGTGTAGTTTGCAACCCCGGTAGTTGTTTCCCCAGCCGCCGTTAGAGTGCGCGGCTGTGTTACTGACGCGCGGATGCGCGCGCATAGTTCATCAGTAGTCAGTACTCTACGAGACGCGCTGTGCGGTGCCACGATATTTCCCGCGCTTGCGCTAGTTATGTGTGTGACAGTATTGTTCGGCTAGCATTAGCCTGGTTTTCATGTACGGTGACTGTTTTATGTAATATACGGCTTATGAACCAGACATGCAGTGTTTCAGACCATCCCAATAGCCTACCCAACGCTATAAGTGGCTGCCCAACGTGTGTAGGTATATAAAACTCGTAGTGAAAAGTTTGTCGTGTGTTGCAACGAACACTACAAGTGACTATCTGGGACTTATATCGAACCTTGTGTTGTGTTTCTTCGGTATTATACGAGTAGCGTGTGTCCTATCGTATCGAAAATGCCGCGAACACGGTCTGAAGATCGCTCGAAGTCGAACAATGATGGCGGCTCGGCCGCCGCCACCAACATTACAATGTCTCAAGAGACTCTCACAAATGTGCTCAATACCTTACAGCAAACCCAACAAGAGTTCTGCCAGCAATTATTACGCGAGGTGCGATCGTCAACGCCGCATAGTAACGTTTCTGAGGTCCATGCATCGGGCTTTGCATTTGGCGCGAATGGAAACTTCGCGCAGTGCACGACGCGCTATGGCGGACGCGTGGACGAATCTTTGGAAAACTTCATAGATGCCATAGTTACCTATAAAGATTGCGTCGCCGCTTCTGACGAAAACGCTCTACGTGGTTTTTCGATGTTGTTGGAGGGGCCTGCTGCAGTATGGTGGCAAGGCGTAAAGCGGTCCACCGAGTCGTGGTCGGAAGCCCTAGAGAAGATAAAGAGTGCCTTCGGCGACCGTGACCCGCCACACCGACTTTACGTCAAATTGTTTTCGTTGACTCAAGGAGAGGAGCATACCGACTTGTTCATCGCCAAGGTACGTGCGCTGTTGGCCAAGTTCCCAAAGGATGACCTATCAGAAAAGGTGCAATTGGATATGGCGTATGGGCTGCTCAGTCAACGCATTAGGAAACGTTTATGCAGAGAAATTGTCAACAGTTTCGAAGAATTACTGCACAAGTGCCGTAACGTGGAGGATTCCCTGAAGGAGGCTAGTCCTGGTCAGGCTAGTAGCTCGTCTCTCGCGAGACCACGTACGCAGACGAGTACGCGCGTAGTGTCAACGTCGTCGTCGTCGCCGCGGAATGTACCGGCCGCCGGCGTTGCTGCCGCCGCCGAGTCCGCCGAGACAGCCACCGCCGCCGTTTTCAAGGACAAGAAGCAGTTCTGTATATACTGCAAACGTTCAGGCCACGTAAAGGATATGTGTGAGAAACTTAAGCGTAATAGTGATAACAGTGTGTAAAATAAAAGAGTAGTTCATTATTTTGCTTGTTTTATTTATAACAAAAATCATAGAATTGCAATAGTTACCATTGTAAATAATTCTATTCATCAATATAAACTTATTTATCTTAATAAACCACAATCAACCATAAATACAATTAAACATTGTCAAAAATAAATATTACATGATAAACTTACTTAATGGGTGATGTTAACTCCACGACCGTTGCACACAGACTGAGCTCGCAATGAAGGCGCCATGCTCTTTTATACCATAATGGTGGGGATGGCGCCATGATTGCGAGCTTGACAGTTAAAATTATTTTAATATTGTTTTGCAGCTAAATTAAGATTTTAGGTAATAAATAATCTTTAATTATTTGACAACAAATAATGTGATATAAGAATACATATTATGAAGCATAAAATAACACGTGCTAACAGTCGGCCATCCAAGCAAATTTTAAGTACGTCCCCGTACTTAGATAAAGAAAACAATAATAAAATAAAAACAATTAATATAAAACAACAGTAAAATAAAAACAATTAATGTAAAACAAAAAATAAAATAAAAACATTTTAGTGCAATAGCAATATTATGTACCTATGTAAACGTAGCAATCTAAACAACATCTAAATTAATATAAAGAGACTCCATTAGTCCTTATTAATATATTATCAAATATTGGTTATAAAGCATTGACCCCATTGGTCTTAATGTATTGACCCCATTGGTCTTAATGTGTTGACCCCATTGGTCTTAATGTGTTGACCCCATTGGTCTTAATGTGTTGACCCCATTGGTCTTAATGTGTTGACCCCATTGGTCTTAATGTGTAGACCCCATTGGTCTTAATGTAATGACCCCATTGGTCTTAATCAAACTGTAGACCCCATTGATCTATGTAATTACGTAGTTATTAAAAAAAAACGTAATCAGACTTTTCGCTTAGGAAGATAAAACATCGTCATGTGGTCTATTGAAACAAATCCATGGCTTTAACTTATCCACAGCAATTACACTAGAGTATTTTTTTGTTTCCCTTCCTTGTAAGTGGCGTGTCTTCTACTTGGTAACGGTCATGATCGAAAATATTAGTAATTTTGTAAGGGCCCTGATACTTTGGGATTAATTTTTTACTACCACCCGTTGAGGGAATTTGCCTTTCGACCCTTACTAAATCCCCAATATTATATTTAATAGATTTGCAACGAGATTTATCAAATGTTGCTTTTTGAGTCTTGTGTGGATTCAATATGAGAAGAAATTTCAGCACGAATTTCTTCGAGACTTTTGTTTACTGGGGTGATGTCATCATCAATTGCAGAAATTACTCTACTATCACTGGATCCCTGTGGCCTCATTCCAAAAAGAGCCTCTGCAGGTGTCTTATTGATACCTTTGTTGAAGGTATTATTGATACCCCACTGGACATCGGGCAGGTGGTCTTCCCATTTGCTTTCGCAAGTGCCTACACATTTGGCTGTTAACAAGTCAACGATAACTTTATTGTATCTCTCCACCTGACCGTTGGCCCGTGGAGTAGCAACTGCATTTAATACATGTTTGATGCCCTTATCTAACACAAACTTTTTGAAAAGGTCACTTGTAAATGACGTGCCTCGGTCGGATATAATTCGTTTAGGGACACCAAAGATACTAATATATTCTCGCAAAATTCTAATAGTAGTGTTTGATTTTGTATTTTTCACCGGTTTCAAATAAATGTACTTAGTAAAAGCGTCAATTATCACAAGAATATACACATTTCCCCTACTACTACGTACAAATGGACCTGTATGATCCATGTGTATAGTATCAAACGGCACGTCTACTTTATGGATTGGGTGTAAAAAGCCCGGTCTTTTACCACCAGGTGCTTTACTATACGCACATTCTAGACATGAGGATACATATTTTGAAACAAAAACACGCATATCTGGGAACCAATAATGAGTTTTTATCTTTTCCAGTGTTTTGTCTAAAGCGAAGTGACCTATATCGTCATGATTCTGTTTGACGATTTGCCATCGAACGCCTTTAGGCACAACCCACCTGTCTCCATCAGGTGTGATTCTAAAAAGTTTACCATTTTTAATTTTATATTTTTCTTTTATTTCTAAAATATCGTTAAATTCAGAGTTACTTAAAATCCCGATAATTCGTTGGAGTTCTGAATCTGAATTCTGAACTGTTGAGAGCCAGTCTGTTTCTGTTATTGAATTAACCATTTTTTTGGAGTGATTACTATTGATGGATGGGTTGCGACTCAAAGCGTCCACATGAGCCATAGAAGATCCCGCCTTGTACTCGATTTCAAAATCAAATTCTTGCATTTGGGTCCACCATCTGGCTACCCGGGGGATCATATCACGTTTAATGAAAGTGGATCTTAACGAATTACAATCTGTCACAATTTTAAAATGTATCCCTACTAAATATACCCGAAATTTTTGTAACGAGGCTACCACAGCCAGAGTTTCTAGGTCATAAGAGCAATAATTTTGTTCTTCAGAGCTAGTTTGCCTGCTAAAATAAGCTACGGGTTTTAAAGTATCCTGTTCATTTTTCTGGAATAGTATACCACCGATACCTATTTTGCATGCGTCGGTGTGTAATTCTGTTATGGATTTTGGATTATATAGGGCTAATATCGGTTTTTGAACTAAGATTGTTTTTAAGGTATTGAATGCATTTTGTTGATCGGGCCCCCATACCCAAACAGCATTTTTTTTGAGTAACTGTGTCAATGGCTTTGAAATAATCGAGAACCCCTTTACGAACCGACGGAAAAAACTTGCTAGCCCTAAAAACTGCCTTACATTGTGTTGATCTTTTGGCACGGGAAATTTTTCTACTGCCTCTATTTTAGCGGAGCCTGGTTGGATACCCTCATTTGAAATATTAAACCCCAAATAAGTTACTGAACGGCCAAAGAAAACACATTTTGATAAATTAAGAGTAAGACCTGCTTCTGATAGTAAAACTAAAACCGATTCTAATTGTCTCATACCCTCTTGTATTGATTTTGATGGGATGATTATGTCATCCAAATACGCTAGTGCTTCTTTATGACGTAAATTGCCTAAAACCTGATGCATCATTCGTTGGAATGTTGCTGGAGCATTCGCTAACCCGAAAGGCATTCGATTAAATTCAAAATGGCCTTCCGGTGTAACGAACGCTGTTTTATGTCTATCCTGCTCTCTGATAGAGATCTGGTAGTAACCAGATGCCAAATCAAGAGCTGTAAAGTACATATTTCCAGCTAACGTATCAATCTGGTCATCTATAAGCGGCATTGGGTAATTTTCGCGTACAGTATTTTTATTCAATGCTCTATAATCAATGCAAAGGCGGTAACCGCCATTTTTTTTTCGTACTAGCACAATAAGACTAGCAAAAGGGGAGACTGAAGGGCGTACTATATTGTTTTGAACTAGTTCATCTACAATATCCCTGACTATTTATTTCTCTTTAATTGCCAGCCTGTATGGCCTATAGACTACAGGTGTGTCACAGTGCAGGTCAATGCCCATTTCACAAACCGAAGAGTGCCCCAGCTCAGAGAGCGTAAATGCAAAGCAATGTCGATAATTATTTAATAAGCAAAGCAAGTCATCAATCACCTTTTTGCTTAATTCACCAGCAACGTTTAGGTCCGATGAACAGATTAAACTCATTTGTTGATCTTGCAGTTTAGAATTGGCTACGTGCAGAACTTTATTTTCATTTTGCTGATTAGCAGTGATACCCCGTGCAATTAAAATATTGTTTTCTAACCATACAGGCTCGGAATTTAGGTTATTTATAACAATTTGTCCGGAACCATCACTATCAAATTGATAAATTCCAGTTAGAACAAAATGGAAAAAGTTATTTTTGTTACGCAAGCCTCCCTCAACGTAAAGGTCACCTGTGTATTTGGGTTCTGTATAGACTTCTAAAATTGTTAAACCCGTTAATTGAATATTTTTTTAGGTTAAAATTTTTTATTTTTGTGTATTGGATATTATCGATAGAATTTTGTAAAATTTCAAAGTGTTCACTTGTTTTTTTAATCAATACATGAGGTTGTTCAGTAAAGGTTTGACCTATCATAAGGGGAACTTGCATAACACAATCTGGAACAATTAATATTTCAACTTCAGCCTTGACTCCGTCAATTTCGACTACAGTATTGACCTTACCCAATGTACGTACAACAGAATTACCAAAACCCCTGAGTATAGGTAGATCTCTTGTGTTTATCTCTATATTCCCCAATTTAGACAATTCAGATTGTTTAAGCATCGAGCATTCACTACCAAGATCAACAAAGGAATTCATTTCTATGTCGTTAATACGCACAGTTTTAAAATATTTATCCGAAATTTTACCATTGATATCAACTCTGTTAACAGATTTTTGACCCGGAATTATTTTTGAATAACAAGTTTCCGCCTCATGACCAACCTTCATACATTTAGTACACTTTTTGATTGGTTGAGTACATTGACTTACAAAATGACCTTCCTGTTTACAGTTATTGCAACGAAGGACTCTGTCTTTGGCGCTTGGATTCTTTGCTTTATTATCCGAGGAGTTTGTAACAGACTGATTTTTATTAATATTAGATTTGCGATCGGAATTTTGTTTTAGACTTCTTGAATTTCTTAAATAAGTGAGCAATTTATCCAAGTCCTCATACTGAGCCGCCTCGGCACCTAACCTAACGGCGCGATCATCTATGCCATGTAGAACACATTCCACCGCTCGTTTACCACGTATACTACATCGGTTAATAAGAGTAATTTTATCATAAAAATAATCTTCAAGGGAGTCTCCGTAACGTGCACGCCTAGACAGCATATCTGCTAACATTTGACCATAGTTCTCTTCCGAGGGAAAAGCCGATATTAATTTTGTCTGCCATTCGTTCCAAGAAAAGAGCACCGATGGTAATCCTTCATACCAACGTTTTGCAATGCCTTGAAGCTTAGGGAGTGCAAAATGCACTATTTGCTTTTCATTCCATGAATAAATAGTGGCACACTCATTCACCTTGTGCAACCACATACCCATCGTTTGCTCTTTTCTTGCAGGGTCAAACTCGGGTATGGTATTGTTGAAAGAGCCTATATTTTCATGACCCGGGGCTAGTGACCTCAATGCCTGTACTAAAATATTTAAATCACTACTGCCTCCGCTAGAAGCAGCAGTGTTACCTGTAGTTCCTTGTATTGCTGCGGGAAGATGTTGCACGTTGCGATTCGTGCTTTGTTGTGGGCTGCTGCGCCGCTGGCTGCTGCGCCCCTGGCTGCTGCGCCGTGAGCTGCTGCGCCGTGAGCTGCTGGGCCACTGGCTGCTGCGCCGCGGGCTTCTGCGCCGCGGGCTTCTGCACCTTGGGCTGCTGCGCCTGGGCTGCTGCGCCTCGGGCTGCTGCGCCTCGGGCTGCTGCGCCTCGGGCTGCTGCGCCTCGGGCTGCTGCGCCTCGGGCTGCTGCGCCTCGGGCTGCTGCGCCTCGGGCTGCTGCGCCTCGGGCTGCTGCGCCTCGGGCTGCTGCGCCTCGGGCTGCTGCGCCTCGGGCTGCTGCACCGCTGGCTGCTGCGCCTCGGGTTGCTAACCCTCGGGCTGCTGCGCCTCGGGCTGCTGCGCCTCGGGCTGCTAACCCTCGGGCTGCTGCGCCTCGGGCTGCTGCGCCTCGGGCTGCTAACCCTCGGGCTGCTGCGCCTCGGGCTGCTGCGCCTCGGGCTGCTAACCCTCAGGCTGCTGCGCCTCGGGCTGCTAACCCTTGGGCTGCTGCGCCTCGGGCTGCTGCGCCTCGGGCTGCTGCGCCTCGGGCTGCTGCGCCGCTGGCTGCTGCGCCTCGGGCTGCTGCGCCGCTGGCTGCTGCGCAAAGGGCTGCGCGATCGACTGTTGCTGGGTATATGGCAAATCGGGTCTATCACGCGGCCTCGTATCTGCTGCAAACTCAGTCTTGAACCTTGTGATTGCTGCTCCAAGGAGTGATGGTGTCTGTGATCATCTGCACTTTCAATTGGTAGCACTAATACACTCTCCAAAATCGGAGAGGCAAGCACTCTTTGTCTATCCATGTTCTCGACCGAAAAAGAGAAAAAAAATACACATATTAGAATGAGCTACTAATCCCACTTCTGAATTGTAAAATAAAAGAGTAGTTCATTATTTTGCTTGTTTTATTTATAACAAAAATCATAGAATTGCAATAGTTACCATTGTAAATAATTCTATTCATCAATATAAACTTATTTATCTTAATAAACCACAATCAACCATAAATACAATTAAACATTGTCAAAAATAAATATTACATGATAAACTTACTTAATGGGTGATGTTAACTCCACGACCGTTGCACACAGACTGAGCTCGCAACTCGATGGAATTCGCTGCGCCCCCGCCAGGGGGCGCGGCAGGCGGTATCAGGGCTATGCCCTCTGACCGCGGCGGCCATACCTCGGCCCGTAAAAACGGACCCGTCTTTTGGTTGGACATTGTCCAAAACTTGATGGGCGCATGACATGCGCCCATGTGTGTGGTTGCTGTATTGTGACTGTAGGCGCGCCACAGCGCTGTTGCACAGCGCTGCTTTCTTCACAGTGCCCCGGCGGTCCGTCTCCGCCGGGTGAGACCCCCGGTTACCCGAGGGAAGCCCAGCGGGAGACAACCAGCGGCAGAGGCACCGACTTACAGCGCACCTACAGTGGATGTGTGATTCCCGCCCGCCCCACTAGCCAGAGCTAGCCGGCAGTGGTACGGGCTGCGGAAACGACGTGTGTGTGTGGGCGGTATTGTATGTGTAACACCGCCCATGTGTGCGTTTTCCGCGGGCCCGAGGGCCGCGTCCACGCGTGTGTCTACGTGCTTGTAGAGGAGTGCATTGTGTGGTCATGGCTGCGCGCCCTGCCTATATAAACTTAGAACAAGTCGCGCAGCCGGGTGTGCGTAATGTGTGTGGAGTCATATTGTGCAGGTAAGCTGCGTGTAGCGAGGAACAGCTTACCTGGGTCCATCCGGTGGTGAAGGCGGCGGAGGGGGGGCGACCATGCATTGTTGGTCGCGGACGCTCCTGAGTCATCCTTGACGGTCTATCCACTGTACAAGGAGAGTAACGCAGCTAGGCCGTCAAGGACGACCAGTTCCACGTCCTGACCCTGCCTGATGGCACTAATTAGGTCCATCAGCAGCTGGATGGCGCGGGCTGTGAACTCCTTCTGGGCTTCTGGGCCGGCGGCTGGGCCGGCATTGGTGATGCCGCGCTCGGCATTGGATTCGTCCTGTTGTAGGACCGTGGGCCGCGCTATGCCAGCGCCGGCTGTTGGCCCTACCGTCTTCTTCACCTCGGGCTGCGTTGGAGCCGCAGCCGGGGTCACAGCCCGCTCCAGAGTCGGAGGCAGGTCGCCCGGTTGTTCTCCCTCAGGTGCGGTGGGGGGCGCGGGTACCTTACCCTTGCCCCCTCGCTTCCTCTTCTTTCCCCTCCGCCGCTTCGAGGAGGGGGGAGCTTCTCCCCTGTTGGTGGGCCCGTTGGCCGCCGCCATCAGCGACACGCCTTGGGCCTCGGTGGTGGCCACTTCTGATGGCCCCTCGGCAACCGTGGTCGGTCGCCGTGAGGCGGTAATGGCGGCGACTGTGCCCGCTCGCCTGTTAGCCCTTATCTCTGCCTGGAAAGAAGGGCACTTGATGTTGTTGGCGGGATGCTCGCCCCCGCAGTTGGCGCACGTAGCTGGTGCGTCACGTGGGCGGGGGCAGTCCCGCGCTGAGTGCCCCTCTCCGCAGCGGACACAGGCGAGTGGTCGGTGGCAGTGGTGTGATGAGTGCCTCCACTTCTGGCACCGGTGGCACTGGGCGGGCCCACGCTTGCCCCGCCAGGCTTCTATCTTGACACCCCTCATGTATAAAAACACGGAGGTGTCAAAGATCCTGCGTACGTCGGGCGTCCTCTTGAGTACGGCGTGGAACACGCAGCCGGGTCGTCCCTGGCTCGCCTTGATGTGGCGAACGTACTCCGGCTCGTATCCCAACGCGCGGAGCTCCTCCTCGATCTCCTGTGGAGTGGTGTCAATGGGCAGCCCCCTGATGGCCACCTTGCAGCTTCGCTCCGCCGGCAGCGAGTAGGCATACCAGGAAGTGCCGTCCTCCTTCTCCAGGCCAGTCAAGTAGCGCTGGACCACCCTATATTCGAGTTCACTCTCTGGAGTGAACCGAATTCCAGTGCCAAATGGTTGGGCACTGGGGAGGTGACCCAGCTCTTCCTTGAGGGCCCTGAAGTGGGCGGCCCATCCCGGCAGCTTTTCCACCGTCAGCGGAGGATACCTCGGCCGCTTCTGCGACTTTGGCTTGGGCTGCGTGGCGGCCGTGTCACGGGGGGCCGCAAGCTGTGAGGGAGAGACAGCGTTGTCTACACTCACCCCATGCTGCGTCCCTGCTTTCGTCGGCGTCGGTAGTGGTGAGGGGGGAGGCGTGCGGCGGGTGGCCTCCGCATAGGTAGGCGACCCGATATCGGCCTGCCCTCCCCGCGGCAGCGCGTGGTCGCGCCGCGGTGGCGGGTCGAGGCAATACCGCTTCGCCTCCTCCTCGGACTCGTCCGTGCTGCGGCGCCGTCTCTGGGGTCGTGACTCCGGCCGGAAGTCGGAGCCATAACCCCTCGACGGCGACGTGGTCAATCCTGGTGTGCGCCTCCCTTGCGCACTCGGCCCCGAATCATCCGACCTCGCAGACGCGAGCGACATGCTCGAGCCGGCTCGCGACGAGCATGCCGACCGTTCTGCTGGTGAGTCGTAGGCCGAGGCACGAGGGGGCGCCGGCGATTCGGGCACCTGGGGCGCCAGTAGAGCCTGGCGCGCTCCCGGTGCCAGCCTGGGGTCCCGGCTGGAGAGCCTCGCCACGGACGCGGCCCCGGAGGGCGCAGTCAACGCGGCGGGGCGTGCAGCCGTGGCGGCGCGTTGTTGCACGGCGGGGCGCACAGGTGGCGCTGGTGCCGGCACTGGGGTGGCCACTAAGGTGCGTGGCAGCGGAGTGGGCGACACGGGTGCGGGCGCGCGCCACGGAATCGCGGGCTCTTGCACGGGCGATTGCGCACAGCCACATGCGTGGGAGCGGCGGCGCGCAGTTGCGGCGCGCGGCTTGTGTTCACAGCGGCAGTGAGGGGGGCGGGTGTCTGAGATGGAACCGGGCGGGGCGCAGACCACAACGGGTCAACGGGTGGGCGCACAAACTCGGCGTGCGGTTGGCTCGGCGGTAGTGCCGGCGCAGCACGCGCAGGCGCCGGTGACGCCGACGGGCCACACGCATCGGCAGCCGCGCCTCGACTCGCCCCGACCCCTTCCCTCTCCGCCCGGGCTTCAGCCGATTTCTTCTTCCGTCTGGTGGCGGCGGACCTCTTCTTGCCGGTCGTCTTCCTCTCCTCACTACGAGGGGGGGGGGGACCGGGCGGCGCTGGCTCGGGCAGCACGAAGCCGATGTTCGGCATCGATACCGTCCGCTCCAGCGCCCAGAGACGGGCCTCGTAGTCGGCGTCACCGTGACCGGACGAGTCACGGGCGCCGGACATCTTCTTGTCGGTGGCTTCAGGTGGTGAGTGGGCTCGCGATCGCAGGCAGCGCCCTAAGGCGCCGGGCAGCGTCGGTGACTCCCCCTGTGCTCGCACCGGTGCTAGGCACTTGCGCGAACACAGGGAAAGCGAAGGTAGTGGCGATCCGCGCGAGCGGAAGTTTTCGGCAAGTACCCCCAAATTGGTTCACTTTACCGAAAACTTCCTCCGGAGTCCGTCTGCAGCGCTGTAGTGGAGACGTCAGCTCTGGACCACTGGCGAATCCGCTGAGCTCGCAATGAAGGCGCCATGCTCTTTTATACCATAATGGTGGGGATGGCGCCATGATTGCGAGCTTGACAGTTAAAATTATTTTAATATTGTTTTGCAGCTAAATTAAGATTTTAGGTAATAAATAATCTTTAATTATTTGACAACAAATAATGTGATATAAGAATACATATTATGAAGCATAAAATAACACGTGCTGACAAGTGATAACGGTGACAAGCCAAAAAGTGAAATAAAGTGTTACGGCTGTGGGGCCGCGAACGTTATCAAATCTAAATGTAAAAACTGTTCGGGTCAGCAAGCGTTTTATTCAGTTGACAACACGTCGCATAGCGGAGCCCTGGCGCGCAACAACAACGGTTGTTATAAAGCGCGCGAACCCGCCGCTTCGCCCGGCGCCACTCGCGCTGCGGCGCATCGGAGGCCCTCGGCCCGCTCGGCCGCCGCAGGCGTCCCCGTCGTTCCCGAGTCGCAGCGAGTTAACCCGCCAACGCGAATGTTTATACAAAGTAACCCTGCGCGTGCCGCGGGTGACGTAAGTTACTGTATTAATCATGTTGTAAATGATTGTAATGTTTATAATAAGTCATGCGTATCGTTGGAATTTAACCCTGCGCGTGCCGTGGGTGACTTATTTAATTGTAATAATGATGATGTCAATGTTTCGCATTTCAATAACACTAGTTTGTCTGTTCAAGTTAATCCTACATGTGCCGTAGGAGATTTATGTAGGTAACTTTAATGTTGATAAAAGTGTTTCGTGTATTAATAATACTTGTGTATCTAGTTTAGATGATGGTTATAGTTGTAGTTTACCTTTTCGTCGCCCCGTGTTAGATATAAACATTCTGGGACATTGTGGTACTGCGCTCGTGGATTCTGCAGCTACTAGCTATATTGCCGGTCACACGCTCTACGCTCTCCTACTCAGGTTAGGACACCCGTTAGTGCCGTCAACGCAAAATGTTAGGTTGGCGGATGGTGTTAGTAGGGAGATGAATGTACTTACCACGGAGGTAAAGGTGACACTACATCATAAAACTAAAGTCGTAAAGTTTTTGATTTTTCCTGAAACTAATAATAATGAAAGTTTGTTAGGTATAAATTTCCTTACCTTATTTAACCTTGTGTTTAATTTCGGTGAAAGTAAATGGTACTTTGCGGAAAATAGTAAGCAAAAATTCGAAATACAGTTTGAAAAGGTTTTGTCACCTGTATCTTCGTGTGCCGCGTTAGAGGTGCTCCGGGACGATGAGGCGACTTCGCTTACTTCCGAACAACGTCAGGTTCTTGCCAACCTCCTCGTGGAATATGAGGATATCTTTGAGCCAGGGGGAGACGCGACTCCGTATGCCGAGCATATTATTGATACCGGTGATAACCCCCCCATTGCTGTCCCGCCCTATAGGTTGACGCCTGCAAAGAAAGAGGTTATGCGGGCAGAGCTCGACAAGATGTTAGCTGACGATATAGTCGAGGAGTGTGAGTCCGCTTGGGGATCTCCCGCGCTCCTAGTGCCGAAAGCTAATGGTAAGGTACGTTTTTGTGTTGACTATAGGAAGCTCAATGCGGTTACGAAAACCGACGTCTATCCGATGCCATTGATAGACGAGCTTGTTCAGTCTACAAAAAAGCATTGTTTCATGAGTACCCTTGATATGCGCAGTGGTTTTTGGCAAGTTTCCGTCCGTGAACAGGACAGGGACAAAACAGCTTTCCTGACGCCGTTTGGTTCGTTTCGGTTTAAGCGTATGCCGTTTGGTTTGAAAAACGCTCCGTCAACGTTCCAGCGGCTCATAGACAGGCTTCGAGCAGGTGCCTCACTGAAAGACGTGACCCTCTTAGCATTCCAAGATGATCTTTTGTTGATTTCAGATGGTAGCTTCGAGAAGCATATCTCAGGTCTGCGCGCTGTATTCGAGAGGTTACGATTGTTTAAGTTACGCGCGAATAGAGAAAAGTGTGTCTTTGCACGAGACGAGGTAAAATATCTTGGTCATGTTATAACTCAGGATGGTGTGTCAGCTGACGAAGATAAAGTCCGTGCAGTCCTGGACATGAAGGCACCCTCAACGCTGCGTCATCTTAGGACCTTTTTACAGACGTGCTCGTGGTTTAGAAAATTTATTCCTAGTTTCTCTGCTGTCGCTGAGCCGCTGACACGCTTACTGAAGAAGAATCAGCCATGGTCTTGGGGATCAGACCAGGCTCGTGCCTTTCAAGAGTTGAAGACGCGGTTGTCTTCGGCACCGATTCTTGTTCAAGCTGACTACGGTAAGCCATTTGTGTTAAGGACGGATGCTAGCAGCTACGCCATAGGTGCTGTGTTGTTGCAGGGCGAGGGTAAAGACGAACGCCTAATAGAGTATGCTAGCCGTCTGCTCATTCCAGCCGAGAGGAATTACAGTACTACGGAGCGAGAGGCGTTAGCTGTTGTGTGGGCCGTCGAACGTTTCAGAGGCTATATCGAAGGTCATGAGGTCATTATAGGTAGCGACCATCAGCCGTTAAAGTGGCTCCTTACTCTAAAGTCGCCGTCGGGTAGGCTCGTTAGATGGGCTCTTAAACTACAATGTTTTAACATTCAGTTTCAGTATACGCCTGGAAAAGCCAATGTGATCGCAGATACACTCAGTCGTCCGCCCTGTAAAGAAGAAGATAAAAGTCAGTGTGGAATTTGTTCTGTCGTCGTAGACTTACCTGCTAGAAGTCCAGCTGATCTCCGGCGTGCGCAGCTCGATGACCTGGAACTAAAGAAAATTATTAGTGATCTGGAAGATACGTCTGATGCTGAGTCTATAGGAGTTAAGCGATGGTCAGAAAGAGGCTATTTCTTGCAGCAAGGCGTTTTATTTAGGTATAATCCTGATGTGGATAGTGAAGAACCGCAGCTGGTAGTTCCGGTTTCCCTGCGCTCAGAAATTTTAAAGGAATGTCACGACTCCGACATAGGTGGTCATCATGGAGTCGATAGAACGTACAGTAGGGTCGCTCAAGGTTTTTATTTCCCAGGTATGCGTAGGGTCATAGCAGACTACATCAAGACCTGCACCACCTGTCAACGGTATAAGTCCTCAAACACGAAGCCGTCGGGACTCTTACAGACTCCTGTTTTGAACCAAAGGGGAGAAGTGCTGGCCATAGATCTGTTCGGCCCGCTTCCTAAAGGAGAAAACAATGAGAAATGGATATTGTTGGTAGAGGACACAGCGACCCGTTGGACCGAGTTATACGCCTTGAAGGAGGCAACCTCGGAGGTATGCGCCCGTACGTTAATTGAAGAATATTTTCTCCGTTATGGTTTTCCTCGACGCATTATATCGGACAATGGCGTCCAGTTCGTTTCAGCTGTTATGCAGCAGTGTATGTTTATTTTAGGTATAGGTCAAGAGTTATTACCTTTATACCATCCGTCAGCCAACCCAGCTGAACGTATAAATAGGGATTTAAAGTTTCAGTTGTCACGTCTAGTTGATACCAACCACTCGTCATGGCCACAGCACCTTCCCGCAATAAGGTTTACCATGAACTCGTCGGTGTGTCAAACTACTGGTTCGTCTCCAGCTTACCTCATGTTTGCTAGGGAGCTTCGTTCGCCACTCGACGTGCAGCACGACATTAGGTCGATTCTTAACAAGGATAATTTTGTTCCGCAGATTACACCCTATTTGGAAAGTTTTATTAATGGTCTAGTTTCTGTTAGAGAAAGAGTTGAAGCTCAGCAGGACCGACGCAAGGAATGTGCGGATAAGTCCAAGAAGCCTGCCGAAGTTTTCGAGATCGGAGATCAGGTGCTCTTAAAGTCTCATGTCCTTAGTAATCCAGCTAAGAATATATCTGCTAAGTTCATTCCGAAAAGAGATGGTCCGTACGTTATTGCAAAAAGGGTTAGTCTGACAGCCTACTGCATCGCAGAATTAGATAACCCGGAGAATGTTTTAGGCAAGTTTCATGTATCCGAGCTCACGCGTTTTCATTCCCGCGGTGACTCGCCTCCTCGTCCCGTAGTCCCGAAAAGACACAGAGGACGTCCACGAAAGCACGTTTGTCCCGTTTGTTAAATTGTGTGTTGTGCGAGTTCGTGAGCGAGGGCGTTCTCACGACTCGAGGGGGAGTGTATAGCGTGAGACCATTGGTACACTGTAGTCATGTGTAGTTTGCAACCCCGGTAGTTGTTTCCCCAGCCGCCGTTAGAGTGCGCGGCTGTGTTACTGACGCGCGGATGCGCGCGCATAGTTCATCAGTAGTCAGTACTCTACGAGACGCGCTGTGCGGTGCCACGATATTTCCCGCGCTTGCGCTAGTTATGTGTGTGACAGTATTGTTCGGCTAGCATTAGCCTGGTTTTCATGTACGGTGACTGTTTTATGTAATATACGGCTTATGAACCAGACATGCAGTGTTTCAGACCATCCCAATAGCCTACTCAACGCTATAAAAGGCTATGGAAGTTAATGTGTCTTATGGTGTTATTAGAGACGTGGACATAGATCTGACTGAGAAGGAAATGTTGGAGCGTATTGAATGTGCGGAACCTGCACAACTTGTGTCCATCCATAGACTCATGCGCAGAAACTCAGAGGGTGAAGGTTGGAAACCCAGTGAGTCTGTACGCCTTTGCTTTAAGGGCTCATTTCGACCAGCATATATTTACGTAGATGGATTACGTATACGAGTTGAGCAATACATATTTCCAGTGACCCAATGCTCTCGCTGCTGGAAGCTTGGACATACGGCACAAAGATGCTCGTCTACTAACATCATATGCCCAAAATGTAGCGGGAAACACGATAATTGTGACACCACCTCATTTAAATGCACCAACTGTAATGGTCAGCATATGGCTTTAATGCGATCTTGTCCAGCCTACTTAAAGGAGAAGAGGTTGAGGGAGATAATGGCTGAATTTAATTGCACATACCGTCGCGCATTGACAATTTATGTCCCAGTTAAAGATATCAAACCAGTTGAACGTGCCATAACAGTAACAGGATCGAAGGATGTGGCGGCTGCACAGACAGGGAAATTGTCTTTTTCGGCCTGTGTACAACAACCTGCTACAGAAGCAGCAACACAGGCGCCGCGGATGGACAGTTATCATGAGAGTGCTTAGAAAGATACGTCAAAGCCGCAGAAACAAAAACAGTCTAAGAAACCTGTTGAAGTGGAGATGTCGGTACAACCGGTACAAGTTGATGCGATGGATGGAGAAGATGTTTTAAATGAAGAGGAGAATAAAACGAGAGAAGTACTATTCAGTGAGCTTATAAGTAGATTAAAGGAGATTTTGTTTTTAAAAGGAGTAACAGTACAGCAAAAGATCCAAAGTTGTTTAAAATGCTGTGTTCAATGGGTAATTTTAGTAGTAGTAGAAAATATTTCGGACTGGCCAATATTGAAGCTTAAATATTAGATTATTTTGGTTACAATGAATAATAATCTCATAAAATTTAATATTATTCAATGGAATGCACAAAGTGTTCGCCCCAAGTCATTAGCATTACAACAAATATTATGCCAAGAAAAAATTCACATCGCAGCATTGAGCGAAACGTGGCTGGAACCTGATAGTCATTTTAAGATAAATGGCTATAGAATATTTCGTAAGGATAGGCAGGATTCGTATGGTGGTGTAGCATTACTGATACATAGATCTGTAGAAGCTTGTTTACATATTTTTAGTAGTGGTAATTCAGATATTGAAGTAGTAGTTGTCAAAATTAACAACTGTGAATTTATTGAATATGTATTCTCCGTTTACTGTGCACCGTCAGTTCGCACCAATCAGTCAGACTGGGAGAACCTATTTAACAGCGTCGGCCAAAAAGCTTTTATTTTAGGTGATTTTAACGCTCACCATACGAATTGGTCGTACAAAACAGATTCGCGAGGTTCCCAAATGTATGATGCCCTCTTGGAAAGTAATTTTGTAATTTTGAATGATAGTACAAGTTCCACACGTATAAAATTAGTAAACAATCAGCTCCAATCATCGTCACCTGATGTGTCGCTAGCTACTTCTGGGGCACTACAAATGAAAGCTTGGGCAGCGATCATCTTATTATTAAGGTGGTTACACATTTGCGAAGGGAATCTGGATTACATAAATTCACGACGTAACTACCGGAAGGCTGACTGGATATCCTATCGAGATTTATTGGAAGTTCTATTTAAAGATTTTAAATTCTATGAAGATGACCTCCAAAAATCTTATGACACATTTGTAAATTTTTTGAACATAGCAGCGGATCGTTTCATACCACAGTATAAAATAAACCATAATCCAAGCAATAAGTTTTCACCTAAACCGTATTGGACCGCAGCCCTATCCAAATGTGTAGCTGAAAGGCGTCTAGCATTATCTGAATTCCGACGTAACCCTAGTCCTAATAATTTAATTAAATTGCAAGACAAAATAAGAATATCTCAAAAACCGGCCAAGTGCGAGTCGGACTCGCGCACGAAGGGTTCCGTACCAATTATTATAAAAAAATCACGTTTGTTGTATGGGAGCCCTTAAATATTAATTTTATTCAGTTTTTAGTATTTGCTGTTATAGCGGCAACAGAAATACATCATCTGTGAAAATTTCAACTGTCTAGCTGTCACGGTTCATGAGATACAGCCTGGTGACAGACAGACGGACAGACAGCGAAGTCTTAGTAATAGGGTTCCGTTTTTACCCTTTGGGTACGGAACCCTAAAAACTAATCCGTCAAGCTCGAGATGAATCTTGGCACGAGTTTTGCAATTCATTGGATGGTAAAATCACTCAAAGTGAAATGTGGCGCAAACTGAAGTGGTTAAAGGGTTATAATGTGCCACACTCCCACGTAGATAAGGAAAAAGCTAATGAGCTATTGTGTAGTTTAACACCTGACTATGTACTTCCTAATGACCCAGACTTCTCTCCCGATAAAACTAGTTTGGATATTTTAATTATAAGACAGGATTAGATATTTGTTTACGACATAAAGACACGTCGCCAGGTAGTGACAGAATATCCTATTCAATGTTATACAATTTACCTAACAATGGAAAAAACATTTTATTAAAATTGTTTAACTTGTTCTACGCAGTAAGTTTTGTGCCTACATAGTGGCGAGACATCACTATTATTCCGATCCCAAAACCAGGGCGTGATCCGCACTCATCTGGATACCTGCGTCCAATATCAATGATATCGTGCATTTGCAAAACCTTTCATAGTATTTTAATAAAACGTTTAGAGTGGCACATTGAGAGAAATAACTTTTTATCTTACAAAACATCAGGCTTTAGAAAACATCACTCCACTTTAGACAATCTTTCAAACTTGGTGTTATCAGTTCAAACCGGTTTCTCTCATAATCAGATGACTATAGCTGCCTTTATAGATATCGACAATGCATACAATAACGTCGATGTAAAAAGTTTAATATGTATTATGCAACAATTAGGAGTTAGTTCTTTGATGTGTAGGTACTTGTGGAATTTTTTAAAAGACATATTTAAAAATGCAGGTAGGTTCGGTTTCAATTGGTAGATATGCGTGCCGCGGCTTGGCTCAAGGTGACCCTTTTTCCCCTTTGCTTTTTAATTTAGCTACTATAAAGATTTGCAATAGTATCAATAATGTTTTAATTTCACAATACGCTGACGATTTTGCGATATACATAAATTGTCATAATGTGCGGGAAGGAAGCAAGCAGATACAGTTAGGGCTAAATAAATTCGTGGAGCTGCTTTCTAAAATTGGATTAGGTATTTCACCAACAAAGAGCAAAATATGTGTTTTTAAAAGGGGCTTCCGGAGTGAATTTGTTGATGTAACTATAAATGGAATGACTTTGGAAGTGGTAGATAACATTAAATATTTAGGTCTATGGTTGGACAGATCCTTGCGATGGGCGAAGCACATAAATGAGTTGAGAGGTAAAAGTCTAAAATTATTAAATATTTTCAAAGCTGTGACCGGTGCGGGTTGGGGAATACACCCAATGAGAGGTTTTCCTTTTGAGGTTTTAAAAAAAACTTAGTTTCCAAGAACTCTATAGATGGCGTTGAACTTACTATGATAGTTGGTGTCAAAGCCAAAACGCTTGAAAATAAAAAAAATGTGTCACGTCACATACTCTCGTTGACTGACACTTTCATTTGCTTAACCTTCCGAATATAACCTACATTTCTCGCGCTTTGTTAAAATCAGTTTTTTTAGGTTCCGTTCCTTGCATTATCATACTTACTCCTAGTGCCATCTATCCAGCGACTAGGGAAGAGCTAAAAAGAAAATCCCTCATTGTTTTGAGACGGATCTACATAGCTATGTTTCGGAGTAGGTTAGATTACGCTAGCGCGTTGTATGACAATAGTTGTAAAACACACTTGGGCAAGCTGGACAAAATACAAAACCAATGCATGCGTATTATAGGAGGATTTATTAAAAGCACCGCAATACATGTGATGGAATGCGAACTCCATCTTCAGCCACTGAGCACGCGTAGGTATTATCTTGCTGGCAAGTTTTGGTTTAGATGCAAGTCCTTTTCTGGTAATGAAATTATTAACATCTTATATAAGCTGAGTGATTATTGCCGTAATGCTTATTGGAGGAACAAGAAAAAACCCCTTCTAGTTTCGATCCACGATAGCTTTAAAAATACTTTAGTTTATTCAACAAAACAGTTAGAAATGTTTTCTTTGGACTTATGGGTTAGTGGTATAGATCTTTCTGGAGTACTGGAACCGGATATTAAGACCATTTGTAAGCCAAAACACCAGTACAAACCATGCGAATTACAACAGATTTGTAAGGAATTTTTGATGAATACGTATTCACATTTTTATAAATTATACACAGATGGGTCGAAAAATGATGATGGCAGTAGTGGTTTGGCACTCTATGATCCTCAAACAAATAGCTCCGTCCAGTTGATGATAAAAGCAAAAGTTTCTATGATGTATACGGAGTTGATAGCCATTGCAGAAGCAATTTCTTACGTTGATTCCTTTAAGGCCGGGGAATATGTTATTTTGACAGATTCCAAGAGTGCTATTCTCCATTTGGCTCGATGCATCTCGAATTTTCGAGGCACACCGATAGCCTATAATATTTTGGAGTCGCTCCGTAAACTTAGGATTAGTGATAAAATAATTAAAATTCAATGGGTACCTTCACATGTGGGCATAACAGGTAATGAAGAAGCTGATCGTCTGGCCAGAGAAACTAGTTTGAATGGAATACCATTTACCTGCCTACCCTTATATACGGATTGTTTGTACTTCGTTAAGGAAAAATGTAAAGAGATTTGGAGTGAGCACTTTGACGAGAGGTCATTATCTAAGGGCATCTGGTATAAGACCATACAGCCTGGCCTTACGCGATCACCGTGGTTCGCAGAGTCTGGATTGTCTAGAACAGATGTTGTGACTGCCTAAGACTTCGGTCCGGGCACATACCGCTGAACAAATTTGCTTTTCTGATGGGTAAATTCCAATTCACCAAATTGTGCTGAGTGTGGCGTGGTTGAAGATGTTTACCATGTGTTAGCCGAGTGTGCCCGGACCGAGGTTGAGAGGGTCAGCTTTATGCTGGAATTTGATATGGATCTGAGGGAAATGGGCATGTGTAATTTGATTCTAGCCCGTCCTGTGTCTAATGAGGCAAAATTTATTTATAAATTAGTTAAATTATCCATTAAGCGTAGATAAGTAGTTTTTTTGTGAGGCCTATGAGGGTGGCATGATCATGCCTGATCAAACTCTATAAAATTAATTAAAGAATAAAAATTAAAAATAAAAGTGAAAACGAAAAGGTCTTATTTATTTTGCAATAATGTTTTAAAATTTATCTGTAATGTAAAACATGTTGAAATAATAAATAATACTTTTGTAGGTGGGTCAGGTAACGAGATAAATTAATGGACGATGTATAGTGCACAAAAGAAAGTTTATTGTCACAGTTTACGGTATACAAGAAAATCACAGTACACAGGTAGAAAATTACGAAACGTGACCGTATGCGACAGCGATGCGAGCCGGACTGAGGCGTGCGCGGGGCAGCGGCGTGGTGCGGCGAGCGGTTTTGTACCTACCTACGCTCGCTGCTAACAAAGCGCGGGCGCCTTGTTGCTATGCCCTCCTACATACTCCCCCTTTTGACCAACCATTGGTGCCCTCACCGTTGGTCAAACATCAACAATGACACGTTTCTTACGCGGCCTACCACGAGAACGCTTAGGAGCAACCGGCTGCGGAACCTCAGGGCATTCACCATCCCTAGAATGATATCTCCTCAACGCCGAAACGTGGTACTTCCCAATGACTTCATCCGGTGAACCAGGAAACGTTAAAAAGTAAGTAGTTGGGCTAACCTTCTTCTGCACCAAGTAAGGGCCGTCCCTTTTTGGCATGAGTTTAGAGCTGACTCCTTTAGCAGTACTGCTAAGCACGTGCGTCTTCATCAAGACAAGATCACCGACGGCAAACTCCTCAGCCTTTCGTGTCTTATCTTTGGCAGCCTTACGGAGATCTTGCTGTCGCTCAATGCACTCCTTACTGTTGCTGAGTGTCTCCGCTAGCTTCAGCAGATACGGCGTAATCTGTGGGACATAGTTTTCAGCCTCTATCACAGCACGAAGATCGCTCTGTACTGCAATAGGGGAGCGGAGTTCACGGGCAAATGTTAAATAAGCAGGTGTCTGTTGCGTTGCTTTGGTTATTGAAGTGTTCAATGCAAATCGGATGAATGGCAGAGCTTCTGGCCATTGCTGATGGTGTCCTTCTACCAAGATCGCCAACTGGGTCTTGAGATCGCGATTTTTACGCTCGACCGGGTTCGCCTCAGGATGGTAAAGTGGCACGAGACTCTGCTTTACACCAAGCGTGAACATTGCATGTTGCATGACATCGGCAACGAACTGTACGCCGTTATCAGATATGAGACGCCTTGGAACACCAAAGCGTAAGAAAACCTCTTCAATTAGTATCTTAGCGCATGCTTCAGCTGTGGCTTCGGAGAGGGCGAACAGCTCAACCCACTTGCTGGCTGTGTCTTCCACGATTAACACCCATCTCTCCCCATTAGCTCCTTTAGGCAGCGGCCCGAACAGGTCTACAGCTAGGACTTCGAAGCGCTGAGCGGGAACCGGAGTCTGTAAGAGTCCCGCAGGTTTCTCATTGGAAGGTTTGTAGCGTTGGCATTCTATGCAGGTCTTCAGATACTCTGCTACATAACGTCGCATACCGGGAAAATAAAATCTCTGACTTATACGGTGCAGGGTTCGGTCCAGACCGCCGTGACCTGAAGTAGCTGAGTCGTGACATTCGACAAGTACCTGTTTCCTTCGGTTTTCAGGAACGACAAGCTGTGGTTCTTCTGTCTCCGCTTCAGTATACCGGTATAGTACACCTCTGCACGTATGATAGCCTCTCTCTGACCATCGCGTAAGTTCTAATTCATCTTTGCCTTCCAGAGCCTTCATGATCTTCGCCACTTCAGGATCTGCGAGCTGATCCTCACGAAGAGTAGCGGCATCCCAGCGCGGCGGGTCAACGAGCACCATGCAGACTCCACAGGAATCGCGAGCCTCCTCCTCACACGGGGGACGACTGAGCGAATCAGCAACTACGTTTGCCTTCCCAGGAGTATAGTCGACTTGTAGATCAAAGGACTGGAGTTTCATGGCCCATCGTACGAGACGTCCAGCAGGTGACTTCAAGGTAAGTAGCCATTTCAGGGGCTGATGGTCACTGCCGACACGTACTGGATGGCCGTCAATGTACCCTCGGAACTTCTCGACTGCCCAGACAACTGCCAACGCCTCGCGCTCGGTGGTAGAGTAGTTCCGCTCCGCCGGCGTGAGGAGGCGACTGGCATACGCGATGGGTTTCTCTTCTCGCTGCGACTCCCCCTGGAGTAGAGCCGCACCCAGTGCGTAATTGCTAGCGTCAGTCCTGAGAACGAATGGCACGTTATAATCTGGCTGAATAAGAATCGGAGGTGAGGTAAGTAGTTCTTTTAGTTCTCTAAATGCCTTGATCTGTTCTTCACCCCACAGCCAGGACTGATCCTTACGCGTTAGCATAGTCAGTGGCTGTGCAACTTGGGAGAAATTCGGCATGAACTTACGGAACCATGAGCAACTCTGTAGAAAGGATTTTAGATGCTTTACATTAGTTGGTTCCTTCATATCTAATATCGCCGTAACCTTATCTGGATCTGGGGACACTCCTTCTGAGGTGATAATGTGGCCTAGGTATTTCACACTCTCTCGAGCAAATGTGCACTTATTGCGATTAGCGTGGAGATTGAAGACGCGTAAGCGATCGAATACCGCACGTAAATCCTGGAGATGTTGGTGAAATGATCCGGATATCAATATCAGGTCATCAATGTAACCAAGGAGTGTCACCCCCTTAAGAGATGACGCAGAACGAAATCGATCGATTAAACGTTGAAACGTTGCGGGCGCATTGCGCAGACCAAACGGCATACGAGTAAATTTGTGAACTCCAAATGGAGATACAAAGGCAGTTTTATCCTGGTCTTCAGGCCTCACTTTGACTTGCCAGTACCCCGATCGGAGGTCAATAGTACTCATAAAACAGCTCTTACCAGTATATTGAAGGAGGTCATCGATTACTGGCAGCGGGTACGAGTCACTCTTGGTGACGGCGTTCAGCTTCCGATAATCCACGCAGAACCGGTAAGCACCATCCTTCTTCGGTACCAAAAGAGCTGGTGCTGCCCATGGAGATTCACATTCCGTGATGATACCTTCGCGAAGCATCTTCTCTATCTCCGCTTCCATGATGGCTTTCTTGGCGGGAGTGAGTCGGTATGGCGGCACCGCAATCGGTGGATGATCACCACAATCGATGCGATGCTCTGCGAACGGTGTGGGTTCTCCCCCTTCTGCGAAGATATCTTCATACTCTTGTAGCAGCTGAGCGAGATTTTCCTTTTCTGAAATTGACAGCATCGAACCTTCATTCTTACGTAAGACATCCGCGGAAGCGCACCCAACGAAGTCACGTGAAGTCTCACACCGCAAGGGGTGAATGACCTGAGGCCGATCAGCTGTGAACCAAGTATTGTTCGAAACATTAATAACAATACCGGCTTTACGTAAGAAATCAATACCGAGTAACGTGTCATTGTTAACTGAATTAGGAAAAATCACAAAAGTAATAGGTATCGTCAAGCCCATAAGTAATATGTCAACATCAACGAGTAAGACCTTGAGTTCCCGCACTATGCCATCGGCCAATTTTACTGACATAAAACTACTACGGAACGAATAGTGTAGCTTACGAAGCAGTGCATACAGACTCGAACCGGCTACGCTACGCTTAGCGGCCGTATCAATCAACCCGGTACCACGATGACTGCCTATCTCGATTTCGAGTATCGGACGACCGTCAGTACATAAGTTCGACGCGGGCAAGTTACCTACTCTAATCGGCAACGCATCGCAGTCGAGGTCGACATTACACATACAAGTATTCTTATTACATAAACAAGCAGATTGAGATACGTTACTTAAATTACTAACAAACGTTTCACTATTTAAAGTTGCATCACACTTACAGTTACAAGTATTATTACAAACCCTAGTAGGCTCTAACATGTTGAACTCGATTACAGAAATGGGATTTACCGAACACTTAGCGCAATTCGATCTAATTACACCTATAGCGCCACAGCCGTAACACTTCACACTTGACTCGGAAGTCGCACTTTTATCGGATTTATTTTTAATATTTTTACAAGTGTCACGTGTATGTCCGCTTTTACGGCAATAAACACAAAAAAGTCTTTTACCTTTATTGTCCGAATTTACCACAATAGGCGGGGGCGCAGCGCTACTTGTAGTACTCGACGATCCTGTAGGTATGTTCGCTGGCGTCGCTGTCGCCGGCGCGCTCGTCGCGGAGACGGCGGGAGCGCGCGCGGGCGTCGGCGGAGGCCGGGGCTGCGCTGGCGGCGCATGCGCGCTAGCGGCGGTTCCACGTGCGTCGGTCGACACCTCGGAGAGCGATTCTTCTATATTTCGCGCCTTTTCGATTAGCAATTCTACATTGTCGATCGATTCACGAGTTACCCGTTTTCTTATTCGCCTATGTAGTAGGCCGTATATCATGTCGACTTCCATTTCTTTTATGACATTATATGGAAGTTTAGCAATAAGCAGTGTTGCCGCTTAGGAAAAAATAAAGTCACCAAACTTTTACTAAAATGTCACTAGATTGGGTGAAAAATTAAACTCAAAAAGTCACTAGAAGTCACTAAATTATTTAATCAATCTTCATAAACAAATTTACTGATTAAAAGTAATTTAAAAAAAAAATGAAAAATCATCGAACAATAATTCCAACAAGAATTCCAAAAACACTGCGTTTAAATATTAATTAGTTGCATTAAATCTTCATCTATTATCACTTCGTCTTCGTCCGGCATGGTGGAAGTGGACGGTTGCTCTGAAGTTGCCGAGGAAGTCGAAGCTTGCGGTTGTAATATGGAAGTAGATGGCACAGTACTCTTATTTATGTTTTTAACGGTTTTCGTCATTTGGGACAAGACTTCACTGGGTAAAACATAACTTTTGCAGGTTTCTTTTAAACATTTTAACTGATTCCGTATCAACAGTATCGAATTCAGAGTTGTTGTTGCTAATCTATTTCGTAGTTTCGATTTAACAATGTTCATTATACTGAACGTCCGCTCTACTTCTGCGTTCGAGTGTGGCAGCGACAAAACTGCAATGGCTAAATCTGCTAAATCTTGGTATGCGTTAAGATAGCAATATATTTTTCTCATGACAAAGCGAGATGAAATACCCGGTTAGTCAAATCATAGAATTCATAGACATAGAGCATGGACCGA
This sequence comes from Xestia xanthographa, assembly GCA_905147715.2. NCBI lineage: Eukaryota > Metazoa > Arthropoda > Insecta > Lepidoptera > Noctuidae > Xestia > Xestia xanthographa. Next base: position 5,146,598 of record LR990661.1, on the reverse strand, counting down.
GCACGTCTATGGGTCAAATAAACATTTCGTGTCCCCAGTGCACGTTACTTAATAACTACACAACTGTTAAACTTTTCTTGGTAATTTAAATATAGATATTAATTATAGATTGCATTTACAAGATAAAAAATATGTACTGTTGTGTTGATCATGAAAAGTCGCTAGAAGTCACCAGACTTTTTTTTGTCACTAAATCGTGAAAAAAAGTCACCATAAACCGCAAAAACTCACTAGATCTAGCGACAAAGTCACTAAAACGGCAACACTGGCAATAAGCGCGCGAAGGCGAGCAACGAAGACCTCCGTGCGTTCCTCCGTTTGTTCCGCGGCAAATATTTCTCGGAATATTTTGTGTGGCGGTCGGGCTACACCGAACATGGCGCGAAGTCTCTGTAGCGCGTCTTCCCATGACGTCACTGAAGACTTTATGCCACGAAACCACACAGCTGCCTCCCCTTCCAGGAGCATAGGTAGGCCGCGAAGCGCGTGTTCATCACTGATGCCTGTACACTCCTTATATATCACTATAGAGTCGACGAATGCTTCGAGGGCCTCTGAGTCTCGGTGAGCGCCGCTGAATCGCGACGTACAGCGCGCAAAGTTTCCATGTTTGGCTGGTGCAGCAGGCGATGGAGACGGTGAAGCTGAGCCGTTGACGGCCGACGTCACCAGCAGGCTCTGAACCAGCTGACGGTTCGATTCTGCTTGAGCCTTGGCGAACGCCTCCAGAAACGACGTAAGCGTCCCTTCAGATAGCGGCGCGGGCGTCGGGGACGCCGGCGGCACGCTGATGTCATCATCGTTGCTTCTACTTTTGCGACGAGGCATTGTACACAATAGTCAGTAAAACAAAGGAACACTGTTCACGTTGTAGGTACGTTACGTGCACTATAAAGTTAGTTTCGCGTGATTTCGTCCACTAAGAAAACCGTTACGTTGCAAGAATTTGAGTTCGCGTCGCGTCGGTTAGGTACGCGTGCCGCGTTGGAGCGCCAGTTTGTAGGTGGGTCAGGTAACGAGATAAATTAATGGACGATGTATAGTGCACAAAAGAAAGTTTATTGTCACAGTTTACGGTATACAAGAAAATCACAGTACACAGGTAGAAAATTACGAAACGTGACCGTATGCGACAGCGATGCGAGCCGGACTGAGGCGTGCGCGGGGCAGCGGCGTGGTGCGGCGAGCGGTTTTGTACCTACCTACGCTCGCTGCTAACAAAGCGCGGGCGCCTTGTTGCTATGCCCTCCTACACTTTTTTATTAATATTTAGTAATACTTTTACTCTACTGTTATCAATTAGCTCTATCTATTGGCAAAAGTATAAAACTATGGCCAAACAAGCGTTCCAACCACATAGATGGCAGCACTGTCTATGAAAATTTTGTTTGAAGCCAATGTATGGAAGTTTCACCCCCCACTGCTAGCTCCGACCCTCAGGTCCAATTACCACGGTGCGCGCGCGCGCGATCCACCGCCGCGCGCTACCCCCTCCTCTCACGTCACACCACGTCCCGCGTCCTAACTAATTAATATTCGTAGGTACCTGTAGGCTATATTACTTCTGTAACATTTTCTATTATTTTCTTATTACATTATTTTAGTGCAATTTCCCATTAAATACCTTTGAACATTAACATTTATTTTATTAACATTTTTAACATTAAGTGTAAAGGCTCATGCCCTTACATTTTGGTCCTTCGAGCCGTTAAGAGTAAAATCAGTGCCGTGGTACGTTTTCACTCGCGGGAACATTTGAACATTAAGTCGAACATTAAACAGAACATTCAACAGAACATTGAAAACAGTGTGAACAGTGATATTAAGTGAGAATTACGCAGATCGAGGTGGAGCGTAAGCAGCAAATCCGGTGAGCACGTTCCATTTTACCTAATTTTCGGGAATTTTGGATTTATAGTCTGCAATAAGCACCGGATAACAACAATGACTTCTTACGATGCTTTACTTAACTCTCAATCTACAAATCTTGAGGCTATCAAACGAATAAATGAAAACTTTAAAAAAGATAGTTCTACACGTAAAAACACTCTTGAGTATCATGATGACAGACTTGTAAAGCTGGAGGAGTATTGGAGTGAGTTTAAACAGAACGACATCCAATTATCCTTGTTTGAAGGCAAAAAGTCTGGACCTTACTATGAGAATCGCATTTACGAGCGCTTAGAACAAATATACGAGGAAACGAAGTGTATGATAAATAAGTCAAAACAAAGATTACTGGCTAAAATCGAGGACGATAAATTTACTTCGTTTAGTCAGTTGAAAAAACAGGAAGAAAGGCCGTGTGTTCAAGAGAATATTCGAGAAGAACAGGAGAGCGATGAGATCGCGGATGATGTGAAGAACACGTCAAATGAAGAGTTAGTCGTGGACCAACGGACTAAAGATATGATGAATGAGCAGCGGTCGAACATCAAGGCTTTTGAGAGAACAGTACGGAACATGGACATTGAAAATTTAAAAGAAAAGTGGCAACTTGAAGATAAGTTGAGAACAATTACGCAACGTTGGGAAAAGGTCGATAGCACATATTGGAAGCTCGATAACATGTTGGTCAACACGCAAGCATTTGAAAGCGATTATAATAGATTAGAAAGGCTGTATGAATTCAGCAAGGAACAAATTAACAAGAGGATTTGGGATAACCAACACCAGGAAAAATCTACGCCAAAAATTGAACTTCCAATTTTCAGTGGTAGCTATGCACAGTGGACAACATTTAAGGACTTGTTCGTGGAAATCGTGCATCGTAACACTTTTATCTCTAATGCTCAAAAAATGCAACATTTGAAGGCGAAATTAAAGGGAGAGCCCGAGCGATTAATACAACACATGAACATTAGTGCTGATAACTACGAAGCTAGTTGGCAGATACTTCAACAGAGGTACGATAATAAGAGACTACTATTTACCTACCAAGCAAACATTTTACTGAGTCTACCCAACATACAAACTCCAACGGCATCTCTCCTAAAAAGGATGCATGATACGACCATTGAGTGCCTTCAGGCTATTAAGAATCTGAAATATGATACTTCTAGTTGGGACCCCTTAGTGGTACACATTTTAATGCAAAAGTTGGACGCAGACACACGCCAGGCCTTCAAAGAATCCATGGAAAATCCAAGGGGAATGCCACCTCTAAACGAGTTCCTGAAATTCATCGAAACCAAGTTCATGTCAATGGAATCTGGTACAAACCCAAACCGCCCACGGAACTTTAACAGTCAACAGCAAAACATTCAGCCGAAAACAGTTCATAATGCAACGTACAGCAAGCCCAAGGTGCAGCAACAGACCGTTCAAGGTGGAACTAAGAACATGCCAAGAACATTCCATAACAAACAAACATTTTATAATTCCATTATAATCAATATTTTATTATAATCAATATATAATTCCATTATAATCAATATATTATTTTATTTTATTATAATTCCATTATAAATAATAACCAACATGGGCTCTATAATTGCAGAGAATTTTTAAGTATGTCACCTGAAGAAAGGTTGAAGACCGCTAACAACCTACATGTATGTCTAAATTGCCTGTTCAGTCATAACGGCGAAAAATGTACGTCGGAAAAAAAGTGCAAGCACTGCGATGAGCCGCATAGCAGCATTTTGCATGAGGCGATTGGAGTTGCAAAATCGAGAACCGGCAGGGCTAATGTAGGTCAACAAGTAAACACGCATTTAGCACATGACAACTCAAATGAGGTACTGCTAGCCACGGCCCAGGTCAAAACAATAGCTAATGATGGAACTACGATCGTTTTACGCGCTTTATTAGACCAGGGATCTCAGGTTAGCCTAATTACAGAAAATGCAGCACAAAAATTGCAGTTAAAACGAAACAAGATGAGCGCGGTGGTGTCAGGCGTTGGTGTTTCAGCCACCACCAAGTGTAAAGGAGTGCTCCATCTTAAATGCCAAGCAATACACAGTGACTTCAACATTAACATTAATGCACTTATTATGAAGAAAATAACAAGCAAACTGCCAAGTAAAACAGTAAATAAAGATAGCTTTGAACATATACAACATTTACAACTCGCTGACCCTGAATTTAACATATCTCAGGATATAGACTTACTATTGGGAGCCGATATATATTCCGAAATATTGTTAGAGGGGTTAATAAAAACAAACACGTCATCCATCATAGCACAACAAACTCATTTAGGCTGGGTAGTATGTGGTAATTACAAAACATTCAATTGCCATGTAATTATCAACAACATTCAGGATCTAACCCAATTCTGGGAACAGGAGTCTTTGCAAGAAAACAAAGAAGATGTGGACCCTGACAACAGGTGCGAACAGCTGTACAAAGAGACAACAACACGACTTCCTGATGGGCGATATCAAGTTCGTCTGCCACTCAAGGATAATTTTATTGAACACTTAGGAACATCGAAACCACAGGCCATCGCTCAATTTCAACAACTTGAGCGAAAGATGGCTAAAAATCATGCGTTCGCAAAAGATTATAAAGCTTTTATGGAGGAATATGAAGAAATGGGTCACATGGAGCAAGTCGAAAACAACACTAGGAACAAAAACATTGAATATTTTCTCCCGCATCACGGGGTAGTGCGACCAGGTGCTATCACAACAAAACTTAGAGTTGTGTTCAACGCATCGGCAAAAACTAGTTCAAAACACAGTCTTAATGACTTAATGGAGGCGGGACCGAATCTACAAAAGGATATCCTTAGCATCTTGCTGAAATGGAGACAATACAAATATGTCTTATCATCAGACATTGAGAAAATGTACCGGTTTATAATGGTACATCCAGAACATCAACCCTTACAGAAAATAGTGTGGAGGAATTGTCCACGGCAACTGCTAAGAGAATATCAACTATGTACAGTCACCTATGGTACTAAGGCCGCTCCATTCTTAGCACTGCGAACACTTCAACAGCTAGCGATGGACGAAGGTGACAAGTACCCGGAAGCTAAAAACATCTTACTCAACCAATTTTTTGTAGATGATGCGTTATTCGGAAAAGATACTCTGGACGAGGCGCGAGATACAAGAGACCAACTTATACAGCTACTGAAAGAAGGAGGGTTTAACCTCAGAAAGTGGTCGAGTAACGAACAACAACTGCTAGAAGATCTGCCAGAACATATGATTAGCCCAGTCAACTTAAGTTTTACAGAAGCATCAGCTTCCAAAGCATTAGGCTTGGCATGGGATCCGAAACAAGATGAGTTCATATTTTCAACCACAATAAAAAACAAAAACAACATTGGCCTTAACAAAAATTCATCAAAACGGCAAATCTTAAGCGACATTTCTACAATTTTTGATCCTTTGGGATGGCTATCCCCAATAACAATCAAGGCAAAAATTTTATTCCAACAGATCTGGAACTTCAAAATCGAATGGGATGACACTGTTCCAGATGGAATAGAAAAGGAATGGAGAATACTAAAATCTGAATTAACAAATATGCAACCTTTCAAAATTAACCGATGGCTTGGGTTAGAAGCAAACAAGGATTTTGAATTACACGCATTCTGTGACGCATCGGAAAAGGCGTCTTCGTGCGTGGTGTACAGTAAAGTTACAGAGGGAAAACAACAACAAATTGCATTGGTTGCGGCCAAAACAAAGGTCGCTCCAATCCAAAAACAACAAACACTTCCCAGACTTGAGTTATGCGGTGCTCAGCTGTTAGCTCAACTGGTCAAGAAAATAAAACATTGTCTCGATAAACCTAACATTAAAGTAACAGCTTGGACGGATTCAATGATCGTGCTTGGCTGGCTAAAGGGCGATGTCTCGCGATGGAAGGCCTATGTCGGACACAGAGTTCAGGAGATAACATCTGTAGTGCCCGCCGGGTGTTGGAAGCACGTAAGATCGGAGCAAAACCCGGCCGACTGCGCGTCACGTGGACTACTACCTTCTCAGTTACACAACTTTCCTCTGTGGTTTAACGGACCCGAATGGCTTAACAGAGAAAACATCCCGGAAACATATGACACGGTTAAGATACCAGAAATAGAAGTTAAAAAGGTGCATGCGGTTACGTCACGAATTACCGAAAACAAAAACATGAACATTGTAAATGAACTCCTTAACAAGAACAGCTGTATTACAAGTATAATACGCATCGTAGCTTGGGTGTCGCGTTTCATAACAAACACGTCACAAAATAATCGTCACAGGGAAGACGCAGCCATGAATCATACAAACATGAATGGGCCGCCTGCGTCAAAACAATGTAATTTAACACTCACTGATATTCGACGCGCTACAAACATAATTATAAAACATGTACAAAATGAACATTACGGACAAGAAATCAAGATTATTTGATAAATATTTTATCATCGAAATCACATTACCATTAACAGGCGACACTCCATTCACCATTTATAAAACAGTACCTATACCACACCTATACTTACCGATGATAAAAAATAACAAACATTTACTTACAATGAAAACAAATTCAGAATATGTTGCAGTCAATATAAGAAAAGAGACATTTATGCAGCTCACAGACAGTGACCTAGAACATTGCATTAAAATGGAACCAAGTACATTTATATGTTCACTAAACAAACCAACACGTAACATGAAAAATCAACAAATTCCATGCGAAATCGGCGCAATAACAAACATTACATTATCAAAATGTATCTACACATCCGAATCCTGCAACAATAAATGGACACCATTACACAAACCTAACACCTGGCTCTATGTCTGCTGCACGGATTGCCAACTGCAAATAATCTGTGAAGGTCGTATGACCACAAAGGCAATACATTCGACGGGAATTTTAGAAGCCAAAGAAGGATGTATAATTAGAAACAACGAAGAAACATATTATACACAAGTTTACTACACAAACAATATTTACGTCAGCCCTGAAATACCACTGATAGATATGGATGACATCAACAATTTAACATCTGTCCAGCCGCTTGATTTATCAACTGGACAACACAACACCCAATTTGTTAGAAACGATTATGAAAAGCTGCATAATTCATTGAAAGAATTGGAAGATCAAACGAAACAGGCTGAAATGTCGCAACACGATGTGCACCAATACATCGTTTCATACTCTACGATGGGACTTCTGATCTTGTCAATAGTCGTCGCGGGAGGAGCCTACGTGTGCTGGAAACGCAGCGGCAAGGTTACCGTCAGTGACACCGGCGCGTCCACCAGATTACCGCCACGGAAGCCACCAAGAGCTGCAGCATCCACTGAAAACATAGAACTTACCTATGCGACACCTCATTCTTTTAACATTTGACCTATAATCATTTTAATTAACATTGTTTTCATTTTATGAATTGTATTTCTATTGGTAAAATAGTCTTTAATAAGTTATCTTATATTTTGCCCCGCCAAGATGTACGGTCAGTAATGTGTATACGCCTTGTATAGATTATCCAAATAAAATGTTTGAGTATCGAAAATATGTTTTAATCAGTTAAAATGACACTTACAGACATTTAGTAAAGCGGATGGAAAATTGGAGTGTGTGGTTGGGTTGCTAGCCCTCTGCCTTTCTTAAATTCCCAAAATGGTGTTACCAGTAATTTAGATCACAATATACTACAATAGGGAACGTGCAGGAACTATAGGTGGCAGCACTAAACGACAAAAGAGACACTATGCGGACAGTAAAGGAAACTTATGCTGTCACCTGTCACGCAAATCTCTTCAAAAGTATTATTTTTGATTATGTTTTAAGGTATAAAACATGGGTTTCGGTCTATCAATAGTGATCGTCAGCGTAACATGAATGTTGACCAATATGAATTTTGTATGTTTCGTTTACTTTCTCTGATGAAAATTGTGGTTCATGAAAAAATGGTGGTTAAAACAACTTTCTTATTTTCAACACATGTTTTAATGGAAGGGAATCCTTTATCAGCAAGAACAGTATCTCCAGGCTATAACAAATCAATCCACAATCATTTGTTATGCAATCACTATAACGCCCTCCGTAGCATTTAGATACAAAACTTAGGAAACCTCAAGGAGTGCAGCCAACTAAAAACTTTATTGTATATCCATGTTTATAATCTGAGTTCATGTGGAGACTGTTGGGGAATATTCGGTGTGAACTTCAGTGCAGTCTGGAACGCCCTCCGTAGCATTTAGATACAAAACTTGTGAAACCACAAGGAGTGCGGCTAAGTAAAAACTTATTTGTATACCAATGTTTATAATCCGAACACATGTGGACTCTTTGTTTAACTGTTGAGGAATATTCGGTGTGAACTTCAGTGCAGTCTAATCCACACCCATATTTTGTTATTAGCAATCACTAGAACGCCCTCCGTAGCATTTAGATACAAAACTTATGAAACCACAAGGAGTGCCGCCAACTAAAAACTTTATTGTATAACCATGTTTATAATCTGAGTACATGTGGACTCTTTGTGTAACTGTTGAGGAATATTCGATGTGAACTTCAATGCAGTCTAATGTGTGTGTTCGCTGAAGTTTAAATTGTACTTGGCATGTTTGCTTGGACGGTTGATTTTGAAGGCCATTGAACTTTTTCAATGCAGAGTGTAACAAAAACAAATTGTTTTCAAATAAGTTTCTTACTGCATTTATCCATTTTTTGCGTTTTTCACTTAAACATGGTATGAGAGTACTATTCTTTGGAAAGTAATAGAATTTTATTATTTTACGCTATTTGATTAATTTTCATTTTTGTGGATGTATTGGTACATCCAGAAATGCAACAATGGATTATGATTAGCTAGAATAATCATTTTCAATAATAAAATTAATTCTGTTTACTTGTTTTACATGTCAATGTCAAGTATTAATTTGGTACATGATTCGGATTGGTGACGCCAGTTGGCACCACCGTCGTTGTGCACGTTCCCTATACTCCCCCTTTACAAATTCAAACGTTGAGGTGCTTTCCTCTGTCTATCAGAACGCCTCAGTTTGATTCTCATTACTGCAAGAAACAACGGGTTGATTAACAGGTAAGTTTTTGTACGTACTGTTACAAGTTTTCGCATCCTGGTAAGTATCCAAAATATGTGGGCTAACTTCAGAGACTTTATTAAAACTTTCAGGTATAATATTAACATTATCATTTGCTTCTTGCAATATCTCTGAAATTGGCTCATTTGCAATAACATTAGATTCATCATTAAGAACTATTTGCTTATCATTATTATTTTCTCTTAAATCCTTAGAATTTTGCAATAAACTATCATCCATTACAGAACTGGTTTCATTTAAATCTTCCTCCTGGTCTTGAGGCCAAGAACTTATAATCTGGTCTAAATGACGTTTCCAAATTAAGTTCTCTTCTAAAACTCTACATAGATAAGTTCTTTGTCCCAATACCTCATCAATTACACATTTAACAAATTTCTTTTTATTAGGATTCCTATAGTCCCTACAGTAAGCATACTCTCCCTCTCTAAATTTTTCTTCTCTTTTTCCTGCATTACACTGTTTTTTATCTTTTTTAGTAGACAGCAAATCCAATCTAGATCTAAGTTTTCTATTGAACATAGCTTCTGATGGTGAAATATTTGTAATGCAATGAATTGAATTTCTGTAATGAAATAAATATCTGTTCATTAAAGTTACAAATGACACATTTCTATTTCTAACATCATTCAAAGACTTGTACATAGCATTTTTAAAACTCTTTACAGCGTTCTCTGCAAATCCATTTGTTGCAGGATGGAATGGTGGAGAAGTTTCATGTTGAATACCATTTTTAGATAGAAATTCAGAAAATTCCTTAGAACAAAATGTAGCAGCATTATCTGTAACAACTACTTTAGGCAAACCAAATCTACTAAAACATTCTCTGAATTTTTCTACAGTTGTATTCGATTCCAAATTCTTTACTATAAATGCTTCTGGCCACTTAGTGTAACAATCTATTATTATTAATATCATTTTACCATTTATAGGTCCTAAAAAATCAGCATGTACTCTTTCATATGGAAAATTAGCTTTTGGCCATGTTATAACTTTAGATTTCTGTGGTTCTGGTCTAGCAGACATACAGACTTGACAGGATTTAACAAAATTTTCAATAGTACTGTCTAAATTAGGAAACCAAAAATAAGATCTAGCATTATTTTTCATTTTAACAATGCCTTCATGTGAAACATGAAGTTCTTGTAACATACTTTTTTGTAATTTATGCGGTATTACTACTCTATAACCCCACATGATAACCCCGTTTTCAATATAAAGTTCACTTTTTCTGTTTACAAACGGTTTCAAGACTTCACTATTCACATGTTTTGGAAATCCATATCTGACCATGTTATAAACACTACTCAAAACTGGATCCTTTCTAGTTTCTGAACGTACTAAATTTAAATCTATAACATTCTGATCTTCAATAAAATTAATGTAATCACATTCCTTCCTGTTATCTGAAACAGCTGATGGTAATGGCAATCTTGACATACAATCTGCTTTAACATTTTCTATACCTTTTACATGTTTAAATGTATAATCAAAACTTGACAAATATAATGACCATCTTTGCAGACGACCTGCTGCCATTTGTGGTAAACTCTTGTGCTCACCAAATAATGCTAATAACGGTTTGTGATCAGTTAATAACTCAAACTTTCTACCAATTAAATATTGATAGAATTTTTGCACTGCCCAATAAATTGCAAGCGCTTCTTTATGAATCATGGAATAACTCTTCTCAGCCTTTGAGAAAACTCTAGAAATAAAACTAATTGGTCTGTCTGACCCATCTGGCAAAATGTGGCTTAAAACTGCCCCTATTCCATTTTGTGAAGCATCACAAGCTAACCGTAACGGCATATCTCTACTGTAATGAATTAAAACATTATCAGAAATAATATCCTTCTTAATTGTATCGAAACTCTTTTGACATTCTCTATTCCAATAAAATTTGCAATTTTTCTGTAATAAATCATACAAAGGCTTTAGTTTTATAGATAGATTGTGAATGAATTTACCATAATAATTTACCATACCTAGCCATGAACGAACTTCTGAAACATTCTTAGGCGCAGGTGCATTAACAACAGAGTCAACCTTTGACATATCTTTGGATAATCCACTCTTTGAAATAAAATGTCCTAAATATTTTATTTTAGGTTGCATAAATTCACATTTACTTTTATTTAAACGAATACCTGCCTCTTTGAATCTTCTTAAAACTTCCTTTAAATTTTCTAAATGTTCAACATCATTAGTGCCTGTGACTAGGACATCATCAATAAAATTTACAACACCCCGAGCCCCTAACAATACTTTTTCAAGTTTGTTTTGAAAAATAGCACTAGCAGGCTTTGTACCATATGGCAATCTATTTACTCGGTATATCCCTTTCGGTGTTGACCAAGCTAAGAGTTCACTACTCTCCTTACTTAAACACAAATGATTAAATGCATTTCTTAAATCTAATTTTGAAAATGATGTACCACCTTGTAATGCAGTAAAAATGTCCTCAATTCTAGGTAAAGGATGGTTAACATCTTTAATATGTTTATTCACAGTAATTTTGTAATTTGCACATAACCTTATTTTATTATTTTCCTTCAATACTGGAACTAAAGGTGTCCCCCATTGGGATGTTTCTGTTTTTGTAATAACACCTTCTTTCTCTAATCTATTTAATTCAGATTCAACCTGTTCTTTAAAAGCATGAGGTACTTGCCTCGGTTTGTGAAAAATAGGCTTTACATCTCTATCAATTAACTCTAATGTAATTTCCTCACCTTTAATAATACCTAATTCACTTTTAAATAAGATCTCAAATTCCTGTAACAATAATTGCAATTTCTCTTCTGCACTTTGCACATAGTTAATTTGTAAAAGTTTTGAAACATCTAAATTAAATTTCTGAATTAAGTCTCTACCAAATAAAATTTTACAACCATTTTTAACAATAACCATACTACAATTATTTACCTCTTTATCTTTTACTTTAATGCTACATTTTATTTCTCCAACTGGTTTCAAAATATAACCATTATATGTTTTTAATTCAATATCTGAATTTTCTAACTTAATATGAGAAAATTTTGATAAATAAATGTTTTCAGGTAAACATGAGATTGCAGCACCGGTGTCCAGTTCCATTTGGACCGGTTTGTTATCAATACAACATTTGATTGATATTGGTAAAACATAGTTAACATTTTTCTCTATTGCAAAGATATCAATTGAATTGTTGCAAGTATCTTCATTTACCTCTACATTATGAGTTTGACCCTTACTCTTACATACAATAGCTAGATGTCCCATTTTGTTACATATTTTACATTTATATGACTTAAATTTACATTTTGAAAAATTGTGGTTTGGTTTACCGCAATGAATGCATTTTAATAATGATGACTCACCATCCTGTTTCTTTTCATTCTTTTTCAATGTGTTGTGGGAACTTTTATTCGTCTTGGCCTGTCCGTTCTGAGCCACTTGATGTACTTCCTGCACTTCCTTCAAAGCCATTTCCTTGTTCAGTGCTGTATCTACTAAAAATGTCACCGACTTGGAAACATCTTGTTCACATAATTTTTCCTGGATTGGTCCTGGACGCAGACTCGTAACGAATTTGTCCTTAACACGTTCTTCTAATGTATTCGTAAAATTGCATCCCGCAGCAAATTCTCTAACACGAGCATACCATTTGGCTATACTCTCCCCTTCCAATTGTTGTAATTTTTCGAATTGAATCCTTTTTCTAAAATGCGAAATTCTTTTCTCGAACCTTAGTTTTAATAAATTCTGCAGCTCCTCATATGACAACTCCTTGGGTATCTTCGGATGACACATATTCTTTAGAATTTTGTATACATCTTCGTGAAGACTTAATAATAATATTGAGCATTTTTTTTCAATTTTAGTCTCATTCGCTTCAAAATACTGCTCAATCCTTTCCAAAAAACACAAGATATCGCCATCTTGTTTGAAAGCGTCTATGCGAAAATCGTTGGCCATGTTTCAGCCGTAAAAATGTACCTTTTACGCTTCAAAATTCGCTTTCATCCTCGTCGCCATTTAATGTGTATACGCCTTGTATAGATTATCCAAATAAAATGTTTGAGTATCGAAAATATGTTTTAATCAGTTAAAATGACACTTACAGACATTTAGGCTGCGTTCCGAATTAGGCTGTAATCGATTTGAGCGTCCATAAAGCTGTTCCGAATTACCGTGAGCGCGATATCGATGTCCCTTGAATCGTCATAGATGACGTCATGACATGCGCCATTTTGCGATTACACTGACCATGCCCCAAATAAATATCACTGTGAGCGCTGTCAAAAATGACAGTTTTTTTCACAGGTTGTGTTGTCTAATTTGATTGAAAAAAATTGAAATGAGTTTCAAACTCATGAACATTATTTTTAATTACCGTTGCATCTATGTAATTTGTAATTCGTAGGATTTTCTTAAGGGGTAAATCTTTGCCGGGAGCAAAATACCATAATATCATCCTTTTCATCACTGGACGAATCGTCGTTCTCTATCTAAAAATGTGAGTTATCAGAGTAGATAGAGTCAACCAACATAACTTCCATTTTCAAAATAAGTCTTGTGAAATGTTTTGGTTTGGGGTTATGTTTACTGTCAACGCGTTCACGAGCGTTCCGAATTGATGACGGCTCTTAGCTGTCATAATCGTGATATCTAAATCGGAACGCAAAATATCGATGTGAGCGCTGTGAGCGATTATAGCCTAATTCGGAACGCAGCCTTAGTAAAGCGGATGGAAAATTGGAGTGTGTGGTTGGGTTGCTAGCCCTGCCTTTCTTAAATTCCCAAAATGGTGTTACCAGTAATTTAGATCACAATATACTACAGTCAGCAACCGCACATTGTACTTTAGTTAACCTAGTTAAAATACTGCAAATTTTGTGATTTCATAAAAATGTAGTATCGTCACGTACGCAAGTACGTCAGTCTTCGGTTTAATATCGAGCTCGCGCAACATTCAACATTTTGTGACTTTTTGTAACATTTTCTATTATTTTCTTATTACATTATTTTAGTGCAATTTCCCATTAAATACCTTTGAACATTAACATTTATTTTATTAACATTTTTAACATTAAGTGTAAAGGCTCATGCCCTTACATTTTGAGAGAACAGTACGGAACATGGACATTGAAAAACAAAATGTAAGGGCATGAGCCTTTACACTTAATGTTAAAAATGTTAATAAAATAAATGTTAATGTTCAAAGGTATTTAATGGGAAATTGCACTAAAATAATGTAATAAGAAAATAATAGAAAATGTTACAAAAAGTCACAAAATGTTGAATGTTGCGCGAGCTCGATATTAAACCGAAGACTGACGTACTTGCGTACGTGACGATACTACATTTTTATGAAATCACAAAATTTGCAGTATTTTAACTAGGTTAACTAAAGTACAATGTGCGGTTGCTGACCGTACAACTTCGCTTTCGCGACACTTACACATCCAGCATACCATAGATAATACACTATATAATACACATCCAGCATACCCCTTATTACTACATTACACACTACATTTTGATGAATATAAATCTGTGACTACATACGTCTTACAACCGCGAATAATATTTTAATCAACATACAACTTATCACTGGCCTGTAAATTGCAAAAAACTTAAGAAAATTTGAATTTCGCGGGCTACCCTGGAGCATTCACCCTAATGGCTGTAGAATGGCAAGTACAAGTAAAATGTCAATGAATAACATGACAAACGTCAAACGTGATGCGTAATACGAAAATAGTAACGAATTATTATCCTTTATATTTTGCCCCATAATAATCACTGAAACAGTTTTTGTTTTCCCTAAAAGCAGCTTTCATGCTGTTTACTCGACTAAGCGAGAGCAAAGATGGGTGTATGTATTTTTATGATATTTGTGTTAATGGCAAATACAACAGTAGAGTAGAAATAAAACGTTGCGTGTCAACAAATTGTCAACAACAAAAATGGCTGCCCAGTTGGCGTCTTTCATAGGATTAGACATTCTATGTTTATTTTGTTTTTCAATTAATGATAATGCCTGGTCCTATAGTATTGATTCTGTAAAATAAGTAACATTTTTATACATTTCGTGCAGGCATGATGTTTTCTTGATAAATTCTCGTGACGTTTCTAGTAGCGAAGATAGTGTTTACATTGGGTAGAAGTTCTAATATTTTATAACTCTATCATACCTACCATATTCGCCGCGAATCTACGAAACTCAATTTGAGATTTGCTAAGATTTACTGAATGAATTATATAATACTGCAAAATGGAACCAGAAGTCATAAAAGTATGTCGTATTTGTTCAATAATGGACGTGAAATTACACGACCTGCGATCATACCCATTAGAATCTTATTACGGGTCTGTAATTGGAACCAATGTGAGTTGACCCTTTGTTTATTTATTTTATAAACTTGTTTGTATTTCTTACTACACCTTTGTGTCATGAAGAAAATAATATTAATGATTTTCGAACATATTTAATTTTGTCAGTGTTTAAAAATTATTAAAAACTGAAACGTTTTTATCAAAAAACTGGTATTCAGTGAGAGAACCAAATAGCAATTGTGTAGCAAATTTAATTGTTTAACTTACCTCCACAACTCATTTACTTCTCAAGACTTCTTGGTTAAACTAGTTTTAAGTGTTATGGACTTAAGACCACCAATAATAATCTGTGTATATCTATTAATGCTCTGTTCCAGCCCCAGTATGCCAACTTGCCACCATATGCCTGCTATGAGTGTGCCGCACTTGTGAGGAAGTTTTATTTCTTCAAACAAAAATGTCTACGTAGCCAGGCAGTCCTCCATGGTGCTACAGATTCCTTAGGAAATGTAAATATTATTATAAACTAGGATTTCAATTCATTAAATGCTGTTGAAAATATTGAATTTTGGTTGACACAGAACCTAGTTATAATATTACTGAATTCATGTTTCAGGTAAAATCTAAGAAAGTAAAATCAATCGACCGAAAAGGTATCCACATAGCATCAAACCTCAAAATCGTCACCTTACCAAACATAGAGATAGGTCTTGCGCAAAAACCCAAACTAAATGTAGAAGTAAAGCTTGAACCAGGCAGTGATGATGATGATAAGTTAAAACTTGATCACAACTATGCTTCTTTCAACTCAATGGATCCCTGTCTCTCCAGTGATGATGATGAACCACTATCACTTCATAAAGAGAAGAAAAGTCAAAATAATGAATCTGATGATGGGAACGTGAACTTGAAAGAAGAGTGTGAAGGCCTTGAAGTAAGTTTTTCTAACCATTCTAATGATAAATGTCCTAGCTTCAGTTTTGAATAACTGAATGAAATGATTAAATTGAATTCTGTTCGGTCCAAAAGACAAACACTGAAGCAGTTCCTGCCTAACCGATTCTATTCCATCATGGGGTTTAGGTTTCCGCACTTAGTCCTTGAAGTGGACCATTGTGCGTGAGCCATGGTGGCTGATTACTCCAACCAGCCCACCTCCCTCCAGAAGCAGATCAGACTTCCCGGTCTCCTCATGGCATCCGCAAGGGATCTTGGTGTTCCCAAGGTCTCCTCCTCACGAATCTTGGTGACACCTGTGCACTCAAGGAACACATGCGCCACCGTTTCCTCCGCCTCCATGCATGTTCTGCACAAGGGACTCTCAGTGATTCCTAGGGTGTGGAAGTGTTTATTCAGTGAACAGTGTCCAGTGATGGTCCCGGCCACCAGAATCAAAATCAAAGCATTTATTTCAAGTAGGCCAGTTACAGGCACTTTTGAATTGTCGAAACAAAGATGAAAATTAAATGTAGCTACAGTCACAAGACATAAAAACTGTGAAAGTACTGTAGTTGCCCATTCCCTAGCGTAGATCTCTATGGAGAAGAACGGGCAAGAAACTCCATGGACACTCTTTTAAATCAAAATGTTGTTACAAAATCTTGGTTACATCATTCATGTTAAGATGGTATATTATATGAGAACAATGTAGCAAGATGTGCACGTTAAAAGTGCCCATAGTAAAAACAAAAAATACAATTCAAAAATAAACATTCAAATAAGCCATGGCAACTAAGGCATGACCAGTCACAACTGACAGCGCCCGTTCACGAACATGACGCATGGATCAGCACCATTCAACTCAACCATTTTGAAGGAAACTAAATGATCCGACACACGCGCCACCATCAGCGAGACATTAGAGTGAGCATGACATACTCTCAACCAGTGCTGCCAACCCGTCTGAGCAAAAACGCGCTGTTAGCTCTTTAAAAAAGCGCTAGAAAGCGCTAAATGGTCGCTGTCAAAAAAGCGCTGTATTTGGCGCCCAAATTCAAACAAAACGCCCAATAATTTGCTTCTAGCAATGACTTTGACCTTGAAAAAATCGTTTCTCGACCTTTATGAACTTGGAGGGTTGTATTGATGGTTTTGATGATTATAATTCTGTAACTACATACGTCTTACAATCGCGTCCAATATTTTAATCAACATACAACCTTGCACTGGCTTGCAATTTGCCAAAAACGTAAGAAAATTTGAATTTCGCGGGCTGGTCGAAGCATTCACCTTAAATGAGTGTTCATGGTAGTCGACTGCAATTAGACAATAAGGTGGAACAAAGTTTATAGTGGTCGGATTTTCGTGGGAGTTTTTTTATTGAGTTCCTAGGGGGCTGGAGAAGAAAGTTAAAAAAAAAAAAAACTATTTTTTTTTTTCAATTTTTATTGAAATATTTTTTTTCTTTTATTGAATAACTTTATATTCTACGAATTCATATTGTAACGTAATAGTGTGACCTACGTGCATCCATTAAACGCTAATTTGGTCTGTTTCTTTGTTCATTGTTGTCAATTTAATGTATATTTCAAGTATTTTTGAAAATTTCTCATTTTCTGCAATTATTTCTAAAATATCGAATTTTAAGACTAAGATTTCTTTTGAAACTGGTAACTGATGCTTTTTCACAGATAACTGGATCAGAAAGTATTAATGAAGACCACTTTCATGAGTGTAGTGACTTAAGGGCCTACATCGATACCTCGCGCCGGGCGACTGCTCTACTAAGCGAGCGAAAGTGATGCAATTACTTTTGAAACGCAAAAGAAGAGAGATGGCTATAATGTGCGTGTGCTCGGAGTAAAACGACGTATGTGCCAAAACGAATTTACTCTTTTTTAAACAAAATAATGAATTAAATTTAAAACTACTTTGAGTAAAGTTTGATACAATAATTATCTATGTTTTAAAGTAAATTTCATTGAATAATCCTTAAACGTTACGCCATGATGTCGAAAAAAGTAAAAAATTAGATATAACTTTGCAATTTTTTTGCATCGAGAAAAAATCAATTAATCGTGTATTCCTTTTACACGATACTAGACCAAAGAGTCAAAAAGCATATACCAAAATGTTAAATCCGTATTCCACATACTCAACAAGTTACACGAAATAGAAAAAACACATGTTTTTCGACATATCACCTTAAAATTCATTCGGAAATATTAGAAACTTGTGTATGTTAATGAAAGCATTTTTTTTCCAAATACTGCTATGAAACTCAATGTGCAAATTATTTTCATAGTCCTCTTTTTATTAACTATCTAATGAGGTATAATAACTAGATAAATATTTAAGAATACTTGTTAAATATTAGTTACTGCTGAAAAAGTAAATCATGACAAAAGGGCCTCTATCGCTAAGAAGTGGGACTGGTATCGGCATCGGTATTGATATTAAATTGCGTGCAAGCCAAGCTTGCAACTTATCTCAGATAGAAATCGTGAGAAATGGTTACGTTATAATTACGATATTTTTTGTAAATTTACCAGCGGCCCCATTCCACCTTTGTCAGCAATAATCGAGTATAAATGTAATATCTGTGAAAAAGTATCAGTTCCCAATTTCAAAAGAAATCTTGGTCTTAAAATTCAAAAATTTAAAAAGAATTTCAGAAAATAGGACATTTTCAAAAAATACTTGAAATATTGCATTACATCGACTACTATGAACAAAGAAACAGACTAAATTAGCATTTAATGGATGCACACAGGTCACACTATTACGCTACAATATGAATTCGTGGAATTTGAGGTTTGTCATAAACGAAAAAATAATATTCCAAAGAAAATTAAAAAAAAAAAATGTCGTGAGCGGCGAAATTTATTTTTTAACCTTCTTCTCCACTCCTCTAGGAACTCAATAAAAAAAGTCCCATGAAAATCCGACCACTATAAACTTCGTTCCATCTTTTGAGTATTTTTTGTCTAATTGCACTCGGCTATGGAGTTACTTGCCCGTTCTTCTCCATAGAGATCTACGCTAGGGAATGGGCAACTACAGTACTTTCACAGTTTTTATGTCTTGTGACTGTAGCTACATTTAATTTTCATCTTTGTTTCGACAATTCAAAAGTGCCTGCAACTGGCCTACTTGAAATAAATTATTTGATTTTGATTTTGATTTTGAATCGCCCAACTTGTAATAAGCTTGCAGTGTGCGTTTGATACATGTTTTAAATTTCGTCTCATTCAGTTCAAGAATACTTGGTGGAATTTTATTATAGCATCTCAAACAGTACCCCATGAAAGATGAGTCTACTTTAGCGAGTCTGAAGCCTGGCTGAACGAGTTGGTCCCTATTTCTAGTACTATAATTATGTCTATCACCTCTTTTACCAAAAAGGTGCAGATTTTTTCTGACGTATATTATGTTTTCGTAGATGTACTGACAAGACAATGTACCGTCATGATGCCAATATCCTTAAGGTGGATGCTCAAGCGTAGCCCGCGAAATTCAAATTTTCTTACGTTTTTTGCAATTTGCAGGCCAGTGCTAGGTTGTATGTTGATTAAAATTTTGTTTGCGACTGTAAGACGTATGTAGTTACAGAATTATATTCATCAAACTCATCAATACAACCCTCAAAGTTCATATTGGTGTCAAAATTACTTTTCCAAGGTCAAAATCATTCTTGCACCATTATGAACTTGGAGGGTTGTATTGATGATTTTGATGATTATAATTGTGTTACTACATACGTCTTACAGTCGCAAACAATATTTTAATCAACATACAACCTAGCACTGGCCTGCAAATTGCAAAAAACGTAAGAAAATTTGAATTTCGCGGGCTACCCTTGAGCATCCACCTTAAACAGTTCCCTTAGAGAATCGCGCCTACGAAGATTATATATGGCTCTGATGGCTCTTTTTTGCAGAATAAATATAGACTCAATATCCCATAGCAAAATGCCATAAGACATTATACTATGAAAGTAACTAAAATAGACTAGTCTAGCGGTATCTACATCAGTAAATTGACGAATTTTTGGATGTTAAATGAAAACCCCATTGTAGCCTTGAATCAAGCGTAATCCCCAGGACAACCGTTTTATCTACGAATTCAAGTTTCTCTTTATTCAATATTATTTCACAATCACTACTTCTAACATTAGGTAAAGCAAATCCTAAGCATTTAGTTTTTTTTTTCATTTAATACTAAATTGTTTTCTGTGAACCAATTATGGACCTGAAGTAGGGCATCATTCATTCACGTCATCTAGATTTTGGGCCCGTCTATTTATCACTGACGTATAAATCCTATGGACTTGGCATACCTACAAGAAAAACGTGGACATACCTACACTAGAGAGAGAAAATAAAATGGCGGCTAATAGGGTAGCCATATCGATATTTCTCTACAATAACATCGATAAAAGATTGTGAGAATGTTTTCACGTTGTCACGGTCCTATATCAACGGGTAAGTATTTTTAACACACTTTTCTTATCTTCACTTGTTTAGAACTAACAAAATAACTATGTAAGCAAATCTTAAAAGTTATTTTTGATCCACTTCCCGGTTTTTGATTAAGGGCCCGTGCACAAAATTAAGGCATTTTGAACATTTTTGATCACTACTTGTGGGAAAGGCAAGAAGAATTTGAACCTTATTTATTTTTATTATAAGAGACAGGTTCTTCATCTTGTCGACTGCTTGAACAATTTTTTAAAATAATGTATATATTAATGGCAATCACCCATATTCAAAACCCCTTTTCCGCAAAAGTAACGAGCGAGTGATGTTTGTGGTTCGCTGAACAAAGAACAACAAAATATTCTGAACATTAAAAAATATGAATAACATCATTATATGGTCTACTCGTAACATAGCAAGAAAATTATTGATTTCAATACGAAATATAGCAGAAAAAAAATGTTGAAAAAACGTAATTTGTGGAAAACGTCGGGACAAATAAGTATTTTTTTCTATTCCTTAGAAACACTTTAAAGAAAATTAAAAAAATAATTCTTAATCTCAAGGTAGCTTTTTAATAGAATCTGAATTTTAATTTATAAATAAACAATAACTTCATTTTGTAAATTAAATGCAAAGTGAACTATATAATCGACCGCGCAAACCCGATCCCGTCAGCAGTGATGCCAGATCTACTGATTTAGCAGTAGATCTACCTGATTTTAAAAAAATCTACTGATCTACTGCCTTGATTGGAAATCTACCTACTTTTTCAAATCAGATCGTATCATCTAGTTATTGACGTCGTGTCGTGTCATCTGGCTTTAGGCCTAAATAACATGACATTTTGTTCAACAAGTTTTGTGAATTCTCGGTATTTTTTATCTGTAACGTGGGCAAAACCGACCAATCACTGACGGTGCTATATATTACCTGTGGTACTACTTACTGGGTCTGCCATTCTGGATTCTGGTAACAAGGCATAAAAACCCAGTCAAAGTATTCAAGCTCAAGTCCTTTTTACCTCATGTGGGTATAACTTTTTTAATCTACCGATTTTTCCTTCGATCTACTGCTAAAACTTTAATTTTTCTACTGATTTCTTCAGATTCCATCTGGCAACACTGCCCGTCAGTAACGAAAGGGCTCTCCCAGCGTGAGCACGTATCACTTTGCTTCGCAAGCGCTCCCGAGTTATTACGTGAATATATTTCCGAGATATACGCAGACTACCACATTTCGATCCAGTATTTATATTAAAATTATTAAACTTTTTGATTGTATTAAGATAAGAGTTTTTTTTGACGTTGGTTGTTTATTAAGATTTATTTCGTCTTCATATTATTTAAAGTTAAGTTTCTTTGTTTGTACTTAATATGTTGTATCTAAGGGTAATAATCTGCGGAACTACTGATCCGATTCCGAAAATTCTTTCATTTAGGGGATTTCACTACTTTATTTGGTTTTCATGGTAACCTATGGTACCTACAATTTGATTTTGAAATAAAGATAATTTTCTATTTTGGAAGTGCGATTTGGTAGAAATCGTCACGTAAGAAAATGCCGTATGTTGTTGTGTGTGTGTGTGTGTAGTAGGAGGTATACAAGAAGGGTATGGCGGGGTCGAGTGAGCGAGCGATATTTTTCTTCATAGGTGTCGATTTCGTGGGTTTTGGGGTTGGTGATAACGAAAATGAGGTCAAAATGAAAATCCAAGATGGCGCCGAGGAAAATTTTTGATTTTCCGTCATGGGTGTCGTTTTCATGGTTTTTGGGGTTGCTGGTTACGAAAATGAGGTCAAAATGCAAATCCAAGATGGCGCCGTGGAAAATTTTTGATTTTCCATCATGGGTGTCGTTTTTATGGTTTTTGGGGTTGCTGGTTACGAAAATGAGGTCAAAATGAAAATCCAAGATGTCACCGAGAAAATTTTTGTTTTTCCGTCATGGGTGTCGTTTTCATGGTTTTTGGGGTTGCTGGTTACGAAAATGAGGTAAAAATGAAAATCCAAGATGGCGCTGAGGAAATTTTTTTGATTTTCCGTCATGAGTGTCGTTTTCATGTTTTTTGGGGTTGCTGGTTACGAAAATGAGGTCAAAATGAAAATCCAAGATGTCACCGAGAAAATTTTTGTTTTTCCGTCATGGGTGTCGTTTTCATGGTTTTTGGGGTTGCTGGTTACGAAAATGAGGTAAAAATGAAAATCCAAGATGGCGCTGAGGAAATTTTTTTGATTTTCCGTCATGGGTGTCGTTTTCATGTTTTTTGGGGTTCCTGGTTACGAAAATGAGATCAAAATGAAAATCCAAGATGGCGCTGAGGAAATTTTTTGACTTTCCGTCATGGGTGTACTTTTCATGGTTTTTAGGGTTGCTGATTACGAAAATGAGGTGAAACTAAAAATCCAAGAAGGTGCCCAAAAAAAATTTCGGTTTTATTGTCATGGGTGTCGTTTTCATGGTTTTGGGGGTTGCTGGTTACGAAAATGAGGTCGAAAGCAAATCCAACATGGCGTCGAGAAAAAACTTCGGTTTTTCCAACGTAGGTGTCATTTTCATGGTTTTTGAGGTCGCTGATTATTTTAATTTTTTTGCTTCCTGGGTGCCATCTTAGATTTTCATTTTGACCTCATTTTCGTAATTAGCGACCTCGAAAACAATGAAAACGACATCCATGACGGAAAAACCAAAAATTTTCCTCGGCACCATCTTGGATTTACATTTTGACCTCATTTTCGTAACCAGCAACCCCAAAAACCATAAAAACGACACCCATGATGGAAAAAACAGAAGTTTTCCTCGGCGCCATCTTGGATTTTCATTTTGATCTCATTTCGTTATCAGCGACTCCTTAACCATGAAAATGACATCCATGACAGAAAAACCAAAAGAAAAAACCACCTTCAAGTATAAATAACAGGGGTATGTTATGTTTACCCTACAGAGTGAACCTCAGTCGCGCTAAAGTACAGTCGCGCAAGTGTCCTTTCGCGCAAGAGTCCATTCGCGCAAGTGTCTTGGCGCGCAAATGTCCGTTCGCGCATAAGTCTAATCGAGCAAAAGTCCATTCGCGCATAAGTCCAATCGCGCAAAAGTCCATGCGCGCATTTGTCTTTTCGCGCAAGTGTCTTTCGCGCAATAGTCCCAGATCCAGAAAAATTAACTTGTCCTACAAAAAGTTTGTACGGAACCCTCAGTGCGCGAGTCCAACTCGCACTTTTATTTATCATTTTGTAAAATGTTTATATTTGTATCTAAATTCTAATACAAAATTAAACCATTTTTATTTTGATTGTGATAAATATACAGTAGACACACATTCCAGACTTTTATTTCTAAACCGTACTGACTTTATAATTATGTATCATAAAATAATATCGTCTACAGGATCAAAATGGTTTAAGCGATCACTACGCTCGATCTTCACCCGTGTGTGCGTGTATCGGCATGAACAATGCACACTAACATAGGATCGCAACGAATTTGCCTAAACTCTAGCGACTGAACTTTGTGCACGGACTCTTAAGCTAACATTTTGCATGTTTAGTTTGGATGATATTGCTACCGATTCTCTGGTTCAGTAACTAATCTAAAATTAGAGAATCGCCATTTTTTACTAAAAGGGCAGTGTATGTGTTTATGCTTTGCGCTTCATCGTGCTTTTAGTCGACATCGACAATATTAGTTCAATTAAATGTGACAGCTCTAATTTACGTCCGTCTCTTTCCCGTTTTATTAGAGAGAAAAAGATAGCAATAGCCAAACAGCGGGAAAATAAAATGGCGACCCGGCCGCAAATAGGTATTTCAATGACGCTAGGAATGAAGGTTTGCTATTATAGTAACTGTCAAAAACACTGTTATCCTTTTTCACTTAAGCAAAATTGTAAAAGTTAAAAAGAGATAACAGTATTTTTATGATTTCGGTGTTGATATGCCTCATATTTGTATTTGTATAACTGTATTTTCTATAGTCAAACATTTCAAGTCCATATGATTTATACGTCAGTGCTATTTATCTTAAAAATTAGGGAAGTGTCATGTGTCATCAGCAAACAACACCATATTTTGAGGTTGGTTTTTCAATAAATAGGGTAGATCATTTATATACACGAGAAAGAGGAAAGGACCCAATATTGAGCCTTGCGGAACCCCCATTTTTACTTTTAAACCCTATGAATTAACACCATTTGTTTGAACATGTTGTTGTATATCACTCAAATATATTATGATTTTACCAAACTAAGTGCAAGTTGACCTAATCCGTAATGCTCAAGTTTCAAAAGTAACGTGTCGTGAGTTACGCAATCAAATGCTTTGGAATGGTCACAAAATATAGCATAATATATTGTCTGGGGTTTTTAGCGACCCGAGGGTGCGATCTTGATCGGTAGATAGGATCTTCCTCACACGCGCGGCTTCGCTGTTCGATTCAATTTCTTCAATTTCCGCCAGGCTGCCCTGCTGGCATTCCTGACTTGTTTTTTGAAGGTGTATTGTGTTTTCTTGTATGAGTCCTAGTCTTCTGGTAGTCTGGAGTTTTTGGCTCTGTTGAATTGTTTGCGCATGGTTTGCCTGGGCTTACTAAGTTCCGCATTCCACCAGGAGTTACCATTGCTCTTGGTGTTTGGGTATTTTAGTTTGCAGCAGGCGTGGTAGGCTTCAATTATGAATTCCGAGAGTTTTGTTACGGTGTCTTCAAGTTGTTTGGGGTCTATTAGAGTTTGGGGCGTTTGGTGTTGCGTTAGTAGGGAGGCCAGCAGCCGTTTGTAGCCGGGTACATTGGTACGGCGTGGGTTGCGTCTAGGTTCGGGTTTTTTTATGTTAGCTACTAGTGAGAAGCGAAACCTTCTATGGTCAGAGCAGGAAGCCTCGTTGGATACGTGCCAGTCAGAGATAAGTTTTGCCGCGCTTTTCGAAGCCAGCGTTAGGTCAATGATCGTTTGTCCGCGCGATGTGACCCAAGTGGGTTCCGAAACGCGGTTTGCGATGTTAAGGTTAGTTGAGAACAAATATGTACTCACCTCTAGTGTTGGCTTTATTGCAACCCCAAAGCGGGTGATGGGCGTTTAAGTCCGTGCAGATGACCAGGTCCAGGTTGGTGTCTTCACAATACCTTACCGGGTCGGCTATCCCTTTTGGTGGGCAGTCTTCATCCTCGCCAGGCATGTATACCGAGGCCAGGACGATATCGGGTGCGCCGCCGTCGGTTTTGAGCCTGACGGCTGTTAGAACGCCTAACCGATTGTAACAGCATAGAACACAGTTCCCAGAAAATGTTGTGATACACTGAACCACTTCAAGAAGCTATTTGAATGAAACACACAAATCAGTTAATTTATAGCTATTGTATTTCCATTTTTTTTTCTTATCTTTTCCTTATCAAATAATAATAATAAAGGAAGCATATATTTGGACCGTGCTCCCGATATCGACACCGGCGGACCACTATTTTTTTAGTCGTTTTTTTAAAAGAAATATTTAAAACTGTATAAAATAAGATAATGTAATGAATAAGGAAACATTATTATGCTTTATTTTTTGCAGTTTGCTGTAGGCACAGAAGACTTTGGATATTCAATTGAAGAACCTAAAGTGACAGAAAGGAAAAAGAAACGCCGATTAAAAACAGGAATGATTAAACGTAAAAAAGAGTTATTAAACCAAAGGGTTGCCGGTGATGGCAAATGGAATGATTTTGCGCAGTACATCAATGTTATTACTTTGACGGTATGTGGGATCGAATAGAATTTTGTATTTCGTAACTATTTTTTTGGTAGAAGACGTCTTTTCAAAATTCCTGTCAAAGTATAGGACTGCTGATACCTTTTACTTCTCACAAAAAATAATTTTCAGTTTGTGTTCTTTATCCATTCCAGTTGGAAGAGCAGAAAGAAGAGATTCAGAAGAGGAAGGAGTCATCCAACTACTTGAACTCTCCATTCCAGTGCAATCTGTGCTATAAAGGCTTCATTGACAATGATGCCTGGAATCATCATGTCAGCAAACATGCTTTGGTAAGCTTTTATCTTATGTAATAAAAATAAATAAATAATAATAAATAAAAAGCTTCTTTATTCCATTTCTAAGTAATAGGTGTATTCATAGTTATGTTATATATTTCTTTGTTTTTTGCACTTGTAATGGATCCCTTTTGGGTAAAAGCCTCTTCCATCCTCTTCCAGTCTTCTTTATCTTAAGTAACAATTATTGAATTACTTTGCCAAAAATCATTTAGTTGGCGGAGGTATAACAAAAATACAGGATGTACCAGAAATATGTAATCTTACACAGGGTGAAAGGGGACACGGACGCATAAACTGTTGCCACGTACCGTGTACACGTGTTATTGGTATTGCACTTTTGTAGGACACAGGAGTGAAAGTCAGAATAGCGAACTGAATACTTGGTAATCGCTGGTCCCTTCAACCTTGTATAAGAGTGTAATACAGACAGACTATCAAACTGACCAACTTTCTCCATGGGACCAACCTCATAATTGCGAAAAAATAATCATCTGCCCCATGTACTATTTTAATAATATAATCCAAATGTATACATACGCAGCCTCGGTTACCATTTCGGAATATTCAAATGTCCTTCACAACAATCAGATATTCGCAAAAAAAGCTCGGACAAATGCAACACACTCCCATGTCGGTTCAGAGCAGTGTAGGCCCTAAAGTACCATATTATTAGTTTTCTTTGTTCCCAGACGGCAGGTAGCATAGAGTGTCAAGTCTGTAAGTTTCGGTTCAAAACGAAGCGCGCCTATCAGAAACATGCGTCCAACCACGAGAAGAAATATGCCTGTAAATCTTGTCCGTACATATCTACCAATACGTAAGTAAAACTATTCACACTAGCAGGTACAGGTATAAAAAGTAGTGCACCTAATGTGCTTCCTTGTGGTAGACCATTGAAACTCACCTCAGATTATACTATAACTTTATTTTTTTATCTAGTTCATACTAACTTATTTCATTGTGACAAATAATAATCAATCTAGACATCCAGTTTTTTCGTCAGAAAATCTGAGGACAGAGAATTAGTGGTGCACATTATCAAAAGCTTCAGTCAAGTCAATGGCCAAAGTATTTAGGTTGATTATAAGTCGCCACATTCCATAGCGTAACTGTATGCTAAAAACGCCAATCAATAACATGTTTTGTTTGTCCAGGACTCAAGCAAAGCAGCATCAAGGGTGGCATAAAGGAATTACATTCAAGTGCAAACATTGCGATGAAATATTTACGTAAGTGAAGAATATTCTAATTCAGTGAATCTAAGTAGGAGTGAAAAAAAAATGGGGATGAAAAGTCACGGCTTACATGCGCTAAAACGGTTATCATGTATTCAGTACATCTTTCTAAACACCCTCACATATAAATTTTTCGTCGGTTATTAAAAAAAACCGGCCAAGTGCGAGTCGGACTCGCGCACGAAGGGTTCCGTACCATTATCTATACATTAGACAAAACGGCAAAAAAATCACGTTTGTTGTATGGGAGCCCCCCTTAAATATTAATTTTATTCTGTTTTTAGTATTTGTTGTTATAGCGGCAACAGAAATACATCATCTGTGAAAATTTCAACTGTCTAGCTGACACGGTTCATGAGATACAGCCTGGTGACAGACAGACGGACAGACAGCGAAGTCTTAGTAATAGGGTTCCGTTTTTACCCTTTGGGTACGGAACCCTAAAAACCAGCTGTTTCCAACAAAACTGCAATACCTAAACGTTTAAAATGTATGGAATAGCTGTTTTATTTTTATTAAACTTATCCTCACCAGAATTTGGACGTCATACATGAGTCACGTGCGTATCAAACATCCGTCGGAGTTCATATGCGGCTTCTGCGGGTACTCGTTCATTAGCAAGCTGGGCCTCGCCATGCACAAGACTATGATGCATAAGGATATACAAGTATGTATTCCCTACCTTACCCCTCCTACGTTTAAACCCAAAAATCAAGGATACATCCCAAAATTTAAATTTTCTACCTATTTAAATTTAGTTTTTTTTTTAAATGAAATGAAAATGAAAAAGCGTTTATTCGAGGTGACTTCGTATTACAAAAAATGTTACTTCTGCCAAACTGTAAAACAGTTTGTTGGCAGATGTAGCTCCCATATAAAACATTCTGCTTATAAGTTACTACTTTAGGTACTTTTCCATCAATAACAAAAACTAAACTAAACTAAACACTAATATTTTACAATAGCACAAAAGGCTGACCAGCAGTGAATTGAAAGGCCCGTACAAAATTCAAAATGCTAATAAATAAATAAAATAAGTTAAACTTTATTTTAGACTAAAGTCCATAGCTTTGTTAGTAGTTTAGTAACAATGATGCTTAGGTATTAGGTTAGTATTGTTAGTATCTTAATAATAAACATTTTAACAAAGATAGGTATACTTAAAGGCTATATTTGTTAGTAACAATGAAAACTTATAAACTATGTTAGTAATATTTACTCTAAACAAACAAATAACATCCTCAACCGCGCAATGGCATCTCAATTCACACTGGCGAGCCACGATCAAAAGCTAGTATGACAATTTATGCAACTCCATTTATGAAGCTTTGACAAAAAGTGATAAAAAGAAACTTCTCCACTTTATTCTTGAAGGACATTTTTGTGGTACAGCTACTTTCTAAATCGACTGGTATGTCATTAAAAATGGTTGGGACTAAGCATTTCCTACATCTTTGTCCGTAATAGTTAGTACAAGTGGGTACTATAAATCTTCTAATGCATTTATTCCTTTTTGCAAGTTGCGGTTTAGTATCAGGTCGTATGTTCATTATTGATTTGCGACCGTTATAAATATGTATTTAAGGTCGGTAATTCAGTTATAGGTCGGAAGTCGGTTATTTTTTACGATCACAAATCAATCAATGATCAAAGACCTGATGCTGACCAGCAAAATGCAAAAAAAAAATTGGTGGCCTACCGTTGCGTAGCACACTTTCCAATCGCATTTCGATGGAATTAAAAGAAATTCGCAATACATTGCTTCCTATGTTCGAAAAAACATGTCTGCTTGACAACATAGAAAATGTATTGAATTACATAACCTCATGCATGTAACATGAGGTTATGTTAACATGAGTCATGTTTATGCCATTAAGGTGCTTATAATATTGTGCGTTGCATTATAGAGTTTTATGGAACCTGACGGCTAATCCAGTTTTCTGTATGTTTAGGAGAAAGCAGAAGAAAATTCCGAAGAAGGTCCATATTGCGAAGAGTGTGACGTCAAGTTCATATCGACTGAAGCGTACAAGAGGCACACGGTGATGTCCACCAAGCACACACAGACCACAGACTCTATGTTAGTGGACATACAGTTCATTTTTGTTTGATATTCAGTACTGGTTGATATTAATGTTCACGTACAAGAGGATACTCAAGCACACGGGGATTACAGGCACTATATGGGTTGACATATGGTTTAAATTCGTTTGTTGTTTAACAGTAAAGGCTGTCGGACTTGCGGCGCGACGTTCGAAAACTCTGAGGAGTTGCGACTCCATCATCGTAAGGAACACACGCGGAAGAGACCCAAGAACTACGGGAAGAAACCTTCTAAACATAGCTGGCCTGCTAAATGTGAACACGTATGTATTAACTTATATTAGGAAAAGTCATCAAGATCTTGATGACTTTTTTTTATAATTCTCATACAGATGCAGCTTTCTTTGAAAAAAAAAAAAACAATTTGTCTTTTTTTATTTTCATAACTTGAACCTATACTCAAACTTAAATACAGTACTCAATAGCAAGCGTAGCAACCTGGAAAACCCTGTCGTTTGCCTCATTCAAGCTTTAGGGGTTGCAATTTGTACACGACGGGCAGGAGAGGAGGTGTGGCATGTCCTATGTTGGGGTTCCACACTCGCAATGTGTCCGAGCTGGGTCAATTAAACCCCATCTAGCAAATTGGATCGAGGTTGAGCTGTCCAGGTTGCTAACGTACTAGTCGGACAAAATTGGGTCTGAAATCAAATCTGAATATGAAATCTGATTCGAGAAGAAGAAAAGTAGCAAGCGCGCATACCATACCACAGCGCTTCGCATTTAAGTCTGCCTGCTCTTAAGCACTTTATTGTGCTTAAGGGCCTATACTACCTCAAATAGCTTAGCATGATCCTCCGTTACGCTTAAAATACTGCAGCATTAATTTTGAAATAAATATATGGTAAAGTTGATGATTAATGTTAAGTCCTATGTTTGGCGAAAACACGATTCCATAAAATTATCTAGATAGAAAAAAAATCCAAAGTTACCTCCAAATCGAACAATAAACCGCTGGTATTCCAAAAGTACTTCAAATTAGATCATGAAACTTTGCATACTAACTGAACTAACTATAAAACAGGTCTTATCTATACTAATATTATAAAGAGGAAAACTTTGTTTGTTTGTTTGTTTGTTTGTAATGAATAGGCTCAAAAACTACTGGACCGATTTAAAAAATTCTTTCATCATTCGAAAGCTACATTATCTACGAGTAACATAGGCTATATTTTATCCCCGTACTCCCACGGGAACGGGAACTACGCGGGTGAAACCGCGGGACGTCCGCTAGTATATAATATATATAAGCCTTTTTATTCCCAAAAATGTACATTTTAAAATTCGTTACATAATCTCTTAAATAAAATATTCATTTGGTTCTTAAAACTAATAAATTCATTCGTAATAATTAAACATGTATTTTAACAATAATTAAATAAACAAAAAATAATAATTTAAATAAATAGATTGATGTCATAGATTAAAAATAAATAAAATAAAATTAATTTGCTACATAATCAATTGTTAAATCATTATAATTAGGTGCCTATTTATGGGCGAAGGCCTCCTCCATCTTATGCCATTCTTCTCTACCTTGGGCTATTCTAGTCCAGGTGGGGCACGATATCATCGCACCACCAACGCCTGGGTCTGCCTGGGGTGCGTGGTGCATCGCGAGGGTACCAATGGAGAACCCTCTGGCTCGAGCGTCCATCTGTCGCTCTGGCTACGTGTCCTGCCCATCGCCATTTCAACTTGCAAGCTAATTCTACAGCATCTATTATTTTAGTGCGTTGCCGTAAGTCTTTGCTTCTTTTACGGTCTCGGAGTTTAATTCCCAACATACTCCTCTCCATTGCTCGTTGGAAGGCTTGAAGTTTGTGTGTGACTGCCTTTGTTAGTGTCCAGCTTTGACAACCGTAGAGTAGAGTAGGTAATATAACGGTGTCCATAGCTTTCTTTTTCAAGCGAATCGGGATGCGTGATTTAAATACTTCTTTCAACGACCAATATTTTCTCCATGCACTGTTTATTCTACGATCTACTTCATTTTCTGTCAAACAGGTCTGTCTGTAAAACAGGTCTTATGTTTTTTAATTTTTTCGAATGTACGAAAATTTGGATTTTATAAAGAATAAAAACCACTCATTTCGAACTATTCGGCCTGCAGTGACTGACGTAACAACCACTTTGTAGTGCAAGCTGATTAGAACGTTATTCTAATAGTATTTCAAACGAAGTTTGAACCACCACAAATAGAGTTGCTAATTTGAGGTAGTAAGTATAGACTCTTAAGTGCAGGCAGCTTCTAGTGTGCGATAGTTCATACAAAATGTACAAATTAAAAATTGTACAATTTTCGTTGCGGTGCGGCTCGCCTAAATGTTCGTCAGCTGTTATAGGCTGACGCTTTTGGATGGCTGTCGATACGTCATGACGGGGCTTATCGCGGCATTGTTTTCGTACCTACGACCATTAGGTACTTACATTCTTTTCGTCCTTTAAAAATACCTGTGAAACGCCGTCAGTGAGTCGCCGGGTCTTATAAACTTGTCATTAACTATAATGTTCACTTAGAGCAACATTATTTGTTGCAGTGTCCGGAAGAGATCCCGAACGCTCGCGAGTATTGGACACATTTCCGTCGAGCACATCCCGATAAGAAGTATCCCATACAGAAGAACCACATATGTGATATATGTGGCAAGGGTTTCAGGGTATGTACAGTCAAAGGTCAAAATTCCACTTCCACCGCAATGCACATTATCGTTTGCGCTATACGGGCGGCGGCGCCTATACACACATACGCATATTTATCCGTGTGAGTGATGTTCCAACGCTAACAACCAATTTGGCCACCGTATCACTTACACAACTCATTGAAATTTGTAATAACAATCTTAAGCGGGCAACAAGTTGCTAATGTGTAAGTGTTGTCAAACGTTCTTATAGAAGAAGGTCATAAGTACCACCAATATTGCTTTGCCATTGTGTTGCGAGATTGGCAGTCGACTTCTGACTGTTACTGTACACTTTCATAAAATCAGTTATTTGCTTATACATATAGGAAAACACAATGGTCTTACTGGACATTTAATTGTTCTGAGTGACGTCCAATGGGACTTGAACGTGGATGTGAATGTACTACAGTTTGCGGAAAACAGGTATGATGTTATATTATGCTGTGACTGCTATCCAATCTCATGTAGACAAGGTATATTATTGTTTCATAGGATGAACAACAGCCAATGTAAAGTAATTGCTTAAGCCTTAAGCTGGCAGCGCTTAAGCCTGGTAAATGTCCGAAAGAACCAAAGAGTTACCGACCTGTATCTCTTCTCTGTCACATATTTAAGCTCTTTGAAAGGCTTCTACTCAACCGCCTAACGCCAGTTATCGAACCAAACCTTATCGCTGAGCAAGCTGGCTTTAGGCCAGGAAAGTCATGTACAGTCGGGGTCTTTTCCGCCTGACCATTTTAAATTTTGTTCGCTTAAAACATGTGGAGGCGCCGAGCCACGCCCTCTTAAAGTTTCGGCCTATTAGGAAAGCGTCAACTTTGGCGCGCAAAATAACAATAACTCTCGTTTGGCGTGCGTCGTCAGTGCGCTCGGCCGATTCGGTATGTTTTCATTCATTATTTCTATACAAAATCAACGGGGCGGGGCTAGAGAGCGTTTCTATGTTGCGAGTGCAAGCAAAAATAAGCTTAGTGGTGGTCAGGCGGGAGCATGTCCTCGATAGTACCAATCAGACCCTTAACCTAACGCAATTCATAGAAGATGGGTTTGAGGCGAATAAAGTCACAGGTGTTGTATTCGTTGATCTTTCGGCAGCCTATGATACAGTCAACATCAAAAGACTTTTACGAAACGTCAGCGAGCTCACCAAGGAAGTCGGTTTCGTGCAAATTCTTTGCGTTATTTTAAATAACCGCCGCTTTCAAGTTTATCTCGACAATAGCAAGAGTAGGTGGCGTTGCCAGAAAAACGGGCTCCATCAAGGTAGCGTGCTAGCCCCGGCTCATTTTAACATTTACACAAACGACCAGCCTTGCTCTCCACCAACGAAACGCTTTTTATATGCAGACAACCTTGCTTTGGCCGCCCAGACACTTACATTTGAAGAGGCAGAGGATAAACTGACGGAAGCTCTGGAAACACTAGGGAAATTTTAATAAAATTTGAAAATCTGTCCAAGACCCAGTCCTGTGCTTTCGATCTCCGCAACCGTCAGGCAAACAGAACTCTCAGTGTCTCGTGGCGGGGCGTTGACGTGGAGCATTGCTCTCAACCACGCTACTTGGGCGTCACCCTAGATAGATCCCTGACTTATAATAAGTACCACTACCTTAAAACCAAACAAAAATTCGGGACTAGAAATTACGTTCTTCTCCGCCTCACATCCACCAGCTAGGGAGCATCGCCACAAGTTCTCCGCACGACCGGCCTATGTCTTGCTTGTTCTGCTGGGGAGTTTGCATGCCCAGTGTGGCACCGTTCGGCCCACGCTAGAGAAGTTGACATAGCGCTGAACGATACTTGCCGTATTGTAACGGGGTGCTTAAAACCCACCCCTCTTGCGATGTTGTATCCGTTGGCAGGTGTAGCCCCACCAGACGTTCGGCGCGGAATAGCTAGTCGCATCGAAAAGAGAAAACAGGAACGAGATAACCGCCACCCCCTGTACGGGCATCAAATGCCACCTTCACGGTTAAAAAGCCGTAAAAGCTTCGTGAGACAGACAATTTCCTCAAAGGAGTGCGTCAGATGAAAGATGCAAATTGTGGAGGAACAGACATCCCACCCCTCCTCACTTGATCAATCCAGCAGAACATCTTCCCCTTGGACAGGAACTGCAGTGGCCAATCTGGAAATCTCTTAACCGTTTGCGGGCCCAGGTTGGCCGCTGTAGAAATAATCTGGCCAAATGGGGTATCATCGAACCATCCCAAATACAATCTCAGTGTGGAGCCCATCTACAGGATATGCCCCTCCTTTCTTGCCCATCCTGCACAGCCACCTGCACCTTCCAGGATTTAAACGAAGCCAATGACAGAGCTGTGCAGGTGGCAACATACTGGTCGGGTATTATTTGAGTTTATCGACACGCAAAGAAGAAGAACAACAGCCAATATAATAACATTGACAGATTTGAAATCAGACTCAAATCCATATAATGTAATGTTAATCAATCAAACATCTTATTTAAATTAGGCTTAAAAGCAACACATTTTGGGACAAACAAAAGTAATCTGTACAGTATCATTCATTTAACTTTTCTCTCTTTAATCAACAGGGTAATGCCTTCCTAATATACCACAAACGCACGCACTTCGAAGAGCGCGCGTACAAATGTTCGCAGTGCGACAAGGCGTTCTACAACCGAACGAATTTGAACGTTCACGAGAAAACGCACTCCGACAACCGACCTTATCCTTGCTCGGTTTGCTTCAAAGCTTTCAAGGGGAAAGGAGCGCTCAATAGACATTTTAGAGTAAGTCTTTTTTTTTTATATTTAGTATTATTTACTAGATGAAAACCCGGCTTTGCTCGGATGAAATGTGACTCATAATACACATGTAGGTACAAAATGTAGGTAGATATTTCTGTAGTTCTGTTGTTCTCAAGGAATATTAAAGGCAAAGCAAGGCATATATAGATTCGTATAGCATCGTTCATTGTGTTTAAAAAATATAGTAAATTAAAACCAACTTTTAATACTCATTTGGCAAACTCTAAAACACCGTGAGTTCTCATATTATGAGCCTATTGGAGTATGTGTTGGAGTTGAGTAAAGTTTGACCACATTAAAAAATGCTTAATTGAAGAAAAAAATTGAGTGCGATTTAGACCACACGACTGAAGTAAAACTTCGTGCCACAATGGCATTTTCGTAACCTACCCCTCTCCCCATCCACTCTCCTCCCCTCTACCCCCTTTCCCCATACATACTCCCCCTCCCCGTGCTTTCCCCGTCCACTCTTCCCTACCCTCTCCCTATCCACTCTACCCCTCTCCCCATCCACCTCTCCTCCCATCTACTCCCTCTCCCCATCCACTCTACCCCTCTCCCCATCCACTCTCCTTCTCCCTCCCCGTCCTCTCTTCCCTCCCCTCTCCATCCCCTCTGCACCCAACCCCTCTCCTCTCCCCGTCCACTCTCCTCCACTACCCTCTCGCCCTCCACACGATGTCATCCAGTGTCAGTAACGTTTCGCAAGAATGGCCAATATGGCGACTGCGATTTGTCTCTCAGCACCATTAGAATTTAACAAAAATACTCGACAATCCGAATTTTGCGGATATATTATGTTGTCGACTCGAATTCGTTATTTTTTTTCTGTTTTATTAATCAGGTTAGGATACTTAAGTTTCGATCGAGTCTACCGTACTCCTTGACGAAATGATTAATATAGATATTTAATAAGCTAGTTCCACCATCAATAAATTGAAAATCTATTTAGTCTGTCAGTTAGAGTATTGGAAAATTATGGACTCGAATTTTTTGTGTTTGTAAATCAATTTCAGTACAGTTTTTATGTCTTGTGACTGGGACTGTAGCTACATTTAATTTTCATCTTTGTTTCGACAATTCAAAAGTGCCTGTAACTGGCCTACTTGAAATAAATGCTTTGATTTTGATTGATTTTGAATGAATATTGACAAAGATAAAACGCATCAAAACTCGGGAGTGGGCTCGTGACATCAGAACGCACTAAAAATTATACCACGGCGTGACGTTTTGGGCATTTTAAAAGCGTCGTATCGTCATAATTTTTGGTTTACGTTACAAAAGAAAAAATACGGGTCAGATTTTTTTTGGACTAATTAGATTTTTTCAGTTGACAAGCTTAAGTAATGACGAAAACAATCATTAACAAAATCAGACTTTAAAATTCCCACTGCTGGAACAGAGGCCTCCTCTTTGTTTGAGGGAGGGGCCGTTAATCACCGCGCTGGCCCAGGGCGGTAGTAAAACCGCCCTTACAACAACAGCCCATAAAGTCCACTGCTGGACATAAGCCTCTCCCATGATGGGAGGAATTGGAGATCGCAGTGATGAAAGACTAACAGAAAACGCTGCTGCCCATTCTCTGGTCTACGGAAGCGCAAGGTGTTCTGCCTCAGACATTAGTCGCCTTA
This sequence comes from Xestia xanthographa, assembly GCA_905147715.2. Classification (NCBI taxonomy): domain Eukaryota; kingdom Metazoa; phylum Arthropoda; class Insecta; order Lepidoptera; family Noctuidae; genus Xestia; species Xestia xanthographa. The sequence goes on along the minus strand of LR990661.1, from coordinate 5,109,374 downwards.
TACGACACCCGTGAGTGTAATGGGTTGGTTCTATTCTACTCTGCCGGATACCACACGGCTAATTAAAAAAACTGCTCTTATAGCTTCGTAATTAATTCGCTTTCAAGGTACAAGTTTCAATAGATGCGTAGTCAACTAAATAATGCACCGACCAAAAGGCAATGATATTATATTAGAATTAGGTACAAGTTGTAAGACGTATCTACCTATGTTGATATAGTATCATTGCCGGCAGGTTCATGAGGGAGTTAACTCGGAAGTCAGGCCACACCCTTGTTCTGTCTGTGACAAAACGTTCAAGTGTAAAGGAGCGCTAGATAGACACTTTTTAGTGAGTATTTTAAATAGTTGCACACAGATTCTATTGCTATATTAGTTTTCATTATAATAATATGGCTTTGCAGAGCTCGTGGCTAAATAATAACAGCCGCTCAGGCGATCTTTAGGTTAAGCTGCGCTTGCCTAGGTTGGTCTGTGGATGGGTGACCACCCATTACATAAGTTAGGTACCGAGTTTCCTCCGTGCCTCGGAAATCACGTTAAGCAGTTGGTCCCGGCTGTCATTTGTAGATCTTTGACAGTCGTTACAGGTAGTTAGTGGCCCAAGTCTGACAATCAGTCTTACCAAGGGGTATCGTAATACCCAGTACTAACTGGGTTGTGGAGGTCCGGTAGGCAGTCGCTCCATGTAAAATACTGGTATTCAGCTGCATCCGGTAAAACTAGAAGCCGACCCTAACATAGTTGGGAAAAGGTTAGGCAAATAATGAATTTTATTTATAATTATTTCTTCGTAGATTCGCGTAAGGGTAAAGTAAAAAGTACTATACAACACGTCAAACAAACTTGAAACCATCTTTAACATTTACAATATTAGTTACAATTAAAGTCTGTTTTTAATCTCGTAGACTAAATTGACACATGCAAATGTCAAATTTACAAACAATGTTGCCAGCTCTTTTGTGCAGTGTTGTACCTACGATACCGGTTTGTTGAATCGTAACTTTTTAAGATGGTTTCAAGTTTGTTTGACGTGTTGTATAGGGTAAAAAGTACTATACAACACGTCAAACAAACTTGAAACCATCTTTAACATTTATAATATTAGTTACAATATCGGTAAGCGTCAGGTTTGTGAAGTTTTGCTAGTTAATTTGATTATACAAGCATTTATATGTTATTTAATAACAGCTTAATTAAAATGAACAAAAAGAGACCTCGTGCTTAAAGTGTAGACGAGACTTTCGAACATTGGAAATCTGTTCAAACGCAAATCTACTGGTCGAACAAAACTACCCAATGAATGGTGTCCAATATCGCTTATAACTATTGCTTACTCACTCACTCAGCTCTCAAAACGGTGAAGGAAAACATCGTGAGGAAACCAGCATAAACTAGAACCAAAAAAAAAATCGAAGACGTGACATCTACCAATCCGCACTGGGCCCGCGTGGTGGATTACCTATAGCCCATTCCCTCTCATAGAGAGGAGGCCTGTGTCCCAGCAGTGGGAACATTAATAGGCTGATGATGATGATGATGATGACTCACTCACACTGTTCCTCTCTCCCTTGTTACAGAGCCATACGGGTCAAAAGCCCTACGAGTGTGAAGTTTGCGGCAAAGCGTTCTCTCAGTCAAACAGTAGGAAGCTGCACGTTCGGACCGTACACCTGAAGCAACCAGCGCCCTATGTCAGTCGCAACCGGCTTGAGAGACGGAAGCAAGGGCCTAAGGAACCGGCGGCTCAGCAGTTTATATACTGAAGACAATAGTAGAAGATAAGGAAAACATCATGAGGAAATCGGCAAGTCTCAGTATTCAAAGACATCCACCACCCTTGTGCCCAAGTGGCGCACTTGAGGGCTGAACATGGACTGCGGGACTGTTCGAGAGAGATACGGTGGCCCTGGAACACGAAGGGCTAAGAATAAACATGGATGGGTTTTAGTCAGTACATGTCTGACACTCCCTTCCGCTCCGCCCAGAGCGGGAGAGGTCATTCGATTTCTCATCTGAAAAAAAAAGGCTGAATATGCAATAAGCTCTTGAAGAAGCTAGTGAAAGCCGAGGAAGATAAAGAGATGATAGTACTTTGCCTTGCCTCAATGTAATGGCGGCTGGGTGTGGAACTGTATCACGTCCGTGCCCAATCATAACATGCAGACAAGTGATCTCTGCACTGCCGAAGTTTTGGGACAGCAAAATCTGTAGTACCGTTGTGGCAGCAAGACGAAGATTTAGACTTTGCAGAGAAATTTGTCTGCTCATATGACACTTATGACTTGGTTACCTCGCAGTCTGAGCCTGCGAAAAGGCTTTTTGACGTGACAACGTCTTATAAATTGGTTTGCCGGGTGACACTTCAAGAAACTGCGTTACGCTCCGCTCACGTTATGCGCTCACAATGAGAGCGAGTGAGAGGCACGCGTCCCTTCCACTCGGGCATGGTTAGCCCGCCTAAGAGCGAGAGAGACAGACATAAAAAGTGAAAGGCACGCGCACTCAAAGTCGTTGTCACGTAAAACTTTCGCCCGTATACCGACTTTACAGGCAACCAATTTTTTTTTGATAGGAGCATGGTCGTATTATTTAGTCAGAAACAAACAATTATTTTTACAATATTTTTCCTTTACATTGTTTATTTATATCCTAAAGCCATAAAGAATGATCTTATTAATCAGTTAAATAAGACTGAAAGATTCTATGCGTAGTATTATTATTTTATTTTCGACGATATATGAGGCAACGAAATTTATATGCTCCCATTACGTAGTTTTCATATTTTTATACAACTTATGAACTAGAATATTTTAGATAATGTTTAGAATTAAAAATAGGCTTACTCCTGAATATGGCTCGCATCGAGTCGAGTATTATTCTTAACATAGTTTTACAAAATGAATAGATTTGTTGTTTAGCAATTTATGCTTACAGTAAGTATAAATATTTATCAAGAAGCTTGTCACGAAAAAAAAACTTTCGAAAATAAAAGCTTGAAACGCCAGAGACCCGGGGGTCAAAAATGGCCGCTTTATCAAAATCGTAATATGAATCACGTTAAAAATTTAAAATTCTTAAAATGGACTCTATGATTACGAACACAAAGTTCATTTTAAGAATTTTTAACGTGATTCATACTAAGATTCTGCGTGGATTCTACTAAAGCGGCCATTTTAGACCCGCAGACACGTTTTTGATAAAAAAATAAACTTAGCGATAGCGCGTCAAGTGAAAACGATCCCACAAAAAGACTTGTAGCCTATTTATTGATGTCTTTGTTGATATCCGTATATCTTGACACTGTATGTGTACTGGCAAACGCTGCAGAACTTCCATTTTATAATAGATGGAAGGTTTATTTTATACAAATACATAAATAGGACCTACAACCAGTAGTCATTATTTTATAGCATTAATAACGATGAAATGAAATATTTTCTTAGCTGAGCTAGTTAAAACATTGTTTTTAAGTACAACCACTATTTAATCGTTTTTTAAATGAAAACTTCTCTAAGCGCGTTGAGCACTTTTTGGGTGAATGAAAAACCTTGAACGATCGTCACCTCACATCACGCTTTGTAGCACTCGTAGCCGATCCGCTACGGCGTTGCACCGCTTAGGCGTGCGCGGGACACAACTCGCAGCAGTGCTACGACGGGCGGGGCCTGAAGGGGAAAGAGGAGATGTTTCAAAATGTGTGGATTCACAAGTTACTTAGTTTTCTCTTCTATCGGCAGTCCCCAAAGACTGCCCCGCATGTTTTTTTCATCAGTAATTTTGCATAACAGTGAAATAGTTCTAAACACAAGTGAGAAGTTTTATATTGATTTCCCTTTTCCTGCCCTTATCCCATGTTACTTGTGGTCGGCGCAACCAATGATATATAAACTATAGATACGTTGTCCGCACTCTAAAATGACAACATGAAATGAAGCCAATTGGCCACATCGCGCTTAGTTACGCACCAACCTGTCGCGCGACGCTACGTTTGTTTATAATTTAATAAATCCTGTGACGTGACTGAAGATGTATATTTATCTCCCTCTCGCAACTGGCATCCCGCCGTTCGGTGTCATATTTTCTTTCTCTTTCTTCACGCTTATAAGTAGTTCTAGTATTTTCGCCGTTTTTAAGCGCCGCGATGTTGGTTCATGACGTGTCTATATATAATACGTCATTGGGCGCAACACGTTTTTTTCTTCCATGCTCCTCTGTCAACCGTCACGCTATCATTGACTCCTTTTCTTTCATATTCTTGGTCTTCCTCATTTATTTTCTCTTGTATTATCTATTTTATCTTCGTTCTAAGCATCAGTGATCTTATGTTGTAGTATAGTGCAATAAGAGAAGTTTAAGTTGTGAATGTGAATAAACGTATTCATTTAATGTGATAAGGAAATAAATTATTCTTAGACCAACCTAGCTTAACGTTTAATTATTTTCCAAAAAAAGAGTAGCTACCTAATAAATTACTTCGTAAAATCATTCATTCATCCACAGAAAAGAAGCTGCGTACTCTGTGTCGGGAATACTATCGCACCCGGCAGCACGCTGTTTCTCGGTCTGGCAAATTACAGTTTTTTCTGAGCGACAGCAAAGGATCGGAGCATGGAAAAGTTAGTGCGATTCAGTGCTGTCAGATTGGTTGCCACCAAACTTGACTTTTAGGCCTAGATGTACATACTCTGTGGTAGACAGCTCGAAATGATAGTAAAACTAACTGGGCTCAGGGCTGCGTTTAAGTCAATTATCCAGTTTAAAATTTAAACTGACAAAATGTCAAACACCCTAGATAGGCCCAGATATTAAATAAAAGAGTGGACTGTATGATTTAAAAAGGTATAATAAAATCTAATAGGAGAATTAACAAATAAGTTGCGTGCGATCGCGGTTGAGGTGAAAGGTGGTAATGACGCGCGAGCTCTTGTCTTCAAGCCCGCGCCCCGCGCGCCCGGTCCCCTCGTCGCGCTGGTGTGTGTAGTGTTGACGCTGTGTGCGTTGACATATTCCCGGGCCACGATTGAGAGCCAGCCCGGCTGATTTACTTGCTTCGTGCTCAGTCCGATGGTCTATCATCCAGCAATGGGCATATTTTGTGAAACGCCCTTCTGATTGTCCCAGTCATGGTGCGAATGTCCGCTACTCGAGCTTCTCCGTCTGGTCCGGGGTAGAGCTTCACTATGCGTCCCAGCGGCCATTGCGCCACCGGTAATGTCTCGTCCTTCACGATGACCAGCGAGCCGTCTGTGAGCGCGCCGTGTGAACGATGCCAGCGAGTCCTTTGGTGCAACTGGGAAATATATTCCTTATTAAAGCGTCTCCAGAAATGCTGACGTAGAAGTTCGACTCGTTGATGACGCGGCAGCCGTGCTGGGTCGCAGTCGGACATCTGTGGATGAGGTAGCACAGTTAGAGTACGACCAATTAAAAAATGAAAGGGTGTGAGGGCTGAGAGATCAGATGGATCGGATGAAAGAGGTGTGAGAGGCCTTGAATTAAGAATGCCTTCTATTTGGACTAGCAATGTATACATTTCCTCATATGTGAGGTGTGCCATCCCAAGTACTCTTTTGAGATGATGTTTCACTGATTTAACAGTGCTCTCCCATAGACCCCCGAAGTGGGGAGAATATGGGGGAATGAAGTGGAAGTTTACACCTTGTTCTGCAACACTACTGTAAATTGACTCACTGTGATTTTTGAGAAAGTTGGTGATCACACGAGCTGCACCCACCAGATTTTTCCCATTGTCTGAGTAAATATTATTAGGTTTACCTCTGCGAGAAATGAACCTGTTAACTGCTGCTATGTAAGAATCTGTCGTCAGATCTGTAACCAACTCCAAATGAACAGCTTTGACTACAAAACAAACGAAAATGCAAATGTAAGATTTGATAAGTACACTTCCACGCCCCTTACGGTTGTTAATCATAATTGGCCCGGCGTAGTCGACACCTACGTCACTGAATACGTAGTTTGCGTGCAGTCTCTGTTGAGGTAACTGTCCCATGATAGGTGTCACAGTTTTTCCTTTAAACCGTTTGCATGTTACACATGATTGTGTAGTTTTTCTAGCTAGGTTACGACCAGAAATTGGCCAGAAAACTTGACGTATGTGTGACAATAACAGTTGTGGGCCAGCGTGTAGAAGTGTGATGTGGTATGTTGAGAATATGATTTTAGTTATGTGATGAGCTGGGTGCAGAAGGATAGGAAATTTCCTATCGTAATTATATGGCGATTGTGCTAACCTTCCACCCACACGAATGAGTTGATTATCTCCTATGAAAGGATTAAGTGAATTTAATTTATGTGTAGCGGGTAACTGTTTGTTACGGAATAATAGTTGGTATTCCTCAGAAAAAAAATCTAATTGTACTATCTTTGCTAACTGATACCTAGCTAAATTAAGTTCACTAGTTGATAAAGGCATGACGTCACCTATGCACACCTGTTGGTGTTGATTTGTACTGATATTAATGTTTGTATGTTTATGTTTGCAATGATGAATGAATCGAAGTATGTAAGCTACGATGCGTGTAAGTTTGTTAAAATTGGAATATTTGTAAACAAATGAATTGTTATTAAGTCCATCTTTGTGTGTGTAATGTGTTTGGGACCGGACTTCTGGAAGGTCAGATACGCTGAGATGTCCTGGTTGTTCAGGCCAGCTGTGATTATCATCATTCCTTAAAAAGTTTGGTCCTGAAAACCATAAAGGTGATTGAATTAATTGTTGTGCATTGGTACACTTTGTAATTATGTCTGCTGGATTTTGTTTGGTTGGTACATAGTACCATGACTGTGGTTCTGTATGTTTGAGAATGTCTGTGACTTTGTGTTTGACGAATGTTTGAAGTTTGTGTGTTGGTGAATTTATCCAAGATAAAACAATTATTGAATCACTCCAATAATAACACTTAAAGTTGGTTTTATTGCGAAGTGAGTTTAAAACTTTTTTACTTAAATTAACACCGGTAAACGCGGCCATTAATTCAAGTCTCGGAACAGTAAGTGTTTTTAGAGGTGCCACGCGTCCTTTGGCAATTAACAATTGAACATTAATATTGCCATCGGATGCGTATGTACGTATGTATACGCACGCACCATACGCCTGTTGTGAGGCGTCGCAAAAAATGTGTAGTTCAATGTTATCGCGCGATGAGTCATGGAAGAATGCACACCGAGGAATAGTTAGCTGATTTATAAAAGACAACGATTCTACAAACTTCGTCCACTGTTGTTGTATTGAAACCGGTATTTCACCGTCCCAACTGATGTTGTTTACCCACATCTGTTGCATTATTAGTTTAGCCTCGAGTATGCACGGGCTAATGAGACCTAATGGGTCGAAAATCTGACCTATAGTGGATAAAATTGTGCGTTTTGTGATTTGTTTTTGTGATGCTAAATCTGAATGTACTGTATATAAGATTGTATCTTTGTGTATGTTCCAAAATATGCCTAGTGTTTTTGATGGATCGTTTGAACTAAGGTTAACTGTTGTGTTGTCTGTATCACTGAAATCTATTTTTTTTAGAACTGCGGGACAGTTAGACTTCCATTTTCTAAGTGGAAATTGATATTTTTTTAATTCGGAAAAAACTCCGTTGGCAATTTCCAATAGTACCGACTCGTCATCTGTTCCGGTCAAGAGGTCATCACAATAAAAATCATGCAAGATGATCTCGGAGACCAGTTTGTGATCATAGTTGTCTGAATGATTTTGTGTGTTTTGACAATCTAAGCCTATTTGTTTGATGCAGCGTGTTGCTAAGAACGGAGCTGAAGCCGTACCATATGTGACAGTGTTGAGCGTGTAAGTTTGCAAAGGTTCCGTAGGATTGTATCGCCATACGATTTGTTGTAGGGGCCGGTGACGTTCCACCACTGATATTTGGCGAAACATTTTTTCTATATCAGCTGATATTATGTACTTATGTTGACGAAAGCGAATGAGTATAGAAATAAGATCGTCTTGAACGACCGGTCCTATTAACTGTATGTCGTTGAGTGATAGCTTTGTGGATGTTTTTGCGGAACCATCAAACACTGATCTGAATTTTGTGGTGGTGCTTGACTCACGTATAACTCCGTGATGTGGTAGATAGTACACTGATGTGCGCTGTTTGTTTGTGTTAGTGCTGTGTGCACTTGATTGTATAATGTTGTGTTCTGAATGAATGTTTTTATTTTTATGTGAATGTTTGTTCAAAGTCATGTGACCTAGTTGTAGGTACTCTTTTATGAAGTTTGAGTACTGTTGTTTGTATGTGTGATCGGAATTCATGCGGTTTTCTATGGAATGAAATCGTTTTTTGGCTTGGTAGAATGAATCACCCAAGCATTCCGGTGATTTTTTTAATGGAATAGTGACAATGAATCTGCCATCACTTTGTCTTGTGGTTGTTTGATTAAAAATGATCTCGCATGCATCTGAATCGCATGGATCGTTGATTTGTGAATTAGATAAGCTATCTAGCTCCCAAAAACGTGATAACTGATCGGGATTGTTGTTATTGAAAAAACAACTGTTTGTGTGTTTGTTGGTGTTTGTTGTACACCCAGAAACTAGCCAGCCTAATTCAGTTTCCTGTAGTGTAGGCTGTTGTTTGCCTAACTGAATCTGACCGCTGCCGATTATTTGCCAGAATATGTCAGCACCTAGCAATAAGTCTATTGGGGCGGGTTCATAGAAATGTGGGTCGGCGAGTTTTAAATGTTTAGGTAGATTTAAATCTTGTGTATTGATGCGCATGTTTGGTAATGAGTGTGCTATGGTGTCAAGTACCAAACATGACAAATTAGTTGTGAATGAATTATGTAATGATTGTATTGGTACATTTGTGCGATGAAATATGTTTGTATGTTGTTGATTTATGCCTGAGACTGTGCCGTGGATGGGTTCGAATGTGAGATTGAGTTTTGTAGCCAGGTTGGTTGTGATGTAACAGGAGGTACTTCCGTTGTCCAGTAATGCTCTCGCCAAGTGTGGTGTTCCATCACTGGCGATGACATGCACTACGGCAGTGGAAAGTAGTACTGATGTGTGTTGTGAACTACTGTTACTGGCGAGCGTGGTGTGCGCAGTGTCTTTGTTCGTTTCCTTGTGTATGTGTAGCATTGTGTTATGTTTCTTTTGACAATATTTACATTCTCCGCCACGACAAGACTTCGTTTCGTGACCGGTATGCAAACAGTTAGCACAGAAATTTGAAAACTTGGAAACCTTTTCTATTCTCTTTTCTACGGTCATTTGTTTGAATTGTGGACAAGCGAATAGATAATGGTGACCTTTACACAAGGGACATGGATTGCGTGATTGTTTTTCTTTATTGTCTGATTTGGATGTTTGTGATTTTGAATCTAATTTATTGATGTTTTTAGTGTCTTCAAGATTTTGTAAAAGAATACAGCGATCATTAAGATATGTTGTTAAATCTTGAAGTGTGGGCTTTTCTGCTGTATTATTGCTGATTGTTTCTTTCCAATATCTGAGTGTTCTGAAGTCTAATTTGGAGGTAATTAGATAAATTAACATTGTGTCTACTGTGGGTTCGCCTAAATTATTAAGTGCTCTGAAATTTTTGTTTACTGTGTCTAGTAATTGTCTGAGTGCTGTTGCGGATTCTTTTTCGATGTTTTTTATGCTGATTAATGCGTGTAGGTGATTGTGTATCAGTTGAGGCGTGTTATTGTACCTGTCTGTGATGAGTTCCCAAGCTACCCGGTAATTGTCTGATGACATTTCTAATGATTTAATCATTTCTGATGCTTCTCCTTGCAGAGATGCACGCAAATAGTGAAACTTTTGAATGTTATCTATTGATTTGTTCTTGTGTATGAGTGATTCAAAAGTGTCTCTGTATTCGAGCCAATTCTGATATTCCCCTGAGAAGTGTGGAAGGTCAATGGTGGGTAATTTAATGAATGCTTTAGTTGCTGATTCACCTGCAGTTGGAGTTTGTACAGACCCGTTGACGCAGGCAGTTCCATTGTCTCGCTGCAGCTGGATGGCGAGCGCAAGTTGATATTGATATTCCGTTTCAAATTGCTCCCGCTCCTTCAGCTGTTCGTCTGAAACCCCAATAATGTCGTCGATGAGGCACTGGTTTTTATCGTACTCATTTGCAAGGGACTTGTAGGACTCTAATCGGTTACTTAATTGTATTACGTCTAAATCGGACAACTGTTTTTTGGATAATAATGAATCTATATAATTTTTAAAAACCGTGACCTTTCCTTTGTGACTTGATCTCCTTTTTTTGTATGTATTGAGCTGTGTGAGAAAGTCATATTCATCGGGCTTATTAGATGTTTGGGCTTGTCTAGAATCAGTCATTGTTGAAACTTAATGAAAGTGATGTTTGAAACAATACTTAAATTGGATCGGAAATGTGGCAGGCACAGTGTGATGTTCACGCAACTTTACCAAATTACCCTCGGTGTGAGGCCAACTCAGTACGCTGAGAGCAAGGCGATGAAATCTGTACGGAATGAAAGAAAAATGTATTAGAAAACGATCGAATAATGAAAAGAAATGATTGGTGATTGGAATTAATCGAAGTCTTATGAGATTGCCAAGAAAATTTCGAAAAGTAAAATGTAGGTAGGCGGTGTGAGAAAAAAAAATCTGATGCAATAATTGCTTATGTTTGAATAATTACGTAGAAACTAATTGCTGAATTTATGGTTGGAAATGGGGATGGATGGCAATTAAGCAAGCTGACTGAATGTTTGATGGAACTGAAAAGATTGGTACTTTAAAGAATGAATTGGTCGGACTCACGAAACTGCTGCTACCAAACCCTTTTTTCGTCCTTTGCGATTGATGTGGTCGACGCTGCTTGATCGGCTGCTTCCAGATGCTAGTAGGCTGCGCTCGCTGTTGCGATGTCCGCTGTTTGACCTCCAGCTGAATTCTGGACGCGCGATGGTGTTTTTCGTGCCTTTGCGTCTGACGTGGCCCACGCTGCTTGATTGGCTGCTTCCAGTTGCTGGTAGGCTGCGCTTGCTGTTGCGATGTCCGCTGTTTGACCTTCAGCTGAATATTCTGGACGCGCGATGGTGACGTGGTTTGCGACCGCGACGCGAAATATTTAACTTTTACCTATTAGAAGGCCTCGAAGGACCATAGATAGGCCCAGATATTAAATAAAAGAGTGGACTGTATGATTTAAAAAGGTATAATAAAATCTAATAGGAGAATTAACAAATAAGTTGCGTGCGATCGCGGTTGAGGTGAAAGGTGGTAATGACGCGCGAGCTCTTGTCTTCAAGCCCGCGCCCCGCGCGCCCGGTCCCCTCGTCGCGCTGGTGTGTGTAGTGTTGACGCTGTGTGCGTTGACACACCCCGTTCAAGCACACCGCGAGGTGAAAAATTAAACTGACTAAAATTTAATCTGCCCCGTTCACGGTCGTCCGCTGGTATAAGTTTTCGCCTGACTAGGATATATTTTAGCGACCTTTTTACCTCGCTAAATTTTAGTTTGCTGTCAGATTGACATTGAGCTGTTTGTTGTTTTATTTGCTCGATTCGCGCCCTAGAAAACGAATATTTCTACCGAGTACTTAATTCAGGGGCGTAGCTACCGCCGTATCTGCCGTATCAATTATACGGGGCCCCCGGGCCACGGGAGCCCCCAACGTGCGTAAGCTAAAATTAATAAAAACTTCCTAAATTTTTCTTCATTTTTTCCCGCGTAAAGCGTGCGTTCAAAAGTTGGCAACACCCTGCATTGGTTATCCTGGGCTGCGGGATTTCCCCGTTTACACTATTGTCCATAAAGGCAGAAAGTTGAGAAAAACTAAAGTCATCATCAGCTATACCTAAATGATTTAATAAATTAGTTTGCCGAAAAAAAGGCAAGGATAGTGAAGATAATTAACTATGTTCAAGGCATTCTGCCAGACGTTCTACACGAGCGGCCTGTAGCCAAACTTTACACAGAAAGCCTACAATGCCTTGCGCGTCCAGTATAATAATGTGTTCAGGGCATCGATCACTAATAAAAAACTAGATACACAATCAGCGGCAAAAAGTGTCCTCACCAAATGAGCGCCCACTCGAACATTTGGGTGTGCTTTTAATCTAGTAGCATTTGAACGCTCCGACAGTAAACATGCCTCAGTGCTCGTTTAAAAAGTGTAAAAATCACACATCCAGGACGCTAAAAAAGGATGAAATTTCATATTTTCGGTAAGTATTAATATTATCATTAATTAATTGTTATCACTGTATTGTAAATACTGATATTTTGTCAAGAAATCATCGTAAAATCATTTTTTAGATTAAGTCGTAATAAATAGCAGGAGTTATAAGGCATCTCAATAGTAAAGACCCTTACTAAACGCATTTAATCATACTATCGCATGCCCACTTAATTTGTTCGAGTTATGTGCGTTGATTCTGTTCCATTTGTTGGAGACGCTATTGTTTTTTTATTTTTTTTTATTATTAAAGTATGATTGTTTTTTTTTTTGTCTAATGAGACTTCTTTACTGTTTCTCTAAATATTATAGTAACATTTTATAGATTTAATTTTGAATATGTGCATGTAATAAAATTAAAGACGTGAGTTTTTTTTAGCAAGTGCAAAGTGATGAATATGTATGAGTGCGTAGGAGTGAGTAGACCAGAGAATGGGCAGTAGCGTTTTCTTAGTTAGTCTTTCATCACTGCGATCTCCAATCCGCCTGCCAAGCGTGGAGATTACGGAAAATTCCTCCCATCATGGGAGAGGCAAGCAGTGGACGTTATGGGCTGTTGTTGTTGTTGTTGATGATGAATATTATGGAGGAATGTGAAGGAATCACCAGGTCTATTACGTATCTCTGTTGACAGCTCGAAATGATAGTAACTGGGCTGTGTTCATTAAATAACTGTCAAAAGGTTAGTTTCGTATTATGTATGACCAGTCGCTATCAAATATGACGTCATAGGTGCCTATCGTGGCTGATAGTCACCACAACTCATTTTGTCAGACACTTTCGTATCGATTCTTCTAATATTGCAAATATGTAAGCATAGTGGACATCAAATTCAAGACAACTGAGTTTGAAGTGGCTTTCGTGAAAGACGTTACACCGTACCCGGGCTGTTAGTCACCGTAAAGTGATATCCACTCTGTGTAATACGTAATACCAATATTTTGACATTCACGGTTGTCATCAAAGTTCGGTGTACAACCGAAGCTTGATAGTCACTGGATATCAGAAAGATACGTAATAGGCCTGCAGAAGGCTACGCAAAACAGCTGTACTTCGATATTCTTTCCGAACTTTCTGTACTTTTTATATTTTGTAACTATTGAATTTAGCTTTAAGTTGTTTCTCAAGCAATATCTTTAAATTTTTGACACATAATAAAGAATAAATAAATAATTAAGACTGTTTCAATTACTTTCATTACTAAATGAATGTGGTGCCCTATCCAAAAACATATTTAAATTATAAACTTTACACTTACCATTACAGTTAGACACCATAGAATAGAATTGCTTCATTACATTACACCAATTTTTTAAAACAAGTTTAACATTTTTTATTTTAATTAACAGTAACAAAAATTATTCAGTTCGACTCCGTTCATTCCTTGTCCAACCGCCGAGCCTCGGTCGTAAAATTTTATTGCTTTTTATTGGCACTTTGTAATTCTGACTTTAAAACATGCGTGTAAGGTTGAATTTGTTTTGAAATGGGTTGACCAGCGAGTATCGGTCGTAAAAGGTTATACTTTTTGTCCGTAGCTTTGTGAATACAACTTTAGGCAATGTGTATAAGGTTGAATTTACATTAATGTGTATTTATTTCAACTACAAGTACGTCAAAACATTTGGCGACAGTTTTTAGAGAACTTTTGCATGGGATTGTGTATCTAGTTTTTTATTAGTGATCGATGGTTCAGGGCTCTGTTTCGGCTCCCTCGGTATTGCAGTGCATCACGCCATGTTTGCTGACGCCAGCGTAGATGACTTCTACGCAATTATGCGTAAAAAAGTAGCGTCGGTGGTGCGCTGAGTACGGGGGAGCCCGAATACCGTCCTCAGGATGTTTGGCGAGAGAACCGATACTGTTCTGCACAGTAGGTTCACTGAACTCCATGTGTTGCGGGACCGGTGAGCCTACTGTGCAGGGGTAGACGGTGTGTCCAGTTTGTTGTCGTTACCTACTTTTAATTACTAACAATAGATATAACCGGAATTCTTGTTACTAACAATCTTGTCTTGCCTATGGACTTTTTTGTCTGAATTATTATTATTATTATTATTTTTTAAATTAAGATGAACCATTTTTTTTTCTTTTGTGATAAATCTTAACCCTTCCTAAGGAAACCCCAAACAATTTTTATACGGGGCCCCGCCAAGGCACGCTACGCCACTGACTTAATTCATCGTCTCTGGTGCCGATTCCCTTGTTCACAAACTAAACTAAATTTAAGTTAAATTCATCTTTTTCTTTCTATTTCATTATGAAAAGGACAGAAGATAAATATTAGTTTAATCCTGTCAAATTAGTCAGCACCTGACGTAATTTGATGTAATTTTAGTAGTCAACTTTTTAATCGCGTCTAAAACTTGTATGGCGCTGATTAATTTGACAGAACATAACTAAAATTTATCTTCTGTCCTTTTCTTAATGAAATAGAAAGAAAAAGATGCACTGAACTTAAATTTGGTTTAGTTTGTAAACAAGGGAATCGGCACCTCTGTGAATTTATTTGTGGATCATGGACTGTTGAGTTGAATTGATAGTTGTTACTTGTTTGACAAGCTGAGCTGTCAATGGAATTTGATAGTTAACATCATTGACTTGAGAAGTAGATGGACTGGAAATACCTACAAAAAAAAGGTGCCACAAAATTTCTCATAAAATGGCTGCCAATGATAGGGATGTACCAATTATGAAATATAGTGTTACTACAATAAGTATCGATACTAATACTACATAATAGTTTTACGAGTCTTACTAGATATCACGTTGGAATCATATTTATAATTTACTAAGCACTTCGAGTCTTACTAGATATCACGTTGGAATCATATTTATAATTTACTAAGCACTTCGCCCGCGAAAATTGTGATAGCTCGGCTAATTTGCATGGCATCAATATAATTTATATCCTATGTTACTCGGTAAAAATGTAGCTTTATAATGGTACTTAAAATATTTTTTAACAGTAGTTCTTGAGTTAAATCGTAACAAACACACAAACAAAAAAGCAAATCTTTCCTCTATATTATTATACCATAGATTCTTAGTCTGTTGTAACAAAAAAATGAGTAAGTTTAATGCTCCTCTGATATCTGACCGTTAATTAATGTAGTGTTTTTTCTGCACAGAATTTATAAACAATTTTAGTCGCATCACTTTTGCGCTTTCGCTTATTTTATATCTGGTCTGTAGCTTCTAGTAGGTATGCGGACTAGGTTTGCCAGATACAGTAATTTAATTTCCTGGCCAATTCGAAGGATACTAATTTGGTGGGTACGAAAATAGTTATTGGTCTTTGTAAATTGCATTTCTTGTAATATTTTACAAACATACCAATACACCTAGGTATGTCAAAAATCAACTTACCAGCTTTAATTGCTCATACTCTGCAGATTATTTTTAAATATGAAAACACAAACATTAATTGAGTATCCTCGTTTTTAGTTATTCATTAAATAAAACTTCGGTAAAAATCAACATGTGTTTTATTTATTCAATAAACATTTGGTATGAAAACAACAATGCATATCAAAATAAAACATAAACTACTTATTAATTTCTAAAGAGTGTTAGTTTGTTCAAAAACTGCTTTCCGAGCCACGCAGGAAACTCTGTATAAAAAGGGTGGTCACCCATCCACAGTCCAACCTAGGCAAACACGCACACTTTGCAAGAAGGCCAGGGAATCGTAAAACGGTCGACTTCTAAGTAGGTGGATACATACCTCTTTGTGCATTGTTTCCACAATTAGATGGGGTAGCTGCAATGGAGGCATTACAGTAGAATTAGATGGGGTAGCTGCAATGGAGGCATTACAGGTAGATGTACAAGAAACATCCGATTTTTTAACGTTGCTCGTCTCACAGAAAACATATGGCTCTTGATGTTGTTTTTTGATGGATGCCTGAAAAAAATAGGAATTTCGTTATGCAATATTTGTTTTGTATTGTGTAACGGGCTGGTGTCCGTAACTCCACGTCAAATTCGTCAGTCAAAACGCGTACCTAATTTGCGTGCGAACAATAATAATCATATTTTTTCGAACCGATTAGCACACGTATGTACTATACCGATGTTGTACCAGCACAGCGAAGGAACTAGTATCGGAAAATATTACAGCAACGGTACTACACTATTCCACCATGACATATTATTGTAAACAAACGAATGAAATTATGAAATTAAAAAAAGGTCTGTTGGACGAAAATAAGCCCAAATATGAACACTACAGCCATAAATTCACGATCCCTTAGCATTTTTTTCCTCAAAAGTGTATTACTATGTGTAATCATTCATGAAAACCGGCTACTAACCTGTGCAAAGACAATTGAGGTTGATTTTCCTTCTTTCTTGCACCACACTTCATAACACAACACGCAGGCATGTTGAATAGCTGTTTTCCACCATATACGTGCAATTTTAAAGATAAACTCTTCGTAATTTTCTCACAAATCTCAATAAATGCAAAAGTAAACACTCATTTGACAGCAGAACTACCACAAAACTCGTCGCATAATATGGCGGATACGGCACTTACCTACAACTGTTACTACGACGTCACAACAAAATGTTGTCATTATGAGCAACAGCTGAAATATTGTTGTCTCTTTTATCAAATACGATTACCACATTAGATAGAATGAAGCAAAACGATATTTCACATTCTGTTTCGTATTTCACTCACATTTGTCTATGCAAATGTATGTATAGAATATCGGGGCCCCTCCATATTTCTTTCTATCTCTATGGTTAACATTGATTTAAGCCATAGTAGACCGATGACTCCGTTCAGCGAACCCTCGCTAGTTTAATTTTTATCCGGTGAAAATTTCGCCGGCATAATTAAACGTACCCCAGTGTCCATCAAATAACTGTCAAAAGTACTCAAAAGGTTAGTTTCTTAATATGTATGACCAGTCGCGATCAAATATGACGTCATTGGTTGTCATCGTGGCTAATAGTCTGGATCACTGATTTAATAAAGAAGGAGATATGCTCCGCAAGACGAAAATGTATCGGAACCCTGTGTCTTCACTTTGCCCCTACCACACGGCAACTACTACACATGCAGTTCACGAAAAGTAATAGATACGCAGTTGCGCACACACCCGCATTTCTTAAAACTGAACGTCCTACACAATCCATTAAAAACCTTATGACATCAAACACAGCGTGTATTTACTATGCACCGTACAACTTACCCACACAAAAACATCACTCGCTATCGTTGTGTTGTGCAAAAGCATAAGTACGCTAGTGATTGACTAAATCGGAAAGTTGTCGAATCTTTCATTTATTATTGTGTACATTTTTTTTGGGGTCCTGAAAATAAATAAATAAAAATAATGTCCAGAATATAATATTATAATAAAAATAAACAATATGTAGCTAAAAATATATTATGAAGTAAATTAAAACAATAAAATATCCGGTTACGTTGGTTTAGGCTGTCATGGCCTATTGAAACAGTAGTTAGTAGCACGAGGATAAGGCATAATATACGATAATTCAAAGCTAAAAACACTCCACCGATTAAACCTGAAATGTAATTAACTTACTTTACGAAAGTTGGTTACGCATTTCTGTACTATGCTGTAAAATATTCAAAATACATAAAAAACATTATTTGACATCGACCTTCCAACCGGGTTAAAACGGTTGACAAATTGAAAAATAAAACTTAAATAGTAATATTTAATTCGTCAATCGACATTGTCGATAGCCTACATTAGTGGATCTGCACAAGCACATCCCTAACTCGTCGCAAGAAGCAGCGGCCGTACTACGTGATTCATCTGCGTAATGAAATATCGTTTTGTGATTTTTACATTACTGGTTCAGTCACTTAGCGACAAACTTAGGTAGTGGTTAAGGAGTAATGTATTTATTGCAAAAATAGTACAGTCGCTGTGATATTTGAAAACAAACCTAACATAAAGCAACAAATATTTTACGATTTGTTGATTTTTCATGATTAAGACAAATATAGTAAAATACTTGTACTTACACATGATAAGTAATTCCGTGATCAACAAAGTTTAGGTTTATGCTTCGGTTTTTACAAAAAACCCCTGAATAAAACGGAATTGCTATAATTTGTCACGATCGCGGTCGAAAGTACACTAGTTCGCGGAGATGGCCATTTGCCTATGACATGGCCGACTGGACAAGTGGACATATCGCGCGGACACCGACACGCCCCCTTACCAATTCTCCTGTTTTTTACATTTCTATGGTCTGGATAGTCACCCTCATTTTGACAGACGCTTTCGTATCGATATTTATATTATTTCGATTTAAGCTTCGTGGAAGACGTTAAACCGTACCCGGGCTGTTTGTTAGTCACCGTAAAGTGATATCCACTCTGTGTATTAAGTAATACTTTTGACATTCTCGGTTGTCATCAAAGTTAGGTATACAACCGAAGCTTGATAGTCACTGGATATCAGAAAGATACGTATTATGCCTACAGGTATAATGAAGCGAATTCGACAGATTCCACATTATCACAAATATCATAAAAATACATAGGTACACCCATCTTTGCTCTCGCTTAGTCGAGTAAACAGCATAAAAGCTGCATAAATGCCATATTTTTAGAGAAAACAAAAACTGTTTCAGTGATTATTAGGGGGCAAAATGTAATTTATAAGGATAATAGTTCGTTACTCAATGATATTTTCGTTGTTACTATTTTCGTATTACGCATCACGTTTGTCATGATAATTATTGTCATTTTAATAAAAAAAAAAAAAAATTAAGATGGATTTCTTTAAATAACGTATCGTTAGATTTGTCTCATCGTGGTGTTCTTAGATAGGTGACCTAAAAAAAATACCGTGGCAATAATTTCGTAAATTACCGTGGCAATAATTCCGTAAATTACCGTGGCAATAATTTCGTAAATTACCGTGGCAATAATTTCGTAAATTACCGTGGCAATAATTTCGTTATCGATACACAATAACAACGAATAATAAATCCAAAAGCAAAGAACATAGCGACTTATTAGTTGAGGCTCATTAACATAATTATAGACCGCCTTAATCATCACAATAATGGGTTGGTCCCGACCAAGGCGAAAGCTCCAACCAGTCCGCGAAATTCAAATTATCTTAAGTTTTTTGCAATTTGCAGGCCAGTGCTAAGTTGTATGTTGATTAAAATTGTATTATATAGTGTATTATCTATGATTAAAATACTATTCACGGCTGTAAGACGTATGTAGTTACAGAATTATAATCATCAATACAACCCTCCAAATATATCTATATAGTATATCAAGGTAGTTGAGGTTTATACATAGTTATTACACTATAATTATAATACAAGAGGTTTATATCACAGAACATATAAAGGAGGTTAGAAGGGCCTTGTGGGCGGGGTACGGGCGCCGCGGTTATGAGCAAATGCTCAATATCAACCGAAATTTAATTTACCGGCCAGCAATCGCTATCTTGTTTTGACAGCGTACGTAAGCTCCGCAAAAAATATTAAATTATGCCGTCTTGCGCTATTATAACGTGTCGGAAAAGAAGCCAGGTGTGTAGTGTAGCACGAGAAGGGATTTCTTTCCACCGGTAAGTCCAAAAACATTAAAATACTTGTGATATTTGTAATTATAACATTAGCATTATGAAGTTTGTAGACAAAAACGAAATAATCGCAAGCAGACGAATAGTAATACATTTGCTTGCAATAGATGGACTATACATTTTGCATTACGTGAGCGATCGCGCAATGTATTACGTTCACTGCGAGAGTCCCGAGTGCCGAAC
This sequence comes from Xestia xanthographa, assembly GCA_905147715.2. Lineage (NCBI taxonomy): Eukaryota > Metazoa > Arthropoda > Insecta > Lepidoptera > Noctuidae > Xestia > Xestia xanthographa. Next base: position 5,089,380 of record LR990661.1, on the reverse strand, counting down.
CAAAGGTGTAATTCCACGAACTCTAGGCACATCGATAGTGCTGTGCCAATTTGTAAACATATGTCGATAATTACTATGATACAATGGATTATTATCAATAGTACACTTTATAACTAAAATAATATTATTTATTACGACCGATTGTTAAATAGATTAATTAAACAGAACTAGTGTATTTTTTTTCTTTTTGAACTGGTGTTAGGCACCGGAAATGTAAGGTTGAGAGGCAACCGACTTTCTCTAATGAACAAACAATAAACACGGTAAATATTCCATGTTAGATCCTAATGTTTATAATAAAATTGGTTTTAAAATTCAGTTACTTACGTATTTTTTATTTGTTTTTATATCGGTGTAATTTATCTATAATATGTATGTATTTAGAAATATAAGTATGTTTATCAGTTGTCTAGCCAGGGCCCATGCCCCGGGCGGCAAATTCAAGCTGACGTATGGTCAAAGTTGCGTTAATGATGAGTTACGATACGACATACCAGCCCAAGATTTGAATGAGGTAGACAAACTCTTTGAGAGCTAAACTGTAGACCGCTTATTTCAGCATCATGGTCATTGAGAATCTGGCGGACCCGCTTAGATGCCACTACCTCCCAAAACAAACTGCGGAGTTTTCAGACTCCTCGACCCTCTCCAGGGCTCAGGATTTCAACCTCAAGAAAAACAAAGATTGGAGGCACTCCTATACCTACATGCCAAACCTATGCCGTACCAACTTCTGCAGCATAATCAGGGCCTATCTGAGGGATAGAGATACCATCTACCATTCTACCCGGGTGGCAAGAAGGATGTTGCGTGGGAGTGATTCGTTCTGGTGCCGCAACTAGGGAACATGGGTTCGACTGGGCGCTTCTTCATGCTGTCTGTGTCATCTATTATGCCGATGACACGCTGGTGAAGGCACGGGGGAAACGTTTCGGTAGGTGACTATTTTGGCGACAGCTGGGGTCGTAGATGGGATCCGGCGGTTGGGTGGCATTTCAGAAATCTGAGGCCCTCTATTTCCGGCGAACGTCGTGTCAGAAAGTGTCCGTATCAGCGTCGAGTCGACGAAGTACCTGGGACTCGTCCTTGATAGTTGGCTAGTACCTACTGCGGGGGGATCCAATAAGATTCTATATGGGGATCGTACGACCCATAGCGCTCTACGGAGGGCCAGTATGGGCGGAAAACCTGTCGACCTAAATACCCTAATTCAGCGATGAACCCAGAGAGCGATGGCCGTCAGGGTAAAGAGAATAAATCAAACGGTGTTCTTCAAGGCGGCGAGCTTTTTGGCCGGATCACCACCCTGAGATCTTGACTTTATAGTCCTTACATAAAGCGAGCTCCTGATGCGTCGCCATGATGTCGAGGTGTACAGGGCTGTGTTCCACTAGGTCCTAGTGGTGGAATGAGAGGCTCGTACAATGAAACAGAGTGCACACCACTTTTACGGTGATAAGACCCGTGACGAAGAAGTGGCTTAAGAAACGTTATGGCGCCCTCATTTTCCGTCTGACACAGGTACTCTCCGGGCATACGTTGTTCGAAAAGCATCTGTGCCTGTGCAGTTCGGGAACCGACGCCCTGTTCACTACTGTGGAGACTGCTCTGAAGTCAACACGGAACTAAAAGTTATTTGCGATCATCTATGAGCCAGGAACGTTTGTCAAGTCTCGCAATCTTAGCGATAGAAAATCGAATGGCACATGAAATAAATTATGGCGAGGCCTATGTCCGTCCGATGGCTGAAATAATGATGATGATAAAGGTAAAAATATAGACGGGCAGGGGCGGCATTTTTCAGTTTTTGCCACCCCTCGAAAATATTCAAGATGGGGCTATGGGGCTGCCAGAGTAATGACAAACAACTTCAAAAAACCAGTATGCATCAATGGAAAGAATATAGAATATGTAGGGTACTTTATTTACCTAGGGAAGCAAGTGTCATTCTTCAAGACGAGCATGTATGAAGAAATACAACGAAGAACAAACATATATCACTAAAATTGTGACAACGCAGAGAGCGATGGAAAGAAGAATATTATACTAAAATACAAAAAGTAAAAAGTGCAAACATCAGAAAAAGACAAAGCTTACAGATGCCCCAACAAAAGAACTAGCATTAAAATGGCGTTGGGCAGGACATGTCGCACGCCTCGGTGATGACATGACAGATGAGACTATCCAAACTACCAAATGGACTGGGCCACCGCACCGGGCAAAAGGTCAGAAGAAAAAAAAAAAATCGGGCAAAAGAAAGGTCGGAGACCCTTTATTAAAAGATGGGCTGAAGATATAGCGCAGACTACTGGCCCGAACTGGCTAAATATTGCCAAGGACTAAGTAGAAGTGGAAAAAGATGGGAGGCCTATACCCTAAATGGGGCTACATCTCCAATCTTCAATAAAAATAACACTACTAGCTAGGATAAGTAAAAGACTACACGACTAACATTTAAATATGATTAAGTACTTATTGTTACAAAGAGTGTAAAAGTTGAGATTAGAAATAAAAGGCTTTTTTTTATTTTTTATTACAATATGGGCCTGCTCTTGACCTCGACCACGCCTGATGATTTCAACTGCTGTGCCGGAGGTTCCTTAGGCCCTTGCTTTTTCTTCTGTCTCTCAAGCCGGTTGCGTCTGACATAGGGCGCTGGTTGCTTCAGGTGTACGGTCCGAACGTGCAGCTTCTTACTGTTTGACTGAGAGAACGCTTTGCCGCAAACTTCACACTCGTAAGGTTTTTGACCCGTATGGCTCTGTAATAAGCGAGAGAGGGATAGTGTGAGTGAGTAAGTAATAAGTGAATAAGCAATATTGGACACTATTCATTGGTTCTGAACGGTAGATTTGCATTTCAACAGATTCGAAAGTCACACCATCGTGCGCCGCATAACGGCATAACCATTGCAATGTCTATGTTTTAAGCATGAGGTCCCTTTTTGTTCATGTTAATATACCTACTGATATTAAATAATTAAATTACAGAAAAATACATGATCTAATCAAATTAACTACCAACGTTCACACACGCGAAAGATAGTTTGTTTGTCTGTTTGTCAGGGTTTAACTGTTGAACCGATTTCAATATAATTTGTTAGACAAGTAGACAATGGGATAGGATAGGAATGAAAGAATACTTTTTACCGTTACGCGAATCCACGAAGAAATAATAATTATAATGCGAAATAATATGGCAATAGAATCTGTGTGCAACTATGTATTTAAAATACTCACAAAAGAGTGTCTATATAGCGCTCCTTTAAACTTAAAAGCTTTGAAGCACACCGAGCAAGGATAAGGTCGGTCGTCTGAGTGCGTTTTCTCGTGATTGCTCAAATTGATTCGGTTGTAGAACGCCTTGTCACACTGCTTACATTTGTACGCGCGCTCTTCGAAGTGCTTGCGTTTGTGGTATATTAGGAAGGCGTTGGCCTGTTGAAAGTGGAGAGAGAAAAGTGAAATTATTGATACAGTACCGATTCCTTTTTTTTGTTTAAGTATGCGCAATAGTCCCCAACCATTTGATGGATTTGAGTTTGATTTTACATGTTTATTTATTCTATTTTCAAATCCGCTATGTTATTCTATTTGCTGTTGTTCATCCAGTGAAGCAATAATGTAGGTTACCCTAGCGTCAGGTCATATTGGTCAAACATTGCAAAATTTGAACCCACAGCACAGACCATGAATCGCAATCGCAACAGATTTGATAAAATCAGAAAGATTTTATGACGACACTAAACATTTGCCCTCTGATCATCCCCAAGTTGTTAGGGTAAGCTTTGCCTAATTGCCTCTTAGGAGCGCACGCCCATGTCCCTAACACGACAGATTACATAAAGTTAGACCCGTGCTAAGACTACTTGAACAAGAAATTGATTACTGTACCATTTGACCACCGGATATCACTAGACGAGCAAATGTGTGCAACAAAAATTAGGCATTTTATGAAACAATATTTACCCAATAAACCCAATTTATAGAGCATTAGAGTTTTTTGCTCTCTTTCTGGGTATGCGTACAGTTTGAGGTTTACTCAGGAGATTGAACGTTTACCTGGCGAACCAGACCTCGGAGTCGTATACAATACAGTTATTCGATTGTTACGACCAGTCCCAAGGCACATCTATCATATTATTTATTTTGACAATTTTTATACCAATATTCCTCTGCTACATTACTTGACCAAAGAAGGTACAGTACCCGGCAATAAATATTGCACATCGACCTTTGGAAAGAGTCAATCGGCTAATTTCGGCTTCGTAGAGCGTTATCTCTGTCGCACACTACCTATGTGACGTTTGTCAGTCGTTGTTCAAGTGCGATAAAGTGCGGTCGCGTCCAGTTCAAAATATATATTAAGAGTTGTGAACACCCCCAAATTTAAATAATTTAAAATTGCACAATGGCATCTTTAGGAAAAAGAGGGAAACCTTTACGAGGTCAGTCACGCGAAATTATCTACAATGTTTATAAATATTTTGTAACCGAAACTGACAGATTTAAAAAAAATGAAGATGAAAATGTAAGTTGTTATTTTAAGAAGGTTCAAGAGCGAGTTGCAAATGCCACTGGAATTTCAAGAAGAACTTTGAACAATATATTAAACGAAGTCAGTACTGAAACACATTCTACTGAAATAAAGTTCAGCACTCCAAAAAAAGGGAGACCAAAAAAGCAATTTCGTTTGCATATGGACGATTTTGATTATGATGTTGTTCGAAGAATGGTGTATGATTTTCACTTACGATTTAATGAACTGCCAACAATAAAATCATTAAAAGCTAATTATCTGAAGCTATTAATTACAATGGGTCTGAAAAGACGTTGAGAAAAATACTTCACGAGATGGGATTTCGGTTCACTAAAATGGAAGATAATCGAAAACTTCTAATGAAAAAGCACGATGTAAGTCTCAAACGGATGGAATACCTCGATAAAATACGCAAATTTCGCGAATCAGGAAAAAATATCGTCTACATGGATGAGTCTTACATACATACATCCCACACTAAAGGGAAATCTTGGAGTGATGACAAGAAAAAAGGAGTAAAAAAGCCAATTTCAAAAGGTCAACGTTTGATAATAGTTCATGCGGGTAATGAAAAAAGCTTTGTACCCGGTGCCTTTTTAACGTATCCACGGACACTACAGGTGACTATCACAATGAAATGAATAACGATAACTACGAAAAATGGCTGGTTAATCAATTAATACCAAATATACCCAGTGATTCTGTTCTAGTTATCGATAACGCACCCTATCACAACAAATATGTTGAAAGACCCCCCAACTCAAACACCATTAAACAGGAAATGATCCACTGGTTAAACAGACACGAAATTCCAGTAGGTCCAAAATTAACAAAAACCCAGATTTACGCTATTATATGTCAGCACAAGGAGAGGCATACAGAGTTTTCCGTGGACAAAGTACTTGCCGAACATGGGCACACTGTGTTGCGATTGCCACCATATCATCCGGATTTTAATCCAATAGAAAATATATGGTCTCAACTGAAAGGCTATGTAGCCTCTAGAAATGTGGGTATGAATTTAACTACAGTAAAAACATTATTGACTGAAAAAGTAAACATGATCGGGGCTGAAGATTGGAAAAAGGTTTGCGATCATGCAATCAAATGTGAGAATGAATAAAGAAGCATTCAACACGGTTTAGACAATTACACTGATAGACTAGTGATAAATACGGCTGACAGTGACAGTGATATTGATCTCTTTGAGAGCACAGATAGTGAAATGGAAGTAATTGAGAATTAGAATTATTTTTATTTTTATTACAATGTCTCATTTTAACAATATGATTAATGTTGTTTATTATGTACACTACAGCTGTAATTTTCCAAAATAATTAAAGACGAAAACATAATGGGAACATGTTTTTTTTATTTTATTTTACCCCAACCTAAAGCCATCACTATAGAAAAATTGGTGTATTTTATACAAATAATAATTATCAAAAGAAGCAAATCATAATTGTTTTAACAGCTCCTAATAGATACCGGACTGTTTGTATTTCGTGCGAGAGAGATAGCGCTCTACGAAGCCGAAATTAGCCGATTGTCTCTTTCCAAAGGTCGATGTGCAATATTTATTGCCGGGTACTGTATTTATTGTCTTGGCACTGTACAGAGAAACAGGCTTGGTAAGTCTAGTAAGTACCTAAGTTTATTTATTCTATTTTCAAATCCGTTATGTTGTTCTATTGGCTGTTGTTCATCCAGTGAAACAATAATGTAGGTAGCTTTTCTACATGAGTTTGGAGCAGTCGCAGCATATTATAGCATCAGCCGATTCAGAGGCCCATGGGCGGCATAAAGACTCTGATACCAGCCCGCCTAGCATGACCACCGTAGAAACGAAAGAGAATCGACTAATCTTTTGTTCATCTGTCATTTTATCGATTCAATGACAGGTGAACAAAAGATTTGTCGATTCTCTTTCCTGTCTGTCTACGGTGGTCATAGAAAGAAAGAATAGCATCACACCTGTTTCCCGCAAATAACTCATCCACATAGATAGTAGAGGTGTATAACTCATCCACATTTTGTCAGTTACGTTCAAATCCCATTGGATGGCACTCAGAACAATACAATTTCCATCAAGAGCATTGTGTTTTCTTTTAATTATAAGCAAATAACTGATTGTATAAAAGTGTACATACACTGAAACTCTTGCCACATATATCACATACATGGTTCTTCTGTATGGGATACTTCTGGTCAGGGTGTGCTCGACGGAAATGTGGCCAATACTCGCGAGCGTTCGAGATCTCTTCCGGACACTGCAACAAATCATGTGTATCTAAGTGAATATTATAGTTACCTACCTCTTGAATCACTCTATTGCTGAAAACTGCATTAAAATCCGTTGCGTAGTTTAAAAGGGATTCCTTTTTTTTGCATAATCTTCTTTTTCACAACAGTTATACTTTGGTATAACTGTTTTGGCATAATTTGTTTTGCCATAATAATACTTTGCCAAAATTTTTTTTGCCATACTGTTTATGTTGGCATAATCATCTTGAAGGCTAATTTGTTTTGGCATAAATTGAATTTTGCATAATGTTACTAGGCATAATGACTATTAGCATAATAGTATTTAGGCATGCAAATAATATAAATACCAGAATAAAATTTGAGTTATTTTTACGTAATTAATATGAAATAAAAATTCATTAAGTTTACTACAAAAGTTAGTGGCAGAAACGAATCGCTGCAAAACCGACTCCACGTAGTCTTGTCTGCCCTACCCCTAGAGTATAATTTAAAATCGCGTAGGCGTGGAGGGGCGAGGCGGCCTGCGAGTTGAGGAGCAGGTGGTTGTAACACTCGCCGCCGCTGCTGTGGTGAGCGTTAAACACATCTGCGACGATAAGCTCGCGTGGGACCGCCGGTGCCCCGCAGCGCCGGAGCCGTGACAGAAACCTTGCCTGCTGCATGTTGCATACTGCATGCTTGCTTGCTGCATGCTGCATGATTGATGAATGCATGCTTGCTGCATGATTGCTGCATGCTTGCTGCACGCGTGCTTGCTTTATGCTTGCTGCATGCATGGTGTATGCTTGTTTGCATGCTTCTTACAGGGAAAAAACGCACATATGTTCACAATCAACTATGTTCAAAACAAATATGTTATGTATTACCTGAATTTACCTGCTTCGGAGAGATGGTTTTATTCCAATCGTCAAAATAAATTGGTATATCCAATTAGGGTATGTCTAACATTTTAGGATTATGCTTCTTTGTTATGCCTATAAAAATTATGTTTTAGTATCATTATGCGTAAATCAATTTATGCCTAACAATGGTATGCTTAATCATAATTATGATTACATAAATTATGCTTAAAAAAATTATGCGTAAGCTGTTATGCGTAAAAAATGTTATGCGAAAATATAATTAGTAGTAACAAAAGTATGCCAAGTTATATTAGGTCTTAAAATTTTATGCAAATGGATAGGGAACCAGAAGGAACCACTAACATTTTAGGACTTAATTATTATGCTTCTTTGTTATGCCTATAAAAAATATGTTTTAATATCAATATGCATAAATAATGTTAAGCGGAAATATAATTAGGAGTAACAAAAGTATGTCAAATTATATTAGGTCTTAAAATTTTATGCAATGGATAGGGAACCTTATAAAACCATCATCAGTATGAAAATTATGGGATCCTGCCGTTTTGCCGAAAAGATTTTGACAAAATTTCGTTTCCCAAACAAATTTTAGCAACCTTTTTTTTTGCAAACTGAGTTCGTAAAATATTTATAGTAAATTTCACGAAAAGAAAAATGAAAATGTTTAACTCCAACTTACAAGAAAGACAATGGCACTATCGTTATTCATAAGCAAATAATTAAAATATCTTACTGGTGCTGAAAATTATTGCGTCAAATAGCATGAATTTGAGTAAAAAATGTAATAGGACTCATCATGCAAAATATTTTTACATCACAATTTTAAATTTTTTGCAATGAACATTAGCAATTATTTAGATTAGGTTAATTTCTTCTTTAAACAAAATGGGTAGGTTAGGTTAGGTTAAAACTGTGACCTCCAGAAACGACTTGCATTAATAGAAAAAAGAGATTGTTTTTAGTAGGTTACCCGGAACTGAACTATTTAGATTAGGATATTACTTATTTAAAAAAAAAATGGTTAACTTAACAAAAATGTGAACTGCTTAGTGCGTAGGAGGTCACAGTTTTAACCACTGTGACCTCCTACGCACTAAGCAGTTCACATTTTTGTTATTGAAGCATTTGACTGAATAGGAAAGGGTGAATTGAAAACTGACGATACTAAATATTTGGCTTTTTTGATTTTTGCGTAAAAACTGTTATTCCAACTGAAATATTTTACTAAATAAAAAATGTTTAAAGTACTAGTTGGTAAACAAGTTATAGTTTTAACGTTCATTTCCCAAACATTAGGTTTGCGTTACAAATTTTTGTGAATAGATTTTTTGCTAAGTAATAATTTGGCAAATGAAATTACATAAGCGAAAAAAATTTTGGGCACTGAAAATTTGTCAAATTCCTTTCGGTCAAACAAGCTCCCTTGTACCCGAAAATTATAGGAAAAAATCATCAAGATCACAAGTTAATACATACGTATTCACATTTAGCAGGCCACCTGTATTTAGAAGGTTTCTTCCTGTAGCTCTTGGGTATCTTCAGCGCGTGTTCCTTCCGACGATGCAGCCGCAAGTCTTCAGAGTTCGCGAACGTCGCGCCGCAAATCCGACAGCCTTTACTGTTCAACAACAGACGAATACGAATCGTATGTCAACACGGGACCCTCTATCTGGCAGAATTTCGATGCTCCGAAATTTATTTGGCATAACACACATTGCATAATCTTCTTTAAACGAATTATTTTAAGGCATAAAAAATATATAATATAGATCTGTTTATATTGTCCGAATTAACAATGGCATACTTTCCAGGTGGCAGAATTTCATTTGGCATAATTAAAGTTCCGCATAATTTCGACGTTTATTTAGAGCAGTTATTATAGCATTTGTAATCATAAATAAAATGTAACTTTTTTGACGTGATAACGTCAAATACCATTTTTTTTTATATCAACAATAACTGAATATCAAACAAACAAACAAACAAACGAAATTGAACTGTATGTCAACTCACATAGAGTCTGTAGTCTGTGTGTGCTTAGTGGATATCACCATGTGTCTCTTGTACGCCTCGGTCGATATGAACTTGACGTCACACTCTTCGCAATATGGACCTTCTTCTGAATTTTCTTCTGCTTTCTCCTAAACATACAGAAAACTGGATTAGCCGTCAGGGATTGTTCCATAAAATTCTATACCGCAACGCACATTTATAAGCACCTAAATGGCATAAACATGAGGTTAGGTAATTCAATAACATTAATTAAATTTTCTATTTTGTCAAGCAGACGCTTTCTTCAAACATAGGAAGCAATGTATTGCGAATTTCTTTTAAAACCATCAATATGTGATTGGACAGTGTGCTATGCAATTAGGGTAACCCACATTTTTTTTTGCAATTTGCTGGTAAGCATCGGTCTTTGATCATTGATTCATTTGCGATCGTAAAAAATAACCGAATTCCGACCTATAACTGAACTAACGACCTTAAATACATATTTATTACGGTTGCAAATCAATAATGAACATACACCCTGATATTGAACCGCAACTTGCAAAAACTAAATTTAAATAGGTAGAAAATTTAAATTTTCGGGGGTACCCCAATGATATTCTATTAAACAGATATGTTGTGAGCGCGCAATGGTGAAGACTCGAAAACGCGCCAATTGGCCTGTTTTTCCTTTATTCTGCGTGACTGCGTGTATGTGAGCTGGCTCTGCACCGTGTGTAACGTATCTGTTTATTAGAATATCATTGGGGTACCCTTGATTTTTGGGCTTAAACGTAGGAGGGGTAAGGTACGGATACTTAATTATATTAATTAATATTTTTTCTTTCTTCTTTCTAATTACATACTTGTAAATCCTTGTGCATCATAGTCTTGTGCATGGCGAGACCCCGCTTGCTGATGAACGAGTAACCACAGAAGCCGCATATGAACTCCGACGGATGTTTGATACGCACGTGACTCATGTATGACGTCCGAATGCTGGTGAGGAAAAGTTTAAAAAATAAAACAGGTATTTCATACATTTTAAACGTGTAGGTATTGCAGTTTTGTAGGAAACAGCTGTTTAAAACAGAAACAGTTGAAAACAGTTGTTCTGTTTGTGTGTTTGTTGTAATAACGGACAAAAAAATTCTATGTGTGGGTGTTCAGAATGATGTACTGAATACATGATAACCGTTTTAACGCAAGTAAACCGAGATTTAAAATTACCGTTGAAGATGGGTAATCTTCAACTTCTCATCTCTTAACTTCTTCTCTTTATAATATTAGAATAGATTAAATAATTAGAATATTCATCACTTACGTAAATATTTCATCGCAATGTTTGCACTTGAAAGTAACTCCTTTATGCCACGCTTGATGCTTCTTTGCTTGATTCCTGGACAAACAAAAACATGTTTAACTATTGATATGTCGACTTATAATCAATCTAAATACTTTTGGCCATTGACTTGACTGAAGCTTTTGATAAAGAGCACCATTAATTATTTGTCCTCAGATTTTCTGACGAAAACCTGGGTGTCTAGATTGATTATTTGTCACAATTGAAAGTTATTCAGAAAAAAATTAAAAAAAAAATGAAGTTATAGTATAATCTGAGGGGAGTTTCAAAGGTCTACCACAAGGAAGCACATTAGGTGCACTACTTTTTATACCTTTATCTGCTAGTGTGAATAGTTTTACTTACGTGTTGGAAGATATGTACGGACAAGATTTACAGGCGTATTTCTTCACGTGTCTGGACGCATGATCCTGATAGGCGCGCTTCGTTTTGAACCGAAACTTACAGACTTGACACTCCATGCTACCTGCCGTCTGTGAACAAAGAAAACTAATGATATGGTACTTTAGGGCCTACACTGTCCTGAACCGACATGGTAGTGTATTGCATTTGTCCGAGCCTTTTTCGCATCGAATATCTGACTGTTGGTGAAGGACATATGAATATTCCGAAATGGTAACCAAGGCTGCGTATACATGGTCCGGAGCGAGACGGAATGGATGCCGTCTGCAAAGCAGTCATGCTAGAGAAGGAGATGGCGGTACGTGAGAGGAAGAGAACCTTACGTCCCGGCCGCCGCGGGAGACGCCCCGGGCGTGCACCGTAGGCGCGGGCCTATGGACGGAGAGCTATGGGCTAGCTCGCCGTCCGTCCGTCTCATGACGGCAGGCCGTGTCGACAAGCAGGAGTGTTCCACGCGCGCCTCAAGGAGAGTCATCAAAAGGAAGGCGTCCGCAAGGACCGATGCCTGCCGGGGCTGCGGGACTGTTCGAAAGAGATACCGTTGCCCCGGAGTACAAAGGGCGGTGTGCATAACCCTAGCAAAATGTTGTGCATTTGAGAGATGAGACCATAAAAAATAATTAGTGTATCATGAGGAGCAATTTGTTTAATAGTAGCAAAATTTGTGTGAATTGTAGTTTTAAAGTTATTTGAGAAAAACACATTTTGCTGGAGTAACGTTTGAAACGTTATCCTGGCAAAATCGATTTTCAAAAATTCGTTCAGCCCGGAACCAAATACATGATTAGATAGCTTTTGTTGCATAGTAAATGTTTGTAAATAGCAAAATTTGTGTGTGGTATGGTTCTTGAGTTATTTAAGATTTTGCTGTGGTAACGTTTTGTGATTTCCCAGATTTCGAAAACGGCTCAACGCAGAAGATTGAAAAAAATACCAATAAGAGACCTTAATTTGTTTAAATTAGTTTAAACATTAGTTTTTGATTTGGTTGTCGTAAACCAATGGAATTAAATGGTTTCAAAAATCAGATAAAACGGATTTGCAAGTAAACCAAAACACTTAGAACCAAATAAACAGCTGTCAAAAATACCCATGGTAGACACCTAGCACGTCACGTAAATAGTTATTTATGCAACTGTTGTATAATGAGGGGTATTAAAACACGAATGTGGGTTTATCACACGAGGCGAAGCCGAGTGTGATAATAGTATCACATGAGTGTTTTAATACCTAATTATGTACAGTTGCATACAAGACTTTATCTACATCCATGATATGAATCCTCCATAAAAGGTTCTGAAACCATAGGGTGTTGCAGTGTTCTAAGAAGTCTATGTAAATTCATGGAAAGTTTAATTGCTTGTATTTAATACAAACAAACCGTGTATATGTAGTAATATAATTATTTACATTTTGGATTGTTCAATTATCAAAATTCACAAAGCTTGTGTCACTCATTTTTGTAAACAATAAAGTACATAGTGCAATACTAATATCCAAATGTCGAACAAAAATGGCGGGATACGACGTGAATTCGAATTAACCTATTTTTTTTTTTTTATTACGGCGCTGTGGTAGTGAATCGCACGTGCTAGACGTTTGATTCACTACCACATTCGATGTTCTTTTTTTAAAACGAGTTGCATAATGAAATTCAGTACAACATTATAACACCCGTTTGGGTGTTATAATGGTTAATAGGACACTGGCTGTTTTAATGTTGGCCATAAGCTAACTGTTTCAGATACCTTTATAGAGGTTTTATAGCATGGGTGTAGATAAAATAAATTATGTAACTTTATACGATATGAAGATAAAAACAAAATTGATTCATTTTAGACTGGTCGTACTTTAGCGATGAAATACGCAGTTCCCAAAACATTAAGAAACGTGGCATACTTTAAACTAATTAAAATGATACATGAACATTGATTCCTGTTAATTTCAGCTTTCAATTACGGCTGTAATGAAAGTTATATCAAAAATAAGAAAATGTCAGCAATTCTCTAATAAGCTGACCAAATCGGAAAGGTCACGAAAAAGCGGCCGCACTATACATAATCGTAACCATCTTAAATGAATGGGATAATATGGATGTTTTGTTAGTACAGTTGCGTACGTACGTTGTTGTTACTGTTGCGTAGGTTGCTGGTCATGGTGTTCATTATTTTTATTTAAAAATCTGTCTCATACAAATTATTGTATATCTTTGCCTTAGCATTAACATATTGAGGAAAAAATCTCAGAAAAGTTACGTACGTACTTAATTTTAATAATTGGCATAAATGTTTTTCTGTTTGTCAAGTACCAATGCTTAAACTTAAAATACAATGTTGATTCATAGTTTGTACAATTTTCCTTAAGACGGAGATAGGCACCTACTTACTAAATACGTAGGTAGGTAGGTGGACTCCATTTCCCCTCGACTCACAGTATGGCATTTAAACATGAGCTTTGTAACGTATAACTTAGTTGTTATTTCAACATTACATGTGAGAGTTACAGGTGATCAACGTGTGAACCACGCGTCGTCAATCAAAATCACACTATAAATTATTTACTGAGATTATTACTTACCTTTTTAAAGTTACTTGATTTTAAATAATTACTTATGATCCATTAAATTGTTAAACAACTGTTAATTAACATGATTTTCATTTATAAAATAGAAAACTACTAGAAAATGAGTGTTATGGTACCTGCACTTCGAACATTAAAAAATCGGTTACACGTAAAACGTTTTTCTGCTTAACTGTACAAAACATCGGACACTAAGTTGCTAATTTGCGAAGACTACTCGTACGTATGGTGCGGCCGCTTTTACGTGACCTTTTTAATTTGGTCGGCTATTAGAGAATTTCTGACATATTCTTGATTTTGATATAACTTTCATTACAGCCGTAATTAAAAGCTGAAATTAACAGGAATTGATGTTCATGAATCATTTTAATTAGTTTAAAGTATGCCACGTTTCTTAATGTTTTGGGAACTGCGTATTTCATCGCTAAAGTACGACCAGTCTAAATTAATCAATTTTGTTTTTATCTTCGTATCGTATAAAGTTACATAATCCATTTTACTTGACGTGATACGTGTCTACCATGGGTATTTTTACAGCTGTTTATTTGGTTATAAGTGTTTTGGTTTACTTGCAAATCCGTTTTTACTTGATTTTTGAAACCATTTAATTCCATTGGTTTACGACAACCAAATCAAAAACTAATGTTTAAACTAATTTAAACAAATTAAGGTCTCTTATTGTTATTTTTTTTCAATCTTCTGCGTTGAGCCGTTTTCGAGATCTGGGAAATCCCAAAACGTTACCGCAGCAAAATCTTAAATAACTCAAGAACCATACCACACACAAATTTTGCTATTTACAAACATTTACTATGCAACAAAAGCTATCTAATCATGTATTTGGTTACGGGCTGAACGAATTTTTGAAAATCGATTTTGCCAGGATAACGTTTCTCAACGTTACTCCAGCAAAATGTGTTTTTCTCAAATAACTTTAAAACTACAATTCACACAAATTTTGCTACTATTAAACAAATTGCTCCTCATGATACACTAATTATTTTTTATGGTCTCATCTCTCAAATGCACAACATTTTGCTAGGGTTATGCACACCAAAGGGCGATGAAGGAACATGGATGGGTTTTATTAGCCAGTAAAAGTCTGACACTCTCTCCTGCTCCGCCCAGAGCGGGAGGAGCATTTGATGATTTCCCATCCGGAAAAAAAAGCTGCGTATACATTATACATTTATATGTATATGTTACGGCTAATAGCCAAAGTGCGGCTACACCTAGTTTTAGCCAGCTAGAACTAGGTGCAGCCGGCCATATGCGGTTAAACCTAGGTGTAACTTCTTATCTTCAGTTAGAATTAGGTTCGCCTTCCTCATAGCGGCTAGAACTAGGTGCAGCCACACACCGGTGGTTAAACTTAGGTGTGTCTTATTTATCATCGGCTAGAACTAGGTTTTTAGTTCAGTTAAGCATAATTATTGGTTTAGTTTTGAGATTCTTATCTTGCGTTTCCCGATTGATTACATTTTGTATTACCCCCGCAGATGCATTCGAGTCGAGGGAGAACCGGAACGGAACCGATCGGGGCTCCTACTTCTGAATGGTTTATAAAATAAAAAGTTTTAGCCGGCTAAAACTAGGTGTAGCCGCACTTCGGGTATTAGCCGTAACATATACATTTAGATTGTATTATTAAAATAGTACATGGGACAGCTGATTATTTTTTCGCAATTACGAGGTTGGTCCTATGGAAAAAGTAGTTTTATAGTCTGTATTACACTCTTAGACAAGGTTGAAGGGACCAGCGATTACCAAGTATTCAGTACGCTATTCTGAAACGGGGTGTTCAGAATGACATATTGAATACCGATAAAAAAAAATACATTTAATAAAAAAATACTCCTGTTTCCTACAAAAGTGCAATACCTACACGGTAACAAATAACACCAATAACAGCAGATTTTTAGCGATACGTGGCAACAGTTTATGCGTCGGTCCCCTTTTCACCCTGTGTAAGATTATACCTTTCTGGTACATACTGTATTTTTATTATAACTCAGCCAACTACAATTATTTTTGGCAAAGTAATTCAATAAAAATAAATAAATAAATATTGCTAAACACAGCGCCATCTAGTGCCACACTAAGCAACGAGGCTTGTGTCGCGGACACCAGATAGTTGAAATACTACATAGATACTTTTTAGGGTTCCGTACACAAAGGGTAAAAACGGAACCCTATTACTAAGACTTCGCTGTCTGTCCGTCTGTCTGTCACCAGGCTGTATCTCATGAACCGTGACAGCTAGACAGTTGAAATTTTCACAGATGATGTATTTCTGTTGCCGCTAATAACAACAAATACTAAATATGGTACGGAACCCTTCGTGTGCGAGTCCGACTCGCACTTGGCCGGTTTTTTTTCCTCTTTTTTTTCTTCTCTATTTATTCTTTATTTTTTCTTTATTATAATTCAATATTGAAATATAAGATAAAAGCTTACCAAAGCATGTTTGCTGACATGATGATTCCAGGCATCATTGTCAATGAAGCCTTTATAGCACAGATTGCACTGGAATCGAGAGTTCAAGTAGTTGGATGACTTCTTCCTCTTCAGAATATCTACTTTCTGCTCTTCCAACTGGAAAGGACAAAGAACACAAACTGAAAAATACTTTTTTTGTGAGAAGTAAAAGGTATCAGCCACAGAAATGTAAAAAAACAGGAGAAGTGGTAAGGGGGCGTGTCGGTGTCCGCGCGACATGTCCAGTCGGCCATGTCATAGGCAAATGGCCGTCTCCGCGACCTAGTGTACTTTCGACCGCGATCGTGGCAAATTATAGCAATTCCGTGTTGTTCAGGCGTTTTTTGTAAAAACCGAAGCATAAACCTAAACTTTGTTGATCACGGAATTACTTATCATAAGTAAGTACAAGTATTTCACTATATTTGTCTTTAAAATCATGAAAAACAACAAATCGTAAAATATTTGTTGCTTTTACTATGTTATGTTTGCTTTCAAATATCACAGCGACTGTACTATTTTTGCAATAAATACATTACTCCTTAACCACTACCTAAGTTTGTCGCTAAGTGACTGAACAAGCAATGTAAAAATCACAAAACGATATTTCATTACGCGGATGAATCACGTAGTACGGCCGCTGCTTCTTGCGACGAGTTAGGGCTGTGCTTGTGCAGATCCACTAATGTAGGCTATCGACAATGTCGATTGACGAATTAAATATTACTATTTTAATTTTATTTTTCATTTGTCAACCGTTTTAACCCGGTTGGAAGATCGATGTCAAATAATGTTTTTTTTTTTTTATGTATTTTGATTATTTTACAGCATAGTAGAGAAATGCGTAACCAACTTTCGTAAAGTTAATTACATTTCAGGTTTAATCGGTAGAGTGGTTTTGGCTTAGAATTATCGTATATTATGCCTTATCCTCGTGCTACTAACTACTGTTTCAATAGGCCATGACAGCCTAAACCAATGTAACCGGATATTTTATTGTTTTAATTTACTTCATAATATATTTCTAGCTACATATTGTTTATTTTTATTATATTCTGTACATTATTTTTATTTAATTACTTTCAGGACCTCAAAAAAAAAATACACAATAATAAATGAAAGATTCGATAACTTTCCGATTTAGTCAATCACTAGCGTACTTATGCTTTTGCACAACACAACGATAGCGAGTGATGTTTTTGTGTGGGTAAGTTGTACGGTGCATGGTAAATACACGCTGTGTTTGATGTCATAAGGTTTATAATTGATTGTGTAGTACGTTCAGTTTTAAGAAATGCGGGTGTGTGCGCGTCTGCGTATCTATTACTTTTACTGAACTGCGTGTGTAGTAGTTGCCGCGTGGTAGGGGCAAAGTGAAGACACAGGGTTCCGATACATTTTCGTCTTGCGGGGCATATTTCCTTCTTTATTAAATCGGTGGTATCAGCAGTCCAACACTTTGACAGGAATTTTAAAAAGAAGTCTTCTAACAACAAAAATAGTTATGAAATAAAAATTCAGATTCCATTCCACATACCGTCAAAGTAATAAGATTGGTGTACTGCGCCAAATCATTCCATTTGTCATCACCGGCAACCCTTTGGTTTAATAACCCTTTTTTACACTTAATAATTCCTGTTTTTAATCGGGGGTTCTTTTTCCTTTCTGTCACTTTAGGTACTTCAATTGAATATCCAGAGTCTTCTATGCCTTCAGCAAACTGCAAAAAATAAAGCATAATTATGTTTCCTTATTCATTCCATTATCTTATTTTATACATTTGTAAATATTTCTTTAAAAAAACGACTAAAAAATATAAAAAATAGTGGTCCGCCGGTGTCGAGATCGGGAGCACGGTCCAAATATATGCTCCTTTAATATTAATATTTGATAAGAAAAAGATAAAAAAAAATGGAAAGACGATAGCTATAAATTAACCGATTTGTGTGTTTCAAATAGCTTCTTGAAGTGGTTCAGTATATCACAACATTTTCTGGGGACTGTGTTCTAACAGATCTGAACAGAGCCTATGACCTCTGTGACCCTGAACATCTGCCCGGAGAGCTGGAACATATTTAGGAGGTGGCATCCAGATAGCAGACGCAAGCAAAAACACATTGATGTAACAAGACAGCCAGCATTCATGCCTTATGTGAAAGGGGTTACGGACAAAATTGGGAACCTTTTCAAGAAGTTTTCAATAAAGTCGATTTATACTCCATTCAACAAAGTGGCTAAGCGTTTGCGACCTGCGTACACCGAAGGATGTAGTACCTTTCCAGGTTCCTGGTGTTTACAAAATCGATTGCAGCTGCGGCCGTTCCTACATAGGCCAAACGAAGTGAACAGTCGCTGAAAGGGTCAAGGAACACATAGCAGCGGTCAAAAGTCGACAAATAAACAAGTCCGCTATAGCGGAGCATGTGATAGACTCAGGACCCAACCACTGGATGAAGTTACACAACCCAAAAATCCTTGCATATGAGAAGCACTACTATAAGAGAATGGTTCGGGAAGCGATTGAGATCAAGAAGTATCCTAATTTCAATTGCGAAGACGGCTTCAGACTCTCTCCCGCTTGGAATCCAGTGATCACTAAGTGTACTCGTCAAGTGAAATCATCTCAGTATGCGGACACTGTTAGTGTAGTGTGCTGTCCTAGCGTGAACCGGCCCTATCTATCTATATATCATGGGGTATAGGTTTCCGCACTTAGTCCTTGAAGTGGACCATTGTGCGTGAGCCACGGTGGCCGATTACTCTAACCAGCCCACCTCCCTCCAGAAGCAGATTAAAATTCCCGGTCTCCTCAGGGCAATCCGCAAGTGATCTTGGTGTTCCCAGGGTCACCTCGCGGATTTTGGTAACGCCTGTGCACTCAAGGAGCACATGCGCCACCGTTTCCTCCGCCTCCATACATGCTCTGCACAGGGGACTGTCAGTAATCCCTAGGGTGTGGAAGTGTTTATTCAGTGAACAGTGTCCGGTGATGGTCCCCGCCACCAGACGCAGGCTATCTCTGCCCAGGCGCAGAAGGCGCCTGGTCAGCTTTGTGTCCAGGGATGGCATAGCTTCCTTGGATTGCCTGCATCCTGGTGTCGAGGTCCACCATTTCTCCACTTGTATTCGGGTGTGATCCTTTAACCAGCTTCTTAGCTGCTTGAAAGGAATCGGCACAATGGGTTCGGGTCCGTAGGGTTTTGTGCTGGATCCTCTTCTGGCAAGTTCGTCAGCCGCGTCGTTTCCAAGTGATCCACTGTGACATTTAATCCTTTGTAGCATTACCGTGTTGTGAACCGGCCCTAATTAACATTTATGAAGATCAAGTGAGGGTAGTTGAATAAACACCTTCGCTTTGCTGTGGCGGTACCTCCAATACTTCAGTCTTCCCGCGACCACGGCTGGTGCAATCCGGTCGAAACGTCGGGCTTATATTAAAGGTAAAAATTCGCGAAAATACCCGTTTACATGTGTATTATAATGTGTTTTGATCGTGAACGTTTAAAAAAGACACCAAGATTCGTGAGGAGGAGACCTTGGGAACACCAAGATCCCTTGCGGATGCCATGAGGAGACCGGGAAGTCTGATCTGCTTCTGGAGGGAGGTGGGCTGGTTGGAGTAATCAGCCACCATGGCTCACGCACAATGGTCCACTTCAAGGACTAAGTGCGGAAACCTAAACCCCATGATGGAATAGAATCGGTTAGGCAGGAACTGCTTCAGTGTTTGTCTCTTGGACCGAACAGAATTCAATTTAATGATTTCATTCAGTTATCCATGAGTGAAGCTAGAACAATTATCATTAGAATGATTAGAAAATCTTACTTCAAGGCCTTCACACTCTTCATTCAAGTTCACCTTCCCATCATCTGATTTATTATTTTGACTTTTCTTCTCCTTATGAAGTGATAGTGGTTCATCATCATCACTGGAGAGACAGGGATCCATTGAGTTGAAAGAAGCATTGTTGTGATCAAGTTTTAACTTATCATCTTCATCATCACTGCCTGGTTCAAGCTTTACTTCTACATTTAGTTTGGGTTTTGGCGCAAGACCTATCTCTATGTTTGGTAAGGTGACGATTTTGAGGTTTGATGCTATGTGGATACCTTTTCGGTCGATTGATTTTACTTTCTTAGATTTTACCTGAAACAAGAATTCAGTAATATTATAACTAGGTTCTGTGTCAACCAAAATTCTTTAACAATATTTTCAACAGGCATTTAATTTGACGACCTGATTGGCGCAGCGGTAGTGAGGCTGCCTTACGTTCTTAGGGTCCCGGGTTCAAATCCCGGTCGGAGCAAATGTTTGTGTGATGAGCATGGACATTTGTGTCCGAGTCATGGAGGTTTATATGTATAATAAGTATGTATTTATATTTACAAACAAAAAGTATCTATGTAGTATATCAACTATCTGGTGTCCACGACACAAGCCTCGTTGCTTAGTGTGGTATTAGATGGCGCTGTGTGTAATGTCCAGCAATAAAAAAAAAAAATAAAAAAAAAAATTGAAATCCTAGTTTATAATAATATTTACATTTCCTAAGGAATCTGTAGCACCATGGAGGACTGCCTGGCTACGTAGACCTTTTTGTCTGAAGAAATGAAACTTCCTCACAAGTGCGGCACACTCATAGCAGGCATATGGTGGCAAGTTGGCATACTGGGGCTGGAACAGAGCATTAATAGATATATACACAGAATATTATTGGTGGTCTTAAGTCCATAACACTCAACCAGTTTAACCAAGAAGTCTTGAGAAGTGAATGAGTTGTGGAGGTAAGTTAAACAATTAAAGGGGAATGACAATTTTAGGCCCAGACTTGCACATGGAATTGGTTTCCATAAAAAAATATGTCCATATTTTTCCCTTGTGTTCCACATCTTCATTAGTCTGTGCAAGTCAGCAACATTTTTTCGAAAATAATAAATATTGAAACGACTAAATTAGTGAAACTTGAACAAAACTTAATTTCTAAATGTTGCCTTTACAAAAAAATGTTGACAGGTAATAATAGGTCTTTTTTTTTTCACCGTTCATTATCTGCCAAGCAAACTGAATTGTATACATTAATGAAACAGAAATCCCCTTTCGTAATTATTATTAATTCTAGTTTTGAAGAAGCTAATGATAAATTAAAAATAAAGCTTTAATTATTCGATCTATCGATTTTTTTGCACTTTTTATGGCAACGCAAAGTCTAACTTGTCAGCTACCGGAAAACGTTAATGTCAAAATCATTGTTTGTTTGCAACTCCATTGCGGCGACTTGTGTTTATTTATTGCGGTTTAAATTGACTACTTTTGCCCATGAATACTACTGACTCCGACGATTCTCCCATACCTGACGACCACGGCCTGATTAATTATGCTCGTTATTAAATTCAAATAATGTAATATGTGATATTTAACATAACCAGTACCTACAAATCTAAGAATCTTAAATAACTTTAAAATGCAAAGTTATTTGTAAATCATTTATTTTACTAATTAATTATTGGAATTGTCCCCTATTATTATCATTAATCTTTATATGTGTGCACAGTGGGCCTAAATTACTATGGCGACTTCGCATTCCCCTTTGCTACACAATTGCTGTTTGGTTCTCTCAATGACACTAAGGTGTAGAAATAAATACCAATAAGTTTATAAAATAAATAAACAAAGGGTCAACTCACATTGGTTCCAATTACAGACCCGTAATATGATTGTAATGGGTATGATCGCAGGTCGTGTAATTTCACGTCCATTATTGAACAAATACGACATACTTTTACGACTTCTGGTTCCATTTTGCAATATTATATAATTCAGAAAATCATATCAAATCAGTTTGATATGATTTTCACAAACAAGTTTCGTAGATTCTGATGCGCGGCAAATATGGTATATGTATCTACCCAGAGACACTACAAACACTTCGCTTATTCGCTAGTAAAAACGTCATGAGAGTTAAGAAAACGTCATGCCTGCACGAAATGTATAAAAATGTTACTTATTTTACAGAAACAGTATTATGGGACCAGGCATTATCTGTAATTGAAAAACAAAATACTCATAGAATGTTTATTTCCATGAAAGACGCCAACTGGGCTACCGAGGCTAGGTACCATTTTTGTTGTTAAGTGAGGTTGACATTGACATTATTGACAATTTGAATTTGACAGTCACAAGCCCGTAACTCACATTGACTTGAGGTAACTCACGCAACAACGTTTCATTTCTAACAAATCACAAAACAAAAAAACACAAAAATACATAACCCGTAAGGTGAACGCAGACATAGCCGCACCGCAGTCGCCACCCACAGTCGCCGCCGCATTCGAATTCTTCTATGCAATCTCGCACACAGACATAGACACAGATTGCTTAGAACTACGGTGAACGCAGTCCTAGCCGCACCGCAGTCTGCGTTCACATTTAGCCGCACCGCAGTCGCCGCATTCGAATTCTTTGTAATCATAAAAAGGTGAACGCAGACCTAGCCGCGCCGCGCCACTTTATACGAACAATTGTATTGCGGTGACTGCGGTGCGGCTAGGTCTGCGTTCACCTTTACACGAAGAATTCGAATGCGGTGACTGCGGTGCGGCTAAGTCTACGTTCACCTTTTTAAGGGTTTATGGACCCTGATTCAGTGTAATATAAAAAGCCTTTATGTACTAATCACAGAGTACACTCTCTAGTATTATTACTGTACTCTGTGGAGTACACTGTTTAAATCATAGACTTAGTAAATATAGACCAACAAAGCGTGCGAGGGAGAAGAACATCCCTTATGGAAATATAGCAAGATGGAAAAGTATCGCGAATCTAATATCACTCTGTGACCGGTTTTGAATGACAGGTCTGCACAAGTCGGCATGCGGGGAATCAACTCCTTAGTATTTTGTAATTTTAGCGTACATCGTGGTTTATTTTCAGTGAATACAGTTGTATTAAACAATGGTTACTTGTTCTGTGCGTGAATGTGGTGTTAATCATAGAAATAAACCTGAAAATTGCACATTTCTTAAGTAAATACTTAGGACGTAGTCACTGATAAGACGCGTTTATTTTTGGTTAAAATTTGCCTTTTTACCTGTATAAAATACTAGCTGTTGCCCGCGGCTTCGCCCGCGTGAAGTTCGGTAACTGTCCCACTGGATCATACTAAAGAGATAATAGTGTCCTCCATGTTAATCCAGGTTATAAACTATCTATGTGCTACATTTCATAATCATCACAATTATTATCATCACAATCACCATCACTATCACAACCACCATCATTATCACAATCACCATCCCTATCACTATCACAATCACAATCACCATCACAATCCCCATCACCATCACTATCACAGTCACCAGCATTATCACCAATTACCATCATTAACATTACCACCATAACTACTACAATCATTATCACAAACCCCATCACAATCACCATCACAATCACAATCACCATCACTATCACAATCACAATCACCATCACAATCCCCATCACTATCGCTGTCACAATCACTATCACAATCACCATCGCCATCACAATTACCATCAAAATAACTATCACAATCACCATCATCGTTATCACAATCATTATCATCGTAATCACAGTCATTATCACAATCACCATCACTATCTCAATCACCATCACAATCACCATCACAATCACCATCACCATCACCTCACAATCACCATCACCATCAAAATCACCATCACAATCAATTGTAATTGTGACCATCACAATTACCATCAAAATAACTATCACAATCACCATCATCGTTATCACAATCATTATCATCGTAATCACAATCAATATCATCTTAATCACAATCATCATGATCACAATCGTCATCACTATCACAACCACAATCAGTATCAGAATCACCATCATTATCACAATCACCAACACTATCACAATCAAAATCACAATTACCATCATAATCACCATCACAATCACCTTGGTTCTCTCAATGACACTAAGGTGTAGAAATAAATACCAATAAGTTTATAAAATAAATAAACAAAGGGTCAACTCACATTGGTTCCAATTACAGACCCGTAATATGATTGTAATGGGTATGATCGCAGGTCGTGTAATTTCACGTCCATTATTGAACAAATACGACATACTTTTACGACTTCTGGTTCCATTTTGCAATATTATATAATTCAGAAAATCATATCAAATCAGTTTGATATGATTTTCACAAACAAGTTTCGTAGATTCTGATGCGCGGCAAATATGGTATATGTATCTACCCAGAGACACTACAAACACTTCGCTTATTCGCTAGTAAAAACGTCATGAGAGTTAAGAAAACGTCATGCCTGCACGAAATGTATAAAAATGTTACTTATTTTACAGAAACAGTATTATGGGACCAGGCATTATCTGTAATTGAAAAACAAAATACTCATAGAATGTTTATTTCCATGAAAGACGCCAACTGGGCTACCGAGGCTAGGTACCATTTTTGTTGTTAAGTGAGGTTGACATTGACATTATTGACAATTTGAATTTGACAGTCACAAGCCCGTAACTCACATTGACTTGAGGTAACTCACGCAACAACGTTTCATTTCTAACAAATCACAAAACAAAAAAACACAAAAATACATAACCCGTAAGGTGAACGCAGACATAGCCGCACCGCAGTCGCCACCCACAGTCGCCGCCGCATTCGAATTCTTCTATGCAATCTCGCACACAGACATAGACACAGATTGCTTAGAACTACGGTGAACGCAGTCCTAGCCGCACCGCAGTCTGCGTTCACATTTAGCCGCACCGCAGTCGCCGCATTCGAATTCTTTGTAATCATAAAAAGGTGAACGCAGACCTAGCCGCGCCGCGCCACTTTATACGAACAATTGTATTGCGGTGACTGCGGTGCGGCTAGGTCTGCGTTCACCTTTACACGAAGAATTCGAATGCGGTGACTGCGGTGCGGCTAAGTCTACGTTCACCTTTTTAAGGGTTTATGGACCCTGATTCAGTGTAATATAAAAAGCCTTTATGTA
Organism: Xestia xanthographa; assembly: GCA_905147715.2. NCBI lineage: Eukaryota > Metazoa > Arthropoda > Insecta > Lepidoptera > Noctuidae > Xestia > Xestia xanthographa. The sequence goes on along the minus strand of LR990661.1, from coordinate 5,063,883 downwards.
CTAATCACAGAGTACACTCTCTAGTATTATTACTGTACTCTGTGGAGTACACTGTTTAAATCATAGACTTAGTAAATATAGACCAACAAAGCGTGCGAGGGAGAAGAACATCCCTTATGGAAATATAGCAAGATGGAAAAGTATCGCGAATCTAATATCACTCTGTGACCGGTTTTGAATGACAGGTCTGCACAAGTCGGCATGCGGGGAATCAACTCCTTAGTATTTTGTAATTTTAGCGTACATCGTGGTTTATTTTCAGTGAATACAGTTGTATTAAACAATGGTTACTTGTTCTGTGCGTGAATGTGGTGTTAATCATAGAAATAAACCTGAAAATTGCACATTTCTTAAGTAAATACTTAGGACGTAGTCACTGATAAGACGCGTTTATTTTTGGTTAAAATTTGCCTTTTTACCTGTATAAAATACTAGCTGTTGCCCGCGGCTTCGCCCGCGTGAAGTTCGGTAACTGTCCCACTGGATCATACTAAAGAGATAATAGTGTCCTCCATGTTAATCCAGGTTATAAACTATCTATGTGCTACATTTCATAATCATCACAATTATTATCATCACAATCACCATCACTATCACAACCACCATCATTATCACAATCACCATCCCTATCACTATCACAATCACAATCACCATCACAATCCCCATCACCATCACTATCACAGTCACCAGCATTATCACCAATTACCATCATTAACATTACCACCATAACTACTACAATCATTATCACAAACCCCATCACAATCACCATCACAATCACAATCACCATCACTATCACAATCACAATCACCATCACAATCCCCATCACTATCGCTGTCACAATCACTATCACAATCACCATCGCCATCACAATTACCATCAAAATAACTATCACAATCACCATCATCGTTATCACAATCATTATCATCGTAATCACAGTCATTATCACAATCACCATCACTATCTCAATCACCATCACAATCACCATCACAATCACCATCACCATCACCTCACAATCACCATCACCATCAAAATCACCATCACAATCAATTGTAATTGTGACCATCACAATTAACATCAAAATAACTATCACAATCACCATCATCGTTATCACAATCATTATCATCGTAATCACAATCAATATCATCTTAATCACAATCATCATGATCACAATCGTCATCACTATCACAACCACAATCAGTATCAGAATCACCATCATTATCACAATCACCAACACTATCACAATCAAAATCACAATTACCATCATAATCACCATCACAATCACCATCAATACCTATGTTGAATTTCAGACTTTGTTACCCCATTTCCCCTTTTAGGGGTTGAACCCTGAAAAAAACTGAAACACAAATGTTAACTTATTTATCGATAGGAGTACTCCCGTCAAGTTTCGAATAAAGTAGTCAAACTAATCCTATTTCCCCATGCAATCTTTGGACCCCCGTTTCAACCCCTTAGGGGGTGAATTTTGAAAAATCCTTTCTTAATGCACCCCTAAACCTCATAAAGAATCTATGTGCCAAATTTGGAATCTCTAGACTCAGCGGTTTGGGCTGTGCATTGTGTTTTATACTTTTCAGTTTCTTCTTTTATATACACACATCAACACGGTCTAGGGATATTTCATACTCAATTAAATAACTCGAAAAGTACTGGCCGCATTGGAATCTTTTATACACCGATTTGTTTGTAATTTATCTCAGACTAATTCCAAATTCAAATTTTTGAAAATTCTTTTGTTTCGTTGGCATAAAAATGTCTTGATGAATATAATATATAATATATAATTATATATAATTGTCTTGATAGGAGAGGGAATTTTCATTTGTGCGAAATTTAGAAAACAATACGAATTACGTTTAGTTACAGTTTTTTTTCATTTTTAAAACGAAAGATAAAGTTAAAATTGAGGTATTGTAGCCATGCAACGCCGACATTTGACGAGGGCGGAGATGTTACGAGCTGTGGGAATGCTGGAAGCTGGATCTGTTCAGCGTAATGTTGCTGAGGCCATAGGGACCCATCAAAATGTAATTTCAAGATTGTGGACACGCTATCGTGCCACAGGTGAAGTAGCGGAGAGGCACCGGGGGCCAAGTCACATCACTACCCCCAGACAAGACCGATTTTTGCAAATTACTGCGCGAGCACAACCAATTGCAACGGCGACTCAATTGGTCCAAAGGCTGCGAGTGGAACACCAAGTGCTTGTGAGTGACCAAACTGTAAGAAGGCGACTGCATGAAAGCAATCTACGCTCTCGTAGACCACTCCGGGTCCCACCTTTACGGAGAGGCAATCGTGGACGACGATTAGAATGGGTTCGGAACCACGTGGACTGGGGCCGTGACCAATGGTCCAATGTGCTGTTCACGGATGAATCCAGGTTCGGCTTCCATCCAGATTCACGAAGGACGCGTGTTTGGCGAGTTCCTGGACGATGGAGCCGTCTCCAGAACCCTCAGGAAGTTCACCCATACCAAGGAGGAACAATTATGGTTTGGGCAGGAATTCGTCTTGGAGGACGGACGGATCTCGTTTGGGTGCGGGGCAATATGACGGCAGAACGATACGTCCAACAGGTGCTTGGGCCCGTAATCTTGCCCCACAGAACACAAATGGGGCAAGATTTCCTGCTCATGCACGACAATGCCCGGGCACACACGGCGAGAACGGTAGCAGCTTGGTTACATACACATAATGTTAGGGCCTTAGACTGGCCTGCTCAATCGCCAGATCTAAATCCCATTGAGCATGCGTGGGATATGCTGCAAAGAAGAGCTCTGAAGGAAGTTCCTGAAAATCTGGCTACAGAAGATCAACTTTTTGCGCACCTCAGAAGGACATGGGACAATATTCCGCAGCAAGACATTGACAACCTTGTTCTGAGCATGCCGAATCGTTGCCGATGTGTTATGAAATATGAACATCATGGGCGCTTTCTCAGACTACTAACTTCAAGTTAAACACAAATTAAATGATTTTTCTATTTTTTTCAGTTTTTACTCACAAATTAAAAGTTCATTCATATACGGTTTCCGTCTATGCTTCATTTTTTTTCCATAAAATCCTGAAATTTTAAACTATACCTTAACCATTATTAAAAAATGGTAGAATATTAAATAACGTATCTTTTAAATATATACATGTCATATAAATAATTAACACATTGATAGTAATTCGCTTTTTTAAAAATATCCCTAGACCGTGTTGATGTGTGTATTTAGATAAAATAATACCAATGTTTTTGTTTACTTTCATATTTTGTATAGTTATAAGTCCATTTGTTGATAATTTACATGATTTTGGTGAATAGATTTTTCATCAATCTATTTTACATGTACGCTAGGGATTGACTTAAATTTATCGATACTATCGATGTTTTATCTTGAATGTTAACCATGAAAATAAATGCTAGCTGTAAACGTAAGCTAGCATCTGTTAACTGAACCATTTTATCAGGAAAAAGTTAATTAACTTTTAATAAATACATAAACTAATTGTTTTGTATAATTTGTACAACAGATTCCCTCTAGATACTATAATTCGAGGAAAATGGTTGAGATTCATTGGGCGCGTTGGTTGGAATCCAAAGACGAGATACAACTTTGTTTACGGATTGAAAATTGTATTCGTGAAAATAATAAAATCAGTCAAGATATTGGGAAATCTACAATTTGCCAAGCTGTACTCTTCTTCTTCTGATGATGATGATGACTTGACTGATATTAGGAGACAATTTCGGCTTATTTTCGAATTTGGAGAGCCAAAATTGGACCAAGATATTGTAGGTGGTCGTAGATATTTAATAATGGAACACATTATAGAAATTTACTTTGACATTCGACTTAAACACTAATGTTAACTTAATAATTTAGGAAAGGAAACTGTAGGGAACCAGTTAAATAAGATTTTTCTGTTTAAAGGTCAGTATTCAGCGATTTTTCATAAAATGTTGGATGTTGTATTTTTTTAATGTATTTACACTTTTTTAACATAATGTAAAAATTATAAACTGGACAAAGGCAGTCTATGAAACATCTTCCTCCAAGGGTCAACTTCAACCACTTATCGATAGTCCTCCAAAGTAAAAGGTACATCGCTAACTAACGCACATACTGACAAATCAAAATTGGCCACGCTTTATCGAGCTGTCAGTTCGTCTATAGATACGGCAGTATATACTGTCTATGGTTTAAATAGGTACTGAAAGTACTAATACTCATGTGCCCTCTGATATAAAGAAAACGCAAAGCCTTTCGGAAATTAAGGCTATAATCTACTTATAGAAATTACCTAGCTCAAATATATGAAACTAGACCATGACACATTGACAATATTATGGCATTACCATAGATATAAATCTACGTCATTCTTCCCAGCAGGGTTTTTTATATCTCACAAACATTCATTAGAAGAAAAAAGAAGATGGTGGATGGTAGCCATCCACCGAAATGGGCTGATATATGTCTTCAACATCTGATCCCGATGTAATGGATTTATTGACCTTAATCCTGTAGCTTCTATAACTAGACATCAATGATTCTTTTTTTTTTAGTTTGTCCACCGGCTGTTCCATTAGGCAGCTTATTCTCATCCAGGCATCATGATTTTTCATTATACAGGGTGTTTGGCTTATGGACCGACACAATTTTTCCAGGGATTTGGGAGGTCACTAGCTAGGTTCTATCCATACATCCTATGTCCTAAATGTCATGGTTGGTTACATATGTTTTTTTGTTTCAAATGAAAAAAATACCCAAAATGTTTCCTTTAATTCCAAATAACTTTTTCGTTTGTGAGTGTAATGGCACAAAATAAGTTTTGTTGTATTCTCCAAAGTCTTCTTAATCTAAGTAAATCTTTGTTTGATAGAACTGGTTTTAAGAAAATTTCTCACAAGTCACAAGCTACTTATGTTATTTTCTTTTTTAAATGTATGAAATTGTACAACTTCAAAATTTATTATAAAAAAAAAACTAAAATCCATTTTGAACTTAGCTTTATTTGAAAAAGTTCTTTAATTGATACCCTTTCTAACGGTATGCTACATGTCACAAAGAACAATTAATTAAAAGTAGTCAAAATGTTAGTTAGGGGGAGTCAGGATTAAGAAAAGACTTATAAATGTTATAATGTTTTTATAAACTAAAGTCATAAATCTTGTTCAAATTTGATTTTATTTATTATTCGCGAACCTCCTTTTCGCGACATCGCGTGCGATTCGCGCGGGAATGTGGAGAGGCCATTATGGCGGCTCTACACGTTGGCGAAGATATTGGCGAACGTTGTGGCAAAGATGTTTGCCAAGAGATTGTGATCGAGTCCACACGTTGGGAGGTCGATCAGTTTCCTTCGGTTCGGGCCAATGTGCGGACGACAAAATGGATGTTGAGGTTCTCTCTTACTGTGACCCCGGAACATAAAGGGCTATTGAAGGACACCGTGGATTTTAGTCAGTACGAGTCTGATAGTCCCTCCCGCCCTGCCCGGGGTTAGGACACATTTGATGATCCTACCACGCTAAAAAAAAAAAATATGCCCCGGCTTCGCTCGTTGGACATAATATTGTATCTTAAAAGCCGCATGAAAATCCGTTGCGATCACAGAAATATATTGAAATGCCGATAATACCTAAAAAATAAATTAACAGAACTTGTTCGCCGTCTGAGTTTCGCCCCCATTTGAGACAAAGAAGCTAAAATTTGCACAAAATTTGGCACGCGAGCTACATACACTTCTTGCTGTTATTTTCATTATATTTCTGTGGTTGCCATGTTTCAAAGGTTTCAGCATACAGACATAGGTACATTACTACCTAAAAGTCCCGACCGGGTGGAATTCCAACCGATCGGAAAACTCCGTTGAGTCCCGCCGGGACGAAAACGTCCCACCTCGTATCAGCAAATTCAAAACTTATTTTTACTTTACATACGGTTCTAAATCGTTAGGCAATTTTTACCTCTGGTGCCTGACAGTAGTCGATTCGAACGATGCCAAACACTAGTAACTTATAACGGGCAACTTTAAAAAAAATATATAGAAGCGCGTCAGTCGTTGAAACGTCAGTGCAGGTAAACAATTGAGTGCCACGCGAGTGATTTATTATGTTTTTGTTTAGTTATGTGCTTGAAAACGTTGTGAAGTGAATGTTTATTACCTTATTATTGTATAATGCTACTTTGTAGCAAGATACTTAGGTAGAACAATGAACCAAAATTATTTTGTGAGCTAACAAAATTTTCGTCGAACGATTTTTTTGTCAACGTGCAGTGAACAATTGAAAATGTGAATTTGACTGTTATAAAATGAAATATGGTCTTGGAAACAGCAAAAACAAGGTAAGTAATAATCATAATTCATTATTTACTATAAGAATAAGCATACATATTCATATTTATATAGATTTAAAGTGTTTTCAAATCGAGGTCAATGACAGTTCGCCGTATACGAATTTTTGGTTACAATCTAGTTGAAATCTGATTAGAATGTATCAGTAAGACTCTTATATGAATTATGTATTAGGTTACTTGTGTATTTGTTACATTGGTTCTAAAGTTTCGTGTAAATTGAATCATTAGTTTTACCAAAAATAAATAAAATACGGCCACAGGTCTTAGCGCGGCAAATTCTCATATGTCATCTATCTCATATCCTTTGTTTATAATACTGAAGTGGTTTCACAAGTGCTGTTTATATAATAAAACACGTCTGTTAATTAACCATTCCAACAATGTTTACGGCACAAGAAAGGCATTCATAGAACTCGAGCTCTAAGTGGTTTTACTGAGTGGGGTCGGATGACGCATGCGATGACGTAATGCGGCTGCGACGGCGGGGCGGGAGGGAGTTTACCGTTATTGCGCGCGGGCACTTGAGAGGTTAAAGAATAACCGAGGTTTATTCTAAAGCTGTATCAAGTAAAATACCAAACTTTGGTCATATTGTATTAGATAGCGTTTGAAAGCAATTCTTTCAATACCCATGTAACCGCGATATTTTTCAAGGCGATATTTTTCAATTTTTACAACTACCCTCAATATAATTTTTTCGAATTTATTAAATGATCACTTTGTATTGAATTGGTTAGTAAGAAAAGCGTTCTCTTTCTTTTATAGAAAACGAGTCGCTAGCTGTTCTTGAGGATTCAACGCCCATGGAATGTTCGCAAGAAAATATCCATGATGAAAGGATACCAGAAAAGGCGTCAGAAGACAAAGAATCAACACCGCCTCCTGATCTGGACCCAGACATATTGTCAGCTCTCGGAGAAGTTGCCGAGGACGTACCTAAGTTTGGTGAAAAAATTCACGATAACTTAGCTCGGCTTTGGCTCCCCATACTTCGAAAGGGGATCGAAAAAGAGGCTAAAGAGAAACTGATGAAGCAGTATCAGATTCCAGAAAACTGCACCCTATTGCAAGCCCCCAAACTTAACCCCGAAATAGCCGCCACGATTTCCGACACCACCAAAACCAAAGATAAACGAATCGAAAGCGCTCAACAGCAGCTAGGCCTAGGCATTGCTGCCCTCAATAAAGGACTGTCGTCGCTCCTTGAAAATGGGACAGAGAGGGTTAAGGCGATTAAGTATTTGAGCGACAGTAGCCGGCTCCTATGCGATCTTCACCATGTTGAGACCGATGTTCGGAAAAAGTTTATGACACCAGGTCAAACCAGGTAAACTTGATCCAAGACGTAGACAGGGATGAAACCCTATTCGGCCAAAAACTTTCTGACAAGATAAAAGCATCCAAAGCTATAGAAAAGCAGGGCTTGCAAATAAAGAAACCTGCTCCAGTGAAGACAACATCTTCTGCCCAACCGACATCAAGCCGACCTCGCTCCCAGGTAAACTGGTCGGGCCCCTCCCGCTATGCGTCGAACAGGGGGGGGGGGGGGGCGGGGCGGATACAAGAAGACCGGACAAGTTGGTCGCAAAGGCTTTCAAGCGTCAGCGATGAAACAATCCTCGCAGCCTCAGCAGAACTAGACCAAATCCCGTGCTACGCCTCAGCAGCGTTAGAGGTACATGCTGGTCGAATTCAGTTATATTATAACCGTTGGCTTAAAATAACAGATAATCCGTTAGTTCTTAACTGGATTCTAGAAGGATACTCTATCCCATTTTGTAGTAGTTTGTACAAAAATATGTACCTTCTAATACTTTGACGTGTCAAGAAGAAACTGATATGACAGTAGCAATATCTAAGCTTATTAATTTGGCAGCAGTATCGGTTTGTGAACGCTCTGAAGGAGACTTTATTTCTAGCATATTTCTCACCTCTAAACCTAACGGTGGCAAGCGTTTTATCTTAAATTTAAAACCACTTAACAAATTTGTTCAAAAGTCTCTCTTCAAAATGAAGGATCATAGGGTTGCGACTAGGGAATGCAATCCGGACTATCCGTAATCCGAAAAATCCGGATATCCGCACATATTTACTCGACTTCCAAATCCGGATTCTAAAATCGAATCCGGATTTCGGATTTTAAATTTTATTATTTATTTTTGTTCTTCAGACTTTATTTTAATTTGTACTTATTCATTATTTTACTAACGTTACTCAGTACGCGAGTGACAGACTGATTATTTTAATAATAAGAATATTTAGCCCAGTGGAAATTAACATTCAAATCGCAAAGCATGATGTAATTCTGCATTTTTGATATATGTTGTATAGATCAGTTAGGGTGAAGGGAATCCAAATTTGCAACTTCGAAAAACTTGTGTTCGCTGCGCACCGCGCGATAGACTGCGAACTTTTGGGACTGTTTTACTTTTTTAAGCATAAAACGAAGTCTGTAAGACTAATAGTTAACTCAAAATCTTGAAAAAACGAAAAGAAGGTAAAAATGGATTTTTGAAGCATTGAGACAAAACTAATTAAAAATAAAATCACAAAGAGTGATGTAGTTCTACATTTTTGATATGTTGTATAGATCAGTTAGAATGATGTGAATCCAAATGTGCAACTTCGAAAAACTTGTGCTCGCTGCGCACCACGCGATAAACTGCCAAATTTTTAGACATTTTCCACTTTTTGCTCGAAAACTCAAAAACTGCATTTTTAACAATTAACATTCAGTATTACTATAAATTTGATTTTTGCAACAATTTAAGCCTAACTGCAACTCTATAAACCTTATGTATGACTAAGTTATGGCCCTTCAATTTCAAGTTCGATGCGAAGCAAAATATTGGTAAATCGCTCGTCCAATGAGAAAAATCATCATAATAAAGTCTTAGTACATTTAATTATCTTTTATGTAAGCATAGAACGAAAATTGTGAGTCTAAATAATTCTCACTATCTTGAAAAAACGAAAAGGTCAAAATTTGGATTTTTGAAAAATTGAGACAAAAGACACAATATCATGTAAAAACGATGCTTACTTTTTAATTTGCAGGCTAGTCCCAATGAAATGAATGTTAATTGTTCTAAATGCAGTTTTTGAGTTTTCGAGCAAAAAAGTGAAAGTCACAAAAATCCGCAGTTTGTCGCGTGGTGCACAGCGAGCACAAGTTTTTTGAAGTTACAAATTTGGATCCACATCAACCTAAATGATCTATATAACATATCAAAAATGCAGAACTACATCATGTTTTGCGATTTTAGCCTTTTTAGCGTTGATTTCTACTGGGCTGATTATGGCTATAGCACCAAAATTATGGTATTTGATTTGAATTATTCCAAATACCTATAGTATAAGAATATGGGTAGATTTGTTTATTTTCATGAAAAATCCGTAAAATCCGGATAATCCGGATTGGACCAAAAATCCGTTCCTAAAAATCCGGATTTCAAAACAGAACGGATTTTCATTCCCTAGTTGCGACAAAGTTGGTAATTAAAAATGGCTATCTAGCCACTATAGACCTTAAAGAGGCATATTTTTCATCCCCTTTCGAAGTATGGGGAGCCAAAGCCGAGCTAAGTTATCGTGAATTTTTTCACCAAACTTAGGTACGTCCTCGGCAACTTCTCCGAGAGCTGACAATATGTCTGGGTCCAGATCAGGAGGCGGTGTTGATTCTTTGTCTTCTGACGCCTTTTCTGGTATCCTTTCATCATGGATATTTTCTTGCGAACATTCCATGGGCGTTGAATCCTCAAGAACAGCTAGCGACTCGTTTTCTATAAAAGAAAGAGAACGCTTTTCTTACTAACCAATTCAATACAAAGTGATCATTTAATAAATTCGAAAAAATTATATTGAGGGTAGTTGTAAAAATTGAAAAATATCGCCTTGAAAAATATCGCGGTTACATGGGTATTGAAAGAATTGCTTGCAAACGCTATCTAATACAATATGACTAAAGTTTGGTATTTTACTTGATACAGCTTTAGAATAAACCTCGGTTATTCTGCCATCGTGTTAATCTGAGATCAACCTCCAGGTTACATTTTATGCATTTTTTCATTAGGTAGTTTGCTTTTGTAATAACCCACGGGTTATTATCCAAGCATAAGTTTAACTTGTGTTGATCCACGATCAACCACTAGTTCATAATGATTTGTATAATTATTTTAGTTTCTACGTTTGCTTTGCGATAACCCACGGCTACCGTCTAAGCGTAGAAAAATCGGATACCATCGTGTTGACCCACGGTCAACCTCCAGGTTATTATGAAATACTTTCAAGGCAGTATAATTTTTCACAACACATGACACTTATGAAAATAAACACTTTACCAACCTGAATTTTCTTCCAGTGAATCAGACGATTCGATGATTCGTTGGCGACGTTTATTTTCTTTGTCTTCCAGTCTTCTTATTTTGTGATGATATCGTTCCATTTTTTCCGTAAAGCTTCTTTTGGGCATAATTATATATTATCTTATAACTTGGATTAAAGTCTGAGAAATAAAGTCGATATTTCTAGGGAGCGAGCGATAGACGACCGCGCGCTGCCTCGCACGAAAAAAGAATGAAGCGAAGCGCTCTGTCAGGCAACAAGAAACAGAGCTACCGACAAAAAAAAAGCGGTAATCGATGGATAAATCGATTGCCTACCCTTTAAAACGTGCGACTGCCTTGTAGGTTTAAAGGACTACCTGTTAATTAGACTATATCTGAAGAATGAAGTGACGTAATATTAATACCCATGGTAGACACTTAACACGTCAAGTAAAATAGATCATGTAACTTTATACGATATGAAGATAAAAACAAAATTGATTAATTTTAGACTGGTCGTACTGTAGCGATGAAATACGCAGTTACCATAACATTAAGAAACGTGGCATACTTTAAACAAATTAAAATGATTCATGAACATTAATTCCTTTTAATTTTAGCTTTCAATTACGGCTGTAATGAAAGTTATATCAAAAACAAGAAAACTACAAGACCTAGAAAATGGGATAATACGGATGTTTTGTTAGTACAGTTGCGTACGGGTTCCTTCTATCTGGCAGAATCTTGATGCTCCGAAATTTATTTGGCATAACACACTTGGCATAATCTTCTTTAAACGAATATTTATAAGGCATAAAAAATATTTAACATAGTTATTGTTTGGCCGAATGTTTGTATGTCCGAATTTACAATGGCATACTTATAAGATGGCAGAATATTATTTGGCATAATTACCTTTGGCAATGTTCAAATTCCGCATAATTTCGTTTAGAATAATGATTATTTAGAGCGACTACGGCATACTATGAAGATGGCAGAATTCCATTTGGAATTATTGCCATTTCTATAAAATAGCAATTTTAACCTTAAAATTAGAATAAAAATATTTTCCTACAAAGACAATATGTTACGCTAAAAAAGTTAGTGACAGAAACGAATCGCTCCAAAACCGACTCCATGTAGTCTTGTCTGCCCTACCCTACCCCTAGAGTGTAATTTAAATCCGCGAAGGCGCGGAAGGGTGAGGCGGCCCGTGAGCTGAGGAGCAGGTGGTTTTAACGCTCGCCGCCGAAGCTGCGGTGGTGAGCGTAAAACACATCTGCGACGATAAGCTCGCGTGGGACCGCCGGAACCCTGCAGCGCCGGAGCCGTGACAGAAACCATGCCTGCTGCATGTTGCATACTTGCTTGCATGCTGCATGCTTGCTTGCATGCTGCATGCTGGCTGCACGCATGGTGTATGCTGGTTTGCATGTTTGCATACTGCATACTTGTTTGCATGTTTGCATACTGCATGCTTGCTGCATGCATGATGTATGCTTGCCTGATCAGAAATATGCAGCAACTACCATTATCATCGTATGTTTGTGGCGAAAAAAAAAATGTAATATTAATTTTATTATTATGGTAAGAAATACAAAATTATTAAAACTATGATTTTTTTGCTAAGTGATAGATCAGATGAGGTTTTCCATTATTTTTCATAATGAAATGTATGCCAAAAGATGATTCTGACTGTAAACTTTCTTTAATATGATAGTTCTGCCTTTTAATGAGTATCGATATGAAATTTATGCCAAAGATGATTCTGACTGTGAACTTTCTGCCATAAGATGGTTCTACTTTTAATTCTTATGCATATGAAATTGATGCCTAAAGATGATTCTGACTTACAAAATTATGAGTTTTGAATGTATGATAAATGAGTGTCTGCCACACGATTTTCTGCGAAATCAATTTTATGCCATCTACTGTTATGCAAAGTAATATTATGACATAAAAAGTTCTGCTATAAAGGGTAGACCCGTTGCGTACATACGTTGTTGTTACTGTTGCGTAGTTTTCTGGTCATGGTGTTCATTATTTTTATTTAAAAATCAGTCTCATACAAATGATTGTACTTCTTTGCCATAGCATTAACAAATTGATGAAAAAATCTCAGATAATTTGAGTAGGCATACTTAATTGTAGTATTTGGTTACATAAATGTTTTTCTGTCTTGTCAAGTACCAATGCTTAAAACTTAAATACAATGTGTGTACCTTAAGAGGGAGATAGGTACCTACTAAACACGTAGGTACACACGTAGGTGGACTCCATTTCCCCTCGACTCACAGTATGGCATTTAAATATGAGCTTTGTAACGTGTTACTGAGAGTGGTTATTTCAACATTACATGTGACTGTTACAGGTGATCAACGTGTAAACCACGCGTCGTCAATCAAAATCACACTATACATTATTTACTGAGATTATTTCTGATATGGTACCTGCACTTCGAACATAAAAAAATCGGTTACACGTAAAACGTTTTTCTGCTTAACTGTACAAAACATCGGACACTAAGTTGCTAATTTGCGAAGACTACTCGTATGTACGGTGCGGCCGGTTTTACGTGACCTTTTTCATTTGGTCGGCTTATTAGAAAATTTCTGACATATTCTTGACTTTGATATAACTTTCATTACAGCCGTAATTGAAAGCTGAAATTAACAGGAATTAATGTTCACGAATCATTTTAATTTGTTTAAAGTATGCCACGTTTCTTAACGTTTTCTTCTTTTTTTTTATCTTCATATCGTATAAAGTTACATTATCTATTTTACCTGACGTGATAAGTGTCTACCATGGGTATTTTTTACAGCTGTTTATTTTTGCAAATCCGTTTTTATCTGATTTTTGAAACTATTTAATTCCATTGGTTTACGAATACCAAATCAAAAACGAATGTTTTAAACTAATTTAAACAAATTAAAAGGTCTCTTATTGGTATTTTTTTTCAATTTTCTGCGTTGAGCCGTTTTCGAGATCTGGGAAGTCCCAAAACGTTACCGCAGCAAAATCTTAAATAACTCAAGAACCATACACAAATTTTGCTATTTACAAACATTTACTACGCAACAAAAGCTATCTAATCATGTATTTGGTTCCGGGCTGAACGAATTTTTGAAAATCGATTTTGCCAGGATAACGTTTAGATTAACGTTTTGTCGGTAGATTGTCTATACAGTCTGTAGGCATATACACTGACATAACCACAGCGCACCGGTCCGGTAGATGCAGGCGCACAGCGGCTATACGCTTTGATTCACAGCGTATTGGTACCACCTTCTGGAATAAACTTCTCCGCCATAGGATTGCTACACCTCCATACGGTCTTCCTCGTACAGGCCCCGCTGTAGTATCCATCGCAGACACGCCATAGTACAAGAAGTCTATATGTATTTGACTGAGAAAGTCTATGTCATCCGGCAGCAACCAGGTTTCTTGAAGCGATACAATGTCATACTTATTACATAACTCCTTTACATTATGTCATACTTCTTTTAATACTTTTACAGTTAAAAGTCGTCATTTTTATAGTTGTCGTAAAGTTGTGTTGGTCCATTATGTTTTGGTTTTAAACGTTTTGAATACAATTCCGGATGGCCAAAAATCCTCTTTTAGGATAACTTCTAAACTTTTCTTTTCAACAGCAATCTTAAATGATGAAAAATTTGTGGGGTTTTTTGGTTTTAACTGTTCCACAGTAAACACCGATTGCCCATTCTCAAACATGTACGTTTCAAGGTCCTTTTCGGTGCAGTCATTCTGAAACCTTGATACATAGATCCACACTATATGATCAGCAGCCTTTAACTTCTCACTTATCTTGGTTCCTCTTCTATTTCTCACAATATTTCTCCTTTGTGCACTACTCTGAACATTATCTGTGATCAGCTGTTCGGCGATTCGGGGCCTTTTTCGCTTGTAACTAACTATTTGGAAACCGTCGTCGTTGTCGTCATGCACACCTCGCTCGTCTAGTGTACGTTTCTGCCCTCCTCTCGCGACTTTGGAAAAACTTGGTCCGTCTGGTGTGGGTGCGGTCATCGGGCTTCCATAACTTACTGCTTGTCCTTCCATCTCAATCCCAAGTTCGGGTGCTTTTTCAGGCAGCACAGCCCACGTCGATGCATCATTTGCCAGTGTCTGACTTGTGGGTAAGCTTGAGAGTCTCTGCGATCGATCTTGTCTAACGGATAATACTCGTCTTTCAGTTTGGTCATGCTTGCTGGTATTTTTCAGTGAACTTACTTCGTCATTTAGTCTTGTGACCTCCTCATGTAACGTGTGCTTCAACGTCAGTATTTCAGTCTTCATAACGGCCATAGTTTTCAAAATACTAGTAACATCCAAATGATCGAATGTAACGGGGGGTACTCTATTCAAATCTTTAGCAACAAAGACGGGTAATTTTTAAAACTACAATTCACACAAATTTTGCTACTATTAAACAAATTGCTCCTCATGATACACTAATTATTTTTTATGGTCTCATCTCTCAAATGCACGACATTTTGCCAGGGTAACGCACACGTGTATTTCAAGCAATGGGTTGATACTTACCTACATACTTACAATACGTTTTCAAGGTACGATAATTATAACGTATTTATTATTCTAACGTAAATTAGAGCTCAACATTGTAAATTAGTAAAACAGTTGCATGCGACTGTACAACTTGACACTAAATAGACCAAGAGCAAGGTTTAATGGTTTCAAAGAAGTTTAAGCCACTACACACACTAACTTAATAATTAAATACAATAAACATGTATTTAATGACAGCGTTTTACCAAACAATAAAACGCTTATTAAACTACTTACCTTATTCGAAGCCTAATAAATTTATGAGAGTGGCAACACTGCTTTTCCCTGATTGGTCGTACTATACGTCTGTCTCTTTCTAATATCGCCGTCCCTTTCACTCCTTCCCCTCCACCAGCAGGAGCGCTCGGAAATTCTCGAGCGCCGTGTGCTTCATTGTGTCTCATAAATAACACCAGGCAGGAATTAAAAGTTAGGCTTCGAATAAGGTAAGTAGTTTAATAAGCGTTTTATTGTTTGGTAAAACGCTGTCATTAAACAACTGTACCGTTATTCGAAGCCTAATAAATTTATGAGACCTGTTTATTGTGCCTGGTGGAGGACACCAATGTGATGTGATTATAAAACTGTGAACCTCAAATGTAACTATGTCTACCTCATTGGAGTGAAAGTGTGTAGGTACCTACTACTTTGTTATTAAAAATGCATTTCATATTATTACCATTACCACAGTCAAAGAGGAAAATAAAGTGAAATTTATTCAGTGTGAAACATTGAAATACAAGTGTTTTAACTCACTAAAGATGGACAAACTGAAATTAGGTATGTGTCAGTAAAATTAGCAAATTAAGTTGTGGTCTATGTTTTGGTAGGTACAGTACATGTGAACATGGGATTTAAATAAACAAATAAAATCAAATTTAAACGAAATCATGTGTTTTATTTGTAAACATTGTACACTCAAATCAGTAATATGGTATCAAAACATACATGTAACAACAAAGTATAAACTCTTTAGTACACTTTGTACTTAAGTAAAAAATAAAGTGATAAGCATATACCTATTATAGCGATGAATCCTTGACAAAGCAAACTCAATCCACATTAACTGATTAGCTATTTAACTTCAATTATGTAAACTTTATTTATAAAGTATGAAAAGTGAATACCTCTCTCTAGCAATGTAAGATCATAAACAAAAGCCGCTAAGTAGCAACATAAAGAACATCTTTCTCTAGCAAAGTAAAATCATTTCTAGTAAACAAACAAATTTCTTTGAATCAAACAAACTGAACCCTTCTATATAAAGAGATACACAACTAAAAATAGTTTTAACCTTTTATTTATACCTAATCAAATGGGACGAAATAAATTAGCCATATTATTAGCAATAGGCAACGCAGGTCTGACTTCTCGCCTATAAAATCGAGAAAAAGTATTTTGCGATCTCCAGTTTCCACGTGCCAGAATGGTATCCAGAGGCAAGTTCTGGAGCCAACCCTTAGAGGCCACCGCTGCTCGTGTACTGCCTGCTGATGCATCGACACCTGCTTGCTGCAGCAGATTTCTTACCCAATTAGATATAACAGTGCGTGAGGCCGCCTTGGGTTCACCACGTACTGTTATAAACAAGTTGTTTACGTGGCACATCTCTCTTCTAGAACTTGACAAGCGGATCAATGTTTTCACCCAATAAACTGGATTCAAAGCATCTGAGTCAGGATTATTTAATAAACCCCAACCCGATTGCCTGTACTGGTAATTGTCAGTTTTTGAGCCATACAGAGGCCAAAAGATTATAGACTCGTCCGAGATAAGTACATTACTGGGATCTATTGATAGTAATGTGAGGTCATGCACTCTGCGACCTGAGCACAGTTAGTAGAAGAATTAGAGCTGTTCTTTGAGAACATTCATAAATGGACAAGTCGTTATTAAAATTGTTTTCTAACCATGAACATACTGAATCTACATCCCATATAGGAGGTTTATTTTCCTTTGGCCTTTGAACTGCAATAGCCTTTAAAATATGAACCACCATAGGGTGAGAAGACAAGTTATTAGCTCTATTCGGGTCACAAAGGGTAGATACTACCGATTTGTGTAACAAGATAGTATTATAAGACAAACCTTCTTTTTGGAAAAGGTCAGACAAGAATCTAGCCAAGTCAGATCCAGTTGGATTACGGAAAGATACGTTATTATTATCAGCCCATCTCTGCCATCTCCTCCATGCTGGTAAATACGACTTTTTCGTTGAAGCTCGCCAGCTACTGAGAAGAAGTTCAATTTGATCCGAGGACCAGCCCGTCAGTGCTTGATCCCACCCCCACAACGCCATACTTGAAATACCATGTCTTGGACTCTGGCTGGTGGGCGATTGGTTGCACAATCGATTAACACGTCCGTCAAATGGTGGATCGTGTATGGAGGAGCTGTTGCGCGGTTCCGTAGATCCGGTCGCCAGAAAGCTCTGTCCCATTTCGGTACTGCTATCAAATAAGTCCCCGTCGCGCTGTTCAAATGTGCGAGCACTTTGGGGATCAGAAACGGAGGCGGGAATACCCACGCCATTCTGTAACTCCATGGTTGGGAGAAAGCATCCACGAACTCGGCCCTGGAGTCCGTCGAGTCCAGTGTTACGTATCTGGGAACTACGTGGGCCCGGTGAGAGGCAAGGAGATCTATCTCGGGCACTCCCCATTTCATGAACACTTTCTCCGTTGCGGCCGGGAGAAGGTGCCACTCTGGGTGGGAGACTTCGCGAGACAAGTGATCGGCCTCCATATTGTACCTTCCCGGAAGGTGATGTAATATTAATTGAATATTGAACCTCTGGAGATAATGAAACACACGGTAAGTTAGATCCATGAGAGGTTTCGACCGTGTGCCCCCTTCGTTCCGAAGGTACGAAAGAACAGTTCCGTTGTCCGACTGGACGGACACTGAGGCACCTTTCAACCGACTGGCGTTCATCTGTAGAACCCGCAATATTGCCAACATCTCCTTCTGGTTCGAATGGAGGTTCAGCTCGTCTGGACCCCAAACACCACTGAGTTTTTCGTTGTCCAGCTGAGCCCCCCATCCTGACCCAGATGCGTCGGTGGACAGGTAGTGGCTCACCGGGGGAGGATGTAGATTGGATGTATTCTTGTGATGACGCAACCACCATTCTACATCCGAAATCGCCTCCTCCGTGAGAGAAAAGACCCTGCGAGGGTCTTCGTTCAGAAGGTAATGAGAATCTGCTAACAGTCTCCGAAAATGGAGTCGCCCGTGTGGGACAACGAGACTCGCAAAATTCAGTGACCCTATTAAGCTCTGCAACTCTCTCAGATTGCAGCACTTGAGCCGGCTGATCCGAGTCAGTTTTTCTTTCAGGCTCTCCTGTTTTTGCAACGGTAAGCTCTTTAGGTTCTTGGCCGGGTCCCACACAACTCCCAGGTACTGGAGCGAATGCTGGGGTTCCAGAACAGATTTTTTGTAATTGATCTGCCAGCCAAGGGTTTCTAGAATTTGGACAGTCACACCTATCTGCCTCTGAAGGATCTGTCTCTCCTGATTGGCCAGCAAAAAGTCGTCCAAATAGACCAACGTTCTTATGCCTTGATTTCGTAAAACATCCGCTACCCAGTTGGTCACGGTTGCAAAAACCCTTGGAGCTGAAGACAGTCCGAATGGCAGACATGTCATCTCCAGGACTTCGTCTTGAAATATTAGCCGAAGGAACTTTTTGTGACTTTGAGCAACTGGGAGGTGAAAATAGGCGTTTGAAAGGTCGATTTTGGCAAGCCAATCGTTTGGTTGCAAGAATGATGATATTCTTAGATGATTTATTAGTTTGAACCTCTGGAGGCAAACGTAATTGTTCAGTTCTTTCAGATTGAATATAGGGCGGCAAGAGCCGTCCTCTTTTGGGATCAAAAACATGTTGGACAGGAAGCTTGGAGACCGCTGAGCTATCTCGAGCACGCCCATGTCCTTCATCTCTTGAATATGTTCGCCCATTTCTTGCGAATAAGGAGTGACTATGTCCTTGGTCAACCCTGGCATGTGAAGAGGAGGTATTGTGCAAAATGGGATGCGATATCCCTGAGATATCATTTTTAAAATTGCTGGCGGTGCTTGCAGTTGTTTCCATGCATGGAAAAACCTTTGCAAGCGACCCGCCTGGAAGTCAGTAACCCTGCTTTGCCTGGCCTCTACGCGAGGACCTGGACTTTGCGTTTCTTTGCGAAGCCGCCTGTGGTCTCGGTGCTCTAGGGCGAAAGTTGGGACCCTGCGCGGGCAGCCTCATAGGGTACGGCACCATTGCCTGATTATATAAAGGAAAAATTCCTTGCGCAGGAATGAAAGGATTAAAAGGCACACCATGCGCTGGCGGCCCTGCACGTATGCCATGTGGCATTACGTAAGGTTGAACTCCTTGCGCAGGAGCTTTCTTGTTAGGTTGGCTTGGCCGAGCTTGCGCAGCTGTAGCTGTGGTGGATTTATTTGCACTTTGTGCCTTTGAAGGCCAAAATACTTTATTTACCCCACCCTGTTTATCAATTGCGGCTGTGAATGATTCCGCTTTAAAGAGATTTTCGCGCGACGGTGGAATCTTCCTTAAGGAAGCTTTCACAAATTTATCCTTTACTGACTTTAGAATAGCATCGCGGCGCTGTTGAATCAAATCAGCTCTATGGCCGCAAACTACCTGCAAAAGGTCACTCGATATCTTTTGATAGTCACCGTGCGCAAAAATCTCCTTAATTTTTTCTTCTATAGCGTTAATCTCGACTATCTCAGTAGACGCTAACCATGTCAATAAGGTTCTGAAACCTGTTTCTACAGCATCTTGCAGCTTAAGTAAAGCCTGTGTAATCGCAGCAAAACCTTTTTCGGTCACGGCAAGATTAGAAAATTTATCAAACGGTTTTATCTCATCATTACAATCAAGGTCTGTAAAACCGGGGGTAGAAGAATATTTCTTTTGTACGTCCGCGTACCTGACGTCAGACCAAAAATCGGTATCAAAATGTTGCAAAGAATTTAATCTGTCAACAAGTGACGGATCCGATTTAGGCATAGTCGGTTCCTTTAATACGGTATTTACAGATATCGAAAACTCGCGAGGTACTTGTGACGCTTTCTGCGATTGCACATCCGGTTGCGATTGCACATCCGTTGCTTGTGACGCTTTTTGCGATTGCACATCCGGAGTTTTGTAAAGTTCTCCGCTAACATCTAATGACACATCACTATCATTATCCGGCACATTATTAACAGATTCTACACTATACTGTTGCGATAAAAAAATTTGAATACCGGTAACTTGCGCAGCTAACGAATGCAAAGTAGTTCATTTGCTTGCCTACGAGCACGCTTACGATATTTTTTGGCTTCTGAGCCAGACTTACGTTTTCTACAAGCGCTGTCCTGCCCTGGGGGCTGGACGGTTAGCGGCTCGGACTGTGGAACTGGCACGGGAAGTGCCGGTGCTGATGGCGGTGCCACCGGTTCCGGTGCTGATGGCGGCGCCGGGTTTGGCGCTAGAACCGGTACCGCTGGATCTTGTCGTTCAGTTGAGAACTCACTGCCGGATTCACTATCACTTGAAGACGACGACGTATCCATGATTCTAAGAAAAAACAACTATTAAAGCGCGCAATTTATGTAATATGTTTTAGAATTATTTAGAACTACGCACTCATTTAAAGCTAAAGAGACAAAATAATTAATATTTTTACAAAAGTAAAAATGAAATTTTACATCTTTGTTTATAAGTCGCCCAGGTAATTCCGGTAGGTTGAAACAATTCTAACATGTCCAAGGTAGGTAAAGTGTACAAATTTTCGAGCTCGCGAGTCGAACGGAAAAATCCGTTAAGAAAATTTTAATTTTAAATTGTAACGTGTTTTGAGCACTCACCTGGAGCACTAGTATACGACCGCTCAGTGCGAAAAACACGACACCAATGAAGCACACGGCGCTCGAGAATTTCCGAGCGCTCCTGCTGGTGGAGGGGAAGGAGTGAAAGGGACGGCGATATTAGAAAGAGACAGACGTATAGTACGACCAATCAGGGAAAAGCAGTGTTGCCACTCTCATAAATTTATTAGGCTTCGAATAACGGTACAGTTGTTTAATAGAGAATTTATCTCTCTCGGTCATTTCTAAGGACTTTAGACCGATAAAACTAGAAGTATATTACATATATTAATTAATAGAAATATGTTTTCTTGGCAATTTTTCGTGAACTCTTCGATCTAGCTCTTGGACTATAGGGAACGTGCACAACGACGGTGCTGCCAACTGGCGTCGCCAATCCGAATCTTGTGCTCTATTAATGCTTGACATTGACTTTTCTAACAAGTAAACAGAATTAATTTTATAGTGAAAATTAATTAACTAATCATAGTGCATTGTTGCATTTCTGGATGTAGGTACCAATACATCCACAAAAATGAAAATAAATCACTTAGCGTAAAATTCTATTACTTTCTAAAGAATACTACTATCATACCATATTTTGGTGAAAAACGCAAAAAATGGATAAACGCAGTAAAGAAAAATATTTGAAAACAACTTGTTTTTGTTACACTCTGCATTGAAAAGGCCCTCAAAATCAACCGTCCATGCAAACATACCAGAACCATTTATACTTCACCATACACGTGTTCTACTAGACCGCACTAAAGTTCACACCGAATATCCCTCAACAGTTAATCAAAGACTCCACATGTACTCAGAATATAAACATGGTTACCCACAAACCCACAATAATGTTTTTAGTTGGCTGCACTCCTTTGGTTTTTTTAAGTTTTGTATCTAAATGCTACGGACTGCATTTTATTGATTGCTTCATCAAATGATTGTGAACTAATTGATTTATTAGAGCCTGGAGATACTGTTCTCGCTGATAAAGGATTCCCTTCCATTATAACATGTGTTGAAAATAAGAAAGCTATCTTAGTTATGCCAGCCACCATGTCTTCATACACCACAATTTTCATCAGAAAGTAAACGAAAGATATAAAATTCATATTATTAAACATTTATATTACGCTGACGATCGTTATTGATAGACCGGAACTCATATTTTATACCTTTTAGCATATTCAAAAATAATATAATTGAAGAGACAATTTTGTCTAAGTAAATTGAAAGCACGATGAGAAGTGATAAGTTTCCTTTTCTGTCCGCATAGTGTCTCTTTTGTCGATTAGTGCTGCCACCTATAGTTCCTGCACGTTCCCTATAGGGAACGTGCAGGAACTATAGGTGGCAGCACTAAACGACAAAAGAGACACTATGCGGACAGTAAAGGAAACTTATGCCGTCACCTGTCACGCAAATCTCTTCAAAAGTATTATTTCTGATTATGATAAAAGGTATAAAACATGGGTTCCGGTCTATCAATAATGTTTGTCAGCGTAACATGAATGTTGACCAATATGAATTTTGTATGTTTCGTTTATTTTCTCTGATGAAAATTGTGGTGCATGAAGAAACGGTGGCGTAAACAACTTTCTTATTTTCAACACATGTTTTAATGGAAGGGAATCCTTTATCAGCGAGAACAGTATCTCCAGGCAGAAAAATCAATCCACAATCATTTGTTATAAGCAATCACTATAACGCCCTCCGTAGCATTTAGATACAAAACTTAGGAAACTACAAGGAGTGCAGCCAATTAAAAACTTTATTGTATAACTATGTTTATAATCTGAGTTGATGTGGAGACTGTTGAGGAATATTCGGTGTGAACTTCAGTGCAGTCTGGAACGCCCTCCGTAGCATTTAGATACAAAACTTATGAAACCACAAGGAGTGCGGCCAACTAAAAACTTTATTGTATACCAATGTTTATAATCTGAGCACATGTGGACTCTTTGTTCAACTGTTGAGGAATATTCGGTGTGAACTTCAGTGCAGTCTAATCCATAATCATTTGTTATAACTAAGCAATCACTAGAACGCCCTCCGTAGCATTTAGATACAAAACTTAGGAAACCACAAGGAGTGCAGCCAACTAAAAACTTTATTGTATACCAATGTTTATAATCTGAGCACATGTGGACTCTTTGTTCAACTGTTGAGGAATATTCGGTGTGAACTTCAGTGCAGTCTAATCCATAATCATTTGTTATAACTAAGCAATCACTAGAACGCCCTCCGTAGCATTTAGATACAAAACTTAGGAAACCACAAGGAGTGCAGCCAACTAAAAACTTTATTGTTTATCCATGTTTATAATCTGAGTACATGTGGACTCTTTGTTTAACTGTTGAGGAATATTCGGTGTGAACTTCAGTGCAACATATGTGTGTTTGCTGAAGTTTAAATGGTACGCCAGTACCATTTAATGTTTGCTTGCACGGTTGATTTTGAAGGCTATTGAACTTTTTCAATGCAGAGTGTAACAAAAACAAATTGTGTTCAAATATTTTTGTTACTGCATTTATCCATTTTTTGCGTTTTTCACTTATACATGGTATGAGAGTACTATTCTTTGGAAAGTAATAGAATTTTATTATTTTACGCTATTTGATTAATTTTCATTTTTGTGGATGTATTGGTACATCCAGAAATGCAACAATGGATTATGATTAGCTAGAATAATCATTTTCAATAATAAAATTAATTCTGTTTACTTGTTTTACATGTCAATGTCAAGTATTAATTTGGTACATGATTCGGATTGGTGACGCCAGTTGGCACCACCGTCGTTGTGCACGTTCCCTATACCTTAATAATTGAACTCATTATATCTGTCGGTTTGTATGTTTTAGCATGTTAGTTATTGGAACGCAACTTATGTCACTGTCATTTTGTCTTGTCAATGTCATCTGTCTTATTCCTTCCGTCTCTCGACATGACTCTGTGTGAATTACTATAATCTTTTTATTATTATAAATTAATCCTGTATTTTGCTGATATTTTGTGGACGAAATATAAAGCCAAATACCAACTGCAGCTGAGTGTTTTTCATATTATCCACTGAACTCTGAAACCGCCTTGATAATCCCATGATTATAGGTTATGGGCCCAGAGATGTAAAAAACCTGCTGCGTGGTATTTATGTCTGATGAGTGAAACCACGCGATGCCGAATCAAGAGAATACGATGGCGACGGCTGGACCTGCTCCCGGTGGACAGCCTGTCATGTATGGAACCCACCACGTTGAAAAACTGACCGGTGTATCGAACTACACGTCGTGGAAATTTACGATGCGTATGCTACTTATACTTGAAGGACTGTGGGGCGTCATTGAAGGCACAGATGCCGACGCTGCCCGCGACCAACGAGCTTTAGCAAGAATATGCCTAGCAGTAAGTTCATCTTTAATTCAATATGTCCGGAATGCCACAACGGCGAAAGAAGCATGGCAAAAGTTAGAAAAAGTGTTAGATGACAAAGGCCTGTACCGGCGTGTGCTTTTCCTACGGCAGCTTCATCGCATAGATTTTAACTCATTTGCAAATATGAATGAATACATTGAAAATGTAATGCTACTCGTCCAAAAATTGGCAGACATCGGGCGTACCATTGAGGATGATGAAGTGGCGGAGATTCTTTTGAGCGGCTTACCTACTGAATATGATGCGTTAGTTTCTAACATGGAGACGATCGGCATTGGCACTGCATTGACAAGCGAGATGGTTCGATCTCGACTGCTACAAGAGGAACATCGGAAAATAACAACAAGTGGAGTTACCGGAGACAGCAATATGGCATTTGCTACTAAGAAAGTCTGCCACTATTGCAATCGTCCTGGACACATCAAGTCTAAATGTTTTAAAAGAAGACGTGATCAGCAAAATCAAAAGAAAAAAGGAGAATCACAAACCTTGGCAGTGATGGAGACAGTTTTCTGCACGACATCTGACTGGATAGTTGATTCTGGATGCTCATCACATATGATGAACAACAATAAACATTTAAAAGACTTTGTAAAGTGTAGGACAAGTGTGTGTTGCAAACAATAACAAGATTGACTGTGTTGGTAGAGGTAATATCACTTTATTGTTAAATAAAAATGTTAAATGTAATATTTCTGATATAATGTATGTGCCAGGCTTATCCACAAATTTATTATCAGTTGCAAAAATAACAGAGAAGGGTCACAAAGTAGTTTTTGATAAAACAGAGTGTAATATTCTTAATTCAAAGGGCAAGTGTATTGCAAGTGGCAAGAAAGTAAATGGGGTCTATAGGCTAAATGGGGTTATTTCCGGTAGTAACGAGACTTGTCCACAGGTTCAGAATAAGATGGTGCATTCGGCACTTCTGCAGAATGAATTGCAGATGGCATCGAGCGCAAAGGAGACTGCAGTGCCTGCTGCAAGTGTGTGGCACAGCAGACTGGGACATTTGGGATACGGAGGTATGTGTGCTCTGCGAGATAATAATAGTATTACGTTCCAGGGGGAACTTGAGGTGTGTGTGCCATGTCTCGAGGGGAAGCAGGCAGCCAGGCCATTCCCTGTTCGTGAGGCGAAGTGTACTTCACAGCCGCTAGAGCTCATACATTCGGACGTTTGTGGGCCTATGTCTGTTTGCAGTTGGGGTGGAGCTCGTTATCTTGTTACATTTACGGACAACTTCACTAGGAAGACCTACGCCTATTTAATGAAGAATAAATCAGAGGTAATGTCTCATTTTCTTACATTTAAAGCTCTTGTCGAAAAGCAAACTGGTTTGCCAATTAAGTGTCTTCGGTCTGATGGAGGGAAGGAGTACTGCAATGAAAGGTTCTCTACGTACCTTAAGAGTGAAGGTATAGTTCACCAGGTTACCGTACCCTACTGTCCTCAACAGAATGGAGTGTCTGAAAGATTAAATCGTACTCTCATGGAAAAGGCAAGGTGTATGCTACAGAACTCAGGTCTTTGTCAGCAGTATTGGGGAGAGGCAGTGATGACTGCAGTATATTTGAAGAACAGATCCCCTACGTCTGCTCTGGCAGGACGTATTCCTGAAGAGGTGTGGACCGGCTCTAGGACAGATCTTGGTCACCTCCGGGTGTTCGGATGCATTGCCTACTCTCGCGTTCCTCCCCAAAAGAGGACTAAGTTGGAAGCCAAGTCAAAGATGCACATCTTTGTTGGCTATAGCGAGTGTACTAAGGGGTACAGGCTGGCAGACCCCTCAGATCCGAGGAAGATAACTATGTCGAGAGATGTGATATTTTTAGAAAATAAGTTTTACAAAGACTGTGATAATGTTATTAAGAATTTATTGAATAATAATCATTTGAACAATTTTGACATTCACAGTAATGATAATGATATTCAATTTCAATGCAATGGTAATAGTCAATTAATTAATAATGAAATTTTGAATATCAATAATAATGATGGCTCATCTGAAGGCTCATCTGAAGGTCCAGATAAGCAGAATTTAGATTCTCAAGGAGATTTGTCTGTAATTTCAGCTCCTGGTATAGATGTCGAGTACTGCACTGGCGACGAGGGGGACTCGAGCTGCGTTAGCTCCGCAGCGCGCACTCCTCGCGGCGACAGCGACAGCAGCGCTGACAACCAGCTCCTCGAGCAGTCAGATTCAGGGGAAGAAGCGGTGGCTAGTCAGGCACCTACTTTGCCCGTGACCGTCACTCCGCGACCCGTACGTACTACTCGTGGGAAAGTTCCGAGAAGGTATGCTGACTACGACCTTGATTTCTCTATGTACGCTCATCAAGAAGCTGAACCGCAAACTTACCAGCAGGCTATGTCCTCTCCTGACAGTATGGATTGGCAGGAGGCTATGCAAAGGGAATACGACTCCCTCATGCAGAATAGAGTATGGAAGTTGGTAGAGCGTCCTAAAGATACCAATATTGTCAAGTGCAAATGGGTGTTTAAATTGAAATATGATTCTTCAGGTAAGTGTAAGCATAAGGCACGTCTCGTTGCTAGAGGATTTTCACAAAAAGAAGGCATTGATTACAACGAGACTTTCTCGCCTGTTGTAAGACACTCTACCCTTAGAATATTATTTTCTCTTGCAAATGATTTAAATTTAGATATTGAACATTGGGATGTTGAAACAGCTTTTCTGAATAGTAATCTTAATGAATTAATTTACATGGAACAGCCTGAAGGCTTTGCACATGATAAGACCAAAGTATGTATGTTAGTCAAAAGTATTTATGGTCTCAAGCAATCTAGTAGAATGTGGAACTTAAAGGTTAATGATCTTTTGACTGCAAATGGTTTTGTACAAACAAAAACTGAACCATGTGTTTATGTGAACAAATGTGGCAAAGAACTAACAATAGTATCGCTTTATGTAGATGATTTTTATATTTTTACAAATAGCGCTACTACTAAATCTAATTTGTATAAGCTCTTAGAACGTGAGTTCACTGTCAAGAACTTAGGTCCCCTAAAGAACTGTCTAGGTATGACTGTAACTCGGGATAGATCTAAAGGTACTTTAATTCTAGATCAGTCTGAGTATATCAAAAGGCTACTAGTAAAGTTTGGTATGCAGGATTGTAAGCCTGTCTCTACCCCTATGGTATGTAATAGTAGGTTAGAGAAGACAGATCCAAAGGACTGTCTAGATGATGAAAAATATAGGTATAGAGAGCTTCTTGGCAGTTTGATGTACTTGTCTGTATGTACGCGCCCAGACATATCGTATTCATGTAGTCAACTGAGCCAATTTAATCACGGTTTTGATAAGACACACTGGCTTGCTGCAAAACGCATCCTTAGATACCTGGCAGGGACTTTAAACTATGGTCTATGTTTTTATAGATGCCATAACTTAAATTTAATGACTGCCTTTGCAGATGCTGATTGGGCAAACGATATAGTAGATAGGAAATCGTAGATATTCAGGCTATGTAGTTAGACTAGGAAAAAATGTAATAAACTGGGAATCTCGTAAACAAAAATGCGTAGCACTCTCAAGTACCGAAGCCGAATACTTAGCGATTGGAGATGTTTGTAAAGAACTATGTTTTATTAAAAGTTTTTTGAACGAAGTAAGAGATATTAAAATAGATATAAAGTTGTACAATGACAATCAGAGTGCTATAAAACTTTTGAAAATTGTAGAGTTTTGCCACAAACGTACAAAACATATAGATGTAAGATACCACTTTGTTAAAGATCTGATACAGAATGAATTTTTAACTGTAAATTACTTGTCAACTGATAAAATGACTGCAGATATTTTGACAAAATCTTTATGCTCTACCAAACACA
Organism: Xestia xanthographa; assembly: GCA_905147715.2. NCBI lineage: Eukaryota > Metazoa > Arthropoda > Insecta > Lepidoptera > Noctuidae > Xestia > Xestia xanthographa. Next base: position 5,035,430 of record LR990661.1, on the reverse strand, counting down.
AAATGTTTACTGACTTTCTGAATATAACGGTTTTACATAAAAATAAAACCGATATTATGTGCCGAGAGGGAAAACATACAGCATTGTTTATGAAGAAGCAGTGTATACTTGGCCTTTTGCGCGGTCAATCGTACGAATAATTTAGTTTAAATAAATGATAATAGATGGCGTAACTATCGCCGATGTTGTATTTAATCTGTGCCAGCTAGGACGCGGGAACCGCTGTCACTTTTCGAATTCGTAGTCTTCACCAGGAAGAACTTCCTACAATGCTGTATGTTTTCCCTCTCGGCACATAATATCGGTTTTATTTTTATGTAAAACCGTTATATTGATGTGCCTCCGGAAAACATACAGCATTGTTTATGAAGACGTGTTTGTTATCTGCTGGTGAAATATTATAGGTAAAACACAACGCTATGATGATGATCAAATATTTATCCTGAGAATTAAATAGTTACAGTAATAATAATTTATCAAAATCAGAATGTGAGCTTATCAGATAAAGGTATCAATAATCACGGTTTAGATGTTCTAGGAATAAATCAAATTCTAGTTATATATGTAGAAGTAAATGTATTGAACAATGAATTACGACAGTATCTAGGGAGTTCAATTTCACGTCAGTAATGATTGAAGAAGATATTGGATGATTTCCCAATTACCCCATGATAAACTAACAATTGGTTGATTATCAAACCAAGGACGCTTGGTACTGCTGACCTACAGCTTCCCGGAGATGCATGAATGCCACTATCTCTGAGAACTGTACGTAACAGTGCGTGAGGCAGCTTTAGTGTTACTAAATATAGTGATAAAAAGATTGTCTAAATTGACAACTTCAGTTAATTTAGAGGCATAACTAAAGTTACAGGTCATATGTTTTTATCATTATGTTGTAAAAGTTTCTACGCGGACTGATGATAATAATGTGTATTGGTTTTCGACCCAAATGCAGGTATTAATTAGATATTGTCACCGTCATCCAAAAAACTGTCATTTAAAATTTTCAGCAAGGTCATGAACCCTACAGCCTGATGCTAGCAATAAAATTGTGGCTGTTCGACGTGCTAAATCGAACAGTGTGTCTTTAGGTACAGTTGATGAGAGCCAATTTAGTACGATACGTGGATCTCGCGTGAACGAAGGCCATGTTTCTTTTTGGTTTAGCCACTCCTATTGCCATAAGGGTTTGTTACTTTGTTTAATAAAAAAAATATATAAAATTTTTTGTTGCTCGACATGAGGTCCGCAAAAAGTTAAAACTGCCGATTTGTGGACAAGGATAGTACTGTACGTAGGACAAATTTTCTTTGAGAAAGAGAAACGTTAAGAATTAAGCGATTTCAGCAGGTTTTTGACATTTTGGGTTTAAGTGAGAGTAAGAGCACAATCTCAACACCCGCGCAAGTGGCGGCCAAATAGGTCGACAAAGTTGTGCGTTGCCAGCTCTTCTTTAGTAGATATTTTTCTTGTGTGGACCAATCTATTATTTGGGCACCCCCCCCCCCCACATCATCATAACATCTTTCATGGTCTCCGACAGGTTCAAAATATCGTGTGAGTGGATGGCTCTGGATTTCAGTGGTGGAGGGTGCAGGGAGGGTGAAGGTGGAAACACCCACACTAGTCTATGGGTCCATGGTCTGCTGAAGGCATCTATACATATAGCTTGCCGATTGAATACGTAGTTTTTTACTACCGCGGTTGCTTGTGTCGCTATACGTATATATATAAGTCGATTTGTGGAAGACTAACACTTCTGAAAGACTGCCGCTGTTGCTCGAGATAGAAGATGCCATTCCGCGGGTTGTTTACCCCGTGATAGTCTGTCCTCTATTATATTGTATCTCCCCGGTAGATAATGGGCTGATTATGTTGAACTTAACCGTGAGATGTAACAGTTTGAAGGTTAGGGCCAGTAACCCCAATGATCTGGTGCCTTCCTCCTTTCGGAAGTATGCAATCAAGGTCCGGTTGTCTGATTGAATCAGCATGTGGGAGTTCTGCAACGTCTGCGCATTCATTCCGATTTCCACTATTACTGCATATAGCTAGCTCCTTTTTGTTGCAGTGCCATCGTTTTGGAGAGTTGCCCATGACCTGACAACCGATTTCCGTCCATGTGGGCAACCCAACCCCAATCCGAAGCGTCCGTCGCAAGGAAATGGGTAGCAGGCTTTTTGTATATAGGCAATGTGTGACTTGTGGCTCCGCGCCCCACATTATCTCTTAATACACAACTTGAGGCAATAGCCCTTTTTATTGGCAGGGAAAATGTATTTACGGCTGTTTGCCAACGTATGCCAAGGTACTCCAAATCTTGAGTTGGCACCAAAACAGATTTTTGGTAGTTGATTTGCCGGCCCAGGTGTTCCAAGTGCCTCACGGCTTCCGCAGCCTGAAGACATAACTTGGATTGGTCTTGGTTGACCAAAAGGAAGTCGTCTAGGTAGACTAGCACTCGACATCCCTTCGCTCGCAAGGTCTCCGCGACCCAGTAAAACAGATTTTTGGTAGTTTATTTGCCAGCCCGGTGTTCCAAGTGCCTCACGGCTTCCGCAGCCTGAAGACATAACTTGGATTGGTCTTGGTTGACCAAAAGGAAGTCGTCTAGGTAGACTAGCACTCGACATCCCTTCGCTCGCAAGGTCTCCGCGACCCAGTAAAACAGATTTTTGGTAGTTAATTTGCCAGCCCGGTGTTCCAAGTGCCTCACGGCTTCCGCAGCCTGAAGACATAACTTGGATTGGTCTTGATTGACCAAAAGGAAGTAGTGTAGGTAGACTAGCACTCAACATCCCTTTGCTCGCAAGGTCTCCGCGACCCAGCAAGTTACGGAGGAAAATAGGTGTGGCGCTGAAGCCAGCCCGAACGGTAAACATGTGTCATCTCGTATTCGTTCTCGTTTCGTCTTTGTAGCTGATTCTTAAGAACGGCCGGTGAGATTTGAGATTTTGCTGCCCGTAGGTGAAAGTAAGCCTGGGAAATATCTATTTTTATCATCCAGTCTCCAGGTTGGAGAAAATCTGGGACTGACGCATGAGCAATCAGACAAAAACGTTTCGTTCTGATAAATTTGTTCAATTTTCGATCGAAAATTGGGCGCATCGATCCGTCGCTTTTCTTCCATAGAAAAAGCTTGGGAGATAAAACTGGGCGTTTTTTCGGAAACTAGTTGTAAAACACATTATAATACACGTGTAAACGGGTATTTCCGCGAATTTGCAAAACATCTTGATCCGATAGATCTTTAATTATCTGAGACATTCCAGGGGATGGTTTGGTTGCATATTGCGTCATGATCCTTCTTGTTAGCAACAGAGCAGGTTTTATGTAAAGGGGTATGCGGAACCCCGAAACTTCTGAGATTATGAATTTGTTTGCACCCAGTGCTTGCCAACGGTTCTTGAACATAGTAAATTACCTCCCCTGAAACGTATCGGGTAGTCACTTTTTTCCATCTTTGTTTCGAAATGAATGTTGTTTTTGTGGGTATCACGAAAATTATTATTTTGTTCCTTTTTTGAGCCTGTGGTGGTGATAATCAGGAGATGAGCCCTCCGAGGGACTGGATAAGAGACATACGTTTTGTGAAATAAAAATTCACACTTTTATCCGGAATTTCGGAAATTATTATTATTTTTTATTTTATTTTTTTTTACGCCTCGTTTCAATGCATTCCGCTCTTTTACCGCAAATTATTTGTAAGGTTTGTTCAGACAACTTATAAGAGGACGACTCATTACCGAATGTTTAAAAAATGTTGTTAAAATGGTTATCGGATTTTAACTCGGCAGGGTTATAGTGAGCCCAATCAATAATACCCTTTATACGGATTGTAAAACCTCTCTTCGATGTAACAAGGCGTTAGTAGTAGCAGCCATGATTTCATCCCTTGGGGCCAGGAAATCTTTTCCTTTGTTTAGACAACACAGTTCGTCGTTAATTTTTAAATTGAAAAAGCACGGGTACGCCAGCATTTCTACTAATGCCTTCATAGAACGGATATGTTGCCACGTGTCGGTGTTACAATGCTACAAACTTATTAACTGACATAAGCGTTATTCATCAGCCGATTTGAATCCAACGACCTACGCGTTTCTATAGATGGATTAGTCACGAAATCATCAAGCAGATGTTGCTTGTTCTATAACGTCACTTAATGTGTTCACATCAGGATTCGGCACGTAATTTTGGTGCATTAAAAAGTTTAAAAACTGACCTGGTTGTATAACGCGTCGATCCGAGGATCGACCGTTACCTGTGAATCTCTGTGTGTTCCTCTCGTTTGGCTTCGCTGTCCGATGAACTGCTAGCGCACGAGGAGTCCTCCTTTTCTTGATCCCTCTCGGAAGTCGGCGAGCTCGAAACGATCGACCGATGGCCCCGGCGGCGGTGGCCTCTTCGGGTTCGTAACTCGGCCCGGGATTCATAACGATAAAACCGTTATTTTAATGTTAGCATTAAAAATACAACCAACAATTAATGCACTATTAAAATGTCTGACACAATGTGCAATAAGTATTTTAAAAGGTTAAACGATTAACCGAATATTTTTGGATTTCGACCGCTCGCGGCGAAAGTACACAACGCTATGTATTCGAAAAGTGACAGCGGTTCCCGCGTCCTAGCTGGCACAGATTAAATACAACATCGGCGATAGTTACGCCATCTATTATCATTTATTTAAACTAAATTATTCGTACGATTGACCGCGCAAAAGGCCAAGTATACACTGCTTCTTCATAAACAATGCTGTATGTTTTCCGGAGGCACATCAATATAAGGGTTAAGTTAGATGTTAAATTAAGTTGAATTGTGTTGTCATGTGTTATTTATTTGTTGAGAGTTTAGTGACTCTACATTAATTTGTGACTAGAATATTTAATTGGGACATTATGACTCTACATTAATAATTTGAATGTAAATTGAATTCAATGTGAAGTAAGACTTAGATTATGAATGTGTTGGTGAATTTTATTGACGATGTTTAGACTGAAACATGTAAAACATAAGGGGAAGTGTCGGTTTGTATGTTTTAGCATGTTAGTTATTGGAACGCAACTTATGTCACTGTCATTTTGTCTTGTCAATGTCATCTGTCTTATTCCTTCCGTCTCTCGACATGACTCTGTGTGAATTACTATAATCTTTTTATTATAAATTAATCCTGTATTTTGCTGATATTTTGTGGACGAAATATAAAGCCAAATACCAACTGCAGCTGAGTGTTTTTCATATTATCCACTGAACTCTGAAACCGCCTTGATAATCCCATGATTATAATATCTTCTGAACTAGGACCCGATTAAATCTGTAACTTGGCGACTAATTTCGACTAATTAGTGAGTAAATATAGGAGAAAACAGATCTTCGCTAGGTGCCCTAGTTTTTGAGATATAAATGTGGCCCTGCTGGGGTAAGCTCTCTCCAGCAGGGCCACCTATAAACCCTTATATCTTTTGAACCAGTGACCGACCAATTCTGATATTTGGCGACTAATTTCGACTAATTAGCGAGTAAATATGGGAGAAAACAGATGTTCGCTAGGTGCCCTAGTTTTTGAGATATTAATGTGGCTCTGCTGGCGTAGGCTCTCTCCAGCAGGGCCACCTATAAACCCTTATATCTTTTGAACCAGTGACCGACCAAATCTGATATTTGGCGACTAATTTTGACTAATTAGCGATTAAATGTTTGTGTTATCAAAATTAAAATCCCTGATGGTGGCTCTGCCAGTGTCAGCCACACGTTTATTCCAGCGGTAGTGGCGCTGTACAGGTTGTCAAGAGTGCAGGTAGACGGACACCTGGGACACTCCAGCGTGGGGCATTGTTTGGTCCGAAGCTCCGCACTCGCACTCGGTGTTGGAAGAACCAATGAGGGATTTTCTTTTTAGCTCTTCCCTAGTCGCTGGATAGATGGCGCTAGGAGTAAGTATGACAATGCAAGGAACGGAACCTAAAAAAAATGATTTTAACAAAGCGCGAGAAATGTTGGTTATATTCGGAAGGTTAAGCAAATGAAAGTGTCAGTCATCGAGAGTATGTGACGTGACACAATGTTTTATTTTCAAGCGTTTTGGCTTTGGCATAGTAAGTTCAACGCCATCTACTAGTTCTATTATATCTATTAGTTTAGTAGTTTTGTATCTATTAGTTCTTGGAAACTAAGTTTATTTTTAAAACCTCAAAAGGAAAACCTCTCATTATCTTTTATTGGTGGAAGGGTTCTATCTACATACGAAAAATTAATAAAACACACATCACAGTAAAAAAATATATATTTAAGGACTCTTTAATTACATTTTTGTGTTTTTCAGGTACCATTTTAATGTACCTATAAGCAATCACAAAAAATGTGAAGGGTACTCCCTTATATCTCCTAAAAATTTTTGTCCGAAAATCATTATCCATAAAACGTTTGCTTACTACTACTGGTAACTTCAGTTACCATAATGTTCAAAATCCCGAAATTTTGTTTTACATAATTATCTTTATTTCTAAAACTGTTCTGTCATAATATCGAATACTATAATAATTGAATCTTCTAATTTTATATGCCATTAAAGTCAATTATCCTAAGTGTTTTATTATATAATGTGTATTATTCCTAATGTTCATATAAGTATAATAAAATGTTTGGTCCTAAAAAATTTGCTAAAAATTAGGTTTTAGTGACAGAAACGAATCGCTGTAAATCCGACCCCACGCAGTCTTGTCTGCCCTACCCCTAGAGTGTAATTTAAAATCGCGTAGGCGCGGAGGGGCGAGGCGGCCCGCGAGTTGAGGAGCAGGTGGTTGTAACACGCCGGCCAGCAAGCCGAAGCTGCGGTGGTGAGCGTTAAACACATCTGCGACGAAGCTTGCGAGGGACCGCCGGAGCCTCGCAGCGCCGGAGCCGTGACAGAAACCATGCCTGCTGCATGTTGCTTGCTCGCTTGCATGCTGCATGCTTGCTTGCATACTGTATGCGTGCTTGCATGGTTGCTGCAAGCTTGTTGCATGCTTGTTGCAGGCTTGCTGCATGCTTGATGAATGCTTGCTGCATGCTTGCTGTCTGCTTGCTGCATGCTTGCTGCATATTTGTTTGCATACTTATTACAGGGAAAAATTAAATCCACATAATTATGTTCACACTCAACTGTTTTATAATGATTAACAGGTTTGATTGATTGATTTTCCGCCTTTTAATCACTACCTATATGAAATGTATGCCAAAACAAAAGAAGATCCTAACTGAACTTTCTGCGATATGATGGCTCTACTTTTTAATTCTTACAAATTTCATAAGAGCAATATTGTATAAAAATGTTTTGTGTTGAGAGAAGTTCATATTAGCATAGCAAAAGCTAAGTAATACTTACTTTACTGTAGGTACCCGTAATTACAGACACAATTAAAATAACAATGTTCTGTTCCCTTTTGGGAACGTCTGGGAACATACCGGTTTGTTTTAAAAATATTATTAAGATCTAAACTTTTTTTTTATTTAGGATTTATAACTATTATTGAAAACGATTTTAAATGTTTCGTATATTATTGATTGTAATATTTATGACAAACGGGTTTAGAGTATTTTGTATTTAGGGATTTCAATTTTATGGCATGTGATATTATGTGATATTAAGTTCGGGTAAGTTATCATTCGGACAAATGATGATTAGGACAAAAAAAGTTATGGCACTTTAAATTATGAATAAAAAAGTTAGGTAATACAATAGAGAACCAATGTGAAGATATCATGGTGTTAATTTAAAGAAAATATATTCATCTCCAGATTGGCATAAAAAAAAATTGTATGTTGTCAATGTTGTCATATAAAATTTTCGCACAAATGACGCTCTACCATGTTTCTACAAATAATAGTAATTTTCAGGTACCATTTGAAAGCTTAAGCAATCACATGTGTAAAGATTTCATGGTCTTAATTTAAAGATAATATATTCATCTCCAGATCTCCATCTGAAAAATTGTATGTCGTCATATAAAATTTTTGCACAAATACGTTTTTCCCATCACAATAATCGCAGAAAATTGTAAAAAGTAGGGTCAGAATAAGTGCAATTTTAGGTAAATTTACAGCATATTTTATCTTAAAAATTATAATAAATTGCGGTATAATTATATAACTAACTATGTAGCAATTATTTGTATCAAAATCAACCTATTTTCCAATTATTAGCTAAAATAAAAACATTTGCCAATTTCTCCATACATTTTGCACTAGCACCTAAGTTACTTAGTTTTTGGAAGGGTTCAGTAATATGTATTTTACATATATTTGGTAATAGACTGACGCCGTTTTACCGACCTCAACACGTTACTGGAGAAATTAACCACAAACATATAGTATGGAACAGCTGCCGAGACATATTTTTCTTTAAAAAATCAAATGCTGAAAGTTCACGAAAATCTTTTTAATTTCTTGACAATTCGCATCACCCCGCCGATTCAGCTGATGTGTCATGTGTCAAAATCTTGTCGTGCATAGTGGTTAAAGTACTGTATCATAATATTACCGTGGTTCCGCTGCGCAGATCGCAGTTTTTAGGTATCAGCGGGACGTAGCCGAAGTGCCAGCGGGGCACATCCCCGCGCGCTCTCTCTCTCCCCCGCACTCGCCCTACGCGTCTTCGCTTTAGTGTGTGAGTTACGTCCGTGTGCTGCACACACGCACGAATTTCGGCTTACGTACAGTCAAGCTCATAATAATTTGTTGTTGTTTGTTAACTATTTTGTTTTGTTGTTATTGTTCCGTTCCTTGTTCGTTGTCATATACGTAGTCGGGCCATAAGTTCTGTCACATAGGTAAAATTTCGAATTTAGAATGCAAGCCGAGGAAAATATTATGGGCATTCGAAATATGAATAAAAACAAAGGGTTTCTGGAATTTTGTTATTTTTTTAAAATGGAGTGGACGCGCAAAGAAGACAGAGTCGCAGTTATTGCATTGCATCGTTGCGGTCACGCGTCAACTGAGATTTTGAAACTGCTAAAAAATTTGAAAATTCCACTGAGATTTATTTATTGTACTATCAAAAGATTCAGGGAAGATTCAAGATTAGAAGACAAACAAAGGAGCGGTCGACCTCGTAATGTTCGGATTTCAGCGGTCATCAAAGCAGGGAAGGCGCGAATCCAACGAAATCCTGTCCGCAAGCAAATATTGTTGGCTCTGCAGCTGGGACTAAGCAGAACTACTGTTAAAAGGTTGTTGAATGAAGACCTAGGACTGCGTGCTTATAGAAAAAAAACAGCACATCTTCATAGCGCACGGCTGAAGAAAATCAGACTCGAAAGAAGCCGTGTTTTGATAAGACGGTACACGGGAAAAAAATACCACGAAATACTTTTTTCGGACGAAAAAATTTTTAATGTTGAGGAGAGTTTCAACAAACAAAATGATAAATTGTATGCACACTCTAGTGAAGAAGCGAGCAGACGTGTGCCACGTGTTCATCACCCTTCGGCATTCATGGTTTGGCTTGGGGTGTCCTATTTGGGCCCAACGGCGGTGTTTTTTTGTGAAAAAGGAGTGAAAACCAGTGCCCTCGTATATCAAAACACAGTTCTAACAAACATAGTGGAACCTCTTTCACAAACAATGTTTGAAAACAGGCACTGGGTATTCCAGCAGGATTCTGCGCCGGCTCACAAGGCAAAAAGTACCAAAACTGGCTCACGACCCGTAGAATCGACTTTATCAGGCATGAGAATTGGCCCTCATCCAGTCCAGATTCGAATCCCTTGGATTACAAAATATGGCAGCACTTAGAGGAGGTCTGCGCTAAACCCCATCGCAACTTGGAGTCACTTAAAGCATCCCTGATTAAAGCAGTCGCCGATATCGACATGAACGTCGTGCGTGCTTCGATTGATGACTGGCCTTGCAGATTGAAGGCTTGTATCAAAGCAAGAGGAGGACATTTCGAATAATTTTAATGTGGTTTAAATCTGTATTTTATACCCTTTCATTTGTAATATAAATGGTTATAGTGCGTGACTCATTGTGTCATTTATTTAACTTTCCATATGTGACAAAACTTATGACCAGACTACGTACAATAAATTTAAAATTTATTATTTCTTATATTTTTCATAAAACCTAGTTTATTTTTCCTTGAACCCTCCCTGTACTTGACAAACTAACAAATAAATACGTACCATACATACAGCACTAAAACATTCACACAAGTTTCAGTTATAAGAATAATTAAACGAACATAAATGCTTTTCGACTTGACTGTACATGCGCGTACCTGCACTCGCAGCTAAGTTCCGAGCCGCCATTAAGTTTGAATCGTACGGTAATGTAAAATGCGAGCGTAGCGAGCGCGCGTTTTGGAGTAGTAGCAGGACCTAAATTTGCTTATATCTTGAAAACGGTGCGTCCTATCGCAAAAATAATGAAAAATTCGCCCCCCTTTTAGACACCCCTGCCGCGTAATTCTCAAAATGTAAGTAAAAAAAAAAAAATATTGGATTCGTATTTTTAATGTTTCGTATAATCAATAAGTCGGACTTCATTTCTTCCCAACAGTATTGTATGTTGCACCCAGGTTTGATTGACAACCCTAACCAGCAATTTTAAAATTATCCGAATTCCGAATTCTTGGGTTTGTTGCATACGGTTTTTTGTGTGGCGATAGTTACTACAGTAATCAACAATTACTTTTAAAGAAAACACGACCATTAATAGCCAGACAAAAAAAAATAATTACCAAGTCATAGAAAAGTTAAAAAAGAAAAGTTAAAAAAAAATGCTTCCTAGTAAATTTCTATCATAACTTAAAACATTTAGCGTAAAAACCAAATAAAAAAAAATGTGTTAATATGGTTTGTAAGGATGTTTCTCGGTTTTCTTATTTTCCCTTACTATAGTAGTTAGAGCTGGCGGAGTTATAATAAGTGTTTTGTTTCGTAAACAATTAAAAAAAACCACATAAAACTGGCATGTCCGCAACTAAGGCAAAATAACACTCTGTGCGACGGTACTAAGTAACAGAACTACCAAATGCATTTTCAAAGGTAAAAGTAATGTTCAGGGATCAATTACAATAAAATTAAAAAATAATATCAAGGACCAAGATTATATAAGTGAAGTATAAAATCGAACGCTCACAGTGGTTCAAAGTGTGCGAACGCGTGTTGTTGACTTGCTGTGTGCGACTTTAGATACCTAAATTTGAGTTCATCGAAAACGTAACAGCGTCCTTTATGCACAAAATATTTGCCGACGGTGAATAATTTTTCAACAAAATTAAATTAATTATTATGAATATAGTTTCACAAAACTTAAAAATATAGTTAATATCTGAAAGCTACATTCATAGAGGAATTTATGTGTAAATAATAAGTTCGTAGGTTTATCGTTTATCCAATACAGAAATACATAGGATTGATTGAAGGAATTCCCACTTAAAAACGTACATAACATTTCTTGTCTTTTTTTGTTCAGTCAAGTAAAGAAAGTACCTACAATAAATTTAACTACTTTCTACGAGAAATACACATAAAAGCCGGGGTTACACTGGATGCACAATGCACATCCAGGTTAAAAGCTATTGTTTACAAATACGTATGGGTTTAAAAAAAAAAGTGAGGTCCCAATCCCTGTTTCAATGGGAGGTTGAGAATGATTTACTACCCGACTGCAAAAAAAAGAGGGTAATGTTTTTCCAATGTATGGAAGTAATATTCTTTGGACCGTCTAAACAGATGGACCGATTTTGATAAATTATGGTGTCGTTAGATTTGTCTTAGTAAGTTAGCAGACAGAATGTCACTTGGTGAAATAAAAAAAATAAAAAAGAAATGACGGCACCACATAGCGTATCAAAGAGTTTTGAACGACAATGAGGGATTTTCTTTTTAGCTCTTCCCTAGTCGCTGGATAGATGGCGCTAGGAGTAAGTATGATAATGCAAGGAACGGAACCTAAAAAAACTGATTTTAACAAAGCGCGAGAAATGTTGGTTATATTCGGAAGGTTAAGCAAATGAAAGTGTCAGTCAACGAGAGTATGTGACGTGACACAATGTTTTTTTTTCAAGCGTTTTGGCTTTGGCATAGTAAGTTCAACGCCATCTATAGAGTTCTTGGAAACTAAGTTTTTTTTTAAAACCTCAAAAGGAAAACCTCTCATTTCAAAAATATGGTCAATTCAATTAAAAAAAAAAAAGACAAAATGCCGGCACCACAGCGCGTTTACAATGGAGTTTGGTATCAAAATAAAGGGTTTTGAACGACAATTTCAAAAATATGAATAGACCTGCAGTCGGGTACATAAAAAATACCTAGGTACATAGATGAATGCTTCCACATACAGTCACACACACACACAAACACAGTCACAGACTCAGTTCCTGAGAGACCTATGATGTTCTCTGAAGCATTTATCTACGCACAGGGCAACGTCGCAAAGCTCGCACTTAAAAAGTGTTCTAGCAATTTTATGGTGCTTGTAGCACCATTTGCAACGTAGGTTCTTAGCAACTTTAACAGGAAAGTGATCGCCTACTCTCTGTTTTGGCGGAGTTTCGGGATTAGGCGGGCGAAATTTTTGAATAATCTCGTCCGCCAATCGCACGCGGAACTGCCGCTGTGCCATCGTGGCTGCCCCTGCCGTCGACGTGGCCATAACAAAAGCGTTATGAATGGACACGTTAAGAAGTCGACGGAAAAGTTTCTTGTACCAGATTGGAGTACGAACCCTTTCTATGGGAAACGCCTGCAAAAGCTGGTCCTTTTTGTCGACGCCACCCATAGCCATGTTGTAATCCAATACTACTTTAGGCTTATACCGATAGTAGCCGTGCTTCTCTTTTCCGCCGACTTCTACCCTGTGGTATGTGGAAATAAGGCCCACCACCTTCGCGTCCCTCCACACCGAAATTGTCATATCCCGTGTCTGGCTAAATGCCACTTCACCAGGCCGCATGTTTGCGTTATTTTTGTGGCGCAAGCTATAAGGCACAAACTCCCGGTTCAGACGCAGGGTGCCCATTACGTCTGTCTTCTGAGCCTTGAGGGTGCGCGCCAGCAAAGGACTGTTATAGAAGTTGTCCATTACTAGAGTATGACCTCTGTTCAGTAATGGACGAACTAACTTTAAAACAGTCCTTGATGTCGCACCCTCAAGCTCAGCCTCGGTCTCGTTGGCCTCGACGTTATGCTGTTCCTTCTTCCCTGTATATATTATGAGCTGCCAGAGGTATCCCGTCCTGGACTCACATAGTTCATAGCTCTTGATACCTACCTGAGCAGCTTTAGTTGCAATGCGCTGAGAAAAGGAGAGTCTGCCTTTCCAACGCATCAGCGACTCGTCTATAGCAATTTCCTGCTCAGGTAGGTATAAAGAGCTAAATTTATTATTGAGGTAGTCTATTATAGGCTGTATTTTCATTAACTTAGACGGGATACCTCTGTTACACAAAATATTGTCCACAAAATGTAGACAGCGCTTTATGAGCCTAAACCGATGGAACGGCATAATTTCGTTGAATTTGCCCAGTTTTAAATACGGCAAACAAGGGGCCCAGTATTCCTCCTCTACAGGGATTGGGACGATGCTTTGCAGCATAATGACACCAAAAAACGTCCACAACTCTTGTGGTGTTATTGGTGTCCATCTTTTCATACGAGAACATTGTGAAAGAGAGGACGAGGAGAGAAGATTTGCTGCATATTTGTTGGTCTCCTTGACAATGAGGTTGATTATGTCTTCGTCCCAAATTTTAGAAAAAATTTGGAACGGAGACATACCCTCAGTGGGAAAAGTTGGCCCTGCTGGTCCAGTGAAATTTTCTCGCACCCCAGTAAAAACTTGGGGATTGTGAGACCAATCAAATGTCAGCAAATCCTTCTGACTTGTCTCTCGCAAAGCACAATCATCCTGCTTGTCCATGGACCCTAAGACATCGCAGAGTTCGCTGGACAAGTCTTCCACGGCTAATTCTTCAGTGTGCCTCCTGCGAGCCGAGTGTATACCATCCAGACAATCCTCATCCTCGACATCGCTGCCAGGATTCAGATCCGTAGAGTGTTCCCTTTGCAGATTTTCTTCCTCCAGGTCCTCTTCGAAAATCAAACGTCCTAAAACCAAATTATATGAGCCTGTATTTAACCATGAGCTGGTTTGAACACCCTAGTCCATAATTATCATCACAAACAAATAAACATAAAGAAATACCTAGTATTGTGGGCGACGTTGATGGCCCTGGAGAGAAATTCTCCAGTTTGGGAAGCTCTTCAGAGAATGATGTGCTCGGCATGAAGTCAACCACCTCGATGTTTGCATCGACCATGAGGTTCTTGTTCACCTCTTGGCCTTCATCCAAAGCAATTATGCATGTGGGCGGGGTAAATATCAACTGATTTTCCCTGTGAAATAGCAAATATATTAAGTCAACTTCATTTGAATGTTTCAAATTCTTTAAGTCAGAAATTAAGTTCAAACTTACATTGGGGGAAGCGGAGTGACTGCACCTTCTTCCAAGAGCTCGACCCTAGAAGGCCCACTTGTGTTCAGTGCTGGATAGAAAAGTATTAAAATATGTTAGTTTGGATCAGTCAATAAGGGGTACGATATCCGGCAGACAATTTACACACCTGACTTCTTCAATTCCCAGGGTTGAGGAATACGCGGGGGCGGCACTTCTGGGGTGCCCGGCATCAAAGGGCACGGCACTCTAACCGGCGACACATTTCTGGAAATGCAAACATAAATAAAACATTAATTCATTTAGGACTGTAAAAAGCATAGTGAAAAGCATATTATTTTTCCAATATTTTCTTGCCTTTTCTTTTTGCTAGGAGAAGCATCGGGCATTAAAAAGTGCCCGACCTCCTTCCTGTCACGAAGTCGTGCCCTTTGCTCAACTCGTAACCGGGCCATGTTTTTTTTGTCCAGCGCCAGCGCCGCTCGACGACCACCACGGCTGTCTCTTACATTATTTTTCGCTGCTTCCATTTCTAAAATGTTTAAAGCAAATTAAAGCTAAAACAAAACAATACCTATGGCAACAATAAAAAAAATCTTCAATAAACACGAAAAAACATTCCAGGAAAATCATTCAAGACCTTTCTGATTGATTTTGGAAGATCATTCAATACCTTTCCGATTTCTTTGATAGTTTCAATTAAGAAAGACAATTAAAATATAACTTCACGCGGGCGAAGCCGCTGGCAGAAGCTAGTATAGTATGTAAAATAATTTTCAGTTCAGTCAGACCGGTACAAAATTCCACGTGTGTAGGTACCAAGCTTTCTTTATATTAGGTGGGCGCCCGGCGCCCGGCCAGATCAACAAAAAAAAAAACATTTTTTTGTTGATCTGAGGGTGGCCGGCCATTTTTGCCTTTGCTTGTTTACATTTTGGTTTTGCGGAAATGCGGACCCACTTCAACAAAAATTCTAATTTTTACATATAGGTATATAATGTATTTTTTTGGTTGAAAAGAAAACTAATACCGAGTAAATATTCTATACCTACTTTAATTTATGACTCTTTAACCTCAGGTTAAAACCCCATTGAACACACCTAAACTACACTTTAATTAATAAATTTAACAAGTTTAGTCTAGCTAATTTAAAAATACTCACCCACACCACAATTGAAAATTTCTTTTTAGGTTTCTAACACAAAAATAAATTTCGCGTATCGCACGAGTACCGTCCGTCCGTCCAACACTCCAACCAACGCAACGACCAAACAAATCAACAGTCCGAAACAAACAGTCAGTCACAGATAACTATATACTAGTCAGAGACAGATAGGACAGTTCATTTTTGATGATGAGTTCCAAAAAATGCGTCGTGGCGCTAGTGTCTTAATGTCAAGCAATAAAAAATCAAAATAAAATACAAAAAGTTAATCTTGACTGAGGTTCGAACTTGCGTATCACTGTTCACAGGGCAGTCGCTATCACCGACGACATACACGTTCTAGTGATAAATTACTTAAAATAGTGGCAGTCAGTGGCACAGGTCAGTGGTCAAGTAAGTGGTGTCAAATCTATAATAGTATACTATAAGCAGTGTGACCAACTTTAAATTAGAGATCCTGCCCCACTTATGCAAGAAAACTGACAAATCCTGCCAAAATCAAAAGCACAAAATGCCAAAATAATGTCAATGTAATTTAAAAATTTAAAATAAATAGACACATTAGTTTTTTGGAGTTTTATTTAAAATAATTGATCTTAAAGTCTAAAAGTAAACTAAAATTAAATTATACACTCGTATTAGCATCGTATTCTTCTTGATCACTTTCTTATACATCGCTTTTGTCATTTGTTTAATCATTTCTTTAGTTGGTTGGAATGAAACGCAGTCACCATATTCACTAATGCCCTGTTTAACATGTAAAATAGAGGCGACATGTTTATTAATAAATCTATTCCGCGTTTTTGTTTTTATGAGGTTGATTTGCGAGAATATCCTTTCACAAGCAGCATTCGACATTGGCAAACATAACAAACCTTTTACAAAATTATAAACATTAACGTATTTTAAGTCTCCATTTGAATTTCGAATTTTACCAATGGCACCCCAAAATTTATCAATATTTAGAGTTGGCTTAGCGTTACTTCCGCCAGATTCTAATAAATCACTAACATCTTTGTCAAATTTTAATTGTCTGTATTCATCGTCAACTTTTTGAATTGTATGTTCATCAACAAGATTAGGGAATTGCGTAATAACACTAATAACATTTGCTATCGAAGAAAACTCCTTGTATACAACGTCTTGAGGAGCTAAGAACTAATTGCTTAAAAAGGTCATTTAATGGCAGACGTGTTTTAAGTTGACTTGAAAGTTGAATAAGAAATGATTGCCTAAGCTCAAGAAACGTTTGTATTGCAGGTGTATTGCAGGTTCTCCATACTGCATCCTACTGTTTTTATGGGCTGTAGCGGCTATACTGCCAAA
The DNA here is from genome assembly GCA_905147715.2 of Xestia xanthographa. Lineage (NCBI taxonomy): Eukaryota > Metazoa > Arthropoda > Insecta > Lepidoptera > Noctuidae > Xestia > Xestia xanthographa. The sequence continues at coordinate 5,018,493 of LR990661.1, read as the reverse complement.
TCTGCCAGCTTAAATTGCTAATACTGCCAAATACTGCCAGATTTCTAAAACGTCAAACAAAAGTGCCAGAGAGTAAAATAAAGGGCTAAACCTGTCAAAAAGGCAGGATCCTGCCACATATGGTCGCACTGACTATAAGGGTGTCACAGCGATGCGCGATGGCGAGAGGTTTTATTCGATTGTTTCGATTGTTCGAACATCTTGATGGTTCTCGATTGTTTCGACTTGGGCTCGAGTCCGACTCGGTCTGTTATTGCGACTGGCGCATCGCGCGTTCATTCGAGAGTTGTTCCTCGATGGTTTAGAGTTTCGCGGTTTCGACTTGGGCTCGAGTCCGACTCGGTCTGTTATTGCGACTGGCGCATCGCGCGTTCATTCGAGAGTTGTTCCTCGATGGTTTAGAGTTTCGCGAGTTCTTGACTTGCGTTGTTATGCGAATTCAAACTGCCTAATTCTTTCAACAAGAGCAATCGAAAATAATCAAAACCTCTAAAATAGAAGTAGTTAAAGTTTACGTACGAATACTTAAATAGCTCGAGTCTAGCACACTCTCGCCTTACATGCACTTCGGCTCGATGCATTCAATCGACTGACCCTGGTGATCGATCGAGACTCGTTAATGACTGATTCGAAAACTAGCAGTCGATTGCGTTGACTCGAAACAATCGAAAAACATCTCGATTGTTTTGAAAAACGGCGAGTCGATGGTCGACTCGATGGTTTACTTTAACGACTCCGATTCTTTCGATTGTTAAAACATCTCGGAATCGCCCATCGCTAGGTGTCAGTCAGTGGGTTTAAAATTTCGTGTGCTGCCCAGTGTTGCCAACTTTATTTTTTAGAATATCGTTTCATGGACTAGAAAAGATCGTATTTTGCCAACATTTCAAGGAAAAAAATAGTACGTAATGAAATTTCAAGAAAAAAAGTAAATAATTTTAAAACGGAATGTCATTATAATTTTTAATCAACATTTATCATTGAAGGAACATGAATCAACATTTAGCATTAAGATTTATAACAGATTTTTTTATATTTTTAAAGATGAGAAATTCAGAAAAGTTACAGTACTTATATTCTAAAACTCAGATGAAACCGTGATTAGGTGTCATTTCCATAGATACAGATCTCGATCTTGAATTTGTATGGATAAAAGTTTCCCTCTACCTTGATTAAGTAAGTTCTGATGCTAACAATTTTCGATTCGATCGTTATCGATTGCTACGTACTTGCAGTGCTTTTGCGATAATTATGTACAATTTGACAGATGTAGTAAAAATTATTAAATACATTCATAAAAAATACAAAAAAGTTTAGCTTGTTCATGTCTTCTACTTGTTTATTTTCTAATACCAAAAATTAATTTAATTTGTCATCTATTTCTACTCTGTTATAATGATGGGTATATGATTCGAAAAGATCGTATATTTTGCGTACGATCTCGATTACTCGATCGTACATCGTACATGAGCTAAAAGGGTCGTATAAATACGATTTAAATCGTACGGTTTGCAACACTGGTGCTGGCTGTAGGCGGCTCTACACGTTGGCGAAGATATTGGCGAATGTATTAGCCAATACGTATTGGCCATCGTGTAGAACGGGGGTTGGTGATATATTGGTAGGTATTTAGACTGTTGGTCCACGCATTGAGGCGGCTCTACACGTTGGCGAAGATATTGGCGAATGTATTAGCCAATACGTATTGGCCATCGTGTAGAACGGGGGTTGGTGATCTATTGGTAGGTATTTAGACTGTTGGTCCACGCATTGGCGCAAGATCCGTGTGGTGTCGGTTTTTCGACGCAGATCAAAGGGTTATGGCGTGATTGTGGCACAGTGTTGGACGCACCGTCCACACGTTGGCGATGCGTTCAGTTTGCAACGACCGGCCACACTGAGCGGACGTATGAAGTAGGTATTTGTTAATAGCAATTTAAGTACGATAATGGCAACTATGAGCAATGAAGAAACTTTTCGCTTCATAGAACTTTATCAAGCTGAAAACTGTTTAGGGAGCCCAAAAAATAGAAATCATAAAAATAAAAACGTCGTACCTAAGTACCTACTAATTTATTAAAGTAGGTAGTAATGTACCTATGTCTGTATGCTGAAACCTTTGAAACATGGCAACCACAGAAATATATGAAAATAACAGCAAGAAGTGTATGTACCTCGCGTGCCAAATTTTGTGCAAATTTTAGCTTATTTGTCTCAAATTTTGGGGGCGAAACTCAGACGGCGAACAAGTTCTAAACTTTTTTTTAGGTATTATCGGCATTTCAATATATTTCTGTTGTCTTTCGCAACGGATTTTCATGCGGCTTTTAAGATACAATATTATGTCCAACGAGCGAAACCGGGGCATATTTTTTTTTTTAGCGTGGTAGGATCATCAAATGTGTCCTAACCCCGGGCAGGGCGGGAGGGACTGTCAGACTCGTACTGACTAAAATCCACGGTGTCCTTCAATAGCCCTTTATGTTCCGGGGTCACGGTAAGAGAGAACCTCAATATCCATTTTGTCGTCCGCACATTGGCCCGAACCGAAGCAAACTGATCGACCTCCCAACGTGTGGACGCGATCACAATCTCTTGGCAAACATCTTTGCCACAACGTTCGCCAATATCTTCGCCAACGTGTAGAGCCGCCATGGCGCAAGATCCGTGTGGTGTCGGTTTTTCGACGCAGATCAAAGGGTTATGGCGTGATTGTGGCACAGTGTTGGGCGCACCGTCCACACGTTGGCGACAGTGTTGCCAGATGTACGAGAAATCTCGTAACTTTACGAGATTTAGCGGTCTCTGTACGAGATACGAGAAAAAAAAAATCTCGTATATTTTTTACGAGATTTTAACCACGTTTCTTTTTTTTTCAAAATTTCAACCACCGGCGATGCCTGGTACACCTAAACATATCCCTATAAACAAGGCAGGATTGTGTAACTTTCCCCTGACTTCACCATGTATCCAAATCAAAATATTATAAAAAAGTTTACAATAAACATTGTAATAAACGATCGACTCACTCAGCACATCACTAGATTCATTACCTCATCTCTGTGGTCTTTGGCCGGGGAATTCCCGCTCAATGTATTTCTTTGTTGTTGTCCTTGTTGCACTCATGTAAACATCGGATTCTTATCTCCCTTGCTCTAACCGAAACACGCAGGGAAATATAATTTAACTCAGTAGTAGTTGAAGTTTATTGAGTTCCAGTGCATTTTGATGTGTCTTCCGCATTATTTAGTGATTAATTTAAAATAATGAGTGGTTACAGTGAATCTCCACCCACTCCACCTAGAAAAAAAAACTAAAAAGGGAGGATGGACAGCCAAAAAAACAGGTGACACGGTTTTTAAACATCATTCTCAAACTTTTCGGGATGAATGGTTACAGTGTAAATTATGGATTTTACGACATTTTTATTTTTTTACTTTTACGAGAATATGTTCTGAAATTACGAGATATTTGGCAACCCTGGTACGAGGAAAAAAAATCAACGTCTGGCAACCCTGGTTGGCGATGCGTTCAGTTTGCAACGAGCGGCCACACTGAGCGGACGTATGAAGTATTTGTAAATAGCAATATAAGTACGATAATGGTAACTATGAGCAATGAAGAAACTTTTCGCTTCATAGAACTTTAGCAAGCTGAAAACTGTTTATGGAACCCAAAAAGTAAAAATTATAAAAATAAAAACGTCGTAAGTACCTACTAATTTATTAAGCGTAGGGATAGTTCGTAGGTACCATCGTGTTAATCTGAGATCAACCTCCAGGTTACATTTTATGCATTTTTTCATTAGGTAGTTTGCTTTTGTAATAACCCACGGTTATTATCCAAGCATAAGTTTAACTTGTGTTGATCCACGATCAACCACTAGTTTATAATGATTTGCATAATTATTTTAGTTTCTACGTTTGCTTTGCGATAACCCACGGCTACCGTCTAAGCGTAGAAAAATCGGATACCATCGTGTTGACCCACGGTCAACCTCCAGGTTATTATGAAATACTTTCAAGGCAGTATAATTTTTCACAACACATGACACTTATGAAAATAAACACTTTACCAACCTGAATTTTCTTCCAGTGAATCAGACGATTCGATGATTCGTTGGCGACGTTTATTTTCTTTGTCTTCCAGTCTTCTTATTTTGTGATGATATCGTTCCATTTTTTCCGTAAAGCTTCTTTTGGGCATAATTATGGGTCAAACCCAAAAACGCAAGAAAAAGTGTTCAGGTTACATAATTTCCAGATGTACAATATTATTTGAGTCTGATGTGTTTTGATTATTTTGAGATTTTGTTCTGGGCGTACTAAATTGGTCATTATTTTATATTTTAGGAATAAATTATATTTTTGTTGCTCTCGTTTAGAACAAAATGTTTCCTGCTGTAGACTGTTCGTATCCTTAGTACCCCATTTTCATAGATGTTTAAAAATATTTCCGGGACAGTTAATAAATTGTTTTAATTGTATAAACACGTAAAAATGAAACAACTTTTCATACTAAAGCAGTTAAAAAAATCAGCAATTCATATTAACGAATAATAGCAAATAAACAGGTTGTTCAGATATTTCTTGTCTGCTTCTGTAGACACGTAAAACTCACACAATTTTAAATATTTCGAACGCACCCAATATTTTTATTGAGTTATGTTGGCATCACTGTTTCGTTCGTCGTTCATTTGTTTGTGACTGTGATAAATGGCGTCTGCGTTAGTGAAAAAATATTGATTTAGAACGATACACAAGATTTTGATCGTGTTTCGAAGATCTTTCCTGTATTGCTTGTTTATTGGTAAGTAGATAATTAAAAATTATATACATCGTTAGCTTATATGTGCATTAGGGATAGGTTTGAAAAATCTAACATGATTTCATTCTAACCTCAAAACGTTTTAAGATATGTTAGTTTTTTTTCACTATGTCTTTCCTGTAGACATCTTTCCTGTAGGTGCATGGGTCTACAGGAAATACTGTTGTCTACAGAAAAGACATTTTGTCTTTTTATCTTTTATGATAGATACACTGTAATTTTCGAAAATGTTTTGTTTAATATGGGGGTGAATACTATTTGGAATATTTTAAATAAGGTTTTCCAAATGAGTCATATTTTTTTGATTACTTATTAAGGTATATGTTTTCACCTGTAGACAACTAGATCTTTTCAGTGGAATATCTACAGGAAAGATGTCCGTTCTGTGGAAAATTTTAATTTTTTTTTTCTTCAAAATTACCTGAATTTTTATGAATATTTTGTTTTATAACAGAAGTGAATTTAATTTAAATCATTAAAAAGTATGTTCTGTAAGCAGATTATAATATATGTCATTACATTAATAAGGTTTCTGTTGTTATCTGTAGACAACTAGGTCTTTTCTGTGCCCGTTTAAAAATAAAAAATGTAATTTTTACAGAGAATGTGTAAGACTGATCTATTTTGTTATTATTAATCATTATTAGAGACTATTATGCAAATAAAGGCTGATTTATATAATCGTATGTGAAGTTTTATTTTGAGGAAACTATGAATGACCTATTTTGTGTTTGACCCTTATATTATCTTATAACTTGGATTAAAGTCTGAGAAATAAAGTCGATATTTCTAGGGAGCGAGCGATAGACGACCGCGCGCTGCCTCGCACGAAAAAAGAATGAAGCGAAGCGCTCTGTCAGGCAACAAGAAACAGAGCTACCGACAAAAAAAAAAGCGGTAATCGATGGATAAATCGATTGCCTACCCTTTAAAACGTGCGACTGCCTTGTAGGTTTAAAGGACTACCTGTTAATTAGACTATATCTGAAGAATGAAGTGACGTAATATTAATACCCATGGTAGACACTTAGCACGTCAAGTAAAATAGATCATGTAACTTTATACGATATGAAGATAAAAACAAAATTGATTAATTTTAGACTGGTCGTACTGTAGCGATGAAATACGCAGTTACCAAAACATTAAGAAACGTGGCATACTTTAAACAAATTAAAATGATTCATGAACATTAATTCCTTTTAATTTTAGCTTTCAATTACTGTAATGAAAGTTATATCAAAAACAAGAAAACTACAAGACCTAGAAAATGGGATAATACGGATGTTTTGTTAGTACAGTTGCGTACATACGTTGTTGTTACTGTTGCGTAGTTTGCTGGTCATGGTGTTCATTATTTTTATTTAAAAATCAGTCTCATACAAATGATTGTACATCTTTGCCATAGCATTAACAAATTGATGAAAAAATCTCAGATAATTTGAGTAGGCATACTTAATTGTAATATTTGGTTACATAAATGTTTTTCTGTCTTGTCAAGTACCAATGCTTAAAACTTAAATACAATGTGTGTACCTTAAGAGGGAGATAGGTACCTACTAAACACGTAGGTACACACGTAGGTGGACTCCATTTCCCCTCGACTCACAGTATGGCATTTAAATATGAGCTTTGTAACGTGTTACTGAGAGTGGTTATTTCAACATTACATGTGACTGTTACAGGTGATCAACGTGTAAACCACGCGTCGTCAATCAAAATCACACTATACATTATTTACTGAGATTATTTCTGATATGGTACCTGCACTTCGAACATAAAAAAATCGGTTACACGTAAAACGTTTTTCTGCTTAACTGTACAAAACATCGGACACTAAGTTGCTAATTTGCGAAGACTACTCGTATGTACGGTGCGGCCGGTTTTACGTGACCTTTTTCATTTGGTCGGCTTATTAGAAAATTTCTGACATATTCTTGACTTTGATATAACTTTCATTACAGCCGTAATTGAAAGCTGAAATTATCAGGAATTAATGTTCATGAATCATTTTAATTTGTTTAAAGTATGCCACGTTTCTTAACGTTTTGGGAACTGCGTATTTCATCGCTAAAGTACGACCAGTCTAAAATTAATCTTTTTTTTATCTTCATATCGTATAAAGTTACATTATCTATTTTACCTGACGTGATAAGTGTCTACCATGGGTATTTTTTACAGCTGTTTATTTTTGCAAATCCGTTTTTATCTGATTTTTGAAACTATTTAATTCCATTGGTTTACGAATACCAAATCAAAAACGAATGTTTAAACTAATTTAAACAAATTAAGGTCTCTTATTGGTATTTTTTTTCAATTTTCTGCGTTGAGCCGTTTTCGAGATCTGGGAAGTCCCAAAACGTTACCGCAGCAAAATCTTAAATAACTCAAGAACCATACACAAATTTTGCTATTTACAAACATTTACTACGCAACAAAAGCTATCTAATCATGTATTTGGTTCCGGGCTGAACGAATTTTTGAAAATCGATTTTCCCAGGATAACGTTTAGATTAACGTTTTGTGGGTAGATTGTCTATACAGTCTGTAGGCATATACACTGACATAACCACAGCGCACCGGTCCGGTAGATGCAGGCGCACAGCGGCTATACGCTTTGATTCACAGCGTATTGGTACCACCTTCTGGAATAAACTTCTCCGCCATAGGATTGCTACACCTCCATACGGTCTTCCTCGTAAAGGCCCCGCTGTAGTATCCATCGCAGACGCGCCATAGTACAAGAAGTCTGTATGTATTTGACTGAGAAAGTCTATGTCATCCGGCAGCAACCAGGTTTCTTGAAGCGATACAATGTCATACTTATTACATAACTCCTTTACATTATGTCATACTTCTTTTAATACTTTTACAGTTAAAAGTCGTCATTTTTATAGTTGTCGTAAAGTTGTGTTGGTCCATTATGTTTTGGTTTTAAACGTTCTGAATACAATTCCGGATGGCCAAAAATCCTCTTTTAGGATAACTTCTAAACTTTTCTTTTCAACAGCAATCTTAAATGATGAAAAATTTGTGGGGTTTTTTGGTTTTAACTGTTCCACAGTAAACACCGATTGCCCATTCTCACACATGTACGTTTCAAGGTCCTTTTCGGTGCAGTCATTCTGAAACCTTGATACATAGATCCACACTATATGATCAGCAGCCTTTAACTTCTCACTTATCTTGGTTCCTCTTCTATTTCTCACAATATTTCTCCTTTGTGCACTACTCTGAACATTATCTGTGATCAGCTGTCCGGCGATTCGGGGCCTTTTTCGCTTGTAACTAACTATTTGGAAACCGTCGTCGTTGTCGTCATGCACACCTCGCTCGTCTAGTGTACGTTTCTGCCCTCCTCTCGCGACTTTGGAAAAACTTGGTCCGTCTGGTGTGGGTGCGGTCATCGGGCTTCCATAACTTACTGCTTGTCCTTCCATCTCAATCCCAAGTTCGGGTGCTTTTTCAGGCAGCACAGCCCACGTCGTTGCATTATTTGCCAGTGTCTGACTTGTGGGTAAGCTTGAGAGTCTCTGCGATCGATCTTGTCTAACGGATAATACTCGTCTTTCAGTTTGGTCATGCTTGCTGGTATTTTTCAGTGAACTTACTTCGTCATTTAGTCTTGTGACCTCCTCATGTAACGTGTGCTTCAACGTCAGTATTTCAGTCTTCATAACGGCCATAGTTTTTAAAATACTAGTAACATCCAAATGATCGAATGTAACGGGAGGTACTCGATTCAAATCTTTAGCAACAAAGACGGGTAATTTTTAAAACTACAATTCACACAAATTTTGCTACTATTAAACAAATTGCTCCTCATGATACACTAATTATTTTTTATGGTCTCATCTCTCAAATGCACGACATTTTGCCAGGGTAACGCACACGTGTATTTCAAGCAATGGGTTTATAGCGGTGTTGTCTAGTGTGTTGGGGTAGGCAGAAGTGTAAATAAAAGTCACTGCCTAGGTACTCACGGTTCTATTGAGTAAGGTTCACACGCACAACACAAAACAGTAGAAGGAGAATAGAGAATACAATAGAGAAGACAAAAGAGCACAGTCACAATAGTCACAGTTAACACAACACGGATAAACAGTTTATATCTCACGATAAATGCGTTTTCGAGCTATTACAGAAAACAAGCGCGCACGCGTCGTTGCGGAGTTAGTGCCGACTGAAGGTCACAGAGAGGACAGTCAACGATCGCGCGCTGCTCCCACCTCACTCGCTCGCTGTACGTCACGATGACGTAGCTCGGCCGCGGTGCGGTTCCAGTATACAGTGGCCCGACATCATCCGACATTATATTGATGTTGTCAATATAGATGCCGGTGATGTGTAATATGTGATTATTATAAATACATATAAATAAATCTGTTTGTATGTAAATGTTTTGTGTTGTGTAATATACAATACAAGTATGTAAACTAAATATAGGTGTAGACCCTACACCACCCCCCTCCAGAGACCGTCAAGGGCGATAAAAATCTGGAAACTTGACCCGACGACCAGAACGAGTAGTATACTCAGTTTTGCCGCCAGGTGGAGTATCGTCATGGGGGTCAGCTTTGTCGGCCAATATGTAGGCTGGTTTAAGGCGGTCGATTGAGACCGTGACCTCTTTGCCCTGGAATAAAATTTTGAAAACTTTGTCACCCCTTTGCAGAACTTTGTGAGGACCTGTGTACGCTGCTTGCAGCGAGCCACGTAGTGCGTCTTCACGAAGGAACACGTGATCAGTGGTCTGCAGATCCTTAAATATAAAAATGCTCGCTTTGTTGTGACGGGAAGCTGGAGTTGGCTGCAAGCTGTGAGCAAACTTGCGGATGCGCGCAGCAAAGTCTCTTCTCTCTAGCTCTTGGACTATACCTTAATAATTGAACTCATTATATCTTCTGAACTAGGTCCCGATTAAACCTGTAACTTGGCGGCTAATTTCGACTAATTAGTGAGTAAATATAGGAGAAAACAGATCTTCGCTAGGTGCCCTAGTTTTTGAGATATAAATGTGGCCCTGCTGGGGTAAGCTCTCTCCAGCAGGGCCACCTATAAACCCTTATATCTTTTGAACCAGTGACCGACCAATTCTGATATTTGGCGACTAATTTTGACTAATTAGTGAGTAAATATGGGAGAAAACAGATGTTCGCTAGGTGCCCTAGTTTTTGAGATATTAATGTGGCTCTGCTGGCGTAGGCTCTCTCCAGCAGGGCCACCTATAAACCCTTATATCTTTTGAACCAGTGACCGACCAAATCTGATATTTGGCGACTAATTTTGACTAATTAGCGATTAAATGTTTGTGTTATCAAAATTAAAATCCCTGATGGTGGCTCTGCCAGTGTCAGCCACACGTTTATTCCAGCGGCAGTGGCGCTGTACAGGTTGTCAAGAGTACAGGTAGACGGACACCTGGGACACTCCAGCGTGGGGCATTGTTTGGTCCGAAGCTCCGCACTCGCACTCGGTGTTGGAAGAACCAATGAAGGATTTTCTTTTTAGCTCTTCCCTAGTCGCTGGATAGATGGCGCTAGGAGTAAGTATGACAATGCAAGAAACGGAACCTAAAAAAACTGATTTTAACAAAGCGCGAGAAATGTTGGTTATATTCGGAAGGTTAAGCAAATGAAAGTGTCAGTCATCGAGAGTATGTGACGTGACACAATGTTTTTTTTTCAAGCGTTTTGGCTTTGGCATAGTAAGTTCAACGCCATCTATAGAGTTCTTGGAAACTAAGTTTATTTTTAAAACCTCAAAAGGAAAACGTCTCATTATACTTTTATTGGTGGAAGGGTTCTATCTACATACGAAAAATAAATAAAACACACATCACAGTAAAAAAATATATATTTAAGGACTCTTTAATTACATTTTTGTGTTTTTCAGGTACCATTTTAATGTACCTATAAGCAATCACAAAAAATATGAAGATATCATGGTGTTAATTTAAAGAAAATATATTCATCTCCAGATTGGCTTCAAAAAAATTGTATGTTGTCAATGTTGTCATATAAAATTTTCGCACAAATTTTAATGTAGGGTCAGAATAGGTACAATTTTAGGTAAATTTACAGCATATTTTATCTTAAAAATTATAATAAATTACGGTAATAGTCCTACAGGGACGCTCTACCATGTTTCTACAAATAATAGTAATTTTAAGGTACCATTTGAAAGCTTAAGCAATCACATGTGTAAAGATTTCATGGTCTTAATTTAAAGATAATATATTCATCTCCAGATCTCCATCTGAAAAATTGTATGTCGTCACATAAAATTTTTGCACAAATACGTTTTTCCCATCACAATAATCGCAGAAAATTGTAAAAAGTAGGGTCAGAATAGGTGCAATTTTAGGTAAATTTACAGCATATTTTATCTTAAAAATTATAATAAATTGCGGTATAATTATATAACTAACTATGTAGCAATTTTTTGTATCAAAATCAACCTATTTTCCAATTATTAGCTAAAATAAAAACATTTGCCAATTTCTCCATACATTTTGCACTAGCGGTTCATCATTCCGTGCTCAGAAGCGCTGTTAAAAAAAAAAGAAAAGCTGCAAGAACGGATGTCTCTCTTGCAGAAAATAAATATGATAAAATTACTAGAAAATATTGTACAGTCAAAGGTCAAAATTCCACTTCCACCGCAATGCACATTATCGTTTGCGCTATACGGGCGGCGGCGCCTATACACACATACGCATATTTATCCGTGTGAGTGATGTTCCAACGCTAACAAATTAACATGTCGTGTAGCATCGCTACGGGTAATAATATAGATGTGGTCAATGTTAGACAAGGATGACAATATCAGTAACTTCTTTTTATCACCGTCTGATTATTTTTTTCATAGTAATGCAAAATTTTGACAAGTTTGCGTAAGTTAACATTAGCTAGATCGGTAACGAGGCTAGTGTGATCGGGATAGATGTGAGTTCGAATCCAAGATGGACCAGTTTTTTATGTTTTATTTAATTATGTTTAATAATTTATTTTTGTAAGTTATTTTGAACAAATAGATATTATAATAAATATATTATATAGGTAATTTATTATTACAATAATGATAATAAATGAAACAAACAAGTAATATTATTTATGTGAACTAGTAAAGTAGTTAAAATATGCAGGTAGATTTGAAACAAACTGAACTTATCACTTTGTTTCAAATCTACCCTCATATTTTAATAACGACGCTAAGATTGAAAATTATTGTAAAACGAAAGAATCTTCGTTTAGTTGTGGAATATTTAACATTATAATATTTTGTTAACAACTCGGCATTTATATTTCACATGTAATACTTAAAAAATGTTTTTCATGTTTGATGTGAGACTCGAACCCGAACACTCGCCATGCGAGGCGCAGTGCTAATCAATTTGGCCACCGTATCACTTACACAATTCTTTGAAATTTGTAATAACAATCTTAAGCGGGCAACAAGTTGCTAATGTGTAAGTGTTGTCAAACGTTCTTATAGAAGAAGGTCATAAGTACCACCAATATTGCTTTGCCATTGTGTTGCGAGATTGGCAGTCGACTTCTGACTGTTACGTCGTACGTATAGTGTACATTCTGTGCATTCGTGTGTGAGTACCGTCGCCGTCGTATAACGTAATCGGAAGGAGTTGATACTTTAGCGAACTGAAATAAAAAAAAAGTAAGCACGAGGTTCATACTTATATTATTAATTAAAATGTGATTTAGAAATTATGTTGGGTAAAATCGGGATTTGGATGGGTAAGATTAAGCAGTTGTTGACAAGGTTGCAAAATGGATGAGTGGGGTTAAGCAGCTCTAAGTAAGATCGGGATTTGGATGGGTAAGGTTAAGCAGTTGTTGAAAAGGTTGCAAAATGGATAAGTGGTGTTCAGCAGCTCTAAGTAAGGTTAGGATTTGGATGGATAAGGTCAAGCTGTCGGCGGTGAGGTTTGGAAGTGGATTGGTGGGAGGAGAGTTATGATTTTAACCGGTTTGTATGTACGTATGACGAATATGGATATAAAACCGGAAGCCAAGATGGCGCTGATAAAAAATTGACAACTTTTTATCATGGGTGTCGTTTTTGTGGTTTTTGGGGTCGCAGGTATCGGATGTATGATCGTAACCAAAATCCAAGACGGCGCCGACGAAAAATAAACACGGTCACTTCTGGTCATGGATGTCTATTTCGCAACACCCAAAAATTCTGAAATATTTCATTTCGAATTTCGATATTCCGATTATCAAAAGTTCGAATTTCATAATACCGAAGAATTATAATGTCTATCGTCCGTGTGGTGTCGCGTCCGTGTGGTGTCGGACGTAAAGAATAACACCATCCCATATCTTCCCGTGGGTGTCGTAATAGGCGACTAAGGGACTTACCAGAGAATGGGCAGCAGCGCTCTCTGTGTCTTATGTAAGAACTGCACTCACTGCGATCGCCAACCCGCTTGCCAAGCGTGGCGATTATGGCAAAACCCCCCCATGAATAGCGCAACAAAGAAATGGCCCCTAGTGCCCGGCAGCCCGTCTACCCTTGACTACGGCAGCGGTCGAGGCTACGGCGTGGCAAGGGGTGCGAAGAATCTCCGGAAGGGATCCGGCTGCCAATACCAACGACTGGACCTGGCAACATATAACACGCGCACACTCCGGACTGACGAGAAGATAGCGGAACTAGAAGAGGAATTGAGCAGGCTGCGATGGAGTATTGTGGGATTATCTGAAGTCCGAAGAGAGGGGGAGGACACGATAATCCTGAAATCCGGCAACCTGCTCTATTTCCAAGAGGGTGACCGGCAGTCCCAGGGTGGTGTTGGGTTTATCGTCCACAAGTCCCTTGTGAACAACGTGGTGAAGATCGAGAGTGTGTCGACCAGGGTGGCGTACCTTATACTCAGAATATCCTCAAGATATTCGCTGAAGGTCATACAGGTCTACGCCCCGACCTCGGCACACCCCGACGACGAAGTGGAGACCATGTATGAGGATATATCTAAAGCCATGCATGGTTCCAAAACTCACTTCACAGTTGTCATGGGGGACTTCAACGCGAAACTGGGCAAACGAGACGGGGATGAGCTGCAGGTGGGGCAATTTGGAGTTGGACATCGGAATCGCCGGGGTCACCAACTGGCTAGTTTTATGGAGAAGGAGGGCCTCTATATGATGAACTCCTTCTTCAGAAAGCGTGAGCACAGGAAGTGGACCTGGCAGAGCCCCGATGGTGCAACTAGAAATGAGATCGACTTCATCATGTCAACCAAGAAGCAAATGTTCAATGATGTCTCTGTGATTAATTCGGTGAAAACCGGGAGCGATCACCGCATGGTAAGAGGCACATTGAACATCAACATCAAGCTTGAAAGGTATCGACTGATGAAGTCTACGCTCCGTCCAGCACAGATCCAAATCCAAAACCCCGAGAGTTTTCAGCTTGAACTCCAGAACCGTTTCGAATGCCTAGGAAGCTCAGTGGACGAATACAACGATGGGTTCGTGGAAACTGTCCATACGACTGGGTCTAAGTTCTTCAAGGCGCGTCGTACAGATCAGAACAAGAGGCTCTCCGATCACACTCTCAAGCTCATGAAGGAGCGGCGTGAGATGATCCTGCAGTCTTCAGACGAGGCGTGTAAATACCGGCAGCTCAATAGACGGATCTCTAAATCCTTGAAGAGCGACCTCCGCCGCTTTAATACCGAGCGTATTAAAGACGCGATTGAGCGGAATAAAGGCTCCAAGGTATTTGCAAGGGATCTGGCTATTGGGCAGAGCCAGCTCACGAAACTGAAGACCGACGATGGTAGGATCTTATCCGCCAAACCGGAGCTTCTGAGGGAGATCGAGAGCTTCTATGGACAGTTGTACACGTCAACCAGTAAACCCGTCGTAGATCTAGCCAACGACCCAAGAGCTAGACTGACCCGACACTATACCGAAGACATCCCGGACGTCAGCCTGTACGAGATTAGGATGGCTCTGAAGCAGCTCAAAAACAACAAGGCACCGGGTGATGACGGAATTACGGCCGAACTCCTGAAGGCGGGTGGAAAACCGGTACTTAAGGCCCTTCAGAAGCTGTTTAATTCCGTCATACTTGAGGGAAAAACGCCACAGGCATGGTGCAGGGGTGTGGTGGTGCTCTTCTTCAAAAAGGGTGACAATGCCCGGCTGAAGAATTATAGGCCCATCTCACTTCTAAGCCATGTCTACAAGTTGTTTTCTAGAGTCATCACGAATCGTCTCGCGCGCAGGTTTGACGATTTCCAGCCACTCGAACAAGCCGGTTTCCGAAAAGGCTTTAGCACCGTGGACCACATACATACGCTGCGGCAAGTTATACAGAAGACAGAAGAGTATAACCTGCCTCTCTGTTTAGCGTTTGTGGACTACGAGAAAGCCTTCGATTCGATCGAGACCTGGGCTGTACTGCAGTCTCTCCAACGGTGCCAAATCGATTATCGGTACATCGAGGTGTTGAAGTGTTTGTACAAAAACGCCACCATGTCAGTCCGACTTCAGGACCAAGCCTCGAAACCTATCCTCCTGCAGCGAGGTGTGAGACAGGGAGACGTCATATCTCCGAAACTGTTCACCGCTGCACTGGAGGATGTCTTCAAGGTTCTGGACTGGAGAGGGCTAGGCATCAACGTCAATGGCGAGTACATCACTCATCTTCGGTTTGCCGATGATATAGTGGTAATGGCTGAGACCATGGAGGACCTCAGTACAATGCTTGATGACCTCAGTAGAGCTTCCAGAAGAGTGGGTCTAAAAATGAACATGGACAAGACTAAGGTCATGTTGAATGCCCATGTCACACCCACTCCTATCAAGATCGGAGACTCTACTCTCGAAGTTGTAGACGATTATGTGTACCTGGGACAAACGGTCCAGTTAGGTAGGTCTAACTTCGAGAAAGAGGTCAATCGTCGAATCCGACTCGGTTGGGCAGCGTTCGGGAAATTGCGCGGTATCTTCTCGTCCAACCTACCGCAGTGTCTCAAGACGAAAGTCTATGACCAGTGTGTGTTGCCAGTGATTACATACGGGACCGAAACGTGGTCGCTCACAATGGGCCTCATCAGAAAGCTTAAAGTCACCCAGAGGGCAATGGAGAGGGCTATGCTCGGAGTTTCCTTGCGCGATCGAATCAGAAATGAAGACATCCGCAAGAGAACAAAGGTTACCGACGTAGCCCGAAGAATTGCCAAACTTAAGTGGCAGTGGGCAGGGCACATTGCTCGCAGAACGGATGGCCGATGGGGCCGAAAAGTTCTGGAGTGGCGACCGCGAACCGGAAGACGTTGCGTTGGAAGGCCTCCCACTAGGTGGACCGATGACCTGGTGAAGGTTGCAGGAATCCGCTGGATGCGAGTCGCACGGGACCGGTCAATGTGGCGACACTTGGGGGAGGCCTATGTCCAGCAGTGGACGTCTTTCGGCTGAAATGATAATGTCTATTATTTAAAATAGGGAAATTATAAGTCTAGCCACAAAATTATTGATTGGACACGTGATTAAACTTCTAATTTTATAACTAAGCAACGGGAACGTGACATAGCCTCTAATAAACTAATTCGTCTTTTTTACAATGCCAACTAAATATTCTATAGAAAGCGTCAAGTAAAGATCATCAATTATTGTGACTTGTCCTTCTTATTTATACATTGCCACCTAATTTACTAACTCGGCCACGAATGTTACATCTCGTCACCATTTTACGTTTTTCAGCTTCAACGCAATATCCTCAAAAAAATATAATTCAAACTTCTACAGAAAGCATCATTTATTATAACTTAGCATGTAAAATGATAGATCATATTCTTTTATCGTGAAAATAGCCACTGTATGATTTGGCGCGAGTACGCGAGACGACAGCGACCGGCCATTTGCACCAATCAGAGAGCGCCATTCATGTAACGACGAGTTGAGTTGATCACGTGTAAATAAAGTCTTTTATTTTGGGGGAAAATATAATGACCACCAAAAATAACTTTGTGACCACTAACATCTATCACCTAAAATATTGATCACCAAATTTAGTAAATTGAACACCAAATTTTAATGAGGTGGTTGATGACAAACTAGTTTTGCCTAGGCCAACTTGGGGCACCCCGACACGGATAGATTAGGTTAGAAGGGTATGGCGGGGTCGAATGAGCGAGCGAAGCGAGCGAATAGACCCCGCCATACCCTTCGTGGTTATTTTTTTATAAACCATTCAGAAGTAGGAGCCCCGCGAAGCGGGGCTCCGTCGACCGGGTCTCCCTCGACTCGGATGCAAGAGCGTAACAGTTCAATTTCTGGTGACCATTAACTAATTTTGATGACATTTTTAGCAAAATTTTGACGATCAATTAATATGGGATGAGTTACATTTTAAACGTACTGAGTTAAAAAATTTGAAGCTAAATAAATATATTTTTTGATGTCATTTAATAGTATTTTAGAAGTTTACTGTTAGAATGTATGTTACAAATATAGATGCTAAAAAATAACCATCATGCTGAGTTGTATTTAGAGTGGTTTACATAGAAGATAACTAGTGGCTAAGATAGTAATATTTAGATGCTCGTTAATTGTGGCTGACTTAGTAATTTAGAAGGCAACATACAGTTTTGGAGGCGAATAATGATATTAAAAAGAAGCTTGTTTAATTAGCACCCTTTAAAATACCGGAATTCATAATTCTGAACGTCGTAAATACGACTTTTTTGCTGTCCCACTTTCATATGTCCGAAGAATCACCTAGTTATTATTGAATTACCTAGTTTATTGTTATTCTATGAGGTTTTTTAAATAACACTTCTGGACATTTGCACGTCACATCATGTGGCAAACATGCTGTACCTAATAATGTTGTTCGTGTTACCATCTTGCATGCATGTATTTTCTTGTATGTATGACACATGTTTAGCAAATAAAATATTATGTTATCTTATCAAAATGTTCGACGTATCGTTAGTCCGAAAAACATTCCGATTTTCAATACCTCGAATAAACTGCTAAAATTGTCGTAAAAGTCATGCTAGCTGGCATGGGCAGCGTAGGCCGAAGGCCGACGACGACGACATTGTGTGCATTACCCTGGCAAAATGTTGTGCATTTGAGAGATGAGACCATAAAAAATAATTAGTGTATCATGAGGAGCAATTTGATTAATAGTAGCAAAATTTGTGTGAATTTTAGTTTTAAAGTTATTTAAGAAAAACTCATTTTGCTGGAGTAACGTTTGAAACGTTATTCTGGCAAAATCGATTTTCAAAAATTCGTTCAGCCCGGAACCAAATACATGATTAGATAGCTTTTGTTGCGTAGTAAATGTTTGTAAATGGCAAAATTTGTGTGTGTTAGTGGTATGGTTCTTGAGTTATTTAAGACTTTGCTGCGGTAACTTTTTGGGATTTCCCAGATCTCAAAAACGGCTCAACGCAGAAGATTCAAAAAAATACCATTAAGAGATTTACTAACCTTTTCTGGGAGTCGTCGTCAAGCTCTGAGTTGTAATATTCAATACCATCTATAGGACGATTAATACTGGAATCATCGTCGGCTGAAAGAGGCAATAAATTCATAGCTATCTTTAAATCAAACTTGGCCATTTTTTGGCTTTCTTCAGTTTTCACAGAACACAAGGTTAATATTTCCTTAATATACATATAGTAAATTTTAAATTGTTCACAATTTTGTTTTACAAATATGTATTCTTCTTCCTTAAATGCTACCTTTAATTGCTTCTAATTTTCCTATTATGTTTTGATAGTCTTCATACAAGTGGTTTGCTTTGTACCTTTACTTCAATTATTCTACCTACTCGACTCGTGGCACCTATCTTCACTAAATATGTTCTCAATTCTTTAAACTTTTCAAGTAATTTTGATATATTTTGAACCATATGGCGTAATTATTATTAAGATGTATCTAAGCCTTTACAGACATGAGGCATTTTTTTTATAACTATTTACTTAGTAGGTACCTATTTAAGTAAATACATAATGTGGATAGATTTCAATTAGCACTATTAAGTAATAGGTATTTGATATACTTATCTAGGCGGTTTTAAAACATATTAGTGTCCTCGAGATTTCACTATTTAAAGTTTATTAATATTATCTAAAGTTCCACTTTTGGACGCTGTTGGACCGAACTAATGACTTTATAAATTGCGGGCACTTACTCGGTTGTGAAATTGGTAATCACAATTATTATTAATTATTTTAGATATTTTCAACTTCACTTTTTCCACTTCACTTCGGTGCTTGAAGAATGCTATCAGCATGCTGTTGTCTTCTTATATCCAACTCATACTCATGAATATATCGCCAAATTTGTCGTTCTATATTATGTATACATGATAAATGTTATGTGTCGTTGTCCATGTCTTTTTGATTAATTTGATCGTTTTAAAACTTTCTGTTATACGTTCTCCGTTCACGCATCTATTTTTGGGTCGCGCCGGAAGTATGAAATTGATCTTCGCAAAGCATGTCGATTTATTTCATTGGCCATCCACTTGGTGTGACAGTTCTTGTAAATCCTGAGTATAAGGTACAGGAATCCGAGCAACAGTAACAACAAAATGACCAACAAAAATACATTCGTTGTGCTGATATGGTACTTTAATTGCTCCAAATCTGCGTTGTTATTACCACCGGAAGCTGTTTGAGCTATAATGACTTCCTCTTTACTCTGACTTTTCCCCATGATAATATTGATTATTATTGATGCCACAAAAAAACACTGTTTCTCACCAGACTTTGTTTGCGACTAACCATCGTGGAATGGTGTCTTAATACGGAGAAAGGAATTCCAAACAAAGTCCGGGAGACTCTTATGTCACGGTCGCCATGTAATGTTGGGAATTTGAGCGAAATGATACCAAGGCGAATGATGAGTAAATACTGTCTTTATTGAAATATTGTTACCTGTTTTATACTGTAACACACATAGAAGTAATTATAATATAAAGGTGCTTCAAAAATCAGATAAAAACGGATTTGCAAGTAAACCAAAACACTTATAACCAAATAAACAGCTGTAAAAAATAGATGATCAAACGAACTTCTTAAGTGAAGTTCGATCACTATTATATGAGTCACTTCATTCTTCAGATATAGTCTAATTAACAGGTAGCCCTTTAAACCTACAAGGCAGTCGCACGTTTTAAAGGGTAGGCAATCGATTTATCCATCGATTACCGCTTTTTTTTTTTTGTCGGTAGCTCTGTTTCTTATTGCCTGACAGAGCGCTTCGCTTCATTCTTTTTTCGTGCGAGGCAGCGCGCGGTCGTCTATCGCTCGCTCCCTAGAAATATCGACTTTATTTCTCAGACTTTAATCCAAGTTATAAGATAATATAATTATGCCCAAAAGAAGCTTTACGGAAAAAATGGAACGATATCATCACAAAATAAGAAGACTGGAAGACAAAGAAAATAAACGTCACCAACGAATCATCGAATCGTCTGATTCACTGGAAGAAAATTCAGGTTGGTAAAGTGTTTATTTTCATAAGTGTCATGTGTTGTGAAAAATTATACTGCCTTGAAAGTATTTCATAATAACCTGGAGGTTGACCGTGGGTCAACACGATGGTATCCGATTTTTCTACGCTTATAATAATAATAATAATAACTGACTCAAACAGAACTAGACGCCTTGGATACGAAGGTCCGTAAATTGTTGACGGCGTATCGGATGCATCACCCACGTTCTTCGGTTATGAGACTGTATATCCCGCGGAAGTGTGGGGGTCGAGGCTTTTTAAATGCTAAGACTCTCCACAATCGCGAGATATGCAGCCTCAGGGAATATTTCCTAGGAACCGATGTGGGAATGCATCGAGATGTCGTCACGATGGACAAAGGCCTCACCCCGCTCTCCTTGGCTAAAGAGAACTGGCGCAAACCTCCAGTGCTTGACACTAACGATCGCAGGGAGGTATGGCAGAGTAAGGAGCTTCACGGACGCTTTTTCCGGGCCCTCCATGGGCCCGATGTAGACCTATCAGCGTCCGTAGCCTGGCTACGTTCCGGGGACCTATTCGGAGAAACTGAAGGTTTTGTCTGTGCAATAATGGATGAAGTTATGATGACGAATAACTACCGGAGATTTATTGTGAAGGATGGCACGGTTGACATATGTCGGGCATGCCACCGTCCAGGCGAATCAATCCGTCACATTATTTCCGGGTGTTCTCGTCTAGCTAACGGAGAGTACCTGCATAGACACAACCTTGTAGCCAGGATTATCCATCAGCAACTTGCTCTAAAATACAACCTTGTGGAATCGGAAGTGCCTTACTATAGGTATGTGCCCGACCCAGTTCTCGATAATGGCTGTATCACGTTGTACTGGGATCAATCCATCATCACTGACAGGACTATTGTAGCCAATAAGCCTGATATAGTGGTGGTGGATCGATCAGAGCGGCGCGCAATGATTGTTGACATAACGGTCCCACATGATGAGAACCTCGTTAAAGCCGAGAAAGATAAACAAATCAAGTATCTTGACTTGGCTCGCGAGGTTGTTGACATGTGGGAAGTGGACTCAGCAATCATTGTGCCGATAGTCGTATCAGCCCATGGCTTAATTGCCAAGAGCCTCGATCAATACCTGAGGAGGCTCTCGTTAGGCAGCTGGATCAAGGGCTTGATTCAGAAAGCGGTACTCCTGGACACGGCTCGTATTGTTAGGAGGTTCCTCTCTCTGGAGCCCTGACCGCCGGTAGCTTGGACCCTGTTCCCGATACCGGTGGGCTACAATTTTTTATATTTTTAAATGTTTTTTATATATTTTTTTAATTCATATTTAAAAATGTAACAAATTTGATTGTAAGTGAATAAAGGAATAATAATAATAAAAATAAGCTGGCAACACCGTAACGTCAAACATCGGTTGAAAATCATTCTTCATAATTTAATTTATTTATATTGGATTTGATACAAACATAATATACAATAGTTATTTTCATAGTCTTTTTAACCCAGACAAATATAAGTTAATAAAAAAAAAAAACAGCACGAAATCCAAAACGGAAAACGAGAATATTTCACGATCATCACCAATGACGTCTGTCAAAACCGAAAAATGAAAATGAAAAACCTTTGAAAAAACATGAGAATGAGATGATTTTTTAACAAATGATTACGAGAGCAGCAGCACGACGTGCACACCTACCAACCCCGGACTCGTCGCTCAGCTCCGCCTCGCCGCCGCCGGACCCCGGATCACCAGTGTCACCGGTTGCGGCAGTTGCGTCGAGCTCGAGCGACGAATATTTCTCCCCGCCGACGTCGCCACCACCTGTACGTCGTGCGGGAAGAGGCCGGCCACCGAAGAGCTTGGGACTTAGGGGTCAACAGGCCCCGAGCCGGGTCCCCGCTACCGGTGGTTGTGTGCAGCGCATGAAATGGACTCAATCCATGAACGAGAACGTCATGCGCGCATACTACGGGTCTACAGAGGGGGGAACTAACCTCACTGCGTACCGTGTTAGGATGCTGTCTCTGTTCCAGGGTCTTGAACCAACCGTCAACGTCTCGGCCCAACGACTGTCGGATCAGGTGCGGGTCATCCAACACAGTCACAGGTTGGACGACGCCGCGCTTGATAGGCTGCGCTCAGAAGTACTGAGCAACCTTATCGTCTTAACTCCGACACAAACCGCGGTGCAAGTGTCAGCTATTGACGCAACACCACCGCGGTTGAATCCTGTTGTTGTAGAGGAGGATGATGGGGTTGCCACGGTAAGTAGCCAGTGCAACGACCGATTGAGGAGCGCTCTGGAGAATGCGCTTCATGAATATCGGTCCACCCCAACCGAACTTAGGCCCCGATTACCACGGTTACCCATGCATAAGAAAAATAGGGCGCTGGTGTGTGCCTTGGACTCGCAACTCAAGAATATATTCGAGAGTAGCGAGAACCTCGTTGATACACACTCGATCCTGTTCTGTGGGGCTGTTGCGGCATGTCGTTTAGCTAATGTCAAGTTTCCAAATTGTGACGTAGCTAATCGACCAAAACCAGCCGTACCAGCCTGGCAGCGCAGGATCGAGCGCCGTATCGACGGAGCCAGGGTACTCATCGGCAAACTATACTGCTTCAGGGAGGGCAATACACGACCACGAGTGATGCGCTTTGTGAGGCGGGCATTCTCGGGGACTGAAATCAGTCCTCAAGAATACATGTCCCGTGTCACAGAGCGCATCGACTTCCTGAAGCAGAAAGTTTATGCATGGGCGAACCGTATTCGGAGGTATAAGCGGCGGGTTGATCGGTATTCACAGAATCGCATGTTCCAGAGCGATGAGAGGTGGGTATACAGAGCTTGGGAGCGACCCGAGCAAAATATGACAGACGTGTGCCGCCCGGATGATGCCGCCACGAGTTCTTTCTGGCGCAGCATCTGGTCGGTACCCGTTTGCCATACTGAGGCTGACTGGATGCGTGATGTCGAGCGAGTGTGTGAACCTATCCCAGAAATGGAGCCAATTTTTATAACACCTTTAGATGTAGCCAGAGCAGTTCGTCCGTTACCGAATTGGAAATCACCGGGACCGGACGGACTGCACAACTTCTGGCTCAAATGGTTTAGTAGTTCACACACTTGCCTGGCATCGCAATTCCAGTCATCCTTAGAATCCGGGTCCCTACCGCAGTTCTTAACAACAGGCGTTACCCACCTGCTCCATAAGTCAGGTAGTCCCGCGGAACCCAAAAATTATAGACCGATCACGTGTTTGTCGACGATCTACAAGCTTCTTACATCCATTCTGAGAGTAAAAATTAATACACACATTGACAAAAACTCCATCATGTCAGCCTCTCAGAATGGATGTAGGAATGGGTCCCGCGGTACTAAGGAGCTACTCCTCATCGACATGGCCATTAGCCAACAGGTTCGTCGATCCCGCAAAGATCTGTCGACATGTTGGATAGATTATAAGAAGGCCTACGACTCGGTGCCACATACGTGGCTCATGAGGGTGCTGGAGTTGTACAAAATAGATACAACTCTACGCACCTTCCTTGAGTCATGTATGGGGCAATGGAGGACGGTCCTTCGATATCCAGGATGTCGACAGATCCAGGGGAGCGATGATCCTGTATGGATTAAGCGGGGAATATTCCAGGGCGACAGTCTGAGTTCACTTTGGTTCTGTTTAGCCCTGAATCCTCTAAGCACATTGCTTGAGAATTCAGGCCTAGGCTGCCGGTTGAGGAAGGATGGTCAGGTTATATCTCACCTGCTTTACATGGATGATCTGAAACTCTTTGCCTCCAACAAATTGCGACTGATGGAGCTACTGAAGGTAACTGAAACTTTTAGTAACGCCATCAGGATGGAATTTGGTGTGGACAAATGTGCAGTCATGTATGTAAAGCGAGGGGAGATTATGGAATCCGAGGGACTTCAGCTCTCGGACTCCATACAACTTAGATCTCTTTCCTCATCCGAAACCTATAAGTATTTGGGTATGTCGGAAGCGTTAGGCATTAACATAACTGACATGAAGCAATCGTTGAAGGAGCGCTTCTTCAGTCGCCTGAGGAAGGTATTAAATAGCCTTCTTTCAGGCGGGAACAAGGTGCGCGCCTTCAATGGTTGGGTCATGCCGGTTTTAATGTACTCTTTCGGCATACTCAAATGGACTCAGACTGAACTCGACGCCCTGGATAGAAGAGTTCGTACACTGCTGACCGAAAGCCGGATGCATCACCCACGATCATCGGTGATGAGACTGTACATCCCGCGGAAGTGCGGGGGTCGAGGCTTTTTAAACGCGAAGACCCTCCACAACCGCGAGGTGTGCAGTCTCAGAGAATATTTTTCAAAAGCCGAGGTGGGTATGCACCGAGATGTGGTTGCAGTGGACAAGGGACTCACCCCGCTGTCCATGGCTAAAGAGAACTGGCACAAACCTGAGGTACTTACCACCGATGACCGCAAGGAAGTATGGCAAGGCAAAGAGCTTCACGGGCGCTTCTATCGGGCTCTTCATGGGCCCGACGTAGATTTTCTAGCGTCCGTGTCCTGGTTACGTTTCGGCGACCTCTTTGGAGAAACTGAAGGTTTTGTCTGTGCGATTATGGACGAAGTTATGTTGACGAACAACTACCGGAAATATATTATGAAGGACGGGACGGTTGATATGTGTCGGGCATGCCACCTTCCGGGTGAGTCCATCAGACATATAATTTCTGGTTGTTCTTGTCTGGCTAACGGCGAATACTTGCACAGGCACAACCAAGTAGCCAGGATTATACACCAGCAACTTGCCTTGAAATATAAACTTGTGGAATCTGAGGTACCGTACTACAAGTATGTGCCCGACCCAGTTCTCGAAAGTGACCATGTCACGCTGTACTGGGATCGGTCTATCATTACTGACAGGACTATTGTCGCCAATAAACCTGACATAGTGATGATAGACCGATCAGCGCGCCGCATAATGATAATCGATGTTACTATTCCGCATGACGAGAACCTCGTGAAAGCTGAGAAAGAGAAACAAATAAAATATCTCGACTTGGCACACGAGGTTCGCGACATGTGGAATATGAACTCGGTTATCATTGTGCCGATTGTCGTGACGGCCAATGGCCTTATAGCCAAGAGCTTCGATGACCATCTGTCGAAGCTCTCTTTAGGCGGTTGGATCAAGGGCCTGATTCAGAAGGCAGTACTCCTCGATACGGCTCGCATTGTGAGGAGGTTCCTGTCTCTGCAGCCCTAACCACCGGTGGCTTGGACCCTGCTCCCGACACCGGCGGACCACTATTTTTTATATTTTTTAATATAATGTTTTTAAGATACATTTAAAAATATGTAAAGTAAGTAGATGAAATGAATAAAGGAAATAATAATAATATCTTTATTTCAGACACACGTCCATATTCATTTTTACAAAGAAAGCGTTAGTAGGGTTGTTAGTAGTACACACAAAAAAAAAAAAAAAAATAATAAAAGAAAAAAAAAAAAAAAAAAAAAAGGTGTTAGTAATTTGTTAGTAAACCAAACAAGTTAAATAAGTGCACAATGGTAAAACACTCTATTTCCTATTTCTGTGCAGGTGTACACTTGCCCAGTACACAGTAAACGGACTGTCAATTTTGCACGCTAACGCTCTGAGGACAGTGTTGGTGCTACCACGGACTCTGCTCATCATCGATGCAGTTCTTTTCCTGATGATGGAGAAGAAGTCATCGATGTAAGCGTCCGCAAACATTGCGGAAGCACTGCAGTACCTGGGTTTCCTCAACACTGCCCTCAGCGCGTCATTGTACTGAACACGCAGAGCGTTGCAAGCCCGCCGCGTAAAGTTGATCCACAGACTGCACGTGTAAAAAAACTGACAGAAGGCTCTGAAAAGTAACAGTTTTACATCAGTGGTACATCGTGCGAATCTGCGGGCCAACATATTGCAGCGGACTGCCAACGCCCTCCTTTCCCTCTCTAGGTCTTCATCGTCCTGTAACCGATCCGTCAGCATGTGACCCAAATATTTTATTTTAGTCACCCTCTTTAGTACCGACCCACTGATCTTAACTGGCGGTACATTCGAGGGAGCCTTGTTCCCTGCTTTGTATATCATGAGAACACTCTTACTCGCATTATATTTGAGTCCATGTGACAGCGCATATGATTCACAAATGAACAGAAGTCTCCTGAGTGCACTCACTGACGGGCTCAGCAGAACCATGTCGTCCGCATAACTAATATTGTTGATCATTCTTCCGTCTATTGAGCATCCGACCATGGATCCGCTGAGCCTGCCAATCAGCTGGTTAACAAAGAGGTTAAACAAACTCGGGGAGGTCAACCCGCCCTGCCTAACTCCGCACTTCAAGTAATATTCCTGACTCTGCGTGTTGACCCATCTGACAGCATTCTTTTGATTACTGTACCAATATTTGAGGAGAGATACCAGCTCCCTCGGCACAGTGGTCTCTTCAAGCAGTTTATGCCAAAGAATATCATACGATACCAGGTCGAAGGCCCTTGAAAGATCAAGAAAACACGCATATATTGGTGTCTTCCTGTCGGTATAGTACCTTACAGTTTGTTTCAGACACATAATTGCCATTTCCGTTGACAGGTTGGGTCTGAAGCCAAACTGCAAGTCATGTATCTGAAGGTGTTCGCTCAGTTGCGCGTTCATGAGACTGTCAAGGACCTTCGCCATGGTTGTGGCCAATGATATAGGGCGGTAATTATGCTTGTCAGATGGATCCCCGGTTTTGTTTTTTATAATTGGAACCACTACTGTTTTCATCATATCATCCGGAATAAAGGAATGTCCTATACAAAAATTAAACAATAAACTCAGGACTCTGGGCAAGTGTACACCCGCATAACGCAAATGCTCTATACTTATTCCGTCATGACCAGGTGACTTTCCACGCTTCATCTTTCTTATGACATTTTTCACGTCTGAGGGCGTAATTCGATCATACTTCTCACCAGGTCTGACGTCTGGTTTACTTAAATTACCAAAATCACATGGCATTGGCTCTACAGTAAACAGATCTTTAAAAACATTTGCAATATTTTGATGCCCCACTGCACCGTCGACGCTCACAGGAACACTCGGCTTAGGATTCAACTGCCCCGTATTTTTCCAAAAACTGCTAAAATCTTTAGCCTCATGCTTTGCTGCCAGTATGTCCATTTTTATTTGGTCGGTATTATCCTGGCACCATTTCAATTTCTTTTTAAACTCTTTACGTGTTTCACACATACTCAAATACAGGGGCCCCACGCGCGGTTTCCCCTGTAGAACCCAGTTACTGAAACTAAGCCGAGCCCTCCTGTGTGATTCTCCTACGTGCTTGTTCCACCCTACAATACATGTCTTTTTATTTATTTTACTGGCAATTCGAGTTTTCTCCGAGGCACTACTCAAGATAGACTTTATGTTAGCGTACATTAGACGATGCTTAGACGGTAGCCGTGGGTTATCGCAAAGCAAACGTAGAAACTAAAATAATTATGCAAATCATTATAAACTAGTGGTTGATCGTGGATCAACACAAGTTAAACTTATGCTTGGATAATAACCGTGGGTTATTACAAAAGCAAACTACCTAATTAAAAAATGCATAAAATGTAACCTGGAGGTTGATCTCAGATTAACACGATGGTACCTACATAGTCATACTGAACTATCCCTACGCTTAAAGAATAACCGAGGTTTATTCTAAAGCTGTATCAAGTAAAATACCAAACGTTGGTCATATTGTATTAGATTTCTTTAGAGAGGAAATTAAATCATTTATAGGGATATGGGAACGTTCTTGGGAGGGTGATTTTTATATCTTCGAATGAAGTGACTCATATAATAGTGATCGAACTTCACTTAAGAAGTTCGTTTGATCATTTATTAATATTACGTCACTTCATTCTTCAGATATAGTCTAATTAACAGGTAGATGTTCAGAGTATAATTTTAATAACATACAAATTGTTTTGTATATAACCAAAATAAATGTTTAATTTCCATTCAAAAGTAACATAAAATATCTTAAACAATCATTAAATATCTATATAATTAGGTTTGTACTATTTAATCACGTTTATTAACTAAATAAATCTGATTAATAATACTAATACGTAATATCAGGTAATTAACTGTAGGGCGAACCTTACAACAATTAATTACTACTTAATTATTTTGTTGCGAGCAAACAGATCTTGCAAAGATACCTTCATCTAGTATGGACCAGCCAGCTGTTTTTCTGATTGTATCAATAGAAACTCCAGCGGAGGCCGCCGCAGACGTGGAGGCATGTCTAGTGCTGTGAGCAAACTCAAACATCAACAGCAAAACTCCCACATCTACGCCGCTCTCCGCTAAAGTTTGTTTTATCCACCTACTAATGGACTGAGATGAAGCTTTCTTGTAAGGCTTTTTGTAGGTGATAAAAAGGTTTTCAATATGATCTGGTCTTAGATTAGATGTCATGATCAGATAATCATCTACGGCTGTGGCTGGGCATATCGAGAGATTTTGTCTAAAATATGGCAAGACTAAATCTGGTTGTTCCCTACCTACCGCAGACTGGGGGTCCCAAGTACCAATGTACTTGGGTATTGAAGACTTTTGTTTATACATGCCTTTAAGAAGGCGTTTGATACTATCATCAGATCCTATATTGCCACCTATAAGTAAGGATAATGCTGATCGGTGCGACTTAATTGTTCCATAAGAACCTCCTCTATTAAATTGTTCTGCCAGGAAAGTTAAAATGTTAGGTAAGAGGGGTTCAAAGATGTTAATGCCATTTGTATTGCAAAACTGCCACCAAAGTTTGTACGATGTATTGTACTGCTTGAGAGTGCTACTTGAAACGGAAGATAACATAATGTCTAACGCTACTGGTGGAATGTTTCGTCGAGTGAAAGCGACCCGGAGAGCTTCGCGGCTCCCAGGGTAAGGCTCTTGTACAGTGGGTGTTGCGATCTGTAATTAGAACGCAAAAGGTCTCTGTTATGCTTAAAATATATAATTTCAGAAATTAATATTTTCTTTAGTAGAGGGAACCAAGGTTGGCCGGTCCAGTATGGAAAAACCACTAGCTGTAGCTTTATCACTTATAATTTTTCTAAGGCATTTAAGCACAAGCGAAAATGGAGGAAAGGCGTAAAATTGACTAGAACGCCAGTTTATTGTAAACGCGTCTACCATAAGGGCATCAGGATCTTGTTTCCAAGAAACATAGGATTCGCATTTTGTGTTGGTGCGAGAAGCGAAGAGATCAATATCTGGTTGACCTAGCTTGTCAACTATCATTTGGAAAGCCCAGTCTGATAGTTCCCATTCTATATCAACGTTTATCTTACGGGATTCCTCATCTGCTTCAACATTATCCTTGGTATTTATGTATGATGCAAAAAGCCATATGTTTCGTTTCTCGCACCACTGCCAGATGGTTTTGGCTAGATCGTGGAGATGTGGGAACTGGATCCCACCCATCCGGTTAATATAGCTTATTGCTGTTGTATTATCAACACGCAGTAAGATGGCACAATTAGAGGTCTCATGGGCGAAACATTTTAATCCCATGAAAATGGCGAGAAGCTCTAAATAATTTATGTGGAAGGAAAGTTCTACATCTTTCCAGCCACCGTTTATGCGGTTACCGTTACAGTATGCACCCCAACCAGTTCTAGAAGCATCTGTAAATACTTCAAGGGAAAATTTTACATCAGGCCTCATGTGGTTTGATGAAGAACGGATATTATGATTCCACCAAAGCAAATCAGGTAATACGACGGCAGGTAATTTAATTTTAGTTTCAAAATTGTTATGCTTCTGAAGGGCCAAAAATTTTTGACGTTCGAGTGTCTGTAAAGCCAGCCATACTTAATTGCTGGACATGCTGAGACTAGTATTCCAATGAGTTGTGAAAGTTCTCTTATTGTACAATTGGGTAATGAGGCAAACTTCTTAACCAATTTACATATATTGTTTATCTTGTCAGAAGGCAGAGACAGGGACAGATCAGCAGAATTAAGTATAAATCCTAAGAATTTACAAGTTCTGCGTGGTGTTAATACACTCTTTTCAAAATTAACTAAAAATAACAAATCCTAGACACTGCAACAGCTCTAGGGTATTAGTTACATTTGAATGACATTCGCTGAAGGTATCTGCTATGCATAATATGTCATCGAGATATATAACTGATGTATAACCTCTCTGCCTTAGGTAACTAATGACTTCCTTCATGATTTTTGTAAAAATTCTTGGGGCGACACATAAACCGTAGGGAAGGGCATTAAATTCGTAGACCGTGCTATTAAGCACAAATCGTAAGTATTTTCTATGTGCTTTGCAAATTGGTACCGAAAAATATGCCTCTTTAAGGTCTATAGTGGCTAGATAGCCATTTTTAGGTACCAACTTTGTCGCAACCCTATGATCCTCCATTTTGAAGTGACACTTTTGAACAAATTTGTTAAGTGGTTTTAAATTTAAGATAAAACGCTTGCCACCGTTAGGTTTAGAGGTGAGAAATATGCTAGAAATAAAGTCTCCTTCAGAGCGTTCACAAACCGATACTGCTGCCAAATTAATAAGCTTAGATATTGCTACTGTCATATCAGTTTCTTCTTGACACGTCAAAGTATTAGAAGGTACATATTTTTGTTCAACCTTACTACAAAATGGGATAGAGTATCCTTCTAGAATCCAGTTAAGAACTAACGGATTATCTGTTATTTTAAGCCAACGGTTATAATATAACTGAATTCGACCAGCATGTACCTCTAACGCTGCTGAGGCGTAGCACGGGATTTGGTCTAGTTCTGCTGAGGCTGCGAGGATTGTTTCATCGCTGACGCTTGAAAGCCTTTGCGACCAACTTGTCCGGTCTTCTTGTATCCGCCCCGCCCCCCCCCCCCCCCCCCTGTTCGACGCATAGCGGGAGGGGCCCGACCAGTTTACCTGGGAGCGAGGTCGGCTTGATGTCGGTTGAGCAGAAGATGTTGTCTTCACTGGAGCAGGTTTCTTTATTTGCAAGCCCTGCTTTTCTATAGCTTTGGATGCTTTTATCTTGTCAGAAAGTTTTTGGCTGAATAGGGTTTCATCCCTGTCTACGTCTTGGATCAAGTTTAAAAACGCCTTGTCCAGACCTGGTGTCATAAACTTTTTCCGAACATCGGTCTCAACATGGTGAAGATCGCATAGGAGCCGGCTACTGTCGCTCAAATACTTAATCGCCTTAACCCTCTCTGTCCCATTTTCAAGGAGCAACGACAGTCCTTTATTGAGGGCAGCAATGCCTAGGCCTAGCTGCTGTTGAGCGCTTTCGATTCGTTTATCTTTGTTTTTGGTGGTGTCGGAAATCGTGGCGGCAATTTCGGGGTTAAGTTTGGGGGCTTGCAATAGGGTGCAGTTTTCTGGAATCTGATACTGCTTCATCAGTTTCTCTTTAGCCTCTTTTTCGATCCCCTTTCGAAGTATGGGGAGCCAAAGCCGAGCTAAGTTATCGTGAATTTTTTCACCAAACTTAGGTACGTCCTCGGCAACTTCTCCGAGAGCTGACAATATCTCTGGGTCCAGATCAGGAGGCGGTGTTGATTCTTTGTCTTCTGACGCCTTTTCTGGTATCCTTTCATCATGGATATTTTCTTGCGAACATTCCATGGGCGTTGAATCCTCAAGAACAGCTAGCGACTCGTTTTCTATAAAAGAAAGAGAACGCTTTTCTTACTAACCAATTCAATACAAAGTGATCATTTAATAAATTCGAAAAAATTATATTGAGGGTAGTTGTAAAAATTGAAAAATATCGCCTTGAAAAATATCGCGGTTACATGGGTATTGAAAGAATTGCTTGCAAACGCTATCTAATACAATATGACCAAAGTTTGGTATTTTACTTGATACAGCTTTAGAATAAACCTCGGTTATTCTTTAAGCGTAGGGACAGTTCAGTATGTAGGTACCATCGTGTTAATCTGAGATCAACCTCCAGGTTACATTTTATGCATTTTTTCATTAGGTAGTTTGCTTTTGTAATAACCCACGGTTATTATCCAAGCATAAGTTTGACTTCTGTTGATCCACGATCAACCACTAGTTTATAATGATTTGCATAATTATTTCAGTTTCTACGTTTGCTTTGCGATAACCCACGGCTACCGTCTAAGCGTAGAAAAATCGGATACCATCGTGTTGACCCACGGTCAACCTCCAGGTTATTATGAAATACTTTCAAGGCAGTATAATTTTTCACAACACATGACACTTATGAAAATAAACACTTTACCAACCTGAATTTTCTTCCAGTGAATCAGACGATTCGATGATTCGTTGGCGACGTTTATTTTCTTTGTCTTCCAGTCTTCTTATTTTGTGATGATATCGTTCCATTTTTTCCGTAAAGCTTCTTTTGGGCATAATTATATTATCTTATAACTTGGATTAAAGTCAGAGAAATAAAGTTGATATTTCTAGGGAGCGAGCGATAGACGACCGCGCGCTGCCTCGCACGAAAAAAGAATGAAGCGAAGCGCTCTGTCAGGCAACAAGAAACAGAGCTACCGACAAAAAAAAAAAAGCGGTAATCGATGGATAAATCGATTGCCTACCCTTTAAAACGTGCGACTGCCTTGTAGGTTTAAAGGACTACCTGTTAATTAGACTATATCTGAAGAATGAAGTGACTCATATAATAGTGATCGAACTTCACTTAAGAAGTTCGTTTGATCATCTATTTTTTACAGCTGTTTATTTGGTTATAAGTGTTTTGGTTTACTTGCAAATCCGTTTTTATCTGATTTTTGAAGCACCTTTATATTATAATTACTTCTATGTGTGTTACAGTATAAAACAGGTAACAATATTTCAATAAAGACAGTATTTACTCATCATTCGCCTTGGTATCATTTCGCTCCAATTCCCAACATTACATGGCGACCGTGACATAAGAGTCTCCCGGACTTTGTTTGGAATTCCTTTCTCCGTATTAAGACACCATTCCACGATGGTTAGTCGCAAACAAAGTCTGGTGAGAAACAGTGTTTTTTTGTGGCATCAATAATAATCAATATTATCATGGGGAAAAGTCAGAGTAAAGAGGAAGTCATTATAGCTCAAACAGCTTCCGGTGGTAATAACAACGCAGATTTGGAGCAATTAAAGTACCATATCAGCACAACGAATGTATTTTTGTTGGTCATTTTGTTGTTACTGTTGCTCGGATTCCTGTACCTTATACTCAGGATTTACAAGAACTGTCACACCAAGTGGATGACCAATGAAATAAATCGACATGCTTTGCGAAGATCAATTTCATACTTCCGGCGCGACCCAAAAATAGATGCGTGAACGGAGAACGTATAACAGAAAGTTTTAAAACGATCAAATTAATCAAAAAGACATGGACAACGACACATAACATTTATCATGTATACATAATATAGAACGACAAATTTGGCGATATATTCATGAGTATGAGTTGGATATAAGAAGACAACAGCATGCTGATAGCATTCTTCAAGCACCGAAGTGAAGTGGAAAAAGTGAAGTTGAAAATATCTAAAATAATTAATAATAATTGTGATTACCAATTTCACAACCGAGTAAGTGCCCGCAATTTATAAAGTCATTAGTTCGGTCCAACAGCGTCCAAAAGTGGAACTTTAGATAATATTAATAAACTTTAAATAGTGAAATCTCGAGGACACTAATATGTTTTAAAACCGCCTAGATAAGTATATCAAATACCTATTACTTAATAGTGCTAATTGAAATCTATCCACATTATGTATTTACTTAAATAGGTACCTACTAAGTAAATAGTTATAAAAAAATGCCTCATGTCTGTAAAGGCTTAGATACATCTTAATAATAATTACGCCGGTTCAAAATATATCAAAATTACTTGAAAAGTTTAAAGAATTGAGAACATAGTGAAGATAGGTGCCACGAGGCGAGTAGGTAGAATAATTGAAGTAAAGGTACGAAGCAAACCACTTGTATGAAGACTATCAAAACATAATAGGAAAATTAGAAGCAATTAAAGGTAGCATTTAAGGAAGAAGAATACATATTTGTAAAACAAAATTGTGAACAATTTAAAATTTACTATATGTATAAAGGAAATATTAACCTTGTGTTCTGTGAAAACTGAAGAAAGCCAAAAAATGGCCAAGTTTGATTTAAAGATAGCTATGAATTTATTGCCTCTTTCAGCCGACGATGATTCCAGTATTAATCGTCTTATAGATGGTATTGAATATTACAACTCAGAGCTTGACGACGACTCCCAGAAAAGGTTAGTAAATCTCTTAATGGTATTTTTTTTTAATCTTCTGCGTTGAGCCGTTTTTGAGATCTGGGAAATCCCAAAACGTTACCGCAGCAAAGTCTTAAATAACTCAAGAACCATACCACTAACACACACAAATTTTGCCATTTACAAACATTTACTACGCAACAAAAGCTATCTAATCATATATTTGGTTCCGGGCTGAACGAATTTTTGAAAATTGATTTTGCTAGGATAACGTTTACAACGGTCGGTTAACGGTCTCGAGGTGGCACTGCACAAGTCCGAGGCCATGTGCTTTCATGGGCCTCGGAATTCGCCACCTCCGGGATCCTCACTGACGGTAGGAGGGGTATCCATCGGCGTTGAGTCGACGTTGAAGTACTTGGGACTTGTCCTTGACAGCCGGTGGAACTTCGTAGAACATTTCCGACGTTTGGCCCCCAAACTGGAAGGGACTGGGGCTGCCTTCAGGCGGCTCCTGCCCAATCTGAGGGGGCCAAACGCCTCCTGCCGGAGGCTCTACGCGGTAGTCGTGCGGTCAATGGCCCTTTACGGGGCCCCAGTGTGGGCGCGTTCATTGAGGCTGCGAGCCGCCCACTATTTGAACGCGCCCCAAAAGGTAGTAGCCGTAAGGCTGGCCCGGGGGTACCGTACGATCTCCCGCGAGGCGGCGAGCCTCCTTGCCGGATTGCCGCCATGGGATCTAGAAGCGATAGTCCTCGCGCGCCCACACGAATGGCGCGCGGAGGCGCTACGCCGGGGGAAAACTCCGCTGCCGCGACAAATTGTCGCTCAGCGGACAGACTTCCGGCGGGATCTCATGGCTGGCGACATGGAGAGAGCGACTGTCGCAACCCCGTGCAGGGCACGCCACGATAGTGGCGATAAGTCATCACACACCTCACTCCTCAAAGAGGGCTTTGAGGAGTGGCTTGAGAGACGCCACGGCGTCCTCACCTTCCGCCTGACGCAGGTCCTCACCGGACACGGAGTGTTCGGGAGGTTCCTGCACCGAATCGGGCGGGAGGAAACGCTCGGGTGCTTCCATTGAGAGGATCGACCGGAGGACACGGTGGAGCACACGGTGGAGGTGTGCCCCGCGTGGGCAGAGCACCGCCGTGTCCTCGAAGCGGCGATCGGCGGCGGCGACTTCTCGCGTCCGGCCCTGGTGCAAGCCATGGTCCGGAGCGAGACGGAATGGGACGCCGTCACCTTCTTCTGCGAAGCAGTAATGCTAGAGAAGGAGGTGGCGGAACGTGAGAGGGAGAGAACCTCTCAACGTCCCTGCCACCGCGGGAGACGCCCCGGGCGTCGGGGGCCACCACCACGTGGCCACCGGCCACCGTAGGCGCGGGCCTGTGGACGGTGGGCTATGGGCTAGCTCGCCGTCCGCCCGTCTCATGACGACAGGCCGTGTCGACGGCGCGTTCGTGTTCCACGCGCGCCTCAAAGAGAGTCAGCAAAAGGGAAGGGGTCCGTAGGGACCGATGCCTGCCGGGTTTGCGGGACTGTTCGAAAGAGATACCGTGGCCCCGGAACACATAGGGCGATGAAGGAAAATGGATGGGTTTTAGTCAGTAAAAGTCTGACACTCCCTCCTGCTCCGCCCAGAGCGGGAGGAGTTATTTGATGATTTCCCATCCGAAAAAAAAAAAAAAAAGAAAAAAAAAGGGTAACTGCCCTGGCCCGAAATGTGGAGCGGCAGCGCCAGCACAGGACGCGAAAGATCGCGGCTAGGCTCTGCGCCCCGAAGACCGCAGCTGTAGTGATAACACTACAGCCGGACGCGGAAAAGAGGGGCGTGTCCTACCGCGACCTTCTGGCCAAGGCGAAAGAGGCGGTGAACCTCAATGAGCTTGGAATCACCGGGGGCCTCCGGCTTAAAGTCACCGCGACAGGCGCTCGTTTGCTAGAGATCCCCGGTGAAACCAGCGGCTCGTCCGCTGACGCTCTGGCTGAAAAGCTCAGAGCGTCCCTACACGCGGACGAGACCCGAGTGTCTGGACGACTCGGTGACCGGGGAGGAGGTGGTGGCCGCCGTCGCCAGGTCCGGAGGGTGCCCTGCCGATCAGCAGGGGTATTCTAAACTATTCGATAAGTTTCCGTGTCGGTAAGGAACCGTATTCGACAATCTCATTTCCGAGCCGAAGAACTGTCAAAACGCTATTCACAGATCCGAAATTCCGAACGGATGCGTTTTTTTCTATCCGATAGACCGTTGTGTTTATGGGGAACGCTACAAAATGGTAGTAAATAGATGATCGTGGTAGAAAATTTAAAATAGTAAATAAAATAGGTTTATTTGAATATTTAGTTTCGTTTAAATAAGGAATATACAGCTAGTAACTTAATAGACAGCAAACGATACAAAATGATTTTATTAGTAACTAAAATAAACTTTATTTCATTTCGAATAAACCTGCTTTGTAAACAGCCTCTGTCAAACGGGCAAAGCGGAAAAACTTTTTTTTTTTTAAAGTAAAACTAGTTTTCTTTTTCTTAGATACCTAACTTTAAATAACTTTGAAAAAGAAAAAAAATACTGCAAGTATTTGATATCAGTATTATACAATTCTTGCTATTTGCTCATTGTCAAACAATAATTAAATTTCTATGGGAATTACGGCAGATGATTGCGTGTGAAGGAAATAGGGCCTTATTTTTTCAATGAGGCCAAGGGCCATGTCGAGTGTTAGTCTATAAACCAACTGAAACCGAGGCTCGGCAAAAGGATTCGTCCTCTGTTGTCCTGCACGCCGACGGTCTCTGGCTCGCACAATCACTTAATCCATCTACCAAAGATCAAATAATGTTAATTATAATCTAGAACGAATATCACATTTCTGTAAACACTTTGAATTTATGTAAATGCGGATACATCAATGAAATAATTATGGTCAATACAATAATAAAACTTAATTTACTTACTTTAGGCAGTGTTTAAAAAGTTTACAGTATTTTAAATTTCACTGAAATAAGCTGGAAATATGGTTTATTTCTTCGTTTTAATTTTGATCGATATCACTCCCGATAGCAAACAGCTGTCGGAAAGATTCGACTTCGAGTCTTCAAATCGAATTTGAACTGTCAAAATTATTCGGTTTCGGATTTGTGAATTGCGTTTGGAGGACATCTTCGATATCTTTGACGTTCGATTCGGTACGGAATCGAGTCGAATGGTTCTGAATAAGGCTGCAGGTCAGGGCAGACGCCCTTCGCCCAGACTCCACGGGTATGCATACCGTTACGGTATGCTGCTTAGTGACGGGGGCTAAAAATATAGTGGAGGGCCGAAGGCTACTGGTGGGCTGGGTTTCAGCGCAGGTGAAACTGCTGGAGCCCAGACCTCTGAGGTGTTATCGCTGCTACGTGGGACACCACGTGTCAGTTCAGTGCGCCTCGGAGGTCGACCGCAGCGGCCTTTGTTTCCGCTGCAGTCAGCCCGGGCACGTGTCCGCAGCTTGCTGCGCCACGCCGCACTGCAGTGCATGCGTGGCGGCTGGCAAGCCGGCCGACCACCGGGCTGGGAGCAAGGCCTACGCTCCGCCCACCAAGGCCACCAGAGGCAGGGGAAGGCCCTCCGCCACCACCACCACCGTCGCCACCG
Organism: Xestia xanthographa; assembly: GCA_905147715.2. Taxonomy (NCBI): domain Eukaryota; kingdom Metazoa; phylum Arthropoda; class Insecta; order Lepidoptera; family Noctuidae; genus Xestia; species Xestia xanthographa. Next base: position 4,980,265 of record LR990661.1, on the reverse strand, counting down.
CCGCAGCCGCAACTGCCGCCGCTGCCGCCACTGCCGCTGTTGCCGCTGCTGCCGCCACAGCCGCGGTCGCCGCCACAGAGGGACCCTCACAGGGGGCCAGGGAGGAGGAAGCGAGCGGAGCGGAGTGCCAATAACGGCCCCATTACGCTTCCTCCAAGCGAATATCAACCACTGCGCCTGCGCTCAGGATCTGTTGCTCCAGAGCATGGCGCAGTGGTTGATATTCGGACCTTAGCGGCTCAGTGACCATAGTGTCGTCGGCCGCCGCCGGTACCCCGACCCTTGAAGATGTCAGGAGGGGTCGGGGGTGCGTAGCAGCCCGGTTCGGGGAGATCGTAGTGGTGGGAGTATACTTCTCCCCGAGCCAAACTCTCGCCGAGTTCCACAACTCTCTCGCAGAGTTGAGTGTTGTCGTCGGAAACCAGTCCCTCCCTGTGGTTGTCCTCGGGTACTTCAATGCCAAGAATTTGGCTTGGGGTTCTCGTTGTACAGACGTGCGGGGAAGGATGGTGGAAGACTGGGCCCTGGAGAAGGGCCTGGTCGTCCTAAATCGGGGTTCTGTCCCCACGTGTGTACGGATGCGGGGCGAGTCGATGGTGGACATTTCGTTCGCTAGCCCCGCTCTGTCGCCGCGTGTCGTTGACTGGCGTATCATGGAGGGGGTGGAGACCTATTCCGACCACCGGTAAATCCGGTTCGACGTCTCCACCCAGACCTCAAGCGCGCCGGTCCAACAGGCCCCGAGTGGTCCGCGCTGGGCGCTGAAGCAGCTGGACCGGGAGCTCCTCCTGGAAGCTTCGATCGTGCAGGCCTGGGTGACATCACCGGACAGGCCTGCCGACGTTAACAACGAGGCAGGGTGGTTCCAGGAGGCCATGTCTGACATCTGCGACGTGGCAATGCCCCGTGTTCGGCCAAGAAGCGCCCGGCGTCAGGTGTACTGGTGGTAGCGAGAGCTGACGTCTCTGCGCGAGGCGTGCGTGGCTGCGCGTCACCTGTACGTCAGGCATCGCAGGCTCCGCATCCGCCCACCGGATGCGGCAGCCATTGTTGCGGAGCTTTATGAGGGGTACAGAGCGGCGAAGACAACCCTCCGCGAGGCTGTCCTGCGGGCCAGCGATCTGGCCCGCGAGGAGATGCTGAGGACTCTCGACAGAAATCCGTGGGGGCGCCCTTACAAGATGGTGCGGGACAAACTCTGCCCCTGGGCCCCCCCACTGACGCAGAGTCTCCGGCCTGAGCTCGTGGAGGACGTGGTGAGCACTCTGTTCCCTACGCGAGGGGACCATCCACCCCCGCCTATGGCTCCGCCACCTGCGATGCTGGAAGCGGACCAACAGGACGACGACGACAACGCTCCGGAAGTGACTGGGGTAGACCTGAGAGTGGCGGTACGCAGGCTCAGTGCCAAAAATACCGCCCCGGGACCCGATGGCTTGCCTGGCAAAGCCTGGGTCCTGGCCTTGGAGGCTCTTGGGCCCCGACTGGAGGGGCTCCTAAGCGCATGCTTGGAGAGAGGCCAGTTCCCGCTTCGTTGGAAGACGGGGAAGCTGGTCCTCATCCGGAAGCCGGGGCGCCCTGCGGACTCTCCGTCCGCATACCGGCCCGTGGTGCAGCTCGACGAGGTGGGCAAGCTCTTTGAAAGAGTAATTGCAAACCGCCTTGCCGAGCACCTTGTGGAGACGGGGCCGGATCTTGCGGAACACCAGTTCGGTTTCCGCAAGGGGCGCTCTACGGTGGACGTGCGGTGCGGTGTGCGATGCGGTGTCCAGAGGTGTGGTTGTCTTGGCGGTGTCTCTCGACATCGCCAACGCCTTCAACTCCATGCCCTGGAGCTGCATTAGGGAGGCACTCCGTTATCACCGAGTGCCGACCTACCTCCGTCATCTACCCCGGTCGCAGCGGAGAATGGAACTGGCGAGAGATGTCGTGCGGTGTTCCGCAGGGATCGGTCCTAGGGCCGTCCTTGTGGAACATCGGTTACGACTGGGTGCTGCGTGCCGACCTCCCTAGCGGCGTCAGCGTGGTTTGCTACGCAGACGACACGCTGGTGCTAGCACAGGGGGGGTCGCACGAGGCGGCGGCCGAAGCGATGACACGCGGGGTTGCGATAGTCGTTGAGAGGATCCGGCAATTGGGTCTCGAGGTGGCATTGCACAAGTCCGAGGCCATGTGCTTTCATGGGCCTCGGAATGCGCCACCTCCGGGATCCTCACTGACGGTAGGAGGGGTATCCATCGGCGTTGAGTCGACGTTGAAGTACTTGGGACTTGTCCTTGACAGCCGGTGGAACTTCGTAGAACATTTCCGACGTTTGGCCCCCAAACTGGAACGGACTGGGGCTGCCTTCAGGTGGCTCCTGCCCAATCTGGGGGGGCCAAATGCCTCCTGCAAGAGGCTCTACGCGGGAGTCGTGCGGTCAATGGCCCTTTACGGGGCTCCGGTGTGGGCGCGTTCATTGAGGCTGCGAGCCGCCCACTATTTGAACGCGCCCTAAAAGGTAGTAGCCGTACGGCTGGCCCGAGGGTACCGTACGATCTCCCGCGAGGCGGCGAGCCTCCTTGCCGGATTGCCGCCATGGGATCTAGAGGCGATAGTCCTCGCGCGCCTACACGAACGGCGCGCGGAGGCGCTACGCCGAGGGGAAACTCCGCTGCCGCGACAAATTGTCGCTCAGCGGACAGACTTCCGGCGGGATCTCATGGCGACATGGAGAGAGCGACCGTCGCACCCCTCTTTGAGGAGTGGCTTGAGAGACGCCACGGCGTCCTCACCTTCCGCCTGACGCAGGTCCTCACCGGACACGGAGTGTTCGGGAGGTTCCTGCACTGAATCGGGCGGGAGGAAACGCCCGGATGCTTCCATTGTGAGGATCGACCGGAGGACACGGTGGAACACACGGTGGAACACACGGTGGAGGTGTGCCCCGCGTGGGCGGAGCACCGCCGTGTCCTCGAAGCGGCGATCGGCGGTGGCAACCTCTCGCGTCCAGCCCTGGTGCAAGCCATGGTCCGGAGCGAGACGGAATGGGACGCCGTCACCTCCTTCTGCGAAGCAGTAATGCTAGAGAAGGAGGTGGCGGAACGTGAGAGGGAGAGAACCTCTCAACGTCCCGGCCGCCGCGGGAGACGCCCCGGGCGTCGGGGGCCACCACCACGTGGCCCCCGGCCACCGTAGGCGCGGGGTTGCGGGACTGTTCGAAAGAGATACCGTGGCCCCGGAACACAAAGGGCGATGAAGGAACATGGATGGGTTTTAGTCAGTAAAAGTCTGACACTCCCACTTATTTGATGATTTCCCATCCGAAATAAAAAAAAAGGGAAACTGCCCTCTAAGTATACTTTTATGAAGCTTTTCAGATGTGTAGCTACTCCGAGCTCCCAACGTAGACTGCCCATTCCATCACCAGGCTCCTGTCAACTCCAGATGATTGATATTTTATAATTTGAACACATTAAAAAGAAAAGATAATGAGGTCGATGTGATTTACCTATACAACCTACTACTAGCTCCAACAATAAATTAAAAATAAAACTAGGGTTGTCCTAACTGACATCACGGAAAAAGCGCGGGAAACTTTCAACTTCACGGACGTGTCTTTTTGGACTTTTCTGTTTTAAAATAATTTTTAACTGTATTATAGTATCAGTAGTCGTAGTTTAGTGTCGTAGTTTCTTTATTTTGTTATTTATTTAAGTTTGTGTATATTCTTCAGTAGGGGTAAGTGTTTTTATTGTTATAAGTTTATTGGACGATGAACGACCCGCCAGACCCGGGGGACTTTGTTCCCCCGGCAGGCAATTTTGTAACTATAAGCAACGAGTCAGGCATGGATACTGATGGATCGTCCTCGGCTCGTCACCGTAAAAGAAGCCGCGTACATGTGTGCAAGCACTGTAACAAACGCCGTCGCACCCGAAATAACCACGGTTCCGAGTCGTCGGGTTGTGGTTGCACGGAACATACAAGTCCTACTACAACTTTACCGGAACATAGTAGCTCTGTAGTACCAACCATTGCTGCAGCAGATATTCATACTCCATCCGTAGCTGTTCCCGCGCAAATCGGTCGTAAAGCATACGACAAAACCGACAGTGCACCATATATTATACACTTACAAAAGAAAACTATTTCCTCTGATGATGGTACTACATTGCACCCAATCACATTCGGCAAGTTTCTTAAGCACAACGCCTTCCAAAACATAATAAATGGTAGCGTCAAAAAAAATTGGGCGCAATAAAATTTCTCTCTCATTTTCCAATTTTCTGGATGCAAATTCTTTTATTTCACATAACAGTCTGGAAACATACAATTACAAAGCTTTTATTCCTACATTCAATGTTACGAGAATGGGTCTGGTGCGTGGTGTTCCTGCAGAATGGTCTCCAGAGGAAGTTATTGACAATATTACAGTTCCAATTGGTTGCGGTCCAATTCTTAAAGTCAGACGCCTTAATTTTAAATCCGTTGTTGATGGTACAAACATTTGGAAGCCATCCCAATCCATAGTTGTTACTTTTGATGGACAGGTTCTACCTAAAAGAATCTTTATGTGTTATAATGCATTGCCTGTTGATTTATATATTTTCCCTACTGTACAATGCTTCAATTGCTGTCGTTTTGGACACACTAAAGTTCAGTGCAGATCTAAACCTCGCTGTTATAAATGTGGTCAAGGCCATACTGGAGATAGCTGTGAAAGGGAAATAGAAAATGCATCTTGCTGTTTGTGTTCTGGCTTTCACTATGCCATTAATAAATCTTGCCCTGAATTCTCTCGACAAAAACAGATAAAATCATACATGGCACATAGCTCAGTTTCTTATGCTGAAGCAGCAAAAGTATACCCCCCAGTAACTAAATCATATGCTGACACACTTTTATCTTCTCCTTCTAAAAATTTTGCAGATACTCCATCAATCTCTTCACCCAATAGAATGCAGGCTTCAAGTAGTTATAAAAAGACTGTCTTCCTGAAACCACGCTCCCCACCCAAATCTATACAAGGTTATAATAAAGAGGCCCATAATGCTATTATTAACGATTTTACAATTCCCCAGCCATCTAATGGCTGTGGTTTTTCTAATAATCCAAATAATGATAAAAATGATGTAAACTTTTCTATTAACGATTTTCTCTCTGCATTACACAATCTTCTTAATCAGTTCAACATCTCACCGTCCAACGTTGCCTCAACTTTCAATGTACCTCAATCCATTCATAATGGACAACACATCCAAAATAGTCCAATGGAACTGCCGCAGTCTAGTAAACAAAAAGAATGAAGTTAAATACCTTTTAAACAAATATGAGCCATTTATCTTTGCTTTAGCTGAGACTTGGCTCAAATCAAATCATATTTTGACGTGACAACGTCTTATAAATTGGTTTGCCGGGTGACACTTCAAGAAACTGGGTAACGCTCCTCCGCTCACGTTATGCGCTCACAATGAGAGCGAGTGAGAGGCACGCGTCCCGCCTAAGAGCGAGAGAGAAAGACATAAAAAGTTTATTTTACCACTCAAAGTCGTTGTCACGTAAAACTTTCGTCCGTATACCGACTTTACAGGCAACCAATTTTTAAAATTAATGGTTATTTAACCATTAGGGAGGATAGATCTGATGGGTATGGTGGTGTAGCTATACTTATCAAGAACTCTATTCCTTTCTCTATCATTTCATTACCTCCTCATAGTGAGGAAATTTCTATGGTAGCCATTAAGGTGTACCAAACTTGTTTTGTTTCTATTTACATTCCTCACCCTTCTTCTTCTATCCTTCAAGAGATGAATAATCTCTTTTCTTTTCTTCCAAGGCCTTTCTTAATATTGGGGGACTTTAATTGCCATCACCAATCATGGGGTTGTTCTGTTTCTAATTGTCATGGAGAGGAATTACTAGATATTATAGACTCACATAACTTATGCATCTTGAACTCAGGAGCTGCTACTCGCCGTTCAGATCCCAACCAAAATCAAAGTGCCATTGACCTATCTATCTGTTCTTCAAACTTAGCCTCTTCATTAACTTGGCATACTCTAACCTCCACTCATGGTAGTGACCATTTCCCAATAGTTATTTCTTACCCTACTTCCAAATCAAAGGCATCACCAAGGAGATCTAATTTAAAACATAAATTACCTAGTAGAAATAGTAATGACTGGGACAAATTTAGAAGCATTGTTGACAGTCAGCTATGCTCCTTGCCTGTAATTTCTGATGGCAATGAAAACAGCTGTGCTGAAGCTTTAGCACTTTTGTTAATCGAAGCTGCAGATGTAGTTTTTCCTGTAAAAAATAACAATAATAGTACAATTCCCTCGCCTCCATGGTGGGACTCGGAGTGTACAGAATTAGTTAACAAACGTAAAGAGGCGGAATATAATTATAACCTTAATATGTCTGATATTAATTTTGAAACTGTTACTAACCTAATTAACGAAACATATAAACTTTTTAAGAAGAAAAAATTTGAGTCTTGGCGTAACTTCTGCTCATCAATTTCACCGAATACTCACCCAACGATCGTCTGGAGCAATATCCGTAGATTTAGATCCATTTATAAGAACCCTTCACCTATACCTGATTCTTTAGCCAGCGAATTTTTAGATAATTTAGCGCCGCCTTGGGTTCCTGAGGCTATTAACCCTAACCTGTCCTTACCAATACTATCAATAACCAACGGATCCCATAACCAAGACAGAGACACCCTTACGACCCTAGATGGCCCATTCACTCTTACTGAATTAAAGGGTGTTATTCATAAAACTAAGGATTCTGCACCAGGCAGTGATGGCATTCCATATTCCTTTTTTGCTAATTTAAATGAAGACGTCCTCAGTTATTATTTACATCTTATCAATTCTATTATGATCACTGGAAACATTCCTGTTGAATGGAAACGTCAAATGGTGTTGCCATTCCTTAAACCAAATAGAATCCCATCTGATGCTTCTTCATATCGTCCCATAGTTTTGTCTTCAGTTCTGATGAAATTAGCTGAACACTTAATTAAAAATCGTCTAGAATGGTTTGTTGAAAGTAAGGGTCTTTTGGCAGAATCACAATATGGCTTTAGAAAAGGTAGAAGTACCAGTGACTGTCTAAGCATTTTAACGTCGGATATTCGGATTTCATTTTCTAATAATCAATCCACAGTCGCGGTTTTCCTCGACATTAATTCAGCTTATGATAATGTTGTATTATCAGTTTTACAAAATAAATTAAGTGCCTTACGGGTTCCATTGAATTTGTCGAATTTTATTATTAATATCCTGACTGAACGCTCTATTAGTATGTTAATTGGAGATCAAGAGGTATCTCACCTTGTGTGGAAAGGCCTCCCACAGGGTTCTGTGCTCAGCCCCCTTCTATACAATATTTACACTTTTGATTTAGACTCGTCCATAACTGACCATGTTAGGGTTCTTCAATATGCCGACGATTTGTTGTTATATTCTTCAAGCCAATCCGTCGAACAGGCTAGCCAGGCTATCAATTCCGCTTTATCTAATTTGGAGTCATGGTTACATCTTAACGGCTTGGATATATCCACGTCCAAAAGCGCGGCCGTTTTATTCACCCGAAAGAGAAATATTCCCACAATAAATCTCTCTTATAGGGAAACTCCTATCCCGATTAAAGATAATTTTAGATATCTAGGTGTAATACTTGACTGTAAATTAAGTAGTGTCCCTCATTGCGATTATATTGTTAACAAATGTGAAAATCACCTAAACATGCTTAGATGCCTCTCAGGTGTATGGTGGGGAGCGCACCCTTTTTCACTGAAACTTATCTATAACGCAATCATCAGAAGCACTGTGGATTATGGATTGTTTCTACTGGAACCTGGTAGTGTTATGGCTTTCAAAAAGTTGGATCGCATCCAATCCAAAGCTCTACGTATTGTTTCGGGTGCCATGAAGTCCAGTCCCATTAATGCACTCCAAATTGAATGCGGGGAAGCACCTTTACATCTGAGACGACAATTCCTGTCTGACAAATATTTGTTCCGGATTCTTCAGTCATCAACTCATCCTCTCATTCCTAAATTAGACTCTTTAGTGTTACAAATAGAATCTTCTGACTACTGGTCCCATAAACGAGCTCCCTGTCTAGTTATAAGCTATAAAAAATTCCTTTCACTTTCTTCTCCAATCCACCGTTCCAATAAACTTCCCATGTTTAACTGTAGTTATGAAAGTTTACTGTTCAGCCCCACCCTAAATTATACCTGTGTTAAAAAATCTGACCCTGACAGAAATTTTTTTTTTGGCTGAACACAGAGTATCACCATATATTTACGGATGCTGCCAAGCCTTCTCCTACGGGTTGTGTTGGGATAGGTACGTATCACTCTCAATACAACATCGTCCAAAAAATAAAACTGCCTCCGGAAACTTCTGTTTATACGGGAGAATGTTTCGGCATTCTAAAAGCACTAGAATATTCTCGATTTTTTAAACTCAAAAAAACTATAATTTTTACAGATTCTCAAAGTGCTCTTTTAGCCATCAACAAATCCCCTTTCGAACATAAATCGCAGTTTCCTATCACTTATTTAATAAGAGAATTTGCGTTCAGAACCATCTCTGAGGGTAATTCAATCCAGTTTTCGTGGATTCCGGCCCATGCTGGAATCCACGGCAATGAAGTGGCGGATACACTCGCCGGTGATGCGGTGCAGTGTGGAGACTTAGTTCCATATGTAAATTTTAGCACTGATCTTTTGACTCTACCAAAAACTTTTCTTCGGGACACTTGGAAGATAGCTTGGGATATCAGTAGCAAATCGAAGGGCTGCTATTTTTCGTTAATTCAACCTGTCGTTCCGGAAAAACCGTGGTTTGGTAGGGCTGGGTTTGGTAAGATGGAGACCTCCATTCTTATACGGATGAGACTAGGTCATGTTTGTACTCCAGCCCATCTTGCCAAACTACATATCATTGACGACCCCACTTGTTCGTGTGGCACAGATGTGGGCGACTTGAACCACATTCTTTTCTCCTGTCCTCTATATGACCGTTCTTCCTTTCTCAGTGATCTGTTGTCTCTCCGTATTCCTTTTCCTACTTCAGTTCTTTCTTTATTTTGTAAAAATAGTTTACCTGTATATAAATGTATCGCTTCATTCATTATCATTAAAAAAAATAAATTAATAATTTTTTTTTTTTTTTTTTTTTTTTAATAATTTTTTTATTAAATTGTAATTTTTTTTTCTCGATTTAATGCATCTCATCATTCATTATTAATCTATTTTAGATACTATATCCACTACTGATCCTATATCCCGAATTCCGTTATAGATCTTATTTATATAATTGCAGTTTCCCTACCTTTGTCTCATAACCCTAAAAATCCTAACATGACATTGGCTAAATGCACAAACCGTGCGAAGCCACAAAAAAAAAGGAAAAAAAAAAAAAAAAAAAACTGACATCACAAAAGTAAACAAAGATTTAATAGAGATAAAAATCTACAGAAAAACTTAAATAACATGAATTACAAGGTAAAAGGCCAAAGCCGTTGCTAAGCCTCCAAGAAATGACCATGAAGCTACCTAGGGAGGACGAATGCTTAAATTTTCAGGTTAATTATATCCAAAAATAAAAAACCATGTAAAAAACATACACATTACATTACCCCGAAAACCCCGGAATTTTTTTGAATACAATGAAAAAATTTTCTTATTTAGCATTAAGAGAACATTAATCCACAAAAATTAAGCTAAATGAGTATTTACAGTGATACAGTAAGTTTAAAAGACAATTAAAACTAAAATTCCCCATAACCCCAGAAAATTATTAACTAGAAAAATTTCGAGGTTGTAAATAAGACCTTGCTCTTTCATACACCTTTCATCAACCTACCCTACACACTTCCTCAATCATACATCACCAGCATACTTAGGGGATATGGTTCACATTCAATGACGCATACTCCACAAGGAATTATTTTTAAGGTTTACGAAGGCTTATTTATTTAATTTAGGTGTCGTAATCCGCACCTGTTCTAAAACCCGTTAAAATACTAGAAATTATTTACAAAGTTTTTCTGCTTAAGAAAAACAGCCAAGGTTTAAGAGCATAAAGTGCCTAAGAGAAGCCTTCAAGCTTTAAGTCAAGGGTCAAGGAGGGTCAAGGATATAAAAATATTATCTAAGTTAAAAAAAAATACACTAAGGCTTATTTTACGAGCTGTGAGACCGCTCAACACAACGGCTTATTTAATGAGTTGTGCACAGCTCAACACAATGGCTTATTTAAAGAGTTGTGCACCGCTCTACGAAATAAATAAAGGGATCTAATAAAGCCAAAAGTTTTAAGGGAAGGTAAACCTTGTGGAGTATTTACAAAACTTAAAATCTAAAGTTTTTACAAGGAATAAAAGGTGAAATACTTCTAATAAGTTCTAAGGCCTATAATAAAACCAATCAGAAATCTACACTTTAAAATTCTTCAAAATCAAAATCAAAGCATTTATTTCAAGTAGGCCAGTTTCAGGCACTTTTGAATTGTCGACACAAAGATGAAAATTAAGTGTAGCTACAGTCCCAGTCACAAGACATAAAAACTGTGAAATTACTGTAGTTGCCCATTCCCTAGCGTAGATCTCTATGGAGAAGAACGGGCAAGAAACTCCATGGACACTCTTGACGTGCCATTTTCCTCTAACACCGCTCTGATCCTCCAAAATGAAAACAAGTGGTGACTGTTTTTCCACAACTGTGCTCTTAATATATTTGGGAGCTAACTTGGCACTAAAATAGTTTCCAGCATTACTTAGAACATCATTTTTACGCCAGACGGTATCACCGATATCAAATTCCTTAAAACTGTGCCTTGTGTTATAATGAGAGGCGTTTTTTGTATGAGCCATGTATAGTGCAATCTGTACTTTATCGAAGATGACAGATAATAACCTTATGTTAGCGGCATAAATATCCCGAGGAAGGAAGATTATTTCGTCTAGGTTCGGGCAACTAGAATAAAGTGAACCACATGTTATGATTTCCCGGCCAAAGACCAGAAAAGATGGGGAGAACCCTGTCGCAGTATTTACTGAGCTATTTAACGCTAATTGAATTTTTTGTAACGGAATGTCCCATGAACGGTGATCATCACCGACTAACTGTGATAACGCCGTGATAATTGTTCTATTGTAACGTTCTGTTGGATTTACTTGAGGGCAATATTTAGGCGAATAAAATATAAAGGGAATTTTATACTTATTTAAAAAATTATGAAATTTATTAGATTGAAATTGTGAGCCATTATCCATAATAATGGTTTGCGGTACTCCATGAACCAAAAATACAAATTTTTCAAGATATTGTATAATATTAGTAGCTGTAGCACGTTTAATAGAAAAAATAAGACAATATTTTGAAAATGAACACGTAATCACGAGAATATATTGATTACGCTGTCTCGTCATAGGCAAAGGACCCATAAGGTCTAATGATATATTTTGGAAAGGCCTCGAGCAAATTTTTGGATTACCCATAAGACCATATGGATAATGATTCGAATGTTTATAGGCAAGACATGTTTCGCAAGTAGAACACACTTTTGCCACTTCTCTAACCATATCAGACCAATAGTATTTTAAGGAAAGTTTCTTGTAAGTTTTAAGGATGCCAATATGGAGATTATTATTTACCAAACCATGGCAAGATTTTATAAGGTCCAGCCTCTCAGAGGGAGGAGGAATTTCCTTCCATGAAAAATCTTCATTAAGATCATCGTTTGAGTTAGAATAACGATATAACTTATTATCGCGGATTTTGTAGTTAGGATAATCATCAGGATTATCACGACATTTAGTAAAAAGTTTATTGAAATTTTCTAAATGAGACGCATCGTCCCTAGACACAGGTGCAACACCGTCAAAAATTACTGTATCAGAACCCCTAGGACGAGAAAATAAATCTGGAACCCCTTCCCCCTTCCTTTTTTATGTTTCAGATCAAAATCAAAACATGATAGTCGAAGAGACCAACGAGCTAATCTCCCAGAAGGATTAGTCAAATTCAAGAACCATTTCAGAGCAGCATGATCTGTGTAAACTGTAAATGGTTTACCATTATCAAGATAACAACGCCAATGTTCAAGTGCAGCGATAACAGCCAATGTTTCGCGTTCAGTAGTATAATAATTTTGCTCATGTTTACTAAGAGTTTTGCTCATATAAGCAATGACCACTTCAACATTGTTTTGATTTTGAGTCAGCATAGCTCCTATACCATAATTAGAAGCATCGCAATGAACAGAGTACGGGAGGTCAAAATCCGGACAAGCTAAAATCGGGGTCGAAGTAAAACATTATTTTAGTTAGGCAAAACTGAAATCTGTGTCCTGATACCAAACAATTTTTTTGGAGAATTCTTACCAGCATCAGCGGTTAATTTGCAGAGAGGAGAAGCAATAGAACTAAAATTGGGAATACAACGGTGAAACCAACTACACGTACCCAGTACCCAGGAATTGCCTAACTTTTTTTTTACACGTAGGAATAGGATAAGCTAAAATAGCTTCAATTTTACTAGGATCAGCTGTTAGTCCTTGCTCGTCAACTACATAACCAAGGTATTTGAGTTCTTTACGAAAAAACTTACTTTTCTCAAAGTTAATAGTAAGACCAGCAACTTGAGTTCCCTCTTAAACGCTCTCTTGGACTTGAGTTACCTCTTAACGCTTTCTTGGACTTGAGTTCCCTCTCAAACGCTCTCTTGGACTTGAGTCCTAACTCAAACACTCTCGGCCTCCGTAGATTTTTTTTAAAATTTCTTTTATCACTTTCATAATATTTTATTTATTTATATTTTATTCGCTACCTTTTACTTTTCAATTTGCTACTCTATTAAATCTTTGTTTACTTTTGTGATGTCAGTTAGTGACAACCCTAGTTTTATTTTTAATTTATTGTTGGAGCTAGTAGTAGGTTGTATAGGTAAATCACATCGACCTCATTATCTTTTCTTTTGAATGTGTTCAAATTATAAAATATCAATCTGGAGTTGACAGGAGCCTGGTGGTGGAATGGGCAGTCTACGTTGGAAGCTCGGAGTAGCTACACATATGAAAAGCTTCATAAAAGTATACTTAGAGGGCAGATACCCTTAAGTTTTGTTTTAAGTCGGCCTCTCTCCGTGCCGCACTCTCACCTTGAACACCTGGAAACCTGATGCTTGAGCTGCACAAGCCTGTTATGAAGATTGATGTTCCTCGGTCCTCCTCTGCAGCTTGAGGATTGATGTTTTTCGGCCCTCCTCCACCGTCTGAAGACGGATGCCCTCGGCCCACCTCTACAGCCTGAGGAATGATGTTCCTCAGCGCTGCTCCACGGTCTAAAGACGGATGCCCTCGGCCCTCCTCTACGGCCTGAGGATTGATGTTCCTCGGCCCTCCTCCACGGTCTGAAGACGGACATTCTTTAGCTATTCATTCCATCCTGCGCTCATCTTCAGTTCTATCCGCCGGCTTCACTGGCATTAGTGGTTAAGTAGCTTCAGCCTTAGGTTAGGATCTTTATTAATAAATTCTTATAACTCGTCTTCTTGACTATTTCTTTTAATAGTGCTCCCCTCCTAACTGAAAGTTAGGTAGGTGGGTGCTCAGAGTGACCTTACAGTTTTGTGGATCCTATCCAGGAAAATGTGACGTTACAGAAACTCGTTTTTGCCGAGTCTGTGTTTACTGTGTTCTATGTTTTGTTCGAGCAATGTGCGGTGGTGAAGTTCGTGTAAAGGAAACGCGCTTAGTGAGAGTGCGACGATTGAGGTACGCATCTTATTTATGTAATCTGGTCGCTCATGGGTTTGATTGTAACGGGAACGGAAAAACGATGTTAGTAACATTTTTTAAATGGTTTTTCAATGTTATATCTATTCTAATAATTAAAATAAAGTTAATCAAATATTTTATATACATTATGGGATACAAAGTTAAATATTATTACCTTCGTTACAATTATATGGAACTACAGTGGAATCATATGTTAGGCATTCTGCATACTCATACGACTTACCTAGAATATAAAATAATTACTGCTGCTGTAATCGCACTGTCTCGGGACGCACCTACGCGTAGCGCATGTGTTTCACATGTTAGCTATCTTATAACGTACTTTTATAACTGTTTAGCAACTTACCCACATTTTGTTGCAATAGTAATTTGTTTATTTAGTCCAAACATCTGTAGTGATTATTTGAAGAATAACCAAATTATTTTTATTGTAAATTGCCGTGCCACAGGCCGTGCGTTGGAGTTGGATCTCTCCTCCTCGGGAGTCATGCAGTCGCAAGACTCGATTACTACTAATTATTTTTATTATTCTACCCACGAGTGGCTCGTTATGCTCGTTCAGTTTTTGTTTAATCGCCCGTTGTTTGTTATTCTTCCTGGATATACTTTTAGTAGAAGAAATCGCTTACAATGAAGCCCCCAATCTTAAACGTTTACTATCAGAACTGCCGTGGTTTAAGGACCAAAACTACACAATTCCAACAAAACATTATGTGTAATTGTTATGATATAATTATTATAACGGAAACGTGGTTACACAGCGGCATTTTTGATGGGGAATTGAGTGACGATAGATATGATGTGTTTCGTAAAGACCGTGATCTAGGCGCGACTGGCAAATCCTCGGGTGGCGGTGTCATGATACTCTCGCGACACGAGTTGGGTGCGTGGTGCATTGAGCACGAGCAAAATGCGATTGCTACGGAATTGTTGACCATAGACGAAGTATTATATTATCTGTGACCATAGTAATACAGCTCGCGCGCTGTCGGCGACAGAAGGTTGCACAAGTCGGTCATTCTTCCATACAAACGTAGTCTGGTGATTACTCATTTGTTTGACGGTGTAGGTTCAAAATTAAAAATTGTATCAACTGGTCTTGTCATTATCTAGCCCTGTATGGAAGCAGAATTGGAAGAAAAATATTGGTTTGGAAGTTATGACCGTCGAATCTTTCATATTTCAACACTAATTTTAACTCATCTTTGGGCTTAAATAAATGACCTAAGTAGTATGAAAATGGAAAAACTAAAACCATACAAGAATAGATAATTTATTCAAAAGTTAAAATATTTTTATTTTGAACAGATACATCCAATAGATTTTTCATGATACCCGTACTCCCAAAGGTCTGCATAAAGAATTTCGCGCGCCCGTTTTCGTTGTAAATCATATTGCATTTCGCTACAAGTTGCCACCCCTGTCAGTGGGGAAGAGGGGAAGCACGCAGCGCGTAAGTGTGCGCAGTGTCTGTGGGTGCACACATGCTCACTTGGTTAGCTGCCGCCCGGCACGTCATGCTGTCGTATTACGAGTATACTATTTTATAACATTGAACTCTGGCTTGAATTTTGGATACCGATATTTCTTTATTGATAGTTTGTGTTTATTATTTTGAATTTGTTTCAAATTTTACTGACCCTGGCATTGGACTTTGGATTCCGATTTGATAGTGATTTACGGGTGGCGTTTGAATTCGATTTTATTTATTATGAATGTTAGCAGATTTCTCCCCCATTTGTGGACCGATTCTCAAAATTATTTTTTTATTTCTTTTTTGTCCCATTTAAATTTGGCCAAGATCTGATGCTGATCTTCGGAGATATACAAGAGAACTCTTAAAAAAATAGACGGAAATCTGTAGTCATTGTCGCTTGGATTTTTATTGTTTATGACGTAACATCACGCCTGTATGCTTTGAGGGAGTACGCAGATTTGTACAATACCCCCAGATTTCGAAAGTTAGGTACCTACCTATGTTTGCGGATGGATGGACAGAGATTTTGTTGGCAAGTGAGATGTATTGTGAGAGCAATTTATGAATGTGTGAACCTTTACTTTGTTATTTTGTATATTTTAATGTTATCTCTTACTCTTTTAGTTCTAGTTTTAGTTACAGTAATTGGTTTAAATACAACCGTTGTAAGTAGATAAATAAATGTTATGTTTCATTATATATGTCAATGGTTATGTTTCATTTATAGTGGATAAGCCTGTTACCATAACATGTATTGTTAATAATGTAGGTATAATAAATATTTATGGCGACTTGTTTGGGAACGACTACCATCAGCCTTTTCCCAACTATGTTGGGGTCGGCTTCCAGTTTCACCGGATGCAGCTGAATACCAGTATACATGGAGTATCTGCCTATCTGACCACCACAACCCAGTTAGTAACGTGTAATACGATACCCCTTGGTAAGACTGGCAGTCAGACTTTTAGGGCCTCTGACTACCTAACGACTGTCAAAGATCTACAAATGACAGCCCGACCAACGGCATAACGTGCTTTCCGAGGCACGGAGGAAACTCGGTATGTAATGGGTGGTCACCCATCCGCAGACCAACCTAGGCAAGCACGGCTTAACCTAACGATCGACCTGAGCGGCTGTTATTATTTAGCCACGAGCTCCGCTTGTTTGGGAACGACTAAAAATGGAAAAATAAATAGGTAAGTACCTAAGTAAAAATATTTTTTGCAAAAAATAAAACAGACTTAAAAAAAAAACACAAACATAAAAAACACTTTGATTGATTTGGTGTTTTTGTCACCGGCTTCTGAAGCAAAAGTTATTTTTCACCTTTTTGATTTTTTCTTTTTTTAATTCTGTGATAATTTCGAAACTATTCAATCAAATGTTAAGCTGTAAAAGACAATTTTAATCTAAATTCAATTGTCAAGATAATGGACATACTTATTTGGATAAGGATTAATACTGCAAATAATGTAGGTACCTACGTTGTCCTCGAAGCGGCGATCGGCGGCGGCGACCTCTCGCGTCCGGCCCTGGTGCAAGCCATGGTCCGGAGCGAGACGGAATGGGACACCGTCACCTCCTTCTGCGAAGCAGTAATGCTAGAGAAGGAGGTGGCGGAACGTGAGAGGGAGAGAACCTCTCAACGTCCCGGCCGCCGCCACCGTGGGCGCGGGCCTGTGGACGGTGGGCTATGGGAATGGGCTAGCTAGCCCGCCGTCCGTCCGTCTCATGACGACAGGCCGTGTCGACGGCGCGTTCGTGTTCCACGCGCGCCTCAAAGAGAGTCAGCAAAAGGGAAGGGGTCCGTAAGGACCGATGCCTGCCGGGGTTGCGGGACTGTTCGAAAGAGATACCGTGGCCCCGGAACACAAAGGGCGATAAAGGAACATGGATGGGTTTTAGTCAGTAAAAGTCTGACACTCCCTCCTGCTCCGCCCAGAGCGGGAGGAGTTATTTGATGATTTCCCATCCGAAAAAAAAAAGGTAGGTACCTACGTCATATTTTTAAATAAAATTTCAAAGATAAAAATGGTTACTTAGGTACCTACTTTACTCTTTGTCTGGATAGAAGGTCAACCTATTCATACACGAAATATTTTCAGAGAATCATCCAACAGCTATAACGAAGCCATAGCAACGAAATATTTTTTTACCTATACTTATTTAAAAAATCTCTACTTGACCCACACAATAAATAGGTACTGGCTCCATATTTTAACAACATCCATTACGCTAGTTTACTACAATACTACGTCAGCGGCACAATGCCTATTGTTGATAAATGTATAATAAGACAATATTATTACAGACCGCTATTGTAAATAAATAAAAAGCCAATAAACAATTTACAAAATAACATAATTGTTTATTTGATGAATCAACAACAAGACTCACAGTCACATCAAAGTCACGCTGTCGAAAAAGCAATTATCCTGACTCTGGCTGTACTAATCAGGAGTCGCCTGTGATTTAATTATAGGTAACTAGCTAGGCTAAGTAAATACCTAGGTATTTAACATAAGTAGTAACATAGATAGTTGCACAACCTATAAAAACAAGTATAGAAATAAAGTCATATCAATGAAATTATTTTTAAAACTAAATAACAATATCTACCTACATTACTACCTACCTACATTTTCGCAAGCGAACTCATTGCCACGTCTCGCAAAGTCGCGGGTCTACCTATTAGGAATATTATAGGATGTATGTAGGAGCTTGTCCTTTCATAATAACAACTAAATTGGGTGCATAATAATTACGTTTCACTGAGTGATTGTCCTATGTTGTAAATTCCAACACCTATTAGTTTGAGTTTATGTTGTCCTTCAAACATAAATCGCATATACGCCAGCACGTGCCAACGACGATACTACACAATTGCACCCGCGCCGCGCGCCACCGCTACAATGTCGTCCCGTCTTCAATGAAATTGCGCATGTATGTGTCACTCAGCGTTAGGAGTGTGTATGGTGTACGCGCAGTAGCTTCCTTCTGCTCTTTACAGCGTCTATCCCTTTCGCTCGTGATGTC
This sequence comes from Xestia xanthographa, assembly GCA_905147715.2. Lineage (NCBI taxonomy): Eukaryota > Metazoa > Arthropoda > Insecta > Lepidoptera > Noctuidae > Xestia > Xestia xanthographa. The sequence continues at coordinate 4,961,941 of LR990661.1, read as the reverse complement.
GGATGAAATAGCATGCATTTTAACCCCGCCCACCAACTAGTTCGTTCCGCTAACTTGTTCGTTCAAGGGGTCGCAAAGACATTTACTCACAGCACTAATATATGTAATTGCTTACTTGTGGGCGATTTCAATCTTCCATGTATAAAATGGAATTTAAGTGGACCGACTTTTTTGAAGCAAGGTGCCGTCGAGGTGCAGAATGCTGCAGCGCGCTTAGTTAATGATTTGTCGTTTTTAGGAGTAACACAGTACAATACACTACCGAACCACAAGGGGCATACTCTTGATTTAGCTTTCTCCAACTTGCCACTTGAAATAACCGAGTGTCTATCACCCCTTGTGAAGACTGACCTACCTCATCCAGTAATTACTATCGAAATATCTGACCTTGCAGTTTTTCCGCTCCGTGAGTTGTCCACTCCTAGGCATAATTACCGCAAAGCTGACTTCGAACTGTTGAATAGTTATTTTTCTGAACTTGATTGGCACTCAATTTTAGACAACACATCAACAAATGCTGCCGTGGAAACATTCTATCAAATAATTCAAACAGGAATTGATAAATATGTACCTTTTAACCGAAGGCCAGGATCACGTAAATATCCGGTCTGGTATAGTAACTCTTTAATTAAAATTATTAAAGAAAAAAGCAAGGCACACTCACATTGGAAACGGTATGGTAACTTATTAGATTACGACGAATTCGCTTTGTTACGAGATGAGTCAATTTCAACAACTAGATTTTTTACCTAATTTCCATGGACATTTTCATTTTCAGGTTTTTTGAAAAACTTTAACAATAAAGCGCAACATATCCACATTATATATACATTTTCTGAAAGGGGATATTATAATTAGAGTTATTTGGGCCACCGAAATTGGCGAGCCACATAAATTTTATTATTGCCACCGAAATTGTATTGGTGACACAGAAATTCTGCGTTTGCACCGAAATTGTGAATTATTTTATATATACATTGTTTTTTAATAATAAGTAAAGAAAGATAAGGTTTAATGAAAAACTGATATAATACGAATATCGTCGTTAATATATATATACATTATCGTCGTAATTATGTAATGAACACCTGCATGTAACCAATGTATCACAAATAAACGATTTGATCATTTTAATAAGCATTTCTAAAAATACAACGTGGTGTACTCAATGATATATAAACTATAGATACGTTGTCCGCACTCTAAAATGACAACATGAAATGAAGCCAATTGGCCACATCGCGCTTAGTTACGCACCAACCTGTCGCGCGACGCTACGTTTGCTTATAATTTAATAAATCCTGTGACGTGACTGAAGATGTATATTTATCTCCCTCTCGCAACAGGCATCCCGCCGTTCGGTGTCATATTTTCTTTCTCTTTCTTCACGCTTATAAGTAGTTCTAGTATTTTCGCCGTTTTTAAGCGCCGCGATGTTGGTTCATGACGTGTCTATATATAATACGTCATTGGGTGTACTAGCATAAATTAGTCTTACAAAATTAGCAATTAAGGAACTGATTATGTTTTATACTTCTATGAAGAGGATGGGAAATCATCAAATGACTCCTCCCACTCTGGGCGAAGCAGGAGGGACTTTCAGACTTTTACTGACTAAAACCCATTCATGTTCCTTCATCGCCCTTTGTGTTCCGGGGCCACGGTATCTCTTTCGAACAGTCCCGCAACTCCGGCAGGCATCGGTCCTTGCCTCAAAGAGAGTCAGCAATAGGAAGGGGTCCTCCTATTGCTGACTCTCTTGGAGGCGCGCGTGGAACACGAACGCGCCGTCGACACGGTCTGTCGTCATGAGACGGACAGACGGCGAGCTAGCCCATAGCCCACCGTCCATAGGCCCACCACGTGGCCCCCGGCCACGACTGCATGTGCATGGACCGCACGACTCCCGCGTAGAGTCTCCGGCAGGAGGCGTTTACCCCCCCCCCCCAGGTTGGGCAGGAGCGCCTGAAGGCAGCCCCGGTCTGTTCCAGTTTGGGGGCCAAACGTCGGAAGTGCTCCACGAAGTTCCACCGGCTGTCGAAGACGAGTCCTAGGTACTTCAAAGTCGACTCGACCACACGACGAAGGTAGGTCGTCACCCGGTGATACCGGAGTGCCTCCCTAATGCAGCTCCAGAGCATGGTGTTGAAGGCATTGGCGATGTCGAGAGACACCACCAAGACAACCCCACCCCGGGAAACCGCATACCTCGTCGTGAGGGCTCTCACGCGCATGATGGCGTCCACCGTAGAGCGCCCCTTGCGGAAATGAAACTGGTGTTCCGCAAGATCCGGTCTTGTCCCCGCAAGGTGCTCGGCGAGGCGGTTTGCAATTAATCTTTCAAAGAGCTTGCCCACCTCGCCGAGCAGCACCACGGGCCGGTATGCGGACGGAGATTCCGCAGGGTGCCCCGACTTCCGAATGAGGACCAGCTTTCCCGTCTTCTAACGAAGCGGGAACTGGCCTCTCTCCAAGCATGCACTTAGGAGCCCCTCTAGTTGGGGCCCGAGAGCCTCCGAGGCCAGGACCCTGGCTTTGCCAGGCAAGCCGTCGGGTCCCGGGGTGGTATTTTTGGCACTGAGCCTACGTACCGCCACTCAGGTCTACCCCAGTCACTTCCGGAGTGTTTTCGTCGTCGTCCTGTTGGTCCACTTCCAGCATCGCAGGCGGTGGAGCCATAGGCGGGGAGCGATGTTCCCCTCGCGAAGGGAACAGAGTACTCACCATGTCCTCCACGAGCTCAGGCCGGAGACTCTGCGTCAGTAGGGGGGCCCAGGTGCGGAGTTTATCCCGCATCATCTTGTAAGGGCGCCCCCACGGATCTCTGTGTCCGACATCTGCGCACGTCGCAGATGTCGGACATGGCCTCCTGGAACCACCCTGCCTCATTGTCAACGTCGGCAGGTCAGGCCTGCATGATCGAGGCTTCCAAGAGGAGCTCCCGGAGGATGCAACCCTCAAAGTTCAGTAAATCCAATTGAATGACTTTTTCAAGAAATAGTAATACAATTTTATTTTAATGAATGTCGGGGGCAAAGGACTTAGTTCTGTCAAAGTAATTTCGGCATAACAAGTATTGATTCTTTTCAAAAATCTTCATTAACATTAGTACAATAATTGATTGGTACAATTTCTGTGTAGTCGTGTAATTTCAGTGGGCCACGAGATGCCACGGAAACCACAGAAATTGGAAACGTGGCTATTTTTTTTTTTACAAGAAACTATCAAGGCTATGACTATTATTTTCTAAAATATTAAATGTGTACCAAAGGCTACTTAGCATGCATAAAAGTGATACCTTTATTTCTTGCAAAAATCCTTTTAAAACCTGATCACCGAAATTGCAAAATTTCGTTCCGAGTAAACTGAAATCATGTTCTTAAATTTTTGGCGGAAAAACCTGGCGATATGGTGCACTACCATTCTTACTGCATGTAAGCGCACTACTGTCTCTTGCCGAGCAGGGATTTATTGTTCGTTTAAACTCATTGGTGGAAGCTCAGGACGGTGAAACAAAATGACCATAGAAATTAGTAATTTCGCTTGGACAAACCTACCATTGACATTTACTCATTAATTATGAGTCTAAACATTCAAAACTAATTAACGTCATGCATGTAGGTCAATCATTACCTAACGCAATCAAAATAGTTTTTCCTATATATGTTGGAGATTATCTTCCTGAGAGGTAAATGCTGTGTATGAAAGTGATTGTGGACAAGACACAGAAATTGACAATTCATCATTTACCGATTTTTTTCATAAAAAGTAATAGTCTTATAAATATAATTTAAGTGGCTTTAGATCCATGTCACTTTAATTCTGAGAAAAAAAATCGTTGCATCATCTGTAAAGCAGCATTGTGATTTCAGCCTAGACGCGTAAATTTTTCGCTTGAGAAATTCACTCAGATAGAGAGCGACAAGTCCAGGAGATTTGTTATAATAAACACTTGCAGAAAATGGAGCGCAATTTGAAAAATGATCCAAAAAAGTTTTGGACCTACATAAAAAACATGCGTGGAGGCTCCAATTATCCAAAAATGTTATCTCACAATAACATCTATTATTCGGAGGGTCGGGAAATCTGTGACGCTTTCAATGACTTCTTCCGCGGCGTATTTGGTGAACCCTCAGACTATAGCCTCACTAATTCATTGACAACGGACGAAGAAGATCACTGTTCTGACATAATTTCCAACTTACAATTCACTCCGTCAACCGTGGAGAGGTCGTTGAGTGCCTTGGGCGTGGATAAGGGCCCTGGATGTGACGGTATACCCCCAGTATTTTGGAAGTATTGTGCAAAATCTTTGGCACCTCCAATTAGTACTATTTTCAATATTTCTTTAAAAGAAGGCACCTTCCCAAATGAATGGAAAAAAGCTCTCATTGTTCCAATTCATAAAAAAGGTTCGCGGGCAATCATAGGAAATTATAGGGGTATTTCAATACTAAACACAATTGGTAAAGTATTTGAAAAACTAGTATACAACGCTATCTATCCATATATTCTCAGAGGAATCTCTAGTAAGCAACACGGTTTTTTAAAGAAACGATCGACTGTCTCTAATTTAGCCAGTTTCTCTAACTTTGTTCTAGAGAATACAGATAACGGGGGGCAGGTTGACGTGATCTACACAGATTTCGAAAAAGCTTTTGATCGTGTGGATCACGTCATCTTGCTCAGAAAGCTGTACAGACTGGGTATACGCGGGGATCTCTTACGATGGGTACAGTCATATTTATTTAAACGCTCACAAGCTGTTGTTCTAGGAGGTTACCGTTCCAACTTTATTGAAATCCCCAGTGGTGTTTCCCAGGGATCTCATTTGGGACCTCTTTTTTACAACGCATATCTGTTTGACATCGCTGATTCTTTTGAACACTCTGATCACTTAATGTACGCTGATGACAAAAAAGTATTTTATAAAATAACATCACTCGATGATTGCAAAGCCCTTCAAGCGGATCTTTATAACTTAAATAATTATTACGCAAAAAACAAGATCACTGTAAACGTTGCAAAGTGTCAATGTATCAGGTACACACGTAAGAGGAACCCGATTGTTTACTCATATAATTTTAATGGAATTGGCATAAATAAAGTCCACATGGTTAGGGATTTAGGAGTAATGTTTGACAGTAAATTAATGTTTTCAGATCATATAGACCTTATTAGCACAAAAGCTTATAAGAACCTTGGATTTGTTCTTAGGTCATGTTAGGTGTTTAAAAATATTGGAGCTCTTAAATCAGTATATTTTGCCTACGTCCGTAGCGTTTTAGAATATGCGTGCCAAATCTGGTCCCCACAATACATCATTTATAAGAACCAAATAGAAAGAATCCAAAGAAAATTTATTAACCATCTTAATTATCGCCTCCGTAAACCTCCAATGTCTTACGAAGATAGCTGTCGAACCTATGGTCTGCTAACACTCGAAGAAAGGCGTAAAGTGAAGGACATGTGTTTGCTCTATGACACTCTCAATGGACGCCTTGATTGCCCGGAGTGGTAGCACAGATAACTTTTAACACTCCCCTACGGCGCACTCGTCACACGCCAATGTTGCGCGTTCCTAGGCACTCCACTAACTATGCTAAGAACTGTGTACTGACTCGCATTGCTCGAATTTATAACATGGAATTCTCGGAAGTTGATTTATTTAACTATACTGCCGTCATAACTAAGAATGCAGTAATCGCAAAATGGCGGTTACGAGATAAACGCAAAAAACATATTTCATATCATCTGAGCAAGATGTTCGTATTTTATTGGTCATAATATATATCTAAAAATTCGGAAAAAAATCAAGCTTTTACAAGATAATTTTTCTTTATTTAATTTACAAATATATGCAATTATAATACGTATTACTGCGTTTCGGTTTAGTATCAGGTCGTTTCCGAGTCACAGGATACTAAAACTAAATGCAGCACTTGCGCGTATTACTGCATTATGTCTTAGCACAAGTCGATTACTGCATTATTTTTTAGTAGGTAATTATTGCCATTATTATATGCTCGGAACTAAGATGAAGTGGAGTGGTGGAGGATTTATATAGGTGCATTTTAAGGTTAAGGTTTTTTTAGTCTCTTAGCTACGTTTTTACATCGTGGAATGCAAATAAAGTATTGAGTAAAGTATACGGATGTTAAAAACCTACTTCATGTTCTTATAATATGCAGCATTATGGTGAAATAAAAACATGTTTTTGCAAATTCAGTTTTAATAAGAAAATAATTATCACGACAATAAATAACTAAAAATAACAAAATTCAGCCAGACTGTTAATTACCATTAATTAAGTAGGTACAATATTAGCATCGTCTACGAACCATTTAGCGCTTTCTTAATTTCTAAAATAAATCAGACTCTTTCAATATTATTCTAATATTCAGTCTTTGTTTTCATTGGCATGACATAGTAGCAAATCCTAGTTAACTATTTTAGCTAGTTTTTTAAGTATACCAGTCTTTCTCTCCGATGTTATTCCTCGCGGCTTTTGATTTCTTACTGGCTCAGGTACAGCAGATTGTTTTATTAATTGACTTTTCAGAAAATCTATTTCCAACGTATTTCCATCATGACTTGTCTTAGTATTATACTATTATTATACTATTATTATACTTATTATTATTTATTTGTAATGTCATACTATTTCTTTGTACTTCGACACAAACAATACCTATCTTTTAAATAGGTTCTTTCTTCTCACTTTTTTTTAATTTATGCTGAGACGAGTGATCTTTGTATTGAAAAAAATCGGAAACTTCCATGGGCTTTACATTAATTTACCTGAATTTGCCAACTATTCGCAATCAATAAAATCGGAAAAATCATACACTTTTTTTGCTTTTTGAAGCTGATTTTCAACCTGATGATGAAAATTGTCTGCAGACATATACGTGTGTCCAAATAAATATCTTGGGACAATTTAGATAGTCTACGAGTATTAGATTGACTTCTGTATCTACCTATAACTTTCCTGGTATTAATATCAAACTAATGTTTTTTTTGCTTCTTTTGTATCTGCAATCAGTCTTGTGTACTTTAAGCACATGTGGTAAGTGAAGGGTAAGTGACATTTGGCAGTTGGAGTATGGTCTCCAGCGAGAGCAACTACTCATAGGTGTAGCACACAGAACATTTAAAGGAGGACCTCCTTTATATGTTCTGTGGTGTAGCATGTATTTATGCTACTCAAGAGTGTATAGACAGGATCTCTTTTCTTTTGAGACGCTTTTGGTACGTGCGGGTTGTTAATCCAGCGGCCAGTTTATTTGGATGCCTCTCCAGCCTTTCCAAGTATGTTTTGGTTATGGCCAAGATTTCCTCTTTCACCGAGTTCATCTGAAGTTGGTTGTGTATTTCAGCATTTGTAATGAACCAAGGCCCATTGTATATAGTTCTCAGCATCACATTTTGCATGCGCTGTATGATGGAGATATTAGAGTTGCTACCGCTCCCCCATAGCTGGATGCCGTACATCCAGACAGGCTTTAGAATAGTTTTATATATTATGAGTTTGTTGTCACTCGATAATTTACTGTTCCGCCCTAATCATAGCCAGTGTAGGTTTTTGTAGCGCAAGTTGAGCTCATCTCTCTTGGTCTTTATGTGCTGTCTCCACGTTAGGCGGCGATCGAGGTGTAGTCCTAAGTATCTCACACAATATTTATGTGCTAGTAAGTTGTTATTTAGCTTTACTGGCGGACAATCGCCTCTGCGTAGCGTAAAAGTGACCTGTACCGACTTAGATGGGCTGACTGCTATTTGCCACTTTTAGAGCTAGTCAGATATTTTGTCTAGACCTTTTTGCAGCGTTTGTGAAGCAATTGTGGGGTCATGGTTGCTAGCCAGAATTGCCGTATCATCAGCAAATGTAGCTGTAGTCACGGTGTCCTCTGCTGGCAAGTCTGATGTATACAGCGTGTACAGAATTGGCCCTAGCACTGATCCTTGAGGGACGCCAGCCTTTATATCAAATAGCTCCGTCATCAAACTAATGTGAATGTCATTAAATTGCTGTAAACTACTCGATCGAAGTTAGAGTAGACTATCATAATTAGGTATACTCACCCAAACTTCGTTGCGTCAAAAAACAACAAGAAAATATATTTTTTTCAAGTACATGAACCTCTTGGGATGCCATTTCTGGAAAAAAGTAAAAATCTCAAAAATGTCGATTACTGCATTCTTTGTTATCAGGGCAGTATAGTAAACCGACGTTCAAAAAACGAATAATAAACATTATAAACGGAGATAAATGACAGGCAACCAATCTTCTTCTTTCAACCTTTTTGTTTTAAATTTTTCAAAATTGTCATCTAAATTTAACTTGAAACTTATTTTGTATTGTTTTGTAATTTTATTTTAGGAAATATCTGGCATTAATCCGTTCGCATATGTAATAATAATCCCAGTTATACAGGGAAACCTATAATTGGCCATATTATCTACAACAAGCTTATTTTGTAAAATTTTATGTATTCGCTGTTGGTTACCTAAATAAATAAATACAAAAATGTAAGTCAAAAACCATGTAAAAAACATACACATTACATTACCCCGAAAACCCCGGAAATTTTTTGAATACAATGAAAAAAAAATCTTATTTAGCATTAAGAGAGCATTAATCAACCAAAAAATTAAGCTTAATGAGTATTTACAGTGGTACAGTAAGTTTAAAAACAATTAAAACTAAGATTCCCCATAACCCCAGAAAATTATGAACTAGAAAAATTTCGAAGTTGTAAATAAGACCTTGCTCTTTCATACACCTTTCATCAACCTACCCTACAAACTTCCTCAATCATACATCACCAGCATACTTAGGGGATATGGTTCACATTCAATGACGCATACTCTACAAGGAATTATTTTAAGGTTTACGAAGGCTTATTTATTTAATTTAGGTGTCGTAATCCGCACCTGTTCTAAAACCCGTTAAAATTAAAAGAAATTATTTACAAAGTTTTTCTGCTTAAGAAAAGCAGCCAAGGTTTAAGAGCATAAAGCGTTTAAGAGAAGCCTTCAAGCTTTAAGTCAAGGGTCAAGGAGGGTCAAGGATAAAAAAATATTATCTAAGTTTAAAAAAAGTACACTAAGGCTTATTTTACGAGTTAATGCGACCGCTCGACACTACGGTTTATTTAATAAGTTGTGCACCGCTCAACACAATGGCTTATTTACACAAATGTGCACCGCTCTACAAAATAAAAAAAAGGAATCTAAACAAGCCAAAAGTTTTAGGGGAAGGTAAACCTTGTGGAGTATTTACAAAACTTAAAATCTAATGGTTTTTACAAGGAATAAGAGGTGAGGCATTTAAGGGTCCCTACAAGAAATTAAGTCATTTTGAACATTTTTGATCACTCCTTGTGAGAAAGGCAAGAAGAATTTGAACCTGCTTTATTTTTATTATAAGAGTCAGGTTCTTATTCTTGTCGACTGCGAGAACAATTGTTTTAAATAATGTATATATTAATGGCAATCACCCATATTCAAAACCCCTTTTCCGCAAAAGTAACGAGCGAGTGATGTTTGTGGTTCCCTGAACAAAGAACTACAAAATATTCTGAATATTCAAAAATATGAATAACATCAATATATGGTCTACTCGTAACATACGGGAAAACATTATTGATTTCTATACGAAATATAGCAGAAAAAAAACGTTGAAAAAACTTAATTTATGGAAAACGTCGGGCCAAAAGGGTATTTTTTTCTATACCTTAGAAACACTTTAAAGAAAATTTAAAAATTACTCATTAATCTCAAGGTAGCCCTTTATTAGAATCTGAATTTTAATTTATAAATAAACAATAACTTCATTTCGTAAATTAAATGCAAAGTGAACTATACAGGGTGGAATTTTGTAATGCCACCTGGAGGGAAAGTACTCTTAATACTGCAGATAGAAAATTTTACTTAAAGGAAACATTCCTTTATTTTTTAAAATAAATTAATCTGCATTCAAAGATTTTGATAATTCGCGTGCCACACTCGGGAATCGAACCCACTAAATTAAAAAAAAATAACACCCTGTACTTTTATGACACCAATCGATAGGGTCAATCATAAGGATCAAATCTCTCTAACAAACATTATAAATTAAATGAAAGGAAAACCATGAAATCTAAAGTTATAAATTCAATGGGATAAATTCAATACGAAAAAGCACTTTTATTCATAGGATGGACCTTTATACTTAAATGTTTGTTTGTGCAAATTGCAATCTTCCTATCTAAATAGTTCTTCGTCATTTTAATCAATAAATGTCGTCAAAAGATAATTGTTTATTAGGTTCTAACATAAGTAATTGGAGGATGGACCTTTGAGTAAAAGTGCTTTATGTTGTCCCATTGAATTTATAAGTTAAGATTTTATAGTTTTCCTTTCATTTAATTTATAATGTTTATTAGAGGGATTTGATCTTTATGATTGACCCTATCGATTGGTGCCATAAAAGTACAGGATGCATTTTTTTTGGAATTTAGCCGGTTCGATTCCCGACTGTGGCACGCGAATTTTCAAAATCTTTGAATGCAGATTAATTTCTTTTAAAAAATAAAGGAATGTTTCCTTTGAGTAAAATTTTCTATCTGCAGTATTAAGAGTACTTTCCCTCCAGGTGGCATTACAAAATTCCACCCTGTATAATCGACCGCGCAAACCCGCTCCCGTCAGTAACGAAAGGGCTCTCCCAGCGTGAGGACGTATCACTTTGCTTCGCAAGCGCTCGCGAGTTATTACGTGAATATATTTCCGAGATATACACAGACTACCACATTTCGATCCAGTATTTATATTACAAATTATTAAACTTTTTGATTGTACATATTTAGATAAGATTTTTTTTTGACGTTGGTTGTTTATTATGATTGGTAATATATTTTTTGTTTTTTTACGGATTCGTATAGAGGAGGCTCGGGAAAGTAAAAACCAGTTTTCAAAAGTTGACCCACTTGTCCCCCTTCTCCCCCTTTTAGGCGGATCTCGGAAGTTGAGAGACTTGAAAAATTTTTTTTTTCAGATTTATATAAAGGGGCAACGCGTTAGTCAAAATCATTTTTCAAAACTCCCCACTCTTCCCCCCTTCACCCCTCCCCCATCGTATCTCGGAAACTAGGACACGTAGCGGCTTTTTGATTTTTACTATAAATTATTAATGAGGAGCGTTTAAATTTGTAAACGGAGGGTATCCTCCCCTCCCCAACCTCCCCTAAAAATAAAAGGGCTATAACTTCGTAACGGTCAGAGATAGCCATTGGGTGTTTGAACAAATATTATAGTAGGCGTCGAACCTTGTCTGGTGGTAGGTAGGTTCTGAGTGGAGCGAACCTGCGAGACCGAGTGGTGCGAAGGGGGGAGGTGGCGAGCGAAGCGAGCCAGCGACCTCCGCAGCGTAACGAAGGTTGAGTGGGTGAAGCGTAACTCAGGGCGACGACAAGCAAACTTTAGGGTAGTGTTTTTTTAATGGGTCTGAGTTTTTAAATAAGGTTTTTTTTATGGGTAATATTTTTTTAAATTGGTTTTTAGAATGTTTTAGGGGTTCTTAAGGGTTTTCATAGTGATAAAGGGGTAGTTGTAACGGATTTCCCAATTATTTTAAGGATTCCTATGGATTCTCAAAATTTTATGTTGGTAAGGAATACTTCTCAAGAACACGACAAAAAGCGAGCTGCGCGCAGCTCGCGCACCCACGCAAATACTAGTATTAATATAATGTAGAAGTAAGTAAGTTTTGGGGTCGCTGATTATGAATATGACATCAAAATGAAAATCCAAGATGACGTCGACGAAAATTTTCGGTTTTTTCTTCATAGGTGTTATTTTCGTGATTTTTGGGGTTGCTGGTTACGAAAATGAGGTCAAAATGAAAATCCAAGATGGCGCCGAGGAAATTTTTTGATGTTCCGTCATGGGTGTCGTTTTCATGGTTTTTGGGGTTGCTGGTTACGAAAATGAGGTCAAAATGAAAATCCAAGATGGCGCCGAGGATTTTTTTTTTATTTTCCGTCATGGGTGTCGTTTTCATGGTTTTTGGGGTTGCTGATTACGAAAATGGGGTCGAATGCAAATCCAACATGGCGCCGAGAAAAAAATTCAGTTTTTCCAACGTAGGTGTCATTTTCATGGTTTTTGAGGTCGCTGATTATTTTAATTTTTTTGCTTCCTCGGCGCCATCTTGGATTTGCATTTCGACTTCTGTTTCGTAACCAGCAAACCCAAAATCCATGAAAACGACACACATGACGGAAAATCAAAAAAATTTCTCGGCGCCATCTTGGATTAGCATTTCGACTTCATTTTCGTAACCAGCAACCCCAAAAACCATAAAAACGACACCCATGACGGAGAGTCAAAAATTTTCCTCGGTGCCTCTTGGATTTTTATTTTGACCTCATTTTTGTAATCAGCAACCCCAAAAACCATGAAAACGACACCCATGACGGAAAATCTAAAATTTTCCGCGGCGCCATCTTGGATTTTCATTTTGACCTCATTTTCGTAACCAGTAACCCCAAAAACCATAAAAACGACACCCATGACGGAGAGTCAAAAATTTTCCTCGGTGCCTCTTGGATTTTTATTTTGACCTCATTTTTGTAATCAGCAACCCCAAAAACCATGAAAACGACACCGATGACGGAAAAAATAAAAAATTTCCTGGGCGCCATCTTGGATTTTCATATTGACCTCATTTTCATAATCAGCGACCCCGAAAACCATAAATGACACCCATGATAGAAAAAACAGAAGTTTTCCTCGGCGCCATCTTGGATTTTCATTTTGATCTCATTTCGTTATCAGCGTCTCCTTAACCATGAAAATGACATCCATGACAGAAAAACAAAAAGAAAAAACCACCTTCAAGTATAAATAACAGGGGTATGTTATGTTTACTCTACAGAGTGAACCTCAGTGGCCATTAAGTCGCGCTAAAGTCCAGTCGCGCAAGTTTCCATTCGCGCAAGTGTCCTTTCGCGCAAGAGTTCATTCGCGCAAGTGTCTTGGCGCGCAAATGTCCGTTCGCGCATAAGTCTAATCGCGCAAAAGTCCATTCGCGCAAGTGTCCAGGCGCACAAAAGTCCGTTCGCGCATAAGTTCAATCGCGCAAAAGTCCATGCGCACATTTGTCTTTTCGCGCAAATGGGTTCGCGCAAGTGTCCTTCGCGCAAATGTTTTTCGCGCAAAAGTCCCAGATCCAGAAAAATTAAGTTTGTCCTTTAAAAAGTTTGTACGGAACCCTCAGTGCGCGAGTCCAACTCGCACTTTTATTTATCATTTTGTAAAATGTTTATAAGTATCTAAATTCTTCTAATACAAAATTAAACCATTTTTATTTTGATTGTGATAAATATACAGTAGACACACATTCCAGACTTTTATTTCTAAACCGTACTGACTTTATTTATGTATCATAAAATAATATCGTCTACAGGATCAAAATGGTTTAGGCGATCACTACGCTCGATCTGCACCCGTGTGTGCGTGTATCTGCATGAAAAATGCACACAAACATAGGATCGCAACGAATTTGCCTAAACTCTAGCGACTGAATTTTTGGAAGGGGCTCTTAAGTTATAAAATAATAAAAACCGTAAAGAACTCCAGACAGAAAATAAGGCGATAGCAAATTCAAAAGTAAAAGGTAGCGAAAAAAAATATAAATAAATAAAATATTAAGAAAGTGATAAAAGAAATTTAAAAAAGTCTACGGAGGCCGAGAGTGTTTGAGTTAGGACTCAAATCCAAGAGAGCGTTTGAGAGGGAACTCAAGCCCAAGAGAGCGTTTAAGATTAAGAGGGAACACAAGTCCAAGAGAGCGTTTAAGAGGAAACTCAAGTGCTATAGAGCACTCAAGATTGTGGACTCAAGAGTGTTTAGGACTCGCCCTCAAGAGTGTGGACTCGTGTTTAAGAGGAAAAGGAGGGAAAGAGGGATCAGCAGGGGTATTCTAAACAATTCGATAAGTTTCCGTGTCGGTAAGGAACCGTATTCGACAATCTCATTTCCGAACCGAAGAACTGTCAAAACGCTATTCACAGATCCGAACGGATACGATTTTTTCTATCCCATTGACCATTGTGTTTATGGGGAACGCTACAAAATGGTAGTAAATAGATGACCGTGGTAGAAAATTTAAAATAGTAAATAAAATAGGTTTATTTGAATATTTAGTTCCGTTTAAATAAGGAATATACAGCTAGTAACTTAATAGACAGCAAACGATATAAAATGATTTTATTAGTAACCAAAATAAACTTTATTTCATTTCGAATAAACCTGCTTTGTAAACAGCCGTCTGTCAAACTGGCAAAGCGGGAAAAGTATTTTTTATTAAATAAAACTAGTTTTCATAATTCATAGATAACTTTTTATAGCTTTGTTTAAAAAAGGAAAAAATACTGCAAGTATTTGATATCAGTATTATACAATTCTTGCTATTTGCTCATTGTCAAACAATAATAAAATTTCTTTGGGGATTACGGCAGATGATTGCGTGTCAGGGAAATAGGGCCTTATTTCTTCAATGAGGCTAAGGGCCATGTCGGGTGTTAGTCTATAAACCAACTGAAACCGCGGGTCGGCAAAAGTATTCGTCATATCCTTTATGAAGAGATAACGTCTACTGCCTCTGTTGTCCTGCACGCCGACGGTCTCTGGCTCGCACAATCACATACTCCATCTACCAAAGTATCAAATAATGTTAATGTTAACTAAAATCTAGAACGAATATCAAATTTCTGTAAATTTATGTAAATGCGGATATATCAATGAAATATTGTCAATACAATAATAAAACTTCATTTACTTACTTTAGGCAGTGTTTAAAAAGTTTACAGTCTTTTTATTTCACTGAAATAAGCTGGAAATATGATTTATTTCTTCGTTTTAATTTTGTTCGATATGACTCCCGATAGCAAACAGCTGTCGGAAAGATTCGAGTCTTTAAATCGAATTTGAACTGTCAAAATTATTCGGTTTCGGATTTGTGAATTGCGTTTGGAGGACATCTTCGATATCTTAGACGTTCGATTCGGTACGGAATCGAGTCGAATGGTTATGAATAAGGCTGCAGGTCAGGACCGCAACACCGTATTCAGTAAACTGAGTAAACGTCAGGGCAGCTCCCGTAATACAGTAGTCGGGTAAGCTCCGAGTAAAACGTCGAGGGCAGCAGTAAGTAAGCTCCGAGTA
The DNA here is from genome assembly GCA_905147715.2 of Xestia xanthographa. NCBI lineage: Eukaryota > Metazoa > Arthropoda > Insecta > Lepidoptera > Noctuidae > Xestia > Xestia xanthographa. The sequence continues at coordinate 4,946,728 of LR990661.1, read as the reverse complement.
GACGTCAGGGCAGCTCCCGCAATACAGTAGTCGGTAAGCTCCGAGAAAAACGTCAAGAGGGTCTGAATGTTGGAGAGGGTCCAAGAATGTTTAAAGAAAAAAAATATTAAGAGTAAGACATAGAGAGTCCAAAGAGGTTTTTAAAAAAAATATATTAAGAGTAAGACACAGAGGGTCCAAGGATATTTAAAAAATAAGAGTAAGACACAGAAGGTCCAAAGAGGTTCTAAAAAAATATATATTAAAAGTAAGACACAGAGGGTTCAAAGAGGTTCGTTTAAAAAATGTCGTAAACCAATAAAAACTGTATGGTGGTAAAATTTGGAACTAATGCATAAAAAGTTTGCTAAACTTTAGTACCTATTTTGGCCACCGCAAAGTTTGATATTATTATAAACTTTTTGCTACTGCAAAAAAACTAGTACTCTATGGGCTTGTTACCTAGCAAAGCGTGACAAATAACAAGTCAAACCAAAATTTATTTTATGCAATTTTACCCGACTAGGGCGAAACTCAAAAGGGAGGTTATGTATATTATCTGTATGTATGTAAGTCCGTTTTTTTATCAAAAAATGAAGAATTTTTTAACGATTATTTTTATAAGATTTTGGTGTTGTTGAATAAGAATATCGCCCAAAACTATCATAGCTCAGTCTAGATTTAATTCGTTAAAATTTCTTAGATAAATCTAGATTTAGTTATTTTATTATAGCCTACTACTATAGAATGCTATAGAATTATAGATTCAATTTTACGCCAGATTCGCGTATGACAAATTTATAGTCTAGGATCAAGTAATTTTTCAGGAAAAAAAAAATGATTGATTGCACTAGCCGTGTTATCAGATCAAAACTAAATGAAGTAATCTTTAAAGTTCTTTGCATAAGATATAGATACCTATATAATAATATCAAGAAAATAAGTGTTTCTGTGATAAAAAGCTTAATTTGTACAGCGGGCCAAATTTTTTGTACTTTTTACAAGTTTGCCCATTTTGCAGAAACTTGTAAATGAATAGTTTATTTAGGGATCATTATAGAAGAATAATCAATCTATCATAGGACCATAATACTAAACGTTTAAACCTTCTTAGTGCGTGTCACATTTGAGTGGGCAAAGTAGCAACGTCATTTTTCATAAAAATAAACGGAAAAACCAGGGTTGTCACTTTTAACCGACTTCCAAAAATGGAGGAGGTTATGTTTTCCACCAGAATCTTTTTTTTATTGTACATCAGTACAGTGTACGCAGGTGCGTGACGATCAAATAGTTCGCTCTTAAAGATTAATCTAAAAATATCATGAAATTGACAGTATTTTAGAAAAAAACAATGTTATATTATAATTATTAGCAAGTCATAATATTAATTACATGCAATGATATTCTACTATACAGATATGTTGTGAGCGCGCAATCGCGAAGACTCGAAAACCGGCCAATTGGCCTTTTTTTCCTTTATTCTGCGTCACTGCGTGTATGTGAGCTGGCTCTCCCCCGCGGCACACTTTTTTCGGTGGGTTTGTAGGTGTATTACATATCTGTTTGTTAGAATATCATTGATTACTGGTATATTATGACATTTCTGTATACTTTCGATCCAAATGTTTTTCTTTTTTCTTGAAACTCTGATGCTAAATTTATTTAAATAAAAGTACCTGCTTATCTGTGATGCAATTTGACGTGAGGTGACAACCCCAACGGTAATATTTTGGTGGGCAAAGATGTAAAAACTACTTCTGAAAAACTGACTTAATGCCCACCATCATATTTTCGATGTTGAGTAGAATTTCGCTTTGTATATTCGATCATCCTTATTATTTAAAACTATCAGTGGTTTAAATTTTAATTTTCTGCGAGTTTTAATGAAAGTTTTTCACACGAGTTTTGGCCCGCTAATTAGACTACCAATTTCGACACGGTTTTACAGGCGACATTAGGCAGAGTCCGTTAGGTAATGTTGCCCGAGACATAATCAAAAGTCATCATAAAATTAATAAGTAGGTAACCAAAACTAAAAAATATTGCCGTCCTTTTAAACATTTGTGAAAAGTGACGTGCTGGGCAAAGTTAGAGTGCTTGGGCAATCTTGTAAGGTGGTTGGGCACCTTGAGTGACCCAAATTGATTTTTTGTTTTAATATTTATTTCTGTTCAACCTAAGTATATGATAATTTCTTTAGGTATAATTAATTCATTTTCAAATGGTTTCTAGTTAGTATCTGAAGCTATTTGGTTTACGCGCCATAAGACTTCGCGCTGGGATTCGCTGAACCTGGCGACACTAGCGCCATAGTTTTGACGGCCGCTCACCGCGCGCCGACCAATAAGACATGCCTACCTTTTTCTGGAAACCACGGTGATGCTTTTTCGTGTAATTTTGATGAAAAGTGCGTTTTTTTCACCGTGATGGACAGCTAAAGCTTCAAGAAACTCGTGACAGATACCCAGTGCGTGAAAGTGCTTCACGTGGTATGAGCTGCTGAAATGTTGCTGGTGAGGCGTCCCGAAGCTGGTCTGAAGTTTAGTGGGCCAATAGTTTTTCGGTGCTGACGTAGAAACCATTTTCTTATTCTGCAGTTCACAGGGTGGGTTTCTTAGGAATCTATATAATTACTTAGTCTTAAACCTTATCCTACAAATAAATTGAGTTCCCCGCCTGGCGTCGGCTACTTACACGCTGCGTCACCATAAGGTTTGACGGTAGGTACTTTATTTCAGCACAATTATAATCCGGCTGAACGTGAAGACGCCACATTACATAACAGCGACGTTTTGCAATCCGGCGCGCCTTTATGTAATACGGCGTGTTCTACGATGTGCTTGCGACATATTATATCAAAGTACTTATAGAAATCTGTCTGATTGATAAAATGATTGATTGATGATTGTTTTACAAGTAGGTGGATTTCCGTTACGAGGAAATTCTGTTAACTCTAAATCTTCGAGATTACGGAATTAATCCAACAATCAGAATCTTTTTATCCAAAAGTGAAAACAGCTCTAGAAATTTTACTGGCAAATATTGGCAATGCCTTAATCCAAGGTCATTCAGTACACTCAGACGCGTGAAAACGTGCCTGAGATCAACAATGATCGAAGACAGGTTTAAATGGATTTAGTATGCTGTGTTCATAAAAACTTGTAAACAGTACGGGCGATTCTTTCACGGAAGACGTCTTAGATATAAAATGTACTCTAGGCGTCTAGACCGTTTTTTGAAGATCCTCGAAAGTTACTTTTATGGTGAACTGTGAAACTGGCCGCACTGCACGCGCCGCAGTTGCGCATTCGATTTTTTCTATGCCAGGGTATTTCAACCTGTGGTTCGCGACCCTCTTGGGGGTCGCGTAGTGAAATAAATGAAAAATAAAAAAGCGAAGGGTCGGGGGGTCGCCAAATATTTTTTCATTCGGGGGTCGTGTCCTGAAAAAGGTTGAAAAACACTGTTCTATGCAATCTCGCACACAGATACAAAGACACAGATTGCATAGAACTTTATGCGAAGAATTCAAATGGGGTGCGGCTAAATCGTCTTGTTTGTACAACGCGTTCAAAGAAAGAAGAACACTGCCAGATAGATATTGTAGCAAGGAACTTAGATCCAACCTGGAATGTGCATTGTCAATTTGACACCAATATAAAAATAAACCCTATAAATAAGAACCTAAGTTCTATTACAGACAATCACTTGGTCAAAGAGAAATCCGGTCCGAGAGAGAAAGCGCTTCGAGAGTCCTGTGTCCCCTTCTAAAGTGTTGCCAGGAGGATTATTCTCGAATTTAGTAGGAATGGTAGGAAAAAATAATATTGTCATATCTTATTAAAAAAACATTTATTTTCACTCTGATTTTCAGATTCTCTCAGATTTTCTAATAGGTATTTTTCAATTATCTGTTAGAATGAGAACATTTTTTTAGCAATAATTTGGACACTGTATTGAAATGTAATTAAAAAAGAAAAGATTCATCATCATCATCATCATTTCAGCCGAAAGACGTCCACTGCTGGACATAGGCCTCCCCCAAGTGTCGCCACATTGACTGGTCCCGTGCGACTCACATCCAGTGGATTCCCGCAACCTTCACCAGGTCATCGGTCCACCTAGTAGGAGGCCTTCCAACGCAACGTCTTCCGGTTCGCGGTCGCCACTCCAGAACTTTTCGGCCCCATCGGCCATCCGTTCTGTGAGCAATGTGCCCTGCCCACTGCCACATAGGTTTGGCAATTCTTCAGGCTACGTCAGTAACCTTGGTTCTCTTGCGGATGTCTTCATTTCTGATTCGATCGCGCAAGGAAACTCCGAGCATAGCCCTCTCCATTGCCCTTTGGGCGACTTTAAGCCTTCTGATGAGGCCTATTGACGAATGGATAACAGTGCAAAATCGTAGATCTAGAAATCGTTTTGCTGGAAGAACGGGCAAAGCGACAACGAACTTGTCTGAGAAATTTAAAGCCGCTGAAATGAAAATCCCTTTGTTTATCTCTAACGTAAACAAGGAAACCGCGGTGGAAGATATCTGCCAATATATCAAAAAGAAAACGGAACAGGTTGTTTCACTTGAGAAAATTACTGTGAAAAGGGAAAAGCCGTATAATGCTTTTAAACTATTAGTTAATAAAAGCAAGTTGGAAACATTTTTAGACGACCAGATGTGGCCAGATGGCATCACATTTCGTCGCTTTATTCACTTCAAGAATGGAAAACAAGACAGGAATAATATTATTTCCGAGAGGGATCGAATAAATAATACAATATTAATGGATAGTACATCGAAATTGAACATAATAACATTCAACTGTAAAAATATTAAGAGATCTGTTAACTGTGTGCGCTTACTATGCAAAACAGCTGACATTATTTTGTTACAAGAAACGTGGTTATATCCACATGATTTATCCTTTCTGGAAAATATAGATGCAGACTTCAGTTAGACCGCGAAGTCTTCAGTGGACACTTCAGCTGGGATGTGTAAAGTAAAGGTAGACCTTATGGAGGTCTTGCCATATTGTGGCGAAAAAGTGCAGTTGATAATAACGTGTCTTTATTGCAGTGTGACAATACCCGAATTTGTGCAGTAAATGTAGTGATAAGTAACTGATACTTTATGGTTATAAATATGTATATGCCAACAGATTGCAGTGATAACTTACCACATTTTACGGAATGTTTAAGTGAAATGTATTCTATTATACAAAATAGTAATGTTGAATCAGTGTTTGTATTGGGAGATTTCAACGCGCACCCGGGTGAGTCATTTTGTACCGAACTTCTTAGTTTTTGTAATGAGCAAGACTTAGTATGTGCGGACATTGATTACCTAAGCATGTTAACGCAAACTTACACTTTTATCAGTGACGCATTTTTACAAGCGTTGGCTTGACCACTGTCTTGTTACACAGTCGGCAGGAAAAACAATTGAAAGCATTAAAGTTATTTACGATTCGTTTTGGTCCGATCACTTTCCTTTAAAAATAGGATGTGATATTAATGTTATTAGAGTGAAAACTAATGTAATTAAGTATTTGTATAACGGTGTGTGTTGGGGGGAACGAAAACCAGAGGAAATCAGTCAATACTCTTCTTTATGTAACGATAAATTAAAGAAATTAGATTTTCCTAAAGAGTTTGAACTTTGTGCCGATAAATTTTGTGATAATACCCACCATAAATTTTTATTGGATAAAATGTATAGTCAAATTGTGTCTATATTATGTGAAGCTGCTAGTATAAGCAGAACCCCAAAAGGCATTATAAGAAAAAAGGGTATAAAATGGTAGAACAAACACGTTAAAGAATTTCACACACAGGCTAGAATTAAATTATCTTGATGGCTCAGGTAAGTTTGTTACCTGAAGTGAAGTTTGACCGTAATTGTACAAGACGTTCCATCCGAAGAGATTTATGTTCACTATGTAGTCCACTGTTCTATGTACTTGGCATCGAAACACTTTCAGAGCTAATAAAAAGAAAATCCAATTAAAAAAGTATGAAAAAAGTTACCCATAGTACGTCGACGCTAGCGCCATCTAGGCGACTTGGTCGGTTACCACACTGACATTTCTCATTCGTTTTAGAGATAGTTTCGCAAAATAATTCCTAAATAGGGGCTTATGATTAGGGAAGGGAGGGAATTTTACATAAATCTCTTCGGATGGAACGTCTTGTACAATTACGGTCAAACTTCACTTCAGGTAAGTTTGTTTAACCATCAATTGTACTTCGACGTTCCATCCTCGAGATTTATGTTCACTATGTAGATGTTTAGAATACGCATTTTGCGAAAAAAGAAATAACGTTTATTATTGAACTCATATAATAAACTTAAGTTTAATCAACAAAGTCTACAGAACTTAATTACTATCATAAACTGCCTCTGCAAAAGTGTTATCGTCATCAACTATAAGTGGTCTGTTATAAAATCGACTGAATACCAAAGAATTACCAGTCCATCCTGCGGTTTTCTTTATGACTTCAATTAAGAGGCCTTTCCTTTTAGCTGCTGAGGTTGAAGCATGTCTTACACTATGTGCTGAAAAAATTGATGTATCAATACCGCTATTAAATAGCGTATTTTTTATCCAGCGGCTAATGGTAGAACTAGTCGCGTTATGCACCGGTTTTTTAAAGGTTAATAATAATCTCTCAGTTTTAGGTTTGTCTCTATGAATTTTGGTAATTTCCAAATACGACAATAACGTTTTTGCAGGACATATCTGAACTTTATTCGAAAAGAAAGGTATAATCAACCGTGGTGGTCGTCGCCCTGGTGCTGAAGTTTTAATCAAATCGTCGATAACAATTTCAATATTCAAAGTATTAATTTTAATGTTTTCTATACGGATTAAAGATAACGTCTGTACTCGTTGTGCTGTTGACAATGCGAGCAGAGTTACTAATTTTTTTGTAATCAGTTCCAGGGCAAGTTCTTCGTTTGGGTATAAATTACTTAAATGATCAAGGACAATATTAGGATCCCATGTTACCGAGTATTTAGGGAGGCTAGGTTTCGTCCTATAGACACCTTTAAAAAATCTTGTAACAAGGTCGCCCCCGCTAAATTGTTTACCGTAAATGATGGCTAGGGCTGCCCGATAAGTATTTAAGGTAGAATAACTAGCAGCATTTTTTGATAACTGTTCTGTAAAAAATTGTAGCAACGTAGGTATCGGGGCTTCAAAAAAATCAATTTTATTGCTATGACAATAACCCCACCATTTTTTAAAGGCAACATTATATTGTTTAAGCGAGGACGGTGACAGTGATGAAATCATTACATTAATAGTATCAATACTTAGTGATTCTCTTTGAAACGCTTCCCTGATAATTTGAACGCAACCAGGATAAGTTTCTTGCAAAGGGGGTGTTGAGTCCTGAAAGGAGATAAAACGATATCGTTATACGGCCCGAAATACGTTGGAGGCAACATTGACAACTCTTTCAGGAGAGGGTACCAGGGTTGGCTTGGCCAGTGTGGTACTACGATTACTCCTGTGGCTTCATCGTTAATAATTTTTCTCAGACACTTTAAAATTAGAGAAAAAGGGGGAAATGAATAGAAGTAAAACCTGCTCCAACTTAGGGTAAATGCGTCTATCTCATAGGCATAGGGATCTCTTTTCCAAGAAACATATTTGGGGCATTTGGCATTCAAATGGGTGGCAAAGAGATCAATATCGAATAAACCAAAGACTTTCTCAATAGTTTTAAAGACAGATGGTGACAGTTCCCACTCTGTGTCTATATTTATGCGTCTAGACTCTTCATCAGCCTCGAAGTTATCTTTGGATTTGATGTAAGATGCAAAGATAAAAAGATTTCGTTCCTCACACCACTGCCATACTTCTCGGGTAATGTCGTTTAAATGAGAAAATTGTACTCCACCCATCCTATTTATGTAAGATATGGCAGTCATATTATCAATCCTAAGTAATATTTCTTCATTATGTAACTCCTTACAAAAGCATTTAAGACCCATCAAAGCTGCTTTCAATTCTAAATAATTTATATGCATTTTTGCGTCATTTGTGTCCCAATAACCGTTGGTACGCTCACCATTACAATAAACGCCCCAACCTGTGAGCGAAGCATCTGAGAATATCTCTAATGCGTAGCGACCATGCCGGATAGGATTGCTAGCAACTAAGATTTGGGTTTTCCACCACGTAAAATCATCTTTGAGATAATTACTTAGTTTCATGTTAACATCATAATCATCTTGGCTATTTCTGAGCGCTAAAAATTTTTCTCTTTCAAATCTTTTAGTGTAAAGCCAACCATAACATATAGCTGGACATATGGAAGTTATTGTACCTAAAAATTGAGCAAATTCTCGTATTTTCATTACCTGTCTATTTTCAATAGTTTTTATCTTTTCAAGGATGTTTGTACGTTTATTTGCTGGCAGTTGTAGGCACATATCTTGTGAATTCAATTCAAAACCAAGAAATTTTTGAATTTTGCTCGGTTTTAGATTAGATTTTTTGAAGTTAATAACAAAACCTAAATACTGGAGTAAACTAACTGTTTTTTTAACACAATCTCTGCAGGTATCGTAGTTATTACCGATACACAAAATATCATCAAGATATATTACAAGTAAATATCCTTTATCTCTTAGGTAAGTTGCGACCGGTTTTAAGAGTTTTGTGAACACGTACGGTGCAGAACTTAGTCCAAACGGTAAGCACTGAAATTCGTAAATTTCATGTAAAAAGTTAAACCGAAGATACTTTTTGTAATCATCATGGATGGGAACGACAAAATATGCGTCCTTGAGATCAATATTGGCCATGAAACCGTCTTGGGATAATAATTTGCTTGCCGTTCGTATATCTTCCATCTTAAAGTGATGAGTACTAACAGACTTGTTAATTTTTTTTAGATTCAGGATGAATCTAGAAGAACCGTCACTCTTAGGTGTAAGAAATATAGGTGAGATAAACTGGCCTTTGGTTTCCTCACACTTAATAACAGAACCAGATTGGCACAGGTCAGATATAGTTAAAAGTAAATCGTTAAATTCGTCTTTGGAAAATTTACGATTTTTTGGTTGAATTTCTTGATTTATAGGGCCATTTAATGGTATTTTGTAACCAGTTACATATTGTAAAATAATTGGATCATCGCAGATCGACTGCCAAGCATAGACAAAATGTTTTAAGCGACCGGCATGAGAGGTTACCTCGTGAGCTACTTGCGTGCTGGCCTGTACGATGGTCTTGCCGCTGTCTGACTGCGGTAGCGATCCGATGTCGGTGGTTGAGTTGGTCGTTTCGGAAGAGGGTTCGAAGTCCGTGGCCTGTTCCCACCCTGTCTGACAGCTCGTTGACCTTGTTGTCTGGGTGGGCCTCTCCAGTTTCCCTGGTTAGTGTATTTCTTAGGTCCTGACGCCTGCGGTCCGATGGTAGTTGGATTCCTTATTTGCAAGCCTGATCTCTCAGCTGCTTTGATGGCCTTGATCTTTTCGCCCAAATTCTCTCCGAAAAGGTACGAGTCTCTTTTAACGTCCTGGGTCATTGTCAAAAATTTCTTATCAAGAGTCGGTATGATTAGCATTCTTCGATTTACGGTATTTTCGTGGTGAAGGTCCAAAAGAATTTGGCCAACCTCTGATAATTTCTTAACCATCTCTAGTTTGTCAACATTTTTACCTTCCATCAATGACGTCATCAGGTCAGTTAACCATGCAATACCGACACCTAAGTGATTTTGGGCTCGTTCAAGGCGTTTATCTCTATTTCTGGAGGACTCTGTCATTACTGATGCAATTTCTTGATTTAGCAAAGGGGCCTTTAATATTTGAAAATTTTCCGGTAACAGAATTGTTGATAAAAGCTCCTTTTTATGGTCTCTATTGAGACCGTCAACCAGGATACTACCCCAGCGTTTAGAGACCTCTTCAGGTATTTTGGGTCCCAGTGGTATTTCCTTAACTTTGGAATCTCCAAGAATGTTAAGAAATTCTGAAGACAATGGAGTCATTACTGGTTGGAGTGGTTGGTCGACTGGGTCTTGTGTACTCTGGGGAAGGTTGGAGTTATGTACTTGTGCTACCGTCACCACCGATTGTAAATTATTTTCAACATCGGACTCATATAAGTCAATTGTCTCTGGTTCCTTATTGGAAGCGCAGTCGCTAGACCACGGTATTGGCGAGGGTTCTCTCGAGGATAAAGAATCATCATCTGAAAGAATGATTATTTTGCTAACTAGGCTGTAATCTCGTCACAGCACTACCAGTAGCATATAATTATGGAAATCGATCGTAATCTCGTCACGATACTAGATTAGATAATAGCACGACCGTAATCGCGTCACGGTACTACAGGAAATTGTGCAATTGTATATTATTTTGCTAACTAGGCTTTAGTCTCGTCACAGCACTACCAGTAGCATATATGGAAATCGATCGTAATCTCGTCACGATACTAGATTATATAATAGCACGACCGTAATCGCGTCACGGTACTACAGAAAATTGTGCAATAGTATATACTTTACATCTTCTTACATCGTCTTCGTAAACAGTTATTATTTAAAATTTCTTCGTAAAAAGTTGTAAAATAAACAGCTATCTTGGTAAATAGTCAATAATTAAAACTGTTATAATATTAATTTCAAAGCATTAGAACTGACTTTGTAAATGGTTCAATAAAAGTGTTTTTTTTTTTATATCGGTTAAAACGAAATAAAAACTTAGGGTAGAACCTTTGATTATATAATGTCTAGATGGAGCGTCGCCCTACAATCAAAACGTAAAAAACGAGCCAACAATTTCAAGCCTGTGTGCGTGCAGGCGGTGTTTTACACTGCCCTACTGTGTCTCTGTGTGCGTGAATAATGTTACCAGCTAGTACAATAATTCTCCCATAAGTCACATATTAAAAATAATAGACTACTTAATTAAATAAGATAAGTTTTAGGTGTATGTATGTAGTAGGTATTATTCAGTTTTAGTAGTGTATTTTTATTAAGTGTGTAGTTACTTTCTTCGATAAATAAAAAAACACTATTTAAATTGAAATAGAGTTGCTGAATGTTGTATTAAATCAGCTAAGTTAATTAAATTAGTATTAGAATTGTGCCGATTCCCTTGTTCACAAACTAAACTTAAATTAGACTATTTCTATCTTTTTCTCTCTACAGTAGTTTCTCAAACTACATTAGTTTTTGTTGGTTTCCACGTGGCATCTCCGCGGCTTTTTTGAATGCGATCTATCCATCGATTCCTGAAAATAAGATGTTATGTTGATCACCGTATTCTACTCATTCAATAATTATGTTTGATAAGGGCTGATTATTCATTAGTCAGATAACTTTTATCCAAGGAATAAAAATAGAGGTTAAATTACCGATTTAATAGTTTTAATCAGTGCCAGTTATTAATAATATATATATATAAATGGATTGCCGTTCGTCGCTCTAAAACTCGAAAACGGCTGGACCGATTTGGCTATTTTTGGTCTTGAATTGTTTGTGGAAGTTCACGGAAGGTTTAAACGGTGAGAAATATACAAACGGTGAGAAATAGGTAGGTAGGTAGGTGGTAGGTAGGTAGTAGGTAGGTAGGAAGGGAGTAGGTAGGTAGGTGGTAGGTAGGTAGTAGGTAGGTAGGAAGGGAGTAGGTAGGTAGGTACGCTCATGTGACGCAGACGATGTTGCGCGGGTCAGCTAATAATGACTAAAATGTGAACATGAAGTCGGTATCAAGTAAATTATTTACCTAGCTAATATAATAACAAGTTTTCTTGGAATCGACCTCAAAATCATATAAAGAAAGACTTAATACGAATTTATAAACTCCACCTATTTTTTAAATCGATAAATAAAGTAGACCAACTAAATAATATAAACGTACCCCTAGACTAACTAATTTACCCACAAAAAATGACGTTCTGTTGGGAGAATGAAAAAAAAAAACTGGCAACACTGATAAAATATGGCGTAATTTTATGTTCATAAAAACAAAACAGAAATATATAGTTTTTTGGTTACTTATCGATGATAGGCGATGTGCTTGGTATTTTTTACCCTTCCTGTATAATTCCGGCACAGTTTAATAGCACATACCGTCATTTTATCGCTGTTATTTGTTTATTACCTAACGCGCGTAATACGTGGTGACGCCAAAGCGGCACGATCGGCACTAATCGGCGGGTAAGAACTTGTAAGCCAACAGTTGGCTGATATTTTTTGACACGTTTTCGCGCACTTGACGCTCCATCTAGACATTATATAATCAAAGGGTAGAACATACGAAACACGTAATTTCCAACACAATGTAATTGCTAGATTGAATTTACTCTCGTTTTAACACTGATTAATCCGTATGACAAGCATTATTGCGAAATGTGGGTTCAAATATTTAAAAGAAGGAAAAAAATAATAATTGTACAAACACTTACTAGACACACTGGATAATTTTTGTTTATCCGCTAATTTTCGTTCGAGTTTTCGTATTTTCTTACGGATATGATGTTCCGAGTCCTTGTGCTTGTAATGTTTACGTTTTCCCATGACTTTTTCACGTTTTTCACCAACTTTAACACTGAAATCGGGTAACAAGAAGTGCCGATGCCGGAACACGAAAAGCGAATGAGAAATGTCAGTGTGGTAACCGACCAAGTCGCCTAGATGGCGCTAGCGTCGACGTACTATGGGTAACTTTTTTCATACTTTTTTAATTGGATTTTCTTTTTATTAGCTCTGAAAGTGTTTCGATGCCAGGTACATAGAACAGTGGACTACATAGTGAACATAAATCTCGAGGATGGAACGTCGAAGTACAATTATGGATGTGGTCCATACCACATCCATAATTTTAATGAGGGATTTTCTTTTTAGCTCTTCCCTAGTCGCTGGATAGATGGCGCTAGGAGTAAGTATGATAATGCAAGGAACGGAACCTAAAAAAACTGATTTTAACAAAGCGCGAGAAATGTTGGTTATATTCGGAAGGTTAAGCAAATGAAAGTGTCAGTCAACGAGAGTATGTGACGTGACACAATGTTTTTTTTTCAAGCGTTTTGGCTTTGGCATAGTAAGTTCAACGCCATCTATATAGTTCTTGGAAACTAAGTTTTTTTTTAAAACCTCAAAAGGAAAACCTCTCATTTAATTCTCAACCGAGTAGTGGTCCAATTTTTGAGGATATGAAGTTATGTCGTAAAATATTTAAATCAGAATTGAAATGGTGCATTAAGAACCAAGAAAAAATAGAAATGGATATTTTGGCTTCACTCCATTCAGAAAAACGTTTTTCATCATTTTGGAAAGGTACTAAGAGGTTACATAATACTCCAAGCCTACCAGTTAGCGTGGATGGTAAAAACGATACCGCTGAGATAGCCAATTGTTTTAAAGACCATTTTAAAGTTAGTTCACCTCTTCAGTCTGTGTCGGGGGTGCTCGATGCTGAGACATGTCGATCAGGATCACCCCTCTGGTTTCCATGTAAAGAACTAAAATCTGTGATTAAAGGCATGAAGAGGGGTAAATCACCTGGTCACGATGGGCTTAGCATCGAGCACCTTCAACATGCTGGTTTACATCTGCCGAGAGTGTTGACTATGTTATTCAATTTGTGTTTAGGACATTCCTACCTACCTCAGGAGTTACTGGATACATTGTTGTACCTATTGTAAAGAATCGGACAGGGGACATAGCAGACAAAGGTAACTACAGGCCTATTTCACTGGCAACTGTGATAGCCAAAGTGTTTGACAGTGTGCTCGACTTACACCTCGGTAGATACACCCAGTTACACGACACACAGTTTGGTTTCCGTGCTGGGCTATCCACTGAAAGTGCTATACTTGCGTTGAAGCATACTGTCAAATATTATAATGACAGGAAAACACCTGTGTATGCTTGTTTCCTGGACCTTTCTAAGGCCTTCGACCTGGTTTCTTATAGTGTCTTATGGGAGAAGCTTCTGGAGGCGGGCGTTCCTACTGCATTAGTGTCAACATTATCTTTTTGGTATGACAAGCAGAGGAACTTCGTCAAATGGTCTGATGCGTTGTCTGATCCGTATAAACTCGAGTGCGGCGTTAAACAGGGAGGTCTAACATCCCCGAGGCTTTTTAATATTTATGTCAATAAGCTGCTTGTTGAGCTCAGCAGCACTCATGTCGGATGCCATATAGATGGAGTATGTCTAAATAACTTAAGTTATGCAGACGACATGGTGCTGCTTAGCCCTACTATCAGTGGAATTAGAAAGTTGCTCTCCATTTGTGAACGATATGCCGAACAGCACGGGCTAAGATATAATCCTACAAAGAGTGAGCTGTTGGTGTTTCGTGGTAGGAATAAAAGTCCAACTTTTGTCGCTCCTGTGAAGCTGAATGGTTCACTTTTGCAGAGAGTTACCCACTTTAAATATTTGGGTCATATTGTCACCGAAGAGTTAAAAGACGACTTGGATATGGAAAGGGAGCGCAGGGCATTGGCTGTAAGGGGGAATATGATATGCAGAAGGTTTTATGGCTGTTCAGTTCCCGTGAAGCTAACTCTTTTTAAGGCCTACTGCCAAACTTTTTACACCAGCAGCCTTTGGGATAATCATACCCTAAAAGCAGAAAATGTCCTGCGCATTCAATACAACAAGTCAGGTATGTTCGCCGATGCGCACACTGACGATTACTTTGCGATAATGCGGAAGAAAGTTGCCTCAGTAATATCCCGAGTGAGGGTAAGCAGCAACAGCATTCTGAAGGTGTTTGCAGAGAGGCTGGATGGGCCTACAATGGGGAGGTTTACTAAGCTACACGTTGGCAACAAAGCTTGATAAACCTTCCTGTGGTTGTGATTTTTCTGATTTTTTATTGTTCGTTTTCTTATATTTTGCCTGCATGTTACTAATATAGTCTTTAAGGAAGATGTAATACTAACACCCTATGGGCCTTGATGCCTGACAATAAAATATTTTTATTTTTATTTATTTTTATTGTGAGCGACAACGTTTTGGTCCCGTATGTAATCACTGGCAACACACACTGGTCATAGACTTTCATCTTGAGACACTGCGGTAAGTTGGACGAGAAGATACCGCGCAGCTTCCCGAACGCTGCCCAGCCAAGTCGGATTCGACGATTGACTTCTTTCTCGAAGTTAGACCTACTTAACTGGACCGTTTGTCCCAGGTACACATAATCGTCTACAACTTCGAGTGTAGAGTCTCCGTTCTTGATAGGAGTGGGTGTGACATGGGCATTTAACATGACCTTGGTTTTGTCCATGTTCATTTTAAGACCCACTCTTCCGGAAGCTCTACTGAGGTCATCGAGCATTGTAATGAGGTCCTCCATGGTCTCCTCAGCTATGACCACTATATCGTCGGCAAACCGAAGGTGAGTGATGTACTCGCCATTGACATTGAAACCTAGCCCTCTCCAGTCCAGAACCTTGAAGACATCCTCCAGTGTAGCGGTGAACAGTTTCGGGGAAATGACGTCTCCCTGTCTCACACCTCGCTGCAAGGTACGCTCGTCTTTTAGCCGGACTGACATGGTGGCGTTTTTGTACAAACACTTCAACACCTCGATGTACCGATAGTCGATTTGGCACCGTTGGAGAGACTGCAGTACAGCCCAGCATAGCTATTCACAACCCTTTGATTCGATTTTCTATTCGCAAAGTCGTATGTCAATCTCGCTCGATTTCGTAATGTCAAAAAAGATAGACATACGACTTTCCGAATCGAAAATCGAATCGAAGCGTTGTGAATAAGGGGCCAGGTCTCGATCGAATCGAAGGCATTCTCGTAGTCCACAAAGGCTAAACAGAGGGGCAGGTTATATTCTTCAGTCTTCTGTATAACTTGCCGCAGCGAATGTATGTGCAAATACCTTGGAGCCTTTATTTTGCTCAATCGCGTCTTTAATACGCTCGGTATTAAAGCGGCGGAGGTCACTCTTCAAGGATTTAGAGATCCGTCTATTGAGCTGCCGGTATTTACACGCCTCGTCTATAGCCTGCAGGATCATTTCACGCCGCTCCTTCATGAGCTTGAGAGTGTGATCGGAGAGTCTCTTGTTCTGATCTGTATAACGTGCCTTGAAGAACTTAGACCCGGTCGTATGGACAGTTTCCACGAACCCATCGTTGTATTCGTCCACTGAGCTTCCTAGGCACTCGAAACGGTTCTGGAGTTCAAGCTGAAAGCTCTCGGGGTTTTGGATCTGGATCTGTGCTGGACAGAGCGTAGTAGACTTCATCAGTCGAGACCTTTCAAGCTTGATATTGATGTTCAATGTGCCTCTTACACACGGTGATCGCTCCCTGTTTTCACCGAATTGATCACCGAGACATCATTGAACATTTGCTTCTTGGTTGACATGATGAAGTCAATTTCATTTCTAGTTGCACCATCGGGGCTTTGCCAGGTTTACTTCCTATGCTCACGCTTTCTGAAGAAGGAGTTCATCATATAGAGGCCCTCCTTCTCCATAAAAGCCTAGCCAGTTGGTGACCCCGGCGATTCCAAGGCCAACTCCAAATTGCCCCACCTGCAGTTCATCCCCGTCTCGTTTGCCCAGTTTCGCGTTGAAGTCCCCCATGACAACGGTGAAGTGAGTTTTGGAACCATGCATGGCTGTAGAAATATCCTCATACATGGTCTCCACTTCGTCGTCGGGGTGTGCCGAGGTCGGGGCGTAGACCTGTATGACCTTCAGCGAATATCTTGAGGATATTCTGAGTATAAGGTACGCCACCCTGGTCGACACACTCTAGATCTTCACCACGTTGTTCACAAGGGACTTGGGGACGATAAACCCAACACCACCCTGGGATTGCCGGTTACCCTCACAGAAATAGAGCAGGTTGCCGGATTTCAGGATTATCGTGTCCTCCCCCTCTCTTCGGACTTCAGATAATACCACAATACTCAATCGCAGCCTGCTCAATTCCTCTTCGAGTTCCGCTATCTTCTCGTCGCGGTCCGGAGTGTGCGTGTGTTATACGTTGCCAGGTCCAGTCGTTGGTATAGGCAGCAGGATCCCAAAGTTAGACTGGCAGCCCGTCAGCCATAATAATTAGTTGTAATTATGGTGATCAACTTGGTGATATTTAATTTAAACGCAATTCGACGATAAAACAATCAATTTCTTTATTCGGACGTAATAGAGATGGTTAAAAATTGTGCAATTCAATGTTGCAAAAGCGAATCCTATGCAGGATGCGGTGTTTCTTTCTTCAAGTATATTTCAATTCTTGAAGTAGGGTGCCCATAAAGAACGAAATTACAAGATTATTTACATAATGCAGCATCTAAATAGGAGGTAGTCTTCAACGTAAGCATAATTACACATGTCTGTTATAGGTATTTTATGTTTATAATAGGCTGATTTTAGTAATATGCGTGTTGAGACTGTTCTGTCGTACACGCCACGCATATAACTTTATAAGGAATGGTTTACCGAATAAATATTCAAATTTCATAGATTAAAAAAGGTAAATATCGTAAAAAAAATTACGATATTATTTGTTTTGCAAAACTTTTATAGTATTCTGAGAAATTATTTTGATCCGCCACACATCACGTTCAATTATTTCAATGTGAAGCTTCACATTAAAAATTCACATTCATTCACTTATTAAAAGCATTGTGTCTCATTATCTTACTGCCCGTATGATGAGCCACGGTAATACTTAAGGTGAATGCTTCAACCAGCCTGCGAAATTCAAATTTTCTTACGTTTTTTGCAATTTACAGGACAGTGCTAGGTTGTATGTTGATTAAAATATTATTCGCGGCTGTAAGACATATGTAGTTACAGGATTATAGTCATCAAAATCATTAATACAACCCTCCAAATTAATAAAGGTGTAGGAACCAAAAAATAACAGAAAAAACTAATTTCTACACCTCTTGGACGGTTGTATTGATAATTTTAATGATTATAATTCTGTAATTACATACGTCTTACAGCCGCGAATAATATTGTAATCAACATATGAACTAGCACTGGCCTGCAAATTGCAAAAAACGTAAAAAAAAATGAATTTCGCGGGCTACCTTGGAGCATCAGCCTACATTGAAAATTATAGGTCACAAATCAACTAGTTGCTTATAACTGTTTTATTTAGTAATGTGTGAACCTGACTGTAAATATCTACCATCTATATATTTGTGCGTTTTACTTTGGGGACATAAGCATAATTATTATTATTTTATGAAATCAAATTATTTGTGTAATGGTGTGGGGTTAGTGCTCAGTGAAACGAGAGTAATAACACGTAAACAGTTTATTTGCACAACTTATAGCGACAAACAATGGAACTATTTTCTAACAAATTTTTGGCGGGAGCGAACGAGAGCCGCGGAAGAAATGGACGTTACGTGCGTAAACCTACGGGTGCGCAACTGAGTCTGACTGGAGTCTGGAGCCCGACTGCCCGAGGGACGCCGCTGGCGGCGCGCGGGTGGGTAGGAGGTGCGCGGGTGGCTGAACGTGTGCGAGAGAGGCCACTGACCACTCGGCCGCCGCGCGGCACAGAGTACATTATACATACCGCGCAGGTGGTTAGGGGTGCGCAGGTAGCTGCACATGTGCGATGCTAGCCTGGCGCCTGGTCAATTCTGCGGCCGCGCACCGAACCGACATCCAAACCAAGAAATGTGCGTGATATTGGTTAATATATTATATCCTATGTTAAATATATAATATATTAGTATCTTATCTACCTACCTCATATTGTTTGGCCACCCTAATGAAAGGGACAGAGAGCTCTCTTTAAGCTATCTCGCTCAGACCGTGCATCGGCAGCCTGACCACATTCCATGTATTATAGGGTGCATTCCGTATTAGAAAATAATCACTCACAGCGCTTCACATCGATATTTTGCGTTCTGATTTAGATATCACGATTATGACAGCTAAGAGCTGTCATCAATTCGGAACGCTCGTGAACGCGTTGACAGTAAACATAACCCCAAACCCAATGATATTCTAACAAACAGATATGTTATACACCTACAAAACCACCGAAAAAAGTGTGCCGCGGGGGAGAGCCAGCTCACATACACGCAGTGACGCAGAATAAAGTAAAAACAGGCCAATTGACACGTTTTCGAGTCTTCACGATTGCGCGCTCATAACATATCTGTTTAATTAAATATCATTGCCCAAACCAAAACATTTCACAAGACCTATTTTTGAAAATGGAAGCTAAGTTGGTTGACTCTATCTACTCTGATAACTCAGATTTTGAGATAGAGAACGACGATTCGTCCAGTGATGAAAAAGATGCGAAAGAAAGCGAAAGCGTTTATATTAGCATGTATGGATGTTATAAAAGTTGGACTCCTGAGAAAGTTGGACTCTTGCGAACAGAGGTATTTTGTTCCCGGCAAAGATTTACCCCATAAAAAAATCCTACGAATTACAAATTACATAGATGCAACGGTAATGAAATATAATGTTCATGAGTTTTTTTTTTCAAACAAATTATACAACACAACCTGTGAACACTACTGTCATTTTTGACAGCGCTCACGGTGATATTTATTTGTGGCATGGTCGGTCGGTCGGTGTAATCGCAATATGGCGCATGTCATGACGTCATATCGATATCGCGCTCACGGTAATTCTGTACGATTTTATGGACGCTCAAATCGATTATAGCCTAATTTGGAACGCAGCCGTAGTCTTAGAGAAGAACACTGTCACTAGGAGTGACAGTTAACCTTTTTAAGTGTCAAAAAGTTTCCAAACTGGACAAAGACCAGCGTTGCCGGCGCGGAACTTTTGTTCCGAATTCGGAACTTTGAAGCCCTTGGCGGAACTTTTGCGGAACCTCAGCTTTGGCGGAACTTTTCGGAACTTTGGCATACACCAACCAACACACAAGCGACATTGGAATGACATAATTTTATTACAATTATTACCCATCATCATATTTATCGTAGACTTGGCTCTAAGGACTAAGTTTCTTTTGCTTATAAAGTATAGATTATTTTCGTTCACTGACATGTATTGTACCCATGAAGGTATTGTACCCCCTACACAGATGTAACATACCACAGGGTAAGTACATATTGTAAAATACTTTGTTGGAGTGTACCCATAAAAATCAATATTTTCGTTGGTGTTTCGTTTGTTTTTTTGGTTTGGTGTTGACAATTTGGGGATATGAAGAACAGGGTGTAAGTAAAGCTCTTCATCCCCCATATTAAAGGGAGGTTCCTCCGACCACACGGGTGTTATGTCTGACTCTGGTGGGCTACTGCCCGACAGTTATTGTCGGGTTCTCGTATTTATAATCTCAAGTCGTGGATAAAGTTGCTTGCGCGATGTAGGATTTTGGCGTGTTTCGCGGTTGGTTCATCATCTTTGTCATAGATGGCGCTGTAGTACTTTTTGTCCAATTGTAGTACTTCTTGTACCGCCGCTACAACAACATGCTAACACAAATGTTTTATAGATTTTTTTTTTCAGATCGTCTGTACTTTATGTGGTTGTAATGAATTAATGTATCATGGTAAAAAAAAAATATCTGTATGTTTTATTTTACTCAGGCGGAACTTATCGGAACTTTTCAGATGAGGAATCGGAATAAATCGAAACTTGTTGCCGGCAACACTGACAAAGACAGGGCCAAAGACTACAATGGCAGGTTTGGAGTTTTGGACCATGTTTGGACAAGCAAGAAGAATCCGAATCCTCGTCGTTTGAAATTGTTGAATTAAATAACTAAGTTTGTCTTATTTCAAATATGAAGTGCGTAAATAAAGTTTATATTACTGAAATGTTAATAGTAATTACGTAAATGTTACAGTTGTATCGTGTTTTGTTTTTATTTACAGGCTCACAGTGGACGGTCTTCTTGTTTATTTCCCTTACGATTACATATATCCAGAGCAATACGCGTATATGTTGGAGTTAAAGCGAGCTCTAGACGCAAAAGTAATGTATTATTTACAAACACTATATAATTTCGCAAAATTGGCACTCTACTTCGCGGTTTCTGCAAATCGTGAACGTGAATGTTTAGTTTTCCGGCTTCAACGTTTTCTTGCCGAATTCTGTAGTACTCAACTAATAAACACATTCATTGCAAATAATTCTGAAAATCATTTTAGGTTATGTATCGAAACATGAAACACAAACAAGCAATACGAATTAATTTTAGCTAATCTATGTAAGTACTTAGAGCATTTCGTATTTTTCAGGGCCATGGATTATTGGAGATGCCTTCAGGAACTGGCAAAACAATATCACTTCTCTCCTTGATTGTAGCATACATGATCCAGAACCCTCATCATGTCAGGTATCAACTTTGTATTGTCAGTTTATATCATTATCATCATCAGTCTATTAATGTTCCCACTGCTGGGACGCAGGCCTCCTCTCTATGAGAGGAAATGGGCTATAATCCACCACGCGGGCCCAGTGCGGATTGGTAGATGTCACATGTCTTCAAATTTTTTGGTTCTAGGACATGCCTGTTTCCTCACGATGTTTTCCTTCACCGTTTTGAGAGCAGTGGTGATGAAATAAATTACACAAAGTAATGCGCCTATCTGGGTTCGAACCCACGACTTACTGTTTGTAGGTCGGTGCCGCCACTGCTCTCCGAGTTTATATAATAATACAATATTTCTTAACTGAACCATTTAGGTTGAGTGTGTATCATCTTGACAAACAGTTGTTTTTAGCACTAACTCAAAAGTCTCAAACTTACCAGTTGTAGATTCGACACCAAGCAAGCAATCAATTTGGTTTGAGTAAATTTAATAATTAATGTGTTGTGGTATTGTAATCAATACCACTGGTCTCGCACGAGTGGAGAAAAACAATGTGAATGAATATGTGTTGTGTGATGTGAATGTGTGTGTGTGTGGGATGTGAATGTGTGTTTGTGTGTGATGTTAATGTGTATGTGATGTGTGTGTGTGTGTGTGTCCTAGTAAAATCCATGAGCATGTGACTTGCACCAATCAGAAATGCTCTCAAGTGGATTGCTACCTGATCCCATCCATAGAGCAGAAGTCTGTGTCCCAGCTGTGGGAACATTAATCCAAAGTAGTTTATTAGAGTTAGTACTTTTAAGTCACGGTAAAAATGAGTGTTTGTCAAGCAAAGAATATCTTCATTAACCTTCAAGCGGTCGCGCGGCGTGGAATCGACCGCACTCGATACATTTTCGTTCATAATATCGTTATTTCTTATCGCATGTACTTCCCATTCCTAGTAGCCTGTCATTGTTTCACTGTGCACGAAATAAAGATTTAACCTCCCTTCCTCGCACCCCCTGGAGCGCACAGATTGCATTTGCTTTAGTAACGGCGCAGGCGTCGAAAGCACGCCACGCGCCTGTCGTCAAAAAGGTAGAACTGATTCTGAAGAAAACTAGACCCAAGTTCATGCTTTGATTTTAATTATTTGATCTCATGCATCCAACTTATTTTGATTGTTTTTGTACTATATAAAGCTAGTTAGAAGTATATTAGAAGATTTTGTGTTGCCAAATTGCTTTTTTCATCCTAAGAAAATTTTAGTTTTTTATTTGATTTTATTATTTTGTTTTTAGCTGATTTAAAGTTTATTTTTTTTCGTAAAGTTGAGTCCTAATATAATGGTAATATGTCTAAATAAGAAATAATACATGATTATAATTCATTCGTGTTTTAAATCTCTGTATTAAGGGCCTATACTATCTCAAATGGCTTAGCATGATCCTCCGTTACGCCTAAAATACTGCAGCATTAAATTTGAAATAAATATACGGTAAAATTGAGGATTAATGTTAGGTCCTATGTTTGGTGAAAACACGATTCCATAAAATTATCTCGATAGATTAAAATTCCAAAGTTAACTCCAAATCGAACAATAAACCTCTGGTATTCAAAAAGTACTTCAAATTCGATCATGAAACTTTGCATACTAACTGAACTAACTATAAAGCAGGTCTTATGTTTTTTATTTTTTCCAAAAGACGAAAATTTGATTTTATAAAGAATAAAAACCACTCATTTCGCACTATTCGGCGTGCAGTGACTGACGTAACAAACACTTTGTAGTGCAAGCTGATTAGAACGCTATTCGAACAGCATTTAAAACGAAGTTTTGAACCACCACAAATAGAGTTGCTAATTTGAGGTAGTGTAGGCTCTTAACTTAGAGGTCTTTTAGGTTACGCGCGACCGCTGCCGTTAGGAATGACCGCGCGCCCGCTTGAAGGTTAACAGACAGACATCTATGGACCTTTTTGCCATAATGATTTATTCCCATTTCAGAAAACTCATCTACTGTTCTCGTACAGTGCCCGAGATAGAGAAAGTACTAGAAGAGTTAAAGAATCTGATGAAGTACTATGAGAAGTGCCAAGGAGAGAAGCCAAGTCTGGTTGGTGTAGTGTTGACCTCAAGGAAAAACCTCTGCATTCATCCTGATGTGAGAACTTTTTTTTTTTTTTTTTTTTTCAAATAAGTACTCCTCATACATTCACAAAAGTGAAGAACCTGTAAAGCCTAAGCTAGACAAGGCATAGTCAAGTTCTGCTCTGATGTAATTTAAAATAATAAATAATAATAAATTATTTATTACCACAATTAAGTAGGTACAATAGTTTCAACTCTGTCTCATAAACTAGGCTAGGCTTGTATCCTAAGGGGCAGTATATGTTTCGAAATTAATGCCTTTAATATTAAGGTTCTCCCACATAGGCGCGTTATTATCGGTCGATAATACCGGATGCATCATTGCGTCTCGATTCCTTGCACACAACTGCGTTTTTATCGTCCGATAATTCTATTTCGTATTTGTGTTTTTGGCAGGTTTTTTACCTAATGTCGGACAGATTCGTCTTCGTCGGTCATCTTCTTCGAGACGTTCAGGCTGCAGAGCTTGCCAAAAATTTCAATTTGGCGCCAAAAATCCGCCATATTGTTTTATTTATATAATATACCCAGTGTCACTCTCACAGTACATAAAAATCTAACGACACCTCTCAAGCTAAAATCCATCGAGCCGTTCAGGCCACAGAGCGAGCTAAACAATTATACATACTCTCGAAAAACATAACCCTCCTTCTGGCGCAGTCGGGTAAAAAAAAATGATAATATAAAATCTTGCTGTTTGTCCTAGGTTTCCAGAGAGAGGGAAGGCAAACTGGTGGATGGTAAATGTCACTCCCTGACAGCGAGCTACATCAGGGACAGACATGAATCTGATGACTCTATACCTATTTGTAAGTTTGAAATGCAATTTTTTTTTCAGAAAATCGGCGCGTTAGTGACAATTCATTCATTTGCGATACGAAAATTCGTTTGCGAATAACTTCTACAGAATTTGTTTTGTGTTTGCATTCACACACTGACTAAGGGTTCTTACAGACGAGCGGCACGTTGCCAACTGTAGTCGACGCTTGCAGTTGTGGTTTCCTGTTTTTGTGTGGTTTACTGGTCGCCATCTTGGATTTTCATTTTGACATCATTTTCATTATCAGTGACCCCGAAAACCATGAAATGACACCCATGACGGAAAATCTAAAATTTTCCTCGGCGCCATCTTGGATTTTCATTTTGACCTCATTTTTGTAATCAGCGACCACGAAAACCATGAAAACGACACCCATGATGGATATATTCCTTGCCGCCATCTTGGATTTTCATTTTGACCTCATTTTCGTAAACAGCAACCCCGTAAACCATGAAAACGACACCCATGACGGAAAAACCGAAAGTTTTCCTGGGCGCCATCTTGGATTTTCATTTTGACCTCATTTTCGTAATCAGCAACCACGAAAACTATGAAAACGACACCCATGTCTGAAAATCCGAAAATTTTCCTAGCCGCCATCTTGGATTTTAATTTTGACCTCATTTTCGTTATCAGCGACCCCGAAACCATGAAAATGACACCCATGACAGAAAAACCAAAAAAAAAACAACTTCAAGCATAAATAACAGGCGTGAATGTTTACAGAGTGAACCTCAGTGGCCATTAAGTCGCGCTAAAGTCCAGTCACGCAAGTGCCCTTCGCACAAATGTCTTTCGCGCAAGTGTCTTGATACCCTACCTACCTAACTACCTACCACCTATCAATCTACTACCTACCTACCTACCGGTTAATTCGGACGGGTTGTATAATAATTAAAATAATTTCGGACAAAAACAATGCACGATTACTAATATCTTTGGGTTCTTAAAGACGAGCGGCACGTTGCCAACGGCAGATAAACTGCAGCCGTCGCCACCGTACTCAACGGTATCAATTCTGTTGTGCACAAACTAAACTTAATTTAGGTTATTGCTATCTTTTTGTCTCTAATAAAACGAGAAATAGACGGACGTAATTTAGAGCTGTCAAATTTAGTTGGAACTAATATTTCCATACAAATGAAGGGTGCACGTAAAAACATGTCACATCTCTAACTTAGTTCATAGCTATAGCCGTCCTTTTCTCGCACTGCCTTTTAGTAAAAGATAGCAATAGCCTAAATTATGTATAGTTTGTGTAGACCAGAATCGACACCATTATGTTCAGGATTTTTTAAACAAAAGTGAAACAAAAAATAGAATGTGTTCCTTCATAACCTTAATATTGTAAACTATCTCAGGTCAGTTCTATGAGGGTTTCAACCGAGAAGGCAAGGAGTCAATGTTGCCATATGGAGTGTACACTATCGATGATATGAAACAGTATGGCGCCGATAGGAATTGGTGTCCCTACTTCCTTTCCAGATTTGCTGTAAGTTGAAGTCAAAGTTTTACATGTAACTAAGAAAAATAAAATTATAATAATTTAGCGGACGTCACGCGGTTTCCACCCGCGTAGTTCTCGTCCCCGTGGGATTACGGGGATAAAATATAGCCTATGTTACTCAGGGTGAATGTAGCTTTCTAATGGTAAAAGAATTTTTGAAATCGGCGCAGTAGTTTTTGAGTTTATTCGTTACAAACATACACAGAAAAATACAAATCTTTATAATATTAGTGTAGATAAATTATTACTACAACGTTCAAGTACAGACGCCAGTACAATAAGCTACTACAATCTGTCAAATATCTTTAATAGATTATCAACTTTATCGCTAAAGCATTCGGTTCAAAGTTGATTAGGAAAATTTGACAGTTTTGGGTACCTTGATTTGCTGGCTGTTGTACATAGCACTGTATACAGATTAAAGTTCTTAGTTTAGCATTAGGTAGTGTCATTGTCACTGGCTCGGCCACCATCAGGGATTTTAATTTAGATAACACAAAAAAATTGTCGCCAATTAGTCGAAATTTGTCGGTCACTGGTTCAAAAGATATAAGGGTTTATAGGTGGCCGATCTGGAGAGAGTCTCCCCAGCTTGGCCACATTTATATCTCAAAAACTAGGGCACCTAGCGAAGATCTGTTTTCTCCCATATTTTGTCGCTAATTAGCGCAATTTGTCGCCAAGTTACATTTAATCGGGTCGTATAGGCGCGTTATTATCGGTCGATAATACCGGATGCGTAATTGAAATTAGTAAGGTATAGTTCAACAGCTAGATCGAAAGAACGATCTAGCTCTGGGAGAAAATAGATCTTCTAACCCTTATATCTTTTGAACCAGTGACCGACTAATTCTGATATTTGGCGACAAATTTCGACTAATTAGCGACATTTTTTTGTGTTATCAAAATTAAAATCCCTAATGGTGGCCGAGCCAGTGTCAATGACTCCATTCAGTAAATAAGTAAAAAAATAGGTTCAAACCTGTCCCCTAAACTAGGCTAGGCCTGTATCTTATGGGACAGTTGTTTTTCTTTGTTATTCTATTAATGAAACTTGTACTCTGGTGACTTTTCGCCTCTTTGCTGAATCGTTTAGGCACTTGCACTCACTACTGGTGCTGACGAATGGCCGGAAGCGAGTAGAGCTACTATTTTTCCATACTCCTTTCCTTTTCTGTCGCTCAGAAGCGTCATTAGATAGAGGGAGCAAAGAGCAGCACCATCGGCAACACGCTTTGAGCATGCAAAAATGAGATTCCATGCTAATAGATGAGGTGTTTCACCCCTACACTTCATTCTTGTGTACAGTTTTGTCAGAAAAACTTAGCGCCAACCTTATTTCCACATTCACAGGTAACATGTACTTTCTCATCAGATAATCCATGCTGAGATCGTAGTCTATTCGTACCACTACCTCCTCGACCCGAAGATAGCCGAAGTAGTGTCGAAGGAGATGAACAAGGAAGCCGTGGTCGTGTTCGACGAAGCGCACAACATTGACAATGTATGCATAGACTCGCTCAGTGTGAAGGTGACCAGACGGACTATAGATAAGAGCACATCAGCGTTGCACCAGCTTGAGAAGACGGTAGCTCAGTAAGTTTACTTGTTTATATTATTTATTTTGCGGGTAGTTCGATATAGACTGTGTCATTAACAACGTATGCATAGACTCGCTCAGTGTGAAGGTGACCAGACGGACTATAGATAAGAGCACAGCAGCATTGCAACAGCTTGAGAAGACGGTAGCTCAGTAAGTTTACTTGTTTATATTATTTATTTTGTGGGTAGTTCGATATAGACTGCGTCATTCACAACGTATGCATAGACTCGCTCAGTGTGAAGGTTACTAGACGTACTATAGATAGGAGCACATCAGCGTTACAACAGCTTGAAAAGACTAGCTCAGTAAGTTTATTTGTTTATATTATTTATTTTGCGGGTAGTTCGATATAGACTGCGTCATTAACAACGTATGCATAGACTCGCTCAGTGTGAAGGTGACCAGACTGACTATAGATAAGAGCACATCAGCGTTGCACCAGCTTGAGAAGACGGTAGCTCAGTAAGTTTACTTGTTAATATTATTTATTTTGCGCGTAGTTCGATATAGACTGCGTCATTAACAACGTATGCATAGACTTGCTAAGTGTGAAGGTGACCAGACAGACTATAGATAGGAGCACACCAGCATTGCAACAGCTTGAGAAGACGGCAGCTCAGTAGGTTTACTTGTTTATATTATTTATTTTGCGGGTAGTTCGATATAGACTGCGTCATTAACAACGTATGCATAGACTCGCTCAGGAAGGTGACCAGACGGACTATAGATAGGAGCACGTTGGCGTTGCAACAGCTCGAGAAGACAGTAAGTATACACTTTTGTTTTTATCTTAGCCTGTTCTGTTAGGCTGTGTTCCCAGTAGGCAGATTGTTAACGGCTGACTGAGTTTGCGGCGTATCGGTTTAGTACGCCCTTCCGTATATTTCAAATAGAGTGTCCACAGTTTGCTAGTTTTGCGCTCACTTTACACAGTTTGCAGCGTTACGTGCGTCGACTGTCTCAGTTAGTGGCCGACTCACAGCAAAACCGGTTCCAGTCGGCGGCGGCGACATGGTTGATCGCCGGGCGTAGTGAGTCCGTTTGCCGCAAACTGTTCATGCGGACAGTTGGGAAGAAGCTATCGACGTGTTCGGACGTGTTCATGCTTGCATCGCTTATACCTAACTAATCACGCACACATACCACAGAAAATCCAAGATGCCCTTTGTGCGGGATTGATCCAGGTATAATTTCGGGAATAAAGAAAAATACGTTGCTTGATGTGTACGTGCAAGTTTAATGAGTGAATAATTACACAATGTAGGTAGCCGGTCGACAAATGTTAAAAAATAAAATTGACTTACTTTTGACTTAATGTCCTATGTCCCCTAGATGGGGCAGAGGGCGTCCACAGATGTCCTCCATCGCGATCGGTCTTGAGCTTCACGCTTCACCTCGCTCCATGTCATTCCGATGCTCGCCGCTTCTGCCAACACGGTGCGACGCCAGGTTTGACGGGGACGGCCACGCTTTCTTTTTCCTTGGGGATTCCAGTCCAAAGCTTGTTTGGGTATGTGGTCAGGGTCCCTTCGGAGCGTGTGGCCAATCCATTTCCACTTGCGACGCTTGATCTGGCGGTCGATCGGGCTCTCGTGGCATTCCTCTAACAGCTCTACGTTGGAGATGGTCTCGGGCCAGTAAATTCCGAGAATGCGACGAAGACAGCGGTTGACGAAAACTTGGATTTGGCGTGAGATGTCCTTTGTGACCTTCCACGTTTCACACCCGTAAAGCAGCACGGATTTCACATTGGACCCGAATATCTTGAGTTTAATCCTTCGGGTCAGTTTCCGTGACTGCCAAACAGGTCTCAGCTGTGCGAAGGTTGCTCGGGCTTTGGCGATCCGTGAAGCGATGTCCTCTTCACTGCCCCCAGTCTCTGCCACGACGCTCCCGAGGTAAGTGAATTTGTGGACGCGTGCCACTGCCTCTGCGCCAATCAGCAACGGTGGGTGATTCTTCACACCAGTTCTCATCTCCTGGGTCTTCCTGATATTTATTTTAAGCCCGGTTTCTGCCGCCTCCTGCTGAAGATCGTTCAATTTTGCTTG
Source organism: Xestia xanthographa (assembly GCA_905147715.2). Taxonomy (NCBI): domain Eukaryota; kingdom Metazoa; phylum Arthropoda; class Insecta; order Lepidoptera; family Noctuidae; genus Xestia; species Xestia xanthographa. The sequence goes on along the minus strand of LR990661.1, from coordinate 4,917,358 downwards.
CATATCGGCGCGGGTATGACTCAGCAGGCATAGGTCATCGGCGTAGTCCAAGTCTTCCAAGACGTTGGATAGTCCCCACTCTATGCCGCGGCGCTTGTTTTCAGAGATGCGAAGCATAATTCCGTCAAGAACAACTAGGAAGAGAAGCGGTGACAGAAGGCAGCCTTGGCGGACACCCGCGTGTACTGCTACGTCATCCGAGATGAGGCCGTCATGGGTTACCTTACAAGAATACTTCTTGTAGATACTCTCCAACAAACGGACGATTTTCGGCGGCACTCCAATTTCCAGTAAACGGGACCAGATGCTAGACCACTTCAGCGTATCAAAGGCTTTTTCGAAGTCTACTAAGGTTAGATAAATCTCCCTCTGCCATTCTGATGCCTGTTCCAGTATGATACGGAGGGTGTTGATCTGGTCCGTACATGAGCGGTTCGAGCGGAAACCAGCCTGTTCCCTACGTAGAAGAGGATCCACGGCCTTCGACAGTCTATCCAGGATGATTTTGCAGAAAACCTTAGAGGGAATCGAGAGCAGAGTAATACCTCTCCAGTTATCGCACTGGCTAAGATCACCTTTCTTAGGAACAGTTATGATAAGACCTTTGTTCCAATCATCAGGGAGCTCTTCAGCGGTCCAGATCTTTTCAATAAGAGGCGTCAGAACGTTGACTGCGGAGGGTAAGTCGGCTTGTAACATTTCCGCCGTTATCAGGTCGAGTCCTGGTGCTTTGCCTGTCTTCAAAGAACGGACCGCCTCCGCAACTTCAGAGGCTGTCGGTGGTTCCGTGTTGATGTTCAGATGCCGGGATGGTGGGGGATTGACTTGCAGCGCGTCAGGCGCTGATGTAGCTGACAAACGGAAGACCTCCTCAAAGTGTTGACGCCAGCGTAGCAGCTGCCCTTCTGATGTCACAATGAGCTGACCATCTTTGGACTTCAGCGGCTTCTTCTTTGACCTGCTGTTACCTGCCAGGGTTTTGGTAGATTTGTACAGCTCCTTCAAGTTGCCGGTGTTTGCAGCTTGTTGAGCACGATCAGCAATACCATCAGCCCACTGTCGCCTGTCTTTGCGGGTACTGCGGTAGATTTCTTTGCGTTTCTGACGGTATTGGATGTTAAGGTCGGCCCGTATGGCGTCGTTATGGGTTTCTAAAAGTCTCAGATGAAGATTTCTCCTTTCTTCGATCAGGCTCCACGTGTGTTGTGACATCCAGTCCTCCCGAGAGTGAGTCGATTTGTGCCCTAGAACGGCGGAGCTGGTCTCTGTATAGGCCACTTTTATGCGCTTCCACTCCTCGTCTATTGAGTCCGGAGCAGTATCGAGTACAGAAAAGTGATTGCGCAACTCGAGTTGAAAGGCTTTATGCGTGTCTGGGAGTAGGATATTATTGGGCATTCTACTCCACCTTCCGTTCCTTCGGCTCACTCCGTTCGCCTCCGTCACTCTCGGTGGAGTAGAATGCCCAATAATATAAATGAAATCCACAGGTTCGGCGCCTATTCCACCCGATGGAATGATCATCGCCGTCACTCTCGATGCAGTAAAATGTCTAATACTGGTTTGGCGCCTATTCCACCCGATGAAACGGAAGGTGGAGTATGAATTCCTACATAGTGCAGTAAAATACTGGTTCGGCGCCTATTCCACTATTTTTGTTATAGCACTCAAAAATCCTAAATACTGGTTCAGCGGCTATTCCACCCGATAGAGTATGAATTTAAATACTTACAGTCATTTTATGCGACATTCGATTCCTGCAATTTTAGTGAAAGGTTGGATAGCTAGCTTACTTGTTAACAAATAAGGGCGCTCGCTGCTTAAATCACTAGCCTAAAATTCAGGACAGATTGTCTCATGTCTCTTCACAAAGCAAGAAATAATATGCACCTACAGGCACACGTACGTTCTATTTCTGTGACCCAGATTAGGCACCAAGGACATCTGAACTTTAGGCTACCGTAAACATTAAACTAAAATTTGGGACAGATTGTCTCATGTCTCTTCACAGAGCAAGAAACAGCATACACCTACAGGCATACGCACATTCTATTTCTGTGACCCCAGATTGGGCACCAAGGACATCCAAATGTTAATTTAATTAATTAATACAGCTAACACTACCTTACACGTTAACAAATAATAGCGCTCGCTGCTTGAATCACTAGCCTAAAATTCAGGACAGATTGTCTCATGTCTCTTCACAAAGCAAGAAATAACATGCACCTACAGGCACACGTACATTCTATTTCTGTGACCCAGATTAGGCACCAAGGACATCTGAACTTTAGGATACCGTAAACATTAAACTAACATTTGAGACAGATTGTCTCATGTCTCTTCACAGAGCAAGAAACAGCATACACCTATACCTATAGGCACACGCACATTCTATTTCTGTGACCCCAGATTGGGCACCAAGGACATCCAAATATTAATTTAATTAATTCAAACAGCTAACACTACCTTACACTACACGTTAACAAACAACTACTGCAGTTGCTCACTTGCGCTGCTGTTACTCTACGTTGCGCTTAATTAAAGATGCTTTCACACTCATACAATCGCCTTCTAAACGGTTTGCGCCGTCCCGTGTTCGACTATTATACTATACTCGCCGTATCGGAAACGCTTTCATCAGACAGTTGTCACCACGTAGTGTAAATGGTATTTTATATGTGCAAGGCTGCAATCTTGCAACATGCAGTCAAAGCAGTTTTGAACTTGAGTATGTGTGAAAGAATCATAATGTTGAATGTAACATGATCGTCGTTAACGTTGTAGTATATAATTAAAATTTAGGTTTTTACAGAATGTCTATAGGTAGGTATTTCGCATACCTATATGTCTTGCTTACATTTGTTGTAATCTAGTTTAAATAAGTTATAATAAAAGTAATACTTATACCTTATTATTCTTGACAAATCTTTTCTGAAGTTTAATAACAGCTGATTACTGCGTCTTTTTAGTATAAGTAACTGTAACATTTTGAAAATTAGCTTTAACGTGAATTCGAAATCTTGTACTGCCTTTGTATTTTACCTGTAATGATTTGATAAGAACATAACCAATAATTTCAACCTGATACAGGATTCGAACATGAGTATTTAGTGCCTAAATTTACAGGACATTTAAATTTTAGACAAATAAGTAATAGCATATTTTAATATATTTTTAAATCATAAGTAGCAAACATGTATTGGCTACAACATTGTCGGGTTCGATAAAACGAAGGTCTTAGATTTCATTTCTCACGATAAAATTGTTAATTTAACAGAATAATAATTAATTCCGTTTCATTTTGTTGCATAACATGTTGCAGACAATAATTTAGTCTTTTATAGAAATTTCAATGTAGTAGTAGGAAGAACTCTGGGTATTTACCCTAAGTACCCAGATCAAATACCTACATCACCTAAAACAACTTGTTCATGTACCCGGCTAGCAAAGTAAAATCCTGTTGGTTGATAGGTATGCGGATTTCATCGTTCCTGTTGAAACTCGTTACATAGGGCTTGTAGGAATGAAATTCAATTCCTTCTATAGTGTTATCATAAAAACACTCATAATGTAATTAGAAATTTATTATTAACTGTTCAACACAATAATAATTAAAATAAATTAAATACAGACATATTATTATCAATATACCATTTTCTAATACACACCGCATTATTTAATGCACAATTCATTCTATGGTTCACACAGTTAAAATCAGTTTTATTTTTACAGAACTTCTTTTTTAATGTCGCAAAATTAGGACATCCCTTCCCACCTATATCAATCACTTCACAGTTTGCACATAACTCTTTAACACTTCAATACCCGCAATTACAGACACAATTAAAATAACAATGCACTGTGCTTCTGGAGGCACGGCCGGGAGCATACGGGTTAATCCACTTTATTTTTTCCAAACCCTTTGTGATAATTTTTTTATTTTCTAAATATGGTAAAATAACGCGTTTAAACTCTTTGTAGTCAATGTAGCCCTCACTCCAGTAAATTCCTCGATTTCTTTCTATCCACCTCACTTGTTTTTCTTCTTGTTTAGGTAATGGAATGGATATGGTGGTTTTACCAAGAACGTCTGTGTATGATCCTGACTTGCAATGGTCAATTCTTTTATAATAAAATTATTTGTAGAATCTTTAAATCCTTGGAGTTCAACTATAAGGTACTTCATGATATCTTCTTAACAATGTTACTTAATGGTTTGTATTCAACAATGCAATCGTTCAGAATGAGACAGTATGCTGAAGTTTGATCTGGTATCTCTGAATCACTCTCAATTTCTACTCTCACATCCACAACCGGACCTGTCTTTAGATTATCTGCTTGTCTAGAGCAATCGACTACAAACAGCGGTGCTAAATCTCTAAATTGTTTCTCGCTTAGAATGGGCTCCGAGCGACGTCCGTAATACGACTGTTGAAATCTGATGTATTGCTCGTATAATAAACCGATTCTGTTATTAGCAAAACTCACATTTAAGTTTTCATATGGAAAATAGGTTGAATTGAGATACACTCTTACGTCTCGAACATGACAGTGATCGAATTGAGACATATCAGAACTTGCATTGTTTTTTCTATTTGTCTGTAGACCAATAATGACGTATCTTGGTTTTTCTATTTGAGATGAAGTTTTGATAGACCAGGTATGTTTTGTAGTTTTAGGCAAAGCTGGATATTCGTACAGATCCCAATTTCTGTATATCATTTGAAGTGGACGATCTTTTTCTAAGACTTTTAACAAACCAATTTTTTCTTTGTCTGATACTTTAACATGCGGTACGCGCCATATGATTTTGTTGATCTGAACATCATCCACTACTTCACCTGTATTAAGTTTTACAGCGTTCAAATTAGTGTTACTTCGTAACAATATCAGTTCATGTCTGCTATTTATCACGACTTTTTAAAAATCTTCAGCAAAACCGAGGACGTTACGTAGTGGTATAGAAGCAGAAAACCTTCCTCCATCAATATTTTTTATGCCATCAATATTCCAACCCCAGGCATTAGACATTTTTGATTCACTTTCGTTCATTGAAATTAATGATTTCATGGTTGTTGTTATACCTGCATTTTTTATTTTATCAATCTCCACTCCATTTAGCTCATACCTAATATCTTGGAACAAGTAGAGTAAAGCATTGTTCGTAAAATTGACACTAGTAGCTTTGTCCTTCGTATCTTTTTTGGTAACGATAACAGTTCCTTCCAAATATAGGGTGCTAGCTGATGGTAATATGTACAAGTCCTGTTGGTTGATAGGTATGCGGATTTCATCGTTCCTGTTGAAACTCGTTACATAGGGCTTGTAGGAATGAAATTCAATTCCTTCTATAGTGTTATCATAAGTTGGAGCGGTTAAAACGTCCAAGATATTCATTTTAACAATCCGATCGCTCTAAGGAATGCTTTATTGTCTTTAGTTAATTTTGTTTTCTTCTTAGAGACAGGTCTTATTTGATAGGTAGCTCGAGTAGAACTGATATTCTTTACTTGTTGAGACACATTTTTATTGTAGTCAATCATGTTTTTCTTCTAAGATGCAGATATACCTGCACTTCTTCACCACGTAAATTGATTATTCGTTTATTTATATCTAGCAGCCTGATATATATGCAGCTTATATTGTTTTGATTGATTGGAAAGTATATTGCGTTCTTCGGGATTTCTATGATCCTGTATCCAGGTGGCACATTAAGTGCAAATTCGTGAATAATATGACTTGGTTCACCGTTTAGATATGAACCGCTTACAATATCACATTCAATCCTGACTACGGTCGTAGGTAGAATGTTGACTGGAGACTGTGACACATGCCATTTATTTGCTTTCAAGATTTGTTTCTTAAATCCTAATAGTCTTCTAAAAGAGTCTTCTTTGGTAAAATTAATGTCTTTTGTACAGAATATTGTAGTTTTTAAAGTATTATTATTGCACCGTAGTTTGATCACTGCATCTTTTATTTCGGATTTTAAATAATCGCTGATATCTTGCAACTCATAAGTACCCTCTGGCAGTTCAATAACTTCGTTTAAGCCATAATAGAACTTATTATTACTTTTATCAATGTTTGGAATAGAATTAAATATTGAAAAGTGTAATAATGCACACTCATACTCTCCATCTAGTTGCAACGTATTAGGAAAGTATGTAGTTAACACTGACGAGTCTCCAGTAATCGACAAAGTGAGCGACATCTTGCAAATGATTGAAATGAAAGAAAAGCTTATATTTTATATTACATTTTTATTCCAAAAAGTCCACAAATAATTTAAACATAAATGTCCACAATTGACTGTGTTAAATTTTTGATATCTTGTGTAGTTATAAAAAACATTACAATTTTTGAAATATTGCATCAACTCCATTGGAGGTTTTAAATTTCCATAGCTATCAAAGTATTCACAGTGATTGTATACTTTAACATAAGCTACCCAATGCGTTCCTTCGTTCTTAGAATCGTCTAAGTTAACGATACCACATTCAATGGGTTTCGGCTTCCGAGGTAGTCGATCCTTCATGTAGACCCCACGAAAATATGGAATGTCTCTTGAATACTTTCGGATGTCTACATTAGTTAGAGGGCGATTGGGTAGCATATTTTTCAGTTTTTTGAAGATGTTATAAACAATCCTTTACCACTTTTATACGGCTTAATGTATAAACCCTTGCCCAACACTAAAGCCTCCATAGCTTTATTATGTCGTTCTGTTTCTTGCAAATTTTGTTTGCTTGCTTTGTAGTCATTAATGGTTTTTGCAATTCCCGCTGCTCCGCCAGCTAAACTTCCCAAGGCCGACAAACCAGCGAAAATTGGAATTAAAGGTAGAACTCCTCCAGTCTTTGGTATGGGTATTACTCGGGGTACTCGAATTCGATGATGAATGTTTGGAAATAACTTTTTTGCGGCTAAGTAAGCTGCTTTTATCAAAGTCTTACTATCTTTGCATTTGAGTTTCTTAATTTTTGATTTTATTTTTGAAACTAAGTGTTTAAATGATTTAATGCCGGATCCAGACTTTAGTTTCGCTTTCATAACTTTGCTCACTAGCCAAGAGCTTAGTTTTTCACCTTTCCCTGCATCTTTTGATTTAAGTCTTTGTTTAGCCATATTAAGTAGTTCTAGATCGGCTTTATGACGATTTGATAAATCTGTATGGTTTGTATACGCAATATCGTGTTGCATGCAAGCTTCGTCTAGCTTATTTACACCTCGGTCACCTCGCGCTAAACGTTTGTGAAGTTTGGTTCCTGGTCCGCAATAGTTGTATCCTGGCAAATGAACTTCGAATGGTAGATTATTAATTACGCTGTTAACTAGTCCACCTCCTTGCATTATTCAATTTATAATGATCAGATTTTAAATGAAAAATGGTTATATAATATTTTAGTCCATTATTGCTGCCTTTTCAATCCAACTGTTTTCTGCACTGTTTAGACCTAACCATTTGACATACAATTTATTTCCTTTCTTTTTCAAAACCTTTTCTATCAAATATACATCAGGATAATTAGATCTTTGCAGTTCTTGTTCGTAGAAAGCTCCTAATATGTTTTGCTTCCGTTGATCTTCTATGTGATAAGTCACTGGTAAAGTTTTATTTACCTTTTTTACAATAAATAATTCAGTCGACCAATTAGGAGTGTAACCTTTCTCAAAATTATGTTTGTATTTACTTATACGAACACAATCACCAACTTTGAATTTAGGCTTTCGCTGAACTAATTCATGTTTGTTTATTTTTTTAATATTTTCTTTGATTACTTGTTCATTGCTTTTGTTTACATTAACTGGTTTAAATTGAATAGTGCGATGTTTTGTGTTGTTATATCTCTCCAATATATCTTCCAATGGTAGACCTAACCACTTATAGCTTCCATTGAGACTAAAATATTTATATAATTTATTTTTTACAGTTCTAATCAGTCTCTCTACAATTGATGCTTTTTTAGTAGAAAACGATGAGTAATGGTTAATGTTGTGCTTTTTCATAAGCGTTTGAAAAGTGATGTTATAAAATTCTGTCCCCATGTCAGTTTGTAAGTTAACAGGATTACTGCGACTACTAAGCAGTATATGTTCGAATGCACGAGTAACCTCAAATTTATTTTTCGATTTTAACGGTTCAGCCCAGGCATACTTTGAGAAACAGTCAATCACTACTAAGATGAAATTGTAACCTTTGTTGTACTTTTTAAGATTTTGCATGTCCATCAAGTCTGCTTGCCATAAGTCATGGATTCCTTTCAGAATAACAGAACGTCGAAGGAAATTTCTTCTTGCCGCTTTGTGTATTTCATTTACAATTTGCTGTTTTGTCATTACGGAGTTTTTTGCAGTAATTTATCTACCTCTGCTTTAGTGTAGAACTTATCTTGGAAATGAGTTGAAACCTCAGGTATCCTTGCTTTTAAAGTAGTTTGAACTATATCCTTTGCATCTTTTATTATTTGAGAACGCAATTTACCAATCAGAGTATTAAAGTCTTTCAACATATTTGCATTCAATCGATCTACATCATCCTTGTTTACAGCCAGATTATTTAATTCTTTTAACGTGTTAGCATTCAATCGATCTACATAATCCTTGTTCACAGCATCGTCTGCCTCTTCTGGGGTTCTAATTCCTCTCAGTCTTGATGTTTTTAAATCAAAATCTCCGTTTTCTGATTTTAACAATGCATTCTCATTAAACTCAAATAACTCTGATAACCGCATTCTTTTGTGAATGTAGTGTCCGAATTTGTCTACGTTCATGTGGTGTATTGTTGCGAGAGGTTGATAGTAAAATAAACACATTATTAAATAATTATTTATTTATAACTTTACTTTCACGTAATTCTTCAATGATGGATATAATTTCATTATCTAATCCTGTGTTGCCAGCATCTCTAGATGCAATCAATAATTTTAACCTTTCCACTAATTCATTGGGATCATCCCAGTACACAAAATCTACGTTTTTTCTCCACTTTTTTAATAACGGTAGACCTTTTCCCTGAACTGCATTCTTCAGTTTAAAAAGTGGTTTTATAACTTGCAAATATTTTTGTCCTTTGTTACTTTTTATTGGCTTACTTGGCTCATAGTCTCGACGATGGGCATTTGTATCAAGTAGCATCGACTTATAATTTTGCATATCACTATCTGTAACCAAGCTTAGGTCTACATCTTTCTTAAGCAATAACTGTTTTAACCCAGGAGTATTTCGGTATTTATGTCCAACTACGGTGATGTATTGATCGTTGATCGTTATGCAAGCAGAACCTAACATCAGTTTCCCGCTGTCTGCTCTAACCCCAAACGGAATATCTACCAACGCTTCTGAAGACACTGACCAGGATGACGTATCACCGTCTTGATTCCTTTCAACGACTGATTCATAAGAAGAGTCACTGTTGATATCGGATTCATATTTATCTTCATCGTCATTATTATTATTACTTCCTGCGGTACCAGTTTCGTTGATAAACGAACCATCAGCAAAATCATCACTAGCATGCAGGAGAGGAGTTTGCTTACTAGCATTAGCAATTAGGTTGAGAGGTTCTGTTACAGGTTTGAAAACAGATTCCAGTGCTTGTTTATTATTAATCTCAGCATCTCTCATTTTTCGTACTTTTATCTTCACAGCTTCTGCTGCATCAACAATTTGTCGTTTCAATGATTTTTCCATATTAGTAAAATAGGTCGTAATTGATTTAGCGTTGTAAGGTGAATAATAATGTCAGGCAGGAAATATCCTTATATATGTATTCGTGATTTTAGTCAAAAACTACAAACGTATCAAATTTACTTCTATAACATCCTTTGTTTTTGGAACAATCTTTATTAATTACAACATAATTGAAAGGTTTATTCCATATTTTTGAACACATTTCACGAAATTCAATCCATGTCATGTCAGTGTTGACATGTTCTTCATAAACATGTCTCATATTTCTTTCATCTTGTTTAAAAAGTACGATTAGGTTTGCGTTGTCTCTTACTAATTGCTTAGGGATTTTACTATACGTCTGATTTAGATAAAAACAATCAATGAATTTGTGTCTCCCCATTGCAAAATAATCACGCATATTACTTTGATTTTCACAAGCAACATCATCAAATACAATTACAGAATTTGGTTTTGCGGTCTGAACACTCAGTACTTGCACATTTTCATGATATTTCTGAAACGAAATGCCTGGTACTCGTTGCAAGACTTTTTCTAAAAAAACGTATTTGGTTTGTTGCAAGGTTTTCGAGTAAACATAAACATTTTGAAATCTTAATCCATTCTCATGTATAAGAAGTCCAACTAATAAATTGGTTTTTCCACAATTTGACGGCCCGCAAATGATGCATCGTATGGATTTAGGTAATAATTCTCCATGACGAAAACCAGTTTCCTGAGACTGAACGCAGAGTTTGTTTACATGTAACGATTGTGGTTGTTTAACAAATTTCATGGTGACTCATTGAAACGGCTATTATATCAATAATGGGTCAATTAAACAATTACATAGACATTTATACGTCGTTATGACTTTTGTCCCCACTTACTCTCAAATATAACTAATGTTATTTTGTAATTTTTTACATTGACATTTTATAACTCATTGTCGCTGACTCGAACAAATGTACGAACATCACCATGGCTGTCCTTCAATATAAGATAGCGATTGTTTGATTTTAGCCAATCAAGCATCTGTTGGTAGAACAAATCTTCTGTTTGGGCTGTATACCTGTCCAGATGTTTTGATGAACCGGTATCTGTATTTTTTTGATCAGTTTGCAAATCTTGTATAAATATAACCTCGCCGTTCGAATTCCTCATGATAAGTTTACAAATATCTTTTATAACAGACTTCTCTGAGTCATGCATTGTAGTTAACTTAATTATATGTATTTAGTTTCGTGATACGAAATGCAACCTTCTTACTGCAATGGCTAGAATCGAATGTAGCGTTAAATCACTGCGAAGAATTATTTATAAGCTATTCACCATTCCTGTTAAAAGAGTTTAGTTTAGTTACATAACGGTAACGTTAGGTTTGCAGGAATCAACCCAAACGGAAGCAAATGAGATTTTAGTGGAATAGACACCAAACCAGTATTTTACAGCAAAATGCAGGAATTCATACAGACCTACTCCAACGGGTGGAATAGCCGCTGAACCAGTATTTAGGATTTTTGAGTGCTATAACAAAAATAGTGGAATAGGCGCCGGGGATTTTATTTATGTTATTGGGCATTCTACCACACCGCGACAAGCGAGCGAAGCGAGTGAAGTCGCATCAGGTGGGGTTAATAATAGTATAGGTACTATTACAATGTTCCCAAATAATCTTGTTGTGCACAGGGTTCTCTTTTATGTAAGTTAAAATCGCACTCGATCGAAGTGGCTAATGGTTCATCCAATAATACATGTTGTACTTGATAAAAATATATCATATAAATATATAATCTTAGTACCTAGAAGAATGAAACACAATAAATTAGAAGCGATTACAAACTTCAAATATAAATACGAAAATAATATTTAGGAAGTTCTATAAAAGACGAATTCAGTGTTTACAACATGATAGTCGATCATGTTACTTAGAATATGGAATGCAATTGATGTGACCGTGGGAAGCGAGCATTGCATTGACATTGAACTTTGCCGATTCGAAAATAAACATAAAGCTAATTTACATCTATGAAGCAACCACCGGGTACGGTTACCGTCAACGAAACAGTCTACAGCAGCGGATTCACACACAGTTTGTACGCTTGATTGAATAATGTGCAATACGGTTCTGATCCGGTTGTCGTTGTCAAGTGTATCTGCACCTTAGCTTTATGCATGCAAGGCAAGGATCGACTATCCGTGTGACCACGCTTACCACTTGATTGTTACGTGTTGATGTAAAAGGTTGATGTATCGTCTGTAATGTGTTAAATTAAAATTTAGATGTCCTCGAGCCAATCTGGTCACAGAAAAAATGTGTGGGCCTAAAGGTGTGCACTACTTTACTTTTGTGGAGACACATGAGACAATCTGTCCTAAATTTTAGTTTAATGTACGTGGTATCCTAAAGTTCAGATGTCCTCGAGCCAATCTGGTCACGAAAACGGGTATGTGTGTAATCCTAAGCGGCAATGCACCATCCTAATAAGTATGTGGAGAGACATGAGACAATCTGTCCTGAATTTTAGGTTACTGGTTCGTTCAGATACAGATCTAATTATGTTAACGGAAAGTATGTGTGTTGTATGTTTAAATCAATGTATAGTAAGTTTCATAGTTGTTTTAAGCTGGTGAGTATAATTAAATGAATCCGAGACGTAAAGGATGTATCGTCTGTAATGTGTTAAATTAAAATTTAGATGTCCTCGAGCCAATCTGGTCACAGAAAAAATGTGTGTGGACCTAAAGGTGTGCGCTACTTTACTTTTGTGGAGAGACATGAGACAATCTGTCCTAAATTTAGTTTAATGTACGCGGTATCCTAAAGTTCAGATGTCCTCGAGCCAATCTGGTCACGAAAACGGATATGTGTGTAATCCTAAGCGGCAATGCACCATTCTTAAGTATGTGGAGAGACATGAGACAATCTGTCCTGAATTTTGGGTTACTGGTAGGGCGTGCAAAACCGGTTTTCCGGTTTTGGTAAAAACCGGAAACCGGACAAAATTTACGGATTTTTGAAAACCGGGTTTGGGAGTCAAAACCGGAGTTAACTCCGGTTTTCCCGTTATTGAATTACATTTTGATTTAAATCAACTTTTATCGAACGCACTTAATTAAGAAATCTTCAATTGAGAGTCATCAAATAAATCCGAACGCAACCTACACCCTCTTACACTTCTCCCCCCGCACTCACGAAGCGACTCCTGTGACCCGATCCCGCCTGCCCAAACTCAAACCTTACCTTAAACTTTTCCCAAACCCAATGGTGCTGACATATCTGCGACTATTACAAACTTATTTCAGCAGCTAAAATATAAGCTCAAGAACTCTGATACCATCGCCGTAGTTGTCTCCGAGTAGTCCGTGCCATCGTTATCGTTATCATATGACGCTGAATAAAGAATGAGCTTGATAAAGAATTGGATAAATGCAGGAAAACCCCCAAGAATCGGTCTTATTTCGACCTTGCATGGTTTGTCAAAGTAGAACAAGCCATGTATGAAAGCATGACGTGTACTACTAACAAGTGTTGAGAGTGGGAAAGACTTTTCGAGTGCTGGGTACTCGCTATGATCTGATAAAATGTTAGATGCACTTCTATTCTTATGAACAAATTATCAAGAACAGCGATCTCATGGAAAAAAATATTATTGTTTATTTAAATTAGTGTACGGTACACAGTTGATTTGATCTCGTTTTATAGTCAAATATGAATCTTTTTATGTTGTTAGTAGTTCGTAATTAATGAACTCAAGATTAAAAAAATCGGGACGTTTTTCTGAATCTTTTCGATTTCTTAATGATTCGGTACTATGCATGTTATATATTGTCTTAAAACATTTATTTTGGAGAATTAATGTGCATTGTACGTTTGTCGAGTTCCCCCAATATAACACCGTAAGTTAACAGTGGGTACACATTTCCAGAATACGCATTTCTCGTAACACTTAGATTTGTAGTTTCTACCAAAACTGACAATGCGATTAGAGATACCACAAACTTACTTGTTGTTGATTTGATCTCAGTTAGTTAATCTTAATATTATTTTAAGTTCATGTTGTTCGGATATAACCTACATTTCTCGCGCTTTGTTAAAATCAGTTTTTTTAGGTTCCATTCCTTGCATTATCATACTTACTCCTAGCGCCATCTATCCAGCGACTAGGGAAGAGCTAAAAAGAACATCCCTCATTCAACTATGTAAAAAAAAAAAATGTTGCCGAAACCGGGGCTAACACCGGTTTCCGGTTTTGGGCCCTCAAACCCGGAATACAAAACCGGTTTTGAAGACCTTCCGGTTTTGCACGCCCTAGTTACTGGTTCGTTCAGATACAGACCTAATTATGTTAACGGAAAGTACCTATGTTATATGTTTGAATCAAGGTATAGTAAGTTTTATAGTTGTTTTAAGCTGGTGAGTATAATTAAATGAATTTGAGGTCAACCATCAATATTGACATTTATAACTCATAGTCGCTAACTCAAACAAATGTTTCAACCTAGTGGAATAGGCGCCGAACCAGTATTTTACTGCACTATGTAGAAATTCATACTCCACCTTCCGTTTCATCGGGTGGAATAGGGGCCGAACCTGTGGATTTCATTTATATTATTGGGCATTCTACTCCACCGAGAGTGACGGAGGCGAACGGAGTGAGCCGAAGGAACGGAAGGTGGAGTAGAATGCCCAATAATATCCTACTTCTGGGTCATGCAGTTTGTTTATGTCGAACCGCCTTCCAATTTTGCCGGGTCCTCCAGCCGCACGGGCTACTGCAACTTTCAGCCGGACTTCAGCAACCACCAGATGGTGGTCGCTATCAATATCGGCACCCCTACGGTTGCGAACATCAAGCAATGAAGAACGCCATTTGGAACTAATGGCAAGGTGGTCAATTTGGTTCTTGGTGACCCCATCGGGTGAGTTCCACGTGTACTTATGATGTTCACCATGAATGAATAATGTTCCTCCGATTGTAAGGTCGTGGTTCTGACAAAATTCAATAAATCGCTCCCCATTCTCGTTGCACACCCCAAGTCCCTGTGTACCCATATGTCGCTCGCGGTTAGTATTAACACTCCCAACCTTTGCATTCAGGTCCCCCATGACGATGATGATGTCTTGCTTTTTTATGCTCTTAAGGGTGGCGTTGAGGGCATTGTAGAAGTCATCCTTGGTATCCTCAGGTGATCCATTGGTTGGGGCGTAGCACTGGACAATAGAGATCTTACATACATACGGGCATACATGATCCGGTCTGAGATCGGTTTCCAGTCCAAGAGACTATTCTTGGCTGCTTTAGAAAGGAAGAGCCCCACGCCATACTCGCGCATATCTTCCTCACTTTCTTTACCAGAATATAGCAATGTCAAGCCCCTGGACGTTCTCAGCTCCCCAAACCCGTTCCTCCTCACTTCGCTTAGACCGAGTATCTGCAAGTTGTAGTTAAGCGTTACTGCTTCTGCTTGGGCTAGTCGACTGTCATCGCTAAGCGTGCGTACGTTCCAATAAGCAATTCGTGTCCGTTTTTTCATGCCAAAAGTCGTCGGTAAAAGATCGGTCCGGTTTCTATCTGTTTCAGTTTCAGGAATCAATTATTGTCGGGCAAGCAGGTGATTAGCCCACTCACTGTGCCTTAATCCGATAGCGGGGCTGCCGCTTTAGAGCCTTCGGATGTGCTCTGTTTTGTTTCGGGTATCCTCCCTAGTGAGGTGATTTTGTTTTAAGGCGCAAAATATTCGCCCTTCGCCCTGCATCCGTTAGCTCAGCTGCAACTCGGGGTGGCGGGCGCGCGGCGGCGCGGTTGCAGCAGGTCCCAGGGAGAACGACGGGGACGTGGATGACTCGGACTGGCTAGGGTTCTGCTTTATACGGTACTCCGCCACGGGTACAGCAGAAAGTATTTTTGGCACTTTATAGGTAATGCTGCTCTCACCAACAGCGATTCCCACCAAACATACCCTAGCTTCTCTCCCCATAATACACGCAACTCAACTGTAGCTATGAAAGTTTCTCTAGGCGCTTGCGGGAACATCCTTTGATACGGAAAGGTATAACAATAGTAAAATGAAAATTCAGTCGGTCGACCTAAATAAGCGGCTAACTCATAACAGTTTGCTTGCGACGCACGAAAATTGATCTGAGTTTGCAGTTAACTCAAATTTCAGTCAACTACAGTACTTTCTCAAGTTATTATGCCTTGTGACTGGGACTGTAGCTTTGATTTTCTTTTTTGTATTTGTGACTTTCAAAAGTGCCGTAATGGTCTAATTGAAATAAATGCTTTGAGTTTGAGTTTGAGTTTGTCTCAATTTGCGGCTCACTCAGTCGGCTGCTAACAGTTTGCCCACTGGGGACAGCCTTAAACTGCAAAATCCTCCTCCATACTATCCAATCTTTCATGTTATGCCTTCTTTCGGCCAATTAGTTAGGAGCAAGTCCAAATCTTCGCGCCAGCGTTTCTCGGGCTGGCCTCAGTTACGACGTCCGTCATCAGACGGCCCCTCTGTATGACTATTCTCGCTCATCCATCCTGATCCGTCCTAGAAGTGTAATCTGCCCATTGTCATAATTATTGTTTCTATTATCCACTATTTATTTAGTTTTATGGGTAGTACGATGTAGACTACGTGATAGACAACGTATGCCTACCAGTGCCGTTACAATGTGAAGGATTATTTATTTTTAGGGTTCCGTAGCCAAATGGCAAAATACGGAACCCTTAAGGATTCGTCATGTCTGTCTGTCTGTCTGTCTGTCCGTCCGTATGTCACAGCCACTTTTTTCCGAAACTATAAGAACTATGCTGTTGAAACTGTAATATATTAATAAAACTAGACGTTTTCCATAACTCGGTTTATTGGAGACAGGGATGACAGCTACATTCTTCAGAGCTCCCAATATGACAGGGCATAAACAATAGCTAACCAGCCATACATTACACCCTCACCCTTAATCAAGAACCCCTATAAATTTCTACAGTAAATAACAGGCTTATAAAACTTACAACTAATACAAATAAAATAAACAAAAGAAACTAAATATTTCTACACTCTCATCAGAACTTATACCTAGCTGGCTTAAGAATCCGGCATTGCCGAACGGGACGAGGCTGGGGCGGCTCAGGGGTAAGCAAGGAAGGCTGAACCTGCTGTTCTACGCAGTCTTCGAAATTCTCTTGATTACCACAATCCGGCTGTGTGGTCGCTGCGGGTGAACCGTCACACCGCGGACTGGACGCTCCCTGTACTTGAGTCACCTCAACGGTTTCCGACCTCTCACTGACCGGGTTAGAGGAAGAAGGACAGATTAATGAACTCTGTATCCGTTGTTTCAGCTGATCTACATGTTTGTGGAATTCCCTACCTAAAGCATCTACTACCTTATAATCGGTAGTTCCCATCCTCTCAGTAACCGTCCCAGATACCCATTTATCCTGTCCACGATACTGACGCATCCAGACCTCATCCCCCGGGCGCATTTGACGCGACCCACTGGCGCCGTATTTTTGTTGACATTCTTGAGCATTCCTAACTTTAATCTCTATATTTGGTCTAAGAGCGTCGAATTTTGTACGCAACCTGCGACCGAACATGAGCGACGCCGGTGTTTCGCCTGTGGTACAATGTTCTGTATTTCTATAGTACAGCAAAAACTTATTTAAAAATAAATTTATTTCTAATTTATCTCTAATAGCCTTTTTAACAGCTCTTTTAACAATATGTACTGCGTTTTCTGCTGCCCCGTTTGAGGCAGGATGATATGGCGCTGAATAAATATGTTCGATGCCGTTCGACTTTAGGAATTGTGTGAATTCGTGACTAGTAAATGGCGGCCCGTTATCTGATACTATTTGTCTCGGCAAACCAAAACGAGCAAACACGTCACTAAAAACGCTGATCGTATGGCTAGCCGCCGTACTAGGTACTTGACAAACTTCAAGCCACTTGGTCCTGGCATCAACCATTACTAAAAACATCCGCCCCACGATAGGGCCTAAGAAGTCAACATGTACACGAGCCCATGGTTTATCCGGCCAGGCCCAAGGACAAGGCATATGTCGAGGCGGCGCCTCACTCTCTGCAGCGCAGATACGACAACCACGGCACGATTTTTCTATCTCCTCGTCCATACCCGGCCACCAAACATAACTCCTAGCAAAAGCTTTAGTCTTAACTATGCCCATATGCGCCTCATGTAAATCAGTTAAAACCTTTTGTCTACACACACCCGGTATGATCACCCTATGGCCCCACATCACACAACCTAATTCCTCGTATAATTCTTTTTTACGATTAAAATATGGTTGGAGCGATTCAATTTCATTATCAGTCGGCCATTCGTCACGGAGATATCTTAGAACTCTGCCTAGCAACTGATCTTGGCTCGTCTGCCTTTTAATCTCATGATAATCTAATAACATGGCATTTTGGGCAAAATGTAAATATGATTGTTCTGGAATAATAGATTGTTTACTAGCAGAAAGAGCTGGCAAACGCGACAGCCCATCAGCTCCATTCTGCTTTGAAGTAACATACTCGATATCATATACATAAGCTGACAATTTAATAGCCCACCTTTGCAACCGGCTTGCAGCCATTGATGGTATACCTTGCTTAGGGCCAAAAATAGTGACTAATGGCTTATGGTCCGTGCGTAGTGTAAAACGTCGCCCATATAAATACTGGTGTAATTTTTCAAAACAGAAAACAATAGCTAAAGCCTCTCGCTCAATTTGTGAATAATGCTTCTCAGCCGCGTTAAGCGCGCGCGACACAAACACGACAGGTCGCTCCCGCGGTCCGCCTGTGCCACTGTCATCGTGCTCACACATCTGACTAAGTACTCCGCCTAAACCTTTCGAGCTCGCATCACAAGTTAAAAATAAAGGTTTATCAGGTTCGTAATGTGCAAGGACGTCCGCACTGATTAAAATATTTTTAACTCTTTTAAAACATGACTCACACTCATTGTTCCACTGCCAAATAACTTCCTTCTTAAGTAACCTGAACAAAGGTGCCAGTATGTTGCTCAAGTTTTTAACAAATTTTGCGTAATAATTGATAGTTCCTAAAAAGGCCCTCAATTCGGTTATATTATCTGGGCGGGGTATATCTAATATACCTTGCACCTTTTCTGGGTCTACTTTAATTCCCTCGGCAGAAATAATATATCCCAGATATTTAACCTCATTAGTCATGAACACACACTTCTTTTCCTTTAATTTCATTCGGTTGAGATATAACCGCTCTAAAACTCTTTCTAAAATTACTAAATGCTGTTTAACATTTGGTGATCCAATAATAATATCATCAAGAAACACTTCTACGTTTGGAATATCATTAAGGAGATTGGCCATAATTCGTTGGAATATACCCGGACTTGACGATAAACCGAAAACTAATCTTTTATATTTAAAAAGGCCCTTGTGAGTATTAATAACTGTACAATTATCAGGGTCATCCAATTCAATTTGATTATAGGCTTGTGTTAAATCAATTTTTGTAAATACCTTAGCCCCGTTTAAATTAACTAGTATGTCATTTATACGTGGTAAGGGATATTTGTCCACCAATAATACTGGGTTTATCGTTATTTTGTAGTCAGCACAGATACGGAGTCCACCATCAGCCTTACGTACCGGTACCAGTGGAGTAGCCCAGTCCGCGCTGTCCACTGGCTCGATGACACCGGCGCGCAACATGTCTTCCAGCTCTGCGTCGACGCGCTCGCGAAGTGCGTACGGCACCGGACGTGCGCGGCAGAACACGGGCGTTGTTCCCTCGCGTAATCGTAACCGAGCCTTGCCTCCCGTAAACCGGCCCAGTCCCTCCGTAAAAAGATCCTTAAATCTGTGAAGTAATAATGTCAATTGTTCATTACACGAGATAGTACTATATTTCTCTTCTGTGTCCCTTGTGACCATATTTTGGTACAATGGTATTTTAATGCCTAGTTCTGAAAGCCATTGTCGACCCAATAACGAGGTAGAACCACCCTCTATTACAAACAATTCAATTTGTTTGGACTTATTATCATACGTCACAATTGGCCTAAACACCCCTATTGGTTTTGTAAAAGAACCATCATAAAATCTAAATACTAAATTAGAACTAGACAAAGGTCTATAGCTGAACCGTTGATCATACATTTTCCTACTAATGCAAGATACTATAGATCCCGTATCAATCTCCATAGATAATGGGGTTTTATCCACAAAAACAGTTAAGCTCACCGGTTTATAGCTATTCAAACTGAGTTGGTGTAAATCTTCAACTGGCTCCCAGTCCTCCACATCTGACAAAGGAGGCTCATCCTCCCCTGACTGGTCCCCGATGTGTGACTGATTGGCAGCCCCGGCTGTGACTTGCCCCTGCGCCAACATGTTGTTGGCGTAAAATCGGTCCTGCGACTGTCTCCCACTTGGAAGCATAGGACATACCCGACGCAGGTGTCCCTTCCGCCTACACCTACCGCAGATAAACCGAGCGTATTTGCATCCTTCACTCTGGTGATCCGAAGCTCCACAAGCCGAACAGCAGTTTTTCAAGTCGGTAGTTCCCTTCCATGCGCGTGCCGCCGGTAATCTGCGTGATCCACCACGCCCTCGGCGGCCCCAACTGCCCGATGGCGCCAACGCATGCACCGCTCCGGCTGCGGTGTCACCGCTACCGCTAAAATCACTGTTCTTTCCAAACGTCTCTTCCACTGCCGCTGCATCTTTCCCCGCCGCTTCCATAGTGCATGAAATCTTCACGGCGTTTGCATAAAGTAAATTTTCCTCCGAAAACAATCGTTGCCTGATTGACTCGCTTCGCAATCCGCAAACTAATTGGTCCCGTAAGTTATCTTCCAAAACAGACTTAAATTCGCAGAATTTTGACATTTTTTTAAGTTCTGATATGAATTGAGGAATCGATTCCCCGGCATTCTGCCTTCTTTGGCGGAAACGATATCTCTCCGCCATGAAGGATGGCTTGGGTTGCAAATGATCCGCCATTAGTTTTACTACTTCTACATACGTTTTTGCGCTTGGTTTGTCCGGACTTGTTAGATTGCTCAGCAGTTCATACGCTTCGTCACCTATAGCCGCAATCAAAGTCGGTAGCCAAAATTCTTCTTTCACCTGATTGACCATTAGGAACATCTCCATACGTTCCACATACATGGCCCAATCACCCGATCTTATATTGAACTCGGTCAATTTTCCGATCGACATTTTAACAGAATTCTAGCACGCTTCCCTTTTTTAAAATCCTCGTCGCCAATGTAATATATTAATAAAACTAGACGTTTTCCATAACTCGGTTTATTGGAGACAGGGATGACAGCTACATTCTTCAGAGCTCCCAATATGACAGGGCATAAACAATAGCTAACCAGCCATACATTACAGAAACTTGGTAAGTAGATGTATTCTGTGAACCGCATTAAGATTTTCACACAAAAATAGAAAAAAAAAACAATACATTTTGGGGGCTTCCCATACTTACGTAGAACTGAAACTCATTTTATTTTTATCAAACCCGTACGTGTGGGGTATCTATGGATAGGTCTTCAAAAATGATATTGAGGTTTCTAATATCATTTTTTTCTAAACTGAATAGTTTGCGCGAGAGCCACTTCCAAAGTGGTAAAATGTCGTCCCCCCCCCCCGTAACTTCAAAAATAAGAGTGATAAAACTTAAAAAAAAAATATGATGTACAAGTACATTACCAACTATGTAAACTTCCAGCGAAAATTGGTATGAACGAGATCTAAGTAAGAGTGAGTAGTGTAGTGAGTCTAAGTAGTTTTTTTTTTAATACCTACGTCAAAACATCGATCAAAGTTACAACGAACTACAAGAACTTTTATATTATGTTACTTGCGGAACCCTTCATGGGCGAGTCCGACTCGCACTTGGCCGCTTTTTTATAAGTGGCTAAATGTGTTTTTACAGAATTGAATTACAAATGTTTATAACGTTTTTTATCTAGAATACGAGAGGCAGACGCGGCTCGCCTGACGGTGGAATACGAGCAAATGGTCGAAGGGTTACGTCAAGCCGCCATGATGAGAGAAACTGACGCTATATTGGGCAACCCTATCTTACCCGATGACGTACTCAATGGTAAGAAAAAATTCTGTTTTTATAGATAAGTATAAAAAAAAAATGCTTTTAAGGTTATCAAGATTCAAAGACACACTTGGCCATATATGCCTCAAATGGCTTAGCATGATCCTCCGTTACGCCTAAAATACTGCAGCATTAATTTTGAAATAAATATATGGTAAAGTTGAGGATTAATGCTAGGTACTATGTGTGACGAAAACACGATTCCATAAACTTTTCTCGATAGAAAAAAATCAGTAAGTTAGCTCCAAATCGAACAATAAACCGCTGGTATACAAAAAGCACTTCAAATTAGATCATGAAACGTTGCATACTAAATGAACTAACTATAAAGCAGGTCTTATGTGTTTTATTTTTTTAGTCCAATCAATAGGCATTTTTGTAAACCGCAAAAAAACCACTCATTTCGCACTATTCGTCATTTCGCACTATTCGGTCGCAGTGCAGTCCAACCGCTTTGTAGTGCAAGCTGATTAGAACTTTATTCTCACAGTATTTCAAACGAAGTTTGAACAGCCACAAATAGAGTTGCTAATTTGAGGTAGTATAGGCTCTTAAGTACTATCTGGGTTGTGGAGGTCGAATAGGCAGTCGCTCCATGTAAAATACTGGCATACAGCTGCATCCGGTAAGACTGGAAGCTGACCCCAACATAGTTAGGTTGAGGCTGGGCAGATGATGATGATGAAGTTCCAAAGACATTATGTTTGATACTTTGTGCACTGACAAGTAACTTTATTACCATGAGCACAAAGTTCATTATTGACACTTGCAACTGCACTTCATCAGTTATTATCAGTGATAGGAATAGGTAGTGCTTATTAGCCTAAACTTCGAAGAAGAACAGAGAAAAGAATCGGAGATTATAAATATAGACTACTAGCTGTTGCCCGCGGCTTCGCCCGCGTAAAGTTCGCTAATTGTCCCACTGAATCATAATAAAGGGATAAATAGTATCCTACATGTTAATCCAGGTTACAAACTATATATGTGCCAAATTTCATAATCATCACAATTTATTATTATCATCAAAATCACCATCACTATCACAACCACCATCACTACCACAACCACCATCACTACCACAACTACCATCACTACCACAACCACCATCATTATCAGTATCACAATCACTACCACAACCACCATCATTATCAGTATCACAATCACTATCACAATCACAATCAGATTCACAATCACTATCGCAATCACAATCACAATCACTATCGCAATCACTATCACAATCACTATCCTTATCACAATCACAATCACAATCACTATCACAATCACAATCACTATCACTATCACAATCACTATCACAATCACTATCACTATCACAATCACTATCACAATCACAACCACTATCACAATCACTTACATCATTATCGCAATCATTACCATCGTAATCACAACCATTATCATCTTAATCACAATCATCATGATTACAATCGCCATCACTATCACAACCACAATCATTTTCACAATCACCATCACTATCACAATCACCATCATTAACACAATCACACCCACCATCACATTCACAATCGCTATCCTCGTAATCACAATCATCTTCGTCATTATCGCAATCACCAACTCTGTCACAATCACAATCACCATCACCATCACTATCACCGTCACTATCACAATTACCATCACAATCACCATCAAAATCACTATCACAATCACCATCATCGTTTTCATAATCATTGTCGTCCTAATTACAATCATTATCATCGTAATAACAATCATTATCATCTCAATCACAATCATCATGATCACAATCGCCGTCACTATCATAAAATCAAGTTTAAACAATCACAATCACCATCACAACCACTCTCACAATCACTATCCTCGTTATCACAATCATTATCATCGTAATCACAATCATCTTCATCATTATCACCGTCACTGTTATAATCACAATCACCATCACCATCGCTATCACCATCACAATCACCGTCACTATTACAATCACTATCACAATCACCATCACAATCACCATCAAAATCACTACCACAATCACACCACCATCGTACCATCATCGTTATCACAATCATCATCATCGTAAAACAATTATTATCATCGTAATAAATATCATCATCATCACAATCATTATCACAATCATCATCATCGTTATCACAATCATCATCATCGTAAAACAATTATTATCATCGTAATAAATATCATCATCATCACAATCATCATCATCGTAATCACAATCATTATCATCGTTATCACAATCATCACAATAAATCAACAATAACCCTGTATAGAAGTCGAATCCCTTCTGGATCTCATAATAAATGCCATTTTCGTATTCAGCACATCTGATAATCTCGGTATCGACACCCATATTGATTTTTAGACATTTCAACCCCATCGCACCCCAAAAGGGAATACCCAACCCAATTCACCATACAAACAATACCTATGTTGAATTTCAGGCTTTGTTACCCCATTTCCCCCTTTAGGGGTTGAATTCTGAAAAAACATGAAACACAAACGTTAACTCATTTATCGATAGGAGTACTCCTGTTAAGTTTCGAATAAAGTAGTCTAACTAATCTTATTTCCCCATGTAATCTTTGGACTCCCGTTCCGACCCCTAAGGGGGTTAATTTTGAAAAATCCTTTCTTATTGCACCCCTAAACCTCATAAAGAACCTTTTTGCCAAATTTGGAATCTCTAGACTCAGCGGTTTGGGCTGTGCATTGATTTTTATACTTTGCCACCCCATTTCCCCCTCTTAGGCGTTGAATTCTGAAAAAACCTGAAACCCGTTTCTACTCATTTATCCATAGGAGCACTCCTGTGAAGATTCGAATAAAATAGTCTAACTAATCTTGTTTCCCCATACAAACTTTGGAGCCCCGTTTAACCCCCATAGGGGGTGAATTTTGAAAAATCCTTTCTTAGTGCACCCCTAGACTACATAAGGAACCTACTTGCCAAATTTGGAATCTCTAGACTCAGCGGTTTGGGCTGTGCATTGATTTTTATACTTTGCCACCCCATTTCCCTCTCTTAGGGGTTGAATTCTGAAAAACCCTGAAACCCGTTTCTACTCATTTATCAATAGGAGCACTCCTGTGAAGTTTCGAATAAAATAGTCTAACTAATCTTGTTTCCCCATACAAACTTTGGAGCCCCGTTTAACCCCTTTAGGGGGTGAATTTTGAAAAGTCCTTTCTTAGTGCAACCCTAGACCACATAAGGAACCTACTTGCCAAATTTGGAATCTCTAGACGCAGCGGTTTGGGCTGTGCATTGATTTTTATACTTTGCCACCCCATTTCCCTCTCTTAGGGGTTGAATTCTGAAAAACCCTGAAACCCGTTTCTACTCATTTATCAATAGGAGCACTCCTGTGAAGTTTCGAATAAAATAGTCTAACTAATCTTGTTTCCCCATACAAACTTTGGAGCCCCGTTTAACCCCCTTAGGGGGTGAATTTTGAAAAATCCTTTCTTAGTGCACCCCTAGACCACATAAGAAACCTACTTGCCAAATTTGGAATCTGTAGACGCAGCGGTTTGGGCTGTGCGTTGATAGATGAGTCAGTCAGTCAGTCAGTCAGTCAGTTTCTTCTTTTATATATTTAGATATTTTATTATGCGACCACGGCGAGTTTTATTTGTAAATTCTAAGAGTAGATAACTAAATGCGCAGCCATAAAAGTCCGCCCATTGTACTTTCGGTGCAATAAAGATTAAATTATGTTTTTAAAGTTTAAGTACTACACAACGCTACGCTACGCTA
Organism: Xestia xanthographa; assembly: GCA_905147715.2. NCBI lineage: Eukaryota > Metazoa > Arthropoda > Insecta > Lepidoptera > Noctuidae > Xestia > Xestia xanthographa. The sequence goes on along the minus strand of LR990661.1, from coordinate 4,891,803 downwards.
GTTACTAAACAATGTGACCCGGCTATTATTTTAGAATTTTGAAATATACTTTAGAAATATATTTTAGTAAGATAAAATCCAAATACCTTTTGTTTTTGAAATGATAAATCACTTGAACTTTAGAAATTTCAACAGACGTGGCCGAGAGTGATCTAGAAAGTAGATATTTACTTCAAAACGTGTACGGCTCCTTGACAAAGATAGCGTTTCATAGTTTTATGATGAAGAAGTCGTTTCCAAAATGTTCTTAAAAAAAGAAAACTTTCAGAAATTTTGATGGTTGTAACGACTGTGTTATGTTATGTCTAGTCGCAAACTTTAGGTAAACATAGACCAATTACTTATTCCAAATAACATTAATTTTTGATGTAGGTACTTACGTGATGTCCCGGAAAAAAATACAGTCTAAGACGCTAGTACTATTATCTATTCTGTGGTCTAAGGAAGTCTCCGATTCTTGTCTCTGTTCTTCGAAGTTTAGGCTAATAAGCACTACCTATTCCTATCATTTGACTGGTTATTATGTATGCCTGAATCAACACCCTCCATTCTAAAACCTAGATTATTATGTCCCAATTTTTCATCACTGTCAAAACCACAGTGATCTTTAATGGGGAGACACAGTCAAAGATAATCTAAGATGGCGCCACCATAGTTGGTCTCAATCTGACCAATGAGGTTAAGCTATTTTGAAATATAAACTGACATTACCACATTTTCAACCAATGACGATGTTGGGAACCAGCTATGCTAGCGCCATTAGTTCCACAGTGTGTCTCCCCATTAGGTTACAATAAGGTTTCTGTTCAGTTGCATCAAGAGTCTGGAACTGACATAACATCACGCCTGTACGCTCCGTGGGTTAGGCAGAGGTTTATTTTATTACGCCCACATTTTGCTAGTTATATTTATGTCCCATGTAATAGGGGGCGAGCCTATTTCCATCAACCGGGCACGAATCCAGACTCCGCGCCGGCTACTAGGAATTTCCTGATGGAAAATTCCAATAACACTTTGCACGTCCTGGGAATCGAACCCGGGACCTTATGTTCAGACTGGGATTAGTAATAAATAAATAATAATATAATAAATATCGCTAGACATTACACACAGCGCCATCTAGTGCCACACTAAGCAACGAGGCTTGTGTCGTGGACACCAGATAGTTGATATACTACATATATACTTTTTGTTTGTAAATACATACTTATCATACATTTAAACATCCATGACTCTGAAACAAATGTCCTTGCTCATCACACAAACACTTGCTCTTACCGGGATTCGAACCCGGGACCCTAAGAAGTAAGAACGTAAGCAGCCTCACTACCACTGCGCCATTCGGGTCGTCAAATTCGCCCAACTGTGTACTTATAAAGCTGATTAAACCTTTAGGTGTCATAATTAGCGTATTAATTGGCATTATTGGTGTCGATTCTGTTGTGCACAAACTAAACTTAATTTAGGCTATTGCTATCTTTTACTAAAAGGCAGTGCAAGAACGGCTATAGCTATGAACTAAGTTAGAGATCGTCGTATCCTACGAATAGGGGCGTAACTGCATAATAGCTACTTTTCAGGAGACACTTTTTTGTGTTTAATTAAATTAAATGTGACAAAATATGTATTGGTGGTTTAATATAATGTGTATTGGTATTTTATGGTTTGGTTAGCATTATTTTCAATAAATTATCTTTATAGTTTATACCGCATTTTGTCCCTTAAATCCTAGAAGATGTAGAAGAAAGACACAAACGTAATTAGGGCTTCGTCTCTACTATACATACGCAATTTAGTCATTCCATAGAAAACGGCCACAATCACCATGAGGGTTTTTTTCTATGTACCCTATATTGGAAATGAATAAGTAATTAAAATGACTTAAAAGTTTTTTATTTAAAAATTAGTTTACGCTCGCCGCAACTAACAATCTCCGCGTTCCGCCGAATACTAGCCGAGCGGCGCTAAGACGAACGCGCCGCGTCCCCGCACCCCCACTACTCGCGTAGAACGAAGGCGCGACGGCGGTTGTGGCTTTTTTCTTCGTTGAAAACGTAGTGCTTAAAATTGTGGCTTTTTAGAAAACCTAATTATTTGATAACCTGTGCGGTTTTTAATTGTTTTGTTAAACTGGTTATCTGTGGTATGACGAGCAGAATTGAATTATGCAATAAAAAAAGAAAGCCCTTATGTTCGTTAGGGCACTATTCGTAGGATACGACGAGATGTCAAATGAGTTTATACCTTGCGCTTCACCGTGTTTTTAGTCGACATGTTTTTACGTGCACCCTTCATTTGTATAGAAATATTAGTTCCAACTAAATTTGACAGCTCTGAATTACGTCCGTCTCTTTCTTGTTTTATTAGAGAGAAAAAGATAGCAATAGCCTAAATTAAGTTTAGTTTGTGCACAACAGAATCGACACCATTATTGGCGTAGCCCGCCACTGCTACTACTGGTACCTACAGCCAGAACGAACCTGCTTGCCAAGGCACCCCTTACCAGAGCCATCCGTACCATCAACGATCTTCAAACTCACATTGATGTATTTACATGTTGTTTTAGTGAATTCGCAAGGGTATTTAGGACTATTTATATTATTTTACAGGCGAAATAATATTTAATTTAATTTTATGTTATGCTATGTTTTTGTGTTTTTAAATAATGTAATATTTTAATAATGTTGTTAGTTTAATCTTTTCTATATTGGTTGCAAGTGGATGGTTTAGGTTTAGTTTTAGTTCTTAGCTGTCGCATTAGGGTAAACCCTGTAATGGTAGTTTAAGGCTTAAGGTGTTAGAAATAAATAAATATTAAATAAATAAAAATAAAATTATTTTACAGAGGTGGTTCCCGGCAATATCAGGAATGCGGAACACTTCCTGAGTTTCCTGAAGAGGTTTATAGAATACATTAAAACTAGGCTAAGGATACAACATGTTGTACAAGAATCTCCTGCAGGTAATATTTTATTTACATTTGAAATTAATAACTATAGAGTTTTCCTTTCATAAATAAAGGGTGTAAGCCTCTTAACGAACTTGCCTCGTCATTGCGATCATTTTTTTGTTCTACACCATACCTGGGAACCTTCTAGTTACGGAGATATTGGGGGTCAAAGTTGCAACTTTTTGACAAGTTTTAAAAAAAAATACAAGTTGTTAATGTAAGATTTGCACAATGTTTTGAGTGCATTTCATTGAGTTCTACCACAAAATATGATTTTTAACCCCAAAAAAAAAAGTCGTTTCCCAGCAATAATTTTTGCGTAAAGTTACTTAGTTTGATGTACTATGATGGTGATGTACTGTATGTAGAATGCTTGGTCGACGGCTTCGTGATGAGGTCTTTTACATCCTGTATTGTTATAGAAGACTGCAAGTCGCCCAATACAATAGGCTGTGTAGTGTCCACCATCAATAATTTGCAAATCTATTTAGTCCGTCAGTTAGAGTATTGGAAAATAATGGACTCGTATTTTTTGTTTTTTGTAAATCAATGAATATTGACAAAGATAAAACGCATCAAAACTCGTGTGTCAAAACGCACTAAAAATGATACCACGGCGTGACGTAAAGAAAATTAAAAAAGCGTTGTATCTTCGTCAATTTTGGTTTACGTAACAAAAGAAAAAATGCGGGTCCAATATTTTTTGATAATTATGACGGACTAATTAGATTTTTAGGGTTCCGTACCCAAAGGGTAAAAACGGAACCCTATTACTAAGACTTCGCTGTCTGTCCGTCTGTCCGTCTGTCTGTCACCAGACTATCTCATGAACCGTGACAGCTAGACAGTTGAAATTGAAATTTCACAGATGATGTATTTCTGTTGCCGCTATAACAACAAATACTAAAAACAGAATAAAATTAATATTTAACGGGGGGCTCCCATACAACAAACGTGATTTTTTTGCCCTTTTTTTTGATAATAATGGTACGGAACCCTTCGTACGCGAGTCCGACTCGCACTTGGCCGGTTTTTTCAGTTGACAAGCCTATTATTTACAAACTGTCTGCAATGGAGGTGAAAACCAATAATCTAGTTCTGCGTAAATGCCTAATGCTAAGAAATTTCATTCCCGTTTTCACCCCTTTAAGGATTGAAATTCTAACAACACCGTTGCGTAAGCTTCCAACCATACGCCTAGATAATAAATTTAAAATCACAATTTTAACTTCGAAAATTAAGGAGTTTCCATAGACGACTTTATCCCTTTTTAACTCTTTGGGGGTGGAATTATCAAAAACGATGAGACACGTAATAATTAATTTTCAATCGTCAGCCTAAACACAAATTTTAAGATCCTAACTAAAACTGACGGACTTTCATACAAACGTTCATCCCCTATTTAGCTCCCTTAGGGGTTGAATTTCGAAAAATACTTGCTTATTCCTTGTCTACATTATAAAGGGAACCACTGTGCTAAATTTCAGTTTTCAAGGTCCAAGGGTTCGGGCTGGGCGGATCGGAACGGTGCGGTGTAGCACTTTTTCTTGCGTGCAGCCGGTGTTCATCGATGTATAAGACGTTATCACGTCAAAAAATATCGTCTGTAACAACCTTAGTCCACCCATTCCCTCCCGCCATCCTCTCTTTTATGCTACGCTTCCTTGCCCGCATAGCATGACCACCGTAGAAACGGGTTGCTTCGAAGAAAGAATCGACAAATGACAGATTTATTTTGTTCATCTGTCATTTTGTCGATTCTTCGTCGACAAAACCCGTTTCCACAGTAGACATGCTACGCGGGCAAGTCTCACCCGGGATCTCAAAATTAAAATAATACTTTGAACTCCTTTAGAGTCGAGCTACACGATAACTCACAAATGCTTACACTGACTGGACAGGTCCTCTCAAATCTGTGTGGTTTTTTCTTCAAAAGACCATCTCAGGCACTAATCTGCATAGTCCTCATGTGAATTGAGCAAGATTATGTCTGGACTTCAAAAGAGACTACGACCTCTGAGTGTCTTTCGGCTGTTTCTTCTCAGAGTAGTCAGGTACGAAACACCGGCCCCATCTAGTTTTAAAAAATGACGTGTAAAAGTGTTTGTAAAAACCTACTTGCAAAATGAACATCATTTATCATTTACCTTACTTTCCAGGTTTCCTAAAAGACGTGCAAGCGCGCGTTTGCATAGAACGCAAACCGCTACGTTTCTGCGCCAGCCGTCTGTCTTCCCTGATGAAGACGCTAGAAATACCGGATCCGTCGAACTTTGCTTCACTGACTCTCATCACTCACTTGGCTACTCTAGTGTCCACTTATACGAAAGGATTCACCATCATCATCGAGCCGTTTGATGATAAGACTCCTACGGTCTCGAACCCTATTCTACATTTTTCGTAAGTGTAATTTGTTTTCTTAATAATAGGGTATTTTACTCCCTAAGAGAAAAAATCTAAAAATATATTACTAAGATAGCTTAGGCAAAAAGCAGTCAGAAAACGTTAGTCATAAAATAGCAAACTAAATTTTAAAATTCAATTCAAAGGTTTCAGCTCTTTTAATCTGTTTCATAACACCTAATAGTCGTCGCCATGTTATTACGTCATACGGCTATCTAAACTTAAAAGTGTCAACTGTCACCTTCAAATATCACTGCATTTGTTTACACAGCCAACTGACGTCATGACCACAGAACAATATGGCGTCCACTGCGTCCAGCGTTTTCGTCAAATTACGCGCGAAATTTGAAAATGCAAAATTTAAATGCATTTTTAGGGCACTTAAGGATAGAATAATTTTTTTGTGAATTTTTTAGTGGATCATTAGCAATAAAGAATCTAATTGAGACACTTAAAAAATGGGTGTAATACCCTATTAAGTAACTGGACACTTTTGGCAATCAATTAAGAGTTAATTGATTGCCAAAAGTGTTCAGTTACTTGATAAAGCAAAGAGCACAGAGTCGTCTTGTGGGCACTGCTTCTGTGATTGTCAACAGTTTCAATACAAACTGTGGTGTTCCCTAGAAACACTTTAGTTAGGGTTTAGAATGAAGCTACCAAATGATCAGCAAGTAGGTGAATTACTTTATCGGCCGTTTCCTATATCTTACATATAACTTTTGTTTAATGTGCCTTATTCCGTAGCTATCGGTGTTTCTAATATAGTGTTCCCTAAAAACACTTTAATAGGGTTTAGAATGAAGCTACCAAATGATCAGTAAGTAGGTGAATTACTTTAGGGGACTATATTTCTTGTCACCAAAATTTATATTTGTCATCAAGTTGTATCACCTAATAAATAGATCTATCGCCACGAAATATGTTCGTTCTCAGTTAAACAAAAACTGTTCCCAGGTTCCAATTATCAAATTAATGTTAATATATGTGTAAAATAAGAGATGGATTACCAATAACATTGTAGTGCATTACATGAATATAAACTTCGTTCTTATAATAATAGTTTTATTACTTAAATAATAGCTTTGTGCTCAGAATGGTAGATCTGTCACCAAATAAATCGATTATCGATCCCTGACTGCGACTCGTTTTATTTGTTATTTTGTCACTAATACAGTGACAAAACACATACATTACATACAGTACATTTTATTTTGTTCAGTTATTTAATTTAATACATAGTCAATTTAATACATAAATTTATAATTTTAATGAGGTGGTTGATGACAAACTAGTTTTGCCTAGGCCGACTTGGGGCACACCGACACGGATAGATTAGGTTAGAAGGGTATGGCGGGGTCGAATGAGCGAGCGAAGCGAGTGAATAGACCCCGCCATACCCTACGTGGTTATTTTTTTATAAACCATTCAGAAGTAGGTCCTCTTTAAATTAGTGATGAAATTAGTGATAATTGGTGATCTCTTTAAATTAGTTTGCTTAAATACTTATTAGGACAAACCTTTTATATTACATACAAAAACATTTGTTTGGTACTAGACCCTATATCTTCATGATTTTAGGTGATTTATTGTGGAATTGATTTTATAATGTTTGGTGACTACATTTTGGTGACAAATCTACTATTTTGAGGGCAAACCCTATTATTTAAGGAACGCAAAACTAATTAAATTGGTGATAGCTTAAATGATACCCATTACTTTAACGGTCGTTTTCTATAACTTACGTATAACTATTGGTGAATGTGCCTTCTTCCGTAGCTATCGGTATTTCTATAAACAAAGAATATCCTAACCGTGTCACCTACCTGTCACTTGATTCATAGAAAAATTAAAGAAAGCTTTTCTGTGACGTTTTGTTTCTAACCGGTCTGTAAGCAAAATGTCAAACAGACAGATAGCAACCTACCGAAACCGGCTAGTAAGTTATTGAAAATGGCCGTAGGGCACGTGCGCTGCCTGCCGCTGCGATATATGAGGACTAGTCGACACGGATCCTTAAGGTGAATGCTCCAACCAGCCCGCAAAATGCAAATTTTCTTACGTTTTTTGCAATTTGCAGGCCAGTGCTAGGTTGTATGTTGATGGAAATATTACTCGCGGCTGTAAGGCTGTAAAGGTGCAGGAATGACTTTGACATTGAAAAAGTCATTTTTCCATCTTTATGAACTTGGAGGGTTGTATTGATGGTTTTGATGAATATAATTCGAAACTACTTACGTCTAACAGCCGCGAATAATATTTTAATCAACATACGACCTGGCACTGGCCTGCAAATTAACAAAACGTAAGAAAATTTGAATTTCGCGGACTGGTTAGAGCATTGACCTTAACGCAGTTAGCTTTAGATGTTGCCGTCAAGGGATTCCGTGCTCTATGTTCTTGCTGATAAAGTTTATATTCAGTAGATCTGCTGTTATAGCTGTTTCCTCAGATGCCTTTATTCGAATCGTCGTTACTATTATCGATAATTTTTATTTTCCAGATGCATGGATTCTTCAATAGCTATGCGGCCAATATTCGCTAGGTTTCAATCAGTTATCATCACCTCAGGTAACTTTAAATCATTCATAATCATCACGCCTCTAATCCTTGAAGGGTTAGGCAGAGTTGTACCTAATAGTACACCCACATTTCGCCAGTTATGTTTAAGTCCCATGTAATAAGGGGCGAGCCTATTGCCATCAACTAGGCATAGATCGAGACTCCGTGGCTGCTACTGAGAAAGTCCTGATGGTAAAACCCAAAAACACTTTGCCCAACCTGGGAATCGAACTCAGGACCTTATGCTCAGCGGTCGCGGTTCCGACCACTAGACCAATGAGGAATTCCTAGATTAACGAAGCAGTCAGTTTTCTATTATTAAAGCTTAAAAATTATTGTTAATCACGAGTCTGTGTCATTTGAAATGCACTCTAATTATAATAGGCTTGTGTCCTGAAAAAATCTAATTAGTCCGTCAGTTAGATTTTCAAAAAATATTTGATACGTATTTTTTCTTTTGTTACGTAAACCAAAATTGACGAAGATACGACGCTTTTAAAATTCTCAATACGTCATACCGTGCTATAATATTTAGTGCGTTGTGACGTCACGAGCCCCCACTCCTGAGTTTTGATGCGTTTTATCTTTGTCAATATTCATTGATTTACAAAAACAAAAAATACGTGTCCATTATTTTCCAATGCTCGTAACTGACGGACTAAATAGATCTGCAATTTATTGGTGTTGGAAACTAGCCTGTTGACATAAAGTTTAAATTACAACGACTGACGAATGCTTGTGAAATTCGACAACTGTGTTGATGAATATTTCGTTGATTGCTAAATAGTATAAGTAATCATAATGATGTCTTTCTCTGCAGGAACATTATCGCCTTTAGACATGTATCCAAAGATTTTAGACTTCAACCCTGTGATAATGAGCTCGTTCACAATGACGCTCGCCAGGCCTTGTATATTACCTATGGTAAGTTTAATACGGTATCCTTGCTAATATTATAAATGCGAAAGTAAGTCTGTTTTACCTACTTCGGCTACAGATGACTACACCACTTAGACTGACCTAAATTAGCCTGTTAAACATTTTGTAACCTATGTCTAAGATTTCTTTAAATAAACTTATTATTATATTTTCGAGCTTAAACCACTGAACCGATAATCCTGAAAAGACTGGGTAAAAATGTATGGGAGTTGGTCCAAGCGTCGCCAAGGATGAATCATATACCAAATAGAAGGGCATCAAAATCTGTCTGAGAGATTTAGAGAAATGTAGCTCATTTTTGTCTTAGAAGTTACTACTGATTATAGTATTTTGTTTCATTGTTAGTATATATCACGGCAGGGAAAGCCTAGACGAACACTGTCCCCAAATATTGGCGCCATCCGCCACCATATTGTCTTTCAGTCATCTATCACATCGCCTTGCGATACGATTCTTCATTGTTGGTAGATAGGTAGGTGGGTACTGGCATGGGGTCTCAACCCGAACAAATTATAATTAGTCATGAAAAAATCAATAGATGGCAGCATAGGTAACAGTAATGAAATTGACAATCACTAAAATGCGTTAAACGGTAGATTTCGGCCGAAATAAGATTAGCAAAAATTCAAACGTTCCCTGTTTAATGCTAATTTATCTATTTACACTCATAAAACACGTTATTTCAACAAAAAAGATAAAGGAGGCCTTTTACTTCAATCCGAACCCTTAGATTGATAAAGTTTTCCAAAGTCAGCCATCTGTAGATCATTCTGTTTAGAGCTATTTTGTATAGATGTCGTTTTACTCAATTTACCTCACACGCGGAACAAAACAGTTTTGTTTGTGAGCTATCACTCACACAAATTAAACTGTTGCACAGCTAGCACAACTTGAGCACAGTAAAAACTCGAGCGAGATATTTTTTGTTAATGTAGGTACCTATTGTTATTACTTTTCCTTGAATGCAAGGTGCGATGTCATATTCAATGTGCGAGTGTGTCTTTTTACTGAATGAATACCTACATTGTTTTTTTAATTTTTGTCTTTGTCTGTCTGCCTGTGTTTCGGCGTTTGACGGGACAACTGGCAGATAGCTGTTCGGAGGCCGCCTTCTAATACATCAATGAAGACTACTTTTATTTTAGAATAATAATTACTTAAGTCTACGTGCAAAAAAAAAAACTGTCATTTTTAACAAAATAGGTTCGATTTAAATAGTTCGCTGTACCTACTTACTATTTTTGTAATTATTTCACGAAGGTCGAATCGCGGACAACAGGTAACAGCATCATTTAAAAACAACGCCGAAAGTTATGTTTTTCATTCAACGTTTGACATCACCAAACCCTAACATTAATTATCAAGGATCGGTTTATAACGTCTGTAAAACTAATCTAAATAAAACAAAAAATATTTTTCATTCAACGTTTAACATCACCATCACCAACCCCAATAGGTAAAAGAGAGAAAACAAAAGTAGACTATTTGTAGGTGTAACAATTGATAAAAATCTCCATTGAAAATAATAAACAAAGCTTTTGAATACAAAAAAAAACAATTCCTAGGTTTGCTTACGCGCTCTACAAACTTGCACCCATTATACCTACCTACCTACCTACTGAATGCGGTTTTATTGTCGGTTTATGGATTGGCGTTATATTCTGAGAAAACTATCAATAAGCAAATGTTATTTACGTCCCAAAAAAGGTGCATTAAGGCCATAGGGCTAAGTTTTGTCAAAGGTTATCGATAGCTCAAAAAATATTATATTGAGCATAATTTTGTAGGTTTGCCTTCTTTATATATGAAGTAAGTAGGTACTTAGCTAATTTTAAAAGTAATCCTAAATTATAAAAAAAAATTGTAGAAGTTCGATAGTCGTCGTGTTAATAACAAGCTAGAAATAGATCGAGCAGTGCACTGCAAAATGCATAATAGAATAGGTAGGTACTATTTGGCGCCAATAATAATTATTATACTTAGCAAGTAAACAAAAACAATGTATGTAGCTACCTAGTACTGTGCTAGTACTGCTAGTACCTATTTCCATCTTTCATCCTACTTCTACTAGGTACCTTCCTATTTCATTTTATTTCCTTGCTGCAGTAACTAAATTAAATTACAAGGGATTTGAATTATTTGAGTAGGTAATTAACTAATGATACCTATTTAAGTATTATGAGCTGCAAGCTAGTACTATTTTCTATTCTGTGCTGCAAGTGACGGTCTACTTTATAGCGGCTCGGAACATCTTTAGTTTAGTTTAGTTTATTTATTAATAATTTTTAAAAATTACAGGTCGGATTTTGTACAAAGTAAAAACACAAATCATTATACAATAAATAAAATAGCATCAAAAATAAGTCATCATAAATTATCATCATTTCAAATTATACAAAAAATAACAATAATTAAGAACATACAATATTAATAGAATACTAGAATTACATACATGATAATAAAATAGCATCAAATATAAATCATCATAAATTATCATCATTTCAAATTATACAAAAAATAACAATAATTAAGAACATACAATAATGATAGAATACTAGAAATTACATACATGATAATTACATCAACTTACCTAAAACCATTCTTTTAGGTCATATAATGCCTGGTCGGTTAGCCAGTCTTTGAGTTTGGCTTTAAAAGCATTGTCAGACGTCGCGGTCAAGATGTTATCCGGTAACCGGTTGTATACCGATGGACCCATAACATGGATTAACTTTCCAGTTTTAGATAAGGTGTGTGGGTAGCCAACTAATTTGTTTCTACCACGAGTACAGTAATTATGTCTATCTCCGCGTTTATTGTATTCGTTTAGATGTTGTCTAACGTAAACTGCCGCCTGTAATATCACCATAGCGGGAACAGTCAATATTTTTAGTGTTTTAAAAAGTGGTCTTGCGGTGTCATCCCATTGTGATCGCGTAATGGCTCTCACGGCACGCTTCTGCATCCTGAAGGCTCGCTCCCAATCGGCAGCTCGGCCCCAGAACTCAACACGATACTGGAGAACCGAGTGTACCAACGCGAAATAACACCCTCTCATCATATGCCGTGGGAGCGTTTGAGCTAATCGTTCTAGAGCGAAGCATGCTCGTCCGAGTTTGCCGCACATTCTATCAATATGCGGCCCCCAAGTGAGAGAGCTGTCCAGATCGAAGCCAAGAAATGGGGTGACTTGTACCTGTTCGACAACACTGCTTCCTACCCGAAGTGACAGTGGTGTACACATTCGACCGGAAAGATTGACGTGCATGTAGTGGGTCTTGGTTGTGTTAAGTTTCAAGCCATTAATTTTAAACCAGTTGTTAATTTTACCCACCACCAAGTTGAGCCTTTCTTGAAGTCTCTCCATCGACGGCGCGCACACGACTGCAGCAACATCGTCCGCGTACATAACGACATAAGCCTCACTTATTGCCGCAGGTAGGTCATTGAGTAATAGACTGAACATGATGTTAGAGAGGGAGGAGCCTTGTGGTACACCCTTCGTGATATTAAGAGGGTCTGACCTAACCTTTCCGCTGTCGCCCATCACGATCTGCGATCTGCCTTTTAAAAAGTCGAGCAGCAACTCCAACGCTTTTCCCTCTATCCCAAGATGCCTCATCTTCAGTGCCAGCACGCCATGGTCCGCGACATCGAAAGCTTTTGAGAGGTCGCAGAAGAGCACTGCCACCTGCTGTTTTTCCTCCCGAGCCTTCATTACATGCCGGATGACCTCACGTGCAAGGGCAGTTGTCGATCGCCCTTTCCTGTAGGCGTATTGTCGGTCGGTGAGGCAGTTAGTCTTCTCGAGAAATCCCAGTAGTCGGTCACATAGTCCGTTCTCAAGGACCTTAGCGACTGCCGGAATGACAGACACCGGTCGGTAATTGTTTATGTCACTCTTCTTGCCTTTGCCCTTATACAGTGGAGAAACCTTGATTTTTTTAAATGTACTGGGATAGCATCCACTACGCAAACACCTATTGAATAACACCGCCAGAACATTTGCAAGCGATGCAGCCGCTGTATCTCGGACATTACCTTACCGACGACCTTAAAGATGATGTCGACATAGAGAGGGAGCGCAGGGCTCTGTCAGTCCGTGGCAATATGCTGGCCCGTAGATTCGCCCGCTGTACGGACCAAGTCAAAATCACGCTATTTAAAGCGTATTGTCAGGGTCTGTACACGGGTGGTCTATGGGTTAGATATACTAAAAAATCCCTAGACACTCTGCGCGTCCAATACAATAACATTTTCAGGATGATGTTGGGACTTCCTCGTTTCTGCAGTGCCTCCGAGATGTTCGCGCAGGCTCATACTGACGATTTCCATGCCGTCATTCGGAAAAAAGTCGTGTCAGTTATGAGGAGGGTGCGAGGGAGTCACAACAGCATCCTGAAAACAGTAGCTGAAGACGTTCGTGCACCTGTGTTGAGGCATTTCGTTCGTCTGGTGATTTCTAGGGAGGTATCTCCCTATTGTTTATCTTGACGGGGCGGGGTGTCTCAGCACAGGGGTTTTTTATTTATGTGTTTTATTTATGTGTTTTATATGTTTTTATTATGATGAGTGTTGTCCTTTGTAATTGCAAGTACTAACAATAGTTTCTAAGTTTTTGTTTACTAACCCTTGGATCTAGTTGTCCCAAAATAAAAATATTTGAATTGAATATTTGAATTTGTATTCAGTAGCTCCACTGATGTGTCATATAAGTCTTTTGTTGGTTTGCGTGCGATCCGTTTCGTAACAATGCGGTATACCTCAATTGGTGAGAAGGGGTGTAGCCAAACACACTGACTGGCTGGGGGTTGCGCTTCCAGAAGGGTAGCCAGAGCTGTGTCCGGGTCCGCTTGAGGAGCGCCACATGAAATAGCCGCATGGATGAATTTGGCATTGACCATATTTACCAACTCCTTTTTTGTGGGAAAAGACTTACCATCAGCTTGCTTCAGACTCTCAGTGTAGTCAGATTTTGATTGATTTTTCCTACCAGATTCTACATTTACTACGTGCCACATACTTTTATTTGGGTTATTTTCCGTTTTTATATGGTGTACATAATATTTAGACCTCTTACTTCTAAGCATCTTGGAGTACTTCTCCTGAAGTCGGTATACAACCTCGTTTAAATATGCGAAGTACGGGTATTTTTGCATGATGCCTATAACTTCAAACAGCAAACAGTGTTTAATATCTCTTCATCGATCCACGAATTCTCTGTCTTTTTTTGTGCTACGCGTCTCATAGGAAAACAAACATCTACCTTGTTCTGTATTGCTATTACGATCGAACGAGCTAAGTCGTCCGCGCCCTGCCAGCGCGCTGCCACCTCTTCCCAGTCAACGCTGGCCAGCGATGCGGCGAAGTTGTCCCTATTCATTTTGCTAAAGTTTCGCGCCATATGGGTTATAGGTATTTGTGACTCGACAGTACATACGAATTCACCGCGAATTGCAAAGTGATCGCTAATATGCGTATTGAGACAGGACGTCGCAATCGACTCTGGTGACATATTAGTGTACAAGTGGTCCAAACAAGTAGAAGAATTCCCTTGTACCCTTTTTTTTTTTTTTTTTTTTTTTCGGATGGGAAATCATCAAATAACCCCTCCTGCTCTGGGCGGAGCAGGAGGGAGTGTCAGACTTTTACTGACTAAAACCCATCCATGTTCCTTCATCGCCCTTTGTGTTCCGGGGCCACGGTATCTCTTTCGAACAGTCCCGCAACCCCGGCAGGCATCGGTCCCTGCGGACCCCTTCCCTTTTGCTGACTCTCTTTGAGGCGCGCGTGGAACACGAACGCGCCGTCGACACGGCCTGTCGTCATGAGACGGACGGACGGCGAGCTAGCCCATAGCCCACCGTCCACAGGCCCGCGCCTACGGTGGCCGGGGGCCACGTGGTGGTGGCCCCCGACGCCCGGGGCGTCTCCCGCGGCGGCCGGGACGTTGAGAGGTTCGCTCCCTCTCACGTTCCGCCACCTCCTTCTCTAGCATTACTGCTTCGCAGAAGGAGGTGACGGCGTCCCATTCCGTCTCGCTCCGGACCATGGCTTGCACCAGGGCCGGACGCGAGAGGTCGCCGCCGCCGATCGCCGCTTCGAGGACGTGGCGGTGCTCCGCCCACGCGGGGCACACCTCCACCGTGTGCTGCACCGTGTCCTCCGGTCGATCCTCACAGTGGAAGCACCCGGACGTTTCCTCCCGCCCGATTCGGTGCAGGAACCTCCCGAACACACCGTGTCCGGTGAGGACCTGCGTCAGGCGGAAGGTGAGGACGCCGTGGCGTCGCTCAAGCCACTCCTCAAAGAGGGGACTTATCGCCACTATCGTGGCGTGCCCTGCACGGGGTTGCGACAGTCGCTCTCTCCATGTCGCCATGAGATCCCGCCGGAAGTCTGTCCGCTGAGCGACAATTTGCCGCGGCAGCGGAGTTTCCCCCCGGCGTAGCGCCTCCGCGCGCCATTCATGTAGGCGCGCGAGGACTATTGCCTCCAGATCCCATGGCGGCAATCCGGCAAGGAGGCTCGCCGCCTCGCGGGAGATCGTGCGGTAGCCCCGGGCCAGCCTTACGGCTACCACCTTTTGGGGCGCGTTCAGGTAGTGGGCGGCTCGCCGCCTCAATGAACGCGCCCACACCGGGGCCCCGTAAAGGGCCATTGACCGCACGACTCCCGCGTAGAGCCTCCGGCAGGAGGCGTTTGGCCCCCCTAGATTGGGCAGGAGCCGCCTGAAGGCAGCCCCAGTCCGCTCCAGTTTGGGGGCCAAACGTCGGAAATGTTCCACGAAGTTCCACCGGCTGTCAAGGACAAGTCCCAGGTACTTTAACGTCGACTCGACGCCGATGGATACCCCTCCTACCGTCAGTGAGGATCCCGGAGGTGGCGCATTCCGAGGCCCATGAAAGCACATGGCCTCGGACTTGTGCAGTGCCACCTCGAGACCCAGTTGCCGGATCCTCTCAACGACTATCGCAACCCCGCGTGTCATCGCTTCGGCCGCCGCCTCGTGCGACCCCCCCTGTGCCAGCACCAGCGTGTCGTCTGCGTAGCAAACCACGCTGACACCGCTAGGGAGGTCGGCGCGCAGCACCCAGTCGTAACCGATGTTCCACAAGGGCGGCCCCAGAACCGATCCCTGCGGAACACCGCACGACATCTCTCGCCGGTTCCATTCTCCGCTGCGACCGGGGTAGATAACGGCTCTATCCGTCAGGTAGTCCCCGACCACTCGACGGAGGTAGGTCGGCACCCGGTGATACCGGAGTGCCTCCCTAATGCAGCTCCAGGGCATGGAGTTGAAAGCGTTGGCGATGTCGAGAGACACCGCCAAGACAACCCCACCCCTGGACACCGCATCCCCCGTCGTGAGGGCTCTCACGCGCATGATGGCGTCCACCGTAGAGCGCCCCTTGCGGAAACCAAACTGGTGTTCCGCAAGGTCCGGCCCAGTCCCCGCAAGGTGCTCGGCGAGGCGGTTTGCAATGACTCTTTCAAAGAGCTTGCCCACCTCGTCGAGCAGCACCACGGGCCGGTATGCGGACGGAGAGTCCGCAGGGCGCCCCGGCTTCCGGATGAGGACCAGTTTCCCCGTCTTCCAACGAAGCGGGAACTGGCCTCTCTCCAAGCATGCGCTTAGGAGCCCCTCCAGTCGGGGCCCGAGAGCCTCCGAGGCCAGGACCCAGGCTTTGCCAGGCAAGCCGTCGGGTCCCGGGGCGGTATTTTTGGCACTGAGCCTGCGTACCGCCACTCTCAGGTCTACCCCAGTCACTTCCGGAGCGTTGTCGTCGTCGTCCTGTTGGTCCGCTTCCAGCATCGCAGGCGGCGGAGCCATAGGCGGGGGTGGGTGTTCCCCTCGCGAAGGGAACAGAGTGCTCACCACGTCCTCCACGAGCTCAGGCCGGAGACTCTGCGTCAGTGGGGGGGCCCAGGGGTTCCCTTGTACCCTCGTAGGAAAGTTAATTTCAATAGAATAGGCGTGGGTCGATAGCGTGTCTTTCAGTCTATTTTGGCTAGAATTCATTGAACACATAAGGTCAATATTTATATCACCTAAAATTATGGTTTGTTCGTCATAGTTGTTAAGTTCGTCAAGAAATGATTCAAAACAGTTTAAAAAGTCGTTAACATTCGTCAAATTTGACCTATATATACAAATAATAATTACATTGAAGTCTATTAATTTAATCCCCGAGATCTCACACACCTGCTGTACTGATAGTTCAGTAAGTTTAGGACACTCCTCGAACCTAACATCACTCCTGACATAAATACACGAACCTCCGTGAGCTATGCTATGTCGACAAAAACATGACCCTAGCACATAGTTACTAATGTTTACAACTTTTAGTTCTTGCTCCTTTAACCAATGCTCTGTCAGGGCCAGCACATCACATTCGAGTTCACTCCTAAGCAGTACTTCAAGTTGCCTCGTCTTGTTATTTAGCGATTGCACATTCTGGTGGCATACAACAAGTGACCGCTCGACGTGTTTACTCGTCGTTACAGCGTGATGCCTCGTTGGTGTACCGCCGGCGCCGCTGTCTTGACCGTAGTGCGTGTGCGCCCCACTACACGCGGGGCCGCGTGAGAAACCACTCGGCGAACCGGACTCCTGGTGGCCACACAGTCGGAGTGCATATGCAATCGTACAGCGATTCTGGGACACCAATCACAAAAGACGCATGTCTATTTGTTTTAATGTCCCGTTTCTCAACATAATAAAAATCCGATTTTGCAATTTTACTCAGAAATTTGCTAATATTTTCAACCGTTGTCTCGGGTTTGAAGGACCACGCCTGAATATATTTCATTTTTTCAACAGTCTGTAATTCGTCATCCTGTTTTCCCGCACCTACTATAATTTTACGTTTTTTACGTTGTTTCTTCAAATTTACGGTTTGCCAGCCATTTTCACTGTTATCATAAATGTCATCTTCATGTGTCTCATTTCCAGTATTAGTATCTTCTTGCTACCCTTTCGATGTTTTACCTTCATGCATCGTTATTACGGAGTCGTCTTGTTTTTCGTCGCCAATCGCGGTTTTAGTGGCCGCAGCGTTTGAAACAGCTGTGATTTGCGTCGCGCTCGATCGGCTAACATCGGGTGTTTTCGTCAAATTAGTCGACGGCGGTGTGCTCAGTGTGCTTGCAGCGGATACCGCGCTACGTTTTTTTGGAACTGATGTTATTGCGGCCGCTGCGTTTACGTGGGCCAAGCGCTTTAATCGCTGTTAAGGAGCACTGGCACTAGGCACGTTTTCGACAGATTTTCGGGTAGATTGAATCTTCACACTGTCAGTTTTTTGGATCCCGAGATCGGCTAAGATTTTACTTTGGTTCACTATAACTTCGTTTTGGTTACAAACTTGGCACTCCAATGCACTGATTTTAGTCACTAACAACTGTACTGTTTTTTGCAGTTCGCGTATCATTAATTCAAGCGATTTACTAGCCATTTTATTATCAAATCGAATTAATAGTTCCACGAACACAAAGAAACGCGCCCGCGCATATCTAGGGTCAACTACCCACTTTTCCACCACCATCTAACGTAAAGCTGCGCGAATGGCACACTAGTAAATTTATCTTACGTTTTTTCCAGGTCAGGGTGTCTAAAATGGCCGCTTTAGCAGAATCGTAATATGAATCACGTTAAAAATTTAAAATTCTTAAAATGGACTTTATGCTCATAATCATAAAGTCCATTTTAAGAATTTTAATTTTTTAACGTGATTCATTCTAAGATTCTGCGTGGATTCTGCTAAAGCGGCCATTTTAGACCCGCAGTGTCACCTTGTTAATTAAAAAATATGATTCGCGCCCGTAACATGTAGGTATGTAGGTACCTACCTAGTTACAGAATTGTAATCATTAAAATCATCAATACAACCCTCTAATTTCATTTAATCCCATTGAATGATCTTTTCATTAAATAGTTATTAAATGGGAATGTATTGACGATTTTAATTAGCAGCGGTGGCCCAGTGGTGGCGGCTCCGACTTACGAACAGTAAGACGTGGGTTCGAACCCAGACAGGCGCATTACTTTGCGTAATTTATTACATCACCACTCCTCTAGAAACGGTGAAGGAAAACATCGTGAGGAAACCGGCATGTCCTAGAACCAAAAAATTCGATTCAACATGTGACATCTACCAATCCGCACTGGGCCCGCGTGGTGGATTATATATAGCCCATTCCCTCTCATAGAGAGGAGGCCTGTGCCCCAGCAGTGGAAATATTAATAGGCTGATGATGATGATGATAATTCTGTAAATACATACGGTCGCGAATCATACCTACATATTTTGTTCAACATCTGTATGTTGTATCTGTATGCTGACACTGACATGCGCATTGCATTGCAAAATAAAATTTCGCGGGCTACCCTGGCGTTTCCTCGTGTCGGTATTATCGTGGTGTGCGTCTTGCCGTATAGACGCTGCTTTTGTGTGCATCCTAGAACATCGTAAACTACGACTGCAGTTTTGATCGTTGAAAAACATGGTACCTAATTGAAGCACCAAATAAAATAATAATTTATTTAAACACTTTAAAACCTGTTTACTTGTTAACCTGTGTACCTACTATTTATTTATTTACGTAGGTGCACATAAAAGTTAGACAAAGATATTTGTCTGCCTAGGGAGCAGAAATTTCTGAAGCTAAATTATCCTTTTACCTATTTAAAACCTGATTGCTTGGAAAACACGTTCGTTTTCAACGCGTTCGTTTCTAACCGCGCATTTAAAATGTAGCAGTAATTGAAACGTTAAAATAATACGAATATCGCGGACTTTGTTCTCTTTTAAAATATACCACGTACTTTCATAGTATCGATAGTACCATAATTATTTCGACTATGAGTTCTGAAGCACGATTTCCAGACCACTATGTTACAGATGTTGGTTATCAACGCTCGGTTACTGCGTCACAATTCGAATATTTATGTATCAACACTTTAATAATTAGTGAAAAATATATTAAGTAATACGAATTATAATAATATTAAATAACATAAAAATATCACATCAAAAGTTTTTCCGTTCACCGAAAACTTGTGTTACAGTGGATCAAGATCGTTTCGTCGCTATATTCGCAATATCTTAGTGCGAGCGAGTGAATAGATATTATGAATGAATGTATCGCTTGCGTTGGTCGCCACCCGCTCGGTGCGTAAAATACCTATATTAGCGTAACGCCGGCGCCGACATGTAAGAGGGCTCCGTATGCATTGAAATACTCAAAAACACATAAAGATTCATTCGCCGGAGCGTGTATATTGCTAGCTCACTCACATAAATGAAACTGTTTTGCCCACTCAAGACATTTTGACGGTTCCGTACCCAAAGGGTTAAACGGGACCCTATTACTAAGACTCCACTGTTCGTCCGTCCGTCTGTTTGTCACCAGGCTGTATGTCATGAACCGTGATAGCTAGACAGTTGAAATTTTCACAGATGATGTATTTCTGTTGACGCTATAACAACAAATACACAAAAAACAGAATAACATTAATATTTCAGAGGGGCTCACTTACAACAAACTTGATTTTTTTGCCGTTTTTTGCTCATTATTAATAACGACAACAGATAAACGCTTCAAATATTCATACAATATTTAGTTGTGTATTCAATTTAAAAATAAATAGTTAAATCAAAATAAAATAAATATTTATGGGAGGCTCTCACACAACAAACGTGTTTTTCTGCCGTTTTGTCTAATGTTGTATACATAATGGTACGGAACCCTTTGTGCGCGAGTCCGACTCGCACATGACCGGTTTTTTGTATTATTATTACCTACTCGTCCTTGAAGGCACGGATCATGGTGCGTTGGTGAGAATCTATATAAAAACAGCGCCATCTAGTTTCGATATCATCGAAATCGATTCCACTCTGTATCTACCTAGGTGATGTGATGGTGGACTCCTAGATGGCGTTGTAAAACTCGAGTTTGCGGCAATTAGTGAGACGCTGGTGCTGCCATCTGTTGAAGTAATGGAAACCAAAAAATAACCCGAGCAATTACCTGACTTAGGGAGGTGTCATTTCTTTGTATGGGATTGGGTATCTGTACGAAGTATTATATTATCTGTGGTACTGGGTAGTTGAAATCACACACAGCACTTGACTCAAACTCCAAACGTTTATTTCTATTAAACCATTTAGGTACAGAAACTTATTAACTTTCTAGAGTTGAGTCGTCCATTCGCAGAGTATTATGGTTGAGGAGAAGAATGGACGAAGAAACTCCTCACACTCATTTTCACAACTAATCGTTCACTTCACTAAACACTTATAATTACTTAGTATTTCAATTGTTTTGCTAATCTTATGATAACGTGACTACTCGTTGGTCACGCGTCCATTCTGCCTGCGTGAGCGGAAGTACCACACTATCCGTTCAGCAACTTATTACAATAGTAAATTCAATCAGCCTCACAAATAATACTGAAACACTTGTTACTATTAAATAATGACAGAATTCACCAATTTGAACACGTTTTCAATTATTAATAATAAACTAGTTGTCTCATTACTTTTTAGTCTTTAATCTGTGCTATGCCTATCATGGAACATTTCCGGTGATGTAAACAGTTATGTTAAACAAAAGCTTTTTACTAATAAATCACTGTGTAAATAGTCTTATTAATTTATAGTTGGGAATCTATTATTGAGACTTACTTAGTTCTCGTACTTAATTTAAGCATTCAGGTATTGATGGTAAAATCACAGTCGGCGCCATTTTCCCTGACAGGTAACGCCGTATCATAAAGAAACATAATGTCAAGTGATTAACTATTAATTGCTAATATGAGTGAAACCCTAAAGTTGTTAAACAAACATTCTTATGTTAATTATAACGATAGTTTTAGCTAGAACATCGAGTTTAGTTTGATAATTGATTTTCAAGTGATACTGATTAAGACAAGCCAACAGATGGCGCTGTTGCTCTTGATACTCAAACGAAATTAGTCAATGGCACTTACAGGTGTTATAATAGTTGCCAGAGTATCTCACAGATGGCAGTATTATCGTTAATGGAATAAGAAATTATAATTTAACTAGTTACAATCAACAACCTAAACAAACAAACTAAACTAAATTTAAGTTGAATGCATCTTTTTCTTTCTATTTCATTATGAAAAGGACAGAAGATAAATATTAGTTTAATCCTGTCAAATTAGTCAGCACCTGACGTAATTTGATGTAATTTTAGTAGTCAACTTTTTAATCGCGTCTAAAACTTGTATAGCGCTGATTAATTTGACAGAACATAACTAAAATTTATCTTCTGTCCTTTTCTTAATGAAATAGAAAGAAAAAGATACACTGAACTTAAATTTGGTTTAGTTTGTAACCAAGGGAATCGGCACCATTATGTAATAAGCAGTGATGGGAATAGGTAGTGCTTATTAGCCTAAACTTCGAAGAACAGAGACAAGAATCGGAGACTTCCTTAGACCACAGAATAGATAATAGTACTTGGTTAGACTGTATTTTTTTCCGGGACATCACGTAAGTACCTACATCAAAAATTAATGTTATTTGGAATAAGTAATTGGTCTATGTTTACCTAAAGTTTGCGACTAGACATAACATAACACAGTCGTTACAACCATCAAAATTTCTGAAAGTTTTCTTTTTTTAAGAACATTTTGGAAACGACTTCTTCATCATAAAACTATGAAACGCTATCTTTGTCAAGGAGCCGTACACGTTTTGAAGTAAATATCTACTTTCTAGCTCACTCTCGGCCACGTTTGTTGAAAGGACAAGACTGAATTAGTATGGAGCTTGGTACTTTATTCAAATTGAACGCAACCACAGATTTTACTGTATTAATCGGAAGAGGATAAAATATAATTTAACTTAACTAAATCCATATCACGTAAATATCCTGCAAAATAAAGATATTCATTTTTGAAGTTTTTTATTTTTTGTTCACAATGCAACACAGGTAGATTTTGGTAACACCGTGTTTTACGTTCCTATCCTATCCCAGCGCTAACTAAGAATAATTGTGAGGATGGTCGTACTGAAACGCATTTTTGGTAATCAAAGTAATAAGAATGGTTACGAGAATATAATGAGGAATAAAAATGAAAAACAAGGTGTACCTACCGACATGTTGTGCTTTGAGCAAATATACTTAAGAATGCATTCAGCGTAATTCGGAACTCGCTGCGCTGAATGACATTTGAAAAAAGCTAGATGTCAATGTCACAATCATGTCACAATAGATTCCGTCAGAGAGTTGCGTAGACAGAGTACCTATTATAGAATACTCTGTCTACGGAGAGTTGAGACAGTTAGTGATTTGACTGCGTGCGTTCTGTTCAGTGTATTATTCGGTGCAAAAATAGAGTGCATCATCTATATTAGAGAGATAAGAATACCACCAGTGCATATTTGTAATCATAAATTAGAATTGGGCCCAAACTCAGCACAGCGCCATCTATTGACATTATTAAAACTTCTCTACATCTACACTAAATAGTAGATCTTTGGACATTATTTTCTCGAAAATGCAGGCAATTTCCAGCTTGGAACTTGAGATTAGGCAGTCTATTGTGCAGTATTATCTGTGTTAATTTTCTTTACAGTAGTTAGATTATCTCAGAATAAAGTACCAAAAAAAACCATGTCCTTTCTAAAGTTCAAGTGATTTATTATTTCAAAAACAAAAGGTATTTGAATTTTATCTTACTAAAATATATTTCTGAAGTATATTTCAAAATTCTAAAATAATAGCCGGGTTACATTGTTTAGTAACACACTTAAACTTTAAAAACATCATTTAATCTTTATTGCAACGAAAGTACAATGGGCGGACTTTTATGGCTGCGCATTTAGTTATCTACTCTTAGAATTTACAAAAAAAAACTCGTCGTGGTCGCATAATAAAATATAGTCTAAGGAAGTCTCCAATTCTTTTCTCTGTTCTTCTTCGAAGTTTAGGTTAATAAGCACTACCTATTCCTATCACTGGTAATAAGCTTAGCATAAAGGTGACCTCGCGGCGACATATATATAGTTTTTTTTTTTTTAATATTATTATAGAGTAAATTGATTGATTTTTATTAGATTTTATTTATATTATTGTAGATTATTATAGATTTCTGCATGTTTGAACAGTACATTGTACCCTTTCATTTGGTGTATGATTCATCCTTGGCGATCCTCGGACCACATTTGGCCACTATCTTTTTGTATATACGTGTACAGAGAGCTGTATAAATTAGATATCCGTCACGCATTAAAACATTCAGCAAAAGGGGTAACGAATTAATGCAGATGAGTGCGAGTGAGAGAGACGGATGGATCCGAATACACGGACGAAGCGTTAGAGGGTAGGGCCCCTGAAACGGACATAGGGTTACTTTTTTTTTCGGATGGGAAATCATCAAATAACTCCTCCCGCTCTGGGCTGAGCAGGAGGGAGTGTCAGACTTTTACTGACTAAAACCAATCCATGTTCCTTCATCGCCCTTTGTGTTCCGGGGCCACGGTATCTCTTTCGAACAGTCCCGAAACCCCGGGACATAGGGTACCTTTCAACACAAAAACAAGTGCTGTTCCCGAGGAAAACTACAATAGCTTTCTTATGATATACTTAGATGGCGCCATTTGTCTTTCTCTCCGATCCGAAATGATCGTCAAATTTTAAATTATCATATCGGTTTGAAATGTCGTAAGGGACACTGAACTTGCTAGCGGATTTTCAACTTTCAACGCTGAGCCGAACTTTGCATTTATCTACACTAATATTATAATATAAAAATATATAATATTATAATTTGTGTGTATGTTTGTAATGAATAAACTCAAAAACTACTGCGCCGATTTCAACAATTCTTTCACCATTAGAAAGCTACATTCACCCTGAGTAACATAGGCAATAATATATAGTAAAATAAATAATAAATAGTTAATATATTTTATAACCGTAACACCCCCTTTACCGTTTTATCCCACGGGAACGGGAAATACGTGGGTGAAACCGCGTGGCATCCGCTAGTATTTGCTAAAATTGCGTTCAATATCCCTTTCTGCATTTTAAATTTCTTAAATCTATTTTATTCGAATAAAATTACTTTAACTCGTGACCTGAAGCCTGTTTATCCCTCTCAGCAATTCGATATTGTATTAAAATATGAGAATGTTTTCAGATAGTATCAAAAGGTAGCGATCAAGTGGCGATATCGTCTAAATATGAAACGAGAGAAGATGTAGCCGTCATCAGAAACTATGGACAGTTACTTGTTGAGGTAAATCGAAATATTTTATTTATTTATTAAACTTCATGTACAAGGGTGGTACATAGGCGGACTTAATGCCACAAGGCATTCTCTACCAGTCAACCTTTGGGTCAAATAGGATAGCATTGTGATAGAGTACAATAAAAATAAATTAGAAAAATACCATTTTGTAAGCATCAATTAAAAACACATAAATGGGTAAAAAAAACATCAAATAATAATAAAAAAATAATAAATAAAATAAAATCTAATGGTGTCTATTCTGTTGTGCACAAACTAAACTTAATTTAGGCTATTGCTATCTTTTTCTCTCTAATAAAACGAGAAAGAGACGGACGTAATTTAGAGCTGTCAAATTTAGTTGGAACTAATATTTCTATACAAATGAAGGGTGCACGTAAAAACATGTCGACTAAAAACACGGTGAAGCGCAAGGCTAGTTTGACATCTCTAACTTAGTTCATAGCTATAGCCGTCCTTTTCTCGCACTTCCTTTTAGTAACAGATAGCAATAGCCTAAATTAAGTTTAATTTGTGCACAACAGAATTGACACCAATATTTATATCTACGTAATATCTGCTCTAGTTTTCTGCTAGAGTAACTGGAAACACTAACTTCTTATTTCTTTATCGTATGTATAGGTATCTAAGGAGACAGGTGCGTGAGGAGCTCGTGGCTAAATAATAACAGCCGCTCGGGTCGATCTTTAGGTTAAGCCGTGCTTGCCTAGGTGTGTCTGTGGAAGCGTGACCGCCCATTACATACCGAGTTTCCTCCGTGCCTCGGAAAGCACGTTAAGCAGTTGGTCCCGGCTGTCATTTGTGATCTTTGACAGTCGTTACAGGTAGTCAGTGGCCCAATACGTCTGACAATCAGTCTTACCAAGGGGTATCGTATTACCCGGTATTAACTGGGTTGTGGAGGTCAGATAGGCAGTCGCTCCATGTAAAATACTGGTATACAGCTGCTTACGGTTAGACTGGAAGCCGACCCCAATAAAACTTGGGAAAAGGCTAGGCAGATGATGATGCATAGTGCTTAACTTGGTGTCAGAGTTTTTATGCTCTCCATGGGCCACTGATTTGTTTTACATGCCGTCATGAAATATCTCTCAGGCACGCTGGTGAAACAGTAACTTATTTGCTATTTAACTGTGTTTACAATAGGCTTGTCAACTGAAAAAATCTAATTACTCCGTCAGTTAGATTATCAAAAAAAATTTGACTCGTATTTTTTCTTTTGTTACGTAAACCAAAATTGACGAAGATACGACGCTTTTAAAATTCTCAATACGTCACGCCGCGCGTCGTGGTATAATTTTCAGTGCGTTCTGACGTCACGAGCCCTTTTTTTTTTTTTTTTTTCGGATGGGAAATCATCAAATAACCCCTCCCGCTCTGGGCGGAGCAGGAGGGAGTGTCAGACTTTTACTGACTAAAACCCATCCATGTTCCTTCATCGCCCTTTGTGTTCCGGGGCCACGGTATCTCTTTCGAATAGTCCCGCAACCCCGGCAGGCATCGGTCCTTGCGGACCCCTTCCTTTTTGCTGACTCTCTTTGAGGCGCGCGTGGAACACGAACGCGCCGTCGACACGGCCTGTCGTCATGAGACGGACGGACGGCGAGCTAGCCCATAGCTCACCGTCCACAGGCCCGACGTCACGAGCCCTGAGTTTTGATGCGTTTGATCTTTGTCAATATTCATTGATTTACAAAAACAACAGAAATACGTGACCATTATTTTCCAATACTCGTAACTGACGGACTAAATAGATTTGCAATTTATTGATGGTGGAAACTAGCCTATTACGACGGCTAATTTTGTATTGTTCGACTATTGGATACTGTTTTTTAAATGGAATATGAATAAATAACGTCTGTTGTTTTGTTGTAGATTTCGGCGTCTGTACCAGACGGCGTAGTGTGTTTCTTCACTTCTTATTTATATTTAGAAAGCGTTGTTGGTGCTTGGTATGACCAAGGTAAGTAACTACACAAATAAATATACAGGGTGGCGATTAGGTCACCTGCATCCGTCAAGGGCCACACCTACCCTATTTTTTTGATGTGACACATCTATAGGTGCGGAAAAATTCGTGGCGGGCGTGGCTATCTAACCCGGCCCGAAAAATCCCGAACATTACCAACCTGTTGAAGCAGCATAAGATCTAAGCCAGCTGGTCTCGGGGCACAGAGCGCTATGTCACAATCTGGTGACTTCGATTTCGATTCCAGCGTAAGGATTTTTTTTTGTGAATCAAGTCATTTTGCTTTTATTTTATTTTATGTTTGTTTTTTATATTGACTTTTTTTAAGCATATTACTTGTACAAAATAATTTCGATGTTTCACATCTGCCAGGCGGCTCACTTTTTTTTACGATTTTCAAGACGAAAGTTGTTTAGAAACGTAGACCGTCAGATCACGATCTCCACCATGTATTTGCTGCTTTTGAGTTGCCCACCATTTCATAATATGAATGTTATAATTATTGTACAGGTGTGGTGGCGAGCTTACAGCGACACAAACTATTGTTCATTGAAACTCAAGATTCTGCTGAAACGAGTTTTGCCCTCATCAATTACATAAAGGTGGGCTTCATTTATATTGAAAACCTTCACGAAAGCTTTGGTGGTGGTGCATCACGAAAGTCTAAGAGAAGAGAATATTTTCGCACTCGATTATTCCTAGAGATTGATTCAATATTTAACATTGGTGTCGATTCTGTTGTGCACAAACTAAACTTAAGAGTCCTATTACATTTTTTAGGCAAATTTTTGATTTTTACTTCCTGGATCAAATTATTTCAGTCGGCGTACACGAGTCGATAATAATAGCGATATTTGGACGATTGTCGATTGATATTGACGAATATTAGAGACGAGACTGAGGAGCGAGCTGAATTGAGAATTATAGTAGGTGCTTTAATTTTATTTATTGTATTTTTGTCTTATTATATTGACAAACGAAAACTAATGAAACTAATTCATTGTAGATCGAAGTTTTATATCATATTAATTTGTTTGATAAAATTGAGTTTATTTGGAATATAATGGACGCTGAATTAAGACATTTATGGCTTAAATTACTATTTCTTTACGATTTTTTCCGTGAAAACTCAAGGAATTTAAAGAAATTCTAAAATTCCAATAAACAAGTAAAACATTCAACTTATCTTTTAATAATTTTAGCTTTTATAAGAATTGAATGTAACTATGTGAATTTGAGCGTTAAAGTTCCATCGTCGACGGTTTTTCTTGCAAACTGAGTTCGTAAAATATTTATAGTAAATTACACGAAAAGAAAAATGAAAATGTGTAACTCCAACTTACAAGAAAGAGATTGGCACTATCGTTATTCTTAAGCAAATAATTAAAATAGCTTACTGCTGCTGAGAAATACTGCGTCAAAAATCATGAATTTACGCTTTAGCTATTGCTATCTTTTACTAAAAGGCAGTGCGAGAAAAGGACTGCTATAGCTATGAACTAGTTTATGCCTTGCGCTTCACTGTGTTTTTAGTCGACATGTTTTTACGTGCACCCTTCATTTGTATGGAAATATTAGTTCCAATTAAATTTGACAGCTCTAAATTACGTCCGTCTCTTTCTCGTTTTATTAGAGAGAAAAAGATAGCAATAGCCTGAATTAAGTTTAGTTTGTGCACAACAGAATCGACACCATTTTCTATTATGTTTTATTAAAAGACACACTCGATATCTTGACGATTTTTTCTGTACTGTTTCACTTTGCCCCACCACTGGTAGAAGGAATGTTAAAAACTTTGATGACTGCTTTGCCTCACCAGAGATTATTGCGCTAGAACTGTTATAGTTGCTGTCAGTTAAGATCGCAATAGCGGGCATTGACCCACCTACATTTATTAAAGCTCTTAACTATGACATCCAAAAATAAGCCTGTTCAAGTCTTGAATCGTCATTTATCGTGATCTTCAATAATTTTACCCGACTGCGGCGAAGCCCAAAAGGAGGGTTATGTGTTTTCCCTGTATGTATGTGCCCTCGTAACTCCTCAACGGATGGAGGGATTTGTATAGTTTATATGTCGTTAGATTCGTCTTGATGGCGCAAGTGTCACTGCTCACACGCTACATTAAAATCAACAAACAAGGAAAATCGCGGATTTGGGGAGCCAGATTCTGGAGGTCGAATTTTTTTTTTCTTCTAATACCGTCGAGTGGGGTATCAAAATGAAAGGTTTTTAAAGGTGATTACAAAAATATATGCAACTTATATGTTTGAATGTAATTCGAAATGACAAATAATATAAAAGTAAATAAAATTCTAAGTTTTGGCACGTTCTGCAGCCTGAACGGCTAGATGGAGTTTAGCTTGAGAGGTGTCATTAGATTCGTATTTACTGTGAGAGTGACTCTGGGTATAGAAAATGGCGGATTTTTAGCGCCAAATTCAAATGTTTGGCACGCTCTGCAGCCTGAACGGCTCAATAAAGCGGGTGCGTACCATTTGATATAGGTAATAACAAAAGTTCTAACGACCACATGACCTAATATTTAGTTGGTATAATATAAAGTCTATAGTAACCTTTAATATAATTTTGAAACGTCTACTTTGTTTTGTATGTGTCGCAGTCAACTAGTTTAATTAGCCGTTCAATCAACTCTTAAATCTCGTCTAACCAGCTTTTTCGGGACTAAGGGCACCCCGATGTTAGGTTAGTTAGGTTCCTTCAAACCCTGCAAGACAGAAATAGGAGCCCCGCATAACGTTGTCTCCGTTGACTACACTTTTTGGCCAATATAAAGTGTTTTTTGAGGTTAGGGCACGCCGAGTTAGTTGAACGGCTAATTAAACTAGTTGGCTGCGACATATACTTATGCAAAAACTGATTCGATTATAGACCAGGCGTCGTCATTAAATAATCTAGACTAAAATCATTACATTCAATATGGGTCCCGACTGTTGCAGTCAATATGTCCTGTCTCCTGAGCTTGTTTTATTCTTTTCAGTTTTTATTTTTTTTATTTAAAGTAATTAGTTTTTTTTACGCAGTCGGGTTTTTTAATTTTTTAAATTATTTTTTTATTTCTAATGAAAAACGATAGGTACTATCGAGAACACTCCAGCCTGACCGCTAAGCTAATTTTTGCTTGCACTCGCAACATAGAAACGCTATCTAGCCCAGCCCCGTTGACTTTGTATAGAAATAGTTAATGAAAAGATACCGAATCGGCCGAGCGCACTGACGACGCACGCCAAACGAGAGTTATTGTTATTTTCAAATTCAAAATTCAAATTCAAAATAATTTATTTCAATCCATTTAGGATCATAATTGCACACACACACTTGAAATACAAATTGACAATTATAAAATAACAATTACAGCATTTACACTTATAATAATATAAATTAAAATGTCAGACTAAATAAAAATTAACAATTATAAAAATTAAAATTCGAAACACATTATGTAACTACAACAATAATTAATTTAATAGACAATACAAATTAAAACTTATGACTAGTAACACACCTGCCTCTGAGTCATTTGTTTGTTTGTCATAACATTAACCATATAACAATGGTTAATGTACCGACAATCAAACCTGTTCGCAAATACGCTCAGGATAGTGTTGGAGGTAGCCCGGAGCCTGCGCCCCAGAGATGCGCACCGCTTCCGCATCGTCGTGTAGAAACAGTCGACACGGGCGTCGGCGAACATTCCCGAGGCGCTGCAGTGCCGGGGCAGCCCCAACAGCACCCTGAACGCATTATTATACTGAACACGGAGAGCGTTGTACTGCTTTTGGGTATATGACCCCCACAGGCTGGCCGTGTACAGGGACGTACAAAACGCTCTGAAAAGAGTTATTTTGACGGCCCCCGAGCAACGAACAAACCTCCGGGCGATCATATTGGCCCTCACAGACAACGCCCTCCGCTCCCTATCGATGTCTGCATCGTCCTTCAGGTCAGAGGTCACGATATGCCCGAGATATTTAAATTGTTGAACTCTTTTTAACTCGACACCGTTCAATTTTATAGGTGGAACAGAATCCGGGCAGCTCCGACCCCTGATTTTGCGCGCCAAAGTTGACGCTTTCCTAACTTGCTTTGCTTGGCTATAGGCCCAACCTTTAAGGGGGCGTGACTTGGCGCCTCCGCATGATTTAAGCGAAAAAAAATTAAACTGGTCAGGCGGAAAATACCACGATATTACATGGTTTATTTGTTTTGGTTCGTACGAAGAGATATTAGGGAAAGGGCAATGACCGCTATTGCGATCTTAACTGGCACCAACTATAGTGTTGGATTTAAGTCGGTTCATATTATGGTGTTTCCGTCGGCAGGCATGTGAGAGCGGTCGCGGCGCTGTGCTGCTGTCAGTAGCGCGCGGCAAGGTGTCGGAGGGCGTGGACTTCGACCATCATCTGGGACGCGCCGTACTCATGTTCGGCATCCCCTACGTCTTCACGCAGAGCCGCATACTCAAAGCTCGGCTTGACTATCTGAGGGACCAGTTTCAGGTTAGTCCAAGTAAAGGTCTTCAAGGTACAGATATGAGCTCAGCACAGAATCAACATCACCGGCCCCACTCAAACCGCAGCATTCGTGCTATGAATGAAACTTCATATTGCAATGCACATTAATCAGGGTGTATTTCTTTATATTTTCGGGTTGTACGGTGATGAATGAGTGAAATAGCATTAAACTCATTTCTTCCTAGCTGCTCCGTGCACGTTCATATATCTGCACCCCTAGCCAAGTTACAAACGTTTCGTATCGATTCTCTTTCTACAATCGTAAACGCCTCGGCGTAAGCGATTGTAGAAAGCGCTAAACTGGTAGCCAAGTTGACACGACTGAGTCGATCGCTCGTTCTCTAATGTCTGTTGAAAAAACTTACACTTTAGTGTATGGTGAGCGTTCCTACCAAAGAGTTTAGCGATCAACATTTTAAAAACGATAACATTCTATTCAATCATTTTGAACGATGTAAACTTGTCTACGAATTTTCTATGCGTTTGTGTTGATCACGTGATTTAACGTGTAGATAATGTCATTCCCATTCATTTGAATAGTTTTCTACTAGCGTTAACGATTGTAGATTGTCAACTTGGCTAGGGGTGCTGGTGACAGACGCACGCCGCCGCCGGCGCCGGTTGCGTCGAGTATTACGCATATGCGGGTCTAAAATGGCCGCTTTATCAGAATCCACGCAGAATTTTAGTATGAATCACGTTAAAAAATTTAAATTCTTAAAATGGACTCTATGGTTAAAATTATAAAGAACATTTTAAGAATTTTAAAATTTTAACGTGATTCTTATTACGATTCTGATAAAGCGGCCATTTTAGACCCCCCTGACCTTCCTAAAGAATATTACCAATGAAGCCATGCAATGTATGTTCTTCTAGGCATCTCCTCCCGAACGTCCATAAGCACATCAATCTAGATCGTAATATCGTTTTTCCCGGCAGATTCGTGAGAACGACTTCCTAACATTCGACGCGATGCGTCACGCTGCGCAGTGCGTGGGGCGAGTGTTGCGCGGCAAGACAGACTACGGGATCATGATATTCGCGGACAAGCGCTTCAGTCGCGCCGACAAGCGCACCAAGCTGCCGCGCTGGATACAGGAACATTTGAAAGACTCGCTCTGTAACCTCAGCACTGAGGAGGCTGTACAGGTTTGTTGGAGAAATTGTTGCTTAAGGTGATTACATGACGCGAGTTTTATAATGCAAAAAAGCATATGATTCACTGCAATAAACAAAACCAGAAAAATATATGATATTCTACATGATCTAAGCTAGTACGATAGTGTTTTGAAAACATAATACTATTCGATACAAAAAAAATCACGAACTTATCTCTAAAAATTTTTTTAACAAGTAAAAACCGTACTAAAATACATACGATCATTCTGATTTTTTGGCAAATAATTCTTCAAGCTACATATTAGCATCATAGTGTTTTACTTTTTTAGTCCAATCAATAGATTTTTTGTAAATCGCAAAAAAACAGTAATTTCGCACTATTCGGCCCGCAGTGACTGACGTAACAACCACTTAGTAGTGCAGGCTGATTAGTACCTTATTCTAATAGTCTTTCAGTCGAAGTTTGAACCACCACAAATAGAGTTGCTAATTTAGCTGTTGTAATCGCCTTAAATCAATCCCTACATTCCGGAAGGAAGTGGAAGCCTCATCAAGGTTGCAGCATCCAATAGAGATGATGACTGACTAAAAAAATATGATTATGTTTAGTCCGTCAGTTGGATTATCGAAAAATATTGGACACGTGTTTTTTGTTTTATCAAATTAATAAAAATTGACGAAGATAAAACGTGTCAAAGATCATGAGTGGGGGCTTGTGACGTCACATTTGAGTAAAAATGTACTCAAATAGACGTCACACGAGTGTTCGACGCACTGTGTCGTCTTTATTTTTTGTTTACGTGAAAAAAGAAAAAATGTGTCCAAAATTTTTAGGAAATCTAACTGACGGATTAATTAGATTTTTTTTATCATCTACCCTATTACCATTTTGTAAATTCCATCTTTTCCACGCTAACTAAGATATGTATGAGATCGCATTAGCTTGGAATATCCTATTCGCGTCACCTACCTGTCACTCGGAGGACTGTGATCTGTGATCCATAGAAATAAACAAAGAAAGCTTTTCTGAGACGTTTTGTTTGTAACGGTCCGTAAGCTAAATGTCAAACAGAGATAGCAACCTTCCGTTCATCATCATCATCATTTCAGCCGAAAGACGTCCACTGCTGGACATAGGCCTCCCCCAAAGAGGGATTTTTAGGGTTCCGTACCCAAAGGGTAAAAACGGAACCCTATTACTAAGACTTCGCTGTCTGTCCGTCTGTCTGTCACCAGGCTGTATCTCATGAACCGTGACAGCTAGACAGTTGAAATTTTCACAGATGATGTATTTCTGTTGCCGCTATAACAACAAATACTAAAAACAGAATAAATTTAATATTTAAGGGGGGCTCCCCTGTGGACGGTGGGCTATGGGCTAGCTCGCCGTCCGTCTGTCTCATGACGGCAGGCCGTGTCGACGGCGCGTTCGTGTTCCACGCGCGCCTCAAAGAGAGTCAGCAAAAGGGAAGGGGTCCGTAAGGACCGATGCCTGCCGGGGTTGTGGGACTGTTCGAAAGAGATACCGTGGCCCCGGAACACAAAGGGCGATGAAGGAACATGGATGGGTTTAAAGTCAGTAAAAGTCTGACACTCCCTCCTGCTCCGCCCAGAGCGGGAGGAGTTATTTGATGATTTCCCATCCGAAAAAAAAAAAAAAAAAAGGGGGTCTCCCATACAACAAACGTGATTTTTTTGCCGTTTTGTCTAATGTATAGATAATGGTACGGAACCCTTCGTGCGCGAATCCGACTCGCACTTGGCCGGTTTTTTGCCATAATCGCCACGCTTGGCAGGCGGGTTGGCGATCGCAGTACGGTTGTTACAAAAGCACAGAGAACGCTGCTGCCCATTCTGTGGTAAGTCCCTTAGTCGCCTCTTACGACACCCGCAGGAAGATAAGGGATGGTGCTATTCTTTACGTCCGACACCATACGGGTTAACCTTCCGTTACCTGTTAGTAATTACGCCCTGGGTTCAACTCAACAAAAAACTCAAACCCCATACTGTCGTGCCACAATTAATGAAAACCATTTAGTCCGAGATGAGATAAAAGATTTCAACTAAGAGCCCTTATCACACTAGCGGATTGAGCGAATTCGTTGTGCATCCGCGGCGAGCAGAGAAAAAACAGAATTCAGCATGTCTTATGTGAATGTTTTGCCAATAAAAAGGCTCAGTTTTAACCTTTTGACCGCCAGAGCATGGCATAAACACACGCACGTGCCCTCCACGCTAAGCCGCAATTTTATCTACCATTTTGCCACACCTCGTGTCGTTTGGCGTACAGGGCACGCACTTGTTTGTCACGTATATGTGACAATGGTGTCGATTCTGTTGTGGACAAACTAAACTTAATTTAGGCTATTGCCATCTTTTTCTGTCTAATAAAACGATAAAGAGACGGACATAATTTGAACTGTCAAATTAAATTGAACTAATAGTTTCATTTAGATGAGGGGTGCACGTAAAAACATGTCGACTAAAAACACGATGAAGCGCAAGGCGTAGACTAGTTTGACACCTCTAACTTAGTTCATAGCTATAGCCGTCCTTTTCTCACACTGCCTTTTAGTAAAAGATAGCAATAGCCTAAATTAAGTTTAGTTTGTGCTCAACAGAATCGACACCAATGGCGGTCAAAAAGTAAATCATCATGATAATTGATACTTCCTCTAAACATCCACAGATCTGCAAACGCTGGCTTCGTCAAATGGCACAACCATTCACTCGCGAGGATCAACTGGGAGTATCCCTGCTTACCCTACAACAACTGCAGACTGAAGAACAACAAGAGAAGATTGAGAAGCAAGTCATACAGAAATGATGCAAACCATTGTGTCGAAGAGTTTCCAGATATGGAACATAATAGAAAGACTACTGTTGGAACAACAGTTGAGAAAACTGGCTAAAATCATACACAAACCTTGGTTGGTTGAAAAGCCATATAATATGGATAAAATAGGAACCAGAAGCTACCGTCTCGAACGTTTTTTTAAAAGGACTTTAGGGCAGTTCACATTTTAAATGCTCTATCACATACACACATCAACACGGTCTAGGGATATTTAAAAAAAAGCGAATTACTATCAATGTGTTAATTATTTATATGACATGTATATATTTAAAAGATACGTTATTTAATATTCTACCATTTTTTAATAATGGTTAAGGTATAGATTAAAATTTCAGGATTTTATGGAAAAAAAATGAAGCATAGACGGAAACCGTATATGAATGAACTTTTAATTTGTGAGTAAAAACTGAAAAAAATAGAAAAATCATTTAATTTGTGTTTATAAACTTGAAGTTAGTAGTCTGAGAGAGCGCCCATGATGTTCATAACACATCGGCAACGATTCGGCATGCTCAGAACAAGGTTGTCAATGTCTTGCTGCGGAATATTGTCCCATGTCCTTCTGAGGTGCGCAAAAAGTTAATCTTTTGTAGCCAGATTTTCAGGAACTTCCTTCAGAGCTCTTTTTTGCAGCATATCCCACGCATGCTCAATGGGATTTAGATCTGGCGATTGAGCAGGCCAGTCTAAGGCCCTAACATTATGTGTATGTAACCAAGCTGCTACCGTTCTCGCCGTGTGTGCCCGGGCATTGTCGTGCATGAGCAGGAAATCTTGCCCCATTTGTGTTCTGTGGGGCAAGATTACGGGCCCCAGCACCTGTTGGACGTATCGTTCTGCCGTCATATTGCCCGCACCCAAACGAGATCCGTCCGTCCTCCAAGACGAATTCCTGCCCAAACCATAATTGTTCCTCCTTGGTATGGGTGAACTTCCTGAGGGTTCTGGAGACGGCTCCATCGTCCAGGAACTCGCCAAACACGCGTCCTTCGTGAATCTGGATGGAAGCCGAACCTGGATTCATCCGTGGACAGCACATTGGACCATTGGTCACGGCCCCAGTCCACGTGGTTCCGAACCCATTCTAATCGTCGTCCACGATTGCCTCTCCGTAAAGGTGGGACCCGGAGTGGTCTACGAGAGTGTAGATTGCTTTCATGCAGTCGCCTTCTTACAGTTTGGTCACTCACAAGCACTTGGTGTTACACTCGCAGCCTTTGGACCAATTGAGTCGCCGTTGCATTTGGTTGTGCTCGCGCAGTAATTTGCAAGAATCGGTCTTGTCTGGGGGTAGTGATGCGACTTGGCCCCCGGTGCCTCTCCGCTACTTCACCTGTGGCACGATAGCGTCTCCACAATCTTGAAATTACATTTTGATGGGTCCCTATGGCCTCAGCAACATTACGCTGAACAGATCCAGCTTCCAGCATTCCCACAGCTCGTAACATCTCCGCCCTCGTCAAATGTCGCGTTGCATGGCTACAATACCTCAATTTTAACTTTATCTTTCGTTTAAAAATGAAAAAAAACTGTAACTAAACGTAATTCGTATTGTTTTCTAAATTTCGCACAAATGAAAATTCCGTCTCCTATACATCAAGACATTTTTATGCCACCAAAACAAAAGAATTTTCAAAAATTTGAATTTGGAATTAGTCTGAGATAAATTACAAACAAATCGGTGTATAAAAGATTCCAATGCGGCCAGTACTTTTCGAGTTATTTAATTGAGTATGAAATATCCCTAGACCGTGTTGATGTGTGTATTTTGGCATCACTATGGTTGAATCTTTTCGGGTTTATGCAAGGCTTACTCAAAGTGCCTTGAATAAATGCGCGCACAATTTTACAGAGGTACTCATGTCTTACCCGTAATAGAGATTTACAGCCTTATTCATAAAAAGTTAGAGCCTCGTTGAAGGCTCCTTGATGGCCCGATGCTAAAAAACATGATTCATAAACGTCTGTTAACGCTAATCAGTCCATCAAGGCTCTGCTAAAGTTAGACAGCCTTATTCATAAAAAGTTAGAGCCTCCTTGAAGGCTCCTTGATGGCCCGATGCTAAAAAACATGATTCATAAACGTCTGTTAACGCTATCAGTCCATCAAAGCTCTGCTAACGTTAGAGAACCGTTGACCCTCCTTTATCTCCCTGCTAAGTCACAAAATGGCCGCCGGAAATTTGAACAGCTGACTTTGACAAGAGCAAAAAACCATACCGAAGATAATTTTAGTGAAGGGAGGGTTACACAGATTAAAAAAAATCCAGGAAAAATTATTTTCAGGACAAATTCCTGAAAAGAAATTTTCCTGGATTTTTTTTTCAAAAATCCTTTTAATTAGGTTTTTAAGATGATACGTGTACTAACAATAAATATGAAAAAAATAAAATTAGGATGATTAACATAGTTACAGCTTTTTGCACTTATCGGAAATGGCGGGAAAACAAACATCTCGCTTTTTATAAAAGTTTTCTTTTTTCTCGTGTGTATTTGTAAAAAAATGCGTTTTCCCCGCTAATTTGCTGTCACTGCTGTCAATTTTTTTTAAATTGTCGATGAGGCCTTTTTTAGAGTTCCGTAGCCAAATGGCAAAAACGGAACCCTTGTATCTAGGTATCTATGGATAGGTCTTCAAAAATGATATTGAAGTTTCTGATATATTTTTTTTCTAAACTGAATAGTTTGCGCGAGAGACACCTCCAAAGTGGTAAAATGTGTCCCCCCCCATGTAACTTCTAAAATATTAGAATGATAAAACTAAAAAAAATATATGATGTATATTACCATGTAAACTTCCACCGAAAACTGGTTTTAACTTAATTAAGAAAAAAAAACACTATTATTAAAACATCGATCAAAGTTACAACGAACTAAAAGAACTTTTATATTATGTTACTTGCTGCTACGGAACTTTTTTGTCTTTTGAAGTCTCTATATAGATGCTCTGTGGTCAGTCCGACCCATCAACAGTCTGCTAGCTGACTGCTAGCAGACCCATCAAACCTCAATTAAGGATTTTTTTATGAATAAGGCTGTTAGGTATTATTCTCCAGTATTCAGAAGCTCCAGAAAAGTTGTTGTGACTTTGTAAATAATATTTTGTGCTAAATTTGTTTTCGAAAATAAAAACATATTTTTGAAATCTTTGTCTCTTCTTTATCTTCTTTTTTATGGCATCCGGTTAGACTGGAAGCCGACCCCAACATAGTTGGGAAAAGGCTAGGCAGATGATGATGACTCTTCTTTATCTGTCCGTGCAATCGAGTTGATAATAAAAGCTACTAAGCAACGCGGGCACACTAGCAAATGCTAATATTTATAAATTGCAAAATTGGATGCGTTTCAGCCCTTGTCCAGAAAGGGCGAATGTGCCGCGATTTTTTCGCGCGTTAATGCGTCTCCGTTACATAGTATCGTTCCGTAGCATCCAGAAGAAACGTACAACGTACGTATAATTTTGCAGTCCTCCTCTTCCCTTGATACGTGCACTGTCAGCATCAAGATGACGGGATCTCGGTCAGTTCGTCTTCAAGGACCCACCAAGCAGATTCACTGGTGGGTCTCCGAATACTGATGTAACGTGTCTCCCAAGACCTAGTGTATCCTCTGAGATTTTATTGTCTTCGAAGACCCACTCGGACTATAGTAGTTTTGGAGAAAGATGGCAACATGTAT
Organism: Xestia xanthographa; assembly: GCA_905147715.2. Classification (NCBI taxonomy): domain Eukaryota; kingdom Metazoa; phylum Arthropoda; class Insecta; order Lepidoptera; family Noctuidae; genus Xestia; species Xestia xanthographa. The sequence goes on along the minus strand of LR990661.1, from coordinate 4,852,503 downwards.
TTGCACAAACACACCTAAAACGCATATACCGTCTCCGTTCCGTCGTGGGTAAAAATAGAAAACGTAGCGTCAAAGATAAGGGTTCGTAAACCCGCGCTCGCATATTAAATAACACTCAATCTTTAACCTTCGTCGGCCTACGGCCCGGTGCCCATTGACCCATAAAGGATTATTTGTAATTGTTTCTTTCGTACATTTAAGTTCGTGGTGGGTCTCAGGGGATGTAAACTAGTCACATAGGTCCTACCAGTCAGTCAGTAGGTCTTGGGAGACACATCAGTATTCGGAGACCCACCAGTGGATCTGCTTGGTGGGTCTTTGAAGACGAAGCTATCTCGGTACTCTCAAGTTAGCAACCAGTTAATAATAATGTACTCTGTGGAAGTTAGCGTGTAAACTGGACAACCAAGTCTAGTTAAGTCTTTTGCGAGACTCTGGACTAGACTTCTTGCAGATTGTGGATGCGACGCTATGTACCTAGTAGCGCGCATTACCTTGCCCGTACGGGTTCGTGCAATACGACTCGCGGCGAATTCGTCCCTTTTAAATAAGGTCTTAACGCAGAGAACGGAATGGCCGCGACGGCACTGTCTAGACGCGCGGCTGTTCTAATGTGGTATTGGTGACGTCGAAAGAGCGTTTAGTAACTGTAACCGAAAGTACCAGCGAGGCTTCTCCGTGCTACGAGTAGAGTTTCAAGGGAGTTACAAATAAGACAACAATAAATCTGCTTTGTAACTATAATTACAAATAATGTCAAAATCGAAGAGTAGGAAGTCACGTGATCTACGAATTAGAACCAAATATCAGCGTCCTTACTCTCAGGTAAGGCAATCGAGGATGGCCCGTCTGTCGAACTTGAAGTTCGCCCAAGACGGAGCCACGAAATTAAAGAATACATTCTCATCTGGAGATTCTTTTTTAGGACTCGCTTCTTTCTGAACGGGAGAAAAACTGTTGTTAGGATTCGGTTGAGTATTCTGTGGAGTAAACAACTGTCGCTTAGCCACCTTCCTGTCCTTTCTAGAACCACTTGGGTTTGGAGTATTTTTGGCGCCACTTCCGTGGCTATTACCATGACTGTTGCTGTGGCTATTGCTGTTGCTGTGGCTGTTGCCATGGCTATTGGCATGGACGTTGCCGTGGCTATTAGGGTGGACGTTGCCGTTGCCATGGCTATTAGCGTGAGCGCTGCCGTTTCCTTGGCCATTACCATGTATGATTTGACCATTCCCGTTGCCGTAACCATTCCCATTGCCGTTACCGTTTCCATTTTTATAAGGTTTTGGCACAGAATTACAGTTTAAGTTCAGCTGTTGATATTCCTGTATTTCATTCTGCAGACCCTGAGAGATCGCTTTGGCCTTAGCTTTAGTAGTGGAAGTAGCTTCTATATCTCCCATAGATTTGTGACGCGTTCTTCTAGTATTTGTGAACACTTTCGAGTTCCTTTCTGCGACCCAGCGCCGCATACGTTTAACGAATGGAAGCACCATAAAGAATGCGTTTGGGCTCACACCCATTTTAAGCTTAGGCGTCATATCTTTCTTATTGGCCGGTAGATCAGCCAATGGGAACCACTCACACGCCTTAATCTCATTTCTTGTTCTTGGTTGGAATTTGGTGTCTCTAGGAATGTTACCAATAATGTATAGGCGGACAATTTGTTCATGTATTATAGCTTCTATAAAGTCGTTTTTGTTAATCAGCTTACTGATGTCGAAGCCTGTTTCTTCAAGTACCTGGAACAACAAAATTATTGTTATCAACATGTTCCTAGCAGATTCTCTAATAGTCAGTATTTTTTTCATTATCTACACTAATATTATAAAGAGGAAAGATTTGTATTTTTGTGTATGTTTGTAATGAATAAACTCAAAAACTAATGTGCCGATTTCAAAAATTCTTTCACCATTAGAAAGCAACATTCATCCTGAGTAACATAGGTTATATTTTATCCCCGTAATCCCACGGGAATGGGAACTACGCGGGTGATACCGCGTGACGTCCGCTAGTCTATAATAAATAGACAAGGTCGCCAGTGTGTTCATCGAGAAATTAGTCGTGTCGCTACAGTCCATCAGAGCGAGTCGACAACTTTGCTGTTGCAATTTACCCGTACCAGTGGCTTTTGGCCGGGAGCAGCGGTGGAGCAGTGGTGGCGGCCCCTACTTACGAACAGTAAGTCGTGGGTTCGAACCCAGACAGGCGCATTACTTTGTGGAATTTATTTCATCACCACTGCTCTTAAAAACGGTGAAGGAAAACATCGTGAGGAAACCGGCATATTATCCTAGAACCAAAAATTCGAAGACATGGACATCTACCAATCCGCACTGGGCCCGCGTGGTGGATTATAGCCCATTCCCTCTCATAGGGAGGCCTGTGTCCCAGCAGTGGGAACATTAATGGGCTGATAATGATGTGTGGCTTTTGAATGAATTTGCTTGGGAATAATGATTGATTTTATAGTGAAAGTAAGTTTTACTGTAAAATCAATGATGCACACACACATGCTAAGCACATTCCTTTCTTTGTTACTGGTTTAGTTTCAGATTTTCATTGATGACTCCTCACTCAATAAGTTGGCTACGATTGTGGGAGCAGTATTTTATTTATTTATTAAAACTTTATGCACAAGTAAAAAAAAACTGTACAAAGGCCAATGACGTATTATATATATTAGATAGGTATATTAGTATTTATATATCATTGACAAAGGCGGACTTAAGGCCTTGGGTATTTTCATTTTATACCTAAAAAAAAAAAAATTTGTTCCTTTACCTCCCTGGCAGCACACTTATACGGCTCCTCATCCTCATTGACCTTCCCTTTAGGGAAGCCCCAAGACGCCTTCGTCCAGTAGGACTGGACCAGCAACACGTGCGTTAGGTCCGTGTCCAACAAGATGGCGCCGTAGGTCGGCACGGTCTGTTTGTACTCGCGCCAGTTGTCTAACACCACGTCCAGGCTGCTCACGTGCTCACGGAGTTGCGGGACGTGCTAATAAAGTAGTTTGAAAAGTAGCTTTAATTCCAATGTAGTTTAATTTTTACTTAAGAGCCTATACTACCTCAGATTAGCAATTCTATTTGTGGTGGTTCAAACTTCGTTTGTAATACTGTTAGAATAACGTTCTAATCAGCTTACACTACAAAGCGGTTGTTACGTCAGTCACTGCGGCCGAATAATGCGAAATGAGTGGTTTTTATTCTTTATAAAATCAAATTTTCGTCTTTTGGAAAATATAAAAAACATAAGACCTGCTTTATAGTTAGTTCAGTTAGTATGCAAAGTTTTATGATCTAATTTGAAGTACTTTTTAAATTCCAGCGGTTTATTGTTCGATATGGAGGTAACTTTGGGATTTTTTTCTATAGAGAAAATTTTATGAAATCGTGTTTTCGCCAAACATAAGACCTAACATTAATCCTCAACTTTACCATATATTTATTTCAAAATTAATGCTGCAGTATTTTAGGCGTAACGGAGGATGATGCTAAGCCATTTGAGGTAATATAGACCCTTAAACCGCCTGCCTTCAAAGCAAGAGTGAACAGGCATCTTCTGGGCACGCTCGTTCTATCATAGATCTCATCCATCGCTTTCCATCAGGCGTGATCGAGGTCAAGAGCAGGCCCATATTGTAATAAAATGAAATAAAACTTTTTTTTATGACTTTAGTTAAGTAGTCATATTCATAAAGTGGAAATGTGTGTACTGTAACAGGAGGTTTTGTATTTAATTTTTATTTTAAACATTCCAAATTGTCCCGCAGGTGGAGCAGATTAGAATATTCGAATTTTAAAGTCAGACAAACTACTTACTTGAAAAATATGTGCCGCAAAATCCCTTATACCACAGGGGTTAAGTCTGGTGGTCTCATCAGTGCAATAATAATCTAAGTAGAACCAGTGCGCCAACTCTATTTGGAAACATATTCGCACCAGATTCCCGCGGTCTTCTGGTGGTAAGTTAATTATGAAGCGGCTGAAAGGAAGAGAATAAGAAAGGTATAAAACTAGGTAAACATGCCTGTAATCCCCAAAAGGGACAGGCAGAGTTACCAATAGTGAGCCTAAATTTTGTCAGTTGCGTTTAAAGCACATATTCAAGTTCCACTGAGAAATTCCAGACAGAATAACCCAATAATAATTTGGACAACCTTGAAAACAGGCCTGCATGCTCAACAGTAGCACTTGCAACCTCTAGACCAAAGAGGCAGTATTGTTTGGTAACCGTGCAGGAACTAGGCCATCCCTTATGATAGGAAATAGATAAGACGAAAATTATCTAGGTGTGTTCAGGGATCTTTAAAGGCACTTTGAAGAGTAGTAATGTCAAAGTGACCATTTCAGCATACCACTGTTCATTTCTGGACATATGAAGGTATTTTAAGATGACCTCAATACCGTTTCTTCCTATTGGAATTTTTGGGTGAGTGTCTTTGTTGTGCATTATATTAATCAAGTTTATTTTAAAGAATGTGAATAACTCAATGTTAAAAATTAACTGTTGAGAAAGTTTTTCATCAAATTTGCAGTATGTCTACTGCTGTTTACCGCATTGGATCCACAAACATATTTTCATTACTTTTATGAAAAAAATGTATTCTTAACTTAGTTGTAGAACTGTAATGGTAATTAATAAAACATAATATTTACCAAGCTTTGGACTGTTTACCAAAAACACAATATTTTGATCGTAAAAAGAAAACAACCTACCTGCACAGGTCATCTAAAATATCGATAGGTATAGAATGTTGGCTTTTATGTCCATTACCAGCAGTTGATCCCATCTTATTTGTTTATCTTTAACAATTTTTTATCGTATTTTTAGTAAAAACAATGGAAAAATTTCTATTTTACTGCTTTTCTTTTGTGTTGTAAAATAAATCCACAGATAATAAAATTTTAAGCCAAAACAAAAATCATAAACATTTTCGCGCCCACGTTCCAGATACCTAAAATATGTTAGGTGTTGAAGCATACGCTTTTCAAAAATCACTGATTCTCTCGTATCCGAACGGAAAAACAAACGTCAGATGTCATCTAAAAATTATCAATACAACACAGCTGTGAACGTGTAAGTAAAATAGAACATTGGGATATAATTCGATTTCTCCATCCATTCTATGTTAACTAGATACCAAAATGGATATCACGCCGTTGTTCAGAGCGTACATAAAGACGGTGAAAACGCGGAACAAAGCTTTCGGTATTCAAAGCCCCACTAGCGATGATAAACAACGCATACTTCGAACCAAGCCAAAAACCGCTTTCATGATTACTGCGAAGGATATAACTTCACAAATAACAAGACTGCGGGACTTTTTGCTGGAGCACCGCGAGAAATACTTGAGCTTCTACGATAATGTCGGCGAGGATCAGACGATGACTGACGCGGAGAGAGATCAAATAGACACAGGAGCCCAAAGGATAATCAATACTTGTTCGCATTTGCTGAAAGAGTTTAGGAATGACAATCGCAAGGTAACGGCGGCCCCTCAGATGAAAGAATACATGGAAGCAGTGGCCGACCTCATAGACATGTACTTGAAAGCTGTGTGTAAGATACACAGTGAACTTAAAGCTTTACGAGTGAAACGAACTCTGGTAATCCGGAAACTGTCGCGCTTGGAGCTACCACAAACAAAGTCAAACATTCCAAACCCTTTTCTTGTTAAAATAGCAGAGAATACTGACAAAGTTTTAGATAAAGATATTGAAGAATTGGAGGAACCAGATACAGTAAAGAAGATGGATTTGTGTGAGAATGAAGTGGCTGTGTTAGCTGATGCGGAACTCAGTGCTGAGGAGTTGCAGATGTTTGAGTCAGAGAATGTGCAGCTCCTGAATGAGCTGAACAGCATGACGGAGGAAGTGAAAGCTATTGAAAGCAAAGTGCTTCATATTGCAGAGCTACAGGAAATATTCACTGAAAAGGTGATAAAGGAATTACTTCTAATTTTTCTTTTTTACAAAGAATATGATTGTTATTTTGTTGAACCTAAGGTTTTATTTAAATAAACAAACTCACACATTTCTCATAAGGGTAGGCAAAAATAACAAACTCCAATGTGCATCCATAACATAACATCACGCCTGTTAGCCCCGTAGGGTTAGGCAGAGGTGTACCTAATAGTACACCAATATTTCGCTAGTTATGTTTAAGTCCCATAATGTTGTAGGGGGCAAGCCTATTGCCATCAACCGGGCACAATTCCAGACTCCGTGGCTGCTACTGAAAAATTCCTGAAGGAAAAACTCAATAACTCTGCTCGACCTGAGAATCAAACCCAGGACTTTATGCTAAGCATGTCTTGTGCAGCCATCTTTGTATATTCCCTTTGTAAGCAAAAACTAAGGTCCATGTTTATTATAAACTTGTGGAATCTGAGGTACCGTACTACAAGTATGTGCCTGACCCAGTTCTCGGGAAAGACCATGTCACCTCTCGACACCGGCAGACCCCAATTTTTTTATATTTCTAAATGTTTTTTTTAATAAATAATTTAAATGTAGAGCCGATGTTGTAAAATAAAAAAGAATGTTACCACAGTATGTGAATGTTTAATGGAACATCACAAAACAATCTCAAACAATGACTATCTGATTATGGCTAAACAGCCGATCGCAGAAAAAAGAACACATAAATATTAATAATAATTATTGTCAATAAAATTAATTAAATGTGAATAATGATGATGATGATGTGTTGTGATTAATTGTGTGTGTGTGTGTTATTTTAATTAATTGTGAATAATTGTATGTTTCCAGGTGTTGCAACAAGAGCAAGACATAGACAGAATATCTAACACTGTGGTGGGGTCCACTGAAAATGTTAAGGATGCCAATGAACAAATAAAGCAGGCTATTCAACGGAATGCAGGGCTTAGGGTTTATGTACTTTTCTTCTTATTAGTCATGTCATTCAGCTTACTATTCTTAGATTGGTATAATGATTAAATGGTATGCTTGATGGAGTATCTTTGTTTTTTTAATGTTTTCAATATGATATATCCAGTATCCAAATCTGAAAGAGATGCAACATTATAAAAGTTTTGACCATGGTCTATTATCTATTCTGTGCCATGGTGGTGAATGGGGTTGGCAACTGTGGAATAATGGCGGTAGCATCCGTTCTGGTATCCAAGCCAATAGCATTAAATGTGATTTTGACCTTTTGCGTACTAGTCTGATGCTTTTTACTGGTAATTTTTTGGGACAAGTTAGCTGTATTTTTAGGATGATGATAAACAACCAGGGTTGTTGGGAAGTCTAAAGGATTCAGCCAGCTAGACTAATGTAGTTGGTATTACTTAATAGAACCTATGCTATCCTCATAAGAAAGTACCTATTTTTATTGTTCATGCAGTTCAGCCAGAGAGTATGAGTGAGGCAGTTCAGGCAGTTTAGAAACTTCTACCAGTGTTGCCAACTCAACTACTTCAAAATGTGCTAGATTGGGGTAAAAAATATGCTAACCTTCTGTAAAAATACAAAAAAAACAATGCTAACTTAAATAAATGTCAGTAATAATAATAATAAAGCCATTTATTCAACAGTAATACGTAATACAATTTCTTTAGTCTATCTTATATAAAATCTAGGTTGTCTTCTGCTGATTGCCAATCGGCAAAGGCCTCCTCCAACCTTTTCCACTCATTTCTATCCTTGGCAACCCTGCTCCAGGTCACACCTGCGAATTTGACCAGGTCGTCCTCCCATCTTTGGCGGGGTCTTCCCCTCTTTCTTATGCCATTCCTGGGGTACCATTCTGTGACCTTCTTACTCCACTTCTCCTTCCCTCTACTCATATGCCCAGCCCATTTCCATTTCAGTTTCCTGACATTTGTTGCTATGTCCCGAACCTTTGTCTTCTTCCTGATGTCTTCTAACCTGACTCGATCTTTTTTCTTGATACCCATCATGCTTCGCTCCATCGAGTGCTGGCATATGTTTACCTAATTTCTTGCTGTTCAGTTTAGTGGGGGCCCATGTTTGACTTCCGTACATCAATACAGGGAGAATGCATGTGTTGAATACTTTAGATTTAGTTGATATGTGCAGTTTTTTATCTTTCATTATTTCTTTCATGCTCCAATATCTTTTCCATCCATTAGCTATTCTCCTGTTGACTTCTTTTTCAATGTTATCTGTGGGGGAGATAATTTGGCCTAGATAGATGTATTCATCCACGTATTCTATCTCATTTTGGCCAACCCTGATGGTTTCATTCTTAGGTCCGTTGGTCATTACTTTCGTTTTCTCCATGTTCATTTTCAATCCCACCTTGTGACTTTCTAATGCCAGATCATTTGCCATGGCATTCAGTTCGTGTGGGGTTTTTGCAAAGAGAACTATGTCGTCTGCAAATATTAAATGTGTTAACCAGGTTCCATCGATGTTAATTCCATATCCGTCCCAATTTAGTCTTCTAAATATCATTTCGAGGACTGCCGAAAAAAGTTTTGGGGATAGCGGGTCGCCCTGTCGCACACCCTTTTGTATGCTAAAATGTTCTCCTTTCTTTTCTAATTGTATACATGCTGTACTTTCCTTGTATATCTTCCTCAGTATGCTTATGTACTTGCTTTCGATACCTTGTTCTTTTAGGGCCTCCCATATCTTATTGTGAAATAAAGAGTCGAAAGCCTTGCTGTAGTCTATATATGCCATATAATATAATTGGTTGTATTCATAGGATTTTTCTGTGATCTGCCTCATAACATGTATATGGTCCAATACTGAGTAACCTCTACGAAATCCTGCTTGCTCGTCTGGTTGGTTGTCGTCTAATTTTCTATCCAGTCTTCTTAACAGTATTTTCGCAAATATTTTGTATAAGTTAGACATAAGGCTGATCGGGCGATAATTACCTATATTAAGTTTGTTCTAGAATAGTAATGATTATCCATGGTGAAAATATATGTTATCTATGACAGGTTGTCTATGATCGAGTGTCTGTTTTAATTTGGAAATAAATGTTGAACTCCGTCCGTTTCAATCTTTAATTATAAAACATGGCGCAGCCGTAAAAAAGTATTGCAAGTATTTTATTCTTCACGATTATTGAAGTTTAGCAGTAATTATGGAGAATAACTGTGTAAAAGTTTTGCCAAACTTCGACATGCGGGCGAGTAATGCCGGTGATGAGTGGCCACTATGGAAACAATGTTTTGATGATTACCTTATTGGAATCGGGCAAGAAGAAGCCGCAGACCATGTTAAGGTTGCACTAATGAGAAACATGATGGGACTGGAGTCCGCCAGAATTCTTGCAACTCTTCCAGTGTCTAGTGACAAAACAGTAAAATACGAAGGTCTAATAGCCGCGATTAGCAAATATGTTCGACCTAGAGTAAACGAAGTTTTTGAACGTTTCAAGTTTAATGAGAGGAAACAGCAGCAAGAAGAAAAGTTTGATAATTTTTTAACTGATTGTAAAAGATTAATCAGTACTTGTAATTACAAAAGCACAACGGAATCCATTGAGGATCAACTTTTAAGAGACAAAATAGTACATGGCATCTCTGACAAAACGTTGCAAGAAAATTTACTAAGACAAGAAAGTTTGACATTGAACAAGGCTGCAGACATATGCAGAAGTGCAGAGCTAAGTAAAGAACAGGTGAAAATAATGAATCCAGTCAATAGTTATGAAATCGACAGAGTAAAAACAAAGAGTCAGAATAAAAATGCAAGTCCTAAAGAAGAAAAGAAGTTTAATTGCAATAGATGTCAAACAACACATGGTCCAAGACAATGTCCAGCATATGGGAAAAAGTGTAGTAAATGTGGAACATTAAACCATTTTGCAGTGTCTTGCAGAGTCAGAAGAGTGCATACTATTCAGGAGCATGACAGAGATTCGTCGCCAGAGTCATTATTCTGCGGAATGGTCAATAATGGTCAGTGGACCGAGAATATAATAATTGAAAATTCTAATGTGAAGTGTCGTCTTGATACTGGTGCAGATGTTAGCGTTATGCCATGGAAAGTTTTCAAAAGTCTTAATACTAAATTTCAGGTAACTCCAGTACAAACTGAATTAGAAGGATTCCAAGGGACTAAAACTAAACCATTGGGTATGGTTAATTTAAGATGTAAGTATAAAAATATTGAATGTTGTGAAAATTTTATGCTTGTTGAAAGCCAAAATATGTTGTTAGGGTTACCCGGTTGTATTAAATTGAATTTGTTAAAAAGGGTACAAAAAGTGTCAGTAGTAAGTAATGTTGATGAAAAGAAGTCTAAGTTTGTATCTAAAAATTTTGAAGTTTTTAATGGTCATGGTAGTTTTCCCAATAAATGTAACATTCCTACAATTCTTCATGAACCTATCTGTAATCCACCTGTTAAGGTTCCCCTAGCTTTGACTGAACCCTTGAAGAGTGAGTTAAACAGATTAATTAAGCGAGGTGCCATAAAGAAAGTTGAGGAAATTGGTTCTGAAGCTTGTATTAATAGAATTGTAATTATTGAAAAACCAAATAAGAAGTTGAGGTTATGTTTAGACCCAACAGATTTAAATAGGTATGTTATAAGAAAACCAAAACATATGTCTACGGTTGATGAAGTGGCTTCTAGGTTAAGAGATATGGAAGTATTTTCGGTTTTTGATTTGTCAGAAGGATTCCATCATTGCCCACTTACAGAGGAGGCTTCATGGAAATGTTGTTTCGCCACACCATTTGGAGTGTATAGATATTTGGTTCTTCCCTACGGTGTAACCAATGCACCTGAAGTTTTCCAAGATCAGATGGAATTTTACTTTGGTTCTATACCAAATGTTTTATGTTGGTTCGATGATATACTAGTTATGGGGAAAAATGAGTTTGAACATGATAAATCTGTCGAGGAATTGTTAAAAAGAGCAAAAGAAATAGGAGCAGTTTTTAACAAAGATAAATTACAGTATAAGCAAAGAGAAGTTAAGTATATTGGTCAAATATTCAGCAAAGAAGGTATGCGAGTTGATGGTGATAGAGTAGAGTCATTATTACAATTAAAGTCACCTAGTTCTAAAGAAGAATTACAAAGATTAATTGGTTCCTTTAATTATGTTAGGAGATATGTACCAGAGATGGCAGAATTAATGTCACCCTTATGTAAACTTTTGAAAAAAGATGTTGAATTTCAGTGGTTGCCACATCATGAGAAAATGTTAAGTGAATTAAAGTGTCAAATTTCTCAGGCACCAGCTTTGAGCCCATTTTGTACTGATAAAGAAATTATTCTGCAGTGTGATGCATCAAAAAATGGTGTTGGATGCTGTATGTTTCAAAAAGATGATAAAAATATTTTAAGATTAGTTGCCTGTGTTTCTAGGACTATGAATAATGCTGAAATTAATTATAGTCAAACTGAAAAAGAGCTATTAGCCATTTATTATGGTACACAAAAATTTCATAAATATATATATGGTTGTAATTCTGTAAGTGTCCAAACTGACCATAAGCCTTTGTTACCAATCATGTCAAAACAGATTAGTAAGATTGGGTCACCTAGATTAAGACGTTTAAGGTTAAAATTATTAAAATACAGTTTAAATCTGGTGTATGTTCCTGGGAAGCTGATACATTTTGCTGATATGCTGTCAAGGAATAGTAGAAAATTAATTGAGAAAGATGCTGAGATGTTGGAAATGGTACATTCAGTATCAGTACATTTACCTATGAGTTCAGAAAGAAAAAATCAATTTAGACTAGCAACTAGTAAAGACAGAATTTTGACAGAGATTACTAAGTATTACTTTAGTGGATGGCCTGATGAATCCAAGGTTTCCACGGAATGTAAACCATATTATAAACTTAAGGATGATATTTATGTTGAGGCAGGATTAGTGTTTGTTGGTTCTAAAATCATTGTACCAGAATCTATGAGATCTTATGTTCTAAATTTGATTCACCAAGGACACCCTGGGATAAATAAAAGTGTTAATAGAGCTAGACAGCTATTTTATTGGACAGGTATGGCTGAGAATATTAAAAATGTTATTGTTAAGTGTAGAACATGTGAAAAATTTAGACCTAAGAATTACTATGAGCCTATGTTATGCCATAAGATACCTAAGCAGAGATTTAGTAAAGTTGGGACAGATATATTAGAGTTTGCTGGTAAATCATATTTAGTGATTATTGATTACCTATCACATTGGCTTGAAATAATTTCTCTGTTAGATAAGAGTTCTAAATCCATAATTAATGCAATGCAAGAAGTTTTTACTAGATTTGGTTACCCAGAGACTATAGTTGCTGATAATAATCCGTTTTTGTCTTATGAGTGTAAACAGTACTACAAGTCTAAAGATATACAAATTGTCACTAGTAGTCCACATTATCATAGAAGTAATGGGTTAGCAGAGAAGGCTGTACATATTGCTAAGACTTTGTTAAAGAAATCTTATGAAGAGACCATTGATTATAGAGATTCTATTTTACATTATAATAATACGCCTTTAGCTGGTTTACAGATCTCACCATCACAAATTTTACATAGTAGACGCCTAAGAACTAACTTGCCTACTAGCAGTATAGCTCTGGAACCAAAGATAGAGAAAAATGTTGATATATTATTGAATATGAGAAAGTCTGTAACTAAAAACTTTCATGATAGGAAAGCTAGAAGAAAGGAACAAAGTTTTGAGATAGGGGAACAAATAGTGTATAAAACTGATAAGGAAAATACTTGGAAAAAGGGAACAGTATTAAATAAAGCTAAAGAACCTAGATCATACATAGTAAGTGGTAATTCTAGACCACTAAGAAGAAATACTTATCACATGAAAAAGTCTCAAACTAATACAAGTCATGGTTCTAGAGATATGTTTATAGATTTAAGCAATAATGATTGTCATTTAAGTTCACCTAACTGTTCACAAAGTGTTTCACCTGAGGCAGCAAATAATAATAATAATTCAAGTTTGCCTCAGACTAGATCTGGCAGAATTATTAAACCTAGACAGATTTTAGATTTGTAATGAATAATGGCCAACCAATGTTGATTAAACTAAAAATGTTGTTTAGTGTTGATTTCATTGATTTGTTTGTATAAGTTTACAAGAATAATAAATAATGCTTAAGGGGGAGGTGTTCTAGAATAGTAATGATTATCCATGGTGAAAATATATGTTATCTATGACAGGTTGTCTATGATCGAGTGTCTGTTTTAATTTGGAAATAAATGTTGAACTTTAATCCGTTTCAATCTTTAATTATAAAACAAAGTTTATCACCTTTTTTATATAACAATACTATATTAGATTGCGTCCATTGTATCGGGATAATTTCGGTTGCTAAAATTTCATTAAATAGTTTCGTGATTACTGGTAACAGGACATTTTTTGCCATCAATAGGATTTCATTTTTAATGCCATCTGGCCCTGGGGCTTTGTCATTACTTGTGGACTGTAATGCTACTTCTACCTCTCGTTGCAGTATGTCGGGTATGCTCTCATCCTCATCATCGTTTAGTACTATCGATTCGCCATGTTCTTCTTGTGTGTTCTCATATAATTTTTTATAGTATGATGTAGCAATATCTTTTATGTCTGATCTTCTATTTTGTTCTATTCCTTTCTCATTTCTAACATTTGTAACCCAATCTTTTGATTCTAACAGTTCTTTATATGCTTTCTTTGTTCCTCCTGTTCTAATGATTTGCTTTTCTATTTTTTCCCTTCTGTTTTGCTTTCTATCCCTTCTCATACTCTGTTTTATATATTTACTCAGCTCTGATATGCGTTTTCTACGATTCTCTGTGTCTCTGGAACTGATTACTTGTTTCCTTGCTTCAAGTAGATTTTTTGTTTTTGTTGATAAATAACTTTTCTTCTTTTCTTTATTAGTGCAGCAGGTACTTTTTGCTAGTTTGATTAAAGTCTCGAACCAGTCGTACTTCTTTTGAATATCTAGGTTCTTGGTTTCTTTCTCAAAGTCTGCAAATCTTTTAGTCAGTTTGTTTGCAGCTTCTTCTAGGTTTTGAATACTCAATTTACCTTCATAGTTCTTCCTGGGTCTTTGTGTCTTTGTATGTCGTAATGTGAGATCCGCCCTGACCATTCTATGGTTCGTGTTGAAATTAAATTTGTTTACAACATTTAAATCAGTGAAATACATTGGTTTGTTGGTGAGAACAAAATCAATTTCATTTTTGTATTTGCCTCCTGGTGATTCCCATGTCCACTTCCTTGAACCTTTCTTTTTAAATTTGCTGTTTAGAATATAGAGGTTGTTTTCGAAAGACATATTAATGAGTCTTTCTCCATTTTTGCTTCGTCGAGTTCCATATGTAAAAGGTCCAAGAACACGTCTTTCTTCTGGCAAGCTTTCACCTGTCTGGCCGTTGAAATCTCCCATCACTATTAAGTTTTTATGCGTATGTCTCTTTAAAGTATTGTTCAGGTTCGTATAGAATTCTTCGATTGTCTTTTTGTCTGCTTGTTCAGTCGGAGAGTAAACTTGCACAATAGACCACATGTCTTCGTAATTGGGTAATTTTATATTTAGCACTGCTAAGCGGTCCGAAATTCCTATGAACTCGTCAACATATTGTATCATGTGCTTTTTGAGAATAAATCCTACTCCATTTTGGCCTTCTTTTTCGCCTATGTGATATAGAAGGAAGTCTTCATATTCTTGTATGTTTTCTCCAGCTCGTCTTACTTCACTCAGACCGAGAATGTCCCATTTGATATCATTTAGTGCATTATTTAGTTCTGTTAGACTCTCGTCCGACTTTAGGGTTAGAACATTAAGTGCTGCTATTTGGATGCTTTCTTTACTATGAGGATTACATTTTTCTTTGTTGCTAATGTTTTTGTTGTTTTCTAGTGTAGCGAATACCAACATAACTAAATTAACATTCCCCAACCCGGCTGGTCCCCGTGGGGAATTAGACCACCACCCACCAACCTACAAAAAAACCAAACAAACATACACTAGAAATAAATGTCAGTATTTATCAAGAAATTAAATCAGGGGAATAGAATATCAATGTCTTGATATTCATCAACATTAGCTGATGTGGAAGGCTGAGAGCTAGAGTCGTAACTCTCTTTGGTTCCGATACAAAGTAGTACATTGTCTGGAACAGTGTAAGACTATCAGCACTTTCCTAGTCTTTCTAAGCCGAATCTGACGTACAAAATAGTATTCAGGGTTCTCACCGCCAAACCGCCACGGAGTCGAGTACCGATTTCAATTTTTATTTCAAGAAAGATTGAGATTTACATTCTCTTCATGTTTCATAAAATATGTTAAAAAAATATGCTTTATTATGAAAAAGCTAAAAAAATATGCTAAAGAAGAACAAAATATGCCAAATTTAGCATATAATATGCTAAATTGGCAACACTGACTTCTACAGTCAAAAAGCAAAACAAAAGAAATTTTCGTTCAGAAAAATTGCACCTCCGAATGTGGGTAAAAATGGTCAAAAAACTTCATTCGCTGGGCTTTTACGGTCGAACGTGAATTATGTAAATTTAATTACGCATTATTTCAGTCGTGATAAAAAATTTGTATACATAATTCTCAAAATACCAAAAAATAATGAGGAAAACTATTGGCCCACGTGAATTAAACAATGAACATTTCTGAACTAAGATCGAACGTCAAAATATTGAGACAACAATGAAATAATTTTGTTTGTTTTTAAAATTGTGATAAAACTACAAATTTCTGCATTGATAATCTTAACTTTTGTGATTTTACGTGCTGTGATTCTTCTACGCCTTTATTTTGTATTCCGCTCCATGTCACTCAAATTTTTTCGTAAAGTCCGAGCTTTCTTCTCACCAAGTGTTGTGCCGAAACAAAATTGGTCACAAACTTCCGGTCGTAGTTATTGTGCTTCAAGTGCTACAGATTCGGAAAAGATGGACGCTGTTAAAACAATGAAGGACTTGGGATACGCGTTCAACACTGGTAAATCAACTTTTTATCTACACTCTTTATTTTGAAGTTCAAGAGTTGGGTTATAGAGATGAGAACAAACTTTACAAGTTTCAGTATTTATCTGAATTCCTATAGAAAAAAGTTAAAAGTACTAGAGGTAAATAAGTACCTACCAATATTACTTTTAACTTTTTTCTGCCTGGGAGACAAAAAGTAGTTGTTTTACATTTATTAATGATAAAGCACAGGTTTAAAAAAATACTTTGAACAACATTAGCTAAAGTCGACTATCTTTGTACTATTTTACAGAAGGACAGTTGCGTAAGGCAGATGCTGATGGCCAACCAACTGAAGAACCATTCCAATTCAATGTCAGTAACCATCACCAGGAATGTCAGGCACATTACGAGGAGCTCGGGAATGCAGTCACAGAATATGTGTACCATTTGATGGAACAGAACTTGACAAGGTTGCCGGTGCCCAAAGATTCCAATAATGGCACTTTTATATTTGTGTCTAAGGATTATGAACTGAAGGATGTATTGGTGATTTTAATTCATGGATCTGGGGCTGTTCGGGCTGGGCAGTGGGCTAGATCGTAAGTAGAAACTTAAAGATATCTTATATTACATAATGCCTCATGCTATGCAAAATCATAGATGGTCTATCATAATCAAATCCTTTTTTTTTTTTTTCGGATGCGTAATCATCTAATGACTCTTCCCGCTCTGGGCGGAGCAGGAGGGAGTGTCAGACTTTTACTGACTAAAACCCATCTATGTTCCTTCATCACCCTTTGTGTTCCGGGGCCACGGTATCTCTTTCGAACAATCCCGCAGCCCCGGATGCTTTGTTCTTTATATACTATTTTTGCTTTTGCAAACATTATGTATCAATCAACTTTTTCCAGACTCATAATCAATGATAACCTAGACATGGGCACGCAATTGCCCTACATCAAGAAAGCCCTTGAAAAAGGATACGGAGTCATGGTACTAAATCCCAACGATAACTGTCTACCCAACGGCAAGAAAATACAGAACAGTAGTTCAGGAGAAGAACATACAAATTATGTGTGGAAAACTTATGTTAAAAGTACAAAAGCTACTTCTATAGCTATTGTTGCTCATAGTTACGGAGGAGTTTTGAGTGTTACGTTAGCTGATCAGCTGAAGGATGAGTTTGAGAAGAGGGTGAAAGCAATAGCGTTCACTGATTCCGTGCATGTGTATTCTAATATACAGATTACTAAGTATATGAAAGATGTAAGTTAGATATATAATTATAATTTTATTTTTTATGAAAATCAATTTTTGTCCATGACACATAATTATATGTAAATGTCATGTATCTTTTTGCAGGCAGCTAGAAACTGGATATCAAGTCAAGAACCGCTGGATACACCGATGACTACTCCAGAATTTGATATACCAAGAGTTTCAGCAGGTAAACTCAAATTTTTCTTTCAAAAACAATATTTGTAGGCAACTGAGTTCCAAAGTGTTTATCTTATCATTTATCACCTTTTGTATTTTCGCAGGTAATCAAAAACATGAGATGACGTCATATTCATGTATGGAATCAGTGTTCAAGTTTATTGACGAAAAAGTGTCAAAATAGTATTAACTGTGTACAATTGTTGTTATTAGTGTAGGTAGACATTCAAACAATGTATAATTAAAATAAGAATATACTATATTTTACTATATTAGTTTTTATTTTCTTTATACAAAATCTGGCTCATAAGTTGTGGGCCCATGACAAAAGCTTAAAACTATTTTATTTCTTCTTTCCCTTGCAGGCATTTTTCATCCAGTATTTAATGTCCTGCTTATTAGCTCTTACACCTAACACAGCAGACTTAGAATTAACATCTCTCACGGCAAATGGTGAAAATCCTGCAGTGTAATCAGGGTCCATAGCATTGGTTTTGCCTCGCGCAATCTTTGTGGCAAATCTCTTGTGGATGTGTTGGTCTTCAGAGAGTATTGGGTATTGGAAGTGTTGACCTCCTTTAGGAGTGGGTAGACTGAACTTCTTGCCCCGAGCTGTCAGAGGTTTCCGACCATTTATGTGAATATGTTGAACACCATCATCATCAATGCTCACACCAACTTTTTTAAGAGTTGAGTGACCACATTTGGGACAAAACAATTTGGTCATCACACTTGTTGTTTTGAAGCAAGTAGTGCAACGGAAGATGAAGGTACGGAGCTGTCTAATGATCCTTCCATCTATTGAGGTTGCATTGAGTCCTATTTGCTTGAGGACATTCTGCATGGCAAAGTCTGAAGTGATACAAGCTACTTCTACAGATTTTTCTTCAAATTCTCCCAGTTCCATTTCTTTCCTCTTCTCTGCAACATTGCCAGGTGTGATCCACTCTCCACCATCACTGTCTGATGTGTCCTCATCACTTTCAGACTCCTGTTCATCTTCAGAAACTTTCACCATGATATCATCAATGTTTGGTTCTTGAATGTCCATATTTTTTATTTGTTCAGCTATTTCTTCTGCATCTTCTTCATTATGATTATCATTTATTTTGCAGTTTTTATTTGCAACATTTATAGTGATTGATCCTGTGTTAGAGATAGGTTTGTCTACGATTTTTATTTTAGCTTCACCAGTTTCTTCATCAGTGCTTTCTGTTGGTTCACCAGTTTCCTGGTTGACATTTTCTGGTTTCACTTCCGAGCTTTCATTTGGCGTTGTGTTGTAGTTGGCTAATCCAGTTACTTTGACAATCTTCTGTGTGGTTGGATCAGTTTTCAGATGTTCGGTGCCCATTTTTTCCTTTTCCAGTTGGTATGTAAGCGCCATTACTTTGATGTCAGTGGCAGACAGACTGCGGTAGTCGCCGGTCTTTTTGGAGAACTCGGTGATAAATTTAATGTTCTCGGAGAAAACATCTTTCACTTTAAGATCGTATGGGAGCACTACAAGCTTTCTGCGTTGTCTATCATTCGTGATTTCATCAATAACCTCTTGCACTGTGTATACGTTCTCAGCGATGTCTTGTAAACTAGCTGCCTTTATGAAGGCAGTTGTGTCGACCACTAAATGCTTAATATTTTTCGGCATTTTGATATATTACATTAGGAATTCAAACTTTCAAAGAAAACAATGTTTGATCTAATCTCGCACCATTGACGATAGCTTGAGCTTCACTCACGTGTTGAATTATTTTGACAACTTGACAATTGACATTATTGACAATGACATCAATACAGTGACAGCTAAAGGCTGCGTTCCGAATTAGGCTATAATCGCTCACATCGATATTTTGCGTTCCGATTTAGATATCACGATTATGACAGCTAAGAGCCGTCATCAATTCGGAACGCTCATGAACGCGTTGACAGTAAACATAACCCCAAACCAAAACATTTCACAAGACTTATTTTGAAAATGGAAGTTATGTTGGTTGACTCTATCTACTCTGATAACTCTCTTTTTTAGATAGAGAACGACGATTCGTCCAGTGATGAAAAGGATGACGAAAGCGTTTCTAATAGGGTATTTTGCTCCCGGCAAAGATTTACCCCTTAAAAAAATCCTACGAATTACAAATTACATAGATGCAACGGTAATTAAAAATAATGTTCATGACTTTGAAACTCATTTCAATTTTTTTCAATCAAATTATACAACACAACCTGTGAAAAAAACTGTCATTTTTGACAGCGCTCACAGTGATATTTATTTGGGGCATGGTCAGTGTAATCGCAAAATGGCGCATGTCATGACGTCATCTATGACGATTCAAGGGACATCGATATCGCGCTCACGGTAATTCGGAACAGCTTTATGGACGCTCAAATCGATTACAGCCTAATTCGGAACGTAGCCAAAGACTGCCAAAGAGTAAAGAGTGACATGACATGCCAAATTGAATTTTAATTGTTTTTTTTCAAAATGCGTTCGGATGCATGTTGTCTTTTGGAAGACCAATTTGGCAAATCTATGTCCATTCAGTAATCAATCTAGATGAAAAAAAAAAACAAAATTTATGTGTTGCAAATATCTAACATTGCCTAAGGCTCACACGAAGGGACGTTATTAAATCAAGATCAGTGATTTATCTCATCAGTCGTAAAGGTATGTTACAGATGTGCCAAAATAAGTTATTGTACCTGGAACGTCACAACGCTTCTCAAAATGACATTTGTGGCCTCGATAGTGATGTAACTTTGTTATTGTTTTGTTTGCTCAATCGACTATCATTAAGTTCCGAAAATGTTAATAAGTGTCATTTGATTTCTAAATTGTAATTCGTCTATTTCATGCACTGCAGTAATGTTTCAGTCACTTACTTCCAGTGACAAACATGAATTCTCACTGAAACAAATCTATCTGGCTCCGAAAGTCTGAACATAAAATTTATTAAAATCAACTAAAATGTTCGTAACAAATTAGTATAGTATGTAACCTCTTCTCCCTAGCATCAAGAATATGGAATCGTATCGTATTCGTTTCATTTTTCTTTCATTCTAAATAGTTCATAGCTCTTGATATTAATTTGCCTATGGAAACAATATCTTAACTATAGTATATGTTTAGGAATTTGTGGATTGCTTATCATAAGTGTTACAATGAGTTCTAAAAAGGGAAAACGTCATGGGAACAAGCATTTCCCCATAGCTGAATCTGTGAGCATAGCACTGAAGATTCAGTTGGATAAGTTCATTACTGATGAAAATGAGACTGAACTCAAGTTCCCTACGTTCCTGTCGGCTCAGGAGCGCGGATTCATCCATGAGACAGTTGCCAAGCTCGGGCTGAAGTCGAAATCGCGCGGGAAAGGTATGTTGTTGATACGAAAACATATTTTGATCTGACATACATTAAAATGAAGCTATGTTTGATAATTTTTATAAACCCACATAACCTTTTTTAAGTAACATAATACTGATTGTTTTGTTTACGTCTAGCAATGTGAATAAATTTTATTGCACATGATTGGAAATATTATTTACCCTAAATAGTTGTGAAATAGATGATTCAAAATATGTTCTAAAAACTATTACTACAGTTACATTTTCTTCTAATCAAAAATTACCTCTTGAAATCCAGTTTGAAGTATGCTGTATGGATATTTAATGATAGTTACTACAATAACAATATCTACATAATGCTCTGTATCACTTATTTATCACTCCACTTAATTTGCTACTTATCTCTTTTTATATAGACAACAATTTGTAGAAACTATGACACTAATTTATTAATAAATTAAAAGTTATATCACACCTTTAATAAGTTTAATGTGCCAATGACAGTCCAATAGACAACCCGAATGGCGCAGCGGTAGTGAGGCTGCCTAATGTTCTTAGAGTCCCAGGTTCGAATCCTGGTTGGAGCAAATGTTCGTGTGATGAGTATGGACATTTGTTTCCGAGTCATGGATGTCTATATGTATAATAAGTATGTATTTACAAACAAACAGTATCTATGTAGTACCTATATCAACTATCTGGTGTCCACGACACAAGCCTCGTTGCTTAGTGTGGCACTAGATGGCGCTGTGTGTAATGTCCAGCATTATTTATTTAATATGTTTTTTTATTAATATTTTTCAATCTTAGTAGGTATTCAAGTATTATTGAAGTACTTTGTATTTTTTTTTAATATTTGGTGTTCATTTAAAATACCTATGTACTTAAATAAAATTCAAATAGTATATTTAATACTTACTCTTTGTTTACAATTTATTGTGCAACAACACCTGTTAGGGGGAAACAAAAGTAGCTACTAGACATAATCTAATCAACTGTATTGTGTAAGTCATATTGTGCAAATTTTGTAACATAATTATGAATTACCACCATTATTTAACTATTTATCTAAAGGGAAAATTTTGTAATATTAAAGCTTCCCTATTGCTTAAGTATCTTTAAATAAAGGCCTCACTGTTGTTTCCACATAATTTTAACCACTCCAATTAAAATGATTTATCCAAGAAAAACTAAATTTTTACACAATTATAAACCCCTTTTTTTGTATGCCACAACATTTTAATACCACCCATGAAACCAAGTTGTTGAACATCCAAGACACAATTTCGAATTCACTTAAACTCTTTACAGGTGTGAACCGCTACCTCACAATATACAAACGAATTGGTTCAACAATAATTCAGAACGATGCCAAGCTCATCCTGGACTCAAACATGCGGTGCGGTATTGCGGAGCTGTGCAATGCCTTCCCCATCACGAGCAAAGAGAAGGATGACCTTAGCAGCTGCCCGGAGAAGGAGAGAAGTCCACAACTCACACACAAGTCTATGGGGCAGCTGAATAATGGGGTTGCACAGGTATTAGGACTTTAATTTAATTAAAAGCAAAAACTATTAAAATATTCACTTTTTATTTATAAAATATTGTATATATATTCTAATTTTTATTAAATATATTCTTATAAATAAAACTCATTTGTATAAGCTGACAAGATTGCCCCTTTCTCTTAATGAGTATGAATGTTGGTGAGTTGGCAAGAGATATATAAAAAAAAAACATTTAAAAAATAATCCTTTTTAATATTTTTATTTCACACCTTTTTTCTAATTAATACTTTTCACAATTTAAATGATATTATTTTGAATTATCCCCTAAACTACACACACTGGGTACTCATGAAGATCGCCCGCTCTAATAGAGTGTAGGCCTCTTCCCCAGCAGTGGGTATGTTTTAGGCAGAATATGTTTTTTATAAGTACTCCAAC
The DNA here is from genome assembly GCA_905147715.2 of Xestia xanthographa. NCBI lineage: Eukaryota > Metazoa > Arthropoda > Insecta > Lepidoptera > Noctuidae > Xestia > Xestia xanthographa. The sequence continues at coordinate 4,829,878 of LR990661.1, read as the reverse complement.
TCTAGATCATGTGTAAAACGGACCCTTTTGCTTCAGGTCCCCAACACACAGTACAATCCAGATCTCCTGAAGTTCAGAGAGAAGCTGCCAGTGTATGAACAGAGACAAGACCTCATCAATGCTGTTTTACATAATCAGGTGAGACTTAAAACTGATAAGGCATTGAGTTTAAGACTTCTAGATTTACTGGAAATCAAAGTTTTTGTGTACGGCCTGAGTGCAATAGCGTTGGGCGGCGCGTTCTGCGGGGCGTCGAGCGGACGACCGCGCGTTCATTGAGTGGCCATAGTGCACGCTCTGCGTTCGAGGTGGATCGGGTGAATCCTCCGGCCGCGAGAAATATACGACACCAGTTTTCAGACTACTTTTGGCAAAATAGAATTAATTAAAAACATTTTTCCTACGTATACTTAACCTTGCCTTTTCTAAGTACGTTTACTGTTAATAAATCGATATTTTACTTTCAATTCCCAGTTTTATGGCTAGTTCTCTCCACACTCTTGTTCTAACTATACTATTTTTGTATAAACGTGAATAGATAACCATATTTCAGGTTTATTTTGTATTCATATTATAATTTCTTCAAACGATAACGCGCGCACGCTCGTCTCGACGCCCGCCGCTCCGATATATTAACATTTTGTGTGTTCAGTTTATGATCACGCTATGTGTTTTTCATCAAATGAGTAGCGGTCCCGTCATTTTGATATCAAAATAGTGGGACCACTTTCTTTGTAGAATATTTTAAAAGTTTTTGGGTGTAGAATTTTTCTATGGAAGTATGAAATAGTAGAAATATTGTATTATATCCTATTCACATGATATTCGCAAAACCTGGCGTGGTTCCGTCATCTTGATGTATGTAGCTATTCCAAATTATTATTGTTAGATCAGGTGTAACTTTAGTCTACAATCTTAAAACGACTCCATTGAACATAATAGGGAATATGCATGTAATTTAAATTTGGTTTTAATATTTTTATTCCGAATCTTTATTGGCAGGACATATAATCTAAACCGTTATTTTAGTAATTAATGTCTTTATAATTATTTAAAATTAAAAATAAAAGTGCAAAATTTGCGAGCGAAATTCAAATTTTTAAAACGCATCACCATTGGTTGAAACGAAACGTGACGTCAAACGCTCTATAAACAAGTTCGTACTGCTTACATTTGTATGGCATTGCAGCTCTTTGATTCTAAAACTTAGTAATAACGTGAGTGTTGTGAATTAATTTATTGTATAAGTGAAATTTTAGCATCCTATTGAGATTAGAAATCATTACGACAATGACTGAAAGTGGTTTTGTAAAAGTACAATCGGATAATCTGCCGAGAATAGATGCATTCATGCAGTCGGCTTTTATTCAATGAAATCCTACGTCCGCTGAAGTAAAAGTATTAAAAGCTGCAAGGTAATTATTTTATACCACAGTATGTTAGCTATTCTAATTATGTTATTATGATAAGCAGTAAACATAACCTATAATTTTTGATTTTTGTAAAACAAACAAATGTTAAACGAAACTGCCTACCTAGACACTGTATGTTATTGCTAAAACTAATCACATGTGATGTTAATAGCTGTCTGTCTAGTTTATTACGATATTTTCTATGTTATTTGGCAGAAAATTATATGTAGTTATAATTTGATACTTTTTGTTCAAGATCTGAATGTGAATCCTATGGAAATTCAGCATTAGGATATGTACAAGTAAAAAAAGAAGAGATGGGATTTGTGTGGTTAGAGCTCGAATAGCACCTGAGCATAACGTGGGACAGAAATGTTATGCTGTAACAGCTGTTTGCTATGAAACTGAAGGAAATATCCTATCTGTTAACTGTGAAGATTGTTCAGCACACAGAGGTAGGTGGATCATCTCTTCTCATTATGTGGCCGTACCATCATTCCTGCATTCCTTTTATCTGTTTAAATAATATAATCTAAATTTAGTACAATGGAAATATCAAATGATAGCAGCTGTGATTTACATACATACTTAGCACTAATTAGTCAATGCTATTTATATATAAAATAATTATAATTGTTTTCTATTTAAGGAGGGTGTAAGCATGCTATTGCCTTTTTGGGGTTACTGCACAGGATAAGTGAAGACCCATCAACTACTTGCGTTGACTGCTATTGGAAGAAATCCAAACTGTCTTCAGTTGGTACAAGCCATAAACTTATAAAGGCTTAAATTTATAAATTGAAATAAGCTTTGAGTTCTAAAGTGTATTTGAAATAAAACAAAATTTAATTTGAATTTACTTTTTTATTAAATAAAACATCCTGCATTATATTAATTAATTTATAGTATTAAACCACAAACTATTATTATTACTTTATCTATCATTGGATTTAATGTGGTCAGACACAAGCATGAGGTAGCATCATGTCATACTCCCTTAACCTATTACACGTTCCACATGTATCCTCAACGCCACAATCTGTTTTGATAGCTTACTACATGTTTAGTGCTCGGGGACAACTTTGAAACTGAAGGTGGTTGTATAAGTGTACATCTTTAAGCTTCAAGTAAACATGACAAATCTTTGAATCTTCTGTCTGCCATCACTGCTTGGTTAGATATTAAATACTCCAAATATCCAGTCTTGAACTATCATAACATCTGTAGCCCTTCCAGACATTGACATACGATCTTGGCTGTCGGCAAACAATTTTTTTGGCAACTGATTTTATTGGTGATGTTGCAGTATTTGCTAATGCACAGCTTTATCAATAAGTAGTTTATTTTCATTCTCCAATGAATTCATTTCTTCAATATGGGAAGAACTGAACCATTTTCTCATGATAGCACCCATTCTTATAACAGGAGGTTTGGCAATGGAATATGTGAGGCAGAACTGGCAGAACTCCTTTATTTAATAGTAGTATCACATTTACACCTTCTTATTTCATCATGTTGTATGTATTATACATAATTTTGTGTATCCTCATTTAGGTATCTGTAATTAAAGATAGATAGATACTTTAAATTGTAAATTAAAAAAACATGTATGTAGGTATAACTTCAAGGGATGAAAGTGTCTGAAGGGATCTCTCGGTTTGCTATGGTATAATTTAGGAACCGAGCTGAATAGTTGTTTTTTTTTTGTTTACTTACAGTTATATAATGCTTGTGTGATTGACTTTCAATACAAAACTTACTTCTGACCTAACTGAAATCATATTATCGAAATACCTACATCATATACTTACATCAAAGTAATCTTCACAAGTTCACAACAATCACTCAGGGGCGCATGAACATGCGCCCAACAGGATTTTGGAAGTGTCCTCCATAGAAACGGGCTCCGCAGTAGCGGGTCCAGGTATTGCCTCCGCCGTCAGGGGGCAAAGACCTGAGACCGCTTGCCGCGCCACCACAAATTGTTGCTGATATAAATTCTTCTCTTCGCATAACCTTGACCGTTTCTTACGTATTTTTGCACCTACCGGGACTCGAAAAAACACTAATTATCAGGTGTACTTTTGATATTGTCTTTATTTCAGGCACAACGCAATACATAGAAGGTTGCTTTTGAGCTTTTTTCATGGTGAAATTAAGTTAACAACGAGAACACCTGTTAGTAAACAATGGACTGGGCTGTCATGTCACAGCACAGCGCGACTGACGTCATCAACAGAGCGCGCGAAAATGGCGGCGTTTAAACAGTTCAAAATTATTCTCTATTTTAATTTTTTTTTTTTACCTATTTAACTTCATTTTTAGTCAGTATTTATATTTTTTACTATGTTAAAACGTTGTAAACTATGAATTAAAAATATAAAATAAATACATGCATATACCCTATTCTCAGGTGATAATAGTAGCCGGCGCGACCGGCTGCGGCAAGACGACGCAGCTGCCTCAGTTGATGCTAGACTACTGCCAGGAACACAAGCAAGCCGCGCGCATGTACTGCACGCAACCTAGGAGGATATCTGCAGTCGCTGTGGCTGAGAGAGTAAGTCACCAAGGAGGTTTACATCATCATCATCATCTTCCTGCCCATATCCCATGTTACTTGAGGTCGGCGCAACACGTTTTTTTCTTCCATTCCCTGTCACCATCACACAATCATTTTACACCTTTTTCATTCATATCACTCCTCACACAATCCATCCATCGTTTCCTTGGTCTTCCTCTCCCTCTCCATCCATCCACATTTATATTCATCACTCAGTCACATACGATTCTTCCCTCCTCATCACATGCCCATACCAAGACAGTCGATTTACTTTCAACTTTTCTGTAACTGGCGCAACTTTCAAACTTCCTCTAATATACTCATTCCATATTTTATCCATTGTTGTCACACCACACATCAACCTTAACATTCTCATCTCCGCTACATGTAATCTTTTTTCATCCATCTTCTTCACCAAGAAGGTTTACATATTTATGGAAATGCAGGGTTACAGGTTAGTGATAAAGCCTAATGGAGATCTCTATTTGCGCACCTGACCACTGGTAACATCCAGGCTATGACCCCATAATCCGGTTAAACATTCACACTCATAATGCATAATTCTAAATCATCATAATAGTGTAGATGACACCATAAAACAATCATTCCAAGACACCTATCTCTTCAAAAACACTCTTTTTTGGACCTGAAAACCCGATTTATTTTCAATTAATTGCCAAATTCGCTTTTTAGTTGCTTTGAAATCAAAAAATAGTTGAGTCATTGACTTGAATAAACAGTGACGTCACAGTTGGCTATTGCCATACAAAATCTATGAGAGAACTGCGTTTTGATAGCTTTAAAAAGTATCTCAATTGATTGGGTGTCATCTACCCCATTTAATCATTTTATCTACACCCATGCTATAAATCCTCTATAAAGGTATCTGAAACAGTTAGCTTATGGCCAACATTAAAACAGCCAGTGTCATAATAACCATTATAACACCCAAACGGGTGTTATAATGTTGTACTGAATTTCATTATGCAACTCGTTTTAAAAAAAGAACATCGAATGTGGTAGTGAATCAAACGTCTAGCACGTGCGATTCACTACCACAGCGCCGTAATTAAAAAAAAAACTTATAGGTTAAGTAATTCGAATTCACGTCGTATCCCGCCATTTTTGTTCGACATTTGGATATTAGTATTGCATTATGTACTTTGTACTTGTTGTTTACAAAAATGAGTGATACAAGCTTTGTGAATTTTGATAATTGAACAATCCAAAATGTAAATAATTAGATTACTACCTATACACGGTTTGTTTGTAGTAAATACAAGCAATTAAACTTTCCATGAATTTACATAGACTTCTTAGAACACTGCAACACCCTATGGTTTCAGAACCTTTTATGGAGGATTCATATATCATGGATGTAGATAAAGTCTTGTATGCAACTGTACATAATTAGGTATTAAAACACTCATGTGATACTATTATCACACTCGGCTTCGCCTCGTGTGATAAACCCACATTCGTGTTTTAATACCCCTCATTATACAACAGTTGCATAAATAACTATTATGTAGTAGTAAATTTTATTTTATATTGTATTCAAATTGTAAGATTTGAAGAATAATATGTTGTTGTCTTATGGTGAATGCTGCATAAATACCTAACATAGGCATACATACCAGCACTTCTATGTTATTTTCATTGTTTCACATTAATTCTTAGTAATAGGGAATATGCATACATTTTCTTTTGTTTGTTTCGATACGGAATGTTAAAGTACTATTAAAATAATGATCAAAAGCGAAAACAAGACATAAATTGGCCAAACAACACAAAAGTTATAACCATTTAAACTTTTGTTTCTATCTCTTTCTAGATAAACGGAATTTAGTAAGGATTTTGTACGTCGATGCAGCGAATGACGTCATTCGATGTATCGGATCTCTCTGTCTAATCAGCAGTTTCAAATGCTTATAACTTAGTATTTTTTATAGATATTAAAAAAATAATTTCACTTTGCTATTTCTGATGTTACGCTTTGTTTAGAGTGATAAAAAAAGATAATGCGTATACTGCGATATTGCTGTTGGTGTACCAAATAAATAAACATAAGAAACCTCTGTTAAGGGCCTATACTACCTCAAATGGCTTAGCATGATCCTCCGTTACGCCTAAAATACTGCAGCATTAATTTTGATATAAATATATGGTAAAGTTGAGGATTAATTTTAGGTCTTATGTTTGGCGAAAACACGATTTCATAAAATTTTCTCGATAGAAAAAAATCCCAAAGTTACCTCCAAATCGAACAATAAACCGCTGGTATTTAAAAAGTGCTTCAAATTAGATCATGAAACTTTGCATAGTAACTGAACTGACTATAAAGCATTTTATTTTTTCCAAAAGACGAATATTTGATTTTATAAAGAATAAAAACCACTCATTTCGCACTATTCGGCCGCAGTGACTGACGTAACAACCGCTTTGTAGTGCAAGCTGATTAGAACTTTATTCTAACAGTATTACAAACGAAGTTTGAACCACCACAAATAGAGTTGCTAATCTGAGGTAGTATAGGCTCTTAATTCAGTTCCTATGCTTGATATTTTCCTCTCATAAAATGCTCTCATTTAAAAAGCTGACGATGAGCTCCAGTCTTACTTCATACCTTTTAATCAAGTCGAACTCTTTGTAACTCTCGTATCACTTTTCTCAGGTAGCGTACGAGCGCATGGAGAAGATAGGCCAGTCGATAGGCTACCAGATCCGCCTGGAGTCGCGCGTCAGTCCTCGCACTGTGCTCACCTACTGCACCAACGGAGTACTGCTCAGGACTCTCATGGCGGGAGATACTTCGCTGAATGGTGAGTTATGAGCAAGCCTACAGGCGCATGTCGCCACATTGACAGGTCTTCATTTCTCGCATGCAGCACACTTTAAGGCGACTACAGGAGCTAAACGCGAGTTTTATAATGCAAAAAAGCATATGATTCACTGCAATAAACAAAATCAGACAAATATATGATATTCTTCAGGATAGAGCTAGTACGATAGTGTTTTGAAAACATAATACATCTAATTTTACTCGATAAAAAAAAATCACGAACTTATCTCTAAAAAAATATTGTAACGACTAAAAACCATACTAAAATACATGCGATCATTCTGATTTTTTGGCAAATAATTCTACAATCTACATATTAGCATCATAGTGTTATATTTTTTAGTCAAATCAATAGATTTTTTGTAAATCGCAAAAAACCAGTCACTTCATACTATTCGGCCCGCAGTGACTGACGTAACAACCACTTTGTAGTGCAAGCTGATTAGAACTTTATTCTAATAGCATTTCAAACAGTTTGAATCACCACAAATAGAGTTGCTAATTTAACTCCTGTAGTCGCCTAAGTAGGGGTCGTGGAGGTGTTTAAAGTAAAAATCTTACATTAAGAGACTGGGTCGTAGTTCATACAAACGTAATACCAAAATAATTTGTAAATCAAACATATTCTTAAGGTAGTGTCTTTATTCCGATTTGAATATAGAATATCTATGTTCCCAAATATATATTTTGAATGGACACTGATCTAAACAAGAGTTATGAGAAAAATAAGTTTTCTATAGAAATTTTAAATTCCTCATTATTATCTCGTCTCTAAATCATTGTCCTTTAAAAATATATATTATTTGGGAACATAGATATTCTGTAATCCAATCGAAATAAATACACACTACTTTAAGAATATGTTTGATTTACAAATTATTTTGGGTTTACGTTTGTGTGAACTACGCATGCTCCACCGGCCCCTTAAACACATGAACAACACAAAAAAAAACTTGTGAAATAAATGGAGCCATGACCCCCAATTATACGCCGGGTTAAAGGCAAAACCAACTATTTAGACCAAAAAAGTCAATTTAAAATTTTCCGTAAGAGCATTTGGAAAGTTTGCTATTAAAATGAAGTCCTTAGTAATAAAATTATATCAGTTGCAAATGTATGAGCGTGTTCTATAATTATCTTAGTTTCAAACAGTTACATACTGAACACAAAAACTTACTCCATTCGTACAAAAAATATTAAATAAATAAATAACCCCCCCCCCCTTTAGTTGGTTTTGCCTCTAGAGTGCAAATATCTGATATCTGAAAAAGTAATGGTCCTGTGTCTTAACAGACTTCGCATTTACGTGAGTTTAAGTATTGTTTTCATAATTTGCTATTACAGCTGATTCTAGAATCATTCATTTTGAAACAATTTAAAAAAATACGATAAATAGTTGGTTTTGCTTTTCTGTTTCTTAATAGATGTCTTCGAATGTAGAATGCTAAATTGTACTAACATAATAAGTTACTGATTTGTATTGCTTAAATCTTTCAAATTACTACTATTACTAGCTAGTATCAGCCAGTACGAGAAAACCCTCGGAAAATAAAAACCGACAGGTCACAAGAAGTACCTATCATTTATTTTTATTATTTTTTTACTTTGTATGAACATAAAAGCTTCGTAATCGATACAAACAATAATTGGCCTTTAGAAATTAATTCTAAAATAATTAATCACTCTGCCATCCTAACTAAAATATCCGTGAGTACCCAGTGCAACGCACAATCGAGAAGCACTTTGGAGGGTGCATTTCGGGAGTACCGTTCCACACCGCCTGAAGTTAGACCACGTCTACCTCGTTTGCCTATGCACAACAAAAACAAAGCGCTGATGTGTGCTCTAGATTCGCAGCTGTCAAACTGCTATGACAGTAGCAAAGACCTGTACTGTGGAGCTGTAGCAGCATGTCGTGTAGCTCACGATTAATTCCCCAACAGCGACAGAGCTACACGACCAAAATTAGCTGTTCCAGCTTGGCAGTGCAGAATTGAGCGGCGTATCAGTGAGGCTAGAGCACTAATCAGCAAGTTAATCTGCTTCAAGGAGGGCAATACTCGTCCTAGAGTGATGAGCTTTGTGAGGCCGGCGTTCTCGGGATATTACTTGACTCACATCACAGAGCGTATCGATTTCCTGAAGCAGAAGATCTGTGCATAAGCAAGCTGTATTCGTCACTACAAGCGGTGCGTAGAGCGATACACTCTAAAGCGATGAAAGGTGGGTATATAATGCTTGGGAGCGACCGGGCCAAGATGTAACTGACACGCGTCTGCCGGATGATGACTACATGTGTTCATTCTGGCGTAACATCTGTTCGGTGCCTGTCAGTCACACTGAGGGCGATTAGACCCGGGAGGTTGAACAAGCGTGTGATCCAATACCAGAAATGGGGGCAATCATCATCATCCTCCAACGTAGCTCGTGCAGTCCGTCCGTTGCCTAACTGGAAATCTCTAGGGCCGGACGGACTGCACAGCTTCTGGATCAAGTGGTTCCAAAGATTGCACACTCGCTTGACGTCTCAGTTTCAATCAACGTTACGAGTCAGGGTCGCTGCACCAGTTCTTGACGACAGGAATTACCCTCCTGCACCATAAATCGGGTGGTACTGCAGAGCCAAAAAATTATAGACCAATCACTTGTTTACCAACGGTCTATACAGTTCCTACATCCATTTTGAGAGCTAAAATCAACCAACATATTGAGAGTAATTCTATCATGTCTGCCTCTCAGAATGGTCGTAGAAACGGGTCCCGCGGTACTAAGGAGCTGCTCCTCATTGATATGGCCAACAGGTTTGCCGCTTCCGAAGGGGTCTACATGTTGGATAGATTGCAAGAAGGCCTGTGATTCTGTGCCTCGTACATGGCTCATGAGGGTGCTGGAGTTGTATAAAGTAGATGCAACTCTACGTACCTTCCTGATGTCATGTATGGGGCACTGGAGAACGGTCCTTCGCTATTCAGGATGTCGACAGATCTAGGGGAACGAACCGATAAGGATCGAGCGCGGTATATTCCAGGGTGAAAGTCTGAGGCTTCTTAAATGCTAAGACCCTGCACAACCGTGAGGTCTCAGAGAATACTTCCTAGAAGCCGACGACGTGGAGATGCACCGAGATGTGGTTTCAGTGGACAAAGGCCTCACCCCACTCTCCCTGGCTAACGAAAACTGGCGCAACCCTAAAGCATTAGACACGAATGACCGCAAGAGGTGTGGCAGGGCAAATAGCTTCACGAGTGCTTTTACCGGGCCCTACATGGGCCTGATGTAGACTTCTTACCGTCCGGTATCCTGGCTTCGCTTCTTTGACATTTTCGGGAAACCGAAAGTTTTGCCTGTAGTAAGTACTTCAAGTTTGCGCCAGTTTTCTTTAGCCATGGACAGCGGGGTGAGTCCCTTGGTTCACTGCGACCACATCTCGGGGCATATACATACCTCGGCTTTTAAAAACTTCTCGGAGACTGCATACCTCGCGGTTGTGGAGGGTCTTCGCGTTTAGTAAGCCTCGACCTTCGCACTTCCGTGGCATGTACAGTCTCATCACCGATGATTGTGGGTGATGCATCCGGTTTGTAGTCAGCAGCGACAGCGGCAGCGCAGGGAAATGCATAATTTAATCGGTTTTGCTTCTAGGCAATTTGCTAAACAGAAATAAAAAACCAAATGCCAAAATCGACTATGTTTATTTAGTTTGAATGCTCAAGAACAAAAAGGAGCTAATCCAAGATATTATTTTTTACCATTAATGAATATGACCTTTCTTTGACATTATTGTAGGACTAAAAACTACTAAAAAAGTTTGGTATTTTTTGCATCTATATTTCGAAATATTTAGACAAATTATTACGAATTATAGGTTTTTAATTCTCTAAAAATACACTATCTTTATTTATTCGTTTCTTATTTCAGTCTATTATATATTTAATCGGTTTTTACATTCAGTAACTCGGGAACGGTAAGTCTTGCGGTTTAGTTGGTTTTACCATTAGATAGAGAATCGAATACTGATTCGAATGGTATATTAAAGTGAAAAACTGCAAAAAATCATGATAGTTGGTTTTGCCTCTAACCCGGCGAATATATCAGTAACTAGAAGGTTGTTAGGTATAGGCCATACCATGGTAATTCGCCGGGTTAAAGGCAAAACCAACTATCATGATTTTTTGCAGTTTTTCTCGCTCGATCGCAGTGGACCAAGGGACTCACCCCGCTGTCCATGGCTAAAGAAAACTGGCGCAAACTTAAAGTACTTACTACAGGCATAACTTTCGGTTTCCCGAAAATGTCAAAGAAGCGAAGCCAGGATACCGGACGGTAAGAAGTCTACATGAGGCCCATGTAGGGCCCGGTAAAAGCACTCGTGAAGCTATTTGCCCTGCCACACCTCTTGCGGTCATTCGTGTCTAATGCTTTAGGGTTGCGCCAGTTTTCGTTAGCCAGGGAGAGTGGGGTGAGGCCTTTGTAAACTGAAACCACATCTCGGTGCATCTCCACGTCGTCGGCTTCTAGGAAGTATTCTCTGAGACCTCACGGTTGTGCAGGGTCTTAGCATTTAAGAAGCCTCAGACTTTCACCCTGGAATATACCGCGCTCGATCCTTATCGGTTCGTTCCCCTAGATCTGTCGACATCCTGAATAGCGAAGGACCGTTCTCCAGTGCCCCATACATGACATCAGGAAGGTACGTAGAGTTGCATCTACTTTATACAACTCCAGCACCCTCATGAGCCATGTACGAGGCACAGAATCACAGGCCTTCTTGCAATCTATCCAACATGTAGACCCCTTCGGAAGCGGCAAACCTGTTGGCCATATCAATGAGGAGCAGCTCCTTAGTACCGCGGGACCCGTTTCTACGACCATTCTGAGAGGCAGACATGATAGAATTACTCTCAATATGTTGGTTGATTTTAGCTCTCAAAATGGATGTAGGAACTGTATAGACCGTTGGTAAACAAGTGATTGGTCTATAATTTTTTGGCTCTGCAGTACCACCCGATTTATGGTGCAGGAGGGTAATTCCTGTCGTCAAGAACTAGTGCAGCGACCCTGACTCGTAACGTTGATTGAAACTGAGACGTCAAGCGAGTGTGCAATCTTTGGAACCACTTGATCCAGAAGCTGTGCAGTCCGTCCGGCCCTAGAGATTTCCAGTTAGGCAACGGACGGACTGCACGAGCTACGTTGGAGGATGATGATGATTGCCCCCATTTCTGGTATTGGATCACACGCTTGTTCAACCTCCCGGGTCTAATCGCCCTCAGTGTGACTGACAGGCACCGAACAGATGTTACGCCAGAATGAACACATGGAGTCATCATCCGGCAGACGCGTGTCAGTTACATCTTGGTCCGGTCGCTCCCGAGCCCTATCAGGGTGTTTGGTTTATAGACCGACACAATTTTTCCAGGGATTTGGGAGGTCATTAGCTAGGTTCTATCCATACACCCTCTGTCCTAAATGTCATGGTTGGTTACATATGTTTTTTTTTTTTTCAAATGAAAAAAACACCCAAAATGTTTCTTTTAATGCCAAATAACTTTTTCGTTTGTGAGTGTAATGGCACAAAACAAATTTTGTTGTATTCTCCAAAGTCTTCTTAATCTAAATAAATCTTTGTTTGATAGAACTGGTTTCTAGAAAATTTCTTACGAGCTACCAAAGTTATTTTCTTTTTTAAATGTATGAAATTGTACAACTTCAAAATTTATTATAAAATAAAAACTAAAAGCCATTTTGATTTTAGCTTTATTTTAAAAAGTTCTTTAGTTGATACCCTTTCTAACGGTATGCTACATGTCATAAATAACAAGTCATTAAGAGCGGGCCTAACGCCAGGATAAATTCTGATTTCCCCCGCGCGTCTCGCTACACCCGCATTAGTGCCGATAACAAACACGGGCGGCCGCGGCGCCACGACGCGCGAAGCGTGGGACCAAGCTTGCGTAGTGTAGCGGGTAGGGCGTAGTATATGCAAGCAACACAGTTAAATAAAGCCACTTTCTTTTCTTATTTTTTTTTGTATTCATTTTTTAACACCTTCTATACAATACATTCCTATGTTGTTTGTATGTCGTGAAATAAAAGTTTCGACTTTTGAGTACTCCATTTCATCTTAATTTTTTTCTCCATTTCGTTTTATCATCACGCCTGTTATTTTGACGACCCGATTGGCGCAGCGGTAGTGAGGCTGCCTTACGTTCTTAGGGTCCCGGGTTCGAAGAATCCCGGTCGGAGCAAATGTTTGAGTGATGAGCATGGACATTTGTTTCCGAGTCATGGATGTTTATATGTATGTATAAGTAATATGTATGTATTTACAAACAAAAAGTATCTATGTAGTATATCAACTATCTGGTGTCCACGACACAAGCCTCGTTGCTTAGTGTGGCACTAGATGGCGCTGTGTGTAATGTCCAGCAATATTTATTTATACTTGAAGGTGGTTTTTTTTTTTGTTTTTTTGTCCCATGAGTGCCATACGCTCGACAACATAAACAAACACATATTAATGTCTACAATTTTTGCACAAATACCAACTAAAAAGAAAATGTTATATTATAAATACATTAAAAACGATAACAAAAAGTAAAATGATGAAATAATAAAATAAATAACATTCGATTTTTTAATAACTTATAAAAATTATAAATACTGTGACCATTAATAAGAGCAAAAAGGCATTCATAAACACCAAACATGACAAAATCGAGAAATGTATAAAATTGATAACCATAATAAAATTGAGGACATACCGTACAATAAGAATCAATAATAAAAGTAAAAATAATAGAATGTATAAAATTTATGACATTGGTAAAATTGAATAGGTAACGAATAAAAATTGATGAAATTAAAAAAAATAAAGATAATATATTGATAACTATGCTAATATTTAAAAATGCATAAGATTGTATTAATGATACCTATACATGATATATACCTAATTGATAAAAACATTGATGAAAATTGTTTTAAATTGATACATCAAGACACAATAACAAAAATTATAGAATGTGTAAAATTAATAACATTGGTAGAATAAATATTTATAAAATACTGTGCCCGTTAATAAAAAGAACAAAAAGGCAATAATAATAAAAAGCACAAAAGATAAAATCGAAAATTTTATAAGATTGATAACAAAAATAAATTTGATGACATACACTAAGAATCAGAAACAAAAAGTAAAAATGGAGGAATGTGTAAAATTAAAATTTATGTGCTCAAAATGAAAATCCCAGGCGGCCAGAACATTTTTGGTTTTCGATCATGGGTGTCGTTTTCATAGTTTTTGGGGTCGCTGAATACAAAAATGAGGTCAATTTTGACCTCATTTTCGTATTCAGCGACCCCAAAAGGCAAGATGGTGCCGGGAAAAAAATGTGGTTTTTCCATCATGGGTGTCATCACGAAAATCAGATCAAAATGAAAATCCAAGATGGCGCCCAAAAAGATTTATTTTTGCGTCAACCCCGAAAACCATGAAAACGACACCCATGACGGAAAATCAATAATTTTCCTGGGCTCCATCTTGAATTGTCATTTTGACCCCATTTTTGTAATCAGCGTCCTCGAAAACCATGAAAACGACACCGATGACGGAAAAACCAAAAATTTTCCTCGGCGCCATCTTGGATTTACATTTTGACCTCATTTTCGTAATCAGTTTCCTCGAAAACCATGAAAATGACACCCATGACGTAAAATCAAAAATTTATGCCGGTGCCATCTTGGATTTTCATTTTGACTTCATTTTCGTTATCAGTGACCCTAAAAACCATAAAAACGACACCGATGACAGAAAAAACAAAAAATTTCTTTGGCACCATCTTGAATTTTCATTTTGACCTCATTTTCGTTATCAGCAGTGATAGGAATAGGTAGTGCTTATTAGCCTAAACTTCGAAGAACAGAGACAAGAATCGGAGACTTCCTTAGACCACAGAATAGATAATAGTACTTGCTTAGACTGTATTTTTTTCCGGGACATCACGTAAGTACCTACATCAAAAATTAATGTTATTTGGAATAAGTAATTGGTCTATGTTTACCTAAAGTTTGCGACTAGACATAACATAACACAGTCGTTACAACCATCAACATTTCTGAAAGTTTTCTTTTTTTAAGAATATTTTGGAAACGACTTCTTCATCATAAAACTATGAAACGCTATCTTTGTCAAGGAGCCGTACACGTTTTGAAGTAAATATCTACTTTTTAGCTCACTCTCGGCCACGTTTGTTGAAATTTCTAAAGTTCAAGTGATTTATTATTTCAAAAACAAAAGGTATTTGGATTTTATCTTACTAAAATATTGAAGTATATTTCAAAATTCTAAAATAATAGCCGGGTTACATTGTTTAGTAACACACTTAAACTTTAAAAACATCATTTAATCTTTATTGCAACGAAAGTACAATGGGCGGACTTTTATGGCTGCGCATTTAGTTAGTCTTAGAATTTACAAAACAAAACTCGTCGTGGTCGCATAATAAAATATAGTCTAAGGAAGTCTCCGATTCTTTTCTCTGTTCTTCTTCGAAGTTTAGACTAATAAGCACTACCTATTCCTATCACTGGTTATCAGTGACCACGTAAACCATGAAAAAGACACCCATGACGGAAAACCTAAAATTTTCCTCGGCGCCACCTTGGATTTTCATTTTGACCTCATTTTCGTTATCAGTGACCACGTAAACCATGAAAACGACACCCATGATGGAAAAACCTAAAAATTTCATCAGCGCCATCTTGGATTTTTATTTTGACCACATATTCGTAATAAGCAACCATGAAAACCATGAAAACGACCCCCATGTTTGAAAAACCTAAAATTTTGCACGCCGCCATCTTGGATTTTTATTTTGACCTCATTTTCGTTATCAGCGACTCCGAAACCATGAAAATGTCACCCACGACAGAAAAACCAAAAAACCAACTTCAAGTATAAATAACAGGCGTGAATGTTTACAGAGTGAACCTCAGTGGCCATTAAGTCGCGCAAAAGTCCAGTCGCGCAAGTTTCTTGATACCTACTACCTACCTACTACCTACCTCCTACCTACCTCCTACCTACCTCCTACCTACCTCCTACCTACCTACTACCTACCTACTACCTACCTACTACCTACCTACTACCTACCTACTACCTACTACCTACTACCTACCTACTACCTACCTACTACCTACCTACTACCTACCTACTACCTACCTACTACCTACCTACTACCTACCTACTACCTACCTACTACCTACCTACTACCTACCTACTACCTACCTACTACCTACCTACTACCTACCTACTACCTACCTACTACCTACCTACTACCTACCTACTACCTACCTACTACCTACCTACTACCTACCTACTACCTACCTACTACCTACCTACTACCTACCTACTACCTACCTACTACCTACCTACTACCTACCTACTACCTACCCACTACCTACCCACTACCTACCCACTACCTACCCACTACCTACCCACTACCTACCCACTACCTACCCACTACCTACCCACTACCTACCCACTACCTACCTACTACCTACCTACTACCTACCTACTACCTACCTACTACCTACCTACTACCTACCTACTACCTACCTACTACCTACCTACTACCTACCTACTACCTACCTACTACCTACCTACTACCTACCTACTACCTACCTACTACCTACCTACTACCTACCTACTACCTACCTACTACCTACCTACTACCTACCTACTACCTACCTACTACCTACCTACTACCTACCTACTACCTACCTACTACCTACCTACTACCTACCTACTACCTACTACCTACTACCTACCTACTACCTACCTACTACCTACCTACTACCTACCTACTACCTACCTACTACCTACCTACTACCTACCTACTACCTACCTACTACCTACCTACTACCTACCTACTACCTACCTACCTACCGGTTAATTCGGACGGGTTGTATATATTTAAAATAATTTCGGACAAAAACAATGCACATAAATCAATCATCCGTTTATTTTGCGTTTACTATTGAGCTTATGCACGTAAAAAATACATAGTACCTTCGACTTCGGCAATCAGCCATCATTTGAGTCTTCAACTGTTTTAGTTATCGCTTTTCAATTGTATTTTTCTTGTTACCCATGTTACACCAAAAAAATAATTGATTCAATGATATTATTAATGGCGAATTGGCGCGGAGCAAAGTGACATAGACTACCCGTCTCAACAGAGCGAGGGCAACTGATCGGTGAAACAAACTGATGTCTCAAGCTCGCGTCACGCGGGACGGAAGACTGCGTATTGCGCGGAATAAAAATGTAGTAAGCGCCAAATGCTTTGAGTCTGTTATCTCTTAAAATAGAAAATATTTTGAAAAAATGCCAAATGTCAGCTATAGGTTATACATGAGTGATAATATTTATCAAGTTTATGGTTCAGTAACATGCACCAAAATAGAATAAAAACCAAAAATGTTGAAAATTAGAGGTAACTTTGTGATGGTTTTCTATCGAGAAAATTTTATCCTAATATGTTTTTCGCTAATGTCAACCATCACATTCATAATGAAGTTTCCTGACATATACTTTTTTTCCAATTGGAACATGATTTACTACTCTAAAAATCTAATCCAAGATTGAAGATTTTGCTTTAGGCCCGCTCTTAAGTAGTCAAAATGTTAGTTAGGATAGTCAGGATTAAGAAAATACTAATAAATGTTATTATGTTTTTATAAACTAAAGTTATAAATCTTGTTCAAATTTGATTCAAATTAACCCAATATTTATTTTGTGCCATTACACCCACAAACGAAAAACTTATTTCGAATCAAAGGAAACACTTCGGGTATTTTTTTCAATTAAAAAAAAATTACATATGTAACCAACCGTGACATTTGGGACATAGGATGTATGGGTAATATTGGGTTAATTTGAATCAAATTTGAAAAAGATTTATAACTTTAGTTTATAAAAACATACTAACATTTATAAATCTTTTCTTAATCCTGGCTCTCCTAACTAACATTTTGACTACTTCATGAATGGTTCTTTGTGATATGTCGCATACCGTTAGAAAGAGTATCAACTAAAGAACTTTTTAAAATAAAGCTAAGTTCAAAATGGCTTTTAGTTTTTTTTATAATAAATTTTGAAGTTGTACAATTTCATACATTTAAAAAAGAAAATAACTTTGGTAGCTCGTAAGAAATTTTCTAGAAACCAGTTCTATCCAACAAAGATTTATTTAGATTTAGAAGACTTTGGAGAATACAACAAAATTTATTTTGTGCCATTACACTCACAAACGAAAAAGTTATTTGGCATTAAAGGAAACATTTTGGGTATTTTTTTCATTTGAAAAAAAAAAAACATACGTAACCAACCATGATATTTAGGACATAGGGTGTATGGGTAGAACCTAGCTAATGACCTCCCAAATCCCTGGAAAAATTGTGTCGGTCCATAAACCAAACACCCTGTATACCCCTCTTTCATAGCTTTAGAGTGTATCGCTCTACGCACCGTTTGTAGTGACGAATACAGCTTGCCTATGCACAGATCTTCTGCTTCAGGAAATCGATACGCTCTGTGATGTGAGCCAAGTAATATCCCGAGAACGCCGGCCTCACAAAGCTCATCACTCTAGGACAAGTATTGCCCTCCTTGAAGCAGATTAACTTGCTGATGAGTGCTCTAGCCTCACTGATACGCCGCTCAATTCTGCACTGCCAAGCTGGAACAGCTAATTTTGGTCGTGTAGCTCTGTCGCTGTTGGGGAATTAGTCGTGAGCTACGCGACATGCTGCTACAGCTCCACAGTAGGTTTTTGCTGCTGTCATAGCAGTTTGACAGCTGCGAATCTAGAGCACACATCAGCGCTTTGTTTTTGTTGTGCATAGGCAAACGATGTAGACGTGGTCTAAGTTCAGGCGTTGTGGAACGGTACTCCTGAAATGCACCCTCCAAAGTGCTTCTCGATTGTGCGTGGCAGAGTGATTAATTATTTTAGAATTAATTTCTAAAGGCCAATTATTGTTTGTATCGATTACGAAGCTTTTATGTTCATACAAAGTAAAACAATAATAAAAATAAATGCTTCCTGTTGTGACCTGTCGGTTTTATTTTCCGAGGGTTTTCTCGTACTGGCTGATACTAGCTAGTAATAGTAGTAACACAATTTGAATGATTTAAGCAATACAAATCAGTAACTTATTATGTTAGTACAATTTAGCATTCTACATTCGAAGACATCTATTAAGAAACAGAAAAGCAAAACCAACTATTTTTCGTATTTTTTTAAATTGTTTCAAAATGAATGATTCTAGAATCCGCCGTAATAGCAAATTATGAAAACAATACTTAAACTCACGTAAATGCGAAGTCTGTTAAGACACAGGACCATTACTTTTTCAGATATGCCGTATTTGCACTCTATAGGCAAAACCAACTAAAGAGGGGTTATTTATTTATTTAATATTTTTTGTACGAATGGAGTAAGTTTTTGTGTTCAGTATGTAACTGTTTGAAACTAAGATAATTATAGAACACGCTCATACATTTGCCACTGATATAATTTTACTACTAAGGACTTCATTTTAATAGCAAACTTTCCAAATGCTCTTACGGAAAATTTTAAATTGACTTTTTTGGTCTAAATAGTTGGTTTTTCCTTTAACCCGGCGGTATGGTCTATACCTAACAAAAGAAATATCGCAATCACGGGGATAACAAGTGCCTTTCGGCTTCTTTATGGGTCTATTTACACCCTTTATGTTGATTGCTTTGCTTGTGCTATGTGGACATGTGATGAGGAGAGATGAATCGCATGTGACTAAAAGTGTGATGAGTATTAATGTTGATGGATGGAGAGGGAGAGGAAGACCAAAGAAACGATGGATGGATTGTGTGAGGAGTGATATGAAGGAAAAATATGTAAATGATAGCGTGACGGTTGATAGACGAGAATGGAAGAAAACAACGTGTTGCGCCGACCACAAGTAACATGGGATAAGTGAGGCAGGGAGATGGTGACTGCTTGCGCTATGTAGGAATCAACAACAACAGCCCATAACGTCCACTGCTGGACATAAGCCTCTCCCATGATGGGAGGAATTTGCCGTAATCTTCACGCTTGGCAGGCGGATTGGAGATCGCAGTGATGAAAGACTAACAGAAAACGCTGCAGCCCATTCTCTGGTCTATGGAGGCGCAAGGTGTTCTGCCTCAGACATTAGTCGCCTTATACGACACCCATGAGTGTAATGGGTTGGTTCTATTCTACTCTGCCGGATACCACACGGCTAAGTGAGATGTAAAAAAAAAAAAAAAAATTCATTTCATTCAAGCAAGATGGCCCAATAGGAAAGATACATTTTTCACAAATATTCAAAAGTAAAAAAATCCAGAAAACAAACAAATTAAATATGAATGAAGTACGAGTAAGTTTACATTCTCGTAACCATTAATTTTATAAAAATAAGTTGAACATATTTAAATTATAATCATTACAGTTGCAATTCAAATTAAAATTAAAAATCATTAATAAATAAATAAATAAAAAATGTTAGCAGGAATATTGACAGCCATTTACAAAGAAATAATTAGCTTCATATAATGGCTCTCAATATTCCATTGTCAGAATCATGTACGCGGCTCATAAAGGAGGCCCTCGCATAGACATAATCTACTTTTCATCCCATCTATTCGAAAAGGACGACTTGGTTCGCCTTTAAGTACACCCAAAGTTGTTGTTTTCTATAGGAAACTTTTAGCGGGCAGTAATGAGTTTTTACTCCTCTTTATAAGTGCGCCGCAATTATCTTTGCCGCGCACTTTTTGAATTTCACATATTAAGAAACCTTTAGCGGGCAGTAATGAGTTTTTAATCCTCTTTATAAGTCCGCCGCAATTATCTTTACCGCGCACTTTTTGAATTTGGAACATCTTAGTGTTCAGCGCCAAAGAAATCGAACGCAAATATTGTTTGAATAAAGACTGGCTGGTACGACGGCCCATAGTCGCGCCGCCGGCTGAATAAAAAAAAAAGAAATCGAATTAAAAACGCGCGAACTACAGCCCGCGTTTTCGTCATTTTCACGAATTGTTAGAAATTCATGGTTTTGTTTTGAAAAATGAGTTCTTCAAGTGACAGTGAATAAAATATGAGGTGCCTTAAGTAGAGTGTATCACTCGGGCGCAAAATATATTTTGGCTCGGGCGACGTACTTTGAATCCCTCGCTACGTTCAGGATTCTACTAAAGAATCCCTCGCTACGCTCGGGATTCTACTCTAGAATCCCTCACTTCGCTCTGGATTCAAAAAAGCGCCCTCGCCGTAAAAATATTATTTTGCTCCCTTATGATACAATCTACTATTGTTCTCCGCAAACATGCCAGACGCACTACACCTCCACGGTAGCCCAAATATACATCTATACGTAAATGCGTTGTTGTATTGCACACGTAGGGTGTTATAAGCGCGTTGTGTGTGTAAAGCTCAATCTAATACTAAAATCACTGTTCACCCACAGGTGTGACCCACATATTCGTGGACGAGGTGCACGAACGCGACAAGTTCAGCGACTTCCTCCTAATCGCTCTTCGTGACGCACTGCCCAGGTTTAAAGAGCTCAAACTGGTGCTCATGTCCGCCACCATGGATACGCAGATATTCTCCAGGTAATACGAATTTAAATGTTATAGAAATCAGTTGAGAGTGGGCACTAATAGGGTAATCTCTACCTATCCCTGGGTTTGACGCAGAATGTTCACAAAGCAAAATGTGCACTGGACGCAAAGTGTGCACTTCTCAAAATAGCACTTCTCAAAATGTGCACTTCTAAAAATGTTTGCAGCACTACAGAAATAGTTTGTCTACTAAATATTTTTTTATTATGTTGCACGATTTTTAGCGTGATCCCATTTAATTAATGTAGAATTGGCATGATCATGCAAAAAATCGGTCAAAATAATTAAAAAAAATAGTAGGCAAACGGTTTTTATTTTTGTAGTGCTCATTTTGAGAAGTGCTCTTTTTGATAAGTGCTATTTTGAGAAGTGCACATTTTGCGAAATGCACATTTTGCGAAGTGTACATTTTGCGTCAAACCCCTTGGCTTATTGTCAGCCTTCATAATCCATCTGCTGGACATGGAACGGTCTCAGAAACTCTGATGCCCCTTTGGCTCCCCTATTTTCCAGCATACATTAAAGTAAGTACTACAAAATAATTTTTAGGGTTCCGTACACGAAGGGTAACTAATGGGACTAATGATTACTAAACCTCCGTCCGTCCGTCCGTCCGTCCATCCATCCATCCATCCATCCATCCGTCCATCCATCCACCCGTCCGTCTATCTGTCAGCGGGCTGTATCTCATGATCCGTAATAGGCAGTCAGTTGAAATTTTCACAGAATGTGTATCTCTGTTGCCGCTATAATAGCAAATAATAAAAATAAAGGGGACTGCCCTACTACGATGGTATGGCATCCTACATGCGCGAGTCCGACGCTCAATAGGCCCGTTTTATTTTCTTTCATTTACTCCGTGTTCGTAATTATTTTCCTTGAAAACCAAGTACTGTACTTTTTTAAAAGAGTGTCCATGGAGTTTCTTGCCCGTTCTTCTCCAAAGAGATCTACGCTAGGGAATGGGCAACTACAGTACTTTCACAGTTTTTATGTCTTGTGACTGAGACTGTAGCTACATTTAATTTTCATCTTTGTTTCGACAATTCAAATGTGCCTGTGACTGGCCTACTTGAAATAAATGCTTTGATTTTGATTTATGACTGTTCAAAATTATTTATTAAACACTTCAAGCACAAAGGTCAGAGGCGGACTTAATGCTATTTACTACGATATATAAATACTATACATATATATCAAACACTATAAATATATATATCAAATTATATAAATATATATTAAAATAGATGTAAATAGACATTGACACGGATATACTAAAATAAAAAGACAAACAATGAGGAAAACATTACCGTTGTGACGAAGCTGCCAGCTTCTTTCGAATATACTCGCGAACTTTAATTATGCACGATATGTAGTGTAGATGTATTACTAGCTAAAATAAGCATTATCTTGAAAAAAACAGGCATTATATGCCAATGCTGGTGCATTCGCATATAATGCGGTCTCTAGGTATTTCCTTTCCCCCAGATACTTCAACAACTGCCCAGTGATCACGATCCCGGGCCGTCTGCACGACGTGCAGCGATACTACCTGGAGGACGTCCTGCACATGGCGCAGTACCGCACGCCCAAGATGACTCAGGTGGAGAAGGAACTCAAGAGTAAACTGAAGAGCGGGAGTAGCTACTGGTCGCAGCTTGAAGGTAACCAGACCTAACCGAAATCTACTTTGGCGCGAATTATACAGCAACGACGTAAGGTGAAGGCGCGGCGCAGGCATCTTGCCGCTTCAAAACGTTTCAATACAAAATGTAGGTAGGCGACACGATGTGAATTATACTCAAGCGGCGTGGCGCAGGCAGGTCGTTTCGTGGCCTGTTCCGCGTCGCTAGCAGTCGCGACTGGAGAGGCGCGCAAGCAGCACGACTTTTGTTTATACAGTAGGTGCAGAAAAATGAAGACCGTGTTTTACTTTCGACAATAGAATGTGGAAACATTCTAGTGACATTTTATACACTGTAGGAAAATGATCAGGATATTCGCATAATTTTTCAATTCTCTAAAAATATAAATATGATCTTGTGACATTTTCCACACAGTGTGCACCCAATATCTTCGGTGTCTCTGCACGTTAATGAGTTGCAGAAAAACAAGCGCATCTTCGTCGTCTGAAGAGGAAGACATTCTATCACGATAAAGTCAGCCTGTACAATGACTAGTTGCGGCGTCTCTTCGCCTCTTTGATATAATTTAAATCGCGTCCGTGCCTTATCTGTTCCACGCCTGCGCCGCGTCTTCACCGTAGCCGTTTCTGTGTGTTTCGCGCCTTATTTGAAAATCAAATCAATAATGCTAAAAAAGGTTCAAAAATGTTGTTGCCGCCATATAAAGCTGTCAGTGTCAATATTCTGTAGCAATTTTTTTTTTTTTTTTTTTTTCTCTTATCTGCTATCAGTCATCCCTGACTATGATCAGATGTGTGGAAAGATACATCACATTTTTATAGAATCAAGACCAGTGTCCAAATTCTACTTAATCAGGCAGCACAATATCAGCTTTCTTGAGTCTTTTGGTATGATTTGGCATCAATAGTGAGTGTGAGAGGGGATTTGGATGGTTGGTTAATCTTTCTTTGTATTTGGCTAGGTAGCACTTCGCTTCTTCTAGGATTGTTGGAATTTCCAGGTGCTCATGGATTTCTGAGTTGCGAGCGTACCAGGGTGCCGCTGCCAGGACTCTCAGGATGCTGTTTTGACTTCTTTGAATGCACATGATGTTGGATTTGCTTGCGGAAGACCATAATTGGATCCCATAGGTCCATATCGGTTTTATGATGGAACAATAAACTCGAAGTTTGTTACTAAGGGTGAGTGAAGATTGTCTGCCAAGTAGCCAGAGCAAGTTCTTGAATCGGTAGTTTATTTCTGTCCTTTTTTTCTTTAGGTGATCCTTCCATGTCAACCTACGATCCAAGTAGAATCCCAGATACTTCACACATGGTGACTGTGGTAGAGTGTCCTGACCCAATTTGACCGGAGCGCAATTTCCATGTTTGAGTGCAAAGGTGATGTGGTGTGATTTGGGCGCACTTGCCTTTATACGCCATTTGTTTAGCCAGTCATGGGTCCTGTCAAGTTGATTTTGCAGCATGTTGCTCGCCAAGTTGGCATCCTGATGGCAGGCCAGGAATGCGGCATCATCAGCGTAGGTTGCTACAAATACGTCAGGGCATTGAGGGAGGTCGCTGGTAACTATATTATATAAAACTGGACCCAGGACGGAGCCCTGGGGTACACCTGCGAGGCATCTGGCAAGAGGGGATCTAGCGTCTCGTACCTTTACTTGAAATTGCCTATCACTAAGGTATGATTTAATTAGCAAGTAAAATGAATGGGGCAGGAGCAACTTTATCTTGCATAATAGTCCTTTATGCCACACTCGGTCAAAAGCTTGTTGGACGTCGAGGAATGCTGCCGAGCAATACTTTTTCTTTTCCATGCTTTGTCTTATTGTGCGGTAGACTCGGTGTACCTGTTCCACGGTGGAGTGTTGCTCGCGAAAACCGAATTGGTGATTAGGTACAACTTGGTTTTCTTGTAGGTGAGGTTTCAGCCTGTTCAGGACGACCCTTTCCCATAACTTCGATAGTACTGGCGTAAGGCTAATAGGGCGGTATGATGAAACTTCATTTTCAGGCTTTCCAGGCTTGTGGATCATTACGATTTCTAATATTTTCCAGAGAGTAGGGACGTAAGAGGATCTGAGAGAGGCATTAATGAGGATAGTGAGAAAGACTATTCCCTTTCTTGGCAGCTCCTTAAGAATTTTCGGAGTAATCAGATAGCAAGTAATTCTGTAGCAATGATGAACTGACAGTTTTAAACGCAGTGAGCGGATAATAATATAGTCCAGTGATTTTGGTGAAATTTGCCCGAATCGGAAAAAAATATTTCATTAGGATAGCATGAAGCTATATCAAATATATGTTCTGTATAAAAACGTTCATGTGCTCAAAGGTAACAAAAAACAATGCACATTTGGTCAGATACGGTAGAATTTATTTTCATTTGGTAGTTTTATTTTGATTTGACATAATATTTTAATTCTTGACTATTATAATATTTTTGTAAAATGTGACATGATAATTATGAAAATGTACTGTAATGTAATATAAGTGCAGTGCCCTTACAGGGTGCATGTTTAGAACCTAAAACATGATTCCAACCCCTGTACATGTTTAGAATAAACTGATCAGCAGGCCTATTACGTATCTCTGTTGACAGCTCGAAATTATAGTAACTGGGCTCAGTGTCCATCAAATAATTGTCAAAAACTTGTTTCGTATTATGTATGACCGGTCGCGATCAAATATGACGTCATCGGTGCCCAACTTGTCTGATAGTCACCGTAACTCAAAATGAGTGACAGACGCTTTTGTATCGATTCTTCTAATATTGCGATTATGTGTAAGCATAGTGGACATCAAATTGATGACAACTGAGTTTGAAGTGGCTTTCGTGAAAGACGTTACACCGTACCCGGTCTGTTAGTCTCCGTAAAGTGATATCCACTCGGTGTAATACGTAATACCAATATTTTGACATTCTCGGTTGTCATCAAAATTCGGTATACAACCGAAGCTTGATAGTCACTGGAGATCAAAAAGACACGTAATTGCCCTACAGATTTGAGTTGACAGCTTAGAACACATTTTATTTAGGACCTATAAAAAAAAACATAGTTTTTGGTTATAAAAGAATCAATTAATTCTGGCTCCAGGTCAAAAGCAAGACGACGCGGGCAGCAGCAGTAACAGCAAGGAAGGTAAAGAAGAGAAAGAGAGTGTGATGGAGCCCTCGCTACAGGCTGACATGGACGAGTTCCTGGATGAGTGCTTTAATGAGGGCACACCGGTTAGTAACACGGCGTTACCTTGTGACGTTTATTTTGTTTGCTACGCTAGCTAAGCTACGCTTACCGAGGATGGTACGTGGATGGGTGGCTATTATTTACGTATTGAGAATTTGAGACCCCTCCGTGCCTCGGAAAGCACGTTAAGCTGTTGATTTCGGCTGTTATTTGTAGATCTTTGAAGCTGCGTACGGACAGCGCCTTCCTGTGTTACGCGTAGTCGGAATACGCTGTCCACACGTACATTGGATACGCGTATAGCTCCTATATGGACCGCCGCGAACCTGAACGCGATGTCAATCGATCCATAGTGCTACGCGAACCCTCTAATAATAGCGTACCCGGGCGTGCGCGTCCGGTTGACACGAGACCAAAACCGACTGACGGCGGCTCGTAGCTGCAAGTATTGACATGGCGTACGCGGCTTGACAGTCGTTACAGGTAGTCGGTAACCCGGAAGCCTGAGTCTCAATAGGGGTATCATATTACCCAGCAGGCCCGGACTGGGACCCGAAATCGGCCCGGGCATTTCAGAGACGGTCGGCCCTCCACTTTCAAGAGAAATGAAAACCACGAATGTAATTTTGAATTAACTGTAGAAAACATCTAAAATAGGACGTTAGGCTGAAATGCTAGGCTGCGACTCGAAACTAATGTCGACGTTAGGGCGTCGCCAGATTTTGAACCAAGGGACCACTTGATTAAATAGAAGTAGAAGTTACTAATTTTGAAAAGATAATTGAAAAGTCTAGGAACTAAAAAAAAATTGCGCTCTCCACTTTAGAGAAGTAAGCATTTCCTTTAGTCCTTTTATTCAGAAATGGACGTTACTTGATCGACTTAAAAAGGCAATTTTAAAATCATAAAGAAGTAAGGCTCCAGGAGCGAGCGAAGCGAGCTCGGAAATTTCCCCCGTTCCATATATCCCTACTGACGTATCCCTGCTGGTAGGGATTTTAACACCCTACCTTAGACATGACTTGTTAGAATTGTTTCGACCCTTTATACAAGACTTACTTGGTCGACTTGCAGACAAAGCCAAGAACCAAGAGGATGTAGCCTGCAAGAGCGAGCGAAGCGAGCTTGAAATTTTTTTGACACCTTGCCTCCTATTGGTGTTACTTGGTCGACTTATAATCATCGATCACTAATAAAAAACTAGATACACAATCCCATGCAAAAGTTCCCTAAAAACTGTCGCCAAATGTTTTGACGTACCTACCTACTTGTAGTTGAAATAAATATACTTACATTAATGTAAATTCAACCTTAGACACATTACCTAAAGTTGTATTCACAAAGGTACGGACAAAAAGTAATAACCTTTTACAACCGATACTCGCTGGTCAACCCATTTCAAAACAAATTCATCCTTACACGCATGTTTTAAAGTCAGAATTACAAAGTGGCGATAAAAAGCAATAAAATTTTACGACCGAGGCTCGGCGGTTGGACAAGGAATGAATGGAGTCAAACTGAATATTTTTTCTTACTGTAATTATAATTTTTTTTAAATGCTACACTTGTTTTAAAAAATTGGTGTAATGAAGCAAATTCTATTCTATTCTATGGTGTATAACTGTAATGGTAAGTGTAAAGGTTATAATTTAACCGAATGTAAATATGTTTTTGGATAGGGCACCACATTCATTTAGTAATGAAAGTAATTGAAACAGTCTTAATTATTTATTTAATCTTTATTTTGTGTCAAAAATTTAAAGATATTGCTTGACAAACAACTTAAATCTAAATTCAATAGTTACAAAATATAAAAAGTAAGTACAGAAAGTTCGGAAAGAATATCGAGAATATCGAGGTACAGCTGTTTTGCGTACCTCCCCAGCCTTCTGCAGGCCTATTACGTATCTTTCTGATATCCAGTGACTATCAGGCTTCGGTTCTACACCGAACTTTGATGACAACCGTGAATGTCCAAATATTGGTATTACGTATTACACAGAGTGGATATCACTTTACGGTGACTAACAGCCCGGGTACGGAGTAACGTCTTTCACGAAAGCCACTTCAAACTCAGTTGTCTTGAATTTGATGTCCACTATGCTTACATACATATTTGCAATATTAGAAGAATCGATACGAAAGCGTCTGTCAAAATGAGTTACGGTGACTATCAGCCCCGATAGGCACCTATGACGTCATATTTGATAGCGACTGGTTATACATAATACGAAACCAACCTTTTAACAGTTATTTAATGGACACTGAGCCCAGTTACTATCATAATGAGCTGTCAACAGAGATACGTAATAGGCCTGGTGATTCCTTTCGTAGTCACGTATTCATCACTTTTAAAAAAATGCTTCGAACATAAAACGCTTCCTTGGGTCGGCTTGAAGAATTTTTCGGATCTTGGAAGTGCTATAACTGATATCCATTCTTCACACCTGACTGGATCTCGAGGAAAGCTAAAAAAAACTCACGTCTTTAATTTTATTACATGCACATATTCAAAATGAAATCTATAAAATGTTACTATAATATTTAGAGAAACAGTAAAGAAGTCTCATTAGACCAAAAAAACAAACAATCATACTATAATAATAAAAAAACAATAGCGTCTCCAACAAATGGAATAGAATCAACGCACATAATTCGAACAATTTAAGTGGGCATGCGATAGTATGATTAAATGCGTTTAGTAAGGGTCTTTACTATTGAGATGCCTTATAACTTCTGCTATTTTATTACGACTTAATCTAAAAAATGATTTTACGATGATTTCTTGACAAAATATCAGTATTTACAATACAGTACCAATTAAATAATGATAATATTAATACTTACCGAAAATATTAAATTTCGTCCTTTTTTAGCGTCCTGGATGTGTGATTTTTACACTTTTTAAACGAGCACTGAGGCATGTTTACCGTCGGAGCGTTCAAATGCTACTAGATTAAAAGCGCACCCAAATGTTCAGGTGGGCGCTCATTTGGTGAGGACACTTTTTGCCGCTGATTGTGTATCTAGTTTTTTATTACTGATCGATGCTTATAATCGATAATGTAAAGATCCAAAAGAAAGTAGGTTGCAAGAGCGAGCGAAGCGAGCTCGAAAGTCTTACATCTTGCCTTGAAATTCAGATAGTACTTAGTAATATATAATTTGAAATCAAAATGTCTAATTACATGCTCCATTTTTTGCAACCTTGTGTATGCATGCCAGAATTGCCTATTGAGGCCTCGGGGCAAGGGACTCCCTATTTTATTTCAGCCTGTCTGTAGGCGACGCGAGTACCTAATATTAATTTGTGAATTGATTTATTTACGCGGAACGCAAATGTTACTCTTATATCTATAATGTACCTACATGTTATTGTGATTTTGATTTTAATAAACAGTGGAGCGCGGTAAAGGGGGCGTACACGATTAGAGGGGCGCGGCGGCACTCGGGGTTCGCATCGCTCGCGCCACGGGCGACGGCGCCGCGCGCGCGGCGGCGCAGGCAGTCGGCTAGAAAGCTATCAAACGAGAGCACGTACGCGCCTCCTTCACCCCGCTTGCACGAAATTAAGCCTGAGTACTCTTTTTACTGGTCCACCCTTTATACTGTCTATACCAGTTGATCATGCAAAAATCCAATAGGAGTGCCAGTCCGGAGGCAGTAAAAAGGAACCTTTGTGTTAAAAGTTTTTTCCCAGGGTTCATGGCACATGGCACATGGGCGTGCTACAGAACATCAAAGTTTATTGATTTTGTCCATGGGACCAATAACGTCATCGCGAAAAATTAATCACCTGCTTCGTAAGTAGGAAACGCGCGCGCTGATTTAAATGTGTAAGTTTCTAGCGGTAGTACGACTTATCAGAGGCTCATTTTTAGCCTTAAAAATATTTTCGTTTTAGAGTGATTCTACAGTACCTAGGCTACAATTTATTACGTACGTGCTTACTAATTTTGTGGCTTCAGGCAAAAAAAATAAAAACTTTAAAAAATCCTGAGCCTCTACCATTACTACAGATAGAGTCTAATAGTAAATTGAACTAGGTCCTCGACTTGACGGTAGAGGACGGTATGTTAATCGATGTATTCCGTTTTTAGGGTTCCGTACCCAAAGGGTAAAAACGGAACCCTATTACTAAGACTTCGCTGTCTGTCCGTCTGTCTGTCCGTCTGTCTGTCACCAGGCTGTATCTCATGAACCGTGACAGCTAGACAGTTGAAATTTTCACAGATGATGTATTTCTGTTGCCGCTATAACAACAAATACTAAAAACAGAATTAAATCAATATTTAAGGGGGGCTCCCATGCGACATGGAGAGAGCGACTGTCGCAACCCCGTGCAGGGCACGCCACGATAGTGGCGATAAGTCCCCTCTTTGAGGAGTGGGTTGAGCGACGCCACGGCGTCCTCACCTTCCGCCTGACGCAGGTCCTCACCGGACACGGAGTGTTCGGGAGGTTCCTGCACCGAATCGGGCGGGAGGAAACGCCCGGGTGCTTCCACTGTGAGGATCGACCGGAGGACACGGTGCAGCACACGGTGGAGGTGTGCCCCGCGTGGGCGGAGCACCGCCGTGTCCTCGAAGCGGCGATTGGCGGCGGCGACCTCTCGCGTCCGGCCCTGGTTCAAGCCATGGTCCGGAGCGAGACGGAATGGGACGCCGTCACCTCCTTCTGCGAAGCAGTAATGCTAGAGAAGGAGGTGGCGGAACGTGAGAGGGAGAGAACCTCTCAACGTCCCGGCCGCCGCGGGAGACGCCCCGGGCGTCGGGGGCCACCACCACGTGGCCCCCGGCCACCGTAGGCGCGGGCCTGTGGCCGGTGGGCTATGGGCTAGCTCGCCGTCCGTCCGTCTCATGACGACAGGCCGTGTCGACGGTGCGTTCGTGTTCCACGCGCGCCTCAAAGAGAGTCAGCAAAAAGGAAGGGGTCCGTAAGGACCGATGCCTGCCGGGGTTGCGGGACAGTTCGAAAGAGATACCGCGGCCCCGGAACACAAAGGGCGATGAAGGAACATGGATGGGTTTTAGTCAATAAAAGTCTGACACTCCCTCCTGCTCCGCCCAGAGCGGGAGGAGTTATTTGATGATTTCCCATCCGAAAAAAAAAAAAAAGAAAAAAAAAGGGGGGCTCCCATACAACAAACGTGATTTTTTTGCAGTTTTGTCTAATGTTTTTAAATAACGGTACGGAACCGTTCGTGCGCGAGTCCGACTCGCACTTGGCCGGTTTTTTTTTTTCAAATAGTAAATGTAAGTCGATCACCAATTCGCCCACCAGGCATCCGGCCCATCGGGCATTTGCCCGTATGGCCAGTCCGGGCCTGTTACCCCAGTAACGGGGCTGTGGAGTCAGTCGCTCTATATAAAATACTAGTATTCAGCCGCATCCGGTTAGATTGGCAGCCGATCGATCGTCCGACCGTCATATTCACCTGCCTATCTTCTGCAATATGCACGACTATCACTTCCGTGATTCGTCCTTAAAAATTGGGAGACCCACACCAACAAATGTAGCTTTCTGTCAGTGAAAGAATTTTTAGAATTGATTGAGGCCAAGACCCAGGCCAAAGGACCTTTGATATTGTGTATGCCTTTTGGCGGGACACAGCTCGGATATAATCTATTTTATTATAACATCTTCTGTATGTAACCTGTGTTCACGAAATAAATTAATTTGGATTTGAAGACCAGGCCCATTTTGTGATAAAAAAATTGGATGATTAGTTCCAGAGATTACCCCTTAATTACAAACTTATAAACAAATTTTATCTCTTTATAAAATTATAGTATAGGTAGATTACCTACTAACCAGTAGCAAAGGGTCGATTTTGTAAGAGGTAAGACGGAGTAATCATTAATGTGATTATACAGGATGTAAACAACCTTATCACTAAGCCGTCAACCAAGCATTCTGTACATCAAACTAAGTAACTTTACGTAAAAATTATTGCTGGGAAACTACTTTTTTTTGGGGTGAATAATCATATTTTGTGGTAAAACTGAATAAAACGCACTTAAATGCACATTTTTTTTAAGTGCGTTTTATTCAGTTTACTATTCAATCCCGGGGTACGGGGTCGTGGAGGTGTTTAAAGTAAAAATCTTACATTAAAAACTTGTATTTTAAAAAAAGCTTGTCAAAATTTTTTAACTTTGACCCCCAATATCTCCGTAACTACACTGGACAGCAAATAAACCGAGCCACCCGCTACCTAGGCAATCTAATTCGATTTAATCAAAAACTAAAAAACCTACAATTATCAAAGTTGTACCTACAGAAAGTGCGTTTCATGGTGATTAAAATGAAAGGAAACTCATTGGGTTTAATCAATATTTCAGTGTTTATTAAGGATTTTACAAAGAAGAGTCGTTTTCCAGTCGTGACAATCGTTAGTACTGATAAAGTGAAAAAAAAATTAAAGCCAAAAACAAAGATAAAGTCAAAAAAAAGTTTTTAATCAATATTCCGTATTCCCTCCCCTTGCTCGGATAACTGCCAGCATCCTTGTATTCATCGACCTTACGAGCCTGACGATAAAATCTTGAGGAATTGTATTCCACTCCTCTTCAATTGCGATTCGCAGCTCTGGAAGCCTTGTTGGAGCAGGTACCCGGGCTCGAACCCGACGTTTCAGCTCATCCCATAAGTGTTCTATCGGATTCAAGTCCGGGCTTCGAGCTGGCCAGTCCATCGTACGAATGCTGACGTCGCGTAGATACTGGGTCACCACATGAGCAACATGAGGCCGTGCATTATCATGCATCAATTGCATATCCTGTCCGATATATCCTGCGTAAGGTACCACATGGTCTGCGAGGATCTCAGTAATGTAGCGATGAGAAGTCAGTCCACGTGTACGGCCCGTCGGTTCGATGAAAACTAACGCTGTATGTGCTGTTAACGAGATGCCGCCCCAGACCATTACAGATCCTCCTCCATAAGCAACAGTTTCCTTGATGCAACACTGAGAATAACGTTCTCCAGGGCGACGATATACTCTCTGACGTCGATCACTTCCATGTAGACTCACCCTGGTCTCATCAGTGAAGAGTACATTACTCCACTGCTCTAATGTCCAATCCCTATGCTCTCGAGCAAATTCAAGTCGTGCTCGACGGTGTGCTACCGTTAATGCTGGGCCTGTTGCAGCTCTTTTTGGGGTCAGGTTCCGTTCAGCAAGTCTCCTTCTGACGGTATCTGAACTTATGACCACTTGGCGTTCGTCACGCAGACTTTGTTGGACTTGAACTGCGTTGAGGTGGCGATTTCGCAGAACAGTAAGGTGGATATATCGATCATCTGCTGCTGATGTAGCCCTAGGTCTGCCCGTACCTGGACGGCGATCGAATGCTCCAGTCTCTAGGTATCGTCTGTAAACTCGTTGCACCGAAGATCTGCTGATTCGAAGCCTTCGAGCGACTTCACGTTGCGCAATGCCTGCTTGAAGTAATGCTACAGCTTGAGCTGCTTCCTGAGGTGTTGTATCCATTATTAATCGAAAAAAGTAGCAAAAACACACGCGTCTGAGCAAACGATGGACAAAAACTAAAGAAATGATAAGAAATATCCGACTACCCTCATTGTAGAGAAAAAGAACGCTAATTTCAAACTCTGGTGAAAACAGAGCAAATCGTTAGAATTGTGTTTGTTGCTTGATTAATGTGAGTTGACGGTACTTTCGAATTAATTTGCAGTCATTTTAATCACCATGAAACGCACTTTTTGTAGGTATAACTTTGATAGTTGTAAGTTTTATACTTTTTGAGAAAATCGAATCAGAGTTCCTAGGTAGTGGGTGGCTCGGTTTATTTGCTGACCAGTGTAGAAGGTTTCCAGGTATGGTGTAGAACAAAAAAATGATCACAATGATTAGGAGAACAAGTACCTTTCGGCTTCGTTAAGAGGTGTTTACATCCTTTATTATTTGTCTATAGAATACTGACTGGCATTTTTCAAAGGGAAGCCGATAGGAATTGAGTTGTATGGAACCTTCTCCACTGTAATGGTTCTCCAATGGTTCCAGGACTCGTTCACCCAAATCGTATACATGTACGTATCGGAAGGCGTCCCGGTGTGGTGCGGCCACTCGCAGAGCGGGCGAACGGGACTCATGGCGGCCGCCGCCAGGGGACGCGCTGACACCATCGCGCAGATGTTGCAGATCGGTAAGTGTACGTCCCGGTGTGGTGCGGTCACTCGCAGAGCGGGCGAACGGGACTCATGGCGGCCGCCGCCAGGGGACGCGCTGACACCATCGCGCAGATGTTGCAGATCGGTAAGTGTACGTCCCGGTGTGGTGCGGCCACTCGCAGAGCGGGCGAACGGGACTCATGGCGGCCGCCGCCAGGGGACGCGCTGACACCATCGCGCAGATGTTGCAGATCGGTAAGTGTACGTCCCGGTGTGGTGCGGCCACTCGCAGAGCGGGCGAACGGGACTCATGGCGGCCGCCGCCAGGGGACGCGCTGACACCATCGCGAAGATGTTGCAGATCGGTAAGTGTACGTCTCGGTGTGGTGCGGCCACTCGCAGAGCGGGCGAACGGGACTCATGGCGGCCGCCGCCAGGGGACGCGCTGACACCATCGCGCAGATATTGCAGATCGGTAAGTGTACGTCCCGGTGTGGTGCGGCCACTCGCAGAGCGGGCGAACGGGACTCATGGCGGCCGCCGCCAGGGGACGCGCTGACACCATCGCGCAGATATTGCAGATCGGTAAGTGTACGTCCCGGTGTGGTGCGGCCACTCGCAGAGCGGGCGAACGGGACTCATGGCGGCCGCCGCCAGGGGACGCGCTGACACCATCGCGAAGATGTTGCAGATCGGTAAGTGTACGTCTCGGTGTGGTGCGGCCACTCGCAGAGCGGGCGAACGGGACTCATGGCGGCCGCCGCCAGGGGACGCGCTGACACCATCGCGCAGATATTGCAGATCGGTAAGTGTACGTCCCGGTGTGGTGCGGCCACTCGCAGAGCGGGCGAACGGGACTCATGGCGGCCGCCGCCAGGGGACGCGCTGACACCATCGCGCAGATATTGCAGATCGGTAAGTGTACGTCCCGGTGTGGTGCGGCCACTCGCAGAGCGGGCGAACGGGACTCATGGCGGCCGCCGCCAGGGGACGCGCTGACACCATCGCGAAGATGTTGCAGATCGGTAAGTGTACGTCTCGGTGTGGTGCGGCCACTCGCAGAGCGGGCGAACGGGACTCATGGCGGCCGCCGCCAGGGGACGCGCTGACACCATCGCGCAGATATTGCAGATCGGTAAGTGTACGTCCCGGTGTGGTGCGGCCACTCGCAGAGCGGGCGAACGGGACTCATGGCGGCCGCCGCCAGGGGACGCGCTGACACCATCGCGAAGATGTTGCAGATCGGTAAGTGTACGTCTCGGTGTGGTGCGGCCACTCGCAGAGCGGGCGAACGGGACTCATGGCGGCCGCCGCCAGGGGACGCGCTGACACCATCGCGCAGATATTGCAGATCGGTAAGTCTTACTTAAGTGGTGCTAGGCAACTGGGCCTATCCCAGTTGTAAACGTCCCTTTGTGCCTATTGGCCTTGTTCCGTTCTGTTTCCTGCTGATATGGAGGGAAGTGGAAATTACGGTTTTTTCCTACACCTCTGCTATACTTTTCTGATTAATTTCGTTGCGGGATCCAAGACAGTTAAATTCATTCTCTGGGACTTCGTCGAGCTTCATTGTCTCGGCGCTTTTCTGGTGGTCGCCACTGTTGATTCTGGCTTTCAGGAGTTACAGTGTTTTGGGAATAGTGTGGCGGGGTTGTCACAAAAAAAAAAATTCTTACTTAAGGTGAATGCGTCAGGGTAGCCTGCGAAAGGAGAATGGCGAGATTGCATGTAATTCGGGACCCAGTGATATGGGTAGCGTACATTGTGGAAACTTATGAATAGTTAAAGAACGACATAAGACTAACAAAAAAGCAAATGGAAAGTAGGTTATAGAAGTTGGGAGAAAAAAAATATGAAAGGTAGAAGATTATAACCTAACTTAAGGCACGAACTTATTGGTTATTATTTAGTAGTAGAATGGCATAAAATAGCTCTTATCCGTATTCCATGTAGCCGTTGAACACAAACAAACAATAGAATGATCCACAGATGAATTTGACACTGACGTTCTATTTCTCAGTTGTAAGAAGGTTAACGTTAAACGTTGCGTTCGGAAACTGCACGATGACTTATTTTTATATAAATTAAAATCATTCGTAACTTTTAATTCCCATCATCTAGTAACTCAATATTTTTATATAGAACTCTGATAAACTCTTTACTATAATTTATATAAACTAGACCGTGAACGGCGCTCTGTTGATTTTTAAATTACGTGAGTCCAATCTCGCCATTCTCCTTTAAATTTTCTTAAAGGTCGAGGAAAGACTTTTTCAAGGTCAAAGTCATTCCTCGACCTTTATGAACTTGAAGGTTGTATTGATGATTATAATTCTGTACATACATCATGTTCTGACATACGTCTTACAGTCGCAAACAATATTTTAATCAACATACAACCTAGCACTACGCTTGCAAATTGCAAAAAACTTAAGAAAATTTGAATTTCGCGGGCTACCTTGGAGCATTCACCTTTAACATATGTTGTAACTGCAATACTTTTTTTTCAATAGGGAATATGCATGTAATTATTATGAACTATGAACCTAAGAAAAACATTAAAAGTAAAGTTCAACGACTGCTGGTCGCTAAAAAAAGTTAAGCTCCTACAATTTTATACGACAGTTCAAACGTCCGTGACTTTCGCAGCCATTCATGTCAAGCCATGTGACGTCATTTACCTTATAGTCTGCCTTGTTTACATCAATATTGTCCCACTGCTGGACAAAGTCCCCTCCATAGTCTTCACTGTCTTTCGTGTGGTCTTCTTATGCCAATTTCCCATAATCGCCTTTAAGGCTGATGCTCTAGGGTAGCCCGCGAAATTCAAATTTTCTTACGTTTTTGCAATTTGCAGGCCAGTGCTGTAGTCGCATGTTGATTAAAATATGATAATAACAATATAGTTCCAGAATTATAATCATCAAAATCATCAATACAACCCTCCAAGTTCATGAAATAGTAATTCAATCGAAGTGTAGTGGAGAAGCAAGCAGGTTTTTGTAAAAGCCGAATACAGTGGAGAGGCACTGTTGTAAATTAAACTATGTCTTCATTCAAATATGACACATTTTAACGTACTTTTTACCCTGGTTTAGAAACTGTTTTTGTCATAGACGACGACGCTCTGTAAATCCGAACTCGATGTGCCGTATTTACGGCCGACTTTATACTGAAATCATGAGTTACAAGTCATTAAAGTCATTAAACTCAAGAAAAGTCATTAAACTTTTTGTTTTTATAACTCACATGTCGATACTCGATACTCACAATAATAATTTCCCTAAATTACTAAGTAAATACCTTTACTTGTATTTATTTTGATATTTTGTGTATTAGCAGTACACCATGAACAACCCCTTCATTTTATTTTGAAAAAATTAAAATGAAAAAAAAATTATGTTCCTACAGTCCATTCAAAGGTTGTTTGGAAAATACAACTTTCAGCGATATAAAGACCGCCATTGTAACCATAGAATAGACCTGTGTGACCTGAAAAAATCTAATAAGCCCGTCAGTTAGATTATCAAAAAATATTTGACACGTATTTTTTCTTTTGTTACGTAAACCAAAATTGAAAATTGAAGATAAGACGCTTTTAAAATGCTCAATACGTCACGCCGTGGTAAAATGTTTAGTGCGTTGTGACGTCACGATCCCCACTCCCGAGTTTTGATGCGTTTTAACTTTGTCAATAATCATTGATTTACAAAAACAAAAAATACGTGTCCATTATTTTTCAATAACTGACGGACTAAATAGATTTGCAATTTATTGATGGTGGAAACTAGTCTATTAGTAATAATGTAAAACATATATGTTTCAATTTTGGTGTACAATAAAGTATATTCTATTTTAATCTATTCTTGTTCTAGGCGCCGACCCATCAGCAAAAGACAACGACGGCAAAACAGCGTACGATTACGCCGTAGAAAACAACCACACAGAGTGCGCCAAACTCCTCTCCAGCTTCAACATAAACGAGGGACCTAAGGAGAACGCAGAAGATGACAGCGCAGCGGAAAACTTCCTTCTAGATGTATACCATCACACGTTTTCAGAAGAATTGATCGACCATGACCTTATGCTTGCCTTAATCAAGCATATACATGTAAACTTACCTAAAGGAAGCATCCTAATCTTCCTACCAGGATATGATGATATAGTGACTTTAAGAGACATGATACAATCTTGTACGGACATGAACGTATTAAAGTACCAGATTTTTACTCTACACAGTAATATGCAGACATTGGACCAGAAGAAAGTGTTTAATCCTCTACCTAACGCAAGAAAGATTATAATATCGACGAATATAGCTGAGACTTCGATTACTATTGACGATGTCGTGTATGTGGTCGATTCTTGTAAGGTGAAGGAGAAGTATTATGAGTCCAATGGTGGTGTATGCTCGTTACAGTGTGTTTGGACGTCGAGAGCGTGTTGCCAGCAAAGGGCAGGCCGAGCTGGTAGGACGAAACCAGGCCACTGCTTCCACATGTGCTCAAAACGACGGTTTAACACCCTACCTCTGAACTCCGTACCTGAAATTTTAAGAGTACCTTTGCAAGAATTATGTCTACATACTAAGTTACTCGCTACAGGAAATACTCCTATAGCAGATTTTCTATCGAAAGCTCTAGAACCTCCTTCGTTTTTGGCTGTGAGAAACGCTGTTGCATTACTCAAGACTATCGGCGCATTGACGCCTATGGAAGATCTGACAGAGATCGGACAACATCTGCTAGATCTGACCGTAGAACCAAAGTTGGGTAAAATGTTGCTTTACGCGTGTGTCATGAAGTGCCTCGACCCGATTCTGACGATAGTATGTAGTTTGGCGAATAAGGAACCGTTCCAGATATCAATGAACCCGGAGAATAGGAAGAAAGGAAGTCTGGCACGGAAAGAGTTCGCCGCAGACAGTTATTCAGACCATATGGCGTTGTTGCGAGCCTTCCAAGCGTGGCAGACTGCCCGAGCGAACGGGACCGAACGTGCGTTTTGTGCTAAGAACCTCATATGTGGCGCTACTATGGAAATGATTGTCGGTTACCGGTCACAGTTACTTGCCCAGCTAAGGGCTTTATGTCTCGTCAAAGCCAGAGGTTCAGGAGATATAAAAGACGTCAATTTGAACTCTGAAAAGTGGCATGTTGTGAAAGCCGTTTTAGTAGCCGGGCTTTATCCTTCAATAGCTCGAGTTGACAGAGATTCATCGTCACTAAGGACGTCTAAAGAAGTAAAAGTAGGTTTCCACCCAAGTTCCACATTACACCAAGGAGGTGGCTTGACAGGGTCCCAGAAATCCGTGCACAGCTTACCTACAGACTGGGTCGTGTTTGAAGAGATTTCTCGAGCTGGGAGATTTTGCTTTATCCGGTGTAATACGTTAGTTACGCCTTTAACTGTTGCGCTGTTCGGTGGGCCGTTGAGATTGCCAATAGGAGCCCTTACTCAACGCGCAAACCCGCCAGGACTGTCAAGTGATTCTGACAGTGAAGCAGATGAGAATAATGCTTCGCCTGACACGGCTGTGATAACCTTAGATGAATGGATGGCGTTCACCGCGGACGCCTCAGATGCTATAAGCGTATTCTACCTCAGACAGAAACTATGCGCATTAGTGATCCGTCGCATGTCGAACCCGGCCAAGCCAATGACGCCGTTAGACGAACAGATTCTAAACACAGTGGTCCACATTATGGGTTCTGAAGAGAAGAATGTTGGTCTCAACCAGCCGAGCGGTATCGGGCAGAGACCCAAACCGTTAACAGTGGACTCGCCGAACTGGCGATCACGGCTTGAGAACAATGAGCAATACGGTCATGAAAACAAGCAACAGTACTATCCTCAGTACAATCCGAATCCACAGAATGATGTCGGATTTCCTGGTGGCAACTTTTATAATAACGCTTATGGGGGAGGATATAGGAACGGCCAAGGTCGCCCTGGTGGTTGGAGAAACGACGTACCCCAACCATTCTCCCCCCAATCGTATACCGGTCCCAAGAGTCCTATGTCTCCGAATGGGAAGACTTTACTAGCTAATATAGAGAAGTACGGGGACAATGGAGAGGGGAATGTGAGGTACTTCATTGCGAAGGCAGATGACGCTCATTGTGTAGAAGTAGCTCAGAGCACTGGCACGTACCCCTTCACGCAAGGCACGGCGAAGAAACTGCAGAAGGTTAAACAGGTGAGCTTTAAACAACATTTTTTCCTTGAGGATTTTTTTTTGTAATTAAAAGAGAGGAAACTACTAACGTAAAGATATTATACCGTTAAGGACTACTTAGAGGACAAGTCAATAGAATCTGTAATTTGTAAGTTAGACTAATTGACATCGCTTATTGTGAATGTATTTGCACGTCATGTTATGACAGGATATGATGAAACCACAATTTATTGTATCACCCTAAATCTACCATATTCTAGCAAAAAAATATTTTTGAAAAAATGCGAATGTCGACCAATGTCAGGCCACATTATCGCAGTATTGTGAACGAGTGCAAGTGGTGGCCGGTGGATGGCAATAGGCTGGCCCCCTTTTACATGGGGCTTGAACATCACGGGAAAAAGTAGACACATCAAGCTATACATTTCCAGTCTAACATGGCCTTGCTTTGTATAGATTTCCTGTACAATGAGAGATCCGTTCATACTGGTTTTGTATAGCTTGATTAGTTGTCGAATAGAGTACTTAAAAATGTGTATGTTTGTGATACAGGACGGGGCCCGGGTGATCGTATTCTTCTCATGCGCGAGTGCGTTCAAGTTCGTGGGCTGCGCTACGCTGATGGACGTGAACGGGACGTTAGACTGGCTGTCTACACAACATGTGCCTTTCCATATGGTCCGGTGAGTTAATGAAGAAACTATCTTTTGTCCCCAGGGATAGGAATCGTTGTTTATGTGTAGATTGTTGCTGCTCAGCGCAGTTTGAAACCCCAGCGGGTGCTACCTGTCGCTTTCTTTGTTTCTAGGGTTCCGTACAAAAAATGATAAAAACGGAACCCTTATAGAATCACTCGTGCGTTTGTCTGTCCGTCACAACCAATTTGCTCTGAATCTGCTGGACCA
Source organism: Xestia xanthographa (assembly GCA_905147715.2). Taxonomy (NCBI): domain Eukaryota; kingdom Metazoa; phylum Arthropoda; class Insecta; order Lepidoptera; family Noctuidae; genus Xestia; species Xestia xanthographa. Next base: position 4,788,314 of record LR990661.1, on the reverse strand, counting down.
AGTTGCTAAAAAGCCTGTTTGAGTGTCTTACTGCTGGGCAAAGGCCTTCCCTTTCTTCATCCAAACCTCTCTGTCTTGTGTGATATCTGGTCATGTTCGCAAAGTAAATATATTTTTTTTTTAAATAAGGGTCATTTTCGCGGCTGAAGTTAGGAAATTAAAAAAAAACGTTTTACAAATCTTACTGTGTCATATAAAACACTCGGCTCAAAAACACCCTCGCTTACGTCTTGGGTGTTAATTCCGCCTCGAATGCAATAACAAAATGTATTGTTACCCCGCAGTCACATCGGCAACACGCTGGCGGGCGGCGCGCGCGTGTGCGCGGCGCGGGACGGCGCCGAGCTGTGCGCCACCTCCGCGCGCGCGCTGCTGGCCGCGCAGCACCGCCGCCGTCCGCACCACCACCCCAGGGCCATACAGAAGCACGCCGCGGACATGTGAGTGCACGTACTGTGCGCCACCTCCGCGCGCGCGCTGCTGGCCGCGCAGCACCGCCGCCGTCCGCACCACCACCCCAGGGCCATACAGAAGCACGCCGCGGACATGTGAGTGCACGTACTGTGCGCCACCTCCGCGCGCGCGCTGCTGGCCGCGCAGCACCGCCGCCGTCCGCACCACCACCCCAGGGCCATACAGAAGCACGCCGCGGACATGTGAGTGCACGTACTGTGCGCCACCTCCGCGCGCGCGCTGCTGGCCGCGCAGCACCGCCGCCGTCCGCACCACCACCCCAGGGCCATACAGAAGCACGCCGCGGACATGTGAGTGCACGTACTGTGCGCCACCTCCGCGCGCGCGCTGCTGGCCGCGCAGCACCGCCGCCGTCCGCACCACCACCCCAGGGCCATACAGAAGCACGCCGCGGACATGTGAGTGCACGTACTGTGCGCCACCTCCGCGCGCGCGCTGCTGGCCGCGCAGCACCGCCGCCGTCCGCACCACCACCCCAGGGCCATACAGAAGCACGCCGCGGACATGTGAGTGCACGTACTGTGCGCCACCTCCGCGCGCGCGCTGCTGGCCGCGCAGCACCGCCGCCGTCCGCACCACCACCCCAGGGCCATACAGAAGCACGCCGCGGACATGTGAGTGCACGTACTGTGCGCCACCTCCGCGCGCGCGCTGCTGGCCGCGCAGCACCGCCGCCGTCCGCACCACCACCCCAGGGCCATACAGAAGCACGCCGCGGACATGTGAGTGCACGTACTGTGCGCCACCTCCGCGCGCGCGCTGCTGGCCGCGCAGCACCGCCGCCGTCCGCACCACCACCCCAGGGCCATACAGAAGCACGCCGCGGACATGTGAGTGCACGTACTGTGCGCCACCTCCGCGCGCGCGCTGCTGGCCGCGCAGCACCGCCGCCGTCCGCACCACCACCCCAGGGCCATACAGAAGCACGCCGCGGACATGTGAGTGCACGTACTGTGCGCCACCTCCGCGCGCGCGCTGCTGGCCGCGCAGCACCGCCGCCGTCCGCACCACCACCCCAGGGCCATACAGAAGCACGCCGCGGACATGTGAGTGCACGTACTGTGCGCCACCTCCGCGCGCGCGCTGCTGGCCGCGCAGCACCGCCGCCGTCCGCACCACCACCCCAGGGCCATACAGAAGCACGCCGCGGACATGTGAGTGCACGTACTGTGCGCCACCTCCGCGCGCGCGCTGCTGGCCGCGCAGCACCGCCGCCGTCCGCACCACCACCCCAGGGCCATACAGAAGCACGCCGCGGACATGTGAGTGCACGTACTGTGCGCCACCTCCGCGCGCGCGCTGCTGGCCGCGCAGCACCGCCGCCGTCCGCACCACCACCCCAGGGCCATACAGAAGCACGCCGCGGACATGTGAGTGCACGTACTGTGCGCCACCTCCGCGCGCGCGCTGCTGGCCGCGCAGCACCGCCGCCGTCCGCACCACCACCCCAGGGCCATACAGAAGCACGCCGCGGACATGTGAGTGCACGTACTGTGCGCCACCTCCGCGCGCGCGCTGCTGGCCGCGCAGCACCGCCGCCGTCCGCACCACCACCCCAGGGCCATACAGAAGCACGCCGCGGACATGTGAGTGCACGTACTGTGCGCCACCTCCGCGCGCGCGCTGCTGGCCGCGCAGCACCGCCGCCGTCCGCACCACCACCCCAGGGCCATACAGAAGCACGCCGCGGACATGTGAGTGCACGTACTGTGCGCCACCTCCGCGCGCGCGCTGCTGGCCGCGCAGCACCGCCGCCGTCCGCACCACCACCCCAGGGCCATACAGAAGCACGCCGCGGACATGTGAGTGCACGTACTGTGCGCCACCTCCGCGCGCGCGCTGCTGGCCGCGCAGCACCGCCGCCGTCCGCACCACCACCCCAGGGCCATACAGAAGCACGCCGCGGACATGTGAGTGCACGTACTGTGCGCCACCTCCGCGCGCGCGCTGCTGGCCGCGCAGCACCGCCGCCGTCCGCACCACCACCCCAGGGCCATACAGAAGCACGCCGCGGACATGTGAGTGCACGTACTGTGCGCCACCTCCGCGCGCGCGCTGCTGGCCGCGCAGCACCGCCGCCGTCCGCACCACCACCCCAGGGCCATACAGAAGCACGCCGCGGACATGTGAGTGCACGTACTGTGCGCCACCTCCGCGCGCGCGCTGCTGGCCGCGCAGCACCGCCGCCGTCCGCACCACCACCCCAGGGCCATACAGAAGCACGCCGCGGACATGTGAGTGCACGTACTGTGCGCCACCTCCGCGCGCGCGCTGCTGGCCGCGCAGCACCGCCGCCGTCCGCACCACCACCCCAGGGCCATACAGAAGCACGCCGCGGACATGTGAGTGCACGTACTGTGCGCCACCTCCGCGCGCGCGCTGCTGGCCGCGCAGCACCGCCGCCGTCCGCACCACCACCCCAGGGCCATACAGAAGCACGCCGCGGACATGTGAGTGCACGTACTGTGCGCCACCTCCGCGCGCGCGCTGCTGGCCGCGCAGCACCGCCGCCGTCCGCACCACCACCCCAGGGCCATACAGAAGCACGCCGCGGACATGTGAGTGCACGTACTGTGCGCCACCTCCGCGCGCGCGCTGCTGGCCGCGCAGCACCGCCGCCGTCCGCACCACCACCCCAGGGCCATACAGAAGCACGCCGCGGACATGTGAGTGCACGTACTGTGCGCCACCTCCGCGCGCGCGCTGCTGGCCGCGCAGCACCGCCGCCGTCCGCACCACCACCCCAGGGCCATACAGAAGCACGCCGCGGACATGTGAGTGCACGTACTGTGCGCCACCTCCGCGCGCGCGCTGCTGGCCGCGCAGCACCGCCGCCGTCCGCACCACCACCCCAGGGCCATACAGAAGCACGCCGCGGACATGTGAGTGCACGTACTGTGCGCCACCTCCGCGCGCGCGCTGCTGGCCGCGCAGCACCGCCGCCGTCCGCACCACCACCCCAGGGCCATACAGAAGCACGCCGCGGACATGTGAGTGCACGTACTGTGCGCCACCTCCGCGCGCGCGCTGCTGGCCGCGCAGCACCGCCGCCGTCCGCACCACCACCCCAGGGCCATACAGAAGCACGCCGCGGACATGTGAGTGCACGTACTGTGCGCCACCTCCGCGCGCGCGCTGCTGGCCGCGCAGCACCGCCGCCGTCCGCACCACCACCCCAGGGCCATACAGAAGCACGCCGCGGACATGTGAGTGCACGTACTGTGCGCCACCTCCGCGCGCGCGCTGCTGGCCGCGCAGCACCGCCGCCGTCCGCACCACCACCCCAGGGCCATACAGAAGCACGCCGCGGACATGTGAGTGCACGTACTGTGCGCCACCTCCGCGCGCGCGCTGCTGGCCGCGCAGCACCGCCGCCGTCCGCACCACCACCCCAGGGCCATACAGAAGCACGCCGCGGACATGTGAGTGCACGTACTGTGCGCCACCTCCGCGCGCGCGCTGCTGGCCGCGCAGCACCGCCGCCGTCCGCACCACCACCCCAGGGCCATACAGAAGCACGCCGCGGACATGTGAGTGCACGTACTGTGCGCCACCTCCGCGCGCGCGCTGCTGGCCGCGCAGCACCGCCGCCGTCCGCACCACCACCCCAGGGCCATACAGAAGCACGCCGCGGACATGTGAGTGCACGTACTGTGCGCCACCTCCGCGCGCGCGCTGCTGGCCGCGCAGCACCGCCGCCGTCCGCACCACCACCCCAGGGCCATACAGAAGCACGCCGCGGACATGTGAGTGCACGTACTGTGCGCCACCTCCGCGCGCGCGCTGCTGGCCGCGCAGCACCGCCGCCGTCCGCACCACCACCCCAGGGCCATACAGAAGCACGCCGCGGACATGTGAGTGCACGTACTGTGCGCCACCTCCGCGCGCGCGCTGCTGGCCGCGCAGCACCGCCGCCGTCCGCACCACCACCCCAGGGCCATACAGAAGCACGCCGCGGACATGTGAGTGCACGTACTGTGCGCCACCTCCGCGCGCGCGCTGCTGGCCGCGCAGCACCGCCGCCGTCCGCACCACCACCCCAGGGCCATACAGAAGCACGCCGCGGACATGTGAGTGCACGTACTGTGCGCCACCTCCGCGCGCGCGCTGCTGGCCGCGCAGCACCGCCGCCGTCCGCACCACCACCCCAGGGCCATACAGAAGCACGCCGCGGACATGTGAGTGCACGTACTGTGCGCCACCTCCGCGCGCGCGCTGCTGGCCGCGCAGCACCGCCGCCGTCCGCACCACCACCCCAGGGCCATACAGAAGCACGCCGCGGACATGTGAGTGCACGTACTGTGCGCCACCTCCGCGCGCGCGCTGCTGGCCGCGCAGCACCGCCGCCGTCCGCACCACCACCCCAGGGCCATACAGAAGCACGCCGCGGACATGTGAGTGCACGTACTGTGCGCCACCTCCGCGCGCGCGCTGCTGGCCGCGCAGCACCGCCGCCGTCCGCACCACCACCCCAGGGCCATACAGAAGCACGCCGCGGACATGTGAGTGCACGTACTGTGCGCCACCTCCGCGCGCGCGCTGCTGGCCGCGCAGCACCGCCGCCGTCCGCACCACCACCCCAGGGCCATACAGAAGCACGCCGCGGACATGTGAGTGCACGTACTGTGCGCCACCTCCGCGCGCGCGCTGCTGGCCGCGCAGCACCGCCGCCGTCCGCACCACCACCCCAGGGCCATACAGAAGCACGCCGCGGACATGTGAGTGCACGTACTGTGCGCCACCTCCGCGCGCGCGCTGCTGGCCGCGCAGCACCGCCGCCGTCCGCACCACCACCCCAGGGCCATACAGAAGCACGCCGCGGACATGTGAGTGCACGTACTGTGCGCCACCTCCGCGCGCGCGCTGCTGGCCGCGCAGCACCGCCGCCGTCCGCACCACCACCCCAGGGCCATACAGAAGCACGCCGCGGACATGTGAGTGCACGTACTGTGCGCCACCTCCGCGCGCGCGCTGCTGGCCGCGCAGCACCGCCGCCGTCCGCACCACCACCCCAGGGCCATACAGAAGCACGCCGCGGACATGTGAGTGCACGTACTGTGCGCCACCTCCGCGCGCGCGCTGCTGGCCGCGCAGCACCGCCGCCGTCCGCACCACCACCCAGGGCCATACAGAAGCACGCCGCGGACATGTGAGTGCACGTACTGTGCGCCACCTCCGCGCGCGCGCTGCTGGCCGCGCAGCACCGCCGCCGTCCGCACCACCACCCCAGGGCCATACAGAAGCACGCCGCGGACATGTGAGTGCACGTACTGTGCGCCACCTCCGCGCGCGCGCTGCTGGCCGCGCAGCACCGCCGCCGTCCGCACCACCACCCAGGGCCATACAGAAGCACGCCGCGGACATGTGAGTGCACGTACTGTGCGCCACCTCCGCGCGCGCGCTGCTGGCCGCGCAGCACCGCCGCCGTCCGCACCACCACCCCAGGGCCATACAGAAGCACGCCGCGGACATGTGAGTGCACGTACTGTGCGCCACCTCCGCGCGCGCGCTGCTGGCCGCGCAGCACCGCCGCCGTCCGCACCACCACCCCAGGGCCATACAGAAGCACGCCGCGGACATGTGAGTGCACGTACTGTGCGCCACCTCCGCGCGCGCGCTGCTGGCCGCGCAGCACCGCCGCCGTCCGCACCACCACCCCAGGGCCATACAGAAGCACGCCGCGGACATGTGAGTGCACGTACTGTGCGCCACCTCCGCGCGCGCGCTGCTGGCCGCGCAGCACCGCCGCCGTCCGCACCACCACCCCAGGGCCATACAGAAGCACGCCGCGGACATGTGAGTGCACGTACTGTGCGCCACCTCCGCGCGCGCGCTGCTGGCCGCGCAGCACCGCCGCCGTCCGCACCACCACCCCAGGGCCATACAGAAGCACGCCGCGGACATGTGAGTGCACGTACTGTGCGCCACCTCCGCGCGCGCGCTGCTGCGCGCGCAGCAGCGCCGCCGTCCGCACCACCACCCCAGGGCCATACAGAAGCACGCCGCGGACATGTGAGTGCACGTACTGTGCGCCACCTCCGCGCGCGCGCTGCTGGCCGCGCAGCACCGCCGCCGTCCGCACCACCACCCCAGGGCCATACAGAAGCACGCCGCGGACATGTGAGTGCACGTACTGTGCGCCACCTCCGCGCGCGCGCTGCTGGCCGCGCAGCACCGCCGCCGTCCGCACCACCACCCCAGGGCCATACAGAAGCACGCCGCGGACATGTGAGTGCACGTACTGTGCGCCACCTCCGCGCGCGCGCTGCTGGCCGCGCAGCACCGCCGCCGTCCGCACACCACCCCAGGGCCATACAGAAGCACGCCGCGGACATGTGAGTGCACGTACTGTGCGCCACCTCCGCGCGCGCGCTGCTGGCCGCGCAGCACCGCCGCCGTCCGCACCACCACCCCAGGGCCATACAGAAGCACGCCGCGGACATGTGAGTGCACGTACTGTGCGCCACCTCCGCGCGCGCGCTGCTGGCCGCGCAGCACCGCCGCCGTCCGCACCACCACCCCAGGGCCATACAGAAGCACGCCGCGGACATGTGAGTGCACGTACTGTGCGCCACCTCCGCGCGCGCGCTGCTGGCCGCGCAGCACCGCCGCCGTCCGCACCACCACCCCAGGGCCATACAGAAGCACGCCGCGGACATGTGAGTGCACGTACTGTGCGCCACCTCCGCGCGCGCGCTGCTGGCCGCGCAGCACCGCCGCCGTCCGCACCACCACCCCAGGGCCATACAGAAGCACGCCGCGGACATGTGAGTGCACGTACTGTGCGCCACCTCCGCGCGCGCGCTGCTGGCCGCGCAGCACCGCCGCCGTCCGCACCACCACCCCAGGGCCATACAGAAGCACGCCGCGGACATGTGAGTGCACGTACTGTGCGCCACCTCCGCGCGCGCGCTGCTGGCCGCGCAGCACCGCCGCCGTCCACCACCCCAGGGCCATACAGAAGCACGCCGCGGACATGTGAGTGCACGTACTGTGCGCCACCTCCGCGCGGCGCGCTGCTGGCCGCGCAGCACCGCCGCCGTCCGCACCACCACCCCAGGGCCATACAGAAGCTCGGCCGCGGACATGTGAGTGCACGTACTGTGCGCCACCTCCGCGCGCGCGCTGCTGGCCGCGCAGCACCGCCCGCCGTCCGCACCACCACCCCAGGGCCATACAGAAGCACGCCCGCGGACATGTGAGTGCACGTACTGTGCGCCACCTCCGCGCGCGCGCTGCTGGCCGCGCAGCACCGCCGCCGTCCGCACCACCACCCCAGGGCCATACAGAAGCACGCCGCGGACATGTGAGTGCACGTACTGTGCGCCACCTCCGCGCGCGCGCTGCTGGCCGCGCAGCACCGCCGCCGTCCGCACCACCACCCCAGGGCCATACAGAAGCACGCCGCGGACATGTGAGTGCACGTACTGTGCGCCACCTCCGCGCGCGCGCTGCTGGCCGCGCAGCACCGCCGCCGTCCGCACCACCACCCCAGGGCCATACAGAAGCACGCCGCGGACATGTGAGTGCACGTACTGTGCGCCACCTCCGCGCGCGCGCTGCTGGCCGCGCAGCACCGCCGCCGTCCGCACCCTCCACCCCAGGGCCATACAGAAGCACGCCGCGGACATGTGAGTGCACGTACTGTGCGCCACCTCCGCGCGCGCGCTGCTGGCCGCGCAGCACCGCCGCCGTCCGCACCACCACCCCAGGGCCATACAGAAGCACGCCGCGGACATGTGAGTGCACGTACTGTGCGCCACCTCCGCGCGCGCGCCTGCTGGCCGCGCAGCACCGCCGCCGTCCGCACCACCACCCCAGGCCATACAGAAGCACGCCGCGGACATGTGAGTGCACGTACTGTGCGCCACCTCCGCGCGCGCGCTGCTGGCCGCGCAGCACCGCCGCCGTCCGCACCACCACCCCAGGGCCATACAGAAGCACGCCGCGGACATGTGAGTGCACGTACTGTGCGCCACCTCCGCGCGCGCGCTGCTGGCCGCGCAGCACCGCCGCCGTCCGCACCACCACCCCAGGGCCATACAGAAGCACGCCGCGGACATGTGAGTGCACGTACTGTGCGCCACCTCCGCGCGCGCGCTGCTGGCCGCGCAGCACCGCCGCCGTCCGCACCACCACCCCAGGGCCATACAGAAGCACGCCGCGGACATGTGAGTGCACGTACTGTGCGCCACCTCCGCGCGCGCGCTGCTGGCCGCGCAGCACCGCCGCCGTCCGCACCACCACCCCAGGGCCATACAGAAGCACGCCGCGGACATGTGAGTGCACGTACTGTGCGCCACCTCCGCGCGCGCGCTGCTGGCCGCGCAGCACCGCCGCCGTCCGCACCACCACCCCAGGGCCATACAGAAGCACGCCGCGGACATGTGAGTGCACGTACTGTGCGCCACCTCCGCGCGCGCGCTGCTGGCCGCGCAGCACCGCCGCCGTCCGCACCACCACCCCAGGGCCATACAGAAGCACGCCGCGGACATGTGAGTGCACGTACTGTGCGCCACCTCCGCGCGCGCGCTGCTGGCCGCGCAGCACCGCCGCCGTCCGCACCACCACCCCCAGGGCCATACAGAAGCACGCCGCGGACATGTGAGTGCACGTACTGTGCGCCACCTCCGCGCGCGCGCTGCTGGCCGCGCAGCACCGCCGCCGTCCGCACCACCACCCCAGGGCCATACAGAAGCACGCCGCGGACATGTGAGTGCACGTACTGTGCGCCACCTCCGCGCGCGCGCTGCTGGCCGCGCAGCACCGCCGCCGTCCGCACCACCACCCCAGGGCCATACAGAAGCACGCCGCGGACATGTGAGTGCACGTACTGTGCGCCACCTCCGCGCGCGCGCTGCTGGCCGCGCAGCACCGCCGCCGTCCGCACCACCACCCCAGGGCCATACAGAAGCACGCCGCGGACATGTGAGTGCACGTACTGTGCGCCACCTCCGCGCGCGCGCTGCTGGCCGCGCAGCACCGCCGCCGTCCGCACCACCACCCCAGGGCCATACAGAAGCACGCCGCGGACATGTGAGTGCACGTACTGTGCGCCACCTCCGCGCGCGCGCTGCTGGCCGCGCAGCACCGCCGCCGTCCGCACCACCACCCCAGGGCCATACAGAAGCACGCCGCGGACATGTGAGTGCACGTACTGTGCGCCACCTCCGCGCGCGCGCTGCTGGCCGCGCAGCACCGCCGCCGTCCGCACCACCACCCCAGGGCCATACAGAAGCACGCCGCGGACATGTGAGTGCACGTACTGTGCGCCACCTCCGCGCGCGCGCTGCTGGCCGCGCAGCACCGCCGCCGTCCGCACCACCACCCCAGGGCCATACAGAAGCACGCCGCGGACATGTGAGTGCACGTACTGTGCGCCACCTCCGCGCGCGCGCTGCTGGCCGCGCAGCACCGCCGCCGTCCGCACCACCACCCCAGGGCCATACAGAAGCACGCCGCGGACATGTGAGTGCACGTACTGTGCGCCACCTCCGCGCGCGCGCTGCTGGCCGCGCAGCACCGCCGCCGTCCGCACCACCACCCCAGGGCCATACAGAAGCACGCCGCGGACATGTGAGTGCACGTACTGTGCGCCACCTCCGCGCGCGCGCTGCTGGCCGCGCAGCACCGCCGCCGTCCGCACCACCACCCCAGGGCCATACAGAAGCACGCCGCGGACATGTGAGTGCACGTACTGTGCGCCACCTCCGCGCGCGCGCTGCTGGCCGCGCAGCACCGCCGCCGTCCGCACCACCACCCCAGGGCCATACAGAAGCACGCCGCGGACATGTGAGTGCACGTACTGTGCGCCACCTCCGCGCGCGCGCTGCTGGCCGCGCAGCACCGCCGCCGTCCGCACCACCACCCCAGGGCCATACAGAAGCACGCCGCGGACATGTGAGTGCACGTACTGTGCGCCACCTCCGCGCGCGCGCTGCTGGCCGCGCAGCACCGCCGCCGTCCGCACCACCACCCCAGGGCCATACAGAAGCACGCCGCGGACATGTGAGTGCACGTACTGTGCGCCACCTCCGCGCGCGCGCTGCTGGCCGCGCAGCACCGCCGCCGTCCGCACCACCACCCCAGGGCCATACAGAAGCACGCCGCGGACATGTGAGTGCACGTACTGTGCGCCACCTCCGCGCGCGCGCTGCTGGCCGCGCAGCACCGCCGCCGTCCGCACCACCACCCCAGGGCCATACAGAAGCACGCCGCGGACATGTGAGTGCACGTACTGTGCGCCACCTCCGCGCGCGCGCTGCTGGCCGCGCAGCACCGCCGCCGTCCGCACCACCACCCCAGGGCCATACAGAAGCACGCCGCGGACATGTGAGTGCACGTACTGTGCGCCACCTCCGCGCGCGCGCTGCTGGCCGCGCAGCACCGCCGCCGTCCGCACCACCACCCCAGGGCCATACAGAAGCACGCCGCGGACATGTGAGTGCACGTACTGTGCGCCACCTCCGCGCGCGCGCTGCTGGCCGCGCAGCACCGCCGCCGTCCGCACCACCACCCCAGGGCCATACAGAAGCACGCCGCGGACATGTGAGTGCACGTACTGTGCGCCACCTCCGCGCGCGCGCTGCTGGCCGCGCAGCACCGCCGCCGTCCGCACCACCACCCCAGGGCCATACAGAAGCACGCCGCGGACATGTGAGTGCACGTACTGTGCGCCACCTCCGCGCGCGCGCTGCTGGCCGCGCAGCACCGCCGCCGTCCGCACCACCACCCCAGGGCCATACAGAAGCACGCCGCGGACATGTGAGTGCACGTACTGTGCGCCACCTCCGCGCGCGCGCTGCTGGCCGCGCAGCACCGCCGCCGTCCGCACCACCACCCCAGGGCCATACAGAAGCACGCCGCGGACATGTGAGTGCACGTACTGTGCGCCACCTCCGCGCGCGCGCTGCTGGCCGCGCAGCACCGCCGCCGTCCGCACCACCACCCCAGGGCCATACAGAAGCACGCCGCGGACATGTGAGTGCACGTACTGTGCGCCACCTCCGCGCGCGCGCTGCTGGCCGCGCAGCACCGCCGCCGTCCGCACCACCACCCCAGGGCCATACAGAAGCATGCCGCAGACATGTGAGCCAGTATGTGGGGACTAGCGGACGTATAATGTGTGTTAGAGCGCTCCCTCGCCGCGAACATTCATCTATGTAACGTTCAGATACACTTGTTTCTGTACTAAATCGAATCTTAGATTATGTTACAGGCGAATGCTCCGGCGAGGGAGCTATGGGAGTTTATAACACTGTATAAAACATAAATGACGTGTTGTCATATTTAAGAATGTGGTATAGATTGTGAAACTGAATAAGTTTCTCCATGACACCAACATAAACATGAAAGTAACAGCAAAAAAACACCAGACATTTGTATACAAAAATGTTATACGAAACGGTTAAATGTTTTTCAATAAAATAGTCTCATAAAAAAAATATTTAGTTTGATAATCTGTACCATACTCCTAAATATGTTTACAATTTTGTAAAACATTACTTTTTAAGACGCAAAATCGGCTGAAAGGGCCACATTTTTTTTTAATATTCATTAAATGTGAAAAAAAACAGCGCAACAAACTATTAGCTTTACTTGTACTTATTGACATATTTCGAACTGGCTCATGCCAATACCGCATCAATGTGTGATCTCGTTCTATAGGGGCCATCCATTAAGTACATCACACGTTAAGGGTGGGCAAGGTGTCAAACAATAGGGAATAATGCATTAAATACAAAACTCTTTTTATTTATTAAAAATGCCTTGTATTGGCCCATAAAAACATCGTGGTACACTTGTTTAAGTTGCTAATACATCACTAATTTTATAATTTACTGTTTTATGTAGCATGTTTTTGGTGAAACGGAACGCACTCTCAAAAAGCGTCGTCCTCGATAACGCCGGTAGTGACGTCAAAGTCATATGTAATAAAAAACACTTTTATTTGAAAAGTGCTTTAAGTTTCACTAAGTTTATAATATTGTTATTGCAATTTTTACTTGATTAGAGCACATGTAATAAGTAAAATTACTCTATTAAGGGCAATAAGTTGGATGTAAACAAGGCAGATTGTGGTAAATAACGTCACATTATGGCCACGACAGTCACGGACGTTTGAACTGTCGTAGAAAATTGCAGGAGTTTAATATTATTTTTAAGCGACAAGCAGCAGTTGGACTTAACTTTTTATACTTTTCTTGGGTTGATAGTACTGTATTTTATTGATTTAAGTGAAGAAAAAATTACATGCATATTCCCTATTGTGACATTGTCTGTCAAGGAGTGGGAGGGGTCCTAAATTACGTGACGTCACACTTCAAAATGTAATATATCGTAAGTAATAAAATTTTAACAATTAACGGAAAACTTAAAAATATTTCCAATTCTATAAACTCTGTAAAACATGTGACGTCACACTGTGACGGGGGGGGGGGGGGGTGTAAAAATTCATGAAATTCGTGCGACGTAATTTATGCATGGTCCCATATCAACTATATCACTTTTGAAGCTAGCCCGCGCTGCGAGCGAACACTTCCGACGGAATTTTAGTGTTCAAAATTTACGTGCTAGGAAACTATGTGTAAACAAATGAGTTCGAGTGTTTTAGTTTACAACCAGGCTGACTCCAAAATTGTGACTAGCACTCTTAATTACTTAAGATTCCTTCACAAAAGAGATCTATTTTACGTATTACTATCTGTCATCTATATAACCTATTCTGGAAACTTCTTTACTTCTGTGAGTCGGCAGCACCGACGAAAGAGTTCCTAAATAAATAGCAATATCGTACCGCGCTTATGTGAACACAAGTACACCAATTTTATCCAAATCTTAATGTAATTGTAGCGTATCCACATAGATCCGTACCTATTTATATAAAGAAACAAAAAAAAATAAAAAAAATGTTTTTAATGACTGATGTGTGTTTGTGAAAATGTGATCTTGTAAATTGTACGACGATTGTTTTAAACGAGAGGATTATTCGTTAATCTTTCGGTCTCCCGATTCAGAACGGTTTGATTTGACACTGAAATTTGAAATGTTTTTTTAATCCGTATCCCTATTGGAATAGATTATTGCCTTGGTTCAATACTGACTATGACAATAATTCGTAATCGATGCAGTTTAATGTCTAACAGAGGCAGTGTTGGGGGCCATCCATAAATTACGTCACACGTTAATGGGGGGGAGGGGTTTGACAAGGGATGGGAGGGGTCCTAAATTTTGTGACGTCACATTTCAAAATCTAATATGTCTAAGTATTAAATTACATCACAAAATTTTAACTATTAACGAAACACTTCAAAATATGTCCTACTCTATCTATATGAACATGTAAAATTGCAAAATATGTGACGTCACACTAGGGTCTGGTAATGAAATTCGTGTCACTTAATTTATGGAAGGGTCCTTACGACGTTTTGGAACCTGCAATATGTAAGAGAGATGAACCTACATAAGTACACAGTACGGATAACACCTCACTTTTTTCTGAATAATAGCTTTAAAACTTTATAAAACGACCCCAGGTGTAAATCGGGACTCGGGAGACAGGAGGGTAAATGTTTCTAAATATTGTGAATCTTTTTCTTACGGTGCCAGGATTGTCTCCAATAAATTGTTACTTCGTAAGTAAAGGGTTCACAATACGACCGCAAAGTACAGAAAGAGTTCAATCTTTGCAAAATTAATCTTGGCAGTAACTGCTCTGCAGCTCTTAGTTTAGGTTTCGCTAAAAATGCAGCTATTTTTTTCATTCTTGTACAGGCAACTACACGTATAGGTAACAATTAATCTTTGACAAGACCTTTATTTCGTCCATAATGATGTCGATTCTGTTGTGCACAAACTAAACTTAATTTAGGCTATTGCTATCTTTTTCTCTCTAATAAAACGAGAAAGCTGTCAAATTTAGATGGAACTAATATTTCCATACAAATGAAGGGTGCACGTAAAAACATGTCGACTAAAAACCCGGTGAAGCGCAAGTCATAAACTAGTTTGACATCTCTAACTTAGTTCATAGCTATAGCCGTGCTTTTCTCGCACTGCATTTTAGTAAAAAGATAGCAATAGCCTAAATTAAGTTTAGTTTGTGCACAACAGAATCGACAACTATATCGGTTTTCGTAGTTCAAGTGTTAACTGTAGACTGTACTTTGCGGCCGTTTTTATCAGAGATATATTAAGTTCTGTTACTGATTTTAACCTGTTTTAAGTGTGGCTTATAACTGAGCTAACACCATGTTTGGATCTCTCGTCCTAAGGATGTGATATATCTATATTTTTAACACTTATATACGGACGAATATTAAAACGCCACTCGAAATTTAAGAGGCACTCATATTTAATAGATACTCAAAAGTGACGTTTGGCTATACGAAATTAAAGTTTAGGAGCTGCTCAAACATTAAGGGCCTGCGCAGACGGTGGAGAATTTGTCCGCGAACAATTTGCAACAACCAATGGACGTCAACCAATAGATGAAAAAACAACACAACAACCAATAACAAGAACGTTCATTTCTATACGGCGGACAAAAGTTTCTCGTCTGCGCAGGCCCTTAAGCAGCCCTTAAATTTTGAGTGGCGTATTCGGCCGTTAATTTCCTAAATGCAAATGGGAGAAAAATGTGGAGTCTGTTGTTCCTGTCTACCCCCTATGGGAAGAAGGTGTGATGTTATGTATGTTTGTACGTTAATCTCTTGTAGCTAAAGTTAATATAATCAAATAATAATTTTATTTAGGTATTTTTGTACCGATAGCAAATTGTTTTAACACTTTATATGCATAACATTTTAGACTCGTTGCCACGATCTTGTAGTATATTCTATTGTCGTTTGTTTGTGCATTATACTACTTGTTAGGACCAACTGTAAGCGTCTGGTAGATTGATAGCCAGCATAATTTGAATAAATGCATTTTATTGAAAACAATACATTTAATTTTCTTGTAAAGTTGTAACTGTAGAGATAATAGCAGCTATTTAGTAATAAAAATACCGTTGAATGGCGAGCTGTTCCGAATAATGTTTTTACTTTTACTAAAGTCGATTCTAATTAAAAATTAACTTATCAAGTAAATCACAAAATGTGCCTCATAAGGCAAACATTGTGGCTTTTTCCATTCCTGAGTTTGTATGTCCTTATTAAAATGAGTACCAGAAATAGTTCTCAAAGACCTATGACTCATTTCCAAACACCCTATCGTATATTTTATGTACCTGAAAGAAAGAAAGAAATAAAAAGCATTTATTAGCCCGTACAGGACAATACACATAAAATAAAATAAAAAATGGTGAAATTATCAGTACACTAATAACAACCCCACTAATACATATAGTGATCATCGAGGTGCCTTGCCTTGTACCTTTTAGTTTTGTTTGCCTAATGAAGTACCTGGATGAATACTAAATAAACAGTATTTTGGAACAGCTCGTATAATCTATATACATATAATAAAACAGTAGAAAAACTGTGTCTGTACATTGAATATATTAAAAAATAAATAATTGAGGGGGGTTTAGAAACAGTAATAGAGCACGAATCCAAAAAAAAAAGTCTGTCTGTTTGTCTGTTTGTTTGTACACGCTAATCTTCGGAACTGCTGGACGGATTTGAATGATTTTTTTGTTGTTGTATAGGTATTAAGTCTGGGCAAGATATAGGCTATAATTTATATTGGAAACTTGAACACCTGATGCAGAACCACAACAGACCAGCTGAACTATAAGAGATACAAAAATGGTACCATAGCAAAAATTGTTCCACGTGATGGGCATTTTCTGCTGAGAGAATAAATTTGAAGATCTGGAACACCTGATGTGGAACTCCAAGAGCCCAGCTACACTTACATATATATAGGAATGACGTTTTAGCAAAAGTTGTTCAATCTGATGAGCACTCTCTGTTGACTTATAAAAATCGAAGATCTGGAACACCTGATGTGGAACTCCGAGAGCCCAGCTACACCATAACACATATAGGAATGACGTCTTAGCAAAAGTTGTTCAATCTGATGAGCACTCTTTGTTGATTTATAAAAATCGAAGATCTGAAACACCTGTTGTGGAACTCCGAGAGCCCAGCTACACCATAACACATATAGGAATGACGTCTTAGCAAAAGTTGTTCAATCTGATGAGCTCTCTCTGTTGACTTATAAAAATCGAAGATCTGGAACACCTGATGTGGAACTCCAAGTGCCCAGCTACACCATAACACATAGGAATGACGTCTTAGCAAGTGTTGTTTGGTCTGATGGCATTTCCTGTTGACTTTTATCTTGGAAACAAACACCTGATGCAGAACCGCAACAGACCGGCTGAACTATAAGAGATACAAAAATGGTACCATAGCAAAATTGTTCTACGTGATGAGCATTTTCTGCTGTGAGAATAAATTTGAAGATCTGGAACACCTGTTGTGGAACTATAAGGGCCCAGCTACACCATAACACATAGGAATGACGTCTTAGCAAGTGTTTTTTAGTTTGGTCTGATGGGCATTTCCTGTTGACTTATAAAAATGTTTAGTCTGATGGGCATTTCCTGTTGACTTACAAAAATGAAAGATCTGGAACGTCTCGAATCGTCTCGCGCATCCCGTAGTATTCCCGTCCCCGGGCTCTTAAAATTCGACATCAGACGTTTCAGATCTTCGATTTTGACGACCCCGTTGTCGCTGGCATAAGCAACAGGATCCGCGTACGAAGTCGCGGGCAGAAGCTAGTTATACATATTTGTTATGTTTTGTAGAGAATCAGAATGTGTATTGCCGAGACTGACTGCATAGATATTAATGTTTCTGATGTGTATACGACTCTGGCATGGTCTGATGTGAAGCTTGTTTTTCTCTCTTTTGACCGTAGGTACTTGGAAAAATAGACATTCTTAAGAAAGTTGTTTATGTATTAGAAGATTTAAGGCTTTAAAGCTTTAAGGGGACGATGGCAGTTCTGTTCTCATCTGTCCTTATAATCTACTAGCGGACGTCCCGCGGTTTCACCCCCGTAGTTCCCGTTCCCGTGGGAGTACGTGGATAAAATATAGCCTATGTTACTCAGGGTGAATGTAGCTTTCTAGTGGTGAAAGAATTTTTGAAATCGGTTCATTACTTCCGGAGATTACCCCCTACATACAAACTTACAAACAAATGTTACCTCTTTATAATATTAGTATAGATAGGGACGGATAGGAAAAAGTCCCTACCTTGTTTGAACTAGCATTTCAGTTAGCTAGCTCACCTTTTAACAAGTCTCCCATCGTCTTTATTATCTAAAAACTAGATTTGTTTCGTTTCCAAACTTCGCAGGCTATATTTTTAAAATCATCGAGTGTTTTTTTTTTCCAACACGATTTTTTGCATGCATTTCAGTTGAATGGTAGGTTTAGATACTTTTAATCGTCTCGTAAGTCCACCAGTATTAATATTATACAGTACAATAATGTGTGAATCTTTTTTTGCTAAGTCTTCTCATAATAAGGCTTGAGGCGTCCGCTAAAACTCGCGCGGATGCACGGAGACGGTGCCCGTTGTCAAATTTTGATTAGAAAACCCGTCACACGCCTCTTGCACCTTCTATTTTTGAATACAGCAGACACAAGAGCGTGCACTCGCGCGTTTTTTAACGGACGCCTTTAGTAAAACGTAGATACATCTGACCACGCAGAGTAAGAGCCAGTAGGGCGTTGTTTATGTTACGTATAATTCGATTTTAAGTACAAATTATTAATTGCAACTAAAACCCCAATACCGGTGCTTTTTCCGAGGTCGACTCGGGCTATGCTCGTGCCTCAACTCTGACATGCCCCGGACGCCTTAACTCGAGCATTTTTGTATTCATAGTGATGTAATAGATTGCTGTCGAGATCGACCGATGACATCAACGTTTAAGATTGAATCTGTGTGGTCCTGCTGGCATGTTTTGAAGAGATCAATATCAAAAGGTCGGTGTAGATCGATCAGTCTAGTTCCACCTTAAGTCAAGTGTGACTTGTGACCCTAGTTTTATATAATTTATGAATTCAGTAATTTGATTAGACTTGTTGTGAAAGATTTCTATTGGTTTGTGTACATATTTTTTGTGATAACTGTTTCGTTTTTCTTTCCTAAATTAAATTATCTTAAGTGTATAGTTGTTTTATTTAACATAATTTGTGTTTCAGATAAATACCTAAATCTGGTTAGGTTGAATGCAGTAACATTAATAACATTTTAAGTAGGTACTGACACCTGTAACAGCAATACACGCACAGACTTCTCTGAAGTATGCCGACGAAATAATCAGCGTATTATTTGATAGTTATGTCACTCCCTGCATTCCACGATTACCTTCCATTATAATTTCAACTATAAAATCATAATTGTATTTATTTTGCAGGCAATGGTAATGAATGGGGTAGATTTATGATTGTGTACGTGATCCCAGCAGGAAAGAGTGTCTCCTAGAGTATATATATTTTTGCCTAAAGGCACTAGTTTTTCGTTTACACCTACACATCTGCCGGTTCCTTGTATTTTGCCGTCAAAGTTATGAGTTTTAGCAAGACCAGGCTAAGACACGATAAATAAGTTGCTCGACGCACCGAAAACGCCTGAAAAAGCTATTGATCGTTGAAGCAAATAATGAAGGGAACTCTACCTCTCTCACTGAAGAGAAAACTCATGGACATGTGCATTCTTCATACCCATTTTAATGACTCCTCCCGCTCTGGGCGGAGCAGGAGGGAGTGTCAGACTTTTACTGACTAAAACCCATCCATGTTCCTTCGTCGCCCTTTGTGTTCCGGGGCCACGGTATCTCTTTCGAACAGTCCCGCAACCCGGGCAGGCATCGGTCCTTACGGACCCCTTCCTTTTTGCTGACTCTCTTTGAGGCGCGCGTGGAACACGAATGCGCCGTCGACACGTCCTGTCGTCATGAGACGGACGGACGGCGAGCTAGCCCATAGCCCACCGTCCACAGGCCCGCGCCTACGGTGGCCGGGGGCCACGTGGTGGCCCCCGACGACTCCCGCGGCGGCCGGGACGTTGAGAGGTTCTCTCCCTCTCACGTTCCGCCACCTCCTTCTCTCCACCAGGGCCGGACGCGATAGGTCGCCGCCGCCAATCGCCGCTTCGAGGACACGGCGGGGCTCCGCCTACGCAAGGCACACCTCCACCGTGTCCTCCGGTCGATCCTCGCAGTGGAAACACCCGGGCGTTTCCTCCCGCCCGATTCGGTGCAGGAACCTCCCGAACACACCGTGTCCGGTGAGGACCTGCGTCAGGCGGAAGGTGAGGACGCCGTGGCGTCTCTCAAGCCACTCCTCAAAGAGGGGACTTATCGCCACAATCGTGGCGTACACTATTCTTCCTACCCTCACCTATGGAGCGCAGACATGATCATTAATTAACCAACCCTCAAAAGTCCACACTTGGGGTCTGCCAGCAGTGTTGCCAGACGGAATCTGAAGCAATCAGTAGAAAAGTTAAAGTTTTAGCAGTAGATCGAAGGAAAAAGCAGTAGATTAAAAAAATAAAATAAAAAACCCGACTGCGTAAAAATAACTAAGTAATAACTTTAAATAAAAACTGAAAAGAATAAAACAAGTTTCGGAGACAGAACATATTTACTGCAAAAGTCGGGACCCATATTGGATGTAATGATTTTGGTCTAGATTATTTAATGGGTCCCGACTGTTGCAGTAAATATGTTCTGTCTCCGAAACTTGTTTTATTCTTTTCAGTTTTTATTTAAAGTTATTACTTACTTAGTTATTTTTACGCAGTCGGGTTTTTTATTTTTTTTAATTATATTTTTTTATTTTACACTTTTTAGTTACTTAGATATACCAATTAAAAATCCTCATGATGATTCCTTTATCGTGCCGATCAGGCTGCAGAGCGTGCCAAACATTTGAATTTGGCGCCAAAAATCCGCATTTTTTTTTACTTTGATATACCCAGTGTCACTCTCATAGTAAATACGAATCTAACGACACCTCTCAAGTTAAAATCCATCAAGCCGTTTAGGCTGCAGAGCGTGCCAAAGAAATATACCCACATACATACATACACTCGAAAAACATAACCCTCCTTCTGGCGCAGTCGGGTAAAAAGTCAAACCCACATGAGGTAAAAAGAACCTGAGTACAGTACTTTCACAGTTTTTATGCCTTGTTACTGGGTTTTTATGCCTTGTGACCAGATTGGCAGACTCAGTAAGTAGTACCACAGGTAATATATAGTACCTACCGTCAGTGATTGGTCGGTCTTGCACACACTACAGATAAAAAATGCCGCGAATTCACAAAACTTGTTGAACAAATGTCATGTTATTTAGGCCTTTAGGCCAGATGACACGACACGACGACAATAACTAGATGATACGATCTGATTTGAAGAAAAGCAGGTAGATTTCCAATCAAGGCAGTAGATCAGTAGATTTTTTTTAAATCAGGTAGATCTACTGCTAAATCAGTAGATCTGGCATCACTGTCTGCCAGCGAGCAATAGAGCGCAGTATCCTTGGAGTGAAACTTACTAATCGTGTAAGGAACTCGATACTGCGTTCCAAAACCCAAATTGCCGATGTAGATCACACGGCTGCCAAGCTGAAATGGAACTGGGCTGGCCACATCTGTCGCATGCCGGAGGAGCTATGCGCTAAAGCTACCACAAAATGGGTCCCAAACAGCAGCAAACTGCAACACTGCAGGCCCAGATGGAGATGGGGGGACGAACTCGACTCCTATCACAAGGATTGGTGCATGTCAGCACTGTATAGGGATAAGTGGAAGGAGGGAAGGGAGGCCTTTGCCCTGCAGTGGGACACTATAGGCTTATAATAAAAAAATCAAAAACGCATGCATGAACAGTTTTGAAACTTTGTATGGTTATTATTACTAGCGTCAAGAAGGACCGAATACAGTTTTCAGCGAGCTTATACCTTGTCTCATGGCGCTGCGATGTTTTTACGGGTTATCATAAAACCGCGATAACTTAAAAATTATAAATATTTTCTTAAATCTAATTGGGGCACAAATTAAGATCTACTCGTGTATGTTTATTCTATAGATTCTGCAAAACGTTAGGTACTCTAGCAGGAAATGCAATATCTCGAAAACCTGAAGGGGCACAGATTTATTTTTGGGGGCACATTTTGACACTAACTCCGATCATTCGTTTAGAATTTTCCTGCTGGAAAAACGTTAGTTACATGGCAGGAATAGTTTTTTCCGTTTTTTTCCGAAACGACAGGGGGCACCAATTCTTTATGTGGGGCACATTAACAGCAGATAAGGCACTAATTAAGCGTAACGTTCCACTCATAACTCTAGGAGACACTTTCCTGCTGGGGTAACGTACACTTTATGATTCTAGTAGTTCACTGCGTAGTGGCTCGTGTTGCAGGTTATCTCGGGTTAATTAACGTCTGGTGGCGTATTTACGCAATACCAGACGACGCAATACCGATATTACAGCTGTTTTATTATATTTCCTACTTGAACTAAATAGTTCAATTCAAGTAAGATAAAAAAGCTGTAATATCTGTGTATTTCCATTGCTGAATAAAGAGTAAGCCAAAAGCAGCCAATCCGGGTTTAGTATCATCGGCCTGCTACTTGATAATCGAGGATATAAAATTTATGGAATGTGTTTTTTTGAATAATTTCTAGGGATCTCAAAAACTCCTCTAAGATTGTAGTCGTAACGTGCAGCCAGTCATGGTGACAGACAGACGGACGGATAGCTGAGTCTTAGTTCAAATGACCGAGAGAGCAATTCAATTCAATTCAATTCATTCATTTATTGCATCAAACATGGTAGGTACATTCAGTTTTTGTATAAAATATTTAGTAACACACATTTGGCCAATTTATAGCATGCAATAGTACAGGTTTTTACAGTTAAGATATATAATACTAGATAACTACATTTTTTTTTTTTTAGTATAAGTCCACATAACAGTTAAATATGTCGGTGCTTTAAAGTATAAAACTTACAGGGACACTTTTGAAAGAACTCATCTATCGAATAAAAACACTCTTCTAACAACCACTTCCGCAACGCAACACAAAACTTATTGAAGGGTAGTTGAGTTATTGACCTAGGTAAAGCATTATAAATTAGGGGAGCCATATAAACGCAGCTCCGCCGAAAAAGTTCTAGCTTTGGAACAGGCATTTCAAAATCTAAATGTGTAGGTTTCCTTTTATTTGTGTTATCTTTTCGTTCAAATAGTTCAGGGTTGGACCTCACAAACCTGGCAACTTCGTAAATATAAATACATGGGACCGTCAGTAGATTGTGCGACTTGAATATAGGCCTGCATGAGTCAGACCACTGCATTTTGAATATTGCACGAATACACTTCTTTTGGGCAATGAAGATCTTCGCTATTTCGGAAGAATTTCCCCACACAACTATACCGTATCGTATTACTGAGCAAACGTATGCGTGATACACCATTATGGCGGTACGCAAAGATGTAATAACTTTAATTCTTTTCAAAGCAAATACAAATTGATTGTTTTTTTTTGAAATTGTTGCAAGTGCCCTTCTGTTTCGTGAAGGGTTGTTTTTGGGACCATCCTATGGGGTCGCCATGATTAAGCCCAAAGATATTTTCTTAACTAATACCTACAACTAAATTTCCAAGCACACATAAATATACAGGGTGGAATTTTGTAATGCCACCTGGAGGGAAAGTACTCTTAATACTGCAGATAGAAAATTTTATTCAAAGGAAACATTCCTTTATTTTTGAATAGAAAGCAAACTGCATTCAAAGATTTTGAAAATTCTCGTGCCACACTCGGGAATCGAACCGCCTAAATTCCAAAAAAATATCACCTGTATTTTTATGGCACCAATCGATAGGGTCAATCATAAAGATCAAATCCCTCTAACAAACATGATAAATTAAATGAAAAGAAAACCATAAAATATTAACTTATAAATTCAATGGGACAACATAAAGCACTTTTAGGTACTCAAAGGTCCATCCTCCAATTACTTATGTTAGAACCTAATAAACAATTATCTTTTGACGACATTTATTGATTAAAATGACGAAGAACTATTTAGATAGGAAGATTGCAATTTTCTCAAACAAATACTTGCAAATTGCAATCTTTTTTCTTCATTTGTAAATATCCATCCTTTGAATAAAAGTGCTTTAACGTATTGAATTTATCCCAATGAATTTATAACTTTAGATTTCATGGTTTTCCTTTCATTTAATTTATAATATTTGTTAGAGAGATTTGATCCTTATGATTGACCCTATCAATTGGTGCCATATAAGTACAGGATGTTATTTTTTTGGAATTTAGCCGGTTCGATTCCCGAGTGTGGCACGCGAATTTTCAAAATCTTTGAATGCAGATTATTTTCTTTAAAAAAATAAAGGAATGTTTCCTTTGAGTAAAATTTTCTATCTGCAGTATTAAGAGTACTTTCCCTCCAGGTGGCATTACAAAATTCCACCCTGTATTATGCCAATAAACATTCTTTTATCTTTCTTATTGTTTAATAAATTGCTAGTTTTATATTATCTTAAACGGTAATTGACAGGCCGTCGGGGTTATCAAATAACATAATTACCTACCAGTTAATTAATATTTTTTTATTGATGTTGTATTTTGTTATTAAAAGTATAATTTCCTCATTTTGTGTAACAATTTGAAATGTTTATTAATTGAGAAAAATTGACTTAGATTAGGGATGTTCACTCCAACCAAACAAATAAAACCATGTATTTCAAAACTAATACATTTATTTTGTTATAATTATACCTATATACAAACAAGTAGACATAATCAAAATTAATATCACATCAGAAAATACAAAGCTAACGATTAGGCCTACAAAATAATTTACAAAAAATTAAAAATTCGTTTAGAAAAATAAATGACGCCACGTAAAACCTTTGGTGAAGCCATTTTACATCTCCTTTCATTTAATAAGATAAGAACATAGCGAGTTATGCCCTTTGTTTACACTAACTCCCTTATTAATAAACGTGAAGTAATGTTGCCATTTCAAAAAATGTATGGATAACTGAAGTTACTATTGGTTGTAAATTGAGCATAATCAGATTAATGTTCCCATTGCTGGGACACGGGCATCCTTGCTATGAGCCAGCGGGCCGTAAACCATCACTCAGGACCAGTGCGAGTTGGTGGAAGTCACATGTCTTCGAATATTTGGATCGAAGTCATGTCCGTCTCCTGACGATGTTTCAACGTTTTGAGAGCAGTGGTGATGGAATAATTTAACATAAAGTGCCTCGCTGGTTTCGATCACGACTTACAATTCGTAAGGCCACTGAGCAACCTTTGAACCTGGGTGTAACTTTTCTTCGCGTATATTAATAAGGGGCTAGGAATTTGTCATAGATAATGTTTAAACATGCAAGTTGATATGTAGCATCTTATCAAGTTAATAGAATATTTTTAGGTCAGAATGTCTCTTATTACCCGTTGTCATGTCTTGTTTCATAGACAATATTATGCTGTCAATGCATATCACGCTTTTATTAGCTCCATCTGTAACTTACTAAATATGTAAAAAATCTAAAGATTTAATTTTACCTACTTTCCGGTTTCCGATTGAGCTGAATTTTTCCTACCTACATGTTTAGTTTTGATAACAATGCATGGTTAGCTATGTGACGTCATTCTAAATTCAATATACTCCCAAAGATGGCAGACTAGTTATTTTTTATGCATTCCCATGATATGTGTATCCAAAGGGTTTGCCGAGAAATAAAATGACGTTACTCTAAAGCGTGTTTTTTTTAACTATAATATTTTATTAAACATTTAATAACAAAATGCACTGACAGTTAAAAAAGCTAAGAAGAATTTGATTAAAATAAATCAATTTAAAGAATTCTTTTGAAAACAACTCTCGTTTAAAAAGCCAAAAAACCAAAAAATTACCAGAAAGCATTAACCGACATCTTAAATCTAATCCAATAAATATATTTTTCTGTATTTTAACAGGTTGCTTAAAATACTGTAACATCACAATAATATTTTTTTTTGGGAACATTTTACAACAATTTTATTTTTAACGTCTAGACACTTAGAATTTTAAACTTTATAATATTCTGCGTATTAAAAAAACTATCTTACCAAGAATAAGTTTTAAAACAAAAACTTAGGTTTGTAGTCCACCGGCGCAATAAATGGTAACATGTAAACAAGCAATCAGAGTGAGGTGCTTGATAAACCTTTACTTCATTCAAAACTTATGTCTTGTTGTAAGTACAGACGCGCATCAAACTACTCGAAACTGTCAAAGGTCGTCAGTCACTTTGTTCAATGATTTGGGATAAATAAAAATAGTCGGCGGCCACGAATGAATTATATTTAAATGGTGGCAGGAGTGGCAACACTTTTTTGTATGGCAACAATGCTGTAGTGAATTCGGGAACAAATATATACGACGATATATAATTCTTAAGACCCCTAATACAAATTGTTTCCCGTATGTCACTATTTCCCAGAATTTGATTCTCTAATGGTGTAATAATACAGTATGTTTTTTTACCAAAATCAATGACTCCGATTCATGATTTTTCATAAATCTAACGATGCAGTTTTAGTTTTCATTAAATTTCGGGCTCGGGACTCTTTTGAGCATTTTTCACTATTCCTCATAGTTTCGGATTTGGCCATTCACGCCACTGAAAAACTGAAAAATTCACTCTGTATATCTCCGCTCCCAAATAATTTACGACTTTGACGCCATATTAAAAAATAATGCGTTACATAAATATGTGCTTTAAAAATGGCCGCTAAAAAAACAAATATCCCAAAGTGAATGCTGTCCTTTCCCCAATAAACCTTAAACCTAATGCTTAAAGCAATAAAGTTGAAAATCTATTAAAGAAAGACATTTTGTAGTTGCTTGATGTGCTGGCGTTTGTACAACACTTAACTTTAACTAATATCATCCATTATTATATCTATGAAAATGCACTGTTAAGAAAAGCCAAATTAAAAACTACCGCAACAAAGTTTTTTTAAGATCTTTAGTTTTCTTTCTATACAGGTACATACAATTATAAAAGTATAACGTTGCATAATTTTCTACATTACATACAAAAGGAACTAATACGACGTTGTTCTGAAATTCTAAATAATGGTTACACGTTCGTAAGTCAATAACTATAACATGGTAAGCAACGTGCAACGTGTTACATAACAAAGATGTAATATAACCAAATGGGTTTCATGTAGCGTGTAACCCTAACTTAGAATTTTAGAACAACGTAACTATAACATGGTGAGCAACGTGCAACGTGTTACATTACAAAGGTGTAATATATCCAAATGGGTTGCATGTTGCACGAACCTGAGATTGGGTCGAATCTGCACGGACCGTCTGAACTCTGAACAACGGACTTTAACAGATACTGTTGAGATACTTCAGTACATAATAAGTGAACGTGTCCGGATCTGTCCGCAATTCGTCCGCACCGATGTGTCCGGACGGTTATACATCATTGTCCACAGCCTGTATTCACCCACTGCTGGGAATACGCCTCTCTTTTCTTGTGCCAATCTCTACTGTGCGATGCCAACGTTATTCAACGTTTCTAAACAGGGTTAGTTTTCAATGACCAGTCAAAATTTTAAATTAAGATTTAGATATCAAACCAAAAGTGAATTTTAAATATTATTGTCGTAAAATATAAAATAAAATAATAGCATTCATTTGAAAATGTCCTAAAAATTTCCTAAATCATAAACTTAGTGGGAAACAATGCACTTGTGTACGTGGATGTACCGCCAAATTTATTTGTGTTTGCCAACTGCTACCTATCAAGGTTGTTGATCTGAATTGTGCTGTTGTAATATCCACACTTTCGCTTTTTAGTGGTGGACAGGAATTAATATTTAAAAAATGTTTTTTTTTTTTTCATTATATAATCGAAAATATTTCTAATTTAATAATTCTAAACCATCTCTAAAAATTTGGCCGGTCATTGAAAACTAACCCTGTATACACATAACTAAATTGTTCTATTTATTCAAATTATAGTATACAGGCTGTTAATGTAGTCGCGTGCCATAGCTTAGGGGTGAGTTCAGTATCGATAAAGGAACCCGTAAAAAATAAAAAACCTTTTTTTTTTTTAATCTATAATTAGGGTGTTAGTTTGAACACCGTTATCCTTGGAACCAGTGGTTTGGTTTCATTAGTAGCACCAAAAACCATTGAAAAGAGCAGCCTTTTTTTTTGAAGAAAATCTTCTATTTTCTTCAAGTTCATTTCACCCTAATGCGCTCGGAAACAGCTGACCGCCGAACGGGCGGGCACTCGGGGTCATCGACCGCACCGCAGTCAGCTGTCGCTAGAGCGAGTGTGCGTCGGAGCGCGCGCCGTGCGCCGGTTTCTCGCGCGTAAATTGAGTGTACTTAAATAAATGAACAGTGGAACGAAATGGTACGGCTTTACGCCATCGCGGGTGATAACCTACAACACGTTCGAAAGTAGGTAATTAAAGCATTTAAACAAATAAAATAATTTTAATTCTAAACATTGCTATTTTAAGTTAGTAGACCGTACAAAATTAGATTGATCTTGCAATTTTTTTTGTTTTTTTTTTTTTATGGATTTATTTTTATTTTTCCTGGGTTCCTTTAACGATACTGAACCTACCCCTAAGCTATGGCACGCGACTACTTTAACACCCTGTATATTACCTGCAGCTAACAATGTCATATGAATCTCTGATTATATATTTACGTCCTAAAAAGTTCATTTTGTCAAGAAAGAAAGAATATTTTTTTATAATAATCTACATTTTAGTTTTTGATTTTTCCATAAAAGCTGTATGACAATTTGAGAATTAATTTCATTCTAAAAACAAAATTTTATCAAATAATGTTAGATATTTTAACTTAATTAACGATTACTTTTCGACTAAGTCTCGGCCGTATAAGATTTGACTGTAGATATTTATCTAAGAATTATACAAAAATAAATTATAACTAGGTACATAATATGCTATTAAAGGTTGTTAGCATTTATAATCATTTGCCCCTGGTTTCCGGAAACCAAATGTGAGCTATCGTGATTAGATGACTGAAAACCCAGCAATCAAGACTTCACTTAGTTTTGTACTAAACTAAACTAAAAAGATAAACCATAGCTAAATCGCGTAGGTCTATTAACTTTTACAAGTTCTCCGCTAAAATCACAAAATAATGATGCACAAAACAATATAGGATATTTATGATTCATTCAAACGTTTCTAATACTTTGTAGTTCTATTGATTATAAGCTAAACACAACATTTAGACGATCTAGGAAAATATAAAATTGTGCACTACTACGAATATGAGTCTGTCTTTTAGCGTCGGGTACATTGACGACAGAATTTAGCACAAAAATCAATCAATTATTTATTTTAAGGTCGAATTTCACCGATATAATTGAACGCGATCAGCTGTCCATATTTCATAGCAATCATGTGTTGAACGCATTCACGTTGGTGAAATGCGACCTACGTCACTAAGTCAAGTCCTTCATTTACTAAACATCACATAGTTACACACCCTGAACGAAAGGCGACGCAATCAAAATAATAATTTATTTACTCGCTCTCTCTTTATCATAAAACCTACATAAATCAGTTTAATACAGTCATGTGCAAAAAGATGACCACCAGATATATTTAGGCCCTTTAGCACAAAACGTCACAGCGTTTTTTTTTTATTTTTATTAATTTTTTTATACAACATATTATTTAAAATATCGTTATGTCTCTGTCATGTGCAAACGATTGACAGACACAGAAAAAATGAAATGTTTAAAATACTTTTAGTGATAAAATATATTAACTGGTCTGTGTTGCAAGTGAAACTCAACAATCCTCTTCGTCTCGAATCGATGACTTCGATTCTTCGCGACTATAGTCTCCGCCACATAAGTAAGAATTAAAGGTCATTGCTCTTTCCTTAATTTCTCTGCGTAGGTACCACGACAATACAACATTATGAATCGTTTTTTATTACTAGAAAAAGTCAAGGATCACGATAAAGGTTGTTTTGGGACAAGTTTATGTCATTATTTCTGTTTTCGGAATTATGTATATTTGAATAAATGTATGCGGGTTAATGACCTTTAATTCTTACTTATCTGGTAGAGACTATAGTACTTAGTGACCTGGACAGTTCTGTTGTTTTCCTCGTTCAAGTCGTGAAGGGTAGTTGTCCACGACGGGCAAATCAACAATGATTATGTTGTAAAGTATTGAATTTCTTTAGATCAAAATTTCAGTTGATAATATAACTGTGTCTAAATAGCTTTTTGCACATGACAGTATCAAATGATATATAGACCTACATAATTGAGAATGCAATTCGTCACATCATACCCTTCCTGTTCATTCACTATCAGTGAACCTACGAGGCGGGTTCCTCGTCTGCTTACACCTGCGGACCAGTACATACGTGACTCCTGATGCTGCTAGTACCACGGGGACACCAAGACCGATGGATATGATGATGATAACGAAGAGAGAGAAACTCTCCACCGGCGGCACTCCGTAGCCTATTGTGAACGACCTGCAAGTAAAGCAAAAAAGTCATTTTTAAATATGATTTTTTTTATTCAAAATAACTAGCACAGTTAAAAGATAAGCAGTAGTGTGACTCGGACGTGTCCTTGAATTCAATGCCTACTGTCGATCACGGCTAGGGTTTCTACTACCGGATATACTGTGTGGTTTATCGTTAAAAAAACGACGCGGTACGCGTGAGTCAGTCTGTTCGCACTTTGAAGCACATGAGTAAGTAAGAAGTATCCTTACGGGCAGGGGAAGGGGCGCTCGTTTAATGGGGTTGGCCGGTGAAAGCTGAAAGCAGATGGCGCTAGCAAAGTTTGTTTTCCAATCTGACCAATGAGGTCAAGCCATTTTGAAATATAAAATGACATTACCAGATGTTCTACTAATAACGATGCTTGGAACGAACTATGCTAGCGCCGTTAGTTTCACAGTTGCCATCCCCATTACGTCAGCGTTTCGGTCGTTTCTTTTAAGTCAACCTACTGCTTATAATTTTACCGTGTAACTAGGTATGTGTTTTATGGAAGAGCGGTGGCCCAACGTGGGTTCGAACCCAGGCAGGCTTATTAATTAAAGTAATTAATTTCATCACTACTGCTCTCAAAACGGTGAAGGAAAACATTGTGAGGAAACCGGCATGTCCTAGAATAAAAAATTCGAAGACATGTGACATCTACCAACCCGCACTAAGCTACTGGCGATAAGGGCTCCTGAGAGATGAACCTCCTGACAATTTATTGTTTGTTTTTTAATATTCAAAAAAACCTAGTATAAACTGCAGCAGGTATAGTTGGTGCCAGTCAAGATCGCAATAGCGGTCATTGCGCTTTCCCTAATATCTCTTCGTTCGAACCAAAACAAAATAAACTATGTATCGTATTAGAAAAAATGTTGAAGATCACGTTAGATGATGATTTAAGACTAGACTTGAACAGGCTTATTTTTTAATTTCAAAGTTAAGAACTTTAATAAATGTAGATGGGTCAATGACCGCTATTGCGATCTTAACTGGCAGCAATTAAAGGAACTAAAGTGCTTTAAATGATCGCATAATGGATTGCTACTGAAAAAAAAATTGTCGTTACTCACCAAGAAGTATAGTTGTGTTGTTTATAGAACCCGTCGCCGGGCAGACCGAACGATATGAACATACCCTGAACAAGCAGGTTTTCAGGGTCATAGTGGCGGTAAAAGTTACGCAGAGTACCAAAATCTGGTATCTCTGATCTGTGGACAAACAGAACAGGTATAAGTATCCCGTTCACGGACTGGCCTCAACAAGCGTTGCTTAACCTTCAAGATTCAACCTTAAACCTAATGCTTTAGCGATAAAGTTGAAAATCTGATTAAAGGCTAGGAAGATTTTTGTACGAAGCGTGGCCGGATTAACTTTGCCATTTTGTTTTTTGAAGTGAAAACTTCTTTAGGCGCGTTGAGCAGTTTTTGGGTGAAGGAAAAACATTGAACTCATCGTCACTTGACGTAACGTGCGGTCACGCTTCGTAGCACTCGTAGGCGATCCGCTACGGCGTAGCACCACTTAGGCGTGCGCGGGACATAACCCGTACCAGTGCTACGACTGGGGCGGGGCCTGTGTACTGTACTTTTTGTTTTCACTTCTATCGGCAATCCCCAAAGACTGCCCCGATTTTTTTTCAAGTAACGGCCACCCATAAGAATGTGACGTTTAGAAAATTTTGTCTGAGAAAAAAAACTTGTTGGTATTGATGCCATCTATCGATTGATATACGTTGTATACGTGTCTCTTCGAACCAAAGTTGTGCTGAAGATGACATCAGTGAATGGACTTTAACTTTGATAGCTCATATCTCGGAATCGTGACACTTTAGAACGTTTTGTCTCAGATAAAACTTGTTTGAATTGACACCAGCTATCGATTAATATAGGTCTTATTCATGGCTACTTAAAAAAAAAAAAATCGGAGCAGTCTTTGGGGACTGCCGATAGAAGTGAAAACAAAAAGTACACAGGCCCTGCCCCAGTCGTAGCACTGGTAATGCCCCGCGCATGCCTATGTGATGCTACGCCGTAGCGGATGCTACGAGTGCTACGAACAGCTACGAAGCGTGACCGCACGTTACGTTACGTGACGATGAGTTCAATGTTTTTCCTTCACCCAAAAAGTGCTCAACGCGCCTTAAGAAGTTTTCACTTAAAAAAAAAAACAAAATGGCGGAAAGTAATCCGCCCAAAAATTCAAACCCCTTTGAGAGATTGTAGTAGGTTGATGTACTCGCGTCTGTACAATGGATGGAATGAACTGGTCACAATAATTACTCGGTAAAGTTGGTGATATAAGCGTTGGTGGAAGAGGACACACTGCGCTCCGGCTCCGTGTAGCACACCGGACGGAACTGCATGAAACCGCCGTCGTCCGACTGCCTGGACTTAGGTGTCTTGATCTCAAATATCTGTTAAATACAAATATAAAAAAAACATAAAATTTTAACATATTATATTTAAGGGCAATATATCCCTCAAATGGCTTAACATGATCCTCCGTTACGCCTAAAATACTGCAGCATTAATTTTGAAATAAATATATGGTAAAGTTGAGGATTAATGCTAAGTCCTATGTGTGACGAAAACACGATTCCATAAACATTTCTCGCTAGAAAAAAAATTCAAAAGTTACCTCCAAATCGACCAATAAACTGCTGGTATTCAAAAAGTACTTCAAATTCGATCATGAAACTTTGCATTCTAACTGAACTAACTATAAAGCAGGTCTTATGTGTTTTAATTTTGTAGTCCAATCAATAGATTTTTTGTAAATTGCAAAAAACCACACATTTCGCACTATTTGGCCCGCAGTGACTGACGTAACAACCGCTTTGTAGTGCAAAGTTTTTTTGTAAATTGCAAAAAACCACACATTTCGCACTATTTGGCCCGCAGTGACTGACGTAACAACCGCTTTGTAGTGCAAGCTGATTAGAACTTTATTCTAACAGTATTTCAAACGAAGTTTGAACCACCACAAATAGAGTTGCTAATTTTAGGGTTAGAAGGGCCTTAAAAAACGTAGGGATACCTTAGAAAACCATTGACGTAGAATCTCAATGACATTATGACGCCTTGCAGAAACATTAAAGATCAATTTCTTCAAAGTCTTTAAAATCTAATTACATAGGTACTCAAAGACTAACATTTTAATGACTTTATTCCCCAGCTGAGTAATGTCTTCTCAATTCCTAATAAAACTTTCCAACAAAATGAATTTGAATTCATATTTTTTTTTTTATTTGCATCTGTTTCAATATTTATTTATGAAGTAGGTATAAAAGACTAAGGAACCCATTAAAAAGTGCAAATTCACTGCTTACCAGCGGTTCCCAAACTGTGCGCCGCGGCGCCCTAGTCCGCTGTAGAGACTAAAGGAAGCCGTGAGGCTTCTGTTTACTATTCTCCGGAAACTAATCTTAAGTATTCGATAAAAGTCTAATGAGCTTGTTGTCTCACAAGAGTCCATTTTTACGGAAAACCTTTCGAAGCTCCACTGAACGGTTTTTAAAATACTTTGCCGAAGACGATGTCGAAAACTTTTCGTGAATCCAAAATTCTTTCCATGCACAAGATTTACCAGAATTCACTTCGTAAGAAGGAGAGAGTCTCATTGAGCGACTTAAAACAAGATTCACGTGTTCCGATTTGGTGGCGCTTTGGATATTGGTCCAAAATTAATAGAAAAGTTTGGGAACCCCTGGCTTATACACATCAAAAATATTCGTATACTTCAATCTAATATATAAAAATGTCGTGTCACGGTGTTTGTTATCGAACTCTTCCAAAATAGCTTGACCGATTTTTTTTTTTTTTTTTTGTGTATTTAAATATTTTTGTCTGAGAATAGGTCGTAGGCTATTTTTTTTAGTCTCACAAATACACATGTCGCGGGCAACAGCTAGTTTGAATATAAAAATTCCCGTATTAACTTTATTGCTGACTATACCTATAATATACAGTATGCACATCTTTCCTTGAGATGGCTTCCCAAATATTTATTCTCACCTCAAAAACTCCGGGTGTATGCTCATCATCAAGGCTCTTCCTCAAGTTATAAGCCATGGTATCAGTTCGCGGGTCCAAGCTGACCAGGGTGAAGTGGATCGCGAAACGTGACGAGTTGAAGTCACTTAACGTTGTCAGGTTAATAAGGCTGACGTCGACGAGCGTCGAGTTCGCCGTGTGGATGAGGTGAGGCAGGTCTACCGCGTAGTCTCTGAAGGGCAGGAGGTCCAACTGTTGAAGAGTTGTGGCAGATTTATAAGTTATATATACAAATAAATACAATTGAAGTGTCTGTTTATAATATAAAAATAACTGAAAATATACATCATCATCATCATCATTTCAGCCGAAAGACGTGCACTGCTGGACATAGGCCTCCCCCAAGTGTCGCCACATTGACCGGTCCCGTGCGACACGCATCCAGCGGATTCCCGCAACCTTCACCAGGTCATCGGTCCAGTGTGTGTTGCCAGTGATTACATACGGGAGCGAAACGTGGTCGCTCACAATGGGCCTCATCAGAAGGCTTAAAGTCACCCAAAGGGCAATGGAGAGGGCTATGCTCGGAGTTTCCTTGCGCGATCGAAAATATACATATACGGCACTTATAACAAAAACATATTTTTTTCAATTTTTGTCTATCTTTCTGTTTGTTCCGGCTAATCTCCGAAACGGCTGGGCCGATGTTGACGGGAATTTACTGGCAGATAGCTCATGTTATAAGGAGCAATTTTAGAATAAGAAGTAGGGTTCCGTGCAAAAATTAAAATCCCTTGAAATTGGTGATGATCTTAATGATGAACTCCTTAATGTTTCGCCAGTGGAAAACACAGTAAGACAATGAAACTATTATGCCACACAACTTACCTTCATTTCAACAGCCCCATCCTGATCCCACAGACCTACGAAGGTCCCATGCATGTGCAGCATGGCTTCCTTGTCAGTTAGCGAGATGTCTTTACGTCTCCATGTGATGTAGCGCATCGGCAGCGTCTTCTGAGGGCACTTGGGGTCGAAGTGCGCGTTGTTCTCGATGTCATTGTATTCCTGGATCTGGAACAACGGGCGTTTAAGTTATTTTAATTTAAGTAATTTATTTAGTTATGGAACTCAACATCATTGGCAACTACAGTACTTTAACAAGTTATCATGTCTTATGACTGGGACTGTAGCTTTGTATTTTTTTTTTTAAGTGAAAACTTCTTTAGGCGCGTTGAGCACTTTTTGGGTGAAAGAAAAACATTGAACTCATCGTCACGTAACGTAACGTGCGGTGACGCTTCGTAGCCGTTCGTAGCACTCGTAGCATCCGCTACGGCGTAGCACCACATAGGCATGCGCGGGACATAACCAGTGCTACTACTGGGGCGGGCCTGTGTACTTTTTGTTTTCACTTCTATCGACAGTCCCCAAAGACTGCTCTGTTTGTATTTTTGACATTCAAAAGTGCCGTAATGGAGTTTGAGTTCAAATGGAGTTGGGCTGGACAGGGACACCTAGAAAACCGCGGTGATGGCCGGTGGAGTAAAGCTGTGACCGAGTCTAAGGAATGGAAAGAGAAGATGAAGAAGATGGTCGTCCGGCGGCGAGATGGCCAGACGACATTGTTGCCATTGCGGGAATATCCTGGATGAGGTTAGCACAAGAGCGTGGCGGTTTGCACAAACAAAGAGAGGCCTATACACAGTTGTGGGTAAAGTTAGGCTGTGGATGATGATGATGAAGTAATTTATCTAATTTTTAAGAGGAAACCACTTCGTGCCTGGCTGGGAGACGAACATTCAGGGCAAGCCACTAAAGAAAAAACTGTGAAGAAGATACTTAGTGCCAAAAGGGCGTAAAGGTTCTATTTTTAATTACTTTATTTTTAAATTGTTGATCTAATCTTTTACTCTGGACGCTCTTAGTGTGCTCGTCTTTCTACATCGTTCTCACATATATGTATAATCTCAAAATTAATGATGTAACCAAGATTTTGAAACAATATGTTGATTTGAAAGAGTGTCCATGGAGTTTTTCCCCCTTCTTCTCCATAGAGATCTACGCTAGGGAATGGGCAACTACAGTACTTTCTCCAGTTATTATGCCTTGTGACTAGGACTGTAGCTTTGGTTTTTTTTTGTATTTATGACATTCAAAAGAGACGTAATGGTCTAATTGAAATAAATATTTTGAGTTTGAATTTCTGCTAGAAATTATTTTACGAATATCTTCGCCTATAATATTGAAGCGTACTGAAGTAAAAAACATTACACTCTTTTGGGCAGTCGTGTAAGAATATATCATATGGGTGATGGGAATAGATAAGATTTTGCAACAACATTTTGATTTAAGAGTGTCCATGGAGTTTCTTGCCCGTTCTTCTCCATAGAGATCTACGCTAGGGAATGGGCAACTACAGTACTTTCACAGTTTTTATGTCTTGTCACAAGACATAAAAACTGTGAAAGTCCCAGTCACAAGACTCTTGTGACTGGGACTGTAGCTACATTTAATTTTCATCTTTGTTTCGACAATTCAAAAGTGCGTGTTACTGGCCTACTTGAAATAAATGCTTTGATTTTGATTTTGATAACTGGCGAAATGCGGGGTTGCCATGGGTACACCCTCTGCATAACCCTTTGGGGGTTGGTAATGAAGATAATTCCGAAATCACCTATATTTTAAGACGGATGAAATCGCTAATGAAAGCAAATATTATGCTTATTATGAAGTGCCAGATACCAGTAAGACACAATATTATTATTGTACTTCTCAGGTTACCATATTCCTAAAACATTAGTCTTACTGACGAGGAGTCAATTAATTGTTATTATACTACATACATCGCTCTGTTAATAATCGGCGAACGTCAGCATAATTATAGTAGGTGTTGTATGTAGTTACAAAATCAACAACAGCTGAGCTAATAATTTTGTTTATCTAGTTACATCCGAAATTTTGTTAGAGGAAAATTAATGTTCATGACAATAAAAGTATTTTAATGTAGGTAAGTTAGCATACAGTTAGTCGTCTGTATGGTGTCGGACGTAAAGAATAGCACCATCCTATGGGATGGTCTTCCCGTGGGTGTCGTAAGAGGCGACTAACGGACTTACCAGAGAATGGGCAGCAGCGTTCTCTGTGCTTTTGTAACAACCGTACTGCGATCGCCAACCCGCCTGCCCGATTATGGCAAAACCCCCCCTTTGGGGGAGGCCCATGTCCAGCAGTAGACGTCGCACATATTCAGCAAAAAATGTTTCCACCGCTGGCACACAGGCCACCTCTCGATGAGAAGGAACAGTAACGCTCGTGTACTTCGATTTTTATTAGGCTATAAATGCTACTTTTCGCACATCAAAGAATAATAAGTAAAAGAAGGCGTGGCGCTGGCGGATAACACGGGGGAGAATGGAAGAAATAAAACGTGTTGCTCCGACCACAAGTAACATGCGACAACGGCAGGAAGATGATGATAATGATGGTTTCTTCACTATTTTGAGAGCAGTTGTGATGAAATTAATTAAAGTAATCATATAGACATACGGAAGGAAGAGACGGACGTAATTTAGAGCTAATAATTTAGAACATGAGAGGAGGCCGTATGTACCAGCGTGAGAACATTATAGGTTGATTATACTTTTATAAGGTTAAGGTGCCTGCTTGAGTTCGGACTCACGACATATAATAGGCTAGTTTCCACCATCAATAAATTGCAAATCTATTTAGTCCGTCAGTTACAGTATTGGAAAATAATGGACACGTATTTTTTGTTTTTGTAAATCAATGAATATTGACAAAAATAACACGCATCAAAACTCGGGAGTGGGGCCTCGTGCGTGACGTCAGGACGCACTAAAAATAGGCTTAGGTTCAATTAACGAACCACCAGATTTAACAAAATGTAACGGCAAAAAAAAAACACTTTTGATTGCCAAAATTAGTAAATGATCACCAAAATTAATCCCCATTTTATCGTGAAATTAGAATTAAAAATTTTTTTTTTTAGATAATGACCACCAGAAATTAAACTGTGCTCTTTCTTGCATCCGAGTCGAGGGAGACGCGGTCGACGGAGCCCCACGAACCTGAATGGTTATAAAAAAATAACCACGAAGGGTATGGCGGGGCCTATTCCTATTTTTTTTGATAATCTAACTGACGGACTAATTAGATTTTTTCAGTACACAAGCCTATTTGTAAGTCAGGACCGATAACACTGAGCTATCACTACTCCGATAAGTTAATATAATTTATGAGGAAAAATGGTTCCATGGCTATGGGGCCTCGTACCTATTGGTCTTCAGTTTGATTCGTGGTTGAATTAAAATGTCAAAAGCAACCCAGTCTTTTTGTTGAAGTTTTTGTCCTAGATGGGTTTTATCATCAGCTTCGCATTGCTTCTCAACATTTGCATTTTAATGATTCTGCTCCAAAAAACACAAGTTTATTCAATTTTCAACATTATTCTTTTACCACTAAATACGTGAATTGAGTGTGTTTTACAACGTAGGGCTAAGTCACGAGACACATTGCTATCTAAAACAATGCGCTAGCATGGAATGGGGACGCAACCTATGACTCACGAGTATCGGTTGTTAGACTAAATGCACATTTCTAATAGAGAATATTTGTACAAAATGTTTTAAATTACTGCTTTCTTCGTTCTTAGGTATCGCAAGCACGAGGAGGAATATCCTGGCCTTGAATGTAAGGCCTACATTCAGGGGCATGATTTCCGGATCAGGGATCTGAAAAAGTGTAGTTTTTCTATCATAAAGTTCTCAGACGAGATTTTTGTGCCCAAATGCAGGTTCGTCCGGATTGAACATTCCTATTAACTGGAAATATGTGGTTGTGGATGGCTCCTGTCTGCCTCTCCCGGGAATAAAAGCATTGTGTTATCTATACTAATAATATTATACAGAGGTAAAATTTGTTTATAAGTTAGTATGTAGGGGGTATTCTTCGGAACTACTGATCCGATTCCGAAAATTGTTTCATTATAGGGAAGGTACATTCTCCGCGAATGTTATATGCTTCATTTAAAACTTTCCTTGAATACATTCCGTATAGGTACATTAGGTACGGGAGCGAAGCCGCTAACAAAATCTAGTGAAGAAATTATGAAAAGAAAATAACACAAGCATTGCCAGAAATGGTCTGGGACGACGGAAACGGATGCTTAAAGAGGATGTTCTTCCATTGATTGTTTACCCCTCTTTCAAACATGAAAGGAAATAATAGAATTAATTCTATTACAATACACATACAGGGACTCTTTTCCCTTCATATGCGTATGGCCCGACCTAAAATAATCAACAGATGCATGTTATTGTAATCAATGCGGGTCAGTTTACGAATGACGTCATTTATTGATAAATATTTATTTGAATTTCCGACAAATAGGATAATATTACATTCCACGTACGGCTGATTTAGGGTGACTTATGCTTGTGAAGCAATAAACCCGTGATGTAACCCGGGTTTTCAACGGAAATGGGTTTTACGGGGGAATTCAAGTATTATCATTTTTATCAGTAATGTAGATGCAAACAAATAATTACCAGGAAAAAAAATACCATTTTCAACACACTTCCATCACCTCGAAAACTGGTCCATAACGCACTTCGATTAGGTACAACATGCAATGTATTTCACACACGTGCGTTTTTTTTCCATTTTCCCGCACGCGTGCGGGAATGAAAATTGCCACAGATAACTATAGCTATACTTAGTTCAAATTGGTTCAATGCCTATGTTGCGTATGCCTAGTCTGAGGTGATGTTATTTTTTAATTTCGGCAAAGCAATAGGCGTCTTTACGGCATAAATATTTTTTGAATATTAAAATTGTGTTTATAAATATAATATCATAGATAAACATGATTATTAAAAACAGATAGTTATTTTTATACACAAATTAACATTTATTTTTGTTCTGGATTTCTAAAATATAAAATAAATCTATTTTTTATATAAGGCTGTTTAACGGCTTCATACCTTTGCCTCTCCTTCAACCTGGCGAAAGCAGAGCGCGAAAAAAAAAAGAAAATTTAAATCACACATTTCTTAGTTTGTGACAAAATATTTTTCGTTATATTTTATTTTATTTCTTCAAAAGTGTATTGAAAAACGTCGTTTGATACACGTGGACATTTGTTATTGCAGTTCTCGGCTCAAAAACACCCTCGCCTACGGCTCGGGTGTTAAAATTCCGCCTCCGGTGCAATAACAAACTTATTCCACTTGTATCAAAATGTACTATTCCCATGTGGGTAGGTACTATCGAGGACACTCCCGCCTGACCACCACTAAGCTCATTTTTGCTTGCACTCGCAACATAAAAACGCTCTCTAGCCCCGCTCGGCGCCTCCGCATGATTCAAGCGAAAAATTTTTAAAATGGTCAGGCGGAAAAGACCCCGATAGTACAGTTTCTGTATTATGCAAAATTGCAATTTTACAAAAGAATTTTTTTGACGAAACCTTCCAATTTAAGTGATATTTTTTCTAAGAAAAGCTTGGACCAAGCTATAAAATCAGAAATCATTTTTACATAAATTGTAAAAATTATTTCTGGTCTTATAGGTTGGTCCAAGCTTTTCTTAGAAAAAATAGCTTCCACCCAGAATAGCTTCCACCCACTCTTCAGAATGTAAAAAAAATCAAATTTAGCCAAAAAAGTATTATTTTCGCAATCTATTGGCTCTAGGCTGCATAGTCGGCTGATTGTGGCCGACTGGCTACGCTTGATCGGGCTTCCTCTCCTATCCCAGAGCATGTCTTTCCTTACAAAAAAGTGCCCCCTGGGCTATCCGGCTTGTCCGGGTCAGGCTTGCTCCTGGCTGGGTGTGCTGCTCAATCATCATCAAAAGTGTTATTTTCGCAAGTCGTTTATTTTCTCCATTCTCTAAAACACCTAAATATAAGGCTAAACGTGTCTTGGTGTTTTTGTCCCTGACTAACCGTTTGTTGTAAAAACGACGTTGAAGGGATTCCGTTAATTCCGACCACATTGGTTAGGTTAGGTTTGAACCAACTACGCGCGAGCCGAGCGAGCGAAGCGAGCGGCAGTGGACGGCGAGCGCGAGCGCTACCTCGAAATTGGTTGCAGAAAAAAAATAGTGACCCGTTTCGTATCCACTGACCAAGTGTACTAAAACAAAGATTACCTCATCAATGACTGCTGCAAAGCTGTACAGCGGTTTCTCCAGCAAAAACTCAATAGGTGTTTGAGCCCTCCAGGTTATATTTAATGAAGACTTGTCTTTCGAGATCGCATAGATGATGGTTGGCACACTTCTTGTGAAGTCCCATATCTGGTGGACCGTATCATGCCTGCCAACCGCTTTGACATAAACAAGGGTTTCTTTTGTACAGGTCTTACATCCTGGGTTTATTTCTGCAGTAATCTGTAAAATAATAAATATGTGAGATGTAAATAGCTTGCCTATTACATGAAACTTAAACATAACATAGGGAAATATGGGTGTACTATTGTATTGTATGTCGGGCTGGTGACTGCAACTCCACGTCAAAGTGCGTATTTTGCGTACGGATGAGTGTACGGATGGGTGATTAGGTACACCTCTGCGTATCCCTTTGGGGAAAACAGGAGTGACGTTGTCATAAATATGGCCTATTACATGTGATATGTGGTTAAATGTGGATATCTTGTAGACCATCTATGCCTTATCCCTTGAGCAAAATTGAAGTGATATTATGTTATGTAATAATTAATAATACACATACCAAATATATTTTTGAACAAACGCAATTTGACTGGATTGAATTTTGTCTATAGGTAGAAATTAACCACTATGTTTTGGTTAATTTATTAACATTCTCATAAAATATAATATAAGTTCGTCCGAATTGCGGCCAACAGGGAAGTGCCCGGAAGGCTGGCAGCATTACCATTGAATGGCAATGCTAATTCTTTAGGCCAGCCCTCTGGTCACCAGGTGAGTATCGCTAGCATCTCATTATTTAAAAATAAAATGGTTCAAGATAAAAACTAAAGCAAATGCCTTATTTGGATTCTTCACGAAAATTCTAGTGAATCTATTTACATAGTAATGTACAAATAAACTAAATTGTTATAGTAATCTAGGTGACATACATTTATATAAGGCCAGAATAACATAAACATTAGATTATTAGGTTTAGTGGGAGGATAACACTAGTGAATCAGACCAAGGCTATACAGTGAAGAGGCCGTATTAACATAGTTGTTATTGAACCTCTTGATTAGAGCTCATACTATGAATTCCTGGGCCAGGAAAGTGAATTATTTTGTAGTAAAAAAATATACAATGACAGATGAACTAACGATGCCCATTATTACTCACTGCTGACCTTCGTTTTCTAAACACAAAGAGATAGACCGAAACAAAAAAAGGGGTGTCAACATCACTGAGACTTTGGCATAATAATTTAAAGCAAAACAAAAAAAAAATGTCACTTCAACAAAACCTACCTGTCTGTCTTGTCCACACGCAAAAGGAAGTAAAAATCCAATAAATAATAATGAATGCATTTTTATCATTGTAGGAAACGAATTTTTCACACAAAACAATATGTTATTGTTATTATATCAGCGCATAGGTGTCACAGTACAATAAACAAATGATAATGATATCGGCACGTGTACTCGCTTCGCTACGACGACGACAAATTATTCACTACACGTTATCAATCAATAATATTTTATAGCTTTCTCTCTGTTTTTTTGTCCGTTCACCTCGCATTGGTGCATTTACGTCATACTGACACCCAGCAAATTTTAACATACTGTTTTGTTTTGAAAATTGGGTGACACAGGTGACACTCGGGTGCTCCATAGAGTATACAACTGTGGTGCTCTAGTAACTAAGGATGCGAAAATTATCGATTTTTATAATAATGTTTATCGATGTTTAATAAATCGATAATACAAATTATGCATTTAAATCGATTTTCATAAACAGCGCTTTTTAATAATAGTCAAATGTAAAATATGACGACATATTTTGTGACAATATTTTTTTTTATAATTGTTCGAACCTATAGAAGTTGTTTTTTATTTTAGTTTTTGAGACCGTAGCGTAGTCGTTTAATTTTTTAAATTATCATTCTAAGTATTTTAATTTAATACTAGTCAAATGTGAATATGCAAATTAAACTTAATTTGTGCTATTGATATCTATTTCTTTCTAATAAAACGAGAAAGAGACGGACGTAATTTCGAGCTGTCAAATTTAATTTTAATTTCCTTAGTCCTCCTTACCTTGAAAGTTTAGGTGCATCCGTTTTGATTTTTAGTTTTGAATTGATTATTTTTTCATTCATAAATAACATTTATTTTTTATTTTTATTCTAATAAATTGTTTAGGAATCTCATTAGGTATATTATTATATGGATATAAATTTATATTATTACAAGGAATATTAAAAGCATAAATTAATAGTATTCTATGGAATATGAAAAGCATGTAGATGTTTACTTATTATCAGTAGAAATCCAGTATTTATTTTAAGTAAAATCGATTTTTGGAAAATCGATGAATATCGAATAAAGAAAAATCGATTTTTATTTAATCGTTTCTTTTCCATTAATCTCACATCCCTACTATTCAACGGGAATCAAAACTTTGTATCAACGCGGAGACGCGGACGCACTGTGACAGCACTGTGCCATCTATCTAATTTGGGCGGGTTATATCTGCATTGCATTGGCGTTGGCTGTCAGTTTCGTTGAGAAATTTAATATAGCTGTCATTTTAATTGACTTGACAGCGAGATCGGATACAAACTCGATCAAATCAAATTGTTGCGTAATCTATCATAAATTCATAACTTACACCTTATTATAATAATATTATAAAACCAATGTGGCTAAATCTAATGCACAAATATTGGGCTTAACTTGGAGAAGGTTTTAGAAGAATTTAATTCAAATGTTAGTTAGGTACATGCAGTGACATCTATTCAACCAAAATGGTACTAATGACCACTAATGACTCAAAATGTGCTCACAAAATAACTTCTTTAACGTGTGAACGACTTTAAAAAAAGTTATGGTAGCAAAAGGTAATAAAGATTAGTCACGATTAGTACGACGCTACTACTACTAGTTATGACGCTACTTTGAAAATCTAAATAGCCAGCCCTTTTTTTAACGTAAAACGTTGTATTGTACTACCTACACTGTAGATTTATAGAACATAGGTACCTACTTCTTTATATAGAAAACCAAAATTGCTAATATTGTGTACGGTCGAAAAAGCTATTACCTAAGTTTACAGTTTATCCAACAAATTAGGTACTATCGAGGACACTCCCGCCTGACCACCACTAAGCTTATTTTTGCTTGCATTCGCAACATAGAAACGCTCACTAGCCCCGCCCCGTTGACTTTGTATAGAAATAATGAATGAAAAGATATCGAATCGGTTGAGCGCACTGACCACGCTCGCCAAACGAGAGTTGTTGTTATTTTGCGCGTTAGTTGAGGCTTTCCTAAAAGG
Source organism: Xestia xanthographa (assembly GCA_905147715.2). Taxonomy (NCBI): domain Eukaryota; kingdom Metazoa; phylum Arthropoda; class Insecta; order Lepidoptera; family Noctuidae; genus Xestia; species Xestia xanthographa. Next base: position 4,743,737 of record LR990661.1, on the reverse strand, counting down.
CCCAGGCGTGACTCGGCGCCTCCGCATGTTTTAAGCGAAAAAAAATTAAAATGATCAGGCGGAAAAGACCCGACTGTAAATAGGTACCTAGGTATAGGTACCTATATACTTTCCCTGTCCATGTATCGTATCTGATTATTGTAGGTGCATGATTGTTCTTGAAGATACGGGCTGTGTGCGCCCACAACCCCAGCCTATCCCAGTGACGTATTCATAAATTGTTGATCTAATCTTTTACTCTGCACGCTCTTAGTGTGCACGTCTTTCCACATCGTTCTCACATAAATGTATAATCTCAAAATTAATGATGTACCCAAGATTTTGTAACAATATTTTGATTTCAAAGAGTGTCCATGGAGTTTCTTGCCCGTTCTTCTCCATAGAGATCTACGCTAGTCGCTAGGGAATGGGCAACTACAGTTAAGTACTTTCTCAAGTTATTAAGCTTTGTGACCGTGCCGTAATGGTCTAATTGAAATAAATGTTTTGAGTTTGAGTTTGACAAACTAAACATGAGTCAATGATATTATAAAGAAAGATACGCCATGTTCATACTGAATGGCGTTCAGATATCGTTGCGTTGTTATTATAAGTACTAACTTAAGGCCGTCTACGCCAAGCAAAGTAGGTATTTAACGCTACCACCCTTTACGCGAAACGAGTCGTGCACACGCGTCGCCGACTTGAACCCAAAGCTGAGCGAAGTGTCACAGTATAGGTAAGCGTGTCGTGTAGGCAGTAGGTCAACTTATTTTATTAAAATGTCAGCTTGATTTATTATAATAGGTAGTAATTGCGAAAACCTAACATTTAAATGTAATAAATTAATTTGAATAGATATTGTAAATGCAAATTGCTGCAAGTCGTAATTTATTCAATTATTTGTGTACCAGACGGGTGGACTCGTGTTTGGAAATTCAAAAACTATAACGGAACCAAATCTGAGCCACTAACCGCCCTGTACCGAAAGTTCCGGGTGTAAACGTTAGCTTCGTGGAACGGAGAGGTGGGTTTGGAAAATACTGCACTATTATTGTAGATGGAGAAGAAATGAAACACTATTTGACTATGGTAAGACACTACAAGCAGACAATACTGGAAAAACTGAGCTGAAACTATAATCGGAAAGAACTGTTAACTATTCGGATATCGAAACGAAACTGACTGCTTGAATATCGTAAACAAAACTAACTGTTCCAATGTAGAAAACAAAACTTACTATGCGGGGCCTGCGCTGTGCTTTCATACTATTAGCAGACACACAAAAATATTCGCGAATCCTCTAGCGGTGTGTAGTATTTGTTCGCTAGACAATCTTTTAATTCATACAAAAAGCATGAACAAAAAACATTAACAAAAAAATACAAAGGAAACTATAAGCAAAAGGATAATAAATAACTCGAACGGAAGAAGGAAGTAGGTACTTTACGCTCTCGGCGTACGGTCGAAATTAAATTAACATTTCTCGATGTTTTTTATAAGTAGTTTGCGTACGCGCACCTGTGACGAGACTATTCTCGAGGGAATTTGTACCTACTTACTTTTAAAACTAATAATAACAGAAAGTACTCGACAAAGAATCACAAACACGGCAATAGCGTACTTTCTTGAACGTTCTTTCTATAGACTATATAAAAACACTGTTTGAGACACTTGTCGCGAACAATTTGACTAGGTTTCTTACATTGTTTTTATCTCACGAAGAAACATGCTTTATTTGTTGTATGTGTCACCGTAAAATTGTAAATACCGTTAGATTATAATCTACCTCGTGAAATTGTAAACTCGTTCGTTGAGGAATTCCCTCGACTGTCTATGGTCTCCATCATCAGACCAATGGCACTTACAACCCATATGGGTGCAAAGTTCTCATCAATAGAAATGAATTAAATCCAAACACAAGGTAGCTACTGTAAAACGTTGAGGAGTTCCTTTGACTGTCCTTCGTCTTTATCATCAGACCCCTAAAGATGACCAGAACCCATTTAGGTGTAAAGTTCTCATCAATACAAATTAATCAAGCCCAAACACCAGGTAATTATTGTGAATCGTTGAGGAGTGCCCTCGACTGTCTTCGGGTTCCATCATCAGATCGAGTCCAGACTTTCTTTAAATAGTAGTGCTCTAAAATACTCAATGAACAAAAAAACAAACGCACTAGTCGCACTACGATGTTCAAAGGTTCCCCTCGATTTCTCTGAGATGCCATCATCAGATCCCAGTTTCATGGTCATGGTACTACTCTTGGAATATCTTCTTTCCAACGAAAAAAGAATTATCTAAATCGGTTCATAAACGACGAAGTTATCCTACGGTCAAATTGTGAAACCTCCTCCTTTTTTTAAGTCGGTTAAAAAAGACTGTACTGTTATAGTTACACTACGTTCTTTAAATAAATCGTTCGATAAATCGACGGGACAGCCGTGCGCTAGCAAAAGGGACATAGGTCCTACCTCGTCAAGGCCTGGCGGGCGACTGAATCCACGTGCGCAAGCCGTTTTCTTATGTAATAATTTATTATTAAAAGGATTAAATTGTTTTGAAAAAATTAACCACAAATAATTGTTCTATATGTTATTAACTTTGCTTAGATATTTTTTTTGGAAGTAAAACTTTCATATTCTCCAAGTAAAATAAGAAAAACATAAAAAAATATTCGAATTAGGCTCCTGTTCGGATTTTTTTTTCATCGAGTGAAGTTTTTGATATCATGTTTTGAACCACAAATTATCTTAGTAAATATAGTCAACTATAATATCTATTTTTTTTGGCTTTAAATAATCACTATTTCTTTGATTACTATTGAATCAAAGTTATGTAAAATTGGGAAAATTGGGACTACCTGCCCTTAAATGTATGCAGTAATTTAACCCGTATGCTCCCGGCCGTGCCTCCAGAGGCACGGTGCATTGTTATTCTAATTGTGTCTGTAATTGCGGGTATTGAAGTGTTAAAACTACGACAGCGATAGATAATACGGAACGTATCAGATAGAAAGAGATAGCTAGTTTTAGTGTGTTGCGCTTGAAGTACACGAGAGTATCATAGAGTTTGTCGATTCACCACAGAAGAGACATTGAATATAAGCGCGTGGGGTGCACGCTTGGTATAATTATTATTTATACTTATGACAGTTACCAAGTACAGCTACTGCGAAGGAAAATTAATCTTTTTACAATATCTAAATATATAAAAGAAGAAACTGACTGACTGACTGACTGACTGACTGACTCATCTATCAACGCACAGCCCAAACCGCTGGGTCTACAGAATCCAAATTTGGCAAGTAGGATCCTTATGTAGTCTAGGGGTGCACTAAGAACGGAATTTTCAAAATTCATCCCCTAAGGGGGTTAAACGGGACTTCAAAGCTTGTATGGGGAAACAAGATTAGTAAGACTATTTTATTCGAAACTTCACAGGAGTGCTCCTATTGATAAATGAGTAGAAACGGGTTTCAGGTTTTTTCAGAATTCAACCCCAAAGAGGGGGAAACGGGGTGGCAAAGTATAAAAATCAATGCACAGCCCAAACCGCTGAGTCTAGAGATTTAAAATTTGGCACATTGGTTCCTTATGTGGTCTAGGGGTGCACTAAGAAATATTTTTTCAAAATTCACCCCCTCAAGGGGTTGAACGGGGCTCCAAAATTTGTATGGGGAAACAAGATTAGTTAGACAATTTTATTCGAAACTTCACAGGAGTGCTCCTATTGATAAATGAGTAGAAACGGGTTTCAGGTTTTTTCAGAATTCAACCCCTAAGAGGGGGAAATGGGGTGGCAAAGTATAAAAATCAATGCACAGCCCAAACCGCTGAGTCTAGAGATTCCAAATCTGGCACATAGGTTCTTTATGAGGTTTAGGGGTGCACTAAGAAAGGATTTTTCAAAATTCACCCTCTAAGGGGTTGAAACGGGGGTCCAAAGATTACAGGGGGAAATAAGATTAGTTGGACTACTTTATTCGAAACTTAACAGGAGTACTCCTATCGATAAATGAGTTAACATTTGTGTTTCAGGTTTTTTCAAAATTCAACCCCTAAAGGGGGAAATGGGGTAACAAAGCCTGAAATTTAACATAGGTATTGTTTTTATGGTGTATTGGGTCGGGCTGTATTACAAAAACAACGATTTTAAGATTTAATGTGGCGGACCTGAAATACAATCATTCCCTGTTGGGGTGCGATGGGGTTGAAATGTCTAAAAAATCAATATGGGTGTCGATACCGAGATTATCAGGGGCGCTGATTACGAAAATGGCATTTATTTTGAGATCCAGAAGATGGCGGATTCGACTTCTACACAGGGTTATTGTTGATTTATTGTGATGATTGTGATTACGATGATGATGATTATGATAATGATGCTGATGATTATGATGATGATGATTGTGATTACGATGATAATGATTGTGATTACGATGATGACTGTGATAATGATGATTGTGATTAAGATGATAATGATTGTGATAACGATGATGGTGATTGCTATAGTGATTTTGATGGTGATGGTGATTATGATAGTGATTGTGATAGTGACGGTGATTGTGATGGTGATAGCGATGATGATTGTGATTGTGACAGTGATGGTGATTGACATAATGATGAAGATGATCGTGATTACGATGATAATGATTGTGATAACGAGGTTAGTGATTGTGATAGTGATTGTGACGGTGATTGTGATTGTGATGGCGATGGTAATTGTGATGGTGATGGTGATTGTGATGGTGATGGTGATTGTGATGGTGATTGTTATTGTGATAGTGATGGTGATTGTGATTGTGATAGTGATGGTGATTGTGATTGTGATTGTGATTTTGATAGCGATGGTGATTGTGATCGTGATAGTGATAGTGATGGTGATTGTGATAATTATTGTGGTTGTGATAGTGATGGCGATTGTGAATTTGTGATCATGATAATTGTGATTGAGATGAAAATGATTGAGATTACGATGATAATGATTGTGATTACGATGATAATGATTGTGATGACGAGAATGGAGATTGTGATGATGATGATTGTGATTAGAATGATAGTGATTGTGATCATGATTGTGATGGTGATTGTGATTGTGATGGTGATTGTGATGGTGATTGTGATGGTGATTGTGATTGTGATGGTGATTGTGATTGTGATGGTGTGTGATAGTGATGGTGATTGTGATTACGATGATAATGATTGTGATAACGATGATGGTGATTATGATAGTGACTTTGATGGTAATTGTGATGGTGATGGTGATTGTGATAGTGATGGTGATTGTGATAATGATTGTGGTTGTGATAGTGATGGCGATTGTGAATTTGTGATCATGATAATTGTGATTAAGATGAAAATGATTGAGATTACGATGATAAGATTGTGATTAGAATGATAGTGATTGTGATCATTATTGTGATGGTGATTATGATGGTGATTGTGATGGTGATTGTGATGGTGATTGTGATGGTGATTGTGATGGTGATTGTGATTGTGATTGTGATGGTGTGTGAAAGTGATGGTGATTGTGATAGTGATGGTGATTGTGATAATTATTGTGATTACGATGCTAATGATTGTGATAACGATGATGGTGATTATGATAGTGACTTTGATAGTAATTGTGATGGTGATGGTGATTGTGATAGTGACGGTGATTGGGATGGTGATAGCAATGGTGATAAGAATTGTGATGGTGATTGTGATGGTGACGGTGATTGTGATTGTGATAATGATGGTGGTTGTGATAGTGATGGTGATTATGATGGTGATTGTGATAATGATGGTTATTGTGATAATGATTGTGATAATGATGGTGGTTGTGATAGTGATGGTGGTTGTGACAATGATGGTGGTTGTGATAGTGATGGTTGCTATGATAGTGATGGTGATTGTGATGATTATAATAAATTGTGATGATTATGAAATTTGGCACATAGATAGTTTATAACCTGGATTAACATGTAGGACACTATTTATCCCTTTAGTATGATTCAGTGGGACAGTTACCGAACTGCACGCGGGCGAAGCCGCGGGCAACAGCTAGTATATTATATTTTAGATACTATCGAATATTTGTATCAAATTTCTGAAGACAATTTATTAATATTTATGTATGTCAATTTAGTAATGAATGATGTTTTAAATAAAACAACAAACAAAATTGAATTCTATTTATTAAAAGGAAAACAAGGATTTTTGTATTTACGACGTCCTAACAAGGTGTTCCTATGGTTCATAATGTTATTAGTCCCTATAAAAAAATAAACACTAAATAATAATATTTTAACAAAAAAAAAACACCTTCAAAATCTTAAAAACACTAAAATGTTAATAATACAATATCTAAAAAGCTCATAAAAACTACCAGATCCTTGGCTTGGCAACGACTTCAATAAATTATTATTATAATTTTTACAGTGCTTCTAAGGTTTCTTGAAGGCGGTTATTAACCGACTTCAAAAATGGAGGAGGTTATCAATTCGACGGTATTTTTTTTTTGTGTGTTTGTTACGCGAGTACTCCGCCAAGTGTGGACCGATTTTCAAAATTATTGGTCGTATCATGATGTTATATTATTATAGCATGCCTTCCTTGATAAATGGACTATTCAACACAAAAATAATTTTTCAATTCAAAACAAGTAGTTAATCAGTATAATAGCCAAAAAATCTCTTCAGGTTTATAATAATAAGTATAGATTAAGTTTTACCTGGGCTGTCACAGGTACTGCAATTTTTTTCAGACGCTTGAGTCCTTTTGGAGTCATATAATTATCATCTTCTTTAAAATGTGCCGAACAAATTGTGCTACATGTACTAGGCATCCAGTCAGGTTCACTTCTTTCCGCCTTAACTATGCTTACCCATTTATTTTTTATTAACTCATCACTTGGAAATCTGTAAAATAGTAAAACATTATGAGAAAATATGTTTTATCTAGGTACATTACTACGTACATTCCAATTTTACTAATAAAATATATTACAGCCCGCTATTATTAATCTCATTCTATATCATTTTAATCATAAAAAATTGAAACCGCAACGCTATATATTGTGCCTACCATTTCGCTTCTGTTTGATTAATTTATGACCACCTATGACGGATGCTATTTGTCTCTGTCACGCAGCAGATTGCCATCCTATTCTCTATCCTTTTCGAACCATCATGTCAATAATACGAAATTTATTTGAAAATGAGGAATAACTCGTGAAAAAAATACAAAATTGATATATTTTATTATACTTACTTATGGAATGTCACTCCACAACTCTTGTTTTTCTTGGCACCATAGTTTTTGCACTTTCGGAATACACAACTTGGCATTTTTGTTACGCCGCGCACTCACGTTACCTCGCTCGCTGTTATAACCCGACTAAATCAAAGTGCAACAATTGTGTCACTTTGTCCTCAACAATTTGTGCGTGCTAGTGCGATATCTACCTCTTTTTACTATATAATATCATTGACATGAGTGAGAGTTTAAAAATGGTTTCCTTTTTTCGTCTGTTTTTATTAGCTATAAGTCCTCCATGTCCGGTCGACCAAGATATTTGGTTGACATTTTACAATGTAATTTGCATGTTAACATGTAAACCAAATATCTTGTTCGACCGTACTAAATATTATAAAGAGGAAAGATTTGATTTTTTGTTTGTTTGTTACGATTTAACTCTAAAACTACTCGACCGATATCAGAAATTCTTTCACAATTAGAAAGCCACGTCTTTACTGAGTAACATAGGCTTTATTTTATCCCCGTACTCCCACGGGAACGGAAACTACCGCGGGTGAAACCACGTGACGTCCGCTAGTATCTTAATAAAATAATTAAATATTGTTTAAATAAACGAGTAATGTAGCGCGCAGTATACTAGGTGTTAAATTAACGGGTCGAGTTCGAAACACAATGCTGCGCTCCAAGACAAATAAACGGTGTAAAAAACTTCTTAGCGAAAAGCCGTAAGGCACTTGTTCTCCCCGTCATAGCGATCATTTTTTTGTTCTACACCATACCTTCTTGTTACGGAGATATTGGGGTTTAAAGTTTCAACTTTTTAACATGTTTTTCATGCAAGATTTTTACTTTAAACATCTTCACGACCCCCGTACTATTCAACCCATCCATCAGCACAATGTTTTGAGTGCGTTACATTAAGTTCTACCACAAAACATGATTTTTCACCCCCAAAAAAAAAAGTCGTTTCCCAGCAATAAATTGCGTAAAGTTACTTAGTTTGATGTACAGAATGCTTGGTTAACGGCTTCGTGATGAGGTTGTTTACACCCTGTATAGCTGACGTGGCTCAAAAGGCTGCCCAACTCAAATGGGACTGGGCAGGTCATGTCTGCCGCATGCCCGACAAACTGTGGGCCAATATTGCAGGAAACTGGTGTCCTGACATGGTGAGGCAGGGTCGCGGCAGGCCACGAAGGAGATGGCGGGGCCAACTGGAAGGAGAACGCGCGAGTTCGCGAGAAGTGGAAAGAGTGGAGTAAAGCCTTTGCCCAGAATGAGAGGTTTTCCTTTTGAGGTATTAAAAAAAAACTTAGTTTCCAAGAACTATATAGATGGCGTTGAACTATGACAGTTGGTGCCAAAGCAAAAACGCTTGAAAAAAAAACATTGCGTCACGTCACATACGCTCGTTGACTGACACTTTCGTTTGCTTAACCTTCCGAATTTAACCTAGTTTTCTCGCGCTTTGTTAAAATCAGTTTTTTCCTTGCATTATCATACTAAGTTCAGCGCCATCTATCCAGCGACTAGGGAAGAGCTAAAAAGAAAATCCCTGATTGGGGCAGAGCAGGCTAGAAAAAAAAAAGAACAACAAAATGTAGTAATTATACAAAATATTTATTTACTCGGCAGTTTCACTGCCTGTATTCATTTTCTTCCTGTCGTCATCATCGCTTAGCGAGTGTTGCCGTTTTTCATTCTTCTTATCTTTAGAGTGTTTGTTTTGATTCCTTATCGCCTTTGACATCTTCTCTTCTCCAACACTGTGATGAAAAGACACACTAGTTTAGCACACACATAAATAATTTTAGGATTGGGTAAATGGTGTCAATTCTGTTGTGCACAAACTAAACTTTATTTAGGCTATTGCTATCTTTTACTAAAAGGCAGTGCGAGAAAAGGACGGCTATAGCTATGAATTAAATTAGAGATGTCAAACTAATAATTAATGCCTTGCGCTTCACCGTGTTTCTAGTCGACATGTTTTTACGTGCACCCTTCATTTGTATGGAAATGTTAGTTCCAACTAAATTTGACAGCTCTAAATTACGTCCGTCTCTTTCTCGTTTTATTAGAGAGAAAAATATAGCAATAGCCTAAATTAAGTTTAGTGTGTGCACAACAGAATCGACACCAATAACTAAATAAGAAATTGTATTTTTATTTTAAATATTTTGTAACTGGCAACATTTTTATGGATGCAGAAACATTTTATAGCTTCAATAATTTTACTCTACTTTTTTTCGGCTTTCTTACGTGTTATACATACATCATCTGCATACAGCCTTCCAGTGTTATTGAATGCATCTAAATACCAGTATGTTGGGTGGAGCGACTGTCTATCTGATCTGCCTATGTCTACAACCTAGTTTCGGGGCAACACGACACTCCTTGGCACCTATAACAACTGTCAAAGACAAACAAAAAAGAGAGCCGGGACTAAAGGCGTACCGTGCTTTCAGAGATACTTGGTATAGATCTCATACAATACAAAATTTCGCCTTTTTTACATTTTCGTAAACAAAACTACGTACTTAACAGCAGCTCTGGTGCCGGGTCCCCAGTGCGGCGTGGGGTTGTACTGGAAGCGGAGCCGGCCGTCGCGCCGGCTGGTCGGGTTGGCGTCGCCGCGGGGACTCAGGTCTATGGCTTGTGTTCTGATGTCTTGGCTCAGGATGAACCGGGCTACCGCGTCTGCTGCTAGTCTGAATAAAAAAAAACAGCTCCTTTAGATACCCGCAAATACAGACACAATTAAAATAACAATGTTCTGTTCCCTTTCGGGAACGGCTGAGGAGATAAGGGTTAATAAACTTCTTATAAGGGTAATAGGGATGATGACTGACAAAAAAATCGGAGCAGTCTTTGGGGACTGCCGATAGAAGTGAAAATAAAAAGTACACAGGCCCCGCCCCAGTCGTAGCACTGGTTATGCACCGCGCAGGCCTATGTGGTGCTACGCCGTAGCAGATGCTACGAGTGCTACGAACGGCTACGAAGCGTGACCGCACGTTACGTTACGTAACGATGAGTTCAATGTTTTTCCTTCACCCAAAAAGTACTCAACGCGCCTAAAGAAGCTTTTACTTTAAAAAAAATGATTCTGTTTAGGCCGTCAAGCGTCAGTTAGATTATCGAAAAATATTGGATACGTGTATTTTGTTTTAACAAATTAATAAAAAATTACGAAGATAAAACGTGTTAAAGATCATGAGTCCGGCTTGTGACGTCACACTTGAGTAAAAAATGTACTCACTCAAATGTGACGTCACACGAGCTTTCGACTCGCTGTACCGTCTTCAATTTTTGTTTACGTGAAAAAAGAAAAAATATGTGTCCAGTATTTTTTGAAAATCTATCTGTCGGACTTGATTTTTTTTTTTTCATCTACCCTATTTATGTGTGTGCTGGCAAGTCACTTCATTGGTCACTTGGTAACTACAGTGAACTTTCTCCTTGAAAGCCTTGAAATTAGATTTTGGTTTTTTTAAGGTACCATATCTTAAAAAAACCACTGTAATAAAATCTAATTTCAAGGCGTTTCTCCACCAAATCCATCAATCACGTTTGGTTCATTTCATTTCATTTATTCAATAACAAATTACATTGTGTCTGATCATGTTCGTCTGATCGTTAATGATTATAATGATAATGTTTGGCATTTCGGAAATTCCGACTTCCTTGGCCGGCTACCCAGGTCAATCAAAGCTGAACGATTTGTAGAAGAGCAAAGAGGGTAGATGACACTATAAAACAATAATTCCAAGACACCTAGGTGTCTTGGAATTATTGTTTTATAAAGTGTTTTTTTTAGAGATAGCTATCTCTAAAAAAAACACTTTATTTTGGGCGTGAAAACCCGATTTATTTTCAATTAATTGCCAAATTCGATTTTTTGTTGCTTTGAAATCAATAAATAGTTCAGTCATTGAGTTGACTGAACAGTGACGTCACAGTTTGCTATTGCCATACAACATCTATGAGAGAACCGCGTTTTGACAGCTCTTAAAAAGTATCTCTTAAGGAATATGTACGTCATTTTTTCTTCACTTAAATCAATAAAATACAGTACTATCAACCAAAGAAAAGTATTAAAAATTAAGTTCACCTACTGCTTGTCGCTTAAAAATAATATTAAACTCCTGCAGTTTTCTACGACAGTTCGAACGTCCGTAGCTGTCGCGGCCATGATGTGACGTCATTTAGCACAATCTGGCTTGTTTACATCAAATTTATTGCCCTCAATAGAATAATTTTACTAATTGTATGTGCTCTAGTCAAGTGAAAATTGCAATAACAATATTATAATAAATTCTAAGTGAAACTTTAAGCACTTTTCAAATAAAAATGTTTTTTGACACAGACTTTGACGTCACTGCCGGCGTTATCGAGGACGACGCGTTTTGAGAGTGCGTTTCGTTTCACCAAAAGCATGCAACATAAAACAGTAAATTGTAAAATAAGTGATGTATTAGCAACTTAAACAAGTGTACCACAATGTTTTTAAGCGCCAATACAAGGCATTTTTAATAAATAAAAAGAGTTTTGTATTTCGTGCATATTCCCTATTGATTGGTGTGTCATCTACCCCATTAGCAAGAACCAATTTCCAATGCTGAAAAGAATAATAATTATTTCTATGTCGTACATACTTAGCAGGTTTGGCGGGATGTGTCTTCTCCCACGTCCTGATGATGTCCCACACCACTTGAGAAGGCGCGGCCGTCTTTATTGACATTCGTGACGCGTGCGAGTACGACACTTTGTACCCTGAGTTCAGGAGCGCTGACCTGCCAATATTTGTTAAGTTTAATAAGCTAAGCAATATGTTAAGCAGCAATATGCGTAAACTGTGATGAGTAAGTTAAGTTGACACCAAGGACTCAAATGCTGAATATTGGACTGGCAAACTTAGATCTTTTCTTGACTTGCAGAGAATGTTATGTTTGGATTCATTCGGTTTTTAAGGCAATGAGGGATTTTCTTTTTAGCTCGTCCCTTGTAGTGGATAGATGGCACTGAACTTGGTAAGTTACTGCAAGGAACGGAACCTAAAAAAACTGATTTTAACAAAGCGCGAGAAAACTAGGTTATATTCGGAAGCTTAAGCAAACAAAAGTGTCGGTCAACGAGCGTATGTGACGTGACGCAATGTATTTTTTTCCAAGCATTTTGGCTTTGGCACCAGCTATCATAGTCAGTTCAACGCCATCTATAGAGTTCTTGGAAACTACGTTTTTTTTTAATATCTCAAAAAGAAAACCTCTCATTGCAATTGTCGTGAAAATACACGAAGCCGCGGGCATCAGCTAGTTTTTTAATATATGGATATACTGCGAGTCTACCAGAACCTATGGCTCCTTTATAAAAACTGCTCTAAATTGATTCACATGAAGAATCCTAAACTCACCTCATAACCAACATCGGCATGGTCTCCAGGTGGACTCTCCCAAACAGTCTATCCATGGTATAGTACAGCGGCACGTCCTGCAGCTCTTCCCTCACCATGGCCAGCACTCCGGCTAGGCGCTTGGCAGTACCGAACAGCTCTGGGTTACCTTCCACGTGTGTGAGGACTCGGGTCACGAAGCTCTCGTCGTGGATAGGTGCTGACCAGATTGGGCCGCCTAGCTGATGGGGAAAATAAATTATTTTATAGTCACCTGCTGACTCGTGCTTGCCTAGGTTGGTCTATGGATGGATGACCACCCTTACACCGAGTTTCCTCCGTGCCTCGGAAAGCACGTTAAGCTGTTGGTCCCGGCTGTCATTTGTAGATCTTTGACAGTCGTTAAAGGTAGTCAGTGGCCTAAAAAGTCGGACAACCAGTCTTACCAAGGGATATCGTATTACCCAGTAGTAACTGGGTTGTAGAGGTCAGATAGGCAGTCGCTCCATGTAAAATACTGGTATTTAGCTGCATCCGGTTAGACTGGAAGCCGACCCCAACATAGTTGGGAAAAGGCTACGCATATGATGAGTCGTCTGGACTATGAATAAGTGGTACGATGGCAGATATTTCAAATCAGATACTTTTAACGAAAAATCAGTTGAAACTTGGCAATATAAAAAAAGTATGGCAGAAAAATCGTTTACCTACGACGCTATGTACTCGATTACGGCGAAGTCCGTATGTTTGTTCACCAGTTCCCGCATAACGTCGAAACTACTTACCATAATTCGACGAATGAGGTGTCTTTAGAAGCTTGGTCGTCCGTTGGTATTAAGCAATCGTTTGTCACACTAATTTTAATACCGCATCCTCTAGAGGACAACTTATCTGCCTAGCCTTTTCCCAAGTTTTATTGGGGTCGGCTTCCAGTCTAACCGGATGCAGCTGAATACCAGTATTTTACATGGAGCGACTGCCTATCTGACCTCCACAACCCAGTTAGTACAAGGTAATACGATACCCCTTGGTAAGACTGGTTGTCAGACTTTTTGGGCCACTGACTACCTGTAACGATTGCCAAAGATCACAAATGACAGCCGGGACCAACTGCTTAACATGCTTTCCGAGGCACGGAGGAAACTCGGTATGTAATGGGTCCTCTAGAGGACTGGACATAAAGTCATAAATTGAAGAAAAAATATTTGAAAGGTTCAAAATCAAATCAAAATCAAAATCAAATCATTTATTTCAAGTAGGCCAGTTGCAGGCACTTTTGAATTGTCGAAATAAAGATGAAAATTAAATGTAGCTACAGTCCCAGTCACAAGACATAAAAACTGTGAAAGTACTGTAGTTGCCCGTTCCCTAGCGTAGATCTCTATGGAGAAGAACGGGCAAGAAACTCCATGGACACTCTTTTAAATCATAAAATTGTTACAAAATCTTGGTTACATCATTCGTGTTGAGATGGTATATTATGTGAGAACAATGTAGCAAGATGTGCACGTTAAAAGTGTCCATAGTAAAAACAAAAAATACAATTAAAAAATAACATTAAAATAAGCCACGGCAACTAAGAGATGACCAGTCACAACTGACAGCGCCCGTTCACGAACATGACGCATGGATCAGCACCATTTAACTCAACCATTTTGTAGGGAACCAAATGATCGGACACACGCGCCACCATCAGCGAGACATTAGAGTGAGCATGACATACTCTCAACTGCCTGGGCACATTCAAGTCAAGAAAAGACGTAGGATTCCAGTGAATGATAGCTTTACATAGTACTCACACAATATGGGCTATGCGATTATATAATACTAGAGATTGAATCTATACAATGCAAAGATAGTTGTACAATCTTCAGCAGCTCCAACAATTATATGTAATGCTATCTAATTTATGCGCCCCTGTCCATGTGGAGCAGGACCAGCATTGAGCCACGCATTTTTATCAGCGATATAATCGCCCAACTTGTAATAAGCTTGCTTACATAGTGTGCGTTTGATGCATGTTTTAAATTTCGTCTCATTCAGTTCAAGAATACTTTGTGCAATTTTATTATAGCATCTCAAACAGTACCCCATGAAAGATGAGTCTACTTTAGCGAGTCTGAAGCCTGGCTGAACTAGTTGGTCCCTATTTCTAGTACTGTAATTATGTCTGTCACCTCTTTTACCAAAAAGATGCAGATTTTTCTGACGTACATTATGTTTTCGTAGATATACTGACAATGTACCGTCATGATGCCAATATCTTTAAACAGTTCCCTTAGAGAATCGCGCCTACGAAGATTATATATGGCTCTGATGGCTCTTTTTTGCAGAATAAATATAGACTCAATATCTGCAGCCCGTCCCCATAGCAAAATGCCATAAGACATTATACTATGAAAGTAACTAAAATACACCAGTCTAGCGGTATCTACATCAGTAAATTGACGGATTTTTCTAATAGCGTATGCTGCTGAACTTAGCCGCCCCGCAAGGGATGTTAAATGTGAACCCTATTGTAGCCTTGAATCAAGCGTAATTCCCAGGAAAACCGTTTTATCTACGAATTCAAGTTTCTCTTTATTCAATATTATTTCACAATCACTACTCTTAACATTGGGTAAAGCAAATCTTATGCATTTAGTTTTTTTTTCATTTAATACCAAATTGTTTGCTGTGAACCAATTATGGACCTGAAGTAGGGCATTATTCAGGTCATCTAGATTTTGGGCCCGTCTATTTATCTTAAAAATTAGGGAAGTGTCATCAGCAAACCACACCATATTTTGAGGTTGGTTTTTCAATAAATAGGGTAGATCATTTATATACACGAGAAAGAGGAAAGGACCCAATATTGAGCCTTGCGGAACCCCCATTTTTACTTTTAAACCCTTTGAATTAACACCATTTATTTGAACAAGTTGTTGTCTATCACTCAAATATGATTTCACCAAACTAAGTGCAAGTTGACCTAGTCCGTAATGCTCAAGTTTCAAAAGTAATGTGTCGTGATTTACGCAATCAAATGCTTTGGAAAGGTCACAAAATATTCCTATGGCGTCTTGAGACTCTTCCCACGCAGTAAATATGTGCTTTAATAAGGTAACACCGGCGTCAGTCGTACAACGCCCCTTGGTGAAACCATACTGTTGATCGTGTAAAATTTTGTTGGTGTTAAAATGATTGAGCATTTGATTAAGCATTACTTTTTCAAACACCTTGCTAAAAACTGGCAACACGGATACAGGTCTATAATTATTAGTATCTTTACTGTCCCCGGATTTGAAAAGAGGTATCACTTTACTGTATTTCATTAGATCATGGAAAACTCCTTGGTCTACACACAAATTAAAAATTAAAGCTAAGTATGGGGCTATAGTCTCCAGTATGGATGTACACACTTTGATAGACATTCCCCATAGATCTTCGGTTAGTTTGATTTTTATTTGCCGGAAAGCTTTAATAACTATCATTGGGTTTATGTGTTTAAATTTAAATTCAGCCGTGCAGCCAGATACATTCGCCTTTAATAATCCAATTGAGACTTCAGGTGAGGAATTAAGAGCCTCCGTAGTTTTTAATGGTATATCGGTAAAGAAATTTACAAATTCTTGAGCTACTTCCAGATTAGAGCTTTTAGGACCACATGCTGAATCTAACGTGTATCTAGTGTTACGTATTTTCTTCCTGTTAGATTCATTATTTATGACTTTCCAAACTGTCTTTATTTTGTTTTCTGCTGTTTTGATCTTGTTGCTAATGTGCAGGGCTTTAGCAACCTTGCATGTATTTCTAAAGATTTTTGAATACTTAGCAACATACTTGTTAAAAGTTTCAGTGTTTATAAAAGGCTTAAGGCCATATAGCTCAAATAGTCTTTCCCTACTTTTTCTGATACCTCTAGTTGCCCAATCACTAAATATAAATTTGGGGCAAATACTTTTTGTCTTCTGTTCAAAAGTTTTGTTGAATTCCGTGTGAACTATTGAAAAGAAACGATCATACAATTGATTTACATTAATATCGTCATGGCTCATAACATCTAACTTGTTCTGTAGGGAAATATTATATCTATTTAATTTGCTAGAAGTTATAGGTCTAAATTTAATCTGGACTTTTTGCAATGGTGTATTACACCTAAAAGTTACAGTTTGTCCGCTATGGTCAGACGGCAGACAATTTAATATGGCTTTATCTAAGTAATCACAATCGCAGAAAACATTATCTATGTACACCATGTTTAAACAAATAAAATTTTACTTACTTACTTACTTACTATACAAGTAGCAGAAGATGGAGTGACTCTAGTAGGTTCTATAAAAGTGTTGGTCAAGTCAAATGACTTAAAAAGATTTAATAACCGACTGCTATTTGAACTTTCTTCTAAAATATTGATATTGAAATCACCACAAATAATTGTAGATTTATTACTGGCTGTAAGTTTTGCCAGGACATCTTCCATTATTGATTCAAATAAGGAAAAGTTTTGATAGTTTGGGGGTCTGTACACACATACAATTACATGCTTATCTAGCTCAACACAGGACAGTTCGACGCAATGTTCAACCGAGAGACCTACTATGTCATTACGTTGCTTATATTTAAAACAATTTTTTATTAATATTAGGGAACCTCCACGAAGCATAGTTTTACGGTTAAAGCAGCTACCCACCATATAGTTTTCATAATTAATAAGCATTTGGTAATCCTTTAGCCAATGTTCAGTAAAACAAATAATGTCAAACTTACTATTTTCTAAAAACAATTCAATTTCTAATAATTTGGAAGAAATGCCTTGGATATTTTGGTGGAATAATTTTAAGGTGTTCTGCTGAGGCCCTTTTTTACTAACTAACTGAGTGCAAGAAGATACCTTGCTGTTGGAAGGATTAACAATATTGTTAATGGTACCTTCTGTTGTCTCGCTTCCTAGTTTAAGTTAATATTAATATTTGGAGTGAGGCAGGAGACTCCCGTGCCATCCTCAGACAACAAGACCCTATCACTAATAGAGCCTAATTGAGGATTTTCCACGGTGACGCATGGATCCTCCTCAGAATGTTTGTAAACATCTATAGCACTAATGCTATCTTCATTTAAAGTCACCTGTATATTAGTATTATTACTAATAGTCGCAGTGTTAATAATATAACTAAACTTAGACATACTAATTATGTATGGATGGAAATATGTATGTATGTATGGTTAGTTATTAAGCTTATACTTGATTAACATTGTTATTTACTTACATGATGCCTCTGGTTACAATTGACACAGTGCTCTCCAACAGGTGGCGCTGTAGGCAAGTAGGCCTTCATTTGTGCCGGGTTCTTCTCTGAGGGGTTTGGTTTGAAGCCGCCCAGCGGTTGTAGGGTTATGTTGTCGCAACCAGTGCATTGGTACACCATGGCTAGCTTGCTGGAAATATTAATCTGTTTTTACGTAGGTCAGGAAAAGGAGAAAAACACCCACCATGTTTATTAATAAGCCAATTTCCACCATCCATAAATTGCAAATCTATTTAGTCCGTCCGTCTACGTGTCCATTATTTTCCAATACTCTAAGTATTGGAAAATAATGGACACGTATTTTTTGTTTTTGTAAATCAAGGAATATTGGCAAAAATAAAAAGCATCAAAACTCGGAAGTGGGGGCTTGTGACGTCAGAACGCTAAAAAATTATACCACGGCATGACGTATTGAGAGTTTTAAAAGCGTCGTATCGTCGTCAATTTTGGTTTAAGTACGTATCAAAAGAAAAAAATACGGGCCTATTGTGTCTATAGTGTTTTATGTATCAGTTTCCAAATAACCTGATGTGATCATGGATAAACAGCTCTGTTTAAGGTTGATATTCATCTTGTGGTGGCAAGCGCGATTGCTGAGCATGGGCCTCAGGTGGCCTATGACGAAGACGTCATGGTAGGCCACCGAACGAACGAAACGATCCTGCTTTAAGAAAAGCAAGATCGCTTTAATCTTGTTCCAGTGGGGGTAAGAGACGGAGCTATAGAGGACGTCTAGCGCCATCTCTTTCCCACACTGGAATAAAATTAAAACAATCCTGCTCTTAGATGTCATGGTAAGCCACCTGGGCTCGATTCCCGTGTAGGGTAAAACGTTACTCGTTTTTTTTTTGCTTCAAGAATATCTATCTCAAAATCTGGCTGCCCGGAGCTTGTAAGTTGGTAGTGTGACTCCTCGCACCTCGACCTTATTCCCGCTCGTCCTGCGCCTGATCTCTCTACGGTCGTATCAGATCGCTGTCCTATCAGAGTACACACGTTAGCGTACACCCTTGTGCATTAAATATAAAGATACTTATATTTATTGCGTAACTGTGTACATTTTCAGTCTCAACAGTCCACCCTAGTCGGGTATGCAACAGTATTTGAAGTAATTAAGCATGTATAAGCATAAGCATTATTACTTCGAATTTGAAATAACTATAAGGCCTCATTCACGAAGTCAGCGGCGCTGTAGTGTTCACGAAGTGAGCGGGCAGATCGCGCGGCGCTAGAGCGGCGTAGTGTTGTGTTACGAGAAATCAATATCTTTATTCGCGAACGAAATGTCTAAACAGCGACGACAACATCTTTTTGATTCTAATTCCTTCCTAAAGTTGGATTTATTGTGGGCAAAAGAAGATATAAATTCCTACCACCAAGCAAAAAGTCGAGTTTCATCGGAGTTACGAAGAACAGAGACAAAATCCCGATAAATTCTTTGACCATACCAGAATAAGTACAGGAACATTTAATTATTTTCTTGAAGCTCTCAAAGTGCGATTTAGAATCTGTCATTACAATTTTTTTACAAATACAAAATCATACATATTAATTGCTCCAACACGTCGTCGGCGGGCATTTTGAAATTTTGGTCGATAATTTATTCCGCACAACACTACGTCAATGCAGTCTCGAGGGCACCGCTCGTTTGCCGCTGACCGCTCGTACGCCGCTCGACGCCCGCTGCCATTTAAATGTATGCATTGGAACGCCCGCGCCCGCGCCGCTCCCGCGCCGCCGCCGCCGCCGCGCCGCCACCGCTGATTTCGTGAATGAGGCCGAATAAAAGACCATATCAGACACTAATCTACTAATCCTCATGTGAATTGAGCAAGATTATGGCTGTTTCTTCTCAGAGTAGTCAGGTAAGAAACACCAGCCCTATCTACTTTAAAAAAAAATGATGTGTAAAAGTGTTTGTAGAAACGTATTTGCAAAAATAAACATCATTTCATCATCATCATTTCATTTTATTTCAACTCCAGACCAGAGTTGGTTAACATACGTTAAGAATACCCGCCGTAATAAAAATTTAGTTTACGCCCATTTTCAATAAATTACCAGCCGGTTTCGGTAGGTTGCTATCTCTGTCTGTTTGACATTTTGCTTACTGGACGGTTACAAACAAAACGTCACAGAAAATCTTTCTTTGATTTTTTTATGAATCAAGTGGCAGGTAGGTGACACGGATAGGATATTCTTTGTTTATAGAAACACCGACAGCTACGGAAGAAGGCACATTGGTGTCGATTCTGTTGTGCACAAACTAAACTTAATTTAGGCTATTGCTATCTTTTACTAAAAGGCAGTGCGAGAAAAGGACGGCTATAGCTATGAACTAAGTTAGAGTTGTCAAACTAGTTTATGTCATGCGCTTCACCGTGTTTTTAGTCGACATGTTTTTACGAAATCCATACAAATGAAGGGTGCACCCTTCATTTGTATATATTATTATTTTATTTTTGAAATATTAGTTCCAACTAAATTTGACAGCTCTAGGTAAATTACGTCCGTCTTTTTCTTGTTTTATTAGAGAGAAAAAGATACTACTACTACTACTACAACAGCCCATAACGTCCACTGCTGGACATTAGCCTCTCCCATGATGGGAGGATTTGCCGTAATCTCCAGCATGGAGATTTGGCAGGCGGATTGGAGATCGCAGTGATGAAAGACTAACAGAAAACGCTGCTGCCCATTCTCTGGTCTACGGAGGCGCAAGGTGTTCTGCCTCAGACATTAGTCGCCAGAAAAAGATAGCAATAGCCTAAATTTAGTTTAGTTTGTGCACAACAGAATCGACACCATTAACCAACGAATTATACGTAAGTTATAGAAAACGTCCGTTTGAGGACTTTGTTTTATTGTTAGCACTATACACACAGTATATGCTTACCTGGTAGTGTTCTTACAGTGAATAGCACCAGTGAAGACCCTCACAAAAACACGAATGTAGAAGTCCGCAGATATACTGATCAGCGGGACTATGTAGCGACCGTAGCGGTTTGCGTGCGATTCTATGCATTGTAACATTATTCTTAGAGCCTGGAATAAAAAAAAAAACAAAGTGCATTTCATAAAATATTCGGAAGCTCGCCACAGTTGAAGTTGCTACGACAGAAACCTTTAATTTCGTCATGTAAAATCAGCAGTTATACATTTGTTTGGTATAAAACTTTGCAGGCTCACAAAAGAGACATAATTCATTTGGGGTGGCGAAGGAAAAGTAAATCTCAGATGGCGCCACCATAGTTGGTCTCAATCTGACCAATGAGGTTAAGCTATTTTGAAATACATAAAAAATGACATTACCACATTTTCAACCAATGACGATGTTTGGGCACCAGCTATGCTAGCGCCATTAGTTTCACAGTTAGCTTCCCCATCTATACTATGTATATTATATATAATATTATAAAGCTGAAGAGTTTGTTTGTTTGTTTGTTTGAACGCGCTAATCTCTGGAACTACTGGTCCGATTTGAATGATTCTTTCAGTGTTGGGTAGTCCATTTATCGAGGAAGGCTATAGGCTATATAACATCACGCTGCGACCAAAAGGAGCGGAGCATAAATGAAAAATATTGCAAAAACGGGGAAAAATGTATTCCTTTTGTGAGCTGTTTCTCTTTTATGTGACGCAGACGAAGTTGCGTGGGTCAGCTAGTTGTAATATAAAGTTATTTACTGGCAACATATATAAATAACGTAACTCACAGGAACTAGAAGCATGCAAGTTTGCATAAGAATTCCTTCGAGGGCACTAAGAAAGGATTTGACGACTCAAATGGCGCAGTGGTGGTGAGGCTGCCTTACGTTCTTTAAGGGTTTGAATTCCATCCGGTAGGGGCAAATGTTTGTGTGATGAGCATGGACATTTGTTTCCGAGTCATGAACTTATAATAAGTACATTTGTATTCACAAAAAAAACTAAGCATTTATGTAGTATATCAACTATCTGGTATCCACGACACAAGCCTCGTTGCTTAGTGTGGCACTAGATGGCGTTGTGTGAAATGTTCAGCGATAAACATTATTTATTTATTTTTGAAAATCCATTGTATAAAGTGGTTAGGATGCATGTCCATTCATCATTGATGAGAAATCGCACTAGCACTAGCCACACAACTTGTATAGGGATAAGTTTCTACTACATAATAGGGTTTATTATCACTCTAAACAAATTATTATTAACGTCAGAAATAGCAAAGTGAAATTATTTTTTAATATCTATAAAAAATACTAAGTTATAAGCATCTGAAACTGCTGATTAGACAGAGAGATCCGATACAGCGAATGACGTCATTCGCTGCATCGACGTACAAAATCCATACTAAATTCCGTTAATCTAGAAAGAGATAGAAACAAAAGTTTAAAGTATAACTTTTGTGTTGTTTGGCCGATTTATGTCTTGTTTTCGCTTTTTGTAAAAAAAGAAAATTTATGCATATTCCCTATTGTCTCATTCTTAGAGCATCTTATAGTCTCATTATTCAAATATTCACCCACCAATTCATGACAGCACTTGGACTTCAAACTAATAGCTCCATATTTAACATAACACGTTTCAGGTGTGTTTCCTGCCAGCACTGCCATGTCTGTAGCAGTCACCAGCAATAGACCTCCTTCCTGCACACTTTGGACTGCTGCGTCGAGGAATACAGAGGGGCATCCGTATGGATCCAGGTCTATCGCTACAAACCGCTTCCAGTTCTGTTTGTGTTTGTACATTAGCATGCTGGAAAGAAGTTTAAATTAAATTGAGTTTCTGTCTTGGGAAACTAATTCATACACTGTTTTAAGCTTTCACGGTTCATAACTATACTACAAATGAAAAAAAAAAACAAAAAGAAAAATCTAAAAAAAAAAAAAAAACAAAAAAAAAGAAACAAAAAATATTCAAAAAAAAAAACAAAGTAAAGTAAGTCAATCAAATCTAATCTATCTTCCGTGAAATATTCCGTATAACTAATTTAATAGTATGAAGTTGTAATGTGTGTGTATCACCAGATGTAAGAATGTGGATGAGGCAACAACAACAACAACAGCCGCTAACGTCCACTGCTGGACATAAGCCTCTCCCATGATGGGAGGAATTTGCCGTAATCTCCACGCTTGGCAGGCGGATTGGAGATCGCAGTGATGAAAGACTAACAGAAAACGCTGCTGCCCATTCTCTGGTCTACGGAGGCGCAAGGTGTTCTGCCTCAGACATTAGTCGCCTTATACGACACCCGTGAGTGTAATGGGTTGGTTCTATTCTACTCTGCCGGATACCACACGACTCTAGATCTGGACGAGGCAAAAGGAGTATGAAAGGATCATAGCAGGTGGCGTTCTGTGGTTTCTGCCTACCCCCATGGAAAACAGACGTGAGTTGATGTATATTCAATACTCAATTACTCTAATTATAAGTGAACTGTTATTTATAAGTTCTTATGAGAATTAAATGTCTTTAAACCAAAACCGAATTATTTATTGCATTCCATTATGTATTACAAGGATGAAGAGCTTGTGGCTAAATAAAAACAGCCGCTCGGGTCGATCTTTAGTTTAAGCCGTGCTTGCCTAGGTTGGTCTGTGGATGGGTGACCACCCTTAAATACCGAGTTTCCTCCGTGCCACGGAAAGCACGTTAAGCTGTTGGTCCCGGCTGTCGGCTTGCCCAGTACTAACTGGGTTGTGGAGGTCAGATAGGCAGTCCCTCCATGTAAAATACTGGTATTTCATCTGCCTCCGGTTAAACTGGAAGCTGACCCTGACATAGTTTGGAAAAGGCTAGGCAGATGATGATGATGTATTACAAGGATGGTGTTAACAAATAAAAGATCAGAATGGATCCTGTCATTCACAGTAACATTAGAAGACAGGATAGCCCTCTTCCTCTCGGTATGTATGTATCTTGTACGAAATGCAAAAGGGATTGCGTTGGTAAGAGCCAGATGTATATAGCATGGCTTCAAAGATATAATGTCTTTATCTACATACAAAATATTCTCAATGGAGACCAGTTCAGCATACCACGCACGGCCCACTACAGTCACAAGCGTTTTCAGTAATTAATCAATTTATCCAAGATTTGATCAGATTTTTCAAGTCCAGATCAATCATCATCATCTGCCTAGCCTTTTCCTAACTATGTTGGAGTAGACGAACTTCCCCCATTCCTACTTAAGCAATGTGCAGACGAACTAACCCTACCATTCTTTAAATTAATTAACCAATCGTTTGAAGAAGGAGTTTTCCCCACTCAACTTAAAAAAGCACAGATAAAACCCATACACAAGAAAAATTCTAAAACCGACCCTAACAACTATCGCCCATCGCGCTGCTTCCAACTGCGTCTAAAATCTTCGAAAAGGCTATGTGTGACCGCGTATACTCTTTTTGTGAAAAATATAAAATACTTGACGACGACTGCCAAAACGGATTCCGCAAAAACAGGTCTACAACGTTAGCAGTCTATAAATACGTACAAGAGGCTCTAACCATTATTAATAATAAAAACTACGCTGTAGGTATGCTGCTTGATAAGACAAAAGCCTACGACAAGGTGCAATTTAAAATACTACTGGACAAATTACATGGGATAGGGATACGAGGGAAAGCTCACGAGTGGTTTTCATCATATTTAAAGGATAGGGTACAACTAGTGGAAATTGAATACTTCGATAGACAAATAAAATAATTAAAGTGAGATCCCACTGCAAAGCAGTAAACGCGTCAATTCCCCAAGGTAGTGTAGCAGGCTGCTTAATGTTCCTTATCTATATAAACGACCTTCCTAAAATTATAAACGGACCATGTGTTCTATTTGCTGATGATATCTCTCTGCTCACCTTGTGCCAGAAAGACGACAATATTAATGCCAAATTAAACTCTCTTCTTTATATAGCAGTAAACTGGATGGATAACCATAATCTAGAAATTAACTTCACCAAAACAAAAATAATTACATTTCATCCCCATCAAAAACCCCCTTTAAAACTAAATTTCATTTTTAATACTTAATGCAAAACTAGAACAAATAAACGAATTTACTCTCCTCGGTTTGTCTATAGATACCCACATAAATTGGAAATCCCATATACAGAAAATAAGAGCAAAGCTATCAAAATTTTCCTACGCCCTACGCGAAATTAAAAAAACTACTAACCTTCAAACTGCACTTGTGACTTACTATGCATACGCTCAGGCATGGCTCAGCTATGGCGTCATACTGTGGGGAAACAGTACCGACTCGCAGACGATATTCATCTTACAAAAGAAGTTAATTCGAATATTAACCAACATAGAACAAACAGATAGCTGCAAACCACACTTCAGAGAACACAAAATACTCACACTTCCCTGTTTATATATTTTTGAACTATGTAAATTTGTCAGAAAACACCCAGATTTTTACACCACTTGTGAAGAAACACAAACAAAGTACACTTTTCGCCACAACAAAAACAAAATAAATATACCCCAATCCCGACTTAAAATGCACTCAACCGGCTCTTTAGTTATGTCCACAAAAATTTATAATATATTGCCAAACGACATTCGAGAAGTAGAAAAGACAAATATATTTTTAAATAAATTGAAACAATTTCTAGAATCAAAGGCTACTCAGTAAAGGAGTTTTTAGATGACAAATCGTTTGCAAAATAAAGTTATTCGCTCTCCTAAATACCAAACATTACGAATTATACATAATAATTATAATATAGAATCTAGGAAACCAAATATAAATATAAAAATATAAATACATAAACAATAATATAATTTAATAATAATGATAATAGTTTAAATAATTTTATAATAATTGTCTTGATTATTCTACATTACTGCATTACATAAATAATAAATACTAATATAATATATTATACCTATAAACACAGATCTAATTAATTATTTAAATATACATCTAATAATTTATAATAAAACTACATATTGAATTGCTACTAAGCCCTCTTTCTCTGTCTTCCTCTCTCCTAATGTTGCTGTGCCCGTACAGGGTCCATAATCTTTTATTTTATTTTATAACACCATCCTTGTAATACCTTATGGAACGCAATAAACAATTGAGTATTGAGCTTCCAGTTTACCGGATGCAGCTGAATATCAGTATTTTATATGGAGCGACTGCCTATCTGACCTTCACAATCCAGTTAGTACCGTGTAATACGATACCCCTTAGTAAGACTGGTTGTCAGACTTTTTTTGGGCCTCTGACTACCTAACGACTTTCAAAGATCTACAAATGACAGCCGGGCCAACATGCTTTCCGAGGCTCGGAGGAAACTCGGTATGTAATGGGTGGTCACCCATCCACAGACCAACATAGGCAAGCACGGCTTATCCTAACAATCAACCTGAGCGGCTGTTATTATTTAGCCACGAGCTCCTCAAATGTACTCCATCGATATCGTAGAACTTTTAAGCAAGAACTATGGTAGTTTTACATAAAAACCTTACCAAGCATCGTCCTGACTGGTCTCGATCAAACCCGTCACATCATTATGAACAATATTCTCTTTGATAGTCTCCACTGCTTGCGGTGATAAGTCATTGGCTACTATCTTGGTGATATTTGGCACTTCTTTAGCATACCGGATGCTTCTCAGTCCAGTTGCTGATAGGGCTTCTAGTATTGTTATATCTACCTGAAAAAGTATTAAAATTAGTAGGTTATTTAATAAAAAATAAGATGGTCCCTCATGAAGACCCGCATACCCTTGTGAGGGATTGAGGACTTTGCTTTCATAATGCTATGGAAAAAAGGTAAAAAAAACAGATGGAATGAGAGGTTTTCCTTTTGAGATATTAAAAAAAAAACTTAGTTTCCAAGAACTCTATAGATGGCGTTGAACTTACTATGATAGTTGGTGCCAAAGCCAAAACGCTTGGAAAAAAAAACATTGTGTCACGTCACTCTCGTTGACTGACACTTTCATTTGCGAATATAACCTTCCGAATATAACCTAGTTTTCTCGCGCTTTGTTAAAAATCAGTTTTTTTAGGTTCCGTTCCTTGCATAATCATACTAACTGCTAGCGCCATCTATCCATCTATCCAGGAAGAGCTAAAAAGAAAATCCCTCATTAGGAGGCATTTATGTTTTTTTTTAGGATTATTTAATTTATTTATTATGCAGTGTTTTGTATTATGGGGCTTAGTATTTATTTAGCCTCCTAAGTGATACTTTTATTTATATTGATAGACACCTTACAGATCTTGTTGTTATTGAAAGTAAATAAAAATTAACAAACCTCAGTATCAACTTTTTCTTTATATTTACTGTTTTCAGCGTACTTATTGTTTTTAACAAGTTGCTCAGCTTTATAATCATTGGTAAATATTGTCAACACAGCTATACTTAGATCTCTGTTAAATTCTTGCACTGGGTTATAAAATACTTGATCAGTTTTGAGGATTATTTCAGCTTTTCCTTCTTTTATTGACGTGTGCTTTGGAGCAGTATCCATTTTCATAATCCTCTGCAATAATATCAAAAGGTATGGTTGCTTTCTTTGAGGTTATGTATGTTTACAAAACGTAAAAGCTTAAATTAAATAAGTTTGACTAGTAAAATAAAATTAGAAACCTGGGAAAGGACTGTCGCTATTCTACGAAATTTATTTACATTCATATAGTTTAAAAAATATGTAGGTATTTAATTATCGTTTGATGAACGTCAACGGTCAATGTCAAATGCTATATAAATTCTGAGAGTCAAAGGGATGGAATACTCGACTGAAAATCGATGTTTTATTAATTAAAATCGATTTCAATACGCGATTTTAATGAGGGATTTTCTTTTTAACTCTTTCCTAGTCGCTGGATAGATGGCGCTAGGAGTTAGTATGATAATGCAAGAAACGGAACCTAAAAAAACTGATTTTAACAAAGCGCGAGAAAACTAGGTTATATTCGGAAGGTTAGGCAAATGAAAGTGTCAGTCAACGAGAGTATGTGACGTGACACAATGTTTTTTTTTCAAGCGTTTTGGCTTTGGCATAGTAAGTTCAACGCCATCTATAGAGTTCTTGGAAACTAATTTTTTTTTTAAAACCTCAAAAGGAAAACCTCTCATTGTTACAAAAAATCAATTAATCAATCGTTTTTTTTTTTTTTTCATTTACAACCCCGACTTTTGGTCTGACCTTCCTCAAGCCTGGACCGCGATTTATAGTTCGGTTCAAACTTAAAGGTGGCTCTGAAGTTAGCTGCAAGTGACGGTCTGCGCATTTTACAGACAAAACGATGCGTCATCTGCGCCCCGTTGATACTTAAAATTGTTGTCTTCGCAGCTATAGATTAGATGTTCCGAATCACCATAAAGTTTAAAGTGTTATTCCTACGCAGACTGTCACTCGCAGCTAACTTCCAAGCCGCCATTAAGTTTGAACCGAACTATACTAGGTTGATCAATATTACATCTAATAAACGTAGCGTGAGCTTTAAGTTTCCGTCATTTGAGTAGTCCACACTTATCCCGGGCAGCGAGTACACGTACCCTTAGAGTTCATTTACTTATTGATAATTTGGTGGTTATATTCTAAACCCTAACCATAGTGTTTCTACTCAACACCACATTTAAGGCCACCGGTCGGTACTAACAAAATCACAAACTTATCAAAACACCACTTCATAATTTGTCTTCTCTTAATTTGTATTTATTTTTATTTTATTGCATTTAATTTTTTGTACATTAGCTGTAATGCTCCCTGCTACTGTTATTTGTATGTTGTGTAATTGCTCTCAATAATGTATCCGAGATAAGGAGACCAGGAGACCCGTAGCACAGGTTTTTACTTAGTATGGGCTCCTGTCTCCCATCTTCAAAATGTTTTTAATCGTATACTGTGTACATCTAAATATTTGTGGGAGAAAAAATAAAATAAATTTGAATTTGCGACTACGGTGGCATCATTCTATTGATCTAATTATTGTACTTTTTTACTTACCTGCATTCGTTTGGTATGACGTTCAGTTGTCATTGCTCAATGCAATGCTCTTGCTCATTGTAAAAACTTCATTTTTCAAATGACAATTTTTTAAAGTGTACACGTCATACACGTGTTTAGTTGCTCCTGTAATGGGGTTAAAAGAAGATACTGTAGAATCCTGGAGAAGCTATGAGTATGAGGATGCTTATCCTAAAGTGACACAGTCAGCGTGTAAGCACCTTTTGGTGCCAGCTTCTTTGGCTGTACTAACCATTCCAGACCATATTAACTAAGACCAGGAGCCGAATATTGTCCAAACGCTTACCTAAGCTCTTATTCTTGAAGTCATTGCCCACGGATTTCTTCTAGATTTTTTCATTTGATTATTTAAAAAAAATGCATTTTCGTTGAATAATCTAAAACTTTAATTTGTTTTGATTATTACAGAACTTGTTATTTTTGAGGCGTATATTTAATTCAATAAAACTTTGATAAATATAATATTTTTGGCGTTTATTTTGGATTATATTTGACAAATTAGGAAAAAGTCCATTAATATAACATCAGCGATATTTTTTAAAAGAAAAACCAATTATTTATAAACGATTTTTTATGCTGAGAAAAACAATCGATTATTTATGTAGAATGTCACATCCCTCAAATGCATGCATTGCTGACACATGTCATCACACATTGTGCCTTGTCCACTTGTTGTTGTCACCTTTGACGTCAGATTTTACTTTTTTTGTGAAGTTGCCGTTGCCAGACTAAAAAAATAATACCAATTAACATGCTAAA
Source organism: Xestia xanthographa (assembly GCA_905147715.2). Lineage (NCBI taxonomy): Eukaryota > Metazoa > Arthropoda > Insecta > Lepidoptera > Noctuidae > Xestia > Xestia xanthographa. The sequence continues at coordinate 4,714,100 of LR990661.1, read as the reverse complement.
GATGCGGCTTTTTTACTGGGATTGTCTCGCAGACGGCAGAGCTCAGAGTACTTTTAAATATAAGGATTGTCTGGGATCACCGTTTCGCTATAAAACGTTTGAAGTTTTTCCATGTTTTTTCTATATTCATTCCACGAGTTCTGTTCACCCCTTTTATGGTAAATAATATCGTGAAGGTTTTTAGGCCTTCCAAAAACAAAATAGGTAGGTAGGTACTGGCTAGTAAAATGTTGGTGGGTGTTCCTTTCTAGTTGTTCTTTTCTTGCTTGTTTGACAGTAATGTGACAACTTTAAAAAAATCTTGTCATGTTCATGTGTCATGGTCATGCAGTGCATGTCAATTGTCATTTGTCATGCCATATTTTGACGTTTCATAATCTCTCAATTCTTGAGCTTGAAGAATCTGGAAAAATAACCTACTCATTTGCCGAATTAGTATATTTTAAATGGAACAGGGCATATAAAATTTACAGAAAGGTTACAAGACTATAAAAATGCATACAGCCAGTAGTTTGTTGCGGAACAGCATCCTCAGTCCGAACTTGAAGTCATCTGTGGCTCGCAATTTATCAAAAGTTGCATCACACAGTAAACCGGTGCAAAGGTTGTGTTATTCTGGGGTTGCTGGTGCTAGGGGTGCGCGGTTATGTAGTTATAGTGGTAGTTATTTGAGTCTTAGTAAGCAGGTTGGATTTGGGAGGTATTTCTCGACGAACAAGAGTGATCCTCCCGAAGAGGACCCTGAGCATAAAGACGAGACGCCGCTGTTTAGCAGCCAGCTGCCGGCGACGGTGGCCGTGCCTGAGGTGTGGCCACAGGTGCCCGTCATTGCTATCAACAGGAACCCAGTCTTCCCGCGTTTTATCAAGCTTATTGAGGTTAGTCCTTCAACACTGATTAAAGTTTACTATGAATAGATAGTTGTGAGTGCAAAAAAGACTTACGTGCAAATATAAATGTAGGTATCCTTGTAAAACTCAGCTAAGTTCAATTTTTATATACTGATGTATCTTTCAGGCCATCGTCGGCTTACTGCAAGAACTAAAACAAAACTTTGAGAAATCATTTAATTACTTTTGATTTAATTCAAGTAAAATCATAAGTATTGAATGTTTTTAGAAAACTAAAACAGCGTTACGGAGTTAAATATATTTATTAATAAAATCAACCAAAAGTAGTTAAAAATATTTACAGATAATTTTTAAAATCCTAATAACCAAGTTAATTACTTCTTGTCATTGAAACTATATACTAAAAAATAAATATTGCTGGGCATCACACACAGCACCATCTAGTGCCACACTAAGCAACTAGGCTTGTGTCGTGGACAACAGATAGTTGACATATTACATAGATACTTTTTGTTTGTAAATACATACTTATTATACATATTAACATCCATGACTTGGAAACATGTCCATGCTCATCATACAAACATTTGCTCCTACCGGGATTCGAACCCGGGACTCTAAGAATGTAAGGCAGCCTCACTACCGCTGCACCATTTGTGTCTTCAAACAATAATCAATACTATTGTAAGCTTGAAATTGACATTTCTTAAATTAGACTGAATACTAATATTAGACTAGTTTTTCAAAGGAGCAATATGATATTAATCAGAATTTTTTAAAATCCGTCACATCTGGTTTTGTAAATATTTGTTCACATGAAAAGGACAAAGTCTTAGTAAAACAAAATAAGAATGGCAAAGGAGAATGGGTCTTGAAGTATAGGAATCTGCCCCAAGGGTCAATAGTAATGAGATATACATTATTGAAAAGAGCTCAAGGAGAACTTTTGCTAACTCACAGTCCGTTTGAAGTGATCGACCTAAATAGGTGACTAGTTGGACACCGAAGTTAAGATTTTCGTGGCAACCAATTAAGATTTGCTGGGTATCCAATATTAATAAGCCATAAATAAACCATTGGACAGAGCTTTTCATGAGAGGTTTTGTTTATATATTTACTTCCCCGTTGACAGCAATGTAGACGATTATTTTTGACACCCTTTAATTCTTTTCTGCTTTTGATACATTCTAATTATTATTTTAGGTCTGTATAGTAAATTATGCATATATTATGGAACTGAAAAACAAACAAGTTTTTGGCACGTAAATAAGTAATACAATGGAGTAATACTAAGTGAAACTATTATATTAATGAAATAATTAATAATTTTCTGACCTTTTTACAGATATCAAACCCAGCTTTAATAGATCTAATAAGACGTAAAGTGAAATTAAACCAACCTTACGTTGGTATATTTCTTCGTAAGAAAGAGGAGGACAAGTCTGATGTTGTATCAAGTTTGGATGACCTGCATCAAGTGGGGGTATTCGCTCAGATCCATGAGATGCAGGATATGGACTATAAACTGAGGCTCGTTGTGATGGCTCACAGAAGGATCAAGATCACTGGACAGTTTATTGAAGATGAGATTGAAAGTGGTCCGGCTGGTGAGTTAGGACCTGCGCAGACGACAGACTATCCGTGACGCACTTTTTAGTCTGTGAAAATAGAACCTAAGCAATTATATGTGGTAACGCATGCTACGCGCAAAAAGTCCGGCGACCAAAAATTCCGTGTCCTTCTGGCAGACCGCGCCGCGCCGCAATAAAGTGCGCGAAAAAATAGAACGTTTGCTACAACACGTGCTAACGCAGATGGCGCACACTTTTAGTATGCTATCTGCACTCATCATCATCTGCCTAGCCTTTTCCCAACTATATTGGGGTCGGCTTCCAGTTTTACCGGATGCAGCTGAATACCAGTATTTTACATGGAGCGACTGCCTATCTGACCTCCACAACCCAGTTAGTACCGGGTAATACGATACCCCTTGGTAAGACTGGTTGTCAGACTTTTTGGGCCTCTGACTACCTAACGACTGTCAAAGATCTACAAATGACAGCCGGGACCAACGGCTTAACGTGCTTAACGGGCTTAGGCCGTTTGTCCACCGCCGCCGTCACCGGAACGTCAACGAGAACGAGATGACGGCGCCGAAGTACTGATACATAGACTACTGTAGCCGCGTGTCCACCGCAAGTCCGTCACCCGAGCACCGTCATCCTATATATCCATATAAACTCGGCCCGAAATAATCTCGTTCTCGGTGACGGTCCGGTGACGGCGGCGGTGGACAAACGGCCTTAGTATGCAATCTGCACTCGTTAGTGGTTAATCTGCACTATAAAAATGTGCGTCATGTGCGTTGAGTCTGCGTAAAATCCGCGACGGACTGTTTGTATGCCATGCAGATATTTTGTGCGCCATAGGTGTCGATTCTGTTGTGCAAAAACTAACCATAATTTAGGCTATTGCTATCTTTTACTAGAAGGCTTTGCGAGAAAAGGACGGCTATAGCTATGAACTAAGTTAGAACAATCAGACTAGTTTATGCCTTGCGCTTCATCGTGTTTTTAGTCGACATGTTTTTACTTGCACCCTTTATTTGTATAGAAATATTAGTTCCAACTAAATTTGACAGCTCTAAATTACGTCTGTCTCTTTCTCGTTTTATTAGAGAGAAAAAGACAGCAATAGCCTAAATTAAGTTTATTTTGTGCACAACAGAATCGACAACACCATAGACTCGATCGCACAAAAAGTCCGTCGTCTGCGCAGGCCGTTATACTGACATTTTGAAGGGATTGGTTTTCTCCTAAGTCATCAGCACTCTCATGCCTTTATCTCAATTTATTTCAAGACGGCACATCATGTCTTCTTAGTGAAAAGTAGAATTGTTAGATATTTCCAAACCTCAATCCATTTGAGAATGCTCTTGCATTGAGTTTATCAGATTTTTTAATAAACTTACTAACATCTCTATTTAATGCGCAGAGTTCCACGTTTTTATGTCTTGACTACTATTAAATTTAATAACATAACATCGAAGTGTTATGCAGAGGCATACCTAATAGTCACCCACATTTCGCCAGTTATTTTTAAGTCTAATGTAATAGGGGCGAGCCTATTGCCATCAACCGGACACAAATCCAGACTCCTTCGCTGCTACTGAAAAATTCCTGATGGATAAGTTTGCCCGACCTGGAAATTGAACCCAACACCTTATGGTCAGCAGTCACGCTAGACTAACGAGATTAACGCCCACCCAAGATTACTTTTCCTTTCATATTTGTAATGCTTTTCCATCCAAAATCATCACACCCTCACATACCGACTTCATTTCTGAAATGCCAAAATCATTTCAGAAATGAAGTTGAAGTTTCCGCTATTTAACGTGGAGCTTAACGTTCCCCGTGAAGAGTCTGATGCGGAGCGGCGTCGGCGCAAGTACCGCAACACGAGGAAGCAGCCCTCGAAGGAACCGGAGACCCCTGAACAGCCTGCTGCCAAGGATTCAAAGAAACCAGCTCCCAATCAGGTGATGATGGCTAAAGTGGAGAATATGGTGCATGAGAAGTTCCAGCAGTCAGAGGAAGTGAAGGCGTTGACACAGGAAGTTATTAAGACCATCAGGGATATTATTAACTTGAATCCGTTATACAGGTTAGTTTTGTATGATTTCGTTTATGGGTTTTTGTCTAATTTTAACGTGTTCATGTACGTAAAGGTTTGATCACTTTAACTGATGGATACAAAATCACCCCATAACCTTCCCACTGCTGGAATACAGGCCACCTCACTGTGAGAAGGAATGGGCCAGTCAATCACCGTGTGTCATCGCGTGACCAGTGCGGTTTGGTAGGGGTCACATGTCTCTCTGTTTGTAGATCAGAGGTTTTTGTTTCTTTGTTTAGCATATTTTAGGAGAGACGTAAGGAAGAGCTACGATAGATAGGGATACATGGTGGTGGTCGAAAGAAATCCAGAAGGTGTTGAAGTTAAAGAAGAGGAAATTTAAAGAATGGCGGAGTGTTGAAGTTGTAAATGTTAGTTTGTAAGCTGAAAGGAAGAGTGAGTATGATGCTCCTAAGAAAAAAGCGAAGAAAGATGTGGCAAAAGTCAGAGCAAAAGCCCAGGATAAGCTTTATGACGCGCTCGATAGTTCAGCAGGCCAATAATACCTATATCCGCTTCCTAGAGCTAGAGAAAGAAAGTCGAGGGATGTATGCCAGATAAAATGCATAAAAGATGAAGATGGAATGGTTCTGTCGGGTGACGAGAAAATAAAGGATAGGTAGAAGGGGTACTTCGAAATACTGATTTTATTTTATTTATTTGGGACAAAAAAACAGTTACACGTAGCAATATTAATAGTTAGCTTAGGTCTAATAGTAAACAAACGCATAACCCACACTATTGACAAAATTGTGAAATAAGGAAACGGACGTATACACAAAGGGACAGTAAGAAGGTAAAAATGCTTATAAACCTGAATGATCACACAGACCCACCCTAGACAGCGCTCCCCGTCCAGATGTAGTCCGTAGTCACCAATCAGATCACAACATGGCATCAGCAAGAAGCAGTCATCGTTAAGCATGACCAGAAAGTAATTCAATAGCTATTTTTCTAAATTTGTTCTGATTAAGAGCGAAAATATCTAAATTTATAAAATGTGAGTTGTACGTTTCAAATAATCGGCGGAGTGGAGCTCTCTCCTCAGCATTGGTTCTACACTTCTCTGTGTAGAACAAGCGGGTTGCCCGCACTTCCCGCCGATTAACAGTCCTAGGTACTACATAACATAGTTTATTTGAAAGTTCCATACAATTAAACCTATTGTTGCATATGCCGTACAGCATCATAACCATCAGCAGTGGTGAACGCCTGTGCTCCAAGCTTAATATGTTGTACTGTTTCATCAGATCCGGATAGGAAATCTTGGTATGGTAACACTTATAATGTGTAGTGCGAAGAAATTTTTTCTGTACCATTTCTAGTCTGTGCTTATACTTTTCGTAAAATGGGCTCCAAATGGGCACCGCGTATTCCAACTGAGAACGGACTAAAGTTTTATACAAGAAGAGAAAAGTAGAAGTCTTTTTAAATTCTTTACAAGACCGCATTATGAACCCATACATCTGAAAGGCTCTATTAATAATGTTGTGAATATGTATGTCAAAATGTAACTTACTATCAAGTAGTACGCCAAGATCACGCGTACAATCAGTTTTATTCAAGTTTATGTCATTTAGTGTGAGTCTGATGAATGAAGATAATGATTGGAATGGTGTGCTGGACAATAAACCAGTGAATGAGGGTCTAGTGAGAATGGTTAGCATGGATGAAGTGAGAATAGCAGTAAATGGAATGAAGAATGGTAAAGTATTAGGACTTGACGGTAGGTATACCAGTTGAAGTTTGGAAGTTATCACGGATGGATGGATGGACGAGGTTAGCTTTATTCTTCAATAAGTTGTTGCTGGAAGAATTTAAGTCATACCTGACGAATGGTGCAACAGTTCGCTGGTGCCCATCTTTAAAAATAAACGTGATGTGTTGGAGTGCAATAACTATAGAGGAATAAAGCTAATAAAAGCTAAGGCACGTAGTATGAAAATTTGGTTAAGTTATTGAAAGACGACTGAGAGAAGAGAGTGAAATTACACGAAATCAATTCGGTTTTATGCCTGGTCGGGGAACGACGGACGACATTTTTGCCATCCGCCAGCTGTGTGAGAAATACAGAAGTGCGCACAAAAACTTGCACATGGTGTTCTTCGACCTCGAAAAGGCATACGACCGGTTACCTCTTGAGGTTTTGTGGTGGGCCCTGAAAGGGAAAGGTATACCTACCTGGGAAGTATGTGCAGTTGATTCGAGCGATGTACAGTCGATGTAGTACTCAAGTCCGGTCTACAGCGGGCACTACCGGCAGTTTTAATGTGGCTGTTGGCTTGCACCAAAGGTCGGCTCTAAGCCCGTACCTCTTCCTGGTCATAATGGAAGCGCTTACGTCGGACATCCAGGAAGAGGCTCCCTGGTGTATGCTGTTTGCCGACGATATTGTGTTGGTTGCCGAGAGGTCCAGAGCAGATTGGAGGTGTGGTGGCAAAGACTGGAGAATGTTGGCCTGAAATTAAGTAGGACCAAAACAGAATACTTATTCTGTGATTTCGGCGGTCTCTTCAGTCCTACGCCCATAACTCTTGCCGGAACGCCCATACCGATCTGTTCCGATTTCCGGTACCTCGGGTCGCTTGTCCAAGGGGATGGTGAAGTAGACAGGATATAGATAGCACCGGATCAACTCAGGATGGATGAAATGGCGACAGGTCATTGGAACAACTTGCGATCTACGGATGCCCCTCAATTTAAGGGGAAAATATACAAGTCCGTGATTAGACCTGTCGTACTGTATGGATCGGAATGCTGGGCTGTGAAGAAGATAGACGAAAAAAGATTGCATGTAGCGGAGAAGAGAATGTTGAGGTGGATGTGTGGTGTGACAAGAATGGATAAAATAAGGAATGAGTATATAAGAGGAAGTTTGAAAGTTGCGCCAGTTACAGAAAAGTTGAAACGGAATCGACTCTCTTGGTATGCCCATACCAAGACAGTCAATTCCCGATGTGATGAGGAGGGAAGAACCGCATGTGACTAAAAGAGTGATGAATATAAATGTTGATGGATGGAGAGGGAGAGGAAGACCAAAGAAACGATGGATGGATTGTGTGAGGAATGATATGAAGGAAAAATATGTAAATGTTTGTGTGACGGTTAACGGGGGAGAATGGAAGAAATAAACGTGTTGCGCCGACCACAAGTAACATGGGATAAGGGCAGGAAGATGATGACATCTGCAATCAGCAGTAGCTATATGCAGGTATGTTGTAATGTGTGGCAGTTTGAGTATGTCGTTCTGTGAAGTCATCTCATCAATAGACCATAGTAGCCAATCAGTCAATGGCTTTCCGCTTTCCGTTTTTTTGTAGCTTCGTGTTTTTAGTTTAACAGTCAATTTGTAGGGGTGTCTTTCCAGCTTCCCTTTGTATGTCTGTAGTTTTATGGCTCTCTTGAGAGCAGAGGTGATGAAAACATTGAAACAAAGAATATACTATAACGTATTATTCTACGACTTGCAAGTCGTATTCACTGGTGACCCTAGACTCAGGTCAGGTCAAAGGTACTGGCCATGATGCCATGGCATGCTATCAGACTATTATCCAACAGTACTTGAGCGTACAACCTTCGTACATGAAATGCGACAATGTCGTTTCATTGGTGGCAGCCTTAGTAAACTATTTATCAAATACGGTTGCATGAAATTCAGTCAACACTCGACTGGAGCTGTGAGTTGTGTGTTTCATAGAAGCTGAGTCATCACTATTAAACACTTAAAGTCAACTTTGAAGGGTGAAGCGCCAGGACAGCCCTCGAAATTCAAATTATCTTGGGAACGTAAAAGCGTACAAAAAAAATCGGGGCAGTCTTTGGGGACTGCCGATAGAAGTAAAAGCAAAAAGTACACAGACCCCGCCCCAGTCGTAGCACTGCTACGGGTTGTGTCCCGCGCACGCCTAAGTGGTGCTACGCTGTAGGGGATCGCCTACGAGTGCTACGAAGCGTGACCGCACGTTACGTCAAGTGACGATGAGTTCGATGTTTTTCCTTCACCCAAAAAGTGCTCAACGCGCCTAAAGAAGTTTTCACTTCAAAAAGTAAATTTCGCGGACTACCCTGGCCCTTTCACCTTGAAGACTCGTCGTCCGTGTAAAACCTCCATCCTTATACCCCTCGATACCGCATATCGGCGCTTGTGGCCTGTGACGCTTGCAGCGACTTTAAAAAGGGTCGTCAGGTAAAGGTCGTCAGGTTGTATATAGAAAGAGAAAAGAGTCTCGTGTAACCTAGGAGAGGTTTATGATGTTTAGCAGTAGACTGCATTGCAAAGTTGTTTGTGGCCAGTAACTGGGACCCTACTCTCTAACGTTTCGTCCTTATATTCGGATCTATCCGTCTCTCTCGCGCACGTCTGCAGATGAATGCGAGTATTGGCCCCTGGCCTGTATTGCGTGGCATGTGAACCATGTTATCTTGCAATTCATGATTGCAACCAAAATTCGGTTCTCAAGTGAGTGACCATATTTCTCGACGCGGCATCTGTTTGAGCCGGTATGAAAGCCCTTTATGCCCCTGCAATTGAATCGCCGTTCTAAATGCGACAAATGTGGACATGTGTGTGGTGATACATGACCGGTTCAAGCTAGCCGCGTCATAATTGTGGTTTCTCCATTAGTATCAATCTACGGTTATTTTCTTGGCGTGTTTGGAGCTTTCAGTAGCGTCCATTAGTTCGAGTAATTCAAACTAACTCATGTTTTCAGGGAGTCCCTCCACCATATGTTGGCACAAGGACAGCGCGTAGTCGACAACCCAGTGTACCTGTCAGACTTGGGCGCCGCACTCACCGGCTCGGATCCCACAGAACTGCAGGCTGTTCTTGAGGAGATGGATGTGAGTGAACGATGCTTTAAAACAGCCCGTGCAGACGCTTGTTCTAAAATAAAAATATTTTATTTGGCATTACGTACAGGAACAACAACAAAAGAACATTAAAGGTAACAAAGGGGAATTTTCCAGTGCTTTTTATGAATGAACTAGATGGCGCTGATCAACCTTGGGAATAATAAAATGCCTCGTTTTTCTGTCCACAAAGCCTTAACTGAAGTACGGAGGAACCTAAGCTTGACTCGATGCACCAGGAGTTTAGACAACAATAGCAAAAACCATGCAAAAACTTATAGTTCAGTTCAGTGATGCAAAAGAACAGTAGACTTTTTGGTTAAAAATTTTTGACAGAAAAAAGATTCTTTACAGTTCTCACTTTATATACAACAATGAAAACTAAAGAAATTTTACTAAACAATAAGTGTGTCTAGGAGAGTTTGTTTTTTGCCCTGCTAAAAGATTTTACCATTGACCTATAATATAGAAAAAAAAGTAAATAGTAAAAATAATAATAATAAAATAATAGTAGTAGTAAATTCTTTTTTCATTGGATTTTACTAGAACGCCGCTTAAAAAAATATTCCCAAAGCTAATCAGCGCCATCTATTGATTTATACTGGAGCGTTGTGACAAACGTCAGTGGAAAATTCCTCATTGAAGAAAAAAGAGAGGTCCAAGACCAAAAAGGCTCTCATGACCAAGAAAGTGTTATTTATCAAAAAAATGCATAATTATGGCTGCAAATAGCTTTAGGAGTGGTGGAAAAAAAAACTGAATCAAACAAACAAAAGTCACCGACTTTTAAAGCTAAAGTTATTTTTAGGGTTCCCGTACCCAAAGGGTAAAAACGGAACCCTATTACTAAGACTTCGCTGTCTGTCCGTCTGTCTGTCTGTCCGTCTGTCCGTCTGTCTGTCACCAGGCTGTATCTCATGAACCGTGACAGCTAGACAGTTGAAATTTTCACAGATGATGTATTTCTGTTGCCGCTATAACAACAAATATAGTCAATGGTACGGAACCCTTCGTGTGCGAGTCCGACTCGCACTTGGCCGGTTTTTACGTTTTAGTGTTTTTGAAGTCGGTTTTATTTTTTGCAAAAAAGTGTTTTTATTTTTCCATTTTTAGTTGTAATATCCTATACAAATATTTGGTATGCATTTATTTTTTTGGTAAAAATACATTTCATGGTAATATGCTTATCATCGTCATTATGGATAACCTTGAAATGGCTTATAGTAGAACTTATGGCCATTGAGAAAAAAATACGAAAAAAAATGTATCTTATAAAAAAAAACCATCCGTAGATGTAGGGCCTGCATAAGAATGGGGGTCATATTGCAGCTTACACTTTCTCCACCAGATACCAAAGAGGCTGATGATGTCCCTCTCGCTCCTGAAGAAGGAATTGGAACTCTCCAAACTGCAACAGAAGATCGGCAAGGAAGTGGAGGAGAAGGTCAAGCAACAGCACCGGAAGTACATCCTGCATGAACAGCTCAAGGTTAGCGCTAAGCGCTTTAGTGGCTCGGCTAAAGTTTTTTTTTAAATAAGATCTTTATTAAACAGCGATTTCTAGAGGCTTTAGTGACTAGGCAACAGTTTTTTTTAAATTAAGATCTTTGTCAAACAGCGATTTCTAGGGGCTTTAGTGACTAGGCACAGTTTAAAAAATAATATGATCTTTGTCAAACAGCGATTTCTAGGGGATTTAGTGACTAGGCACAGTTTAAACAAAAAATAAGATCTTTGTTAAACAGCGATTTCTAGAGGCTTTAATCTGTGGGTACGAAACTTGCGACGGCCGGAGCGACGGCGGGGCGGGGCGATGCGGCGCGGGGCGATGAGATTGCGTGTGTACGAAACAAACTTCCGCGCAGTCGCGTTCACGTAGTGTTGTGATAAGCATGAATTCACGTTGAAGAGAACTATTGGAGCCCAGTCTCCTAATGAGAGAATTTTTATTACCTATAGATGGTGTTCATCCAATAAATCAATAATAAATCGATAAAATTAATCGTTTTTACTGTCCCAAATAGCCGGTTTTGATAAAATAAAAGATATAAACTCTTCATTGTCAATTTCCATATTATTACTGTGATAAAAATGCAACACTATGTACCCGCGCGAGCGGCGAAATCAAACTAGTTTGTTCTCGTCGCTCCGCGCCGCCACCGCTCTACCGCCGCCCGTGCATCGCTCGATCGCGCCGCTCCGCCGTCGCCCGTTTCGTACACAGCGCTTTATGTTTTTAATGCATTTGATTACATCGCCGTCGCGCCGCCCCGCCGCACAGTGGATCGTCCCCATACAAGAGGTCGGACATAGAATGAAAAATTAAAAAAGTATTTAATTTAAAAAAAATATATATACAGTTGCATTCCTCTATTGAAGAACAACAAAAAATGTTACTACGCTTTTTATATTTGACCAGCACTTTAGGAGCTATTCGATGAAAACTGTTATTTTTGTATGGAAACGAACACAAAAATGTCTGTATCTCATGATTCCCTCCTTGTTTCGATTAGCGGTTTTCACTACTGTCTTTTACCTATTTTATGCCACGTTTTCTTCAAGGACACATGGTGCCCGCAGAGCGCCCCTTTCGAGATATTTTGCCTATAGTAACTATCTTTGTTATTGTATTACTGATGGAATGGAGGTACATTAAGTATACTTATTACTGAGAATTAGTCATCACTAAGTAGTTCCTTAAATAACAGGTGCATTTGTGAGTACTTTAATGACTTATTAACGCTTTTGTTGCAATATAACAAAAGCGTTAATGAGTCATTAAGTAACGACTACCAGTACTTGCTTAATCTAATTATTTATTAATATTATAATTACTAAGAATTACACATAAGAAGTTAAATGAAGAAAAGGTGCATTAGTGAGTTCTATATGTATATTGAAAAAAAAAAATATCGGTAATGAGTTGTGACATCGCATTAACAATAACAAATCAAAAAGAAAAGAAATGTTTTATGATGTTGATGAATAAGAAAATACGTATTTATAATTTTTTTATTTATATAATATAACACTGTAAAATATATTTAAATCTTTAAATAAATTACACTTAAACCTATAATAATTTATAAATAAAAAATAAAACAATTACTAATAACTAAATTGTAAATATTGATTATAATAAAAAATAAATAAACTAATACTACCTTAAAGTTACTAACAATTATATTACTATAAGACTTAAACTATATTTTCTTCGTCTTCATCAATAACGACATCATGATCATTATTGTCGTCATCTTCTTCAATGTCACTACATTCCGAAACTGCTCCAACTATTGTATCTGTTGAAATGTCAATAAGCTCCAATTCACTCTGGTCATGTATGAGCAAATCGTCCAGTTCTCTAAATGAAGATTTTTTAACTCTATTGGGCATCCTCGGTCGTAGGCTCGTTAGAAGAGGATCGGAAGATAAAAGAAGATTATGAAGAATGTCTTCATTAGTGGCGATGCTACTGTGCTTTCGCGTATGAGTTTCTCTAAATTTACGAAAATCCTTGTTTCTTGCTTCAGATGCTTCCTCAGAAAAAAAACCTATAGGCACTACTGATAGGTGTTCCACTATCTGCGATCCATGAATCAGCAATTTATGCAAACTATATGGCATGTTATACCATGGATATAACTGTACGAAGAAATTTGCTGTTTCATCACAATATAACTTGAATTTTTGGATTTCAATTTTTTCGCCTGAGGAAATGCATTGCAAAATTACAGCGAGTCTTCTAATTAAATTGACGTCTAATTTTGTAATTTCCGCAGTCGTTTCAGGGTTTGCAAAAAACCTTCTAGCAGTATTTCCAGTGTTTGTATTGCCACTACCCTGCTTTACAACATCCAGAAGTAAGCCTGTGTTTCTTCGGAAAGCAGCTTGAATAGCTTCTTTCTTATCTTTAACAATTCTTTTATTATCGTCACCTTTTGCTTGCCATGATTTTATGTCCATTCTGTAGGCAATGTGTAATAAACACTCCATAGACCGAATCCAAGCATGCAACGAACTAAATCCATGCTTGTATAAATCTTCGTTCACAGGTTTAGCTCTCACTTCTTCCAAATTATTCATCTCACTTGGGCGAGCTTTGCACAAATCACATACTGCTGCCGATGTTCCCGATATGATTGAATGTACCTTACCATCAATCATGGTTAACCACAGATTGTGCGTAACAGTAGCATTGCCGCAAGCAGTTGGGTTCAGTTCACGAATCTCGGTCTCAAATATATCCATTTCAGCCTTTACATTTGCTTCCGTTTCTTTCATAAACGTAAATGAAATCGGACGACAATATGTGGTTGACGATGGCCGATCATTCTGTCACATTGTGTTTCCACTAGAAGTCACTTACTTAAGAGGTACAAGATTTGCCATAAATACACTGGATAAATCTTGTTCACTTGTTGTTGTTCTTGATGATAAATGCTTTGACTTGAAGCTCCATCAAAACCCCATTTACTGTGAAGCACAAGTTGTTCACCAGCATCAAAATTCGGTTCAAGTGAATCGATCAGCCTCCTAACTGTGAGATCAAGGAGGGCTTGGAGTCGTATCTTTGCGGAAGTATCAGTCACAGTTACGTCTTCTTTTGCCGGGTAACACTTAAGTTTTTCTTTCACTAACATGTAATAACTTGAGTATTTCGCATGACCTTCTTTAAAACTAAAGTCCCTAAGTGTGATGTAACGCCACTTGGATAACTGCATGTGAACGTAAAGAGCAAGTGCTTTGTGAGTAGGAACTTCACGAAGCAAAGTATTCTGTTTAGTTTCCAGGAAGAACGGTTGAGACATGTTCAGGATTTCCCAGCAAATGCTTCATGATTCTGGCCACATCATTTTTTCTGGCAGACTTAAGTGCACTTTCAACAGTATGTAAAAGCTCATCTGGACGACTGCAACTAGCCATATTTTCATCAACACGTCTTCTTTTCTGTCTACTGGATAAATCTTCAAAGCGTTTTCGAGGAGATTTAAATGTTGAAGTTGATGCGTCTGATTTTGATGGACTGATTACCTCTTCTGTCTCATCTTTAGCTTCTTCAGTGTGAACAATATTTTCCTTAAAGCAATTTGGCCAAATAATATCGGAACTTAACCACTCTCTGTTCTTGTCCATGAACTTGTCGACTGTCCTTCTTGATTGCACCCATTTGGAGTAAACCCGATAGCAAAATCGTCGACACCAGTTCTTTAGATCCGACACATCATTTTCACTTAACTGGACGTTACTATTCAACTTCAATGTATTACATAAATTTTCATAGTCACGAAGATCTTTATGATTACGAAGAGCAACATAAAGATCAAGATAAGTAGAAAACCCACGGAAAGCCATAATGACAACACTTGGTAGAGGTTGAAATTACAACTGAATAATATTTGCAAAACACACTAAAATATATAGGGCAGCAAGTTGCAACTAGTAATGAATTTGATAAGCTAATGATGACATATGAGCCAATCACAATGCAAAGCTTAAGGGTTGTTAACATGGTAATTACAATAACTAATTAGATTAAGCAAGTACTGGTAGTCGTTACTTAATGACTCATTAACGCTTTTGTTATATTGCAACAAAAGCGTTAATAAGTCATTAAAGTACTCACAAATGCACCTGTTATTTAAGGAACTACTTAGTGATGACTAATTCTCAGTAATAAGTATACTTAATGTACCTCCATTCCATCAGTAATACAATAACAAAGATAGTTACTATAGGCAAAATATCTCGAAAGGGGCGCTCTGCGGGCACCATGTGTCCTTGAAGAAAACGTGGCATAAAATAGGTAAAAGACAGTAGTGAAAACCGCAAATCGAAACAAGGAGGGAATCATCAGATACAGACATTTTTGTGTTCGTTTCCATACAAAAATAACAGTTTTCATCGAATAGCTCCTAAAGTGCTGGTCAAATAAAAAAAGCGTAGTAACATTTTTTGTTGTTCTTCAATAGAGGAATGCAACTGTATATATATATTTTTTTAATTAAATACTTTTTTAATTTTTCATTCTATGTCCGACCTCTTGTATGGGGACGATCCACTGTGCGCCGTCGCTCTGGCCGTCGCAAGTTTCGTACCCGCAGACTTAGTAACTAGGAAACAGTTTTTTTTTAAATTAAGATCTTTGCCAAACAGCGATTTCTAGAGGCTTTAGTGACTAGGCAACAGTTTTTTTTTTTAATAAGATCTTTGTCTAACAGCGATTTCTAGAGGCTTTAGTGACGAGGCAACCGTTTTTTTTTTTTTAATAATATCTTTGTCAAACAAGGATTTTTCAAAACGCATCACAGTTGGCGCCGTGGCTAAGTGTATTTTGGTCTTCTTGTTTGGATCTGAAACTCGTGTACGCAAACACACGGTAATTAGTGGCGGTAACTTCGTACTAGCTCAAAATGTTTACCCCTAAGCGTTCTACTAGTAATGTGTGGCAAATTTAAAAATATCGAAATTCCGAACATTAATTACATGTTCATACATTTTTTGACAAAACTTATGTTAAAAATCTTTATTTACAAAACACCTACTATTTTTAAATATTTTGCTTCGTCCACGTTCATGCATCTGCCCCCATATTCACAAACACAAGAAGAAAATCGTGAAAAAAAAAATCGGACCAGTCTTTGGGGACTGCCGATAGAAGTGAAAACAAAAAGTACCCGCCCCAGTCGTAGCACTGGTAATGCCCCGCGCATGCCTATGTGGTGCTACGCCGTAGCGGATGCTGCGAGTGCTACGAACGGCTACGAAGCGTGACCGCACGATACGTCAAGTGACGATGAGTTCAATGTTTTTCCTTCAACCAAAAAGTGCTCAACGCGTCTAAAGAAGTTATCACTTCAAAAATTAAAAAATTGGGATTCGGGAAGTCGTCGTATCTCTCTCGTTTTCGTAATGCCACAAAAATATAGACACACGAGTTCTTGAATCGAAACGTTTCTAAATACGGGGTCTGGTCTGGTCATACTCGCAACCAGCATGCGTTTTTATAAGTCAAGTTATAAGCCCGACATTTTCTTTAGTATAACATTGATAGACTGTTTCCCTCGTTCCCTTTTCCCCTTCAATTTGAAGTATTCAAGTAAATAAACTTATATTGTCACTTACGGGATATCTTCCGTGATTGTTCATTGTTTTGAGCTCCCGATATTTCGACGCTGTAAGCACAAAACAATAACAATCACGAAAGATATCCCGTAAGTGATAATATAAGTTTAGTTTTAAACCGTGAAAGCTTAAAACGGTGTTTCAAGTAAATATCTTTGAATTCTTCTACAGGTGATCAAAAAAGAGTTAGGCCTAGAGAAAGACGACAAGGACGCGATAGGCGATAAGTTTAAGGAACGTTTAGCTGATAAGAAGGTCCCCCAAGCGATACAGACAGTCATCGACGAGGAACTGAACAAGCTCAACTTCTTGGAGAGCCATAGCTCCGAGTTCAAGTAAGTGCAATCAAACCTATAGTTGCCGTTATTTTTTGTCTGTTCAACGTGAACTAGGATGACGAAAACGTAATTTATTCTATTACTTACTACTAATATTATAGATGCGAAAGTTTGTGAGGATGAGGAACGGATTTAGATGAAATTTGGAACATAGATAGTAAACCTGGATTAACACACGTGGAATAATTACCAAACTCCACGCGAGCGAAGCCGCGGTTATAAGCTAGTGTAAAATAAGATTAACAGATTTTTAACAAATGACGATGTTTGGCACTAGCTAATACGTCATTAGTTTTACAGTTATTCAGTTTAGTCAGTTAGATTAGAACTTAGAACTAGGAAATGGACGCAGAACACCTTAAAATTATTCCACCAAAATATCCAAGGCATTTCTTCCAAATTATTAGAAATTGAATTGTTTTTAGAAAATAGTAAGTTTGACATTATTTGTTTTACTGAACATTGGCTAAAGGATTACCAAATGCTTATTAATTATGAAAACTTTATGGTGGGTAGCTGCTTTAACCGTAGAACTATGCTTCGTGGAGGTTCCCTAATATTAATAAAAAAATGTTTTAAATATAAGCAACGTAATGACATAGTAGGTCTCTCGGTTGAACATTGCGTCGAACTGTCCTGTGTTGAGCTAGATAAGCATGTAATTGTATGTGTGTACAGACCCCCAAACTATCAAAACTTTTCCTTATTTGAATCAATAATGGAAGATGTCCTGGCAAAACTTACAGCCAGTAATAAATCTACAATTATTTGTGGTGATTTCAATATCAATATTTTAGAAGAAAGTTCAAATAGCAGTCGGTTATTAAATCTTTTTAAGTCATTTGACTTGACCAACACTTTTATAGAATCTACTAGAGTCACTCCATCTTCTGCTACTTGTATAGATAATGTTTTCTGCGATTGTGATCACTTAGATAAAGCTATATTAAATTGTCTAGCGTCTGACCATAGCGGACAAACTGTAACTTTTAGGTGTAATACACCATTGCAAAAAGTCCAGATTAAATTTCGACCTATAACTTCTAGCAAATTAAATAGATATAATATTTCCCTACAGAACAAGTTAGATGTTATGAGCCATGACGATATTAATGTAAATCAATTGTATGATCGTTTCTTTTCAATAGTTCACACGGAATTCAACAAAACTTTTGAACAGAAGACAAAAAGTATTTGCCCCAAATTTATATTTAGTGATTGGGCAACTAGAGGTATCAGAAAAAGTAGGGAAAGACTATTTGAGCTATATGGCCTTAAGCCTTTTATTAACACTGAAACTTTTAACAAGTATGTTGCTAAGTATTCAAAAATCTTTAGAAATACATGCAAGGTTGCTAAAGCCCTGCACATTAGCAACAAGATCAAAACAGCAGAAAACAAAATAAAGACAGTTTGGAAAGTCATAAATAATGAAACTAACAGGAAGAAAATACGTAACACTAGATACACGTTAGATTCAGCATGTGGTCCTAAAAGCTCTAATCTGGAAGTAGCTCAAGAATTTGTAAATTTCTTTACCGATATACCATTAAAAACTACGGAGGCTCTTAATTCCTCACCTGAAGTCTCAATTGGATTATTAAAGGCGAATGTATCTGGCTGCACGGCTGAATTTAAATTTAAACACATAAACCCAATGATAGTTATTAAAGCTTTCCGGCAAATAAAAATCAAACTAACCGAAGATCTATGGGGAATGTCTATCAAAGTGTGTACATCCATACTCGAGACTATAGCCCCATACTTAGCTTTAATTTTTAATTTGTATGTAGACCAAGGAGTTTTCCCTGATCTAATGAAATACAGTAAAGTGATACCTCTTTTCAAATCTGGGGACAGCAAAGATACTAATAATTATAGACCTGTATCCGTGTTGCCAGTTTTTAGCAAGGTGTTTGAAAAAGTAATGCTTAATCAAATGCTCAATCATTTCAACACCAACAAAATTTTACACGATCAACAGTATGGTTTCACCAAGGGACGTTGTACGACTGACGCCGGTGTTACCTTATTAAGGTGACACATCACACGGGCTCGAACTCATTGGTGGGCGTGGCTAAAAAGCACGCTGTCTCACCTGGCATCGTGCCCGACAGAGATAGTATCAGTGATGAGCAGTTAGACGCTAGTCTTCACGCGCGTCTAGTTCGTACGCACACACCACGGAGTAAATACAAAGAGGAGATGGTCTAATTAGATTTCCTTAGGAAACAACGCGTGACACTTTACGGGGTGAGGGGGTGCTAGATCCCGCCCACTTCTCTATTTTCCATCTATCGGTCAATAACAAAACTATTCGCACGTTCTGTCGATTTTCTTTTGCAGTTACGTAACTATCTCACACTAGATGTCACTAAGTGCAGGATGCAACAGGGTCGTACTCAGAATTTTCGTACCAGGGAGTACTGTTTTATTTTAAATTAATTTTGCGAACCATCTTGATGCGTATTTTTTTAATTTAAATTGTGATTTTATTACGAAAAAAAAAATGTTTCTGACGAATGACGAATGAAGATTATTAGATTTTCTCCTTGAATGTCCCACTGCTGGGCAAAGGCCTCCCCCATATCCTTCCAGGTACTCTTCTCCTGCGCCACCTCGAACCAGCCCTCTTGATGCGCGTCTATATCATCTCGCCACCTCTTATATTTTCTTATTTTTTTATATGATTTTCTCTTATACAACATTATTTTTTGTTTACACTAAACCCGAAAAGGGTCATTGTACTCATCATTTTGAACAACTTTTTCTATGGGACCAACCTTGACATCGCGAAAAAAAATCAGCTGTTCCCTACATTTATACTCGTCAAAATGTAGGGAACAGCTGATTTTTTTTTCCAAGGTTTTTTTTTGTCACTATGAAGTCTTCATCATTAAAATGGCAAGAACAAATTTTCGTATATTTAGTCGGAGACCAGTCTTGTCTATTAATTTTTGTAATCCATTGCTGTCTTAGATTATCTTCGGATGGAAATCTAAAACATACATCATTTAAAATTTAACTAAATAAACTAGGTAGGCTTTAAGTACTTTAAATAAATAAAATAATTGTAGATAGAATATTTAATTTATAGGAGATTGTATTTTTATGTCCAGCGTATTTAATGTTTTAAGTACTTTCCATTTATGAGACAGCCGCAGCCGCGGGACATTCAGTAAAATAATTGATTTCTAATTACGGCCCTGTCTTTTAGTTGTTTATGTTTGTTGTTCATAGTTGACGATAGATGGCGGCCTGTTTACAAAATGATATGAAAACTACAAAAATAACATTTTGGCCATTAAAGGGTCTTTAGGAATGAATGTTGAACAAATTTCAGTATTAATATTATTAAAATATGTTAGTTCTTGGCTCTACATACCTAAATATTTTTAGTTTCCATGACACCAAGTGTCGCCATCTAGTGTCGGGTAGGATTATGTTTGGAAACGCCGACGCTAGGAGATTTTCTAGAACTATTTTAATAAATTACGCATAAAATTACTTACAAATGAAACGTGATGCCATCCATAGCATCAGAACGTCTATCCGAGTAATTTTTACAAGACAAAACACAACACTTCATTCTTTTTTTCGTCTAGCGCGAACAATGCTGTAAAATGGGAACGTTCACAAAGTTGTGCACAGGACGAACGCCAACAATACACTGACTAAAGCCACGCCCACATGATGACGTCAGGACCTAGTTGAGAATCACAGTGCACAGTTGCTTAGGCCATCTCCTCTTTGTATTTACTCCGTGGCACACACTCAGCGTTCCGAACCGTTCCGAACAAAAACGAAGTTATATAATACTTTCGTCTGACCTTTTATTTAAATGCGCTAAAAAGAATAAAATAAACTTTTTCTTTAAAACTTTTACCATCAACTTATAACGTCATCGTCACTACACAATTCGCGAGATTAGTGGCAACAATAATATTGTATAACTATATTGTTTGTTATTGTTGGCCTGGGGTCACGATGTCCTGGACGCTTTCCGCCAGGTCTGCTAATCCCTCGAGAGAAATAAATGGCTGTGAAGCCAGCAGAGTCTGGACGTTGTTCGGCAGACGACTGCTTTATATTGTCATCGTGGTACTGTGGATTTCCTTGGCCTGATAAAGTTTAGGATTTCCTTTTCAGGCCGTATCACGTCGGAGTCACCAATTTAGTGGTTGTTGTACACTAACTAAATTAAATTAAAAATGTTCATAATTCTATATAAATTTAGTCAACACAAGACAGAGAAGTGACAGATCAGAAGAAAAGTAAAAATTATATCGTGAAGGTTTTATGTATATAAAGTTTCTAAATAAGTAGGTCGCTACACCATATTATAGGGTGTGCGTTTCGATGGCGCGACCACGGCGTTTTTTTTTTTAAATAACTATGCCATGATTTTGTAAAAATATGTATGTACCTACGTAGTTCAAATTTCCCAAAACCTTAAATTAGTCAAAGTTATGGTTAAAAAGTTATAAGGGTTTGAACGTGGCCACGCCATCAAAACGCGGAGAACCGCGCGGCCACGGAAATCTTAAAAACTAAGCGTTGCAGAGACCTGAAATTTAGGTAAATAACAGATTGAATGACACAGTGGGGTGGCGCTAGTTGTCACGCTAACATTAGCTCCGTATTAAAATAATCGTAAAAAATATTCAACACTTGCTCTAATGTCTAATTGTGTAAATTTTCAGTCTGTTTATGTCTAATAACCATCGTGTATCGTTTGCAGAACAATATTATAAGTGGCGTGTAAATGAAAGTGTGATAAAGGAATAGCATCAAAATAGTGTTTACAAACTAGTGTTTACAAACAGTGCATTCAGATAAGTACACAACACATGAACAAAAACGTGTATTATTACTCATAAAACATTAATACAGTGATACAATATGATATACGTATCTAAAACAAAGTGAATTCGAAACTTTTATCTAAAACTGTACCGTTATCATTATTTAAAAGTGAACGACGCATGACGCCAACTTTTCAACCAATCACAACAAAGAGAAATGAACTTTTTTTATTCTCAAATCCAATAGTATAATATATGCACTTATTTCGACACAACTCGTAATTACATAGATGGCGCATGACAGAAGACTCTGACCGCGATTAAAGTGGTTCCGAGTTCGAACCCAACCAAAGTTAAATTTACTTTTCGGATTTATTAAAATTTGTTTGATATGAAAATATATCAAAAAGCACTCAATTAAATTAATTTCAAATCTTTCATGGTGGATTTGATGTATTATAAATCTTCCTTTTAAATTTTCTGAACATTCTATGGAAAACCAAAGTACCTAAAGTGAAAATCACAAAAAGAGTTACATGTTCAAAGAAAATACATTCAAAATCTACATCCACACACTACAACCGAGTGCAATTAGATAAAAAATCCTTAAGCGCTCAAATAACTAATAGTTATCTACATACATTGGATCAGAAATATGAATTTCTTCGAGAATATGACGCTGCGGACTCGCAAAACTCGTTCACAGTCAAAAGCTACAGCTGCTATCGACCCATGTACGTCCAATGACTCAACGTTAAACGGCACCACCAATAGCTTACCAACAATATCGGATGACGAGAACGAAGAGATCCTAGAGCTTAAAAAACAAGTTGAACAGCTTAACTCAGATTTATTGAAGGCTCATGAAGTGATAAGCCAGTTATCATCCGAGAACACCAACTTAAAAAACACCATCTCGGCTATGAATAAGAATAAACACAAACAAATCTCAAAATTATCGAACGACATAGAGACACACAAAAATACCAAGCAGTCTACTCCTAACAAGGAAACGCGTTCATCCAAGAGAAAAATGAACGTATCCAGCGTTACAGCAACTGAAGAATCAATATTGAATATGTCCACCCAAATAACACCGAATCATATCTCGCCACAAAGTACTGAACATAATATAAACGAAATACCTCAAAAACAAAGAAAGAAAATATGCATTTTAAGTAGCAATAAGGAAAATAAAATATTGTCTATAGCTGAAGAAACGTTCCCGAACTATCAATTGTGTCATTACCTTACACCATATGGCGGAATAAACGAACTCATCAGTAACGTCAACCTGAAACTTGCTGACTTTACTATGGATGATTACTGCATAATTCTCATAGGTGAAGAAGACTTTCGAAGATCCGATAGTTATTTTGATTTAATTATCAAAATACGCGAGACATTGATGCCTCTGCAGCACACTAATATAATATTATGTTTACCTACCTTTAAATTTAGCTATTATTCCACTATGTTGTTCAATTCAAGATTAGAACTGTTTAACAATTTACTGTACCTAGACATAGAAAGTCACAACTATGCATTATTGTTTGATTCCAATTTTGACTTAAAATACGACAGTACCATGTTTTCAAAAAATAGTGGTACGATTAACAATAATGGAATATCGAATATGTTTAAAAACCTTCAATGTATTGTTCATGTCAATTCTCCTAAGATTCCTTTAAACTCTGACGCTGTCTCGAACCCTGACATCAATAATTTGTCAGGCATCAACTATATGTCTCCAAGTATTGAAAATATTGTTGCTCCAAATATTGAAAATAATAGTAATTTTTTTCGTATATAATCACATAAATGTACTTCATCAAAATACTAATGGCTTGATAAGTAAATCGGATCTACTGAGTCTACACCTACATGAACTTGCTTGTAATAACAAATTTGTCGATGTGCTTTGTGTAACAGAACATAACATAAAAGAGAGTGATGAGGTGCACTTACATATTCCAAATTACACGCTTGCAACCTGTTACGTTAGGAACAACAGAAGAGGGGGTTCATGTATTCTGGTAAACAATAAACACAAATATAAAATCATCAATTTAAAAGAATACTGTTGCACCAATGATTTTGAATGCTGTGCTATAGAATTACTTGAACATAACATAACTATTGTATGTATTTATAGATCCCCTAAATTCAAAATTGATAATTTAAATTCCTTTTTCTTTCAATTCGAAGGTATGCTAAAGAAGATATTAGGTTATAACTCCAAAAAGAAAGTCATTATCTGTGGAGACTTTAACATTGATGTTTTGAAAAGTACGAGGTCTTCTACAGAACTCGAAAATCTTCTTTATAACTATCGATTGAAATTGAGTGTGCGTGAACCAACCCGATTAGATAGTGGTACCTGTATCGACAACATAATACACAACATTAGAGGCAGCACTAGCGAGGTGTTGGAATTGGCTATATCTGACCATACAGCTCAAATCACAAGATGTCCTGTTAAAAAAACCTGTACTATTACACATTGGTATACTTTCAAACGAGATTTTTGTGAAGAAAATATGCTTAAATTTAAAAGTGCTCTTCAAAGCCTTAGTTTTAGTAATGTTTACGATCTTACAGACCCAGATGATGCATTTCGTGAATTTAACAGCCTGTTTAAACTGTTCTACGATCTTTGTTTCCCCATAGTTAGAATTAAAAATGAATGCTCCAAAACTCCCAAATGGATAACGAAAGGTATAAAACTATGTTGTAAACGGAAGCGTGAAATGCTATGGCTATTAAGACGCCAACCAAACAAAACTAATAAAAACACTTATAGCACCTATTCTAAACGACTAAAATTAATCATCAAACTAACTCAAAAGACGCTAAACAGCTACTTCATTAACAATGCTGACAACAAGGTTAGAGCAACTTGGAAAGTTATAAACTCAACTAAAACAAACTACCCAAAAGAAAATCTTTCTAAAATACTTACAGATAACAATACATCACAGAACCAAATGGGATTGCCGAATTGTTTAATAACTATTTCATTAACCAAGTTCAACCAATCAACAAACATAACCACAATAACGATTACACATCTACATTTATTAACTCCAACCCTAATTCAATGTTCTTAGCACCGACTGTACCACATGATATACATAAAATTATTATTGCTCTTAAAAATACCAACAGTTGTGGTTATGATGAAATTGTTACACTTGTAATAAAAAACGTAGTTATAGAAATCTCTCCAGTTCTTAGCTATATTGTAAACCTGTGTATAGATAGTGGAAAATTCCCTGAAGATTTAAAATTATCTATTATAAAACCTCTTCATAAAAAAGAAAATCCACAAAATATGAAAAATTATAGACCTATTGCTCTTGTACCAGTATTTTCTAAAATAATTGAAAAAGTAATTTATAACAGCCTTTATTCATTCCTTGAAAAACACAATCTTCTAACTAAAGAACAGTATGGTTTCAGAAAGCACAAAAATATTAATATGGCCATCTATGAACTAATAAATAAAATTATTACAAACATGGACAACAAAATCCCGGTTTCAGCGTTATTCATGGACATGACGAAGGCGTTCGATTTTGTAGATCACACAATCCTACTCATAAAATTAAATAAGCTTGGAATCAGGGGTAATGTCCTAGAGTTAATTAAGTCATACCTAGTCAATAGAAAACAAATAACTAAAATAACAAAAGTATGCCCTAAAACCAAAACAGAGGAAACCTACCTATCAAAACAAAGATTTATATATTACGGTGTACCCCAGGGCAGTGTACTAGGTCCGTTGTTATTCCTATGTTATATAAATGATATACCCTTAACTATAGAACATCCCATGACTCTATTTGCTGATGACTGTACTACAATATTTACAGGAAGAAACTTAGAAAAATATGAAAGTGATATTAATAATAGCTTAAGTTTAATTATTAAATGGTTAACTGATAACAACCTAAAAATTAATATCGGAAAAACACATGTCATCCATTTTAACCAGCGAACCAATCTTATAAATCCAAATGTTAAATATGAGCATAACAACATTGTTAAAATTGACCACACAAAATTTCTAGGGCTTTGGTTAGATCGACACATGACATGGAAAACACACATTGAGCATTTAATAAAAAAAATGAATCAATATTGTTATGCCCTGCACAATTTAAATAAAGTCGCGAATCGCAGTACCGTTCTTACCGCATACCATGCATATGTCTCCACAACACTGCGATATGGAGTAATATTCTGGGGTAATAATACAGATAGGGAAGCGGTCTTTAAAGCCCAAAAAAAATGTGTTCGTGCAATATGCATGATCCAAAACACTGACAGTTGCAAACCATTTTTTATTAATCTAAAATTATTAACACTCCCGTCCCTTTACATAATTTATGAAGTTGCCATATTTATTAAAAATAACCCTAACCAATTTGAAACCGTATCCTCTAAACGCCAACAAGGTGCACTAAAGTCTAAATCCCATCAAACAGCCCTTTACTCAAAAAGTTTCCTAGGAATGGCACCAAAAATATTTAATAAAATACCTAAATCAATAAGAGCATCAAGAGATTTAAATACATTCAAAAAAACACTCTATAAATTCTTAATTCAAAAAGCCTATTATTCGGTCAATGAATACCTAGAAGAAAAATAATAATTACTGTTTTTATTTTATGTTTATATTACTTTTAGTAGCTTTAGTTCGATTGTTTTATTTTATTTTTTAATGTTGTATAGTTTAAAATTCTTTTTGTTTGTTCTATGTATATATTTTATTAAAGATTTAATATTAGGTAGGTAATTAGCTGTAAGAACGTTAGTTTTAGCTTTTAAATTTCAGTTTTTATACACATAAAAACTACCTTACACTACATAAGTGTAAACATTATTTGTACGCCTTGCAAGGCAACACATAGTGAGACATATTTTTATTTGATAACACCATGTACCTTTTATTTTTACCTATGTGTCACAAATAAACAATTTTGAATTTGAATTTTGAATTTGAATTTGAATTTGTAAAAAAAATATAAAAAATCCTAGGTTTATTTTTCAGGAGCATACGTAAGGTATCGCTTATCACCTTCAAAATGTTCTGAATGTGAAATTTAAAATTAATTAATTAAATTAATTAATGAATTTAATTTTAAATTATTTTTTTTACAAAATCTTGCCAGTTTTAAAAAAATAATGCCGTGGTCGCGCCATCGAAACGCACACATTATAGGAGTGCAATAAAAATGCACAGGCCCTTCAACTTCAGCTAAAAACAAATGACACGTCACTGACGTCATGCATGAAATGAAAAGGACAGAAATATAGGTCTTGTTCTTCTATCAAACGAAGGACATGTCAATATCGCGTGTCCCCCTCCCGCACCGCACCGGGGGGAACATTATTCAGTGAGATGCACGAAAATTCATAGTAAAAGGCGCGCGTAAAAAAATATGAAAAGGCTTTTGGGAAATCGAATTTTATGAAAAAACCACTGCATAAATCAATATCAAATAAAATTTATTGAATTCTTCGATAATTGTGCTGTGTCGGTACCGACTTTGTTTTGGAAATTTGACACTTCTTTTATTACTAATTTACGTCCAAAGTTACGTTAAAATTGGCAATAAAAATGAATCTTTGGTAGCTCGTAACTTTTGAATGGCTTTTTATTTTACTATTCTGTTTCCGCACAGACACAATTAATAATGAGACAAAACGATATCATGTTTAACTTTAGATGTACCATGTCAAACAGTGGAGTAATAGCCCCCCGAAATTTGTATGGAAAATATGTTGCGCAGTTCAACCTTAAAGCACATATTTCCTGCGTGGGAAGAGTCTCAAGACGCCATAGGAATATTTTGTGACCTTTCCAAAGCATTTGATTGCGTAAATCACGACACATTACTTTTGAAACTTGAGCATTACGGACTAGGTCAACTTGCACTTAGTTTGGTAAAATCATATTTGAGTGATAGACAACAACTTGTTCAAATAAATGGTGTTAATTCAAAGGGTTTAAAAGTAAAAATGGGGGTTCCGCAAGGCTCAATATTGGGTCCTTTCCTCTTTCTCGTGTATATAAATGATTTACCCTATTTATTGAAAAACCAACCTCAAAATATGGTGTTGTTTGCTGATGACACTTCCCTAATTTTTAAGATAAATAGACGGGACCAAAATCTAGATGACCTGAATAATGCCCTACTTCAGGTCCATAATTGGTTCACAGCAAACAATTTGGTATTAAATGAAAAAAAAACTAAATGCATAAGATTTGCTTTACCCAATGTTAAGAGTAGTGATTGTGAAATAATATTGAATAAAGAGAAACTTGAATTCGTAGATAAAACGGTTTTCCTGGGGATTACGCTTGATTCAAGGCTACAATGGGGTTCACATTTAACATCCCTTGCGGGGCGGCTAAGTTCAGCAGCATACGCTATTAGAAAAATCCGTCAATTTACTGATGTAGATACCGCTAGACTGGTCTATTTTAGTTACTTTCATAGTATAATGTCTTATGGCATTTTGCTGTGGGGACGGGCTGCAGATATTGAGTCTATATTTATTCTGCAGAAAAGAGCCATCAGAGCCGTATATAATCTTCGTAGGTGCGATTCTCTAAGGGAACTGTTTAAGGATATTGGCATCATGACGGTACATTGTCAATACATCTACGAAAACATAATGTACGTCAGAAAAAATCTGCATCTTTTTGGTAAAAGAGGTGACAGACATAATTACAGTACTAGAAATAGGGACCAACTAGTTCAGCCAGGCTTCAGACTCGCTAAAGTAGACTCATCTTTCATGGGGTACTGTTTGAGATGCTATAATAAAATACCACAAAGTATTCTTGAACTGAATGAGACGAAATTTAAAACATGCATCAAACGCACACTATGTAAGCAAGCTTATTACAAGTTGGGCGATTATATCGCTGATAAAAATGCGTGGCTCAATGCTGGTCCTGCTCCACATGGACAGGGGCGCATAAATTAGATAGCATTACATATAATTGTTGGAGCTGCTGAAGATTGTACAACTATCTTTGCATTGTATAGATTCAATCTCTAGTATTATATAATCGCATAGCCCATATTGTGTGAGTACTATGTAAAGCTATCATTCACTGGAATCCTACGTCTTTTCTTGACTTGAATGTGCCCAGGCAGTTGAGAGTATGTCATGCTCACTCTAATGTCTCGCTGATGGTGGCGCGTGTGTCCGATCATTTGGTTCCCTACAAAATGGTTGAGTTAAATGGTGCTGATCCATGCGTCATGTTCGTGAACGGGCGCTGTCAGTTGTGACTGGTCATCTCTTAGTTGCCGTGGCTTATTTTAATGTTTATTTTTTAATTGTATTTTTTGTTTTTACTATGGACACTTTTAACGTGCACATCTTGCTACATTGTTCTCACATAATATACCATCTCAACACGAATGATGTAACCAAGATTTTGTAACAATTTTATGATTTAAAAAAATGTCCATGGAGTTTCTTGCCCGTTCTTCTCCATAGAGATCTACGCTAGGGAATGGGCAACTACAGTACTTTCACAGTTTTTATGTCTTGTGACTGGGACTGTAGCTAGTTACATTTAATTTTCATCTTTGTTTCGACAATTCAAAAGTGCCTACAACTGGCCTACTTGAAATAAATGATTTGATTTTGATTTTTTGACGTAAAGAACAACTGCAGCGGTTTGAATTTAAATATACGTTAACTTGTTTATTATTCAAATTTAAAAGACTCACAAGAAAGGTTATAATATCTGCCTCCTAGCACAGTGTAGATAGAAGTGACAGTGACTAAAGGCAACCAAAGCTTTTATAACATTCGTTTAGTGACAGTACTGACAGTGTTGCCAGTATAAAGAAGATTAACGGTTATTTTTTTGCTTTATTAAAATCGACTAAATACCAACAAGAACTTGTAAATCTTTCTCCAGCGTTACCCGCTGCTACCTAGATTGGCTAACGTCCCTACCCTGGGGACTCTTCTCCGAAGAGAACCTCAAGCTGGAGGACGCGCAGATCATACTGGACCAAGACCACTACGGCATGGATGACATTAAGAAGAGAATCTTGGAGTTCATCGCCGTGTCGCAGCTGAAGGGATCCACGCAGGGAAAGATTCTGTGCTTCCATGGACCTCCAGGAGTAGGGAAGACTAGTATAGGTGAGTTTGAATAATTTATGTATGTTTATAGGGTAGTAAAAGTCTTCTACTATGTATTTCGTCATACAAGAAGGTTTAAATCCCATTTTCTTGAATTATGGTTAAATCGGATGGTTTTCATACTGATTAGCAGTGATAGGAATAGGTAGTGCTTATTAGCCTAAACTTCGAAGAACAGAGACAAGAATCGGAGACTTCCTTAGACTATATTTTTTTCCGGGACATCACGTAAGTACATAAAAAATTAATGTTATTTGGAATAAGTAATTGGTCTATGTTTACCTAAAGTTTGCGACTAGACATAACATAACACAGTCGTTACAACCATCAAAATTTCTGAAAGTTTTCTTTTTAAGAACATTTTGGAAACGACTTCTTCATTATAAAACTATGATACGCTCTCTTAGGTACGCACTCTTAGAATTTACAAAAAAAAACTCGCCGTGGTCGCATAATAAAATATAGTCTAAGGAAGTCTCCGATTCTTTTCTCTGTTCTTCTTCGAAGTTTAGGCTAATAAGCACTACCTATTCCTATCACTGCTGATTAGGGTATTTTACCCTATGTGAGAAAAAATCTAAAAGTATGTTATTGAAATAGCATAGGCAAAAAGCAGTCGCAAAACGTTAGTTTTAGTTCATAAAATAGCAAACTAAATTTTAAAATTCTATTCAAAGGTTTCAGCTTTTTTAATCTGTTTCATAACACCATTATAGTAGTCGCCATGTTATTACGTCATACGGCTATGTAAACTTAGAAGTGTCAACTGTCAACTTACTGACAAATATCACTGCATTTGTTTTCGCGAATTTTGAATATTCAAAATTTAAATGCATTTTTATGGCACTTAACGATTGAATAAATTTTTAGGTATACATTTTTTGTGAAATTTTTAGTAGTTCATTATCACTATAGAATCTAATTGAGACACTTTTCAAAAATAGGTGTTATACCCTATTCCGATTTTCTGTTTACTTAGGTTTTATTCTTCAAAATGACTTCACGCCTGTAATCCCCGAAGGGTTAGAAAAGGGTGTATCTTTTAGCACACCCACATTTTGTCAGTTAATATTTGTAACTCTTGGTATAAAATGGTTGATTCCCATCTACCACCCCGGTGGTTGATTGTTATTACCGTTGTACTGGCCATTATCACTTTAATGGTAAAAGAGTTACATTACTCTTACATCAATTTAAAGATGGGTTTAAAATAACTTCAGAAAATCAACTTAAAAAAAACTACCGCCGCACTAAGGGGTATTTGAGGCAAAAAACCGGTCATAAGTGGTTTTTCTAAAATTAACTAAATGATACAAACAATGCGTGTTTCACGAAGTCAGAGCTATTGCACTCCGTGTGTAGGCATGAGATAATTACCTACCGCTTCGCGCATATTGAATATGCAAGCTCTCTAGGGCTGCCGCGCTCCAGCCGTGCGTAACTGCGTACGTATGCCGCGTTAATTTTTCGCGCTCTTTTGACCTGGGGTCGCGTACCTACCTACTCGTACTTCGTGTTTGTTAACTGACTGATTTATTGATCATTAATCATTACTAGTGACAACGACAAGCCGGATAAACTGTTGCTGTTAATAAGTAGGTATAGAAAAAAGTTGTCTTTTTTATATAAATTTCACTGCTCCTTCCATGTCCATGCTTCCCATCAGAGTTTATTTTAAAATTACCTATTTGTTAGATTTCGCATTTATGCTGCTATTAAATTTAAGTAATCGTACTTTTAGAGAAGGCAAGATATTTATGTGAGACATTATAATAGAGTAAAACAATTGTAATTATAAAAGTTTTAATTAACATTTAAATAATAACAAAAATACAAAAATATTGGTAGTTTTTTATTTTGAGTACTTGAGGCAACCCTACCGACTGACCATTAAGCAGTGAGACGTCGAATAAAATACGCTAACGCGTGGCGTCAAGGCACAATTTAGATCGAGCGGGCCCAGTTTAGGTATTTATAATGTCGGTTTTCTTCAAGATCAAAGGAGTGCCACTTCTGTACGCTAGTACTATTATCTATTCTGTGATGAAGTACAATAACCGGTTTATCAAAAGGCTGCCCCGAAACCCACTCTACCTGCGCGGTCTGGCCGCACTGTCAGTCAGAACCCAGTCATTGTTACGGTTGTCTTTGTTCTCGGCGTTCGATTATTTTAAATATTTCTCGTGATAACTTGGCTTCGTGGGGTGAATAACGTCAAAATTCCATGTTGGATATGGAAGTTGAAGGTATGTACTTTGTAATGAAATATATTACAATTCATTTCTCCTCAAGTTTTACTATATAAAGTTAATTTGAAAATTCCCTTTTTAAAAACATTTTTTTAAATAAAATTTTATAACATAGTGTTTTTGTTTATGTGTCTTTGTCGCCCTACATTTTAGACATAGTAATAAAGTTTGATCCTTTGCCTTGCAGAAACTGAAAAAAAATCGTCCCCCAACATACCCTAAATATTTTTTTTAAATTTTTAAGTTAGTAGGTATATATTTTCGAAAAACATTTTTTTTGTTTGTTTATTTTGTAGGTACCTATTTCGAAAAATTGATTCAATGACTTCATTTCCAGCAGAAGACAGGATTTTTTTGTCTTGTTCATTGAGACATTTTAAGACGAGTTTTAAGCAGAAATGGACAGCAGCTCGTTACACTTTTTGTTTTTTCAAAAAAAAAATAATAATGTATTTTTTTACTAATAAATCCATTTTTTTTTTATCAAATGTTTTTTTTATTTTACACTGACATGATATAGGCCCTTATATAGTTTTGACCGGTTTTTTGCCTCAAATACCCCTCTGTGCGCCGGCGCCGGGGTGGTAGATGGGAATAAACGTATAAAATACGTGCCTTAATAAATCCAGCAATGTTAGTGACGTAAGTACTTTGTCAATGAAATTGTCAAAGTGACAGTGACTTGCTTTAGCTGCCACTTTTCGCGCAGCAAAAGTTACAAGGCAAAAGTAACAGTTAAATCAACAGCTAAAATTGTGAAGACACATATTTAACCGTTACTTTTACTTTTTATCATTGCTTGGACTGTTACTTTTGATGAAGAAACTGGCTCAAAGTTGTGTAAACATTTACCACCTTAACACGTTGAACGCCAACGCGGTCAGTGCTGACCGACAGCAAACTTTTCCTTTAGGCCAAGCAAAAATCACAGTTCTATCCAAATTTAGACCAACTGTTTTTTTAATTAGATACTTGTATCTAATGTCCAAATGTGTGTTTTAATTAACAAAAGTCAACTTAAGTTATTATTTCGGGAGATATTAAACGTCGGGCAGCACTGACCAACGCGGCTCCTACGGACGAAAAAGAGGCTTTTCGTTACGTTTTGGCCGGCGTGGGTCGCGGCGTCAGGTCCCTAGAGTCCCCACCCGCGCCTCCTGAGTTTTGTTTAGTTTAGTTTTTTTTTTTTTTGAGTTTTTTCCTCATCATCAGCCCGGAGGAATCTACTGCTAGACAAAGGCCTTTCCAATTTCGCGCTAAACTTATTATTGTTTTTTTTTAAAGTCCTTTACGTTTTTCAAAAACCATTTTAGTTTGGCGTAACTAGAGGGCCACGCGGGTCAATGAATAAAGGATTTAGTTTGATAGCACTGCCCTACGGCCTGTATGAATGGATTGAAAACACACGTAAAACGCGGTCAGCACTGACCGACGCGGTCAGCACTGACCGACGCGGCCCGAACGGAAAGCCTAGATGTCGACCATCACTGACCGACGCGGCCTGAACGGGAAGTTGTATTTTTTTTGTTGGCGGTCAACGTGTTAAGAAAGGCTTTGATAATTAATATTCTTCCCGATACTTCCCTCATCTTATCGTATCTTGCTTTACACTAGTTAAACTTTGAAAATGTTTCAGCATTTAAAATTAAGCCAAATTCAACCTTCATTCACCAACAATACGTTTCATTCCAGCTCGTTCGATCGCCCGCGCGCTGAACCGCCAGTACTTCAGGTTCTCAGTGGGCGGCATGACAGACGTGGCGGAGATCAAGGGACACAGACGGACTTACGTGGGCGCCATGCCCGGCAAGCTGGTGCAGTGTCTCAAGAAGACGGCCACGGAGAACCCTCTCGTGCTCATCGATGAGGTGGATAAGATCGGCAAGTGAGTATCAAGTGGCTGAATTTATCAAGTGGTGGGATTTTACACGAGTTTGATGTTCAGAAGTATGAAGCGAAGAGGAGCTCATGGCTAAGTAATAACAGCCACTCGGGTCGATCTTTAGGTTAAGCCGTGCTTGCCTAGGATGGTCTGTGGATGGGTGATCACCCAGTACATACCGAGTTTCCTCCGTGCCTCGGAAAGTACGTTAAGCTGTTGGTCCCGGCCGTTATTTGTAGATCTTTGACAGTCGTTACAGGTAGTCAGTGGCCCGAAAAGTCTGACAACCAGTCTTACCAAGAGGACCTCCACAACAGTTAGGCAGATAGGCAGTCGCTCCATGTAAAATACTGTATTCTGCTGCATCCGGTAAAACTGGAAGCCGACCCCGACATAGTTGGGAAAAGGCTAGGCAGATGATGATGGTCAGAAGTATGAAGCGTTAAGCGTAACGTTACTAAGGTCGCGTTCACACCACACGTGTAATAGAGTAGATGACAAAAAAAATCTAATCATCATTATCAAAAAATATTTGACCCGTATTTTTTCTTTTGTTACGTAAACCAAAATTGACGAAGATACGACGCTTTTAAAATTCTCAATACGTCACGCCGCGCCGTAGTATCATTTTTAGTGCGTTCTGACGTCACGAGCCCCCACTCTCGAGTTTTGATACGTTTTATCTTTGTCAATATTCATAGATTTACAAAAACAAAAAAACGTGTCCATTATTTTCCAATACTTTAGCTGACGGACTAAATAGATTGGCAATGAGAGGTTTTCTTTTTGAGGTTTAAAAAAAAACATAGTTTCCAAGAACTCTGTAGATGGCGTTGAACTGACCACGTTACTAGATGCCAAACCCAAAACTTGGAAAAAAAAACATTGCGTCACGTCACATACGCTCGTTGACTGAAACTTTCGTTTGCTTATGTTTTCTTAGAAAAAAAAACTGATTTTAACAAAGCGCGAGAAAACTAGGTTATCTTAATAACCTAGCTTTCTCGCGCTTTGTTAAAATCAGTTTTTTTACGTTCCGTTCCTTGCAGTAACATACCAAGTTCAGCGCCATCTATCCAGCGAATAGGGAAGAACTAATAATAATAATAATTCATTTATTTTCTCATATCAACATAAACAGTACAAAGTCAATTTTCACTTCAAAGAGACTGGTGTCTGTTTTAGGTAAAACCTGTATTACAGATCATCAACTAAAAAGAAAATCCCTCATTCATTGATGGTGGAAACTAGACTATTCAACTAAAGTTAAGTGGCTCTCTGATTTCGGCACGCAGAAATAGTACATTGTTCACCGAGAGGAGAAAGTGACCGATTACCGTCGAGGGTGTCATTTGATGAGATGAGGGTTGCTTTAAAACACCCGAGATCGGGAATCGCACTTTCTCTCGAGTGATACATAGTGCTTTATACTACACCTACGAGGAAAATAAATAACGAAATCTTTACTAATTGAAATTTATATTGAAATTGTTGCAGTTAGTGAAGCTTAATGTAACACTTTTTCCATTAATGTTCTTTTTTCAAATTGTTTATCCTGCCGCCGCAGGGTCGCACTGCCAGCCCGACACCATCCAACACACAGCTAGTGGCCAGTGTCATTTTGCGAACTAGGGAGATAAAAACTCACTGTAAAAACTTTTTGGCTTTTGATATTTAGGTTACCGGCGCATAGTCTTACCCAAAATTAAAAAAGAAAAACCACGTAAGAAATGGATTTTCATACACTTTTCTCTCCCGCTCAGATGCGTTTTCTCCCCGCATATTTGTTCGATATGCAATGACCTACTTTCTACCGTAAATTTGATAAAGTATCAAGGTACTTTCCAAGCAGGTGTAGAATAAAATAATAAAGTCCTTTCCATTCCCAGGGGTGTGCACGGCGACCCATCATCAGCTCTCCTAGAACTGCTCGACCCGGAACAGAACGCGAACTTCCTGGACCACTACCTGGATGTACCGGTGGACCTGTCCAAAGTGCTGTTCATCTGTACTGCCAACGTTGTGGAGCATATACCTGAACCGTTGAGGGATAGGATGGAACTTATTGATATGTCTGGTGAGTTGTGTAGATTATAGAATACTTTAAACGTGGGTAATAGGCATTTCTGGGATAGGTAATAAGAATAATAAAATTGTATTAAAAAAATATAATGTAAAAGTTTACAGTTTTTCTTAAATCTATGTCAAGTTCACCCATGCTTTGAGCCTGAACTAGGTAATCCTGTGTTTCAGGCGATTTGAGGTAACATTAATTGATTAAATAATCATATATCATAATAATATTATTGGTACAAATGTAAAAAGGTACATAAAATTAAACTATTTTAACTTAGCTAATTAAAAACTAACAATAATATTGACAATATTTACTTTAGCACAAGTAATAACTTCTCTGTATCTTCATAGGACATAGTGGTAAATTAATTGAAAGTAATGGAAAAAAAAACAATCGTAGCAGTCTTTGGGGACTGCCGATAGAAGTGAAAACAAAAAGTACACCCATAGCAATGGTTATGCCCCGCGCATGCCTATGTGGTGCTACGCCGTAGCAGATCGCCTACGAGTGTTACGAAGTGTGACCGCACGTAACGTCAAGTGACGATGAGTTCAATGATTTTCCTTGACCCTAACCCAGCTGTGCTCAACGCGCTTAAAGAAGTTTTCACTTCAAAAGTAAAAGTAGTAAAGGGCAATTAAAATGTTTTTACACGAATCTCATGTCACCAGCATTTTTAGGATTCCGTACCCAAACGGTAAAAAAGGGACCCTATTATTAAGACTCAATTTTCTGTTTGTCATCAGGCTACAGTCTACTTATTAATTCACTGGAGTAATCTGACGTTTACGGTGTTACCATTTTTTTATGAAAAGAAAATAGTGTGGTGACAAGAAGATTGACATCAATCACTCGCTCATTCATTCTTTACGTTCTAAATCAAATCACATTATTTTATTTATTTTAATAAGAAATTTCCCAGCTTAGTTTTGTTTAACCTCTAAAGTCCTAAAGGTTAGAAGCCGAATGAAAGACAAGCAAAACAAGATGGCCGCGCGGGTGGCGTCCCGCGTCCGTCACGTAGGGAGGCAATAATGCCCGACCCAATAATGTCCAGCCCAATAATTCGTGTACATCGTCTCTGATAGAATTTATGATTACAATTAATTACTTTTTATAATAAAAATGTTCCTATTGACTTTGTGTGAATGAGCTGAATCACAACGAACGGAACGCATCACTTCACTATTACAATAAATGTGGCAACATTATTTTACAAAGTGACATTAGCATCTGTCAGTTTACTCCAGTGAATTAATAATTTAACTTTATCTCATGAACCGTGATAGCTAGACAGTTGAAATTTTCACAGATGATTTATTTCTGCTGCCGCTATACCAACAAATAAATTAAAAATGAAAGGGGACTCCCTACTATGGTGGTATGGAACCTTTCATGCACGAATCCGACTCGCACTTGTTGTTTATCTTTGGCGCAGTATTTTGGAAACATCGGCAGTTGAATCTTGAAAAGACTCAATTGCTTGATCTTTAAGGTTGTCAATGTATCGGAAATATTTTCGGTGCTGGTCGCTTTTAACATGGTATATCATTGCTGCTTTATAGAATACTTTAAACGTGGGTAAAATGCATTTCTGGGATAGGTGGAAATTAGTTGAGAGTTATGGGGATTTTCGAGGGAATCTGCGCTTAGTTGAATAGGGCTAAAATACTATTACGTCGTACCCGTACCTACTTCCTACTACCGTAGGAAGTAGGTACCTACAGGTAGGTAGGTAGGTAGGACGAGTCTCGAATGGTGTAGGTATAAATTTGCAAACTACCTATAAAAGACATCAGGAAGTTGTCATTGTAATTTCGACCGTACGGCGCGGCGAGGGCATAAAGTACCCACTTCTTTCTTTTGTACAAGTTGTGGAAGGACAATGACCCACTATGGAATAGTCTAGAACAATTCGAGTAAGTCGTGGATCTTTCTCGAAGGATTGGTCGCCATATAAATAGCCGACATGTTTGCGGGAGCGGCAGTCTGATTTTGGCTACAGAACGAAGCGAATCGAAGTGAACTAGAAGTGCGATATCTAAGCGAATAGTGATCAGTAGTTTATTTGTGATTGAGTTTGAATTGTTTTGTGATTATTAAAGTTATTCAGTTATTTAATCGGTAGTAATTAATTTATTCCATACCCAGCTCGTAACAATACTTTAGATACAATAGTAGTCTTAATAAATAATCAAAGTATTTTTCGGAGCGAAAACAGAGGCAATTAAAAATGTTTTTTACAATCTCATGAAACCAGCATTTTTAAATCTTTGGCTCAGTATTCAGGAAATATCGGCGCTTCAATATTTTCATCTTGAAGGTTAAATCTTGAAGGTTACGCATGGGAAATATTTTCGGTGCTGGTTGCCTGGTATTGCCCATAAAAACGGGTTTCCGTTTTCCCTTTAAGGCGACTACAAGAGCTAAACGCGAGTTGTATAATGCAAAAAAGCATACGATTCACTGCAATAAATAAAACCAGAAAAATATATGATATTCTTCAGGATCTAAGCTAGTACGATAGTGTTTTGAAATCATAATACAACTAATTTTACTCGGTAAAAACAAAAAATCACGAACGTATCTCTAAAAAATTCTTGTAACGCGTAAAAACCATACTAAAATACATGCAGTCATTCTGATTTTTTGGAAAATAATTCTACAAACAACATATTAGCATCATAGTGTTTTACTTTTTTAGTCCAGTCAATAGATTTTTTGTAAATTGCAAAAAAACACTTATTTCGGACTATTCGGCCACTTTGTAGTGCAAGCGGATTAGAACTTTATTCTAATAGTATTTCAAACGAAGTTTGAACCACCACAAATAGAGTTGCTAATTTAGCTCCTGTAATCGCCTTAAACCAGCTAATCTCCCGCCTTGATTCCAGGATACGTAGCCGAAGAGAAGCTCGCGATAGCGCAGCAGTACCTGGTCCCGACGGCGCGCAAGAACTGCGGCCTCAGCGACGCTCAGCTGGACCTTACGGCCGAGTCGCTGCACACGCTCATCCGCTCCTACTGCCGGGAGAGTGGCGTCAGGAACCTGCAGAAACATATCGAGAAGGTTTCTTTATTTTCAATACACTTCCTCGTAAACGGGTTCTTATAGCAATACGATTACGATTATAACATGCAATGTTTTCACACGCGTGCATTTTTTTCAGTCAAAATCCACAGATAACTAAGAAGTTAACTTATACGAAGTTCAAATCGGTTCAAATGCCTATAGTCGGAAGTGAATGTTTTTTTTTTAATTTCGGCAAAGCAATGTGCGTCTTTATGGCGTAAATATGTTTTGAATATTCAAATTGTGTTTATAAATAGAATATGATAGATAAACATGATTATTTAAAACTAATATTAACTTTTATAAACAAATTAACATTATTTGTGTTCTGAAGCAAAAAAAAAAGACATTTTTTTATATTAAGTTGTTTAACGGCTTCATACCTTTGCTTCTCCTTCAACCTGGCTAAAGCAAAGCGCGGAAAAAAAGAAATTAAAATCATAGTTTCATAATGATTCATGACAAAAATATTATTCGTTATTTTATTTCTTCAAAAGTGTATTGAAAAACGTCGTTTGATACACGTGGACATTTGTTATTGCAGTTCTTGGTTCAATAACACCCTCGCCTGCGGCTCGGGTATTAATTCCGCCTCGAATGCAATAACAAACTTTCTCCACTTGTACCAAAATGTACTATTTTATACACCTTTTTTTTCAGTTGGGAAATAACCAAATGACTCCCGCTCTGGGCGGAGTGGCAGTGTCAGACTTGTACTGACTAAAAACTATCCATGTTCCTTCTTAGCCCTTTGTGTTCCAGGGCCGCGGTATCTCTTTACAACTCAAAATCAAGCATTTATTTCAATTAGACCATTACGGCGCTTTTGAATGTCAAAAATACAAAAAAAAAAAACAAATCTACAGTCCCAGTCACAAGACATAATAACTTGAGAAAGCACTGTAGTTGCCCATTCCCTAGCGTAGATCTCTATGGAGAAGAACGGGCAAGAAACTCCATGGCAACTCTTTTAAATCAAAATATTGTTACAAAAACTTGGTTGCATCATTCATGTTGAGATTATACACATATGTGAGAACGATGTAGAAAGACGTGCACACTAAGAGCGTCCAGAGTAAAAGATTAAATCAACAATTTAAAAATAGCAGTCCCGCAGCCGTATTATATTCTATACACCTCTACGTTTCATTACAGCCGTCGTATTCCGTAAGTAACTCGCAGATTCTCGCAGTTGAGTGCCTAACGATCTAAATTACGGCAGGTTAGGGCAAGCCTATATAGTAAGAAGATTGACCAAAAAGCTTTAAATTAGGAAGAGTTGTAGGCTATTAGGGCTAGCCAAGCTTTTTTGGGCTTTTATGAAGGTTTTCCCATTAACTATTTGAGGTATTTGATAGTTCATCTACGCATATTACTTAGCTGGTCAACGTTAACACTAACTACATATTACAGCCATGCTAAGCTCAAAAAGAGATACTAAAAAAAAGTGAACTTAATTTTTATGGCATATCCAACAAAACAGATCCAAACTATCTGTACATCCATTTAATAAGAAAAAAAAAAACAATCTGTAAAGAAAAAAAAACTTTTTTGCTAAAAATAAAATTGACTTCAAAAATACAAAAAAGCCAAAAATAACTTTAGCTTCAGAAGTCGGTGGCAAAAAAAACTGAGTCAAATAATCAAAGGTCACTGACTTCTGAAGTTAATGTTATTTTACACTTTTTTTGTATTTGAAGTCGGATTTATGTTTTGCAAAACGTTTTTTATTTATTTTTTGCATTTTTAGGGAACTCACGATCAATTAGCAGTCTATTATTGAAGAGTTCCCTTGTATATCTCCGAAAAGCATCAGATCTTCGCCAAACTTTAACGGGACCACAGCGAAATAATATTCTTCCAAACAAAAAAAGAACCATCAAAATCGGTTCACAATTGGCAAAGATATCGCTGAACAAACATACAAAAAAAAATTGATAACCTCCTCCTTTTGGAAGTCGGTTAAAAAGAAAATTCATCATCATCATCAGCCTATTAATGTTCCCACTGCTGGGACACAGGCCTCCTCTTTAAGAGAGGGAATGGGCTATAATCCACCACGCGGGCCCAGTGCGGATTGGTAGATGTCACATGTCTTCGAATTTTGTGGTTCTAGGACATGCCGGTTTCCTTAGGATGTTTTCCTTCACCGTTTTGAGAGCAGTGGTGATGAAATAAATTACATAAAGTAATGCGCCTGCCTGAGTTCGAACCCACGACTTACTGTTCGTAAGTCGCGGCCGCCACCACTGGGCTACCGCTGCTCTAAAAAAAAAAAGAAAATTATTTTTACACAAACTAAAAAAAAAACGAAACTAGCTTTCTCTGAGATACCGCTTTTACGTCTAGCACGGCAGTATAGTCTTCACTCCTACGAATTATTCCAAGACTCAAAACTATTTCGTTCGTCAGATTTGCCGCAAAGTAGCGTACAAGATAGTGAAGCAGGAGACAGAGACACTCACAGTGACGGACGCGAACCTGTCGGACTTGGTGGGCAAGCCGACGTTCAAGCACGACCGTATGTACGACGTCACGCCGCCCGGAGTCGTCATGGGGCTAGCATGGACTGCTATGGGTAAGTGTGGAAATACATTTCTCAATACACTTCCTCCAAAACTGGTCCAAGTATTTCACACACGTGTGATTGGTTTCAATTTTTACAACACGTGTGCGCGAATGAAAATTGCCATAGATAACTGTACCCATACTTAGTCCAAATTGGTTCAATTCCTATAGTCGGAGGTGAATGTTTTTTTTTTAATTTCGGCAATTTACGGCGTAATTTTTTTTTGAATATTCAAATTGGGTTTATAAATAGAATATCATAGATAAATATGATTATTAAAAAGTAATAGTTATTTTTATGCACAAATTAACTTTTATTTGTGTTCTGAATTCAAAAATATAAAATAAATCATTTTTTTTTATATTAGGCTGTTTAACGGCTTCATACCTTTGCCTCTCCTTCAACCTGGCGAAAGCAGAGCGCGAAAAAAAAAGAAAATTAAAATCATAGTTTCAGATTTCGTGACAAAAATATTTTTCGTTATATTTTATTTTATTTCTTCAAAAGTGTATTGAAAAACGTCGTTTGATACACGTGGACATTTGTTATTGCAGTTCTCGGCTCAAAAACATTATAATTCCGCCTCGAATGCAATAACAAACTTTCTCCACTTGTATCAAAATGTACTATTCTCAAATATGCTTTGACATTTGAGCATTATTTTGACAACATTCTTCAAGATAAATCGAAATTGCTGTACTGGCCAGATACATGCGACTGGCAAAAGTTGTATGAAAATCTATATCTGTCGTTTAGCGGCCAAATAAATTACATAGTAAACTTCTTTCTCCAATAACTTAAGAAAACATATCGACATGCGACTTACGTTCTACATATCACACTGTCGTTTATTTAAAAATGGAACGAGTTTTTACTCTGAAACATGGCAACCAAGGAGGTAACCGACTTAAAATGCACTCAACCGGCCCTTTAGTTATGTCCACAAAAATTTATAATAAATTGCCAAATGACATTCGAGAAGTAGACAAAACCGATGTATTTTATTAATAAATTGAAACAGTTTCTGGAATCCAAAGCATACTACTCAGTAAAGGAGTTTATAGATGACAAATCGATTTCAAAATAAAATTATCCGCTCTCATTAAAATACGAAATACTAAGATATGATGATAATAATAATAATTATTGCATAATAATTATCTAGATTATTCTAATAATAATAATAATATCTACTTCAACTCTCGGACTCCATACACCTGAAATCTCTTTCCTCATCCGAAACCGTATCGTATTTAGGTATGTCGGAAGCGTTAGGCATTAATGTAACTGACATGAAGCAATCATTGAGGTAGCGCTTCTTCGGTCGCCTGAGAAAGGTATTAAATAGCCTTCTTTCAGGTGGGAACAAGGTGCGCGCCTTCAATGGTTGGGTCATGCCGGTTTTAATGTACTCTTTCGGCATACTCAAATGGACTCAGACCGAACTCGACGTCTTGGATAGAAGAGTTCGTACACTGCTGACCGAAAGCCGGATGCATCACCCACGATCATCGGTTATGAGACTGTACATCCCGCGGAAGTGGGGAGGTCGAGGCTTTTTAAACGCGAAGACCCTCCACAATCGCGAGGTGTGCAGTCTCAGAGAATATTTTTTAAAAGCCGAGGTGGGTATGCACCGAGATGTGGTCGCAGTGGACAAGGGACTCACCCCGCTGTCCATGGCTAAAGAGAACTGGCACAGACCTGAGGTACTTACCACCGATGACCGCAGGGAAGTATGGCAAGGCAAAGAGCTTCACGGGCGCTTCTACCGGGCTCTTCATGGGCCCGATGTAGATTTTCTAGCGTCCGTGTCCTGGTTTCTCTCGTTTCGGCGACCTCTTTGGGGAAACTGAAGGTTTTGTTTGTGCGATTATGGACGAAGTTATGTTGACGAACAACTACCGGAAATATATTATGAAGGACGGGACGGTTGACGTGTGTCGGGCATGCCACCTTCCGGGTGAGTCCATCAGACATATTATTTCTGGTTGTTCTCGTCTGGCTAACGGCGAGTACTTGCACAGGCATAACCAAGTAGCCAGGATTATACACCAGCAACTTGCCTTGAAATATAAACTTGTGGAATCTGAGGTACCGTACTACAAGTATGTGCCCGACCCAGTTCTCGAAAATGACCATGTCACGCTGTACTGGGATCGGTCCATCATTACTGACAGGACTATTGTCGCCAATAAGCCTGACATAGTGATGATGGACCGATCAGCGCGCCGCGTAATGATAATCGATGTTACCATTCCGCATGACGAGAACCTCGTGAAAGCTGAGAAAGAGAAACAAATAAAATATCTCGACTTGGCACACGAGGTTCGCGGCATGTGGAATATGAACTCGGTTATCATTGTGCCGATTGTCGTGACGGCCAATGGCCTTATAGCCAAGAGCTTCGATGACCATCTATCGAAGCTCTCTTTAGGCGGTTGGATCAAGGGCCTGATTCAGAAGGCAGTACTCCTCGATACGGCTCGCATTGTGAGGAGGTTCCTGTCTCTGCAGCCCTAACCACCGGTGGCTTGGACCCTGCTCCCGACACCGGCGGACTACTATTTTTTTATATTTTTAAGTGTTTTTTTTTTGTATCGTTTTATTTTGAGAAATACTTAAAAATGTAAATAGATAAGGATGTAAATAAATAAACGGAATAATAATATTAAACGCGAAGACCCTCCACAACCGCGAGGTGTGCAGTCTCAGAGAATATTTTTTAAAAGCCGAGGTGGGTATGCACCGAGATGTGGTCGCAGTGGACAAGGGACTCACCCCGCTGTCCATGGCTAAAGAGAACTGGCACAAACCTGAAGTACTTACCACCGATGACCGTAAGGAAGTATGGCAAGGCAAAGAGCTTCACGGGCGCTTCTACCGGGCTCTTCATGGGCCCGATGTAGATTTTCTAGCGTCCGTGTTCTGGTTACGTTTCGGCGACCTCTTTGGGGAAACTGAAGGTTATGTCTGTGCGATTATGGACGAAGTTATGTTGACGAACAACTATCGGAAATATATTATGAAGGACGGGACGGTTGACGTGTGTCGGGCATGCCACCTTCCGGGTGAGTCCATCAGACATATTATTTCTGGTTGTTCTCGTCTGGCTAACGGCGAGTACTTGCACAGGCACAACCAAGTAGCCAGGATTATACACCAGCAACTTGCCTTGAAATATAAACTTGTGGAATCTGAGGTACCGTACTACAAGTATGTGCCCGACCCAGTTCTCGAAAAAGACCATGTCACGTTGTACTGGGATCGGT
The DNA here is from genome assembly GCA_905147715.2 of Xestia xanthographa. Classification (NCBI taxonomy): domain Eukaryota; kingdom Metazoa; phylum Arthropoda; class Insecta; order Lepidoptera; family Noctuidae; genus Xestia; species Xestia xanthographa. The sequence goes on along the minus strand of LR990661.1, from coordinate 4,669,149 downwards.
CTATCATTACTGACAGGACTATTGTTGCCAATAAGCCTGACATAGTGATGATAGACCGATCAGCGCGCCGCGTAATGATAATCGATGTTACTATTCCGCATGACGAGAACCTCGTGAAAGCCGAGAAAGAGAAACAAATAAAATATCTCGACTTGGCACACGAGGTTCGCGACATGTGGAATATGAACTCGGTTATCATTGTGCCGATTGTCGTGACGGCCAATGGCCTTATAGCCAAGAGCTTCGATGACCACATATCGAAGCTCTCTTTAGGCGGTTGGATCAAGGGCCTGATCCAGAAGGCAGTACTCCTCGATACGGCTCGCATTGTGAGGAGGTTCCTGTCTCTGCAGCCCTAACCACCGGTGGCTTGGACCCTGCTCCCGACACCGGCGGACCACTATTATTTATATTTTTGAATGTATTTTTTAAAATATAATATTTTTTAAGATACATTTAAAAATATGTAAAGTAAGTAGATGAAATGAATAAAGGAAATAATAATATATACATATATATATCATTTAATTCAGGTAACAAAAGACCCATATAATACAATACAATACATAAATAAAAAAAGTATTAATATAATATATTATACATAATACACAGATCTAATCTAATCTTATAATTTATAAATAGATAAACAATAATACACATATAATAATTAACTTAAAATAATATTATTAAATTGCTACTTAATCCTCTTCCTCTCTCCTAATGTTGCTGTGCCCGACACCATCTATGTATTACATATGGAATGCAATAAAGAATTGAGATTTGAGATTAACTTATCAAATGTTTTATTTAAATTTCGAATGGGCTTGCAAATAGAAAGCGGTTTATTGAAAGATTTCCTCGCATTATTTGAGAAAAGTACTATAAAAGCCTTGGCCACAACTAGGCATTCGTCCTATCATCATGTTCGTCCATCAATGCCTCTGTTGCTGGCCGCTGCAGTAATGTACTATTAAGTCACCGTTTTGTTTCGGGATTCTGTAGTAGTTCGTTGGTTTTCAGTATCGTTAAATAGCTAGTCTGCCTGTCTGTTTTGACTAAATAAAAGCTCACACTAAACAGAAAAAAAAAAAAAAATGTTTGTTTCGATGACTACAGATATTGTAGCTACTTAAAGTATGTTTTACTAGAAAATTAAATTTTAGCTTTTTTTAACCTAGCAAGGTTAAAAAAAACTTACGGCCGAATACTGAAATGCTGTTTGAGCAGCTCCTAAACTTTAATTTCGTATAGCCAAACGTCACTTTTGAGTATCTGTTAAATACAAGATGACTTTTTTTAATCGACTAAACTAAAACAAAACAAAGAAAAAAAAAACCCAAAAATTAAAAACAAAGTAAAATTAATTAAATTAACACTTCAATACCCGCAATTACAGACACAATTAAAATAACAATGCACCGTGCCTCTGGAGGCACGGCCGGGAGCATACGGGTTAAATAATTAAATTATTATTAAATTTATCCCTGTAGGTGGCAGCACCCTGTTCATAGAGACGGCGCTCCGTAACGCCGCCACAGACGACAAGGCGCCGTTCGGGTCGCTGGAGCTCACCGGACACCTCGGGGACGTCATGAAGGAGTCCGCGCGGATCGCTCTCACGGTCGCCCGGAACTATATGGCAGAACACTATCCGGAGAACAAATTCTTGAATACTGGGTGAGGGTTTGTAGTCTGCGCCAGATGAAGCAGGAATTAAAGTTCATTGCTCTTTCATTAATTTCTCTGCGTAGCTACCCCGACAATACATTATGAATCGTTTTTTTATTACTAGAAAAAGTCAAGGATCACGATAAAGGTCGTTTCGGGACAAGTTTATGTCATTATTTCTGTTTTCGGAATTATGTATTTGAATAAATGTATGCGGGTTAATGACCTTTATTTCCTACTTATCTGGCGCAGACTATAGTAGCTTTTTCTAATTAATAGTTCCATATTTTCAAACGGACTTCTTTGATAGTCATTCTGACTCGGAAGTCAGAATGTCTGACGAGAGTTGACAAACGGTACCGTGCTACCCAGTTTGCTTTTGTAAATCAATGAATATTGACAAAGATAAAACGCATCAAAACTCGGGACTGGGGGCTCGTGACGTCACAACGCAATACAAATTATGGCACGGCGTGACGTATTGAGAATTATAAAAGCGTCGTATCTTCGTCAATTTTGGTTTACGTAACAAAAAAAAAAATTGTGTCAAATATTTTTTGATAATCTATTTGACGGACTAATTAGATTTATTCAGGACACAAGCCTATTGGTCTGTGGAGGTCTCACATGTTATTTGTTCATGAAAATAACTGGTATTGAGTATTGAAGTGCCTAGGGGCCGATATTACAGCAGGCTGGGGAAGGGACATAGCGCAAGTGGACTCTCCAGAAACCTATAAGTTATGTAGTACTACTTTACAAAAGCAAGCCAAACTTTTGGGCCTTTCTAGAGGTACCGCCATCATGAAATTTTGTACTATTATAGACCTACTTACGGACCTTCTAACCCTAAAATTAGCAACTCTATTTGTGGTTGTTCAAACTTCGTTTGAAATACTGTTACAATACAGTTCTAATCAAAAAGTGGTTGTAACGTCAGTCACTGCAAGCCGAATAGTGCGAAATTAGTGGTTTTTTGCGATTTACAAAAAATCTATTGATTGGACTAAAAAAATATACGTAAGACTTGCTTTATAGTTAGTTCAGTTAGTATGCAAAGTTTCATGATCTAATTTGAAGTACTTTTAGAATACCAGCGGTTTATTGTTCGATTTGGAGGTAACTTTGGTTTTTTTTCTATCGAGAAAAGTTTATGGAATCGTGTTTTCGTCACACATAAGACAGCATTAATCCCCAACTTTACCATATATTTATTTCAAAATTAATGCTGCAGTATTTTAGGCGTAACGGAGGATCATGCTAAGCCATTTGAGGGATATATAGCCCTTAAGGGCTACACACTCACCTTTTTTTGCTTTTATTTCTTAAAACAGTCATTTTCATTAACAATAGTGTCGATTCTGTTACGCACAAACTAAACTTAATTTAGGCTATTGCTATCTTTGTCTCTTTAATAAAACGAGAAAGAGACGAACGTAATTTAGAGCTGTCAAATTTATTTGGGACTAATATTTCCATACAAATGAAGGGTGCACGTAAAAACATGTCGACTAAAAACACGGTGAAGCGCAAGGCATAAATTAGTTTGACATCTCTAACTTAGTTCATAGCCATAGCCGTCCTTTTCTCGCACTGCCTTTTAGTAATAGATAGTGTTACGAGCTGGGTATGGGATAAATTAATTACTACCGATTAAACAACTGAATAACTTTAATAATCACTAAACACTTAAAACACAATCACAAGTACACTACTGTTCACTATTCACTTAGATATCGCACTTACTAGTTCACTTCGATTCGCTTCGTACTGTAGCCAAAATAATACTGCCTCTCCCGCAAACATTTTCGAATTGTTCATTTTATTGTTGTTGTTGTAATTGTTGTAGACAATGCCATAGTGGGTCATTGGCCTTCCACAACTTGTACAAAATAAAGAAGTAGGTACTTTATGCCCTCGGCGTACGGTCGAAATTACAATGACAACTTCCTGTTGTCTTTTATAGGGTTAGTTTGCGAATTTGTACCTACATCATTCGAGACTCGTCCTACCTACCTACCTACTACTATCTACCTACCTACTTTTAATTTTAGGTACGAGTACGACGTAACAAAAGCAATAGCCTAAATTAAGTTTAATTTGTGCACAACAGAATCGACACCATTATCCATTATCCCAGAGTATGTATCTGTACCCATTTGTTGGCAACAGATTCGCCCCTTATTACATACTAGCTGACGTCCCGCGGTTTCACCCGCGTAGTTCCCGTTCCCGTGGGAGTACGGGGATAAAATATAGCCTATGTTACTTGTGGATAATGTAGCTTTCGAATGGTGAAAGAATTTTTTAAATCGGTCCAGTAGTTTTTGAGCCTATTCATTACAAACAAACAAACAAACAAACAAAGTTTTCCTCTTTATAATATTAGTATAGATATCTGGCAAAATATGGGTGTACTAATACGCATACCTCTGCCAAATCTTTCAGGGTTTACAGACTTGATATAATGTTTATATAATCTATGTTTTGCTAGGCACATCCACTTACACGTCCCTGAAGGCGCGACTCCCAAGGACGGTCCGTCGGCCGGCGCGACCATCGCCACGGCTCTCACGTCGCTCGCTCTCAAGCGACACGTCCGGAACGACCTCGCCATGACGGGAGAGATCTCGCTCACTGGGCGAGTGCTACCCGTCGGAGGGATTAAGGAGAAGATTATAGCGGTAAGAGAGGCAAAACATTATTAACTTATTAGTTTTAAGAGGAAAAACAAGTGCTGAAATAGGCAAAATCCTTAATCATTTTTAGGGTTCCGTATCCAAAGGGTAAAAACGGGACCCTATTACTAAGCCTCCACTGTCCGTCTGTCCATCTGTCTGTCTGTCACTAAGCTGTATCTCATGAACCGTGACAGCTAGACAGTTGAAATTTTCACAGATGACGTATTTCTGTTGCCGTTATAACAACAAATACTAAAAAAAGAATAAAATAAATATTTAATGGGGGCCCATCAACGAACGTGATTTTTTTGTCGTTTTTTGCTCGATATTAATAACGGCAACAGGTAGACGCTTGAAATATTAACAAAATATTTAGTTATATATTCACTTTAAAAATACTTAGTTGAATTTAAATAAAATAAATATTTAAGGGGGCTCCCATACAATAAACGTGATTTTTTTGCCGTTTTATCTAATGTTGTATAGATCAAAGTACGGAACTTTTCGTGCGCGAATCTGACTCGCACTTGGCCGGTTTTTTTATTCTATGTTAAAAAATCTTCTTCTTTTTACTATTTTTTAAACAGTTTTATTTTTTAATTTCAAACAGGGTATTTCTATTTAAAGAAAACAGACAACAAAGATTTTTTCTTGATAAAGTTAAATTAAAAAAATTATGCTAGTGATCACGAACTTTTTCTGATGTGAGCACGTCTTAGAAACTGTAACATGTCGGCTCAGCATATCTTCTCCCACACTTCTCTATCACTCGTTATCTCATCAGACACCTCCTTTCAAGCCATATCATCCTTCACACAGTCCATCCATCGTTTCTTTGGTCTTCCTCTACTCTTTGTCTGTTCAAAGAAATTTCAAATATTATTTCATGCAAATTCCCCAGGCCAAACGCGCCGGCGTGAGCTGCGTGATCCTCCCGGAAGAGAACCGTCGCGACTACGACGACCTCCCCGGTTTCATCCGCGAGAAAGTCGACATACACTTCGTCAGCGAAATACACGATGTGCTGCAAGTCGCCTTTGAACAAAAACAGGTTTAACCATTATAGACTGTAGTGCTATGGATTTAAGGTTAAGTCATTGAGAGATGGTACAGTCGAACAAGGTATTTGGTGAACAGGTAACTTGCAATGGGGAATTTTCCAGTGCTTTTTATGAACGAACTTGGTGGCGCTGATCAATCTTGGGCATAATAAAATAGCTCGTTTTTATGTCCATAAAGCCTTAACCGAAGTACGGAGGAACCTAAGCTCGACTCGACGCACCAGGAGTTTAGACTTAACGCAAAAACACTCAGAAGAACAATAGTAAAAACCATGCAAAAATTTGTAGTTTAGTTCAGTGATGCAAAAGAATAGTAGACTTTTTAGGTTTAAAATGTTTGACAGAAAAAAGGTTCTTTACAGTTCTCACTTTATATACAACAATGAATAGTAAAGAAATTTTACTACACAATGAGTTTGATATGTGTCGAGGAGAGTTTTTTTTTGCCAGCTAAAAGATTTTTTCCATTGACCTATAACATAGTAAATTCTTTTTTCTTTGGATTTTACTAGAACACCGCTTAAAAAAATATTCCCAAAGCTGATCAGCGCCATCTATTGATATATACTGAAGCGTTGTGTCAAACGTCAGTGGAAAATTCCTCATTACTTAAAGTTGCGAGTATGAACAGTTCACTCTTTTAAATAAATATATAAATATCACTGGACAGGGCTTGGTAGTGTAGTGGAAGGATGAAGATTTGTGTCTGTATACCTAATAGCTTGTTTGATTGTACTTCGTGTAGAAGCGAAAGTCGGCGTATCAAAAGAAACGGTGCAATTTAAAACGCGTTCGGAGTATATGTCACGGTTACATAACATATAATTGTACCCGTCTTGATTGATTGGATATACTAAATGCATGAAAAGTGTAACAACAAGACCATTATCTGATTGCGATAAGACCTTTTTTTGTAAAATTGATTGGTTTTGATTGGAATTCGGTACATTTGGTGTTCAATAGGACATCAGGCATAGTGTTCAATACCAGTATTTTGGACGCGTATAGCACAATCCTGTCACAGTTCACTAAAAACTCTTTACTTTCGCTTCTGTACGAAGTAGGTATTATTCATATTTCTAGTTTAGTTTGCCAGTAGATAGTTGTGTAAAAGTAAATATTATTCGAATAGGCTTTAATAGATATTGGAACATTGAATTGGTGGAATATTTAAATGATATTTTTAATGAATCTGGTGAAAATGGCATAATAGAAGACAATATTTTATTTGTGTAAATGTTAAATTAATTATTTATAAGAGGAAAGTGTCAAAAGTAAACATGGCAGCAAATGAAACCTATAAATGTAACCAGTATTTTCCATCAATTCTGCAATTTGTAGCACAGTATATCTACACTCCATACAGTGACTTATTGAAAATCAACATAAATAAATGTGAGGAGTAGGTACTACCTCCTTCTCCTTCGGGTCACAAAAGGGCCCGCGCAGACGACAGACTATCCGTGACGCACTTTTTAGTCTGTGAAAATAGCACCTAAGCAATGGGGTAGATTACACACCAATCAATTGATATACTTTTTAAGAGCTGTCAAAACGCGGTTCTCTCATAGATTTTGTATGGCAATAGCTAACTCTGACGTCACTGTTCATTCAACTCAATGACTCAACTATTTATTGGTTTCAAAGCAACTAAAAATTGAATTTGGCAATTAATCTATACTAATATTATAAAGCCGAAGAGTTTGTTTGTTTGTTTGTTTGAACGCGCTAATCTCTGGAACTACTGGTCCGATTTGAATGATTCTTTCAGTGTTGGGTAGTCCATTTCATTTCCAGGCGAGGAAGGCTATAGGCTATTTAACATCACGCTGCGACCAAAAGGAGCGGAGCATAAATGAAAAATATTGCAAAAACGGGGAAAAATTGATTCCTTTTGTGAGCTGTTTCTCTTTTATGTGACGCAGACGAAGTTGCGTGGGTCAGCTAGTTGAATATAAATCGAGTTTTCAGGCCCAAAATAGTGTTTTTTTTTAAGAGATTGGTGACTTGGAATTATTGTTTTATGGTGTCTTCTACCCTATTCTAGGCAGTAACGCATACGACGCGAAAAAAGTCCGGCGGCCAAATAATCCGTGTCATTCTGGCAGATCACGCCGCGCCGCGCCGCACAAAAAGTGCACAAAAAATAGAACGTTTGCCAGACGGCGCACACTTTTAGTATGCAATCTGCACTCGAATAGAATGATCCTAGATGTGCGTCGTGTGCGTTGAGTCTGCGTAAAATCCGCGACGGACTTTTTGTATGTCATGCAGACATTTTGTGCGCCACAGACTCATCCGTACAAAAAGTCTGTCGTCTGCACAGGCCCTTAGGCACATCCGGGCGGCAGAAACGAACACAAGGTGTAAACAACCACATCACGAAGCCGTCAACCAAGCGTTCTGTACATCAAACTAAGTACCTAATTATGCAAAAAAATCGGAGCAGTCTTTGGGGACAGCCGATAGAAGTGAAAACAAAAAGTACACAGGCCCCTCCCCAGTCGTGGCACTGGTTATGCACCGCGCATGCCTATGCGGTGCTACGCCGTAGCGGATGCTACGAGTGCTACGAACGGCTACGAAGCGTGACCGCACGTTACGTTACCAAAAAAGTGCTCAACGCGCCTAAAGAAGTTTTCACTTCAAAAATATTATAACAATGTAATATCAATGTAACGCACTCAAAACATTGTGCTGATGGATGCATTGACTAGTAAACCGGTCGCGGAGGTATTTAAAGTAAAGCTACAATCTTAAAAACTAGTTTAAAAAAAAATACTTTTGAAAAAGTTGAAACTTTATCCTCAAACTAACCCTGTATAGGTACTGCTGAATCGAATGTTCCTAGCATCCTTACGGGCCCTGTGTGCCTCAAGAAGTGGTTATGATGACTTAGGCCCAGCGCACACCGCTGGAGGCGCAGCGGAGCGCATTTGAAGACAAAAAATTAATACAAACCATAACTACCTTCATATACGGTCAATATAAGAATAAATTCGCACGCGGTACTCGGAGCGCCCTCAAGCTACTACAAGAGCATGCGCGCGACCGTATATCAAGGTAGTTAAGATTTATAAAGGGTGTAAAAAACCTCTTAACGAAGCCGAAAGGCACTTGTTCGCCTCGTTTTTTTTTTTTGTCCTACACCATACCTGGGAACCTTCTAGTTACAGAGATATGGGGGGTCACAGTTCCACAGCAATAATTTTTGCGTAAAGTTACTTAGTTTGATGTACAGAATGCTTGGTTCACGGCTTCGTGATGAGGTCTTTTACACCCTGTATTAAATTGTTGTTTTCAAATGCGCTCCGCTGCGCCTCCAGCGGTGTGTGCTGGGTCTTACTGTATGGAGTTTGATTCATAGATAGACAGTGGTAGATTGTCCAATGATTCAATTGCAATCTTTTCTCAACCTCTGATTTTGGGTCGCAGTGATCTTTAAACATGTTACAATAAAGATACTATGGCTGTCAGAGGTAAAATTAAGGCCAGACACCCCGGGGACTTTATCTGTACCCAACGTAAAGTCATGCGTATCTAGTGGTAACAAGAAACAGATTCCAATGTTTAAAGATCGACCCGAAGCCTCGAAGGAGATTTTCCTTGGAATATGTGTCTTGTTACCACTAGCTAAGTATGAATTTAGGTACGTTGGGTGAAGATAAAATGCCCTGCCTTCCTCGGTGAGCGCTGGCCATAACCGTGGAAGGATTGTACCTACCACATAGTATGTGTTCACCTGTCCAATAGGGTAGATTACAAAAAAAACTAATTAGTCCGTCAGATAGATTGCAAAAAAATATGGACACATATTTTTTCTTGTAAACAAAAAATGAAGACGATTCAGTGCGTCGAAAACTCATGCCACATTTGAGTACATTTTTTACTCAACTGTGACGTCACAAGCCCCCACTCATGATCTTTGACACGTTTTATCTTCGTCAATTTTTATTTTGATAAAACAAAAACGTGTCCAATATTTTTCGAAAATCTAACTGACGGACTAAACAGGATCACATTTTTCTTAGTTAGTCATCATCCCTATTTATTCATTAAGTTTATGCATTTGTTCATCATAAGTACCTAAAGTATATAGTTATTATGTAGTTGCAATGTAGTGCGAGTATGAAGATGTTGAATATATAGTTGTGTAAGTATGTTGTTGAATTTAAATAAATATTTTCTTTTTTAATTTTGTAGTTTGTTACTCGAAGTCTTGATATGAGTGTGTTGCACGATTACAAAGAAGAGCCTTACTTATTAAAATAAATTTTATGTAAGTAAATGTGTAGCAAATTATTAGTATTGGAACTTAGCCTCAGACTGCTTCCACACGCACGTTTTTTGTCGTGAAAAACTACTGTTTATTCACTGTGTGTAAGTACACTCGGGCGTTACTGTTGTATTAGGGCCGGCGCAGCGCAGAGTATTTTCACTGTCAAACTATTATTGACATTGTCCTCATTGAAATAATATCTCAAATCAATTAACAGACTGCGCGCGAATGCGCGAGCCGCCGCGCGGTAACGCACATTCTCGGATTAATTAATTTTAGATATTTATATTTCAATGAGGACAATGTCGATAATAGTTTGTCAGTGAAAAATGCTCTGCGCTGCGCTCCGCCATTACTATGCCTTTTTTGTCAATTCCAAAAAAATGGGTATACTAGGTGAACGGAGTAGAAGGAAGCAAATGGCATGATTAGTTTTTTTTTTTTGCGTAAAAAAAAACAAAAAAAATAGAAATCCACGTATGATTTGAAATTCGTCTTTTATTTTTTTCAATATTTCTCTTTGTTCTAATATGAAAAGGTTACTTGAAATTTGTAGCGTTTTTTGATGATAGATCAATTTTTTTCTAAGCTGTGGAAAAAAGAAAAAAAAAACTAGGTATGCCATAGGCTTCTACTCCGTTCACCTAATATACCCATTTTTTTGGAAAGTGATGAAAAAATCATCCGGTATAAAATGACTGTTGTATAAAAAGTGGGCAGCGCGAAAAAGCGTGTGTTGTGTACAAGCGCTCTTATTCTGCACATTTTTCATTTGCCTCATTTAGTTTTTTTTTTTCATTTGAGGCTACGAATAAAAATATGAGAAAAAAATGTATCTCAGTTCAAAATGGTCCCAAGAAAATTTGTACCTGTAAGTCCTTGCGCACATCTGGCGAGGCGTGGCGCAGCGCAGTTGTCACTGCCACCCAATATCAACATTGCGTTCCTAAAAATAAAATCAAAAATAAATAACTTCACTCGAGCCCGAGACGCGCGCCTCTGTCTCTGATGCGCTCTCGGGCTAGAGAAAGTTTATTAATTTTCAACTTTGTTTCAACTAGCGTAAGGTCGGTCAGTGGCGCTGCGCCGCCATGACCTTTGGTATAAGTATTCTACTCTTTGCCATGACCTCACACGACCAATCATATGCGAGCAATGAAAGAGTAAGTGTCCTGTCACTATTTAAATTGAAGCAGTAATGAGAGGTTTTCTTTTTGAGGTATTAAAAAAAAACTTAGTTTCCAATAACTCTATAGATGGCGTTGAACTGACTACGATAGTTGGTGCCAAAGCCAAAACGCTTGGGAAAAAAAAAACATTGCGGCACGTTACATACGCTCGTTGACTGACACTTTCGTTTGCATAATCTTCCGAATATAACCTAGTTTTCTCGCGCTTTTTTAAAATCAGTTTTTTAGGGTTCCGTACCCAAAGGGTAAAAACGGAACCCTATTACTAAGACTTCGCTGTCTGTCCGTCTGTCTGTCACCAGGCTGTATCTCATGAACCGTGACAGCTAGACAGTTGAAATTTTCACAGATGAATGTTATGATGATGATGTATTTCTGTTGCCGCTATAACAACAAATACTAACAACAGAATAAAATTAATATTTAAGGGGGGCTCCCATACAACAAACGTGATTTTTTAATAATAATTGGTACGGAACCCTTCGTGCGCGAGTCCGACTCGCACTTGGCCGGTTTTTTTTAGGTTCCATTCCTTGCAGTAACATACCAAGTTCAGCGCCATCTATCCAGCGACTAGGGAAGAGCTAAAAACAAAATCACTCATTGAGAGCTACTTTTTAACCCCTGACAAAAGCAGAGGGGTGTTATTAATTTAAAACCCTTGCTCCTAGACTGATGAACCGACTTTATTTAATTTTTTCACGTTATTATTCGTAAATTCGAATTATCGAGCTGTGTGACCTTATTCTCAATATCTCAGAATTGAATCGAATAATAAATTAATGGCAAATTGAAGCTTATTTGAATAAATCGGTCCGATTCTAACTAAAGTTGGTACCAGTTAAGATGAGAATAGCGGTCATTGACCCACCTACATTTATTAAACTTCTCAACTAAAACCAAAATAAGCCTGTGCAATTCTGGAATCGTCATCTATCGTGATCTTCAACATTTTTTGTAATGAAAAACGTTACATGGTTTATTTGTTTTTGGTTCGTACGAAGAGATATTAGGGAAAGGGCAATGACTGCTATTCTCATTTTAACTGGCACCAACTATATCTATTTCCCCAATAGTTTTCATGCCCCGTTTTCGTTCATTTATTCACGAGTATGGCTGCTTGCTTCCTAGATGATAAAATCCTACTCCTCCTTCTTTACCAGACGGTTGAAGAAAGAAAAGAAATAAATAATTAATTTCCAGCGACGGATCGAAGTGGGCAACGTCAAGATCTACTTGTAGCAGTAGCAGATGGACGCCAAATAAGACACTTGTTTTGTTTTAAACGAATTTATTTTCAATAAATAACGTTAAGTTTTAAATAATTGTTTTATTTTAGTCTAAAGAAATATTGGGTTAAACAGAAACCAATTTTATAACATTGAAATAAAATGTAGGATGCCTTATTTATTTAATTAAATGGTTCAAATTTAATGGCGGCTCGGAAGTTAGATGCAAGTGACGGTTTGGGCATTAAACAGACAAAACGATGCGTTATCTGCGCTCTGTTGATACCTAAAATTGTAGTCAGCGCAGCTTTTTAGATTAGATGTTCCGAATCGCCATAAAGTTTAAAGCGTTATTCCTGCGCAGACCGTCACTTGCAGCTAACTTCCGAGCCGCCATTAAGTTTGAACCGAACTATACATACTAGCTGGCTAGATTTAAAAGCCCTTTTATATAAGAAGGGCGGGTGGTAATACTGGTCTACTTCTTCAAAGACTTCCTTCCATCCTCCAACAACTGCACCAGCACAGGATACACCTCGTCATAAGTCGCGATCTGGTTCTGTCTCACATGGTTCTGATATCTTTGCAAGGCTCCCGCCACAAACTCCAGCCTATCTCTCTCATTCCTGTGAGAGTCCAGCCATTGCATCAACTTCTGCACATTCCACCCAGCACAAGTATGGGGAGCCAACAGCTGATGGCCACCATGGGAGAACAAGAACATCATGACCAAGGAGTAAGGTAAGCATGCACCTTCAGTCTGGCTCTTGGCTATTTCTTGAGGAGTCTTTTCTAGGACGAGGTGCAGAGCCTTAAGCTGTCTGTAGTGGTCTCCTAACTCTGTCATATCGTTTACTAAAGGTGATAAAGCAATCTCTAGATGCTTACAATCTATCTGCAACTTTGCTCTACCAAACTTACTCAGTGGTCTCACATTACAGATGTGCTGGGTGAACCTTTCAATACAAGCTCTGGCAATGTTGAGACAGCACTCATTGAGAGCCGATTTCTCACTGAACATTGACAAGTAAATATCTTTACATCTGGATACAAACTGCTGAAGTTCCTTCATGTAAGGAGAACATGACAAGGATTTGCCAGCTGGATCATCAGCCCTGATCAGATCAGGTTCATCATGCATGGTCATCAAAATAATGTATAGCGAGTTCTTGATTGAATCAGCAAACAGCTGAAGTATTGTTATGCTGGAAATGTCTTTCAAGCTATTCTGAACAATTTGTATACTTTCTGGAGGCAACATTGAGTTCATATTAATGAGGACTCTCTTGATTTGTGACGAGAAGTAGTACAAGGAGTTGCAGAGGTCAGCATTCTTCTGCTGTGAGCTTGTTGGTGATTCTATGATCTGTGCTACATCACTGTCCATTGATAACCTCTGCTCGGCCTCAACAGTCATCTGCTTGATAGACTTGGCCACACTGTTGGCCAAACTGATGCTCAACTGTTTGTCACCAAGTGATATACTCAGTGCTTCAGCAATGACTCTGATAGCGGTATCTATTTGATCCATGTTTGGAACTTGAGACAAGTGCCACATACTCCTAACAGGCTCTAGAAGCTTTCCCAAAGATTTTGATAAAAAGGAGTTTTCCCATTTAGTAAGACATGAGCGGTTCATCTCCAGATCCTTACATTTTAGTCGAGAGAGTAAATCATTGAAGCTTTTTAGTAACCTTGGGAAGTCAATTTCCACAGATTGGCTTACTGTCAGAGGGCTCTTTTCAAGTTCACTGCTGAAGACAAGGGACAAGTCAGCCCAGAAGTTCTTGGCTATGTTCCTGAAGTTTCCAATAGCATGTAATTCATTGACTACATTCTGCAGCATTATGACTTTAGTGCAGCTGTTGTAGATGTCGACTTTGAAGAGTTTCTCAATGTTGTCCCAAAGTTTTATTTTGAAGTCTTGAGCATTCATTATGTTTGCTTTCCCTGGTGCAATTCTTCCGGAGCTTGATTTCTTTACTTCAATTGAAACCATTTGCACATTCAGTGCTGTTGTGATTTCCTTCTTCAAATCACTCAGTATGCTGTTGACAGATTTTTTAATCTGTTCCTCTGTACATTGCAGGTTGTGGAATACTTTGAAGCATTGTAAGAGTTTCACTCTGTCTCCATTCAATAGGCTTGATTGCAAAAGTTCAGTTGAGTTAGTTAATAACTCAGTTCTCCTACGTTGTACAGCTTTTAAAACCTCTTCAAGTAGATCAATCCCTTCAAAATCGTAGTCACTAATCAACTCATTCAGCTCAAAGAGTATGATGGCCTCTTTGGATGGGTTATCTTTGATGCTTTGCAGTTTATTCCACAAGTTTAAGATTTTAGAGGAGTGCCTTAGTAAATTACACGTAGTTTGAACTCTTTCGAGCATCATAGTCTGGTTCTCTAGAGCAAAATACGGTGTATGTACTCGATCTTTCATTTTTTCGGCACCGCGTAGCAAACTCTGCACTTGAGATTGGACCGATTCTAAAGTAATTTCTAAGTCGGAAATATGACTTGCCTGTGTAAGTAGATCATTGTGTTTGGCTAGAACTTGTTTCTCCAAGCTTTTGCTTAGTTTTTCAATCCCCTGAGCGAGTTTATTCACTTGATCAGTCACCGAGAGGTGTTCATTGATTACGGGCTTTATCGACTCATCTAAGAACTTGCTGTAAAACTCATCGTTCTCGATTTCTACACAAACGTCTTTCGCTTCCATAGTCCTGAGTGTTTTCTTCTTTATTGCCTCGAAATATAATTAAAACAAAATTGTATTCCGGGTGTTTACAAGTTTTTTTGATGACATCAATGACAAGACGACACTTGCCTGTCACGGCTGTCACTCACACTGACAGTAGTTCATTAACAGGGTAACCAAGTAGAAAATCATAATAAAGACTGGCTCACATTAGCGGATTCCGAATATTTTATGTAAAAGGGTCTAGGAAAAAAGACGGAAAAAGGCCTTTCTTTACCATAGGAATATCACTTTCTGTCTGTTCGCGATAAACTCAAAAACTACTGCACCGGTTTTCATGCTGTTTTCACCAATTTATAGAGTGGTTCTCGAGGAAGGTTTTAGTATAATAATTTGTCTAGACTGGCATACATTTTCAGGCTAAACATGAGGGGAAACTGACCAAAATACTAATATTTGCATGAATTAGGAAAAAACAAAAATTTTATCAGCAGGTAATTTAGGAACAATCGCATGTGAGAGGTTTTGTTTTTGAAGTATTCAAAAAAAACTTAGTTTCCAAGAAGTCTATAGATCGCGTTGAACTGATTACGATAGTTGGTGCCAAAGCCAAAATGCTTGGAAAAAAAAACATTGCGTCACGTCACATACTCTCGTTGACTGACACTTTCGTTTGCCTATCCTTTCGAATGTAATATAATTTTCTCGCGCTTTTTTTTAAAATCAGTTTGTTTAGGTTCCGTTCATTGCATTAACGTACTAAGTTCAGCGCCATCTATCCAGCAACTAGGGAAGAAATATGGACTCAACCTCATGAGTTATCTTCTGTAAATGTCCTTGGTATACCCCCGAATACTGAAACGTCACTCAAATTTTAAGGGCTGCTTAACATTTGAGCAGCTTCTAAATTTTAAATTTCGTATTGCCAAACGTCACTTTTGAGCATCTGTTAAATATAAGTACTACTTAAATTTTGAGTGACGATTCAGTATTCGGGGGATAGACAGATGAATTCTCATGAAGGTGCTTTATTGTAATAAGTTACTGCTCCCTTTAAAAAAATATTTTGTAAACATTACATATACTTTGACGACCCGAATGGCGCAGCGGTAGTGAGGCGACCTTACGTTCTTAGGGTCCCGGGTTCGAATCCCGGTCGGAGCAAATTTTTGTGTGATGAGCACGGACATTTGTTTCCGAGTCATGGATGTTTATATGTATAATAAGTATGTATTTACAAACAAAAATTATCTATGTAGTATATCAACTATCTGGTGTCCACGACACAAGCCTCGTTGCTTAGTGTGGCACTAGATGGCGCTGTGTGATATGTCCAGCAATATTATATTATATCTTATGTAATTAACAAAGTATGATTTATATTATTTACAATAAAAATGTGTTTTATCTTAACTGGGTATTAAACCTCCGAAGTCGAGAGATTTGATCCAGGAGAGCCAGAACTTGGATGAAACTAATTTAATAAATAAAACACTTTGCCTCGTCAATTTTATTTATTTCAATTAGCACACAGTCTTGTGCTACATTGTTACAGAATTAATTAGTTATAAAATATCAACTATTTCCAACAAAATTGTGCACTAGCTTTGAAATTTATATTTAAGTAATATAATAAAAAATATTACATACTACAGCCCTCACTCGTAAACGTTTTCAAATTATTAGATCTTTTTCAGGACATCAAAATTAAAACTACATAAGAAACAAGAAGAAATCGTTTGAACAACGTTTACAAGCAAGTTAATTAATATACAGCATTACATAGATTTTTATACTGTAAATGTTTATTGCAAAGCTATAAAAATATTTTCGTTATGTAAATACAAAATTATGGCTACGAAATGGGTGTAGGTAAGTATACATAATTCATGGCAAAAATGATTCTGGCTGATGACGATTTTCATGGCAGCTTGGATTTTCGTTCGTATTAAAAATTATACAATATTCGTAAAAATATACCAAGTACTTAAAAGTTTGGCACCTAATTAAAAATGTGTACGCTTACACAGCTGAATTACATGAGCAAACGTACTGACTTGCTTCAGTAAGTAACAAATAAAAACACAATTGAGCGACTTACTTTTTATCAGTAGGTTTAAACTACTTGATGCATGGCTAGACCATAATATAACAAGTCATTACAATGATGGTCTGTTTTTTACCACTACTAAATAATCATACAAGCTGTACAAAAACAAAATGTTGCAAGTACTTGGTGTATTTTTAGACTATAATTAAACTAACAACTAATCATTACATAAACTTAAAATACTAAAAAACGCTGTCAAAATATTAAAATTTATGATTGTTGGTATTTGATTTAAAAAATTCGTTTGAATAATTCATTGTACATGCTGAGTAAAATAATAACATAAAGAAATATTGAATAATAATATTTTGCGGATTTTGAACACAAAAACGTCGGCTTCTTAAAATAATGCATTTTCTAAGAAGTTAGTTCCTTGTGGGCGATTTGTGAGCAATCATAAGCGTAACTAGGATTAGTAAAATTTGTCCCTTATCAAATTACAATGGCGGCCAAAATATTTGGGACATTATTTTATTTGACAACGGCAAATTATACAAATCCTTTAATCACGCTTATTTACCATGTCACCAACAAGCTTAGGTCGTAAAGTAGTTACAAACTTCACTATAGCTTGCAAATTTGCTTCTAGCTAAAGTAGAAAACATTTAACAATGTTCCTAATATTATGCTACAATAACGATTGTATATGATATCGGCTACGCCTATTCGCGGCAGCCATTTTTATCAAAGATAAGTCTAGTAAAACAGAAATTACACAGTAAAAAGATCATTATAACTGAAAATATGGTAATTATTATACAATAGTCAATAAACGATTTTTAAGATAGGATTGTTGAGCTATACAGTAAACGTTTTTACCCACTTATTAAGTTATAAAGAGACATGGGGGTAATACAAGTCAGTTGTGTCTACCCAATAATTGTGCACTATTTGTACTAAACAGTTTACAACCAATCTAAAATTGTACTTAAATAATGCACAACCATTATATTACGCGAAAATGTTTAGGATTTACCCTTTAAATCGGATAAATAATTCTCAGGGTAAACTGGAGATTGGGTAAAGGCGAAGTTAGGGTAATTTGTCATCTCATAAGTACAGCTGTATTTAGACAATTTTGTTTAATGTACCTATGTAATTTGAATTCACACTTACAAGTTTTTTTTTTTCTAATCGACAGACACGGCCTTCGCTACAAGTATACTATGCTTCAAATAGCACCTTGAGAACTTAAGGCCAGTGACTGTCAGTTGAGTATTTATAACTTGATAAGAGCAAGAAAAGATTCCGGATAGGAAGAACTGAAGTATTCGAAATACGTGAGCTTGGTAAAAACTACCCTCATAATCAGAAACACATTGATATAGCACATTCTTTCGTCTTAAATTACCTAATTTGGGTTTTAATACTTAAAAATAAATAATTAGAATCCTTTGTCTATCCGTCATCAGTCTTCAGACTGAGGTCCAGGTCAACATATTGGGGCAGCAATGATAAACCCCACTAACTTAGTAGATATCTTCAATGAGAGATGTACCTATGACCGTTTTCACTTAAGGCGACTATAGGAGCTAAAATAGCAACTCTATTTGTGGTGGTTCAAACTTCGTTTGAAAAACTGTTAGAATAAAGTTCTAATCAGCTTGCACTACAAAGTGGTTGTTAAGTCAGTCACTGCGGGCCAAATAGTGCGAAATGAGTGTTTTTTTGCGATTTACAAAAATCTATTGATTGGACTAAAAAAATAAAACACTAGCATGCGAATATGTTGCTTGTAGAATTATTTGCCAAAAAATCAGAATGATCGCATGTGTTTTAGTATGGTTTTTACTCGTTAAAAGAAATGTTTAGAGATAAGTTCGTGATTTTCTTTTATCGAGTAAAATTAGTTGTATTATGTTTTCAAATCACTATCATACTAGCATTTATTTTTCTGGTTTTGTATATTGCAGTGAATCATATGCTTTTTAACCGACTTCCAAAAGGAGGAGGTTCTCAATTCGATTGGTATTTTTTTTTTTTTTTTTTTTGTATGTACACCGATTACTCTGCCGTTTATGATCCGATTTACGTGATTCTTTTTTAGTTTGATGCGGAATAGTTGCCATTTGGTCCCATAAAAATTTAACATGGTTTGGCCCAGCAGTTTTCATTTTATGAACATTTTTACTTCAGTTGTGTGGTACAATTTCATGTATGTTCACCGATTTCTCCTCGATTTGTGGAGCGATTCTCAAAATTATTTTTTTGTTTGAAAGAATATACTCCTGAAATGGTCGCATTTAAATTTGGTGAAGATCTGATGCTGATCTTCGGAGATATACAATGGAACTCTTCAAAACTAGATGGTAAATCGGTCGTGATAGCTGCAATCGCTTGGATGTTTATTGTTTACACAACATCATGACGTAACAT
The DNA here is from genome assembly GCA_905147715.2 of Xestia xanthographa. NCBI lineage: Eukaryota > Metazoa > Arthropoda > Insecta > Lepidoptera > Noctuidae > Xestia > Xestia xanthographa. The sequence goes on along the minus strand of LR990661.1, from coordinate 4,649,857 downwards.
CACGCCTGCATGCTCTGAGGGGTACGCAGATGTGTACAATACACCCAAATTTCGACAGTTTAGGTATGTTAAGTTCCATTTATTGGGGATAAGCCATACATACCATGACATGTATTTTTAACAATGTAAAATAAATGCATAGCAAATATTTGTATAGAATATTACAACTAAAAATGGAAAAATAAAAAAACTTTTTTACAAAAAAATAAAACCGACTTCAAAAAACACAAAAAATAACTTTAGCTTCAGAAGTCGGTGACAAAAAAAACTAAATGAATCAAACAAAGGTCACCGACTTCTGAAGCTAAAGTTATTTTTCAATTTTTTGTGTTTTTTGAAGTCGGTTTTATTTTTTTGTAAAAAAGTTTTTTTTTGCATTATAAAACTCGCGTTTAGCTCCTGTAGTCCCCTTAATACAAGGCGATGCCTTAATCAATGCCCAAATAAAAGTGCTCTGTTAGGTTTTGACATTCAGCTCACCGCGCAGCGTCGAGAGATGAAATTCCGTCGGCATAATATTATTTAGGCATTAACTTAGGTGCTCATAGTGTTACTGAAAACAGGCAGTATTCTAATTTGATATAATAAATTGTAATTTCAGTTATCACCCTCACAAAAGACAAACTCAATGTCCACACTTATCTTATACAAATAAGCACAAAGTAGTTCTGAAATATTTTCACTGTACAAATTGTTATTTTTACTCAGCCACAGAAGAATGCCTTAGATTTCATAACTGCCTCATTTCTACATTACACAAATAATATTTATGGATATTTCTCACAGAGATTAGCTAATTATAATTAATATTATACAAGGATTACATGCTATGTAGTTTTTTTTTAATATAAATGGTAAGAAATAAGTCAAAAGCGCGTTGTAAATGTAGCAGGATCTATTATTTTGAAAACTCGTGAAGAGTGGAGTACGTGGGTGCGATATTGTATCGATAAATACTATTTTGGAAATTACTTGTGCGTAGTTCTGTCAAAACGTACCAACCCACATCGAAATGTCTTTAACAAGAAATTATTATGATTTTAGACAGTAAATGCTGATAAGTGAATAAAAATATATAACATTTAGAATGTTGGATTACGGGTTGGCTCCATAAGACAGAACTACGTTTATTTGTCTACAATTATTTTATTTGTATTGATATATTATGTATCATTTTAAGTTCTACACACTATGGCTGAATAGTCAAGACCTTCGATCAATAATAGTAGTATTAAGTGTCAAGAATCCATTTTAATTGAACGTAATTCAAATATTCGTATTATAAATTCATATTAAAGCTAATAAGTATTTAATTTTATACCATTAGCGTTTTCCCTAAACTTAGCTACACCATGAACATGGGAATTGAACCTTAAGACAGATAGTAATAAGATTCAATTTACATGACTAAGCTGTGTAGTAAATAAGCTAGCCTACTGGCACGAAGTCAATATTATTGTTAACAAAAACCTATTCAGTGTAGTCTAACTAATCGATAGACGAAAAAAAAAACAATTTCAACGAAGTTCTCATTTTATCGACTAACTTTTGAACGTTGGGAAGTGTCAGTGTCTCTACAAAAAGCACTAGAGAAAAAAGTACCCAACACTAAACATTCGGTGTTTGTCGACAATAAAATTGACTTACCGACTCGTCGCCATCAGATAATATCCACAAATATTATCACTAAATTAACCATATTACAGAAACGTGCATCTGAACTTCCGGCCGGGTCCTATGGTCCGTCCTCGCCTATTCCTTTTGACTCGACTCGCCTTGTCCTTACGGATCTCTCGTACTAGGGTGTAGAAGGCGTCGTCGACGCCCATGCGAGTCTTAGCTGACGTCTCCACGAAGGGAACACCATAACTCCGCGCCACCTGGAAAAGCAGTAATTGAACACAATTAGATAACTTTATTTTGTTGTTTTGACAGGTTTATTAAAAGATGTCATGAAAGAACATTGTCAATATTGTGCTAGAGATGGGTGAATATTGTGCTATTTAGTAATCTCCAGATCGTCTGATGATTACGCTTCTCTATCAAACTAGACAATAGGCTAGTTTCCACCATCAATAAATTGCAAATCTATTTAGTCCGTCAGATGTAGCATTGGAAAATAATGGACACGTATTTTTTCTTTTTGTAAATCAATGAATATTGACAAAGATAAAACGCATCAAAACTCGGGAGTGGGGGCTCGTGACGACAGAACGCACTAAAAATTATAACACGGCGTGACGTATTGAGAATTTTAAAAGCGTCGTATCTTCGTCAATTTTGATTAACGTAACAAAAGAAAAAATACAAGTCAATTTTTTTTTGATAATTAACTGACGGACTAATTAGATTTTTTCAGTACACTTGTGCACCTATTTGAACGGCAAAATGATAATTATTTTATTAAAAACTGATTCATTCTCCAACAGAGAAACAACCGTGGCTCACACTTAGGGGAAATAAAGGGTCTATTAGACAAAGGGCCTGCATTTTGACAAGCCGGATCAGTGGAACCACCTGCATAGGGGCTGTTCCCTCTGTTGCATTCCAATACGATGAATACGTGAAGATAGTCGAAAGATCAAACAGAAACAATAAAATTGTACCAAAGAAACGGCATTGCGTTGACATTTACGCTGTAAAGGTCACGTTTCCAAGAAATATAAAGCTTTAATATCAGTTTACAATCTGTGGATCTTAGCTTAGGTGATTTTCCAGACTTAGGAAGATCTATATGAACCATTTCTGGCTCATAATCTTATGTAGTATTAGGTTAGGTGCAGAGTTTAGGCAACGTACTTTCAAAACTGCGTTCTAGTAAATTATTTTTACAGTATTTTCTAACATTACCGACCTAAAGAAGGTACCTAATGTTAACATTTTTATATACAATCAGATACATCAAATTGACAAAGACGAGACACAACAATCAATACATATACAATAACATCTCTGTATGTATCCGAGATGACGTAAATGAACCGACAATGACGTCAATCAAGAAAGGCTAAAAAGTGTCTGTGGCAGCAGGCAAAAATGCTAATCGCGTAAATATTTTAAGATAGACGAAGACAGATACTAGTTGCGTTAACTAGGTCAGACAACGATCGTTACATTTTAAAGTTCGTAGGTTAAGGTCGGCCCTAATGGATGGCATTATGTAAGCCTAGATGCTAATCGTAGCGGCAACAATGGTAGGCAAAAGCCTTTTCTTGTAGACTGGAGCCTTTATTTAATTTGTTAGTAACATCGTCAGCCAAGCAAACACAGAAGCGATAAGACTGAACGTCAAACCAATAAATAAAACATTCTATGACCTTAAAACATAACAAACAACTATAAATTGTTATATTAATATTGTCAGGTTTGCTAGAACAGTTCATCCATATAGAGACATATCTACAGGCTAAAAGGCTGGTGACATGTTTAGATTTGCTCGAGGAGACGAGAAATAAAATAAACGAAAAAGACAGTTGGTGTGTCCCAAAACCACAAAAAGGTGAATATTTGGAATTTATAATCTCCCATCTCTCGTCTCGAGAACAATGCTCACAAAGAGAATTGGGCTAAAGTTATGGACAAAACTTTCAGTTTGTGTTGAACTTTACAAACTTTGTCTTCTAAGTACGCTTTTTCGGGCACTTGAAAGGTCAACAGCAAGTTGCCAGATAAAACAAACGATTTGGAACCCGTGATGAGCTAGCAACACGGTGCGGAGTCATTTACTTAGGTATTTAACTTTATTGGCGAATATTTGGACCAATGATTATTCGTCCAAATATTTGCGAGGAGTAGGTTGGAGGAAGAGGTACAGATACCGACACGGTTCTTGAGCGCTCGGCGGAAGAGTGGGGATCGCTATGCGCATCGTGCACCTATACGCGCCCCACTTCATACCACCAAAGGGACCCAATAACTCACTTTTGCGCAGGTGAAGGTCAGCGCTCAAGAATCGTGCCGATGATTGTATGAATGTGGATTATGTGTATGGCTATAAGATTAAGGGTACGGGAAGACCAACGAAACGAAGGATAGACTGTATGAAATACCCATAAGATTAGGGTTACCAGATGAAAAAATCAAAAGTCCGGAGAAAAAGCCTGATTTCCATTGAAAAATCCTGAGATTTTTTAGTTTCAAAAATTCTCCAACTTTTTTAAATTGTTAAGTTTAACAACTTTAAAAAGTCGTAATATTATCGTTTATATACCTACACTGTGGACCTCACTCACGCGTTGCACATCGCACTCAAAGCGCGGGGGGGCGTGGTATTCAATATAATTTGAAGAGCTTAACATGTGGGGCATTTTATAAATCCATAATTAAAGGTTTTTTACCTTACTTAAAAATGTATCATCACAAGTATGATAAAACTGATTAAGTACCTACTTGGATAAATAAGTACTGATTTTAATTGTGCAATTATTACCAAAGGAAGATTATTTTTAGTTTGTTTAACTTTTTATTAAAGAGATCTTTAAAATGTAAGCTGTATTTATTGAAAATTAAAAAAATCCTGAGATTTCATGAGATTTGCAAAATCCAGCCGCAATCCTGAGAAGAGTCCAAAAATCCTGAAATCTCAGGATAAATCCTGAAATATGGTAACCCTACATAAGATGACGACTAATAGAGATGTATGGAAGACGAAATGCTGCGCCTACTCAAATAAATTGGGATAACGGCAGGTCCGCAGGGGAATGTTGACTAGGCAACAAACATTGTAGATATGACAAAAACCATTAGTTGAAAAGTTTATAATTTACAAAGTGGCAAGATTAGTAGAGCAAATTAGATACTCTGGACCACAATTTTACATACTTAAGGAAGTTACTCATACAAGTACGATTATTTCAACGACAATACCTACAGCTTCCGACTTCACGTTAGGTACATTTTAAGCTCATCAAAACATTGTCACAATGACTAATGTTTATAACAGTTATCCATATTGCCTTGTTATGTATTAATGTATCACCAGGAACAGCATTACTCAGACGAATATAATTAATTATAGGTATTTAGTTCTGATCTGGAACTTTGAAATATTTCCTACACGGCGTACAGGATAATGATGAATTAGGCAATTGTAAAGTGGTTTAAATTGGATATTAATAATTTATTTTGTTGGTATTTACCATCAATATAACAGAAAACAATGTTTTTCCGGAAATAAGTAAAATCTGGGGTCTGTGACTCTGGGCAATGGTCGCTCAATCAATCATTAGTTAATTAAAACAGGTTTTCGTGGTAACGCGTTAGCAAAATGTAGGTAGGCCAGTTTAAAAACTTTGTTCCAGTCCAGGGGGAACTATATAGAATACTCTTGTCCAGAAGGTAAGACTAGGAGGAGCCGTTCTGTCGACTGACATAGTAGTTACGTAAATCCAGTCATCAAGCGACATTCATCATGAACCTTCAGCTGGTTTTCAGAATGCAGAAGGGGTTCTCATGGTCAACATAGCAAACCTTCACAACAGTAGGTACCTTAGTTTTTTTTCTTTTAAATTCGTTGCACCACTATTGGGATTTCTCCCGTATCGTGGATGCGTTTATAACCACACGCAGCGCAGCAGCCACGCGCTCAGCCACTGACAGTGGCAGTGGCCCACTGCGCCAACTGTGCCGTCAAGAGCAGAAACCAAACCCCGTGAGCGCACGCGCAACCTATCTCGCTTTATCAAGCAAGATGCTTGATCTCTGTTCTTGGAATGCCAAGAACACAGATCATGCAATGAAAGAAACAAACGTTATGGTACACGTTTTGTCTGTTGGAGCAAGCGACTGTCTGACTTCTTATACTCCCATTGGTTGCTATTATGGGCCAGGGCAGAGCCGTCTCTAGCCCATGTAGTGCCTGTGTGCAAACATTACCCTAGCGCCCCCTATAAGCGCTCGGTCAAAATGGAATGGGTACAAGTAACAGCACATCAAGTTACCACCTGCCAAATTTCCCCAATGAATAATATACTCTATTGTTTGGAGATTAAATTTGAAGAAGAAATTTGTCGGTTTTGGATAACATGATGTGCTGTTGTCTGTGTTTAGAATTATACAGGGTGTTCTGGTGTTTACCCTAACAAGCCAAAACGTACCCATGCTAACATTTTGCTTTGCTGTAATTCTACAAATATGTATAAGAAATGCTCCAGATGCTATACAAAATGTACGTATATGCAAAGCGGAGCTCTGTTTACGTTGGTCAATGAAAGTGCCACAGCCGGTCAACGCGCGCGCCGAGTGGGGTCTCCGTAGCGAGCGGCGCTCGGCGCGCCCTGGGACCGCTGCACCCGTGTGCAACGCACACCCTGCACACTAGGTAAAGACGGCCCTGGGCCAGGGTAAACAAATAAGATTCTAAACGAAGTTGTTTGTCGATAAATAAATATTCAGAATGTGGTAGGATCTGCTCAGTTACATGTAGGTCCACCCATTGAATTACTGTAGGTTTTATTGGCCCAAAACTGGCACTTTCACGGCGTTATCTAATCGGTCGCAGCAGGGGTAACTTTGATGATAATATGTTTTGTTTGAGGCACAGAACACTAGGAGGTGGAACATAGGGGCCCAAAAATTACCAAGAATGGCATTGATATATCGCCGCAATTTTAGGGAACCTTGATTTTTTCCTTAGAAAGGCAAGCGGGAATCAGCTAAAAGCTAAAACAGACTAAACCAACGCTATAGGTGGCCACGTATCACGATACAAAGACGGTAGGTGGACAGCTAAAACTACAGAGTGGAAAGGGCCAGATGGGAAAAGAAGAATAAGCAGACCAAGAAGGTGGGCTGACGATTTAATAGATACAGCAGGAAACGATTGGCAGAATATTGACAGAGACAAATGGAAGAAACTGGAGGAGGCCTTCACTCGAGGAGGGGCCCATATCCCGGAGAACATACTAACTTAGATTATAAGAAAAATAAAATTACTAAAAAAGAAATAAAATATTGTATAAATTTATAACGTAATTTTAAGGGAAATGGGAAATAAAGGCTTTTTTTATTATTTATCTATACTAATATTATAAAGACGTTTGTAAGTTTGTATGTAGGGGGTAATCTCCGGAAGTAATGAACCAATTTTAAAAATTGTTTTACTGGTAGAAAGCTACATTATTCGTGAGTGCTATAGGCTATATTTTATTCCCGTACTCCCACGGGAACGGGAACTACGCGGGTGAAACCGCGGGACGTTCGCTAGTTTATTATAAAGGTGGCCATTCGCTAAAGTTTTGAGAGTATTTGAGAGAAGAATTTGTAATGTCTACGGGATCAGGCGATCAGCAATGGAACATATCGCTATCGGTGCCATCATAATCTGAACTGTTACAATAAAACGAAGGCTGGAATGGGGGATTGCCTTTAAGATTAGGATAAGTTTATAATATCTGTAATTATTTTGTTGGTATGGACGGTACTTATATAAACAACTAGCGGACGTCACGCGGTTTCACCCGCGTAGTTCCCGTTCCCGTGGGAGTACGGTGATAAAATATAGCCTATACGGATTCGGAAGAATCCCTCTAAGTAATGGTAAAAGAAATTTTGAAATCGGTACAGTAGTTTTTGAGCCTATTCAATACAAACATACAAAAATACAAAGGTTTCCTCTTTATAATATTAGTATAGATAAAAATACCTTCTATCTATCTATCTACATAAATAAACAAAATAGTAGGCTCGACCTTTTGTTTGGATTTGGGTCTTCCCCTAGCATATTTGTTACGACATTGGGATGTTTTAATTACTTACACATAATATCAGGTAAGTAATTAATTACATTTAAATCTTAGATCATCTAGATACAAATTACCAGCTTGTTATTATCATAATTGTATCCTTATGAAGTCTGATTTTGTCAAGGATAGACATAAGGATGTTTCAATTAGGTACTTAGTACACATAATTAATAAGATCACTTTGGCAATGTTTATAAATAGTACCTACCTAAACTAAAACAAGAACACATTATTTCTTGCTTATTTTCCTTATGTTATTATCAACAAAATGTACATTTAAAAACCTTATTTATTTATAATAAAGCAAGCGAGCATTGCTATTGAAAAAAAACCGGCCAAGTGCGAGTCGGACTCGCGCACGAAGGGTTCCGTACCATTATCTATACATTAGACAAAACGGCAAAAAAATCACGTTTGTTGTATGGGAGCCCCCCTTAAATATTAATTTTATTCTGTTTTTAGTTGTTATAGCGGCAACAGAAATACATCATCTGTGAAAATTTCAACTGTCTAGCTGACACGGTTCATGAGATACAGCCTGGTGACAGACAGACGGACAGACAGCGAAGTCTTAGTAATAGGGTTCCGTTTTTACCCTTTGGGTACGGAACCCTAATTACTACGCTAATACATACCTAAATGTTGGAATATCAATTCTCAGCTAAGCACTCAACGTACATAATTGAACATCATGATGTTGTTCAGGCATTAATTTAGGTTGGTCTTAGTTTTTGTGAAAATGGGCATGAGTCTGTTCATGTTAATGTAATGCATAAAATGAAGACATACAGTATTTCATATACATTGAATAATTGTTAGTATTCGTGCTATATTATGTAATGTAGGTGGTGAGGAAAATGTTAAGGGCCTAACATGCCTTAAATGGCTTAGCATGATCCACCGTTACGCCTAAAATACTGCAGCATTAATTTTGAAATAAATATAATTAAGTATAGTAAAGTTGAGGATTAATGCTAGGTACTATGTGTTTCGAAAACACGATTCCATAAACTTTTCTTTATAGAAAAGAATCCAAAGTTACCTCCAAATCTAACAATAAACCGCTGGTATTCAAAAAGTACTTCAAATTAGATCATGAAACTTGCATACTAACTGAACTAACTACAAAGCAGGTCTTATGTGTTTTATTTTTTTAGTCCAATCAATAGAGTTTTTGTAAATCGCAAAAAAAACTACTCATTTCGCACTATTCGGCCGTAGTGACTGACGTAACAACCGCTTTGTAGTGCAAGCTGATTAGAACTTTATTGCAACAATATTTCAAATGAAGTTTGAACCACCACAAATAGAGTTGCTAATTTTAGGGTCTCTACATTCATACTTAAGGCTAGAAGGGCCTTAAGTATGAATGTAGAGACCCTAAAATTAGCAACTCTCTAGATGGCTGTGAATGTGGATAGCAGAGGAAGACCAAAGAGGCGATGGATGAACTGTGTGTGAAGGATGATATGGCTAGAAACATGGGCGCCGCGCCGGCAGAATTTTTTCCAGGGGGTGCATTATCAGTTCCATGAAAACAGTTCAATTTTTTGTACTCCACTTCGGATTTATGTTATATTTTCGTTTGCCAATTCGTACAAGGAGTAACTTTGTCGATTTATACAGAAAAGCCTATCGATCGAAAAACAAAATAAGCTCGCCTCGCTCGCTCTTGAAGGTACTACCTATTCAAGAGCGAGCGAGGCGAGCTTGAAAATTTTAGCACACACCTCGAATGCGGTATGTTTTCATATTATGTCCTATAATGTAGAAATAGCCTATAGATATAATATATTCTGCCTAAATAAAAAGAATAGCTTATGCACGCAAAGTACATAATACTTCTGAGCGAGCGAAGCGAACTCGAATACCTATTTTAGGATTTGCTCGGATAAATTAGGTTGTTTTCTACACTAATATTATAAAGAGGAAAGATTTGTATTTTTGCGTGTGTGTATGTTTGTATTGAATAAAATAAAAACTTCTGCGCCGATTTCAAAAATTCTTTCACCATTAGAAAGCTACATTCACCCTGAGTAACATAGGCTATATTATATCCCCGTACTCTCACAGGAACGGGAACTACGCGGGTGAAACCGCGTGACGTCCGCTAGTTACTCATAAAAACAGAAATGAGAATAGGAGTACGAGCGAGCGAAGCGAGCTCGAAAATTTTTACTTCCCGCTTATGTAAGATAGATTTGTCTGAATCTAAATCTTTTCTACATATTTCTTTTTTGGACAGGGGGATGCAAGTGCACCTCCTTACACCCTGCTCCTGGCGCCCATGGCTAGAAAAGAGGTGACTGCGATGGGTGACTGCTGAGGTAACGAGGAATAGAGAAGTATGGAAGAAGAAAACATGTCATGCTGTGCTGACCCCAAATAGAGATATGGGCAGGGAAATGATGATTAGTGCAACAGTATAATGATATTGAATTCAAGCATGATTTTTGTTTTCTTTGTTATTATTTATGGGGTTTTTGTGAATGTTGAAAAGTACAATAAGTAGGTATTTTTTTAATGGCTTGATTTAGGAGTTATTTTGCATGTTATTTTTGATTATGACATACTGTTAAAGCTTATTACAAAACAAATGTGTTTTAGGTTGTTAGAATGCCTGTGTTTTAGAACTGCTTGCACCATAACTTATTAAATTTTAATGAACACTAATCATATTTAAAATGTCGTTCCATTTCTGTCAATAGTTTTAAGTTTACAGAGACAAATTGTTGTTTTAAAAGCAATCCACAAAATAAAAGCTTCTAAGATTTAGTAAGTTAACAATTTAGATCAAACGACAGTGAATTTATATAAAAATTGTGTAAACATGTTTATCCTTTCTGGTCTAATATAATAAATATTATATGGTTTATTATATCTTTCACAAGGAATATTACACAGAGACAACAATCTGAGATTCTCCTTAATTACCAGACTGAAATGATGAAGGCAAGTGTCTGAAAGTGCAAACATTATTTAAAAGTGCTTTCATTGAGCTGAAGTGGCACATTGAACAATGTACGGACGCCAAATGAGTCACTTTATGGGAAGAACACTTAATTACTTTTAATTGCCGTCTTGTGTTATTTTCTTTTGCCTTGTCTGAGAATATCAGAGTTACACACAGGTCATACTGTCAGAAATAAAGTAGGTAGGTATTCAAAAATAATTTAATGTTTACTTTTACATCAACCCAAATTGCAAGTCATTTAACGCCACAAATGACTTTATTTAACCACTTATATGGTGCCACGGTAATAACATTTACTAACAATAAGCATTAAGAGTTAAAACAAGCAATGGTAGATCGAGGTTACACTTACAAGGTAAAAGGAAGCAAGCAAGGAATAGAAATAAATATAACTTTCAATACACTTCCTCGAAAACTGGTCCTTAACGCACTACGATTAGGTACAACATGCAATGTATTTCACACGCGTGCGATTTTTTCCACTTTCCCGCACGTGTGCAGGAATGAAAATTGCCACAGATAACTATACCTATACTTAGTCCAAATTGGTTCAATGCCTATAGTCTGAGGTGAATGTTTTTTTTTTTAAATTTTGCAAAGCACTACGCGTCTTTACGGCATAAATATTTTTGGAATATTCAAATTGTGTTTATAAATAGAATATCATAGATAAACATGATTATTTAAAACTAATAGTTACTTTTATACACAAATTAACATTTATTTGTGTTCTGTATTCAAAAATATAAAATAAATCTATTTTTTATATTAGGCTGTCTAGCGGCTTCATACCATTGCCTCTCTTTCAACCTGGCGAGACCAAAGCACGAAAAAAAAAAATATTAAATCATAGTTTCATAGTTCGTGACAAAAAAATTATTCGTTATTTTATTTTATTTCTTCAAAAGTGTATTGAAAAACGTCGTTTGATACACGTGGACATCTGTTATTGCAATTCTCGGCTCAAAAACACCCTCGCCTACGGCTCAAACTTTCTCCACTTGTATCAAAATGTACTATTCTCAACCTATAATTAATACTAGCGGACGTCCCGCGGTTTCACCCGCGTAGTTCCCGTTCCCGTGGAAGTACGGGAATAAAATATAGCCTATAGCACTCACGAATAATGTAGCTTTCCACCAGTGAAACAATTTTTAAAATTGGTTCATTACTTCCGGAGATTACCCCCTACATACAAACTTACAAACAAATGTTACCTCTTTATAATATTAGTATAGATAAACCTAAATATTTTGTAGATTGACTGGAGATAAGACTTTTGGTCAAAGCTCAATTGCAAAATTAGCACAATTTGGAATCATTGATAGAACCAAGAAGAAGAAATCCTGAATGGAGGACAAAGTTCAAGGCTCAATTGGACATCTAAGAGATATACAGAGAGTTCTGTGTTGATTGGATCCTTTAAATACCTCCAATTATCGTGGTGTTATATTGTATAACGGGCTGGTGTCCGCAACTCCACGTCGAAGCGCGTATTTTGCGTATGGGCTATAATCTACCACGCGGGCCCAGTGCGAATTGGTTGATGTCACATGTCTTCGAATTTTTGGTTCTAGGACATGCCGGTTTCCTCTCGATGTTTTCCTTCACCGTTTTGGGATGTGATAAAATCAATTACTCAAAGTAATGCGCCTGTCTGGGTTCGAACCCACGACTTACTGTTCGTAAGTCGGGGCCGCCACCACTGGGCCACCGCTGCTCGAAATGTATATTGTGGTGTTATTCTTCTTATCAGTATGAGCATGATAAGAATGGTTCAGGTCATAAAGATAGATCATCAGATGAAACACTAGTTGGTCATCCAGTTAGGATCTGGGGGTTGACTAACCAGGATATGGGGCTAATTTAATACACAATTTACTGTGGCATAACTTTGGAAAGGCTTTACTAGTAGTACTAAGTGGGAGCTCAAGATAAGGTAATCAATAAATCACTATACTGATTATTGGTATAGGCTGCTACGCTTATAGGTGAATTATTTGATTAGTTTGTCTGCATTGGAATGTAAAGTACTTGTGAACACGTTATTGTTTTCATTAAAACTATCCTTTGTTGCATATCAACAACAGTTGTTTTTCTATTTTAAATGTTGACTGTTTCTACAAAGGAAAATATTATCAACTTTTATACATGACATTCTACAATGCCTTGTGTTATAATACTAGCTTTTGCTCTTCGCTTTGTGTGCATGGATTTAGGAAATTTTAACACAATACTAGGATAAAATATCCTAAACCAAGTCATGATCTACCTGAATAAAAATTTCCCCTAGGTAAATCATTTCGGGCATTGAAGCGTAAAAAGCTAACAGAAAGACTGAGTTACTCTTGTATTGTATTTAAAACAGTAATTTGGATAGTTACACATGAATTTAGTAGTAATTAAATCTAAATATGAGGTTAATGTGATACTGTAATAAGTTCTGTTTGCGCAAGTATTAGATGGTGTTGCTAAATATGTGTTAAATTGTTCAAACATGGCCGTTACGTTATGTTTACTGTAGCCTTGTTGCGGCTTACATGCGTGCTAGTAAGCATTTTTTAGAAGATAAAATTTGATGGCAGTATACAGGGTGGCAGGGAAATTGAGGGACAAATGGTTACCACATGCACAATTCCACCATATAATCCACTTCTATGGTCTACTGATGAGGAGATGACCTCACTGGAGGACACACATAGCTGATTGCAGATTATGAAAAAGAAAAAAAAAACATGTAAAATTCATCATTTTGATCCTCCCCACATAGAAGTTTTTCAAATCAGGCTGTTGCATACATTTTGGCCGTGTAGGTATACTTACTTTACTTTAGTAGGCTGTTTAGTAGGAAATAGCTGGTTTTTTTTTTTAAATACCGATCAAAAATTTCTATTGGAGGGTTTGTTAACGTCCGGGGTTGCGAGACTGTTCGAAAGAGATACCGTGGCCCCCGGAACACAAAAGGCGATAAAGGATCATGTATGGGTTTTAGTCAGTAAAAGTCTGACACTCCCTCCTGCTCCGCCCGGAGCGGGAGGAGTCATTTGATGATATACCATCCGAAAAAAAAAAAAACCTTTGCTAACGTTTGTGTGTTAACGTTCTTGCCACCCTGAATAGAACAATTTAAGTTATTTCTCTGGCAATCAATTAAAGGACTATGAAATGACAAAGTTGTGTATGGAATGGAGAGGGAGGCCTTTGCCTCGCAGTGGGGCCACGAAACTGACAGCCAGCAAGCATCATGGTTTCATGAAATTGACAGGCACCAGTCATTGGTATTTAAACCGTTATTGTAAGGATCATAAAACAAAAGACAGAAAATCAATACCTTAATATTGTCATGACCATTTTATTTTTATTCATAGTTCTGATCTCATTTTTATCTATTCTAACACTAATAATCATATCTTATATCTTTTAATTTTAATTAGTAAAATTACACCATACGTTTTTCTTTTCTTTGTATTGTTTCGTAAGCTAGATACTTAATCTCTTAAATGTAGGGTCTACTATTGTATTTCATTTCTATAGCCACTCATTTTAATTTTAATCTCTCTTGAGCTAACACTTATTTTTGTGAATGCTGCTTAACCTGTAATTGGCGACTGTGTAAGTCCAAGACTGTAAAACCTATGTACATACCTAAATGTTATACACAGAAGCTGTTGGTGAACCTGTACTAATAAATAAATAAATAAATGACCAGAATCAGATGTTTTCTTCTACATAGGTTGCAATAGTACTGTAAAACATCCAGAAAGGAATATGAATTTACTAAACAAGTACCATTAAGTGAAATGATTAAACAACAACTTGTAAAATGACATTAGTTTACATCTATCACAGAATTATGCTGTGGTTGGTTGGCTGTCATAGTTTTTAAAAAGGATAGATGATGTACATCTATCCTTTTTAAAAACTATGACAGCGCTTATAGAATTCTCCAAAGTAGGTAAATAAATATGATCAGGTAATATTGTAGCTATCTGACTCCTAGATCAGAATTTCTTGACAGACATTACACTATGCTTTATTTATTAAAATGTGACATCATTGCTTTGAATACACAGTGATTGAATTAATTTTAATCTTTATCCTTAACTGTACATAATAAAAATAACTGTTGTTTTAATGTAAATATTGAGGCCAACCAGCTTTGTTCTTGCCTGCTGTCTTCAAGAGAATACTTTAACGTCACACCAGTAATACCTAAATGGTAGTGCAGTGGAATATCTGTCGTATAGTATGCTAGTCTTTTTTAAGTTTCTTGTAATAGGCGCTCTTTTAGCCATCAACAGGGCATAAATTCAGACTCTCCAAGGGCTGCTACTATGAAACTCTTAACAATCCAATAATAGTTTGCCCTACCTGGGATTCAGACCCAAAACCTCAATTAAACCTCATTCCATCACCATTTACATCACACACACACACATTTATTTACACACATTTCACTTTTTTTTTCACATTTGTTTTACTTTTTTTTTTCTCCTCATTTTCTAAAGAGTCACGAGAATGAGGTCTAATAACAAAAAGTATGGATGTACACAAACATAGGTTCTTACATTTAAGATGATTACAGCTGCTTCACATAAGCTATTATACAACAAATGGGAGTTAATTAATCAATTAAGTGTAATTTTGATTAGATGCTTGACTTGTGAATTAACAGTTCCTTGGTTCTTTGTCATGCACATACACAAATAAGGCAATTAAGTCAATGTGAATCTGGTGTGGAGAATAGATACAGTCACAGGCAGTAATAGGTTTAAATTGGTAATTCTTAAGAGCAATTTTCTCTTACAGATTGTTATTTGAAACCCATTTTATAGTAAAATAATCTCAAGGTTGTAATTGTTACTCTATGACAAAAAGCCTTATGAATTTGAGTATGCGTATACATAATAGTATTTAGTCATGAGTGTAGTGTGGTGCAGTTTTATTATGTAAACAGTCTCACCTCGCGCGCCTGCGCCATGTCCACGGCCCACGCCTGCAGGTCGCACTTGTTCCCCACCAGCACCATGGGCACCTCCTCCGCGTCCTTCACCCGCTTGATCTGCTCGCGGTACGAGCCAATGTCTTCGAAACTTTTAGCACTGTTCACTGCGAACACCAGCAGGAATCCCTCGCCCGTCCGCATGTACTGGTCCCGCATCGCGGAGTACTCCTCCTGACCCGCCGTATCGAGAATATCCAACAAACACGTCTCACCATCGATAACTACTTGTTTCCGATACGAATCCTCGATCGTAGGATCGTATTCGTCCACAAAGTGATTCTGTATCAGCTGTATAGTCAATGCGGATTTACCGACGCCTCCGGCGCCTACCACCACCAATTTGTACTCGGTCATCTTGCGACGAGTTAGGAAGAATATTTTTTCACACCACTAATGTCACTAGATCAGAAACTACGCCCCTTGTCGTGCCACACCTTTTAAATTACTCACATCGGCATGGCTGTCGCGACCTATGTTATTGCACTCGCTGTGTCCGTAAAACGGCTAATTAATGTATTATTAGAGGCAAATGCAATAAATAACAATGAGGCGGTTCACTCACCCTTTTACCGGAGTGGGAGTGCGCTCGGAAATGTTGTATGTTGATGAGTCATCGCTGTTTCAATGTAAAATAAGTTATTCTTTTACTATTATTTTAAAGCAATTAATTGTTTACGATCTGACTAAATAAATTACTAACCATGTTTTATAAGAAATAATTGATTCATGTTATATAAGAAAACAAAATGCATCCGAGACTGGAAATAAAAAAATTCAGAACGCACGCCAGGCTTGTATTAATTTCAACGAATAACCATAGATGGTGCTGCTGTTCTCCTTTTTTTCTGAATTTGTTACACAGCTGGACAAAACATGTTAAAATAACAACACGCTATAATAACACGTACTCAAATCATAACATAACATGTAGTTTATTTTTAAAACAATTTTAATAACAGTTACCAGGCTGGCAAATGTCTATTGCGGATAAAAAACAAATTCATAGGTTGTCGAGTTGACGTTTACTTTTTATAACTACATAATTATATACTTTGCGTAAAAAGAAAGGCTTGAAATCATTAAGTACATAAATTCATTTTTTTCAACCAGTATAATGTCTGGAGATAATAACGCCGAAGAAGCTACAGGAGAGACTTTGGAAGAAGCAGGAGCACTAGAAGCAGATGTTGGAGCTAATTTGTAATCATTTTATATTCCCTTCAATCTATTACTTTTTTCTTTATAATTATATAAAACCTACAAGGTGTACGTTAATATATTATGTACGCTTGGAGCACAAAATAATAACATTTTAGTGAGGCTCGGAGGCACCGATAATATTATAGCCTGCTTATTTGGTAGTGACATCTAGTGTAGTTGATAGGTAGAATGTTCTATCAGCTGTGGTCGTGTTTTACTCTAGGGGCGACACAACTAGTTCTCGTTCAGAAAGTATAGATAGCGGTACTAGTCGTTACTGAACTAGTATGTAACAGCACGCATTGTTCTTCAAAGGAGACGCATTCTTCTCCCATAGAGTACATTTTTATAAAGGGTAGGTCCCTATATAAAAATGTACTCTGTGGGAACCCCGACTTTTGCTCGAGTCAGCCCGGAAGTAGTTTTAAATCAGCCCCTATATAGTGATTCAATCAGATCCAGCCTGTTCATTTGCTGCCCTCCCTATCCCTGCGATCAGGGCCGCGCCGACTCCCCACAGGCGCCTGTGTGCGAAACCTATGAAGCGCCTCTTTTTTTCACGAATCTTCATGTTTCGACTTATTTTTTATTTTAAAAAGTTAATTTCGACAAAAGTTATGTTAAAACAATCATTAACACACAAACTATACTTACTTAAATTGTTTTTAGTGTTTTTAAACCGGCCAAGAGCGAGTCGGACTCGCGCACCGAGGGTTCCGCACAAACTTTTTAAAGGACAAACTTAACTTTACTATTCGTTCGATCCCATGAAACGGCTATTGCACCAACCGCAAATAATACGTTTGCAATAGTAAAATCCCTTTTTTGTATTTATTTGGGGAAAATTCTAAAATAAAAATGTAAGTATATTGTTTATGTATATTTTGGTACCCGGGGTTGCGGGACTGTTCGAAAGAGATACCGTGGCCAAAGGGCGATGAAGGAACATGGATGGGTTTTAGTCAGTAAAAGTCTGACACTCCCTCCTGCTCCGCCCAGAGCGGGAGGAGTCATTTGATGATTTCCCATCCGGAAAAAAGAAAAAAAAAAGGTATATTTTGGTATTGCTTACAAGTTTTCGCGAAAATATAAATTTGCCCATATCTTTTTATCGTGTTGACTCAGGACCTTGATTATATAAGTACCTACACATAGGTAATAGCACAGTAGTATTATATCATAATATTACCGTGGTAATAGCATAGAAATCTAAAAAACAGGAGAAGTGGTAAGGAGGCGTGTCGGTGTCCGCGCGACATGTCCAGTCGGCCATGTCATAGGCAAATGGCCGTCTCCGCGAACTAGTGTACTTTCGACCGCGATCGTGACAAATTATAGCAATTCCGTGTTGTTCAGGGGTTTTTTGTAAAAACCGAAGCATAAACCTAAACTTTGTTGATCACGAAATTACTTATCATATATAAGTACAAGTATTTTACTATATTTGTCTTTAAAATCATGAAAAACAACAAATCGTAAAATATTTGTTGCTTTTACTATATTATGTTTGTTTTCAAATATCACAGCGAGTGTACTATTTTTGCAATAAATACATTACTCTTTAACCACTACCTAAGTTTGTCGCTAAGTGACTGAACAAGCAATGTAAAAATCACAAAACGATATTTCATTATGCGGATGAATCACGTAGTACGGCCGCTCCTTCTTGCGACGAGTTAATGATGTGCTTGCTTGTGCAGATCCACTAATGTAGGCTATCGGCAATGTCGATTGACGAATTAAATATTACTATTTTAGTTTTATTTTTCAATTTGTCAACCGTTTTAACCCGGTTGGAAGATCGATGTCAAATAATGTTTTTTATGTATTTTGATTATTTTACAGCGTAGTAGAGAAATGCGTAACCAACTTTCGTAAAGTAATTTAATTAAATTTCAGGTTTAATCGGTGGAGTGTTTTTGGCTTTGAATTATCGTATATTATGCCTTATCTTAAGCCGTGTGGTATCCGGCAGAGTAGAATAGAACCAACCCATTACACTCACGGGTGTCGTATAAGGCGACTAATGTCTGAGGCAGAACACCTTGCGCCTCCGTAGACCAGAGAATGGGCAGCAGCGTTTTCTGTTAGTCTTTCATCACTGCGATCTCCAACCCGGCCAAGCGTGGAGATTACGGCAAATTCCTCCCATCGTGGGAGAGGCTTATGTCCAGCAGTGGACTCTATGGGCTGTTGTAGTAGTAGTGTAGTTGTAGTATGCCTTATCCTCGTGCTAATAACTACTGTTTCAAAAGGCCATGACAGCCTAAACCAACGTAACCGGATAGTTTATTGTTTTAATTTACTTCATAATATATTTTTTAGCAACATATTGTTTATTTTTATTATAATATTATATTCTGGACATTATTATTATTCAATTATTTTCAGGACCCCAAAAAATAATGTAAACTAAAATGTACACAATAATAAATGAAAGATTCGATAACTTTCCGATTTAGTCAATCACTAGCGTACTTATGCTTTTTCACAACACAACGATAGCGAGTGATGTTTTTGAGTGGGTAATGTACGGTGCATGGTAAATACACGCTGTGTTTGATGTCATAAGGTTTATAATTGATTGTGTAGTACGTTCAGTTTTAAGAAATGCGGGTGTGTGCGCGACTGCGTATCTATTACTTTTACTGAACTGCGTGTGTAGTAGTTGCCGTGTGGTAGGGGCAAAGTGAAGACACAGGGTTCCGATACATTTTCGACTTGCGGGCATATCTCTTCTTTATATCTATGGGTAATAGGGACTATAGACCTCATTATCTGGTATAAATTTCAACTTGCTAAGTCTAGCAGCCCACTTCTGAGAAAATCGGTGGTGACAAACGGACAGACAGGCGGACAGACAGACAGATTCCTTTTTTACCTTTTGGTTTTGAGGTACCTACGTAACCCTAAAAATCTTGTTGTTTTATCACAGTTTCTTGCACTCACTTTCGATTGAATGATTGTTCAATTTTTTTGGCTCTCTCGTTCCTTAAAGTCGGGGAATCCCCGTGACCCTGATCTCACCCCGCTTGCGTCGCACGCATCGCATGTGGTTGCGTTCATAAACTCAAACAAGCTTACGGCGCGGCGGTTCTTTTGATTGTAACGCTGAGCTCGTAACTAATGTAAACTAAAACCCAAATCGTAAAATTATACAAACGTGAATATAATCTTGGGAGACTTACCTATAATGACTGTTACGAACCGAACTTTTGGCATCACCTTTTCGGAACATTTTAACCCGTATGCTCCCGGCCGTGCCTCCAGAGGCACGGTGCATTGTTATTTTAATTGTGTCTGTAATTGCGGGTATTGAAGTGTTAAATTGTCTTCAAAATTCTAATATTACTTGACAGCGACCGCATTCAGTCAAAAAAGTATCGGGAATGGATGATTTGTTTATGGTTACAAATTAAAATTTTTGTTTTTTTTGTAGTTGTTAGATTGCATTGGCACAACTGTTTTCCATTTTGGCGCGGAGTTTGAGTTGCATCTGTTATTTATATTAAATACAGTGCTGGTTTTAGTAATATCATATATAGTGTGTATTGCGAATTTCATAATGGACAAAAATATCTAACAAAGAGTTTGTCTTAAATTTTGCATCGCCAATGGAATTTCGTGTTCGGAGTCACTGAAAATGTTACAGAAGGCTTACGGTGAATCGACTTTATCAAAACCTCGTGCTTATGAGTGGTTCAAAGCGTTCAAAAGCGGTCGAGATGTGATGGAAGATTTGCCTCGCTCTGGTAGGCCGTCAACGTCTGCAACTGATGTTAACATCGCAAAAGTGAAGAAAATAGTGACTGAAAATCCCCTTTCAACTCTAAAAGAGATAGCCGCCGAACTTTCTGTATCTCACGAGTCGATCCGTACCATTTTAACTAATCATTTGGGTATGAAACATGTTGCTGCTGGGCTAGTCCCAAAAGATCTGAATTTTCTCCAAAAACTCAATCGCATGAAAGTCGCTGAGGACATGCTAGAACGAGTCAGTTCGGACCCAACATTCAAACGAAACGCATTGTTACTGGTGACGAGACGTGGGTTTACGAGTTTGACATGCAAACTAGTCAACAAGCTTCGGAGTGGCGCCTTCCAACTGAACCGAAACCGAAAAAACCACGCCAAAGTCGATCAAAAGTCAAAGTCATGTTGACTGTTTTCTTTGACTATCGGTGTTGTGCACTCTGAATTCTTACCGGAAGGTCTAACGGTAAATAAAGAATATTATTTGAGCGTTATGCGGCGTTTAAGAGAGCAAATTCGACGAAAAAGGCCAGATTTGTGGAAAGAAAATTCTTGGATTTTGCACCACGACAATGCGCCTTCGCACAAGGCTATCATTGTGAACGAATTTTTGACCAAGCACTCAACAAATACCATCCAGCAACCACCATATTCACCAGATATGGCTCCTGCTGACTTTTTTCATTTTCCTAAACTCAAATTACCACTTCGTGGCACCCGTTTTCAATCGATAGAAGACATAAAGGAGAATTCGCGGCGAGAACTGAACTCAATTCCGAAAGCAGCGTTTAATAAATGTTTTGATGAATGGATTATTCGTTGGCGCAAGTGTATCGTTTCTAAAGGAGCATACTTTGAAGGTGATAAAATAAATTTGGATGAATAACAGACATTTTGTGTATTATTGATCTTTTCCCGGTACTTTCTTGACAGAGTAGTTACAATAAGCGCAATATATGTTTTGTTATTTACAAGGCATAGGTATGTTGCGCCTATAAATAAATAAATGTTGTTGTGTTGTAACAAAAATAATTTCGATGGCGGCGCGCCCATAATTGTCTTGGCGCCTGTGTGCGCCGCACACTTCGCACACAGGGGCGGCTCGGCCCTGCCTGCGATGCAGATGAAGCTCGTACCCCACAAGGAGTGCCCTTACGGCTTGTACACTTAAACACGATACGACGTCGCATCGTGCTACGACGCGGCATTGTTTCACGATGCGACGTCGTATCGTGGGAATCTACGTTTGTATAGTCAACCTACTGCTTATCTTTATATACCTATGCTTTTTAACAGGGAAATACGACCTATTTTTCCGAAGCACTAAAAGTTTTTTTGCTACTTGTTTTGATATAGATTTCCACGATACAACGTCGCATTGTGAAACGATGCCGCGTCGTAGCGTAGCACGATGCGACGTCGCGAAATCGGTGTTTCTTTAAGGTGAAAGCGTCAGGGTAGCCCGCGAAATTCAAATTTTCTTAAGTTTTTTGGAATTTGCCGACCAGTACTAGGTTGTATGTTGATTAAAATATTGTTCACGATTGTAAGACGTATGTAGTTACAGAATTATAATCATCAAAATCATCAATACAACCCTCCAAGTTCATAAAGGTCTCTCAATGACTTTGACCTTGAAAAAATCGTTCCTCGACTTATATGAACTTAGAGGGTTGTTTTGATGATTTTGATGATTATAATTCTGTAACTACATACGTCTTACAACCGCGAACAATATTTTAATTAACATACAACTTAACACTGGCCTGAAAATTGCAAAAAACGTAAGAAAATTTGAATTTCGCGCACTGGTTGGAGCATTCACCTTAAACAAAGTTAACTTGGATTGTCCTATCCGTGGCACCTACCTGTCACTCGGTGGATTGTGAATGTGATTCATAGAAAAAAACAAAGAAAACTTTTCTGAGACGTTTTGTTTCTAACGGTCCATAAGCTAAATGCCAAACAGACAGAGATAGCAACCTTCCGTTACCGTAAGTTATTGGAAATGGCCGTAAGTAAAGTTTACGAACCTGAAGTATTTTATTTATATTTTTCAGTGACCATCAGCTTGCGGGCATCGACCCCAGGCTGCATATCTCTATGGACCCCTTCGCGCACCGAGACCTGCGACCCGAGATGATGTTCATCCGCGAAGAGTTGCGGCAAGCGAAGGGTTGCACATTGGCTGTAAGTTTCATTGAGCTATTACTACTACGTTTAGAGAAGACAGCGCGAACAAAATCTGTGCAACAAGCGCTGCAGTGCGGGGCGCGCGGGGGGCGGCTAACCCCGTCTGTGGCCAGGAAGCGACTGAGTGAACTGCGGCCGGTCGACCCCATTTGAACGGAGCACAGCTTTTGTTCGCGCTGCACTGTCTTCTCTATACGTAGTAGTAATAGCTCAATGGTTAGTTTATTATTTTTTATTTAAGTTAGACAGTCGTTACAGGTAGTGGCCCAAAAAGTCTGACAACCAGTCTTACCACGTGGTATCGTATTGCTTAGTACTTACTGGGTTGTGGAGGTCAGGTATGCAGTCGCTCCGTATAAAATACTGGTAGGTATTCAACTGCATCCAGTTGGACTGGAATTGACCCCAACATAGTTGGGACAAGGCTAGGCAGATGATGATTTTAGTTAGATATGTTTCTTATTGTCGGTATCCGTCTCTCCCGCCATTTAATTTAACTTTGAAACCGCAACAGCTGTCAAGTTCGGGGTGGTTAATGTGGTTTGACTAAAATTTAATCAGTTAGGTGTAACTTCAAAGTTGGCCTCGTCTATTATTACTTTTGGATACGCTAATAATAACTACGCACCTTAATTGTATAAACTATTAAACAAGATGTGGCTCCTACCAAACCCCAGTTAATAGGCTTTTGTGTCTTAAAAAATCCTATTAGTCCGTCAGTTAGATTATCAAAAAATATTTGACCCGTATTTTTTCTTTTGTTACGTTAATCAAAATTGACGAAGATACGATGCTTTTGAAATTATCATTACGTCACGTCGTGGTATAATTTTTAGTGCGTTCTGACGTCACGAGATTAAAACTCAGAAACGCATCAAATCTCAGGAGTGGGCACTCCCGAGTTTTGATGCCTTCTAAGTTTGTGAATTGATTTACAACAAAAACAAAAAATGCGTGTCCATTATTTTCCAATGCTCTAACTAAATCTTTATTGGAACAAAAAACAACACAAAAAACGAAAAAACTGACGGACTAAATAGATTTGTAGTGTATTGATGGTAGAAACTAGCCTATTGCATAATAGTACATTATGATATAAGTGCGGTAAGTTGAAAATTACAGCCGAGGCGATATTGCTAGCCCGAGCCGTAGGCGAGTGCTTATAATAAAGCAGAGGCTGTAATTATCAAAGCGCACGTATGTCATACGACGTTTTATAACATATTTGCGAGGAAACTTTCTTAAACGAATAAATCTTTTACTTGTTCACTAATTAGCGATGTGCGCGCATCAGCGCTTTTTTTTAAGGCAAAGACACAAAAAACAGCCAGTATTACTAATAAAGTACCTAAATTAATATTTTTGTGTTTTTTTACAGATAAATGGTTGTAATTTACTGTCAAAATTAATTAAATTAAAGAATTAAATGTTCATTTATTATATTTCATCTCCCACAGTTAATTTTATTCATAAAATGTTGACCACTTTTCTGACATAAAAACTCTTTGCTAAGATTTAAAAAAGTACCGTTCCTTTTTGACAGAGCATCTTGATAAACCGTGCGTTGCACATTACATTACTGCACAAGTACGTAATGAGATACATTACTATATTGAAATGTGTGAAATAAGAGACCCTTTACGAGCAAATGTGTTATAATAGTACATTATGATACAAGTGCGGTAAGTTGAAAATTACGGCTGAGGCGATATTGCTAGCCCGAGCCGTAGGCGAGGGCTATAAGAAAGCAGAGGCCGTAATTATCAAAGCGCACGTATGTCATACGACGTTTTATAACATATTTGCGAGGAAGTAAATAAAATACGGACTTTCTTAAACGAATAAATCTTTTACTTGTTCGCAAATTAGCAATGCGCGCGCATCAGCGCTTTTTTTTAAGGCAATGACACAAAAAACAGCCAGTATTACTAATAAAGTAAATTAATATTTTTGTGTTTTTTTACAGATAAATGGTTGTAATTTACTGTCAAAATTAATTAAATTAAAGAATTAAATGTTTATTTATTATATTTCATCTCCCACAGTTAATTTTATTCATAAAATGTTGACCACTTTTCTGACATAAAAACTCTTTGCTAAGATTTAAAATAGTACCGTTCCTTTTTGACGGAACATCTTGATAAACCGAGCGTTGTACATTACATTACTGCACAAGTACGTAATGAGATACATTACGATATTGAAATGGGTGAAATAAGAGACCCTTTACGAGCAAATGTGTTATAAAATAATAAACAAGATGTAGCTCCTACCAAACCCTGTTAATTCAGTTTACGTTATGATTAATAGACAAACAGGTCCTACTTCCTTAATATTATCCTTAAGCACAACCACAAGGCCATCGCATCTACTGTAGTTAATAAATTGGCAGATGAACATATGTCTACAGGATATAATCACATATAATTACTTGCTACCTACACTTATCCTACATCTGCTCAGAACATCACTTGCGGATTGTGGTCGCTTCTCAAAGTCACGTCGGTCGGTTCCTTGACATCAATAAACAGTCCTCAACGACAGACTTAGTAAACGAGACTTGTGTTTGATCAGGCAAGCGTTTATAATGTAGAGTCTCAGTGGTTTTTTCTCAGACTCTTGACTACAACACTTCGTTGACTAAATTGTTATGTACTATCGAGGACACTCCCGCCTGACCTCCACTAAGCCCATTTTTGCTTGCACTAGCAACATAAAAACGCTCTTTAGCCCCGCCCCGTTGACTTTGTGTAGAAAAAACGAATGAAAAGATACCGAATCGGCCGAGCGCGTTGACGACGCACGCCAAACGAGAGTTATTGTTATTTTGCGCGCCAAATTTGACGCTTTCCTAATAGGCCCAAACTTTAAGAGGGCGTGGCTCGGCGCCTCCGCATGATTTAAGCGAAAAAAATTAAAAATGGTCAGGCGGAAAAGACCCTGATAGTACCGACTTATAGACATGAATTAGGAATTCATTAGACTCTTCATGCATCTTTTGCTTTTGCTGAGCGTCGGTTTGAATCCCAGGTCAGGCCGAGTTTCAAAGAAAGTCAGCAAAAAGGAAGGGGTTCGTAAGGACCGATGCCTGCCGGGGTTGCGGGACAGTTCGAAAGAGATACCGTGGCCCCGGAACACAAAGGGCGATGACGGAACATGGATGGGTTTTAGTCAGTAAAAGTCTGACACTCCCTCCTGCTCCGCCCAGAGCGGGAGGAGTCATTTGATGATGTCCCATCCGAAAAAAAAGGCCGGGTTTCACTGGGTTTTCCGTTAAGAATTTATCAGTAGCGTCCCATAGTTTGGTATGATACTCTCGGTCCAGGGCCTCGGTACGCAAGTTAAGCGTGTGTTCCTCTGTGGCCGGACCACAGTTTAGTACTCAGATGCTATAGTTCGAAATAATACCTACCTAAAGTCTACTTTCATCGGAATATATAATTATTTTTAGTACCTCAAGAGATATCTTTTTAATTAACAATTTATGTGGCCCGGCCGCTCTCTGGCCGCGCCACCTCAAATTAAATAGAGTATAGTGAACTATTAATAAATTAATATCCCGAAAAAAAACTACCTAAAGAGTACCTTGCATACGACAAATATGGTCCAATAAACCCCTTTAGTTAAGGAGTTATTGGTCGTTGGGTGTGGTCCGGCTGGAAGGTATACTCTGCAGCAAGTCAGTTTTGCAATATTTAATATTAACTATCCATAAATCAATTTATATAATAGTACCTTTTCTCTACTCTTCGTTGATACTTTTTTCTCTCAAGAAACTATTCATTTTGATTAATTAATCTTTAAAGTATGTGCTGCGGCTAGGGAGCATTACTTTCAGCAAATATAACGAATTTCATGCAATATGCTTTATTTCTTTATGCCAACGAAAACTGCATAATAAGTACTTTATAAAAAAACCTGGACTTCATTCATCTATAAACTTCTATTTTTATTACAAACAATGATTTTGAAAAAGGTGCACTTTTTGGTTTTTGTTTACTATCTACCTAATAATAGGTGTGCGTTTCGACCGCGTGGCCACGGCGTTTTTTTTTTTAAAACTATGCCAAGATTTGTAAAAGTTCTAAAGATTCCCAAAACCATAAATTTGTCAAAGTCATGGTTAAAAAGTTATAAGGGTTTCATCATCATCATCATCATCAGCTTATTAATGTTCCCAATGCTGGGACACAGGCCTCCTCTGAGAGAGAATGGGCTATCGCAGTGCAGTGCAATGCGCGCTCGTACACGGACGTGTTTCCACTGTGCACGGCACGAATTTTATTCGCGTCTTGCGCGGCCATAGCCGCTGCCCGTTACAACTATGAGTTCAAAAAAACTTATAGTAAATGAATTGCTGGCATTCCTAGTCCATGCCATCGACTACATGGACGAGGTGAGCATCCTGCAGATTTGCCGGTCCAATTTCAAGGAAGACGACATAAGCAGCGGAAAACTCTTGCTGTTCCAGTCTCAGTCACGGCGAAGAGATGGAACCGAGAAGAGCCTTCAGGATATCCTCGATATGTTGATGAAGACTGACCCGGACGACGTGCCAGATTTCGTGGCGAAGGAGCTAAGTAAACTGCCTCTCGTCACTTTCGATCACATCGACGTTACACGGCTGCTAAAGAACATCACTTCCCTGAAAGCGGAGATGACCAAAATGCAGTCCAGAATGGAGGTTTCAACAAAAACTAATACCGAACTACGTGCGGAAATAGCATTATTGCGCAACGTCGGTTCGGAAATTGGGTCACCTGAGGCCTCAAAGGTGAACACACGTCGAGGGGCGCAAAATGCAACCATCGGCAGTTTTGATTCGGCAAACACAAGTGCTTCACTAGTTGCCGATAACGCTGAGCAAGCGCTGCCCGCCGCCGTCATCGCCCGCACCACAACACCGGCTGCGGAAACGTCACGCGTAGGTACGTCGACCCGTAAACGTGCCTATGCTGCAATTGTCACCAGCGGTAAAACTGATGCGTCGCAACCTAAGCGACAAACCAGGAAAGGGGAAATATTGAAAATGGGTGCTCAACCTGCCCTGGCTGTGGTCCGTAGCTCCGTGCCAAGAACGAGCCAAGTGGATGAGGAGAGCTTTATTAAAGTAGAAAGGAGGAAGAAGAAGAAGAAGCCCTCTTCTCGTAACCTGTGCGGTACCACACCGCGTGGACCCAACATGCCGCTGCGTCCTGCTGTGCCTACGACGCAGCTGTACATTTCACGTCTGCATCACTCCACTACAACTGAGGAAGTGGTGCAGTATTTGAAAGTGAATACCAACTAGACTCTGAGGGTCAAAAGGTTGGAATCGCGCCACAACATCAACTTTAAGTCATTCGTGGTACGAGTTCCAACCCACCATCTACAGACCTGCATGAAGGAGGACTTTTGGCCGAAGGACGTCGTCTATCGACGTGTCCGAGGACGGTTACGCGACACCACGCAGCGAAACACGACGCCGACAACGTTGCGTGTATAGTTTTAGTCTCTTATGTTTAAAATATGTATTAGTATATTATTGTTGTTAAATATTATTTTGTGTAGTTTATCTATGGGCGGGCCTAGTTGCCTGATAATAAAATGATTATTATTATTATTATAATCCACCACGCTGGCCCAGTGCGCATTGGTAGATGTTACACGATGTCAAACGATAAGATACAAAAATATAATTATGTTTATAAGAAAAATATAAGAAACATACGACTCTTCATTTTTAGGGTTCCGTACCCAAAGGGTAAAAACGGAACCCTATTACTAAGACTTCGCTGTCTGTCCGTCTGTCCGTCTGTCCGTCTGTCCGTCTGTCTGTCACCAGGCTGTATCTCATGAACCGTGACAGCTAGACAGTTGAAATTTTCACAGATGATGTATTTCTGTTGCCGCTATAACAACAAATACTAAAAACAGAATAAATTTAATATTTAAGGGGGGCTCCCATACAACAAACGTGATTTTTTTGCCCTTTTTAGGGTTCCGTACCCAAAGGGTAAAAACGGAACCCTATTACTAAGACTTCGCTGTCTGTCCGTCTGTCCGTCTGTCCGTCTGTCCGTCTGTCTGTCACCAGGCTGTATCTCATGAACCGTGACAGCTAGAGAGTTGAAATTTTCACAGATGATGTATTTCTGTTGCCGCTATTACAACAAATACTAAAAACAGAATAAAATTAATATTTAAGGGGGGCTCCCATACAACAAACGTGATTTTTTTGCCGTTTTGTCTAATGTATAGATAATGGTACGGAACCCTTCGTGCGCGAGTCCGACTCGCACTTGGCCGGTTTTTATTTAATTTAGGATCCTTGAGAAATAATTTATAATACAATAGGTGGAAAGTTTTCTGTAAACAAGTCATGGTCACCCTATCGAAACATTCAAAACGTTATTACAGGTTTAATATTATCAACAAAAAAAATACTTTTTGCCTATTATCGTTAGTTCTACTTAATTAGGTTTTGTTTACAAATAAAATTCAAGCTATTACTTACTTTCTTCGATAAATAATCACGACTTATTTCTAAGCAATACCGTACTACAGCTCCTGAAATATAAACCTAGGATTTTTTGTGTATTTTTACAATTTTTGACAAATTCAAATCTGTTTTACAAAAAAATTCAGACCTCTGTGATGCTTTTTAAGCGAGATATCGGCGATAACGTATTTTTCACCGTTTCAATGGCGCGGCCATTGGGTTTTAAGCCTTACAGCTCCTAAAGTATAAACCTAGGTTTTATTTTTTTATTTTTACAATTTTTTTATAAATTCAATCTGTATTTCCCTATATTTCAGTTGGTGCAACGCCTCGTTTTAAAGATCTCCGTGGCCGCGCGGTTCTCCGCGTTTCGATGGCGCGGCCACGTTCAAACCCTTATAACTTTTTAACCATAACTTTGACAAATTTATGGTTTTGAGAATCAACTTTTACAAATTTTTACAAAATTTTGGCAGTTTTTAAAAAAAAAAAAACGCCGTGGCCGCGCGGTCAAAACGCACACAATTTGACGAAGTAAGTGAAAATTTTGTTTTAAAATAAACAATAAGTACCTATACGAATAACAAATATATTTATTGTAATAACGCCTGCACATTCTGCTAACATTGTAACGCTTATTCTATTAACTTGTAATGCAAATTGCTTACAAAATATTGGAAGGCGTTTAAAATGTATACTAAGTTCCGCAATTTATAAAACCTATTGTATTAACATTTTTTTTTGTTTATATGTGATTATAAAAATATTTATTTGTTTTTCGTATACTTATTGTTTATTTTAAACTAAAATTTTTACTTACTTCGTCAAATTAACTACCTATTCTTAGGTAGATAGGTAACAAAAACCAAAAAGTGCACATTTTTCAAAATCATTGTTGATTTGTTGGTAATAAAAATAAAAGTTTATAGATGAAGTCCAGGTCTTTTTATAAAGTACTTATTATGCAGTTTTCGTTGGCATAAAGAAATAAAGCATATTTCGTTATATTTGCTGAAAGTAATCCTCCCTAGCCGCACCACATACTTTAAAGATTAATTAATCAAAATGAATAGTTTCTTGAGAGAAAAAGGTATCAACGAAGAGTAGAGAAAAGGTAATATTATATAAATTGATTTATGGATAGTTAATATTAAATATTGCAAAATTGACTTGCTGCAGAGTATACCTTCCAGCCGGACCAAACCCAACGACCAATAACTCCTTAACTAAAGGGGTTTATTGGACCATATTTGTCGTATGCAAGGTACTCTTTAGGTAGTTTTTTTCGGGATATTAATTTATTAATAGTTCACTATACTCTATTTAATTTGAGGTGGCGCGGCCAGAGAGCACTGTCTGGCGGCCGGACCACATAAATTGTTAATTAAAAAGATATCTCTTGAGGTACTAAAAATAATTATATATTCCGATGAAAGTAGACTTTAGGTAGGTATTATTTCGAACTATAGCATCTGAGTACTAAACTGTGGTCCGGCCACAGAGGAACACACAGTTAAGCCGTTGGCCCCACACATGATTTCTGTCTGGTTGTATTGGATTGCCTTTATATAGGACTACGAGAATGAGTGAACCTGTGTTTGTGCACACACTAATTGTGCGCTATACCTGCCTAATATTTCCTGTGTCAGTGAATTGGGCACCATGATCACACGGTTCCTAATGAAAATAGCACAATCAAGGATTCAATGACAAAAAAAAATACCTATTTAAAAAACTTGTCCTTATTTAAAAAAAAAGTTGATAAGAAGTTGGAACTTTGACCTGTCTGGAAAAAAAAATGACGGCGACGGCACCTTTCGGCTTCGTTAAGCGTCTTTTCACACCCATTGTTAAGATAGGCTTCACTTGCTAAAACAACTATGATATTTTAGGTGGATTGCAATGTTTCTATCAATAATATTATGTATCAGCATGTAGCATCAACAGTACCTGTAAAATCAAGATACTAACCAAGTGATTTGTAATCATTGTTTTTATTATGCTAGTGTCCCTAGGTACTCGCTTAGGTACTTCATTAAACGGAGTGTATAATTATAACTAGTATTTGCGTGGGTGCGCGAGCTGCGCGCAGCTCGCGTGTTGTCGTGTTCTTGAGAAGTATTCCTTACCATCATAAAATTTTGAGAATCCATAGGAATCCTTAAAATAATTGGAAAATCCGTTACAACTACTTCTAAATCAGTATGAAAACCCATAAGAACCCCTAAAACATTATAAAATTAATATAAAAAAAACCTAATAAAATAATTTAAGTAAAAAACCTTACTTAAAAACTGAGACCCATTAAAAAAAACATAACCCTAAAGTTGCTTGTCGTCGCCCCTGAGTTACGCTTCACCCACTCGACCTTCGTTACGCTACGGAGGTCGCCGGCTCGCTTCGCTCGCCACCTCCCCCCTTCTCTCCACTCGGTCTCGCAGGTTCGCTCCACTCGAGACTTACCACCACCGGACAGGTTTCGACGCCTACTATAATATTTGTTCAAACACTAAAACACTATCTCTGACCGTTACGAAGTTATAGCCCTTTTATTTTTAGGGGAGGTTGGGGAGGGGAGGATACCCTCCGTATATAAATGTATACGCTCCTCAATAATAATTTATAGTTAAAATCAAAAAGCCGCTACGTGTCCTAGTTTCCGAGATACGATGGGGGGGGGGGTGAAGCGGGGGAGAGTGGGGAGTTTTGAAAAAGATTTTGACTAACGCGTTGCCCCTTTATACGAATCTGAAAAAAAAAATGTTCCAGGTCTCTCAACTTCCGAGATCCGCCTAAAGGGGGGAGAAGGGGGACAAGTGGGTCATTTTTTGAAAACTGGTTTTTACTTTCCCGAGCCTCCTCTATACGAATCTGAAAAAAAAAATGTTTCATGTCTCTTTGTTTCCGAGATACGATAGGGAGGGAGAGGAAGGGGGATGAAAAGGGGAGGTTTGGCACTTTTCCCATACTCGCGGGAGTTACTTGTTTACGAATCTGTCAAAATATACCCACCTCCCCATCCACCATCAGGGAGAACAATTCTGTCAGTGAGTCAGTGAGTGAGTGGTAATCGAGCTTTATATAGTATAATTCATTCAGAAAAGGCGAGGCTTGTTTGATTTTTGTTATACAGAATTGCTTAGTGTACATTTTGTTAGATTTTCTATAGATATTCTGAAATCAAATATTTAACATCTTGTATTCAAACTTATTCAAAAACTCTCTAAAACATAATTTTCATCTCGCAATTTAAATTATTTTGGTTGGTTTTAGATTTTCGTAAATCAATTCAAATTGCATTGTATTGTATCTCTAGCTTGGCGATTACATGAGCTAAATTAGCAACTCTATTTGTGGTGGTTCTAATTTCGTTTGAAATACTCTTTTAATAAAGTTCTAATCAGCTTGCAATACAAAGTGGTTGTTACGTCAATCACTATGCGGCCGAATAGCGCGAAATCAGTGTTTTTTTGCGATTTACAATAAATCTATGGATTTGACTAAAAAAGTAAAACACTATAATGCTAATATGTTGCTTGTAGAATTATTTGCCAAAAAATCAGAATGATCGCATTTTAGTGTGGTTTTTACTCGTTAAAAGAAATTTTTAGAGTTAAGTTCGTGATGTTTTTCAATAGAATAAAATTTGTGTTATTATGTTTTCAAAACACTATCGTACTAGCAAATATCCTGAAGAATATCATATGTTTTTCTGGTTTTGTTTATTGCAGTGAATCATAATAATATGCTTTTTTGCATTATAAAACTCGCGTTTAGCTCCTGTAGTCACCTTAATACGTAAATAATGACTTTGTTTTGTACGAAATGAGCAAATGATAAGATAGGTTATTCACACATAATTGCGTAGGTAACCTGTCTGCAGATTATTCGCATAAACACGGTGGTATATCGCGAAGAGCTGAAATAAACAGCGGTTTTCTACAAAGTGCAATACCTATACACCGTTATCTATTACCGTAGAAAATAGTACATTTTGATACAAGTGGAGAAAGTGTGTCATTGCATTCGAGGCGGAATTATAACACCCGAGCCGTAGGCGAGGGTGTTTTTGAGCCGAGAATTGCAATAACAAATGTCCACATGTATCAAACGACGTTTTTCAATACACTTTTGAAGAAATAAAATAAAATAACGAATAATATTTTTGTCATGAACTATGAAACTATGATTTAAATTTTCTTTTTTTTTGCACTTTGGTCTCGCCGACGTATGAAGCCGTTAAACAGCCTAATATAAAAAATAGATTTATTTTATATTTTTGAATTCAGCACACAAATAAATGTTAATTTGTGTATAAAAGTAACTATTACTAGTTCGTAATTATGAACACGTGGTTTAGTGAAGACTGCATTGTTCATTGATCTAGTGGGCGCAAGTGCGTAGGTACTGCGGAAAATGCGGATTTTCCTTTAGGAAATTTTCCTTCAGGAATTTCTTAGTATTCCAAGTCTGGATTTGTGCCCGATTGTTGGCAATAGGCTCGGTCCCTGTTACATTATGGCACTTAAAGACATACAAACAACCTTAAACATACTTGACGTTTGATTTTGTAATTATTTGGATAATTTTGCTAAAAACTAAAGCAAAAAATGGTAAATCAATTTTATTAATGTAATTTAATTGAACTAACCCCATTTATTAAGAGCAAAAAACACATCCGCTTCTGAGAAAAAAAATCCGTACCTACCTCATTAAAACCTACCTAAATTACACAATAAAGAGAGACACTTGAAAATGACATTGAACTTTTTTTTTTGTGATTACATAATAAAGAATATTTTATTCTATTTTAAATTTTTCCTTCGTCCACATTATTTATTTAATAAAAAAAAAGTTTTCATCAACTGAAATATCCAATATAAGTGATAAAACTAAGCACCTTTTACTTTTATTATGAGTTGAAATGTCATAGACTAACTTGGCAGTGGGTCGTACCGCGTCGGCACTCGATTTATAATAGTTAACTTCCTACTCAAGGGATATGGTACGTAAGTACATTCATCGGAGACACCAAACTGCCGTCGTACAGTTTATAACTAGTACGGAGGGTGTTATCCAATTTGTTTCTCACAAAACTAGCCAATAAGTTTCAAATACCTACAATCATCAATTGTAAAATTGTTTTTTTTTTCTACATTTACATGTTGATATAAAATTGTAAACATAGGCTAAGTTTAACGGTAATAAAGTTTATAGATTATAGATTATATCTAAGTTAGTCCTTTCCAAAGATTTATACTAATAGATTTATTATCCGGCTTCTAAGATACAGGCGTAGCCTAGTTAGGGGACTAATGTTGTCTTATTATGTTAAAACTTATAGCTTATGCTCGCGAGTTCGTCCGCGTGGAGTTCGAAAATTGACCCAAGGGGTTATACTACTGGGATAAAAAGTATCCTATATGTTAATCCAGGTTATAAACTATCTGTGTGCTAAATTTCATCCAAATCCGTGCTGTAGTTTTTGCGTGAAAGAGTAACAAACATCCATCTATCCTCACAAACTTTAGCATTTTTATTTATTTATTTAACACTTCAAGCAAAAAGTACTTTTTCTACAAGTCAACCTTTAGGTGATGCAGGGACAAGCAGTGGTAGGTGTGTACATCTGAAAATAATTTAATTTATACAATGACAAATAATTAATAATATATATAATAATAATAATATATTTAATTTGTTTTTAATTAATACATTTTTAATTTAATGATAATATTTTGAAGCCAAACCTATAACGTGGAAGTAGTTCTTGTCTCAAAGATGAAACCATTATTTCACGAGAAAATCACTTTTCTAATTTGCAAAGTTTTTACAGATAGTCGTGACTGCACAAGTGCACATCTAACGATTCAAAACGTTGGGTCCTTCCTACAAGGCCACACTTAACTTAACCCAAGTTAACTTGACTTATGTAAACTTATGGTCTATTAACTCGTGATATTTTGGTAATTTTCTTTTTCTCGTCCTATATTTATTCAATGAGTAGATATTTTTCATTGTTTTTGAGAAGTTTCGGATTTTACATCAGACATTATATAAATAGCCATATTTTTGTTGGAAACCTCACATCAGTTTTTATCACATAAATGTACAAAGAAATTGAATGAAAATATTTTTTTACAGAAAGAAAAATAATACTCGCCATTTTCGCCGCCTAAATCAGGCGGCGAATATTTTTGTCTGAAAAAAATATTTTAATGATTTTATTTTAGAATTTATTTATTTGTAAGGATGGATTTTACATAGTATGATGTTAATATTTTTTTAAGTTCTGTTCACTCTACAACAAACACAAATACACACATACCCCACACACCACACATGCTCTGTACAAATATTAAATAATAAAATGTCACTAAGTACTTACAATAAATGTCACTCGTCGTTTACTGTTAGTATAGGAACTGGTTCTCCATAATCAAATTGTTTAAAGGTCGAAAAACCCACGTACGAGACGAACCTTCTCATTTTCACATCCATTGAAAATCTCGGACACAATGCGAGTGGGGAGCCACAACACGGGATATGCCACACCTTCTCTAATGTCCGTCATGCACAACTAATTCCAGGACTTGAATGAGGTAAACCGGCAAACGACAGAGCTGTCCAGGTCGCTACGCAGTAAACAGGGTGTAAACAGACTCTTCACGAAGCCGTCAACCAAGCATTCTGTACATCAAACTAAGTGACTCTACGCAACATTTTTTGCTGGGAAATGACTTTGTTTTGGGGTGAAAAGTCACGTTTTCCTGTAGGACTCGAATGTACTTAAAACTGTGTGCTGGTGGCCTACCATGACGTCTTAAAGCAGGATCGATTTAATTTTATTCCAGTGAGGGAAAGAGATGGCGCTAGACGTCCTCTACAGCTCCGTCTCTTACCCACACTGGAACGAGAATAAAACGATCCTGCTTTAAGACGTCATGGTAGGCCACCTGATGGATGGATTGAATAGTACGGGGGTCGTGAAGGTGCTTAAAGAAAAAATCTTACATTAAAAATCTTACATTAAAAACACGAATTAAAAAAAAAAGTTGGAACTTTGACCCCCAATATCTCCGTAACGTAACTAGAAAGTTCCCAGGTATGGTCTTGACTCTAGAACAAAAAAAAAAATCTCAATGACGGGGAGAACAAGTGCCTTTCGGCTTCGTTAAGAGTCTTTTTACACTGTTTATCCTGGTTAGAAGAAATCTGAGTCATCGATTCGAAAAGAAGAAGAACGAGCCATTTAAAATGAGCTCTGAATTATCTTTGCTATTAACTTTTCGTGGAAATTAATAAAATACCGTGTCAAACACGTTGTCTAAAAATAACAAACACTTAGGCATTTCATAGCTTTAGGGATTGCGAGAACAGCTGCGTAGTGAATAATGAAAAAGGTGAGGAAAAGTAGTTTCCTTTCTCATGTGTTGTTTTGTAGGTGTTTCGTTTCAAAAATAGGTTGCGAAGCTAAGATACACAGAAATCTAAAAAAGAGGAGAAGTGGTAAGGGGGCGTGTCGGTGTCCGCGCGACATGTCCAGTCGGCCATGTCATAGGCAAATGGCCGTCTCCGCGAACTAGTGTACTTTCGACCGCGATCGTGACAAATTATAGCAATTCCGTGTTGTTCAGGGGTTTTTAGTAAAAACCGAAGCATAAACCTAAACTTTGTTGATCACGGAATTACTTATCATATATAAGTGCAAGTATTTTACTATATTTGTCTTTAAAATCAAGAAAAACAACAAATCGTAAAATATTTGTTGCTTTTACTATGTTATGTTTGTTTTCAAATATCACAGCGAGTGTATTATTTTTGCAATAAATACATTACTCCTTAACCACTACCTAAGTTTGTCGCTAAGTGACTGAACAAGCAATGTAAAAATCACAGAACGATATTTCACTAAGCGGATGAATCACGTAGTACGGCCGCTCCTTCTCGCGACGAGTTAATGATGGGCTTGTGCAGATCCACTAATGTAGGCTATCGACAATGTCGATTGACGAATTAAATATTACTATTTTAGTTTTATTTTTCAATTTGTCAACCGTTTTAACCCGGTTGAAAGATCGATGTCAAATAATGTTTTTTTATGTATTTTGATTATTTTACAGCATAGTAGAGAAATGCGTAACCAACTTTCATAAAATAAGTTAATTAAATTTCAGGTTTAATCGGTGAAGTGTTTTTGGCTTTGAATTATCGTATATTATGCCTTATCCTAGTGCTACTAACTACTGTTTCACTAGGCCATGACAGCCTAAACCAACGTACCTGGATATTTTATTGTTTTAATTTACTTCATAATATATTTTTTAGCAACATATTGTTTATTTTTATTATAATATTATATTCTGGACATTATTTTTATTTAATTATTTTCAGGACCACAAAAAAAAATTACACAATAATAAATGAAAGATTCGATAACTTTCCGATTTAGTCAATCACTAGCGTACTTATGCTTTTACACAACACAACGATATTAGCGAGTGATGTTTTTGTGTGGGTAAGTTGTACGGTGCATGGTAAATACACGCTGTGTTTGATGTCATAAGGTTTATAATTGCTTGTGTAGTACGTTCAGTTTTAAGAAATGCGGGTGTGTGCGCGACTGCGTATCTATTACTTTTACTGAACTGCGTGTGTAGTAGTTTCCGTGTGGTAGGGGCAAAGTGAAGACACAGGGCTCCGATACATTTTCGTCTTGCGTAGCATATCTCCTTCTTTATTAAATCAGTGCTAAGATATGATGCAGTAAAACCACGGTAATATTATAATACAGTACTCCGACTTCATACAAACGGACGAAACGCGAACTATACCTACGCGCCTCGATCGCAGGGTGCGCCCGGGGCGCAGACAGTCACGGCTGTACCGCAGTGTCGAACGGACGGTGTGTTGTTTTTTAACAATAACCGCGCGATTTTTTCTCTAAAAATCAGTTAATATGACGAATAGGAAGTATTGTACTGTTTTTGGTTGTATGAATTCGTCAATAACGCATCCAGACATAAGTTTTATTAAATTACCTGGAAACTCTGAAAGGTAAGACTATAAAATAATTTTACTTACTATTAGGTAGGTACATAATGTGTGTCTTTTAATGGATAAGTATTTCCTTTTATCTCACAAAAAAAATGTGTTTGGATTAATACATAAATCGAATAGAGTAACGGAAAGTTATTGAGACGAGTGAAAAAGGTAGTTATATGCGGTTCTGAATGAATCATGATACGGTAGGTACCTACCTACTTACGCTTGTGTTAAAACTTCGGTGCATGTGTGTTTTGTTAGTTTGCATAATTCCAAAATCTAAATAAATTTGTTAGTTTGCAAATCTACCAATCAAAAAACAACACGCATTTTTATTGAACACTTCCTATTCAATATACAAAGTATTTCATTTATTTATATAAAAAGGATATTTACTATCACAAAACTAAATAGAAACAGAAAGTAGGCAAATGTAATTAAAATGCTGGAGATGGGCAGCCCTTACGCATGTTTACGTACCGCGCGGCTGTAGGCATTTATTTCTATCATGCGGCCGAGATACACTACAGTATACTGTGTAAAACTGTCAGTTTTTGGGGGCTGGTTGCTACCATATATACCAAAATGTCATTGGGTTTTTCCATCAGGAATTTCTTAGTAGCAGCCAGTCAAAGTGTTGGCAGAGTTTATTAAATAACTTCTACCATACACCAACCGACAGATTTCAATATTTTTTTTTTCGAAATTCTGGGTCGTCCCAAATAGCCCCGTTATACTATATTTAAAAACCTCTTTTTTGCTCAGTCAGTTAAAAACGCGTATAGAAATGAGAAATCTACGAATCCAAAATATGGATGTATTCAAAGTTTGAGTGACGGTTTCTTCCTAGGCAAGCGTGCTCCACCACCCAGTGGCGTGCAGTGGTTCTCCACGGAGGGTAGGCCACGAAATAATGATAGCAAAAAATATAATTGTCGGCGCTACCTATCTTGGATTTTCAACTCATTTTCATTATCAGCGACTCCAAAAACAACGAAAACGACACCCATGACGAAAAAACCGAAAATTTTCGTCGGCGCCATCTTGGATTTTCATGTTGACCTCATTTTCATTATCAACGACTCCAAAAACAACGAAAACGGCACCCATGACGAAAAAACCGAAAATTTTCGTCGGCGCCATCTTGGATTTTCATTTTGACCTCATTTTGATTATCAGCGACTAAAAACACCACGTTAACGACACCCATGTGCCACCCCATTGCAGGCGCTTCATCGCTTCACATCAGGCCAGTTGCGGACAAACGCAAACCTATTTAGGAAAAAAAACCGGCCAAGTGTGAGTCGGACTCACGGATGAAGGTTCCGTATCATTGTAGCAGGACATTATTATTTTCGGACGGACAGACGGGAAGCGGAGGCTTAAAAACCACACACCAAACATAGAAATGAGATATCAAGACCAAGTAAACGTTTTATGACTTATTAGTAAGTTTTTGTGATGTGGGTGGTGATTTGCTAAAGTAGAAACGGAGTCATTGACCATTTAAATTATCACACTGTAAAAATAGGATGCATAGCTTAGATTATATAATGTCTAGATGGAGCGTCGCCCTACAATCAAAACATAAAAAACGAGCCAACAATTTCAAGCCTGTGTGCGTGCAGGCGGTGTTTTACACTGTCATACTGTGTCTCTGTGTGCGTGAATAATGTTACCAGCTAGTACAATAATTCTCCCATAAGTCACATATTAAAAATAATAGACTAATTAAATAAGATAAGTTTTAGGTGTATGTATGTAGTAGGTATTATTCAGTTTTAGTAGTGTCTTTTTATTAAGTATGTAGTTACTTTCTTCGATAAATAAAAAAACACTATTTAAATTTAAATAGAGTTGTTGAATGTTGTATTAAATCAGCTAGTTAATTAAATAAGTATTACAATTGTGCCGATTCCCTTGTTCGCAAACTAAACTAAAATTAGACTATTTCTATCTTTTTCTCTCTGCAGTAGTTTCTGAAACTACATTAGTTTTTGTTGGTTTCTACGTGGCATCTCCGCGGCTTTTTTGAATGCGATCTAACCATCGATTCCTGATAATAGAGTATTCTAAAAAATAAGATGTTATGTTGATCACCATATTCTACTCATTCAATAATTATGTTTGTTAAGGGCTGATTATTCATTAGTCAGATAACTTTTATCCAAGGAATTAAAATGGAGGTTAAATTACCGATTTAATACTTTTAATCAGTGCCAGTTATTAATAATATATATATATATATATAAATTAATTGCCGTTCATCGCTCTAAAACTCGAAAACGGCTGGACCGATTTGGCTAATTTTGGTCATGAATTGTTTGTGGAAGTTCACGGAAGGTTTAAATGGTGATAAATAAGTAGGTAATAGGTAGGTAGGTAGGTGGTAGGTAGGTAATAGGTAGGTGCTAGGTGGTAGGTTGGTAGTAGGTAGGAAGGGTGTAGGTAGGAAGGTAGTAGGTAGGAAGGTAGTAGGTAGGTAGGTAGATAGGTAGGTAGGTAAGCTCATGTGACGCAGACGATGTCGCGCGGGTCAGCTAATAGGTAATGACTAAAATGTGAACATGAAGTCGGTATCAAGTAAATTATTTACCTAGCTAATATAATAACAAGTTTTACTTGGCATCGACTTCAAAATCATATAAAGAAAGACTTAATACGAATTTATAAACTTCACCTTTTTTTAAATCGATAAATAAAGTAGACCAACTAAATAATATAAACGTAACCCTAGAATGTGGCAATCAATGTGGCGACACTTGGGGGAGGCCTATGTCCAGCAGTGGACGTCTTTCGGCTGAAATGATGATGATGATGAACCCTAGAATAACTAATTTACCCACAAAAAATGACGTTAAGTTGGGAGAATGAAAAAAAGAAACTGGCAACACTGATAAAATATGGCGTAATTTTATGTTCTTAAAAACAAAACAGAAATATATCGTTTTTTGGTTACCTACTTATCGATGATAGGCGATGTGCTTGGTATTTTTTACCCTTCCTGTATAATTCCGGCACAGTTTAATAGCACATACCGTCATTTTATCGCTGTTATTTGTTTATTACTTAGCGCGCGTAATACGTGGTGACGCCAAAGCGGCACGATCTGCATTAATCGGCGGGTAAGAACTTGTAAGCCAACAGTTGGCTGATATTTTTTGACACGTTTGCGCGCACTTGACGCTCCATCTAGACATTATATAATCAAAGGATGCATAGCTATGATATTTCTTATGAAATAAGCAGTATCTTTGTGCTCTTTCTTCATGTTATTATATTGTCCTGTTAAGTATTTTGTGTGTAAATTATTACGTTAATAAATAATAATTTATATACAGGGTGTAAACAACCTCATCGCGAAGCCGCCAACCAAGGATTCTGTATATCAAACTAAGTAACTTTACGCAAAAATTATAAACGACAACATACAACAACAACATTTGGGGGTGCAAAATCATATTTTGTGATGAAACTCAATGTAACGCACTCAAAACATTGTTCTGATGTACTTATGCATTGAATTGTACGGGGGTCGTGGAGGTGTTTAAAGTAAAAATCTTATATTAAAAAGTTGTATTTAATAAAAACTTGTCAAAAAGTTGGAACTTTTTGACCCCCAATATCTCCGTAACTAGAAGGTTCCCAGGTATGGTGTAGAACAAAATCATCGATGAGTATGTAGTATGAGTACGAGAGGTATTTTACACCCTTTATAAAATCGTTCGTATCTATCGTTATATCCACATGATCACTGTTCGACGAACAGATCTAGTCAAATATTTTAAAAGACTGCAGTTGCATATATTTTTAGTGATAAATAGTGGCTTGTGTAACGGCGTCATTGACTATTTAAGTGTTTCTGAGCTGAAAATTCTGAAATTCAGCAACGACCCAAACGCAATGACTAAATTAGTCTAGATTTAAGTTAGAGTAATCACGTATCTACCTTTTTATATTGGTAGAGTGCTTGTGCTTTAAAAGATCCACTTTATGTTAAAATGGTGGAATTAGTCTAGTCTTGTAGATTATGACTTTAACTTTGAGTATTTACTGCTCCTCGTTTTAACTGGCACTAGAAAAAGTATTAGGCTAGCATAAGTTAAAGGAGCTATGTATTCAAATAACTCTGGGAAAGTGTGGTTGGTTAGAACTACCTAATTACTATGATTGAAATACCATCTAGGCCGTAACTTCACGGAAAGTAGTTACTAGGCTTACATGAATTGAACTTATGCTAGCTTAGTATATTTTGCTGGGTTATAATTAACAAGACAATTTCAGCTG
The DNA here is from genome assembly GCA_905147715.2 of Xestia xanthographa. Lineage (NCBI taxonomy): Eukaryota > Metazoa > Arthropoda > Insecta > Lepidoptera > Noctuidae > Xestia > Xestia xanthographa. Next base: position 4,607,177 of record LR990661.1, on the reverse strand, counting down.
TTAAGTTGTAGAAAGAAAGGATCAAAACATTTAATTGAAACATTTAATTAGCTAAGCTTCGTATGAATTTCAATTTAGGCGACTGAACCGGAATAATAAAATTGCAATATGCAAGAGTGTGACACGATTGGTTGTCTCTCGTTGGGAACCCACCGAAGTTATAAGTAGCATTCACGGTGTTTGGATATGTGCCCGGTTGATGGCAATAGGCACGCCCCCTATTACATCGGATTTAAAAAAACATAACCAGCGAAATGTTGGTGTACTATTAGATACACCTCTGCCTACGCCTGTTGGATATGTGCCCGGTTGATGGCAATAGGCACGCCCCCTATTACATCGGATTTAAAAAACATAACCAGCGAAATGTTGGTGTACTATTAGATACACCTCTGCCTACGTCTGTTGGATATGTGCCCGGTTGATGGCAATAGGCACGCCCCCTATTACATGGGACTTAAAAAACATAACTGGTGAAATGTTGGTGTACTATTAGATACACCTCTGCCTACGCCTTTTGGTTATGTGCCCGGTTGATGGCAATAGGCACGCCCCTCATTACATCGGATTTAAAAAACATAACTGGTGAAATGTTGGTGTACTATTAGATACACCTCTGCCTACGCCTGTTGGATATGTGCCCGGTTGATGGCAATAGGCACGCCCCTCATTACATCGGATTTAAAAAACATAACTGGTGAAATGTTGGTGTACTATTAGATACACCTCTGCCTACGCCTGTTGGATATGTGCCCGGTTGATGGCAATAGGCACGCCCCTCATTACATCGGATTTAAAAAACATAACTGGTGAAATGTTGGTGTACTATTAGATACACCTCTGCCTACGCCTTTTGGTTATGTGCCCGGTTGATGGCAATAGGCACGCCCCCTATTACATCGGATTTAAAAAATATAACCAGCGAAATGTTGGTATACTATTAGATACACCTCTGCCTACGTCTGTTGGTTATGTGCCCGGTTGATGGCAATAGGCACGCCCCCTATTACATCGGATTTAAAAAATATAACCAGCGAAATGTTGGTATACTATTAGATACACCTCTGCCTACGTCTGTTGGATATGTGCCCGGTTGATGGCAATAGGCACGCCCCCTATTACATGGGACTTAAAAAACATAACTGGTGAAATGTTGGTGTACTATTAGATACACCTCTGCCTACGCCTGTTGGATATGTGCCCGGTTGATGGCAATAGGCACGCCCCCTATTACATCGGATTTAAAAAATATAACCAGCGAAATGTTGGTATACTATTAGATACACCTCTGCCTACGCCTGTTGGATATGTGCCCGGTTGATGGCAATAGGCACGCCCCTTATTACATCGGATTTAAAAAACATAACCAGCGAAATGTTGGTGTACTATTAGATACACCTCTGCCTACGCCTGTTGGATATGTGTCCGGTTGATGGCAATAGGCACGCCCCCTATTACATCGGATTTAAAAAACATAACCAGCGAAATGTTGGTGTACTATTAGATACACCTCTGCCTACGTCTGTTGGATATGTGCCCGGTTGATGGCAATAGGCACGCCCCCTATTACATGGGACTTAAAAAACATAACTGGTGAAATGTTGGTGTACTATTAGATACACCTCTGCCTACGCCTTTTGGTTATGTGCCCGGTTGATGGCAATAGGCACGCCCCCTATTACATCGGATTTAAAAAATATAACCAGCGAAATGTTGGTATACTATTAGATACACCTCTGCCTACGCCTGTTGGATATGTGCCCGGTTGATGGCAATAGGCACGCCCCTTATTACATCGGATTTAAAAAACATAACCAGCGAAATGTTGGTGTACTATTAGATACACCTCTGCCTACGCCTGTTGGATATGTGTCCGGTTGATGGCAATAGGCACGCCCCCTATTACATCGGATTTAAAAAACATAACCAGCGAAATGTTGGTGTACTATTAGATACACCTCTGCCTACGCCTGTTGGCTATGTGCCCGGTTGATGGCAATAGGCACGCCCCCTATTACATCGGATTTAAAAAATATAACCAGCGAAATGTTGGTGTACTATTAGATACACCTCTGCCTACGCCTGTTGGATATGTGCCCAGTTGATGGCAATAGGCACGCCCCCTATTACATCGGATTTAAAAAAAAAAAAAACTGGTGAAATGTTGGAGTACTATTAGGTACAGCTCTGCCTACGCCTTCGGGGATTACAGGCGTCTTGTTATATTGTTATTTAAGAGCTATAGAAACCGGGCATGGACGGCCTAATATACAAATTATTTTTAAAATATCGGGAAGCTGTACCGCCGGTATCTATATAATTAGGTTATCGGCGCCAGGTGTCGACCTCGGTTTACGTATAAAATAATGATATTAGGGGATAAAGTATGAAATTGCCGATATGTACCTACTGAAAAATTGAAATTCGGTTTTTTCTAAGATATTAACATACCATACATATAAAATACCGATCCAACAAGGCATCACAACTTTCAACACGCATTTCTTTCTGCAGATCAGTCAAATCATGGGGCACCCATTTTTCATATTTTTTATCTTATTGATTTGATGCAAATGAATCAATATTGTAGGTAGGGTAAAGTTAAACTATGCCGCTAATTCCTGGGTAGTTTGACTCGGATCGGCTTCTACGATCTCCTTCAATTCAGCGTTATTCACCTGTGTGCCCGGTCTACCACGTGGTTCGTTCTTCCAGTCGAAGTTTCCATTACAAAAACGCACGGTGCGTTCATTAGCAGTCTCCTCTCCAAACGCAACGTTGATATTGTGAGCCGTTTCTGCCGCGTTACTTCCGCGTCTGAACTCGTATTCAAAAATAACTCGGGATTTTCGAAGTATCCATCTTTACAGCTGAATAAAAAAAACAATTGAACGTCGAAAATCGAATGTTGCACATTTTCTAAAAGAAGAACCTCATAGGTATCACGTGAAAAAAGTTTCACGCAAAAATCTCACACCATGAAGAGTTTATGTCGGTATCACGTGAAAAAGTTTCACGCAAAAATCTCACATCATGAAGATTTTATGTCAATTCGAAGTGTCTATTACTATACAACGGCAATTTCATACTTATACCCCTATTATTAATATAGACTTCGACATTTATTAGACAAGATATAAGCGGTGAACTCTAAGAACTAAATTATTCTTCAGGTGAGCCAAACGAAAGTAATGTATCAGTAACTGATGTCCCCATGGATTCTAGAGTCTGATGCCATTATAGGGAATGCTAGTTATTTCGATCCAGAGCTAATGTGGACCACTGTTCGCTGGTTTTGTTAAGCTGCAGCAGTCTGTCGCGACGTCTTCTGGCTATGTCTGTGGGCTCCAGAAAATTGCTATTTTGGCCCACAGCTCATTGGGCATGCGGCAGACGTAGCAAACTCTCTTACAACCTTACAACCTCGACAACCTTACGACATTAGGGGATATTTTCAAAAATCCTTCCTTAGTGCTTAAGTTCGTTGATTATGAAACTCTTGTGCTAAATTTCGTGCATTTAGACCCAAACGATTTAGGCTGTGTCAGTGAATGAATCCATTTATGGTTTTACTAAGTAAATTTCGAGGCTCGCCTCGATGAAACCCACAAGATACTTTTACATGTTACATTCTTTATGCTAATACGTTAATCTCAGCAAATATATTATAGTAAATTTAATCACCAGGTACGCCGTACAGCGCTCAAGAAACTTCTCCTCCAGGATTTCAAGCTGGAGGACTGCCAGCTTCGAAACATGGGACTTGCGTACGCGCCCCCGGATCCGTGAACGAAAGTTTTTAAGATAACAAAAGCGCAAATTAAAAAAATTCCTAAAATTTTTGTTGTAATTTGCAGGTCAGTTTCAGGATTTTCAAATCAAATCAAATCTTAAATGTTTATTTGTTAGGTTTTCAGGAAGGTTGATTGATAAAAAAATGTGTGTTTAGTAGAATTATAAACATTAGAATCATTTTTATATCAAGTAAGTATCAATAAAGCTTCGCCATTCAATAAATAAAACCCACTGTTACATAAGGAACTTAAAAGTAGATTAAAACTCCTTTCATCTTATTACTCCAAAGAATGACTTTATGAAGCATCATTTTAAGCGGCCATGAAGTTAGTGAATTGTATTGATGATTCTAAGGATTAAAATTCTGTGAATACATATTTTATAAAGGCACACATTAGTAAGTCATCACCATAAAACCAGATAATCATCATCACTCTCTGCTCTTGTACCACTTTATTTGGGGTCGCTGAAGTATATCTTCTTCTTCCATACTTCTCTATAACTCGACATCTCATCAGACTTACTCTTTACTTGCCATTCCATCGCCACCCATCGTTTCTTTCGTCTTCCTCTACTCTTAGACCCATCCACATTCACACTACATGTAAATTGAAAAATAAGTAAGAAAATTATTATATCTAGGGCCACTTAGCGCTTCTTCTTTAACTTTTACCAACTTCAGCCAACTTGTCAAGTACGTCGGAATAAACTTCATGAATCGTAACTTGTTTTTATTACTTGTAAACTACGAACAAAGTCGGGAGAAATTTAATTTCGGATCGTTGGAAGTTGGAAATTGTATTCATTGATGTGTGTAATGGAACCGTGTTATTAGAAATTGGTGGCTTTTGTACTGTTCTGGTTGGTAGTGGTGGAAGCAAGTACCTACACCAAAGTGGGGTGAAGATTACTAGGTATAGTGCCAAATATCATCATAAGCTTGCATAGTCTTCGCTTTGTTCGTCCTTTCTAGGCGATGATCAAAAAGATAGGTACGTAATTTTACCATTGAAACGCGTGTGGCAAAGATTTTAGCTAAAATCTATACTAATATTGTTACGAGCTGGGTATGGGATAAATTAATTACTACCGATGAAACAACTGAATAACTTTAATAATTACAAAACACTTCAAACTCAATCACAAGTACACCACTGATCACTATTCACTTAGATATCGCACTTACTAGATCACCTCGATTCGCTCCGTACTGTAGCCAAAATAATACTGCCTGCTCCCGCAAACACGTCGACTATTTATATGACGACCGAACGTTTGAGAAAGATCCAGAATCTTCTAGACAATTCATACTAGGTCATTGTCCTACGAGAAACTTCCACAACTTTTGTACAAAGGAAAGAAATAGGTACTTTATGTCCTGGGCGTACGGTCGAAATTACAATGACAACTTCCTGATGTATTTTATAGGTAGTTTGCGAATTTGTACCTACATCATTCGATACATACCTACTACTACCTACCTACTTAGTTGTAGGTACCTACTATTAGAAGCTACTTGTATTGTAGGTATGGGTACGACGTAACACTGCCCCCTCCTTAGACATGTTCGTCTCGAGCATCATTAGGCCCGTAGTATCGCGCCAATCGGTCTATATGGACAATCTTAGGCGCACCTCGTGGACCCTTCTGTATTCGGTAGGTGACATCGTTGATCCTAGTCACGACTCGGTATGGTCCATCCCAGTTTGCTTGTAATTTCGGAGACTTCCCTTTGCTCCGTACTGGGTTATGCAACCACACCAGTGAACTCTCGTCGAAACCCCTACTATTTGCCTTCCGGTCATAACGGGTCTTCATCTTCTCAGACATCTGTTGGCCGGATTGTCTAATATGCTCATAAACATCATTCAACTTGTTACGCAAGTCATTTGCGTAATCTGTTACACTGCGTGGAGCATCAGGGGGAGTTCCAGTGATTAAATCTGCAGGCAACCGTAATTCCCTTCCAAAGTTCGCGAAGGCGGGCGTCACAGTCGTACTTTCGTGGACTGCGCTGCGGTAGGACAGAAGAAACGGCTGTATGTGCTTGTCCCAATCCCTTTGTCTGCTTTCCACGACTTTTGCCAGATATCTTTCCAACGTTTGGTTGAATCGTTCCACCATTCCATCAGATTGTGGGTGGTAAGAGGTGGTTCTGGTTTTGTGGGTACCCATTAATCGACAAGTCTCCTGAAATACTTGCGATTCGAAATTCCTTCCTTGATCGCTGTGTATTTCTAAGGGTACTCCAAAACGACAGAAGACTTCCTGAACCAATTTATCTGCGACAGTTGTAGCTTCTTGATTAGGAATGGCGAAGACTTCTGGCCACTTTGTGAAGTAATCCATGACCACCAAGAAGTACTTGTTTCCGCTCTCACTTTCTGGAAATGGTCCCGCAACGTCTAGTGCTATCCGTTCCCAAGGGGCTCCAACGTTGTACACTTTTAATGCTCCTCTGCTGCGTGTTTGGGGTCCTTTCACGGCCGCACAACTGGTACATTTGCGACACCAGTCCTCCACATCATCTCGACAGTGAATCCAGTAAAAGCGTTCTCGAATTTTTAGTAAAGTCCTTTTTACCCCCATATGTCCTCCCGAACATCCATCATGGTACAGCCGTAAAACATCCGGTACCTTAGCTTTAGGGACAACCATTTGTAGATGACAGCTGTCCCCTCGAACGTTTTCCCATTTACGGCACAAGACTCCATCCTGGATGACCAAGCTGTTCCATTGCGCCCAATAACTCTTCGTGATGGAACTCATCGCAGCCACATCACTCCACTTGGGTTTAGGAGCACCAGCTTTGATCCACTCGAAGATCGGTTTGATGTCCGAGTCATTTTGCTGAGCCTGCTGTATGGTTTCCTTCCATTCATCGCTGAGATCCGTTCTTAGAATCCTCACAGGCACCACTTCCTTAGACTCCTGTCTGGAACTGTGCTTCCGATCTTCAGTCGACGGTCTTCTTGACAATTCATCTGTTTTGCTGTGGTTTCTCCACTGTTGCTGGGCAGTCATTCCAGCCGCTTTTCTCTGCAGAGATTGGTCTTCTCTAAGGGTGCTGCGCTTAGGACAGCTTGACCGAAGGTGACCCCTTTCTCCACAATTGTAACACTTAGGGCTGTATCCTCGCGAACGCTGGCGTACAGGTGATGTCACAACTTGCTTTGGGTAGCTTGACGGAAGATGATCCCTTTCTTTACCAGTATAGCACCTAGGGCTGTACCCTTGCGCACGGTCACGTACAGGTGATGCCACAACCTCCCTGACGTAGTGTGTTCCATGGTCTTGCCTCGCTGCCTCTACTTCCAAGGCATGGGCCAACGCCCCTTTCAGTGTCTCATGATGCCCAAGTCTCACGGCGGCTCTAACTTCCACGTCGCGTATCCCGTCGACAAACGCCTGTACCATATTTCCAGTGATCAGTGCAGGGGCAGACTGGTATGCTTTCCGAACCAGCTTTTCAACTTCCAGGGCCCACTGCTGTAGGTTCTCGGCACTACGCTGGACACGATCCTTCAACTTAGCACGAAATACGTGCTCCAGGTGCGCGTCGCCGTATCTGGACTCTAACGCCTCCAGCAGCTGTTCGTAGGTCACATCCTTGCCAAGCGCTTCAAGAATGTTGAGGGCCTGGTCTCGGAGGCCCAAAGTGAGCGCGGTCATGGCTTGAGATTTTGTCCATCCATTCGCCTTCATAACGGCCTCAAATTGAATTTTATACGCCGACCACGAAGATGTTCCATCGAATGGAGGCACCTTAAAGCCCCGCGCTGAAGGTGCAGGAACTACTGAAGCCACAGTCACATCTCCAGTCTTCAGTTCTCCCAAAGCCTTCTTCATCCCAGCGATCTGCACTTCGGCCTCTGAGATGCGATTCTCGTGCTGGTGTACCTGGTCCTTCATAATCTTGAGCTCTTTGCCGAAAGTTGCATGAAGATCCTTTATGAGGATCATCTGTTCTTCTTGACGGCGAGCCTGCTCCTCTTTATCTCGTTGCAACTGCTCTTGTAACTGGCGAGCCTGGTCCTCTTGACGGCGAGCCTGCTCCTCTTGACAGCGAGCCTGCTCCTCTTTATCTCGTTGCAACTGCTCCTGTAACTGGCGAGCCTGGTCCTCTTGACGGCGAGCCTGCTCCTCTTGACGGCGGGCCTGCTCCTCCTTATCTCGTTGCAACTGCTCCTGTAACTGGCGAGCCTGCTCCTCTTGGCGGCGAGCCTGCTCCTCCTTATCTCGTTGCAACTGCTCCTGTAACTGGCGAGACTGCTCCTCTTGACGGCGAGCCTGCTCCTCTTGACGGCGAGCCTGCTCCTCTTGACGGCGAGCCTGCTCCTCTTGACGGCGAGCCTGCTCCTGCAGCAGCGCCATTAAAGCTGACAAGTCTGGCGCTACTGATGCTGGAGAAACTCCGGATGGACCAGCGACTGGCATTGACGTAGGCTGGACTCCACCCGGTGTCTGTGTCGGAGAGTCTCCAAACCGCCTTTGGTCCATGTCCTGCTGTCGCTGACTCCTGGTACGGATACCGTCCGTGTTGTCCTTTGGTAGAACTGGCATAATTTATCCCTCACTTCTGGCACCAAATTGTTACGAGCTGGGTATGGGAAATTAATTACTACCGATGAAACAACTGAATAACTTTAATAATTACAAAACACTTCAAACTCAATCACAAGTACACCACTGATCACTATTCACTTAGATATCGCACTTACTAGATCACCTCGATTCGCTCCGTACTGTAGCCAAAATAATACTGCCTGCTCCCGCAAACACGTCGACTATTTATATGACGACCGAACGTTTGAGAAAGATCCAGAATCTTCTAGACAATTCATACTAGGTCATTGTCCTACGAGAAACTTCCACAACTTTTGTACAAAGGAAAGAAATAGGTACTTTATGTCCTGGGCGTACGGTCGAAATTACAATGACAACTTCCTGATGTATTTTATAGGTAGTTTGCGAATTTGTACCTACATCATTCGATACATACCTACTACTACCTACCTACTTAGTTGTAGGTACCTACTATTAGAAGCTACTTGTATTGTAGGTATGGGTACGACGTAACAATATTATAAAGAGGTAACATTTGTTTGTAAGTTTGTATGTAGGGGGTAATCTCCGGAAGTAATGAACCAATTTTAAAAATTGTTTCACTGGTAGAAAGGTACATTATTGGTGAGTGCTATAGGCTATATTTTATTCCCGTACTCCCACGGGAACGGGAACTACGTGGGTGAAACCGCGGGACGTCAGCTATCTAAATATATAAAAGAAGAAACTGACTGACTGACTGACTCATCTATCAACGCACAGCCCAAACCGCTGGGTCTACAGATTCCAAATTTGGCAAGTAGGTTCCTTATATGGTCTAGGAGTGCACTAAGAAAGGATTTTTCAAAATTCACCCCCTAAGGGGGATAAACGGGGCACCAAAGTTTGTATGGGGAAACAAGATTAGTTAGTCTATTTTATTCGAAACTTTACAGGAGTGCTCTTATTAATAAATAAGTAGAAACGGGTTTCAGGATTTTTCAGAATTCAACCCCTAAGAGGGGGAAATGGGGTGACAAAGTCTAAAAATCAATGCACAGCCCAAACCGCTGCGTCTAGAGATTCCAAATTTGGCACATTGGTTCCTTATGTGGTCTAAGGGTGCACAAAGAAAGGATTTTGCAAAATTCATCCCCTAGGGGGTTAAACGGGGCTCCAAAGTTTGTATGGGAAAACAAAATTAGTTAAACTGTTTTATTCGAAACTTCACAGAAGTGCTCCTATTGATAAATGAGTAGAAACGGGTTTCAGGTTTTTTCAGAATTCAACCCCTAAGAGGGGAAAATGGGGTGGCAAAGTATAATAATCAATGCACAGCCCAAACCACTGAGTCTGGAGATTCCAAATTTGGCACATAGGTTCTTTATGGGGTTTAGGGGTACGTTAAGAAAGGATTTTTCAAAATTAACCCCCTAAAGGGTTGAAACGGGGGTCCAAAGATTACATGGGGAAATAAGATTAGTTAGACTACTTTATTCGAAACTTAACAGGAGTACTATCGATAAATGAGTTAACATTTGTGTTTCAGGTTTTTCAGAATTCAACCCCTAAAGGGGGAAATGGGGTAACAAAGCCTGAAATTCAACATAGGTATTGTTTGTATGGTGAATTGGGTCGGGTGTATTACAAAAACAACGATTTTAAGATTTAATGTGGCGGACCTGAATTACCATCATTCCCTGTTGGGGTGCGATGGGGTTGAAATGTCTAAAATTCAATATGGGTGTCGAAACCGAGATTATCAGGGGTGCTGATGTCGAAAATATGGCATTTATTTTGAGATCCAGAAGATAGCGGATTCAACTTCTATAAAGGGTTATTGTGATGATGATGATGATGATGATTGTTATAATGATGATGTTGATTGTGATGATGATGATTGTGATTACGATGATAATGATTGTGATTACGATGATGATTTTGATAATGATCATGATGATTGTGATGATGATTTTGATTACGATGATAATGAGTTTGTTAACGATGATGGTGATTGTGATAGTGATGGTGATTGTGAAAAGGCGGTGATTGTGATGGTGATTGTGATGCTGATAGCGATGGTTGTGATAACGAGGATGGAGATTGTGATGATGATGATTATGATGAAGATGATCATGATTGTGATTACGATGATAATGATTGTGATAACGATGATGGTGATTGTGATAGTGATTTGATTGTGATTGTGATTGTGATGGTGAGGGTGATAGTGATAGTGATTGTGATAATGACGGTGATTGTGATGGTGATAGCCATGGTGATCGTGATTGTGACAGTGATAGTAATGGTGATTGTGATGGTGATGGTGATTTTGATAGTAATGGTGATTGTTATAATGATTGTGGTTGTGATAGTGATGGCGATTGTAATCATGATGATTGTGATTAAGATGATTGTGATTAAGATGATTGTGATTAAGATGATAATGATTGTGATTACGATGATAATGATTGTGATGGTGATGGTGATTGTGATGGTGATTGTGATGGTGATTGTGATGGTGATTGTGATGATGATTGTGATGGTGATTGTGATGGTGATTGTGATGGTGATAAAGATTATGATGGTGATTGTGTATGTGATAGTGATGGAGATTGTGATTGTAATAACGATGATAATGATTGTGATTACGATGATGATTGTGATTACGATGATGATTGTGATTACGATGATGATGATTGTGATAACGATGAGGGTTATTGTGATAGTTATTTTGATGGTGATGGTGATTGTGATAGTGACGGTGATTGTGATGGTGATAGCGTTGGCGATTGTGATTGTGGTTGTGACAGTGATGGTGATAATGATGAAGGTGATTGTGATTACGATGATAATGATTGTGATAGTGATTGTGATTGTGATGGTAATTGTTATGGTGATGTGACGGTGATTGTGATGGTGATAGTGATAGTGATGGTGATTGTGATACTGATTGTGGTTGTGATAGTGATGGCGATTGTGATCATGATGATTGTGATTAAGATGAAAATGATTGAGATTAACATGATAATGATTGTGATGACGAGGATGGGGATTGTGATGATGATGATTGTGATTACGATGATAATAATTGTTAAAATGATGATAGTGATTGTGATCGAGATTGTGATGGTGATTGTAATGGTGATTGTGATGGTGATGGTGATTGTGATAGTGATGATGATTGTGATTACGATGATAATGATTGTGATAACGATTATGGTGATTGTGATAGTGATTTTGATGGTTATTGTGATGGTGATGGCGATTGTGATAGTGACGGTGATTGTGATGGTGATAGCCATGGTGATCGTGATTGTGACAGTGATAGTAATGGTGATTGTGATGGTGATGGTGATTTTGATAGTAATGGTGATTGTTATAATGATTGTGGTTGTGATAGTGATGGCGATTGTAATCATGATGATTGTGATTAAGATGATTGTGATTAAGATGATAATGATTGAGATTATGATGATAATGATTGTGATTACGATGATAATGATTGTGATGGTGATGGTGATTGTGATGGTGATTGTGATGGTGATTGTGATGGTGATTGTGATGGTGATTGTGATGGTGATTGTGATGGTGATAAAGATTGTGATGGTGATTGTGTATGTGATAGTGATGGTGATTGTGATGGTGATAAAGATTGTGATGGTGATTGTGTATGTGATAGTGATGGAGATTGTGATTGTAATAACGATGATAATGATTGTGATTACGATGATGATTGTGATTACGATGATGATTGTGATTACGATGATGATGATTGTGATAACGATGAGGTTGATTGTGATAGTTATTTTGATGGTGATGGTGATAGTGATAGTGATGGTGATTGTGATACTGATTGTGGTTGTGATAGTGATGGCGATTGTGATCATGATGATTGTGATTAAGATGAAAATGATTGAGATTAACATGATAATGATTGTGATGATGATGATTGTGATTACGATGATAATAATTGTTAAAATGATGATAGTTGGTGTGATCGAGATTGTGATGGTGATTGTAATGGTGATTGTGATGGTGATTGTGATAGTGATGATGATTGTGATTACGATGATAATGATTGTGATAACGATGATGGTGATTGTGATAGTGATTTTGATGGTTATTGTGATGGTGATGGCGATTGTGATAGTGACGGTGATTGTGATGGTGATAGCCATGGTGATCGTGATTGTGACAGTGATTGTGATTGTAATGATGATTATGATGGTGATTGCGATGATGATTGTGATAATGATGGTGGTTGTGATTGTGGACGGCTTCACCTCAGTATAAACTCGTAGGCCTAATGTCGGAGGCTACCTTCGATGTGATCGTGTGGACTGTATATTTTCTGGTATCTTGACTATCGATTTAAACAACTTGCTTGGTAACAAAAACACTTTAATTTTCACTGATATGAGTACAGACACCACGCACGTTCAATGGCAAACGGAAGAGAGATACATAGACAATTTTGATTGTTGACCATAGAGTAAAAAAACTAAAACTAACTTTGTGTTGCCATAAACATACTGCCACGCCAGGCAAACAGTATACAATTCCTCGTTCTACCTTAAACAGTATTTACAGGCCGTTAACTGTTAAAAAAAAAACATAATAAATCTGCAAGAAACTATAACTAACAACCATATTCTTATCTACTATCTAATAGGAAGGCACTATAGTATTGCATCATTCTAAATTTAAATACACGAAAAGTCCTTTTCTTTCAAGTTTGCTTGCTCTACTTAAACATTAACCTAAACAAAGGCAAGTACATTCTTAAGAAACAAGTAATGTATAAGGTTACAGGTAAGTACAACTCTTAACGATAATCAACTAATAACTAATGTATATTATGTATCTGTTAACACAATACCTATTATAAACACCCTACAATAACAGGTACGTATTCAATATTATATATATCTTGACAGAGTAACTAGTTTTTATAATTACATATAAAAATAGAACATACATCTAGATAGATAGCTAAAATTAACATAAAGACATCCTTAAATTAAATTTAAAAATTAATATTCAATAGGCAGTACACTTATGCTTTGCAATGACCTAGTATATAATTTACCATTAGCTGTTTTAAGCTGCAAAGCTCGAACCTTGCCGTCATTTCCAGGAAATACATTCACTACACGTGCCATGGGCCACGCCAAAGGAGGGGCATTGGGTTCTCTAATAAGTACAAGTGCACCTACAGTTACATTAGGCATAGATTTACACCATTTACTTCTATTCTGTAAAGTATTCAAATAATATTTATACCAAGCTTTCCAAAATCTTTGTTGTAATTGTATACATTTTTGCCAGAAACTCAGTCTATTTGCTTTGGTTTCTGAAACATCTACTTCAGGGTACATAGTTAGGGCTGTACCTATAAGGAAGTGGCCTGGAGTCAGGTAACAGTAATCATTGATATCTTCAGAAAGAGGCAAAATAGGTCGCGAGTTGAGCACGGCCTCTATCTGACATAAAACAGTGTGTAACTGCTCATAAGTTAATGCAGCATCTAATACAATTCTTTTTAAATGGTACTTCATACTTTTCACAGCCGCTTCTGCAAGCCCTGCGAATACCGGTGCATAACTAGGCGTGAAATGAAACTTGATGCCTTCTCTCGCGGCATAAGCTTGCACAAGCGTCTGGTGATCAGCAGAACTATTAAGCTTGTACAGCTCAGCTAGCTGGTTCCTTGCCCCACGAAAACAACCACCGTTATCGCAAAATACGTCGCTGGGCAAACCACGCCTACTGATAAACCTTTTAAAAGATGCCAGGAATGCATCAGTTGACAAATCTGAAGTCAACTCTAAGTGAATTGCCTTCGTGACAAAGCATACATATATGCATACGTAACCTTTCTCTTTTCTCTTTTTCTCTTTGTTAACCGTTTTCTTACACGCGAATTCCTGACTTGGATTGGCCCAGCGAAGTCCATGCCTACTTTTTGAAATGGTCTGCATGATGTCACGCGGTGTTGAGGCAAGGATCCCATTAATTGCTTCGCTGCACCAGCTTTCAGTCTAAAACAAACCAAGCATTTATGAGTAACTTTTTTGACTTGTCGCATGCCATTAATTAGCCAGTATTTTTGATTTAAGTTGGCTAGGAGTGACTTAGGTCCAGCATGTAATAACCTAACATGTTCACTCTGTATAATAAGTTCAGTTATTCGAGATTTTCGAGGTAAAATGATAGGATGTTTCTGTGCAATCGGTATATCCGAATTGTCTAAACGACCTCCTACTCTGATCAGGCCCTCTGTATCCATGAATGGATGTAGGGTTTGCAGTGGCCCTCGCACGGTGTTACCCTTCCGCAACGAGTCTATTTCTTCACAATAATGTATTGACTGCTCATGTTTAATTATTGAATGCATTGCATGTTGCAGCTCATTAGGACTGAGAGCACCTTTGAGTTTTGTATTCTCTTTTAGGTTTCGACAAAATCTGTGCACATAAGCAATTACCCTCATCATCTTTCCTATCTCTGAATATTTATTTAATACTTGAAATATATTATGCTGTATACCTGCTGTCAACACGACTTTAGCTGGAGGGGTGGACGTGGAGTTCGCCTTCATTTCAGGTAAGCTTTCAGGTAAGACTAACCTTTCAGTATCAAAGTTGTACCTCGATTGCAGAAACTTCGGTCCCTCCCACCAGAGGGCGCAGGTCGGAAGCTCCTGAGGGCTGATACCCCTACTAATCAAATCAGCAGGGTTCTCTGCGGAAGGCACATATAGCCAGCGCCACCTATCGGTTTTTTGCTGAATTACCCCCACTCTGTTCGATACATAAGCCTGTAGTTTAGTGAGTTCAGTTTGAATCCAAGCTAAAGTTATTTTGGAGTCGGTAAATAGGTACACATCATCAATTTGAATATTTTTATGTAAAGTATCATAAACTCGCTCCATTAAAACGGATAGAAGCAATGCAGCATTAAGCTCCAGTCTGGGTATGGTTAATGTATTCGCACGTGGATTTACTCGCGACTTCGAACAGAGTAAGGATAATTCAGCCTTACCAGTTTTGTCGACCACGCGTAGGTATATGCAGCACCCGTACCCCGTCGTGCTGGAGGCATCCGCGAAGCCAGTCAGCTGGACAGCTACCGCGCTGATGGTTGGGATGTGCCGGTCTAAATTGATAGGTTGCATGGCAGCCAAGCTTCTAGCAAATTGAAGCCACTCGTCCACTAGCTCATTACATATTTTATCATCCCATCCAATATTACATGACCATATTTTTTGGATGATGCTTTTGGCCTTAATTACAATCGGACTAGCAAAACCCATGGGGTCATAGAACTTAGAAATATAGCTAAGCACCCCTCTTTTTGTCATTATATTCTCATTAAATGGCTCTGGGCTGTTTATTTTAAAACAATCCTTTTGAACATCAAGTGCAAGCCCCAAAGCTTTCATGTTATAGTTGCCCTTTTGCAGGTCAAGCTCGCTGAATTGCTGTTCAACCTCTGGTATGTCAGACAGAACAGTAGGTGTGTTGGAAGCCCACTTATGTAAACTAAAGCTTCCATAACTTAACATTTCACATAACTGCCGTTTAGCTTCAAGCAATTGATGCATATCAGAACATGAATAGATCACGTCATCAACATATGTGCAGTTTTTAATTATAAATGATGCTAGCGGTAGCTCATGCTCATGCCTTTGTGCAAGTTCAAGCAAACAGCGCGTTGCCAAATAGCTTGAAGACTTCATACCATAAGTGACAGTGTCAAGTCGCATACATTTTATGGTTTGACTAGGGTCGTCGCGCCATAGAATGTTTTGGAGTGAAGTGTGTTCCGGGTTCACCAGAATATTTCGGAACATCTTCTTAATATCTGAACTTAAAGTGAATTCTCCAAATCGAAATAACAAAACAATATCAAATAATTCTTTCTGCACTGTAGGTCCATTCAACAAAATATCATTCAATGAGATCCTTTTACTGGTTTTCATTGAAGCATCATACACAACTCTGGTACGAGTACTTTTGCTTTGCTCGTTTATTACCGCATGATGTGGCATAAAATAAATTGGATCTTCATAAAAATTGTAAGAATTAATGTCGACAAAGTGCCCATGACCGAGCTCTATGTATTCACCTATGAACTTTTTATAATCAGTAAGTAAGTTAATGTTGCTTCGCAGTCTTTTTTCTAGACTGAGAAACCTGTGTAAGGCTAGGTCAAATGAATTCCCTAGAGTCTCATTTATTTTGCAGGTTTCTAGCTTCAAAGGTAAGTCAACAGTGAATTTTTTATTTTCAAGTTTTACTGAATTTATAAACATACTTTCAGCTAAGTTTTGCTCTGAATCCCTTTCTACTAGTAACTCCGGAACGCTCTCCACCTCCCAAAGCTTCCTGACACTGTCACTCACGTCTGTTTCGCACTTAGTACATATTAGAGATACAACCTGATTTTGTATGATGTTAGATGCCATTGCTCCGGCAATGACATGGCCAAACTTCGTGTTTATGATGCCTGGATATGAAGATTGCTGCTGGTCGCCTAGGTGACTGGATGCATGCAAGCGCTGAGATTCCTCAAGCGGCAGGAGGACCTGGAAAAAGATATCAGCACCGATTAGCATATTTATTTCTGAAGGTTGGTTAAAAGTTGTATCTGCCAAAGTGACACCAGCAGGGATTTGTATGCCTTCTAAGCTGACTGGTGATTGAGGCAAGTTACAAGTGATTTTATCTACTACATGACAGTTAACTAGAGTGTTAAATTGGGATATTAAAGAGTTTACTTTTAAAGGAATGCAATAGCTGACTCTGCTCTGGCTCTCTGTCACACCAATGAGGTTAATATCTTTTCGCTTAGGAGTATATCCTAAGACCTTCACTGCTCTTGTAGTGATCAGCGATACCTGAGAACCTGAGTCTAGTATGCACTTTATATGAACTTCTCGTCCATCTTTTGCAAACACCTTTACCCGTGCTGTAGGAATTAGAATATTATTAGCAGGGTCTCCAGATAGGAGGACCACTGGGCCTGGACCACCTTCTTCATCGAGATGCAGCAGTGTGTGATGAGTTTTCTTGCACTGCCCACACCTAAAGTGGAATTTACATTTGCCAGGGTGTGAATTTAAACATATGTTGCATAAGCTTTTTTCTTTTGCAAAGGAGATTCTCTCTTTACTAGGCTGTAATTTAAACTTTGGACATGAGTATAATTTATGATCTGGGCACTTACAATATATGCACTCCATCGCAGTCTTGGTTGTTGCTGCTAAAGCTACCTTATTCTTGGCTGACGACATGGCTGCACCCTGTCGCTTTCCTCCTTCTGCTGCCTCTGTCCGGACATCCGTGTTCTCTAGAGCGAGGGCACGCTTATCCAAATATGCCAAAAAATCCTCAACCGTAGGGTCCTGCTCTTGGTCTCGCTCCAGTTGATAGGACCGGGAGCTGTAGAGGTCCAACTTACGCACCAAGATGCCCAGTAGAATAGGGTCCCAAGCCTCCACCGCTGCCTTCAAGTTGTGCAGAGCACTTAGTGTCTGCCTCACTACAGAAACAAAATTCCTAATCTCATTAGCATTAGGGAACTTGGTAAGCTTGTCCAAGTCTAAGAGAGTGTTTACATGCTCATTTACAATCTTATATTTGTTATAAAATCGCTTGTCTAACAACTGCAATGCATTGTCATAACTTTCACTGACAAGAGGAAGATTACTAATTAAATCATAAGGTGGGCCCTGGAGGAATGATCGCAGATAATAGAGCTTTTGGACGTTGTCTAAACATGGGTCGTTATGGATTACAGATTTGAATATCTCTATAAAGTTTACGTATTCCGAATATTTTCCTGTAAAATTAGGTATATTGATATGGGGTAATTTAGTTCTAGAAATGACACTATTACCTGACTCCGAGGTTTTCCCTCCCTTGTTTGTACTTTTTGACTTAATATTTTCATTTAGAAGCGTCAGACAATGGAAATACTTATTTTCCATGTCCACTACATTTTCTATGTCTGACGAATCTAATGCCAAGATATCTTTGTTATAATTTTCGTACTCTTCAAAAGCAGCTAGTAATCTGTCCCTTTTAGTTATCAGCGCTTCCACTGAGCTTACATTTAATTCGTTTGACTCGGCTACAAAAGTATATAACCTGGTGATTGTACCTTTAGAGTATCCCCTGCACACTCGCAACTTTTTTATCGCATCATCCATTTTTCCAAACTAAATTGAGACACTGTATGACAAAGAAATAACTCAAAATTGCAGTAAAAATGTAAAAACAATTTATAACTTCAACTCAGATGACGCTAAGCTATGGTCCGTAGAAAATATGGCCGCCAGCCGTGCACTTTGTTGTTCACTCATTCACCGCACAACGTTCTCCGGTTGTACCAACCTAACCGCAGTTTGCACCAATGAGAGCCGACCGGTGCCTCGCTGACCGTAGCTCGCTGCGTTGCAATTGGTCGAATTCACCGCGCGCCAATTTTTGAATGATGACGCCGCTGTTCTATCCCTCTCGCACTCGTAGAAGTCGCAGATGATTCAGAAAATGGCCGATCGATTCTTCTTTCGATTTATTGGAATTTCTTGATTTTGAAAATGAAAATGTATGTCGGATTCTTGAAGTACGGATCTTACTATTCTTCTCGCAGCAATCGATACTTGATATAATCGCAAGTATATGCTGAAATCCGTATGCTCTGCCTTTGCCGCCTTTTGTTGCGTCACGTGGGCTTGCTGTACGTACGTGCTTACTCGCAGTGATGATGAGCGTTCTCGCAGCAAATAGCTGAATCGCTGATGACGAATCGTAGGATTGGAACTTGCTTGATGGACCAATGAAGCCACTAATGTTTCCTCGTACCTCTAGTCGTCGTCGTCGTCGTCGTTGTCGTCGTGTCAAGATATCCGACTCGTGGGACCAATGTGGACGGCTTCACCTCAGTATAAACTCGTAGGCCTAATGTCGGAGGCTACCTTCGATGTGATCGTGTGGACTGTATATTTTCTGGTATCTTGACTATCGATTTAAACAACTTGCTTGGTAACAAAAACACTTTAATTTTCACTGATATGAGTACAGACACCACGCACGTTCAATGGCAAACGGAAGAGAGATACATAGACAATTTTGATTGTTGACCATAGAGTAAAAAAACTAAAACTAACTTTGTGTTGCCATAAACAGTGATAGTGATGGTAATTGTGACGATAATAATAAATTATGATGGTTATGAAATTTGGCACATAGATAGTTTATAACCTAAATTAACATGTAGGACACTATTTATCCCTTAAGTATGATTCAGTGGGACAGTTACCGAACTGCACGCGGGCAAAGCCGCGGGCAACAGCTAGTATATAATAATTTAGATGACTACGAGTACCTCGTTGGTAGAGTGGTTGCAAGCGTGACTGCTGAGGGTCCTGGGTTCAACTCCCGGGTATGGCAGTGTTATTGGGGTTATATCCATGAGGATTTTTTTAGTTGCAGCCTTGTAGTCTGGATTTGTACCCGGTTGATGGCAATAGGCTCACTCCCCACGGGAATTTAAAACATAACTGGCGAAATGTAGGTGCTTTTAGATAGACCTCTGAGGGGCCGCCTCCACGAGCGAGAGAATCGCGGCGATATTTTCGTGTAGAAATACGTTGAATCGCCGCGATTCTCTCGCTCGTGCAGAGGCGGCCCCTTACTAACCCTTCTGGCGTTACGTTTATGTTGTGTTTATGTTTATTCATTTGTTTTAACCGTATGAACTGCGGGATGTTGACTTTATGACTTAAAGCATCTGGAGCCCAACTTCTTGCCGTGAAATACGTTCTGTGAACTCGCCTCTAACTCTTCTTAGTGTTGAAGCGTATTAAGAGTCCGTGCACAAAGTTCAGTCGCTAGAGTTTAGGCAAATTCGTTGCGATCCTATGTTAGTGTGCATTGTTCATGCAGATACACGCACACACGGGTGAAGATCGAGCGTAGTGATCGCTTAAACCATTTTGATCCTGTAGACGATATTATTTTATGATACATAATTATAAAGTCAGTACGGTTTAGAAATAAAAGTCTGGAATGTGTGTCTACTATATATTTATCACAATCAAAATAAAAATGGTTTAATTTTGTATTAGAAGAATTTAGATACAAATATAAACATTTTACAAAATGATAAATAAAAGTGCGAGTTGGACTCGCGCACTGAGGGTTCCGTACAAACTTTTTATAGGACAAGTTAATTTTTCTGGATCTGGGACTATTGCGCGAAAGACACTTGCGCGAAAAGACAAATGCGCGCATGGACTTTTGCGCGATTGGACTTATGCGCGAACGGACTTTTGCGCGCCTGGACACTTGCGCGAATGGACTTTTGCTCGATTAGACTTATGCGCGAACGGACATTTGCGCGCCAAGACACTTGCGCGAATGGACTCTTGCGCGAAAGGACACTTGCGCGACTGGACTTTAGCGCGACTTAATGGCCACTGAGGTTCACTCTGTAGGGTAAACATAACATACCCCTGTTATTTATACTTGAAGGTGGTTTTTTCTTTTGGTTTTTCTGTCATGGATGTCATTTTCATGGTTAAGGAGTCGCTGATAACGAAATGAGATCAAAATGAAAATCCAAGATGGCGCCGAGGAAAACTTCTGTTTTTTCCATCATGGGTGTCATTTTTATGGTTTTCGGGGTCGCTGATTACGAAAATGAGGTCAAAATGAAAATCCAAGATGGCGCACAGGAAAATTTTTGTTTTTTCCGTCATCGGTGTCGTTTTCATGGTTTAAGTGGTCACTGATAACGAAAATGAGGTCAAAATGAAAATCCAAGATGGCGCCAGGGAAATTTTTTGGTTATTAAGTCATGGGTGTCGTTTTCATGGTTTTTGGGGTTGCTGATTACAAAAATCAGGTCAAAATAAAAATCCAAGAGGCGCCGAAGAAAATTTTTGATTTTCCGTCATGGGTGTCGTTTTTATGGTTTTTGGGGTTGCTGGTTACAAAAATCAGGTCAAAATAAAAATCCAAGAGACACCGAGGAAAATTTTTGATTTTCCGTCATGGGTGTCGTTTTTATGGTTTTTGGGGTTGCTGGTTACAAAAATCAGGTCAAAATAAAAATCCAAGAGACACCGAGGAAAATTTTTGATTTTCCGTCATGGGTGTCGTTTTTATGGTTTTTGGGGTTGCTGGTTACAAAACTGAGGTCAAAATGTAAATCCAAGATAGTGCCGAAGAAAATTTTTGGTATTTCCGTCATGGGTGTCGTTTTTATGGTTTTTGGGGTTGCTGGTTACGAAAATAAGGTCAAAATGAAAATCCAAGATAGCGCCGAGGAATTTTTTTGATTTTCCGTCATGGGTGCGTCATGGGTGTCGTTTTCATGGGTTTTGGGGTTGCTGGTTACGAAAATGAAGTCGAAATGCAAATCCAAGATGGCGCCGAGGAAAATTTTTTGTTTTCCGTCATGGGTGTCGTTTTCGTGGTTTTTGGGGTTGCTGGTTACGAAAATGAAGTCGAAATGCAAATCCAAGATGGCGCCCAGGCAAATTTTTGATTTTCCGTCATGGGTGTCGTTTTCATGGTTTATAGGGGTGCTGGTTACGAAAATGAAGTCAAAATGCAAATCCAAGATGGTGCCGAAGAAAATTTTTAATTTTCCGTCATGGGTGTCGTTTTTATGGTTTTTGGGGTTGCTGGTTACGAAAATGAGGTCAAAATGTAAATCCAAGATGGTGCCACGGAAAATTTTTGGTTTTTCCGTCATGGATGTCGTTTTCATGGTTTTCGAGGTCGCTAATTACGAAAATGAGGTCAAAATGAAAATCTAAGATGGCACCCAGGAAGCAAAAAAATTAAAATAATCAGCGACCTCAAAAACCATGAAAATGACACCTACGTTGGAAAAACCGAAGTTTTTTCTCGACGCTATGTTGGAATTGCATTCGACCTCATTTTCGTAACCAGCAACCCCCAAAACCATGAAAACGACACCCATGACAATAAAACCGAAATTTTTTTTGGGCGCCTTCTTGTATTTTTAGTTTCACCTCATTTTCGTAATCAGCAACCCTAAAAACCATGAAAAGTACACCCATGACGGAAAGTCAAAAATTTTCCTCGGCGCCATCTTGGATTTTCATTTTGATCTCATTTTCGTAACCAGGAACCCCAAAAAACATGAAAACGACACCCATGACAGAAAATAAAAAAAAATTCCTCAGCGCCATCTTGGATTTTCATTTTTACCTCATTTTCGTAACCAGCAACCCCAAAAACCATGAAAACGACACCCATGACGGAAAATCAAAAAAATTTCCTCGGCGCCATCTTGGATTTTCATTTTGACCTCATTTTCGTAACCAGCAACCTAAAAAACCATGAAAACGACACCCATGACGGAAAATCAAAAATTTTCCTCGGCGCCATCTTGGATTTTCATTTTGACCTCATTTTCGTAACCAGGAACCCCAAAAACCATGAAAACGACACCTATGTCGGAAAAACAATATTTTTTCTCGGCGACATCTTGGATTTTCATTTTGACCTCATTTCCGTAATCAGCAACCCTAAAAACCATGAAAAGTACACCCATGACGGAAAGTCAAAAATTTTCCTCGGCGCCATCTTGGATTTTCATTTTGATCTCATTTTCGTAACCAGGAACCCCAAAAAACATGAAAACGACACCCATGACAGAAAATCAAAAAAATTTCCTCAGCGCCATCTTGGATTTTTATTTTTACCTCATTTTCGTAACCAGCAACCCCAAAAACCATGAAAACGACACCCATGACGGAAAATCAAAAAAATTTCCTCGGCGCCATCTTGGATTTTCATTTTGACCTCATTTTCGTAACCAGCAACCTAAAAAACCATGAAAACGACACCCATGACGGAAAATCAAAAATTTTCCTCAGCGCCATCTTGGATTTTCATTTTGACCTCATTTTTGTAATCAGCAACCCCAAAAACCATGAAAACGACACCCATGACGGAAAATCAAAAATTTTCCTCGGCACCATCTTGGATTTTCATTTTGACCTCATTTTCGTAACCAGGAACCCCAAAAACCATGAAAACGACACCTATGTCGGAAAAACAATATTTTTTCTCGGCGACATCTTGGATTTTCATTTTGACCTCATTTCCGTAACCCGCAACCCCAAAAACCATAAAAACGACACCCATGACGGAAAAACCAAAATTTTCTCGGTGACATCTTGGATTTTCATTTTGACCTCATTTTCGTAACCAGCAACCCCAAAAACCATAAAAACGACACCCATGACGGAAAATCAAAAATTTTCCTCGGCGCCATCTTGGATTTTCATTTTGACCTCATTTTCGTTATCACCAACCCCAAAACCCACGAAATCGACACCTATAAAGAAAAATATCGCTCGCTCACTCGACCCCGCCATACCCTTCTTGTATACCTCCTACTACACACACACACACACAACAACATACGGCATTTTCTTACGTGACGATTTCTACCAAATCGCACTTCCAAAATAGAAAATTATCTTTATTTCAAAATCAAATTGTAGGTACCATAGGTTACCATGAAAACCAAATAAAGTAGTGAAATCCCCTAAATGAAAGAATTTTCGGAATCGGATCAGTAGTTCCGCAGATTATTACCCTTACATACAACATATTAAGTACAAACAAAGAAACTTAACTTTAAATAATATGAAGACGAAATAAATCTTAATAAACAACCAACGTCAAAAAAAACTCTTATCTTAATACAATCAAAAAGTTTAATAATTTTAATATAAATACTGGATCGAAATGTGGTAGTCTGCGTATATCTCGGAAATATATTCACGTAATAACTCGGGAGCGCTTGCGAAGCAAAGGGATACGTGCTCACGCTGGGAGAGCCCTTTCGTTACTGACGGGATCGGGTTTGCGCGGTCGATTATATAGTTCACTTTGCATTTAATTTACGAAATGAAGTTATTGTTTATTTATAAATTAAAATTCAGATTCTATTAAAAAGCTACCTTGAGATTAAGAATTATTTTTTTAATTTTCTTTAAAGTGTTTCTAAGGTATAGAAAAAAATACTTATTTGTCCCGACGTTTTCCACAAATTACGTTTTTTCAACATTTTTTTTCTGCTATATTTCGTATTGAAATCAATAATGTTTCTTGCTATGTTACGAGTAGACCATATAATGATGTTATTCATATTTTTTAATGTTCAGAATATTTTGTAGTTCTTTGTTCAGCGAACCACAAACATCACTCGCTCGTTACTTTTGCGGAAAAGGGGTTTTGAATATGGGTGATTGCCATTAATATATACATTATTTTAAAAAATTGTTCAAGCAGTCGACAAGATGAAGAACCTGTCTCTTATAATAAAAATAAATAAGGTTCAAATTCTTCTTGCCTTTCCCACAAGTAGTGATCAAAAATGTTCAAAATGCCTTAATTTTGTGCACGGGCCCTTAATGATTCAGAAAGAATTCTGATAGAGTAACCGAGGGGCTATACATATCTAATAGATTCGTTGTGATTTAAGAATGATGTTTAACTGATCTATCATCACCAGTCCATTAATGTTCCCACTGCTGGGACACAGGCCTCCTCTCTGTGAGAGGGAATGGGCAATCCACCACGCGGGCCCAGTGCGAGTTGGTAGATGTCAAATAGATGTCACAAATGTCTTCGAATTTTTTGGTTCTGGGACATGCCGGTTTCCTCACGATGTTTTCCTTCACCGTTTTGAGAGCAGTGGTGATGAAATAAATTACACAAAGTAATGCGCCTGTCTGGGTTCGAACCCACAACTGATCTATACCTATACTTACTAATATTAAAATAGGTAAAGTTTGTTTGTAAGTTTGCATGTAGGGCTAGAGGGTAATCTCTGAAACGAATGATCCAATTCTAAAAATTCTTTCACTGGGAGGAAGCTAAATTATTCGTTTATTCGTGGGTACTATATTAACATCTTGCAAATTAGCCGAGTTATCGCAATTTTTGCGGACGAAGCCGCGAGCGAAGTGCTAGTTTCAGATATTTGGAGGATTTATCACATCATCAGACAGCCCGTATGCAATTTAGATATAATAGCTGATAGACTGTGTCAATGTTTCTGGAGAAGATGAATAGTTTTATACTATAGATTATCATTGGTGATGTTCCTCAGAAATGTCAAGCTATACAAAACTAGTTTATGCGGATCTCTCAGTGTATTGGAAATCTATACATAGCGAAGCCTTGTTATACTGGAAATGTATAGCTGATATCGCCGTGTGTACTTACACGGATATACGTTTGGTTTTATGGAAAACTAGTTTCTGCCTGCGGCTTCGCCCGCATGATGTTTGTCCCATCGGATCTTACTACTGGGATAAAAAGTATTCTATGTTTTAATCTACTCCTCCCGCTCTGGGCGGAGCAGGAGGGAGTGTCAGACTTTTACTGACTAAAGCCCATCCATGTTCCTTCATCACCCTTTGTATTCCGGGGCCACGGTATCTCTTTCGAATAGTCCCGCAACCCCGGATAGTCCCGCAACCCCGGATCTTCAAACCCTAATGTGTGATTCTAATAAATAATTTAATGGCATCTCAAAAACAGATAACGCTGTCCGTGTCAATTAGCGGTTCAACAATACTAAAACACGTCCAAGAGAAATGCAATAAACGACAATTAATCAGCTCATTAATGCTAATCACTACATAAACAGTGGGTAATTAATGTCAGACTCACAATAATATCTCGTCCACAAGCTTGATGTCCTCGCAATGAGAGGTTTTCCTTTTGAGGTTTTAAAAAAAACTTAGTTTCCAAGAACTCTATAGATGGCGTTGAACTTACTATGATAGTTGGTGCCAAAGCCAAAACGCTTGAAAAAAAAAACTTTGTGTCACGTCACATACTCTCGTTGACTGACACTTTCATTTGCTTAACCTTCCGAATATAACCAACATTTCTCGCGCTTTGTTAAAATCAGTTTTTTTAGGTTCCGTTCCTTGCATTATCATACTTACTCCTAGCGCCATCTATCTCTAGCGACTAGGGAAGAGCTAAAAAGAAAATCCCTCATTAGGGTGCGTGTATGACCAAATAATAATATGTGAATCATCCGTAGTTATTATATCGAAATTAGTTAGGATAAACTTAGGTATTGGTGTCGATTCTGTTGTGCACCATCTAAACTTAATTTAGGCTCATCATCTGCCTAGCCTTTTCCCAACTTAGTTGGGGTCGGCTTCCAGTTTTACCGGATGCAGCTGAATACCAGTATTTTATATGGAGCGACTGCCTATCTGACCTCCACAACCCAGTTAGTACCGGGTAATACGAAACCCCTTGGTAAGACTGGTTGTCAGACTTTTTGGACCTCTGACTACCTAACGACTGCCAAAGATCTACAAATGACAGCCGGGACCAACGGCTTAACGTGCTTTCCGAGGCACGGAGGAAACTCGGTAAGTAATGGGTGGTCACCCATCCACAGACCAACCTAGGCAAGCACGGCTTAACCTAACGATCGACCCGAGCGGCTGTTATTATTTAGCCACGAGCTCCTCTAAACCTAATTTAGGCTATTGCTATCTTTTACTAAAAGGCAGTGCGAGAAAAGGACGGCTATAGCTATGAACTAAGTTAGAGATGTCAAACTAGTTTATGCCTTGCGCTTCACCGTGTTTTTAGTCGTCATTTTTTTACGTGCACCCTTCATTTGTATAGAAATATCAGTTCCAACTAAATTTGACAGCTCTAAATTACGTCCATCTCTTTCTCATTACCCGACTGCGGCGAAGCCCAAAAGGAGGGTTATGTGTTTGCCCTGTATGTATGTTTGTATGTATGTCCGTTTCTTTGTTTCCTCGTAACTGCTCAAAATATGGAGGGATTTGGATAGTTTATATGTCGTTAGATTCGTCTTGATGGCGCGAGTGTCACTGGCTACATTAAACTCAATAAAAAAAGAAAATCGCTGATTTGGGGAGCCAGATTGTGGAGGTCGAATTTATTTTTTCTTCTAATGCCATCGAGTGGGGTATCAAAATGAAGGGTTTTTAAAGGTGATTACAAAAATATATGCAACTTATATGTTTGAACGTAATTCGAAATGACAAATGGTATAAAAGTAAATAAAATTCTAAGTTTTGGCACGTTCTGCAGCCTGAACGGCTAGATGGATTTTAGCTTGAGAGGTGTCATTAGATTCGTATTTACTGTGAGGTGACTTTGGGTATAGAAAAATAATAAAAAAACAAAATGGCGGATTTTTAGCGCCAAATTCAAATGTTTGGCACGCTCTGCAGCCTGAACGGCTCAATAAAGGGGGTGCGTACCATTTGATATAATAACAAAAGTTCTAACGACCACATGACCTAATATTTTGTTGGTATAATATAAAAAATCTATAGTAACCTTTAATATAATTTTGAAACGTCTGCTTTGTTTTGTATGTGTCGCAGCCAACTAGTTTAATTAGCCGTTCAATCAATTCTTAAATCTCGTCTAAACAGCTTTAAGTTCGGGACTTAGGGCACCCTGATGTTAGGTTAGTTTGGTTCCTTCAAACCCTGCAAGACAGAAATAGGCGCTCCGCACAGCGGGGCTCCGTTGTCTACGCTTTTTAAGCGAATATAAAGTTGGGTGGGACTTGGGGTACCCCGATGTTAGGTTAGTTAGGTTCCTTTAAACCCTGCAAGACAGAAATAAGAGCCCCGCGTAGCGGGGCTCCGTCGATTACGCTTTTTAAGCGAATAGAAAGTGGTTCGGGACTAGGGGCACCCCGATGTTAGGTTAGTTAGGTTCCTTTAAACCCTGCAAGACAGAAATAGGAGCCCCGCATACCGGGGCTCCGTTGACTACACTTTTTGGCCAATATAAGTGTTTAGAGGTTAGGGCACCCCGAGTTAGTTGAACGGCTAATTAAACTAGTTGGCTGCGACATATACTTATGCAAAAACTGATTCGATTATAGACGCCTGAGATTTTCGTGCTTCCCCCCGATCCCCTCTATTCTTGGTGAATCATTTGGGTTAGATGAAGTTATAACCGTATGAAGTTTCCTGATATTTACTGATTAATTACAGAATTTAGGCTGAAAATGAGTAAATTTGAAAACTATATCAAATGAAAATAGGTCAACTAAATGAAATTGAAAGTTATATGAAATGAATGTTATACTAAATGTAATTAGAGCAAAATAAGTTTATATGAAATTTTACATTAGACGTCATGAAATTTAGTTATTTGTTTTTATAGCATATGAAAATTATATCATATGAAGGTTATTTCAAGTGATAATGTACTATTTGTTATTATACCATAATATTACACACCCCAATAAAGGGCTCATCATGAGGATTTTAAAAGGTTATAATATCTAAGTAACTAAAACGTGTAAAATAAAAAAATAATTTAAAAAATTAAAAAACCCGACTGCGTAAAAAAAACTAATTACTTAAAAAAAAACTGAAAAGAATAAAACAAGCTCAGGAGACAGGACATATTGACTGCAACAGTCGGGACCCATTAAATAATCTAGACTAAAATCATTACATTAAATATGGGTCCCGACTGTTGCAGTCAATATGTCCTGTCTCCTGAGCTTGTTTTATTCTTTTCAGTTTTTTTTTAAGTAATTAGTTTTTTTTACGCAGTCGGGTTTTTTAATTTTTTAAATTATTTTTTTTAATACAGAGAAAAAGATAGCAATAGCCTAAATTAAGTTTAGTTTGTGCACAACAGAATCGACACCACTATCTGTCTAGGTAGGGTCTGTGTAGATGTGGAGATGTGTGACAGTGAAACCTACACTGGCTACACTTTTACAAGTGAATCACATGGTTGTAATAGATGGTTCGTCACTGAGTCTGCGCAGCAATCAGTAGTTAGTGTCACAGTAATAAATGACTTGTATTGGTCCGACCATTTCCCGATTGTGATTGAATGTGACTTGCTTAAAATAAACTGTAAAATTGTAGACAACATGCCTAAGAATAATCTTGTTAATCGTGTTGTGTGGGGCGAGAGGACGTCTGAGCAGATTAGCGAGTACCACGACCTCTGTCACTCTAAGCTGAGACTTATAGATATTCCTCAGGAGCTGAGTAATTGTTGTGATAAGTTCTGTGATCACAGAGAACATTGTTCAGGTCTTGATAAAATGTATTCTAATATTGTGAATCGCTGTACAATCTTATAAGATAAAGTGTCGGAGGAAGGGTGGCTATATCACGGGGTGGAACAAGCATGTCGCAGACGCTCACCGCAAGGCACGGCTTAAAAATTCCAGGTGTGGACAATGGCTGGTCGCCCAGCCAGTGGCCCTGTATTTCGTGATATGGCGGAGGCGAGGAGACATTTTAAAGCTAAACTCAAGTGGTGTCAGAACAGGCAAGATCAGCTTAAAATGAAACTCTTTGCTTTCAACCACGCTAACGAAGACTTGTATAACAAATCTACTTGATCCTATTAAAATACCGGGATAAGCAGACTTGTTCAAATACAATTTTAATTTAGGAAAGATAAAAAATACAGCTAGTTATAAAAAACTACCTAGCACGCACTCAGTTTTAAAGTTTATGCACTTAGATGGACAATAATGAGTTTACCACACTGTAAAAACGGGAACAGGCGTCAGGGTAGCAGGTCGATACCGGAGTAACCTTGAAGTTGTGCTCTGAAGCAGTAGAAACGGCGGCAGCGCAGATCTCAGAGTTCACTAGGACAGCTCAGCAGCAAGACAGTGCAGAACTCAGGGCCAGACGTAGGACAGCCCTGCGAGACCAGTAGACGGACAGGCACGTAGTGGGAGTGGGGTACGTGGGAGTAGAAGTCCCAGGAGAAACTTTGGTTGGATCCCCTGGACAGTTTAAGAATCTCACCGCCAAAACCAAGCTGCTCTCTGATACCCTCAAATCAGATTATCCGAGTCCTCTTTTCAGCCGTCCGTCAGCTCGTTTCTCCCAAAGTAGTCTTCCTTTTTCAAATCTTAGTTTTCTTAGTGTCGCCATCATCTCAACTGACAAGTGTAGTCGGCCAGGACATCGGACATATCCATGAGTGCGTAAATAATTTTATAATATAATTTAATATTAAGTTATTTAGTAAACAATCGTAATAATCTTCAAAATATAATGGCTAAACACATATTGATAAAAATAATTTAAATTATACAAACCAAAAAGAGAAATCATAGAGCTAGACCATAGACTGAGCAGAAAGAGAATTAAAAAACTAACTGACAGTTTGACAATTTGACGCTTGACGTAAATATCACAACATGAAAATTATAATAATATTTTATTTCAGCTATTTCCAAGTTAAAGAATCGTATTTAAATCGATTTGCTGAGTGTAGAAATATAAACAAATAAAAAGGATGATGAATAGTATTATGAATGGTGAATATGAAGCGTAAGTATAACATAATACTATAGACTTTAGGCATTTTTGGAAACATACAAATAAAATGAATGTGCGGCCGAGTCTCCCGGTGAGTGTCGGTGGTATTACTGACCACAAGAATATTGCTGATGATTTTAGGAACCACTTTTCGGTGCAGTCACTCTTAGGCTCTCAGGGAGCAAGCGGTGCTGAGACCATTGAGACCGAGCGGAATACGAAAGTACCAGCCAAGAGTGTGGCTGCAATTATTTAAAGAATACAACGTGGGAAGTCCGGTTACGATGGTCTCAGCATCGAACATTTTAAACATGCGGGAGTCCATCTGCCTAGAGTTTGGTCGCTATTTTTCACTCTTTGTCTTGGTCATTCATATTTACCGTAACCACTTATGCGGACGATAGTAGTCCCCATTGTTAAAAACAAAACTGGTGACACATCCGACATGAACAACTATCGACCCATCTCGCTAGCCACCACCATGGCCAAGGTGCTTGACGGTCTGATGAAAGGCTGCCTCTCAGAATAATATTTCTTTTTTTTATTTTCTCCCACAAAGTAAAGTTACAATATGTGTTACAATTAAATATTGGAGGTACAAAGGTTTGTGGGAGTCAGGAGTTCAAACTAGTATACCCTGTACTATGGACTCCTGGCTAGGGTTACCAGGGCCTAAAATCGGAAATCCGGCCTTGGAGGATGAAAAATCCTGATTTTCGACAAAAAAGTCCGGTCTAGCCTTAAGTTTACCTACTACCAACCAAAATAAATTAATTTCATTCAAAGTTAGAAATTAAAACAATAAATCATTTTCAGTAATCAAAAGTTAAACGTAAAAGTGTTAATTTTATTTTTTATTACCAAAAATAGCTTTTAAAATTTGGTTTTGACCGCAAAAATTTGATTGAAGAATTGCTCACAACTATAATCTTTTTCGTAAGTACGATGGCTCTAATGGACTCTTCCACTGATTGTCTGTTTCTTTCTTTCGTCCGGCATGAGTCGAAAAATACGGTCACAGACTTCATAGAATCGTCTAGTATTAACCTTTTGTTTAGCCCTAGAAACGTCTATAGGGGAATGTTTTTTTATTACCGTTTGCAGTATATAAAGTTATCTGATTGTTAATACCTTTGCTTCGCCGTCAATGATATTATAAAGAAGATACGCCATGTTCATACTGAATGGCGCATGGCGTTCAGATATCGTTGCGA
Source organism: Xestia xanthographa (assembly GCA_905147715.2). Classification (NCBI taxonomy): domain Eukaryota; kingdom Metazoa; phylum Arthropoda; class Insecta; order Lepidoptera; family Noctuidae; genus Xestia; species Xestia xanthographa. The sequence goes on along the minus strand of LR990661.1, from coordinate 4,575,221 downwards.
GTAATTTAAAACTACGACAGCGATAGATAACACGGAACGTATAAGATAGAAAGAGATAGCTAGCTATCAAAGTGCAACAATTGTGTCACTTTGTCCTCAACAATTTGTGCGTGCTAGTGCGATATCTACCTCTGTTTACTATATAATATCATTGTTCGCCGTAGAGAGTTGTTGTAACGTATAAACGTGGTTTGAAGAGAGCAACTTTTAGAAGAAGTCGTTAATATCTTTCAACGTTTAGAACATTTGTTTTATACGAGCCGCCCCAGGTGGAGATACAATACGATAAGATTGATTGGCAAAGGGATTCGTACACATTTTAAACCAGTTTTCACTTTGCAACATGCCTAAGATTTTTAAATATATGAACGAGTTTTCTGAACCAGATGTGCAATATGTTGTTTGAAAGATAAGTTTTTATCGATCATTATGCCTAAGTATTTTATTGTATCTGTTTTTGCTATCATTGGGCACATGGTACAGTTGGTGGTTACTGGATTACATGTGTGTGCATAAACGTTGAAATTATTAGTGTTTGATGCTACATTACGTATTGTAAACTCTATATATTTAGTTTTGGTGGCGTTTAAGGTCAGTTGGTTGAGAGCAAGCCAGTAAGTTACAATATTGAACCCATCTTGGGCAGCAACAAAAGTTTTGTCCCAAGAGTCACCATAAAATGTTAATGTGGTGTCATCGGCATAAGACATTACATGACAGTTTCTAATGTTTAGCTGGCAAAGATCATTGATATAGCAAAGGAAGAGGGGGGGCCTAAGATACTGCCTTGTGGGATTCCAATATTAATCGGTCTTTCTTCACTCAGCGTAATGCTTATAAGAACTGATTGATAACGATCTTGCAAATAGTTCTCGAATAGTTTTAATTGTGTGTCCCTTATTCCCATTTGTTTTAGTTTGTTTAATATGTTAAAGTGCACGACGCCCAGTTCGGATTTAAGGAGGGCGTGTCTACGGAGAGTGCCATACTCAGCCTGATGCACACCGTCAAGTACTACACCGCGAGGAGGACAGTATACGCGTGTTTCCTTGATTTGTCGAAAGCTTTCGATCTTGTCTCCTATAATGTGCTGTGGAACAAGTTGAGGGGCACGGGTGTGCCGGCGGAGTACACAGCCCTTCTCCGATACTGGTATGCTCACCAGAAAAATCGGGTGAGGTGGGTCGGTACTCTGTCGGATGAGTATCAAATGGAATGTGGTGTGAGGCAGGGGGGCTTAAGCTCGCCCTTGTTATTTAATTTATATGTAAATGAACTTATCGAGCGGCTGAGCAGCACACATGTCAGCTGTCATATAGACGGTATATGTGTCAATAACATAAGTTACGCGGACGTCATGGTGTTGCTCAGTCCATCTATGAGCGGACTGAGGAAGCTACTCACGATATGTGAGACATATGCTGAGGTGCACGGCCTTAAATACAACTCAAAAAAGAGTGAGGTGTTGGTGTTTACGGCACCTAAACAACAGCCCCGTCGTGTACCTCCAGTATATCTCAACGGCGTAGTACTCAATGTGGTGAATAGTATTAAATACCTTGGGCACGTTGTCACCAGTGACCTACGTGATGATGGCGACATAGAGCGCGAGCGCAGGGCGTTGGCGGTGAGGAGCAATATGCTCGCCCGTAGGTTTGCTCGCTGCACGGCAGACGTCAAAGTTAGTTTATTTAAGGCGTTCTGTCAGTCCTTCTACACGAGCGGCCTGTGGGTGTCATATACGAGCCGAGCCTACAACGTCCTGCGCGTACAATACAACAACGTGCAACGCTTTCAGGATGCTGTTGCGGTTGCCGCGACGTTGCTGTGCATCAGGAATGTTTGCTGCAGCTCATACGGATGGCTTTCACGCCATCATGCGTAAGAAAGCGGCTTCCTTACTGCAACGCTTGCGTAGCACTCGTAACAGCATCCTAAAAATGATTGTTGACAGAGTGGACTGCCCCATCCAAAGACATTGGGTCAAATTAAGTATAGGTTTATGTTAAATTGAATTAAGGACTACTAATAACACTAGCATAGCATATAAGCACAATCTGTTACTAACCACTAACAACGTATGGACTGTTATAGGTCTGAAATAAAGATATTTTATTTTATTTATTTATTTATTATGAGGATCATAGGTGGCGTTCCGTAGTTTTTGCCTAGGAAAAAGGGCAGAGTTTATGTATGTATATTGATATTGTTATCTACCTATCGGAACCGGAAGACGTTGCTTTGGAAGTCCTCCCAATAGGTGGACCGATGACCTGGTGAAGGTTGCGGGAATCCGCTGGATGCGAGTCGCACGGGACCGGTCAAGGCGACACTTGGGGGAGGCCTATGTCCAGCAGTGGCCGTCTTTCGGCTGAAATGATGATGATCTGCCTATGCCTCTACAACAGACCATCGATTTAAGCATATTATCACGCCTGTAATCCTCGAAAGTTTAGGCAGAGGCGTACCGAATAGTACGCCCAGATTTGTTTAAGTCTCATATCATAGGGGGCGAGCCTTTACCATCAATCGGGCACAAATCCACACTCCGTGGCTGCTACTGAGAAATTCCAGATTGAAAAACAAAATAACACTTTTCCTGACCTGGGAATCGTACCCAGGAACTCCATGCTGAGCAGTCACACGAGGGACCATTGGGCTGCACTAATCGGCCGAATGTCTAGGATTAATTCGTTAGAATTTCTTGGAAAAATCTAGATTTAGTTATTTTATTATAGCCTAGACTATAAATTTGTCATACGCGAATCTGGCGTAAAATTGAATCTTTAGGCTATAATAAAATAACTAAATCTAGATTTTTCCAAGAAATTCTAACGAATTAATCCAGTCTGTAACGTTACATTTTCCTGGATAGGATCAACAAAACTGTAAGGTCACTCTGAGCACTCACCTACCTAACTTTCAGTCTGGAGGGGAGCACTATTAAAAGAAATAGACAAGGGGACGAGTTATAAGAATTTATTAACAAAGATCCTAACCTAAAAGCTGGAGCTACTTAAATCACTAATGCCAGTGAAGCTGGCGGAAAATACTGAAGATGAACGCAGAATGGAATAAATAACTGAAGAACGTCCGTCTTCAGACTGTGGAGGAGGACCGAGGAACCATCAACTCTCAGGCCGTAGAGAAGGGCCGAGGGCATCCGTCTTCAGACGGTGGTGGACGGCCGAGGACCGTCAATCCTCAGGCCGTAGGAGGAGGGCCGAGGACATCTGTCTTCCGACCGTGGAGGAGGGCCGAGGAGCATCAAATCTTCATCAGGCTTGTGTAGCTCAAGCATCAAGGTTTCCAGGTGTTCTTGGTGAGGGTGCGGCACGGAGAGAGGCCGACTTAAAACAGAAGAATAAGGGGAACTGCCCTTTTAAATATACTTTTATGGAGCTTCTCAGAGGTGTTCCTGCTCTCAGCTCTGAACGTAGACTGCCCATTCCACCGCCAGGCTCCTGTCAACTCCAGATATTTACATTTTAAAATTAGAAAATTATTAAAAAGAAAATCGAATGAGGTCGATGTGATTTACCTATACAACCTACAACTAGCTCCAGCAATAAATTAAAAATAAAACTAGGGTTGCCACTAACTGACATCACAAAAGTAAACAAAGATTTAATAAAGATAAAAACTTAAATAACATAAATTACAAGGTAAAAAGGCCAAAGCCGTTGCTAAGCCTCGAAGAAATGACCATGAAGCTACCTAGGGAGGACGAATGCTTAAATTTTCAGGTTAATAATATCCAAAAATGTAAGTAAAAAACATGTAAAAGACATACACATTACATTACCCCGAAAACCCCGGAAAATTTTTGAATACAATGAAATTTTTTTCTTATTTAGCATTAAGAGAGCATTAATCAACATAAATTAAGCTAAGTGAGTATTTACAGTGATAAAGTAAGTTTAAAAACAATTAAAACTAAAATTCCCCATAACCCCAGAAAATTATTTAACTAGAAAAAATTTCGAGGTTGTAAATAAGACCTTGCTCTTTCATACACCTTTTATCAACCTACCCTACACACTTCCTCAATCATACATCACCAGCATACTTAGGGGATATGGTTCACATTCAATGACGCATACTCCACAAGGAATTATTTTTAAGGTTTACGAAGGCTTATTTATTTAATTTAGGTGTCGTAATCTGCACCTGTTCTAAATCCCGTTAAAATTAAAATAAATTATTTACAAAGTTTTTCTGCTTGAGACAAGCAGCCAAGGTTTAAGAGCATAAAGTGCTTAAGAGAAGCCTAAGCTTTAAGTCAAGGGTCAAGGAGGGTCAAGGATAAAAAAAATATTATCAAGTTTAAAAAAGTACACTAAGGCTTATTTTACGAGTTAATGCGACCGCTCGACACAACGGCTTATTTAATGAGTTGTGCACCGCTCAACACAATGGCTTATTTAAAGAGTTGTGCACCGCTCTACAAAATAAAAAGAGGGATAAAAATAAGCCAATAGTTTTAGAGGAAGGTAAACCTTGTGGAGTATTTACAAAACTTAAAATGTAAATGGTTTTTACAAGGAATGAGAATGAGAATGAGTCATTGCACCGACGAGGCAGTCAAACTAAAGATATTTTTTTTATATTTTATTCTCTCACTGCAACATCACAACATAGCAATTGCATCAAATGAAGTAAAAGAAGTAAAGACATATCCATGTGATTGATCCATCCATGCCTAATACATTTTATCCACGCAGTGACGCCTTAAGTCAAAGTCACTGGTGTGAACCTCAAGGTCAAGAGTTCGTTCATCTGCTTAATATGGAAGTTTTGTATTTAATTGTGTTTTCAAGACGGCGCGGCGTAGGCTGTTATGATTGTATATAGCACGCTTGTGGAATCAGTATTAAAAATATACCTACTTAAAGCTACAAACTTCCAGTCGGTTTCCGTGAGCCATCAAAGGAGAGAGTGAGGGTAAGCTATGGTTAGTTAAGTTAAATGTTTAAATAAAATAAATAAATTTAATTCCCTTACTTTTTCTTCTTGAATCGATGACTCGGAAACCCTTACTGAAAAACAAAACAGCACAGGCAAAACCACGGGGTCTAGAAGCATTGTGAACAATAGTTCCTTAAAAAAACTGGAACGTATTTAAGGAAGGATTTCAGAATATTCACCCCTAAAGGGGTGGTGTGGAGGTGTCATTGCTGCGGATGGGAAGTCTCATTATGCGACACGATTTGTCTACGCTAGTATAATATCACGACGTATAGTTTGACGAGCCACTTCAGACTTTCAAAGGAAGCCCATCCAATATTTAGTAGCAAAATAGCTGCTTTACATAACGTCTCGCCGGTAACCCCTGAAGGGTTAGGTTAGGTTAGGTTAAAGTTCCATTTCGCCGGAGGACAGGGCGGCGGAGGAGGCGATGCCGCCCTAGGAGGTGCCAGCGGGCGATAGATCGGGGAGTCTATCGTCGTCACGTTGCACGGCCCTCATGAGTGGAGGCGATGTCTCAGGCGAGCCCGGCAACGCCAAAGGAGTTTAGTGCCCGGAGACGGGCAGCGCTGGATGGGTCGCGAACGTCATGCGTAGCAGTTCTCGCAGCCCATCCACAAAGGCGACAGTAGGCTTACGGCGGTGTTTTTTAGTGGGTGCAAGCCCCACATAAACAAACTGTCTCCCCGGACGGTGCGGTATGCGTTAGGCATTTTTCAACGCTACAAAAAAAAAAAAAAGGTTAAAGTCCCATTTAAAGTTTGAAGTCTTATGTAATAGGGGCGAGCCTATTGCCATCAACCGAGCACAAATCCAGACACCGTGTGAAATTCCTGATGGAAAACCCCAACAACACTTTGCTCTGCCTGGGAATCGAACCTCATCGACCTCATGTTCAGCGGTTGCAACCATCACTATAGCAAACGAGACAACTGATTAAGTAACTCAAATTCTGGAATTTGTCGTAACATATCAATTATATTATATCAATGTAAAAGTGGCTCCTCAATCTAAATGCAAAACTAGCTCTGTATGTGTGGCGTCTTCATTAATTATAGTTTCTTCATTAATTATTTATTAATATTATAGTTATTACTTCAGTGAACTTAGTATGTAAGTAATTTAAGCTTTAGGTTCTCACGGCAAGCCTGCAGGTGTTTTATTGCAGGTTTTATGTAAGGATAACAATAGTTTATGGTAGGGCCTTGCCCATTTTGCGTATTGTTCAGATTAGCTTTAAGAATTTAGAGTAATATAGCCTTTGATATTTTTGTTGAGATGCCGACGGTTCTGTTTGTAATATGTTTATTGTTTTACTGTGCTATTTTATTGTGTTACCTAGCTATAGAAACCTATGTACATTGTTTAGTTTGTAACGTGCCGCTCCGACCGTATCCCAAGTTTTAAATAATTGTTCATATGTAAAATCAGTCAGTAACTTCTCGTCTCCCGGTTCGGTCGGTCGGTATTCTTGCTGCTTGTAATTTATTTTTAATAAACTCAGTTCATACTAAGTAAATCCAGTACTTATTTTGCGATTCTCATAACTCCATATGTATCCCGTTTTCACGCCTCCAAACAACTTAAAGAGGCGGGCAACAGTCGGTCTAAAATAATATGAAAAAATTAATTCGATCAAGATGATGAAAAAAAAAAAGATAAAAATCCGACTGCGTTAAAAATAACTATAAACTTAAATAAAACAAAAGGAAAAAACAAGAAAAAATAATACATTCTAATACGGAAAATATTGACTGTAACAGTCGGGACCCATATTGGATGTAGGTAATGATTTTCCCCGTGTCTCAGAAGTTCAGTTATTTAGTCCGGTCCCGGACTAGTCTAGATTATTTAATGGGTCCCGACTGTTGCAGTAATTGTGTTCCGTATTAGAATGTATTATTTGTTCTTCGTTTTTCTCTTTTTAGTTTTTATTTAAAGTTAATAGTTATTACGTTCGAAATTGAAGTGGGGGCAATGACTTCCCAGTCACCACCGGTGGCGACTGGGAATTTTTATTCCCATTTGCCTCCGGTGGCAATGCCCGCGGGGGCGACTAGGAATATACGTTTTTGCAGTCGGGTTTTTATTTATTTTACACCTTTTAGTTTAACCCGTATGCTCCCGGCCGTGCCTCCAGAGGCACGGTGCATTGTTATTCTAATTGTGTCTGTAATTGCGGGTATTGAAGTGCTACAATAAGTTTCTAGCCTATGTTACTATGTAACACAAGGATTCTAACGATACCACGTACATCGAAATCGGTTTAGGCATTTATAAGTAATGGTGGAATAAACATACATCATGATCCCTGAAAACATAACACTCCTTTTTTTGAGACGTAATAAAAAGTCTGAAAGGGAGAAATCAATTAAGACTATTGACGAACACATATACGTATATAGAGCCTTGCACTTGACATTGTGGTTAGGTGGTGGTTAGTCATCAATGTCACCATCACAGACAGCGACGGATAAATTGTATTACATATACCTACCAGAGAGAATTCATGAATTCATGTTCATTACAACTGGAGTACTGGACACAATTCTAGACTCAGTGCAGGCTGCTACTGAAAAATTCTTTATGAAAAACCCAATAACACTCTGCCCGATCTGGGAATCGCACTCAGGACTTCATGATCAGCAGTCATGCTTGCGACTATCAGAAATTCTTTCGTAAATTAAGGTTTATTTTTGTCAATATAGCTAAAACTTCCTTATAATCAATATCTCCTCAACTAGCGATCTTGAGTCACAATACAAAATGAACTTTACATAACTACAAACAAAAACACCATAGTCATTGTTTTTGCAACTTCTGCGTCGTTTTCGTCAGATTCAGACTTTATTCAAACGGGTTCCAGGTATACCTATTATATGACGAAAAAAAATCTAGACGTATTATATATGTATTGTTGTTTATCGATCCGTGTTCAACTCAGTTGAGGAGCGAATACGCACTCAGGCGCACGCTTGTGTAGAATTGAATTTATAATCCGCGAATTGAAGTATCTTGTGTTAAGTGAAGTGCTGAATTCAATTTACGACTTCAATGATCGACTGCTCAGAATTGAAGTAAGTGGGTGTTTTTGTGTCGTACAAATTATTTTAGAACTCTGTAGTAGTGTTATTTGATGCTTATCTGGCTGTTTTAACGAGGAGTGAATTTATTTTTATTTTAGAAAAGCCTGAATTTATTGACTAGCTCAGGCCTGTGGCTTCGTTTGGGTCAAAAAGACAATCTATGACTCGGTAATTGTTTTAGCTAGTATAGTATAATTAGGAGAGATTGGAATATGAAGATTTTATTTGCCTAAACGTCAAGGATGTAAGTAAGAAGGAAGGAAAAGGGTAAGAATGTTTGCTGTAAGATAACCCAATTCTGGGTGAAGCTCGCCTGTGTACATAAGCTATATTATTGCAATTTATATGTATGTTTGTTATTTTGAGTGCAATAAAGAATAAGAGTAAGGTAAGGATCTTAATATCTCCCCGGAATGATTTTTAAGTAACGAAGTAAAGATGTTACATAGAGAATTAATGAAAAATTTAAATTAGTGAAAGATTTTTTTAAATCGGATAAGTATTTTCGGACCTCCGGTTTGTGGACTATTTATTGTTTACTTTTTAGAGGCTGACTATGGTCATATCACTTGCAAGTGAAAGTGATTACTTGAGTTGAAGTCATTATTTAAGATACGATTGAACATCGATTGATCGAACATAGTTGGGAAAAGGCTAGGTAGACGATGATGAATTTGCTTGTGTTCTTGTTAGAACTGTCAAAAGTTAAAACTCTTAGCTTTGCTTTCTTTCTTTGGCGGTTCTTACTTCGTTTAAATTCTTGTAGGTATATTGCTTACAAATGTTTGCATAACTTTAACTTGACTATAGGTACGGGTGTTAGGGTTTAGTGAAATACTTGATATCGGCTTGATATTCATTCAGGTTTATTAAAGCTCGACTTTTTCTTTTGAATTTAGAACCTGTTTATCTGGTTAAGGGCCTGTGCAGACGACAGACTTTTTGTACGGATGAGTCTGTGGCGCACAAAATGTCTGCATGGCATACAAAAAATCCGTCGCGGATTTTACGCAGACTCAACGCACACGACGCACATCTTCATCGTACGTTATGTCCCTCACTAACGAGTGCAGATTGCTTACAAAAGTGTGCGCCGTCTGCGCTTAGCACGCTTTGAAGCAAACGTTCTACTTTTTTCGCGCACTTTTGTACGGCGCGGCGCGGCGCGTGATCTGCCAGAATGACACGGATTTTTTGTGCGCTGGACATTTTGCGCGGCGTATGCGTTACTGCATATAATTGTTTGGGTTCTATTTTCACAGACTTAAAAGTGCGTCACGGATAGTCTGTCGTCTGCGCAGGCTAAACATGGCGCAGGAACCTATAAAACAAAAAAAAATGATTACAGATTAGCTCTTACTGAATCAACTATAATTTTTTCACTGCTTTAGAAAATTGGCGTTGTGAACTTGTGAGAATATAAATTTCAGTCTTTGACAATTCGATTACAAAAAAGCTGCCTTGTAAATGGTTTAATTAAAATAAATGCCTTGAGTTAGAATTTGAATCGTTGAGTTTGATTATAAATCAAAATTCTATTAATTTAAGTTAAATAAATAATAAAAGGATTGTATGAATTCTTGTGATTTATTAGCAATCTTCTTCTGCAATACGCTTACGTGCGCAATCAATCATGTATAAGAAATTACATTTGAGCGTTTTAACGAAAAACATCTTGTAAGTTAGTATTTGAATAATCTATGAACTTTCAATACTACGTACCTATACAATGTCAACAAGATGTTTCAAGGGCTTCTGACCTTTTGACATACACTCTAGTATATAAAGATGGTAACATAATATCACGCTTGTTACTCTCGAGGGGTTAGGCAGAAGTTCACCTCAGCACACCTGCAGTTAATTTATACTTAAAAAAAAAACTTGCTCCAGCAATCGCTAGTGACATTAATCACTATGTAACTCCGAACTTGTTTAAATTATCTTGTTAATGTACATATAAAGAGAGAGCCCTGACACCCACAATACAAGGTTTAAACTCAGTGGTATTTTTAAAATTTTTAGGTTTATACAGGCTGTAAAAGACCTCATCACGAAGCCGTCAACCAAGCATTCTGTACATCAAACTAAGTAACTACGCAAAAATTATTGCTGGGAAATGACTTTTTTTATTGGGGTGAAAAATCATGTTTTGTGGTAGAACTCAATGTAACGCACTCAAAACATTGTGCTGATGGTTGGATTGAATAGTACGGGGGTCGTGGATGTGTTTAAGAGCGGGCCTAAAGCAAAATCTTCAATCTTTAATTAGATTTTTAGAGTAGTAAATCATGTTCCAATTGGAAAAAAAGTATATGTCATGAAACTTCATTATGAATGTGATGGTTGACATTGGCGAAAAACATAATAGGATACAATTTTCTCGATAGAAAACCATCACAAAGTTACCTCTAATTTTCAACATTTTTGGTTTTTATTCTATTTTGGTGCATGTTACTGAACCATAAACTTGATAATGTATTAACAGTCATGTATAACCTATAGCTGACATTTGGAATTTTTTCAAAATATTTTCTATTTTAAGAGATAACAGACTCAAAGCATTTGGCGGGGCGCTTACTACATTTTTATTCCGCGCAATACGCAGTCTTCCGTCCCGCGTGACGCGAGCTTGAGACATCAGTTTGTTTCACCGACCAGTCCGACCACTCGCCGATCAGTTGCCCTCGCTCTGTTGAGACGGGTAGTCTATGTCACTTTGCTCCGCGCCAATTCGCCGTTAATAATATCATTGAATCAATTATTTTTTTTGTGTAACATGGGTAACAAGAAAAATACAATTGAAAAGCGATAACTAAAACAGTTGAAGACTCAAATGATGGCTGATTGCCGAAGTCGAAGGTACTATGTATTTTTTACGTGCATAAGCTCATAGTAAACGCAAAATAAACGAATGATAGATTTATGTGCATTGTTTTTGTCCGAAATTATTTTAAATATATACAACCCGTCCGAATTAACCGGTAGGTAGGTAGTAGGTAGGTAGTAGGTAGGTAGTAGGTAGGTAGTAGGTAGGTAGTAGGTAGGTAGGTAGTAGGTAGGTAGTAGGTAGGTAGTAGGTAGGTAGTAGGTAGGTAGTAGGTAGGTAGTAGGTAGGTAGTAGGTAGGTAGTAGGTAGGTAGTAGGTAGGTAGTAGGTAGGTAGTAGGTAGGTAGTAGGTAGGTAGTAGGTAGGTAGTAGGTAGGTAGTAGGTAGGTAGTAGGTAGGTAGTAGGTAGGTAGTAGGTAGGTAGTAGGTAGGTAGTAGGTAGGTAGTAGGTAGGTAGTAGGTAGGTAGTAGGTAGGTAGTAGGTAGGTAGTAGGTAGGTAGTAGGTAGGTAGTAGGTAGGTAGTAGGTAGGTAGTAGGTAGGTAGTAGGTAGGTAGTAGGTAGGTAGTAGGTAGGTAGTAGGTAGGTAGTAGGTAGGTAGTAGGTAGGTAGTAGGTAGGTAGTAGGTAGGTAGTAGGTAGGTAGTAGGTAGGTAGTAGGTAGGTAGTAGGTAGGTAGTAGGTAGGTAGTAGGTAGGTAGTAGGTAGGTAGTAGGTAGGTAGTAGGTAGGTAGTAGGTAGGTAGTAGGTAGGTAGTAGGTAGGTAGTAGGTATCAAGAAACTTGCGCGAAAGACACTTGCGCGACTGGACTTTTGCGCGACTTAATGGCCACTGAGGTTCACTCTGTAAACATTCACGCCTGTTATTTATACTTGAAGTTGGTTTTTTGGTTTTTCTGTCGTGGGTGACATTTTCATGGTTTCGGAGTCGCTGATAACGAAAATTAAGTCAAAATAAAAATCCAAGATGGCGGCGTGCAAAATTTTAGGTTTTTCAAACATGGGTGTCGTTTTCATGGTTTTCATGGTTGCTTATTACGAAAATGTGGTCAAAATAAAAATCCAAGATGGCGCTGATGAAATTTTTAGGTTTTTCCATCATGGGTGTCGTTTTCATGGTTTACGTGGTCACTGATAACGAAAATGAGGTCAAAATGAAAATCCAAGATGGCGCCGAGGAAAATTTTAGATTTTCCGTCATGGGTGTCTTTTTCATGGTTTACGTGGTCACTGATAACCAGTGATAGGAATAGGTAGTGCTTATTAGTCTAAACTTCGAAGAAGAACAGAGAAAAGAATCGGAGACTTCCTTAGACTATATTTTATTATGCGACCACGACGAGTTTTTTTTTGTAAATTCTAAGAGTAGATAACTAAATGCGCAGCCATAAAAGTCCGCCGATTGTACTTTCGTTGCAATAAAGATTAAATGATGTTTTTAAAGTTTAAGTGTGTTACTAAACAATGTAACCCGGCTATTATTTTAGAATTTTGAAATATACTTCAGAAATATATTTTAGTGAGATAAAATCCAAATCCCTTTGTTTTTGAAATAATAAATCACTTGAACTTTAGAAATTTCAACAAACGTGGCCAATAGTGGTTGCTTATTACGAAAATGTGGTCAAAATAAAAATCCAAGATGGCGCTGATGAAATTTTTAGGTTTTTCCATCATGGGTGTCGTTTTCATGGTTTACGTGGTCACTGATAACGAAAATGAGGTCAAAATGAAAATTCAAGATGGTGCCAAAGAAAATTTTTGGTTTTTCTGTCATCGGTGTCGTTTTTATGGTTTTTAGGGTCACTGATAACGAAAATGAAGTCAAAATGAAAATCCAAGATGGCACCGGCATACATTTTTGATTTTACGTCATGGGTGTCATTTTCATGGTTTTCGAGGAAACTGATTACGAAAATGAGGTCAAAATGTAAATCCAAGATGGCGCCGAGGAAAATTTTGGTTTTTCCGTCATCGGTGTCGTTTTCATGGTTTTCGAGGACGCTGATTACAAAAATGGGGTCAAAATGACAATTCAAGATGGAGCCCAGGAAAATTATTGATTTTCCGTCATGGGTGTCGTTTTCATGGTTTTCGGGGTTGACGCAAAAATAAATTTTTTTGGGCGCCATCTTGGATTTTCATTTTGATCTCATTTTCGTTATCGGTGACCACGTTAACCATAAAAATGACACCCATAATGGAAAAACCACATTTTTTTCCCGGCACCATCTTGCCTTTTGGGGTCGCTGAATACGAAAATGAGGTCAGAATTGACCTCATTTTTGTGTTCAGCGACCCCAAAAACTATGAAAAAACGACACCCATGATCGAAAACCAAAAATGTTCTGACCGCCTGGGATTTTCATTTTGAGCTCATAAATTTTACACATTCCTCCATTTTCCTTTTTGTTTCTGATTCTTAGTGTATGTCATCAAATTTATTTTTGTTATCAATTTTATAAAATTTTCGATTTTATCTTTTGTGCTTTTTATTATTATTGCCTTTTTGTTCTTTTTATTAACGGGCACAGTATTTTATAAATATTTATTCTACCAATATTATTAATTTTACACATTCTATAATTTTTGTTATTGTGTCTTGATGTATCAATTTAAAACAATTTTCATCAATGTTTTTATCAATTAGGTATATATCATGTATAGGTATCATTAATACAATCATATGCATTTTTAAATATTAGCATAGTTATCAATATATTATCTTTATTTTTTTTAATTTCATCAATTTTTATTCGTTACCTATTCAATTTTACCAATGTCATAAATTTTATACATTCTATTATTTTTACTTTTATTATTGATTCTTATTGTACGGTATGTTCCTCTTATTAATGGTCACAGTATTTATAAATTTTATAAGTTATTAAAAAATCGAATGTTATTTATTTTATTATTTCATCATTTTACTTTTTGTTATCGTTTTTAATGTATTTATAATATAACATTTTCTTTTTAGTTGGTATTTGTGCAAAAATTGTAGACATTAATATGTGTTTGTTTATGTTGTCGAGCGTATGGCACTCATGGGCCAAAAAAACAAAAAAAAAACCACCTTTAAGTATAAATAAATATTGCTGGACATTACACACAGCGCCATCTAGTGCCACACTAAGCAACGAGGCTTGTGTCGTGGACACCAGATAGTTGATATACTACATAGATACTTTTTGTTTGTAAATACATACATATTATACATACATATAAACATCCATGACTCGGAAACAAATGTCCATGCTCATCACTCAAACATTTGCTCCGACCGGGATTCGAACCCGGGACCCTAAGAACGTAAGGCAGTCTCACTACCGCTGCGCCAATCGGGTCGTCAAAATAACCGGCGTGATGATAAAACGAAATGGAGAAAAAAATTAAGATGAAATGGAGTACTCAAATGTCGAAACTTTTATTTCACGACATACAAACAACATAGGAATGTATTGTATAGGTGTTAAAAAATGAATACAAAAAAAAATAAGAAAAAAAAGTGGCTTTATTTAACTGTGTTGCTTGCATATACTACGCCCTACCCGCTACACTACGCAAGCTTGGTCCCACGCTTCGCGCGTCGTGGCGCCGCGGCCGCCCGTGTTTGTTATCGGCACTAATGCGGGTGTAGCGAGACGCGCGGGGGAAATCAGAATTTATCCTGGCGTTAGGCCCGCTCTTAATGTAAAAATCTTACATTAAAAACTTGTATTTAAAAAAAAACCTGTCAAAAAGTTGGAACTTTGACCCCCAATATCTCCGTAACTAGAAGGTTCCCAGGTATGGTGTAGAACAAAACAATGATCGCAATGACGCGACGGGGAGAACAAGTGCCTTTCGGCTTCGTTAAGAGGTGTTTTACACCCTTTATAGTCTGTTCTACCTATATAAACCTAAAAATTGTAAAAATACCATAGTCTGTTCTACCTGGAGGAGCTCGTGGCTAAATAATAACAGCTCGGGTCGATTGTTAGGTTAAGCCGTGCTTGCGTAGGTTGGTCTTTGGATGGGTGACCGCCCATTACATACCGAGTTTTCTCTGTGCCTCGGAAAGCACGTTAAGCTGTTGGTCCCGGCTGTCATTAGTAGATCTTTGACAGTCGTTAGGTAGTCACAGGCCTAGAAAGTCTGACAACCAGTCTTACCAAGGGGATCGTAATACACGGTACTATAGTCCTCCTTACCGATTTCGGTAACGGCGACCCATTGGAACTACTTCCGTGCGTGTGCCCTTATATGGCTGGCCAGACAGAATTTGCTTTTTTTTTTTTTTGATGATGATGATAGTCTGTTCTACCATACATACTGATATTCTGCTAAATTGTTAACTTGGAAATAATTAATTTATTTACTTATTTAGTTCGCCAGTTATGTTCATGTAGGAAATGGGGGCCGAGTCTATTACCGGGCTCAAACTTAAAAATATTAGAACCATGTATCTCGCAGCGCAAGATTCTCGTTTGATTTGTTACACTTACGTCTCAAGTGTCGAGTTCTAGATTGAACAGACTTTTCTGATTGTATATCACGGTTGAGCGGTCTGAAGGCCGAATCAATTAGACCAGCCACGGTCGTGTTTGTAAACAAAATGGTGAAATATGTACTTGTAGTTGTATTGGTGACGAAGATTAATGTTTGGTGCGTTACTTCACGTGTTGATCTTTTGACTAAGAGCTGGTATAGGTACTGTGGTGTTTACCAGAAACACTAGTTATGGTTTAAAATAAAACCACCAAATTATCAGTAAGTAGATGAACCACTTCAAGGGTACGTGCTCTCGCTGCCCGGGATAAGTATGGACTGCTCGACATGGATCCTTAAAGCTCACGCTACGTTTATTAGTATATCACAGGTGCTATTTAGTGCAATTTGTGCGGAATAATTAGTAATGAAGAGAAAGAGAAAGAGTGAAGGGAGTCCTTTGCTCAGAAGTGGGACAGAGCAGACTATGAAAAATAATTGTAACATAAATATAACATCACACTGAAGCGTTCGACAGAAGCGTACCTATGAGTGTACCTAATAAATAAAATCATTTATTTCAGATATATTATTACAAATCCATGTATTACATATTAATTCAAACATACATATCATCACGCCTGTAGTCCCTGAAGGGTTAGGCAGAGGAGTACCAAATAGTACACCCACATTTTACCAGTTATGTATAAGTGCCATGTAATAGGGGGGGTACCTATTGTCAGCAACCGGGTGCAAATCCAGACTCCGTGTCTGCTACTGAGAAATTCCTGATGTGAAAACCCAGTAACACTTTGCCCGACCTGGGAATCGGCAGGGCCGCTGTAAGCGGGCGTGCGAAGCGAGCACCGCACCGTAGGCGCGGGTGACGCCAGGCGACGCCTGATTGATCTGATTTTCCCCTAAATCAACATTTTCGATTGTTCCATTTGGTAACTAATTGACCAATTAAAATTGCTTTCGTTCCATCATGAACGAAATAATTGAATGAGAATGTATTAGATGAAATTTTTGGAGCGCAATGCGGGGGAAATTGTTGTTTCTACTAAAACAGAAAATGTATGTCACTAAAAATATTCTTTGGGGTATTTTTGAATATTAACTAGACGAGAAAACTATTGTGGTTACTTTGTTCGCCTTTTAAATTAAGCAAGTGTTTTGTTTTAGCCACAGATAAACTATAACCTAGGTAAATCCAACGGTATCTATGTGGTTCAATTATTTCTATACCCGGTGTTAATGTTTTTTTTTAATCTCGACAAAGACTCACATGTAACGTAAGCCAACATGTTTTATGAATATTTTAATTGGTTTTTAAAATGGAATATCAGACAAAAACATTTTTATTTGTAAAATTACTTGCTTTTATCAAGAAATGTGTTTGTGTTTTAAAAACATTTCTTTTATTAATCTGTTTTGCGAACTTTCGCCTTACATAGCGGATAACTGATAACGTCATTCCCAGAATGATGTCACTGTACCTAAATGTGTGAATGAGATATTGACAAAGATTGAAGTTATCTCATCTGTAGATTATGATGAATACAAATATTTTGCCTGGTCTTACGTCGTTTTGGCTTAAAAGATAGACATGTTTTTAAAAAAGGGAATCATATTTTTTTTTCTTAAAGTCATCATCTGCCTAGCCTTTTCCCAACTATGTTAGGGTCGGCTTACAGTCTAACCGGATGCAGCTGAATACCAGTATTTTACATGGAGCGACTGCCTATCTGACCTCCACAACCCAGTTAGTACTGGGTAATACGATACCCCTTGGTAAGACTGGTTGCCAGACTTTCTCGTCACTGACTACCTGTAACGACTGTCAAAGATCTACAAATGACAGCCGGGACCAATAGCTTAACGTGCTTTCCGAGGCACGCAGGAAACTCGGTATGTAGGGTGGTCACCAATCTACAGACCAACCTGCGCAAGCACGGCTTAACCTAAAGATCCACCCGAGCGGCTGTTATTATTTAGTCACGAGCTCCAGATTTTAAATTGTATATTAGTAGGTAAATATAACAACTAAGGGAAAAAGGTTTTTTGGTTGAAATAGGTATCACATAACACATTTCACACGAAGACCTAATGAAGGTTAAAATGTTTTTTACATTTGTGTTTTTTTATTATTTTGTTAGTTTTTTTGTAAAAATCTTGTTTTGTAAATTTTGGCTTTATCATCTAATCCCAGCTTAGGGTCTATAAAACAAAAGGTAAGCCTTTCTGGGACTTCGATATTATTATACTAATTGAGCTGCTAAAACGATCTAAAACATCAATTGAATATTATTAACAATCTAGTGTTTATGAGGCTCAATTAATATCGCTTTAGTAAATTTGTCAACTATTTGCGATGTAATTATAAACATATAATGGAAGCCAGACAACTGTTAATGACGTTCGTCTTTAGTCTAGTTAACGATAAATTGAACCAAGATTTATCGAAAGCCGATTAGAGATGGTGAATAATGGGTTTATTTTCATTCAGACGCATTTTCTCTAAGAGCACATAAAACGTAGACGTAATTTGACGGGCCTAACTTTACTGTTGGCAGAGTTTCATCTTTACCTTTTTATCTGGTTTGAGGGTACAAATAAGAATTCTAATTTTTTTAAGGACTTCATTTGTAATAATGAGTTAATAAATCATTTGGTGTCACCATGTTTTAGAGAAAACGAGTATTATACATTTCCTTACAAATAATATAACATCATGCTTGTAACCCCTGATGGGTTAGGCAGAGGTATACCTAATCGTACACCCACATTTTGCCAGTTGTGTTGAAGTCCCATGTAATTAAGAGCCTATACTACCTCAGATTAGCAACTCTATTTGTGGTGGTTCAAACTTCGTTTGTAATCCTGTTAGAATAAAGTTCTAAACAGCTTGCACTACAAAGCGGTTGTTACGTCAGTCACTGCGGCCGAATAGTGCGAAATGAGTGGTTTTTATTCATTATAAAATTAAATTTTCGTCTTTTGGAAAAAATAAAAAACATAAGACCTGCTTTATAGTTAGTTCAGTTAGTATGCAAAGTTTCATGATCTAATTTGAAGTACTTTTTGAATACCAGCGGTTTATTGTTCGATTTGGAGGTAACTTTGGGATTTTTTTCTATAGAGAAAATTTTATGAAATCGTGTTTTCGCCAAACATGTGACCTAACATTAATCCTCAACTTTACCATATATTTATTTCAAAATTAATGCTGCAGTATTTTAGGCGTAACGGAGGAACATGCTAAGCCATTTGAGGTAGTATAGGCTCTTAAGGGGCGACCCTATTGCTATCAACTGAACACAAATACAGAATGCGTGGCTGCTATTGGGTAATTCGTGAAGCTCAAGTCGCGCTTGCGACCACTCAATCAACTAGGCAGTCTCACACACACATCAAAATTTTCACAAGAACGAAGTCGCGGGTACTAGCTAGTAAATAAATATATACTGAAATTTTCTTGACGGAAAAACCTAATAGCACAATGCTTAGCAGTCGTTCTTACAACCGGGAGACTAACAGTTACAGCAGTGCAATTTCTTTAAGGCTGATGCTCCAGGGTAGCCCGCGAAATTCAATTTTTTTCTCATTTTTTGCAATATGCAGGTCAGTGCTAGGTTGTATGTTGATTAAAATATTATTCGCAGGTGTAAGACGTATGTAGTTACAGAATTATAGTCATCAAAATCATCATTACAACCTTCCACGTTCATAAAGGTGTAGAAATGACGTTTTCTGCTTTTTTTTTGTTTCCTACACCTTTATGAACTTGGAGGGTTGTATTGATAATTTTGATGATTATAATTCTGTAACTACATACGTCTTACAGCCGCGAGTAATATTTTAATCAACATACGACCACAGAATATATATTAGTACCTTACGGTACAGAAGTTTCACTCCCGAGTTTAGGTATGATAAACGCAAGCGTGCGGCCACCGCACTAGTCTCAATAGGCTTGCACTCGCTCGACTTGTCGCACACGCAGCGCACGCACCCGCGAAACAAAAATAAACTGTTAATACCGTAAAGTACCTCTGACAGCCCTAGCAGATTGAAGCGAGACGGCAGACAGTTATTGTACTATGAACGCTATGCGTAATGCAAAAGGTTGAAATTAGCTTGTTTTCCAGAATAGTAGGTAAATATCTCGGGGTTTTTGTGCCGCTTGTATGGAAGTGAGACAGGCCTGATACGACCTAGCGCGGGCCAGCAAATTGAAAAAAAACTTAAGAAATTTTGAATTTCGCGGGCTATCCTGAAGCATTCACCGTAACGGAGATATCATCATCATCATCATCATCTTTCTGCCCTTGACCATGTTGTTTTAGGGTTCCCTAGTCCTGACAAGGAACCCTTATAGTTTCGTCATGTCTGTCTGTCCGTCCGTCTGAGGTTTTGCTAAGAGACCGCTAGTACTGGAAAGCTGTAATTTTGTAGGGGTGTGTGTATATCAATTACGCCGACAAAATGGTAAAATAAAATTTTGGAAAATAATATTTTTGTATGGTAGAGCACATTACGTAAGTAAGAATGATTTTTTTTTCATCGTCTACCCCATCGTATGGGGTATTGTTAAATAGGTCTTTTATAATGACTTAGGGGACTTCTAACACTATTTTCGATTTAATGCTCCATTTACGAAATATTAAACTTCAAAGTGTAAATTTTTGTTCCAGTAGTACCCCCCCTGACAGCTAAACTGCTGGTTTGAAAAATCTGGAAAAATTCACGACCATAGTGCATTTCATGAACTTTAAAGGAAAATGATAGCGGTTAAGATATTATTCTGCGTTTATTCCCATCTACCACCCCGGTCGTAAAAGTGATTATTTGTCAATTTTTTTGTTTTTTGGACTGTTTAACTTAATTTTTTTTAACATATTTTATTGTATTTTTTTTTTTGTTATTTGGACCCCTTGACTTTATTATTATTTTTTGGACCATTTGACTTATGTTTTTTTGGTTTTTGGACTATTTGACTTAATTTTTTTGTTTTATTATTTTTTGGTTTTTGGACTCCTTGACTTAATTATTATTTTTATTTTTGGGACTATTTGACTTATTTTTTTGGGACTACGTGACAGTTGACAGGCCTTCACCGTAGCGGTGATCTGACAGACAATCCACCCAACCCAGCTGTCAATTGTAGATCTTTAACAGTCGTTACAGGAAGTCAGAGCAGGAGTAGAGCAGCGGTGGCGGCCCCGACTTACGAACAGTAAGTCGTGGGTTCGAACCCAGACAGGCGCATTACTTTGTGTAATTTATTTCATCACCACTGCTCTCAAAACGGTGAAGGAAAACATCGTGAGGAAACCGGCATGTCCTAGAACCAAAAATTCGAAGACATGTGACATCTGCAGACCCGCACTGGGCCCGCGTGGTGGATTATAGCCCATTCCCTCTCATAGAGAGGAGGCCTGTGTCCCAGCAGTGGGAACATTAATAGGCTGATGATGATGATAAGAAGTCAGTGACCCGAAAGTCTGACAACCAGTCTTACCAAAAGGTATCGTATTAGTCTGTACTGAATTGTGGAGGTCAGATTGGTGATCGCTCTATGTTACATACTGGTATTTAGCTGCATCTAATTAGACTGGAAGCCGATCCCAAAATAGTTGGGAAAAGGCTCGGCAGATGATAACATGAATTTGATTTACGAAATACCTTTTTACGAAATCAGATATTTAATTGTTATTTAATAATAATAATCCATTTATTTTCAGGTAACAAAGACCCATATATAAATACCTTAACCTAAGTATACATACGTTTTATTACAATTGTATTAGTAAATATAACTTAGAACTATGTTAGTATCACTAAATTGTACTAAGTCTTTGTGCGTTTGTGGGTTATTTGATGTATTACCTTTAGTATATGTGAGTTAAGTACCGTCTCTGCCAAATCCCTTGGGGTATACTAGCGTGATGATTATTGAGGTTTAATAGGTGTATTATATTTTACTTCTAGACATAGTGTTACGTACCTGCTATGTTCATTTTATAACGATTAAAAAATCTGGAATCTGTATGTAATTCTACAATTGATTCGAACGTTAATGATGTATATGACATATTAATCATCTTAAAATGAAGAGAGATACATTAATTATCTATATACGTACAGTCGGGGTCTTTTCCGCCTGACCATTTTTTTTTTCGCTTAAAACATGCGAAGGCGCCGAGCCTCGCCCCCTTAAAGTTTGGGCCTATTAGGAAAGTCTCAAGTTTGGCGCGCAAAATAACAATAACTCTCGTTTGGCGTGAGTCGTCAGTGCGCTCGGCCGATTCGGTATCTTTTCATTCATTATTTCTATACAAAGTGAACGGGGCGGGGCTAGAGAGCGTTTCTATGTAGCGAGTGCAAGCAAAAATAAGCTTAGTGGTGGTCAGGCGGGAGTGTCCTCGATAGTACATATAATAAAAATGTAACGGATCGCTGTCTGTACATGAAAGGTATATGAGAAAAAATATTGGGACCTTTATCAACGCAAATAGCACCCAAAACAATGATTGTTAGAATTTTTGTCTGTTTGTCTGTGCGTTTGTGCACGCTAATCTCAGAAACGGCTTATCCGATTTAGATGTGGTTTTCACTACTATATTGTGGTAAGCTTAACTTAATATTTAGTGTTTGTTTCATGACAATCGGTTCATAAATAAAAAAGTAAATGCCAATTTAAAGAATCACGTCGAACATATTTTGTTCTTTAACTATCCTCTGTTCAGTAGCATTGACTGAAACTTTACTAAACTTCATATGAAGAAGAAGAAGAAGAAGAAGAAACTTTTATTTGTAAACATAGGTTGTTACACAGTGTGTGGGATACGTATTACCTTCATAATGCGAAAGGTTGTGAGTATGGATAGATGTTTGTTACTCTTTCACGCATAAAATACTGGACGGATTGGGATGAAATTTTGCACACAGATAGTTTATAACCTGGATTAATACATAAGATCATTTTTATTCCGGTAGTAAGATCCCATGGGACAATGGGGTAGATGACACACCAATCAATTGAGATACTTTTTAAGAGCTGTCAAAACGCGGTTGTCTCAGATTTTGTATGGCAATAGCAAACTGTGACGTCACTGTTTATTCAACTCAATGACTCAACTATTTTTGATTTCAAAGCAACTAAAAATCGAATTTGGCAATTAATTGAAAATAAATCGGGTTTTCAGGCCTAAATTAAAGTGATTTTTTTGGAGATTGGTGTCTTGGAATTATTGTTTTAGGGTGTCATCTACCCTATTATCAAACATCACGCGAGCGAAGCCAGTGGCAGAAGCTAGTACTTAATCAATTAATTCACTCATTCATTATCACAGACCGCAACGCCCGCACCCGCTGTATAAAAGCAAGGCACTTTACACAAGTGTTCCTTTTGTAGCGAAGGGAGCACATGAGATGCGTTTGGGAAAATTCAGCCTCTAAACTGATTAAATAAAATTAATATAATAAATAAAGTTTGTAAGAAAGGAGCTCGTGGCTAAATAATAACAGCCGCTCGGTCGATCTTTAGGTTAAGCCGTGCTTGCCTAGGTTGGTCTATGGATGGGTGACCACCCTTACATACCGAGTTTCCTCTGTGCCTCGGAAAGAACGTTAAGCTCTTGGTCCCGGCTGTATTTGTAGATCTTTGGCAGTCGTTACAGGTAGTCAGTGGCCAAAAAAGTCTGACAACCAGTCTTATCAAGGGGATCGTATTACCAAGTACTAACTGGGCTGTTGAGGTCAGATAGGCAGTCGCCATGTAAAATACTGGTATTCAGCTGCTTCCAGTTAGCCTGGAAGCCGACCCCAATATAGTTCGGAAAAGGCTAGGCAGATGAAATAAAGTATGTAAAGAAGGTCTTCATTTTTGCCAACAGAAAATCCTAGAGGGTAAACTTTTATGTTTGGGTGTGGGGATGCCTATCTTCGGAACTGCAGCTGAGCCGACTCCGAGAATTCTTTCACTAATGGGAAGCTAAATAATCTCTGAGTATTCTAAGCTATATTTGAAACGTCCTTGTGGGATATTTTTCTACCAAAACGCGAACGAAGGAGCAGACAAGAACTTGTCAACAGTAATTCAGAATATTGATGACATTGGAAGCTCTACACAAGTACCCCTTGACGCAAGGATTTCTGCGATAAAAGGATTGGAGTAAACAAATATTAAACGATATAAGAAGCTTAATATCGGCCTCATAAAGTATCTGCCAAACATGATTATGTATCGCTGCGAAGGGGGGCGGCCGTTTTGGGGGACTACCTCTTGTAATTTTGACGTTCAAAATTGAACCTTTTCCCAAAGACATTCAAATATATTACCAGCTATATTATTATATTTATTACTAGCGACGTTACGCGGTTTCACCTGCGTAGTTCCCGTTCCCGTGGGAGTACGGGGATAAAATATAAGCTATGTTACTCAGGGTGAATGTAGCTTTTGGAGAGACTGTCTATCTGACCTCCACAACCCAGTTAGTACTGGGAATACGGTACCCCTTGGTAAGACTGGTTGACGTTCAAAAAGTGCTGAATAAGCTAGCTATCAGCCTGATTAGAATAAATGATTTTTGATTTTGGTGGTGTTCGTGTAAAAAGGAAATTCGATTCCGGTATTAGCTAGGTCTCCTATACTCCTTGCGGATTGAATTGAATTAGCGTGTTATTGGTAACTGGGATGATTGTCTGGGTTGCATGAGCTGCATCTGAAAATCAAGGTCAGCTGGAAGTACCCAGTGTGCAATGTTGACATCTGAACATTATGTTAAGCCTTTTGGCATAAAGTTTTTTTTTTAATTGTTTTAATGTGTAATTACGCAAGTAAACGCATGACCACTTTCTTGACGAGTCTTTTCGGTGTCAGTTATAGAGGTTCTAAATATTTGAAGTTAGGTATCAAATAGTAGCAAAAGGGTAGTGCATTTTAGTATTTTTAAACATTAAATATTTCTACTGATTCAGGGGTTCTGACGCTTATGTTTCCTTTCTTCTTTCAATGTCTGTTATTTATGGGTGAGCAGGATTTACAATTAAGTTAATTCACCACTCCGGCGTTAAGTTATCTTTGTACGCCGTATACAAAGGTATGGGTAAAGTACTTACCTCAGCTACAAAATAAAAAATAGAGCTAACAATTACCTAGCAACATCTGATTAGTTAGAGTACTCACTCTATTTTGTACAAGATGAACAATTTTCTAAGAAAGCTGCTTTATAGCATGCTATAATCTAGAATATCGTTTTAGTAAGAACTTTTGTAGTAAGTTCCTTTGTTCTTTAGAATAAAAAAGAAAACAGCTGCCCTGTACAAAATTATTCAGTTTGATAGAGTTTGATGTTTTTTTAGGGTTCTGTAGTCAACTAGGAACCCTTATAGTTTCGCCATGTCTGTCCGTCCGTCCTCGCTTAATCTCTGTGACCGTTAGCACTATAAAGCTGAAATTTGGTACCAATATGTATATCAATCACGCCGACAAAGTGGTAAAATAAAAATTGGAAAACAATGTTTTATTAGGGTAGCCCCCCTATATGTAAAGTGGGAAGTGATTTTTTTTTAATTTCAACCCTAACGTGTGATATATTGTTGGAAAGGTATTTAAAAATGAATAGGGGTTTCCTAAAATATTTTTTTGATAATGTCAATCATTTCGGAAATAATCGCTCCAAAAGTAAAAAACAATGTGTCCCCCCCCTCTAACTTTTGAACCATATGTTTAGAAAATATGAAAAAAATCTGAAAAGTAGAACTTTATAAGGACTATTATTATATAAGGAAAATTATTTTGAACTTGATGGAAACAACAGTTTTTGTACAAAAAAGACAAAAAGTTGTACAAAATAATTTCTGGACTAAGTTTGTAGTATATTCGTATATACAAGCATTTTTACATAGTGGATACCCACCTTTAAACTCATAAGTGGGAACACTTATTGTGCCGGACGGGAAACTACGGAACCCTACACTGTGCGTGGCCCGACACGCTCTTGGCCGGTTTTTTTTGTGAATGGTATCTCCTAGGTCAACCTATGGGATTGTCGTCTGCTTAACCGGACCGTCCTGTGGGTGTTTTGAGTGTAGGCCTCCAGCCAGGGGCTCTTTTTAATGGCCTGTACCACACCCATACGGTGCTTACATAAATAAGCAGGCTTCCGGTACGGGCGAGGGTTCACTTGCAAATAGTTTAAACCTGCTTCTTTATAAGCGAGCGCATAAGATAACATAGAACTGAATACCTGCACCGATCGGTACCGACTCGCCCGTACCGGAAACCTGCTTCTTTATGTAAGCACCCTTAAATATGAAAATTCTTTCTTTCTTTCGTGTTTTTAGTGCCTAATCTGGTGTCAGAGTGTTTATACCACTCATGGGCCTCTGATTTGGCTTTACATGGCGTCGAGAAATATCTCTTTGGCATGCTGGTTTCCTTACGATGTTTTCCTTCACCGAAGCAAGTGATAATTATACAATACGCACATGAATCCTAAAAATCAGAGGTGTGTGTCTTGGATTCGAACTTGAGACCTATGACTTGGCAGTCTGACGGTCACACCACTAGACTATCACTGCTCACGAACAAAATGACAATACTTTGCGGAAACACACTGTAGAAAAAAAAAGGATCTATGTAAAATTAATAGTCTAACTGAACACATGCGAATACAAAATTGAACTTTGTACAAGATCTAATAAGGGCGGTTTCAGAATAGCGTATTTTCGGCGCGTATACGCTCGGTTTTGGAAGCGCGTGTACGCTCATATACATACGTGCGCCTTTTGTTTCACGGATGACTCGTACGAGCGTTGACGCACTTATAAGCGTGAGTGTTCACCTTACGGAAACACGTACAAGTGCGTGCACTGGCGTTCAATTTTTGAAGTGTGTATTGGAAGGTAAACCAGTACGAGCTTATACGCGCTACAAAGTACGCTAGTCTGAAACTGCTCTAAGTAATTTCAAAGGAAAGATAGAAATATATTTACAGACTATTTATATATATACGTATATATATTTTTATTTGACGACCCGAATGGCGCAGTGGTGGTGAGGCTGCCTTACGTTCTTTGGATCCCGGGTTCTAATTCTAAGTCCTGGTTGGAGCAAATGTTTGTGTGATAAGCATGGACATTTGTTTCCAAGTCATGGATGTTTATTATGTATAGTAAGTATGTATTTACAAACAAAAAGTATCTATGTCGTATATCAACTATCTGGTGTCCACGACACAAACCTTGTTGCTTAGTGTGGCACTAGATGGCGTTGTGTGTTAATGTCCCGCGATATTTATTTATTTTATTTTGTATTGTCCACAGGTATCCTTCAGTAAACCAACATGTTGTTTGAAGTACTAGTAGTGGGGGTCGTCGCCCTGGTGATATGGCTGTTATTCTTCAAGGAAGATGAAAATCCTCTGGACCAACTTCCTGGACCCCCTCGGAAACCTATCATAGGAAACACTTGGGAACTGTTTCAGTCGCCACCTGGTAAGCACTGTTTTCTTTAAAGTAACATAAAACATATCATTACGCCTATAATCCGCGAAGGGCTAAGCAAAAGGTGTACCTAATTGTACACCCAAACGCCAGTTTGGTTTCATCATCATCATCAGCCTAGTAATGTTCCCACAACTGGGACACAGGCCGCCTCTCTATGAGAGGGAATGGGCTATAATCCACCACGCGGGCCCAGTGCGAACTGGTAGATGTCACATGTCTTCGAATTTTTTGGTTCTAGGACATACCAGTTTCGTTTCCTCACGATGTTTTCCTTCACCGTTTTGAGAGCAGTGGTGATGAAATAAATTACACAAAGTAATGCGCCTATCTGGGTTTGAACCCACGACTTACTGTTCGTAAGTCGGGGCCGTCACCATTGGGCCACCGCTGTTCTCAGTTTGGTTTGAGTTTCATGTAATAGCGGGCGAACTTGTTACATCAATCGGGCACAAAACTAGGCTCAGTTCCTAATGGAAATACCCAATAACACTTTGCCTGACCCGGGCATAGAACCTAGGATCTCATGTTCAGCAGTCGCACTTGCGACCAACCAACGAGGCATGCCACTTTTCTATAGAGATTAAAAATTGTAATCCTATTCTGGGAAATTTCTATTTATATTTTATGTAAACGGATAAAATTACTTCTTCATCCATACCTTCTTGAATTCATGCCCGCCTAGAACTTTTCGTAAGGTTACTAACTAGGCCCATAGACAATGTTGTGATGATTAAATACACACATCAAAAGTATCTAGGGATCAACATATATTTTTGCAATAACTTTTCTCCTGATTGATATTAATTAAAATTTTCTTTAAGGATTCATCAAATAAAGTGTTTTCGTTTGTCACAGTAACGATAAACCAAGTCACCTTTGCATTAATAAAGAAATTTGCCATTTTCCTAATAAAGGGATTTTTGACATTTGAACCACTAACATTAAAGTTCGAAAAAATGACTGAAAACACAGTTTTCTTTAAAATTTTATTGGGTAACTTAAACAATTAATAATCCGTGTTTCTACCGCGAACACTAACAACACAAGAACATCGGTTTGGCATACTCAAAATGAGTTCATCCAAATCACGCTGTGGAATGGCCGCCCATGTTCGTTGCAACAACAAAAAAAGGTCTTCTTGCGACTGGATACCCTCCATATTCGGCAGAGCTCTTCTCTGTAGCATATCCCATGCATGCTCAATCGGGTTCAAGTCTGGCGACTGAGCAGGCCAGGGCAGGACATTGATGTTAGCTGCGGCGAGAGTCTGTCTTACAACTCTTGCGGTGTGCGGTCGTGCATTATCATGCATTAACTGAAATAAGGGACCGATTTGCACTTGTAGAGGAACGATGACGTCTGATACAATCGTCTCAGCATAAATTTGAGCGTTGAGGTTGCCTCTGATCCAAATCAACTCAGTTCTTCCGCCGATCCAAATACCCGCCCATACCATGATGGTTCCACCACTGAGTCAATTTCAACAACTCGGTTTTTTACCTAATTTCCATGGACATTTTAATTTTCAGGTTTTTTGAAAAACTTTAATAACAAAGCGCAACATATCCACATTATATATACATTTTCTGAAAGGGGATATTATAATTAAATTACTTAGAGAGTTATTTGGGCCACCGAAATTGGCGAGCCACAGAAATTTTATTATTGCCACCGAAATTGTATTGGTGACACAGAAATTCTGCGTTTGCACCGAAATTGTGAATTATTATATATATATATACATTGTTTTTTAATAATATGTAAAGAAAGATAAGGTTTGATGAAAAAACTGATATAATACGAATATCGTCGTTAATATATGTATATATTATCGTTGTAATTATGTAATGAACACCTGCATGTAACCCATGTATCACAAATAAACGATTTGATCATTTTAATAAGCATTTCTAAAAATACAACGTGGTTTACTATTAATTGGATAAATCAGTCTTATAAAATTAGCAATTAAGGAACTGATTATGTTTTTTACTTCTATCAAGAGGATGGGAAATCATCAAATGACTTCTCTCGCTCTGGGCAAAGCAGGAGGGACTTTCAGACTTTTACCGACTAAAACTTATTCATGTTCCTTCATCGCCCTTTGTGTTCCGAGGCCACGGTATCTCTTTCGAACAGTCTCGCAACCCCGGCAGGCATCGGTCCTTGCGGACCCTTTCCTATTGCTGACTCTCTTTGAGGCGCGCGTGGAACACGAACGCGCCATCGACACGGTCTGTCGTCATGAGACGGACAGACGGCGAGCTAGCCCTTAGCCCACTGGCTCACCACGTGGCCCCCCGCCACGACTGCATGTGCATGGACCGTACGACTCCTGCGTCGAGCCTCCAGCAGGGGGCGTTTGCCCCCCCCAGGTTGGGCAGGAGCCGCCTGATGGCAGCGCCGGTCCGTTCCAGTTTGGGGGCCAAACGTCGGAAGTGCTCCACGAAGATCCACTGGCTGTCAAAGACGAGACCTAGGTACTTTAAAGTCGACTCGAGCACACGACGAAGGTAGGTCGGCACCCGGTGATACCGGAGTGCCTCCCTAATGCAGCTCCAGGGCATGGTGTTGAAGGCATTGGCGATGTCGAGAGATACCACCAAGACAACCCCACCCCGAGAAACCGCATATCCCGTCGTGAGGGCTCTCACGCGCATGATGGCGTCCACCGTAGAGCGCCCCTTGCGGAAACCAAACTGGTGTTCCGCAAGATCCGGCCCCGACCCCGCAAGGTGCTCGGCGAGGTGGTTTGCAATTACTCTTTCAAAGAGCTTTCCCACCTCGCCGAGCAGCACCACGGGCCGTATGCGGACGGAGATTCCGCAGGGCGTCCCGGCTTCCGAATGAGGACCAGCTTTCCCGTCTTCCAACGAAGCGGGAACTGGCCTCTCTCCAAGTATGCGCTTAGGAGCACCTCTAGTCGGTGCCCGAGAGCCTCCGAGGCCAGGACCCATGCTTTGCCAGGCAAGCCGTCGGGTCCCGGGGCGGTATTTTTGACACTGAGCCTACATACCGCCACTCTCAGGTCTACCCCAGTCACTTCCGGAGCGTTTTCGTCGTCGTCCTGTTGGTCCGCTTCCAGCATCGCAGGCGGCGGAGCCATAGACGGGGGGGATGTTCCCCTCGCGAAGGGAACAGAGTACTCATCATGTCCTCCACGAGCTCAGGCCGGAGACTCTGCGTCAGTAGGGGGGCCCAGGTGAGGAGTTTATCCCGCATCATCCTGTAAGGGAGTCCCCAGCATCTCCTCGTGAGCCAGATCCCTGGCCCACGAGGAGATGCTGGGGACTCGACATCTGCGCACGTCATAGATGTCGGACATGGCCTCCTGGAACCACCCTGCCTCATTGTCAACGTCCTGCCGACGTTGACAATGAGGCAGGGTGGTGGTCTGGCCGGTGATGTCACCCAGGCCTGCACGATCGAAGCTTCTAGGAGGAGCTTCTGGAGGATGCAACCCTCAAAGTTCAGTTAATCCAATTGAATGACTTGTTCAAGAAATAGTAATACAATTTTATTTTAATGTCCGGGGCTAAGGACCTCGTTCTGTCAAAGTAATTTCGGCATAACAAGTATTGATTCTTTTCAAAAATTCTTCATTAACATTAATACAGTAATTGATTGGTACAATTTCTGTGGAGTCGTGTAATTTCCGTGGGCCACGAGATGCCACGGAAACCACAGAAATTGCCCCATAGGAATTGGAAACTTGGCTATTTTATTTTTTTTACAAGAAACTATCTAGGCTTTGACTATTATTTTCTATAATATTAAATGTGTACCAAAGGCTACTTAGCATGCATAAAAGTGATACCTTTATTTCTTGCAAAAATCCTTTTAAAACCTAATCACCGAAATTGCAAAATTTCGTTCCGAGTAAACTGAAATCACGTACTTATATTTTTGACGGAAAGACCTGGCGATATGGTGCACTACCATTCTTACTGCACGTAAGAGCACGACTGTCTGTTGCCGAGCAGGGATTTATTGTTCGTTTAAACTCATTGGTGGAAGCTCAGGACGGTGAAACAAAATGACCATAGAAATTAGTAATTTCGCTTGGACAAACCTACCGTTGACATGTACTCATTAACTATGAGTCTAAACATTCAAAACCAATTAACGTCTTGTAGGTCAATCATTACTTAACGCAATCAAAATACTTTTTCCTATATATGTTGGAGATTATCTTCCTGAGAGGTAAATGCTGTGTATGAAAGTGATTGTGGACAAGACACAGAAATTGATAATTCATCATTTACCAATTTTTTTCATAAAAAGTAATAGTCTTATAAATATAATTTAAGGGGCTTCATTTAGATTCATGTTACTTTAATTCTGAGAAAAAAAATCGTTGCATTATCTGTAAAGCAGCACTGCGATTTCAGCCTAGACGCGTAAATTTTTCGCCTGAGAAATTCACTCCACTATAAGTGAAAGGAAAGTCCAAATTGATTCTCAGACATTTATTTTTGTAGGAAATAGATAATAATCACCACGCTAATACCATTATACATTCATTATTTCTTATTAAGACAGTGTACATACCTTAATTCTTTTAAACAGCTTTTATATCAATTATTTTCAAACAGCACTTATACCACAATTTCGGATTTTATGCACTAGTGGACTACGACTTATTTTTCGTCTATTTATTACGAGTTTTGCAGCAAGACTGACTCGATACCGCTGACCGTTGCGCGCGCGCTTAAAAGTTCCCTCCATTACTCGGTGGGAGGGCGCAACGGAGCGGCGAGCGAGTCAGTGTTGCCAGAATTAAAACAGAAAATAGGTATAATGACTAATTACTACATTTAATTATTTTGTAAGCCGTGTACAGACAAATATTTATAACGATTCCTAACAGCTCGGTCATCCTGCAGTTTTAGCGAGTCCCTTCGCTTTAAGTTACTGATAAGTTAAGTAGTCATTTATCTAATTCATTCAATTTAATTAATTAAATAAAAGTTTAATTAATTAAGTTGATTTAAAGGAACAAAAAAATAGCTGAAGCATAACCGATATAGTCACCTTGTACAACAGTAAACAATTTAGTTATTCATTATTTTATCACACATATGTACTCGCAGGTACGTTAACATAGGCAGTTTAAGTAAACAACTATTGAATGATGAGTTTTTACTAAGGCAAATACCTATCTTAGTCTAGACGGCTTAAACGATCTTAGCCAGGTATCTTAATCTAGGCAGGTGGCAGGTATCTAAATCTAGGTATCTATAATCTAGGCATCTTAATGAAGTTTTTTTTTTTTTTTTTTTTTTTTTTTCCTTTTATAATATTTGGTTTGACTAAGCGTGTAATTAAGGTTAACAGATAAGTAACTTTTATTCTATTATTTACACATTATTAGACCAAAAAGGGAAATAAAATTACGCTTTTAATCGCTGTCAGATTTCTGATCACCATTTTGAGACGTAACGCCATCATCGGAATTTTCAGAGGAATCATAATTTTTATTGAAAACTAACCAAGGCTTAACTTTATCTATTGCGACAATATTGTTATATATGGGCCGGCCAGGCTTCCGTGTTAATGGCGTGTCTTCAATTGCAAGTCTGTCATTAGGTAGCAGTTTAGTAACGCGGTAAGGACCCTGATATTTATTAACTAGTTTTTTTGATTTTCCGTCGCCAGGAACCTCTCTTTTTACACTTACTAGATCGCCCACTGTATAATCATGTTTGCTTTTTCTTTTGAAGTCGAATCTAGCTTTATCTTTTTGTTGTTGCTCTATAATGCGCGCACTGGCTTGTTCTCGAATTTGGTCTAAATTATTGGTAGACGCGTCCCTAGTGTCGTCTATGATGTCACTAAGTACGTTTTCAGAACCACTATTAATTTTGAAACCAAACAAGAGCTCAGAAGGACTTTTACCGGTTGTTTTATGAATAGTAGTATTTAGCCCTATTTGAATGTCAGGTACGTATTCGTCCCAGCTTCTATCATCCTTGCCATGAGTTTTGGCCGACAAAGCGTCTAAAATGGTTCTATTGAACCTCTCGACTTGGCCGTTAGCACGTGGCGTAGCCACTGCATTGAGAATATGCTTAATGCCGGTAGATTTTGTGAATGAACGGAAACTGTTACTTGTGAACGATGTTCCCTGGTCTGTTATTAATCGAGTAGGAGCACCAAAATAACTGATGTGTTCCTGCACGACCTTGATCGATGTGCTACTTTTTGTATTTCGAACAGGTGTAATGTTGATAAACTTAGTAAAACCATCTATAATCACTAAAAGATAGCAGTTGCCCTTTTTACTTTTAATGAATGGTCCAAGGTGGTCTGCGTGGATGGTGTGGAACGGTACAACAACTTTTGGTATTGGGTGTAATTCCCCCTCTTGCTTGCCTGAAACCCCCTTATGGTATGCGCATTCTAAGCAAGACCTAACATACTTTTTTACGAATTTGCGCATTTTCGGGAACCAATAAGACTGTTGTATCCTAATTAGTGTCTTCTCAAAACTAAAATGCCCTACGTCATCGTGGTTCATCTTTGCAATCTGCCATCGAACACCCTTTGGCACTAACCACCGAATATCGCTGTCCCCCTCCCCCACGATACGATAAACCTTGCCGTTTTTAAGTTTATAATTCTTTAAAACCTCCACGACTTTTACAGCGTTAGGGTCGTTCAAAATCTCTTTTATCCGAACTACTTCGCTGTCACTTGACTGAACAGTTGCTATCCAGTCTTCAGTGCCTACGTTTAGAACATCCAAAACATGGAGTTCTTCACCCGCATCCCCAACAGGGTTCCTACTTAGGGCGTCTACATGTTGCATGCGAGAGCCTGGGCGATACTCGATTTCACAATCGAATTCTTGGAGTTGTACCCACCACCTAGCTATACGGGGAATAAGATCTTTCTTTGTTAAAGTCGTTCTCAGGGCATTACAGTCTGTCAATACTTTGAAAGGCATACCAATGAGGTAGACTCTGAATCTATTTAGGGATGATACTACGGCGAGTGTCTCCAACTCAAACGAGTGATATTTTTGTTCGTCGGGAGTTGTCTTACGACTGAAATAAGACACTGGTCTCAATAAGCTGTCATCATCCTTTTGTAGTAGGATTCCAGCTATGCCATGCTTGCTGGCATCAGTATGAACCTGGGTCTCTCTCTCAGGATCATACAATGCCAGTAGGGGCCTTGTAGTCAGAACTGACTTGAGTTGCTGGAATGATTCGTCTTGCCGTGGCCCCCAAGTCCACTCACTATCCTTCCTAAGAAGGTCCGTGAGTGGCCCTGCAGCAACAGCAAAGCCCTGCACAAACCTCCTGAAAAAGCTAGCGAGTCCGAGAAATTGGCGCAGCTCATGCTGTGATTTGGGGATGGGAAATTTGGAAATTGCATCAGTTTTCCTAATGCCAGGCTGAATTCCTCTGGCGCCTATTTGGAATCCTAGGAAGTCTATAGCATCAAGGAAAAACTTGCATTTAGCCAGTTTGAGGGTAAGACCTCCCTTTTTTAAGAGAATTAAAACCTCCTCCAGTCTGGACATACCCTCTTTAAAAGATCGAGCGGGGATAAGGACATCGTCCATATAGACAAGTGCGTATTTGGATTTTGCATCTGAAAGAATTTTGTTAATTGTTCTTTGGAACACGGACGGGGCATTAACTAACCCAAATGGCATCCTTGTATATTCAAATTGGCCATCAGGGGTCACAAATGCAGTCTTGTCTTGTGATTTTTTTTCTATAGGTATCTGGTAATACCCAGATGCTAGGTCTAAGGAAATAAACAAAGTGTTACCAGAAAGCCTATCTAACTGATCCTCGATAAGAGGAAGCGGATAGTGGTCTTTTTTGGTACGTCGATTCAATGCTCTGTAATCAACGCACAATCTTTTTTCGCCAGTTTTCTTTTTGACCAGTACGATCGGGCTCGCGTATGGTGATGAAGATTCCTTGACAATTCCGGTGTCCAGCATTTCCTGAACCATTTCTCTTACTTGGGCTCTTTCACCATAGGACAAACGGTAGGGTCTGTAAACCACTGGGTCGGAATCCTCAAGTTCAATCTTCATCTCCCCCGCAGTTGTAAAACCCAGATCTTTTAGGCTTGAAGAAAAGCAATCCGAATATTTGGCTAAAAGCTCCTGTAACTCTTTTTTTTTGTTCAGTAGAGAGTTGTTCTCCGCAATGTACAGATTCTTTTACCATTCTATCATCAAAAGACACAGGTAGCACGTCAAAACTATGAGTTACAGGGACAGCACGTGTAATGAGTGATCCCTTTTTCAATGTAAATTCGTTACCGCACAAATTGTGAACAAGAACTTTCCCTAGACCGTTTTCAAGTGTATACGCACCAGGAAGCAAGTAGTGTTCTTTGTTAGCCTGTCCTCGTACGTTACCGTTCACAAATATTGTACCCTGAAATCTAATAAGACTTTCAACTGGTACCGCTACTAACTCGTTAGGTTTTAGATGTGTATCCATACAAGCCATTAGGAAAATTTTGGTATTCGGACGCTTCTCGAAAATAATCTGATTGGCAGTTTTTGTTATCATAATGTTTGGTTTCTCCGTGAAAGTGTGCCCTAATAACACGGGGTGTTTTATAATTGGATCATCTACAATAAGAATTTTAACCTTTTCTTCTATACCTTGTACTAAAATGTCAACGTGAGCCTCTCCTAGTGGTTGTACATGATAACCACCTATACCTCGCAGAATCGGTAATTTGTCAGAATCATAATCGAGGCCTAATTCTTTCGCTATAGAATCTTTTACGAGCGTACACTGACTTCCTAAATCTACGTGTGCCATTAATGGTTTTCCATTTACTTTAATTTCTATCAGATATTTTTCGTTAGTCTCTTCACTATTATCTAATAAGGCAACTTGTTTTTCTTGTTTAGTTTCAGAAGTTGGTTTCTTTTCATTTACATTATTATTTTGTTTCGTCCTACAGTACAAGTCTAAATGCCCTAACCTGCCGCAAAATGCGCATTTATTAGGCGGTTTACTACATTTGAAACTTTTATGGCCGTCTTCGTTACAATTGTGGCATTTTATTTTACTTAAGAAATCGTGAGATTTGGATTTATGTGTATTAGTTTGACCCTTCCGTTCCGATTTTGCCTTTTCTGAAGTTTCCCTACTGTGCCCTGGTTTTACGGTCTTTAAATATTTAAGGACATCTTCTGGCTCCTTAAACTGGGCAGCTTGAGCTCCCACCCTAATAGCACGGTCCTCGATACCATGAAGTAGGCAATCAACGGATTTCCTACCTTTAATGCCACATCTGTTAATCAAATTAATTTTGGAATAATAATAGTGTTCTAGTGAGTCTCCATAACGCACGCGTTTGGCCAGCATTTCTGTTAAAAGTTCTGCGTAGTCATCTCTACAAGGAAACGACTCTATAAGCTTTCTTTTCCATTCACTCCAACTGTAAAGTACTGTATCTAGCCCCTGGTACCATGTTTTAGCTATGCCCGTCAATTTTGGTAGAGCAAAATGTATGACTTCGCGTTCATCCCACCCGTATATTTCGGCGCATTCCTCAACCTTTGTGAGCCAGGTGACTATAGTTTGATCCTTGGATGTTGGATCAAATTCTGGCAGGACGTTTGTCAAAGAAAGCTTAGAGGTCGATGACCCTTTGACATTACTTAGTATATCTAAGAACTTATTTAAAATGTTTTTATCATCACTAGGCATATCTTTAAAATTATTGTTCACGTTCTTGACTCGCGAGCGACAAGATCGAGAACGCTGACGTCGTCGCTTCCTTATATGCTTAAGATCGTCTTCGCTATCAGAATATGAGCGACGCCGTCGTCTCCTCGTTCCGAGTACTTCATCCTCAGAACTATATGACAATTCGCTTGAGCTACTATGATCATATCGCGACCTTTTGTAGATCCGACGTCGTGAACAAGATCTTTGAGAGTTCTGTCGTCTACGGTGACGGGCTTCGTACCGACGACCGTCTTTTGTACATGGGCTACTTAGTATCGTTAAAGTTGCCGAGTTTTGATGCCGCGACACCTCCCTACTCGGGCTTCGTGAATTAAAGTTATAAGAGCGCTTGTGGACTTGCCTTTCTCGAAGACTCCCATCCACTCCCTCGCTCTGGCCATGTTCTGAGCGTTTGTGGACTTGCCTCTCTTGTAGGCTCCCTTCCACTCCCTCGCTCATGGCACGCTCAGGAGTCTGCCTTCCTCCGCTTGGATTATCGCGGTTATGGATAGTAGGCTCACCCTCCAATATAGCGTCTGATGTAGTGTTATCCATGAATCTGAAACTTATTTCATGGCCATAGAATGATGTTAGGGTTCTTACCCGAAGAACGTAAGCTAACATTATGGTAAGGTAACATTAAGGTAAGGTAACATTAAGGTAAGGTAACATTAATGTAAGGTAACATTAATGTAAGGTAACATTAAGGTAAGGTAACATTAAGGTAAGGTAACATTAAGGTAAGGTAACATTAAGGTAAGGTAACATTAAGGTAAGGTAAGGTAACATTACGGTTAGGTAACATTAAGGTAAGGTAACATTAAGGTAAGGTAAGGTAACATTAAGGTAAGGTAAGGTAACATTAAGGTTAGGTAACGTTTGGTTAGGTAACATTAAGGTAAGGTAACATAAAGGTAAGGTAACATTAAGGTAAGGTAACATTAAGGTAAGGTAACATTAGGGTAAGGTAAGGTAAGATAACATTAAGGTAAGGTAAGGCAGGGTAACATTAAGGTAAGGTAAGGCAAGGTAACATTAAGGTAAGGTAAGGTAACATTAAGGTAAGGTAACATTAAGGTTATTTAACATTAAGGTAAGGTAACATTAAGGTAAGGTAACATTAAGGTTATTTAACATTAAGGTAAGATACCATTAAGGTAAGATACCATTAAGGTAAGATATCATTAAGGTAAGATACCATTAAGGTAAGATACCATTAAGGTAAGATATCATTAAGGTAAGATACCATTAAGTTGAGATACCATTAAGGTAAGGTACCATTAAGCTGATAATGAAATGATAGCAACGTGGTCGTGAAGTGCTTAATATTATAGTTAAATAATGTACCGACACATAATATACCTACATATAATAATGTACTTTATTGTACTTGCATGAAATTATTGAATAGCTATTGAAGCGTGTGACTCTGTCCAGAAAGTAAGAGTCGAAAGGATGCGAATGCATTTTATAAATTTGGTCATTATTCAGTAATGAAAACAGAATATGATATCATTTAATGAAAATTATTGTGTTATACTTTCTAGAGCGAAAATCTGTGTGGTGCTGTGATGTTTAAAGAGGGTAACTAGAAAAGCGAAAATAATTTGGGAGTCAACAATAGAACTTGCCGATGATCATTGTGCACTCAACGGCGCATTCCCAGAGGGTAGTTCTGGTAAAATACACCACCCAAAAGGGAAAGGGAACCATAGGGGTGCCCCAATTTAAATCGATTCTTAATTATATCCAACCACACAACATTATTACACATTACACAGAACCGGTGGCGGTGGGCGGTACCCAGTAATTTAAAAGACAAAGCATTTGCGAATAATTCGGCTACAAGGGAGTGCCCGAGCCTAACCTATGGCATAATGCTAATTATTAAGAAAAGAAACATGGAATTTATTTTAAAATTTTAAACATTGTAGCACCATCAAAGTAAATGTCTTCTTATTAAATGGCCAAATTTAAAAAAATCGAGAATCAATTAGGAATCTAAAGAAAAAGAAAAACAATACGTATTTTTTTTTTTTTTGTGATTTGTGGGCAGGGATAAACGGGTAGTTTGCGGCAAAAACCCGCTTATCCCACTTCTGAGATGAAAGGAAAGTCCAAATTGATTCTCAGACATTTATTTTTGTAGGAAATAGATAATAATCACCACGCTAATACCATTATACATTCATTATTTCTTATTAAGACAGTGTACATACCTTAATTCTTTTAAACAGCTTTTATATCAATTATTTTCAAACAGCACTTATACCACAATTTCGGATTTTATGCACTAGTGGACTACGACTTATTTTTCGTCTATTTATTACGAGTTTTGCAGCAAGACTGACTCGATACCGCTGACCGTTGCGCGCGCGCTTAAAAGTTCCCTCCATTACTCGGTGGGAGGGCGCAACGGAGCGGCGAGCGAGTCAGTGTTGCCAGAATTAAAACAGAAAATAGGTATAATGACTAATTACTACATTTAATTATTTTGTAAGCCGTGTACAGACAAATATTTATAACGATTCCTAACATAAGGATGGACTTCCTGGCAGGATTTTAATCGCTGTTGGCGTCCAGGGGTTCTCCAGTGTCGTATACGTCTTGTATCCGGTCTCATACCAAAACGAGACTCATCAGAAAAGCACACGAAACGCCATTGTTCTTCTGCCCAATTTCTGTGTTCAAGAGCCCATTGATATCGAATCCTACGATTGTGCATTGCTATAGGTGGTACCCGTAGCGGTCTTCGGGAATGAAGGTTCACTTCATGCAAGCGGTTTCTGACTGTTTGGTCGCTAATTAAGTTCCCTGAAGAGTGATGAAGCCTCACGGCTAACATCATGGCGGTTATTGTTGGAGCTCTTCGAGTTAAGATTTGAATGTATCGGTCTTGTCTCCGTGTGGTGCAGCGATACCGTCCTCCATGGCGCATGGCCACGGTACCAGTGCTTCGGTAACGTGTCCAAAGTCGACTTATAACACTCTGACTTGTATTCAGAGCTAAAGCTACAGTACGTTGCCGGGAACCAGCTTCTATCATTCCCACGGCTCTGAGCATTTCTTCCCTGCTTAAATGACGTCGCCGCTCCATAATAACGTTGGTTTTAATCAGTAGTAGGGAAACAGTAGCACTAATAATGTCTTCAATGCGTTGTATGTTTTTATAGGGAAAATATTGACAGCTTATTTTCATCTTTTACTCGAATTTGATTGAGAGTTCCTGATTCAAATTATGAAATGCACCAAAAAGGATCCATATAAATTTATAAAATCATAAATTTATTACAAAGCCACATCTCAATCTCAAGAAATCCGCATAAAAATGCTTGATCCCTAGACACTTTTGATGTGTGTATTTTATAAGCAATTATTTTTCCACACTAACACTTTTACTGCTGATTATACCTTTTTCATTTTGATAATAACGTGGGACGAGTTGCAGAATGAAAATATTATTTATTTTGATTTTCATCAACTCGCAACTAAGGGGTATCGTATTACCTGATACTAACTGCGTTGTGGAGGTCAGATAGGCAGTCGCTCCATGTAAAATACTGGTATTCAGCTACATTCGGTTAGACTGGAAGCCGACCCCAACATAGTTGGGAAAAGACTAGGCAGATGATAATTTTGTTCTAATCCTGAATATGGTCTGTCTGTATCAAATCTTTACTTTTAAATATTATAAAACAGCTATAGTCTCCGCCAGATAAATAAGAATTAAAGGTCATTAACCTGTATACATTTATTCAAATATATAATTCCGAAAACAGAAATAATGACATAAACTTGTCCCGAAACGACCTTTATCGTGATCCTTGACTTAATAAGAAACGATTCATAATGTATTGTCGAGGTACCTACGCAGAGAAATTAAAGAAAGAGCAATGACCTCTAATTGTCATTGCCTTGTTTTGTTGTTGTTGTTTTGTCATGCATATGGACTTTTTTGTCTGAATTAAAATATTTTTTTTTTATTTTATTTTTTCTTACTTATCTAGCGGAGACTATAGTCCCTATAGTCGAGTATAATAGCACTGGATAGGAATAAGTGCAAGGAAGGAAAGGAGACCTTTGCCCTGCCATGGGACAAAAATGGCTGATAATAATAATAATAATTGTCAACTCTTCTTGTGCTGACTAGCTAATTCAAATCTTACAGCATAGAAAATTGTAAATCTAATTCTAAAAAAATATTTATTAATGTTAGATTAATATTAATGTAGTACATAAGTGAACAGCTGATTATTTAAGAAAGTAGTCTAGAACCATCTAGATCAAAGTTTCCCAAACTATTTTTTATGTTAGACCCCTTTCAAAATTTTCTGGTTTCCGTAGATCCCCTGCATTTTTTCAAGCCCGTAGACCAAGAAAGCAATAAATTTGCAATACTATTTGTTCGTGCTATCTGTTAGGATGCATGAGGACCGTCGCTCCTAAGATTTATTTGGCTGAAAATCTGAATCATAAAGCGTTGAAATGCTTTTTTTTAAGTCTCAAATACGACCATTTCCACCGAAATGCAACCTGTCATAAATCATCGAAACATTTTACCCCCTCTGGGAATCTATCTAGGAACTTTGGGAATCACTGATCTAGATCAAACAATATGGTAGTTTTCTCACAAAAGTTAGACTTTCTTAGAATAATTATAATTCGTAAATTAATGTAGGCGCTGTGCTATAAAGTGTTGCTGGCAGCTCAAAGGATAAAGGATTAGTTTCTGAACTTTATAATGTAAACAGATTGTGATGAAAGAAAATGTTGCTGTTTCGTTAGTTTTGATTATTTATGATTTTTTCATACCTTTTTGTTTTACAGTTGAATTTACACTTCACTGATTAAAAAACATTTCGAAACAATCTTTTGATAGTGTTGACGACGGAAACTTTATTAATTAATGAACTAGCCTATTCACGCGGCTTCGTACGCTTAGACTTCCCTTATTGTCCCACGGGATCGTACTACCGGAATCTATGTGTTAATTTAGGTTATAAACTATCTGTGTGCCAAATTTCACCAAAATCCGTTCCACCGTTTTTGCGTGAAAGATCCATCTATCCAGCCTCATAACAACAACAAAACAACAACAACAACAGCTCATAACGTCCACTGCTGGACATAAGCCTCTCCCATGATGGGAGAAATTTGCCGTAATCTCCACGCTTGGCAGGTGGCTTGGAGATCGCAGTGATGAAAGACTAACAGAAAACGCTGCTGCCCATTCTCTGGTCTACGGAGGCGCAAGGTGTTCTGCCTCAGACATTGTCGCCTTATACGACACCCGTGAGTGTAATGGGTTGGTTCTATTCTACTCTGCCGGATACCACACGGCTAGCCAGCCTCATAAACTTTCGCAATTATAATAGTAGGTAGTAAGATGAGATGACCCCAATTGATTAATTACACATTAACTTCTTCTTTCAGACAAGCTCCTGGACATCCTAGTAGACTACACACACAAATATGGCGAACGCTACGTGTTCAAGGTGATGAGTCTGAGAGTCCTCCACATTTCCGGACCTGCTGATATCGAGGTGCGTAGAATCATCATCATCATTAGCCTAGCCTTCTGACGTGAAACGTCTTTAAAATCAGTACCATACACGGGGTACCATGTCAGAAAACCGGACCGTAACGAATTGGCGTAACGAATTGGGTTATATCGTCTGAAATTAATAACTACAAAACATTGTAGAAACATGAATTTAAACACTGTTTTAAGCTTTCACGGTTCATAACTATACTACAAATGTCACGGGATATCTTCCGTGATTATTGTTTATTTTTGAGCATTTTTTTGTTTTTTTGGGTGCTCAAAAATAAACAATATTCACGGAAGATATTCCGTAAGTGACATTTGTAGTATAACATGAATTTAGTGTCATTATTTAGCGTATATAGTCAGCTCACTGCTAAAACGTTGAGTTTGCTCCAGGGTCGGGCCGGGGCGCTGCGGGGGATCTGCGTAGAATGCGCTCTCGCTGGATTCTATTCAGTATAACTCACGACTCACACGTGATACCGCGGTGTTTCTTTCGTGTATTTACAGAGTTCGTTTAAACCAATCGAATTAAATAAAAATTAACCAACTAGTGTTAAAAATTAACACTTGCTTATTGTTTAAGTACGGTGAGTGCTATTGTAGATGAGTACGGGATTGAATCTGTTTTTATGTTAGGTGATTTTAATGCCGATATTTATGAATTGTTTTTTAACGAGCTTGTAAGTTTTTGCAATGAACAGTGTTGGTCATGTATCGATGTTGACTTTCTGGGCTCAGACTCGGGTACTTATACTTTTATTAGTGATGTGCACGGGTCTTGTAGCTGGTTAGATCACTGCATAGTGAGTCAAGCGGCAAAACAAGCGGTTGTAAATCTTTATGTGAAACATGACACTCTGTGGTCTGACCATTTTCCCCTTATCGTTGAATGTAACTTAGATCTTTTAACACCAAAGTTGCCTCAAAAGCCGAACTGTAACAACAAGGATGTAGTGTGGGGAGTAAGAAAACAGGAACAAGTAGTTAAATATACCAGCGAGTGTCATAAACGATTGGGGAGAATTGATTTTCCTACAGAGTGTACAAACTGTGCTGACTTCTATTGTAATAACCCTGCCCACACGCGTATGCTTGATAGACTGTATTCTGACATTGTGGCCGCTCTGGGCGGCGCGTCTGTGGCGGGTCGAGGGTGCACGAGGGCTGGTGGGAGTGGGCCACGCTTAGTAGGTTGGAATATACACGTCAAAGAGGCCGGGCAGCCAGGAAGAAGTTTATCGAATGGGTATCCTGTGGTAGGCCTAGGTTCGGTTTCATGTTTAATGAAATGTGTGAGAGCCGGAGACTGTTTAAGTCTAGACTCAAAGGGTGCCAAGATCATCAAGGCCAATTAAAAATGGACGCACTAGCTCGTTTGCATGCGAAGGGTGATTTTCGCGGATTCTGGAAGAATACAAATAAAGTTAACGTAAAACCTGGTCTTCCGGTGAGCGTCGACGGGGTGAGTGACCATAGGGACATTGCAAATACCTTCAGAAATCATTTTTCTGTACAGTCGCCACTGGGTCTGGTGTGTGGAGCCTTCGGTGCTGAGATACCAAATAAGACAATGGGAGTCCGTTTCACTGCAAACGATGTCTCTAAAATTATTAAAGATATGACTAAAGGCAAATCTCCAGGCCATGATGGTCTCAGCATCGAGCACCTGCAGCACGCTGGGCCTCATATATCTAGGGTACTGGCAATGTTCTACTCGTTGTGCGTGAGCCACTCTTACCTGCCATCCGATTTAATGAGGACTGTGGTAGTGCCTATAGTGAAAAATAAAACAGGCGACCTTGCGGATAAAAGTAACTATAGGCCTATTTCGCTAGCCACAATTGTAGCTAAGGTGTTTGACGGTCTGCCTAATACACAGTCAAATAAGTTCGTGGCGCTGCATGACAATCAGTTTGGATTTAGACCACAGCTGTCTACAGAGAGTGCGATACTGTGTCTTAAGCATACCGTCAGATACTACGTGGATAGTAAAACGCCCGTATACGCGTGTTTCCTCGACCTGTCCAAGGCTTTCGACCTGGTAGCGTACGATGTTCTATGGAAAAAACTGGAGGACATTAACTTACCACATGAGCTTGTTGGAATCTTCAAGTATTGGTTTACGCAACAGGTCAACAGCGTAAGATGGGCGGGGGCTATGTCGGAGCCATATAAGTTAGAGTGTGGCGTGAGGCAGGGCGGATAACTCTTTCCCAACCTTGTTCAACCTATATATGGATGCACTGATCGTCGCGCTCAGCAGTGCCCGTGTCGGCTGCCATGTTGATGATGTTTGCGTCAATAACCTTAGTTATACTGACGACATGGTGCTGCTGAGCACTTCGGTCTGTGGCTTGAGGAAGCTAATGCAAGTCTGTGAAGAGTATGCGAGTGGACACGGCCTCAAGTATAATGAGACCAAAAGTCAGTGCACGGTCTTTGAGACGAGTAGTGCGAAATGCCCACAAAGTATACCACCAGTTTATCTAGATGGTGTTCCCCTAGACTGGGTGAAACAATTTAAATACTTGGGGCATTTAGTCACGGCTGACCTCAGAGATCATGCTGACATCGAACGGGAGCGGAGGGCATTGTCAAAGAGGGCGAATATGTTGGCACGCAGGTTCGCACGCTGTTCTGATCAAGTTAAAATCACACTTTTTAAAGCATACTGCACATCTTTGTACACGTGCAGCCTGTGGGCTAACTATACACAGGCCAGTTACAGTGCCCTCCGCGTACAGTACAACAACGCGTTCAGGGCGGTATTGGGGCTGCCCCACTTCTGCAGTGCCTCGGGCATGATTGCGGAAGCGCGTACCA
Source organism: Xestia xanthographa (assembly GCA_905147715.2). Classification (NCBI taxonomy): domain Eukaryota; kingdom Metazoa; phylum Arthropoda; class Insecta; order Lepidoptera; family Noctuidae; genus Xestia; species Xestia xanthographa. The sequence goes on along the minus strand of LR990661.1, from coordinate 4,530,260 downwards.
ACTGTTTTCACACCACAATGCGCAAGCGGTGCGCGTCCTTGGTACGCATGGTGCGGGCCAGCTCCAATGCTGTCCTGGTGATGATCGCTGGACGTTTGGACTGCCCTTATATTAGGAAGTGCTGCAGTAGGCATATAGCCAGGGCATGTTAGCGATGAACGATTTGCATTATTGCTGAGCCTTTATTAATTATATGGTTATTATATTTTATCCAAAATTTGCCACTCTCATAATTATATTTGTATTTTATAATAATCCATTTCAGACTCTTTCTTTTTTATGTGACATTGACTCTGATTTGATTTCTTTGACAGTGTAATTTTGATTTGTTGACATTGAATTTATTATTATTTTTAAATTCCATGTTATATTGTGATTTGTATTATCTCGTGTTTCGTGTAATGGTCATATGGGAGAACCTGAAATAAATGGATTTTATTTTATTTGTTTTATTTATTGGTTTTCTTTCAATCTTTAACACTAAAAGCGTCTCGCTGATATAGACGTTTCATTTTAAAACCAACGGCTGTGTGCACCGACACAGCCCCACCCATTTTTTTTTAAAACTATGTTGGGGTCGGATTCCAGCCTTACCGGGTCGGGTTCCAGTCTTACCAGATGCATCTGAGTATCAGAATTTTACTTGGAGTGACTACCTATCTGATCTCCACAACCCCTAGTTAGTACTGGGTGATACAATACCTCTTGGTAAGACTGGTTGTCAGGCTTTCGGGTCACTAACTACCTGTAACGACTGTCAAAGATCTACAAATAACAGCCGGGACCAACGACTTAACATGCTTTTCAAGGCACGGAGGAAACTCATTTTGCAATGGCTGGTCATCCATCTACGGACCAACCTTGGCAAGCGCTGCTTAATCTTATAGAGCGACCCGTGCAGCTGTTATTATCTACACACGAGCTCTTAGGACTTCAGGGGTGATGTGAAACATCGAAATTATTTTGTGCAAGTAATATGCTTTAAAAAAGTCAATTTATAAAACAAACACATAAAGTAATAAAAACAAAATGACTCGATTCACAAAAAGAAAATCCTTATGCTGGAATCGAACTCAAATTCAACTCAACCACGAGATTATAACCAAGCGCTCTGTACCCTGAGACCAGCTGGCTTGTTGTAAATCGTGGCAAATATGTAGATCTTATGCTGCTTCAACAGGTCGGGATTATTCGGGCCGGGTTCGATCGCCACGCTCGCCACGAATTATTCGTTTGTTTTTTTTTGGTTTCCGGTGTTTATAGATGTTTCACATAAAAAAAAATACCGACTTCAAAATCGTTTTATTAGAATTTAAAGGATTACTAATTTCGCCTAACACTCGGTTCAGTAAAACCCACGTCTTCATTAATTGCGCCTAAATTCTCGGGCAACGTAAATTAAGCTTTATTGAAACATTGAATCGTTGATAGCACCCCTATCCTTCATTGAGACTGACAGACTAAGCTATAATGTAAACGGAGTAAATCTGGAATGCCGCAAGAGCCATTTAGAGCGCAGTTCAAAATGCAATGTTCAATGAAGCGCTTATGGCTAAGATTACAATAGCGCGCTCAACGTTCCTTTCGGTATTTCGGCGAAGTATTGTATCGAAGTACCTAACGCCGGTTTATTATAACAGAGAGTTTAATCTTACGAGTGTTTTTGTAAGTCAAGAAATAACAGTGTAGGTACGAGTCGAGCAAGTTAATTAGAAAACTGTCAGTTTTGACGTCTTCCGCAAGTAGTGATCAGGGGTGGCGGCCCAGACTTACGAGCAGTATGTTGTGGGTTTGAACCCAGGCAGGCACATTAGGTACTTTGGTAATTTTTTTAATCAACACTGCTCTCAAAACGGTGAAGGAAAACGTTGTGAGGAATCCGGCATGATTGTCCTAGAACCAAAATTCGAAGACATGCGACATCTACCAACCCGCACTGGGCCCGCGTGGTGGATTTATAGCCCATTCCTTCTTATAGAGAGGAGACCTGTGTCCCAGCAGTGGGAACTTTATAGGCTGATTATGTTTAGCAATGTTTTACACATTACCATTGCAGAATCAATCTTCTTATTGCTTCTGAAAACCGCCACAAAATCAACTGAGTTTAGAAGAGCTAAGTTGTCGCACAGAGAGAAAATGTATTGTCACAACTCCTTCAAACTTCATCCTACGGATAATGCGAAAACTAGGTCAAAATTATATCGGAACTCATTCCCAGTATTCGGGCATTATAAATTAAGAAAATTAAGGCTTTAAAATGTATCATAAAAGTTTTTAAAATGTCACTATCGATCGAGTATCGGGAAAATTGGGTTGGTATCATTTCGTCTAAAAAAGCAGCTGGTCTAATTATCAAGTGGTCTAAAAAGTAGCTGGTCTAAGTACAAACTGGTCTAAAGCAAAAATCGTCTAATTAGCAAGCGGTCTAAAAAGCAGCTGGTCTAAGTACAAATTGGTCTAAAGCACAATAGGTCTAATTAGCAAGCAGTCTAAAAAGCAGCTGGTCTAAGTACAAACTGGTCTAAAGCAAGAACGGTCTAATTAGCAAGCGGTCTTCAAGTTTTTATCAAAAATTTAATTTTTGAGACATTTTTTATTATGGACCGATTGCCGATTGGTCTACAAGTGGAGATGGCCACTTTAGGTCCTTCTATCAGGCAGAATCTTGATGCTCCGAAATTTATTTGGATTTATTAATCATTTATTTGGATATAACACACTTGGCATAATCTTCTTTAAACGAATATTTTTAAGGAATAAAAATAACTTAATGTAGTTATTGTTTAGCCGAATGTTTGTATGTCCGAATTTACAATGGCATACTTTTAAGATGGCAGAACTTTATTTCGCATACTTACCTTCGGCAATGTTCAAATTCCGCATAATCACTTTTGCTTCAATTTTGTTTTCATTCGCTCGGCTCAAACTAGGGTGTTTTACTGCCGGAATTTCTTTGAGTACGAGTAAATGAAATGAGCATTTCATAAAATAGGTCAGTAGATTTTTAGTGGAAATACACGTTTACGAATTTACACAAACGCGTAAAAACACACACATATAGTTATAATTCCGCCTCGAATGCAATAACAAACTTTCTCCACTTGTATCAAAATGTACGTATGTATGTATGTAAACTATTCTGATTTTTTTTCCGTTTCCCGGTAACAAGGAAAGGTTATACCAAACAAACCGACCGATATTATTTGTTACATGCCAACAAATAATTTACTTTCGTATTACGCATGTTGTAAAGGTAGCGTCTCCGCTAAGAGGGTTTTAGATTCTCTGCATACTTGACAGGGTCAGGTTCCTCCGGGTTGCCTTTAGTGTGGGGTCACTTGCTTACATTTTCAACCGACTTCCAAAAAGAGGAGGTTCTCAATTCGACTGTTTTTGTTTTGTGTTTGTTACCTCAGAACTTCGACTTGGTGAACCGATTTTGATGATTCTTTTTTTATTTGAAAGCTGGTGCTTCCCGTGTGGTCCCATTTTTAGTTAGTAATAGTTGACTATATTTCGGCAGTTTACAATCTCGCTAGACATATTACAATCTGACGGGTTTTACAATTTGACGCTGACATAGGTATGTTACATACCTTACGTGACTAGCTTCCGCCCACGGCTTTACCATCGTAAATTCAATTAGTTTTTGCACAAAATGTTTATAAATTATAGTCTATCTGTTATTCGAACGTATAAGCTATATTACTGAAAAGTTTCGTCAAAATCCGTTCAGTATTTTTTGCGAGAAAGAGTGACAACCATCCATTCATCCTTACTGTTTACCACGTGACGTCACGATCTGTATAATCTATGCTACTTATGCTAAAGCAAGAGTTTTGTTTCAGGTGGTACTGGCCCATTCGAAGAACCTCAAGAAGAGTGTTCCCTACACGTTCCTGAAGGACTGGCTGGGCAATGGACTGCTACTCAGCACAGGTTGGTATCTTACCCATTTGTATAAGGGAACCACACGTTCCAACGCCGAAGAGTACGACGGAAGACGAGTCACGTCGTCCATACCGACACGAGGCGAAGGAGTTTTTCTTTTATTGCACGGACTTATTTGCGACGATGGAAACTTTTAGAATGCATCCTTTTACTGTCCGGTACAAGCAGATTCTGCGTCGATAAATGAAGTCACTCTGAAGTTATGACAAAAACTAGAAGCTATTTTTAAATGAGTAACAAGTTGACTGACACGTTGGTCGAGTGGTTGAAAGGGCGACTGCTGAGCGTGAAGTCCTGGGTTCGACTCCCGGTTCGGGCAAAGTGTTATTAGATTGTTCCATCAGAAGTCAACACAGCTGAGCAGCAGCCTCGGAGTCTGGATTTGTGCCCGGTTGATGTCATTAGGCTCGCTCCCTATTACATGAGACTTATACATAACTGACGAAATGTGGGTGTACTATTTGGTACTCCTCTGCCTAACCCTTCTGATATTACAGGCGTGATGTTATGTTTTTTGCGACGTAGTCAACTTTCAGAATGTACCCTTTTTCTGATTGGCACAAGCCTATTTTACGTCGATAAATATGGTCTCTCCGTAGATATCACAAATACCAGAATCTATTTTTAAACGAGTTATAAATAACTAGCGGACGTCCCGCGGTTTCACCCGCGTAGTTCCCGTTCCCGTGGGAGTATGGGGATAAAATATAGCCTATGTTACTCAGGGTGAATGTAGCTTTCTAATGGTGAAAGAATTCGGTTCATTCCTTCCGGAGATTACCCCCTACAAACAAACTTACAAACATACAAACAAATTTTACCTCTTTATAATATTAGTATAGATTATCAAAGAGATCGTAGCTCGTTTTACGCTGAAGGAGAGAGGGCGGTATCGATATCTACCATAGATAAACTTTAAATAGGATAAAACATTTAAAAGCAGATCAATGTTAGTAGGTGTAAGTACTTCTAAAGGATAAATAAACCGTATCTTAGCCCTGTAGCACGGTAATATTACCGTGCCTGTAGTGACGTAGGCGCGTAGGTAGTAAAGATCCCGGATGTCCGATATCTTTATCATTTAAAACAAGGCCTGAAGCTGTTTAATCTTTACGGGCAGGTTATTTGCGTTACAAAGCTTTTAAAGTTCGGCCTAGTTTAGGCACCCGTCCCACTGCCGGCGATTCGCGAAAAGCGAGTAGCGAGCCGTGTGGTATCCGGTAGAGTAGAATAGAACCAACCCATTACACTCACGGGTGTCGTATAAGGCGACTAATGTCTGAGGCAGAACACCTTGCGCCTCCGTAGCCCAGAGAATGGGCAGCAGCGTTTTCTATTAGTCTTTCATCACTGCAATCTCCAATCCGTCTTCCAAGCGTGGAGATTATGGCAAATTCCTCCCATCATGGGAGAGGCTTATGTCCAGCAGTGGACGTATGGGCTGTTGTTGTTTTTGTTGAGTAGCGAGCGACTAGTTACGAGTATCGAGTGTGTAGTTCGGACATTTTTGTTGATAGTTTGGTATGCGTATACCAAGTGAGTGTTCTGCCCGTCAAGTGAGCGTCGCTGAACTAGAGTTTTCTTTGATAGTTTTTGTCACTGCTACAAACTTGTAGGGAGAGAGTCATAGCCGTTAGTGGGATTAGTCAGCTAAAAGAAAAAAGCCAAAAGGAAAGGTTATAACAGTCTATGTATGTTTGTATTTACGTATGTTCCACCGTAGCACCTAAACTATTCACCCGATTTTGATGAATAAGGTGTCTATCGATTCCTTATTATAGCCCGAGTAATAAAGGCTACATTTTAACCGACTTCGGCAATAGGAGGAGTCGAGTTTACCTTGTAAACCCCGAATGTAATTAAAGCGTGATTTTTAGTAGCCAGGTTTTTTAGTTGTAGTATACCACACAAATTCCTGTTGAATAGTCGATAACTAGTCGCTACCTCGTCGCGGTGGGACATACGCCTTACTGGAGGGTCGTTTTAGAATTTTTCAGGAAGTACGCTAGTGGTATTGTGTACAAAAGGTTGTTATGTACCGAGAGAACCCGCTTGAACCCCCGTCAAACAAAGTAAATAAGTGCTTGAACCTTTATGTATGTATATTCATAAATATGTATATATATCTGTGGTGGATCATGACCGCCGTACATTTGCTAAGCAGATAATTGGTTAGCAGATTTGAATTTTATGTTTTTTGATGTTTGCCAGGTACACTTTTTTTTTTTTTTCTGATGGGAAATTATCAAATGACTCCTCCCGCTCTGGGCGGAGCAGGAGGGAGTGTCAGACTTTTACTGACTAAAACCCATCCATGTTCCTTCATCGCCCTTTGTGTTCCGGGGCCACGGTATCATTTCGGACAGACCCGCAACCTTGCAGGCCCTTGCGGACCCCTTCCTTTTTGCTGACTTATTTGAGGCGCGCGTGGAACACTCCTGTGCCGTCGACACGGCCTGTCGTCATGAGAAGGACGGATGGCGAGCTAGCCCATAGCCCACCGTCCACAGGCCCGCGCTTACGGTGGCCGGGACGATGTGAGGTTCTCTCCCTCTCACGTTCCGCCACCTCCTTCTCTAGCAGCAGGAGGTGACGGCGTCCCATTCCGTCTCGCTCCGGACCATGGCTTGAACTAGGTTTTATTACCCTTGTTACTGAGCAAAGGAAGACCTTCAAACTTCAAAATTCTTGTCAGTGCATTTAACAGTGCATAACGGTTGATTGAGATTGAATCGGAGATTAACCTAAGTGAATTCCATTAAGATTATTAAGCTTGAGATCTATAAACGTTGCACACGCCCATGTGCTTTCACATCTTCTTACTCGATGAAGATGTAACCGTATGTGGCCATCCTTTAATGACGTCACATTTTTCAGATTAGATAGTTTAGGTATATCTATTAAAAAAAATATATATATTAAATTAGACTCAATTAATTCTAAAATATTATAAACGTCGTATTACATTTGTTCATGGCACGAAAAATCCACATGATTGCCATATTATCCCCCTCCCCATCGTGATAAGTCGTGATTTTTTTCTGAACTCCTGTTCGAACCCCGTGGGTTTCGTGGGGTGCTTTTAAAAGCGGTATTCCTGTCAGGAGTCGTCCTTTAACCACATTTGATTAAACCTCCTGACAGAAATACCGCTTAGCCGCAGTATGTTCTAAGTAAGGTTTCTAGAACCCAACCTCAGAGCGCTATAAGTTAGTTGAGTGGTATATGAATTGTCTGGCGAAGCGAGATTTAAGCCGATAAACCCGATACAGCCTGGAGGTGTGAGATGACGATAGGCGTGTAGGTACGTACTATACGTGGTATTGGCTATACCGTCTACACGCTAAAGGCTCAGGTGCCAAGGTCGTAGGTACAGATCACCCAGGACAGGTACGCGCTTCGGCAATCATCGATTGTCTTCGGAGATTTCTTTTTTTTATGGAAATGATAATTTAATTTTTTTTTCTTCATGTTAAAACATTTCAATGAATTTGAATTTTAATTGTGATTTTCTATTTAAAATTAATTGTTATTGAACATTGTGGTAATTTATTATTTTTTATGACATGTTTTCTTGGATTTTATGTATTTAATGATTTTCATTTTTGACAATCGATTAAGGTTTTTGAATATTTCAACTTTTTGAATATTTTTATGGTTTTTACTTTTTTATGTTGAAATTTTTTATAATTGTAATTTTTATTCATGTAGTTTGGTTTAGTGATGGTATATTTTTCTATTTATTATAAGTTGAGTTGTGTTTTTTTTTCTGTTTTTTTAACCTATTAATTATGTAACGCATTCAGACACAATTATTATTGTTATTGATTAGATGAAATGAAATGAAATGATACGAATGTGCGGTAAAGAGATCTAATTTAGAAGAAAGAATAATCATAGAAGTACCTACTACGTTCATATTTTAAAATAACATTGTGAGCAAAATATATAGATACTTAAGTACTTTTTTGTAACAACCCCTATTATGTGGTACAGCCCTCTACAAACTGATAGAGCGAATTCTGTATATCATACTAAGATGACCAGTACAAGAAATTCTTTCAGCTGAGAAAAATTCCGGTGGAATATGATTTAGAATAAGGAGCTGAACACACCTCAGTTTGCGGTGGGCTGTCGCTTTCGCTTTTCTACACCCTGTAGGTATACGTGCAATTAAAAAAAAAATAGTGACGGATATCGAGGTGCGATCAGAGTAAAAAACCTCACAGAGACAATGTTATTCTATTAAACAGATATGTTGTGAGCCCGCAATCGTGAAGACTTGAAAACGGGCCAATTGGCTTGTTTTGCCTTTATTCTGCGTCACTGCGTGTATGTGAGCTGGCTCTGCCCCACGGCATACTTTTTTCGGTGGTTTTGTAGGTGTATAACATATCTGTTTATTAGAATATCATTGCACAGAGAGATAACTTTATACAAACGCGCAATGATAGTCTACTACTATAAAGCGCGGCAGATCAAAAGTTAGAAGCTTTGCTTCTGTGGGGTTTTCTCTGTAGCATAACGTTCGTGCCAATTCGGAAACACGAAGGTACGCACACCTTTCCTGGTTTAACTGTACACTGTGTGAAGGACGTTCCGAGTTCCATTGATTCTGACCCACTTAAATTCTGCACCCTGTACTGTAAGCTCCTTGTAAATTCGAGTTTTTAAAGCTAGTTCCAGATTAAGTGTGACTAACTTTATAGGATTTGTTACGAGCTTTCGAAACGGTGACTGGACAGGGTCAGTGGAAATTCGCAAAATAATATCAGCTGTCCTTTTTTCGATGCTTGTATACAGGTACACAATCGTACTGAATAGCTGATTTTTCCTCGCCATTTTGGAGTTGGTGTCTTAGTGGATTATGTTGTATAATAGTCGTCAATAATAATTAATCCATCAACAATTTTTTTTATTAAAAAATAAAAACAAGTTAAATGATTATAGTTTACTTGGTTTCGATGTTTCCTGATTATGATATCATTTTCTAAATGTTCACCATCATCATCATTTCATCTCCCCCAAGTGTCGCCACATGTCCCGGTCCCGTGCGACTCGCATCCAGCGGATTCCTGCAACCTTCACCAGGTTATCGGTCCACCTAGTGGGAAGCCTTTTAACGCAACGTCTTCCGGTTTGCGGTCGCCACTCCAGAACTTTTCCGCCCCATCGGCCATTTCTGCGAGCAATGTGCCCTGCCCATTGCCACTTAAGTTTGGCAATTCTTCGGGCTACGTCGGTAACCTTGGTTCTCTTGCGGTTGTCTTCTTGTTGTCTTGTGTTCTTGTGGATTTCTGATTCGATTACGCAAGGAAACTCCGAGCACAGCCCTCTCCATTGCCCTTTGGGTGACTTTAAGCCTTCTGATGACGCCCATTGTGAGCGTTTTAAATATTATTAAATTGAAATACAAAAAATCTTGGCGTCACATTTCAATTTTCGTTGAATTACTTAGATTTACGTGAGAATGTTTAATTTTTTTAAAGGATAGATGTTAGACTCAGACGGCACTGGCACAGATTTAGTAAAAGTAAATAACTAGGTATTTTGTAAGAAAACAAGTATTTTTGTCTAGAAACGTTCATGAAATCAGATAAGTTGTGCGATCTCCGTCATGGTACTTACCTAACAAATATACATACGGCAGGAAGTAGATAATTTAGTTCTTCTATGATGTTTAGCCGTAAGATTACTGAATAATCACAGTGTTATACGTCACTTACACAGGGTGTAAACAGACTCTTTACGAAGCCGTTAACCAAACATTGCAACATGTACTATTTAATAAAAAAACTTGTAAAAAACTTGGAACTTTGACCCCCAATATCTTCGTCACATCAAAAGTATCTAGGGATCAACATATATTTTTGCAATAACTTTTCTCCTGATTGATATTAATTAAAATTTTCTTTAAGGATTCATCAAATAAAGTGTTTTCGTTTGTCACAGTAACGATAAACCAAGTCACCTTTGCATTAATAAAGAAATTTGCCATTTTCCTAATAAAGGGATTTTTGACATTTGAACCACTAACATTAAAGTTCGAAAAAATGACTGAAAACACAGTTTTCTTTAAAATTTTATTGGGTAACTTAAACAATTAATAATCCGTGTTTCTACCGCGAACACTAACAACACAAGAACATCGGTTTGGCATACTCAAAATGAGTTCATCCAAATCACGCTGTGGAATGGCCGCCCATGTTCGTTGCAACAACAAAAAAAGGTCTTCTTGCGACTGGATACCCTCCATATTCGGCAGAGCTCTTCTCTGTAGCATATCCCATGCATGCTCAATCGGGTTCAAGTCTGGCGACTGAGCAGGCCAGGGCAGGACATTGATGTTAGCTGCGGCGAGAGTCTGTCTTACAACTCTTGCGGTGTGCGGTCGTGCATTATCATGCATTAACTGAAATAAGGAACCGATTTGCACTTGTAGAGGAACGATGACGTCTGATACAATCGTCTCAGCATAAATTTGAGCGTTGAGGTTGCCTCTGATCCAAATCAATTCAGTTCTTCCGCCGATCCAAATACCCGCCCATACCATGATGGTTCCACCACTATAAGGATGGACTTCCTGGCAGGATTTTAATCGCTGTTGGCGTCCAGGGGTTCTCCAGTGTCGTTTACGTCTTGTATCCGGTCTCATACCAAAACGAGACTCATCAGAAAAGCACACGAAACGCCATTGTTCTTCTGCCCAATTTCTGTGTTCAAGAGCCCATTGATATCGAATCCTACGATTGTGCATTGCTATAGGTGGTACCCGTAGCGGTCTTCGGGAATGAAGGTTCACTTCATGCAAGCGGTTTCTGACTGTTTGGTCGCTAATTAAGTTCCCTGAAGAGTGATGAAGCCTCACGGCTAACATCATGGCGGTTATTGTTGGAGCTCTTCGAGTTAAGATTTGAATGTATCGGTCTTGTCTCCGTGTGGTGCAGCGATACCGTCCTCCATGGCGCTCAGCCACGGTACCAGTGCTTCGGTAACGTGTCCAAAGTCGACTGATAACACTCTGACTTGTATTCAGAGCTAAAGCTACAGTACGTTGCCGGGAACCAGCTTCTATCATTCCCACGGCTCTGAGCATTTCTTCCCTGCTTAAATGACGTCGCCGCTCCATAATAACGTTGGTTTTAATCAGTAGTAGGGAAACAGTAGCACTAATAACGTCTTCAATGCGTTGTATGTTTTTATAGGGAAAATATTGACAGCTTATTTTCATCTTTTACTCGAATTTGATTGAGAGTTCCTGATTCAAATTATGAAATGCACCAAAAAGGATCCATATAAATTTATAAAATCATAAATTTATTACAAAGCCACATCTCAATCTCAAGAAATCCGCATAAAAATGCTTGATCCCTAGACACTTTTGATGTGTGTAGAAGGTTCCGAGGTATGTTCTAGAACAAGAAAAATATCGCAATGATAGGTAAAACAAGTGCCTTTCGGCTTTGTTAAGAGTCTTTTACACCCTTTATATATAACCCTGATCCCGCGGGATCGAAATGAGCGGGATCAATTTAATAAAGAGCCTGTAAAACCAACTAAATGGTTCATTTTTGTTTATAAAACATAATTTCATGCCTGCACGTAGTTTTGGCAGGAGTATGTCTCATGTTTCTCCAGACAAAAGTAGCTAGTCAAAATACTAAGTTAGTGAACCTTGACTCAATTACAGACCCAAATATTCACTTAACCTGTCCCGGTTAATGAATCTAAGACGCTTAATTTTCATGTGTTACGTCCGCCAGGTCAACGATATGGTCATAAGAGTCCATCTTCATCTAGTTTTGGGACGTAAGCTTTAATTAAGCTAAAGGCCAACTCCGAATGTTTCCCCTTTGCGAGGTGGAACAGCTCAGCAGAACTCGTAACCCCGGTCCACTTGCAAAGTTATCTCTACCTTTCTTCACTCTGTGTCCATATTCATATCTTCTTCCCCACCAGGTGCTGAGTGGCACAAACGCCGCAAGATCCTCACCCCGACCTTCCACTTCAACATCCTGAAGAACTTCGCGCTGGTCATGGAGGAGAAGACCCAGGACATGGTGAAGATGCTAAAGAAGAAGAACGGAGAAGAAGTGAGTCTGATGCCCATGATCAGCGACTTCACGCTGTTTACTATCTGTGGTAAGTTCTTGAAAAAGTAGACGATTTAAAAAAAAAAAACAAAAATCCGTACGGTGCCGTACCAATTATTATAAAAAAATCACGTTTGTTGTATGGGAACCCCCCTAAATATTAATTTTATTCTGTTGTTAGAGCGGCAACAGAAATACATCATCTGTGAAAATTTCAACTGTCTAGCTGTCACGGTTCATGAGATACAGCCTGGTGACAGACAGACGGACAGACGGGCAGACGGACAGACGGACAGACGGACAGACGGACAGACAGTGAAGTCTTAGTAATAGGGTTCCGTTTTTACCCATTGGGTACGGAACCCTAATAAAATGGTTATATTATCAGTACCTACAACTAATACAAATTAAACATAGAGAAAAAATAATAAAAATAAAAAGAAACGAAATTGGTCCTGTACGAGGCCAAAAGGCTCAGCATTAAAAAAACGTCACAGCGCTGGTATTCTTATAGGGCCCAAAGTGAAAGTGAAAGTGTAAATGAAAAAACAATGCATTTATGTGAAGAATAAATACGAAGAAAATAATAATTACATCTACACCCTTCTACACCCCACGTAACCATACTGTTTGTCAATCTGTGCCATGACTTTCACTGGCAACACTGGCGAACAGAGACGCGGGCGCAGTCAATATAAAATTAATTAAATAATTATACAAAAATAAGAAGCTTATTAGTGTTCTCAATGTTGAAATAAATTTTATAGTGTAAAGTCCCTGTTTGGGCTCGAACTTCGAACCCCCAACTGACGTACGAGATGGTATGTGTCCGCTGGGCCAGCCCAGCAGTGCTCTTGGTGTCATGAACCGAGTTGAAAAAGCGATAGACTGAAATCTTTTTGATACAATTACAAGTTTAGTATATATCACAAGAAAAAACATTCGCTGGACTGTAGCCATATTAGTCTGGTAAATGAGTGCTCAAAAGGGGGGTGTGGTTGGAAAAGTCGAAAGCAGAAAATGTGACTTATGAACTTCGTTTGGACTAGTTAGAAGATAAACATATTAAAAGTCCTGACCCCTCCGAGGTGAGCCCGAGGGGGGGGGGGGCTAAGAAGGTCCCGTTTTTTGGTTTTTTGCTTATATCTCGAAAACGATGCGTCGTATAAAATTTTGTTGTACTACATAATAAAACCTCATAAAATTCTCTACAACTTTGTTTGTCACACTTTTTATCTATCTCCAATATTAAAAAAAAAAAAAAAAAAAAAAGTAAAAAAAAAAAATTGCCAAGTTGTAGAGAATTTTATCAGATTTCATTGTGACACCGTTTTCGAGATATAAACCAAAAACAACGAACGGGACAGATTGTAGGACAAATTTTAAAAAATTGATCGTTTTTCGGAGCTCATACCAATTCAACGATAAGAGATAGATAAAAAATTTGAAAAGCAAAGTTGAAGAAAATTTTATGAGGTTTTATTATGTAGTACAACAAAATTTTGTACGACGCACCGTTTTCGAGATATAAGCAAAAAACCAAAAAACGGGACCTTCTTTGCCCCCCCCCCCCCCTCAGGCTCACCTCGGAGGGGTCAGGACTTTTAATATGTTTATCTTCTAACTAGTCCCAACAAAGTTCATAAGTCACATTTTCTGCTTTCAACTTTTCCAACCACAATCATTCATTTACCAGACTATATTCAAAGACGACGAAAGAACCGTATAAGTATTGTCAGCCTATACTTTGGCCGCTGAGAGAATGCGTTCCTGACGTTTGTCAGTTGGTACAAAAACTTAGCGCGAAATTATAACATTTATTGATAACTGATTTAATGATATCGTTTTTAATAATATTATTTGATATGAGAGCAAAAATGGTAATAATAGGTAAGTTATATAAGCTATAAGTTATATAACATCACCAATAATACTCGCGACCTGTCAGGAACGTATTCTCTCAGCGGCCGAAGTGTAGTATGTAATTTTGTTTTACCTCTTGACTGAATGTCACTTCAGACAGTTGACGGTGACCGAAACGCACCGAGTTCTTTCAACCTTGCAAAACCATTTAAACTCTTAAAGTTGGACATGACGCACACAAAAAGGAAATAATAATGTTTGCGCAAAGTGACTCTTAATGAAACTTATGGTACGCAAAATAATATGAATATTTAATAATGTCACATGACATACAAGATGTCACGTGAATGTTAAATTGATTATTGTAAGTTAATTAAGATCACGACCAAACGTCGCGACTACTGATGTAAAACAATATAGGTACACTTTAAGAACTAAAGTGCCTTGAAAGACTCCTTTTCTTCTGAAAGTACTTCGTTTGTGTTTCAGCTACAAAGTGGAACAAATGTAGATATTAATAAGTTGATAATACGATATTAGAGAACATTCAACAAAGGAATTGCTTTCTTAGGTTTTCTTCTAGGAAACATTACGTGAGCTTCTTAAAAAACAGTTTTCGTGAGAACCTGTGTTTGTCCTACTTAATTTGGGAAATACATCGTAGGTCTAACTAGCAATTTTCCACGAGATTTCTTTTTGGAATCTTGCTATTTGTGTACCTGACCTATACATTTATGTGCTGTACGAGGTCATTGAAACATTTATGCAGTCTCAGACCTTAGTCAATGTCAGAGTGATCTACTCACTACAAAGTAGTGCTCAATTGTTCATATTTCTTTATAAAGCAGTGTAATACCATACATTGTACAAATTACGTCAATCAACGCGGCCGTTTCCCTTGGACTCTAATAAACATATTATCACTGCAGTGATGTCATCATTCCCCGTAATTACGTTTTATTTATAACACTACTTTGTAAGGGTATATTTTTTGCATTTCAAGAGCGTACTATCATTGTAACTTAAACCTTACTTCAATGTCATAAAGTCAGTAATTTGCAACTGCAGTATCTGATTATCATCTGACATGATTGCAGGCTTGAGCTAGGCAGGTAGCTCGTATCTGAGATCATGAGGTTGTGTTTTGCATTCAAAATCCTATAAGGTTGATTGATGACTTTGAATGAATAATAATGTTGCCAACAAAGTCTCTAAGGCCTCATTCACAAAGTCGACGGAAGCGGCCGGCGCGGCGGCGGCGGCGCGGGCGCGGGGTGTTCCAATGCATACATTTAAATGGAACTGTTCACGAAGTCAGCGGCGGCGCGGCTGCGGCGCGGGGAGCGTGCGTCGAGCGGCGTACGAGCAAAATTATCGACTAAAATTTCAAAATACCCCGCGCCGATGACGTGTTGGAGCAATTATTAATATGTATGATTTTGGATAGATAGGTATATTTTGGATATTATCTCTGTTCTTCATAATTCCGATGAAACTCGCCTTTTTGCTTTCTCGCCCGGTTGTAACAATTTATATCTTCTTTTGCCCACAATAAATCCACCTTTAGGAAGGAATTAGAATCAAAAAAATGTTGTCGTCGCTGTTTAGACATTTCGTTCGCGAGTAAAGATATTAATTTCTCGTAACACATCACTACGCGCCGCTCTAGCGCCGCACGAACTTTTCGCTGACTTCGTGAACACTACAGCGCCGCCGCGCCGCCCGCCGCTGACTTCGTGAATGAAGCCTAAATAATGAGACTTTTTGAAACTTAACCTCATATGAATTCAACGTTAAAATACCTATCAAAGTTTTGTTTCGTTTCACATCTGTGTCTCTTTGGCTCGTTTTACCCAGTATTTGATATGCAAGTCAAGTTGACATTAGTACCTATAAGGTCCTGCATGTTATTAATCTTACCTTAGCTATTATCTCATAGTATGTCAACAAATTCAAGGTGTCTACTGTTGCAAATGACACAAATGTACTTGTCTTAATGTGTCAGGTAGCGTTTACATTATCTCCATAATCGGTTATGGGGCGTTCACTCTGGCTGGTTCCGTAGCATAGTCAGTTATCACTGTGTAGGTCAGGGTTGATTAATGTGTCATTATTTATAATTATAGATCAACTTAGTCATTATCAATACCTAATTTTCATCGCCTTAGTACTACGCTAAGGGCTTGTAAATTGAAGCAAATTCTTGGAATATTCGATACTCAAATGAAAGTTTGACGCAGTATGCCCCGCTATTAAGGCCCTTCTAACCCTAAAATTAACAACTCTATCTGTGGTGGTTCAAACTTCGTTTGAAATACTGTTAGAATAGAGTTCTAATCAGCTTCACTCACTTGCAAGAAAGATTTTTATCTTTTTAATGCCACTTTAAACCCTAATGTTTCATTAAAGCATTGCAGGAAAGAAAATAAGATGCATTTTAAAGGTCCTTTAAATTTTAATTATGGAAATGTCAAACTTATCTAATGAAGTGTCATACCACCGGCATACCACCCATTAACGGTATTTTGTATTGCACGAAGTGACTTTAGCGCATCAGAGCTCATTAAATTACATTTTAGAGGTTATAATTTTTAATGGGTCGACGACGGGCCATTAAACTGATTTTACGTAGTGTTTACTTTTATTTTCGCTGCTAAATATGTCGTTGACCAGCCTATCGTCGCTGTCTGATCCAGAACATGTTCCTCGCCGCCGCCAGATCCTAGACAAAATAAATTTATTCGAAAAACATGATGGAGAAGAGCTCTGGTTGTGCTACTGAATTTCAAAGGAGGCAGCGCTGCAGCTTCGTGACCGCCTTAATCTGGAGCCACAGACCCTGAGGAGTAAGGCCATTTGTGGTCTTACCCAGCTTCTAATCTGTTTGCGGTTCTTCGCGATGGGGTTCTTCCAGATGGTACTAGCTGATCTGACGAACATAAACAGCTCTACAGTTTGCCGAATAGTACAAAAGGTGTCTCGCAAGCTGGCTGCATTAACCTCCACCTATATCAATATGCCTGAACGGAACGAGCTATGCATGAGCATTGGGGGCTCATAAGCTGAAATGTTCCGCTGCAGAAAAGGATATTTTTCCATTAAGTAATGTTTTATAAGATCAGCCAATAGTGCTTTTTCTTCTGGAGTGAAGTTTGCACCTCCTTCACGTTTTTTGTTTTGGTTTTCAGACATTTTCACTCACAAACAAAATAAAACCTAAATAATAACACGCGACTTTCACATCCAATGAATTTTAAAGAAAAATGTTAGTCGTCAAATAAACCGTATTACGTGTCAAACGCGTTTTGTATCGGCCAATTAATACAAAAATTGTGAACACTTTAAAAAAAAAACGCAACCACTCGTTCAAACCATTCATTTTTTCCATTTATTGTTGGCAACAATGTTTAATGCTCTCATTAGTTAAAGGATCAAGTTTTTAGCGTAAAGTAGTTTGATGCAACAAACTAATGAAATCATTATTTTAATGATTTCATTAGCGATAAAGTGGCATTAACTAAAGAAGATTTAATGTGAAGCTTCTTGCAATTGAGTGAACACACTCAATTGCAAGAAGCTTCACATTAAATCTTCTACTCGGTCACTGCGGCCGAATAGTGCGAAATGAGTGGTTTTTTGCGATTTACAAAAAAATCTATTGATTGGACTAAAAAAATAAAACAAATAAGACCTGCTTTAAAGTTATTTCAGTTAGTATGAAAAGTTTCATGATATAATTTGAAGTACTTTTTGAATACCAGCGGTTTATTGTTCGATTTGGAGGTAAATTTTGTTTTTTTTTTCTATCGAGAAAATTTTTTGGGTTCGTGTTTTCGTTACACATAGTACCTAGCCCTCAACTCCTCATCCTCAACTTGGCTATATATTTATTTCATAATTAATGCTGCAGTGTTTTAGGCGTAACGGAGGATCACGCTAAGCCATTTGAGGGAGTATAGGCCCTTAACCTGCCAGCAAAGAGCTGATGGGTTAATAGGTATTTTTTCCCAATGATGCCCTATTCTAATATTTTTTTAAATTTTTTAATACTTTTTTTTTAATTTCAATGATGCCCTATTCTAATATTTATTCTAATATTGTTTATATTATTTACAAATGATTTAATTAATTACATGAATTCAATATTTCCTGACACACAGCTGACAGTTTTTGCAGATGACACCAACGCAATAGTAGAAGCTAACGACATACAGGAGCTTTTCGCTAAGGTTAATGCAGTGTTGGCAGTTTTTAAATCTTGGTTTGAAAGTAACAAGCTTTTAATTAATACTGAAAAAACCAATATAATTGTATTTAGTACAACAGCTCGTAATAAAGATAACATGATGATAGCACTTAATGAAGTTAAAATTGATATAGTTAATGAGGTAAAGTTTCTAGGGATATACATTGACAAATATCTAAATTGGAAAAGAGAATTGCAAGCCATTGATTCGTATATTTCCTCAGCGTGTTATGCCTTACGCAGTCTTAGGGACGTAATAGACATAAAACACCTTATAATGGTATATTATGCTCTAATAGAATTGAAGAAGATTGAGATATAGTGTTCAGTTTTGGGGAAACAGTTTTAAATATAATTGCCAGAGAGCCTTTGTGCTCCAAAAGAGAGCTATACGAACCATGGTCGGGATTCCGCAAATAGAGAGCTGTCGGCCACACTTTATAAATTTAAAAATTCTTACAGTGCCCAGCCTCTATGTTTTAGTATTGTTGGTGAATTTCAGGAAATACCTACATAAGTATGAAACAGATGAGGAGAGACAGTTGAGGGAAAGTACGCGCAGGAAAGATTTAAAAAACAAAATAATACCCCAACTTAATATTGTGCAACATAGTCCTCAATACCAAGCAGTGCGGATTTTTAACAGGTTGCCATTGGACTTAAAAACTATAATTTACAAAAGCTCATTTAAGTCAAGACTCAAAGCATTCCTATTGGAGAAATGTCTATATTCGATAGACGATGACATATCCACATTTTAATATTTTTTTATTTATTTATATCAGTTAATGTGAGACTGGGTAATATTGGTATATTATAGATTGTTTGAGTATTCTTTTTTTTTGGTTGTAATCTAATGTTATTAAATGTTTAATTGTATCGTTTTCATAATTTGTAATGTAATTGAATTTTATTTTATTTTTATTGTTGTTTTTTTTCTATAATTTATTGGTGAATGTGTTAGTTTTATAATTTTGTTATAATATTGTTCCTGAATAAATTGAATTGAATTGAATTGAATAAACACTGTTTTAAACTTTCACGGTTTTCTTTTAAAAAAGGGAAATTGAGTTTTTTTGGGTCTCCATTGTATAAGGCTGTGTCACGTTGTACCGTATATCCATATTTTCCTTAAACCATCAACAACAGTGTAAAGCCTTAAAGTCATATAAATATTGAGCGGAAATAATGGCACATAATAATATACCGTTATATTCCATCCGAACGCATGCAATAAAATATCTTTCAAACACAATTACTTCCAATTGTTGGAGATCGATCTACCGTCTCGCATTCCTTGTATTTATCTGAATGAGTTGCCTCGAAAACATTCTCACTATCAATGTTTATTTTCTGAACGTCTGTGTTTATTTTTAATGTCAGGCTATTTGCTGATAAATATAGCAAATACTACTACCCATCTACTATGTATATATATTAATTTTTGTAGCTACAAGGTTGAAAGAACATCGACGAAAAAACTCCTGCTCCATATCAAAGTGTAGGACAAATTCTAAAACAATAAAAGCGTAATTTAAAATATTTTTTTTTTTTTTTTTTTTTTTGCTTAGCCTATATTGTCCCACTGCTGGGCAAAGGCCTCCCCCATAGCCTTCCACTCCTCCCTACGTGCGGCTCTCTCCAACCAATCTCGCATAAACGCCTCTAGGTCGTCACGCCAGCGTTTTCTAGGCCTCCCTCGGCGACGACGCCCGTCTTCTGGCACCCACTGTGTGGCGACTCTGGCCCATCGGTCCTGATGCATTCTACAGACATGGCCCGCCCAATCCCACTTCAACCCAGCAGTCTTGTTCCCCACATCAGCGATTCCAGTTTTGGAGCGTATTGTGGTATTACGTATTCTGTCGCTGAGCTTGATTCCTAACACGCTACGCTCCATCGCCCTTTGGCAAACCTTGAGTTTGGACTTTTGCGCTTCAGTCAAGGACCAAGTTTGAGCACCATAGGTTAGGATGGGCAGAATGCACATATCGATGAGTTTGCGCTTCAAGGATAAAGGTAAGTCACCCTTCATCAGTGACTTCATGGACCAGTAGCTCTTCCAGGCTTTCTCGACTCGGCGGTCGATTTCTCTGTCTTGCCTGTTTTCGAAGGAAACTAGCTGGCCCAAATAAATGTACTCATCGACGTAGTGAATTTCTTGCCCATCTACCTCTACCCTACCTTTTGTGCTATTGGTCATCACTTTAGTCTTTGACCGATTCATCATTAGTCCAACCTCAAGGCTTGTTGTGCTCAGATCTTGGAGCATCTGTTGTAACTCGGCAGCAGTCGGTGCAAATATGATGATGTCATCAGCGAAACGAAGGTTGGTGAGTTTCTTGCAACCGACTGTTATACCTTTACTGGACCATGGGTCTGCTAGGTTCTTGAATACCTCCTCAAGGGTGCTAGTAAACAGTTTGGGGGAGAGCGGGTCACCCTGTTTCACACCTTTGTCTATTTTGAAATTTTGACCGGGAAAGTTAAGTTTAATGTTGGCTGTGCTGTTCTTGTATATTACTTTGAGGATATTGATGTAGAGAAAAACCAGTCTTTAAGAGCAGCTAAACAAGGCATATGCAAAACTAGAAAATGGATTAATAACCTACAAGACACTAATGGTATTAAACACCACAACAGAGATAAAATTTTAGAAATTTGCACCGACTACTACAAAAATCTATATTCAGACCCAACGAACACTAACACTGAAATAGTATATGAATGCCCCGACCCCGATAAGATTCCTTTCATAACAGGTTATGAAGTAAAAAAAGTGTTGACCAGCATGCACTATGAAAAGAGTCCAGGTGAAGATGGTGTAACAACAGAAGCCCTTAAACTTGGTTCTCCCACACTTCTTCCCCATATCACCAATATGTTTAATTCCATCCTTCAAACCGGAAAGATGCCAGCAAAGATGTGCCACTCAAACATCATTCTACTTCATAAGAAGGGGGATAAAAGCGATATCAATAACTACAGACCAATAAGCTTAGTGTCACATCTTTACAAGGCTTTCATCAAAGTTATACATAACCGCATTGTTACAATATTAGATTCCCACCAATCACCCGAACAAGCTGGTTTCCGCCCAAGTTTCTCCACTACAGATCACCTTCATGCTTTAAACCAAATCATGGAAAAACACATAGAATTTAGCAAACCTTTATATTTGGCCTTCGTGGACTATACGAGGGCATTTGACAGCGTGAAACATTCAGCCATATTTTCATCCTTACAAAATCAACAATTAGACCAAACCTACATCAATTTAAAATATAGGATGGAAAAATCCTCCTTTCTTCCGTTTATAACTACTTACAAAGTCATTGCCAGGGCAATTAAATAAAGTTTTGAACCCCAAAATTTGGGTCTAAATACAGAGTTGAGACTTACCTGCCTTTATTACGTAAATCGATTCAGCAGCAACTTGAAAAAGTAATTAGGTTCCGTGTTCCGTGAGGCTGCTCTCTACTTTGAAAGGGATACCCCTTCCCTTTCAAAGTAGAGAGCAGCCTCACACAAACTCGTTAACCTTTCCATGCATACTTAAATGATATTCCTTTTACATCACCAGAGACTGCAATGGGAACCAAGCTGGATGATGACCAAACATCAGCTACCGTGGACTATAAGAACGCAATCCTGAACATTGGGATCCAAATGCTGAGTCGGATCACAAGAATTTGGATGCACAACGAGCTGATATTCAAAAACTCTCCTCAAGGAAAAGAGTTTGCCAAAACCCTGTCCGTAGCTCGGTCGTTTGCTGATGAAGTTATTATGGATAGAAAAGCTCAAAGAGCTCAGAATAAGGGATCTGAGGAAGCTGAGGTGTCTGATATTGGAACTAAGAGGAGGATGGCCATGCTGGACCTGTTGCTGGAGGCAGAGGAGAAAGGGCAGATCGATTTGGAAGGCATCCGGGATGAGGTCAATACGTTTATGTTTGAGGTAGGTCTCCACAGCTCCCTAGGTTGAATGAAATCATTGGAACTGAACGCGATTAGTACATTTGAATTGCGTTTAAGAGCTGTCCAGTGTTATCATTGCTATGGAAAATTTACTCTGGCAGCTTTTCATCGCGGTTTGCTTGCGCTGATTGCGATCAGTTCATTACCCAGTTCGCTCTCAGAGTGCTTATTACTTCGGCTTATTAATAATTTTGTCGTAAATGAAATAGTTGAAAATCAAACCGAATTATTTATGAGCAAGGTGATTTATTACCATTCCCGACATCAAAAACAGGAAAACAAGTTTACTAAATTAACGAGTAACTTAACCCAAACGATTCAAAGATATTAAAATGTTTTGACCTCGTATACTATTTTATTCTACAAAGTAACTATTTTCCTCAGAAACAAAATAATGAAAGAATTATGTGATGTTTATTTTTTAAGGTTCTTTAGAACTTTCCAAATAACCATATATTAAGGGATCTGTGAAGCCAATATTCAGCTTACAGCAAAGTTTCGTTCCCAAGGGGTCCAGAAAAAACTACATCTCGTAGCTAGAAGATTGATAACTATTTCTTCGTTTTTACAAGGTTTTTATTATAAAACAAAATGAGCGATGAAACAGATTTTGTACTCCCTAGCTTTAGTAAGAAAAACTCCGAAGATATAATGAATATCGATATGTGATTGTGAACACGACAAAAGAAAAATAATCTTGATAAATTATTTTTGTTTTTGGGTCAACGACCACAGGAGAGCGTAGCGAATGGAGCCCGTGGCTATATAATAACAGCCGCTCGGGTTGATCTTTAGGTTAAGCCGTGCTTGCCTAGATTGGTCTGTGGATGGGTGACCACCCATTACATACCGGGTTTCCTCCGTGCCTGGAAAGCACGTTAAGCCGTTGGTCCCGGCTGTTATTTGTAGATCTTTGACAGTCGTTACTAGTAGTCAGTGGCCCAAAAAGTCTGACAACCAGTCTTACTAAGGGGTATCGTATTACCCGGTACTAACTGGTTTGCGGAGGTCAGATAGACAGTCGCTCCATGTGAAATACTGGTATTCAGCTGCATCCGGTTAGACTGGAAGCCAACCCCAACATAGTTGGGAAAAGGCTAGGCAGATGATGACCGCAGAAGAGCGTAACTACTTGAAATAGGAGTCGCTTAAAAGGTTGTGGCTAAATGACAACAGCCGGTCGGGTCAATCTTTAGGTTAACTCGCACTTGCATAGGTTGGTACGTGGATGGGTTACATACCAATTACCTATAACATACCAAGTTTCCTCCGCGGCTGTCATTCATTTGAAGATCTTTGACCGTCGTTGTCAGTGACCCGAAAGTCTGACATCCAGTTTTACCAAGGGGTATCTTACCCAGTCCTAACTGGGTTGTGGAGGTCAGATAGGCAGTCGCTCCATGTAGAATACTGGTATTCAGCTGATTCCGGTAAGACTGGAAGCTGGCCCCCACATGGTAGGCGATGACTAGTTAAAGTTTACTCAAAATTAACAAATTTTTAAACAGATATTTTAAATAGGTCGTTGAACCCAATTTTATTTATCATGTTTGTATATCCCTACCACAGAAATCTTAATAACTAGCTGACGTCCCGCGGTTTCACCCGCGTAGTTCCCGTTCCCTTGGGAGTACGGGAATAAAATATAGCCTATAGCACTCACGAATAATATAGCTTTCTACCAGTGAAACAATTTTTAAAATTGGTTCATTACTTCCGGAGATTACCCCCTACATACAAACTTACAAACAAATGTTACCTCTTTATAATATTAGTATAGATAAGGCAACAGAAATGCTAAAGTACTAAATATACTGGGACGAGTGTCGCCGGGACACAGCTACCACCACATAAACAAACAATCATCATCATCATCATCATTTCAGCCGAAAGACGTACACTGCTGGACATAGGCCTCCTCCAAGTGTCACCACATTGACCGGTCCCGTGCGACTCGCATCCAGCGGATTCCCGCAACCTTCGCCAGGTCATCGGTTCACCTAGTGGGAGGCCTTCCAACGCAACGTCTTCCGGTTCGCGGTCGCCACTCCAGAACTTTTCGGCCCCATCGGCCATCCAAACAAACAATAGATACACAATATCGCCTACACGTCATTTAGCCTACACTTTGCATTGCTTCTACAAAACTAAACTTATTGAGATGACATTACGCAATATTTTTGATTTACTGCAAAGTGTGAATAATGATGTAATCGATGATGGTAGGTAGGTACCGGTCAGTACAATCAATACCCATCACTTTTGCAGAGCTTCGTTAGCTGAAATTTACTTTTTCACCCTTTTTTTTTTTTCGGATGGGAAATCATCAAATGACTCCTCCCGCTCTGGGCGGAGTAGGAGGGAGTGTCAGACTTTTACTGACTAAAACCCATCCATGTTCCTTCATCGCCCTTTGTGTTCCGGGGCCACGGTATCTCTTTCGAACAGTCCCGCAACCCTGGACCTTTTTCACCCTACAGTTGCAGAAATAAAGAGTGTTTTGTTTCCAGGGTCACGACACGACGGCTTTAGCCTTAACCTTCGGTCTAATGCTGCTGGCTGATCACGAAGATGTTCAGGTAAATTCTTAAATCTACTTTATTCCCCGTTCACGACCATGGGCGATGCAACTCGTGTCGAGAATAAGAAGAATAATAATTATTTATTTGCTTAAAATACAGATGTTAGCAGATGTTAAAGTTTAGGCACAAACCATATTTTGCCTTTTTGGGGCATGCAAATATAATTTTACATTATTGTATAATGCGTATCTATGTGAAATTTAACATGTACTTATTAAGTAAAATAACTATAAAAAAAAAAAAAAATTGCACACGAAACTAATACCTACCTATATCTTAAAATTAAATTTTGTGTTGCAGAAATTCTTGTAAACTGTAAAAACATTTTTCTGTCAACCATTTACGCAATTTATTTCTAAAATATTTAAAAAGGAGTTTTAAATTCTAATATTGTTAGGCACCAAATTAAAGTCTTTATAGATGAGACGCAATTGGGTATAATTAATATTAAATAACAATATTTAGAAAAGAAAACATCGGTAAGCCGCCCCGTTGCTAGCCAACTGCCACACAACAAGACCTAGCAACGGGGTTGCCAGATCTGTCGCCAACAAATATTTTATAATACCCGCGAATTTTTACCTTTAAAAACCGGGCTTATATTAAAGGTAAAAATTCGCAAAAATACCCGTTTACATGCGTATTATAATGTGTTTTGATCGTGAAAGTTTAAAAAAGACAATTCTCTAATATTTCTTGGTAATTTATTAAAGATAGAAATAGAAGCATTTTTCCTGATACAAAAAATGTTATATTATGTATCTAGCCTGTCTGAAACCTAGTAAACATGTGTAAACATGTGAGATAGGCGTTTCGACTTTCTCGGTATTATCGGCATTATTTGGGTCACAGTGATAACAATTTTTATTAATTTTCTCTCCACTGTAGGTAGGTGTGTGTGTGAGTCTATAAAATAGATAGCATTGTCACGCGGACTTCAGTTGTAAACTCACCATGCTGAAATGACTAGGTTTCAGACAGGCTAGATACATAATATGACATTTTTTGTATCAGGAAAAATGCTTCTATTATGTAGTCTGAGCTTGTCTGAAACCTAGTAAACATGTGAGATGTGTTTATTATCGCATGGTGGAGAGAAAATCAACTGTGACCCCATTAGTAGGTACAGAAATGTATTCATTGAATCAGAGATTAGTATATAATTTATTAATCAGTAATTATATAAATCACAATCAAATAGGTTGAAATAATTAGCACATGAATTATGGATACCCCTCCTACCGTCAGTAGGGATCCCGTTGGTGGCGCATTCCGAGGCCCATGAAAGCACATGGCCTCGGACTTGTGTAATGCCACCTCGAGACACAGTTGCCGGATCCTCTCAACGACTATCGCAACCCCGCGTGTCATCGCTTCGGCCGCCGCCTTGTGCGACCTCCCCTGTGCCAGCACCAGCGTGTCGTCAGCGTAGCACACTACACTGACACCGCTAGGGAGGTCGGCGCGCAGCACCCAGTCGTAACCGATGTTCCACAAGGACGGCCCTAGGACCGATCCCTGCGGAACACCGCACGACATCTCTCGCCGGTTCCATTCTCCGCTGCGACCGGGGTAGATGACGGGTCTGTCCGTCAGATAGTCCCCGACTACTCGACGGAGGTAGGTCGGCACCCGGTGATACCGGAGTGCCTCCCTAATGCAGCTCCAGGGCATGGAGTTGAAGGCGTTGGCGATGTCGAGAGACACCGCCAAGACAACCCCACCCCTGGACACCGCATCCCCCGTCGTGAGGGCTCTCACGCGCATGATGGCGTCCACCGTAGAGCGCCCCTTGCGGAAACCAAACTGGTGTTCCGCAAGGTCCGGCCCAGTCCCCGCAAGGTGCTCGGCGAGGTGGTTTGCAATTACTCTTTCAAAGAGCTTCCGAATGAGGACCAGCTTTCCCGTCTTCCAACGAAGCGGGAACTGGCCTCTCTCCAAGCATGCGCTAAGGAGCCCCTCTAGTCGGGGACCGAGAGCCTCCGAGGCCAGGACCCAGGCTTTGCCAGGCAAGCCGTCGGGTCCCGGGGCGGTATTTTTGGCACTGAGCCTGCGTACCGCCACTCTCAGGTCTACCCCAGTCACTTCCGGAGCGTTGTCGTCGTCGTCCTGTTGGTCCGCTTCCAGCATTGCAGGCGGCGGAGTAATAGGCAGGGGTGGGTGTTCCCCTCGCGAAGGGAACAGAGTGCTCACCACGTCCTCCACGAGCTCAGGCCGGAGACTCTGCGTCCGTTGGGGGCCCCAGGGGCGGAGTTTGTCCCGCACCAACTTGTAAGGGCGCCCCCACGGATCTCTGTCGAGAGTCCCCAGCAACTCCTCGCGGGCCTGATCCCTGGCCCGCAGGACCGCTTCGCGGAGGGCGGTCTTCGCCGCTCTGTACCCTTCATAAAGCTCCGCCTCAATGGCTGCCGCTTCCGGTGGGCGGATGCGGAGCCTGCGATGCCTGGCGTACAGGTGTCGTGCAGCCACGCACGCCTCGCGCAGAGATTTCAGCTCACGCGACCACCAGTACACCTGACGCCGGGCGCTTCTTGGCCGAACACGGGGCATTGCCACGTCGCAGATGTCAGACATGGCCTCCTGGAACCACCCTGCCTCATTGTTAACGTCGGCAGGCCTGTCCGGTGATGTCACCCAGGCCTGCACGATCGAGGCTTCCAGGAGGAGCTCCCGGTCTAGCTGCTTCAGCGCCCAACGCGGACCACTCGGGGCCTGTTGGACCGGCGCGCTTGGGGTCTGGGTGGAGACGTCGAACCGGATGTACCGGTGGTCGGAATAGGTCTCCACCCCCTCCATAACACGCCAGTCAATGACACGCGGTGACAGAGCGGGGCTAGCGAACGAAATGTCCACCACCGACTCGCCCCGCATCCGCACACACGTGGGGACAGAACCCCGATTTAGGACGACCAAGCCCTTCTCCAGGGCCCAGTTTTCCACCATCCTTTCCCGCACGTCTGTGCAACGAGAACCCCAAGCCAAGTTCTTGGCATTGAAGTCCCCGAGGACAAGCACGGGGAGGGAATGGTTTCCGACGACAACACTCAACTCTGCGAGAGAGTTGTGGAACTCGGCGAGAGTTCGGCTCGGGGAGAAGTATACTCCCACCACTACGATCTCCCCGAACCGGGCTGCTACGCACCCCCGACCCCTCCTGACACCTTCAAGGGTCGGGGTACCGGCGGCGGCCGACGACACTATGGTCACTGAGCCGCTAAGGTCCGCCACCCAGTCTTCCCTGGGGAGGACAAAATACGGCTCAGCGACCACAGCAATGTTAATCAACCACTGCGCCATGCTCTGGAGCAACAGATCCTGAGCGCAGGCGCAGTGGTTGATGTTCGCTTGGAGGAAGCGTAATGGGGCCGTTATTGGCACTCCATTACCGCTTCCTCTTCCCTGGCCCCTTGTGAGGGCCCCTCTGCGGCAGCGGCAGTGGCAGCGGCAACGGTGGCAGTTGCGGCTGCGGCGGTGGCGACGGTGGCGGTGGCGGCAGAGTGCCTTCCCTTGCCTCTGGTGGCCTTGGTGGGTGCAGCGCAGGCCTTGCTTCCAGCCCGGTGGTCGGCTGGCTTGCTAGCCGCCGCACAGGCACCGCAGTGCGGCGTAGCACAGCAAGCCGCGGATACGTGACCGGGCTGGCTGCAACGGAAGCAGAGTCCGCTGCGGTCAACCTCCGAGGCGAACTGTACTGACACGTGGTGTCCCACGTGGCAGCGATAGCACCTCAGAGGTCTGGGCTCTAGCAGCTTCACCTGCGCTGAGACCCAGCCCACCAGTAGCCTTCGGCCCTCCGTTATGGCTTTAGCCGCCGTCACCGGGCAGCACACCGTAACGGTATGCATACCCGTGGAGTCCGGGCGAAGGGCGCCTGCCCTGACCTGATCGGCAAGGCACCCTCCGGACCTGGCGACGGCGGCCACCACCTCCTCCTCGGTAACCGAGTCGTCCAGACCCAGGATGCGCAGGTCTGCGCATCTGACGGGCCTGGACACTCGGGCCTCGTCCGCGTTTAGGGACGCTCTGAGCTTTTCAGCCAGAGCGTCGGCGGACGAGCCGCTGGTTTCGCCGGGGATCTCCAGCAATCGGGCCCCTGTCACGGTGACTTTAAGCCGGAGGCCCCCGGTGATCCCAAGCTCACCGAGGTTCACCGCCTCTTTCGCCTTCGCCAGAAGGTCGCGGTAGGTCACGCCCCTTTTTTCCGCGTCCGGCTGTAGTGTGATCACTACAGCTGCGGTCGTCGGGGAGCGCAGCCTGGCCGCGATCTTTCGCGCCCTGTGCTGGCGCTGCCGCTCCACATTTCGGGCCTTTTTTGCCGCCTTCCTCCCCTTCTTCTTCTCCCCGACCACCTGCCATCCGGCTTCAGCCGCAGGTGTCGGGGGCTGGGGGGGCGGTGGTGGCGGCGGCAGCTGGCCTGCCGCAGGCACTGGACCGCTCGCCGCTGGCACTGGCGCCGGCACCGTCACCGCCTGTGTAGCTGCCTTGCCCTTCCTCCTCCTTGGCGCCTTCTTAGCTGGCGCCGGTTTCGCCGGAGCTGGCTTTCCAGAGGGAGGCGCCACAGCCCTGCTAGAGGGCTGACTCGCTGGCCCCGGTCCGGGTGCCACAGCCGCAGCGGCAGCCGCGTACGACACCGTGCTCGGGCCCGCGGCTGCCCTGTTAGCACCCAGGGGGGGGGGGGCGCAGGACTCTTCCCTCCAGGACGGAGAACCGCTGCTCGAAGGCAGCCAGCTCCTTCCGTACCAGATTGAGAATCTGGTTCTCCGCCGGTTCGGGATTAGCAATACCCTTGAGTGCTTGTCGCACTAATGGATGTGAGCATAAGTTATTGGCCTCTTGTGGTCTACAGAAGTTAGCTACCACTGATTTGTGCACGAGGATGGTCCTGTAGCTAAGGCCCAGTGTTTTATGCAAATAAATTAAATACCTCGCGATGTCGTCTGGACCTGGATTTTTGGCATCGGTTTTTACTGATAGACACCAAGTAACCCATTTCAGCCATGATTGCTTATATGTCCTCAAGGTGGATGGCCTCCAGCTGGACTCGATCAACGATCTTTGTGACGATGACCAGTCACGTAATAAGTCGTCCCACCCCGTATCAGCCATACCTCCAATGCAAGACGGTCCACTTGAGGAGGTGGTGCTCGCCAAAACACATTCAGCCACCGTGGACACACAACCATGTACTTCCCCCTCGCATGATTGAGTGCAAACAGTACCTGGTGCATGAGGCATGGTGGTGGAAATATCCATGCTAGTTTGTACGACCAACTCTTGCTGAACGCGTCGTGATACACTGCCATCGGATCCCTGAGATCCTTCGATGCGTACCGGGGGACTACGTGGGCAGTTTGTGATGCAAATAGATCCATTACTGGAGTTCCCCATTTGCGAAATATGACTTCGCAGGCTTCGAGAAGTAGATGCCACTCGGGAAGCTCTTTGAATCTTGACAGACTGTCTGCCACAGAGTTCAGCGGGCCTGGTATGTAACTTGTTACCAGATGGATTTTGTAAGTTATTAGGTAACTGTAAATAGTCTTGGCGATACTTAACAAAGGTTCGGAGCGAGTCCCGCCCTAGTTTCGAAGATAAGCAAGAGCCGTCCGATTGTCGCTCTGCACCAGAATCGTCTTGCCCGCGAACAATTGAGCTTTGTTCTGTAGGACAAACAAAACAGCTAGGAGTTCCTTCCTGTTGGCTCAAAGCGAGGTTTCTTGACGTAACCACGAGCCTTGCAAGAGAGCTCCGTCTACATAGGCTCCCCAAGCGAGATCCGACGCGTCCGTCACTATAAAGTGAGACGGTGGTTGGGGCCAAATTTTGCTCACCTTCTGAAAGTGGTCCCTCCACCAGACCAGGTCTGCTCGAGCTTGGGGAGTTGGTGCTACCAAGGTTTCCTCGCGGACTACTCTCTGCATGAGTGCCAGGATACCGCGGAAGTTTATTCTGCCGTATGGAACTATGAAGCTGGCGTAGTTTAACCAACCTACTACTTTTTGGAGTTTCAACGGGGATCAGACTGTCCTGACAAGCAATCCCTCTATACAGTGATTCAGACTCTGAAGCTTTTTCTCTGGTAAAGACTTGAGATTCGTCCTCGTGCTCCACTCGATACCTAAAAATTCGAGATTCTGAACAGGCCTCAAAGACGATTTCTCGTTGTTTATTTTCCAGCCCAGTTCGTGGAGCAGGGCCTTGGCAAGGCGTGCATGTCTCTGGAGCTTGCGCCGGGACTGATTTACCAACAAGAAGTCGTCGAGATAGACGAGAACCCTTACCACTCGTAGCCGCAGCTGCTGGGCTACCCAATTTGAGAGTGTAGCGAAGGTTCTCGGTGCACTTGCTGGGCCAAACGGCAGACAGGTCATCTGCCACACGGCTTGGGCCTTGAAAGGCGCCTGAATGTCTGGTGCTACAAACCTTAGAAAACGGCGATGTGACTCAGCGATCGGCACATGAAAGTAGGCCTGGCTCAAGTCGATTTTCATCATCCAGTCGTTGGGTTGGAGAAAACCTGGTACCTTGAACATGTTGACAAGACGGAACTTTGTTGAGCTCAGGTACCTGTTGAGTGCCTTCAGATTGAGCACCGGGCGGTTCGAGCAGTCTTGCTTCGGTACCAAAAATAGGTGAGATTCGAAACCAGCATGGTCTGGAGCGGGCTCGATCACACCCTGCGCTGCCATCTTTTGAATCTCGTGCCGCATCGCCAGTGAGTTGTCGACTGGAAATTGGCTGTGCGTAGCAAATCTCTTCAACGGAGGCTTTAAAACGAAAGGGATTCGGTATCCCTGTATTCCCTTTAAAATGTGAGGGAGAGCGCGCTTGGCCGTCCACGCAGCTAGGAAATGACGAAGCTGACCCCCTTTAAAGGAGTCATTGTCGTCGGTGGGAGTGGCCGTCGTCCTGGCGACGCTGCTGCTGACGGTTGCGCTGCCCATCTGATCGCTTCCCAGCTGGGGGTGCCTTGGATCTAGTGGCCGGTGCAGGGGCGTGCGGCCTGTTGAATCTGGTAGTGGAGCTTGAGCCACGAAAATTCTGCGCCATTGGAAGCTGAGTCCGATGTGGCGAAGCCTGCCTACCCTCAGCGGGTAAGTTCGGCCGGCGGAATATTTACAAACCGGTTGAGCGTCTCGGTGAATGCTGCTCTGTTGAACAGACAGTCGCGGCTCAGCGGGACACGTTTAAGGGCGGCTTTGTTGTACATGTCCCGAACGCCACTAAGTACTGCATCACGACGCTGTTCTAGAATGCTAGCTCTTCTGCCGCACGCAATCTGCAACGGATCTTTAGAAACTTCTGAGAACAAACTGCCGCTTGCAAAAGCTTCTGAAAGCGTGGCGTGCAAAGAAGCTGGAGCATCCTTCATTGCGAGAATATTGCTAATAGCTATTTGCACAGCTTCACGTTGAGCCAAGAGCATATTCGTAATAGAAGCAAATGATTGGTCAAGAGATCTCAGAAAATAAGGTTTATATTCGAACGGGGTTAATTCTTCATTTAAATCTAAATGTGTAAAAGCGGGGGTAGCCAGATATTTTTTCTGAGTCTCAACATAACGTATATTTGTCCATTCAGGATCATCAAAATGTTGTAATTTTGTGACTGCATCGAGACGCGTCTTATCAGCCTTTTTAATAGATTCAGCCAACGTGGTTTCCAAATCTTCTAGCTCAGGCGCCAATGGTAGGGCCGGAGGCATAAGATCGGACAGGGCATCCGAGTCATTATTCTGCCGACCCTGTTGCGTGGGATTAATAAACCCAAGCGCCGCTGGAGCAGATAAACCAGGTGGCTGCACTTGCGAAAGTAACAATTTAATTGAATGTAACTCACGGTTAAACTGTTCAAGCCTCTTGTCAAGGACATCCGGAGGGTTTTCATCCTTGCTTTGCGAAGCGGAACGCGGTACGTTTGGCGGTATGTCGGGTGATCGCAACGTCTGCGACGTGCGCGACAACGGTGGTGTCCGCAGCAGTGAAGGCAGGTCCAGCATGACCTGCGCCGACATGCTTGAGGCCCCGACACTCACGTTCGCCTGCCCTGCGTCGCGCCGCGGCGTTTAGGGCGGCGGCAAAGACTCGTCCGAATCGGAAATATCTTCATCCGGGAAGCAAAGCCGCCGAGAACCGTGACTACGTTTAGCCATTTTTGCCGATGTGAACGCTACGAAGTCGAAAAACCAACTGAAGTCCGCGTGATAATGCTATCTATTTTATAGACTCAAACACACACCTACCTACAGTGGAGAGAAAATTCATAAAAATTGTTATCACTGTGACCCAAATAATGCCGATAATACCGAGAAAGTCGAAACGCCTATCTCACATGTTTACACATGTTTACTTGGTTTCAGACAGGCTCAGACTACATAATACACATATGAAACATATTGTTTTTAATCAATGTTGTATTGCAAAATGGTATTAAAATTTTTGTTGGATCTCTCTCTTGGCCTTTGCTTAGTGTAACTGTCACCTTTGAATTTATTTAAAAAATTCACTAGGTTCCTTACAAATACAGCGAAACGCACTGGTTCACTTTTTCCCTTCGCGTTGATAACGAGCGAAAAGCAGTTTGCTTCCTTAAAAGGGGCAACTTTAAAAAAAAAAAATATAGAAGCGCGTCAGTCGTTGAAACGTCAGTGCAGGTAAACATTGAGTGCCACTCGAGTGATTTATTGTGTTTTTGTTTAGATAAGTGCTTGAAAACGTTGTGAAGTGAATGTTTATTACCTTATTATTGTATAATGCTACTTTGTAGCAAGATATTTAGGTAGAACAATGAACCAAAATTATTTTGTGAGCCAACAAAATTTTCGTCGAACGATTTTTTTGTCAATGACAAAAAAATCAAAAAAATGACAGTTCGCCGTATACGAATTTTTTGTTACAATCTAGTTGAAATCTGATTAGAATGTATCAGTAAGACTCTTATATGAATTATGTATTAGGTTACTTGTGTATTTGTTACATTGGTTCTAAAGTTTCGTGTAAATTGAATCAGTAGTTTTACCAAAAAAAAAAATAAGATACGGCCACAGGTCTTAGCGTGGCAAATTCTCATATGTCATCTATCTCATATCCCATGTTTATAATACTGAAGTGGTTTTACAAGTGTTGTTTATATTATAAAACGCGGTCTGGTTCATAGCCATTACGACAATGTTTACGGTTCAAGACAAGGATTACCAGAACTCGAGCAATAAGTGTTTTCGTTAAAGGTGTCAGATGACGCATGCGATGACGTAACTGCGGCTGCGACGGCGGGGCGGGAGGGAGTTTACCGTTATTGCGCGCGGGCACTTGAGAGGTTAACAGTCGCAAAACGCGTGACGTTATGAGCGGTCACTGTGGCCATACCTTTACATCCTGAATAGTTCGTGGCTGCTATATAAAACAAACCTCATTCGTGGTTGCTCATGCGGTTTCTATGATGAGATGCTTTCCTACGAGAAATGAATTTCGCTTTCTTTATTTTAATTTACCTTGTGCAAATTGGAACAAGTGGCACAAAAATAAAATACATTAGACTTCCGAGTTTTCATTAAAAGCGCACTTTTAATGAAACTTTATGCTAGAAATGAAATTCCGTTTGTCCTCTCTCAAAGAAAATGCAAAAATATTCAGTTTTCTCTAACAACGAGGTAGGTAACTGATATTGCGAGAATTTTGTAGAGGTTGGTAAATTAGTGAGAAAGACGCAATAAATTCACTATACATTCTCAACACACCCGCTTGACAAATTATAAATTAGCTCTCAAAAGAAGCGCTAATTGAGAATATCATTTCTTGACAACATAATTTTAGTGTCATTTAAAAGTAGTTTTTTAATTCAAAACGACTTAAACTTATACGTTATAAAACATATGGAAACGGGTATTTATCGCGAATTTTACCCATAGACTAACATATATATAATATATTTTACCTTTAATGTAAGCCCGACGTTTAACTGTACGGTCCTGAGACCCAAGAGTTTAGATCCCCTTAGTTCCCTTTAAGTTGTTTGAGTAAAATTGTAACAAAAAAGAGATAAAAACGTTTCCTTCAGTTTACATTTTAGAGTCGGAACCTTAATAACCGATTCCCTTTATTAATTTCGATCCTTGCCCAGGATCGCATCTGCGAGGAGGTTGAGAACATCCTGAATGGCGCTGACCACGTGACCATGTCTGACCTGCCTGGCATGAAGTACCTGGAGGCTGTCATCAAGGAGATCCTGAGGCTGTACCCTAGCGTGCCGTTCATCGGGAGAGAAATTGTTGAAGATTTTAAACTAGGTAACACGGATTTAAAAACTTTTATGGCACTAAGGGTGAATTCCAGTTCAAGAAATGCGAGTTCTGTTGAGTGCGTCAGTCTCATTGTTGAAATGGTTTCTTTATCTTCTTCTTCCTCAGCGGTTGGCTATTGAGCTATGTTTTAAGGTGGAGGCTCCAGGGCAGCCCACGAAATTCAAATTTTCTTACGACACTGATTTGCATATTGCATAAAACTTAAATAATAAAATTTCGCGTTCTTAAGGAACAAATAATTCACCTAAAGCACCACTAAAAAAAGCTAAGCTAAGCTAAGCAAAAGCTAAACAAAGCTAAGCTAAGCTAAACTAAGCTAAGCTTCACTTAAAGTACTTACGGGATATTTAAGTGTAGTGAAAAACCGTGAAAGTCTAAAACAGTAAAATAATTGCTTGCTTTACAAACTTTTTTGACGACTGATTACTCATGTTTAGAAAGGTAAGATTAAAAAAAAAATAAAGGATTAACGAGAAGGAGAAACCTTCTCTTGAAAAATCTTGCCGAAATTAATGAAGGCTCCTATGATCCCTATCATAGGAGCCTTCATTAATTTCGGCAAGATTTTTCAGTAAAAAGAGTTAAGGGGACTACAGGAGCTAAACGCGAGTTTTATAATGGAAAAAAAGCATCTGATTCACTGCAATAAACAAAACCAGAAGAATATATGATATTTTTCAGGATATATGTTAGTATGATAGTGTTTTGAAAACATAAAACTAACTAATTTTGCTTGATAAAAAAATCCTTTAACGAGTAAAAACCATTCTAAAAAAATACATGCGATCATTCTGATTTTTTGGCAAATAATTCCACAAGCAACATATTAACATGATAGTGTTTTATTTTTTTAGTCCAATCCATAGATTTTTTGTAAATCGCAAAAAAACACTCATTTTGCATTATTCGGCCCGCAGTGGTGTCGATTCTGTTGTGCACAAACTAAACTTAATTTAGGCTGTTGCTATCTTTTTCTCTCTAATAAAACGAGAAATAGACGGGCGTAATTTAGAGCTGTCAAATTTAGTTGTAACTAATATTTCTATACAAATGAAGGGTGCACGTAAAAACATGTCGACTAAAAACACAGTGAAGTGCAAGGCATAAACTAGTTTGACATATCTAACTTTGTTCATAGCTATTTATAGCCGTCCTTTTCTCGCATTGCCTTTTAGTAAAAGATAGCAATAGCCTAAATTAGTTTGAGCACAACAGAATCGACACCACTGACTGACGTAACAACCACTTTGTAGTGCAAGTTGTTTAGAACTTTAGTCTAAGAGTATTTCAAACGAAGTTTGAACCACCACAAATAGAGTTG
Organism: Xestia xanthographa; assembly: GCA_905147715.2. NCBI lineage: Eukaryota > Metazoa > Arthropoda > Insecta > Lepidoptera > Noctuidae > Xestia > Xestia xanthographa. Next base: position 4,493,927 of record LR990661.1, on the reverse strand, counting down.
CTAATTTAGCTCCTGTAGTTGCCTTAAGCCCTTTCAGATAAGCAATTCTCATTTCTTTATTATTTCTTTATAATTTTAATAAAATTCAAGAATAATGAACCTACGATGTCCTTCATGACTAGACTTGCTACGAGATATTTTTGAAAACCTGCTCATGATGACTTTATTAATTATCTCTTGTTATCTTCAACGCTGTCAGATCTTTGTGTCCAGCCAGACGATAAACTGTCTTGGAGGTTAAATCCTTTTTTTTTAAATTAACACTTAGTTTGTAATCGGATTAAGATTTGAATTAATTATTCAGGCTTTTTCACGGTAAATAATCCATTTTTTGTGGATGTTTTTAAAAAAAATATCGCTCATTAGGAGCTGTTGGCGACAGATCTGGCAACCCCGTTGCTAGGTCTTGTTGTGTGGTAGTTGGCTAGCAACGGGGCGGTTTACCTATATTTTACTTTCTAAATATTGTGATTTAATATTAATTATACCCAATTGCGCCTCATCTATAAAGACTTTAATTTGGTGCCTAACAGGAGCGACAGTGACATAAGTGCAAATTTGTAAATTTTACACTACGCCAGTTTTAAGATTTTTTTATAACACTGCTGAAGATTATTTGCTTTTCTTACAGCTAATGACTATTGCTATATTATAGTAATAGGTATTTTTTATTACTCAATCCATAACAATGTGAAAATATTTTTTTTTTTTGTTTTATGACTTACAGTTGCGTCGTTGTTACCCTTAAAATAGAAAGTTCGTGTAGTTATGACTTTGTTGTCTCTTAGAAAATGAAACCAATTTCATTCAATCAGCACAATTTGTTTTATTTCAATAATAATAATTAACAGTGACAGCCAGTCGTGACGTAGTTATGGCCTACGGCATGAATTATCATTATCTTAATTACAGTTTAATTATAATTGTTCAGCACTAAATTTAATAAAAAAATCGATACAAAATTATTTGGTCTTTTATGATCTCTCTTATTAATTAAGAATGGCACAGTCAAATCACAGATGCTTACTAAAATATTCTTAAAATCAATAACCATTCAAGACGGACTGCAGGCTGCAGACTGAAGCCGCACACTGCACGTGATACTACTGGTTCCTATGAAAATGATTCCGAGTAAAGCGACACTGCCGCCTACAGCTGCAGTCTGCGATTCGTCTTGGGCTCGACCCTTATAAATCAGACTTTATGCTTATACCTAAGTAAACAATGAACTGTTAGAACAATTTTAATTCAGTCTTATATTAATTTTTAAGTATGTACTCAAGAGACTTACGTAACATAGTATTTAAAAAATATAACAAAAAAACTTAATGACAACAAAAAAAACTTAAAACAAGCTTTCGTAAAACCCTGAATAGCATCTAGGAACAATGTTTTTTGACGTGACAACGTCTTATAAATTGGTTTGCCGGGTGACACTTCAAGAAACTGCGTTACGCTCCCGCTCACGTTATGCGCTCACAATGAGAGCGAGTGAGAGCCCGCCTAAGAGCGAGAGAGACAGACATAAAAAGTTTATTTTACCACTCAAAGTCGTTGTCACGTAAAACTTTCGCCCGTATACCGACTTTACAGGCAACCAATTTTTTTTCTAATAAAGTACGCAAATCTTGCTTTTTTGATCAGAAATCGTAAGTTTTGAACTATAAGCTGCCCTCAAACGTAATTCAGTAATATTTAAATTATTATCTGATCGAGTTTTACGCGTATTAATAGTTGTTTTTGATTTAACAGTTACCCATTCGCCGTCGTAAGAATATTTTAGATCGTAAGTCTCACTATTTTTAACAAATCGTATAGCTTTTATTTCAGATACTTTGATTAGGTTACCTTGCAGATCTTTGTTAACATTTAATGTAATATCCTCAAATAGCTTTTTTAAATCATAAAAATCGTCATAGTTCAGCTCGTTGACAACAAAAGCATTTCCAGTTTTCTTGGCGTTTCGTATAAATGATAAATGATAAATGATGTTTATTTTGCAAGTAGGTTTTTACAAACACTTTTACACGTCATTTTTTAAAACTAGATGGGACCGGTGTTTCGTACCTGACTACTCTGAGAAGAAACAGCCGAAACAAACTCAGAGGTCATAGTCTCTTTTAAAGTCCAGACAATCTTGCTCAATTCACATGAGGACTATGCAGATTAGTGTCTGAGATGGTCTTTTGAAGAAAGAACCATACAGATTTGAGTGGACCTGTCCAGTCAGTGCAAGCATTTGTCAGTTAACGTGTAGCTCGACTTATAACTCAAGGAGCTCAACGAAACGACGAACAATACCAAAGAAAGGACATTTGGGTAGGTCGCTTAGAGTACTCAAACTGCCAGACAGTTGTGGGAAAAAAACAAACAAAAAATAAAAATGTGACCCACATGGTCCCCACATTCACAATAATCAAATAAAATTAATAACAAATTCTTTTCAAATGAATGTAAGTAAAAAAAAAAAAAAAACACAAGAATCATTAAATGTCGCAATGATAATAAAATAAAAAAGTAAAATACTTAAAAAAATAAGTATTCATGTCAAATCAGTAAATGTCACATAAAACAATAAAAAATAAAAAAATAAAAGTAAAATAATAATATACATGTCAAAAAAAAATTCAATGTCAGAGTGTATAAAAGAAAGGAATCAATAATAAACAAGCGAAGTCCGAAATTTCGACATTCACAGAGCAAATTTCATTGGAGCAGCTTAATCCCAAGCTTTTTTATCTTCAAGATAGTGATTAACATGATAGTAGGCTTTCAGGCACAGCTTCCGTTTTATACACGATTTGAATTTATTTAGGCTTAGTGCTTGAATTTGGCTCGGAAGTTTATTGTAAAAGCGTATACATTGGCATCTGAACGTACCTCCTATTTTTTTGAGCCTCGTTGCAGGAACAACAAATTTGTGTTTGTTCCTCGTGTTTATGTTGTGGATATCACTGTATTTTTTAAATAAATTAATATTTTTGTGGGCGTACAAAAGGTTTAAAGTACAAAAGGTTTATAAGTTGAACGTACTGGTAGGGAATGTAGACAGGACCAGACTTTACAACAATAACATTCAAATATCTCCTGTCTTTGTTCTTCCGTTATTTTATAACGACATCTGAACCTACATTTTTCTGTGCAAGGTGGTTTAATAGGTTTTTCTGCAACAGTTTTGCCAGTTCTAGATACGTATTGTTTTCCAGAGTTTCGTTGACGTTTTCGTACATTTTTTATCCATGCGGATTCATTACGAACTCTCTTTTTGCCTTTCTTGGCAACTGTAGTCTCTGTAAATAGCGCTAAACCTTGGCTGGTATCTAAATTGGAAATACTGACAGAACCATGATGAGGCGATGTTGATGACGAGCTAGAAGTAGTATCAGATGAACTAGACGATGAAGTAAAGGATGAAGAGCTCGACGATGAGCTAGATGACGTTGAGTTATTACGCTTACGTTGTATGGATTTCTGTAGTTTATATTCGTCACCACTATCATCTGCAGAAAAGTCTTTACCTTCGTCTTCACTGTCGTTTACGTCGTCGTTTGCGAGAAGGATTGGTGGCGGATCCGTGTTAATTACAGAAGAAGTAATATTTTCTGTCACTGTCGATGCTAAAATAAATAGACAATAATTGAAATTCAATAATAAATCCGAATAAAGCTACTAAATCATAATCACAAAAATCTAAAAAACAAAAATGTTCAATTATTTACCATTTGCACTAGTAGAAATAACTGTTTTTGAAGCAAGAGATTGGTCCTCAATACTGTCATAATTTGAATATTCTTGTTCACAAAGTTTGACTAACATTCGTGCTCGGCTTCCCATTGTAATAGCTTAAAATTTTGAAGAAATAATAATATTATAAGTAGTGGGTTATATTCGTTATCAAATTATTACAATTTAGTCATAATTGTAATTGTTTATAAAGCATTTTAGAACAATATTGGCGTAATTACATTTAGATCTTAAGAGTGCGGCGCCATCCGCTCGCAACTGCAATTCGAAGCGAAGGCAAAAACACGTTGAAATATTGTTGTCTCTGTTTCACACTCCCCGGCCCGTTGCGTAGCCGCGCGTGAGTCAGTGTGAATAGAGTGTACCTATGCGTGTGTTAATAGTGTTTGGTGTTTACCTTTTTATTAGTTATCATGTTCATTGTTTGCTTTATTTTTGTTAGTTACTTTGTGCAATCGTTAGTATATGTGCAGAATAGTAATGCGTTTTTAGGAAATCTGTCTACAATGTTTTTATCTCAAATGTTAGATTAACTCAAAATCTAGGCTTTGTTGAAAAAAACCGGCCAAGTGCGAGTCGGACTCGCACACGAAGGGTTCCGTACCATTGACTATATTTAGTATTTGTTGTTATAGCGGCAACAGTGATACATCATCTGTGAAAATTTCAACTGTCTAGCTGTCACGGTTCATGAGATACAGCCTGGTGACAGACAGACGGACAGACAGCGAAGTCTTAGTAATAGGGTTCCGTTTTTACCCTTTGGGTACGGAACCCTAAAAAATCTGGGTTACTTACTACTCTTTCTATACCACTAATGTAGATAACTGAAAATCTGAAATAAAAGTAGGTACGTACTGCGGGTCTAAAATGGCCGCTCTAGCAGAATCCACGCAGAATCTTAGTATGAATCACGTCAAAAATTTAAAATTCTTAAAATGGACTTTATGTTTATGAGGTTAAAGTCCATTTTAAGAATTTTAAATTTTTATCGTGATTCATATTACGATTCTGATAAAGCGGCCATTTTAGACCCCCTGGTGGCTCAGTGGTGGCGGCCCCGACTTACGAACAGTAAGGCGCGGGACAAATACAAGAGGCGTCGGGCGCGGACATGGCGCGGGTGGCTTCCCATTCCATTCAAATATCATACAAAATGCATGGAAATAACGTGCAATTTAGGCTACACGGTATATCATTGCGCTGACGAAGATGTGACGATAAACGATATACCTACCGTGTGTTGTATTTGTCCCGCGCCCATAGACTTAGTACTTATAATACTGCCCGCGCCTAAGTCGTAGGTTCGAACCCAGGCAGGCGCATTACTTTGTGTAATTCATCAACTCTGCTCTCAAAACGGTGAAGGAAAACATCGTGAGGAAAGGAAACCGGCATAAGTATCCTAGAACCTAAAAGTAGGTAGGTAGTAGGTAGGCAGTAGGTAGGCAGTAGGTAGGCAGTAGGTAGGCAGTAGGTAGTCAGTAGGTAGGCAGTAGGTAGGCAGTAGGTAGGTAGTAGGTACTCATCAAGACGAATCAAACGAGCCCAAACTCGAAGCGGTTGCGTTGTTTTATTACGGAGATCCTTTGGCCCCCCTTTCAGCTTCATCATCAAACCCTGATTACCACTTAGCTCCAAAGTACTCGTCAAGACAAATCATACGAGCCCAAACTCGATGGGGTTATGTCGTTTTGTAACGGAGTTCCCATGGACACCTTCTAGCTCCATCATCAGACCCTGGACCCTAAAGACAAAGTACTCGTCACGACGAATCAAACAAGTTCAAACTCGATGGGGTTACGTCGTTACATTATAGAATTCCTATGGCCACCTATAGCATTGTCACGCGATATACCTACATATGCGTGCAAAATTTCAGCTCAATCGGTAATCGGGAAGTGGATCAAATTTTTCTTGCAAGATTGAATACTTACAGATTACAGACAAACATCGGGACACGTGAAACTATATCAAAGCTTGTAAAATAAAACATAATATTTATTTAGTCGGTAGGTACCTAGGTACCCTTATGTTATGATTATGAATTAAACCTATTAGTCGGACATTTGAATCCTAAACACATCTAATTCAGTATGTACTAACCCAGTGTAATGTAATTTCGATTATGAACGAGAAAAAATATGTGGCAGGCATTTTTTTGGTCTGAGTTTAAAAAAATTATGAAAACAAAAAGGTAGGTAGATACTTACTGTGAGATTCCTACATCCCATCCCAACGTTTGGAGTCCATGTTGCTAACCTTTATATATAATTATGTTTATGTAGGTACCTGTTTTGTAACCTAAATTTAACCAAATCGTAAGCAAATATCGAAGTCCGTAAACAAAACAAAAGTCGTACTAAAGTAGGTAGGTAGGTTACTCGATTCCAAATCACAAGGCAAATCTAAATCCAAATCCGTAGCATAGGTAAAGAAGTGTCAGAAATATTACGACACAATTGGCAAAAAAATACGCACGTGTTAGATAAATTAAATTATTATGTGTCTAGTATTAAATACATAAATACTTGAAATACCTATAAATGCAAATATTATCTGTTTTATATTGTATAATCAATTGTTAAAATGAATTAATTAAATAACAAACTTATTTGTGTACAAATCAAACACTGATTTGACTCAACGGTCACTTGTGAATCATACTTATTTGTTAACGGGTATAAAAGAGCGGAGCCTCATTGGAGCGGGCTCAGTTGCTCTACGAATTTTAAGGCGTTAACATCTAAGGTATGACATTATTTTGATTATGGTTGATAATACTATCCTGATTATATTGTTGATTTGTCGTGATAACGATGATAGTGATTGTGATAACGATGATAGTGATTGTGATAACGATGATAGTGATTGTGACAACGATGATGGTGATTATGATAACGATGATGGTGATTGTGATAGCGACGATGGTGATTGTGATAGTGCGACGATGGTGATTGTGATAGCGACGATGGCGATTGTGTTAGTGACGATGGTGATTGTGTTAGTGATTGTGAATAACGACGATGGTGATTGTGTTAGGTTAGGTTTAGGTTAGGTTAAATTGATATTGTGATAAAATGATAATGATTGTGATAAAATGATAATGATTGTGATAAAATGATAATGATTGTGATAAAATGATAATGATTGTGATCAAATGATAATGACTGTGATCAAATGATAATGATTGTGATAAAATGATAATGATTGTGATAAAATGATAATGATTGTGATAAAATGATAATGATTGTGATCAAATGATAATGACTGTGATCAAATGATAATGATTGTGATAAAATGATAATGATTGTGATAAAATGATGATGTGATAAAACGACGAGTGTGATAAAATGATGATGATGAGATAAAATGATGATGATGTGATAAAACGACGATTGTGATAAAATGATGATGATGTGATAAAATGATGATTGTGATAAAACGACGATTGTGATAAAACGACGATTGTGATAAAATGATGATGATGTGATAAAATGATGATTGTGATAAAACGACGATTGTGATAAAACGACGATTGTGATAAAATGATGATGATATGATAAAATGATGATTGTGATAAAACGACGATTGTGATAAAACGACGATTGTAATAAAATGATGATTGTGATAATAAAGGTGAATCACAATAATCTTCATTATTACAAGATAATGAAGATGATTGTGGTTATTATGATGTGATTATTATGTTATTATTATGTGTGTTGTTCATTAGTATTAGTTATGGTTGATATATTGCTACATAACGTTGTGTAATATACACTACTAGGGTTAATTGTTATATACTACAAGGTAAATATAATGTTATTATGAAGTGAATCTCATTGTTTATATTTTATACCTAATAAGTAACGAACATTAAATGTTTAAATACATCCAGTTACATATCTCCATAGTTATATTTTCAAAATGCTAACATCAGAAGTGGGACTGACTTCACCCTTATTAAAATGTTTATTTATAAAACTTGATGTATTCGTTGTTTATAATTAATTATAATGCTTACAGATTGTGAAGAAAGACTATGTAGACTTACACGTAAACAGCTTGCTCCATGCTAGATAATTGTAATATCCAAACGGCCAAGTTAAATTCAAAATTAATTCACTTTCGCATAATAAAGATTGGTCAGTAAAAAAAAAAAAATTAAAATTAAAATAATCCCTGTCGCTTGGCACCATGGTGTGAAAGAGGTTAATAGATGTCACGTGGTTTTAGTAAGAGATAACAGTCTGAGACTTTACGCCGATTATAGATCCTTTGATAAATTATTGATAGATTCACATATCCTCTCACTCTTATTTAGCATCAAATTGACAAAGTAGGAAATCTAAAAGCAAAGATTTATATCTCGATAAATATGAAAAGTCGTTTTTATTATGTTAGGTTTTTTTCAAAACCTTTAATGCCCAAGAATTAGTACCAGTTTTAATGAGATGTCACTACCTTATTTGGAACTCCTATAGTAATTTCCGATATTTCCGATAGAAGAACCAATTTTAGCAGTGGTCCGATTAGATGATTTCCTTTGAACTAAAATATAGAACATCACTTTATTTCCACGGGTACACGGGTACTCAAAAGTAATGGTCAAGTAAAACGTTACCTGTCCACTGTAACTGATATGCTTAACACTTTGTGCAATGAACTGTCAGATTGGCCGAACGGTCTGTGAAAGGTACAACAATCATATAACACAACTGTACAAAATCCACAGGCTCTACCCCTTTGCGATAACTTATCGGCGTAGACACAAAGTCGATTGACGAAAATTATAGACCAAATCCAAATAACTCTGAGGCCGATCGAGAAATAGCTAGACTACGCCTATTAAAAATAGCAGAACAGTGACAAAAAAAAAAAAAAAAAAAAAACGATGCCACTTGTCGTAACAATGAAAATTTAACGTAAGAGTAACCTAAATTTAAAGAGGTCTTATGACATATCTTCTATCCTTTCTAATAAATAAATATTAAAAAAAGTAATAATAAGATTCTTTCCAGGTGAATGAATTGATGAAAATGATATTATAATAAATACTTTACCTAATTACATTTATACTAATTCTATTGCTGTCTGTAGAGATATATTATAATAATTATTTTACCTAAACACGTCTAGACAGTAATTGGCAAAACAAAAATAAATCACCATTGTTAATAAAAGGGTATCTAATGTACTTCGAGAGCGAAGTACTTATCAGTATGGCCGTGTTAGATAAATTAAATTATTATGTGTCTAGTATTAAATACATAAATACTTGAAATACCTATAAATGCAAATATTATCTGTTTTATATTGTATAATCAATTGTTAAAATGAATTAATTAAATAACAAACTTATTTGTGTACAAATCAAACACTGATTTGACTCAACGGTCACTTGTGAATCATACTTATTTGTTAACGGGTATAAAAGAGCGGAGCCTCATTGGAGCGGGCTCAGTTGCTCTACGAATTTTAAGGCGTTAACATCTAAGGTATGACATTATTTTGATTATGGTTGATAATACTATCCTGATTATATTGTTGATTTGTCGTGATAACGATGATAGTGATTGTGATAACGATGATAGTGATTGTGATAACGATGATAGTGATTGTGACAACGATGATGGTGATTATGATAACGATGATGGTGATTGTGATAGCGACGATGGTGATTGTGATAGTGCGACGATGGTGATTGTGATAGCGACGATGGCGATTGTGTTAGTGACGATGGTGATTGTGTTAGTGATTGTGAATAACGACGATGGTGATTGTGTTAGGTTAGGTTTAGGTTAGGTTAAATTGATATTGTGATAAAATGATAATGATTGTGATAAAATGATAATGATTGTGATAAAATGATAATGATTGTGATAAAATGATAATGATTGTGATCAAATGATAATGACTGTGATCAAATGATAATGATTGTGATAAAATGATAATGATTGTGATAAAATGATAATGATTGTGATAAAATGATAATGATTGTGATCAAATGATAATGACTGTGATCAAATGATAATGACTGTGATCAAATGATAATGATTGTGATAAAATGATAATGATTGTGATAAAATGATGATGTGATAAAACGACGAGTGTGATAAAATGATGATGATGAGATAAAATGATGATGATGTGATAAAACGACGATTGTGATAAAATGATGATGATGTGATAAAATGATGATTGTGATAAAACGACGATTGTGATAAAACGACGATTGTGATAAAATGATGATGATGTGATAAAATGATGATTGTGATAAAACGACGATTGTGATAAAACGACGATTGTGATAAAATGATGATGATATGATAAAATGATGATTGTGATAAAACGACGATTGTGATAAAACGACGATTGTAATAAAATGATGATTGTGATAATAAAGGTGAATCACAATAATCTTCATTATTACAAGATAATGAAGATGATTGTGGTTATTATGATGTGATTATTATGTTATTATTATGTGTGTTGTTCATTAGTATTAGTTATGGTTGATATATTGCTACATAACGTTGTGTAATATACACTACTAGGGTTAATTGTTATATACTACAAGGTAAATATAATGTTATTATGAAGTGAATCTCATTGTTTATATTTTATACCTAATAAGTAACGAACATTAAATGTTTAAATACATCCAGTTACATATCTCCATAGTTATATTTTCAAAATGCTAACACACGCACAATGCAATCAAGTAATCGTCTAACATTGACGAACGAATTGCCCGGCCCGGCCGGGTGGCGAGGTGCGCAGGCACACATTTACATATTTTGTCACTATACTCAACACATCCAAATACACTGTCCCTCGCCCCGCGCGACCGCGCCCCGCCCCAGCTCAATGCTTGATGCGATGGCACGACTTCCGATGAACATTTGTGATTAATTTGAATGTGTGCCGTAATACCAAAAATGATGAATGAAAACTCAATGCTTTTCCATTATTTTTTTTATATTATTTAACTTAACAATATAAGACATGTTTCCATTTGAACAATGTTACAAATACTACCGTTTTTAATATAGAACAGATGAGATGAAAAAATCGTATTTATACTGTAAAAATGTGAGATATTCAATTTGTTTGCATTTCGCTCTTGATAAGTATTTTGCAAAAAAAAAACAATGGAAACCTAGGTAATTACCATCTTGTTCCGAATAACAGCATATTAAGGTGGAAATATGCTCAGACTGAAAATGATTTTGGTATTACGTTTGTATGGACAAATTCACACTCCCCGGCCTCTTAAAAAAAATACCTAATGTTTGGTGAAACAACGGCGCAATTGTAAAATGCGTCATTTTATCCTCGAAGCTGTGATCATTTTAAATTAAAAATGTCACAAAATACAATTGCGTCGTTGTTGCACCGATATTTAATAGCAATATTTGTCATATTTACCTTTGCGGCGATGTAGTCCCCTGACACGTACTCACTCGGCGGGGCGCCCCGCGCAACTGACTGTTCGGCCGTTGTCGGAGGTGCGAGCCGCGGTACGAGACGGACGCATACAGTGAGTGCTCGCGCCACCAGCGACAATCGGGCGCACGTCGCGGTATCATCATTATTTTTCAACTACCTGATTTAGTGAATAGTGATTTATTATTGTTTAATAGTGAAATAAAATTATTGGACTAATAAAATGTGATCATGAGTGAAACAAATGAACTAACAAGCGATTCTCCAACAATGGGGATGGACTTTACGAATAGTTATAAGGAAAAAATAGATATTAGAAACAGTAACGGAGTGTTGTGCGAAACCCGTAAAAATCTCTTCAATAATGAGGACGGTTCCTTCTCGGTTGACTGCAACAACTGTAATTTTGTTAACAAGGTAAAGAACTTCGTGGAGTTCCATAATGGGCAATCAAAAATAAAGACACTTAAGTGTAAAAAATGCAATAAACAAAGTGCCGTGAAAATTTACGTAAATACTATACAGAAACTATTGGACAATCAATTTGTGACCGAAATATCGTATAAAATATTTAGTTGTGCAAATACGATGTGCAAAAGCTTATTTCACAACTGCCAGAGTTGTAATAAACAATTAATAGTGAGAGCCATCCCACAGGACGAATTCTTCGCGAGTGAAACAATCGTATGCAACTGTAAAAAAGTTAATACGGTGTACGTGCACAGTGATGAACTAAACCTACGACGCAATAATAAACTTTGTGAACGGTCGATAAAAAGTGCTACAAACTCATCGAGTACTAGTGCACCGAATAAACAATGTAAACAGACAGAAGTAACAGTAGGCTTTGGCGCACGCGCACCGGCCATTACCACCTCAAACCGGTTTGAACTACTTCGCTGCAAGGCAAATGAGCCCGCATATGTGCGCTCGCTGTCAACAGCATCATCGTTGCGTTCAAACTCAGCAAACTCGCGTAGTTTGTCACGAAAACGTACACTACCCGAGGGTGGGGATATTAACGCCCCGAAAGCAAAGAGACCAGCCGCGCGAAAGAAAAGTCCCCTATTGACGCGCAAGGAAGACACAATTGTAAACAAGAATGGATACGTTCCTCCGATACTTATCAACGATTCGCGGTACAAATTCAGCAATGCGAAGGACAATAAGAAAACGATGTCAGACAAACTTATCAGTGACCTATCGCGCATCCTTGCAACGCATAAAGCTAGAGTCAGCCGTAATGGGAAAAGTAAGAATATTCTCATCACAGTAACGGACCTTGATAAACGCAGCCTGTGTATCGAAGAAATAAAGAAATTTAAATCAGACCTGGCTTTCATAGCTCCCAAACCTCGTTCAGAGCAAGTACGAACGACCAAAGTGATAATCAGAAATATGACACATGACTACACCCACGACGAACAACTAGAAGAAATGGAGAGGTGCATCGGCATTCGCCCTCTGAGTATTAAACGCATCACGTCAGATGTGCAACTATGTATCTTCGACGGGTCTTTCTCATATGTGGAGCTGGCGGAAAAAATGAAGAATGCCACTGAGGCCTTTTTCTGCGCCCACAGAATTAAACCTGAGCGCTACACTACGAGTAGTGACAGGATACTGCAGTGCAAGAACTGTCTTCATTTTAACCACGCAACAAGTGCCTGCCACGCTCAAAAGCGCAACCCGACAGTCGATATCGTGAACAGTCACGGTGAAACGATCAAAGTGTGCGCGAACTGTAGAGACGTGAAACCCGAACAACATACTGCTACACAGCGCAAATGCCCTCGCTTTCAGCGGGAAATGAACAAGCAAAAAACAAAACGTGAAGAGGCAATCCTCCGTGAGGAGGAGAAACATAACAAGCAACAACAACAGCCTCCCAAGCAAGAGACAACACGCGAACATCAATCCCGCCCTCGCGAGAGACAAGTTAGAGGTGAACGTAACTATGCTAATGTCACCGCCAACACCCAACAACAAGAGACAAAACTGAGTGATAAACTCTCAAAACAAGAATTCCTCGAGATATTCGAGCGTTGCTTCAGAGAACTGCGCGATGCCATCCTTAACTGCAACTGGGACTAAGAAACAAGTGCGAATAATGCACATCAACGTGCAAGGCCTCCGTGGCAAATTTATCGAAGTCAAACATACCGTGAACAAGTACAACGTTGACATTCTTATACTCAACGAGATAAAAATTAACCTGGACAAACAAAGGTACAACATACCCGGCTACGACAAAATTTACGAAAGAAAAGAGCAACATCTTGGCACTGTAATGTACATCAAACGAGGCTTAAGATGGGCTCAAACCCGTCTAATAGACAGTATTGACGATGCGGACAGACGCATCGAGGGATGTAGTATCAATCTTTACATCAATCACATAAACAATGACAAGATCACAATCAAGGGCATCTACATACCGATACCGAGACAGGGAGACCTCGTCGACGAGTTCGAGACGCTGTTACTGGGTGAAAGCGCCATCATCATAGGTGACTCGAACCTACGCACGAGACAACTAAATCACACCAGAGACGTGGGCCTGGGCATCGTACTCCGCGATGCAATTCAACGCGGCTCCGTCAGACTCGTTAACACAGGTCAACCATCTCGGCCGACGAGTCCAGGAAACAGTATACTCGACACAGCAATCGTGAACCATGATCACTCACTATTGGAATTTAAGTGCAAGCTAAGGGAGTGTATTTCCTCAGACCACCTCCCATGGACACTGGATGTAATAATCGATAGCGATTACGAACAACCGATGAGCCGCGATCTCATGCAGATAAAAGGTACTCGAGAAGGCAGACAAGCTTTTGAAGAGCTGCTTGCTAACAACATGGATTCGGAACTACAGATCGCCTCAAACGACGACTGTGAAATCTATATCGCGGAAATAGAAAAGGCCGTCGTCAAAACACTCGACGAGTTGGCCCCGCTGAGAATCGTTGACTCCAAAGAGAGACTTCCAGCACACATTAGAGAAAGAATAGCCGAGCGTAACGCCAAGAAGCAGCGTGCCTGGCGACTTAGATACACTGGTCTCAGGACAGCGGCAAGAAGGCAATATAATGCCTGTAAGCATCAATTGTCTAAAGAAATTATCCAACATAAAGAAGACGAGTGGACCAAGCTACTCGAAAACACTAAAGATAATAGGAAACGCATGTGGGCCGTGCAAAGAGCAATGAAAAAGCCCCTCATGAAACTGCCTCACTTCAGCGATTGCACCAATTAATTAGAAATCATCGATAGACTGGTCGATACAGCCATAGTCAAGGAAGCTACTATCGATGCAAGTGACGAATGTTCTGAAATTACTACACCATTCGCACCACTCGATCGAACTTCAAAACACGAGCTCAAACTAGCTCTTAGACGCTTCAAAAACAGCAAAGCCCCCGGACCTGACGGCATCAAAGCCGACATACTCAAACTAGGTGGCGACACCATGATTGCAATATTCAAACGTATTATGGACTACGTCCTTGAGACGGGTTACTTCCCTAAGCGATGGAAAACCAGTACATGTATTTTTCTGCATAAGGCGGGTAAGGATCACAGTGACCCCAAATCGTATAGACCCATCAGCCTACTCAATATCATGGGCAAATGGGCCGAGAGAATAATACTCAACCGCATCGAGACAGAGTTAAGCGAAATAATACCCAGCCACCAGCATGGGTTTACGAGAAACAGAGGCACCGCCACCCAAACCCTTCGTACAGGCAAATACATTGCCGACGCGCTGGATAAGGGCCACAGCGTCGCCATGATATCGACTGACCTCAGCAAAGCCTTCGATTCAATCAACCATAAAGGGCTCTGTCGAAAACTGATCGACGCTGGAGCACGCAACAACATCGTAAAGATGATCGAGAACTATCTGAGCAACAGGACAACAAGAGGAAGCTTCAGAACCACATTGGGAACGGAGCAGCGTGTGCCACACGGGGTTCCCCAGGGATCGATACTCGGTCCGGCGATCTTCAACCTCTATGTTGCTGACCTACCAAACGAAAGAATAGCAGGCCAGATGCTGTCACAGTACGCCGACGACCTATGTATACTCAACGCAGCTGAAAGACCGGACCACGCTACGCGCCGAGCAGAGTGGGCTGCCATCGACATAATTGACTATTACAAAAAATGGGGCCTCAAATGCAATGTCGATAAGACAGAATGTATAATGTTCTCGCACAAGAGACCAAGACTCAACAATTTGAACACAGGGTATCGCAATTATGTTCAAATACGTGGCGAACGCATCGCATTCAAACCAGAAATAAAATACCTCGGAGTCTGGTTGGACAAAAGGCTTTCGATGAATAAGCATGCCAAGGAAAATATTGAAAAGGCCAAGAGAGTCAGAGGAGCGCTGAACCCAATAATCGGCTACCGCTCCAAGCTAAGCGTCGACATCAAGCTACTTGTCATTCAAGCATGCTTACTGCCAGTGATAGACTACGGAGTAATACAACTGCTACCGAGGTACAGTAAAACAAACCTGCTCAAGCTTGAGAGGCAGTATAAAATGGCATTGAAGAGCGCCGCACATTTACCCAGACGCACTGAGACCGATCTACTATGGGAAATCTTGCAACAAGACCCGTGGCACATTCGTGCGCATGATCTCCACGGCGACATGATAGAACATCTCAAATCTCTGTCGATCGAGGGGCTACAAGAACAAGGCCCGGCCGTACACGCGCTATGGACAACACAATCCTTTTCTTTTCGCAACTAGAGTAGGTGAAATTGAATACATTACTAAAAAAGATAGGGACAAGCCGCTCTTCAAACGACTGGCCCCCTTCCGACAGCGTAGGCTCTGACTGTAGAGTTACTCAATAAAGTAATAAGCGGCTCGCCGCTGGGGCTAATCCCCACTGCTTTATCGTTATCCTCACGTCAAATTATATAAGCACTAGTAACAGAGGAAACGATCAGGATAGGTTTCAAAAGCTCCTACTATACGGACAAAATGAAACACGCAATTGTAAAATGATTTTTTTTAAGTGATATGTAAAATTAAAACTAGAGAAATAAATAAAATTCTGATTCTGATTCTGATTCTGATTCTGATTCTGATTCGGCCGTTGTCGTCACATATTAGCGCGCCAAAATGAAATATTTCAACAATGACTTTTTGCCCTCTAGCCGGCGTTTTTTGAACTAACAAATACGACGTGTACTGTTTGGTGTTCGGGGGACCAAATAAAAGAAGCGTCTTTCTCGAAGTACTAACCTTTACTGAATCACTTACATACTAAGTTACATTTATATAGGGAGTATGTCTTACACACACTACACCTCCCTCGTTATTTAAAAAAAAAAAAAACAAAAAAAAAATGAGTAATATAATTTGTGCATTAATTAATAGGCTAGACATAGCCATTTCTATAGTGCGCTTAAAAGTTAAACAACTTATGGCTATAACATATTAATTTGGCTTAATGTATAATTTTGTACGGTTTTTATGGATTATGTCTTCTTTTCCATTTTTCAATATTTTTACATTCGGTGATAAATCTTGCACAACTTTATAAGGACCTGAATACACTGGATTTGTTAATTTATTACCTGTCTCATTCTTAACTAGTAATAGATCATCTTTTTTATAAGTTATTGGATTTACATATTTATCAAAATATTTTTTTTCTAAGTTCTTTACTTTTAATTTAATTTTGTCTTGCATCATACTGAGATTTTTGTAAACGGCATTTTAGTTCCAATGGATAACTATCTGTATTGTATAATGGTTCTACATAATTTGTATTTAAATTACTTGGTAAATTACACTTTTTTCCGAATACAAGTTCAAAAGGACTGTACTTTGTTTCACTATGTACTGTTGTGTTGTAGGAAAAGCACCAATATTGCAACCAATTACTCCAATACCTAGAATGATTATCAGTTTGAATTCTTAAAAATGTGTTTAGAGACTTATGAGTGTTTTCTAAGGATCCTAATGATTCATGGTGATACGCTGTTGACGAAATATGCTTTATCTCTAACAATTTACATACGTCGGTCATTGTACTCGATATAAACTCTGTTCCTCTATCACTTCCTATTTCGCGTGGTATTCCATACCTAAGAATAAAATTTTCGACAAATGCTCTAGCTACACTACTACTATCTTTAGTTTCTAAGGGGTAGGCTTCCACATATTTACTCAGTTCGCACTGTATAGTTAATATGTACGAAAAATTATGATAATCTTTTTCTAATGGTCCTACAATATCTAAATATACCTTATCAAAAGCACCTTGCGCCGTGGATGTAATCTTCATAGGCTGTTTAATTGGTAGGGAGTGCTTTTGCGTCTGACAACTATCACATTTCTTAACGAACTTCTTAACATCCTCGCACATATTCGGCCAGAAGAAGTAACGCTTAATATTATTTAACATGCGCCTAACGCCTGCATGTCCACTCGTGGGCAGTAAATGAAAATCATTTAATATAACTCTCCTGTCGTCGACGTCATCTATTTTACGTACTCCTTTAATAATACAAAGTCGTGGTCCGGATCACTTTGAATTATTTTTTATCTCCTTGGTTAACCATTCTACTAATTTAATATTAGCTTTATTTTTCATTATATACAATTCTTGAATATTCATTTTATTACAAAAAGATTCTAGACCTCTCACGAACGCGGCTCGCGCAGTACATGATCGAGTATCAATATCAGTGTAAATGACATACCTTGAAGGTAAATATGAGAACGTATTATAATATTGTACACTTATCTCGTCACAATTTTTATTTTTATAAGTCTCGTATCTCAATTCGACTCCTGTGTTCGGTTTTTTAAGCATTTCTACGACCTTCGGGTGATCAGCCTTGCAATCTGTAGAATTGTTAACAACCGAATCTGGGTCTCTAGGTTCATCATCTTGCATTCTCTTCATTCGCCTAGTCATAACATTTATTGAATGTCGATTCATCTCTTTTAACTCATCCGATGTCATTACTATGCGAGATAATGCGTCTGCAGCCACATTATTCGCTCCTTTCACATACTCAATCTTAAAGTCATATTCCTCTAAACTTAGCCTAAATTTTATTAAACGCGTACTTGGACTCTTGATCTTAAATAAATATACTAATGGCCTGTGGTCTGTTTTAATCGTAAATGTTTTACCATATAAATAAGGTCGAAAATAACGCACTGACCATACTATTGCCAACAACTCTTTTTCTATCGTTGGATAATTAACTTCCGATTTATTTAATGTGCGACTTGCATACGCTATCGGTAAATCATTTTTATTACATAGGATTGAACCAATTGCAACGCCTGATGCGTCCGTTTGTAAAATAAATTCATTGTCCTTCGAAAAATTGGGGTATTGCAATATTGGTGGACACATGAGTGATTGTTTAAGATGTAAAAATGAGTTCTCACATTCTTCAGTCCATTGAAATTGAACGCCTTTACGACATAATATATTTAATGGGATAGTAATTTCTGCAAAATTTGGGATAAATTTTCGATAATAATTGGCAAATGCTACAAATCTTTTGATTTCATCACTATTACATGGCCTAGGATAATTTTGAATGGCTTTGGTTTTTTGCGGGTCTGGGCTAACGCCTTTATCCGAAACCACATGTCCTAAGTACAATAATTCCTTTTTCAAAAACTTACACTTGAGCGGATTAACTTTGAGGTTGACTTTTCGCAATCTCTCCAAAATATCGATTAAATTCTTATTATGTTGATTAATATTACGACCGAAGCAAACAAGATCATCTAAATAAATAAGACACTTTTCATAATTTAATCCGGACATAGCTACTGTCATAGCGCGGCTAAACGCACTTGGACTAATTTTTAAACCCATTGGCAATCTTTTTAATTGATATTGCTTATTTGTGGTGAAAGCTGTATATTTTCGACTTTCTGGACAAAGTTCTAATTGATAATAGGACTGTGTTAAATCAAGATGACTAAAATAGACAGAACCGGACAGAGAATCTAATATGTCGTTTATATTAGGCAAAGGAAATTTGTCATCCTTCACTACTTCGTTCAACTTTCGGTAGTCTATTACAACGCGCCATTTCTTCTCGTCTGAACTGTCATTCTTTTTTGGTACGAGAAGTATTGGGCTAGACCATTCACTCTGAGATTCCTCTATGATATCTTCTTCCAACATCTTACCAATTTGCCTATCCATTTCTGGTTTTAGCGATTTAGGAATCCTATACGGTTTAGTATAAACAGGTACAGCATTGTCTTTCAATTGTATAGTTTGTTGATAAATATTAGTTACCCCTAACTTATCTTCATCCATATAAAAAACATCTGCATACTTCGCACAAATATTCTCAATCGATATTCTCTCTTCCGCGTTTAAATGATCCAAATTCAACAGAGTAAATAACTTTTTCACTGTATCTGCATTAACTAAATTCGTTTCAAAATTACAAATATTAAAATTACTTAAATAATCTATTTTTGGTGTAAAATAACTCAGTTTCACAGAACTGTCTCTGGTATTTAAAATGTTTAATGGTATTTTTCCTGACTTCGGAGAAACTATCGCGCTCGCTAAATAAATTCCATCACAAAGTTCTTGCGGAAATATGACGCAATCTTGATCTATATTTATATCTACGTAATGTAACGTTTCACACCGTGGTGGTACTACCATATAATTGTTAAAACCTATATTGCCCATATTTAAGTCTAAAGCAATAGTTCCTATAGTTGTTTGAATAGACAAGGTCCAGGTCCAGGATCCTGGCAGGGTCGCCATGTACTGTTTGGTGTTCGGGGGACCAAATAAAAGAAGCGTCTTTCTCGAAGTACTAACCTTTACTGAATCACTTACATACTAAGTTACATTTATATAGGGAGTATGTCTTACACACACTACAACGTTTTCACTCATAACGTAGATGATTATGGAGATTATTTTGGTGTCATTAGGTCAGTTTCGCATTTTTTTTGCAGTTATGACACTGTCGCTCCAAATGAGCGATCTATATCCCTGCCCCCGTAAGTCAATAAGCGGTAACCCAATAAATGTATGTTTTGAGAAAATAGGGGAATTTATGTTAAAATAATAATAATACCAGCCTATTACTGTCCCACTGCTGGGCAAAGGCCTCTTCTGATACAGAGAAGGCACGAGCATTGAAATTTTTCTAATTTTGTACAGAAATGAGATAAGTACATTTTTTTCTTGGGTTTTATGTTCTTTTAAAGATCCTTATATAATTATTCTTCTTAGACGTTTGAAGCTATCAGAAGCAGAACAAAAACGGAATTTATGTTGTTCTGTTAATTTCTTGTTGAAAAGGTCAAATAAAATTTCGTAGCGAAGCTTCGCAGACGTAGGTATAGTTATTTTCTATTATATGTTTAGAGATCCATACGGTATCGATCTCTAAACATATTTACATAGAAAGTTTCGCAGTTACAGGGTTATGAAGGTAGGTTGAGAAAATAGGGGAATTTATTTTAAAATAATAATAATACCAGCCTATTACTGTCCCACTGCTGGGCAAAGACCTCTTCTGGTACAGAGAAGGTTCGAGCATTGCAGCAGATGATTTGACATTTTATTATGTTTTTTTTTTTTTTTTTTTTATTATTATTTTATGTGACATTTACTGATTTGACATGAGTACTTATTTTATTAAGTATTTTACTTTTTATAATCATTGTGACATTTAATGATTTTTGTGATTTTTATTTACATTCATTTTGAAAAGAACTTTCTAATAATTTTATTTGAATATTGTGAATGTGGGTTACATTTTTATTTTGCTTTGTTTGATTTTTTCCCATAACTGTCTGGCAGTTTGAGTACTTTTGGCGACCTACCCAAATGTCCTTTCTTTGGTATTGTTCGTCCTTTCGTTGAGCTCCTTGAGTTATAAGTCGAGCTACACGATAACTGACAAATGCTTGCACTGACTGGACAGGTCCACTCAAATCTGTGTGGTTCTTTCTTCAAAAGACCATCTCAGACAATAATCTGCATAGTCCTCATGTGAATTGAGCAAGATTATGTCTGGACTTCAAAAGAGACTATGACCTCTGAGTTGGTTTCGGCTGTTTCTTCTCAGAGTAGTCAGGTACGAAACAACGGCCCCATCTAGTTTAAAAAAAATGACGTGTAAAAGTGTTTGTAAAAACCTATACTTGCAAAATAAACATCATTTATCATTTATCATTTAACATTTATCATTTATCATTGATATTTATAACTTAGTACAGAAATGAGTTAAGTACATTATTTTTCAATACACTTTTTCGAAAACTGGTCCATAACGCACTACGATTAGGTACAACATGCAATGTATTTCATACGGGTGCGATTTTTTCCACTTTCCCGCACGTGTGCGGGAATGAAAATTGCCACAGATAACTATTGTTATACTTAGTCCAAATTGGTTCAATGCCTATAGTCTGAGGTGATTTTTTATTTTATTTTGCAAAGCACTACGCGTCTTTACGGCATAAATATTTTTTGAATATTCAAATTGTGTTAATAAATAGAATATCATAGATAAACATGGTTATTAAAAACCAATAGTTACTTTTATACACAAATTGACATTTATTTGTGTTCTGAATTAAAAAATATAAAATAAATCTATTTTTTTATGTTAGGCTGTTTAAGGGCTTCATACCTTTGCCTCTCCTTCAACCTGGCGAAGCCAAAGCGCGAGAAAAATAAGAAAATTAAAGTCATAGTTTCATAGTTCGTGACAAAAATATTTTTCGTTATTTTATTTTATTTCTACAAAAGTGTATCGAATAACGTCGTTTGATACACGTGGACATTTGTTATTGCAATTCTCGGCTCAAAAACACCCTCGCCTACGGCTCGGTTGTTATAATTCCGCCTCGAATGCAATAACAGACTTTCTCCACTTGTATCAAAATGTACTATTCTTGGCTTTTATGTTCTTTTAAAGATAATAACCGGTTATTCTTCTTCGACGTTTGAAGCTATTAGAAGCAAAACAAAAACGGAATTTTCGATTTTTTTAAGATACCGCTTTTTGGCTTACGAGAGCTGAATTCTTACTACAGCCATATTTCTCATTTGAATAAAAATCAGTTGACAAATACGCATGGCCAAGTCCATTAGAACAAGTTGATTGAGAAGCTTGCGGGACGCGTACAGCAGTGAACGTTTTACGAACTTTCGGCTCAAAAGATGATGAATGATGATTGAGTATGAATGCTGAGAGTTAAGTGCGAAATCACATCCAACAAGGTTGTTTGTATTTTAAATCAAATGAAAAGTCATTCATTCATTCATTCATTCGGTGTGTCATTCATTATCCAAATAGGTAAGTGTTCACCACTTTTTGATCGTCAAAATTATATTATAAGACTAGGTTTTGCTCGCGGCTTCGCCCGCGTGGAATTGGGTAATTTTCCCACGGGTTCGTACTAACAGATTAAGGCGACTACAAGAGCTAAACGGGAGTTTTATAATGCAAAAAAGCACATGATTCACTGCAATAAACAAAACCAGAAAAATATATGATATTCTTCAGGATATATGCTAGTATGACAGTGTTTTGAAAACATAATACAACTAATTTTACTCGATAAAAAAAAATCACGAACTTGTCTCTAAAAATTTCTTTTAACGTCTAAAAACCATACTAAAATACATGCAATCATTCTGATTTTTTTGCAAATAATTTTACGAGCAACATATTTGCATCATAGTAACTAAACTAACTATAAAGCAGGTCTTATGTGTTTTACTTTTTTAGTCCAATCAATAGATTTTTTGTAAATCGCAAAAACCCACTCATTTCGCACTATTTGGCCTGCAGTGACTGACGTAACAACAACTGTGTAGTGCAAGCGGATTAGAACTTTATTCTAATAGTATTTCAAACGAATTTAGAACCACCACAAATGCAGTTGCTAATTTAGCTCCTGTAATCGCCTTAAAAGCATTCTGTGCGTTTTATACTATCTGTGTGAAATGTTCCATTAAAATCCGTTGATTAGTTTTTGCGTGAAATAGTATTAAGCGTCCAGGTTTAGTCTAGGTCTAGGTTTTTCACTCCTTTCCAGCATTTGAGCTGAGCAAAGGAAGTGGCTCAATAAACTCCCAAATTCTAAAGGCGGCTGTACTACGATGGTATGGAGTCCGACTCGCACTTGGCTGGTTTATCCTTCATATTATATCCCTACATTATTATCCTCCCACAGGATATTCTCTAGTACAGTGTTTTTCAACCTTTTTCATGACACGACCCCCATAGTATCAAAAAATATTTGGCGACCCCCTTTCGCTTTTTTTTTTCAATTATCTTATTAATTGTAAATATTAAATGCTTTGTTTTTTTTATGCATTTGCATAATTATGATTCGGATAAATATACGTAGGTATTCAATACATTTTTTTTTAAATTTGTAATTCGATTTAATTCTCAATGTAGTAAAAACGGATCCACGATGGGAGAAATTAGTTAATGACAAACAAGCAAAACCTCAATAAGATGGATGAGTACTAATAGGCAATGATATTCTATTAAACAGATATGTTGTGAGCGCGCAATCGTGAAGACTCGAAAACGTGTCAATTGGCCTGTTTTTCCTTTATTCTGCGTCACTGCGTGTATGTGAGCTGGCTCTGCCCCGCGGCACACTTCTTTAGGTGGTTTTGTAGGTGTATGTTTTTATTTTGTTAATTTGTATGAACATACAAATGTTTATGTCCTTCCTCTTAAGAGCCTATACTACCTCAGATTAGCAACTCTATTTGTGGTGGTTCAAACTTCGTTTGTAATACTGTTAGAATAAAGTTCTAATCAGCTTGCACTACAAAGCGGTTGTTACGTCAGTCACTGTGGCCGAATAGTGCGAAATGAGTGGTTTTTATTCTTTATAAAATCAAGTTTTCGTCTTTCGGAAAAATAAAAAACATAAGACCTGCTTTATAGTTAGTTCAGTTAGTATGCAAAGTTTCATGATCTAATTTGAAGTACTTTTTGAATACCAGCGGTTTATTGTTCGATTTGGAGGTAACTTTGGGATTTTTTTCTATCGAGAAAATTTTATGAAATCGTGTTTTCGCCAAACACAAGACCTAACATTAATCCTCAACTTTACCATATATTTATTTCAAAATTAATGCTGCAGTATTTTAGGCGTAACGGAGGATCATGCTAAGCCATTTGAGGTAGTATAGGCCCTTAACATTTTCTTAATAAATCTATCTTTCTAGGCTTTATTGCTTTGTTTATTGAGGTAGTTTTCGCGACTTCTTGCGACCCCCCTATAGAGGCTTCGCGACCACCCAGGGGGCCGCGACCCACAGGTTGAAAAACTCTGTTTTACTAAATTGTGATACAAATGACTTTCCGTCGTCATTCTCAATCCTCAGTTGAGTTGAGTGGCACTTACCGTCACGTCGTTGCGTCATGTTGAATGTCAACGTATCAAATACTTAGTATTTCGCTCTGAAGGAGTCTTGAAATGTAATTTGCTTCTACTTAAGTGTAGGGTGGGAAAGTTTTGTGTACGAATGTGGATGGGTAAATAAGTAGAGGAAGACCAAAGAAACGATGGAAGAATTAATGAGAGGACGAGTTATAGAGAAGTATGGAAGAAGAAGACATGTTGCGCCGGCCATAAATGAATTAGATAGATTTATTTATTTGCCTGAAATATGGTATTTTACAGATTTTATAACAAACTAGCTGACCCACGCAACTTCGTCTGCGTCACATAACAGAGAAAAAGCTAACAAAAGGAATACATTTTCCCCGTTTTTGCAACATCTTTCATTTATGCTCCGCTCCTTTTGGACGTAGCGTGATGTTATATAGCCTATAACCTTCCTCAATAAATGGGCTATCCAACACAAAAATAATTTTTCAATTCCAACCAGTAGTTCCTGAGATTAGCGCGTTCAATCAAACAAACAAACAAACAAACAAACTCTTCAGCTTTATAATATTAGTTGAAATTTGGTCGTAGCGTGATGTTATATAGCTTATAACCTTCCTCAATAAATGGGCTATCCAACACAAAAATAATTTTTCAATTCAAACCAGTAGTTCCTGAGATTAGCGCGTTCAAACAAACAAACAAACTCTTCAGCTTTATAATATTAGTATAGATAAACAATAGTTCTTCATATTCCGCCAACTATGTAAATTCGGCATGCAAATTTTGTGATAATAACAATGATTCTAATTTAACAAAACAATTAAATTCCAATGTCAAAAATATAATAATTACTAAATAAAGAATTTTCTATAGTATCAAATTACAAATGTCAAGTAAAAATAATTAAATTACAACTTTTCTAAAAATCAACTTACAAATGCTAACTAAAGAAATTCAATTACAAAATATGTCAATTGCTTAAAATAAAAATGTCAAATATAATTTACATGTCATGCAATACTTCCCTTTGTCCTAAAATTCATAAATTCCTTAATACTATAAAAACAGTTTTCTATAAGCCATGCTCTGAGATGCTTTTGACATATGAATTCAGAATTATGGCAAGAGAATGATGATGTACGAGTATGTAGGGTGCATTGATTATGAAGAGCCCTTTAATTTTAGTAGGAAAATTATTGTTATTCTGTTAATTTCTTGTTGAAAAGGTTAAATAAAATTACGAAGCGTACCCCGCAGATGTTGTGGGATCTCTAAACCAGTGGCGTAGCCACCTAGGGGCTTAGGCGGTGCAGTGCCCCGAGGCCCTCAAGCTCAGGGGGCCCTCGAATCCTTACCTGAAAACCTCGATCGAACTGAACTTTCGAAAATTTCATTTTGTCAGTTGATAAGTCCTTTATAAAATAAACTCTTTTCTATTTCGTTTTTATTGCCCAATACTAAGTATTAATTGTAATTTATGTCATTACTGTTTAATATTTTTATTACCTGCCCTGCAGTGCATAAGGAGCTGAAGATAAAGTAGCTAAGCATTTTTAAAGTGTTTGAATATTAATATTTTTACTTGATAAAACCTAACTAGATAGTAGTGGGCCCCCATTTTTTATTTGCACCAGGGCCCTTGGTTATCTAGCTACACTGCTCTACACATAACTAGATAAAAAAATACATTACGCAGTTATAGGTTGTGGAGGTTAAACATGGCAGCCAGCATTCGGTTGGGCTGGAAGCCGACTTCAACATGTTACGGCAAAGGCAGATGATGATGGTGTGTTAGAAGTGGCAAAACTTAGACCGAAAAATCTGTGTAACTCCGAAACTATTCTAATCTACACTAATATTATAAAGAAGAAAGATTTGTATGTTTGTAATGAATAAACTCAAAAACGACTGCGCCGATTTCAAAAAATCCTTCACCATTAGAAAGCTACATTCGCCCTGACTAACATAGGCTATATTTTATCCCCGTACTCCCACGGGAACGGGAAATACGCGGGTGAAACCGCGTGACGTCCGCTAGTAATATTATAAAGAAGGTACAGTTTGTATGTATGGGAATCTTTGGAACTTATGATCTGATTCCGAAAATTCTTCGTATACACGTCATGGCAATGCGACAAATAAATTATTATTTCTTTCCTTTTCTTTCTTTCAAATGGGAAGATATATTATCTCGAGTGCCATAAGCTATAATTATTTAAAACGTTCCCATGGATAATGTCCAACTATAAAGGGAGTGTAGGCCCGTACAAACGCTGCGCTGCTGGTAATATACATGATATAATTCTATGTCCTCGTGTCTTCGTTTTTTTTTGCTAAAAAGATGTCAATGTATGCTACCATCACTGAGCATTCCCCAGGTGACATACTAGTGAAGAAAGGCACGTCAGTCGAAGTCCACATCTACGAGCTCCATCACCGCGAGGACCTGTTCCCCGAAGCAGAGAAGTTCAAGCCCGAGCGCTTCCTGACCAACGAGCCGAGGCACCCCTACGCCTATGTGCCGTTCAGCGCCGGTCCCAGGAACTGTATTGGTTAGTAGATGGTTGTATATAAGATAATAAACACCATAGGCAACATAGGAAGTTATGTGGTTGTGGTTAAAATTGGTGCAGTGCTAGTATTTTGGGTTTGGCCAAAATTGGCCATATTCATGCGCAATGCTTGTATTATGAATTTGGCCAAAATTTAACATATTCGTGCGCAGCAGTGGCGTAGCTAGCATGGGTGACACCCGGTGCGGATATTGTAGGTGTCACCCCAAAAATCAATCCAAACAGTTAAAATAAAAATTACGTTTGTCTATATATTTAAAATTATATAAAATAACCCTCCTTTTGGGCTTCGCCGCAGTCGGGTAAAAAGAACAAAGTGGTAAACTCAATATAAGACTGGTATTGTACGGAACCCTCTCCACGTGAGTTCAACTCTCGCTGGGCCGGTTTTTAAAGGTGGCACTAGTGATGTTCACGGTCGGGTGTCACCCCTAAGCGGGTGACACCCGGTCCGGGCCGCCCCTGCCGCCCTAGCCAGCATAGCACGCCACTGGTGCGCAGTGCTAGTATTTTGGGTTTGGCCAAAATTTGCCATATACATTCGTATAGCGAGAACGCTCAAAAGAGATCGGGAATGCTATCGCATGCGGCAGCAATGACGGTGCGCTCGGCAGCACGGTCTGTGATTAGAATTATTACTGTGATGCCATGCGGCCAGGTGAGGTTCAACCCTTTAAGTTCTACCTTTAGGTTTTCTTACCAAGGAAGCAAAAAGCAACCGTCGTACTACCACCCCATAGGATTTAAGTCTGATTTTCTGTATGTTAAAGTTCTTTTTCTTAACAATAGGCCAACGCTTCGCAATGCAAGAAATGAAGACCGCCCTGGCTGAGGTCTGTCGCAACTTCAAGCTCGTGCCCAAGGTGAAGGGAGCCAGACCCAGGGTCATGGCTGACCTGGTGTTGAGGCCCGTTGATCCCATCTACGTTAAGTTTATACCACGTAAAGTTAATGCATAGGGAACCTGTAATACGAGGATGAAGAAGCGATGAGCTATCTACTGCTTTTGTTGGGAACTTTAGTTGGGAACTTGCTAAGCCGGTTTGTTTCTATGCGTCCATTTCATTTGAGTACCTTTTGTTTTTGTTTTGCCTTACACTTTTTATTAATCATGTAGTTTTATTATTTGTTAATATTTTGCACACAAATTGATTCTATTTAAGTATCTTTTCATACATGACACACAATTACACATACCTATATCACAGAGAACAAAACTGTTTTATGTCCGTCACATCACCATCTCAGGTCCAGTTGAAAACCAGCGTCAGGCACTAGCTGCTCGGCAGTTTGCTGAACTGGGCCTATTTGGCGCAGCCGTGAGACTAACAATATTATCTCATTTTTTCTGTCTCGATTTAAGTTTTTATTGTGTAGTTTAAGTTTACTCTTTAGTTTTTACTTTATTTTTTGTTGTGTGCACTTATGGCATGTGCTGAATAAATATGTTTTCTTTCTTTCTTTCTTGATCAAGAAATACAGGGTGTAAAAGACCTCATCACGAAGCCGTCAACCAAGCATTCTGTACATAAAACTAAGTAACTTTAGGCAAAAATTATTGCCGGGAAACGACTTTTTTTTGGGGTGAAAAATCATGTTTTGTGGTAGAACTCAATGTAAAATCTTACATTAAAAACTTGTATAAAAAATAAAAACTTGTCAAAAAGTTGGAACTTTCACCCCCAATATCTCCGTAACTAGAAAGTTCCCAGGTATGGTGTAGAACAAAAAAATGATCGCAATGACGGGGAGAACAAGTGCCTTTCGTTTTCGTTAAGAGGTGTTTTACACCCTTTATCTAAAAACCAGCCAACCAGCACCAGCTACACTCAGTGACCAATTTTCATACAAACTTTCAAGCCCTATTTCACCCTAAGCGAGGCTGAATTTTCCAAAATCCTTTTTTAGCGGATGTCTACATCATAATAGCTATCTGTGTGCCAAATTTTACCCCGATCTGTCCAATGGCTTGACCTGTGAGTTCTTTTATCGTGTAGTAAGCGCCTAACCTGGTGTCAGAGGTTTTATGCTGCCCATAGGCCTCTGACTTGGCTTTACATGCCGTCGAGAAATATCTCTCAGGCATGCTAGTTTCCTCACGATGTTTTCCTTCACCGAAGCAAGTGAAAATTATATAATACGCACATGAATCCGAAAAATCAGAGGTGGTCTTAGGTTCGAACTTGAGACCTAAAATGACTTGTCAGTCTGAAGGTCACACCACTAGACTATTACTGCTTATTATAATACACAAGTAAACGGGTATTTATCGCGAATTTTACCTTTAATATCGCGACCACGGCTGGTGCAATCCGGTCGAAACGTCGGGCTTATATAAAAATTAAAATTCGCGATAAATACCCGTTTACATTTGTGTTAATGTGTTCTGATCGTGAAAGTTTAAAAAAGACTATCACTGCTTGCTGTGCTTTGCTGCTATGAGCTGTGATTTGGTAGTTAAGGCCGTCTACGCCAAGCAAAGTAGGTATTTAACGCTACCACCCTTTACGCGAAACGAGTCGTGCACACGCGTCGCCGACTTGAACCCAAAGCTGAGCGAAGTGTCACAGTATAGGTAAGCGTGTCGTGTAGGCAGTAGGTCAACTTATTTTATTAATTTGTCAGCTTGATTTATTATAATAGGTAGTAATTGCGAAAAGCTAACATTTAAATGTAATAAATTAATTTGAATAGATATTGTAAATGCAAATTGCTGCAAGTCGTAATTTATTCAATTATTTGTGTACCAGACGGGTGGAGTCGTGTTTGGAAATTCAAAAACTATAACGGAACCAAATCTGAGCCACTAACCGCCCTGTACCGAAAGTTCCGGGTGTAAACGTTAGCTTCGTGGAACGGAGAGGTGGGTTTGGAAAATACTGCACTATTATTGTAGATGGAGAAGAAAGGAAACACTATTTGACTATGGTAAGACACTACAAGCAGACAATACTGGAAAAACTGAGCTGAAACTATAATCGGAAAGAACTGTTAACTATTCGGATATCGAAACGAAACTGACTGCTTGAATATCGTAAACAAAACTGACTGTTCCAATGTCGAAAACAAAACTTACTATGCGGTGCCTGCGCTGTGCTTTCATACTATTAGCAGACACACAAAAAATATTCGCGAATCCTCTAGCGGTGTGTTGTGTAGTATTTGTTCGCTAGACAATCTTTTAATTCATACAAAAAGCATGAACAAAAAACATTAACAAAAAAATACAAAGGAAACTATAAGCAAAAGGATAATAAATAACTCGAACGGAAGAAGGAAGTAGGTACTTTACGCTCTCGGCGTACGGTCGAAATTAAATTAACATTTCTCGATGTTTTTTATAAGTAGTTTGCGTACGCGCACCTGTGACGAGACTATTCTCGAGGGAATTTGTACCTACTTACTTTTAAAACTAATAATAACAGAAAGTACTCGACAAAGAATCACAAACACGGCAATAGCGTACTTTCTCGAACGTTCTTTCTATAGACTATATAAAAACACTGTTTGAGACACTTGTCGCGAACAATTTGACTAGGTTTCTTACATTGTTTTTATATCACGAAGAGACACATGCTTTATTTGTTGTATGTGTCACCGTAAAATTGTAAATACCGTTAGATTATAATCTATCTCGTGAGATTGTAAACTCGTTCGTTGAGGAATTCCCTCGACTGTCTATGGTCTCCATCATCAGACCAATGGCACTTACAACCCATATGGGTGCAAAGTTCTCATCAATAGAAATGAATTAAATCCAAACACAAGGTAGCTACTGTAAAACGTTGAGGAGTTCCTTTGACTGTCCTTCGTCTTTATCATCAGACCCCTAAAGATGACCACAACCCATTTAGGTGTAAAGTTCTCATCAAAACAAATTAATCAAGCCCAAACACCAGGTAATTATTGTGAATCGTTGAGGAGTGCCCTCGACTGTCTTCGGGTTCCATCATCAGATCGAGTCCAGACTTTCTTTAAATAGTAGTGCTCTAAAATACTCAATGAACAAAAAAACAAACGCACTAGTCGCACTACGATGTTCAAAGGTTCCCCTCGATTTCTCTGAGATGCCATCATCAGATCCCAGTTTCATGGTCATGGTACTACTCTTGGAATATCTTCTTTCCAACAAAAAAAGAATTATCTAAATCGGTTCATAAACGACGAAGTTATCCTACGGTCAAATTGTGAAACCTCCTCCTTTTTTTAAGTCGGTTAAAAAAGACTGTACTGTTATAATTACACTACGTTCTTTAAATAAATCGTTCGATAAATCGACGGAACAGCCGTGCGCCAGCAAAAGGGACATAGGTCCTACCTCGTCAAGGCCTGGCGGGCGACTGAATCCACGTGCGCAAGCCGTTTTCTTATATAATAATTTATTATTAAAAGGATTAAATTGTTTTGAAAAAATTAACCACAAATAATTGTTCTATATGTTATTAACTTTGCTTAGATATTTTTTTTGGAAGTAAAACTTTCATATTCTCCAAGTAAAATAAGAAAAACATAAAAAAATATTCGAATTAGGCTCCTGTTCGGATTTTTTTTTCATCGAGTGAAGTTTTTGATATCATGTTTTGAACCACAAATTATCTTAGTAAATATAGTCAACTATAATATCTATTTTTTTTGGCTTTAAAAAATCATTATTTCTTTGTTTACTATTGAATCAAAGTTATGTAAAATTGGGAAAATTGGGACTACCTGCCCTTAAGATTGGCGGTTTTAGTGATTAGCGGATTGTTTATAGAGACCTATATACAATCCGCTAATCGCTAAAACCGCCGTGACAGTAAAAGAGATGTTACAATATAATATGAATAGATTGACAAGAACAAGAAGTTAACAAGAAGTTAGTTTTTTAGACATTATTTTGTACCCTATCACTATGTTTTCCTATTTAACCCAAAGGTTGACTGGTAGAGAATGCCTTGTGGCATCAAGTCCGCCTATGTACCACTTTTGTACATGAAGTTTAAATAAATAAATTGATCGCTGCCGAGGACGTTGTTATACAAACAACTCGTGTTCAGTTGCTAGGTCCACTCCCTTGTCGGTAATCAATGGCTGTGGGGCAGGTCCCTAGTTATCAAAAAATTTGGAATGAAACTAGTTTCAATTTTAAAACAACGTTCTATCTCTGACAACTTTATAATGCAAACAGAACGATGTTTTAATAGTTATTTATGCAACTGTTGTATAATGAGGGGTATTAAAACACGAATGTGGGTTTATCACACGAGGCGAAGCCGAGTGTGATAATAGTATCACATGAGTGTTTTAATACCTAATTATGTACAGTTGCATACAAGACTTTATCTACATCCATGAAATGAATCCTCCATAAAAGGTTCTAAAACCTTTTGTAGTGTTGTAAGAAGTCTATGTAAATTCATGGAAAGTTTAATTGCTGAGTATTTATTACAAAGAAACCTTTATGTAATAATATAATTATTTACATGTTGGATTGTACTATTATTAAAATGCACAAAGCTTGTATCACTCATTTTTGTAAACAACAAAGTACATAATGCAATATTAATATCCAAATATCGAACAAAAATGGCGGGATACGACGTGAACTCGAATTAACTTAAGTTTTTTTTTAATTACGGCGCTGTGGTAGTGAATCGCACGTGCTAGACAATGTTCTTTTTTTTAAACGAGTTGCATAATGAAATTCAGTACAACATTATAACACCCGTATGGGTGTTATAATGGTTATTATGACACTGGCTGTTTTAATGTTGGCCATAAGCTAACTGTTTCAGATACTTTTATAGAGGATTTATAGCATAGGTGTAGATAAATTCGTTTAGCGATTAATGTATTAAGTGATGAATGGTGCAAGTTGGCCTGAGAATTGTAAGTGCCTCCATGCTTGAATTTATGCATTAATCTTATTGAGTCATTTTAATGACCGAAGCAATGGACTAACTAATATTAGAAATTCTGATTGATAGAAAGCAGCAAAATCATAAAAATATTTAAAATTTTAAATTAAAGTAAATAGGCTAGTGAGGAAATCATCACAATTGTTAACTTAAGTTTAACTTTAAGACATAAGATTTGAGTACTTTTAGTTCGTAAGATGTTCCACAAATATTTAAGTTAAGCGTCGAAGTAGTTAAGTTTTAGCATTTACTGGGCAAGTTTAACTTTACTCAATTCTGTTAACTTTTAAGTACATTTCAAAGTATCGAATAAAGCTTAGCTCGATCTATTGCTTGCATATTGTTAAATATTTTTAAATAAAAAAAAATAAACGAAACTACCTGTCTTTTTTTATTGAACTTAGAGCATTTGAATTGAGGAGCTCGTGGCTAAATAATAACAGCCGCTCGGGTCGATCTTTAGGTTAAGCCGTGCTTGCCTAGGTTGGTCTGTGGATGGGTGACCACCCATTACATACAGAGTTTCCTCCGTGCCTCGGAAAGCACGTTAAACTGTTGGTCCCGGCTGTCATTTGTCCATCTTTGACAGTCGTTACAGTCAGTCAGTGGCCCAAAAACTCTGACTACCAATCTTACCAATGGGTATCGTATTACCCTCATGTACTAACTGGGTTGTGGAGGTCAGATAGGCAGTCGCTTCATGTAAAATACTGGTATTCAGCTGCATCCGGTTTGACTGGAAGCCGACCCCAACATAGTTGGGAAAAGGCTAGGCAGATGATGAGAAAACTTGAGCATGGTTTAAATATGAATACGGTTCAAATGATTGATCGTGAACTTTCGGCTTTCAAGTTACATACATTAAAAGTAATTCTGAGTACCATAAATGTATAGCAATTGGGCATACCTAACCTTATAACGTGTATTTACCTAGTATTTAATAATAATAATTTTGATTTAAAAGAGTGTCCATGGAGTTTCTTGCCCATTCTTCTCCATAGAGATCTACGCTTTCTAATGTGCAACTATAGTACTTTCACAAGTTATTATGCCTTGTGGCGCCGTGTGGTATCCGGCAGAGTAGAATAGAACCAACCCATTACACTGACGGGTGTCGTATAAGGCGACTAATGTCTGAGGCAGAACACCTTGCGCCTCAGTAGACCAGAGAATGGGCAGCAGCGTTTTCTGTTAGTCTCGCATCACTGCGATCTCCAATCCGCCTGTCAAGCGTGGAGATTACGGCAAATCCTCCCATCATGGGAGAGGCTTATGTCCAGCAGTGGACGTTATGGGCTGTTGTAGTAGTAGTTTTAGTATGCCTTGTGACTGAGACTGGGAAGCTTCGCCTTTTTTTGTTGTTGTTTTTTTTTTTTACTTTCAAAATGGCCTTAATGCCTTTAGTATGAGGTTGAGTTTGGGATTGATCCAAAACACCCAAATTGAACCGAATAAAATAAGGAAACATCAAGCGAAAAACCCTTCCCATAAATTTTATCGAATCCTGAATAATTTACGAAATCGTGTCCTACCATAACATGAATAAAACGATTTTTCAGTTACCGCCAATTTACATGGTCTATTTTTGTTTGGCCCGAAATAGCTGTAACCATGTTTTGTATCAGGAAATTATTCTAACCTCGGCTACGACCACGGGCACGCGTGATGCGACAGTGACTGCGGCGAAATTAACAAATGAAAGAAGTTCCTGTAAACAACTTATTTTTCTTCTTTTTTAATTCGTACGGAGCCTCAGTATGTACTGTAACAGTGTAACGGTCAGTTGAGACAGAATGGAAAAAATGAATGGCGTTGTGCGGCGCGTTGCGCGTTTTTACGTTTACGGAGAGGCGGCGTGTGCAGCGGCGGTGTCATCTGTCATATGTTTGTATTTGAGAGCGCACTGCCGCGTTGACCTAGGCGGTGCACGCGGCGGGCAACGCTGCATTTCAGCAAACACGCGTAAAATCGCTCCTTCGTAAAAGCTCTCATACATTGCCATATGTTTCAATTTTAAGCGGGCCGCACCGAACGACGCGCCGCCCGACGCCCCGCGTCTCCGTAAATGAGCCCTTAGGGTGATGCAGAGACAATACTATTTAAAATAATATTTAAAACAACTAAGAAAATATTTATAGAATATCGATACGGATTTGAAGCACGTCACGCGCATGCTCGCGTGGATTGCTGTAGGTAGGCTGATGATGATGACGATTATGACTCACGTGAAGGAAACAAGAGATGAGCGCCAGTCGTATAACCCGAGGCCGTGGTCGTGGCCTTTAGTGAGGATCGTTATTTCCTGATCTAAACTGTTCAGCAATGTTGATGTATTTCGGGAACGCTTAACTGTTTACCGATGTGATGTAGGAAGTTTGCTCCGAAAGTTCGGCAAGTTGTTACCGTATTATCGGATTTTGCAGTGTCGAGTGTCAACATGTCGTTAGTTGGTGTTGGATTTAAAATCTTGCTCAACTTATAAGACTGTCTCTTAAAACTTAAACGCCGTGTTTAAGTTTTAAGATAAGATAAGATATTTTATTTTGTAAATATGGGTATAAACACGGTTATTTTTAAATACGGCGCTGTGCCATAAGGTAGTGAAACGCGCGTGCATGACAATGTTTTTTTTTAAATGAGTTGCATAATGAAACTTACTAACAACATTATAACACCCGTTTGGATGATATTATGGTTATTATGACACTGGTTGTTTTAATGTTGTCAATAAGCTAACTGTTTCAGATAATTTTATAGAAGATTTATAGCATGGGTGTGGATAAAAATATTATTAGCAAAAGCCTCACAATTTAATAATAAAGATAAACAATGTCATAAAGATTGATGAAGTTTAATGACAATTTAATTACGGCAATTTATATCATACACAATTATTCTGCAATCAAGTTAAAGACACGGTTTTATCTTGTTAGATTACTCAAAGTTAATAATCTTGTTCCCGTTCTCGTTCGTCCAGCAGTAGCTCTGATCTCCAGCACGGCTGTTACGTATCTCTGTTGACAGCTCGAAATGATAGCAACTGGGCTCAGTGTCCATCAATTAACTGTCAAAAGGTTAGTTTCGTATTACGTATGATCAGTCGCGATCAAACATGACGTCATTGGTTGTCATCGTGGCTGATAGTCACCGTAACTCATTTCGACAGACGCTTTCATACCGATTCTTCTAATATTGCGATTATCTAAGCATAGTGGACATCAAATTGATGACAACTGAGTTTGATGTAGCTTCCGTGAAAGACGTTACGCCGTACCCGGGCTGTTAGTCACCGTAAAGTGACATCCACTCTGTGTAATATGTAATACCAATATTTTGACATTCACGGTTGTCATCAGAGTTCGGTGTACAACCGAAGCTTGTTAGTCACTGGATATCAAAAAGATACGTAATAGGCCTGCTGGTCCTAGTTTCGATTCACAGGTCAGGCAAAATTGTTGATGTCAATGGGCTTACCTCTATTAGATAATACTTAATCATAACTAGTGAAATGTGTGTACGTACTGTAAGTTGAACACCTTGTCTAACCCTTCGAGAATAACAGGCATGATATTATGTAATAATAATACAACATAAGCTTATATCAGGGTGTAAAAGACCTCATCACGAAGCCGTCAACCAAGCATCATCATCATCATCATTTCAGCCGAAAGACGTCCACTGCTGGACATAGGCCTCCGCCAAGGGGGGTTTTGCCATAATCGCCACGCTTGGCAGGCGGGTTGGCGATCGCAGTACGGTAGTTACAAAAGCAGAGAGAACGCTGCTGCCCATTCTCTAGTAAGTCCCTTAGTCGCCTCTTACGACACCCACGGGAAGATATGGGATGGTGCTATTCTTTACGTCCGACACCATACAGACAACATAACCAAGCATTCTGTGCATCAAACTAAGTAACTTTACGCAAAAATTATTGCTGGGAAACGACTTTTTTTGGGGTGAAAAAGCATGTTTTGTGGTAGAACTCAATGTAACGCATTCAAAACATTGTGCTGATGGATGGATTGAATAGTACGGGGGTCGTGGAGGTGTTTAAAGTAAAAATATTACATTAAAAACTTGTCATCATCATTCTCTTGTCCTTATCCCAATTAATTTGGGGTCGGCGCAGCCGTGTGTTATCCGGCAGAGTAGAATAGAACCAACCCATTACACTCACGGGTGTCGTATAAGGCGACTAATGTCTGAGGCAGAACACCTTGCGCCTCCATAGACCTGAGAATGGGCAGCAGCGTTTTCTGTTAGTCTTGCATCACTGCGATCTCCAATCCGCCTGCCAAACGTGGAGATTATGGCAAATTCCTCCCATCATGGGAGAGGCTTATGTCCAGCAGTGGACGTTATGGGCTGTTGTTGTTGTTGCAGCATGTCTTCTGCTTCCATACTCTCCAGTAGTCTCCATAGTCTCCCCAGCTTGGCCACATTTATATCTCAAAAACTAGGTACATTAAAAACTTGTATTAAAAAAAAAAAAAACTTGCAAAAAGTTGGAACTTTGACCCCCAATATCTCCGTAACTGGAAGGTTCCCAGGTATGGTGTAGAACAAAAAACCGGCTAAGTGCGAGTCGGACTCGCGCACGAAGGGTTCCGTACCGTTATCTATATATTAGACAAAACGGCAAAAAAATCACGTTTGTTGTATGGGAGCCCCCCTTAAATATTAATATTATTCTGTTTTTAGTATTTGTTGTTATAGCGGCAACAGAAATACATTATCTGTGAAAATTTCAACTGTCTAGCTGTCACGGTTCATGAGATACAGCCTGGTGACAGACAGACGGACAGACGGACAGACGGACAGACAGCGAAGTCTTAGTAACAGACGGACAGACAGCGAAGTCTTAGTAATAGGGTTCCGTTTTTACCCTTT
This sequence comes from Xestia xanthographa, assembly GCA_905147715.2. Taxonomy (NCBI): domain Eukaryota; kingdom Metazoa; phylum Arthropoda; class Insecta; order Lepidoptera; family Noctuidae; genus Xestia; species Xestia xanthographa. The sequence continues at coordinate 4,455,954 of LR990661.1, read as the reverse complement.
GGGTACGGAACCCTAAAAACTGATCGCCATGACGAGGAGAACAAGTGCCTTTCGGCTTCGTTGAGGTGTTTTACACCCTACGTATTCCCAGAGTGGTAGATATGAAGAGATGAGAGTACACTCGTATTTCCTCAGTATGTGATATTAAACTCTGTGAAAGGGGATTGCAGTTGCTCGCCGATTGCTATAATCCGAACATAAATGTTCAGGATTTAGTTCGGTCTGCTACAGAGAATTTCCAATAAAATTTGCTCGACCCCGATCGATATTATCGCTTATAAAATATTTATATGATGAAGACTTTCAACTGTATAACACTTTTCGGTAGTTTATTTAATATCTACAATTTTGACTTGTAACATCGTTATACATAATGTACCACGGCCAAAGAATGGTTTTTAGGGTTCCGTACCCAAAGACTTCGCTGTCTGTCCGTCTGTCCATCTGTCCGTCTGTCCGTCTATCCGTCTGTCCGTCTGTCCGTCTGTCTGTCACCAGGCTGTATCTCATAAACCGTGACAGCTAGACAGTTGAAATTTTCACAGATGATGTATTTCTTTTGCCGCTATAACAACAAATACTAAATCCAGAATAAAATTAATATTTAAGGGGGGCTCCCATACAACAAACGTGATTTTTTTGCCCTTTTTAGGGTTCCGTACCCACAGGGTAAAAACGGAACCCTATTACTAAGACTTCGCTGTCTGTCCGTCTGTCTGTCCATCTGTCCGTCTGTCCGTCTGTCTGTCACCAGGCTGTATCTCATAAACCGTGACAGCTAGACAGTTGAAATTTTCACAGATGATGTATTTCTGTTGCCGCTATAACAACAAATACTAAAAACAGAATAAAATTAATATTTAAGGGGGGCTCCCATACAACAAACGTGATTTTTTTGCCCTTTTTAGGGTTCCGTACCCAAAGGGTAAAAACGGAACCCTATTACTAAGACTTCGCTGTCTGTCCGTCTGTCCGTCTGTCCGTCTGTCCGTCTGTCTGTCACCAGGCTGGATCTCATGAACCGTGACAGCTAGACAGTTGAAATTTTCACAGATGATGTATTTCTGTTGCCGCTATAACAACAAATACTAAAAACAGAATTAAATCAATATTTAAGGGGGGCTCTCATACAACAAACGTGATTTTTTTGCAGTTTTGTCTAATGTTTTTAAATAATGGTACGGAACCCTTCGTGCGCGAGTCCAACTCGCACTTGGCCGGTTTTTTTTTGATAATAATGGTACGGAACCCTTCGTGCGCGAGTCCGACTCGCACTTGGCCGGTTTTTTTAATACCTCAAAAAGAAAACCTCTCATTTGTCCTTCACTTAAAAAAAATGTTTACTTTGCACATCTGTGTTTGGATCATAGGATTACACCATCCTACCAAATTTCACCTCTTTTGGTCGAGTAGACTCGGAGCAAATTGGCTGTGACACACGGACGGACAGACAGACAGACCCACGAGTGATCCTATATGGGTTCCGTTTAACCCTAAAAACAGCGGGTCTGAAATGGCCGCTTTAGCAGAATCCACGCAGAATCTTAGTATGAATCACGTTAAAAATTTTAAAATGGACTTTATGGTTATGCACATGAAACCCATTTGATGACCCACATGACTGGAATTGTAGGTATACAATTTATGTCAATAGTCTCGCGCCCTATTTAAAACCTACGAAAATATGGGTGTAGTATAAGTACCCGTATTTGGGAATTTGTTACGGCTCTGCCCGTTTGTGACATTATTCAAATGAATGGGCAGCAAACATAATGTTGTTTTCATGTTTTCCACACAACTTCAACCATTTTGTGTTTATATATAAACTTTTGATTACCTTATGATAAAAAGTTAAGATTTATTGTTCACTGTTCCCGCCCTAAGCTGGGTTGGCAAAAAACACGTCGTTCTTAAATAATTTGGCTTCGTTGAGTTTTAGTTCTTTACTTGTGAGAGCCGTCGTAAAAACTACTTATAGTGCAATGTGCAAAGCTGTAAAATCTCCGTCAAAATTAAGTAAAGTTGTTAAACAAAGTGCTGCTGCTTTCGTTTCTGTGTTTGAAAAAAAACCGGCCAAGAGCGAGTCGGATTTTTCCCTTTACATGAAATAAATAAATAATAAATATCGCTGGACATTAACACACAGCGCCATCTAGTGCCACACTAAGCAACGAGACTTGTGTCGTGGACACCAGATAGTTGATATACTACATAGATACTTTTTGTTTGTAAATACATACTTATTATACATATAAACATCCATGACTCGGAAACAAATGTCCATGCTCATCACACAAACATTTACTCCAACCGGGATTCGAACCCGGGACCCTAAGACCGTAAGGCAGCCTCGCTATCGCCATTTGGGTCGTCATTTGCGCCATTCGTGTCTTTACATGTATACTGTAAGACATTGCTTCTCGTCAAATTTCGTGATTCTAGGTCAACGGGAACTAGGTACCATTTAGGTTTTCGATCCAAAACCTATAACCCTACTTCCGATTGACCTAGAAGGTCAATCGGACGCGAAATCATGGTCTTACAGCACAAGTAAAGGGAAAAGTCCGAAAAATAAAAAAAGTTGAAAATTAAGATAGAAGAAGTTTTCGCGAAAATATAAATTTGCCCATATCTTTTTATCGTGTTGACTCAGGACCTTGATTCTTATACACCTAATACGGACCATAGACCTCAGTATCTGGTATAAACATTTGAACTTGCTAGGTCCATGCGTTTCTGAGAAAATCGGTGGTGACAGACGGACGGACAGACAGACAAAAAAGTAATCTTAAAAGGGTTCTTTTTCACCTTTTGAGGTACGGAACCCTAAAAATGGCAAACCTAATTTGCTTAAAGGTCGTGGGATAGTGCATCGAGGAGAGTGTGAAAGCAGTTTACCAATTAAACTAAAGTGAAAAGTATATCCTTTTTTAATTTTTTATAAAAAAAAAACCCCTGTTCGAGTGCTACAGATGGCTGAGCTGCTGATTATGAGATATTGGGTTCGATGCCTAGGTCAGATAGTTTTTTCAATTAGGTTTTCTCAGCTGTAGCCTGGAGTTTGGGCTTGTGCTAACAACAATAGGCTCGGCCCGCTCGACCCCTATTAAATAAGTACTCGAAACTTAGGAAAACTTAAACGTAACTGGCGAATTCTGAACGCATGCTATTATAGAGAGCCAGAATCTTTTTTACATGTAAATAATAGTAATTTATTTGATACGAAATTGCTGAGACAAGTCGGGTTATTATGTAGGTATCTTCTGTAGATCTGATTGATCGAAATTAGTTGTCCGAAATTCATAACCCTGAAGTAAATGATTTAAAGTTTTGGGTCGTTTCTGTCAGTTCAACGTAAACAGAAGCCCGCTCCAATATGTATTACATATTACTTTGATTTATTTATTTATTATAAGGCTTCTCAACAATAAGTACACTGTACATTATAATTTGTACAATGCAAACTAAGGTCTAAGCACCTCATCACTTACAGAAAAGCACAGCATGCACTACATCATGCGAATTGAAACAAGCATAGTTTGGAAAAATATGTAGATTACACATAATTAAAATAACATAGATTAAATTAAATTAGAATTAATTAAATTAGAGTTAATTCGATGCGGTCGCGCGACTAAAATGTTGAACCGACCGAATTGCGACAGCATCGCGCGAATTTAAATCAGGACACCTCTTCGACATCAATACGTTTGATCGCGGATTCGTACGACTAAAATTCGCGCGAACTTGCGATGATCGCGTAGTCGCGCTCTATTAGGACAACGCCTAGAGTCCCTGATTTCTAGGTTGTCGGTTCGAACCCAGGCGTACTTTGTGTAATTTAATTTATCATCACTGCTCTAAAAACGGCGAATAAAAACAATGTCTGGAAACCGGTATTCCTAGAACCAAAAATTCGAAGACATGTGACATCAACCAACCGCATGAGCCTGCGTGGTGTATTACAGCTTAATCTCTCTCATAGAGTGCAGTCTGATTAAATTTCTCGTATTGTTCTCAGCAAACTCTCACATTTTGATCTCTTACTTTGTTACACCATCTAGGTAATACATATGGAATGTACTAACTAACACAAACACACAACGCTAAAGAAATTAGTATATATACCCATATCATGGGAATGCATAAAAAATAACTCGTCCGCCATTTTTGGGCTTCCGCCATATTGGATTCAGAATGACGTTACTCTTACCATGCATTTTCATCAAAACTAAACATGAGCTCTATCGAAACCCAAAATTAGTTGTAGATGAAGGTCAAATTTAATTACAGGTGAAGTAAAAAGCGTGTTCGTAAAAAAAAACCGGCCAAGTGCGAATCGGACTCGCGCACGAAGGGTTCCGTACCAATATCTATACATTAGACAAAACGGCAAAAAAATCACGTTTGTTGTATGGGAGCCCCCCTTAAATATTAATTTTATTCTGTTTTTAGTATTTGTTGTTATAGCAGCAACAGAAATACATCATCTGTGAAAATTTCAACTGTCTAGCTGTCACGGTTCATGAGATACAGCCTGGTGACAGACAGACGGACAGACGGACAGACGGACAGACAGCGAAGTCTTAGTAATAGGGTTCCGTTTTTACCCTTTGGGTACGGAACCCTAAAAAACGAAACAGTCGTTCGAAATTCGAAACAAGAACACATCAACCACATAGACGAGATTCACTCGCGTGTGACGAAAAAGGAAAATTACATCGCACAGGATAGCAACTTCAGTTAGTCGACTCACGATGACTTGCATCTCTTTATCTAGCTTGTTAATGGCCTGGTTACATGTATGTATGTACCCGAGGTAAGTACGTTGCCACTTACCTATTCCGTAAGGCTCAGACTGCATGCAGGTATGTAAGTCTACCTACAGTGGCTTAGCTAGTACTGGGAGTCCGATATAAACCTAAACAGTTCAAGATCCAAGCGAAACTGAGACTAAAATAACCTGTTTCTACCACAATCTGATCAAAGTCCTATAAACAAGATTTGCAAAACTTGTTCTTTTATACGACTAGCGGATGCCACGCGGTTTCACCCTCGTAGTTCCCGTCTCCGTGGAAGCACGGAGATAAAATATAGCTTATGTCACTTATGGTGAATGTAGCTTTCTAATGGTGAATGAATTTTTGAAATCGGCGCAGAAGTTTTTGAGTTTATTCATTACAAACATACATACACACACAAAAATACAAAGATACAAATCTTTCCTCTTTATAATATTAGTGTAGAAAAATACAGAAGTATAGATTAGTGTAGATACTTAGCTACTTGACAACGACGAAACATTTCTATATTTAGGTAATCGACCGGCGACCTTTTATTTGTAGGGAACCAAAAATTTCAAAGGTACTTTAAAATTTAAACTAACAAAGCCTATATCTGTCCTGTTTGTCGGTCTGTTAGGCCCAGGGCTATAAATCAAGGGATTTATTATGATTATGATTACCTATAAGTGACTCTTGTACCATATTCTACGGCAAATGACAAAAGAGCGGAACTACGTTTTTTTTTCGGATGGGAAATCATCAAATGACTCCTCCCGCTCTGGCGGAGCAGAAGGGAGTGTCAGACTTGTACTGACTAAAACCCATCCATGTTCCTTCATTGCCCTTTGTGTTGGGCCGCGGTATCTCTTTCGAACAGTCCCGCAGCCCCGGCAGGCATCGGCCTACTAAAAACTAGTTTTGGAAACCCGAAACCCTTTTCCAAATTAAATCATAACGGAACATAACATTACGCCTGTAATAGAAGGGTTAGGCAGAGGTGTACCCATTAGTACCTACGCATGACGCCAGTCATGTATAAGTCGCATGTAGGGGGCGACCCTATTGCCATCAACGGGACACAAATCCATAATCTGTGGCTGCTACTGATAAATTTCAAATAGAAAACCCCAATAACATTTGCTCGACCTGGGAATCGAACCCACGACCTTCTGCTCAGCAGTCGGGCTGGTGACCACTAAACCAACGAGATAATCAACCAACCGGCTAACTTAAATCCTAATTGTACATTACTGCAGAATCCAGTAAGTAAGCCTTCCTGGCCAAGTATTAGTTAACCGGACGTTATATACGAGGCCAGAATGGCTTTCTTACTGGTTGAGGTTTGTATAATACTTTTCTCAAAAATGAAAGAAAGTTTAACAACAAATTTGTTTAAACACAATTTTATTGTCGCAATTGAATGTGAAATCCCGCCAGTCGTTGTTTTTTTTTAATACAAAGTTTGCGTTTAGTTTTGGAAATTGTTCTATTTTTACATTACATTAATGTTTTAGTAAAAAATGTAAATTATTGTATTTTAAACTCCATGTTAATTTTAGAATGGAAGTTTTAATACAACGTGATTTATAAGCTGAAATTACTAAATACAAACATAAAATCCCACACTATACTTCTAACACATTACTAATACAAAACGCAACGCATACTTTTTCTACGTCGCGTACAGTGTCACAGACTATAAAATGGCAGTAATATATTATGTATCTCATAAAATGTCATACCAAAAAGAGAGATATATATTGGGAGCCTTTACATACTTACATAATGGACAGTTGGAGATTCCAAATTTAAAATCTCGCTTCTTACTGGACAGTACTTATTCACAACTGTCCAGTAGGACAGTCTCCGGTAGAGTTCACTTTCTGGATACTTTTTAGAGATTTTATGGCAACATTACATACCATTTTATGGCAACATTACATACCATTTTTGAGAAAAAGACTATACCGTTAATCTGAAATTTATGTTACACGAGCCCGAGTCACAATTTGCTGTAATTTTGGTTTATGGGGACTACAGGAGCTAATCGCTATTTTATCATTCAAAAAAGCATAATTATGATTCACTGCAATAAAAAAAAAAAAAACAGAAAAATATATGATATTCTTTAGGATATATGCTAGTACGATGGTGGTACAACAAATCACGAACTTATGTCTAAAAATTTCTTTTAACGAGTAAAAACCATACTAAAATACATACGATCATTCTGATTTTTTGGTAAATAATTCTACAAGCAACATATTAGCATAAGAGTGTTTTATTTGTATAGTCCAATCAATAGATTTTTTGCAAATCGCGAAGAACTACTCATTTCGCACTATTCGGCCCGCAGTGACTAACGTAACAACCACTTTGTAGTGCAAGCTGATTAGAACTTTATTTTTACAGTATTTCAAACGAAGTTTGAACCACCACAAATAGAGTTGCTAATTTAGCTCCTGTAGCCTTAATCTACTCTCGTATATACAGTAATATTTGGGTCGTGTTGTAGTTCTATCCCTTCGATAAACTGACTGTATAAACCACCGGTAAAATAGCTTTGCTACAAGGGGAACGAAGGAAATGTTGTGGGTACTCACGTGGCCGTGGAGTGCTGATCACTTATTCACTTCACACCCGATTTTCTTCCACAGTGCACTACGTTTATATGTAAAATAGTCTGGGACGTCCCTTAATGATATATCTCACAATTATCTTGAGGGTTTCTGGAGTTTTCTCTGTTTTATACGGAGCCGGCTTGCGTGCCGCCCTTTTGATTTGGTGTTTGAACGAAAAGTGTCTATGTGTGTGTGCGCGCTAGTGAGGTTCGCGCAGGAAACGGAAACAAAGACGAGAAGGAATAGGGATGTGGTGACTTGTGCAAAAGACTAAGTTACCGGTTTTCGTTATGCTGTTTTTTAATACTTTAACATTATTCCCCCCCGCTGGCGAAATTTATTGAGACTGAAGAAAAAATACTATGACTAGGTCCATATGCACATCTTTCAATAATTGTGTAAGAGTGTGATGAAATAGATAAATATTATGTTATACATATATGTTGCAAATACAAAGACGAAAATATGATAATGAAAGGTTACTTAGATGAAAATTTTTGAAATTAGTTACCACCATCCGGGATGGGGCACAATTTAACAAGAGGTCTATTAATGACACCTTGACCAGTTTCGACAGTCGCAGAACGTGGTATACCATCACGACCGGGATAAAGTTTGATTATTTTTCCGAAACGCCAACGCAACGGAGGTTGTTGTTCGTCTTTTATAATAACAACTTGACCAAGGCGAGCTTGGTCAGTTGACCTAGTCCACTTCAGTCTTTGCGAAAGACTAGTTAAATATTCTGTATGCCATCTGGCCCAGAAGTCCTGATGCATGCGTTGAACAAGTTGCCAACGCTTGAGTCTGTTAAGTTTAATGTTTGAATAATCTGGCGTGGGTAACGCTGTTAAAGGTGCTTGCGTTAAAAAATGTCCTGGTGTCAGAACTGATACATCATTAGGATCCGTGCTCAGTGAGCATAACGGCCTTGAATTGAGTACTGCTTCAACCTGTGTAAGTAAGGTGTTTAATTCCTCATATGTGAGAATTTGAGTGCCTATGACTCTATACAAATGTGTCTTTACGGACTTGACGCCGGCCTCCCAAAGTCCACCGAAATGTGGTGCCCCGGGAGGGTTGAATTTAAATTCAATATATTCAGACTCACAGGCTGATTTCATCACAGTGGCTAATTGTGACTCCGCACCTTTGAAATTCGTACCACAATCAGAATGAAGTACGTTGCATCTGCCACGGCGGGCGATAAATCTGCGTAATGCCGCTAAAAAGGCGTCGGTGGACATATCGGATGCTAACTCTAAATGCAGTGCTTTTGTAGCAAAGCATACAAAGAGACACAAATATGCTTTTGTAGTACGTGCGCCACGATATCTATGCAAGGTTATATTAAATGGACCTGCGTAATCGCAACCGACGGCTTGGAATGCTTTTAATTGAGTAATACGTGCTTTTGGTAAATCTGCCATTTTAGGCTCAAATGCAATTGGCCTTGTGCGAAAACATTTATAACAATTAGATATGACTTGATGAATTGCTCGACGAGGAGACAATATCCAAAAATTTTGCAATAATAAAAACTGTAATGCTTGTAAACCAGGATGAAGATTATCATTATGTACTGATTGTATAATTAATTTGGTTAAGCGATGTTTGCGTGGAAGTAGAGCTGGGTGTTTTGTTTCATAATCGAGTTCAGATCGAGAAAGCCTTCCCCCCACCCGCAAAACACCGGAATGGTCCAAAAATGGATTGAGTTTTCTAAATGATTTAGGTAATGTTTTCCCTGCTGATAAAAGTTTAATTTCATTTTGGAATTCGGAAAGTTGAACATGTTTAACAAGCTTCATAAGAGCACAGTGAAGTTCAGCTTGAGTAAAATTATTTGAATATTTGGTTTTGCGTAAGGCACTAATAAATCTGTTACAATATGCTAGAATACGTTGAATTTCACGAAGTGATGAATATTTTTGAAGAAGATTATCGATGGGATCAAGATCGATTATGTTACTTAAAACTGTTGTACGCCTTTCGCACAGTACGTCATTGCTTGTGACGCATGATGATTGAATTGTATCGTTAGGCCAATGATTTTGAGATAATGATAACCACTCCGGTCCTGACCACCAGAGGGCATGACTGATGAGCTCGTCAGGTAGCAAGCCACGACTCGCACAATCAGCTGGATTTTGCTTGCCTGGTACATGGTTCCAGACAGCAGAAGGTAATTTTCGCTGTATGTTAGCAATACGATTGCCAACGTATACTTTAAAATTTTTAGAATTAGATTTGATCCATGCCAACACGATCATAGAATCAGACCATGCATATACGCCGTCTAGGTTTAGTATGTTAGAAAATAAATTAATGATGTAATGCATAAGGTCTGCTAACAAAGAAGCGCCACACAATTCCAGTCTTGGCAGCGTTCTACGCTTTGTTGGTGCCACACGCGATCGTGCACTTACGAGACAGACTTGATGATGATTTTGATTTATGTTGGAACGAAGATATACTACTGCCGCATATCCAGCCTCGCTGGCATCGCAGAATCCATGGATTTGTTAGCTTGATGCGTGAGCGTGAGTAATACGTCTCGGAATGTGAAGGTTTTGTAAATTGGATAACTGATTAGTGTACTCCGTCCAAGTTTGATGAATATCATCGGGTACTGGTTCATCCCATGACGTTCCTAGTAACCACAAACGTTGAATAAGAAATTTAGCTAAAAAGGTTAATGGTGTGAGAAGACCAATTGGGTCATAGATGCGAGCAAGCTCTGATAGCATTGTTCGTTTGGTACAATCGCGTGGAATTTGATTAACTTGATAATTAAAAACGTCTTTATGAGCGTTCCAGGCAAGCCCGAGAACCTTGACGAAGTGAGATTCACTATCGAACGTCAAAACTGGAACCAATTTATGTTCTTCTGGTAAATTTTGCAGTACAGCCTCATGATTGCTGGACCACTTTCTGAGCTCAAAACCACCAGCAGCCATAATTTCGGTCAATTCCTGCTGTAGCTGAATTGCCTGCTCTACGGTTTCACAGCCAGTGACTACATCATCCACGTAGAGATCTTCTTGCAGAACCTTAGCTGCGGTTGGATAAGACTCTTGTTCGTCTTGAGCCAGTTGATGCATAGTGCGAATGGCCAGAAATGGTGCCGACGAGACTCCGAAGGTCACGCGATTGATCCTAAATTCTTGAATAGGTTCTTCAGGTGAGAACCTGAAGAGAATACGCTGATAATCCCTATGCTCTTGGGTTACTATAATTCGACGGTACATTTGACGTACATCCGCTGATAAGACGATAGCGTGGAGACGAAACCGTAAAATGATATTTGTGATATCTGCTTGCAACTTACAACCAGTTAAAAGAGTGTCATTGAGTGATTTTCCAAGTTTATCCTTGGCCGAGGCATCGTATACCACTCTTAACCGAGTTGAAACACTGCTAGGCTTTACTACCGCATGATGTGGAATATAGTACGCGGTAGCAGACTGACACTCGTCAGATGAAACGCGTTCCATCTGATTACTTGTTAAATATTCCATGATATGTGCTTTATATTCGTCCCCAAATGAAGGGTTCTGAAGCAGGCGCTTTTCGAGCTGCTTAAAACGCCGAAGCGCTATATTATATGAATCGCTAAAAATTGGAAGCGATTGATCGCGAAATGGCAACTGAACGATATAACAACCGTCAGCATCACGTTTATGCGTTGACTTATAAATGTCCTCACAACGAACATCGTCTGCGGAGGCTGCTTGATTAACTTGTGATTCTGTAGGTACATGATCTATGTCCCAAAACTTCTGGATAGCAATGTCCAAGTTAGCATCCAGTGATACATGATTGACAGATGCTGGAGAAGATTCAACACTGGGATCAGCTGCTTTGGTCCTACCCATGAGAATAAATCCAAACACTGTGTTAATGGCTGTTGCCAAATGACTGCCGCCATCAATTTTGCCTGGTAACAAAATCTGCGGAAATATCTCTCCACCGATCAAAAGGTCGATGGGGCGAGACTGATGAAATTCTGGATCTGCCAGCTTAAGATTTCCTATATGTTGAAAATCATTGAGATTGATTGAATGTGTGGGCATATTACCACAAATTTTATCTAAGACTACTGCATCCATACTAAATGATATTCCTGAATTGCCTAATGGGCGGAGTTCAAGGAAAACTCGACTGCTTGAAGCAGTAGGAACGTCACCAATACCTGACATCGGTGTGTTACATTTAAAACGAGTCAGACCAAGGCGACGAGCACAAGCACTGCTCATGATATGACTCTGACTACCAGGATCTAGCAAAACACGAACCTTCTGATAAGTGTTGTTACAATCCTTGACCTTGACTTGAGCTGTGGCAAGTAAAACAAAGGTGGGAGTCAAGCCTCGTGATACATTGGATAATGTAGTAACAGGGGTAATAACCTGCTTTTTAACGCTATCTGCATTAGCCTGATTTGTTGTAGTCATATGGACTTGTGATGAAGATTGTTGATTAGGATTAGTCGATGGTTCCTTAGGAAAATGCAGTAAACTATTATGACGTTGATTACAACTCTTGCATGAACGGGTTGAAAAGCATTTAGAAGTGCGATGATTGGAACGTAAACAATTCAAACAAAGATTATGTTGTCTAGCAAGTTGAGCCCTTTCTTGAGGCGTTTTAGACATGAAATTATCACAATTAATAAGAGTATGTTTTTCTTTACAAATTATACATTCTAACGTGTTAGGCGTTTGAGCTAACAGTGAAGATGTTTTATTTGTAGAATCTGATTTGGTTTGATTATTACTTCTTTGACTATTGGGAGCTGATGATACCGTTGGTACATTTGTTAGAGATGAACGCTCCAATGCACTGCATCTATCTCCTAAAAATGTTTGAAGCTGACTAAATTGTGGGATATCACTGCCCGTACAAGAAAGCTCAAAGGCTTCACGAGATTTTTTATCAATTTTAGTTAAAAGAGAATGAAATAAAACAAAATCCCATTTAGAAGTGGGCAACCCTAACGACTCTAACATTGAAAGATTCTCAGCATAACTATCTAAGAGAGTACGTAAACTCTGCACTGATGCTGCACTAATAGATTTTAAATTACAAATTTGTTCCCAACATAAGAAAGCCAAAAACCTCTTATTGGTATATCGCTTGCTCAGCGCTTCATAAGCACTTGTATAATTAGCATCTGAAATAGGATATGCTCTAATTAAATTTATTGGTTCCCCAGAAAGGGAAGTTATAAGATATTGAAACTTTTCAACATTTGTTAAATCTGTCCGACTATGGACTAGAGTATTAAACAAATCAATGTAACCTGGAAAATCTTTAAATTGACCAGAGAAAGTAGGCAGCTTTATTGATGGCAATTTAGCCTGGTTTTTGTGTTCAGTTTTATGGTCACATGATGATGTTGACACTTTACCCTCAATTAAGTTTTCAGGAAAAAGTGTGCGTTTAGCTTCAAGAATTTCAAAATACATATCATCTGCCTGTTCCTGATAAGTGGTTTGTTTCTGAATGCAATCCTCATTTCCAAGGCCCCTATACTCACTTATGAGCTTGATGTGAGAGTCATTAAACACATCCATAAGTGATTCTAACCGTGAACACCATGTTTCAAAACGTGGTAGAAAACTGGAGTCGCTTAGACAATTGCGAGCACAGGTAACAGCATCTGATAATCTTTTAAAGGCTATGTTGCGTTTAGACTCATAGTGAGCCGCCATTGCTTCACTCATGATTGAATTTGAAATTCAGTAAAACTAATTTAAATATTTACTTGCTATATTATTTGAATATAGTTCTAAACTACTATTATAGAACCAGTATCAATTTATAAATGACTTCAAAAGTATTAATACAATTTGTTTACAAACAGTGGAAAATATTTTTCCTAAAACTTTAAATAATGGTATTCTACTTTTAGAGCTGGTATCACTGTAACAGAACGAATGGAACGAATTAACGTCTGATCTGACGCACAGCGTTCGGTCAACAGGTGGGTAGGTACAAAAGGAAACCTACTCTAAGAAGTTTGAATGTCGAAGGACCTTTGATATGATGAAAATACGAACTACACGTAAAAGTATTATTAGGAATGTTAAAATAATGATAATATAATAGTTAAAAACGCTGTATGTTACGTTTAACACTATATGATTATGAACCTAAACGCTGTATGTTACGTTTAGATCGCCTAGAATATGAACCTAAAACGTTGTATGTTACGTATAAGTTGCTTTTATGATAATTTAGCTATCCAAATGTTGCATGTTACATTGAAATAGCATTGACAACTCGTTCGAACACAGACTAAGTATGAATCCGCGGGACGAAGACGACGCGGACTGAACTAGTCGAAACTGGTTTTAAGATATTAAAGTTTTCAAACTCGAAGTTTGAAATGAGAATACTCCGAAAACACTTGTTGTATGTTAAGTATATGTTATATAGATATGATCAGACAATAAAATGAGTTGAAATATTATATTTTGTGTAATTTGATAGAGAAAAGATGGACGCCAGTCGTAGTACAACAAAGGAAATTTAAACTATTTTGATAGGTACATATATGAAATCCGGCTGAAGGCCCAAATAATGTTGTAGTTCTATCCCTTCGATAAACTGACTGTATAAACCACCGGTAAAATAGCTTTGCTACAAGGGGAACGAAGGAAATGTTGTGGGTACTCACGTGGCCGTGGAGTGCTGATCACTTATTCACTTCACACCCGATTTTCTTCCACAGTGCACTACGTTTATATGTAAAATAGTCTGGGACGTCCCTTAATGATATATCTCACAATTATCTTGAGGGTTTCTGGAGTTTTCTCTGTTTTATACGGAGCCGGCTTGCGTGCCGCCCTTTTGATTTGGTGTTTGAACGAAAAGTGTCTATGTGTGTGTGCGCGCTAGTGAGGTTCGCGCAGGAAACGGAAACAAAGACGAGAAGGAATAGGGATGTGGTGACTTGTGCAAAAGACTAAGTTACCGGTTTTCGTTATGCTGTTTTTTAATACTTTAACAGGTCGTTTAGCTTTGCGTTGAAGATCCAATCATCATCTTTTTCAACTATAAGCTCTTTGAAATTTTAAATTAGAAAAAGTTACAACATTGAACTTCGGAGGCTGTTTTCAACATTTCTAAGAATATTGTGACAGTATCTAGTTATAGTTATAAGAATAGGTAATTGTAAAGTTTTAGGTGTATTAAACTGTTAATACGATCATCACGAGGTTTTCTTTCTCCAAAGCAAGTGATCTATACTACCTATACTAATATTATAAAGAGGTAACATTTGTTTGTAAGTTTGTATGTTTGTAAGTTTGTATGTAGGGGGTAATCTCCGGAAATAATGAACCAATTTTAAAAATTGTTTCAGAAATTGCGCATTAATTGAACAACTGCTTCTTTGAAAAATGATGAGTCGTATTATGGTCTGAGGAGCCACATACATAATGTATGGTAACTTTTTTAATTTTAATACAACCGTGATCAGATTTTATCTACTAACTACTCTCAAATGATACAATGATAAATATTAATCCATTATGTTCGAAGTTCTGACGTGGCTCCTCAATCCAAACATTTAGATTGAGGTGCCACCTTTATGATTATATATAACTTTTGAAGTATTATACTACAAAATCGAGGTTCGATCCTACAATTTTTTTAAACTTACTATTATTTAAGTATATTAATTTCATTAAGCTACAAAAAATGGCTCCTCAATCCTTACGGACATTAGAAAGCTACATTATTCGTGAGTGCTATAGGCTATATTTTATTCCCGTACTCCCACGGGAACGGGAACTACGCGGGTGAAACCACGGGACGTCAGCTAGTAATATAATACGCACATGAATCTGTAAATCAAAGGTGCGTGTCTAGGTTCGAACTTGAGACCTATTTTGGCAGTCCGACAGTCATACCACTAGGCAATCCACTGCTATGTAATCTACACTAATATTATAAAGAGGAAAGATTTGTATTTTTGTGTGTGTGTATGTTTGTAATGAATAAACTCAAAAACTACTGCGCCTATTCAAAAATTCCTTCACCATTTGAAAGCTACGTTAAATCTGAGTAAGATAGGCTATATTTTATCCCCGTACTCCCACAAGAACAGGAACTACGCGGGTGAAACCGCGTGACGTCCGCTAGTGTTAAGTAATTATGTTACACAGCCTACACAGGGGATTTTGGTTCCAGTTAATTACCAATATACCACAGTTTTTTTTTTTGTTTTGTTTTATCCGCTACATGGCAATCTGTCTTAGAGACAATAAGCCATACATCTGTCCGATTTTCTATCTGTTTTGATGTTTTTATTTAATGAGCTTCTATGAGATGAAATGTTCCATCAGAAGCTACTCTTCAGTTTGTGGTGAATCTGGTTTTCAATGTTGTTATGTCTCTTCGTTTTAGTCTCACATGTCGAAGGCTACCCTCCTTATTTAAGACACGAGCAAGCTCGTTAGTATGGTTTGACAGTTTGCTCTGGTATTTAACGCTGTGATGGTTTATTTCTTGTTTAACGGTCTTTATTCTAAGATCCAAGTAAATGTATTTGTTGCTGATACACTGTGGGATGTTAAGCATTGTTCTTATTGCCTTGGTCTGAAACCTTTCAAGTATTTCAATGTTGCTCACGCTCGCTGAACCCCACAGTTGGATTCCGTATGACCAGATTGGCTTTAGGATGGATTTATATACTGTCATTTTACTTTGGTCGTTTAGCTGTGAGTGTCGTCCTATTAGCCAGTGCATACCTCGTAGTTTCGCATCAAGTTGCTTTCTCTTTGTCCAAATGTGCTTTTGCCAGTTGAGTCGTCTATCGAGATGCATGCCGAGGTACCTTGCATTTTCTTCTTGAGGTATTTCTTCGCCATTGAGCTTGACAGGAGGGCAGGTCTCTTTCTTTAGCGTAAAGGTGACGTGTGTCGACTTAGTCTGGTTAGCTCGAATTCTCCACTGTTTCAGCCACCTCTCCACTTTGTTCAAGTGACTTTGCAAGTTCTGTGACGCAGTTTTCGGGCTACTATGGGAAGATAGTAATGCGGTGTCGTCCGCAAAGGTCGCAGTCGTTGTGTCGTCTGATGTTGGAAGGTCGTGGGTGTATAAAAGGTACAATATTGGGCCCAATATGCTACCCTGTGGTACACCTGATTGAATCTCATGGAGAGCAGATAAATCATTGTTCTGTTTGACTTGGAAACTTCTTTTATCAAGGTAAGATTTGAGTATGTTTATAAATGAGTGTGGAAGCCGCTTCTTTAGTTTGTAGATAAGGCCCTCATGCCATACTTTATCAAATGCCTGGCTAATATCTAAGAATGCTGCTGAGCAGTACATACGTTCTTCAAAGCATCTGCCTATTATGTCGACAATGCGGTGCACCTGTTCAATAGTCCCATGTTTTTCTCTAAACCCAAATTGGTGATTTGGCAGTATGTCTTCTAAGTACTGTTTCATTCTGTTGAGCAGGATTTTTTCGAAGATCTTTCCTATAACGGGGAGCAAACTTATAGGTCTGTATGATGTTGTTTCCTGAGGTGGCTTGCCAGGTTTGGAGATCATCACCACTTGTGCTATTTTCCATTGACTAGGGAAGTGTTCCAGTTTTAAGCAAGCGTTAAAGATTTTGACCAGACTCATTATTCCTTTGTGCGGAAGTTGTTTCAGCAGAGTTGCATCTATGAGGTCATACCCTGGAGATTTGCCTTCGGTGAGATTTTTAATTATTGTTCTGACTTCATTTGGACCTGTACTTTTAAGAGGTGGACACATTTGTATTGCAGTGTCAAGGTAGGTCTTTATTTCAGCCGTGTGTTCATTACTACCTTCGGGGAATGGTTGGAATACGGCACTCAGATGTTCTGCGAAGGTTGCCGCTTTTTCCGGGTCAGATCTAGCCCAGCCTCCATTGCTTTTTTTAATTGGTGGAATTTGAGTTTTGGGGCGTTTCAGGTTTTTAGTTGCTTTCCATAATGAGTAGTTGGTGTCCACTGTGGGGCTTAAACTTGAGAGGTAGGATTGTAGATTGCTATTAACCATTGTTTTTATGAGTGTTGATAGTTCAGCGGAGCATTTGTTTAATAGTGCTTTGTCGTTTGGGTATCCTCTCCTATGCCAAATTTTTCTTTGTTTGCGGCGTTCTTTTGTCTTGTCCTTGATATCTTTAGGATATGTGTTAAGTTTGGTAGGAAGGCCCCTTTGCTTGGTCGTTGCAATGTCCGCTGCCCTATGGATGATCCTGTTAAGTTCTTCCACAGCATTTTCCAGTTCATCCGCTTTATTAATTTTGGTTCGCAAGTTTATTTCCGAGGCTATTGTGCTTTGGTACAGAACCCAGTTTGTCTTATTTTTGTTGTATAATCTGTTTGGTGGTTCTAACAACGTGATCGTCTGGTTAAGAGTAATGATAGCAGGTGTATGGTCGGATGTTAGATCTATGCATGATTCGATGCTAGTAAAGTTACTATCTATATTTTTTGCTATGAAGGAATCCAACAGGTCCGGGGTTTTGTTTCTATCCGCAGGCCAATATGTGGAGGGCACGCCACGATAGTGGCGATAAGTCCCCTCTTTGAGGAGTGGCTTGAGAGACGCCACGGCGCGGCGTCCTCACCTTCCGCCTGACGCAGGTCCTCACCGGACACGGAGTGTTCGGGAGGTTCCTGCACCGAATCGGGCGGGAGGAAACGCCCGGGTGCTTCCATTGTGAGGATCGACCGGAGGACACGGTGGAACACACGGTGGAGGTGTGCCCCGCGTGGGCGGAGCACCGCCGTGTCCTCGAAGCGGCGATCGGCGGCGGCGACCTCTCGCGTCCGGCCCTGGTGCAAGCCATGGTCCGGAGCGAGACGGAATGGGACGCCGTCACCTCCTTCTGCGAAGCAGTAATGCTAGAGAAGGAGGTGGCGGGACGTGAGAGGGAGAGAACCTCTCAACGTCCCGGCCGCCGCGGGAGACGCCCCGGGCGTCGGGGGCCACCACCACGTGGCCCCCGGCCACCGTAGGCGCGGGCCTGTGGACGGTGAGCTATGGGCTAGCTCGCCGTCCGTCCGTCTCATGACGACAGGCCGTGTCGACGGCGCGTTCGTGTTCCACGCGCGCCTCAAAGAGAGTCAGCAAAAAGGAAGGGGTCCGTAAGGACCGATGCCTGCCGGGGTTGCGGGACTATTCGAAAGAGATACCGCGGCCCCGGAACACAAAGGGCGATGAAGGAACATGGATGGGTTTTAGTCAGTAAAAGTCTGACACTCCCTCCTGCTCCGCCCAGAGCGGGAGGGGTTATTTGATGATTTCCCATCCGAAAAAAAAAAAGGCCAATATGTGGGTTCTCTAGTGGTGAAACATTCCAGTTTGTACCTTTGAATTACTTTTTGTAGTTGCCTTCCTCTTGGGTTTATCAGTCTGGCGCCCCAATGGAGGTGTTTAGCGTTGCAGTCACCACCGGATATGAATCTTGGGCCCATCGTATTAAAATATGACTCAAATTCATCCGCAGTGATTGTGTGTCTGGGGGGGCAGTAAACAGCTGACAGAGCAGTTTCGATCGCGTTATCTATGATTTTTATTGTAGTAGCTTGGATCTTATCTGTGCAATAGTTTTCCATAGGGTAGTGTTTAATATTGTTCTTGATGATTACAGCCGTTCCACCGTGGCTATTACCAGATGGGTGATTTGTTGTATACACTGAGTAGTTTTTGAATGCGATATATGATTTTAGTGTGAATCTAGTCTCAGATATCAGTGCTACGTCAATCGATTCCAAGTGCAGGAAAGTTTCAAAATCTTGACGTTTTTCCGTCAAGCCGTTGGCGTTCCAAGTTACAACTCGGAATTTGCAGCTTTAAAAGAGCTATTAAGTTTTACACCATAGTAAATTTTGATTACCGTCATATGTGGTTACCATCAACGCAACTTCCTGTATGTTTTCAACATTCATTATAAAACGGGAAATTGTTACCATACGTGTAACTGATGGGTAATATAATGATAGCATACTGACAGGTGATGGTATCAGAGGGTTTTTATGTCATTTTCGGTAATAAATTACTTCACTACATATTATATAATAGACAAAATGATTCAAGAGGACAGTTTTAGTATATAATTTGCGGGCGGGCGAAGCCGCTAGTCTATACTAATATTATAAAGAGGTAACATTTGTTTGTAAGTTTGTATGTAGGGGGTAATCTCCGGAAGTAATAAACCAATTTTTAAAATTGTTTCACTGGTAGAAAGCTACATTATTCGTGAGTGCTATAGGCTATATTTTATTCCCGTACTCCCACGGGAACGGGAACTACGCGGGTGAAACCGCGGGACGTCAGCTAGTAAGGTATAAAAAAAAAACTTTTGTCAAAAAAACAAGCTTGTAAATTAAAATTATTAAAAGAAGAATACAAGGTATATACAGGGTAAAAAATTTCAACGGGGTTGTAAGGGGAACCTTTACCGTTGCAGTTCAAGAAAATGGTCTTGGGAGACTATCCATATTTTTTCGTGAAATTTTTGATTCCCATTCACAGATTTCACAAAACATTTTTTTGATGCCAATCGATCCTTTTTCTAATACCTACTTTCCAAAAACTTCTACAGGCCAACCCAGGTTGGGATAAGTGCTTAAAACGTCGGAAATTTCAAAACACTTTTCCTATTCCCATATATTTCCCATACATTTTGTTTATTTTAATTTTTTTAGGGTTCCGTACCCAAAGGGTAAAAACGGAACCCTATTACTAAGACTTTGCTGTCTGTCCGTCTGTCCGTCTGTCCGTCACCAGGCTGTATCTCATGAACCGTGACAGCTAGACAGTTGAAATTTTCACAGATGATGTATTTCTGTTGCCGCTATAACAACATACTAAAAACAGAATAAAATTAATATTTAAGGGGGGCTCCCACGGTGCTTCCATTGTGAGGATCGACCGGAGGACACGGTGGAACACACGGTGGAGGTGTGCCCCGCGTGGGCGGAGCACCGCCGTGTCCTCGAAGCGGCGATCGCCGGCGGCGACCTCTCGCGTCCGGCCCTGGTGCAAGCCATGGTCCGGAGCGAGACGGAATGGGACGCCGTCACCTCCTTCTGCGAAGCAGTAATGCTAGAGAAGGAGGTGGCGGAACGTGAGAGGGAGCGAACCTCTCAACGTCCCGGCCGCCGCGGGAGACGCCCCGGGCGTCGGGGGCCACCACCACGTGGCCCCCGGCCACCGTAGGCGCGGGCCTGTGGACGGTGAGCTATGGGCTAGCTCGCCGTCCGTCCGTCTCATGATGACAGGCCGTGTCGACGGCGCGTTCGTGTTCCACGCGCGCCTCAAAGAGAGTCAGCAAAAAGGAAGGGGTCCGTAAGGACCGATGCCTGCCGGGGTTGCGGGACTATTCGAAAGAGATACCGTGGCCCCGGAACACAAAGGGCGATGAAGGAACATGGATGGGTTTTAGTCAGTAAAAGTCTGACACTCCCTCCTGCTCCGCCCAGAGCGGGAGGAGTTATTTGATGATTTCCCATCCGAAAAAAAAAAAAAAAAAGGTGGGCTCCCATACAACAAACGTGATTTTTTTGCCGTTTTGTCTAATGTAAATGGAAAAAATTGGAGTACAAAAAAGTATTACTTAAAACACATAGTTAAACTAGGTACTATCGACATTTCTCAGTAGAACAGGAAAAAACAAAACAACCAGGTAAATTGCATACCACCGCAGACTACACTAAGGTTACTGAACTTTGGTAGGCGATAGTAGGCCTAATGCATAAAGTGTTCATTTGCGTTCTCCTTGATAAGTTGCTAGTGTTAAAAGTTGACGATGCAATAATACAAGGAAAACTGGATGCAGTTGTAGGGCTTAGTGTACACTGATGGGTTTGCACTTTGCAACTTTACTTTACATTAGGTTCATGCCTATTGGTGATTAGATCGCTTTTAGCGATAAGACCGCCCATGGTGTCACCTTGTAAAATGTTCTACATTTTTGTATCTGTAATTTTTATGGTGTACATAATAAAGAGTATTCTATTCTACGTACTGCTAATGAATTAAAGAAGATCAGCGGGCCTAAAATGGGCCGCTATAGCAGAATCCACGCAGAATCTTAGTATGAATCACGTTAAAAGTTCAAAATTCTTGAAATGGACTTTATGTTAAAGTCCATTTTTAACGTGATTCATATTATGATTCTGCTAAAGCGGCCATTTTAGACCCCCTGATGACAGGGTAAATATTATAACATAACAACAGCAGAGCCGCCATTCACCCGCATTTCACTAGTTATTTTAATTACAAAAGTAATCGCCTGAAACATTAAGATAAAGTTGATTTGAATCAGACAGAAAATACCAGAATGATTCATACCTGTTTATTTTTTAGCACGAATAACGTAACGAGTTTAAAGTCGACAGTCATCGTGACTATTCGGTCTAAAGTCCAAACTAATCTCTCAGCTGTAATAAAATTCAGATACAAAAATAATTAAGCTGATGATGAAGTTATAACTCTTTACAATGTGTGCCGTAATCATTTTGACTCTCCGGACTTAGTAAGGAGTCTATGTTACCTGGTTCTTCGAACAGTTCATGTACGTGAGATACGCACTCGACATCTATTTGCTACTAGCCTCTGTAAATCCAACGCTGCGCTGGCTCGCGTTCACCACTTCATCGTTTAGTTGAGACATACAACAATGAGTTCCATTCCATCGACATTCTTTTTCTAAGTAAAAATGCATTTAGGAAGCAAATCCAAGCAACCCTAAAAGACCAGCAAACTACTGTGTAATTTTCATTTGATTTCAGTATTCATTATTATTTACAATTTACAAATCTATTAAAATAAACTAAACTAAAAACTGTATAATTAGATATTTAATAACGTACCATAAGTTAACTAGACACACAAATTAAAATTTTATTTTATATTTTATATGTATAATCACACACATTTAAAAATCTTAGATATTAGTTCCAGGACAATGACCGTTGTTTATGTATTGATTTGTGTTGTTACTAGCTAGTTTTTAAATACTTTAAATTGTAATCTGTGGTTAACCATACGAGTATATTAGTTATAGGTAAATCATAGATTTAGAAAAATTATAAATAAGTAGGTATACCCTGCTAAGGCTGTTTTATTGTTTAATCTTTTTGTGCACAACTGTTCATTTTCTGTCGTATAGCTAATCCGTCGAACTCTAGAATATGACGAATCCACGAATCAGTCGAGTAGCGAATCTGCCGAACTAACTAATCTGTCCAATCCAAGAATCTGTCCAGTACCGAACAAAGGAGAACGTTGTGGGTAGCATAATTGTTTTAAAATTTGATATTTAAATTATTGTTACAAATTCTTATCGTGCTACTGTTTGTTTTTCCTTAAATAAACAAATAAATAAGCTAGATCCGTGTTATGACAATATTTCGGACTTTGGACGTACAAAAAACATAATCACTTTAGAGTCATAACCGGTAAAAACACATATATAGTGTCTATAGCAGGTTTCGTTATGAAAGAGATCTGGTTTTTAACAACTTTAAAATATCATAACATCACGCCTGTAAGCCCCGAAGGGTCAGGCACAGGTGTACCTAATAATGTTATATTTAAGTCCTATGTAATAGGGGCGAGCCTATTACCATCAACTGGGCACAAATCCAGACTCCGTCGCTGCTACTCAGAAATTTCTAATGAAAACACCCAATAACACTTTGCCCGCCCCGGGAACCGATCCTAGAACCTCATGCTCAGCTGTCGCTTGCGACTATTAGACCAACGAGGCAGTCAAATCAAATCAAATCAAAATATTTTATTTCAGGCCTAGATGGGCACTTATAAAACGTCGAAAAAGGTGCACGGTTCGCGTTAGTCGTTTTCATGGAGAAGAAACGGCAAAAAACTCCATGGTCACTCTTTAACCTGTACCAAAGATGTAAAACTGTTACTTTTCAGAGCCTTCTGTCAGTCTTTTTACCACCACTGACCTTAGGGACAATGCTGACATTGAAAGGGAACGGAGGGCTCTGTCCGTACGCGCGAATATGATAGCCCGCAGGTTTGCTCGATGTACTGCGGACGTAAAGGTGACGCTCTTTAGAGCATTCTGTACCACCTTCTACACTTGCAGCCTGTGGGAGAATTATTCGTTAGCGTCGTATGGAGCCCTTCGTGTTCAATTCAATAACGCGTTCTGGAAACTGATGGGGTTGCCATGGCGTTGCAGTGCGTCAGGGATGTTTGCCGCGGCGCGTGTAGATTGTTTTTACGCAATAATGCGGAAGCGCGCAGCATCAATGGTGGCTCGCGTCATGGCCAGCCCTAACAGGGTTCTGAAAATGATTGCTGGCAGAGTGGACTGTCCTTATGTGGTTCGCTGCTGTCAGTTACATGTGCCACCGTATCGTGTTATTTTACTTCGTGGCAATCTTTCAAATAATTATTATAACTTGGTAGTATTTCTTATATCTACGTTACTTCACCGCGGTTTTTAGAGAATTAAAAAATAATATTTTTTAAGAATTGCAACCTTCGTATGCCTCTCTCATCTGACACATGACGCGGTACGTCACTTTTTTTATTGGCGCGTTATCGACACCGCAAGAAAAAATCTTTCTCGTCAAATTATTCATTTATAACTAAGTTTACATTACATTTTACCAAAATAACAAAATGTCGAGTGACAGGAAGTGTACTAAGTGCATCTTTAGTGAAATTCGTAAACCCGAAACAGAAATCCAAGCATTTACAAATAACGCTCGCTACCGACCAGGACGTAAATTGGAAGGACATTATTTATCAGAAGACATCAGAGACGAAGCAGGAAAAGTGTATTCCTGACAACAACTTGGATGCCCGACTTTAAATGACCCCCGGATACGCGATATCCACAGTGCTCATTGAAGCACTAAGGGGGTTGTAAGCTCGTTAAAGCTTTTTTCCTCCAGTGGGTACGCGATACCTCAGTAACACTACTACTGGTTACTAGCTGGATGGTGATCTATCAGTGGAGATACGAGATATCCTTTAGCTGAGTCTTTGAACGATGCTAACACTGAAAATCTAATGGCATAGCATTCAACGGCAGGTAAGTGCCATTTTCAAGACCAGTAACACCTCATGTTACTAGCTGCATGGTAAATTATCAGTTTGACACGCGGTGTCCAGCTAAATTTATCGAACAATGCTAGCAAAGGGCAGGTACTTTCATTACCTTGATCAGGTAATTACAAAATTGTGCTATATATCCATGACCATGCAGGTCGTAAGACGACCCTGCTTAACTTAGCACATCCCGTGTGTGTTATAACCTTGCAAATGCATTATACTCTCGCAGTGAATGTGGAACCATTCCTTGCCTGGATTCCCATCAGGGAGTAAAGTTGCTGGCTGGCTGACATACATTTGTCAGGACCACACATTCTTAAGTACGAGATACTAACAGCATGTTAAGCCCATATAATGTGTTTTTAATAATAATAACTTATTTATTTCGAGCAACAAGACTCAGCGTTAGTAACAATATACTTACAAACTATGTTAGTAATACATTTACAAACAAAATAAAACAGAAAACAGATTGTGACATCATTGCTGCAAAGTGACTGGCGCAGATTTAGCTTGAACATCAAGTATAAATTAATGTTACACATACGTTTAACTAATGAAAACACCAGCCCAAAAAGTGTATTTATTCTATTTTGGTGGAAGTTATGTCAGACTATACAGGATATTTATAATATCTACATGCCTAAATACGAGATATTTACAGCATGTTATAATCCACACTATGTGTGTAAGCTTTGACGTCAAGTATGATATTATCAAAGAACCCTGTGGCTATGCCATAAACTTGTCATTTTGATCTTTCAGCGATGAAGTAATATTTACATTTAAACATAACACTTTTCATTCAAATAATAGAACAAGATTCTTTGTTCACTTAATACTATGAGAGAACAGCTGATGGAAAATGTTCCAGACACTTATGACAGACTTCTGTTTCACTACTATACATATGGTGAACCAGTGAACCAAGGTATTGAGATGTTCTAAACTAAATTAGAATGTTACTGTTATCATAAGCAAAGCAACCGATGAATGGCTTGAATGACACTGCATAACACAACCTACCAATGTTCAATGTCAACCTCGAGATTAAATTAATATTATTTATATTTCCTTTAATGAAATGAAACACCAAACCTATAAGGACAATAGTTATATTCTTAGCTTATTATGTATATTTCCAAATAACTAACACATGTAGCCAAAGAGATTTTACCACCAACAACAAGAAGATCAATTAATCTGTTTGTGCCTAGCACAATAAAATTCAACACCCAAAAAAGTATCCCGTTAACAAAAATCTTTCAAGACTGAACACAATAATAGATACTGGAATGCTAAGTCAGTACCCCCAAAAGAGAACACATCAAGGATGGTACCGGAATGATTTAACCATATTATATACCAGTTATAAAGTAATGATCTGGGTACTTGGTTTAAGTACAATGGTTCAAGAAACCATTTGTTATCAAATCTATACACCATAATGTCATAATACTCAAAACTATTAGTATTGAGAGGGAAAGGGTTACAGACTTACAAAGTTTGGAGGTCATAACAGCCTGTCAATGTACAAATGACATTAACAACTAAACCTGTTTTAGTTCTAACCCTTGCTCCCGGCCGTGCCTCGTGAGGCACAGTGCATTGTTATTTTAATTGTGTCTGTAATTGCGGGTATTGAAGTGTTAAATCAAATTGCAAAGTGGAACTAAATCCCACCCCAGCTTCGAAAAAAGATAATATTCTTATCATCATTATGTATAAGCCCAATCTAAAATAACATCTCCAATAGTAACCTATTGCTTTATCTAGCAATCCATAGATACAATATTAAATTATGGGTATATTAATCATGCAATTTTTTTAAGTACCCCTTAAGTCCAAGAGTATTTTTGGAAGGGTTGTCATGACCTGATAGATTTTCCTGCATTGCATTGCATTTTAAAATCACTTAAACCTTACCCATAATAATTAAGCACCTTTCTTAATCATATTGTTGCTGACTCATACCTTAAAACTAAAATGAAATATAATTATTACTTTGACTGCCTTATGAAGATAGTAGTAAAACATAACTTCATTGCTCCCTGGTTCCGGGCGTTGACCCCTATAATCAGCTGTAGCCTACTAGAAAATGAACCATGCTGAAAACAAATTAATCCCTATCAAATAACAACAGATAATTTGGCATGTCATCTACCTACATTGAATCATAACATAAAATTAAAATCACAATTAAAATACCCGAAAAGATAGATGGGCAGACATTATTGTGAGATTTATACAAACTCATAAAAATAAATTTTAACTAAGAAATCTCATTTATTCTCAGTTTTCATTACCAATTGGAGTATTGGCTTTAATAGCTTCATAGCTTTCTATTGAAAATAACCATAAAGTGAAACAAAAGGGGGGGGGGGGGGTGCATGCGAGTGCAGAGATCAATGGATTGTGACTAGAAGATAAAATGCCATACATTTCGTGTAGAGCTAATAAAATCCAACTAAAATTCATAACAATTGACAGTACATTACGGCAACGTAGCCAATTACCTACACAATGTTGACTGAATATGGTCAACACATATCCACTAATTGCACAACATTTAGTCAATTCTTTAGAATTACTAGATGATTAAACAGGAGTGTTCGAGACCCTTGAAAGACATTGTCATGAAAACACTGCTGATTCTTGTAGAAGTTCCTAATATTTGAAATAGTTTGGGAAATTATACTAATATAGCAAATATTCATCGTGGAGACCAGACCTCTAAGTATTATATTTTTTCTACTATGAAACCGCAAAAACTTATTGCTCCTTTACAAGGTGCCTGGGAAAACATAATAATAACAATGTTTTTATTTATATTGTTTCTATCATTATAGGAATAATAGGTTAAAAAATGAATTATAAACGAAATCATAATGTACAAAATGTACCAGACTAAAAGTATTAAGCAGAAATCAGTTTCTAAGACTTAAATACAAACAGTTTTGAGAAAATAGCTCAACTGTCCTTTTCGAGCCAATTGACTAAATCTCAAATTCTGTTTTACCAGTAAGGAGTGAATCCCTTAACATTCATAATATTTAGTCATAAGACTACCAGACCCTTAGCAAAATTTTGAGCTTTATTTATACTATGTACTACTAGGTACTAATTAATAATAAAAACAGTTTAATCCACACTGTAATAAAGAGGTTTCTCTTTCTTTTCTTATTAATTGTATGTAACTATATTAATTGGTGATGATAGAGTGAACACTTTAATATCCATAATATTTGATCAAGGATCTACCTAGCCCCTTAAAAAATGACTGAGCTTTATTGATAAGAAGTACTTACTACTAGGTACTGATTAATAAAATCAGTTTAATTCTCACGACAATAAAGTGAAGAGATTTCTGTATTCTGATTAATTGGCTGTAATATTAATTGGAAACAGTGTTTTGAATGGACTCGGGCTCTTCTACTATTGAACAATAGTTAGACATTGTATGTGATCATAAAATCATTACATTAAATTTTTTATAGTTATACAATCACCTTTTGAGACAATATATCTATGGAACTCTATACTTGCCTTGTTTGCACTCTTCTGTTGCAAGTATTGTAACAAAAGGCCCTAAGTGAATAAACATTGCCTTGGTTGCACTATTCTGTTGCAAGTATTTTAACAAAAGGCCCTAAGTGAATAAAAATAATGCCAGTGGCATTCCTTGATAGTACTTCCAGACAATTCAACACTAAATAATGGAGTTGATGAGCCTTTTTTATTTGCAGACACATCTATAAAATACTAACACTACAACTAGATTTCAAATTATAAAATTACTTACTGAGAGATCTGAGGCTATCATTGCCTCAATCATAGAATCTATCAAAAGTATCATTAATTTCGTCATAGTTTGATAATATGAGCAAAATTTAGAAAACAAAGACATTGATTGTTCTCCTAGCTCTAACTTTAACCCATTGGAGCAATAAAACAGTTATTAAAATATATCAAACCCTAATATTCGTAAGTTTGTCAGATTTCAAGTGAAAGGGGCATCTAAACTCCAGAATTAAACTCTCACTATACAACCAAAACAACAGCTCAAATTAGAGCTGGCATCAACGAAGTCAGACATAATGTGGATTACATGGTTATCAAAGTTATTTTACAAAATGTAATATATTTATTGTAAAGTATCCTTGAAGCTTTATTATGGAAGCTTTAATATTCTTACAGAAGAAGGTCCAATGTAATTATCACAGATCAACACTCAGAATTACTTGCATTTTAATCAGTTAATAAATTAATTATTGCAGCCAACTCTGAACATCTACCAAGTTATAATAATTATTTGAAAGATTGCCACGAAGTAAAATTGGGAATCAAACGAGCTTACCTGTTAAGCGAAGTCTTGATTCAAATTTTATGAGTGGCAATCTGAAAAATAATTACCCACCCGCCGCTATAATATAGTTAACACTAACAGCCCCAAAGCTGCAATAATTAGTCTACCTAATTCAATTTTAACCTTTCAGGAAAATATAGTGAATATAGGTATTTGGAACTACTCTGTACATAAAACAGAGATTGTTCCAATGATAAGATCTCTAAAATGAGTGACGTACCGCGTCATGTGTCAGATGAGAGAGGCATACGAAGGTTGCAATTCTTAAAAAATATTATTTTTTAATTCTCTAAAAACCGCGGTGAAGTAACGTAGATATAAGAAATACTACCAAGTTATAATAATTATTTTTCAGATTGCCACTCATAAAATTTGAATCAAGACTTCGCTTAACAGGTAAGCTCGTTTGATTCCCAATTTTCTAACATTTAGTTTTTAAGGAATATGTAACTAACCCTATATGAGCCTCCGTTCGAATTAAAGTTTTTGAATTTGAATTTGAATTTACACGTGCAGTCTGTGGATCAACTTTACACGGCGGGCTTACAACGCTCTACGTGTTCAGTACAATGACGCGCTGAGGGCAGTGTTGAGGAAACCCAGGTACTGCAGTGCTTCCGCAATGTTTGCGGACGCTTACATCGATGACTTCTTCTCCATCATCAGGAAAAGAACTGCATCGATGATGAGCAGGGTCCGTGGTAGCACCAACACTGTCCTCAGAGCGTTAGCGTGCAAAATTGACAGTCCGTTTACTGTGTGCTGGGCAAGTGTACACCTGCACAGAAATAGGAAATTGAGTGAATTACCATTGTGCACTTATTTAACTTGTTTGGTTTACTAACAAATTACTAACACCTTTTTATTTTTTCTTTTATTATTTTTTTTGTGTGTACTACTAACAACCCTACTAACGCTTTCTTTGTAAAAATGTATATGGACGTGTGTCTGAAATAAAGATATTATTATTATTTAACGCCGTGTGGTATCCGGCAGAGTAGAATAGAACCAACCCATTACACTCACGGGTGTCGTATAAGGCGACTAATGTCTGAGGCAGAACACCTTGCGCCTCCGTAGACCTGAGAATGGGCAGCAGCGTTTTCTGTTAGTCTTTCATCACTGCGATCTTCAATCCGCCTGCCAAGCGTGGAGATTACGGCAAATTCCTCCCTCTATGGTAGAGGCTTATGTCCAGCAGTGGACGTTATGGGCTGTTGTTGTTGTTGTTGTACTACTACTTTATGGATATTAAGTACTAATCAAATGCTGATGTCAATAACTAAGCTTTCCTCACTAGACTGTGGAACTGGATCTTGATGTTTTATTGGCAAGGAGGTACCTAAAGCTAGGACCGAAGATGATTTAGACACGGTTTTCAACCTGAAAAAGTTCAAAACGGTGCCCAGAACATCACTTAAACCTATATGAAGAAATTGTGATCATCATCTGCCTAGCCTTTTCCCAACCATGGTGAGGTCGGCTTCCAGTCTAACCGGATGCAGCTGAATACTAGTATTTTACATGGAGCGACTGTTCTGACCTCCACAACCCAGTTAGTACTGGGTAATATACGCCTTGGTAAGACTGGTTGTCAGACTTTTTGGGCCACTGACTATCTGTAACGACTGTCAAAGATCTACAAATGACAGCCGGGACCAACATGTTAACGTGCTTTCCGAGGCACGGAGGAAACTCGGTATGTAAGGGTGGTCACCCATCCACAGACCAACCTAGCACCCATAATGGAAATCTGGAGTCTAGATTTGTGCCCGGTTGGCAATAGGCTTGGTCCTTTTACAAGGGACTTAATCATAACTGGAAAATCGTAGCTGTGCCTAGTACAGGTTTTTCTGTACAGGTCGCGGGCCGGCACGAAAGTCTAGCGGTGACCGTTATTGCGCAGAAGTAAAAAGTAAGAATGTCTTGGGCGTGCGTTGCGCCGATTGGCTCTCCAGTCGCATAACATGCGCAGATATCCCCTCCAAGTTTCGTTCAGCGCTAGACTTACGTGCCGCGACCTGTACCTACTAATATACACCAAACCTAGGCGAAATCTGTAGGTGTACTTACATGCAGTCTTAGCCTTAGAGAGTATAAATAAGTGGTTATACTTAGAGTGTACAAACATGACATGTAAGTCATATAACCAGGCCATTAACAATCTAGATAAAGAGTTGCTAGTTATCTTGAGTCGACTAACTGAAGTTGCTATCCTGTACGAGAGATTTCTTTTTTAGTATTTAAAAAAAAAAACACTTTCCAAGAACTCCATAGATGGCGTTGAACTGACTACGTCAACTAGGTGCCAAAGACAAAACAGTGGACAAAACGCTTGGAAAAAAAAACTGCGTCACGTCACATACGCTCGTTGACTGACACGTTCGTTTGCTTAAGCTTCCGAATTTATTCTAGTTTTCTCGCGCTTTGTTAAAAATCAGTTTTTTACGTTCCGTTCCTTGCAGTAACTTACCAAGTTCAGCGCCATCTATCCAGCGACTAGGGAAGAGTTAAAAGAAAATCCCTCAATTGTTTATTATCATAACATCACGCGCGTTTCTTGAAAAAAGGAGCCGAGCCTATTGCCATCAACCGGACACAAATCCAGACTCAATGACTACACTTTGCCCGACCCGGGAATCGAACCCAGGACCTCGTGCTTAGCAGTCACGTTTGCAACAACTAGACCATCAAGTCAGCGCTTATTAGTTGCTTATTATTCAACCGATATAAAAAAATACCTCCAAGGTTAATAAAAATAAAAATCATACTTTCATTTATATTTTTATTTAAAAATATTAACAATAAATACAAGCAGTAGTTCGAGCTAAGCCTTATTCGATACTACTGTGCTTAAAAGTTAACAGAATTAAGCAAAGTTAAACTTGCCCAGTAAATGCTAAAATTTAACTACTTCGACGCTTAAGGTGCTCTGTCAACACCAAAATCGCGCACACTTTCCATTTGTATGGGAGTAAACGAGACGTCACTATTACCACAGAATAGATAATTGTACTAGCGTACAGAAGTTGCACTCCTTTGATCTTGAAGAAAACCGACATTTTAAATACCTAGACTGGGTGCGCTCGATCTAAATTGTGCCTTGACGCCACGCGTTAGCGTATTTTATTCGGTGCCTCACTGCCCGATGGTCAATCGGTAGGGTTGCCTCAAGTAGATAATAAAAATAAAATACTACCAACATTTTTGTATTTTAATGTATTATTATTTAAATGTTAATTAAAATTTATATAATTACAATTGTTTGACTCTATTATAATGTCTCATATATTGCCTTCTCTAAAATAACGATTACTTATTAATTAAAATAGCAGCATAAATGCGAAATCTAACAAATAATTTTAAAATAAACTCTGATGGGAAGCATGGACATGGAGCAGTGAAATTAATATTTTTTATTAAACTAACCAGAATATTAGAGTATTATTATTATTATGTATTTAAAAATCCATACACGCAACAGTTTATCCGACTTTTCATTTTCACTAATAATGATTAATGATCAATAAATCAGTCAGTTAACAAACACGAAGTACCTACGAGTAGGTAAGTACGCGACAAACGACCAGTCGAAAGAGCGCGAAAAATTAACGCGGCATACCGCACGGCTGGAGCGCGACAGCCTTAGAGAGCTTGCATATTCAATATGCGCGAAGCGGTAGGTAATTATCTCATGCCTACACACGGAGTGACAGAGCCCTGCTATTACTGGGCGGCCAGGTTTTAGAAGAAAATAATGAATACATTTTGAAATAAAAAAAAGAGTGGATTATTTGTGAAATATGACTCGTTAGTGGTTTAGGTATGAATATGTTGACTTCATGTTTATAATTGCAGACCCATAATAAGACCAATCTTTGCAATTATTTTCTATCGAGCCGATTTCATCCAATTATGTATCGAGTCCGTCCAAGGTCTTTGAAATAATATGATCAATACCTATTAACATAGGTACATTTTTTTTGATGTGCTAGAACAAATAGTTTTTCTTAAAAAACTGCTTAAATAACATCAATTTCAACAAATTAGGTGTTGTCAGCCCCTTATCTTAAATATTAGTGGAACATCTTACGAACTAAAAGTACTTATTTTTTGTCTTAAAGTTAAACTTAAGTTAACAATTTGTGATGATTTCCTCACTAGCCTATTTACTTTAATTATTTCTATCATTTTGCTGCTTTCTAACAATCAGAATTTCTAATAATAGTCCATTGCTCCTGTCATTAAAATGATTCAATATGATTAATGCATAAATAAAAAATAAAAAAATGTAAAAGCCTGCATGCACTAAATACATTATTCGCTAAACGAATTTAACACTTCAATACCCGCAATTACAGACACAATTAAAATAACAATGCACTGTGCCTCTGGAGGCACGGCTGGGAGCATACGGGTTAAAACATCGTTCTGTTTGCATCATAAAGTTGTCAGAGATAGAACGTTGTTTTAAAATTGAAATTAGTTTAATTCCAAATGTTTTGCTTGGTGGTGCCAGCTGAACATGATAACTGGGGACCTGTCTCACCGCCAGCGATTAACGACAAGCGAGTAGCCCCGTTTGTTTGGGGAGGACCTATAAAAAGGGAGGAGGGGGCAGAGTGGGATTAAAACCACCCCGGAGATCACAATCCGCACGAGAGGAGGCACCGTTTCCTCTTTTTTTAAGATCAGCAGGCCTATTACGTATCTCTGTCAAAAGGTTAGTTTCGTATTATGTATGACCAGTCGCGATCAAATATGACGTCATCGGTGCCCATCGTGGCTGATAGTCATCGTAACTCATTTTGACAGACGCTTTCGTATCGATACTTATATATATTATTTCGATTATGTAGGCATAGTGGACAACAAATTGATGACAACTGAGTTTGAAGTGGCTTTCGTGAAAGACGTTACACCGTATCCGGGCTGTTAGTCACCGTAAAGTGATATCCACTCAGTGCGATAAGTAATACCAATATTTTGACATTCACGGTCGTCATCAAAGTTCGGTGTACAACCGAAGCTTGATAGTCACTGGAGATCAAAAAGATACGTAATAGCCCTACTGCTCGGAGCCCCCTCTGTGCAACGCCTGATAAAGCACACCCCTGGGGCGACTATACAGAAGTCACCCCCGAGCCAAGCGAGTAGATCTAACAACTAAACGAGTTGTTTGTGTGACAACGTTCTCACAGCGATGGGCACAGTCAGCGATCAACCTATTAATATTATATTTTATCATTTGTACTGACACAATCTGATCTACAATTTTATACTTATAAAATCGCTAATCTCTAATCTAATAAGGACATAGATAGCTATTATGATGAGACATCCGCTAAGAAAGGATTTTATAAAATTCAGCCCCGCTTAGGGTGAAATAGGGCTTGAAGTTTGTATGAAAATTCGCCACTGACTGAAGCTGGTGCTGGTTGGTTAGTTTTATATAGTTTCTTGATCAAGAAAGCATTAGATAGCTCATCCCTACGCTGGTATTACAGGTTCCCTATGCATTAACTTTACGTGGTATAAACTTGACGTAGATGGGATCAACGGGCCTCAACACCAGGTCAGCCATGACCCTGGGTCTGGCTCCCTTCACCTTGGGCACGAGCTTGAAGTTGCGACAGACCTCAGCCAGGGCGGTCTTCATTTCTTGCATTGCGAAGCGTTGGCCTGTTGGTAAGAAAAAGAACTTCAGAAAAAAAACTACAGAAAATCATACTTTGATCCTATGGGGTCGTAAAGTACGACAGCTACTTTGTGCTTCCTTGATATTAAAACAAAAAGATTAAAAAAAAAAAACCCAACTGCTTAAAAAATAACTGATAATTTTAAATAAAAACTGAAAAGAATAAAATAAGTTCAGGAGATAGGACATATTGACTGCAACAGTCGGGACCCATTAAATAATCTAGACTAAAATGATTACATCCAATATGGGTCCCGAGCTGTTGCAGTCAATATGTCCTGTCTCCTGAACTTGTTTTATTCTTTTTATTCAGTTTTTACCCGACTGCGCCAGAAGGAGTGTTATGGTTTTCGAGAGTATGTATGCCAAACATTTGAATTTGGCGCCAAAAATCCGCCTTTTTATTTTTTATTTTGATATACCCAGGAGGAGCTCGTGGCTAAATAATAAACGCTCGGGTCCATCGTTAGGTTAAGCCGAGCTTGCCTAGGTTGGTCTGTGGGTGGGTGAACACCCATTACATACCGAGTTTCCTCCGTGCCTCGGAAAGCACGTTAAGCCGTTGGTCCCAGCTGTCATTTGTAGATCTTTGACAGTAGTTAGGTAGTCAGAGACACAAAAATTCTGACAACCAGTCTTACCAAGGGGTATCGTATTACCCAGTACTAACTGGGTTGTGGAGGGCAGATAGGCAGTCGCTCCATGTAAAATACTGGTATTCAGCTGCATCCGGTATTACTGGAAGCCGACCCCAACATAGTTGGGAAAAGGCTAGGCAGATGATGATTTTGATATACCCAGTGTCACTCTCACAGTAAATACGAATCTAATGACACCTCTCAAGCTAAAATCCATTGAGCCGTTCAGGCCACAAAGAAAGAAAGAAAGAAAGAAAAAGTCTTTATTTATCGCAGGGACATGACATGCATACAAAATTTAAACACATAACAAACATAGCGCAAACAAAAAAAGCGAAAAGCGCAAAGCGCAAAGCGTGCCAAACAATTATACATGCTCGTTAACATAACCCTTCTTCTGGCGCAGTCGGGTAATTAAGGGTTGAACTTCATCTGGCAGTATTTAATCGGACTTTTCCAAGGTCCCGTCCTTGTCTGTCACTCAGAACCGTAATTTGCCAGAGCGAGAGAAAAGGATAGGAGTATGAAAAAGTTCCGATTTCGTACTGCCAGTTGAGGTTCAACACTAGTGTGTATTGTAACTGGTATTCAACAAAATATTTGCCAAAAAAAGGTACAGGATTAATTAAATTCTTCCTACCAGTTTAGCATCAAATATTTTGTCAGTTAAATTTATGCTGCTATAACCATTTTGCTTTGGCTAAATTTGGATGAGCCCGCAAGTTTAGTAGAGGTGTACCTATAATGCTTAATCAGCCTGTAATGTTCCCACTGCTGAGACACAAGCCTCCTTTCGATGTGTACCTAAAACACCTCTGCGTAATCCTGCGGTGAAAGCAGGTTTGGCAACCATTTCGGTATGTTACGTATCCATTTTTTTTATTTTGAAACATTTTGTGTAAACCCAAAATACGAGCACTGCGCACCATGCAAAAATCAGGGGCCTAAGTCTGCTATTACAATAGTGTCACAATGATCTATCATTGATTTCATAATTGTTGAACGATACCTGGTCGATCATTGGTCGGTCAGTGGTCTCGTAAAAGAATATTGTTGTATTGCCATTATTATAAAATCTGTCAATAGAAATGATTTTCGAAAAACTAGAATTAAATTTGAACATTTAATCATGTCAGATTTCATTTATATATATATATTTTACATATTATTTTTTAGTGTTATAAGCAATAAGAATAGGTAGTAAGAAGTTCGTAAATAGCAAAAATCTTTAATTATGTGTAACGCGGATTAGTGTGAAACTATACAATTCAATAATATTTTATCTGTTTAGCTGTCAAAGTCAAATGTGACATTACTGCTTACTGACGTTTTATCTGTTTTTATTTCTAGCGGCCGGTGTTTTGATTTATTTTCATTTATGTGTTTTAAATTATCTTTATTATAGAAGCTTATATTTATTGCAATACAAAATGGTGCTAATTGAGCAAATTTCGGCTGGAACTGTCAAATTTTTTTAATATGCAGATTACAATTATTATATTATATCTTTCAATGGAGTGTCAGTGGTTGATCATTGGAAAGTCCTAATGACGCCAATAAATAGTAGATTACCAAACTTGTCAAAATCAACAATTATGAAATCAATGATCGACTATTCTGATACTATTGTAATAGCAGACTTGAGGCCCAGGTGTTTCCTACAAAAGTGCAGCAGATTTGCCTTGATTTTTTTTGTCTCCTACAAAAAAAAATCTGCTGTTCCATACATTTTGTTCAGAATGATGTACCTACTGAATACGTGGGTCGGTGTTCCCTTCAGGGCTAGTTTTCAATGACCAGCCAAAATTTAAAATTAAGATCTAGATATTAAACCAAAAGCGCATTTTTATTATTGTCGAAAACTATAAAATAAAATAATAGCATTCATTTGAAAATGTCCTAAAAATTTCCTAAATCATAAACCTGGTGGGAAACAATGCACTTGTGTGCGTGCATGCACCGCCAAATTTATGTGTGTGCTAACTGCTACCTATCTAGGTTGTTGACCTGTATTGTGCTGTTGCAATATCCACACGTTCGCTTTTTAGTAGTGGATAGGAATGTTTTTTTTTCATTATATCGAAAATACTATCTGTGACTGATATACAAGTAGCGTCCTCTGTTGTCGTGTAGCGGAAGCAGTGAATTAGAAACGTCTTTGTTTGTGACGCTCGCCGCTGGGGGGCGCCAGTAACAATGAATGGCTTACGCATAAATATCGATTTAATGCTGGCCTCTCGACACTGGAGGCGCTGTTTTATGAATGGGTATTGTAATATTATGAATGAATGTCGTAGTAGTCGCCTCTCGACACTACGAGGCAGCACTGTAGAAATTACTCGAATGTTCTAGAAGTTTCTGGAACCAGAAGTTGATTGTAAACGAGTTCTTTTCCGCCCACATTTCGATTGTTCTGTCCTGTTCGCTTCCAGACACGAAAGAGTGCACTAGTGTCGTAAGTTTTAAGTGCGTTTAGTTAGATAGAATTGTTGAACTGTAGCCACCCTTGCCCGAAACCAGCGATTGTAATAATAGTTATAATAGTTAATAATAGTTGCAATAGTTTTAACCTGTGGATATACCGACAATAAATCGTGTAGTAGTATTCGTGTGTTTTTTCATTGCTATCTGATTATTCCTCTGTCCTCAACACTATCTATTCTAAACCATGTCTGAAAATTTGGCTGGTCACTGAAAACTAACCCTATATAGCTAATTTTGACCACATCCACATAACTTCGTTGCCCATGTTGTTGATTTTCCCGTGTCCATCTACTTACCAATACAGTTCCTGGGACCGGCGCTGAAGGGCACATAGGCGTAGGGGTGCCTCGTCTCGTTGGTCAGGAAGCGCTCGGGCTTGAACTTCTCTGCCTCGGGGAACAGGTCCTCGCGCCGATGGAGCTCATAGATGTGGACGTCGACTGTCGTGCCTTTCTTCACGAGTATGTCACCTGGGGATGTTTTATTGATGTAAGCATATTTCAACATCATTTTAGCTACAAAGACGCCCAATGCCAGACATAGAATTATAGTATAAAAGAATTTGTATATAAAAGGAGTTGAAAGAATTCTGATGAGCCTGAAATCGTCCAGTGCCCCAGGATGGGATAACCGCAAGGTAGCGTGTTAGGCCCTACACTTTTTCTAATGTATATTAACGACCTCTGTAACTTAAAAGTCGATAAAGCAAAAATCTTCTCTTACGCTGATGACACAGCCGTTGTCTTTTCCGGGAATAATTGGTCCGATGTTAAGCGCAGTGCAGAGATGGGCATGGTCCAAATAATTAATTGGCTCAACGACAACTTACTCACACTAAACACAGTAAAAACTAGTATATACTAAGTCTATGGTAAAAACGAACTACATCTGTTTTACCATCTCGAATCGTTCTCAACCAAATAAAGATTTTAGCCTCAAATTACACTCATGTGATAAAGTTTCAAATAATAACTGAAGGTGTCGGGTGTCCTGAAATTAGTAAAGTCTCACAAACCAAATACTTGGGCGTCATAATTGACCAAAAATTATCATGGTATGCTCATCTTGAGCATGTTACAGGAAGAGTTAGGAAGCTAGGATGGATATTTAAATCATTACGATATGTCCTCCCCACAAATATAAATTAAAAACCGGCCAAGTGCGAGTCGGACTCACGCACGAAGGGTTCCGTACCATTATCTATACATTAGACAAAACGGCAAAAAAATCACGTTTATTGTATGGGAGCTCCCCTTAAATATTAATTTTATTCTGTTTTTAGTATTTGTTGTTATAGCGGCAACAGAAATACATCATCTGTGAAAATTTCAACTGTCTAGCTGTCACGGTTCATGAGATACAGCCTGGTGACAGACAGACGGACAGACGGACAGACGGACAGACGGACAGACGGACAGATGGACAGACGGACAGACGGACAGACAGCGAAGTCTTAGTAATAGGGTTCCGTTTTTACCCTTTGGGTACGGAACCCTAAAAAGTAGGCCCTCATAGAAATCTCCATATTGAAGTTTATGTGGCACTTGTACAATCTGTATTAATGTACTTATCCCCATTTGGGGCGGTGCGGCAAAAACTAAATTTATAGATGTAGAACGAGCACAAGGAGTGCTAATAAAAATAATGTAGGTACTTCAAAAAGAAAAGATACCCAACTGAAAGTCTTTACCAGATTCTGATGAGTGGCTTGCGTTCTGTCAGAAAATCTATTACACAGTCCTAAAAAAACATAAGGCACTTCCTTATAATGCAAACACACTATCAAAAGAAGGAAAGACAGAGTTGCTCAAATCCCACAAACTAAATAAAAATTTGCTGCTACACAATACAACAAATGCTCTGCTCAGCCTTATAGTAGGGTAAACAAGGAGAGAGATAGACTGACCCGACACTATACCGAAGACATCCCGGACGTCAGCCTGTACGAGATTAGGATGGCTCTGAAGCAGCTCAAAAACAACAAGGCACCGGGTGATGACGGAATTACGGCCGAACTCCTGAAGGTGGGTGGTTTAGAAATCCTTTACTATTTCAGCCGAAAGACGTCCACTGCTGGACATGGGCCTCCCCCGAAGGGAGGTTTTTGCCATAATCGCCACGCTTGACAGGCGGGTTGGCGATCGCAGTACGGTTGTTACAAAAGCACAGAGAACGCTGCTGCCCATTCTGTGGTAAGAAATCCTTTATTATTTTTTTAATATTGCCTTTCTGAACACGAGTAATCGGTCGTCAAAAAAGTTTGTAAAGCAATCAATTATTTGTCAATTATTTGTTCCGTATGAACTCGAAATTCAGAATGCTCCAACCAGCCCGTGAAATTCAAATTTTATTATGTTTTTTGCAACTCAATTGAGTGACTATTTCATGAAAAAGTCATTCAATCGAGTTACATGAACTTGGAGGGTTGTATTGATGATTTTGCTGATTATAATGCTGTAACTACATACGTCTTACAGCCGCGAATAATATTTTAATCAACATACAACTTAGCACTGGCCTGCAAATTGAAAAAACGTAAGAAAATTTGAATTTCACGGGGTACCCTGGAGCATCAGCCTAAATCAGTATCGTAAGAAAATTTGAATTTCGTGGGCTACCCTGGTGCCTCCAACTTAAAACAAAGCGCAGTAGCCAACCGCTGAGGAAGAAGAAGAGAAGAAGAAGATGAAGAACCCATTTCACCAATAAGACTGACGCGATCAGCAGAACTCGCATTTCTTCAACTCGAATTCACGCTTAGTGCCATTAAGAGTATTTTTTTTAATCCGTGTTACCTAGTTTGAAATCTTCAACAATTTCTCTCCCGATGAACGGCACGCTAGGGTACAGCCTCAGGATCTCCTTGATGACAGCCTCCAGGTACTTCATGCCAGGCAGGTCAGACATGGTCACGTGGTCAGCGCCATTCAGGATGTTCTCAACCTCCTCGCAGATGCGATCCTGGGCAAGGATCGAAATTAATAAAGGGTTCCGACTCTAAAATTTAAACTGAAACTTTTTTTTATCTTTTTTTTTGTCACAATTTTACTCAAACAACTTATAGGAAACTAAGGGAAAAAATCTAAAAATACCCGTTCCCATATTATGTTTTATAACGTACTAGCGGATGTCACGCGGTTTCACCTGCGTAGTTCCCGTTCCCGATGAAGTACGGGGATAAAATATAGCCTATGTTACTCAGGGTCAATGTAGCTTTCTAATGGTGAAAGAATTTTTGAAATCGGTTCATTACTTCTGCAGATTACCAGGGCACAGTATGCATTGTAAAACTGTGACCAGGGGGTAATTATGTAGGGACATACAAACTTACAAACATACAAACTTACAAACAAATGTTACCTCTTTATAATATTAGTATAGATAGTTAAGTCGTTTTGAATTAAAAAACTACTTTTAGATGACACTAAAATTATGTTGTCAAGAAATGATATTCTCAAATAACGCTTCTTTTGAAAGATAATTTATGATTTTTAAGTGGGTGTGTTGAGAATGTACAGTGAATTTATTGCGTCTTTCATACTAATTTACCAACCTCTACAAAATTCTCGCAATATCAGTTATCTCGTTGTTAGAGAAAACTGAATCTTTTTTGCATTTTCTTTGAGAACGGAATTTCATTTCTAGCATAAAGTTTTCATTAAAAGTGCGCTTTTAATGAAAACTCGGAAGTCTATGTATTTTATTTTTGTGCCACTTGTTCCAATTTGTACAAGAGAAATTAATATAAATATGAAAGCGAAATTCAAAACTTATATGGAAACCGCAAGAGCAAACACGCGTGAAGGTTTTATGAGTACCTAAATATGTATGTAAAGGTCTGC
This sequence comes from Xestia xanthographa, assembly GCA_905147715.2. Taxonomy (NCBI): domain Eukaryota; kingdom Metazoa; phylum Arthropoda; class Insecta; order Lepidoptera; family Noctuidae; genus Xestia; species Xestia xanthographa. Next base: position 4,414,427 of record LR990661.1, on the reverse strand, counting down.
CCACACTGACGCCTTATAACGACACGACTTTTGCGACAGCCACTACGGAGAAAACGAAACTGCTTATAGCATGCCATGAGTCAACATCATCTGCCTAGCCTTTTCCCAAGTTTTATTGGGGTCGGCTTCCAGCCTAACCGGATGCAGCTGAATACCAGTATTTTACATGAAAGGACTGCTTAACTGACCTCCTCAACCCAGTTAGTACTGGGTAATACGACACCCCTTTGGTAAGACTGGTTGCCAGACTTTTTGGGCCACTGACTACCTGTAACGACTGTCAAAGATCACAAATGGCAGCCGGGACCAACTGCTTAACGTGCTTTCCGAGGCACGGAGGATACCTACTCTCTTTTTTGTCAATCCTACCATTACCGGAATGTATTGTAGAGAATTTCCTAAAATTATAATAATATTGTTGTGTTTGTATATTAGAAAATATTCTATTTTCATATTATTTTCCTTCTTTTAAAAATTTATTTGTTTGGTTTTAGTGTTAAACAGCAAAATGTTGTTATGTATTGTGTAAATTTGCAATACGCATAGTTACCCAATTTAATGTTTGTTTATCATTCAGTTATTATGTTTACATATCTCTTGCTCTGTAAGTACACCCTTACACCCCTGAATGCCGGGGTGTATGACTATCATTACAGCATAGGTTTTGGAATTTGAAAAAAGAACTGTCATACTCATACTGCACGAAGAATATTTTTAAAAAGTTAATTTTTTTTTTCTCGGTATCGATTAATTACTCGAATCGGAATCTAGACAATTTATTTTATAAAGATTTTATTTTAAATATGGAACTATTTGTTTCCACATCGTATGTTAGATGGAATCGATTTAAAAATCAAACTGGCCAGCAAGATTTGACGCGCTTGCGTGCGTGAAAAAAAAAAGGCAGTCTACTAGTAGGCGCGAAAGCATCGCGAAAATAATTAATTTTCTTGTTTGAGTTCTTTTTCAAAAGTTTTAAACATGTCTAGTGACGAAGACATAGATCTAACGCCCGATTTTATTAAAGAAAGGGCTGTTCATTGAAACCTGCTGTCTTGTTGTTTACTTACCTCACAATCGATATGTAAAGCAGAGTATTTATCTCGGGCGTAAGCATCAATTGCATGCTCGGGTTAATTAGCGCCTTCGCTTCGCTCAGGCGCCAAAAACCTCGTATGCAATTGATGTCATACAGCCCTTGGTTAATAATCTACTATTATCTACACCCATGCTATAAATCCTCTATAAAAGTATCTGAAACAGTTAGCTTATGGCCAACATTAAAACAGCCAGTGTCATAATAACCATTATAACACCCAAACGGGTGTTATAATGTTGTACTGAATTTCATTATGCAAGTCGTTTTAAAAAAAGAACATTGTCTAGCACGTGCGATTCACTACCACAGCGCCGTAATTAAAAAAAAAACTTAAGCTAATTCGAATTCACGTCCATTTTTGTTCGATATTTGGATATTAGTATTGCGTTATGTACTTTGTTGTTTACAAAAATGAGTGATACAAGCTTTGTGCATTTTAATAATAGTACAATCCAACATGTAAATAATTATATTATTACCTATACATGGTTTCTTTGTATTAAATACTCAGCAATTAAACTTTCCATGAATTTACATAGACTTCTTACAACACTACAACACCCTATGGTTTCAGAACCTTTTATGGAGGATTCATTTCATGGATGTAGATAAAGTCTTATAAGCAACTGTACATAATTAGGTATTAAACACTCATGTGATAATAGGTACGGACGCATATATAACCCACATTCGTGTTGTAATACCCCTCATTATACAGCAGTTGCATAAATAACTATTTGAAATTAGCATCTAATTCTATAATGTTTGCATGCCGCATCTAATTCTATAATGTTTGCATGCCAATTTTATGGCGAAATGTGTCATTGCACTACCTATTATTTTTACCATCTTTTGTACCACATTTACTGCAAATAAATAATTTTGACTTTTGACTTTGACTTCTTTCTTTTTCGTGTGGTTAGTGCCTAACCTGCCCGCGTAGCATGACCAGCGTAGACACGAAAGAGAATCGACAAATCTTTTGTTCATCTGGCATTTTGTCGATTCAATGACAGATAAACAAAAGATTTGTCGCTTCTCTTTCGTGTTTACGGCGTTCATGCTAAGCGGGCTGGTGTCAGAGTTTTAATGCCACCCATGGACCTCTGACTTGGCTTTACATGTCGTCGAGAAATATCTCTCAGGCATGCTGGTTTCCTCACGATGTTTTCCTTCACCGAAGCAAGTGATAATTATACAATACGCACATGAATCTGAAAAATCGTAAGTGCGTGACTTGGGTTCGACCTCGAGACTTATGACTTGGCAGTCCGATGGTCCACACGGATCATTCCCACTAGTTCTACTGTATAGTTCTACGGTAAAGAAAGAAAGAAAAGTATTTATTGAACTCACACAGGATAAACAGAAACAAAAAGATACTATAGAAATGACAAAATTATATAAAAAGTCAACAAGAGAAAAAAATAAAAAAAAACAATCAAAATGGTCGTGTGCAAGGCCAAAAGGCTCCTATCTCAGCAAGGTGCTGTGACATTAAAAAAAAAAGTCACAGCGCTGGTATTCTGATAGGGCCCAGAATGATGCCACGGTCATAAACGAATATAAACGGTAACAGTAGAACTAGTGGGACTTTTTTCCCACTAGTCCTACGATTTCAGGTGGCACAAAATCGTAGAACTAGTGGGAACACAAAGTCCCATTAGTTCTACTGTTTTATAACTAGGCTATCACTGCGTTTTACGGTAGTACTAGGGCCGGATTTAAAGGCGTGGAGGCCCTGGGGCAATCAAAAAGCGGACGCGGTTTTTATTTTTAAACAGATGAAAAAATCTGTATACCTACAAGGTGTAGGTAACATAGCGTTAACCGTACAACCACTCGTATGGTGTCTCGGACTATCAACCTGATCGTGGACCCAAAGAATGTACTTTTTCTTATGTCAAAAAAAAAAAAATCGGAGCAGTCTTTAGGGACTGCCGATAGAAGTGAAAACAAAAAGTACACAGGCCCCTCCCCACTCGTAGCACGCACGCCTATGTGGTGCTACGCCGTAGCGGATGCTACGAGTGCTACGAACGGCTACGTAGCGTGACCGCACGTTACGTGACGATGAGTTTAATGTTTTTCCTTCACCCAAAAAGTGCTCAACGCGCCTAAAGATGTTTTCACTTCAAAAAACAGTTTTGGAGCCCCCTTCCTTGTGGAGGCCCGGGGCAAGTGCCCCTGTTGCCCTTTCCTAAATCCGGCACTGGGTAGGACACAATATATCGCACTCAAAACATTGTGCTGATAGATGAATGGTACAGGGGTCGTGGAGGTGTTTTTAGTTTTAAAAATCTTCCATGAAAAACATATCCAGGACTGGTACGTGCTTTGGCAATCATCGACTGTCTTCGGAGACACGAATGTGCGGTGATGAGATCTAATTTAGAGCTTTTACAATTAAGAAATATCTACCTTCATATTTTAAAAAAACATAGTGAGCAATATACAGAAAGTAACTTTTTTTTTTTCTTTATTTGTTTTGGGGTTTTTATCTAAACAGAACGTAGTAAGTAACTTTACGCAAAAATTATTGCTGGGAAACGACTTTTGTTTTTGGGGTGAAAAATCATGTTTAGTGGTAGAACTCAATCTAACGCACTCAAAACATTGTGATGATGGATGGATTGAATAGTACGGGCTCTTGGAGGTGTATAAAGTAAAAATCTTACATTAAAACTTGTATTAAAAAAAAAACTTGTGAAATTATTGGAACTTTGACCCTCAATATCTCCGTAACTAGAGTGTTCTCAGGTATATTGCAGAAGAAGAAAAAAAAAATCGCAATGACGGGGAGTAGAAGTTCCTCTCGACTTCGTTAAGAATGTTGTTACACCCGATAAGTAGATTAAAGAATGTACCTGAACATCTTCGTGATCAGCCAGCAGCATCAGACCGAAGGTGATAGCTATAGCCGTCGTGTCGTGACCCTGGAAACAAAACACTCTTTATTTCTGCAACTGCGGGGTTACATTAACTTAGCTAGCGAAGCTTTGCAGAAGTGATGGGTATCGATATTACGTCGCAGGCATATCGTAGAACACGCCGTATGACATAAAGTGGCGTATTATGTAATGTGGCGTCTTCACGTTCAGCCGGATTACAATTGGGCTGAATTGATTAAATTAATTAGCTGAATTACGCCGCACTGAAGAGCACTTCGCCAGCGCGTGAGTTTAGCCGTGTGGTATCCGGCAGAGTAGAATAGAACCAACCCATTACACTCACGGGTGTCGTATAAGGTAACTAAGGACTAATGTCTGAGGCAGAACACCTTGCGCCTCCGTAGACCAGAGAATGGGCAGCAGCGTTTTTCTGTTAGTCTGTCATCACTGCGATCTCCAATCCGCCTGCCAAGCGTGGAGATTACGGCAAATTCCTCCCATCATGGGAGAGGCTTATGTCCAGTAGTGGACGTTATGGTAGTAGTAGTAGTAGTAGAATGAGCACTTCGCGTTCGTCAAAACAGTGTAAACATGCCGTGACGTACAAACGGGAGCATCGTCGATATGCCGCTTTGAAAGCGAGCGGGACTTATGGCACCCGACGTTAGATTTGGTTAGGTATACTTTAAACCCTGCAGACAGAAATAGAAGCCCCGCATAGCAGGGCTACGTCCACTACGCCTTATTTTCGGATTTTTCAGTATTTTATTCGTTCGTTTCTTCTTGGTGACAAACCGGCTGAAAGTGAGGACGCCGCATTACATAACGGCAACGTTTATCAATCCGGCGCGCCATTATGTAATACGGCGTGTTATACAAATTGGCGGTGACAGATATATACGTACAATCATGATAAATAAAATTGGGTTCAACGACCTACTTAATGAGTAAACTTCAACTACCTAACATGTGCGGGCCAGCTTCCATTCAATCGAATCGAATCAGCTGAATACCATGGAGCGACCGCCTATCTGACCTCCAGATCTGACCCAGTTAGGACTGGGTAAGTACCCCTTGCTAAAACTGGTTGTCAGGCTTTCGGGCCACTGACTGACTGTTGTTGTTGTTGTTGTTTAAAGCGACTCCTAAGTATTACAAGCAGTTATACGCTCTTCTGCGGTCGTTGACCCAAAAACAAAAATGTTTTATCAAGATTATTTTTCTTTTGTCGTGTTCACATATCGATATTCATTATCTTCGGAGTTTTTCTGACTAAAAAGCTAGGGAGTGTAAAATCTGTTTTATCGCTCATTTTGTCTGTTAGTAAAGACGAAGAAATTATCAATCTTCTAGCTACCAGATTTAGTTTTTTTCTGGACCCCTTGGGAACGTAACTTTGCTGTAATATTGGATCCCTTAATATATTGTTATTTGGAAAGTTCTAAAGAACCAACCAAATACTCGTAGGTAAACATCACTTATTTCTTTAATTATTTCTGAGGAAAATAGTTACTTTGTAGAATATAATAATATGCTAGGTCAGAATATTCCAATACCTTTTAATCGTTTGGTTTAGTACTCGTTATTTAGTAAACTTTTTTTCCTGTTTTTGATGTTGGGAATGGTAATAAATCACCTTGCTCATAAAGAAATCGGTTTTATTTTCAACTATTTTATTTACGACAAAATTATTAATAAGCACTCTGAGAGCGAACTGGGTAATGAACTGACCGCAATCAGCGCAAATAAAACGCGACGAAAAGTTGCCGGAGTAAATTTTCTATAGCAATGATAACACTGAACAGCTCTTAAACGCAATTCAAATGTACTAATCGCGTTCAGTTCCAATGATTTCATTCGCCCTAGGGAACTGTGGAGACCTACCTCAAACATAAACGTATTGACCTCATCCCGGATGCCTTCCAAATCGATCTGCCCTTTCTCCTCTGCCTCCAGCAACAGGTCCAGCATGGCCATCCTTCTCTTAGTTCCAATATCAGACACCTCAGCTTCCTCAGATCCCTTATTCTGAGCTCTTTGAGCTTTTCTATCCATAATAACTTCATCAGCGAACGATCGAGCTACGGACAGGGTCTTGGCGAACGCTTTCCCTTCAGGGGAGTTTTTGAATATCAGCTCGTTGTGCATCCAAATTCTTGTGATCCGACTCAGCATTTGCATCCCAATGATCAGGATCGCGTTCTTATAGTCCACGGTAGCTGATGTTTGGTCATCATCCAACTTCGTCCCCATTGCAGTCTCTGGTGATGTAAAAGGAATATCATTTAAGTTTGCATGGAAAGGTTAACGAGTTTGTGTGTGGCTGCTCTCCACTTTGAAAGGGATACCCTCACGGAACACGACACCTTACTACTTTTTTCAAGTTGCTGCTGAATCGATTTACGTAACAAAGGCAGGTAAATTTCAACTCTATATCAAATTGGCCAAATTTTGGGGATTCAAACTTTAATTAATTGCCTTTGCAATAAGTAGTTATAAACGGATCAATGGAGGATTTTTCCATCCAAATATAAAAATACGTAATAAAAATAAAAATTACGAAAAATAATGAAAATATTAAAAAATAAATATAAAAAAAATATTTAAAATATCAATATTTTAAATTACGTTTTCATCGTTTTAGAACTTGTCTAACACTTTTGTACAGCAGTTTTTTTGTCGATGCTCCTTCAACCTTGTAGCTACAACAATCAAAATACACTACTCATACTATATAGTATGAGTAGTGTTTGCTATACTAAGTGAGCTATCAATTATTAATTTATCAGCAAATAGCATGGCATTAAACATAACACAGACGTTCAGAAAATAATTATTGATATTGAGAATCACATTGAAGACAGCAGTTTTTGTCTCGATGCTCCTTCAACCTTGTAGCTACAACAATCAAAATACACTACTCATAGTATAGTATGAGTAGTGTTTGCTATACTAAGTGAGCTATCAATTATTAATTTATCAGCAAATAGCATGGCATTAAACATAACACAGTCATACTATATAGTATGAGTAGTGTTTGCTATACTAAGTGAGCTATCAATAATTAATTTATCAGCAAATAGCATGGCATTAAACATAACACAGTCATACTATATAGTATGAGTAGTGTTTGCTATACTAAGTGAGCTATCAATAATTAATTTATCAGCAAATAGCATGGCATTAAACATAACACAGACGTTCAGAAAATAATTATTGATATTGAGAATGTTTTCGAGGCAACCAATTCAGATAAATATGTACAAGGAATGCGAGACGGTAGATCGATCCCAACAATTGGAAGTAATTGTGATCGAAAGATATTATATTGAATACGTTCGGATGGAATATAATATAACGGTATATTATTATGTGCCATTATTTCCGTTCAATAAATATATGGCTTTACACCGTTGTTGATGATTTTAGGAAAAGGTGGATATATGGATGGATACGTGGCACAACCAGACCGAAGAAATCAGCTGTTATTTTGTACTATTGCAATTTAGCTTTTTTAAAAGGAAACCGAAGGTTAGCCGTGTGGTATCCGGCAGAATAGAATAGAACCAACCCATTAGACTCACGGGTGTCGTATAAGGCGACTAATGTCTGAGCCAGAACACCTTGCGCCTCCGTAGACCAGAGAATGCGCAGCAGCGTTTTTCTGTTAGTCTGTCATCACTGCGATGTCCAATCCGCCTGCCAAGCGTGGAGATTACGGCAAATTCCTCCCATCATGGGAGAGGCTTATGTCCAGCAGTGGACGTTTAGGCTGATGTAGTGTAATGTAGTAGTAAAAGGAAACCGTGAAAGCTTAAAACAGTGTTTATTAGACTAAGGCATCATTGGGAAAAAATACCTATTAACCCATCAGCTCTTTGCTGGCTGATTTATAGCGGAGCATACTGCGTCAAACGTTCATTTGAGTATCGTTTTTTCCAAGAATTTGCTTTAATTTACAAGCCCTTAGCGTAGTAATAAGGCGATGAAAATTAGGTATCCAGTCTTAAGGCTGCTTTGACAATGACTAAGTTGATCTATAATAGGCTAGTTTCCACAATTAATAAATTGCAAACCTATTTAGTCCGTGAGATAGAGTATTGTAAAATAATGGACACCTATTTTTTGTTTTTGTACATCAATGAATATTGAAAAAGTTAAAAAGCATCAAAACTCGAGAGTGGGGGCTCGTGACACAACGTACTAAAAATTATACCACGGCGTGACGTATTGAGAATTTTAAAAGCGTCGTATCTTCCTCAATTTTGGTTTACGTAACAAAAAAGAAATACGTGTCAAATATTTTTTGAGAATCTAACTGACGGACTAATTTATTTTTTTCAGGACACAAGCCTATTATAAATAATGATACATTAATCAACCCTGACCTACACAGTGATATCCGACTATATTAAGAAACCAGACTGAATGCTCCATAACCGATTATAGAGATAAATGTAAACGCTACCTGACACGTTAAGACAAGTACATTTGTGTCAAGTGCAACAGTAGAGACCTTGAATTTATTAACATAATATGAGATACTAGCTAAGATAAGATTAATAACATGCTGGACCTTATAGGTGCCAATGTCAAGTTGACTTGCATATCAAATATCGACTAAAACGAGAGACACAGATGTAAATTGAAACAAAACTTTAATAGGGATTTTAACGTTGAATTCATATGATGTTATCAAAAAGTCTCATTATTTAGAGACTTTGTTGGCAACATAATTATTCATTCAAAGTCATCAATCAACCTTACATGATTTTGAATGCAAAACACAATCTCACGATCTTAGAATTCTCAGATACGAGCTACCTGCCTGGCTCAAGCCTGTAATCATGTCCATCAGATGATAAGCAGATACTGCAGTTGTAAATTACGGACTTTGTGACATTGACGTAAGGTTTAAATTACAATGATCGAGGCACGCTCATGAAATGCAAAAAAAGGATACAAAGTAGTGCTGCAAATAAAACGTAATTATAGGGAATGATGAGATCACTTTAGAGATTATGTGTTTATTAGAGTCCAAGGGAAACGGTCGCGTTGATTGGCGTAATTTGTACAATGTATGGTTTTACACTGCTCTATAATAGTTATTTATGATACTAGTGCGGTAAGTTGGTTTTTACAAACGGGTTCTGTCGAGGGCTTACCATAGTCACGAGTTTGTAAATACTGTTTTGCGCACGTGTATCATACAATGGTTTTTAACACATTTGCGAGAAAACAGTACAATATGTAATGAAACAAGCAGCGACCCCTAAAACCACGAAAACAACACCCATGAAGAAAAACCGAAAATATTCGTCGGCGCCATCTTGGATTTTCATTTTGACCTCATTTTCATTATCAGCGACCCCAAAAACCACGAAATCGACGCTCATGAAGAAAACCCAACATTTTCGTCGGCGCCATCTTGCCATCTTGGATTTTCATTTCGACCTAATTTTAATTATCAGTGACCCCAAAAACCACGAAAACGATATTCATGAAGAATAATTGATAATAATTAAAGAATTGAAAATAATTGACTAAGGTCTGAAACTGCATACTTTTCATTAATCACGTACAGCACTAATTTGAGGTTAGGTACACAAATAGCAAGATTTGTAAAATAAATCTCGTGGAAATACAATTACAAGTTAAACCTACGATGTATTTCCAAAATTAAGTAGGACAAACACAGGTTCTCAGGAAAACTGTTTTTTAAGAAGCTCATGTTATGTTTCTGTAAATGAAAACTTAGCAAAGCAATAATATATGCATTATTTTTTTTTATCACTCTAAACAAAGCGTATTAGCATCAGAAATAGCAAAGTGAAATTATTTTTTAAAATCTATAAAAAATACTACACTACTAATACAGTACACAGTATACAGTTATAAGCATTTGAAACTGCTGATTAGACAGAGAGATCCGTTACAGCGAATGTCATCATTCGCTACATCGACGCACAAAACCCATACTAAATTCCGTTTATCTAGAAGTAAGTTAGAAACAAAAGTTTAAATGGTTATAACTCTTGTGTTGCTTGGCTGATTTATGTCTTGTTTTTGCTCGAGAGCAGCGGTGGCCTAGTGGTGGCAGCCCCGACTTACGAACAGTAAGTCGTGGGTTCGAACCCAGACAGGTGCATTACTTTGTGTAATTTATTTCATCACCACTGCACTCAAAATGGTGAAGGAAAACATCGTGAGGAAACCGGCATGTCATAGAACCAAAAAATTCGAAGACATGTGACATCTACCAACCCGCACTGGGCCCGCGTGGTGGATTATAGCCCATTCCCTCTCATAGAGAGGAGGCCTGCGTCCCAGCAGTGGGAACATTAATAGGCTGACGATGATGATGATGATGATGTCTTGTTTTCGCTTTTTGTCATTATTTTTATAGTACTTTAACATTCCGTATCGAAATAAAAAAAAGAAAATTTATGCATATTCCCTATTCCTTTGTTGAATGTTCTCTAATATCGTATCATATAGTACCTAATAGTACGTATGTTCCACTTTGTAACTGGAACATAAACGAAGTACCTACTTTCAGAAGAAAAGGAGTATTTCAAGACACTTTAGTTCTCAAAGTGTTTATTGTTTTACGTCAGTATTGTCGCGACCTTAATCGTTATCTTAATTTACTTACAATTTAACAATCACGACGTGACATCTTGTATGTCATGTGACATTATTGTTCTTAGTCATATTGTTGACGACCCGATTAGCGCAGCGGTAGTGACGCTGCCTTACGTTCTTAGGGTTCCGGGTTCGAATACCAGTCGGAGCAAATGTTTGTGTGATGAGCATGGACATTTGTTTCCGAGTCATGGATGTTTATATGTATAATAAGTATGTATTTACAAACAAAAAGTATCTATGTAGTATATCAACTATCTGGTGTCCACGACACAAGCCTCGTTGCTTAGTGTGGCACTAGATGGCGCTGTGTGTAATGTCCAACAATAATTATTTATTTTATTTATTTATATTCCTTTTATTTTGCGTACCATAATTTTTAAATTATAGGAGTCACAATGCGGAAACATTATTATTTCATTTTTGTGTGCTTATATGTCCAACTTTAAATGTTTAAAATTTAAATGGTTTTGCAAGGTTGAAAGAACTCGGTACTTTTTGGTCACCGTCAACTGTCTGATGTGACATTCAGTCTTCAAGTGGTAAAACAATTACTAGGCTGACAATACTTTTTGGGCAAAATACATGATTTGCTTTAATTGAAATACCAATTAAAAAATACTGTATCGCAAGTAATTAAAATACAAAATACAGTATTTTAGCTATTTTTAATTGAAATACAAAATAAGTAATTTAAACCAGCACCGGCTGAAAAGTAGAGGAAAACAAGATTAATTAATCAGTAAAACCCAATGATATTCTAACAAACAGATATGTTATACACCTACAAAACCACCGAAAAAAGTGTGCCGCGGGGGAGAGCCAGCTCACATACACGCAGTGACGCAGAATAAAGGAAAAACAGGCCAATTGACACGTTTTCGAGTCTTCACGATTGCGCGCTCATAACATATCTGTTTAATTAAATATCATTGGTAAAACCAGAGTTTCCTTGTATGAACACTTCATTTTAAATGTACTGTCAGACAAACGAAATACGACGGGATTTTGATTATCCATCGCGACAAACTTTAATGATACAATTTGTATTCTACACAGAACAGAAGCTTTATTTATTCCGTGAAAAAACTAAAAACAAACCGTTATGACTTGACATCTTAGCTTGACATTGACAATTTAACGTACCTACATTTTTTTTTTGCGTGTTGTTGGGCAATTTTGATGTAGTCATAGCGTACAGTGTATACATAACAGGTGCAATGTTGCCAACTCTAACAGCTGCACATACGATCGCTAAATGAAGGTTAATTGTATTTTAATCTTGAATTGTATTTTCCTCAAGTATTTTAAATACTAATTACAAAATACCTCGGCGTCAGGTACCTATTTGAAATACGAATTACATTTTAAGGAAGTAATTGAAATACAAATACCAAATACGTATTTGTATTTCAATTACGTATTTTAATAACAAGTTATTCAAATACTGCCCAACTCTGGCCACAGGGGATGTTTTTTGTTGTGATATATTATAATATAAATGGTGTAAAAAGACTCTTAACGAAGCCGAAAGGCACTTGTTCTCCCCGTCATTGCGCTCATTTTTTTGTTCTAAACTATACCTGAGAACCTTCTAGATACGGAGATATTGGAGGACAAAGTTCCATCTTTTGCCCAAGTTATTTTTTTTTTAATACATGTTTTTAATGTAAAATTTTTACTTTAAGCACCTCCACAAGCCCAGTACTATTCAATCCATCCCACAATGTTTTGAGCACGTTACATTGAATAAAAAGTGATTTTTCACTCCAAAAAGTCGTTTCCAAGCAATAATTTTTGCATTAAGTTACTTAGTTTGATGTACAGAATGCTTGGTTGACGGCTTCGTGATGAGTCTGTTTACACCCTGTATTTGTAGTGACATTATTATCAAAAATATTTTTGTTGTTTTCGGTCGACACAAAAATCGTCTACATTTTCAAGAACTTACCACAGATAGTAAACAGCGTGAAGTCGCTGATCATGGGCATCAGGCTCACTTCTTCTCCCTTCTTCTCCTTGAGCATCTTCACCAAGTCCTGGGTCTTCTCCTCCATGACCAGCGCGAAGTTTTTCAGGATGTTGAAGTGGAAGGTCGGGGTGAGGATCTTGCGGCGCTTGTGCCATTCAGCTCCTGGTGGGGAAGAAGATATAATGATCACCGTGACTATTCAGTAATCTTACGGCTAAACATCATAGAAGAACTAAATGATCTTCCTGCCGTTTGTATAATTACCACGACGAAGGTCGCACAACATACCTGTGAATTAGTTACCTGATTTTAAGAACGTTCCTAGAAAAAAATAACTAAACCTACCAAATACAACAAACACAATGTAGCTGGTGTACCTAGGTGTGTTTCTATATCACACCTACAAATACCTAGTTATGTTTTGGTCTGAGCCGTTTGAGTCAAATAATTATTAGTTAAAACAAAATTAATTTTTACGAAAATCTAAGTAGGTACACAACGAACATTGATATGTGACGCCAAGATTTTTTGTATTCCATTCCAACTACATTGTTACATTGTCATTATAAAAAAATGATATCATCATGCTCTGAGGGGGCCAGAGCATAGGTACAGGCGTGATGTTATGTTATGATGTTGTGAAAACAATAAACATCCAGCGATTGCAGCAATCACGACCGATTTGCCGTCTATAATTGAAAAGCTCCATTGTATATCTCCGAAAATTAGCATCAGATCTTCCCCAAATTTAAACCACCGTGAAGTAATTTCTCTTGCGGATGTCTTCATTTCTGATTCGATCGCGCAAGGAAACTCCGAGCATAGCCCTCTCCATTGCCCTTTGGGTGACTTTAAGCCTTCTGATGAGGCCCATTGAGAGCGATCATGTTTCGGTCCGGTATGTACAAAACTGTATTTAGGAACTATTGTAATACTTTTAATAAGGTCATCTATTTGACGAAAAAAGCACAGAATTCTTTTAAAATACAAACATCTAATAATAAATCCAAAACGACATGGCAAATAATTAATGAAAATAAACTAAATACTCCTAAGAATAATATTAATAAAATTCGTATCAACAATACAATTATCTCAGACCCTAAACAAATTACAAACCTGTTTAATGATTTTTTTTTTGACAAAATAAAACCGATTACCGCAGCAGGGGAAAACGTCACAAATTATATCCTGAACAGAAAGGATTCGATGTTTATGGCTCCCAGCGTGCCCACGGACATATAAAATATAATTTTAGCCCTCAAAAACACGAAAAGTGTAGGATATGATAGTGTTAGTACAAATATTATTAAAGCTGTAGCTGACATTATTTCTGGCCCACTGTGTCATATAATGAAGTTGTGTATTTGTGAGGGAATGTTTCCAAGTGCTTTGAAAAAATCTATAGTAAAGCCAGTACATAAGAAGCAAGAAAAAGACCTGATGCAAAATTACAGACCAGTCTCATTACTATTCATTTTCTCAAAAATACTTGAAAAATATATTTCTGGGGAACTAAGCACATATATAGATAAAAATGATATACTTTGTCATGAGCAAAATGGGTTTAGGTAAAATAAAACAATCAATATGGCGGTTTATGACTTTCTACACAAAATCATGCTAAATATGGATAAAAATACACCCATCTGTGCAATTTACTGCGACATGACGCAGGCATTTGATTATGTTCAGCATAATATTCTATTGCAAAAGCTCGAAGCGTATGGTGTAAGAGGAAATGTTCAAAAGCTCTTACAATCATATTTACAAGATAGGAAGCAAACAACGGAAATAACAACGATTAATGCGAGCACTAAACGTGAAGTAATTTTTACGTCTGGGGAGCGTAATGTCAACTATGGCGTACCGCAAGGAAGTGTATTAGGACCTCCGCTATTTACTCTTTATATCAACGATTTTCCTAAATGTATAGAACACAATATGACACTTTTTGCAGATGACAGCACGATAACCATTCCTTGTGATAATAAGCATATATACGAAACTGATATAAATAATACCTTAAACAAAGCAATTTCATGGTTAGAAAATAATAACCTCAATATCAACTTAAATAAAACAGTAATAATGCATTTTGGCCAAAGGCAGTTAAAATTTCCAAATTTTAAAATAAAATGTAAGAACAATATAATTGACACAGTAAATTCCACAAAGTTTTTAGGATTAACCATTGATCGTAATTTAAATTGGAAGGCTCACATAGAGGTCATTACCAAAAAACGAAGTAACAGTGCATTTGCATTATATAAACTATCGCGGATCCTAAAGACTGATGCCCTATTAACCGCCTATTATGGTATAGCAGAGTCCATTATTAGATATGGCATTATTTTTTGGGATCTCTCCACGGATAGGGATATCGCATTTAAAGCCCAAAAAAAGTGCCTTAGATCCATTTTTAAATTAAAAATGACTGATAGCTGCAAACCGTTTTTCATAAGCCACAACATCTTGACTTTACCGTCAATTTATATTTTTGAAATCGCGCTATTTGTTAAATCTAATCCTAAACTATTTCCCCGCATGGCAGACCGGTTTCCTAGAAATAGACGTGGTAATAGTCAACTCTGCCAACATAGTTGTCGGACTGCACTTATGCGCAGAAGTGTTTTTTGTATGGCTCCCATTATTTTCAATAAGCTCCCTAACGGCTGGAAAGAGCTAAGCATAGTATCATTTAAAAGGAAATTAAAATCTTTCTTAGCTAGTAAAGCATATTATGATGTAAATGAATTTTTAAGTGAATCGTTTTTTAATTGACATGCTTTTTAGGGTTCCGTACCCAAAGGGTAAAAACGGAACCCTATTACTAAGACTTCGCTGTCTGTCCGTCTGTCCGTCTGTCCGTCTGTCTGTCACCAGGCTGTATCTCATGAACCGTGACAGCTAGACAGTTGAAAATTTCACAGATGATGTATTTCTGTTGCCGCTATAACAAAAAATACTAAAAACAGAATAAAATTAATATTTAAGGGGGGCTCCCATACAACAAACGTGATTTTTTTATAATATATTGGTACGGAACCCTTCGTGCGCGAGTC
Source organism: Xestia xanthographa (assembly GCA_905147715.2). Lineage (NCBI taxonomy): Eukaryota > Metazoa > Arthropoda > Insecta > Lepidoptera > Noctuidae > Xestia > Xestia xanthographa. Next base: position 4,398,755 of record LR990661.1, on the reverse strand, counting down.
CGACTCGCACTTGGCCGGTTTTATTAATTGAATCTGAAATGTATTGTAATATAATAATGATTATGATAATGATATATTGAATACCTATTGCATATTTTTTGGACCTACGTTGACATTATTATGTTGTGTGTTTTTTTTTTTTAGATAATTGAATATTTGGCAATTCTTGTATGTAACTCCTTTTTATTTCTATATGAATCCATTATGTAATCAATCAATTTTATTTTATTTACTAATGTCAGCATTGTCAATGTTTAATTATTGTTGTTTTAATGATATTATTTTAATTATAAACTAGTATTGATATTTGCACACCATGACAATATGGTAAACATGTTAGCACAACTCTATGCACTTATAACACCTTGCATGCATTTTTTTCATTATAATTGTATGTACACTCATGTTTTAGCAAATAAAGTTATCTGAATCTGAATCTGAATATGTAATCACTGACAACACACACTGGTCATAGACTTTCGTCTTGAGACACTGCGGTAGGTTGGACGAGAAGATACCGCGCAATTTCACGAACGCTGCCCAACCGAGTCCGATTCGATGATTGACCTCTTTCTCGAAGTTAGACCTTGCGCGATCGAATCAGAAATGAAGACATCCGCAAGAGAATCAAGGTTACCGACGTAGCCCGAAGAATTGCAAACTTAAGTGGCAGTGGGCAGGGCACATTGCTCGCAGAACGGATGGCCGATGGGGCCGAAAAGTTCTGGAGTGGCGACCGCGAACCGGAAGACGTTGCGTCGGAAGGCCTTCCACTAGGTGGACCGATGACCTGGTGAAGGTTGCGGGAATCCGCTGGATGCGAGGCGCAAGGGACCGGCCAATGTGGTGACACTTGAGGGAGGCCTATGTCCAGCAGTGGACGTCTTTGGGCTGAAATGATGATGATGAAGTAATTTTCTTCCAAACAAAAAAAGAATCATCGAAATCGGTTCACGATTGGCGAAGATATCGCTGAACATACACAAAACAAAGAAAAATCAGACGAATTGATAACCTCCTCTTATTGGAAGTCGGTTAAAAAAAATTGGTTCACGGGTTACAATTATTGACCGATAATTATAAACAACTTATATACTGAGGGACTCCAAAATGGGAAAAAAATCAGGTGTTCATATGTATCGAAATAAGTGCGGGACAGTTGATTTTATTTTGCGATTTTCCATTAACCCTGTCCAGTCACCGTTTCGAAAGCTCGTAACAAATCCTATAAAGTTAGTCACTTGATTCGGAACTAGCTTTAAAACCTCGAATTTACGAGGAGCTTACAGTCATCATCATCATCACCAGCCTATTAATGTTCCCACTGCTGGGACATAGGCCTCCTCCCTATGAGAGGGAAAGAGCTATTAACCACCACGCGGGCCCAGTGCTGGTTGGTAGATGTCACATGTCTTCGATTTTTTTTGGTTCTAGGACATGCGGGTTTCCTCACGACGTTTTCCTTCACCGTTTTGAGAGCAGCGGCGATGAAATAAATTACACAAAGTAATGCGCCTGCCTGGGTTCGAAACCACGACTTATTTTTCGTAAGTCGGGGCCGCCACCACCAGCTTACAGTACAGGGTGCAAAATTTAAGTGGGTAAGAATCAATCGAAGCAGCGAACCGTTATCACAAGCATTGGGATCTCGGAACGTCCTTCAAACAGATGTACAGTTACACCAGGAAAGGTGTGCGCTTCGATAACCTTCGTGTTTCCAAATTGGCACGAACGTTATGCCACAGAGTAAACCCCACAGAAGCAAAGCTTCTAACTTTTGATCTGCCGTGCTTTATAGTAGGTAGTGGACTATCATTGCGCGTTTGTATAAAATTATCTCTCTGTAAGGCTTTTTACTCTGATCGCACCTCGATATCCATCATCTGCCTAGCCTTTTCCCAACTATGTTGGGGTCGGCTTCCAGTTTTACCGGATGCAGCTGAATACCAGTATTTTACTTGGAGCGACTGCCTATCTGACCTCCACAACCCAGTTAGCACCGGATAATACGATACCCCTTGGTAAGACTGGTTGTCAGACTTTTTTATTTATTTTTGGGCCTCTGACTACCTAACGACTGTCAAAGATCTACAAATGACAGCCGGGACCAACGGCTTAACGTGCTTTCCGAGGCACGGAGGAAACTCGGTATGAAATGGGTGGTCACCCATCCACAGACCAACCTAGGCAAGCACAGCTTAACCTAATGATCGACCCGAGCGGCTGTTATTATTTAGCCACGAGCTCCTCCGATATCCGTCACTATTTTTTTTTTTTTTTGTTTTAATTTCCTTTAAAGACTTTTTCATACATGACAACCGTGCGTTCAGCTCCTTATTCTGAATCATATTTCACCGAAATTTTTCTCAGCTGAATTAAAATTTGTTGTACCGGTCATGTCATCTTAGTATGATAATTATACTGATTTCACACTATCAATTTGTGGAGTTGTGTTCCTTATAACCTGTATAGTATAAAGGGTGTAAAAAACCTCTTAACGAAACCGAAAGGCACTTGTTCTCCCGATCGCTAGCGATCATTTTTTTGTTTTACACCATACCTGGGAACCTTCTAGTTACGTAGATATTGGGGGTCAAAGTTCCAACTTTTTGAAGTTTTTTTTTTAATACAAGTTTTTAATGTATGATTTTTACTTTAAACACCTCCACGTCCCACGTACTATTCAATCCATCCATCAGCACAATGTTTTGAGTGCGTTACATTGAGTTCTACCACAAAACATGATTTTTCACCCCAAAAACAAAAGTCGTTTCTCAGCAATAATTTTTGCGTAAAGTCACTTAGTTTGATGTACAGAATGCTTGGTTGACGGCTTCGTGATGAGGTTGTTTACACTCTGTATATTGCCCACCATGTTGTTTTTAAATATGAACGTAGGTATTTCTATGATTGTAACAGTTCTAAATTAGATCTCATAACCGCACATTCGTATCTCCGAAGCCAATCGATGATTGCCGAAGCGCGTACCTGTCTTGGGTGATCTGTACCTACGACCTTGGCACCTGAGCCTTTAGCGTGTAGATGGTATACCAATACCAAGTACACGCCTATCGTCATCTCACACCTCTAGGCTGTATTGGGTTTATCGGCTTAAATCTCGCTTCGGCAGCCAATCCATATACCACTCAGCTAACTTAGAGCGCTCTGAAGTCGGATTCTAGAAACGTTACTTAGAACATACTGCGGCTAAGCGGTATTCCTGTCAGGAGGTTTAATCATACGTGGTTGAAGGACGACTCCCAACAGGATTACCGCTTTTAAAAGCACCCCACGAACCCCAAGAGTTCAGAAAAAAATCACGACTTATTACGATGGGGAGGGGGATAATATGGCAATCACGTGGATTTTTCGTGCCCCGAACAAATGTGATGCGACACGTGTGAAATATTTTTGAATGAATTGAGTGGTTATGTGATGATTTATATTCTTTTATATAGGGTGTAAAACACCTCTTAACGAAGCCGAAAGGCACTTGTTCTCCCCGTTGCGATCATTTTTTGTTCTACACCATACCTGGGAACCTTCTAGTTACGGAGATATTGGTGGTCAAAGTTCCAACTTTTTCACAAGTTTTTTTTTTTAAATACAAGTTTTTAATGTAAGATTTTTACTTTAAACACCTTTACGACCCCCGTACTATTCAATCCATCCATCAGCGCAATGTTTCGAGTGCGTTACATTGAGTTCTACCACAAAACATGATTTTTCACCCCAAAAAAAAAAGTCGTTTCCCAGCAATAATTTTTGCGTAAAGTTACTTAGTTTGAAGTACAGAATGCTTGGTAGACGGCTTTGTGATGAGGTCTTTTACACCCTGTATAGATACTTACCTAAACTGTTACCTATCTAATCTGAAAAAGTCACATTATTAAAGGATGGCCACAAACGGTTACATCTTCATCGAGTAAGAAGATGTGAAAGCACGTGGGCGTGTGCAACGTTTATAGATCTCAGCCTTAATAATCTTAATGGAATTCACTTACGTTAATCTCAATTCAACTCAATCTCAATCAACCAAAAATAACTTTATGCACTGTATAATACACTGACAGGAGCCCGTGCCGCTCGGGTCAATCTTTAGGTTAAGCCGTACTTGCCTAGGTCGGTCTGTGGATAGGTGATTACGTAACGGGTTTCCTCCGTGCCTCGGAAAGCACGTTAAGCCGTTGGTCACGGCTGTCATTTTTAGATCTTTGACAGTCGTTACAGGTACTCAGTGGCCCAAAAATTCTGACAACCAGTCTTACCAAGGGGTATCGTATTACTCAGTATTAACTGGGTTGTGGAGGTCAGATAAGCAGTCGCTCCATGTAAAATACTGGTATTCAGCTGCATCCGGTTGGACTGGAAGCCGACCCCAACATAGTTGGGAAAAGGCTAGGCAGATGATGAATGCACTGACAAGAATTTTGAAGTTTGAAGGTCTACTTTTGCTCAGTAAAAAGGGTAATAAAACCATGAATTTTAAGATCCCAAAATAATAAGGAAACGTGACAATTACGCAACGATTTACTGCACCTTGGTACAAAAGTGTTTACTCATAGAATGAAGACCAATTAAGGAAGGAAGTGACAGCAAACCTCATACAAAATTCAAATCTGCCAACCAATTATCTGCTTAGCAAATGTAAGTACGGCGTTCATGATCCACCATAGATATACATAAAGGTTCAAGCACTTATTTACTTTGTTTGACGGGGGTTCAAGCGGGTTCTTTCGGTACATAATAACCTTTTGTACACAATTACCACGAGCGTACTTCCTGAAAAATTCTAAAACGACCCTCCAGTAAGGCGTACGTCCCACCGCGACCAGGTAGCGACTAGTTATCGACTATTAAACAAGAATTTGTGTGGTATACAACTAAAAATCACGCTCTCAAAGTACTTACGGGATAATATCCTTGGTTTTCCATGTTGATGAGCGATGCAATGTTGATGCGTTGTTGTTGTGTTGATGCGATGTTGTTGTTGTTGTTGCGATGTTGTTGATGTATTCCCGCGATCATGATGCTTGCAACAGCGTCGAAATATCGGGAGCTCATCATCATGGAAAACCACGGATAATATCCCGTAAGTACTTTGAGTGTAGTGAAAAACCGTGAAAGTCTTAAACAGTGCAAATCACGCTCTATTTAAATTCGGGGTTTACAAGGTAAAATCGACTCCTCCTATTTCTGAAGTCGGTTAAAATGTAGCCTATGTTACTCGGGCCATAATAAGGAATCGATGGACACCTTATTCATCAAAATCGGGTGAATAGTTTAGGTGCTACGGCGGAACATACGTAAATACAAACATTCATAAACTGCTAAAATTATAAACCCTTCCTTTTGGCTATTTTCTTTTGGCTGACTGATCACACTGTCGGCTATGAGTCTCTCCAAACAAATTTGTCGCAGTGACAAAAACTATCAAAGAAAACTCTAGCTCAGCGACGCTTTCTTGACGGGCAGAACAGAAGTCACTTGGTATACGCATTGGTATGCGTATACCAAGTGACTTCTGTTCTGCCCTAACTATCAACAAAAAATGTCGCTACTCGCTTCTCGCGAATCGCTGGCAGTGGGACGGATGCCTAAAGTAGGCCGAACTTTAAAAGCTTTGTAACTCAAAGAACCTGCCCGAAAAGATTAAACAGCTTCAGGCCTTGTTTTAAATGATAAAGATATCGTACATCCGGGTTCTTTACTACGTACTAGTCCAACTCTGACCAGCGTTCGCAGAATGGTCGATTCCTACAATAGTACTTTCGAGCAAATTGTCATTTTTGCATGTTGTTCCCTACAAGTTTAAACGTCTTAGAGGTACTTAAAGAACTTTCTTAATTATTTATACACCTTTTTACATTGTTTTTTTTTTTACAAACATTAATGTATCTCTCTCGAATTTGTAACCCTAGCGATTTTTTCACTGCTATGCTTAGAGTTAATCTGTGAACAGCGTTGTGGGCTGCAATACCTATACTAATATTATAAAGAGGTAACATTTGTTTGTAAGTTTGTATGTAGGGGGTAATCTCCGGAATTTTAAAAATTGTTTCACTGGTAGAAAGCTACATTATTCGTGAGTGCTATAGGCTATATTTTATTCCTGCACTCCCACGGCAACGGGAACTACGCGGGTGAAACCGCGGGACGTCAGCTAGTTGTCTATAAGCTTTGTATATGTTTCTTATGTCTATGTTTTATATTGCAGTTGTTTGTTGTTCCTTTTAAATTAAATTTAAAAAAATAGCGCCTACATCACAGTAGAGCTAAGATAGGGTTTATATAATCTTTACAAAATACTGCCACCTACTTATATCTGTTTTTAAATGTTTTATTCTATTTAAAGGTTGTCTATAGCAGATATCGATAATGATTTTTATAACATGAAATAATAATAATAAATTTATTTCTCTCATCAATGTAAACAGTACAAAGTCAATTAAAAAAAAAAATCGAAATCATAATGACAATGTATCTTTAGTAAATAAGTTTGCATGCTTTAGTATTAAGCAAAACATGTCCGATCTAATGTTTTTTTAAAATTTTTATGCAAATAAAATATCTTATCTTATCCTATCGATACCGCCATCTATCCTCATCTCTTTGATAATTATATATCACTAATTTAAAAATAGCTTCTGGTATTTGTGATATCTACGGAATGACCATATTTATCGACGCAGAATCGGCTCGTGCCAGTCAGCAAAAGGGTGCATTATGAAAGTTGGCTACGTCGCAAAAACATAACATACACACATACATAGTAGGTATTTGATATATATATTTATATAGTGTTTGATATAAATGTAAAGTATTTATATATTCTTGTAGTATATCGTAGTATTAAATAAAATTATTCTCTCATTTTCAGAAGTGACACCTACCACTGGTTGTCTCTGCACCACCTAAAGGTTGACTGGTAGAAAATGCCTATGGCATTAAGTCCGCCTCTGTACTTTGTGCTTGAAGTGTTAAATAAATAAATAAATAACACGCCTGTAATCCCAGAAGGATTAGGCAAAGGAGTACCAAATAGTACACCCACATTTCGCCAGTTATGTATAAGTCCCATGTAATAGGGGGCGAGCCTAATGACATCAAACGGGCACAAATCCAGACTCCAGTGCTGCTGCTCAGCTGTGATGGAACAATCTAATAACACTTTGCCCGACCCGGGAATCGAACCCAGGACCCAGGCTCAGCATTCGCGCTTGCGAGCACTCGACCAAAGAGTCACTCAACTTGTTTCTCATTTAACTGTGATACAGGTTTAACCTAGTACAGGCATCGAACTCTGTTAGACCAACATTATTCGTGCTGCGAGTTCCGACTCATCATATTGAGACCTTCCTCAAGGAAGAGTTTTGGCCGAAGGGTGTCATGTATCGGCGATTCCGCGGAAGGCTACGCGACACCACGCAGCGCAACATGACGCCGTCTCTTCGTGTTCTATAGTTTTAATTCTCTTGGTTTAAAATATGTATTAGTATATTATTGTTGTTAATTATTATTTTGTGTATTTTATCTATGGGCCTTAGTCGCCTGACAATAAAATGATTATTATTTATAAGATTTAACTTGTATTTTTCGTACGAATTCTAAATTTGAATAAATATATTATTTTTATTTATCGACGCAAAATCTGCTCGTGCCGGACAGAAAGAAGGTGCATTCTAAAAGTTTCCAACGTCGCAAATAAGTCCATGTAATAAAAGAAAATCGACCTCCTTCGCCTCGTTTCGGTATGGACGACGTGACTCGTCCTCCGTCATTCTCCTAAGCGTTGATCCGTGAAGTTCCCTTATACAATTGGGTAAGATACCAACCTGTGCTGAGTAGCAGTCCATTGCCCAGCCAATCCTTCAGGAACGTGTAGGGAACACTCTTCTTGAGGTTCTTCGAATGGGCCAGTACCACCTGAAACAAAACTGTTGTTTAGCATAGCATAGATCATACAGATCGTGACGTCACGTGGTAAACAGTAAGGATTAAAGGATGGTTTTCACTCATTTGCGCAAAACATACTAAACGGATTTGACAATTCTTTACAGTATTACCTATAGCCTAAACGTTCGAATAACAGATAGACTATAATTTATAAATATTTTGTGCAAAAACTAATTGAATTTACGATGGTAAAGCTTTGGGTGGAAGCTAGTCACGTAAGGCATAGTAAATGTCAGAGTCAAATTGTAAAACCCGTCAAATCGTAATCTGTCTAGCGAGATAGTAAACTGTCGAAATATTGTCACCAGAACATACTTGTCTACTATATGACGCCTTAATTTTCGGCAGATTATAATCTGAAAAATGAAATTCTTAAAATTGAGAAATGCATGCGATCAAATTGTCTCTGCCCCCATAATCAGGACTTGGGGCACCCCGACGATAGGTTAGTTAGGTTCCTTTAAACCCTGCAGACAGAAATAGGAGCCCTGCGTAGCGGGGCTCTGTCGATCACGCTTTATAAGCGAATATAAAGTGTTTTGAGGTTAGGTTACATTAATTAGGTTTTCTTAGGAATGGTGCATTAGCGTTTCATGGGAGTGGTACCAGAGGGCAAGGGGCCCTTCCTCTCCCTCCACAGCGTGCGAGGTGAGTTCCGTCGCATGTAGTTCACAATTTTACGGTTACGGAAAAATAATGCGTCGTATGGTAAGCAGTATGTTCAGTTGTTAATATTTCGACAGTTTACAATCTCGCTAGACAGATTACAATCTAACGGTTTTAACAATGTGAAGCTGACATTTACACTGCACCGAACACAAAACCATGTACGCTATGCACCGCATATGGTTATGGATGCGTCACAAAAGACACGCGCGCACGCTTTTCGCGTAATATGTCCAAAGGTGTCCAGACCTGTGTTTCTAAGAGGCACGCGAACGTAGGTGTCGCCGCGCCTTTGGCGTATACCAATGTCACGCGATAAACTTAAAACAGTTTCGAAATAAATATTTGTGGCAACCCTACACAAAAAGTTTCTCTACTTAAGGCCCTTCTAACCCTAAAATTAGCAACTCTATTTGTGGTGGTTCAAACTTCGTTTGAAATACTGTAGAATAAAGTTCTAATCAGCTTGCACTACAAAGCGGTTGTTACGTCAGTCACTGCGGCCGAATAGAGCGAAATGAGTGTTTTTTTGTGATTTATAAAAAAATCTACTGATTGGACTAAAAATAAAACACATAAGACCTGCTTTTTAGTTAGTTCAGTTGATATGCAAAGTTTCATGATCTAATTTGAAGTACTTTTTGAATACCAGCGGTTTATTGTTCGATTTGGAGGTAACTTTGGATTTTTTTTTCTATCGAAAGAAGTTTATGGAATCGTGTTTTAACCCTCTTAGCGGAGAGGCTACCTTTACAACATGTGTAATACGAAAGTAAATTATGCTCCGTAATCTCGTCCTCATTTAGTACTTGTAGTTTGCACTTCTTGCTAACTCGCTATCACATTTTTTAAAGATGAATTGATTTCATCAAAACGAAAATGTTATCTGTGGTCCGGTCTTGGCGCGCTCGTTCTTGGCATCTGTCAACTCATTGTACTTTTTTGTGAAGCGCGCAGGTCACGTTTCCGTTATTAAAGTTCCGAAAATTTTGTAATTACCAAACCGAATGGGAAAACATCGAAGAAAACGAGGCGAAGAGATGAGAGAACTCAACGAACGTCTGCGGGAACTAGAAAATCGGTCGAACAAGCGAAAACGGAGTCATCATCGAAACTGGTAAGCTTTTTTGTTTATGTACCTATACACTCGTCTTTTCCTAGAAGTACCTGGCACCCTGGCCTAAGATGCACATGTCTCTAGGGTTTTCACGAGAGGTTAACCATAAGAACACCAATTGTGCCAACCTATAAGACATCATTAAAGCTTTCACGAGAGGTTAGCCGATGATCTTAGCCATATAACAATAGAACGACATCACAAGAGCTTTCACGAGAGGTCAGCCGATGGTGTACACGTTCAGTTGTTTGCATATACCTCTAGAGTTTTCACGAGAGGTTAACCATGAGAACACCAACTGTGCCAATAATTAGAAAGACATCACTAGAGCTTTCATGAGAAGTTATCCGATGATCTAAGCCATCCTACAATAGAACGACATCACAAGAGCTTTCACGAGAGGTTAGCCGATGATCTAAGCCATCCTACAATAGAACGACATCACAAGAGCTTTCACGAGAGGTTAGCCGATGATCTAAGCCATCCTACAATAGAACGACATCACAAGAGCTTTCACGAGAGGTCAGCCGATGATCTAAGCCATCCTACAATAGAACGACATCACAAGAGCTTACACGACAGGTCAGCCGATGATGTACACATTCAGTTGTTCATAATCTCGTCCCTACTGCATCCCTTGAGCTATCACGAGAGGTTAGCCGTGGATTTAAACTCGACCAGGCAGAGGCCTAACTTTAATTATTCTTTGTAGACGAGTATGAAGCCCGCTCCAGTCGAACACGACGGGAAGCCGTGGTTATTGCGACCGAAGTTGTGAGACACGCTATAAAACCCGACGCAGCCTGACTCGTCGCGACAGTTATTTCCCATAACCGCCACTTCTGATTACAGACATTTGTCTTATAACACCTAATGAAGGAAATATTTAAAAACGATTAACATTTAATTTCAAATTATTTGAAAAAAATAATAATATATATATATAAATATATATATGTATTATTCTATAATAACTTTATTGAATATTAATATCCGCCTCTAAGACGACTCACTGACCGAAATCAGAAAGAGGCTGAGATGAGGGGGCGTAGCCCACAAAGATACCTATAGAACTTCACGGCAGTCTGGCCACGCGGTGGTCAGCAATAATTGTAACGGCAGCTTGTTGTACCCGCCAAAACTAAATGAATAAGTGGCAGCCACACCGAGGATGGCTGCTGCCAATCCATCAATAGACAAAGTGTTAAACAATCTAATCGCCAACCGAGAGAGTAGTGATCATATTTCAACTTTCAAGTGATGCAGCCAGACTACTTTGTCGCATTTATCATGCAACTGCATCACCAGACGCTCCCTAATCCTGTCTGGCCTGACTAAGGAAATGAAGGAGCTAGTTGGGGCAGACTCCAATATCTGAGTACCTGTTCGGGGATAACCTACAGGACAAGTTTAAAGCAAAAAAAAAAAGTCAGGACGAGAATTGAAGAACACACCTGCAAGACCTCCATCGCAGTGCTGAAGCTGAACAACCAAGTGAAACCAGCAACACGCCCGAGGCGGTGGTGAGTACCACAGAGGCGCCAGCCGTGACGTCGGGGACAGGAATGCGTCTAGCTCACTGGTAGATTGCAGTATTTCACTGAAGTCTGGAATAATGTTACCACCTATCCAACAATACAATGATTGGATCAAGGGTTATAAACTACTTACACTTTTATGAAATTCCAGTTCAAACTTCCATTCCTAAAAACAATAACTTCAGTCAGAAAGAAAGCAATCTAATTTTATGGAAATGAATAAACTCCTACAGTTAGGTGTATTATAATGATGTTTATCCGCAGATAATCAATTTTTATCCAGCATATTTTTGCATCCAAAATCAGATGGCACTTGGATTTATTATTAAATTTCAAAAAACTTAATAAATATATTGATACACATCACTTCAAACTTGAAGACTTAAGGACAGCAACGAAACTCATGACCCCAGGTTGATTTATGGCAACTATAGATTTGAAATATGCTTAAATATTTCTTACCCATAAAAAATATGCTAGATTTCTCCGGTTTCAGTTTCAAGATACATTTGAGTTTACATGCCTTCCATTTGGGCTTAGCATAGCATTATATGTATTCACAAAGATTATGAAGCCAGTTATGTGTCACTGAGGCCATTGGGGTTACTTTTCTATAGAATATCTTGGTGATATTTTGTGCCTTGGTTATTCATATACTAAGTTTTTTCTTAAAAAATCTAGGGTATGTTTCAATACTAAAAAGAGTGCCTTAGAACTCAGACAATGCTGTCAGTATATAGGATTTCTGTTAGATTATAAATATATATTTATAAAAAGATAGATACAATTTTATCCCTAACTTATTAAATAATGTTAAATCTAAGAGGATATGCAAAATAGTAGAATTTGCTCAGTTGATAGGTATCCTTGCTGCTGCTTGCCTAGCAGTGGAATATGGTTGGCCTTACACCAAGGTTATGGAAAGTAACAAAACAACAATGAAAATTACAAGGGTCTGCTACCTATCACAAAAGGAATTAGGATAGGACTAGATTGGTGGTTGTCTCATTCTAACAACCTACAACAGTAAAAACTATTTGACTTTGTTCTAGAAATATTTTTTGATGGTTGACAAACTGGCTGGGGTCTGGTATGTAATGATGTCAGAAGCCATGGGCATTGGATAACTGATGATAAAAAGTTTCATATAAATTACCTTGAACTATACTATTTACTTAGCAGCATTTATAGGGCTCAAAACATTTGCAAGCACACTCAGACACTGTGAAAGTTTACTTAGAATTAAATAGATAACACAACTGCCATATCCTATATCAATAAAATGGGTGGCACTCGTTTTACCCACCTTAATAATTTAGCCAGAAAGTTGTGGCAACGGTGTGAGGAAAGACACATTTGGATCTATGCATCTTATATCAGTTCTAAAGAAAACACTATCGCAGATCTAGAATCTAGGCATCCAAACAGAAATTGAATGGAAGTTATGTGATGTAGCCTACAAGACTATAATTGTTTATCCTCAGATTGATCTGTTTGCAAACAAGTTTAACACTAACAACACTAATTGTCAGAATTATATATCATGTTAAATGGTATGGTGATTTCTTTTATACATTCCCACCATTTGCACTTATTAGTAAGATGCTATAGAAAATAAAAAGGGAAGGCAACAGGCATTGTTGCCTTGGTGGCCCTCACAACCATGGTTTCCCTTATTTGAGCCCATGGTTATTTCTGTAATAATTATAATGGAACCCCATCATAAAAGCGATATGAGTCTGCTCTGAATCAAGGGATTTCCTATTGTCAGAACCAAGATATTAACCCTCTCTTAGACTTAGTTCCCACTGTGATATCTTTACTGACTAAAATTTTAACGAGGAACTATCATAAATAACTCACTCAATAGCAATATGTTAGCTATTTCTCTAGTTCTAGGGCCCCACATTGGCACAGATGACCGACTGTCAAGGTTCTTCAGGGATATATTTAGGTTAAGATCTAAGAACCCCAAATACGAAGTAGTATGGGATCTCAGTATTGTTTTGAATTATTTGTCTAATTTGAACTATTTCCTAATGAAACCCTTAGTTTAGAACTAATTACCAAAAAGTTAGTTACCATAGTAGCCCTTGTGACTGCACACAGAATTCAAACCTTATCTCTCATAAGTATACTGATAAAATTTCTTATAATCAGGATAATTACTAATATAAAAAATCCAAAAATAATTAAAACCTCTGAACCTGGTAGATATCAACCCAATTTGATACTACCATTTTTTAAGGAGAATTTGTCTGTGTGTCCTGCTACTACCCTTTTGTTCTATCTAGATATTAAGAAAAAATATAAGATAAGATTGTAAATAACTAATTATAACTAAGTATAAGAAAACCATATCATGCCGCCACTACTGCAACTACAAGTAGGTGGATAAAACAAATTTTAACTAAATTAATACTCAATAATAAATACTCCCAAATTCATATCACACAGCACAAGGCACGGTTCTGCATGAAAAGCCTCTGAAGTGGGTATTAATATTGGAAGTTATAAGAAAAGCAGCTGGTTAGAACACAAGAGCCTCAACTTTAGCTTGCTTTTATTATGAGAACTACTGTTACAGTTAGTGATTCTAATGCTTTTGCACAAGCAGTGTGTTCTAGGCTCTATACTATAGAACACACTGCTTGTTATTGTTGGTTGATTACATTTAATGTCAATGGTTACTATCTGATTAAAGTAATTAAGCTCTTTATAAGATTATTATGACACTGGTTGATACTAGTGTTAGAGAAGATTTATGTTATGTTACCTTTAATTTAAATAAATGTGTAATTGGTACCTAAGTAATAATAGTCTGAATAGTACCTATGTTAGGTTGCATTGTTCAATGATTAACAGATGTTGATTATATTACCAACACAACTTCTTTGAACATCTACAAGTACTAAATGAGGACGAGATTACGGAGCATAATTATATAGATCGGACTAACTTACCTAGTGACGTCCGATCCTTAATTATGTGAAGTAATCTCGTCCTCATTGTATCCCAACCCTTCCCAGAAGATCAGCCTACCTACAGCCTGCCTATGTGTTTTAAAGTGTCTTATCTACACCCCTTTTCAAAAGTTGTGTTGACTAATGTATCGGGACTACGATAGATAACCGTATCGGTTATCTTCTCGAAGTCCCGATCATAATGTTTTGAAAGAATGAGTTGACAGATGCCAAGAACGAGCGCGCCAAGACCGGACCACAGATAACATTTTCGTTTTGATGAAATCAATTCATCTTTAAAAAATGTGATAGCGAGTTAGCAAGAAGTGCAAACTACAAGTACTAAATGAGGACGAGATTACTTCACATAATTAAGGATCGGACGTCACTAGGTAAGTTAGTCCGATCTATATAATTATTTATTGGCATGTAACAAATAATATCGGTCCAAGTTTATTTATTTATTTAAGGGCCTATACTACCTCAAATGGCTTAGCATGATCCTCCGTTACGCGTAAAATACTGCAGCATTCATTTTGAAATAAATATATGGTAATACAGTTGAGGATTAATATTAAGTCCTATGTTTGGCGAAAACACGATTCCATAAAATTTTCTCGATAGAAAAAAAATCCAAAATTACCTCCAAATAAAACAAAAAACCGCTGGTATTCAAAAAGTACTTCAAATTAGATCATGAAACTTTGCATACTAACTGAACTAACTATAAAGCAGGTCTTATGTTTTTTTATTTTTTCCAAAAGACGAAAATTTGATTTTATAAAGAATAAAATCCACTAATTTTGCACTATTCGGCCTGCAATGACTGACGTAACAACCACTTTGTAGTGCAAGCTGATTAGAACGTTATTCTAACAGTATTTCAAATGAAATTTAAACCACCACTAATAGAGTTGCTAATTTGGGGTAGTATAGGCTCTTAAGGGCAACCAATAAAGCATACACCAAAAATAGATGTTTAGGAACTCATGTTGAATTTAACATTTTATAGTGTCGCCTTAATTAAAGGCTGCCACGTCATGCAGTGTGTATGGTATACAACCCTCCTTGACACCGGGAAACGGAGAAAATACAGAAATATACTTACCGCAATCAACATAGAAAAAACCGGCCAAGTGCGAGTCGGACTCGCGCACGAAGGGTTCCGTACAATTATCTATACATTAGACAAAACGGCAAAAAAATCACGTTTGTTGTTTGGGAGCCCCCCTTTTTTTTTTTTTTTTTTTTTTTTTCGGATGGGAAATCATCAAATAACCCCTCCCGCTCTGGGCGGAGCAGGAGGGAGTGTCAGACTTTTACTGACTAAAACCCATCCATGTTCCTTCATCGCCCTTTGTGTTCCGGGGCCACGGTATCTCTTTCGAATAGTCCCGCAACCCCGGTTGGGAGCCCCCCTTGAATATTAATTTTATTCTGTTTTTAGTATTTGTTGTTATAGCGGCAACAGAAATACATCATCTGTGAAAATTTCAACTGTCTAGCTGTCACGGTTCATGAGATACAGCCTGGTGACAGACAGACGGACAGACGGACAGACAGCGAAGTCTTAGTAATAGGGTTCCGTTTTTACCCTTTGGGTACGGAACCCTAAAAACCGACATACTCATGAGAAAGTTCCAAAAAACATACAAGCTTAGTGAACATAGTGAAAACAAAAAGAAACAATTAATATTTATTAGTTACTTATTTAGTTTGTGTAAATGCGTAAACGTGTATTTCCATTAAAAACTTGCTGATGATAATACTTAGGTATTTTATAAAATGCTCATTTCATTCACTCAAAGGAATTCCGGAAAAATGACTGTTCCTAAATTCAGGCTGATAAAACTTTCGTTTTTCCTAAATCATACTAATATATAATAATATAATATAATAATATATTATATATATAATATAATTTATAATGGAGGGCTATTACAATTTTTCTTGTTTTTGAGTGTTTTAAGAGTTAAGCACTCAAACACAAGAAAAAATTTGATAGCACTCGGTTTCCCCGGCACCCTAGTTTGAGCTGAGCGAATTAATATGTATAATGATAAAAAGTATTGAAGCAAAAGTGAATTTCCCGGTACTCGATCGATACTGACATTTTAAAAGCTTTTATGAAGCCTTCTTCATTTATTAATGCCCGAATGGAATGTGTTTCGTGATTATTTTGACCAAGTTTTCGCATTATCCGTAGGATAAAGTTTTAAGGACTTGTGACAATACATTTTCTGTCTGTGCGGAAACTTGGCTCTTCTAAACTCGTTGGATTTTAACGCGATTTAAAGTATCATTAAGAAGATTAATAATTCTGGGAAGATAATGTGTAAAACATTAATATTATTATTTTATCATTGATTTGTGTTATAAGTAAGGTTTAATAGTATGTTAGTAGCACTTATCTTGTTGATACTTCATTTATCATAATCATAAATTCATTAACTCAGGTAATTTACACCCATTGCTATTCATCACAATATCACACAAATAACAATTTAAAATTTAGATAAAAATAAGATACAATACAAATAGACTTAACTCAAATAGAATAAAATGAAATTAAAATTGAATTAGGTTTAATTAAAGTTCAGTTTCTTTAAGGTAGATGACAGATAAAATATAATTAGTCCGTCAGATGATTTCCAAAACATATTGGACACGTATTTGTGGTTTTTTTCACGTAAACAAAAAATGAAAACGATACAGTGCGTCGAAAACTCGTAAGACGTCACTTTTGAGTACATTTTTTACTCAAATGTGACGTCACAATCCCCCCACTCATGATCTTTGACACGTTTTATCTTCGTAAATTTTTATTAATTATGAAACGCGTATCCAATATTTTTCTATAATCTAACTGATGAACTAAACATAATCATATCTTTTTTAATCAGTCATCAGCCCTATTGAAATACAATTAAAAACAAGGTTTTGTTAAAATGAGAAAAATAAAATTAGGTATATCCAACAACATAGAACACGTCTACAAAGTATCGTGTCCGTGCTATTAACCTTTCACGCACGTAGGTCGGTTAACTAGTGTCGGCGTTATGGGAATCGCAAAATAAGTACTTGATTTACTTAGTGATGGAGCAACTTTATTAAAATAAATTACAAGGAGCAAGACTGCCAACCGACCGAACCCGGAGACGAAGAGTTACTGACTAAATTGACTAAATTCAACATTTAAACAATTATTGAAAACTTGGGATACGGTCGGAGTGGCACGTTACAAACTAAAAACTGTACAAAGGTTTCTATAGCTAGGCAACACAATACACATAGATAGTTAAACAATAAACACATTACAAACAGAACCGTCGGCATCTCAACAAAAATATCAAAGGCTATATTACTCTACATTCTTAAAGCTAATATAAACAATAAGCAAAATGGGCAAGGCCCTACCATAAACTATTGTTAACCTTACATAGCCAAAGAACAAACCCACCCGCAATAAAACATCTGCAGGCTTGTCGTGGGAACCTAAAGCTTTCTTAAAATAATTACATACTACGAGTATGTTCACACTAATTTCACTAAAGTAGTACCTATAATATTAATACATATTTAATGAAGACGCTAATATTAATAAATAATTAATGAATACGCTACAAACCGTTGAGGAGTTCTAAGGCGAACGCTACTCACACCTGCGGAAGACGTCAAAACTGAAGAAAACTGTCAAGTTTTCTAATTAACTTGCTCGACTCGTAAATACACTGTTATTTCTTGACTTACACAAACACGCGTAAGATTAAACTGTTTGTTATAATAAACCAGCGTTACTTCGATACAATACTTCGCCGAAATACCGTAAGGAACGTTGAGCGCGCTATTGTAGTCTCAGCCTTAAGCGCTTCGTTGAACATTTCATTTCGAACTGCGCTCTAAATGGCTCTTGGGGCATTTCAGATATACTCCGTCGTTATGATAGCTTAGTCTGTCAGTCTCAATGAAGGATAGGGGTGCTATCAACGATTCAATGTTTCAATAAAGCTTAATTTACGTTTCCTGAGAATTTAGGCGCAATTAATGAAGACGTGGGTTTCACTAAACCGAGTGGTAGGCGAAATTATGTAGTAATCCTATAAATTCTAGTAGAACGATTTCAAGGTCTTATATTTTTTTGTGTGAAACATCTATAGGCACAGGAAAAACAAAAAAAAAACAAATTAAAAATTCATGGCGAGCGTGGCATCCAACCCGGTCCGAACAATCCCGAACATTACCGACCTGTTGAAGCAGCATAAGATCTATATATTTGCCACGATGTACAACAAGCCAGCTGGTCTCGGGGCACAGAGCGCTGGGATACAATCTCGTGAATTCGATTTCGATTCCAACAAGGATTTTCTTTTTGTGAATCAAGTCATTTTGTTTTTATTTTATGTGTTTCTTTTTTATGTTGACTTTTTTTAAACACTCGCACATAATAATTTCGAATTTTCACATCGTGTCGCCTTGCGACGGCCCCCTTTTTTTAGATGCTACACACCCCTGAAGTCCTAAGAGCTCGTGGCTAAATAATAACAGCTGCACGGGTCGCTCTATAGGATTAAGCAGCGCTTGCCAAGGTTGGTCCGTAGATGGATGACCATCCATTGCAAACCGAAATTCCTCTGTGCCTCGAAAAGCACCGATGAGTCGTTGGTCCCGGCTGTCATTTGTAGATCTTTGACAGTCGTTACAGGTAGTCAGTGGCCCAAAAGCCTGACAAGCAGTCTTACCAAGGCGGGTATCGTATTACCCAGTACTAACTGGGTTGTGGAGATCAGATAGGCAGTCGGTCCAAGTAAAATTCTGAGCCCCTCAAAAACATAAATGTGAAATGAGAGCCAAGTTCAATAATATGATATATGCCTTGGTTGTTGACTTCAACGACAAAAGAAGTGAAATCTAAATGGGTGCCAAGTTCAATGGTCAGTCCTGAAATTTATGTATAACGACATAAAATATCATTTTTTCTTATAACTTAGGAGAATATATTGGATGTAGCCTAAGGTCTTATGAGAGGCTCAAAAACTATTTCACCTAAACTTGTCAAATTGGTCAGTCGTATATGAGAACTAGACAAGTCAGACCTTAGGCTACATACAATATATTCACCTATATCCTATACAGATAATATTACACACGGTGAACTGCGCGCCAGAACTTGGCTTGACACGCTCTCGCGTGCCTAGATACTTAGTTATATCTGTTAAGACTGGAACCCGACCCGAACATAGTTAAAAAAAAAATTGGGTGGAGCTGTGTCGGTGCACACGGACGTTGGTTTTAACGTGAAACGTCTATAACAGCGAGTCGCTTTTAGTGTTAAAGATTGAAAGAAAACCAATAAGTGTTAATTTTTAACACTTATTGGTTATTAAGTATTTAAATCGATTGGTCTAAACGGACTCTGTAAATACACGAATGAATCACCGAGCTATCACGTGTGAGTCGTGCGTTATACCAAATAGAATCCAGCGAGAGCGCATTCTACGCAGTGCCCCTCCTCCGCACCGCCTCGCCCGGCCCCAATGCAAACTCAAGGTTTTAGCAGCGAGCTGACTATATTCGCTAAATAATGACACTAAATTCATGTTTCTACGATGAATAGTTTGTTTTGTAGTTATTAATGTCAGCCGATATAACCCAATTTGTTACGGTCTGGTTTTCTGACATGGTACGCCGTGAGTGGTACTGATTTTAAAGACGTTTCACGTCAAAAGGCTTGGCTAGTGATGACGATGATTCTACGCACCTCGATATCAGCAGGTCCGGAAATGTGGAGGACTCTCAGACTCATCACCTTGAACACGTAGCGTTCGCCATATTTGTGTGTGTAGTCTACTAGGATGTCCAGGAGCTTGTCTGAAAGAGGAAGTAAATGTATAATTAATCAATGAATAATCGTTTTTGAGCTCACCAGATGGCGCCACTATCGACTAAGGTCCTGTCAATAATTCTATTTAATACTTTAAAGTGCCAATAACTTCATAAAACAGTTTATTCTATTACGTTTAACAACATAGTGTACGCTTTAGTTACATATTTACAATATTCTTCCTAAAATTAGCAAGCATGAAACATTTAAAAATCATTCTACCTCCAATTACTAACAAATACGATCCTAAGTTCCTACTAAAATCTTCAAGTCATAATTAATCAGGAATGGCTAATCTAGAACACAATCGTGAGTATTAGTGTAGGTACATAATTATGTAGGTACAGTCGGGGTCTTTTCCGCCTGACCATTTTAATTTTTTTTCGCTTAAACCATGCGGAAGCGCCGAGCCATGCCCCTTAAAGTTTGGGCCTATGAGGAAATTTGAAAACTTTGGCGAGCAAAATAACAATAACTCTCGTTTGGCGCGCGTCGTCAGTGCGCTCGGCCGATTCGGTACCTATCTTTTCATTCATTATTTCTATACAAAGTCAACGGGGCGGGGCTAGAGAGCGTTTCTATGTTGCGAGTGCAAGCAAAAATAAGCTTAGTGGTGGTCAGGCGGGAGTGTCTTCGATAGTACGTGATAAAAAGCACGCAACGCGCGAACACTCTATGACATCTGACATTTTGGAAGACCTTAGTCTATACGAACGCCTATAGGGAACGTGCACAACGACGGTGGTGCCAACTGGCGTCACCAATCCGAATCTTGTACCAAATTAATACTTGACATTGACATGTAAAACAAGTAAACAGAATTAATTTTATTATCGAAAATGATTATTCTAGCTAATCATAATCCATTGTTGCATTTCTGGATGTACCAATACATTCACAAAAATGAAAATTAAGGCGAGGCATCGTTCTAAATCCGGGCACGCGCGCATCGGGACTGAGCGGGGGACTGGGCGTCTGAGCGGGGCGAGGATTGCTAGCTTATAACTTAAAGGACGTAAACGACAAAATGGTTTTTGTTATTTAATTCAGTTGGGAACGATAATTTCAGAAATTCCTTCTATAATTTTAAAGAGTATGTATAGGCTCATCTACGGAGAAAGTTAAGAGGCTTAAATTGGTCCCGTTTGCCCATTAAATGTGAATCTCTTTTTAAAAAGAGGTATGTTTGATATTTTTTTCTCTGTTACAAAAGTTACTTAATCATGTATTGAAAACTAACAAAATAAGGGTTTTATCATGAATTATCAGGTCACGAACTTATATTTTCATTTGTTTTGTAATTACTGACAAAAATTGAGATCATTGACTACATGATTTCCAATGCGTCCTCTTAATCAAATAGCGTAAAATAATAAAATTCTATTACTTTCCAAAGAATAGTACTCTCATACCATGTCTAAGTGAAAAACGCAAAAAATGGATAAATGCAGTAACAAAAATATTTGAACACAATTTGTTTTTGTTACACTCTGCATTGAAAAAGTTCAATAGCCTTCAAAATCAACCGTCCAAGCAAACATTAAATGGTACTGGCGTACCATTTAATGTTTGCTTGGACGACCAACTTCAGCGAACACACATATGTTGCACTGAAGTTCACACCGAATATTCCTCAACAGTTAAACAAAGAGTCCACATGTACTCAGATTATAAACATGGTTAAACAATAAAGTTTTTAGTTGGCTGCACTCCTTGTGGTTTCATAAGTTTTGTATCTAAATGCTACGGAGGTCGTTCTAGTGATTGCTTAGTTATAACAAATGATTATGGATTAGACTGCACTGAAGTTCACACCGAATATTCCTCAACAGCTGAACAAAGAGTCCACATGTGCTCAGATTATAAACATTGGTATACAATAAAGTTTTTAGTTGGCCGCACTCCTTGTGGTTTCATAAGTTTTGTATCTAAATGCTACGGAGGGCGTTCCAGACTGCACTGAAGTTCACACCGAATATTCCTCAACAGTCTCCACATGAACTCAGATTATAAACATAGTTATACACAAAGTTTTTAATTGGCTGCACTCCTTGTAGTTTCCTAAGTTTTGTATCTAAATGCTACGGAGGGCGTTATAGTGATTGCTTATAACAAATGATTGTGGATTGATTTGTTATAGCCTGGAGATACTGTTCTCGTTGATAAAGGATTCCCTTCCATTAAAACATGTGTTGAAAATAAGAAAGTTGTTTAAGCCACCGTTTCTTCATGCACCACAATTTTCATCAGAGAAAATAAACGAAACATACAAAATTCATATTGGTCAACATTCATGTTACGCTGACGAACATTATTGATAGACCGGAACCCATGTTTTATACCTTATAACATAATCAAAAATAATACTTTTGAAGAGATTTGCGTGACAGGTGACAGCATAAGTTTCCTTTACTGTCCGCATAGTGTCTCTTTTGTCGTTTAGTGCTGCCACCTATAGTTCCTGCACGTTCCCTATAGCGGCGAATTCATGCACGATGCCCCCATTGTGATAAAGATAAAGATTCATTTATTTGCTAAAACATGTGTAGATAATATACATGGTATGATGTTTACTATAGGTGTTACAGGATATTCTTTGGCACAACATGTTTGACCAATGGCTGGTGTACAAATTAGATCGGAAGACCATTAGGTCCAAAAAAAAAAAAAAAAAAGAAAGTATACAAAGTTAAATAATCAAAAAATAAATAAATACAAAGTTAAATAAACAAAAACATAACAATTAACATTAATATTAAATAAAAAACAATTGGTAAATATTCATGCGATACAAAATAAATATAATAAATTCAGTCAGTATATCAGAGCGATTTGTCATTTAAAAATTCATTGAAATTATAGTAGGCTTTTTCTGTCAGTATTTTTTTAAATGTTTTCTTAGACTGGTCTGCATTTAGTTTTTTTACACAGATAGGGATATTATTATAAATTATCGTTGCTCTGCATACAACGCTTTTATACAGTAGTGCTGTCTTAGCTGGCTGAACACGAAGTTTACTATTATCCCGGCGATTTCGTATTACAAGGTCCGATATTCGAGGAAACAAATGGGAACCCCCATTTGTTTCCTCGAATATCGGACCTTACAAATCGGATTTCTTACAAATATGACGATTTCTAAAATATAAAGTGAGGGCAGTGTGAGAATTTTATGCTTTGTAAAAAGTGGCTTACAGCTCTCAGTACTTTGGATACCGAACATTGCACGTATGCATCGCTTTTGCATTTTAAATGCCATATCTTTATTTGATGAGTTGCCCCAGAAGATTATGCCATATCTTAGGACAGATTCTACAAGTCCATAATAAGCCGATGGTCGGACACATTAGTGTTGATAGATGATGCAAGTTGGTACAAAGCATAAGCTTGACTACTGATTTTTTTACATACTGCGTCAATGTGTTCTTTCCCGTTTAGTTTGCTGTCTATAATTAAGCCGAGAAAACGGACATTATGTACTTCATTTATAGTGTATAATTATCATGAATCAAATTTACATTTAATGGATTATGCAATCTTTGTCCAAAGTGCATTATATTTGTTTTAGATAAATTTATTTTTAAATTATTATTATCAAGCCAAGAAATTATAGATGTCAATGAATTATTAATGTCAGATTTATAATTATTTATGTCCTTACATGCAATTGAAACTGTACTGTCATCAGCAAATAAGGTTATAATAATAAATATAATGGTATATAATGGTAATATAGGTTGATAGTCGTTGCTTTTGGCAAGTCGTTAATATAGATAATAAACAACGGCGGCCCTAGGACACTGCCTTGAGGAACACCGTATGTGATATTTCTCCTCACGGAGCTATGTTTCCTCTTTTTTTGTTTTAGTGTTTCCTCTTTTTTCCTCTTTTGTGGTCATCTTATCTTACTACCTACTATTATAAATGCGAAAGTTTATGTGGCTGAATGGACAGTTGTTTAAATTGTTAATCTTTCACGCAAAAACGGTTGAACGGATTTAGGTGAAATTTGACACAGATAGTTTATAACCTGAATTAATATATAGTTTCCGGTAGTACGATCCCGTGGGACAATTAGCGAAGGCTACGCGCGCGAATTCGCAGGCTTAGGCTCGTATTTTTTAATATTCTTTTGCACGACTTTACCTAAGTGTTTGTCTGAGAGTATTTATTATTCATGGGAAAGTATTACCGACATAAAAAGTATTGTTACGAGCTGGGTATGGGATAAATTAATTACTACCGTAGTAATTTAAATTGATTATTTATGTCTTTTGTTTTGTGACAAGCTCCTGAATTTAGACTAGGATGCACAACTACACCTTGTATTAATAGTACACCCGCATTTTGCCAGTTATGTGGGACTATGGGACTTAAGTCCCATGTAATAAGGGGCGAGCCTATTGCCGTCAACCGGGCGCAAAACCAGACTACGTTGCTGCTACTAAGAAGTTCCTGATGGAAATATCTAATAACACTTTGCCTGACCTGAGAATCGAACCTAGGAGCTCATGCTCAGTAGTCACTATACCAACGAGGCAGGCGAAAGAAAACATTAAGCTATTAATAAGTTAAGTAAGTAAGGACAAGGGTAAGTTATGGACTGTAGTCTGAAAATAAAGGTTAATGTATTTATTTATGAATACTAATTAAATAAATAAATATATATATTAAATATCGCTGGACATTACACACAGTGCCATCTAGTGCCACACTAAGCAACGAGGCTTGTGTCGTGGACACCAGATAGTTGAAATACTACATAGATACTTCTTGTTTGTAAAATATACTTATTATTTACATATCATATATATCATATCCATGACTCGGAAACTAATGTCCATGCTCATCACACAAACATTTGCTTCACCGGGATTCGAACCCGGAACCCTAAGAACGTAAGGCAGCCTTACTACCGCTGCGCTATTCGGGTCGTCAAAATTCATGAATAAATAAATAGTGTGTCGGCAGTACACCCGTCGTCAACACTATCTAAAAAAATGTTTCGAAATGATTTTTTAATCAATTGTAAATTAATTAATAATTATTAGTAAATTCAACGGTAAAACAAAAAAGCAAGAAAAAATCATAAATAATATACAAACTAACGAAACAGAAACATTTTCTTTCATCACAATCTGCTTTCATTATAAAGTTTCAGAAACTAATCCTTTGAGCTGCCAACAACACTATAGCGCCGGGCCTACATTAATTTACGAATTATACATAATTCTAAGAAAACCTAACTTTGTGAGAAATCTAGCAAATTGTTTGATCTAGATATTCTAGATCAGTGTTTTTCAACCCGTGTTTCGCGACCCCCTGGGGGGTCGCGACCCACCAAGCCTCTACAGGTCGCAAGAGGTCGCGAAAACTACTGAAATAAACAAAACAATGAAGCCTAGAAACATAGATTTAATATGAAAATGTTAACTTAAGGATATTAAACCTTTGTATGTTCATACAATTTAACAAAATAAAAACCTATTAGTTCTCATCCATCTTATTGAAGTTTCGCTTGTTTGTCATTTACTAATTTCTCCCATCGTGGATCTGTTTTTGCTACATTGAGAATTAAATCGAATTACAAATTTAAAAAAAAAAGTGTTAAATCCCTACATATATTTATCAGAATCCTAATTATGCAAATACATAAAATTTTGTATGGATTTAATATTAATTGTAATATAATAAAATATTAGAAAAAAAAACGAAGGGTAGGGGGGTCGCCAAATATTTTTTCATACTATGGGGGTTGTGTCATCAAAAAGGTTGAAAAACACTGTTCTAGATGGTTCTAGACTACTTTTACTTATGTATACCTAACCTATTGGATAACCTATTGACTGCAACAGTCGGGACCCAAATTGGATGTAATGATTCTAGTCTAGATTATTTAATGGGTCCCGACTGTTGCATGACTGCAACAGTCGGGACCCGTATGTCCCCCCATATGTCCTGTTTCCTGAACTAGTTTTTTTCTTTTCAGTTTTTATTTTAAGTTATTAGTTATTTTACATTTGATTTTTAAACGCAGTCGGGTTTTTTTATTTTTTTTAATATTTTATTTTAATCCACCCTTTTTAGTTACTTATCATATGTCATTTATATATAGATATATCATTTTAAAACTACATCGATTTTTTTTGAAATACAAGCTGGTGTACCGCAAGGGTCAGTGTTGGGCCCTATACTCTACACTATTTTCACAGCTGACCTCCCATGTTCGAATACCATCACAACAGCTACATTCGCCGATGATACCGCTATCCTGGCGAGTCACAAGGACCCAGTAATAGCCTCAAAAATCTTACAGGAAGGCCTAGACGAGACAACAAAATGGCTTGGAAACTGGCGGATTAAAGCCAGTACTTCAAAATCAGTGCAGGTTACTTATACCCTACGCAAAGGCAACTGCCCCTCGGTGAAACTAGAAAACGCCACCCTTCCTCATCAAAACTCTGTCAGATACCTTGGTCTTCATCTTGATAGGCGTATGACATGGAATGAGCACATCAAGAAGAAACGAGATGAGCTGAATATTAAATACAAAAGCTTCTTGTGGTTGCTAGGTCGAAACAGCAAACTGTCAGTAGACAATAAATTACTAGTGTATAAGACGATCCTGAAACCTGTATGGATGTATGGCCTACAGCTGTGGGGTAGTGCTTGTAACTCCTCGATCATACGAATCCAAAGAATGCAGAACATAATCCTCCGAACAATCAGTAATGTTCCCTGGTATGTGACTAATGCTGAGATCCACGAACACCTGGAAATGCTCACAGTGAGAGAAGAAATTACCAACGTCAAGACTAGATACAGGGAACGGCTAGAAGCCCACCCCAATACCCTTGCACGACAGCTCACAATTCTCAGCTATGCAAAACGCCTTAAAAGAAAAGACATCCTATACGGTAGAGAATTACGAGTAGATGTTCTCGCTGGAGGACACACTCTGAATGAGAGAAGCATGGAACACATCAGTCTGCTAAAAGTGAATGCACTGATTGCAGATGCAATAGAGAAAAAAAAAAAACGAACCGTTCAGGCTGCAGAGCGTGCCAAACATTATAATTTGGCACGAAAAATCCGCCATTCTTTTTATTTTGATATACCTACCCAGTGTCACTCTCAAAGTAAATACGAATAGCTCGAAATATCCTATTCTCTCGCGTAGAGAGGAGGTGTAATCCGCAAAGTACAACCCTTTGCAGATTAGAGGCGTGATGATATGTTATAATATGTTACTTTGAAGAAAACAGTGCTTACCAGGTGGCGACTGAAAAAGTTCCCAAGTGTTTCCTATGATGGGTTTCCGAGGAGGCCCAGGAAGTTGGTCCAGAGGATTCTCATCTTCCTTGAAGAATAACAGCCATATTACCAGGGCCACGACCCCCACTACTAGTACTTCAAACAACATGTTGGTTTACTGAAGAATACCTGTGGACAATATAAATAGTCTGTAAAAATGTATACTTAGAGCGGTTTCAGACAAGAGTACTTCGGAGCACGTATAAGCTCGTACCGGTTTACGTGCGTACACGAACCTTCCACACTACACCCGTGCACGCACTTGTACGTGTTTTCGTAAGGTGAGCTCACGCTTATAAGCGCGTCAACGCTCGTAAGAGTCATCCGTGAAACAAAAGGCGCGCGTATATATGAGCGTACACCCGCTTCTAAAACCGAGCATATACGCGCCGAAAATACGCTATTTTGAAAGCACCCATAATTGATCTTGCACAAAGTTCAATTTTCTGTTCGCATGTGTTAGACTATTCTTTTTACATAGATCTTTTTCTTCTACAGTGTGTATCCGCAAAGTATTGTCATTTTGTTTGTGAACAGTGATAGTCTAGCGGTGTGACCGTCAGACTACCAAGTCATAGGTTTCAAGTTCGAATCCAAGACACGCACCTCTGATTTTTCTGATTCATGTGCGTATTGTATAATTATCACTTGCTTCGGTGAAGGAAAACTTCGTGAGGAAACCAGCATGCCAAAGAGATATTTATCGACGACATGTAAAGCCAAGTCAGAGGCCCATGGACGGCATGAAAACTCTGATACAAGGTTAGGCACTAAAAACACGAAAGAAAGAAAGAATTGTTATGTTTAAGTGTGTGTTACAGGCCATCAAAATGAGCCCTTGGCTGGAGGCCTTACACTCAAGACACCCACAGGACAGTCCGGTTAAGCAGACGACAATCTCCTAGGTTGACCTGCTAGATAACATTCACAAAAAAAAAACATCAAACTGAATAATTTTGTACAGGGCAGCTGTTTTCTTTTTTTTATACTAAAAAACCAAGGAACTTACTACAAAAGTTCTTACTAAAGCGTTTTTCTAGTTTAGATCATGATATAAAGCAGCTTTCTTGGAAAATTCTTCACCTTGTATAAAATAGAGTGAGTACTCTAACTAAGATGGGAAGATGTTGCTAGGTAATTGTTAGCTCTATTTTTTATTTTGTAGACGAGGTAAGTACTTTACCCATACCTTTGGATAAGGCGTACAAAGAAATCCTAACGACCGAGTGGTGAATTAACTTAATTGTAAATCCTGCTCACCCTTAAGGGCCTATACTCCCTCAAATGGCTTAGCATGATCCTCCGTTACGCCTAAAATACTGCAGTATTAATTTTGAAATAAATGTATGGTAAAGTTGAGGATTAATGCTAGGTACTATGTGTGACGAAAACACGATTCCATAAACTTTTTTTCGATGGAAAAAAAATCCAAAGTTACCTCCAAATCCAACAATAAACCGCTGGTATTCAAAAAGTACTTCAAATTAGATCATGAAACTTTGCATACTAACTGAACTAACTATAAAGCAGGTCTTATGTGTTTTATTTTTTTAGTCCAATCAATAGATTTTATGTAAATCGCTAAAACCACTCATTTCGCACTATTCGGCCGCAGTGACTGACGTAACAACCGCTTTGTATTGCAAGCTGATTAGAACTTTATTCTAACATTATTTAAAACGAACTTTGAACCACCACAAATAGAGTTGCTATTTTTAGGGTTAGAAGGGCCTTAAGCTTCTTTGATCGTTTAGTATTTGTTTACTCCAATACTTTTATCACAGAAATCCTTGCGTCAAGGGGTACTTGTACAAAGCCTCCAATGTCACCAATATTCTGAATTGTTGTTGACAAGTTCTTGCCCGCTCCTTCGTTCGCGTTTTGGTCGAAAAATATCCCACAAAGACATTTCAATTACAGCCTATAATAATCAGAGATTATTTAGCTTCCCACTAGTGAAAGAATTTTCGAAGTCGGCTCAGCAGTTCCGAAGATTAGGTATCCCCACATCAAAACATAAAAGTTTACCCTCTAGGATTTTCTATCGGCAAAAATGAAGAACTTCTTTACAAACTTTATTTATTACATTAATTTTACTGGAGGAGCTCGTGGCTTAATAATAACAGCCGCTCGAGTTGATCTTTAGGTTAAGCCGTGCTTGCCTAGGTTCATCTGTGGATGGGTGACTACCCATTACATACCGAGTTTCCTCTGTGCCTCGGAAAGCACGTTAAGCAGTTGGTCCCGGCTGTCATTTGTAGATCTTTGACAGTCGTTAGGTAGTCAATGACCCAAAAAGTCTGACAACCAGTCTTACCAAGGGGTATAGTATTAATTCATGTTATCATCATCTGCCGAGCCATTTCCCAACTATTTTGGGGTCGGCTGTCAGTCTATTGGGGTCGGCTTCCAGTCTAATTAGATGCAGCTAAATACCAGTTTGTTACATAGAGCAACCGCCTATCTGACCTCCACAACTCAGTACTGAGTAATACGATACCTTTTGGTAAGACTGGTTGTCAGACTTTCGGGTCACTGACTTCCTATCATCATTATCATCAGCCTATGAATGTTCCCACTGCTGGGACACAGGCCTCCTCTCTATGAGAGGGAATGAGCTATAATCCACCACGCGGGCCCAGTGCGGGTTGGTAGATGTCACATGTCTTTGAATTTTTGGTTCTAGGACATGCCGGTTTCCTCACGATGTTTTCCTTCACTGTTTTGATAGCAGTGGTGATCCTGCCTGTCTGGGTTCGAACCCACGACTTACTGTTCACAAGTCGGGGCCGCCACCACTGGCCACCGCTACTGCTGCTCACGCCTATTACCATGACATGTATTGATAACAATGTCAAATAAATTCATGGCAAATATTTGCTTGGGAACAACTAAAAATGGAAAAATAAAAAGCTTTATTGCAAAAAATAAAACCACAGTAATATTATAATACAGTAGTGTAACTCGGCCGCATGATAGAAATAAATGCCTACAGCCGCGCGGTACGTAAACATGCGTTAGGGCTGCCCGTCTCCAGCATTTTAATTACATTTGCCTACTTTCTGTTTCTATTTAGTTTTTTGATTGTAAATATCCTTTTTATATAAATAAATGAAATACTTTGTATATTGAATAGGAAGTGTTCCTTCAATAAAAATGCGTGTTGTTTTTTGATTGGTAGATTTAATTTAAAAAAACATGTTTTTGTTTGAAAAACAAATCGGGCTTATAAATTTGCGACCGAAAAATATTATACCGAAGTTTTAACACAAGCGTAAGTAGGTAGGTACCTACTGTATCATGATTCATTCAGAACCGCATATAACTACCTATTTCACTCGTCTCAATAACTTTCCGTTACTCTATTCGCTTTATTTATTAATCTAAACCTTACCTTTCAGAGTTTCCAGGTAATTTAAAGAAACTTATGTCTGGATGCGTTATTGACGAATTCATACAACCAAAAACAGCACAATATTTCCTACTTGTCATATTAACTGATTTTTAGAGAGAAAATCGCGCAATTATTGTTAAAAAAACAACACACCGTCCGTTCGACACTGCGGTACAGCCGTGACTGTCTGCGCCCCGAGCGCACCCCCAGATCGAAGCGCGTAGCTATAGCTCGCGTTTCGTCCGTTTGTATGAAGTTGGAGTACTGTATTATAATATTACCGTGATAAAACCGACTTAAAAAAACACAAAAAAGTGAAAAATAACTTTAGCTTCAGAAGTCGGTGACAAAAAAAAATCAATCAAACAAAAGTCACCGACTTCTGAAGCTAAGGTTATTTTTCACTTTTTGTGTTTTTTGAAGTCGGTTTTATTTTTTGCAAAAATGTTTTTTGTTCTACACCATGCCTGGGAACCTTCTAGTTACGGAGATATTGGGGGTCAAAGTTCTACAAGTTTTACTGCTCCTCAACGTGGTTAAAAAAGGCAATTATCATTTTAATTTTTGATTCATACAAGATTTCAAATAATTGATATTACGCCTACGTCAATAAAAAATATCGATAATAGTACATTATGATATTAGTGCGGTAAGTTGAAAATTACAGCAGAGGCGATATTGCTATAAGAAAGCAGAGGCTGTAACTATCAAAGCGCACGTATGTCATGCGACGTTTTATAACATATTTGCGAGGAAATAAATAAAACTCGGACTTTCTTAAACGAATAAATCATTTACTTGTTCACAAATTAGCGATGCGCGCGTTTTTTAGGCAAAAACACAAAAAACAGCCAGTACCTATTACTAATAAAGTAAATTATTATTTTTGTGTTTTTGTTGCAGATAAATTGTAATTTACTGTCAAAATTAATTAAATTAAAGAATGAAATGTTTATTTATTATATTTCATCTCCCAAAGTTAATTTTATTCATAAAATGTTGACCACTTTTCTGACATTAAAACTCTTTGCTAAGATTTAAAAAAGTACCGTTTGTTTTAGACGGAGCATCTTGATAAACCGTGCATGTTACATTACATTACTGCACAAGTACGTAATGAGATACAATACGATATTGAAATGGGTGAAATAAGAGACCCTTTACGAGCAAATTTGTTATAAAATTAATTGTGTTTTCGACCAAAAATATTCTTGAATAAACTGGTTTGGTAAGACTAAGATAATAATATCCAAAAAATCATAGCTCTTGAACTTGTCCTTCCGTGGTCTACCTACTTGATTATTTTGATGTTTTAGACTTTGACGGTACCGATAACCTTGATATTATGACACACACCCGATATTTTATATCCACTGCTGTTGTTGTGATAACGTGCTATCATAATACTCTCATAAATGACAATATTTAACTGATACAGACTGTAAACATATGGATGGTATTATCGTTGTTATTAAGCCACACAAACATAGATCTACAAAATATACTTTATAACACATTTGCTCGTAAAGGGTCTCTTATTTCACCCATTTTAATAGCGTAATGTATCTTACGTACTTGTGCAGTAATGTAATTTACAAAGAACGGTTTATCAAGATGCTCCGTCAAAAAGGAACGGTACTTTTTTAAATCTTAGTAAAGAGTTTTTATGTCAGAAAAGTGGTCAACATTTGATGAATAAAATTAACTTTGGGAGATGAAATATAATTAAAGAAACATTTAATTCTTTAATTTAATTAATTTTGACAATAAATTACAACCATTTATCTGTAACAAAAACACAAAATATTAATTTACTTTATTAGTAATACTGGCTGTTTTTTGTGTCTTTGCCTTAAAAAAAAAGCGCTGATGCGCGCGCATCGCTAATTTGTGAACAAGTAAAAGATTTATTCGTTTAAGAAAGTCCGAGTTTTATTTATTTCCTCGCAAATATGTTTTAAAACGTCGCATGACATACGTGCGCTTTGATAATTACAGCCTCTGCTTTCTTGTAGCCCTCGCCTACGGCTCGGGCTAGCAATATCGCCTCGGCTGTAATTTTCAACTTACCGCACTTATATCATAATATACTATTATGTTAATGTAAAAATAACGCAGCACATTTGTTTAAATTCCAATTTTGTCTTATTTATGTAGTTCAACTTGATTTTTCAGAGTTTGTATGCCACCCGGCACCCGTGGGCCTCTGACCTGGCTTTACATGCCATCGAGAAACATTTATCAGGCATGCTGGTTTCCTCATGATATTTCCTTCACGGTAGCAAGAGATAATTATACAATACGCACCATGTTAGGCATTATAACCACGCGTTAAACACGCGTTATACTACCTCAAATGGCTTAGCAATCCTCCGTTACGCCAAAAATACTGCAGCATTAATTTTGAAATAAATATATGGTAAATTTGAGGATTAATGCTAGGTATTATGTGAGACGAAAACACGATTCCATAATTTTTTTTCGATAGAAAAAAATCCCAAAGTTACCTCTAAACTGAACAATAAACCGCTGGCAATGATTAAATACTTCAAATTAGATCATTAAATTTTTTATGCTTACTGAACTAACTAAAAAGCAGGTCTTATGTTATTTATTTTTTTAGTCCAATCAATAGATTTTTTGTAAATCGCAAAAAAACACTGATTTCGCACTATTCGGCCGCAGTGACTGACGTAACAACCACTTTGTAGTGCAAGCTGATTAGAACTTTATTCTAACAGTATTTCAAACGAAGTTTGAACGACCACAAATAGAGTTGCTAATTTGAGGTAGTTTATACTCTTATGAAGAAGACTTGTTTTTTTTTATGTTCAGCCAGTAACTTGTATGTGTGGTATACACTGCGGGCCTAATGGCCGTTTTATCAGAATCCTAGTATAAATCACGTTAAAAATTTAAAATTCTTAATTTGATTCATATTACGATTCCGCTAAAGCGGCCATTTTACACCCCATGTTAAGTTATTTTTATAGAAGGCACACATCATTGTTCATATAACCTTACCTACCTATCCTTTTTTGGCCGGCTCCCCATAGCCACACTCATACCCAAAACTTTGATCACGGCATATCCCTGATTCCTTCGCATCTCATGCTCAAAACTATGACAATATTTAATCACACAAATAAACATAATTTAAATTATAATTTTCTACTTACAGTTATGAAAACCACAATACACTCTTGTGTCACAATCACAACTCACAAACTAATTTATTTATTAGTATGTTAATTTATTTGTATTTACAAGTACCTAATCGGCGACTCATTGTTTGAACCGTGAATGAATGAATGAATGAATAAAAATGAACAATTTCCATAGAAACTCTGTGGTGGGAAGTGGTGGCCATATGCGACACAGTTCAATGTGGTTCGATATTTCGGTAAAGGAAATTGATGTATGGATTGTGTGAAGAATGATTTGTAAGAAAAAAAAAACCGGTCAAGTGCGTGTCGGGCCACAAGCAGTAGGTATAGGTTCCGTAGTAGCAGAATAAAGTTATCTTAACCGCTATAATTTTCCTTTAAAGTTCATGAAATGCACTATCGTCATGAATTTTTCCAGATTTTTCAAACCAGCAGTTTAGCTTTTAGGGGGGGTCACCTTACTGGAACAAAAATTTGCAAATAGAGCAACAACAATAGCCCTTAACGTCCACTGCTGGACATAATGAGATCTCTCCCATGATGAGAGGAATTCACCGTAATCTCCACGCCTGGCAGGCGGATTGGAGATCGCAGTGATGTAAAACTAACAGAAAACGCTGCTGCCCATTCTCAGGTCTACGGAGGCGCAAGGTGTTCTGCCTCAGACATTAGTCGCCTTATACGACACCCGTGACTGTAATGGGTTGGTTCTATTCTACTCTGCCGGATACCACACGGCTCAACTACTTTTACTATTTTGTCGGCGTAATTGATATACACACCCCTACAAAATTACAGCTTTCCAGTAAGCGGTCTCTTAGCAAAATCTTAGACGGACGGACAGACAGACATGACGAAACTATAAGGGTTCCTTGTCAGGACTAGGGAACCATAAAAATCGTGTTGCACCGCCAAAAGCAACATGGGGGAAGAAGATGGTGATGACGATATCTTCGTAAAAGAAAAAGTACTGCTGTTGGTCTCGCGGTCACAAGCGCTACTTCTAAGCATGAAGTCGTCAGTTCGATTCCCAGGTCGGACCATGTGTTATTGGGTTTTTCTGTCAGGATTTTTTCAGTAGCAGCCATGGAATCTGGATTTTTGCCCAGTGGCAATAGGCGCGCCCCCTATTACATAGGACATACCTAACTGGTGAAATGTGGGTCTAATATTAGGTAGGTACTATGGGGGTCTTGTCCGCCTGACCATTTTAATTTTTTTTCGCTTAAATCATGCGGAGGCGCCGACCTAACCGCGTTGGACCTATTAGGAAAGCGTCAACTTTGGCGCGCAAAATAACATTAACTCTCGTTTGGCGTGCGTCGTCAGTGCGCTCGGCCGATTCGGTATCTTTTCATTCATTTTTTCTACACAAAGTCAACGGGGCGGGGCTAGAGAGCGTTTTTATGTTGCGAGTCCAAGCAAAAATGAGCTTAGTGGTGGTCAGGCGGGAGTGTCCTCGATAGTACCTACACCACTGCCTTACTAGTCTAAGATCCCTTAAAGAACGACCTGAAGGTCAAAAAAAATAAAACAAAGAAAGGAAGGTCAAGGAAATACTTTTCATACATTAACCGGCTCAGTGAACTGAGCCGGTTAATGTATGAAAAGTATTTTATATCAAATTAAATAATATATCAAAAAATATATATTGCAAATGGGTTGTCTAATTAGCAATTTCAAAATTTTATATATTTTTTAAACATTTCCCTGATTTGGTTAATAGACAAATTCCCTACCAGTTGAAAGTATGAAGCCTATAGAAATTTACAAACGTTAGATTAACCGGTTAACCTTATTAATGTTATTATATGCGACTACTAGGTATTTAAATAGGGTTTAATAACACTCTTATCAGATCTTTTTGACAAATTTAATCTATACTAATATTAGAAAGAGGTAACATTTGTTTGTAAGTTTGTATGTAGGGGGTAATCTCCGGAAGTAATGAACCAATTTTAAAAATTGTTTCACTGGTAGAAAGCTACATTATCCGTGAGTGCTATAGGCTATATTTTACTCCCGTACTCTCACGGGAACCGGAACTACGCGGGTGAAACCGCGGGACGTCAGCTAGTTCGATATAAAATACTTTTCATTTATAACCAGCTCGGTGAAGGTCGTTCTTTAAGGATCCTATACTATACCTTTTGGGGCTTACAGGCGTGATGTTTTATTATTTTAAAAAAATGTATAGATAATACCTGTTTTCTCTAGAACTATAGGTGACACCAAATGATTTATTAACTCATTACAATGAAGTCCTTAAAAATCTAGAACTCTTATTTGTAACCCCAGACCAAGTAAAAAGGTAAAAACGAAACTCTGCGAACAGTAAAGTGAGGCCCTTCAAATTACGTCTACATTTATGTGCTCATCAAGAAAATGCGTCTGAAAATAAACCCATTATTCACCATCTCTAATCGGCTTACGATAAATCTTGGTTCAATTTATCGTTAACTAGACTAAAGACGAACGTCATTAACAGTCGTCTGGCTTCTACTAAATATAATTACATCGCAAATGGTTGACAAATTTACTAATGGGGATATTAATTGAGCTTTATTTTGGTATTGTTCGTCGTTTCGTTGAGCTCTTTGAGTTATAAGTCGGCGCTACACGATAACTGACAAATGCTTGCACTGACTGGACAGGTCCACTCAAATCTGTGTGGTTCTTTCTTCAAAAGACCATCTCAGACACTAATCTGTATAGTTCTCATGTGAGTTGAGCAAGATTATGTCTGGACTTCAAAAAAGACTCTCCTCTGACCTCTGAGTTTGTTTCGGCTGTTTCTTCTCAGAGTAGTCAGGTACGAAACGCCGGCCCCATCTAGTTTTAAAAATGACGTGCAAAAGTGTTTGTAAAAACCTACTTGCAAAATACACATCATTCATCTAAGCACTAGATTGTTAATAATATATAGTTGATTTAGTTTTAGCAGCTCAATTAGTATAATAATATCGAAGTCCAAGAAAGGTATGTACAGATTATTAAAATTAAAATAAACTCCTAATAATGCTGGGATTAGATGATAACGCCAAAATTTACAAAACAAGATTTTTACAAAAAACATAAAATATAAAAAAAAACACTAATGTAAAAAATCATTTTAACCTTCATTACGTCTTCGAGTGAAATGTGTTATGTGATACCTATTTCAACCAAAAAACCCTTTTTCTCTTAGTTATATATTTACTTATTAATGCATAAATTAAATTCTTAAAGAAAAAAAAGCTCCTGGTTAAATAATAACAGCCGCTCGGGTCGATCTTTAGGTTAAGCCGTGCTTGCCTAGGTTGGTCTGTGGATGGGTGACCACCCTTACATACCGAGTTTCCTCCGTGCTTCGGAAAGCATGTTAAGCTGTTGGTCCCGGCTGTCATTTGTAGATATTTGACAGTCGTTACAGGTAGTCAGTGACCAGAAAGTCTGACAACCAATCTTACCAAGGGGTATCGTATTACCCTGTACTAACTGGGTTGTGTAGGTCAGATATGCAGTCGCTCCATGTCATCATCTGCCTAGCCTTTTCCCAACTATGTTGAGGTCGGCTTCCAGTTTTAACCGATGCAGCTGAATACCAGTATTTTACATGGAGCGACTGCCTATCTGACCTCCACTACCCAGTCAGCACCGGGTAATACGATACCCCTTGGTAAGACTTTTTTTTTGGGCCTCTGACTACCTAACGACTGTCAAAGATCTACAAATGACAGCCGGGACCAACGGCTTAACGTGCTTTCCGAGGCACGGAGGAAACTCGGTATGAAATGGGTGGTCACCCATCCACAGACCAACCTAGGCAAGCACAGCTTAACCTAACGATCGACCCGAGCGGCTGTTATTATTTAGCCACGAGCTCCTCGAGCAGTCGCTCCATATAAAATACTGGTATTCAGCTGCATCCGGTTAGACTGGAAGCCGACCCCAACATGGTTGGGAAAAGGCTAGGCAGATGATGACTTACAGAAAAAAACATGATTCCCTTTTAAAAAAAATTGGTTGCCTGTAAAGTCGGTATACGGGCGAAAGTTTTACGTGACAACGACTTTGAGTGGTAAAATAAACTTTTTATGTCTGTCTCTCTCGCTCTTAGGCGGGCTCTCACTCGCTCTCATTGTGAGCGCATAACGTGAGCGGAGCGTAACGCAGTTTCTTGAAGTGTCACCCGGCAAACCAATTTATAAGACGTTGTCACGTCAAAATACTTATTTAGGGTTTAGGCCAAAACGACCTAAGACCAGCCAAAATATTTGTATTTCTCATAATCTACAGATGAGACATAAGTTTAATCTTTGTCAATATCTCATTCACACATTCAGGTGCAGTGACATCATTTCGGAGAATGACGTTATCAGTTATCCGATGTAAGGCGAAGGTTAAGTCGCAAAACAGATTAATAAAAAAATTAATTTAAAACACAAACACATTTCTTGATAAAAGCAAACAATTTTACAAATTTATTATGAAAGTTTATTATGATATTCTATTTCTTTTTTATTAAAATATTCATGTTGAATGTATCGTAATAAACATGTTGGCCTTACGTTACGTACGTACCTAAGCGACTCTTTACCGAGATAAAAAAAAACATGCAGGCAGTCTTTGGGGGCCGTTAGCTTGTGAATTATATCGTCGAGCGATTAGATTTTTATTTTTGAATTATTTTTGGATTGTAAAGAAGTGTTTTTAAAGAAGTTTTCACTTTAAAAAAACACTAACCCGGATATATAAATAATTGAACCACGTGAGACCGCTGGATCTACCTAGTTTATAGACTATCTGAGGCCAAAATAGAACACTTGCTTAAAGCCCTTCTAACCCTAAAATTAGCAACTCTATTTGTGGTGGTTCAAACTTCGTTTAAAATACTGTTAGAATAAAGTTCTAATCAGCTTGCACTACAAAGCGGTTTTTACGTCAGTCACTGCGGCCGAATAGTTCGAAATGAGTGGTTTTTGCGATTCACAAAAAATCTATTGATTGGACTAAAAAAATAAAACACATAAGACCTGCTTTATAGTTAGTTCAGTTAGTATGCAAAGTTTCATGATCTAATTTGAAGTACTTTTTGAATACCAGCGGTTTATTGTTCGATTTGGAGGTAACTTCGGAATTTTTTTTTATCGAGAAAAGTTTATGGAATCGTGTTTTCGTTACACATAGTACCTAGCATTAATCCTCAACTTTACCATATATTTATTTCAAAATTAATGCTGCAGTATTTTAGGCGTAACGGAGGAGCATGCTAAGCCATTTGAGGGATATATGGCCCTTAATAACATTTAAAAGGCGAATAAAGTAACCACAATACTTTTCTCTTCTAGTTAATCTTAAAAAATACCCCAAAGAATATTTTTAGTAACATACATTTTCTGTTCCAGTAGAAAACAATTTCCCCGGCATTACGCTCCAAAAAATTCATCTAATACATTCTCATTCAATTATTTCGTTCTTAATGGAACGAAAGCAATTTTAATTGGTCAATTAGTTACCAAATAGAACAATCCAAAATGTTGATTTAGGGTAAAATCAGATTTTATTAGCGGATTGAAATTTCTGGATGACTATAAATGATTACCGAGCCGACTCCTGAGTATGAGAGCCGCTAGCTCTTTCGTCGCCCGCGTGCAATACCAATTATGCCGCCCTACCCGGACTGGGACCCGAAACCGGCCGGTTTCATTTGAGAGACGGTCGGCCCTCATTCTCAAGAGAAATGAAAACCACTAATGTAAATTTTGAATTAACCGAAGAAAACATTAAAATAGAACGTTGGGCTAAAATGCTAGGCTGTGACTTTTATAAAGAAGAGGCTCGAAGATAAAGGAATATCGACACTGTCGAACAAGGGCGTCGCCGTCGCCAGCTTTTGAAAAAGAAAAGTGCGAGTAAAAACGGATTTGTTAGGGTTAAGTTTACTAGTTACAGATGCAGCTAAACTTCTTCTAAGTATCTATAATACTTAATTAACTATGAGTAGAAGTTACTAATTTTAAAGAGTTAATTGAAAAGTTTAGGAACTAAAAAAAAATTGAGTTCTCCAACTTCAGGGAAGTAAGCTATTTTCTTAAGTCCTTTTATTCAGAAATAGATGTTACTTAATCGACTTAGAAAGACAACTTCAAAAACATAATGATTTGGCTCCAAGAGCGAGCGAAGCGAGCTCGGAAATTTTAACACCCTACCGTGGACATGTTAGAATTGTTTCTAGTTCGACCCTTTACACAAGAGTTACTTGGTCGACTTGCAGACAAAGCCAGGAATCAAGAGGATGTAGCCTGCAAGAGTGAGCAAAGCAAGCTCGAAAATTTGGTGTTACTTGGTCGACTTATAATCGACAATGCAAAGATCCAAGAGAAAACAGGTTGCAAGAGCGAGCGAAGCGAGCTCGAAAATGTTTACATCTTGCCTCGAAATTCAGGAGATATTAGTAATATGTAATTCGCTCGATTTTCCGCCCCCTGGGTGTGCCGCCCGTGTTCAGTGCTCGCTTTGCACGCCCGCTTACGGCGGCCCTGCAGATTCCCAGGTCGGGCAAAGTGTTACTGGGTTTTCACATCAGGAATTTCTCAGTAGCAGACACGGAGTCTGGATTTTTACCCGGTTGCTGGCAATAGGTTCGCCCCCTATTACTACAACTATAACAGCCCATAACGTCCACTGCTGGACATAAGCCTCTCCCATGATGGGAGGAATATGCCGTAATCTCCACGCTTGGCAGGCGGCTTGGAGATCGCAGTGATAAAAGACTAACAGAAAACGCTGCTGCCCATTCTCTGGTCTACGGAGGCGCAAGGTGTTCTGCCTCAGACATTAGTCGCCTTATACGACACCCGTTAGTGTAATGGGTTGGTTCTATTCTACTCTGCCGGATACTACACGGCCGCCCCCTATTACATGGCACTTAAACATAACTGGCGAATGTGGGTGTACTATTAGGTACACCTCTGCGGTACACCTCTGCCCATCTCTTTACAGACTACAGGCGCGATGTTATGTTTATATTACATTTTTTTTTTCCTAGTCTGCTCTGTCCCACTTCTGAGCAGAGGACTCCCACCACTCTTTCTATTTCTCTTCATTACTAATTATTCCGCACAAATTGCCCTAAATAGTACCTACCTAGCTCTTAGTTAAAACGTCATCACGTGAAGTAACGCACCAAACATTAATCTTCGTCACTAATACAAGTACCTATACCTACATATTTCACAATTATTGTTTACAAACACGACCGTGGTTGGTCTAATTGATTCGGCCTTCAGACCGCTCAACCGTGATATACAATCAGAATAGTCTGTTCAATCTGGTCGAGAACTCGACACTTGAGACGTAAGTGTAAAAAATCAATCGAGAAACTTGCGTCGCGAGATGTATGGTTCTAATATTTTTGTTATCTTCTCAGTAGCAGTCAGTAAGCTTGTGCCCGGTTGATGGTAATAGGCTCGCTCCCTATTCCTTACATAGAACATAAACATAGCTGGCGAAATGCTGGTCGTACTATGAGGTAAACTTCTGCCTGTCCCTTCGAGAGTTACAGGCGTGATGTTATATTACCATCTTTAAATACTCGAGTGTATGTAAAAAGGTCAGACACCCTTGAAACATCTTGTTGACATTGTATACGTAGTATTGAAAGTTCATAGATTATTCAAATACTAACTTACAAGATGTTTTTCGTTAAAACGTTCAAATTTAATTTCTTATGCATGATTGATTGCGCACGTAAGCGTATTGCAGAAGAAGATTGCTAATAAATCACAAGAATCCATACAATCCTTTTATTATTTATTGAAATAAAAGTAATAGAATTTTGATTCATAATCAAACTCAACGATTCAAATTCTAACTCAAAGTATTTATTTTATTAAATCATTTACAGTCAGTTTTTGAATTGCCAAAGACTGAAATTAATACTCTCACAACGCCATTTCCTACAGCATAGAAAAAAAAATGATTCAATAAACGGCAAATCTGTAATGTAACATTATTCTTTTTTTTTGTCTTACACATTCCTGCAACTATGTTTTGGTTCAACTAGCTATACTCTAAAGCAAAGTCAAGTAAGAACCGCCAAAGAAAGCAAAGCTAAGAATTTTTACTTTTGACAGTTCTAATCTCAAGCAATTTCTAAATCAGAATAAAAATCGTATCTTAAATAATGACTTCAAATCAAGTAATCACTTTGACTTGTTTACACAGGATGTAAAATACCTCATCACGAAGCCGTTAACCAAGCATTCTGTACATCAAACTAAGTAACTTTACTTTAAACACCTCCACGACCCCCGTACTACGGGGGTCGTGGAGGTGTTTAAAGTAAAAATGTTACATTAAAAACTTGTATTAAAAAAAAAACTTGTCAAAAAGTTGGAACTGTGACCCCCAATATCTCTGTAACTAGAAGGTAGAACAAAAAAATGATCGCAATGACGAGGAAAACAAGTGCCTTTCGGCTTCGTTGATGTGTTTTACACCCTTTTGTAGATACGGGAGCAAGTGATTCAGACTAAAAGTAAACAATAATCCCCATACCGGAGGTACGAAACTACTCCGATTTTACAAATTCTTTCACTAATTTAAATTCATTAATTCTCTATGTAACATCTTTACTTCGTTACTTAAAAATCATTTAGGGGAGATATTTAGATCCTTATCTTATTCTTTATGCACTCAAAATAACAAACATACATATAAATTCAAATAATGTAGCTTATGTACACAGGCGAGCTTCACCCAGAATTGGGTTATCTTACAGCAAACATTCTTACCCTTTTCCTTCCTTCTTACTTACATCCTTGACGTTTAGGCAAATAAACTCTACCTATTCCAATCTCTCCTAATTATACTATACTAGCTAAAACAATTACCGAGTCATAGATTGTCTTTTTGACCCAAACGAAGCCACAGGGCTGAGCTAGTCAATAAAAAACAGGCTTTCCTAAAATCAAAATAAATTCACTCCTCGTTAAAACAA
This sequence comes from Xestia xanthographa, assembly GCA_905147715.2. Taxonomy (NCBI): domain Eukaryota; kingdom Metazoa; phylum Arthropoda; class Insecta; order Lepidoptera; family Noctuidae; genus Xestia; species Xestia xanthographa. The sequence continues at coordinate 4,355,776 of LR990661.1, read as the reverse complement.
CCAGATAAGCATCAAATAACACTACTATAGAGTTCTAAAATAATTTGTACGACACAAAACACCCACTTACTTCAATTTTAGCTTGAGCAGTTGATCATCAAAATCGTAAATTGTATTCAGCACTTCACTTAACACAAGACACTTCAATTCGCGGATTAGAATTTTAATTCTACACAAGCGTGCGCCTGAGTGCGTATTCGCTCCTCAACTGAGTTGAACACGGATCGATAAACAACAATATATATAATACGTTTAGATTTTTTTCGTCATATAATAGGTATACCTAGAACCCGTTTGAATAAATTCTGAATCTGACGAAAACGACACAGAAGTTGCAAATATAATGACTATGGTGTTTTTGTTTGTAGAAATGTAAAGTTAATTTTGTATTACGACTCAAGTTCGCTAGTTGAGGAAATATTGATTATGAGGAAGTTTAAGCCATAATAATATTTACAAAAATAAACCTTAATTCACGAAATAATTTCTGGTAGTCGCATGACTGCTGATCATGATGTCCTGAGTTCGATTCCCAGATCGGGAAAAGTGTTATTGAGTTTTTCCATAAAAAAATCGGAGCAGTCTTTGAGGACTGCCGATAGAAGTGAAAACAAAAAGTACACAGGCCCCGCCCCAGTCATAGCACTGGTAATGCCCCGCGCATGCCTATGTGGTGCTACGCCGTAGCGGATGCTACGAATGCTACGAACGGCTACGAATCGTGGCCGCACGTTACGTTACGTGACGATGAGTTCAATGTTTTTCCTTCACCCAAAAAGTGCTCAACGCGCCTAAAGAAGTTTTCACTTCAAATTTTTCAGTAGCAGCCACTGAGGCTGGAATTGTGTCTCGAACTCCATGCAATTACCTCAACATGAATTTATTCATGAACTAGCTGACCCGCGCAACTTCGTCTGCGTCACATGAGAGAGAGAGAGGTTCAGAGAGAATGTGAGACCTTAAAATATAGACATTATTATGCTATTGCGGATTTTATGTTGAACTTTTTAAGAGGATCAATTCCCTAATACATGATTGTTGCGTAACTTTAACCGTTTATCTACACCCATGCTATAAATCCTCTATAAAAGTATCTGAAACAGTTAGCTTATGGCCAACATTAAAACAGCCAGTGTCATAATAACCATTATAACACCCAAACGGGTGTTATAATGTTGTACTGAATTTCATTATGCAACTCGTTTTAAAAAAAGAACATTGTCTAGCACGTGCGATTCACTACCACAGCGCCGTATTAAAAAGAAAACTAATAGGTTAATTCGAATTCACGTCGTATCCCGCCATTTTTGTTCGATATTTGGATATTAGTATTGCATTATGTACTTTGTTGTTTACAAAAATGAGTGATACAAGCTTTGTGAATTTTAATAATTGTACAATCCAAAATGTAAATAATTATATTATTACCTATACATGGCTTGTTTGTATTAAATACTCAGCAATTAAACTTTCCATGAATTTACATAGACTTCTTACAACACTGCAACACCCTATGGTTTCAGAACCTTTTATGGAGGATTCATAATCATGGATGTAGATAAAGTCTTGTATGCAACTGTACATAATTAGGTATTAAAACACTCATGTGATACTATTATCACACTCGGCTTCGCCTCGTGTGATAAACCCACATTCGTGTTTTAATACCCCTCATTATACAACAGTTGCATAAATAACTATTATGCAGCGCTCGCAACGGAAGTTCTCAAAAGAAATATATTTTCCCCGTTTTTGCAACATTTATTATTGATGCTTCGCTCCTATTAGTTACTAAATTTACATTATCACGCTACGGCATGAGTTGTCGCTAAAGCTCGGTAGTAAAACTACCTCGTATATAACGGGTCATTTTAGGCCCCGACTTACGAACAGTAAGTCGTGGGTTCGAACCCAGGCAGGCTACATGGAGACATGGAGAGAGCGACTGTCGCAATCCCGTGCAGGGAACGCCACAATAGTGGCGATAAGTCCCCTCTTTGAGGAGTGGCTTGAGAGACGCCACGGCGTCCTCACCTTCCGCCTGACGCAAGTCCTCACCGGACACGGTTGTTTCGGGAGGTTCCTGCACCGAATCGGGCGGGAGGACACGTCCGGGTGTTTTCACTGCGAGGATCGACCGGAGGACACGGTGGAGCACACGGTAGAGGTGAGCCCCGCGTGGGCGGAGCACCGCCGTGTCCTCGAAGCGGCGATTGGCGGCGGCGACCTTTCGCGTCCGGCCCTGGTTCAAGCCATGGTCCGGAGCGAGACGGAATGGAACGCCGTCACCTCCTTCTGCGAAGCAGTAATGCTGGCGAAGGACGTGGTGGAACGGGAGAGGGAGAGAACCTCTCAGCGTCCCGGCCGCCGCGGGAGACAACCCCGTAGGCGCGGGCCTGTGGACGGTGGGCTATGGGCTAGCTCGCCGTCCATCCGTTTCATGACGACAGGCCGTGTCGACGGCGCGTTCGTGTTCCACACGCGCCTCACAGAGAGTCAGCAATAAGAAGGGGTCCGCAAGGGCCGATGCCTGCCGGGGTTGCGGGACTGTTCGAAAGAGATACCGTGACCCCGGAACACAAAGGGTGATGAAGGAACATGGATGGGTTTTAGTCAGTAAAAGTCTGACACCCCTCCTGCTCCGCCCAGAGCGGGAGGAGTCATTTGATGATTTCCCATCCGAAAAAAAAAAACTTTGTGTAATTTATTTCATCACCGCTGCTCTCAAAATGGTGAAGGAAAACATCAATCCGCACTGGGCCCGCGTGGTTGATTATAGCCCATTTCCTCTCACAGAGAGGAGGCCTGTGTCCCAGCAGTGGGAACATTAATAGGCTGATGATGACGACTATAAAACTGGTCAGTCAATTTAAAAGTTATCTGGTGAGCACATTTTTAGTCATTAGTACCATTCTAGCACAATAGATGTCACTGCATCTTAAATTTGATGATTATTTCTTCTTGAACTCTTTAAATTCGTATATCTTCTGATAGAATTAACCGATTACGATGGAACTAAAACTAAATAATACCTCAAGATACGCACAATTTTTAGGTATAAAAGTTATCTGTATTGGTTTCGTATATTTTACGTGATGCTTGATCATCGAAACAGTCAAACAGATAAACATACAAACAGATAAACAGACAAACAGACAAAAATTCCAAAAATGCTGGAAATGAATTCTATTATCCGGTTATCCTTTCACACCATGGCAATTTTTTTTTGAAATATTTTCGAAGTACAAAAACTATTTTTCTACAGATTTATTATATGTATAGATAGATTCTCTCTGGTAGGTACCTACTAGTATTATCCGTTGCGGTCGGTGATGGTGGCATTGATGACTAACCACCACCTAACCACAATGTCAAGTGCAAGGCTCTATATATTTGTTAACCTTTATTCGCATAATATTAGATTCTCAAAATAGCAGATTCTCAAAATATTAGATTCGCTAAATATTATATTCTCAAAATAGCCGAAGTACAATCAATCACTCAAAACAATTGTTAGTCTGGTTGACTGAACTAGTGCAACAGTGTATCTATGAGTGCAACTTTTCAGTAGCAGTAGTTCGGTTGAATTATAGCACCGAACTGCCAAAACTCTTTTGTAACAACAGTTCGGTTTGTAATATCTAAATATATAAAAGAAGAAACTGACTGACTGACTGACTGACTGACTGACTGACTGACTGACTGACTGACTCATCTATCAACGCACAGCCTAAACCGCTGGGTCTACAGATTCCAAATTTGGCAAGTAGGTTCCTTATGTGGTCTAGGGGTGCACTAAGAAAGGATTTTTCAAAATTCACCCCCTAAGGGGGTTAAACGGGGCTCCAAAGTTTGTATGGGGAAACAAGATTAGTTAGACTATTTTATTCGAAACTTCACAGGAGTGCTCCTATTGATAAATGAGTAGAAACGGGTTTCAGGGTTTTTCAGAATTCAACCCCTAAGAGGGGGATATGGGGTGGTAAAGTATAAAAATCAATGCACTGCCCAAACCGCTGAGTCTAGAAATTCCAAATTTGGCGAGTAGGTTCCTTATGTGGTCTAGGGGTGCACTAAGAAAGGATTTTTCAAAATTCAACCCCTAAGGGGATTAAACGGGAATCTAAAGTTTGTATGGGTAAAACAAGATTAGTTAGACTATTTTATTCGAAACTTCACAGGAGTGCTCCTATTGATAAATGAGTAGAAACGGGTTTCAGGTTTTTTCAGAATTCAACCCCTAAGAGGGGGAAATGGGGTGGCAAAGTATAAAAATCAATGTACAGCCCAAACCGCTGAGTCTAGAGATTCCAAATTTGGCACAAAGGTTTTTTATGAGGTTTAGGGGTGCATTAAGAAAGGATTTTTCAAAATTCACCCCCTTAGGGGTTGGAACGGGAGTCCAAAGATTACGTGGGGAAATAAGATTAGTTAGACTATTTTATTCGAAACTTAACAGGAGTACTCCTATCGATAAATGAATTAACGTTTGTGTTTCAGTTTTTTTTTTCAGATTTCAACCCCTAAAGGGGGAAATGGGGTAACAAACCCTGAAATTCAACATAGTTATTATTTTTATAGTGAATTGGGTCGGGTGTATTACAAAAACAACGATTTTAAGATTTAATGTGGCAGACCTGAAATACTACCATTCCCTGTTGGGGTGCGATGGGGTTGAAATGTCTAAAAATCAATATGGGTGTCGATACCGAGATTATCAGGGGTGCTGATTACGAAAATGGCATTTATTTTGAGATCCAGATGATAATGATTGTAATTACGATGATGATGATTGTGATAATGATGATGATGATTGTGATGATGATGATTTTGATTACGATGATAATGATTGTGATTACGATGATGATGATTGTGATTATGATGATTGTGATAACGATGATAATGATTGTGACTACAATGATAGTGATTGTGATAATGATGATAACGATTGTGATTACGATGATAATGATTGTGATAACGATGATGGTGATTGTTATACTGATTTTGATGATGATTGTGATGGTGATGATGATTGTGATAGTTATTCTGAGAGTGGTGGTGATTGTGATGGTGATAGCGATGGTGATTGTGATGGTGATTGTGATGGTAATTGTGATGGTGATTGTGATGGTGATTGTGATGGTGATTGTGATGGTGATTGTGATGGTGATTGTGAGGGTGATGGTGATTGTGATTGTTATGGTGGTTGTGATGGTGATTGTGATAATGATTGTGGTAATTATGGTGGTTGTGTTAATGATGATAATCGGTGATAATGATGGTGACTGTGATAGTGATGGTGATGGGGATTGTGATGGTGAATGTGATAGTGATGGTGATGGGGATTGTGATGGTGATTGTGATTGTGATAGTGATTGTGATGGGAATTGTGATGGTGATTGTGATGGTGATTGTGATGGCGATTATCATGGTCATTGTGATGGTGATTGTGGTGGTGATGGTGATTGTGACGGTGATTGTGATGGTGATGGTGATTGTGATGGTGAATGTGATGGTGATTGTGATGGTGATTGTGATGGTGATTGTGATGGTGATTGTGATGGTGATTGTGATGGTGATTGTGATGGTGATTGTGATAGTGATTGTGATGGTGATTGTGATGGTGATTGTGATGGTGATTGTGATGGTGATTGAGATAGTGATGGTGAGTGTGATAATGACTGTGATTACGATGATAATTATTGTGATAACTATGATGGTGATTGTGATAGTTATTTTGATGGTGATTGTGATGGTGATGGTGATGGTGATTGTGATAGTGATTGTGATTGTGATAGTGATGGTGATTGTGATTGTTATGGTGATTGTAATGGTGATTGTGATGGTGATTGTGATGGTGATTGAGATAGTGATGGTGATGGTGAGTGTGATAATGACTGTGATTACGATGATAATGATTGTGATAACGATGATGGTGATTGTGATACTGATTTTGATGATGATTGTGGTGGTGATGATGATTGTGATAGTTATTCTGAGAGTGGTGGTGATTGTGATGGTGATAGCGATGGTGATTGTGATGGTGATTGTGATGGTAATTGTGATGGTGATTGTGATGGTGATTGTGATGGTCATTGGGATGGTGATTGTGATGGTGATTGTGAGGGTGATGGTGATTGTGATTGTTATGGTGGTTGTGATGGTGATTGTGATAATGATTGTGATGGTGATTGTGATGGTGATTGTGATGGTGATTGTGATGGTGATTGTGATGGTGATTGTGATGGTGATTGTGATGGTGATTGTGATGGTGATTGTGATGGTGATTGTGATGGTGATTGTGATGGTGATTTTGATGGTGATTGTGATGGTGATTGTGATGGTGATTGTGATGGTGATTGTGATGGTGATTGTGATGGTGATTGTGATGGTGATTGTGATGGTGATTGTGATGGTGATTGAGATAGTTATTTTGATGGTGATTGTGATGGTGATGGTGATGGTGATTGTGATAGTGATTGTGATTGTGATAGTGATGGTGATTGTGATTGTTATGGTGATTGTAATGGTGATTGTGATGGTGATTGTGATGGTGATTGAGATAGTGATGGTGATGGTGAGTGTGATAATGACTGTGATTACGATGATGATTATTGTGATAACGATGATGGTGATTGTGATAGTTATTTTGATGGTGATTGTGATGGTGATGGTGATAGTGATTGTGATAGTGATTGTGATAGCGATAGTGATGGGGATTGTGATGTGATAGCGATAGTGATGGGGATTGTGATGGTGATTGTGATTGTGATAGTGATTGTGATTGTTATGGTGGTTGTGATGGTGATTGTGATAATGATTGTGGTAATTATGGTGGTTGTGTTAATGATGATAATTGATGATAATGATGGTTACTGTGATAGTGATTGTGATGGGGATTGTGATGGTGATTGTGATTGTGATAGTGATAGTGATGGAGATTGTGATAATGATGGCGGTTGTGATAGTGATGGTGATTGTGATAATAATAATTGTGATGATTATGAAATGTGGCACATAGATAGTTTATAACCTGGATTAACATGGAGGACACTATTATCCCTTTAGTTAGTATGATCCAGTGGGACAGTTACCGAACTTCACGCGGGCGAAGCCGCGGGCAACAGCTAGTTAAGAATAAAATTGCCCACTCGGACTAGTAGTTTCGTCAAGGATAAGGGTTCTCATACCCGCGCTCGCTTCGCTCGCATACTTCTGATACTCTTTGACTTCTGTGCCCGAAGTGCCGGGCCTCCATCGGCCTATTTCGTATGCTTACGGCCCGGTGCCCATGCAGCCCTTATAGGATTATTACTGTAACTGTTTTCTTTCGCACTTCGTCTTCAAGCACCCCGGTGGGTCTCCGAACACTGATGTACGTGTCTCCCAAGACGTACTAGTGGCCACTAGTACGTCTTGGGAGACAGTCCTCTGTGAGATTTTATTCTTATTATAGTGCTTGATTGTACTTCGGCTATTTTGAGAATATAATATTTAGCGAATCTAATATTTTGAGGTATCTGCTATTTTGAGAATCTATAGGTAAGGGTCTCGTTTGGTATAGTGGTCGCAACCGCTGAGCATGAGGTCAATGAGGTTCGATTCCCAGGCAGGGCAATGTGTTATTGGGCTTTTCCATCAGGAATTTCCCACGGTGTCTGAATTTGTGCCCGGTTGATGGCAATAGGCTCGTCCCTATTACATGGGACTTAAACGTAACTATCGAAATGTGGGTGTACGGTACAACTCTAACTAACCCTTCAGGGGTTACCGGCGAGACGTTATGTAAAGCAGCTATTTTGCTACTAAATATTGGATGGGCTTCCTTTGAAAGTCTGAAGTGGCTCGTCAAACTATACGTCGTGATATTATACTAGCGTACGCGTACGTAGCGGACCCCGCGGTTTTGCCTGTGCTGTTTTGTTTTTCAGTAAGGGTTTCCGAGTCATCGATTCAAGAAGAAAATGTAAGGGAATTTGAATTTCATTTTGTATGTTTAAGTAGATAAAGTTTTGATACAGATTCCATAAGCTTCCTACAACAATCATTACAGCCTACGCTACGCCGTCTTAAAAACCCAATTTAATATAAAACTGCCATATTGAACAGATGAACGAACTCTTGACCTTGAGGTTCACACCAGTGACTTTTACTTAAAGCGTGTCACTGCGTGGATAATAATGTATTAGGCATGGATGGATCAATCACATGGATATGTCACACACATGGGTATATGTGTGTATGTTTTACTTCTTTTGATGCAATTGCTATGTTGTGACAATGCAGTGAGAGAATAAAAAAATATATATATATTTATCTTTGGTTTGACTGCCTCGTTGGTCTAATGGTCCCAAACGCGACTGCTGAGCACGGAGTACCTGGGTTCGATTCCCAGGTTGAACAAAGTGCTATTTGGTTTATCCATCTAGAATTTCTCAGTAGCAGCCACGAAGTCTGGATTTGTCCCCGATTGATGGTATAGGCTCGCCCGCTATGACATGAGATTTAAACAATGAGAGTGTACTATTAGGTACGCCTCTGCCTAACCTTTCGGGGATTACAGGTGTGATGATATGTTTAAATCGATGGTCTGTTGTAGAGGCCTAAGCAGATAACGATATCAATATACATACATAAACTCTGGCCGTTTTCCTAGGAAGAGATTACGGAACGCTATCAGCTGCGATCCTTATACCAGAGCTATTGCACTTCGTGTGTAGGCATGAGATAATTACCTACGGCTTCGCGCATATTGAATATGAAAGCTCTCTAGGGCTGTCGCGCTCCAGCCGTGCGTAACTGCGTACGTATGCCGCGTTAATTTTTCGCGCTTCTTTGACCTTGCGTCGCGTACCTACCTACTCGTACTTCGTGTTTGTTAACTGACTGATTTATTGATAATTAATCATTACTAGTGAAAATGACAAGGCAGATAAACTGTTGCTGTTAATAAATGTAGAAAAAAATTGTCTTTTTACCCGACTGCGCCGGAAGGAGGGTTATTTATATAAATTTCACTGCTCCATTTCCATGCTTCCCATCAGAGTTTATTTTAAAATTATCTATTTGTTAGATTTAGCATTTATGCTACTATTAAATTTAATAAGTAATCGTAATTTTAGAGAAGGCAAGATATATGAATGAGACATTATAATAGAGTAAAACAATTGTAATTATAAAAGTTTTAATTAACATTTAAATAATAATACATTAAAATACAAAAATGTTGGTAGTATTTTATTTTGAGTACTTGAGGCAACCCTACCGACTGACCATAAGGCAGTGAGATGCCGCACTAAGGGGTATTTGAGGCAAAAAGCCGGTCTTAAGTGGTTTTTCTAAAATTAACTAAATGATACAAACAATGCGTGTTTCATGAACTACAATAACTGGTTTATCAAAGGGCTGCCCCCAAACCCACTCTATCTGCGCGGTCTGGCCGCACTGACAGTCAGAATCCAGTCATTTTGTGTTACGGTTGTCTTTGTTCTCGGCGTTCGATTATTTTAAATATTTCTCGTGATAACTTGGCTTCGTGGGGTGAATAACGTCAAAATACCATGTTGGATATGGAAGTTGAAGGTATGTACTTTGTAATAAAATATTTACAATTCATTTCTCCTCAAGTTTTACCATTTAGAGTTAATTTATAAATTCCCTTTTCAAAAACATTTTTTTAAATAAAATTTTATAACATAGTGTTTTTGTTTATGTGTCGGTCTTTGTCGCCCTATATTTTAAATCAAAATCAAATCAAAATCAAAGCATTAATTTCAAGTAGGCCAGTTACAGGCACTTTTGAATTGTCGAAACAAAGATGAAAATTAAATGTAGCTACGTCACAGTCACAGTCACAAGACATAAAAACTGTGAAAGTACTGTAGTTGCCCATTCCCTAGCGTAGATCTCTATGGAGAAGAACGGGCAAGAAACTCCATGGACACTCTTTTAAATCAAAATGTTGTTACAAAATCTTGGTTACATCATTCATGTTAAGATGGTATATTATGTGAGAACAATGTAGCAAGATGTGCACGTTAAAAGTGTCCATAGTAAAAACAAAAAATACAATTAAAAAATAAACATTCAAATAAGCCATGGCAACTAAGAGATGACCAGTCACAACTGACAGCGCCCGTTCACGAACATGACGCATGGATCAGCACCTTTCAGCTCAACCATTTTGAAGGGAACTAAATGATCCGACACACGCGCCACCATCAGCGAGACATTAGAGTGAGCATGACATACTCTCAACCACCAGGGCACATTCAAGTCAAGAAAAAAAAACTTAGGATTTCAGTGAATGATAGCTTTCTAGTACATAGTACTCACACAATATGGGCTATGCGATTATATAATACTAGAGATTGATTCTATACAATTCAAAGATAGTTGTACAATCTTCAGCAGATCCAACAATTCTATTTAATGCTATCAATTTATGCGCCCCTGTCCATGTGGAGCAGGACCAGCATTGAGCCACGCATTTTTATCAGCGATATAATCGCCCAACTTGTAATATGCTTGCTTACATAGTGTGCGTTTGATACATGTTTTAAATTTCGTCTCATTCAGTTCAAGAATACTTTGTGGAATTTTATTATAGCATCTCAAACAGTACCCCATGAAAGATGAGTCTACTTTAGCGAGTCTGAAACCTGGCTGAACTAGTTGGTCCCTATTTCTAGTACTGTAATTATGTCTATCACCTCTTTTACCAAAAAGGTGCAGATTTTTTCTGACGTACATTATGTTTTCGTACATGTACTGACAATGTACCGTCATGATGCCAATATCCTTAAACAGTTCCCTTAGAGAATCGCGCCTACGAAGATTATATATGGCTCTGATGGCTCTTTTTTGCAGAATAAATATAGACTCAATATCTGCAGCCCGTCCCCATAGCAAAAGCCATAAGACATTATACTATGAAAGTAACTAAAATAGACCAGTCTAGCTGCTGTATCAGTAAATTGACGAATTTTTCTAATAGCATATGCCGCTGAACTTAGCCGCGCCGCAAAGGATGTTAAATGAGAACTCCATTGTAGCCTTGAATCAAGCGTAATCCCCAGGAAAACCGTTTTATCTACGAATTCAAGTTTCTCTTTATTCAATATTATTTCACAATCACTACTTCTAACATTGGGTAAAGCAAATCTTATGCATTTAGTTTTTTTGACGTGACAACGTCTTATAAATTGGTTTGCCGGGTGACACTTCAAGAAACTGCGTTACGCTCCGCTCACGTTATGCGCTCACAATGAGAGCGAGTGAGAGGCACGCGTCCCTTCCACTCGGGCATGGTTAGCCCGCCTAAGAGCGAGAGAGACAGACATAAAAAGTTTATTTTACCACTCAAAGTCGTTGTCACGTAAAACTTTCGCCCGTATACCGACTTTACAGGCAACCAATTTTTTTTCATTTAATACTAAATTGTTTGCTGTGAACCAATTATGGACCTGAAGTAGGGCATTATTCACGTCATCTAGATTTTGGGCCCGTCTATTTATCTTAAAAATTAGGGAAGTGTCATCAGCAAACAACACCATATTTTGAGGTTGGTTTTTCAGTAAATAGGGTAGGTCATTTATATACACGAGAAAGAGGAAAGGACCCAATATTGAGCCTTGCGGAAATCCCATTTTTACTTTTAAACCCTGTGAATTAACACCATTTATTTGAACATGTTGTTGTCTATCACTCAAATATGATTTTACTAAACTAAGTGCAAGTTGACCTAATCCGTAATGCTCAAGTTTCAAAAGTAATGTGTCGTGATTTACGCAATCAAATGCTTTGGAAAGGTCACAAAATATTGCTATGGCGTCTTGAGACTCTTCCCACGCAGTAAATATGTGCTTTAATAAAGTTACACCGGCGTCAGCCGTACAACGTCCCTTGGTGAAACCATACTGTTGATCGTGTAAAATTTTGTTGGTGTTAAAATGATTGAGCATTTGATTCAGCATTACTTTTTCAAACACCTTGCTAAAAACTGGCAACACGGATACAGGTCTATAATTATTAGTATCTTTACTGTCCCCGGATTTAGAGAGGTATGACTTTACTGTATTTCATTAGATCAGGGAAAACTCCTTGGTCTACACACAAATTAAAAATTAAAGCTAAGTATGGGGCTATAGTCTCAATTATGGATGTACAAACTTTGATAGACATTCCCCATAGATCTTCGGTCAGTTTTATTTTTATTTGCCGGAAAGCTTTAATAACTATCATAGGATTTATGTGTTTAAATTTAAATTCAACAGTGCAGCCAGATACATTCGCCTTTAATAAACCAATTGAGACTTCAGGTGAGGAATTAAGAGCCTCTGTAGTTTTTAATGGTATATCGGTAAAGAAATTTACAAATTCTTGAGCTACTTCCAGATTAGAGCTTTTAGGACCACATGCTGAATCTAATGTGTAGCTAGTGTTACGTATTTTATTTCTGTTAGTCTCATTATTTATGACCTTCCAAACTGTCTTTATTTTGTTTTCTGCTGTTTTGATCTTGTTGCTAATGTGCAGGGCTTTAGCAACCTTGTACGTATTTCTAAAAAAAATTGAATACTTAGCAACATACTTGTTAAAAGTTTCAGTGTTTATAAAAGGCTTAAGGCCATAAAGCTCAAATAGTCTTTCCCTACTTTTTCTGATACCTCTAGTTGCCCAATCACTAAATATGAATTTAGGGCTAATACTTTTTGAACTTTCTTCTAAAATATTGATATTGAAATCACCACAAATAATTTTAGATTTATTACTGGCTGCAAGTTTTGCCAGTACATCTTCCATTATTGATTCAAATAAGGAAAAGTTTTGATAGTTTGGGGGTCTGTACACACACACAATTACATGCTTATCTAGCTCAACACAGGACAGTTCGACGCAATGTTCAACCGAGAGACCCACTATATCATTACGTTGCTTATATTTAAAACATTTTTTTATTAATATTAGGGAACCTCCACGAAGCATAGTTTTACGATTAAAGCAGCTACCCACCATATAGTTCTCATAAGAGCTTAACATTGGACAATAATCTAACCTGGAAAAAACATATTGAAAATTTAAAGACTAAATTATCGAGATTCATATACGCACTAAGCAAATTAAAAATTAAAAAGCAATACAAACTATGAGACCGCGCTCTCAGCATACTATGCATATCGACGCTGGAAAGCGAATTTGTCGTATCTCGAAAAATGCGATTTTCTTTTTATTGCATTTTTAAATTCAGAAAAAAATACTGCGTCGGACAGTCTGATCCATGTTTTCCTAGGAGGTTTTTTTTTTATGATACGACGTGGACTTTTTCTTAACTTTTTTAAGAAAACATACTTCAAAATGCTGTAAGTACCATAAAATCAACTATTTTACAACAACAAATAGATACAACAAAATAGTAATAAGTATTTTTTTCCGATGTCAAGATACACTGTCCTTGTTTATATACTACGAAACATTTACAGCATTATGTGTACGTCCCAAATAATAATTTATTGAGATACAGCAATTTCGCCGCCTCAATATTTTATTCCAGCTAGAGATACTACAATTCTATCGCTCGAGTTTTGAATGTGCTTTAGACTTACTACGTTTCATTCTACACATTTATGATAAATATTATCCATAAATCATTTATAATAGAGTTGAAATTTGAGTACAATTTAAATTACGCTAAATAAACCTACCCTCGTTCCCGTGTCTTCCCCTGGATACGACGTTTCCCGATTGTATTGAAGTCGATGTGCGAGCGCACAAGCAAGAACACAAGTTCGTCGTCTACGATATTCAGGCGTGTTTTACGTGTACAACTAAAGTGAATCCTACGTAAGTAATGTTATTTAGCCATTTTATTTACTTTATCTATTTATAGGTACTTATTATGTTCGGCTGTAGGTATGTATTTTTTTATGTTTGTTCACCGATTTCACAATCAATTGTGGCCCGATTTCGATTTCTTTTTGTTTTAAAACTTATACTCCAGAATAGATTCTATAGAAATTTGGTCGTGATCTGATAATGAAATACGTCTTATTAATTATTTGTAAACTTAATAAATTCAATGGTTATAAATTCCTGGTTGACCGAGCTCAGCGCGGGTGAGTAAATGAGTGTCATTGAGACCTTAAAAAACGAGCGAGACTTACCGTAGTCGCATAATGATGTTACATCTGACGTCTCCCCTTTTTTTAGATGTTAAAATAATCAAATAAGTCCTCCTGCCCTGGATGAAGCGAATGGACTGTACTGACTACAATTCAAAGTGTTCCAACAATTGTCCTTTGCGTTTCAGGGTCGCGGTTACCTGTTTAGACTGTCCCACGACCCCGGAAGGCGTGCGACCTTCTGTGGCAGCCGTCAGATTGTTGACAGCTCTTTTTCGTGGAACACAACGCACCCGCTAAGTCGACCCTGGGTTGGTCCGTGGTTGGACGGCGAACTACCCATTATACCCTCTTGTCCCGCAGCATGGCCTCAATGAATGCCGTTCGCGAGAGTTCGCCGCTGTAATCTCACCTTAGCTTTGACATTAGTTATGACTTTCATGTTTGTGTTGCTCACGGTTGTTTTCGTGTTTTATGACTTTTGTTTGCTCAATTTTTTTCAATTTTCTTATGTTATTTTAATTTTACTTTTCAGGTACTACGAACGTAATATCCAGGACATACGCCAATGAATTTTTATGTCTAAAACGCGACAAAAAAGTACAAGATGCTTTAAATGAGTCTGATCAAGAGGATGAAAATGCTGGATGAAAAGGCTGCAGCAAACTAAAATTACTTTCGTTATAATTCTATTGGTATTTTATTAACTTTTTTTTTTTTTTTTTTCGAATTAATTGTTTTATTTTGTTTTTCATGTAGGTCTAAGAAACTTGTGGCTAAGAAATACGTAATTATGTTATTTTAATTTTGTTATATTTGTTAGATATTTCGTCCAAAATATCGCTTAGGATATTTTATTTAGTTGAAAATGTCGTCCTCAGTAAACTTCATTGGTTTTTAATTTTGAGACTGATTACATTTTTATTTAAATTCGTTATAATTATTACTAGGGCAAACATTAATTACTAAATAACATTGTTTAAATAAACATACAGCATTTAATTAAACATAATAATTTGTTTTATTTGTATTTAACACAAAATGCAAGACCTACTTCTAAAAAGAATGTGAAGTAATACGAGGACTCACAAATTTACTTCATATTACATACATCATAATCGTTGTCTAAAATTTTACAGCTATTTTGTTGTGCCTTACATAACAACTACCAAGATACAGCAATATTGATGATTCAAATTGAAATACCAATTGCTGTAACTCGCTAAAACTCATGTTATACCAACTTTAGAATACTATCTTTAGTATCATCTAATAAACTTCATTATAAGAAATATGTGTTCCAAAAATTACCTCTCTGTTTCAGCTAGTTTACGAGTTATGAATTTTTTAAATAGTTTTTTGGCTCTGGGGTAAAGTTCCACTTTTCGAGATACTACAAGATTGCTTTCTTGCGTCGATATGCTTATGCATGGTTTAACTATGGCATAATATTGTGGGGCGATAGTACAAACTTTAATGACATATTCATCATGCAAAAGAAGTGTATACGCATCCTTATGAATATTAAACCATGGGAAAGTTGTAAACCACATTTCATAAAAAATAAAATAATAACGTTACCCTCCCTTTATATATTACAAATAGCTACCTTCGTCCAAAAACACAGGAATTACTTTATATCAAACATAGAAGCAAACCAAAACTATAACCGAAGAAATAAAAACAAGTTGATTACACCGACACCAAAATTAAAAATAATGAAAAATAGTCCCAACTATAGAATTGCAACAATTTATAATAATTTACCTAAATACATAAAAGATGAGGAGAATACAAATTCATTCTATAATAAACTAAGATTACTTTTAATAGAGAAATGTTATTACACGGTAGACCAATTCATGACGGATAAAACTTTATAGGTGTGTACCTACACAATTTACGAATCTTTTTCTGTGAGATCCGGTCTGGTCAAGACATAATATTGTTTAGTTTAGTGACATTTTTATCTTTTATTGTAAAATGACACCATAATTCAATTTAATCAATTGCGATATTGACATGACATGGTTGTAATTATTACCTATTCCTTATTATTGTTATTATTTTATTCCATTCAATTTGACTTGTATTTGTGACCTTATGTGTATTATTATATAGTGTTTATTACTGCTACCTGGACATCATGACGACTTTTGGACATATTTTAAGTGAAATGTGATCTGTTGTGTTTTGACGGGTTTTGACTCAATTTGTTTATTATATTGACTCAACAGCAACCAACATTGTACTTTGCGGTGCCCTGACGGGGTTCATGTGCGGAAACCGACAATAATAATTATTGTGAAATGTGTGATGTGCATGAGAGCAAATAAATAAATAAATAATTAATAAGCATTTGGTAATCCTTTAGCCAATGTTCAGTAAAACAAATAATGTCAAACTTACTATTTTCTAAAAACAATTCAATTTCTAATAATTTGGAAGAAATGCCTTGGATATTTTGGTGAAATAATTTTAAAGTGTTCTGCTGGGGCCCTTTTTTAATAACTAATTGAGTGCAAGAAGATACGTTGGTAGGATTAACAATATTGTTAATGGTACCTTCTGTTGTCTCACATTCTAGTTTAAATTAATATTTGACATTATTTAGACATAGTAATAAAGTTTGATCCTTTGCCTTTCAGAAACTGAAAAAAAAATCGTCCCCTAACATACCCTAAATATTTTTTCTATAATTTTGAAGATATTAGGTATAGGTTTTCAAAAAATAATTTTTGTTTCTTTATTTTGTAGACCGGTACTTACTTCGGAAAAGGTGAAAAATGTCACCCGCATACAATTATACGACATTCTGAAGGGGTTCAAAGGAAAAAAAAATGGATGAAAAATTTACCATAATGGAAGATAGTCTTGTTCAATTGACTTCATGTCCAGCAGAAGACGGGTTTTTTGTCTCGTTCATTTTAAGACGAGTTTTAAGCAGAAATGGACAGCAGTACACTTTTTTTGTATTTTCATTTTTTTTTAATGTACTTTTACTAATAAATCCATTTTTTTTATCAAATGTTTTTTTTATTATACACTGACATGATATAGGCCCTTATATAGTTTTGACAGATTTTTTACCTCAAATACCCCCGAATAAAATACGCTAACGCGTGGCGTCTTAGCCGAGTGCAATCAGACAAAAAAAATTTCGCCGCTCGCGATTTTTTTTTTTTGAATTTTCATTGAAATATTTTTTTTTCGTTTATGAATAACTTCAAAGTCGACGAATTCATATTGTAGCGTAATAGTGTGACCTACGTGCATCCATTATATGCTAATTTAGTCTGTTTCTTTGTTCATTGTAGTCGATGTAATGCAATACTTCAAGTATTCTTTGAAAATGTCCTATTTTCTGCAATTATTTTTTAAATTTTGAATTTTAAGACCAAGATTTCTTTTGGAATTAGTAACTGATGCTTTTACACAAAAAAATTCAAGAAAACCATGTTTACAAGTGAAGTGAATAAAAATGTATTCACAATTATCAGGAAATCGTCTGTATAAAAGTAAAGTAGGCCATTTTTCTCAAAATATTTCTATGACGGTCAACGTAAATATTATCCTGAAAATATCCTTATTGTATCTGCTATCCATAGAAAACAAAAACTAAAAAAAAAATTGGTGGTACTCGATAAAGGTTGATTATTGCTGACAAAGGTAGAATGGGGTCGCTGGTAAATTTACAAAAATTATCGTAATTATAACGTAACCATTTCTCACGATTTCTATCTGAGGTAAAGTTGCAAGCTTGGGTCTCTGCGCGCAATTTAATATCAATACTGATACCAATACCACTCCCACTTCTTAGCGCTAGATGCCCTTTTGTCATGATTTACTTTTTCAGCAGTAACCAATATTTAACACGTATACTTAAATATTTTTCTAGTTATACCTCGTTAGATAGCTAATAAAATGAGTATTAAGACAATAATTTTCAGATTGAGTTTCTTAGCAGTATTTGGAAAAAAAAAAATGCTTTCATTAACATAGACGATTTTCTAACATTTAAGATTGAATTTTAAGTCACTACACTCATTAAAGTGGTCTTCATTAATACTTTCTGGTCCAGTTATCTGTGAAAAAGCATCAGTTACCAATTCCAAAAGAAATCTTAGTCTTAAAATTCGATATTTCAGAAATAATTGCAGAAAATAGGAAATTTTCAAAAATACTTGAAATATACATTAAATCTAAAACAAAAAAACAGACCAATTAGCGTTTAATGGATGCACGTAAGTCACACTATGACGCTACAATATAAATTCGTTGGATTTGAAGTTATTCATAAACGAAAAAAAATATTTTAATGAAAATTCAAAAAAAAAAGTAGCGAGCGTCGAAATTTTTTTTTTTAACTTCAAGATCAAAGGAGTGCAGCTTCTGTACGCTAGTACTATTATCTATTCTGTGCTTATACATAGTTCTTTTTCTTCGTTCACATTCATACATCGGTTACATATTATAATACCTAAGTTTATCCTAACTAATTTCGATTACTAGGTTGATTATTATACGTGATTACCAGAGAATGGGCAGCAGCGCTCTCTGTGTCTAATGTAAGAACCGCACTCACTGCGATCGCCAACCCGCCTGCCAAGCGTGGCGATTGGGCCCGCCTGGGCCCGCTCGATCTAAATTGTGCCTTGACGCCACGCGTTAGCGTATTTTATTCGGCGACTCACTGCTTAATGGTCAGTCGGTAGGGTTGCCTCAAGTACTCAAAATAAAATACTACCAACATTTTTGTATTCTAATGTATTATTATTTAAATGTTAATTAAAACTGTTGTAATTACAATTGTTTTACTCTATTAAAATGTCTCATATATATCTTGCCTTCTCTAAAATAACGATTACTTATTTTTAATAGCAGCATAAATGCAAATCTAACAAATAGGTAATTTTAAAATAAACTCTGATGGGAAGCATGAACATGGAGCAGTGAAAATTATATAAAAGACAATTTTTTTCTACATTTATTAACAGCAACAGTTTATCCGCCTTGTCATTTTCACTAGTAATGATTAATGATCAATAAATCAGTCAGTTAACAAACACGAAGTACGAGTAGGTAGATACGCGACGGAAGGTCTGAAGTCGGAAGGCTGGATCGTGAAAGCCCTAGAGAGCTTGCATATTCAATATGCGCGAAGCGGTAGGTAATTATCTCATACATGAAGTGCAATAGCTCTGGTTTAGGCTGTCATGGCCTATTGAAACAGTAGTTAGTAGCACGAGGATAAGGCATAATATACAATAATAACACCACCAATTTAACCTGAAATTTTATTAACTTACTTTACCGAAAGTTGGTTACGCATTTCTCTACTATGCTGTAAAATAATCAAAATACATTAAAAGCATTATTTGACATCGATCTTCCAACCGGGGGTAAAATGGTTGACAAATTGAAAAATAAAACTAAAATAGCAATATTTAATTCGTCAATCGACATTGTCGATAGCCTATGTTAGTGGAACTGCACAAGCACATCACTAATTCGTCGCAAGAAGCAGCGGCCATACTACGTGATTGATGATGATTCATCGGCTTAGTGAAATATCGTTTCGTAATTTTTACATTACTTGTTCAGTCACTTAGCGATAAACTTAGATAGTGGTTAAGGAGTAATGTATTTATTGAAAAAATAGTACAGTCGCTGTGATATTTGAAAACAAACATAACATAGTAAAAGCAAGAAATATTTTACGATTTGTTGTTTTTCATGATTTTAAAGACAAATATAGTAAAATACTTGTAGGTACTTACATATGATAAGTAATTCCGTGATCAACAAAGTTTAGGTTTATGCTTCAGTTTTTACAAAAAACCACTGAAAAACACGAAATTGCTATAATTTGTCACGATAGCGGTCGAAAGCACACTAGTTCGCGGAGACGGCCATTTGCCTATGACATGGCCGACTGGTCATGTTGCGCGGACACCGACACGCCCCCTTATCACTTCTCCTGTTTTTTTACATTTCTGTGGTTGCCGCAGACATCAGCGGCGCGTATTAAGTCAAATTTGAACTTTATTTCTTCGCTGGCGTACGCGACTGACGGTGCGCGGCCAACGCGGTCAGCGCGAGAGCAATTCAAGCCTTGTCACATGTGAAAAGTTTTCTACTGCTGAACACGTGGTCACCGTTTGTGCGTTGTACCCTGTATAGACTGCCGCGTTAGTCTAGTACTATCTAGGACAACTACTGGATCCCTGATCTTGAGGGCCTAGGCAGAGTGCCACTCTATCAGCGATATAGTGCCACATGGTTCTAATGTCTCTTGAAAAACATTATCAGGAGGGCGTTGTTGGTAAACATTTATGAAAATAAAAAAAACCGGCCAAGTGCGAGTCGGACTCGCATACGAAGGGTTCCGTACCATTGACTATATTTAGTTTTGTGACGGACAGACAGCGAAGTCTTAGTAATAGGGTTCCGTTTTTACCCTTTGGGTACGGAACCCTAAAAAACAAGGTGGCAGTAAAAGGGTGTAAAACACCTCAACGAAGTCGCTTGAGAGAGACACTTTTTCTCCTCGTCATTGCGATAATTATTTTGTTTCACACCATACCTGGAAACCTTCTAGTTACGGAGATATTGGGGGTTAAAGTTCCAACTTTTTGACAAGTTTTTTTCAAAAGTCGAGGTTGAAGCCTATTGCGGGAAGTCACTAAGGCCACGCGCGAGACAAACCATTTAGAACTATAATGATGTTGAAAGTCAAAATTATTGGTATTAGATAAACTACCGAAAAGTGTAAATACAGTGAAAGTCTTCATATAAATATTTTATAAGCGGTAATATCGATCGGGGTCGAGAAAATTTTATTGGAAATTCTCCAGACCGAACATAAATCCTGACCATTAATGTTCGGATTATAGCAATCGGCGAGCAACTGCAATCTCCTATTTCACGGAGCTTAAATCACATGCTGGCGAAATACGAGTGTACTCTCATCTCTACATACCTACCACTCCGGGAATACAAGCTGTTATAAGCTTATGTTGTATTATTATTACATATCATCACGCCCGTTATCCCCGAAGGGATAAGCAAAGGTGTTCAACCTACAGTACGTGCACACATTTCGCTAGTTATGTAAGTCTTATCTAATAGAGGTGAGCCCATTGACATACAAAATTTAGCCAAACCTGTGAATCTAATGCAGGACCAGGCCCCTTATTCACAACGCTTCGATTCGATTTTCGATTCGGAAAGTTTATTTATTATTTATTATTATGTCTATCTTTTTTTGGCACGAATTTCCGAATCGAAAATCGAATCGAAGGGTTGTGAATAGCCTATCAGGAGCTCAGCATTAGCTAGGTACTGCTGGACGAACGAGAACGGGAACAAGATTATTTAAGTTATTATATAAGAATATAAAACCGTTGATTGCAGAATAATTGTGATTAATATAATTTGAAGTTGTTCATAATCAAATTGTCATTAGAATTCATCAATCTTTATAAGTAATGACATTGTTTATCTTTTTTTCGTTTCTTCATTTTTATACATATTAATTTACATTTTTAAATATTCTTATATAAAACTATAAAAAAAAACATTTAAAAATAATAAAAAAATTGTAGCCCACCAGCGCTGGGAACAGGGTCCGACCTGCTGGTGGTCAGGGCTCTTGAGAGAGGAACTCTAACAAGACGTGCCGTATCCAGAAGTACTGCTTTCTGAATCAAGCCCTTGATCCAGCTGCCAAGCGAGAGCTTCCTAATGTTTTGGTCGAGGCTTTTGGCTATTAAGGCGGCACGATTACTGCTGCACTCATGTCCCACATGGCGATAACCTCGCGAGCCAGATCTAGATATTTGAATTGTTTATCTTTCTCTGTTTTCACAAGGTTCTCGTCATATGGGACCGTTATATCAACAATGATTGTGCGACGCTCCAAACGATCTATCACCACAATGTCAGGTCTATTGGCAACAACAGTCCTGTCAGTGGTGATAGGTCGATCGATCCCAATACTATTATTGAGAACTGGGGCATACTTATAGAATGACACTTCTGATTCTACAAGGTCGTACTTCAAAGCAAGTTGCTAGTGGATAATCCAGGCAACAAGGTTAGGTTGTGTCTATGCAAGTACTCTCCGTTAGCCAGACTAGAACACCCAGAAATAATGATTTCGATCTCCCGGACGGTGGCATGCCCGACATATGTCAACCTCGCCATCTTTCAACATTGTTTATTTTTATTATTATGTACTTAGCATCTCTAGTGTATTTTGAACTTTTGCATGCCTTCTGGTTGAATATGGCTGTTGCTAATTATATTATATGTCACCGTGTATTTGAAAAATAAATATCGTATCTTAAAACTGTCGCTGTGTCTCATAGTTGAGCAAGAATTTGTATCCAACACCATCTGACGACTTGTCAACACTCGACACTTTGCAAAATCCGATAAACCAACTTTGGGAACAACGGTAACGGTAAACAGGTAATAAGCGTTCCCGAAATACATCGACATTGTTGAACTAGTTTAGATCAGGGATATAATGATCCTCACTAAAAGCCACGGCTACGGCCTCGGGTTATACGACTGGCGCACATCTCTTGTTTCCTTCACGTCAGTCATAATCGTCATCATCATCAGCCTACCTACAGAGGTGCACGCGAGAATGCGCGTGACGTGCTTCAAGGCCGTATCGATATTCATACAATTTTCTACTTCCCCTATTTTCAATGCAGCCAGTAGGTAATTGCGGTAATTCTGTCTCAACGGACCGTTACACTGAAGCGCAGGCCACACCGCCAGCTAGCGGGCGGGCGGGCTAGGCGGGCGAACATCGTTTCACCTCTTTAAATACTTCGGGGTTCACACCGCGAGCTACCAAAAAAGCCGAACGAAGTATGGTTCGCTTCGCTCGCCTGCCCGCTAGCTGGCGGTGTGGCCTGCGCTTAAAGGTGTGTCAACACCACACGCGGCGTTTGCTGCAGGACACATTTTCCGCGCTCTAGTAGGACTAAACAGACGCATGTTTACACGGTCGCGCGCGGCAGTCGTCCAATCGCAGCGCTCACAAGCCGAGCTCGGCCGCCGCGCGCCCTTGCCGCTTTATGTTTGGACACACCTTTAGAGTTCGGTCGAGCAAGCTATTTGGTTTACAGTTTAACCAACAAATTATATTGTAAAATGTAAACCAAATAGCTTGTTCGACCGTACATACGCTCCGTACGAATGAAAATAAAATAAGAATAACTTGTTTATAACAACTTCTTTTATTTGTTAATTTCTCCGCAGTCACTGTCGCATCACGCGTGCCCGTGGTCGTAGCCGAGAGGTTAGAATAATTTCCTGATACAAAACATGGTTACAGCAATTTCGGGCCAAATAAAAATAGACCATGTAAATTGGCGGTAAGTAACACAAAAATCGCTTTATTAATGTTATGCAAGGACACGATTTCGTAAATTATTCAGAAGCTAATAAAATTTATGGGAAGGGTTTTTCGCTTGATGTTCCTTATTATTTCGGGTCAATTTGGATGTTTTGGACCAATCCCAAACTCAACCTCATACTAAAGACAAGCGAGCTTGGCAAGGCGAAGCTTCCCAGTCACAAGGCATAATAACTTACCGTACTGTAGTTGCCGATTCCCTAGCGTAGATCTCTGTGGAGAAGAACGGGCAAGAAACTCCATGGACACTCTTTTAAATCAAATATTTTGATGACATTAACTTACGGCTTAGTAATAGGTAAATACGAGTAATATGGAGAAGGTTGCCCAATTACTATACGTTAAAGGCACTCAGAATTACTTTTAATAGTTTACGATCAATCTTAGGAAGCGTAATCATATTTTTATCATACTTAAGAAGTAATTAAAGGTAAAATTAGCTGCATCAATGAGATCTTTCAAAGAATTTGAACACCCGAATGGCGCAGCGGTAGTGAGGCTGCATTACGTTCTTAGGGTCCCGGGTTCAAATCTCGTTCAGAGCAAATGTTTGTGTGATGGGCATTGACATTTGTTTCCGAGTCATGGATGTTTGTATATATAATAAATAAGTATGTATTTACAAAAAAAAAGTATCTATGTAGTATATCAACTATCTAGAGTGTCCACGACACCAGCCTCGTTGCTTGGTGTGGCGCTACATGTAATATACAGCGATATTTATTTATATTTAATCAAATATGTACAGCTTTACTTTTTACTTTTTCTTTAACTAGCTGACCCACGCAACTTCGTCTGCGTCACATAAGAGAGAAAAAGCTTTCAAAAGGAACAAATTTTCCCCGTTTTTGCAACATTTTTCACTTATGCTCCGCTCCTATTAGTCGTAGCGTGATGTTATATAGCCTATAGCCTTCCTCGATAAATGGACTACCCAACACTGAAAGAATCATTCAAATCGGACCAGTAGTTCCAGAGATTAGCGCGTTCAAACAAACAAACAAACAAACACTGCAGCTTTATAATATTATATACTAGCTTCTGCCCGCGACTTCGTACGCGGATTCTGTTGCTTATGCCAGCGACAACGGGGTCGTCAAAATCGAAGATCTGAAACGTCTGATGTCGAATTTTAAGAGCCCGGGGACGGGAATACAACGGGATGCGCGAGACGATTCGAGACGTTCTAGATCTTTCATTTTTGTAAGTCAACAGGAAATGCCCATCAGACTAAACATTTTTATAAGCCAACAGGAAATGCCCATCAGACCAAACAACACTTGCTAAGACGTCATTCCTATGTGTTATGGTGTAGCTGGGCTCTTGGAGTTCCACAACAGGTGTTCAAGACCTTCGAGGTGTTCCAGATCTTCAAATTTATTCTCACAGCAGAAAATGCTCATCACGTAGAACAATTTTTGCTATGGTACCATTTTTCTATCTCTTATAGTTCAGCCGGTCTGTTGCGGTTCTGCATTAGGTGTTTGTTTCCAAGATAAAAGTTAACAGGAAATGCCCATCAGACCAAACAACACTTGCTAAGACGTCATTACTATGTGTTATGGTGTAGCTGGGCTCTTGGAGTTCCACAACAGGTGTTCCAGATCTTAGATTTTTATAAGTCAACAGAGAGTGCTCATCAGATTGAACAACTTTTGCTAAAACTTCATTCCTATATATATGTTATAGTGTAGCTGGGCTCTTGAAGTTCCACATCAGGTGTTCCAGATCTTCAACAGAAAATGCTCATCACGTGGAACAATTTTTGCTATGGTACCATTTTTGTATCTCTTATAGTTCAGCTGGTCTGTTGCGGTTCTGCATCAGGTGTTTGTTTCCAAGATAAAAGTCAACAGGAAATGCCCATCAGACCAAACAACACTTGCTAAGACGTCATTCCTATGTGTTATGGCTGAGCTGGGCTCTTGGAATTCCACATCAGGTGTTCCAGATCTTCGATTTATATTAGTCAACAGAGAGTGCTCATCAGATTCAACAACTTTTGCTAAGACGTCATTCCTATAAGTGTTATGGCATAGCTGGGCTTTTGGAGTTCCACAACAGGTGTTCCAGATCTTCGATTTTTATAAGTCAACAGAGAGTGCTCATCAGATTGAACAACTTTTGCTAAAATGTCATTCCTATATATATGTAAGTGTAGCTGGGCTCTTGGAGTTCCACATCAGGTGTTCCAGATCTTCGATTTTTATAAGTCACCAGAGAGTGCTCATCAGATTGAACAACTTTCGCTAAAACTTCATTCCTATACATATGTTATAGTGTAGCTGGGCTCTTGGAGTTCCACATCAAGTGTTCCAGATCTCCAAAAGAAAATGCTCATCACGTGGAAGAATTATTGCTATGGTACCATTTTTGTATCTATTATAGTTCAGCTGGTCTGTTGCGGTTCTGCATCAGGTGTTTGTTTCCAAGATAAAAGACAACAGGAAATGCCTATCAGACCAAACAACATTTGCTAAGACGTCATTCCTATGTGTTATGGTGTAGCTGGGCTCTTGGAGTTCCACAACAGGTGTTCCAGATCTTAGATTTTTATAAGTCAACAGAGAGTGCTCATCAGATTGAACAACTTTTGCTAAAACTTCATTCCTATATATATGTTATAGTGTAGCTGGGCTCTTAAAGTTCCACATCAGGTGTTCCAGATCTTCAACAGAAAATGCTCATCTCGTGGAACAATTTTTGCTATGGTACCATTTTTGTATCTCTTATAGTTCAGCTGGTCTGTTGCGGTTCTGCATCAGGTGTTTGTTTCCAAGATAAAAGTTAACAGGAAATGCCTATCAGACCGAACAACTTTTGCTAAGACGTCATTCTTATATGTGTTATGGCATAGCTGGGCTCTTAGAGTTCCACAATAGGTGTTCCAGATCTTCGATTTTTATAAGTCAACAGAGAGTGCTCATCAGATTGAACAACTTTTGCTAAAACGTCACTCCTATATATATGTAAGTGTAGCTGGGCTCTTGGAGTTCCACATCAGGTGTTCCAGATCTTCAAATTTATTCTCTCAGCAGAAAATGCCCATAACGTGGAACAATTTTTGCTATGGTACCATTTCTGTATCTCTTATAGTTCAGCTGGTCTGTTGTGGTTCTGCATCAGGTGTTCAAGTTTCCAAGATAAAAGTCAACAGGAAATGCCCATCAGAACAAACAACTTTTGCTAAGACGTCATTCCTATATGTGTTATGGTGTAGCTGGGCTCTCGGAGTTCCACAACAGGTGTTCCAGATCTTCGATTTTTATAAGTCAACAGAGAGTGCTCATCAGATAGAACAACTTTTGCTAAAACGTCACTCCTATATTATATACTAGCTTCTGCCCGCGACTTCGTACGCGGATCCTGTTGCTTATGCCAGCGACAACGGGGTCGTCAAAATCGAAGATCTGAAACGTCTGATGTCGAATTTTAAGAGCCCGGGGACGGGAATACAAAGGGATGCGCGAGACGATTCGAGACGTTCCAGATCTTTCATTTTTGTAAGTCAACAGGAAATGCCCATCAGACCAAACAACACTTGCTAAGACGTCATTCCTATGTGTTATGGTGTAGCTGGGCTCTTGGAGTTCCACAACAGGTGTTCCAGATCTTCGATTTTATTAGTCAACAGAGAGTGCTCTTTAGATTGAACAACTTTTGCTAAAACTTCATTCCTATATATATGTTATAGTGTAGCTGGGCTCTTGGAGTTCCACATCAGGTGTTCCAGATCTTCAAATTTATTCTCTCCGCAGAAAATCCCCATTTCGTGGAACAACTTTTGCTATGGCACCATTTTTGTATCTCTTATAGTTCAGCTGGTCTGTTGCGGTTCTGCATCAGGTGTTTGTTTCCAAGATAAAAGTCAACAGGAAATGCCCATCAGACCGAACAACTTTTGCTAAGACGTCATTCCTATATGTGTTATGGTGTAGCTGGGCTCTCGGAGTTCCACAACAGGTGTTCCAGATTTTCGATTTTTATAAGTCAACAGAGAGTGCTCATCAGATTGAACAACTTTTGTTAAAACGTCATTCCTTATAAGTTATAGTGTAGCTGGGCTCTTGGAGTTCCACATCAGGTGTTCCAGATCTTCGAATTTATTCTCTCAGCAGAAAATGCCCATCACGTGGAACAATTTTTGCTACGGTACCATTTTTGTATCTCTTATAGTTCAGCTGGTCTGTTGTGGTTCTGCATCAGGTGTTCAAGTTTCCAATATAAATTATAGCCTATATCTTGCCCAGACTAAATACCTATACAACAACAAAAAAATCATTCAAATCCGTCCAGTAGTTCCGAAGATTAGCGTGTACAAACAAACAGTTAAACAGACAAACAGACAAACAGACAAACAGACAGAACTTTTTTTTTGGATTCGTGCTCTATTACTGTTTCTAAACCCCCCTCAATTATTTCTTTTTTAATAGATTCAATGTACAGACACAGTTTTTTTACTGTTTTATTATATGTATATATAGATATATATATATAGTATAAGTATATAGATTTAACATAAGCAGGGGCATATAAGGTGTAACTAAACTAACTGAAAACATTTCAAGGAGTCATTGTATTTGTTATTATGAAAATCTTTTTACGGGACAAAGCCTTAAAATGGTTGAAACTTATAAGCAGTTTCACCGCGATAAAAAACGATTACTTCATACAGGTTTGCATTACTTAAAAAAAACAGTCAGATTAATACATATATGTCGGGTTTGTCAGGAATTTATTTCACTAGGCTCGAGCTTATGTGGCCAGAAGACGGGTTTCGTGCTATGAAAACACACTGGATTCGATACACTATTTTTATTTCACATTGCATGGTTCGGGTTGGTAGTTTCCATGGAGAAGAACCGGCAAGAAACTCCATGGTTACTCTTTTCAAACAGATACACTGAGTCTAACAAATAACTTGACATTACACTTTCACACGTTAACACTAGGCACAATGAATCGTGTACAGTTTCAAGACGTCTTCACTCCACTGCGGTCAGACCCAGACTGTCTGCCTCGCCGCGAGGTGTCAACATCAGGACTCTGTAAAAGCCGCCATGGTGGGGAGTAGGTCGCGTGATGTCACCACTGGCGCGCTTTCGATCCATTCGCCCGTCCGTACTCATGACCGGATCCAACATATATTTATTTTGTAAGTAAACTTAAGATTACACTGTAAACAACATTAATCTATATTAAATACTCAAATCGAGGTCATCATAGAGGAAGAGGATATAGAGGTCACCGTGCAACAGCATCCCAGTCAGGAGAACTGATCAGAAACTAATGTAGCTGTAAGTCAAAGCACATTAATATAAACCTAGGATTTTTTCTATATTTATTTAACCTAAATTTGAGCACCCCTAGCCAATTTGACAATCTACAATCGTTAACGCTAGTAGAAAACTATTCAAATGAATGGGAATGACATCATCTCAACGTTAAATCACGTGATCAACACAAACGAATAGAAAATCCGTAGACAATTACATTTATTTCTAAAATTAACTACACTGATAATGTTAGTGAGAATAATAATTATATTTCGTCGCTTCATTCTTCAGATACAAATAACCATGTAGTGCCTTTATTCTACAAGGCTCTATTCGCACGTTTAAAGAATCGACTTTTAATCGATTGTCATTTTTTTTTTTTTTTTTTATCTGTGGCCCGCACTAGCGTGGCGCGATGTTCGTGCTGTGAACTTCATTCCTTTTTTCTTGCGAGGCATCGTTCGCACGTGCCTTATAATAATTAGTGAATATTTCGTGCTTAACAATCGCCATTATAATGCCGAAAAGAAGAAATCAAGATAGAATTGAACGTTATCAACGTAAAATAAAAAAAAACTGGAAAATCAGCAAACAAAATATAAAAGAATTATTTATTCGTCATCGGAAGACTCCGATGAAAATTCAGGTTAGTAAATCGTTATTTATTAAGTGATATGTGCGTTGGTGACAAATTATTTTAGAGAAATATTATCTTTAAAATAATGCCTGGAGGTTGACCGTGTGTCATCACGAAGGTAACTTG
Organism: Xestia xanthographa; assembly: GCA_905147715.2. Classification (NCBI taxonomy): domain Eukaryota; kingdom Metazoa; phylum Arthropoda; class Insecta; order Lepidoptera; family Noctuidae; genus Xestia; species Xestia xanthographa. Next base: position 4,326,181 of record LR990661.1, on the reverse strand, counting down.
TTATACAGCCTAGAGGTTAACCGCGTGTTAACACAAAGGTAATCTGTAATTGTTTGACGATTACGTTAAAACAAATAAAATGCCTGGAAGTGGATCGTGTATCCTCACGACGGTTACTTATTGTACCGCCTTAGCGTTGTAATATTACCTAAGAGATTAACCGCGTGTTAATACAAGGTAAGAAAAAAAAAATATTACGTCTACCCTCAATTTTTTAACTTTTATTATTTTATTGTTTTAGACGACACACGTCGTAATGACGCCGATCCAGACCCCATAGGGTTAATAGATCTGGCGCCGAATGTCATATCACCCGATGAGCAGACCAATCGTGATGGCGATCAGGAATCAACCCCGATACCAGAATTGGATCCTGATATTCTCTCCGCCTTAGGTGAGACCACGGATGACACGCCAAAATTTGGCTCTAAAATTCATGAAAACCTATCGCGGCTTTTGGCTACCTATTCTCCGCAAAGGGATGAATAAGGAGACAAAGGAGAGGCTTCACAAAGAGTACCTAATTCCTGAAAATTGCCCATTATTACAAGCGCCTAAATTAAACCCAGATATTTCGGCCGCCGTAAATGAAGGTACCCGTGTTCGTGACAAAAGAGTAGAAGGAGTACAGCAGCAATTAGGTCACGGTATAGCCGCTCTGAATAAAGGTTTAGACTTGCTTCTTGACGATGGCAAAGACAAAGTTCAGGCCATTAAATTTTGAAGCGACAGCTGTCGCTTACTGTGCGAGTTACTGTGCCTGCACTTCGAAGAAACGGAGGCGAGAAAGAAGTTCGTCACTCCGGGCCTTGATAAATCTTTTTTAAATATCATGCAAGATAGTGATCGCGATGAATTGCTTTTTGGAAGCAAACTTTCGGAAAAAATAAAGGCTACGAAAGTGATTGAAAAACATGGCTTGCAAATCAAGAAGCCCGCACCAATTTCCAAAACACCTTCTACTTCATACCACCCAACATCGAACCGGCCGCGCTCCCAGGGAAACTGGGGAGGCCCTCCTCGCTTCTCGTCACACAGAGGGGGGAGGGGAGGGCCGAAGAGGACTGCCCCAGCACCTCGCAGGACCCTGACAGGTGCAGCTCAACAGAAGTCATCTGCCCAGAGCAAAGCGTGCGGCAGCTCAACAATAGAGGTACACGCTGGGAGAATCCAGCATTTTTATAATTGTTGGCTTAAGATTACTGGTAATCCATTAATTCTAAGATGGATATCAGAAGGATATTCTATTCCATTTCTAAAAAAGGTGAAACAGGTATCAACCATGCCTAATTCTATATCTCCGAGCGACCAACCGCTTATGTTACAGGCTATCAACAAATTATTAGAGTTAGGAGCCTATATCCCCTTGTAATAGATCCAAAAATGATTTCGTTTCCAAAATATTCTTAACTCCTAAACCTAATGGGGGCAAAAGGTTTATTTTAAATTTAAAGTCTTTAAATAAGTTTGTTTCCACTGCTCACTTTAAAATGGAGGACCATAGGACTGCAGCTAAACTTTTACCTAAATATGGTTTTATGGCAAGTATTGACCTAAAGGAAGCATACCTTTTAGTCCCTATTTGCAAAGAGCATCGTAAATACTTACGTTTCCAGTTTGATCAAACATACGAGTTCAACGCAATGCCCTATGGTCTATCTGTTGCTCCTAGAGTTTTCACGAAGTTAATGAAAGAGGTTATTAACCATCTAAGACACAGGGGTTATAGGTCAGTAATATAACTCGATGACATTTTTTGCATCGGTAATACTTACGACGAATGTCGTGACAACGTTAATGAAACAATAACATTGCTCAAATGCTTAGGTTTTGTCATTAATTATGAAAAAAGTTGTCTTGTACCTCGACAAATTTGTAAATTTTTAGGTTTTATATTTAATAGCATCGATATGTCACTAGGCCTGCCAGATGACAAACGAAAGGGGATTATGCAATTGGTCATTAAGTTCTCTTCTCTTCCTAAGTGTTCCATTAGGGAACTATCACAGTTGATCGGAGTGCTTGCTGCAGCCTGCCCTGCAGTTAGATATGGTTGGTTATACACCAAAACTCTTGAGCGTCAAAAAATATTTAGCCCTTCAAAAGTACGGTGACTTTGAAGCAAAAATAAAACTGTCGGAAGTTATCTTACCTGACTTAGAATGGTGGAGACGTAACATCAACTTAACATACAACGCGTTGAGAAGAGACGAACATTTCGATTTAGAAATCTACACTGATGCTTCTAGGACCGGCTGGGGGGCAGTCTGTAATGGTAATCGAGCAAACGGTGGCTGGAAAAACCAGGAATTATCTTTGCACATAAATTACCTCGAACTGCTAGCGGTTTTTCTAGGTTTGAAGTGCTTTGCAAGTTCGCATTCTAACTGTTCCATATTGCTTCGTGTGGATAATACAACTGCTATCAGCTATATTAACCGTATGGGAGGAGTTCGGTTCCCACATTTAAATGAACTGACCAAAACCATTTGGCAATGGTGTGAAAAGCGAAATATATTTCTATTTGCTTCGTATATTAATACACATGACAATATAGAAGCCGATGAAGAATCTCGGAAAATTAATGCAGACATAGAATGGGAACTATCGGATTGGGCCTTCCAAACGGTAGTTCAAACTTTAGGTGAACCAAAAATCGATCTATTCGCTTCTCGCACCAATACCAAATGTAGCCAATACATTTCATGGAGACCGGACCCAGATTCTATAACAGTTGACGCTTTTACAGTTAGTTGGCAATCAGTTTTTTTCTACGCTTTTCCACCGTTTGCTTTAATCCTAAAATGTTTGAGAAAAATTATTGATGACTCAGCCACCGGTATTCTAGTCTTCCCTTATTGGCCTGGCCAACCTTGGTTTCCATTGCTGAAAAGAATGCTCATGTCAGATATTGTTTTCTTTGATCCTAATGAGGACCTTTTGCATTCAAATTTCAGATCTTGCCACCCGCTTCGCAGCAGCCTTACACTGGGGGCCGCGACGCTCTCAGGGCAGCATTTACGAGACTGAATACCCCAGACGTAGCGCTAGACTTGATGCTAGGCTCCATCTCGGATAATACTATGAAACAATATTCCGGCACTTACAAATATTGGTGGCAATATTGTCTCGAAAATAACCTTAATACCTTTGTAGCTTCAGTATCTTCGGTCATAGCCTTTCTGGTGGATCTCTTTCACAAGGGAGCATCATACGGTGCTATCAATAGCCATCGATCTGCCCTTTCATTACTCCTCGGGAATAACATTGGAGCAGACGAGAGAATAAAACGTCTACTTGAAAGGTGTTTACAGGCAAAAGCCATCACGTCCTAAATATAACACAACTTGGGACCCAAAAGTAATACTGGACTACGTTTCCCAATGGTACCCTAATACCAATCTTGACCTTACTAAACTGACAAAAAAGTTGTCAATTTTATTAGCCTTATGTACTTCCCATCGAGTACAAACTTTCTCCCTTATAAGAATGCAAAATATCAATAGATCCCCCACTGGTATAAAGATAAACATAACTGACATGATAAAGACTTCTGCAGCAAATCGAGAACAACCTGTTTTATATTTACCGTATTTCGTAGAAAACCCGCGGATATGCCCTGCAAAAACTCTCGATGATTACCTCGAGGTAACGTGCTTCACGACCCGAAGGAACCGATAGTCTTTTGCTAACAGTTAAAAGACCACATAAAAAAGCATCGTCACAAACAATCAGTAGGTGGATCAAGCAGACCCTAGCGGAGAGCGGCGTCGACGTCACAGTGTTCAGTGCTCACAGCACGTGCCACGCCTCCACCTCAGCGGCGGCCTCCGCTGGAGTCTGTGTTGACACCATCAGGAAGACGGCTGGCTGGGCTAGCTCGTCTCAGACGTTTGCTCGGTTCTATAACCGACCATTAATTGATGATGGAATATTTGCTCGATCTGTCTGCGCCTTAACTAATTTAAATCTAGAGTAATAATTTACTATTTATATGTAAGTTTAAAACTGATTAGATCAAAATACATTTAGGTATTTATTGTTTTTTTCTGTTATTCTAATAATGATTAGGTACTTAATTTATAATTATTTACAATTAAGAACAAATTGTTTTTGTTATTCAAATTAAAGTTTTCTACTGATAAGTAAAGTTTTATTTACTAATCTAAAAACCATCTCTAAACATCTACATGGTTATTTGTATCTGAAGAATGAAGCGACGAAATATAATATGAGATCAAACGAACTTCTTGAAGTGAAGTTCGATCATTATTATATGAGTCGCTTCATTCGAAGATACAAAGTCCTCACCCACCCAAACCCATCGTAGAAAACTGATCTCTAAACAAGAATGAAGTTCACAGCACGAACATCGCGCCACGCTAGTGCGGGCCACAGATAAAAAAAAAAAAAAAAAAAATGACAATCGATTAAAAGTCGATTCTTTAAACGTGCGAATAGAGCCTTGTAGAATAAAGGCACTACATGGTTATTTGTATCTTCGAATGAAGCGACTCATATAATAATGATCGAACTTCACTTCAAGAAGTTCGTTTGATCTCATATTGTCATTATGTTAAAACAAATGCCAACCAAATTGAGATTGATTGGATTATAGACTCAGGTTGTACAGAGCATTTAATTAATAAAAAATATGAAGAATACATGTACAATATTCAAAAACTTCAAACTCCATTGAAAATATAATGTTGCTAATAGTGTAATAGTATAATGTTAAAATGTCTTATAGAAATGTTGAAATGTTAGGTATATACAGGGTGTTAAAGTAGTCGCGTGCCATAGCTTAGGGGTGAATTCAGTATCGATAAAGGAACCCGTAAAAAATAAAAATAGAAACTTTTTTTTTTTTTACCTAAAATTAGGGTGTTCGTGTGAACACCATTATCCTTGAAACCAGTGGTTTGATTTCATTAGTAGAACCTAATACCATTGAAAAAAGCAACCTTTTTTTTTTGAAGAAAATCCACTATTTTCCTCAAGATCATTTCACTCTAATGTGCTCGGAAACAGCTGACCGCCCGACGGGCGGGCACTCGGGGTCATCGACCGCGCCGCAGTCAGCTGTCGCTAGAGCGAGCGCGCTACGGAGCGCGCGTCGTGTGCCGAGCCGTTTGTCTCTCGCGCGTAAATTGAGTGAGAGCGGGTGATAACCTACAACACGTTCGATAGTAGGTAGGATTAAAGCATTTAAACAAATAAAATAATTTTAATTCTAAACGATTGCTATTTTAAGTTAGTAGACCGTACTAAATTAGGTTGATCTTGCAATCATTTTTTTGTTTAATTTATTTTATTTTATTTTTTTGGATTTTGTTTTTATTTTTCTTGGGTTCCTTTAACGATACTGAACCTACCTCTAAGCTATGGCACGCGACTACTTTAACACCCTGTATATGAGGGCACCAAGGCAGTAAATAAAACACTTTGGAACTAATTCATATTTAATAATTGGCTTACATAAAAAGTACGACATATTCGGTACGAGGTAGCAGAGACAAGAGGTAAAGTGACCATAGATCACAAATAACATACACTTATAATTATCGGGTAATTTATCCCTAACAGGTTGGCTAGTTTTTATGTTTCTTGATTAAGAAATCAGTAGATAGCTCATCGCTTCTTCATCCACGTATTACAGGTTCCCTATAAATTAACTTTACGTGGGATAAACTTGACGTAGATGGGGTCAAGGGGCCTCAACACCACGTCAGCCATGACCCTGGGTCTAGCTCCCTTCAGCTTGGGCACGAGCTTGAAATTGCGGCAGACCTCAGCCAGGGCGGTCTTCATTTCTTGCATTGCGAAACGTTGGCCTGTTGGTAAGAAACGAAACTTCAATATACAGAAAATCAGACTTTGAACCTAATGGGGTCAAAAAGTATGACAGCTGCTTTGTGATTCCTTGTTTAGAAAACCTAAAGGTATAATAATTATGGGTTGAACTCATCAGGCAGCATGGAATCGGACTTTTCCAAGCTCCATGTCCTTGTCTGTCGCTTAGTACTTACCGTAATTTGCCCGAGCGAGAAACAGAGCTTTAATGCTATCGCACGCGGCTCTTTATGCTAGGCAGCACAGTTTGTTTCTCACTCTAGCAAATTAAGGTTTTGAGCGACAGAAAAAGATAGGAGTATAAAAAAAATCCGATTTTGTACTGCCAGTTGAGGTTCAACACTAGTGTGTATTGTAACTGACATCCAGAAAAATATTTATCAAGAAAAGGTGCAGATTATTAATTTTTTTTTTTTTCAGGTTTATCATCATCAAATATTTTGTCAGTTAAATTCACCAACCGAGCGGTTTGTTTTGGTATTTATTCGTAAGTATCTACTTACCAAATAAAACCTAAATAAAAAAAACTAAAAACATGTGCTTTTAGGTTTTTTTTTAGATAACCATTTTGCTTTTGTAAATATGGGTGAGCCCACAAGTTTAGTACCTATAACGCATAATCAGCCTGTTGTTGGATGTTCCCACTGCTGGGACACAAGCCTCCTTTCGATGTGTACCTTTAACACCTAGCTCTGCGTAATCCTTCGGTGAAAACAGCTTTAGTAGCCATTACGGCATGTTATGTAACCTTTTTTTTTATTTTGAAACATTTTGGCCAAACCAAAACAAAAAAAAATACGCACATGCACGAATGGTTAAAACGTCCAAAATCGACGTATGCCACATTGGGTACCCGCTTTAACGGCACCTGAGGTAATGGCACCTCAAGTATTCCACATACGGCACCTATCAATATTTTTCGCAGGTGCCATTAGTGGAACAGTTTATTATTTAAAATCATATTCCACAAAGGGCACCTGCGGATCAGTAGGTACTAGTGTTGGGGTGTTTACTTTTTTAAGACGTCAAAATTAAAAATTCGATTAAAATGAGTAGAGTTTAATAATATGATTACTAACGTCGGGGTGCCCCAAGTCCAGAGCTCGCTTTTGCATCCTAAGTTCTCCTGGTAATATTGCCATTTATTATTTTTATAGTTGCGATACTATGATTAGCTAAGCGCCACAAGTTTCGTGCACAGAGATTTGCAAAATTGATTGATTTTACAAAAATGCAATACATAAACGGTCAAAACGTATGGAACAGCAGATTTTTTTTAATCACCGATGATGGAGGGGGAATAAGCTATTACTCTCACGCATCATCTTCTACGGAAAGCTCATACAAAGCGAGGTCAGGATATACTGGATTTGTATAGCTTAAGGCTGATGCTCCAGGGTAGCCAGCGAAATTCAAATTTTCTTACGTTTTTTGCAATTTGCAGGCCAGCGCTAAGTTGTATGACTTTTTTATGAAATAGTCATTCAATCAAGTTACATGAACTTGGAGGGTTGTATTGATGATTTTGATGATTATAATTCTGTAACTAGTTACATACGTCTTACAGCCGCGAATAATATTTTAATCAACATAAGACCTAGCACTGGCCTGCAAATTGCAAAAAACGTATGAAAATTTAAATTTCGCGGGCTGGTTGGAGCATTCACCGATTCACTTTAATATGTCGCGTGTGCAACCATTTACTAACCAATACAGTTCCTGGGACCGGCGCTGAACGGCACGTAGGCGTAGGGGTGCCTCGTCTCGTTGGTCAGGAAGCGCTCGGGCTTGAACTTCTCTGCCTCGGGGAACAGGTCCTCGCGCCGATGGACCTCGTAAATGTGGACGTCAACCGTCGTGCCTTTCTTCACGAGTATGTCACCTGGGGAAGGTTTAGTGATGTTAGATAAGTAATGACATGATTTATCCCAAAAACTTTTTTGCAAAAAAATAAAACCAACTGACAAACTGTCGGGCCACGCGCAGTGTAGGGTTCCGTAGTAGCCCGTTGTCACAATATAGAACGAACCCGTTGCAAGTTGGTATAGCGCGATCTAGTGGCAGCTTTGTGAAACTTATGATAATTTATTATGTTACAAGCTTTTTTTAAAAAAAAAAAAAAATATGTTTTTCAATGCAAGTCTTTACCCGTTTTATACAAGCAACTACTTCATCTTAGTCACTTTATAGGATGTATTCTAAGGATTTTGTAATTGGTACAAAATTATCCAACACCCAAGTTACACGACTATTACTGCTAAACTAATAAAGTTATCATAAACCTATAGTTTTACCGCTTGACCCCGCTTAGTTTTTCTTTAAAGTTCATGAAATGTACTATCATCACGAATTTATCCAGATTTTTCAAGCCAGTAGTTTAGCTTTTAGAGGGGGGGGGGGGGGGAATTTGCAATCTAAAGTTTAATCCATACTAATATTATAAAGAGGTAACATTTGTTTGTAAGTTTATATGTTTGTAAGTTTATATGTTTGTAAGTTTGTTTGTAGGGGATAATCTCCGGAAGTAATGAACCAATTTCAAAAGGGTGAAACCGCGGGACGTCCGCTAGTATTTCGTAAATGGAGCATTCAATCGAATAGTAGTATTAGCAACCCCTAAGTCATTTTAAAAGACCTATTTTCGTTTTTCCACTACTGACTTGTACAAAGAGTGGGACAGTCTCACTATTAGACAAACGTTTATATTGCTCACGTTACTTAAAAAATATTCTGAGATGCAGTTTGACGCTGAACTACTTAAAGACAACCGGCGAAAGGGTAGGGTATGTCCCACAGCTCAATTCAAATCCACACTCCCTAAAAGATTCTACTGCTTTCTTGGACATTATCTTTACAATAAGTTGAATAAATCCCTAAACCTATATTCAAAAACTAGGTCCATCTGTATCAAAGAAATAAAAAAATACCTAAAAACCCTTGATCAAAAAACTGAGAATCTCTTGACCGTTCTGAAATAAAACTAATTTTGACCATCCCCACACATACAAACTGTTTCTCACCTCGTAATCGCTTTACAATTTTGTTACTATTTTAAAACAACTCTCGCTGCATTGACTCACCCTTAATCATATATTACTCATCCGAATTACACACATACATTTCTTACAAGTCTGACACTTTACTCTAGATACATGCAAACTCACACACATGACTCCACAACTTCTGCAAGATTGTAGGTAGGTTATTCTTTTATTGTTATTACTTCTTATGCCTTTGTTATACATATTGTTTATCTTCTACTTTGTTGTTAATATTGTTATGCATATTGTTTAACTCCTACTCTCACACGTTATCTCTGTAAGCTAATTCTAGCCTGAAAGGGGCCTGGTGACCTGTAACACAGGTGTTTCCCAAAAACCTACATCAGGCACCAGTCTCTCACAAAGGCTGAATACAGCTGAGACATTATTTTGTACATTTTTACTTTAAGTCACCTTTGTGAAGAGAAAATAAATGATAAATGATAAATTATGTAGAGTTTCGTTGAATATATTCAACGAAACTCTACACGATGGGGTAGACGACGAAAAAAAAAAAACTAATACCCACTTCACTTCTTCAGACGGACGGACGGATGGATAGCGGTGGCTTAGTGATAGGGTCCCGTTGGTTACCCTGAGGGTACGGAACCCTAGAAAGGAGTAACAGGGACAGGCAGGGGGCAGGGCGGGCGATCGACAGGGGAGAATGGAAGAAAAAAACTGTGATCACTAGCATAAGCTGATATAATTTTTTAAATTGAACTTTATCAAGAAAAAATATTTGTTGTGTGTTTTTTCTTTAAATAGAAATACCCTGTTTGAAATTAAAAAATAAAAATATTTTTTATCTACACTTCTACACTAATATTATAAAGAGGAAAGATTTGTATTTTTGTGTGTATGTTTGTAATGAATAAACTCTAAAACTACTGCGTCGATTTCAAAAATTCTTTCACCATTAGAAAGCTACATTCACTCTGAGTTACATAGTCTATATTTTATCCCCGTACTACCACGGAAACGGGAATTACGCGGGTTCAACCGCGTGACGTCCGCTAGTTTTTTTTTATGAAAACGTAACAAAAAAGATTTAGAATTTTCAAAGTGATCATAATATTTTTTTTATGTGTGTATATTTAAATAACAAAATCAAATTTTCTTTTATGTATTCTCCCGAAACGCGTTATCACTTCATCTACTTCACTACTTCTACTAGAAGTGTCAGTCCGGTTAGATCAAACCATTGAAGCTTTTTCGTAGCCACGATTTGATTTTTTGGATCAAAAATTTTAACACTCTACCTTGGGCAAGTTGCAATTGTTTAGATTAGCGGTCGTCAACCCACGGCCCGCGGGCCGCGTGCGTCCCGCGTACGTCTTACTTGCGGCTCGTAAAAGTTTTGTAAATAAAAGTTATAATAAATCAAAATAAATTATATGCATGAACGAACCACAATCAACCGTATAGCGTAGATCCAGCCTTAAGGCGACACTAGTCAATATTTTTTCTATAGAAATTTCGGGAGGGAATTACTCCACTGTTGGACACTACATCCAAACTCCAAAGTTATACATGATATCGTTTTGTCTCGTTATTAATTTTGTCTGTGCGGAAACAGAATAGTAAAATAAAAAGCCATTAAAAAATTACGAGCTACCAAAGATTCGTTTTACTTTTTATTGACAATTTTAACGCAACTTTGGGCGAAAATTAGTAATAAAAGAAGTGCCAAATTTCCAAAACAAGTTGGTACTGACAAAGTACAATTATCGGAAAATTCAATCAATTTGATTTGTACTTGATTTATGCGCTGGTTTTTTCTTAAAACTCGATTTTCCGAAGTTATTTTCGTATTTTTTTACGCACGGCTTTTACTATGAATTATCTTGCATCTCACTGAGCTCATTCTGTCGGGCACGATGCCAGGTGAGACAGCGTGCTTTTTGCGCGACCGACTAGTGCAACCTTAACAACGCGCTTTTCATTTTTTCTATTGCATATGACCAATTATACGTAGGTATATTGGGCTTCTAGCGTTAATACCACAAGTGCGGCCCGCCTTTAGTTTATTTTGCCAACTTGTGGCCCTTTCCTGCCAAAAGGTTGACCGCTGGTTTAGACCCTTCATAGAGGAGTTACTAGATCGACCCTCAGACACAGAATAGATAATAGTACTAGCGTAGCGTTGCCTCAGATAAACAATGACAACATTCAAGAGGAAGTAGGCTGCAAGAGCGAGCATAGCGAGCTCGAAATTTTTATGACACCTTGCCTTGGACAGGTTAGAATTGTTTGGACCTACTGGAGTTACTTGGGCCTCTTATAGACAAAGTTAAGACTCAAGAAAAACTAGGCAACAAGAGCGAGCGAAGCGAGCTCGCAATTTTTAGGGTTCCGTACCCAAAGGGTAAAAACGGAACCCTATTACTAAGACTTCGCTGTCTGTCCGTCTGTTCGTCTGTCCGTCTGTCCGTCTGTCTGTCACCAGGCTGTATCTCATGAACCGTGACAGCTAGACAGTTGAAATTTTCACAGATGATGTATTTCTGTTGCCGCTATAACAACAAATACTAAATATAGTCAATGGTACGGAACCCTTCGTGTGCGAGCCCGACTCGCACTTGGCCGGTTTTTACATTATTGCCTAAGATAATCGGTTGCTAGTCGTTTCAAAGTTTTCAATGTCTTGATTACTGTATTCGCTTTTTGGCATAAAAACGCTTAGCTGAAACAAAATAAGTATTTCAGGAGACGGTCCTGTAGGTCACTTATTATTAAATCCAGAAGAGGAATGTATATGGCCCTGTGGATATATTCTTCTATGTACCTATTTGTCTATACCACAATATAAAAATGGACAGTAGCGAAACTAAGCGTAGTTGATGCAATAATTACCTACGCTCCATTGAAGCCATAGGGTTGTCCCTGTTAATGTTGTTGATACTTATTGTTTTTTTTTATTAAAACATTTTTATTCTGTTGTGATCAATCGATCGAATTGAAATACATAACTAGCTTACAAATACAATTTAAATTGTATTTATGGCGTAGTTATCTTATGGCGTCGATTAATCTCAACAAAAGACGATAGTTACACGGAAAACAGTTTAATATTAACACACTACAACCTGTAGAACTATAGATCTTTAACTACGTCATTACGGGCGCGGCGTAACCTTTTACAAGTTTTGGCGGGAGCGAGCCGCGGTGGGACGATAACGTTTCGCAACTTTCGTGCGCTTGTCGGAGCGGGCGCCCGCTAGCTGCTCCCGCAGCGCAGGTGGTGCGCGGGCAGGGCTCATGAGCGGCTGCGAACTGTACCGCGTTTCATTTCAACCCGAACATGCGTGTGATACGTAGGAATTAAAAAACTATTACATGAAAAAATACCTTCATTACTTATAAAAATATCTTCGTTATTACAAATTATTTACAGAAAATCATTTCTTCTGCTACGACACATTCGAAATTCTTTATTATTGAATTTAATTGTGTAAAAAATTCTAACAGCCATATACCGCGCAATACGTTCGTGGCATTTTTAAAAAGATTGGGCGATATAAACATACACATGACCACTCGTCTCGGCGCGGCACGCGCTACTGACAGCACCGCGACGTCCGCTCGGAGGCCCCGTCGATGCGCATGTTTGTGTGAGTGTGCGGTATCGAGCGTAATGTAGGTAGTTTCCCTAATGTCCATTTTTATATTGTGTCTATACACTATTCTGGCAGGTACATTATGTTTAACAATTTTAATTAGTGGTCCACCTAGGTCCTGGACCCAGCCCAGGGGGGGGGGTCATGACCCCCATGATCCCCCCTGGATCCGCCCTTGATTGGAAGACCAGCGTCAGACAGCATCACATGTCCGGCATGAATGCTGAAATGGACCTTTTTGGCGCAGCCGTGAGGCCCACAGCACATATTATTATGTTTTCCTCCTTATTTCGTATTTTCAACCGACTTCCAAAAAGAGGAGGTTCTCAATTCGACTGTATTTTTTTTTTTCTTTTTTTTTTTTCTTTTGTGTTTGTTACCTCAGAACTTTCGACTGGGTGAACCGATTTTGATGATTCTTTTTTTGTTTGAAAGCTGGTGCTTCCCGTGTGGTCCCATTTAAATTTTGTAAGCATCTGATGCTGATCTTCGGAGATATACAATGGAACTCTTAAAAAATAGACGACAATTCTGCCGTGAATGTTGCAATCGCTTGGATGTTTATTGTTTATACAACATTATGACGTATCATCACGCCTGTATGCTCTGAGGGGTTACGCAGATGTATACAATACACCCAGATTTGTCGAAATCTGGGTGTATTGTAGTTAGGTATCGTTCGTGTTACCCGCGCGCCTCAAAGAGATGTCAGCAAAAGGGACTATTCTAAAGAGATACTGCGGCCCTGGAACACAAAGGGCTAAGAAGGAACATGGATAGGTTTTAGTCAGTAAAAGTCTGACACTCCCTTCCGCTCCGCCCAGAGCGGGAAGGGTCATCATCATCATCAGCCTATTTCATCATCATCATCAGCCTATTAATGTTCCCACTGCTGGGACACAGGCCTCCTCTCTATGAGAGGGAGGGGTAATATGATGATTTCCCATCCGAAAAAAAAAACAAGGTATGTTAAGTTCCATATATTGGGGATACGCCTATTACCATTGTGACTGTCTGTCTCATACCTTTAATTATTAAGCAAATATCTTAGTCTTGATTCTTATTTTAAAAACAACTCACATCTGCCACTTACAAATCCATTAAATTTCTATTTTATGGTTTGACGACGGGACCGTAATTAACGCAACTTTCCGTCCTCTTGTAAACACACGATAAGAACCGGCCCAAAAGAAATATTTCAAAGAATTCTTTAGAAACGTTAAAATATCCTATTTTTACGAGCGGCTCGGAATGGCAAAACAACACGTGTTTGCAATATACTCTGGCTATGGGTTTTACTGGACGGACCCTTGAAACAATTGAAATATTCACAAAAAGCTTCAACCAGCGAAGCGCGGGATTTCTGAGAAAGGTTCAGGCAAAAAGAGGCTGAGATTGATAATTTGGAGAAATCGCGAAGAGGGGTGGTTTGTTCGAGGCAGTCGGTGTAAGACCGCTATAGGGACCGGACGATATCTAGTCTAGTTAAGTTAGGTGGACTTGGTCCAGGAGTCTAGGTTTAAGTGTATTGGCGCAAGAGTGTGGTAGTGATTGAATAAGTTAATATAGTTGGGTTGAGAGCCCTAATTAGACTAATCTAGTATGTGTGTGTGTTTGTTGTCGGTGACTGGGTGAGTCCTTTATTACAATAATTATCCTAGGCTGATGGTGCAATTAAAGTTCTTCAAACTAAACAGACAGAAGCGTGTTGCTGGGGAGTTTGTTCCACCATTTCTTCTCCTCAGCTCCAACACTAGGAAGTGGTGAAGGGTTGGGCGTTTTTGGGGCTGTCTATAGGGTTTCAATAGAGTTGATTCCCAACTCTATTGCAAAATGGTTAATGAGTTTTGATTTATCAACTCTATCATCTGGTAATTCTTGAATTATGTATTCATTAGTTCTAACCATCAGTTCAACCAACTTGCCTTTTGAGATTTTATTCTCAATTCTATTATGGACAACCATATAGTGATTCTAGAATAATAATTATGTTCTTATCTCCGACAAATGATTCGGTCAGGCTGACACAAGCACGTGTTTTGCAGAAGCACTAGTTGTACGAAACGAGCGCATGATCCATGGGGTGGGATTGGAATGGTTTGATACCACATCTATTTTATAACCAGTCTTATGACTGTTAGGGCCCATGACTACTGGATAGCATGATGATTGACGTTCTGCCGCTGAAAAGCCGCCTTGTCACGTTCACCAGTTCGAAAGAACTGCTTAGGGACAGTGTTCACTAGGAGCATGATGTCGACGTTTTGCCGCTGAAAAGCCGCCTACGTCACTTATGGAAGTGTTGCTCTGAGTGCACCAGGTGTTGATGTGAAATATCGTGTGAGTCACGAATGACCAATTACCTATTACGCTAGCGTAAGGGTTATTAACAAAGACTATTGGTTGCCATATGAATATACTTAGCATCTCCCAGTTATGCTTTACACTTTTGAAACCACTTTCAATATATTTCAATAACTATGAATCCCATAGTCTGAATTACTATATCTTTCAATCCTTTCCTTGATCTAATAATGATACGAGGCATTGGACTGCTGTATGTTAAGGGATTCATTTATCATTGTCAGTGGGGAGGTGACCAGTCTGGGACGAGCCTCACAGGGTCGTGCGGATGGTGGGGCACGACCTTTTCCCCTCCGGGGGAAACTGACCAAAATACTAATATTTGCATGAAATAGGAAAAAACGAAAATTTTATCAGCCTAGGGTAATTTAGGAACAGTCACATGTGGTGCCGTGACCAGGATTCTCGTCATTAAATGTACTGATTCACTTCAGTGCAACGAGAAAGAACAATGAATGGGTTACTACAATAAAAACACAACGTAATTTTATGGTTCTAGAAATTGTGAGAGACGGCTCAGCCAGTTACATCGGCTACAATAACTTGTGTTTAATTAGAAAACGGTTTAGTTGTCGATATCGAATTCTTCAATCACTGGTAGCGGGTTCAAGTCCCGCATGATTTATCAGTTGCTATAATAATATGTACCTGTATCCCATTGTCATGGATTTTGGGTTCGATTCCCGCCTGGCGCAATAGTTCATAAGTAATTAGATTCCTGTGTCACGGCTAGTGGGTTCAATTCTCATATGCTAAACGTGGAGGTACCTAGTTTTAAGTAGGTAACAGTTTGTAAGATTGTTGCTTGTGTTCTAGTTCAACGGTAATGATGCGTTCGACTCCCAGTTAACGCAAGTGTCGTGTCCTAATAGTACACAGACAGATTTAAATACATGTTTACAATTGAAAGTTTTGTATTGATATGAGTATGAGTGGTATTGAGTAGAGTAGTATGAGTATATTAATAGTGCTTAGATACTCAGGAGCATGAAGCTTACAAGAGGAGAGTTAATTAATTAAGCGTTACTTTAACCTATTTTATCATAGGAAGTTAACCTAAAACTTTTCAACTTTTTGCGTGTCATATAATTGGACAAAATACTCGTGTGGATTTATTTCAAATTCCAGGATATTTCAATCATCGCTCGGCTGTCACTAGACTTTACTTGTGCGTTGCGTTCGGGTCAAAGTTTCATCAAAATTCAGCTGACATCGGCTGACTTCAACGGCAGCTGTAGCGTGGCGCCATTAACGAAGCTAAGTTTCACTTTTACGAGTAACAGACGCGATAGTTGACCGTAGCCACATGGTATTTCTTTGTTATCGCAAACATAATTGTATTATAGTTTTGAGCTATAGGTCTATAAAAACCTTTCTATTCAGTTCCAATATTGTTACCTGATAGACAATATTCTTGCTTATTTTTTTTAATATTCAAGTGAGGACAACACAAAACTGTGTTGTGTAACGTGGTTACAACCTAATGGGCCAATAGTTGATGGGGTAACCTAATGTGCCTACATTTCAAAGTTAAGGTCAAGTTTCTTATTTGCTTAATGAAGTTACACGAAATGTATTGTGATTTAAATGTTAACAAAGCACATATTCAAAATATCAATGTGTAATAATATATATTTCAAATTGTTTATCATTGATTTTCTAATACAACTTTCCAAACTCTAATTGGATTTCAGAACTGCTCTTTCCTCTTAAAATCGGAGGGGGGTGTCTAATTGGAATGAAGTCTAATATGTCTATGTGCGAACTATTTCAGCTACTCCTGGATACAACTACGATCAGCTGACTGAGCTGACTCCGCGCTAAGGTGCATTGGGAGAGACCTCTGTCCAGCGGCAGCTGCATAAGGCTGAGTTTAGAACGAGGGAGCATCGCAGGTAGCTTCGCTCGATAGCACAAATACTCTTATATGAGACTCTGGTATGTAAAACTAAATTATTAGCATGCACAGGTCTTTTGAAATTACCCGAAACGTGGTAAATGACAAGAGTATTTTGAGGGACAATAAGTTCAAATACAGGAATTATGTATCGATTAAAGATACTTCTTCGAAACTAAGCCAAATAATAATAGCAGACGAAGTATCTTACAAGACCAATGTTCCAGTTGGAAACAGAGTAATCTGATTAGGCGAACATAGCAGATGGGACCTTTGAATTTTATAGTTATGTCATGGAAAGGCACGGTTTATTCTATTGTGAAAGCTCATACGCTGTACTGTGTCTCGCGTCTGATTTTCAGAGGGGGGAATGTGACTGTCTGTCTCATACCTTTAATTATTAAGCAAATATCTTAGTCTTGATTCTTATTTTAAAAACAACTCACATCTGCCACTTACAAATCCATTAAATTTCTATTTTATGGTTTGACGACGGGACCGTAATTAACGCAACTTTCCGTCCTCTTGTAAACACACGATAAGAACCGGCCCAAAAGAAATATTTCAAAGAATTCTTTAGAAACGTTAAAATATCCTATTTTTACGAGCGGCTCTGAATGGCAAAACAACACGTGTTTGCAATATACTCTGGCTATGGGTTTTACTGGACGGACCCTTGAAACAATTGAAATATTCACAAAAAGCTTCAACCAGCGAAGCGCGGGATTTCTGAGAAAGGTTCAGGCAAAAAGAGGCTGAGATTGATAATTTGGAGAAATCGCGAAGAGGGGTGGTTTGTTCGAGGCAGTCGGTGTAAGACCGCTATAGGGACCGGACGATATCTAGTCTAGTTAAGTTAGGTGGACTTGGTCCAGGAGTCTAGGTTTAAGTGTATTGGCGCAAGAGTGTGGTAGTGATTGAATAAGTTAATATAGTTGGGTTGAGAGCCCTAATTAGACTAATCTAGTATGTGTGTGTGTTTGTTGTCGGTGACTGGGTGAGTCCTTTATTACAATAATTATCCTAGGCTGATGGTGCAATTAAAGTTCTTCAAACTAAACAGACAGAAGCGTGTTGCTGGGGAGTTTGTTCCACCATTTCTTCTCCTCAGCTCCAACACTAGGAAGTGGTGAAGGGTTGGGCGTTTTTGGGGCTGTCTATAGGGTTTCAATAGAGTTGATTCCCAACTCTATTGCAAAATGGTTAATGAGTTTTGATTTATCAACTCTATCATCTGGTAATTCTTGAATTATGTATTCATTAGTTCTAACCATCAGTTCAGCCAACTTGCCTTTTGAGATTTTATTCTCAATTCTATTATGGACAACCATATAGTGATTCTAGAATAATAATTATGTTCTTATCTCCGACAAATGATTCGGTCAGGCTGACACAAGCACGTGTTTTGCAGAAGCACTAGTTGTACGAAACGAGCGCATGATCCATGGGGTGGGATTGGAATGGTTTGATACCACATCTATTTTATAACCAGTCTTATGACTGTTAGGGCCCATGACTACTGGATAGCATGATGATTGACGTTCTGCCGCTGAAAAGCCGCCTTGTCACATTCACCAGTTCGAAAGAACTGCTTAGGGACAGTGTTCACTAGGAGCATGATGTCGACGTTTTGCCGCTGAAAAGCCGCCTACGTCACTTATGGAAGTGTTGCTCTGAGTGCACCAGGTGTTGATGTGAAATATCGTGTGAGTCACGAATGACCAATTACCTATTACGCTAGCGTAAGGGTTATTAACAAAGACTATTGGTTGCCATATGAATATACTTAGCATCTCCCAGTTATGCTTTACACTTTTGAAACCACTTTCAATATATTTCAATAACTATGAATCCCATAGTCTGAATTACTATATCTTTCAATCCTTTCCTTGATCTAATAATGATACGAGGCATTGGACTGCTGTATGTTAAGGGATTCATTTATCATTGTCAGTGGGGAGGTGACCAGTCTGGGACGAGCCTCACAGGGTCGTGCGGATGGCGGGGCACGACCTTTTCCCCTCCGGGGGAAACTGACCAAAATACTAATATTTGCATGAAATAGGAAAAAACGAAAATTTTATCAGCCTAGGGTAATTTAGGAACAGTCACACCATGACATGTATTGTTAACAGTGTCAAATAAATTCATGGCAAATATTTGTTTGGGAACAACTAAAAATGGAAAAAATAAAAAACTTTTTTGCAAAAAATAAAACCGACTTCAAAAAAAGACAAAAAAGTGAAAAATAACTTTAGTTTCAGAAGTCGGTGACAAAAAAATTAAATCAATCAAACAAAGGTCACCGACTTCTGAAGCTAAAGTTATTTTTCACTTTTTTGTCTTTTTTTGAAGTCGGTTTTATTTTTTGCAAAAAAGTTTTTTATCTATAATATATATTATTTGTGTGTGTGCTTTATTAAAATAAAATAAAAAGCCTTTTATTTCTTACCATTTAAATTAAGTACATAAATTAAAATTATTAAAAGATTACCTTGTTAGATTTATTATTACATTAAATTATTAGATTTTGAATAAGAATTAGAATATCTTATTTATTTAAGTATATTTTTAAATATTTCCTAAAAGAACTTATAAACTTAGATTTTAATATTAAATTATATTAATGTGTGTGCTTTATTAACTGACGTCAAATAAATATTTTTTCTCTATTTCTTTCTTTCAAGAAAATTGAAAATCTACACTAATATTATAAACAGGAAAGATTTGTATTTTTGTGTGTGTGTATGTTTGTAATGAATAAACTCAAAAACTACTGCGCCGATTTCAAAAAATCTTTCACCATTAGAAAGGTACATTCATTCTGAGTAACATTGGCTATATTTTATTCCCGTACTCCCACGGGAACGGGCACGGGTGAAACCACGTGACGTCCGCTAGTATAATATAATTTTGAATTTGGACAATCACAAAAGGGGTGGATCTTAGACTATTATGACACACCGAATGAATGAATGATTAAATGACTTTTCATTTGATTTAAAATTTCTTTGTTGGATGTACTTTCGCACTTGTAACATATCTACTTGATCCTATAGTCTAAAAGGATAAGCAGACTTGTTCAATTAAATTTAATTTAGGGAAAAAAAATACAGCTAGTTATATAAAAAAACTACCTACCACGCACTCTATAGTTTTATAGTTCACAGTTAGAAATCACGGGAGCAGGCGTCAGAGTAGCTGGTCGATACCGGAGCAACCTTGAAGTTCAGCTCTGAAGCAGTAGAAACGGCGGCAGTGCAGATCTCAGAGTTCACCAGGACAGCTCAGCAGCAAGGCAGTGCAGAACTCAGGGCCAGACGTAGGACAGCCCTGCGAGACCAGTAGACAGACAGGCACGTAGTAAGCCTCCGAACATCGGGAGTAGAAGTCCCAGGGGAATCTTTAGCTGGATCCCCTGGGCAGTTTTAGAATCTCACAGCGAAAACCAAGCTGCTCTCTGATACTCATCAAATCAGATCCAATCGTCCACCCTTTTTTTTAGCCGTCCGTCAGCTCGTTTCTCCAAAGTAGTCTTCCTTTTTCAAATCTTAGTTTTCTTAGTGTCGCTATCATCTCATCTGACAAGTGTAGTCAGCCAGGACATATCCATGAGTGCGTTAAGAATTTTATAAATATAATCATTTAATATTAAGTTATTAAACAATCGTAATAATTTATAAAATACATTGGCTAAGCATATTGATAAAAATTTTATTTATTTAAATTATACAAACCAAAAAGAGAAATCATAGAGCTAGACCATAGACTGAGCAGAAAGAGAATGAGAGGTTTTCCTTTTGAGGTTTTAAAAAAAAACTTAGTTTCCAAGAACTCTATAGATGGCGTTGAACTTACTATGCCAAAGCCAAAACGCTTGAAAAAAAAAACATTGTGTCACGTCACATACTCTCGTTGACTGACACTTTCATTTGCTTAACCTTCCGAATATAACCAACATTTATCGCGCTTTGTTAAAATCAGTTTTTTTAGGTTCCGTTCCTTTTATTATCATACTTACTCCTAGCGCCATCTATCCAGCGACTAGGGAAGAGCTAAAAAGAAAATCCCTCATTAAAAAACTGACAGTTTGACAATTTGACGCTTGACGTAAATATCACAACATGAAAATTATAATAATATTTTATTTCAGCTATTTCCAAGTTAAAGAATCGTATTTAAATCGATTTGCTGAGTGTAGATATATAAACAAATAAAATGCATGATAAATAGTATTATGAATGGTGAATATGAAGCGTAAGTATAGCATAATACGATACACTTAACTCTCAGCATTCACATCACACCCAATGATTATTCATCATCATCATCTGAGCAAAAAGACGTTTACTGCTGTACGCGTCCCACAAGCTTCTCAATCAACTTGTTTGAATGGACTAGGCCATGCGTGTTTGTCAACATTATTTTAATTTAAATGCTAAGAATTCAGCTCCCGTAAGCTAAAAATCGGTATCGGTATCACAAAAAATCGAAAATTCCGTTTTTGTTTTGCTTCTAAAGAACACAAAAGTCAAGAAAAAAATTTAAGTACTTATCTTATTTCTGTACTAAATTAAAAACTTTTTTTATTATAAATTCACCTATTTTCTCAAACCATACGGTTACTGCTTTTTTATTTACGGGGGCAGGAATATAAATGTCAAAAGTCAAAAGAGTTTGTAAAGCAAGCAAATTAAATACCTAAATAAGATAAATATCGCTGGACATTACACACAGCGCTATCTAGTACCACACTAAGCAACGAGGCTTGTGTCGTGATCACCAGATAGTTGATATACAACATAATTATATACTTATTGTTAAAATAAATTTTGTTGAAGGAATTATTATTCCCGTACGAGAATCAAACTTAGAACACAACGCAGTAGATATCACTCAGGAATTAACTAAAGGCAAATGACACCAAAGAAACTGACACGATCAGCAGAACTCGCGTTCCAGATCTGTCAGTGACAATATTCCACAACAGTGGTTATACTTACTACTATACTTATACTATAGTGGTTATAGGTTGAGTTAAATGGTGCTGATCCATGCGTCATGTTCGTGAACGGGCGCTGTCAGTTGTGACTGGTCATCTCTTAGTTGCCGTGGCTTATTTTAATGTTATTTTTTAATTGTATTTTTTGTTTTTCTATGGACACTTTTAACGTGCACATCTTGCTACATTGTTCTCACATAATATACCATCTCAACACGAATGATGTAACCAAGATTTTGTAACAATTTTATGATTTAAAAGAGTGTCCATGGAGTTTCTTGCCCGTTCTTCTCCATAGAGATCTACGCTACATTGATCAAAAATTAAAATACTACACAATGAAGGACTTCTGCCTAATATTAATTGGCGAAGAGGATTTTCGACGAACGAACAACTATATCGACTTAACAATTTATATACGAGAAACTCTTGTGAAGATACAGCACACAAATGTTATTATATGTGCACCTACATTCAAATTGAACAACTTTTCAACAATGTATAACGGAAGAATAGAGACATTTAATAGCCTATTATACCTAGATAATTGCACTCATAATTTTGCGTATTTGTTCGATTCAAACTATTATCTATCTTATGATTTCAAAATGTTCTGGCAAAAAAGTGGATATGTTAACAATTACGGTATGTCAATTATACTTTCAAATCTTAGTCTAATGTTAAATGAATTTGTATATAGCGATGATGAAAATGGCCTATCAATTGACGTGGAATCAATAGAGGCACCACCTAATGGCAATTTGACTCAACCTAATGAGTTTTTTCTTTTATAATCACTTACACATTTTGCACCAAAACATAGCTGGTCTTCTCAATAAATCGGACCTATTGTCAGTACATGTTCATGAATTGTTACAAAAGAAAATAGATTTAGATGTGATCTGTATAACGGAACATTTCATAATAGCTGGTCATGAAAACTTGATCGACGTACCTAACTTTAAGATAGGCGCGTGTTATGCAAGAAAAACACAAAAACGTGGAGGTTCCTGCATTCTAATTAAGAATACCTATGAATACAAAGAATTAAAGAACATAGCGGGTTTTTCAGTGGTGGGAGTGATAGAATGTTGTGCTTTAGAACTAGTTAGGCAAAATACTGTAATAATATGCATATATCGTCCGCCTAATTGGTCTAACATAAGTCTTTTTTATGACAACCTAGACTCTCTATTAAAAACTGTTTGCACTAATTCAAATAAAAAGGTGGTTCTGTGTGGGGACTTTAACATAGACATAATGAAAAGAAATAAATTTACTTTGGACTTTGAATCTCTACTTCTCAGTCACAATCTTAAATTGGAGATAAATCAACCAACAAGACTAATGAGCAAAACTTGCCTAGATAATATGGCGCATAACTCTAAGCAGAAATGCAATAGTGAGATAATAGACCTTGCTTTATCGGACCACACAGCTCAAATACTAAAAATCCCAGTTAAAAAAACAGGCATTATCAATTCTTGGAGAGTACAGAAACGTAAGTTTACAAAGGAAAATTTGTTAAAATTTAACAATCATTTACAGTGTCTTACTTTTGCAGACGTATTTGGTACAGAAAACGCTAATAAAGCCTATGACAATTTCATCGACATTTTTTGTTTATTATACAATCTCTGCTTTCCGTTACAGTGGGTAGTTGTTAAACCTGACAAAAAGATTAAGTGGATTTCTCGGGGTATTAGAATTTGCTGTCGGAAACAAAGAAATCTACTGTGGAAGTATAGGCGATCACCTTCGCAAACAAATAAATCTATTTTCAAAACATATTCACAAAGACTCAAAAAAATTATTCGGCTAACCCAAAAGGCCCAAAATAACTATATTATAAACAGTTCCGAGAATAAGACTAAAGCAGCATGGCAAATTATTAATAAAACTAAATTTACTAAAGATCCTATATTACAAATCAACAGTCAGAATTCCATAATTAAAGACCCGCAAAATATAGCTGAATCTTTTAATAATTTCTTTGTAGATCAAGTACAAGATGTAGCAAGCAGAAAAACAAAAGTGGAAAACATAACTAGTATAGCCAATAACCCGAACTCAATATTCATGCCACCAGTGGTACCACAAGATATATCTAGGGCTATAAAATTATTAAAAAACAAAAAAAGCCACGGTTATGATGGCATTACCACTTCTGTAGTTAAATTTGTGGCCGATATAATAGCGGTACCACTAAGTTACATTATGAATATAAGTATTAGCTCAGGTATCTTCTCCAGTAATCTCAAAAAAGTAATTATAAAACCACTGTATAAAAAGAATAATAAAGAAGACATGGCTAATTATAGGCCAGTGGCATTAATTCCTGTGTTTTCCAAAGTTTTTGAAAAAATTATATACGAGACAGTTGATACATTCCTAACTAAAAATAAAATCGTATGTGATGAACAAAAGGGGTTCAGAAAACATAAAAATATTAATATGGCAATATACGATCTGCTGAATAATGTAATGCCAAGTGTTGACCACAAAACTCCCGTGTGCGCTATCTATACTGATATGACGAAAGCATTCGATTACGTAAACCACGACGCTCTCGTTAACAAACTTTACACGTACGGCATCAGAGGAAATGTCTTGAGTCTGATAAAGTCATACCTTACTAATCGAAAGCAATGTACAGAAATATCGAGGATTTGTGTAAAAACAAAAAAAGAATATAAATATCTATCTCACTATAGAGAAGTCAAATTTGGTGTTCCCCAAGGAAGTGTACTTGGACCTTTGTTATTTATTTCATACATTAACGACTTGCCTCGTCACATTCAACAACCTATGGTGTTATTTGCAGACGATAGTACGGCTATAGTAAAATGCGGCAATAAAGATTACTACGAAACAGACATTAATAATACATTGAAAAGAATAATTAATTGGCTAAATCAAAATAATTTAATCATTAATCTCCAAAAAACACAAATTATGCATTTTCATCAGCGCTTACGTGCTGAACAATATGATGTGGAATTCAATAGACAAAAAGTAGACTCAACAAATGTTACAAAATTCCTCGGTATTTTAATTGATAATAAACTAACTTGGAAACCGCATTCTGAGGAAGTATGTAAGAAGTTAAATAAGTCAGCATACGTACTATATAACTTATCAAAAAAAATAAACACTCGCACTGTGCTGGCAGCATACCATGGTCTAGTTGTGTCAGTTTTGAGATTTGGAGTTATTTTCTGGGGTAACTGTACTGAGAGGGAGAGGATATTCAAAGCTCAAAAACGTTGCATAAGATCAATGACTGGTCTTAATAATACCGACAGCTGTGAACCTGTGTTCAAGTCTCTAAAATTACTCACCTTTCCATCTTTGTATATACTTGAAGTTGCAATATTTGTTAGAACTAATAGACACCTATTTACCCTAATAGAAGATATACGAACACGGCCAGGATCTGTTAGATCACAATATAAAAATCTAATGTACACAGGTAGGCACAAAACAGCATTATTGAGAAAAAGTATTTTGTCAATGGGGCCCGTCATATATAATAAAATTCCCCATACTATTAAAGATCAATCATTAAGTATATTTAAGAAGAGGCTAACATCATTATTAATAAATAAATGCTATTATTCAGTACATGATTTTTTGACTGATAAGAGTTTATAATGTTATATTAGGTAATCTATTCATTTTGGTGCAAATTTAATCATTTATTTTGTTTATTACTATTTTAGAATAAGATTATTGTTTTATTTATTGTATTCATGCATGAATGATATTTGTTCCATCCATCCACTGTGCTTTGTTTATGTACTTTTGTTTTTTGTTCAACTGAGTGGATCTAGAAACTTATATACCTACTTATTACCTTTGCATGCCGTAAGGTAGAATGCGGAAGAGCTATTTGTTAAAATGTGAACACCTTATTTTGTACCCACATTCTTTGCAAAATAAATGATTTCTAAATGATTTCTGAAATGATTTCTAGGGAACGGGCAACTACAGTACTTTCACAGTTTTTATATCTTGTGACTGGGACTGTAGCTACATTTAATTTTCATCTAAAAGTGCCTGCAACTGGCCTACTTGAAATAAATGATTTGATTTTGATTTTGATTTTGACTCACATTTCTTGAACTCAAATTCTCTCTTATGCACAGGGTGCCATTACTTTTTTATACCGTCTTCAATCGATCAATAAGCCTTTAATCCTGAACCATTCAGTGTGTTGTTTACATTATGGTGGTACTCAATGCTCTCAGTTCAGTGTACAATCGAGGACACTCCCGCCTGATCACCACTAAGCTAATTTTTGCTTGCACTCGCAACTTAGAAACGCTCTCTAGCCCCACCCCGTTGACTTTGTATAGAAATAATTAATGAAAGACAATACCGATCGGCCGAGAGCACTGACGACGCACGCCAAACGAGAGTTACCTATTGTTATTTTGCGCGCCAAATTGACGCTCTCTTAATAGGCCTAAACTTTCAGGGGGCGTGGCTCGTCGCTTCGCATAATTGATGTACTGTACCTCCTGGCATAATCCTCCTCTAACATCTTCCTCTGCTTCCTATCTCTAGCATCAGTCTTACCTAGTTTGAAATCTTCAACAATTTCTCTCCCGATGAACGGCACGCTAGGGTACAGCCTCAGGATCTCCTTGATGACAGCCTCCAGGTACTTCATGTCAGGCAGGTCAGACATGGTCACGTGGTCAGCGCCATTCAGGATGTTCTCAACCTCCTCGCAGATGCGATCCTGGGCAAGGATGGAAATTAATAAAGGGAATGGTTCAGACTCTAAAATTTAAACTGAAACTTTTTTTTTTTAACATTATGTATTTACTCGAACAACTTAAGAGCCTACACTACCTCAAATTAGCAACTCTATTTGTGGTTGTTCAAACTTCGTTTTAAATACTGTTAGAATAACGTTCTAATCAGCTTGCACTATAAAGCGGTTGTTACGTCAGTCACTGCGGCCGAATAGTGCGAAATGAGTGGTTTTTATTCTTTACTAGCTGACCCGCGCAACTTCGTCTGCGTCACATGAGAGAGAGAGGGTTAGAGAGAGTGGAGTCAACCTTGAAAGATAGACATAATGGTATCGCGTTTTTTTTTAGAACGCTTTTAAACGAACAATTCCCTAATACATGATTGTTGCGCAACTTTAACCGTTTATGCAGCGCCCGCAAAGGAAGCTCTCGAAAGAAATAAATTTTCCTTGTTTTTGCAACATTTATCATTGATGCTCCGCTCCTTTTAATTATAGCGTGATGTTAGATAACCTATAGCCATCCTCGATAACTATTCAACACTAAAAGTTTTCCTGTAATTAGCGCGTTCAACCAACCAAAATCTCTTTAGCTTTATAATATTAGTAGATATATACCTACGTAGATCCAAGTGGGTAACAATTTAATTTCTTCGATATATTTGCATTAATCGCTAAAATAATCTACTTATGTTTTTCCAAAAAAGGGCTTACCTCGACAGCCTTTTTTTTTTCGGATGGGAAATCATCAAATGACTCCTCCCGCTCTGGGCGGACCAGGAGGCAGTGTCATACTTTTACTGACTAAACCCATCCATGTTCCTTCATCGCCCTTTGTGTTCCGGGGCCACGGTATCTCTTTAGAACAGTCCCGCAACCCCGGCAGGCATCGGCCCTTGCGGACCCCTTCCTATTGCTGACTCTCTTTGAGGCGCGCGTCGAACACGAACGTGCCGTCGACATGGCCTGTCGTCATGAGACAGACGGACGGCGGAACGTGAGAGGGAGAGAACCTCTCAACGTCCCGGCCGCCGCGGCAGACGCCCCGGGCTTCCGGGGCAACCACGTGGCCCCCGGCCACCGTAGGCGCGGGCCTGTGGACGGTGGGCTATGGGCTAGCTCGCCGTCCGTCCGTCTCATGACGACAGGCCGTGTCGACGGCGCGTTCGTGTTCCACGCGCGCCTAAAAGAGAGTCAGCAAAAAGGAAGGGCCGATCCGCAAGGACCGATGTCTGCCGGGGTTGCGGGACTGTTCGAAAGAGATACCGTGGCCCCGGAACAAAAGGGCGATGAAGGAACATGGCTGGGTTTTAGTCAGTAAAAGTCTGACACTCCCTCCTGCTCCGCCCAGAGCAGGAGGAGTCATTTGATGATTTCTCATCCGAAAAAAAAAAACAAAAAATAGGCAACTGACACGGGCGAGGGTCATTCAATTCAGAAAATGGAGTGAAATAAACAACGCCGTCTATCGACCAAAATGTTAAACTGCTAAAGTATGTTACCTATGTCATTTTTTTTTTTTTAAAGCTGGTCAGTTGATTTTGGTCGATTTAAAAGTTATGACTGTGGTGAGCACATTTTTAGTCATTGGTATAATTTTAGTTCAACAGATGTCGCTGCATGTATGTATCTTACATTTGATGATTAGTTCTTCTTGAAAACTTTAAGTTCATATATCTTTTGATAGAATTAACCGATTTCAATGAAACAAACACTAAATCATACCCCAAGTTACACACAATTTTTATGTATAAACATTGTCAGCATTGAATTCGTAGATTTTACGTGATGTGCGCACAAACAAACAGACAAACAGACAAACAGACAAAAATTTCAAAAATGATGGAAATGGGTTCTGTTACTTATCTTTTCACACGCTGGCTATTTTTTGTTTCAATTTCTTCAATGTACAAAAATGACTTTTCTACAGATTTATTATATGTATAGATAAAATCAAATTTTTGTCTTTTGGAAAAAATAAAAAAACATAAGACCTGCTGTATAGTTGGTTCAGTTAGGATGCAAAGTTTCATGATCTAATTTAAAATACTTTTTTAATACCAGCGGTTTATTGTTCGATTTGGGGGTAACTTTGGAATTTTTTTCTATCGAGAAAATTTTATGGAATCGTGTTTTCGCCAAATATAGGACTTAACATTAATCCCGAACTTTACTATATATTTATTTCAAAATTAATACTGCAGTAATTTAGGCGTAACGAAGGATCATGCTAAGCCATTTGAGGTAGTATAGGCCCTTAAAGGAAACTAAGGGAAAAAAACTAAACTTTCGGGTCTCAGGACCGTATAACTTTAGTCTTTTTAAATTAAAAAACTACTTTTATAAGACACTAAAATTATGTTGTCAAGAAATTATATTCTCAATTACCGCTTCGAGATAATTTATAATTTTTCAAGTTGAGAATGTATAGTGAATTGTTTGCGTCTTTCTCACTAATTTACCAACCTCTACAAAATTCTCGCAATATCAGTTATGTCTTTGTTAGGGAAAACTGAATATTTTTTGCACTATCTTTGAGAGAGGAAAAATGGAATTTAATTCCTTTTTCTACCAAAAAGTTTTCATTAAAAGCGCAACACGGAAGTCTATCTATTTTATTTGTGCCACTTGTTCCAATTTGTACAAGAGAAATTAAAATAAATATGGAAGAGAAATTCATATCCCGTAGGAATGCATCTCATACATGCCGTATGAGTAACCACGAATAAGGTTCGTTTTATATAGTAGCCACAAACAATTCAGGATATAAAGGTATGGCCACAGTGACCGTTCATAACCACACGTGTTTTGCGACTGTGAAGGAAACAAACTGCTTATAGCTCGCTATCAACGCTAAGGGATGCGTTTCGCTCGACGCTAGTTGCATCGCCCATGGTCGTGAACGGGGAACAAAATAGATCAAAGAATTTACCTGAACATCTTCGTGGTCAGCCAGCAGCATCAGACCGAAGGTTAAGGCTAAAGCCGTCGTGTCGTGACCCTGGAAACAAAACACTCTTTATTTCTGCAACATTAAAGCAAGCTCTGCAGAAATGATGGGCATTGATATGTACATACAATCATTATAAATAAAATTGGGTTCAACGACCTGTTTAAAATATCAGTTATTTTTGAGTAAACTTCAAAACTAAACAAAAAAAAACTAACTAACTAACTTCCTAAACTTCTTCTTTCTTCTTCCTTCCATGTGGGGGCCGGCTTATAGTCTTACCGGAATCAGCTGAATACCAGTATTTTAGCGACTGCCTATCTGACCTCCACAACGCAGTAGTACTGGGTACTAGTACTACGATACCCTTTCTGAAACTGGTTTTCAGATTTTCAGGCAACCTATAATAAAGACAGTCAAAGATCTACAAATGACAGCCGCGGTGGAATCTTGGTATCTAACCCATTCACGTACCAACCTAGGCAAGTACGGTTTAACCTGAAGACTGACCCGAGCGGCTGTTATTATTTAGCCTCGACCTTTTAAGCGACTCGTGTTTCAAGTAGTTACGCTCTTCTGTGGTCGTTGACCTAAAAAAATGTTTTATAAAGATTATTTTTTTTTGTCGTGTTCACATATCGATATTCATTATTATCTTCGAATTTTTTCTCACTAAAGCTAGAGAAAAAAATTGTTTCATCCCTCATTTTGTTTGATAGTAATAACGAAGAAATAGTTAATAGTTCTAGCTACGAGATGTAGTTTTTTCAGCTTCGTCTTCAAGGACCCACCAAGCAGACCCACCGGTGGGTCTCCGAATACTGAGGTGTCTATCAAGACCTATGTGACTATTTAGTTCTATATCCCCTGAGACTCATCAGGAACTTAAATGTACGAAAGAAAACAATTACAAACAATCCTTTATGCGCGGCATGGGCACCGGGCCGTACGCCAACGAAGGAGGCCGGCGGAGACCCGCCACTTCGGGGACAGAAGTCAAAGAGTGTTATTTAATATGCGAACGAAGCGACCGCGAGTTTACGAACCCTTATCTTTGACGCTACGTTTTCGATTTTTATCCACGACGGAACGGAGACGGTATATGCGTTTGGGGTGAGAGGATGTTTCTTTATTTGTTTGTGCAAAAACAGGTTGCCATTTTTCTCCAAAACTACTAGTCCAAGTGGGTCTTCGAAGACAAAAATTAAATCTCAGAGGACCCACTAGTGGGTCTTGGGAGACACATCACATCAGTATTCCGAGAACTACCGGTGGGTCTGCTTGGTGGGTCCTTGAAGACGAACTTCTGGACCACATGGGAACGTAACTTTGCTGTAAGCTGAATATTGGCTTCACAGATCCCTTAATATATTGTTAGTCGGAATGTTTTATAGACCTTACAAATAAGCATCACTTATTTATTTCATTGTTCCAGAGGAAAATAGTTATTTTGTAGAATAAAATAATATTATTTTACAAATAATCCATATGCTTATGCACGGTCAAAATATTACAATATCTTTGAACCGTTTGATTTAAGTTACTAGTTATTTAGTAGGTAGCCTTGTTTTCCTGTGTTTGATGTCGGAAATGGTAATAAATCACCTTGCTTATAAATAAATCGGTTTGATTGTTAACTATTTAATTTACGACAAAATTATTAATAAGTACTCTGAGAGCGAACTGGGTAATGAACTGACCGCAATCAGCGCAAGTAAACCGCGATGAAAAACTGCCAGTGTAAATTTTCCATAGCAATGATAACACTGACAGCTCGTAAACGCAGTTCAAAGGTACTAATCGCGTTCAATATCATTGATTTCATTCGCCCATGGGGAACTGTGGAGACCTACCGCAAACATAAACGTATTGACCTCATCCCGGATGCCTTCCAAATCGATCTGCCCTTTCTCCTCTGCCTCCAGCAACAGGTCCAGCATGGCCATCCTCCTCTTAGTTCCAATATCAGACACCTCAGCTTCCTCAGATCCCTTATTCTGAGCTCTTTGAGCTTTTCTATCCATAATAACTTCATCAGCAAACGACCGAGCCACGGACAGGGTCTTGGCGAACTCTCTCCCTTGAGGGGAGTTTTTGAATATCAGGTCGTTGTGCATCCAAATTTTTGTGACCCGACTCAGCATTTGCATCCCCATGTTTAGGATAGCATTCTTATAGTCCACGGTAGCTGATGTTTGGTCATCATCCAGCTTGGTTCCCATTGCAGTCTCTGGTGATGTAAAAGCAAAATAATTTAAGTATGCATGGAAATGTTAACAAGTTTCTGCGAGAGTGTTCTACACTTTGAAAGGGAACTCTTCACGGAACACGGTACTTAATTACTTTTTCCAAGTTGCTGCTGAATCGATTTACTTAATAAAGGCAGGTAAATTTCAACTCTGTATTGGGACCCAAATTTTGGGGTTCAAAACTTCAATTAATTGCCTTTGCAATTACTTGTAAGTTATGTACGGAGGAACAGAGATCCAATATTTTAAATATCGTTTTCATTTTTTAATAATTTGTCTATCACTTTGGTACGGAGCAGAAGTTTTTTTGTCGATGCTCCTTCAACTTTGTAGTTGCAACAATCAAAATATATAGTAGATAAGAGTAGTGTTTGCTATACGAAGTGAGCTATCAATTTAACAATAAATAGCCTGGCATTAAACATAGCACAGACGTTTATAAAAAAACATTGATAGTGAGAATGTTTTCGAGGAAACCAATTCAGATAAATACAAGGAATGCAAGACTGTAGATAGATCTCCAACAATTGGAAGTCATTGTGGTCGAAAGATATTTTATTGATAGATATAGAACTATTTTTAGAAAAAACTAAGTTTGATATTATCTGTTTTACTAAACATTGGATGAAAGATTATGAAGTAATGCAAATAAATTATGAGAATTACAATGTGAGCAGTTGCTTTAACCGAAAATCTAAGATGCGTGGGGGTTCATTAATCCTAGTAAAAAATTGTATTAAATCTAAGTCTCGTAATGATATAGTCGATCTATCGGTTGAACATAGCATTGAATTGTCTTGTGTTGAGCTAGATAAGCATGTAATAGTGTGCGTTTACAGACCCCCTAATTACCTGAACTATTCTATCTTTGAGTCAGTAATGGAAGATGCTTTGGCAAAACTTGTAACTGGTAATAAACCAATAATTATCTGTGGTGACTTTAATGTCAATATCATAGAGAATAATGTGAATAGCAGTAGATTCTTAAGTCTCTTTAAATCATTTAACTTGTCAAATGTGTTTTCAGAACCAACTCGAATTACGACAAATACTGCTACATGTATCGATAATGTTTTTTGTTGCTGCGATTACATAAATAAATCCATCGTAAATTACCTGCCTTCAGATCATAGTGGTCAGACGGTTACTTTCGCGTACAATAGACAATTACAAAGAATTCAGATACAAACTAGACAAATAACACCCAGCAATCTAGACAAATTTAATAATAATTTAATTAGCAAGTTAAGTATACCGGGTCATATTAGAAACAATGCAAATGTATTTTATGAAGAATTCTTTTCAGTGGTGCACACCGAATTTAATAATACTTTAAAAAAGAAATCTAAAACTATTGGCCCAAAGTTTATTTTCAGTGACTGGGCAACACAGGGTATTCGGAAAAGTAGGGAACGATTGTTTGAGCTGTACGGCCTTAAGCCTTACATCAACACTGAAGCTTTTAATAAATATGTTGCTACTTACTAGAAAATTTTTAAAAACACTTGCAAGGTAGCCAAATCCTTATTCATTAGCAACAAGATTAAATCAGCCGACAACAAAATAAAAACGGTTTGGAAAATCATCAACAGTGAAACAAATAGAAATAAAAAACAAGGTAATGACTTCACACTAGAGACATCGCGTGGCCTTGTGAGCTCCAACAATGAAGTTGCTCAAGAATTTGTAAATTTCTTTACCAGTATCCCACTTAAAACTACAGAAGCCTTAAATTCCTCTCCCTTGCTCTCTATTGATTTATTGAAAGCGAACGTTTCAGCCTGTCCAAATGAATTTAAATTTCAGCATATAAACCCCATAACAGTCATAAAAGGTTTTAAGCAAATCAAGATCAAATTAACGGCAGATCAATGGGGTATGTCTATCAAAGCTTGTACCTCAATTATTGAGACTGTAGCGCCGTATTTAGCCTCAATATTTAATTTGTGCGTGGATCAAGGGGTCTTCCCGGATCTAATGAAATTCAGTAAGGTAATACCGCTTTTTAAATCCGGGGACAGTAAAGACACCAATAACTATAGGCCCGTATCCGTGTTGCCGGTTTTCAGCAAGGTGTTTGAAAAGATAATGCTCAATCAAATGCTTAACCATTTTAACACTAATAAAATATTACACGAGCAACAGTATGGTTTCACAAAAGGACGTTGTACAACTGACGCCGGTGTCACTTTATTAAAACACATATTTACTGCGTGGGAAGAGGCACAAGATGCCATAGGAATCTTTTGTGACCTTTCGAAGGCATTTGATTGCGTAAATCACGAAACCCTGATCTTGAAACTTCAGTATTACGGTTTAGGTAAACTTGCGCTCAGTTTAATAAAATCGTATTTGAATGATAGACAGCAGCAGGTACAAATAAATGGAGTCAACTCAATGGGTTTAAAAGTAAAAATGGGTGTACCACAAGGTTCGATATTGGGTCCCTTCCTCTTTTTAGTATATATTAATGACCTACCCCATCTATTTAACAACCATCCGCATATGGTGTTGTTTGCTGACGATACTTCTTTAATATTTAAAATAAACAGACGTGCCACTAATCTTGATGACGTAAATAACGCCCTACTGCAGGTCCACGATTGGTTTACCGCTAATAATTTAGTACTAAATGGGAAAAAAACTAAATGCATTAGATTTGCTCTACCAAATGTCAAAAGTAGTGATTGTGACATAATATTGAATCAAGAGAAACTAGAATTTGTCGATAAAACGGTTTTCTTGGGAATCACGCTCGACTCAAGGTTACAATGGGGTCCTCATCTAACATCTCTTGCAGGACGGCTAAGCTCAGCAGCATATGCTGTTAGAAAAATCCGTCAATTTACTGATGTTGATACCGCGAGGCTGGTCTATTTTAGTTATTTTCATAGTATTATGTCATACGGTATTTTACTATGGGGACGGGCTGCAGACATCGAGTCTATATTTATTCTGCAGAAAAGAGCCATCAGAGCCATTTATGAATTACGTAGACGCGATTCTCTAAGAGAACTGTTTAAGGAAATTAATATCATGGCAGTACCTTGTCAATACATCTATGAAAACATCATGTACGTTAGAAAAAATCAGCATTTATTCAGTAAGAGAGGGGACAGACACCACTATAACACTAGAAATAGGGACCAACTAGTTCAGCCAGGTTTCAGGCTTGCTAAAGTGGATTCATCTTTCATGGGGTACTGTTTGAAATGTTACAATAAAATACCTCCCCACATTCTTCAACTGAATGAGACGAAATTTAAATCTTGTATAAAACGCACACTATGTAGGCAAGCATATTATAAGTTGGGGGATTACATTGATGATAAAAATGCTTGGCTAAATGCTGGTCCTGCTCCACAACCATAGGTGGGGGGGCAAACTAATTGTTTGTACTGGTCGGGCATTATTTGAGTCCATCGACACGTAAAGAAGAAGATGAAGAATTGATTCCCATGTTAATGTATTGTGGAAGCTGCAGAAGATTGTAAAAATATACTTGCATTGTATAGATTCCAGTTCTTAGTATTATATAATTGCATAGCACATGTGTGAGTACTTTGTACTGTTCAGCCACCATTTACATTTATTTATCTTTCATTGACTTGAATATACCTTGGTGACTGAGAGAATGTCATGCTCACTTCAATGTCTCGCTGATGGTGGCGGGTGTGTCGGGTCATTTAGTTCCCTTCAATATGGTTGAGTTGAATGGCGCCGGTACATGCGTCATGTCTGTGAACGGGCGCTGTCAGTTGGGACTGGTCATCTCCTAGCTGCCAAGGTTCATTTTAATTACTTTATTCATACATTTTTAATCTAATCTTTCACTCTGGATGCTCTTAGTGTGCACGTCTTTCTACATCGTTCTCACATATATGTATAATCTCAAAATTAATGATGTAACCAAGATTTTGTAACAATATTTTGATTTTAAAAGAGTGTCCATGGAGTTTCTTGCCCATTTTTCTCCATAGAGATCTACGCTAGGGAATGGGCAACTACAGTACTTTCTCAAGTTATTATGCCTTGTGACTGGGACTGTAGCTTTGATTTTCTTTTTTGTATTTTTGACTTTCAAAAGTGCCATAATGGTCTAATTGAAATAAATGCTTTGAGTTTGAGTTTGAGTTTGATAGATAAGACTGTTCCTTTCCGTTCAATATTTATATAGCTTTACAACGTTGTTGATGGTTTTAGGAAAAGATGGATATATGGTACAACGTGGCACAACCTTACACTCTGTAACACGGGTAACACCTACTTTAACAAATAAACATTCTGGTTCTGGGTTAGTGACATAAGCTTTGTTTTTGTATAAAAATATTTGTACGCCATATTATGGCAGGAAATGCTGGAACCAATATTGTAACATCTATATGTACCATGTCCTAACAAATAAACATTTTTGATTTGATTTGATTTGGAGACCCAAAAAATCTGCTGTTATTTTGTACTACTACAATTTAGCCTTTTTTAAAAGAAAACCATTAAAGATTAAAACAGTGTTTATTAATATAATAATCTAAATATATAAAAGAAGAAACTGACTGACTGACTGACTGACTGACTGACTGACTGACTGACTGACTGACTCATCTATCAACGCACAGCCCAAACCGCTGGGTCTACAGATTCCAAATTTGGCAAGTAGGTTCCTTATGTGGTCTAGGGGTGCACTAAGAAAGGATTTTTCAAAATTCATCCCCTAAAGGGGTTAAACGGGGCTCCAAAGTTTGTATGGGGAAACAAGATTAGTTAGACTATTTTATTCGAAACTTCACAGGAGTGCTCCTATTGATAAATGAGTAGAAACGGGTTTCAGGTTTTTTCAGAATTCAACCCCTAAGAGGGGAAAATGGGGTGGCAAAGTATAAAGATCAATGCACAGCCCAAACCGCTGAGTCTAGAGATTCCAAATTTGGCAAGTAGGTTCCTAATGTGGTCTAGGGGTGCACTAAGAAAGGATTTTTCAAAATTCAACCCCTAAGGGGGTTAAACGGGAAACCAAAGTTTGTATGGGTAAAACAAGATAGTTAGACTATTTTATTCTAAACTTCACAGGAGTGCTCCTATTGATAAATGAGTAGAAACGGGTTTCAGGTTTTTTCAGAATTCAACCCCTAAGAGGGGGAAATGGGGTGGCAAAGTATAAAAATCAATGCACAGCCCAAACCACTGAGTCTAGAGATTTCAAATTTGGCCCAAAGGTTCTTTATGAGGTTTAGGTGTGCATTAAGAAAGGATTTTTCAAAATTCACCCCCTTAGGGGTTGAAACGGGAGTCCAAAGATTACGTGGGGAAATAAGATTAGTAAGACTACTTTATTCGAAACTTAACAGGAGTACTCCTATCGATAAATGAGTTAACGTTTGTGTTTCAGTTTTTTTTTTTCAGAATTCAACCCCTAAAGGGGGAAATGGGGTAACAAAGCCTGAAATTCAACATAGGTATTGTTTTTATGGTGAATTGGGTCGGGTGTATTACAAAAACAACGATTTTAAGATTTAATGTGGCAGACCTGAAATACTACCATTCCCTTTTGGGGTGCGATGGGGTTGAAATGTCTAAAAATCAATATGGGTGTCGATACCGAGATAATCAGGGGTGCTGATTACGAAAATGGCATTTATTTTGAGATCCAGATGATAATAATTGTGATTACGATGATGATGATTGTGATGATGATGACGATGATTGTGATGATGATGATTTTGATTACGATTATAATGATTGTGATTACGATGATGATGATTGTGATAATGATGATTGTGATAACGATGATAATGATTGTGATTACAATGATAATAAGTGTGATAACGATGATGGTGATTGTGATAGTGATTGTGATTGTGATTGTAATGGTGATGGTGATTGTGATGGTGATTGTGATGGTGATTGTGATGGTGATTTTAAGATTTAATGTGGCAGACCTGAAATACTACCATTCCCTTTTGGGGTGCGATGGGGTTGAAATGTCTAAAAATAAATATGGGTGTCGATACCGAGATTATCAGGGGTGCTGATTACGAAAATGGCATTTATTTTGAGATCCAGTTGATAATAATTGTGATTACGATGATGATGATTGTGATGATGATGACGATGATTGTGATGATGATGATTTTGATTACGATTATAATGATTGTGATTACGATGATGATGATTGTGATACTGATGATTGTGATAACGATGATAATGATTGTGATTACAATGATAATAAGTGTGATAACGATGATGGTGATTGTGATAGTGATTGTGATTGTGATTGTAATGGTGATGGTGATTGTGATGGTGATTGTGATGGTGATTGTGATGGTGATGGTGATGGTGATTGTGATGGTGATTGTGATGGTGATTGTGATGGTGATTGTGATGGTGATTGTGATAGTGATTGTGATGGTGATTGTGATGGTGATTGTGATGGTGATGGTGATGGTGATTGTGATGGTGATTGTGATGGTGATTGTGATGGCGATTGTGATGGTGATTGTGATGGTGATTGTAATTGTAATGGTGATGGTGATTGTGATGGTGATTGTGATAGTGATTGTGATGGTGATTGTGATGGTGATTGTGATGGTGATGGTGATGGTGATTGTGATGGTGATTGTGATGGTGATTGTGATGGTGATTGTGATGGTGATTGTGATGGTGATTGTGATGGTGATTGTGATTGTAATGGTGATGGTGATGGTGATTGTGATGGTGATTGTGATGGTGATTGTGATGGTGATTGTGATGGTGATTGTGATGGTGATTGTGATGGTGATGGTGATGGTGATTGTGATGGTGATTGTGATGGTGATTGTGATGGTGATTGTGATGGTGATTGTGATGGTGATTGTGATGGTGATTGTGATTGTAATGGTGATGGTGATTGTGATGGTGATTGTGATGGTGATGGTGATGGTGATTGTGATGGTGATTGTGATGGTGATTGTGATGGTGATTGTGATGGTAATTGTGATAGTGATTGTGAGGGTGATTGTGATGGTGATTGTGATGGTGATGGTGATTGTGATGGTGATTGTGATGGTGATTGTGATAGTGATTGTGATGGTGATTGTGATGGTGATTGTGATGGTGATTGTGATGGTGATTGTGATGATGATGGTGATTGTGATGGTGATTGTGATGGTGATTGTGATGGTGATTGTGATGGTGATTGTGATTGTGATTGTGATGGTGATTGTGATTGTGATAGTGATTGTGATGGTGATTGTGAATGTGATGGTGATTGTGATGGTGATTGTGATTGTGATGGTGATTGTGATGGTGATTGTGATGGTGATTGTGATGGTGATGGTGATTGTGATGGTGATTGTGATTGTGATGGTGATTGTGATGGTGATTGTGATGGTGATTGTGATGGTGATTGAGATAGTGATGGTGATTGAGATAGTGATGGTGAGTGTGATAATGAGTGTGATTACGATGATAATTATTGTGATAACGATGATGGTGATTGTGATAGTTATTTTGATGATGATTGTGATGGTGATTGTGATAGTGATTGTGATAGCGATAGTAATGGGGATTGTGATGGTGTTTGTGATTGTGATAGTGATGGTGATTGTGATAGTGATTGTGATAGCGATAGTAATGGGGATTGTGATGATGATTGTTATTGTGATAGTGATGGTGATTATGATGGTGATTGTGATTGTGATTGTGATGGTGATTGTGATGGTGATTGTGA
Organism: Xestia xanthographa; assembly: GCA_905147715.2. Lineage (NCBI taxonomy): Eukaryota > Metazoa > Arthropoda > Insecta > Lepidoptera > Noctuidae > Xestia > Xestia xanthographa. The sequence goes on along the minus strand of LR990661.1, from coordinate 4,286,738 downwards.
TGGTGATTGTGATGGTGATTGTGATGGTGATTGTGATGGTGATTGTGATTGTGATGGTGATGGTGATTGTGATGGTGATTGTGATGGTGATGGTGATTGTGATGGTGATTGTGATAGTGATTGTGATGGTGATTGAGATAGTGATTGTGAGTGTGATAATGACTGTGATTACGATGATAACTATTGTGATAACGATGATGGTGATTGTGATAGTTATTTTGATGGTGATTGTGATGGTGATGGTGATTGTGATAGTGATTGTGTTAGCGATAGTGATGGGGATAGTGATGGTGATTGTGATTGTGTTAGTGATTGTTATGGTGATTGTGACGGTGATTGTGATCGTGATTGTGATGGTGATTGTGATGGTGATTGTGATGGTGATTGTGATAGTGATTGTGATGGTGATTGTGATGGTGATTGTGATGGTGATTGTGATGGTGATTGTGATTGTGACAGTGATAGTGATGGTGATTGTGATAATGATGGCGGTTGTGATAGTGATGGTGATTGTAATAATAATAATTGTGATGATTATGAAATGCGGCACATAGATAGTTTATAACCTGGATTAACATGGATAACACTATTATCCCTTTAGTATGATCCAGTGGGACAGTTACCGAACTTCACGCGGGCGAAGCCGCGGGCAACAGCTAGTAATTAATATACCATAACAAAGTAGTGTTATAAATAAGACATAATTATTGGGAATGATGACATCACTTCAGTGATTGATGCTTATTAGAGTCTAAAGGAAGCGGCCGCGTTGATTGGCGTAATTTTTACAGTGTATGGAACCTATTACACTGCTCTAAATTGAATAATTGACCACTACTTTGTAGGATGTCTTCAAGGTTCTGGACTGGAGAGGGCTAGCCCTCTCCAGGCTAGCCATCAACGTCAATGGCAAGTACATCACTCACCTTCGGTTTGCCGACGATATAGTGGTCTGAGACCATGGAGGACCTCAGTACAATGCTCGCCTCAGTAGAGCTTCCGGCAGAGTGGGTCTTAAAATGAACATGGTCAAAACCAAGAGAAAGAGGTCGTCGTCGAATCCGACTTGGCTGGGCAGCGTTCGGGAAGTTGCGCGGTATCTTCTCGTCCAACTTACCGCAGTGTCTCAAGACGAAAGTTTTTGACCAGTGTGGGTTGCCAGTGAATACATACGGGACCGAAACGTGGTCGCTCACAATGGGCCTCACCAGCAGGCTTAAAGTCAGTGAAGGGCAATGGAGAGGGCTATGCTCGCAGTTTCCTTGCGCGATCGAATCAGAAATGAAGATATCCGCAAGAGAACCAAGGTTACCGACGTAGCCCGAAGAATTGCCAAACTTAAGTGGCAGTGGGCAGGGCACATTGCTCGCAGAACGGATGGCCGATGGGTCTAAAAAGTTCTGGAGTGGCGTCCGCGAACCGGAAGACGTTGCGTTGGAAGGCCTCCCACTAGGCGGACCGATGACCTGGTGAAGGTTGCGGGAATCTGCTGGATACGAGTCGCATGGGACCGGTCAATGTGGTGACACTTGAGGGAGGCCTATGTCCAGCAGTGGACATCTTTCGGCTGAAATAATGATGAATTTGTATTGGGTTTTTATTCTGACATTGACTAAGGTCTGAGACTGCATACTATTCATTAACCTCGAGCTCGTACAGCACTAATATGTATATGTTACGTACACAAAATATAGCAAGATTCAAAAATAATCTCGTGGAAATACAAGTGCAAGTTAGACCTACGATGTATTTTCAAAATTAAGTTGGACAAACACTGGTTTTTATGTAAACTGTTATTTGAGAAGCACATGTAATATTTCCGTAGATGAAAAAATAACAAAGCAATTCCTTTGTTGATTCTCTAATATTGTAATCGTTCCACTTTGTAACTCGGACACAAACGAAGTACTTTCAGAAGAAAATGAATCTTTCAAGGCACTTTAGTTCTCAAAGTGTAATAGATTGTATACGTCAGTGTTGTACCGACCTTGTTCGTGATCTCGTACAATTCAATAATCAAGACGTGCCATCTTGTAATGTGACATGAAAAAACGTAAAATATAACAGTCATTTTGCGGAAACGAGATATTTTTTCTTGTGTCCTTACATTTACCGTTACAGTTACCGTTACCGTACTTTGCAAGGTTGAAAAAACTCGGTACGTTTCGGTCACCGTCAACCACCCGTCAACTGTCTGAAGTGACATTCAGTCTTAAAGTTGTAAAACAATTACTAGGCTGACAATACATAAAGGGTTCTTTCGTCGTCTTTGAATATGGCCACAGTGGATGTTTTTTGTTATGTTATATTCTTCTAACTGTATCAAAAAGGTTTGTCTTTCGCTTTTTTCAACTCGGTTCATGACACCAAGAGCACAGACCTAGGAGTAGGTCTGTATCGACACGGACCTACTCGTACGTCAGTCGTGGGTTCGAAGTTCGAACCAAAACAGGGACTTTACATTATAAAATTTATTTCAGCATTGGGAACATAATAATTTGTAGTGACATTATTTTGTCAAACAGATATTTGTTTTTTTCGGTCGACACAAAAATCGTCTACTTTTTCAAGAACTTACCACAGATAGTAAACAGCGTGAAGTCGCTGATCATGGGCATCAGGCTCACTTCTTCTCCGTTCTTCTTCTTAAGCATCTTCACCATGTCCTGGGTCTTCTCCTCTATGACCAGCGCGAAGTTCTTCAGGATGTTGAAGTGGAAGGTCGGGGTGAGAATCCTGCGGCGCTTGTGCCAGTCAGCACCTGGTGGGGAAGAAGATATGATTATGAATATGGACACAGCGTGAAGAAAGGTTGAGAAAACTTCGCAAGTGGACCGGAGTTACGAGTTCCTGAGCTGTTTCACCTCGCAAAAGGGAATTATTCGGAGTTGGCCTTTAGTAATTAAAGCTATGTCTCAAAACTAGATGAAGATGGACTCTTTTGACCATATCGTTGACCTGGCGGACGTAACACATTTATTTATTTATTTGGTACACCAACAGCAATACATACTAAGAATTAATGTGAAACAATGAAAATAACATAAAAGTGCTGGTATGTATGCCTATTATAGGTATACGCAGCATTCACCATAAGACAACAATATATAATTTTTCAAATCTTAATAATAATATTTGAATACAATATGCTTAAAAGAAAATTTACTTAATACTAAATGAAGTGATATGAATTATGATGATATTATACATAATTATGCATTATCAGTGTGATATCTAAAGAATCATATTTTTTGTTAAATGGTTGCGCAGTTGTAAATGTGTTGAGTTGACAGAAATTAGTTATTTATTTATTTATTTATTTATTACAAGGCTTCTCAACAATGAGTACACTGTTACATTATAATTTGTACAATTCAAACTAAAGTCTAAGCGCCTCATCACTTACAGAAAAGCACAGCATGCACTACATTATGCGCAGATAATTATACAATTAAATCATTAATTTTATTGACACAACAATATTTTGGAAAAACATGCAGATTACACTTAATTACTTAAATTAAAATAGATAACATAGATTAAATTAAATTAGAATATATTAAATTAGAATAAATTAAAATATAATTTATTAAATTAGACTAAATTATATTAAATTAGAATTTATTAAATTATTTTATTATAGATTAAAAAAAAAAAAAATGTTGTATAAGATTAGGTAAATATTTGACTAGAGTAGAGATCCATTAAATGGCAAGGGCGACCTTTTTTAGAGCACGTAACGAAGAGTTAAATAAATCAATGTCCCCTTCGTGCTCTTTGTATGCAGCATACATCCTTGATAGTGGGCAGAATTGCCTCAAGTTGGTGTGACATCTTGGCATACAGAAAAGTCTCCTATTAGAACTTCTTGGCAGATTACGTGGCACGTGGAATAAGACCCTGCTGAGCAAATCGGGACAGTTCAAAGAGCCCGTTACTAGCTTCTTCAGGAAAACTAAATCCAGCATCATCCTGCGTTTCTCCAGCGATACCATCCCAAAATACTCCAGCCGCTCTTGGTACGAGTTGAGCTTTTTTCCCATATTATTCGTATAGGTAAGATGCCACAAGAACCGTTTTTGCAGCCGTTCAATGCGCTTGATGTGGACCTTATACTCAGGTGACCAGACCACACTGCAATACTCGAGGTGGCTTCTGACCAACGAATTATACATAATTTTTTTAATGCTGGGTTTTTTGAAATTTTTGCACTCTCTCATAACGAAGCCAAGCATCTTAGACGATTTTAATATAATTTTGTCAATATGTTCAACAAAACTTAACTTTTTATCGAACTGAACACCTAGGTCACGTATTGTTTCAACTTCCTCAAGCCGCTCACCATTCAATTTGTAAACTGACTGCATTATATTTTTCTTTTTTGTGAATTTGATATGATGGCATTTTTCAACGTTCAGAGACATTTTGTTGTGCTCACACCACTTAGTCAGCCGATCCAAGTCACTTTGGAATAGTACCGAGTCCGCAGGATTCCTTATTGACTTAAAGGCTTTGAGGTCATCAGCGAATAAGAATATGTTTGAGTTCGGGAAGCATTTATGTATGTCGTTTATGAAAAGAGTGAACATAGGCGGACCTAAATGAGATCCCTGAGGGATTCCCGACGTTGCAATGTACGAATCAGAAGAGCAGCCATTAACTACAACCTTGAGCATCCGACCAGACAAATATGATTGAAACCAACTTAAGAGAGGGTCCGAAACGCCATACATTTTAAGCTTTTTGACGAGTATGTCATGGTTTACTGTGTCAAAAGCCTTGCTGAAGTCGGTATAGACTGCGTCAACCTGGACACGGGCATCAACCGCCTCAACAATGCTCTCAACATAGGTCACCAGATTGGTAGCTGTCGATTTCCCCTTCATAAAACCATATTGGCTGTCTATTATTAGCTGTGATAAATGCCTAGCTAGCACAGGGCATACGAGGGCTTCAAATACCTTTGCGAGTATGGAAAGAATAGCGATGGGCCTGTAGTTGCACACATCTGCCTGATCCCCGGCTTTGTAAATAGGCATAATTTTGGTCTCCTTCCAGATGGTTGGAAAAGTACCCCGAAGAACAGAATGATTAAATATAATACTTAATGGTAGTGATAGAACATCTGCCAGCCTACTTAAAAGCAAAGCAGGTACATTATCAGGGCCAGCTCCTTTGTAGACGTCTAGTTTTTTTAGCTCTTTGCGGATCTGATCTTGTGATATAGTTATATGGCCTAACATGGTATTGCTTATGCAGCTATCCGTGTCGCATGCGCTCACATGCATACCATTCCTATCACTAGTATACACCTTGGAGAAATGGGACGCGAAATAGTTACATATATCATTTATATTATCAGAGGTGTTTATACCATCTGTCATGGAACTAGGGTAGTTACTGGTACTGCCTCTTTTCATTTTTAAGTAACTCCAGAAATATTTTGGATTCGAAGCAATTTTTCCCTCTATATCGGCAATGTGAGCATTATAACAAGTCGTAGCCATACGGTCACATCTTTTCCCAAGTAAATCCAATGCAATAATGTCTAAAGGGTTATTGTACTTTTTAACTCTTAGACGTAGGCGGTTCTTTTCGTTAAGTCTTTTAATGAGCTGTCTAGAGAACCAGTACGGATATTTAGTATCCTTTATTGGTATTTGTGGAACGTAGCGCCTAATTAACCCATACAATATGTTATAAAAAAAGTCTACCATCTGATCTATAGTCATGCAAGGATCAAGCTCAGATGACCAATTGACCTGCTCAAGTGCTGCATTAATTGCCACGTAATCTGCCTTAAAATAATTTAACCTTGTTCTATTATTACAATTTTGTGGCTTTTTAAAACGGGTAAATGAGAGCTCACACAGTATAGGTGGATGGTGCACATCAATTTTAGAAAGTACATCTACTGGTGCACTAACCACAACAAGATCTAAGTTGGTTAGGACTAAATCAAGAATTCTGTTATTTTGATTACATAAATAATTACATTGTCTTAAGTTGTTAAGCAAGACAAAATCACAAAAAGTCTGTTCTAAACCTGTGCAAGTATGTTGTGGAGCTACTATCACATCGCCACTTGTCCCAAGCCAGTTAATACTTTTCATATTAAAGTCACCAATAATCAAGCATTCAGTGGTATGTTCTAAGACATTGTTTGTGTTATCAATAAAGTGTTCCAGAACTCTGGGCTGTATCGGCGACGGTAAGTATACAGTGCAAATATAAATTACTTTAGCTTTCTTACCCCCTTTAAGTGACAACTTGACCCAGAGATCATCGCAGGAACTCTCAAATTTGATCAATCTCTGTGATTCTAGTTTTGTGGATACAGCGATAAGAACGCCACCACCGTCGGTTTTATTATTCAAAATATTTTTTGATCTATCCCGCCTATAGATAACGTAACGCCCATCCATGATCTCTGAGTCAAAGACACCATCCAGTAGCCAAGTTTCAGTAAACATTATGACATCGTATGAACAGCATGCAACTTTCTGGTAAATGTCACTCAGTTTTGTCCTCATTCCCCTTACATTTTGGTAGTAAATTTTTAACTGATCGAATTTAATTCTTAACAATCTGATACATTATACTACACATTTGTTTATTGCTTATTGTAAACTGTCCAGCGAGCCTGTATCCCTAATATATTTATAGTCTGCACCATCATGTTTTCTAACAAAGATCTTACCGCCACGGATCCACACGTACTTGTAGCCCAAACTCTTTGCTTTAATCCTAGTCGCGGCATGCAGCGCCTTGTTTGCTGGTGATAAATGTTCTACTATATAGACATTTTCCTTTTTACCGGCAATTCCAAGTAGAGCGGTGTTTAGCTTCTCTTCAGAAGACTTTTTTTTATTAAAGTTGATAGAAGCCGCCAGAAAGTTGTCACGAACGCGTGGACTGCTGAACTGAACAACGATAGACTTAGGTCGGTTACTAGTTGGGGTTTGCTTTGCAATTCTTGTAACATGATTTATGTTATTCTCATTTAGGTCTCCAGATATCACCTTACTAATATTCAAGACCGTTGACACAAGATTTTCATTGTTGTGTTCTGGTAGACATTGAATTTCCACATTCGTAGAACGTGCCTGTTGTTCCACCTGAGTTAGCCTCACATTTAGGTCTTTGACAGTAGTTTTGAGCTGCTCGTTTTCCTTTTTAAGATCGTTAACGACTTTGGTGTTTAAACAAAACTCAGTCTTCATTTCCTCAAACTTTGCATTCATAAATTCCATTGATGTATTAAGCCCTTCTAATTTGTCCGTAATCGCCTTCATCTGCGTGTTAACATAGTTCGCCAAAGTTTGGTTGAGGTGGCGCATAAGTTCGTCTATCTGTTTTTTCATAATACGAGAAACTTCGCCAGAAGTAACAGGAGCTTCATCGTTGGGTATAGTTACCGATGACTCTTTTTTTCTATGTGTTACATTAGGATCACTCGCCTTACTGTTGCGCACTGGGGTATTATCAGCGTTTCGCTTCTTCGGCTTGCAGGTTGGGCACGTCCAATTAAGCAATTCAGCTTGGTGGACATCACAACCCAGCTGCGTGAGACAGGAATGGTGGTAGGGTTTCTGGCACGATGAGCATTTAACCACAGCACTTCCTTCAGCTATGATTTCAGAGCAACAGTCACAATTCATAATGGTACGAATTTATTTTCGACACACAAAGTTCAATAATCCTGTGCCCACTAATAAATCGCACGCTAATAAAGGCCCACGCCTGGCGACGAAGTGTCGATACGTAAGTCGGCGAGAAGAACGTCGTAAGCGCCGTGGAATTCCGAATCGCTTACGCGTTGCGCACTTTAAGTTGATTCTCACAGTTTGTTTAAGTTAATGGCGGTATAATAAAAACACTTATTGATTCTTTTTAGTCACTACTTAGTTATTATGAGTATTTATCACAAAACACATAACGTTACACATTTAATAGACTTGATGCTATTCAACTTTACGAAAATCAGCACCCAGCATACACTATTTGCCGGATTTTTTAATTATTTAGACGGAGCAAATTAACACAGGTATTACTCGCGCACTGCCAAAATACGAGTCCAATAGTTATTTAAAAGTACCTAAATTAGTGCTCTCCCGTACCTCAGAAACTGATCTTCTAAACTTGTTAAGGGAAACGCCGAATAAATCGGTTTCCAGTGATGTGTGGGAGCTGTTATAGTTTCTACATATTCTGAGCAAAGGAGCATTGAGACCAAGGTTTGACTTGCGAAAAAGGATATGAAACAGTCTGATGATGGAATATCTGGGATGTTTTGAAGGGACTGAATACGAAATTCGCTCAACTAAATCACTGCATTTTATGATTCCGTTGACAATTTTGTATAGAAAAATAAGATCGCGTGAACGGCGACGGTCTCGCAGCGTCTTTATGTTGAAAAAATGTAGGCGTTGCTCGTACGGACAGCGATGGCTTATTTTTCTCGATAAAAAGGCAAGATGCTTTGTGAAAACTCGTTGAATTCTTTCAATTCTTTGCGAATGAACAGCATAGAACGGATTCCACACAACGCTAGCATATTCTAACCGACTACGCACAAGAGTGTTGAATAAAACTATCCTGGTCTTTGGAAATTGAAAGCCCCGAGTATTGCGTTTAACGAAACCCAGCATCTGTGCTGACTTCTTGACAACATCGCTGATGTGAGGTTTAAAACTCAGCTCATCGTCGACTAGAACCCCAAGGTCACGTATTTGACATACTTTTGACAGTGGAGAATGTACAGTGTGTAAGAGGTGGGAAAAGACGATTTTTTTCTAGAAAAACGAATGAAGAAGCATTTTTTTGTGTTTAGGGCCATGTTGTTTGCTATGCACCAGTTTTCAATATTTTTTAGGTCACTTTGTACAAGCCTACTGTCAGCAGGTCCCGTGATCTTTCTATAAATTTTTAAATCATCGGCGAACAGCAAGGCTTTACAATGTTTTATTTGGCTTGTGATGTCGTCTACAAATAACAAATACAGGACTGGGCCAAGATGGGAGCCTTGTGAGACTCCAGATCGTGTGTGTGTCACATGAAAATTAAGCATTTTAGATTCATTATCCGGGACAGGTTAAGTGAATTTTTGGGTCCGTAATTGAGTCAAGGTTTACTAACTTGGTATATTTTGACTAGCTACTTTTGTCCGGAGAAATATGAGACATACTCCTGCCAAAACTACGGACAGGCATGAAATTATGTTTTTGGATATAAACAAAAATGAAGCATTTAGTTAGTTCATAGGGTTCAATATTAAGTGGCTTAGAACACAGTGACTATTCAGTAATCTTATGGCAAAAAATCATAGAAGAACTAAATTATCTACTTCCTGCCGTATGTATATTTGTTAGGTAAGTACCATGACGGAGATTGCACAACTTATCTGATTTTATGAACGTTTCTAGACAAAAATGGTTATTCCCAAAGTACTGCAAAAAGTGTTCCCAAACTGCTCCAATACCTGTTTTCTTACAAAATACCTAGCCTAAGTCTGTGCTAACTAAGTCTTCTAGTCTTATTCATTAAAAAATTCGATCTCAAGTAAAGGTACTAACCAAAATTGATGTGACGCCAAGATTTTTTGTATTCCAATTTAACAACATTATTTTGTAACACAACAATGTTGTGTTTACCTGTAATTGGCATATATGTCGAGTTGTCAGGAATTTATTTCGCTAGGCTCGAGTTTATGTGGCCAGAAGACGGGTTTCGTGCTATGAAAACACACTGGATTCGATACACTATTTTTATTTCACATTGCACGGTTCGGGTTGGTAGTTTCCATGGAGAAGAACCGGCAAGAAACTCCATGGTTACTCTTTTCAAACAGATACACTGAGTCTAACAAATAACTTAACATTACATTTTCACACATTAACACTAGGCACAATGAATCGTGTACAGTTTCAAGACATCTTAACTCCGCTTCGATCAGACTGTATTATATAGTGTATTATCTATGGATCAGACATAGAATGTCCGCCTCGCCGCGTGATGTTAACATCAGGACTCTGTAAAAGCCGCCATGGTGGGGTAGACTGGTAAGTAGGTCGCTTGACGTCACCACTGGCGCGCTTTCGATACATTCGCCCGTCCGTACTCATGACCTGATCCGACATATATATTAGAATATTACCGTATGATTTAGTTCATGTAAGTGTATGTATATGCTGTAGGTGAACCTTAGTAAATAAATAAATAAACATTTATAAAATGATATTATAATCAGGGGAAGCATCGAAACCAAGTAAAGTAAATAACTTGTTTTTTTTTTTTCAATAAAAAAAATAGGTTGACGGATTAATTAAATTATAATTGACGACCAATAAACAATATAAAAAATCAGATGTTCAGTACAATTCTGTACACAAGCATCGAAAGAAGCACAGCTAATATTATTTTGCGAATTTCCACTGACCCTGTCCAGTGACCGTTTCGAAAGCTCGTAAAAATCCTATAAAGTTAGTCACTTGATCCGGAACTAGCTTTAAAACTTCGAATTTACGAGGAGCTTACAGGATGCAAAATTAAAGTGGGTCAGAATCAAGCGAGGCAGCTAACCGTTATCAAACGCATTAGGAACTCGGAACGTGCTTCAAACAGTGTACAGTTAAATTAGGAAAGGTATGCGCTTCGATAACCTTCGTGTTTCCGAATAGGGAATATGCATAAATTTTATTTTTTTTATTTCGATACGGATAGTGTGTGTAAAGTAGTATAAAAATAATGACAAAAAAACGAAAACAAGACATACATCGGCCAAACAACACAAAAGTTATAACCATTTAAACTTTTGTTTCTATCTCTTTCTAGATAAACGGAATTTAGTACCTATGGATTTTGTACGTCGGTGCGAATGACGTCATTCGCTACATTGGATCTCGCTGCCTAATCAGCAGTTTCAAATACTTTTTGCTTATTATTTTTTATAGATATAAAAAAAAATAATGTCACTTTGCCAGTATTGTTCTGATGTTAATACGCTTTGTATAGAGTGATAAAAAAATCATGCATATACCTTAGTGGCACGAACGTTATGCCACATAGTAAACCCCACAGAGGCAAAGCTTCTAACTTTTGATCTGCCGTGCTTCATAGTATTGGACTATCACGCGTTTGTATAAAGTTATCTCTGTGAGGTTTTTTTACTCTGATTGCACCTTGTCATCCGTCACTTTTTTTTTAAATTGCCAGACTTTTTCATACATGACAGGGTGCATTCAGCTCCTATTCTAAATACATAATATTCCACCGGAATTTTTCTCAGCTGAAATAATTTCATGTATCGGTCATGTCATCTTAGTATGATATACTGAATTCAGGGTTATCATTTTTTGGACGGCTGTTCTTTACATCCTATAGATATATTTTGCTCACCATGTTATTTTAAAATATGAACGTAGGTATTTCTGTGATTGTAACAGCTATACAGTACATCTCATTACCGCACATTCGTATTTCCGAACACAGTCGATGATTGACGAAGCGCATACTTGTCCTGAGCTATCTGTACGTCCTTGGCAACTAAGCCTTTAGCGTGTAGATGGTATACCAATACCAAGTACACGCCTATCGTCATCTCACACCTCCAGGCTGTATCGGACTTATCAGCTTAACTCTCGCTTGGCCAGCCAATCCATACACCACTCAGCTAACTTAGAGCGCTCTGAGGCCGAGATTTGTAGAAACGTTACTTAGGACATACTTAAGCTAAGCGATATTCCTGCCAGGAGTCGTCCTTTATAAATGTAATTTAATATGACGGCTAAAATATTTTGTTAATGAATTGAGTCTAATTTTATGTTTGTTTTTTTGTTCAAATTAATACTAAAACTATCTTATCTGAAAAATCTCACGTTATAAAAAAAAATAGACACTCTCTGTCGCTTCTTAGTCGAGTAAGAAGGTAGCGACGAGCCCACGCCCAGAGGCGCTACTCTCTAACGCTTCGTCCGTATATTCGGATCTATCCGTCCCTCTCACTCGCACTCATCTGCAGACGTGCGCGAGAGAGACGGATAGATCAGAATAAACGGACGGAGTGTTAGAGAGTAGGGCCCCTGATGCTTTGGCTTAAACATGTTCGTAGATCTCGCGATCATTTATAGATCTCCGCCTTAAAAATATTTCACTTAGGTTAATCTCTTTATTATTATTTTTTTTTCTTAATAAACTTCCAGGGGCCCAATTCTGTAAAATTACCAACTTGTCAATAGTGTGTCGGTAGTGTGTAAGTAGTGTCTCAATAGGCTAATCATTGACATTTGGTATTCTACAAATTATATAATGGTCATTGACTTATCACTGTAGTGCCATTGAAACGCCATAAAAGACTATTGTAATAATTGGTATTCTGCTCCACTATAATGTGTCAATGTCATCATGATGGCCAAAGTTACGGTAGTCTGTAAATATTTTAAGTGTATTTGAAAGTTGTGTCTTATGTGTTTGAAAAGTGTTTTGGCCATCGAACCGCCATTGTGAAGCCATCGAACAACGAAAACACTGAAAAATATTGTACCGCCACACTATCGACACACTACTGAGACACCACTGAAATGCCATTGAAGTTTTTGCAGAATACCAAATTTGCACAGTGGCAACATAATGTCTGTAGTTTGTCGATAGAGTGTCAATGGCGTGTTGCTTAACACAAAGTTACAGAATTGGGCCCCTGAGGACTTGCAAACGCTATACAAAACGAGTTCGAAAAGTTATAAATATAAATCAAAACGTTTCCTTACACAAAACTTCTCCTAAAGTACATATGTATGTACCTATAAATTATTTTCACCATTATGTAGTGCCTGCCTCTAGTCTATCTTTGGAAGGCAGGATTACTCAATATCGCCTTTATGTTAAAGATATATCCCATACATATTTGTCCTTTTGTAACTAAAAGGACATTGGACAAATGTTGTTGACGTATCTACGCAATAAACTTTAGTATGTAACTGATTTTTTTTTTAACTGTCAGTTTTATTGTAAGTATCATTGTAGTTGTAACATTTTGTAAAATTTAAACGAACGCCTCGCCAGCACACAGATAAGCCCTGAGAGGTTTTCGATGTGTGGCTAAAACTAGTGATGCAACGGAAGTTTTTAACGGAAGCAGAAACGGAAACAGATGTCAAAAGTAAATCTTAGCGGATGCGGATGCGGATGCGGAAGCGGAAGCGGAAGCGGAAGTGTTAATGTATGAAGAAAAAACACATTTTTATTTTTTTTCAGATTTGTTTAATATAATTTTTATTTTGTACTTTTAGTACTCGAAGTTAAACAGAGGTAAATTATATTTAATAAAAAGTAATTTGGCCGCTTTTACATTGTCATTAATCTAAACAAAATAGTTCCAAATGGGACTGGTTTTTGGTTTCATAATTGCACTAGACACAAAACTAATAGGTACATAAGTAACAAGTAACAAAACAAACATAAGAAAAAATCAACAGAGGATTTACGAGCTTACGTTAGTGCTCGGCCAGAGTGGAAACGCGGGTGCGGTGCGGGCGCGGTGCGACGAGCTCAAACATATGAACTTCATTGGAGTGTCCATAGTGGGCACGCGGGTGCGGGCTGCGGTGCGGGCTAGTTGGCGCGGGCCGCACGCGAATCGCGTGCGGGCAGCTCAAACCATAGCTCGTTCATACAAGTGGCCGCAGTGAGCGCGCGGGCGGCAATTGCGGGCGCCAGGGTTACCAACTCCCAAAAATATTTACCCCTCAAGCTAAGTCAAAATTCCCACAATTACTTGAAAATCCTTTTTTTTGTTATATATTTTAATTCACAACAATAATATATCCGTGGCTGGCGTGAACACATTGACATGTCAACTTCTATGTTTTTTTTTTATTGGCTTATTACATCCTGCGCATTAGGAACTTATAAAAAAAAATTGACAACTCCAAAACATAATTTTTGGAGCAATCGACTTTGGTAATATGCTGACATCTCGCATTTTAACGTGTCTAACTTAACAAAACCTCATGTCCAATTAACGATTCACATGTTTTTGTGATCGAACATTGATATTTTGTTATATCAACCTATACTCAGTACCCAAAATAATATTCGTTATTTGATATCTCAACATATACGCTTAAAAGTTTTCTCTAGGTATTAATGTTAAATTGACAACTTGAAGTGGTGATTGTATCAAGGTTCACTATTGCTTGTTCTGGTTTTGGATAAATGAAATACGTGGTGTCTGTTTGCAAGTATATTTGCGACTAGCTTAATACGATTCTATGTAATGATTTTAAAGGCGGCATGTGAATGTGGTATACATATAGCTAGGTATGTGGATATGTAACTTGCGTAGCTACGAAGACAATTTTCAATCTGACATACCGCCCACCAAAAGGACCTAAGTACTTTTACAATCACAATTAAGTTCTAACAAATTATCATATAAACAATCAAGTACCAAACTCCAAGTCTAAAGCCCAAAATATTACAATTGTAAATTAATTATTAATGACTACTAACTAAAATAACAACTAACATAATTCACAATGGTTCAAGAAAAGCTAAGTAGAATCAACTGGCAATGCACATAATTTAGTAATAGTTCTCTTCGTTATAGAACCTCCACTTTTCACACTATACACCCTCGTGTTACCATCCATGCCTGGATGTTTATCTGTAATTCGTCCTAAGGACCATTTGCTGGGTGGTTGATTTTCAGTCTTGATCAACACAATATCCCCTATTGCAAATTCCTTTTGTTTCTTCATCCATTTAGGACGCTGCTGAAGCCTGGTCAAATATTCCTCTTGCCAGCGTCGCCAAAAGTCTTGAAGAACCTTTTGTGTATGTTGCCAGCGTGACAAATTATGAACCTTCACAGCTTGCAGATCAGGCGAGGGTACCACAATCGGTGGTTCTCCAATTAAAAAATGGCCAGGAGTTAATGGATCTAAGTTTTCTATGTCAGTGTTATCTATTGGGCACAACGGGCGTGAATTCAGACAGGCTTCTATCTGGCATAGTATTGTAGTCATTTCCTCGAACGTCAGGTGAGTTGTAATAACACGTTTTAGGTGGTACTTAATCGACTTCACGCCTGCTTCCCACAATCCTCCAAAGTTTGGACTATATGCTGGGATAAAGTGAAACTGTGTGCCATCTGTGGCTAGCGTGGATGTAATTTCTCCTGTCATCTGTGCTTCACTCCACAATTTATGAAGTTCTCTGTTTGCACCCACGAAGTTCTTACCATTATCACACCACAGGTGGCCACATTTACCCCTTCTGGCAACAAAACGTCGAAAAGCTGCTATAAATGCCTCTGAAGTGAGGTCTCCCACAAGCTCTATGTGGATTGCCTTGGTGGACATGCATATGAAAATTGCCACATATGTCTTTTTAGTTTTGTTGCCTCTTCCTTTGGATATCAGTGTTTGAAATGGACCTGCGAAGTCTACACCGCTATGCAGAAACGGTCTCGTCGGGTTTACTCTTTCCACAGGTAAGTCTCCCATTATTTGTTCCTTCGTTGTGGCATTCATTCGAGCACACTTCATGCATTTGTGAATATGTTTCTTCACCAGTGATTTAGCTCTTATAACCCAGTATTTAGAACGTAGGTGACATAACATTAACTGTACTCCTCCATGAAGTGTTTTCTCATGTGCATCAGCAATGATTAACTGTATCAGTGCGTTTCTATTTCCCAGGATCACAGGATTCTTCTTATCATCAGGTAAGTTAGCATGTCTCAAGCGACCGCCCACCCTGAGTACGTTTTTCTCGTCTAAGTATGGATTTAGGCATCGTAGCTGACTTTTTTTCTTAACTTGTTTCCCTATTTTTATTCTATCTATCTCTTCTTTAAAATCTTCCTCTTGAGCCTTTTTAATGCAGATCCGTAGAGTATCTTCTAATTCTTCCGTTGTTAAACTGTGGTCTTCATTTGTTATATTATTTTTATAGTTCAGAAATCTTCTACAGTAAGTAATCGCTTTTATTAAATCTGTTAATTTTTCAAAATTTTCAAATTGTGATGTTAATGTTTTTTCAGGTTCTATAATCCGTTCTGCGTTCAGGTAAGTATTGATTTTAGTTTTCTTCATTTCCAAGTCTGTTTCTGTTATTTCATGTGTAATATTTATTTTTGTTTCAGATAGCCAGCCCGGTCCCTGCCACCATAAGTTACATTGCTTCAAGTCGGATAACAACATTCCTCTAGATGCCACATCAGCGGGATTCTCGTGTGACTGAACATGGAACCAGTGCTTATTGTTTATGTTTTCAACAATTTCGACCACACGGTTTGCAACGAAGGGTTTCCACCTGTTAGGTTCACCACTAAGCCATGCGATAACAATTGAAGAGTCAGTCCATGCGTACATTCGTGTTGTCGGTATCCTCATTGATTGTCCAACTTGTTTCATTAATTTTGAAAGAAGTAGGGCACCACAAAGTTCTAGACGAGGTAACGAAATGGTCTTCAGTGGTGCTACTCTGGTTCTGGCAGCTATCAGCTTTGTTTCAATCTTGCCGTCTAGAGTTTCAATTCTAATATAGACTGCCGCTGCATATGCACGCATTGAAGCATCACTGAATCCGTGAACTTGTATTTTGTCGTTGTTAACAGTCATCGTACCAAGCCATCTCTCTATTTGTATTTCAGTTATGTTAACGAAGTCTGATCTTATTTCTCTCCATTCTTGTTCTAATGCGCTACTAACTTGTTCATCCCAGTTAACTTTTTCAAGCCAGAGCTTTTGTATTAATATTTTAGCCATAACAGTACTCGGTGCTATCCAACCAAGAGGATCAAACACTCTTTGTATATCCGACAATATGTTTCGCTTTGTTATGGACTCGCTTATCGGTGTAAATCTAAGATTGTATTGGAATTGGTCTGTTTTTAAATTCCATTCAATTCCTAATGCCTTGAGAGTACCATCGAGGTTTAAATCAATATGTGCCTTTGCAGATCTTTTATCCTCTTCTATATACTTCATTAAATCGATACTATTGGATGCCCATTTCGTAAGTTGAAAACCGCCTCTTTCTAGGGTGTCTGATAATTCCTTAGAAAGTGTCATAGCTTCAGCTACTGTGTCTGTTCCAGATAAAAGATCGTCCATGTAAAAATCCTCGTTTATAGTTTGTGCAACAAGGATATTATTATTTGCTTCGTCTTTGGCTACCTGTTGGAGCGTTCTAACGGCCAAATATGGTGCCGACGCTGTACCGAAGGTGACTCTGAGCAGTCGGTATTCTTCCAAGGTATCAGATTCTTGCTGCCTCCACAGGATTCGCTGAAATTCTGCGTCTTCCTTGGTCACTAATACTTGGAGGAACATCTGCTTTATATCTGCCATAAAACAGATTTGTTTCATGCGCCATCTCATCAAAATGTTTCTCAAGTCTTCTTGGAGCTGAGGACCCACACGTAACTCATCGTTCAACGAAACGTTATTGGATCCTCTACACGACGCATCAAACACAACGCGTGTTCTCGTGGACTCTTTGTCAGATCGGACAACAGCGTGGTGAGGTAAGTATACAGCACTTTTATCCTTTTCCTTATCAGATACCTTCTCGAGGTATCCTTGTTCTAAATACTCATTAATAACTTTACTATATTCTCTTTGCAGGTCTGGCGATTTCCTGAGCTTCCTTTCTAATTGTGTAAATCTATGGGTTGCTATCGATTTTGTGTTACCGTCTGGTGATTGTGGACTGTATGTATTAAATGGTAATTTAACAATGTACCTTCCTTCTTCATTTCTTGTAGTTGTCTTTTCGTATACTTCTTCACACAGTTGTTCTTCCTTTGTTAAGTGTCTTTTAGTGTCTACGTCAATTTCCCATATAGATTTCAACATGTCTTCTATGTCAACTGAATGATGCATGACAACATACAGGTTTTCTTGTGTTGTATTCACTTCTCCAAAAAGAATCCAACCCAGGCTGGTTTCCTGAGCGCTTGGTGTGCCTGGTGGACCTTTGATTAGGTTGTTTTGTAGAATTTCGGCATATTCTTTCACACCCAAGAGCAGATCTATAGACCCTGGCTTGAAATAAGTTGGGTCAGCCAGGTTGAGGTCTTGAATGTGTGCCCATTCTTGTTTATTAATTGTTTTGGTGGGTATCTTTGTGGTCAGTTGCTTGGACATTACGTATGCCTTGATCGGTAAACAATAGTTTCGGTCCAATCGTGATCGTATTTGTAGCTGTACCACGTGTTTTATATCAGTCTTCTGAGATCCCACCCCTATAATGCTTGCTTTTACAGGTTGTCGTTCGAGCTTCAACAATTGAGTCGCCTTTTCGCTAATAAAAGCTGCCTCGGAACCTTGATCTATCAGCGCCCGCAGTAAAATGGTGTTGCCTTGCTCGCTTGTTGCTTCCACTACTGCCGTTGCTAAAAGTGCTGCTACTCTCTTCTTAGTACTGAAATGCGACGCTATCATTGTATTGACTTGTACTGCTTGCTCTTCTTCTACATGTGTTACAGCTGGAGGTGAGGTGACCGATGATTCTCCAGACTGCTTGGTCTTGTTTTCATGCAAAAGCGAATGATGGCGCCTCTTACAAATACGACAAGATACTGGCACTTTACACTTAAATGCCGAGTGTCCTGGTACTAAGCAGTTAAAACATAATTGTTTGTTTTTCACAAATTCTCTTCTTTCAGTAGGTTCCTTCTTGCCAAATTCCTTGCAATGACTTAAGCTGTGACTTTCTTTACACATCACACAAACTTTCTCCGTAACTGGTGCGGCAACATGACATGAACGCTCCTTTATTGTTTTATTTTCCTTTGATGTACTATTCTGATTTGTTAATTCCAGGGTACGGAACTTCGATTCTAAGAACTTCTTCAAATCACTCCAGGTAGGTAAGTTTTCGGATTCTTCTTTATATGCATGTTCTTCCCAGTTCTTGTGCGTCTCTGGGTCCATCTTCTGCACTAGAAGATATATAAGGAATGGATCCCAAGAGCCGACATCAATATTTAAATTATTAAAGTTGTTAAGGCACTCTGTGGTTGTATCTAACAACCCTTTTAACTGAGAAGCTGATTGAGAAGTCATCTTCTTTTGGTTGAATAACCTTTTCATAGAATGATTCAAAAGTAAGCGTTTGTTGCCGTATCTCTTTTTCAAAATATCCCATGCATTTACATAATTGTTATCGGTTACCTGTATATGCTTCAATAGTGATTCGGCTTCTTGAGTAACACTAGTCTTCAAATAATGTAGCTTCTGGACATCGCGAAGCGAAGTGTTATTGTGCACCAACGAGATAAACAAATCTTGAAAAGTTTGCCATGATTCATAATTACCGGAAAACTTCGGTATCTCGATCCTCGGCAGGTGCACGAGGCTATTTTGTGGACTCGTGCAGTCGAAACTACTATTTGGTGATCTTGATTCCACCACTGATGGTTCAGATAACGAAATAACCATGTCTTTTAAGTCACCTTGAAGCACGTTATACAAATCTTCATAGATAAAAAATTCCTCATTTAAAAAATATGGCAATGTTCCTTTGTGTTCCTTTGGCGTTACTTTTACCAAGTCTTTATGCGCACATTTGAACGTATTCCAATAATCTTCGATGATTTTCATACGTGCCTCAATATATCCTCTTGTTAAGCGTGCTTTAGGACATTTCTTTAAATTAGATTGTGTTTTCCGTAGTAGATTTGCAGTATCTTCTAACACGGAGAGAAGTTTCTGTTGTTCTTCAGTCGTATTCATCTTTCACGTAAACAAGCTTGAATGCTGCTGATACCCGATGTATAAAAAGTCGTCACTTAATTTTTACTACAAGTCTTCGTAGTAAACAACTTGCTAATTCTCGGAATCCGATGAGCACAAAAAAAAGGTCGGCTTATCGCAGCTGTGGAATGTGTGTCTTTTGTTCTCTCGGCAAGCGTCCGTACTGGATGGATCCGGCTCGATTGCGACCATATGGTGATTGTATCAAGGTTCACTATTGCTTGTTCTGGTTTTGGATAAATGAAATACGTGGTGTCTGTTTGCAAGTATATTTGCGACTAGCTTAATACGATTCTATGTAATGATTTTAAAGGCGGCATGTGAATGTGGTATACATATAGCTAGGTATGTGGATATGTAACTTGCGTAGCTACGAAGACAATTTTCAATCTGACATGAAGTATCAAGCTATTGTCAGCCGAGGTCTTGTTGATTAAATCGTGATAAATTGAGATATCAAGTTATGGCCAACCGAAGTATTTCTGTTTAAATTGCGATATGTTGAGATGTTCAGTTACGGCCAACGAAGTTCTGAACCCTAAATGATATAAGTATAGGTATCAGTACATGTCCGTAACAAAAAATGAATATATCCGTGGCTGGCGTGAATATGTTGACATGTCTAAAATTATAAATTGTCAGGGCGGCCATTTTAAAGTTTTGACGTCTTCTGGTAAATCGGTAAATTGGTTTAACTTATGTGTTTTATTTGTTATAGAGGTTATTTTATGCCATCTTTTAAATGATGACAATAAATAAATGAAATTCCCCATAGATTGCATAATAATAGACTTGTCAAGTCGTTCACCAACGAGTTATCAACTTATTCACCTTCTGAGTGGGGAGTGTTATTAGGTAAACAATGTTATTTTAATGACAAACACATTATTTAAATTGCATAGCAAACAGATGACAAACAAAAATCTATTTGATTTGCTGAAATAGGTACCTAATATTCACTCAAATCAAGCAATGTGAAATAAAAACAAAATAAATATAATTAATTGAAACACCACGAACCTACCAGTTTCGTATCGCTTTTGCAATAAAAAAAAACATTAAAAAGAAAAAAAAAAAATGGACTATAAACAACGTCATACAGATACAAGTATGTTACTAACACAAATAACTAAAAAATTGACTCCATAACCTCGTCGAAAACCCATTAATCACTCCCATTTAGACGACATTACCATTCATATATTTTTATTAGACCTCAGAATCCTCTTCATCTGGGTTGTCCTCGTCCAAATCTGGATCAGTAGATGCAGAGACATCACCGACAGTTTTTATTATACTATATAAAGCTCGATTACCACTCACTGACTGACTGACTGACTCACTGACATAATTGTTCTCCCAGATGGTGGATGGGGAGGTGGGTATATTTTGACAGATTCGTAAACAAGTAACTCCCGCGAGTATGGGAAAAGTGCCAAACCTCCCCTTTTCGCCCCCCTTCCTCCCCCTCCCTATCGTATCTCGGAAACAAAGAGACCCGTATTTTTCGTTTTTTACGGATTCGTATAGAGGAGGCTCGGAGAAGTAAAAACGAGTTTTCAAAATTGACCCCTTTTTCCCCCTTATCCCCCCTTTAGGCGGATCTCGGAAGTTGAGAGACTTGGAACATTTTTTTTTTCAGATTCATATAAAGGGGCAACGCGATAGTCAAATTCATTTTTCGAAAAACGCCCCACTCTCCCCCACTTCACCCCCCCCCCTTTTCACTCCTTTTTTTTCTACTGAAAAATGTTTTAATTCTTACCTAAAACTATTGAGGGGCGTTGAAATTAAAAAAATTTATACCATTTCCTCCCCTCCCCAACCTCCCCTAAAACTGAAAGGGCTGTAACTTCGTAACGGTTAGAGATAGCCATTGGGTGTTTTAACAAATATTATAGTAGGCGTCGAAACCTGTCTGGTGGTAGGTAGGTTTTGAGTGGAGCGAACCTGCGAGACCGAGTGGAGCGAAGGGGGGAGGTGGCGAGCGAAGCGAGCCGGCGACCTCCGCAGCGTAACGAAGGTTGAGTGGGTGAAGCGTAACTCAGGCCGACGACAAGCAAACTTTAGGGACTGCTTTTTTTATGGGTCTCAGTTTTTAAGTAAGGTTTTTTACTTTTATTTTATTAGGTTTTTTTTTATATTAATTTTATAATGTTTTAGGGGTTCTTAAGGGTTTTCATACTGATCTAGGGGTAGTTGTAACGGTTTTTCCAATTCGTTTAAGGATTCTTATGGATTCTCAAAATTTACAAGGGTATGGAATACGTCTCAAGAACACGACGACACGCGAGCTGCGCGCAGCTCGCGCACCCAAGCAAATACTAGTATTAATATAAAACTCTTTGAACGAGTCGTCAATCAGGTCAATCATGTCCATCAAATCCTTTTTTTTCTCTGCACTGATTGGCAAAGCTTCCTTTGAGATTTGGCTCATCTTAAAGATATCTAAGGTGGTTTTTCCTCTGTTCCGAAAATTGACTGATTTGAAAGGGGGTTCGCGATCCAGGCTTTATTGCAAAAACGATACGAAACTGGTAGGTTCGTGGTGTTTCAATTAATTATATTTATTTTGTTTTTATTTCACATTGCTTGATTTGAATGAATATTAGGTACCTATTTCAGCAAATCAAATATTTTTTTGTTTGTCATCTGTTTGCTATGCAATTATTTACGATTTCTACAGGCGAGTCGCAAGAAAAAGATAGTTTTGGAGACGTAGATTTAATTAGACAAACTTTACATGAATATTAAACATTAAAATTAAGTTATACAAGTGACCATGATCGAAGTTTGATTCATAATGAGAATCACACAGGTGTTCCTCAATTCGGAGAGGTGACCGTGAGAAGATGTCGCCGTGAAGAGCTGACGTTGCGTTGCCGGGTGGTCCATATGCACAGCCGCGCTGGGTACAGTGCAAGCGATGCGATGCGATAGTTAGCTTAGCGTAACACCTCCCCCCGTAGAACAGCGACTATTGAAGACAGAAGTCGTAAATTGAGCTGGAGGTTGATTTGTGTCTACTCTGGTAGCTGGTACAGTGAAGACTCTTTGAAGTTCCATCTGGTTGCTTGCAGGTTCAGCAGGTGTTATCATTGCTTTTCGTCGTAGAAAGTATTTTCGATAGAGCAGGACACTGACGATTGCACAGGCGATGATCACTATCACGTACATCGGTATAGTGGTGTGATATACGCTGGAGTTGCTGTCTTCAATGAGGGTAATTGGTGACTGCATGGACAACTTCCTACTAGTCTCGTGTAAATGGTCCAACTTGATTGAGTTTAACTTAAAGATTGGGGCTGAAGATGTCGTCTGCTGCCAAAAAGTCAAATTATCGGCTGGGATATCGATGATTTTCAACGCTTGTCCCTTGAGGCGGTCTTTGAAGTTGTAGATCTTAAAGTGCGGTGTTTCAAGAGAGCATCTCTGAGGTATTATAGCGAGGTAGCTGCCTTTTAAGGTGTCATACAGGTCACGTCCGCAGGATAAATGCACTTTCGTAGGCGTGGGAAAGCTGATACCGTAGTGTCTGTCATCGAGCTCTTCATAAGCAGGTTTCTTCAGGGATACTGTCTTAGGATTGCATGAAGTTGTTCGTTGTTGAGTGGTGATCAAATGCTGGATACAATCTGGTGCTGTCTGATTGTGCATAGTTTTCAACTCGTTGCATAGATACCATTTGCTCGTCTTCGGACATTCTGTCTCTATATACTTGAAGTCTTTTGCATAATGCTCCAGTATCTTTCTCCTGCACAATCAATGTTCAGATCACTCACTGCAAAAATCAATGTAGGTTCGGTAACTTGTCTATGATGTTCTAGTTTTTACAAGTATCCTACCGGCTGCGCCATTTACGATTTCTACAGGCGAGTCGCAAGAAAAAGATAGTTTTGGAGACGTAGATTTAATTAGACAAACTTTACATGAATATTAAACATTAAAATTAAGTTATACAAGTGACCATGATCGAAGTTTGATTCATAATGAGAATCACACAGGTGTTCCTCAATTCGGAGAGGTGACCGTGAGAAGATGTCGCCGTGAAGAGCTGACGTTGCGTTGCCGGGTGGTCCATATGCACAGCCGCGCTGGGTACAGTGCAAGCGATGCGATGCGATAGTTAGCTTAGCGTAACAAATTAAAATAATGTGTTTGTCATTAAAATAACATTGTTTACCAAATAACACTCCCCACTCAGAAGGTGAATAAGTTGATAACTGCTGGTGAACAAGTTGACAACTTGGTGAATAAGTTGATAACTCGTTGGCGAACGACTTGACAAGTCTATTATAATTTATGCAATCTATGGGGAATTTCATTTATTTATTGTCAACATTTAAAAGATGGCATAAAATAACCTCTAAAACAACTAAAACACATAAGTTAAACCAATTTACCGATTTAGCAGAAGACGTCAAAACTTTAAAATGGCCGCCCTGACAATTTACAATTTTAGACATGTCAACATATTCACGCCAGCCACGGATATTTAGCCATAGCAACAATATTTTTTTTTAAAAGATAGCGCTGTTTTCAATGAGAGGTTTTCCTTTTGAGGTTTAAAAAAAAAACTTAGTTTCCAAGAACTCTATAGATGGCGTTGAACTTACTATGCCAAAGCCAAAACGCTTGAAAAAAAAAACATTGTGTTACGTCACATACTCTCGTTGACTGACACTTTCATTTGCTTAACCTTCCGAATCTAACCAACATTTCTCGCGCTTTGTTAAAATCAGTTTTTTTAGGTTCCGTTCCTTGCATTATCATACTTACTCCTAGCGCCATCTATCCAGCGACTAGGGAAGAGCTAAAAAGAAAATCCCTCATTAAGAGGGCCCTTCCCGGCCCGCCTTTCGTCAACGCGAGCATGGTCGAAAAGCTTGTTGTTTCATCTAGAGCCACAGCGGTGGTATTCTTTCAACTCCCCTGTCTTACATAGATGCGAACCCACACTACTTGCCTCCCGCGTTACCTCATACCGCTTAACGCGGGGACATTGAACGAAAAATATTGTTCGAAAATTTATAAAACTCGCTTCAGGAAATATGTGTTTTTGAATTAGTCTTACAAGTATGTGAAATAAATATTTGTTATTTAGAATCTCCACTCCATTTGCAAGGCTTCTATCAGGCTGCTTTCTTTACTTTTACAATTTATAAGTACATTATGAACGGCCAAAGTTGAGGTAAAAGTTGTGAAAAACAGCAATTTTTGGAGGCTTATACTGAATTTGTTTCTACAAATTTTTATTTTCTGCTTCGATAGAAGCCTAGATAAAGTCCACAAGATACCTATTAGTTCAAAAAATTCAAAGATATGTGTCTAACAACGGCATAATCACGCACGCGCTATAGTCAATATTCTCGCGAAAAGTATGGCGGGTTGGCCGCTCTTAAAAACGTGAATTTTTGTTTTACTTCTAGTTGCCATAGCACGGCTCGAACTATGTAGTTTGAGAACCCCGGTGATCACGCGCGGTTGTCGTTGCCGTCCACGTGCAGCTATGGCATCTTTGCGAGTTCAAGTTCATATTATGTTTGAGTATGGGCCCCGCGCCCGCTCCGCACCCGCGTTTTCAGTCTAGCCCAGCACTAAAAGTACCCCTAAAAAAATCACATCCCTCTTATTTACCCCTAAATTTGCGGGGAAAACCCTTATGTTGGTAACCCTGGCGGGAGCGGGGATCTCCGAACCCGCGCCGCTCGCCGCACCGCGCGGCCAGTCTGGCCAGGCAAACCGCGCGCGTTGCCGCACCCGCACCGCACCACGCACCGCGCTCCCACTCTGGCCGAGCACTTAAACGTTACGCACGAGGCGCGGTGATGCGCAGAATGAAACAGAAAATAGAATGATAAACAAACTCGCGACACGTTTGTGTACCGCCCCCGTCAACGGCCCCCCGCACGCGCCGATTCCGTCATGTCCAGTCGTTCACGCGCCCCCACCTCCGCGCTCCTCGCTGTATTCTCCGTTTAGAGTTCTGTTATAAAGTTGCGGAACCAGAAACGGAAACAGAAGTGAAAAAGCTTGCGGAACTTCTGCAGAAGCGGAAGCGGAAGCAGAGTTCTGTTGCAACACTAGCTAAAACCAAACTGTATATAGATTAAGTTTTTTAGATATTTAAATAAATAAATAAATAAAATAAATCAACCAAACAACTTATTTGAGTTTATTTAATACTTAGTTTTTAATTAATTATGTAAATATTTACTCGAAATAAAAGTAATGGTCTAACAACTTTAAGCAATGATGAATGCACTGACAAGAATTTTGAAGTTTGAAGGTCAACCTTCGCTCAGTAAAAAGGGTAATAAATCCTTATGCTGGTGCTCAGCTGTGATGTCTTTTCCTGATGGAACAATCTAATAACTATTTGCCCTACCCGGGAGTCGAACCCAGGACTTCTTGCTCATCAGTCGCTTTTTCGACCACTCGACCAACGAGGCAGTCAACTTTTTACTCATTTAAAAATAGCTTCTAGTTTTTGTCATAACTTCAGAGTGACTTCATTTATCGACGCAGAATCTACTTGTGTCGGACAGACTGAGGTCGGACGTCCCGCGGTTTCACCCGCGTAGTTCCCGTTCCCATGGGAGTACGGGAATAAAATATAGCCTATAGCACTCACGAATAATGTAGCTTTATACCAGTGAAACTATTTTTAAAATTGGTTCATTACTTTCGGAGATTACCCCCCCTACATACAAACTTACAAACAAATGTTACCTCTTTATAATATTAGTATAGATAATGATATTCTAATAAACAGATATGTTATACACCTACAAAACCACCGAAGAAAGTGTTCCGCGCAGCAGTGTTAGCTCACATACACGCAGTGACGCAGAATAAAGGTAAAACGACCCAATTGGCCCGTTTTCGAGTCATCACGATTGCGCGCTCACATCATTTCTGTCATTGGGGTGCATTCTAAAAATTGCCAACGTCGAAAATAAGTCCATGATAAAAGGAAAACGACCTCTTTTGCCTCTTTTCGGAACGGTCCGCGGTGCTCTTCGGCGTTGACACGTGTGGTTCCCTTATACAAATGGGTAAGATACCAACCTGTGCTGAGTAGCAGTCCATTGCCCAGCCAGTCCTTCAGGAACTGGTAGGGTGAACTCTTCTTGATGTTTTTCGAGTGGGCCAGTACCACCTGAAACAAACTGTTGCTTTAGCATAGATTATACAGATCGTGACGTCACATGGTATACAGTGAAGATGAATGGATGCTCTTACTCAAAAATACTGAACGAATTTTGACGAAACTTAACAGTGCTAAAGCTTATACGTTCGAATACCAGATAGACTATAATTTATAAACATTTTGTGCAAAAACTAATTGAATTTACGAAGGTGAAGCCGTGGGCCGGTGCACGGTGGGCGGAAGCACTTGCACCGAACACAAAACCATGTACGCTATGCGCCGCGGCCTTATGGATGCGTCACAAAAGACACGCGCGCGCGCTTCTTGCGAAATGTGTCCACAGGTGTCCATACCTGTGTTCCTAAGATGCACGCGAACGTAGGTATGGACGTGCCTTATATCGACGTCACGCGATAAACTTATAAACAGTTTCAAAATAAATATTTGTGACAAACCTACACAAAAAAAATTCCTACTTAACAAAAACCTCTAATCATTTGCAGGTCTTCGGACCAGTCGAGTCACCGTTTTTTCGAAGAGCATTGCCCTGACAACTTTGTGAAGAAGTTCATCTAAAATGTAAGCAAGTGACCCCACACTAAAGGCAACCTGGAAGAACCTGACCGTGGCATGTATGCAGACCACCTAAAACCCTCTTAGCGGAGAGGCTATAATAATTGGTCCAAGTTTATTTATTTATTTATTTAAGGGCAACCAATAAAGCATACACCAAAAATACATGTTTAAGAACTCATGTTGAATTTAACAGCTTATAGTGTCGCCTTAAGAGCCCTATTACATTTATTTCGCAAAGTTTTGATTTTTACTTCCTGGATCAAATTATTTCGATCGGCGTACACAAGTCTATTATAATAGCGATCTCCGGACGATTGTCGATTGTTATTGACGAAAATTAGAGACGAGACTGACATGAGACTGAGGAGCGAGCTGAATTGACGCAGAATTATAGTACTTTAATTTTATTTATTGTAATTTTATCTTATTATATTGACAAACGAAAACTAATTAAATGTATTCATTGTAGATCGAAATTTTATATTATATTAATTTATTTAATCAAATTAAGTTTATTTGGAATATAATGGACGCTGAATCAAGACATCTAACGATTAAATTACGCTTTCTTTAAGATTTTTTCCGTGAAAAACTTAAGGAATTTAAAGAAATTCTAGAACTCCAATAAATCAGTAAAACATTCAACTTATCTTCAGTAATTTTAGCTTTTATAAGAATTGAATCTAACAATGTGAATTTGAACGTTAACGTTCCATCGCCGACGGTTTTTCTTGCCAACTAAGTTCGTAAAATATTTATAGTAAATTACACGAAAAGAAAAATGAAAATGTGTAACTCCAACTTACAAGAAAGAGAACGGCACTATCGTTATTTCTAAGCAAATAATTAAAATATCTTACTGTTGCTGAGAATTACTGCGTCAAAAAACATGAATTTGCGTAAAAAATGTAATAGGACTGAAAAATGTAAAAGGCTGCCACGGCATGCAGTTTGTTCGGTATACAACCCTCCCTGTTACCGGGAGTTGCAGTAACAACCTTACGCGCTTCGTTGATCGTTGCAAATCGAATGAGAGGTTTTCCTTTTGAGGTTTAAAAAAAAAATATAGTTTCCAAGAACTCTATAGATGGCGTTGAACTTACTATGATAGTGGTGACAAAGCCAAAACGCTTGAAAAAAAAAAAACATTGTGTAACGTCACATACTCTCGTTGACTGACACTTTCATTTGCTTAACCTTCCGAATATAACCTACATTTCTCGCGCTTTGTTAAAATCAGTTTTTTTAGGATTTGTTCCTTGCATTATCATACTTACTCCTAGCGCCATCTATCCAGTGACTAGGGAACAGCTAAAAAGAAAATCCCTCATTGAAAAAAAAAAAGAGTATATGGCTTTAGCGGCATTTCAGATTTACTCCGTCGATATGATAGCTTAGTCTGTCAGTCTCAATGAAGGATAGGGGTGCTATTAAAGATTCAATGTTTCATTATAGCTTAATTTACGTTTCCCGAGAATTTAGGGGCAATTAATGAAGACGTGGGTTTTACTGAATCGAGTGGAAGGCGAAATTAGAAATCCTATAAATTCTAATGGAACGATTCCAAAGTCACCTTTTAAGGTAAGGTTTTTTTTAGTTGCCACACTCCCCTGGAGTCCTAAGAGCTCGTAACTAAATAATAACAGCTGCATGGGTCGCCCTTAAAGGTTAAGCAGCGCTTGCTAAGGTTGGTCCGTAGATAGATGGCCATCCATTGCAAATCGAGTTTCCTCCTTAAAGCACGTTAAGTCGTTGGTCCCGGCTATCATTTGTAGATCTGTGACACTCGTTACAGGTACTCAGTGCCCCGAAAGCCTGACAACCAGTCTTACCAAGGGGTATCGTATTAACCAGTACTAACTGGATTGTGGAGATCAGATAGGCAGTCGGTCCAAGTAAAATACTGATACTTAGCTGCATCTGGTAAGACTGGAATCCGACATCATCTTAGTTGAGAAGAGGCTAGGCAGATAATGATGATGTTTGTACGTACTTCGATATCCGCAGGTCCAGAAATGTGGAGCATTCTCTGACTCATTACTTTGAACACGTAGCGGTCGCCATATTTGTGTGTGTAGTCCACTAGGATGTCCAGGAACTTGTCTGAAAAAGAAGTTAATGTGTAATTAATCAATTGGGGTCAACTTATCTGACTAATAATTATAATTGTGGAAGTTTATGAGGATAGATATTTGTGACTCTTCTACACAAAGCCGTTGAACGGATTCGGATTAAATTTGGCACACAGATAGTTATTACCAATCCGATCACTATGTATGGCAAGCCTATCCCCTGGGAGAAGCAAGTCAAATACTTAGGAGTCATACTCGACAACCATCTGACCTTCGGGCCACATATCAAAGCAGCTCGCGACCGAGCTGCTTTCGCGATGGGTAGACTCCATTACTTACTAACGGAAAAGAGCAAATTGTGTCTCAGGTGCAAAAGGTGTTAACCGGTTCGGTTCCCGAGAGTGGCACACGAATTTTCAAAATCTTTGAATGCAGGTTAATTTCTTTTTAAAAATAAAGGAATGTTTCATTTGAGTAAAATTTCCTATCTCCGGCATTTAGAGTACTTTCCCTCCAGGTGACATGCAAAAATTCCATCCTGTATATTAATTTACGAATTAACATTAATATAAAATACTATATCAGGCAGGATGCGTGAGCACAGCCACATACATAAGTGAACCAATCAGTTTCTGATGTCACATTTCTTACTTTTAAAAAACCATTCAGAAAGCAGTAAAAGCATCTAAATGACAAATATCAAAATTAATCTGAACAGCTATAACCATATCAAATCAATTCAACGCTTCATCAGTGATATTTCACTTGCACTTGATTCACTGGTTTGAATGCTTGACCTACAAACACACTACCAACACCGGACCAATCAGGCTTCTTGCGGATACGCTTAGCACGCTTCTCCACTGGAAACTCAACGGGAAGCCCTGGCTGAGACATGTTATCTCGGACAGGCTCTGCAGGTTCAGCCCCCATCATATCTGTGGAGTCCTCAAAGTCCTCTTCGTCAGTACCAGAACTTTCTCCTTTGGGGCTCAGTACTTCTTTCTGCTCCTGATCTTCAAATGTTCTTAGGTGCCTCATGTCCCCCACTTCTTAGGTACATTCTTCTCTTTTTGCCTTTATTGGAAAAAAGGCCTCCCTTCCCTCCTTCAACTTATCCCTATCCAGTGCTATTATACTCGAATAGTTATTTTATAATATTTAAAAGTAAAGATTTGATACAGGTAGACCATATTCAGGATTAGAACATAAAAGATGAATAGATGAAATACTCTTTATTATTTACACGATACAAATAAAAGCCACAATACAGAACTTATAAATAGATACAATGGGAGGTCTTGACGCTAAAAGCGATCTTTTCAAGACAACTTTTGGATGGAGAAGTAATTTTATCCAAGTACATAAAATAGTTAATAGATATTTCTCTTAGAATAGGATTAGAATTTGAGTCTTTAAAGAAAAGTGACTGCCTCGTTGGTCGGTCGCGAGTGCGAATGCTGAGCATGAATGAGATCCTGGGTCCTATTCCCGGGTCAGGCAAAGTGTTATTGGGTTTTTCCATTAGGAACTTCTCAGCCACGGAGCCTAGTTTTGTGCCCGGTTGATGGAAACAGGTTCGCCCGCTATTACATGAGACTCAAACCAAACTGGCGAAATGCTCGGACGAAATCTCACCACCAATACGACTCTTTCTGCTTGCAGCATTCGGCCCATCAACCAATAGCGTCACAGCATCTGATCCCTGGCCGTGTGGTATCCGGCAGAGTAGAATAGAACCAACCCATTCCACTCACGGGTGTCGTATAAGGCGACTAATGTCTGAGGCAGAAAACCTCGCGCCTCCAATCTCCAATCCGCCTGGCAAGCGTGGAGATTACGGCCAATTCCTCCCATCATGGGAGAGGCTTTGTCCAGCAGTGGACGTTATGGGCTGTTGTAGTAGTAGTATCTGATCCCTTGTTTTTGTTAATGAAAAAAAAGGTGTGTGTGCACGGGATTTTGTTTTGGTAAGCCTATGTTTTTACCCTTCGTAGATTCGATATGTTATATGTTACTTTATAGAAAACAGTGCTTACCAGGTGGCGTCTGAAACAGTTCCCAAGAGTTTCCTATGATGGGTTTCCGAGGGGGTCCAGGAAGTTGGTCCAGAGGATTCTCATCTTCCTTGAGGAAATACAACCATATCACCAAGGCCACGACCCCCACTATTAGTACTTCAAACAACATGTTGGTTTACTGAAGAATACCTGTGGACAATATAAATAGTCTGTAAATATATTTCTATCTTTCCTTCAAAATTACTTAGAGCAGTTTCAGACTAGCGTACTTTGTAGCGCGTATAAGCTCGTACCAGTTTACGTGAGTACACGAGCCTTCCAATACGCGCTTCAAAGATTGAACGCCAGTACACCCGTGCACGCACTTATACTTGTCCCCGTAAAGTTGGCGTTGGCGCAGCGGTAGTGAGGCTGCCTTACGTTCTTAGGGTCCCGGGTTCGAATCTCGGTAGGAGCAAACGTTTGTGTGATGAGCAATGTACATTTGTTTCGTAGTCATGGATGTTTATATGTATAACTAGCTGTTGCTCGCGGCTTCGCCGGGCGTGCAGTACGGTAACTGTCCCACAGAATCATACTAAAGGGATAAATAGTGTGTCCTACATGTTAATCCAGGTTATAAACTATCTATGTGCCAAATTTCATACTCATCACAATTTATTATTATCATCACAATCACCATCACTATCACAACCACCATCACTATCACAACCACCATCGTTATCACAATCATTATCATAATCACCATCACTATCACAACCACCATTATTATCACAATCACCATCATTATCACAATCACTATCACAATCACCATCACCATCACAATCACCATCACTATCACAACCACCACCATTATCACAATCATTATCACAATCACCATTACCATCACCATCACAATCAGCATCACAATCACAATCACCATCACAATCCCCATCACCATCGCTATCACCATCACAATCACCGTCACTATCACTATCACTAACACCATCACCATCACAATTACTATCAAAGTCACTATAATCACTATCATCGTTATCACAATCATTATCATCGTAATCACAATCAGTATCACAATCACCATCACTTTCACAATCACCATCACTATCACACACCATCACAATCACAATCGCCAATACCATCACTATCACTATCACTATCATAATCACCATCACAATCACAATCACCATCGCCATCACCATCACCATCACCATCACAATCACAATCACAATCACAATCACCATCAAAATCACTGTCACAATCACCATCATCGTAATCACAATCATTATCATCATAATCACAATCATCATCATCATAATCATCAGCATCATCATCACAATCATCATCATCGTTATCACAATCATCATCATCGTTATCACAATCATCACAATAAATCAACAGTAACTCTGTATAGAAGTCGAATCCGCCATCTTCTGGATCTCAAAATAAATGCAATTTTCGTAATCAGCGCCCCTGATGATCTCGGTATCGACACCCATATTGATTTTTAGGCATTTCAACCCCATCGCACCCCCCACAGGGTTTGGTTTTTGGGGAATGGTTTTTTTTTTAGGTTGCTTCTTTATTAAGACGAGTGAGAGACAGTAGCAATAGCATCCTCAAGATGATTGCTTCCCGCACAGACTGTCCGATCTAGGGCATCGAAAACAGGCCTTTTTTCAGAACCGGTTTTTCGGTTTCGGGTTTTTGCTCCAAAACCGTGTACTCGGGTTTTTCGGGTTTTTTCATTAATACAAAATGCTCTTGCTCTTTTTACTAATGAACAATTACAAAGGTTATAATATTGACCAGGCGCTCTACCAAATGGTAGAAATCTTCAGGGAGGAAGCTCTAGTCCAAGGGAAGTCCAAACTTTCGGAGTAGATTCTGGAGCTTATGTCGGAACGACGTGAAAACCCACTCATCTCTTCGCAGAACTACAGGCACTCAGCAAAATAATTAGAAAATTGGTAAGACACGATCTTCGATGCTCCAGCACACGCTCAATAGAAAAAGCAATTGAGCAAAACTGGGGATCGAATGTGTCCGTGTAATTACTTAGGGAGAAGCCACCGGTCTGACAAAGTTGATTAAATCTAGTGGGAAATGGGAATATCGTCGTTTCGATGCCGGAGATTCTTTTGGATGTCAAAAACTTATAGGGCCAGTTGTACGCATCGTATGCACCTGGACCTGATCCCGAAAATAAGAATTCCAGTGCAACCTTAACCCGCCATTTCGCAGAAGACCTGCCGGGAGTCAGCCAAGATGAAATCGAGGCGGCTCTTAGACAGCTTAAGAATCGAAAAGCCCCTGATGAGGATGGGATAATGACTGAGTTTCTGAAAGCGGGAGGAAATCCTCTATTAAGAGTGTCGGTTCAGTCCTGTTCTCTGGGAAAGCTGCAGAAGCGTGGAGATGGAGCCTGGTCGTTCTTTTATTTAAAAAGGGGAACAAGACCATTTAAAAACTACATATCCATTTCGCTCCTTAGCCACGTGTTCAAGCTGGTTTCAAGATACGTCACTAATATCTAGTGCGAATACTCGTCGACTTCCATCCAATGGAGCAAGCCGAGTTTCGAGCAGGATACAGCACCGTAGACCACATCCACATAGTGCGACAGATTATACAGTCCGAAGACTATAATTGGCCTCTGTGTCTTGCATTTTTGGACTATTGTGTGGCTGTGGCTATTGATTCTATCGAAACCTGGTCAGTCCTTGAGTCTCTGCAGCGGTGCCAAGTAGACTAGCGCTACATCTAAGTGCTGAGAACCAGAAAATATAGCACATCCCATTGCGTCGGGGGCTGAGGCAAGGGTACGTAATTCCCCCGAAATTGTTCACCAACACACTGGAGGATGTATTTAAGACGCCGAACTGGGAAGGACGTGGCATTAACATCAACGGCGACTACATCTCACACTTCTTGAGATTTGTAGATGATATCGTCATACTGGCTGTATCGCTGCATGACTTGAAGAAATTGCTGGATGGCCTAGTAGATTCTTCAATACGCATTAGTCTCAGGGTGAACTTAGACAAAACCCAGATTATATTCTACGAACACGTCACCCCAAGGCCAACTGTTGTGGTCCTCTCGAAGTTTTCCGAGAACATATTTACCCCGGGAAAGCTGTACAGTTCGGTAAGAACAACGTTGAGAGGAAAGCTATCGGAAGAATTCAGCTGGGTTGGACAGCATTTGGAAAACTTCTTCAGATCTTGTCGTTGCGTATTCTACAGAGCCTAAAGACTAAGGTCTTCAACGAGTGCGTTCTGCCTCTTATGACTTATGGGGCCGAAACGTGGACACTCACGGTACGGCTGGTCCATAAATTCATCGCTTAGCGAGCTATGGAGCGGACTATGCTTGAAGTATAGTACTAGCAAGTGGGGGATCGCTTCGGGAACGAAGTGATCAGATACTTTTGTTTAAAAAATACAAATGTAAAATTATAAGTATCTCAGAAAAATAAATACACAATAAATTTCGTTAATCGAAAAACCAGAAAACCCGGGTTTTTAAACAACAAAACCGGTTTTTTTACAAACTGAAAACCTGGGAATTGCTATTAATTGATTTATTTGATTAAATTTACTTTGTTTATTTTTTATTATTTTTGTGCGCTGACTATTTTATTATAATGCTTTATGGATGGTATATCTGAAATCAACGTTTTATTATTATTTCCTTTATTCATTTCATCTACTTACTTTACATATTTTTAAATGTATCTTAAAAAATATTATATTAAAAAATACATTCAAAAATATAAAAAATAGTGGTCCGCCGGTGTCGGGAGCAGGGTCCAAGCCACCGGTGGTTAGGGCTGCAGAGACAGGAACCTCCTCACAATGCGAGCCGTATCGAGGAGTACTGCCTTCTGAATCAGGCCCTTGATCCAACCGCCTAAAGAGAGCTTCGATAGATGGTCATCGAAGCTCTTGGCTATAAGGCCATTGGCCGTCACGACAATCGGCACAATGATAACCGAGTTCATATTCCACATGTCGCGAACCTCGTGTGCCAAGTTGAGATATTTTATTTGTTTCTCTTTCTCAGGTTTCACGAGGTTCTCGTCATGCGGAATAGTAACATCGATTATCATTACGCGGCGCGCTGATCGGTCTATCATCACTATGTCAGGTTTATTGGCGACAATAGTCCTGTCAGTAATGATAGACCGATCCCAGTACAGCGTGACATGGTCACTTTCGAGAACTGGGTCGGGCACATACTTGTAGTACGGTACCTCAGATTCCACAAGTTTATATTTCAAGGCAAGTTGCTGGTGTATAATCCTGGCTACTTGGTTGTGCCTGTGCAAGTACTCGCCGTTAGCCAGACGAGAACAACCAGAAATAATATGTCTGATGGACTCACCCGGAAGGTGGCATGCCCGACACATGTCAACCGTCCCGTCCTTCATAATATATTTCCGGTAGTTGTTCGTCAACATAACTTCGTCCATAATCACACAGACAAGACCTTCAGTTTCTCCAAAGAGGTCGCCGAAACGTAACCAGGACACGGACGCTAGAAAATCTACGTCGGACCCATGAAGAGCCCGATAGAAGCGCCCGTGAAGCTCTTTGCCTTGCCATACTTCCTTGCGGTCATCGGTGGTAAGTACCTCAGGTTTGTGCCAGTTCTCTTTAGCCATGGACAGCGGGGTGAGTCCCTTGTCCACTGCGACCACATCTCAAAAAACATTTTAAAAAATATTCTCTGAGACTGCACACCTCGCGGTCATGGAGGGTCTTCGCTTTTAAAAAGCCTCGACCCCCGCACTTCCGCGGGATGTACAGTCTCATCACCGATGATCGTGGGTGATGCATCCGGCTTTCGGTCAGCAGTGTACGAACTCTTCTATCCAGGGCGTCGAGTTCGGTCTGAGTCCATTTGAGTATGCCGAAAGAGTACATTAAAACCGGCATGACCCAACCATTGAAGGCGCGCACCTTGTTCCCGCCCGAAAGAAGGCTATTTAATACCTTCCTCAGGCGACTGAAGAAGCGCTCCTTCAACGATTGCTTCATGTCAATTATGTTAATGCCTAACGCTTCCGACATACCCAAATACTTATAGGTTTCGGATGAGGAAAGAGATCTAAGTTGTATGGAGTCCGAGAGCTGAAGTCCCTCGGATTCCATAATCTCCCCTCGCTTCACATACATGACTGCACATTTGTCCACACCAAATTCAATCCTGATGGCGTTACTAAAAGTTTCAGTTACCTTCAGTAGCTCCATCAGTCGCAATTTGTTGGGGGCAAAGAGTTTCAGATCATCCATGTAAAGCAGGTGAGATATAACCTGACCATCCTTCCTCAACCGGCAGCCTAGGCCTGAATTCTCAAGCAATGTGCTTAGAGTATTCAGGGCTAAACAGAACCAAAGTGGACTCAGACTGTCGCCCTGGAATATTCCCCGCTTAATCCATACAGGATCATCGCTCCCCTGGATCTGTCGACATCCTGGATATCGAAGGACCGTCCTCCATTGCCCCATACATGACTCAAGGAAGGTGCGTAGAGTTGTATCTATTTTGTACAACTCCAGCACCCTCATGAGCCACGTATGTGGCACCGAGTCGTAGGCCTTCTTATAATCTATCCAACATGTCGACAGATCTTTGTGGGATCGACGAACCTGTTGGCTAATGGCCATGTCGATGAAGAGTAGCTCCTTAGTACCGCGGGACCCATTCTTACATCCATTCTGAGAGGCTGACATGATGGAGTTTTTGTCAATGTGTGTATTAATTTTCACTCTCAGAATGGATGTAAAAAGCTTGTAGATTGTCGACAAACACGTGATCGGTCTATAATTTTTGGGTTCCGCGGGACTACCTGACTTATGGAGCAGGTGGGTAACGCCTGTTGTTAAAAACTGCGGTAGGGACCCGGATTCTAAGGATGACTGGAATTGCGATGCCAGGCAAGTGTGCGAACTACTAAACCATTTGAGCCAGAAGTTGTGCAGTCCGTCCGGTCCCGGTGATTTCCAATTCGGTAACGGACGAACTGCTCTGGCTACATCTAAAGGTGTTATAAAAATTGGCTCCATTTCTGGGATAGGTTCACACACTCGCTCAACATCACGCATCCAGTCAGCCTCAGTATGGCAAACGGGTACCGACCAGATGCTGCGCCAGAAAGAACTCGTGGCGGCATCATCCGGGCGGCACACGTCTGTCATATTTTGCTCAGGTCGCTCCCAAGCTCTGTATACCCACCTCTCATCGCTCTGGAACATGCGATTCTGTGAATACCGATCAACCCGCCTCTTATACCTCCGAATACGGTTCGCCCATGCATAAACTTTCTGCTTCAGGAAGTCGATGCGCTCTGTGACACGGGACATGTATTCTTGAGGACTGATTTCAGTCCCCGAGAATGCCCGCCTCACAAAGCGCATCACTCGTGGTCGTGTATTGCCCTCCCTGAAGCAGTATAGTTTGCCGATGAGTACCCTGGCCCCGTCGATACGGCGCTCGATCCTGCGCTGCCAGGCTGGTACGGCTGGTTTTGGTCGAGTAGCTACGTCACAATTTGGAAACTTGACATTAGCTAAACGACATGCCGCAACAGCCCCACAGAACAGGTTCGAGTGTGTATCAACGAGGTTCTCGCTACTCTCGAATATATTCTTGAGTTGCGAGTCCAAGGCACACACCAGCGCCCTATTTTTCTTATGCATGGGTAACCGTGGTAGTCGGGGCCTAAGTTCGGTAGGAGTGGACCGATATTCATGAAGCGCATTCTCCAGAGCGCTCCTCAATCGGTCGATGCACTGGCTACTTACCGTGGCAACCCCATCATCCTCCTCTACAACAGCAGGGTTCAACCGCGGTGGTATTGCGTCAATAGCTGACACTTGCACCGCGGTTTGTGTCGGAGTTAAGACGATAAGGTTGCTCAGTACTTCTGAGCGCAGCCTATCAAGCGCGGCGTCAACCTGTGACTGCGTTGGATGACCCGCACCTGATCCGACAGTCGTTGGGCCGAGACGTTGACGGTTGGTTCAAGATCCTGGAACAGAGACAGCATCCTAACACGGTACGCAGTGAGGTTAGTTCCCCCCTCTGTAGACCCGTAGTATGCGCGCATGACGTTCTCGTTAATGGATTGAGTCCATTTCATGCGCTGCACACAACCACCGGTAGCGGGGACCCGGCTCGGGGCCTGTTGGCCCCTAAGCCCCAAGCTCTTCGGTTGCCGGCCTCTCCCCGCACGACGTACAGGTGGTGGCGACGTCGGCGGGCAGAAATATTCGTCGCTCGAGCTCGACGCAACTGCCGCAACCGGTGACACTGGTGATCTGGGGTCCGGCGGCGGCGAGGCGGAGCTGAGCGACGAGTCCGGGGTTGGTAGGTGTGCGCGTCGTGCTGCTGCTCTCGTAATCATTTAAACATCATTTGTTAAAAAAATCATCTCATTCCCATAGTTTTTTCATGGTTTTTCATTTTCATTTTTCCGATTTTGACAGACGTCAATGTTGATGATAGTGAAAGATTCTTAGGTTTTCAGTTTTGGATTTCTTGCTGTTTTTTTTTTTCAATTAACTGATATTTGTGGTTTAAAAAGACTATTAAAATAACTATTGTAAATTATGTTTGTATCAAAACCACTATAAATAAATTAAATTATGAGTGATGATTTTCAACCGATGTTTGACTTTATTATTATTATTATTAATACCTCAAATAAATGAATTTATCTATTAGGTACACTCAGGTACACTTCTGTCGAACGCTTCAGCTGTAATGTTATGTTTATATTACATATTTTTTCCTAGCCTTCTCTGTCCCACTTCTGAGCAAAAGACCACCCTCCACTCTTTCCATTTCTCTCGTACCCTCGCGTCCTCCAACAACACACAAAAGTATCTACCTAGTACATACTTAGCTCTTAGTCAAAACATCAACACGTGAAGTAGGGCACCAAACATTAATCTTCGTCACCAATACAACTACAAGTACCTACTTAATTCACCATTAATGTTCACAAACACGTGGTTGGTCTAATTGATTCGGCCTTCAGACCGCTCAACTGTGTTATACAATCAGAATAGTCTGCTCAATTTGTTTTTTTTTTATTTTTCGGATGGGAAATCATCAAATAACTCCTCCCGCTCTGGGTGGAGTAGGAGGGAGTGTCAGACTTTTACTGACTAAAACCTGTCCATGTTCCTTCATCGCCCTTTGTGTTCCGGGGCTACGGTATCTCTTTCGAACAGTCCCGCAGCCCCGGCAGGCATCGGCCCTTGCGGAACCCTTCCTTTTGCTGACTTTCTTTGAGGTGCGCGTGGAACACGAACGCGCCTTTGACACAGCCTGTCGTCATGAGACGGACGGACGGCTAGCTATCCATAGCCCACCGTCCACAGGCCCGCGCCTACGGCGGCCGGGGGCCACGTGACGCCTGGGATGTCTCCCGCGGACGTGAATTAGCCCTCAGGACGAGAACTCGACACTTGCGATTAAGTGTCAAAAATCAAACGAGAATCTTGAGTCGCGAGATGTGTTTCTTATATTTGTTACCTTCTGTTTTTTTCCAGGAATTTCTCAGTAGATATTATGTGCGCGGTTGATGGAGAAAGACTCACCCCCTATTTCCTACATGAAATGTAAAGTCGCCAGCACAAACTGTCAAAGTTCCCCAAATGATTTTAAACCATCAAATGTTAGTGGTTAAGTTCAAAATCGAATGAAAAAAATTGACTGTTTGTAGTAACTTGAAGCGCTGGCGATGGCGTGGCGTGGTGCACTTCTGCTTAACTTTCGAGAATTACGACGTGATGTTATCATCGTTATATACTCGAGTGTATGTACAAAGGTCAAAAACCCTTGAAACATCTTGTTGACATTGTATACGTGGTATTAAAAGTTCATACATTATTCAAATACTAACAAAATGTTTTTCGTTAAAACGTTCAAATGTAATTTCTTATGAATGATTGATTGCGTACGCAAGCGTGTTGCAGAAGAAGATTGCTAATAAATCACAAGAATCCATTCAAACCTTTTATAATTTATTAAATTAAGTAGGTATTTAAAAAAAGTAGGTAATAGAATTTTGATTTATACTCAAACTCGACGATTCGAATTCTAATCCAAAGTATTTAGTTTAATTTAACTATTTACAGGCAGCTTTTGAATCGTCAAAGACTGAAATTAATATTCTCAGAACGCCAATTTCTGAAGCAAACAAAAACTTATAATTGATTCAGTAAACGACACATTTTAACTTGACCCATAGTCAAGTTAAAATAATCACTTAAGCAAACATTTGTAAGCAATAGAAAAAAAAAAAACCAAATAAGAACCGCCAAAGAGAGCAAAGCTAAGAATTTTTACTTTTGACAGTTCTAACTTCAAACTACAGAATAAAAAATCGTATCATAAATCAGCCTTAACAGCATTCTGGCGAGATGTCTAATAAGTAAGCTTTGGAGCAACTTACATTTAAGTTTAAATACTAACATAGATAAGTAAGTTCTGTTTTTGTACTAACAATTGTGAATTAATTTTGTGAACGTGGATAAATTATGAATGTAGCTACTTATATGGATCTTGTGACATCTGAATTAAATGAATTTATTTATTTATTTATAAATACTGACTTCAACTGAAGTAATCACTTTGCCTTGTTTATAGTTCACATACCGAAGATCCGAAACTTTATAGCCGATTTCACAAATTCTTTCACTAATTTAAATTTTTCTCTTTTGATCTTTATTTCGTTGCATAAACTCATTCCGGGATCTTATATGGAGATATTATATCCACATAATTTCTTACTTCATAAACTCTGACGTAAACCTAGTAGAGATGAGTCTCTGCTAATGATTGTACTAGTTAAAACAATTATCGAGTGTCATATATTGTCTCTTTGATACAAACGTAGCCACAGGCCTGAGTAAGTCAATAAAAAAGGCTTTCCTAAAATCAAAATAAAATCACTCCTCGTTAAACCAGCTAGCCAAGCATCAAATAAAACTATTACAGAGTTCTAAAATAATTTGTACGACACATTAACATCCACTTACTTTAATTACAGCCTGAGCAGTCGATGATTGATGTCGTAAATGGAATTCAGCACTACACAAACTACACATAACACAAGATACTTCAATTCGCGGATTACAAATTCAATACTACACAAGCGTGCGCCTGACTGCGTATTCGCTCCTCAACTATTAAATACTAGCTGACCCGACAGACGTCGTCCTGTCAAAAGCTATTGGCATAAACTACAACTACTTAGTTTACTTAAGGGACGAGCCTATTGCAATCAACCGGGCTCAAATCCAGACTCTGTGGCCGTTACCAAGAAATGCCTCATGGAAAAACTCAACCACAATTTGGCCAACCCGGGAATTGAACCCGGTATCTTATGTTCAACCACCGAGGGTGTCTACAATAAATTTGTCTTTCTCAAAATCTGGGAACACCGAAATTTTAATAAAAAGTTTGTGGAGCACCCAGGAAACTTCGGTCCTTGCAGAGAACCGAACTAGGCTGCCTGTTAGCTAGATCCAGTCTGGCATAATGGACCGAATGGAAGAAGTGTGAAGTTCACATTCATATTCATTAATGATAGATGTTTACGCTAATATTTTTCATGTATATGAGCTCAGACGAAATCTCACCACCAATACGACTCTTTTTGCTTGCAGCATTCGGCAGCTATTGAAGCGCTCATCAACCAATAGCATCGCAGCATCTGATCCCTTATTTTTGTTAATGAAAAAAAGTCTCGAAAAAAACAATATTAAAAAAAAAAATATAAAAAAATACTTATAAAAAAAAATTAATAATTAAATATTCATTTTTAGGGTTCCGTACCCAAAGGGTAAAAACGGAACCCTATTACTAAGACTTCGCTGTCTGTCCGTCTGTCCGTCTGTCTGTCACCAGGCTGTGTCTCATGAACCGTGACAGCTAGACAGTTGAAATTTTCACAGATGATGTATTTCTGTTGCCGCTATAACAACAAATACTAAAAACCAAATAAAAATAATATTTAAGGGGGGCTCCCATACAACAAACGTGATTTTTTTATAATAATTGGTACGGAACCCTTCGTGCGCGAGTCCGACTCGCACTTGGCAGGTTTTTTTTTATAAAGATCTTCTTCTTCGTGTCGATGATTTGTTAAGGGTGGTAAACAGATGTGGAGATCCTGTGCACGGGATTTTGTTTTAAAAATGAGCAGATTTCGTCAGAGCTCATGGTACCTACATTTTTTACTTATATTTATGTCTAGTAGTTTTTAAGCAGTGTTGTTTTAGCGAATGTGAGTACCAATACAAAACATGTCTGGTTTAATGGTACAAAACAAACATAACCTGTATTAAAACTATGATTAAATAAATAAAAAAAAACAAAAAAACATAATAATATACTTGTCGGAGTTGCCAGGATTTATTTCGCTAGGCTCGAGCTTATGTGGGCAGAACACGGGTTTCGTGCTATGAAAACACACTGGATGCGATACACTATTTTATTTCGCATTGCACGGTTCGGTATGGTCGTTTCCATGGAGAAGAACCGGCAAGAAACTCCATGGTTAATCTTTTCAAACAAATACACTGAGTCTAACAAATAACTTGACACTACACTTTCACACATTAACACTAGGCACAATGAATCGTGTACAGTTTCAAGACGTCTTCACTCCGCTGCGGTCAGACCCAGACTGTCTGCCTCGCCGCGAGGTGTCAACATCAGGACTCTGTAAAAGCC
The DNA here is from genome assembly GCA_905147715.2 of Xestia xanthographa. Classification (NCBI taxonomy): domain Eukaryota; kingdom Metazoa; phylum Arthropoda; class Insecta; order Lepidoptera; family Noctuidae; genus Xestia; species Xestia xanthographa. The sequence goes on along the minus strand of LR990661.1, from coordinate 4,243,399 downwards.
GCCATGGTGGGGAGTAGCTCGCGTGATGTCACCACTGGCGCGCTTTCGATTCATTCACCCGTCCGTACTCATGACCGGATCCGACACGGCCATCCTGCTTGCACACGTCCTCGTGTGATGTTTACCCTGCAAGCAAAAAGTCCACGACAGAAATTTGTTCCACTCGGTCACTCCTGACCAAACTCATAACATCATATCTGTAATCCCCAAAGGGTTTAACAGAGGTGTACTTAATAGTACACTTACAGTTCGCTAGTTATCTCCAAGTCCCATGAAATAGGGGCGAGCCTATTGACATCAACCGGCGCAAATCCAGACACCGTGGCCGTTACTGAGAAATTTCGGATGGAAAAACTCAATAACACCTTGCCCGACCCGGGAATCGAACCCAGGACCTCATGCTCAGCAGTCACGCTTGCCATCATTATACCAACGAGGCAGTTGATTAAATCAAACACGGTTAATTTGGAATAATCGAAAATGGGTCAACCCTTGGGCCATGTAACAGTCGTTCGAATCAACTTTTAGAACTCTACAGCATTAAAAACTACCAAGCTTACAGAAACCCTCGAGTAAAACCTCTAACGCTACGGCTCTCCAGCCGACCAGCAATCGCATTGCTTTCACATCCATTAAATGGATCTGCCATGTGCATCACCCAGTGACTACACAAATTAAATAAAACACAAAAAATACGTAAAATAATATGAACGCGCCGTCACGGCCGTCCTGCGCCTTCACACGTCCTCGTGTGTCTCGTCATCGGAACTATCTGTAAAGAGCAAAATTACGGTAAGTAGTACACTCAAGCTCGGCCATTCTGGCCCTATTCTTTCTTTAATCAACATCACCCAAAATGGTTGTCATTCAGACATATCTAATTATCTCATAGAGGGATAGTAATATCAATGGGTTAACACAAACATTTTGTCACACATACGGTTCGTCACACAGACTGATTGTCACACAGACAAACTGATTGTCACACAGACTGATTGTCACACAGACAAACTGATTGTCACACAGACTGATTTTCACACAGACTGATTGTCACACAGACTGATTGTCACACAGACTGATTGTCACACAGACTGATTGTCACACAGACTGATTGTCACACAGACTGATTGTCACACAGACTGATTGTCACACAGACTGATTGTCACACAGACTGATTGTCACACAGACTGATTGTCACACAGACTGATTGTCACACAGACTGATTGTCACACAGACAATTTGTCACATGATAGGTTAACACTGCTATATCTACTTACTTTTGCCGTCATCGGCACTTCCAGGTACTTCCAAATTAGCATTCAATTCCAACGGAACATAGCAATCTGGCATAGCACGTACACGGTCGTGAGCATATTCACACTGGCAATTACAATTTAATAATTGCAAAGTGTATCTGATGTCAGAATAATAAACTCGTCGGAAAATTAGACTCTACACGTCACTCTACATGTCACTCTACATGTCACTCTACATGTCACTCTACATGTCACTCTACATGTCACTCTACATGTCACTCTACATGTCACTCTACATGTCACTCTACATGTCACTCTACATGTCACTCTACATGTCACTCTACATGTCACTCTACATGTCACTCTACATGTCACTCTACATGTCACTCTACATGTCACTCTACATGTCACTCTACATGTCACTCTACATGTCACTCTACATGTCACTCTACATGTCACTCTACATGTCACTCTACATGTCACTCTACATGTCACTCTACATGTCACTCTACATGTCACTCTACATGTCACTCTACATGTCACTCTACATGTCACTCTACATGTCACTCTACATGTCACTCTACATGTCACTCTACATGTCACTCTACATGTCACTCTACATGTCACTCTACATGTCACTCTACATGTCACTCTACATCACTCTACATGTCACTCTACATGTCACTCTACATGTCACTCTACATGTCACTCTACATGTCACTCTACATGTCACTCTACATGTCACTCTACATGTCACTCTACATGTCACTCTACATGTCACTCTACATGTCACTCTACATGTCACTCTACATGTCACTCTACATGTCACTCTACATGTCACTCTACATGTCACTCTACATGTCACTCTACATGTCACTCTACATGTCACTCTACATGTCACTCTACATGTCACTCTACATGTCACTCTACATGTCACTGTCACTCTACATGTCACTCTACATGTCACTCTACATGTCACTCTACATGTCACTCTACATGTCACTCTACATGTCACTCTACATGTCACTCTACATGTCACTCTACATGTCACTCTACATGTCACTCTACATGTCACTCTACATGTCACTCTACATGTCACTCTACATGTCACTCTACATGTCACTCTACATGTCACTCTACATGTCACTCTACATGTCACTCTACATGTCACTCTACATGTCACTCTACATGTCACTCTACATGTCACTCTACATGTCACTCTACATGTCACTCTACATGTCACTCTACATGTCACTACGCGTCACTACGCGTCACTACGCGTCACTACGCGTCACTACGCGTCACTACGCGTCACTACGCGTCACTACGCGTCACTACGCGTCACTACGCGTCACTACGCGTCACTACGCGTCACTACGCGTCACTACGCGTCACTACGCGTCACTACGCGTCACTACGCGTCACTACGCGTCACTACGCGTCACTACGCGTCACTACGCGTCACTACGCGTCACTACGCGTCACTACGCGTCACTACGCGTCACTACGCGTCACTACGCGTCACTACGCGTCACTACGCGTCACTACGCGTCACTACGCGTCACTACGCGTCACTACGCGTCACTACGCGTCACTACGCGTCACTACGCGTCACTACGCGTCACTACGCGTCACTACGCGTCACTACGCGTCACTACGCGTCACTACGCGTCACTACGCGTCACTACGCGTCACTACGCGTCACTACGCGTCACTACGCGTCACTACGCGTCACTACGCGTCACTACGCGTCACTACACGTCACTACGCGTCACTACGCGTCACTACGCGTCACTACGCGTCACTACGCGTCACTACGCGTCACTACGCGTCACTACGCGTCACTACGCGTCACTACGCGTCACTACGCGTCACTACGCGTCACTACGCGTCTCTGCGCGTGTCTCTGCGCGTGTCTCTGCGCGTGTCTCTGCGCGTGTCTCTGCGCGTGTCTCTGCGCGTGTCTCTGCGCGTGTCTCTGCGCGTGTCTCTGCGCGTGTCTCTACGCGTGTCTCTGCGCGTGTCTCTACGCGTGTCTCTACGCGTGTCTCTACACGTGACTCTACACGTGACTCTACACGTGACTCTACACGTGACTCTACACGTGACTCTACACGTGACTCTACACTCAATTGCCAGTCCACCGGCAAGTCACAACGTAAAATGTGAACCCATCGTCAGAAGCTAACCATCTCAGCCGCGTAAGTGCTACTCCTCGCAAAGAGTATACTGCACAGAAAAAGCAGTCAACGTGCACCTCTTACATGCTCCGGCGCTTCTGATGCGGCCACAACAATACCCAGTCCATCGGGTATGCTTTCAGTCCATCGAAAGCATTGTAGTTGTAAACAGTGGATCCATTAAAATCAAAACAATTAAAATCATCATAGTTAGTTTAGTTTAGAAAATGAGATTATAAGAAAACTCTTACTATGCTGGGTACTCAAAATGTTAAGTGGACTACTTGATATTTAACTAGTCTCGTCAGCGTTATAATTATGCTCCGTAATCTCGTCCTCATTTAGTACTTGTAGTTTGCACTTCCTGCTAACTCGCTATCACATTTTTTAAAGATGAATCGATTTCATCAACATGAAAATGTTGTCTGTGGTCCGGTCTTGGCGCGCTCTGTCTGACATCTGTCAACTCATTGTACTTTTTTGTGAAGCGCGCAGGTCACGTTTCCGTTAATAAAGTTCCTAAAATGTTGTAATTACCAAACCGAGATGGGAAAACACCGAAGAAAACGAGACGAAGAGATGAGAGAACTCAACGAACGTTTGCGAGAACTAGAAAATCGGTCGAGCAAGCGAAAACGGAGTCGTCACCGAAACTCTGGTAAGCTTTTTTGTTTAGTACCTACCCACTCGTCTTTTCCAAGAAGTACCTGGCACCCTGGTCTAAGATGCACATGTCTCTAGGGGTTTCACGAGAGGTTAACCATGAGAACACCAATTGTGCCAACCTATTAGACATCATTATAGCTTTCACGAGAGGCTAGCCGATGATCTTAGCCATCTAACAAAATGACGACAATATCAAAAGACATGACATGATGATGTTTAATATAACGACATCACAAGAGCTTTCACGAGAGGTCAGCCGATGGTGTATACGTTCAGTTGTTCGCACATGTCTCTAGAGTTTTCACGAGAGGTTAACCATGAGTACACCAACTGTGCCCACATTAGTAAGATATCACTAGAGCTTTCACGAGAGGTTAGCCAATGATCTAAGCCATCCTACAATAGAACGACATCACTAGAGCTTTCACGAGAGGTTAGCCGATGATCTAAGCCATCCTACAATAGAACGACATCACAAGAGCTTTCACGAGAGGTCTGCCGATGATGTACACATTCAGTTGTTCATAGTCTCGTCCCTACTGCATCCCTTGAGCTACCACGAGAGGTTAGCCGTGGATTTAAACTCGACCAGGCAGAGGTCTAACTTTAATTATCCTTTGTACACAAGTATGAAGCCCGCTCCAGTCGAACACGCTCGAGAAGCCGTGGTTATCGCGACCGATGTTGTGAGACACGTTTTAAAACCCGACGCAGCCTGACTCGCCGTGACAGCTATTCCTCATAACCACCACTTCTGAGTACAAACACTTGTCCTATATCACTTAATGAAGGAAATATTTAAAATGATTAAGATTTAATTTCAATATGCTTTAATAACTTTATTGAATATTAATATCCATCTCTAAGACGGCCCACTGACCGAAATCAGAAAGAGGCAGAGATGAGGGGGCGTAGCCAACAGAGACACCTATAGAACTTCACGCCAGCCTGGCCACGCGGTGGTCAGCAGTAATTGTGAAGGGTTTAAATGAAACGGCAGCTTGTTGCACCCACCAAAACTAAATGAAGAAGTGGCAGCCACACTGAGGATGGTGGAGTGATCAGTGGGCAGCAGATCACCTCGGCTGCTGCCATTACATCAATAGGCAAAGTGTTAAACAATCTAATCGCCAACCGAGAGAGTAGTGATCAAATTATAACTCTTTATGTGATGCAGCCAGACTACTTTAACACATTTATCATGCAACTGCATTACCAGACTCTCCCTAATCCTGCCTGGCCTCAATAAGGAAATGAAGGAGCTAATGGGGCAGACACTCCAATATCTGAGTACCTGTTCGGGGATAAGCTGCAGGACAAGAATTGAAGAACACACCTGCAAGACCTCTAACGCAGTGCTGAAGCGGAAAAACCAGGTGAAACTAGCAACACGCCCGAGGCACTCACCACAGAGGCGCCAGCCGCGACGTCGGCGTCGGGGACAAGAATGCGTCTAGCTCAGGTAGAAACTGGAAGATTACAGTATTTCACTGAAGTCTGGAATAATGTTACCACCTATCCAACAATACAATGATTGGATCAAGGGTTATAAACTACTTACACTTTTATGAAATTCCAGTTCAAACTTCCATTCTTAAAAACAATAACTTCAGTCAGAAGAAAGCAATCTTATTTTATGGAAATTAATAAACTCGTGTATTGAATGATGTTTATCCGCAGATATTCAATTTTTATCCAGCATATTTTTGCATCCAAAATCAGATGGCACTTGGATTTATATTAAATCTCAAAAAACTTAATAAATATATTAATACACATCACTTCAAACTAGAAGACTTATGGACAGCAACCAAACTCATGACCCCAGGTTGATTTATGGCAACTATAGATTTGAAAAATGCACCATGCCCACGGTGCGTTGTTATTTTAATTGTGTCTGTAATTGCGGGTATCTAAGTGCTACACTTCTTACCCATAAAAAATATGATAGATTTCTCCGGTATCAGTTTCAAGATACATTGTAAGTTTACATGCCTTCCATTTGGGCTTAGCATAGCACCATAATGTATTCACAAAGATTATGAAGCCAGTTATGTGTCACCTGAGGCCATTGGGGTTACTTTTCTATACGGTGATATTTTGTGCCTTGCTGATTCTTATACTAAGTTTTTTCTTAAAAAATCTAGGGTTTGTTATCAATACTAAAAAGAGTGTCTTAGAACCCAGACAATGCTGTCAGTATATAGGATTTCTGTTAGATTCAGTTCAATTTAATATCTCACTTCGTCGGAAGAAGATAGATAAATTTCATCCCTAACTTATTAAATAATTTTAAGTCTAAGAGGATATGCAAAATAGTAGAATTTGCTCAGTTGCTAGGTAAAGGTATCCTTGTTGCTGCTTGCCCAGCAGTGGAATATGGTTGGCCTTACACCAAGGTTATGGAAAGTAACAAAACAACAATGAAAATTACAAGGCTCTGCTACCTATCACAAGACGAATTAGGATAGGACTAGTAGAACAGTATAAAACTATTTGACCTTGTTCTAGAAATATTTTCTGATGCTTGACAAACTGGCTGGGGTCTGGTATGTAATGATGTCAGAAGCCATGGGCATTGGGCAACTGATGATAAAAAGTTTCATATAAATTACCTTGAACTACTAGCAGTATTTATAGGGCTCAAAATATTTGCAAGCACACTCAGACACTGTGAAATTTTACTTAGAATTAAATAGATAACACAACAGCCATAGCCTACATCAATAAAATGGGTGGCACTCGTTTTACCCACCTTAATAATTTAGCCAGAAAGTTGTGGCAACGGTGTGAGGAAAGACACATTTGGATCTATGCATCTTACATCAGTTCTAAAGAAAACACTATCGCAGATCTCTAATCTAGGCATCCAAACAGAAATTGAATGGAAGTTTTGTGATGTAGCCTACAAGACTATTATTGTTTAACCTCAGATTGATCTGTTTGCAAACAAGTTTAATACTAATTGTCAGAATTATATATCAGGCACTGTCAAATGGTATGGTGATTTCTTTTATACATTACCACCATTTGCACTTATTAGTGAGATGTTACAAAAAAAAAAAAAAAAAAAGAGGGGAAGGGGCAACAGGCATTGTTGTAGTACCTTGGTGGCCCTCACAATCATGGTTTCCCTTATTTGAGCCCATGGTTATATAATAATGGAACCCCATCATAAAAGCGATATGAGTCTGCTCTGAATCAGGGGATTTCCTATTGTCAGAACCAAGATATTGACCCTCTCCTAGACTCAGTTCCCACTGTGATATCTTTACTGACTAAAATTTAATAAGGGCTGTCATATAGCTCACTCAATGCCATTACGTTAGTTATTTCCCTAGTTCTAGGGTTATTTCCCACATTGGCTCAGATGACCGACTGTCAAGGTTCTTCAGAGATTTATTTAGGTTAAGACCTAAGAACCCCAAATATGAAGTAGTATGGGATCTCAGTATTGTTTTGAATTATTTGTCTAAACTATTTCCTAATGAAACCCTTAGTCTAGAACTAATTACCAAAAAGTTAGTTACCATAATAGCCCTTATAATAGCACACAGAATTCAAACCTTGTCTCTCATAAGTATACTGATAACATTTCTTATAATCAAGATAATTATTAACATATAAATTCCAGAAATTATTAAAATCTCTGAACCTGGTAGATATCAACCCAATTTGATATTACCATTTTTTTAAGGAGAATTTGTCTGTGTGCCCTGCTACTACCCTTTTGTTCTATTTAGATATTACAGAAAATATAAGACAAGATTATAAATCACTAATTATAACTAAGTATAAGAAAACCATATCATGCCGTCACTACTGCAACTATTAGTAGGTGGATACAACAAATTCTGGAATAAATACTCCTAAATTCACATCACACAGCACAAGGCACGATTCTGCATAAAATGCCTCTGAAGTGGGTATTAATATTGAAGTTATAAGAAAAGCAGCTGGTTGGACCACAAGTTCCTCAACTTTTGCTTGCTTTTTTTTATGAGAACTATAGTTAGTGATTCTAATGCTTTTGCACAATTAAGCAGTGTGTTCTAGTCTATAAACTATAAAACACACTGTTTGATAGTATTGTTTGATTAAAATTAATGTCAATGGTTACTGTCTGATTAAAGTAATTATGTTCTCTAAAAGATTATTACGACACTGGTTGACACTAGTTAGAGAAAATTTATGTTATTTTACCTTTTATTTAAGTAAATGTGTAATTAGTACCCAAGTAATAATACTCAGAATAGTATGTTATGCTGCATTGTTCAATGATTAAAAGATGTTGATTATATTACCAACACAACTTCTTTGAACATCTACAAGTACTAAATGAGGACGAGATTACGGAGCATAATTATATAGATCGGACTAACTTACCTAGTGACGTCCGATCCTTAATTATGTGAAGTAATCTCGTCCTCATTGTATCCCAACCCTTCCCAGAAGATCAGCCTACTTATATGTGTTTTATAGTGTCTTATCTACACCCCTTTTAAAAGTTGTGTTGACTAATGTATCGGGACTACGATAGATAACCGTATCGGTCATCTTGAAGTCCCGATCATGTGCTTTGAAAGAATGAGTTGACAGATGTCAGATAGAGCGCGCCAAGACCGGACCACAGACAACATTTTCATGTTGATGAAATCGATTCATCTTTAAAAAATGTGATAGCGAGTTAGCAGGAAGTGCAAACTACAAGTACTAAATGAGGACGAGATTACTTCACATAATTAAGGATCGGACGTCACTAGGTAAGTTAGTCCGATCTATATAATTTTCGTCATGGCTAGTCTCGTCATTGTCACCTACGAGCATGTCAACGTCAGTTATTTTTCGCAGACTGTCATAATTGGAACTTTCAACTATATTGCGCGATGCCTGCTCTCTCATTGCAAAAGGTCCGATCAACATTGGAAAAGGTCCGATCAAAAAGTTACAACACAGGAATTCTAACAATTCTGTTACTTTTACCATAATTCTTAGGCAATGCAAACTCAACTCATAAAACTGTCATATGCGCTCTGTGCACTAACACAGACAGAAATCGCACCAACGATTTCCTACAGACCCATCGCCACATGTTACTCATGAGGTGCGGTCCAACAGACCCATCACCACGTGTTACTCACGAGGTGCGGTCTAACTTATAACAGACCCATCACCATCATGTTACTCATGAGGTGCGGTCCAACAGATAACAGACCCATCGCCATCATGTTACTCATGAGGTGCGGTCTACCTGACCCATCGCCACATGTCACTCATGTGGTGCGGTCTAAAGTTTCGAGTATGAGTGTACAAGCCTTTCTTAATCAGATTTGGTCTCACTACCACTGTCATCAACTATGACATCTAATTCTCGAGGAACTTTGTGATCGGGGATCTTTCTAACACAGGCTAAAATCTTCGAATTACCATTTACCGAACCTTGAACTACACCAGTTATAGCAACGACAGGATAAATATGTTCACTCTTAGACAGATTAAACAGAATTGGCACTCTGCTCCAGAGTCATAACAAAATGAAAACGACTCACCAAAGTACTTTCATGTTCCGGCTCGATGATGCAAAGGTCGACTCACTTCTCGACCAGTACAGCAGCACTGGACCAGCGCTGACCTGCTGCGCAGCGACTGGCGATGTGGCCCGGCGTGCCACACTTGAAGCACATCAGTGAGCTGCTGCTGGCCTACGGTCGCCGCCCAACGCCTGTAGCAGTCGGCACAGGCAACGGCTTCTTGACGGCGGTCGTCTTCGTCCGAAAATCCGCTTGTTTGTCCTTGTTTGCCGCATGCGCGACACTTGATTGGTAGTTACGATGAAAATTTCTAACGTATCTTGTAACCGGCGTCAGTGCGCATATTTTTCTTTTGTTTGTTACTACTCACGTAAATGACGTACAACGTACACGAATTTGGCACTGAACAATTCTTTACACTGGTTTCACGACATACCACAACACTATCTTACTATTCACTGGTTAGGTTTTAAGAATTTGTAAACGATACAAAGTCTAAACGATACAAAGTCTTTGTTTTGCGTTTCAAAAAGTAACCGTCACTGATTGTCATTGTTTTTCACATGGTAAATATCACTTGTTTACAGTCTGTTTTATTTCGGCGCTGTTGCAAGCACCATGATTACGGATAAACTAAAGTTATTGCGGGTGGGTGTTTATTAGCACACTAATCGGTCTACCTTCTTTCTTGTCCGTTTTTCTCACGAACTTTTTCGGCACTTTCCGGTTTTTACACAGTTGACACTGATTGTTATTAACACTGTCCCCGCGACATGATTTCATTAGCACGATTTTTTCCCAATTCTGATGTCGGAGTTGCCAGGATTTATTTCGCTAGGCTCGAGCTTATGTGGGCAGAACACGGGTTTCGTGCTATGAAAACACACTGGATGCGATACACTATTTTATTTCGCATTGCACGGTTCGGTATGGTAGTTTCCATGGAGAAGAACCGGCAAGAAACTCCATGGTTACTCTTTTCAAACAAATACACTGAGTCTAACAAATAACTTGACACTACACTTTCACACATTAACACTAGGCACAATGAATCGTCTACAGTATCAAGACGTCTTCACTCCGCTGCGGTCAGACCCAGACTGTCTGCCTCGCCGCGAGGTGTCAACATCAGGACTCTGTAAAAGCCGCCATGGTGGGGAGTAGCTCGCGTGATGTCACCACTGGCGCGCTTTCGATTCATTCACCCGTCCGTACTCATGACCGGATGCAACATACTAAAAACATTATAAATGCAAAAGTTTATGACGATGGATGTTTGTTACTATTTTACACGAAAACTACTGAACGGATTCGGATGAAAATTGGCACATAAGTACACATTTAAATAAATAAATATTTTTTTTATTCAGTTCGCTTATCAAGGTACAATATTATAAAACAAGTAACAAAAAAAAAAGATCTTTAAGAGCTAGATCAATTTCCCTGGACTCATCTTGGATGTAATGATTTTAGTCTAGATTATTTAATGGGTCCCGACTGTTGCAGTCAATATGTCCTGTCTCCTGAATTTGTTTTATTCTTTTCAGTTTTTATTTAAAATTATTAGTTACTTTTTACGCAGTCGGGTTTTTTAATTTTTTAAAATATTTTGTTTATTTTACACTTTTTAGTTACTTAGATATACCATTTTGAAATCCTCATGATGAGCCCTTTATCAAGCCATTCAGGCTGCAGAGCGGGCCAAACATTTGAATTTGGCGCCAAAAATCCGCCATTTTTAACCGACTTCCAAAAAGGAGGAGGTTCTCAGTTCGATCGGTATTTTTTTTTTCTTTTTGTTTTTTTGTATTGTAATATACCCAGTGTCACTTTCACTGTAAATACGAATCTAACGACACCTTTCAAGCTAAAATCCATCGAGCCATTCAGGCCACAGAGCGTGCCAAACAATTATACATACATACTTACATACATACATACTCTCAAAAAACATAACCCTCCTTCTGGCGCAGTCGGGTAAAAATACATCCTTGATCACAATATAGATGCAAAAGTAACTCCGCCTGTGGGTCTATCTAGATTTAAGAAACTTAAAGAGCGGACATCTACATATATAAATTTTTTGGGACAGTTACCGAACTTGGAACTGCAACAGCTAGTTGGGAATATTTTCATACAAAAATAATCTATGCAAAAATGTTGATAACGAATCTTTTCTATTTTGACACACGAATGCCCGCGAATGCCTGACACACGGGCGTATAACACTAGTCAGAACCATTTGTTACTAAGTAGTAACGAGGATTGGATTACCGTTTTCTTCGTCTTGACCCGTCTATCGCTCAAAAATAAAAAGAAAATATTTGACTGTCTTTAGTCTTGTACCGTTTCAGACTCTCTCTTTCACACAGGATGGGACAGAATATTTTTTATCCCGATAGTACTTTCCCGTACATTTATTTTCTAAACGGTGAAGGAAAACATCCCAGAATCAAAAATTTGAAGACATAATGTGACATTTACCAACTCGTTCTAAGCCCGTCATGTGGATAACAGCCCACTCCCTCTTTAAGAAAGGTGTCCTGTGAACCAGGAGTTGGAACATTATAGGCTGATTAGCTTTGTTAAGGGCAGGGTACATTGCTCGCAGATGATGGCCGGATGGCCGACGGGGCCTAAAAGTTCTGGAGTGGCGACCGCGAGCCGGAAGACGTTGCGTTAGAAGGCCTCCCACTAGGTGGACCGATGATCTGGCGAAGGTTGCGGAGATCCGGTGGATGCGAGTCGCATGGGGCCGGGCAATATGGCGATACTTGGGGGAGGCCTATGTACAGCAGTGGACGTCTTTCGGCTGAAATGATGATGTATGTCGTTCCTGTGGGACAATTTACAACCTCAGCGCAGGCGAAATTGCAAACGAAAGCAAGTGATAGGTACAGGAAAGTTTTTGAATGTTTTTCTCAAAGCACTTTCTGTGTACCGTATAACTTATCTGTCCAATTACATAGAGGTCTTGAGTAGGACGTAAAGAGGGATGAATTTGTCATCAACAATATGCCTTATTTTGTTAAACGTTCACCTGAACTTTACGAATGACTTATTATGAGAAAATGGACGCCAACGTACATACTTAGGCGTTAATGGTAATAGACGTTTATCGATGTTCTATTATAGTAATATGTCTGAAGTAGGTAAGCTTATTACTTTGTAATTTATTTTATTTTGTATATTATTTTTTTGTATTTGGTTTTGTTCATTTCATTCATGTATCCGACCTTTGGAGGAGCATAAATATTAAAGGTCATCAATGCTTTGGTATTTTGATGAAGATCATTGTAGCTGGTGAAGGGTGGTGCTTAGAACACACAAAACGCACTCAGTCTTTTTTAAACGATTTATTCACGGGAACGCGACACATTACATGGATAAATGGTTGACGAATCATTTTTACAATTTGTGGGTACACGAAATAAAAACAGAAAACAAAGTACCTTCAAATTCTGACAAACAAATTTGAACAAGAAATTGAGCGTCGCTTACACTCCCACCCCTAGTGCTGACTCTGCTCAGCACTCATCTCCAAATGAAATAGGAGCGACGCGAGCCGCGGAACGCCGCCAGGTACCCGTCCGGGTCTTCACGTCGACCTGCCGGATGCGGCCGTCTTTAGAGCGAATGACCTGCTGGACAACACCTTTCGGCCACACGTTCCTGGGGGAGGCTGGATCAACCACTAACACTAAGTCACCTACCTTTAGAGGCTTCTGCTCCTCGTTCCATTTTCTTCTTGGCAGCAGGTGTGGGAGAACTTCTTTAAGCCATCGCTGCCAGAACATGTCACTCAACCTCTGAGCCTTCCGCCATTGTTTCTTCAAAAACAGGTCTGAGTCATCGAACGATCCAATGACCGGAAGACCCGAGGCTGAACCAAGAAGAAAATGATTAGGAGTCAAGCTTTCAGCAGTTCCAGGTTCTACGGAGACGTGTGAAAGGGGACGACTATTTACTATATTTTCTACCTCGGCCATCAGTGTGCTCAAGACTTCTTCTCTGGGAGCCCGCTCATTCAAAATTACCTTAAGGGTAGTTTTTACACTTCGTATGAGACGTTCCCACGCCCCACCCCAGTGGGGGCTAAGCGGCGGTATAAAATTAAATACCATCCCGTTGTTAGCCGCTTCAATTTTCAGTGCTTCGTTGTCTAAATCCTGCATGGACTTCTGCAGCTCTTTGTCAGCGCCTCGCAGATTGGTTCCATTGTCGGAGTAAAGATGGCGGGGCCAACCACGTCTGGCCGCCATCCGTCGCAGAGCCATGATGAGCGAGTCCGTGGTGAGTGACTGCACCAATTCAACGTGCACAGCTCGGACAGTGAGGCACGTGAAAAGAGCACCATATCGTTTTTCACGGCGACGTCCTACTGTGACCTCCATAGGCCCAAACAAATCGAGCCCACAAAAGGAAAAGGGGCGCTGATGATGCGCCACCCGAGCTGGAGGTAAGTCACCCATTCTGGGTACTCGAGGCGTAGCTTTGCGTATGTTACAAAGCATACATTTTGATACCACATGCTTAACTGTAGGCCTAAGCCTAATTAGCCAATATTTTTGTTTAAGTTCGTTGACCACGGTCTCCTGATTGCCATGAGCTGCTTTGACATGGTAATGTCGAACAATCAGATAAGCTATAGGGTTCCGGCCGTCTAGAATTACCGGTTGCTTTACCTCCAGGCTTACTTCGGCAGCAGCGTCGATGCGACCGTTAGCGCGGAGAACGTCGTGTTCGTCGAGAAACGGACATAAGGTAAGCAGCTTGCTAGTTTTCGATACACTTTTACCATTTTTTATTGCAGATATTTCCTCGGCGAACGTCTCAAGTTGAGCTCGGCGTAGTAGAAGATGCTCCGCCCTCTCGAGAGTGAGGCAATCCAAGTCGGTGGTGCGCCCTCTGCATCTATCAACAAACATCAAAACTACTGCCGTACTTCGTAGCAACCTGAGCCATGAAGAAAACCGGAGGGGATCCGGAACCGGTAAGTTACTTAGTACAGGTAAGTCTTTTGTAACCATGACATTTTCAACATGTGTTTCATTTGTTTCAGGTTGGCAGACATCGGCGGGCCACGATGACTCATCTAGGTACAAAAATAAAGGTCCTGAAAACCACTCATTTTTAAAAATAGTATAATCGAAATCCTCTCGTGTGGCCAAGTCCGCAACATTCAATTTAGTAGGTACGTATCTCCACTCATTTATACGTGTGAGATCGTCGATCTCACCCAAACGGTTGGCTTCGAAGATATTATACGTACGCGTATTATTTCGAATCCAATGTAAAACTGTGGTCGAATCGCACCAAAATACCCTTTTCTCGACTGGTAACTTATGCTCCTTCAAAATGGTGTCTGCTAATCTAGCAGCGAGAAGCGCAGCTTGTAATTCCGAACGAGGTATCGTCAGTGGTTTTACAGGTACGACTCGACACTTACTCGCAATAAATGCAACGTGAATAATATTCTTATCTATCCAGCGCCAATATGCTACGGCGCTCATAGCTTTCGACGATGCATCGCTATAAACATGCAACTGTAGGTGGCTATAGCGAGGCGGTGAGTTCGGTTCTGCTGTCGCGTGCGCAGCTGTTGACTCGCTGGGAGAGGGCTGCGGGGTGTGCGGGTGACCGGGGGGCGAGCCCGCCGTACAGTGGACTCCAACCTTGTTTACGCGTCTCGTTGAATGGTAGCACCTAGGTATGCGTATGCTATCTACTACCTTAAGTATATCAACCCACTTACACCACCGTTCGTAAATATCAGTAGGTACGACGTCGTCCCAGCTGATCCGTAGCCGCCATAAATCTTGCAACAGTATTCGTCCTTGAATAGTGAAGGGCGATAAAAAACCAAACACATCAAAAATGGACATGACCACCTGAAGCATTATTCGTTTCGTAGGTATTTCTTTACCTTGAATAACATGTTCTGGAATTTTCTTCAGTGACACATCGAATCCCAATTCGTCAGTACCAGGGAACCACATGAGACCGAGTGTACGCTCACCTTCCGACTGGTGATCTATTTTAAATCTGACCGCGGCCGTACCTAAAGTATCTTTAGGGACAGAGTTCAAAACTTGAACACTGTTGCTGGTCCAATCACGAATCTGGAACCCGCCTTGTCGGTGGATGTGTGAAATATTTTTCACCATCTCAATAACACTCTTATCATCGGGCAAACTATCTATATAGTCGTCCATGTAGTGCGACTTTTGTATAGCACGCACAGCTTCGGGCATAGATGACTCATAGCGTGTAGCGTTTTTATTTTTTATGTACTGACTTACGAAGGGAGAACAGTTTGCACCGAATACAAGTGATGTCATGATGTAGGTTTTTACCTTTTCTTTAGGACTGTCCCTCCACAGAAATCTAAATGCATGCTGGTCGCTCGGCTGAACTTTGACCCTGAGAAAGAAATCTTTAATGTCACCTGATACTGCTATTAAATTTTCCCGAAAGCGCAGCATTATACCAAATAGTGATGGCAGCAAATCCGGGCCTGTATGTAGGTAGTCGTTAAGACATAAACCGTTTACCTTTGCAGCCGAGTCGAACACCAATCGTAATTTTTTCTTATTGGGGTTATCAATCCCAAAATGAGGCAAATACCATGTTTTTGCTGTAGTATCAATTTCTGTTAATTCTTTTGCAAAATTATTTTCTAATAAATGT
Source organism: Xestia xanthographa (assembly GCA_905147715.2). Classification (NCBI taxonomy): domain Eukaryota; kingdom Metazoa; phylum Arthropoda; class Insecta; order Lepidoptera; family Noctuidae; genus Xestia; species Xestia xanthographa. The sequence continues at coordinate 4,227,076 of LR990661.1, read as the reverse complement.
TTAATCCTATCCCTGTACCTTTCTGAAAATCCTTGGTCTCTTTCCATCTTCCTCTCTATACCTTTCAGCCTTTTCAGCGCCATCGGGTAGGAGTCAGGCATGTGGCAATCGTCGTTCTTCCACGGCAATCCAACCCACCACTGGCCATCGATTAGTTTGGCAGTCTTCTCCAACTTAGCTACGGCAAGTAAATCATTTTTATTCTGACGAGGCTTACCACAAACACCCATCGACTCCAACGCGAATGAGCGCTTTACCTCATCGTGTAGGTCTTGTAGCTGCCGGTCTTGCTGGCACGAAGGAGCGGGCGCTGGCGCTGCACAGCATGCCGCGTCTAACACCAGTGTCGCGTGAGTAGCGGGCGCGGGACTCCGGGCGCTCCGCGGCACATGCCACTTACCATGGACACACCAACCTAGGGGCGTGAGTGTAGCGAACGGCTCAAAAGAACTACCTATATTAATTTCTATCGGTAAAATTAGGTGATAGTTATCCTGACCAAGTAATATTTCAGGTTTCAAATCGGTAGAACATAACAAATGCTTAATAGCAGACAGACTTTTGTATTTATTGCAATCTACTGCAGACAAACTATGTACAGGTAAATTTAAATTCTTTACAGCACGAGCTCTAATAGTATATTTCTTATTGTCCATACCAGAAAGATTCACGTCCGTGATGATCGATGCACAAGATAGTTCATCATTCCAGGCTCCGCGTACACGTATCGTTTCAGGCTGGCCGCGCAAACCCGCACGCTCAGCTAGTTTATCACTTATCAATGAAACGGTCGACCCGTCGTCGAGTAACGCGCTAGAGTTTATTATACCGTTAGCACTATGTATACTTATAGGTACTACCTTCAATAACACTTTGCACTCACTATCACTTGCGTTTATGTTCGACACGATTTCCGCACTAGAACTGGGGACGGCGGACGTAGGCACCGACGTTGCCGCCGCCGCCGGCGCCGGCTGCCGCTCCTGCAGCGCGGGCGCGGCTGGCGGCGGCGCCGCACGCTGGGACTCGGGGCGCCGCTCGGTGGACGTGGGATAATGCAGCAGTGGGTGATGGGGCTGTCCGCAGCCATCTTTATCGCAGTTTGGGGCTGGGCAGGTATCTCGGTCATGACATGAAAGTAGGCATTTAAAACATAAGCCACTACGTTTTACAAATTGCCAACGAACTTTGCGAAGAGCCTTCTTGAATTTATTACAAACTGTTATCTTTTTATGCGAGCTAGTTTTGCAGAATAAGCATTCATCGCTTTCGTTAGTGTGCATCAATACTGTTTGTGAGCGAGATTGGGTGTACTCGTTATGTTTATGTTTGTGTTGATCGCTGCGCGTAGACACAAAGTAGGTATTCGATGTAGTAGAAACTTTAATAGCTTCTTCTTTCAGGAAGTCGGATAATATTACCAATCGTGACCTCTTGCCTTCTGTTATCGGTACGAAACTGTAGTCTGCCCACTTGGATAATAGAATCGTAGGTAGTTTCGCTAAAATTACCGATACAATACTGATACCTTGTAGGTATTCCTCTCGGCCGACTGCGCGTACAGCTTCCATAAAGTTTTGTATTTTAACCGAGAAGGACACAATATCTTTTTGGTAATCTTGAGATATAGGTTGTAACTTTTTAATTTCGTGCACGAGCTTCGATAAGATGTACTCAGGGTTACCGAACCTCAGCTTCAATGTAGACATAATAGTTTCAGGAGTTGATGCGCTCACGAGCAAAGCTGATACGGCTTCCTTAGCAGGTCCACGAAGACACTTTCTCAATCTCCACATATTTTCCTTAGGGGTGAAACTACACAGCTCCGTTGATTCCTCGAATGCGTGTTTGAATTGCAGCCATTCCAAAGGATCGCCGGAGAACTCAGGGAGCTCCCGGGGCGTGCATATACGGCTGAGTAGGTTCGTGCTCGGCGCGTGACTGGTGGAAGCAGCGGCGAGATCTCTCAGCGCGCTGGCTAGCATCTGGACTGTACCATCTGTGCTGGCGGTGGCGGCCAGCGCCGGTGTGGGCGCGGGCGGGCCAGCCGGGTTCAGCGCGGGCGGTGCTACACACGGCGCTTGCGCTTTCTGTGCCGGCGGTATAAAAGGCGCCGCCGGCGGTCCAGCTTGTTGACACTGCTCACCCGTGTATGAACCTTCATCGGGGGCGGGCAGGCCCTGGGTCAGTTCCTGATAACTGCGCTCCATCCATTCTTCAACGCGGCTTCGACTTTGGCTACCATCGTGTGAACTGTATTCTTCGTCTAGGCTAGCTAGATCGGCATCTAGCTTTTTATTTATCAGGTCCATGCGAATCTCCGCCTTCTGCCTTTCTGCCTCCAGAATAAGCTGCTGCCGTCTCGCCCGCATTGACGAAGTGGAACTTTTTAATGACTTCGAGTTCCGACGCTCATCTTTAAGTGATGCGGGTAGCAGGGGCGGCGGCTGTTCCGACTTGATACTGCTAGCTGGCATAGCTGTTCGACTCGAAATAGGATTCTTGATCGTATCACTATCTTTCGTCTTCGTAGTTTTCAATGTCGAAGTAGGGTCCTGGGGTTTTGATAGCGGCAGGTCACCATCCGGTTTGACGTTTTCCGCCTCGTCGCGGTCGCGATTGCGCCGCGCTGAACTACGCGTATTCACCATTTTTCGCGGCGCGCCTGGTGTTCTAAACATATAATCCGGCCGAAGGACACTGTAGCTGGTGAAGGGTGGTGTTTAGAACACACAAAACGCACTCAATCTTTTTTAAACGATTTATTCACGGGAACGCGACACATTACATGGATAAATGGTTGACGACTCATTTTTACAATTTTGGGGTACACGAAATAAAAACAGAAAACAAAGTAACTTCAAATTCTGACAAACAAATTTGAACAAGAAATTGAGCGTCGCTTACAATCATCTTGTCTAAACATCAGAAGTTCTTTTTTTTTTTAAGTTATTTTTGTCAGAGAATGTAAGAAACCAGATGCGAGAATGCGTTCCTGGCAGGTCGCGAGTATTAGTATTATTGGTGATGTTACTTAACTTATAGCTTAAATAACTTACCATTATTACCCTTTTTCCGCTATTAGCAAATAATATTTTTAAAAACGATATCATCAAATCAAGCAACAATACCTATATGTTATAATTTCGCGCTTTTATGTACCAATAATTGACAGACGTCAAGAACGCATTCTCTCAGCGGTCTATACCTAGATTTGGTTTCAAAGCAAAGTCAAATGAGACTCGTTCGAAACATCGAAATTCGAACTCTCATTTTTTACTTCTTCATTTCCGGCCAGTAATTGTTGGCAGTGGCCAATACGGCTAGACTTTACATCATAAAAAATTAAGTTGAGGTTTCACTTCATACGAAAATAATGTAAGTACGAGAAAAGTTTTTCGCTATTTCACATTTTTCTAGTTTGAAACCTCAGTAGGTCACTACGAGATTTTTGCTCCTTTTGTTATAGAGTGCAGGATATATCGTTCACAGTCGCTATCGCAAAACGCGTACATCGCTTTAGCAGCTCAGCTCAGCTCAGCTCGCAGTCCAGCAGTAAGACGTCTAAACTGAATAGAGGTGGTAGACCAATCTCTATATCGACAAAGCTCCACTACGAAATCAATTTCAATTCCCTTTGAGGTGGGCGTTTGGAACTAGATTATAGTGACAATTTCATTAGTTACTTGTGAAAAGCGAATTGACACTAGGGTCTTGTGTGCTGATACCCAATAACAAACTTCGAATAGTTTACTTTCTACTAGCTAATGCCCACGGCTTCGCCCGCGTCGTTTTCGGAAAATGTCGCAGGGATTAAAAAGTATCTTATGCGTTAGTCCAGGTAATATACTTTAAGTATGTGCCAAATTTCGTTCTAATAACGTCGGTGTATTTTCGTGAAAGAGTAACAAGCGATTGACTGCTGCGCTGCGTATCGCGGGTTCGATTCATGCGCAGAACAACCTGTAAACCTTACAGGTTGTTGTTCTAGGTCGGGCCTTTTGTATAATTATGTGAGTTTAAATGTTTGTAAACACACCTGCAAAAATTCGTAGCGTGGGGCAAAGTTTTTAGAAAAACAGAGAATAGAAGAATTTAATTCAGACCGAAATAGTTTTTATAATCCAGAATTCTAGACCTACGATAGTACTTCAGATAATCTTAATTATCTGGGTAATAATACGAAGATACGATCTATTGTTTAATTAGGCCCCAAGTAAAGCTCCTATAAACAAAACCTAATGGAAAAAGAGAAGCCTCCAGCGCCTAAATATATTACTTTAATTAATAAGTAAGTATGTATCTTGTCTTATTAGACCAATGTCAATGTTAGATCAGAGTCAGTTTCGGCTAGACAAAGAAAAGGCTAGCAATAATATACAGAATTTACTGATATATTTAAAAATAACATGCAATCTTACCTTTGAAAAGAAAATCTCTGGGGCTTTTGGCTTTTAGCTACCTATGCGAATTTAAATTCTCTGAATATATTTTCACGAAATAAATGCGCCAGAAATATACGTAAATTCTAAGATCTTTTTCTGGATTTTAAAATAGTTAGATCCAAAACTCACAATGCCATTTATTCGGGATACTATGCAGCTACCCCGCAGATTCACCCGCCGCTTCTGATTTGTTTTCTTTTTGCTCGGCTCCTATTGGTCGTAGCGTGATGTTATAGGGGGAATGTAATTGGTCAGGGGTTGTGAGAGGATTATTATTGTAGCAACACTAATATGTAGTTGATTTTTAATCTATGGTACTCCGGCTGAGAGATCGCTCTGGACCACGGATTAGCTTGCAACGTTATATATTTAAGTCTCACCTGATAATTGAAAAATACTAATAAATACATAATACCTTTATCTACGGAGAAGTATTTCAATTATATAAAACACATCTTACAGGGGTATAGGGGTCATTTGATGACTTCCTATCCGAAAAAAAAGTTGTACCTTGCAGTATACCCATATTTCGCCAGTTATATTTTAGTCAGATGTAATAGGGGGCGACCCTATTGCTATCAAATTGGCACAGATCCAAATTTCTCCATGGCTGCTACTGAAAAAATCCTGATGGATTACTCAACGGCACTTGGGAATCAAACCCAGGACCTTATGCTTAGTAGAAGAAAATAATTACTTTATTAGTTTCCAAAAAAGTTTTTCCAAAGGATTTCATTATTTAGATTGTTTTAAGCACATATTTACTTCAGAATTGCAGTTGTTAAAGCCAATATTGATTCAAAATACATTAAAGCTAATATCATTTATTTGACAATAACGTAATTAGAAAATGTACAATATTTAAAGTTGATATTTGAATTTTGAAACAAATAGAAACAAAAAGAAATAGAATCTTGAATTTAATCTCTATACGAAGTAAGTTTAGTGTGTCGTTTAGCGTTTAGTTTAGTCGTGTAGCTTTGAAAGTTACACGTCATTCAACAAACAAAAAAGAATACTAGAAAGACATTTTGCAAAAAATAAAACGTGATAAAACCGACTTTAAAAATACAAAAAAGGTGAAAAAATAACTTTAGCTTCAGAAGTCGGTGGCAAAAAAAACTGAATCAAACAAACAAAAGCCTATGTACTTCTAAAGATAAAGTAATTTTTTACTTTTTTTGTGTTTTTGAAGTCGATTTTATTTTATGCAAAAAAGTTTTTATTATCTGGGTAGGTAAAATCTGTTGTGGTTTATTATGTCTATAGCTTTTCAGTTCTTTCTATTTTTCAGTACTACCTATTCCCCAGTAAGCTTTTCACCCTTAAAACATCCCGCACATCATCCATTAAATGGGACCAAAACGTTTGAATAAATAAACGAAACTAAAACACGTTTGAATAAAAACTGCTGCCTCGGTTTAATTAAACATTTTAATAAAAAATTCAATACACAAAAGTAAACTAACATCACAATATGCAACACAAACAAAAAATCTGAGGCCCTAATAACGCTTCGTCCGTGTATTCGGATCTATCCGTCTCTCACACTCGCACTCATCTGCAGACGTGCGCGAGAGAGATGGATAGATCTGGAAACGACAACGACACGTACTCTTTACAAAAAATATCAGCTAGTTTATATATAAAAAAAAAATACTCTTAACGAGGCTGAAAGGTACTTGTTCTCCTCGTCACTGTGATTTTTTTTGTTTCAGACCATACCTGGGAACTTTCTAGTTACAGAGATATTGGGGGTCAAAGCTCCACAAGTTTTTTTAATACAAGTTTTTAATGTTATGACTTTACTTTCAATACCTCCATGATCCGTTTACTACTCAATGTATCTATCAGCGCAATGTGTTGAATGCGTTAGATTGAGTTTTACCGTAAAATGTGATTTTAGACCTCAAAAAAAAATAGTTTCCCAGCAATATTTTTTGCGCAGAGGTCCTTATAGTTTGATGTACAGAATGCTTGGTTGACGGCTTCGTGAAGGCTCTGAGGCGCTACTCTCTAACGTTTCGTCCGTATATTCGAATCTATCCGTTTCTCTCACTCGCACTCATCTGTAGACGTGCGCGAGAGAGACGGATAGATCCAAATATACGGACGAAACGTTAGAGGAGGGCCCTGTTTACGCCCTGTATTTTGACCTTGTGGATATTTCACTTTTGTACGGAATAGCAAATTTTTTTGAGTGCGTGGTAATTAACCCTTTTCGCGTCGAGATTATGTAAATACAGGGTGGAGCGACACCCTCCACCCTGTATTTACATAATCTGTATTATAGATCAAAACTAACTATTTAATTATTTTTCAATACACTTCCTCGAAAACTGGTCCATAACGCACTACGATTAGGTACAACATGCAATTATGCAATGTATTTCACACGCGTGCGATTTTTTCCACTTTCCCGCACGTGTGCAAGAATGAAAATTGCCACAGATAACTAAACCTATACTTAGTCCAAATTAGTTCAATGCCTATAGTCTGAGGTGATGTTTTTAGGGTTCCGTACCCAAAGGGTAAAAACGGAACCCTATTACTAAGACTTCGCTGTCTGTCCGTCTGTCCATCTGTCCGTCTGTCCGTCTGTCTGTCACCAGATTGTATCTCATAAACCGTGACAGCTAGACAGTTGAAATTTTCACAGATGATGTATTTCTGTTGCCGCTATAACAACAAATACTAAAAACAGAATAAAATTTATATTTAAGGGGGGCTCCCATACAACAAACGTGTTTTTTTTATAAGAATTGGTACGGAACCCTTCGTGCGCGAGTCCGACTCGCACTAGGCCGGTTTTTTTTTTTAATTTTTGCAAAGCACTATGCGTCTTTACGGCATAAATATTTTTTGAATATTCAAATTGTGTTTATAAATAGAATATCATAGATAAACATGATTATTTAAAACTAATAGTTACTTTTATACACAAATTAACATTTATTTGTGTTCTGAATTCAAAAATATAAAATAAATCTATTTTTTATATTAGGCTGTTTAACGTTTTCATACCATTGCCTCTCTTTCAACCTGGCGAGACCGAAGCGCGAAAAAAAAAGAAAAGTTAATTCATAGTTTTTTAGTTCGTGACAAAAATATTATTCGTTATTTTATTTTATTTCTTCAAAAGTGTATTGAAAAACGTCGTTTGATACACGTGGACATTTGTTATTGCAATTCTCGGCTCAAAAACACCCTCGCCTACGGCTCGGCTGTTATAATTCCGCCTCGATTGCAATAACAAACTTTCTCCACTTGTATCAAAATGTACTATACCTTATTTACAAGGCATAGTTATTCACTAACTTCTTTATAATAGGACTGCTACACAAATGTTTGAGCGGCAAAATAATCTCGATACAACTATGTTCGGAAAAAAACTACTCGGCTTAACTCGAATAGTGCCGAGCCGACCGATCACAAATCAGCGATCGTCGATGCCGAACGGAGTTAGTTGATCGGTACGAACCGAGTGAAAGCCGAATCATTATTTCCCTGACCTTCTTTTTCCGCTATTTTCTTTTTTGTTTTAATTCAGGTTTGTAATGTAACAGGTTTCCTTTAAATACTTTTTCAATACACTTCCTCAAAAACTGGTCCATAACGCACTACGATTAGGTATAACATGCAATGTATTTCACACGTGTGCATTTTTTTCCACTTTCCCGCACGTGTGCGGGAATGAAAATTGCCACAGATAACTATACCTATACTTAGTCCAAAAAGGTTCAATGCCTATAGTCTGAGGAGAATGTTTTTTTTTATTTCGGCAAAGCACTACGCGTCTTTACGGCATAAATATTTTTTGAATATTCAAATTGTGTTAATAAATAGAATGTCATAGATAAACATGATTATTAAAGACCAATAGTTACTTTTATACACAAATTGACATTTATTTGTGATCTGAATTAAAAAATATAAAATAAATCAATTTTTTATATTAGGCTGTTTAACGGCTCTTTGCCTCTCTTTCAACCTGGCGAAAACAAAGCGCGAGAAAAAAAAGAAAATTAAAATCATAGTTTCATAGTTCGTGACAAAAATATTTTTCGTTATTTTATTTTATTTCTTCAAAAGTGTATTGAAAAATGTCGTTTGATACACGTGGACATTTGTTATTGCAATTCTCTGCTCAAAAACACCCTCGCCTGCGGCGAATAATTAAATTATAATTAAATTATAATTCCGCCTCGAATGCAATAACAAACTTTCTCCACTTGTATCAAAATGTACTATTATTTACTCGCAAATGTGATGAAAAACATTGAATGTATCGCGGGCGGTACGGGAATTACGAACCTCGACTCAGAAAGCCCTCGTCGTCATAGACTTCGGGCTTATACTAGAGCCTCGATTCTAATTCCTTACTTAACGTCCTTAATACACAATGTACTATTACGACCCCTGTACATTACATGCGTTACATTGAGTCCTACTGAAAGCTGTGATTTTACACTCCAAAGAAAAGTCGTTATCGTGGTCTTTTCCGCCTGACCATTTTAATTTTTTTTCGCTTAAATCATGTGGCGGCGCCGAGCCACGCCCCTTTAAAGTTTGGGCCTATTAGGAAAGCGTTAACTTTGGCGCGCAAAATAACAATAACTCTTGTTTGGCGTGCGTCGTCAGTGCGCTCGGCCGATTCGGTATCTTTTCATTCATTATTTATATACAAAGTCAACGGGGCGGGGCTACAGAGCGCGTCTATGTTGCGAGTGCAAGCAAAAATGAGCTTAGTGGTGGTCAGGCGGGAGTGTCCTCGATAGTACAGAACGCATGGTTTGCGGCCTCGTCAAGGGTACGCTTACACCTTGCATATCTATCGTCTATATTTCTATAAGAACAACCACTTTCTTACACATATTTATAACTTGTAAATCCTTAACAAATCTTAACTAACTATACTAAAACAAACACTCTTGGCAGTTGTGGCCATAATCTCATTTGCGACAAGCTCGACATATCTCAAAATTGATGATTTTTTAGTTAATAATACAGTTGTGTTGAAAAAATTGCGCTCAGTTTACTGTAAAAACGTCATTTCTCTAAGCCCTATAGTAAGAGAGAGAGAGCAGATGTTCACAGTTGTGCCGTTATAGTATTGTCTCTTTCGTTTAGGCGACTCGGGGCAACAACGACATTATTTAGTTGTGATGTAACAGTGCGAGCGGTAGGTTGAACTTGTGCTCTTGAAGAACGACATTTCTTACGTAACGACGCTCTTGCCGGTAAGTTACGTACAATTAATTTTAATATATTTTCAATAATAACGTGTTTATTATAAATGTGTCATTAATGCTGATTATACTTGAATAAATCAGTGTACGCTTATTTGATGTTGTGACGATATTGCTGAGAAAATTAACAACCATTGGAGTATTATTACGAATTATGACGTTGTTGTTAATAAAGAAAACAATGAATTAATATTTAAAAAACAAACATCTTCACTTATGTCATTACACTTTAAAATAATTTGCGTTATTTATGGTAAAATTTTGCAACATTTTGTATTAAAACGTTTTAGTTAATAATTGAAGACACGTTTTCCCATTTATGCATTTTTCATAAAACACTGTTTCTGCATTTTAGGTAACAAACAATGGTGTTTCCACACAAGTCTTGTACATCAAGAGGCAAAAAAATGGTAGCATTGATTGACATTGACAAGGATAACAATTTGCCCAATGAAGAGGTTAGCCTAATGAAACCAGTATGTACCTACTTTTGGTTTTTTTATAATTATATTTTTTTCCTCGCGTATCTAAAATTAACCAATTACTTTTCAGGCAGTGAAAAATCATCGCACGAGATGAGAAATTTATCACGTGAGAGTAGTTCTTCTCCCAGCTCATCTGATGAGACGTTTATAGAAGGTTGGAGTGTTTTATTATTGTAGTGAATCGAATTTGCTTACGAAGTTCTTAGATTAAATACTTAAAATGTTTACATTTATTTTGCAGATAGCCTCGATTCTGTCAAGGATCCAATATACGTTCCACCTGAGCAACTTCTTCGTAAGAATAGTGCTGAGTTGATAGAGACAATTGAGTATTTAATTCCATTACCATCTACTTCAATGGCTGATAGTCTCATAACTATTTCCGAACCCTCTCCTCTGCAGCGTAGTTCTGAGTTGCCAGTTGAACAGACAATTGAGTATTCAGTTCCATTACCATCTACTTCAACGGCTGATCGTCTTTTAACTATTTCCGAACCCTCTCCCCTGCAGCGTAGTCCTGAGTTGACAGTTGAACAGACAAATGAGAATTCTATTGCAACTAACAATTTGGATAGCATAAATATAGCGTTCCCTAACCTCCAAACGATTACACATAAATTTCTCATTAAAGGGCATACCCAAAATGAGGGCGATGCAGCTCATTCTCTAATAGAAAGACAGGTCAAAAAATTGCTTAAAGCTGGACCAATGTACTCGCCAGAAGCCTTTATCGGTGCTATAAAAATGGCTAGAAAAAAACCTGAACCATTTCATGTGAATGAAATGTGCACAGAGGATTTTGTTGATTGGAAAGATGCATGTACCCAAATGGGAGTCAATTTGACGAAGGATGAAGAAGGAAATTCAATAAAGATTGGAGATATAAAAATTTATAAGGTTGAGAAGAATAAGGCACGCGTATTGTTTTACAAGAACTCTTACGGAGAGGAAGAATTTAAAAAAGCGGAAATTATCAGAAAGAAGAAAAGGATTGACGTAAACGTTAAGTAAGCTTATGATTGTAAACCAGGCATCTCGGACAGAAAGAAAGCAGATTTGTTGGATTTGTTAAACAAAAACCTAATTCCACAGTTCTATGCTCCGTTTTACAATTCTTTGTAAGGTTTTTTTTTTCAAAACGTACAATAATAATATTATGACTTCGATAGTATTTTAACTTTGTTTTGAATTCTATGTTTATTTTGCATTAGAGACTGATATTTTATTGATGATACTTATTTTGTGATAACATTAAGAACTTAAATATTGATGCTGACTTTGTGATTTTAATATTAACTACTTATTTTAACGAATTATGAAAGTTGATTTATGAGACTGATAGTGTGCCATTTCAATTTGATAACATAGTTAGATTTAAGCGCAATACCTTCTGTTGATTTTTTCTAAAGATGTTAAGGTGACTATGTTGTAGCTCACTTCTGATTCGCATATTAATAAAAACGTTTTTCAATATTGACATATTTTGTTTTCATTACTTTAAATTGACCTCAAATTTAAAATGGTTATTGAGTGTAATGTCATAAATCAAAATATTACAAAAATATTCATAGATTTATCAGCAACAATGACATAAGTATTACCCTTCTGCGGAAAAAACAGCACAGTATATCTTGTGCACTTTATACGTAAGATTTAATATTTTAACAGAATACTACATTAACCACCCTACATTTTTGTCTAAATAAGTTACCTCAAATAATAATTTATTATGGTATAATTTTAACTTGAAACTTTAAAATCGCTTTCCTGTAAAATTATGTTTTTTGAGATATGTCGACCTTGTCGCAAATGAGCGATATGTGCGAGTATATAATTTGGGAATAAATACTTCAAGCTGCATCACGTGTCCAAGAACTAATTAAACGGGTAAAAAAGTTAACCGGTTATGTTTGATCAACGAGTTAACCCTTATAATATATAGGTTAACCATATAAATACTGCTGATAAACCAGAATGAAAGTGACAAAGTAAAAAAAGCGCGGGCTAATTTAAGTCTGTCACTTTCTTGCATATTTTTCGGCCGATTAACCGTAAAAGGAAAAGTTAACCCGTATTGTTAACCTTTCCTCTAAGGGTATTTCCCTAACTCAAAAGTCTTCGGTATAAGTGTAACATATCAGCAGCACATGAGTAATGGAACGCACTGAAATATACTTAGGTTTAAGATGTTAGGAGGGAGAGCGCGGGAACGCGACACACAGCCGAGCGAGACACGGGCTGAGGCATATTAAAGATATTGTTAATATAAATTACTTCATGGAAATAAATGTACTTAATACTTCTCTGCTTTTAATTAATAAACAATACATGGCGCAGCCGACAGAAGAACCGTAGCAGAAAAATACAAGTAAGATTTAAATAAAATTTCATTGGCAAGGCAAGGAGGTTATGACCACGCCACAGACCCCGCCGGTTGACGAACAAGAAACAATGGCGGGTGTGGAATACAGAATGCCGGAACCCATGCGGTTAGACTCGCAGGGAGATCTGCTAATCAAATGGGTAAAATTTAAACAACAATTTCAAATTTTCCTGACGGCGGCTGAATTTGATAGAATTTCGGAGACAAGGAAGGCGGCCATTTTTTCTGAATAGCGTGGGTCACGAAGTACAGGACCTTTTCTTCAATGTATTAAAGACTGAGGAATCGACCAAATATGAACAAATCATAAAACTGTTGGATGATTATTTCGAGCCAAAACAGAACGAACTCATAAGTACTTACAGCTTTCATAAACGAAATCAGGAAGAAGGAGAGAGCTTCGATTTGTTCTACACAGAAATAAGAAAACTAGTGAAAAACTGCAATTTTAAAGATCAAGAAGAAAGAATGCTCAGAGAAGTATTAAGTACATTTATTTCCATGAAGTAATTTATAATTATTAACAATATCTTACACAATTTGTGACTAGTAAAAGGGTGTCATAACATTGGTTCTCATAATAATGTTAAAAATAATGAGTGGATTCTAACATTAAGAGTAGAAAATAAGAATGTGGATTTTAAATGTGATACTGGGGCCCAAGTGAATGTCTTGTCAGTAAATTGTCGATGATGACACACCTAAATGGTCTGAGACAAATATAGTTTTAGAAGTATTTGGGGGAACACTTTTATTTCCAGTAGGTAAAACTGTCTTAAAGACATATAATAAAAGTGGGAAAATATATGACGCAGAATTTGTAATAATTAAGGAAAATGTTAAACCTATCCTGGGCTTAAGCTCACTAAGAGATTTAGAAATTTTAAGAAATGTTAATAGCATTAAAGGTAAAGACAAGATTATTAAGAAATATGGTGAACTTTTTCAGGGTGTCGGACAATTTGAAACTCTGCTGGAGCTACACACTCAGCCCGGAGCCATACCAGTAGTACGACCTCCGAGAAGAGTCCCTCATGCACTACGGGAGCGGCTTGCTGCAAAGCTGAGGAACTTGGAGGATCAGCAGATTATTGAGAAAGTCGAAATGCCAGAAAGCTTTCTTGTAATAATAGAGAAAGTAGATAAAAGTTTGAGGTTATGTCTTGATCCTAAAGAGCTTAATAAGGTATTAATAAGAAATTATAATTTGATTCCAACACTAGAAGAAATATTAATTAAGATAGGTAATAAATCAGTATTCTCAGTACTTGATCTGTCAGATGGTTTTTATAACATTAAATTGATGGAAGAATCAAAAAAGCTCTGCACATTTAGCAGTCCATTTGGATGCTATAGATTCCTACGGTTGCCATTTGGTCTATCCATAGCTCCAGAAATATTTCAAAAATATAGTGAGAAAACCCTTGGAGATATCCCAGGGGTTGTAATATATTGCGATGATTTGCTAATATGTGCTAACAGTGATGAGGAACATGATCAAATATTAACACAAGTTTTAGAGCTAGCAAAGAATTGTAATGTAAAATTCAATAAAAGTAAATTTCAGTATAAACTAGAAGAAGTAAAATACTTTGGTCACATTTTTTTTTAAAATGGAATGAAAATAGATTCAGAACGAATAAAAGCCATTTGTGAGCTCAAAAGTCCGAAAAATAAAAAAGAACTACAAATAATATTAGGAATGATTAATTACTTGCGTAGGTTTGTACCAGGATTGGCAAACATGGCAGCACCATTACAATCACTACTTAAAAAAGATATTGAATGGCTTTGGACACAAGCTCATGAAAATGCATTCAGTTGTATAAAAAATAACATTAGTCAAGCACCAGTATTACAAAATTTTAATAGTAAGTTAGCAGTATAGATGTAAAGCAACCTAAGTAAGGACATAAGTAATTGATTGTAAAGTAAAAGTATACCTAAATTAGAAATAAGTAGACATGATAGATGTAAAGCAACACAACTAAGGAAAATGAAACATTATATAAGTTTTTTTTTTTTTTTTGTTTTTGTTTGTGATAAAAGGGATAGATGTAACAAATCAGCAGCACATGAGTAATGGAACGCACTGAAATATACTTAGGTTTAAGATGTTAGGAGGGAGAGCGCGGGAACGCGACACACAGCCGAGCGAGACTCGGGCTGAGGCATATTAAAGATATTGTTAATATAAATTACTTCATGGTAATAAATGTACTTAATACTTCTCTGCTTTTAATTAATAAACAATACAATAAGTACTTAGAGGTTTTAATCGGATAATTTGGTAATCAAAAATTATCCGATTAAAATCTCTAAGTAGGTATACCAAATACCAAAAACTTTTTCGGTCCCAGCTAGTGTCGTCTCATTCCCACATCTTATGACCACGAACCACTAACTTCGGCTTACCAGCCCTGTATAATCTTATAATCTACCGACGACTAAACTTAACATAAATGGGTTTTTCAGGTCGTATCAGCATGTCTGCAATAAGTGGTGGTCGAGATCCCTTCACTTTCGGCGCCAATCTGAAGTTACGGCAGATTGCACTTAGCACACACTTCATCTCTAGCATTGCGAACCGTTGACCTGTGGACAATGAGACTTTGTTGTAAGAAAGATATAAAATACATTTACTTGGCACATGTCACAAGTGCACAAAACAACAAAAAAATATATAATTGTGTGTCTCAGGGCTGCGCCAAATAGGCTCAGTTCAGCAAACTGCCGAGCAGCTAGTGCTCGACGCTGGCCGTCCAGGTCCAGACCTGAGATGGTGATGTGACGGGCATAAAACAGTCTTGTACTTTGTCGTTAGTTTCATACGGGAAGAAGAACGGTACGTGACTCAAAAACATTTATCTGTCCCATACATTTGGGTCAGACATCCGCAAGAGAACCAAGGTTACCGACGTAGCCCGAAGAATTGCCAAACTTAAGTGGCAGTGGGCAGGACACATTGCCCGCAGAACGGATGACCGATGGGGCCGAAAAGTTCTGGAGTGGCGACCGCGAACCGGAAGACGCTGCGTTGGAAGGCCTCCCACTATAGGTTGAGCGGTGACCTGGTGAAGTTTGCGGGAATCCGCTGGATGCGAGTAGCACGGGACCGGTCAGACACTTGGGGGAGACCTATGTCCAGCAGTGGACGTTTTTCGGCTGAAATGATGATGATGATACATGTGGGTCGAGCAGGTATGGAATTTTTTATGGGTCAGATCATTCATTTTTCGCGATTACGATGTGGATCTCATACAGAAAGATTTTCGGTTTGAAGTTCTGCACTGCAGACTTAAATATGATCATACGTTTCTCCGAATCCCCAAAGGGTTAGGCAGAGGCATACCTAATAATGTTATAGAGGGCAAGCCTGTTGCCATCAACCGGCCACAAATCCAGACACCTTGCCTGCCACTGAGAAATTCCTGATGGAAAAACCTAATAACATTGCCCGACCTGGGAATCGAACCCAGGACCTCATGTTCAGCAGTTGTGCTTGCCACCACTAGGTACACACTGGATGATTATGCGGCCCCTCAACTGATTATTTTGGTAGCTACATATTTTTTATTTTTTATTTCAATACTGTCTAAAAATAATGAAGAGTCTGTCTAAATGCCTAGTTAATTTAGACCCTGCAAAAAAGGGCCTCGACGGTGATAATTTATTTAACTTCTATCTGTGTAGGTTTTTGTATTTTTTAACAATTCACTGTAAAATTAACATGGCACCGACTCAAAATATACTAGATCTTTCGTCAGTGTTATTTTAATTACATATTGTTTTTGAGATTTTATTTTGGCAATGAGCATTTTTATAAATTGGACGTAAAAAGAGAAGAAAGGCAATACTATTAATTTCTATTCCATAAAATTACGTAAAAAATCAATGCTTATTGTTTTTTTACCTATGTAACTTCGAATAATAATTTTTATTTCATGTAACTTCGAATAAAAATATTTGATGAATCTATACTAATATTATAAAGAGGTAACATTTGTTTGTAAGTTTGTATGTAGGGGGTAACCTCCGGAAGTAATGAACCAATTTCAAAAAATCTTTCACCATTCGAAAGCTACATTCACCTTGAGTGACATAAGCTATATTTTATCCCCGTACTCCCACGGGAACGGGAACTACGCGGGTGAAACCGCATGACGTCCGCTGGTGTTATAATAAAAGTATACGAATGTTCTCAATACTTAACTTACAATATTAAGCTTTTATTTTATTGTAAAGAATTTATTGTCAATTAAATTCCGTCTTAGGTTCAACGAAGCTTGTAACAAATGCTGGGGCGTTTACAAGATATTACATTTGAATGGCTCGGCTTTCGTAAAATCCTGAGCTTAATTTGAGAGATACTCGTTTTACGATACTATTGTAATCTTACACAATTGGTAAGAAAAGCCTTTTAAAAGGCTAGGGCTTGGACTTGGCTTGGCTTGGCTTTAGCCTTTTCTAAATTGTTACTCTTTTACTATAAGTAAATAAAACTGCAATGCTTTTAACTTAATAAATTGGCTAGTTTTATTAAATAAAAGTCTATGTTTCAAGTACTCATTGAAGTAACTATCTAAGAATCTTTAACCTTTAACCTATAAGCTTTAGGTATAATAGATTAAAACTCTTTTGTAAATCGTTTTAATTAAATCTTAAATATTATTCCCATTACGGTTTCTTAAGTTTGAAAATAATTAAATAAATTCTTAAAAGGAAAAAAAAAACTAATAAAATCATTAAAAACAAATTGGTCGCGTACTTAAATGCTTTGATTGTGGTTTATTTTGTGTATTTTATCTATGGGCCTTAGTTGCCTGATAATAAAATGATTGATTAAGAACATTTATTGTTTCACCATTTTAATGCCAACATAAAAATTAAATGAGACAAGACATCACGTGGTTCTCAACCGTTGCTCAAAATAACGGGCTAAGGTTTTCGAACCCTAATAATCCTTCTGTAAAATCTTATGAGCCTGGCAATCACTAAAACGATAACAAAAACTTTGGGAATCGCAACGCCCAAATATTACACAAAAAAAGAAATTGTAGAAAAATTGACAGAATTCGCGAGAGCCAATTTGATTAAATTCGAGATTGAAAGCGTTTTTATCTCTTGCGCGTAAAATGTTGACAGAAAAGTCACTTCAACATTCATTTGAAGCAATCAAAACGTTTGCAAAAAAACACCCATATTTGGAAATGTTTGGAAGTTACGAACAGACATAAATCTTCCAGCAAAAGAATGCGCTTCGGCAATCTTCGTCTATGTTCATTAGTACGAACGCGCGATGAGAAGATCTCAAAAAGAGCTGAGTAGCCGTGATTACAAAATTAATGACTAACAACTTTCCGCCAAACCAAAAATCCTTGGGAACTATTTTAAGTGATATTTATGAAGGGTTTAAATATACCCTTAACGAAGCCGAAAGGCACTTGTTCTCCCGATCATTGCGATTTTTTTCTGTCCTGGACCTTGGAACCTTTTAGTTACGAAGATATTGGAGATCAAAGTTCCAACTTTTTCACAAGGGTGCGTGGGCTTACTATGTGATGCGACGTTCATACTAGTTTGACAACACGAAACTTGCCGAGGCGCATACTTTCTCTGGTTTAAATGTAAACAGATAAGTAAGACAAAGAACTTTACCTATACAATTCCTAGGTCCGGCGCTGAACGGCACGAAGGCGTACGGATGCATGGGCGCCCCGCTGAAGAACCGGTCCGGTTTGAAAGCATCCGGATCGGGAAAGAGATCCGGTCGGCGGTGCATGTCGTAGATATGAATCGACACTTCCGAGCCCTTCTTGACTGATAGATCCTCTGAAATTAAAAAAAGGGTTGAAGACAAAAGGAATTTCTCAGAATGACCATAGACACAGCCCTTCTTTCTTTTTCAACTGTACCACATGTTTGGCGCCTTTAGTATCGATCGTATTGATTAAAAAGTCATCCGCTTATAATTTTGTCTTTTGAATATTCTGTCTTTTTTTTCTGTTATGTCCTGTGTGAGTTTAATAAATACTTTTTCTTTCTTTCTTTAAAAAAAATGGGATTTTTTGATCCCACTATTACCAAGATTTTGTACCATCTGAAATAGTAGGACTAGTGGGAAAAACATTCCCATTAGTTCTACCGTAGAACTGTTTAGTAGAACTAGTGGGAGCGAACCGGTTTTGTTGGATTCGGTATGAATACACGGTGAGCGTTAGTGCGTCGGTGTTCGTTTCCACCCTGCATAACTGCATATTATGTTTGCGTTAAATAAAGGATGGAGGAAAAAAACCAGCCAAGTGTAAGTTGGACTCGCGCACGAAGGGTTCCTTACATTAGACAACAACACACAACAACAACAACATTAACATTAGACACAATAGCAAAAAAATCACGTGTCTTGTATGGGAGCCCTCCCTAAATATTTATTTTATTGTAATTTAATTATTCATTTTTAAATTGAATATAAAACTAAATATTCTGTGAATATTTCAAGCGTCTACCTGTTGTCGTTATTGATATCGAGCAAAAAACGGCAAAAAAATCACGTTTGTTGTATGGGAGCCCCACTTAAATATCTATTTTATTCCGTTTTTAGTATTTTTTGTTATAGCGGCAACAGAAATACATCATCTGTAAAAAAAACAACTGTCTAGCTATCACGGTTCATGAGACATGGTGATAGACAGACAGGCAGACGGACAGTGGAGTCTTAGTAGTAAGGTCCCGTTTTTACTTTGGTACGGAACCCTAAAAACCGTCTGAAAGACGTTCCATGTTGGATTCAGGAGGATTACATAAATATGATATTTCGCCGATCACGTTGTCCTTACATTGATTGGTCACGTTTCGTTGAAATATTTTGGACATTTTCGGCCTAATATTAAGTTACATCGATAAACTTTCTTGACCTTTCACAAAGACATTGCGTTAAGACGGGGGTGGGTTAAGTTAGAGTTACTTGGAAATAGGTGAACCCGTAAATAACCAATTGATTGATGAATAATTGGAAGTTTAATTGGTAATAAATTGATACATATTAAAGCTGATCGGAATAGTTTTCCTTTTCTTTGAAGGGTAATAAATTAACGAGGATTGCTTTTCAAATTTAAAGTATAATTTGTTAACCTGTCTTGATTGGGCTTTACTCCAATCAAGACAGGTTTTTATTTTGCATTATGCTAATAGTCATTATGCCTAGTAACATTATGCAAAATTCAATTTATGCCAAAACAAAATTAGCCTTCAAGATGATTATGCCAACATAAACAGTATGCCAAAAAAAATTTGGCAAAGTATTATTATGGCAAAACAAATTATGCCAAAACAGTTATGCCAAAGTATATTAGGAAAAAGAAGATTATGCAAAAAAAAGGGATCCCAATTTAAACTAGTTAGAATAAGTAACCACAATCTCACCTAGCGAAAAGTCTTCAGTGATCTCCCGAGCTATGAACGGCACGCTGGGATACAGCCTCAGGGTTTCCTTGATGACAGCCTCCAAATACTTCATGTCAGCCAGGTCAGACATCGTCGGGGTACGGTCAGAATCACCCAAGATCTTCTGACATTCTTCGTATATTCCATCCTGTTAGGAAAAAAGATTGAAAAGAAATAAAATTGGTGTTCGAAGTGGTGTTTTCTTTCTGTAGTGGTTTATGTAAGACAACATATCTTATATCACTTATTTACTTATTTTCAGATATACACACCACTTACCACTGCTTGTTTTTGCATCACCCAAAGGTTGACTGGTAGAAAATGCCTAAGGCATTAGGTCCGCCTCTATACTTTGTACTTGAAGTGAACAAATAAATAACTGTGACTACGCCAAGCACGTTTAATGAGAAAAATATATGCTACATACACTGCAAGTTGCGACCCTCAGCCTTGATACGTATTCCTGTGTTTACAATAAACTTTCCAAACATGTAAACAAATAAATACTTTCGTAATAATAACTTTGGAACCCCCCACATATAAACGTTCTATTTGAGCTACAACTTTAAAGTCATTCTAAAATCAACTTAGGGTTTGATTCTCTCAGGAAACGACTATTATCGCCTTCAGGGTTTAAACGAGATGGAAGGGACATCATTCAGAGCCGCTCCACATAGAAATCGGTTATTTATAAAATCCAGATGTTTCCTACAAAAGTTATGGAACAGCTATTTTTTTTCTTTCTACCCCGTATAAATCTACGTAAAATTTGTTAAGATCTAATCAAAACACAGTAACAGGCACCATTCCATAAATAGCACGATAAATTCCTCGAAAAGGCCTAAAGTTTTTTCGTTTGCGTATCGCTAAAATGTACGACAGCAATAAAACGAGAGGCAACCCAAACGTTCAACAAGATTAGATTTACAAAGCCCTTGTGAAAATCTTTAAGTTAAAAAAAGTATTTGAAAGAAAAAGCTCGAAACTTTTCCCTTCCAAGGAGATTTTAATCTTGTCTTAACTTTTGCTCCCCTAGAAGCTTGGATTAACAGTAGTTACTATATTCTGGGATATTTAAGCATAATAAAGCTTTTTGACCGTCTTTTCCGTTGGCCGCATTTTTGAAGTGAAGACTTCTTTAGGCACGTTAAGCACTTTTTGGGTGAAGGAAAAACATTGTACTCATCGTCACGTAACGTGCGGTCACGCTTCGTGGCACTCGTAGGGATCCGCTACGGCGTAGCACCACATAGGCATGTGCGGGGCACAACGTGTGACAGGGAACTGGAGACAAAAGTGCTACGACTGGGGAGGGGCCTGTGTGCTTTTTGTTTTCACTTCTATCGGCAGTCCCCAAAGACTGCCACGATTTTTTTTATTTTATTTTTGTCAACGAAGCAGGCCCAAGAAACGCTGTCGTGGCGATTTGGACTCGTTTCTGACTGATTGGCCAGAGGAGGCAAAACACCGGGAGAGTTAGAAAGGAATAGGGGAGGCCTTTGCCCAGCAGTGGACAAAATGTTACTGATTTTATGTAGGTATTATATGGATTACAATGATCTAAATTAATAATTTCAGGGTTTTGTGAAAAGTAACCACTGACTACGCTTCACGTAACCAAACGTGGTTATGATGTAACACATTTCATGCCCTAACATTCCTACGCCCGTCGTTGTCATAACGTCTCTCCATGTAAAATACAGATACTCAGCTGTATCTGGTAAGACTGGAAGCCGACCCCAACATAATTAGGAGAAGGCTAGGCACATGAAGCCCTATACATTCATTTACATTTTCCAGTCATACGTCATAGTTCATGAGACTTCGCGATATAATTAGTAGCTTATTCTCGGGTAAACACTATACATATGTACGTATACTAACCTAAAGCCCAAAATCCAGCAGATTTTAGAAACATGCCTTTGTAATGAGATAACTTTATCTTCCATTAAAATTCTAAAAAAAAACAATTTATTTTGTCACTTTAGGTATTCTTAAAGAGGTTTTATTTAATTTAATTCAGAACATTATTCACAATGAAAAAGCTACATTCTTCAAAGTGAACAAGCCAAATATATACCTACATGTATTAAAAGTCTAATACATACTTATAACATACATCCTAATTATTATTAGGGATCCCTTTTTTTTGCATAATCTTCTTTTTCCTAATATACTTTGGCATAACTGTTTTGGCATAATTTGTTTGCCATAATAATACTTTGGCAAATTTTTTTTTGGCATACTGTTTATGTTGGCATAATCATCTTGAAGGCTAATTTGTTTTGGCATAAATTGAATTTTGCATAATGTTACTAGGCATAATGACTATTAGCATAATAGTATTTAGGCATACAAATAATATAAATACCAGAATAAAATTTGAGTTATTTTTACGTATTTATTTTGAATTAAAAATTCATTAAGTTGTACTACAAAAGTTAGTGACAGAAACGAATCGCTGCAAAACCGACTCCACGTAGTCTTGTCTGCCCTACCCCTAGAGTGTAATTTAAAATCGCGTAGGCGCGGAGGGGCGAGGCGGCCCGCGAGTTGAGGAGCAGGTGGTTGTAACACTCGCCGCCGCTGCTGAGGCTGGCCGGCGAAGCCGGCCAGCAAGCCGAAGCTGCGGTGGTGAGCGTTAAACACATCTGCGACGATAAGCTCGCGTGGGACCGCCGGAGCCCCGCAGCGCCGGAGCCGTGACAGAAACCTTGCCTGCTGCATGTTGCATACTGCATGCTTGCTTGCATGCTGCATGATTGCTGAATGCATGCATGCTGCATGCTTGCTGCATGCTTGCTGCATGATTGCTGCATGCTTGCTGCACGCATGCTTGCTTTATGCTTGCTGCGTGCATCAAACGTGTGGATATTGCAACAGCACAATTCAGTTCAAAAACCTAGATAGGTAGCAGTTAGCACACACATAAATTTGGCGGTGCATGCACGCACACAAGTACCTACATTGATTCCCACTAGGTTTATGATTTAGGAAATTTTTAGGATATTTTCAAATAAATGCTAATATTCTATTTTATATTTTTCGACAATTTCACTTTAAGTTTGATAACTAGATCTTAATTTTAAATTTTGGCTGGTCATTGAAAACTAGCCCACTATAGGATATTTTTATCCCGGTATTGTGATCCCGTGGGACAGTTACCGAACTTCACACGGGTGAAGCCGCAGGCAACAGCTAGTACATATTATAGCCCTAGCTATTTATTTACCTACACCATGAAAACGTGGCGGCAAACAAGTTAGGACGGACGCGACGCCACCAAACGACGTGTTACTTGAGCTTATCTCGTATTTAATTAAGACAAGTTAAGACACGTAATGCGAGCTTCATATGCGCGAGGGTTAGTAACCTACAACTTCTACAGCAATCAATTTACTTTCAGAGAAAGTCAGGGGTGCTACACACATGCTCGAGAAAAAGTCACCCAGATTATGCCGAACTGAACTGAACATGATTCAGCGATGTTAGCTGCTGTACTGTGTTGGAGTCTGCCAATGAAAGCCAAAAATATGTGTATTCATTCCCGGCAGGTTGGCTTTCTGATTAAAAAAATACGGCCACATCAAATGAGTCGACACAAACAAGTATGTAAGCCATAATGTGAGCGTCCTCCACGCCCCGCGGCGCGGCGCTCCGCGCCGTATGCAACATCAAATAGTATGCAACATAGCGCACATATCCACGCTGAAAGACCCGTAGTTTAGTAAAATGCTGTAGGGGATACGGATTCCACCAACGCGCGCAGATGACGTCATCATATTCGGCGCTTAAGGCGGGTGCGGCGAGTGTTAAGCAGAAATAATGTTAAAATAATGGAATAGGGCGCGTACGATGCGGATGAACCCTCCGAAAATGCGATGACGGCTGTGGGAGATTTGGTCCTCACGAAGATTCTGCGTTTAGAGGCCTGTATTGCTATACAGATGAAAGCTAAAGTTCAAATCTCGTCTCTAGGAGGTATTAGAAATTTCAAACAATAAACATTTAATTTTAGCAATGGCCCTTTGTTCCCTTTGGTGTGACTATGGATCGGTCATGGAAAATTTTATTTGTTCATAATGTAAGTTACATAACCCACGACTTGTTTGTAATATTAATGTGTCACTATGTCCCACAATAAGATAAATAAAAAAATACGAAATAAGAAAATGTCAAACCAACCATTTTTGTATAATATCAAAGTCTCGTACAGCAAAATTGTCAAACTAGAAAGGCAAGACTGTAACGGGGAACGTGTTTCAGTCAAAGCGCGGTATTATGTAACCTTAACAGAATTCAATTAATTTATTAGAAGCCTACTTTTTGTTGCAATGATCTCCCCTTTCCTCTTGCACACCTTTTTATCCTGTGATATCTTAGGCCATGGTCACGCTCTCGCCACTTTCGCCACGGTCGACCTCGACGGCGCTGTCCTTCCTCAGATGTCAAAACATTATGGTCAATATAAATATAATTAAAACAGGTTAATATACCTGGACCTCCTCGTGATCTGCTATCAACATCAGTCCAAAAACAATAGCCATTGCTGTGGTGTCGTGGCCCTAAAAATACAAAACCAAATAAAAAAAAAAGAAATATTTCAACCGAATTCCCGTGAACAATGTTGTAATTTTCCAATTTCTCTAAAAGTCTAAATCGAATTTACAAAACTTTTGCAAATAAATTAAGATCTTCAGCGAATCGGACATAAATATGCATAATTCCAGACTCGTTCAACAGAACTCCAAAATTGGCTGAACTTTGTCCACGAATTTATTTTAGAAAAACATAAAGTTGGATTTTATTTATATAGCTTTTTTAAAGTATCCTAGAAAATTATATCAAAGAGCTCATCCAAAAATATTTATCGTGGTTATCTGGAATTTCGAAAAGGATACAGTTTTCACATAGTGGCTTATCACTACACTACTACAACAGCCCATAACGTCCACTGCTGGACATAAGCCTCTTCCATGATGGGAGGAATTTGCCGTAATCTCCATGCTTGGCAGGCGGATTGGAGATCGCAGTGATGAAAGACTAACAGAAAACGCTGCTGCCCATTCTCTGGTCTAGAGGCGCAAGGTGTTCTGCCTCAGACATTAGTCACCTTATACGACACCCGTGAGTGTGTGGTGGGATGGTTATATTCTACTCTGCCGGATACCACACGGCTAGCTCTGCCGGATACCACACGGCTAAGTGGCTTATAAAATATTATATGTATTTATTTATTTAGTCAAAAATACATTTTACGCTTACAGTGTTTAAGCCACAAATTAAGCACCTTACAATTTTTTCTACTGCAGCTCTATCAATACAACTACTTTATCAATATGTATTACCATGAAAACTTACCTCAAACATAAAGGTATTCACTTCTTCTCTTATTCCTTCCAGATCTATTTCTCCTTTATTCTCCGCTTCAAGCAACAGATCAAGCATTGCATATCTCTTCTTACCACCCACTGAAATATCATCTTCAGTGAAATCACTCTGCCCAGGTTTCCAATTCTTTTTCCTCTCCATTATGACGTCATCAGCGAAGGAATGAACTTTTTCTAGGCAATTCTTGAACCTTCTGCCGATTTTAAACTTTCGGAACAGGTATTCGTTGTGAAGCCATACTCTGGTTAGGCGGCCTAGTAGGAGGTTCCCAATTTCCAAAATGGCAGATTTGTATTCTAATGTTTTTGAGGACTTATCAGCGTCGAGTTGGGTTCCCATGGCGGTTTCTGGAAATATTTACGTTATTAAGCACATACATAATTTTGGGTGTCATCATCATCGCCCCAGAAAGAGGTGGCGAGACAATCTGGACGCGTACCACGAGGGCTGGTCCGAGGAGGCCCGGGGAAAGAGCACATGGAAGGAATTGGGGAAGGCCTTTGCCTAGCAGAGGGACAGTATAGGCTAAATAAAAAAATCATCATTCTTCCGCCCTAATTCTGATTTATTTGAGTTTGGCGCAGCATGTCTTATTTTTCCATAGTTCTCTTTTATTCATTCAAACTTCCTGGTCTTCTCAGAGCATCCGCAAGGAATCTTGGTGTTCCAAGTGTCTCTTCGCGAATCTGGGTAACGCCGGCGCCGCCGGTGCACTCAAAGAGCACATGCGCCACTGTTTCGTTTCCACTCGTTATTATACAGGTTGTAAACAACCTTATCACGAAGCCGTCAACCAAGCATTCTGTACATCAAAGTAAGTAAACTTTACGCAAAAATTATTGCTGGGAAACGACTTTTTTTGTGGGGTGAAAAATCATGTTTTGTGGTAGAACTCAATGTAACGTACTCAAAACATTGTGCTGATGGTTGGATTGAATAGTACGGGGGTCGTGGAGGTGTATATAAAGTAAATATATTACAATAAAAACTTGTATTAAAAAAAAAACTTATCATTGCCATTCAACGTAGCAATGCTGCCAGTTTTGTGGGCACGTTCCCGGATGACAGCGATGTGGAGATGCAATGTTCTTTGACGCCTTAGGTACTTAGTATATTATATAGGTACTTAGTTTTAGTCCTGATTTAGCCCTTTTTGTAAATATTAAGTTTGCTTGTGTCTTTAATATCAAAGGAGCGTGTTTTCAATTTCAAAATTCAAAGGAATCTTTGGTCTTCTGATCAAAGGAATCTGCGACCCGCTCCTTGTCGCTTCTTAGCCCTGTCTAAAAAGAAACCACGTCCTTCCTGTAATTTGTTTTTAAACGAAGTATTTACCCACCGATCGCCACAATTCGGAGAAAATCGAGATGCTCGTCTGTGCGACCTTCATATCCTAGGGTTAGTACCGGCTTAACTCAAGCCCTCCGCCATGTTTTTCCCAGGTAACGTGGCTTAAAAAAACTTTACAGATTCTGAGAGGCATGTTTAAAAGATTTACGATTGTCTCGGAAGCGGTTAACCGAATAATTTCTTGAAACGTTCAAAATGCCTGGAGAGTTTTAGGTTTAAATTAATTTAAGGTTGTAGCACTTAGATACCCGCAATTACAGACACAATTAAAATAACAATGCACCGTGCCCGATCGGGCACGGCTGGGGACATAAGGTGGCTCATTGCAGTTACGGTGGTTAAACGAAGATTACCCTCTAATCAATAAAAATCAAAATATTTTATTTCACATAGGTCTACATGGGCACTTATAAAACGTTGAGAAAAGGTGCACTGTTCTGGTTGGTTGTTTCCTATGGAGAAGAACCGGCAAATACTCCATAGTAACTCTGTTCGAATCATTTGGTATGACAATATTATCGGGACAATATTATAGGATAGCGTAGGCCTGACAAGCCTTTTCTTTTTTTTTTCGGATGGGAAATCATCAAATGACTCCTCCCGCTCTGGGCGGAGCAGGAGGGAGTGTCAGACTTTTACTGACTAAAACCTATCCATGTTCCTTCATCGCCCTTTGTGTTCCGGGGCCACGATCTCTTTCGAACAGTCCCGCAACCCCGGCAGGCATCGATCCTTGCAGACCCCTTCCTTTTTGCTGACTCCCTTTGAGGCACGCGTGGAACACGAACGCGCCGTCGACATGGCCTGTCAGGCCTGACAAGCCTAAGTATTAAACCAATTCTTACCACAAATAGTGAACAGCGTATAGTCACTGATGACTGGTAGCAGGTTCACCTCCGACCCCTCGAGGCCCTTGAGCTTCTCCACCAGACCTCGGCTTCTCTCCTTCATCACCACGGCGAAACTCTTCAGGATGTTGAAGTGGAAGGTCGGAGTCAGGATCTTGCGTCGTCTGTGCCATTTTGCACCTGGAGGAGAAATGTCAATTAAAAAAAAAGAAACCTGTCTACTATTTGTTGTGTCGACGAGTTTTCTTAAAAGCTCAGGTTTTTTAAGAATTGCCTGGCGGTGGTAAATGTAAGATTTGGTAACTAAGGCGGTTATCACAAGATACGGCAGTAATAGGATCTCACGTCGCATTGGCCGACCGCGTGGACGAGTGGTGTCGTCGGTCGTTCATGAGTAGTGTCAGTCAGCCAAAACGGAATATAGAATCACTTTTTTGTCCGTTTGTCTGTCCATTTGTCAAGACGCGTTCCTGAGAAAAAGGGTTCTCAGGAACGCGTGAAGTTATCAAGCTGAAATCTCCTTATGCTCCTGGAGCAGTGAAAAATAATACTTGTAAGTCAACGCGATCAAAACATAATAATAATATGACCGTATTATGTCGCATACTTTGCTACAACCGACATCCCGTTGACCAGCCCGGTTAGCATGACCACCGAAGAAACGAACCTTTAAGCACATGGAAGCATTGGAAAAGATAAAAATCTGAAAACCGTAAATAGTTTAATAACAAAATACCCAAGTTTAAACGAAAGCACGGGTGCGCGAGTCCAACTCGGATTTGGCCGGTTTTATTTTTTAAATGCCAATTAATGTCAGAAGGATCTGTGCTAGCATGGCGGGGTATCACCACATTCACTACTCGTAGATTCTACTCGGATTTTAATTTAACACACATTTCAGACAAGGAGAGTAATTAAACCGCACTGTATGTAACTAGTTTAATAAGCTGCGGTTTTAGAAATTTCGGAAAAAGCTGCGGATTAAAACTGGCTTACGAACTTCAAGCTTGTATGTGTAGAGGAGTAGGCAAGCTTGTGTGACGGAAATTAATTGTTACGCAGTTTACGTAAGCACACTTTATATCAGCTGCATCTAGATTGACTTCTAGTCTAACCGGCTGCATCTGAATACTACGAGAGGTATTTTACATAAAGCGACTTTTTATCTGACCTCCACATCCCAGTTAGTACTGGGTAACACGTTACACCGTAAGGCACTGCCTTTTAGATTTGGTAAAACGAAACCTTCGCAAAACACACTTTTGAATTAAAGTTTCAACAGGTTTGTTATAACGGATTATGTATCATCATCAGCCTATTAATGTTCCCACTGCTGGGACACAGGCCTCTTCTCTATGAGACGGATTGGGCTATAATCCACCACGCGGGCCTAGTGCGGATTGGTAAATGTCACATGTCTTCAATTTCTTTGGTTCTAGGACATCCTGGACTATCCTTACTATATTTTCCATCACCGTTTTGAGAGCAGTGGTGATAAAATAAATTACACAAAGTAATGTGCCTGTCTGGGTTCGAACCCACGACTTACTGTTCGTAAGCCGCCACCACTGGGCCACCGCTGCTCTCAAATATGTAAAACGACTTTTTTTGAGGTCACTGTCAAGCCCAAAACTTCGTGTAAAGTAAATAAAGTTTGTTTTTCTGTTTGTTTTCCGGAAACTGGTTGTGAAATTCTTAAACATTTTCAAAATTTATCAAAAATTTTACTGACTAAAACCCATCCATGTTCCTTCATCGCCCTTTGTGGCCCGGGGTCACGGTATCTCTTTCGAACAGTCCCGCAACCCCGTACTATTTTTTTTAAATCCTAACTTATATCTGTCATAGCAGTTTTATCTAACACTAAATAACACCTAAATGAACGCCTAAATATTATTGCACTGTTGTAATTTCAACAGCCAGCGCGAAGCCGAGCATTGAAAAGCCACCAGTGCACTCGTTTTAGTGAAAATGTCATCAAACGGCATCAATGTCCTGGCGTACTTCAAGTAATTCAAATCTAGTCTTACCAGAGCTCAATAGCAGTCCTGTGCCGAGCCAAGCTTCCATGAAGGTGTACGGTTTGCTCTTCTTTATGTTTCGGGAGTGAGACAACACGACCTGCGAACAAAATAATAACATACAAACACGTGTTACCTGCATCTGAACATTAAAATGGCCAGCGCACAAAATCGAACCAGATATATTCTAATGAGGCACCTAACAGCATCTTTCAAAGGACACATTTATAATAGACAGATAAGACTTCTTCACATTTGACAACCATTATTTTGTATTTCCATGTAACAACCTTATGGCCTTCCAACAATCTTATTTAATAAGACTGTTGGAAGGCCATAAGGTTGTTCCCTGAATGAAATCAAATCATTTTCAGGAACGTTGTTGGTGTTGTTGTTGCTGCCTGAACATTATCTACACTAATATTATGAAGAGGAAAGATTTGTATTTTTGTGTGTATGTTTGTAATGAATAAACTCAAAAACTACTGCGCCGATTTCAAAAATTCTTGCACCATTGGAAAGCTACATTTACCTTGAGTAACATAGACTATATTTTATCCTCGTACTTTCACGGGAACGGAAACTACGCGGGTGAAACCACGTCCGCTAGTTTGTTATATTGTAAGAGCGTAGATCAAATAATGCTTTGACTGATGAACATGCATACTCATAAATTTAAATTATATTACTATCTACACTAATATTTTAAAAAGGAAAGTGTTTAGGCCAATTTACTAGAATCCAAACCATTAGAAAAATGAAAATAAACTTTTTAATTGGGTATGATTGCACAGCGATGTTCCTTCTCCCTCGCACTACTGTGCAAACCTATTCCTTGGCTCTTCCCCACCCTTTCTCTCTGTAAAAGCGTTGATCAAATAATGCTTTACTGGTAAGTCTTTTTCTGGCACTTTCCTGAGTTGGCAGATGACGACACAGCCCAAAAGATTCATTCATCTCCTTAGAAATAATGCAGCTTAGTTCTTTTGACTTTTGATGAGTAGACTTCAGAGCTATTTAATCGGACTTATATATTGGTTACAAACTTTGTTTTGTTTAGAACGACTTTAGGTTTTCTTAATTCACTTAAATAATGGAAACAACTTATTTAATTGGAGTACTTCAGAAATGTATTGTTAGAGTACAATTATGTAGCGGTCTGCATAATTTGAACTTAGATAGCATTGCACAAATTGAATAGATTATTTATTCAAAATAGAATAGAATACCCGTCTGGAAAATTGTACAACAAAATTATTTATCCTGTGAATATATTATGTAGACATTCAATTAAATTGTACATAAAACAATATAGCTGCAGGTACATTGACTTTGTCCTCACCATCCGAATTATTTTTAAAAATAACTGCGAATGATATCTGTCTGTCTGCTCAGTTTTCACGCCTAAACCACTGAAGCGATCGTCATGAAATTTGACAGATAGGGGACCTAAGAAAGGAAATTGACTACTTATCATTTTGGATTGCAGACACAATAGCTTGTTTTAAACAAGAATGAATACCCAAATGAAAATTAAAAGTTTGTTACAATAAAAATGCTCTACGTTAAAAATAAATCGTCCATGCTGAATATTGCCCCTGGATTTATGGGAGTAAAGCTAATTCAACGTGGTGTGTACTGAACTCTTTGTTGCGACTAAATAAATAAAACAGAACAAATGGGGAAGTATTTCAACTACATTGTATTCGGCACGTGCTACGTTATATCCACTAAAAGTTTCATGTCGCAGCAACACCATTTTGATGTATGATGAAATATTGGAGCTTTCAGATATATACAGGGTGTAAACAACCTTATCACGAAGCCGTCAACCAAGTATTCTGTACATCAAACTATGTAACTTTACGCAAAACATATTTCTGGGAAACGACTTTTTTTGGATTATTCCAGAAATCCCCACTAGTCAAATAATCAGTGGGGATTTTTGGAAAAATAAACAACAATCCCCACCAAATGTTGTTGTTTCTAAATTGTTAAGAGTCCTATTAAATTTTTTAAGCAAATTCATGATTTTTGGCGCAGTAATTTTCAGCAGCAGTAAGATATTTTAATTATTTGCTTATGAATAACGATAGTGTCATTCTCTTTCTTGTAAGTTGGAGTTACACATTTTCATTTTTGTTTTCGTGTAATTGACTATAAATATATTACGAACTCAGTTTGCAAGAAAAACCGTTGGTGATGGAACTTTGACGCTCAAATTCACATTGTTACATTCAATTCTTATAAAAGTTAAAATTACTAAAAGATAAGTTGAATGATTTACTTGTTTATTGGAGTTCTAGAATTTTCTTAAATTCCTTGAGTTTTCAAGGAAAAAATCGTAAAGAAAGCGTAATTTAAGCCATAAATGTCTTGATTCAGCGTCCATTATATTCCAAATGAACTCAATTTTATCAAATAAAATAATATGATATAAAACTTCGATCTACAATGTATACGTTTCGTTAGTTTTCGTTTGTCAATATAATAAGACGAAATTACAACAAATAAAATTAAAGTACTATAATTCTGCGTCAATTCAGCTCGCTCCTCAGTCTCATGTCAGTATCGTCTCTAATTTTCGTCAATAACAACAGACAATCGTCTGGAGATCGTTATTATTATCAACTCGTGTACGCCGATCGAAATAATATGATCCAGGAAGTAAAAATCAAAAATTTGCAAAAAAAATGTAAAAGGACTCTTAAATAAAAAGTGCGTTAGTCAAACCGTTTAATTAGAAGCAAAAAGAAAAAACATATTTATTTACAAGTGCACACAACAAAACAAAAATCAAAATGAAATAAAACACCTAAAACTACTCAATAAAAAAGTAAAAAACTTCAAACTAAACAGAAAACAAAAGAAATAAAAAGGGCGAGAACTGAATCTGACGAAATTCAACATTTTGGAGAGGCAAATTGAACTTACTACAGTGCTACCACTTTTACCGGAAAACCTAATTGTGGAAGGCTGGTTCTATGTTTCCAGCCAAAGCCCAGACAGTCAAAACAGAGTTTTATTGGTGCATGTTCTTAGATAGGTGTTACGGTGATAACTCATCAGTTGTCTTCTCACGAGGGAACTCCTTAACGGTAAAAAGCAGGGATACGAAAATTTAAAGACGCGTTAATATTTGATAGATAAACATGATTTTTATCATGACCTGATCCTACAGCCAGGATTATCTGGGAACTCGTCAACGGTAAATAGCACGAATTCAATGATTACGACAAAACTAAAAAAATAATAATTAAAAAAACCTTTTCAAAAATAAGCTTTTATAAAAATGCACTGAAAAGAAGAAAATAAACCTTTTTGCTAAATGAAAACAAAAAGCTTTCATAATAAAAGCTTGTCCCAACTAAGGGTCGGCACTTCCAGTCTAATCGGATGCAGCTGAATACTAGTATTTTTACCCAAGACGGAACGGAGAAGGTACCTATATGCGTTTGGGGTGAGAGAATGTTTGTTTTACAAATCCATGTTGCCATTTTTCTCCAAAACTACTAGTCCGATTTTATGCTCTCTAAAAAGTTTAAAATAAAAAGCAAAATTAAAAATTTTGAAAAAACCCTCGACGGTTAAAAGGTAATTGAAAAGGATAAAATAATTAAAAAAAAAAAACAACTTAATAAAAAACCCATGAATATCCGTCGGGAGCTGCCATCACTATTTTAAATTTCATCGTAAATAAAAATAAACATCATCATCAACTTCTAAAGGTCTACTGTAGAGGCACGACCTATCCATTAAGGGTGTAAGTATAGCGCTAAAAATCTCAAATTATTTAAATTACTATAAAACTGCAAAAATAGTTCATTTCATGGCAGCCCCCGACGGATATTCGTGGGTTTTTTATTACGTTGGGTTGTTTTTAATTATTATATACTTTTTCAATTACTTTTTAACCATCGTGGGTTTTTTTTTAATTTCTAATTTTGCTTTTTATCTTTTATTAACTTTGGTTTGAATAACGCATTTTTTGCTAAACAATTTAGAAACAAAAACATCTGGTAGCGATTGTTGTTTATTTTCCAAAAATTCTCACTAGGCTGAGATCATTTAACTAGTGGGGATTTCTGGAAAAAAAGTAACGATCCCACTGGTAGGGATTTGTCGGTGGGGATTTCTGGAATAATCCCTTTTTTTTGGGTTGAAAAATCATGTTTTGTGGTAGCTAGAACTCAATGTAACGCACTCAAAACATTGTGCTGATGGATGGATTGAATAGTACGGGGTCTTGTGGAGGTGTTTAAAGTAAAAATCTAACATTAAAAACTAGTACTTAAAAAAAAAAAACTTGTCAAAATGTTGGAACTTTGAACCCCCAATATCTTGGTAACTAAAAGGTTCCCAGGTATGGTGTAAAACAAAAAAAATATCGCAATGACAAGGAGAACAAGTGCCTTTCAGCTTCGTTAAGAGGTTTTATACACCCTTTATATTGCGTCTTATGTAAACTTAATAATAATTATGATCCGGAGTTCAGTTTTGAGTATGGATTTGGATGGCTATAAAAGTAGCGGAAGACCAAAGAAACGATGGATGGTCGTTGAGAAAGATTAAAAGAAAGAAAGAGTAGTAAGGGGTGAGGGGTCATGAGATGATGTCTACAGTTGGTGCCAGTTAAGATGAGAATAGCGGTCATTGACCCACCTACATTTATTTAACTTCTTAACTTTGAAAACCAAAAATAAGCCTGTTCAAGTCTGGAATCTTCATCTATCGTGATCTTCAACATTTTTGTAATGAAAAACGATACATGGTTTATTTGTTTTGGTTCGTAAGAAGAGATATTAGGGAAAGTTCAATGACCAATATTCTCATCTTAACACCACCACCACCATCTTAGCACCAACTATAATTATAGAGGAACTATCTGATGCCCGCGGATTCGCCCGCGTGGATGTCGGTTATCGCGACCAAAAGTAAAGCTCCCAGATGGCTATTTTTTTTACCGACACCTCCAACAAATATTTGTTGCCAATGTTTGTGTGTGGTGGCGGCCCCGACTTACGAACAGTAAGTCGTTGGTTCAAACCCAGGCGGGCGCATTACTTTGTGTAATTTATTTCATCACCACTGCTCTCAAAACGGTGAAGGAAAACATCGTGAGGAAACCAGCATGTCCTAGAACTAAAAAAATTCAAGACATACATCTACCAACCCGCTCTGGGCCCGCGTGGCCCATTCTCGCTCGTAGAGAGGAGGCCTGTGTCCCAGCAGTGGGAACATTAATAGGCTGATGATGATGATGATGTGTGTGTTGTTTGTTTGCCAATGTATACAAAAACTTGACAAATTATATACTTAAACCTTCCTCGAGAACCAATATCCATTGGTGAAAACAGCATGAAAATCGGTGCAGTAGTTTTTGAGTTTATCGTGAACAGACAGAAACGGCGGAGGACTTTGTTTTATAATGTGTACGTATAGTGATATGGCAGAACAAGACATGGGGCAACGACCCCAAATACATTGCGATAATGGTAGAAGAATGATGATGTTCCGGAAAGAACCGGTTATCGGGTTTGAATAGGCTTGTGTCCTGAAAAAATCTAATCAGTCCGTCAGTTAGATTATCAAATAGAGGAGCTCGTGGCTAAGTAATAACAGCCACTTGGGTCGATCTTAAGGTTAAGCCGTGCTTGCCTAGGTTGGTCTGTGGATGGGTGACCACCCATGACATACCGAGTTTCCTTCGTGCCTCGGAAAGCACGTTAAGCCGTTGGTCCCGGCTGTCATTTGTGAGCTTTGGCAGTCGTCACAGGCAGTGTGGTGGCCCAAAAAGTCTGACAACCAGTCTTACCAAGGGGTATCGTACTATCCAGTACTAACTGGGTTGTGGAGGTCAGATAGGCAGTCGCTCCATGTAAAATACTGGTATTCAGCTGCATCCGGTTAGACTGGAAGCCGACCCCAATAAAACTTGGGAAAACGCTAGGCAGATGATGAGTTAGATTATCAAAAAATATTTGACACATATTTTTTCTTTTGCTACGTAAACCAAAATTGACGAAAATACGACGCTATTAAAATTCTCAATACGTCACACCGTGCTATAATTTTTAGTGCGTTGTGACGTCACGAGCCCCCACTCTCGAGTTTTGATGCGTTTTATCTTTGTCAATATTCATTGATTTACAAAATATGCATGTCCTTTATTTTCCAATGCTCTAATTGCAAATCCATTCAGTCCATCAGGGACTGAATAGATTTGCAATTTATTGATGGTGGAAACTAGCCTATTGTGCCGAACAAACTTCAATTATGGTGAATACCGAATGAATCCGAAATCCCGGAATTATTATAATAGCTTTTGATTGGGATTGATTGTTTTCAGAATGCTCATACACGTGTGTCTATCAGATCATATTTAATTGTGGAGCTTGCAGTTTATTCTACCTAATAACCTTGGAGGTTAGCTACCAACTATAATAACCGCAAACATATTTATGAATGAATATTTACTGATCTAGGTAAATAGGCAGTAAACAGGTAAAGGACTTTTTTTTTCAATCATTATGTTTTGGTGGAGCAGACATTTCCTCTCTCCTCTACCTCTGAGAAAAAATTACGAAACCAACTCAGGTGTTAAGATCTCTTTAAAAAGGCCATTTTTAGGGTTCCGTAGTCAACTAGGAACCCTTATAGTTTCGCCATGTCTGTCCGTCCGTCTGTCCGTCCTCGCTTAATCTCTGTGACCGTAAGCACTAGAAAGCTGAAATTTGGTACCAATATGTATATCAATCACGCCGAAAAAGTGGTAAAATTAAAATTGGAAAAAAATGTTTTATTAGGGTAGCCCCCCTATATGTAAAGTGGGAAGTGTTTTTTTTTTTTAATTTCAACCCTAACGTGTGATATATTGTTGGAAAGGTATTTAAAAATGAATATTTCGGAAATAATCGCTCCAAAAGTAAAAAACAATGTGTCCCCCCCCCTCTAATTTTTGAACCATAAGTTTAGAAAATATGAAAAAAATCTGAAAAGTAGAACTTTATAAGGACTTTCTAGGAAAATCATTTTGAACTTGATGGAAACAACAGTTTTTGTACAAAAAAGACAAAAAGTTGTACAAAATAATTTCTGGACTAAGTTTGTAGTATATTCGTATAAGAAAGCATTTTTACATAATGGATACCCATCTTTAAACTCATAAGTGGGAACACTTATTGTGACGGACGGGAAACTACGGAACCCTACACTGAGCGTGGCCCGACACGCTCTTGGCCGGTTTTTTTTAAACAAATCGAGTAACTTAACGTGTACATTAATTTCCGTTATAAACTGACGCAAAAAAATGTATGTACCTAACCATAAGATCTCATGCATTATGTCGTGTAAATGTTGTGATATTATTATTTTACGGATGTACTTTAATTTTTGAAGTGAAATCTTGTTTATGCGCGTTGAGCACTTTTTGAAAGAATAAAAATCATGGAACTCGCGTGACCGTCACGTACGCTTTTCGTAGCACTCGTAGCCGTCCGTTACGGTGTAGTACCACTTAGCGTGCGCGGGGCACTGGGTACTGGGGTGGGACCTGAGGAGGGAGGGGGAGGGGGAGGGGGTAGGGGACGGGAGGCCGGGGGGAATAGAAAATTAACACATCATCATCATCATCTTCCTGCCCTTATCTCATGTTACTTGGGGTAAAAAAAAAATAACAAAAAAATTGCACCCAGCTCGACGATACAATTCACAAGTTACTTAGCTTTCGCTTCTATCGGCAATCCCCAAAGACTGCCCCGCATGTTTTTTTAGGGTTCCGTACCCAAAGGGTAAAAACGGAACCCTATTACTAAGACTTCGCTGTCTGTCCGTCTGTCCATCCATCTGTCCGTCTGTCCGTCTGTCTGTCACCAGGCTGTATCTCATGAACCGTGACAGCTAAACAGTTGAAATTTTTACAGATGATGTATTTCTGTTGCCGCTATAACAACAAATATGAAATATAGTCAATGGTACGGAACCCTTCGTGTGCGAGTCCGACTCGCACTTGGCCGGTTTTTTACACTGACCGACTCGTTGACTGAATCACATTGTATAGCTACCATGATGACCAAATACATACCTCAACGTCCTTCACGTTAGACACGTGCAGGATCCGTCTCTTCATGATCTTTATGACGTAGCGGTCGCCAAACTCGTTGTGGTACTGCCGCATTTTCAGGAATAGCCCGCCTGAAACAAATTAAATAAGATATTTAAAATGATGTATATAATGTCATTAGGGCCGGACTCCACCGAAGCTGAGACGAGAGTCATCCTCACCTGCACGCGCCGAAAGGCGGCGGCTGCCGTCTGGCAGCGTGGTGCTCCCTGCTAGACAACGAACGATGCTATGGCGACCGAGCAATAGCGGGATAACTATACACCCATCCGGGCAACTGGTTTGGAAGAGGCTGCAGTGGCCTTAGGGTCTAAATAACCCTTAAAATGTCTGGTGAAGAAGGCAACGGGAAACCACTGCACTAATTTCCCATGAGAGTCACAATGGATTTAAGAAATAGCGATCTAGATCTGTTGAGCGCTCCGGCTGACGCCCGGCGCCACTAAACCGGAGATGGTGGTGTTAAATGTGCTACGACGTCGCTTGGAAAGCCTTGCAGAGAATGATTGTGCAAACTGCCAAACAGAACATGCTGCCAAAACCCACCATGAAACCTTTTATATCTACGAAAACCGCTGACCTAATTTTTCGTAGACGTGAGTTGAAGGAAAAAGGTCTAACCATACTCCTGTGTGCTGAGTTGGTCGTATAACCTCCTGTTCTCCTGAACAGGAGGTTATACGACCAACTCAGCACAGAGGTCCAGAAAAATTGCCGCAAAACCTATGACCAACACATCAACAACGTCTGTGCTGATCTCGAACAGAATTCTGCAAAACATCAGACCAGAGATCTTTTCCGCAAGGTCAAAGAGCTGACTAAATCTCGTATTGCGAAAACTTGTACAATCGCAGATGAAGCAGGTAACATCCTCACTGACAAAAATCAGGTTCTGGAACGCTGGAAACAGTACTGCACAATACTTTATGACACCGGTCAACCAATCACAAACGGCGTGCAGACCGATTCTTTACCACACAAGAACCCAAAATTCTGCAGTCAGAGGTCGAACATGCCCTTGGATGTCTCAAGGATAGAAAATCTCCAGGTAAGGATGGAATTCCCGCCGAATTACTTAAAAACCAAAATTCCAAAGGTGTCAAGCAGATTTTAAACATCTGCAATTCTATCTGGAAGACCAGGAGATGGCCCGAAGAGTGGACAGAGTCCGTGTTTATTCCACTTTATAAAAAAGGCTCTACCAAATACTGCAGCAACTACAGGACCTTGGCACTTATTCCACATATCAGCAAGATACTCCTGTACATCATTAACAGCAGGCTAAGACACTTTCTCGAGCCACAAATTCCAGCAGAACAAGCAGGTTTTGTTAAAGGCAAAGGCACGCGGGAACAAATCCTGAACGTTCGCCAAATTATTGAGAAGAGCCGGGAATTTAACAGCCCTGTATTGTTATGTTTTATAGATTACACCAAAGCCTTTGATTGTGTGGAGTGGGACAAGCTGTGGGAGGTTCTAAGGGACATAGGAACGCCACAACATCTTATAGACCTAGTCCGATGCCTCTACATCAACAACCGCTCTTTCGTCAAAATAGACACCGACTGTTCAAATGTGTTCTCCATCAAGAAAGGCGTTAGGCAGGGATGCATCCTCTCACCTCTGCTCTTCAATGTGTACGGAGAGTATATCATTCGCAAGACTCTTGAGGGTTGGGACAAGGGATTTGCTGTTGGTGGAAAGAGTATTTCCAATCTGAGGTACGCTGACGACACCGTTCTCCTTGCTACAACTTTTGGCGACATGAAAGAGATACTGCACAGATTAGAGATGGAAAGTGGCAAATTAGGGCTTGCAATTAATAGGCAGAAAACCAAGCTTATGGTGATAGATCGTGCGGGAAAGCTATCAGGCGCATATAACATCCAAGGTCTCGATACTGTGGACAGTTTCGTTTATCTGGGGTCTAATATAAATAATGAAGGTAGTTGCGTCCCAGAAATAAAACGGCGGATAGCCATGGCTAAAGATGCTATGACACGCCTCCAAAAAATCTGGAAAAATCGTGGTATAAGTTTTAAAACGAAAGCCCGTCTGGTCAGAGCACTAGTTTTCCCGATTTTCCTCTATAGGGTTGAGACGTGGACAATCCAAACAAGAGAAAGACAGAGGATAGACGCATTCGAAATGTGGTGTTGGAGGCGGATGCTCCGAATTCCATGGACAGCCAAACGCACAAATGTGTCTATCCTTTCCCAACTTGATACCAAGACCCGATTGTCTACAGTTTGCCTTCAGCGTATTTTGACCTATTTCGGCCACATAATGCAAAGAGGAGATAGCAGCCTTGAAAAGCTGGTCATTGTTGGTAATACCGAAGGCAAGAGAGCGCGAGGCCGGTCGCCAACACGATGGTCCGACCAAGTAAAAGAGGCTATGACCTCAAGCAAATTTCAGCACGTGGTGATAGCAACTTTGGACCGGAGTAGATGGAGGCAGATTATCCGTTTAAAGGGTTCCAGTGACCACGATCCTCAGTAATGAGGGACCGATTGAAGAAGATAATAGGTGTTAAATTAACGGATCGTGTTCGAAGCACAATACTGCGCTCCAAGACAAACATAGCTGACGTGGCTCAAAAGGCTGCTCAACTCAAATGGGTCTGGGCAGGTCATGTCTGCCGCATGCCGGACAAACTGTGAGCCAAAATAGCAGGAAACTGGTGCCCTGACACAGTGAGGCGGGGTCGCGGCAGGCCACGAAGGAGATGGTGGGACGAACTGAACCAGTTCCGTCTGAACTGGAAAGAGGACGCGCGAGTTCGCGAGTAGTGGAAGGAGTGGATCAGGCTTTCGCCCAGGAGTGGGATAGAGCAGGCTAGAAAAAATAATCGAGTAGGTACTTCTTGTCCTGTAGCACAGGTGTTTTTTCAACTACAGAAAGAAACTAATTGGTGGCTCAAATTTTGTGATTTCAGATTGTGTATTAACTGAAAAAAATACAATTTATCCATTAAATCCCTTGAAAATGTTAAAGTGAAAATCGACAAAATTCGTACAAACCCTTGATTGATCAAATTAAACACTTTCCAGGAAAATTAACGTTAAAGTGATCAGAATCAGAATGCTTTATTTGTAAACATAGGTTAAATTACAATAATGGTGTTACAGATAGGTAGGTCCTCTATGTTTTGCCCAGAGGCGTACAAATATATTTAATTACATTGTCTTTACTTCTAGCAACAATTTAGCTTTTAAAATAATTATCATGAAGTGGTAGAATAATATAAAATTATGTAGACTTTCACATTGGTAATAAAATCAATTAATAGATAGGTACATGCATGTCAATATAAATAAATAAAGAATATAATCAATTTCAATAAAAATGTCAAATAGATTAATCAGTATAGAGAATAAAATCGATTTCAATAAATGTCAAATATATTAGGTTACATCACTTAATTAAGTGTTAGTGAACGTCTTCGAGAGGATTCTGTTAGTAAAAAGTATCGGATATTAAATTAAAAGATTTGTAAGATAGAGATTTTGTGAATTTCAGGATTAAGGAGGAAACCCGGTG
Organism: Xestia xanthographa; assembly: GCA_905147715.2. Taxonomy (NCBI): domain Eukaryota; kingdom Metazoa; phylum Arthropoda; class Insecta; order Lepidoptera; family Noctuidae; genus Xestia; species Xestia xanthographa. The sequence continues at coordinate 4,185,796 of LR990661.1, read as the reverse complement.
AAGAACAAATTAGAATATATAGATCTGACATTCGGTGGAGGATATATTGACTGCCTCGTTGGTCTAGTAGTCGAGGACTGCTAGGTCCTGGGTTCAATTCCCGGGTCGTTAAAGTGTTATTAGGTTTTGCCATCAGGAATTGCTCAGTAGCAGCATCCATACTCCATAGTATGGATTCGTGCCTGCTTGATGGCAATAGGCCCGCCCCTTTTACAAGGGACTTCAAACATAATTTGCGAAATGTGGGTGTACTATATGGGGTACACTTCAACCTAACCCTTCGGAGATTACAGGCGTGATGTTATGTTATGTTATTTTGTATTTGGAAGAGCTCGTAGCTTAATAATAACAGCCGTTCGGGTCGATCTTCAGGTTAAGCCGTGCTTTTCTAGGTTGGTCTGTGGATGGGTAACCGCTCATTACATACCGAGCTACCTCCTTGCCTCGGAAAGCACTTTCTTTGTCGTTTGTTATATATTTTGTATTGTATATTTATATAAATAATAGAACGGTCTTCATTTCGGTTTTTTTTTTTGCTAGCTTTCGTCAAAGCATAAATCTAAACTAAAATAGTTATGGCGAAATTTAAACGATACAGAGCAAACAAAAACAAGATAAAAATACAAGTTTGACATACTACTGCAACCAACATTGTACGTATATTCCCCGAAGTATTCACTGTCGTAGCACTTTCCTCTCGTAGCGTGCTACGACGTAGCTCGTGACTTTTAAGCTTCGCTACGACGTAGATCGTAGCTTATAAGCTACTCTTCGCAGTGTCTTAGTGCGGCTTATAGCATGTTTACCTACCCAGATTATATTATCCCATCAAAAACATATATGTGAAATGAGAGCCAAGTTCAATATTATGAAATATGCCTTGGTTGTTGACTTCAACGAAAAAAGAGGTGATATCTAAATGGGTGCCAAATTCAATGGTCAGTCCTGAAATTTGTTTATAACAACATAAAATATTTTATAACAACTTAAAATATCTTTTGTTCTTACATAAATCCAGATTTGGTTGTGAGCAGTGATATTTACAAACTATGACAAATTCTGATTAGTCAATGATAAATAGGCTCGTCCTTTCTAATATGACTTTTGTCATAACTGATGAAATCCACCTGCATATTGGGAGGATTAGGAGGAAACTTTACACCATCTTGTAATGCTCCCGATTACAGAATGACGTAAAGTTTAACATAACATCATCGTGTAATCCTCCCGATTACAGAATGACTTAAAGTTTAACTTTACATCATCGTGTAATCCTCCCGATTACAGAATGACGTAAAGTTTAACTTAACATCATCGTGTAATCCTCCCGATTACAGAATGACTTAAAGTTTATTATCTAAACTTCCGATTTTATTAGAAGAAAATTAGATAATATAGAATAATACTGAAATATTAAAATATCTTTGAACTAACTAGGTAAAGCTTCTGAATCAACAACTAAGGTAGGTACGATGTAATATTTAGATTAGAAGCTCTTATCGTTTTAATGGAAGTATTTATAAGTGCCTCACGAGAAGGTTTTCATTCTGAAATATTGGAGAATATTAAAAGCTATTAGTTAAGTACGTATAATTCATGAATCACTTGACTGAATGTAAAATTAATGGGGGAAAACTTAAATTTCATTTTTTTTTGTTTTTCTAAATCTAAACATAATTATGATACTATGTAAGACATAACCAATTACTAGATACGTTTTTAAGGTTCCGTACCTCAAAAGGTAAAAAAAGGAACTCTTATAAAATCACTTTCTTGTCCGTCTGTCACCACCGACTTTCTCAGGAACGGGTGGACCTAGCAAGTTGAAATTTATATCCGATACTGAAGTCTATAGTCTCTAATAAGTGTATAAAAATCAAGGTCCTGAGTCAACATGATAAAAAGATATGGGCAAATTTAGTTTTTCGCGAGAACTTGTAAGTACCAAAATTTACCTTAATTTTCAACTTTTTTTATTTTTCGGAATTTTACCGTTACATGTGCTGTAAGACCTTGTTTTTAACCAAAATTGACAGTTCTAGGTCAACCGGAAGTACCCTATTGGATTTAGGTCGAAAATCTATATGGTTGACCTAGAATCCCGAAATTTGGCGAGAAGCAATGTCTTACAGCAAAAGACGTGCGAAACAATTGATAAAGTGTGTCAACTCGTAACTATTTTAATCTTCATACATTAAATCCCATTTCGTCAACCATAAAACTGTTTTTTGTTCAGTACAGTCAGCTCCCAAAGTTACAAGGAAACCATTTGTTGATGTTGCTATTTTAGAAATTACGGAAAGGACAATGACCGCTATTCTCATCTTAACTGGCACCAACTATAAACTCACCTCTCTCGGCTGATAGGTCTAGTAATCACAAGCGACTGCTGAGCATGTGTAATTGGGTTTTTCCATCAGGAACTTCTCAGTAGCGGCCACGGAGTTTGGATTGGTGCCCAGTTGATGGCAATAGGCTCACCCTCTATTACATAGGACTTACCGGCGAAATGTGGATGTACTATTAGGTACACCTTTTAGGGATTACCGACGCGTGATGTTATATTACGATTAGTAAAGGAGACAGAAAAAAATAGTAGTGCGGTACATGGGAAACAGGTCATTGACCGCTAATCACACCGAAAAAGATAGATATATATAAAAAAAAACCGGCCAAGTGCGAGTCGGACTCGCGCACGAAGGATTCCGTACCATTATTATCAAAAAAGGGCAAAAAAATCACGTTTGTTGTATGGGAGCCCCCCTTAAATATTAATTTTATTCTGTTTTTAGTATTTTTTGTTATAGCGGCAACAGAAATACATCATCTGTGAAAATTTCATCTGTCTAGCTGTCACGGTTCATGAGATACTGCCTGGTGACAGACAGACGGACAGACGGACAGACAGCGAAGTCTTAGTAATAGGGTTCCTTTTTTACCCTTTGGGTACGGAACCCTAAAAAACCAGCCAAGTGCGAGTCGGACTCGCACACGAAGGGTTCCGTACCATTGACTATATTTAGTATTTGTTGTTATAGCGGCAACAGAAATACATCATCTGTGAAAATTTCAAATGTCTAGCTGTCACGGTTCATGAGATACAGCCTGGTGACAAACAGACGGACAGACAGCGAAGTCTTAGTAATAGGGTTCCGTTTTTACCCTTTGGGTACGGAACCCTAAAAATGATGAACGAATGAGTGTGTGTGTGTCTGGTAGTAAATGCCCAAGGTATTAAGTCCGCCTAAAGTAGTAGTGCGTGTAGTGTGTGTAGTGTGTAATAGTGCGTTATGGGCATAAAGTTTTAATAAATAAATGTACTTACGTGGAGTTATCTTCAAGAATTCTAACGCACATCCAATGATTGGACGTCGCGGCGGCCCAGGCAACTTGTCCAGAGTATTCTCTTCATCAGCTAGGAGTCTCCATAACACGAGGGTGATCAGACCCAGCAGTCCTAATGTGAGCAGCATCTTGTTAGCAGTTCATTACCCTTGATGTATCCTTCAAGATGATTAGGTAGGTATTGCGGTGGCTGCGAAGATTCGTCTGAGAATAAGAGACAAAGGAATATTAATTAGATAGGTGCTTGATGTAATTTACTGACGGAATAATAATTTAAAGACAGACTATTTATATTGTAGTAACTACAGAAGGTACACTTGCTATGGTCATCACAATTCTCTTGCCCTTTTTTTTTTTTTTTTTTTAAGGGACAAGCCCGCCACTCTGTTCCCAACCACTGTAACTCCTGAAAGCCAGAATCAACAGTGGCGACCACCAGAAAAGCGCCGAGACAATGAAGCTCGACGAAGTCCCAGAGAATGAATTTAACTGTCTTGGATCCCGCAACGAAATTAATCAGAAAAGTATAGCGGAGGAGTAGGAAAATCTGTAATTTCCACTTCCCTCCATATCAGCAGGAGACACAAAGAAACAAGGCCAATAGGCACAAAGGGACGTTCACAACTGGGATAGGCCCAGTTGCCTAGCACCACGGATAAAATATTAACATTAATGGGTCCTAAGTTGTGAGCAGTTATATTTGATTCCAATAATAGGTATGGCAAAAACGCTTGAACGCACGGAAATTTGTTCTAGTTTCTACAAGGGCTGTGTAGTAAATAACTCCGGATGTAACCTGTACACTATCCAACATAATATTGCGTTCATTCTGCCAAAGACTGCACTCCCATAAAATATGATGTGCTGATTGTTCATATTCGCAGTCAGATGTGGAACATTGACAAAGAGGCGAGTCAACAAGCTTGAAGGAAAATAATTTACTCTTAAAGTTACCATGACCGGTGAGAAATTGAGCAACACAGTGATCAACCTCCAGCCATGTCCTGGCCAGCCGTTCACGAACGGATGGAAAGAACTGGTGGAGGTTCTCTTGCCCTTATCCCAATTCATTTATTTTATCTTCGTTACAACAAACAAACAACAACAACAGCCCATAACGTCCACTGCTGGACATAAGCCTCTCCCATGATGGGAGGAATTTGCCGTAAACTCCACGCTTGGCAGTTAGATTGGAGATCGCAGTGATGAAAGACTAACAGAAAACGCTGCTGCCCATTCTCTGGTCTACGGAGGCGCAAGGTGTTCTGCCTCAGACATTAGTCGCCTTATACGACACCCGTGAGTGTAATGGGTTGGTTCTATTCTACTCTGCCAGATACCACACGGCTATCTTCGTTAACTTTTATTAATTTGATAAAACAAAAAACACGTATCCAATATTTCTCGATAATCTTACTGACGGACTAAACAGAATCATATTTTTTTACGATCTATTTGGCATCACCGTACACGAATGAACTGAGATACCGGAAGTCAGAGCAGACAGGAAGGAGCGCGCCATCTAGTGCTAAGACTCCAGGTGGCCTACCATGACGTCTTAAAGCAGGACTGTTTAATCTTATTCCGGAGTGAGAAAGAGATGGCGCTAGACGTCCTCTTTAGCTCCGTCACTTTCTCACACTGGAGTGACAATAAAACAATCCTGCTTTAAGACGTCATGGTAACCCCCCTGGACTGGAGAGACCACCGAAATCGCAGAACATGTATTCGGTTTTAAGGTTTATTTCACATAAATTTTAAGCCCTAAAAGGCAAAATATGACTTGTGCTTAAAACACCATTAGTAATCTGGTAGCACCTATATCCTATATTTTAGTGCAAACGTACCTACTTTTACTACAGGTTCGGTAGAGTCTGATGTACGTATAGTTTATTAGAGATCGCAGTGCGGACGCATTCCCAAGGTCAAATAAATTAGGTAGCGAAACAGTTGGAGCTAACCTTCTAACGAATAAATGATAGCGTGACGTTTGACAGGGGAGAATGGAAGAAGAAATGGTGTTGCGCCGACCCCAAGTAACATTTATTTATTATTTATTTATTTAAAATTACGTAAATAACACCTTAACAGCTATGACGCCAATGCAATGTTACTACTAAGATACACATACAAAAAGAAAAACAATAAGAAAAAACAATTGACACACATCTAAACATTCTCGATGCACTTCAGTGCTACTCCTGTGAACTTCATCAGACTGCAGTGAAATATATCTACCTCATCTGAAATAATATTTAACAGTCTTATGGCGCGAGACAAGGGGGCAAACATGAGATAAGGGTAGAAAGATGATGCTTGGAGCTAACCTTCTCAACTATTTTGTGGTAGTATTGAACGCCATTGATTGAATTGCTAACAGAAAACGTCTCAACTTCCCACAATGTTTAATTTATAATTGAAACGGAACGAATACAACGTTATTAAAGATATTTTATTCATGAAGACTAAATGAGTCTGTATTATTTAGGTATTTAATCCACAGACGCGCCATATTAGTGTTATCCTTCCAAAAAGGTCAGCACACAACAGTGCATGACAGTGATGTATGTTTAATAGATATAGCGATCCCACTGCTGGGACACAGGCCCTATAAGAGGAATTGGTCCATGTCTATGATTCACCTCCCAGGCCCAATGCGGACTGGTGGACGCCACGTCTTAATTTCTTTCCCTTCATTGTTTTGAAAGCAAAGGAGCTCATGGCTAAATAATAACAGCCGCTCGAGTCGATCTTTAGGTTAAGCCGCGCTTACCTAGGTTGGTCTGTGGATGGGTGAGCACTGACCACCAATAAATACCGAGTTTCCTCCGTGCCACGGAAAGCACGTTAAACTGTTGGTCACGGCTGTCATTAATGGATCTTTGACAGTCGTTGCAGGTCAGTTTGACAGTCAGTGGCCCAAAAAGTCTAACAACCAGTCTTACCAAGTTGTATCGTATTACCCAGTACTTACTGGGTTGTGGAGGTCAGATAGGCAGTCGCTCCATGTCAAATACTGATACCTATTCAGCTGCATCCGGTTAGACTGGAAGCCGACCCCAACATAGTTGGAAAAAGGCTAGGCAGATGATGTTTGTTTTGAAAGCAGTGATGAAATAAATTACACAAAATAAAGTATCTGCGCGAGTTCGAGTGACGACGTAGGTATTATGAACATCGAAGGAGTTTATTGTACCTCGCCGCTTCCGACTAATATAATAAGGCCCGGCGCATACTGACGGCAGACGGCACAGCATGCCAAAGGATCTTTAAGTGATGAATAAAAAAAAATTTTTTTCTTCATTTATTTAGAGGCTTTTATAGTATACTAGCGGATGCCACGCGGTTTCACCCACGTAGTTCCCGTTCCCGTGGGAGTACCGGGATAAAATATAGCCTATGTTACTCAAGGTGAATGTAGCTTTCTAATGGTGCAAGATTTTTTGAAATCGGTTCATTACTTCCGGAGATTACCCCCTACATACAAACTTACAAACAAATGTTACCTCTTTATAATATTAGGATAGATTATGATACAAGTGAGCTAAGTTGTGCAATATACACGAGGCTGTAGGTTGCAGCCCGAACCGTAGGCGAGGGCGTAAATCAGCCGAGTGTCTAGTGAGCAAGTTGCTCACGAGTTTCATACGCACTTTTTCAACACACTTGCGAGGAAAGAACAAACATGTATTGCAAAAATCGTTAATTATTTACCACACAGCAACAAATGCGATACAAACAAAATATGAAAATTATGGGAAATGGCGCGCAAGTTTTTTTTTTTTGCATGCGCCAAATGTAGCCATAGCCATACAGCCTACTTCGAAATTATAATTTTAGTGATAGGTAAAATACAAATACATTTTACCTATATCAAATTATTGTAAATTATAAATAATTTGATAACAATAAATGTTTTTCCGCCTTAATTATGGACACATTAATTATTTATTCCAAAAATGTAAATGGATTTTCAGCGACAGACCTCTTTGTTGTTTTGAAATACTGTTGGAATAAAGTTCTAATCAGCTTGCACTACAAAGCGGTTGTTACGTCAGTCACTGCGGCCGAATAGTGCGAAATAAGTGTTTTTTTTTTTATTTACAAAAAATCTATTGATTGGACTAAAAAAATAAAACACATAAGACCTGCTTTATAGTTAGTTCAGTTAGTATGCAAAGTTTCATGATCTTATTTGAAGTACTTTTTGAATACCAGTGGTTTATTGTTCGATTTGGAGGTAACTTTGGATTTTTTTTCTATCAAGAAAAGTTTATGGAATCGTGTTTTCGTCACACATAGTACCAAGCAACTTTACTATATATTTATTTTAAAATTAATGCTGCAGTGTTTTAGGCGTAACGGAGGATCATGCTAAGCCATTTGAGGGAGTTTAGGCCCTTAAGGATATCGTTGCAAAGCTACCGTCAGTTTGCGCTTATATTGTAGGAAAGGCGAAGGTTCCTCTGCCGTGCCGTGTCGCCAGTGTGCGCCGGACCTAACTAATGTTCGAAGCAAAAAGCCACTCATAATGAGTAATAAACAATAAGATCATTATATTTAGATATAAATATTGCAGTCTATTGAAACTGTTACCTTGAGAACAAATACTAGATTTTATTTGGCATGTTGGCAAGGTTAAATTATACTAGACAAAATCCTGATAAATTATTCAGAATAGATTAGATACCAATTATGTAATAAATTAAGGATGGTACGAAGCTTCGAGTCCGACTCCGGTATGTCGGAACTTCCGATTGATCTTACACCTCCGGTTCCGACTTCGTGTCCAATACTTTCGTAGGTTTTAAGGCGCTAAATTAGCAACTCTATTTGTGGTGGTTTAAACTTCGTTTGAAATACTGTTAGAATAAGGTTCTAATCAGCTTGCACTACAAAGTGGTTGTTACGTCAGTAATAATCGTCATGATAATGACGTCAGTCTTTATCTTTCTTCTGCCAGCATCTCCGACTCCGCCTCCGACTCCGATTCCGGTTTCGGTTTCGACTCAGACTCCAAAAAACTAGGTAAATTTAAAAACTCCGACTCCGACTTCGGTTCCGATAAAACCACCTCCGTAACATCCCTGGTATAAATACATATAATAATATGTTGTTCACCTTCACAAACAATTAACGTTATAAAACAAGATACAACTTAAACTAATTAAAACTGAATAATTAAAATGATTTGTATTGTTCACTTCCATACAAATCTGTTACAAAGATTTTCTATTTACAAGAGCTAGTCCTACTTCCTACTAAATATTATATATGCGAATGTTTGTGAGTATGGATGTATGGATGGATGTATGGATGGATGTATGGATGAATGTTTGTTAATCTTTCACACAAAAACTACTTAACGGATTTGGATTAAATTTTGCACACAAATAGTTTATCACCTGTATTAACACATAGGATACATTTGTCTCGGTAATTGTGATCCTGTGGGACAATTATAGAACTTCACGCGGGTAAAACCGTGGGCATCAGCTAGTCTAAAATACGACTCCTTCCCGAAAGAGTAAAACTAAAATTACTCGTTCCAAAAATAACTAGCGATGGAAAGATGTCAAAGTTAAAGTCGTATTTGTGAACAATAGGTTAGGTTAATAAAAAAAAGGTTAGGTGGGTTATCTCTTACCTCATTACTTATTATTTTTGTATTGTCAGCTGTGAGACACCCAAACAAAATAAAATAAAAAATAGAGATAGAGTATAGGTCGGTGGAGGCTGGTGGAGGCTGGTGGACTACCTCGTTGGTCTAGTAGTCGCCCTATTGATGGCAATAAGCTCGCCCCCTTTTACATGGGACTTAATCATAACTAGCGAAATGTGGGTATAGGTATTAAGGGATACAATTAGGCTAGGCTGGTTTTCAAGACATCATCACCATCCAGAGGCGTATCTAGCCCATATGACGCCCGTGTGCAAACATTACGCTACCGCCCCCTAGTAAGCGCACGGTCGGAATGAAATGGGTATAAAGTACAAGTAACCACAAACTGTCAAATTTCCCCATTAGATAATAAACTCTATTGTTTGGAGATTGTAACAAGAAGGTCTCATAGTGTACATGGACCTTAACTATAGAGTGTATAGCCACCTTTATAAAAAGACATGACGCCATCTTGTATCACTGCTCGAACTGGGATTGTCTGGAATGTTGTGTTAATTTGCTTAGATGTTCTTATGTGGTCATTAATAAATAATAACTGTTGTGATTACTTCAACCAGCTTTAATTACTATCTCCCGAAAACCCACTAAACGTTACATGGTGTCAGAATTGGAGACGAGCACAAATTGTAAAAATGTCGTCGGATGAAAAAGCAACCGCATCAAGCACAGGATCCAGCATGAAAAATGTTTCAATAAATGGAAGCATGCCAGCCTTAAAGTTAGATGGAAGTGTTAGTCACAATTGGCAAAAATGGAAACAGCAATTTAAAATATTTATGAAAGCGAGTGGCATGATTCACGAATCCGAAGATAGAAAAGTCAATGTCTTTCTACATTTCATTGGCGGTGCAGCTTTAGAAATATTTAATACATTTGGCTTGGATGAAGATAATGTCAAATATGAAAAAGTAATTGAATGCTTTGATAATCACTTTATCCCTAAAGTGAACTTAATGATAGAAAGTCACAATTTCTTTACTTACAAACAGGAAGAGAACCAGACATTAGATGAATTTGTAACAATATTGCGGCAGAGAAGTGCTTCTTGTGAATTTAAAGAACTTAGAGATCGTCTAATCATGGATATTTTTGTTTGTAATATGCACCCAAAGTACAAAAGCATACAAGAGAAATTGTTAACAGAAGACAAGTTGGATCTAGATAAAGCAATATCTATAGCCAAGACTTTAGATATGTCACAGAGAAGAGCACAACAGTTAGAGTCAAGCTGTGCTGTTATGCAGTTGTCTCAGCATCAGTCGTCAAACCGCAGTCAACGTCAGCCATCAAACCACAACCAGCAACAGTATACAAATCGTCACGAGTCAAAGACAGGAGCACAGACAGCAGCATTGAAGTCACAATCGTCAAAATCCCAGCAGTCATCAGCAAAGTCATCACAATCAGCATGTACTAGATGTGGTCAAGTACACAGATTCAAGTGCCCTGCAAGCAATGTTCAGTGTAGAATATGTAACAAAGTTGGTCATTATGCTAAAATGTGTTTTAGGAAAAAGGTTAATTTAATAGATAAGGAAGAAGAATCTCCTGATACACAATTTTTTATTGGTCATTTGAAAGGTAATATGTCAAAAAACTCAGGTGAGTGGTCAGTCATGGTACAAGCAAACAATACAAGTTTTAAATGTATATTAGACACTGGTAGTGATGCTAATGTTATGTCTATAATTACCTTCAATTCATTAAATTTACCTAAAAATATATTGTCACCCTGTCAGTCTAAACTAACATCATTTAGTGGTAATAATGTTAAAATCATTGGACAATGTGAAATAAAATGTTACTTTGTTCTACAACAAAAGTCACAATGTCATAATATTATGTTTATTATAGCCGATGTGTCTGCTCCTACTGTAATAGGCAGAGATACCTGTAGTGAGTTAGGTATGATAAAAAGGATCTATCATGTACAAAGTCAAGTTACTCAGTCAAGTGAAAATGGTTGTCAAATGAATGTCTTATTGTCTAATTATAGTAAATTGTTCGTGGGCTTGAGCTGTCTACCTGGTGAGCTGCATATGACTGTCAACCCCGACATACCTGCCAAGGTGGATGCGCCACGCAAGGTTCCTTTTGCACTTCACGACAGGCTGAAAAGAGAATTGAGAGATATGGAGGAACTGGATGTCATAGTCAAGGTGACTGAACCAACAGCATGGGTGAGTTCTCTTTTACTAGTAGAAAAGAAGAATGGGCAACTCAGAGTTTGCCTGGATCCAAGAAATCTAAATCAAGCAATACAAAGGTCACACTATCCTATACCTACCTTAGATGTGGTAAGAGCCAACTTAGCCGGCTCTACAGTATTCTCAACCCTGGATGCCAGCAGCGGTTTCTGGATGATTCAGCTAGACGAGGAGAGTTCTAAGCTCTGTACATTTAATACACCTTTTGGAAGGTACTGCTTCAAACGTATGCCTTATGGTATAAGTTGTGCACCAGAACATTTTCATAGAATAATGACAGAAACATTTGGAGACTTACCAGGTACCTTAGTATATTGCGATGATATTTTAGTACATGCACCTACTCTACAAGAACATAATGTCAGGTTGGAAAATGTTTTTAAAAGAGCAAAGGAAGTCAATATCAAGTTCAACAAAAATAAATGTATTTTTGGTGACAACCAGATTAAGTATTTGGGTCATATCTTCTCTAGAGATGGGATATCTCCGGATCCAGAGAAAGTTCGTGCTATCAAAGAGATGCCAACTCCAACATGTGTCAAAGATCTTCAACGCTTTCTAGGCTTATTAAATTATCTTGGTCCATTTATTCAAAATCTAGCATCAGAAACAGAACCTCTTAGAGAGTTACTTAAAAAGTCAAGTCAATGGCAATGGAATTCCAGTCATGATGCAGTATTTTGTCGTCTTAAAGATATTATCTGTCAAGCACCTGTCTTAGCACATTTTGATGTTAAAAAACCTATAGTCCTGTCTGCAGATGCAAGCAAGTCTGCTGTTGGAGCTGTTTTATTACAAAATGGACATCCTGTTTGCTATGCATCTAAAACTTTAACATCAAGTCAAGAAAGAATGGCTCAAATAGAGAAAGAGCTATATGCAATTGTCTTTGGTTGTACTAGATTACACCAATATCTTTATGGTCAAGTTGTCATTGTAGAAACAGATCATCGTCCACTGATCACATTATTCAAAAAACCTTTAGCAGAGGTACCTACCCGTCTACAGAGGATGATGATGAAATTGCAAGCTTATGATCTTAGAGTCGAATACAAACCTGGATCTCAGATGTTTATTGCTGATACACTGTCAAGAGCCGCCTTACCTGAAACAAGCGAAGACCCAGTGGATGAAGACATGATTATCCATGTTAATATGCTTATGAATAACTTACCTGTTTCAGCAGATAGAGTAAAATGGCTAGCCCAAGGTACTAACAGTGATGAAACTATGCAGTTGCTGAAAAAGTACTGTAAAGAAGGATGGCCTGTATCCAAGTCACAAGCACATTTGATGACACACCCGTACTGGAACTATCGACATGAGATACATACTGAAGGAGATTTAATTTTTAAAGGTAGTAGTCTTATTATACCTACTGATCTTAGGAAGGATATCTTGAAAATTATTCATAGTGGTCATCAAGGCATAGAAAAGTCTAAGAATTTTGCAAGAGGAAATGTATTTTGGCCTTTAATGTCCCATGACATAGAAAACTTAGTAGAAAGTTGTACTGCATGCTTGTCACACCGAAATGCAAATCCCCCGGAACCTTTAATGTCACATCAAGTTACTACATTCCCATGGGAGAAAGTTGGCATTGACTTCTTAGATTATAAAGGACAAACATATGTTGTAATTGAGGATTATTATTCTAATTATATAGAAATTGCAAAAATGCATAGCACTAATGCCAAAACTTTAATTGAAGTATTAAAATCAGTTTTTAGCCGTCATGGAATACCTCTGGAATGCATGTCTGATAACGGACCACCATTCAACTCCATTGAATTTCAAAAATTTCTTCAAGATTGGACAATTCAGCATACAACTTCTAGCCCATATTTGCCACGATCTAATGGATTAATAGAATCTGGAGTTAAAATAGTTAAAAGAATTTTATCTAAATGTCATGAGTCAAATACTGATCCCTACTTAGCATTGCTTCAGTATAGAACTACTCCAAGAGGCAAATTGCCATCACCATCCGAGTTACTGATGTCACGTCGACTGAGAACGCAGTTACCAACAGCATTACACCATCTACAGCCTAAAACCGTTCCAGTTGAAGATTACATGAAGTTGAAAGCATCTGAAAAAGAAAAACAGAAATTATACTATGACAGAAAAACAAAAGAATTACCAATGTTGAAGGAAGGAGATGATGTTATGTATAAGAAAGACCCAAATGCGAATTGGATTCCTGGAAAAATACTGAAATATTCTGAAGAGCCAAGATCATATATAGTTGAGACATCGGAAGGTACATTTCGAAGAAATAGACAACATTTGGTTCCAGTGGCACAACCAATTCCTGTTTCTCCTCCATCCAGTGTACCACCACCTGTAACATCAGAAAGTGATCGAGATACTGTCACTGTTCAGGACGATGGGATAAAAACAACTCGATATGGTAGACAGGTCAGGCTCCCAGCTAGGTATGCCGATTGATTAATTATTTTTAATTGTAAAAATAACTTTAAAAAAAAAGGAACGTGTAACAAGAAGGTCTCATAGTGTACATGGACCTTAACTATAGAGTGTACACTTTATAAAAAGACATGACGCCATCTTGTATCACTGCTCGAACTGGGATTGTCTGGAATGTTGTGTTAATTTGCTTAGATGTTCTTATGTGGTCATTAATAAATAATAACTGTTGTGATTACTTCAACCAGCTTTAATTACTATCTCCCGAAAACCCACTAAACGTTACAGAGATGAAAAAGAAATTTGCCGGTTTTGGATACCACGATGTGTTGTTGACTGTAAATTAGAAGTATACAGGATGTTCTGGTGTTTACCCTAACAAGTCAAAACCTACCCATGTGTTATGGGTGGATTGTATTTATTTATTTATTCCCTTATTCGATAGCTCAGTGTGGCTAAGGGATTTACTTGGAATCAAAACTCTTCGATGATTTAACACTTTTAATTACCTGTAACAATAGAGCGGGCATATTACTTAACACAAACTGATTTACACAATAATCACAAGAACACAATAATCACAAGAACATAATAACTCAAATATACATAGGGCACGTGGGACTCACAATAAACACTTAAAACTAAACACTTGTAAATAGGAAAAAAAAAATGAAAAATGAAAAAGTGTGGGCCAAGTTCACCGAAAAGATAACAGTCTGATTATCTAAAAACAGCTGTTTAATACACATTTTCATGTTCAAAAATGTGTTTTAAACAGCTGTTTAAGGGTTATTCACAAAAATATATTAGAACTGTTATATAATTACCCCCGCCAAACTGAAAAAACTGTATAACTGTATTTAACTGAGTTGGTCGCCTGTTCTTATATGAAAACATCATATCGCATGTAGTGGCGGGGCCTCGCTGTACTCAGGACCCTCTAGCCATTCATTGCCCTTATAATGGACTTTCCCAACGTTTCGTAGGTCGGTCAAGTTTCGACTTGTCGGAGGCTCCGCCCACAACACGCGATGTGATGCTTCTTAACCATAATATTATATGGTAACGTTTTTGATTTAACATGAAACTATCATTTTCGCTACCATATAAGGTAATGATATGTCACAATATGTTGTCTCAATAAAGTTTATACCTTTTCCGCCTTGTTCGGGCCTATTTTTTTCTTTATTAAACCTTATTATAGCTAATTATCATTTAGTAATACAATGGAGCTCGGCGTCTGTTACATCTCTCCCCCCGGCGTAGCCTGCGCAGCCTCTTCTTCTTTGTGCAGCACGACGAGCTTGCTGATGGGACGCTTGAAGACGCCGGTTCTCGTTCGCACGTCGACCACCCTGCTTCTCGATGACTCCCATCGGCCACACGTTCCGTGGTAGTGTGCTGTCGACGACGATGACGACGTCGCCGGTCTCCGGCGGCCGTCGGTTGCTCTGCCGTTCGCCGCGGGGTACCAATGTGGGGAGGTACTTCCGCAGCCAGCGTCGCCAAAAGTGATCGGCAAGGGCCTGGCTGGCCCGCCAAGCACGTCGGTCGGCCTCGTCACAAGGCCCGGTCGAGGGTAGGCCCGTGGAGGACCCCAATAGGAAGTGGTTGGGGGTGAGGGCCTCTGGATCGGTGGGACTCACGCTCGCAGCCTCCGGCAGTATGTGCAGGCTTTTTCGATGGCCCGCACCGTGGGCCGCAGTTGGATGATCCAGTAGCGCTGCCGCAGGTCGTTCGTTACTCGTTCTCTGTTGGCATGACCAGCGGCGCAATGCTCGCGCATTACTATTAACTTACTGACCTGATGGCGACCATCCAAAATGATGGGTCGCTTGACCTCCACTGGCGCGTTTGAGGCTTCAATACGTCCTCGCACGTGCAACAGGCCGTCTTCGATTACGGGGTCCAGTCTGTACAGGCGACTCGCCCGGGTGAGGGGGCGGGCAGACCGGATCTTCTGTAGTTCGTCTGCGAAGCTATCCCGCTGTGCTTTCAGCAGGAGCTCCTTCTCGGCGCGCTCTATGCGCCGATGTTTTAGTCGAGTTGAGACGCGGCGGCACGCGTCTATGAATGCCAGCACGCGTGCAGCAGTGCGCACCAGCGTCTCGTATTTTGAGAAGCGGGCAGGATCGGGCAGCCAGCTGTCTTGTTCAGGGTTCGGCGCGATGTGCAGGGCCTCCTCTTCAGTGTCTTCTGTCGCCAGCTTCCCGGGCCAGTCCTCCTCCGGCAGGTCCAGGAAGCCCGGTCCGCGGAACCAGCGGTTGGTCGCGCTGATCGGCGCGTCGGTGAGTCGGGTGGCCTCATCCGCCACGTTATGCTTCGTAGGCACTGTTCCATGCACCACCCATCCCAACTTCGTTCTTGAGGCAGCTGGCTGATTGGGGCCGCCGACTCGGAGTTCCCTGGTCACTGTTTAAGCATCAGTCCCACCGTTGGCTCCAGTTAATTCGGCGCAACTCGTAGATAATAAGATTTTAGCTATAAGTATTTTATCAGGCGTTTATTTCACTGTCCTTGCTTTCATATTCAATGTCAAATCAAATAAAAAAAAAATCAAAGTTGGCTCACTGCGTGCTACACACTGAGTTTTTTAATTCCCTATATTCCTGAGAAGTTCCTTCAGTTTTTATACATGGTCCATCCGAACCGGATAATATATTATTCACATATCAGCGAAGTGGAATAAGCTGAATTGGATATTTTGGATATTTTATATTGAAAGAGTGCTGGAGTGACGAGGTGAAAACACGTGCTTGGAAGAAGAGTGATTTGGACAATAAGTGATATAAAACAGGAAGTATTTATGCATTATAATATTAGTCAAATTCACCCAACACTCAGTAATATTAAAACAGGTAAAATAAAATAGGTATAGGAATTAAGTATTTAATAATAAGGTTAGTAACACATTTATATTACATTAACAAAGTTATTTACTTCTTTTATTCTACATATTTACAAGGAATTAATTACAGAGCATTAGGTTAAATCAGATTTGTATATAATTATAGTTAACGCGTACTTAAAATACAGTATAGTAGTGTTATTGTTAACCTACATTAGTTAGCTATTTAGTTTTCAATATACAAATATTATTTTCTAATTGTAACCTTTAAAATTATTTTTTGCTTTGTAAACCCTTTTAAAAAGTTTAATTGTATAATTACAGGTCTACGACACTCACTTTCACAATGACTGATATTAAAGATCTAAAAAAGAAGCGAAGCACTTATAAAGGAAGATTAACAGAATTTGGAACATATTTAAGTAATTTAAAGGATGCAGATATAACCCCCTCTCAGGTAATGGAGTTGCAATTGCGAGTCACTAAATTAGAGGCTCTTTATAATGAATTTAACGAGGTTCAATTGAAAATTGAATGCATGTGTGAAGATATTGATATTGAGACACTCGAAAGAACCACAGTTGAATCTCAATATTATGGGTTGCTAGCTCAAGCTAAAATTATGTTAACAAACTTTTCAAAATCTGAGCAAGATGAAGTAAAATCGAATTGCAGTAGCAGTAAGCGTCAGTTCGTCAAGTTACCTACTATCCAATTACCCAAATTCACAGGATCATATGATAATTGGCTCGAATTCCGCGATACCTTCGCAAGTCTCATACATGGCAATGACGAAATAGACGAGATTAATAAATTTCATTACCTGAGGTCATCGTTAGAAGGATCTGCTGCTATCGTGATCCAGTCAATTGAGTTTTCTGCTCAAAAGAGAGATAAGAGCTCGGCGTCTGTTACACCATGTTAACATCTTTAATAGATGTTACATCATCAATGTCCAAATTTTGAAATTTCTTCATTCTAATTACAATCTCGTATAAACATACAAAATTCAATATCAATTAGAAACATTTGACAAATTTGGGAAGGTAAGCTCATATTTAGCTTACTGTGAGCGAGGCCCACTGTACCTACACGGGTAAAAACATTTTTGGGAAGGTGCCGTGTGGGGGGGGGGGGGCTCCGTAGCGAGCGGCGCTCGGCGCCCCCTAGGACCGCTGCGCCCGTGTGCAACGCACACCCTGCACACTCGGTGAAGACGGCCCTGCCATCATCATCATGTACATCTCCCCACCCTTAGAATGCCATGTTACTTGGGTCCTCTCAGCCAGCACCCTATCATTTACTCCTTTCTAACTCACATATTCCAAGAAACAGAAATGTAAGTCCTATGACTAGCAGTGGACGTCTTTCTAACTTGGCTTGGCTTCGTGGCTTCAAGATTCGATTTTTTAGACGTTACATTTAGTGTTGCCAGGTGTCCCGATTTGCACGGGACGTCCCGGTTTCTAGGGATCTGAAGACGCGTCCCGATTTGCACTTGACCGGGACGCTAAATGTCCCGATAAATCAGTAACATAAAAACCATAATAATTACCAAAAAATAATATGTAATGATGTATTTTACATCAGTCACATTCGAATCACCATGTCGAGAGCAGGAATGCGTTCAACATCGTGCGCATCGCATCACTAGCTTATTCTGTCTCTCGCTCAGAACCGAAACCGAACCGACATCGACACTCGAACATGTCAAAACGGAAATTCAAATTAAAACTATCTTTAGCATGACATGCAGTGATTTTTATAACTAGGTACGTTATAAAAAACAAGGCAATCCTAAAGGCAGAAAAATGTAACGAACAATAGAATTGTAATAAAAAATAAGTTATTTAAACTTAAAAAATAGTGTCAATAGTGCGATAACTACGATTTTATACTGTAATATTTTCTCTATTTTTTTTTGTTTGTCCCGATTTAAAACCTTAAATCCCGATTTCTTTTACCATCTGTCCCGATTTAAATCCAATCGAACCTGGCAACACTAGTTACATTACAAAGCAAATGAGAGGAGCTCGTGGCTAAATAATAACAGCCGCTCGGGTCGATCGTTAGGTTAAGCTGTGCTTGCCTAGGTTGGTCTGTGGATGGGTGACCACCCATTACATACCGAGTTTCCTCCGTGCCTCGGAAAGCACGTTAAGCCGTTGGTCCCGGCTGGCATTTGTATATCTTTGACAGTCGTTAGGTAGTCAGAGGCCCAAAAAGTCTGACAACCAGTCTTACCAAGGGGTATCGTATTACCCGGTATTAACTGGGTTGTGGAGGTCAGATAGGCAGTCGCTCCATGTAAAATACTGGTATTCAGCTGCATCCGGTAAAACTGGAAGCCGACCCCAACATAGACTTTGGGAAAAGGCTAGGCAGATGATGATGACTTTGTCCCCAGTGGGCCATTTCCCTTTTATCAGTTGGCATTCTGTGGTTTCTGCTTACCCTCATGGCTTACTCAAATAAATAATTGCACCAATATCCATTCAATATGCAAAACTTACATTATGTCAAGTTAATATTATAAATATACGTCGAAACAACAATTTGGGTCGAATCAAAAGTTATCTACTAATGTTCTATTAATGTTCATTAACATTGTGACTCGAATTGTGTGAGCGTTAGAATTATTAATTAGTATTAGAATGCGAAATTGAAACTCATTCATCAAAAATAGACGACTGGTGACACTTAACACGCACGTTAAAAGTTACGTTAGTAAGTTAGTTTACACTTCAACCAACTTATCAGTGCAGACCGGAAAACACAGGACTAAATAAATGTACCAAGTTTGACATGGCGATGCACTTTTTCTAGAACTCACTAACTCTAATCGAACTCACTAGTACTGCGTATGATTTGAATTTCAATTTATTTTGATTTCCTAAAAAAAAAAATAACTAAGTATGCCATTGCTTCTACTCCGTTCACCTATTATACCCATTTTTTTGGAAAGTGATAAAAAGTCATCCTGTACCTATAATGTATGATAGATAAATTTTTGCCCGCTGCTTCACCCGCATGTAAGTCTTAAATCCTCGAAAATGTATTTACTACCGGGATAGACAATTTTCCAGATCATGGTTTACTTGTGTGTTTAAACATCGAAATCCATTCGTTCATTAAAGTGTGAAAAGGTAACAAACTCACAGCCAGAGTTACTTTCCCATAAATTACTCCCTATACCAGCTACATGCCAGTAAAAGTCCCATCAAAATCTTTCCAGCCGTTTCGAGGATTTACCCAGAACAGACAGACAAAAACGAAAAGCAATGTCTTTTTAGGGTTCCGTAGTCAACTAGGAACCCTTATAGTTTCGCCATGTCTGTCCGTCCGTCCTCGCTTAATCTCTGTGACCGTTAGCACTAGAAAGCTGAAATTTGGTACCAATATGTATATTAATCACGCCGACAAAGTGGTAAAATAAAAATTGAAAAAAAAATGTTTTATTAGGGTAGCCCCCCTATATGTAAAGTGGGAAGTGTTTTTTTTTTAATTTCAACCCTAACGTGTGATATATTGTTGGAAAGGTATTTAAAAATGAATAGGGGTTTTCTAAAATCATTTTTTGATAATGTCAATAATTTCGGAAATAATCGCTCCTAAAGTAAAAAACAATGTGTCCCCCCCTCTAACTTTTGAACCATAAGTTTAGAAAATATGAAAAAAATCTGAAAAGTAGAACTTTATAAGGACTTTCTAGGAAAATTATTTTAAACTTGATGGAAACAACAGTTTTTGTACAAAAAAGACAAAAAGTTGTACAAAATAATTTCTGGACTAAGTTTGTAGTATATTCGTATATGCAAGCATTTTTACATAATGGATACCCACCTTTAAACTCATAAGTGGGAACACTTATTGTGACGGACGGGAAACTACGGAACCCTACACTGAGCGTGGCTCGACATGCTCTTGGCCGGTTTTTTTTTTTGTTATATTTCCCGTGACATACTTTCGCATTCAGCAAGAAGCTGTTATTTTGAAATTACAAACCGATACTTAAAGATTTATTTGTATAGGTTACTGACTCATCTGATAATTAAAATTATTCACCCGGACCAAGACACAGACAAGACCTAGTCAACTCATACAAGAGACAATATTGTGCAAAAATACTGTATCATATTACACGCACACACGCATGTATTGTACGAGGTACACAATATAGCCTCGACTTCCACTGCGGTCTATTAATGCCACATTAAACTCATTACAACTTCCGGTTGTATAGTCTGCATTAGATATTCTGCAGAGAGCAAGTAACAAGAAAAGACGGGTGAGAGGTCTCATCGGTCATAAGACGACGACGTTCGTTTTAATTCGGAAATATGAAGTTAGTTTAAGGAAGCGCATATCTTTTCTGGTTTAACTGTACAGTTGTTAGCTCAATAAGTTACCACAAAATGGTGTCGATTCTGTTTAATTTAGGCTATTGCTATCTTTTTCTCTATAATAAAACGAGAAAGAGACGGACGTAATTTAGAGCTGTCAATTTTAAACGAACTAATATTTCCATACAAATGAAGGGCGCACGTAAAAACATGTTGACTAAAAACACGGTGAAGCGCAAGGCATAAACTAGTTTGACATCTCTAACTTAGTTCATAGCTATAAAGCCATCCCTTTCTCACACTGCCTTTTAGTAAAACATAGCAATACCCTAAATTAAGTTTAGTTTATGCACAACAGAATCGAATCTAACCATAAAATGTTGACGGTTAAATTCAAAATCGAATTTGACAGTTTGCGGTTACTTGATGCGAACAGTCGTCGCATCAAGTAACCACAAACTGTCAAACTTTGTACAGACAAAGTTTGGCTTTGGCTAGGCTCAATCAAATATCCCCTAATAAGCAGCACTCTGTATCTAGCAATCAATCAATCAATCAATCAAATCATTTATTTCAAGTAGGCCAGTTGCAGGCACTTTTGAATTGTCGAAACAAAGATGAAAATTAAATGTAGCTACAGTCCCAGTCACAAGACATAAAAACTGTGAAAGTACTGTAGTTGCCCGTTCCCTAGCGTAGATCTCTATGGAGAAGAACGGGCAAGAAACTCCATGGACACTCTTTTAAATCATAAAATTGTTACAAAATCTTGGTTACATCATTCGTGTTGAGATGGTATATTATGTGAGAACAATGTAGCAAGATGTGCACGTTAAAAGTGTCCATAGTAAAAACAAAAAAATACAATTAAAAAATAACATTAAAATAAGCCACGGCAACTAAGAGATGACCAGTCACAACTGACAGCGCCCGTTCACGAACATGACGCATGGATCAGCACCATTTAACTCAACCATTTTGTAGGGAACCAAATGATCGGACACACGCGCCACCATCAGCGAGACATTAGAGTGAGCATGACATACTCTCAACTGCCTGGGCACATTCAAGTCAAGAAAAGACGTAGGATTCCAGTGAATGATAGCTTTACATAGTACTCACACAATATGGGCTATGCGATTATATAATACTAGAGATTGAATCTATACAATGCAAAGATAGTTGTACAATCTTCAGCAGCTCCAACAATTATATGTAATGCTATCTAATTTATGCGCCCCTGTCCATGTGGAGCAGGACCAGCATTGAGCCACGCATTTTTATCAGCGATATAATCGCCCAACTTGTAATAAGCTTGCTTACATAGTGTGCGTTTGATGCATGTTTTAAATTTCGTCTCATTCAGTTCAAGAATACTTTGTGGAATTTTATTATAGCATCTCAAACAGTACCCCATGAAAGATGAGTCTACTTTAGCGAGTCTGAAGCCTGGCTGAACTAGTTGGTCCCTATTTCTAGTACTGTAATTATGTCTGTCACCTCTTTTACCAAAAAGATGCAGATTTTTTCTGACGTACATTATGTTTTCGTAGATATACTGACAATGTACCGTCATGATGCCAATATCTTTAAACAGTTCCCTTAGAGAATCGCGCCTACGAAGATTATATATGGCTCTGATGGCTCTTTTTTGCAGAATAAATATAGACTCAATATCTGCAGCCCGTCCCCATAGCAAAATGCCATAAGACATTATTCTATGAAAGTAACTAAAATACACCAGTCTAGCGGTATCTACATCAGTAAATTGACGGATTTTTCTAATAGCGTATGCTGCTGAACTTAGCCGCCCCGCAAGGGATGTTAAATGTGAACCCCATTGTAGCCTTGAATCAAGCGTAATCCCCAGGAAAACCGTTTTATCTACGAATTCAAGTTTCTCTTTATTCAATATTATTTCACAATCACTACTCCTAACATTGGGTAAAGCAAATCTTATGCATTTAGTTTTTTTTTTCATTTAATACCAAATTGTTTGCTGTGAACCAATTATGGACCTGAAGTAGGGCATTATTCAGGTCATCTAGATTTTGGGCCCGTCTATTTATCTTAAAAATTAGGGAAGTGTCATCAGCAAACAACACCATATATTGAGGTTGGTTTTTCAATAAATAGGGTAGATCATTTATATACACGAGAAAGAGGAAAGGACCCAATATTGAGCCTTGCGGAACCCCCATTTTTACTTTTAAACCCTTTGAATTAACACCATTTATTTGAACAAGTTGTTGTCTATCACTCAAATATGATTTCACCAAACTAAGTGCAAGTTGACCTAGTCCGTAATGCTCAAGTTTCAAAAGTAATGTGTCGTGATTTACGCAATCAAATGCTTTGGAAAGGTCACAAAATATTCCTATGGCGTCTTGAGACTCTTCCCACGCAGTAAATATGTGCTTTAATAAGGTAACACCGGCGTCAGTCGTACAACGTCCCTTGGTGAAACCATACTGTTGATCGTGTAAAATTTTGTTGGTGTTAAAATGATTGAGCATTTGATTAAGCATTACTTTTTCAAACACCTTGCTAAAAACTGGCAACACGGATACAGGTCTATAATTATTAGTATCTTTACTGTCCCCGGATTTGAAAAGAGGTATCACCTTACTGTATTTCATTAGATCAGGGAAAACTCCTTGGTCTACACACAAATTAAAAATTAAAGCTAAGTATGGGGCTATAGTCTCCAGTATGGATGTACACACTTTGATAGACATTCCCCATAGATCTTCGGTTAGTTTGATTTTTATTTGCCGGAAAGCTTTAATAACTATCATTGGGTTTATGTATTTAAATTTAAATTCAGCCGTGCAGCCAGATACATTCGCCTTTAATAATCCAATTGAGACTTCAGGTGAGGAATTAAGAGCCTCCGTAGTTTTTAATGGTATATCGGTAAAGAAATTTACAAATTCTTGAGCTACTTCCAGATTAGAGCTTTTAGGACCACATGCTGAATCTAACGTGTATCTAGTGTTACGTACTTTCTTCCTGTTAGTTTCATTATTTATGACTTTCCAAACTGTCTTTATTTTGTTTTCTGCTGTTTTGATCTTGTTGCTAATGTGCAGGGCTTTAGCAACCTTGCATGTATTTCTAAAGATTTTTGAATACTTAGCAACATACTTGTTAAAAGTTTCAGTGTTTATAAAAGGCTTAAGGCCATAAAGCTCAAATAGTCTTTCCCTACTTTTTCTGATACCTCTAGTTGCCCAATCACTAAATCTAAATTTGGGGCAAATACTTTTTGTCTTCTGTTCAAAAGTTTTGTTGAATTCCGTGTGAACTATTGAAAAGAAACGATCATACAATTGATTTACATTAATATCGTCATGGCTCATAACATCTAACTTGTTCTGTAGGGAAATATTATATCTATTTAATTTGCTAGAAGTTATAGGTCTAAATTTAATCTGGACTTTTTGCAATGGTGTATTACACCTAAAAGTTACAGTTTGTCCGCTATGGTCAGACGGCAGACAATTTAATATGGCTTTATCTAAGTAATCACAATCGCAGAAAACATTATCTATACAAGTAGCAGAAGATGGAGTGACTCTAGTAGGTTCTATAAAAGTGTTGGTCAAGTCAAATGACTTAAAAAGATTTAATAACCGACTGCTATTTGAACTTTCTTCTAAAATATTGATATTGAAATCACCACAAATAATTGTAGATTTATTACTGGCTGTAAGTTTTGCCAGGACATCTTCCATTATTGATTCAAATAAGGAAAAGTTTTGATAGTTTGGGGGTCTGTACACACATACAATTACATGCTTATCTAGCTCAACACAGGACAGTTCGACGCAATGTTCAACCGAGAGACCTACTATGTCATTACGTTGCTTATATTTAAAACAATTTTTTATTAATATTAGGGAACCTCCACGAAGCATAGTTCTACGGTTAAAGCAGCTACCCACCATATAGTTTTCATAATTAATAAGCATTTGGTAATCCTTTAGCCAATGTTCAGTAAAACAAATAATGTCAAACTTACTATTTTCTAAAAACAATTCTATTTCTAATAATTTGGAAGAAATGCCTTGGATATTTTGGTGGAATAATTTTAAGGTGTTCTGCTGAGGCCCTTTTTTACTAACTAACTGAGTGCAAGAAGATACCTTGCTGTTGGAAGGATTAACAATATTGTTAATGGTACCTTCTGTTGTCTCACTTCCTAGTTTAAATTAATATTCATATTTGGAGTGAGGCCGGAGACTCCCGTGCCATCCTCAGACAACAAGACCCTATCACTAATAGAGCCTAATTGAGGATTTTCCACGGTGACGCATGGATCCTCCTCAGAATGTTTGTAAACATCTATAGCACTAATGCTATCTTCATTTAAAGTCACCTGTATATTAGTATTATTACTAATAGTCGCAGTGTTAATAATATAACTAAACTTAGACATACTAATTATGTCTGTGTGAATATTATAAGCTAATAGCCGAGCTATTTTGTGTCTACAACTAATAGGTAGATACACTTTACCCCGAGTCGATCTAAGTTTATCAACAAAAGTGTTGATATCAAGATATACAAGTTTGTCACTATAATGACCTGCTAAAAAATATAAATGTTTATTTAACATGTGAATATAATTGTTTTTCCTGGTACATAAACTTTCAAAAAATGGAAAAGAACACAATATTATTTTACTACACTTTAACTTCAACAACTCTGAAACACAGTCAGTAATGTCTTCCTTTTTAATCTTTGAACTATTACCAACACATATACTAATGGTGGTATTATGATTACAAACAGTCTTTGTTACCGATGCCATAATCTGTTTGTAGGTTGAC
Organism: Xestia xanthographa; assembly: GCA_905147715.2. Lineage (NCBI taxonomy): Eukaryota > Metazoa > Arthropoda > Insecta > Lepidoptera > Noctuidae > Xestia > Xestia xanthographa. The sequence goes on along the minus strand of LR990661.1, from coordinate 4,160,105 downwards.
CCTGGCATACAATTGTTTTGGGTACAGTAACTCAGGTTATTACTAATTAATTTACCTAGCCCCCTACCTATACTGTCAGAGAACATAACTGAATGAACACAATCCTGACTACTAGGAGAAACAAAATTACCAGTCTCAGACAGACTATCAAACAACTCAGGCTGTACCACGTGTGAATAATCTAGTGTTAAATTAGTTGATTGTTGGTTCAATATGCTGTCCTGAGACAAATTCTCAACCTGGTATGGGTCCTCCATTACCTTAGGCTGGATAGTATCATGGTTGGTAACTGTCTGGCAACTACATTGACCCAATACCAACTCATTTGCTGCAGAAATATGTTCCCTAATTTGGTTCTGTGAAATCTTATACCTACTAGAAAGGGAACTTAGTGAGTCCTGAAGTACCTGTATTTCAGACTGCAAATGCTGAGTATCAATTTCATAAATTTTTATACTGTCCTCTAATTTAATTTGGTAATTATTTAACTTATTAACTAAATCAACACGCTCTTTCCTCAGTGGAATATGTTTGGAAAAGAGTTTGTGTTGTTTCCTATATTGATAACATTTTTTAATTATTCTATTCAGTTTTGCATATTTTTTAATTTTCTTATTGCTAACTGTATATTTCTGTTTTAGTAAGGAATCTTCAGTCAGATCAATGGTTATTAAGGAAGGGGGGTTACAATTACTATTTAATAATTCATTATATAAAAGGTTTGTTCCATAAACCTGATTACATGCTTTTTCTTTCTGTAACTTTATTATACAACTATTGGCATGAATTAACTCATCTTCTAGGTCCCTAATTTTATATGAAGCCTCCTCATATAAGTTACTACAATTATGGAAACCATCCGTCACCGCCTTCAGTTGATCCCGTTCATCAACAACGTCCAAGTATTGCTGATGTAGGTCTACTAGCTCCCGTTTTAAGCTGGAGTTTTTAGCAGCTCCACTGAATCTTAACTACCATAAAATCTATGTATGTATTTATAAAACTTCACTTACGGGATAATATCTTCCGTGGTTGTTTGTTGTTTTGAGCTCCTGATATTTCGACGCTATTGCATGTATGTATTTATGCCGCTAGGAAACATTGCTTCTGTGATCCCGTTTTAGTGTATATTACACCGATTTACACCCACACTCTTCACTCTTAATTGAAAGCAAACAATGAGATGTATTTCAGCCTTTACAGACACAAGGCAATGTTGAGTATTGTACGTGTTTAGTAAATTATGGTAAGCAACATTGGTTAGCAACGCTTTGGTGATAGTGCTACATGGTTACTTTGGCGCCTCAATGACATTGATACTGGGATATATGCAGCGTGTAAAAGACCTCATCACGAAGCCGTCAACCAAGCATTCTGTACATTAAACTAAGTAACTTTACGCAAAAAATGTTGCTGGGAAACGACTTTTTTTTGGGGTGAAAAAAAAAATTATATATATATTATTATGGTATTGTGGTAGAACTCAATGTAACGCACTCAAAACATTGTGCTGATGGATGGATTGAATAGTACGGGGGTTGTGGAGGTGTTTAAAGAAATCTTACACTAAAAATAGTACCGAGGTATTAAAAAAAAACTTTTCAAAAAGTTGGTACTTTGACCCCCAATATCTCCGTAACTAGAAGGTTCCCAGATATGGTGTAGAACAAAAAAAAGATCGCAATGACAAGGAGAACAAGTGCCTCTCGGCGGTGTTTTACACCCTTTATGTGGAAACTAGCATACTGCCCTGCTAAGCCGAAAGGCGCTATCTCTGAGATACGCCCTTTTATTTTTTTTTATACCATTTAATAGCTAGAACAATTTCGCATCTAATGGTATAAGCCAAATAGCGATATCTAATTTAAAACATTAAAATAAACCACTAAGATTTTTTTTTATATCTCAATTTTTCCTTAAATTCCGAAGAGATTTGGCGGCATGTCGTTTTTATGAAGCCAATAGCCTTATACCGACATAGGCTAGAAACGCTTAAAAAATGTTAATCAAAAACCTAAGTAAATTTTTAAGCCAATAAGCGGTAAGTTCATGTTTCGAAAAAGTTCCGGAGTTAGCGCTTTTACGCTACGTAAATGTGGGTATTATTAGTTCGCTAAGGTTTGAGATACGGCTATACTTAAGTATTAGGTAATTAAAATTGACTTTAATATCTTTAGCAATAAGGATTACACTCACTTACATTTCACAATAGAGCGTGTCGTGACATGAAGATAAACATTAGTAACGATCATTTCTTAGTTTTTTTTGTTCTATCGGGATATGAAAAATATTGTACTTTGGGTGGATAATTGTTCTGCTCAAAATAAAAACTGGACGTTTTTTTTGTTTTTAATCTATGTTATAAATTCGGATCAGATCAATGCAGATAAGATTATTGTTAAATACTTCGAAGCCGGACACACATTTATGTCTGCAGACTCTTTTCACCATAGAGTAGAATTGGCGATGAAGCGAATGAAAAATAAAATATATGACTTTGATGACTTTTGCGAAGCTGTAAACAGTGCTGGAAAAAATGTAAATATCAAAAAAATTACAATAGATGATTTTTATGAGTGGCAAGACTATACGACCCAATACAAACTTTCCCGGTTGTCACCACGACCTTATATTAGTGACATTGTTGAAGTGGAAGTTAACAGAGGCAGTTTTGACATTAGGTACAGAACTGGTTTCGATAATGAACCCATTACGGCTAGCATTGTAGGTACAAAGTTCTTAAAATTAGACAAGCTTCCATCCCCAACTAAAAAAACAGTACCAGCAGAAATATCTCAAACAAAAAAAAACAATATTTTAAAATCTCTTTCCAGTTTAATACCTGCTAATAGAATGTCTTTTTGGCGGGGACTACCAACTTTTGATTAATTTTATTTCATAGAAAGCAAATAAATTGCTTTAACTTTTTTTTGTAATTTGCTGCTACATTTAATAAAGTTGTTAAAAAAATATTAAATGAAGTTTTATTACAAATTTATTCGGTATTTTCATCAAAAATGAAAAACACATCATTTTGTATGGAACTTTCTATGAGCAGAATAAGACTAAAAGCACTATCTCAATTTTTGAAGCCTTTATTTTTAATCAAAATAGCGGTATCTCACAAAATAGGTATAATGGTGCCATTTATGGATAATTTAGGTATGTCAGTTATATCTAGGGTCAAAAATACGTTTATATAAGTTTTAACAGTTTTAAAAATATTAGTTTTAACCTCCGTTTGAAGGTGGGAAAAATCCATTCACAAAAAGTCGTTTTTCTCAAAACTTACTCTGATTGAGTTAGCGCTTTTCGGCTTATCAGGGCAGCATAGGTATACCCGCGGCTTTCTATCCTGTGACGTGTTAATCCAAGTTTTTAACTATCTGTGCGTCCAATTTCATCTAAATCCGGTCGGTAGTTTTTGTGTGAAAGAGTAAGAAACATCCAGACATTCATACATTCTCACAAACTTTCGCATTTATAATAATAAGTAGGAAGTAGAATAGTAGTAGGAAGTAGGATTGCATTGACAGAATTCAGATGGCTTTGTTAATTCCGATTATGACCACGCATCAAAAATACAACAACAACAACAGCCCATAACGTCCACTGCTGGACATAAGCCTCTCCCATAATGGGAGGAATTTGCCGTAATCTCCACGCTTGGCAGGCGGATTGAAGATCGCAGTGATGAAAGACTAACAGAAAACGCAGCTGCCCATTCTCTGGTCTACGGAGGCGCAAGGAGTTCTGCCTCAGACATTAGTCGCCTTATACGACACCTGTGAGTAATAATGGGTTGGTTCTATTCTACTCTGCCGGATACCACACGGCTAAAAAAATAACATACAGCAAAATAAACCGACAAATGTAACGACAAAAACCTCAGGCGAAAATTGTTAACACGTATAGCTCGAAATAATTATCACACATAAACAGATTCACAAACTGTTTATCGTAAAATGTCAACTACTTACTTTGGTTGTGGCGATAATTTTAGTGACCTAAGGACTCCCGCATAGAACCAACTTTGCTGTTGTGCATTAAAACTCGTTACGATACGTAGGTATCCGTGTAATACAGTAAAAAAACTAGGTATGCCATAAGTTCACTTCATTCACCTAATATACCCATTTTTTTTGGAAATTTATTAAAAAAATTATCCGGTATAACAATACTAACTGCGCCCCGCGGTTTTACCCGCGTGGTGGGAATAAAAATACACCTAGGGATATAAAAACTAGCCCACGACCTATTCTCAGACCTACTAAATATACACAAAAAAATCATAAAAATCGGTCAAGCCGTTTCGAAGGAGTTCGATAACAAACACTGTGACACGAGATTTTTATATATTAGAAGATTGAAACATAAAAAAAATAAAAATCACTATTAGTAAGTAGGACATTGACTCACATCTTCATTGACTGTTGTCTCACCGAACTTATCAGGCAGAGATAAGAACAACAATAACAAACCACACATATATTGATACGCCACTTACTGAGTTTGACACGCACTAGGTACTTATTATTTGTTCATCACGTATGCAACACACGTCATATTTCACTTTTTTATTATTAAACGAGTCAACCTCTATCTTCACACGGTTTTCGCGACGGCAAAAAAAAAAAACCTTATCGGAATAAATCTCTATAATGTGGTAGAAACTGCATTAAAAACTGTAGAGAAGTTTACAAGAACAATGCGTTCACACAGACTGACCCGAAAAGCAAAATTCTGTTTAAATATCGATAAATAATAATAAACTAACACTTCGTTTGAACGCAGACACCCGCGAGTTACAACACACTGAGAACATAATTTTTCATCGAAGATGTTAAACCAATCACACGTATTATAACAAAGTTTACAAAACATTGACGCACGTCCATTGATGGCGGAACGAGATTAAAACAAACACTACATAGGACAGAAGTGGCAATGTATGAACACAACGCGAAGTAACGAGTCAAGACCAAGCCAAGGTCAGTTGCCGGCTCTCATATAAGTTTTTTGACGCATAATTATTTATGTTTCTGTTCATTGGAACTGGTATTAATACTTGTTATAGAACGTTGTAAATGATAAAATCTTTGTATCTTTAAAAACAGTTTTATTGACATTAATTCGCGTTATTCTCCAATTATAGAATTGTACTGTGATTGTACATGTATAATTCGATAGATGGCGTTGTTAGCCCTTGGCTCGCGCGGCGCGCCACTCATACGCAGTTTCCAATTATCTTGGTGCAGCTGTTGTTAGTACTTAAGTACTTATAAACTGTAATTTGACGCTTAGCTGCGTTGAACTTTGATCTACGTTCAGTTAGTAAAGATCTGTAGATAAGATATTATAAGTAGGCTAGGCAGATGATGAAAGTGTACAGTGGTGTCGATTCTGTTGTGCAAAAACTAAATTTAATTTAGGCTATTGCTATCTTTTACTAAAAGGCAGTGCGAGAAAAGGACGTAGTCTGGTAAATGAATGATTGTGGTTGGAAAAGTTGAAAGCAGAAAATGTGACTTATGAACTTTGTTTGGACTAGTTAGAAGATAAACATATTAAAAGTTCTGACCCCTCCGAGGTGAGCCCGAGTGAGGGGGGGGCAAAAAAGGTCCCGTTTTTTGGTTTTTTGCTTATATCTCGAAAACGATGCGTCGTATAAAATTTTGTTGTACTACATAATAAAACCTCATAAAATTCTTTACCAGACTAACGGCTATAGGCTATGAACTAAGTTAGAGATGTCTAACTAGTTTAAGCCTTGCGCTTCACCGTGTTTTAGTCGACATGTTTTTACGTGCACCCTTCATGTGTATGGAAATATTAGTTCGATTAAATTTGACAGCTCTAAATTACGTCCGTCTGTTTCTCAAAGATAAAGATAGCAATAGCCTAAATTAAGTTTAGTTTGTGCACAACAGAATCAACACCATTACCTAGATACAATAAACTATCATCACCTGCAGCCTTTTCCCAACGCTATTGGAGTCGGCTACCAGTCTAACCGGATGCAGTTGAATACCAGTATTTTATAGGGGCGACTGCTTATCTGACCACCACAACCCAGTTACAACTGCGTAGTACCATACCCTTTGGTAAGACTGGTTGTCAAACTTTCGGGCCACTGACTACCTGTAACGACTGTCAAAGATCTATAAATGACAGCCGGGACCAACGACTAAACGTGCTTTCCGAGGCATGGAGTTAAGCAAACTACTTAAATGTTAGCCAATGAGATCAAAAACCACGTGTTTCACCGTCAGACAACGCGCGCCGTGTTGTGAACTCCTACGGATTTGTTATAGCAACCACTTTGTGATATCGCAGACAGTCAATTTGTTGCAATACTTACCCAGATGTTCTAGTGTAGCGCTTATACAATTCACCGCTACGACGCAAATGAAGAACTAAAAAGTCTGTCTCACAATATTATAAATATTTATCCGCAAATTAAGCATATTATACAGGGTGAAAAGTTTCGGCGCGGCAGTAAGGGGAACCTTATCCGATGCAGCTAGGTACTCGAAAATGGTCTTAGGAGAATGAGTATCAATTTTTCGTGAAATTTTGATCCCCGTTCGGCAATTATCTCCTTCAACAATAGTTTATGACGCCATTAAATTCCTAACAGAAACACGAAGTTTCAAAACATTCTCTTTTCCTTTTACCTCAACCCTCCTTTATTACCAACAATAATTATAAATTATAATTATACCGAAGTTAAACAGCGAGTTAATTTTCTGGTTAAATGTAGATAATTATGGAAACAAACTTCATTCTGACGTAAAATTAAGCATTCTCGAAGTTATTTTGTAAGTTAATAGCACGTAAGCGTAGCTTTATTTTAAACACGGTATGCTTATTTCCCAAAAAAAAACGGTATTTAATTATGCTGCGATGTGATTAATGCTATGTTGTATGTTGATGGGTGTGGTATGGGTATATGGTGTATAGCGTGGGTTTATACTGGGGTCACCGCAGGGTGAAGATCTCACGCAGGAGGAGGGCCAACAATACCCTCTTCTGCCCCCCATAAAATGACCTTCTGGCGATGGACTTGGGAGATCCGTCGTCTTATTAAATTGGCCTCGCGTTGTGTTTTCGCGTACGTCTCACATGTAGAATGTCAGAACGAGGAGCAGGTGATTTTGGAGAAGGCAATTGTTCACCCCAACCAGAAGTGAGGAGAAGGAACACCGTGTGGTTTTAGTCAATCGGGGTCTAGCAGATCCCTCCACCGGCCCCACGATGGACGACATCCATTGAGGATATCAACAAAGGTAAAGGCCTCTTTTCAAGCATATGCGCCCCGTTCAAGGCGATGCGACTTCCAACGATTTGCGTCAAGCGACACGCGCTTGCGGCACCGGATTCCGTCCTTTATGCGTTGCGTCACGGCACGCGGCGTTAACTACTTCTTTTCTCCGTTGTCGATGTCACAAACCGTGCGTCGCTTGAGCGTGCAGCTCGTGACTTTACTAACATCATGTTGAAGATTTCCAATTGTGAAGTCCGGGTGTCCTCTCTGTTATTTAATTATTTTAAGAACAATTTAGATAGAGGCAATGGTCGTTTCGAGAGCTGGAGGAGGCCTATACCCGTCGAGGGGGAGGCATCTTAACTTATTACTAAGTTACTGGAACTTTAAGGAATAATAAAGGCTTTTTTAGTATTGTTTATAATGTTATAATAGGCAATGAATTACTAAGAATTGCGCCCCGATCGGAAAACATTGGTATTCAATAAATAACCTTGAAACATTCCAAGAAGTCGCCGGAATTTACCCCAAAGCCGTACGAACTCAAATATTTGTGGTAGTACCTTTTGTTAAACATAAGGTTCGCTTTATAATTGTTCACTCGGCTTTTTGACAAAAGCTCTTTGAAAGAGAGGTCGTTTGAGGTCGAGGTCATCTCATACAGATGTACCTTAGATTTATAAATAAATGATGTACAGTTATACATAAGTATAATAATAATAATAATAATCATTTTATTATCAGGCAACTAGGCCCATAGATAAAATACACAAAATACATTTAACAACAATAATAAACTAATACATATTTCAAACCCTAATGAGACTATAACTATACACGCAACGTTGTCGGCGCGTCGTGTTTCGCTGCGTGGTGTCGCGTAATCGCCCTCGGAAACGACGACTCGGATGAGTATAAGGAGGAGCTCGTGGCTAAATAATAAAAGCCGCTCGGGTCGATTGTTAGGTTAAGCCGTGCTTGCCTAGGTTGGTCTGTGGATGGGTGACCACCCATTACATACCGAGTTTCCTCCATGCCTCGGAAAGCACGTTAAGCCGTTGGTCCCGGATGTCATTTATAGATCTTCGACAGTCGTTAGGTAGTCAGAGGCCCAAAAAGTCTGACAACCAGTCTTACCAAGGGGTATCGTATTCCCCGGTACTAACTGGGTTGTGGAGGTCAGATAGGCAGTCGCTCCATATAAAATACTGGTATTCAGCTGCATCCGGTAAAACTGGAAGCCGACCTCAACTAAGTTGGAAAAAGGCTAGGCAGATGATGATTTATACATAAGTAATGGTAGGTACAATACCATTTAAAAAAAAAACAACTTAGAGACGTTGCTTGTTTCCGCAATTGACAGAAACAAAGCGTCATCCAATTCTCTAGCAAACGGCATCAAAAATCAAAATGTCAAAACCGATAAATAATTAATATTAACTTAGACTCCTCACTTTTTTACTTTTTCACACCTCTACGAACTTAATAAAAAGGTCAAAGGAAATCCGATCAAACTTCGTTCCACCGTATTGTCTAATTGCACGAGACTATAATTGTGCCCCGTTGACAGTAATAGACTCGGCCCCTATTACATGGGATACTTTGCCTAACCCCACAGGGATTACAGGCGTGATGTTATATTATTTGACATTAGAGTTTATAGCCATCAAAACATTATCACTCTAAGCAACGCTCAAAAACAACTTTCCTATTTAAATATCAGAAAGCCTTAAAACTACTTGTAAAAAAGTCTTTTAACTCTTGATCTTGATGAATTCAAATGTTCATTTTACTAATAGATTAATGTTCCACCCGGTTCTTGTAATATAAAAATACGCTTCAGTGAGTTTCAATGTTTGGACAGAATACCAGATGTTCGCATTTGTATGAAACTTTGACTTAAAAGTTCTTTCTTTTGTTCTTCAGTCTAGGTTTGGACTATAGTTGGTGCCAGTTAAGATGAGAATAGTGGTCATTGACCCACCTACATTTATTAAACTTCTTAACTGTATGCGTCATGTATCATGATCTTCAACATTTTTTGTAATGAAAACCGATACATGGTTTATTTGTTTTGGTTCGTGCGAAGAGATATTAGGGAAAGGCCAATGACCGCTATTCTCATCTTAACTGGCACCAACTATAGACACTTTTATTACAAAACTAGCTGTGCCCGGCAACCATCGTCCGCATGAAATGATTATAAAAATATTACTTTGCTTATTTCAAGGGTATTTTTTTGCACGGAACCTTTGCACCAGCCCAACGCAAATCCTACTTTCTACTTTTCATTTTATATTAATGCGAAAGTTTGTGAGGATGGATGGATGGATGGATGGATGCATGGATGGATGGATGGATGGATGGATGGATGGATGGATGGCTTGATGGATGGATGGATGTTTGTTACTCTTCATGTAAAAACTACTAAGCGGATTTGGATGAAATTTGGTACACAGATAGTTTATAACCTGGATTAACATGATGAAAAATAATACTTTTATCTCGGTACTCGTAGTAAGATCCCGTGGGACAAGTATCAAACTTAGAATCTAGTATAATATTATAAATGACTAGCTGTTGCCCGCGGCTTCGCCCGCGTGGAGTTCAGTAACTGTCCCATGGAATCATACTAAAGGGATATATAGTATCCTACATGTTAATTCAGGTTATAAACTATCTATGTGCCAAATTTCATAATTATCACAATTATAATCATCACAATCACTATCACTATCACAATGACTGTCACTATCACTATCACTATCACTATCACAATCACTATCACAATCACCATCACAATGACTATCACAATTGAATCACTATCTCAATCACTATCACAATCACAATGACTATCACAATCTATATCACTATCGCAATCACTATCACAATCACAATCACAATCACAATCACTATCACTATCACTATCACTATCACTATCACTATCACTATCACTATCACAATCACTATCACTATCACTATCACTATCACTATCACTATCACTATCACTATCACTATCACTCTCACAATCACAATCACTATCACTATCACTATCACTATCACTATCACTATCACTATCACTACCACAATCACCATCACAATCACCATCGCCATCACTATCACTATCACTATCACTATCACTATCACTATCACTATCACAATCACAATCACTATCACAATCACTATCACAATCACAGTCACAGTCACAATCACAATCACTATCACAATCACTATCACTGTCACAATCACTATCACAATCACTATCACAATCACTATCACAATCACTATCACAATCACTATCACAATCACTATCACAATCACTATCACAATCACTATCACAATCACAATCACAATCACTATCACAATCACAATCACTATCACAATCACTTTCACACAACTTTGGAGCCCTGTTTCACCCCTTTAGGAGGTGAATTTTAAAAATCCCCTTCAAAATGCACCCATGCGCTAGACCACATAAGAAACAAAAAAAAAAATAATCCCAAAAATTGAAAAAAACCCAAAAAAAAAAAATCGAAATCCATCCATTCCAATTACCAAATTTGGAATCTGTAGACCCAGCAGCGGTTTGGGCTGTGTTGATATGTCAGTCAGTCAGTTTCTTCTGAATTCAAAACACAAACTAATTAAGCTTCAAACTTCATCCCCCTTTTCACACTCTTGTGGGTTGAAATTAAAAAAAAACAACAACCATGTGCGTTGTGTTAGTTTCCAAACAGATTTGTTTTTTTAGATTTAGTTTTTAATTAAGAAATAAAGAACTTTAATTAAAAACTAAATTTCATCCCCCTTTTCACCCCTATAAGGATTGAAATTCTAATAACACCGTTGCGTTAGCTTCCAACCATAATACGCCTAGATAATAAATTTTATGATTTTTACTTCGAAAATTAAGGATTACACAACTTTATCCCCCTTTTTAACCCTTTGGGGTGGAATTATCAAAAACGCTGAGACACGTATAAATTTATTTTTAATCGTCACCCTGAACATTTAAGATCCTAACTTTAAAACTGACGAACTTTCATACACAACTTCATCCCCCTTTTTAAACCTTTGGGGGTAGAATTATCAAAAACGCTGAGACGTATAAATTTATTTTTAATCGTCACCCTGAACATTTAAGATCCTAACTTTAAAACTGACGAACTTTCATACACAACTTCATCCCCCTTTTTAAACCTTTGGGGGTAGAATTATCAAAAACGCTGAGACACGTATTAATTAATTTTCACTTTTCAGCCTAAAAACAAAATTTGAAGATCCTAACTTTAAAACTGACGGACTTTCATACAAACTTTCATCCCCTATTTAACTCCCTTAGGGGTTGAATTTCGAAAAAGTCCTTCCTTATTCCTTGTCTACATTACAAAAGAAACCTCTGTGCAAAATTTCAGCTTTCTAGGTCTAAGGCTTTGGGCTGGGCGTTGATGAGTGAGTCAGTCAGTCAGTCAGTCAGTCAGGCCTTTTGTTTTTATTTATATAGATAGATAAACTTTGTGAGGATGAATAGATGGATGGATGTTTGTTACTCTTTCATGTAAAAAATACTCAGCGGATTTGGATGAAATTTAGCGTGCGGTTAGTTTATAACCTGGATTAACATATAGGATCATTTATTCCGGAAGTATGATGCCGTGGGATGATAACCAAACTTCATGCGGACGAAGCCGCGGGCATAAGCTAGTCGGATACTATCTTCTTTAGTCAGAAACCTGATTAATTGTTGAACCTCATACATCGTGTTGCCGACGACCGTTAGTTACACTTCATAAATTTATATCAAAACCTCAGCTTAATTAGTTTACCTGGAGTTTACTAAGAAACTAACCCGTACCTAAGGTTTAATTTGGTGCCGTAAAATAATAAACTTCGTATGAATTTACATAAATTATCATTATCATTTTTACATTAAACCGCTGGTCCCGGCTGTCATTTGTAAGTCTGACAACCAGTCTTACCAAGGGGTATCGTATTACCCGGTGCTAACTGGGTTGTGGAGGTCAGATAGGTAGTCGTTCCATGTAAAATACTGGTATTCAACTGCATCCGGTAAAACTGGAAGCCGACCCCAACTAGTTGGGAAAAGGCTAGGCAGATGATGATGAATTTACATAAATAATGAAACAAGTTCCCATACATTATTTAGTTGTACTGTGTTTGAAACTGTTAAAGTTTTTCGTCTTGGGATATATAATTTAAAATTATATACAGGGTGTAAACAGACCCTTAACAAAGTCGTCATCCAAGCATTCTGTACATCAAACTGAGTAACTCTACGCAACAATTATTGCTGGGAAACAACTTTTTTTGGGGTGAAAATTACAGTTTTCGGTAAAACTCAATGTATCGCATTCAACACATTTTGCTGATAGATGCATTCAGTAGTAAACGGGTCATGGAGATTATACCTCCATGACCCGTTTATATTTTTAATAAAGTATAGTCATAACGTTAAAAACTTTTATTAAAAAAAAAACTTGTCAAAAAGTTGGAACTTTGACCCCCAATATCTCCGTAACCAGAAGGTTCCCAGGTATGGTGTAGAACAAAAAAATATATTGCAGTGACGAGGAGAATAAGTGCGTTTCGGCTTCGTTAAGGGTCTATTTACACCCTTTATTAGCTGAACGTCGTACAGACGTACAGCTTATTAACTGTTTCAAATAGAAGCAAAAAGAGTAAGGATTGTAATAGCAGGCATTCTGTAGTCTCTGTATACCCTAATGGTAAAAAATGTGAGCTTATGTTCGATGTATAAAACGGAAGTATTTAATAGTTTCTAGAAATTGGAACGGCAACAAAAAATGTCATACTTCAAAATATTGATTCCAAGTATTGTTTAAGTTCCTTGGTACTAAAATGAATAACTGTAAGAAGAAAATAAACAATTTCAAAACAACTCTCTGAGGTTGACGTTAAAAACGGAAATCCTTATCAAATACAAACACAACAAACATAGCATGCGTTATCAAAACTTCAGCGGGTCTACGCCGTAGCTCCGTAGCGGCAGTCGTAGCAGCGTAGCCGCGTAGACCAGACACGTTCACGCACGCTCCGAAACTGCGCGAAGTGTTACAAACTTTTCGTGTTCGAGATAATTTGTTTTTTTTTTTTTAAATCATGTGTCATGTGTGTGGTTTATTTTAGTTCATTAAGTATACTGTGGTTGTTATTTTGACAACAGTGTAGCACTTCAATACCCGCAATTACAGACACAATTAAAATAACAATGCACTGTGCCTCACGAGGCACGGCCGGGAGCATACGGGTAGTTATTTCATGAGTGTTTGATTAAAACTAAACTTTGTGTAAAATATTTTTAATCTTAAAGTTTTAATGAACTTTGATATAATTAAAACTTTCTTCTCTTACAAAAATAATTAGCAAATAATTCCGTGTGTGTGCAAAGTGTGTTTAAGTGTAGTGTTGTTGAAGTTTGAAGCTTCAGCAAAAAAGTTTTCAACTGAACAAAACTTTTTCCACCTGCTCCAAACTAACATGTGAGGAAAAATGCCGAAAATGATACACAACTACGATTATGAGGAAGAACTTCCTTTAATTACGACCTCGGAGATTGATAAGAAATTCTGGGACTACTTCGATGGAGCTACCACAACCAGTTCGAACATCACGGAGACAGTTCTCCGTGATCAGGGTCCGGTGCTGGTGATCTATGGCATCTTACTGGCTGTGGGAGGAGTAGGCAATGTGGCTGTGCTGGTCAGCCTGGCCAGGTCGAGGAGGAGGAAGTCCAGGGTCGACCTGATGATGACCCATCTGGCGATTGCAGATGTCTGCGTTACTCTAGGAGTTATACCGTTGGAGGTGAGTTTTTAATTATGAATTTTCCAAAGTTGTTGAGTTTTTTGTCGTTGTACTATTTTTTTAAAAGTAGGTACAGGAAAGTATGCGGCTAAGTAACTGAAAATCTTATTAAAGAGATATTGAAGATAAAAGTTCAATTTTTTGTGAACTTTTAAACTAAAACTATCTTTACTTTAAATTCCGAGAGACCGCTGTATTATTGCTTGAACTATTGCTACCAATAACCCTCTCCTTGGGCCTCATCGCAGTCGAATAAAAACAGTGTTTTCAAACCAGAAATATAAGTATTTTCCCAACAATAACTTTAAGTAAAATGTTACTTGTTTACTCGTAGACCACAGCTATGTGCAGGTCTTTTTACACGCTGATTTTGTACTAAACTTTTTTTTTAAATTGGTATGGTCAAAACCAATGTGCTTTAGATCGTTAATATGTACACATGGCTGCAAACATGGCTATTAAAGTTTTAGATCAAGGGTGTCCACAAAAATGTTATGGAGGCCAAGTTTAGTATTTTTGTAATTGTAGAAGGCCAAAAGAAATGCAAAGTGTCGTCTAAATTTAAATAAAATAAACTTCGCCGGACTAGACTGTGAAGATTTTTTTTAGATATTCTTTTGTACCATTTTACAATGTTGTCATATTTAACCCATAGGTTTTTGACTGATAGAGAATGCCTTTTGGCATTAAGTTCGCCTATGTACCACTATTGTATATGAAGTTTAAATAAATAAATAAATGATGAGGTCTGCATACGGGTAGGTGAGCTTAAATTGTGAGCTTATATTACCAACCGGGGCGGCGATTTAGGGAAAAAAAATAAACAATCTTAGCGCAATGTCTTTAAAGTGTTAAATAGCTCGCGGCCCGGATGAAAAATGCGTGCCGCTAGGTGTCCCGGGGCCGTATGTTATACGGACATGTTATATATGTATGTTTTCATAATTTACGTTTACGTGTTCCTAAATTACCCTAATCTGATAAAATTTTCATTAAACGAAGTTAATATTAGTTTTAAGATCGGTTTTTCCCGAATTTTCTACTTCCCTACTTTGCGTTTCATGAGGGTTTGGCTCGCATGGTTTTTCGACAGATGACTGATACACTACTCTGTTCTTGATCACACTGGGTTTCTTTAGGTCAATGGTGGTGAAACTAATAATTAATGAAAATTAAAAAAATCGGTTTCGCGTGTTAATGTTGAGATTTTTCTTCAAGAGCTGTAATCACAAATAATTAAATAAAGCCATACACACATCAAAAAAAGTTTGTGATCACTAGCTGCTAAGATAAGTTTTTAAATTGAACTTTATCAAGAAAAAATCTATGTTGTGTGTTCTTTAAATATAAATACCCTGTTTGAAATAAAAAAAATAAGCACAATAGTAAATAATAACAAGAAGAAGAAATCATAAATTATAATCTACCATACCTAACAACAAAGATTTCGAATTTTCAAAGTGATCGCAAACTTTTTTTGATGTGTGTATTTTCCCTAAGACGAGTAAAGAATAATAACGCGTTATGACGATGTTTTTTCATAAACTTCATTACCTAACCATTTAATTTCGTACTTGCCAACTTATCTTGGGTTATTAAAAATAAAATATACAGTGTGCTGACCTGAGTGGGTAAAAATAAACCAAGATAAATATCTAGGTTACGAGAAACCAAAACTTGAATGTTGAGATTCAATAAGTTAACTAAAACTTCGCTTTCAATCTTATAAGATTTATTCGTTTTGTAATTCATTGTAAGTATTATACCTACACCACACCCCCCACACTACACTACCCTATCCCCCCCCTTTCCTACACTAGAACTTAAGTCAAATTGTTACAAACCCTATGGACTCCGGTCTGAAATAAAATCTTTCTATTCTATTCTATTATAGTTGTTGTTTGTTAATTGTAGTTTCATCACTACGGTAATGTTTTCTCTTTTGTTTGTCTTTTTTATTTTAGTATATCCGTGTTAATGTCTATTTACAGTAATATAGTTTGATATATATTTATTGTATTTTATATATCCTTGTACTTTACCTTAGTATTAATTAAAAAGTTTTTCAGATATACACCTACCACTGCTTGTCTCTGCATCACCTAAAGGTTGACAGGTAGAAAATGCTTATGACATTGAGTCCGCCTCTGTACTTTGTGCTTGAAGTGTTAAATAAATAAATTATTTAATATTTCAAGACAAATATTACAGAAAAAAAACTTGTAGAGCAAAGTAGCTCGTAAGCTACTTTGCTCTACAAGATTTTTTCTGTTAAAAAAACCGCCCAAGCGCGAGTCGAACTCGCACGTGAAAGGTTTCGTACTATCGTATTTTTGTTGTTATATCAGCACCAGAAATACGTAATCTGTGAAAATTTCAACTGTCTTGCTATCACGGTTTATGAGAAACAGGTTATACAGAGGTGTACTTATCTCGTTTCACTAGTTATATTTAAGTCCTTTGTAATAAGGGAGAGCCTATTTCTATCATCTGGACTCAAAACCAGACTGACAAATTCATCAACATCATCATTTGCCTTGCTTATTCCCAACTATGTTGGGGTCGGCTTCCAGTCTTACCGGATGCCACTGAATCCCAAAATCCAAACTGCATACTCAACAGTCAATTTTCTTTTATACAAAAAAATAAAATAAAAAAGGTAGAAAAGGAAGAATGTAGTTTACCAGCGCAATTATTGCACGGTGTATGAGCTTCGGTAATAAGACTAGTATTGTTTTATTTCTCTTAGTCTCACAAAAATAATAAGCCACGCGCGTCTTTGTACATAAAAAAACCTAGGTACAAAGAGTTCAGACAAATGGATACTTTTTATCTTTGCCTCGAAACCAAAAAGGATAAAAACGCCTGTGTGGGAATTAAATTTCTTCTGAAAGAAATGTAAAGAAAATAATAACATTATACTTGTTACCAACTAGATACAAGAGGTACTTTTGTAAGTAAAAGTAATTTCATTTGTTCTCCGAAATAATTAGGTAGGTACACATTCTGTGATAAGATATAAAATTACTGTATTAATAAAAACGTTGTGAAACATCTTAATTTAATTGTTTATCCTATGATTTTTCTTGAGAATTCACACGAAAAAATTTACTTCAAAAGCTTAAATGAAAAGGTGCTTTAAAATAAGTTAATCGAATCACTTTAATACACTTGAAGTAAAACTATTTTCATTCAATTTGTTCAATCTCGAGACATCAACGCTCTAGAATCATCTACCTAGCCTTTTTCCAACTATGTTGGGGGTCGGCTTTCAGTCTAACCGGATGCAGCTGAATACCAGTATTTTACATGGAGCGACTGCCTATCTGACCTCCACAACCCTGTTAGTACCGGGTAATACGATATCCCTTGGTTAGACTGGTTGTCAGAATTTCGGGTCACTGACTAGGTAGTCAGTGACCGGTATGTGATAGGGGTGGTCACTCATCCATAGACCAACCTAGGCAAGCGCGGCTTAACCTGTAGATGTCTCGAGCGGTGGTTATTATTAGCAACGAACTCCTGCATATCAACGCTCTAGAACAATCGCTTTTATATAATCTAACTAGCTGTTGCCCGCGGCTTCGCCCGCGTGCAGTTCGGTAACTGTCCCACTGAATCATACTAAAGGGATAAATAGTGTCCTACATGTTAATCCAGGTTATAAACTATATATGTGCCAAATTTCATAATCATCACAACTTATTATTATCATCACAATCACCATCACTATCACAACCACCATCTTTATCACAATCATTATCACAATCACCATCATTATCACAACCACCATCATTATCACAATCATCATCACAATCACCATCACTATCACAGTCACCATCTTTATCACAATCACCATCACTATCACAACCACCATAATTATCACAATCATTATCACAATTATCATCACAATCACCATCATAATCCCCATCACAATCCCCATCACCATCGCTATCACCATCACAATCACCGTCACTATCACAATCACCATCACCATCACAATAACCATCAAAATCACTATCACAATCACCAGCATCGTTATCACAATCATTATCATCGTACTCACAATCACCATCACCATCACAATCACCATCACAATCTCTATCACAATCACTATCATCATTTTAACAATCATTATCATCGTAATCACAATCATCATCATCACAATCTCCATCTTCGTCACCACAATCATTATCATCGTAATTTCAATCATTTTGATCATGATCACAATCGCCATCACTATCACTATCACAATCACCATCACTATCACTATCACTATCACAATCCATCACTATCGCTATCACTATCACTATCACAAACACAATCACTATCAAAATCATTATCATCGTAATCACAATCACCTTCATCATTATCACCATCAGTCACAATCACAATCACCATCACCATCGCTATCACCATCACAATCACCGTCACTATCACAACCACCATCACCATCAAAATCACTATCACAATCACCATCATCGTTATCACAATCATCATCATCGTAATCAAAATCATCATCATCGTAATCACAATCATTATCACCGTAATCACAATTACCATCATCGTTATCACAATCATCATCATCGTAATCACAATCATCATCATCGTAATCACAATCGTTATCACCGTAATCACAATCATTATCATCGTTATCACAATCACAATCTCCATCACTATCACAATCACAACTTTAGAGTGTATCAATACATATAAGATAATTTAAGCGTATTTTAATCCCAAGGTATCGCACCAAAGCCGCCTCTCGCTTTAAATAAAGTAGATATTTATGTTTGGCCTTAATTAAACTTACTTTAATTAGAAAAACCCCAGCAAGCCTTTAGTGTAAGCGGGTATTAGAAACATCGAGCGGCGGTTATTATTAGTAACGAACTCCTTTATATCAACGTCCTAGAACAATCGCTTTTATTTAATTAAATGAGTCGCTAAGTTTATACACTAAACATTCAAGTAACTTCCAATATAATTAAGATAATTATTATTTAAGCGTATCCTAATCCCAAAGCAACGTACCAAAGCCGCCTGTTGCTTTACATAAAGTAGATATCGCCGGGTTAAAGGCAAAACCAACTATTTAGACCAAAAATGTCAATTTAATATTTTCCGTAAGAGCATTTGGAAAGTTTGCTATTAAAATGAAGTCCTTAGTAGTAAAATTATATCAGTGGCAAATGTATGAGCGTGTTCTATAATTATCTTAGTTTCAAACAGTTACATACTGAACACAAAAACTTACTCCATTCGTACAAAAAATATTAAATAAATAAATAAACCCCCCCCTTTAGTTGGTTTTGCCTCTAGAGTGCAAATACGGCATATCTGAAAAAGTAATGGTCCTGTGTTTTAACAGACTTCGCATTTACGTGAGTTTAAGTATTGTTTTCATAATTTGCTATTACGGAGGATTCTAGAATCATTCGTTTGAAACAAATTAAAAAAATACGAAAAATAGTTGGTTTTGCTTTTCTGTTTCTTAATAGATGTCTTCGAATGTAGAATGCTGAATTGTACTAACATAATAAGTTACTGATTTGTATTGCTTAAATCATTCAAATTGTGTTACTACTATCACTAGCTAGTATCAGCCAGTACGAGAAAACCCTCGGAAAATAAAACCGACAGGTCACAACAAGAAGCATTTATTTTTATTATTTTTTTACTTTGAATGAACATACAAGCTTCGTAATCGATACAAACAATAATTGGCCTTTAGAAATTAATTCTAAAATAATTAATCACTTTGCCATCCTAACTAAAATATCCGTGAGTACCCAGTGCAACGCACAATCGAGAAGCACTTTGGAGGGTGCATTTCGGGAGTACCGTTCCACACCGCCTGAACTTAGACCACGTCTACATCGTTTGCCTATGCACAACAAAAACAAAGCGCTGATGTGTGCTCTAGATTCGCAGCTGTCAAACTGCTATGACAGTAGCAAAGACCTGTACTGTGGAGCTGTAGCAGCATGTCGTGTAGCTCACGATTAATTCTCCAACAGCGACAGAGCTACACGACCAAAATTAGTTGTTCCAGCTTGGCAGTGCAGAATTGAGCGGCGTATCAGTGAGGCTAGAGCACTCATCAGCAAGTTAATCTCCTTCAAGGAGGGCAATACTCGTCCTAGAGTGATGGATGAGCTTTGTGAGGCCGGCGTTCTCGGGATATTACCTGGCTCACATTACAGAGCCTATCGATTTCCTGAAGCAGAAGATCTGTGCATAGGCAAGCTGTATTCGTCACTATAAGCGGTGCGTAGAGCGATACACTCTAAAGCGGTTTGTGTACATTTTCATTCGTACTTGTTAGTGTTAGGGGTGCTACTCACGCCTGGTTCAATCCATGGTCCGGAGCGAGACGGAATGGGACACCGTCACTCCCTTCTGCAAAGCAGTAATGCTAGAGAAGGAGGTGGCGGAACGTGAAAGGGAGAGACTCTCACTTCCCGGCCGCCGCAGGAGACGCCCCGGGCGTCGGGGGCCACCGTAGGCGTGGGCCCGTGGACGGTGGGCTATGGGCTAGCTCGCCGTCCGTCCGTCTCATGACGACAGGCCGTGTCGACGGCGCGTTCGTGTTCCACGCGCGCCTCAAAGAGAGTCAGCATAAGGAAGGGGTCCGCAAGAACCGATGCCTGCCGGGGTTGCGGGACTGTTCGAAAGAGATACCCTGGCCCCGGAACACAAAGGGCGATGAAGGAACATGGATGGGTTTTCGTCAGTAATAGTCTGACACTCCCTCCTACTCCGCCCAGAGCGGGAGGAGTCATTTGATGATT
The DNA here is from genome assembly GCA_905147715.2 of Xestia xanthographa. Lineage (NCBI taxonomy): Eukaryota > Metazoa > Arthropoda > Insecta > Lepidoptera > Noctuidae > Xestia > Xestia xanthographa. The sequence continues at coordinate 4,139,198 of LR990661.1, read as the reverse complement.
TCGCATCCGAAAAAAAAGGGGTACTTCACACGTCATGTTCGGAATGGTATGATACGAAACAGATGAGCGGCACCAAAATGAAATTAACATTGCTGGAATAGCAGAGAAAAAAAAAGATAACGATTCACAAACATAACGTTTCAAATATTTTTGTTTTCATAGTTCCGATTCGTCATCGGCGACAGTCAAAAGAACAAACTATACAATCTAAATATATAAAAGAAGAAACTGACTGACTGACTGACTGACTGATTGACTGACTGACTGACTGACTGACTGACTGACTGACTGACTGACTCATCTATCAACGCACAGCCCAAACCGCTGGGTCTAAAAGAAAGAAAGAAAGAAAGTTTGTATGGGAATACAAGATTAGTTAGACTATTTTATTCGAAACTTCACAGGAGTGCTCCTATTGATAAATGAGTAGAAACGGGTTTCAGGTTTTTTCAGAATTCAACCCCTAAGAGGGGGAAATGGGGTGGCAAAGTATAAAAATTAATGCACAGCCCAAACCGCTGAGTCTAGAGATTCCAAATTTGGCAAGTAGGTTCCTTATGTGGTCTATGGGTGCACTAAGAAAGGATTTATCAAAATTCAACCCCTAAGGGGGTTAAACGGGAATCCAAAGTTTGTATGGGTAAAACAAAATTAGTTAGACTATTTTATTCGAAACTTCACAGGAGTGCTCTTATTGATAAAGGAGTAGAAACGGGTTTCAGGTTTTTTCAGAATTCAACCCCTAAGAGGGGGAAATGGGGTGGCAAAGTATAAAAATCAATGGACAGCCCAAACCGCTGAGTCTAGAGATTCCAAATTTGGCACAAAGGTTCTTTATGAGGTTTAGGGGTGCATTAAGAAAGGATTTTTCAAAATTCACCCCCTTAGGGGTTGGAACGGGAGTCCAAAGATTACGTGGGGAAATAAGATTAGTTAGACTACTTTATTCGAAACTTAACAGGAGTACTCCTATCGATAAATGAGTTAACGTTTGTGTTTCAGTTTTTTTTCAGAATTCAACCCCTAAAGGGGGAAATGGGGTAACAAAGCCTGAAATTCAACATAGGTATTGTTTTTATGGTGAATTGGGTCGGATGTATTACAAAAACAACGATTTTAAGATTTAATGTGGCAGACCTGAAATACTACCATTCCCTGTTGGGGTGCGAAGGGGTTGAAATGTCTAAAAATCAATATGGGTGTCGATACCAAGATTATCAGGGGTGCTGATTACGAAAATGGCATTTATTTTGAGATTCAGATGATAATGATTGTGATTACGATGATGATGATTGTGATAATGACGACGATGATTGTGATGATGATGATTTTGATTACGATGATAATGATTGTGATTACGACGATGATGATTGTGATAATGATGATTGTGATAACGATGATAATGATTGTGATTACAATGATAATAAGTGTGATAACGATGATGGTGATTGTGATAGTGTCGGTGATTGTGATGGTAATAGCGATGGTTGTGATAACGAGGACGGAGATTGTGATGATGATGATTGTGATTAAGATGATAATGATTGTGATTACGATGATAATGATTGTGATAACGATGATGGGGATTGTGATAGTGATTTTGATGGTGATTGTGATGGTGATGCTGATTGTGATGGATTGTGAAAGTGGCAGTGATTGTGATGGTGATAGCGATGGTGATTGTGATTGTGACGGTGATGGTGATTGTAATAATGATGTTGATTATTGTGATTACTATGATAATGATTGTGATAACGAGGGTAGTGATTGTGATGGTGATTGTGGTAGTGATGGTGATTGTGATGGTGATTGTGATTTTGATTGTGATAGTGTTGGTGATTGTGATAATGATGGTGATTGTGATAATGATTGTGGTTGAGACAGTGATGGCGATTGTGATCATGATGATTGTGATTACGATTATAATGATTGTGATGACGAGGATGGAGATTATGATGATGATGATTGTGAATATGATGATAACGGTTGTGATTAAGATGATAGTGATTGCGATAATGATGATAGCGATTGTGATTACGATGATAATGATTGTGATAACAATGATGGTGATTGTGATACTGATTTTGATGGTGATTGTGATAGTGATGATGATTGTGATAGTTATTCTGAGAGTGGTGGTGATTGTGATGGTGATAGCGATGGTGATTGTGATGGTGATTGTGATGGTGATTGTGATGGTGATTGTAATGGTGATTGTGATGGTAATTGTGATGGTGATTGTGATGGTGATTGTGATGGTGACTGTGATGGTGATGGTGATTGTGATGGTGATTGTGATGGTGATTGAGATAGTGATGGTGAGTGTGATAATAACTGTGATTACGATGATAATTATTGTGATAACGATGATGGTGATTGTGATAGTTATTTTGATGATGATTGTGATGGTGATGGTGATTGTGATAGTGATTGTGATAGCGATAGTGATGGGGATTGTGATGGTGAATGTGATAGTGATGGTGATTGTGATTGTTATGGTGATTGAGATAGTGATGGTGATGGTAAGTATGATAATGACTGTGATTACGATGATATTTATTGTGATAACGATGATGGTGATTGTGATATTTATTTTGATGGTGATTGTGATGGTGATGGTGATTGTGATAGTGATTGTGATAGCGATAGTGATGGGGATTGTGATGGTGAATGTGATAGTGATGGTGATTGTGATTGTTATGGTGATTGAGATAGTGATGGTGATGGTAAGTATGATAATGACTGTGATTACGATGATATTTATTGTGATAACGATGATGGTGATTGTGATATTTATTTTGATGGTGATTGTGATGGTGATGGTGATTGTGATAGTGATTGTGATAGCGATAGTGATGGGGATTGTGATGGTGATTGTGATTGTGATGGTGATTGTGATGGTGATTGTGATGGTGATTGTGATGGTGATTGTGATGGTGATTGTGATGGTGATTGTGATGGTGATTGTGATGGTGATTGTGATGGTGATTGTGATGGTGATTGTGATGGTGATTGTGATGGTGATTGTGATGGTGATTGTGATAGTTATTTTGATGGTGATTGTGATAATAATAATTGTGATGATTAAGAAATGTGGCACATAGATAGTTTATAACCTGGATTAACATGGAGGACACTATTATCCCTTTTGTATGATCCAGTGGGACAGTTACCGAACTTCACGCGGGCGAAGCCGCGGGCAACAGCTAGTTCGTTATATAATTTTTGTTCCGGTTATAGTAGTTAACCAGTAGGTAAAAAGAACTTCTAACAAAATGAGTAGCATTACGACAGAACCAATCAGAATTGGTTCAGGTCAACTTTGTCATTTAACAAATACTGCCCAATAAAATGTGCCGATCTACAAACAAGTGTATAGCATCCCTAAGCATAGTGGACACTTCCGTATCCAGCTAAGGGTTTCCTTTGTCCAAAAAGGTCGCTCCAAAAGAACTTATATTACATGACATAGATTTACGAGAGACGGTACATTTTCATTAAAGTTCTAGAGCTGTGCGTGTTTGTCGGTGGTCATCGTAAAGTTTAGTACACAAATAAACAACAGACACACTTGTAAGCCATTTTAACACAACTCATTACAGTAAATGACTGAAATGTAAACATGCAAGCCAGTTTTTAATAACCTGTAGTAGTCTGCGCCTAGAGCTAAGCGAGTAAGTAGCGAATAGCGAAGTGAAACGAATGTTTGCATCGCATTGGTCCCTTCGCTGGCAACCTAGCATGTCATCATCATCTGCCTAGCTGTTGGGGTCAGCTTCCGGTCTAACCGGATGTAGCTGAATACCAATATTTTGTTAAGGCGCGTACAGTCTATGGAACATAATATAATATAGCTTGTGTTTTATAACACATTATGACATTGACTTTGACATTTATAACATTGTGTCCACATTATCTGAAAAATGTTATATGGCAATGTCATGTTATATAGTCTGTACGCATCTTAGTTACTTTGGCTACAGGCTAGGAAGACGACTAGAGAATAAATTTGTCCCAAAAACTCGCATTTTTTGTGTTAATCAAACGTGTCTTGTCTTGTGAGGAATCCATCTTTTCCACGAGTTACACGCGTCTTGCGACATTAACCGCGGAGAAAGCAAATGAAAGAACTTGTCTCGAATCACAGCAACCATCTCCATTCTCAAGTCTGCTGCCCTTAACTCAATACGGTAGCATGTCTTCTTCCTCCATACTTCTCTATTACTCGTTATCTTATTAGTCACCTCTTTCCTTGTCATATGAATGAATTAATGATACATTTATTTGCAAGATATATATATATATATATAGGTAGTTAACATAGGTAAGTCCTTAATATCTATTGGTTTCACTATATTCGGCATTTCGGCCATACAAATATTGAGATTTTACATCTTGGTATACTAAAAGCATGCAGTACACATTTCGTAATTAGCAATTAGCATAATATCGTTTTTCACACAGTCCATCCATCGTCTCTACATTTATATCCATCCACATTCCTACTCAAAACTTTCCTCACGACATTTTCCTCATTCCTCCGCTTTACATAAGGACTAAATGACGCGCGTGCGCATCTTTTGTAACAAGTTGCATCGTTAGTGGCTTTGAAAGGTGCCCAAAAGTATTTTAGAATCGGAAAATAAAAATAATCATGTTTCATATGACAAAATAATTAAAATGTTTGTTAATTAAATGTTTCTGAAAACACATTATGTATGTACGACTATAACGAACTTTCCTCAAGAATTTCTCAGTAAATGTTTGAGGTGATTACGTTGGTTCCGCACCATTTAATTTTATTTATATTCTTCTCTCCTCAAACGAGAACAAAAGAGAAATACTTCCTTAACATAAATATTAGATTTTTCTCCCAAATAACATTTAAGACCTCATCACGTACAAAAAGTATTTCTTACGAAAATAAAGATAAGATTTGTTAACATTGTTTTTACTTCATTTTAGACATATTTTAGAGGTCCAATTTTTTCGGTTACGTACTTCAAGAAATCTAAATATCAAAGGGACAAATGAGGGTCAAACCAAGTTACATTCTAGACACTTGAGTGTACGGTTTAAAGGCTCTTGCTAAACAAGGCTTTGGTTTAGTTATAATACTTAAAAGCTATATTTTTTGTGTATAGGTTCCATTTTATTTTTGAGTCACATCTCTCTTTGAGATTAAGCTGCAATCGGTTAGACTGGAAGCCGACTCAAACATATTTGGGAAAAGGCTAGGCAGATGACGATCTCTTTTTGAGATCAGAGCTGTTTGGCTCGCTTGATTTTTCATCACATGTGGAAGGACAATCTCAGAAATTCGTGTTTCCACGTCAACCGTCAAAGATTGACGTTAGATTTTCGGGAGCTTATGTCAAACCAATACATTGTGGATCCTTTGAGCTCCTTGTTCATTCAAAATCATAGTGATCTACTCTGACCCAACGTCAAAGCATAGTTTGCTTTCACGTCGCACTGTCTTACAACTCCACAATAGTACCCCTTACTCACAGCCATTGTATGAAGTTCTCCATCGGCATCTGTTAGTTAGTCGTGTGGTTCAGTAGCAAGTCATGTTCTATTACTGTTATCAAACTTATAATTTGTTTGTTTGTCAACTCAATCTGCCACTCTATTGTTCACAAAGTTTGCAGAACATTCGATTCTATACGTAGTTAACTGGTCGACTGAATGAGTTAGGTAGTTGCTTCACGTAAAATACTGGTATTCAGCTCATCAGCTGCGTCCGGTTAGACAAGAAGCCGACCCAACATAGTTGGGAAAAGGCTAGGCGGATGATGAAAAACAGACAGACATTGGTGTCAATTCTGTTGTGCACAAACTAAACTTAATTTAGGCAATTGCTATCTTTTACTAAAAGGCAGTGCAAGAAAACGACGGCTATAGCTATGAACTAAGTTAGAGATGCCAAACTAGTTTATGCCTTACGCTTCACCGTGTTTTTAGTCGACATGCTTTTACGTGCACCCTTCATTTGTATGGAAATATTAGTTCCAACTAAATTAGACAGCTCTTAATTACGTCCGACTCTTTCTCGTTTTATTATAGAGAAAAAGATAGCAATAGCCTAAATTAAGTTTAGTTTGTGCACAACAGAATCGACACTATTGCAATATTAGCAGCGGTGAAACTTTTCATCAGGTTTTTTTCTCTGCTTAAAGGTCGAACTGTTTAAGGTCAGACTGTTTACTATTTCTTACGAGTACAGTCACCACCAATATGTAAAAACTCAACAACTTTTAAAAGTGTTTTTCTCTGTTCTGATTGAATCAGCATATTTTGTGAAAAAGATCTTATCTCCTATAATCTATACAATCGTTATTTTTCGTGAAAATTGCTTTTATATTTAGGAAAGTGTATACTATATTTGTGTTACTGTACATCATAAAAAAATCCGAGAACACTTGCGTCACCTTTGCTTCCACTCCCACTTACATTAAGTCCAGTTGGTATCGTGGTACCGAACACTTTAGGGCAGTGGTTCCCAACCTTTCTTGGACCGGGGACCACTTTTTCACAAGATTCCTTAGTACATGGGACATAAACATTAAACTTACACTTTAGGTAATACCTTTAGATATTCATAGTAATATTCTATTGAGAAAAAAAAAAACACGCGGGGCAGTCTTTGGGGACTGCCGATAGAAGTGAAAACTAAGTAACTCGTGAATTTCGTAGCACTGCTACGGGTTATGCCCCGCGCACGCTTAAGTGGTGCTACGCCGTAGCAGATCGGCTACGAGTGCTACAAAGTGTTCGGTGATGGTGACGGTTTCTTTCGGTGACGATGAGTTCAATGTTTTTTCCTTACCCAAAAAGTGCTCAACGCGCCTAAAGAAGTTTTCACTTCAAAAATCTTATTAACAAAACTTTATTCAAGGTGCGTAAAATAAGAAGATATATAAGAAAATAAATAAATTACAGGTATAAACATTTACATATTTCTGTCCATCATTTTTATGATTGAAAGAAACAAAGTGACAGCATAATAAGACTCAGTGAGACCAAAATAAAGTTTAGTTATTGTTTAGTAATAAAAAAAATACTAGATATAATTTTACTGTGTTTTGTCATTCAGGTAAGAATTTGACGTGCCTCATAATATAATTATGTAAACGGGCTCTATGAATTTAGTTTTGACTAGCTTATGCTCGCAGCTTCGCCCGCGTGAAGTCAATAATAGTTCCACGGGATCATACTACCGGAATAAAAATCTTGTGTTAATCCAGGTTATATGTAAAACTTTTTATAACAAATTTTTCGATTCACTGGCTGAAATAACGAGTAAACTCCCTTAAAGAGTACTAAACTATCCATCCTCAAACTATCGCATTTTTATAATATTAGTAAGATTAAATACATACTAAAAAGTGTTGTACATACTTGAGGTGAAACCTTTTATTAGGGTTCCGTACCCAAAGGGTAAAAACGGAACCCTATTACTAAGACTTCGCTGTCTGTCCGTCTGTCCGTCTGTCTGTCACCAGGCTGTATCTCATGAACCGTGACAGCTAGACAGTTGAAATTTTCACAGATGATGTATTTCTGTTGCTGCTATAACAAAAAATACTAAAAACAGAATTAAATCAATATTTAAGGGGGGCTCCCATACAACAAATGTGATTTTTTTGCAGTTTTGTCTAATGTTTTTAAATAATGGTACGGAACCCTTCGTGGCCGGTTTTTAGGGTTCCGTACCCACAGGGTAAAAACGGAACCCTATTACTAAGACTTCGCTGTCTGTCCGTCTGTCCGTCTGTCTGTCACCAGGCTGTATCTCATGAACCGTGACAGCTAGACAGTTGAAATTTTCACAGATGATGTATTTCTGTTGCCGCTATAACAACAAATACTAAATATAGTCAATGGTACGGAACCCTTCGTGTGCGAGTCCGACTCGCACTTGGCCGGTTTTTTTGTTCTATTTTAGTCAACATTGGTATGTTTATAATTTTATTAAAAAAAAAACTTTAAACTTTTCATAACAATTTTTCGATTCACTGGCTGAAATAACGAATCCCCTTGGGGCAGCCATTGTGATCAAAGTTATATTTAAAATATTGTGTAGTGTAGTGGAAATATGGACACATATAATATTCAATTTGACGTACTATTGTACAATACAGACTTCATAAATATATAAAAGCCAATGTGCCCTGCTGTTTTTATTTTGCGCAGTTGTATGAAAATTGTTGTGATTGTTTTTTTGAACGAAAGTTAATTGTGTATGAAACGAAATACATATTTTTTTAATCGAAAGATATTTGTCTGAATGTTTTAATCAGTGCAGTATACACGCAACAATAATTCGTTTTCGCTTTTGCAATTTATGAGTTTAATTGCTCAAATGGTTATTATTGAGTGGAATAGATTAATCACTTTGAATTAAATGAAATTCTGTGGTCCAAGTGTTCGATGCACATCGCTTATAGGATTCATTGGAAAATTGAATTGCCCTTTATTGAAAACGATTTTGACGTTGCACCACAAATCGATTAAATAGGACCGCTAAACGACTAATTAATGACCAGTCTAACATTAATCAATTTTGTTTTGATCTTCATATCGTGTATAGTTACATAATCTATTTTACTTGACGTGATAAGTGTCTACCATGGGTATTTTTTACAGCTGTTTATTTGAATAGAATAGAATATTTTTATTGTAAAAACATGAGTATACATCAAATAATATGTGCAAGGTCTTAAAATAACAGGTAGATGTGCATATTTTGCCATTAATGGCGTACAAAATAACATTTTTTGGTTTAGAATAAACCATAAAAAATAAAATAAAACTTGAGTCTACACAGCAAACTAAAAAATAATAAAAATAAAAAATATTTCTAATCTATATACATATAATAAAACAGTAAAAAAAAACTGTGTCTGTACATTGAATATATTAAAAAAGAAATAATTGAGGGGGCTTTAGAACCCTGGTGCAAGCCATGGTCCGGAGCGAGACGGAATGGGACGCCGTCACCTCCTTCTGCGAAGCAGTAATGCTAGAAAAGGAGGTGGCGGAACGTGAGAGGGAGAGAACCTCTCAACGTCCCGGCCGCCGCGGGAGACGCCCCGGGCGTCGGGGGCCACCACCACGTAGCCCCCGGCCACCGTAGGCGCGGGCCTGTGGACGGTGAGCTATGGGCTAGCTCGCCGTCCGTCCGTCTCATGACATGACGACAGGCCGTGTCGACGGCGCGTTCGTGTTCCACGCGCGCCTCAAAGAGAGTCAGCAAAAAGGAAGGGGTCCGTAAGGACCGATGCCTGCCGGGGTCGCGGGACTATTCGAAAGAGATACCGTGGCCCCGGAACACAAAGGGCGATGAAGGAACATGGATGGGTTTTAGTCAGTAAAAGTCTGACACTCCCTCCTGCTCCGCCCAGAGCGGGAGGGGTTATTTGATGATTTCCCATCCGAAAAAAAAAAAAAAAAAGGGGGCTTTAGAAACAGTAATAGAGCACGAATCCAAAAAAAAAATCTGTCTGTTTGTCTGTTTGTCTGTGGGTCTGTTTGTTTGTACACGCTAATCTTCGGAACTACTGGACGGATTTTAATGATTTTTTTGTTGTTGTATAGGTATTAAGTCTGGGCAGGATATAGGCTATAATTTATCTTGGAAACTTGAACACCTGATGCAGAACCACAACAGACCAGCTGAACTATAAGAAATACAAAAATGGTACCGTAGCAAAAATTGTTCCACATGATGGGCATTTTCTGCTGAGAGAATAAATTTGAAGATCTGGAACACCTGATGTGGAACTCCAAGAGCCCAGCTACACTTACATATATATAGGAATGACGTTTTAGCAAAAGTTGTTCAATCTGATGAGCACTCTCTGTTGACTTATAAAAATCGAAGATCTGGAACACCTGTTGTGGAACTCCAAAAGCCCAGCTATGCCATAACACATATAAGAATGACGTCTTAGCAAAAGTTGTTCGGTCTGATGGGCATTTCCTGTTGACTTTTATCTTGGAAACAAACACCTGATGCAGAACCGCAACAGACCATCTGAACTATAAGATATACAAAAATGGTACCATAGCAAAAATTGTTCCACGTAATGGGCATTTTCTGCTGAGAGAATAAATATAAATTTGAAGATCTGGAACACCTGATGCGGAACTCCAAGAGCCCAGCTACACTATAACATAATTATATAGGAATGACGTTTTAGCAAAAGTTGTTCAATCTGATGAGCACTCTCTGTTGACTTATAAAAATCGAAGATCTGGAACACCTGTTGTGGAACTCCAAGAGCCCAGCTATGCCATAACACATATAGGAATGACGTATTAGCAAAAGTTGTTCGGTCTGATGGGCATTTCCTGTTGACTTTTATCTTGGAAACAAACAGCTGATGCAGAACCGCAACAGACCAGCTGAACTATAAGAGATACAAAAATGGTACCATAGCAAAAATTGTTCCACGTGATGAGCATTTTCTGTTGAAGATCTGGAACACCTGATGTGGAACTCCAAGAGCCCAGCTACACCATAACACATAGGAATGACGTCTCAGCAAGTGTTGTTTGGTCTGATGGGCATTTCCTGTTGACTTATAAAAATGTTTAGTCTGATGGGCATTTCCTGTTGACTTACAAAAATGAAAGATCTGGAACGTCTCGAATCGTCTCGCGCATCCCGTTGTATTCCCGTCCCCGGGCTCTTAAAATTCCACATCAGACGTTTTGAGGTCTTCGATTTTGACGACCCCGTTGTTGCTGGCATAAGCAACAGGATCCGCGTACGAAGTCGCGGGCAGAAGCTAGTCTATATCTATACATATAATAAAACAGTAAAATAACTGTGTCTGTACATTGAATATATTAAAAAAGAAATAATTGAGGGGGGTTTAGAAACAGTAATAGAGCACGAATCAAAAAAAAAAGTTCTGTCTGTTTGTCTGTGTGTCTGTTTGTCTGTTTGTTTGTACACGCTAATCTTCGGAACTACTGGACGGATTTGAATGATTTTTTTTTATTGTATAGGTATTAAGTCTGGGCAAGATATAGGCTATAATTTATCTTGGAAACTTGAACACCTGATGCAGAACCACAACAGACCAGCTGAACTATAAGAGATACAAAAATGGTACCATAGCAAAAATTGTTCCACGTGATGGGCATTTTCTGCTGAGAGAATAAATTTGAAGATCTGGAACACCTGTTGTGGAACTCCAAGAGCCCAGCTATGCCATAACACATATAGGAATGACGTCTTAGCAAAAGTAGTTCGGTCTGATGGGCATTTCCTGTTGACTTTTATCTTGGAAACAAACACCTGATGCAGAACCGCAACAGACCAGCTGAACTATAAGAGATACAAAAATGGTACCATAGCAAAAATTGTTCCACGTGATGAGCATTTTCTGTTGAAGATCTGGAACACCTGATGTGGAAGTTTTAGAGCCCAGCTACACTATAACATATATATAGGAATGAACTTTTAGCAAAAGTTGTTCAATCTGATGAGCACTCTCTGTTGACTTATAAAAATCGAAGATCTCGAACACCTGTTGTGGAACTCCAAGAGCCCAGCTACACCATAACACATAGGAATGACGTCTTAGCAAGTGTGGTTTGGTCTGATAGGTATTTCCTGTTGACTCTTATCTTGGAAACAAACACCTGATGTAGAACCGCAACAGACCAGCTGAACTATAAGAGATACAAAAATGGTACCGTAGCAAAAATTGTTCCACGTGATGAGCATTTTCTGTTGAAGATCTGGAACACCTGATGTGGAACTCCAAGAGCCCAGCTACACTATAACATATATATAGGATTGAAGTTTTCGCAAAAGTTGTTCAATCTGATGAGCAGTCTCTGTTGACTTATAAAAATCGAAGATCTGGAACCCCTGTTGTGGAACTCCAAGAGCCCAGCTACACCATAACACATAGGAATGACGTCTCAGCAAGTGTTTTTGGTCTGATGGTCATTTCCTGTTGACTTATAAAAATTTTTAGTCTAATGGGCATTTCCTGTTGACTTACAAAAATGAAAGATCTGGAACGTCTCGAATCGTCTCGCGCATCCCGTTGTATTCCCGTCCCCGGGCTCTTAAAATTCGACATCAGACGTTTCAGGTCTTCGATTTTGACGACCCCGTTGTCGCTGGCATAAGCAACAGGATCCGCGTACGAAGTCGCGGGCAGAAGCTAGTGCTAAATAAAAATAAAATAAAGTATTGTTTTCATCAAATTTTAGGGTCAAATTGTGAAAATGTCGTAATTACAGGATTCTATTTAATTAATTGCGTTCATTTATATATAGCACTTGGCTATGAGATATTTTTTAAAATATATTTTAAACAGAGCAGTCGGCATTTGTCTGATAGGTTTTGGAATTTTATTATAGATTATTGGTGCTAAACAAAAAATACTTTTACTCATCAGTGTGGTTGATCTTGGTACGCATAGTTTATTATTATCCCGTCGATTACGAATAGAAACGTCTGATAGTTTCTTAAATAGGTTAGGCTTGGTTCGTATAAAATTTGCTGTTTCATAAATGAATAAGGAAGGCAGACTTAAAATGTTATATTTAATAAAATACTGTTTGCAACTGTCAGTTATTTTTAAACCAAACATCGCCCTAATACACCTTTTTTGCGACCTAAAAATGATTTCCTTATTAGTAGAGTTTCCCCAAAATATAATTCCAAACCTCAACATGGAGCCAACAATACCATGGTAGGCAGTTATAAGCGCATTGGTACTTATAACAGGTTTTAGTTTATAGAGTGCATAGGCAGATGAACTTACTTTTTTATTTAATTCTTCTGTGTGTGCTTTCCAGTTCAGACGTTTGTCAATGGTTACACCTAAAAATTTAGCTGTGCCTACCTTTTTTATAACAGTTGATTTGTGTTGAGCAATAATACTTGGTGCTTCTAAACGTTGACTAAAGAACATAATTTTTGTTTTTTCAAGATTTATTTTTAAATGATTGCTATCTAACCAGTTATTTATTGAATTGATTGTATTATTAATTTCATGTTCATACCTATCTTTATTTATAGAATGAATAGTGAGTGTGCTGTCATCGGCAAAAAGTGATAGTGGATAATTAGTTACTAATGGCAAGTCATTTATATAGATAATGAATAACAAAGGACCCAATACGCTCCCTTGCGGGACTTTTTGGTTATAAATGTTTTGGTTTACTTGCAAATCCGTTTTTATCTGATTTTTGAAACCATTTAATTCCATTGGTTTACGACAACCAAATCAAAAACTAATGTTTAAACTAATTTAAACAAATTATGGTCTGTTATTGGTATTTTTTTCAATCTTCTGCGTTGAGCCGTTTTCGAGATCTGGGAAATGTCAAAACGTTACCGCAGCAAAATCTTAAATAACTCAAGAACCATACCACACACAAATTTTGCTATTTACAAACATTCACTACGCAACAAAAGCTATCTAATCATGTATTTGGTTGCGGGCTGAACGAATTTTAGAAAATCGATTTTGTTAGGATAACGTTTCAAACGTTACTCCAGCAAAATGTGTTTTTCTCAAATAACTTTAAAACTACAATTTATTCACACAAATTTTGCTACTATTAAACAAATTGCTCCTCATGATACACTAATTATTTTTTATGGTCTCATCTCTCAAATGCACAACATTTTTCCAGGGTAATGCACACTCGTTTACCTAACCGAGCTAGAATAAGTTATGGTGAACACCAAAATTCCGGCCTTGTGTTTAAATAACTGTTTACGTTTAGCGGGCCGATTACGAAACAGTCGGTTATTTTACTATTGGTGAACATGGCCCTAAATGTTTAAAAGGAGAAGTTTCTAGTGTAGGGTGAGGTTTATTTAAATAGTTTTTAAGCATGTTAATTATTAGAATGAACGGTCCGTGCACCGGTAATAGTACATTTCTGCTAAACCTTTCGGGGAAAATAAAGGAATGATGGTATGCTATAATAGGGATGATTTCTGTCAAAAAAAAATGTTTAGTCCGACAGTTAAATTATTAAAAAATATTGGAAACGTGTTTTTTGTTTTATCAAATTAATAAAAATTGACAAAGATAAAACCATCATGGGTGGGGGCTTGTGACGTCGCTTTCGATAAAATTGAACTCAAATATGACGTCACACACGCACTGCATCGTCTTATTTTTTTTGTTTACGTGAAAAAAGAAAAAAATATTTGTCCAATATTTTTTGGAAATATATGTGACGAATTAATTAAATTGATGATTTTATCCAGTGTACTACTATTGTAACCACATTGTAAACCTCTTTTTTCCACCAAGCAGCGAATTGAATAAATATACCCGCAATTTTTTATCAGTTTCCGCCTCAGTGTGGCCAGATCGCAAGCTATTCCATAGGTGTTGCTATAGTGCCTGTAGCTTGCAATAATTACTTTTCACCAGGCACGAGTGAGCGCCGACCGACGCGTGACGCGACGTCACAAAATAAAAACTCAGTTCTTTTTTCAAACATTTTTTAACCCTGCTCGTATATTCAAATGGAAAAAATGTAGGTATTTGATGAAATATTCAAACATGGAATACTAGATGAATTTCGTAAGAGCTTGTGACCGCAAGTTGTCAAAGCAAAGCTTTTACCATGCAACCTCTGTGAGTTTTCAATCACGGTGACGTTTGTTGACAAACGCCCTTTGATAAAATGTAATATTTTTATTTATATTTAAGCGACATGACATGCCACCGACGTTGAAATCTCATTTTGTCGTAGCCCAATAAATTAACACACAAATAACAGGAGAAGAGGACTCGTTTTAATAACTATTAAAATAACATAACATCACGCCTGTAATCCCCGAAGTGTTATGTAGGGGTGTAATAGTACACCCACAATTCACCAGTTATGATTTATGTCCCATGCAATATAGAGCGAGACTATTCTCATTCTCAGACCAAACAAAAAGGTAAAGACTGAACTCTACGAACAGCAAACTGAAGCCCGCCAAATTACGTCTCGCCGTGTACACACAGACCAACAAAAAGTTAAGACAAAAAAATAGTAAGTTTATGAGTAAGAAACCTCTTTTCACATGCTTCGGCTTAACTTATAGTCGGCGCCAATTACCATCAGCTCGGACTAAATCTTACCACCGATACGGCTCTTTTTGTTTGCAGCATCCGACCGCTAATTGAAGCGCTTATGTACGCTCATCAACCAATAGCATCGCAGCTTCTGATCCCTTATCTTTTTTAATGATAAAAGGGTCGAAAGAAAAAAATACAATACAATACGGGTGGTAAACAGATGTGGGCATCTTGTCCACGGGTTTTGTTTAAAACATGGTAAGATTTCGTCCGAGCTGATGGTACCTCCATAAACCGGTAGCGAAGAGTTAGCATCACCTAAGGCTGTGGAAAAATGTTTGAAAGCTTTCACAATACCTTCCGGCACAATATAAGGTACCGGCTACATCATCACGTGATCGCTTGCTCCAAGAAACACGCGCGTGTATCCATCGCGTGAGTTCACAGCGTTAATTTGTGGCATGGTCTTAGAAAATTCTTTATTTTTTTGTTGCAAGCTTTTTTTGCCTTGCCTTATTAGTTAGTGTGTATTGGTCTACCAAAGTTAAAGATAGTCGAAGTTATAAAAAAAAAGTGAGCCGTCGTGGGACGCCTGGCAGATGTGAAACATCGAAATTATTTTGTACAAGTAATATGCTTAAAAAAGTAAATAAAAAAACAAACACATAAAATAAAATAAAAGAAAATATAAACAAAATGACTCGATTCACAAAAAGAAACAGTCACGAGAGTCACGAGATTGTAACCCAGCGCTCTGTGCCCCTAGACCACCTGACTTGTTATAAAGCTTGTCAAATATGTAGATCATATGGTGCTCCAGCAGGTCGTTAATGTTCGGGATTATTTGGGCCGGCCGACAATCGCCACGGCAAAAGCGTTGCGACACTTGCGACACTATTCATTTGTTTTATACCCGCGCCTATAGCTGTTTCCGGCTGTTTCACATTAAAATGATAAAAAATAAAACAATTTTATACCGAGCTCAAACCTTATAGAACGATTATTGGGGTCACCTTAATCAACAATAATGTAATAATAAATGAACATAAATTACCTACCATTTCGAATACGAAATGATAGGTAATTAATTAATTAATGTAAGATTTCCACTATCTATAAACACCTCCACGACCCACATACTATTCAATCCATCCATCAGCACATCCAATACCAACCAATATCCAATACAATAGCAACCATCCAACAACACAAAGCAACGAACTCAAAACATTGTGCTGATGGATGGATTGAATAGTATGTGGGTCGTGAAGGTGTTTATAGGTAGTAGAAATCTTACATTAAAAACTTATTATTAAAAAAAAAACATTGTCAAAAACTTTCACCCCCAATATCTCCGTAACTAGAAGGTTCCCAAGTATAGTGTAGAACAAAAAAATATCGCAATGACGGGGAGAACAAGTGCTTTTCGACTTCGTTAAGAGGTCTTTTACACCCTTTATATTCTTTAAAGCCCCTATATTATTAATTAATACCTATGTAGGTAATTTTGACTCCCACTTCTAGGCGAAATTGAGTTTTTTCATTAGGAATTTCACTGAAGCAGGCCGAGGTCAAATTAGAACTGAAATAGCGTGGTGTACTATTAGGTACGCCTCTGCCTAACCCTCCAGGAAAAACAGGCGACATGTGATGTTGTGGTGGTTGTACGACTACGTACAATCTCGCCGAGACACTATATTTTATGCCATACTTTATATTCATCATTCATAATACTATTTAACATCCTTTTTTATTTTTTTCTATGTTTACACTCAGCAAATTGATCTAAATACGATTCATTAACATAAAAATAGCCGACAAAAATAAAATATAATTACAAAAATAAAATATAATTACAAAAATAAAATATTATTACTCGTAATTTTTATGTGACACTTACGTCAAATTGTCAAACTGTCAGTTACTTTTTATTTATCTTTCTGGCTCTATGATGGTTACAATAATTTAAATTATTTTTATCATTATGGTGCTATTGTATTTTATAGATCATTACGATTGTTTACTAAAATAACTTAATTTTAAATTATATTTATACAATTCTTTACGCACTCATGGATATGTCCTGGCCGACTACACTTGTAGTCGGCAAGGGATGGCTTTACGCGACGCGAGACTAAGCGGACGTGTTTTTCTGTACTTGCTTAAATGAAATATCTATAAACAATTACGACGATTATATCAATAATTATTTGCGGCGTCAGTTAAAACAAAGTAAAGTGTGTCACCTGTGACCAGTGCTATAACAACTTTTATGTGCAAGATGAACTGAATTATATTTGGTTTCTATTGACAATAAATAATCCAAAAAACCCAGGATCGCACCCAGGATCGACCCCAGGATCAAACCCAGGGTCGAACCCAGGATCGAGCCCATTTGTCCGTAGCCAATTACTACGGCGAAGTCCTCCGCCAACGCCTACCGAACAATTGCCACCAAGTGCACCAAATCCACCACCACCTGTACCAGTACCTGAGGAGAACTTTTTGCCGAATGAAATTGTCAGCACGCCAGAGATCCAGAAATGGTTATTATCTATTGATGGCATTCTGACCGAAGTTTGTACTATTGTTGGTGAAGGAAACATGAACTCGGACCAGAAGCAACGTGTCGTAAATCTTTGCCGGAAAGTCCAAAGTGGGACATCTCAGATGGCTGTCCTTTACCAGTCAGTGAAGCAGAAAATGATTCAGTCCCACAGTACCGTTCAGCACTTACAACTTCAGAAGAATATGACGAACTCACTGGACCAGGTCAAAGAGGTTATAGAGTCGAAGCTAAATACAAACAATTCCTATGCTAGCATGGTGAAGAAAGGCGCCGACAATTTCATCCGTCCTGCGAATTTGAGTTCAATCGCCATCTATCCCAGCGATAAAACTAAAACTAGTGACGACACCAAGTCACTTGTCCAAAAGTTAATATCTCCCGAACAACTCAAGCTCCATGTGCGTGGCCTGAAAAAAGTGAAAAATGGAGGAGTACTAATTAGCACAGAAAATAAAGGCGATATAGATAAGTTGAAGAATTCGGAGAAAATATTCACCTCGGGCCTTACAATAGAAGAACCTTCTAAACGACGCCCTAGGGTTACCGTCATTGGTGTTCCCGTAGCCCTTACTGAGAAGGAGGTATTCGACTGTATTTACGAGCAAAACCTTTCTGATAAATTGCCGAATACAACTCGTGAATCCTTCCTTGAGAACATTAAACTAAGCCATAAATCGGGTAAGAAAGGCCTTCCTACCTGCAACTACATTCTGGAAGTACCCGCTGGCATAAGAAAATTGCTGGTAAACCAAAGCAGGAAATTTTATAAATTGGACCTCATGCCCGGTAAGAGATTTTACAATAGTCACCAGGTGCTACAATTGCCAGCAGTTTGGCCACGCAGCTAAGTTTTGCCGTGAAACGAGTCCTACTTGCAACCACTGTGCAGAGACGGGACACTCCGTGAAGGAATGCAGTAGCAAATCTTCTCCCCCCCAGTGTGCGACGTGCAAAAGATTCAAGAGGAAATGTGACCATCCAACTGGTGATGTAAGTTGCCCGGCACGTAAATATGCAGAGACCAACTACATTAACTCAATAGACTATGAGGGCGCCTAAGAGCGCCACAGTATATTATATTTGGTAGCCATACTAACAGGTATCCCTTATTTGTATTTCTTCTTAGTTTTTAATTATCATGAGCGATCAGCTAATAAGTGATCTAGATAGTTTTACTGTGTCTGAATCCAAAATCTGTAATGTTGAGGACTGTAAATACCTTCTTCGTTCGGGCGACAAATCGCTTACCTTGCTTACACAAAATATTCGCAGCATAAACCGAAATATGGACGGTTTTGAAGTGTTTTTACAAAGTCTTGACATAAGCTGTGATATTATTGTATTAACAAAATGTTGGTTGTCAAAACAGACAGTCAACTTACCATCTCTGAACGGTTTTTATTCATATAAAACAGACCGAAATAGCAACCAAAACGACGGAGTTGTAGTTTATGTTAAAAATAATTTACGAACTATCAAAGAAGAACCACTATCCCAAGACAGTAATTGCTTATTCATTAAAATAATTCCTGATACAGTAGTCATGGCTATTTACAGGCCACCCTCTCATAATATCGACAGATTTTTAGACTCACTTGACACAAACTTAAAAACCATAAATACTTTCAAAAATATAATACTTGTAGGAGATATCAACATAAACATTTCCTCCGGGAAACCCGATACCCATACACACAATTACCTAAATATTTGTGCATTTCATGGACTTTTACCAGCTCACTATTACCCCACACATCAAAGCGGTTCTTGCTTAGACCATATCATTCTAAAATCAAAAAATCCATCCAAAACATTGGTTACTAATTCTGCTCTTACCGATCATCAAGCTGTTTTACTAACAATGCAAATAAATTCACCTAGAAAAAAGTGCGAGCGTAGCTACACTAAAGTCAATATGGCAAACCTTGAAACCGACATACGCGGCATTATTTTTAACCCTATTTATGATTCTGATGATGCAAATATCTCTTTACAATATTTCATCAATTCCTTACAATACGTAATAAGGAAAAACACTTTCACTAAGATAATCCCTAGAAAGTATAGTTGCATTAAACCGTGGATCACACCCGGACTCGTTCGTTGTATAAGACACAGAGACAAACTTCACCTAAAATCCAAACTTGCACCCAATGACGTAATACTTTCTGTTACCTATAAAAGATATCGTAATTTCTGTAATAATCTTTTGAAAAAACTAAAAAACCAATACGATAAAAATGAACTCGAGAAGGCGGGAAAAAATAGTAAACTTGTGTGGAAATGTATAAAAACCAATACATTGAGGTCTAAAAATTCCGAACCTCCGCTAGATTTACTATCAACAGAATTAAACCCTTCCGAAGCAATAAATAAGGTAAACCACTACTTTGTCGACGTTGGTAAAAACTTGGCTGAAAAATTCATAAATATTAGCATTCCTCCTACTCAAAACCCAACTAGGACATCTTCCTCGTTAAATTCTTTTGTTTTATTAGATACGGACGTCAACGAAGTAGTTAGAATAATAAACGGCTTAAAGGATGTCTGCGCAACTGGGTGGGATGATATACCCAATATCGTACTTAAAAGATTTCAACACCTACTGGCCCCTCCGCTTACCCACATCTTCCAGCTATGTTTATCTAAAGGAATATTTCCAAAATTGCTAAAAAAGTCTGTGGTCACACCTATCTTCAAGTCTGGAGACAAAATGAGTGTGAATAACTATAGACCCATTTCAGTACTAACGGGTCTATCAAAAATCTTAGAAAAAATCATAAACAGTAGACTGATAAAATACCTGGAAGATAACAAACTTCTTTCAGATAATCAATTTGGGTTTAGGCCTAAAAAATCAACTAGCCAAGCAGTAAACAAATTGATTAATTACATTTCTACAAATCTAGATAATAGTATGCATACAGTTGGTATTTTTCTAGACCTTGCCAAGGCCTTTGACACTATTTCTTGCACTAGTCTTTTGCAGAAGCTTGAAACACTTGGGATAAGAGGAGCGCAGCTTCTACTGTTATCTGATTATCTTAGCGATCGACAGCAATGTGTAAAAATTGGTCCGAATATAAGTTCTGATCTTTTTAATACTTGTTTCGGAATTCCACAAGGCAGTATATTAGGTCCTACATTATTTTTAATCTATATTAATGACCTGTGCAGCCTGCCACTCGAAAATGGTGTTGTAATGTCTTACGCAGATGATACTGCTCTTTTGTTTGCAGCTAAATCAAGAGCTGAGGCCTATGAACATGCTCAGAATGGTTTCAACATTGTATCTAACTGGCTCCAGAATAATTCCCTAACATTAAATGCTGATAAAACAAAATACATTTCATTTACAATGAGAAATACTAACATACCGCTTACTAACCCAATCATTTACGCGCATACCTGTAGCACGTACGCTGACACTGCATGTTCTTGCCCTACTTTAGAAAAAGCTGACCATTTGAAATATCTTGGTGTCACAATTGACTCCAATCTAAATTTCCGTAAACATATCGAGTTGCTATGTACTAGAGTGCGCAAACTAGTTTATGTTTTTAAGTATTTACGTAATGTAGCCGATTATAAATTAATAAAAGGTTTATTTAGCGTTGTGTCAGTCTATTCTAACCTATTGCATAACGTCCTGGGGTGGCGCAGGAAATTCGATTCTTCTCCCTCTAGAACGTGCTCAAAGAGCAATTCTAAAGGTTGCTACCTTTCGTCCGTTTAGGTTTCCAACACAGCTGCTCTACAAAGCATGTAATGTGCTCACAGTACGGCAATTATTTATTCTTCACATTATACTACAGCAGCACTCTACCCTTCCCTATGACCCAGTTCCTTCCGATAGGAGAAGGAAGGACCTGGTTTGCACAAAGCCTCAAACTAGACATGCTTTTGCTAGTCGATTTTATGTGTTTTTAGGACCTTTTCTGTATAATAGACTCAACAAGAAACTAAACTTTTATAGTCTAAGCTATAGGAAATGTAGTTTTGTAATATCAGATTATTTGGCAACACTTAATTACACGGACACAGAAAAACTTCTAGAAGTTCTAGTTTGATTATTATTACTTAAGTTAGTTTTAATGTTTAATTTAAGGTTGTTGTACCAATTTGATTTATGTCATAGTTGTTAATAGATTTATTTTATTTTAAAGCTTCTACTGCCCTAATTAAATTATACAATGTAAAGTGATGGCCTGAAACACAGGTTTAAATAAACCTAGATCAGGCAGGTCGCTACCTAACATTTGAATTCGACATTTTTGTTACTTGCAACTGTTATATTATACTGCAGTTATAGTTTACTTTTATGCACTAATTAGACAATTATTTAAGAAATAACACTACTGCACCTAAATGTACACTTTTGTAATATCTACTTTTTAAATAAATTATTCTTAAATTATTCTTACTTGTCAGATGAGATGATGGCCACAAGAAAAAAACTAATGTTTGAAAATTGAAAAGGTAGACTAATTCCAATACGATCTGACGAACCGCTGGAAGCAGATTACTAAACGTAGTGATTATATACTCTCTGCAGTCTACCATGGGATTTTATATGAAAAGCATCCGAAAACAGCTTGGTTTTTTCTGTCACGTAAACTACCCAGGGGATCCAACCAAAGATTCACCTGGAACCTCTACTCCCGATCTTCGGAAGCTGTCTTTGTGCCTATCCTAGCGCTTGTTTCGCAGAGCTACATTCTGAGGCAGGGTTCAGTTCTGGCTAGAGCACTTCTGTGAGCGCTACAGCCAAGCGAGGAACACCGAAGCTAGACGCCTCGCTGTTTCTAGATTGGCAGGTGTGTGCAAAATTTCAGTTAAATCGGTTAGGGGAAACCAGTTTGAATTTCAGTTGCTAGATTTGACCAATACATACTAAATAACTAAGTAGGCAAGTTAAACCATCATCTGCCTAGCCTTTTCCCAACTATGATAGAGTCGGTATTTTATATGGAGCGTCTGCCTATTTGACCTCCACAACCCAGTTAGTACTGGCACAGGTACTGGGTAATACGATACCCCTTGGTAAGACTGGTTGTCAGACTTTCGAGTCACTGACTACCTGTAACGACTTCAAAGATCTACAGTGGACAGCCGGGAACAACGACTAAACTTGCTTTCCGAGGCACGGAGGAAACTCGGTATGTAATGGGTGGTCACCAATCCACGGAGCAACATAGGCAAGCGCGGCTTCACCTAACGATCAACCCCGAACGGTTGTTATTATTTAGCAACGAGCTCATTCGTTTGGCCGTGAAAAGCCGGCAATAAGTATTTTTTGGAAAAATGTAATGAATTCAAATACCTTTTTTGTAAATTAGCAACAAAATATCAAGGCTTAGTAAATTATAACTTCTGGATAAAGGTCTGAATAGAACATCCCAAAATAATTAGTAAAATTAAACTTTATAATATAATTGGCTGGTAGTACGTCATGACCACTTTGTGACTGGTTCAGATTTTTTTATAAAATTATATTTGTGACGCAAAACATTTGCAAAGAGAAGCATTTGCAAATGAATATTTTTAAAGTGAGCTTTTATAAAATAAAACATTTTCGGAATAAGTTATTTGTGAACGTTGGTTGTAAACTGAGCAATTGTCAAAGGAGTTTTGGTGAAACATTAGTAAGCCGATTCACACAGAAATGTTTGAAAAACAAAAAAAAAACAAGAATTAGACACGTTATATACCACAATTAACATGTTCCTTGAATTCCCCTGTTTCAGTCCTTTGTGACATACGTACGTAATGTTGTAATGACAGGGATAACGGCCGGGACGTAATTAAGTCATATCATTAATATTACCCCCGAGTTTTCCTCTTCACCAAAGGTCATTGTGGTACCCATTAAGGAGATCCTTATCTATAAATTCCACATGTTTTTGTTGGAATATTTATTTGTATAAATCATGGTTATTTTATTAATGACTTCGGTTAAATTCTTGCCGGACTAAGATAAATAAATAATATTTGTTGCTCACGAACAAAATCTCGTTATTAAAACAGTTAAATATGAATGATTGTATTTTTTGTAAATCAAGTTTATACTGACTTAATGTGTTGTTTGGAAATTAGACTCTTTTTAATTTTAAACTTCGTTTTAAAAGCCATAGCAAAATAAAATCCTCACAAGAAAATACTACATTATATAACACAAACATTACAACCAAAGCATCATTATAATCTATTTGGAAATACAGTAAAACTTACAAATAACAAGATTATTACAGAGTAGTTAATACTAACTACATTCTGTATATCTTGTTATTTGTAAGTTTTACATCATGATTTTACACATTATAATTAATGCAAAATTTCTTACGTATACACGTAAGAAGTTTTGCATTAATTTTAATGTAAATTCGTACATACGTACATTATCTCATTGTTATTGTGAAGTTAACGCTGTTGTTTTGGCGAAGTTTGTCTTAAAGTTATTTGTGTTAAATTAGGCGCAACGTACAATATGTGTGTTTAGAAAACATGAGTTGCTTTTCCGCTTTGAAAGTTTAATCTACCGTTAATTTAACATTTAAGGGCGTGATATGATCACTTCTTCCCCACTGCTCAACTAGATTGCTCAGCTGCTTAAAGTTAAGCAGAGGGTAATACCAACGGCTCAACTGGTAATTGCTCAAATATGCACTGCACAACTATAGTTATAGACTAGAAATAAAAACTCCAAATCTCTTAATTAATATACTTCACCAACTACTTTTGTGTGAGACTGCACCAACAGACTCACGATGTCCGCGATTACGCGGAGCCCTAATCAAAATAATATTTGTCCAATCGACAAAGGGAAAACAACTATAAGATACACTTACCATCACGTTGGTACTGGTGATGTGACGTAGTCCCTAGTCTCGTCGTATCTGGGTGGGGTGTAAGTGTAAATGTGTTTTGTGTTGTGTATGTGAAGTTATGTAGATTCGACGGTAACCAAAGGACGCCCCACAGCGCGTACCGTCGACTCCCTGGTCAAACCTTCAGATCACACACGTGGCACTTTTCATCAATGTCCAACTGAATTTTATCCCGGTTTGCTAACCCAATCGGGGATGTACAATAGTCCAGCACTGAATTTAGGAAGTTACCGGCGTCCAAATGACACAAAGGCCGGCTACATAACCAACAAATTACTCGCGGTCACGACCCAAGGTGGCGAGATCTCTCAATTTTCACTCAATTATCAACAAAATTTCAAACACCGATCAAGATTGTATCGGATTAACATTAACTCAAAGTTTCAATCAATAATTACACGAAAACAGCGTGCATCAAAAAAAAAACGAAGACAACGGAAGCAAGTTTCTTCCCAATCAAAATGGCACAGACAACCCACGTCATCTCACTGACAACTGAAACGTCATCTGTCAGACGTCAAAAGGTGCGTTCAGAAACTTGGTGGATGAAACATCTACCCCCCCCGGACGGGCCGTCCCGTCCGCTAATCAATTGGCAGTCTTGACAAGGTTGCGACCGCTCTCTTCATAACCGATCCATCCACCAAAACCTCAGCAAAACGAGGTACCCCGTCGGTGCCAGTCACCAAATTTAATCAAATGGCCCGCCTTGGGCAACAAAAGGGGGTGACGGACCCCATAAGGAAGGCTAGAGTGCCTCAACCGTCCTCCAACACGCAAAAGACCCGTTTCATCCAAAAAGGGGTTCAACTTACTAACGGCTCCCGACAACTTAACTCTACCGGACTTCAAGGTCTCGATCTCCTTCTCAAAGTGTACGGCCTGCACAGAGCGAACCCACAGGAGGAGTGACTCCTGTCGCTCTTGAGGAGAGAGAACCGGTGACAGGCGCTTGTCCCCTGGATTCCTAGCATTGTGACCAAAACGCCTGATCCACGAGGTAACGTTCAACAATTTGTCGAGGGAGCTGTATCGATTCAACAAAATATCAGGATCAAACGGAGGGTCCTTCGTCCCAACAGCGAGCACCTTAAGCCCGGGCAAAGGATCCGACATCAAACTGGCGTTCGAGGCCAATCATCCTCGGGGCGAGTCAGCCAATCCGGTCCCCACCAAAGGGGGTGCACAATCAGGCGGGGGGCCATGCACCCACGTGAGGCTACGTCGCCGGGGTTCAAGTCTCCAGGCACGTGCCTCCAAATCAAAGGCGTTTCGGAATTTTGTATCTGTGACACTCGGTTCGCAACAAAGACCTCCAAGGAGTGGACGGACGTCTTCAACCAACACAAAACAATTTGACTGTCCTGTCCGTCCAGGCGTAAGAATTCCGAATGTTCACAGATCCACCTAAAGTTTGAGCAACGTGATTCAAGAGACGCACAAGAAGCGCCGCCCCTGACAACTCTAGCTTAGGGATGGTCAATGCCGTCCGGAGGGGGGCCACCTTGCTCTTGGCCATGATCAATGACAACTTCACCTGGCCTGTCGCGCTGACGGTGCGCAGATAAACAACAGCTGCATAACCGTGCGAAGATGCGTCACAAAACCCATGAAGGGTAGCAGTATAGTTCCCAGGGGGGAGGATAGCGCGTGGTAACGCGACCTCGTTGACCGCAGGAAGTGCGGATACAAATTGGAGCCAATCTTCCAAAAGGGTTTCCCGAAGTGGCTCATCCCAACCAAGTTCCGCGGTCCAAAGGCGCTGGAGAAAACATTTCGCCCAAAACAATACCGGGCATATCCAACCATTCGGGTCAAAGGTTCTCGCGACAGTAGACAATACCAGTCGTTTAGTCCAAGTGTGTGGTGACTCCAAATCGACATCATACGTAAAGGTGTCTTGGACTGGTCGGTACTGAACGCCGAGAACGGCCAACATAGCAGGGTTGTCAGCATTTTCAAACAAATGAGGATCCTGCTTATGATCCTCTTCCACATCTTCCAACAGTGCTGGCGAGTTGGACACCCACTTACGCAACTCATAGCCAGCGGAATCCAAAATTTGAACCAACTCGTCACGCAACAGGATAGCTTCCTCAACCGTGGAAGCCCCAGTGCAGACGTCATCAACATACAAGTCCGTTTTCAAGATGGCGGACGCCCGAGGGAACTTCAAGCGTTCTCGGTCCGCGAGCTCCCAAAGTGAACGAATAGCAACAAAGGGGCTCGATCGAAGGCCGTATGTATTCGTGTTGAGCTCATAAACAACCATGGGGTCCCGAGGATTCTCTCGCCACAGGATCAACTGATAACGTCTGTCATCCCGGTGAATAACCGTTTGTCGGAACATCATTTTGATGTCAGCCACAAAGACTACTTGATGACGACGAAAAGACGTGATGACATCACAAGGGTCCCTCAACAATTTGGGACCGGAGTGCAAGCAATCATTCAAAGAGACACCAGAGGAAGTCCGCGCAGACCCATCAAACACTGTGCGCAGCTTACCGGTGGATGCCTTGAGGACCGCGTGATGCGGCAGAAAGTAATGCTCAACTGAGCGCCAATCCAAATTTGACACCGACATGTGTCCCAAGTTTGCGTACTCACGCATGAAATCTAAATATTTCTGCCGCAGCACCGGATCCCTGGCCATACGGCGCTCCATCGCCAACAATCTCTTCTCGGCCTGAGGTCTGGACTCGCCGAGAGGTGGTCGAACTGCAACAAAAGGCAACCGTGTTACGAGCCGACCGGAACGGAGTCGGCCTGTGTTGTTCTGATAGAACAACTCGCACTCCTCATGTTCCGGGTTCAAGCGGGCCACTTGCGGTGGCTCCTCAACCTCCCAAAACCTCTGAACAGCGTCAGAGAGAGCGGAGCCACACGCCAACGCAAAATCAGGCTCAGGTGGAGGGGCAGCCTTCAACACTGGGCCCATCACCGCAAAGCCAAAGATGGTCGAGACAGCCACCAAACCGTTCGGCTGCAAGACTTTCATATTACCCAACAATATTCTCCCTAGTACATCGGAACCCAATATCAAATGAGTCGTATTAGGGGAATCAAACCGGCGGTCAGCCAAATCCAGGCCTGACGTCAACCGGACAATATCAGGCGACAGCTGACGTTGGGGATGACAGCCCAAAATACTCGTCAGAACAATAGCCGAAGGAAAAAACTTAGGGTCCAAACAACTCACAGGAGTGAGCCCAAATAAGGTTTGTCCCTCAACAGTCGGGATAGGTGTTTCGCCTATTCCATTAATCGTGCCTGAAAAGGCACGGACATCCAGGCTCACCCGACCCGCTAACCAAGACGACAAAAGGCAACCCTGGGCTCCCGTGTCCAAAATGGCACGGACCACAACAGAGTCCCCCGTGGGTCCCCAGACCCTGACCGATGCCGTTGGCAACAAAACCGTGTCGATCTGGGGAGGTACGTTAGCGGGACAGGCGCCAATTTCCTAGCAATGCCTGGGCGGCGACCGATCGCCGCATCCAGGCTGGGGTCTATCCCGATGAGGATAGTAGTCAAACTCCTCATCCGCGCGATGTCCCGAGCCGCGCGCCATCGCTGGAGGGGCATATCCCACTTGACGCCTGAGTGGCGGGGGGCGCGTCTCCAAACGGGGACGTTCCGCCAACGGAGGGGAGGAAAGGCGGTGCTGGTCTGGCCAACGTCGCCTACCAGCAGCTGCATACTCGCCTTCACGAGGGGAGGTCAATCGGTGGTCGCGCGGCTCCCGATCAACTGGCGCGGGGGGTGGAGTACGGTGGTCAAAGTTGCAGGCCCCTCCTCGATTCTGATCCGGCGAGCGAGAAGCCCGGTGCTCATCTCCATCATACCCCCCCCTGCGCGAACCCCATCAGAGGCTGGTCTGTCAGAGCGGTTCGCGTTGGCGCACAAAACTTCAAGATGTGAGCCCCTACAAATTGAACAAGGGCGGGGGTTGGGGCAATCCCGATGAAAATGATTCCCCAAACAAGAAAAGCACAGACGGCGTGCATTGGCAAAACTCCAAGAAGGCCGCGCAAGTTGGTACGCCATGTCCCGTGGCCTTACAATAGCCGCAAGCAGGATTACTCTGGGTGCCACCAAAACGGGGGGCAGGGCGGCTATTACCAGGCCCGACAGTCCTAGTCCGTCCCTGGGCCCTCAGCCGAGAGGGCGGTTGGCTTGACCCCGTGGCACCACGAGCGTTGTCGAGGAAACGACACTCATCCTCCAAAAATTTGACGAGGTCTTCAAAGGGGGGAAGATGGGTGGCACTATCCCCACCATACTTCTGCTCAAAACGGGACCTCAAATCTGACGGAAGCCGCTGCAACACTAAGTGCACCAAAAGATAGGACGAATAGTCCACCGGCAACTCCAATCGTTTTAAGGCGTTGGTTGCTGCCAGCAATGGATTCAATAGGTCAGCACGCAACGCTGACATTCTGGTGATGGCCGGCAACCCCAAGATCTGGTCAATATGGACATCAGCCAGGCAACGTTTGTTTTGGTATCGTCGGGATAGAAGTTCCAGAGCAGTGGGATAGGCCGAGTCGGTCACCAGCAAGTGCTGCACC
Source organism: Xestia xanthographa (assembly GCA_905147715.2). NCBI lineage: Eukaryota > Metazoa > Arthropoda > Insecta > Lepidoptera > Noctuidae > Xestia > Xestia xanthographa. Next base: position 4,110,097 of record LR990661.1, on the reverse strand, counting down.
AAGGCTCGAGCCTCACCTCCTAGGGCTGACAACAAATAAGCCAACTTCTGGGCCGGTCGGAGGTCAGAACGCGAATCAACCAAACTGTCAAACAGGTTCCTGAAGCTTAACCAATGGTCCAAGTGACCGTCAAAATGTGGCAGCTCCAGGGTAGGCAGTCTACCCAAAAGTCCAGGGCCTGCAACAACACTCTTCAAAATTTCCCTGGCGCGCATACTTATTATGTCACCCAGGTTCAACATCTGGTCATAATCCGCAACAACCTTATCACGGGCTGCTTGACCCAATGCTTCCAGGTCCAAGTCCAGAATCAATTCATTGAAGCGAGCAAACAAAGTGTCAACCGCACTCAATCTCGCATTCAACTGCTCATACCGGGCAAGCGTGGCCTCTTCCAGGTCTAGACGCTCAGCGGTTGCAGCAGCAGAGGCAAACCATCTTAGCTGTGAGGTCGAACCGGAGAACTGGTAGAACCGGATATGATCCAAGTTTTTTTACCTATTTGGTCGCGTTAAAGTTAACTTCAATTTGAACTCTACCCTAACCTAACCTAACAAGTGTCAGCTGAATACCAGAATTTTACACATGGAGCGTTTGCCTATCTGACCTACACAACCCTATTAGTAAAAGGTAATACGATTCCTTTGGTAAAACTGGTTATCAGACATTCTCACTTAGCCATTAACGACTGTCAAAGATCTACAAATGACAGCCGGAAACAACTGTTTCACGTGTTTTCCGAGGCAAGGCATATCAGTAACATTATCAGTGACATTGACCAATTCGCTCTCTTTCGGCTCAGTCCCTCCGACAAAAACGATACCTGAATCCCAGCAGTGGGAAGGCTATTAATTATAAAGTTGTACCTCTGATTGGCTTCCACAATCAACACATCAGAGGTAAAACTTTACCACTGATAAAAGTTAAAAAAAAGAAAACGAAAACGTGCGTAAAAACGGGAAACATCAGGAACAGAATCGAGTTGCGAGTGACAGTGGTAGCGGTACTGAGTGCAAAAAATAAAAAAAACTGAAAATTAATGTAAATTTTGGTACTTACAAGTTTTCGCGAAAATCTAAATTTGTCCATAATATCTTTTTATCGTGTTGATTTAGGACTTTCATTTTATACACTTAATAGGGACTATAAACTTAAGTATCTGGTATAAATTTTAAATTTTAAACTTGCTAGGTCCACCCGTTCCTGAGAAAATCGGTCGTGACAGACGGACAGACAGACGGACAGACAGACGGACAGACAGACAGACAGACAGACGGACAGACAGACGGACAGACAGACGGAAAGACAGACGGACAGACAGACGGACTGACAGACGGACAGACAGACGGACAGACAGACGGACAGACAGACGGACAGACGGACAGACAGACGGACAGACAGACGGACAGACAGACAGACGGACAGACAGACGGACAGACAGACGGACAGACAGACGGACAGACAAACAGACAGACGGACAGACAGACGGACAAGTAAGTGATCTTATTAGGGTTCTTTTTTTTACCTTTTCAGGTACGGACCTCTAAAAACGAACAAGAAAGAGGGTAGACCGATTTGTCCGCTCATAAACACCCACTCGCAATAACTTCAGTTTATCCATGATCATGGTGCTTCCAACAGCGCCGAAGTATCGGGAACTCTAAACAAACAGTAAACATGGTAAATATCCTGTTTTAGTATTAATGATAATACTTTGATACTGGTCAGACATAAGGCAGTTCGAAGTATCTATAGAATTGGAAGCTTCGTATTGGTTTTAGTACCACTGCCATTATACTGTACTATTGGAGTATTTGTACTTATTCACGTAGTAAGAAATTCCTTCGTGGAATCGAGCTTTGTTGTTGGATGTCATTGGCTCATTGATTGAATGCCATAGTGCCAATTGATTACTTAGAGTGTTTTGTTGCTGTAATATCATGGCCTGTGATTGTTCCTAATTGGGCCAGTTAAGAGGTTAGTGATAGGTTACTGATGATGTATGTATGTATGTATCTAATTGCGATTCACACTGGTCATCCATTGGTGTTCCATTCATTTTGACAAGTCATATAGGTAACTGCCTCAAGGAGCTCGAGCTCGAGGAGCTCGTGGCTAAATAATAACAGCCGCTCCAGTCGATCGTTAGGTTAAGCCGTGCTTGCCTAGGTTGGTCTGTGGATGGGTGACCACCCATTACATACCGAGTTTCCTCCGTGCCTCGGAAAGCACGTTAAGCTGTTGGTCCCGGCTGTCATTTGTAGATCTTTGGCAGTCGTTAGGTAGTCAGAGGCATAAAAGTCTGACAACCAGTCTTACCAAGGGGTATCGTATTACCCGGTACTAACTGGGTTGTGGAGGTCAGATTGGCAGTCGCTCCATGTAAAATACTGGTATTCAGCTGCATCCGGTGAAACTGGAAGCCGACCCCAACATAGTTGGGAAAAGGCTAGGCAGATGATGATGATGATGATAGGTAACTGCCTCGTTGGTCTAGTGGTAGCAAGCGTGACTGCTGAGCATGAGGAGCTGAGGAGCAGGTTGGGAATGGTGTTATTGCGTTTTCCTTGAGGAATTTCTCAGTAGCAGCCACGGAGTCTGGATTTGTGCTCAGTTGAGAGCAGTAGGCTCGCCTCCTGTTTGTTACATGGGATTTAAACGTAATTGGCGTAATTTGCCAATCACGTTCCAAAAAGGACGTCGGGGATTTAAAAGGCGTGATGTTATATTATGTCTTCAAAATCCTCCGAAAAAAACCTTTCGATTGTGAAAGAAAAGTTTGTCTCGCAATCGTGAGAAAATTCTGAATTATTTAAAATCCACGTCCAAACCAGATCTACAAGCTGCAAGCAGACTTATATTTTACTAATTTTTCTGTTAGTATATATAGAAGATATAGCTAGATAAATAAAAGGTAGAAAATAATTTAAAAAGTAACCTTACTCCAATTATCTCGGAGGCGCTCTGATAAATTGTCTTATAGGGAAATATTTCCTTTTGTTTTTTTATTATTTTAAACTCGTTCTAATAAGCCTTCGTCATTAGTTTTGAAATGGTTTGAGAAATAACCTTTCAAGCCTTCTCAAAAGAAATAAAGAAAATAAACTATTAAAAAATCACTTCATTATTTACCAAAGAGTAGATATTATAAAATAAATGATTTGAGTACTGTTTGTTTATTTAGACTACAGGCCAGAGTGGTTGTATTCACTTGAGGTGCTTTTTTCACGACACCTGTCGTCCACGCGTTCAGGCAGAGGCGGTAAAGATTTTGTATCGGTCCGTCCGCACTGCGCGGATAGGCGGTGGGCGACACTAGTCCGCGCGGAGAGGCGGTGGGCGCCACTAGTCCGCGCGGAGAGGTGGTGGGTGCCACTAGTCCGCGCGGAGAGGCGGAGGGCGCCACTAGTCCGCGCGGAGAGGCGGAGGGCGCCACTAGTCCGCGCGGAGAGGCGGAGGGCGCCACTAGTCCGCGCGGAGAGGCGGAGGGCGCCACTAGTCCGCGCGGAGAGGCGGAGGGCGCCACTAGTCCGCGCGGAGAGGCGGTGGGCGCCACTAGTCGGCGCGGAGAGGCGGTGGGCGCCACTAGTCCGCGCGGAGAGGCGGTGGGCGCCACTAGTCCGCGCGGAGAGGGGGTGGGCGCCACTAGTCCGCGCGGAGAGGCGGTGGGCGCCACTAGTCCACGCGGAGAGGCGGAGGGCGCCACTAGTCCGCGCGGAGAGGGGTCGGCTTCCAGTCTTATCGGATGCAACTGAATACCAGTATTTTACATGAAGCGACTGCCTATCTGACCTCCACAACCTATATAGTTAGTACTGGGTAATACGATACCCCTTAGTAAGACTGGTTGTCAGACTTTTTCGGGCCACTGACTACTTGTAACGACTGTCAAAGATCTACTTGACAGCCGGGACGAATAGCTTAAGGTGGTTTCCGATGCACGGAGGAAACTCGGTATGTAAGAGTGGTCACCCATCCTCAGACCAACCTATGCAAGCACGGCTTAACCTAAACATCGACCCGAGCGGCTGTTTGTATTTAGCCTCGAGCTCGCCCTTTCTTACGTGGGACTTAAAACAACTGGCTAAATATGGATGTACTATATACTTCACCACCACCTTTCTTCTATACACCTCTGCCTAACCCTTTGCAGATAACAGGCGTGATATTTGTTGTGCTAATGTGGAAACTGATTAAAATTTTTTTTCCTTAGTCAATATCTCATCTCAGCTACAACCAATATCAGATAACCTCAACATTTTTGAACGATTGTAACTGGTATTACAATGCAAATATTTGTCGGGTTTGTCAGGATTTTATTTCGCTAGGGTCGAGCGTTTTGTGGGCAGAAGACGGGTTTCGTGCTATGAAAACACACTGGATGCGATACACTATTTTATTTCGCATTGCACGGTTCGGGTTGGTAGTTTCCATGGAGAAGAACCGGCAAGAAACTCCATGGTTCCTATTTTCAAACAGATAGGTACACTGAGTCTAACAAATTACTTGACATTACACTTTCACACGTTAACACTGGGCACAATGAATCGGGTACAGTTTCAAGACGTCTTAACTCCGCTGCGATCAGACTCAGCTTGTCCGCCTCGCCGCGAGGTGTTAACATCAGGACTCTGTAAAAGCCGCCATGGTGGGGTAGACTGGTAAGTAGGTCGCGTGATGTTACCACTGGCGCGCTTTCGATCCATTCGCCCGTCCGTACTCATGACCGATCCGACATATTCTTAAAAACGGAACGGAACGGAAATTGTGTTCAGGTACCTACTATTATCTTTTGTCTTGTTATTTTTAATATAACCCGGAGATGCCATAATGTCGGTTTAGGTAAAGAATGCGGAGATGAACTATGTAATATCAAAGGAGTTTGAGAATAGCGTGTGGGCATAGTGACCCAGGACAGCGAAACTCTTTGCTATTAAAATATTTTGTCGAAAACTATACGGAAAGGGTTCTCAATAAATCTCTCACATTGTTTTTAGGAAAATACAAAAGTATAAAAATCCTGAAAAACCCAATAACACTTTACCCGACCCAAGAATCGAACCAGGACTTCATGCTCATGCAGCAGTCGTACTTGCTACCACTGGACCAACATCACTGTACCCTGTGTTCACAAAGAAAAAAAAACGAGGCGGTAAGAATTGTCTTAGGTTCTTTTTATTCATTACACAGCCCTAAATAATGATGGTTCTACCCCAAATATAAAGAGTTTATTTAAACTAAGGAAAACCAACTTCTTTTTCATTAAAAAAGGTAGGATTATGCCTACTTAACTTTTGAGTTAATTTTTAATTTTATTTAATTAGGTACCCTTAATTATTCTAGTCGTTTGTTATAAAGCGTGAAAGTTTGTTGTCAACAGTAAATCATTTAAATACTAGCCTAAGCCCGCGGCTTGGTCCACATGAAGTTCGGTAACTGTCCCACGGGATCTTACTACCAGGACAAAAAGTATGTTTTATGTTAATCCAGGTTATAAACTACTAGTGGACGTCACGCGGTTTTACCCGCGTAGTTCCCGTTCCCATGGGAGTACGGGGATGAAATATCTACACTAGTACTCAGGGTGAATGAAGCTTTTTAATGGTAAAATAATTTTTGAAATCGGTGCAGTAGTTTTTGAGTTTATTCATTACAAACATACACACAAAAATACAAATCTTACCTCTATGTAATATTAGTGTAGATTAGCTTTAACCCGCGGCTTTGAACGCGTTAATTTAGAATTAAACAATCAATTCAGGTTTGTTGTTTAATTCAATCATGATTAGACGTACACGTGGCTCCATCTATTATCATAAAGAAAGAAAGAAAGAAAAAGCATTTATTAGCCCGCACAGGACAAAACACAAATAAAAATGGTTAAATTAACAGTACTTACAAATAGTAAAAATAAAAAATAAACAAAGAGAAAAAAAATAAAAAAAATAAACATGAAATGAAATTGGTCCTGTACGAGGCCAAAAGGCCCCTATCTCAGCATGATGCTGTAACATTTAAAAAAAAAACGTCACAGCGCTGGTATTCTGATAGGGCCCAGACAGAGTGATGCCACGGTCAGACACGGATAAATAATAAATACATAAAGTGTAAACGAAAAAATAATACAAATATGGGTAGAATAAATAGAGAAAATAAAATTACATCTTCACTCCACGTAACCACTACTTTGTGTTGACTTTCACAGGCAACCTTAGAGTATATTACTACTGTAATGTAATATATACTCTAAGCAGGCAACACTGACGAACAGAGACGCGGGCGCAGACATACATAATATATAATCTGTGATTTGTTAGAGACAGTAATCTGTGGTTAGAGAGTATATATATTCTGTGCCCGTTAGGGACAAATGTCATCGAAGTGAAATCAAAACAATAATACTATTAAATAATTTAAAAAATACCAATCAATTCATAACAGATAAGAACGTTATTATTGATTTCCTTGAGACCATTACTTTTTTTCGGGATAAAAGGTACCCTATTTCCCTTTCTAATACACCTGACAAAATATAATTATGCAAAATTTCAGGATGATCAGTTCAGTACTTTAGGTGTGATAAAGTAACAAACAAATAAACAAACTTACTTTCACATTTGTAATATTAGGATACGATCACGCTAACTAATAATATGCTACGCTATCCCTGGGTTTCAAAGGTTATTTTTACGACGTTCCGACAATAAGGGAAGCGAAGCCATGGGCAATAACTACCACGTTGGAAAAGCTTGATAAGGATTCAGACGCGTTGCCATGGTTACCTTGGCCGTCCGTAAGCCTCTGGAAAAGTGTTGGTCTAGAACTTTCGATATACACAGACAATGACTAGATTTCTTAGTGAAGTCCAAAGATAAGTCATTATCGGAATAATTGTTTGAAGAGGGATGTTATATGAGGAATGTAAATTAAATATTATCGGAAATTGACCCTCCAGAGAATTTTCGATGATATTAAATTTAATTGTGCCTAGGCATTCGAAGGCCGGTTTTGCCCGAGGTTCGACCGTGTTAAAGTCGGAAATAATCTTACTGAGACGTACACATAAAATTATCCTATCCTGTACGCTATACTGGACCCGCGTAGTAGATTTAACAATACAAAAAAACTCTTGAAGCCAGTAACAATAATTTAATTTACAAAAGTTATAATTTTGTAATGTATCAACGCTAATTTTAGGTCTTTAAATATAATAAAGCTTAATTAAAATACAGAATTTCTCTTCAGTAAATTCAGTTAGAAACATTGTATGTTTAAACACCCTAAAATACTAGCGCTCCTTTAATACTGAAAAGCCTTACAATTTCAGATTAAATATTTAAAGCATTAAATATTATTTTACGTTTAAAATTTCGTTCATTTATGTTAAGACCAGGACCTTCCAAAATTAGCAACTCTATTTGTGGTGGTTCAAACTTCGTTTGAAATACTGTTAGAATAAAGTTCTAATCAGCTTGCACTACAAAGTGGTTGTGGTTTTTAATTTATTATAAAAAAAAATATACATATTTCAAAAAAGTTATCTCAGAATAATGTAGACAATGTAATTTCTCATTTTTCAGTGTATTTTTTTTATTTATATTTTCAATAATCTTTAAGTAACACTTGAAAATAGTCATAAACTTACCTATCTTTGCATGTTTTTATGATCGAGATAACTATCGTGTTTTGAGGATAAGAATAATCAAGAACAGTTCATGAACAACAACATATATTTTTTCTGGATTAAAACAAAAACTATTTTCATACCTTAAGACTCAATCAAAAACAGGTTGATTGGAAGATCCTGGCCTTAATTTAAGCTTTTGTGAGTGCGCCTATTTCCACTCGTTGTTTGGAGTTTTAAAAGCGTAGGTATATATAATGCTGTATTATCACAGAATAGTACTAGCGTAGTAATACTACGCTACGCTACGGTACGCTAGTAGGTACTGATTAGTAATGTGTGTTGCGGCACCGAGTTGCCGTGTCTGGCATACTACTGTTAAGCCCACGATGGTTTGTGTGGTATGTTTACGTTGTTAAAATACTAATTATGTAAGCTGGAGCCGGAGGATGCAGAGAAAGCCAATTTGCTTAAAATAATTTAATTATAAAATAATTACAAATTAAGGACTACATTCTAAAGAGGTGATAATTGGTCGATGTATGTACCAAGAATGAATATTTCTATGAGATGATTAACTACGCGGATACATGAAAACTATTGCGAAATTAGGGTGGCATGATTTAGTGACGCATTTGCTGAGTCGCGGTTCATGTCGGCGAAGGTTGCGGTGCGCGGAATGGGGGTCAGTTGCAGTCAGCGTTTCTGGTAATTTCTTCTATTACACCGATGCGTAATAATCGATCACCCTGTTACACCAATATGTAACACCTCCCCCCGAAGAACAGCAACTATTTGAACGAAGTCGAGAATATTGCTGCTGGATGATTGGCGTCGATTCTGACTTCCTCTGGTCGGATTTCATGTCGTTTCTTCTAGGTTCAGCTTCATCGTGGATTTCTCGGGCAGCTTTCATTACCCTTTGTCTCGCATATCGTCGATACATTAACGTACTTCTGAGTACACTTGCTCCTAATTGTAGTGAGTATATATGTATGGTAGTGTGATGAATTTTCTCGAGGTTGGTATGAGGGAGCTTTACTGGAGGTTGTCTTGGGTTTTTTTCGGGGTCTGTTGTGCAGATTTTTATTTTTAATCGAGTTCAGTTTTATAAAGTTTCTTCATTCTTCGGTAAGTCATTCTGGTTTGGAAGTAATTCAATTATTTTCAGATTGATCCGGTTGTCAATGTTCGATGTCGTAAATTCCGGAGTTTTGATAAAGCAATTCTGGGGTGTGGCTAGGTAGATTCCTTGCATATACGTAGTTATAAGTTTTCTTGCATATACGTAGTTATAAGTTTTTCTTGTCCGCAGGACGCCTGTATGTTTTTGTCGGGATCGGGAAGCTGATGGTGTTATGCATATCGTCTAGTTTTTCCATGGTTTCTTCTTTCAGGCTGACCGGTGTAGTTTACATGAGCTGATGTTCTGTTGCGTGATTAGCTGTTGAGTGCAATCCGGCTTATCTTGAATGTTGTAGTTGACCTTATCCTCGCAGAGGTACCATTAATCGGTCTTCGGACATTCTGTCTCTATGTACAGTCAAAGGTCAAAATTCCACTTCCACCGCAATGCACATTATCGTTTGCGCTATACGGGCGGCGGCGCCTATACACACATACGCATATTTAAGAAGAAGGTCATAAGTACCACCAATATTGCTTTGCCATTGTGTTGCGAGATTGGCAGTCGACTTCTGACTGTTACTGTACATAGAATATGGTCCCTGGGTTGCTATGTGAGGTAGGGTAGGCATTAGGGCTAGGTTATATTTTTTGGGTACTTTGGAAAGTTTATATAAGGTGTAGGTTTTAGGTAAGGCAATTGGAACTTCATGACTATGACTATATTTTTATAGCTATAATATGATCCAACCTTATAATGTTATAATAATCTCAAAGTTCGAGGTCTATAATTTAATATGTATCTGATTCGCTAATAATCTGGAATAATCTTTTACCACTGTATGCTGATAAAATTAAATACATTTTGTTATAATCTGTAGTAAATATTATAATCTTGATTTACAATCTGGCAACATCGCTGTCTCTATTCGGTCTCTAAAAAATGTGTCATGGCGTTGCTTGCTTCTATCCTGTGTAACGATAATATGTAAAATTAAGATAAAGTGATTTAATAAACACTAATTAATATAATGTGGCCTAATCATTCATATCAACCATATCCACCAACTCCAACATGGTAGCAGAGCGTGGTTGGGGGGTTAAGTATCTGAAAAATTAAGATCAAGAAAAAAGGCCACGTGCTAGTTCGCGCCTCGTGTAAATCAAGAATAAAAGTCAAGAATATAAACGTTTTAATTATCAAAATGGCTAAACAAGCTAAAATAGAAGACATCATGATGCCCATTTTTGATGGAGTTAATTATTCCAGCTGGAAGTTGAGGTTATTAACCCTACTGGAATATAAAGATTGTAACGAGCCCGCCATTCGCGAGATGCCTGCTAAATATTTAAATGAAGAGGCGGAATGGAAGAAAAAGGATTTAAAAGCAAGAACTATCTTAATGAGCACCATTTCGGATAAACAACTAGAATATGTCAGTGAGTGTACAACAGCCTATCACATGATGAAAAAGTTTGACAAGATGTATCTAACACAGTCTACAGCTATGCAAATAATATGCAGAGGAAAAATTGAAGAAATCAAATTAAACAGTTACAATACAGTAGAAGAATTTTTTGTGGATTTCGAAAAAACAACGAATGACTTCAAAGCGGCTGGTGGAAGCATAAATGAAACCGAAAAGATGCGATACTTGCTCAGAGCATTACCTCCAAGCTATAGTTATATTGGAGATTTTATTGATGTAATTCCAGAAGAACAAAGAACAGTAGATTATGTAAAGTCTAAAATAAAAGAGAAAAATATGACTACTACTAGTGATCCAGACAAGAAAAGCAATATGAGTACTTTTTCAACAAAAACTAAAGCACAATGTTTTATCTGTGGAAAGACCGGCCATCTCAAGAAGGACTGTTGGCACGGTCAGAAAAACTACCAAGGAAGATATCCAACCAGTCAACGCCAGCAAGGACCACAAAGAGGTAACAACAGAGGTGGATTTCATCGAGGTCGTGCCCGAGGCAGAGGTCAAGGTCATCCCAGAGGTGAGTCGACAAGCACTCAGCAAGATGGCTCTGCAGCAGAGTCATGGACAGCTCAGGTATGTAATCCAGAAATAAATCAGTTAACGGGATGTAGTGAACGGGAATATGATAATGATGGTGAAATAAGTTGGTTGTTAGATAGTGGATGTACGGATCATATTATAAAGAATGATACATGTTTTTATAATTATGTAGATTTAAAAAATCCCATTGATGTGAAACTGCCAGATGGTAAAATTTTAAAAGCAACCAAAGTAGGTACGGTTAAAATTTATTTCAAAAATTATTACAATGAGAAACACATTGATTTAAAAAATGTTTATTTTGTTAAAGGTATTAATCAAAATTTGTTAAGTGTTTCAAAAATAACCCAAAAAAATTGCACACTAGTAGCAAGACATGATAATGTAAAAATTTATAACCAATCAAGAGAATTAATAGTTGTTGCAAACAAAATAAATAATTTGTATTACATAAAAAGTTTTGTTTCAAATTTTAATAACAACAAAATGTATGTGAATTCAATAAAATTAACTAATAAAGAGAAATGGCATAGGGCACTTGGTCATGTAAATTTTCAATATTTAAACAAGTTGATAAATAATAAGTTAGTTGAAGGTTTGCCAGATAAGATTGAAAGTACAGAAATGAAATGTTCAAATTGTATTGAAAGCAAAATGGCTAATGTACCTTTTGAAAACAATAGAACTAAGACTACTGAAATTTTGGAATTGATACATACTGATCTAAACGGTCCACATAGCACAACTGGTTATGGTGGAGAAAAATATTTTTTGACATTTATCGATGATTATAGTAAATGTACAAGAATTTTTTGTATTAAAAGCAAAGCAGAAACTGCAAATTGTTTTATGGAATTTGTTAATTTAGTAGAAAATAAATTCAATAAAAGAGTAAAGAAATTACAGTGCGATAATGGCAAAGAATACTTAAATCGAGACATTTATAATTTCATTAGACAAAAGGGAATAGAGTTATTACCATGTCCACCCTATGTCCATGAATTAAATGGAGTAGCGGAAAGGTATAATAGATCTGCTATGGACGTAGGCAGATGCTTAATGAGAGAAGCTAAAATTCACAGAAGGTATTGGCCTGAAGTTATAAAAACAGCAGCATATTTGAAAAATCGTACAATTGCAAATACAGTAGAGAATAAAACTCCCTACGAAATATTTTTCGGTATTAAACCAAATGTTGAGCATTTAAAGATTTATGGGAGTAGAGTTTTTGTCAGGGTTCCAGAAGTTTTAAGAAAAAGTAAATGGGACGATAAAGCCCAACTTGGAGTGCTAGTAGGTTATAATGAGAATGGTTATAGAGTTTTATTAAATAATAGAATAATTAATGCTAGACATGTACAGGTGGTTGAAGAAAACACTGAATTAATTTGTTTAGAAAAACTTGATGATGAAATGGACAGGTACTTGGAAAATGTAACTTCAAATATAAAAAACAAACCTTTTAAAACTGAAACTGTTGAAGACTTTGTAGATGCAAATGAAACTAGCTCTAATAATACTACGGAAGATCTTGTTAATGATGATAATTTAAGTAACAATAATGACAAGCTTGAAATAGAAGAAAGGTCAAAAAGAAAGAGAAATCCAGTTTCCAGATATGGTTATCCAGTAACACATTTTATTTATGTAAATTGCATTGATGCAAATGTACCAAATACATTTGAGGAGGCGATGAGCTCCCACGATTATAAGCAATGGCAGGTAGCAATGGACTCAGAAATAAATAGCTTAAACAAAAACAACACATGGCAAATTGTTGAACGGCCAAAAGATAAAAAGGTTATTGACGTCAAATGGGTCTTTAAAATTAAAAGTAATAATGTTTATAAAGCTAGATTAGTTGTGAGAGGATTTCAGCAAAAGGATTATCTTGAAAATGTTTATTCACCAGTAGGAAAAATGCAAACATTGAAAATTTTATTATCATACAGTTGTAAAAATAATTTATTTATAGAACAAATGGATGTTGAGACAGCATTTTTAAATGGTCATATAAAGTCAGAAGTATTTATAAATCAACCGAAAGGTTATGAAACTGGAGATAATAAAGTTTACAAATTGCAAAAAGCACTCTATGGTCTCAGAGAAAGCCCTAGAGTATGGTATGATTGTTTCAACAAATTTATTGAAAAATTGAACTTTGTTAGAAGTAACTATGATTACTGTTTATATGTAAACAGAACAAGCAAAGATCCAATATATATACTAATATTCGTTGATGATCTCCTAATTTGTTGTAAAGATAAAGATAAAGTAAATAAGGTAAAAACTAGCCTAATGGAAAAATTTGCTATGAAAGACCTAGGAAAAATTAAAAGTTATATAGGCATAGATATTGATTATAACAATGACAGGAACAAAATGACCTTAAGTCAAACAAAATATATTGAATCTTTGGCTGTAAAATATAATCTGGAAAATAGTAAGTTATATGATACTCCAATGGAAACAAACTTAAAATTAGAACAAGCTGGAGAAGTAGATGATAGTATTAAGTATAGAAATATAATTGGTGAATTATTGTATATTAGTACAGGCACTAGGCCAGACATAGCATACAGTGTTAATTACTTAAGTCGATATCAAAGTTGTTATGACCGTACACATTATAAATATGCCATGAGAATCTTAAAATATTTGTATAAGACTAAGGATTTAAAGTTAACATACTATGATACTGAAAACTCGGAAACATTAGATTGTATGGTAGACTCTGATTATGCAGGAGATAATGTAGATAGAAAATCTATAACAGGTTTTGTAATTAGATTATTTGGAAACTTAATTTTTTGGAAAACACATAAACAAAGTACAGTAACTAAGTGTTCAACCTTTGCAGAGTATACTGCTATGTCAGAAGCAGTGACAGAAGTACTTTTCATTAGAAACTTGTTAAGTTAATCATTCAATGTAAATTTTGATAAACCAATAAAATTATATGAAGATAATACAGGTGCGATTTCGATTGCTAAGTATGGCAATTTTACCTAAAATTCAAAGCACATTGAAGTTCAGTTTCACTATATAAATGAAAACTATGAAAAGGGTATTATTGATATTGTAAAAATAGATACAGAATTTAACTTAGCAGACATGTTAACTAAAAGTTTAGACAAGAACAAATTTTTGAAAAATAGGTTAGGGTTAAAATTAATTTAGATTAAGTTTTGTATTTTTTATGTAAAAGGTCAAGATTATAAATTTAAGGAGGCGTGTTATAATCTGTAGTAAATATTATAATCTTGATTTACAATCTGGCAACATCGCTGTCTCTATTCGGTCTCTAAAAAATGTGTCATGGCGTTGCTTGCTTCTATCCTGTGTAACGATAATATGTAAAATTAAGATAAAGTGATTTAATAAACACTAATTAATATAATGTGGCCTAATCATTCATATCAACCATATCCACCAACTCCAACACATTTCATTTACAATGAAAAATACTAGCACACCGCTTACTAACCTAAATCATTTGCGCGCATACCGGTAGCGCGTATGCTGACACTGCATGTTCTTAGAACTTACTTAGAAAAGCTGACCATTTGAAATTTCTTGGTGTCAGTATTGACTCCAATCTAAATTTCCGTAAACAAATCGAGTTACTATGTACTGGAATGCGAAAACTAATATATATTTTAAGTATTTACGTAATGTGATGGCCGATATTAAAATAGTAAAGCAGGTTTATTCTAACTTCTAACTGTAATTTTATCTTTGTTACCTTATAAAACTCGGTTGGCATTGTTATATTTTAACGCGTCTGTGTAATCCAAATTTGCCTGAGATGCTCTTGATGTCTGAACATCCGTCTATGAGACCACGTTTGTTGCGAGTTGGCTCAAAACTTCCTAGCTGAAGAGATATATTTTATTGTAATTTTTTTTTTTTTATTATTTTTTTTTTTTTATTGTAATATTTGAGATAGTTAGGGTGGGGTATGGAGGAGTATCCTGCAACAATTTGCCGGTGTTAAGGGTCGTCTTAAGACGTGATTCAGCGATGGGACCGCGCTTCTTTTTAGTGTACGTATATGTGTATGCGGGTTATAGGTCGGCTAATACTGTGTCATGGGTATATTCACTATTATATATTTTTCGATCCATCATTTTAGGCCAATAGTATTTATATGGTAAAGCAAGATGGCACTCGCTAATGAGTTAGTTTTGACTAAAACAAGATACATTCCGTAGCTTTTGAACTTTTCTTGAATGATGGGAATTACCCATGGCCGATGTGGGATGAATGAATTATGCCTGTTCTGACTGGGGTTTATGAATTCTGTCACAGAGTTAATTACGTCTTCTTCAAGATTACTCTACCTTGTTTTAAGGTATACCGCTGGTGTTAATTAGCCTAGCATTGGGACCTGTGACTTTATTAAGGATGCCGTTTATTAAAGCCAAATTAGTAAATTCGTTTTCTGCCTCCTGCGATACATAAGTTGCAACTAACTGATCAGTGATCACACATAGTTTAATTAATCTAGTGAGCACGTTCGTATTTCTATCTAATTCGGGCACCATGCACAGGGCCTTATATTTCATCTGTGACATATTTTCTAAGTGATCCGAACTTGACGTAGGAAACGTCACTAAAACCTAGACTTCTAATCGAATCTAATAACTCTAATCTTGGCTATATCTACTATCTATCTACTCTATCTAACCTAGGGTTCCGCGATTGCCTGGGATGGAAAATCTTGGAGGATTATATGTAACATAAAATAGAAAGGAAGCAACTCAAGAACGATTCTAGAGTACTTACATTGCATGATGGTCTCTCTGCGGTATCGATGTCTGGATACACCTCTGGCTGCAACTCTTGTAGATTCGGATACTCGTTGATGGTCCTTGGAAGTCACCCGGGTGACTCGCGAATCGCGTTTATAAAGACGTTATCTAGTCATCGCGCTCGCGAACCGGCCCGCGAGTATCCTACCGACTGCGCCAATTATGTAAGCTGGAGCCGGAGGATGCAGAGAAAGCCAATTTGCTTAACCCGGCAGTACTCGCTACTGGGTAAAAAATACCACAGGGCTCTAAAATTGGTTGTATTTTTGTTTCTACGCATTCTGGCAACCCAAGATTCTAAGTACCTTCGAGCCGATAGCTTACACGCCCTCACTCCGCGGGGCAGCCAGTTTGCGCGTGGCGCTTGTTAATGGAGGACGTGTAAAGTGAGTATGGGTAGAAAATACCCGGTAGCGACGTTCCGTGATAGAGTGAAGTAGTTACGTTTCCAGGAAGACATTTAGAACAGTTTGTTTAGTGTTGATTATCTCAATGTTCACTCACTTTAGAAGTATCATTATTTTTTAGTATTTTACGCGTGTACCTGGTTTATTTTTGATATCAATGTCCATTTTGCCAAATATGTAAGATTTTTTAAATTATTGTTGATTTTGTAAGATTACTCAAAAAAAAAAGATTTTTTTATTGTTTTTTTAGGATAAGCTCTAATGACAAATAAATAAACATTAACACTTACATTTTTTGTTTTATTTATAGACAGTAGTACCAATAACACAAATACATTGTCAAATATTAAAACTTAAAGGTATTTTCGAAAATAATGGCATTTCAAGTCTGTGGTATTTATTACCCGGTAGCGAGTGTTAATGTTCGTAAATACCTAGCGAGTACAGCCGGGTTAAAATAATTTAATTATAAAATAATTACAAATTAAGGACTACATTCTAAAGAGGTGATAATTGGTCGATGTATGTACCAAGAATGAATATTTCTATGAGATGATTAACTACGCGGATACATGAAAACTATTGCGAAATTAGGGTGGCATAATTTAGTGACGCATTTGCTGAGTCGCGGTTCATGTCGGCGAAGGTTGCGGTGCACGGAATGGGGGTCAGTTGCAGTCAGCGTTTCTGGTAATTTCTTCTATTACACCGATGCGTAATAATCGATCACCCTGTTACACCAATATGTAACATACTTGTAAACAATGTTTATTGATAATAAAAGTAAAAAAAAAAAAAAAAAAACCTTCTAACGAGTAAAAACACGAGAAAAAACGTGTTGCGCCGACCTCAAGTAACATTGGACAGCAACATATATTTTTTTCTGGATTACAACAACAGCTATTTCATACCTTAAGACTTAACCAAAAACAGGTCGATTGGAAGATCCTGGCCTTAAAGTTAAGTGTATAACCGGACACAAATCCAGACTCCGTGGCTGCTACTGTGAAACTCCTGATAGAAAAACCCAATAACACTTTACCCGACCTGGGAATCTAACCAACGGCCTCATAATCAGTAATCAAGCATGCCCACTAGCCAAAATCAATATTAAAGTATTTTAGACTAGCAGACGTCACGTGGTTTCTCCCCCGTAGTTCCCGTTCCCGTGGAAGAACGGGAATAAAATAAAGCCTATGTTACTCAAGGTGAATGTAGCTATCTAATGGCGAAATAATTTTTGAAATCGGCTCACACAAAATTACAAATCTTTCCTCTTTATAATATTATTATTATTATCAGCCATTTGTGTCCCACTGCAGGGCAAAGGCCTCCCTTCCCTCCTTCCATTTATCCCTATCCAGTGCTGTTATGCGCCAATCCTTGTGATAGAAGTCGAGTTCGTCCCGCCATCTCCTTCTGGGCCTGCCGCGTAATAATAATAATAATGCTTTATAATATTAGTGTGGATAAAAGGACCGTCCCAGCTCATAAATACTACCCCAGTTAAAATTAAGCTGAAGGTAGATACGGTCAGCAAAAACAAACGCTGAGCCTTATCGGTATTCCATAAATTCCGCATTATGAAATTAATTCAGCAAAATATTGTATAAGCCGACTTTTTGCTGGAATGTCCCACGGGGATAAAAGAAGGGTTGAATGTAAAGAATTTACAAAAAAGGATTTGGCTTTTGCTTAGTTTTGTTAAGCTTTTTGTTTTGCACTGGAAGTATATTTTTTTAAAGTGAAAACTTCTTAAGGCGCGTTGAGCACTTTTGAGTGAACAAAAATCATGGAACTCGCGTCATCGTTTGTTTGTGCTCACTAAAACTCGACAACGGCTGGGCTGATTTAGCTAATTTTGGTTTTGAAATGATTTTCGTAGTCCAGAGAAAACAAAAAAAAAACAGTACTTTACGAACCAAAAATAATTCAAAAATAATAATGTAGTAGCTTGACGATACAATAGGGAAGATGCATAAATTTTCTTTTGTTTATTTCGATACGGAATGTTAAAGTACCTACTATTTATAAAAATAATGACAAAAAGCGAAAACAAGACATAAATCGGCCAAATAACACAAAAGTTATAACCATTTAAACTTTTGTTTCTATCTCTTTCTAGATAAACGGAATTTAGTATGGATTTTGTACGTCGATGCAGAGCTATGACGTCATTTGTGTTATCGGATCTCTCTGTCTAATCAGCAGTTTCAAATGCTTATAACTTAGTATTGTTACGAGCTGGGTACGGGATAAATTAATTACTACCGATGAAACAACTGAATAACTTTAATATTCACAAAACACTTCAAACTCAATCACAAGTACACCACTGATCACTATTCACTTAGATATCGCACTTACTAGATCACTTTGATTCGCTCCGTACTGTAGCCAAAATAATACTGCCTGCTCCCGCAAACACGTCGACTATTTATATGACGACCGAACGTTTGAGAAAGATCCAGAATCTTCTAGTCAATTCATACTAGGTCATTGTCCTACGAGAAACTTCCACAACTTTTGTACAAAGGAAAGAAATAGGTACTTTATGCTCTGGGCGTACGGTCGAAATTACAATGACAACTTCCTGATGTATTTTATAGGTAGTTTGCGAATTTGTACCTACATCATTCGATACATACCTACTACTACCTACCTACTTAGTTGTAGGTACCTACTATTAGAAGCTACTTGTATTGTAGGTATGGGTACGACGTAACACTGCCCCCTCCTTAGACATGCTCGTCCCGAGCATCATTAGGCCCGTAGTATCGCGCCAATCGGTCTACATGGACAATCTTAGGCGCACCTCGTGGACCCTTCTGTATTCGGTAGGTGACATCGTTGATCCTAGTCACGACTCGGTATGGTCCATCCCAGTTTGCTTGTAATTTCGGAGACTTCCCTTTGCTCCGTACTGGGTTATGCAACCACACCAGTGAACTCTCGTCGAAACCCCTACTATTTGCCTTCCGGTCATAACGGGTCTTCATCTTCTCAGACATCTGTTGGCCGGATTGTCTAATATGCTCATAAACATCATTCAACTTGTTACGCAAGTCATTTGCGTAATCTGTTACACTGCGTGGAGCATCAGGGGGAGTTCCAGTGATTAAATCTGCAGGCAACCGTAATTCCCTTCCAAAGTTCGCGAACTGCGCTGCGGTAGGACAGAAGAAACGGCTGTATGTGCTTGTCCCAATCCCTTTGTCTGCTTTCCACGACTTTTGCCAGATATCTTTCCAACGTTTGGTTGAATCGTTCCACCATTCCATCAGATTGTGGGTGGTAAGAGGTGGTTCTGGTTTTGTGGGTACCCATTAATCGACAAGTCTCCTGAAATACTTGCGATTCGAAATTCCTTCCTTGATCGCTGTGTATTTCTAAGGGTACTCCAAAACGACAGAAGACTTCCTGAACCAATTTATCTGCGACAGTTGTAGCTTCTTGATTAGGAATGGCGAAGACTTCTGGCCACTTTGTGAAGTAATCCATGACCACCAAGAAGTACTTGTTTCCGCTCTCACTTTCTGGAAATGGTCCCGCAACGTCTAGTGCTATCCGTTCCCAAGGGGCTCCAACGTTGTACACTTTTAATGCTCCTCTGCTGCGTGTTTGGGGTCCTTTCACGGCCGCACAACTGGTACATTTGCGACACCAGTCCTCCACATCATCTCGACAGTGGATCCAGTAAAAGCGTTCTCGAATTTTTAGTAGAGTCCTTTTTACCCCCATATGTCCTCCCGAACATCCATCATGGTACAGCCGTAAAACATCCGGTACCTTAGCTTTAGGGACAACCATTTGTAGATGACAGCTGTCCCCTCGAGCGTTTTCCCATTTACGGCACAAGACTCCATCCTGGATCACCAAGCTGTTCCATTGCGCCCAATAACTCTTCGTGATGGAACTCATCGCAGCCACATCACTCCACTTGGGTTTAGGAGCACCAGCTTTGATCCACTCGAAGATCGGTTTGATGTCCGAGTCATTTTGCTGAGCCTGCTGTAGGGTTTCTTTCCATTCATCGCTGAGATCCATTCTAAGCATCCTCACGGGCACTACTTCCTTAGTCTCCTGCCGGGCACAGTGCTTACAGTCTTCAGGACAAGGTCTTCTCGACAGGGCGTCTGCGTTACCGTGAGTTCTTCCACTGCGATGTTCAGTTACGAAGTCAAACTCTTGCAATAGCTCAATCCATCTCGCCACTTGCCCTTCTGGATTCTTGAACTGTAATAGCCACTTCAATGCAGCATGGTCAGTTATTAATTGGAATTTACGTCCCAACAAATATTTACTGAAGTGCTGCAATGTCTTTACTACGGCGAGTAGTTCCCGTCTTGTAACGCAGTAATTTCTTTCTGGTTTGGATAAAGACTTGCTGAAGTAAGCTATCACAACCTCTTGGTTTCCTTTCCGTTGAGACAGCACGCCCCCAATTCCAGTATTACTTGCATCTGTGTCAACTATGAAGTCATTTTCTGTGTCAGGATATCCCAAGATAGGCGTATTGCACAGACGTTTCTTTAATTCCTGAAATGCAACGTCGCAGTTCTCGTCCCAACAGAATTGCCGCTTTTCCTCAGTGAGTTTGTGCAGAGGTTTTGCAATGTCGGCAAAATTCTTGACAAACCTTCGATAGTAGGAGCACAAACCCAGAAATGCTCTGACCTGTGTCTTGTCTTTCGGAACTGGCCAATCCTTGACGGCGATTACTTTTTCTGGGTCTGTTTGAACACCTTCCCCCGAAACTATGTGTCCTAAGAAGTTCACTTGTTTTCTGAAAAACGAGCACTTTTTCGGACTTAACTTAAGATTTGCTGTTTGGATTTTCGACAGCACTTGGTTGAGGTTTTTAAGGTGATCTTCAAATGTACGGCCCACGATGATTATGTCGTCTAGATAGACAAGACATGCGTCTCCAATCAATCCGGCGAGGACTTGCTCCATCAGCCTTTCAAACGTTGCAGGAGCATTGCACAATCCGAATGGCATAACTTTAAACTGCCACAATCCCTTCCCTGTTGAGAATGCAGTTTTTTCCTTGCTGATCTTCTCGCGGGGTGTTGCGCTTTGGACAGCTTGACCGAAGGTGACCCCTTTCTCCACAAGTGTAGCACCTAGGACTGTACCCTTGCGGGCGCTCGCGTACCGGTGATGCTACAACCTCCCTAACGCGGTGCGTTCGGTGGTCTTGCCTCACTGCCTCTACTTCTAAAGCATGGGCTAAGGCGTCCTTCAATGTTTCATGATGCCCAAGTCTCACGGCGGCTCTAACTTCTAAGTCACGTATTCCATCAACGAACGCTTGTACCAGATTCCCATCGATCAGTGCAGGGGCAGACTGGTATGCTTTCCGAACCAGCTTTTCAACTTCCAGGGCCCACTGCTGTAGGTTCTCGGCACTACGTTGAACACGATCCTTCAACTTAGCACGAAATACGTGCTCCAGGTGCGCGTCGCCGTATCTGGACTCTAACGCCTCCAGCAGCTGCTCGTAGGTTACATCCTTACCGAGCGCCTCAAGAATGTTTAGGGCCTGGTCTCGGAGGCCCAAGGTGAGCGCGGTCATGGCTTGCGATTTTGTCCATCCATTCGCCTTCATAACGGCCTCAAATTGAATTTTATAAGCCGACCACGAAGATGTTCCGTCGAATGGAGGCACCTTAAAGCCCCGCGCTGAAGGTGCAGCAACTACTGAAGCCACAGTCACGTCTCCAGACTTCAGTTCTCCCAAAGCCTTCTTCACTCCAGCGATCTGAACTTCGGCCTCTGAGATGCGATTCTCGTGCTGGTGTACCTGGTCCTTCATAATCTTGAGCTCTTTGCCGAAAGTTGCATGAAGATCCTTTATGAGGATCATCTGTTCTTCTTGACGGCGAGCCTGCTCCTCTTTATCTCGTTGCAACTGCTCTTGTAACTGGCGAGCCTGGTCTTCTTGACGGCGAGCCTGCTCCTCTTGACAGCGAGCCTGCTCCTCTTTATCTCGTTGCAACTGCTCTTGTAACTGGCGAGCCTGGTCCTCTTGACGGCGAGCCTGCTCCTCTTGACAGCGAGCCTGCTCCTCTTTATCTCGTTGCAACTGCTCCTGTAACTGGCGAGCCTGGTCCTCTTGACGGCGAGCCTGCTCCTTTTGACGGCGAGCCTGCTCCTCCTTATCTCGTTGCAACTGCTCCTGTAACTGGCGAGCCTGCTCCTCTTGGCGGCGAGCCTGCTCCTCCTTATCTCATTGCAACTGCTCCTGTAACTGGCGAGACTGCTCCTCTTGACGGCGAGCCTGCTCCTCTTGACGGCGAGCCTGCTCCTCTTGACGGCGAGCCTGCTCCTGCAGCAGCGCCATTAAAGCTGACAAGTCTGGCGCTACTGATGCTGGAGAAACTCCGGATGGACCAGCGACTGGCACTGACGTAGGCTGGACTCCACCCGGTGTCTGTGTCGGAGAGTCTCCAAACCGCCTTTGGTCCATGTCCTGCTGTCGCTGACTCTTGGTACGGATACCGTCCGTGTTGTCCTTTGGTAGAACTGGCATAATTTATCCCTCACTTCTGGCACCAAATTGTTACGAGCTGGGTATGGGATAAATTAATTACTACCGATGAAACAACTGAATAACTTTAATAATCACAAAACACTTCAAACTCAATCACAAGTACACCACTGATCACTATTCACTTAGATATCGCACTTACTAGATTACTTCGATTCGCTCCGTACTGTAGCCAAAATAATACTGCCTGCTCCCGCAAACACGTCGACTATTTATATGACGACCGAACGTTTGAGAAAGATCCAGAATCTTCTAGTCAATTCATACTAGGTCATTGTCCTACGAGAAACTTCCACAACTTTTGTACAAAGGAAAGAAATAGGTACTTTATGCCCTGGGCGTACGGTCGAAATTACAATGACAACTTCCTGATGTATTTTATAGGTAGTTTGCGAATTTGTACCTACATCATTCGATACATACCTACTACTACCTACCTACTTAGTTGTAGGTACCTACTATTAGAAGCTACTTGTATTGTAGGTATGGGTACGACGTAACAGTATTTTTAATAGATATTTAAAAAAATAATTTCACTTGACTATTTCTGATGTTAATACGCTTTGTTTAGAGTGATAAAAAAAAATCATGCATAGTAACTTGTGAATATCCTTAATCACAAGTTACTTAGTTTTCACTTCTGTCGGCAGTCCTCAAAGATTGCCCCGCAATAAATAAAAATGCAATTTAAAATTCTGAATTGGTATATTCAAATCAAATCATACTATGAAATTGACAAGGCAATTGCAATCTAGAGACTGACCTAGTTTTAAAAAGTGAATGCTTTGAAGATGTCGTTAGCCACTAAACTTAATTTCAAGTAAGTTGCAGCCTTGCTACTAACGTACTTGAGAACCAAGTTGGTGACGTCGACTATCTTGAAATAACTTATTGTTATTGAGCAGCTGGTTATGTGAAGTTTGCACTGATGATACATTAATAAAGTTCGTAACCTCTAGTTACTTAAGTCAGACTAACGGCTATTTGCAATAACTTACTGTTCGGTTTCGGTAAGTTGCTATCTCTGTCAGTTTGACATTTTGCTTGTCAACGGTTAGAAACAATCCGTCACAGAAAATCTTTCTTTGATTTTTTTATGAATCAAGTGACAGGTAGGTGACGCGGATAGGATATTTCAAGCTAACTTTGTTATAGAAACATCGATAGCTACGAATCGTGGCATATTAACTGACAGTTATACGTAAGTAAGTTATAGAAAACTGGCCTTAATAGCTCTTGATTAGAAGTCTAGTCTTAATATAGGTAATTATGAATAAGTTTGTCGTTTATTATTTTGGTGTTTGTTTAACACTTATTAGTTTATTTTATGTGTATACTAGCTGTTGCAGTTGCACAGATGTGAAATTAATATTAAAATACTGTTTTCCACGTTTTATTTATTTATTTAACACTTCAAGCACAGGTACAGAGGCGGACTTAATGCTATAGGCATTCTCTACTAGTCACTTTTAGGTGATGCACACAAGCAGTGGTAGGTGTATATCTGAAAATAATTTAATAAATACGAAGGAAAATAAGAAGGATATATATAAAATACTAAAAATATATATCAAACTAAATACATTACTGTAAATAGACATTTACAACATTTGCAACATTTTTCATTGATGTTCCGCCCCTATTGTAACCGGTATCCTGATGTTATATAGCCTATAGCTTTCCTCAACAAATGGGCTCTCCAACACTGAATTAATTTTATAAAATCATCATTCTACTGTCATATTCTGGGGACAGTACAACCTGTCTTTGTGTTCAGTACATATTTATAATTCCCGTTTCCTCTTCTGCTCTTTATAATTTTCCCTTCTAGCTATTTAAATTTTCCTTTTTTATCAATCAAATTTTCACACATTGATCCATTCATAGTTTATTTAGTTTTACCAATGTAACTGTAAAACTACAAATTTTTAATCATTGTTAGTTACTATTTAAATACCAGCGTAAACATTTAGCTTTGACGATTAATTCATCCATATTCTGATTTGTCGTAATTACAAATTAAACCTAGGACGAACGAAGAATAAAATACTAAATATACCGCAGCAGCATTGTAAATCATCATCTGCCTAGCCTTTTCCTAAATATTTTGGTGTCGGTTTCCAGTCTAACCGGATGCAGCTGAGTACCAGTATTTTACATGAAGCGGCTGCCTATCTGACCTCCACAACCCAGTTCATACTGGGTAACACAATACCACTTTGGTAAGACTGGTTGTCAGACTTTTTGGGACTATCTGTAACGACTGTCAAAGGTGGACAAATGACATCCGGGACCAACAGCTTAACGTGATTTCCGAGGCACGAAAGAAACTCGGTTTGTACGGGTGGTCACCCATCCACAGACCAACCTAGGCAAGCACGGCTTAACCTAAAGATCGACCCGAGCGGCTGTTATTATTTACCCACGAGCTAAAGCAAAGCAAATGCAATTGTTTTTAGTCGACGCGTTTCTATAATTTGACGCCCAATTTGCCGCTCGACATGAAATTAAATAAATTGGATCTTCAGTTACTATTTCCACGTAATTAGACTTCTAAATGGGACATTATGTAATGTCCGTGATTGTATTGTGATTAATTTCAAAGAACTTAAGTTTAAATAGAACATTCTTAAGTGGCGAACGGACAGGACATCTGCTGGCTAGACGCAAAGATGGCCGATGGAGTAAGGTTATGACTGAATGGTGACCAAGATTGGGCCTAAGAAACCAGGCCGTCAACGCGCTTTCTAGTTTTTATTTTTTCATTTTGGAAGTCTCCAATAATAGACATTTGTATATCTCCGAAAATCAGCATCAGATCTTCAGCAAACTGAAACGGGACCACCGCGAAATAATATTCTTCCAAACAAAATAAGAACCGAAAAAAAGTCACCGACTCCTGAAGCTAAAGTTATTTTTACTATTTTGTGTTTTTGAAGTCGGTTTTATTTTTCGAAAAGAAGTTTTTTTTATAAACCTTAACATCAAGAATCTTTAGTAAACGTTTGTTCATTATAACCTTGGTACTTGCATAAACCGGGGAAACGAAACTAGTAATTATAATGGAGAAAGTAATTAGCTAACTTTATGTTACAATTGTTACAAACACTCTTGAATAATTTGAATAATAATTTGGTTATTATACTGTATTATATTCGTAATTATAATTGTAAAACGGAAACATAAACAGAAGTGTAGGAAGAACGAAATTTGCCTTGGTAGTTAGCTGTTATGCTGAAGGAAATTACATGTTTTGTTTTAAATTAACATTTTGTCCATGAAGTCTTAGGGCCGCCTCCATGAGCGAGCGAATCGCGGCGATTCGAATATATTATAACATAATATATAGCGATATACGAAAATATTGCCGCGATTCTCTCGCGCGTGGATACGGCCCAAAAGAGAGTGTTTAGAAAAACGTAGTAAGGACGATAATATCGCCGCGATTCTCTCGCTCGTGGAGGCGACCCCTTATTAACTAACTCTTAATGTTTAAGTATGCCTTTTTTTTTTTGGATGGGAAATCATAAAATGACTCCTCCCGCTCTGGGCGGAGCAGGAGGGAGTGTCAGACTTTTACTGACTAAAACCCATCCATGTTCCTTCATCGCCCTTTGTGTTCCGGGGCCACGGTATCTCTTTCGAACAGTCCCGCAACCCCGGCAGGCATCGGCCCTTGCCCTTCCTATTGCTGACTCTCTTTGAGGCGCGTGTGGAGCACGAACGCGCCGTCGACACGGCCTGTCGTCATGAGACGGACGGACGGCGAGCTAGCCCATAGCCCACCATCCACAGGCCTGCGCCTACGGTGGCCGGGGGACACGTGGTGGCCCCCCCGGCCCGGGGCGTCTCCCATGGCGGGTATATGGAATACTTCAGGTGCAATTTACTTCAGGTGCCGTGAAAGCGGGTGCCCAATGTGGCATACGTTGTTTTATCTTCGTCAATTTTTATTAATTTGATAAAACAAAAAACACGTATCCAATATTTCTCGATAATCTAACTGACGGACTAAACAGAATCATATTTTTTTAATCAGTTATCATCCCTATTGTTCTATTGAAATATATAGGTACGTACTTTTTATCGTCTCTAGCGATACAGATTCATATGTTATGTAATTCGCACATCTACATATAACCTATAAGTTTGCCTTTGGTTAATTTTTTTACTAAACGCTTTGCATTGGAAGGCCTCCCGATGACCTGGTCACAGTATAATTATAAGCAGTAGTGTCACTCACACAGTGTGACTCGGACGTGTCATTGAATTTAATGCCTACTGTCGATCAGAGGGCTAGGGTTGCTACTATCGGGATAACTGTGCGGTTTATCGTTAAGAAAATGACGCGACGCGCGCGACTATCAGTCTGTTCGCACCTTGAAGTATCCTCACGGGCGGGGGAAGGGGCGCTCTTGTAATTAAAAAAAAGCATTTCGGGCGTTCTTTGAAGTCAACCTACTGCTTATAATTTTACTGTGACCTGGTGAAGCTTTCGGGGATCCGCTGGATGCGAGTCGCACGGGACCTGTCAAACTTGGGGGAGATCTATGTCCAGCAGTGGACGTCTTTCGGCTAAAATGATGATCATAACGATGATTCGCGTTCCTTTGTGTATTCCTAATTGGTAACTCACCTCTTCCTCCTTAACCGAGGTGTCTTTGTGAAGTTATGTTCCAAATACACTCAATACCGTATCAAATCACGTTTAATACGTCTTTCTAAACCCTTCTCGACCTTTTCATTCGCGCCTTACAACTTCTTCATGGATTATCCCTTTAATGAATTCTCTCTTATCAAATATTATTTTACACACCAAAGGAATTTTAATCCTATTGAATAATATATTAACCCTACCAATATTATAAATGCGAAAGTTTGTGAGGGTGGATGTTGGTTACTCTTTCACGCAAAAACTACAGAACGGATTTGGATGTTTAGCACACAGATAGTTTATAACCTGGATTAACTCATAAAACTTTTATCCCGGTAATATGATCCCGTGGAACAATTAACGGACTACACGCGGGCAAATCCGCGGGCATATGCTACAACATACAACAATACAACGAACACAACACACACACACAACACAACAACAATAACAACAACAACAACAACAATACACATAATATGTAAACTGCAGACGGTGGATTGAAAAAAAAAACAAAGATACTTTAAAACTAATTTTAATTCAAAAGAAATTATTATAATCAGTTTCGTGAAACCTATTCGAAGCTAGATATAGAATGACAGAAAAAATACTTCAAACTAATTAATTGCTATGATGAATTTTGCTGCGTCAGCGGTTCGTGGTTGGACAGATGTCGACGCTGCAGTTTTCATGCGGTTGGCGTAAACAGGTCAGAATGTGCGAGGTCAGCGATATCCATTAGTCCGTATGTAACACACACAACAACAACAATATTCAACAACAAAACAACAACAACAATATATTCCGTTATATTTTGTTGAAAAATAAACATTTCATAATTTATAATTTTATCACAATATTAAATATCAAAGTACATTTAAACTGTGGCCTTATGCCTTGAACCCTCTTTACCTACCTATTAATTATAATTATGTTTCGAAGCCATAAACAAGCTATCTGTTACATTCTCGAACAACAAACAATTTGAGAACTTTGACAAAGTTATTATTGTGTGTGAAAACTTATTATACTTTCATTAATTCGGTGCAAAAGAGCGTGATAGGGCGATATATTATTGTATTGTTATATTAACAATCAGTGCCCCGCGGTTTCCACCGTTTCGCTTTTTATTCGGCTGCTAAGGCCTGAATTCTTGTCGCGCTGACGGTCGGTCGCGTACGGTCGGTCGTGACGTCAGCGAGAACAGAATATGACTGTCGGTCGCTGCTGACGTCAGCGTTGCAATATGGTGCTATATAATTATGTAGAACACAATGTATAATCGTACGTAACCGACCGTGCGTGACCGACCGTTAGCACGACAAGAAACCAGGCCGGGTCGTAGCGTAGGTAACAAATGCAAAAATACTGTTTTAAATACTGTAGTATTTTCAGAGATTAACGCGTTCAAACGAACTCTTTTGCTGTATACATTTACCTACTCTTGTCGCCATCTTGACTGCCCTGCTTGCTGCTTGCTTGCTTGCCTGTCTTGTGGTCGCAAGTTCTACTGCTGAGCAAAAGGTCTTAGGTTCGATTCCCAGGTAGGGCAAAGTGTTATTGTGTTTTTTCATCAGGAATTTCCCGGTGTCCACATTAGTGCCCAGTTGAAGGTAATAGACTCGTGTATCGCCTATTTAATGGGACTAAAATATTACTGGCAAAATGTGAGTGTATTATTATTAGTTACACTTCTGCCTAACCCAACGATGATTACAGGTGTGATGTAATATTCTCGTTGTCATTATATTATTAGTTATTGTGGTAGGGACATATTAACTAGAATCTCAGAAATATTTCACGTATAAGTAGGTTTTCTTGGAATCCATTGTTTTAATAATATACGTGTTATAATGTCGTTATGACATACTATTACTTTTCTTATAAACAAAGCCCGAATTTGGGAAGAAAAATATTTTGTATTCATTAGTAATTGACAGTGGTAACGCCATCTCGTAGCTTTTCTACTCATCAACTGATTCTCTCGTATGACGTAGATCATTGGAACAGGCGACGATATATGTCCATCCCTTTCCCTCCCCTTTTGCGCTCGCCTATCCAAAATGGATCGGAGCGACACTCCACGAAAAGACAGCTAACCGTTCGCAACACGACCGCGCTGCGTATACGCCAGCCTGCAGGTCAAACCGCTCTCCGCCGGAATCGTGATACAAACAGCGCCCCGGGGCCAACCGCGACCTGGTGCACCAGAAGACACTCACAACGAGTGTTTCCATCAATCGCCGGCATCTTCAACCTATCGGCCGCGCCATCGAAGCCGCCACGTGGTCCAGAACAAGGTAGGTGAGCGACGAGCTTTCCATCTCCTTTTAATCTATTGTCGCCTGTTCGTATCATTTTGATTCCCCAAGACGATAATCAGAATCCTCAATACAGTCCACTAATAAATAAACCCCATTTCTCTAAATAATATAAATTTTCAAAATCGTCTTATAAATTGGTTGGAATTTACCCACCATATTTTTGGTCCTTCGAGCCGGATTTACATCTGTGTTCTATTGAAATTGGAGTCACCATAACTTATCCCGCAAGAGAAGGATTCATAATCCATATTCTCTCCATATAACGCGTAGGTATCTTCTACAAGTAGGCACCTACCCAGGAGGTTATTAGTACATAGCTAGACCCCCTATTCCATTACATACCCATTACGTGGTTACTCCCGCAGGTAATATACTCAAAGTAGCTACCTACGTACATACATAATCGTAATAAAACTATCATAGTTGTCTAGAAACTTCCATATTTCAAACAACTTTTAGTATTACCCCCAACATTATAAAAAGTTTTCGCTTAGATAGGAATATCACCGCATAATCGCTTGCGTCTACCTTACATATATTAACATATCATATCTACTTAAAAATTATAGTAGGAACTTTAGATAATTAGTTTGTTAGGTTGTAGATACATACTTAAACTAGCCAAAACATGTCGAAAGAACGGGAACTTTCCATTCTGGAAGCAAAACGCAATGTTTTATTCGAGCGTATTCAAGGAATATACGAGCGTTCAAAGACAGCAAACGCTTCCGAAGCAAATAAAGAAGCGTTTCTGAGTTATTGCATAACTGTGGATAGTATTAGGACAGATTTCCAGCATTTGCTGGATACCTATAACGCGAAGTTGCTGGCTATAGATCCCGAGGCAAAGCCGAATTACCAGTCGTATACATCTTTCGAGGATTTATATTGTATCATCTAGCGTATACAATCACAGCTTGAAGGTAGATGTAATTCTCCCGCGCAGGCGTCGCCGGCGCGGTCTCCGCGACTACCTCCAATTGAGTTAATGTATTTCGACGGCGATATACGGAACTGGCCGCTATTTTACGCTAGCTTCAAGTCAACAGTGCACGACAATGACTCGTTGACGGATGCGGACAGGTTATACTATTTGATAGGCAAACTGTCACCGAAAGCGCAGTCAGTATTTGCGGGAATTTCACCCAGCGCTGGAAATTATCAGCTGATATTTCAGTCGCTTGTGGACAGATACCAAGACACCCGCGTACTCGCATCCACATACTTTGACCAAGCTTTGAGTCTTAGATTGACCGGTCCGGCGTCGGCCTCCAACTTCCAGCTGTTCATTGACAACTTCATAACCGCAGTTAGCGCACTTAAAAACTTAAAATTGGACGATCTTTCTGATTTTATGCTACTACAAATAGCTCTGAATAAGTTCGATACGGAAACGATCCGCGCCTATGAAATGACTGAGCGAAATAACAAATTACCAACATTAGATAGCTTCACGTCATTCATACAAGACCAATGTAGAATATATCACAGCACGCAGCCTAACGCACATAGTTCGACATGTGATATCATTAAACAAAGGCCGAACAACGCGCGAAATAATAAACCCAATCACGCTCCGAATCCGCAATCTTATTTAGCTTGCTCAGAGTCGAATATCGGTAATAAATCGAGTAAATGTTTGTGTGAAAATATAGAACACGACCATTATTTCAAATGTCCCGCGTTCAATAACTTAAGCCCAACGGCCCGTTTCAAATGTGTAAAAGATAATAAAGCGTGCGTGAATTGCCTAAGTATAAAGCATAAAACTAGTAATTGTTCAAGCAGTGCTAAATGTCGTTCGTGTAAACAACGTCACCATACACTATTACACTTCGATGGAAAGGTGAATGATGAGTCACATAAACCGGTTCAGATTGCTACGTCAGCGCGATCGACTCAGAGTGCCGCTACTTCAACCACACCGCCCGCCTCGCAGTCTGAAGTGGCTTTGTGTGCGACGTCCATTGCGTGTGCACGCAATTGTCAAGCAAGCGCTTGCCATGTTCGGCGCGATGATAAGCCGCAACGTAATATGTCGTCGACGACTGTATTGTTAGCAACCACGCAAGTTATCGTTTACGATTCTGCTAAAAGGCCGCACGTGGTAAGGTGTTTGTTGGATACAGCGTCACAGTCTAATTTCATGTCAGTTGATTGTTATAATCGCATCGGATTGCGAGATAATTATAAAGAAACGAGGTTAATAATTAGAGGTATCGGCGGTTCGGAAAAGCCTTGTAAGGGTTCCGTAGACTTTAAAATATATTCACGTTTTAATGAAAACATTAACTTTGAAGTTTCCTCCCTTGTAGTGGATCGCATTACAGATGCGTTACCGAACGCTCTCGTAGACGTGTCTCAACTTAATCATTTGACGAAGTTACCGTTAGCGGACTCTGATTTTGCGCGGTCGGGTAAGATCGACGTTCTGTTAGGTGCCGCCGTACTACCACACATATTCCTACAAAATGTCGTGCGCAGTAATCAAGCGAACATTCCTCCCGCCATTGAGACGGTATTGGGGTATGTGATTATGGGTACGGTACCTACGTCACACGTTTCTAACTACGCCTTGTCTTGTTGTGCCGTTCTTCAAGAGAAAAATATTGACACTCTGCTCAAGCGATTCTGGGAGCTTGAGGAGGTCTCCGCATCGCCTTCACAAAGCCGTAAGGAACTCGAATGTGAGGAACACTTCTGCGCAACCATAGTTCGTGATGACAACGGCAGATATGTTGTGGCTCTGCCCTTTAGTGGCGATCCGTATTCGTTAGGCGACTCCTACGCCGCCGCACTGAGACGTTTTCATTGTTTAGAACGCAAACTTGACGCTTCGCTCAAATTACGAGGCGCTTACAATGACGTCATTCGCGATTACCTAGATAAAGGTTTTCTGAGTCTCGTTATCAATAGTGGGGATAAATCTCTTCCCGCGTATTACATCCCGCATCACGGCGTAGTTCGCGAAGATAAAGTTTCTACTAAACTTCGCGTGGTTCTAGATGCCAGTTGTAAAACTACGTCGGGTCAGTCTATTAACGACATTTTGCATGCCGGCCCTAATTTGCAGGGTGACTTATTTAATATCTTAATAAAGTTTCGTCTTTTCAAAATCGCGCTGTCAGCTGACTGCCGTCAGATGTTTCTTAATATCGGCGTTCGTGAATCTGACCGTAGGTTTCAAAGGATTTTCTATCGCTTTGACAGCGGTGAACCATTATCCGTATACCAGTTTAACCGAGTTTGCTTTGGACTCAAGTCCAGTCCATATCACGCGCTACGCGTTGTCCGCAAGTTGATAGCTGATGAAGGCGACAACTTTCCTGCTGCCGCAGCTGTGGCATCTTCCGCATTATACATGAATGACATCGCCTGTAGTGTCACATCTACCCCGCAAGCCATTTCGCTTTGTGAAGAGCTCATTCAGCTCTTCAAGCGAGGCCAGTTTGATCTTGTCAAGTGGACGAGCAACTGTAGAGAGGTTCTCGCATACTTGCCTGATTCTCATAAGGCTTCTCCAGACATCGAGTTTGAGAGATCTGTACC
Organism: Xestia xanthographa; assembly: GCA_905147715.2. Lineage (NCBI taxonomy): Eukaryota > Metazoa > Arthropoda > Insecta > Lepidoptera > Noctuidae > Xestia > Xestia xanthographa. Next base: position 4,077,017 of record LR990661.1, on the reverse strand, counting down.
GCATAAGGTCCTCGGCTTACGCTGGGACAAATCCTGTGATAGTTTCCGGTTTGACGTCGCACCACCCGACGATAAGTGCACCAAGCGCACCATGCTGTCAACAGTGGCTCGACTGTGGGACATACTGGGTTTTGTGGCTCCCACAATTTTGTACGCCAAGCTCTTGATCAAAGAGCTCTGGCTATCAAATCAAAGTGTGAGTGGGATGACGCACCTCCCGACCATATCGTCGTCGCTTGGAAGCAATTTTGTATTGAGCTTTCCGCGCTCAACCAAATTGTTATACCACGTCATCTTGGGTTGGTCGACGGATGCATCGTAAATCTGATAGGATTCGCTGACGCCAGCGAAAGCGCTTACGGCGGAGTCGTATATTTGCAAGTCCGCATTGGATCTAACTACTCAGTGCAGTTAGTTTGTGCCAAGTCCAAGGTCTCGCCGGTTAAAACCATATCGGTTGCGAGATTGGAGCTGTGCGCGGCCCTGCTGTTGTCTCAGTTGCTCTGCAAGGTTCGGGACACGGTTTTGCCCCACTACCCCATTAATAAAATATACGCATTTTCCGACTCCAAGGTAGCGCTCGCCTGGATCCGTTCGTCACCGCACCGTTGGCAGACCTTTGTCGCCAATCGCGTTACTAAAATAATTGATCTAGTTCCCGCTACTTGCTTCCACCACGTCGCTGGTATTGAAAATCCAGCTGACTGCCTTTCTCGTGGGGTTACTCCATCTAAACTTCTGCAACATCCTTTGTGGTATTGTGGGCCATCCTGGATTTCCCATGATCCGTCAGGGTGGCCCATACAATCCTGTGACTACAGTGCAGAAGTCGAGGATGCTCCTGAGCGGAAGTCGCTCTCTCATCACGTGGTCATTGATGTCGAGGAATCTCCGATCTATGCACTCGCGCTGCGCATGTCGTCGTGGACGAAGTTACTGCGCGCCATTGTCTATGTCTGTAGGTTTCTTAAGCAACTCCCTAATGGGACTTTTGTCTCAAGCTCTGATCTCGAATTCGCAGAGAATAAATTGTTGCGAGTAGTCCAGGCTGTTTATTTTAGTAACGATATTAAAAATTTAATAAATAATGTATCATGTTCTCCCGCGCTCCTTAAGCTCAAGCCGTTCCTCGATGAGCATGGCATCGTACGCGTTGGCGGTCGTCTTTCTAATTCGGACGAACCTTACAATTACAAACATCCTTGTGTGTTACCGCGTCACGACCATGTCGTTGACCTTCTTGTTGATTTTTATCACAAGAAGCATCTCCATGCCGGTCCGGAGTTGCTTATGTCCTTACTCAGGCATAAATATTGGATTTTTGCTGCAAGGCGAATAATTCGCCACAGAATACATAAATGTAACGTCTGTTTTAAATCCCGTCCTCGCCCGGGGATAGCCCGGGCGAGGACGGGATTTAAAACAGACGATCTAATGGCTGATCTTCCTAGCCATCGCGTCAAGCAAGTGGATAAAGCGTTCACACATACCGGTTGTGATTATGCGGGTCCGCTTCAGTACATGCCAGTGCGTGGTCGAGGCGTAAAGAGTCGCAAAGCCTGGTTATGCATTTTCACGTGCTTAACGACGCGCGCTACGCATATTGAGGTCGCAACGGATCTAAGCACGGTGTCCTTTATAGCAGCCCTAAAACGATTTCTCTCGCGGCGCGGCCCGGTGCAGTGTCTGTACACGGACAACGGCACGTGTTTCGTAGGCGCGAATTCTTATTTGCGTGACCTATATAAGTTTCTCAACCGAGAATATCGTGATCGTCTTCAAGAAGAACTTTCAATAAATCGCATTGACTGGAAGTTCATTCCACCTGCTTCACCACATTTCGGTGGTTGTTGGGAAAGCATGGTCAAGGTGATCAAAACGCATCTCTTCAAAGTCATGGGTCAGCAGATCCTTTCCTACGAGGAGCTTTTGACGGTGCTCGCCCAAGTCGAAGCACTGGTTAATTCGCGCCCGCTCACGGCATTGAGTAGTGATCCCACAGAATCATCCGCGTTAACGCCTGCGCACTTCTTACACACCGCGCAATTGTCGTCGCTTCCCGCCCCTGAAGCAAACTCTTCTAGCTTGCTTCAGAGACATACTCTGTTGGATGTGCTCGTGCAGTCGTTCTGGCGGCGTTGGCGTTCGGAATACCTTCACCAGCTCCAGGCTAGATCCAAGTGGAATAGTCCTGCATCACCTATACAGGAGGGTACGTTGGTAATTGTCATGAACGATAACTCTCCGCCGCTTTCCTGGCCACTAGCTATCATAGAGAAATTACATACCTCTAAAGACGGTACGACCCGTGTCGTTACCGTGAAAACCGCGAAGGGCAGCTACGTACGCCCCGTCGTGCGTCTCTGTCCACTACCCACTCAGTGAGGTCTAGCTTGAAGCTGGATCTCTCGCCTTTAGCTTAGGTATTTAGTCAGTAGCTTTCGTTATAGGTGTTTTCTTTAGCTAATATATAATTAATTTAATCATAACGCAGTATTGGCTTAAGGATAGGTTTTGCGGTGGTATACCTAGCATAGCTTATCTAATTTGTTTCCCTTTTTTTCTAAAGGTAACCCTTTAACCCCGGGGGGAAATGGTAACGCCATCTCGTAGCTTTTCTACTCATCAACTGATTCTCTCGTATGACGTAGATCATTGGAACAGGCGACGATATATGTCCATCCCTTTCCCTCCCCTTTTGCGCTCGCCTATCCAAAATGGATCGGAGCGACACTCCACGAAAAGACAGCTAACCGTTCGCAACACGACCGCGCTGCGTATACGCCAGCCTGCAGGTCAAACCGCTCTCCGCCGGAATCGTGATACAAACAGCGCCCCGGGGCCATCCGCGACCTGGTGCACCAGAAGACACTCACAACGAGTGTTTCCATCAATCGCCGGCATCTTCAACCTATCGGCCGCGCCATCGAAGCCGCCACGTGGTCCAGAACAAGGTAGGTGAGCGACGAGCTTTCCATCTCCTTTTAATCTATTGTCGCCTGTTCGTATCATTTTGATTCCCCAAGACGATAATCAGAATCCTCAATACAGTCCACTAATAAATAAACCCCATTTCTCTAAATAATATAAATTTTCAAAATCGTCTTATAAATTGGTTGGAATTTACCCACCAGACAGCCTTGTGACGAAATATTTTGATGGCCTTGTTTAACATACAATACATTTACATATTTATGTCTAGAGATAATCAAAACGTATTTTGTTATAATAATACGTATTTTCTAGTTGGAAAAACTTGATGGTCTTGTCGAAGTCGTGTTCTTAAACATAATGAGACTACACACATGTAAAATTGTAAACGTGGGTGCATAACTGAGACATGGCATCACATTTTTAATGAGCGCCCATCGTGGTCTTTAGTGGTCTATAGTGGCCCATGCAATCAAACTAAACGTGCGACTGTGAATACATGGACGGAACGGCCAATCTATCGTTTTATTACGGTTCAAATGACGCATTGGCATCGATATTGGTCGTAGGTTTGATTGCCACACGGTGTAAATATTTGTATCGGCCACGGGTATTTTTTTAGGTATTTAGTGTTAGTAAACGAACAGAAATAAACATGAAAATGTACAGAAGAAATTCGAGGGCTTAAAATAATATGGACTGTAGGTTATCTATTCCTGTCCTGTGTTTTTTAAAGTCAATACAATAATGTTTTTCTCTTCCATTCGTCTCTGTCAGCTTATCTCAATAATACTCACACATTTTACATACCTGTGACAAATCACGCAACAAACATTCTACTTCAAATAATTCAACTGTAAATAAAACAAGTCCAATTTACAACTTGAATAAATATATATTTTGACAGCGTTACCGTAGCAGCTACGCCTGCTACGCCGTAGCACTCGTAGTACTGCAGCACTGCAGTAGCAATACAGTCGTAGCAAATCAAGACCGCTTCTAAAATTCCTTTCACGTCATTGCCATAAGGTTCAAATTACAGAAATAGAAACGCGCTAGTGAAATAAAACAACTATAATACAATTCTTACCGGGTCCGTGGCTTAGGCCCCCAGTGGTCGAGACACCCGTGGCCGACGCCCCCAATTCGATAAATTGCACTGCCATGCCATGAAAATTGGATTCTATGTGCAGCAAGTCTTAATTACATACAGAATTCGATTCGCTGGTCAGGCAAAGTTTTATTAGATTTTGCCGCCACGAAAATTGAACTCTTGGCACAAGTGTGGGTTTCAAATTGCCTGATAAATATAAATAAGTTTGCTCAATGCCAAGCTCAAGATAAGAAGGGAACTTGAGCCTTTAGAACAGCCTTTTTATTTGGGATTATTATGGACTTTTTATAACCGAGTTTGGTATAACTTTAACAAAGGGGTATGTGGAAACTATAGAACGCTACTTGGTACGTTCCTTTCATATGCCTTTTGATTCATCCGCGTTCATACATTTGATCATACTTATGCACACCGTTTGCTAGTACTACGCTCCTAACTTTTCTGAGGCATATAACCAATCACGGTCGCCATTTATTTTATAACAAGTCATAAGACAATTTGTGCGAGCGCAGAATAATATTTCATTAAAAAAAAATTGTGCATTAAATCAAGACAGTGACAAGCAAAATAATCCTTAACTCAAGCCCATAAGATTCACCAGATTAAGCAAAATTTGTTGGAAATATAGATGTGATTTTATTTTTTTTCTGATTTGGATTGTAACATTTGGATAGATTTTTGAACACCATTTTGAGTTGAACATATATACGTATGCTTACATAAAATATTTTAAATATATTAATTTCTGTTATTAAATAGAAGAAAACTGATCCTAAACTCAACACGATATCGTTAATTTTGTACGGAGGAGAGGCACCGAAAATTATTTTTTACAATATTATAAACCAATGTTTTAAAATAAAAAGCTACTATTATTTTTTTTAAGGTGAAGGAGTAATCAATCTGTTATAATTATTGGTTACATTTGCAAGCATCCGAAAAACTGCTTAATTTTTAAAATTTTAGTCAGATACGCATACGCGTCCTTAATTTCTCTCTCTTCGTTTTCTGTATTTTAATTCCCAACAACCTTCTCTAGCTTCTCTCCCACCGTTTTTATCATCATCATGAATTCATACATCACTATGCTGGGGTCGGCTTCTAGTTTTAACTGGATGCAGCAGAATACCAGTATGGAAAGACTGCTTAACTGACCTCCAGAACCCAGTTAGTACTGGGGAATACGATATCTATTGGTAAGACTAGTTGTCAGACGTTCCATAGTTTTAATCAACTACATAAAATATTGAACTCTATTGAGCCTTTGATGGAGATTAAGTATTTATTAGTGGTTTGAAAATGTCTTTCTAAAGCTTTCTCGACGTTTTCATTGATATTCACGTCTTGTAAATTATTAAGGATTGGCTTTTCATTAGTTCTCTAGGGTTTTTAATTACCGCTAGGTAACATACGTTTATTCGTCAAAACGTAGATGGTTAGGCATAGATGTAGGTGTACACACATTTTGCCATTTATGTTTTAACTAGCTAATGCCCACGGCTGCGCCCGCCCGCAAATTATAGACTAAAACCTTTCTCTTGAATCACTCTATCTATTAAAAAAATCCAATCATAATCCGTTGCGTAGTTTTAAAGATCTAAGCATATATAGGGACAGATAGACGCGGGTGACTTTGTTTTATAATATGTAGTGAAGTCTCACATAAAAGGGCGATCCTATTGACACCATCCGGGCACAAATCCAGACTGGCTGCTCTTGTATCTCAATCGAACCCGGGACCTCATACTTAGCAATCGCACTTGCGACCAAGACGAGACGTCAAAATTGCGTGGTTTAACAGTTGCTAGTCATAACATATCACTAAAGTTTATGAATAAGCCCCATGTGTTGCAATGTTTATCATTACATTACATATTATTATCTTCTATATATATATATACGAGGTGTGAGGTGAGGTGTGAGACAGGGAGACGTCATATCTCCGAAACTGTTTACTGCTGCTCTGGAGGATGTCTTCAAGGTTCTGGACTGGAGAGGGCTAGGCATCAACGTCAATGGCGAGTACATCACTCACCTTCGGTTTGCCGACGACATAGTGGTCATGGCTGAGACCATGGAGGACCTCAGTACAATGCTCGATGACCTCAGTAGAGCTTCCGGAAGAGTGGGTCTTAAAATGAACATGGACAAAACCAAGGTCATGTTGAATGCCCATGTCACACCCACTCCTATCAAGATCGGAGACTCTACACTCGAAGTTGGAGACGATTATGTGTACCTGGGACAAACGGTCCAGTTAGGTAGGTCTAACTTCGAGAAAGAGGTCAATCGTCGAATCCGACTCGGCTGGGCAGCGTTCGGGAAGTTGCGCGGTATCTTCTCGTCCAACCTACCGCAGTGTCTCAAGACGAAAGTCTATGACCAGTGTGTGTTGCCAGTGATTACATACGGGACCGTAACGTGGTCGCTTACAATGGGCCTCATCAGAAGGCTTAAAGTCACCCAAAGGGCAATGGAGAGGGCTATGCTCGGAGTTTCCTTGCGCGATCGAATCAGAAATGAAGACTTCCGCAAGAGAACCAAGGTTACCGACGTAGCCCGAAGAATTGCCAAACTTAAGTGGCAGTGGGCAGGGCACATTGCTCGCAGAACGGATGGCCGATGGGGCCGAAAAGTTCTGGAGTGGCGACCGCGAACCGGAAGACGTTGCGTTGGAAGGCCTCCCACTAGGTGGACCGATGACCTGGTGAAGGCTGCGGGAATCCGCTGGATACGAGTCGCACGTGACCGTTCAATGTGGCGACACTTGGAGGAGGCCTATGTCCAGCAGTGGACGTCTTTCGGCTGAAATGATGATGATGATGATATATATATATATATTATACATATAATAATACATAATATACTAAAACAGTAAAAAAACGGTGTCTGTACATTGAATATATTAAAAAAGAAATAATTGAGGGAGGTTTAGAAACAGTAATAGAGCACGAATTAAAAAAAAAAGTCTGTTTGTTTGTCTGTGTGTCTGTTTGTTTGTACACGCTGATCTCCGGAAACTACTGGACGGATTTGAATGATTTTTTTTTGTTGTATATGATTATGTCTGGGCAACAGCCCAGACTTAATACCTATACAACAAAAAAAAAGCAGATATGTTTATAGGCTATAATTTATCTTGGAACTTGAACACCTGATGCAGAACCACAACAGAACAGCTAAACTATAAGAAATACAAAAACGGTACCATAAGAGTTTATAAAAAATTGAAATTTATAAGTGTGATAATTATTTTTGCAGGCCAGTGTAGTTGCTAATGTTTATAGAGATAGGAAGCCAAAGATGAAAAAGGAGTAAATTATAACCTGAAAAGCCTGGGACAGGTGATTATGGAGGGAACAAAACTTGTTGTAAGCCCCAATTAACATGGGATAATGGCAGAAAGATGGAGAAGCTTATAACGCTAGTCTGAGTCAAAAGTAACTGATATCATCATCATTCTCTTGCCCTTATCCCAATTCATTTGGGGCTGGCCCAGCATATCTTCTTCTTCCAAACTTTTCTATTACACGTTACCTCAGCAGTCACCTCCTTTCTGGCCATATCATCCTTTAAAAACATTGGACAATAATCTAACATGGAAAAAACATATTGAAAACTTAAAGACTAAATTATCGAGATTCATATACGCATTAAGCAAATTAAAAAGCAATACAAGCATATGCTTATGCATCGTTTAACTATGGCATAATATTGTGGGGCGATAGTACAAACTTTAATGACATTATTATTCATCATGCAAAAGAAGTGTATACGCATCTTTATGAATATTAAACCGTGGGAAAGTTGTAAACCACATTTCATAAAAGATAAAATAATAACGTTACCCTCCCTTTATATATTACAAATAGCTACCTTCGTCCAAAAACACAGGAATTACTTTAGATCAAACATAGAAGCAAACCAAAACTATAACCGAAGAAATAAAAACAAGTTGATTACACCGACACCAAAATTAAAAATAATGAAAAATAGCCCCAACTATAATAGAATTGCAACAATTTATAATAATTTACCTAAATACTTACATAAAAGATGAGGAGAATACAAATTAATTCTATAATAAACTAAGATTACTTTTAATAGAGAAATGTTATTACACGGTAGACCAATTCATGACGGATAAATCTACACAATTTACGAATATAACTTTTTTTTTCTGTGAGATCCGGTCTGATCAAGACATAATATTGTTTAATTCAGTGACATTTTTGTCTTTTATTGTAAAATGACACCATAATTCAATTTCATCAATTGCGATATTGACATGACATCATCATCATCATCATCATATCAGCCCGGAATCACCTACTGCTGGGTATAGGCCTCCCCTTTTTTCTGCCACATTTCCCGACATTGACATGACATGATTGTAATTATTACCTATTCCTTATTATTGTTATTATTTTGTTCCATTCAATTTGACTTATATTTATGACCTTATGTGTATTATTGTATAGTGTTTATTACTGCTAACTGGACATCATAATGACTTTTAGACATATTTTAAATGAAATGTAATTGTAATTTAATTTGTGTTTTTGAAAAGTTTTGACTCAATTTATTTATTATATATGTGTGTATGTATGACTGTAATGTTCATAAACTCAACAGCAAACCAGCATAGTCTTTTGCAGTGCCCTGGGTTCATGTACAAAAACCGACAATAATATTGTAAAATGTATGATGTGCATGAGAGCAAATAAATAAATAAATAAAAGTAACTAACAAACTTAAACATTTTTGTTCAGGTCCCTAAGAACCTAGATTCAATACTTGTGTGGCAAATTCGTTTCCATATCCGAAAGCTTTGCAGTGTCGAGTGCTGCCTTCAATTCTCATTTTCTTAACGGTATTGCATTTGTTCCGCCAATATATTGTCCAAGAAAATCTCGGGTACGCTAGTAATTTTATCATCTATTGTTCAATTTATGACTATGTACGTAGTATTTTTCAAGCTTTTGTAGTCTTAGTTCGCCTATTATAAATCAAATGAAAAGAAAACATTTATTCGCATATTATAATGGGTGGCTAAGTGGTTCGTATATATGTTATATTTCATAAATACTATAATAACCATTACTGGTATGCATAACTTAAAATTACATCGCAAATAATATTTTAGTAAAATGAAATACAAAACAAATGTACGTGCACCTCGTGAGACTTAAACACAACTGACGAAATGTGGGTGTAATACAACCGTGCATACTATAAGGATATCTCTCTCTCTCTCTCTCTCTCTCTCTCACACACCTTTCAGGGAAAAGAGACGTGATATTGTGAAGTTAGTCCCTCTCATAACGAGCTTAGGTATGTCCCAGGCGTTGGAATTATAAGCGAGACGGCAAAGATGGGCTTACGTTTATGTTAATGTTCGTAAGAATTTAAACCAACAATCAGTAATAGAAATCACTTATTTTTTTCTTCTTCCTTTCCGCTTCTTCTTTTTCGAAGCCGTGTGGTATCCGGCAGAGTAGAATAGAACCAACCCATTACACTCACGGGTATCGTATAAGGCGACTAATGTCTGAGGCAGAACACCTTGCGCCTCCGTAGACCAGAGAATGGGCAGCAGCGTTTTCTGTTAGTCTTTCATCACTGTGATTTCCAATCCGCCTGCCAAGCGTAGAGATTACGGCAAATTCCTCCCATCATCGGTAGGCTTATGTCCAGCAGTGGACGTTATGGGCTGTTGTTGTCGTTGTTGAAGTTACACTTCTTAGGGAAGTACATAATCATCTTCCCGCCCTTGCCCAAGGTACTTGAGGTCGGCGCAACACGTTTTTTCCTTCCATTCTCCCCTGTCAACCGTCTCGCAATCATTTACTCCTTTTTCTTTCATATCATTCCTCACACAATCCATCCATCGTTTCCTTGGTCTTCCTCTCTCTATATCGGGTAGGTCGGTTGGTACGTGTTTTGGAAATCTTCCCTCAAATCAATTACTGTATCGTGTGCTCCGGTCTCCATTTCTGAGCGTTTTTCAATTGCCTTTCTCATTAATCTGTATTCTTATTAAGCTCCTGATTTATATCACTGTAAATAAAGCCGAAAATTGTTTGCGCTGTGTTCCAATAGAACTTTTGAAACTAAACGATCCTTCTTTCTGTGTGTTTTGGAACGGTTGATTGCGATAGTTCTATTGGACTAGTAAATTGTTTTTGACCGCAATTTCGACTACGAGATTTCACATTCAGTCTCTCATAGAAAATTACACGAGGTTATTGCGTTGATTGTTTTTTTTCTTTTTTTTCGGATGGGAAATCATCAAAATAATGACTCCTCCCGCTCTGGGCGGAGCAGGCGGGAGTTTCAGACTTTTACTGACTAAAACCCATCCATGTTCCTTCATCGCCCTTTGTGTTCCGGGGCCACGGTATCTCTTTCGAACAGTCCCGCAGCCCCGGCAGGTCGTTGATTGAATCCTTAAAAGGATATTTTTTTAAATACTAAATAAGCTTGCGTTTGGCCGCACCTTGCCTGATGTGAACCGATGATGCGACCAAGGGTGGAGCACGCTTGCCTTGAAGAAACCCATTGACTTGTACTTTGAATAGATCCAGATAATAATGATCAGGGAATAGAGAAGCTGGCAGTGAATTCTACAGACTAGCGGTTCGCACGATAAATACAATACAATACAATGGTGCCGATTCTGTTGTGCACAAATTAAACTTAATTTAGGCTATTGCTATCTTTTACTAAAAGGCAGTTCGAGAAAAGGACGGCTATAGCTACGAACTAAGTTAGAGATTTCAAACTAGTTAATGCCTTGCGCTTCACCGTGTTTTTAGTCGACATGTTTTTACGTGCACCCTTCATTTGTATGGAAATATTAGTTCCAACTAAATTTGACAGCTCTAAATTACGTACGTCTCTTTCTCGTTTAATTATAGAGAAAAAAGATGGCAAATATGGCAATAGCCTAAATTAAGTTTAGTTTGTGCACAACAGCATCGACACCAATGCCTTTATTTTTTGTGTTCACAAAGGTTCACATAGTTTTCTTAAATGTAGTTGTAACAATGACTTCTTAACATTATGCATCAATATGCATAGGAACAATTTCCTATGTTGTTATATGTTGTTGCTGTGTTCCTTTATGAGAGCTGGCGTCCATACTAGGATACCCTGTGTGCCGGATCCCCAGGCTCTCACCTCGAATTAAATGTAATTTACAAATAATATAAATGTAGAAGTATAGCGCAATGATCGGGCCCGTGATGGAACTTCAACCATACAGGGTGTAGACAGACTCATCACGAAGCCGTCAACCTAGCATTCTGAACATCCTGCCGGGGCTGCGGGACTGTTCGAAAGAGACACCGTGGCCCCGGAACACAAAGGGCGATGAAGGAACCTGGATGGGTTTTAGTCAGTAAAAGTCTGACACTCCCTCCTGCTCCGCCCAGAGCGGGAGGAGTTATTTGATGATTTACTATCCGAAAATAAAACCTTTGTGTTTATCATATTAATTAACTTTACGCAAAAAGTATTGCTGGGGAACGACTTTTTTTAAGGGGTGAAAAAACAAGTTTTACGGTAAAACTCAATGTACCGCACTCGAAACATTGTGTTGGTGGATGGATTGAATAACAAGGGGGTCGTGGAGGTGTTTAAAGTAAAAATCTTACATTATAAACATAAATAAAAACTTGTGGAAAAGTTGGAACTTTGACCCCCAATATCTCCATAACTACAAGGTTCCCAGGCACGGTCTAGAACAATAAAACCGGCTAAGTGCGAGTTGGACTCGCGCAAGAAGGGTTCCGTACCATTATCTTTACAACACTAGGCAAAACGGCAAAAAAAACACGTTTGTTGTAAGGGAGGACTCCCTTACAACAAACGAAACAATCTTAAATATTTATTTTATTCTGTTTTTATTTGTTATTATAGCGGCCACCGAAATACATCATCTGTGAAAATTTCAACTGTCTAGCTGTCACGGTTCATGATACAGCCTGGTGACAGACAGATGTTTCATGTTTTTTTTTTTACTTTTCTCTTTGTTTATTTTTTTTTGTTATTAGTTGTACTGTTAATTTAACCATTTAATTTATGTTTTGTCCTGTGCGGGCTAGTAAATGCTTTTTCTTTCTTTCTTTCTTAGACGGACAGACGGACAGTGTAGTCTTAGTAATAGGGTCCCGTTTTTACCCTTTGAGTACGGAATCCTAAAATGATCACAAAGACGGGTAAAACAAGTGCCTTTCGGCTTCATTAAGAGTCTTTTTACACCATTTATAACGGACGGACAAATTTTGAATACGTTTTATGTGATTGAATGACGAAAATGCAGGCAACACAAATGTAATGGAAAGTAGATAGTTGCCACCACGTAAGAACATTTTGCAAATGTTTTTTTTTAATAATAGCATGCTTCTAAACCATTTTTGATACTCGATTTATAAAATACTAACAAATGCCCGCGGCGAGAGGTCCCTTAAGTTAATTCGGGTTATAAACTACCTGCATTTCAACCAAATCCCTTCAGTAGTTTTTTCATGTAAGAGTAACAAACAAACATCCACCCATCCTCACAAACCTTCTCGTTTATATGAGTAGTAAGTCGAGAAATAAGATCTTGAGCACCAGGTGGAAAAAGTCTAGCGCAAACAATCTTTTACAAAAATACCGATTCCCCGCTCGAAAGATATTTTGCAGTAGTCCCAGATATTTTTCCGATCAGTAAAACTTCCATTTGTTATAAAATATTAATGTTTAAATTAAACCATCGGCATTGTCGTCACAAAACGTTTTAATAACTTAGAATTTCCAATTGTTTCAGTTCAAATATTTATTGAAAAAGGTCCTATGTGTCAAACAAGAATTTTTGTGCGTATGTACAGTAAGCGTTTATAAGTGCTGAGGCACGCTAAGGATTGTATTGCTGTGAACGCACGGTCGAGCGTACGTGCGTCTGTATGTGTAAGTGGTCTCAATACATACGCACACCACAGCCACAGAGTTCGCCCAATCGCATGTCGCGCGTCACACTCCACGAAATATAAGAATATATTTCCGTTTCTTTTATTATACACGCAGCAAACCTTATTTGTGTAGCGACCTGTTCTTACCATTGGATGAGTCCGTTACCCCAGCCAGATGTTGTCGAAAACGGTCATTTGAATCTTATAGATAATTAGTTTTGCGTCTTCTGTAATTGTTGCGCACATTTTTAAATTTGTTGCACTTGTAGTTTTTTAATTATTTCACAAAAACATTTCCTGCTGGGGTAACGTTACCCCAGCCAGACCTTTTTCTTTCTAATGGGAATATTTAAATAAATACTAGCTATAAAATTAGTTGTCTAGATGAAATAAATGTTGTGCCTTATTTTGTATTTGTTCTTTCTTCGGTTGCGAAGTTATTCGAGATTTTGCTGGGGTAACGCATAGCTTAAAGGTTATTTCATTAAATAGAAAAACACTTCAATTGGTCTCAGCACTCTCAATAAGAAGTCTAAAGACTTACTTTAAACGTTATTTTAAAGCATGTAACTGCCTTCAAATATATGTGAAGTTTCATTAGTATCCTGTAAGTATTTAACAAGTTATGATGATATTCAGTTCTTCACGAGCACGGTCTTGATGCGCGCGGTGTTATTTGGCCACTGGATTGGATATATGAACTGAATGTTATGTCAATTATTAGTTTTTTAGTTCAGTTGTATATTAGTAAAATTTCAGCAGGAAATGTTTTTGTGAAATAATTAAAAAACTACAAGCGCAACAAATTTAAAAATGTGCGCAACAATTACAGAAGACGCAAAACTAATTATCTATAAGATTCAAATGACCATTTTCGACAACATCTGGCTGGGGTAACGGACTCCCATTGGATAGCTAAAATTCACATCTATTGACCATGTGTTGATAGCTGTTGGGGTAATCAGTAGGATTCACGATCAAAGAGATCCGAGTTCGAATCCTGTTAACAACGTGTGGGGTTTTTGTTTTATGGTAACATTAGTTATTGGTTCATTATTTATTTTTTATAAGAATAAGTTAATTAATAGTAAAAAAAAAAACATAGTATTATTATGCAACTATTTATTTATTATTTTAGCTGTTCGGTGTTGGAAGGTGGAAATAAAAAAGTCGTGGTGAATGATAACAAAAATGTTTATTCGTTTTATTTATTTATAAAATTAACAAACTTTCATGATAATTGTAACGTCACATTCCTACCTAGATGTAAAAAAGTTCTCTTGTAACCGATCATAAGATTTTTATTGTATCGGTATACCCACTTACTTTCAATTCATAATAACATACTTGAGTAACAAGGAAAGGATATTCTAATCACACAAATATAACATATAGTTGATACCCACTTATTATAGGTATCGGTAATCAGCAGAGTTTATTGAAAACTAATATAAATCATTTAGACTTTATGAATATATTTTTTTGTGACGTCACAATAAATGTAACTCGTATTGAGGTTATAGTTTAAGTGTTAATTTTCCCGAAGAAAAGAAGATTGAAACTAAACCTCAATTTAAGATCATTAATATAATTACGGATAAGTTAATATTCACTAAATATTTTGTTACACATCTAATTAAAACTAAAGCATCTAGGGATTAATTTTGTAGCATGACACCTTCTAATACTTCTACATAATTAAGTAGAACTGTTGGCGCATGGAGGAATAAAAGCCAGTTCTCCTGGCCTTGCTGCACTTATCCATCCCCACATGATCCCCACATGATCCCCACATATTAACCATAATTCGACATGAGTCTGTATTAGGGATTATGTTTTTGTCAGACCAGCAGAGTGTTATTCTTGCGCCATAAATGAAGCCTACCCTTTTGACTTTATTTAAAAAGTCAGTTTTTTGAGTCTTCTCATGGTAGTATTCCAGTAAAAATCTAAATAATCCCGTGCGAAACGTAATCGTTCTTCTATAACTCTCTGTCAAGAAGGGCTTCTTAGCTGGTCTTCGTGATACAAGCCTTCAGCGTGGAGGGCACGGCGAACAGTTTGCGATGAGGTGTCAAATAATTCCACAAAGTGTCTCGTAGGTGTGAAACCATTTGTTTCTTATTCGCCAACCATATATTATGTCGTCGCTGCGCATCGATAATAAGCGACGGCTTTCCACTTCATTGTCGACTAGCAAGGCCTTATGATCTGACTCACAGTATTCCTCTAAAACAAAAAACAAAAAAATGATGTTAGGCAGCTATAATAAAATACTGAAGTTATCATTCACTCTGCGTTTATAAATCCAATAATTAACACTAATTATTTATCTTTTATGCCTCATGATGGATTTAAAATCAATTTATTAATCCCTAAGTCACCAAATAAATAAACAATAACAAAGTAGGCTTTAATTTTTAATAAAACTTTGTTACAATAATTCATAAATATAATACTCATATTAGTCCGGTTTCTTCAGATATTTGTGTTCTATTAAGACCACTTTTATGCAGCACGATAATATTAGTCGCCCTCGCCTCAATATCAATATTTGCCTGCATTTTGAGAAATACCAACAACAATACCGCTATCTATTAAACCACACGTCACTAACCAAATTTAACACAACCAAACGACAACGTTCATTTCGATCAAGTAAAATATTCATAAAACTCAGGTTTACCTCACAGAAATATAAATTCTTGACTTATTTTTCTATGATCTACCTTCTTCTAACTTTATGAAATGTGTGAACAAAGCGAAAATATTTTTCTGTCCCATTACTTCCAATCGAGTAAACACTTACAAAAAGTCTAAAAGCAACAACGTGAGATTTGAACTCATGGCTTACTGATTCACTCTTAGATGTGGACGCGCCTAACCACTAGGCCACCTGGACTTATATTTCAATGTTGAAATTTTGGACTACATTTACTTGTAGATGACAATGTCTATTTTCTTGAAAGTAGAAGGTCGTAAGTCAAACTAAACGTCAAGCTATTGCTTTGTGAGATTGCCTATCGACTTTTGGTCGACACTGTACATCATATTTACATTATGTTTTCATTCAACATATGCCAATGCAAACATGATTGCTCGAACACGTTTTCAATTATTGCCATATTTATTCAGAATATAAAAGGAAAAAAAAGGTAACTTTTCCTCTCACACAAGAAAATCAAAAGGAAATTATATGTATCTTTAGATCTTTCGTTTCCCAGAAAATCCGTTTGTAAAGTCAAAATTCGAGGGAATGTATCTGTAAGAAATTACCTTGTTATTTTTCGTGAACCTGAAGTTTGAGATTCTTCGCAAATTGCAGACTTTCTATGGCCGATAATTTAGTCGGGTAGGACTAACTAGCGTGCACACTGGACCAACTAAACGGTTTGTGATGAATGCGACTACCAGACCAACCGTCGGTCGACTGCGCTCGAACAATTTGCTCGTTGGTGGCTTTAGAAGAGAGCGCTCGCAGAGTTGGCTGATTGAACAATCGGCAAGTGTGCGCGCGAAATAAAGCGAGCCGGGTGAGTATTGCTTCACCTCTTTTTTCATACTTTGGTTCACATAAAAAGGTATAGATACGTCCGTTTCTGTACACCTGGCAACGTATGTACAAAATTTCAGGGTGGATCGGTACAGTAGTTTAGGCGTTGACCATTAGCTACCTTAGCAAAAATACCACGAATTAACATCCAACATAACTTGTGTGTAACTTTATAATAATTGTTGTCTTGGGATCGTGAAGTCTGTGGTTTTCGTCAACTCACCTCACTGCAACTTGACAACTCTGAGCCGAACAAAGGTAACAATAAACTTACTTTCAGATTTATATTGTTAGTTAGGATAACACCAAATCTTTGTGCTTGTAATAATGGATCCTACAGATAAAATCCGCCAAGAAACACCAACCCTATCATTCTCTCAAGCCCCTCGTTGAGTAGGCTTATAAAGGTTAAGTCTCAATCAACATACATAATAATAATATGTGCCTGTACAACCCCTTTAGGTTGAAGTCAACCTTGTACGGCGGTTGTATGTTAGCAAGAACTTCCAAGTGGAAGTTCTTGCTAACATGAATGTACAGTAATATGTCTAAAAAAGACTAAAGTTGCTGTAGCTGTAAATGTGGTCAGTTTGTAGAAATAGCTTTTATCACGCGTTGGGTCACCTAAGGGATAAAGTGTTGTGTGTTTCTTGTGTTTTACGCGAGAAAAATTATGTCTCTTTTTTAATGACTTGTAAGAAAGGATGGTTTTCTTTTTTAGATTATTGTTACATCTTACTTATTTTACTAGGTATTGTAAATTTGAAAGTTTGTGAGGATGTATGGATCAAACAAAAAATTCAAAATTTAAGCTTTCACGGTTTAAAACTAAACTTATATTGTCACTTACGGGATATCTTCCGTGATTGTTATTTATTTTGAAAGTGATTGTTTTTTTTTTACAGCGTCGAAATATCGGGAACTCAAAATAAATAACAATCACGGAAGATATCCCGTAAGTGACAATATAAGTTTTGGATGTATGGATGTTTTGTTCCTCTTTCACGCAAAAACGATTAAACGAATTTGGATGAAAAGGATATTTTTAACCCGGTAGTATAATTCCGTGGGATATTTGCCGAACTCAGCGTGTGCGGAGCTGCTGGTATAAACTAAACTGGACTATAAATAGTTTCGACTTGAAGAAGAATAGTTTCGACTAAAATAATAGTAACATTTGTGTGTTAAGGGCGGTAAGTAAGGAATTACGATCGAGGCTCTAGTAGAAGCCCGAAGTCGAAGACTGAGGGCTTCCTTAGTCAAGGTTCGTAATTCCCGTACCGCCTGTGATACATACAATGTTTTTCATCACATTTGCGAGTAAATAAATAAAATTATAGGGCAGAAAAACTTATTTATTAAAATTATAGTCACTGTACAATTAGTAAAATTAAGGCAAACGTTTTCTTCGGGGAGTCTTATTGTTTGAGAAAAAAATATTAGTAATATTTTCTTCCATAATATAAATTGTGATATTTTACTTTAAATAAAAAAAAAAAAACATGAAATACAGCTTTACACACAAGTTAGCACAACTATTATTACGAAATTCGTGTTTTTTTTTTCTAAGCGGATGGCGGGCTTTTAACCCACACCACAGATAATACAAATGTTTCGTTCAGAAACATTAAGGGCAAATACGCATACAGCCATGACGGTGTAAAAGTAATCTGATGTAAACTCCTTGCTTGAACTTGAACCTGCATGACCTGTGTGCAGTGCTACAAATAAGTAATAAAATTACTTACCTTGGGCTTCATGGGAAGAAAAAGGGCCGAGGGTTTTTTACGGGGCATTGCAGCCAAGTTAACCTACATGTTATGATACTGTTTACGTGCAAGTGTGATGAAAAAATATGACAGGACTTTGTTATTTATTTTTCTAACAGAACATCCTGTTTTACTTAAATAGTTAGGCAGAGGTGTATAATCAAACGAAACCCACACCCCATTTAACACTAATAGGGGCGAGTCTTTCTCCATCAAACGCGCACAAATCGAGCCGCTTCTGAAAAATCCACCCAATAAGACTATGTCTGATCGGGGATTGAGACCCATTGCCTCATGCTGAGTAAAAGCGTTTGTGACCCAAGTGTCAATTCTGTGCCTATTTTTGTCAAAAAACAAAGGTCCCTGAAAGAGATTCATGTAGGTAAATGGCGATAGATTCTACTTAATAAAACAGGCAGTCACACACACAGACACAGTTTTGCTCTTCACACATTAATTTAACTGTGAGAAAAAGAATTCAACAATTTTTCTCGCGAAGCCGGCACGAATCACTTCTTTATAAGCTGGAGATTATAAATAAAACTGGCCAGGAGTGAGTAGGGCTCACAAGATTAAGGTTCCGAACCAAACTGTACCAAGCAGTCTGTAGAACGGTAATAGTCGGCAGTAATTACTGTCTTGCGTAGTTATAATAATAAATGTGCGAAAAAACTGCGAAAAAAATGTTTTAACTAATGAACTTTGATCTTAGAAATGATAATGATATGCTGAAAATAACTGTTTTTTAGAACGAGCTTCAAATTACGTACAAACTTATCCTCCCAAATGTATAAAAAATCTCAATCTGTGTTTCAAGAAGACCTAACGTTATACCAAAATTTAATACCATGTGTTTCATAAATCTCGAGAAAAACTATTGTGAACGGTGTGAGAATCCTAATCCTAACTATCCTAACTAATATTATAAATGTAAAAGTTTGTTAGTTGCCTTTTCACGCCTAAACCACTGAACCGATCATACGTGTAGGTGTACAGAAACGGATATAGGGTAGGTACCTTTCATCCCGAAAAAAGTTCAGTTCCCAAGGAAAACAACAATAACCTTCTAACGATAATAAACGGTGCCACGTGTCTTTCGAATCATGATTTAATGAGAGGTTTTCTTTTTGAAGTATTACAAAAAAAACTTAGTTTCCAAGAACTCTATAGATGGCGTTGAACTGACTACGTTACTTGGTGCCAAAGCCAAAACGCTTGGAAAAAAAACATTGCGTCACGTCACATACGCTCGTTGACTGACACTTTCGTTTGCTTAAGCTTCCAAATATAACCTAGTTTTCTCGCGCTTTGTTAAAATCAGTTTTTTCAGGATCCGTTCCTTGCAGTAACATACCAAGTTCAGCGCCATCTGTCCAGCGACTAGGGAAGAGTTAAAAAGAAAATCCCTCATTATATTGTTACAAGCAGAGAACAACCGTGGGCAAAGGCTGAATGTTATTATAAAGGTTCCGTTTTTCTTTTTGAAGTGCGGAACCTTAAAATCTCTACTCCGTAGCATGTCTAACGTGTACTGAACCGGCTTCGTATAAAAGGGCAACTTTCTCAGAACTATGTATTGAATAATTCAAAGATACTTGTGTATTTAATCGTGCGTTCCATCTTTATGAATTGTAAGGACTTTTGTTGAACTACTTGGTAGCAGAAACTAGATCAGAGAATATTACATACTTTATAAAAGTTCTGCCTCGTTACTTTATTAGTCGTATTTCGGAGTTGTTAGCAACTATTAGGTACCTACCTATACTTAATCGACGATGTACTGGCTGTGTTGACATACAATTGAAATGTAGGTATGTGCATTAGTATAAAAACTAAAACTGTCACTAAAATATACTCTACCGACTTCTATTCCTACTCCTTCACTGTCCACGCCGTGCGGTTGTGGAATTCACTCCCGCCTGATATTAGGGACTGCCAAACTGTTGCAGTTTTCAAGAAAAGAGTAAAAGAACATTATCTATCCATTTCGTCATAATTGCATAAGTATTTATTATTAGTTTTTGTATTGTATTTATAGTATTGTTATATGTTTTTCTTTGTATTTATGAGTAGGTATGTATCACTGATTTAATAAAGAAGGAGATATGCTACGCAAGACGAAAATGTATCGGAACCCTGTGTCTTCACTTTGCCCCTACCACACGGCAACTACTACACATGCAGTTCACAAAAAGTAATAGATACGCAGTTGCGCACACACCCGCATTTCTTAAAACTGAACGTACTACACAATCCATTATAAACCTTATGACATCAAACACAGCGTATATTTACCATGCACCGTACAACTTACGCACACAAAAACATCACTCGCTATCGTTGTGTTGTTCAAAAGCATAAGTACGCTAGTGATTGACTAAATCGGAAAGTTATCGAATCTTTCATTTATTATTGTGTAAATTTTTTTTAGGATCCTGAAAATAATTAAATAAAAATAATGTCCAGAATATAATATTATAATAACAATAAACAATATGTAGCTAAAAATATATTATGAAGTAAATTAAAACAATAAAATATCCGGTTACGTTGATTTAGGCTGTCATGGCCTATTGAAACAGTAGTTAGTAGCACGAGGATAAGGCATAATATACGATAATTCAAAGCCAAAAACACTCCACCGATTAAACCTGAAATTTAATTAACTTACTTTACGAAAGTTGGTTACGCATTTCTCTACTAGGCTGTAAAATATTCAAAATACATAAAAAACATTATTTGACATCGATCTTCCAACCGGATTAAAACGGTTGACAAATTGAAAAATAAAACTAAAATAGTAATATTTAATTCGTCAATCGACATTGTCGATAGCCTACATTAGTGGATCTGCACAAGCACATCCCTAACTCGTCGCAAGAAACAGCGGCCGTACTACGTGATTCATCTGCTTAATGAAATATCGTTTTGTGATTTTTACATTACTGGTTAAGTCACTTAGCGACAAACTTAGGTAGTGGTTAAGGAGTAATGTATTTATTGCAAAAATAGTACAGTCGCTGTGATATTTGAAAAGAAACATAACATAGTAAAAGCAAGAAATATTTTACGATTTGTTGTTTTTCATGATTTTAAAGACAAATATAGTAAAATACTTGTACTTACACATGATAAGTAATTCCGTGATCAACGAAGTTTAGGTTTATGCTTCGGTTTTTACAAAAAAACCCCTAACAACACGGAATTTCTATAATTTGTCACGATCGCGGTCGAAAGTACACTAGTTCGCGGAGACGGCCATTTGCCTATGACATGGCCGACTGGACATGTCGCGCGGACACCGACACGCCCCCTTACCACTTCTCCTCTTTTTTACATTTCTGTGGTATGTATGTATTGTATATTATATTTAAAATATTTATCTGTTTTATGTATTCCATTTTCTTTTCTTTTTATTAACACACTATGTCTACATCTCTTTTTTAGTATCTCCTTTCGCAGGTATGCTGGAAGAGATTTCTTTAGAAATAAGCATAACCTTTGTACTATTTTCTGTTCCTTTCTACTTTTCTTTATATTTAGTGTGTACATGAATTGTTAAATAAATAAATAAATAAATAAATAATAAAAATAATATTTTATAACGTAATATGAATGTAAATGTACTAAAATAATAACTACTTACTTACGTACGTACGTAAACGTACGTACTTATAAACACTAAACCGAGCAATGTTATTCCCGCGACACGCAGCGTAGCAGTTTAGCCACTGCGTCACCCGCACCTTCATTACCGAATAGATCGACATATTTTATTGTATGTGTTTATCGGTAGCGACAACAGTGTCATTTTGTTTAAACCTTCTGAACAGAAAACATAAAGTTATTTTATTTTTGTCCACAGATCGGTTGGAAGTACACAAACGCGTGGTTGGTGGGCAACCTGATGTGCAAACTGTTACTGGTGCTGCGAGCATTCGGACTGTACCTGTCTTCGAACGTACTCGTCTGCATATCTGTTGATAGGTGAGTGACCTGCATCTGATATCTACGCATGCCTTTGGAAATCCTGTTATCTATACAGCATGTACCAGTACGGTGAGGTCTTATTTAAGGGTGTGGTATATGTATGACAATGTGGTATAATTATGACATCTCCAGAAGGATATAGTAGGTGTTAACTGCCATAGAACCAGAGATAACGAGATGGTGGTATGAATTCAATTGACCGGAAAAAATCGCATTACTTTCAATCGTTTTGTTTTTTTTTTATTTGTGTTTAGTTTTTTTTTTTTGCTTTTTTTCTTCATTCGACAAGCTTTTATGAAAATTTTTTTTTTGTCATTATTTACTCCAAGGTTTATTTTATTCTTAGTGCATTTTATAAAAGCTTATTTTAAAAAAGGTATTTTCTTAAAAAAAAAAAAAAAAAAATTTGTACTTCCATTCTTACCAGATTTTACATGGAGCGATGACCTATTTGACCTCCATTACAAGGATTCGTTCTAGAAATTACTAAAGATGAGGATGATTTCAATCTCGTTAAAGACTTTGTTAATTATTACTTTCTTTTTGAGATATTTGAAACCTTTCATGAAAATAGAACTTTAATCTTAAGTGGACTTTAAAGTTAGTAAAAACATTCAAAGTTTAGTGTAATTATCATAAGAATTACTTAAGATTGTAAAAATAAACACATTATTTGTACCTTATATACCTTTTGTTCACGACTCCGCTCCCGTTATGTACGAAAATTAACGCATGGGAACGTTTTAAATGTAGCCTGTGACACTCAGGTATAATGTAGCTTACCGTTAGTGAAATAATTTACAGAATCGGATCCCTGATCCGAAGATTACATCCTATATACAAAGTTTCAAACTAATTTTACCTCTTTAGTTTATAGAATATATATTTACATGTTCTTTTCTCAAATTACATGATCCTCGTATGACTAAAAGAAACTGAATTCTGAGTTTATTTTGGTCTCTCTTCTCAGATAAGTTAGACCACATAAGAAACACCGAAAAAATTTCAGCCTGCGCCACACTTAACAGAAATTGTGTCGCGGATCTTCCGCGTCGGAACGCAAAATGTTTTTGCTATAAATGACACGACGGGCAGACTACGCGGAAGATCGGTCGTTCCGTCGCGGACCACTTGCCCTCTGCGTCATCGGACTTACCGCTATGGAAGTTCGGCGTCGGAATTTCCGTCAAGTGTGGCGTAGGCCTATTCGTTTTAAAACATACATTTTGACGTATAAAGTGTTTTTATATTTCACCTGTCGCATGACGTGACGACTAAATGGAAAGACCGGAGGATATTCATAATCATTTTTATTTTGAGTAAGTTCTTACTGTTGTTGGCTGGGAAGTGAGTACGGGTTTGCTCGGGGAAATCCTCACAAAAATCACAGCTAATTGGATTATAGCGCTAACCGGACACGTGAAGCGGATCAGCGTATCATTTAATCCTTCTATTATGTTCTTTTTATATTTGTACAAGCTGTTACCCGTAGTGTTAACTGTAGGAACCTAGCTACTTATATTTGCCTATTTTAATATTGTACCCTTTTTGTTTACCAATAAATGGAATGTACTTTTGGGGAGCTTGTAAGGGTGTGCGGGGGCTGAAGGTAGCGGGCGCGGGGCAGGGGAGCGCGGGCGCGCGACGCGAGCCGATCACGCGCCAGTAGTCGCCGATGGTACTAACTCAGCGCACACGTACAACCTCCTTGACAGCGACATTTTGAAAATTCTTTACGTTCGGTTTTCTTCATTGCCTCCCCTACACGTAGCTTCGCTCGCGTTAATTAAGAATTTGACAATTCCGGTTGTACTCTTCACTTCAATCAGTTCGAAAGACACGTGGCGTCATGTGTTATCATAAGATCGTTATTGTTGTTTACCTCTGGAACAGTACTTTTTTTCGGGATAAAATGTACCCTATATCCGTTTTTGTACAACTGACAACGTATATGCAAAATATCAGGATGATCGGTTCAGTGGCTTAGGTCTAAAAAGGTTACAACCAAACTTACTTTCGCATTTATAATATTACTAGCTTCTGCCAGCGGGTTCGTCCGCTTGACGTTTGATAATTGTCCCATGGGATCTTACTACTGGGATAAAAAATATCTTATGTGTTAATCCAGGTTATAAACTTTCTATGCTATGGTTTTGCTGATGGGTGGCAGAGATAAAAGTGTCATGTAAAACGTAAATAATACTTTGCGCAACTTAATACTATCGAACCCGAACGCGACTGCTGAGCAAGAGGTCCTAGGTTCGATTCCCGAGTCGGGAAAAGTGCTATTATTATTGAAAATATAACACATCAAAATTTCTCAGTAGCAGCCAGGGAGTCTGGGTCTGTGCCTGGTAGGCTCGCCCCCTCGCCCCCTATTGTATGGGATTGTAACATAGCTGGCCAAATCTGAGTGTACAGTGAAGGTAACCCTGCTTACCCTTCCGTGATTACAAGCGTGATGTTATGTAATGTGAGCCGCAGCTGTCTCTATCGCACTCTATGGGGGCAGGCTTGAACCAGCGCGAAGGCAAAAGTTTCTCCCTGTCCCAGGCCCTGTTTCCTCTATAAGTGTTCATTTGTTCTTTGTAAATTTGGATCTAGATTGATCCGATTCCGAAAATACATCCACTAGACTATCTTCGAGTGTCATAGGCTATATTAAAAACTGGCTGTACACTCTCGTACTAATAAAACTCGGCAGCTTACGTATCTATAAACCCATTTTCATCAAGGCTGTTCATAAAGCAATAACGATAAAAAAGTGAGCAAAATTGAGCCAGTAAATAATCCGGTTAAAAGTAATCGTGTAATATTCATCTACTTCGTTATGGCGACGGACTCATATGACGTGTTTCATGTCAAAATTCGGGTTTCAGGAAATTGTGTTCCGAATAAAAATTCAAAGTTTGTAACTTCCATTGCAACCATTAGTTACAATAAAACAGATGTGAATGTTACATTTCACTGAGAATCTGTCCAGTTGCTACGGAGCCGTTTTGCCAATATTTTTTAGCTTATACTTTTCCTCGGACACGTATTTTTTTGATTTAGTTCTAGGAAGTGTTGTTAAAAATGGAACTCGAATTTCATAAATAGGTGTTTATTGACAGTCTCCACGTGTTACTGAAAAACTACTAGCAGGTTCAGTTCCATAAAAGTGTTTAATTTTGTCATGTATTTTGTTAATTTTAAATTAATGTGAAAGTTTGTGATGTATGGATGGATGTTTGCTACTCTTTCTCGCAAAAACTTCTGAACGGATTAAATTGATGTTTGGTATTTGTATAGTCTATAACCCAGATTAACGAATAGGATACTTTTTCTCCCGGTAATACGATTCCGTGGGACAATTACCACCGAATTATTATTATTATCACCGAACTCCACTCGGACGAAGCCGATAAGCGAATAGTAAGTAGTATTAGTAGTGGTCATATTTGAACACTTTAATGTATTTGAAACAAAGTACCATTTTATTAGGGGAGGGCAATGGCTCCTGCAACACAGTTTCAATTATCGCAGGAGTCAGAGAATCACACATACCGTGTACAATATTTTTACGTCAATAATTTTTTTTTTTGGCCTTTGGTAGTTGGGCGAATATCCAACGATGCGTTAAAATAGGTATTGCGAACTTTACTGACTGACTTTTTATGGGTTGCATGTGGCCTTTAGCCTGGATTTGTGGCCAGTTCATGACGGTAGTAGGCCTATCATATCAAACTTGTTAGCCTTTATCTAAGCGAGAGACCGTTATCTCAATTCTTAGGTCGGTCAGTGCTAGGTAAAATGTTATTGGGCTTTTCTCAGTAGCAATTCGGAATCAGGCTTTGTGCCCGGCTAACAATAGGCTCGCCGCCTATTACCTAATAGCAAAATTCGATTGTACCACTGGCATGTCTAGGGTCCAACAATACGGTAGGTCTATTATGGCAAATAGACAGTTCAGTTTAACATCATGAAGAGTATACGTAGTTATAAGGGCAAGTCAAGCTATTAGGCTTATACTGCTACTAGTTGTACTATAGGCCGTCTGTGCCTAACTCTTTGGGAGTACAGGCATGCTGTTATGGTATGTTATGTTGTTTTTATGTTATGTTATGTTATGTTATGTTATGTTATGTTATGTTATAAGAATAGAATAAGAATAAGAATAAATTTATTAAATCATTGTTACAATCATTTTCTTAAACTAACTTAGCACTTTGACAAAATCGTAACGAGTAAAATTTTAACATTAATATTTAGAAAACAGAGGTCCCCAAACTAGGCTGCGCCTGTATCTTGGGGGCCGGAGTTGCGTTTACTTAAAATTAAAACACAATTATATAATTTGTTGATGTGATACATGTGAGGTAAGCAGGTAAATGAGAAACACCTTTTTACAAAAATAAAATGATATTACATTAATAAAAAATAATAAAAATAACTGTGTGTGTATGTGTGAATGCGTGTGTGTGTGAGTGTACATGCGTGTATCTGTGAGTGTATGTGCGTGTGTGTTTGCAGGTGTGTGGATTATTTTATTGTTTATAGTTTATTTAGCTTAAAATCTCTTCTGTCTCTTCATATGTCAGTTGGGCACACCATTTTGTAATCGTTTTTTTGCAAGAAAATTTGCTCATGTCTTTAATGTCGCAGCAGCTTTTGCTGATTCTATTATAAATATGTATATGCGAGTAAAACGGGCATCGTCTGGCTAAGAGGCTATTTGCTTCGGGAAGGGGAATGTTTAGGACACGTTTAGAGATAAGTTTTTCAAAATCGGATCTATTTTTCAGTGTTTTGTGAACAAGTAATGTTGCCTTTAGGATAAATAATTGCCGCACTCTTAAGACAGCCAACTCCTTATAAATTAGGTCTGTTGGGTAGCGGAAAGGTTTTTTTAGAGCTACTTTTATAACAGCTCTTTGAGCTCTTTCTACTTCTATAATAGTGCTTTTCCCGGCTGCTCCCCAAACAGAAATCCCGTATTGAATTACTGACTGACACAAAGCAAGGTAAATTGTGCGTAGAATTTCAATAGGTGTACAGTCACGTAATTTTTTCATAACGTATATCAGTTTCCTGACGCGACCAGATAGCAGGTGTATATGTGATTTGAATGATAGGTTTTCGTCTAATGTGATGCCAAGGTATTTGATTGAGGCAGTGTGATCTATAACTAAGCAGGTACAAGGTGTAAGCGGTGATGTCTGATAACTGCAGCAAGTATGGTATTTAAGTATAAGATGACGTGGAGGTCGAGAAGCTATTGTTTTGAAGAATGTAATGAACTTAGTTTTTTTTATATTCAGAGTCAGGAGATTTGCGTCAAGGGCTTCAGAAACAGTTAAAAGTCCGATTTCTGCAAGGCGGTATACTTGTTCCCAGGATTTAGCGTGGAAAATTATGACAGTGTCGTCAGCATATGATATTATTTCGGCGTCGTTGAGTTGCAAGTCTAAAATATCATTCATATAGAAGGTGAAGAGAGTTGGGCCGAGTGTGCTGCCCTGTGGAATTCCAAAGGCGATGGGAAGCATGTCACTCGCGTGTTCATCTACTTTGACTAGCTGTTTCCGGTTAGATAGGTAACTCGTGAACCAATCAAGTGCCGCCCCTCGTATACCTGCACATTCAAGTTTTCTTAGAAGAAGTTCAATTGATATTGTGTCGAAGGCCTTAGCCAGATCTAAAAAAACTCCTATGGACTGTTCTCCTTTTTGGGTGTAAGTAGCAACTAAGTTACTCAGTAACGTAGCCGCGTCTTCAGTTGACCTTCCTCGCCGAAATCCGAACTGTTTGTCTGATATCAACTTGTGTTTTTCGAAAAAATTCACTAGCCTGTTGTTGACTAATTTCTCTAGTACTTTGGACAGAATGGACAGAAGTGCGATTGGTCGATAATTTTCGAGTAAGTCTGTAGGGCCACTTTTGTGTATTGGTCTGACGGAAGCAACCTTCCAGCACTCCGGAAAGGTTCCAGATTCTAGACTTAGATTAAATATGTGGGTAAGTGGTTTGAGGATTGCGTTTTTAATTTTTATTATAAATCTTGTAGAGATACCATCAAGTCCTGGTGCGCTGTCAATTTTAAGTTGATGAATATATTTAGTTATTTCTTCTTCGTCTGTCGGGTGAAGAAAAAATGAGTGTTGGAAATTTTCACGAGGTTTGTATTTTTTTACTAGCGATCCTTGAGTCTCAGAAATTCGTGTTAGTATTAGATCAGATAGATTTTTTCCAATCGAGGTGAAGTAGTTATTGCAGTTGTTAAGTGAGTTGACTGAATCTTTCGAATTGGAAATTAGTTGGGATGAGTCACTTCTTTGAATATCTGGGCTATATATTGACTTGAGAGTGTTCCATAGTTTTTTCGGGTCCTTTCTACTTTCAGTTATTAATTGGCTATTGTGCTCTGTTTTTAGGTTATGTAAAAGGTTGTTGCAAAAATTCCTATACCTAGTATAAACCAGTTTTTTTATCTCATCGTCTGGGTCGGAATTTGAGGCTTGATGAAGATTGTCTCGATGCTTAATGCACCTCATAAGACCTGGATTGATCCAGGGCTTAAGATTGAATCTAGTTCTGCTTATTTTAACTTTGTGCGTGTGTTTAATTCTTAGGTTAGTGATAATAGTTATAAGTGCGTTTAAAGAGGAGTTGGCACAGTTAGAATTAAGAATATCAGACCAGTCGAAGTTCATTAGTTCCTCCGCGATTGCGTCATCGTCAATTTTGTTTATCCATCGGGATCTTGAATGAAATTGAGTGCCATTATTTTTTTGCGAAATGACAGCCAGAACCATATCGTGATCTGTTATCGAGCACTTGCCGATTATTCCTTCGGATCGGTATCTTGATTTAACAAAGATGTGATCAAGACAAGAACGCCCCCTAGTTGGTTCAGTGATAGCAGGAAGAAGACCATGTGAGGCCATCAGGCTCAAGTATGATAGTGGTATTAATTATGTCGATGTTTAGGTCTCCGGCTACAATAATAGTTGGATATTGTTTTATTCGAGTTAAAGCAATGTCTAGGGATGCAATGAAGTTGTTTAGATTTAAGAAAGATGGCGACCTATAAATTCCTAAAATAGCTACTTCGTTGTCCAGGACAAGTATGATACTGTCAGCTTCTGCAATGAATGATTCTATCACTTTTACATTTCTAGTCGTTTTGGTGTAAATTATGACACCGCCATTTTTGTTCGATTGTGAGTGAGAGCGAGAAACAGAATAACCTGGAAGTGGTTCCAAAATTGTCCCTTCACTTAACCAACATTCTGTCAAAACAATAGCATCAAAGTCAGTGTCTAGTCGCTTAAAAGCTATGCAAAACTCATCGAAGTTACGCTGGTAACTTCTTACATTGAACGAGAGTATTTTGCAGCTATTATTTTTGGCTATAATTTCCCTACAGTCTTCTAACTGGTTGCATGTGTGACAAGCTATATTTACGTTTTCGTCTATATCCTGTATAACATCAAGTAAAGCCATGGGTAATATAAGTATAAATTAGGTTTATTTTTTTATTTGTCATTTTTGTTGTTGTCACTGTTTTTCGTTTTTGTAGTTGTAGGGAAACTCTAGTGTTATTGCTTTGGTTTAGATAATGTTTGGTTGTTTTAGTGAAGGTGATTTGAGAATTTACGTATGTGTGATAATATGTGTCGTTCATAAATTCGTAAAGTGTTGAGGAGTTTGAGAGATTGTAAATGAGTGGTAATGACTGTAACAATGTTTTGGTGGAAACTTGACTGCTAAAATGTGTGTGTAAGTGTGTTTCGGCGAAAGTTTGAGTGCTAGAATGCGCGTTTAGTTGTGTTTTATTGGAGATTAGAATGTTAATGTGTGAGTGTAGACGTAGTTTGGTAAAAATATGAAAGCCAAAATGTGATTGTAAATGTGTTTTGGTTGTGTATGAGAGGGAGATTTGATCATAATTGAGTATGTTGACCGGGACAGATTTATTTACGGAAAATGTTGTTTGGGTAGGTTGCGACGATGTTATTGTCATAAATTGTGGCGAATGTGTGAGTGCAAGTTTTTGTATGTTTTTTGAGGTGTGACACAGTGTGTTTATGAATTGCAAAAAAACAGCAAAAAAGTAAAATGTAAAAATAATATAAAACTTAGAAATATTGTAAAATCTTAAATTATAATAAGATCTAGAATTATAATGAAGTCTAAAATTATTATGAGATCTTAAATTATTATAATATCTAAAAATAAGAAATGTAGGAAAAATGAAAAATAAATGTACTTTTTGTTGTTTACCAATGCTGTCGTTTCTTCAAATATCTGTTGACACGTGACGTCACACAGGGGTCGCTGAACCCAGGAGTCTTTCCAAGTATTCGGTGTTGCGTATGTGGATGGAAGGGTTACCCTCTTGCTTACGGATAAGAACTGCGCCATTTTTAATCCAACAAAACTTGTATCCATGTTCCTTCGCAGACAGTTTGGTCGCACGAAATAACTGCCTGTTTTCGTAGGTAAGGCGCTCATTTACGTAGATATTTCTTATTGCACCAGCTATCTCGATGTCAGTTGTAATGAGCGTCCTTCTGATTTTAGCAGCCTTCAAGAATTCGTCGCGCTTGTAGCGCCGCACAAAGCGGATAGCAAGAGTGCGCGGTGGAATTTCAGCTGAGTCTTTGGGTTGTTGTCGGCGTGGTCCCGCTCTGGTCACGTAGTCTAAATCTTGTTCTTCAATTGAGACACCTATTTTGTGAGCTAATACACACACGATATGCAGTGGGTTTTCATTTTTGAACTCGTTGATGCCAGATATTTCTAGCTCATTCTTCAGTGACGATTGCGCTTGTGTATTCAGCTGTTCGCGGAGACTTACTACGGTGTTGTTGAGGACAATTATTTCTTCTTCGCGTTCCTCTAGCAATTTTATTCTTGTGTCGTATTCCTCGAGACGCGTATAGCATTGTGTCAGGTGGTCTGTCAGCGATGTAATATGAGACTTAATATCTACAACGTCACCTCGAAGTAGTTTTATTTCGGAGCTGAGAGTGCGTAAAATCTCTGAGTCAGTTGGTGTGGTAGAGGATGAGTCAAGTGATGAAGCAGAGTGGTAGCGATCCGTTGAGTTAGGCGGCGTCGCGATGACGGTCGGCATCGGCACTTCGGGTTGCGGGGTGCTCACGGGGGTGGTGACTCTCTTTGTTGCCCTGCTTTGGCAGGATGGGCAAATCCAGCTCGATTTTGCTTCTCCTGTTAACTTGGTCTGATTCCCAGCATTAGCACATACGACATGAAACAGCTGATTGCATTTGGAGCATTTTATGTTGGATGATCTTAGAGCTTTATTACAGCACGCGCAGTTGTTGACCATTTTTATTACTTGCTGTTTACGAATTTCGATACGACACTTTCCGGGAATCTGAGCTAGGCGCACCTGCGTCGACCTGTGACGCAAAATTCGCGGAATTGAGAATTCGATCCGGCACACCTGCGTGTATTTTGAATTATTATGTTAAGAGGACGCATTGGAAATCATGTAGTCAATGATCTCAATTTTTGTCAGTAATTACAAAACAAATGAAAATATAAGTTGGTGACCTGATAATTCATGATAAAACCCTTATTTTGTTAGTTTTCAATACATGATTAAGTAACTTTTGTAACAGAGAAAAAAATATCAAACATACCTCTTTTTAAAAAGAGATTCACATTTAATGGGCAAACGGGACCAATTTAAGCCTCTTAACTTTCTCCGTAGATGAGCCTATACATACTCTTTAAAATTATAGAAGGAATTTCTGAAATTATCGTTCCCAACTGAATTAAATAACAAAAACCATTTTGTCGTTTACGTCCTTTAAGTTATAAGCTAGCAATCCTCGCCCCGCTCAGACGCCCAGTCCCCCGCTCAGTCCCGATGCGCGCGTGCCCGGTTTTAGAACGATGCCTCGCCTTAATAATATGCACTGAACTTTGACACAAATTTTCACAGAGATAGGGTTCAATATTCTATAGGGTTATTTGTTTATTCTTTTATTTGATTATTTAATTTTGTTTTATTTTTATTTCTGCACTGTACTTTGACACTTAATGTTTGTTTGCATAGAGTTCAATATTATTCACGATTATTTGTTTTTAATAGTAAATAATAAATATTTTTGTAAAATCACGTCTGCACATCAGCAAGCTTACGACAAGTTATGTTATGTTATGTTATGTTACGTTATGTTATGTTATTTTATGTTATGTTATAGAATAGTCTCAGGCAGACCTGAAGAAATTTCTTTTGAAATAAACAGTACCCTTGTACTTTTCTTTTTGATGTAATAACGTGTTAAGTAAGGGATGATGACTAAGTAAAAAAATATGTTTCCGTTTAGTCCGTCAGATAAATTATCGAAAAAAAATTGGATACGTGTTTTCTGTTTTATCAAATTAATAAAAATTTACGAAGATAAAACATGTCAAAGATGGGGGATGACTGGGTGCTTGTGACGTCACATTTGAGTAAAAAATGTACTCAAATGTGATGGCACACGAGTTTTCGACGCTTTGTATCGTTTTAATTTTTTGTTTATGTGAAAAAATAAATGTTATTTGGAAATCTATGTGACGGACTAATTAGATTTTTTTGTCATCTATCCTATTAATGACGTTGTAGTACTACTACATACAACGTAGCCTAGCCCTTTAGGGCACACTATAAACAGAATCAGAGGCATGAGCTGGATTACCATATTGATATTGCTCAGTAGGTCTCTTGGTATCTAGGTTAGGTTGGTTGGCGCCAGATGGCTGTTTCTCGGTAGCGTTCATTAAAATTCAGCCACATCTGGCTTAACTAGGTCCAGATAGATATTTGAGAAACTCGATAAATCCGTTTATCTGTTATTCCAATTTGTTAACAAATCTAGCTATGATTTATACGAGGTAGCAACAATATCTGATTTTCAGGTCATTAACGAACTTACAGACAAAGATACGTTGCGTTACTAATTCGGACTTAGTTTATAGTAAATATGGACATTTTTTTACTGCTCTAGTAGGGATATACCTTTTTCGCCCGTGATCCCTTCTCGTATTTTTTCTTCGTTGTCCCTATAATACTGGAATTTTCCGTGGTCTCTTCTCGTATAGCCTGGAATGAACCACGGAGGTTTTATGACCCGCGATCACTTCGCTTGAATATTAAATAACACTCTTTGACTTCTGTCCCCGAAGTTCCAGGCCTCCACGCGCCGGCCGCCTTCGTCGGCCTACGGCCCGATTCCCATACCGCCCATAAAGGAATAAAAAAAAATACACCCACTTTTTAATTCGGCAGTATTTATTGAAAAACCACGGAAAAAAAAATACTCATGGTATTCCAGGGACTAAGGGACCCGACCACGGGCGAAAACCTAAGATAAATTGTAAAAATCTACAAGTGTAAAATACACTGCATATTGTATTTAGTTGTAGTGAGGTAAGAGCCAGTTTTCGAGGAAATGTATTGAAAGCTATTTTACACTGGTATTGTTAAACGTTGCTTTCCGAGCCAAATGATAGCACAATACATCCAATCAACGTTTTCTTGAGAACAAGTACAATAGAACCAATCATTGTTATGTTACACGTGCGAGCATTGCCCTAACTAACTAGTACACCAAACTAGACAGTTAGAGACAGGAAAGCGGGCTGTTTCTCATGATCCGTAATACGTAGATAGTTTAAATTTTCACAGAATGTGTATTTCTGTTGTCGCTACAACAAAAAATAACAAAAATAAATTAAAAATTAAGGGGAGGTCCCCCGGGCCTGTGGACGGTGAGCTACGTGCTAGCTCACCGTCCGTCCGTCTTATGATAACAGGCCGTGTCGACGGCGCAGGAGTATTCCACGTGCGCCTCAAAGACAGTCAGCAAAAGGAAAGGGTCCGCTAGGGCCGATGCCTGCCAGGGCTGCGGGACTGTTTGAAAGAGATACTGCGGTCCTGGAACACAAAGGGCAATGAAGGAACATGGATAGGTTTTAGTACCGCTCCGCCCAGAGCGGGAGGGAGGCGATGTGTTCCCATCCGAAAAGAAAAAAGGTAGACTCCGGACACAGGTTGGCAGAAGCAAGGAAAAATCTTCAGGTGGAGATTCATAGATGACTCTGCCATGGAATGTAAATGTGGTGTTGCCTCACAAACGATGGGATACTTGTATTGTGTCGTGCTTGTCTTGTATGAAAATCACCTATTGTAGACTTTGAAGTATATTAATAAATAATAAATAAATATCGCTGGACATAACACACAGCGCCCTCTAGTGCCACACTAAGCAACGAGGCTTTTGTCGTGGACACCAGATAGTTGATATACTACATAGATACTTTTTGTTGGTAAATACATACTTATTATACATATAAACATACATGATTCGGAAACAAATGTCCACGCTCTTCACACAAACATTTGCTCCTACCGGGATTCAAACCCGGGACCCTAAGAACGTAAGGCAACCTCACTACCGCTGTGCCATTTGCGTCGTCTTGTTACGGTCAAAAGGTACAAATCATGAAATCTATTATTATTATACATATAATAATTCTGTAGAAAAATCGTTTTTGTACATCGAAAATATTTCGAAAAAAAATTGTCAGGGTGTGAAAGCGTAACCAACAGAATTCTTTTCAAGCATTTTTAGGGTTCCGTACCCAAAGGGTAAAAACGAAACCCTATTACTAAGACTGCGCTGTCTGTCCGTCTGTCCGTCTGTCCGTCTGTCTGTCACCAGGCTGTATCTCATGAACCGTGACAGCTAGACAGTTGAAATTTTCACAAATGATGTATTTCTGTTGCCGCTATAACAACAAATACTAAAACAGAATAAAATTAATATTTAAGGGGGGCTCCCATACAACAAACGTGAATTTTTTGCCGTGTTGTCTAATGTATAGATAATGGTACGGAACCCTTCGTGCGCGATTCCGACTCGCACTTGGCCGGTTTTTGGACTTTTTGTCTGTTTATCTGTTTGGATGATCAATTATTATAAGCCTGTGTTGTCCCACTGCAGGGCAAAGGCCTCCCTTCCCTCCTTCCACATTTCGCGATCTAGTGCGATTGTAGGCCAATCCTTTGCGAAAGAGTCCAGCTCATCCCGCCATGATGATGGAGGATGCTTGGATGATCAAGCATCACGTAAAATATACGAAACCAATAAAGATAAATTTTATACATAAAAACCGGCCAAGTGCGAGTCGGACTCGCGCACGAAGGGTTCCGTACCATTATTTAAAAAAAATTGACAAAACTGCAAAAAAATCACGTTTGTTGTATGGGAGCCCCCCTTAAATATTGATTTAATTCTGTTTTTAGTATTTGTTGTTATAGCGGCAACAGAAATACATCATCTGTGAAAATTTCAACTGTCTAGCTGTCACGGTTCATGAGATACAGCCTGGTGACAGGCAGACGGACAGACGGACAGACGGACAGACGGACAGACAGCGAAGTCTTAGTAATAGGGTTCCGTTTTTACCCTTTGGGTACGGAACCCTAAAAATTATGCGTATCTTGAGGTGTTATTTAGGTTTTTCACCGTAATCGGTTAATTCTATCAAAAGATATACGAACTTTACAGTGTTCAAGAAGAAGTAATCATCAAATGTAAGATGCAGCGACATCTATATTGTACTAGAATGGTACTAATGACTATTGACTGGCTTTATAATAATAGTACACTGTAATACAAGGGGCTAAAATCACCCATTATATACGAGGTAGTTTTACTACCCAGCTTCAGCGAGTTAGTAAATAGGAACCAAGCTAAATTGGGATTTTTCCTCTTAAAATGAGAATTGTTCCTCTTTAAAATTAAAAAAAAAATCTGCGATAGCATAATTATGTCTATCTTTTAAGGTTGACTCACACTCTCTCTAACCCTATCTCTCTCTCACGTGACGCAGACCAAGTTGCGCGGGTCAGCTCGTAACTTAATGTAACAACCTAAAGTTACCAACATTGTAACTTAACTCTTCTAGCGAGACAAACAAATGACAATCATCAAGTTTCCATTCAATAAATACGTCTTCTGAAACTTTGTTTAATATAAACTCACAATTGTTGCTAACTGTACCACTATTCAATACAATATATGGAACTCTGTGGTCGTCATTCCAAATAAGTAGATATCTAGAATTCCAGACAGGGCCTTGAGCTAGCATCAGACAAAGAGAAATTCAGATATTTCCTTGAAATTGAACCTTGCGGTGCTTACTTGTGACGTCACAATAGATTTCTGAGCACTTGGTTAAGGTTGCAATTTTCCTGAACTTTATTGTCACTTACGGGATATTTTCCGCGATTGTCTATTGTTTTGAGCACCCGATATTTTCCTTGAAAGCTTAAAGTAGTGTTTGAATTTTCCTGAACTTTGATAAGTCAATTGAGAATAGATTGTTGTTCCGGACTTAGCTTATTGTGTAGTGTAATTTTTAGTTGTCGATTTGCTTGACCATCCAAATGTTGAAAGTAACTTGCACGTCATAAAAAGTTTCGTATTTTACAACAATTTTCTAGAGATTTGATGTAAAGGTAGCAGGGGTAAGGATTTCGGTAGCTTATACATTATACTCATATACTATTTTTTTTTACATTCCCGTTATCGCTGGTAAAATGTCACTTTGTGTAGGCCATAAGGAATATTTCTCTGTTTTACAATAGGAGAGTATATTCATGTTTTTTAGTTTACTCGTAAAAAAAAAACATACAAAACCACGCAGAAAGTCAAAGTACTCGTACATTTACCTAAAAAAAAATAGGAGAAGCACTACTAACCATTATGTTTTTAGGTAGGTGTTATAGGTATAGCAGAAAAGAAAAGTAAAATATAAAAGTAGGTACTTTTCTGTCATTTTGATGTGTGGGTAAATCGTAATATTTTTCGGTTTCTCTGTTTACAATTGGAAACCATTAGGCCAATACACGTGTTCTGTGTATTTATTCGTAAACAATTTCTCACAGATATTTCTCACAAACAATAATGTGTAGTATGTAATAGTTGAATCTAAAATTGTTGAAGTCTTTAGTGGTTTTATTTTAGTAATTATCACAGGTGTAAATGTTAATATTAGTAATATGATTTCACAACTGTGTCTGCAGATGTGTGTCAGCCCTGATGTTTTTCTAGCTAAGGTTACACAATGACATAGGCATTATGTGCGTTTCGCTTCTAACACATTCACCCTTATAAGTGACGTTATAAAGTGTATATTTGCAGGTTCTTCGCGGTGATATACCCGCTCCGTCTACCAGTGGCGAGGAGACGCAGTAAACAGATGCTCTTCTGCGCCTGGGCATTCGCGCTCGCCTGTAGTTTACCACAGGTAAGGTACAAGCTATAATACGAAGTAGTTGTAGATTCCCAGATGCTTGTTAACTTTTATATTGTTTTACGTTTTTTGTGTAGTAAACAGCGACTTAATGTTGAGCCTACGCTGTCTCCCCTAGTTAAGTAATAATGCTGTAGCATGATGATATTGTAATCCCAAATGATTTGAAAAGAGTAACCATGGAGGTTTTGCCGGTTCTTCTCTATGGAAACGACTAACCCGAAACGTGCACCTTTTATCGCCGTTTTAATGTGCCACGACATTCATGTAGTTCTAAGTGAAATGTAATATTTTGATTTTGGAACAATATATACCACTCTAGTTGCATTGTTACAAAATAAAAAAGTCACCGGAAAATGCATTAACGCCCCAACCGCCACCTGAAAAACAAAGCCTGAAAATTCGCGTTCATAAAAGAATAATTGTAGAGTACATTATTATAATTCCGACGTCCTCGTAAATATTCATGTATAAACAGCCGTCGTGAATATTAATATAATGTAATGTTATTATTTAAAATTGTTACAGCAACAGGTAATATTTAAGTTCATTCTTTCACATTGTTGCTTCAATGTGCACATTGGCGACACATTCAATGTGCAAAGAGATGGAAGTTTTTTATTAGAGAAAGCTAATTTGACTTGACCATCTTATCTTGATAACTAAAAATGTACCAGTTTTACGCAGCATGTCTCTACAGGGTGTAAAAGACCTCATCACGGAGCCGTCAACCAAGCATTCCGTACATCAAACTAAGTAACTTTACGCAAAAATTATTGCTGGAAACGACTTTTTTTTGGGGTGAAAAATCATGATTTATGGTAAAACTCAATGTAACGCACTCAAAACATTATGCTGATGAATGAATCGAATAGTACGGGGGTCGTAAAGGTATTTAAAGTAAAAATCTTACATTAAAAACTTCTAAGTATTTAAAAAAAAACTTGTCAAAAAGTTGGAACTTTGACCCCCAATATCTCCGTAACTAAAAGGTTTCCAGGTATGGTGTAGAACAAAAAAATGATCGCAATGGCGGAGATAACAAGTGTCTTTCGGCTTCGTTAAGAGGTGTTTTACACCCTTTATATGTGGTAATTTGGTATACATCCAATCCCTTCAGTATTTTTCGTGTGAAAGAGTAACGACCATCAATCCATCTATTAATTCATCCTCACGAACTATTACATTAATAATATTAGTAAGACTATTGTAATACAATTCTATGAACAAAACCGTACCGAATGGAAAGACGATACACGTAACGTCTCGTGTGCCAAGATCGTAAGGTTTTATTGATATTACGATGTGTTATACGGCGAAATGTTATCCACAACTTCTAACATTATCATAGGGACCTATACTACCTCAAATGGCTTAGCATGATCCTCCGTTACGCCTAAAATACTGCAGCATTAATTTTGAAACAAATATATGGTGAAAATGAGGATTAATGTTAGGTCCTATGTTTGGCGAAAACACGATTCCATAAACTTTTCTCGATAGAAAAAAAATCCAAAGTTACCACCAAATCGAACAATAAGCCGCTGGTATTCAAAAAATACTTCAAACTAGATCATGAAACTTTGCATACTAACTGAACTAACTTTAGAGCAGGTCTTATGTTTCTTTATTTTTTCCAAAAGACTAAAATTTAGTTTTATAAGGAATAAAAACCACTCATTTCGCACTATTCGGCCTGCAGTGACTGACGTAACAACCACTTTGTAGTGCAAGCTGATTAGAACGTTATTCTAACAGTATTTCAAACGAAGTTTGAACCACCACAAATAGAGTTAGAATAGAATAGAATTTATTTATGCATTTTAGATACAGTACACCAGTAGTAAACTTTAAAAATTAGCTATAACTAAGGTATTTACATAGTTTCTAAGTTCTTAATGTACACTCACTAAGTTTCTATGGTACACTTTCACAAAATAAGTAAGTACAAACAGTAAGATCAAAAATTGTTGTCTAAATAACGATTATTAAGTAAAGCAAAATGCCATTGTAACCATGTAAATTAACGTACATTACTTATAGCATAAAACGATTTATAAATGTCCATTGACGGTATACGTAAATAAAGTTCTTTACCTTCCGCGCTAGTTTTTTTTTTTTTTTAATCTTTATTTATTTACGGGGTTTTTTCTATAAAGAATATGTCACCCCGATGATTATATACAATTAAATAACATATATATGTAACTTATATACTAAACTAGCCTACCCGCAACCTTATAACCTTAATAATAATAGAATAAAGTGTTCTAGCCTCATCGGACAATGGTGAGGCCAGAACGCTATTATAGAAGCCAACATTAAAACTATTGACAAAAGCTTGACGCCTTTGGACAGCCACACGAGCACACTCCGTCAGGACATGATGCACATCTTCTATGACTCCACAGACAACACAATTTGGTGAATCGACTTTGCGCATCATGAAACCGAAGCTATTGAGCGGTATGTGACCGGATCGGAGTCTCAAAGCCGTCACGACTTCTTGCCTGCTCATCCTGCCCTCGCTGAACCAGAGCACTCGTGGAAGAGATGGCTGAATCGTTTTGTACCAAATACCCTTAGTCAAAGACCTTTCATCAAAGTATTCTGACCAAGCTTGAGTACATTTGTCTCTGACCAAGGGTAAGAGCTCAGTATGCCAAGGAAAACAAGGATACATTTCTCCATCAGACCCTGCTTCGTTTGCTAAACGGTCAACCATCTCATTGCCCTCCAGTCCAACGTGAGATGGAATCCACTGCAATACAATTATTTTACGATTGGCAACAAAATCAGTAATGCTTTTTAATATATTGTACGCCAGTGGAAGGCCCCTAAAAGGTGAAGTACTCGTGCATCTCATCAGATGGAGAAGAGCACTTTTTGAGTCAGTGAAAATGACAAATCGATCACCATCCAAAGATTCGACATAAGCCAAAGCTTCAGCTATAGCAATTAGCTCTAAATGCATTATAGAAACTTTAGATACAATTTTGAATTTAAAAGAAGCACCTATTTGTGGATCGAAAAAAGCTGCGCCACAGTAATTCTCGCGTCTAGAACCGTCCGTATACATACAGTAAAAGCCAGAGTATTGTGCATTCAGAGATGTACAACATATTGTTCTAAGGTTATATACATTATAACAATGCTTAGGTTTATCTACTGAATCTAAACAAGGCTTTACAATACCTGATAAGTCCATATTGCTCACCCAAGTGTCCATGGAAAACATGCCAACTTTATTGTTGCAGTACATATGTTCCTGCTTTAGAACATCGTGAGACAAAACTAACAGTGGCTTTTTCTTATTTCTCCAATAAGAATTATTGTAACAAAGACCATGTAGGTTATCCAGTAAATTGATTAACGGAAAACGGAAGCACCTAGCTTTTAAATAAAATTTACCAGCTAAATATCGGCGGCGAATAAAAAGAGGGGGCAATATTAATTCGGATTCCATTACGTGGATCGGAGTACTTTTGATAAACCCACTGCTTACGCAAGTTTTTGTAGTATAAGTTATTTACTATATTAACATATCCGAATGTGGGATATTTCATTACTACGTTTCCAAAAACGTCTCCTACGTTATAATTTTTTGTCATGTTGCCAACCGCAGTTTTAAACTACCCATCTCCTTCCTTCCTACTACGCTCCCATACGACAGAAAGAGAAGGAGTACCGCCGCCGGCGTCCAATGAGGCGCGCTTCTGAGGTGATTTTGACAGGAACCACTCCATATTTGAAGACACTGTTCGTTTCGATTCGTGACAGCAACCACACGCGAAGAATCGAGCGCTCCGCTAAATCCGCTATTATAGCAATATATGCTGTCCACCTAATGGCAGTACCGCACCGCACCGCACCGCTTTCTATTTAACCGCATCGCGCCGCGCCGCGCTCGCTTGGATCCGCAACGTCAACCGCTTAACACCTCACGCAATACTGCTGAGCTTTGCGGCGCGCGCCGCAAAATACACTAAACCGCATTAAATTCTAAACTAAAAACAATCTGTGAATGTCGGCCGACACGGAAAAATAAACATAAGTGAAGGAAGAATCCACCAGAACACGCGCTGGGCTTCAGCACCTCCAGCGGCATCAGCCATCGTCCCAGGCGATCATCTTTATCATCAGCTTCCAAGTAAGTCCTTGTTTCCCTACATAAAACTGCGTGCCCGGCAACATTCTATCCCGCATAAATTAATTTCCCGCCAAAATTTACAACCCGCGAGGTCCTTCGAACCGCTATCCCAACTTATCAACATAAGTTTTTGGTCCATTCGAGACGGATTCAAAGAATCAGCATTTATAGGTCTCATACCTAGGATTTAGGTCAAATACCTAAGTTCGTAAAACCGCCATATTGAACGCGTACTAACGTTCGTACATCCCGCTAGGTACATATTCATTGAGAACTACTGTACCAACTTAATATTGCTCCTCCTGCATTAAAATAGCTTAGGTCAATATTAAAACCGCTAATTATCGTGAGTTAGCTCGGCAAACTTGCCTACAACATACTTAACCGCAATTACTTCTTATACCCGCTTATAATAAAATTATTATTATAAGTCTACCCGCTATACCTAAATTATTTTGTCCGTTGTATTTTCTAGAATAATCCATTATGGAAGAACTTAAAATGAAAGTAAAATTACTTCAAGCTAAAAATCAAGCAATCTTTGAGCATTTATCGTCGTTATACGAAACGTCAAAGAAAATAAATACGACTAGTATTGAGCTTCGTTCGTCGGAAACGTTCATGTCAGACACACAAATACTCTCAGTCACTCGTCAGGAATTTAGTAATAACCTAGATAAAATAAATACATATTCTTTACAAATTAATCCAGATCATAAAATCGATTATAACAGTCAAATATCCTTTGACGGCGTTTACACTCGTGTCGAGAGAGTGCGCTCACTTATCGCCGCGAAGTCTTCAAGGTCATTAGAGGACTCAATGTCTCAGGACAACGCGAAACATTCTAAAACTTCTATCAAACTACCTCCAATTCAGATTCCGTTCTTTGATGGTAGGATTGAAAACTGGCCTGTTTTTTATGAATCATTTAAATCAAATATCCATGGTAATATAAATCTCACAGATTCTCAGCGAGTGCAGTACTTAATGGGTAACCTAAAAGGAAACGCATTGCAGATTACCGCAGGAATTATTCCATCAGGAGAAAATTATGCTTCTATGTGGAACAGCTTAGTTCAAAAATATCAAGATAGACGAGCACTGGGCTCACACTACATGTCTAACATATTAAATATTAAACCTGCAACGAACAATTCCGCTTCTTTAAATAGTTTTATTGAAAGTTTTCACGCTTCTGTTTCTGCCTTGGAACAATTACAAATTAACGACATAAAGGATTTCATTTTATTAAATTTAGCTTTGAAAAAATTAGACCCCGCTACTATACATTTATTCGAGATGCATATGAGAGATGAGGAGATTCCTACTTATACGGATCTCGTTGAGTTCTTAAAATCGCAAGTTAAAATATTAGATAGGACTATTTCTTCTCGAACTGCATCAGTAAATAAAAATAACTCATACCGTAACCAGTCACGTGATAGTACAGTGCATACCTTTGTTGCTTGTGACAATAACCAAACTTGTTTATACTGTAACAAAAATGATCATTATAAGCTGTACACCTGTCCAAACTTTCAGGCACTATCAGCCAACGCGCGTTTGGATTTTATTAAAAACAAACGTGGATGTGTAAACTGTCTTAGT
The DNA here is from genome assembly GCA_905147715.2 of Xestia xanthographa. NCBI lineage: Eukaryota > Metazoa > Arthropoda > Insecta > Lepidoptera > Noctuidae > Xestia > Xestia xanthographa. The sequence continues at coordinate 4,033,618 of LR990661.1, read as the reverse complement.
GCAACGCACACTGCTTCACAGTGTAAGTCTATACATACTTGTAGAACATGTAATAAAAAGCATCATTCGCTCTTGCATCTGGAGCAAAGTTCGCCGCCGCGATCGATATCGACTGACGCTGTACCTAGTTCCGCGCACTCACAACAGGTGGCGCTGTGTGCATGTTCACGCTTAGGCACAAACATATCGCGCACTACTATACTTTTGTCGACAGCAGAAGTCTACGTTGACAATAAACATAACAAATACGTTTCTGTAAGATGTTTGATCGATAACGCTTCACAGAACAACATAATTACTTCAGCTTGTTGTAAGAAACTACAATTAAATATTATACCGCTTTCAAATTCATTTATAAAGGGTGTAGGAACCTCTTCACGGCCTATAATAGGTTACGTCGAGATAACAGTTACTGCTAAAAATAAAACTAATTCTTTTAAAATAACCGCTCTTGTGGTTGATTGTATAACGGATAAATTACCATCACACTTTGTGAATACCTCTGCTGTGCAACATTTGTTCGAATTACCGCTGGCAGACCCCCAATGGCATATACCAGGTGAGGTTGAGCTGCTTCTAGGGGCAAAGCTGTTCCCGTATTTATTACTTCATAATAAAATTATCTCACCTACCGCGCCTTCCGCAATTGAAACCGTGTTTGGTTATATTCTTATGGGTGAGGTACCCACTAGTTTATATAATAATAATAGTTCCGCTGATTTAAATACCGCTTCATATTTTTCTACCGCGTTGAATATAGATGACTCGTATTGTTTTCTGTCGTTAGACGAATCTTTGCATAAATTCTGGAATATCGAAGAAATTCCTTCAAAATCTTTTATGAGCCCCGCTGAACGGGAGTGTGAACAGCTGTACGCTTCTACGGTGTCACGTGACTCCAGTGGTAGGTACTGTACTGCGTTGCCATTCTGTAAAGATCCAGATTCACTCGGAAATTCTTATGCTGTCGCTTATCGACGCTTAATTAATTTGGAAAAAACTAAGCTTCGTGACCCTGCTTTGCGCGCTAGTTATAATGAAATTATTCAAGAATATATTGATCAAAATTATTTAACTGAAATTACACCTAGTGCTGCTGATCAGACTATAGGTTATTACATACCGCATCACCCTGTCATTAGGAATGATAAACAAACTACGAAAGTGCGCATCGTTCTTGACGCGAGCGCTAAGTCTCATAATGGCGTGTCATTAAATGATTTGTTACACACAGGGCCGAATTTACAGGCTGACATATTTTTATTACTTTTAAATTTCCGTTTGTTCCCTATTGCAGTTACAGCCGATATAAAACAGATGTATCTTCGAATTGCTGTTGTTGCTGAGCATCGAAAGTACCAGAAAATATTGTTTCGATTTAATACAGCTGAACCTGTACGCGAATTTCAATTTAACCGAGTTGCCTTTGGTCTTAAGCCCAGTCCCTTTCTAGCCATGCGCACTGTGCGCGAGCTTGCAAAGGATGAAAAACATCGCTTCCCGCGCGCATCCATTGTCGCTTCTCATGAGCTATATATGGATGACTTGGCTAATTCTACCCCTACTCTGGAGGAAGCCAAGATTCTCTCCGCTGAACTTATCGCCTTATTTAAGGCTGGGGGCTTCGACCTTACTAAGTGGGCAAGTAATTCCTCGGAACTACTAGAGGCTATTCCACACTCCAACCGCTCTTCTATTAACTTCTCTGACGGGGATAATTTAAAAATTCTTGGACTCAAATGGATTCCTTCCGAGGATTGTTTCACCTTTACTACATCTAATGTGGACAAAAGTTGTACTAAACGCTCCATACTTTCTACTGTTGCCCGTCTGTGGGATGTTCTCGGTCTAGTAGCACCTGTAGTTCTATTCGCGAAATTACTCATAAAAGAATTATGGAAATTAAATACAGATTGGGATGAGACTCCACCCGATTCTATTATACTCCTTTTTCAAAAATTTAAAGAGCAATTGCCTCTACTCTCTTCTTTAAAATTGCCGCGTCATGTAGCCGTTACTATGGGTTGTGTGACAAATATAGTAGGTTTTGCTGACGCCAGCATGAATGCGTATGGCTGCGTCATATATTTACATGTCACCGACGCAAATGGTAACACACACGTAAACTTGGTGTGTGCTAAATCCAAAGTTGCACCTGTTAAGGTCGTATCTCTGGCTCGTCTAGAGCTGTGCGCTGCTGTTCTTTTATCTAACTTAATTAAATTAGTTTATGTCACTTACCGCTCTCGTTCCTCTATTAGTAATATATGGCAAAAGCTACTTGCTAACCGCTACCGCATAGAGTGGAATATGATTCCACCCCGCGCTCCCCATTTTGGAGGGTTGTGGGAATCTAATATTAAATCCATTAAAACACATTTATACCGTGTTATCGGTTCTCAACTCCTCACTTACGAGGAGCTTTCGACTGTTCTCACTGAAATTGAGGCAGTTCTAAACTCTAGACCGCTCTGTGTCCTGAATGAGGATCCGTACCCAGAACCGCTTACTCCCGCGCATTTTATAATGGCTTCTCCATTGACTTCGTTGCCTGTCGTGAACGTTCCCGAAACAGCGAAGCCTCTAACTTGCCGCAAAAAGTTGCTTGACCAAATGGTTTGTTGCTTTTGGAGAAGATGGCGGATAGAATACCTACATAACTTACAAGTTAGGCAAAAATGGTTGAATGCCGCAGACATTATTAAGATTGGTGCAGTGGTTCTCATGCATCAGGATGATGTCCCTCCTTTACGTTGGCCAATGGGTATAATCACTGAGGTTTTCCCTAGTAAGGATGGGACAACCCGCGTTGCTATGGTGAAGACATGCAGCGGCTCTTTCAAGAGACTCGTTGTCAAATTATGTCCTTTACCTTCCCAATAATATAACCGTGTAATTAATAACCTAATTTTACCTGTAGTTACCAAATTTAAATTATAATTTTTTTCTCTCTTAGCCCGCTTTAATATATTTTTTTCCCCTTTTGAGAATATTACATATCCTCAAAGCCGGGCAGGATGCTTACGCAAGTTTTTGTAGTATAAGTTATTTACTATATTAACATATCCGAATGTGGGATATTTCATTACTACGTTTCCAAAAACGTCTCCTACGTTATAATTTTTTGTCATGTTGCCAACCGCAGTTTTAAACTACCCATCTCCTTCCTTCCTACTACGCTCCCATACGACAGAAAGAGAAGGAGTACCGCCGCCGGCGTCCAATGAGGCGCGCTTCTGAGGTGATTTTGACAGGAACCACTCCATATTTGAAGACACTGTTCGTTTCGATTCGTGACAGCAACCACACGCGAAGAATCGAGCGCTCCGCTAAATCCGCTATTATAGCAATATATGCTGTCCACCTAATGGCAGTACCGCACCGCACCGCACCGCTTTCTATTTAACCGCATCGCGCCGCGCCGCGCTCGCTTGGATCCGCAACGTCAACCGCTTAACACCTCACGCAATACTGCTGAGCTTTGCGGCGCGCGCCGCAAAATACACTAAACCGCATTAAATTCTAAACTAAAAACAATCTGTGAATGTCGGCCGACACGGAAAAATAAACATAAGTGAAGGAAGAATCCACCAGAACACGCGCTGGGCTTCAGCACCTCCAGCGGCATCAGCCATCGTCCCAGGCGATCATCTTTATCATCAGCTTCCAAGTAAGTCCTTGTTTCCCTACATAAAACTGCGTGCCCGGCAACATTCTATCCCGCATAAATTAATTTCCCGCCAAAATTTACAACCCGCGAGGTCCTTCGAACCGCTATCCCAACTTATCAACACCCACCAATTAACCGCAAACAAATGTTTTGTAATCTGTCCAGCTTAATTAAATGTGTGTCGGCGCTATTGTCTAGTAAAAAACTACCGAAGTCGATACGGCTACGAATAAGGGAAATATACAATCTTCTTAAGTGGTTGGGATGAACACCCCACCCAGGACCAACTAAAACCCTAAAAATATTAATCAATTTAAGCACTCGATCACGGACTTCACTAACATGTTTCTTCCATCGAAGGCTTCTATCCAGCCACAATCCTAGGTACTTGACGTGGTCTACTAACTCTAACCTAGTACCGTTTAAACATATTTCTATAACTGGCCTTCTAAAACCTCTACTAAATAAACAGATTTTACTTTTGGCGGGGGAAATGTTTAATCCTACTTGTGTCAACATGCTGTTGATGATATCAAGTGCAGACTGGATCTTGCGTACGCCCTCGCTAACAGAAGAACACTGCGAAGTCATCCGCGTACTGGCATATACAAATGTTGTTTTGCACACGTTTACAAATGTCAGACGTTACTATATTAAATAATATTGGGGATAATGGATCACCCTGAGCTAGACCAGTACCGGAATGTCTACTAATAAAGCTATTACCAATTTTTATTTTGAGTACTCTTCTATGGAGAAAGTTCCATAGATATTTACAGATACGGTAACCAACTTTAAAGCTATCTAAAACATTTATTAAAACAGAATTATTTACATTATTGTAAGCATTATCTATATCTAGAAAACAACCCATAGTGGAACAACCCTTGGAGAAACCAGTTTGAATTGTGGTGATTAAGCAGCTTAAGCCGTCTAAACACGACCTACCTCTACGGAAGCCAACTGTATTCACAGAAAATGTGTTATTTTTTTCAAAAAACCATTCCAATCTTCTGTATAAAATATAATGGAAAATTTTGCAAATGCACGACAGTAACGATATAGGTCGGAGTGAAGAAGCGTCACTAGGGTCACGACCAGGTTTTGGAATAGGTACAATACAAATGTCGCGCCACTGATATGGAACAAAACTATGATGAAAAAAGTAATTAAATAAAGTAAGTAATACAGATTTACCTACATCAGGTAAGTTTTTAATCATAGAATAAGATATATCGTCGCATCCAGGAGATGTATCCTTAGATTTAATACATTTATCTAGCTCCTGAATAGAGATCTCACATTCTAATGTAGGGTTACTATGGTAAATGGTAGGGGTCGGTGGGGACACATAATCGGGTGTTAAGGAATTTAAAAGATTTGTGGCACTTTGAGCGTCCACAAAATGTCTAGGCGAACGGTAACCTTTCAGCCATCTCATTTTGCGCCACATTTCACTAGACGATGTAGTGTGATCAACCGAGGAACAAAACTTTTGAAAGTTCATTCCCCTAGCCTGTCGGATTAACCTTTGGGATGTATTTATCCTACCATTAAGAGTATCTAGGTTTTGGGGTATGGGATTACGTCTGAACTTAGATAAAGCTAACCTACGATGCGCTACAGTTTGTGACAGTTCGGCAGTCCAGTATGGTTTTGGAGTGAAATTTGAAGTAGGGTTTTGATTAAATTTAAACATAGGAATGAATTTATTAGCAGCGTCATTCAAAATATCTAAAAATGAATCATACGCTTTTTGGGGGTCATTCGGTAAACATAAATTTAGAAATTTTTCTTCTAGATATTTTTTATATGAAGTCCAGTCTGCTTTTAAAAAAATTCTTTTAATAACTGAGGGAAGGAATGACGTACACAATGTTGAAAGTTTAATAATTAAATGGTCGCTGCCTAGATTTTCATTTAAAACGGTCCAATTGAAGTTTAACGCAATATCTATGGAAACCAGTGAAATATCTGGGGAAGATTGTTGTAGGTTGTTATCCACTAAACGAATTCGCGTATGTGTTCCATCGTTCAAAGAAATAAAGTTGTTGTCCATTAGTGAGTCGTGAATAAGACTGCCTCTGCGGTCAGTTTTATAGGACCAACTAGCGTGATGGGCATTGAAGTCACCTAGAATTAACGTGTTGGATGGCCATAATGAAAACCGACTATCCCAGTCCTGCTGAGTGGTTACGATTCTTGATGGACAATAAACTGAAACGATATTCTCAAACGAGCCACAGTTAAATACTTGCACGCACACTACCTCAATACTGTGTTAGTGACGAGAACGCGACGCAGCTGCGACTTAACAGAATTGTGTACTATAATAGCTACACCACCGTATGAGTCATCCCGGTCCACGCGATAAACATTAAAACCACTAACTTTAAAATTACATTCTGGCTCAAGCCACGTCTCACTAAGGGCAGCAATATGTACTTTTTCCTGACACAAAAGTTCTTGAAACGATGCTAACTTTGGCTTAATACTTTGGGCATTCCACTGCAAGATATTTAACTTAAGTGATTTGTTAGCCATCGCAAGGAATAAAAAAGTTAAACAATGCTTTTATCCACGGCCATTCTGAAACAAAACTCACTGACACTAGGGTTAACCATTCAAGGCACAACTGGAAGACACACCTTATCTTGAAGATTAAACCTGTCTTTTTGAGGTAGATAACTTCCTTTATTCTGGCCCACAGCTCTTTGAAAGAAGGACATTTATCTTTACCCTCGTCATCAACGGGCAATTGATGAACGTCTCCTTCGTCTGCATCTGCATTCCAGAACATCCAGTCTTCTTTTAGTGGGCTCTTTTTATTTTTCGGAGGCTTTGGGGTATCATTGTTCCTACTAGACGTGGAAGGGGTCTGTATCTTGTGGACTGTGGCCTTTGTTTGAACTACTTTGGCAAAGGTAGGAATTCGGGTTTGTAAAGAGCCGTCTTCGGGAGGTATGGAAGAAGAACGATTTTCTTGAGCTGCCGGAGCTTGATGAGGGATGATAGTTTCGGGGGGGGTGGGTTTTTCGGGGGGCACATAACATTCTAGGGCTTTTCTATAAGTACATCCAAACTCTGACATTATTTCTCTCAATCTTCTTTCTTTCTTGTAAACCGGACAGGACCTGCTGAGCGATATGTGGTTACCCTTGCAGTTAACACACGAAAACATTAACGTATCACAATTGTCATGATGCCCACCACACTTCGGGCACACCACGTTTTTCGAGGGGCACATTTTCCGCACATGTCCTAACCTCCAACATTGGGAACATTGTGAAACTTGGTGTATGTAAGGCATACTTTAATATTTACATACCCGAACTATAAATGTAAATGTAAATGATCACCCTCAAAGCACAGTCGAAGGGTTTCGCTGGGGCACCAACCACCTTCATCCCTGTTGCGACGGTCTAGCCTCTTGAATGATAAAAGCTTTGCGGGGGCCGGACATGAAATATTTTTCAAGATCTCGTCATCCGTGAAATCGACGTCTACATCCTTGATTAAGCCATAGCAGATAGACAATTCCATGGCCTTCTGGAACCTCCATCCTTTCTCCAAAAGCTTCTCGCACATGACAAAATTCTGAGCAGCCGATTCACACTTAAATTGGAAGCGTATTTTAAAAGGGTTTAAATATTTAACTTCTCTTATCTTAGAAATTTTATTTTCTTTCAAAATACGTGCCATTGCAAACTGTTTCGGAAGGCGGTCTTTATGTGAAACGTATACCTCGTACTTTTCCTCTTTTATAGAATGTGAGCTTCCGTGACAGATCTTTTTTTTACTCGTCTTAACTTCTTTCCAGCCTTCTTCCTCTTCAGTACTGTCTTCTCTTTCCCTCTTTTCCCCTTTTTCCTCTTTGTTTTTACCGTCATCTGATGATGACGGTAAAAACGATACGACGGTGGATATTAATGATTTAATATCCATGTCCGAAGAATCATTCAATAAGCTCTGTATATCATTAGCAGTGATAGGAATAGGTAGTGCTTATTAGCCTAAACTTCGAAGAACAGAGACAAGAATCGGAGACTTCCTTAGACTATATTTTTTTCCAGGACATCACGTAAGTAGGTACATCAAAAATTAATGTTATTTGGAATAAGTAATTGGTCTATGTTTACCTAAAGTTTACGACTAGACATAATATAACACAGTCGTTACAACCATCGAAATTTCTGAAAGTTTTCTTTTTTCAAGAACATTTTGGAAACGAATTATTCATCATAAAACTATGAAACGCTATCTTTGTCAAGGAGCCGTACACGTTTTGAAGTAAATATCTACTTTCAAGCTCGCTCTCGGCCACGTTTGTTGAAATTTCTAAAGTTCAAGTGATTTATCATTTCAAAAACAAAAGGTATTTGGATTTTATCTTACTAAAATATATTTCTAAAGTATATTTCAAAATTTGCAAAATTCTAAAATAATAGCCGGGTCACATTGTTTAGTAACACACTTAAACTTTAAAAACATCATTTAATCTTTATTGCACCGAAAGTACAATGGGCGGACTTTTATGGCTGCGCATTTAGTTATCTACTCTTAGAATTTACAAAAAAAAAACTCGCCGTGGTCGCATAATAAAATATAGTCTAAGGAAGTCTCCGATTCTTTTCTCTGTTCTTCTTCGAAGTTTAGGCTAATAAGCACTACCTATTCCTATCACTGATCATTAGGGAATGCGGGAGTATCACAGCGCGGTGAAGCAATTACGTCATCATTCATGGCGCGATCGTGAAAGGCACACGCAGCCGGTAGGTCCGGCGCACACCTGTGGCACGTGTCACTGCAATGCGTAAACAACTCTTCGAGCACCGAGGATAGTAATTAGATACGCAACAAAAAACACAACCAGACCGCACGAGTGCCGGTACGGCTATGTTCCGCGCTAGTTAAAACTGTGTTACGGCAAGGTAAGATTCTCGTTCGATGATTAATTTTCAATCGTATCGTAATAAACATAAAACACATTTTTGCTAATAGTTTTTCCTTACAATGAGAAATAGACGTCGATGACGACTAACAAGTTTAACGTAAACAAGTAGCATATGCAAAATAACTAGACAAGCATGATGCGTAAAAAATAAAAACGAATTTTAGATTTAAATGTTGGAAATGTAGATATAATTTAGTATTGAAACGTACATTTTGGGTATGTGTGTTGTGTATGTGTTACTTATCTTATCTTAAATATATAAAAGAAGAAACTGACTGACTGACTGACTGACTGACTCATCTATCAACGCACAGCCCAAACCGCTGAGTCTAGAGATTCCAAATTTGGCAAGTAGGTTCCTTATGTGGTCTAGGGGTGCACTAAGAAAGGATTTTTCAAAATTCACCCCCTAAAGGGGTTAAACGGGGCTCCAAAGTTCGTATGGGGAAACAAGATTAGTTAGACTATTTTATTCGAAACTTCACAGGAGTGCTCTTATTGATAAATGAGTAGAAACGGGTTTCAGGTTTTTTCAGATTTCAACCCCTAAGAGGGGGAAATGGGGTGGCAAAGTATAAAAATCAATGCACAGCCCAAACCGCTGGGTCTACAGATTCCAAATTTAGCATGTATGTTCCTTATGTGGTCTAGAGGTGCACCAAGAAATATTTTTTTAAAAATTCACCCCCTAAAGGGGTTAAACGGGGCTCCAAGGTTGTATGGGGAAACACGATTAGTTACACTATTTTATTCGAAACTTCACAGGAATGCTCCTATTGATAAATGAGTAGAAATGGATTTCAGGTTTCTTCAGAATTCAACCCGTAAAAGGGGGAAGTGGGGTGGCAAAGTATAAAAATCAATGCACAGCCCAAACCGCTGAGTCTAGAGATTCCAAATTTGGCACATTGGTTCCTTATATAGTCTAGGGGAGCACTAAGAAAGGATTTTTCAAATATCACCCCCTAAGGGGGTTAAACGGGGCTCCAAAGTTTGTATGGGGAAACATGATTAGTTACACTATTTTATTCGAAACTTCACAGGAGTGCTCCTATTGATAAATGAGTAGAAACGGGTTTCAGGTTTTTTCAGAATTCAACCCCTAAAAGGGGGAAATGGGGTGGCAAAGTATACAAATCAATGCACAGCCCAAACTGCTGAGTCTAGAGATTCCAAATTTGGCACATAACTTTTTTATGAAGTTTAGGGGTGCATTTAGAAATAATTTTTCAAAATTCATCCCATAAGGGGTTGAAACGGGAGTCCAAAGATTACATGGGTAAATAAGGTAAGTTAGACTACTTTATTTGAAATTTAACAGGGGTACTATTATCGACAAATCAGTTAACATTTGTGTTTCAGGTTTTTTCAGAATTCAACCCCTAAAGGGGGAAATGGGTAACAAAGTCTGAAAATCAACATAGGTATTGTTTGTATGGTGTATCGGGTCGGGTGTATTTCAAAAACAACGATTTTAAGATTAAATGTGGCGGACCTGAAATACCATCATCCCCTGTAACGTTGGGGTGCGATGGGGTTGAAATGTCTAAAAATCAATATGGGTGTCGATACCGAGATTATCAGGGGTGCTGATTACGAATATGGCATTTATTTTGAGATCCAGAAGATGGTGGATTCGACTTCTACATACAGGTTACTGTTGATTTATTGTGATGATTGTGATAACGATGATGATGATTGTGATAATGATGATGATGATTGTGATGATAATGATTGTGATTACGATGATGATGATTGTGATAACGATGATGATGATTGTGATAATGATGATGATGATTGTGATTACGATGATAATGATTGTGATTACGATGATAATGATTGTGATTACGATGATGTTGATTGTGATAATGATGATGATGATTGTGATGATGATTTTGATTACGATGATAATGATTGTGATTACGATGATGATTGTGATAATGATGATTGTGATTAAGATGATTATGATTGTGATAACGATGATGTTGATTGTGATGGTGATTTTGATAGTGATTGTGATTGTGATGGTGATGGTGATTTTGATAGTGACGGTGATTGTTATGGTGATAGCGATGGTGATGTGGATTGTGATGGTAATTGTGATGGTGATGGAGATTGTGGTGGTGATTGTGATGGTGATTGTAATTGTGATGGTGATGGTGATTGTGATGGTGATTGTGATAGTGATGGTGATTGTGTTAATGATTGTGTTTACGATGATAATGGTTTTGATAACGATGATGGTGATTGTGATAGTGATTTTGATGGTGATGGTGATTGTGATGGTGATTGTGATGGTGATTGCGATGGTGATTGTGATGGTGATTGTGGTGGTGATGGTGATTTTGATAGTGACGGTGATTGTTATGGTGATAGCGATGGTGATGTGGATTGTGATGGTAATTGTGATGGTGATGGTGATTGTGGTGGTGATTGTGATGGTGATGGTGATTGTGTTGGTGATTGTAGTTTTAATAGTAAAGGTGATTGTGATAATGATTGTGCTTACGATGATAATGATTTTGATAACGATGATGGTGATTGTGATAGTGATTTTGATGGTAATTGTGATGGTGATGGTGATGGTGATTGTGATTGTGATTGTGACAGTGATGGTGATTGTGATAATGATGAAGATGATTGTGATTACGATGATAATGATTGTGCTTAAGGGGTTAGTGATTGTGATGGTGATGTTGATTGTGATAGTGATTGTGATAGTGATGGTGATTGTGATAATGATTGCGGTTGTGATAGTGATGGCGATTGTGATCATGATGATTGTGATTACGATGATAATGATTATGATAACGATGATGGTGATTGTGATAGTGATTTTGATGATAATTATAATGGTGATGGTGATTGTGATAGTGACGGTGCTTGTGATGGTGATAGCGATTGTGATGGGGATTGTGATGGTGATTGTTATGGTCATGGTGATTGCGATTGTGATAATGATTGTGATAATGATGGTGGTTGTGATAGTGTTGGTGATTGTGATGGTGGTTGTGATAATGATGGTGACTGTGATAATAATGGTGATTGTGAAAATGATTGTGATAATGATGGTGGTTGTGATAGTTATGGTGATTGTGATAATTATTGTGATAATGATGGTGGTTGTGATAGTGATGGTGGTTGTGATAGTGATAGTGATGATGATTGTGATGATAATGAAATTTGTCACATAGATAGTTTATAACCTGGATTAACATGTAGGACACTATTTATCCCTTTAGTATGATTCAGTGGGACAGTTACCGAACTACACGCGGGCGTGTTGTAGATAGTAAACTAAAAGGCCATTTATCAAAGCTATGTATGTGGCATAGAGCATACTGTGACTGACACAAAGAACTTGTCTTTGCTTTTTCTTATGTAACGTGTGTCTACTTTTAAATAAATCTTTTCGCATCTTACTATATAATATTATTTTCCAAACAATAATCCAATAGGTTATGGGCCCAGGACACTATCAGGAAAAATAATAGTAAGATTTCTTCTGAAACTGCGCAATCCGCTAAAGTGAAAAAAGTCGGCCGGTGTGACCGGTGTACTTTGTGACCTACACAATGGCGTCTTCAACTAATTCGTCAGGTACGTCTTCTTCACTGAATCAAATTGATAAATTACGTGGTTTAGAGAACTATGGAACATGGAAATTTATTATGAAAATGACTTTGGTTCATGAAGACTTGTGGGATTGCGTCGAGAGCAACGGAAAATGTGATGAAAAGAAGACACAAAAGGCACTGGCAAGGATATGCCTGTCCGTAAATTCAAATATATTTCCGCAAATTCGCTATTGTAAGAACGCGCAAGAAGCGTGGTCTAACCTTGAAAAGGCTTTCGAGGATAAGGGGCTGTGTCGAAGATTATCATTACTACGAATGCTGTTTAGTACAAAACTCGGCGGTGATGGTATGAGCAGTTACCTCAGTAAGATAGTTGAATTATCACAACAATTACAGGATATAAACTGTCCTCTTGATGATGATTTTGTGGCGGTAATTATGTTAAGCGGACTGACGGGTGACTATGATCCTCTAATAATGGCTCTAGAAAACTCTAATATCAAGCTATCCAGTGATGTAGTAAAGGCAAAGTTGTTACAAGAATCTCAACGTCGTGATAAGCCAGACGAGAGTGCAACCGCACTATCTGCATCACGTAACACATCAAGAAAACCTCCAAAATGCTATAGATGTAAGAAAACGGGACACTTTATTAAGGATTGCCCGAAGCAGAGTAAGAACGTCAACAAGGAAACTTCGAAAGTACTGTTGACGGCACTGTCTGTCAGCATCGAGTCAAGTGAGTGGTATATTGATAGTGGAGCAACGGCCCACATGTGTAATAATAAAAATGCCCTAGTTAATTTTGTGCATAGTAAGCCTATGATTGTAACAGTAGCCAATGGTGAAAAATTAGAGACTGCAGGATGTGGCAATGTCAAGGTTCAGCTCAAAGACTGTATAAGGATAATTAGTAATGTATATTATGTACCTAAGCTGTCTGCCAACCTATTGTCTGTCAGTACCTTAGTAAGTAAAGGGTACAAAGTAGTTTTTGATGCTCAAAAATGTCATGTTTATGACGGAAATGATGTTTTAGCTTCAGGAAGTTTAGATGCAGGGGTCTACAAGTTAGACATGTGTCAGACTCAGTGCTCAGAGAGGGGTACTATTAAATCATCAATAACGTCAGTGACATCAGCTCTAGAAGCAGTCTTTAAGGCTGCTTGTTCGCCTACATCAAAGGAAAGGATTTCGGTAGCATCGCAGGAAACCTGGCATCGTCGTCTCGGACACTTAAACTCCAGAAGTATGGCACTTCTTAAACAAGGTATGGTCAAAGGTATTAATTACGACTCTACAGCTTTTCAGCCATGTATTGCGTGTGTTAGATTAAATATATAGATAATATTAATAAATAAAATTCAAGCAATTATATGGCAAGTATTTATTATAAATAAACCCTTTCAACAAGATAAAGCTTCATTAACCTCAATACCAAATCTTTGTTATCCAAGAAGGTAAATTATAATTTATTTTTCAACAAATATCGAACATGAAATAATAATATCAGAGATGTCGTTAGTACTACTAGTTTTTAAATTTATCATTACCCATTGATATCATTATTTATTTAATTCACACAACATTTCAGGAGAACACAACATAACTTATACTAAAAGTCCTAGTTACACATTTGATTTTAAAATAATTTATGGAACAGGAAGAATACTTAACTGGTGATCTGCTTGGTCCGACAGCTTGACAAAGAAAGTGCTTTAATTCGTGTTACAACCGTTTTTATACACAAAATTAGCGGCAAACTGTGGCGCCAAACTATACCGACCAATAGAATTTTTATAAATCAAGCGGATATGTCAAAACAATTTAATAATATTAACTCCACAGGAAGTGAATGACTCAAGTTAAATCCTTATTATTATACTAAAGGAAATTATAATTTAAATAATTCAAACGGATGTTTAAATAAACTGTCCTCTTGATGATGATTTTGTGGCGGTAATTATGTTAAGCGGACTGACGGGTGACTATGATCCTCTAAAAAAAGACTTTTTTTTTTCGCTAGCATTAATGATCTCATCCGTCGTGCTCTTGCCACCGCCGGGGTGCCAGCTGTATTAGAACCCACTGGCTTGGCACGCGTCGATGGCAAGAGACCAGATGGTATGACCATAATGCCATGGAAGTTGGGTAGGCCTTTGGTGTGGGACGCAACTTGCGTCGACACCCTTGCGCCATCCCATCTTCCTAGCACAGTGTGCTGCGCTGGGGCGGCTGCTGCAGGTGCTGAAAACCTCAAACGGCGCAAATACAATAATTTAATTGGTAATTATGTGTTTGAGCCGTTTGGGGTTGAAACACTAGGGCCATGGGGTCCGAGTGCCCACCTAGTTTTTCGAGAAATCGCCAAGCGGTTGGTCGACTGTTCACGTGACCAGAGGGCGGGCCTATTTTTTGGCCAAAGAATCAGCATTGCCATCCAACGTGGCAATGCTGCCAGCCTTCTGGGCACGTTTCCTGTTGACAGCGATGTGGACGAATTTTTCGACGCCCTGTAACCCTTTTTGATACTTGTAAATATTTTTATTTCTATTATAATTATAGTATGTAAATAATGTAAATATTTCTGAAAATAAACATAACAAAAATATGTAAAAAAAAAAAAAAAAAACCTGAAAAAAAAAAAAAAAAAAAAAACGGATGTTTCAAAATAAATCCTTTCTACCAACATAGAAACTTAAAGCAAGGTCAACCGGAAACACAATATTTTAAATAAATCGAAAGGAAGTAACAAGATAAAATCTTTATATAAATGAATCGAAAAACTATAATTATGTTATGAAATAAATATTGTAATAAACAAATAGTGTAAAGGCGGTTTTAACAATCATTTTATGGTTTGAATCAAGGAAATTTAAAAACATAGTGCTAAAAATTACAAAAATAATTAAAAAGATATAACACGGCCATTCTGATATGTACTTCGTTCTCGAAGTACATTTTTTGATAAAACAATTCATCAATCACAGAACATAAGAAAAACAAAGAGTTATTTATCTATAAACATTTTTCATTAAGATATAACATGGTCATTTTGCTGTGTACCTGGTCCTTGAAGTACATTTCTGGCAATCAAATTCTTTGGTTTTAAAATGGTATATTATTGGCACAGCCACAGGCACAGCCACAGGGACAGCCACAGGCACAGCCACAGGCACAGGCACAGCCACAGGCACAGCCACAGGCACAGCCACAGGCACAGCCACAGGCACAGCCACAGGCACAGCCACAGGCACAGCCACAGGCACAGCCACAGGCACAGCCACAGGCACAGCCACAGCCACAGGCACAGCCACAGGCATAGCCACATTTGATTATTTATAATTAATCAGTATTAAGAGACTTAAATAGCATCTTCAACAATAGCATTCTCATAGACCATTTCACCTGGCCAAAATCGTAGCTTGTCCTTAGAAATTACAAGATTCCTTTGACCTCTGCCTCGCAAACCATAACAATCATTATCTAAAATCTCGCGAATTTCGTACGGTCCCCTAAATTTTGGCTTTAGCTTTTCGTGACGTCTATGATCCTGGTAAACATACACAATATCCCCAACATGATAGGTTTTTTTCTGACGGCGTACTGCATCGAAACGTTCTTTAAATTTTTGAGCTACTACCCTGAGACGATTGTGAGCGAGTTCTCGATCTGCTCGAATGTCAAAATCTTGTTGCGCGGCGTGATCACCATAAAGTTCGTTCAAGCGAGCCTGAACACAAGGTATATTTGCATTACTTCCAACTAGTAGTCGTATAGGGGAAAAACCCGTGGATTTTTGAATGGTAGTATTTATGGACTGCTGTACTTTCCATAATTCGTTCGGCCAATCTGACACATTACTACACCTAGTAGTCAACATATTGATTACGGTTGAGACGTATCTTTCGGCTTGACCGTTTCCTCGTGGTGTTCCGGTGGCTATCATATGGCGCTCTATTTCTAAGTCTTGAAATAACGAACGTACTAAATTGGAGCTAAAGTTAGTGCCGCGGTCAGCGACTACTAACGATGGGGTACCAAATAGGCTAATCGTGTCTCGAATCACAGGTACTAACTCAGCGGCTCCCAAGGTCTTAAGCTTTTTCAGGATGCAGAATTTAGTAAAGCCGTCAATAACTAGCAAGATATACTTATAACCATCTGTTGATGGTGGGAAAGGCCCAGTACAATCCAAGTGAATAGTGTGAAAAGGTACCGCTGACTTATATATTGGGTGTAACAGCCCTTCTTTTGGGCCCGAATGACCTTTTCGCTCTATACAAATTAAGCAATGGTATAAATATTTTTTCACAAATGCTGCCATAGATGGAAACCAGAAATTTTCTCTAATCTTATCTAACGTTTTATAAAAACCTACATGACAATTTTCGTCATGAAACAGTCTCAACAAAGGAATTCTATTGTTTTTGGGAACAAACAACTTAGGTGAAGCGTTCGGATCAGCTTTGTAATACAATAAATTATCTAATACGACGTACTGATTTTCATCCAAATCTCCTACCTCAGCCCGTTGAATTAACGAAAGAGTTTCTGGGTCATTCTGCTGTGCTATTTCAAGCCAAGATCGAGAGTCATTGGAAATTAAGTTAGCTGAATGGAGCGAACAATCGGGAGTAGTCGTGATGGGTATCTCAACAGGGTTACGACTAAAAAAGTCCACGTGGCTGATGAATTTGCCTTTCCTGTAGACTATCTCAAAATCGAAGTCCTGTAGATATGTCCACCAACGTGCTACTCTTGGGGATAAATCTTTCTTATTTGCCGTAGATTTAATAGCATTACAATCAGTTATGATCTTAAATTTAATACCTAATAGGTAAACTCTAAATTGTTTTATGGAATTGTATATAGCCAACGTTTCTAGGTCATAAGAACTATATCTAGATTCAATTGAAGACGTACGTTTACTAAAATATGCTACGACTTTACTGACATTATTATTATCTTTTTGTAATAGAATGGCACCGTATCCTAAAGAACTAGCATCCGTATGTAATTCGGTCGGCAAATTGGGATTATATATGCTAAGTAAGGGTTTAGAAGTTAAACATTGTATTACATAATTACGGGCAGCCTCTTGTTCAGATCCCCATTCCCATTTTTAATTGATACTGGTTAATTTGGTAATACAAGCTGTTCGGGGAGCGAATTCAGGAATAAATTTCCGGAAGTAGCTGGCGAGGCCCATAAACTGGCGCACTTGCTTAACAGTTCTAGGTGTAGGAGAATGAACTAGGGCCAAGACCTTATCGTCACTTGGTCTGACTCCCTCTTTTGATATTTGCCGACCCAAATAATGGATTTCATTTACGAAGAATTTGCATTTCTTTAGGTTTATGGTAAATCCGGCTTCAGAAAGTGCTTCTATTGTTAATCCTAAATATGAAAGACCCTCTTCAATACTAGTAAATGGAATCAATAAATCATCAATGTATGTTAGCAAAAATTTTAAATGTTGAACCGCTTTGTTTATTGACCGTTGAAAGACAGCTGGACCATTACAAATACCGAAAGGCATTTTTAAAAATTCGTAATGTCCATCGGGTGTTACGAAAGCTGTAAATTTTATTGAATCAGGAGCTACAGGAATTTGATAGAACCCATTTTTCATATCTATAGATATAAAGAACTTGGCATTACCCAAACGGTCGATTTGGTCTTCTATTAATGGTAGTGGGTACCTGTCTTTTTCTATCATTTTATTTAACGAACGATAATTTTTTTTACAAGCAAAATCGGGCTAGCGAATGGGGAGTGACTCTCGCGAATGATCTGTTTATCAAGTAAATCTTTAACCATTATGCTTACTTTCTGCCTTTCAACGGGGGCTAACCTATACGGTCTGTAATTTACTATTTCATCATTCTTTAATCTCAAATTTAATTGGCCAGTTTGGACATTTCCAATATAAGTAGGTGTAGGCAAAACGTTAGGGTATGTTTTGAATATTTTAATAATACTTTTTTTGTAAATTTGTGTCCAAATTCTGTATGCAAGATCGTAGCTCCTCAAAAGAATCACATGGATTATCATTAGCAAGGTATACAGTTGCAGCAGGAGACAGTTCTTTCCATGCTAGTCTACAACCTTCAGAATCTACAGTAATTGAATGTCAGGGTGTCTAACCACATTCCTACCAATAAGAAGATCATATGGAAAATCTTGGTCACGGGCCACATGTAAATCTAGTTCTATACATACGTCTTCAAATTTAACTAGCACTGTGATAATTGCAAAAATATGTATTTTACCGTTACCTATTCCATTAACGTACATTGAGTATGGTAAAAATTTATAATTTAGTCGTTTAGCGATAGATTCCCGTATAATGCTACAACTTGCTCCTGTATCGACGATAGAATTAATTGACACGTCGCGGATGGTGACATTAGTAGGCTTAAAATTTGAAACATTCCATATAGTATCGACTCGAACATCTAGTCATTGTTTTTTCTCAGGGTTTAATTGCAGTTTGTCCGAATTCAAACGATTAAAAAAGCAAGTAGTTGAGTCATGTCCTATCTTCTTACAAACTGTACATTTTTTTATATTCTGAGGTAAAGAAGATGGTTCGCTAGTTTTAACACACTGTGAGCGGAAATGTCCCTTCTCACCACATTTAAAACATTTTTTTTCCTCTTAGAATATTGGCTTGAAACGCTTATTTGGTCCGGACAAATTTTCGGGCGATTGATCTAATGATCGCTTTTTAGTCTTTATGTAGGCAGAAAACAAAGCTATTAATTCTGAAGTTGTTTTGACGCTACTGTTGAAAGATGCCATTTTCACATTATTGTCTCGAATACCCCCACATACCAGTTCTATTAATTGAGATTCAGAAAATACAATTTTAGTGTTCTTCAATAATCTAATCTTCTCTCTTGCATACTCGCAATATGAGTCAGCAGAGTCCGAACAATAAGTTACAGCTTTGTACAATCGTTCAGAGAGATTTTTCTTCTCCGGGTACAGTGAAATTAATTCAGCACAGAAAATTTCCCATGATCGACCATCCTGGGGTTGCCAGGACTCGTACCATACTAAAGCAGAGCCCTTGAGGGCCTTACCTGCTTTTGCAACTTTTGCTAAACTGCTCCAGCCAAACTCTTCTCCAAGCTTGTCAATGTCTGCGCACCACGCTGCTGCACCGCTGTCGGTGATAACTGGATCGAATATCGGGAGAGCCACGTCATCCTGCCGATTCTTGCTGGATACCGCTTCTTTGATAGCAGTAAGCAGCCCTCGAAGAATCTCTTGATCCATTTCGGTAGCGACAAAAAAACCTGAAAAGATAGTAATATTAGTATGGCACTTGGAATCCCACTTCTGATGTTAGATTAAATATATAGATAATATTAATAAATAAAATTCAAGCAATTATATGGCAAGTATTTATTATAAATAAACCCTTTCAACAAGATAAAGCTTCATTAACCTCAATACCAAATCTTTGTTATCCAAGAAGGTAAATTATAATTTATTTTTCAACAAATATCGAACATGAAATAATAATATCAGAGATGTCGTTAGTACTACTAGTTTTTAAATTTATCATTACCCATTGATATCATTATTTATTTAATTCACACAACATTTCAGGAGAACACAACATAACTTATACTAAAAGTCCTAGTTACACATTTGATTTTAAAATAATTTATGGAACAGGAAGAATACTTAACTGGTGATCTGCTTGGTCCGACAGCTTGACAAAGAAAGTGCTTTAATTCGTGTTACAACCGTTTTTATACACAAAATTAGCGGCAAACTGTGGCGCCAAACTATACCGACCAATAGAATTTTTATAAATCAAGCGGATATGTCAAAACAATTTAATAATATTAACTCCACAGGAAGTGAATGACTCAAGTTAAATCCTTATTATTATACTAAAGGAAATTACAATTTAAATAATTCAAACGGATGTTTCAAAATAAATCCTTTCTACCAACATAGAAACTTAAAGCAAGGTCAACCGGAAACACAATATTTTAAATAAATCGAAAGGAAGTAACAAGATAAAATCTTTATATAAATGAATCGAAAAACTATAATTATGTTATGAAATAAATATTGTAATAAACAAATAGCGTAAAGGCGGTTTTAACAATCATTTTATGGTTTGAATCAAGGAAATTTAAAAACATAGTGCTAAAAATTACAAAAATAGTTAAAAAGATATAACACGTGTATTGAGGGCAAGCAAAGTAAATTACCGTTTCCCAAGAAGTCATACACAAGAGCTTCTGAAGTTTTAGGTTTGGTACATACAGACCTGTGTGGTCCTTTACCTGTTGCGTCTTTTAGTGGTGCCAAGTATTTTCTTTGTTTCATCGATGACTATAGTAGAAAAACATTTGTGTATTTTCTCCGAACAAAAGATGAAGTGTTTGAGCATTTCAAACATTTTAAAGCTATGGTTGAAAATGAAACCAACCAGAAAATTAAGATTCTCCGTAGTGACAATGGTGGTGAGTTTGTTAATATAAAATTACAGACTTTGTTGAAGATTAATGGCATCAAGCATCAAACTACGGTCCCTCACTCGCCACAGCAAAATGGAGTGGCTGAGCGTGCAAATAGGACCATTCTAGAGAAAGCGAGATGTATGCTGCGAGATGCTAAGCTTGACAATAAATTCTGGGCAGAAGCGGTCAACACTGCAGTCTACTTGAAAAACAGAAGCCCAACTAAAGCTGTCCCTGGATTAGTTCCAGAGGAGAAATGGACCAATAAAAAGGTGAATATTAATAATTTACATATATTTGGCTGTATTGCATATGCTGTTTCTCACACTCGAAAGAAACTGGATTCCAAGAGCAAACAATACATATTTGTAGGTTATTGCGAAGATACGAAAGGTTACAGGTTGATAGAACCTGATTCGTTTAAGTGTATTAAGGCAAGAGATGTCAAATTCTTGGAAAATACATTTATTGCTGACTTAGCAGATAGGTCACATGATGATATTTATAAAAACATGAGCTCATTAAATCTAACTAGTTCAAGTATCGGGCAAACTGCAGAGCCACAGTCTGATTCCAATGAGAATTCAGGAACTGATGATTCTCCTGAGCACTCTGAGACATCTTCAACAAAGAGGCGTGCAAGGGAGACAAGTATTATCACAGTAAGTGACTCTGAGAGCGGGAACAGTTCTGATGCAAATGATACTTTAGATTCAACTTACATTCCAGGAGAATCGTCAATAGAAGATGCACTGGCATCATCAGATTATGAAGATTCAATGATGTTGAATGGGTCTGCACAACTAGTATGTAGATTAAGCAGTATTGATGAAGAACCGGAGACAGTGCAGGAGGCACTGAACGGTCCAGATGCAGCTAAGTGGAAAGAAGCAATAACAGATGAGTATAAGTCTTTTATCAAAAACAATTGTTGGACCCTTACTGAAAAACCAAGTGACCAGAAACCAGTTAAATGCAAATGAATTTTGAAGAAGAAAAGAGGTCTCAATGGTGAATTGTTGAAATATAAGGCACGACTTGTGGCAAAGGGCTACACGCAACAATATGGAGTAGATTATGAAGAAGCATTTTCTCCAGTTGTAAGATACTCTACAATTAGGACTCTGATTGCTATTGCTGCTCAATATAACTTAAATATTGATCATTTGGACGTAAAGACTGCATTCTTAAATGGCGATTTAAAAGAAACAGTTTATATGGAGCAACCAGAAGGTTTTAAGATAAATGGCAAAGAACAATTTGTTTATAAATTAAACAAAGCCATTTACGGATTGAAACAAGCATCTAGAATGTGGTATGAACAAAATTAATGATGTTTTAATGAAGAAATTTGTATTTAGTAGAACATCATCAGAACCATGTGTTTATTTCAAAAGATTACAAAGCGAGATTATAATAATTGCTTTGTACGTCGATGACATCCTTTTGTTCTCATCAAATAATTCATCTTTAAGGGCTAAAGTCAAGAATGACTTGAAAAAGGAGTTTGACATGCATGATCTGGGACCAGCCCATCAGATATTGGGGATGAGGATTTCTAAACAGGGAGATAAGATCACTCTGGATCAGTCAGGTTATATAATGAAAGTCCTAGAGAGATTTCACATGACAGACTGTAAACCTGCGAAAACTCCGATGGAAAAAGGATTAAAGTTAACTGCAAGTCAAGAAAATAATAATAAATATGATTATAGGAATTTAATAGGCTGTCTTATGTATATTACAGTTTGTACCAGACCTGATATTTCTCATGCTGTGAGCGTGCTGAGCCAGTTCAACGAATCTCATTCAGAAACTCATTGGAAAGCAGCTAAGCGTGTGTTGCGCTATCTCAAAGGTACTAAAGATTATTGTTTAATTTTTCAAAAGAGTGAGCTGAATGTCACTGCATATGTAGATGCAGATTGGGCAGGTGACGAAAACGATCGTAGATCTTATACCGGTTTTGTTTTCAAACTTGGTAGTAGCACAATATCATGGGAGAGTAGAAAACAGAAAACAGTGGCTCTCTCTAGCACGGAGGCTGAATATATGTCTTTATCAGATGCCTCTAAGGAGGCTTTGTTTGTTAAAAATTTCTTGCATGAACTACTTGGAAAGTTTAGCAAAATATTGGTTTATAATGATAATCAATCTGCTCAAAGATTATGTACTAATCCTGTGTATCATAGCAGAACAAAACACATAGATGTAAGGCACCATTTCATAAGAGATATTGTTAAAAAGGACAATATTAAAATTGAGTATTTGTCAACTGATGAAATGATAGCCGATATCTTAACGAAACCCTTAACGAAGGAAAAACACGATTTGTTTTTAAAGGATTTAGGTTTATTCAAATTGTGTTAGTTGTATATTTAAAGTGTATAACGTGTTATTTAAGGACCAGTTAGTTGTGTGGTACATCGCCTTTAGTTTAAGGGCAAGTGTTGTATAGAGTAAACTAAAAGGCCATTTATCAAAGCTATGTATGTGGCATAGAGCATACTGTGACTGACACAAAGAACTTGTCTTTGCTTTTTCTTATGTAACGTGTGTCTACTTTTAAATAAATCTTTTCGCATCTTACTATATAATATTATTTTCCAAACAATAATCCAATAGGGCGAAGCCGCGGGCAACAGCTAGTATATACATATATATTAAACGAATGTATACATATACATATTATTCATTATAACGTGGATATAATTTAGATTATACATTTCCACTTTTGAACAATTATACATATAGGTACTTATACGGGGTACAAAATAAACAATAGTATAATCTTATATACATACCTTTACGATTTTTTTAGTCTGTTCGTAGTCCAATTTACGCAGAAACTCATCCAGTGCCTTTTTACAAACATAACTATTCATATCTTTCAGGGGTTTTATTTTGCTGGCACGATTGTACACTAACGGAGCCAGGAAAAAAGAGAAACTCTGGGCAAATGTTGTTTTACATGCCGGGACAACTTAAACATCATGTGATCTTCTGGTAGATTTATTAGACGGTTTTTCACGGATTTGCTGTTTTAAAACTATATTTTGTATAAAAAATTGACGAACGTTTAGGACTTCGAATTCTTTGTATAGTGCAGTCGTTGGATACCTAAATCCTTTGAAATTAATAACTTTCAGAATACATCGGTGTACCCTTTCTATTTTAGTTGCAATTTGAGGTAGTATAGGCTCTTAACATCATGTTTACTCGCCCTTTCTATGACTGCCGTAAAAGTCAAATGGATTGCGGTGCCAAAGGGGCTGACTGCTAACATGCAATTGTCAAAGGAATTTTTAACGTTATCATCATCTGCCTAGCCTTTTCCCTACTATGGACATAGGTTATTTTTATCGCCGGGGTTGCGGGACTGTTCGAAAGAGATACCGTGGCCCTGGAACACAAAGGGGGATGAAGGAACATGGATGGGTTTTAGTCAGTAAAAGTCTGACACTCCCTCTTGCTCCGCTCAGAGCGGGAGGAGTCATTTGATGATTTCCCATCCGAAAAAAAAAGGCTACTTTTATCCCGGTACCACTAGCTTAGCTAATAGCTTCTATAAAAATTGTAAGAATTAAACATTTTTCTTCTTAGCCTAACAACGGATTTTTATGGTTTTCACCAGCATTTAATTTATTACCTAAGGTCGATGTGTGATGTATGTTATCTTATCTTATCTTATAGGTACCTACTCAATATAATATTTAGCTTAAGGGGACTACATGAGATAAACGCGAGTTTTATAATCCAAAAAGCATAATTATGATTCACTGCAATAAACAAAACCAGAAAAATATATGATATTCTTCAGGATATATGCTAGTATGATAGTGTTTTGAAAGCATAATACAACTAATTATACTCGATAAAAAATCACGAACTTATCTCTAAAAATTTCTTTTAACGAGTAAAAACCATACTATAATACATGCGATCATTCTGATTTTTTTGGAGGAGCTCGTGGCAAAATAATAACAGCCGCTCGGGTCGATCGTTAGGTTAAGCCGTGCTTGCCTAGGTTGTCTGTGGATGGGTGACCAACCATTACATACCGAGTTTCCTCCGTGCCTCGGAAAGCACGTTAAGCCGTTGGTCCCGGCTGTCATTTGTAGATCTTTGACAGTCGTTAGGTAGTCAGTGGCCCAAAAAGTCTGACAACCAGTCTTACCAAGGGGTATCGTATTACCCAGTACTAACTGGGTTGTGGAGGTCAGATAGGCAGTCGCTCCATGTAAAATACTGGTATTCAGCTGCATCCGGTAAAACTGGAAGCCGACCCCAATATAGTTGGGAAAAGGCTAGGCAGATGATGATGCATTCTGATTTTTTGGCAAATAATTCTACAAGCAACTTAGTAGCAAAAAAAAAAAAAAAAAAATCTATTGATTGGACTAAAAAAATAAAACAATAGTAGTGTCGATTCTGTTGTGCATAAACTAAACTTAATTTAGGCTATTGCTATCTTTTTCTCTCTAATAAAACGAGAAAGAGACGGACGTAATTTAGAGCTGTCAAATTGAGTTGGAACTAATATTTCCATACAAATGAAGGGTGCACGTAAAAACATGTCGACTAAAACCACAGTGAAGCGCAAGGCATAAACTAGTTTGACATCTCTAACTTAGTTCATAGCTATAGCCGTCCTTTTTACGCACTGCTTTTTAAGTAAAAGATAGCAATAGCCTAAATTCAGTTCAGTTTGTGCACAACAGAATCGACACCATTGTTTTATTTTTTTAGTCCAATCAATAGATTTTTTGTAAATCGCAAAAAAAACACTCATTTCGCTCTATTCGGCCCGCAGTGACTGACGTAACAACCACTTTGTAGTGCAAGCTTATAAGAACATTATTCTTACAGTATTTCAAACGAAGTTTGAACCACCACAAGTAGAGTTGCTAATTTAGCTCCTGAGTCGCTTTTAACAAAAATAAGGAAAAATATCAGATCTTGTGTTACTTTTCAAGATCTTCAATGGAACAACTGGTGTTACCGAATTGCTGCACAAAATCGGGCTGCGAGTGCTGTCTGTGTTCTTGCGTAGACCTCATTTATTGCACACCCCAGTGGTAGCCACAACGTACAGACGGAACTCGTATCTCGTGTTGAGAGCGAGTCGTATGTACACCGCAATCTGCCTGGAAGCTTAGATCGACATTTTCAATACTCGTACCTCTAAATTGAAGAAAACTTTATCCAATAGCTTCTTCGAGCGTAGTTAGTCATTCTTCAGTTTGGTGTTATTTATAGTCTCATAATATTTTTTTGTCATATTATTTATATACTACATGTCGAAACTTGTAATTGGCCATATTTTGTTGAAACTGTTACTCACTGTCTGTTTAGCTGTAAGTTTTCCTATAAATGAAATAAATAAATAAAAATAATGTTGTTTTATAACATTTTCGTTTGGAAATTATTCGATACTTTTGTAGAAGTTCTTACACGTGTATGTCGATTGGTACATTTACATTTCAGAGATTACAAGACCATTTTATTTAAGTAAGAAATATCTTTTCTACATACTTATCTCCAGGGCACGTCCCTTTTAATCTGTTAGTATTTTGTATGAAATATTACGGCTTTTAAAACCCAACAACAACAGCCCATAACGTCCACTGCTGGACATAAGCCTCTCCCATGATGGAAGGAATTTGCCGTAATCTCCACGCTTGGCAGGCGGATTGGAGATCGCATTGATGAAAGACTAACAGAAAACGCTGCTGCCCATTCTCTGGTCTACGGAAGCGCAAGGTGTTCTGCCTCAGACATTAGTCGCCTTATACGACACCCGTCAGTGTAATAGGATGGTTCTATTCTACTCTGCCGGATACCACACGGCTAAACCCAACTTGAACAATATAACTTACATGGTCAAATCGTTCTTTATATTTTACTAGCGGACGTCCCGCGGTTTCACTCGCGTAGTTCCCGTTCCCGTGGGAGTACGGGGATAAAATATAGCCTATGTTACTCAGGGTGAATAGGTAGGGATATAGCTTTCTAATGGTGAAAGAATTTTATCCATTACAAACATACACAAAAATACAAATCTTTCCCCTTTATAATATTAGTGTAGATGATGTAGATTCATAATGCTGTATTTTCTTCTTTTTCACACGTAAATAATTTTTCCTAATGTAACATCACTTTCAAACTTTGTTACTTTGACATAACTTCACGCCTGTAATCCTCAAGGCTTAGACAGATGTATACCACCAGGTGTGTAGGTTCATTAAAATTTTGACAGTTATAGATACCTATTTAAAATCAAAGAAATGAACCGGTCAAAAAAGTAGTTTTTTTGTTGAGAGTGGCCTGATTAACCACTCCGCTAAAATTGTTAAACTTTTTGTGATGCATGCTCGGAGCTTTGGGCCCCTTATATTTAAAGCAATATTTTTTACACCCACATGTAATTTAGCCGTAAGATTTATACGTTCATACATTGTGTAACACACATTAATCTTCCGCTGGGTCACGGAGGGTTAATATTTTCATCTTGTTTAAATACTTACACAAGCAATGGAAGGATATTTTTATTTGAATAGAGTTCCTCTTGTGATTTATATTTACCGAAACCTAATTATTAAATATTATGAAATATGTTTCACAAAAAAACTAAACATTGTGGAAAAAACTTATTAGACAATAAATATTCAGTACAGTATTCTAGTTAACTTTTTTTCTTTTAAATTTCAGTTTCGTCAGTTCAAAAAACAGTGATGTTTCATATATTATATAAAACTGCCTTATCTGCCTAGCCTTTTCCCAACTATGTTAGGGTCGCCTTCCAGTCTAACCATAATCTGCCTAAAGTGCAAAATACAGGGTGTAAAAGACCTCATCACGAAGCCGTCAACCAAGCATTCTGTACATCAAACTAAGTAACTTTACGCAAAAATTATTGCTGGGAAACTACTTTATTTTTTTGGGGTGAAAAATCATGTTTTATGGTAGAACTAAATGTAACGCACTTAAAACATTGTGCTGATGGATAGATTAAATAGTACGGGGGACGTGGAGGTGTTTAAAGTAAAAATCTTACAATAAAAACTTGTATTAAAAAAAAAAGTTGGAACTTTGACCCCCAATATTTCCCTAACTAGAAGGTTCCTAGATGTGGTGAATGATCGCAATGACGGGGAGAATAAGGGCCTTTCGGCTTCGTTAAGAGGTGTTTTACACCCTTTATACGGAACAGCTTGTTTTTTAATAACCGACGAGAAACAATGCTTATGCTTTGCTTTCGAAGATTACCCCCTACATAAGTACAAACTTCAAACAAATTGTACCTTTTTATAATATAAGAATAGATAATACTGAACTGTTGTTTGCCAAATATTTGCCGAAAATAATAAGCGTGCTGGCCATTGTAATTCTGCCAATGAATTCACAAATTGCCTAAATTGTTCCTCCCGTTATTCTTTTGTTCAACACAATTCATAATCTTAAAGGAGTCTGCCCACTACACCGTGAACGTGTCAGGCAAATAAATACTCTTTGTATTGAAAAGTATTTGTGAATATTCACATTAGACCGGGCGTCAACAATTATTGGCGAGAATATTTTGCCGGTGCCAATACGCTCCGTGCATGGCACGCTACGGTGTTGGTTGGTGAGGGAACGGTTTTTTTTTTTGCGGAATGGCATCTCGCAGTTCAACCTAGAGAGGTTGTCGTCTGCTTAACCGGACAATCCTGTGGGTACCTTAAGTGTAAGGCCTCCAGCCAGGGCATAAAACTTACAAACTAAACGACTACACGCTAAGGGCACCCCCTGCGGGGTACGGGCCTCGGCTTAGGGCGTCGCTGGGAGAGGACAACAAGGGGACAGGTTGGATCTGAGTGGTGTCATTAATTAGGGACTGATTTTGAACTACAGGCGCAGCAACGCGGGCTGGCACGAGCAAGGGACGGGGAGGGTTCATATCGGGGCGTCGCGACGGGCCTCGACGGCGAGGACGGAATGACGGCTGTTTGCGTCTGTGCTTTCTAAGCGTGCTAGTTTCCTTCCTGCTCTCCTGGAGGAGGGTAATAGCGTCATCGGGATCGACTAAAGTATGCCTTGGGCGGCGGATCTGACTAATTTGCGAGGGTTCGTAACGGGCGGCCGCTGTGTTGCGGCCGCGGTGTTTAATAGCAGAATCGAAGAAGCGCTTGGATAGGCGCTTCATGAACTGAGCTAACGTGGGGATTTTAAGATTTAAATGTAAACGGTCATTACGGACGTAATAGGGGGCTCCCGTGACTTTACGTAAGAATCGGTTCTGAAGGACCTGCATCCTATGGAGATATCTAGGCTTGGCGTGGGCGTACACGACGCAAGCGTAGGTCATGATGGGACGGATCACGGCGGTATAGAGACGCAATTTGCACCTGAGAGACAATTGGCTCTTTTCCGTAAGTAAGTACTGGAGTTTACCCATCGCTAAAGCAGCTCGGTCACGAGCTGCTTTGATATGTGGCCCAAAGGTCAGATGGTTGTCGAGAATGACTCCTAAGTATTTGGCTTGCTTCTCCCAGGGGATAGGCTTGCCGTACATAGTGATCGGATTGGGGGAAGTGACATTAGTACGCGATCTCGAAAAAAGAACGGCCTGACTCTTATAGGGGTTAACCTCGATTCTCCATTTCCTAAACCAATCGCCTAAGACGTTGGCTGAGGTTTGGAGGGTTTTGGCGATTGCGTTTTTACAGCGACCAATGTAGTAAATGACCGTGTCGTCCGTGAACAGGGATAACTGAGCTTTTTTGCTCTTGGGAATGTCACTAGTGGACAACGTGAATGCGAGCAGAGAGATGACGGAGCCCTGGGGAACTCCGGCGCGAATAGGGTGAGGAGCAGAGAGCGATTTTCCTATGCGGTATCGGAACGTGCGATTCGACAAAAAGTTCCCCAAGATGAGTACGAGACGGTCCGGCACTCCCAGTTGATACAGCTTATATAATAAGCCGTTTTGCCAGACTTTGTCGAAAGCTTTCGCTATGTCGAAGAACAACGCACCCGTCATCGACGAACGCTGGAAACCAGCGCTCAGGTGTTCGACGATGCGATGGGTTTGTTGAATATAAGAGTGTTCGGTCCTGAAGCCGAACTGTTCGTTGGGAATGAGGCTCTTAGCTTCGGCGAAATCTTTGAGGCGCTTGTAAATAAGTCTCTCATAGATTTTTCCGAGTGCTTTCAGGAGACTGATAGGACGGTAGCTCGCGGGGTCCGTCTTGGGTTTACCGGGTTTGGGAATTCCGATAACAGTGGCCTCTTTCCATACTTGGGGGAAGAAGTTGTTACTTAGGGCGCCATTGAAGATGGCTGCCAATAAGACTATTAACTGACCGGGGAGAAGTTTGAGCATCTTGTTAGTGATTCCGTCGGAGCCGGGTGCTTTACGCGGTTTAAGCCCTTTAATGATGTTCCAAATATGAAATATTCTTGATACGTTCTAGTGTTGTCACCCTTCCGTACCTGATACGTTCATATCACGGCATGGCACTGTAGAATATCAATGCGGGTGGTATTCAATTTAAAAAAGGCTATAATACGTTTTAACTTTAATAATTAGTAAAATAGAAATTAATTGAATTGACATACTTTGGAGGACGCCTAAGCTGTCTAAACTTTTCTTGTTCTAATTTCGAATTTATTGTTTATTTCCTTTTTTTACAACGTGCCAGAGTTAATTCTAAAATAACTACGAAGGTTAAGGTCTCTACAGTACGATGTCATGGGCCAAGACCTTTAATACTTGGAATTTTTCACTAAAGAATTTTGTACCTAATCATAGCATTTGTGCCTGTATTATGAAACCCTGTTTAGGGACCAAAAGAGAAAAATAGGTCTCTTTGTTACCATGACGATATTACTTTATGATTAGTTTTTCATTAAGTAAATAATAAGAAAAATAAATATGCAATATGAAATTAGTTTCATTAAAAACCTAGTTTACTTACGTCTGAAACTATAATCCTTTGAGAAAACTATAAGAAAGGGCAACTCATGACATTCACCAAGGTCTATTTTAAGTAACGACGTGGACCAATGAATAGGATTCCGTAGGCAGTTGGGACGTAAATCGAATTAATGGAATGTAAAGGCGATCAGTAGTTGATGCCCACTTTTGTGACATTAAAATTAACACCCTTAAATGTCACAAATTATAGGACACACTGGCTTCCTACAGACCTACAGTGCACAACCGAACACCTTTTTTTAAATATTAAGAGGAAAATTTAAATATTTTACTTATAAATCACGATCAATAATAATAGACTAGTTTCTACCATCAATAAATTGCAAATTTTTTTAGTCCGTCAGTGAGAGTATTGGAAAATAATGGACACGATAGTTTTGTTTTTGTAAATCATTGAATATTGACAAAGATAAAACGCATCAAAACTCGAGAGTGGTGGTTGTGACGGCACAACGAACTAAAAATTATAGCACGGCGAGACGTATTGAGAATTTTAAAAACGTCGTATCTCCGTCAATTTTGGTTTCCGTAACAAAAGAAAAAATACGGGTTAAAATTTCTTGATAATCTAACTGACGGACGTATTCGATTTTTTCAGGGCACAAGCCTATTGTGTTTGTAAAAGGTAATCTCTTCGACGACAATTTTTTTTAAATAAAATTGGTTGGTTGGTTGGTTCCGAGTTTCCTCCGTACCTCGGTCCCGGCTGTCATAACTAGATCTTTGACAGTCTTAACAGATAGTCAATGACCCGAAAGTCTGTCAACCATGGGGGCGGTATCGTATTACCTAGTACTAACTGGGTTGTGGAGGTCAGATAGGCACTCGCTCCATGTAAAATACTGGTATTCAGCAGCATCCGGTTAGACTGGAAGCCGACCCGCGACCCCAACCTAGTTGGAAAAAAGCTAGGCAGATGATAATGGTTGGTTGGTTTCGGAGTTTAGTTTGTACGATTATAGTGACTCATGAGACTAACGAGTCGCCCAGGCTTCGCACGAAGCTAATTACTAACAACAACGCCACTTCATCATCTGCCTAGCCTTTTCCCAACTATGTTGGGGTCGGCTTCCAGTCTAATCGGATGCAGCTGAGTACCAGTATTTTACATGGAGCGACTGCCTATCTTGACCTCCACAACCCAGTTAGTACTGGGAAATACGATAACCCTTGGTAAGACTGGTTGTCAGACTTTATGGGCCACTGACTACCTGTAACGACTGTCAAAGATCTACAAATGACAGCCGGGACCAACAGCTTAACGTGCTTTCCGAGGCACGGAGGAAACTCGGTATGTAAGGGTGGTCACCCATCCACAGATCAACCTAGGCAAGCACGGCTTAACCTAAAGATCGACCCGAGCGGCTGTTATTATTTAGCCACGAGCTCCTAACAACAACGCCACTTATTGGGCCTAAAAAATCCTATATTTTAAGGTGGAACCAGCCGTAAACATTTACAAAATTTCGTTGAATTCGGTTGCGTGATTGTAAGAACATATAATTATTATGTAGTGACACTTGATTTTATATGAACTACATTAAGAGCAGTACGGATCAAGTCATGTATTGCTTTCTTTGTTAGGATTTTCATCATAGGAAATTCTCAGTTCGAACTTGATGTTTGTTAAGAAACCATAAAGTTCCCCCATATTATGTGAGACTTTTATAGATCTATGCACACAAAGGCAGATGCGATGCCAACGCAAAACGACAGTATAGACGTTTGTGCTTTGCTCTCGTCCCTAGCATGTTAATAAAGTCAGCGTAGACAAAGGATGGGGGCGGTCGTGGGGTATATATAGATGTGTATTCATATAGTTCACGATAAAGCTACACGGTGACGTTATAGAAGCGAAACTCCTGCTCCAAATGCATAACTACGCGTTTAGAATGGCGATCAGTAGCGAAGGGTCAATTTTTGTAAGAGGTACGCCGGGAGTACATATCTTTAATGTTATTATATTATTTGTCTATAGAATACTGACTGAGCCATTTTTCAAAGGGAATCCGGTGGGATTCCAATTGTATGGAAACTTCGCCACTGATGGCGATACTAGCTAGCAACTTTGAGTTTCATTATCATCATTATCTTTATATCAATCGGAAAACTTGCTCCTTTTGATGTAAGCCTCCAACAGACAGTGTCGCCCCGTCTATCAGTCCTGTGATTCTCACCACTAGACGGCATCCCGCCATTCCCGTGACCTTTACTGTGTACCCTTCCAACAAGGTCTGCTCCCGGAAAGTCCAGGTGTAGAATAAGATAAAAATATTTTTTTTAATTTCAATCACTGTCTTAAAGAAACAGGATTTGGACATCACCTTTTAAGCAAGGAGATGCTTGTGTTAGGAGACTCCGCTCTTCCGCATTTACATCATTATAACGCAATTGAACACAACATAAAAACAAAAGAAGATATAAAAAATTCAAAGATTGATGTTAAAAATTAAATTAAAGTAAAGAAAAATAAAGTTAAAGAGGAGTGCATTTGTGAGATGTGTGTGTACCGGGAAATCCCGGGATTTTACAACAAGCCCAGCACCGGTTTTGGAAATAAATTTATTGTTAAAAGGTTGATCTTAAGTACCTACCGACTTAAGATCAACGTTGAAACATTAAACATTCACATTTCAATTTATTTTATACTAGCTGACATCCCGCGGTTTCACCCGCGTAGTTCCCGTTCCCGTGGGAGTACGGGAATAAAATATAGCCTATAGCACTCACAAATAATGTAGCTTTCTACCAGTGAAACAATTTTTAAAATTGGTTCATTACTTCCGGAGATTACCCCCTACATACAAAGTTACAAACATACAAACTTACAAACAAATGTTACCTCTTTATAATATTAGTATAAATTAAAGAAAGAAAAATACGTCCTGGCTCTACCATCAGTTGCTTGTTACCAAACCCGATCTAATGGACTCGTTAAAACGAATCATAATATGAGCCCAAACTCAAGGAGTTTACTTATTAGTAGCCACTGAAGAATTTCCACCTCCTGGATCCATCACAAGATCAGCTCTATGATACCAAACAATAGTATTGTATTCCGAACTACACATATGTACAAAGTTTCATTTTGATACGACAATGCCTAGAAGTATGTTAAAATCGACTTCCAAGATTTCATTACGTTTGTCGATCGTTCAGTCTCACCTTGGGAGTCTACGTCTAAGAAATGTTATTTATTTTTCTACTCTTGTCCTATCTACAACACAGCACGCCTGTTATTCCCAAAGGAAAGGCAGAGGTTAAGCCTATAATGAACCCACATTTCGATAATTGTTGAAAAAAATCGGTCAAAACGACATCTTCACTGTATACATTCGCGTCTCAGTTGAGAAACAAATTACGCATAGGTTACTATAGAAGTATAAAAAACCTATTCTCGTGGCATAGGTCTTGGGTATTTTCTATACTACCAAAGTGATTCACTCAATCCATTCTCAAGAAAAGAAAAGTCCGCAATAGTAAGTCAGTTTAACAGTAAGTTTTTGCAAAAGCTGCAGAAAATATTTAAGTGCTTAAAGTTTTCATTCTCTGAGTGTCACTTGTGTTGGAGGGAGGAGAGTGCTTTTGGCCTTACTATTTATTTTGTTATAGTTTTTAATATATCTTAGTTACGTATATTTTATGAAAGACTCCGTGTAAACTCTTTTTCGCGCGACCAAAGTACGTAGAGGAGGGGTCACTCTATAAAAAAAACCGGCCAAGTGCGAGTCGGACTCGCGCACGAAGGTTTCCGTACCATTTTTTATTATTTTTTATACACTCTGACATTTAATGTATTGACATGTATTTTATTATTTTTTACTTTATTATTATTTTTTATATTTTATTTGAAATTTACTGATTTGACATGAATACTTATTTTGTTAAGTATTTTACTTTTTTTATCATCATTGTGACTTTTAATGATTTTTGGGATTTTTATTTACATTCTTTTTGAATAGAACTTGTTATTAATTTTATATGTTTACTAGCTGACCCACGCAACTTCGTCTGCGTCACATAAAAGAGAAACAGCTCACAAAAGACAGCTCACAACATTTTTCCCCGTTTTTGCAATATTTTTCATTTTTGCTCCGCTCCTTTTGGTCGCAGCGTGATGTTATATAGCCTATAGCCTTCCTCGATAAATGGACTACCCAACACTGAAAGAATCATTAAAATCGGACCAGTAGTTCCAGAGATTAGCGCGTTCAAACAAACAAACAAACTCTTCAGCTTTATAATAATATTAGTATAGAAGATTGTGTTTATTTTTTCCCACAACTGTCTGGCAGTTTGAGTACTCTAAGCGACTTACTCAAATGTCCTTTCTTTGGTATTGTTCGTCGTTTCGTTGAGCTCCTTGTGTTATAATGCACGTCAATAGCCTGATTAATGTAATTAAGTACTGCACTGTATTCATGTATGCGGACGACAGTGTATTCTTTAGGCTGATAAAGACCAATATAAAATACAAGAACAAATCCAAAAAGATTTTGATAACATAGTGAAATGGTCACATGACAATGGGATCATTATAAATATAACAGAAACAAAGGGAATGCACATTTCATCACCGCATAATAGAAGCAGGGCTGTAAATTATAAAGTAATTGGACACTCGTATGAATGTATGCATATAGATATGCACAACTGTAAATGTAACCCACTGGAGTTTGTAGAAACGTTCAAATATCTAGGTTTAATAATAGACAGAAACATGAGCTGGAAATACCACGTGAAACAAGTCTGTAATAATTTAAGGAGTGTGTTGAATAAATTTTACCTTCTTAAGCAGAATGTGCCTAGATCACTTCTTTATACATTGTACTATGCATTAGCTGACTGTCTTTGTTAAAGTATGGCCTTGTAGCTTATGGCAGAACATTTAAAACCTACCTCGATAAGCTGAAAAAAATGCAAATAATATTTATGAAAATGATAGTGCACCCGTCAGCTAAAAAACGCTGTAAAGGAGACTATGAACAATTGTTCGCCTTATGCCGACTAATACCAATACATGAGCAATTTAAAATCACTTTTGCCACGAGTGGTAAATATTACAGTATGCTAGAAAAGGTTATGCAGAATTTTAAAATAGCCAATGTGAGGCGGCAACCTAAGCTATTTTTGAAATCATATAAGACAATTAATTATTACGGAGAAATAACTCACCAGTATTTAGTACCTACCATATATTATAATAGCATACCACTGCAATGTATTAGGAATTGTAATTCAATAAACCATTTTAAAAATAAATTAAAAAGAAGCATGATAGAAAGAATACTCCATTCCAGATAACATTAGAAAAGTTCACAGTTCACAGTTCTTTTGTCAATCATTTTTCTTTTTTTTTTTTATTCTATCTGAAATAAGTAGTATATTTTAAGAGGTCATAAATCGTTATGTTAGTAAATAGTTGCATGTGTGTTACTTATAATTAAAGAAAAAAAAAAAAAAGTGTATGTATAGACTAAGAGTGTGAAAATGAGAGCACAAAATTGTATTGTCTGTCAATAAACTGCTGCGCAGTTTGGCAGAGTGTTACTAATGTAAATTTTGTATAATTTGCAATAAATAAATCATTTACATACATACATAAGTCGAGCTACACGTTAACTGACAAATGCTTGCACTGACTGGACAGGTCCACTCAAATCTGTATGGTTCTTTCTTCAAAAGACCATCTCAGACACTAATCTGCATAGTCCTCATGTGAATTGAGCAAGATTGTCTGGACTTCAAAAGAGACTATGACCTCTGAGTTTGTTTCGGCTATTTCTTCTCAGAGTAGTCAGGTACGAAACACCGGCCCCATCTAGTTTTCAAAAATGACGTGTAAAAGTGTTTTTAAAAACCTACTTGCAAAATAAAAATCATTTATGATTGCTATAAAACAATCACGTTTGTTGTATAGTAGCCCCACTTAAATACTTATTGTAGTCTGTTTTTGGTATTTTGTTGTTAGACCGGCAACAGAAATACATCATCATCATCAGCCTATTAATGTTCCCACTGCTGGGACACAGGCCTCCTCTCAATAAGAGGGAATGGGCTATAATCCACCACGTGGGCCCAGTGCGGATTGGTACATGTCACATGTCATTTGAATTTTTTGGTTCTAGGACATGCCGGTTTCCTCACGATATTTTCCTTCACCGTTTTGAGAGCAGCGGTGATTAAATAAATTACACAAAGTAATGCGCTTGCCTGGTTTCGAACCAGCGTCTTACTGTTTGTAAGTCGGGGCCGCCACCACTGGGCCACCGCTGCTCTCAGTTTAAACAAAACACACAGTTTAACAGAAATACATCATCTGTAAAAATTTTAACTGTCTAGCTATCACGGTTCATGAGATACAGCCTGGTGACAGACAGACAGACAGGCGAGCAGTGGAGTCCTAGTTATAGGGTCCCGTTTTTACCCTTTGGGTACAGAACCCTAAAAAGTAGGTAACTATTAGTAGGTATTCTTGGCCAACTTAATTTAAATTGTCATTGACTCGCTAAGAAGGAGTAGGTATTTTAGTGTGACACTAGCATATTAAAAGTATTAGCTACACGACCCTAGCTGAACATATAACACATAACACACACACACACACACACACACACACACACACACACACACACGTGGCGAAATGTGGGTGTAGTATTGTATTGTATAACGGGCTGGTGTCCGCAACTCCACGTCAAAGCGCGTATTTTGCGTGCGGTTAGAGTGCGATGGGTGTAGTATTAAATACTTCTTTGTTCAGACAAAGAAGTATTTAATACTACACCCATCGCACTAATCCGCATCCCAAAAGGTTAGCCTTTTGGGGATTACAGGTGTGATTTTGGGTGTTTAGTCTGAACGAACCAAATCGAATGGACCGCGGTCCGTTCAGACGTAGACAAAAAACGGGCCAAGTGCGAGTCGGACTCGCACACGAAGGGTTCCGTACCAATTAAAATATAAAAAAAAACACGTTTGTTGTATGGGAGCCCCCCTTTTTTTTTTTTCTTTTTTTTTCGGATGGAAAATCATCAAATAACTCCTCCCGCTCTGGGCGGAGCAGGAGGGAGTGTCAGACTTTTACTGACTAAAACCCATCCATGTTCCTTCATCGCCTTTTGTGTTCCGGGGCCACGGTATCTCTTTCGAACAGTCCCGCAACCCCGGCAGGCATCGGTCCTTGCTTTTGCTGACTCTCTGTGAGGCGCGCGTGGAACACGAACGCGCCGTCGACACGGCCTGTCGTCATGAGACGGATGGACGGCGAGCTAGCCCATAGCCCACCGTCCACAGGCCCGCGCCTACGGTGGCCGGGGGCCACGTGGTGGTGGCCCCCGACGCCCGGGGCGTCTCCCGCGGCGGCCGGGACGTTGAGAGGTTCTCTCCCTCTCACGTTCCGCCACCTCCTTCTCTAGCATTACTGCTTCGCAGAAGAAGGTGACGGCGTCCCATTCCGTCTCGCTCCGGACCATGACTTGCACCAGGGCCGGACGCGAGAGGTCGCCGCCGCCGATCGCCGCTTCGAGGACACGGCGGTGCTCCGCCCACGTGGGGCACACCTCCACCGTGTGTTCCACCGTGTCCTCCGGTCGATCCTCACAATGGAAGCACCCGGGCGTTTCCTCCCGCCCGATTCGGTGCAGGAACCTCCCGAAAACACCGTGTCCGGTGAGGACCTGCGTCAGGCGGAAGGTGAGGATGCCTTGGCGTCGCTCAAGCCACTCCTCAAAGAGGGAACTTATCGCCACTATCGTGGCGTGCCCTGCACGGGGTTGCGACAGTCCCTCTCTCCATGTCGCCATGAGATCACGCCGGAAGTAGTAGTTAGTTTATAACCTGGATTAACATGTAGGACACTATTTATCCCTTTAGTGTGAGTCAGTGGGACAGTTACCGCACTTCACGCGAGCGAAGCCGCGGGCAACAGCTAGTGATACTATAAAAAAAACCGGCCAAGTGCGAGTCGGACTCGCGCACGAAGGGTTCCGTACCATTATCTATTCATTAGACAAAACGGCAAAAAAATCACGTTTGTTGTATGGGAGCCCCCTTAAATATTAATTTTATTCTGTGTTTATTTGTTGTTATAGCGGCAACAGAAATACATCATCTGTGAAAATTTCAACTGTCTAGTTGTCACGGTTCATGAGATACAGCCTGGTGACAGACAGACGGACAGACGGACAGACAGCGAAGTCTTAGTAATAGGGTTCCGTTTTTACCCTTTGGGTACGGAACCCTAAAAATGTGACCCGCATGGTCCCCACATACAAAATAATCAAATAAAATTATTAACAAGTACTTTTCAAATTGAATGTGAATAAAAAACACAAACATCATTAAATGTCACAATGATAAAAAAAAAGTAAAATACTTAATAAAATAAGTATTCATGTCAAATCAGTAAAGTCACCTAAAATAATAAAAAAAATAAAAATAAATAATACTGAAATGAGTATTCATGTCAAATTATTCAATGTCAGAGAGTGTATAAAAGAAAGGAACTAATAATAAACAAGCCAAGTCCGAAATTTCGACATTCACAGAGCAAATTTCATTGGAGCAGCTTAATAGAATTGTAAGTATATTGTGTTAATTATCAGTGGATCATGTTGTCTGTTAAATAAATAAATTATTATTATTAATCCCAAGCCTTTTTAGGGTTCCGTAGTCAACTAGGAACCCTTATAGTTTCGCCATGTCTTTCCGTCCGTCCTCGCTTAATCTCTGTGACCGTTAGCACTAGAAAGCTGAAATTTGGTACCAATATGTATATCAATCACGCCAACAAAGTGGTAAAATAAAAATTGGAAAAAAATGTTTTATTAGGGTAGCCCCCCTATATGTAAAGTGGGAAGTGATTTTTTTTTAATTTCAACCATAACGTGTGATATATTGTTGGAAAGGTATTTAAAAATGAATAGGGGTTTCCTAAAATAATTTTTTGATAATGTCAATAATTTCGGAAATAATCGCTCCAAAAGTAAAAAACAATGTGTCCCCCCCCTCTAACTTTTGAACCATAAGTTTAAAAAATATGAAAAAAATCTGAAAAGTAGAACTTTATAAGGAATTTCTAGGAAAATTATTTTGAACTTGATGGAAATAACAGTTTTTGTACAAAAAAGACAAAAAGTTGTACATAATAATTTCTGGACTAAGTTTGTAGTATATTCGTATTGCAAGCATTTTTACATAATGGATACCCACCTTTAAACTCATAAGTGGGAACACTTATTGTGACGGACGGGAAACTATGGAACCCTACACTGAGCGTGGCCCGACACGCTCTTGGCCGGTTTTTATCTTCGAGATAGTGATTAATTAATAACATGATAGTAAGCTTTCAGGCACATGCAGCTTCCGTTTTATAAACGATTTGAATTTATTTAGGCTTAGTGCTTGAATTTGGCTCGGAAGTTTATTGTAAAAATGTATACAGTGGCATCTGAACGTATTTTTTCGAGCCTTGTTGCAGTAACAACAACTTGTGTTTGTTCCTCGTATTTATGTTGTGGATATCACTGTATTTATAGAGGTTTTCATAAATAAACTGAGATTTTTCTCTGAGGAAACTCGAGAGAAAAATTCGATCAGTTACTAAACACAAACAAACAGTTCTCTTGATTTTATTTAACCATTACCTTACCTCTAACAACAACGAAATGAAACCAGCAAAGTATCAATTTAAAACAATGAGCAAAGCTGAATGATCGAATAAATCTCATTCTTATTGAATTGCATTGAAGAAAATAAAGCTGAGAGCAGAATTCACGCGGGGCTTTGAAACTAGCGATATTGGATGCCATTTTAAATTGAATTTCGGTCGTTGTATTTACGCTATATAACACTAATACGCAAAGCGTCCAAGCGAATAACCCGCGGGTTTTTTTTCTTAGTCTGTCATGTGTTTGGGCATAGCCTCCCTTTCTCCTTCCAAACCACTTTATCTTGTGCGATATCTGGCCATGTTCGCCCCGCAAACAAGATCAGATCGTCACACCACCTTTGCCGCGGTCTACCTCGATGGCTATTTCCTCCCGCGGGCTCATTTAATTTATTTTGGTTTTTTATTTCAGCAGTTTTAAAGCTGATATTTGTTCGATCGTGAAAGCAGAAGCAACCTTAATGTTCTTACTGCTGGGGCCCAGGCCTCCTCTCTATGAGAGAGGGTAGGCCTTTTTTTATTCCAAAATGGTAATGGGGTCGGTGAGCCTCTAGGCTCATACTTGGTACTTCAAACTAAATATTATAATTAGGTATATAGCTTACACTTAACACATTTCTAAATAATATCTTTTTAATTTTCTTCTAAATCTATCTTTATTTATTTTACTCCTTAGGTCTGCCGGCAGACTGTTCAATAGATGTGTATTCGTTTTTTTAGTGTTCTGTCACCAAATTAATTGTTGACTCTGGTTACATTGAATGTGCCAGCAGCCATATATCGTGTGTTATGGTTATTTATGTTTGTTAGTGATAGGTAGAATTTTACATATTTTAAATAGCCTAATCCACCACGCGACCCTAGTGAGGGTTGGTGGATTCCACTTGTCTTAATTATAATTTTACTGGATAAGCAGTGATAGTCTAGTTTTGTGACCTTCGGATTGACAAGTCGTAGGTCTCAAGTTTGTTGCGTATCGTATAATTATCACTTGCTTCGGTAAAGGAAAACATCGTGAGGAAACTAGCATGCTTGAGAGACTTCTCTCAACGGCAACCATGACAAGTCAGAGACCCATGGGCGGCACAGGTCTGACATAACAGTTTTACTAGTAGTTAGTTAGTTCTAGACTATGCCGGTTTCCTCGCTATGACAATAGAGAAAAGAATCGCGTATCGTCTAAATGATGATTCCCTGAGAATCCTACGCTTAGTAGTCGTTTCATTCAACTGATATGTTATTCTTGTCTTTAAATGGCTTTAAATGTTCCCTTAGAAACATGAAGCTTACTCAAATGTCATGATCGCTGAACTACAGACAGATAATTCTAAGTCTGCTATCAGTTTACTTAACAAGACCAAGTACTTAGGAAAGTTTCCGAACTTAAGTTGTACTTCTTTCTATAAGTGTCTAGTGGTTAGTAATAGGACTAATGACTATTTGTTTTTAGGACTTTGATCCTAAAGCTCGGGTTCACGATCAACTTTCGATTT
This sequence comes from Xestia xanthographa, assembly GCA_905147715.2. NCBI lineage: Eukaryota > Metazoa > Arthropoda > Insecta > Lepidoptera > Noctuidae > Xestia > Xestia xanthographa. Next base: position 3,991,785 of record LR990661.1, on the reverse strand, counting down.
TGAGAAGGGATAGTGCTCGAATCTGAACTGTTACATTACTGGCGGATGCTCCCAGTGCAGCAATGAGGGAGCGCCTTTACCTATATCTATTCTAATCTAATCTATATACATATAATAAATCTGTAGAAAAATCATATTTGTACATCGAAACCATTTCGAAAAAAAATTGCCAGGGTGTGAAAGGATAACCTACAGAACTCATTTCCAGCATTTTTGGAATTTTTGTCTGTTTATCTGTTTGTCTGTTTCGATGATCAAGCATCACGTAAAATTTACGCAACCAATGTAAATAACTTTTATACATAAAAATTGTGCGTATCTTGGGATATTATTTAGTTTTTGTTTCATCGTAATTGGTTATTCTATCAAAATATATATGAATAGTGTTCAAGAAGAACTAATCATCAAATGTAAGATGCAGCGACATCTATTGAACTAAAATGGTACTAATGACTAAAAATGTGTTTAAAATTTACACATTATTTCTATGCATTACATTTAAGCAGTTTACATCTTGGTCGATAGATGGCGTTGTTCATTTTACTCTATTTTCTGAATCGTGGTGATAAGATTTTCCGACCCCTCGCACGTGTCAGTTGCCTCAAGTTTAGTTTTTTAACAAACGAAACAACAGGAGGAAGTTCACAATTCAATGCGTATTTTTTTTTTGTTTGTCTACGAGAGAGAGAAGTCCGATATACACTAATGCAGGAGCGGAGTATTCAATGATAAATGTTGCTAAAACAGGGAAAATTTATTTCTTTCTCGCAACAATCATGTTTGAGGGAATATTGTTTCTCTTCAAAAGTAAAAAAAAAATCCGCGATAGCATAATGTCTATCTTTTAAGGTTCACACTCTCTCTAACCCTCTCTCTCTCTCATGTGATGCAGACGAAGTTGCGTGGGTCAGCTAGTATATAATAATAGTTGTAAAGCAACGCTAAACCTCTGGACAAGGTTAAAGCCAGCCCTTGGCCCACGGGAAGTGTCAACTAAAAAATAAAATAAAAAAAGTTTTGAAATTTCCTTGAAAATGCTGTGAGCACTCAGACCCCATGGTGCTAGAGTTTCAACTCCAAACGGCTCGAAAATCGTAGTTACCAATAAAGTTACATTCACGCCGCTTGAGGTTCTATGGTACGACTTATTTAAATTTTGCCCATTATGTGGCCACGTCAATCGATAATGACGTCTGTGGTCACGGTCGCTTTAAATATAGGTATCTAATACCTTGTCAATACAACAGTGTAAGTTTAGAGCCTAGATAAAATAATGACGTACCTGGATCGCAAGAGGAACGCCCACACGATTCTACTCTGCTTTAGTTCGAGGCAGACAAGAATAGACGACTCATTTACATGTAGGAAGATAAACGACTGAAATACGGTACCTTATAGTGATGCCAGCAACGTAAATAAACGATACAAGGTACCTTGCAGTTTCAGCCGCAGTTTCTACAGAATGTAAATTGAATGACCACAATATCGACGCGGAATAGGTTTGAGCTGATCATGTATTTACACACATTCATTCATTTATTTATACATTTGTCGCATTTAGTTCGGCATGGTGTCGAGTCACGTCACCGTAACGAAGCTAATAGTCTTAAGCTTTTATTGCATTGACAATATGGACATCAAGCCTATTTTGATAAAGCGTAACATTCTATTTCGAAATCGAATATTCTACTTCTTGTGGAACAAAAATAGCGAGTTGCACTGTTGGGCAAAGGCCCAATGCCTTCCATGAGTTTCATTTACCAAGTAAATAAAGGACAACATAGATCGGCAGCGTCGGCAAAAACGGTTCAGTAAGAACATCTGCCGCAAAAAAATATACCGCACCGCAAATATTTGCAAACGTTTCCAAAAATGCTGCGACGAGCATTCCAGTCAAATATCAATCTTGATAGTTTATATCTAGACTGACAAGCACCGACTTTTGAAATGAAATTGCAAAATTGCAATCCTACGAAATAATATCGTGCTCGAGGGTAACACTTAAGAAAATATCCTAGTCGGCGAGTTTATCGCTGTCTGTGCAGTCGAAATACTATTGTATGCAAATGACAAAAATCCGCGAAGTATAATTGGCGATTGGTATACCTCTCCCTTCGTGATGAAATTTATTTATTTGACACACACTGGTCATAGACTTTCGTCTTGAGACACTGCGGTAAGTTGGACGAGAAGATACCGCGCAACTTCCCGAACGCTGCCCAGCCTAGTCGGATTCGACGATTGACCTCTTTCTCGAAGTTAGACCTACCTAACTGGACCGTTTGTCCTAGGTACACATAATCGTCTACAACTTCGAGTGTGGAGTCTCCGATCTTGATAGGAGTGGGTGTGACATGGGCATTCAACATGACCTTGGTTTTGTCCATGTTCATTTTAAGACCCACTCTTCCGGAAGCTCCACTGAGGTCATCGAGCATTGTACCGAGGTCCTCCATGGTCTCAGCCATGACTACTATATCGTCGGCAAACCGAAGGTGAGTGATGTACTCGCCATTGACGTTGATGCCTAGCCCGCTCCAGTCCAGAACCTTGAAGACATCCTCCAGTGCAGTGGTGAACAGTTTCGGAGAAATGACGTCTCCCTGTCTCACACCTCGCTGCAAGAGGATAGGTTCCGAGGCTTGGTCCTGGAGTCGGATTGACATGGTGGCATTTTTGTACAAACACTTCAACACCTCGATGTACCGATAGTCGATTTGGCACCGTTGGAGAGACTGCAGTACAGCCCAGGTCTCGATCGAATCGAAGGCTTTCTCGTAGTCCACAAACGCTAAACAGAGGGGCAGGTTATACTCTTCGGTCTTCTGTATAACTTGCCGCAGCGTATGTATGTGGTCCACGGTGCTAAAGCCTTTTTGGAAACCGGCTTGTTCGGGTGGCTGGAAATCGTCAAACCTGCGCGCGAGACGATTCGTGATGACTCTAGAAAACAACTTGTAGACATGGCTTAGAAGTGAGATGGGCCTATAATTCTTCAACCGGGCATTGTCACCCTTCTTGAAGAAGAGTACCACCACACCCCTGCACTATGCCTGTGGCGTTTTTCCCTCAAGTATGACGGAATTAAACAGCTTCTGAAGGGCCTTAAGTACCGGTTTTCCACCCGCCTTCAGGAGTTCGGCCGTAATTCCGTCATCACCCGGTGCCTTGTTGTTTTTGAGCTGCTTCAGAGCCATCCTAATCTCGTACAGGCTGACGTCCGGGATGTCTTCGGTATAGTGTCGGGTCAGTCTAGCCCTTGGGTCGTTTGCTAGATCTACGACGGGTTTACTGGTTGACGTGTACAACTGTCCATAGAAGCTCTCGATCTCCCTCAGAAGCTCCGGTTTGGCGGATAAGATCCTACCATCGTTGGTCTTCAGTTTCGTGAGCTGGCTCTGCCCAATAGCCAGATCTCTTGCAAATACCTTGGAGCCTTTATTCCGCTCAATCGCGTCTTTAATACGCTCGGTATTAAAGCGGCGGAGGTCGCTCTTCAAGGATTTAGAGATCCGTCTATTGAGCTGCCGGTATTTGCACGCCTCGTCTGAAGACTGCAGGATCATCTCACGCCGCTCCTTCATGAGCTTGAGAGTGTGATCGGAGAGTCTCTTGTTCTGATATGTACGACGTGCCTTGAAGAACTTAGACCCGGTCGTATGGACAGTTTCCACGAACCCATCGTTGTATTCGTCCACTGAGCTTCCTAGGCACTCGAAACGGTTCTAGAGATCAAGCTGAAAGCTCTCGGGTTTTTGGATTTGGATCTGTGCTGGACGAAGCGTAGACTTCATCAGTCGAGACCTTTCAAGCTTAATATTGATGTTCAATGTGCCTCTTACCATGCGGTGATCGCTCCCGGTTTTCACCGAGTTGATCACCGAGACATCATTGAACATTTGCTTCTTGGTTGACATGATGAAGTCAATCTCATTTCTAGTTGCACCATCGGGGCTTTGCCAGGTCCACTTCCTGTGCTCACGCTTTTTTAAGAAGGAGTTCATCATATAGAGGCCCTCCTTCTCCATAAAACTAGCCAGTTGGTGACCCCGGCGATTCCGATGTCCAACTCCAAATTGCCCCACCTGCAGCTCATCCCCGTCTCGTTTGCCCAGTTTCGCGTTGAAGTCCCCCATGACAACTGTGAAGTGAGTTTTGGAGCCATGCATGGCTTTAGAAATATCCTCATACATGGTCTCCACTTCGTCGTCAGCGAATATCTGGAGGATATTCTGAGTATAAGGTATGCCACCCTGGTCGACACACTCTCGATCTTCACCACGTTGTTCACAAGGGACTTGTGGACGATAAACCCAACACCACCTTGGGATTGCCGGTCACCCTCACGGAAATAGAGCAGGTTGCCGGATTTCAGGATTATCGTGTCCTCCCCCTCTCTTCGGACTTCAGACAATCCCACAATACTCCATCGCAGCCTGCTCAATTCCTCTTCGAGTTCCGCTATCTTCTCGTCGGTCCGGAGTGTGCGTGCGTTATACGTTGCCAGGTCCAGTCGTTGGTATTGGCAGCCGGATCCCATCCGGGGATTCTTCGCACCCCTTGCCACGCCGTAACCTCGACCGCTGCCGTAGTTGAGGGTAGACGGGTTATGTTATGTTAGGGTAATCGTTATCTGAACCTCTCATCGTCCCGGCCTCCGCGGGAGACGCCCCGGGCGTCGGGGGCCACCACGTGGCCCCAGGCCACCGTAGGCGCGGGCCTGTGGACGGTGGGTTATGGGCTAGCTCGCCGTCCGTCCGTCTCATGACGACAGGCTGTGTCGACGGCACGTTCCTGTTCCACGCGCGCCTCACAGAGAGTCAGCAATAGGAAGGGGTCCGCAAGAGCCGATGCCTGTTGCGGCACTGCTGGAAAGAGATACCGTGGCCCCAGAACACAAAGGGCGATGAAGGAACATGGATGGGTTTTAGTCAGCAAAAGTCTGACACTCCTTCCTGTTCCGCCCAGAGCAGGAGGAGTCATTTGATGATTTTCCATCCGAAAAAAAAGGGTAATCGTTATCTGCAAAACACGCATCCTGCATCCTCCACACTTTAAGACCGACGAGTCGCGCGTCGGCGCACACCTTTAATATTCATCTTTAATATTCATCTCAGGTACGGACAAGGGATATTGCTGAATTAATGAAAGACCTTAATCGGGTTCTTGCGGCTAAAATAACAATCGATCGGACTAAGAAGTTAATTAGTCTGTATCAACAAGGGTAAGTACTATATTATCAAATCCTTAGAGAGCACGTGAATCGTTAGTTTTAAGAACCTAAACAAAATAGCATTATATCAGCTATAACGATTATGGAAAAGTCATGTATTTAGAACAACAACCTGCAGGCGACACAAATATTTGCTCCGTGCGGGAATCGAACCCGCGACAAGCCGAAAATCGCTCAGTCATTGCGTCAACCGTGTCGTCAAAAAGCATTGCGATACAGCGTGGCAATGCCACCAGTCTCTTGGGCGCATTACCGGTTGACAGCTTTGATGCTACGTTTTATGTTGTTTGTATTTTATTGCTTTATTATTTCCTTTATTCATTTTTAATCAAATTTGTTACATTTTTTAATATTAATTTAAAAAATATTTACTAAACATTTAAAAATATTAAAAAAATTAGCCCACCGTTATCAGGAACAGGGTCCATGCTGCCGGTGGTCAGGGCTCCAGACAGGAGGAACCTCCTAACAATACGAGCCGTGTGCAGGAGTACCGCGCACTGAATCAAGCCCTTGATATAGCTGCCTAACGGATTATTATTAATGCTTTTAATTTTATTTACAGGAGTAAACACAGAATTTGACACCTAGGTACACTTAATTTGTATTGGTTTGACATAAGCTCCTGAAAAGCTTATTTATGTATGTCTTTTTTGGGACAAATCCAACACACTATTCCCAAAACACTTTACAGTGCTTTGGGAATAGCGTGTTGATTCTGGCTTTCAGAAATTGCATTCTGAAAGCCAGAATCAACAGTGGCGACCGCCAGAAAAGCGCCGAGACAATGAAATTCGACGAAGTCCCAGATAAACAATTTAACTGTCTTGGATCAAGAATAAATAACGTAACGAGGTAAACTGACGCCACTTTACCTCATTGCAAGCGCAACTTTAAAGTCTTATATCTTTTTCATTTCTAGAAATATTTTAATGATTTTATTTTTGTTTGTTATTATTTAAATTATGAAAGTTCGACATTTTGCGAAACGTTTTCAAAACGAGTGGCACTTGTCTAGCTAGGCCCTATAAATCGTTTATGTGGGCCTAGCCTAGCAAAAAAAGCCCACGATTACAAAGTTCAAAATTCTCGTTTTGCACGTAATATTTATTTTGTTTTTAAGACTATACATATCTCTATTTATAGTTGAAATCTATTTAGAAAGAAAGAAAGAAAGAAAATATATTTATTTGCCGCAGGCACATGACGTGCATACAAACTTTAAAAAAGAATTACACGACATACAACGCATTACTTATAATTGAGCTTGTCAATTCCCTGTGCAAAATATAATAAAATAAGCCAAAATGCAATAGAATAGTTGTGTTTTTGTTTAATAATTACATTAAATGAAATTACTTCACGTTTACGTCGGGTCGTGCGGTTGTACTAGTGTCTCTAGCTAGCGAATGAACCAAAAAGTTAATCTGTCTTTATACTCTCTTTAGGATACCAAAGTAAATGTAGCGTAGGTACCTATAAAAGGCAGGCGAAAGTGTTAATAACTGGAAGGCTTTACACTTCACAAGTTTTACTTCTTTATAAAAGAAATCCTTTCATAAATAATATCTCCATCCACAATTCCGTACCCTACAGTTGAATGAACGTGGCCTAAGGCTTCGGAATAGCGTATTTTTAGACTTATGACTTTTACCCAACGACTTTTGAGGGTACAGAGACATAACATCACGTCTGTAATGCCCTATAGGTTAGGCAGAGGTGTAGGTAGTAGTACACCCACATTTTGCTAGTTATATTTTAAGTCCCGTGTAATAGGGGGTGAGCCTATTGCCATCAACCGGGCACAAATCCGGACTACGTAGCTGCTACTGAAAAAATTATGATGGAAAATCTAACAAAACTTTGTCCGACCCGGGAATTGAAGCCAGGTCTTCATGCTCAGCAGTCGCACTTGCGACAACTGAACCAACGAAGCAATCAACACACAGTACACTTTTGAGATTAATTAATGCCCATTTTGACTAATACTACGCGAAAAGGGGCATCACTATCACTACATATTATAAAACAAAGTCGCCCGCGTTTGTCTGTCCCTATGTATGCTTAGATATTTAAAACTACGCAACGGATTTTGATGCGGGTTTTTTTAATAGATAGAGTGATTCAAGAGGAAGGTTTTAGTATATGTTTCTCCGGAATACCGAAGTCAGGCAGACTTCGAAATTCCGGAGAAACTTACCGGATTTGCTAAACAAACGTACCGTGCAGACTATCTGCTGTCAAACAACAGTTTGTTTCCGAGAACACTGGATGGTTTCAGAGCATATCTGCGCTCTGCTCACTTACCTACGTTGCGTGTGAATATGCCTGTAGGTTACTTGTACGTAATATGTGTCTCTGAAAACTTGAAATCTTGAAACAATTAGCATTGCAAGAACGCTACTTGCAAGAGTAGGTATTGAGTGATTTGACTCTATTATAAGGATAATCTATTCATTCGAATGAATAGATTATCCTTATGGCTTTAGTATGAACTACTCAAACTAAATTACAAATTGAATAATGTTATATCAAGCGTAATGAACTATCAAAGTTCATTACGCTCAAAACATTGAACAAACAACAAACATTCAAACATTTTGTTTCGTCAAAACATTTACTTCTAAGACAAGCAATTTTATTGATGGCATTAATTAGTAATTTTTTCCATGAAATAATTATCGTTACGTTTGCTATCTATGAAATGCCAGGATTATATATAAAATGTCTTAGATATTTAGTATTTTTTCTGATAATACTAACTTCAAAGAATTGAGCTACAATCACTGTAGCAGAAAATAATAATTATCAATTTTCAGTGCAATTCATTGTACATAAGTATATTTTTTTTTTAAAGTTTAGTTTAAGTTTATTTTCTCAGTTGGGCTCTTTAGTAAATTGATCCCGCTCATTTGGGTCCCGCGGGATCAACTGAGTCTGAATTTGTGCCCAGTTGATGGCAATAGGCTCGCCCCCTATTACGTAGGACTTAAACATAACTGGCAAAACAAAAAGTAAAGTACTACACCTCTGGCTAACGCTTCGGGGATTATAAATAAATAAATAAATAGCCTTTATTTGCCTTAACAATTATTACATCATTAAAAATACAATAAATTCATTTTAAAATTAACAATACCTTTAACATTACATTTTACACACTATACATTCAACATTTAATCTCATAAAGTATTTAAGATTATTTAACATTCGTACATTTCATTTAAATAACATTTTTAATATTTTAACATTTCATTTAATTTAGTATTTAATTAGGTATATAATTTTAACATTGCATCGAACATAATTACATTCAATTGTTACAATCATTTTTTTTTTTTTTTTTTTTTTTGTTTTAGTTAAGGCCCCGTTTGGGTATAGGCCTCCTCCAACATTTTCCACGAGTTTCTCTCCTTCGCTTGCTTTGTCCAGTCCTTTCCAGCAACTTGTTTTATTTCATCTGCCCAGCGTTCTCTCGGGCGGCCTCTGGCCCTCTTGCCGCTTGGGCCTTGCCATTTTGTTACCAATTGTGTCCATCTCCCATCAGTCATTCTCGCTACGTGTCCAGCCCATTTCCACTTCAGGCGTTTCGTATGTTGAAGAGCATCTATTAAATTAGTTCTCTTGCGTATGATTTTTGATTTTTGTTTATCTTTCAACTTGATATTCAGAATGCTTCTTTCCATCGCGCGTTGGGTTTTTTGTATTTTGTCTCGTGTATAATTGTTGTAAATCCAGGTTTGAGACCCGTAGGAAAGGCAGGGTAGCAGACAAGAGTCCATGACTTTCTTTTTTAATTTTAAGGGTAATTTTGACTTAAGTGTTTCTTTTCTTTCGGGGATTACAGTCATGATATTATGATAATAGTTTAATTTGAGCCGTGTGGTATCCGGCAGAGTAGAATAGAACCAACCCATTACACTCACGGGTGTCGTATAAGGCGAATAATGTCTAAGGCAGAACACCTTGCGCCTCCGTAGACCTGAGAATGGGCAGCAGCGTTTTCTGTTAGTCTTTCATCACTGCGATCTCCAATCCGCCTGCCAAGCGTGGTGATTATGGCAAATACCTCCCATCATGGGAGAGGCTTATGTCCAGCAGTAGACGTTATGGGCTGTTGTAGTGTTGTAGTAGTTTAATTTGAAACACATGCACATTTTATGCATGAAAATACATGTAGGTATATTGTAAGCATATAATTAACCTGAATTAATAATTCCTCTGTTTTGCATTAATATAAAGACCGGCTAGTGAACAATATGATAATTATCTGATGATCATAAATTAAATCATTTAATTTGTGATGCACGTGAATTTAAATTTTGGTTTGCTTTTCCCAGAAGCGAATTATTGCTGAACAAAAAGCTTTAGTTCTGTTGAAAACAGATTATTGAAATGTTAACCAATGCAGTTTTAAGGTCGTAGCACACGTATCAACTCGGAAAGGGATTGTCACCGTATCAACTCGAGCCGTTCAGTATTATTTATATAAAACTCCCTACTGCAACGCACACTAATCGGAATCGTAACGTAATCGCCTCGCCTCGGGACAAGCTCACGAACCGCGCTGCGGTGTGGTTGACTTGCAGTTCCCGCGCTTACGGTTCTCCATACCCTAGCTTACGGCTCTCCGTACCCTAGCTTACGTCTCATTTAATATCTTCTCTCTTCTTAATATAAAATTTCTCTTCATCTATCAAATGTTTTATAATAGTCCGAAATTCTTCTTCAGTTTTTCTTGCCTTATTCATATTGCGTACCCATATTCTTTTTCTTCGTTACTTTTTATTTTCTATTTCCTCTTCATCAAGTGCTATGGCAATGATAGCCAACTCACGTATTGTGAACCGAGACATAACCGTGCGCTACACTTAATGTTCAAATTCAAAATGATTGAAGTAGTGCCGCCTAGCCGTCAACCAGCGGTCGGCGAGCCGTAAGCGCAGCATCGTCGCCTAACTGTAGCCGAGTCAACGTGCCGGAGCTTCTGATCCGCTAACGTTACGTGGTAACATTACGTGGACGCCTGTTTGACGCCAAGGGGAAAGGCGAGGCGGTGACGATCCCTTTCCGAGTTGATACGTGAGCTACGACCTATAGGGTTCCGAATCCGAAGGCACGGGACCTTAAAATAAGTTAGTTATATTTTGAGTAAACAGTACAAATTATGACTATTGATGGCAATATATTTTATCCATAAATCCAGCAGAATGCGAATGTGAAACAAAAGAGAATTAATTTGGAATGATTTTTATTTCAATGAAGTATTTAATTTTATTTACAATCAGATTTTACTTGTGCATTGTGAAATGTGAATTTGTTTTACGATATTTACATTTTAAACAAATTATCGTCAGGAATTGGTTTGATATTGATTTAATCCTACAAATATTGTAAATGTGACAGTTTGTATGCTTCGATATCTGGATGTTTGTGTTAGTCATGCAAAAACAGCTGAACAGTGTGGCACACAGTCAAATAAATTACCTGAATTAACACTTTTCGTCGCGTAGTACGCGACGGGGTAATACGACCTTCACGTGGGCGGTGCCGCGGGCTGAAGCTTTTCTTTGTATTTTTTTAAGCGTCGTTGTGTCGTGGAACCGCGGCTAATATTTTTATAACTTACATATATTCGGAAAGTTTTTTTTTAAGTTATCGACAGGTATGAATATCTTAGTAATGACAATTAATTTCCTAATGCTACCTTTTCCTTGTCCACAGAGCATAGTCTTCCGTGTCAAGCGTCACCCGCAAGTTGCCGGTTTTGAGCAATGCGTATCTTTCGGTGCCTTCAACTCGGAGCAACAAGAAGTGTTCTACAATATATTCTGTCTCTGCGCAATGTACTTCTTACCGTTGGTGGTCATCACTGTGTGTTACGTGTGTATCTTTTGTGAGATACACAGAAGCAGTAAGGAGCTGGATGGTAAGAGCCAATACTTCTGTAACATTATTGATCTTCTGTCTCTGTTCGATGTACTTATTACCACTGGTCGTCATCACTGTGTTTATCTTTTGCGAGATACATAGAAGCAGTTAGGAGCTGAACGGTAAGAAACAATATTTCTGTGACGTAATATTATCTTCTGTCTGTATGCGATGTGCTTCTTACCGCTGGTCGTCAGCATTGCATGTTACCTGTGTATCTTTTCTTCTGTGAGATACACAGAAGCAGTAAGGAGCTGGATGGTAAGAGCCAATACTTCTGTAAAATTATTTATCTTCTGTCTCTGTTCGATGTGTTTCTTACCGCTGGTCGTCATCACTGTGTTTATCTTCTGCGAGATACACAGAAGCAGTAAGAAGCTGAACGGTAAGAAACAATACTTCTGTGACGTAATATTATCTTCTGTCTCTACGCATTGTGCTTCTTACCGCTGGTCGTCAGCATTGCGTGTTACCTGTGTGTGTTCTCTTCTGTGAGATACACAGAAGCAGTAAGGAGCTGGATTGTAAGAGATATAACGTCTGTGACTTTAAATTGTGCAGATTTTTTTCTGTCTTTCCCCGTTTTTGGTATCTTCTAGCATTTGACCAATGTCATGAATGTGTGTTTTCATTGAGAAACACTTTCAAAGCTTTATGAGTTCCTATTTTTACTTCTGTTTCATATTGCCCGTATATAAATAAACCCAAACCAATAAAGATCAGCAATAGTTATTAAAGTTTTCGGGTTATTGGATATTGCTAGTCTATATAGTCGTAATATAATTGGTTTATCAAATTAAATAATACTTTCACGGCGCCATTATTTAAAACTGTTTTAAAAAAACATTGCGTAACGACACATAATATGCTCGTTGACTGACACTTTCGTTTGCTTAACCTTCCGAATATAACTTAGTTTTCTCGCGCTTTGTCAAAATCAGTTTTTTTAGGTTCCGTTCCTTGCATTAACGTACTAAGTTCAGCGCCATCTATCCAGTGACTAGGGAAGAGCTAAAAAGAAAATCCCTCATTGAATTCTTGCCACCAGTTATTTCAACCATCTATTTTACAGGACGGTCCTTCACCATTTTGGTATCAACATGGTGAAGAACCGTGTCATGAATCGTAATTCTAGACCTCCGCAGCTCCGGCGTAAAAAAAGATCGTCGGACAAAAAAAAACTTTTAAACAGTCATGCAATATCTAATCCATCAAAATGTATGGAACAGCAGGATTTTTTTAATAACCGATTACAAAATTTCAACATCTAGAATCATCTATTAAATTCGCTCATAGCGGATGGTTAAAAATTCAAAAAGGAGCTGACCACTTCCAGCTATTCGTAACTATATTTTCCGTATACGCGGGCAGTTCCTAATAAAACCAAGCTATAAATATCGAATAGGCTTCTCGAATATCGGTGTCGAACTGTATAGTTCGACTCGATGTTCTCGATGATTCTCGATGTTCGGCTAGATGTATATCTAGCCAAGTTACAAGCTATTTCACTTACCGGCCACTTACTTACAACAAGTTCTACGTTATAGCCATATAGCCGCAATTAAGGGCATTCCATCATCATTCAGATAATGCTATCTATAAAATAGCTGAGTGTTATTTTTTTGCTGGCATTTTTTCGTGTATTGTTATGCAATTTTAGCACGGACAGTTTTGATTTGCTAAGCTAGGTTGTTTACAGAAATCTATTTTGAATTTGAAACCACTTAGTATTTTTATTCTGTCCCGCTGCTGGGCAAAGGCCTCTCCCATGGCTTTCCAATCCTGTTTATAATTATTATTCGCCCTCTTCGACCAATCCGTCAAGAACGAGTCCAGATCGTCACGCCAGCGTTTCTTGGGCCTGCCTCGGTTACGACGGCCGTCTTCAGGCACCCACTGTGTGGCTATCTTAATACAGAGTGTTTTTTTACTGAAACTGTATAGATCTGAATTTATGAATAAACCTATTAGTCTGTGAGACTTTATTTAGAACTACATATTAGCCCTTTTTTCATGAAAATACTTTTGATCAAGTGTGAGTTGTCCAATACAAATAAGTAAAATTGACCAATTTTTTTTTCAGTATATTTTATATTTGGGTTTGTTACAATATACTCGTTATTGCCATAGTAGTTTACAAGTTATGTATTTGTCATAATTCATTCTTTTCTTCCCCAGAAAAACGTGAACACCGCAGCTCTGTAGGTCACGTGCGCCTGCGCCGATCGGATCGAGGCGTGCTTGAGCGAGCGCGACGTCGCACGCTGCGCATGACTGTCACTATCGTCGCCGTGTTCGCGCTCTGCTGGCTGCCTTACGCAACCATCACTATGTGGTCAGTATGTGTTCATGAGCAACCTTATTGTGCCGAGAAAAGAAATCATTGTGATTTTAATAGTAACGCCAAATCAAAGGTAAAACAACTGTAATAAGTGGAGTCCGGATTTCTATATTATGGTTGTTTGAAAAATCAAAATGTGCCACAGGTGATATCCGCAAAAAGTACCTCAAGTCATATAGTGGCCATTGTATAACGATCTTTTTCAAGATGTATAGATAAGACTCAATCGTACTATTAAAAATTTTGGATCAGGACTCGCTTTAGAAATTAGAATATATATTTTAATTCTTAAAGCCATATTTGTTACGGTCGCGAATCATATTTTAATCAAAAAATAAATAAATAAATATGTAAATACATACTTATTATACATATTAAACATCCATGACTCGGAAACAAATGTGCATGCTCATCACACAAACATTTGCTCCGACCGGGATTCGATCCCGGGACCCTAAGAACGTAAGGTAGCCTCACTACCGCTGCGCCAATCAGGTCGTCAATATCAAAAACATCCTGCACACACACAAATTGCAAAAAACTCAAAAAAAAATGATTTCGCGGGCTACCCCAGTGCTTCCGCCTTAACAGCTAAGAAGTTCACAAAGATTTTGTCAATAGCCACAGATAGCCTCAGTAATCAACACCAACGCTCCGTCGGGCCGGCCGGCAGTCTCAACAGAGATAACGACAAAATCGCTAACTTTCGATTTCTAATTACTCACGAAAGAATTCGGTTGCAATAACGATGCTTGCGGGAAATGCAAGTCTCTACATCCAAGATGCGATTCTTGTAAGCATCATTATTGCAACCGAATTTATTCGTTAGTAATTAGCAATCAAAAGCTAGCGATTTTGTCGCTATCTATGTCGAGACCCAAAAAATCTTTATTTAACGTTGGCTATTTACCACATTAGGGCTTGCATAAAGATACAGGATCCCAGTAAGGAGAAGTGGGGACGTATTGATCGTATTTATTGTTGTATTGACCTGCCATTTTAGTATTATTATTAAATACAATAGTTATTACTAACACTAGTTTTTAAGCTCGCAATTTTACTAACAAATATGGATGTAATCTTAGGATGAATCTGAAATAAATGATTTATTATTATTATTATTATTGATACCGATCGCACTCTTTCTATATGCGACCGCACATAAAAAAGCAGGTGCCTGAAACGTCCAACTTTGTCAGAACCGGAAAACCTTCAAGTTTATGCAAACACGGTAACTTAAGCCAGTTTAATCAAAATAGAACTGTACAGGTACATGGTAGACCGAGAATCAGCAGCTCGCGTGTCACCGAGGGTCCAAGACCTACTCTTCGTGATGGCAGTCTCCAACTCCTGCATGAATCCTCTGGTGTACGGCTCCTATACACTGGACATCAAGGGTCTGCTGCGGAGGCTGCTGAAGAAGACCTGCTGTCACTCCTCAGGTGCTTCTGATACGATAGGTAAACAATATCTTTTTTTTACAAGTCGCTTGTCGTTTTATTAAATTTAATAACGTTTCCGTGAAAAGAAAGCAGTCCCTGTGCTACCTTGGTTTGGTCTTAGAGAGGAATTTCTCATTCATAGATCATATAAAAACTGTCGGTGAAAAAGCTAAAAAGAACCTTTATGCCTTAACGAGAATATCCAAATCTACGTGGGGTCTATTTTTATTCATTTCTAACTTTAAATACCATTTATGGGGCTACTTATTTGGGTTGTATGTGCTACGGGGCACCTGTATGGGCCGATAGGGCCATCATAGGAGCGATACGACGTAAATTGCTTCAAAGCCAGCGTTTTTGATATTCTTATGCAAAGCGTATGGGACGGCTAGTACTGAAGCCGTGCCGGTACTTGCAGGTGTACTTCCAGTCGATCTTGCAGTGCAGCGACGGGCTGCTATGTACTATAATGCGCGTGAGACCACGGACGCAGACATTTTAACCCTACGTGACCGTGCTAAGATTTCTAGATTATTCAAACCACAGATCGACGTCTGGGAGGAACTTTTGTCTGAATGGCAATGTAGGTGGGATAATTCCATCAAGGGCAGACACCTCCACCAGTTCTTTCTATCAGTTCGTGAACGGCTGGCCAGGACATGGCTAGAGGTTGATCACTGTGTTGCCCAATTTCTCACCGGTCATGGTAACTTTAAGAGTAAATTATTTTCTTTCAAGCTTGTTGACTCGCCTTTTTGTCAATGTTCCACATCTGACTGCGAATATGAACAATCAGCACATCACATTTTATGAGAGTGCAGTCTTTGGCAGAATGAACGCAATATTATGTTGGATAGTGTACAGGTTACATCCGACAAACAAGAACAAATTTCCGTGCGTTCAAGCGTTTTTGCCATACTTATTATTGGAATCAAATATAGCTCACAACTTAGGACCCATTAATGTTAATATTTTTATCCGTGGTGCTAGGCAACTGGGCCTATCCCAGTTGTAGGAAAGGAACGTTTCCTTTGTGCCTGTTGGCCTTGTTTCGTTCTGTCTCCTGCTGATATGGAGGGAAGTGGAAATTACGGTTTTTTCCTACTCCTCCGCTATACTTTTCTGATTAATTTCGTTGCGGGATCCAAGACGGTTAAATTCATTCTCTGGGACTTCGTCGAGCTTCATTGTCTCGGCACTTTTCTGGTGGTCGCCAATGTTGATTCTGGCTTTCAGGAGTTACAGTGGTTTGGGAATAGTGTGGCGGGCTTGTCCCAAGTCGCTTGTTGCTCGTCGCTTCATAGACATTTAATTAGTTTGAGGTACTACACACTAGTCGTCGAGCCGCTTCGGCGGTATTTTTTAAGCAACCAAACCGGCCCGAACAGATTAGGTACCTTGCATATCCGGTTTTTTTGGCTCGTACTGACGGCATACTCTATTCGGCATTTACCATCGCTGATTTATGGCCAGATCGCTTGGCACAGTACCGGTTGAAAATCGGCCTAATGATCG
The DNA here is from genome assembly GCA_905147715.2 of Xestia xanthographa. NCBI lineage: Eukaryota > Metazoa > Arthropoda > Insecta > Lepidoptera > Noctuidae > Xestia > Xestia xanthographa. The sequence continues at coordinate 3,975,323 of LR990661.1, read as the reverse complement.
ACCAGGTGTATTGGTTAATAGCAACTCAAACAAAACTTGTGAAACGTAGATGTACTAACTGCACCTATACTTAACCATAAGTAGTTCTGGCGTGATCTGATTATCTAAATATAAATAAATAAATATTGCTGGATCTAGTGCCACACTAAGCAACGAGGCTTGTGTCGTGGACACCAGATAGTTGGACGAGTATTGATGGCAACACTGGTTGAGTGACTTGTCAAGATTTTTGCTCCGTATTTTAAAATTAGTTTTAATTAATTTTAAGTGTAAAAAACTCGTCAATTTGTAACTAAATATCAAATAAGTGTGTAAATACCCAGGTTTAATGTTTTCATGCAAAAATACACTGTAAAACATAGTGTTTGGTTGCCTACCTCGACCGGTGACCTATAATTTCACAAACAGCTGATGTTCCTGCGGATCTCTCTGGGGAGTATAACTGTTTCTTTTTAATGAATAATTCGCTCACATTAATTAATTAAAAGCTCTCATGGAGCAATAAGTTCATTATTCTGGATAATCTGGCACTTTTTTGTAGTTGAAGTTATGTTCAGTGTCAGGTATCACTTGTTGAATAAGTATTTGTGTAGTTTGTAATAAGTTAATATAGTAACTAGCTATCTATTTAATCAACTTTAATACACAACAGTGAAGAACGTTGGTTATTCTTTATAAATTTTGGCTTGTGTATTCAGTTTTTCCACAATTTTAAACCAAGAGTTCTACCCACTTTAGGAAAAAAGTAAAGGACAAAGAAAAAATATTTTCAACATAGTGTATTCATCTTATTGAAGTATCACGTGTAAGACTTATAAGCCTATCTCAGTTACCAGTAATCACATATTCCAGACTATTTTCATTTTCTCCTTTCATTTCTCTAGATTTCCTAATTTTGTCCATCCACTTAGTTCTCACCATTCTTTGCACTTCTCCTTTCAGTTCTATTCCCTGAAACCATGCCTGTGATGACCCGTAAGGCTACTACCCAGGAGTTGCAGGCTAAGTTGAGAACGGCCCTTGATGAACTTAACGCAGCAAACAGCAGATGTCAACAGCTGTTGTTGGATAGAGAGGAACACGAGGTTGAAATCGAGAAAGTCATTCAGAAAAACACAAGCTTGAAACGGGAGCTAGTGGACCTGCACCAGCAATACACGGATGTTGTTGATGAACGGGACAAACTGCGGGTGGTCACAAATGGTTTCAATGACTGTAGTAACTATTATGAGACGGCTTTATGTAAGGTTAGGGACTTAGAAGATGAACTGCTTCATGCTAACAAACAAATAATTAAATTTCAGAAAAAAAGAGAATGTACTCAGGTTAGGGAAACAGATCACCTTTATAATCAATTATTAAACTCAAATTGCAACCCACATTCTTTAACAACAATAGATCTTACTGAAGATTCTATTCTAAAATATAATTGTAGCAGTTACAAGGTAAGCCAAAATAAAATAAAAAAATATGCAAAACTTAATAGAATTATAAAGAAATGCAATAAATATAAAAAACAACAAAAACACAGTTCCCACAATATTAAACTAAGAAAAGAACGTGTTTTTCTCATAAAAAAGTTAAACAACTATCAAATTAAATTAGAGGACAGTAAGAATTTTTATGAAATAGACACTCATAACTTACAGTCTGAGATTCAAGAACTAGAGCGTCAACTGCAATCATGTTATTCCATGTATGTGAAATCTCAAAAACAAATTAAGGAACATATCCTTGCTGCAAACGAGTTGGTCAATAGTGGTGATAGTAATGCAGACTGCGTAGACAGGATGAGCAACATCACTCAATGTACATCACAAAGGGAACCCAGCCCTGACACTATCCTGCCTGAGGAAACGGAGGACCCGTCCCGGTTAGGAAGTGCTCGGGACTGTATCCCCATTCAAAATTCACCAGACATTGTACAAGTTTCATCACAGGTGGGAAAAACAGAACGCAGTTCTCCCTCTCGTTGTATTACACATTGTGACTGCTCCATCATGTATTCAGATGGTATTGGAATAGGTTTAGGCAAATTAATTAGTAACAATCTGAGTCATTCTTGTCAAAATTATTGTACACCTCAGGCTTCATACAACCACATAATGTCATCCATAACTCGGAAGGAATTAGATCCTCATGCCATTGTAACTGTATTTGTAGGTAACAGTTCGAACGTTAAAATTGACGATATCACTGACAATGTCACTCAACTGTTAAAACTAAAATGTAAGAAAATTATTCTATGCGCATTCCCGTACTTTAAGAAATTGTCTAGCAAGCAAAACCATCAAATTCATGCCTTAAATAATCATATGCATTTTCTAGTTAGTCACTATAGTGACAGGTTGACATTTTTCGACACTAACAGTTTCGTTCAGAAATTGAAGTCAACCAGGAACCATGCGTACTTGCCTATTAGTTTTAGACGTCAAATAGCTCGGCTATTAGCTTTTAATATAAACTCAGACATATGTGGTATGTCGCAGTTTTTTGTAAATAGGTCTACGGAAATTAGTAATTATACTAATTGTAATTATACAAATAGTATTAGCTTAGATTTAAACTAGTCAATAAGACAATAGAAGGTACGAGTGACAATTTAGTTAATCTCGTCAACTTCGAGGTATCTTCTAGCTCTCAATCAAATAACTGTAAAAAAGGGGCTGAGCAGAATACCTTAAAATTGTTTCACCAGAATATTCAGGGACTTTCTTCCAAAGAACTAGAAATAGAACTATTTTTAGAAAAAACTAAGTTTGATATTATCTGTTTTACTGAACATTGGATGAAAGATTATGAAGTAATGCAAATAAATTATGAGAATTACAATGTGAGCAGTTGCTTTAACCGAAAATCTAAGATGCGTGGGGGTTCATTAATCCTAGTAAAAAATTGTATTAAATCTAAGTCTCGTAATGATATAGTCGATCTATCGGTTGAACATAGCATTGAATTGTCTTGTGTTGAGCTAGATAAGCATGTAATAGTGTGCGTTTACAGACCCCCTAATTACCTGAACTATTCTATCTTTGAGTCAGTAATGGAAGATACTTTGGCAAAACTTGTAACTGGTAACAAACCAATAATTATCTGTGGTGACTTTAATGTTAATATCATAGAGAATAATGTGAATAGCAGTAGATTCTTAAGTCTCTTTAAATCATTTAACTTGTCAAATGTGTTTTCAGAACCAACTCGAATTACTACAAATACTGCTACATGTATCGATAATGTTTTTTGTTGCTGCGATTACATAAATAAATCCATCGTAAATTACCTGCCTTCAGATCATAGTGGTCAGACGGTTACTTTCGCGTACAATAGACAATTACAAAGAATTCAAATACAAACTAGACTAATAACACCCAGCAATCTAGACAAATTTAATAATAATTTAATTAGCAAGTTAAGTATACCGGGTCATATTAGAAACAATGCAAATGTATTTTATGAAGAATTATTTTCGGTAGTGCACACTGAATTTAATAATACTTTAAAAAAGAAATCTAAAACTATTGGCCCAAAGTTTACTTTCAGTGACTGGGCAACACAGGGTATTCGGAAAAGTAGGGAACGATTGTTTGAGCTGTACGGCCTTAAGCCTTGCATCAACACTGAAGCTTTTAATAAATATGTTGCTACTTACTCGAAAATTTTTAAAAACACTTGCAAGGTAGCCAAATCCTTATTCATTAGCAACAAGATTAAATCAGCCGACAACAAAATAAAGACGGTTTGGAAAATTATCAACAGTGAAACAAATAGAAATAAAAAACAAGGTAATGACTTCACACTAGAGACACCGCGTGGCCTTGTGAGCTCAAACAATGAAGTTGCTCAAGAATTTGTAAATTTCTTTACCAGTATCCCACTTAAAACTACTGAAACCTTAAATTCCTCTCCCTTGCTCTCTATTGATTTATTGAAAGCGAACGTTTCAGCCTGTCCAAATGAATTTAAATTTCAACATATAAACCCCTTAACAGTCATAAAAGGTTTTAAGCAAATCAAGGTCAAATTAACGGAAGATCTATGGGGTATGTCTATCAAAGCTTGTACCTCAATTATTGAGACTGTAGCGCCGTATTTAGCCTCAATATTTAATTTGTGCGTGGATCAAGGGGTCTTCCCGGATCTGATGAAATTCAGTAAGGTAATACCGCTTTTTAAATCCGGGGACAGTAAAGACACCAATAACTATAGGCCCGTATCCGTGTTGCCGGTTTTCAGCAAGGTGTTTGAAAAGATAATGCTCAATCAAATGCTTAACCATTTTAACACTAATAAAATATTACACGAGCAACAGTATGGTTTCACCAAAGGACGTTGTACAACTGACGCCGGTGTCACTTTATTAAAACACATATTTACTGCGTGGGAAGAGGCACAAGATGCCATAGGAATCTTCTGTGACCTTTCGAAGGCATTTGATTGCGTAAATCACGAAACCCTGATCTTGAAACTTCAGCATTACGGTTTAGGTAAACTTGCGCTCAGTTTAATAAAATCGTACTTGCATGATAGACAGCAGCAGGTACAAATAAATGGAGTCAACTCAATGGGTTTAAAAGTAAAAATGGGTGTACCACAGGGTTCGATATTGGGTCCCTTCCTCTTTTTAGTATATATTAATGACCTACCCCATCTATTTAACAACCATCCGCATATGGTGTTGTTTGCTGACGATACTTCTTTAATATTTAAAATAAACAGACGTGCCACTAATCTTGATGACGTAAATAACGCCCTACTGCAGGTCCACAATTGGTTTACCGCTAATAATTTAGTACTAAATGGGAAAAAAACTAAATGCATTAGATTTGCTCTACCAAATGTCAAAAGTAGTGATTGTGACATAATATTGAATCAAGAGAAACTAGAATTTGTCGATAAAACGGTTTTCTTGGGAATCACGCTCGATTCAAGGTTACAATGGGGTCCTCATCTAACATCTCTTGCAGGACGGCTAAGCTCAGCAGCATATGCTGTTAGAAAAATCCGTCAATTTACTGATGTTGATACCGCGAGGCTGGTCTATTTTAGTTATTTTCATAGTATTATGTCATACGGTATTTTACTATGGGGACGGGCTGCAGACATCGAGTCTATATTTATTCTGCAGAAAAGAGCCATCAGAGCCATTTATGAATTACGTAGACGCGATTCTCTTAGAGAACTATTTAAGGAAATTAATATCATGACAGTACCTTGTCAATACATCTATGAAAACATCATGTACGTTAGAAAAAATCGGCATTTATTCAGTAAGAGAGGGGACAGACACCACTATAACACTAGAAATAGGGACCAACTAGTTCAGCCAGGTTTCAGGCTTGCTAAAGTGGATTCATCTTTCATGGGGTACTGTTTGAAATGTTACAATAAAATACCTCCCCACATTCTTCAACTGAATGAGACGAAATTTAAATCTTGTATAAAACGCACACTATGTAGGCAAGCATATTATAAGTTGGGGGATTACATTGATGATAAAAATGCTTGGCTAAATGCTGGTCCTGCTCCACAACCATAGGTGGGGGGGGGGCAAACTAATTGTTTGTACTGGTCGGGCATTATTTGAGTCCATCGACACGTAAAGAAGAAGATGAAGAATTGATTCCCATGTTAATGTATTGTGGAAGCTGCAGAAGATTGTAAAAATATACTTGTATTGTATAGATTCCAGTTCTTAGTATTATATAATTGCATTGCACATGTGTGAGTACTTTGTACTGTTCAGCCACCATTTACATTTATTTATCTTTCATTGACTTGAATATGCCTTGGTAGCTGAGAGAATGTCATGCTCACTTAGATGTCTCGCTGATGGTGGCGGGTGTGTCGGGTCATTTAGTTCCCTTCAATATGGTTGAGTTGAATGGCGCCGGTACATGCGTCATGTCTGTGAACGGGCGCTGTCAGTTGGGACTGGTCATCTCTTAGCTGCCAAGGTTCATTTTAATTACTTTATTCATAAATTTTTGATCTAATCTTTTACTCTGGATGCTCTTAGTGTGCACGTCTTTCTACATCGTTCTCACATATATGTATAATCTCAAAATTAATGATGTAACCAAGATTTTGTAACAATATTTTGATTTTAAAAGAGTGTCCATGGAGTTTCTTGCCCGTTCTTCTCCATAGAGATCTACGCTAGGAAATGGGCAACTACAGTACTTTCTCAAGTTATTATGCCTTGTGACTGGGACTGTAGCTTTGATTTTCTTTTTTGTATTTTTGACTTTCAAAAGTGCCATAATGGTCTAATTGAAATAAATGCTTTGAGTTTGAGTTTTGAGTTTGAGTTGATATACTACATACTTTTTGTTTGTTAATACATACTTATTATACATACAAACATCCTCAGAAACAAAATGTCCATGCTCATCACACAAACATTTGCTCCGACCGGGATTCAAACCCGGGACCCTAAGAACGTAAGGCAGCCTCACTACCGCTACGACATTCGGGTCGTCAATTAAATATATGGAGCACTAGCTTATGTCCGCAGCTGCGCCCGCGCCGTATTTGGTAATTATGCCACGGAATCTTACTACTGGAATAAAAAGTATTTTAAATCTTAATCCAGGTCGTAAAGTATGTGTGCCAAATCTCACCCAAATCCATTCTACCGTGTTTGCGTGAAAGAGGAACAAACACCCATACATCCCCACATACGTTCGTATTTATAAGTAGTAAGAAGTAATATTACGAAGGAAAATGTAAATAAAAATACTGTATCCTACTCCAAGCAAGTTTTCATTCACAAACACTCCACCCACTTTAAATAAAAGAGAATATGCATGAAATACAAAACTCTTTTTATTTATGAAAAATGCCTTGTATTGGCGCCTACAAACATTGTGGTACACTTGTTTAAGTCTCTATACATCACTTAATTTAAAATTTACTGTTTTATGTAGCATATTTTTAGTGAAACGGAACGCACTCTCAAAACGCATCGTCCTCGATAACGGCGGTATTGACGTCAAAGTTCATTGTGTCAAAAAATATATTTTTTTGAAAAGTGCTTAAAGTATCACTAAAATTTTATTATAAGTAATATTGTTATTGTAATTTTTACTTGAATAGAGCACATACAATTAGTAAAATTATTATAAAAAGGCCAAAAAAAAAAAAGATGTAAACAAGGCAGATTGTGGATAATGACGTCACATCATGGCCGCGACAGCTACGGATGTTTGAACTGTCATAGAAAATTGCAGGAGTTTAATATTATTTTTGTGCGACAAGCAGTAGTTGAACTTAACTTTTAATACTTTTCTTGGGTTGATAGTACTGTATTTTATTGATTTAAGTGGAGAAAAAATTACATGCAAATTCCCTATTTGCTTACGCAGACGATGTAATGATAAATCGTAACATGATTACGACGCGCGACGTGCGCTAGAATTTCTAACTATCTAGCAAAGAGCAAATCTAATCTAAATTAAATAAACGTATTTGGATAGCAATTGTACCATTATAGTTCAAAATAGTTTCCTAAACCAATTAGGTGCTTCCTAACTATAATAGAAACAGTTTCTCGGAAGCGATGTTAGTTAGCATGTTTGGCGAAACTACTGTTCATAATATTGTATCCACTAACCCGCAATAACTTCAGTTTATCCGTGATCATGGTGCTTGCAACAGCGCCGAAATATCGGGAAGTCGAAACAAAACAGTAAAATTGAGTAAATTTTCCGTTTTAGTGTTAATGATAATATTTTAGTTTCACACAAAGTTTTTAAATATTTCACATTATATTCATATTTATGAGTGTTATACCGAAATGTATAAGAACAGGATAGTAGTATTTTTGATTTCGTTCGAATTTACGTTTCACGTCCTTTGCTAATAAAGGTGTAAAGTGCACCACGGCGCACAGATAGGCCACGCACGTGTGTTAAGCTTCGCTTTGCAAGAAAATGTATGTGATTGTGTCCATTGCAAGCCACGGACATGCTATGCGTCAAATTGACGTCATGCCGTCATGCTTAGCTTGCTTGAATAAGGCTCTCACATAGTCAACGCTGTGCATGCGGTACACACTATTTACGAATATTAATCCACGACTATGTATGTACTATCGAGGTCACTCCCGCTTGACCACCACTAAGCTTATTTTTGCTTGCACTCGCAACATAGAAACGCTCTCTAGCCCCGCCGCTATTTTTCGCACCAAAGTTGAGGCTTTCCTAATAGGCCCAAACTTTAAGGGGGTGTGGCTCGGTGCCTTCGCATGTTTTAAGCGATTTTTTTTTAAATGGTCAGGCGGAAAAGATCCCGATAGTACTTGTATCGCAGCACAGTTTTAAGATACGCTTTTTGGAACGGACGCGCATGTTCCTGGTAAAAACACTACCGTAGCCTTTCCGTGCGCCGTGGTGGGTTTGCGTCTTTAAGTCGCAGTGGACGATCCCGTCTTCATACTAAATACACAAGCGTAACTTATTCGTGGACTGCTGTGAAGCGATGCCTCATAATAACGATTCAAATCAAGCAATTGGAACGGTTTTAGTATTAGTTATACCCGTATGACGCTTGGCTGCTTCATTGGTTTAGTACCCGCAAGCGCGACCGCTGAGCATTAGATCCTGCGTTCGATTCCCGGGTCGGGCATAGTGTTATTGGATTCTCCCATCAGGAATTTCTCAGTAGCAGCCACGGAGTCTGGATTTGTGCCCGGTTGATGGCAATAGGCTCGCCCCCTATTACATGGGACTTAAACATAACTGACGAAATGTGGGTGTACTATTAGGCACACCTCTGCTTAACCCTTCAGGGATTACAGGCGTGATGTTATGTTATGTGTTCTAACCGTATGATTAGCCAGGATAACGACCTAATTGGAGATTTCGGCCCAGCGCACACCGCTGGAGACGCAGCGGAGCGCATTTGAAGACAACAATTTAATATAAACCTTGACTACCTTGTTATACGGTCAGTATAAAAACAAGTTCTGACGCGGTACTCGGAGCGCCCTCAAGCTACTACAAGAGCATGCACGCGACCGTATATCAAGGTAATTAAGGTTTATAATAAATTGGTGTCTTCAAATGCGCTCCGCTGCGCCTCCAGCAGTGTGCGCTGAGCCTTAAATGCGGAAATTGGAATTCACATGCAAACATAGCGTAATGATCACTTGAACAGCGGGATGTTTAAATACCGTGTTATCCCAATATTATAGTTCAAATATTATCTATATTCTAGCAGTACACTAGGCGACACATCAAGTTATACTTTACCAATATTAAATGGCCCTGCTTTGTACAGGTGACTTTTTTATCACTTTCCAAAAAAATGGGTATATATAGGTGAACGGAAAAAATAAATTTTAAAAAGCGAAATTGAAATCATACGCGTATTGTGTATGATTTGGCGTTTTGTGTTGTGTATGAATTTTCTTTTCTTTTTTTCAAAATTTCTTTCTTTGTTCTAATATGATAAATTGAAATTGCTTGAAATTTGTAGCGTTTTTTGACGATGATTCAATTTTTTTTAAGCTATTTAAAAAAGAAAAAAAAACTAGGTATGCCACAAGCTTCTAAGTACTTGGTTAACGTAATATACCCATTTTTTTGGAAAGTGATAAAAAAATCATCCGGTTTAAGTAAATTTCCTGTACAATGTGAGATCTTCATAAACTGGTTTAGTACAGCTTAATTGGTTGCTGTGCGTACAACTTAGACTGACAGTGATTAAATGCTTAATAAACGTTTTCGACTAACGAGAACTTAACTTGCAGAGTAATCCGTATTCCTGTTGTTTGCTTAACCAAATACTCGTAGTCGAGGATTTAACATGATAGTTTAACGGGGATTACCTAGTACCTACACTACTCTGTATAGTTCATCGAAAACTGTTTTAGTGTGAAGCATTACGGTAACGAGACTGCTGACTCAGCATGAGCTCCTGGGTTTAATTCCCAGGTCGGGCAAAGTGTTATTGGGTTTTTTTAATTTCCAAACCCTTCGAGGATATCAACATTATTAATAATTATGATAAACGTACGTCACCTTGAACGTGTAGTCTTTATGACCTCTCATGAAAGCTAAGAGTTTCTATTTCGACAAAACTGGTCTAGCTTTGTAGCAACTGTAATTTGGAGCAAAGTTCAATTCCCGTAGTGTAAACAATCAAGCCAAAAAAACCTGTAAACCGATAAAACTCAAATATTTGTCCGACCGCGAAGCTCAAGGATACAACGAATGGACGCGTGGGATTTACTATTTGCTACGACGCGTAGCTGGTGACCGAAGCCACTTCGTAGCGAAGGCTACGCCGTAGCAATATTGGAACTGTGTACCCGGAATCTTGTCCCAAGAATTTATTCAGTCGAGCAACACTTAGTACTGGTATACCTGGCGTACAGCATGTATGCATGTAAGTAAGAGACTCGACTACTCGGCACACTCACAACATTGATATTAGCTACAGTCGTTTCACATTTTTCAGGCTCAGAATGATGTATTATACCATACTATATTACGTGGTAACCGCTTTAGCATCGGTGTCCATTCCACTACGTATACTTTGAACTCAATACTCAATACGTTTATTGCATTCCACAATGTGAACTCATTATTACGTAGCATACAGGATGATTGGTGCATTCCTTGAAATGGGTTCCACTAGACCTAATTCAAAACAATTTTGATCCGATAACTTGGTAACAATCACTCTGTATACAGTAGGAGAATTTAAAAGGCTAGTTTAAAAAACCGGCCAAGTGTGTGTCGGGCCACGCGCAGTGTAGAGTTCCGTAGTAGCCCGTTATATTTTAGATTTTGTTTTTCAATGCAAGTCTTTATCCGTTATAAACAAGCAACTACTCCATCTTAGTCACTTTATAGGATTTATTCTAAGGATTTTGTATTTGGTACAAAATTATCCAACACCCAAGTTCAACGACTGTTACTTCTAAACTGATTAAATTATTATAACCGCTATAGTTTTCCTTTAAAGTTCATGAAATGCATTATCATTATGATTTTTTCCAGATTTTTCAATCCAGCAGTTAGCTTTTAGAGGTGGGGGACGCCCTACTGGAACAAAAATTTTAGTATTAGTATTAACAAGAATAGAATAGAATAATTTTATTTGTGTAAAAACATGGTACATTAAGCTCTTATAAATAAGGTTGTGAACTTACATGTTTCGCCATAGAATGGCATACAAATATTAGAACTTCACATAGAATTTGAATACAACCCCTAATTCATTTTAAAAAACCTATTCAACGATACCTCACACAATGGGGCAGATGACAAAAAAATACATCCCCACTTCACATGTAGGGGAGGTATCCTAAAAAAAATATTTTCCAAAATTTTATTTTACCACTTTGTCGGCGTAATTGATATACATACCCTTACAATTACAGCTTTCTAGTACTAACGGTCTCTTAGCAAAACCTCGGACAGACAAACAGATGGACTTGACGAAACTGGGTTCCTTGTCTGGACTACGGAACCTTAAAAAATGCAATTAATTTTATTTATTTATTATATTTATTGCCCGTGACTGTATTGCAGAAATACGTACTTACAAACTTTTTGTTTATTCTCTTCATGGCCAGCAATGCTTACTAACTTGCATTGCATTGCGTGCCACCCACACGAAGTGTTATTAAATACTTATTATTCTGTGCACAGGTATCGACGGCTCCGGATCAAGTTCCATGAAGAACAGGAACATAAACTTGGAGACGCCGCTCATGAAATCCGTTAAGGTAAATGTTAATTGCTAGCTTTTGCTCGCGGTTTTTCTCCCGTTATGTGCGGTAATAAACCCATGGGAACGTTTTAATGTCCGCTATGACACTGGGGGATAATGAAGTTACCCGTTAGTGAAAAAATTTTTGGAATCGGATCAGTAGTTCCGAAGATTACGCCTTACATACAAACAAATTTTACCTCTTTATAATAATTATATCATATATCATAAAAGTCTAGATAATAGTAGATTTTACAACAAGTGCACAAAACGAACCATTTTTATCCGAGCTCTTCACTTCGATTGCGAGGAAATAAAACAGTAGTATATCATAAGATTTATTTAATTAAAATTCAAAGTAAAATTAGTACAGTTTTGAATACTGAAGGAAATTGTTTTTCTCGGCATATCGCCGCTTTATCTTTTTAAAATCTTAAGACATTGATATTAGGCTTGGGATGCAGACCTATACAGCCTACTATTAAATTAAATTTGTAATAATAATTTTCTTAAATTAATTAAATAACATACCGTACTTGAATTTAAATTTTATGTCTTAAAAAACACATAAAGGCAAATAAATTAAAGTAAATATTATAAAATAACAAATTCTATCTATGAACTTCTTATTGTGTTTGGCTGTATGGCTCATTTTCTTTGCCGTAATATAGACACATTTATGAGTAGATACGTTAATGCCCTAGCCTATATCCTGCACAAATAAGCACAGATCATGAGACGTGAAAAGGGTATAAAACACCCAGGAAGGCACTTGTTCCCGTCATTGTGAATCCTACCTGGGAACCTGTGAATTCAGATCCTTCTATAAAGAAGAAGGTCTCATGCTTCCTTCTGAGGTAAAAGTTTGTATATACGTAGCTATCACAATGTTTGCGGAAGAAGTCGGGGGCGAAGTGATAGATAATAATATTAATGTTCAGAAAAATAAGCATCGACTACTACAACAAAACAATAGTATTTACCCTCGCAACGAATATTACACGTCAACCACACTGACATGCGATATTCAATAACATACCCGAATCAGGAAGAAGTCTCATTATTAGAATACTTTGTATAAAAAGGGACAGTAATCATGTTTGACATGAATGAAATACATTCTATTGTTCGTGACGCTAAGCTGTTGGTCCCAGCTGTCATTTTCAGATGTTTGACGATACAAGTATTCAGTGGCCTGAATGTCTGACAACCAGTCTTACCAGCGGATATCGTATTACCCAGTACAAACTGGGTTGTGGGAGTCGGGCATGTAAAATACTGGTATTCAGCTGTTTCCGGATAGACTGGAAGCCGACCCCGACATAGTTGGGAAAAGGCTAGGCAGATGATGATGATGTTCATAAATGACAAAAACAATATCTCTCATATCTCTATATATATAATATATATATATATATAGTATATAATATATATAATCATTCTCCTGCCTTTATCAAAATTTATTTGGGGTGCAGCATGTCTTAGTGCACTGGTAACAGCCCCAACTTACGTGTTGTAGCTCATGGGTTCTAAACCAACCCAGCGCATTACTTTGTGCAATTTATTACATCACCACAGCTACTCTCAAAACGGTGAAGGAAAACATCGTGAGGGAACTGGCTTGCCCTAGAACCAAAAATCGAATACATGTGACATCTACCAAACCGCACTGGGTGCGCGTGGTGGATTATAGACAATGGGCTATAATCCACCACGCGCACCCAGTGCGGTACCAATTATAATCTTCTAATCAATAAGAGGGAATGTCCTCTCATAGAGAGGTCTGTGTCTCAGCAATGGGAACATTACGGGCTGATTATAGGGCAGGGCATGTCTTCTTTTTCCACACTTAGGTAGTCACTACCTTTCTAGTTATAATTCATCTTTCATTTATTATTTCCGTGCTTTAATAAGCCTGGCAGAAATTTCCGTCGACGGGAAGCATCTGGCAGTGTTAATAAATAAATAAATGTCTCTAGACATTACACACAGTGCCATCTAGTGCCGTAATGAGCAACGAGCCTTGTGTCGTGGACACCGGATAGTTTAAATACTACATAGATACTTTTCTCTTTTTATTTATTTAAACTTCATGTACAATAGGTGTACATAGGCGGACTTAATGCCACAAGGCATTCTCTACCATTCTCTTCTCTATTCTCGTTTCTATTCCTTTTTCATAAAAAAAAAATAACAATCTTCTTTAGAACATAATAAATAAATAAATAAATAGCCTTTATTTGCCTTAACAATTATTACATCATTAAAATACAATAAATTCATTTTAAAATTAACAATACCTTTAACATTACTTTTTACACACTATACATTCAACATATAATCTCATAAAGTTTTTAAGATTATTTAACATTCGTACATTTCATTTAAATAACATTTTTAATATTTTAACATTTCATTTCATTTAGTATTCAACTTGTTTTATTTCATCTGCCCAGCGTTCTCTCGGGCGGCCTCTGGCCCTCTTGCCGCTTGGGCCTTGCCATTTTGTTACCAATTGTGTCCATCTCCCATCAGTCATTCTCGCTACGTGTCCAGCCCATTTCCACTTCAGGCGTTTCGTATGTTGAAGAGCATCTATTAAATTAGTTCTCTTGCGTATGATTTTTGATTTTTGTTTATCTTTCAACTTTATATTCAGAATGCTTCTTTCCATCGCGCGTTGGGTTTTTTGTATTTTGTCTCGTGTATAATTGTTGTAAATCCAGGTTTGAGACCCGTAGGAAAGGCAGGGTAGCAGACAAGAGTCCATGACTTTCTTTTTTAATTTTAAGGGTAATTTTGACTTAAGTGTTTCTTTTAAACTCCAGAACTTATTCCATGTCAAGTTGATTCTCCTATCAATCTCATCTTTGTGTCTTGAATTGCTGAAAGAAATGCGTTTGCCCAAATATATATAGTTCTCCACGTACTCTAGTCTATGTGTTTCATTAATTAGTATAGGATTTTGAACAGCGTTAGTCATTAGTTTTGTTTTGGCTGTGTTAAGTTTTAACCCTATGTTGTTGCTAGCCTCGCATAAATCTGCTATCATTTCTTCCAATTGGCTAGATGATTTTGAGAAGAGAACTATGTCATCTGCGAATCGGAGGTTGCTGAGGTATTTTCCGTCAATATTAATCCCTTTTTGTTCCCAGTTTAAGTCTCGCATTATGTGTTGTAAAACAGATATGAAGATTGTAGGTGATAGCGGATCACCCTGTTTTACGCCTCTACATATACGGATTTTTGGCCCCAGCCGGTCTAGCTTTACGCGGCTTACGCTTTTGCTATAGATGTCGTTTAAGATATCTACATACATTTTTGGTATACCTTGATTGTCTAGCGCTTGCCATAAGCTTTCGTGAGATATGGAGTCAAAGGCCTTCGCGTAGTCGATAAAGGCCAAGTATAGGGGTTGTTGGAGTTCTTGGTATTTTTCGATGACTTGCTCTAAGGTATGAATATGGTCGATGGTACAAAAACCTCTTCGAAAGCCGGCCTGTTCTACTGGTTGGTGTATCTCAATTTCTGGCCCAATTCTCGTATTTAGGCAGGCTGCGAATAGTTTGTAGATAGACGGCAGAAGGCTGATAGGTCGGTAATTACTTACATCTGACGGGTCTCCTTGCTTGTACAAGAGTACTATTCTGGACTCAGTCCATTTTGTGGGCACTATATGTTCTTCAAGGATTTTATTAAAAAGAGTCGTGAGCGGGCTAGCCAGAATAAACTTCCCGAGCTTGAGAGCTTCGTTTGGTATATTGTCGTGTCCAGGGCTTTTTTCTTGTTTAAGTCTGTCTATTTGCATTATTATTTCAGGTTCGTCGAAAGGTTTGATTGTTGCTGGATGTCTTCAGAACATACTTAAAAAAGAATAATTAAATTGTAACAAATTCCTTGAAAGTCAAGAAACTCTCATTAGGATTCGACCCCGACTTCTCCTTGAGCGAAAATCTAGATTGGATACAGACGAATTAGAAAACTTGTAACTGAAGACTTTCAACGGATTTTGTGATTGTACAGTACGAAGCAAGAGACACACAAGGTCAAAACTCTTGTCTTACTTCGCCTTAATTCAAGATCTTAATATTGCAACAAAATCGTATGCTATTGTATGTGTATTTGTTTAGAGATAAATAGATTTTTATCACTAAAGCGACACCAGAGTCTACCATGATTAATTTTAAACTAAAATAAAGTTTTGTAACCAAAATCACAAGCATTAATATCTAAAAAAAAACAATTTTGTGAAAAAAATAAAACCGACTTCAAAAAACAAAAAAGTGAAAAATAACTTTAGCTTCAGAAGTCGGTGGCCAAAAAACGGAATCAAACAAACAAGTCACCGACTTCTGAAGCTATTATTTTACGAGTTATTTTTTGCAAAAAAGTTTTTTTTTTTCCGTTTTTAGTTGTAATATCCTATAAATATTTGCTATACATTGTTAACAATACATATCATGGTAATAGGCTTATCCCCAATCAAATGGAAACTAACATAACTGTCAAAATCTGGTTGGACTGTAGACATCTGCTTACCCCCTAAGAGCATACAGGCGTGATGTCACGTCATGATGTTGTATTAAACAATAAACATACAAGCGATTCCAGAAATCACTGCAGATTTGCTATCTATTTTTGAAGAGTTCCATTGTATATCTGCGAAGATCAGCATCAGATTTTTACCAAATGAAATGAGATCACACGGGAAGCACCAGCTTTCAAATAAAAAAAAGATCATCAAAATCGGTTCACCCAGTCAAAAGTTCCGAGGTAACAAACACAAAAAAAATACAGTCGAATTGAGAGCCTCCTCTTTTTGGAAGTCGGTTGATAAGTTTTTGATTCTCTGTTTCTACCTTAGATATATTTACACAGATTTTAATTCTATGTTATCTATATCTATACAAATAAATTAAATTGAAGCATCTGTTTGTAATTTCAAAATAACAGCTTTGTACTGAATGTTTAAATATAATTATGGTACTTACAACAAATACCTTTTTTTAGGGTTCCGTACCCAAAGGGTAAAAACGGAACCCTATTACTAAGACTTCGCTGTCTGTCCGTCTGTCCGTCTGTCTGTCACCAGGCTGTATCTCATGAACCGTGACAGCTAGACAGTTGAAATTTTCACAGATGATGTATTTCTGTTGCCGCTATAACAACAAATACTAAATATAGTCAATGGTACGGAACCCTTCGTGTGCGAGTCCGACTCGCACTTGGCCGGTTTTTATTGTTGTTTGTCTGTTCTGGCTAATCTCAAAAACGGCTGGACCTATTTAATGAGACTTTTACTGGTATTGCTGATGTTATAAGCAGTAACTTAGGATATAAATTTTGTTTCCGAGTCATGAATGTATAAAAGTAAGTATTTACAAAAAAAAAAAAGATCTATGTATATATTTAAGTATATATTTAATTGTATAACAACTATCTGGTATCCACGACACAAGCCTCGTTGCTTATTGTGGCACTAGATGGCGGTTTGTGTAATGTCCAGCGATATTTATTTATTTTACTTATACTTTAGAAAAAAGCACAGAGTTCCGTGAAAAATAAAAAAATAAATGTTAACAACAGTTACACGGGCAACAGGAGGTTTCACAAACATTGTGGTCTAAAAAAGTTAAAATGGCAGTTTTAAAAACTTTTCAGCTTTAAAACGGCGCATTGCCACTACGAAAGAATTTGAATTCGCTTTGAGGTGGGCGTTTGGAACTAGATTTGAGTGACATACGGCTAGTTTCCACCATCAATAAATTGCAAATCTATATAGTTCGTCAGTTAAAGTATTGGAAAATAATGGACACGTATTTTTTTTTTTTTGCTGGACATTACACACAGCGCCATCTAGTGCCATACTAAGCAACGAGGCTTGTGTCGTGGACACCAGATAGTTGATAAACTACATAGATACTTTTTGTTTGTAAATACATACTTATTATACATGTACATCCATGACTCGGAAACAAATGTCCATGCCTATCACACAAACATTTGCTCCGACCGGGATTCGAACCCGAGACCCTAAGAACGTAAGGCAGCCTCACTACCGCTACGCCATTCGGGTCGGTTTCGGGTCGTCGGGGTGGGTTTTATGAGATAAACTCTCTCGTTTAATTTCAGCAATCCTATCGAGCAAGTTTGGTGTTATATTTCAATGTCAGCACTTGAACCGAGATCTCGGTGTAAACGAACCAACTTTTTAATCGAAATCGACTTTTGAAACGAGTGTTCTGATCTGATGTTTTTCAATTTTAACATAGATTTGAAAACTTCTAATATAGGTTATCTGGAGAAGTGGAATTACTTCTGGAATTACCAGAAAAATGCTTTTTTCAACCAAGTAGCAATGTAAACATAGGTATAACAACTTTCACACATACTGGTGTGTGGAAGTGTTCTAAATTGTGGATACATCGTCTCCCAATTATAATAGACTCTATTCGGGCCAGTTTAGTGAGATTTTAATTTGATTAAACTGTCAAACACATTATTTCAGCTGGCAAAAATAAAATGGCTTTGTAGAGCGCTATTCTATAAAAATACGTTCGAATTCATTCTATACATTTGAACGAGGAAAGCGCTATCGCATAATTTACCAAAACTGAAATTCCATTCTGATCTAAGATGTCGTCAAAGGATTTAACGCATTGTTGCATTTAATATAGTACAAGGGTACATTTTGCCAGTTAAGGGTGTAAAAAATCTCTTACTGAAGCCGAAAGGCATTTGTTTTCTCCGTTATTGCGATCATGTTTTTGTTCTACACCATACCTGGAAACCTTCTAGTTACGGAGATATTGGCGGTCAAAGTTACAACTTTTCACAAGTTTTTTTTTTTAAATTACGTTTTTAATGTTATAACTTTACTTTGAATACCTCCGTGAATTTTTACTAGTCAATCATCTATCAGCACAATATGTTGAATGTGTTATATTAAGTTTTACCGTAAAATGTGATTTTTCACCCCAAAAAAAAAGTAGTTTCCCAGCAATATTTTTTACGCTGAGTTCCTCAGTTTGATGTACAGAATGCAGTTTTTCCTACACGTGCAATAACAAACACTAACAAACCAACCATTGCGGGACTGTTCGAAAGAGCTACCGTGGCCCCGGAACACAAAGGGCGATGAAGGAACATTAATGGGTTTTAGTCAGTAAAAGTCTGACACACCCTCCTGCTCCGCCCAGAGCGGGAGGAGTCATTTGATGATTTTCCATCCGAAAAAAAAGGTATACATACAAAGAACCTACAGCAATAACGATCCATAACCCAACCCTGATTACTAATTGATCAAGATGCTCGTATGTTTCCTTACACCAACACAACTTAATAGACCAACAACTTACACCCACATATCTTGATAGACCAACAAGAAAAATTTCCAATATATGTTATTCTTCAATTAACAAGTAACACCTACGAACAGAAGTCGCTCACATGCCTCACATAATCTCCATAAATTACGGACAAATATATAAATATAATTGTTATCCTTGGCAACAGAGCCTTCATGAATTGGAGATTAGACTTGAGACGAAACTGTTACCTAGGTAACTATTATTTGAGGTAGATCTCTTGGATCAATCTAGATAGACTTCACGAAGCTTAGTCTAGATTGGGGGTTCTCAAGCCGTCAATCTTGAGAGCTTTCCGAATCAATGCAAACAAAAAACCAACCAAGTGCGCGTCAGACTCGCGAATGAAGGGTCCCCTTTAATTTTATTTTTTTATCATTTGTTGTCATAGCGGCAGCAGAAATACACATTATGTGAAAATTTCAACTGTCTGTCTATTACGGATCATGAAACAGACAGCTCGCTGTCAGACAGACAGACGGACAGCGGATGCTTAAGGGTAGGGCTTAGGGTGGGTGGGGGCTCAGTAGGGATCATTCAAACGACGCTAACCGTGGTCATTTAAGGCTAAAAAACATGTCATTTACAAGTTTGAAGGGACATCTACGACACACAAACAGTTAGTACGTGTTCAATACATCATATCAGGCTTTCAATAGGCACTGCATTTCGAAATTTTGATTCTGTAGGCACAGAATAATGCATGACTATCAGTTTCGATTTCATATTCATGGTTATACACCAACCGTGAATTGGAGCCCTAATTTGTCATAATTGATAGCGCACTGCGATGCGGCGAATTTCACGGTGCATTCAATGATTAAAGCGAGTTGGAACATGCGCTACATACTCCAGAACAGTTTATAATTGTTTGACAATCGGAATCACGCCACATACAATTATATGTTACCTGTATATGCATATGCATAGATATAGCTAATAAACATTCCCATTAACATTCGCTCGCAGTTGAAGAACTAATTGTGAGTCCCACACGTAAACTGACATGTCCTAGATAGAATCACAAAGTCATCGGAATTTGTGATTCTATCTAGGACATGTCAGTTTCCTCTGACTATGTTTACCATCACCGTTTTGAGACTGCCTCGTTGGTCTACTGATGAAACGATAAGGTAGATGACAAAAAAAAATCTAATTAGTCCGTCAGTTAGATTATCAAAAAATATTTGACCCGTATTTTTTCTTTTGTTACGTAAACCAAAATTGACAAAGATACGACGATTTTAAAATTTTTAATACGTCACGCCGTGGTATAATTTTTAGTGCGTTCTGACGTCACGAGCCCCCACTTGCGAGATCTGATGTTTTTTTTTATCTTTGTCAATATTCATAAAAAATACGTGTCCATTATTTTCCAATACTCTAACTGACGGACTAAATAGATTTTCAATTTATTGACGGTGGAAACTAGCCTATAGGGAACGTGCACAACGGACGGACGGTGCTGCCAACTGGCGTCGCCAATCCGAATCTTGTGCTCTATTAATGCTTGACATTGACTTTTCTAACAAGTAAACAAAATAAAATTAATTTTGAACTAATCATAATGCATTGTTGCATTTCTGGATGTAGGTACCAATACATCCACAAAAATGAAAATAAATCAATTAGTGTAAAATTCTATTACTTTCCAAAGAATACTACTAACATACCATGTTTTGGTGAAAAACGCAAAAAATGGATAAACGCAATAAAGAAAAATATTTGAAAACAACTTGTTTTTGTTACATTACCTACCTTTTCAATGCAGAGTTGCATTGAAAAGGCCCTCAAAATCAACCGTCCATGCAAACATACCAGAACCATTTATACTTCACCATACACGTGTTTTACTAGACCGCACTAAAGTTCACACCGAATATCCCTCAACAGTTAATCAAAGACTCCACGTGTAGGTACTCAGATTAAAAACATGGTTATACCCACAATAATGTTTTTAGTTGGCTGCACTCCTTTGGTTTTTTAAGTTTTGTATCTAAATGCTACGGACTGCATTTTATTGATTGCTTCATCAAATGATTGTGAACTAATTGATTATTTAGAGCCTGGAGATACTGTTCTCGCTGATAAAGGATTCCCTTCCATTTTATCATGTGTTGAAAATAAGAAAGCTATCTTAGTTATGCCAGCCACCATGTCTTCATACACCACAATTTTCATCAGATAGTAAACGAAAGATATAAAATTCATATTATTAAACATATAAATTACGCTGACGTACGTT
Organism: Xestia xanthographa; assembly: GCA_905147715.2. NCBI lineage: Eukaryota > Metazoa > Arthropoda > Insecta > Lepidoptera > Noctuidae > Xestia > Xestia xanthographa. Next base: position 3,953,990 of record LR990661.1, on the reverse strand, counting down.
ATTGATAGACCGGAACTCATATTTTATACCTTTTAGCATAGGTATTCAAAAATAATATAATTGAAGAGACAATTTTGTCTAAATTGAAAGCACGATGAGAAGTGACAAGTTTCCTTTTCTGTCCGCATAGTGTCTCTTTTGTCGATTAGTGCTGCCACCTATAGTTCCTGCACGTTTAAAAGAGTGTCCATGTAGTTTCATACCCATTCTGTGTCTTCAACTGTAGCACTTTTATAGTTATTGTGCCTAGTGTCTGGCTGTAGCGTCAGTTTTTTGCTTTTGATAATGCAAAAGTGCCTGAAAAGGTCTATTTAAAATGAATGCCTTGAGTTTTGAGTTTGTTATCATCCTTTACATAACCTCTATTTTCTCTTTGGTCTTCATTCATGAACGTCATTTATGTATTCATAACTTTATAAGCCACAAGTGTTTTATCTCTCCTCATCGCATGCCCATACAAGACTGACGATTCACTTTTGTGAAAAACTTTGGGGGCTGCCGATAGTAGTGAAAACTAAGTTTGAATAGAATCAATCCAAAATAAACTTTATCTTAAGAGAGCTAACCATAATCACAGATCAAAAATCTAAGTTTAGATATGTGAGTATGGTTTAATATGGCCACAAAATTAAAAAAAATATATATATGCCCGAGAAAGTTTGATTATCTCTAGGGAGCGCTCATATTAAAATTCTAAATTTTTCTTGTATTTGAGTGCTAGACTCATAAAACACTCATAAATAAGAAACATTTAAATAGTCCTCTTAATTGTCTTTATTGTCTTAATTGGTTTTGACTAATCGTTTTATGAAAGCGTTCAGTGACGATGACGCGAGTTCTCTGATTTTTGTTCACCCAAAAAGTGCTCAACGCGCCTAAAGAAGTCTTCACTTCAAAAACCTAACCGTAACATTTGTCAACAGAAAAACAAAGTCCGGACCCGGCTGGGGGTGCGCTTCGCCGAGACCTCGCTGACGGCCGTCCCCTCTCGCCTGGAGGTCCCGAAGGTGGTGAGGGGCCCCGCCTGACACCCACACCCTCGCCTCCGCTGCGCTGAACACGAGCGCTGTCGAGTGCTGCATGAGTATTACAGCGATAAGATCGCCACTGTTTAAGTAAAGAGAAAGAGACAGTAAGCTTACGTTTTATAAGAAAGTAGAACACAGCTCGTGCGACGAAGATTTTGTGGAGAGTGCACCGCGCGGAGGTGGTGAGCGCCGCTCGTCTTATACGTTTGTTAAGCATCAACGGAGTTCATGCAAGCCAATGTCGAGCCAAGTCCGCTTCAGCAACCGTAAGCGCGGACGAACTGTTACCATGAATTTAGCACTGGATTCTAGAACCAAAATAATAATATTTAGCGCTATGTTAATGACAGTGACAACTCTTGAACGAGGTTAATAACTCCACATGGCGACACATCAAGCTATACATTGCCAGTATAACATGGCCTCGCTTGTGTTCCCGTTGACCCCACCGCCCGTAACCCCACTGGTGGGGTCAGCGGGAATAGATTAAAATAATCAGCAATTATTCCCGTTGACCCCACTGTATTTTTGGGGATCGAGTAGTGTTAGTTACATTTGTGCTAGTTACGGGCAGTAACCTTACGAACAGTACTCAGCGGGCATGAATCTAAGAAGGTATTTATTACTAGAAGACCGCACCTATACCCAGAATTATTAAAATGCATACCACTTGAGCTCATGCCAGCCTGGTACTTTTTGGGGAACATATATACAAGACCGTGTTATGAGCTGTGGTACTGTATGGATCGGAATGTCTTTTAATTCCCACTGACATCATTAAGGTAAATTACATTCCTTTATTTTCTCAAGATCCTTGATCTCAAGGTAGTCAGTCGGGCTGGTTAGTGGGGCCAACAAAACGACGCCGACGGTTTTGATTTTTCCCGTTGACCCCACCAGTGGCGCAAATCAGTGGGGTCAGCGGAAATACATCCCTCGCTTTATATAGATGTCCCGTACAGTGTGAGCGTGCGTGTGAGATTCGCATAACTGGTTTTGTGTAGCTTGATTGGTCGTGATCGCTTTCAATTTCATTGGTGTGATTCGCCCTAAGCTTACCAAAATTTCTAGTACCATACTTACATGCGTGCGATGGCCATTACTGGGATTATATAAAGCTTTAAATGTGAAATTACTAATAAGCCTAATGGACAATGTGTTAGGTGAACCAATGAGTGAATTAGTGTTGGTATAATGCACGGATAGATGCAGTCTAGTCTGTACATAGAATTTTTGTACGAAATGTGAAATGTTAACGGAAGAACAGCAGTGAACGAAATAATAATTGTTATTGTTGTGCTTAACTGTCGTGAATTAAATTATTTTTGAACTCATGAAATCTAGATGTGTAAGGTTCCGAATTGGGAGGCTGAAGCTTATATCAGATTCTTCACTTTTTGTTCATTTATTTATGTACCTACAAAATTGGTCCCGATAGAACATCTGAACAGAAAATTTTCGACATTAACTTTCACACGCGATTTGAATCTTCGAATAATTCATTTCAATAAGCAGATGCGTTCATTCCTATATGTATAGTTTTGGCGGCTTGCGTCGTTGTGCGGTCGAAATGATACAAAAAAAAGAACATTGAGTCGAGTGAAGCGTCTGATATAAGCCAAACTGTGCGATGAGGCGTTTCTTGGTAATTGCACGACATTAACCTGTATTTGTTTATGATAATTGTTTACTATTTGCAGAACATGTCTCCCCTTGTTTATTTTAGAAATTAACTATGTGCAAATAATTATATATAGTCGAGGAAATTAATTGTTTAGCAAATTGAATGCCAACATAGGTCGGGAGGTTAATTCAAATAACAACTGGTTCCTAAGATACAAGGACATAAATATTTTAGAAGTCAGGGATTTTTCTACTCTGAGCTAGTTTGTGTCTAGCTGTGTCTAATTTATTTTTAGAAATATTAACAAAATGAAAATGCGATAGTGTCTAGCTGTGTCTAATTTATTTTTAGAAATATTAACAAAATAAAAATGCGATAGTGTCTAGCTGTGTCTAATTTATTTTTAGAAATATTAACAAAATGAAAATGCGATAGTGTCTAGCTGTGTCTAATTTATTTTTAGAAATATTAACAAAATAAAAATGCGATAGTGTCTAGCTGTGTCTAATTTATTTTTAGAAATATTAACAAAATAAAAATGCGATATTGGAGCACACACTATCTTTAAATCTTTAAACACATTTTATTTTACAAAAAAAAAAACTTAAAAAAAAATAGATTCCCACCGGTATCAGGACAACCTTCAGAAGGCCTCCAGAGAAAGGAACCTCGTCACAACGCGAGCCGTATCGAGGAGTATTGCTTTCTGTACAGAGCATCATATTTAATACGCCCTTCTGAGCCCTATGTTATTATTAAGTCTGACAGTTAATGACATAATATTGACGTTAGATGTCAATTTGCCAAAAAATTATTTCCCTCAGGGTATGATACATGGTATTAGATTCCACGAAAATTTGTTGCTTCAGCTAAAAATATTTCTATTTTTTACGATTAAATAAGCAACTTTGCAGAATACCACTGCATCGTTTTACTATCACTTGTTCAATGTTATTTTACTAACCTTAAAACTATATTTGAACATTTCGACTGTATTCTGATAAACCTGTCTGTTAGCATACTTAACATTTTCAGGTGCAGAAACTACATCACGTTTTAATTGTATTTTATAATACTGGCGTTTTACGATTATTTTCTAAAATAACTAGCTATTCAAGCGGCCCTTAGGAACGTGGAACTGAACGATCAATTAAAAGGTAAATTTAATGAAAAAGACTGAATAACGATGGTTCCGAGAAGTAGATAATGTAAATAACTTGTAAATATATATTATGTGTAAATTATCCCTGCGCAGACGAGGGGCTTTATTAATTTCGTGGTGGACATAACTGACGAAGGGGGATTCTCTATACACATTTTGACAAAATCAGCGTTTCGTATTCCCCTTTTTCTTCCTGAATAATGCCTAGAGCAATCATTTTTGTTTTTCATAAAATCAAGGTCTGCTGTGGACACGTGGTAATTTCTTTTTTTTTCATCAAATAATAAGTAAAGAAAAATGAGCCTCCTTTGACAAAAAAGCCCCAGTTTTACGGCCGTGATTAGAGAACTACCTGACAAATTCTAAATATTTTTAACATAAAAGAAATTCATAGGATCCTAGGCAAACTCTATCTTAAAAAAAATTATGTCAAAAATAATTGGATCGGCTCAGTTTTCGAGGAGCTAGAAGAAAATAGGTACGAAACATTGATCTCGTCAAAATTTTTGTCATAATTATATGCGGTCTGAGCTGTATCTGTCCCTATCGAACCCTACAGCAGCAGGCTTGAGGCAGCGCAACAGCAATAGTTTCTAAAAATACTTAATTTTCAAATTCCTAGCAAGCTGCCCGTATTAACCCTTCCAGGAATACATGCTACAGTTATGATGTTATGCTACTGAAATAGTCTTCTTCTTAGTCGTTCACTCTTGACAGAGTGGTCGTGGTCATGAGGGATCGCCCACAACAGCGGTCGCTGCCTTCGCGATCCTTTTCCACCGGTCTCTATTGGTCGCATGGCGAGCACATTCTGCCAGAGGGATCTTGGTGATAGATTTAATGGAGTCTGTCCATCGGGTTGGTGATCGACCACGTGGTCTCGTGCCTTCGACTCTACCCTGAATTACCAAACGCTCCATGGAATCATTGTTGCGGGTAACGTGTCCAAAGAATCTGAGGATTCGTAATTGCACAAGCGACGACAGTCTTTGTTTAATATTGAGTTCTTTGAGTATTGACACGTTAGTCCGATGAGCGGTCCAGGGAATCTTTAGCATGCGCCTCCAACACCACATCTCAAGGGCGTAAACTGAAATAGTAATCATCTGCAAAACGAATACAGAATGCAACAAATCAGCACAAACACATCCCGCACGCTTTAAGGTCTATGTATATATATCGCACTATTCGGCCGCAGTAACTGATGTAACAACCGCTTTGTAGTGCAAGCTGATTAGAACTTTATTTTAACAGTATTTCAAACGAAGTTTGAACCACCACAAATAGAGTTACTAATTTTAGGGTTAGAAGGGCCTTAAGAGTGCGCTCGCCTACACAGGGGCCATAGGATTAACTCCGTGTCGTGATACAAGCGGTCTTTGCATGAGTGCACGATCGTCGCATTGGTTTTATTCGGCCTTTTGCGAATTCTCGCGCAATGCAGTAGCGTTTCGGAAATGTACTTCTGGTTTCGCGCGTTAGTCACTTTTGTAAAGCGCGCGATTCGCAGTAAAGTGTCGATACTAAGCGATTTCGTATTATAAACGTCAAAAGAAAAGAAAATGCTTTATCGATGTTGCAAATTTGTATGCTTTTTATTTTTTTGGGGTAAATCTGAAATAAACAGAACTCAGATTGATTAAAATATCGTGAAATGTGTGAACTAAGGGTTTATTTTTATATAGAAACCTAAGTCAATGCGTATTCAAGAATAATTATGATTTTTAAAAGTATTTTTATAACAGAAGCATTGAAACTTAATGGTGTGTAAACTGTTTGTAATTAATAAGTGTTTTATAAATGTATATTTATTATTAGTTAAGGCTATATAACTTCAGGCCCGTTTGCACTAAAAAAAATTAGCGCTAAATTAATAAACACCGTTCCGTTTCTGTCAATTGTTTGAAGATTGATTTTTATAGAGCTAAACGTATTTAGTAGTTTTTTTTTGGTGCAACTGGGCCTTAAATTGTTTTATAATTAAATTTTCACTAAAAAGTTTTTTACTGAGATATATTTTATTTAAACTCTATTTACCTTATTGTTTAATTCTTAAATGTCAGTTTGTTGCATGTTATCGAATCAAAAATACATGTTCAATGTTGTGCATCTTGTTACTCAATCTCAGAGGAAATATGGAAATAAAGTTGACGTCAAATCTGATACTTATTAGTTTTATTTAGACTCCTATTTACCTCCGCCGGAGGTATGTCCATCTGCAGCGGTCCTTCTTGAAAACTATCGAACAAAACTTTCAGATTGCTGAAATAGGTATCACTCTACTTTTAAAAGTTTGTCGGGCAGGGTCTTCATGGGGTGACTGGTAAGACACAATCATCAGTACTGTCCAGGGTCTTGTAGGTTATACGATTTCTTGAATCAAGAATGAAATTTCCGACCTCGTAGATGTTATTTCACTAAAATAATAAATACGTACTAGTTTCTGCCTGCGGTTTCGCCCGCGTGAAGTTTGATAATTGACCCATCTTATTACTGGGATATAAAGTATCCTATGTGTTAATCCAGGTTCTTAACTATCTGTGTGCAACATTTCATCCCAATCTGTTCTGTGGTTTTTGCGTGAAAGAGTAACTAACATCCATACTTACAAACTTTCAAATAAAAAAAAATCATATCAAATAATTTATTTTTATAAAACACTAGCAGACGTCACGCGATTTCACCCGCGTAGTTCCCGTTCCCGTGCGAGTACGAGGATAAAATATAGCCTATGTTACTCAAGGTGAATGTAGCTTTATAATGGTGAAAGAATTTTTGAAATCGGCGCAGTACTTTTTAAGTTTATTCATTACAAACATACACACAAAAAATACAAAAATACAAATCTTTCTCCTTTATAATATTACTGTAGATGAAGATATGGAAACGGGTATTTATCGCGAATTTTACTTTTAATATAGGCCCGACTATTTCTACCGGACCACCGCACCACCCGTGGTCGCGGGAAGACTGAAGTATTGGAGGTACCGCCACAGCAAAGCGTAGGTGTCTAATCTGCTCAAATAATTATCTACGAAAATCAACATTGTCATTAGTTAGTACCGCTATTCCATAACAGATGGCGTTGTGCCGCTACGTCACATTTGTAGATCGCGGTGTTGAGATTTTCGTGCAAGGTATGACCTCCTCGGTACATTATGAATTAAAGTTTTGTCTTACTCTGGACACCCTTGTTTTATTTCTTTGCGAGATATTTTTGGGACATTGTACAAAGTGGTCCTTCGCAACCGGATTAAGGACTGGTGTGCATTGTCACTGTTGTGGTGGAGTCAGGTTGAATGGTCAACCTGCTGCGCGAGTGTGACGTCAGCGCGGTCAGTGGTGAGCAGCATCGGCGGATCGTACAAGTTTGGCGCTTAGGCGTATATGTACGAGTGGTACACAACGGTCAGCGCTGGTGCTGATGAACAGTTCGTGTTGGCGTGAGCAGCAGCTGCGGTGCGGGGGGAGAGTACCCCGGGCCCGCATATCATCACGACGAGCTACGCTAAAGTGAGTGACAGTGAAGTGATTGTGTTACGAAGATAATATGTGAGTACTTAATTAATACAGCATTCAGACTTAATAATTTCAAGCAAATTTAGACCTTATTAACTTAGAAAAAATTAATTAACAATTTGGACTTAGAAAATTTAACGTGTGCATGGACTTAGAATAATTTCAAGAAAAAGTGAACTACGGGGAACCTATGCCCAATTTTGCAGCGAGAAGTATTAAGTTCAAAGACTTGTGATTTTTTACGTGTTGTCCACGAACTTAGCATAGCGTTCCAGAACAGTTTATTTTAAAAGACTGTATAAAAATTCAACATGGAAGCTTTGAGTAATTTACAGTTTAATCTACATTCTGCTATCAGTAGAGCAAGGTCCAACTATAAGAAATCACCTAAGGAGCGAGTAACTAGTTCATACATAGAAGCTAGATTAGAAAATTTAGATGCTAACTGGTCAACATTTTCCGATACCCATATAAAAATTGTATCATCGGTTAAGTCTATTGAATTCGAAAAATCGGATTATTACATTAAAAATACATATGAGACCACGGAAGAATTATTTACTGAATATAAGGCAGAGTTGAGGGAAGCATTGAAGAAAATTGCATGTTCTGATAGTATAAGTAAAGTGTCTGAATCTTCTGCGAAAGGTTCTAAAGAAATATGTACTGTAAAATTGCCAAAGATTGAGTTGCCCACATTTACCGGAAGTTATTCTGAGTGGATTAGTTTTAGAGATTTATTTAAATCCTTAATTCATAACAATGCACAACTAGACGATGTTCAGAAACTGCATTATTTGAAATCACATTTGTCTGGAGAGGCTGAAGGTCTTTTACGGCACATTCCTATTACTAGTAGTAATTATGCAACCTGTTGGACTAAATTAGAGAATCGGTATAATAATAAAAAATATTTAGCGAATTGTATAATGAAACGTTTTATGAGTCAAAAAAACATTGTAACCGAATCCTCCAGCGCAGTTAAGGAACTATTAGATACTTCTAACGAATGTTTACAAGCTTTGAAAAATTTAGGCCTAATGGTTGAGCATTGGGATATTATGGTTCTTTATGTATTGAGTTTAAAACTAGACACTGAGACACGTAAACAATGGGAAATGAAGATTAGTGATTGTTCAGATGACTGGCCTACAATGAATCAGTTTCAAGCTTTCCTTGAACAAAGATTTCGGTCTTTGGAATTTTTAGATAACAAAGGTCAACGTCATCAGACCAATCGTAATGTATCAGTCAAATCGCTCCATGTGTCAACTACATCATGTGTTTGTTGTCAGGATAACCATAAGCTTGCCAACTGTAAAAAGTTCGCCGGTCTCGATATGGATAAGCGTCGTAATTTTGTCCAAACAAATAGGTTATGCTATAACTGTCTAGGAGCAAATCACTCCGTATATGCATGCCGCCAGTCCACCAGATGTCATATATGTAAAAAGAAGCATCATAGTCTTCTTCATCTCAAGGATGTCTCCAAATCAGTTGGTGATAGTAACAAAACTGATCAAGTTGCAGAAAGTAGTGGTTCTGCTGATACAACTTCAACCCAGAGTAATTCCACTAATGTTGTAAGTTGTTTTGCTAATAGTCATAGCCAAATATTATTGGCCACTGCGTTAATTGCAGCGGAATCAAAGAGCGGTACTGCTATTGTGTTAAGATCCCTGTTAGACCAGGGGTCTCAGGCTTCCTTTGTGACGGAGTCCGCAGTCCAGCTCTTAGGTCTTAAAAGAATACCAACTAAAGGTTCAATTTCCGGTATAGGTTGTGATCAAGGCCAATCAATGATTTCATTAAATTCGATGGTCCTCATTAAAGTTAAATCACGCGTTGACCCTAATTTCATTTTCACTGTTAAGGCTTATGTCTTAAAGAAACTAACGAGTATTTTACCGGAAAGGAAGGTCGTGGCAAATGTTATGACGTCAATCTCGTCTTTGGCTTTAGCAGATCCTTCGTTCAATACTCCGAACAAGGTTGATTTGCTTTTAGGTGCCGAAGTTTATAGCCAGATTTTGTTAGAAGGTTTAATCAGAGGTCCACCTGGTCGTCTCATCGCACAAAATACTAGACTAGGATGGATCTTGTCTGGTCAAGTAGGTGAAATCAACCAAAGCGAGACATGCCACAATACCGTAGTTACATTGCATTCCATTCATATAGATGAGAACACACTCCTTAAAAGATTTTGGGAACTAGAATCTGAGCCCAAGGGCGATTACGATAAGGTTTATTTGACCCCAGAAGAACAGAAGTGCGAAGACATATTTAAGGCCACGACTACACGAGACGAATCTGGTCGATATGTTGTGCACATGCCTTTCAGGTCAAGCGATCCTGCTTGTAAATATGGTGAATCGAAAGACATCGCTCTTAAACGCTTTTTAACCTTAGAAAAGCGTTTTCTAAGGAATCCTGAATTCAAAGCTCAGTATTCAGCAGTTATAAATGAGTACATAGCTCTTAATCACATGGATATAGTACAGGATAGGGACAAAGAAGGTTCCGTGTACTTACCTCATCATGCCGTCATCCGTAACGATAAAAGTACAACGAAGTTGCGCATCGTATTCGATGCATCATGTGTAGGTAGCAACGGGGTGTCTCTGAATCACGATTTGATGGTGGGTCCTCCTCTACAACCTGAGCTTCGTCATATCATCATGCGTTGGCGTTGTGAACCCATCTGTCTGGTAGCGGACATCGTCAAGATGTACAGACAGATCAAGGTATGTGATGATCACACAGATTTTCAGCGGATATTATGGCGTGAGAATCCAGATGACGAAATTCAAGTGTTACGTCATTTAAGAGTAACGTTCGGAACATCATCGGCGCCTTATCTAGCAGTGAGATCATTGCAGCAGTTAGCTCAGGACGAAGGCGCTGAATTTCCTTTAGCAAAGAACCGTGTTGTTTCCGACTTCTATATGGATGACCTAATGACGGGTTGTCAAACCGTAGAGGAAGGAGTAGAAGTATATAAGCAGACATCGGAGTTACTTAAACGTGGAGGTTTCCAGCTCCAAAAATGGGCCAGTAACGACAGAGAATTACTAAAATTGATTGAAGACGGTGAACAAATATCACAAACACAAGGAAACATGGAACTAAAAACAGATGCAATTTCAAAAATATTAGGTTTAACGTGGGACAAAGACAATGACGAGTTCATTTACACTATTCAGCTTAATGATCTAGATTTACCGGTGACAAAACGTAAGGTTATTTCGGACATAGCGAGACTATTCGATCCCCTTGGATGGTTAGCACCGACAATCATCACTGCAAAGGTGTTTATTCAAAGAATATGGATGACTGGGATCGAATGGGACGCAGAACTTCCTGCACCATTGCTGAGAGAGTGGCTTGACTTCCGGAAGAGCCTTTGTAACCTCATTAAGTTTCGTCTGCCTCGTTGGATCAACTCGAGCAAGGACAACAGGGTCCTAGAATTGCATGGTTTTTCAGATGCGTCCAATGTAGCATACGCCGCGGTGGTATACGTCCGCATCATTGATAGAGATGGACATATTCACACAGCCTTGGTTACTTCAAAAACCAAGGTTGCTCCTGTTAAACAGGTATCAATCCCGCGATTAGAGCTTTGCGGAGCTGTCCTAGTAGCAAAGCTTCTTCAGGAAGTCGCTTCAACTCTCGAAGTTACCAAACAGCGTTACTTATATGCGTGGACAGACTCATCCGTCGTATTGGCGTGGTTAAGCAGCCACCCTAGTCGATGGAAAACGTTTATCGCGAACCGTGTTTCCGAAATACTTAACATCATTTGATCATTGGATAGAAGTCAGTGGTCACATGTGTCGTCGTCCGAAAATCCAGCAGATTGCGCATCTCGGGGAGCAAGCCCCTCTGAGTGTAACGATATGCAGCTCTGGAAAAGAGGCCCAGTATGGTTACAGAATGAAAAAATAGATTATAAAAGGGGAAATATACAAGTAACTACACTAGAAGAAAGAAAAATTAAAACAAAATGCCATGTAACTGCGGTAGATGGTAATGATAGTCTATTTACTAGATTTTCTAGGTTCGGTAGGTTAATAAGAGTGATAGCTTACTGTAGAAGGTTTTTACGAATGAAGGAAATTAAACATAACGAAAATAAAATGACTACTTGGCTAACCACTAAAGAATTAAATGAAGCTGTACTTACCTGTGTCAAACTCTGCCAACTCCAGTCCTTTAGTGATGAAATTGAATCTGTAAAAAAAGGCCGTAAATTAAATAAGAGTAGTAAACTTACCTCGTTGAGTCCTTTTCTTGACGATGACGGAATCTTAAGGGTTGGCGGTCGCTTGCACCGGGCTTCTATTGATGAGAATATGAAGCACCCCATCTTAATTCCTCATAAATCACACTTCACCAATCTTTTGATTGCCGAGGCTCACGAGAGAACTTTGCATGGCGGGCCGCAATTAATGCTCAATTACTTAAGATCCAAATACTGGATACTCAATGCTAGGACTCTCGTTAGGAAATATGTTCATAAGTGTGTAATTTGTGTTCGACACTCAAAACAAACTCACCAACAAATGATGGGTCAATTACCGAAGGCCAGGGTGTCTGCTCAGAAGCCTTTTCAATGCAGTGGCGTAGATTACGCAGGTCCAATCAGCATCCGAACCTCCAAGGGTCGTGGTCATCACTCCACTAAGGGTTATATATGTTTGTTTATTTGTATGTCCACTCGGGCTATTCACCTTGAAGTTGTCAGTGACATGACTTCTCAGAGTTTTCTTGCGGCTTTTAAGCGCTTTGTAGCCAGACGTGGCCGAGTATTGGACTTGTGGAGTGATAATGGGACAACATTTGTTGGTAGTGCAAAGGAATTGCGACAGCTATTCAACGCTGAAAGGTCGACGGTAGCTTCGGAAATAGCTGATTTCCTATCTATGAATGGTGCGACTTGGCATTTCATACCTCCCCATGCTCCAAACTTTGGAGGATTGTGGGAGGCTGGTGTCAAGTCCACGAAGCACCATTTGAAAAGAATTATAGGCACCAGCACATTGACATTTGAAGAAATGACAACTGTGTTGGCTCAAATCGAGGCCTGCCTTAACTCAAGGCCGATCTCTCAGTTATCCAACAATCCAGAGGACTCGTGCCCTTTGACGCCTGGTCACTTTCTCGTAGGTGAACCTTTGGTAACTGTACCTGATGCTAATTATGAAAATTCATCCATTAGCAATCTGAAGCGGTGGCATCTCACACAAAAAATGCTTCAACATTTCTGGCGTAGGTGGTCATCAGAGTATTTAACTCAATTGCAGCATCGGTATAAATGGACAGATGTTAAGCCTGAACCTGAGATTGGAGACATTGTTCTGGTGAAGGAGGATGGTCTTCCACCCGCTAGATGGCTATACGGGGTTATTACAAATAAGCATCCAGGTTTGGACAATATTACTCGCGTTGTATCCATACGGTGTAAAAATAATGAGATTAAAAGGCCTGTGTCTAAATTAATTATTTTACCAGTGAACACTTAATCGTTTACCATCTTGTTGATGGATTTTATATTTAGTTTTATTTACACAATATTGTTTGTGAATTCACTTGATTGAACTTGTATTTTTTTTTTACTGTGTTTTTACCATTGTTTAACTTTTATTTACTTGAATGAACTTGTATTTTACTGTGTTTTACCGTTGTTTAACTTTTATTTGCACAAGTCATGAACTTGTATCGTACTAGGTTTAGGTTATAGTGGATAGCATCTAACCAATCATATTTTTAAGCTTATACTGTCATGTTAATGTTGATGGACAGAGCCGTCCATGGCGGGCGGAATGTCTAATCTGCTCAAATAATTATCTACGAAAATCAACATTGTCATTAGTTAGTACCGCTATTCCATAACAGATGGCGTTGTGCCGCTACGTCACATTTGTAGATCGCGGTGTTGAGATTTTCGTGCAAGGTATGACCTCCTCGGTACATTATGAATTAAAGTTTTGTCTTACTCTGGACACCCTTGTTTTATTTCTTTGCGAGATATTTTTGGGACATTGTACAGTAGGTTTTACAAAACACAAACATAAAACACTGTTACAATGGTCTTATTAAAAATTCACATGTTTCGCATTTATAATATTAGTAGGATAGGATTTATTTGGTACATAAGACCATATAAAAGTTATAAGCTGTCAAAAAAGCACTTGAAGTTTTGGTTCTCCGTACACTCAGCTGCAACAACTCCATTTACTTACCCATTTACCATCTTTGAACTTCGAGACTCCGACGACATTTTAGCTACAAATTCCCTCAAGATACGAAGATATTTTAACTCTAAACTTGAAAATTCTAGTGAGTAAATCTACTTCCACACTTTAAACCATCAAGCAGAAGTGCAAGTATGTCTATTGAAGTTCAAATCTTGAAGCGCTGTCGTTACGAACTTTTCCGAACATTCGTTTACGTTTGAAATTCTCCAATACTTCAGGAACTCACTATTAGTCCGCTTGAAAAGTCGTGAGCGTGAGGAAACTTAACTTTTATCGAAAAGGTACGTATTAGTTGTTAACACGAGTTGTTGGATGTGAGATTTGCAATGGCTGCAAATCTATTGAGAGTTTTGTAAACTTTTTGTATTAGTGCAAAAACGATTGCCAATTAGTTATTGTAAAAGTTTTGAATTACCTAAACTTGAAGTGAAGGTGAATCTAGAATAAACTGAAAACTTACTACACAAAATCACAAGTAAAAAGGCCTTACACATTTTTTATTTATTTATTTAACGGTTTATGTACACACTAAATACAGAAAAGAAGAAAGGAATAGAAAAATAGGTACAAAGGTGATGCTTATTTCTAAAGAAATCTCTTCCAGCATACCTGTGAAAGGAGAGAAAATAAAAAGAGATGTAGACATAGTGTATAAAAGATGAGAAAATAGAATACATAAAAACTTAAAGCAAATATAGAATTTAAATATAACATACAACACAAGAATATACCTATATATATATTTATCTGTTATGGTGAATGGCATCCCTCAGGTCCTAGGAGGTTGTCGTCTGCTTAACCGGACTATCTTATGGGAATGTTAGGCCTCCAGCCAGGGGTAGGCATCGCAAGGCTCGTGTCTCTTCTTTTATTTCCTCTTCACGGGGATCGGTCAGTGATTAAACAATGTGCCACTATCTTCCGTAGGCCGCATTGCGGTGCTGCCATCCGTCGGCTTGTTGCCAACAAATTAAAAAGTTGAGTCCTTTTAGGCAACAAATAACATTTAAATTAGGTACATTATAACCCCTATTTAATCTTTTTACCCGACACTATTAACACTATGTAGTATTAGTTTCCTTCAGTGTCTCAACACTTTACTCCTAAAAGTCCATGATGCCGCTGGCGTAACTAGCTTTTTTGGGCCCTAATGAAAAAAAAAACGAAGTGTGTGCAGGAATTTAATACAGTTTATTCGTTTTATTTAAACTTCTATGAGGGCCTTCCTCAAAAAAAAGAATCATGTGTGTTCCGCTGGGGCCCCCTTGAATCAGGGGCCCCATGGACTGCATTGGCTGCATTGGCATAGCTTCGCCACTGTAATGAAGAATTCACAAACATCGCAGTAATCATAGACAAAACCGCAAAGAAACGACATACACACTTTCGCATTTATGCTATTAAGAATTATTTAATGTAGCATACAGTCTCTTGTCCGCCCACAGAATCACGCGGCTGCTAAAAATATTCTTTTAAGAAGAAAGAGCCCGAAAATTCGGCGAAATGGGGCGATGTTTGGCACGAATAACACGTTAGTATCACGCCTGCCTAAGCACGAAGCTCATAAATACAAATGGACGTATTAAGATGGACCTATATATACGAAGCACTATTGGATACGAGTTAATAGAAGTTTAGTTTTCGCTTTGAATCGTTCTAAAGTAACACTTAGGGTAAACTTGCCTAATTTGTACCCCTTAAGAGAAAACCGTCATATTTAGAAAATTAGCAAAGATAAATTAGTTTTTATTAAAAGTATTTTTTTTTTGCTAAATTGCTTTATTGTTTTCGTAATCAAATTTAACATGAACCTTATTATCTTCTCAAAAATAAACAATTTAAAAAAAAACGAAAAAAGTACGATTTAAGACCATTCATCCCAAATCGTACTGCTATATCCTTAATTCGTACTTTGAGATCTATTCATTGGTATACAGTATTGAGAATCAGCATCATAATCAACAATGTGTTATTAAAACAAGTAGTAATTCTTAACAAATTCGACGGATGGTCTTCGCCAATTCTCGGCAATCATCGCAGTTATAATCTTTAAATCGTACCAGTACGTTTTAAGAACTTAACTCGAGTACGAAATAGGAGCAAGAGCCAAACAACTTTTAAATTTACCGCCAAAAAAATTGACAACAGTTACGAGTATGACAACACGTCAGATGAAATCGCAAAGATACACATTAATACGTATCAAATCGTAAAATAGGTTATACACGACTTTATTTGAATAAAACTCTTACGAAATGTGTAAAAATATTACAACAATAGTTAAAAAAAACTTACTTTTTCAATATTTTGGTCGAGAGCAGCTTCACAGATGTTATCTGCCAGGTGGTGAAATGGCCGACTGTTATTTCTATTTTTTGACACTAGAGGCGCTGATAGCTGTTACCAAAGCCGAGTTTTAAGTGGAGTACGAATTTGGCGTAAGTACGAATTAGGCAAGTTTACCCTAGGTGCTGATTTAGGGTGCAAGACACTGCACACACACACACACACACACACACTGTCCGTGAACAACACAAGAACTTGTCCTAACTTGTTTTAATTCAAATTCTAATATATATATTTTGGGACCACTAAATCCAGGTTTCTACAAGGTCTGTTATACAAAAACCTAGAAACTATTGTTAACTTACCTCTTAAATACAATTGAAAAAAGACAACACTCATCATAATATTTACATCTAATTTTTAACATAAAAATACCCTTGTGCTGTAACAGGACCCCGTCAAGATAATCTACACCAGTTTTATGCTACTTTGAAATTAGGAAAGTACTAAAGAAGATTTCTTTAAAGTGAAAACACCGCTCGTTCCACTAAAATCCCCTAGACCAGTCCCCCAGGGGACTACACAGCACTCAATGTTCCACTACGATACCCTATGCTGGGGATTCTATTAGTACTACTAAGTGCTATTCCTTTAAAGTACCTTCTGAATAAAAAAACCACTTACAAAACAACAATATTTAATACATATTTAAAAAAAGAAACTTTTCTACTTAAAATATTAAAACTTATATTGTCACTTACGGGATATCTTCCGTGATAAGAAATTGTTTTAAGCTCCCGATATTTCGACGCTGTTGCATGCGCCATGATCGCGGGTTGACTGGAGAATGCGGGTGGATGGAAAATAAATTGTTAAGAGCAGACAAATCTGTCTACCCTCTTTCTTTGTCTTTTGCTACGCGCACTATTGGAACTCACCACTAAGTCACGACAAAACACACTCACAGTATATCCAGGTTTTGTGGAGTCCTTATCATTATGCCGGCTGCTAAAAGTAACAAAATTATCGTTTTACTTTGCGGAACACGCAAAGCAAAACGATACTTTTGTTACTTTTTGTTTTGTTAAACCGAGTTTTGTTCCCACTTGAATGAAGTAATCCAATGAAGCCCAAGCTGAATTTCAAAGGAGTCACATTAAGTAATATGCTAAGAGTTAAACAGTTTTGTTGAGCTATCAAAAAGCATGACATTGCTAATTCTCATCTGCCTAGCCTATTACAAACTATGTTGGAGTCGGTTTCCAGTCTTAGCAGATGCAGCTGCGCACTTAATTTACGACCGCCTCGTTGGTCTAGTGGTTGCAAGCGCGTCTACTGAGCATGAGGTCCTAGGTTCGATTCCCAGGTCGGGCAAAGTGTAGGTAATTGGGTTTTTCCATCGGGAATTCCTCAGTAGCAACCACGGAGTCTTAGTTTGTGCTCTCCTTGTTACATTACACTTCAATACAACCGAAATGTGGGTGTACGTACTATTAGGTACCCCTCTGCCTAACCTTTCGGGGATTACAAGCGTGATGTTATATTATTTTCGACAAAACTAACAACACCTCTGTTTTGCCAACACTTATCTAACAAGAGCTTATTGTGCTGGGAAGCGCGATGATTACTTTTGCCCACGCACATTATGTCTCCTTTCTACACGATTTTCTCTCTATTTTTCTACCTACTATCGGTAATATATTGTGAGGGAATATTCCACAACCAAGATAGTCGTCCATCATTCGATCACTGATAGAATTTATTACCCTACCCTGTATACCGACATGATTTTATCCAAAGAGATTTAAAAAGACACAAGTAATATATATTTGAATGTCTTTGATTTTCACTGTTTTTCACTACACTTAGAGCACTTACGGGATAGTATGTGATTTTCACGGATATTATCCCGTAAGTACTTTAATGTCTTTGATTTTATCGAACGTTATATTCCATCGTTATTTCTCGTAAATAATATTGCCTTGATACAGAAGATTTATTGAATTTAGACGCGCTGTAGGTTCCCTTTGAAGTCTGTCTCCTTAAATTCTTAGAAGCCAATCGAGATATCTGCAGCAGATGGTTTTTAATTTTTCAATACGCTTCCTCGAAAACTGGCTCTGACTACTACGAGTATTAAGGTTCAGAATAAGCATACAATTTTTAATGAATTTAATGCTATTTTTATGATTTTTAGTGAATTGAATGATATTTTTATGATTATTAATGATTTCTTTAGTATTTTATCTGCTTCAATTTTATTTTTCGTGTTTAGGGGTATTTTTGCCTGCAATAAAACACTTTTTTTTTTATGACATCATGCCTATAATCTCCGAAGGGATAAGCAGCTGTATACCTAACAAGTAGTACTTACACCCACATTTCGCCATTATATAAGTGTAAGTTCCATGTAATATGGGACGAGCCTATTGCCCATCAACCGGGCACAAATCCTCTGTGGCTTTTACTGAAAAAACCCAACAACAATTTGGTCGACCCAATCGACCCCGGAATCGAACCCAGTATCTCATGCTCAACCACCGAGGCTGTCTAAAATAAACTTGTCTTTTTCAATATCTTGGAACACTGAAATTTCACCAAAAAGTTTGTAGAGCACCCAGGAAACTTCGGTCCTTGCAGAGAACCGAGATAGGCTGTCTGTTAGCCAGATTCAGTCAAGTATAATGGAATTTAGCCTAAGTTCACATTCATACATAAGTTTTATACAATATTCTAAAAACATTATAAATGCCAAAGTTCGTGACGATGGATGTTTGTTACTCTTTCACGCAAAAACTACTCAACGGATTCGGATGAAATTTCACATTTAAATAAATGAATACATTTTTTATTTAGTTCGCATGACAAGGTACAATATTAAAAAGCAAGTAACAAAAAAAAACAATGTTCCTTAAGCGCTAGATCAAATTCCCTGGACTCCACACTATGATACCCTGTGTCGTGGGGTCCAGTCTCTACCCAAGTAAAGGTAACATGTAAGCTTTATCTGAACTACTTACTTAATTACAAAGGAAATAGAAAAAAAAAACAGATAGCTTACAACCTGGATCAATCCCGTGGGACAGTTACAGAACATGACGCGAGCGAAGCCGCGAGCATAAGCTAGTACAATATAAGAGCTTCGCTATTTGACCTAAAGAACGAACATCAAGTTCCATAAATAGATCTTCACCTGACAAAGTCCTAGATTGAGTCCCAAGTCTCGACACTTCAACTTTTGATTAATAAATCCATTATTTCTGAGCAAAGGAGTGAAATATCATTCCAAAAAAACATCCATGATCACAATATATATGCGAAAGTAACTCCGTCTATAGGTCTATCCAGATTTAACTGACTTAAAGAGCGGACATTGGGAATATTTACATACAAAAATGTTGATACAAATCTTTTCAATTTTGACACAAGAATGCTACCTGACAAACCGGCGTATGACACTAGTCAGAACGATTTGTTACTAAGTACTAACAAGTGGGCGTATGCCACTAGCCAGAACGATTTGTTACTAAGTACTAACAAGTGGGCGTATGACACTAGTCAGAACGATTTGTTACTAAGTACTAACAAGTGGGCGTATGACACTAGTCAGAACGATTTGTTACTAAGTACTAACAAGTGGGCGTATGCCACTAGTCAGAACGATTTGTTACTAAGTACTAACAAGTGGGCGTATGACACTAGTCAGAACGATTTGTTACTAAGTACTAACAAGTGGGCGTATGCCACTAGTCAGAACGATTTGTTACTAAGTACTAACAAGTGGGCGTATGACACTAGTCAGAACGATTTGTTACTAAGTACTAACAAGTGGGCGTATGACACTAGTCAGAACGATTTGTTACTGAGTACTAACAAGTGGGCGTATGACACTAGTCAGAACGATTTGTTACTAAATACTAACAAGTGGGCATATGACACTAGTCAGAACGATTTGTTACTAAGTACTAACAAGTGGGCGTATGACACTAGTCAGAACGATTTGTTACTAAGTACTAACAAGTGGGCGTATGACACTAGTCAGAACGATTTGACGACCTGATTGGCGCAGCGGTAGTGAGGCTGCCTTACGTTCTTAGGGTCCCGGGTTCGAATCCCGGTCGGTGCAAATGTTTGTGTGATGAGCATGGACATTTGTTTCCGAGTCATGGATGTTTATATGTATATTATGTATGTATTTACAAACAAAAAGTATCTATGTAGTATATCAACTATCTGGTGTCCACGACACAAGCCGCGTTGCTTAGTGTGGGACTAGATGGCGCTGTGTGTAATGTTCAGCAATATTTATTTATTTATTTGTTACTAAGTACTAACAAGTGGGCGTATGACACTAGTCAGAACGATTTGTTACTAAGTACTAACAAGTGGGCGTATGACACTAGTCAGAACGATTTGTTACTAAGTACTAACAAGTGGGCGTATGACACTAGTCAGAACGATTTGTTACTAAGTACTAACAAGTGGGCGTATGACACTAGTCAGAACGATTTGTTACTAAGTACTAACAAGTGGGCGTATGACACTAGTCAGAACGATTTGTTACTAAGTACTAACAAGGATTGGAGTACGATTTTCTTCGTCTTGTCCCGTCTATCGCTCGAAAATAAAAAAGAGAATATTTGACTGTCTTTAGTCTTGCACCTTTTTAGACTCTCTCACACAGGTTAGGACAGAATATTTTTTATCCCGATAGTAGGTACTTTCCCGTACATTTCTTTTCTAAACGGTGAAAGAAAACATTCCAGAAACAAAAATTCGAAGTCATAATGTGACATTTACCAACTCGTTCTAAGCCCGCCATGTGGATCACAGCCCACTCCCTCTTTAAGAAAGGTGTCTTGTGAACCAGAAGTTGGAACATTATAGGCTGATTAGCTATGTCGTGGGCAGGGCACATTGCTGGCAGATGATGGCCGGATGGCCGACGGGGCCGAAAAGTTCTGGAGTGGCGACCGCGAACCGGAAGACGTTGCGTTGGAAGGCCTCCCACTAGGTGGACCGATGATCTGGCGAAGGTTGCGGAGATCCACTGGATGCGAGTCGCACGGGACCGGGCAATGTAGCGATACTTGGGGGAGGCCTATGTACAGCAGTGGACGTCTTTCGGCTGAAATGATAATGTATGTCGTTCCTGTGGGACAATTTTCAACCTCAGCGCAGGCGAAACCGCAAACGAAAGCAAGTGATACAGGAAAGTTTTTGAATGTTTTACTCAAAGCACTTTCTGTGTACCTCATAACTTATCTGTCCAATTACATAAAGGTCTTGAGTAGGACGTAAAGAAGGATGAATTTATCATCAACAATATGTTTTATTTTGTTAAACGTTTACCTGAACTTTACGAATGATTTATTATGAGAATATGGTCACCAACGTACATTCTTAGGCGTTAATGGTAATAGACGTTTATTGATGTTCTATTATAGCAATATGTCTGAAGTAGGTATTACTTTATCTTTTTTAAGATTATCACTATGTAATTTATTTTATTTGTATTTGGTTTTGTTCATTTCATTAATGTATCCGACCTTTGGAGGAGCATAAATATGAAAGGTCATATGCGATGGTATTTTGATAAAGATATTTCATCTTGTCTAAACATCTGAACGTTTTATTTTGAAGTTATTTTTGTCAGAGAATGTAAGAAACCAGAAGCAACACACCACCTAGATTTTGTTCCAAAGCAAAATTAAATAAGACTCCTTCGAAATTCGAACTTTTACTAATTCATTTTCGGTCAGTATTTGTTGGCAGGGGTCAATCCGGCTAGATCACATCATAAAAAAGTAAGTTGAGGTTTCACTTCATACGAAATGTACGAGAAAAGTTTTTCGCTATTTCAGATTCTTCTAGTACTGAAACCTCAGTGGGTCACTACAAGGTTTCTGCTCCTTTTTTATAGAATAGAGTGCAGGATACATCGTTTGCAGTCGCTATTGCAAAACCCGTATCGCTTTAGCAGCTCAGCTCAGCTCAGTTCAGCTCAGCTCGCAGTCCTGCGGTAAGACATCTGAACTGAATAGACGTGGTACACCAATCTCTATATCGATAACGCTCCACTACGGAATCAATTTCAATTCGCTTTGAGGTGGGCGTTTGGAACTAGATTTGAGTGACAATTTCATTAGTTACTTGTGAAAAGCGAATGGACACTAGTGTCTTGTGTGCTGATAATAACAAACTTCGAATAGTTTAGTTTCTAATAGCTAATGCCCACGGCTTTCCCCGCGTGGTTTTCGGAAAATGTCCCAGGGATTAAAAAGTATCTTATGTGTTAGTCCAGGTAATACACTATATTATGTATGCCAAATTTCATTCAAATAACTTCGGTGGTTTTTTCATGAAATAGTAACAAGCGATTGACTGCTGCGCTGCGTATCGCGGGTTCGATTCCCGCACAGAACAACCTGTAGGCCCTACAGGTAGTTGTTCTAGGTATGTTTGTATAATTTTGTGAGTTTAAATGTTTGTAAACACACCTGAAAAAATTCGTAGCGTGGGGCAAAGTTTTTAGAAAAACAGAGAATAGAAGAATTTAATTCAGACCGAAATAGTTTTTATAATCCAGAATTCTAGACCTACGATAGACTTCAGATAATCTTAATTATCTGGGTAATAATACGAACATACGATCTATTGTTTAATTAGGCCCCAAGTCGCCTCCAGCGCCTAAATATATTACTTTTAGATAAGTAAGTATGTATCTTGTCTTATTAGACCAATATAAAATGTTAGATCAGAGTCAATTTCGGCTAGACTACTAAGAAAAAGCTAGCAATAATATACTGAATTTACTATATATTTAAAAATAACATGCAATCTTACCTTTGAAAAGAAAATCCCTGGGACTTTTGGCTTTTACGTATCTATGAGAATTTAAATTATCTGATTTAATTTTTACGAAATAAATGCGCCAGAAATATTCGTAAATTATAAGGAACTTTTTGGATTTTCAAATAGTTAGATCCAAATATCACAATGCCATTCATTCGGGATACTATGCAGCTGCCCCGCAGATCCACCCACCGCATCTGATTTGTTTTATTTTTGCTCGGCTCCTATTGGTCGTAGCGTGATGTTATAGGGGGAATGTAATAGGTCAGGGGTTGTGAGAGGATTATTATTGTAGCAACACTAATATGTAGTTGATTTTTAATCTATGGTACTCCGGCTGAGAGATCGCTCTGGACCGCGGATTAGCTTGCAACGTTATATATTTAAGTCTCACCTGATAATGAGGGATTTTCTTTTAAGCTCTTCCCTAGTCGCTGGATAGATGGCGCTAGGAGTAAGTATGATAATGCAAGGAACGGAACCTAAAAAAACTGATTTTAACAAAGTGCGAGAAATGTAGGTTATATTCGGAAGGTACTATCTAAACTATCTATTACCTATTATCTATAAACTATCATAGTAAGTTCAACGCCATCTATAGAGTTCTTGGAAACTAAGTTTTTTTTTAAAACCTCAAAAGGGAAACCTCTCATTGTAAAATACTAATAAATAAAAATAAAAAATAAAATAAAAAAAAGACAAAAAAAAACAAAAAAAAACACATAATACAAAAAAAAAAAAACAATAAATACATAATACCTTTATCTACGGAGAAGTATTCCAATTATATAAAACACATCTTACAGGGGTATAGGCGTCATTTGATGACTTCCTATCCGAAAAAAAAGGTGTACCTTGCAGTATACCCATATTTACCAGTTATGTTTTAGTCCCATGTGATTGGGGGCGACCCTATTGCTATCAAATTGGCACAGATCCAGATTTCTCCATGGCTGCTACTGAAAAAATCCTGATCAACGGCACTCGGGAATCGAGCCCAGGACCTTATGCTCAGTAGAAGAAAATAATTACTTTATTAGTTTCCAAAGAAGTTTTTCCAAAGGATTTCATTATTTAGATTGTTTTAAGCACATATTTACTTCAGAATTGCAGTTGATAAAGCCAATATTGATTCAAAATACATTAAGGCTAATATCATTATTTATTTGACAACAACATTATTAGAAAAGATTAATAACAATATTTAAAGTTGGTATTTGAATTTTGAAACAAATAGAAATCTTTATATAAAATAAATAGAAACAAATTAATAGAAATAGAATCTTGAATTTAAACTCTATACGAAGTGTGTTTAGTGTGTCGTTGAAAGTTACACGCCATTCAACAAACAAATAAAAAACCGGCCAAGAGCGTGTCGGGCCACGCTCAGTGTAGGGTTCCGTAGTTTCCCGTCCGTCACAATAAGTGTTCCCACTTATGAGTTTAAAGGTGGGTATCCATTATGTAAAAATGCTTGCATATACATAAATGCTTGAATATACTACAAACTTGTCCAGAAATTATTTTGTACAACTTTTTGTCTTTTTTGTACAAAAACTGTTGTTTCCATCAAGTTCAAAATAATTTACCTAGAAAGTCCTTATAAAGTTCTACTTTTCAGATTTTTTTCATATTTTCTAAACTTATGGTTCAAAAGTTAGAGGGGAGGGGGACACATTGTTTTTTACTTTTGGAGCGATTATTTCCGAAATTATTGATATTATCAAAAAATGATTTTAGGAAACCCCTATTCATTTTTAAATACCTTTCCAACAATATATCATACGTTAGGGTTAAAATTAAAAAAAAAATCACTTCCCACTTTACATATAGGGGGGCTACCCTAATAAAACATATTTTTCCAATTTTTATTTTACCACTTTGTCGGCGTGATTGATATACATATTAATACCAAATTTCAGCTTTCTAGTGTTAACGGTCACAGAGATTAAGCGAGGACGGACAGACGGACGGACAGACATGGCGAAACTATAAGGGTTCCTAGTTGACTACGGAACCCTAAAAAAGAATACTAGAAAGAAAAAATAAAAGTATTTATTTAGACTCACACAGGACAAAACATAAAACCGACTTTCAAAACGACTAGGTTATCAATTCGTCTGTTTTTTTTTGTGTATGTTCAGCGGTATCTTCGCCAATTGTGAACCGATTATGATGGTTATGTTTTTATTTGGAAGAAAATTATTTCGCGGTGGTCCTGTTTAAGTTTGGTGAAGAACTGAAGCTGATCTTCAGAGATATACAAGGGAACTCTTCAATATAAGACAGCAAATCTGTCGTGATTGCTGCAATCGCTTGGATGTTTATTGTTTATACAACACCATGATGTAACATCACGCCATGGAACGACAGATTTGCTGTCTATTATTGAAGGGTTCCCTAAAAATGGCAAAGATAAAAAACTTATTGCAAAAAATAAACCGACTTTAAAAAGACAAAAAAGGTGAAAAAATAAATTTAGCTTCAGAAGTCGGTGGCAAAAAAAACTGAATCAATCAAACAAAAGCCTAAGTACTTCTAAAGATAAAGTTATTTTTTACTTTTTTTTGTGTTTTTGAAGTCGATTTTATTGTATGCAAAAAAAGTTTTTATTATCTGGGTAGGTAAAATCTGTTGTGGTTTATTATGTCTAAAGCTTTTCAGTTCTTTCTATTTTTTAGTACTACCTATTCCCCAGTAAGCTTTTCACCCTTAAAACATCCCGCACATTATTCATTAAATGGGACCAAAACGTTTGAATAAATAAACGAAACAAAAAACACTTTTGAATAAAAACTGCTGCCTCGGTTTGATTACAAATTTTAATTAAAAATTCAATACACAAAAGTAAACTAACATCACAATATGGAACACAAACAAAAAATCTGAGGCTACTCCCTAACGCTTCGTCCATATATTCGGATCTATCCGTCTCTCACACTCGCACTCATCTGCAGGCGTACGAGAGACGGATAGATACCAATATACGGACGAAGCATTAGGGAGTAGGGCCTCTATATACAGGGTGGAAACGACAATGACACGAAAACGGTTACATCACTTTACATCATTCATAACCCCACAACAGCGGTAATTAAAAAAAAACTAGTCCATATAAAGGGTGTACCTATATAGAGTCTTAACGAAGCTGAAAGGAACTTATTCTCCTCTTCACTACGATATTTTTTTTGTTCTAGACTATACCTGGTAACCGTCTAGTTCTATTGGGGGTCAAAGTTCCAACTTTTTTTTTAAATACAAGTTTTTAATGTTATAACTTTAAATTCTTCCATGACTTTTTTACTACTCAACGCATCCATCAGCACAATGTGTTGAATGCGTTAGATTGAGTTTTACCGTAAAATGTGATTTATCTCCCCAAAAAAAAAAATTGTTTCCCAGCAATATTTTTTGCGCAGAGGTCCTTATAGTACGTACAGAATGCTTGGTTGACAGCTGCGTTGGGGCCTGTTTACACCCTGTATTTTGACCGTGTGGGTATTTCACTTTTGTATGGAATAGCAGATTTTTTTTAGGTATGTCGTAACCGTTTTTCACCATATATTTACTTAATCTGGATTAACGATCAAAACTAACTACTTAATTATTTACCTCATTTTCATATTTACAAAGCATACTTATTCACTAACTTCTATTTATTAGGACTACTACACAAATGTTTGAGCTGCAAAATCGAATAATCCCTATAATTATGTTCGGGAAAAGACCACTCGGTTTAACTCGAATAGTGCCGAGCTGACCGATCACAAACCTACAATTGTCGACGCCGAACGGAGTTTGTTGATCGGTACGAACCGAGTGAAAGCCGAATCATCATTTCCCTGACCTTCTTCCTTTTTCGCTAGTTTTTGTTTTTTGTAAATTCAGGTTTGTAATGTAATAGGTTTACTTTGGAGATCGCTGTGATGACTAACAGAAAACGCTGCTGCCCATTCTCTGGAGGTGCAAGGTGTTCTGCCTCAGACATTACGAGCCTTATACGACACCCGCCGACATCCGCCTGCCAAGCGTGGGATTACGGCAAATTCCTCCCATCATGGGAGAGGCTTATGTCCAGCAGTGGATGTTATGGACTGTTGTAGTAGGTTTACTTTAAATACTTTTATTTACTCGCAAAAGTGATAAAAAACATTGTATGATACATACAATGTTTTTCATCACATTTGCGAGTACGAGTACGGGCGGTACGGGAATTACGAACCTCGACTCAGAAAGCCTTCAGTCTTCGACTTCGGGCTTATACTAGAGCCTCGATCCTAATTCCTTACTTAACGTCCTTAATAAACAATGCACTATTAGGACTCCTGTACATTACATGCGTTAAATTGAGTCCTACCGTAAGCTGCATGATTTTACACTCCAAAGAAGAATCGTTACCCAGCAATAATTATTGAGTAGAGTTATTTAGTTTGATGTACAGAACGCATGGTTTGCGGCCTCGTCAAGGGTCCGCTTATACACCTTGCATATCTATCGTCTATATTTCTATAAGAACAACCACTTTCTTACACATATGTATAACTTGTAAATCCTTAACAAATCTTAACTAACTATACTAAAACAAACACTCTTGGCAGTTGTGGCCATAAAAATGTGCGAGTATATAATTTGGGAATAAATACTCCAAGCTGCATCACGTGTCCAAGGACTAATTAAATGGATAAAAAAGTTAACCAGTTATGTTTGGTCAACGAGTTAACCCTTCTAATATATAGGTTAAACCTATAAATACTGCTGATAAACCAGAATGAAAGTGACAAAGTACCAAGCGTGGGCTAAGTCCGTCATTTTCTTGCATATTTTTCGGCCGATTAACCCTAAGAGGAAAGGTTAACCTGTAATGTTAACCTTTCTTGTAAGATGTTTCACCTAACCCTAAAAAAATACCCGATTAAAAACTCTCCACCGAAAACTTTTTCGGCCCATGCAAGTGTCGTCTCAGCATTTCCACATTTTATGACCTCACCTACCACGAACTTCGGCTTACCAGCCCCTTAAACCTTTTAATCTACCGTCGAATAAATTTAACATAAATGGGGTTTTCAGGTCGTATCAGCATGTCTGCAATAAGTGGTGGTCGAGATCCCTTCACTTTCGGCGCCAATCTGAAGTTACGGCAGATTGCACTTAGCACGCACTTCATCTCTAGCATTGCGAACCGTTGACCTGTGGACAATGGGACTTTGTTGTAAGAAAGATATAAAATACATTTACTTGGCACATGTCACAAGTGCACACAACAAAAAATAAATAAAAACTTAAATATAAACAGAAAAAAAGATATAATTGTGCAGACTGCCGAGCAGCTATAGCCGACGCTGGTTTTCAACTGGACCTGAGTGATGGTGATGTAACACAATTTTATACTTTGTAGTTTGTGTCATAGGGGAAGATGAATATAATACCATATATTTGGGTCAGACATCCGCAAGAGATCCAAGGTTACCGACGTAGCCCAAAGAATTGCCAAACTTAAGTGGCAGTGGGCAGGACACATTGCCCGCAGAACGGATGACCGATGGGGCCGAAAAATTCTGGAGTGGCGACCGCGAACCGGAAGACGCTGCGTTGGAAGGCCTCCCACTATAGGTTGAGCGGTGACCTGGTGAACTTTGCGGGAATCCGCTGGATGCGAGTCGCACGGGACCGGTCAATATGGCGACACTTGGGGGAGGCCTATGTCCAGCAGTGGACGTCTTTCGGCTGAAATGATGATGATGATACATGTGAGTCGAGCAGGTATGGAAATTTTGTATGGGTCAGATCATTCATTTTTCGCGATTACGATGTTGATCTCATACAGAAAGATTTTCGGTTAGAAGTTCTGCACCGCAGACTTAAATATGATCATACGTTTCTCTGAATCCCCAAAGGGTTAGGCAGAGGCATCCCTAATAATGTTATAGAGGGCAAGCCTGTTGCCATCAACCGCCCACAAATCCAAACACCTTGCCTGCCACTGAGAAATTCCTGATGGAAAAACCTAATAACACTGCCCGACTTGGGAATCGAATGCAGGACCTCATGTTCAGCAATTGCGCTCTCGACCACAAGGTAGACACTGGATGATTATGCGGCCCCTCAACTGATTATGTGGGTAGCTATACATATTTGACGTATTAATAAAGAACATTTTGTGGAGTGTCGCGTGACTTTAGAATAGACAATCTATGCCATCCACCTTTACTTATGTTAAACAACGACAAAACACAATGGTATCGATTTTGTTGTGCACAAACTAAACTTAATTTAAGCTATCGCTATCTTTTACTAAAAGGCAGTGCGAGAAAAGGACGGCTATAGCTATGAACTAAGTTAGAGATGTCAAACTACATAGTTTATGCCTTGCGCTTCACCGTGTTTTTAGTCGATAGAAATATTAGATCCAACTAAATTTGACAGCTCTAAATTACATCCGTCTCTTTCTCGTTTTATTGGAGAGAAAATGATAGCAATAGCCTAAATTAACTTTAGTTTGTGCACAACAGAATCAACACCAATACCTACTTAAAGTTATTACTCACCTAAGGTATTGAACACCTACGCAGCTACGTACAGTAACAGTCAGAAGTCGACTGCCAATCTCGCAACACAATGGCAAAGCAATATTGGTGGTACTTATGACCTTCTTCTTAAATATGCGTATGTGTGTATAGGCGCCGCCGCCCGTATAGCGCAAACGATAATGTGCATTGCGTTGGAAGTGGAATTTTGACCTTTGACTGTACATTGAGTAGGAGTTTGTCTATTTGTGCTACACGTGTAAAATATATGTCTGGAAAAAGTCTCACCAAAAAAAATGTCTTTATTTGTATTTCAAAATTAAAATAATGAAGAGTCTGTCTATGTGCCTAGTTAATTAAGACCCTGCAAAAAAGGGCCTCGACAGTGATTATTTATTTAACCTTTAACTGTGTAGGTTTCTGTATTTTTTAACAATTATTTGTAAAATTAACATGGCATCGGCTCAAAATTTAATAGATCTTTCGTCAGTGTTATTTTAATTACATATTGTTTTTTAGATTTTATTTTGGCAATGAACATTTTTATAAATTGGACGTAAAAAGAGAAGAAAGGCAATACTTTATTAATTTATATTCCATAAAATTACGTAAAAAATCAATGCTTATTGTTTTTTTACGTATGTAACTTCGAATAATAATTTTTATTTCATGTAACTTCGAATAAAAATATTTGATGAATCTATACTAATATTATAAAGAGGTAACATTTGTTTGTAAGTTTGTATGTAGGGGGTAATCTCCGGAAGTAATGAACCGATTTCAAAAATTCTTTCACCATTCGAAAACTACATTCACCTTGAGTGACATAAACTATATTTTATCCCCGTACTTTTACGGGAACGGGAACTACGCGGGTGAAACCACGTGACGTCCGCTAGTGTTATAATAAAAGTATACGAATGTTCTCAATACTTAACTTACAATATTAAGCTTTTATTTTATTGTAAAGAATGTATTGTCAATTAAATTCCGTCTTAGGTTCAACGAAGCTTGTAACAAATGCTGGGGCGTTTACGAGATATTACATTTGAATGGCTCGGCTTTCGTAAAATCCTGAGCTTAATTTGAGAGATACTCGTTTTACGATACTATTGTAATCTTACACAATTGGTAAGAAAAGTCTTTTAAAAGGCTTGGACTTGGCTTGGCTTGGCTTTAGCCTTTTCTAAATTGTTACTCTTTTACTATAAGTAAATAAAACTGCAATGCTTTTAACTTAATAAATTGACTAGTTTTATTAAATAAAAGTCTATGTTTCAAGTACTCATTGAAGTAACTATCAGAGAATCTTTAACCTTTAAGATAAGCTTTAGGTATAATAGATTAAAACTCTTTTGTAAATCGTTTTAATTAAATCTTAAATATTATTCCCATTACGGTTTCTTAAGTTTGAAAATAATTAAATAAATTCTTAAAAGGAAAATAAAAAACTAATAAAATCATTAAAAACAAATTGGTCTCGTACTTAAATGCTTTGATTGTGGTTTATTTTGTGTATTTTATCTATGGGCCTTAGTTGCCTGATAATAAAATGATTGATTAAGAACATTTATTGTTTCACCATTTTAATGCCAACATAAAAATTAAATGAGACAAGACATCACGTGGTTCTCAACCGTTGCTCAAAATAACGGGCTAAGGTTTTCGAACCCTAATAATCCTTCTGTAAAATCTTATGAGCCTGGCAATCACTAAAACGATAACAAAAACTTTGGGAATCGCAACGCCCAAATATTACACAAAAAAAGAAATTGTAGAAAAATTGACAGAATTCGCGGGAGCCAATTTGATTAAATTCGAGATTGAAAGCGTTTTCATCTCTTACGCGTAAAATATTGACAGAAAAGTCACTTCAACATTCATTTGAAGCAATCAAAACGTTTGCAAAAAAACACCCATATTTGGAAATGTTTGGAAGTTACGAACAGACATAAATCTTCCAGCAAAAGAATGCGCTTCGGCAATCTTCGTCTATGTTCATTAGTACGAACGCGCGATGAGAAGATCTCAAAAAGAGCTGAGTAGCCGTGATTACAAAATTAATGACTAACAACTTTCCGCCAAACCAAAAATCCTTGGGAACTATTTTAAGTGATATTTATGAAGGGTTTAAATATACCCTTAACGAAGCCGAAAGGCACTTGTTCTCCCGATCATTGCGATTTTTTTCTGTCCTGGACCTTGGAACCTTTTAGTTACGAAGATATTGGAGATCAAAGTTCCAACTTTTTCACAAGGGTGCGTGGGCTTACTATGTGATGCGACGTTCATACTAGTTTGACAACACGAAACTTGCCGAGGCGCATACTTTCTCTGGTTTAAATGTAAACAGATAAGTAAGACAAAGAACTTTACCTATACAATTCCTAGGTCCGGCGCTGAACGGCACGAAGGCGTACGGATGCATGGGCGCCCCGCTGAAGAACCGGTCCGGTTTGAAAGCATCCGGATCGGGAAAGAGATCCGGTCGGCGGTGCATGTCGTAGATATGAATCGACACTTCCGAGCCCTTCTTGACTGATAGATCCTCTGAAATTAAAAAAAGGGTTGAAGACAAAAGGAATTTCTCAGAATGACCATAGACACAGCCCTTCTTTCTTTTTCAACTGTACCACATGTTTGGCGCCTTTAGTATCGATCGTATTGATTAAAAAGTCATCCGCTTATAATTTTGTCTTTTGAATATTCTGTCTTTTTTTTCTGTTATGTCCTGTGTGAGTTTAATAAATACTTTTTCTTTCTTTCTTTAAAAAAAATGGGATTTTTTGATCCCACTATTACCAAGATTTTGTACCATCTGAAATAGTAGGACTAGTGGGAAAAAACATTCCCATTAGTTCTACCGTAGAACTGTTTAGTAGAACTAGTGGGAACGAACCGGTTTTGTTGGATTCGGTATGAATACACGGTGAGCGTTAGTGCGTCGGTGTTCGTTTCCACCCTGCATAACTGCATATTATGTTTGCGTTAAATAAAGGATGGAGGAAAAAAACCAGCCAAGTGTAAGTTGGACTCGCGCACGAAGGGTTCCTTACATTAGACAACAACACACAACAACAACAACATTAACATTAGACACAATAGCAAAAAAATCACGTGTCTTGTATGGGAGCCCTCCCTAAATATTTATTTTATTGTAATTTAATTATTCATTTTTAAAGTGAATATAAAACTAAATATTCTGTGAATATTTCAAGCGTCTACCTGTTGTCGTTATTGATATCGAGCAAAAAACGGCAAAAAAATCACGTTTGTTGTATGGGAGCCCCACTTAAATATCTATTTTATTCCGTTTTTAGTATTTTTTGTTATAGCGGCAACAGCAATACATCATCTGTAAAAAAAAACAACTGTCTAGCTATCACGGTTCATGAGACATGGTGATAGACAGACAGGCAGACGGACAGTGGAGTCTTAGTAGTAAGGTCCCGTTTTTACTTTGGTACGGAACCCTAAAAACCGTCTGAAAGACGTTCCATGTTGGATTCAGGAGGATTACATAAATATGATATTTCGCCGATCACGTTGTCCTTACATTGATTGGTCACGTTTCGTTGAAATATTTTGGACATTTTCGGCCTAATATTAAGTTACATCGATAAACTTTCTTGACCTTTCACAAAGACATTGCGTTAAGACGGGGGTGGGTTAAGTTAGAGTTACTTGGATATAGGTGAACCCGTAAATAACCAATTGATTGATAAATAATTTGAAGTTTAATTGGTAATAAATTGATACATATTAAAGCTGATCGGAATAGTTTTTCTTTTCTTTGAAGGTTAATAAATTAACGAGGATTGCTTTTCAAATTAAAAGTATAATTTTTTAACCTGTCTTGATTGGGCTTTACTCCAATCAAGACAGGTTTTTATTCATCTGAAATATGTAGGCGAAATAATTTGCAGTCTCACAACCTATTGTAAAAAAAAAAATACCGACTTCAAAAAACAAAAAAAGAGAAAAAATAACTTTAGCTTCAGAAGTCAGTGACTCGTTTGTTTGATTCAGTTTTTTTTGTGCCACCGATTTCTGAAGCTAAAGTTATTTTTCTCTTTTTTGTGTTTTTTGAAGTCGGTTTTATTTTTTGCAATTTTTTTTTTTATATTTCCATTCTTAGTTGTTCGCAAAATATTTGTCATGAATTTATTTTACATTATTAACAATACACGACGTCATGTTAATATCATGTTAATAGACTTGTCCCAAATAAATAGAACTTAACATAGGTACCTATCGAAATCTGGGTGTATTGTACACATCTGCATACTCCCTCAGAGCATATAGGCGTGATGATTTTTTGAGATTACGTCATGATGTTGTATGTTTAAGATTGAGTTCCATTGTATATCTCCGAAGATCAGCATCAGATCTTCACCAAATTGACCATACGGGAAGAACCAGCTTTCAAATAAAAAAATAATCTTTAAAATCGGTTCACCCAGTCGAATGTTATGAGGTAACAAACACAAAAAATAAAATACAATCGAATTGAGAAACTCCTCTTTTTGGAAGTCGATTGAAAATACTAATCCCGTAAGTGATATTTTAAGTTTAGTTATGAACCGTGATAGCTTAAAAACAGTGGTGTACATAATAAAGTACATCCACGATTCGCTGGTTATGATTAAGTCCCATGTAATGTAACTAACCCTATATGAGCCTCCGCTCGAATTAAAGTTTTTGAATTTGAATTTGAATGGGGCGAGCCATCTTTTTTATTTTTTTATATTACAAAATGGGCCTGTTCTTGACCTCGATCACGCCTGATGGAAAGCGATGGATGAGGTCTATGATGGAACGAGCGTGCCCAGAAGATGCCTATTCACTCTTGCTTTGAAGGCAGACGGGATAAATGTTAATTTTAACTAGTTAGTGCTAGTAGTGATAAGTAACCACAATCTTACCTAGCGAAAAGTCTTCAGTGATCTCCCGAGCTATAAACGGCACGCTGGGGTACAGCCTCAGGGTCTCCTTGATGACAGCCTCCAAATACTTCATGTCAGCCAGGTCAGACATCGTCGGTGTACGGTCAGAATCACCCAAGATCTTCTGACATTCTTCGTATATTCCATCCTGTTAGGAAAAAAGATAGAAATAAAATTGGTGTTCGAAGTGGTGTTTTCTTTCTGTAGTGGTTTATGTAAGACAACATATCTTATATCACTTATTTACTTATTTTCAGATATACACACCACTTACCACTGCTTGTCTCTGCATCACCCAAAGGTTGACTGGTAGAAAATGCCTAAGGCATTAGGTCCGCCTCTATACTTTGTGCTTGAAGTGAACAAATAAATAACTGTGACTACGCCAAGCACGTTTAATGAGAAAAATATATGCTACATACACTGCGAGTTGCGACCTTCAGCCTTGATACGTATTCCTGTGTTTACAATAAACTTTCCAAACATGTAAACAAATAAATACTTTCGTAATAATAACTTTGGAACCCCCCACATATAAACGTTCTATTTGAGCTACAACTTTAAAGTCATTCTAAAATCAACTTAAGATTTCATTCTCTCAGGAAACGACTATTATGGCCTTTAGGGTTTAAACGAGATAGAAGGGACATCATTCAGAGCCGCTCCACATAGAAATCGGTTATTTATAAAATCCAGATGTTTCCTACAAAAGTTATGGAACAGCTATTTTATCCTCTCTACCTCGTATAAATCTACGTAAGATTTGTTAAGATCTAATCAAAACACAGTAACAGGCACCATTCCACAAAGAGCACGATAAATTCCTCGAAAAGGCCTAAAGTTTTTTCGTTTGCGTATCGCTAAAATGTACGACAGCAATAAAACGAGAGGCAACCCAAACGTTCAACAAGATTAGATTTACAAAGCCCTTGTGAAAATCTTTAAGTTAAAAAAAGTATTTGAAAGAAAAAGCTCGAAACTTTTCCCTTCCAAGGAGATTGTAATCTCGTCTTAACTTGTGCTCCCCTAGAAGCTTGGATTAACAGATAGCGACTACTTATTCAAGGGTATTTAAGCATAATAGAGCTTTTTGACCGTCTTTCCCGTTGGCCGCATTTTTAAAGTGAAAACTTCTTTAGGCGCGTTGAGCACTTTTTGGGTGAAGGAAAAACATTGAACTCATTGTCACGTAACGTGCGGTCACGCTTCGTAGCACTCGTAGGGATCCGCTACGGCGTAGCACCACATAGGCATGCGCTGGGCACAAACAGTCCTACGACGTCCTGGGCAGGGGCCTCCTGTGTAGTTTTTGTTTTCACTTCTATCGGCAGTCCCCAAAGACTGCCACGATTTTTTATTTTATGTTTGACACCGAGGCAGGCCCTAGAAACGCTAGCGTGACTTGACTGATTGGTCAAAGAAGGTAAAACACCGGGAGAGATGGAAAGTAATAGGGAAGGCCTTTTCCCAGCAGTGGGACAAAAAGGCTACTAATTTTATGTAGGTATTGTATGGATTACAATGATCTGAATTAATAATTTCAGGGTTTTGTGAAAAGTAACCACTAACTACGCTTCACGTAACCAAGCGTGGTTATGGTGTACCACTTTTCATGCCCTAACATTCCTACGTCCGTCGTAGTCGTATAGTCGCTCCATGTATAATACTGATACTCAGCTGCATCCGGTAAGACTGGAAGTTGACCCCCCACATAATTTCGAGAAGGCTAGGCACAAGATGCCATTTACATTAATTTATATTTTCTAGTCATACGTCATATTTCATGAGACTATGCGATATAATTAGTAGCGTATTCCCGGGTAAATACTATAGGTATGTAAGCGTAAGCGTATGTAACCCGCAGCCCAAAATCCAGCAGATTATATAAAAATGCCTATGGAATTAAATAACTCTAACTTTCATCAAAAGTCTAAAAAACTTTTTTTTTCGTCGCCTGTTAATTACCACCTTAGGTATTTTTAAAGAAAAGTAATTCCAACAAAAATCCAGAAAAATATTCACCATGAAAAAACTACATTAGATACCAAAAGTGAACAGGCCAAATGTTACATGATTTACACATGTAATCAAAGTGTAATACATACTATAGACCTAACTATTTATTTACCCACATCATGAAAACATGGCAGCAAACAAGTTAGGACGGACGCCACGAAGCGATGTGCCTTGTGACTTGAGCTTAACTAGTATTTAATTAAGATAAGTTAAGACACGTAATGCGAGCTTCCTACGCGCGAGGGTTAGTAACCTACAACTTCTACAGCAATCAATTTACTTTCCGGGTAAGTTAGGGGCGCTACACACATGCTGGAGAAAAAGTCGCCCAGATTATGCCAAACTGAACTGAACATGATTCAGCGATGGTAGGTAGCTGCTGGACTGTATTGGAGTTTGCCAATGAAAGCCAAAAATATGTGTATTCATTCGCGGCAGGTTGGCTTTATAATTAAAAAAATACGGCCACATCAAATGAGTCGACACGAACAAGTAATGTAATGTAATGTAGTAAAGCCATAATGTGAGCGTTCTCCACGCCCCAGCTGAATGTATGCAATATCAAATACAGTTCAACATAGCGCACATATCCACGCTGAACGACCTGCAGTTTAGTTAAATGCTGTAGGGGAAATACGGATTCCACCAATGCGCGCGGATGACGTCATCATATTCAGCGAGTGCGGAAAGTGCCAAACAAAAATAGTGTTAAAATAATGGAATAGGGCGCGTACGATCCAGATGAACCCTCCGAAAATGCGATGACTGCGGCGCGTATAAGTGCACGTCTACCTTTAGAGACCTTTGAGTTATTTAGCAATCAATTTGCTCAAAATCAGTCAAACAGTTCTAGGAATTGGAAACGAGGGAAATTCCTTTCTGCGGGAGATTCGAGAGCCTTCAAACGAGTTGATAGCTTCCGTAAGAACGCAAAGAGTTCTAGGAATAAAGGTCAAATACATTTTCTGAAGCTAGAATACTTATTAAGCAGCATTATGTACCAAAGATCGCAATCAGCTAGCAATAAAAAAAATATATAATAAAATTAATGTACCTGGACCTCCTCGTGATCTGCTATCAGCATCAGTCCAAGAACAATAGCCATTGCTGTGGTGTCGTGGCCCTAAAAATACAAAACTAAATTAAAAAACAAAGAAATATTTAAACCAAATTCCTGTTAATAATATTGAAATTCACCAATTTCTCTAAAAGTCAAAATTGAATTTACGAAACTTTTGCAAATAAATTAAGGTCTTCATCGAATCGGACATAAATATGCATTATTTCAGACTCGTTCAACAGAACTCCAAAAATGGTTGAACTTTGTCCACGAATTTATTTTAGAAAAACATCAAGTTGCTGGATTTTAATGTTATAGCTTTTATTTAGTATCCTAGACAAGTATATAAAAGAGCTCATCCAAAAATATATTTCATGGTTATCTCGAATTTCGAAAAGCATACAGTTTTCACATAGTGGCTTATAAGAATATGTATTTATTTATTTAGTCAAAAATTAATATTATGTTACGCTTACAGTGATTAAAATAAAAAAAAGAAATAATCAATTGTTTAAAAACATTCCCTACTGGAAAAATGTAAGGCACAAATTGCGCAGCTTGTGATTTTTCTACTGCAGCTCTATCAATACAAATATTTTATCAATATTACTATGAAAACTTACCTCAAACATAAAGGTATTCACTTCTTCTCTTATTCCTTCTAGATCTATTTCTCCTTTATTCTCCGCTTCGAGCAACAGATCAAGCATTGCATATCTCTTCTTACCACCCACTGAAATATCATCTTCAGTGAAATCACTCTGTCCAGGTTTCCAATTCTTCTTCCTCTCCATTATGACGTCATCAGCGAAGGAATGAACTTTTTCTAGGCAATTCTCGAACCTTCTACCGATTGGAAACTTTCGGAACAGGTATTCATTGTGAAGCCATACTCTGGTTAGGCGGCCTAGTAAGAGGTTTCCAATTTCCAAAATGGCGGATTTGTATTCCAAAGTTTTTGAGGACTTGTCAGCGTCGAGTTGGGTTCCCATGGCGGTTTCTGGAAAGATTTACGTTATTAAGCACATACATAATTTTGGGTGTCATCATCATCGGCCCAGAAAGAGGTAGCGAGACGATCTGGACGTGTACCGCGAGGGCTGATCCAAGGAGGCCCGGGAAAAGAGCACATGGAAGGAATTGGGGAAGGCTTTTGCCTAGCAGAGGGACAGTATAGGCTAAATAAAAAAATCATCATTCTCCAGCCCTAATTCTGATTTATTTGGGTTTGGCGCAGCATGTCTTATTTTTCCATAGTTCTCTTTTATTCATTCAAACTTCCTGGTCTTCTCAGAGCATCCGCAAGGGATCTTGGTGTTCCAAGTGTCTCTTCGCGAATCTGGGTAACGCCGGCGCCGCCGCGCGCCGGTGCACTCAAAGAGCACATGCGCAACCTTATCACGAAGCCGTCAACCAAGCATTCTGTACATCAAAGTAAGTAAACTTAACGCAAAAAATATTGCTGGGAAACGACTTTTTTTGTGGGGTGAAAAATCATGTTTTGTGGTAGAACTCAATGTAACGTACTCAAAACATTGTGCTGATGGTTGGATTGAATAGTACGGGGGTCGTGGAGGTGTATATAAAGTAAATATATTACAATAAAAATTGTATTAAAAAAAAAAACTTATCATTGCCATTCAACTGCCAGTCTTGTGGGCACGTTCCCGGATGACAGCGATGTGGAGATGCAATGTTCTTTGACGCCTTAGGTACTTAGTATATTATATAGGTACTTAGTTTTAGTCCTGATTTAGCCCTTTTTGTAAATATTAAGTTTGCTTATGTCTTTAATATCAAAGGAGCGTGTTTTCAATGTCAAAATTCAAAGGAATCTTTGGTCTTCTGATCAAAGGAATCTACGACCCGCCCCTTGTCGCTTCTTAGCCCTGTCTAAAAAGAAACCACGTTCTTCCTGTAATTTGTTTTTAAACGAAGTATTTACCCACCGATCGCCACAATTCGGAGAAAATCGAGATGCTCGTCTGTGCGACCTTCATATCCTAGGGTTAGTACCGGCTTAGCTCAAGCCCTCCGCCATGTTTTTCCCAGATAACGTGGCTTGAAAAAAACTTTACAGATTCTGAGAGGCATGTTTAAAAGATTTACGATTGTCTCGGAAGCGGTTAACCGAATAATTTCTTGAAACGTTCAAAATGCCTGGAGAGTTTTAGGTTTAAATTAATTTAAGGTTGTAGCACTTAGATACCCGCAATTACAGACACAATTAAAATAACAATGCACCGTGCACGATCGGGCACGGCTGGGGACATAAGGTGGCTCATTGCAGTTACGGTGGTTAAACGAAGGTTACCCTCTAATCAATAAAAATCAAAATATTTTATTTCACATAGGTCTACATGGGCACTTATAAAACCTTGAGAAAAGGTGCACTGTTCGGGTTGGTGGTTTCCTATGGAGAAGAACCGGCAAATACTCCATGGTTACTCTTTTCAAATCATTTGGTATTACAATATTATCGGGACAATAGGATAGCGTAGGCCTAACAAGCCTTTTGTTTTTTTTTTCGGATGGGAAATCATCAAATGTCTCCTCCCGCTCTGGGCGGAGCAGGAGGGAGTGTCAGACTTTTACTGACTAAAACCCATCCATGTTCCTTCATCGCCCTTTGTGTTCCGGGGCCACGGTATCTCTTTCGAACAGTCCCGCAACCCCGGCAGGCATCGATCCTTGCGGACCCCTTCCTTTTTGCTGACTCTCTTTGAGGCACGCGTGGAACACGAACGCGCCGTCGACATGGCCTGACAAGCCTAAAGTATTAAACCAATTCTTACCACAAATAGTGAACAGCGTATAGTCACTGATGACTGGTAGCAGGTTCACCTCCGACCCCTCGAGGCCCTTGAGCTTCTCCACCAGACCTCGGCTTCTCTCCTTCATCACCACGGCGAAACTCTTCAGGATGTTGAAGTGGAAGGTCGGAGTCAGGATCTTGCGTCGTCTGTGCCATTTTGCACCTGGAGGAGAAATGTTAATTTAAAAAAAAAAAAACCTGTCTACTATTTGTTGTGTCGACGAGTTTTCTTAAAAGCTCAGATTTTTTAAGAATTGCCTGGCGGTGGTAAATGTAAGATTTGGTAACTAAGGCGGTTATCACAAGATACGGCAGTATATAATAGGATCTCACGTCGCATTGGCCGACCGCGTGGACGAGTGGTGTCGTCGGTCGTTCATGAGTAGTGTCAGTCAGCCAAAACGGAATATAGAATCACTTTTTTGTCCGTTTGTCTATCCATTTGTCAAGACGCGTTCCTGAGAAAAAGGGTTCTCAGGAACGCGTGAAGGTATCAAGCTGAAATCTCCTTATGCTCCTGGAGCAGTGAAAAATAATACTTGTAAGTCAACGCGATCAAAACATAATAATAATATGACCGTATTATGTCGCATACTTTGCTACAACCGACATCCCGTTGACCAGCCCGGTTAGCATGACCACCGAAGAAACGAACCTTTAAGCACATGGAAGCATTGGAAAAGATAAAAATCTGAAAACCGTAAATAGTTTAATAACAAAATACCCAAGTTTAAACGAAAGCACGGGTGCGCGAGTCCAACTTGGATTTGACCGATTTTATTT
The DNA here is from genome assembly GCA_905147715.2 of Xestia xanthographa. Taxonomy (NCBI): domain Eukaryota; kingdom Metazoa; phylum Arthropoda; class Insecta; order Lepidoptera; family Noctuidae; genus Xestia; species Xestia xanthographa. The sequence continues at coordinate 3,913,112 of LR990661.1, read as the reverse complement.
TTTAAATGCCAATTAATGTCAGAAGGATCTGTGCTAGCATGGCGGGGTATCACGACATTCACCACTCGTGGATTCTACTCGGATTTTAATTTAACACACATTTCAGTCAAGGTGAGTAATTATACCGCACTGAATGTAAATAGTTTAATAAGCTGCGGTTTTAGAAATTTCGGAAAAAGCTGCGGATTAAAACTGGCTTACGAACTTCACGCTTGTATGTGTAGAGGAGTAGGCAAGCTTGTGTGACGGAAATTAATTGTTACGCAGTTTACGTAAGCACACTTTATATCAGCTGCATCTAGATTGACTTCTAGTCTAACCGGCTGCATCTGAATACTACGAGAGGTATTTTACATGGAGCGACTTTTAATCTGACCTCCACATCCCAGTTAGTACTGGGTAACACGTTACACCGTAAGGCACTGCCTTTTAGATTTGGTAAAACGAAACCTTCGCAAAACACACTTTTGAATTAAAGTTTCAACAGGTTTGTTATAATGGATATAAATATGTATTATCATCATCATCAGGCTATTAATGTTCCCACTGCTGGGACACAGGCCTCCTCTCTATGAGAGGGAATGGGATTTAATCCACCACGCGGGCCTAGTGCGGATTGGTAAATGTCACATGTCTTCAATTTCTTTGGTTCTAGGACATCCTGGACTATCCTTACGATATTTTCCATCACCGTTTTGAGAGCAGTGGTGATAAAATAAATTACACAAAGTAATGCGCCTGTCTGGGTTCGAACCCACGACTTACTGTTCGTAAGCCGCCACCACTGGGCCACCGCTGCTCTCAAATATGTAAAACGACTTTTTTTGAAGTCACTGTCAAGCCCAAAACTTCGTGTAAAGTAAATAAAGTTTTTTTTTCTGTTTGTTTTCCGGAAACTGGTTGTGAAATTCTTAAACATTTTCAAAATTTAACAAAAATATTTATTGAATCAAACGAAAACGTATTGTATTAACATTACTATTTTTTATCCTTTTTTTCCGGATGGGAAATCATCAAATGACTCCTCCCGCTCTGGGTGGAGTAGGAAAGAGTGTCAGACTTTTACTGACTAAAACCCATCCATGTTCCTTCATCGCCCTTTGTGGCCCGGGGTCACGGTATCTCTTTCGAACAGTCCCGCAACCCCGGACTATTTTTTTTTATCCTAACTTATATCTGTCATAGCAGTTTTATCTAACACTAAATAACACCTAAATGAACGCCTAAACATTATTGCGCTGTTGTAATTTCAACAGCCAGCGCGAAGCCGTGCATTGAAAAGCCACCAGTGCACTCGTTTTAGTGAAAATGTCATCAAATGGCATCAATGTCCTGGCGTACTTCAAGTAATTCAAATCTAGTCTTACCAGAGCTCAGTAGCAGTCCTGTGCCGAGCCAAGCTTCCATGAAGGTGTACGGTTTGCTCTTCTTTATGTTTCGGGAGTGAGACAACACGACCTGCGCACAAAATAATAACATACAAACACGTGTTACCTGCATCTGAACAATAAAATGGCCAGCGGACAAAATCGAACCAGATATATTCTAATGAGGCACCTAACAGCATCTTTCAAAGGACACATTTATAATAGACAGATAAGACTTCTTCACATTTGACAACCATTATTTTGTATTTCCATGTAACAACCTTATGGCCTTCCAACAATCTTATTTAATAAGACTGTTGGAAGGCCATAAGGTTGTTCCCTGAATGAAATCAAATCATTTTCAGGAACGTTGTTGGTGTTGTTGTTGCTGCTTGAACATTATCTACACTAATATTATGAAGAGGAAAGATTTGTATTTTTGTGTGTATGTTTGTAATGAATAAACTTAAAAACTACAGCGCCGATTTCAAAAATTCTTGCACCATTAGAAAGCTACATTTACCTTGAGTAACATAGACTATATTTTATCCCCGTACTCTCACGGGAACGGGAACTACGTGGGTGAAACCGCGTGACGTCCGCTAGTTTGTTATATTGTAAGAGCGTAGATCAAATAATGTTTCTACTGATGAACATGCATACTCATCAATTTAAATTATATTATTATCTACACTAATATTATAAAGAGGAAAGATTTGTATTTTTGTGTGTGTGTATGTTTGTAATGAATAAACTCAAAAACTACTGCGCGCATTTCAAAAATTCTTTCACCATTTGAAAGCCACGTCTTTACTGAGTACCATAGGTTATATTTTATCCCCATAATCCCACGGGAACGGGAACTACGTGGGTGAAACCGCGTGACGTCCGCTAGTAATCTATAAATAGGATGACCTAAATCAGTTTTACAGGTCACGTTTAAAACAAATCAAATTGAAGTAGACATTTCGTATCTAACTAATACTCTCTAAGAGTCCTAAAGTAAAAAATTGAAGGATACTGTTTTCGGATTGTCCACTTCAGGAAAGTACTGGTAAGTCTTTTTCTGGTACTTTCCTGAGTTGGCAGATGACGACACAGCCCAAAAGATTCGTTCATCTCCTAAGAAATAATGACTTTTGATGAGTAGACTTCTAATTCAGAGCTATTTAATGTGACTTAAATAGTAGTTACGAACTTTGTTTTGTTTAGAACAACTTTAGTTTTTCTTAATTCCCCTAAATAATGGAAACATTTTTATTTAATTGGAGTACTTCAGAAATCTATTGTTAGAGTACAATTATGTAGCGGTGTGCATTATTTGCATTTAGATAGCATTGCACAAATTGAATAGATTATTTATTCTAAATAGAATATAATACCCGTCTGGAAAATTTTACTACAAAATTATATATCCAGTGAATATATTACGTAGACATTCAATTAAATTGTACACAAAACAATACAGCCGCAGGTAAATTGATTTTACCTCACCATCAGACTAATTTATTTTAAAAATAACTGCGAATGAAAATCTGTCTGTCTGCTAAACCCCTAAACCACTGAAGCGATCGTAATTCAGACGAACAACAGCTCGTTTCAAACAAGAATGAAAACCTAAATGAAAATTAAAAGTTTGTTACAATAAAAATGCTCTACGTTAAAAATAAATCTTCCATTCTGAATATTTCACCTGGATTTATGGGTGTAAAGCAAATTCAACGTGGCGTGTTCTGAACTCTTTGTTGCGACAAAATAAATAAAACAGAACAAATGGGGAAGTATTTCTACATTGTATTCGGCACGTGCTACGTTGTATGCACTATAAGTTTCATGACGCAGCAACACCATTTTGATTTATGATGAAATATTGGAGCTTTCAGATATATACAGGCTGTAAACAACCTTATCACGAAGCCGTCAACCAAGCATTCTGTACATCAAAATAATATGTAACTTTGCGCAAAAATTATTGCTGGGAAACGAAATTTTTTTTAGGGTGAAAAGTCATGTATTGTGGTAGAACTCAATGTAACGCACTCAAAACATCGTGCTCATGCATGGATTGAATAGTACGGGGGTCGTGGAGGTGTTAAAAGTAAAAATCTTACATTAAAAATTTGTATTAAAAAAAAAAACTTGTCAAAAGTTTGACCCCTTTGGAACTTTGACCCCCAATATCTCCGTAACTAGAAGGTTCCCAGGTATGGTGTAGAACAAAATTATGATCGCAATGACGAGGAGAACAAGTGCCTTTCGGCTTCGTTAAGAGGTTTTTTACATATTATTGCGTCATAAGTAAACATAATAATGAATTATGTTCCAGAGTTCAGTTTTGAGTATGAATTTGGATGGCTATAAAAGTTGCGGAAGACCAAAGAAGTGATGGATGGTGGTTGAGAAAGATTAAAAGAAAGAAAGACTAGTAAGGGGTGAGGGGTCATGAGAGCCTGCCGGCGTTGCGGGACAGTTCGAAAGAGATACCGTGGCCCCGGAACACAAAGGGCGATGAAGGAACATGGATGGGTTTTAATCAGTAAAAGTCTGACACTCCCTCCTGCTCCGCCCAGAGCGGGAGGAGTTATTTGATGATTTCCCATCCGAAAAAAAAAAAAAAAAAGGGGTCATGAGAGGATGTCTATTATAGAGTAACTAGCTGAAGCCCGCGGCTTTGCCTGCGTATATGTCGGTTTTTGCGACCAATAAATAGTAAAGCTCCCAGACGGCTTATTTTTTTCCGACACCTCCAACAAAAATCATTAAATTTTGCCAATGTATACAAAAACTTGACAAATTATATACTAAAACCTTCCTCGAAAACCACTCTATCCATTAGTGAAAACAGCATGAAATTCGGTGTCGAAGTTTTTGAGTTTATCGCGAACAGGCAGACAGACAGACGCGGCGGAGGACTTTGTTTTATAATTTGTAGTGATATGGCAGAACAAAACATGCTGAACCGACCCCAAATACATTGGGATAAGGGCAGAAGAATGATGATGTTCCGGAAAGAACCGGTTATCGGGTTTACTTGAATAGACTTGTGTCCGGGAAAAATCTAATTAGTCCGTCAGTTATAACCAAGTTGTAACCAAGATTTTGTAACGACATTTTCATTTAAAAGAGTGTCCTTGGAGTTTCTTGCCAGTTCATCTCCATAGAGATCTACGCTAGGGAATGGACAACTACAGTACATTCTCAAGTTATTATGCCTTGTGACGGGCACTGTAGCTTTGTTTTTTTTCATTTTTGACATTCAAAAGTGCCCTAATGGTCTTATTGAAATAAATGCTTTAAATTTGAGTTAGTTTATCAAAAATTATTTGACACATATTTTTTCTTTTGTTACGTAAACCAAAATTGACGAAAATACGACGCTATTCAAATTCTCAATATGTCACGCCGTGCTATAATGTTTAGTGCGTTGTGACGTTACGAGCCCCCACTCTCGAGTTTTGATGCGTTTTATCTTTGTCAATATTCATTGATTTACAAAAACAAAAAATACGTGTCCATTATTTTCCAATGCTCTGACGAACTAAATAGATTTGCAATTTATTGATGGTGGAAACTAGCCTATTGTGCCGAACAAACTTCAATTATAGTAAATACCGAATTAATCCGAAATCCCGGAATTATTATAATAGCTTTTGATTGGGATTGATTGTTTTCAGAATGCTCATACGAATGTGTGTATCAGATCATGTTTAAAGGCTAGATGACACCATAAAACAAAAATTCCAAGACCTATCTCTAAAAAAAAACACTTTATTTTGGCCTGAAAACGCGATTAGCGTAGAGGAGGGGAGAAATAGAAAATTAACACATACATTAAAAAAAAAAATTGCACCCAGCTCGACGATACAATTCACAAGTTACTTAGTTTTCGCTTCTATCGGCAGTCCCCAAAGACCGCCCCGCATGTTTTTTTTACACTGACCGACCCGTTGACTGAATCACATTGTATAGCTACCATGATGACCAACAATACATACCTCAACGTCCTTCACGTTAGACACGTGCAGGATCCGTCTCTTCATGATCTTTATGACATAGCGGTCGCCAAACTCGTTGTGGTACTGCCGCATTTTCAGGAATAGCCCGCCTGAAACAAATGAAATGAGAGATTTAAAATGATGTATATAATCTCATTAGGACCGGACTCCACCGAAGCTGAGACGAGACGAGAGAATACACTATTTATTTATAGACTATTGTTAAGTAGAGTAAACTTTTTGTCTCTACTTAACAATAGTGGAAACAGTTAAGCAGAGAAGAGAATAGATGACTCGTAATTGTGTAGGTCGGCCTTCGAGCTTGGCGGCCAAGCAAAAGCGTGCTGCGAGTGGCGTGCGGTGTGCTGGGAGCTTTGCACATCGCTTCTCCTCTCCATTTCATGCATCTCCGCTCGTCTTCGCTTTGGTGGAGTCCGGGCCTAAGATCGGTTTCAGACGACTGTATTTAGTGGAGTGTGAATACATAGATCGCAGGAAGTTTTATTTTTTATTTTTTTTATTTCATAGTTTTCGTGGATTTACCATCAAATAACAAGTCCTATTTAAGGGTGAGTTGCCTAGCACTGAATTGCAAACTTATGGACATGTGTATTCTCCCCATCTTAACGTATAGTGCAGAGACTTGGTCTTTTACTAACATCCTGAAGTCCAAACTCAAGGTTTGCCAACGAGCAATGGAGCGCAGTATACTAGGTGTTAAATTAACGGATCATGTTCGAAGCACAATACTGCGCTCCAAGACAAATATAGCTGACGTGACTCAAAAAACTGCTCAACTCAAATGGGTCTGGGCAGGTCATGTCTGCCGCATGCCGGACAAACTGTGGGTCAAAATAGCAGGAAACTGGTGCCCTGACACAGTGAGGCTGGGTCGCGGCCGGCCACGAAAGAGATGGTGGGACGAACTGAACAAGTTCCGTCTGAACTGGAAAGAGGACGCGCGAGTTCGCGAGAAGTGGAAGGAGTGGACCAGGCTTTCGCCCAGGAGTGGGATAGAGCAGGCTAGGAAAAATAATCGAGTAGGTACTTCTTGTCCTGTAGTACAGGTATATTTTCAACTACAGAAATAAACTAATTTGTAGCTCAAATTTTGTGATTTCAGATTGTGTATTAACTGAAAAAATTACAATTTATCCGTTAAAACCCTTGAAAATGTTAAAGCGAAAATCGAACAAAATTCGTACAAACCATTGATTGATCAAATTATACACTTCCCAAGAAAATTAACGTTAAAATGATCACTCAATTAAGTGTTAGTGAACGTTTTCGAGAGGATTCTGTTAGTAAAAAGTATCGGATATTAAATTAAAACATTTGCAAGATAGAGATTTTGTGAATTTCAGGATTTAGGAGGAAACCCGGCGAACAACAAATTAGAAAATATAGATCTGACATTCGGTGGACGATATATTGACTGCCTCGTTGGTCTAGCAGTCGAGGACTGCTAGGTCCTGGGTTCAATTCCCGGGTCGTTAAAGTGTTATTAGGTTTTGCTATCAGGAATTGCTCAGTAGCAGCCATGGAGTATGGATTCGTGCCTGCTTGATGGCAATAGGCCCGCCCCTTTTACAAGGGACTTCAATCATAATTTGCGAAATGTGGGTGTACTATATGGGGTACACTTCAACCTAACCCTTCGGAGATTACAGGCGTGATGTTCTGTTATTTTGTATTCGGAAGAGTTCGTAGCCTAATAATAACAGCCGTTTGGGTCGATCTTCAGGTTAAACCGTGCTTTTCTAGGTTGGTCTGTGGATGGGTGACCGCTCATTACATACCGAGCTACCTCCTCGGAAAGCACTTTCTTTGTCGTTTGTTATTTGGTTATAACCGCGTATGATGACCGTATTTCCGTGTCTGATACGTTCATAGCACGGTCACATACCGTGTTATGAACGTATTAGGAATACCATCACCGCCATACCATTATGGTACGGTGTAGTGGGTGGACTCCTTTATGTTCGGTTTTCATTGTACTACATACAACAAGCAATTTCAAAGGGGAGTTAAAGTTTGCATAATTACAAACAAAGATGGCAGCAGTTAGTACCTACTGAAAATTTAAAGAGAGCGTTAATTGCCCCGTATTTAAACGATAGAAACCACAGATAGGTATATAAATATACCTAGATAACGCAAGTATCACGTTCCTTATAAAAACCTGACTATAACATCATAAGCACTATTTAGTTACTATACAAACAAGGGATTATACAAAACAGGCTACGTTTTTGATGTGAAACATCTATAAACCAAAAAAACAAATGGAAAATTCGTGGCGAGCGTAGCGATCGAACCCGGTCCGAACAATCCTGAACATTACCAACCTGTTGAAACAGCATAAGATCTACATATTCACCGGAGCACAGAGCGCTGGGTTACAATTTCGTGACTTCGAGTTCTTCATTTTCTTTTATTTTATTGAATGTGTTTGTTTTTTATATTGACTTTTTTAAGCATATTGCTTGTACAAAATAATTTCGTTATTTCACATTTGCCAGGTGTCCCGCGACGGCTCACTTTCTTGTTCTTTAAATGTTCTTGAGTTATTACGTTGTAACGTTGTTGTTTTAAACAAATTAGCTTGCTGCGACTGTAGTCACGTTAAGCATATACTTAAGCCAGGCACACGAAGTTGGTGCTCTTGTGTTATATACAGGCTGTAAAAGACCTCATCACGAAGCCATCAACCAAGCATTCTGTACAGCAAACTAAGTAACTTTACGCAAAAATTGTTGCTGGGAAACGATTTTTTTCGGGGTGAAAAATCATGTTTTGTGGTAGAACTCAATGAAACGCACTCAAAACATTGTGCTGATGGATGGATTGAATAGTACGGGGGTCGCGGAGGTGTTTAAAGTAAAAATCTTACATTAAAAACTTGTATTTAAAAAAAAACTTTGACCCCTATATCTCCGTAACTAGAAGGTTCCCAGGTATGATGTAGAACAAAAAAAAAACGCAATGACGAGGAGAACAAGTGCCTTTCGGCTTCGTTAAAAGGTGTTTTACACCCTTTATGTATTTCTATATCTGTGTTAGAAACAATCATAATTGTAACGAGTTCTAAACGAGTTTACTAGCAAATTGAAACTAAAGTGCTGTGTAAAACGTGTTTTCATTAAAACTCATAACTGTTTGCGAGTTGAAAACTTACGTTTGAAAGTCTAGAATTGTTGGGATGGTTGTAGTTGTTTACGTATTCAACAAAGAGTTATTAAGGTACCTATAGCCTTGGGCAATTTGATTCTACAGGTTTTAATTAAAGTAAAGTACCTAATTATGCTCCTTAACAACAAATATAGCTGACATGGCTCAAAAGGCTGGCCAACTCTAATGAGACTAAGCAGGACATGTCTGACGCATGCCGGAGAAACAGTGGGCCAAAATAGCGGGAAACTGGTGCACTGTCACAGTAAGGCGGAGTCGCGCCAGGCCACAAAGGAGATGGCGGGACGAACTGGATAGGTTCCATCAGAACTCGAAGGAGGACACGCGGGTTCGTTAGAAATGAAAAGAGTGGAGGGAGGCTTTTGCCCAGAAGTGGGACAGAGAATTCTAAGAAAAAAAAGGTAATTATTACCAGAGCTGAATATAGTAAAGACTCACACTCTACGGTTAATTCAGCACCCCTAGCCAAGTTGACAATCTCCAAAGCGTTTGATTGCGTAAATCACGACACATTATTTTTGAAACTTGAGCATTACGGACTAGGTAAACTTGCACTTAGTTTGGTAAAATCTTATTTGAATGATAGACAACAACATGTTCAAATAAATGGTGTTAATTCACAGGGTGTTAAAAGTAAAAATGGGGGTTCCACAAGGCTCACTATTGGGTCCTTTCCTCTTTCTAGTATATATAAATGATCTACCCTATTTACTGAAAAACCAACCTCAAAATATGGTGTTATTTGCTGATGACACTTCACTAATTTTTAAGATAAATAGGCGGGCCCAAAATCTAGATGACGTGAATAATGCCCTACTTCAGGTCTAAAATTGGTTCACAGCAAACAATTTGGTATTAAATGAAAAAAAAAAAAACCAAATTCATAAGATTTGCTTTACCGAATGTTAAAAGTAGTGATTGTGATATAATATTGAATAAAGAGAAACTTGAATTCGTAGATAAAACGGTTTTCCTGGGGATTACGCTTGATTCAAGGCTACAATGGGGTTCTCATATGACATCTCTTGCGGGGTGGCTAAGTTTAGCAGCCTATGCCATTAGAAAAATCCGTCAGTATACTGATGTAGATACCGCTAGACTGGTTTATTTTAGTTACTTTCATAGTATAATGTCTTATGGCATTTTGCTGTAGGGACGGGCTGCAGATGTTGAGTCTATATTTATTCTGCAGAAAAGAGCTATCAGAGACATTATATAATCTTCGTAGGCGCGATTCTCTAAGGGAACTGTTTAAGGATATTGGCATCATGACGGTGCATTGTCAATACATCTACGAAAACATAATGTACGTCAAAAAAAAAAATCACATTTTTGGTAAAAGGGTTGACAGACATAATTACAGTACTAGAAATAGGGAACAACTAGTTCAGCCAGGTTTCAGACTCGCTAAAGTAGACTCATCTTTCATGGGGTACTGTTTGAGATGCTATAATAAAATTCCACAAAGTATTCTTGAACAGAATGAGACAAAATTTAAAACATGCATCAAACGCACACTATGTAAGCAAGCATATTACAAGTTGAGCGATTATATCGCTGATAAAAATGCTTGGCTCAATGCTGGTCCTGCTCCACAAGGACAGGGGCGCATAAATTGATAGCATTAAATTGTATTGTTGGAGCTGCTGAAGATTGTACAACTATCTTTGAATTGTATAGATTCAATCTCTTTAGTATTATATAAATGCATAGCCCATATTTGCCATGGTTGCCATGGCTTATTTGAATGAATTAATTTGAATTGTATTTTTTTTTGTTTGTGTGTTTTTGCTGTGGACACTTCTACCGTGCACATCTTGCTACATTGTTCTCACATAATATACCATCTTAACGTGAATGATGTAACCAAGATTTTGTAACAATATTCTAATTTAAAAGAGTGTCCATGGAATTTCTTGCACGTTTTTCTCCACATGTCTCACTTTCAGAGTTTTTATGTCTTGTGACTGGAACTGTAACTACATTTAATCTTCATCTTTGTTTCGACAATTCAAAAGTGCCTGTAACTGGCTTACTTGAAATAAATGCTTTGATTTTGAAAAATCTACAAACGTTAACGCTGGCCCGTAGAAAACTATTCAAATGAATGGAAATGACATCATCTCAACGTTAAATCATGTGATCAGCAAAAACGAATAGAAAATTCGTAGACAATTAGTTTACATCGTTCAAAATATTATAGAATAGAATGTTTTCGTTTCTACAATGTTGATCGCTAAACTCTTTGGTAGGAACTCTCACCATAAACTTAGTGTACGTTTTTTCTACAGACATTAGAGAACGAGCGATCGACTCAGTCGTGTCAACTTGGCTACCAATTTAGCGCTTTCTACAATCGCTTACGCCGAGGCGTTTACGATTGTAGAAAGGGAATCGATACGAAACGTTTGTAACTAGGCTAGGGGTGCAGAATAGCTGTATGATTTTTTTTCTAAAAGTGAAACTTAGCTAGATTAGAATTTGTTGTCTATACTACAGTGTTATATGGGTCTTTTGACTGTACATCTTTTGGCACGTGGCCAAAATCTGAACTAACGCCATTATTTTGTTTATTTAAAAATTAAACTATTTAATAATGAATTTTCATTATTAAATAGTTTAATTTGATTAGTTTAAGTTATCAGTTATGTCTTTTTAGTCATTTTTTTTCGCTAGCTTTTGTCGAAGCATAAATCTAAAAAGTCATGGCGAAATATGTAATACAGAGCGTTTGCTCTGTATTACATATTTCGCCATGACTAAAAACAAGATAAAAATGCAAGTTTGACATACTACTGCAACCACCATTGTATATCCCGAAGTAATCATTGTCGTAGCACTTTCCTCTCGTAGCGTGCACGACGTAGCTCGTAGCTTATAAGCTACGCTTCGCAGTGTCTTAGTGCGGCTTATTGCATGTTTACCCTGATTATATTTATCCCTTTATCCTTGTACTGTATTTTATTCAACAAATTAAAATTGAAACTTATTTTTATTGTATTGTGATTTTATTTTTGGAAATATCTGGCATTAGTTCGTTCGCATGTGTTATACATAATCCCAGTTATACAGGGAAACCTATAATTGGCCATTATAACTGCAACAGGCTTATTTTGTAAAGTTTTATTTATCGCTTTTGGTTACCTAAATAAATAAATCCCATCAAAAACATAAATGTAAAATGAGATCCAAGTTCAATATTATGAAATATGCCTTGGTTGTTGACTTCAACGACAAAAAAGTGAGATCTAAATGGGTGCCAAGTTCAACGGTCAGTCCTGTTTGTTTAACAACATAAAATATTTTATAACAACTTAAAATATCTTTTGTACTTATTAACTTAGGATAATATATTGAAGCCTAAGGTCTGACTTGGCTAGTTCTCATATACGAATTATTATTAAGTACCTACTAAAACAGTCATGGAAGAGGTTCGATGGCTAGTTTCTACCAGCAAGCCAAATGTTCAGAAGAATAAAATAAGAACTTACAGCTTTAGAACTTGCGAAGGCTATAATAAAATTCGTAGGTATGATTCGTTCTTAGACGTGCCCGAATTAATCTACAACAAAAAAGGTCTTGTGGGAAATTATTATTTGTAGCCAACACGCCTACGTCTGTTATTAACATGGATATACAAGCGGTTTATTAAGAAAGAAAGAAACGAAAGAAAGAAAAGTATTTATTGACTCACACAGGATAAACAGAAATAAAAAGATACAATAGAAATTACAAAATTATATAGAAAAGTAAACAAGAGAAAAAATAAAAAAAACAATCAAAATGGTCCTGTGCAAGGCCAAAAGGCTCCTATCTCAGCAAAGTGCTGTGACATTTAAAAAATAAAAATGTCACAGCGCAAAAAAAATCAAAAAAATAAAATTAAATCAATTTAAAAATCTATTTCTTGAATAGCTTATTACGAGTCTGGACGAGGTGACATTCTATTATCAATGACATAAAATAATATCACGCCTGTTATACTCAAAATGCTAGACAGAAATGGACCTACCTAGTTACATAATAAGGGTATTAGTAGCATTTGGCCTGTAAGTCTCATGTAATAGAGGGTGACCCTAATGCCATCAACCGGGTACAAATCCAGACTAGGATGTCCGTCCGTCCATGTCAAACAGTGATATTTACAAATTTTGACAAATTCTGCCTAGTTAAAGTTAATGATAAATAGGCTCGACCTTTCTAATATGCCTTTTGTCATAACTGATGAAATCCACCTCCGGAAGGAATAGGAGGAAACTTTACATCATCCTATAATCCTCCCGATTACAGAAAGACGTAAAGTTTAACTTTACATCATCCTGTAATCCTCCCGATTACAGAATGACGTAGTTTCTTATCTGAACTTCCGCTTTTATTAGAAGACTAGCGGACGTCCCGCGGTTTCACCCACGTAGTTCCCGTTCCCGTGGGAGTACGGGGATAAAATATAGCCTATACGGATTCGGAAGAATCCCTCTAAGTAATGGTAAAAGAAATTTTGAAATCGGTCCAGTAGTTTTTGAGCCTATTCAATACAAACATAAAAAAATACAAAGGTTTCCTCTTTATAATATTAGTATAGACTAGCGGACGTCCCACGGTTTCACCCGCGTAGTTCCCGTTCCCGTGGGAGCACGGAGATAAAATATAGCCTATGTTACTCAGAGTGAATGTAGCTTTCTAATGGTGAAAGAATTTTTGAAATCGGTTCATTACTTCCGGAGATTACCCCTACATACAAACTTACAAACAAATTTTACCTCTTTATAATATTAGTATAGATATTAGATTTTGTGAATATTACTGAAATATCAAAATATATTTGAACTAATTAGGAAAAAGATTCTGAATAATACATCATACTTATGGTAAAGTAGGTATGATGTGTTATTTAGAAGCTCTATTCGTTTTAATGGAAGTATTATGAGTGCCTCACGAGAAGGTTTCATCCTGAAATATTGGAAAAAATAAAAAGCTATCAGCTAAGTAACTCATAAATCACTTGCCTCAATGTTAAATTAATTGGGAGAAAACTTGAATTTCATTTTTTTAGTTTTTCTAAATCTAAAACATCATTATGATACTATGATTGTAATCAATTACTAGATACGTTTTTTAATAACTATTTGGCTAGTACGAGAGTACCTAGGTCTATATTATGTAAGAGTGTAGGTATAATTCTTAAATAAAGTTTCTACTATAGTTGGTGCCAGTTAAGATGAGAATAGCGGTCATTGACCCACCTACATTTGTTAAACTTCTTAACTTTGAAAAGCAAAAATATGCCTGTTCAAGTCTTGAATCGTCATCTATCGTGATCTTCAACATTTTTTGTAATGAAAAACGATACATGGTTTATTTGTTTTGGTTCGTACGAAGAGAGGCTCCGGCCCATCTCGTAATTTTCCCATTGCGACAACTAAACAAAAGACGTGCGAAACAAGTGAAAAAGTGTGCCAACTCGTAATTATTTTAATCTTCATACATTGAATCCCATTTCGTCAACCATAAATTTCAACTGTTTTTTGTACAGTACATTCAGCTCCCAAAGTTACATGGAAACCATTTGTTGATGTTGCTATTTTAGATATTAGGGAAAGGGCACGTGCCTGTGAACGGTGGGCTATGGGCTAGCTCGCCGTCCGTCCGTCTCATGACGACAGGCCGTCTCGATAAAATCAAGGGAACTGTGTGTTTGTGTTTTTGTTTAGTAACTGACCGAAGTTTTGATTTCTTCCCGCTTCTTGGTAAGACTTGTCAGCGACCTATTATTATAGCGATATTAACAATCATGGCTTCCCATATCTCACGTCGAAACCTGAGGCCCATTGCATGAGCCGTGTCGACGGCGCGTTCGTGTTCCACGCGCGCCTCAAAAAGAGTCAGCAAAAAGGAAGGGGTACGTAAGGACCGATGGCTGCCGGGGTTGCAGAACTGTTCGAAAGAGATACCGTGGCCCCGGAACACAAAGGGCGATGAAGGAACATGGATGGGTTTGAGTCAGTAAAAGTCTGACACTCCCTCCTGCTCCGCCCAGAGCGGGAGGAGTCATTTAATGATTTCCCATCCGAATAAAAAAAAAAAGGGAAAGGGCAATGACCGCTATTCTCATCTTAACTGGCACCAACTATAAACTCACCTCTCTCGGCTCATTGGTCTAGTAAGAGCGACTGCTGAGCATGTGTTATTGGGTTTTTCCATCAGGAATTTCTCAGTAGCAGCCATGGAGTCTGGATTGGTGCCCAGTTGGTGGCAATAGGCTCACCCACTATTACATAGGACTTACCGGCGAAATGTGGATGTACTATTAGGTACACATTTTAGGGATTACCGACGCGTGATGTTATATTACGATTAGTAAAGGAGACAGAAAAAAATAGTAGTGCGGTACATGGGAAACAGGTCATTGACCGCTAATCACACCGAAGAAGATAGATATATATAAAAAAAAACGGCCAAGTGCGAGTCGGACTCGCGCACGAAGGCTTCCGTACCATTATTATCAAAAAAGGGCAAAAAAATCACGTTTGTTGTATGGGTATGGGAGCCCCCCTTAAATATTAATTTTATTCTGTTTTTAGTATTTTTTGTTATAGTGGCAACAGAAATACATCATCTGTGAAAATTTCATCTGTCTAGCTGTCACGGTTCATGAGATACAGCCTGGTGACAAACAGACGGACAGACAGCGAAGTCTTAGTAATAGGGTTCCGTTTTTGCCCTTTGGGTACGGAACCCTAAAAATGATGAACGAATGAGTGTGTGTGTGTCTGGTAGTAAATGCCCAAGGCATTAAGTCCGCCTAAAGTAGTAGTGCGTGTAGTGTGTGTAGTGTGTAACAGTGCGTTATGGGCATACAATTTTAATAAATAAATGTACTTACGTGGAGTTATCTTCAAGAATTCTAAAGCACATCCAATGATTGGACGTCGCGGCGGCCCAGGCAACTTGTCCAGAGTATTTTCGTCATCAGCTAGGAGTCTCCATAACACGAGGGTGATCAGACCCAGCAGTCCTAATGTCAGCAGCATCTTGTTAGCAGTTCATTACCCTTGAAGTACCTATCCTTCAAGATAATTAGGTAGGTATTGCGGTGGCTGCGAAGATTCGTCTGAGAATAAGAGACAAAGGAATATTAATTAGATAGGTGCTTGGTGTAATTTACTGCCAGAATAAAAATATAAAGACAGACTATTTATATTGTAACTACAGAAGGTACACTTGCAAATAAGAATTTAATCTAAAATTTAATCTGAAGTCGGTGACCTTTTTTAATTCATTTAGTTTTTTTTGTCACCGACTTCTGAAGCTAAAGTTATTTTTCACTTTTTTGTGTTTTGAAGTCGGTTTTATTTTTTTTGCAAAAAGTTTTTTTATTTTTCCATTTTTAGTCGTAATAGCCTATACAAATACATAATATGCTATGCATTTATTTTACATTGTTAACATTACATGTCATGGTAATAGGCTTATCCCCAATAAATGGAACTTAACATATCTAAACTGTCGAAATTTACGTGTATCGTACACATCTGCGTACCCCTCAGAGCATACAGGCGAGATGTTACGTCATGATGTTGTATAAACAATAAACATCCAAGCGATTGCAAAAATCACGACCGATTTAGCGTCTAGTTTTGAAGAGTTCCATTGTATATCTCCGAAGACCAGCATCAGATCTTCACCAAATTTAAATGCGACCATCTCAGGAGTATACTCTTTCAAATAAAAAAAAAATTTGAAAATCACTCCACAAATGGAGGAGAAATCGGTGAACATACATGAAATTATACCACACGACTGAAGTAAAAATATTCGCAAAATAAAAACTACTGGCAGGCCTGTTTCACTTCCATACAAGCGGCGCAAAAACCCCGAGATATTTACCTACTATTCTGGAAAACAAGCTAATTTCAACCTTTTGCATTGCGCATAGCGTTCATAGTACAATAACTGTCTGATGTCTCGCTTCAATCTGCTAGGGCTGTCAGAGGTACTTTACGGTATTAACAGTTTATTTTTGTTTCGCGGGTGCGTGAGCTGCGTGTGCGACAAGTCGAGCGAGTGCAAGACTATTGAGACTAGTGCGGTGGCCGCACGCTTGCGTTTATCATACCTAAACTCGGGAGTGAAACTTCTGTACCGTAAGGTACGTATGGTATATATTCTGTGCTACTGGGCCAAACTATGTAAATTTTTTATGGGACCAAATGGCAACTATTCCGCATCAAACTAAAAAAGAATCACGTAAATAGGATCATAAATCTCAGCGTAATCGGTGTACATACATAAAAAAAAAAAAAAACCGATCGAATTGAGAACCTCCTCCTTTTTGGAAGTCGGTTAAAAATGTGTTTTATTTCAGGCAAAAATACCCATATACAAGAAAAATACAATTGACAATTTATACAACACAATACAAACAACACAAACAATACATACAATATATCTTCGTCAATTTTTATTAATTTGTTAAAACAAAAAACACGTAAGTATCCAATAATTTTCGATAATCAAACTGACGGACTAAACAGAATCATATTTTTTAGTCAGTCATGATCCCTATACTGTGCTTAACACTACGATGTATTTCGCCACCGCCTTGCATGAGTGAACCGAGATACCGGAAGTCAGGGCTAACAGCAGAGCTATTGCACTCCGTGTGTAGGCATGAGATAATTACCTACCGCTTCGCGCATATTGAATATGCAAGCTCTCTAGGGCTGTCGCGCTCTAGCCGTGCGTAACTACGTACGTATGCCGCGTTAATTTTTCGCGCTCTTTTGACCTTGCGTCGCGTACCTACCTACTCGTACTTCGTGTTTGTTAACTGACTGATTTATTGATCATTAATCATTACTAGTGAAAATGACAAGCCGAATAAACTGTTGCTGTTAATAAATGTAGAAAAAAATTGTCTTTTTTTATATAAATTTCACTGCTCCATGTCCATGCTTCCCATCAGAGTTTATTTTTAAATTACTTATTTGTTAGATTTCGCATTTATGCTGCTATTAAATTTACTAAGTAATCGTTATTTTAGAGATGGCAAGATATATGTATAAGACATTATAATAGAGTAAAACAATTGTAATTATAAAAGTTTTAATTAACATTTAAATAATAATACATTAAAATACAAAAATGTTGGTGGGTTTTTTATTTTGAGTACTTGAGGCAACCCTGCCGACTGACCGTTAAAGCAGTGAGACGCCGAGTAAAATACGCTAACGCGTGGCGTCAAGGCACAATTTAGATCGAGCGCGCCCAGTTTAGGTATTTATAATGTTGGCTTTCTTCAAGATCAAAGGAGTGCAACTTCTGTACGCCAGTACTATTATCTATTCTGTGCTAACAGTAAGGAGCGCGCCATCTAGTGCTATGGGAGAGACGCCGAAATTGCAGAACATGTATTCGGTTTAAAGGTATTATTTTTAAATTAGCTGTAGAACATTACTAGTGATTATTTCACTTAAAACATATTAGGAAGCCCTAAAAAAGCAAAATATGAGTTGTGCCTAAACCACTATTGTACATCTGGTAACTCCTATATTTTAGTGCAAACGTACCTACTTGTACTTTACGTCCGGTAGAGTCTGATTTAGTTTATTAGAGATCGCAGTGCGGACGCATTCCCAAGGTCAAATAAATTAGCTAGTGAAACAGTTGGAGCTAACCTTCTAACGAATAAATGTTAGCGTGACGTTCGACAGGGGAGAATGAAAGAAAAAATGGTGTTGCGCCGACCCCAAGTAACATCAGATAAGGGTAGGAAGATGATGCTTGGAGCTAACCTTCTCAACTATTTTGTGGTAGTATTGAACGCCATTAATTGAATTTCTAACAGAAAACCTCTGAACTTTCCGCAATGATTAATTTATAATTGAAACGGAACGAATAGAACGATATTAAAGATATTTTATTCATGAAGACTAAATGAGTCTGTATTATTTAGGTACTTACCTATTTAATCCACACACGCGCAATATTAGTGTTATCCTTCCAAAAAGGTCGGCACACAAAACACGTGAATGACAGTGATGTATGTATAATAGATATAACGATCCCACTGCTGGGACACAGGCCCTGTAAGAGGGATTGGGACATGTCTATGAATGGCCCAATGCGGGCTGGTGGACACCACGTCTTAATTTTATCCCTTCATTGTTTTGAAACCAGAGGAGTTCGTGGCTAAATAATAACAGTCGTTTGGGTCGACCTTTCAGTTAAGCCGAGCTTACCTAGGTTGGTCTGTGGATAGGTAACCACCCTTGCATACTGAGTTTCCTCCTTGCCACGGAAAGCACTAAGCTGTTGGTCCCGGCTGTATAGATCTTTGACAGTCGTTACAGGTCAGTTTGACAGTCAGTGGCCCAGAAAAGCCTGACAACCTGGCTTGTGGAGGTCAAATAGGCAGTCGCTCCATGTAAAATACTGGTATTCAGCTGCATCCGGTTAGACTGGAAGCCGACGCCAACATAGTTGGGAAAAGGCTAGGCAGATGATGTTTGTTTTGAAAGCAGTGATGAAATAAATTACACAAAATAAAGTATTGAGAGTATCTGCTCGAGTTCGAGTGACGTACGATGAACATCGAAGGAGTTTTTTGTACCTCGCCGCTTCCGACTAATACAATAAGGCTCGGCGCATACTGACGGCAGACGGCACAGCATGCCAAGGGATTTTTAGGTAATGAATAAAAATATAATCGAAAAGTATGACAATAAAGTTGTAATTTATTGTATTTTTATATTAATAACAAAAAATAAAACCGACTTCAAAAAACACAAAAAAGTTAAAAATAACTTTAGCTTCAGAAGTCGGTGACCTTTGTTTGATTGATTTACTTTTTTTGTCACCGACTTCTGAAGCTAAAGTTATTTTTCACTTTTTTGTGTTTTTTGAAGTCGGTTTTATTTTTTGTTAAAAAGTTTTTTATTTTTCCATTTTTAGTTGTCCTCAAACAAATATTTGCGATGAATTTATTGTCAAATTGTTAACAACACATGTCATGGTAATAGGCGTATCCCCAATATATGGAAGTTATGGAACTTCACACGGCACGGCACGGTACGATCGGCATCCCTCGGGACTCTTCGGCCGTGCCCTGCACACGTTGTCATTCGCTTAGCGTCGTTCATAACCATAAGCACGCTTATTGCATAAGGCCCTAAGCCGTGGGGACGGTGGGCTATAGGCTAGCTCGCCGTCCGTCCGTCTCATATGACGACAAGCCGTGTCGACGGCGCGTTCGTGTTCCACGCGTGCCTCCAAAGAGAGTCACAAAAGGAAGAGGTCCGCAAGAACCGATGCCTGCCGGGGCTGCGGGACTGTTCGAAAGAGATACCGTGGCCTCAGAACACAAAGGGCGATGAAGGAACATACGATGGGTTTTAATAAGTAAAAGTCTGACACTCCCTCCTGCTCCACCCAGAGCAGGAGGAGTCATGGCCCTAAGCTGTCGTAGCATGCTTAAGGATATCACGGCAAAATTACGCTTATATTGTAGGAAAGCCGAAGGTTTCCCTGTCGTGCCGTTCCGCAAGTGTGCGCCGGGACTAACTCGTTATCGCAGCAAAAAGCAACTCATAATGAATAAACAATAAGATAATTATATATTTAGATATAAATATTGCAGTCTATTGAAACTGTTACCTTGAGAATAAATACTAGATTTTATTTGGCATATTAGCAAGGTTAAATTATACTAGAAAAAATCCTAATAAATTATTCAGAATAGATTAGATACGAAATGTATAAATATATTAAATAGCATTAATATAATAAACAAGATATAAGAACTTAATTAAAACTGAATAATTAAAAAAAAAAAATAAACAAAAAAAAAAAGAAAATAAAATGAAATGAATGTATTTAAATGATTTTCATTATTCACTTCCATACGAATCTGTTACCTACAAAGATTTTCTATTTACAAGAGCTAGTCCTACTTCCTACTAATATTATAAATGCGAATGTTTGTGAGTATGGATGTATGGATGGATGTATGGATGAATGTATGGATGTATGGATAGATGTATGGATGGATGTTTGTTAATCTTTCACGCAAAAAATACTGAATGGATTTGGATTAAAGGAGACAATTTTATTTTGTTTGGAGAATAGGCCACCCACATAAATTGTAGCAGATATTAATGAAACGTATATAGATTTCTTCCTTATAATCTCTAGATTACAGTGGTAATATTAGCTAATCATGTCTAACCGGAATGATGAGAAATTCGAAAATGAAAATGTGAATCTAACAATAAACAATAATAGTAACACGTCTGTACCAGTCTCTGAAAGTAATTGTATTCGCACATTGCGTTGAAATCTTACTGCACAATTGACACAACGACCAGCAGATGGCATTTTCATAAAAAGTTAGTTTTTATTATATGCGAAAAAATCGCAGAAACACTTTCACAACAATCAAAATAAACGGAAAGAGTAAATGTCAAATGAAGTTGTTTGTCAACCACCAAAAAGACGGATTTACAACGTTCCGTGCCATGATGATTTTCTATAGGTACCTACCATCTAAAATATTTTAGCGGAAATCTCTAAAATAGCAATACAAAGCTCACAGTTTAATATATTTTATTTTTATATTATATTCTATGTTAATTAAAGCAGATATTATTATTACCAATGGATACCATACTTTTTTTTTGTAAACGGAAAAAACGCTCCTATTTACGTAAGTGTTTTCTGTCAAATGGCATTGACCACAACAGGAATGATTTGACTCGCAAAAAAATATCAGAATACAACTTATTTGTTATGATTTTAAGATTCCGGTTTCGTTTCTATGTAATCTTTCGTTTATTACTATAATAAAATGGTTACTTTTTTTGGTGTAAGTAATATGAATATACGCAACATCGAAGAGGGCCTAAAAAAAACTGTCTCCTTTTGCACACAGATAGTTTATCACCTGTATTAACACATAGGATACATTTATCCCGGTAAATGTGAATGTAAATGAGAATGTAAATGTGTTGTGATCCTGTGGGATAATTATCGAACTTCACGCGGGCGAAACCGTGGGCATCAGCTAGTCTAAAATACGACTCCTTCCCGAAAGAGTAAAACTAAAATTACTCGTTCCAAAAATAACTAGCGATGGAAAGATGTCAAAGTTAATGTCGTATTTGTGAACAATAGGTTAGGTTAATAAAAAAAGTTTATGTGGGTTATCTCTTATCTCATTACTTATTAAGTACTTTTGTATTGTTTGCTGCGAGCCACCTGTGGTGTTTAATAAATAAGTTATGCATGCTATGGTCACAGTTTTACAATCCATACAGTTGCGCAACGAATGTACTTCCGTGGAGCAACGGCGGGGATCTTGCGGGGGGTTGGGCGACGCGGTACGCGGTCTACGATCTCGCGCAGTTCATAGACTTGGACGTTTAGGGCTGACGCGTCTGTGTAAATCGTTGTTAATACTATTAATAATCGTTATATAACTTGAATATAAAGGTGTACACTTGTTGCGTATACGGGTGTGCCTCGACGAGCACCAATAAGGATAAAAATATAAAATTTCATAGATTTCCCCGTGACAAGAGGTAAGTTTATCTTCCTATAAATTCGAATTAGCTACCTAACCAAATAACCATCTAGTACCTACTATTACTATTTTCGTTTAAATTAGTAATACCTACCCGTCGTATATCTAGTACTAAAACGCCAAGTAGGTACGTAAAGACAGACCTTATGCCTTAGCCCTCCTATACACCTATAGCTACACCTATAGCTCTGCCGGCCAACTCTACTGCGCTAATTGTGAACGTAGGTATATCAAAATAATTGTTACGCGTTTCATACATGTTGGATAATTACGAGAGCAATTTGAAAATGTGATTTTTGTTTGTTGAGATATCTTGACGATTTTGGTACCAAATGAAAGGTCTAGGTCTAAAACCATTTTATCCGTTTGAATCATGTAAATCGGTCCACGCGTTTAGGAGATAATAATGAGTACCATACGTAGGTATAGTAAAAATATAAAAACCTTAAAGTACTTAAAGTACAACTATATTAAAGTAATATACCAAAACTTGGGTCCAATCCACGTCTTTTTTTGTTTTGTAAATATTTAGTTTTAAATAGTGTTTAAAATAGTATATAAGTATGTCTTGTAAATTAATATTTAATTAATAATGTAAATAAATGATTACAAAATCACATTTCTTTTATTATTATTTTTTGACAACCCTTACACGCTTGCGACTCAGAGCCTAAGTACCTACACGCGTGGCGGCATGGTTCAACATCAAAGGCGTTTCCCAACTGTATGGATTGTAAAACTGTGCTATGGTGACGGATGCGCTATGGAGGGAGTGCGGGGCGATGCGCCGCACTCTCAGTCTAGTTCGAACAGTCGAAGCGACAGCACGAGTATTCAGTAACAGAGGAAACAGTGTTTTATTGTATAACCCTGAACAAAGACACCACACTGATATATGGTGGTTTTATTCTAAACCCTAACTAGCGTACGAGTGAACACCACACCACCCACACCTAAATTTCGTTTAAAACGTGTCACTATCATATTTACTATTGACACTGATAACTTTTAAACGTGACACTGACAGCTGTCACCTAAACGTGGTTTTACTATGTGATGATCGCAATAATTTCACACATGATTTGAGTATGACACCAATGAAATTCACAAAGGGTGAAGTTCACCTTCATTAGAATGAATGGAAAATCAAACTGGTATCAAAATCAAATCCTAAACAATACGATATAAGTCGCTGGAAAACTATATAAAACTCACATCGAGATGTTTATTAGTCCGTCAGTTAGAGTATTGGTAAATATGGACACGTATTTTTTGTGTTTTTTTGTAAATCAATGAATATTGGCAAAGATAAAACGCATCAAAACTCGAGAGCGGGGGGGCTCGTGACGTCACAACGCACTAAAAATTATAGCACGGCCTGAGATTTTTATTTTTTTTAAATTGAGAATCTTAAATCTTCGTTAATTTTGGTTAAGGGCAGGTAGTCCCAATTTTCCCAATTTTACATAACTTTGATTCAATAGTAATCAAAGAAATAGTGATTTTTTAAAGCCAAAAAAAATAGATATTATAGTTGACTATATTTACTAAGATAATTTGTGGTTGAAAACATGATATCAAAAACTTCACTCGATGAAAAAAAAATCCAAACAGGAGCCTAATTCGAATATTTTTTTATGTTTTTCTTATTTTACTTGGAGAATATGAAAGTTTTACTTCGAAAAAAAATATCTAAGCAAAGTTAATAACATATAGAACAATTATTTGTGGTTAATTTTTTCAAAACAATTTAATCCTTTTAATAATAAATTATTATATAAGAAAACGGCTTGCGCACGTGGATTCAGTCGCCCGCCAGGCCTTGACGAGGTAGGACCTATGTCCCTTTTGCTGGCGCACGGCTGTCCCGTCGATTTATCGAACGATTTATTTAAAGAACGTAGTGTAATTATAACAGTACAGTCTTTTTTAACCGACTTAAAAAAAGGAGGAGGTTTCACAATTTGACCGTAGGATAACTTCGTCGTTTATGAACCGATTTAGATAATTCTTTTTTTGTTGGAAAGAAGATATTCCAAGAGTAGTACCATGACCATGAAACTGGGATCTGATGATGGCATCTCAGAGAAATCGAGGGGAACCTTTGAACATCGTAGTGCGACTAGTGCGTTTGTTTTTTTGTTCATTGAGTATTTTAGAGCACTACTATTTAAAGAAAGTCTGGACTCGATCTGATGATGGAACCCGAAGACAGTCGAGGGCACTCCTCAACGATTCACAATAATTACCTGGTGTTTGGGCTTGATTAATTTGTATTGATGAAAACTTTACACCTAAATGGGTTGTGGTCATCTTTAGGGGTCTGATGATAAAGACGAAGGACAGTCAAAGGAACTCCTCAACGTTTTACAGTAGCTACCTTGTGTTTGGATTTAATTCATTTCTATTGATGAGAACTTTGCACCCATATGGGTTGTAAGTGCCATTGGTCTGATGATGGAGACCATAGACAGTCGAGGGAATTCCTCAACGAACGAGTTTACAATCTCACGAGATAGATTATAATCTAACGGTATTTACAATTTTACGGTGACACATACAACAAATAAAGCATGTGTCTCTTCGTGAGATAAAAACAATGTAAGAAACCTAGTCAAATTGTTCGCGACAAGTGTCTCAAACAGTGTTTTTATATAGTCTATAGAAAGAACGTTCGAGAAAGTACGCTATTGCCGTGTTTGTGATTCTTTGTCGAGTACTTTCTGTTATTATTGGTTTTAAAAGTAAGTAGGTACAAATTCCCTCGAGAATAGTCTCGTCACAGGTGCGCGTACGCAAACTACTTATAAAAAACATCGAGAAATGTTAATTTAATTACGACCGTACGCCGAGAGCGTAAAGTACCTACTTCCTTCTTCCGTTCGAGTTATTTATTATCCTTTTGTTTATAGTTTCCTTTGTATTTTTTTGTTAATGTTTTTTGTTCATGCTTTTTGTATGAATTAAAAGGTTGTCTAGCGAACAAATACTACACACCGCTAGAGGATTCGCGAATATTTTTTGTGTGTCTGCTAATAGTATGAAAGCACAGCGCAGGCACCGCATAGTAAGTTTTGTTTTCGACATTGGAACAGTCAGTTTTGTTTACGATATTCAAGCAGTCAGTTTCGTTTCGATATCCGAATAGTTAACAGTTCTTTCCGATTATAGTTTCAGTTCAGTTTTTCCAGTATTGTCTGCTTGTAGTGTCTTACCATAGTCAAATAGTGTTTCATTTCTTCTCCATCTACAATAATAGTGCAGTATTTTCCAAACCCACCTCTCCGTTCCACGAAGCTAACGTTTACACCCGGAACTTTCGGTACAGGGCGGTTAGTGGCTCAGATTTGGTTCCGTTATAGTTTTTGAATTTCCAAACACGAGTCCACCCGTCTGGTACACAAATAATTGAATAAATTACGACTTGCAGCAATTTGGATTTACAATATCTATTCAAATTAATTTATTACATTTAAATGTTAGGTTTTCGCAATTACTACCTATTATAATAAATCAAGCTGACAATTTAATAAAATAAGTTGACCTACTGCCTACACGACACGCTTACCTATACTGTGACACTTCGCTCAGCTTTGGGTTCAAGTCGGCGACGCGTGTGCACGACTCGTTTCGCGTAAAGGGTGGTAGCGTTAAATACCTACTTTGCTTGGCGTAGACGGCCTTAACGTAACAAAAGAAAAAATACATGTCAAATATTTTTTCATAATATAAATGACGGACTGATTAGATTTTTTCAGGACACAAGCCCATTGTTAACAAAGTAATCATTTTATACAAAATATAATTTTAAATAAACTAAGTACGTTGACTTAGAGATCTATTCAAATAAATAATTGCACGAATAAACATTATGTCAAGTTAATATTATCTATACTATAATAATACTATAATATTATAAAGATGTAACATTTGTTTGTAAGTTTGTATGTAAAGGGGTAATCTCCGGAAGTAATGAACCAATTTCAGGCGGAAAAACGCAGGACTAAACTAAATGTACCAAGTTTGATAGTTTGAAATGTTCTTGACAAGCAACGCCACAAAACTGCACACTTAAACTGGTTAAACCTTGTGTACAGACAGCTGCATTAATTAGGTATCCGTCACGAAGTAAGATACTCAATAAAAGGGGTAACGAAATAATGCAACCGTCCGAACGTAATCTGCTTGGTTTCCCAATGTAATAAAGATAATTTGTAAAGATAACAACTGGAGTTCGAGCGGAAATGAATATTTCTGACGTAAATTGCCGAAAATCGAAAACAAAATTAGATAGGTTATACCTAATAACAAAATATGGGTATTTCCACTCTACCGGAACTCTGCAATAGGTATATTTCCTCTCAGTTTCAGTTAGGGAGAAAAAAATGTGGTAAATACCAAGTAACATTCCTATACATACTGAAATTGTTTCTAAATTCACACTCAATTAACATCAATTACATAGCAATCACTAATTAATTTGAATGAGGCGTTGTACCGGCGAAATGAAAGACACACCTCTGTTCACCCACTTGGGAAAACTAGCGGCATATAATAGTCTATGTTTTTCACTTAACCGACGATTAAACATTTATTTGATACAGCTATTAAACTTTTACGAAATGTATTCGTTATGGTAAAACTATTGGTATCAGATCAGTGTTAAGAAGCAAGCATTCTCGCGCACAAAATATTTTAAATCAAAATAGATCATTGACTAACCTCAACTTTGCACCCAAGTTCCATAGGTCGTGCTCACGAGAAGACTGACAAAAGTATTATTTTCTCCACGATATTGTATCGCGGATTTACCAACTTTTTTATCATAAAGACCAAAGTCCAAACGTGGTCAATGTTCTCTGGCCGCAATATGAAGATACAAACTGGACTTTGACCGTTATAAATTATACAGTTTATTCCCATAAATTGTATAATTTATAACGCTAGATAAAACCCAGCCTGTCCAAAGTTCACTTTCGAAGAACATGTTTAGCACTTTTACTTTACTAAAGTTCGAGACTAAAGTCCAAAGTACACTAGCCACTTTACGAACAACAAATTGACTGAGACATAAGGGGCTGACAACACCTAATTTGTTGAAATTGATGTTATTTAAGCAGTTTTTTAAGAAAAACTATTTGTTCTAGCACTTCAAAAAAACATAATGTTAATATTCATCATATTTTAAAGACTCTGGACGGACTCGATACATAATTGGACGAAATCGGCTCAATAGAAAATAATTGCAAAAATTGGTCTTAAAATCATCATTAACGGTCTGCAATTAAAAACATGACGTCAACATATTTATACCTAAACCGCTTAAGGTGACACAGCACACGAGCTCGAACTCATTGGTGGGCGTGGCTAAAAAGCACGCTGTCTCACCTGGCATCGTGCCCGAAGGAGATAGTATCAGTGATGAGCAGTTAGACGCTAGTCTTCACGTGCGTCTAGTTCGTACGCACACACTCAGCGTTCCGAACCGTTCCGAACAAAAACGAAGTTATAATACTTTCGTCTGAACTTTTATTTTAATGGGCTAAAAAGAATAAAATAAACTTTTTCTTTAAAACTTTTACTATCAACTTATAACGTCATCGTCACTTCACAATTCGCGAGATTAGTGGCAACAATAATATTGTATAACTATATTGTTTGTTATTGTTGGCCTGGGGTCACGATGTCCTGGACGCTTTCCGCCAGGTCTGCTAATCCCTCGAGAGAAATAAATAGCTGTGAAGCCAGCAGAGTCTGGACGTTGGTCGGCAGACGACTGCTTTATATTGTCATCGTGGTACTGTGGATTTCCTTGGCCTGATAAAGTTTAGGATTTCCTTTTCAGGGCGTATCACGTCGGAGTCTCCAATTTAGTGGTTGTTGTACACTAACTAAATTAAATTAAAAATGTTCATAATTCTATATCAATTTAGTCAACACAAGACAGAGAAGTGACAGATCAGAAGAAAAGTAAAAATTATATCGTGAAGGTTTTATGTATATAAAGTTTCTAAATAAGTAGGTTGCTACACCATATTATAGGGTGTGCGTTTCGATGGCGCGACCACGGCGTTTTTTTTTTAAAATAACTATGCCATGATTTTGTAAAAATTATGTATGAACGTGGTTCAAATTTCCCAAAACCTTAAATTTGTCAAAGTTATGGTTAAAAAGTTATAAGGGTTTGAACGTGGCCACGCCATCGAAACGCGGAGAACCGCGCGGCCATGGAAATCTTAAAAACTAAGCGTTGCAGAGACCTGAAATTTAGGTAAATAAAGGATTGAATTTGTAAAAAAAATATAAAAAATCCTAGGTTTATATTTCAGGAGCATACGTATGGTACCGCTTATCACCTTCAAAATGTTCTGAATGTGAAATATTTAATTAATTAATGAATTTAATTTTAAATTATTTATTTTTTACAAAATCTTGCCATAGCTTAAAAAAAAAAGAATGACGTGGTCGCGCCATCGAAACGCACACATTATAGGAGTGCAATAAAAATGCACAGGCCCTTCAACTTCAGCGAAAAACAAATGACACGTCACTGACGTCATGCATGAAATGAAAAGGACAGAAATATAGGTCTTGTTCTTCTATCAAACGAAGGACATGTCAATATGGCGTATGCCCCTCCCGCACCGCACCGGGGGAAACATTATTCAGTGAGATGCACGAAAATTCATAGTAAAAGGCGCGCGTAAAAAAATATGAAAAGGCTTTTGGGAAATCCAATTTTATGAAAAAACCACTGCATAAATCATTATCAAATAAAATTTATTGAATTCTTCGGTAATTTTTCTGTGTCGGTACCGACTTTGTTTTGGAAATTTGACACTTCTTTTATTACTAATTTACGCCCAAAGTTACGTTAAAATTTGCAATAAAAATGAATCTTTGGTAGCTCGTAACTTTTGAATGCCTTTTTATTTTACTATTCTGTTTCCGCACAGACACAATTAATAATGAGACAAAACGATATCATGTTTAACTTTAGATGTACCATGTCAAACAGTGGAGTAATAGTCCCCCGAAATTTGTATGGAAAATATGTTGTGCAGATCAACCTTAAGAGTAATAACCCCACTTTTTTTTATTTCAATATTTATTCATTATTTTCTTCTAAAACCTGGCCGCCCAGTAATAGTGAAGTCTCGTTTACTCCCATAGAAATAGACAATGTACGCGATTTTGGTGTTGACAGCGCCTTAGGATGTGAATTTTATTCATATTTGCCATAGTGGTGAAAGGATTAGCCAATCGACTACAGTTGATTGAGCAGGGTGCAGTTTCCCCGCAGCCATCTTGCACCGCAGCCCTGTCACCTGCGAACCCGCACCTGATGACCTGCTCACTGCACCAGTGAGCGAGGTTCGCGTGGCTGAATTTTGGGCTAAACATAGAACTTTTTGCCATCGATACGCTAAGAAGAAGATGTGAATAAAGCCAGTAAAACCCGCTTAGAAGAATCTGCTCACACACTGTATCATACTATGACCGTGTCAGGCGAAAAATATTCTAAAGTATATTGGGTTATAACCGCGTATGATGACCGTTCTTAACCTACGTTCTACTAATGAGCATAGTATTCCGTGCCATGTTTCTATTCGTGGCTGATGCGGTCATGGGATGGTACGGTATAGTGTCACCAAGACACCTTAGAGCAAAACTTTGTACTGATCACTTATTAAAGCTACTGCCCCATTGACCTCATGATCGCAAAGCCACTGCTGAGCGTGGGGTTCGAGCAAACAACAACAACAGCCCATAACGTTCACTGCTGGACATAAGCCTCTCCCATGATGGGAGGAATTTGCCGTAATCTCCACGCTTGGCAGACGGATTGGAGATTGCAGTGATGAAAGACTAACAGAAAACGCTGCTGCCCATTTCCCTTTCGAGAAAAGTGTTATTGGGTTTTTTAAGGGGCACACTGAGCCAGTGTTCCCGCGCCTCACGACAATCAGACGACAATCCGGAGTGATCAGTAACTCCGAATTGTCGTCTCATCGGACAAAGAGAATAAGGACAGAGAGAGTGCACCTGTGTCCGCATCCGCACACACGCTTGTCTTAGTTACTTCTTACTAATATTATAAATGCTAAAGTTTGTGTTCCATCAGGAATATCTCAATATCAGCCGCGAAGTCTGGATTTGTACCCGGTTGATGGCAATAGGCTCGCCCACTATTTCATGTGACATTAGGCAGATGTCCCACCGCCAACGATGAGCGAGAAGCGAGTAGAGCTGGAAACTAGAAATGCGTTGGCGAGCAGCGAGAAGCGAGTATGTAGTTACGATAGTTTTGTAGTTGGGCTATAAACGAGTGTGCGAGTGCGACGGGCGATTAATCGCACCACTTGCTCGGAGCGGCTTGTCCTACGCACGCTACGCACTTGTTCCCTTCCCGGCAACAATGAACCAGTAGTTATAGTAATTGTTCTGATTCATAATAATAATTATGTGCACTCAGATCCGCATTCTAGGTAGAAATTACCGCTGGGTCTCTTGGCGTGAATTTTGACCACCAAGCGAGTATCGCTGAGCGATAGAGAGATACTGATCAATTTGCTACTAAGGTGTAACAAGTTATTGGAATGTCAGTTTCTTCGTCTTGCCCCGTCTATAGTGAATGTCTTTGGTTTCATTGAAGTTGTAGAGACTGAGATGCTTCTGAGAAAGCAATAGTAAATCAATACTTTGACAGATATAATGTATAATAGACCTGTTTTTGCCCGCTGCTTCGACCACATGGAAGTCGGAAATCCACCAAAAGGTACCTACTACCGGGATAAAAATTTTCCAGGTCATTGTTTACCTACTTGTTTAAACATCGACACCCATTCGTTCATGAAAGTGTGAAAAGGTAACAGACTGATAGTCAGAGTTACTTTCCCATAAACTACTACCAATACCATCAGCTATATGCCAGTTAAACTCCTATCAAAATAGGAGCTTTCCAGCCGTTTCGAGGATTTACCTAGAACAAACAGACCGACAAAAACGAAAAGAAATGTTTTTTTTTTTTGTTATAAGTCTCGTGTATACTTTCACATTTAGCAAGAAGCTGTTATTTTGAAATTACAAACCGACACTTACATTTTAGTTATTTGTATAGATCAAGGGTTAGTGCGCCGCGCCGTAAAGAGTAAAGAATGGCGCGTGAGGCACTTTTGTTTACTATTCTCAAGAAACGAATCCCTCTAAATCTAGCATTTGAGCTTGTTGTCTCACAAGAGTTAACATCCATTTTCACGGAAAACCTTTCGAATCTCATTTAAATACTTTGCCGAAGATGATCTGTCCAAAAATTCTTTCCATGCACAATATCCACCAGAATTCACTTCATAAGAAAAAGAGAGTCATGAACTCTTGTGACAGCAGTCTTAAAAACAAGGTTCACGTGTTACGATTTGTTCCAGTTACGGATATTGGTTCAAAAAGATTACCGAATTTAAAATTCAAAACCTCAAAGAATTCTCATTCCTCTTGCAATATCATATTTATGGGAAGCCAGATTTTCAAATGTATTCTTATGTGTTATCTTATCACTATTATAAAAACTCGGTTTTTTCGACTAGCTAGGGCGCCGAGGCAAAATATTAAACCTGTAAGAGCGCCGCGAACTGAAAACGTTTCGGAACCCCTGGTAGAAATTACTGACTCATCTGATAGATAAAATTATTCACCCGGACTAGGATGGACAGGAACTAGTCTAGTCATACAACAAAAGACAAGTGTACAAAAATACTGTACCATGTTACACGCACACACGCATGTATTGTACGAGGTACACAATAGCCACGACTTCCACTGCGATCTATGAATGCCACATTAAACTCATTACAACTTCCAGTTGTATAGTCGGCATTAGATATTCTGCAGAGAGCAAGTAACAAGAAAACACCAGTAAGAGGTATCATCGGTCATACGACGACGACGGTCGTATTAATTCGGAAATATTAAGTTTAAGGAAGCGCATATCTTTTTCTTTTCTTTTCTTTTCTTTTCTTTTCTTTTCTTTTCTTTTCTTTTCTTTTCTTTTCTTTTCTTTTCTTTACTGTACAGTTGTTAGCTCAATAAGTTACCACAAACTGTCACATTTCTCCAGATGATTTTAAACGATAAAATGTTGATGGTTAAGTTCAAAATCGAATTTGACAGTTTGTGGTTACCTGATGCGACTGGTCTTTTCCGCCTGACCATTTTAATTTTTTTTCGTTTAAATCATGTGGAGGCGCCGAGCCACGCCCCCTTAAAGTCCTAGTGGTGGTGTTGTCCGTTCCTATTAGGAAAGCGTCAACTTTGGCGCGCAAAATAACAATAACTCTCGTTTGGCGTGCGTCGTCAGTGCGCTCGGCCGGCCGATTCGGTATCTTTTCATTCATTATTTCTACACAAAGTCAACGGGGCGGGGCTAGAGAGCGTTTCTATATTGCGAGTACAAGCAAAAATTAGCTTAGTGGTGGTCAGGCGGGAGTTTCCTAGATAGTACAATGTTTGGGTTTGGCTAGGCTCAATTAGATATCCCCTAATAAGCAGCACTCTGCATCTAGCAGCGTCACCGAATCTTAACTATCATAAAATCTATGTATGTATTTATAAAACTTCACTTACGGGATAATATCTTCCGTGGTTGTTTGTTGTTTTGTGCTCCCGATATTTCGACGCTATTATGTCGTATTTATGCCACTAGGAAACATTGCTTCTGTGATCCCGTTTTAGTGTATATTACACCAACTCTTCACTATTGTATTTCAGCCTATAAAGACACAAGGCAATGTTCAGTATTGAACGCGTTTAATAAATTATGGTAAGCAACATTGGTTAGCAACGCTTTGGTGATAGTGCTACATGTTTATTTTGGCGCTTCAATGACATTGACACATGGATATTATGTGGAAACTAGCTTATACTCGCGGCTTTCTATCCTATTTGTTAATCTAGTCTTAGATAAACCTCCTTCTCCAAAACCTGGTACAAGCAGTGCACTATAAAAGACAGCGCGCGGTTAGCAGCGGGTTCACTTCCCGCTAGTATTACTCGCATTCTCCAGAAATCCGCAAACGCCTTAGGCGATTGGTTCCGGAAATGGAGAATCGAGGTCAATCCCGATAAGAGCCAGGCGGTACTTTTCTCAAGCCCCCGTCAACTCTTCCCCGAGACCCCCAGTCCGATCACCATGCTTGGCAAGCCGATCCCTTGGGCGAAGCGAGCCAAGTACTTGGGTGTTATCCTAGACCGACGTCTTAACTTTAGTGAGCACATAAAGACGGTGCGTTCGCGTGCCGCCTTTGCTCTCGGTAGGCTTCACTACATTCTGAACGCACGTAGCAAATTGTCACTGAAGTGCAAATTGCGTATTTACACCGCGTGCATCAGGCCTATTATGACTTTCGCATGTCCCGTTTTTGCGCACACCAAACCCTACCATCTTCATAAGATGCAGACCCTCCAGAATAGGTTCTTGCGAAAGGCCACAGGTGCCCCACCTTACGTTAGGAATGAGCAACTCCACGTTGATCTCAAAATCCCCACCATGATGCAGTACATGAAACGTCTGACCAAGGGCTTTTTCGATTCAGCCGAAAAACACCCTAATCCGCTGATCTCCTCAGCAGCCAGTTATGCCCCCTCTAACATATCTAGGATTCGTAGACCCAGACTTACCCTTGTCACTCCCGATGATCCCATCACCCTTTATCAAGAGAGCTGTAGGGAAACGAGTACACTACGTAGGTACAAATACAAAAACCGATTTAAATCGCGAATCCGGTCCCGCCGGCGTGGACCCCCGCGACCCCCCAGTAACATCACCCAGCCCGACATGCTCGATGAGCCAAATAATGATCCGACCCAGCCTGTTGTTGTCCCTTGCTGCCCTCTTGTCAATGACCCACTAAGCCGAGGCCCGAACCCCACAGGGG
This sequence comes from Xestia xanthographa, assembly GCA_905147715.2. NCBI lineage: Eukaryota > Metazoa > Arthropoda > Insecta > Lepidoptera > Noctuidae > Xestia > Xestia xanthographa. The sequence goes on along the minus strand of LR990661.1, from coordinate 3,879,049 downwards.
GTGCTGTCTAATCTGCTTAAATAATTATCTTCGAAAATCAACATTGTCATTAGTTTAGTACCGCTATTCCATAACAGATGGCGTTGTGCCGCTACGTCACATTTGTAAATCGCGGTGTTAAGATTTTCGTGCAAGGTATGACCTCCTCGGTACATTATGAATTAAAGTTTTGTCTTACTCTGGACACCCTTGTTTTATTTCTTTGCGAGATATTTTTGAGACATTGTACAAAGTGGTCCTTCGCAACCGGATTAAGGACTGGTGTGCATTGTCACTGTTGTGGTGGAGTCAGGTTGAATGGTCAACCTGCTGCGCGAGTGTGACGTCAGCGCGGTCAGTGGTGAGCAGCATCGGCGGATCGTACAAGTTAGGCGCTTAAGCGTATATGTACGAGTGTGGTACACAACGGTCAGCGCTGGTGCTGATGAACAGTTCGTGTTGGCGTGAGCAGCAGCTGTGGGGTGCGGGGGGAGAGTACCCCGAGCCCGCATATCATCACGACGAGCTACGCTAAAGTGAGTGACAGTGAAGTGATTGTGTTACGAGGATAATCTGTGAGTACTTTATTAATACAGCATTCAGACTTAATAATTTCAAGCAAATTTAGACCTTATTAACTTAGAAAAAAATAATTAACAATTTGGACTTAGAAAATTTAACGTGTGCATGGACTTAGAATAATTTCAAGAAAAAGTGAACTACGGGGAACCTATGCCCGATTTCGCAGCGAGAAGTATTAAGTTCAAAGACTTGTGATTTTTTACGTGTTGTCCACGAACTTAGCATAGCGTTCAAGAACAGTTTATTTTAAAGACTTAGTATAAAAATTCAACATGGAAGCTTTGAGTAATTTACAGTTTAATCTGCATTCTGCTATCAGTAGAGCAAGGTCCAACTATAAGAAATCACCGAAGGAGCGAGTAACTAGTTCATACATAGAAGCTAGATTAGAAAATTTAGATGCTAACTGGTCAACATTTTCCGATACCCATATCAAAATTGTATCATCGGTTAAGTCTATTGAATTCGAAAAATCGGATTATTACATTAAAAATACATATGAGACCACGGAAGAATTATTTACTGAATATAAGACAGAGTTGAGGGAAGCATTGAAGAAAATTTCATGTTCGGATAGTATAAGTAAAGTGTCTGAATCTTCTGCGAAAGGTTCTAAAGAAATTTGTACTGTAAAATTGCCAAAGATTGAGTTGCCCACATTTACCGGAAGTTATTCTGAGTGGATTAGTTTTAGAGATTTATTTAAATCCTTAATTCATAACAATGCACAACTAGACGATGTTCAGAAACTGCATTATTTGAAATCACATTTGTCTGGAGAGGCTGAAGGTCTTTTACGGCACATTCCTATTACTAGTAGTAATTATGCAACCTGTTGGACTAAATTAGAGAATCGGTATAATAATAAAAAATATTTAGCGAATTGTATAATGAAACGTTTTATGAGTCAAAAAAACATTGTAACCGAATCCTCCAGCGCGGTTAAGGAACTATTAGATACTTCTAACGAATGTTTACAAGCTTTGAAAAATTTAGGCCTAATGGTTGAGCATTGGGATATTATGGTTCTTTATGTATTATGTTTAAAACTAGACACTGAGACACGTAAACAATGGGAAATGAAGATTAGTGATTGTTCAGATGACTGGCCTACAATGAATCAGTTTCAAGCTTTCCTTGAACAAAGATTTCGGTCTTTGGAATTTTTAGATAACAAAGGTCAACGTCATCAGACCAATCGTAATGTACCAGTCAAATCGCTCCATGTGTCAACTACATCATGTGTTTGTTGTCAGGATAACCATAAGCTTGCCAATTGTAAAAAGTTCGCCGGTCTCGATATGGATAAGCGTCGTAATTTTGTCCAAACAAATAGGTTATGCTATAACTGTCTAGGAGCAAATCACTCCGTATATGCATGCCGCCAGTCCACCAGATGTCATATATGTAAAAAGAAGCATCATAGTCTTCTTCATCTCAAGGATGTCTCCAAATCAGTTGGTGATAGTAACAAAACTGATCAAGTTGCAGAAAGTAGCGGTTCTACTGATACAACTTCAATCCAGAGTAATTCCACTAATGTTGTAAGTTGTTTTGCTAATAGTCATAGCCAAATATTATTGGCCACTGCGTTAATTGCAGCGGAATCAAAGAGCGGTACTGCTATTGTGTTAAGATCCCTGTTAGACCAGGGGTCTCAGGCTTCCTTTGTGACGGAGTCCGCAGTCCAGCTCTTAGGTCTTAAAAGAATACCAACTAAAGGTTCAATTTCCGGTATAGGTTGTGATCAAGGCCAATCAATGATTTCATTAAATTCGATGGTCCTCATTAAAGTTAAATCACGCGTTGACCCTAATTGCATTTTCACTGTTAAGGCTTATGTCTTAAAGAAACTAACGAGTATTTTACCGGAAAGGAAGGTCGTGGCAAATGTTATGACGTCAATCTCGTCTTTGGCTTTAGCAGATCCTTCGTTCAATACTCCGAACAAGGTTGATTTGCTTTTAGGTGCCGAAGTTTATAGCCAGATTTTGTTAGAAGGTTTAATCAGAGGTCCACCTGGTCGTCTCATCGCACAAAATACTAGACTAGGATGGATCTTGTCTGGTCAAGTAGGTGAAATCAACCAAAGCGAGACATGCCACAATACCGTAGTTACATTGCATTCCATTCATATAGATGAGAACACACTCCTTAAAAGATTTTGGGAACTAGAATCTGAGCCCAAGGGCGATTACGATAAGGTTTACTTGACCCCAGAAGAACAGAAGTGCGAAGACATATTTAAGACCACGACTAAACGAGACGAATCTGGTCGATATGTTGTGCACATGCCTTTCAGGTCAAGCGATCCTGCTTGTAAAAATGGTGGATCGAAAGACATCGCTCTTAAACGCTTTTTAACCTTAGAAAAGCGATTTCTAAGGAATCCTGAATTCAAAGCTCAGTATTCAGCAGTTATAAATGAGTATATAGCTCTTAATCACATGGATATAGTACAGGATAGGGACAAAGAAGGTTCCGTGTACTTACCTCATCATGCCGTCATCCGTAACGATAAAAGTACAACGAAGTTGCGCATCGTATTCGATGCATCATGTGTAGGTAGCAACGGGGTGTCTCTGAATCACGATTTGATGGTGGGTCCTCCTCTACAACCTGAGCTTCGTCATATCATCATGCGTTGGCGTTGTGAACCCATCTGTCTGGTAGCGGACATCGTCAAGATGTACAGACAGATCAAGGTATGTGATGATCACACAGATTTTCAGCGGATATTATGGCGTGAGAATCCAGATGACGAAATTCAAGTGTTACGTCATTTAAGAGTAACGTTTGGAACATCATCGGCGCCTTATCTAGCAGTGAGATCATTGCAGCAGTTAGCTCAGGACGAAGGCGCTGAATTTCCTTTAGCAAAGAACCGTGTTGTTTCCGACTTCTATATGGATGACCTAATGACGGGTTGTCAAACCGTAGAGGAAGGAGTAGAAGTATATAAGCAGACATCGGAGTTACTTAAACGAGGAGGTTTCCAGCTCCAAAAATGGGCCAGTAACGACAGAGAATTACTAAAATTGATTGAAGACGGTGAACAAATATCACAAACACAAGGAAATATGGAACTAAAAACAGATGCAATTTCAAAAATATTAGGTTTAACGTGGGACAAAGACAATGACGAGTTCATTTACACTATTCAGCTTAATGATCTAGATTTACCGGTGACAAAACGTAAGGGTATTTCGGACATAGCGAGACTATTCGATCCCCTTGGATGGTTAGCACCGACCATCATCACTGCAAAGGTGTTTATTCAAAGAATATGGATGACTGGGATCGAATGGGACGCAGAACTTCCTGCACCATTGCTGAGAGAGTGGCTTGACTTCCGGAAGAGCCTTTGTAACCTCATTAAGTTTCGTCTGCCTCGTTGGATCAACTCGAGCAAGGACAACATGGTCCTAGAATTGCATGGTTTTTCAGATGCGTCCAATGTAGCATACGCCGCGGTGGTATACGTCCGCATCATTGATAGAGATGGACATATTCACACAGCCTTGGTTACTTCAAAAACCAAGGTTGCTCCTGTTAAACAGGTATCAATCCCGCGATTAGAGCTTTGTGGAGCTGTCTTAGTAGCAAAGCTTCTTCAGGAAGTCGCTTCAACTCTCGAAGTTCCCAAACAGCACTTATATACGTGGACAGACTCATCCGTCGTATTGGCGTGGTTAAGCAGCCACCCTAGTCGATGGAAAACGTTTATCGCGAACCGTGTTTCCGAAATACTTAACATCATGGATAGAAGTCAGTGGTCACATGTGTCGTCGTCCGAAAATCCAGCAGATTGCGCATCTCGGGGAGCAAGCCCCTCTGAGTGTAACGATATGCAGCTCTGGAAAAGAGGCCCAGTATGGTTACAGAATGAAAAAATAGATCATAAAAGGGAAAATATACAAGTAACTACACTAGAAGAAAGAAAAATTAAAACAAAATGCCATGTAACTGCGGTAGATGGTAATGATAGTCTATTTACTAGATTTTCTAGGTTCGGTAGGTTAATAAGAGTGATAGCTTACTGTAGAAGGTTTTTACGAATGAAGGAAATTAAACATAACGAAAATAAAATGACTACTTGGCTAACCACTAAAGAATTAAATGAAGCTGTACTTACCTGTGTCAAACTCTGCCAACTCCAGTCCTTTAGTGATGAAATTGAATCTGTAAAAAAAGGCCGTAAATTAAATAAGAGTAGTAAACTTACCTCGTTGAGTCCTTTTCTTGACGATGACGGAATCTTAAGGGTTGGCGGTCGCTTGCACCGGGCTTCTATTGATGAGAATATGAAGCACCCCATCTTAATTCCTCATAAATCACACTTCACCAATCTTTTGATTGCCGAGGCTCACGAGAGAACTTTGCATGGCGGGCCGCAATTAATGCTCAATTACTTAAGATCCAAATACTGGATACTCAATGCTAGGACTCTCGTTAGGCAATATGTTCATAAGTGTGTAATTTGTGTTCGACACTCAAAACAAACTCACCAACAAATGATGGGTCAATTACCGAAGGCCAGGGTGTCTGCTCAGAAGCCTTTTCAATGCAGTGGCGTAGATTACGCAGGTCCAATCAGCATCCGAACCTCCAAGGGTCGTGGTCATCACTCCACTAAGGGTTATATATGTTTGTTTATTTGTATGTCCACTCGGGCTATTCACCTTGAAGTTGTCAGTGACATGACTTCTCAGAGTTTTCTTACGGCTTTTAAGCGCTTTGTAGCCAGACGTGGCCGAGTATTGGACTTGTGGAGTGATAATGGGACAACATTTGTTGGTAGTGCAAAGGAATTGCGACAGCTATTCAACGCTGAAAGATCGATGGTAGCTTCGGAAATAGCTGATTTCCTATCTATGAATGGTACGACTTGGCATTTCATACCTCCCCATGCTCCAAACTTTGGAGGATTGTGGGAGGCTGGTGTCAAGTCCACGAAGCACCATTTGAAAAGAATTATAGGCACCAGCACATTGACATTTGAAGAAATGACAACTGTGTTGGCCCAAATCGAGGCCTGCCTTAACTCAAGGCCGATCTCTCAGCTTTCTAACAATCCAGAAGACTCGTGTCCTTTGACGCCTGGTCACTTTCTCGTAGGTGAACCTTTGGTAACTGTACCTGATGCTAATTATGAAAATTCATCCATTAGCAATCTGAAGCGGTGGCATCTCACACAAAAAATGCTTCAACATTTCTGGCGTAGGTGGTCATCAGAGTATTTAACTCAATTGCAGCATCGGTATAAATGGACAGATGTTAAGCCTGAACCTGAGATTGGAGACATTGTTCTGGTGAAGGAGGATGGTCTTCCACCCGCTAGATGGCTATACGGGGTTATTACAAATAAGCATCCAGGTTTGGACAATATTACTCGCGTTGTAACCATACGGTGTAAAAATAATGAGATTAAAAGGCCTGTGTCTAAATTAATTATTTTACCTGTGAACACTTAGTTGTATAACATCTTTTTGATGTATTTTATATATAGTTTTATTTACGCATTGTTTTACCATTGTTTAACTTTTAACTTTTATTTACTTGAATGAATTTGTATTTTACTGTGTTTAACCGTTGTTTAACTTTTATTTGCATAATTCAGGAACTTGTATCATAGACATAAGGAACTAGGTTTAAGTTACAGTAGATAGCAACCAACAAATCATATTTTTATGCTTATACTTTATACTGTCATGTTAATGTTGATGGACAGAGCCGTCCATGGCGGGCGGAATGTCTAATCTGCTTAAATAATTATCTTCGAAAATCAACATTGTCATTAGTTTAGTACCGCTATTCCATAACAGATGGCGTTGTGCCGCTACGTCACATTTGTAAATCGCGGTGTTAAGATTTTCGTGCAAGGTATGACCTCCTCGGTACATTATGAATTAAAGTTTTGTCTTACTCTGGACACCCTTGTTTTATTTCTTTGCGAGATATTTTTGGGACATTGTACAGGTGCCCTTAGTGACGGTTCATTTAATGTGTTATTCCTGTTAGTTTGTAAGCCCTGGCTGGGGGCCTTAAAGTAATTTTTGGCCACCACAGGATTGTCCGGTTAAGCAGTCAAGCAACCGTCTAGAGTTGCAACTGCGAGTGGTCCCTCCTAAAAAAAAAAAAAAAAAAGCAGCGGGTTCACTCGATTATCGGTCGGCAACGGTTGAACATCGCTACCCTCGTTTGTATTTTTATATTCAGTCGCTATATTGTTATTTTGCTAATCAATTTATATCATTTGCAGTAATTAGAGTTCGGATGTCTTATTTTTAAAATTACCTTTGTTGTGATTTTGGTTATTTAACTTTGATTGTTGATTAAATAATTTAGGAAGTAATTGTGCGTTATTTTAAAAAAAAAACCGGCCAAGTGCGAATCGGACTCGCGCACGAAGGGTTCCGTACCATTATTTAAAAACATTAGACAAAACTGCAAAAAAATCACGTTTGTTGTATGGGAGCCCCCTTAAATATTGATTTAATTCTGTTTTTAGTATATAGTATAACTATCTGTGCATCCAATTATATCTAAATCCGGTGGTTTTTGCGTGAAATAGTATGAAACATCCCAACATTCATACATTCTCACAAACTTTCGCATTTATAATAATAAGTAGGAAGTAGAATATTAATAGGAAGTAGGATTTCATTCACAGAATTCAGAAGGCATTGTTAATTCCGATTATAACCACGCATCAGAAATACAACAACAACAACAGCCCATAACGTCCACTGCTGGACATAAGCCTCTCCCATGATGGGAGGAATTTGCCGTAATCTCCACGCTTGGCAGGCGGATTGGAGATCGCGGTGATGAAAGATTAACAGAAAACGCTGCTGCCCATTCTGAGGTCTACGGAGCCGGAGGCGCAAGGGTGTTCTGCCTCAGACATTAGTCGCCTTATACGACACCTGTGAGTATAATGGGTTGGTTCTATTCTACTCTGCCGGATACCACACGGCTAAAAAAATAACATACAGCAAAATAAACCGACAAATGCAACGACAAAAACCTCAGGCGAAAATTGTTAACACGTATAGCTCGAAATAATTATCACACATAAACAGATTCACAAACTGTTTATCGTAAAATATCACCTAGGTACTTACTTTGGTTGTGTCGATAATTTTAGTGACCTAAGGACTCCCGCATAGAACCAACTTTGCTGTTGTGCATTAAAACTCTTTAAAAGCAAGCTATAAACAGAACTCGTTACGATACGTAGGTATCCATGTAATACAGAAAAAAACTAGGTATGCCATAAGTTCACTTCATTCACCTAATATACCCATTTTTTTTGGAAATTTATTAAAAAAATTATCCGGTATAACAATACTAACTGCGCCCCGCGGTTTTACCCGCGTGGTGGGAATAACAATACACTTGGGATATAAAAACTAGCCCACGACCTATTCTCAGACCTACCAAATATACACAAAAAAATCATAAAAATCGGTCAAGCCGTTTCGAAGGAGTTCGATAACAAACACTGTGATACGAGATTTTTATATATTAGAAGATTGAAACATAAAAAAAATAAAAATCACTATTAGTAAGTAGGACATTGACTCACATCTTCATTGACTGTTGTCTCACCGAACTTATCAGGCAGAGATAAGAACAACAATAACAAACCACACAAATATTCGCCACTCACACCACCACACTCGCCACTTACTGAGTTTGACACGCACTAGGTACTTATTTATTATTTGTTCATCACGTATGCAACACACGTCATATTTCACTTTTTTATTATTAAACAAGTCAACCCCTTGCTTCACACAGTTCTCGCGACAACAAAAAAAAATCTTATCGGAATAAATCTCTATAATGTGGTAAAAACTGCATCAAAAACTGTAGAGAAGTTTACAAGAACAATGCAGTCACACAGACTGACCCGAAAAGCAAAATTCTGTTTAAATATCGATAAATAATAATAAACTAAAACTTCGTTGGAACGCAGACACCCGCGAGTTACAACATACTGAGAACATAATTTTTCATCGAAGATGTTAAACCAGTCACACGTATTATAGCAAAGTTTATAGAACATTGACGCACGTCCATTGATGGCGGAACGAGATTAGAACAAACACTAGATAGGACACAAGTAGTAATGTATATACACAACGCGAAGTAACGAGTCAAGACCAAGCCAAGGTCAGTTGCCGGCTTCTCATATAAGTTTTTTTGCCTCATAATTATTGATGTTTCTGTTCATTGGAACTGGTATTAATACTTGTTTTATAACGTTGTAAATGATAAAATCTTTGTATCTTTAAAAATAGTTTTATTGACATTCATTCAAGTTTATCTCCAATTATAGAATTGTACTGTGATTGTACATGTATAATTCGATAGATGGCGTTGTTAGCCCGTGGCTCGCGCCACTCATACGCAGTTTCCAATTATCTTGGTACCTACAGCTGCTGTTAGTACATAAGTACTCTTTAGTACTTATAAACTGTAATTTGACGCTTGGTTGCGTTGAACTTTGATCTACGTTCAGTTAGTAAAGGTCTGTAGATAAGATATTATAGGCTAGGAAGATGATGATAGTAACTTAGCTAAATAGAGTAAACTATCATCATCAAGAGCAGCGGTGGCCCAGTGGTGGCGGTTACGAACAGTAAGTCGTGGGTTCGAACCCAGGCAGGAGCATCATAAAACAACGACAACAACAGCCCGTAACGTCCACTGCTGGAAATAAGCCTCTCCCATGATGGGAGGAATTTGCCGTAATCTCCACGCTTGGCAGGCGGATTGGAGATCGCAGTGAAGAAAGACTAACAGAAAACGCTGCTGCCCATTCTCTGGTCTACGGAGGCGCAAGGTGTTCTGCCTCAGACATTAGTCGCCTTTATACGACACCCGTGAGTGTAATGGGTTGGTTCTATTCTACTCTGCCGGATACCACACGGCTCTGCACGGCAGGCGCATCACTTTGTGTAATTTATTTCATCACCGCTGCTCTCAAAACGGTGAAGGAAAACATTGTGAGGAAACCGGCATGTCCTAGAACCAAAAAATTCGAAGACATGTGACATCTACCGATCCGCACTGGGCTTGCGTGGTGGATTACAGCCCATTCCCTCTCATAGAGAGGAGACCTGTGTCCCAGCGGTGCGAACATTAATAGGCTGATGATGATGATGATGATCATCATCTGCCTAGCCTTTTCCCAATGCTATTGGAGTCGGCTACCAGTCGAACCAGATGCAGTTGAATACCAGTATTTTACATGGAGCGACCGCTTATCTGAGCACCACAACCCAGTTACAACTGCGTTACGGTACCCCTTGGTAAGACTGGTTGTCAGACTTTCGCCACTGAGTACCTGTAACGACTGTCAAAGATCTACAAATGACAGCCGGGACCAACGGCTCAACGTGCTTTCCGAGGCATGGAGTTAAAACTCGTTATGTAAGTCCGTCCTAGGCAAGCGCGGCTTAAGGCAACTACAGGAGCTAAATTAGCAACTCTATTTGTGGTGGTTCAAACTTCTTTTCAGCTTGCACTACAAAGTGGTTGTTACATCAGTCACTGCGGGCCGAATAGTGCAAAATGAGTGTATTTTTTTGCGATTTACAAAACATCTATTGATTGGACTAAAAAAATAAAACACAATCATGCTAATAGATAGCTTGTAGAATTATTTGTCAAAAAATCAGAGTGATCGCATGTATTTAAGTATTGTTTTTACTCGTTAAAAGATTTTTTTAGAGATAAGTTCGTGATTTTTTGTATCGAATAAAATTAGTTGTATTATGTTTTCAAAACACTATCATACTAGCATATATCCTGAAGAATATCATATATTTTTCTGGTTTTGTTTATTGTTTTATATGCTTTTTTGCATTATAAAACTCGCGTTTAGTTCCTTTAGTCCCCTTAACCTGAAGACCGACCTCAGTGGGTGTATTTATTTAGCCAGTAGCTCCTCAGCACTGTTTTTAATATCTCTTTCAAAATCACACCACAGCTTATGTACATTCTTTTTGATCATTAATAATATAAGGAATTTACAGTAGGTACAATATACTTAGTCTAATAAAATAATTGTTACTACTAGTACTACTACAAGTCCTCCTACATTACAGTTATAATATCTCTGGTATTATCTTTGTTCTATAGTTGGTGCTAGTTAAGATGAGAATTGCGGCCATTGCCTTTTCCCTAATATCTCTTTGTACGAACCAAAACAAACAAACCATGTATCGTTTTTCATTACAAAAAATTATGAAGATCACGATAGATGACGATTCCAGACTTGAACAGGCTTATTTTTGGTTTTAAAAGTTATTAAGTTTAATAAATGTATGTGGTTCAATGACCGCTACTCTCATCTTAACTGGCACAACACTGTTACAATGAGATTTCTGATGTCAGGTGTAAAATAACTACTTACTTATGAAAGGATACTTACACTACAGAGCATACGCATCTCACAAGTTGCACAAAAACAACAATTTCACTTTCACGTCATTATGGACAGATCAACACAACGATTCCAATCAGAATTGTTTCAAATTCACGACCCAAAACGGCCCCAGGAAGCTGCACTAAGCAATCACGTACGCAACCACCAAACTAACGAGGCAGTCTGTTACTGGTAACTTTGGATATTAAATTATCGGCCAGCAGCTAAGTAATTCAAAATGGCTTACCTATTGTGTTATTGATAACCGTGGTAGCCTTGCCCCTGCTTTATAGCCTAAAGGCTCTAGCTATACAAATTAGTTGTTTATCGTTTTCATCTTGTACATAGTTGGCGTATCTATTACACAAATGCATCACGAGGAAAATCAATAAGAGTGGTTAAACGTCCGTATGTAATGTGCAATAAAACACAAATAACATGTGCCGAGGTGTGAACGATTCAAGATAATAATGGCCGCTCACAATAAAGCAATAAAATTAAGTATGTTACCACGATAAGCCTCACTTGCAATGAAGTCACGTACACTAGATGCAATTTAAGGTAGAGTTCGACGACTTTTGCTTGTCTATATTTCATGCATGTTTACATTTCCAAGTTGTTTGTGAGTAGGCCGAAAGAGAATCTTGGTGCTTGTAGACACGTTTGGTTTCCACCACGTTCCATGTTCAGTTCGTTAGATGTACCCCAGGGGCATAGCTACTGCCATACAAGCCGTGTCAATGATACGGGGCTCCCGAGCAACAAGAGCTGATGAGGAAAAAATCACAAAATCTTCTCACAACCTCAAATATTCTTCTTGACAAATGAAATGAAAATATAACAGTAACTCATCACGGTCCATAAAGTTCCAATTTTAGCGACCCACCCCTATTTTGCAAGGCGCCACCTATCGGATCGGATCGGATGTATGTATGGTGTCGGACGTAAAGAATAGCACCATTCCATATCTTCCCGTGGGTGTCGTAAGAGGCGACTTAGGGACTTACCAAAGAATGGGCAGCAGCGTTCTCTGTGCTTTTGTAACAACCGTACTGCGATCGCCAACCCGCCTGCCAATCGTGGCGATTATGGCAAAACCCCCCCTTGGCGGAGGCCTATGTCCAGCAGTGGACGTCTTTCGGCTGATATGATGATGATGATGATGACCTATCGGATCCAACAATACACATTCACGAAATGTCCTTGTAATCTGTTGGGTGGTTTCGGAGATTAGCTTCTACGAACAGAGTGACATGTGATTGTTATATAGCGCTATACAACACATCTACATCACACCGTGATTACATACGGGACCGAAACGTGGTTGCTCACAATGGGCCTCATCAGAAGGCTTAAAGTCACCCAAAGGGCTCTCCCTTTAGCCCTCTGGCTATGCTAGGATCGAATCATAAATGAAGACATCCGCATGAGAACCAAGGTTACCGACGTAGCCCGAAGAATTGCCAAACTTAAGTGACAGCGGGCAGGGCACATTGCTCGCCTCCCACTAGATGAACCGATGACCTGGGGAAGGTTGCGGGAATCCGCTGGATGATAGTCACACGAGACCGGTCAATGTGGCGACACTTGGGGGAGGCCTATGTGGACATAGGCCTCCCCCAAGTGTCACCACACGTGGACGTCTTTCGGCTGAAATGATGATGATCACACCGACTACCTGCTTCAAACACGCATTAAGAAGCCAAACAAACTATCCCCTAACTTCAGTCGCACACTGCAAACAAGTTGCTTGTCAAAAACGTGCTCATTTATAATTAGCGCTCCTTTGCTTATGAGAACGGAACACTGAACAGTCACAGTAAGCAAACTGCTTAAATGTTAGCTAGTGAGATCAAAAACCACGTGTTCGCAACGCGCGACGTGTTGTGAACTCCTACGGATTTGTCATAGCAACAACTTTGTGTTATCGCAGACAGTCAATTTGCTGTAATACTTACCTAGATGTTCTCGTGTGGCGCTTATACAAATCACGATGCAAATGAAAAACTGAAAAGTCTGCATCACAATATCATAATTATCCGCAAGTTAAGCATACAGGGTGAAAAGTTTCAGTGGGGCAGTAAGGGGAACCTTATCCGATGCAGCTAGGTACTCGAAAATGGTCTTTGAAGAATGAGTATCAATTTTTCGTGAAATTTTGATCCCCGTTCGGCAATTATTTCCTTCAACAATAGTTTATGAAGCCATTAAATTCCTAACAAAAATGAAGTTTTAAAACATTATCTTTTCCTTTTACCTCAACCGTCCTTTTTTGCCAGCAATAATTATAATTTATACCGAAGTTAAACGGCGAGTTAATGTTTGGGTTAAATGTAGATAATTAAGGGAACAAAGTTCATTCTGACGTAAAATTAAGCAATCTCGAAGTTATTTTGTAAGTTAATAGCACGTAAGCGTAGCTTTATTTTAAACACAGGGTATGCTTATTTCCCAAAAAAAAAACGGTATTTAATTATGCTGTGATGTGATTAATGCTATGTTGTATGTTGATGGGTGTGGTATGGGTATATGGTGTATAGCGTGGTTTAATACTGGGGTCACCGCAGGGTGAAGACCTCACGTAGGAGGAGGGCCAACAATACCCTCTTCTGCCCCCCATAAAATGACCTTCTGGCGATGGACTTGGGAAATCCGTCGTCTTATTAAATTGGCCTCGCGTTGTGTTTTCGCGTGCGTCTCACATGTAGAATGTCAGGACGAGGAGCAGGTGATTTTGGAGAAGGCAATTGTTCACCCCAGCCACCTTCTATATGTGTCTTACTGTAAAATTTTTAAACACTTTTGGACCGTGTCCAACACTCTGATCCTCTTCACGTTTTACTCGGAGCTTACCGACTACTGTAATGCGGGAGCTGCCTTGACGTTTACTCGGAGCTTACTGCTGCCCTTGACGTTTTACTCGGAGCTTACCGACTAATGTATTACGGGAACTGCCCTGACGCCTGTTCCCGTTCCTACAGTGCTGAGCGGATTCCAATCCATCTAAGTGTGTGAACTATAGAACTATAGAGAGTGCGTGCTAGGTAGGTTTTTATAACTAGCTGTATTTTATATCTTTCCTCTATTAAATTTTAAATTGAACATGCCTGCTTATCCCTTTATTTTAATAGGATCAAGTAGATTTGTTACAATTTGGTTAGGAGGAGGAACACCGTGTGGTTTTAGTCAATCGGGGTCTAGCAGTTCCCTCCACCGGCCCCACGATGGACGACATCCATTGAGGATATCAACAAGGGTAAAGGCCTCTTCTCAAGCATATGCGCCCCGTTCAAGGCAATGCGACTTCCATACGATTTGCGTCAAGCGACACGCGCTTGCGGCACCAGTTTCCGTCCTTTATGCGTTGCGTCACGGCAAGCGGCGTTAACTACTTCTTTTCTCCGTTGTCGATGTCACAAACCGTGCGTCGTTTGAGCATGCAGCTCGTGGCTTTACTAACATCATGTTGACGATTTCCGATTGTGAAGTCCGGGTGTCCTCTCTGTTATTTAATTATTTTATGAACAATTTAGATAGAGGCAATGGTCGTTTCGAGAGCTGGAGGAGGCCTATACCCGTCGAGGAGGAGGGATCTTAACTTAAAAGAAAGAAAGAAAGAAAAATATTTATTTGGGACAAGCACAGGAAATACAAAAATAATATTTAAAAAAAAAGAATCTAAAACTAAATAACAGTAACTTATTACTAAGTTACTGGAACTTTAGGGAATAATAAAGGCTTTTTTAGTATTGTTTATAATGTTATAATAAGCATTGAATTACTAAGAATTGCGCCCCGATAGGAAAACATTGATATTCAATAAATAACCTTGAAACATTCCAAGAAGTCGCCAGAATTTACCCCAAAGCCGTAGGAACTCAAATATTTGTGGTAGTACCTTTTGTTAAACATAAGGTTCACTTTATAATTGTTTACTCGGCTTTTTGACAAAAGCTCTTTGAAAGAGAGGTCGTTTGAGGTCCAGGTCATCTCATACAGATGTACCTTAGATTTATAAATAAATGATGTACAGTTATATACATAAAAACACAAAAATTAAAATTATTACAAAATTATATAAAATTAAAACACAAATCATGTCCAATAATTTAAGCCGGTTTATAAAAAAACCTTAAGTCACGAGAAGTCCACAGTCCCTAGACGTTCCCGGCGCAAAGGAGCCCATGAGACTTGCAGCGTTTCCGCGCTGAATTGCCAGGGCTAGCCTCTGCACCAGGAAAGAACCAGAGCGTGGGTCACCGCCCCTATCTCTAAGTCGCCGGCCGATCTCGGCCACAAATTTGATAGCGTCGGACCCCCAGCAACCAGTGGTTTCCACAGCCAGTGGGACAAAATAATACCTCGGCTCCAAAGTTGCATATTTGACCCGCTTTTTGAGAGCGGCTGATTCAGCCGCGGCACCGGGTGACCCGACAGTGCGAGGGAGATGGCTGGCGGCAAACGTGCTAACGCAAGTTGCGTCCCAAAGTAGGCACTTACCCTTTTGCCAGGGTACCAAAGTCAGGCCATCTGGTCTTTTGCCATCCAAACGACAGAGACCCGGTGGCTCCAGGACACAAGGGATATTGGCGCCAACCAGCGCTCTCCGGATAATGTCGTTGAGAGCATGGTGCCGCGGAAACCTCCCTGAGCAACGACAGCAACTTAACGCGTGGTGGCCATTGGCCTCCACTCTGGACCCGCAGATGCATATATGTGGTTCACAGACATCGCAGCCCAGGCGGAGAGCCACCGCCACCCGCAAAGAGTCGCCGTCAAGTAAAGTGCCTAGGTGAGGTGAAGGAAGCGCTTGCAACCACGCTCCTGATTCTGACCGCGACACTGCCTTTAAGCGCGCCAATTCAACCCCCTCCGCCCGATCTATAAGTCCGGCTAGAACCGCCTTCGCTCCTACATCATCCCAAGAGCGCTGCACTTGAGGTTCCTCCGGGATGATACCGCCAGGGCAATGGCCTGACCAGGCCGCCAGAGCATCCGCTGCGAAAGGGATACTGACTTGTTCGCCATTAAGAGATAGAATGCGAGCGACCAAGTCAGTAACCCCATGCGCAGACGCCAAGAAGGCCGGCAAGCCGACATCCTGTGCGCGACGAACCCCCAGACCTCCATACCGGATCGGCAAAGCCGCTTGCGCCCATTGAGCTTCGTTCAGCGAAACGTTCAAAATACTCTCTACCGTCTCCTTAAGAGCTTCATCGAAAGATGAGAGAGACTGTGGGAACCACCACGTCGGGGCAGTTCGCAAAAAGTATGTATGTTATATACATAAGTAATGGTAGGTACAATACCATTTTATAAAAAAAATTCAACTTAGAGATGTTGCTTGTTCCCGCAATTGACAGAAACAAAGCGTCTTCCAATTCTCTAGCAAACGGCATCAAAAATCAAAATGTCAAAACCGATAAATAATTAATATTGACTTATACTTCTCACTTTTTTACTTCTTCACACCTCTACGAACTTAGTAAAAAGGTCAAAGGAAATCTGATCAAACTTCGTTCCACCGTATTATCTAATGGGGGCTATCGTTTTTGAGCTCACAGGATGGCGCACTGTCGAGTAAGGTCCTGTAAGTAAATCTGTTTAATACTTTAAAGCTTCGTAAAAAAGTTCATTTTATTACGTATAACAACACAGCGTAAGCTTTAGATATATATTTACAATATTCTTCTCAAAATTAGCAAGTATGAAACATTTAAAAATCATTCTACCTCCAAGTACTAACAATATCGATTCAATGTCGATCTTATGTTGACTTAAAATCTTCAAGTCATAATTAATCAGGAATGGGCTCAATCTAGAACACAATCGTGAGTATTAGTATAAATATACGTGATAAAAAGCACACAACGCTCGAACACTCTATGACATCTGACATTTTGGAGGACCTCAGTCTACACTAGCGCCTCTAGTGGCAAATTAACACGCGATAGCCCCCATTGCACGAGACTATAGTTGTGACCCGTTGACAGTAATAGACTCGGACCCTATTACATGGGATACTTTGCCTAACCCCACAGGGATTACAGGCGTGATGTTATATTATTTGACATTAGAGTTTATAGCCATCAAAACATTATCACTCTAAGCAACGCTCAAAAACAACTTTCCTATTTAAATAAGTCTTTTAACTCTTGTAGAAGATCTTGATGAATTCAAATGTTCATTTTATTAATAGATTAATGTTCCACCCGGTTCTTGTAATAAAAAAATAGGCTTCAGTGAGTTTTAATGTTTGAACAGTATACCAGATGTTCGCATTTGTATGAAACTTTGACTTTAAAGTTCTTTCTTTTGTTCCTCAGTCTAGGTTTGGACTATAGTTGGTGCCAGTTAAGATGAGAATAGCGGTCATTGGCCTTTCCCTAATATCTCTTCGTACGACAAAAAGTACGTACAACGTAATAAAAGTATTATAAAACTAGCTGTGTGCTGCAACGATCGTCCGCATGAAATGATTATAAAAATATTACTTCGCTTATTTCAAGGCATTTTTTTTTGCACGGAACCCTGGCACCTTTGCACCAGCCTATCGCAAATCTTACTTCCTATTTATAATTTTATATTAATGCGAAAGTTTGTGTGGGTGGATGGATGGATGGATGGATGGATGTTTGTTACTCTTCCATGTAAAAACTACTCAGCGGATTTGGATGAAATTTGGCGTGCAGATAGTTTATAACCTGAATTAACTTATAGGACACTTTTTATCCCGGAAGTATGATATCCCGTGGGATAATTACCGAACTGCATGCGGCGAAGTTGCGGACATAAGCTAGCCGAATACTATCTTCTTCAATCAGACACCTACCTGATTAATTGTTGGACCTCATACATCGTGTTGCCGACCAACGTTACTTATACGTTCATAAATATATTATTATGTCAAAACCTCAGCTTAGTTGACCTGGAGTTTATTTAAAAACTAACCCGTACCTAAGGTTTAATTTGGTGCCGTAAATTAATAGTGTAGTAAATTTTTGTGATTTTCATTTACATTCATTTTGAAAAGAACTTGTTATCAACTTTATTTGATTATTGTGAATGTGGGGACCATGTGGGTCACATTTTTATTTTTTGTTTATTTTTTCCCACAACTGTCTGGCAGTTTGAGTACTATAAGCGACCTACCCAAATGTCCCTTCTTTGGTATTGTTCGTCGTTTCGTTGAGCTCCTTGAGTTATAAGTCGAGCTACACGATAACTGACAAATGATTGCAATGACTGAACAGGTCCACTCAAATCTGTGTGGTTCTTTCTTCAAAAGACCATCTCAGACACTAATCTGCATAGACCTCATGTGAATTGAGCAAGATTATGTCTGGACTTCAAAAGAGACTATGACCTCCGAGTTTGTTTCGGCTGTTTCTTCTCAGAGTAGTCAGTTACAAAACACCGACCCCATCTAGTTTTAAAAAAATTACGTGTAAAAGTGTTTGTAAAAACCTACTTGCAAAATAAACATCATTTATCATTTAATAAACTTCGCATGAATTTACATAAATAATGAAACAAGTTTCCATATATTATTTTGTTGTACTGTGTTTGAAACTGTTAAAGTTTTTCATTTTGGTGTGTATAATTTAAAATATATATTAGCAGAACGTCGTACAAACGTACGGCTTATTACCTGTATGAAATAAAAGCAAAAAGAGTAAGACATTGTAATAGCAGGTGTTCCGTAGTTTTTGCATACCCTAATGGCAAAAAGCGTAAGTTTCTGTTCGATGTATAAAACAGAAGTATTTTATACGTCATAGAAAATGGAACAACAACAAAAAATGTCATACTTCAAAATATTGTTTTCAAAAATTGTTGAAGTTCCTTGGTATGAAAACGAACACACTGCTCAGATACCATAGTATCGCTAGAAGAAAATAAACAATATCAAAACAACTCTCTGAGGTTGAAGTTAAAATCGGAAATCCTTATCAAATACAAACAGAATGAGTTATTAAAACTTCAGTGGGTCTACGCCGTAGCTCCGTAGCGGCAGTCGTAGCAACGTAGCCGCGTAGACCAGACACGTTCACGCACGCTCCGAAACTGCGCGAAGTGTTACAAACTTTTCGTGTTCAAGATACTTTCATTTTTTTTTAAATCATGTGGTTTATTTTTGTTCATCAAGTACACTGTGGTTGTTATTTTGACAAAAGTTTAAAGTTATTTCATGAGTATTTGATTAAAACTAAATTTTGTGGAAAATATTTTTGGTCTTAAAGTTTAAATTAACTTTGATATATTTAAAACATTCTTCTATACAAAAATAATTAGCAAATAATTCCGTGTGTGTGCAAAGTGTGTGTAAGTGTAGTGTTGATCAAGTTTGAAGCTTCAACAAAAAGTTTTCAACTAAACAAAACTTTTTCGACTTGCTCCAAACTAACATGTGAGCAAAAATGCCGAAAATAATACACAACTACGATTATGAGGAAGAACTTCCTTTAATCACGACCTCGGAGATTGATAAAAAATTCTGGGATTACTTCGATGGAGCTACCACAACCAGTTCGAACATCACGGAGACAGTTCTCCGTGATCAGGGTCCGGTGCTGGTGATCTATGGCATCTTACTGGCTGTGGGAGGAGTCGGCAATGTGGCTGTGCTGGTCAGCCTGGCCAGGTCGCGGAGAAGGAAATCTAGGGTCGACTTGATGATGACCCATCTGGCGATTGCTGATGTCTGTGTTACTTTAGGAGTTATACCGCTGGAGGTGAGTTTTAAATTATGGATTTTGCATAGTCTACTGTTGTTTAATTTTTTTGTCGTTATACTTTTTTTTTTAAAGTACAGGAAAGTATGCAGCTAAGTAACTGAACACCTTATAGTTTTAAGGATATTTTGATGATTAAAGTTAATTTTTTTGTGAACTTTTAAACTAAAACTATCTTTACTTTAAATTCCGAGAGACCGCTGTATATTGCTTGTACTATTGCTACCAATAACCCTCTCCTTGGGCTTCATCGCAGTCGGGTTAAAACAGTGTTTTCAAACCAGAAATTTAAGTCTTTTCCCAACAATAACTTTAAGTAAAATGTTACTTGTTTACTCGTAGACGACAGCTATGTGATGGTCTTTATACACGCTGTATTTGTACTACATGCTTTTTTTTAATTGGCAAGGTCAAAACCAGTGTGGATTAAATCAATAACATGTATTATTTTATTACACTTTGCAAACATCAACATAAAGTTTTAGATCAAGTGTGTCCACAAAAATGTTATGGAGGCCAAGTTTAGTAGTAATCACAGAGGGCCAAGAAAAGTGTCATCTAAATTTAAATAAAATAAACTTCGCCGGACTAGACTGTGAAGATTTTTTTTAGATATTCTTTTGTACCATTTTACAATGTTGTCATATTTAACCCATAGGTTTTTGACTGGTAGAGAATGCTTTTTGGCATTAAGTTCGCTTATATACCACTATTGTATAATATGAAGTTTAAATAAATAAATAAATGATGCGGTCTGCATACGGGTAGGTGAGCTTAAATTGTGAGCTTATATTTACCAACCCGCCCCGGTTGGTAAATAAAAAGTATTCATTAAAAAGTTTTTCAGATGTACACCTACCACTGCTTGTCTCTGCATCACTTAAAGGTTGACAGGTAGAAAATGCTTATGACATTGAGTCCGCCTCTGTACTTTGTGCTTAAGTGTTAAATAAATAAATTATTTAATATTTCAAGACAAATATTACAGAAAAAAAATTATAGAGCAAAGTAGCTTACAAGGTTAAAAAAACCGGCCAAGGACGAGTCGAACTCGCGCGTGAAAGGTTTCGTACTGTCGTATTTTTGTTGTTATAGCGGCACCAGAAATACGTCATCTGTGAAAATTTCAACTGTCTTGCTATCACGGTTCATGAGAAACAGGTTATACAGAGGTGTACTTATCTCGTTTCACTAGTTATATTTAAGTCCTTTGTAATAAGGGAGAGCCTATCACTATCATCTGGACTCAAAACCAGACTGACAAATTCATCAACATCATCATTTGCCTTGCTTATTCCCAACTATGTTGGGGTCGGCTTCCAGTCTTACCGGATGCCACTGAATCCCAAAATCCAAACTGCATACTCAACAGTCAATTTTCTTTTATACAAAAAAATAAAATAAAAAAGGTAGAAAAGGAAGAATGTAGTTTACCAGCGCAATTATTGCACGGTGTATGAGCTTCGGTAATAACCCTAGTATTGTTTTATTTCTCTTAGACTCACAAAAATAATAAGCCACGCGCGTCTTTGTACATAAAAAAACCTAGGTACAACGAGTTCAGACATATAGATACTTTTTATCTTTGCCTTGAAACCAAAAAGGATAAAAACGCCTGTGTGGGAATTAAATTTCTTCTGAAACAAATGTAAAGAAAAGAATAACATTATACTTGTTACCAACTGGATACAAGAGGTACTTTTGTAAGTAAAAGCAAAAGTAATTTCATTTGTTCTCCGAAGTAATTAGGTAGGTACACATTCTGTTATAAGATATAAAATTACTTCTTTAGAAAATGTTGTGAATCAACTTAATTTATTTCGTTCTGTTTATCCTATGATTTTTCTTAAGAATTCACACTAAAAAATTTACTTCAAACGCTTGAATGAAAAGGTACTTTAAAATAAGTTAGTGGAATCACTTTAATACTTAGTTTTCTTCTAAATTTACATCTACATCTATGTAGGTACTTGAAGTAAAAATATTTTCATTAAATTTGTTCATTCTAGAGACATCAACGCTCTAGAATCATCTGCCTAGCCTTTTTCCAACTATGTTGGGGTCTGCTTTCAGTCTAACCGGATGCAGCTGAATACCAGTATTTTATATGCGACTGCCTGTCTGACCTCCACAACCCTGTTAGTACCGGGTAATACGATATCCCTTGTTTAGACTGGTTGTCAGAATTTCGGGCCTCTGACTACCTGTAACGACTTTCGAAAACTCGGTATGTTATGAGGGGGTGGTCACCAATTCACGGACCAACCAAGGCAAGCGCGGCTTAACCTGAAGATGTCTCGAGTGGCGGTCATTATTAGCAATGAACTTCCTTATACCAACAACACCAACAACAGCCCATAACGTCCACTGCTGGACATAAGCCTCTGCCATGATGGGAGGAATTTGCCGTAATCTCTACGCTTGGCAGGCGGATTGGAGATCGCAGTGATGAAAGACCAACAGAAAACGCTGCTGCCCATTCTCCGGTACAAGGTGTTCTGCCTCAGATTAGTCGCCTTATACGACACCCGTAAGTGTAATGGGTTGATTCTATTCTACTCTGCCGGATACCACACGGCTATACCAATCACCTTATACCAAGTCTCTAGAACAATCGCTTTTATTTAATTCAATGAGTCGCTAAGTTTAAACACTAAACTTTCAAGTATCTTCCAATATACTTAAAAGAGCGTCTCCTAATCTTAAAGTATCGCACCAAAGCCGCATGTCGCTTTAAATATATAGATATTTATGTTTGGCCTTAATTAAACTTACTTTAATTAGAAAAGCCCAGCAAGCCTTTAGTGTAAGCGGATAGTAGAAACATCGTATAACGTTCAAGGTCTGTTTTTCCTGATAATAGAACCTTTCTACAAACTACAAGTAGAAAATTAGACCTCTTTTCTCGCGTACTAGTTAGTGTAAGGGGTGCTACACACGTCATGTTCGGAATGGTTTGATACGAAACAGACGAACTGCACCAAAATGGAATTAACATAGCCGGAATGCGAATTTACGAAGCCTATACCATTTGAGTCCCGAGTCAAACTGAACTCGTTTAGCTTTTGTTTGACAAAAACTTGACGAAACCCTAATCTATTTCAGTACAAAAATTGACCGAAATGGCGTAGACTTTGTAAGATAAAATCATTCTAACATTGCAGCAACAAATGCTATTCAATTTGATACCGATCGATCAAAAACTTTAATAGTAGATTGATAGTTACATGACAATTGTAATTATTTTAATATTAAATTAATTAAATTACTCGTTTTTATTCTGAGTTTGATTGACAAAAAGGAAAAACTTTTTAACGAACAAACTTTTATTAGGTAAGAAACGCAATACACACTTGTTGCAAATACACAAAAATAATAAAACTAAAATATTGTTTGTTACAAAACGCAGATAATTATTTTTATCAAATATAAGACAAACTTAGTATTTTTTTTAAATTTAAACATAGTAACAATCAGTCTTATTTAAGTATGGCATATAAAATAACAAAACAAAACAGAAGATATGGAACATACTATACTCTTAATTAAATATATTGATCATGGAGAAAAAGAGCCTTAAAATAGCACAGCAATAGCAAGTAACACAAGTAGACACTTTTATCAAATTTATGGGTACTTATCTATACATACGAGTATAATAAAATTGTAACAGGCTAATGTCTGTACATTATAGATATTGAAGAAAAAATATTATGGGGGGGCTTTATTAGAGCAACAGATGCCAACATTTTTGTCTGTCATCACGCAAAATCTACTGCATGGAATTGAGTGCAGTTTTCACCAATATGTTGCTAGAGGTCTAACTTAAAATATAGGCACTGCGACTGCGATAACCGACATTCACGTAGACGAAGTCAATGAAATGATTCAAGTCAATGAGATGAATGTCAATGTTTTTTAGCACTGGCTTGATTTTTTTCTATATTTATACTTATATTGTGAGGTCTTACAATTTTCTTCTTTTCCAGTTTAGTTGGTCTTCCTGACTGAATGCGGCTACTACCTTGTAGTCCTCTATCATTTCTCCTAGCTACTGATGTTGGTTGGACTCTTATTTTTCGGCCTCTGCTATGTTTAATCGAATGAGACAACAAAGACATTATCTGTGTCGATGTTTTTATTTTTTGTAGTGTTTTAATGTACTTTTTAAGTAATGCAGAATTAGAATGACCAGTTTTTTCAGTTTCTAAAATATCAGTAAGTCTAATAAATTCATGTCGCAATTCTTCTACCACACTAGTACTACTCTGGTTCGTAGTTTCGGCAATAGGTAAATGGAAATCCACAGCTTGAGAATCACAAATTTGTTGGGGAACCTCTCCAGATGAAGCAGCCATTATTGTGTCTTTGCGGTTATCGTTACAATCCACGCTGTCTATATCATCAATGTTATCATAGAAATTTGTTGGATGTTTTTCACCTAAAGCAATTTTCACAAACTCTTGTCTATCGATTTTAGTCAGCAGTAAGGAATGTTTTAGAATAACGCCATATTTTTGTTCCACTGCACATAGGTGCTTGCAGTATTCTCCTCCTTGACCAAAAAAGCAATCGCAAAACTCATTCTCAATATCGACTTGATAACATTCGCCATCTTCTTTCTCCTTCACCTCATACAATGTATCTGATATTTGTTTTATTCGTTTTTTTTCGATGTTGCTCAAATGCTTGCAAAACTTTTCATAAGATAAAGTCAAATTGCGTCCTCTGTTGTTAGCAAATTTAAGAAGTCTATTCCTGTGATAATTTTCAAAAGTACTTGTGACAAAGTCTATCAGGGCACAAATATTGAACACTTTGCATCTTTGCAGTATAACATCCTTAAATATTCGTATTGATGCTTCACAATAATTGTTTGTATTATTGCCTCTATGCAGTACGTCACTTCTATAGGGTAAACTCCACTCTTCGCGTCTTGCCCAATATATTTCAAAATATGCTTTAGCATTGTCGTATTTTTTTTAAGATGTCGTTGCTTAATAGTTCTAACATAGAGCTTTCGGCATTTGAGGTAGATTTAGCAAATAAAATACATCGAAATAAAAGCATCAAAAGTCTGCGATCATTTTTATCAACTTTGTTTTTACCATCCCAAAGCCAGCGCCAAGTAGCCTGCATTACATGGAAAATACATAGTCGTAGTCGCGCTTTTGGAAAAATTACCTTTAAAGCATTCCTTTCTGCAATATCATCGTCCGTCATAATAACTTGTGGTTCGAAGATTTTTTCACAAGAAGCCTCTAAGTTTAACTTTGCTAATCTCAAGGCCAATAAATAATCACGTTCTGATTTATTTCTATGAAGAATAACAGTTATTGGAACTGCTCCGATTTTTGTAGCTGCAAAAATGAAGGTGACACATGTGCTGCTTTGGTCGCAAGACCCACTAGTATCCACAAATATCATTTCATCAGCAAGGCCGGCTTCAAATGATCTTCTCATTACAGGAGTTATGAGGACAACGACAAGAGGATTTTCCGTAAGGCTTAATTTGGTGTCTTGCATTTGAAGTTCTTTCATTTTTAATTTAACCCTCTCAATAACACTTTCTTCGTCTCTCCCTCCATACTTCTCATTCCTCCATTGCTCATACAAATATGTAATTTGCCTCTCTGTAGGATTTACTTGGGCATTTGCTAATAAAACGCCTAAGTCTTCATTACAATCTTCAGTTATATGTAACTCGTGGTAGGTTTTAGCGGCGGCTGGTGTCATTCCCGAGTCAAAATAGCTATAGAATGACTCTTTTGTTTCCATACTACATGTTAATAAATTATACGCTTGAGCAACTTTTAGTCGATGAGAATGATTATAGTTATTAACGATCACCACGCTCATTCCTTCTCTTAATAAAGTCGATCTTTTTTGAGTTATTGGCGTAACTTTTAAAAACTTTATATTTATACTCGCCGTGCAATTATAGTTTCTATTGCATCCATTTTTTTATCATCCTTTTTATTTTTCTTCGATAGGTGACATATATATAACTTAATTTCGTGGCGAGAACAGTTTGGAAAAGTTTTGTTGACAATCCAATTAGTATTTGTACTACGAGAAAAAGCTGTGATAAACTTGTCACTTTTTTCGTTGCAAGTGTCACCATTTGTAAGTTTACATTGAACTTGTGCGTGAAAATTATCGTGACTCTTCTCCTCCAACTTTAAGTAACAGATATTATCGCCCAAGATATCACTTAAAACTGTTTTTATCATGGTTTTCGTACTTTAATTGCACTGTACATAACCTCGAAAACAATTTAGCGACAACTAAATAATACGATCAGAACAAAGGTGAAGAACAAGTCGGCGCCTCGTCGACCAATCGCGTACGCGATAAACAAATATGGCGATCGACTCTACTCGACTAGGTTTTGTTCGTAAATAATGTTTGAAAATATTTCGACAAAAGCTAATCTATTTGAATCAATAAGTATAATACAGTACTAGGTTTTGTCCGTGCATTTACTTTGAAAATATCCAGGCCAAAAGCTAATCCATTTGAGTCAATTTTTTTACTGAAACAGATTAGGTATTGTCGAGTAATATGCATAAACAAAAGCTATTCTATTTGAGTTGGTCTCGGGACTCAAATAGTATAGGCTTCGTAAATTCGCAGCCGGAATAGGCAGGCTTGTTATATTTTACGTTTTGGTGACCCGGATTTTTGTGTTATGATTCATTGCAAAAATAATATTATAATAATAATAAATTTTATTTCTCAAAAAACTAAGTAATATTTTACAGAAAAATAGTTTGACCGTATTAATTTCTAATAAGTGGATGTAGCCACTGCATCCGAACTAGGCAATGCCTGTATTTCGGTTATAATAGGATGTTAACGTTACTACGTTAACAATAGAACGTTACAGGGAAGTTAGATAAACAAACTGTTTTTCTTACATTGAATAGAACCATAATAATTATGTACCTATTAAAGCATATTTATAGATAAGTTATTTATTAGTTATTTGTTTAAGGAATTTTATATAATATTTATACAGTATAAGCGTTTGACTGAGTTACCAGAGATATAGGTTTATTCCTAGTTAAGGTAGAATCCAATTACTGTAAACCTACCTATAGTTTTTAAGGCCATAATAAATCTATACATATAATAAATCTGTAGAAAAATAATTTTTGTACATCGAAAATATTTCGACAAAAATTGCCAGGGTGTGAAAGGATAACCAACAGAACTCATTTCCAGCATTTTTTGAATTTTTGTCTGTTTATCTGTTTGTCTGTTTGTCTGTTTCGATGATCAAGCATCACGTAAAATTTACAAAACCAATGTAGATAACTTTTATACATAAAAATTGTGTGTAACTTCGGGTATTATTTAGTTTTTGTTTCATTGAAATCGGTTAATTCTTTCAAAAGATATATGAACTTAAAGTTTTCAAGAAGAATTAATCATCAAATGTAAGATACATATACATACAGCGACATCTGTTGAACTAAAATGGTACCAATGACTAAAAATGTGCTCACCAACCACATAACTTTTAAATCGACTGACCGGCTATAAAAAAATACATAGCATAATTATACTTTAGCAGTTTAACATTTTGGTCGATAGATGGCGTTCTTCATTTCACTCCATTTTCTGAATCGAATGACCCTCGCCCATGTCAGTTGCCTCAAGATTGGTTTTTTAACCGACGAAACAAAAAGAAACAAGTTCTCAATGAGAGGTTTTCCATAAGAGGTTTTAAAAAAAAACTTAATTTCCAAGAACTCTATAGATGGCGTTGAACTTACTATGATAGTTGGTGCCAAAGCCAAAACGCTTGAAAATTAAAATTGTGTCACGTCACATACTCTCGTTGACTGACACTTTCATTTGCTTAACCTTCCGAATATAACCTACATTTCTCGCGCTTTGTTAAAACCAGTTTTTTTAGGTTCCGTTCCTTGCATTATCATACTTACTCCTAGCGCCATCTATCCAGCGACTAGCGAAGAGCTCAAAAGAAAATCCCTCATTCGACGCGTATTTTTTTAATTTATGAACACGGATAACTTTTACAGAGAAGTTCGTACATGGTCCTTTTTTTTGTGAAAAGCGTAGGTACAGTGTCGACCAAAAGTCGATAGGCAATCTCACAAAGCAATAGCTTGACGTTCAGTTTGACTTACGACCTTCTACTTTCAAGAAAATAGACATGGTCATCTACAAGTAAATGTAGTCCAAAATTTCAACATTGAAATATAAGTCAAGATGGCCTAGTGGTTAGGCGCGTCCACATCTAAGAGTGAATCAGTAAGTCGTGAGTTCAAATCTCACGTTGTTACTTTAGACTTTCTGTAAGTTTTTACTCGATTGGAAGTAATAGGACAGAAAAATATTCTCGCTTTGTTCACACATTTCGTAAAGTTAGAAGAAGGTAGATCATAGAAAAACAAGTCAAGAATTTATATTTCTGTGAGGTAAACTTGTTTTATGAATATTTTACTTGATCGAAATGAACGTTGTCATTTGGTTGTGTTAAATTTGGTTAGTGACGTGTGGTTTAATAGATAGCGGTATTGTTGTTGGTATTTCTCAAAATGCAGGCAAATATTGATATTGAGGCGAGGGCGACTAATATTATCGTGCTGCATAAAAGTGGTCTTAATAGAACACAAATATCTGAAGAAACCGGACTAATGTGAGTATTATATTTATGAATTATTGTAACAAAGTTTTATTAAAAATGAAAACCTACTTTGTTATTGTTTATTTATTTGGTGACATATGGATTAATAAATTGATTTTAAATCCATCATGAGGCATAAAAGATAAATAATTAGTGTTAATTATTGGATTTATAAATGCAGAGTGAATGATAACTTCAGTATTTTATTATAGCTGCCTAACATCATTTTTTTGTTTTAGAGGAATACTGTGAGTCAGATCAAAAGGCCTTGCTAGTCGACAATGAAGTGGAAAGCCGTCGCTTATTAGCGATGCGCAGCGACGACATAATATATGGTTGGCGAATAAGAAACAAATGGTTTCACACCTACGAGACACTTTGTGGAATTATTTGACACCTCATCGCAAACTGTTCGCCGTGCCCTCCTTGCTTAAGGCTTGTATCACGAAGACCAGCTAAGAAGCCCTTCTTGACAGAAAGAGTTATAGAAGAACGATTACGTTTCGCACGGGATTATTTAGATTTTTACTGGAATACTAAGACTCAAAAAACTGACTTTTTAAATCAAGTCAAAAGGGCAGGCTTCATTTATGGCGCAAAAATAACACTCTGCTGGTCTGACAAAAACATAATCCCTAATACAGACTCATGTCGAATTATGATTAATATGTGGGGATCATGTGGGGATGGATAAGTGCAACAGGGCCAAGAGAACTGGCTTTTATTCCTCCACGCGCCAACAGTTCTACTTAATTATGTAGAAGTATTAGAAGGTGTCATGCTACAAAATTAATCCCTAGATGCTTTAGTTTTAATTAAATGTGTAACAAAATATTTAGTGAATATTAACTTATCCGTAATTATATTAATGATCTTAAATTGAGGTTTAGTTTCAATCTTCTTTTCTTCGGGAAAATGAACACTTAAACTATAACCTCAATACGAGTTACATTTATTGTGACGTCACAAAAAAATATATTCATAAAGTCTAAATTATTTATATTAGTTTTCAATAAACTCTGCTGATTACCGATACCTATAATAAGTGGGTATCAACTATATGTTACATTTGTGTGATTAGAATATCCTTTCCTTGTTACTTAAGTATGTTATTATGAATTGAAAGTAAGTGGGTATACCGTATACAATAAAAAATCTTATGATCGGTTACAAGAGAACTTTTTTACATCTACGTAGGAATGTGACGTTACAATTATCATGAACGTTTGTTAATTTTATAAATAAATAAAACGAATAAACATTTTTGTTATCATTCACCACGACTTTTTTATTTCCACATTCCAACACCGAACAGCTAAAATAATACATAAATAGTTGAATAATAATACTATGTTTTATTTTTTACTAATATTTAACTTAGTCTTATAAAAAATAAATAATGAAGCAATAACTAATGTTACCAAGAAACAAAAAACCCACACGTTGTTAACAGGATTCGAACTCGGATCTTTTTGATCGTGAATCCTACTGATTACCCCAACAGCTATCAACACATGGTAAATAGATGTGAATTTTAGCTATCCAATGGTAAGAACAGGTCGCTACACAAATAAGGTTTGCTGCGTGTATAATAAAAGAAACGGAAATATATTCTTATGTTTCGTGGAGTGTGACGCGCGACATGCGATTGGGCGAACTCTGTGGCTGTGGTGTGCGTACTGTATTGAGACCACTTACACATACAGACGCACGGACGCTCGACCGTGCGTTCACAGCAATACAATCCTTAGCATGCCTCTGCACTTATGAACGCTTACTGTACATCTCAAAGTTGGTCCCATTTATAATTGAAAAATCGTGTTTGGGCTAATTTCTTGCACCTTTGATGAGAACTTTCGACCTAGCTGGAGTATGACTGTCATCGAGTGTCTAAGGATGAAGACGTAAGTAAGGCTGTCGAGGCAAGCCCTTTTTTGGAAAAACATAAGTAGATTATTTTAGCGATTAATGCAATTATATCGAAAAAATTAAATTGTTACCCACTTGGATCTATATTTACTAATATTATAAAGCTAAAGAGTTTGTTTAGTTGGTTGAACGCGCTAATTACAGGAACTACTGGTTCTAATTTAAAAAAAACTTTTAGTGTTAAATAGTTATCGACGACGGCTATAGGTTATCACACATCACGCTATAATTTAAAGGAGCGGAGCATCAATGATAAATGTTGCAAAAACAAGGAAAATTTATTTCTTTTGAGAGCTTCCTTTGCGGGCGCTGTATAATCGGTTAAAGTTATCATGCACTAAGGAATGATCGTTTTAAAAAGTTCTAAAAAAAACTGCGATGGCATTATGTCTATCTTTTAAGGTTGACTGACACTCTCTCTAACCCTCTCTCTCTCATGTGACGCAGACGAAGTTGCGCGGGTCAGCTAGTTGTAAATATTTTTGTATTTCATTTATTTCAATAAACAATAATTTTAAATTTCAAATAGAGAAAAAAAAAGATCACCTTTCACAACATTTTTGTTTTCATAGTTCCGATTCGTCATCGGCGACAGTCAAAAGAACTAACTATACAATTCGTACACTGTTTTACGCAATACTGTCTGTATGTCTGTTTTATTTATACAATTCGTTATACAATTTTTGTTGCGGTTATAGTAGTTTACGGGTAGGTTAAAAGAACTTCTAATAAAATGAGTAGCTTAGGACATTACTTATTTGTGTCGTAATTGGTTCAGGTCAACTTTGTCATTTAACAAATACTGCCCAATAAAATGTGCCGATCTACAAACAAGTGTATAGCCTTAAGCATAGTGGACACTTCCGTATCTAGCTAAGGGTTTCCTTTGTCCAAAAAGGTCGCTCCGAAAAAACTTTTATTACATGACATAGATTTACGAGAGATGGTACATTTTCATTAAAGTTCTAGAGCTGTGCGTGTTTGTCGGTGGTCATCGTAAAGTTTAGTACACAAATAAACAGGAGACACACTTGTAAGCCATTCTAACTCAACTCATTACAGTAAATGACTGAAATGTAAACATGCAAGCCAGTTTTTAATAACCTGTAGTAGTCTGCTCCTAGAGGAGCTCGTGGCTAAATAATAACAGCCGCTCGGGTCGATCGTTAGGTTAAGCTGTGCTTGCCTAGGTTGGTCTGTGGGTGGGTGAAGGCCTATTACATACCGAGTTACCTCCGTGCCTCGGAAAGCACGTTAAGCCGTTGGTCCCGGCTGTCATTTGTAGATCTTTGACAGTCGTTAGGTAGTCAGCGGCCCAAAAAGTCTGTCAACCAGTCTTACCAAGGGGTATCGTATTACCCGGTACTAGATGGTTTCTGGAGGTCAGATAGGCAGTCGCTCCATGTAAAATAGTGGTATTCAGCTGCATCCGGTAAAACTGGAAGCCGACCCTAACATAGTTGGGAAAAGGCTAGGCAGATGATGAGTAGTCTGCGCCTAGAGCCGAGCGAGTAACTAGCGAGTAACGAAGTGAAACAAACTGTAAAATATGCACATTTAACAACACTAGTTGACT
This sequence comes from Xestia xanthographa, assembly GCA_905147715.2. Lineage (NCBI taxonomy): Eukaryota > Metazoa > Arthropoda > Insecta > Lepidoptera > Noctuidae > Xestia > Xestia xanthographa. The sequence goes on along the minus strand of LR990661.1, from coordinate 3,847,148 downwards.
CGCCAACGCACCACCGCTCAGTCCGACAGTCTGACAACGACTGATCCCCCCACCACTCGGACCGGTACTTATAACCGAGCGACGTGTGCGCCCGAGGCAACGTCACAATACTATTATCGGTTTGTAGTGCGATATATATTGATATCTACATACACTACATCCCTCCCTTATTTTAGTTTCTTTTAATTATTTTTATTTCTATAAGGACACTATCTGCTTACTACCTATAGTGCTCACTATCACGGCTATCACTACTAATCGCTATATCACTGTCTCACTATTACGCGCAGCAATGGCTCAATCGTACGTCCACCTCTCACGGTGTCTATCGCTAGACTGACCGATTCCTTTTATTCCTCCTTTGATTTCCTTTTTAGATAATCATACTGATTTACATTTTATATTTTATTTATATAACCAATTCTCCCTTTTACTAGATAGACAACCAGTTTCTTTTTTATTTGTTTTAATGCTTTACCTTCTCAGGGTTTACCCAGTTACCCCATTTGAACATCACTTCCAATAACCACCACTAACTTATCTATAAACTTTATCGTCTACTCTAACCTCTGGGTCAGTATAATCTCGTTTTCCTATTTCCATATTCCTTTCCATTTTTTTTTCGTTTCCTTTCATAATGACTTATGTTTTTTTTTTTTCATTTTTTAGCCATTACGCATTAGGAATTTGATTTTTTGTACAGGGAATATAATTTAAGGTATAGAAGTATGAATATTGTTTTACTCCCTTTACATGACGTTCACACAACCGGTCATAGAGATGTACAAAGACATTCAAATATATTACTTGTATAAGTCTTTTTAGATCTCTTTGGAGATGTAGCATGTTATAGAAACTGTTTTGATAAATCGACAGTCATTCCAACAGTTTCTTTTTATTTTAAATCATAGATATCTAAGTTACACTAGATTAGCAATTACCGCGCCAAGGCGTTGCCACGGGCATATGACCAGGGTCATATGCGTAGCTTATGTCAGTTCAGTGTTCTGTTTGACGCAGTACCGAAGTGACACGCGACAAAATATGGGCAAATGCGTAGTGAAAGAGTGCGATTCAAAATCACAAAAACATGACAAATTAATCGCAATAACTTTCCACACGTACCTAATTTTATTGTTTCTGTGTTCCCACATGTATACGTCCCACGTGTATTGGTTAATATCACTGTCAAAACACAATTAATTCAATGAAATTTTGAATTTTGACAATTAGGTTCAGTGTTACCACTAAAAACTTGTTTTAGTTTCCCACATTTGTGGGAGAGTTTTGTAATTGATGAAATAAGTGATTTTAATATTATTTAATTGTTTTTGATTTTTAAACGTTTTTCATATTGTTTTAATATTGGAATATTTAAAAATGTAAACAAATAAAAAAATGATTTCTTTTAAATGTTTGTGGTTTCAAAGCTACGTCGTCGCGTTTAAAAAGTGTTTTTTTTTTTTTTTTGACACATTTTATTGAGGTTTGCATCTCTAGTATATTTAACTCAATGTTATAAATACTTATGACGTTTGCTTCAAAATTATTTACCAAATTATTTATTACATAATTATTTTTTACAACTTATTTTCTTTTTTATAAAATTACTCCAAAACTCCGATTTTATTTACAAGAGAACTCTTGAAGGAGTTAATATGATAAGTGTAGATTAGAAAACAAAGTTTGATTTTGACGCAGCATGGTACGGAATTCCAGATAACCATGAGCATTCTCCTTCATACAACATGAGATATACCGAGAGAATTTCTCTTACCTCTTTGACTTTTATCAATATTATAATATATCTTCAATATTTTGTGGTCGGTAATCAAATTGCTTCATAAAATAAAGATGTTTAAATGATTGATAGCCCAGACAAGAGCTAAGCTTCTTCCTTCTCTATCTGGCTATATCTTCGTACACAATCTGATTGACATTTACACCAATACTGTAAAGCTGAAGAGGTTGTTTTATACGTACGCTCAGTTTCTGGCCTATCCCTCTGCAGCGCGGTATGAAACAGGGAGACGTCATATCCCCGAAACTGCTCACCACCGCACCGGAGGACGCCCTCAAGGTTCCGGACCAGAGAGGGCCAGGCATCAACGCCAACGGCGAGCACATCACTCTCCCACGGCACGCCGGTAATACAGTAGTCTTGGCTGAGACCCTGCAGGACCCCAGCACAACGCTCGATGACCTCAGCAGAGCTTCCAAAAGAGTAGGTCCCAAAACGAACATGGACAAAACCAAGGTCACGTTAAACGCCCATGTAACACCCACTCCTATCAAGATCGGAGACACCACACTTTACTTTATATTTCGTGTACCTACCTGGGACAAACGGTCCAGCCAGGCAGGTTCAACCTCGAGAAAGAGGTCAATCGTCGAATCTGACTTGGCTGGGCAGCTTTCGGGAAGCCGTGCGGAATCTTCTCGTTGAACTTACCGCAGTGTCACAATACGAAAGTCTATGACCAGTGGATGTCTCTCGGCTGAAATGATGATGATGATCCGGATTCTTCTCCAATCCGATGCCCAATACCTCCAATTTCATGATTGTTAATTGCTTTTAATTTGATGTATGCCCAATGCTACCAATTTAATGGATCACATGTCCCTCGAAGCATCCGTTCCAGGACATACCGGTCTCCTCAAGATGTTTTCCTTCACCTTGTCAATTTAATGACCAGTAGCTATATTCTACTGCAATTCCGCTTCCAATTTAATGGATGCCCAATGCTTCCAATTTAATGGATGCTCTTAACCTACCACGCGAAAACAGTGCGTGGTAAGTGTCACATGTCTTTCGAAGTATTTTTTCTAGGATCGGTGTTTCCTCAAGATGTTTTCCTTCACCTTTTCAATTTAATGACCAATAGGTATATTCTACTGCAACCACCGTCGTCCTTTGACGACTTGTCAATTTAATGACCAGTAGATACAATCTACTGCGGTTACTGTCAATTTAATGACCAGTAGATATATTCTACTGCAATAACTGTCATCCTTTGATGACTTGTCAATTTAATGACCAGTAGATATATTCTACTGCAATAACTGTCATCCTTTGATGACTTGTCAATTTAATGACCAGTAGATATATTCTACTGCAATAACCGTCATCCTTTGATGACTTGTCAATTTAATGACCAGTAGATATATTCTACTGCAATAACTGTCATCCTTTGATGACTTGTCAATTTAATGACCAGTAGATATATTCTACTGCAATAACCGTCATCCTTTGATGACTTGTCAATTTAATGACCAGTAGATATATTCTACTGCAATAACTGTCATCCTTTGATGACTTGTCAATTTAATGACCAGTAGGTATACTCTACTAACAAAAAGCGTCCACTGGTGATGAGTGGAATAATAACACAAAATGCCTGTCTGGTTTCGAACCCACGACATATGTCGGACAAGGCCATCAACGCTCTTTAATAAAACACAGTCACGTACGATTTACAATTTCATGTAGGTTCGCACTACCTGACACAAACAATCACGTACGATTTACAATTACAACTACTACTAGTGCACAACTGTCAATTGAATGACCAGTAGGAATGTTCTACTGCTTTTGGTTTCATATAGCACAAATCTAATAACCAAGCGTGAGGTCCCGGTTTCGACCTTAATTGTACTATCCAAATATTTAATACATATCTAAGGTGACATAGTACTTGCTTGTTACTTCGTAACCTATCTACCCATAATTCATTTGTAACATACCATCTATCTAATCGATGTAACTTATCCCAATTAATAATGAAATGTTACAAACTGGTACCCTTTTAAAAATTAATTTCTCATGTTCATTTCCACACTGTATTGGTACAACACCCATTGAAACTGCACCTTACACACTTCAAATCATTGCTTAAAAACTGAAACGGTTTTTATTTAGCCAATGACTGTGTGTTATTTACTTTACATTGCTCACTTTTATCACGTCAGTTTAATTACCAAAAAAGCTGTTGAGGATATAATTCCCCTGAATATTGTCAATCAGTGTCAATTAAATGCCCAGCTATGCTGCTTCCATAATATCAATTTAATGATCAGTATAAACTGTTTACACTGCATAAACAAAACTAAAAAATAACTTTGCTATTTCAGGCACTACGCCAGCTTACTTGCTTCATTATGTTTTGAAATTATCCAAAGTAACCACTATTAAACACCACTGCCTATCTCTTAAATATAAGAGGAATAAAGCGTGATATTGATTTGATCATGATTTTTGTTAAAATCGCAGACGTACACACATCACACATATCACTTGGTGAGTTTTATAGGCGTGATTGTGATTATTTGCACTCCACATTACATCCACACAAATACCTTGTTTGTATTATAAAAACTATAAACCTCAGTAATAGTGAGTTTAGCAATAGATACCTACTAAGTACTAATAAAATAACCAAGTTAATCTTTTAAAAACACTGTTAGCAGTGCAGCTGCGTTCTGATCTAATGAGTCGTAACACTCTAAAGGCTGTCGTCACTTCCATTACTTATAAAATTGTTTTGGTTACTTGAATCATAACATCTCTTTGGTAATTGTAATAACACAATTATTTAAATTTGATTATTTAAAAATCATAGGTAGGCTGTACTGGTATAGATAAGGAACTCACCTGATAGTGTCGCGCACTTTAGTATTCCTCCCATGGAACACTATTATTTCACTTAACTCACCACGGGGGTTTTTTTTTTTTTTTTTTTTTTACTTATACCCCACTTCCACTTAATTAAGTTTTATCCTCGTCGCCAATGTAAAATATGCACATTTAACAACACTAGTTGACTCGCCAACGCACCACCGCTCAGTCCGACAGTCTGACAACGACTGATCCCCCCACCACTCGGACCGGTACTTATAACCGAGCGACGTGTGCGCCCGAGGCAACGTCACAATACTAAATTATCGGTTTGTAGTGCGATATATATTGATATCTACATACACTACACAAACGTTCTAGAATCTTCGCATCGCATTGGTCGCTTCGCTAGCAACCTAGCAAGTCATCATCATCTGCTTAGCCGTTAGGCATCTGGTCTAACCGGATGCAGCTGAATACCAATATTTTGTTAAGGTGCGTACAGACTATGTAACATATTATTATATAACTTGTGTTTTATAACACGTCCACATTATGACATTGACATTTATAAGATTCAGTGTCCACATTATCTGAAAAAAGTTATATAGCAATGTTATGATAAATAGTCTGTACGCACCTTAGTTACTTTGTCTACAAGCTAGGAAGACGACTAGAGAATAAATTTGTCCCAAAAACTCGCATTTTTTGTGTTAATCAAACGTGTCTTGTCTAGTAACGGGATCCTTCTTTTCCACAAGTTACACGCGTCTTGCGACATCGACCGCGGAGAAAGCAAATATGGTTAAAGAAATTTATTTCTCAATAAGAAATTACAGTATTTCACTTACTTGAGAACATTTTGGAACTTAAATATAATAACTTTACACTAACTTTGACATAAAAACTAAATAGGTAGTTTTTTTTTGTAACAATTTTCAAATCTATAAAACAAAATGAAATTTCGTACGCAACTAACATTTACAAAACACAAAGTTTACATATTATTATTTTTTTTCATCCACCCGCAAAAGAAATAGTTACTGTGGTCGCAAATAATCATAACAGCTATGGAATGCGAGCTCGGTGCCACAATAACGGCAACGCAGCAGTAGGGCAAGTTTGTTTAAAGTAATGTTTGATCATTTAGAATGTGATTTTTTAATTTAGTTTTGAAAATATTAAACGAGCTCGCATTTTTTACCTCTTTAGGTAGCTTGTTATATTGTTGCACTCCCGAAAAAATAATTGTTCTCTCACCATTGACTGTCCGCACTCGTGGCAGTAAAATGTGATCCTTCCTACGACTGCTACGATTATGTACTTGATGTATTTTAGTGAAGTGTATTTGTGTGTGAATGGACTTGTTTAGAATTTTTCTTATAAGTATGCTGGTACAGTATGTGTGGAGTTGTTTGATATTCATGAGTTTTGTTTCCCTGTAAATTTTAAATGTAGGTGTAAGGTAATCATAGTGGAATAGCAGTTTAATGATTTTATTTTGAGCAATCTGTAAGTCCTTTAGATTAGTTTTTGACGCATTGCCCCAGATTTCAATGAGATACATCAGATGTGGCTTCACTAGAGAGTTGTAAATGGTCTGGCGCACTCGAAGAGGAAGACAATGGACAACATTGCGCAATGAGCCCAAAAGTGAAGAAAGCTTGGATCTAATGTGTTCAATTTGTATTTTCCAGTTTAACTGACTATCTACTCTTAATCCAAGGTATTTTTCGTGTTGTTTTTGCTGTATTATTTCATTATCAATGGTCAAGGGGGGGTGAGCTGGTATTTTTTTATTTTTGGCTTTAAAGATAACATAGCTAGTCTTAGCAGCATTTATTGTGAGTAAGTTTTGTTGGAACCAAATAGACAACGTGTTTAAATCTTGTTGCGCTTTGTTGATCATGTCATCAATCGAAGTACCATAGTAAAAGAGACAGGTATCGTCAGCATAAAGAGACACATGTCCGTGTAAAGAAATTTCGTGTACGGAATTGATGTAGATGAGAAAGAATAGTGGTCCAAGAACGGATCCTTGAGGCACACCGAATGAGCAGCAAATGAAAGAAGTTGTCTCGAATCACAGCAACCATCTCATTTTCCTGGCCTTATCCCAATCTACACTAATATTATAAACAGGAAATATTTGAATTTTTGTATTTTGTGTGTGTGTATGTTTGTAATGAATAAACTCAAAAACGACTGAGCCGATTTCAAAAATTCTTTCACCATTAGAAAGCCACGTCTTTACTGAGTAACATAGGCTAACGGTACTAACTGGGTTGTGGAGGTCAGATAGGCAGTCGCTCCATGTAAAATACTGATATTCAGCTGCATCCGGTAAAACTGGAAGCTGACCCCAATATAGTTGGGAAAAGGCTAGGCAGATGTATAGGCTATATTTATCCCCGTACTCTTACGGGAACGGGAACTACGCGGGTGAAACCGCGTGACGTCTGCTAGTACATAATATAATTCATTTGTGGTGCGCGCAGAATGTCTTCTTTCATACTTCTCTATTACTTGTCATCTCAGAAGTCACCTCTTTCCTTGTCATAATATCGTTCTTAACACAGTCCATCCATCGTTTCATGGTCTTCCTCTACTCATATACCCATCCACATTCATACTCAAAACTCTCCTCACGACATTTACCTCATTCCTCCACATCACATGAGGACTAATTTTTTAAATGACGGCGTGCATTTCTTTTTCATCCAATCTATTCGAAAAGGACGACTTGGTTTGCCTTTGAATGCACCCAAAGGTGGTGTTTTCTGTAAGAAACTTTTAGCGGGCAGTAATGCGTTTTTAATCCTCTTTTTAAGTGCGTGTGGTGTGTGTGTGCGGGTTGCCTCGCTACGTTCAGGATTCTACTCTAGAATCCCTCACTTCGCTCTGGATTCAAAAAAACGCCCTCGCTGTAAAAATATTATATTGATCCCATATGATACAATCTACTATTTCAACAAGTTACATCGTTGGTGGCCTTGAAAGGTGCCTAAAAGTATTTTAAAATCGGCAAATAAAATAATCATTTTTCATATTCCAAAATAATTAAAATGTTTATTCATTAAATGTTTCTGAAAACACATTATGTATACCTGTACGAGTATAATGAACTTTCCTCAAGAATTTCTCAGTAAATGTTTGAGGTGATTACGTAGGCTCCGCACCATTTAATTTTATTTATATTCCTCTCTCGTCAAACGTGAACAAAAGAGAAATACTTCCTTTACAAAATATTAGATTTTTCTTCCAAATAACATTTAAAACCTTATCACGTACAAAAAGCATTTTTTACGAAAGTAAAGATAAAATGTGTTAACATTGTTTTTACTTCATTTTAGACATATTTTAGAGGTCCAATTTTTTCGGTTGCGGACTCAAAGTATAAGGATTTTTTTTCTGGTCTAAAATTCAAAGGGACAATGATGGCAAAATTAAGTTACATTCTAGACACTTGAGTGTACGTTTTAAAGGCCCTTTCTAAACAAGGCTTTGGTTTAGTTAAAATACGAACTTTAAAATACGATATGTTTTTGTTTAGGTATCATCTTATTTTTGAGTCACATCTCTCTTTGAGACTCAGCTGCATCCGGTTAGACTGAAAACCGACTCAAACATATTTGGGAAAAGGCAGATGATGATCTCTTTTTAACCGACTTCAAAAAAGGCGGAGGTTATATGTTCGTGTGTATGTATTTTTTGTTTTTTTATGTATGTTACCTGATTTCTCTCCCATTTGTGGACCGATTTTCAAAATTCTTTTTTCATTTGATAGAGTACACTCCTGAGGTGGTCCCATTTTAATTTGGTGAAGATCTGATGCTGACCTTCGGAGATATACAATGGAACTCTTCAAAAAAAGACGGCAAATCTGTTGTGATAGCTCCAATCGGTTGGATGTTCATTGTTTATACAATATCATGACGGAACATCACGCCTGTATGCTCTGAGGGGGTACGCAGAAGTGTACAATTTACCTGATTTCTCTCCCATTTGTGGACCGATTCTCAAAATTCTTTTTTTATTTGAAAAAGTATACTCCTGAGGTGGTCCCATTTTTTGAGATCACTCGCTTGATTTTTCATCACATGTGGAAGGACAATCTCAGAAGTTCGTGTTTCTACGTCAACCGTCAAAGATTGACATTAGATTTTCGAGAGCTTATGTCAAACCAATACATTGTGGATCCTTTGAGCTCCTTGCTCATTCAAAATCATAGTGATCTACTCGGACCCAACGTCAAAGCATAGTTTGCTTTCACCTCGTACTATGTCTTACAGCTCCACAATAGTACCCCTCACTCACAGCCATTGTATGAAGTTCTCCATCGGCATCTGTTAGTTACTCGTGTGGTTCAGTAGCAAGTCAAGTTCTATTACTGTTATCAAACTTATAATTTGTTTGTTTGTCAACTCAACCTGCCACTCCATTGTTTACAAAGTTTGCAGAACATTCGACTCTACACGTAATTTACTGGTCGACTGATTTGTAAGGTAGATAGGTAGTCGCTCCACGTTAAATACTGGTATTACTGCGTCTACTGGTGGTACTGCTTCCGATTAGACTGGAAGCCGACCCCAACATAGTTGTCCCCAACATACTAGGCGGATGATGAAAAATAGACAGACATACAAAGTCACTTTCACATTTGGAATATTGGCAGCGATGGTAGACACTTTTCATCAGGTATATTTCTCTGGTTTAAAGGTCAGACTGCGATGGTATAGACCCTCTTCATCCGGTATTTTTCTCTGCTTTAAAAATCAGACTGTTTACTATTACTTATGAGTACAGTTAGCATCAATATGCAAAATCTTATATAAATAATTAATTTATGAAACAATATTTTATGAAAAAGATCTTATCTCCTAGCTACAATCGTTATTTCTTGCTTTTAAATTTAGGAAAGTGTATACTATATTATAGGTACTACTGTACTGTACATCATAAAAAAATCCGAGAACACTTGCATCACCTTTGCTTCCACTCCCACTTACATTAAGTCCAGTGGTATCGTGTTCCCGAAAACTTTATGGCAGTGGTTTCCAACCTTTCTTTAACCAGGGACCACTTTGGTTTCTTTATTGTTAGCAGGGGCCATAAGGTTTTAAAACACAGAAAGGAACATATCTAAAGGAGAATGCAAAAATTGAAAAATGTGAGATATAAGACATAATGAGAAATTAAAGAAATAAGAACGATAGAATTGAGCTCAAAAACGTTAGCAATCATTCATACAAATTCCTATTTTTGTATGGATGATTGCTAAATTTTTTGAGCTTACTAGCTACTTAGCTCACTTATTCCTATAAGTAAGTAGATTTTTGCAGGAATGCTTATGAATCTAGCAAGAGCGAGCGCAGCAAGCTCAAAAAAATTTAGGACCTCGCCTCTGATAGGTTTTCAATTAGGTTGGGTTGAGCTTGCATCTTTTTTTTTTTTTTTTTATTCTTTGAAAACTTAAAGGGGTTTTTATCCACACGGATATGCCAACCCCATCGTACCTTATTTTCTATTTACTTATAAAGAATATTTACTAACTATGCCTATTGTGCCTATTAGAAAGAGAATCATTGACTAGATATCTTCACCAAGCCACACAACCTCTTTGCAATCGTTGATTTAGGGTTTGCTAAAATGATTTGGATCAGTCCAACGTCCAGAATGTTCAATTTGAATTCTCTAATCAATGATTCCCTTTCATTCTTATTCTTAACGCACTCCATCAGCAAATGTTGCACATCTTCAATTTTGTTGCATATTTCACAATTTGGGGATGTGACCTTTCGCATTAGGAAAGCAAACTTTGCCGATGGATAGTGTCCAGAACGTAGCCTTAGTGCTAATTTAACATAATTTCTGCCCAAACTTGTATCCTCGAACCAGGGCACGCGAGGAGGCTCGTTCTGAATTACTTTATACCAAATGCCTTTCGCTTTAGATATTTCATCAAAGTTGTTCCTCCATCTATCAAAGCATGACAGCTTAAACTTGGGGCAATATTCCCAGTAATCTGGAATGTATGTATGTATTTTCGCTACCCATCTCCACTGCAAGCTTTGACAGCCGGTCAGCCTCCTCGTTGCCCCGTAAGCCTATGTGAGCTGGGACCCATTGCAATATTACCCTAGTCTCGTCTTTGTTCATATCACTAACCAATTTTAGGATATCATAGGCTATCGATGCACCTCTGCAACCAGAGACGCATCGAGCCACATGTTGAATGGCACTCCTGCTGTCGGTAAAAATAACTACTTTATTAAGTTTTTCACTAACTGCATAAGCCACTGCTTGATATATTGCAATGAGCTCCAGAGACATTATACAGACAGTTGCATCAATTTTAAAACTAGCTTTATGACCTGTATTTTGGCAGAAAAAGGCGGCTCCACACCCATTTATACTTTTTGAACCATCTGTGAAAATTTTACACCAATCACCGTACTTGAGAACTAATTCTGATATCACTTCGTTAACCAATACATTGGGATTATAATATTTTTTTCCTTGCTTAATACATTCCAAATCAGTTTTGATAACCATTTTAATTTGTATTGCGGATACCCAAGTATCTAGAGTAAACATTCTGAGAATTTCCGCAGAATTAATTTGTAGTTGCCCCACTTCATTAAAAGTAATAGCAAGCAATGGTTTTTTTTTATTTGACCAGTAACTATAATCACTAAGAGAGCTCAACTCTGAAATTGTGTTTAAACATATACTGTTTGACCATGAACGTGATTTTAATATATACTTAAATGCAAGATATTGACGTCTTACAAATAGTGGTGGTATGTGTAACTCACTTTCCATCACGTGGATTGGAGTACTTCTTATGAAACCTCCTATTACCCTAAGGGCTTGATTTTGTAGCTTCTCCAATTTGGATACATGCGTCTTTGCACTGGAATCATATAAGAAACAGGCATAATCAATACGACTCCTTACCAACGAGATATATATTCTACGTATGTGTTTAGTATGAACACCCCAAGAGCACCCCGCTAGCACCTTTAATAAATTCAAAAATGTTGTACATTTACCAACTATTTCATTAATATGTTTGCGCCAGCGCAAACTTCTGTCTAACCATAAACCTAAGTATTTAACACATTCTACTATTAATAATGGTTGATCATACACTTTTAAGGACGGCAATATCCTTCTTCGTCCCCTACTAAAAACACAATAATTGGATTTGGTTGGTGATAACGCCAATCCAATCTCACCCAGTAAAGTTACTAAACAGTTTAATGCGTCTTGTATATTACTTTCAGATGTTTTTATTTGTTTGTCACTTGTATAGATAACAAAGTCGTCGGCATATTGCGATATCATGACATTTTGAATTTGACAACAGATTTGATACGTAACTAAGTTAAATAATAAAGGGGATAGGGGGTCCCCTTGTGCTAATCCTCTATTAGTCCATCTAACGCCAAGTCGTTCACTAATTGAATGACTTCATTTTCAAGTGCCTTTCATTCATAAAAGACCAAAGGTAAACACATATTTTAGAGCCGACCTGGACATCATCCAACACCTTAGTAACCGACTCAATTGAAACGTTGTTATACGCGTTTTCAATGTCCAGAAAACATGCTACTGTAGAAACATTTTTAGTAAAACCAATTTGGATGTAAGAAACTAGTCGAGATAGTGAGTCCAAGCAGGACTGTGATTTTCGAAATCCTACTGTATTTGGGGACAGAAGTCTGTTTTTTTCCACGTACCATTCTAACCGTTTGCAAATCATTAAATGGAAGGTTTTACATACACATGAAAGAAGCGAAATGGGCCTTAATTTAGTGTCACTATTCTGGTTGTTGGCGCCTTTGGGTATAGGAATAATTTGTATGTCTCGCCATTGATGGGGTACGGTCCCAGATTTAAAAATGCAATTGTATATTTTGAGCAACAAAAGTTTTCCAAATTCCGGTAAATTGTGTAACATTGAGTAAGATATGCCATCTTGCCCCGGGGCCGTGTCCTTTTTTTTAAGACAATTATCTAGTTCCTGACTAGTAAATTCAGCTTCTAAACAATCATTTCTTGACTTGAAATTCGGGACTAAATTAGTAGCGTAGTCTGGTGTAAGTGAGCGTAACAGCACAGTTTGCTTTTCAATGGGCGGACACGATCCCTGCTGTTTAACACCTTTCATCCATCTCATACGCCGCCACATCTCAGGTACCGTCGTCACTTCATCAATAGAATCACAAAATTTTTGCCAACCACCGTACCTAGCTTTCTTAATCAAAGTTTGCGATTCTAAGGTTTTAGATTCTAATTTGTTTAAATTTTCAGGGGTGGGGTTTTTACGAAAATTTGACAGTGCTAACCTACGTTGTGCGACTATTTCTGATAATTTAGAATTCCAATATTTTTTTGGTTTAAATTTTTCCTCCACCTCTAGACTGAATTTATAATAAGGGATATGTTTATTAGCTGCGTATTCAATTATATTTACAAAATAGTCATACATTTGCTGAATATCTACAGTTACACTATTAAGAAGTTCATCCGAAAAAATAATTTTATCTTCAATTGCTTGACGAAATTTATCCCAGTTCGCATTTTTCCAGTTCCGTTTTCGGACAATATGTACTAAGCTAGATAAGTTTGCAGACATTTTAATGATCAGGTGGTCACTGCCGAGGTTTTCATTAAATACCTGCCAGTAGAATTTTATTGCCACGTCGGAGGAGATAAACGATACATCCGGTGAAGTTTGCTGTAAATTGCCATTTACCAACTTAATCCGTGTTGCCATACCGTCATTAAGGGAGATATAGTCGTTTTCTAGGGATGAGTCCAGAACTTGAATGCCTCTCACATCGGATTTGATCGACCAGTTAGTATGATGGGCATTAAAGTCGCCAGCTATTAATGTTTTACTCGTAAATCGGGAAAAAATTTCATTCCAATCCGAAACCTGAGTTCGTACCGACGAGGGACAATAAACCGACACAACATATTCTAAGTCCTTGCAGTTTAACAACTTCACGCATATTAATTCGATACCCTGGTTATTAATATTAAACGACACTAGGTGAGATTGAATTGACCTGTGAATAATCATTAAAGCTACACCACCATAACTATCGTATCTGGGTCTCCCTTGTTTGACCGAAAGGAATTTGACAAATTTTCACTTCCCAAAAAATGTTTCGCATGATTTCATTTGCCAAATGATTACTAAGCAAAAAATGTATTCACAAAAAATTGTAACGCAAACCTAATGTTTGGGAAATGAACGTTTAAACTATAACTTGTTTACCAAATAGTACTTTTGACATTTTTTATTTAGTCAAATATTTCAGTTGGAATAACAGTTTTTACGCAAAACCAAATACGCCAAATAATTAAAATCGTCAGTTTTCAATTCTTCCTTTCCTATTCAGTCTTTAAAGTGGCACCAAATATCTTGAGGTCACAGTTTTAACCTAACTTAACCATTTTTTTTTAAATAAGTAATTATCCTAATCTAAATAGTTCAGTTCCGGGTAACCTACTAAAAACAATCTCTTTTTTCTATTAATGCAAGTCGTTTCTGGCACTCGCCGGCCGCTGCCGCGGCACCGCTCGCTTTGCTCGCTCGGCTCGTGCGTAGGAGGTCACAGTTTTAACCTAACCTAACCTACCCATTTAGTTTAAAGAACAAATTAACCTAATCTAAATAGTCGAGTTCCGGCTAACCTACTAAAAACAATCTCTTTTTTCTATTAATGCAAGTCGTTTCTGGCACTCGCCGGCCGCTGCCGCGGCACCGCTCGCTTCGCTCGCTCGGCTCGTGCGTAGGAGGTCACAGTTTTAACCTAACCTAACCTACCCATTTAGTTTAAAGAACAAATTAACCTAATCTAAATAGTCGAGTTCCGGCTAACCTACTAAAAACAATCTCTTTTTTCTATTAATGCAAGTCGTTTCTGGCACTCGCCCGTCTGGATACTCCGAAATAAAATTGCTAATGTCCATTGCAAAGAATTTAAAATTGTAATGTAAAAATATTATGCATTAAACAAATGATTATATTAAAATTGCATTTTTTAATTATATAATTCCCAATAAATCTTATTTTTGCCCGAATATTTTTTGTCTTAACAAATCATTTCACCAAACGTTTATTGTCTGAAGATTGTTTGCTGTAATAAATCATTTGATTAAAGACCAAATGCCATAATGACATTATACTTGGTAATATTTTGCCAAGTAAAAATTTGACCAAATAAAAATATGCGTACTAAAATCATTCGAAATATTGCAATGGTATAAAAAAAGGTTGCTAAAATTTGTTTGGGTAATGAAATTTTGTCAAAATCTTTTCGGCAAAACGGCAGGATCCCATCGTATCTATCGTTCCTATAGACATTATACCCGCTAATGTTTACGTTAATCTCACAGTTGAGCCATGACTCACTTATTATTGCGATATGTATGTTTTCGTGTACTAATAATTCAGAAAAGGATACAAGTTTAGGCCGTAAACTTTGTGCATTCCATTGTAATATGTTCACCTTTATGACTTTTTGTAAATTATCCATTATTAAAACAGTTTATAAAATAACTCAAGATTTCTTTGCCGAACATAATATTAATCAAAAAATTCTTTAATTCTTCGCCAATAATTTTCAATAATGATAATAATTTTTCTTTCAGTTGGAGTTTCGATTTACAGATATTTTTTATCTTCAACCATATTTTCGCCCATTCAAATTTATACAACAGATGTGCGCTTTGTTCACTATTTCTTTCTTCTTCCTGTGAATTATTTATTTCTTCACATATTTGTTGTTGTACAATGGGTTCATCATTTTGCGATTGATATGTTTTCTGCTTGTTTGATTTTTGTTTTGTTGTCTTGTTTTGTAGTGTATTTATACTCGTATCATTTTCTTCTTCTTCTATATTATATATCCGTTCTTGGTGTATTATGGCATTGGTCAATACACTACTATAGGTTTCCTTCTCAGTGTAAGTTATGGTTGCAGATTGATTGTTGTTATTTTCCTCCGCCGGGGAGATCTCATTAGTTATTTGTTTTTGTTTCATCTCCGACAGGAGTTGTAAGGCTCTTCTGTATGTAACATGTTCTTCACTCATGATGTTCCGGATAGTTCTTTCTTTCAGATAAACGGGACACTTTTTATCCAGGACTAAGTGACTCCCCTTACAGTTTAAACATTTGAAGTCTGTTATGGTGCAGTTTTCATGACTACCTCCACACTTAGGGCATACAATTTTTTAGTAGGGCAGAATTTGATAAGATGACCAAATTTCCAACAGCCCGAACATTGCGATACTGGGAATACATACGCTTCGACTTTAAATCGGCAGTCGTAGGCATAAATATACTGAGGTAACACATTACTTTTGAAGCTCACTCTAACGGACTCGCAATCAATCCATTTCCCTTCAGGTATTAAACGTTTTAATCTCTTTACCGATAAAACCTCAACGCTCGCTTTTAAGATGTTCGTAAGTTCTTCTTCACTTAGTTCAAGGTCAATTCCTTTTACTATTCCATAAGATATCGATATTTCCTGTATCAATTGACAACGTAAGCCTATTTCTTTCATTTTTGTACATTCAATTAGTTTTATAGCATCTTCCTTTCTCTGAAATTGAATGAGTACCTTATTGGCACTTTTATATTTTATTTTAAGAATATCCTTAATGTTTTCGCCACGAAGTAATTTAGCAAACGCTATTGGTTTTGGTAGATTCTCCAACGAAGTTACACAAACTTCATGATTAGCTACAGTTTCGGATGAGCCACTATCTTCCTTATTTTTCCCTTTTTTCCTTTTAGTTACAGTAATAAAGTCATCTTCACTATTGTCATCGTTTCGAACCTTTCTCTTCTCTGCATTTCGTGTACTTTGACCATCATCGCTTCTTCGTCTATCCGAGCTTTCCACATCCATCTTATTCATCTCATTTAATTGTTTTTCACATTTATCCAGAATTGCTGAATCGCTCAGAACTTCACCACTTGAGTCACTTTGCATTTCACAAACAATGGTTCGTGGGTATGCGTAAAAAGTTAATGACACTCGCAACGAAAGGCAACAACGCGTGCGCTCGGCCCAACGTCACAGCGCAAAAAGCTTGCATCTTCTGTGCAAGTTAAAAAGTACGAATTACATTTTAACCTTTCACGAATCATATTTGAAGCTCTTGCAGACCATAGGTTGGGAACCACTGCCTAAGGGAATACATTAACGGTGTAGGAAGAAGTCTTCTTCTTCTTCGTCGTCACATTCTTGGCAGAGTGGTCGTGGTCGTCACATCAGGGGTGGTGGCAAGCTTCACAATCCTTCGCCATTCCTCCCGTACTGTGACTTTTCTTGTGCAGGAAGAAGACAGATTGATTTTATTGTATTTTACCATTCAAATCAAATCTATATATAATCTATAAATCGATACCAATAGGTTACAACTATCGTCGGGGACGTTTACATTTATTAGTGAAGCTCACGGGAGCACGCTTTGGCTCGATCACTGTCTAGTGACTGACTCTGCTAAGGACTGTATAACACATGTGGCCGTAAAATACGACGTTTATTGGTCTGACCATTTACCATTAGTTATATCTTGTGATCTCGATGTTATAAGGCAGAAAACAATTGCACAAAAAATCACCTGTAATAAAATAAATTGGGGAGAAAGGAATGCAGACCAATGTTACGCTTATGATAATATGTGTAATTCTCAATTTAGGCATATCCATTTATTAGTAGACTTACAAAAGTGCTGTGGTTAAATACTGTAGTGACCATTATCATAAAGAGATAATAAATAACTTATATAGTGATTTAGTCAAAGTTTTATGTTCGTGTGCTATAGCGACCTATGAAAGCAGTCGAGGTCAGCGGAAACCCCTGGCTGGTTGGAACAAACATGTGAGCGAGGCTCACAGGAATGCCAGGTTGGAGTTCAATGTATGGTGTGGGTACGGTCAACCGTCTACTGGCCCCATTTTTGACGCTATGACGAGGGCACGGAAAATCTTTAAAGGAAAGCTTAAGTGGTGCCAAAAACACCAAGAACAAATCAAAATGGATCTACTAGCCAAACACCACGCTAGGTCGGATTTTAAAGGTTTTTGGAAAGCCACTAGTAGGTTGAACCCTAAGCCTGGGGTTCCTGTGAGCGTCGACGGGTATTCCTGCCCAAAGGATATAGCTGAGTTATTTAAAAATCAATTCGCCATTAAGTCTACACTGGGGCCGCCGGGCGGGGTGTTCGATGCTGGACCCGAGCATGCAGAGGTGACAACTGTCATTCTTGCAAAGGAAATCAGGCACATTATACAGAAGATAACAAGAGGCAAATCGCCAGGTCATGACGGGCTCAGTATCGAGCACCTGCAACATGCTGGTCCCCACCTACCTCGAGTGCTGGCACTTCTATTTAATCTGTGTCTGAGTCATTCACATCTTCCGCCTGATCTAGTGCGAACTCTGGTGGTGCCCGTGATCAAAAGTAAGACTGGAGACGTATCGGATAAGTCTAACTACAGGCCTATTTCACTTGCCACCGTCATAGCCAAGGTACTTGACAGCGTGCTCAACTCACATTTAAATAAACATGTGCAGCTCTGTGACGCTCAGTTTGGATTCCGGCCTGGGTTGTCAACGGAAACAGCTATTGTTAGCTTGAAGCATGCTGTCAGGTATTATGCGGCTAGAAATACACCTGTATATGCGGTTTTCCTTGACCTGTCTAGGGCCTTTGATCTTGTCCCATCCGATCTTCTTTGGAAAAAGCTAGACGAGACGACGCTGCCCCCAGAGTTTACATTACTCCTCAAGTACTGGTATCTGAACCAGGAGACTCAGGTGCGATGGGCGGGTGAGCTGTCGGAGCCATGCCGGCCGGAGTGCGGGGTGAGGCAGGGGGGCCTATCCTTCCTTTTGCTCTTCGGTCTGTATGTCAACGCACTGATTGAGCGACTCAGCAGCACGCATGTCGGATGCTACGTTGATGGAGTTTGTTTTAATAACATTAGCTATGCGGATGACATGGTGCTGCTGGCTCCCTCAATCGGTGCTCTCCGGAAGCTACTCAATGTGTGCGAGTCGTACGCTGTAGCACATGGACTGATCTACAATAGCAGTAAGACAGAATTCATGGTCTTCAGGTCTGGTACCAGGTGTCCCACTACAGTCCCTCCTCTTCTCATGAAAGGTCACCCGATAAACAGGGTATACAAATTTAAATATCTGGGCCACCTGGTGACGGATGACCTAAAAGATGATCTGGATTTAGAGAGGGAACGCAGAGCATTATCAGTTAGGGCAAATATGCTGGCACGCCGGTTCTCTCGATGTACAGCAGCAATTAAAATAGTCCTTTTTAAGGCATACTGCATATCGCTGTACTCGGGAGCCCTGTGGTTCACATATACCCAAAAAGCTTATAATGCTCTGCGTATCCAGTACAAGAATGCGTTCAGGGTATTGTTGCGACTGCCACGCTTCTGTAGTGCCTCTGCAATGTTTGCCGAGGCACGCACTGAAAGTTTTGATGCGTTGTGGCGTAAAAAATCTGCCTCGCTACTCCACAGGCTGCGTGGCAGTCCCAACACTATCCTGCAATCGATAGCCGCCCGGGCAGACAGCCCGCTAGTGTGGGCGCTAACTAATCGCACCCGATCTGTTTTAGTTATTAAGTACTAACATAGGCTAAGTTATATTGTTACTAACACAGTGGACCTCTCTGTAGTCTGGTAAGTAAATAAATAATAATAATAATAAAAAATCAACTAATACATTCGGTTATCGTTTTAAGGGCATGTGATGCGGAGGAATGAGGAAAATGTCGCGAGGAAAGATTTGAGTATGAACAACCCTTATGTCCCCAGCCGTGCCCGATGGGGCACGGTGCATTGTTATTTTAATTGTGTCTGTAATTGCGGGTATCTAAGTGCTACAAAAAAAATATAGTGACATAACTAGCTATCATTGCACTTCTCTTCGATTCTGAATAAGTTTTTTAATTTAGCTAAGTAATACTTAGCTAAATTAAAAAACTTCAAATTAGATACGTTTTTATTAAATTAAAAACCTGTTGACATTTTATTTATTCTTTGGAACTAAATAACCGTTTGTTTATTAAATAATCTTTATTCAGAATCGAAGAGAAGTGCAATGATAGCTAGTTATGTCACTATATTTTTTTTGTAGCACTTAGATACCCGCAATTACAGACACAATTAAAATAACAATGCACCGTGCCCCATCGGGCACGGCTGGGGACATAAGGGTTGTTCATACTCAAATCTTTCCTCGCGACATTTTCCTCATTCCTCCGCATCAAATAAAATGTCAACAGGTTTTTAATTTAATAAAAACGTATCTAATTTGAAGTTTTTTAATTTAGCTAAGTAGGATACTTAGCTAAATTAAAAAACTTCAAATTAGATACGTTTTTATTAAATTAAAAACCTGTTGACATTTTATTTATTCTTTGGAACTAAATAACCGTTTGTTTATTAAATAATCTTTATTCAGAATCGAAGAGAAGTGCAATGATAGCTAGTTATGTCACTATATTTTTTAGCGCTAGTTAGGAATAAATGGTGTGGAAAAATCAGTGGTGTGACAAACGAGAAAAAAAAACTTGTTTTTCATACTGGTGTGATAATCTGGTGTGACTACGAGTCGGCAACGGTTGTAAGTACCGAAAATTCATAAAAAGCGGATGATAGTTAAACATTACGAGTTACTATTGTACAAATATGGCTTTTGTTTTGTAAAATATAGGTACACGTTTATATTGAAAAGATAAATTATACTTCATTTGATTTACTAGCAACATTGCAAGAGTATTTTTTTTTAATTATTTATTATTATTAATTTAAATATAAACTGTTAGGGTGTCGATAATAATGGGTGGGGTGTCAACAATGAGAGTTATCATTAACACTAAAAACGGTATATTTACCATGTTTACTCAGAACAAACAGTAAACATGGTAAATATCCCGTTTTTAGTCATAATGATGATGACAGTTTGAATTGGTGTGTTTATCCTACTATTATTTAAAGCTTCTGGTATTTATTAGAATTTAAGCCTATAGAGCCAAAGAGAATATGTGATGAGATCGTTCGACAAGTATTAGATTTTCAAAGGGGTTGAGAGAAATTTACATCACATGCAACTCCTTCTTAGGGTAAGAGGTCCTTGTGTTCGTAATGGGTGTTGCTAATGTGAACTTAACTTTGTTTATGTTTTAAAGACAGAAATACCCCGACTGGTAATAGAGGTAATGACTAAACTTAAAATGTCACTAAAGGGATATCTTCCGTGATTATAATTTATTGTTCTTAGTTGTTTTTTTTTTCGTGTTTATTGCTTGTTTTTTTTTTTTAGTTTAGTTACGAACCGTGATAGCTTAAAACAATGTAGCTAATGACCAAATAAAAAATTCTGGCCTAGTTAGTCAGCTTAATAGTAAATACACCATTTAAAAAATACGACTATTTATAAGCAACGTATCATTAAGTCGAAGCAAAATTACACGCGTCTGTTCGTAATGGGAATAAATAAATAAATTGAGGCGGATGATTATTGCGTAAGAAAATGTTTTTATACAGAATTCCAATTGTAAGGTGATATGATAATATCACTGTGCTTCATTTAGCACCTGAGATAGGAATGTTATAACGAGATTTCAAACTGTACCTAGCTTTTTCACAGGATTCCTTATTACATGGGACATAAACATTAAACTTGGTGAAGTAGACCGTGACGTAACGCACCGGATCAACTCAGGATGGATGAAATGGTGACAGATCACTGGAACAACTTGCGACCCACGGATGCCCCTCAAGTTAAAGGGGAAAATATACAAGTCCGTGAGTACTGTATGTATCGGAATGTTGGGCTGTGAAGAAGATGGATGAAAAAAGATTGCATGTAGCGGAGATGAGAATGTTGAGGTGGATGTGTGGTGTGACAAGAATGGATAAAATAAGGAATGAGTATATTAGAGGAAGTTTGAAAGTTGCGCCAGTTACAGAATAGTTGAAAGGGAATCGACTGTCTTGGTATGGGCATGTGATGGGGAGGGAAGAATCGCATGTGAATAAAAGAGTGATGAATATAAATGTGGATGGATGGAGAGCGAGAGGAAGGCCAAGGAAAAAATGGATGGATTGTGTGAGGAATGATATGAGGGGAAAAGGTGTAAATGATTATGTGACGGTTGACAGAGGAGAATGGAAGAAGAAAACGTGTTGCGCCGACCACAAGTAACATGGGATAAGGGCAGGAAGATGATGATAAACATTAAACTTACACTTCTGCCTTACCCCTACAGGCGTTATGTTATGTTTTGTTAGGTGATGCTTTTAGATAGATATTCATAATAATCTATTGAAAAAAAAAGCCATGCGGGGCAGCCTTTGGGGACTGCCGATAGAAGTGAAAACTAAGTAACTCGTGAATTTCGTAGCACTGCTACGGGCTATGACCCGCGCACGACTAAGTGGTACTACGCCGTAGCAGATCGGCTACGAGTGCCACAAAGTGTTCTGTGATGGTGACGGTTTCTTTCGGTGACGATGAGTTCAATTGTTTTTCCTTCACCCAAAAAGTGCTCAACGCGCCTAAAGAAGTTATCACTTCAAAAATCTTATTAACAAAACTTTATTCAAGGTGCGTAAAATATAAATAACAAAATAAATAAATTACAGGTAACATTTACATATTTCTCCATCATTTTTATGATTGAAAGAAACAAAGTGACAGCATAATTATACTCAGTGAGACCAAAATAAAGTTTAGTTATTTTTTTAGTAATAACAAAATTACTAGACATAACTTCATTGTGTTTTGTCATTCAGGTAAGAATTTGACGTCCCTCATAATATAATTATGTAAGCGGGTTCTATGGATTTAGTTTTGACTAGCTTATGCTCGCAGCTTCGCCCGCGTGAAGTTCAGTAATTGTTCCACGGGATCATAATACCGGAATAAAAACCTACGTGTTAATCCAGGCTATAAACTATCTGTGCGCCAAATTTCATCCAAATCCGTTCAGTAGTTTTCGCGTGAAAGAGTACTAAACATCTATCCATCCTCACAAACTTTCGCATTTATAGTAATACGAACTTTATCTATTATTTTGTTCTACTTTAACCAATATTGGTGTTTATATTATTTTTATATAAAAAAAAAACTTAAAACTTTTCATAGCAATTTTTCGATTCACTGGCTGAAATAACGAGTAAACCCCCGGGGCAGCCATTGTGCCTAAAGTTATATTTAAAATATTAAGTAGTGTAGTGGGAATATGGACACATACAATATTCAATTTGACGTACTATTGTACAATACAGACTTCATAAATATATAAAAGCCATTGTGCCCTGCTGTTGTTATTTTGCGCAATTTTATGAAACGAAATTAAATTATGTATATTATATTTTTTGAACGAAAGTTAATTGTGTATGAAACGAAATACATATTTTTTAAACGAAAGATATTTGTCTGAATGTTTTTAATCAGTGCAATAAACAAGCATCAATAATTCGTTTTCGCTTTTGCGATATGAGTTTAATTGCTCAAATGGTTTTATTGATTGGAATAGATTAATCACTTTGAATTAAATGAAATTCTGTGGTCCAAGTGTTCGATGCACATCGCATTAAGGAATTAGTGGAAAATTGAATTGCCTTTTATTGAAAACGATTTTAACCTCACCACAAATCGAATAAATGGAACCACTAAACGAATTTAAACCATTGCTCAAATTTTGTCATTTTAATTAATGAGAAGATTACAGAAGCAGATTAATGATTTAAATACTCATGTTTAGCGCTAATAATTTAATAGTGTTTAAGAAGTCATAAATTGACGGCACCGTTGGCGCAGTGGCTGAACGATTGACTGTTACGGTGTGTGTTGCGAGTTCGATCCCTGCACGGAACAAATATTTTTGTGTAACTTACAGATCGTTGTCTGGCTGTTTGTGTATGTGAGTTTAAGGGCCTTATTCACCGAAAATATAACGTTCTGATTATCTAAAAACAGATGTTTAAAACACATTCCCTCTTATTATAAAACGTGGTCTTAAAAAAAACTTTTACAAAAAAAAAAAAAACCGACTTCAAAAAACACAAAAAAGTGAAAAATAACTTTAGCTTCAGAAGTCGGTGACCTTTTGTTTGATTCATTTTTTGAATCTTCAATTTTTTTCAAAAAAAAATGAATCAAACAAAAGGTCACCGACTTCTGAAGCTAAAGTTATTTTTCACTTTTTTGTGTTTTTTGAAGTCGGTTTTATTTTTTTTGTAAAAGTTTTTTTATTTTTTCATTTTTAGTTGTAATATCCTATATAAATATATGCTATGCATTTATTTTACATTGTTAACAATATATGTCATGGTAATAGGCTTATTCTCAATAAATGGAATTTCACATACCTAAACTGTCAAAATTTGAGTGTATTGTACACATCTGCGTACTCCTCAGAGCATACAGGCGTGATGTTACGTCATGATGTTGTATAAACAATAAACATCCAAGCGATTGCAGCAATCACGACCGATTTACCGTCTAGTTTTGAAGAGTTCCATTGTATATCTCCGAATATCAGCATCAGATCTTTACCAAATTTAAATGCGATCACCTCAGGAGTATACTCTTTCAAATAAAAAAATAATTTTGAGAATCGCTCCACAAATGGTGGAGAAATCGGTGAACATACATTAGTTTAACAATCTAATCTAATCTAAATTATATCACATGACTGAAGTAAAAATGTAACTTGTAACTTTGTTTACCCTTCCAGATAAACCCACTTCTCCTTTTTTACTTGACTTCTCACTTTCAATATTTATGCTCTGCGCACAGCAAGAATCTTCGTTCATCCAATAATCGTCTTCTACGATGTCCTACTCACCGCTCTGGTTTTCTTAAATCTTCTTTTCCTGTCCAGGCGGTTTTCCTTTGGAATGCGCTCCCTCTGAATATCAGGATGGCAACCAGTCGGCTCATATTTAAAGTTAAAGCTCGCGAATACCTACATAAGAAGTTGGCAGACTTGTCCAATAACTAATTAGTTGTTTTTCATCATCGTTGTATTTTAATCTCTCTTGACTTTGTATATTTTGTTTGTATGTATGTATATATGTATTTATTATTATTATGTTTTTTTTTTCTTAGAAATGTTCTGTACTTGCACCTACTATTTTGTCTCTGCATCACCCTAAGGTAGACTGGTAGAAAATGCCCAAGGCATTAATAATAATAATAATAATAATATAATATTAATAATAATAAATATAATATAATAATAATATAATAATAATAATATAATATAATATAATATAATATAATAGGAGAGAATGACGATTTAATAAAGGTAATAGTTCAACATGATAAAAATAGGGATAAATATTCAATAATAAAGGAAGCACAAGAAATAGAAAGAGAATTACAACTACCACAAAATAGTATACATACAGACAAAGAAATCAAACACGCAATAGTCAAGATACAGAATGATAAGTGGAGAAATAAACAATTACATGGACAGTTTCCTAAAGCAGTTTTGGACCAAGCTAATATAGATAAAGAAAAATCATTTAAATGGATAAAGAAACAACAAATATCACCCTCCATAGAATCAGCAATATTCGCCATACAGGACCAGGCCGTTATGACTCGTCAGCATCAGCGCGACATTTTAAAGGTAGAAATAGACGGTAAATGTCGCCTTTGCGACAGCAAAGACGAAACGGTGCAACACATTATCTCGGGATGCGAAAAGTTAGCCGGCACGTATTATGTCAAGAGACATAATAACTTAGTTCAGTATGTACACTGGTGTCTGGCAAAAAAGCACAATATCGAGGTGTCGAGTCTTTGGTGGAAAGAGTCACTAACACAACCGCAGGTTAAAGAAAATGAACAGGCTAAAATCATGTGGGAAATACCCATACAGACAGACGTTACCGTAACGCATAATAGACCTGATTTAATATATGTAGACAAAACTAACAATAACACATTTTTAATAGACATAGCAGTACCTTCAGACTATAACATAGGAGCCAAAGAAATAGAAAAATTAAGCAAATACCACCTTTTAAAGACAGAAATTCGGCGCCTATGGAATACGCAAACTACAGTGATTCCAATAGTAGTAGGAGCTACGGGTATAATAAGTAAAAGTTTACATAGATACATAGACCAACTGAACGTAAAAATAGATGTTACAATCCTACAAAAACAAGCAGCCATACATACAACCACCATACTCAGTAAGGTACTGGGAGACACTGTGTTTGTTAACCGTCCACCGAGCACACTAGAGACCACACCAGAAACACAACAAACATCACATACAGTAGACTCACAGCATTTATCCGTCACACAGCGTTCATCTACCTCAGACACACCTAATACACAAAGTCATCCGTCAACCACGCAAAACATAATTAGCACACGAAGATGTAGAAGAAGGAGATAGGGGGCAATGAATATCCTTTTTCCTGCGGGACGCAGGACGGGATATTTATTAAACCGACGCAAGGTCGAGTACCGGAAAACCGAAAAAGATAAATAATAATATAATATAATATAATATAATATAATTATTATAATCTGTGGCCCGAGTGTCAAACTGACAAGATATAAAAATTTTCCCGTTCCGAATTTTAATTTATTATATACAATTTTAAACCAGTTAAGTAACATTATACAATGATAAGAAGGAAAAAAAAACTCAAATATACTGGAAAACTGGATGTTCATAAATTGGACCCCATGGAACACTTTAAAATCACATCGAAATAGTTGAAATGTCACCCATGTTGACAAGGCACCGGGCCAAATTACAAAAAGAGGCACACCTACCATCTCCGGGCTCGTCGCTCAGCTCCGCCTCGCAGCCGCCGGGACGCGCCACACCCGTGAGCATCGTGTCACCGGTCGCTGCAGTTGCGTCAAACTCGAGCGACGAGTTTTTCTCCCCGCCGTCGACACCACCACCACCACCATCAAGAGGACGACGACGAGGAAGAGGACGGCCACCAGCGGGCTTGGGACCTCGAGGCCAACAGGCCCCGAGCAGGGTCCCCGCTGCCGGTGGAAATGTGTCGCGCATGCGATGGACTCAGTCCATTAATGAAAACGTCATGCGCGCATATTATGGGGCTACTGAGGGGGGAAGCAACCTGACTGCGTACCGTAGTCATCCGACTACGGTACGCAGTCAGGTTGCTGAAACAGAGAGAGCATCCGCTCTCTCTGTTTCAGGTACTTGAGCCGGCTGTCAACGTAGAGGCACAACGACTATCGGATCAGGTGCGGGTCATCCAACGTAACCATATGTTGGATGACACCGTACTTGATCGACTACGCTCCGAATCACGGAGTAACCTAGTTACGCCTGCTTCGCCAATGATCGCAGTGCAGCAGCAAAATATTCCCAGTGCGCCGCCGCGATCCGACTACAATGGTGAAGAGGATCGTGACGAAGTTATATCCGTGAGTACCCAGTGCAACGCCCAATTGAGGAGCGCTTTGGAAGGTGCGTTCCGGGAGTATCGTTCCACACCGCCTGAACTTAGACCACGTTTGCCTCGTTTGCCTATGCACAATAAAAACAAGGCGCTGATGTGTGCTCTAGATTCGCAGCTGTCAAATTGCTTTGACAGCAGCAAAGACCTCGCCGATACCCACTCAATATTGTACTGTGGAGCTGTAGCGGCATGTCGTGTAGCTCACGTCAAATTCCCCAACAACGACAGAGCTACACGACCAAAATTAGCTGTTCCAGCTTGGCAGTGCAGGATTGAGCGGCGTATCGGTGAGGCTAGGGCACTCATCGGCAAGTTAATCTGCTTCAGGGAGGGCAATACTCGCCCTAGAGTGATGCGCTTTGTGAGGCGGGCTTTTTCGGGATCTGATATTAGTTTCCGAGATTACTTGGCCCGCGTCACAGAGCGTATCGACTCCCTGAAGCAGAAGATCTGTGCATGGGCAAGCCGTATTCGTCGGTACAAGCGGCGAGTGGAGCGGTACACTCAGAATCGCACATTCCAAAGCGATGAAAGGTGGGTATATAGGGCTTGGGAGCGACCGGACCAAGGTGTGACTGACACGCGTCTGCCGGATGATAGCGCCATGTATTCATTTTGGCGCAACATCTGGTCGGTGCCTGTCAGTCATACTGAGGGCGATTGGACCCGGGAGGTTGAACAAGCGTGTGATCCTATACCAGAAATGGGGGCAATCATCATCAGCCCCCAAGACGTAGCTCGTGCAGTCCGTCCGTTGCCTAACTGGAAATCTCCAGGGCCGGACGGACTGCACAACTTTTGGATCAAGTGGTTCCAAAGATCACACGCTCGTTTGGCGTCCCAGTTTCAATCAGCCTTAGAGTCAGGGTCGCTGCCCCAGTTCCTGACGACAGGAATTACCCACCTGCTCCATAAATCAGGTAGTGTTGCGGAGCCCAAAAATTATAGACCAATCACTTGTTTACCAACGGTCTATAAAGTTCTTACATCCATTTTGAGAGCTAAAATCAACCAACATATTGATAGTAATTCTATTATGTCTGCCTCTCAGAATGGATGTAGGAACGGGTCCCGCGGCACTAAGGAGCTGGTCCTCATTGATATGGCCATTAGCCAACAGGTTCGCCGCTCCCGAAAGAATCTGTCTACATGTTGGATAGATTATAAGAAGGCCTACGACTCTGTGCCTCATACATGGCTCATGAGGGTGCTGGAGTTGTATAAAATAGATGCAACTCTACGTACCTTCCTGATGTCATGTATGGGACACTGGAGAACGGTTCTTTGCTATCCAGGATGTCGACAGATCCAGGGGAACAGCGAACCGATAAGGATCGAGCGTGGTATATTCCAGGGTGATAGTCTGAGTCCATTGTGGTTTTGTCTAGCCTTGAACCCTCTCAGCACACTGCTGGAGCGTTCAGGTCTAGGCTATCTGTTGAGGAGAGATGGTCAGGTCATATCTCACCTTCTTTACATGGATGATCTGAAACTCTTTGCCCCCAACAATTTGCAACTGATGAAGCTACTGAAGGTAACAGAAACTTTCAGTAGCGCCATCAGGATGGAATTTGGTGTGGACAAATGTGCAGTCATGCATGTGAAGCGAGGGGAGATTATGGAATCCGTGGGAACTCAACTCTCGGATTCCATACACCTTAGATCCCTCTCCTCAACAGAAACTTACAAGTATTTGGGTATGTCGGAGGCATTAGGTATCAATACCGCAGACATGAAACAATCGTTGAGGGAGCGTTTCTTTGGCCGCCTGAATAAGGTGCTAGGCAGTCTTTTGTCAGGCGGAAACAAGGTGCGCGCCTTCAACGGTTGGGTCATGCCGGTTTTGATGTATTCCTTCGGCATACTCAAATGGACTCAGACGGAACTGGATGCCCTGGATAGGAGGGTCCGCACACTGCTGACCGCAAATCGAATGCATCACCCACGGTCGTCGGTGATGAGACTGTATATCCCACGGAAGTGCGGGGGTCGTGGCTTCTTAAATGCTAAGACCCTACACAACCGTGAGGTGTGCAGTCTCAGGGAATACTTCCTAGAAGCCGACGGGGAGATGCACCGAGATGTGGTCTCAGTGGACAAGGGCCTCACCCCGCTCTCCCTGGCTAACGAGAACTGGCGCAAACCTAAAGTATTAGACACTAATGACCGCAAGGTGGAATGGCAGGGCAAGGAGCTTCACGGACGCTTTTACCGGGCCCTACATGGCCCCGATGTAGACTTCTTACCGTCCGTATCCTGGCTGCGCTTTGGTGACCTCTTCGGGGAAACAGAAGGTTTTATCTGTGCAATAATGGACGAAGTTATGATGACGAATAACTACCGGAAATACATTGTGAAAGATGGCACGGTTGACATATGTCGGGCATGCCACCGTCCGGGAGAATCGATCCGACACATTATTTCTGGGTGTTCTAGTCTGGCTAACGGAGAGTATTTGCATAGACACAACCTTGTTGCCAGGATTATCCACCAGCAACTTGCTTTGAAATACAACTTTGTGGAATCAGAAGTGCCATACTATAAGTATGCGCCCGACCCAGTTCTCGACAATGGTCATATCACGTTGTATTGGGATCGACCTATCACCACTGACAGGACTGTTGTTGCCAATAGGCCTGACATTGTGGTGATAGATCGATTGGAGCGTCGCACAATGATTGTTGATATAACGATCCCGCATGACGAGAACCTCGTGAAAGCAGAGAAAGATAAACAATTCAAATATCTAGATCTGGCTCGCGAGGTTGTCGACATGTGGGACGTGGGTACAGCAGTCATTGTGCCGATAGTCGTGTCGGCCAATGGCTTAATAGCCAAGAGCCTCGACCAACATCTTAGGAGGCTCTCGCTTGGCAGCTGGATCAAGGGCTTGATTCAGAAAGCAGTACTTCTGGACACGGCACGTATCGTTAGGAGGTTCCTCTCTCAAGAGCCCTGACCACCGGCAGCTCGGACCCTGTTCCCAGCGCTGGTGGGCTACTGTTTTTTATATTTTTAAATGTTTTTTATGTAGTTTTATTAAGAAATATTTAAAAATGTTAAAAATATGTATTTAAATGAATAAATGAATATAATATAATATATAATCTATGGCTCGGACGTCAAAGTGACGTGACGAAAATATTTCACCCAACCGATTTAATTAATTATTTTCATCAATTTACTCCATATTTACCAAGAAATCGAAACCAAACAGCTAAATAATGAATAAAAATTTGATACATTGATTTATTACTTATGGATTGCAACAAAAATGAAAATTTTCTGAAAACAACTGTCAAAATGTCACCAAGTCACTCATCATAAGTCACCAATGATCACTAGAAGCCGAGCAAAACAGCATCAGGAGGCACACCCACCATCTCCGGGCTCGTCGCTCAGCTCCGCCTCGCAGCCGCCGGGACGCGCCACACCCGTTATAGTATTATGCTATACTTACGCTTCATATTCACCATTCATAATACTATTTATCATGCATTTTATTTGTTTATATATCTACACTCAGCAAATCGATTTAAATACGATTCTTTAACTTGGAAATAGCTGAAATAAAATATTATTATAATTTGCATGTTGTGATATTTACGTCAAGCGTCAAATTGTCAAACTGTCAGTTAGTTTTTTAATTCTCTTTCTGCTCAGTCTATGGTCTAGCTCTATGATTTCTCTTTTTGGTTTGTATAATTTAAATTATTTTTATCAATATGTGTTTAGCCATTATATTTTGTAGATTATTACGAGTGTTTACTAAATAACTTAATATTAAATTATATTATAAAATTATTTACGCACTCATGGATATGTCCTGGCCGACTACACTTGTCAGTTGAGATGATGGCGACACTAAGAAAACTAAGATTTGAAAAAGGAAGACTACTTTGGGAGAAACGAGCTGACGGACGGCTGAAGAGACGACTCTGGAATCTGATTTGAGGAGTATCAGAGAGCAGCTTGGTTTTGGCGGTGAGATTCTTAAACTGTCCAGGGGATCCAACGAAAGTTTCTCCTGGGACTTCTACTCCCGATGTTCGGAGGCTAACTACGTGCCTGTCCGTCTACTGGTCTCGCAGGGCTGTCCTACGTCTGGCCCTGAGTTCTGCACTGTCTTGCTGCTGAGCTGTCCTGGTGAACTCTGAGATCTGCGCTGCCGCCGTTTCTACTGCTTCAGAGCTCAATTTCAAGGTTACTCCGGTATCGACCTGCTACCCTGACGCCTGATCCCATTCTTACAGTGTGGTAAACTCATTATTGTCCATCTAAGTGCATAAACTTTAAAACTGAGTGCGTGCTAGGTAGTTTTTTATAACTAGCTGTATTTTTTATCTTTCTCCTCTATTAAAATTTAATTGAACAAGTCTGCTTATCCATTTATTTTAAATAGGAGCAAGTAGATCTGTTACACCGTGAGCATCGTGTCACCGGTCGCTGCAGTTGCGTCGAGCTCGAGCGACGAGTTTTTCTCCCCGCCGTCGACACCATCACCATCACCACGACGAGGACGACGACGAGGAAGAGGACGGCCACCAGCGGGCTTGGGACCTCGAGGCCAACAGGCTCCGAGTAGGGTCCCCGCTGCCGGTGGAAATGTGTCGCGCATTCGTTGGACACAGTCAATGAACGAAAATGTGATGCGCGCATATTATGGGGCTACAGAGGGAGGGATTAACTTGACTGCGTATCGTGGTCGGATGCTCCCTCTGTTTCAGGTGCTTGAGCCAGGTGTCAGCGCGTCGG
The DNA here is from genome assembly GCA_905147715.2 of Xestia xanthographa. Taxonomy (NCBI): domain Eukaryota; kingdom Metazoa; phylum Arthropoda; class Insecta; order Lepidoptera; family Noctuidae; genus Xestia; species Xestia xanthographa. The sequence continues at coordinate 3,815,226 of LR990661.1, read as the reverse complement.
CACAACGGCTGTCGGATCAGGTGCGAGTCATCCAGCGTAACCATATGTTGGATGACACCGTACTTGATCGACTACGCTCCGAATCACGGAGTAACCTAGTTACGCCTGCTTCGCCGTTGATCGCAGTACAGATACAAAATGTATCCAGTGCGCCGTCGCGATCCGACCGAGATGGTGAAGAGGATGATAGCGAAGTTATTTCCGTGAGTACCCAGTGCAACGCACAATTGAGGAGCGCTTTGGAGAGTGCGTTCCGGGAGTACCGTTCCACACCGCCTGAACTTAGACCACGTCTACCTCGTTTGCCTATGCACAACAAAAACAAGGCGCTGGTGTGTGCTCTAGATTCGCAGCTGTCAAACTGCTTTGACAGCAGCAAAGACCTCGCCGATACTCACTCAATATTGTACTGTGGAGCTATGGCGGCATGTCGTGTAGCTCGCGTCAAATTCCCCAACAACGACAGAGCTACACGACCAAAATTAGCTGCTCCAGCTTGGCAGTGTAGGATTGAGCGGCGTATCGGTGAGGCTAGGGCACTCATCGGCAAGTTAATCTGCTTCAGGGAGGGCAATACTCGTCCTAGAGTGATGCGCTTTGTGAGGCGGGCATTCTCGGGAACTGATATTAGTTTTCGAGATTACTTAGCCCGCGTCGCAGAGCGTATCGACTCCCTGAAGCAGAAGATCTGTGCATGGGCAAGCCGTATTCGTCGGTACAAGCGGCGAGTGGAGCGGTACACTCAGAATCGCACATTCCAAAGCGATGAAAGGTGGGTATATAGGGCTTGGGAGCGACCGGACCAAGGTGTGACTGACACGCGTCTGCCGGATGATAGCGCCATATGTTCATTCTGGCGCAGCATCTGGTCGGTGCCTGTCAGTCACACTGAGGGCGATTGGACCCGGGAGGTTGAACAAGCGTGTTATCCAATACCAGAAATGGGGGCAATCATCATCAGCCCCCAAGACGTAGCTCGTGCAGTCCGTCCGTTGCCTAACTGGAAATCTCCAGGGCCGGACGGACTGCACAACTTCTGGATCAAATGGTTCCAAAGATCACACGCTTGCTTGGCGTCCCAGTTTCAATCAGCCTTAGAGTCAGGGTCGCTGCCCAGTTCTTGACGACAGGAATTACTCACCTGCTCCATAAATCAGGTAGTGTCGCGGAGCCCAAAAATTATAGACCAATCACTTGTTTACCAACGGTCTATAAAGTTCTTACATCCATTTTGAGAGCTAAAATCAACCAACATGTTGAGAGTAACTCTATCATGTCTGCCTCTCAGAATGGATGTAGGAACGGGTCCCGCGGCACTAAGGAGCTGCTCCTCATTGATATGGCCATTAGCCAACAGGTTCGCCGCTCCCGTAAGAATCTGTCTACATGTTGGATAGACTATAAGAAGGCTTATGATTCTGTACCTCATACATGGCTCATGAGGGTGCTGGAGTTGTATAAAGTAGATGCAACTTTACGTACCTTCCTGATGTCATGTATGGGGCAGTGGAGAACGGTTCTTCGCTATCCAGGATGTCGACAGATTCAGGGCAACAGCGAACCGATAAGGATCGAGCGTGGTATATTCCAGGGTGATAGTCTGAGTCCATTGTGGTTTTGTCTGGCCTTGAACCCCCTCAGCACACTGCTGGAACGTTCAGGTCTAGGCTATCTGTTGAGGAGAGATGGTCAGGTCATATCTCACCTTCTTTACATGGATGATCTGAAACTCTTTGCCCCCAACAATTTGCAACTGATGAAGCTACTAAAGGTAACAGAAACTTTTAGTAGCGCCATCAGGATGGAATTTGGTGTGGACAAATGTGCAGTCATGCATGTGAAGCGAGGGGAGATTATGGAATCCGTGGGAACTCAACTCTCGGATTCCATACACCTTAGACCCCTCTCCTCAACAGAAACTTACAAGTATTTGGGTATGTCGGAAGCATTAGGTATCAATACTGCCGACATGAAACAATCGTTGAGGGAGCGATTCTTTGGCTGCCTGAATAAGGTGCTAGGTAGTTTTTTGTCAGGCGGAAATAAGGTGCGCGCCTTCAACGGTTGGGTCATGCCGGTTTTGATGTATTCCTTCGGCATACTCAAATGGACTGAGACGGAACTTGATGCCCTGGATAGGAGGGTACGGACACTGCTGACCGCAAATCGAATGCATCACCCACGGTCGTCGGTGATGAGACTGTATATCCCACGGAAGTGCGGGGGTCGTGGCTTCTTAAATGCTAAGACCCTACACAACCGTGAGGTGTGCAGTCTCAGGGAATACTTCCTAGAAGCCGACGGGGAGATGCACCGAGATGTGGTCTCAGTGGACAAGGGCCTCACCCCGCTCTCCCTGGCTAACGAGAACTGGCGCAAGCCTAAAGTATTAGACACTAATGACCGCAAGGTGGAATGGCAGGGCAAGGAGCTTCACGGACGCTTTTACCGGGCCCTACATGGCCTCGATGTAGACTTCTTAGCGTCGGTATCCTGGCTGCGCTTTGGTGATCTCTTCGGGGAAACCGAAGGTTTTGTCTGTGCAATAATGGACGAAGTTATGATGACAAATAACTACCGGAAATACATTGTGAAAGATGGCACGGTTGACATATGTCGGGCATGCCACCGTCCGGGAGAATCGATCCGACACATTATTTCTGGGTGTTCTAGTCTGGCTAACGGAGAGTATTTGCATAGACACAACCTTGTTGCCAGGATTATCCACCAGCAACTTGCTTTGAAATACAACCTTGTGGAATCAGAAGTGCCATACTATAAGTATGCGCCCGACCCAGTTCTCGACAATGGTCATATCACGTTGTATTGGGATCGACCTATCACCACTGACAGGACTGTTGTTGCCAATAGGCCTGACATTGTGGTGATAGATCGATTGGAGCGTCGCACAATGATTGTTGATATAACGATCCCGCATGACGAGAACCTCGTGAAAGCAGAGAAAGATAAACAATTCAAATATCTAGATCTGGCTCGCGAGGTTGTCGACATGTGGGACGTGGGTACAGCAGTCATTGTGCCGATAGTCGTGTCGGCCAATGGCTTAATAGCCAAGAGCTTCGACCAACATCTTAGGAGGCTCTCGCTTGGCAGCTGGATCAAGGGCTTGATTCAGAAAGCAGTACTTCTGGACACGGCACGTATTGTTAGGAGGTTCCTCTCTCAAGAGCCCTGACCACCGGCAGCTCGGACCCTGTTCCCAGCGCTGGTGGGCTACTGTTTTTTATATTTTTAAATGTTTTTTTTTATAGTATTTTGTATAGAAATATTTAAAAATGTAAAAGACATGTAATGTACTAAATAAAGGGAATAATAATATATTTATTTAATTTGACAACATTGGTCCACTGGTTTGTACACAAACAAACTTATCAACTAAGGGTTAGTATTTATTAACTAAGTACATAATTATTTCTGTTATTTGTCATCCCTGCCTCACGAGCAACCACCGCATTAAGCATTAAGCATTGAGCATTGAGCATTAAGTCCGCCTTTGTACGTTATGTGCATAAAGTTTTAATAAATAAATAAATAAAAATGTTCATAAAATGAAAACTACTGGGCCAAACTATTTTAAATTTTTATGGGACCAAATGGCAACTATTCCGCATCAAACTAAAAAAGAATCACGTAAATCGGATCATAAATCTCTGCATAATCGGTGTACATACATTAAAAAAAAAAAACCGATCGAATTGAGAACCTCCTCCTTTTTGGAAGTCGGTTAAAAAAGTACCGGCTTTAGTACTAGGTTTAAACCATGATCTTGAATAAACGTTATTACAAAACGAAGTTTATCGCTAGTCCTAGAACTATCTATGGTACCAAAGTTAGACCATCGTGACCCCTAGTTTAACTATGGTACTAAATTGTCAACTCGTTTTTTAACATATTTATATTGGTTTTCGTCGAATTATCTTCAAGTATTTTAGCCGACTCGGCAATAAGTTGACGCAGTATAAATCCTAGAATGAAATTTGTATTAATGTAAGTAATGTGGCATAGGTACATGGTTTAGCTTATTGCATCAATTACTGGGTGTAGCTGTGTCCGTAATCTAACATGTCAGTTATCACTAACCTTTTCTTCTGAACTCCAATTTTCACCTCTTTTTTTCTTTGGTTAATCCATTTTTTTTTTAATTGAATGCACACACGATCTCACCACAAAGAATACTGTGCCCAAAGAACTGTGCCTTTACTTGTATTATTACTCTTGAAGTGAAACCGGACATTTAGTTTATTATAAGATGTAACATAAATATTTCGATAACTCTTCTCTTCTTCTTCCTGGCTTTTATCCCAATTTATTTGGGGTCAGCCCTCCTAGTACTTCTGCGCCACACCGCACGGTTGTGGGTTGTCTCTGTCGTTGTGATGCTCGCTGTCATGTCCTTCGCTATTGTTCGTAGCCAGGTTATTGGTGGTCGTCCACGGCCTCTTTTTCCGTCATGTATGTTCATGACTCTTTTTGTCATGTGGTCATCATCCCGCCTCATCACATGTCCGTACCAGCGCAAGCGGTTTTCGCAGAGCTTTTCCTGTATCTTTCCGACTTTAAAAGTACCACGGATATATTCATTTTTTAATCTTGTCAATTCTTGAAACTCCACCAGACCAGCGTAGCATCTTCATCTCTGTGGTGTGAATCCTTTGTTCATCCGTCTTCCTCATTGGCCAGCACTCAGATCCATATAGTAGAGCTGGTCTAACTGCTCTTTTGTATACATTGCCTTTGACTTTAATTGGCATACGGGAGTCGCATAGAACACCAGACAACGATCTCCATTTCAGCCAGGCTGCCTGAATTCTATTTTGTAGTATTTTCACCGAATGAATTGCGTCTGTGGTGCTAACACCGCTGGTAAATCCACACTGGTTTGGTGTTATGTTTGTTATTTTTGTTAGCCTTTTTACGAGGATACTTTCCCAGATCTTAAGGGTGTGAGAGGTTAGCTTGATTCCTCTATAGTTTCCACAGTCCGCAACATCTCCTTTATTCTTATAGAAATGTATCAGGTTGCTGGTTCTCCACATCTCTGGTACTTTGGTGGTTCTCAGAATTTCGTTGAAAAGCTTTGTCAGCCATGCTACACCGGTATTCCCAAGTTTTTTCCATAGCTCTGCCGGAATCTCGTCTGGTCCCAGGGCTTTCCTATTTTTCATCTTTTGGATAGCTGCTTTCACTTCCTTTGGTGAAATAATATCAACTGGTCCTTCAGCGCATGGCAGTGCTGTTAGCGGTTCCTGTGGAAACTCCTCGTTGAGAAGTGTTTGGTAATATTCTTGCCACCTCTCATTAATTTCTTTATTACTGGTCAACAATTTGCCGGATGAGTCTTTAATGTATTTGTTGCGTTTGATATCTTTTGTTTGATTATTTCGGAATTTAGCTAATTTAAATATCTCTGCATCTGTTTTTGCGTTCTCTAATTCTTTATAAAAGTGGTCGTTGGACAATGCTCTTGTTATGGCAACACATTTCTTAGCCCTTTTTTTATTATGTTGTATTCCAGGCGATCCGTGTCCATTTTTGTTTCCTGCCATTTCTTGAAAAACACTTTCTTTTCCCTTATCTGAGATTTAACATTCTCGTCCCACCAAGTAGGATCTTTATTGATCCTTAGTTTTCCTTTTGTCACACCTAAAGATGTTTTGGCGGTTTTCAGGCAAAACTGGTGGAAGTCGTTCCAGAGGGTGTTACTATCTTTTGGGTTTTGCAGCGTGTCTATCAAGTATGCATCTGCCTTGAGGATGAATGCAGTGGCTTCTGGCTTGTTTATGTTGTACCATTTTATGCGTGGTTCATATTTTTGGTAGTTCTGTTTTTGGTTCCAATTTGGTATTATCAAACAGCCCACAAGAAGTCTGTGTTGGGTAGTTAGTGGTTCCCCTGGTATAACTTTACAGTCCTTGAAATTCTTTAAAATGGTTCGATCGCACAGGAAATAGTCTATTTGCGAGGCCGAGCCACCACTTTTGTAGGTTATTAAGTGTTCGTCTTTTTTTAAAAAGTAGGTATTGACGATCGGGAGGTCGAATTGAGTCGCTAGATTTATTATGTCCTGGCCCTGGCTGTTAGAGGCACCGTACCCAAAATTTCCATGTATGACTGAGTTTTCCGGTGCTTTCATACCGACGTGTCCGTTCAAATCACCTGCTATTAATTTTCTTTCGTCTAACGGTATGGTTTTGTGACTGTTTCTAAATTACCCTAGGCTGATAAAATTTTCGTTTTTCCTAATTCATGCTAATATTAGTATTTTGGTCAGTTTCCCCCGAAGGGGAAAAGGTCGCGCCCCGCCATCCGCACGACCCTGTAGGCTTCGTCCCTGACTGGTCGGCCTCCCACTGACAAGAGGACTGATTCCCAATTTGGGGCTGCCCTGTCCCGTCCTTTGAGGCAAATGGACAGGGGTGGAATTCAAGGTGAAGTTAATATTGGGAATTCACAGTTAAACATAAATACATGAATAATAACAAATCTTAAAAGGCAAAACATCAATAAGGTATGTAGCTAATAAGACAAGAGGGCGCAAATATATGATATATGGTGAAAGGTTGGTAGGGAAACGTTACGCTTGCACTTAAGAAATTATTATTGATTAGTTCGTTACGTTACTTTATTTAATTCCAAACTAGATGCCGCTTTGAAAACGCAAACAAGCCCATGTCATTAACATGGAGCCGTTTTACAACGTTTGCCGTGTATTGTTAGACCTATACGCATAATTCTACTAAGAACTCTGCTACGAACGCTAACAACACACGTTCCCTATGCACTATTTACATGTCTTTCACAATACTAAGGCAATGGGTTGTGAGGCCATTACCATTGAGGAAGACAAGTTTTCAGTATTTCTAATTACACGCGTACTCTCGTTGATAAACCCCCTTACGGCTGCCTACCCCAGTTATTATATAATGACACAATTTGCACAAGCGTATCGTAGACTCAGTCTGTAGCAGAACATATTACAATTGCCATTAGTGAACACCGAAGTGGTAATTGTTTCGTCACCTCTCACTCCTCTAATCTGTCCCATGTCGTAATTACGTGTCTTGCTAAATAGTGACGATTCAGAAATAGGGCCTGTGGCGGCCGGGGTTTGGGTTTTAACGAGACACGGGCCCTAGCGCTCCTCAGAACGAAGCTATCAATTTAATTTATGATACTTTAGGGAGCCTACCCCTCTCCCAGGAGTGTTGTCACCAAAGACATTGAACATTTTCTGAGCTAGACCTTTCAGGAAGCAGTATTCATCAGTAGCGTTTGATTGATTTGTAACACAGGTACAACCTGGTATTATAATACTGAACAATATAATTTGTTTTAATCAATCTGCGAATACTATGGTGCTGTCTACACCACTGGACAATGTAGTTTGTTCTAATCAAAATACGAGTATTACGGTTCGACCGCCCATTTGTAGTGAGTCTGATATTAGTCAATATTCGTCATTGGTCAGGTGTCAGGCGGCTGTCGCCGTCTCCCTAATATCAAACGCCGCTTCTGAATATTTGCTTAGGTATGGAGTAGGACGTGGACACATAATAACTTTAGAGATAATAATATACATTTTGATGACGTGAAGCGATCGCTCCGTCATGCTGAAATAAATGATTATTATCAGCTCTTCCGCGCTACCGTCAAACGGCAATTTAAACTAGAATTTAATTGTAGTAACACTCACCAAGTGTTCATTGAAGACGGTCAATCTATAGCTCACACTTTACCAGTTTCGCCTTCGCCCACGCACTGCTACTTACTCTGCCACCTCTCTTCACGCTTCGTTCTCACTCACTTTGACTAACCTTATTACTACTGATTATATTTAGCTTATAAATATTAACCGCACTCTCTTAACAGACCGCGGGGACATGTGCATCTTGGTATCAAGACTACGCCAATTTCACGAGCCTAATCTAGGACGTCCTAGTGCTTTAACGACTCATACTACGTTAGACTAAACTGGGCTTTCATCCCAACTACATTTAACTTATCCAAATGTCGCACTCTCGCGCCAACACACTTAAACCTAGACTCGTGGTATTTTACCAAGTCCTCCTAACTTAACTAAAATATATATCGTCCGGACTCTTTCGCTGTGTAAACTCCACTGCCCTTTCATCAGGCATCATCTCCCGAATCTCTCCCCACCGTTACTTCAGCCCCCGGCCTGCCTCGGCCACTATCAGCCCGTTTTCCCAGAAATCACGCACTTCGTTCATGCTTTTTGTGAGTCTTTCAATTGTTTTAAGGGTCCGTCTGGCCAAAAACCCATAGCCAGAGTATATTGCAAACACGTGTTGTTTTGCTATTAAGAGCCGCTCATAAAAATAGGATATTTTAACGTTTCTAAAGAATTCTTTGAAATATTTCTTTTGGCCGGTTCTTATCGTGTGTTTACAAGAGGCGTCCGTCGGTATCCCGTCGTCAAACCATAAAATATAAATTTAATGGATTTGTAAGTGGCAGATGTCGTGAGTTTGTTTTAAAATAAGAATCAAGACTAAGACATTTGCTGATTAATTAAGGGTACGTGACAGGTAGTCACAGTTTGTAGAAGGTCTTCTAGGCTTCCCCAGAAAAGATCTTTTTCTTCATTATCACATCCCATTTGGGGGGCATATACTGAGACTACATTTAAAGTTGGTTGGTTATCAAGAGCTAATTTCACGTACATAATTCTATCACTTATTCTTTCTACTTTAATGATTCTTTGTTTTAGTGTTTCGTCGAGCATGATGCCAATCCCGTTCCTAGTTGTTGACGTGCCGTTATACAATAGTTGATAGTTCATACCAATGTCCCTAGACTTTGAACCTTTCCACTTGAGTTCTTGTACACAACAGATATTAATATTTTGCCTATGTAGTGTATTCGCCAGTTCTTCGCTGCGTCCGGTCAGGGAACTGATGTTCCATGTGGCTATGCGCATGTTATTTGCGCTGCGTCTTGATTCGTCGCTTGCAGGGAACGCCTTAGCATTTTTCGCCTGTGATCGCATCTGACCGTCGCTTGAGGGGGACGCCCTAACCGTTATACTCTTTCTCTTGTGTTGTGCTTTCATACTAGGAGATTATTTTATGTTGGCAATGTGTGTTTTTACAGCCGGTTGCCACCTGACGCCAAGACTGTCACCCTCTTCTAGGGTGCAAGTGCCGCCGTTGGCTCATTTTGAGCTCATTCGCCGCCATCTCTTCTGGAGTGCTCCAGCCTAAGCACCCAACACTGTCCACGACCTCTACTCCAAATATGTTGAAGAAGCCCGCAGCAGGGGTTTGATAACGGAGTTTCTTTCTCCAGCCTGTTGGTCCGCGGGAGGTATTTTATTTCCCTCCTACCCGGCGTGGCCCCGAGCATTCCCCTATCCGCCACCTGGGGACGCGTTCTCTAGGTGTGAGGCTCACCCGAGAACAACATAAGAACAACATATAAACATTTCGATAACATCACACGAATTACGCGCGCCGCCCAGTTCACTCCATTATACGCACTAGCTCGATAGTTGTTCAAAAACAGAACAACTGGATTGATGCATTCAAAAAAATACAAGTCGGAATATTGAAATACCTTTAAATAACAAAACTTTATATTTTACCACTACAAATAACAATTTATAAAATATTTTTCCTTTAAATTACGTAACAATATTCTGTAAAAAGGAACGGTGCACAAAGCTACGCTGAACGAATGATTGAATAGTTTTAAATATTTTGTTGCTTATAATCTGTGGATTATGTTCAGACCAGGGACTATCTTTGGTACTATGTAGTCCTTTGTTGGTCTACGATTTGTAACACGAAACGTTAGTACCGTAACAATCCTATACCTTTTAGTCCTGGTTTAAACCTGGTACTTATTGGAAGTTTTATAATAAGACGGATTATATTTTGCAAGAGGAGGACGTTTTGGACGAGTTTGAAACCGTTGAAAGACTTTTGCGAACTCCTCGTTTGTATTCCACCAGACGACACACACTACTTCACGAAGTTCGGTGAAAGAGCCTTCCTATCAAGGTTTCTTTCCTTTTTATTTAAATCCATTACATTTAATTTAAAAACTCTTTCAAACAAACAAAACTTCAATAGTTCAAACACCACAGATAATTTGATGGTTTTAAAGAACTGTCATTTCAGGTATAATGCAACCATTTTAAGATGTTTCGCATTTGTACGGTTTTTTACCCTATTTGTTGACTGTATTATAATCATTCGGTCTTTCATTCCTAAAACGCTCGTTTACCTAACCGAGCTAGAATAAGTTGTAGTGAACACCAAAATTCCGGCTTTGTGTTTAAACAACTGTTTACGTTTAGCGGGCCGATTACGAAACAGTCGGTTATTTTACTATTGGTGAACATGTCCCTAAATGTTTAAAAGGAGAAGTTCCTAGTGAAGGGTGAGGTTTATTTAAATAGTTTTTAAGCATGTTAATTATTAGAATGAACGGTCGGTGAACGTTTTTCATTCACCGGTAATAGTACATGTCTGCTAAACCTTTCGGGGAAAACAAAGGAATGATGGTATCCTTTATTAGGGATGATTTCTGACAAAAAAAAATGATTGTTTAGTCCGACAGTTAAATTATTAAAAATATTGGAAACGTGTTTTTTGTTTTATCAAGTTAATAAAAATTGACAAAGATAAAACGCACCAAACATCATGAGTGGGGGCTTGTGACGTCGCTTTCGATAAAATTGAACTCAAATATGACGTCACACACGCACTGCATCGTCTTAATTTTTTGTTTACGTGAAAAAAGAAAAAAATATTTGTCCAATATTTTTTGGAAATATATGTGACGAATTAATTAAATTGATGATTTTATCCAGTGTACTACTATTGTAACCACAATTGTAAACCTCTATTTTCCACCAAGTAGCGTGTCGAATAAATGTACCCGCAATTTTTTATCAGTTTCCGCCTCAGTGTGGCCAGATCGCAAGCTATTCCATAGCTGTTGCTAGTGCCTGTAGCTTGCAATAATTACTTTTCACCAGGCACGAGCGCAGCGCCGGCTGACGCGTGACGCGACGGCACAAAATAAAAACTCAGTTCTTTTTTCAAACTATTTTAACCCCGCTCGTATATTGAAATGGAAAAAATGTAGCTATTGATGAAATATTCAAACATGGAATACTAGATGAATTTCATAAGAGCTTGTGACCGCAAGTTGTCAAAGCAAAGCTTTTACCATGCAACCTCTGTGAGTTTGGTGAGTTTTCAATCACAGTGACGTTTGTTGACAAACGCCCTTTGATAAAATGTAATATTTTTATTTATGTAAGCAACACGACATGTCGACCAGAGAGTATATAATCACTACGTTTAATGTCAACGTTTAAAACTCATTTTGGCGTAGCTCAAAAAACCGGCCAAGTGCGAGTCGGACTCGCGCACGAAGGGTTCCGTACCATTATCTATACATTAGACAAAACGGCAAAAAAATCACGTTTTTTGTATGGGAGCCCCCCTTAAATATTAATTTTATTCTGTTTTTAGTATGTGTTGTTATAGCGGCAACAGAAATACATCATCTGTGAAAATTTCAACTGTCTAGCTGTCACGGTTCATGAGATACAGCCTTATGACAGACAGACGGACAGACGGACAGACGAGAGAGTCTTAGTAATAGGGTTCCGTTTTTACCCTTTGGGTAAGGAACCCTAAAAATGAACATACAAATAACACGAGAAGAGGACTTGTTTTAATAAGTTGTAACATAACATAACATTACGCTTGTAATCCCCGAGGTGTTATGTAGAGGTGTAATAGTACACCCACATTTCGCTAGTCATATGTCCCATGATAGGGCGAGACTATTCCCATTCTCAGACCAAATAAAAAGGTAAAGACGGAACTCTGCGAACAGCAATCTGAAGCCCGCCAAATTACGTTTCGCCGTGTACACACAGACCAACAAGAAGTTAAAACAAAAAAATAGTAGGTTTATGAGTAAGAAACCTCTTTTCACATGCTTCGGCTTAGCTTATAGTCGGCGCCAAGTACCTCCATAAACCGGTAGCGAAGAGTTAGCATCACCTAAGGCGGTGGAAAAGTGTTTGAAAGCTTTCACAATACCTTATGGCACAATGTATGGTACCGGCTACATCATCACGTGATCACTTGCTCCAAGAAACACGCGCGTGTATCCATCGCGTGAGTTCACAGCGTTAATTTGTGGCATGTCTCAGATTTTTTTTTAATTTTTTGTTGCAAGCTTTTTTTGCCTTGCCTTGTTAGTTAGTATGTATTGTTCAACCAAAGTTAAAAATAGTCGAAATTATAAAAAAACTAGTATTTGCGTGGGTGCGCGAGCTGCGCGCAGCTCGCGTGTTGTCGTGTTCTTGAGAAGTATTCCTTACCATCATAAAATTTTGAGAATCCATAGGAATCCTTAAAATAATTGGAAAATCCGTTACAACTACCCCTATATCAGTATGAGAACCCTTAAGAACCCCTAAAACGTTCCAAAAACTAATTCAATTTAAAAAAAACCTAATACAATCTAAAACCTTATTCTAACTCAGACCTTTTCCCATTAAAAAAAACAGTCCCTAAAGTTTGCTTGTCGTCGCCGCTGAGTTACGCTTCACCCACTCAACCTTCGTTACTCTACGGAGGTCGCCGGCTCGCTTCGCTCGCCACCTCCCTCCTTCGCTCCACTCGGTCTCGCAGGTTCGCTCCACTCAGAACCTACCACCACCGGTCAAGTTTCGACGCCTACTATAATATTTGTTCAAACACATAATGGCTATCTCTGACCGTTACGAAGTTATAGCCCTTTTATTTTTAGGGGAGGTTGGGGAGCGGATACCCTCCGTATACAAATTTAAACGCTCCTCAATAATATTTTGTAGTAAAAATCAAAAAGCCGCTACGTGTCCTAGTTTCCGAGATACGATGGGGGGAGGGGTGAAGGGGGGGAGAGTGAGGAGTTTTGAAAAATGATTTTGACTAACTCTAGGCCCCTTCTTACGAATCAGAAAAAAAAAATGTTCCAAGTCTGTCAACTTCCGAGATCCGCCTAAAGGGGGTGAAAAGGGGGGCAAAGGGGGCAACTTCGAAAACCGGTTTTTATTTTTCCGAGCCTCTATACGAATCTGAAAAAAAAATGTTCCAAGTCTCTCAACTTCCGAGATCCGCCTAAAGGGGGGAGAAGGGGGAAAAAGGGGTCAATTTTGAAAACTGGTTTTTATTTTTCCGAGCCTCTATACGAATCTGAAAAAAAAAATGTTCCAAGTCTCTCAAATTCCGAGATCCGCCTTAAGGGGGGAGAAGGGGGGAAAAGGGGTCAATTTCGAAAACTGGTTTTTACTTTCCCGAGCCTCCTCTATACGAATTTGAAAAAAAATATGTTCCAAGTCTCTTTGTTTCCGAGATACGATAGGGAGGGGGAGGAAGGGGGGTGAAAAGGGGAGGTTTGGCACTTTTCCCATACTCGCGGGAGTTACTTGTTTACGAATCTGTCAAAATATACCCACCTCTCCATCCACCATCAGGGAGAACAATTCTGTCAGTGAGTCAGTGAGTGAGTGGTAATCGAGCTTTATATAGTATAAAGTGAGAATTCGTGGGACGCCTGGCAGATGTGAAACATTGAAATTATTTTGTATAAGTAATATGCTTAAAAAAAAGTCAATATAAAAAACAAACACATAAAATAAAAGAAAATATAAACAAAATGAATCGATTCACAAAAAGAAAATCCTTAGGCTGGATTCGAACTCGGGTCACGAAATTGTAACGCTATGCTCTGTTGTTGTTAAAAAAGCGTGTCAAATATTTAGATCTTATGCTGCTCCAACAGGTCGGTAATGTTCAGGATTATTCGGGCCGGCCGACAATCACCACGGCAAAAGCGTCGCGACGCGACACTTTTCATTTGTTTTTTTGGGTTGTTTCACATCAAAATGATTTAAAAAAAAACGATTTTTATACCGAGTTCAAACCTAGGACGGTTATTATTCACCTTAAACCCGACTGACCACCGGATTTATTGTTCCTTTGGATTGCCCCACTTCGCTAAACTATTGATTTGATATGATTTTCAGCCGCCATAAAAATATTTCCACAGATTAACGGTACCTCCCGTACTATAATGAAACAGCTAAAAATACACTATATCACTCAATACAAATGTAGATTCTCATCAACAAATTGTATTGAGTGAAGTATTTTTAGCTTCACTGATGAATGGAAGTTTGTCGTCATTTGTGACATTTATAACCTTTGTGTTAGTTTTTTTTTAACATTTGTGTCATTTTTAACCTTTGGGTTAGAATAAAAATACCTGAGTATTATTATAATTTTGGAGAGTAACACAATAGGTTTTCCAGCCCTTCATAATTTATTTCGGTAGAGAATTCTCAATTTAGTATTTTAATGTTGATTGTTTGAGCGCACATAAAACAAATGAACTAAGTCCCTGTTTTGAATTGAGAACTAGAAATTGTGAACTTATCAAACGTGCGATGTGCACACCATTCCAAAGATAGCTGTATATGTAGTTTTCTCCTATACACGTCCATGTATGACTGCACAGTTTGACTATATAGATAAAACTTCGCATGCATAACGTATCTTCTATGGCGGGCTTTTAAATAGTAGCGGTGATAACCTAGTGGTGTGACAGTCGATGTCGGACTACCAAGTCATAGGTCTCGAGTTCGAACCCAAGTATAAGATTACCAGTGTGGTCTCAAGGAAGAAAACAAGCAGCGTAACGACTAACCACTTTATTTTATAAAAAATTAACTAACTCTAAACATCGTTACATCTCTTTTTAAACTGAATCGAACAAAGACATTTCAAAGTGGGGTCGCTCCAGTAAGCGCAATTAACGTCACTACCAGAACTATTTTCTAAATAATTTTATACAAAACTACAGACTTCCTTTTAATAAACGGATATAGAATTAATATTTATTTTCTACCGGAAGTCCGCCGTATAATCAAATATAAGATAAGTAGTCTATAATATTTGTAATAACCCGTGATATTATTCATAAAAGCCTATAATATTTATAAAAACTAAGACAAGACACGCACATCTGATTTTTCGGATTCATGTGCGTATTGTATAATTATTAGTTTCGGTGAAGGAAAACATCGTGAGGAAACCAAATCAGCATGCCTGAGAGATATTTCTCGATGGCATGTAAAGCCAAGTCAAAGGCATAAAATCTCTGACACCAGGTTAGACAATAACCACAAAAAAAAAAAAATAGTTTTGCATTTTTCGGGCTACATTGAAGGAATTACGTTACGTAATCATGCTAAAGTCTGACAAATTCTCAACTACATTTTGGAATCAGAAACTAGGGCAAAATCTTGTTCTAAATTTAGAAGGTTTATATAACCGTTGGTTGTACCTATTCCTCCCATCATGGGAGAGGCATAAGTCCAGCAGTGGACGTTATGGGCTGTTGTTGTTGTTGTTGTACCTATACATGTTATGTAATCCGAATATAATCCGTCTGGCGTCTACATAATACGTGTAAATTATGGCAATGCGAACGCTCAGTGTGCTTAGCTGTTAATGGCAGATCCAATAACGACAGATAGCTTATGAGTATCAAGTACAGCATACGGAATTAGCGAGAGTTGGTCGGTATTGCTTTCGAAATGTGATAAAAAGTATGAAAATTCATCCCCTCAAGGGCTATATATCCCTCAATTGGCTTAGCATGATCCTCCGTTACGCCGAAAATACTGCAGCATTAATTTTGAAATAATTATATAGTAAAGTTGAGGATTAATGCTAAGTCCTATGTGTGACGAAAACACGATTCCATAAACTTTTCTCGATAGAAAAAATTCCAAAGTTACTACCAAATCGAACAATAAACCGCTGGTATTCAAAAAGTACTTCAAATTAGATCATGAAATTTTGCATACTAACTGAACTAACTATAAAGCAGGTCTCATGTGTTTTATTTTTTAGTCCAATAAAAAAAAACACTCATTTCGCACTATTCGGCCGCAGTGACTGACGTAACAACCGCTTTGTGCAAGCTGATTAGAACTTTATTCTAACAGTATTTCAAACGAGGTTTGAACCACCACAAATAGAGTTTCTAATTTTAGGGTTGGAAAAGCCTTAATTTCCTTAAAACTTTCCGATGGGAAATCCTATCAGGCACAGGGCTGGTCACAGTGATATTTTAGAAATGATAACCAAAGTCAGGGATAAAAATTGAGTTGATTAAGAAAAATATCAGGCACGTTATAAATAAATAAAAAATAAACACTAACTTTGAAATAAGAATAAGAAAAGTTTCAGCGCCTAGTTCTGTTTGGTATAATATAAGTATTCTACTCTTCTCGTTCTGAAGGCCTTTTATTTAAATACTGGAACCTCAGAGTACCAGTAGGTACTTATTAGAAGGTTTTAATTTCAACAACAATGAACTGACAAGAAGATTTCAAGAAATTCAAGGAATCCCAAGTGTGTTATAGAGCTCTGACCGGACAAGCACCTTCAGCAGTACCAATTACTACATTTTCTCATTTTTCTGAGTGTGTATAAAACTTTTGGCATGAAATCGACCGTGTAACCACGTTCCACTAGAAAGCTAGTACCACCAGCTAAGTTTCTTATGAATTAATAATCTAGGTAAGTTGATACAATCTACTTAGGGCCTGCAGTCTCGACATTAGTACTTTTCACGAAACGTCTGGCCCTAGATACAGCATAATGCAATTCAAGTATCTTATCGGGTTTTATTAACGTTAGAGTAGTTCTTTCGAGTTTTATCAAATTATACGTATATATAGTACTGTAGTTGCCCATTCCCTAGCGTAGATCTCTATGGAGACGAAAGAGCAAGAAACTCCTCCTTTAAATCAAAATATTGTTACAAACTACTATGTTTAAACATTATTACATTTGTTTGTAGTATACAAATAAATCTAAAAATAGGTAATAATAAAATGCAATTTATTACACGTTCATACTGACATAGGATTACAATCTAGTTCTATATTGTTTGAAACAAATAAAAAATGGTGTAGGTAGTGGTCGTTAGGTTACCTTCGGTTTTTACGTTTATTTTAGGTCATTTATTAGGTATTGGTAAAGTGTAGGTAAACCTACTGCCACAGTCTGTACAAGGGTAATCTATGGGTCAATTACACCAAATAATCGCTAGATGTCCGGCGCGTTCAGTATAATAATGCCATCAGAATGTTGTTGAGACTTTTATCACTCGTCAGCTTATTTAATTCGACAGTTTCGTTGACAAGTTTTGCTGATTGAAAGTTGACAATGAGAGTCGAACAATTGTTTTTTTGGAAATTGAGACCGTGTCGAAATAATTAACTAATAATTATAAATATAATAAATATTGCTGGACATTACACACAGCGCCATCTAGTGCCATACTAAGCAACGAGGCTTGTGTCGTGGACACCAGATATTTGATATACTACATAAATACTTTTTGTTTGTAAATACATGCTTATTATACATATAAACATCCATGACTCGGAAACAAATATCCATGCTCATCACATAAACATTTGCTCCGACCGGGATTCGAACCCGGGATCCTAAGAACGTAAGGCAGCCTCACTACCGCTGCGCCAATCGGGTCGCCATGCCACCCCACGCAGCATTCCCCCCCAAAAAATGCATTACACACCGTTGTCGTAACCTCACAGGACGAGGGGAACACAGGGGATGACGTATTAACGAAAGTGAGAGAGGCGATAGGTGCGAAAGAGGGCTGGGTCACAATAGATAGAACTAGGAAAGGAAAAGATAGGAAGGTCATTATGAGCTGCAGATCCGAAGGAGATAGGCAAAAAGTGAAACAGAAGTTGGAAAGTGCTGGCAAAAATCTCGTCGTAGAAGAGGTGAAGAATAAAGGCCCTCTCCTGATGCTAAGGGACATCCTCTCAGTAAATACCGATGAGGATATACTCAAGGCATTCCGGAATCAAAACCGAGGGTTACTCCACAATATTAATGGCTCAGACGATAGGCTTGAAATAAAATATAAGCGTAAAGCTAGAAACCCGCACACCAGACATGTCGTCATCAGCACCTCCCCCACGATATGGAGGAGAGCGATTGAAGCTGGTGCTGTATATATCGATCTGCAGCACATTCGTGTAGTCGTGTGCGCACTGCTTGGGTTATGGACACAGCAAAAAATTCTGCTCAGAAACAGCCGATCTCTGCAGCCACAGCGGTGGCCCCACATTAGGATGGAGTGCATCGAGTGGCGGGCGGGAAGCGAACCCTCATGCCTAAATTTTATAGCCGCTAAGCACGAATACAGTGGTCATAACGCCTTCAGCACAGAGTGCCCAATCCGAAAGAAAAGAGATACCATAGCAAGAATGTCTGTAGCGTACTGCTAAGGGCAGCCAAAACGACAACTCTAAATACCCGGTGCTCCAAAGCAATTTACAGCGCAAAAAACTCGCTACGGAAGAGATGCTAGTTAAGGCGGTAAAAAGGAAAGCAGCAATAGCGCTATTACAGGAGCCATATGTGGGTGGGTCTGGTCATATGGGGCATATCGCGGGGTCAAAATCTTCCAAAATACTGGGTCAGGTACGGTCAAGGCTGCGATCGCAGTCTTTGACCCAAACATGGACATAACACAATATCCCGAACTCACCACGGACAACATCGCTGTGGTGAGTGTAGCCACGAAATTATGGAAACTCACATTGCTATCTTGCTACTTCGAACCAGACCTACCCATCGGACCATACCTGGAGCACATCACCAAAATCTTCAAAGTAATCAAAGCCAAAAGAGTAATAATTGGAGGCAACGTAAACGCTAAGAGCACCTGGTGGGGAAGCCAGCTGATCGATCACAGAGGAGGTGAAGTGACGGGAGTACTACATGAATTGGACCTTCAAATACTCAACAGAGGGGAAATCCCGTCTTTTGATACAATCCGAGGGAACAAAAGATACTCGAGCTATGTTGACGTGACGGCCTGCACTTCTGATCTGCTGGACCTGGTGGAAGACTGGACGGTGGTTGAAAACCTAACAAGCTCAGACCACAATGGAATTAGCTTCTGCGTTAGGCTGAAAAAGTCAAGTGGGGTAAGTGTCATCAGAACAACAAGGCTATACAATACCAAAAAAGCAAGATGGGATGAATTTCATGAGAAATTCAACCAGCTTAAAATTGATTATGAGCTCACAAATACCAAAGTCAATAAAATCAAAACAATAGACGAATTAGATGCATTCAATTAAAAATACAATAAAGCCACTACTGAGTCATGTAATAAAGCCATCCCAAAAAAAAAAAATACTGAGACACTTACCTTACCTTGGTGTACGGAAGAGCTTGCGAGGATGAAGCACGAAGTCACGACCAGAAAACGTAGAATCAGGAACGCCGCACCGATACGAAGAGCCAAAGTCTACGTGGAGTACCGGAAACACAAAGAGGAGTATGGGTTAGCAACGAAGAAGGCCCAGATCGACAGCTGGAAGGAGTTCTGCAGTGTTCAAGACAAAGAATCCCTATGGGATGGAATCTACAGGGTAATAGGGAGGACTGCGAAGAGGGAGGAAGACCTGCCATTGGTAGAAAACGGTAAGACATTGGACGCTAGGGGCTCAGTGAAGCTGTTGGCACTAACGTTTTACCCCGAGGACCTGGAAGAAATCCAGTACATCCAGTACGGACTCTCGCACAGAAGGTGAACCAGGAACAGGAGGGAGATACATAAGACCCACCGTTCAATAACTACTAGAACTATCGAAGTTCAGGATGATTCACTTACACAAATACATTTTTGTCTTATTTTAAAATCTATGCATTTCCTATCGACTGTACTTAGACTAACAAATTGAATAAAACTGTCGAATTAAATAAACTGACGAGTAGGGGAAACTGACCAGTGTTACGCAGACTACTGGCTACTGCAGTTCTGCAGAGCGTTTGGGGGTACATATGCGCAAGCTTGTGCCGATGGGTTTCACGCGATTGTTCGCTAAAAAAAAACATGAGGGGCAGTCTTTGGGGACTGCCGATGGAAGTGAAAACTATGTAACTTGTGAATTGTATCGTCGAGCTGTGTGTGCATTTTTTTATATTTGTGTGTTCATTTTCTATTTTTCCCATCCCCCTTCCACCTACTTTCCCCTCCCCTCCCCCTCCCCCACCCCCTCAACTTTCAGGCCTCGCCCCAGTCGTAGCACTGCTATGGGTTGTGCCCCACGCGCGCCTACTTGGTGCTACGCCGTAGCGGATGTGCTACGAGTGCTACGAAAAGCGTACGTGACGGTCACGCGAGTCCCATGATTTTTGTTAACCCAAAAAGTGCTCACCGCGCCTAAAGAAATTCTCACTTCAAAAGTGCTTTGCTACTCAGGAGAGTGAGAGTCAGTCGTAACAGCATCCTGAGAACTGTTATTTAGCGGACAGCTAATAGCTTTCCAACTGTATTTTTTCTTCTGCAGAGAATAATTGGTACTAACTCATTATATGAGTAGATAATAAGTTATTTAATATTAGGTTACTATGAATCTTTTTGTGTCAGAAATAAAATAAATTCAATTCAAAAAATTTGTATCAATTTTTTTTTACATTAAAATATCATCTAGTGATTTATTCTATAACAATGTCTGAAGCATTTGTATAAAATAAATTTAAATATCAAATATGGAACAAGTAAAAATAGAACAAGAGAACCCACACAAACTCCTAGGCCTTGGAAAACCTTTGACCGCTCCCTTGTTCAACATACAACAACATATCGTCTGGTAACATATAAAACCTCATGGAAACAATGACTCAGTATTGTAACGCCAGCACCCCTAGCCAAGTTGTCAATCTACAATCGTTAACGCTAGTAGAAAACTACTCAAACGAATGGGAATGACATCATCTCAACGTTAAATCACGTGATCAACACAAACGAATACAAAATTCGTAGACAAGTTTACATCGTCCACAATGATAGAATACAATGTTATCGTTTCTACAATGTTGGTCGCTAAACTCTTTGGTAGGAACGCTCACCATAGACTAAAGTGTAGGTTTTTTCTACAGACATTAGAGAACGAGCGATCGACTCGTCGTGTCAACTTGGCTACCAATTTAGCGCTTTCTACAATCGCTTACGCCGAGGTGTTTACGATTTTAAAAAGAGAAACGATACGAAACGTTTGTAACTTGGCTAGGGGTGCAGATGTCGCTAGCCAGCCGTTAAGCCCGCTGTCAAGCCCGCCACGCCTAGCCGCTACGTCACTTCCCCACCACGGGAGCCTAGCCCCGCAAAACTGTGAGCCGGGGGAGGTGAAGTAACCGCCAGCCAGCCAGTCTTATAAAAGCACGGAGCGATGATTTTGTGGACAGTTTTTGTGGACAATGAAAGTTTAAATAAATATTGCAGTTTATTTCTTACCACTGTCGTTATAGTACATTTGTACTTAAGATACATAAAATATGATACTACAAATTAATTTACCTACCGTTTATTTGAAGCTGTCATCGTCCATCTTTATTTTTACCCGACTACGGCGAAGCTAAAAGGAAGGGATACGATTTTAGCAGTCTATGTATGTACGAGTATGTATGTATGTTTGTATTTACGTATGCTCCTCCTTAACGCCTGAGCTATTCATCTGTCAATCGATTTTTTATTATGGCCCGGGTAACATAGGCTACATTTTAATGGACTTCAACAATAGGAGAAGTCGATTTTATCTTGTAAACCCCGATTTTAAAATAAATACGCCCTTTTTTTTGGGACTAGCCCGCCACACTATTCCCAAACCACTGTAACTCCTGAAAGCCAGAATCAACAGTGGCCACCAGAAAAGCGCCGAGACAATGAAGCTCGACGAAGTCCCAGATAATGAATTTAACTGTCTTGGATCCCGCAACAAAATTAATCAGAAAAGTATAGCGGAGGATTAGGAAAACACCGTAATTTCCACTTCTCTCCATATCAGCAGGAGACAGAACGAAACAAGGCCAATAGGCACAAAGGGACGTTTACAACTGGGATAGGCCCAGTTGCCTAGCACCACGGATAAAAATATTAACATTAATGGGTCCTAAGTTGTGAGCTGTTATATTTGATTCCAATAATAGTTATGGCAAAAACGCTTCAACGCACGGAAATTTGTTCTAGTTTCTACAAGGTCTGTGTAGTAAATAACTCCGAAATACTCCGGATGTAACCTGTACACTATCCAACATAATAAAAAATACCCCCTTATTAAATATCACCCTATGAACCGTCATCGGAAACGATTTATTCAAATCGTGTACCTCTAGAACACGATTTGAATAAATCGTTTTCTATGGAAAAAAAACCGGCAAGAAACTCCATGGTTAGCAACGAGACGATATACACCTCACTTTCCGGCAGTGATCGAGTAAAAGTTTACATTCTTGCTATAAATCAAAAATGTCGGAATGTAAGTACGTAAGGAGATGGATGGGTATTCTCCCACGATTTCGTCTAGATATGTTACTGAGAAAATATCGGATTAATGTACCGTGAAATAGAACAAAGGAAATTGTTAGGGTTACATTATACTTATAGGTATAGATTTATTGCTTGGTCACGAGCTACGCGCCAGAGGCCCTACTCCCTAACGCTTCGTCCGTATATTTGAATCTATCCATCCCTCTCACTCGAAATCATTTGCAGACGCGCGAGAGAGACGGATAGATCCGAATATACGGATGAAGCGATAGAGAGTAGCCCGATATGTGTTGTGACGGCCAGTGCGGAGAAAGCAGAGAAATTGCTCAAAGCCACGAGTCACAACAACTTGTGGTATTTACGCGAAGCAACGAAATACCACACGCGCGTGCCACTTAGCGCAAGACGCGTCGCAAGTTGCACCGCGTGAGGTCGTGGACGGGGCGTTACGCTAAGTTGCTCGTGTAGATACTTTTTGTTGTTCTATTTTAGCAGCGGAGTAAGATCATTGTGTTTTTAGTAGAAAGACGAATTTATGAAAAGATATTTTCGTCACATGATATTCTTAGATGTGGTTTCGTTTCGTCAGATTATTTTGTATATAAGTATCTATATATATAGAGAGAATTATGTCCTCAAACCCACGCACACGTCATCAATAGTGGAAATAGATAAGTTTTTGTGCAAGTACCTAAGCAATATTTATTTATTATTAATTTTATTTTTATTCATTAACATATACATTTGTTTTAAGAGGTAAAACCCAAGCTAACAAAAGTAAATTGCTAATTATTCAGTCCCAAGTAACGGATCTGGGTAGAAGCACAAATTACACAGTGGACAACAAACTAAGTGTCACCCTCTGGAATTCCGCCAAAGAGCAAGAAAATATGTATAAATTGCCAAATTGTTGTAATGGTATGTAATAAGTTTCAATTAAAATCTAACCATATACATCAACAAACAGAATTACAATTTTTCACTTTGGTCCTTCGAGCCGGATGCAACGTCATAGTATCTTAATAACCAAAAGGTCACGCACTTAGTCCTTCTTAAAACTGATTAGGTACTGGGAAAATAAAAGGATAATAAAATTGCTACCTAATTATTTCATGTACTAACAACTTTACGATATAAGAGAGGTTTCAAGGTCCTTTATAAACTCAATACTGAAGTAAAACATTCCTAAAAACTGGCAAAATATTACTTCTTATCGGAAAATAAAAATCTTGTCGCGGGACCGTAAAAGGTGTTCGACAAGGCGTGAAAAGGTAACAGACAACTAGAGTTAGGTGCCTACTTTCACATTTATAATCAAGTTTATTTCATAAAAAAATAAAATAGAGATTTTAATATTAACTTTACAACGTACGGTAACTTCGTCTTACGCCAAGACTTTGAAATTCCTTTAAAAAGGAAGTGTTGCCAGTAAGAAATAAGAAGAAAATAAAAACTAATAACAACATCGAGGCCATGGCGTCACTTTTATACTTACAAACAGCTCACAACAGTTTAACTAATTTAGTGTTCGTGGGGAATCTGTTCTTCAATTATGTTCTGTTTAATTTGAAAAATAATTAAACTTTGCTAAATTGTTTCAGCTTTATTTTTTTAAATATTTTTTTAAACATAATGCTTCAATTAAATGGTGAAACAACATAGACTTGTCGGATATAAATATTATCTAATTATAATAACTTGGATCGAATAAGTTCGTTATCGCTCAGTGGCCTCTCATCCACGAAGGACCTTCGTGGATGAGACTGGTGACTGTGCGTTCAAATCTGGAAAAGTAACAAAGTGACTTAAGCCGCGATTCCCTTGGTTGGTCTGTGGATGGGTGACCACCCATTACATACCGAGTTTTATCCGTGCCTCGGAAAGCACGTTAAGCCGTTGGTCCTGGCTGTCAATTGGTTTTTTGATAAAGTCGTTACAGGAAATCAAGTCTGATAACCAGTATCGTATTACTCAGTACTAAGAGGGTTGTGGAGGTCACATAGGCAGTCGCTCCATGTAAAATACTAGTATTCAGCTTCCAGTTAGACTGGAAGCCGTCCCAAACATAGTTGGGAAAAGGCTAGGCAGATGATGATAATTATGTTTTCTAAGTTTATCTTGGACATGACAGACATTAGTGAAGAAATACAACGTGAGGAAATTTCCAACAGAATTGCCAGCTTGAGCCAGCATAGTGGTTAATTTCCATTCCTTCTCTGTATAAAAAGAGAGCTTTGCCCTGCAGTGGGACTAAAGATATTCTGGTACTTATACAGGGTGTAACTAGATTCATCACGAAGCCGTCAACCAAGCATTCTGTACATCAAACTAAGTAACTTTATGCAAAAAATATTGCTGGGAAACGGCTTTTTTTGGGGATGAAAAATCATGTTTTGTGGTAGAACTCAATGTAACGCACTCAAAACATTGTGCTGATGGATGGATTGAAAAGTGAGAGGGTCGTGGAGGTGTTAAAAGTAAAAATCTAACATTTAAAACTTGTATTAAAAAAAAAAAAAAAAACTTGGCAAAAAGTTGGAACTTTTGACCCCCAATATGTTTGTAACTGAAAGGTTCGAAGGTATGTAAAACAAAAAAAATAATAGCAATGACAGAGAGAGCAAGTGCCCTCCGGCTTCGTTAAGAGGTTTTTATACCCTTTATAAAATAGTTCTAGCGAAATGTAGCCACAGTTCTATATCTATCTCCTCTGATTTCTTTCTCCTATCATTTCGTCGACACAGTCGTGATATTACGTAACCCAAACCATCACGTATCTTTTCGTAATTTGATCTACATGATCGCCATCTGACCTTGTCAACCTTTGGATACAGGACTCAAACTAGTTTATTTATCCCTCGAGAAAACCCGGAAAATGGTACATTTATTTGGAAAATCTGTACCAATCTGTATCTACTTATTATTCTGAGCCAAACCTACTGAAAGGATTGGTTCCCTAATGTAACGTTTCATAGGTCAGGTTTACGACAAACATAAACACACAATCTTTTATGTGTTTTGGCAGAATTTCAGTATGACATGACAAAACTTAAGTGAAGTGCAGATAGATTTTTTGCAAAGCGGAACAAAGATGTTCCCGTTCATAGTATTAATACTTGGGCAAACTTCATTCAAATATTGAATTTTGTAACAAGTAGCATAGTGCCTCTTTACTAATCTTTGCGATATCGAAAGCAAAAGTAAATTCCTACTTTACGTAGTCAAACTAACATTAAATCTACTTTAAAAGAAAACAAAACTAACAGTGAAACTTTTGGGAATCTTTAAATCAAATCATAATTTATTTGTTAACATAGGAAAAAAAACCGGCCAAGTGCGAGTCGGACTCGCACACGAAGGGTTCCGTACCATTGACTATATTTAGTATTTGTTGTTATAGCGGCAACAGAAATACATCATCTGTGAAAATTTCAACTGTCTAGCTGTCACGGTTCATGAGATACAGCCTGGTGACAGACAGACGGACAGACGGACAAACGGACAGACGGACAGACAGACGGACAGACAGCGAAGTCTTAGTAATAGGGTTCCGTTTTTACCCTTTGGGTACGGAACCCTAAAAAAGTACAGATCTTATGTTTGATGAACAGAGCACTATGTTATGCCAGGAGGCGTACAAAGATGGTCTGCAAATCTAGCTGAGGATTATTATTATTACTAACATATTTGAAAGTCCAATAGTTTATGTTATATTATTATATTATAGTTTATATTATAAGTTGTAACTAAACTAGAACAAACCAACCACGATGTCTTAAGCTCGCCATGAAGAGATTGTAAGCCGTATCACCACTTATCGAAGCGACACGCCTACTATAAAGCTACGTTTCCACCAAAGATGAGCGGCGATGTGTGTGGAACTAATCAATCATAGGGTAAGAATAAATCAAGCTGTGAAAAAGAATCTATATTATTGGTTACTTTCACACACATCCCTCGCTTCGCATTCTCGCTCATCTTTGGTGAAACCGCAACCTTAGACAAACATTCATCATCATTCATCATTTCAGCCGAAAGACGTCCACTGCTGGACATAGGCCTACCCCAAGTGTCGCCACATTGACCAGTCCCGTGCGACTCGCATCCATCGAATTCCCGCAACCTTCACTAGGTCATCGGTCCACCTAGTGGGAGGCGTTCCAATGCATCGTCTTCCGGTTCGCGGTCGCCCCTCCAGAACTTTTCGACCCCATCGGCCATCCGTTCTGCGAGCAATCTGCCATTTCCACTTGCCACTTAAGTTTGGCAATTCTTCGAGCTACTTCGGTGACCTTGGTTCTCTTGCGGATGTCTTCATTTTGACAAACATTCAGCATTAATAAAATTACGTCACGTTATTGAAATTTAAAAGTATTGCAAGCGCACAATGTAGTTTGTATCGCGTAGTTTTGGTTTTGCGGCTTGCTGGCTGTTAATCGCCTAGTGGAAATGCATGCTATTTGATGTAGGTATTCCATAAATTTCATTTTATTTTACCCCTCCGGAAAAAAACGTCAAAAATATCAAAATTTATAAACTTCGGGCTATAAAAAGTAAGACGAATGGGCAGATGTCTAAAAGTAAAAGTTATAAAGGATGAAGATTTTATACAAACTTGACGAAAGAAACTTTTTATGTAAACTTTATAACTTTTTAAGTATTTTCCGTAAAAGTGGAAAAACAATATCTTATCTTTCGTCAATTTTGGCAGGAAACGTCAGCGCCTTTTGAGAGTTCCTTATATTCACTGAAACTGTTTTATCTTTGCTCAGTTTTTTCCATTTTTCTACAAGTCTTTTGTTTTCCTTTATCAATAGAAATTAAAAAAAAGATGAATTATGAACGTCATTTTGAAACTGGGTATCTGGCAACCATCAAGGACATTTTCCAGTAACAATCGCTAGGATTTTGAAGAAAAGCATAATTCATTGTTTCTTTTATGTTACAAAAATGGTATAGGTACTCGACAACGTAAACATTTAATTAATTATATTTATTTAGTGATCAATATTTTTTTATCTGGATGAAGCCTAACAAAGAACAGTAATTAAAAAAATAATAATTCGGTAACATACAATAATTCAAATCAGTTAGGCAATACAAGTTTTAGATTAATGAAAGAATATTTACATTTTATTTTGTACCTAAATACAAATTGAAATATCAAAATTAATGGCGTCTGCGAGATAAAATTTTAATAGGACATCTAATCAATTTTCATCTCGCAGATATGACATATTATGTTGTTTTTTTTTATGCACCATTAACGCGCCTTCTTCTAAACTTGAATTAAGATATAATTTAAATATATAAGTTTAACATTTTTGATCTCTTCGATCACTTACGGATCAATTATTACACGCGTTTGCAAATGGTACTATTTCTCTTTTGGTTTGCATCGACGAATGGTACACGTATCGATCAATGACAGTGGCACAGAAACGCGAAAATGTGGGGATAGGCATGACGACAGTATCAAAATATTGCAAATCCATTTAGTCCGTCTGTTAAAGTTGTTGAGATGCGTGATTATGCAGGAAAAATGAAAATTAAAAACTGGAGCTGTGAAATGCGTATGTATTCCGAAGAACAAAGAAAAGCACAATTAACAATGTAGGTAGACTTAAAACTAATAAAACTAACGCTAAACGCCTGATGAAGTCTTCCTTGCAATAAGTAGCACGACGTTGAACTTGCTATAAGTTTCCTACTGAAAACATTTTGGTTTCTAAACCTGAACAAAAGTAATGGAAAATAATGGACACGTATTTTTTGTTTTTGTAAATCAATGAATATTGACAAAGATAAAACGCATCACAACTCGGGAGTGGGACTCGTGACGTTAGAACGCAATAAAAATTATACCAAGGCGTGACGTATTGAGAATTTTAAAAGGGATGTATGTTCGTCAATTTTGGTTCACGTTACAAAATAAAAAATACGGGCCAAATATTTTTTGATAATTATTTAACTGACGGACTAATTAGATTTTTTCAGTCGACAAGCCTATTATTATGTGTATGTGGCGTTATTAATGAGTACCTTTACTCCCAACGGATGATATCTAATGAGTAACAAATGAGCCCGCTTACTAAGACATACTATTATGTATTTTATAGAAATTGATCATTAATTACAGGCTTTCAGTTTAGGTTTCTGCGAATAGGGTCTTATATTAACTTAATTTTAAAGCTAAGTTTTGATCTAATATAATAACAAAACAAGCTGAAACCAGCAAAGTGTCTTATCTTAGCCTTATAACCTAGGTAGCCACCTGACAAAATATTATTGTGAATCTTGTTTGTACTTGACCTACCTTTAGGGCGAATTTCCTATGAATTACTAGGTCACAACACAATGACTTTGGAATTTCCTTGAAAATATTAAACAAGTAGTACCTAAATGTATCTAAAGGATATTCAATCTTGATTGTATTTCAGTTTATGGGGGAGTTGAATACGTAAGGGTAGCAACAAATATGACAAATAAATAAAGTAATTGTTTACTTTGACGTGAAGAAAATTTTGTTTTGTTTATTTGTGTCGCTTTGTGGAATAAGGATGATTCCTGACTAAAAAAAATATGATTCTGTTTAATCCGTCAGTTAGTTTAGCGAAAAATATTGGATACGCGTTTTTTGTTTTAAAAATTTATAAAAATTGACGAAGATAAACGCGTCTAATATCATGAGTGGGGGCTTGGG
The DNA here is from genome assembly GCA_905147715.2 of Xestia xanthographa. Lineage (NCBI taxonomy): Eukaryota > Metazoa > Arthropoda > Insecta > Lepidoptera > Noctuidae > Xestia > Xestia xanthographa. The sequence continues at coordinate 3,786,074 of LR990661.1, read as the reverse complement.
ACGTCACTTTCCGGTAAAAAACTTTTCAAAGAGTTTTCGACGCACTATATCCTCTTCATTTTTAGGGTTCCGTACCCAAAGGGTAAAAACGGAACCCTATTACTAAGACTTCGCTGTCTGTCCGTCTGTCTGTCCGTCTGTCCGTCTGTCCGTCTGTCCGTCTGTCCGTCTGTCTGTCACCAGGCTGTATCTCATGAACCGTGACAGCTAGACAGTTGAAATTTTCACAGATGATGTATTTCTGTTGCCGCTATAACAACAAATACTAAAAACAGAAAAAAATAATATTTAAGGGGGGCTCCCATACAACAAACGTGATTTTTTTTGCCCTTTTTTTGATAATAATGGTACGGAACCCTTCGTGCGCGAGTCCGACTCGCACTTGGCCGGTTTTTTTTTTGTTTACGTGAAAAAAGAAAATAAATAAAATATGTGTCCAATGTTTTTTGTAAATCTATCTGACGGACTAATTAGATTTTTTGTTGTCATCTACCTACACTATTGTTGTTCGCAAACGGATAAGCTGATTTCATTACGGTGCTTGAAGGAGTAACTTACACTGCCTGGTGTGAGAGATTATAGATCTATATATAAGTTTTGCCCGCGGCTTCGCTGGCATTATTTTAGGAAAATATTCAACGAGAACAACTACAATCTATAACTCTTCATAGTGTAGATTTCAGAAGTCTTTAAGTGCTCATTTCTGGACACGCGGCGCGTCAGGCGGTGCGTCGGGTGGCGCGTTTTGCGGCGCGTTGCGCGTTTTTTCTTTTACGGACAGGCGGCACGTGCAGCGGCGGTGTCATCTGTCATATGTATGTATTTGCGCGCGCACTGCCGCGTTGACCGCGGCGGTGCACGCGGCGGGCAAATCTGCATTTTAGCAAACGCGCGTAAAATCGCTTTTCCGTAAACGCTCTAATACATTGCATATGTTTGAATTTTAAGCGGGCCGCGCCGCCCGACGCACCGCATCTCCGTAAATGAGCCCTTACACCTGACTACCGACGCCATCCTGTTCATCTATCGAGTGTTATTGGATTAAATCCAAACTTTCCAGAGTTGGGACTACCTACGAACATAAATAACTTATTTGGGGTTTGAATTGATGTGTTCTCACACTGCGGGACCGCACAACATCTGTACTTTTTAATAATCGCAATTCGCAAATTATTAATTTGTATCTAGACGTACGAAACCTCCAGCTTTGCTGTGTTGTCGTTTTGCAATAGTCAGGTATGACGTCACCAGCGACGCCATGACACTAGCGAGCGTTTCGGTGGGAATTTTAAATCGAAAAACTAAAATGTTCTTTTTTATTTATTTATTTATTTATTTAAACTTCATGTACAAGAGTGGTACATAGGCGGACTTAATGCCACAAGGCATTCTCTACCAGTCAACCTTTGGGTTCAATAGGAAAACATAGTGATAGGGTACAAAATAATGTCTAAAAACTAACTTCTTGTTAACGAGAATGTATAATACTTATAATGATACTAATACACATAAAATAAACTAATAGATATTCTATCAAATACCAAAAATTAAATATCGATAAAACTAATAATTGGGAATCAAACGAGCTTACCTGTTAAGCGAAGTCTTGATTCAAATTTTATGAGTGGCAATCTGAAAAATAATTATTATAACTTGGTAGTATTTCTTATATCTACGTTACTTCACCGCGGTTTTTAGAGAATTAAAAAATAATATTTTTTAAGAATTACAACCTTCGTATGCCTCTCTCATCTGACACATGACGCGGTACGTCACTTATTTTAGAGATCTTATCATTGGAACAATCTCTGTTTTATGTACAGAGTAGTTCCAAATACCTATATTCACTATATTTTCCTGAAAGGTTAAAATTGAATTAGGTAGACTAATTATTGCAGCTTTGGGGCTGTTAGTGTTAACTATATTATAGCGGCGGGTGGGTAATTATTTTTCAGATTGCCACTCATAAAATTTGAATCAAGACTTCGCTTAACAGGTAAGCTCGTTTGATTCCCAATTTTACTTCGTGGCAATCTTTCAAATAATTATTATAACTTGGTAGATGTTCAGAGTTGGCTGCAATAATTAATTTGTTAACTGATTAAAATGCAAGTAATTCTGAGTGTTGATCTGTCATAATTACATTGGACCTTCTTCTGTAAGAATATTAAAGCTTCCATATTAAAGCTTCAAGGATACTTTACAATAAATATATTACATTTTGTAAAATAACTTTGATAACCATGTAATCCACATTATGTCTGACTTCGTTGATGCCAGCTCTAATTTGAGCTGTTGTTTTGGTTGTATAGTGAGAGTTTAATTCTGGAGTTTAGATGCCCCTTTCACTTGAAATCTGACAAACTTACGAATATTAGGGTTTGATATATTTTAATAACTGTTTTATTGCTCCATTGGGTTAAAGTTAGAGCTAGGAGAACAATCAATGTCTTTGTTTTCTAAATTTTGCTCATATTATCAAACTATGACGAAATTAATTATACTTTTGATAGATTCTATGATTGAGGCAATGATAGCCTCAGATCTCTCAGTAAGTAATTTTATAATTTGAAATCCAGTTGTACCTAGTGTTAGTATTTTATAGATGTGTCTGCAAATAAAAAAGGCTCATCAACTCCATTATTTAGTGTTGAATTGTCTGGAAGTACTATCAAGGAATGCCACTGGCATTATTTTTATTCACTTAGGGCCTTTTGTTAAAATACTTGCAACAGAATAGTGCAACCAAGGCAATGTTTATTCACTTAGGGCCTTTTGTTAAAATACTTGCAACAGAAGAGTGCAAACAAGGCAAGTATAGAGCTCCATAGATATATCGTCTCAAAAGGTGATTGTATAACTATAAAAAATTTAATGTAATGATTTTATGATCACATACAATGTATGTTCAATAGTAGAAGAGCCCGAGTTCATTCAAAACACTGTTTCCAATTAATATTACAGCCAATTAATCAGAATACAGAAATCTCTTCACTTCATTGTCGTGAGAATTAAACTGATTTTATTAATCAGTACCTAGTAGTAAGTACTTCTTATCAATAAAGCTCAGTCATTTTTTAAGGGTCTAGGTAGATCCTTGATCAAATATTATGGATATTAAAGTATTCACTCTATCATCCCCAATTAGTATAGTTACATACAATTAATAAGAAAAGAAAGAGAAACCTCTTTATTACAGTGTGGATTAAACTGTTTTTATTATAAATTAGTACCTAGTAGTACATAGTATAAATAAAGCTCAAAATTTTGCTAAGGGTCTGGTAGTCTTATGACTAAATATTATGAATGTTAAGGGATTCACTCCTTACTGGTAAAACAGAATTTGAGATGTAGTCAATTGGCTCGAAAAGGACAGTTGAGCTATTTTCTCAAAACTGTTTGTATTTAAGTCTTAGAAACTGATTTCTGCTTAATACTTTTAGTCTGGTACATTTTGTACATTATGATTTCGTTTATAATTCATTTTTTAACCTATTATTCCTATAATGATAGAAACAATATAAATAAAAACATTGTTATTATTATGTTTTCCCAGGCACCTTGTAAAGGAGCAATAAGTTTTTGCGGTTTCATAGTAGAAAAAATATAATACTTTGAGGTCTGGTCTCCACGATGAATATTTGCTATATTAGTATAATTTCCCAAACTATTTCAAATATTAGGAACTTCTACAAGAATCAGCAGTGTTTTCATGACAATGTCTTTCAAGGGTCTCGAACACTCCTGTTTAATCATCTAGTAGTTCTAAAGAATTGACTAAATGTTGTGCAATTAGTGGATATGTGTTGACCATATTCAGTCAACATTGTGTAGGTAATGGGCTACATTGCCGTAATGTACTGTCAATTGTTATGAATTTTAGTTGGATTTTATTAGCTCTACACGAAATGTATGGCATTTTATCTTCTAGTCACAATCCATTGATCTCTGCACTCGCATGCACCCCCCCCCCCCTTTTGTTTCACTTTATGGTTATTTTCAATAGAAAGCTATGAAGCTATTAAAGCCAATACTCCAATTGGTAATGAAAACTGAAAATAAATGAGATTTCTTAGTTAAAATTTATTTTTATGAGTTTGTATAAATCTCACAATAATGTCTTCCCATCTATCTTTTCGGGTATTTTAATTGTGATTTTAATTTTATGTTATGATTCAATGTAGGTAGATGACATGCCAAATTATCTGTTGTTATTTGATAGGGATTAATTTGTTTTCAGCATGGTTCATTTTCTAGTAGGCTACAGCTGATTATAGGGGTCAACGCCCGGAACCAGAGAGCAATGAAGTTATGTTTTACTACTGTCTTCATAAGGCAGTCAAAGTAATAATTATATTTCATTTTAGTTTTAAGGTATGAGTCAGCAACAATATGATTAAGAAAGGTGATTAATTATTATGGGTAAGGTTTAAGTGATTTTAAAATGCAATGCAATGCAGGAAAAACTATCTGGTCATGAGAACCCTTCCAAAAATACTCTTGGACTTAAGGGGTACTTAAAAAAATTGCATGATTAATATACCCATAATTTAATATTGTATCTATGGATTGCTAGATAAAGCAATAGGTTACTATTGGAGATGTTATTTTAGATTGGGCTTATACATAATGATGATAAGAATATTATCTTTGTTCGAAGCTGGGGTGGGATTTAGTTCCACTTTGCAATTTGATTTAAAACTAAAAACAGGTTTAGTTGTTAATGTCATTTGTACATTGACAAGCTGTTATGACCTCCAAACTTTGTAAGTCTATAACCCTTTCCCTCTCAATACTAATAGTTTTGAGTATTATGACATTATGGTGTATAGATTTGATAACAAATGGTGTTCAGAATCAACCTGCTCATCAGGTCAAACAAATTATACTTTTTTGGTTAAAGTTGCCAGGGACGTAACTAGATGGCGGTGTCGGCGAATTAGAAGTCGCTATGGTTACGTTACCTCGATTTGGTTGGGTCCTGTGTTTTTTTTTGGAAATATACCTTACACTACAGATCAGTATACAGTTGTTTTATTTCAACCCAACTAGTATACACACTTAAAAGGTCCTAGATAAATACTGGGTACCAGTCTCAGGGTTCGGTACCTAACATTGGTCCTTCGAGCCGGATAATTTTACCAAAGTTTTGGGTACACTAAGCCGTAGTACTCGCAGTGGATCGCTGCAGTAAGGGTACACGGCTCCCGCATCGGTAGCGGCAGCTTGTCTGGCACAGTTGACGAGATCAGTGCCAGCAACATAAAACCGACAACAATAGAGGGCGCCACCAGCGTCGAGTTCAAAGACAAGTAATCGTATCGGATACGTCACTGCAGAAGATTGTAAAAATATACTTGCATTGTATAGATTCCAGTTCTTAGTATTATATAATTGCATAGCACATGTGTGAGTACTTTGTACTGTTCAGCCACCATTTACATTTATTTATCTTTCATTGACTTGAATATGCCTTGGTGACTGAGAGAATGTCATGCTCACTTAAATGTCTCGCTGATGGTGGCGGGTGTGTCGGGTCATTTAGTTCCCTTCAATATGGTTGAGTTGAATGGCGCCGGTACATGCGTCATGTCTGTGAACGGGCGCTGTCAGTTGGGACTGGTCATCTCTTAGCTGCCAAGGTTCATTTTAATTACTTTATTCATACATTTTTAATCTAATCTTTCACTCTGGATGCTCTTAGTGTGCACGTCTTTCTACATCGTTCTCACATTTATGTATAATCTCAAAATTAATGATGTAACCAAGATTTTGTAACAATATTTTGATTTTAAAAGAGTGTCCATGGAGTTTCTTGCCCATTCTTCTCCATAGAGATCTACGCTAGGGAATGGGCAACTACAGTACTTTCTCAAGTTATTATGCCTTGTGACTGGGACTGTAGCTTTGATTTTCTTTTTTGTATTTTTGACTTTCAAAAGTGCCGTAATGGTCTAATTGAAATAAATGCTTTGAGTTTGAGTTTGAGTTTGAGTTTCACCCTTGTCTAGTCCAACGTGACGTCAGAAGAACGACGACACGTCACTGCAGTTCAACGAGACATCAGAAGACTGACGTTTCATCTAGTTCACGGTGTCGCCACCAGGCCAGGGCGGCGCCACTTACATCAAGATCATCGTGTTGTGTGAGTGAAATATCTCTTTATACAAAGACAGTTATTAATTAGCAATTTTGAACTTTATATATACACAGACTTTAACTTAGAAGATTTTTTAAGAATTTCGGACTTGTAGAATTTTAAGGAGATTTTCAGACTTAGAAATTGTGTGCATGATTAGTTTAGAACTTAGAATAGTTATTAAAAAAACGACGGAACGGGGAACCTATGCCCGATTTCCGCCAAATATTATAAGTTGCAAACACTTGTAAAATTTTGAGCAACTAATTAGAACTTAGAATATTTTCGTCAATAATGAACTTGTATTTATTTTGACTTAGCCTCTAGAACATTGGTTTATACACTTGTTAATTTGTTTAGGAACTTTAAGTACTTGATTAAGCTGTTATCATCAACTTTTACTCAATTCAAATCAATTTAGGCACTCTTAAGTTAGTTTTATTTCATTTTAATTGTTCACATTTTTATTGTCATAAATATGGAAGGTTTAATTAACGTATTAAAAGGTTTTCAAAATGTTATTGCTAAAGGATTAGTTAATTTTAAAAAGAGTCCTAAAGAAAGAATAACTATCGAATATATTGAAACCAGACAAGAATTGTTAGAAAAAGATTGGGATTCGTTTAAGGAAACCAATACTAAAATTTATCAGAATTTTAAATTAGAGGATATTAATAAAAACATTGGTGATATTTACGATACAACCGAAGACACTTACATAAGTTACAAAAGCCTTATGAAAACAAAGCTCAATGAGATTAGAGTTGTAAACTGTAGTGATGGCTCTTCTAGTAGCGCACCTAATTCAGCAAGTTCATTAGTTAAGTTGCCCAAGATCTCCATACCAATGTTTTCTGGCAAATATGGGGAATGGACTACATTTCACGATCTTTTTGTATCCTTAGTCCACAACAATAAATCGTTAGATAACGTTCAAAAGCTGCACTATTTAAAGAGTCATCTTACTGGTGAAGCTGAGCAATTGATACGCAATACTCCAATTACTGATGCTAACTACAGTCAGTGCTGGGATCTGTTAGACAAGCGTTACAGCAACAAAAGATACCTCGCTAACTGCATTCTAAAACGACTATTTGGTATCAAAAGCATGCAAGCCGAATCGGCGACATCATTAAAAGAACTAGTGGATACCACCAGTGATTGTTTGAATGCGCTGTCTAACTTAGGCATAAATGTGAGTACATGGGACGTTATTATCATTCACATAGCGACGTTCAAGTTAGATCCTGAAACGCGCAAGCAATGGGAATTAAGTGTCAGTAGTAGCGATTATAGCAACGATTTTCCTACTTTTAATCAATTTAAAGTATTTTTAGAGCAACGGTTCCGCGCGTTTGAGTGCATAGAACCTAAAAGGGGTTCAGGTCACCAGGTCAATAACAGTTCAAGCAATCATATGCCTAAAACTATGCTAGCTACAAGCCCATCAGCACACATGAAATGTGAATTCTGCTCCGAAAATCACAAGCTTTGCTTTTGTAAAAATTTTACAAAACAGCCACTTGAAGCTAGGCGGGAATTTGTAGGAAAAAATAAAATTTGTTTCAACTGCTTAGGTAGCAACCACACGGTTTATAATTGTAAAAAGAACACCAATTGTAGAGTGTGCCAAAAACGTCACCATTCGTTGCTTCATATTCACGGCGAGTTGGACAACAAACGACACGACCCTGAAGATAAGCTTGCTTCTGATAGTGCTAGCCCTTCTACTAGCGCTACTCAGATTGTTTCTTGCTTGTCCACAGGGAAGGTATCAAAGCCCAGACAGGTTTTATTAGCCACCGCGCTAATAAAGGCCTCGTCAAAAACGGGTGAATACCAAACGGTCCGAGCCTTACTCGATCAGGGTTCTCAGGCCTGTTTCATTACCGAGGCTACAGTTCAATATCTTAACTTAAAAAAGATTCCCATTCAAGGGCTGGTTTCTGGGTTAGGAGACAATAGATCAACCATGACAAAGTACATGGTACAATTAACGATTAAATCTCACGTCGACCCTAGCTTTAGGCTTTTAATAAGTGCTTATGTTTTAAATAAGATCACTTCTTATCTACCCGAGCGAAACCTTAATTTAAGTAACTTTGACTGGCTAGCATCAATGAATGTGTATTTAGCAGATCCAGATTTTAACACACCCAACAAAATCGACATTCTGCTAGGCGCTGATGTTTATAGTTGCATCATCAAGGATGGTTTATTGAAGTCCCCTTCTGGGACAGTAATTGCACAGAGCACATCATTAGGATGGGTCCTGTCTGGGGCTGTAGGTCCTGAAAGCAATAACAGTACAGACAATAAACTTATTAACATAAAGGTCATGCATTGCCAGGTTAAAGATGACGATATTTTAAGGAAATTTTGGGAAATAGAGGAGCATATTAGTTTCAAAGGGATACTTACACCAGACGAAAAGAAATGCGAGGAGTTGTATAGTGAGACCACTAAGCGAGCTAGCGATGGCAGATACATAGTTAGGTTACCTTTCCGAGAGGAAAATCCCCCTTGCAAGTTTGGAAATTCGCGTGGTATAGCCAAAGCAAGATTTCAAACATTAGAAAGAAGATTAGAAAAGAACAAACAATTAAAGGAAAAATATACAGAAGTGATAAAGGAATATTTAAAATTAGGACATATGAGGCAAGTGAAGGATGATGATAGTAAAAAAGAAGAAGCAGTTTATTTACCACATCACGCGGTCATTAGAGATGACAAAACCACTACTAAAATCCGTGTTGTCTTTAACGCCTCTGAAAAGAACAGCAAAGGAGTGTCACTAAATGACACGCTCATGGTAGGCCCGACATTGCAAGCCGACTTACGTCACACGGTTTTAAGATGGAGAATGCATTCAATTGGACTTGTGGCAGATATAATAAAAATGTACCGCCAAGTTAAGGTAGCAGAAGAGGACGTAATGTTTCAAAGAATACTCTGGCGTGACAACCCAAATGAAGAACTCAAAGATTACGAGCTTTTAACGGTAACGTTTGGAACAGCTTCTGCTCCGTACCAAGCAGTCAAAACCTTACGGCAGATTGCAGTTGATGAAGGCGAAAGTTATCCAATTGCTGTAGACATGGTTTTAAATTGTTTCTACATGGACGATTTAATGACAGGATGTAGTAGTGTAGAAGAAGGCATAGAAATATACAAGCAAATTAAAGGATTATTAGAAAAGGGTGGTTTTATATTACAAAAATGGAATAGTAACAGTCAGGAAATATTAAAAAGAATAGATGCGATTGAAAGAAATGAAGTTAAAAAGCAATCAGATCAAACTAGTACAACTGAAAAAACGGACAAAACAATAGGACAAAACAATATTATACAAAATAATAAAATAGAGGAAATTAATTACAAAGAAGAGAAAGGGTTAGAAATCAAATTAGATAGTACTATAAAAATTTTGGGTCTTACCTGGAACCGCAACGAAGATAACTTTCAATACTCGGTGAACCTTCCTCCGCTGACGGCTGCACCTGTAACGAAAAGATCAATTATTTCAGACATAGCTCGGTTGTTTGACCCACTGGGTTGGTTAGCTCCTAGTGTGGTTTTAGCAAAAACCTTTATTCAAAAATTGTGGCTTGCAGGTGTTAGCTGGGATGAAGAGCTAAGCAATGAATTAGTGAAAGAGTGGGGTACTTACCGCGAAGAGTTGTCACTTCTTAGCAAAGTTCGTATACCTCGTTGGCTCGGCACGAAGTCAAACGACGATCTTGAGCTACATGGCTTCAGTGACGCTTCCAAAACCGCATATTCAGCCGTTATTTATTTGCGAACAATAGACGCTGTAGGCAAAGTCCATCTCTCGTTGTTGGTTGCAAAAACCAGAGTAGCCCCCGTCAAACAGGTCAGCATACCTCGCTTAGAGTTGTGTGGAGCGGTTCTGCTATCAAATCTTCTGACCGAAACATCAGATGTCCTCAATATTGCAAGAGACAAAATCTGGGCATGGACAGATTCGACCGTGGTGTTAGCTTGGCTTAACAGCCATCCAAGCAGATGGAAGACGTTCGTGGCCAACCGTACCTCGGAAATATTGACCAACATGAAGGCATCTCAATGGTTTCATGTCAAAACCAAGTACAATCCAGCAGACTGCGCCTCAAGAGGAATATTACCAAGCGCTCTTCTAGATAATATTTTATGGTTCTCCGGACCACCGTTTCTCACTGCAAACGTTGTCGAGTACAAAAGACCAAACGAGTTGGATGTTGACTTGGAGGAATCAACCAAAGCACACGTGGCTGTGGTTCCAGAACCTTCTATTTTCGAGCGATATTCATCTTTACAAAAACTCATTAGAATTATTGCTTATTGCAGACGATTTTTAAAAAATTATGTATTTACACAAAAATATTTACAAAGGCTAGAACTAGCAACTGCTCTTGAATGTTGTATAAGACAAACTCAGAAAGCTATATTTTCAGTTGAATATTTACAGTTACAGGACAAAGGCTATTTGCAATTACAATCTAGTAAGTTAAAATCACTTTGTCCATATCTTGACGAAAAGGGCATCATCAGAGTACGCGGGAGACTTGAGAAAGCTCAATTGAGTGAAGAGATGAAACACCCAATTGTACTACCAAACTCTAGTCATCTGACAAACCTTATAGTGGCAGATGCCCACTTTAGAACTCTACATGGAGGTCCACAACTAATGTCCAATTATTTAAGGACAGCTTATTGGGTTATAGGAGTCAGAAATCTAGTCAAGCACCATGTGCTTAAATGTGTAATATGCGCCAAACACCGCGCTAGCATCAAGAACCAAATGATGGGTTCTCTTCCAAAGGTTAGGTGCTCGCCAGCGCGACCGTTTCTGCACAGCGGTGTTGACTACGCTGGCCCTATAAATATTAGAACAACAAAGGGTCGTGGACACCGCTCGCACAAGGGCTACATATGTCTATTCGTGTGCATGTCCACCCGCGCGCTTCATTTAGAAGTCGTAAGTGACATGAGCACCCAAGCCTTTTTAGCTGCCTTCCGACGTTTTGTCTCAAGGCGAGGTCATTGTGCCAAAATATGGAGCGACAATGGTACTACGTTTGTAGGCGCCTCCAGAGAGTTGCAACATTTAGCATCCATTCAGGAATCAATAGCAGAACAACTCGAAGCCAACGGCACTGAGTGGCACTTCATTCCTCCGCATAGTCCTAACTTCGGAGGGCTGTGGGAGGCAGGGGTGAAGTCCACAAAGTTTCACCTCAAACGGGTGATCGGTGATGCTACCTTAACTTATGAGGAAATGAGCACACTCCTCAATCAAGTGGAAGCTTGTTTGAACTCGCGTCCAATGAGCGTCATGAATGTTAATGACCCTGGTGAACCGTTACCTCTGACTCCTGGACATTTTCTCATCGGCGAACCGATAATTAATGTACCCGATCATAAATATGATAGCACAAATGTCAGTCATCTAACTCGGTGGCAATTTATTCAAAGAATGCTACAGTCATTTTGGAAACGCTGGTCTAACGAATTTCAACCTTATGAACCGATACAAATGGTCTTCAAAAATCCCTGAACCTCAAATTGGGGACATCGTTTTAATTAAAGAAGACGATTTACCGCCAAGCCGTTGGTTGTTAGGTCGAGTAGTCGAAAAGCACCCCGGTGATGATAATATCACTCGTGTAGTCACATTACGTACTAAGACTTCTACTATTAAGAGACCAACGTCCAAACTTTGCATTTTACCAGTGTACTCAGATCAATGATTTTGTAATGTTTTTATTTTAGATCAACTTTTACCAATGTTTAATATATAAGTTTTTACAATATTTATTTTTACATTGTTACTGTTAAGTTTATTTATAAGATTTTACCTCTAGAGATCAATTTCCTGTTATCTTTAAAATGCATTGCAAATTATTGGATCTTCACAAACGAGTTTTAAAATATATTTTTACAGTTGTTAAAGTTTTTACACATTGTTAGTTTAAGCATTATTAAGTTCAATTAAGTCTAAGTTTATCGCATGTAAGATTAATTTATTTTTGCTGTACGTTTATTTAGAACAAACCAATTTTTATTGTTATAAATTCAGACCCAACCTAGTTCAAAGGACATTCCGTCAGTTATGTCCTTGGTGGGCGGTATGTTCAGAATCAACCTGCTCATCAGGTCAAACAAATTATACTTTTTTGGTTAAAGTTGCCAGGGACGTAACTAGATGGCGGTGTCGGCGAATTAGAAGTCGCTATGGTTACGTTACCTCGATTTGGTTGGGTCCTGTGTTTTTTTTTGGAAATATACCTTACACTACAGATCAGTATACAGTTGTTTTATTTCAACCCAACTAGTATACACACTTAAAAGGTCCTAGATAAATACTGGGTACCAGTCTCAGGGTTCGGTACCTAACAAATGGTTTCTTGAACCATTGTACTTAAACCAAGTACCCAGATCATTACTTTATAACTGGTATATAATATGGTTAAATCATTCCGGTACCATCCTTGATGTGTTCTCTTTTGGGGGTACTGACTTAGCACTCCAGTATCTATTATTGTGTTCAGTCTTGAAAGATTTTTGTTAACGGGATACTTTTTTGGGTGTTGAATTTTATTGTGCTAGGCACAAACAGATTAATTGATCTTCTTGTTGTTGGTGGTAAAATCTCTTTGGCTACATGTGTTAGTTATTTGGAAATATACATAATAAGCTAAGAATATAACTATTGTCCTTATAGGTTTGGTGTTTCATTTCATTAAAGGAAATATAAATAATATTAATTTAATCTCGAGGTTGACATTGAACATTGGTAGGTTGTGTTATGCAGTGTCATTCAAGCCATTCATCGGTTGCTTTGCTTATGATAACAGTAACATTGTAATTTGGTTTAGAACATCTCAATACCTTGGTTCACTGGTTCACCATATGTATAGTAGTGGAACAGAAGTCTGTCATAAGTGTCTGGAACATTTTCCATCAGCTGTTCTCTCATAGTATTAAGTGAACAAAGAATCTTGTTCTATTATTTGAATGAAAAGTGTTATGTTTAAATGTAAATATTACTTCATCGCTGAAAGATCAAAATGACAAGTTTATGGCATAGCCACAGGGTTCTTTGATAATATCATACTTGACGTCAAAGCTTACACACATAGTGTGGATTATAACATGCTGTAAATATCTCGTATTTAGGCATGTAGATATTATAAATATCCTGTATAGTCTGGCATAACTTCCACCAAAATAGAATAAATACACTTTTTTGACTGGTGTTTTCATTAGTTAAACGTATGTGTAACATTAATTTATACTTGATGTTCAAGCTAAATCTGCGCCAGTCACTTTGCAGCAATGATGTCACAATCTGTTTTCTGTTTTATTTTGTTTGTAAATGTATTACTAACCTAGTTTGTAAGTATATTTTTACTAATGCTATGATTCTTGTTGCTTGAAATAAATAAATTATTATTATTAAAAACACATTATATTATGGGCTTAACATGCTGTTAGTATCTCGTACTTAAGAATGTGTGGTCCTGACAAATGTATGTCAGCCAGCCAGCAACTTAACTCGCTGATGGGAATCCAGGCAAGGAATGGTTCCACATTCACTGCGAGAGTATAATGCATTTGCAAGGTTATAACACACACGGGATGTGCTAAGTTAAGCAGGGTCGTCTTACGACCTGCATGGTCATGGATATATAACACAATTTTGTAATTACCTGATCAAGGTAATGAAAGTACCTGCCCTTTGCTAGCATTGTTCGATAAATTTAGCTGGACACCGCGTGTCACACTGATAATTTACCATGCAGCTAGTAACATGAGGTGTTACTGGTCTTGAAAATGGCACTTACCTGCCGTTGAATGCTATGCCATTAGATTTTCAGTGTTAGCATCGTTCAAAGACTCAGCTAAAGGATATCTCGTATCTCCACTGATAGTTCACCATCCAGCTAGTAACCAGTAGTAGTGTTACTGGGGTATCGCGTACCCACTGGAGGAAAAAAGCTTTAACGAGCTTACAACCCCCTTAGTGCTTCAATGAGCACTGTGGATATCGCGTATCCGGGGGTCATTTGAAGTCGGGCATCCAAGTTGTTGTCAGGAATACACTTTTCCTGCTTCGTCTCTGATGTCTTCTGATAAATAATGTCCTTCCAATTTACGTCCTGGTCGGTAGCGAGCGTTATTTGTAAATGCTTGGATTTCTGTTTCGGGTTTACGAATTTCACTAAAGATGCACTTAGTACACTTCCTGTCACTCGACATTTTGTTATTTTGGTAAAATGTAATGTAAACTTAGTTATAAATGAATAATTTGACGAGAAAGATTTTTTCTTGCGGTGTCGATAACGCGCGAATAAAAAAAGTGACGTACCGCGTCATGTGTCAGATGAGAGAGGCATACGAAGGTTGCAATTCTTAAAAAATATTATTTTTTAATTCTCTAAAAACCGCGGTGAAGTAACGTAGATATAAGAAATACTACCAAGTTATAATAATTATTTGAAAGATTGCCACGAAGTAAAATAATTATTATGACTCGACTTCGATTTGAGAGCTATTTAGTCTGAATTAAATAGTGAGTACGAACTTTTCTTTTGAAAGTGAATTTGCTTACTATTAAACCTTAACCATTGCCAAAAATATGAAATTGATTTTAAATCATTTACGTTTTCGAACATTATGGGACAGTTTTTCAAAATTTGTCATCATGCCTATTGTCAAAGGAGTTTTGGTGAAAAATTAGTCAGCCGATTCACACAGTTTCAAACAAAAAAACAATAATTAGACACATAATATACCTCAATTAACATGTTCCTTGAATTCCCCTGTTTCAGTCCCTTGTGACATACGTACGTAATGTTCTGACAGGGATAACGGTAGAGACCCTAAATTAAGTAGTCTCATTAATGTTACTCCGGAGTTTTTCCTCTTTAACAAAGGTCATTGTGGTACCCATTAAGGAGATTCTTAACCATAAATTCCACATGTTTTTGTTGTAATATTTATTTGTATAAATTATGGTTATTTTATTAATGAGTTCGGTGAAATTCTTGCTCTCTTAAATAAATAATATTTGTTGTTCACGAACAAAACTCGTTATTTATAATAGTTAAATATCAATGATTGTATTTCTTGTAAATCAAGTTTATACTGACTTAATGTGTTGTTTGGAAATTAGACGCCTTTTAATTTTAAACTTCGTTAAGCAAAATGAAATCCTCACAAGAAAATACTACATTATATAACACAAACATTACAACCAAAGCATCATTATAATCTATTTGGAAATACAGTAAAACTTACAAATAACAAGATTATTACAGATTAGTTAATACTAACTACATTCTGTAGGTCTTGTTATTTGTAAGTTTTACATCATGATTTTACACATTATAATTAATGCAAAACTTCTTACGTAAACATATAAGAAGTTTTGCATTCATTTTAATGTAAATTCGTACATACGTACATTATCTCATTGTTATTGTGAAGTTAACGCTGTTGTTTTGGCGAAGTTTGTCTTAAAGTTATTTGTGTTAAATTAGGCGCAACGTACAATATGTGTGTTTAGAAAACATGAATTGCTTTTCCGCTTTGAAAGTTTATCTACCATTAATTTAACATTTAAGGGCGTGATATGATCACTTCTTCCCCACTGCTCAACTAGATTGCTCTTAGTGTGAGTGGTTGTATTCACTTGTGGTGATTTTTTCACGACACCTCTCGTCTACGCGTTCAGGCAGAGGCGGTAAAGATTTTGTATCGGTCCGCCCGCACTGCGCGGAGAGGCGGTGGGCGCCACTAGTTAATGCGGAGAGGCGGTGGGCACCACTAGTCCGCGCGGAGAGGTAGTGGGCGCCACAAGTCCGCGCGGAGGAGCGGTTGGCACTTGACTGCTTGCGCCAACTACCTGCGCGGACTGGTTCCGATAAGCGCTGGCAGATCGGCGCCAGTAGTCAGTGTTCTACGTGTATAGGAATGTTTATCTCTCTACTTGTCTGTCGATACGCTTTATCACCGCTTCTTCTTAGCGTGTTGATGACAATTCAAATTGGGTCAGCCCAAAATTTGGTGACGAGTTGGGCACTTTCAGTAGCGTCCATCAGCTCCTGTGAGGTGCAAATAACGGGATAGGTAGGACACGATATCAAGCGTCCCATCGTTTGTGGGGCAACACCACATTTACACTCTAGGGAAGAGTCATCTATGAAACACCTATACCAATAGTATGAAATAGGTACCGTATCTATGATTAATTATCACATACAAAAGGTACGCTACTGAAAACTTCCTGGTGGAAAACCCATTAACACTTTGGCCGCGACGTGACGGTATAACACGTTTATAAAGGTTATAAATTCTAAGTTTTATAAGTTGCACGGTAATTTTTAATTATTTTTGTTATATTATTGGGTGGCGAATCTCTCCCATTATTGAAATGATTATTATTGACATATATGATATATATATTTTCACTTCTCATGCTCTGAAAGTGCTTGTTTGTGCAGGATATAGGCTGCACAAAATCGAATTTTGTGCACAAGGGCATTAATGTATCTACTCATAAATGTATCTATATTAAGGCAAAGAAAATGATCCATACAGCCAAACGGAAGTTCATAGATAGAATTTGTTATTTTATAATATTTACTTTAATTTATTTGCCTTATGTGTTTTTTAAGACATAAAAGACATAACATAACATACATATTTGCATTTGTATCGATCATTAATCCGATCTCAACTGGAATATGCTGTGCCGGTGTGGAGTCCCTATTACAATAAATACACACATCAAAAGTGTCTAGGGATCAAGCATTTTTATGCGGATTTCTTGAGATTGAGATGTGGCTTTGTAATAAATTTATGATTTTATAAATTTATATGGATCCTTTTTGGTGCATTTCATAATTTGAATCAGGAACTCTCAATCAAATTCGAGTAAAAGATGAAAATAAGCTGTCAATATTTTCCCTATAAAAACATACAACGCATTGAAGACATTATTAGTGCTACTGTTTCCCTACTACTGATTAAAACCAACGTTATTATGGAGCGGCGACGTCATTTAAGCAGGGAAGAAATGCTCAGAGCCGTGGGAATGATAGAAGCTGGTTCCCGGCAACGTACTGTAGCTTTAGCTCTGAATACAAGTCAGAGTGTTATCAGTCGACTTTGGACACGTTACCGAAGCACTGGTACCGTGGCTGAGCGCCATGGAGGACGGTATCGCTGCACCACACGGAGACAAGACCGATACATTCAAATCTTAACTCGAAGAGCTCCAACAATAACCGCCATGATGTTAGCCGTGAGGCTTCATCACTCTTCAGGGAACTTAATTAGCGACCAAACAGTCAGAAACCGCTTGCATGAAGTGAACCTTCATTCCCGAAGACCGCTACGGGTACCACCTATAGCAATGCACAATCGTAGGATTCGATATCAATGGGCTCTTGAACACAGAAATTGGGCAGAAGAACAATGGCGTTTCGTGTGCTTTTCTGATGAGTCTCGTTTTGGTATGAGACCGGATACAAGACGTATACGACACTGGAGAACCCCTGGACGCCAACAGCGATTAAAATCCTGCCAGGAAGTCCATCCTTATAGTGGTGGAACCATCATGGTATGGGCGGGTATTTGGATCGGCGGAAGAACTGAGTTGATTTGGATCAGAGGCAACCTCAACGCTCAAATTTATGCTGAGACGATTGTATCAGACGTCATCGTTCCTCTACAAGTGCAAATCGGTCCCTTATTTCAGTTAATGCATGATAATGCACGACCGCACACCGCAAGAGTTGTAAGACAGACTCTCGCCGCAGCTAACATCAATGTCCTGCCCTGGCCTGCTCAGTCGCCAGACTTGAACCCGATTGAGCATGCATGGGATATGCTACAGAGAAGAGCTCTGCCGAATATGGAGGGTATCCAGTCGCAAGAAGACCTTTTTTTGTTGTTGCAACGAACATGGGCGGCCATTCCACAGCGTGATTTGGATGAACTCATTTTGAGTATGCCAAACCGATGTTCTTGTGTTGTTAGTGTTCGCGGTAGAAACACGGATTATTAATTGTTTAAGTTACCCAATAAAATTTTAAAGAAAACTGTGTTTTCTGTCATTTTTTCGAACTTTAATGTTAGTGGTTCAAATGTCAAAAATCCCTTTATTAGGAAAATGGCAAATTTCTTTATTAATGCAAAGGTGACTTGGTTTATCGTTACTGTGACAAACGAAAACACTTTATTTGATGAATCCTTAAAGAAAATTTTAATTAATATCAATCAGGAGAAAAGTTATTGCAAAAATATATGTTGATCCCTAGATACTTTTGATGTGTGTATAATGACTGTATTGAGCGTATACAACGTAAGTTCCTGAAAACTATGCATTACCGTTGTACTAGAAGTCGTATTTACCACCCATATAGCGACTTGTTAAAAAAATATAACATGATCTCTTTGAAGTCTAGACGTACCTTTCTAGATACTATGTTTCTATACGATCTGTGTAACAACTCATATGATTGTGTGGATATCTGTAACAAGCTGTGCTTTGTTGTCCCTAGAACGATTCAGGGACGTGGGGTGCGCGCACGACCTGTTTTCGCTGTCACTCCTAGTCGCACGAATGCAAGCTTGCGGGCACCTCTACGTCGTCTTACGGGCAATTTCAATAAGTTTTTCTCCAACTTGGATGTATTTGCTCTGTCTGTTGGATCATTCAAGAGAATTTTACTTGACACAATCCAGAATCTATGTGAATAGTATATTACTTTAGTGTTTCTCATTGTCTGTAATTTATCTGTATTTTATCTCACGCAATTCCAAATCTGTTCTACGCAATCTATTCTGTCCGACTTTTACTTCATCAACATTGTCTTTGTCTTTTTGTGTATCTGTGGAGAACGTTGTTGGTTGCACATTTGCATGACTCTTTGTATTCTATTTTTTGTATTAAATAATGTGTAATTGTTGGTTCTTCCGAATAAATAAAAAAAAAAAAAAAAAAAAAAAAAAAAAAAAAAACAAATTAAATTCAAGTACCTACCTACGGTAGGTTATTTAATTAATTTAAGAAAATTATTATAAAAAAAAAATATTTAATAGTAGGCTGTATAGGTCTGCAGCCCAAGTCTAATATCAATGTCGTAAGATTTCAAAAAAAGAAAGCGGCGGGAAACAGCTCTTGTTTTTGCATGTTTATTAATTTGTTCAATTTATACTACTGTTTTATTTCCTCGCAATCGAAGTGAAAAGCAGAGTTTATAACTCGTCCACAAAACCATTTTTATCCTCGACATTACTATCAGCTAAAAATCTCGGATAAAAATGGTTCGTTTTGTGCACTTGTTGTAAAATCTACTATTTTTTTAATTATTATTTTGACATTTATTTTCAATAACAATTCAATAATACAAATTCAATGGGATTATCTGCTTAGTGACTGCATGATTGTGATATATAATTTATTTACATTAGTAAAAAATATGTAACTTTAGCTTCAAAAGATATAGGGTTTATAGGTGGCCGATCTGGAGAGATTCTCCCCAGTTTGGCCACATTTATATCTCAAAAACTAGGGCACCTAGCGAAGATCTGTTTTCTTAAATTTGTACACCGAATTTAAAGGCAGAATAGGAGAACAATTTCATATATTTTACCAAACTACTGTACCCTAATTACGCAAATAAATGATTTTTGATTTTATTTTTTTAAACCCGGTCGTGGGCCGTAACTGATTGCCTTGTTACAACAAAAAAAAATATGGACCGGTCCTGAACCGGATGACCTCTCATTAGGAAATTCTCAGAAACAACCCCACATCTGTTTTTGCGCCTAGTTGTTATTAGGGTGGTCCCTATTAAAATATAACTGGCAAAATGTGGGTGAACCGTTCGGAGAATTTCAGGCGCCGCGCCGTATGTAAATTGAGCCGTATTGTAATTGATTAAGCCGTGTGGTATCCGGCAGAGTAGAATAGAACCAACCCATCACAATCACGGGTGTCGTATAAGGCGACTAATGTCTGAGGCAGAACACCTTGCGCCTCCGTAGACCAGAGAATGGGCAGCAGCGTTTTCTGTTAGTCTTTCATCACTGCGATCTCCAATCCGCCTGCCAAGCGTGGAGATTACGGCAAATTCTTCCCATCATGGGAGAGGCTTATGTCCAGCAGTGGACGTTATGGGCTGATGTAGTAGTATGTAAATTGAAAAGGCTTTTCGTATTGAGGTTATTTTTTGTTTACTTTTACATGGAGCGACTGCCTATCTGACTTCTACAACCTAGTTAGTACTGGGTAATACGATACCCCTTCGTAAGACTGGTTGTCAGACTTTTTCGGGCCACTTAATACCAGTAACGACTGACAAAGATCTACTTGACAGCCGGGACGAATAGCTTAAGGTGGTTTCCGATGCACGGAGGAAACTCGGTATGTAAGAGTGGTCACCCATCCTCAGACCAACCTATGCAAGCACGGCTTAACCTAAACATCGACCCGAGCGGCTGTTTGTATTTAGCCTCGAGCTCGCCCTTTCTTACCTGGGACTTAAAACAATTGGCGAAATATGGGTGCACTATATGTATACTTTACCACCACATTTCTTCTATACACCTCTGCCTAACCCTTTGAAGATAACAGCCGTGATATTTGTTGTGCTAATGTGGAAACTGATTAAAAAATCTTTTCCTTAGTCAATATCTCATCTCAGCTACAACCAATATCAGATAACCTCAACATTTTTGAACGATTGTAACTGGTATTACAATGCAAATATTTGTCGGGTTTGTCAGGATTTTATTTCGCTAGGGTCGAGCGTTTTGTGGGCAGAAGACGGGTTTCGTGCTATGAAAACACACTGGATGCGATACAATATTTTATTTCGCATTGCACGGTTCGGGTTGGTAGTTTCCATGGAGAAGAACCGGCAAGAAACTCCATGGTTACTCTTTTCAAACAGATAGGTACACTGAGTCTAACAAATTACTTGACATTACACTTTCACACGTTAACACTGGGCACAATGAATCGGGTACAGTTTCAAGACGTCTTAACTCCGCTGCGATCAGACTCAGCTTGTCCGCCTCGCCGCGAGGTGTTAACATCAGGACTCTGTAAAAGCCGCCATGGTGGGGTAGACTGGTAAGTAGGTCGCGTGATGTTACCACTGGCGCGCTTTCGATCCATTCGCCCGTCCGTACTCATGACCGATCCGACATATTCTTAAAAACGGAACGGAACGGAAATTGTGTTCAGGTACCTACTATTATCTTTTGTCTTGTTATTTTTAATATAACCCGGAGATGCCATAATGTCGGTTTAGGTAAAGAATGCGGAGATGAACTATGTAATATCAAAGGAGTTTGAGAATAGCGTGTGGGCATAGTGACCCAGGACAGCGAAACTCTTTGCTATTAAAATATTTTGTCGAAAACTATACGGAAAGGGTTCTCAATAAATCTCTCACATTGTTTTTAGGAAAATACAAAAGTATAAAAATCCTGAAAAACCCAATAACACTTTACCCGACCCAAGAATCGAACCAGGACTTCATGCTCATGCAGCAGTCGTACTTGCTACCACTGGACCAACATCACTGTACCCTGTGTTCACAAAGAAAAAAAAACGAGGCGGTAAGAATTGTCTTAGGTTCTTTTTATTCATTACACAGCCCTAAATAATGATGGTTCTACCCCAAATATAAAGAGTTTATTTAAACTAAGGAAAACCAACTTCTTTTTCATTAAAAAAGGTAGGATTATGCCTACTTAACTTTTGAGTTAATTTTTAATTTTATTTAATTAGGTACCCTTAATTATTCTAGTCGTTTGTTATAAAGCGTGAAAGTTTGTTGTCAACAGTAAATCATTTAAATACTAGCCTAAGCCCGCGGCTTGGTCCACATGAAGTTCGGTAACTGTCCCACGGGATCTTACTACCAGGACAAAAAGTATGTTTTATGTTAATCCAGGTTATAAACTACTAGTGGACGTCACGCGGTTTTACCCGCGTAGTTCCCGTTCCCATGGGAGTACGGGGATGAAATATCTACACTAGTACTCAGGGTGAATGAAGCTTTTTAATGGTAAAATAATTTTTGAAATCGGTGCAGTAGTTTTTGAGTTTATTCATTACAAACATACACACAAAAATACAAATCTTACCTCTATGTAATATTAGTGTAGATTAGCTTTAACCCGCGGCTTTGAACGCGTTAATTTAGAATTAAACAATCAATTCAGGTTTGTTGTTTAATTCAATCATGATTAGACGTACACGTGGCTCCATCTATTATCATAAAGAAAGAAAGAAAGAAAAAGCATTTATTAGCCCGCACAGGACAAAACACAAATAAAAATGGTTAAATTAACAGTACTTACAAATAGTAAAAATAAAAAATAAACAAAGAGAAAAAAAATAAAAAAAATAAACATGAAATGAAATTGGTCCTGTACGAGGCCAAAAGGCCCCTATCTCAGCATGATGCTGTAACATTTAAAAAAAAAACGTCACAGCGCTGGTATTCTGATAGGGCCCAGACAGAGTGATGCCACGGTCAGACACGGATAAATAATAAATACATAAAGTGTAAACGAAAAAATAATACAAATATGGGTAGAATAAATAGAGAAAATAAAATTACATCTTCACTCCACGTAACCACTACTTTGTGTTGACTTTCACAGGCAACCTTAGAGTATATTACTACTGTAATGTAATATATACTCTAAGCAGGCAACACTGACGAACAGAGACGCGGGCGCAGACATACATAATATATAATCTGTGATTTGTTAGAGACAGTAATCTGTGGTTAGAGAGTATATATATTCTGTGCCCGTTAGGGACAAATGTCATCGAAGTGAAATCAAAACAATAATACTATTAAATAATTTAAAAAATACCAATCAATTCATAACAGATAAGAACGTTATTATTGATTTCCTTGAGACCATTACTTTTTTTCGGGATAAAAGGTACCCTATTTCCCTTTCTAATACACCTGACAAAATATAATTATGCAAAATTTCAGGATGATCAGTTCAGTACTTTAGGTGTGATAAAGTAACAAACAAATAAACAAACTTACTTTCACATTTGTAATATTAGGATACGATCACGCTAACTAATAATATGCTACGCTATCCCTGGGTTTCAAAGGTTATTTTTACGACGTTCCGACAATAAGGGAAGCGAAGCCATGGGCAATAACTACCACGTTGGAAAAGCTTGATAAGGATTCAGACGCGTTGCCATGGTTACCTTGGCCGTCCGTAAGCCTCTGGAAAAGTGTTGGTCTAGAACTTTCGATATACACAGACAATGACTAGATTTCTTAGTGAAGTCCAAAGATAAGTCATTATCGGAATAATTGTTTGAAGAGGGATGTTATATGAGGAATGTAAATTAAATATTATCGGAAATTGACCCTCCAGAGAATTTTCGATGATATTAAATTTAATTGTGCCTAGGCATTCGAAGGCCGGTTTTGCCCGAGGTTCGACCGTGTTAAAGTCGGAAATAATCTTACTGAGACGTACACATAAAATTATCCTATCCTGTACGCTATACTGGACCCGCGTAGTAGATTTAACAATACAAAAAAACTCTTGAAGCCAGTAACAATAATTTAATTTACAAAAGTTATAATTTTGTAATGTATCAACGCTAATTTTAGGTCTTTAAATATAATAAAGCTTAATTAAAATACAGAATTTCTCTTCAGTAAATTCAGTTAGAAACATTGTATGTTTAAACACCCTAAAATACTAGCGCTCCTTTAATACTGAAAAGCCTTACAATTTCAGATTAAATATTTAAAGCATTAAATATTATTTTACGTTTAAAATTTCGTTCATTTATGTTAAGACCAGGACCTTCCAAAATTAGCAACTCTATTTGTGGTGGTTCAAACTTCGTTTGAAATACTGTTAGAATAAAGTTCTAATCAGCTTGCACTACAAAGTGGTTGTGGTTTTTAATTTATTATAAAAAAAAATATACATATTTCAAAAAAGTTATCTCAGAATAATGTAGACAATGTAATTTCTCATTTTTCAGTGTATTTTTTTTATTTATATTTTCAATAATCTTTAAGTAACACTTGAAAATAGTCATAAACTTACCTATCTTTGCATGTTTTTATGATCGAGATAACTATCGTGTTTTGAGGATAAGAATAATCAAGAACAGTTCATGAACAACAACATATATTTTTTCTGGATTAAAACAAAAACTATTTTCATACCTTAAGACTCAATCAAAAACAGGTTGATTGGAAGATCCTGGCCTTAATTTAAGCTTTTGTGAGTGCGCCTATTTCCACTCGTTGTTTGGAGTTTTAAAAGCGTAGGTATATATAATGCTGTATTATCACAGAATAGTACTAGCGTAGTAATACTACGCTACGCTACGGTACGCTAGTAGGTACTGATTAGTAATGTGTGTTGCGGCACCGAGTTGCCGTGTCTGGCATACTACTGTTAAGCCCACGATGGTTTGTGTGGTATGTTTACGTTGTTAAAATACTAATTATGTAAGCTGGAGCCGGAGGATGCAGAGAAAGCCAATTTGCTTAAAATAATTTAATTATAAAATAATTACAAATTAAGGACTACATTCTAAAGAGGTGATAATTGGTCGATGTATGTACCAAGAATGAATATTTCTATGAGATGATTAACTACGCGGATACATGAAAACTATTGCGAAATTAGGGTGGCATGATTTAGTGACGCATTTGCTGAGTCGCGGTTCATGTCGGCGAAGGTTGCGGTGCGCGGAATGGGGGTCAGTTGCAGTCAGCGTTTCTGGTAATTTCTTCTATTACACCGATGCGTAATAATCGATCACCCTGTTACACCAATATGTAACACCTCCCCCCGAAGAACAGCAACTATTTGAACGAAGTCGAGAATATTGCTGCTGGATGATTGGCGTCGATTCTGACTTCCTCTGGTCGGATTTCATGTCGTTTCTTCTAGGTTCAGCTTCATCGTGGATTTCTCGGGCAGCTTTCATTACCCTTTGTCTCGCATATCGTCGATACATTAACGTACTTCTGAGTACACTTGCTCCTAATTGTAGTGAGTATATATGTATGGTAGTGTGATGAATTTTCTCGAGGTTGGTATGAGGGAGCTTTACTGGAGGTTGTCTTGGGTTTTTTTCGGGGTCTGTTGTGCAGATTTTTATTTTTAATCGAGTTCAGTTTTATAAAGTTTCTTCATTCTTCGGTAAGTCATTCTGGTTTGGAAGTAATTCAATTATTTTCAGATTGATCCGGTTGTCAATGTTCGATGTCGTAAATTCCGGAGTTTTGATAAAGCAATTCTGGGGTGTGGCTAGGTAGATTCCTTGCATATACGTAGTTATAAGTTTTCTTGCATATACGTAGTTATAAGTTTTTCTTGTCCGCAGGACGCCTGTATGTTTTTGTCGGGATCGGGAAGCTGATGGTGTTATGCATATCGTCTAGTTTTTCCATGGTTTCTTCTTTCAGGCTGACCGGTGTAGTTTACATGAGCTGATGTTCTGTTGCGTGATTAGCTGTTGAGTGCAATCCGGCTTATCTTGAATGTTGTAGTTGACCTTATCCTCGCAGAGGTACCATTAATCGGTCTTCGGACATTCTGTCTCTATGTACAGTCAAAGGTCAAAATTCCACTTCCACCGCAATGCACATTATCGTTTGCGCTATACGGGCGGCGGCGCCTATACACACATACGCATATTTAAGAAGAAGGTCATAAGTACCACCAATATTGCTTTGCCATTGTGTTGCGAGATTGGCAGTCGACTTCTGACTGTTACTGTACATAGAATATGGTCCCTGGGTTGCTATGTGAGGTAGGGTAGGCATTAGGGCTAGGTTATATTTTTTGGGTACTTTGGAAAGTTTATATAAGGTGTAGGTTTTAGGTAAGGCAATTGGAACTTCATGACTATGACTATATTTTTATAGCTATAATATGATCCAACCTTATAATGTTATAATAATCTCAAAGTTCGAGGTCTATAATTTAATATGTATCTGATTCGCTAATAATCTGGAATAATCTTTTACCACTGTATGCTGATAAAATTAAATACATTTTGTTATAATCTGTAGTAAATATTATAATCTTGATTTACAATCTGGCAACATCGCTGTCTCTATTCGGTCTCTAAAAAATGTGTCATGGCGTTGCTTGCTTCTATCCTGTGTAACGATAATATGTAAAATTAAGATAAAGTGATTTAATAAACACTAATTAATATAATGTGGCCTAATCATTCATATCAACCATATCCACCAACTCCAACATGGTAGCAGAGCGTGGTTGGGGGGTTAAGTATCTGAAAAATTAAGATCAAGAAAAAAGGCCACGTGCTAGTTCGCGCCTCGTGTAAATCAAGAATAAAAGTCAAGAATATAAACGTTTTAATTATCAAAATGGCTAAACAAGCTAAAATAGAAGACATCATGATGCCCATTTTTGATGGAGTTAATTATTCCAGCTGGAAGTTGAGGTTATTAACCCTACTGGAATATAAAGATTGTAACGAGCCCGCCATTCGCGAGATGCCTGCTAAATATTTAAATGAAGAGGCGGAATGGAAGAAAAAGGATTTAAAAGCAAGAACTATCTTAATGAGCACCATTTCGGATAAACAACTAGAATATGTCAGTGAGTGTACAACAGCCTATCACATGATGAAAAAGTTTGACAAGATGTATCTAACACAGTCTACAGCTATGCAAATAATATGCAGAGGAAAAATTGAAGAAATCAAATTAAACAGTTACAATACAGTAGAAGAATTTTTTGTGGATTTCGAAAAAACAACGAATGACTTCAAAGCGGCTGGTGGAAGCATAAATGAAACCGAAAAGATGCGATACTTGCTCAGAGCATTACCTCCAAGCTATAGTTATATTGGAGATTTTATTGATGTAATTCCAGAAGAACAAAGAACAGTAGATTATGTAAAGTCTAAAATAAAAGAGAAAAATATGACTACTACTAGTGATCCAGACAAGAAAAGCAATATGAGTACTTTTTCAACAAAAACTAAAGCACAATGTTTTATCTGTGGAAAGACCGGCCATCTCAAGAAGGACTGTTGGCACGGTCAGAAAAACTACCAAGGAAGATATCCAACCAGTCAACGCCAGCAAGGACCACAAAGAGGTAACAACAGAGGTGGATTTCATCGAGGTCGTGCCCGAGGCAGAGGTCAAGGTCATCCCAGAGGTGAGTCGACAAGCACTCAGCAAGATGGCTCTGCAGCAGAGTCATGGACAGCTCAGGTATGTAATCCAGAAATAAATCAGTTAACGGGATGTAGTGAACGGGAATATGATAATGATGGTGAAATAAGTTGGTTGTTAGATAGTGGATGTACGGATCATATTATAAAGAATGATACATGTTTTTATAATTATGTAGATTTAAAAAATCCCATTGATGTGAAACTGCCAGATGGTAAAATTTTAAAAGCAACCAAAGTAGGTACGGTTAAAATTTATTTCAAAAATTATTACAATGAGAAACACATTGATTTAAAAAATGTTTATTTTGTTAAAGGTAGTATTAATCAAAATTTGTTAAGTGTTTCAAAAATAACCCAAAAAAATTGCACACTAGTAGCAAGACATGATAATGTAAAAATGTATAACCAATCAAGAGAATTAATAGTTGTTGCAAACAAAATAAATAATTTGTATTACATAAAAAGTTTTGTTTCAAATTTTAATAACAACAAAATGTATGTGAATTCAATAAAATTAACTAATAAAGAGAAATGGCATAGGGCACTTGGTCATGTAAATTTTCAATATTTAAACAAGTTGATAAATAATAAGTTAGTTGAAGGTTTGCCAGATAAGATTGAAAGTACAGAAATGAAATGTTCAAATTGTATTGAAAGCAAAATGGCTAATGTACCTTTTGAAAACAATAGAACTAAGACTACTGAAATTTTGGAATTGATACATACTGATCTAAACGGTCCACATAGCACAACTGGTTATGGTGGAGAAAAATATTTTTTGACATTTATCGATGATTATAGTAAATGTACAAGAATTTTTTGTATTAAAAGCAAAGCAGAAACTGCAAATTGTTTTATGGAATTTGTTAATTTAGTAGAAAATAAATTCAATAAAAGAGTAAAGAAATTACAGTGCGATAATGGCAAAGAATACTTAAATCGAGACATTTATAATTTCATTAGACAAAAGGGAATAGAGTTATTACCATGTCCACCCTATGTCCATGAATTAAATGGAGTAGCGGAAAGGTATAATAGATCTGCTATGGACGTAGGCAGATGCTTAATGAGAGAAGCTAAAATTCACAGAAGGTATTGGCCTGAAGTTATAAAAACAGCAGCATATTTGAAAAATCGTACAATTGCAAATACAGTAGAGAATAAAACTCCCTACGAAATATTTTTCGGTATTAAACCAAATGTTGAGCATTTAAAGATTTATGGGAGTAGAGTTTTTGTCAGGGTTCCAGAAGTTTTAAGAAAAAGTAAATGGGACGATAAAGCCCAACTTGGAGTGCTAGTAGGTTATAATGAGAATGGTTATAGAGTTTTATTAAATAATAGAATAATTAATGCTAGACATGTACAGGTGGTTGAAGAAAACACTGAATTAATTTGTTTAGAAAAACTTGATGATGAAAAGGACAGGTACTTGGAAAATGTAACTTCAAATATAAAAAACAAACCTTTTAAAACTGAAACTGTTGAAGACTTTGTAGATGCAAATGAAACTAGCTCTAATAATACTACGGAAGATCTTGTTAATGATGATAATTTAAGTAACAATAATGACAAGCTTGAAATAGAAGAAAGGTCAAAAAGAAAGAGAAATCCAGTTTCCAGATATGGTTATCCAGTAACACATTTTATTTATGTAAATTGCATTGATGCAAATGTACCAAATACATTTGAGGAGACGATGAGCTCCCACGATTATAAGCAATGGCAGGTAGCAATGGACTCAGAAATAAATAGCTTAAACAAAAACAACATATGGCAAATTGTTGAACGGCCAAAAGATAAAAAGGTTATTGACGTCAAATGGGTCTTTAAAATTAAAAGTAATAATGTTTATAAAGCTAGATTAGTTGTGAGAGGATTTCAGCAAAAGGATTATCTTGAAAATGTTTATTCACCAGTAGGAAAAATGCAAACATTGAAAATTTTATTATCATACAGTTGTAAAAATAATTTATTTATAGAACAAATGGATGTTGAGACAGCATTTTTAAATGGTCATATAAAGTCAGAAGTATTTATAAATCAACCGAAAGGTTATGAAACTGGAGATAATAAAGTTTACAAATTGCAAAAAGCACTCTATGGTCTCAGAGAAAGCCCTAGAGTATGGTATGATTGTTTCAACAAATTTATTGAAAAATTGAACTTTGTTAGAAGTAACTATGATTACTGTTTATATGTAAACAGAACAAGCAAAGATCCAATATATATACTAATATTCGTTGATGATCTCCTAATTTGTTGTAAAGATAAAGATAAAGTAAATAAGGTAAAAACTAGCTTAATGGAAAAATTTGCTATGAAAGACCTAGGAAAAATTAAAAGTTATATAGGCATAGATATTGATTATAACAATGACAGGAACAAAATGACCTTAAGTCAAACAAAATATATTGAATCTTTGGCTGTAAAATATAATCTGGAAAATAGTAAGTTATATGATACTCCAATGGAAACAAACTTAAAATTAGAACAAGCTGGAGAAGTAGATGATAGTATTAAGTATAGAAATATAATTGGTGAATTATTGTATATTAGTACAGGCACTAGGCCAGACATAGCATACAGTGTTAATTACTTAAGTCGATATCAAAGTTGTTATGACCGTACACATTATAAATATGCCATGAGAATCTTAAAATATTTGTATAAGACTAAGGATTTAAAGTTAACATACTATGATACTGAAAACTCGGAAACATTAGATTGTATGGTAGACTCTGATTATGCAGGAGATAATGTAGATAGAAAATCTACAACAGGTTTTGTAATTAGATTATTTGGAAACTTAATTTTTTGGAAAACACATAAACAAAGTACAGTAACTAAGTGTTCAACCTTTGCAGAGTATACTGGTATGTCAGAAGCAGTGACAGAAGTACTTTTCATTAGAAACTTGTTAAGTGAATCATTCAATGTAAATTTTGATAAACCAATAAAATTATATGAAGATAATACAGGTGCGATTTCGATTGCTAAGTATGGCAATTTTACCAAAAATTCAAAGCACATTGAAGTTCAGTTTCACTATATAAATGAAAACTATGAAAAGGGTATTATTGATATTGTAAAAATAGATACAGAATTTAACTTAGCAGACATGTTAACTAAAAGTTTAGACAAGAACAAATTTTTTAAAAATAGGTTAGGGTTAAAATTAATTTAGATTAAGTTTTGTATTTTTTATGTAAAAGGTCAAGATTATAAATTTAAGGAGGCGTGTTATAATCTGTAGTAAATATTATAATCTTGATTTACAATCTGGCAACATCGCTGTCTCTATTCGGTCTCTAAAAAATGTGTCATGGCGTTGCTTGCTTCTATCCTGTGTAACGATAATATGTAAAATTAAGATAAAGTGATTTAATAAACACTAATTAATATAATGTGGCCTAATCATTCATATCAACCATATCCACCAACTCCAACACATTTCATTTACAATGAAAAATACTAGCACACCGCTTACTAACCTAAATCATTTGCGCGCATACCGGTAGCGCGTATGCTGACACTGCATGTTCTTACCCTACTTAGAAAAGCTGACCATTTGAAATTTCTTGGTGTCAGTATTGACTCCAATCTAAATTTCCGTAAACAAATCGAGTTACTATGTACTGGAATGCGAAAACTAATATATATTTTAAGTATTTACGTAATGTGATGGCCGATATTAAAATAGTAAAGCAGGTTTATTCTAACTTCTAACTGTAATTTTATCTTTGTTACCTTATAAAACTCGGTTGGCATTGTTATATTTTAACGCGTCTGTGTAATCCAAATTTGCCTGAGATGCTCTTGATGTCTGAACATCCGTCTATGAGACCACGTTTGTTGCGAGTTGGCTCAAAACTTCCTAGCTGAAGAGATATATTTTATTGTAATTTTTTTTTTTTTTTTTTTTTTTTTTTTTTATTGTAATATTTGAGATAGTTAGGGTGGGGTATGGAGGAGTATCCTGCAACAATTTGCCGGTGTTAAGGGTCGTCTTAAGACGTGATTCAGCGATGGGACCGCGCTTCTTTTTAGTGTACGTATATGTGTATGCGGGTTATAGGTCGGCTAATACTGTGTCATGGGTATATTCACTATTATATATTTTTCGATCCATCATTTTAGGCCAATAGTATTTATATGGTAAAGCAAGATGGCACTCGCTAATGAGTTAGTTTTGACTAAAACAAGATACATTCCGTAGCTTTTGAACTTTTCTTGAATGATGGGAATTACCCATGGCCGATGTGGGATGAATGAATTATGCCTGTTCTGACTGGGGTTTATGAATTCTGTCACAGAGTTAATTACGTCTTCTTCAAGATTACTCTACCTTGTTTTAAGGTATACCGCTGGTGTTAATTAGCCTAGCATTGGGACCTGTGACTTTATTAAGGATGCCGTTTATTAAAGCCAAATTAGTAAATTCGTTTTCTGCCTCCTGCGATACATAAGTTGCAACTAACTGATCAGTGATCACACATAGTTTAATTAATCTAGTGAGCACGTTCGTATTTCTATCTAATTCGGGCACCATGCACAGGGCCTTATATTTCATCTGTGACATATTTTCTAAGTGATCCGAACTTAACGTAGGAAACGTCACTAAAACCTAGACTTCTAATCGAATCTAATAACTCTAATCTTGGCTATATCTACTATCTATCTACTCTATCTAACCTAGGGTTCCGCGATTGCCTGGGATGGAAAATCTTGGAGGATTATATGTAACATAAAATAGAAAGGAAGCAACTCAAGAACGATTCTAGAGTACTTACATTGCATGATGGTCTCTCTGCGGTATCGATGTCTGGATACACCTCTGGCTGCAACTCTTGTAGATTCGGATACTCGTTGATGGTCCTTGGAAGTCACCCGGGTGACTCGCGAATCGCGTTTATAAAGACGTTATCTAGTCATCGCGCTCGCGAACCGGCCCGCGAGTATCCTACCGACTGCGCCAATTATGTAAGCTGGAGCCGGAGGATGCAGAGAAAGCCAATTTGCTTAAAATAATTACAAATTAAGGACTACATTCTAAAGAGGTGATAATTGGTCGATGTATGTACCAAGAATGAATATTTCTATGAGATGATTAACTACGCGGATACATGAAAACTATTGCGAAATTAGGGTGGCATGATTTAGTGACGCATTTGCTGAGTCGCGGTTCATGTCGGCGAAGGTTGCGGTGCGCGGAATGGGGGTCAGTTGCAGTCAGCGTTTCTGGTAATTTCTTCTATTACACCGATGCGTAATAATCGATCACCCTGTTACACCAATATGTAACATACTTGTAAACAATGTTTATTGATAATAAAAGTAAAAAAAAAAAAAACCTTCTAACGAGTAAAAACACGAGAAAAAACGTGTTGCGCCGACCTCAAGTAACATTGGACAGCAACATATATTTTTTTCTGGATTACAACAACAGCTATTTCATACCTTAAGACTTAACCAAAAACAGGTCGATTGGAAGATCCTGGCCTTAAAGTTAAGTGTATAACCGGACACAAATCCAGACTCCGTGGCTGCTACTGTGAAACTCCTGATAGAAAAACCCAATAACACTTTACCCGACCTGGGAATCTAACCAACGGCCTCATAATCAGTAATCGAGCTTGCCCACTAGCCAAAATCAATATTAAAGTATTTTAGACTTGCAGACGTCACGTGGTTTCTCCCCCGTAGTTCCCGTTCCCGTGGAAGAACGGGAATAAAATGAAGCCTATGTTACTCAAGGTGAATGTAGCTATCTAATGGTGAAATAATTTTTGAAATCGGCGCAGTAGTTTTTGAGTTTATTCATTACAAACATACATACACACAAAATTACAAATCTTTCCTCTTTATAATATTATTATTATTATCAGCCATTTGTGTCCCACTGCAGGGCAAAGGCCTCCCTTCCCTCCTTCCATTTATCCCTATCCAGTGCTGTTATGCGCCAATCCTTGTGATAGGAGTCGAGTTCGTCCGCCATCTCCTTCTGGGCCTGCCGCGTAATAATAATGCTTTATAATATTAGTGTGGATAAAAGGACCGTCCCAGCTCATAAATACTACCCCCGTTAAAATTAAGCTGAAGGTAGATACGGTAAGCAAAAACAAACGCTGAGCCTTATCGGTATTCCATAAATTCCGCATTATGAAATTAATTCAGCAAAATATTGTATAAGCCGACTTTTTGCTGGAATGTCCCACGGGGATAAAAGAAGGGTTGAATGTAAAGAATTTACAAAAAAGGATTTGGCTTTTGCTTAGTTTTGTTAAGCTTTTTGTTTTGCACTGTATATTTTTTTTAAAGTGAAAACTTCTTTAGGCGCCTTGAGCACTTTTGAGTGAACTAAAATCATGGAACTCGCGTCATCGTTTGTTTGAGCTCACTAAAACTCGAGAACGGCTGGGCTGATTTAGCTGATTTTGGTTTTTAAATGTTTGTCGTAGTCCGGAAAGTATAAACGGTGAAAAACAAAAGTACTACTTTACAAACCAAAAATAATTCAAAAATAATAATCTAATAGCTCGACGATACAATTCACAAGTTACTTAGTTTTCACTTCTATCAGCAGGTCCTTAGTGCGAGTTTCATACTAAAATTTGAGTAATTTCTCGTTTGCGTAAACTGAGTTTGCGTTAACATTTACGTCGTCGGTAATGACAATAGATTGCCTCTATGAAAATGAGGTCCGTTTGGAGCAAATCGCTAACGTTTGCATGTTTATCGCGAGTGCAAGTTACAATTTTGACAGTTTTGACAGCTCGAATACGAAACGCGAGCATGAAAAGTTGTCACTTAAGATTTTGTGGTGAGAGCATCGATAAAGTGGTGAAATATCAAAGAAATTTCATTTAATTTCATATTGTGAATGAAACTTACCATGGAATGTCGTATCATTTCGTTTGGAGAATGTTTGAGACCGCACAAGCACAAGATAAGCGTAATTTAACACCACAAAAACGTAAACAAGGTTACGTAAACAAAGATAGAATGCTCCAGCACAAACCACTTGGGCATTATTCGATCATTTGTCACTCACTACACAACAAAAGATATAAATTACACTAACTGCTCCATTTATGTCACCAGCATTTCAAATTGGGACGGGCTAGTCTTTATTTTTAACAATAATATTCAAAACTAACACAAACTTTCGTAAACACAAACAAAACTAATGACCATTGACCACAGATAAGTAAAGTCGTCTAACTTCGTTCTATAACCACCACTAATTGAATAGGCAGTCGCTTCTATTATGAATACAAAATACGAATGTCAACTTATTTTGGCCGGTTATTAATGTACGCAACACACGTTACGGTGAATTAACGCGAAAACGAATGAATGTATTCTAGGATCTCACACTCGCAAGTTAACGATTGTCGATGCGGCACTCATACTACGTAGTTCTGACATATTACTATAGCCCCTTACTTAGCTTTAATTTTTAATTTATGTGTAGACCAAGGAGTTTTCCCTGATTTAATGAAATACAGTAAAGTCATACCTCTTTTCAAATCCGGGGACAGTAAAGATACTAATAATTATAGACCTGTATCCGTGTTACCAGTTTTTAGCAAGGTTTTTGAAAAGGTAATGCTTAATCAAATGCTCTATCATTTTAACACCAACAGAATCTTACATGATCAACAGTATGGCTTCACCAAGGGACGTTGTACAACTGACGCCGGTGTAACCTTATTAAAGCACATATTTACTGCGTAGGAAAGTCTCAAGACGCCATAGGAATTTTTTGTGACCTCTCCAAAGCGTTTGATTGCGTAAATCACGACACATTACTTTTGAAACTTGAGCATTACGGACTGGGTAAACTTGCACTTAGTTTGGTAAAATCTTATTTGAACGATAGACAACAACATGTTCAAATAAATGGTGTTAATTCACAGGGGTTAAAAGTAAAAATGGGGGTTCCACAAGGCTCAATATTGGGTCCTTTCCTTTTTCTAGTATATATAAATGATCTACCCTATTTACTGAAAAACCAACCTCAAAATATGGTGTTATTTGCTGATGACACTTCCCTAATTTTTAAGATAAATAGGCGGGCCCAAAATCTAGATGAAGTGAATAATGCCCTACTTCAGGTCCAAAATTGGTTCACAGCAAACACTTTGGTATTAAATGAAAAAAAAACCAAATGCATAAGATTTGCTTTACCGAATGTTAAAAGTAGTGATTGTGATATAATATTAAATAAAGAGAAACTTGAATTCGTAGATAAAACGGTTTTCCTGGGGATTACGCTTGATTCAAGGCTACAATGGGGTTCTCATTTGACATCTTTTGCGGGGCGGCTAAGTTCAGCAGCCTATGCCATTAGAAAAATCCGTCAGTATACTGATGTAGATACCGCTAGACTGGTTTATTTTAGTTACTTTCATAGTATAATGTCTTATGGCATTTTGCTGTGGGGACGGGCTGCAGATATTGAGTCTATATTTATTCTGCAGAAAAGAGCCATCAGAGCCGTATATAATCTTCGTAGGCGCGATTCTCTAAGGGAACTGTTTAAGGATA
Organism: Xestia xanthographa; assembly: GCA_905147715.2. Classification (NCBI taxonomy): domain Eukaryota; kingdom Metazoa; phylum Arthropoda; class Insecta; order Lepidoptera; family Noctuidae; genus Xestia; species Xestia xanthographa. The sequence goes on along the minus strand of LR990661.1, from coordinate 3,750,117 downwards.
TTGGCATCATGACGGTACATTGTCAATACATCTACGAAAACATAATGTACGTCAGAAAAAATCTGCACCTTTTTAGTAAAAGGGGTGACAGACATAATTACAGTACTAGAAATAGGGACCAACTAGTTCAGCCAGGTTTCAGACTCGCTAAAGTAGACTCATCTTTCATGGGGTACTGTTTGAGATGCTATAATAAAATTCCACAAAGTATTCTTGAACTGAATGAGACAAAATTTAAAACATGCATTAAACGCACACTATGTAAGCAAGCATATTACAAGTTGAGCAATTATATCGCTGATAAAAATGCTTGGCTCAATGCTGGTCCTGCTCCGCATTAACAGGGGCGCGGGATAAATTGTATTGTTGGAGCTGCTAAAGATTGTACAACTATCTTTGCATTGTATAGAATCAATCTCTTTAGTATTATATAAATGCATAGCCCATATTGTGTGAGTACTATGTACTAGAAAGCTATCATTCACTGGAAACCTACGTCTTTTCTTGACTTGAATGTGCCCTGGCGATTTGGAGTATGTCATGCTCACTCAATTGTCTCGCTGATGGTGGCGCATGTGTCGGATCATTTAGTTCCCTTCAAAATGGTTGAGTTGAATGGTGCTGATCCATGCGTCATGTCCGTGAACGGGCGCTGTCAGTTGTGACTGGTCATCTCTTGGTTGCCATGGCTTATTTGAATGAATTATTTTGAATTGTATTTTTCGTTTGTGTGTTTTTGCTGTGGACACTTTTACCGTGCACATCTTGCTACATTGTTCTCACATAATATACCATCTCAACGTGAATGATGTAACCAAGATTTTGTAACCATATTCTGATTTAAAAGAGTGTCCATGGAGTTTCTTGCCCGTTCTTCTCCATAGAGATCTACGCTAGGGAATGGGCAACTACAGTACTTTCACAGTTTTTATGTCTTGTGACTGGGACTGTAGCTACATTTAATTTTCATCTTTGTTTCGACAATTCAAAAGTGCCTGTAACTGGCTTACTTGAAATAAATGCTTTGATTTTGATTTTGATGATTTTGATTACGCTAGATGGCGCTTCCCCAGCGCCATACAAATTTGCCTAAACGTTAACGCGCTCGAATGCGGTGGACGAAACAAACAAAACTCGCACTTAGCACACAGTCCTCAAAGATTGCCCCGCAATAAATAAAAAAGGAATTTAAAATTCTGAATTGGTATATTCAAATCAAATCATACTATGAAATTGACAAGGCAATTGCAATCTAGAGACTGACCTAGTTTTAAAAAGTGAATGCTTTGAAGTTGCCATTAACCACTAAAGTTAATTTCAAGTAAGTTGCAGCCTTGCTACTGACGTACTTGGGAACTAAGTTAGTAACGCCGACCATCTTGAAATAACTTATTGTTATTGAGCAGCTGGTTGTGTGAACTTTGTACTGATGACACATTGATAAAGTTCGTAACCACTAGGTATAGTTACTTAAGTCAGACTAACGGCCATTTGCAATAACTTACTGTTTGGTTTCGGTAGGTTTGCTATCTCTGTATGTTTGACATTTAGCCTACGGACGGTTAGAAACAAAACGTCACAGAAAAGCTTTCTTTGATTTTTAGGGTTCCGTACCCAAAGGGTAAAAATGGAACCCTATTACTAAGACTTCGCTGCCTGTCCGTATGTCCGTCAGTCCGTCTGTCTGTCACCAGGCTGTATCTCATGAACCGTGACAGCTAGACAGTTGAAATTTTCACAGATGATGTATTTCTGTTGCCGTTATAACAACAAATACTAAAAACAGAACATAATATTTAAGGGGGGCTCCCATACAACAAACGTGATTTTTTTTGCCGTTTTGTCTAATGTATAGATAACGGTACGGAACCCTTCGTGCGCGAGTCCGACTCGCACTTGGCCGCTTTTTCTATGAATAAAGTGACAGGTAGGTGACGCGTATAGGATATTTGAAGCTAACTTTGTTACGTGGCATATTAACTGACAGTTATACGTAAGTAAGTTATAGAAAACTGGCCTTAATAGCTATTGATTAGAAGTCTAGTCTTAATATAGGTAATTATGAATAAGTTTGTCGTTTATTATTTTGGTGTTTGTTTAACACTTATTAGTTTACTAGCTGTTGCCCGCGGCTTCGCCCGCGTGAAGTTCGGTAACTGTCCCGCGAGATCATACTAAAGGGGTAAATAGTAGCCTACATGTTAATCCAGGTTATAAACTATCTATGTGCCAAATTTCATAATCATCACAATTATAATCATCACAATCGCTATCACAATCACAATCACCATCACCATCATCGTTATCACAACAACCATCACCATCTCTATTCCAATCACAATCACTATCACAATCATTATCACGATCACCGTCATCGTTATCACAATCAACACAATAAATCAACAATAATCCTGTATAGAAGTCGAATCCACCATCTTTTGGATCTAAACATAAATGCCATATTCGTAATCAGCACCAATGATAATCTCGGAATCGACACCCATATTGATTTTTAGACATTTCGACCCCATCGCACCCCAACAGAGGATGATTGTATTTCAGGTCCGCCACATTAAATCTTAAAATCGCTGTTTTTGTAATACACTCGACCCGATACACCATACAAACAATACCAAACCCATTTCCCCCTTTAGGGGTTGAATTCTGAAAAAACCTGAAACCCATTTCTACCCATTTATCGACAGGAGTACTCCTGTGAAAGTTTCGAATAAAACAGTCTAACTAATCTTTTTTCCCCATACAAACTTTCGACTCCCGTTTCACGCCCTTAGGGAGTAAATTTTGAAAAATCCTTTCGTAGTGCACCGTTAGACCTCATAAGAAACCTACGCGTGCTAAATTTAAAATCTCTAGTCCCAGTGGTTTGGGCTGTGAGTTGATTTTTAGACTTTGTCACCCCATTTCTCCATATTAGGAGTTGAATTCTGAAAAAACCTGAAACACAAATGTTTACTCATTTGTCGATAGGAGTACTCCTGTTAAGTTTCGAATAAAATAGTCTAACTAATGTTATTTCCCCATGAAAATTTTGGACCCCCGTTTCAGCCCCTTAGGGGGTGAATTTTGAAAAATCCTTTCTTAGTGCACCCTTAAACCTCATAAGGACCTATGTGACAAATTTGGAATCTCTAGACTCAGCGGTTTGGGCTTTGCATTGATTTTTATACTTTGTCACCCCATTTCCCTCTCTTGGGGGTTTAATTCTGAAAAAAACCTGAAACACAAATGTTTACTCAATTATCGATAGGAGTACTCCCAATAAGTTTCGAATAAAACAGTTTAAGTAATCTTGTTTCCCCACACTAACTTTGGAGCCCTTTTACACCCCCTTTTTCTTTTTTCTTTTTTTCGGATCGGAAATCATCAAATAACTCCTCCCGCTCTGGGCGGAGCAGGAGGGAGTGTCAGACTTTTACTGACTAAAACCCATCCATGTTCCTTCATCGCCCTTTGTGTTCCGGGGCCACGGTATCTCTTTCGAACAGTCCCGCAACCCCGGCAGGCATCGGTCCTTACGGACCCCTTCCCTTTTGCTGACTCTCTTTGAGGCGCGCGTGGAATACGAACGCGCCGTCGACACGGCCTGTCGTCATGAGACGGATGGACGGCGAGCTAGCCCATAGCCCACCGTCCACAGGCCCGCGCCTACGGTGGCCGGGGGCCACGTGGTGGTGGCCCCCGATGCCCGGGGCGTCTCCCGCGGCGGCCGGGACGGGCCGGGACGTTGAGAGGTTCTCTCCCTCTCCCGTTCCGCCACCTCCTTCTCTAGCATTACTGCTTCGCAGAAGGAGGTGACGGCGTCCCATTCCATCTCGCTCCGGACCATGGCTTGCACCAGGGCCAGACGCGAGAGGTCACCGCCGCCGATCGCCGCTTCGAGGATACGGCGGTGCTCCGCCCACGCGGGGCACACCTCCACCGTGTGTTCCACCGTGTCCTCTGGTCGATCCTCACAATGGAAGCACCCGGGCGTTTCCTCCCGCCCGATTCGGTGCAGGAACCTCCCGAACACTCCGTGTCCGGTGAGGACCTGCGTCAGGCGGAAGGTGAGGACGCCGTGGTGTCTCTCAAGCCACTCCTCAAAGAGGGGACTTATCGCCACTATTGTGGCGTGCCCTCTTTTACACCCCCTTAGGGAGTGAATTTTGAAAAATCCTTTCTTAGTGCACTCCTTGACCATATAAGGAACCTACTTGCCAAATTTGGAATCTGTAGACCCAGTGGTTTGGGCTGTGCGTTGATATGTCAGTCAGTCAGTTTATTCTTCTTTTACCCCACTGCGCCAGAAGGAGGTTACTGTATAGATTTTATCTAAAATAGAAGTAGCCTAAGTTACTCCTTATTTCATCACCTGCCATCCATCCTTATTTCACTGCCAGTAAAAATCCCGTCAAAATCGGTCCCGCCGTTCCAGAGATTAGCCGGAACAAACAGACAACAGACAAAAATTAATGAAAAATGTTATTTTGGTATATGTACCCTATATACATTCATGTAAAATGCGGTTGTTTTAATATTACAAACAGACACTTCAATTTTATTTATTTGTAAAGATAAAGCCCCCTTTTCATCTTTCACCCCCTTAGGGGTTGACATTTTTAAGAACACCGTTGCGTTAGCTTCCAACCATAAGCCTAGATAATAAATTTAGTGAGTTTTACTTCGAAAATTAAGGACTTTCCATAAACAACTTCATTCTCCTTTTTAACCCTTCGGGGTTGGTATTATAAAAAACACTGAGACACGTATCAATTAATTTTTAATCATCAGCCTAAACACAAAATTTGAAGATCCTAACTTTAAAACTGACGATTTTCCATAAACAACTTCATCCCCATTTTTAACCCTTCGGGGGTGGTATTATGAAAAATACTGAGACACGTATCAATTATATTTTAATCATCAGCCTAAACACAAAATTTGATGATCCTAACTTTAAGATTGACGGACTTTCATACACATCAGCTGCATCCCCTTTCTAACCCTTTGGGGGTAGAATTATGAAAAACGCTGAGATACGTATCAATAAATTTTTAATCATCAGCCTAAACATAAAATTTGAAGATCCTAACTTTAAAACTGACGATTTTCCATAAACAACTTCATCCCCATTTTTAACCCTTCGAGGGTGGTATTATGAAAAATACTGAGACACGTATCAATTATATTTTAATCATCAGCCTAAACACAAAATTTGATGATCCTAACTTTAAAACTGACGGACTTTCATACACATCAGCTTCATCCCCTTTTTAACCCTTTGGGGGTAGAATTATGAAAAACGCTGAGATACGTATCAATAAATTTTTAATCATCAGCCTAAACACAAAATTTGATGATCCTAACTTTAAAACTGATGATTATCCATAAACAACTTCATCCCCCTTTTTAACCCTTCGGGGGTAGAATTGTGAAAAACGCTGAGACACGTATCAATTAATTTTTAATCATCAGCTTAAACACAAAATTTGAAGATCCTAACTTTAAAACTGACGGACTTTCATACAAACTTCCATCCCCCTTTTTAACCCTTTGGGGGTGAAATGATCAAAAACGCTGAGACTCGTATAAATTAATTTTTAATTGTCAGCATAGAAACAAAATTTGAAGATCTGAACTTTAAAACTGACGGACTTTCATACACAACAGCTTCATCCCCTTTTTAACCCTTTGGGGGTAGAATTATGAAAAACGCTGAGACACGTATAAATTATTTTTTTATTGACAGCCTAAATACAACATTTGAAGATCCTAACTTTAAAACTGACGGACTTTTATACAAACTTCCATCCCCTATTTAACTCCCTTAGGGGTTGAATTTCTAAAAATCCTTCCTTATTCCTTGTCTACATTATATAGGAAACCTCTGTGCAAAATTTCAGCTTTCTAGGTCCAAGGGTTTGGGCTGGGCGTTGATGAGTCAGTCAGTCAGTCAGTCAGTCAGTCAGGCCTTTTGTTTTTATTTATATATATATATATAGATTTTATGTGTATACTAGCTGTTGCAGTTGCACAGATGTGAAATTAATATTAAAATACTGTTTAGGTACCATGTTTTATTTATTTATTTAACACTTCAAGCACAGGTACAGAGGCGGACTTAATGCTATAGGCATTCTCTACCAGTCAACCTTTAGGTGATGCAGAGACAAGCAGTGGTAGGTGTATATCTGAAAATAATTTAATTAATACGAAGGGAAATGAGAAGGATATACATAAAATACTAAAAATATATATCAAACTATATATTACTGTAAATAGACATTTACAACATCTGCAACATTTTTCATTGATGTTCCGCTCCTATTGTAACCGGTGTCCTGATGTTATATAGCCTATAGCTTTCCTCGATAAATGGGCTCTCCAACACTGAATTAATTTTATAAAATCATCATTCTATTGTCATATTCTGGGGTCAGTACAACCTGTCTTTGTGTTCAGTACATATTTATAATTCCCGTTTTCTCTTCTGCTCTTTATAATTTTCCCTTCTAGATATTTCAATTTTCCTTTCTTATCAATCAAATTTTCACACATTGATCCATTCATAGTTTATTTAGTTTTACCAATGTACAAATTTACCAATGTAAAACTACAAATTTGTAATCATTGTTAGTTACTATTTAAATACCAGCGTAAACATTTAGCTTTGACGATTAATTCATCCATATTCTGATTTGTCGTAATTACAAATTAAACCTAGGACGAACGAAGAATAAAATACTAAATACACCGCAGCAGCATTGTAAATCATCATCTGCCTAGCCTTTTCCTAAATATTTTGGTGTCGGTTTCCAGTCTAACCGGATGCAACTGAGTACCAGTATTTTACATGGAGCGGCTGCCTATCTGACCTCCACAACCCAGTTCATACTGGGTAACACAATACCACTTTGGTAAGACTGGTTGTCAGACTTTTTGGGACTATCTGTAACGACTGTCAAAGGTGGACAAAAGACATCCGGGACCAACAGCTTAACGTGATTTCCGAGGCACGAAATAAACTCGGTTTGTACGGGTGGTCACCCATCCACAGACCAACCTAGGCAAGCACGGCTTAACCTAAAGATCGACCCGAGCGGCTGTTATTATTTACCCACGAGCTAAAGCAAAGCAAATGCAATTGTTTTTAGTCGACGCGTTTCTATAATTTGACGCCCAATTTGCCGCTCGACATGAAATTAAATAAATTGGATCTTCAGTTACTATTTCCACGTAATCAGAAGATGGCCGATGGAGTAAGGTTTTGACTGAATGGTGACCAAGATTGGGCCTAAGAAACCAGGCCGTCAACGCACTTTCTAGTTTTTATTTTTTCATTTTGGAAGTCTTCAATAATAGACATGTATATCTCCGAAAATCAGCATCAGATCTTCAGCAAACTGAAACGGGACCACCGCGAAATAATTTTCTTCCAAACAAAATAAGAACCGAAAAAAAGTCACCGACTTCTGACGCTAAAGTTATTTTTACTATTTTGTGTTTTTGAAGTCGGTTTTATTTTTCGCAAAATGTTTTTTTTATAAACCTTAACATCCAGAATCTTTAGTTAATAACGTTTGTTCATTATAACCTTGGTACTTACATAAACCGGGGAAACGAAACTAGTAATTATAATGGAGAAAGTAATTAGCTAACTTTATGTTACAATTGTTACAAACACTCTTGAATAATTTGAATAATAATTTGGTTATTATACTGTATTATATTCGTAATTATAATTGTAAAACGGAAACATAAACAGAAGTGTAGGAAGAACGAAATTTGCCTTGGTAGTTAGCTGTTATGCTGAAGGAAATGACATGTTTTGTTTTAAATTAACATTTTGTCCATGAAGTCTTAGGGCCGCCTCCATGAGCGAGCGAATCGCGGCGATTCGAATATATTATAACATAATATATAGCGATATACGAAAATATTGCCGCGATTCTCTCGCGCGTGGAGACGGCCCAAAAGAGAGTGTTTAGAAAAACGTAGCAAGGACGATAATATCGCCGCGATTCTCTCGCTCGTGGAGGCGGCCCCTTTTTAACTCAGTCTTATTACAAAAAACTAAATAAACCTTGGTTGAAACCTGGACTATCAAGTCCAGGCTTATCTGCAAAACCATGGTCTAAAGGAGACAGTTTTTTTTTAGGCCCTCTTCGATGTTGCGGATATTCATATTACTTACACCAAAAAAAAGTAACCATTTTATTCTAATAATAAACGAAAGATTACATAGAAACGAAACCGGAATCTTAAAATCATAACAAATAAGTTGTATTATGATATTTTTTTGCGAGTCAAATCATTCTTGTTGTGTGATCAATGCCATTTGACGGAAAATACTTACGTAAATAGGGGCGTTTTTTCCGTTTACAAAAAAAAAGTACGGTATCCATTGGTACTAATATCTGCTTAAATTAAAATATAATATAATATAAAAAGAAATAATATTAAACTGTGAGCTTTCTAATACTATTTGAGAGGTTTCCGCTAAAATCTTTTAGATGGTATAGAAAATCATCATGGCACGGAACGTTGTAAATTCATCTTTTTGGTGGTTGACTGACAACTTCATTTGACATTTGACGTGTTATTGTTATTGTTTATTGTTAGATTCACGTTTTCATTTTCGAATTTCTCATCATTCCGGTTAGACATGGCTTAGCTAATATTACCACTGTAATCTAGAGATTATAAGGAAGAAATCTATATACGTTTCATTAATATCTGTATGTCTGTTACAATTTTATGTGGGTGGCCTGTTCTCCAAACAAAAAAATTTGTCTCCTTTGTTCGTATTACAAAACTTAAAAAAACCGTGGTCTTCTTAGTACCTTCATTTGAACCATTGTCTAAATATCAACCACAGATTAATACAAATATCATTCGTTCAACATGATGTCATTCTATTGCAACGTTCCGTTTGCCCAGAAAATAAATCGTTTTGATAATACGGTAATGATTGGATGATGTTTAAGAGTGTTTAAAATATGGAGACCTGGTTATTTTGCATGGCGACAAACATTATTTAGTTATTTCATCCTTTGTAGTTTTGTTTAGGTTTAAGCACATTACTTTTGTCGTATTAATTTCTAAACGTACATCTAAGTACGTGTATCGAAACGTAACATTCTTACGTGCGCGTTATATGAAACCATAACAATAAACAAAACCATCGCAAGGTGAACAAAGTTCATTTAGCTTTGGCATTTATACGTATGTCTATAGTAGAACAATAAATTATTGCCTGTTTGTTTACCTCCTTTAATAATTTAATGTGATGAACCAACAAAAAAAAAACGATCTGAGAATTGGAATGCCGCGGAAAAGTAAGTAAACGTAAATTACTTAGGCTTAGATTGACTTGAAATACGTCTCTAATTTATTGATTTTAAGCTAAAACAACACAACACAATGCAAAAGATAATAATTAACCTAAAAGAGGAACTGACAGACCCGATTTAGTGATTTAGACCATCGTTAAACTAGGGGTCGCCGAGGTTTAGCGTTAGACCATGGTTTAGTCCATGGTTTATCGCAAAACTGATTTGTAATACCATGTTTGTGTAAACCGTGGTTTATAGAAGTTTAAACCAGGTTTATTAGTTAAACCGCTTTTTGTAATAAGACTGTTGTTTAAGTATGCCTTTTTTTTTTGGATGGGAAATCATAAAATGACTCCTCCCGCTCTGGGCGGAGCAGGAGGGAGTGTCAGACTTTTACTGACTAAAACCCATCCATGTTCCTTCATCGCCCTTTGTGTTCCGGGGCCACGGTATCTCTTTCGAACTGTCCCGCAACCCCGGCAGGCATCGGCCCTTGCGGACCCCTTCCTATTGCTGACTCTCTTTGGCGCGTGGAACACGAACGCGCCGTCGACACGGCCTGTCGTCATGAGATGGACGGACGGCGAGCTAGCCCACAGCCCACCGTCCACAGGCCCGCGCCTACGGTGGCCGGGGGCCACGTGGTGGCCCCCGAGGACCGGGGCGTCTCCCGTGGTGGGTATATGGAATACCTCAGGTGCAATTTACTTCAGGTGCCGTGAAAACGGGTGCCCAATGTGGCATACGTCGATTTATCTTCGTCAATTTTTATTAATTTGTTAAAACAAAAAACACGTATCCAATATTTCTCGATAATCTAACTGACGGACTAAACAGAATCATATTTTTTTTAGTCAGTTATCATCCCTATTGTTCTATTGAAATACATTTCTTTCGACCCTTTTTTTCATTAACAAAGACAAGGGATCAGATGCTGGAATGCTATTGGTTAATGAGCGTACATAAGCGCTTCAATAGCGGCCGGATGCTGCAAACAAAAAGAGCCGTATCGGTGGCAAGATTTCGTTCGTTGTCATAGTACGTACTTTTTGTCGCCTCTAGCGATACAGATTCATATGTTAAGTATACTTAAATCCCACATCTACATTTATATAACCTATAAGTTTGCCTTTGGTTAATTTTTTTATTATACGCTTTGCATTGGAAGGCCTCCCAATGACCTGGTCACAGTATAATTATAAGCAGTAGTGTCACTCACACAGTGTGACTCGGACGTGTCATTGAATTTAATGCCTACTGTCGATCAGAGGGCTAGGGTTGCTACTATCGGGATAACTATTCGGTTTATCGTTAAGAAAATGATGCGGCGCGCGCGACTGTCAGTCTGTTCGCACCTTGAAGTATCCTTACGGGCGGGGGAAGGGGCGCTCTTGTAATTAAAAAAAGCATTTCAGGCGTTCTTTGAAGTCAACCTACTGCTTATAATTTTACTGTGACCTGGTGAAGCTTGCGGGGATCTGCTGGATGCGAGTCGCACGGGACCGGTCAATGTGGCGACACTTGGGGGAGATGTATGTCCAGCAGTGGACGTCTTTCAGCTAAAATGATGATCATAACGATGATACAATACGCGTTGCTTTGTATATTCCTAATTGGTAACTTACCTCTTCCTCCTTAAACGAGGTGTCTTTGTGAAGTTATGTTCCAAATACACTCAATACCTACCGTATTCTATCAGGTTTATAGAATACGTCTTTCTAAAGCCTTCTCGACCTTTTGATTCGCGCCTTACAATATCTTCATGGATTATCCCTTTAATGAATTCTCTCTTATCAAATATTATTTTACACACCAAAGGAATTTTAATCCTATTGAATAATATATTAACCCTAGGTACTAGTATTATATATGCGAAAGTTTGTGAGGTGGGATGGATGTTTAAATAAATAAATATCACTGGATATGAAATAGGCTTGTGTCGTGGACACCAGATAGTTGGTATACTACATAGATACTTTTTGTTTGTAAAAACATACTTATTATACATATAAACATCCATGACTCGGAAACAAATGTCCATGCTCATCACACAAACATTTGCTCCAACCGGGATTTGAACCCAGGACCCTAAGAACGTAAGGCAGCCTCACCACCGCTGCGCCATTAGGGTCGTTACTCTTTCACGCAAAAACTATAGAACGGATTTGAGTGTTTAGCACTTAGTTAGTTTATAACCTGGATCAACTCTTAGGATTTTTATCCTGGTAATATGATCCCGTGGAACAATTATCGGACTACACGCGGGCAAATCCGCGGGCATATGCTACAACATACAACAATACAACGAACACAACACTCACACAACACAACAAAAACAATAATAACAACAACAACAATACATAAAGTATGTAAACTGCAGACGGTGGATCGAAAAAAAACCAAAGATACTTTAAAACTAATTTTAATTAAAAAAAAAATATTACAAAAAAAAAATAGTGAAACCTATTCGATGCTGGATATGAAATGACAGAAAAAATACTTAAAACTAATTAATTGCTATGATGAATTTTGCTGCGTCGGCGGCTCGTGGCTGGACAGATGTCGACGCTGCAGTTTTCGTGCGGTTGGCGTAAACAGGTCGGAATGTGCGAGGTCGGTGATATCCATTAGAGATCCATATGTAACATACACAACAACAACAATATTTGACAACAAAACAACAACATCAACATATTCCGTTATATTTTGTTGAAAAATAAACAGTTCACAATTTATAATTTTATAACAATAATATATATCAAAGTACATTTAAACTGTGGTCTTATGCCTTGAACCCTCTTTACCTACCTATTAATTATAATTATGTTTCGACGCCATAAACAAGCTATCTGTTACATTCTCGAACAACAAACAACTTCAGAACTTTGACAAAGTTATTATTGTGTGTGAAAACTTATTATATTTACATTAATTCTGGGCAAAAGAGCGTGATAGGGCGATATATTATTGTATTGCTATATTAACAATCAGTGCCCCGCGGTTTCCACCGTTTCGCTTTTTATTCGGCTGCTAAGGCCTGAATGTTTGTCGCACTGACGGTTGGTCGCGTACGGTCGGTCGTGACGTCAGCGAGAACAGAATATGACTGTCGGTCGCTGCTGACGTCAGCGTTGCAATATGGTGATATTTAATTATGTAGAACACAATGTATAATCGTACGCAACCGACCGTGCGCGACCGACCGTCAGCACGACAAGAAACCAGGCCGGGTCGTAGCGTAGGTAACAAATGCAAAAATACTGTTTTAAATACTGTAGTATTTTCAGAGATTAACGCGTTCAAACCGAAGATCTATGGGAAATGTCTGTCAAAGTTTGTACATCCATACTTGAGACTATAGCCCCTTACTTAGCTTTAATTTTTAATTTATGTGTAGACCAAGGAGTTTTCCCTGATTTAATGAAATACAGTAAAGTCATACCTCTTTTCAAATCCGGGGACAGTAAAGATACTAATAATTATAGACCTGTATCCGTGTTACCAGTTTTTAGCAAGGTTTTTGAAAAAGTAATGCTTAATCAAATGCTCTATCATTTTAACACCAACAGAATCTTACATGATCAACAGTATGGCTTCACCAAGGGACGTTGTACAACTGACGCCGGTGTAACCTTATTAAAGCACATATTTACTGCGTGGGAAGAGTCACAAGACGCCATAGGAATTTTTTGTGACCTCTCCAAAGCGTTTGATTGCGTAAATCACGACACATTACTTTTGAAACTTGAGCATTACGGACTGGGTAAACTTGCACTTAGTTTGGTAAAATCTTATTTGAATGATAGACAACAACATGTTCAAATAAATGGTGTTAATTCACAGGGGTTAAAAGTAAAAATGGAGGTTCCAAAAGGCTCAATATTGGGTCCTTTCCTTTTTCTAGTATATATAAATGATCTACCCTATTTACTGAAAATCCAACCTCAAAATATGGTGTTATTTGCTGATGACACTTCCCTAATTTTTAAGATAAATAGGCGGGCCCAAAATCTAGATGACGTGAATAATGCCCTACTTCAGGTCCAAAATTGGTTCACAGCAAACAATTTGGTATTAAATGAAAAAAAAACCAAATGCATAAGATTTGCTTTACCGAATGTTAAAAGTAGTGATTGTGATATAATATTGAATAAAGAGAAACTTGAATTCGTAGATAAAACGGTTTTCCTGGGGATTACGCTTGATTCAAGGCTACAATGGGGTTCTCATTTGACATCTCTTGCGGGGCGGCTAAGTTCAGCAGCCTATGCCATTAGAAAAATCCGTCAGTATACTGATGTAGATACCGCTAGACTGGTTTATTTTAGTTACTTTCATAGTATAATGTCTTATGGCATTTTGCTGTGGGGACGGGCTGCAGATATTGAGTCTATATTTATTCTGCAGAAAAGAGCCATCAGAGCCGTATATAATCTTCGTAGGCGCGATTCTCTAAGGGAACTGTTTAAGGATATTGGCATCATGACGGTACATTGTCAATACATCTACGAAAACATAATGTACGTCAGAAAAAATCTGCACCTTTTTGGTAAAAGGGGTGACAGACATAATTACAGTACTAGAAATAGGGACCAACTAGTTCAGCCAGGTTTCAGACTCGCTAAAGTAGACTCATCTTTCATGGGGTACTGTTTGAGATGCTATAATAAAATTCCACAAAGTATTCTTGAACTGAATGAGACGAAATTTAAAACATGCATTAAACGCACACTATGTAAGCAAGCATATTACAAGTTGAGCGATTATATCGCTGATAAAAATGCTTGGCTCAATGCTGGTCCTGCTCCACATGGACAGGGGCGCATAAATTGATAGCATTAAATTGTATTGTTGGAGCTGCTGAAGATTGTACAACTATCTTTGCATTGTATAGAATCAATCTCTTTAGTATTATATAAATGCATAGCCCATATTGTGTGAGTACTATGTACTAGAAAGCTATCATTCACTGGAAACCTACGTCTTTTCTTGACTTGAATGTGCCCTGGCGGTTTGGAGTATGTCATGCTCACTCAATTGTCTCGCTGATGGTGGCGCATGTGTCGGATCATTTAGTTCCCTTCAAAATGGTTGAGTTGAATGGTGCTGACCAAGCGTCATGTCCGTGAACGGGCGCTGTCAGTTGTGACTGGTCATGTCTTGGTTGCCATGGCTTATTTGAATGAATTATTTTGTTTTTTTTTTTTTTTTTTTTTGTGTGTTTTTGCTGTGGACACTTTTACCGTGCACATCTTGCTACATTGTTCTCACATAATATACCATCTCAACGTGAATGATGTAACCAAGATTTTGTAACAATAATCTGATTTAAAAGAGTGTCCATGGAGTTTCTTGCCCGTTCTTCTCCATAGAGATCTACGCTAGGGAATGGGCAACTACAGTACTTTCACAGTTTTTATGTCTTGTGACTGGGACTGTAGCTACATTTAATTTTCATCTTTGTTTCGACAATTCAAAAGTGCCTGTAACTGGCTTACTTGAAATAAATGCTTTGATTTTGATTTTGATTTCAAACAGGAATTTCCAGGTTTTCATCAGGAATTTCCCGGTGTCCACATTAGTGCCCAGTTGAAGGTAATAGACTCGCGTATCGCCTATTTAATGGGACTAAAATATTACTGGCAAAATGTGTGTGTATTATTATTAGTTACACTTATACCTAACCCAACGAGGACAACAGGCGTGATGTAATATTCTCGTTGTCATTATATTATTAGTTATTGCGGTAGGGACATATTAACTAGAATCTCGGAATATTTCACGTATAAGTAGGTTTTCTTAGAATCCATTGTTTTAATAATATACGTGTTATGTCAGTATGACATACTATTACTTTTCTTTAAAAACAAAGCCCCGAATAATAGCTTTTTCGTTGAATTTGGGAAGAAAAATATTTTGTAGTCATTAGCAATTGACAGCCTTGTGACGAAATATTTTGATGGCCTTGTTTAACGTACAATACATATACAATGTCTAGAGATAATCAAAACGTATTTTGTTATAATAATATTTTCTAGTTGGAAAAACTTGACGGTCTTGTCGAAGTCATGTTCTTAAACATAATGGGACTACACACAATTGTAAAATTGTAAACGTGGGTGCATAACTGAGACATGGCATCACATTTTTAATGAGCGCCCATCGTGGTCTTTAGTGGTCTATAGTGGCCCATGCAATCAAACTAAACGTGCGACTGTGAATACATGGACGGAACGGCCAATCTATCGTTTTATTACGGTTCAAATGACGCATTGGCAACGATATTGGTAGTAGGTTTGATTGCCACACGGTGTAAATATTTGTATCGGCCACGGGTATTTTTTTAGGTATTTAGTGTTAGTAAACGAACAGAAATAAACATGAAAATGTACAGAAGAAATTCGAGGGCTTAAAATAATATGGACTGTAGGTTATCTATTCCTGTCCTGTGTTTTTTAAAGTCGATACAATAATGTTTTTCTCTTCCATTCGTCTCTGTCAGCTTATCTCAATAATACTCACACATTTTACATACCTGTGACAAATCACGCAACAAACATTCTACTTCAAATAATTCAACTGTAAATAAAACAAGTCCAATTTACAACTTGAATAAATATATATTTTGACAGCGTTACCGTAGCAGCTACGCCTGCTACGCCGTAGCACTCGTAGTACTGCAGCACTGCAGTAGCAATACAGTCGTAGCAAATCAAGACCGCTTCTAAAATTCCTTTCACGTCATTGCCATAAGGTTCAAATTACAGAAATAGAAACGCGCTAGTGAAATAAAACAACTATAATACAATTCTTACCGGGTCCGTGGCTTAGGCCCCCAGTGGTCGAGACACCCGTGGCCGACGCCCCCAATTCGATAAATTGCACATAAAGCCATGAAAATTGGATTCTGTGTGCAGCCAGTCTTAATTACATACAGAATTAGATTCGCTGGTCAGGCAAAGTTTTATTAGATTTTGCCGCCACGAAAATTGAACTCTTGGCACAAGTGTGGGTTTCAAATTGCCTGATAAATATAAATAAGTTTGCTCAATGCCAAGCTCAAGATAAGAAGGGAACTTGAGCCTTTGGAACAGCCTTTTTATTTGGGATTATTATGGACTTTTTATAACCGAGTTTGGTAGAACTTTAACAAAGGGGTATGTGGAAACTATAGAACGCTACTTGCTACGCTCCTTTCATATGCCTTTTGATTCATCCACGTTCATACATTTGATCATACTTATGCACACCGTTTGCTAGTACTACGCTCCTAACTTTTCTGAGGCATATAACCAATCACGGTCACCATTTATTTTCTAACAAGTCATAAGACAATTTATGCGAGCGCAGAATAATATTTCATTACAAAATTGTTGTGCATTAAATCAAGAAGTGACAAGCAAAATAATCCTTAACTCAAGCCCATAAGATTCACCAGACTAAGCAAAATTTGTTGAAAATATAGATGTGATTTTATTTTTTTTCTGAGTTGGATTGTAACATTTAGATAGATTTTTGAACACCATTTTGAGTTGAACATATACGTATGCTTACATAAAATATTTTAAATATATTAATTTCTGTTATTAAATAGAAGAAAACTGATCCTAAACTCAACACGATATCGTTAATTTTGTGTGGAGGAGAGGCACCGAAAATTATTTTTTACAATATTATAAACCAATGTTTTGAAATAAAAAGCTACTATTATTTTAAGATGAAGGAGTAATCTATCTGTTATAATTATTGGTTACATTTGCAAGCATCCGAAAAACTGCTTAATTTTTTAAATTTTAGTGATACGCATACGCGTCCTTAATTTCTCTCTCTTAGTTTTCTGTATTTTAATTCCCAACAACCTTCTCTAGCTTCTCTCCCACCGTTTTTAGGGTTCCGTAGTCAACAAGCAACCCTTATAGTGTCGCCATGTCTGTCCGTCCGTCCGTCTGTCCGTCCTCGCTTAATCTCTGTGACCGATAGCACTAGAAAGCTGAAATTTGGTACCAATATGTATATCAATCACGCTGACAAAGTGGTAAAATAAAAATTGGAAAAAAATGTTTTATTAGGGTAGCCCCCCTATGTGTAAAGTGGGAAGTGATTTTTTTTTTAATTTCAACCCTAACGTGTGATATATTGTTGGAAAGGTATTTAAAAATGAATAGGGGTTTTTTGAAATATTTTTTTGATAATATCAATAATTTCGGAAATAATCGCTCCAAAAGTAAAAAACAATGTGTCCCCCCCCTCTAAATTTTGAACCATAAGTTTAGAAAATATGAAAAAAATCTAAAAAGTAGAACTTTATAAGGACTTTCTAGAAAAATCATTTTCAACTTGATGGAAATAACAGTTTTTGTACAAAAAAGACAAAAAGTTGTACAAAATAATTTCTGGACTAAGTTTGTAGTATATTCGTATATGCAAGCATTTTTACATAAAGGATACCCACCTTTAAACTCATAAGTGGGAACACTTATTGTGACGGACGGGAAACTACGGAACCCTACACTGAGCGTGGCCCGACACGCTCTTGGCTGGTTTTTTATTATCATCATGAATTCATACATCACTATGTTGGGGTCGGCTTCCAGTTTTAACCGGATGCAGCAGAATACCAGTATGGAAATACTGCTTAACTGACCTCCACAACCCAGTTAGTACTGGATAATACGATAACCATTGGTAAGACTGGTTGTCAGACGTCCCATAGTTTTAATCAACTACATAAAATATTTTACTCTATTGAGCCTTTGATAGAGATTAAGTATTTATTAGTGGTTTGAAAATGTCTTTCTGAAAAGCCTTCTCGAGGTTTTCATTGATATCCACGTCTTGTTAATTCTTAAGGATTGGCTTTTCATTAGTTCTCTAGTAAAATAGGGATTTATTTATTACCGCTAGGTTAAGAGACGTTTATTCATCAAAACATAGATAGCTAAGCAGAGATGTAACCAATAGTCCACCCATATTTTGCCAGTTATGTTTTAAAGTCCCACGTAAGTAATAGGGAGCGAGCCTATTGACACCAGCCGGGCACAAATCCAGACTCTGATGGCTGTTACTGAGAAATACGTTAAACGTTGTTAAATACGTTGTTAAATAGTTTGACGACCCGAATGGCGCAGCGGCAGTGAGGATGCCTTACGTTCTTAGGGTCCTGGGTTCGAATCCCGGTCGGAACAAATGTTTTTGTGATGAGCATGGACATTTGTTTCCGAGTCATGGATGTTTATATGTATATTAAGTATGTATTTACAAACAAAAAAGTATATATTTAGTATATCAACTATCTGGTGTCCATGACACAAGCCTCGTTGCTAAGTATGGCACTAGATGGCGCTGCGTGTAATGTCCAGCAATATTTATTTAAAATATTTAATATACCTGATGGATAATCTCAATCGAACCTGGGATCTCAAACTTAGCAGTCACACTTGCGACCACGATACAAAAAATGTGTGGTTAAACAGTTGCTAATTAGTAACGTTTATGAGTAAACGTGCAATGTTTAGTTTCAAAATAAATTGTAAAAAGAGCTTTGGCTGTTAGTTGCTAATGTTGTTGTTTTTGATATCACCATCATCATTTACACAATCATTATCATCATAATCACAACCTTTATCATCGTAATCACAATCATCATCATGACAATCATCATCACAATCATCATCATCATCATCATTCTCTTGCCCTTATCCCAATTTATTTGGGGCTGGTCCAGCATAATCTTCTTCTTCCATATTTCTTTATTACTAGTCATCTTAGCAGTCAACTCCTTGCTAGCCATAATATCATACTTTAAAAGTAACTAACAAACTTAAACATTTTTGTTCAGGTCCCTAGGAACCCTAACCGGGTTTTATGTTGGAACTTACTTACAATGTAACAACTACTGTACACATGAATGCTTTAAAGAGTTTGAGCTTGAAACTAGATTCAATACTTGTGTGGCAAATTGGTTTCAATATCCGCAAGCTATTCAGTGTCGAGCGCTGCCTTCAATTCTCATTTTCTTATTGTTATTTCATTTGCTCCGCCGAGTCTCGTGTATTTTTCAAGCTTTTGTAGTCTTATTTCAGCTATTATAAATCAAATGGAAAGAAAACATTTATTCGCATGTAATGGGTGGATAAGTGGTTCGTAAATGTATTATGTAATTAATACTTTAATAACCATTACTGGTATGCATAACCTAAAATAACATAGGAGATAATATTTTAGTAAAATTAAATACAAAACAAAAGTATGAGAACCACGTGAGACTTAAACACAACAGCCGAAATGTGGGTGTTATTATATACAACCGTGCATACTATAGAGATATCTCTATCTCTCTCACACACACACCTTTCGCGGAAAAGAGACGCGATATTGTGTTTTTAATCCCTCTCATAAAGAGCTTAGGTATGTCCCAGCCATTGGAATATTATAAGCGCGACAGCAAAGATGGGGTTACGTTTATGTTATGTTCGTAAGAATTTAGACCAACAATCAGTAATAGAAATCACTTATTTTTTCTTCTTCCTTTCCGCTTCTTCTTATTAAGCTCCTGATTTATATCACTGTAAATAAAGCCGAAAATTGTTTGCGCTGTGTTCCAATTGAACTTTTGAAACTAAACGATCCTTTCTGTGTGTTTTGGAACGGTTGATTGCAATAGTTCTTTTGGACTAGTAAATTGTTTTTGACCGCAATTTCGACTACGAGATTTCACATTCAGTCTCTCATAGAAAATTACACGAGGTTATTGCGTTGATTGAATTTTGTTTTTTTTTTTTTTTCGGATGGGAAATCATCAAAATAATGACTCCTCCCGCTCTGGGCGGAGCAGGAGGGAGTGTTAGACTTTTACTGACTAAAACCCATCCAGGTTCCTTCATCGCCCTTTGTGTTCCGGGGCCACGGTATCTCTTTTGAACAGTCTCGCAACCCCGGCAGGACGTTGATTGAATCCTTAAAAGGACATTTTTTAAAATACTAAATAAGCTTGCGTTTGGCCGCACCTCGCCTGATGTGAACCGATTATGCGACCAAGGGTGGAGCACGCTTGCCTTGAAGAAACCCATTGACTTGTACTATGAATAGATCCAGATAATAATGATCAGGGAATAGAGAAGCTGGCAGTGAATTCTACAGACTAGTGGTTCGCACGATAAACACAATACATTACAATGGTGCCGATTCTGTTGTGCACAAATTAAACTTAATTTAGGCTATTGCTATCTTTTACTAAAAGGCAGTGCGAGAAAAGGACGGCTATAGCTACGAACTAAGTTAGAGATTTCACACTAGTTTATGCCTTGCGCTTCACCGTGTTTTTAGTCGACATGTTTTTACGTGCACCCTTCATTTGTATGGAAATATTAGTTCCAACTAAATTTGACAGCTCTAAATTACGTACGTCTCTTTCTCGTTTAATTAGAGAGAAAAAAGATGGCAAATATGGCAATAGCCTAAATTAAGTTTAGTTTGTGCACAACAGCATCGACACCAATGTCTTTATTTTTTGTCTTCACAAAGGTTCACATAGTTTTCTTAAATGTAGTTGTAACAATGACTTCTTAACATTATGCATATTGTTCCTATGTTGTTATATGTTGTTGCTGTGTTCCTTTATGAGAGCTGGCGTCCATACTAGGATACCCTGTGTGACGGATCCCCAGGCTCTCACCTCGAATTAAATGTAATTTACAAATAATATAAATGTAGAAGTATAGCGCATTGATCGGGCCCGTGATGGAACTTCAACCATACAGGGTGTAGACAGACTCATCACGAAGCCGTCAACCTAGCATTCTGTACATCCTGCCGGGGCTGCGGGACTGTTCGAAAGAGACACCGTGGCCCCGGAACACAAAGGGCGATGAAGGAACCTGGATAGGTTTTAGTCAGTAAAAGTCTGACATTCCCTCCTGCTCCGCCCAGAGCGGGAGGAGTTATTTGATGATTTACCATCCGAAAATAAAACCTTTGTGTTTATCATATTAATTAACTTTACGCAAAAAGTATTGCTGGGGAACGACTTTTTTTAAGGGGTGAAAAAACAAGTTTTACGGTAAAACTCAATGTACCGCACTCGAAACTTTGTGTTGGTGGATGGATTGAATAACAAGGGGGTCGTGGAGGTGTTTAAAGTAAAAATCTTACATTATAAACATAAATAAAAACTTGTGGAAAAGTTGGAACTTTGACCCCCAATATCTCCATAACTACAAGGTTCCCAGGCACGGTCTAGAACAATAAAACCGGCTAAGTGCGAGTTGGACTCGCGCAAGAAGGGTTCCGTACCATTATCTTTACAACACTAGGCAAAACGGCAAAAAAAACACGTTTGTTGTAAGGGAGTCCTCTTAAATATTTATTTTATTCTGTTTTTATTTGTTATTATAGCGGCCACCGAAATACATCATCTGTGAAAATTTCAACTGTCTAGCTGTCACGGTTCATGAGATACAGCCTGGTGACAGACAGATGTTTCTTTTTTTTTTACTTTTTCTTTGTTTTTTTTTTTTTGTTATTAGTTGTACTGTTAATTTAACCATTTAATTTATGTTTTGTCCTGTGCGGGCTAGTAAATGCTTTTTCTTTCTTTCTTTCTTAGACGGACAGACGGACAGTGTAGTCTTAGTAATAGGGTCCCGTTTTTACCCTTTGAGTACGGAATCCTAAAATGATCACAAAGACGGGTAAAACAAGTGCCTTTCGGCTTCATTAAGAGTCTTTTTACACCATTTATAACGGACGGACAAATTTTGAATACGTTTTATGTGATTGAATGACGAAAATGCAGGCAACACAAATGTAATGGAAAGTAGATAGTTGCCACCACGTAAGAACATTTTGCAAATGTTTTTTTTTTAATAATAGCATGCTTCTAAACCATTTTTGATACTGGATTTATAAAATACTAACAAATGTCCGCGGCGAGAGGTCCCTTAAGTTAATTCGGGTTATAAACTACCTGCATTTCAACCAAATCCCTTCAGTAGTTTTTTCATGTAAGAGTAACAAACAAACATCCACCCATCCTCACAAACCTTCTCGTTTATATGAGTAGTAAGTCGAGAAATAAGATCTTGAGCACCAGGTGGAAAAAGTCTAGCGCAAACAATCTTTTACAAAAATACCGATTCCCCGCTCGAAAGATATTTTGCAGTAGTCCCAGATATTTTTCCGATCAGTAAAACTTCCATTTGTTATAAAATATTAATGTTTAAATTAAACCATCGGCATTGTCGTCACAAAACGTTTTAATAACTTAGAATTTCCAATTGTTTCAGTTCAAATATTTATTGAAAAAGGTCCTATGTGTCAAACAAGAATTTTTGTGCGTATGTACAGTAAGCGTTTATAAGTGCTGAGGCACGCTAAGGATTGTATTGCTGTGAACGCACGGTCGAGCGTACGTGCGTCTGTATGTGTAAGTGGTCTCAATACATACGCACACCACAGCCACAGAGTTCGCCCAATCGCATGTCGCGCGTCACACTCCACGAAATATAAGAATATATTTCCGTTTCTTTTATTATACACGCAGCAAACCTTATTTGTGTAGCGACCTGTTCTTACCATTGGATGAGTCCGTTACCCCAGCCAGATGTTGTCGAAAACGGTCATTTGAATCTTATAGATAATTAGTTTTGCGTCTTCTGTAATTGTTGCGCACATTTTTAAATTTGTTGCACTTGTAGTTTTTTAATTATTTCACAAAAACATTTCCTGCTGGGGTAACGTTACCCCAGCCAGACCTTTTTCTTTCTAATGGGAATATTTAAATAAATACTAGCTATAAAATTAGTTGTCTAGATGAAATAAATGTTGTGCCTTATTTTGTATTTGTTCTTTCTTCGGTTGCGAAGTTATTCGAGATTTTGCTGGGGTAACGTTTTTGGTTTTGCTAGATCTTTGAAATGGTTAAGCGGATTCTTATCATATTTTGTATATGACTTCTTAGAAATTAGATTAAATTTGTTCTGCAATAAAAAAAAAAAACAAAATAATGCATAGCTTAAAGGTTATTTCATTAAATAGAAAAACACTTCAATTGGTCTCAGCACTCTCAATAAGAAGTCTAAAGACTTACTTTAAATGTTATTTTAAAGCATGTAACTGCCTTCAAATATATGTGAAGTTTCATTAGTATCCTGTAAGTATTTAACAAGTTATGATGATATTCAGTTCTTCACGAGCACGGTCTTGATGCGCGCGGTGTTATTTGGCCACTGGATTGGATATATGAACTGAATGTTATGTCAATTATTAGTTTTTTAGTTCAGTTGTATATTAGTAAAATTTCAGCAGGAAATGTTTTTGTGAAATAATTAAAAAACTACAAGCGCAACAAATTTAAAAATGTGCGCAACAATTACAGAAGACGCAAAACTAATTATCTATAAGATTCAAATGACCATTTTCGACAACATCTGGCTGGGGTAACGGACTCCCATTGGATAGCTAAAATTCACATCTATTGACCATGTGTTGATAGCTGTTGGGGTAATCAGTAGGATTCACGATCAAAGAGATCCGAGTTCGAATCCTGTTAACAACGTGTGGGGTTTTTGTTTTATGGTAACATTAGTTATTGGTTCATTATTTATTTTTTCTAAGAATAAGTTAATACATAGTAAAAAAAAAAAACATAGTATTATTATGCAACTATTTATTTATTATTTTAGCTGTTCGGTGTTGGAAGGTGGAAATAAAAAAGTCGTGGTGAATGATAACAAAAATGTTTTTTCGTTTTATTTATTTATAAAATTAACAAACTTTCATGATAATTGTAACGTCACATTCCTACCTAGATGTAAAAAAGTTCTCTTGTAACCGATCATAAGATTTTTTATTGTATCGGTATACCCACTTACTTTCAATTCATAATAACATACTTGAGTAACAAGGAAAGGATATTCTAATCACACAAATATAACATATAGTTGATACCCACTTATTATAGGTATCGGTAATCAGCAGAGTTTATTGAAAACTAATATAAATCATTTAGACTTTATGAATATATTTTTTTGTGACGTCACAATAAATGTAACTCGTATTGAGGTTATAGTTTAAGTGTTAATTTTCCCGAAGAAAAGAAGATTGAAACTAAACCTCAATTTAAGATCATTAATATAATTACGGATAAGTTAATATTCACTAAATATTTTGTTACACATCTGATTAAAACTAAAGCATCTAGGGATTAATTTTGTAGCATGACACCTTCTAATACTTCTACATAATTAAGTAGAACTGTTGGCGCATGGAGGAATAAAAGCCAGTTCTCCTGGCCCTGCTGCACTTATCCATCCCCACATGATCCCCACATATTAACCATAATTCGACATGAGTCTGTATTAGGGATTATGTTTTTGTCAGACCAGCAGAGTGTTATTCTTGCGCCATAAATGAAGCCTACCCTTTTGACTTTATTTAAAAAGTCAGTTTTTTGAGTCTTCTCATGGTAGTATTCCAGTAAAAATCTAAATAATCCCGTGCGAAACGTAATCGTTCTTCTATAACTCTCTGTCAAGAAGGGCTTCTTAGCTGGTCTTCGTGATACAAGCCTTCAGCGTGGAGGGCACGGCGAACAGTTTGCGATGAGGTGTCAAATAATTCCACAAAGTGTCTCGTAGGTGTGAAACCATTTGTTTCTTATTCGCCAACCATATATTATGTCGTCGCTGCGCATCGATAATAAGCGACGGCTTTCCACTTCATTGTCGACTAGCAAGGCCTTTTGATCTGACTCACAGTATTCCTCTAAAACAAAAAACAAAAAAATGATGTTAGGCAGCTATAATAAAATACTGAAGTTATCATTCACTCTGCGTTTATAAATCCAATAATTAACACTAATTATTTATCTTTTATGCCTCATGATGGATTTAAAATCAATTTATTAATCCCTAAGTCACCAAATAAATAAAAAATAACAAAGTAGGCTTTAATTTTTAATAAAACTTTGTTACAATAATTCATAAATATAATACTCACATTAGTCCGGTTTCTTCAGATATTTGTGTTCTATTAAGACCACTTTTATGCAGCACGATAATATTAGTCGCCCTCGCCTCAATATCAATATTTGCCTGCATTTTGAGAAATACCAACAACAATACCGCTATCTATTAAACCACACGTCACTAACCAAATTTAACACAACCAAACGACAACGTTCATTTCGATCAAGTAAAATATTCATAAAACTCAGGTTTACCTCACAGAAATATAAATTCTTGACTTATTTTTCTATGATCTACCTTCTTCTAACTTTATGAAATGTGTGAACAAAGCGAAAATATTTTTCTGTCCCATTACTTCCAATCGAGTAAACACTTACAAAAAGTCTAAAAGCAACAACGTGAGATTTGAACTCATGGCTTACTGATTCACTCTTAGATGTGGACGCGCCTAACCACTAGGCCACCTGGACTTATATTTCAATGTTGAAATTTTGGACTACATTTACTTGTAGATGACAATGTCTATTTTCTTGAAAGTAGAAGGTCGTAAGTCAAACTAAACGTCAAGCTATTGCTTTGTGAGATTGCCTATCGACTTTTGGTCGACACTGTACATCATATTTACATTATGTTTTCATTCAACATATGCCAATGCAAACATGATTGCTCGAACACGTTTTCAATTATTGCCATATTTATTCAGAATATAAAAGGAAAAAAAAGGTAACTTTTCCTCTCACACAAGAAAATCAAAAGGAAATTATATGTATCATTAGATCTTTCGTTTCCCAGAAAATCCGTTTGTAAAGTCAAAATTCGAGGGAATGTATCTGTAAGAAATTACCTTGTTATTTTTCGTGAACCTGAAGTTTGAGATTCTTCGCAAATTGCAGACTTTCTATGGCCGATAATTTAGTCGGGTAGGACTAACTAGCGTGCACACTGGACCAACTAAACGGTTTGTGATGAATGCGACTACCAGACCAACCGTCGGTCGACTGCGCTCGAACAATTTGCTCGTTGGTGGCTTTAGAAGAGAGCGCTCGCAGAGTTGGCTGATTGAACAATCGGCAAGTGTGCGCGCGAAATAAAGCGAGCCGGGTGAGTATTGCTTCACCTCTTTTTTCATACTTTGGTTCACATAAAAAGGTATAGGTACGTCCGTTTCTGTACACCTGGCAACGTATGTACAAAATTTCAGGGTGGATCGGTACAGTAGTTTAGGCGTTGACCATTAGCTACCTTAGCGAAAATACCACGAATTAACATCCAACATAACTTGTGTGTAACTTTATAATAATTGTTGTCTTGGGATCGTGAAGTCTGTGGTTTTCGTCAACTCACCTCACTGCAACTTGACAACTCTGAGCCGAACAAAGGTAACAATAAACTTACTTTCAGATTTATATTGTTAGTTAGGATAACACCAAATCTTTGTGCTTGTAATAATGGATCCTACAGATAAAATCCGCCAAGAAACACCAACCCTATCATTCTCTCAAGCCCCTCGTTGAGTAGGCTTATAAAGGTTAAGTCTCAATCAACATACATAATAATATGTGCCTGTACAACCCCTTTAGGTTGAAGTCAACCTTGTACGGCGGTTGTATGTTAGCAAGAACTTCCAAGTGGAAGTTCTTGCTAACATGAATGTACAGTAATATGTCTAAAAAAGACTAAAGTTGCTGTAGCTGTAAATGTGGTCAGTTTGTAGAAATAGCTTTTATCACGCGTTGGGTCACCTAAGGGATAAAGTGTTGTGTGTTTCTTGTGTTTTACGCGAGAAAAATTATGTCTCTTTTTTAATGACTTGTAAGAAAGGATGGTTTTCTTTTTTAGATTATTGTTACATCTTACTTATTTTACTAGGTATTGTAAATTTGAAAGTTTGTGAGGATGTATGGATCAAACAAAAAAATCAAAATTTTAAGCTTTCACGGTTTAAAACTAAACTTATATTGTCACTTACGGGATATCTTCCGTGATTGTTATTTATTTTGAAAGTGATTGTTTTTTTTTACAGCGTCGAAATATCGGGAACTCAAAATAAATAACAATCACGGAAGATATCCCGTAAGTGACAATATAAGTTTTGGATGTATGGATGTTTTGTTCCTCTTTCACGCAAAAACGATTAAACGAATTTGGATGAAAAGGATATTTTTAACCCGGTAGTATAATTCCGTGGGATATTTACCGAACTCAGCGCGGGCGGAGCTGCTGGTATAAACTAAACTGGACTATAAATAGTTTCGACTTAGATTGCCATCGACACGCTAAGAAGAAGAATAGTTTCGACTAAAATAATAGTAACATTTGTGTATTAAGGGCGGTAAGTAAGGAATTACGGTCGAGGATCTAGTAGAAGCCCGAAGTCGAAGACTGAGGGCTTCCTTAGTCAAGGTTCGTAATTCCCGTACCGCCTGTGATACATACAATGTTTTTCATCACATTTGCGAGTAAATAAATAAAATTCTGGGCAGAAAAACTGATTTATTAAAATTATAGTCACTGTACAATTAGTAAAATTAAGGCAAAGGTTTTTTTCGGGGAGTCTTATTGTTTGAGACAAATTATTAGTAATATTTTCTTCCATAATATAAATTGTGATATTTTACTTCAAATAAATAAACCGAGCGTATTAAAGACGCGATTGAGCGGAATAAAGGCTCCAAGGTATTTGCAAGGGATCTGGCTATTGGGCAGAGCCAGCTCACGAAACTGAAGACCGACGATGGTAGGATCTTATCCGCCAAACCGGAGCTTCTGAGGGAGATCGAGAGCTTCTATGGACAGTTGTACACGTCAACCAGTAAACCCGTCGTAGATCTAGCCAACGACCCAAGAGCTAGACTGACCCGACACTATACCGAAGACATCCCGGACGTCAGCCTGTACGAGATTAGGATGGCTCTGAAGCAGCTCAAAAACAACAAGGCACCGGGTGATGACGGAATTACGGCCGAACTCCTGAAGGCGGGTGGAAAACCGGTACTTAAGGCCCTTCAGAAGCTGTTTAATTCCGTCATACTTGAGGGAAAAACGCCACAGGCATGGTGCAGGGGTGTGGTGGTGCTCTTCTTCAAAAAGGGCCAATGCCCGGCTGAAGAATTATAGGCCCATCTCACTTCTAAGCCATGTCTACAAGTTGTTTTCTAGAGTCATCACGAATCGTCTCGCGCGCAGGTTTGACGATTTCCAGCCAATCGAACAAGCCGGTTTCCGAAAAGGCTTTAGCACCGTGGACCACATACATACGCTGCGGCAAGTTATACAGAAGACAGAAGAGTATAACCTGCCTCTCTGTTTAGCGTTTGTGGACTACGAGAAAGCCTTCGATTCGATCGAGACCTGGGCTGTACTGCAGTCTCTCCAACGGTGCCAAATCGATTATCGGTACATCGAGGTGTTGAAGTGTTTGTACAAAAACGCCACCATGTCAGTCCGACTTCAGGACCAAGCCTCGAAACCTATCCTCCTGCAGCGAGGTGTGAGACAGGGAGACGTCATATCTCCGAAACTGTTCACCGCTGCACTGGAGGATGTCTTCAAGGTTCTGGACTGGAGAGGGCTAGGCATCAACGTCAATGGCGAGTACATCACTCATCTTCGGTTTGCCGATGATATAGTGGTAATGGCTGAGACCATGGAGGACCTCAGTACAATGCTCGATGACCTCAGTAGAGCTTCCGGAAGAGTGGGTCTAAAAATGAACATGGACAAGACTAAGGTCATGTTGAATGCCCATGTCACACCCACTCCTATCAAGATCGGAGACTCTACTCTCGAAGTTGTAGACGATTATGTGTACCTGGGACAAACGGTCCAGTTAGGTAGGTCTAACTTCGAGAAAGAGGTCAATCGTCGAATCCGACTCGGTTGGGCAGCGTTCGGGAAATTGCGCGGTATCTTTTCGTCCAACCTACCGCAGTGTCTCAAGACGAAAGTCTATGACCAGTGTGTGTTGCCAGTGATTATATACGGGACCGAAACGTGGTCGCTCACAATGGGCCTCATCAGAAAGCTTAAAGTCACCCAAAGGGCAATGGAGAGGGCTATGCTCGGAGTTTCCTTGCGCGATCGAATCAGAAATGAAGACATCCGCAAGAGAACAAAGGTTACCGACGTAGCCCGAAGAATTGCCAAACTTAAGTGGCAGTGGGCAGGGCACATTGCTCGCAGAACGGATGGCAGATGGGGCCGAAAAGTTCTAGAGTGGCGACCGCGAACCGGAAGACGTTGCGTTGGAAGGCCTCCCACTAGGTGGACCGATGACCTGGTGAAGGTTGCAGGAATCCGCTGGATGCGAGTCGCACGGGACCGGTCAATGTGGCGACACTTGGGGGAGGCCTATGTCCAGCAGTGGACGTCTTTCGGCTGAAATGATGATGATGATGATAACTTCAAATAAAAAAAAAAAATAATTATGAAATACAGCTTGTACTATAACAGTCAGAAGTCGACTGCCAATCTCGCAACACAATGGCAAAGCAATATTAGTTGTACTTATGACCTTCTTCTATAAGAACGTTTGACAACACTTACACATTAGCAACTTGTTGCCCGCTTAAGATTGTTATTACAAATTTCAATGAGTTGTGTAAGTGATACAGTGGCCAAATTGGTTAGCACTGCGCCTGCGCCTCGCATGGCGAGTGTTCGGGTTCGAGTCTCACATCAAACATGAAAAACATTTTTTAAGTATTACATGTGAAATATAAATGCCGAGTTGTTAACAAAATATAATGTTAAAATATATTCCACAACTAAACGAAGATTCTTTCGTTTTACAATAATTTTCAATCTTAGCGTCGTTATTAAAATATGAGGGTAGATTTGAAACAAAGTGATAAGTTCACTTTGTTTCAAATCTACCTGCATATTTTAACTACTTTACTAGTTCACATAAATTATTCCACTATTCGCTGTTCTTGGTTGGTGAACATAGTTACGACCGTTTGTGTTATCTTGCTGTTGCTATTTTAGTATTCTTCTGAATTCAATATGCAGGCTAATATTAGAATTGAAGATAAGGCAAATATTGTGGCCCTATATTCGACTGGCCTTAATATATCTCAAATATCGAATGAAACCGGTTTATGCGTAAGTTTATTTTTTTTTAATTTTATGTGATGATACCTACAAAATATAATGGTAGACCTAAATCGCTTGTTGCAATTGTGTAATATAGACTTTTTTTTAGAGAGAGACTGTTAGGCGCTGGGTGAAGAGATTTGAGGAAGAAGGTAGCCTGAAGAGTCGTGAGAGGAGCGGAAGACCACCTCTTATTAGCCAGCCTCAGCGACGTTATATGGTAGCTGAATATGAGACGAATGGTTTCAAGACCAAATACGGAATCAGGCAGAATCAGTGTGAATATGTGGGGGTGGATAAGTGCTCAAGGGCCCGGTGAATTAAGTTTTATATCGACGCGAGCCAACAGTGCCAACTATGTGGAAGTGCTGAATGATGTAATGTTGCCTACGGTGCGTAATATCTACCCCGCAGAAGACTTAGAAGAGATAAGTTTTGTGCAAGACAATTGTCCTATTCACCGTGCCAGCATTGTTCGCGAATGGTTTAGCAATCATCCAGAAATTAAAGTTATTCCTTGGCCAGCTCGGTCCCCTGACTTAAACCCTATAGAAAATGTATGTAAATCCTAAACAGGTAGGGTAATTTTATGTCAGGGGACATAGTGACCGTAACTTAAACAAATTAGTATTTATATTATTGTAAAATTGAGGTTAAGTTTCAATCCTCTTTTCATTGAGAAAATGAATAGTTAAATTTAACCTCAATGGTGTCAGAATTTTCATAATATCTATATTATGTAACCTTAAATATGTTTTTTAACATTCTATACTACAATAATAACATAAGTAAGTGTAAAGGACTTCTTTTATAAAAAAAATAATAATATTACTTGTTTGTTTCATTTATTATCATTATTGTAATAATAAATTACCTTTATAATATATTTATTATAATATCTATTTGTTCAAAATAACTTACAAAAATAAATTATTAAACATAATTAAATAAAACATAAAAAACCGGTCCATCTTGGATTCGAACTCACATCTATCCCGATCACACTAGCCTCGTTACCGATCTAGCTATTGTTAACTTACGCAAACTTGTCAAAATTTTGCATTACTATGAAAAAAATAATCAGACGGTGATAAAAAGAAGTTACTGATATTGTCATCCTTGTCTAACATTGACCACATCTATATTATTACTCGTAGCGATGCTACACGACATGTTAATTTGTTAGCGTTGGAACATCACTCACACGGATAAATATGCGTATGTGTGTATAGGCACCGCAGCCCGTATAGCGCAAACGATAATGTGCGTTGCGGTGGAAGTGGAATTTTGACCTTTGACTGTACACGCAAGTTAGTACAACTATTATTACGAAATTCGTGTTTTTTTTTTCTAAGCGGATGGCGGGCTCCCACACCACAGATAATACAAATGTTTCGTTCAGAAACATTAAGGGCAAATACGCATACAGCCATGACGGTGTAAAAGTAATCTGATGTAAACTCCTTGCTTGAACTTGAACCTGCATGACCTGTGTGCAGTGCTACAAATTAAAAGAAAATTACTTACCTTGCTTGGGCTTCATGGGAAGAAAAAGGGTCGAGGGTTTTCTACGGGGCATTGCGGCCATGTTAACCTACATGTTATGATACTGTTTACGTGCAAATGTGATGAAAAAATATGACAGGTCTTTGTAATTTATTTTTCTAACAGAACATCATGTTTTCCTTAAATAGTTAGACAGAGGTGTATAATCAAACTAAACCCACATCCCATTTAACACTAATAAGGGCGAGTCTTTCTCCATCAAGCGCGCACAAATCGGGCCGCTTCTGAAAAATTCCACCCAATAAGACGGTCTGATCGGGAATTGGGACCCATTGCCTCATGCTTTTTGAGTAAAAGCGTTCGTGACCCAAATGTCAACGTTCAGTTCTCTTCCTATTTTTAACCGACTTAAAAAAAGGCGGAGGTTATATGTTCGTGTGTATGTATTTTTTTTTTTTTTTACAACTAAAAATGGAAAAATAAAATAAAACTTTTTTGCCAAAAATAAAACCGACTTCAAAAAAAACAACAAACAAAAAAAACACAAAAAGAAAAGGACAAAAAAATACACTAAAAGAAAAACAAAAAAAAAACACTAAAACAAAACCACAAAAAAGTGAAAAATAACTTTAGCTTCAGAAGCCGGTGAGAAAAACACCAAATCAATCAAAGGTCAAGCTTCAGAAGTCGGTGACCTTGTTTAATAAAATTGATTTAGTGTTTTTGTCAAAACACAAAGGTCCCTGAAAAAGATTCGTGTAGGTAAATGGAAATAAATTCTACATAATAAAACAGGCAGTATTACACAGTTTTGCTCTTTACACAATAATTTAACCGTGAGAAAAAGAAGTCAACAATTTTTCTTGCGAAGCCGGCACGAATCAGTTCTTTATAAGCTGGAGATTATTAATAAAACCGGCCAGGAGCGAGTCGGGCTCACACTCAAACTCAAACTCAAACTCTTTATTGCATTCATGTGTACATTAAGTTGTTACA
Source organism: Xestia xanthographa (assembly GCA_905147715.2). Classification (NCBI taxonomy): domain Eukaryota; kingdom Metazoa; phylum Arthropoda; class Insecta; order Lepidoptera; family Noctuidae; genus Xestia; species Xestia xanthographa. The sequence continues at coordinate 3,717,221 of LR990661.1, read as the reverse complement.
TATATGTAAGTAAGTTCCAACATGAAACCCGGTTAGGGCACGGCAACATAAGGCACTATAAGGTTCCTTACCAAACTGCACTGAGGAGTCTGTAGAACAACGGTCTGCCGTAATAACAGTACTTATTGCACGTAGTTATAATAAACGTGCGAAAAAGGTGTGAAAAAAATGTTTTAACTAATTAACCATATTTAAAATTTAAAAATTTGATCTTATAAATGATAATGATTTGCTGAAAACAACTGTTTTTTAGAACGAGCTTTAAATTACGTACAAACTTATCCTCCCAAATGTATAAAAATCTCAATCTGTTATTCAAGAAGACCTAACGTTATACCAAAAATCAATACCCTGTGTTACATAGATCTCGATAAAACCTCTGTAACTGATGTGAGAATCCTAATCCTAACAATCCTAACTACTATTATAAATGCGAAAGACTGTTAGTTACCTTTTCACGCCTAAGCCATTGAACCGATCATACGTGTAGGTGTACAGAAACGGATATAGGGTAGGTACCTTTCATCTCGAAAATAGTTCAGTTCCCAAGGAAAACAACAATAACCTTCTAACGATAATAAATGGCGCCACGTGTCTTTCGAATCATGATTGAATGAGAGGTTTTCTTTTTGAAATATTAAAAAAAACTTAGTTTCCAAGAACTCTGTAGATGGCGTTGAACTGACTACGTTACTTGGTGCTAAAGCCAAAACGCTTGGAAAAACATTGCGTCACGTCACATACGCTCGTTAACTGACACTTTCGTTTGCATAAGCTTCCGAATATAACCTAGTTTTCTCGCGCTTTGTTAAATTCGGTTTTTTTTTAGGTTCCGTTTCTTGCAGTAACATACCAAGTTCAGGGCCATCTATCCAGCGACTAGGGAAGAGCTAAAAAGAAAATCCCTCATTATATTGTTACAAGCAGAGAACAACCCAAATTGATTGTCTAATTCTAAATTAACGCGAGTGGAACCGTGGGCAAAAGCTAAATGTTATTATAAAGGTTCCGTTTTTCTTTTTGAAGTACGGAACCTTAAAATCTCTATACTGCGTAGCATGTCTAACATGAACTGAACCGGCTTCCTTTAAAAGGGCAACTTTCTCAGAACTATGTATTGAATAATTCAAAGATACTTGTGTATTTAATCGTGCGTTCCATCTTTATGAATATTGTAAGGACTTTTGTTGAACTACTTGGTAGCAGAAACTACATCAGAGAATATTTCATTACCGAATAGATCGACATATTTTATTGTATATGTGTTTATCGGTAGCGACAACAGAGTGTCATTTTGTTTAGGCCTTCTGAACAGAAAATACAAAGTTATTATTATTTTGTCCACAGATCGGTTGGAAGTACACAAACGCGTGGTTGGTGGGCAACCTAATGTGCAAGCTGTTACTGGTGCTGCGAGCATTTGGACTGTACCTCTCTTCGAACGTACTCGTCTGCATATCCGTTGATAGGTGAGTGACGTCCTGCAGCTAATATCTACTCATGGCTTTGGTAATCCTATTATCTATCCAGCATGTACCAGTAAGGTGAGGTCTTATTTAAGAGTGTGGTATATGTATGACAATGTGGTATAATTATGACATCTGTAGAAGGATATAGTAGGTGTTAACTGCCACAGAACCAGAGATAACGGGGGCTTTCATGGTAGTATGAATCCAATTGACCGGAAAAAATCGCATTACTTTTAATTGCTTTTTTTTTTTTTTTAGTTTGCGTTTAGGGTTTTTTTGCCTTTTCTCTTCATGCTACATGCTTTTATGAAAACTATTCTTTTTTGTTGTTATTTAATTCTTGGTGCATTTTTATAAAAGCTTATTTTAAAAAAAGGTATTTCATCAAAAATGTTATTATTTTTGCACTTCCATTCTTACCAGATTTTACATGCATCAAAGACCTATTTGACCTCCATTACGAAGACACGTTCTAGAAATGACTAAAGATAAGGACATTTTTTTAAGGAAAATTTTCGTTAAAGACTTTGGTAATTATTACTTTCTTTTTGAGATATTTGAAACTTTTCATGAAAATAGAACTTCAACTTTTTGGGGACTTAACTTTAATCTTAACCCATAAGTCCCCAGCCGTGCCCGATCGGGCACGGTGCATTGTTATTTTAATTGTGTCTGTAATTGCGGGTATCGAAGAGTCAAGTGAACTTTAAAGTATAAATACTTACATTCAAAGTTAACCCTCAAATGGCTTAGCATGAGCCTCCGTTACGCATAAAATACTGCAGCATTAATTTTGAAATAAATATATGGTAAAGTTGAGGATTAATGCTAAGTCCTATGTGTGACGAAAACACGATTCCATATACTTTTCTAGATAGATAAAAATCCAAAGTTTCCTCCAAATCGAACAATAAACCGCTGGTATTCAAAAAGTCCTTCAAATTAAATCATGAAACTTTGCATACTAACTGAACTAACTATAAAGCAGGTCTATCAATAGATTTTTGTAAATCGCAAAAAACACTCAAATCGCACTATTCGGCCGCAGTGACTGACGTAACAACCGGTTTGTAGTGCAAGCTGATTAGAACTTTATTCTAACAGTACCTATTTCAAACGAAGTTTGAACCACCACAAATAGAGTTGCTAATTTTAGGGTTAAAAGGGCCTTAAGTAATATCAAATGATCATGATAAGTCATTATAAAGATTGTAAAAATAAACATTTTCTTTAATAAACTAAAAAACACTTTATCACGTGACATGCTCCCGTTATGTACGAAAATTAACGCACGGGAACGTTTTAAATGTAGCCTATGACACTCAGCCGAACTCAATACTCACTTAGCCGTGTGGTATCCGGCAGAGTAGAATAGAACCATCCCATTACACTGACGGGTGTCGTATAAAGCGACTAATGTCTGAGGCAGACCACCTTGCGCCTCCGTAGACCAGAGAATGGGCAGCAGCGTTTTCTGTTAGTCTTTCATCACTGCGATCATGGGAGAGGATCCCATCGTGGGAGAGGCTTATGTCCAGCAGTGGACGTTATGGGCTGTTGTTGTTGTATGACACTCAGGGATAATGTAGCTTCCCGTTAGTGAAAGAATTTTCACAATCGGATCCCTGATCTGAAGATTACATCCTACATACAAAGTTCCAAACAAATTTGACCTCTTTATATTATAGAATAGGTATAGATTTCATGTTCTTTTCTCAAATTACATCCTCGTATGACTAAAAGAAATTGTGAACTCTGAGTTTGTTTAGGTTTATTTTCTCATGAGAAGTTGGACCTCATATGAAACACCGAAAAAATCGGCCTACGTCATACTTAACGGAAATTCTGTCGCGGATCTTCCGCGTCAGAACGCAAATACAATGTTATTGTTATAAATGACAGAACGGGCACACTACGCGGAAGAGCGGTCGTTACGTCGCGGACCGCTTGCCCTCTGCGTCAACGGATTTACCGCACTGGAAGTTTGTCGTCAAAATTTCCGTCGTTTAAAACGTACATTTTGACGTATAAAAATGTTTTTACAACCTTATACATTGATAACATTTTATATTTCATCTGTCGCATGACGTGACGACTTAATGGAAAGACCGGAGGATATTCTTAATCATTTGTATTTTGGTCAAGTTGTTACTACAACGTATGTTTTATATGTGTGTGTATATACTGACATCAAATAAATATTTTTCTTTCTTTCAACGCGTCGAGAGCCCATGAGTTGGGAAGTGGGTACGGGTTTGCTCGGAGCAATCCTCACAAACATTCACAGCTAATTGGATTATAGCGCTAACTGGTCACGTGGAGCGGATTAGCTATCATTTAATTCTTTTACTCTGTTCTTTTTGTGGTTCCGTACCTAAAGGGTTAAAACGGGACCCTATTAATAAGAATCCACTGTCCGTCTGTCTGTCTGTCTGTCTGTCACCCGGCTGTATCTCATGAACCGTGATAGACAGTTGAAATTTTCACAGATGATGTATTTCTGTTGCCGCTATAACTACCGGGGCCTACTTCGATGGTACGGAACCATTCATGCACGAGCCCGACTCGCACTTGTTTATATTTGTACTAGCAGTTGCCTGTGACCTTCGTTTGCATTAAATTATTATAAAAAAATATTATTTCCCTTTTTTAATTGAATTAAGTTACCAATTTCAAGACTTTATTTTTGCGAGGAACTCTACATAACCTAAAGAGTCTATGTTAGACCTTATAACATTAGCTATTTGCCAATAAAATTCCCGTCAAATGATTTTGACGGGAATTGTCCAGCCGTTTCGCAGATTAACCGGATAAAACAGACAACCAAAAATTGAAAAAAAAAAGAATGCATTTTTGTGTGCGTATATATTTTCAGATGCATTCAGTAAAAAGCTGTTATTTTGATATTACAAACAGACACACCAATTTTATTTATTTGTAGGTATAGAAGATTAGAAGAACTCCTACTTAGTAATATTGACCACAAATAACTAAGCTACTAAAGGATTTCTGCGCAAATCACGTTGATGAGAAATAAAGGCTTAAATTAATTTAATTTTTTTAAACGTGTGAGACGTTCATTAAAATAATACAAAACAACCAGCATTTATCCAGACTCTGTGACCGCTACTGAGAAATTCCTGATGGAAAAACCCAATAACACTTTGCCCGACCTGGGAATCGAATCCAGCAGATTTGATACTTTTTAATATATAATCATTATCAAAATTGTCACTTTAAGGGCCTTACATGCCTCAAATGGCTTAGCATGATCCTCCGTTACAACTTAAATACTGCAGCATTAATTTTGATATAAATATATGGTAAAGTTAAGCATTAATGCTAAGTCTTATGTGTGACGAAAACACGATTCCATAAACTGTTCTCGATAGAAAAAACTTCCAAAGTTATCTCCAAATCGAACAATAAACCACTGGTATTCAAAAAGTACTTCAAATTAGATCATGAAACTTTGCATACTAACTATAAAGCAGGTCTTATGTGTTTTATTTTTTTAGTCCAATCAATAGATTTTTTTGTAAATCGCCAAAATACCACTCATTTCGCATTATTCGGCCGCAGTAACTGACGTAACAACCGCTTTGTAGTGCAAGCTGATTAGAACTTTATTCTAACAGTATGTCAAACGAAGTTTGAACCACCACAAATATAGTTGCTAATTTTAGGGTTAGAAGGGCCTTAATGAAGTTGAATAAAAATTGAAGTGTCTGTTTGTAATATCAAACAATAGTTTTTACTGAATGCGTACCTATGTATAAAAACATATACGGCACTTACGTATATAACAAGAACAAATTTTTTGCAATTTTTGTCTGTCTAACCTAGAACCAAAAAACCTAATCTATTTATAATATTGAGAACAACACTGGTAACTGACACACAAGTATTACTTGATTACAAATGAGTGAAGTTACATCATCATCTGCCTAGCCTTTTCGCAACTATGTTAGTGTCGGCTTCCAGTCTAACCTGAATACCAGTATTTTATATGGAGCGACTGCCTATCTGACCTCCACAACCCCGCTAGTACTGGATGATACGATACCCCTTGGTAAGACTGGTTGTCAGACTTTTTGGATCACTGACTGCCTGTAACCACTGTCAAAGATACAAATGACAGCCGGGACCAACTGCATAACGTGCTTTCCGAGGCACGGAGGAAACTCAGTATGTGATGGGTGGGTGTAATGAGTGAAGTTACATAAAATATCTTAATAAAATCGTATGGTCACGACCACCAATATGTCAAATTTAACAAAAAACAAATAAAATGTTATTCTACTACTGTTCTGATTAAAATTTAATGTTGTCACAAAAATAGTTTTCTGGAACTCATATTTTATGAAACAGGTCCTATCTCCAAGTTACAATCGTTATTTCTCGCGAAATGTTGAATTTAAGAAACTACGAAATATGCTACCGAAATATTATATTAAATACATAGTTATTGGTGCTTGTGTCTGAACGTACCAAACGAAGTAGGTAGCGAAAATAGGTAATCTGCACGTTTTGCCAACCTGTTTGGTTCGTGGAAAAATGCGCGTAACTTCACAATGTGAAAATAATACAGAATATTTAGGTACGAATGTACGAGGTGCACCACAGACCAAAATTATAATATATAGCAAGAATATTAGACATAGTTCCAAAAGTATTTCATGAAAATGTAAATAGACGAAACGATAACAGGTGCGTATGTACTCGTAGTCGTCGTGCATGACGCGTGTATGAAGTCTCTCCGTCGAGTTTCATACTGCGGTCGCACAACGTGTTTTTTCAAAAGTTTTTTTTTTAACTTCATAGACTATTCAATCGATCATTTTCTAATCATGGAGACAGGAAACAAGCAACCATGAAAGTGCATGTTATTAACTCCATATCAGACTCTTACCACCGCGCGTTCATATTTACGAAAGAAGACGATAATTGCCGAAGCGCAGCAGGCTACCGTCTTTTTTCTTCACCACATGGAGAGGACTGAAGGTTGGCAAATTCCCATTTCCATCATTCGCTCGAACTCCTCTTTAGCCGCTTTGTATTTATTGGGGGGAAGGGAACGCGCTCGTGCAGAAATAGGCGCTCCCGTCGTCTCAATGTGATGCAGGACGTCATGCTTTGCAGGGGTTTTCAGTGACATCGGGCGGAGAAGATCTGGATACTGGTTCAAAATATCTTGATATATCTGATTCTTGCCGAGCATGTAAACAGTTTCCTGCGTTGACGAGATTTCCACGGCGTTTACCGAAAGGTTGGTAACTTGGTCGATGAGCTTTTTGTGATGCAGGTCGACCAGCAGTTTGTAGTGTCGGAGAAAGTCTGCACCGAGAATGGATGTTTTCACGTCAGCAATCACGAATTTCCAACGAAAACATCTTCGGAGGCCGAAATCCAGTAGTAAATCTTTCTCACCATAAGTTTCGATAGTTGAACTGTTTGCGGCGTAAAGTTTGTAGGCGCTTGGAGTATATTTTTTCTTGTGAATCGGAGTGGCGGCCAGAACGGAGATATCAGCACCGGTGCCTACGAGAAAACGATGTGAAGTGTTGCGTTCGTAAACACACAGGCGATTACTTGCCGTTGTAACACCGACGTCCGCCACCGTCGATGTTTTTCTTAGTTTTCCTGTTTCTGTTGGTTCCTTTTTGCACATGGTGACACACAACGTCTTGCTCGGTCACCAAACCAGTAGTGGTATATACAGACTCGGTTTGCATCGTTCTGGTATCTTGCTGACTTCGATCTTGAACGGGAACGAAAAGGACGACGATAACGTTGTCTTCCGCGGTCTCGGAGTTCAGATATTTCCAGTGACAGCTTTTCTATTTGCTTCGATAATACTTGCATTTTAACTGACATGACTTGCTGATTGCGATGGTGCTGCTTTCCGTATATTCCATCATCTTGTCAGCCATTGCGGCTAACATGTCAAGTGATGAATCTGTGTTCACCGACAGTACTACACGAACTTGTGCTGGCAGGTGATTTATCCATTCAATTTTTATTCCGTCTTCCGTGATCATATTTCCCCCAAGTTCACGCATGTGCCTGAGAAGTTGCGATGGCTTCTGGCTTCCTAACTCCAGACCACTGATGAGGTTCTTGAAGTTTTTAACCTCGGAATCTTCGTAAACAGAGATCAGGCGCTGTTTTAGCGCTGCATATTTCCCACTTTCTGGTGGTTTAAGCAAAATATCAGTAAGATGTCGCAGATCTGTCGGTTGAAGTTGCCCAAACGTAGCGGTATTTATTTTCATCACTGGTTTATTGCTTCAAACTGAATGAACCACATACGGGGATATTCACGCCAAAATGGAAGTAGCCGCGACTGCACGGAGATAGCTGCTAAGTCAGAAGGTGTACTAGTTTCTGGCTTCGTTTCCATACTTCAATCTTCACTGTAGGTCGGGGTCACCAGATATAGCAGTGTTTGGGGTCTGTAATGAAACCAAACTGAAAGAGTGATGTACTGAATATATTTCACTAAACTTACACTGCTTAAGTCATATTTGATACGTGCGAGATAGTTCAGGTTCCACCTGCGTACAATTTCTTGTTGACCAATCAGGTCGCGTGATGTCACCACTGGCGCGCTTTCGATACATTCGCCCGTCCGTACTCATGACCTGATCCGACACATACATTTTAGATCAATATTGTATCGTCACCGTTATTCGTAAGTAAAATAGTACCCAATGTTTCGCGTACTTTCATTTCTAAGCGTTTGCAATTTGTACATATTCACTGATTAAGATATAGGCAAGCGCGATGGAAAGCGCCAGCAGTCTTCCTGGGGTGGTATTAGGACCTCAAGAAACCTCAAGACATCAAATCGATAATCAGTCAAAACTCAATAATCGACTTCACGCCCAACTATCGAGTGCTTGTGTTATCTATGGTGGAACGGAACGCAAGCGCATCTCTACGAGTCGTTCACGAACTTTTGAAAATGGCTACGCTGCCGCTTTCTAATTAATTGGAAATAAATATACATTCTGAGTATAAAGTGTTGTGTCCCCTTTAAAAAGGGCTGCAATAGTGCATGGAAACCTAAACTGGATCTAGCTGTGGGAATCAAGGTAAGGCTGCTTAATATTGTCATTATCTTGTCGGTGTATAGTACTCCCGCAAACGCATGGTGGTTCATTTAGAATTGCCATCCCTTATGTTATCCGAGAACTCATCCTTCTCGTAACATTGTTTTGGTGCCGAAACCAGGGAACTGCTAATAAAGCAGTAATCGTAACGTTAGCGAGAAAGATTTCATAATTTTTCGTAATTTGCACAAATGGTCGACCGCCATGTCACCTTATTTAATCGTCACAAATCTCGTTAGATATTGAATATTTCTCCAAAGTATATGAACAACACCTTAGAACAATTTCGTCTAGCTTATTTTGAGTATTTATTTAATTCCAAAATCGTAATTTGATGAAGAAAGTAGCAAACATTCCAATCCGTCAGTCTAGGTAGTTACTTAGCCGCCTTGTTGGCGCCGGTCATTTATTTGGGTACACTTAGATCTCTCAATCCGTGTTTGCGTATTGCTTCAACTTGGTAGATCGTTTTCGAAAGTTCCACATAAAATTCTGATTTGTATGATTATTTCGTGCAGAATTGTTGTACCGTACGATGTTATTACATGTAAATTAATCGTTTTGTTCAGGACATGTAGTAGCACCACGTACATTTTCACGTCACGACAATATTAAAAGTAAAGACGAGTTAGGTAAACAAGCTTTGTTACCCGACTATCCGTAATCGTAGTAACATACAAATCAATTCAATTCGTAAACGTTTTTGCGTACCTATACATTCATTCGTATATATTTGCTAGTGAATAATCATTACAAAGTTCGTAACAAATAATTCTCATAGAAATTACGAATCGGGATTTCGTAAGGTAGGTAGGTTTCTGATTCTGCTCTGCAACAAACATTAGGTAGGGTAATCTGAGAAACTAGAGTTGTACCAACGTTCTGTCGAAACTATCGATTGTTATTTTAGTATCGATTTTATTGAAAATAATTATTTCATATAATCGATTATTTTTGTTTTGCTTATCGATTCGAGACATGGCTTACGTACCTAGGCGTGGTGCAAAGAAAATGTCTAAGTCTAAATCAATCGAAACAAGTGCTTCAGCAATTCGACTTCCAAAGATCGACTTGCCACGTTTTTCATGATTTCAATATGTTTTTTGATGCGTTCAATTCGCTCATTCATCTGAATGAATCATTGTCGGACTCGGATCGCATGCAGTATCTTCGAGCGAGTCTAGTCGGAGACGCATTAGGACTTATTCGTACCTTTCCTATCCAGGGTGAATACTATCAAGAAGCGTACAAGACATTGATAGCTCGTTATCGTGACAAACGTGAACTCGCTTTTACTTGTTGGCGAGAAATGCAAAACATTAGTCTAAAAGTGAACTCACCCACCGAATTAAGACGCGTATTGGACTTGTTTAACGAAAACCTAATCATTCTAACTGGTCTTAACTTACCTACGGCTCACTGGGACTTCGTATTGTGTTATCATTTACTATCAAAGTTAGATTCAAAAACGCGGTGTTCTTTTGAACAAGCGCATCCTACCTCGGAAATACCACGTTACAGTGCCCTTAAGGACTTTCTCGAAGCGCAGTGCGATGCACTCGTTCGTGATACTCACTTTTCTGGTAATCGTGATCCTCAACCGTCCACTAGCAAAAACTACAAAACTGATGTCAAGTCAAATAACAACAACAACAAGAAAATAACGTCGTCGTTGTTATCCAATTCAGAGAAGACAACAAACCAGCCAGAAGGTACCCAATCTTCTGCGCCTTCCAGCACTGCGCGAGGAGTTGCTTCGAAGTGCCCGTCATGTTCGGAACTTCATTCCATTTCACATTGTAAATCATTCGCTGATAAGTCGATTCAAGAGCGACGTGACATCGCGAATAAAAATCGCTGGTGTTTCAATTGTTTAAAACCGTCCCATATTGTTCGCGATTGCAAATCGACATTTACATGCCAGAAATGCCGTCTGAAGCATCATACGCTCCTGCATCAGGAAAATGAGGCTAACATTGCCGAACCGCAGCCTCCAGTCAGTGAACCCCTCCGTGTTTTGACGAATGTGGGTGATAATTCGGTTGTTCTTCTATCTACTGCCGTTATAAATATTCGTGATTCGTCGGGCGACTACCAGCCTTTCCGCTGTGTTATCGATACTGGTAGTCAGGCTCATTTCATTTCAGAAAGCGCAGTAAGTCGTCTTGGAATTGACAAACGCATGACTTCACGCCAGGTTCGTGGTGTAGGTCAAGTGTCAGCCTCCATATCAGGAGCTGTTCAACTTCAGGTAGGTATTAACGGTCAAGTGGCGTTCAATCTTGAAGCATTGACCATACCTAACATATGCGGGAACATGCCGAGCGTCAGGCTCGACAAATCGTCTTGGCTTCATCTTCGCGGTCTCAATTTGGCGGATCCGGATTGTGATAAACCTGGTCCAGTTGATATTCTTCTAGGTGCTGAAATCTTCCCTTCTCTCATTCTGCCAGGATGCGTGAGCGGAGGACCGAAGCAGCCATCCGCGTTGAATTCTGTGTTCGGCTGGCTTCTTCTAGGAAGTGTTGGTGATCACCAGGCTGAACAAAGTGTCAACTCTTTCTTCGTTACAGACGATCAGCAGCTTTCTCAGGAAGTCAAGAAGTTCTGGGAATTGGACCAGCTTCCGTACGTCACCAAGTTGAGTGAAGCCGATCAACGTTGCGAACAAATCTATTGTGACACAACTAATCGTGACCCAACTGGACGCTATAGTGTCGCTTTGCCTTTTGTAGAAGACAAAGAACTGTCATTCCCAGGATCGCGAGAGTCGGCTCTTCGACGTTTTCATTCGTTGGAACGTAAACTCTCCGCTGATTCGGTTCTTCAAGAACAATACTCGAGCTTCATGACTGAGTATATTCAGTGTGGCCACATGACTCCTGTGCCCGCAAAGGATGTGCAGAAGGGAAAGTATTACATCCCTCATTTCTGTGTCCTTCGTCCTGACAGCGTCAGTACGAAGCTTCGTGCCGTCTTTGACGCATCAAATCGTGACGCCATCACTGGTGTATCGTTAAACGAAACCTTACTTATCGGTCCAAAGTTACAGGCTAATATTTTGGAAATTCTTCTGCGGTTTCGTACCCATTCTGTTGTGTTTTCAGCGGACGTGTGCAAAATGTACCGTCAAATTCTTGTTCATGAAGAACATCGTGATTTCCAAAGAATCTTCTGGAGAGATCATCCTTCTCAACCGCTGTTGGAATATCGCTTGAATACTGTCACTTACGGTGTCTCCTCATCACCCTTTCTTGCTTGTCGTACCGTCAAACAACTCGCCGAGGATGAAGGTAGTGACCTACCTCTTGGAAAATCCGTTTTTATCGACTGACGTGTACATCGATGATGTCGTCACTGGGTGTTCTGATCTTAATCAAGCCATGCAAGCTAAGGCGGAAGTGACAGAGCTTTTAAAGCGAGGTCACATGGAGCTGCGCAAGTGGGCTAGCAATGACCCTAGGTTGCTTTCTGATCTTCCTCCGGAGCATTGTCTCACAGATAACGTTTCGATGGACGTTGAGAAGTCCAACACTCTCAAAATATTAGGTTTGAAGTGGGAACCCAACTCTGATCATTTCGTTTTCGAAGTCAAGCCTCAAGATCGTGTTTGCAGCAAACGTAACATTCTAAGCGAGCTAGCAAAAATCTATGACCCTCTTGGTTTTCTCTCACCGTTGACCTTCTTCGCGAAGTATTTAGTGCAGAAATTGTGGGTTCTTGGAGTTTCCTGGGATGCAGATCCTCCTGAAGACATCAAACGACAATGGAATCGCTACACCGAAGAACTTCCTTCCATTCAGGACCTTCGAATTCCGCGTCATCTATCCGTTTCTCATATCAAATCGTGCGAAATTCACGGGTTCGCAGACAGTTCTCAACGTGTATACGCTGGTGTGGTGTTCCTTCGAGTTATCGACGAGTGTGATAACATCAAGGTCTTTTTTGTGTTGTCAAAAGTAAGGGTAGCTCCTATCAAAGTTGTTTCCCTACCGAGACTTGAGCTGTGCGCTGCCGCTCTTCTGGCAGATCTACTAAAAATCGTCAGTGAGGTTTATCAACCTCTTCTTCCCGTTTCAGCCATGTTCGCGTGGTCAGACTCGACTGTCGCGCTCTCATGGATTCGATCGCCTTCCTCCCGCTGGAAGACCTTCGTAGCAAATCGTGTCAGCCATATTCAGGATGCGGTCCCTGGCGCACTATGGCGCCATGTGAGATCAGAGGACCATTCCGCGGACATTGCCTCTCGTGGTCAGACACCTGCGGAACTTGTCATCAATCCGTTATGGTGGGCGGGACCTAGTTGGCTTTCTCAAGACGTTCAGTTTTGGCCTTGCTCAGTTTCAGATCCTTCTGAGGATGAACTTCGCGCAGAAGAGAAGGTATACAGGTTCTTCTCACAAGTGATATCCCTGCGCATCCCATCGATTATTTGCTGTCCCGATACTCGTCAATTCGCAAAATCCAAAGAATCGTCGGTCTATGGCTTCGCTATATCAACAATCTCCGTAGTAAATTCAATCGCCGTTCTGATCTACCCTTAAATCGTGCAGAACTTCATAACGCGCTGTTGATGATAGTGAAACGTACTCAGTTTCTTCATTTTCATGAAGACTTCAAACGGTTGAAAGAACACAAGCTTCTTTCAAAACAAATGCGTAAGCTGAACCCGTTCATCGACCGCCTGGGTGTCCTCAGGGTGGGCGGTAGGTTATCTAGATCTGGACTAGAATACAGTCACAAACATCCCGCCTTGCTCCCGAGAGATTCTCCCCTGACGTACATGATCATAGACGCTCTCCATCGTGAAAATTGTCACCCAGGAATCAACACGTTACATTATTTGGTCACTCAGCAATTCTGGATTTTGTCAGCTAAACGTGCAATTCGACACCGAGTTTCAAAATATTTACAATGTTTCAAAACGAACCCTTCTCCTCTAGAACCGTTTATGAGTGATTTGCCTGCAGTCCGTGTGAATCAGGTAAAACCGTTTAGAATCGTTGGTGTGGACTACGGTGGTCCTTTCCGAGTCAAATCAGGCAAACATCGCGGTGCTAAGATAAGCAAAGCTTATCTCTGCCTCTTCGTCTGCTTAACTACTAAAGCGGTCCATCTAGAAGTAGCTACCGATTTGACGTCGGAATCATTTATCGCCGCGCTTCGTCGCTTCGTCGGTCGTCGTGGACGAGTACAGACGATCTATTCAGATAGAGGAACCAACTTCGTTGGTGCTCATCGCGAGCTCTCGTCGTTTATGCAAGATGCTGCTCATACCGAAACTATCAAATTCAAATTCAATCCCTCCTCCAGCCCACATTTCGGTGGCGTGTGGGAGATTCAGATTAAAGCTGCAAAATCAACGTTGTACCGCGTGGTCAACAATCAATCGCTTACTTTAGACGAACTCTCAACGTTATTCGTGCAAATCGAGGCAATGCTTAACTCCAGACCCCTTTATCCGATAAGTACCTGTGCCAATGACTTCTCGGTACTTTCACCAGGTATGTTTCTTACGTTAGAGCCCCTGACAGCTGTCCCGGATGAGGATTTAACGTCTGTCAATATCACTCGTTTAGGCCGGTGGCAACTCATTCAGCGTTTTCAGCAAGATTTCTGGAAGCGTTGGAAGAATGAGTACCTGCATTCGTTAACTCAACGGGCAAAATGGACTAAGCACTCGCAACCACTGGAAATCGGTTCCGTGGTTGTCATCAAATCGGAAACTCCCCCGCTTCACTGGCCTATAGCTCGTGTAGAACGGCTGCACAGCGGACCAGATGGAGTGGTACGCATCGCGGACCTACGTCTACCTAACGGTTCTTTTCTTACGCGACCATTAGCAAAGATCTGTCCTTTGCCAAACCAAACGGACTAGAATCGTTAACGTTGGTTTCTTCATTCGTTATTATTCGATATTCGTTAATTAGTATTAGTTAAACGTTAAGTTTTCTTTAGTTACGTATCGTTGTTCATATACTAGGATAATATTTCTTGCCTTAAGCAGGCTTCAACTCAAAGTAAAATCACTTGTTCTTAAACATTGTAACATGTCGTCCAATGGTATTTCTGAAAATACAACTACCGTGTATTTTGGTGGGCGGTATGTATCGTCACCGTTATTCGTAAGTAAAATAGTACCCAATGTTTCGCGTACTTTCATTTCTAAGCGTTTGCAATTTGTACATATTCACTGATTAAGATATAGGCAAGCGCGATGGAAAGCGCCAGCAGTCTTCCTGGGGTGGTATTAGGACCTCAAGAAACCTCAAGACATCAAATCGATAATCAGTCGAAACTCAATAATCGACTTCACGCCCAACTATCGAGTGCTTGTGTTATCTATGGTGGAACGGAACGCAAGCGCATCTCTACGAGTCGTTCACGAACTTTTGAAAATGGCTACGCTGCCGCTTTCTAATTAATTGGAAATAAATATACATTCTGAGTATAAAGTGTTGTGTCCCCTTTAAAAAGGGCTGCAATAGTGCATGGAAACCTAAACTGGATCTAGCTGTGGGAATCAAGGTAAGGCTGCTTAATATTGTCATTATCTTGTCGGTGTATAGTACTCCCGCAAACGCATGGTGGTTCATTTAGAATTGCCATCCCTTATGTTATCCGAGAACTCATCCTTCTCGTAACAAATATTGCTTTTGAATATCGTTTTTTTTTGCGTCGATTCAATTTTTATTTCAATATTCTAATCAATCTACAACCTTGTGATGGACTATATGACCAGTACATATATTTTTTTTAGATTTTTTCGTGTTACCAGTTAGACTCAAATGGCAGGAGAAAAAGGTCTAAAAAACTGGCGGTGTAAAATCAGCGAAATTAAAAATAAAAAACACCGAAATTTGTTGCTTTTTTGTTGCTAATAAGTTGCTAAAAAAATTTTTTTTTGCTCCAACCGATCGCGAAAAATCGGCAATAACGCTAACTTTTCATTAAGATAGCGTGGAAATCACTGGATGTGGAATGATCGATCAAGCGAATAGGGGTCAATTTGTTGCTAATTTGTTGCTGAAAGATGCTAAAGAGAAAAAATAAAATTTGTTTTTTTTTTATTACGCCGAAATAAATAATGTCCATGCCAACTTAACTCTCGAGTATTCCGTGAAAAAGCTGAATGAAAATTTGTTGCTGCTTCTACTACATCTTGTCCGAGTACAGAGAGTCTGCAACAAAATAAAAATTAAAAGTCGGATTACTTTGGAGATCTGTTTACGAAAAAACCGGCCACGCCAGCTTAACTCGCGACTTTGCGGTAGATAATGGTAAATAAAGATTTGTTGCTGTTCATACTGCAGAGTCTGAGTACAGAGAGTCGGCAACAAAATACAAACCGGAAGTCAGTTGGAGATCGGTTTACGAAAAACCGGCCACGCCAGCTTAACTCTCGACTTTTCTGTGGAAAAACTATAGTGAAAATTTGTTGCTGCTCATACTGCAGCTAGTCTGAGTACAGAGAGTCAGCAACAAAATACAAACCGGAAGTCAAGAGAAGTTGGAGATCGGTTTACGAAAAAATCGGCCACGCCAGCTTAACTCTCGACTTTTCTGTGGAACAAATATTGTAAAAATTTGTTGCTGTCCATACTGAAGCTAGTCTGAGTACAGAGAGTCAGCAACAAAATATAAACCGGAAGTCAAGAGAAGTTGGAGATCGGTTTACGAAAAAACCGGCCACGCCAGCTTAACTCTCGACTTTTCTGTGGAAAAACTATACTGAAAATTTGTTGCTGCTCATACTGCAGCAAGTCTGAGTATAGAGAGTCAGCGACAAAATAGAAACCGGAAGTCAAGAGAAGTTGGAGATTGGTTTACGAAAAAACCGGCCCCGCCAGCTTAACTCTCGACTTTTCTGTGGAACAACTATTGTAAAAATTTGTTGCTGTCCATACTGAAGCTAGTCTGAGTACAAAGAGTCAGCAACAAACTAGAAACCGGAAGTCGAGAGAAGTTGGTGATCGGTTTACGAAAAAACCGGCTACGCCAGCTTAACGCCCGACTTTTCCTTAGAAAAACAATAGTAAACATTTGTTTCTGCTCATACTGCATCTAGTCTGAGTACAAAGAGTCAGCAAGAAAATAGAAACCGAAAGTCGGATTAGTTTAGAGATCGGTTCACGAAAAACCGGCCACGCCAGCTTAACGTTTGAGTTTTCCGTGTAAAATGCTAAATAAAGATTTGTTGCAACTCGTTTTGCAGTTTGTCTGAATAAAGGCAATCAGCAACAAATAGAAACCGCAAATTAAATACGTTTTAGATTGATCAGTATAAAGATGTCCCAAAGATATGGTATTTTTTTTTAAAGGAATTCTAGAAACAGAATAGAAAATAGAATAGATGGAATGGAATAGATGAAAAACTATTATAGCCCTCGAATTTGACTTATCTCAAGTCGTTTTTTATGTTACGTACACTAAATCAAGGTCTAGTATAATCTCTTAAAAGAATTACTATATTATTTTTTTGCTGACTCTTTATACTCAGACTAGCTGCAGTATGAGCAGCAACAAATTTTCACGATAGTTATTCCATGAAAAAGTCGAGAGTTAAGCTGGCGTGGCCGGTTGTTTCGTAAACCGATCTCCAAACTAATCCGACTTTCAATTTTTATTTTGTTGCTGGCTCTTTATACTCAAGACTAGCTGCAGTATGAGCAGCAACAAATTTTCACCATAGTTTTTCCACAGAAAATTCGAGAGTTTAACTGGCGTGGGCAGTTTTTTCGTAAACCGATCTCCAACTTCTCTTGACTTCCGGTTTCTATTTTGTTGCTGACTCTCTGTACTCAGACTCGCTTCAGTATGAACAGCAACAAATTTTTACAATAGTTGTTCCACAGAAAAGTCGAGAGTTAAGCTGGCGTGGCCGGTTTTTTCGTAAACCGATCTCCAACTTCTCTTGACTTCCGGTTTCTATTTTGTTGCTGAAACTCTGCACTCAGATTTGCTTCAGTATGAACAGCAACGAATCTTTATTTAGCATTATCTACGGCAAAGTCGAGAGTTAAGCTGCCGTGGCCGGTTTTTTCCTAAACCGATCTCCAAACTAATCCGACTTTTAATTTTTATTTTGTTGCTGGCTCTTTGTACTCAAGACTAG
Organism: Xestia xanthographa; assembly: GCA_905147715.2. Taxonomy (NCBI): domain Eukaryota; kingdom Metazoa; phylum Arthropoda; class Insecta; order Lepidoptera; family Noctuidae; genus Xestia; species Xestia xanthographa. The sequence goes on along the minus strand of LR990661.1, from coordinate 3,699,522 downwards.
CTACAGTATGAGCAGCAACAAATTTTCACCATAGTTTTTCCACAGAAAATTCGAGTTTAGCTGGCGTGACCGGTTTTTTTGTAAACCGATATCCAACTTCTCTTGACTTCCGGTTTCTATTTTTTTGCTGACTCTTTGTACTCAGACTAGCTGCATTATAAGCAGCAACAATTTTTCACTATAGTTTTTCCACGGAAAAGTCAAGATTAACCTGGCGTGGCCGGTTTTTTCGTAAACCGATCTCTCAACTTTCTTGACTTCCATTTTCTATTTTGTTGTCGACTCTTTGTAATCAGACTAGATGCAGTATGAGCAGAAACAAATGTTTACTATTGTTTTTTTATGGAAAAGTGGAGCGTTAAGCTGGCGTGGCCGGTTTTTTCGTAAATCTCCAAACTAATCCGACTTTTAATTTGTATTTTGTTGCTGGCTTTTTGTACTCAAGACTGGCTGCAGTATGAGCAGCAACAAATTTTTATAATAGTTTTTCTACGGAAAAGTCGAGAGTTAAGCTGGCGTGGCCGGTTTTTTCGTAAACCGATCTCCAACTTCTCCTGACTTCCGGTTTCCGTTTTGTTGCTGACTCTCTGTACTCGGACAAGATGTAGTAGAAGCAGCAACAAATTTTCATTCAGCTTTTTCACGGAATACTCGAGAGTTAAGTTGGCATGGACATTATTTATTTCGGCGTAATAAAAAAAAAACAAATTTTATTTTTTCTCTTTAGCATCTTTCAGCAACAAATTAGCAACAAATTGACCCCTATTCGCTTGATCGATCATTCCACATCCAGTGATTTCCACGCTATCTTAATGAAAAGTTAGCGTTATTACCGATTTTTCGCGATCGGTTGGAGCAAAAAAAAAATGTTTGTAGCAACTAATTAGCAACAAAAAAGCAACAAATTTCGGTGTTTTTTATTTTAAATTTCGCTGATTTTACACCGCCAGTTTTTTAGACCTAGGAGAAAACCCAATGTTTAATGTTTGCTTGAAATTGGCTGTCGGAAAATTGCTATTTCTCGTAATATTAACTATTATAACAAAATTCGAATCAATCTACGAACTAAAACAAACACTAAAACAAACGCACAAAATATGTAAATATTACGTATTTGGAAATCTATCTGACAGACTAATTAGATTTTTTTGTCATCTACCCTATTAATGACGTTGTAGTACTACTACATACAATGTAGCCTGGCCCTTTAGGGCACACTATAAACAGAATCAGAGGCCTGAGCTGGATTACCATATTGATATTGCTCAGTAGGTCTCTTGGTATCTAGGTTAGGTTGGTTGGCGCCAGATGGCTGTTTCTCGGTAGCGTTCATTAAAATTCAGCCACATCTGGCATAACTAGGTCCAGATAGATATTTGAGAAACTCGACAAATCCGTTTATCTGTTATTCCAATTTGTTAACAAATTTAGCTATGTTTTATACGAGGTAGCAATAATATCTTATTTTCAGGTCACTAACGAACTTACAGACAAAGATACGTTGCGTTACTAATTCGGACTTAGTTTATAGTAAATATGGACATTTTTTTACCGCTCTAGTAGAGATATACCTTTTTCGCCCGTGATCCCTTCTCGTATTTTTTCTTCGTTGTCCCTATACCTAATACTGGAATTATCCGTGGTCTCTTCTCGTATAGCCTGGAAGGAACCACGGAGGTTTTATGACGCGCGCTCGCTTCGCTCGCATATTAAATAACACTCTTTGACTTCTGTCCCCGTGCCCATGCACAAGTCGTAGTGAGGCAAGAGCCAGTTTTCGAGGAAGTGTATTGAAAGCTATTTACACTAGTATTGTTAAGAGTCCTATTACATTTTTTACGCAAATTTTTGATTTTTACTTTCTGGATCAAATTATTTCAGACGGCGTACACACACACACAGAGTCGATAATAATAGCGATCTCCGGATGATTGTCGATATCAATCAGTATCAACTGACGAAAATTAGAAACGAGACTGACATGAGACTGAGGAGCGACCTGAATTGACGCAGAATTATAGTACTTTAATTTTATTTATTGTAATTTTGTCTTATTATATTGACAAACGAAAGCTAATGAAACTTATTCATTGTAAATTGAAGTTTTATATCATATTAATTTATTTGATAAAATTTAGTTTATTTGGAATATAATGGACGCTAAATCAAGACATTTATGGGTTAAATTACGCATTCTTTACGATTTATTCCGTGAAAATTTAAGGAATTTAAAGAAATTCTAAAACACCAATAAACAAGTAAAACATTTAGTTTATTTTTCAGTTATTTTATCTTTTATAAGAATTGCATTAACAATGTGAATTTGAGCGTCAAAGTTCCATCGTCGACGGTTTTTCTTGCAAACTAAGTTCGTAAAATATTTATAGTAAATTATACGAAAAGAAAAATAAAAAAGTGTAATTCCAACTTACAAGAAAGAGAATGGCACTATTGTTATTCATAAGCAAATAATTAAAATATCTAACTAATGCTGAAATTTACTGCGTCAAAAATCATTAATTTGCGTAAAAAATGTAATAGGACTCTTAAACGTTGCTTTCCGAGCCATATGTTAGCACAATACATACAACCAACGTTTTCCTGGGAACAAGTGTAATAGAACTAATCATTGTTATGTTACACGTGCGAGCATTGCCATACCTAACTAGTACACTAAACTAAGTACAGTTAGAGACAAAAAATTAATCAGTTAAGTGATTTGCAAAAAGATTTCGTTCAGTTTTCAAGTATTTTTTTTTTGTATTTAATGATTATTTTTAGGGTTCCGTGCCCGAAGAGCAATCAACGGGACAAACTAAGCCTCCGTCCGTCCGTCCGTCTGTCAGCGGGCTGTATCTCGTGATCCGTAATAGGTAGATAGTTGGAATTTTCATAGAATGTATATTTCTGATGCCGCTACAACAACAAATAATAAAAATAAATTAAAAATTAAGGTAGTAGGGGGGCTACTACGACAGTACGGAACCCTTCATGCGCGAGTCTGACAGCGGCAGTGAACGAGGGGTGTGGGAACAGCGGGGAGCCAGCCGGCCGACGGCCGAGCGCGGGCGCACCACATCAGTCAGTTGTTGCACGCCTTCTTAGCGACCAATTCTTATTTGTTAGTTTTCCAACCAACCGTTGTAATTTAATTCTTTTCTTCAATACATATCTTGTTATACAGTCCACTACACGTTTCACTTGCTCTACCAAGACCTATCGTCGCGATCACTATTAAGTAAACTAATAATGAAATAACATTATATGTAACAACCTAAAGTTACCAATATTGTAACTTAACTCTTCTAGCGAGACAAAAAATGACAATCAGTAAGTTTCCATTCAATAAATACGTCTTCTGAAACTTTGTTTACTAAAAACTCACAATTGTTGCTAACTGTACTAATATTCAATACAATATATGGAACTCTGTGGTCGTCATTCCAAATAAGAAGATATCTAGTGTTTCATCCCACAAGTTTCCGAACGCAGTTTTTTGACGTTTGACAGATGACGTTTTTTTGTTGGCCGTGCGATCCTTTGGTTTGGAAAATAAACTCGCTTCCGTTTTTTTGTGATGCACGCTGTTGTCGGGTAATTATTGATTAAAACTTTGAGTTAATGTTAATCCGATACAATCTTGATCGGTTTTTGATATTTTGTTGATAATTGAGTGAAAATTAAGACATTTCGCCATCTTGAGTCGTGACCGCGAATAATTTGTTGGTTAAATAGCCGGCTTTTGTGTCGTTTGGACGCCGGTAACTTCCTGAACTTAGTGCTGAACTATTGTAAATCCCCACTTGGGTTAGCTAACCGGGATAAGATTTAGTTGGACATTGACTGGAAAGTGCCACGTGTGTGATCTTGGAAGGTTTGACCAGGCAGTCGACGGTACGCGCTGTGGGGCGTCCTTTGGAATACCGTCGAATCTGACATAACTTCACATGCACAACACAAAACACATTTACACTTACACCCCACCCAGATACGACGTGACCTGGGACTACGTCACATCTCCAGTTCCAACGTGATGGGTAAGTGTACCTAATAGTTGATTTCCCCTTGTCGATTGGACAAGTATTATTTTGATTAGGGCTCCGCGTAATCCCGGACATCGTGAGTCTGCTGGTGCAGTCTCACACATCTGGTAGCAGAGCGTGGTTTAATTGTTAAATTCACCACTTATTGTCGAGTTAAAGTATTGAGAAGTCTGATTTGTTGCCTGTCAGCCTGACTCAAATTAAACATAGTTAACATTGATTGTTTGACATAATATGTTATGATATGTAGTGTCCCTTGTGGCATGTACTTTAATTTGTTGTTGTATAAACAAGGTATTGCTTGTACAGTCAAAGGTCAAAATTCGACTTCCACCGCAATGCACATTATCGTTTGCGCTATACGGCTGCGTCGCCTATACACACATACGCATATTTATCCGTGTGAGTGATGTTCCAACGCTAACAAATTAACATGTCGTGTAGCATCGCTACGAGTAATAATATAGATGTGGTCAATGTTAGACAAGGATGACAATATCAGTAACTTCTTTTTATCACCGTCTGATTATTTTTTTCATAGTAGGTAATGCAAAATTTTGACAAGTTTGCGTAAGTTAACATTAGCTAGATCGGTAACGAGGCTAGTGTGATCGGGATAGATGTGAGTTCGAATCCAAGATGGACCGGTTTTTTTATGTTTTATTTAATTATGTTTAATAATTTATTTTTGTAAGTTATTTTGAACAAATAGATATTATAATAAATATATTATAAAGGTAATTTATTATTACAATAATGATAATAAATGAAACAAACAAGTAATATTATTTATGTGAACTAGTAAAGTAGTTAAAATATGCAGGTAGATTTGAAACAAAGTGAACTTATCACTTTGTTTCAAATCTACCCTCATATTTTAATAACGACGCTAAGATTGAAAATTATTGTAAAACGAAAGAATCTTCGTTTAGTTGTGGAATATATTTTAACATTATATTTTGTTAACAACTCGGCCGGCATTTATATTTCACATGTAATACTTAAAAAATGTTTTTCATGTTTGATGTGAGACTCGAACCCGAACACTCGCCATGCGAGGCGCAGTGCTAACCAATTTGGCCACCGTATCACTTACACAACTCATTGAAATTTGTAATAACAATCTTAAGCGGGCAACAAGTTGCTAATGTGTAAGTGTTGTCAAACGTTCTTATAGAAGAAGGTCATAAGTACAACTAATATTGCTTTGCCATTGTGTTGCGAGATTGGCAGTCGACTTCTGACTGTTATAGTACAGGGTCGGATTTGAACTTGTAATAATTCAAACTAAGTTTTATTATTTGGTTTGAATTGTAGTTAGGGTCCGGGAAAATGATTCCTGGTGATTATTTAATTGAATTTAATTTGTTTTATTTGATATTTGTCCAAATGGCTTCATTGAAAGCTGTAAACCAAGCCATTGGTGGATTGACCTCACAGCTAAGATGGTTTGCCTCTGCTGCTGCAACCGCTGAGCGTCTAGACCTGGAAGAGGCCACGCTTGCCCAGTATGAGCAGTTGAATGCGAGATTGAGTGCGGTTGACACTTTGTTTGCTCGCTTCAATGAATTGATTTTGGACTTGGACCTGGAAGCATTGGGTCAAGCAGCCCGTGATAAGGTTGTTGCGGATTATGACCAGATGTTGAACCTGGGTGACATAATAAGTATGCGCGCCCGGGAAATTTTGAAGAGTCGGAACCCTGCCCAGGTCAAAACAGAGACCTCTGTTGTTGCAGGCCCTGGACTTTTGGGTAGACTGCCTACCTTGGAGCTGCCACATTTTGACGGTCACTTGGGCCATTGGTTAAGCTTCAGGAACCTGTTTGAAAGTTTGGTTGATTCGCGCTCTGACCTCCGACCGGCCCAGAAGTTGGCTTATTTGTTGTCAGCCCTAGGAGGTGAGGCTCGAGCCTTGGTGCAGCACTTGCCGGTGACCGACTCGGCCTATCCCACCGCTCTGGAACTTCTATCCCGACGATACCAGAACAAACGTTGCCTGGCTGATGTCCATATTGACCAGATCTTGGGGTTGCCGGCCATCACCAGAATGTCAGCGTTGCGTGCTGACCTGTTGAATCCATTGCTGGCAGCAACCAACGCCTTAAAACGATTGGAGTTGCCGGTGGACTATTGGTCCTATCTTTTGGTGCACATAGTGTTGCAGCGGCTTCCGTCAGATTTGAGGTCCCGTTTTGAGCAGAAGTATGGTGGGGATAGTGCCACCCATCTTCCCCCTTTTGAAGACCTCGTCAAATTTTTGGAGGATGCGTGTCGTTTCCTCGACAACGCTCGTGGTGCTACGGGGTCAAGCCAACCGCCCTCTCGGCCGAGGGCCCAGGGACGGACCAGGACTGTCGGGCCTGGTGATAGCCGCCCTGCCCCCCGTTTTGGTGGCACCCAGAGTAATCCTGCTTGCGGCTATTGTAAGGCCACGGGACATGGCGTAGTCACTTGCGCGGCCTTCTTGGAGTTGCACGTGAGTGCCCGCCGCCGAGTTGCCAATGCACGCCGTCTGTGCTTTTCTTGTTTGGGGTATCATTTTCATCAGGATTGCCCCAACTCCCGCCCTTGTTCAATTTGAAGGGGTTCACATCTTGAAGTTTTGTGCGCCAACGCGAACCGCTCTGACAGACCAGCCTCTGATGGGGGTTCGCGCAGGGGGGGGTATAATGGAGATGAGCACCGGGCTCCTCGCTCGCCGGTTCAGAATCGAGGAGGGGCCTGCAACTTTGACCGCCGTACTCCACCCCCCGCGCCAGTTGATCGGGAGCCGCGCGACCGCCGATTGACCTCCCCTCGTGAAGGCGATTATGCAGCTGCTGGTAGGCGACATTGGCCAGACCAGCACCGCCTTCCCTCCCCTCCGTTGGCGGAACGTCCCCGTTTGGAGACGCGCCCCCCGCCACTCAGGCATCAAGTGGGATATGCCTCTCCAGCGATGGCGCGTGGCTCGGGACATCGCGCGGACGAGGAGTTTGATTACTATCCTCATCGGGATAGACCCCAGCCTGGATGCGGCGATCGGTCGCCGCCCAGGCATTGCTAGGAAATTGGCGCCTGTCCCGCTAACGTACCTCCCCAGATCGACACGGTTTTGTTTCCAACGGCATCGGTCAGGGTCTGGGGACCCACGGGGGACTCTGTTGTGGTCCGTGCCATTTTGGACACGGGAGCCCAGGGTTGCCTTTTGTACTAGGGATGTACTAGGGAGAATATTGTTGGGTAATATGAAAGTCTTGCAGCCGAACGGTTTGGTGGCTGTCTCGACCATCTTTGGCTTTGCGGTGATGGGCCCAGTGTTGAAGGCTGCCCCTCACCTGAGCCTGATTTTGCGTTGGCGTGTGGCTCCGCTCTCTCTGACGCTGTTCAGAGGTTTTGGGAGGTTGAGGAGCCACCGCAAGTGGCCCGCTTGAACCCGGAACATGAGGAGTGCGAGTTGTTCTATCAGAACAACACAGGTCGACTCCGTTCCGGTCGGCTCGTAACACGGTTGCCTTTTGTTGCAGTTCGACCACCTCTCGGCGAGTCCAGACCTAAGGCCGAGAAGAGATTGTTGGCGATGGAGCGCCGTATGGCCAGGGATCCGGTGCTGCGGCAGAAATATTTAGATTTCATGCGTGAGTACGCAGACTTGGGACACATGTCGGTGTCAAATTTGGATTAGCGCTCAGTTGAGCATTACTTTCTGCCGCATCACGCGGTCCTCAAGGCATCCACCGGTAAGCTGCGCACAGTGTTTGATGGGTCTGCGCGGACTTCCTCTGGTGTCTCTTTGAATGATTGCTTGCACTCCGGCCCCAAATTGTTGAGGGACCTTTGTGATGTCATCACGTCTTTTCGTCGTCATCAAGTAGTCTTTGTGGCTGACATCAAAATGATGTTCCGGCAAACGGTTATTCACCGGGATGACAGACGTTATCAGTTGATCCTGTGGCGAGAGAATCCCCGGGACCCCATGGTTGTTTATGAGCTCAACACGAATACGTACGGCCTTCGATCGAGCCCTTTTGTTGCTATTCGTTCGCTTTGGGAGCTCGCGGACCGAGAACGCCTGAAATTCCCTCGGGCGTCCGCCATCTTGAAAACGGACTTGTATGTTGATGACGTCTGCACTGGGGCTTCCACGGTTGAGGAAGCTATCCTGTTGCGTGACGAGTTGGTTCAAATTTTGGATTCCGCTGGCTATGAGTTGCGTAAGTGGGTGTCCAACTCGCCAGCACTGTTGGAAGATGTGGAAGAGGATCATAAGCAGGATCCTCATTTGTTTGAAAATGCTGACAACCCTGCTATGTTGGCCGTTCTCGGCGTTCAGTACCGACCAGTCCAAGACACCTTTACGTATGATGTCGATTTGGAGTCACCACACACTTGGACTAAACGACTGGTATTGTCTACTGTCGCGAGAACCTTTGACCCGAATGGTTGGATATGCCCGGTATTGTTTTGGGCGAAATGTTTTCTCCAGCGCCTTTGGACCGCGGAACTTGGTTGGGATGAGCCACTTCGGGAAACCCTTTTGGAAGATTGGCTCCAATTTGTATCCGCACTTCCTGCGGTCAACGAGGTCGCGTTACCACGCTCTATCCTCCCCCCTGGGAACTATACTGCTACCCTTCATGGGTTTTGTGACGCATCTTCGCACGGTTATGCAGCTGTTGTTTATCTGCGCACCGTCAGCGCGACAGGCCAGGTGAAGTTGTCACTGATCATGGCCAAGAGCAAGGTGGCCCCCCTCCAGACGGCATTGACCATCCCTAAGCTAGAGTTGTCAGGGGCGGCGATTCTTGTGCGTCTCTTGAATCACGTTGCTCAAACTTTAGGTGGATCTGTGAACATTCGAAATTCTTACGCCTGGACGGATAGTCAAATTGTTTTGTGTTGGTTGAAGACGTCCGTCCACTCCTTGGAGGTCTTTGTTGCGAACCGAGTGTCACAGATACAAAATTCCGAAACGCCTTTGATTTGGAGGCACGTGCCTGGAGACTTGAACCCCGGCGACGTAGCCTCACGTGGGTGCATGGCCTCCCGCCTGATTGTGCACCCCCTTTGGTGGGGACCGGATTGGCTGACTCGCCCCGAGGATGATTGGCCTCGAACTCCAGTTTTGATGTCGGATCCTTTGCCCGGGCTTAAGGTGCTCGCTGTTGGGACGAAGGACCCTCCGTTTGATCCTGATATTTTGTTGAATCGATACAGCTCCCTCGATAAATTGTTGAACGTTACCTCGTGGATCAGGCGTTTTGGTCACAATGCTAGGAATCCAGGGGACAAGCGCCTGTCACCGGTTCTCTCTCCTCAAGAGCGACAGGAGTCACTGCTCCTGTGGGTTCGCTCTGTGCAGGCCGTACACTTTGAGAAGGAGATCAAGACCTTGAAGTCCGGTAGAGTTAAGTTGTCGGGAGCCGTTAGTAAGTTGAACCCCTTTTTGGATGAAACGGGTCTTTTGCGTGTTGGAGGACGGTTGAGGCACTCTAGCCTTCCTTATGGGGTCCGTCACCCCCTTTTGTTGCCCAAGGCGGGCCATTTGATTAAATTGTTGGTAACTGATCGTCACATTAAGAACTCGCACGCCGGTTGCAATGCGCTGTTGGCCATTCTGCAGCGAGAGTTTTGGATTTTGTCGGCTCGTCGTACCATTCGTAGCATCGTCTTCCGTTGCATACCGTGCTATAAGGCCCCAACGATGCAGCCCCAGATGAGAGACTTGCCTGCTGATCGTGTCAATGAGGCGAGGCCCTTTGCAGGCGTAGGAACGGACTTTGCTGGTCCCTTTTCGATAAAGACGTCTACCCTTCGCAATAGTAAAATTGTCAAGGCTTATTTGTGCGTGTTTGTCTGCCTGTCAACTAAGGCAGTGCACTTGGAGCTGGTATCCTCCCTCTCGACGGAGGCCTTTGTGGCAACTTTGGATAGATTCACGTCTCGCCATGGGTTACCTTCTCTGATCAGGTCTGATTGCGGTACCAACTACAAGGGTACAAGTAACTATTTGAAAGAAGTGTATGACTTTCTTAATGAGAGCCAGGTTGACATTAGTAACAAATTGGCCCGTCGAGGGGTCACTTGGTTGTTTGACCCGCCAGCCTGCCCCCATTGGGGGGGTATTTTTGAGGCCGCGGTGAAAGCAGCAAAGGGACTCTGGCGGAGATTGTTGGGAGACACCGTTCTCACCTTTGAGGAATTAGCTACGGTATTGTGTCGCATTGAAGCGGTACTAAATTCGCGTCCATTGTGCCCGCTCTCTTCGGACCCGAACGATTTGGAGGCTCTAACCCCGGGCCATTTCTTGATTGGACAGCCACTTGTCGCTCTGCCTGAGTACCCTTTTGTTGATGTGAGCCAAAATCGGCTATCGCGGTTTCAGTTGGTGCAACAGCTCACTCAGAGCTTTTGGAAGCGTTGGAGCTTAGAGTATCTGCACATCCTCCAGCAGCGCGTCAAGTGGACTGATAAAACTCATCCGCCCAAGATAGGAGACCTCGTCCTTATTAAGGATGCCAACCTTAAGCCTCTGTATTGGCGCAGGGGGCGCATTTTCAATTTGGTGGCTGGCACCGACGGGGTACCTCGTTTTGCTGAGGGTTTGGTGGATGGATCGGTTATGAAGAGAGCGGTCGCAACCTTGTCAAGACTGCCAATTGATTAGCGGACGGGACGGCCCGCGGCCGGCGACGATGGGGGGGTAGATGTTTCATCCCACAAGTTTCCGAACGCAGTTTTTTGACGTTTGACAGATGACGTTTTTTTGTTGCCGTGCGATCCTTTGGTTTGGAAAATAAACTCGCTTCCCTTTTTTTGTGATGCACGCTGTTGTCGGGTAATTATTGATTAAAACTTTGAGTTAACCCCTCAACTGTGGCGCTGTCAAACCTAAAAACTGCGCGCGACCGTGGAGCCCTGTCTGTGGGGCTTGACCGATTCGGCGGACCTGATTAAAACGACTATATCTCCGAAATCACATTAGTTAGCTCGATAGCAGTTATATCATTGGAATTGTTATTAAATTAGCTAACAGGTTATGTACGGTTTAGTATAGTTTTGCCATGAAATGTATTAGTAATTGCAACGTGTGTTCAGTGTACGGGAAAAATACCAGTTTCTTGGATAAAGGTAATTATAATTAAAAAAATAAACCGTTTTTTTAACAAGTTATTGTTTAACTTCCACAAAAACACATTAGTTCATATAAATCAAACAAAAAAACAGACGTCGCAATACATTTTTTTTAACTCACAAGCCTAACAAAACATGACGTAATTTATGAGTGCCGCATTCCAAACAAAAGAACAGGTTTGTTTACACTTCCATTGTCAGAAGTCACAACGTCTTGTACTTTGAGCTATATTTTAATAATAATGTTTGGTTTACATACTTGACACCGACACAGTTTCAGCAGTTACAAGTCATCAGTTAATTAGTATAAAATAAACAAAGCAGACACTTAAAAACAGGCGTAAAAACAGCCACTCAAACATTGCATCACAGTTTATATTTTGTTGCCTCAATTTGAAATCTTTTTTAACATTCTACATGTTGAAGATATTTACAAAACAGTAGGCATATAAAAAATGCATGCTGTCTAACAAAATATTAATTAAAATCAATAATCAAAACGAACAATTTCACTAAAAAGTCTAGTAAACAACGGCGCTGATTGGTCAAGCGCGTCGACGGCATTGAAATCCGGCTCTATGATTGGGCCAGCGGCAAGCCGCGGCAAATCTCATTGGTCGGGGCTCACGAAAGTTTTAGGTAATTAGAATTGTGAATTGAACACAACCAAAATACGATAATATTAAAATTAAACGCCTAACATATATAATACGATACATAAACAAAACACGTAATAGCCATAGTTTGCATTTCTATCAATAATTAGTGCCAAAATACCGCGAAATGTATCGGCGTCTCTTCAACGGTTTTTCATGTTTGTTGAAATTACTATTTCTGGCCGAAATCCCAAACAATTAGACTGTTTCTACATTCAAACATGTACACATTACTTACCCAGGCATGACGAAAACACAACACAATACCACACAACGCACAATATCACACACTATAGCACACAGAACATTTTTTGTTCTAATCTGTGACGACCAGTTGGCGCGCGGCGCCTTTCGCAACTGGGGAGCGGTATATTGGTCAGTTAGAAGTTTCGTTCGTTGTTGAACTGAGGCAAAATGTCTTATTTATTCTTTCTCCTAGACTCTGTGCAAATTTGAGCGAGATAGAAACTAGTTCATCATTAAAATTATGTCAAATACGAACGCAGATACTACTCGGCCACTTTGGCCAAGCCACAGATCTGGCTTACAAATGGCCGTCCCACAGACAAGGGGTTAATGTTAATCCGATACAATCTTGATCGGTTTTTGATATTTTGTTGATAATTGAGTGAAAATTAAGACATTTCGCCATCTTGAGTCGTGACCGCGAATAATTTGTTGGTTAAGTAGCCGGCTTTTGTGTCGTTTGGACGCCGGTAACTTCCTGAACTTAGTGCTGAACTATTGTAAATCCCCACTTGGGTTAGCTAACCGGGATAAGATTTAGTTGGACATTGACTGGAAAGTGCCACGTGTGTGATCTTGGAAGGTTTGACCAGGCAGTCGACGGTACGCGCTGTGGGGCGTCCTTTGGAATACCGTCGAATCTGACATAACTTCACATGCACAACACAAAACACATTTACACTTACACCCCACCCAGATACGACGTGACCTGGGACTACGTCACATCTCCAGTTCCAACGTGATGGGTAAGTGTACCTAATAGTTGATTTCCCCTTGTCGATTGGACAAGTATTATTTTGATTAGGGCTCCGCATAATCGCGGACATCGTGAGTCTGCTGGTGCAGTCTCACACATCTAGACTTCCAGACAGGGGCCTTGAGGTAGCTTTAGACAAAGAGAAATTCAGATATTTCCTTGAAATTGAACCTTGCGGTGCTTACTTGTGACGTCACAATATATTTCTGAGCACTTGGTTAAGGTAGCAATTTTCCTGAACTTATATTGTCACATAAGGGATATCTTCCGCGATAGGGAGTATGCATACATTTTCTTTTTTTCATTTCGATACGGAATGTTAAAAATCTATAAAAATAATGACTAAAAGCGAAAACAAGACATAAATCGGCCAAACAACACAAAAGTTATAACCATTTAAACTTTTGTTTCTATCTCTTTCTAGATAAACAGAATTTAGTATGGATTTTGTACGTCGATGTAGCGAATGACGTCATTCGCTATATCGAATCTCTCTGTCTAATCAGCAGTTTCAAATGCTTATAACTTAGTATTTTTTATAGATATTAAAAAAAAAAATTACTCTGATGTTAATTCGCTTTGTTTAAAAAATCATGCATATACCCTATTGTCTATTGTTTTGAGCACCCGATATTGCCCTTGAAAGTTAGACAGCTTGAAAGTAGTGTTTGAATTTTCCTGAACTTTGATAAATCAATTGAGAATAGATTGTTTTTCCGAATTTGGCTTATTGTGTAGTGTACTTGTTTAGTTGTCAATTTGCTTGACCATATAAATGTTGAATGTAACTTGCACGTCATAAAAAATTCTTTATTTATATTTTTCATCGCCGTTATCACTGGTAAAATGTCACTTTGTGTAGGCTATAAGGAATGTTCCTCTGTGTTACGCTAAGAGAGTTTTAAACTTAGTGATATTTCAATTTATTGTGAAGTGTTTCAAAATAGGTAAAGGACTACTAATCCTACATTATTCGCTGTGGTTTCGTTCGTCAATTGTCTTTATTTTAAATCTCATAAAACTGTTTTAAACCCAGTAGTTGCGTAACGTAGCACGCCTACGCAGGGCCTACGACAAGCCTACGCCGCGCCGGGTCCACGTGACAGGCTTAAATGTTTTTTGTTAATTCATACCGGATGACTTTTTTATCACTTTCCAAAAAAATGGGTATATTAGGTGAAGGGAGTAGAAGCTTATGGCATATAACCCGGTTCATTAAAGAAAGGAATCTTAAATGGCGGTGCTTATCATGTTCTCTCGCTCGCACACTAGTGCCGTCTATACTCACTCTCACGCGTACCGTCAGCAGAAAAAAAAATAGTCTCGATTTGCGAAATGCTTTTGTTTTTTTTTATTGTTAAGTTTCGTTGTTTGGTCGTGTGGACTATGCGGAGACAGTAATTGTGTGTTCTCGAAAGCGAGGGAAGATTATGCATAGTGATACACGTCAAATAGTGTACAGGTCATCAAGTATTTTGAAGAAAAAAAAAAATCTCTTTCAAATTTCCTTTTTGACGCGGGCGAAGCCGCTGGCAGAAGCTAGTTTGAAATTAATACGACCCGGTCTTCTTTTTATTATTTTTAATTTGAAAAAAAACTTTGATTTGAAATATTATATGCTAACTGTACTATCTGTCAACGCAAGTACAAGCCGCCATTTAAAATATTCCTTTCTTTAATGCATCGGCTTATACCTACGTAGTTTTTTTTTGTTTTTGCCACAGCTTAGAAAAAAATTGATCTATCATCAAAAAACGCTACAAATTTCAAGTAAACTTTTCATATTAGAACAAAGAAAGATACATTTTGAAAAAAAAAAAATATCGAATGTCAAATCCTACGCAATACGCGTATGATTTGAATTTCAATTTTTTTTTTCGTAAAAATAAAAATCTAAGTATATTTGCTTCTGCTGCATTCACATATTATACCCATTTTTTTTGGAAAGTAATAAAAATGTCATCCCGTATAAGGGGTCGACCTTTAGAAACTGTATGTACCGGTTTAAACAGTTGAACTGTTATTTTTTTATTATTTTTTTTTTTCAAGAGGTACTCAGCAAACTACAGCTACAGTTTTAAATTGTATAGTTCTTAATGTCTCAGGTTATTAAAGTACAGACGAAGGCCTAAAAGAGAGGATATTTTTATAGTACCTACTGCCTCATAGGTCTAGTGGTCGCAAACGTGATTGCTGAGCATGCGGTCTTGGGTTCGATTCCCAAGTCGAGCACAGTGTTATTGGGTTTTTTCATCAGGAATTTATCAGTAGCAACTTCGGAGTCCGGATTTGTGCCCGGTTGACGGCAATAGGGTCGCCCCCTATTACATGGGACTTAAACAAAACATAGCGGCGATATTTGGGTGTAAACGTGACCCTTCTTTTAGTTTACTCTAAAAAAAACATACAAAGCCACGCAGAAAGTATAAGTACTCGGACATTTAACAATAATAAATAAATAAGAGAAGCATTACTAACCATTATGTTTTTAGATGGGTGCTATACCTACTTTTCTGTCATTTCGATGTGTAGGTAAATCATAACATTTTCCGGCTTCTCTGTTTATTACGA
Source organism: Xestia xanthographa (assembly GCA_905147715.2). NCBI lineage: Eukaryota > Metazoa > Arthropoda > Insecta > Lepidoptera > Noctuidae > Xestia > Xestia xanthographa. Next base: position 3,684,134 of record LR990661.1, on the reverse strand, counting down.
TAACAACTGGAAACCACTAAGCCAATACACGTGTTCTGTGTATTTATTCTTCAACAATTTCTCACAGATATTTCTCACAAACAATAATGTGTATGCATGTAATAGTTGAATCTAAAATTGTTGAAGTACTCAGTAGTTTTATTTTTGTAATTATCACAGGTGTGAATATTAATAATAGTAATATGATTTCACAACTGTGTCTGCAGATGTGTGTCAGACCAGCACCTGACGTTTTCCTAGCTAAGGTACATTGGAATTATATGCGTTCCGTTTCTAACACACATTCACCCTTATAAGTGACGTAATAAAGTGTATATTTGCAGGTTCTTCGCAGTGATATACCCACTCCGTCTACCAGTGGCGAGGAGACGCAGTAAACAGATGCTCTTCTGCGCCTGGGCATTCGCACTCGCCTGTAGTTTACCACAGGTAAGGTACAAGCTTATAATACGAAGTAGTTGTAGATTCCCAGATGCTTGTTAACTTTTTATATTGTTTTACGTTTTTTGTGTAGTAAGCAATGACTTCATGTCGGGCCTACGCTGTCCCCCCATAGTTAAGTAATAATGCTGTAACATGATGATATTGTAATACCAAATGAGTTGAAAAGAGAAACCATGGAGTTTTTGCCGATTCTTCTCCATAGGAAACGACCAACCCGAACCGTGCACCTTTTCTTAACGTTTTATAAGTGCTCGTAAAGTCCTGTGTGAAATATTATATTTTGATTTTGATTTTTAAACAATATACAATCAATTTTCATTGTTATAAAATAAAAAAGTCACTGGAAAATGCATTAACGCCCCGACCACCACCTGAAAAACAAAGCCTGAAAATTCGCGTTCATGAAAGAATAATTGTGGAGTACATTATTACAATTCGGACGTCCTCGTAAATATTCATGAATAAACAGCTGTCGTGAATATTAATATAATATAATGTTATTATTTAAAATTATTACAACAACAGGTAATATTTAAGTTCATTCTTTCACATTGTTGTTTCAATGTGCACATTGGCGACACATTCAATGTGCAAAGAGGTTGAAGTTGTTTATTAGAGAAAGCAAATTTGACTTGACCATCTTGGATATTCTTATTTTAGTCGGAAAAAGCATCGTTAGTCGTGAATTGCCGAGAACTAAAAATGTACCAGTATTACACAGCATGTTTTCTTCCATAATTCTATATCTGTGACGGGATATAAAGTATCATACAGGGTGTAAAAGACCTCATCACGAAGCCGTCAACCAAGCATTCTGTACATCAAACTAAGGAACTTTACGCAAAAAATATTGCTGGGAAACGACTTTTTTTTTTGGGTGAAAAATCATGATTTGTGATAGAACTCAATGTAACGCACTCAAAACATTGTGCTGATGGATGGATTGAATAGTACGGGGGTCGTGGAGGTGTTTAAAGTAAAAATCTTACATTAAAAACTTGTATAAAAAAAAAACTTGTCAAAAAGTTGGAACTTTGACCCCCAATATCTCCGTAACTAAAAGGTTCCCAGGTACCTATGGTGTAGAACAAAAAAAAAATATCGCAATGACGGAGATAACAAGTGCCTTTTGGCTTCGTTAAAAGGTGTTTTACACCCTTTATATGTGGTAATTTGGTATACATCCAATCCCTTCAGTATTTTTCGTGTGAAAGAGTAACTACCATCAATCCATCTATTAATCCAACCTCACAAACTATTACATTCATAATATAAGTAAGACTATTATAATACAATTCTCTGAACGAAACCATACCGAATCGAAAGACGATCCCCGTAATGTCTCATTGCCAAGATCGTAAGGTTTTATTGATATTACAATGTGTTACGGCGAAATGTTATCCACAACTTGTAACATTATCTTAACATCATGTTTACTCGCCTTTTCTTCTATGACTGTCGTAAAAGTCAAATGGATTGCGGTGCCAAAGGGACTGACTGCTAACATGCAATTGTCAAAGAAGCATTTTTAACTTTATTATCATCTGCCTAGCCTTTTCCCTACTATAATATCGTTACAATTATATCACTGATAAAAATGCTTGGCTCAATGCCGGTTCTGCTCCACAAGGACCGGGGCGCATTAATGGATAGCACTAATTGTATTGTTGGAGCTGCTGAAGATTTTACATCTATCTTTGTATTGTATAAATTTAATATATTTAGTTTGTATTATAAATAACCGCATACTGCATATTGCGTGAGTGCTATGTACTAAAATGCTATCAGTCAGCCTGTAACTGGCCTACTTGAAATAAATGCTTTGATTTTGATTTTACGGACTTAGGCTACTTTTATCCGGGTATCACGCAAGTGAAGCAGCGCACACAAGCTAGTAGCTTAGCTATTAGATTTTATAAAAATAGTAAAAACAAAACAATGCCCATCTTTTGTGTATCTCTGTGTAACCGCGTTGTTCTTCTTAGCCTCACAACGGATTTTTAGGGTTTTCACCAACATTTAATGTATTTCTTAGGGTCGATGTATAGGTACCTAGTGTACCTACTCACTATAATATTTATCTGGTGAAGTATAATACTTTTATTGACCATTGCCATAATTAATTAAAAACTAAGTATTTAATAAACTAAAATAAATAAACTAACAACAAACTATAAAAGGGCATCGAAAAACTCCTCCTCAACGCTGTCAGCTGGTAATGTGCCCAAGAGACTGGCGGCATTGCCACGTTGTATGGCAACACTTAGCCTCTGACCAAGGTAAAAGCCAGCTCTTGGGTCACGGGAAGCGTCAACTAGGCGTTTTGAAAGTTCTTTGAACAGGCTATGGGCACTCGGACCCCACGGCCCCAGAGTTTCAACCCCAAACGGCTCGAAAATATAGTTACCACAAAGGTTTCTATATTTACGCCGTTTGAGGTTCTCTGCAGCCGCAGCAGCAGCGCCAGCACAGCACGATATATATCCTTATTTTATTTATCTTAAATAAAATAAGGATATATATCGATATAACATCAACCATCGGTTTGGTCGCGGAGGCGTGTCGCCAATTTCGTAGTAGTTAAAATAAAGTTGTTTTATAACCTTTTCGTTTGGAAATACTATTCGATACTTTTGTAGAAGTTCTAACACGTGTATATCGGTTATTACAACATTAATATTTCAGAGATCCCAAGACCATTTTATATCTTTTCTACATCTTTAGCCCCAGGGCACGTCTCTTTTAACGTCTTAGTATTTTGTATAAAATATTAGGGCTTTCAAAACCCAACTTGAACAATATTACTTAAATAGTTGAATCGTTCTTAATATTTTATTCCTAATGCTGTATTTTCTTCGGTTCACACTTAAATAATTTTCCCTAATGTAACATCACTTTCAAACTTTCTTACTTTGACATAACCTCACGCCTGCACTTCTCAAGGGGTTACACAGATGTGTACCATCAGGTGTGTAGGTTCATTCAAATTTCGAAAGTTACACTTTAACTTGGACATCAAGAACATCGGTGAAGGAAAACACCGTGAGGAAACCTGGACTTATAATTAACTAGCTGATGCCCGCGGCTTCGCCCGCCCGCAAATTATATACTAAAACCTTTCTCTTGAATTATTCTATCTATTAAAAAAGTTGCGAAGTTTTAAAGATCTAAGCATACATAGGGACAGACAGAAGCAGCGGGGGACTTTCGTTTTATAATATGTAGTGAAGTGATATAATTCTGAAATCGCCAATGCGTCTTGAGCTAGCGTGGTGATCAATGCTCGTGCCTTTTTTATACGAGAAGAGGCCTTTGCCCAGCGGTGGGACAGTAATAGACTGGTATTATAATATATTAAACTCAAAGACAGCACAGCTGTGGGCCCGAATATCGCAGAACTGGAGCCCTGAGACAGCTAGACGGGGTCGCGGCAGACCGAGGAGAAGATGGCGGGACGTCTTGGATGGCTTTTTGGTAAATTGGCGAGAAGAAGCACACCATCGCGAGAAGTGGAAGAAATGGGGGGAGGCCTTTGCTCAGGAGTGGGACAATACGGGCTAACTAAAAAAAAAAAAAAACTCAAAGACAATAACCAGCCAAAAAGTAGTCTTTTTTGTTCAGAAAGGCCTGAATAACTCCGCGGGTAAAAATGGTAAACTTTTTGTGATAATCAGAGCCTTGGGCCTCTTAAAGGAATATTTTTTACACCCACATGTAATTTAGCCTTAAGATTTATACGTTCATATATTGTGTGCGGACACATTAATCTTCTGCTGGGCCACAGAGGGTTTATATTTTTCATATTGTGTATGTAAGGACTATGGAGAGGTATTTTTATTTGACTAGAGTTCCTCTTGTGATTTATATTTACCGAAACCATAATTTTTCATTTCATTTCATTGATCATAGAATATTATGGAAATATGTTTCACAAACAAACTAAACATGGTGGAAAAGGACATCGTGTCAAAAATGATAAATGATGTTTATTTTGCAAGTAGGTTTTTACAAACATTTTTACACGTCATTTTTTTAAACTAGATGGGGCCGGTGTTTCGTACCTGACTACTCTGAGAAGAGACAGCCGAAAAAAACTCAGAGGTCATAGTCTCTTTTGAAGTCCAGACATAATCTTGCTCAGTTCACATGAGGACTATGCAGATTAGTATAAAAAAAAATTACAGTGGATACTGCATCATTCTAAATAGCTGCCCAACAAGTAGACTTGTTATTTTTTAATATTTCGGCAGCTCAAATAAAACAATGATGTTTCATATAGAAAGAAATAATGAAAAATATTTATTCGACGTCAGTTATGCACACACACACAATAATATAAAAAACCGGCCAAGAGCGTGTCGGGCCACGCTCAGTGTAGGGTTCCGTAGTTTCCCGTCCGTCACAATAAGTGTTCCCACTTATGAGTTTAAATCCATTATGTAAAAATGCTTGCTTAAACGAATATATTACAAACTTAGTCCAGAAATTATTTTGTACAACTTTTTGTCTTTTTTGTACAAAAACTGTTGTTTCCATCAAGTTCAAAATAATTTTCCTAGAAAGTCCTTATAAAGTTCTACTTTTCAGATTTTTTTCATATTTTCTAAACTTATGGTTCAAAAGTTAGAGGGGGGGGACACATTGTTTTTTACTTTTGGAGCGATTATTTCCGAAATTATTGACATTATCAAAAAATGATTTTAGGAAACCCCTATTCATTTTTAAATACCTTTCCAACAATATATCACACGTTAGGGTTGAAATTTAAAAAAAAAACACTTCCCACTTTACATATAGGGGGGCTACCCTAATAATTTTTTTTTCCAATTTTTATTTTACCACTTTGTCGGCGTGATTGATATACATATTGATACCAAATTTCAGCTTTCTAGTGCTAACGGTCACAGAGATTAAGCGAGGATGGACAGACGGACGGACAGACATGGCGAAACTATAAGGGTTCCTAGTTGACTACGGAACCCTAAAAATATGCAAAATAAGAAGGAAAGTGCAAAATGTACGGAACAGCTTTTTTTTAATAACCGACGAGAAGCAATGCTTATGATTTGCTTTCGAAGATTACTCCCTACATACAAACTAACAAACAAACTGTACCTCTTTATAATATAAGTATAGATAGTCCTGAATAAATTATGTTTGCTAAATAGTTGCCGAAAATAATAAGCGTGCTGGCCATTGTAATTCTGCAAATGAATTCACAAATTGCCTAAATTGTTCCTCCAAGTGGGCTCCCGTTATTCTTTTGTTAAACACAATTCATAATCTTAAAGGAGTCTGCCCACTACACCGTATCATGGTAGGAACGTGTCAGGCAAAAAAATACTCTTTGTATTGAAAAGTATGTGAATATTCCCATTAGACCGAGCGTCAACAATAAGCTAGTTTACACCATCAATAAATTGCAAATCTATTTAGTCCGTCAGTTAGAGCATTGGAAAATAATGAACACGTATTTTTTGTTTTTGTAAATCAATGAATATTGACAAAGATAAAACGCATCAAAACTCGGGAGTGGTGGTTCGTGACGTCAGAACGCACTATAAATTATACCACAGCGTGACGTACTGAGAATTTTAAAAGATTCGTATCTTCGTCAATTTTGGTTTACGTAACGAAAGAAAAAATGCGGGTCAAATATTTTTTGATAATATCTGCCGGACTAATTAGATTTATTCAGTACACAAGCCTATTATCGGCGAGAATATTTTTCCGGTGCCAATACGCTCCGTGCATGGCACGCTACGGTGTTGTTTGGTGACGGAACGGTCTAGTGGGCATTGTCTTATACTTTTTAATACAAAGAATATTGGTATTATAACAGCGTATGATTACCGTTCTAAATTTGAAATACTCTTGATACGTTCTAGTGGGCAGGCATGCTTGTCATGTTTCCTTCCGTGCCTGATACGTTCATATCACGGCATGGCACTGTATAATATCAATGGGGGTGATATTCAATTTAAAACAAAAGGCGTTAATACGATTTAACTTTAATAATTATTAAAATAGAAATCATAAATTTAATTGACATACTTTGGAGGACGCATAAGCTGTCTAAACTTTTCTTTTTCTAATTTCGAACTTATTGTTTATTTTTGCTTTTTTTTACAACGTGCCAGAGTTAATTCTGAAATAACCACGAAGGTTAAGGTCTCTGCAGTACGAAGTAGTGGGCCAAGACCTCAAAACTTGGAATTTTCCACAAAAAGATTTTGCACCTAATCATAGCATTTGTGCCTGTATTATGAAACCCTGTTTAGGAACCAAAAGTGAAAACTAGGTTTCTATAGTATCACGTATTACTTTTATGATTAGCTTTTCAATAAGTAAATGTTAAGAAAAATAAATTTGCAATACGAAATTAGTTTAATTGAAGAACCTAGTTTACCTACGTCTGAAACTATAATCCTTGAAGAAATCTAAGAAAGGGCATCACATGACATTCACCAAGATCTATTCGTCTAACGACGTGGACCAATGAAAAGGCGTTTAGGCGCAGAATGTCCAATTCGCAAAATGTCCAGCGGTCGAAAAATGTCCAATTCGCAAAATGGATTACGTAGGCAGTTGGGACGTAAATCGAATTAATGGAATGTAAAGGCGATCAGTAGTTGTTGCCCACTTTTGTGCCATTCAAGTAAACATACTCTCGAATGTCACAAAATATAGGTCACACTGGCTTCCTAGAGTGCACAATCGAACTCCTTTTTTTTAATATTAAGAGAAAAATTGAAATATTTTACTTATAAATAACGATCTAGAACAGGCTTGTGTCCTGAAAAAATCTAATTAGTCCGTCAGTTAGATTATCAAAAAATATTTAACACAATTTTTTTATTTTGTTACGTAAACCAAAATTAACGAAGATACGATGCTTTTAAAATTCTCAATACGTCACGCCGTGCTATAATTTTTAGTGTGTTGTGACGTCACGAGCCCCCACTCCCGAGTTTTGAGGCGTTTTATCGAATCATTCCACCTGCGTCGAATCCCTTTACGTCGACTTGTAAAACAAATGACATCTGTTTTAAAAAGTTTACGCTTGACCACGAGATTGGAAAAGTACACATATAGCAAAAAGTGAAACGCTTTTACTTGCAAATAAAATTGAAATACCATGTTCAATTTGTGTAAGCTAGAACTTCTTATTTGTTTACTGCACAGATCTTGTGGAAAACGTGCGCGAATAAGAACAAGACTAGCATAGGTTTATGAAGAGCTAAAATAGAAAATTACAGCATCCTGAAAGGGTTCAAATCGAAAATTTGGTGCTTTCTGGACCACGACTGTTGATGCCTTCATTAAAGAGCGAGCGAAGTGAGCTCGAAAAATTGGAGGTGCTGGACCGCGATAAGTTATATTTTCGTTTTAGCTTTTATCAGGAAGAATATTTGAGGTTGGGAGAAGGTTTTGTGATTTTTTCCTCATTATGGGCCCTTGTTACTCGGGGGCCCCGTATCATTGATACGGTAGCTCGCCCCTGAAGAAATCATATAAAATGAACAGTATTTAATACACTTACTACCTAGTTGTTGATAGATAACGTTTTATCTGGAATCAAATGACCATCAATGGCATTTTTTTATGGATTTTTGCCATAGATAACATAAACTATACTAACTATTTACATTTCAGAATTAAACGAATAAAACAATCTTTAGGACCCTATAGGTACCTAAAAAAATAAAACCGATAAAATAGCGTGTTTGCTTAAATAACCGTTATTGTTGAAATTTTACTACCGACAACCTTTTTAAAACATATCATAAAATGATCAACTGGCCACGACATGTACATAAGTGCAACGTGACATGAATAGAATAAAATTACAGTTAGAAAAGAATCATTCAATATGTGGCCTATTGTAAAAATTTGTAAAAATATCGCTTAAGTAGTACTTATCTATGTATTACTTCTTATCGTTTCTACACTTTATTGTTGCCATCGATAGCACAAAAATTATACTAGACTAACTATTTACATTTTGGAATTAAACGAATAAAACTATTTCTAAAACACTAGCTTAAACTATTTCTAAAAAAAAAAAAAACCTATACAACAGCGTGTTTGCATAAATAAACGTTATTGTTGAAATTTTACTACCGACAACCTTTTTAGACAATGTGTTATTAGTAATTTTGTGGAGAATGAGGTCCTCGACAATTTTGTTAACACGGGTATCAACCGTGAGCTCTATTTTTCTCCTTTTGTTTTGTTCTCTTTCATTATATGAGCCTACCTGCTCTATCCTGAATTTACTGTCTTATTTTTAATGAATGAATTTTACTTCTATAGATATGTCCAAAAATATATTGCAAATGGGTTGACTAAAATTCGCGAAAATACCCGTTTACTTAGGTTTTATGATGTGTTCTGATCGTGAAAGTTTAAAAAAGACAACCCAAGAAAATTATTAAAAGTTAAGTTCAACGACAACTTGTCGCTCAAAAAAAAAATTAAACTTCTACAATTTTCGACAACAGTTCAAACGTCCGTGACTTTGCGGCCATTCCTGTCAAAGCGGTTGACGTCATTTTCCTCTGTCTGCCTTTTTTACATCTTATTTTTTATCCTTAATATAACAATTTTACTTTTTTTCCAAATGCTGCCCAGTCCAGCTTGCAAAGTTGTTCTTACCAAACTGCAGAGTTTGCCCAAGCTAAACATAATAATAATTCTTGACCAACTTCAAAAGGACCGCCATTGATAACAATAGATCCTAGGGTGACTTGTTCGTTGAACATAACTTGGGTTTTGTCCAAGTTCACCCTGAGACCAATGCGTATTGAATAATCAACTAGGCCATCCAGCATCTGCTTCAATTCGTGCAACAATCCAGCCAACAAAAGTACTAGGCTAGCAGGAATTGAAGATGGTATTTCAATCACAAGTTTACTGTGACAATATTAAACAGTAAGTACCTACTCAGATACCCGGAATATAAAAATACACAACTCCTTGAACTTATGCTAGCCTAGTACTTTTTGGTGGGTTATCAATGTATTATCACCGGATAAGCAAAGTAACTTTATTAATTAAAAAGCCGTATTTCTTTTTTGATGTGACTGTACTCTGTGACAGCTATGTCGCGGTGAAACAAAAGACAGTGCATCAAAACCAAGAAAAATCACAAGTCGACGTGAAGGGATTCGACGCAGGGGGAATGATTCGTTTTATCTTTGTCAATATTCGTTGATTTACAAAAACAAAAAATACGTGTCCATTATTTTTCAATGCTACTGACGGACTAAATCGATTTGCAATTTATTTATGGTGGAAACTAGCCTATTGTGTTTGTAAAAGGTTTTTCAAGGTCAAAGTCATTCCTCGACCTTTATGAACTTTGTAATGTGTGTCTTTTACATGTTTTTTACTTACATTTTTAGATATTATTAACCTGAAAATTTAAGCATTTGTCCTCCCTAGGTAGCTTCATGGTCATTTCTTGGAGGCTTAGCAACGGCTTTGGCCTTTTTACCTTGTAATTCATGTTATTTAAGTTTTTATCTTTATTAAATCTGTTTACTTTTGTGATGTCAGTTAGTGGCAACCCTAGTTTTATTTTTAATTTATTGCTGGAGCTATTTGTAGGTTGTATAGGTAAATCACATCGACCTCATTCGATTTTCTTTTTAATAATTTTCTAATTTTAAAATGTAAAATATCTGGAGTTGACAGGAGCCTGGTGGTGGAATGGGCAGTCTACGTTCAGGGCTGAGAGCAGTAACACCTCTGAGAAGCTCCATAAAATTTTATTTAAAAGGGCAGTTTCCCTTATTCTTCGGTTTTAAGTCGGCCTCTCTCCGTGCCGCACCCTCACCAAGAACACCTGGAAACCTTGATGCTTGAGCTACACAAGCCTGATGAAGATTTGATGCTCCTTGGCCCTCCTCCTACGGCCTGAGGATTGACGGTCCTCGGCCGTCCACCACCGTCTGAAGACGGATGCCCTCGGCCCTCCTCCTACGGCCTGAGGATTGACGGTCCTCGGCCGTCCACCACCGTCTGAAGACAGATGCCCTCGGCCCTTCTCTACGGCCTGAGAGTTGATGGTTCCTCGGTCCTCCTCCACAGTCTGAAGACGGACGTTCTTCAGTTATTTATTCCATTCTACGTTTCATCTTCAGTACTTTCCGCCAGCTTCACTGGCATTAGTAATTAAGTAGCTCCAGCCTTTAGATTATCTTTGTTAATAAATTCTTATAACTCGTCCCCTTTATTTCTTTTAATAGTGCTCCCCTCCAGACTGAAAGTTAGGTAGGTGAGTGCTCAGTGACCTTACAGTTTTGTGGATCCTATCCAGGAAAATGTAACGTTACAACTTGGAGGGGTGTATTGATGATTATAACTCTGTAGCTACGTCGTGTACGTCTGCATACGTACGTGTACAGTCGTGATATTCAATTTAAAGAACAAAGAAAAGTTTCTTTTAGCGTAACGTGTTGAAATTATATAGAACACAATTCAGTTCAACAAACTTGACTGAAAATAAATTTTTTTGGACGAAAATAACATTTTCGGCCATTTTCAATTGATTGTACTTTGTATTTGATTAAAATATTTAACACTCAACATATTCATTATCATAAATTTTTCCTTAAGTCTAAAGATCTTAATTTTAAAATTTAACCAGTCATTGGTGCCGATTCCCTTGTTTACAAACTAAACCAAGTTTAAGTTCAGTGCATCTTTTTCTTTCTATTTCATTTAGAAAAGGACAGAAGATAAATTTTAGTTATGTTCTGTCAAATTAATCAGCGCCATACAAGTTTTAGACGCGATTAAAAAGTTGACTACTAAAATTACATCAAATTACGTCAGGTGCTGACTAATTTGACAGGATTAAACTAATATTTATCTTCTGTCCTTTTCATAATGAAATAGAAAGAAAAAGATGCATTCAACTTAAATTTAGTTTAGTTTGTGAACAAGGGAATCGGCACCATTGAAAACCAACCCTGTTTAATACTCGACGAGTTTAATAGATTGTTACTTTATTTTAAGGCAGATGCGATGCCAACGCAAAACGACAGTATAAACGTTTGTGCTTTGATCTCGTCCCTTGCATGTTAATAAAGTCAGCGTAGACAAAGGATGGGGATGGTCGTGGGGTATATGCAGATGTGTATTCAGATAGTAAAAGACAAAGCTAAACGGTGACGTAATAGAAGCGAAACTCCTGCTCCAAATGCATAACTACGCGTTTAGAATGGCGATCAGTAGCGAAGGGTCAATTTTTGGAAGAGGTAAGCGGAGTACATATCTTTATTATTACCTATCTATATTATTTGTTTAAAGAATACTGACTGAGCCATTTTTCAAAAGGAATCCGGCCGGTAGGAATTGAATTGTATGGAAACTTCGCCACTGACGGCGATACTATAGCTAGCAACTTTGAGTTCATTATCATTATTTTTATATCAATCGGAAAACTTGCTCCTTTTGATGTAAGCCATACAGTGTCGCCCCGTCTATTAGTCCTGTGATTGCGGCATTCCGCCGATCCCGTGACCTTTTACTGTGTACCCTTCCAACAAGGCCTGCTCCCGGGAAGTCCAGGACTATACGTAGAATGTACCGGGAAATCCCGGGATTTTACAACCAGCTTAGCACTGGTTCTGGCAAGCAATTTCCCGTTTTTTTCGGTACTTAATATCAACGTTTAAACATTTAAAATTCACATTTCAATTTATTTTATAGTAAAGAAAGAAAAATACGTCCTGGCTCTGCCATCAATTGCTTGTTACCAAACCCGATCTAATGGACTCGTCAAAAGGAATCATATTATGAGCCCAAACTCGAGGAGTTTACTTAGTAGCCACTGAAGAATTCCATCTCTACCTCCTGGCTACATCACCAGATCAGCTCTAAGATACCAAATAATACACATCAAACTACACATACGTACAAAGTTTCATTTCGATACGACAATAAATTCTAACACCTCAAAAGTCGTAAATTATCTGTTTCTCAGAAAAACAGAGACCCTCCGGCTAAGGCATCTGTTGTAAATACGTCGATTTTTGAATCGAAAAAACAAAAGTGTTATAGCATTTTAGTTAAATTGTTTGCAACAAACACAATCAGTTTCTTCTTCTTTGCGTGTCGATAGACACAAATAATACCCGACCAGTATTTTTTGTCTGTCGTTGGCTTCGTTTAAATCCTGGAAGGTGCAGCTGGCGGTGCAGGATGGGCAAGAAAGGAGGTGGAGCATATCCAGTAGAAGGGCTCCATACTGACTTCGTCTTTTCGACGGATTTAATTAATTTAATTTAAAATCGTATTTACGTTACGTTTAAACCGCGCGCTCATGCAAGGCCTTTTTTTTCGATTGGGAAATCATCAAATTACTCCTCCCGCTCTGGGCGGAGCAGGAGGGAGTGTCAAACGTTTACTGACTAAAACCCATCCATGTTCCTACATTGCCCTTTGTGTTCCGGGGCCACGGTATCTCTTTCGAACAGTCCCGCAACCCCGGCAGGCATGCGCACCCCTTCCTTTTGCTGGCTAACTTTGAGGCGCGCGTGGAACACGAACGCGCCGTCTCGTCGACACGGCTCATGCAATGGGCCTCAGGTTTTGACGTGACATATAGAAGCCATGATTTTTAATATCGCTATAGGTCGCTGACAAGTCTTACCAAGAAGCGGGAAGAAATCAAAACGTCGGTCAGTTACTAAACAAAAACACAAACAACCAGTTCCCTTGATTTTATTTAACCATTACCTCTAACGACAACGAAATGAAACCAGCAAAGACTCAATTCACAACAATGAGCAAAGCTGAATGATCGAATAAATCTCATTCTTATTGAATTGCATTGAAGAAAATAAAGTAGAGAGCAGAATTGACGCGGGGCTTTGAAACTAGCGATATTGGACGCCATTTTAAATTGAATTTCGTTCGTTGTATTTACTCTATGTAACATCCGCAAAGCGTCCAAGTGGATAACCCGCGGGTTTTTTTTCTTAGTCTGTCATGTGTCCCACTGCTGGGCAAAGCCGCCCTTTCTCCTTCCAAACCTGTTTATCTTGTGCGATATCTGTCCTTGTTCGCGCCGCAAACACGATCAGATCAACTGATCAGATCAACACCACCTTCGCCGCAGTCTACCTCAACGGCGAGGTTCCTCCCGTGCGCTGGCTTATTTATTTTGGTTTTTATTTCAGTAGTTTTAAAGTTGATATTTGTTTGATAGTGAGAGCAGAGACAACCTATACCGTTCTTACTGCTGGGGCCCAGGACTCCTCTCTATGATAGAGGGTAGACCTTTTTTTATTCCAAAATGATAATGGGGTCGGTGAGCCTCTAAGCACTCATACTGGTACTTAAAACTAAATATTATAATTAGGTATATAACTTGCACTTAACACATTTCTAAATAATATCTTTTTAATTTTCTTCTTAATCTATGTTTATTTGTTTCACTCCTCAGGTCTGCCGGCAGACTGTTCAATAAATGTGTATTCGTTTTCTTAGGGTTGTCTAAAATATGTTTATGTTCGTAAGTGATAGGTAGAATTTTACATAATTATTTTAATTAGCCTAATCCACCTAGTGGAAGGCCTTCCAACGCAACGTCTTCCGGTTCGCAGTCGCCACTCCAGAACTTTTCGGCCTCATCGGCCATCCGTTCTGCGATCAATGTGCCCTGCTCACTGCCACTTAAGTTTGGCAATTCTTCGGGCTACGTCGGTAACTTTGGTTCTCTTGCGGATGTCTTCATTTCTGATTCGATCACGCAAGGTAACTCCGAGCCTATGCTCGGAGTTACCTTGCGTGATCGAATGGAGAGGGCTATCCCTCTCCATTTGCCTTTGGAAATGCACCACGCGAGCCTAGTGAGGGTTAGTGGATTCCACTTGTCTTACAATTGTATTAGATAAGCAGTGATTAGACTATCACTAGAGTATTGTGACCGTCGGATTGGCTGCAAGTCGTAGGTCTCAAGTTTGTTGCGTATCGTATAATCACTTGCTTCGGTGAAGGAAGACATCGTGAGGAAACCAGCATGCTTGAGAGACTTCTCTCAACGGTAACCATGACAAGTCAGAGCCCCATGGGCGGCACAGGTCTGACACAACAGTTTTACTAGTGGTTAGTTAGTTCTAGACTATGCCGGTTTGCTCGTTATGAACTTATGACAATAGAGGAAACAATCGGGTATTGTCTAAACCATGATTCTCTAAGAATCCTACGCTTAGCAGTCGTTTCATTCAACTGAAATGTTATTCTTGTCTTTAAAATATGTTTCCTTAGAAACATGAAGCTTACTCAAATGTCAAAGTCGCTGAACTACAGACAGATATTATTCTAAGTTTGATACCAGTTTACTTAACAAGACCAAGTACTTAGGAAAGTTTCCGAACTTAAGTTTGTATTTCTGTAAGTGTCTAGCGATTACTAATAGGACTAATGACTATTTGTTTTTAGGACTTTGATCCTAAAGCTCGGGTACACGATCATCTTTCGATTTAAAGAAGGGTAGTGCTCGAATCTGAACTGTTACATTACTGGTGATTGCTCCCAGTGCAGTACTGAGGGAGCGCCTTTACCTGCGTTGAAAGCGGGTCCACCCTTTATAGCAGAACTTTTTATGTCATAATATTACTTTGCATAACAGCGGATAGCATAAACTTCATTTCGCAGAAAATCGTTTGGCAGACACTCATTTATCATACATTCAAAACTCATAATTTTGTAAGGCAGAATCATCTTTAGGCATAAATTTCATATGCATAAGAATTAAAAGTAGAACCATCTTAGCTCAGAAAGTTTACAGCCAGAATCATCTTTTGGCATATTAATTTTATATCGATAGTCACTAAAAGCAGAACTATCATATCTCAGAAAGTTTACAGTTAGAATCATCTTTTAGCATACATTTCTTATGAATAACAATGGAAAGACTCATCTATCACATCCACATCACAGAAAATTCATTAAAACAGTTGATTGTGAACATGTGGTTTTTATTTTCCAGTAAGCAGGAGGCAAACATGTAAACAAGCATACATCTTGCATGCAGCAAGCATGCAGTATGCAAACAAGCATGCACAAGCATGCAGTATGCAAACCAGCATACAATATGCAAACATGCACACCAGCATACACCATTCATGCAGCAAGCATGTAGCATGCAAGCAAGCATGCAGCATGCAACATGCAGCAGGCATGGTTTCTGTCACGGCTCCGGCGCTGCGGGGCTCCGGCGGTCCCACGCGAGCTTATCGTCGCAGATGTGTTTAACGCTCACCACCGCAGCTTCGGCTTGCTGGCCGGCTTCGCCGGCCAGCCTCAGCAGCGGCGGCGAGTGTTACAACCACCTGCTCCTCAACTCGCGGGCCGCCTCGCCCCTCCGCGCCTACGTGATTTTAAATTACACTCTAGGGGTAGGGCAGACAAGACTACGTAAAGTCGGTTTTGGAGCGATTCGTTTCTGTCACTAACTTTTGTAGCCCATCATATTACTTTTTAAGACAATATTTAAATGTTTGGTTAAAAATGCTATTTTATAGAATAATGCTAAATACAATTATTCCAAATGAAATTCTGCCATCTTCGTAATATGCCAAGTGAAATTGTGCGAAATTTGAACATTGCCAAAGGTAATTATGCCAAATAAAATTCTGCCATCTTAAAAGTATGCCATTGTAAATTCGGAAATACAAACATTCGGCCAAACAATAACTATATTAAATAATTTTTATGCCTTCAAAATATTCGTCTAAAGAAGATTATGCCAAGTGTGTTATGTCAAATAAATTTCGGAGTATCAAGATTCTGCCAGATAGAAGGAACCCGTTGAAAGCATGTCCAATTATCACCTACGGTCGCGGTCAGCGTGGTTTCAAAAACACGATTGACGGTCATCATTTCAGCCGAAAGACGTCCACTGCTGGACATAGGCTTCCCCCAAGTGTCGCCACATTGAACGGTCCCGTGCGACTCGCTTCCAGCGGATTCCCGCAACCTTCACCAGGTCATCGGTCCACCTAGTGGGAGGCCTTCCAACGCAACGTCTTCGTCTACGTCGGTAACCTTGGTTCTTCATTTCTGATTCAATCGCGCAAAGAAACTCAGAACATAGCCCTCTCCATTGCCCATTTGGGCATTCACGCTTTTGGCTGTCCCTAACAAAATTTTTAGACAGTAAAACGGTAGGTATACCGTATGTACTAAGGTCTTATGTTGTTTGCGCTTGAAAAGTAAAAGGTACGTTCGCTACGACCGGATCCCGAAAACAATTTTTTAGTCTGAATTTCAGTGTTTTTTAGTTATCGCCTGTTGTATCAGTAATCATTTTGACACTACAATGTACTATTAGAGGTAAAACTGTAATTATAGTGCTGTTACTCAGTTGCGTTGTCATTGGTATTTATTTATCTGTATGTGCACTGCCGGCATCAAGGGAGGGTTTTAAGTCCTTACCTCTTCTTGTTGACCATGCACGCTTTAACGTCGGACATCCAGGAAGAGGCACCCTGGTTGCTGTTTGCCGACGACATTGTTCTTGTCGGTGAAGATGGACCTGAGATCCAGAGCAGATTGGAGAATTGGCAAAAGAAACTGGAGAATGTTGGCTTGAAAATCAGCAGAAGTAAAACTGAATACATGTTTTGCGATTTCGGCGGTCTCTCCAGTTCTGGAGCCATAGCGTTAGATGGCGCGTCTCTTCCTATCTGCTCTGACTTTCGGTATCTCGGTTCACTCGTGCAAAGCGGTGGCGAAATAGATCGTAGTGTAAAACACAGAATTAACACGGGATGGATGAAATGGGGGTAGGTCACGGGAACTATCTGCGACTCCCGCATATTCAATATTCCCCTTAAACTTAAGGGGAATATTTATAAAACAATGGTTGGACCTGCTGTCTTGTATGGATCAGAATGTTGGGACACAAAAGGGATGAATGAAAGGCATTTGCATGTCGCGGAGATGAGGATGCTACGGGGGATGTGTGGTGTTACTCGAATAGATAAAGTAAGAAATGAGTATATAAGAGGAAGTCTGAAAGTGGCGCCGGTGACTGAAAAGTTGTGTGGTAATCGGTTGTCGTGGTATGGGCATGTGATGCGGACGGATGAGGAAAATGTCGTGAGAAAAGTTTTGAGTATGAATGTGGATGGGTATATGTGTAGAGGAAGAGCAAAGAAACGATGGATGGACTGTGTCTTAACACAGTCATCAATCATTCTTAGAATCAATCATTCTTAGAATGATATGGCAAGAAAAGAAGTGTCTGATGAGATGACGAAAAATAGAGAAGTATGGAAGAAGAAGACATGCTGTGCCAACCACTGATGAATTGGGATAAGGGTAAGAGAATGATGATGTGCACTGCTGGCGAAATATTTTAACTGATTTTTTACATATTTATGCTCTTTGTAAACGGCGTCATCGATACACGTTCGTTTTACTTTTACAAACAATTCAAAACAGTATTTCTTTTAACCGCGCTAAAAACACACGCCAGGTACCTACTTCACCGGAGGCGTGGAAACGTTTGATATTATAAAGAAAACAACTTTTTCAACTTTTTGAACAGCTATATCGCAGATATGGTGATTACTATGGAAAAAGTTCAAACCAATTATTATAGATAATTGCACGATCTACAACTTTGTTTTACATATTTTTATGATAAAACTTACCGTTTGGCTGAAAAATGCAAAAACCCATTTACGGGACCTTTGACTTTGTTTTTTTTTTTTGCATAGATCGGATCGATGGGGTCTTTTGACATTTCATTTGTAATGGTGTTCCCAGCATTCGTACCAATTTTTAGTTATATGAGAATTATTGTAACCTTGCATGTCTAATTTGATTGGGCTACATAAAACAAATAAAAAACACAGATTACAAAAGTTTTCATAGCCTCGTCCTGATTTCTTTTTCAATGCAAATTCACAAAGACTTCAAGCTCACAGGTTTACTGTCAGATTTTTAATTTCGCTTCCAATCTGACGAATCCAGTCATAGTGGGTGTTTCAATCAAAGATTCGGGTAATAAAACCTTTTGCAGACTCATTAAATTCGCTTTACTTTTCGTCCGTATGTGTGTCGTCACTGAACATAGCAGAAATGTTTAATACTATCCGTACTTCGTCACATTTTACACAGTCGTTGTATTCTTTTTGTAGGAATCTTCCTCTTTGTGAACTTGTACTTTTTAATTTCAACTTGTGTGTCGTGATGACACACACTATAGAGAGGTTTGCCATGCTGTGGGACATAAGATAGATTTACAACATTATGTTGGCTTGAATAAGTACCTACACTCTGAATAAATCAGCCTATCTGAAATATGTGGAATTTAATTAAGTATAATTTATGAATACATACGTTACAAGCTAATAATAATAATAATAATAATAATAATAAATTGTTTTTATTCGGAACAACATAGGAACCATTTTTGTTAGTACACACATAAGACTTATAAACTAGGATTAGTAGGTAACAAATCAAAGAAATAACAAAGAAAAGCATATTAGAGGCCGGTTAATGAATCATGTACTTACGAGGCATTTCATGCGGACAATGATTCCGCATGAGATGCCTCAGTACAGGAGCTCCCGGGTTCTCGGCCACGACTTTCAGGATGCTATTGCTACTCCCCCGAATCCTCCTCACAAGCGATGCCACCTTTTTCCTGATGATGGCATGGAAACCATCTGTACGCGATTGGGCAAACATCCCTGAGGCACTACAGAAACGAGGGAGTCTCAACATCATCCTGAAAACATTGTTATATTGGACGCGCAAGGCATCTAGCGTCCCCCGCGAACAGCTGAACCACAGACTTCCCGTGTACAGGCCTTGACAGTACGCTTTAAACAAGGTTATTTTGACCTGATCGGAACAACGAAAAAATCTGCGTGCCAACATGTTCCCGCGGACCGCCAACGCCCTGCGCTCCCTCTCCACGTCATCATCGTCTTTAAGGTCGTCGACAAGTATATGGCCCAGATATTTAAACTTGGTCACCTGCTTTATATTAGCGCCGTTCAAGGCTCAACGCTGTCAACTGAGGAGGTTAGGAACAAAAAATGTCATTTACAGTTTTTACTTTTTGAGTAAATTGAGAAAATAAATAGTCAAGTTGATATAAGCAATTTTTATAATTTTTTATTAACCATTTGTGTCAATTATTGTATAAAATGTAATGTATTATAAGGTTATCTTGCTGGTTTTGAAATTTTGAAAATAAATAAATAAAATACATATCAAATGACACCCTTTGATCCAATAGCTTGTAAATGTCACTAATTGATACAATAATTTTGTAAAATGTCACCTTGCATTTAATTCAATCGATTAATTTTTTTAGGAAACATGTACCCGGATAGAACCGAATAAAGACTCTTCAAACGTATTTCCCAAGAATATGTCACGTTTTGAATTAAGTCTTAATAATCACTGTGATTGAATAAAAATGTAACATTTTGTTCCGGAAGCAGCAGTTCAGATCATTTTTTCTATAAAACTAGTCACTTTTTTAACAAAATCTTGGGAGTTACAGATAGAATTTAACA
This sequence comes from Xestia xanthographa, assembly GCA_905147715.2. Lineage (NCBI taxonomy): Eukaryota > Metazoa > Arthropoda > Insecta > Lepidoptera > Noctuidae > Xestia > Xestia xanthographa. Next base: position 3,664,128 of record LR990661.1, on the reverse strand, counting down.
TTTTGAGTCGATTAAAAAACAACCGAATGGAGCAAAATACGTAAATGTCACTTTTTGTTGCTAACCTCTTCAACTGTTAATATCCCCAAGAGACTAGCGGCGTTGCCACGTTGTATGTCTCTGGCTAAGGTTTAAGTCAGCTCATGGGTGACGGAAATTGTCAACAAACGTTTTGAAATTTCCTTGAAAATGCTGTGAGCACTCGGGCCCCATGGTGCTAGAGTTTCAACTCCAAATGAATCGAAAATAGTAGTTACCAATACGGTAACATTCACGCCACTTGAGGTTATTAAAAATTATGGCTTATTTAAAAATTTTGGGCCGAGTGTGTAGCCACGTTAATCGTTAGTGATGTCTGTGGTTTTTTTTTTTTAGTATTGTAAATCATCAAATGACTCCTCCCGCTCTGGGCGGAGCAGGAGGGAGTGTCAGACTTTTACTGACTAATACCCATCCACGTTCCTTCATCGCCCTTTATGTTCCGGGGCCACGGTATCTCTTTCGAACAGTCCCGCAGCCATGGCAGGATGTCTGTGGTCAAGGTCACTTTAAATATAAACAGGATGACTTTTTTATCCCTTTCCAAAAAAATGGGTTTTGTTAGGTGAACGGAGTAGAAGCTTAAGGCATACCTTGCTTTTTTTTTCCACAGATTAGAAAAAAAATGATCCTCATCAAAAAACGCTACAAATTTCAAGTAAACTTTACATATTAGAACAAAGAAAGAAAAATGTTGAAAAGAATAAAAAAAAATATCGAATTTCAAATCATATGCAATTCGCGTATGATTTTAATTTCGTTTTTTTTTCGAAAATAATAAAAGGTAATTGTGCCATTTGCTTCTTCTCCGTTCACCTATAACACCCAATTTTTGGAAAGAGATAATAAAGTCACCCTGTATACATAGTATCTTACACCTTGTCAATACAACAGTGTAAGTTTAGAGTCTAGATAAAATAATGACGTACCTGTATCGCAAGAGGTACGCCCACACGATTCTACTCTGCTTTAGTTCGAGGCAGACAAGAATAGACGACTCATTTACATGTAGGAAGATAAACGACTGGAATACGGTACCTTATAGTGATGCCAGCAACGTAAATAAACGATACAAGGTACCTTGCAGTTTCAGCCGCAGTTTCTACAGAATGTAAATTGAATGACCACAATATCGACGCGGAATAGGTTTGAGCTGATCATGTATTTACACACATTCATTCATTTATTTATACATTTGTCGCATTTAGTTCGGCATGGTGTCGAGTCACGTCACCGTAACGAAGCTAATAGTCTTAAGCTTTTATTGCATTGACAATATGGACATCAAGCCTATTTTGATAAAGCGTAACATTCTATTTCGAAATCGAATATTCTACTTCTTGTGGAACAAAAATAGCGAGTTGCACTGTTGGGCAAAGGCCCAATGCCTTCCATGAGTTTCATTTACCAAGTAAATAAAGAACAACATAGATCGGCAGCGTCGGCAAAAACGGTTCAGTAAGAACATCTGCCGCAAAAAAATACACCGCACCGCGAATATTTGCAAACGTTTCCAAAAATGCTGCGACGTGCATTCCAGTCAAATATCAATCTTGATAGTTTATATCTAGACTGACAAGCACCGACTTTTGAAATGAAATTGCAAAATTGCAATCCTACGAAATAATATCGTGCTCGAGGGTAACACTTAAGAAAATATCCTAGTCGGCGAGTTTATCGCTGTCTGTGCAGTCGAAATACTATTGTATGCAAATGACAAAAATCCGCGAAGTATAATTGGCGATTGGTATACCTCTCCCTTCGTGATGAAATTTATTTATTTGACACACACTGGTCATAGACTTTCGTCTTGAGACACTGCGGTAAGTTGGACGAGAAGATACCGCGCAACTTCCCGAACGCTGCCCAGCCTAGTCGGATTCGACGATTGACCTCTTTCTCGAAGTTAGACCTACCTAACTGGACCGTTTGTCCTAGGTACACATAATCGTCTACAACTTCGAGTGTGGAGTCTCCGATCTTGATAGGAGTGGGTGTGACATGGGCATTCAACATGACCTTGGTTTTGTCCATGTTCATTTTAAGACCCACTCTTCCGGAAGCTCCACTGAGGTCATCGAGCATTGTACCGAGGTCCTCCATGGTCTCAGCCATGACTACTATATCGTCGGCAAACCGAAGGTGAGTGATGTACTCGCCATTGACGTTGATGCCTAGCCCTCTCCAGTCCAGAACCTTGAAGACATCCTCCAGTGCAGTGGTGAACAGTTTCGGAGAAATGACGTATCCCTGTCTCACACCTCGCTGCAAGAGGATAGGTTCCGAGGCTTGGTCCTGGAGTCGGATTGACATGGTGGCATTTTTGTACAAACACTTCAACACCTCGATGTACTGATAGTCGATTTGGCACCGTTGGAGAGACTGCAGTACAGCCCAGGTCTCGATCGAATCGAAGGCTTTCTCGTAGTCCACAAACGCTAAACAGAGGGGCAGGTTATACTCTTCGGTCTTCTGTATAACTTGCCGCAGCGTATGTATGTGGTCCACGGTGCTGAAGCCTTTTCGGAAACCGGCTTGTTCGGGTGGCTGGAAATCGTCAAACCTGCGCGCGAGACGATTCGTGATGACTCTAGAAAACAACTTGTAGACATGGCTTAGAAGTGAGATGGGCCTATAATTCTTCAACCGGGCATTGTCACCCTTCTTGAAGAAGAGTACCACCACACCCCTGCACCATGCCTGTGGCGTTTTTCCCTCAAGTATGACGGAATTAAACAGCTTCTGAAGGGCCTTAAGTACCGGTTTTCCACCCGCCTTCAGGAGTTCGGCCGTAATTCCGTCATCACCCGGTGCCTTGTTGTTTTTGAGCTGCTTCAGAGCCATCCTAATCTCGTACAGGCTGACGTCCGGGATGTCTTCGGTATAGTGTCGGGTCAGTCTAGCCCAAGGGCTAGACAACGTCGTAGATCTAGCAAACGACCCAAGGGTCGTTTGCTAGATCTACGACGGGTTTACTGGTTGACGTGTACAACTGTCCATAGAAGCTCTCGATCTCCCTCAGAAGCTCCGGTTTGGCGGATAAGATCCTACCATCGTTGGTCTTCAGTTTCGTGAGCTGGCTCTGCCCATTAGCCAGATCTCTTGCAAATACCTTGGAGCCTTTATTCCGCTCAATCGCGTCTTTAATACGCTCGGTATTAAAGCGGCGGAGGTCGCTCTTCAAGGATTTAGAGATCCGTCTATTGAGCTGCCGGTATTTGCACGCCTCGTCTGAAGACTGCAGGATCATCTCACGCCGCTCCTTCATGAGCTTGAGAGTGTGATCGGAGAGTCTCTTGTTCTGATATGTACGACGTGCCTTGAAGAACTTAGACCCGGTCGTATGGACAGTTTCCACGAACCCATCGTTGTATTCGTCCACTGAGCTTCCTAGGCACTCGAAACGGTTCTGGAGATCAAGCTGAAAGCTCTCGGGGTTTTGGATTTGAATCTGTGCTGGACGAAGCGTAGACTTCATCAGTCGAGACCTTTCAAGCTTAATATTGATGTTCAATGTGCCTCTTACCATGCGGTGATCGCTCCCGGTTTTCACCGAATTGATCACCGAGACATCATTGAACATTTGCTTCTTGGTTGACATGATGAAGTCAATCTCATTTCTAGTTGCACCATCGGGGCTTTGCCAGGTCTACTTCCTGTGCTCACGCTTTTTTAAGAAGGAGTTCATCATATAGAGGCCATCCTTCTCCATAAAACTAGCCAGTTGGTGACCCCGGCGATTCCGATGTCCAACTCCAAATTGCCCCACCTGCAGCTCATCCCAGTCTCGTTTGTCCAGTTTCGCGTTGAAGTCCCCCATGACAACTGTGAAGTGAGTTTTGGAGCCATGCATGGCTTTAGAAATATCCTCATACATGGTCTCCACTTCGTCGTCGGGGTGTGCCGAGGTCGGGGCGTAGACCTGTATGACCTTCAGCGAATATCTGGAGGATATTCTGAGTATAAGGTATGCCACCCTGGTCGACACACTCTCGATCTTCACCACGTTGTTCACAAGGGACTTGTGGACGATAAACCCAACACCAGCTTGGGATTGCCGGTCATTCTCACGGAAATAGAGCAGGTTGCCGGATTTCAGGATTATCGTGTCCTCCCCCTCTCTTCGGACTTCAGACAATCCCACAATACTCCATCGCAGCCTGCTCAATTCCTCTTCGAGTTCCGCTATCTTCTCGTCGGTCCGGAGTGTGCGTGCGTTATACGTTGCCAGGTCCAGTCGTTGGTATTGGCAGCCGGATCCCATCCGGGGATTCTTCGCACCCTTTGCCACGCCGTAACCTCGACCGCTGCCGTAGTTGAGGGTAGACGGGTTATGTTATGTTAGGGTAATCGTTATCTGAACCTCTCATCGTCCCGGCCTCCGCGGGAGACGCCCCGGGCGTCGGGGGCCACCACGTGGCCCCAGGCCACCGTAGGCGCGGGCCTGTGGACGGTGGGTTATGGGCTAGCTCGCCGTCCGTCCGTCTCATGACGACAGGCTGTGTCGACGGCACGTTCCTGTTCCACGCGCGCCTCACAGACAGTCAGCAATAGGAAGGGGTCCGCAAGGGCCGATGCCTGTTGCGGCACTGCTGGAAAGAGATACCGTGGCCCCAGAACACAAAGGGCGATGAAGGAACATGGATGGGTTTTAGTCAGCAAAAGTCTGACACTCCTTCCTGTTCCGCCCAGAGCAGGAGGAGTCATTTGATGATTTTCCATCCGAAAAAAAAGGGTAATCGTTATCTGCAAAACACGCATCCTGCATCCTCCACACTTTAAGACCGACGAGTCGCGCGTCGGCGCACACCTTTAATATTCATCTTTAATATTCATCTCAGGTACGGACAAGGGATATTGCTGAATTAATGAAAGACCTTAATCGGGTTCTTGCGGCTAAAATAACAATCGATCGGACTAAGAAGTTAATCAGTCTGTATCAACAAGGGTAAGTACTATATTATCAAATCCTTAGAGAGCACGTGAATCGTTAGTTTTAAGAACCTAAACAAAATAGCATTATATCAGCTATAACGATTATGGAAAAGTCATGTATTTAGAACAACAACCTGCAGGCGACACAAATATTTGCTCCGTGCGGGAATCGAACCCGCGACAAGCCGAAAATCGCTCAGTCATTGCGTCAACCGTGTCGTCAAAAAGCATTGCGATACAGCGTGGCAATGCCACCAGTCTCTTGGGCGCATTACCGGTTGACAGCTTTGATGCTACGGTTTATGTTGTTTGTATTTTATTGCTTTATTATTTCCTTTATTCATTTTTAATCAAATTTGTTACATTTTTTAATATTAATTTAAAAAATATTTACTAAACATTTAAAAATATTAAAAAAATTAGCCCACCGTTATCAGTATAGTAAAACAACCGAGTTGTGGTTCACAGAGAACTGAACATTTATTCTTCTAAAAGACATGACACAAAAATGTAGCTGTAACAAAAAGTTTTCAAACTAGGATAACAGAGGTCCAATAATAGATTATTTTAGATGCATTATAACACCCCCACTATCTCAAATAATCATACAAATATTTTACACCTTAACGACACCTAACAATTGCATAAACATATAATGTTTCTTTGCACATAGACTTTTTGTTAGTAAATCAGCGGGCATGTCTGTTGTCGGCAAATATTGCAAATTTACTACTTTATTTGAAACACATTCTCTAGTAAAATGATATTTTACATCAATGTGTTTAGATTTTTTATGAAATACTGGATTTGTCGATAACTTCTGTGCGCTCTGATTGTCATTAAATAATGTTAAAGTGTACATTTTGTTACTTATTTCAAATTGCAAAGCCCTTAGATATTTTGCTTCTTTACAAGCTTCAGAAAGACCCATATACTCAGCTTCACAACTTGATAGAGCTACAGTCTTCTGTTTTTTACATTCCCAAGATATGACACCATTAGACAATAAGAAACAAAAACCGGTATAAGACCGCCTATCTATTGTATCATTTGCCCAATCGGCATCCACAAAACCTTTTATGTTTAAAATTCCATTGTTACAATACTTAATACCATAAAATTTAGTCCTTTTCAAATATTTCAACACTCTCTTTGCATAACCCCAATGCTCATTTGTATGACAATTATTATATTGACTTAAATAACTGACTAAATAAGTTATGTCTGGTCTGGTTAAGACAGATAAGTACATTAAGCTTCCTACAAGCTGTTGAAAAGGTACTTTATTATTTACACTTTGACCTATGTTTATATTCAATTTATGTTCCATTGGAGTATCAAAAGTTTTGCAATCTGTCAAGTTAAATTTATGCAACAAACTATCAATATAATGTTCCTGACTTAAGGTGACAGATCCTTCTAACTTATCAAACTTTACATTCATCCCTAGACATTGTTTTACTTGTCCTAAGTCTTTTATTTTAAACCGACTTGACAACATTTCCTTGAGACCAGTACATTCCTTTTTATCATTAGAAAATATGAAGAAATCGTCTACATAGACCGTTACAATAGTTTTACAATTTTCATTCATTTTTGTATACATGCATGGTTCAAGCTTTGATTTTTTATAGCCATATTCAAGCAAACAACTATCAAATTTTTTATTCCAGGCTCTTGAAGCCTGCTTCAGACCATAAATGGCTTTCTTAAGTTTTAACACTTTATTTTTGCTATCTGGAAAATCAAAACAATCTGGCTTCCGCATGTATATGGTTTCTTCCAGATCACCATTAAGAAAAGCAGTTTTTACGTCCAAATGTGTTACATCAAGTCCTAATTGCACTGACAGTGAAAATAATAAACGTAGGGTTGTGTGCCTAACAACAGGCGAGAAGGTCTCTGTATAATCTACACCTTCTTTTTGTGAAAAGCCTTTAGCTACTAGTCTGGCACGAAACCTTACTTTATTTTCACTATCATACTTTTTTCGCAATACCCATCTACATTGAACTATAGTACTGTTATCAGGTACTTCTGAAAGTTCCCACGCGTTATTGTCCTCAAAACATTGTAACTCATCTCGCACTGCCTCTAACCACTGTTCTCTTTCAGGTCCATTTAACGCATCTTTTAATGAGAGTTCACTAATATCTATTGTACTATCAGTTTCGAAACAAACATTAGAAAAACCATACCTATCTGGTCGTTGTCTACGCCTCACAGACTCCCTTTTTTCAGCTACACATTCACCACTAGAGGAGGAGATCTCTTCTTCATCAGGAACATAGGTTTCATCACCATCATGGTACTCCCCACTTTCAGTATCATCTGATATCTCCCCCACTGAATCTAAATGCACCTCAAAGGATTCAGTCTGTGATTGTAGTTCTTCGATCTGAACTGGACTCTCTACCGATGTAGGTTTTTCAATGATGATCACATCACGGCTGGTTGTGATTACTTTTGTTCTAGGAATATAAATACGATAGCCTTTTACATCCTCTGGATAGCCTACTAGTATGCCTTTCTCAGCCTTCTTATCCCATTTCAGCCTTTTTTCTTTTGGGATATGCATCATTACTACGCTCCCGAAGACTCTCAAATGGCTTATATCTGGATTTCTCGATGTCCACATCTCATATGGAGTTTTTCCATTTAAAGCTGATGTTACGATCCTATTCTGAAGATATACAGCAGTATTCGCCGCTTCGGCCCAAAAACTATTATCCAGACCAGCATCAAACATCAGACACCTTGCCTTTTCCACAACCGAACGGTTACAGCGTTCTGCCAGTCCGTTCTGTTCTGGCGTGTACGGATTGCTCTTCTGATGAATAATTCCTGAATTGCTAAGATACTTATCAAATTCTTTACTGCAATATTCCTTTCCATTATCTGTACGCAACTTCTTGATTTTCTTATTTAGTTGATTCTCTACAACTGTCTTATAAATTTTAAAACAATCAAGAGCTGCACTTTTGTTTTTAAGAAAGTAGATGTATATCATGCGGCTATAGTCATCCACAAACAAAATATAATATCTTGAGCCGCCAATAGAAACATTTTTAAATGGCCCACATATATCACTGTGAACTAACTGCAAGAGATCATCACTTCTGTTGCCATCCTGTGGAAAAGGCAACCTACTCTGTTTGCCTTCGCAACACACTATGCACGACGACTTCGAAATATCAGCCCTTCTGTCGAGTGTGAGCCCTTCCACGGCATTCTCCATTTTATTAAGGTAGTTGCTATTGAGATGACCTAATCTGCGATGCCACATGTCACTTGAGGTCATCACTGCTGCAACCAAGAACCTTTCAGGCATTTTTATCTTGTAGACACCATTTATCAAAGCAGCTGTGGCAACCAACTTGTCTGCCTTATTGTATATTTGACAGCCATCACTAGTAAAATGCACTTTATTATCTTTTGCTATTAGCTGACTTACTGATAAGAGATTCGTGGTCAAGCTCGGAACACACAAAACTTCTTCAACAACCACGTCATATTCACAATCATCTGTCAACGTAACAATCTGCACGTCGCCTGAGCACTTAACAGCCACCTTTTCTTTGTTAGCGACAACAATTTCTTTAATAGGATGCTCGGTGGAGGCCTTTTTAATCCAATTTTCATTCGCGGTTATGTGAGCACTCGCTCCCGAATCAATATACCAGTCATTCTTTGAAAAATTGCCATTTAGGAACACAACACTAAAGGCATTCGTTTCTTTCCGTTCAAATGTTTTAGTATTTGATGCATCCTTATCAAAATTCGTGCACTGGTTACGATAATGACCGATCTGTTTACATTTGTAACATTTTATTATTTTCGGTTTTGACTTTGACGTATGTCCATTATCTTTGGTTCCACCAGTGCTACCAAACTTATTTTTGCGAAAACTCGCAAATGCTCCGCTAACGTCGCCACTGACTTCCTCTAAGTCCATTAGCTTTGTTTTAATGGCGTCGGCTGTTATTTTGATTCCGGAATGCTCGATCGCCATAATCATTGGTGAATATTTTTCGGATAATCCAGCCAAAAGCAACGAACCGACCCATTCATCATTGATGTTGAAGCCTGTTCCACTTAATTTTTGACTCGTTTCTATAATCTGCGTTACATACGATGTCATAGATGTACAATTCTCCAGACGGATCGAGATAAGAGTTCTCAATAAACTGATTCGCCTAGTAAATCCCGAGTCATCGAACAATTGTTTGAGCTTGTCCCATAACTCCTTTGTACTCTTGACTTCCTTGATGTGTACATAAAGCGACGAATCTATCGTTAGAATCAATTTTGCTCTGGTTTTCGCATCTGCTGCGGCTTCTTCTGGCTTGGTTTCTAGGATGCAATCAGACGTCCCTTCCAGCACAAGAAAATTCTCCGCCGCGAAAGCCCACTCTGAATAGTTTTCACGGCCCTTCAACTTAGGTACACTCACAACGTAGTTCGTACTCATTTTCACTAGCACAGTTTATTCTCAGTCTGCGTAAACTTAAACAGCACTAATTTGCAAGTTTTATCTGCGAGAAATAAACGATTTTCTGGGCCCATAACCTATAGTAAAACAACCGAGTTGTGGTTCACAGAGAACTGAACATTTATTCTTCTAAAAGACATGACACAAAAATGTAGCTGTAACAAAAAGTTTTCAAACTAGGATAACAGAGGTCCAATAATAGATTATTTTAGATGCATTATAACAATCAGGAACAGGGTCCATGCTGCCGGTGGTCAGGGCTTCAGACAGGAGGAACCTCCTAACAATACGAGCCGTGTGCAGGAGTACCGCGCACTGAATCAAGCCCTTGATATAGCTGCCTAACGGATTATTATTAATGCTTTTAATTTTATTTACAGGAGTAAACACAGAATTTGACACCTAGGTACACTTAATTTGTATTGGTTTGACATAAGCTCCTGAAAAGCTTATTTATGTATGTCTTTTTTGGGACAAATCCAACACACTATTCCCAAAGCACTTTACAGTGCTTTGGGAATAGCGTGTTGATTCTGGCTTTCAGAAATTGCATTCTGAAAGCCAGAATCAACAGTGGCGAGAAACAATTTAACTGTCTTGGATCAAGAATAAATAACGTAATGAGGTAAACTGACGCCACTTTACCTCATTGCAAGCGCAACTTTAAAGTCTTATATCTTTTTCATTTCTAGAAATATTTTAATGATTTTATTTTTGTTTGTTATTATTTAAATTATGAAAGTTCGACATTTTGCGAAACGTTTTCAAAACGAGTGGCACTTGTCTAGCTAGGCCCTATAAATCGTTTATGTGGGCCTAGCCTAGCAAAAAAAGCCCACGATTACAAAGTTCAAAATTCTCGTTTTGCACGTAATATTTATTTTGTTTTTAAGACTATACATATCTCTATTTATAGTTGAAATCTATTTAGAAAGAAAGAAAGAAAGAAAATATATTTATTTGCCGCAGGCACATGACGTGCATACAAACTTTAAAAAAGAATTACACGACATACAACGCATTACTTATAATTGAGCTTGTCAATTCCCTGTGCAAAATATAATAAAATAAGCCAAAATGCAATAGAATAGTTGTGTTTTTGTTTAATAATTACATTAAATGAAATTACTTCACGTTTACGTCGGGTCGTGCGGTTGTACTAGTGTCTCTAGCTAGCGAATGAACCAAAAAGTTAATCTGTCTTTATACTCTCTTTAGGATACCAAAGTAAATGTAGCGTAGGTACCTATAAAAGGCAGGCGAAAGTGTTAATAACTGGAAGGCTTTACACTTCACAAGTTTTACTTCTTTATAAAAGAAATCCTTTCATAAATAATATCTCCATCCACAATTCCGTACCCTACAGTTGAATGAACGTGGCCTAAGGCTTCGGAATAGCGTATTTTTAGACTTATGACTTTTACCCAACGACTTTTGAGGGTACAGAGACATAACATCACGTCTGTAATGCCCTATAGGTTAGGCAGAGGTGTAGGTAGTAGTACACCCACATTTTGCTAGTTATATTTTAAGTCCCGTGTAATAGGGGGTGAGCCTATTGCCATCAACCGGGCACAAATCCGGACTACGTAGCTGCTACTGAAAAAATTATGATGGAAAATCTAACAAAACTTTGTCCGACCCGGGAATTGAAGCCAGGTCTTCATGCTCAGCAGTCGCACTTGCGACAACTGAACCAACGAAGCAATCAACACACAGTACACTTTTGAGATTAATTAATGCCCATTTTGACTAATACTACGCGAAAAGGGGCATCACTATCACTACATATTATAAAACAAAGTCGCCCGCGTTTGTCTGTCCCTATGTATGCTTAGATATTTAAAACTACGCAACGGATTTTGATGCGGGTTTTTTTAATAGATAGAGTGATTCAAGAGGAAGGTTTTAGTATATGTTTCTCCGGAATACCGAAGTCAGGCAGACTTCGAAATTCCGGAGAAACTTACCGGATTTGCTAAACAAACGTACCGTGCAGACTATCTGCTGTCAAACAACAGTTTGTTTCCGAGAACACTGGATGGTTTCAGAGCATATCTGCGCTCTGCTCACTTACCTACGTTGCGTGTGAATATGCCTGTAGGTTACTTGTACGTAATATGTGTCTCTGAAAACTTGAAATCTTGAAACAATTAGCATTGCAAGAACGCTACTTGCAAGAGTAGGTATTGAGTGATTTGACTCTATTATAAGGATAATCTATTCATTCGAATGAATAGATTATCCTTATGGCTTTAGTATGAACTACTCAAACTAAATTACAAATTGAATAATGTTATATCAAGCGTAATGAACTATCAAAGTTCATTACGCTCAAAACATTGAACAAACAACAAACATTCAAACATTTTGTTTCGTCAAAACATTTACTTCTAAGACAAGCAATTTTATTGATGGCATTAATTAGTAATTTTTTCCATGAAATAATTATCGTTACGTTTGCTATCTATGAAATGCCAGGATTATATATAAAATGTCTTAGATATTTAGTATTTTTTCTGATAATACTAACTTCAAAGAATTGAGCTACAATCACTGTAGCAGAAAATAATAATTATCAATTTTCAGTGCAATTCATTGTACATAAGTATATTTTTTTTTTAAAGTTTAGTTTAAGTTTATTTTCTCAGTTGGGCTCTTTAGTAAATTGATCCCGCTCATTTGGGTCCCGCGGGATCAACTGAGTCTGAATTTGTGCCCAGTTGATGGCAATAGGCTCGCCCCCTATTACGTAGGACTTAAACATAACTGGCAAAACAAAAAGTAAAGTACTACACCTCTGGCTAACGCTTCGGGGATTATAAATAAATAAATAAATAGCCTTTATTTGCCTTAACAATTATTACATCATTAAAAATACAATAAATTCATTTTAAAATTAACAATACCTTTAACATTACATTTTACACACTATACATTCAACATTTAATCTCATAAAGTATTTAAGATTATTTAACATTCGTACATTTCATTTAAATAACATTTTTAATATTTTAACATTTCATTTAATTTAGTATTTAATTAGGTATATAATTTTAACATTGCATCGAACATAATTACATTCAATTGTTACAATCATTTTTTTTTTTTTTTTTTTTTTTTGTTTTAGTTAAGGCCCCGTTTGGGTATAGGCCTCCTCCAACATTTTCCACGAGTTTCTCTCCTTCGCTTGCTTTGTCCAGTCCTTTCCAGCAACTTGTTTTATTTCATCTGCCCAGCGTTCTCTCGGGCGGCCTCTGGCCCTCTTGCCGCTTGGGCCTTGCCATTTTGTTACCAATTGTGTCCATCTCCCATCAGTCATTCTCGCTACGTGTCCAGCCCATTTCCACTTCAGGCGTTTCGTATGTTGAAGAGCATCTATTAAATTAGTTCTCTTGCGTATGATTTTTGATTTTTGTTTATCTTTCAACTTGATATTCAGAATGCTTCTTTCCATCGCGCGTTGGGTTTTTTGTATTTTGTCTCGTGTATAATTGTTGTAAATCCAGGTTTGAGACCCGTAGGAAAGGCAGGGTAGCAGACAAGAGTCCATGACTTTCTTTTTTAATTTTAAGGGTAATTTTGACTTAAGTGTTTCTTTTCTTTCGGGGATTACAGTCATGATATTATGATAATAGTTTAATTTGAGCCGTGTGGTATCCGGCAGAGTAGAATAGAACCAACCCATTACACTCACGGGTGTCGTATAAGGCGAATAATGTCTAAGGCAGAACACCTTGCGCCTCCGTAGACCTGAGAATGGGCAGCAGCGTTTTCTGTTAGTCTTTCATCACTGCGATCTCCAATCCGCCTGCCAAGCGTGGTGATTATGGCAAATACCTCCCATCATGGGAGAGGCTTATGTCCAGCAGTAGACGTTATGGGCTGTTGTAGTGTTGTAGTAGTTTAATTTGAAACACATGCACATTTTATGCATGAAAATACATGTAGGTATATTGTAAGCATATAATTAACCTGAATTAATAATTCCTCTGTTTTGCATTAATATAAAGACCGGCTAGTGAACAATATGATAATTATCTGATGATCATAAATTAAATCATTTAATTTGTGATGCACGTGAATTTAAATTTTGGTTTGCTTTTCCCAGAAGCGAATTATTGCTGAACAAAAAGCTTTAGTTCTGTTGAAAACAGATTATTGAAATGTTAACCAATGCAGTTTTAAGGTCGTAGCACACGTATCAACTCGGAAAGGGATTGTCACCGTATCAACTCGAGCCGTTCAGTATTATTTATATAAAACTCCCTACTGCAACGCACACTAATCGGAATCGTAACGTAATCGCCTCGCCTCGGGACAAGCTCACGAACCGCGCTGCGGTGTGGTTGACTTGCAGTTCCCGCGCTTACGGTTCTCCATACCCTAGCTTACGGCTCTCCGTACCCTAGCTTACGTCTCATTTAATATCTTCTCTCTTCTTAATATAAAATTTCTCTTCATCTATCAAATGTTTTATAATAGTCCGAAATTCTTCTTCAGTTTTTCTTGCCTTATTCATATTGCGTACCCATATTCTTTTTCTTCGTTACTTTTTATTTTCTATTTCCTCTTCATCAAGTGCTATGGCAATGATAGCCAACTCACGTATTGTGAACCGAGACATAACCGTGCGCTACACTTAATGTTCAAATTCAAAATGATTGAAGTAGTGCCGCCTAGCCGTCAACCAGCGGTCGGCGAGCCGTAAGCGCAGCATCGTCGCCTAACTGTAGCCGAGTCAACGTGCCGGAGCTTCTGATCCGCTAACGTTACGTGGTAACATTACGTGGACGCCTGTTTGACGCCAAGGGGAAAGGCGAGGCGGTGACGATCCCTTTCCGAGTTGATACGTGAGCTACGACCTATAGGGTTCCGAATCCGAAGGCACGGGACCTTAAAATAAGTTAGTTATATTTTGAGTAAACAGTACAAATTATGACTATTGATGGCAATATATTTTATCCATAAATCCAGCAGAATGCGAATGTGAAACAAAAGAGAATTAATTTGGAATGATTTTTATTTCAATGAAGTATTTAATTTTATTTACAATCAGATTTTACTTGTGCATTGTGAAATGTGAATTTGTTTTACGATATTTACATTTTAAACAAATTATCGTCAGGAATTGGTTTGATATTGATTTAATCCTACAAATATTGTAAATGTGACAGTTTGTATGCTTCGATATCTGGATGTTTGTGTTAGTCATGCAAAAACAGCTGAACAGTGTGGCACACAGTCAAATAAATTACCTGAATTAACACTTTTCGTCGCGTAGTACGCGACGGGGTAATACGACCTTCACGTGGGCGGTGCCGCGGGCTGAAGCTTTTCTTTGTATTTTTTTAAGCGTCGTTGTGTCGTGGAACCGCGGCTAATATTTTTATAACTTACATATATTCGGAAAGTTTTTTTTTAAGTTATCGACAGGTATGAATATCTTAGTAATGACAATTAATTTCCTAATGCTACCTTTTCCTTGTCCACAGAGCATAGTCTTCCGTGTCAAGCGTCACCCGCAAGTTGCCGGTTTTGAGCAATGCGTATCTTTCGGTGCCTTCAACTCGGAGCAACAAGAAGTGTTCTACAATATATTCTGTCTCTGCGCAATGTACTTCTTACCGTTGGTGGTCATCACTGTGTGTTACGTGTGTATCTTTTGTGAGATACACAGAAGCAGTAAGGAGCTGGATGGTAAGAGCCAATACTTCTGTAACATTATTGATCTTCTGTCTCTGTTCGATGTACTTATTACCACTGGTCGTCATCACTGTGTTTATCTTTTGCGAGATACATAGAAGCAGTTAGGAGCTGAACGGTAAGAAACAATATTTCTGTGACGTAATATTATCTTCTGTCTGTATGCGATGTGCTTCTTACCGCTGGTCGTCAGCATTGCATGTTACCTGTGTATCTTTTCTTCTGTGAGATACACAGAAGCAGTAAGGAGCTGGATGGTAAGAGCCAATACTTCTGTAAAATTATTTATCTTCTGTCTCTGTTCGATGTGTTTCTTACCGCTGGTCGTCATCACTGTGTTTATCTTCTGCGAGATACACAGAAGCAGTAAGAAGCTGAACGGTAAGAAACAATACTTCTGTGACGTAATATTATCTTCTGTCTCTACGCATTGTGCTTCTTACCGCTGGTCGTCAGCATTGCGTGTTACCTGTGTGTGTTCTCTTCTGTGAGATACACAGAAGCAGTAAGGAGCTGGATTGTAAGAGATATAACGTCTGTGACTTTAAATTGTGCAGATTTTTTTCTGTCTTTCCCCGTTTTTGGTATCTTCTAGCATTTGACCAATGTCATGAATGTGTGTTTTCATTGAGAAACACTTTCAAAGCTTTATGAGTTCCTATTTTTACTTCTGTTTCATATTGCCCGTATATAAATAAACCCAAACCAATAAAGATCAGCAATAGTTATTAAAGTTTTCGGGTTATTGGATATTGCTAGTCTATATAGTCGTAATATAATTGGTTTATCAAATTAAATAATACTTTCACGGCGCCATTATTTAAAACTGTTTTAAAAAAACATTGCGTAACGACACATAATATGCTCGTTGACTGACACTTTCGTTTGCTTAACCTTCCGAATATAACTTAGTTTTCTCGCGCTTTGTCAAAATCAGTTTTTTTAGGTTCCGTTCCTTGCATTAACGTACTAAGTTCAGCGCCATCTATCCAGTGACTAGGGAAGAGCTAAAAAGAAAATCCCTCATTGAATTCTTGCCACCAGTTATTTCAACCATCTATTTTACAGGACGGTCCTTCACCATTTTGGTATCAACATGGTGAAGAACCGTGTCATGAATCGTAATTCTAGACCTCCGCAGCTCCGGCGTAAAAAAAGATCGTCGGACAAAAAAAAACTTTTAAACAGTCATGCAATATCTAATCCATCAAAATGTATGGAACAGCAGGATTTTTTTAATAACCGATTACAAAATTTCAACATCTAGAATCATCTATTAAATTCGCTCATAGCGGATGGTTAAAAATTCAAAAAGGAGCTGACCACTTCCAGCTATTCGTAACTATATTTTCCGTATACGCGGGCAGTTCCTAATAAAACCAAGCTATAAATATCGAATAGGCTTCTCGAATATCGGTGTCGAACTGTATAGTTCGACTCGATGTTCTCGATGATTCTCGATGTTCGGCTAGATGTATATCTAGCCAAGTTACAAGCTATTTCACTTACCGGCCACTTACTTACAACAAGTTCTACGTTATAGCCATATAGCCGCAATTAAGGGCATTCCATCATCATTCAGATAATGCTATCTATAAAATAGCTGAGTGTTATTTTTTTGCTGGCATTTTTTCGTGTATTGTTATGCAATTTTAGCACGGACAGTTTTGATTTGCTAAGCTAGGTTGTTTACAGAAATCTATTTTGAATTTGAAACCACTTAGTATTTTTATTCTGTCCCGCTGCTGGGCAAAGGCCTCTCCCATGGCTTTCCAATCCTGTTTATAATTATTATTCGCCCTCTTCGACCAATCCGTCAAGAACGAGTCCAGATCGTCACGCCAGCGTTTCTTGGGCCTGCCTCGGTTACGACGGCCGTCTTCAGGCACCCACTGTGTGGCTATCTTAATACAGAGTGTTTTTTTACTGAAACTGTATAGATCTGAATTTATGAATAAACCTATTAGTCTGTGAGACTTTATTTAGAACTTATAATGGTGGCGATGGAATAAAACCAACGTTGGATGACAGATAGGAGTTTATTCTCTTCACTTCAACACTTTACAGACATTAGCAAACAAAGTTAGACTAAGGTTAGACCTATTAGTGGACCTAGGGATGGACTGCGGGGCTATCCTATCCCTTCACCTCCTAGCTAGGCTATTCCTGAGGGCGACGGGGCCTCCGCTCAGGTCAAGCTTAAGACAACAGTGGTGACTGCGGGGCTATCGACCACTGTGCCGTCTAAGTAGCGAGTGACTGGTTCCTCGGTGGTGCGGGTTTATATAGGCGGTTTGACAGATGACAGTGTGTGTCTTCATCATCTTATGCTTGTATGTGGTTGTAACCTTCGTTGACGTCACGGACACTTCTCACGACGAATGTTAGATGTCGCTAGTAGTCTGTAGATACTGTTGATGTTATCGTCTTATCGATGATTGATCTTGTGTAAGTTGCGATCTACTCGGGTGGCGTAGTGTTGAGCACAAAATTCGGTAGATGGCGTAAGGTGTCGTGTTATATTCTCCCCCTCTGGTACTCTATGGTCGTCCCGACTGAGTACCAGCACCAGATTGTTTCCGCGGCCTTCCTCTTCGGCGTATCGGATAAGTTGGTTTGGATATTTCGTTGTCTCTCTTTTCAAACTTCGTTATTGCTGACGTATGATACTTTCCAATAGGCTTGTCTGGAGTTTCTGAGTGAGCAATTTCATAAGTAGAGGTTCCATGTTTCTTTAATATAACATACGGTCCATCTCGTCGAGGAGCAAATTTCGAAGTAAACTGTTTATCGATGTTGCTAACGGGATGAGATTCTATCAAGACTAAGTCTCCAACTTCGTAGTCTGGGTCAGGTCTTCGTTTGCTATTTGCTCTTTGGCGTGTCGTTTCTTTGTTACACTCTATATTTTCTTTTGCTAGCTCCAAGTCTTGGGCTAGTTGTTTTAACTTTGGGGTGATTTCTGCGACAAAGTTTTCTGATTCTACAACCGAGCTTAGATCATGTGTCAACTCATATGGTGTACGCATTTCTCTCCCAAATGTTAGGTATGATGGTGAGAAGCCTGTAGTTTGACATTTAGCTGTATTCATTGCGAATCTTATTGTAGGTAAAGTCAATGGCCAGTTCTTATGTTTGTCTTTGACCATAATTGCAATTTGTGACTTCATGTCCCTATTTTTCCTTTCAACCACGTTTGGTTCAGGGTGATATACGGGTGTGAATATTTGTTGAATTTCTAAGCAATATGCTAGTTTTTGCATTATCGCTGAAATAAATTGTACTCCATTATCGCTGATAATTTTCCTTGGCAACCCATACCGAAGAAATATTTCATTGAGTAAAATGTTGGCACAATTTTCACTAGTTGCTTCATTTAGTGGGAATAGTTCAACCCATCTTGAAGTAGTATCTTCTATGATCAAAATCCACTTTTCACCTGTTGGTCCCTTTGGTAATGGTCCAAAAAGATCAATGGACAATACCTCAAATCGTTTAGAGTTTGGGGTGGACTGGTATAAGCCTGCTGGCTTCTTATTTGTGGGCTTATATTTTTGGCATTCAACACATGTTTTTACGTATTTTATAACATCTTTTCGTAGTCCCGTCCAATAGAAATTATTGGTTATACGTTGTATTGTTCTTTCTACTCCCATATGACCAGCAGTAGGTGAGTCATGGTAAGCGTTCAGAACGTTTTGTATTTCATGACGTGGAACTACTAACTTTGCGTTGTCGTTTTCTTGTTCTGGCATGTAAAGATATAGGATACCTTTATGGACTAGGTACCCTTTCTTAATGTATTCTACATAACTTGGTATTTCTTTTCCTTCTTCTAATATCTTTATGATACTTTGGAGGGTGTCATCTTTCATTTGTTCATCTCTTAACTGTTTTTCATTGTATCTAGGTAGATCTAACTCTGTGCTGCATATTATGCATATTCCATCATGTTGCTCACACGGTGGTCGAGACAATGTATCAGCTACTACATTAGTTCGTCCTGGAGTATATTGGATTTTGAACTCGTATGGTTGCAGCTGTAGTGCCCATCGTGCTAAGCGACCAGTAGGTGTTTTAAGGTTCATTAACCATTTCAACGGTTGATGATCTGTAATAGTTATGAACTTTGTTCCTTCTATATAGCCACGAAATTTTGCAATTGCCCATACTATGGCTAGTGCTTCTTTTTCTGTGACACTGTAATTGCGTTCTGCTTGTGTTAAGAGTCTACTTGCGTATTCAACAGGGTGCTCATTGTCCCCCTCCCCCTGCACTAAAGCTGCGCCAATGGCATACTGACTGGCATCAGTCTTGATAGCAAAGGGTAAATCGTCACTTGCCTGTTTTAACACTGGTGACGTAGTCAAAGCATTTTTTAATTTCATAAATGCTTCTTGTTGCTCTCGTTCCCACTTCCAGCTTATTTTCTTCTTCGTTAGGTTAGTGAGTGGTCTAGCAATGTCTGCAAAATTATGAATAAACCTCCGATACCATGATGCGGTTTGTAAAAATGATATTAATTGTTTTAGGTTTTTCGGCGCCTGACGGTTTGCAATAGCAGAGATTTTCTCTGGGTCTGTTTTGATACCGTCAGAAACTATAAGGTGGCCCAGATATTTAATTTCTGAACACATAAATTTACATTTCTTTCTGTTGGCTCGAAGCTTGTATTCTCTCAGTTTAATAAATACTTCTCTTAAGTCTTTTATATGTTGACTGAATGTACTAGATCTTATAATTAGATCATCTAAATAGCTTAATACACACTTCGCGTGCAATCCTTGTATGAATTTGTCCATTAATCTTTGGAACGTAGCTGGCGCATTTCGAAGACCGAACGGCATTCGCTTGAAACGGAACGTTCCAAATGGTGATACAAAGCTTGTTTTATCGTAATCATCTGGATGTACCATAATCTGCCAGTAACTTGACTGTAAATCAATTGTTGACATGTATGGCATCGCTTTTGCCTGATGTAATAAGTCGTCAATACGAGGCAACGGATATCTGTCTGGTTTAGTTATCTCGTTGAGTCTTCGATAATCTACGCATACTCGAACATCGGTTTCTCCTTTTGGAACTAGAATTACAGATGCTGACCATGGGGAATCGCATTCCTCGATAACGTCATCATTTATCATATCATCCAGCTTTTCTCTTAATTGTTTTTGCCTTGTTGGTGATAACCTATAGGGCTTAACACTAATAGGCGGATGACTGCCTGTGTCGATTCTATGTTGTGTAAACGGAGTTGGTTCCGTGTTTTTCTCAAAGATGTCGCTGTGCTCAATTAACAAGTCATTGAACATCTTTTGCTCATTGTTTGTAAGTATGGTTCCTTCATCGGGTTTTAAATAAAGATCAACAGAATACAAAGAAGTTGGGTTTATTGGTAAGTAAACAATACGTGGATCAACACAAGATTTGTTGTCAGCGGGTTCTCGTGGACGTGTAGGACCTGGTGGCGTGTCAAATTTGTGTAAGGTCCATCTTGGTCGTTTGTTCACTGGTGGGCTGTCTTGTACATCGGATACTGGTGTAATGGGCAACGGTGACAACATGTTCAGCTCGTTAGCCCAATGGATGAACTCTGACACTTTCTTAATTTCCACTGGCTCCTGTTTAACTTCAAATGTCATCCGCTTCACTGCCTTCATTGGTATGGCGTCATTGTTCAGTTGAATGAAGTCGTATATTGTCTCTGGTTCGTCAATAAAATTCCAACAGCGTTGTGGTGCATTAATCATCATTCCTGCCTGTTCTAGGAATTCTATACCTAACAAGGTACGGTTATCAACAGCTTCTGGTATGACTGACAATGTAATTGGTAATGTGCGTTTTCCAATACGTATGTCAGTTGTCGTTGTCAACAAGTTTGACTTTTTCACCGTTCCATCTGCTAATTTGATGTCGGTTTCTTGCTGATCAAACTGTGTTCCTTTTCGTAATAACGTCTTATATAGTTGCATACTGGCAATACTGCGACGAGCAGCAGTATCTATGTATACATAGCCTTCTTCCCCTTTTATATTTACTTTTATTGTTGGTATTTTTGCTTGTATTTTTAAGATTATTTGTACTGTACAAAATGCAACGGGCTTTGGTGGCGTTTCCTTTGTTTTACAGGTATTGCAGCTGCTTCTGTAAACACCAGGTGCTCCACATCCATAGCACTTGATAACTGGCTTCTTTTCTGCTTCGGATACTGCCGTTTCCTTTTGTTCTGCCAACCTTTTGCGACATACGTCAAATAGATGACCCTTCTTGCCACAAAAAGAACATCTTTTCAGCGGCTTCCGTTCCGGTTGGTTTAATGCCGTTACCTCACCAGCTTCCTTGAGCAGACTCTCAATATGACGACCACGATCCAGAAGTTCTGCAAATGTCTTCACATCCGTGCGTGCAATCTCCTTTTTGTAGGTTATGTTAAGAAGTCCGTAAACATAGTCCAAGTGTTCCTCTTCCCTATTTCTTTTTGGAGGTAGCTGAGCGAGTAAGGCACGTTTTTCGCAAACAAACGTGTCAATGGTTTCTGTTGTTTGCTTCTTCGAATATACTTCCAAATAAATTTCGTGAGGCTGCATTTTCGGCGCAAACGCAGACTTAATGGCGTCGAGAGCTTGTGTCCACTTTTTAATGTCGCCTTTCACACCGTTCCACCACGTAGCGGCAGCTCCAGACAATAACAAAGTTAAACCTTCTAAGGCGTCTTCGTCACTGATTTTCTCAATCTTTTTATAAACCGAGATACTGGTAACAAATTCTTCCATTTTATTATAATTTCGTTCACCGTCGTAACACTTTGTACACGCAGCAAAACTTTTAAAATGTCGATTTCCACTTTCGTTCGCTTCTGTCACTTTTGTTATGAGTGCAGTGAATTGTTCCTGAGTCATCATCACCATTTCTTGTTTTTTCTCAGACATGTCAATACTGTCAAAATAATGTTAATGTTCTTGAGGGTAGGCTCCTGTTTATCCGCCAATATGTGGGTACACCGTCAAATATGTGGGTACTCCGATAATTAATTTGTTGCGGGTAGAAGAAGATTTTTTACGTTGGGCGCCAATATAATGGTGGCGATGGAATAAAACCAACGTTGGATGACAGATAGGAGTTTATTCTCTTCACTTCAACACTTTACAGACATTAGCAAACAAAGTTAGACTAAGGTTAGACCTATTAGTGGACCTAGGGATGGACTGCGGGGCTATCCTATCCCTTCACCTCCTAGCTAGGCTATTCCTGAGGGCGACGGGGCCTCCGCTCAGGTCAAGCTTAAGACAACAGTGGTGACTGCGGGGCTATCGACCACTGTGCCGTCTAAGTAGCGAGTGACTGGTTCCTCGGTGGTGCGGGTTTATATAGGCGGTTTGACAGATGACAGTGTGTGTCTTCATCATCTTATGCTTGTATGTGGTTGTAACCTTCGTTGACGTCACGGACACTTCTCACGACGAATGTTAGATGTCGCTAGTAGTCTGTAGATACTGTTGATGTTATCGTCTTATCGATGATTGATCTTGTGTAAGTTGCGATCTACTCGGGTGGCGTAGTGTTGAGCACAAAATTCGGTAGATGGCGTAAGGTGTCGTGTTATAAACTACATATTAGCCCTTTTTTCATGAAAATACTTTTGATCAAGTGTGAGTTGTCCAATACAAATAAGTAAAATTGACCAATTTTTTTTTCAGTATATTTTATATTTGGGTTTGTTACAATATACTCGTTATTGCCATAGTAGTTTACAAGTTATGTATTTGTCATAATTCATTCTTTTCTTCCCCAGAAAAACGTGAACACCGCAGCTCTGTAGGTCACGTGCGCCTGCGCCGATCGGATCGAGGCGTGCTTGAGCGAGCGCGACGTCGCACGCTGCGCATGACTGTCACTATCGTCGCCGTGTTCGCGCTCTGCTGGCTGCCTTACGCAACCATCACTATGTGGTCAGTATGTGTTCATGAGCAACCTTATTGTGCCGAGAAAAGAAATCATTGTGATTTTAATAGTAACGCCAAATCAAAGGTAAAACAACTGTAATAAGTGGAGTCCGGATTTCTATATTATGGTTGTTTGAAAAATCAAAATGTGCCACAGGTGATATCCGCAAAAAGTACCTCAAGTCATATAGTGGCCATTGTATAACGATCTTTTTCAAGATGTATAGATAAGACTCAATCGTACTATTAAAAATTTTGGATCAGGACTCGCTATAGAAATTAGAATATATATTTTAATTCTTAAAGCCATATTTGTTACGGTCGCGAATCATATTTTAATCAAAAAATAAATAAATAAATATGTAAATACATACTTATTATACATATTAAACATCCATGACTCGGAAACAAATGTGCATGCTCATCACACAAACATTTGCTCCGACCGGGATTCGATCCCGGGACCCTAAGAACGTAAGGTAGCCTCACTACCGCTGCGCCAATCAGGTCGTCAATATCAAAAACATCCTGCACACACACAAATTGCAAAAAACTCAAAAAAAAATGATTTCGCGGGCTACCCCAGTGCTTCCGCCTTAACAGCTAAGAAGTTCACAAAGATTTTGTCAATAGCCACAGATAGCCTCAGTAATCAACACCAACGCTCCGTCGGGCCGGCCGGCAGTCTCAACAGAGATAACGACAAAATCGCTAACTTTCGATTTCTAATTACTCACGAAAGAATTCGGTTGCAATAACGATGCTTGCGGGAAATGCAAGTCTCTACATCCAAGATGCGATTCTTGTAAGCATCATTATTGCAACCGAATTTATTCGTTAGTAATTAGCAATCAAAAGCTAGCGATTTTGTCGCTATCTATGTCGAGACCCAAAAAATCTTTATTTAACGTTGGCTATTTACCACATTAGGGCTTGCATAAAGATACAGGATCCCAGTAAGGAGAAGTGGGGACGTATTGATCGTATTTATTGTTGTATTGACCTGCCATTTTAGTATTATTATTAAATACAATAGTTATTACTAACACTAGTTTTTAAGCTCGCAATTTTACTAACAAATATGGATGTAATCTTAGGATGAATCTGAAATAAATGATTTATTATTATTATTATTATTATTATTGATACCGATCGCACTCTTTCTATATGCGACCGCACATAAAAAAGCAGGTGCCTGAAACGTCCAACTTTGTCAGAACCGGAAAACCTTCAAGTTTATGCAAACACGGTAACTTAAGCCAGTTTAATCAAAATAGAACTGTACAGGTACATGGTAGACCGAGAATCAGCAGCTCGCGTGTCACCGAGGGTCCAAGACCTACTCTTCGTGATGGCAGTCTCCAACTCCTGCATGAATCCTCTGGTGTACGGCTCCTATACACTGGACATCAAGGGTCTGCTGCGGAGGCTGCTGAAGAAGACCTGCTGTCACTCCTCAGGTGCTTCTGATACGATAGGTAAACAATATCTTTTTTTTACAAGTCGCTTGTCGTTTTATTAAATTTAATAACGTTTCCGTGAAAAGAAAGCAGTCCCTGTGCTACCTTGGTTTGGTCTTAGAGAGGAATTTCTCATTCATAGATCATATAAAAACTGTCGGTGAAAAAGCTAAAAAGAACCTTTATGCCTTAACGAGAATATCCGAATCTACGTGGGGTCTATTTTTATTCATTTCTAACTTTAAATACCATTTATGGGGCTACTTATTTGGGTTGTATGTGCTACGGGGCACCTGTATGGGCCGATAGGGCCATCATAGGAGCGATACGACGTAAATTGCTTCAAAGCCAGCGTTTTTGATATTCTTATGCAAAGCGTATGGGACGGCTAGTACTGAAGCCGTGCCGGTACTTGCAGGTGTACTTCCAGTCGATCTTGCAGTGCAGCGACGGGCTGCTATGTACTATAATGCGCGTGAGACCACGGACGCAGACATTTTAACCCTACGTGACCGTGCTAAGATTTCTAGATTATTCAAACCACAGATCGACGTCTGGGAGGAACTTTTGTCTGAATGGCAATGTAGGTGGGATAATTCCATCAAGGGCAGACACCTCCACCAGTTCTTTCTATCAGTTCGTGAACGGCTGGCCAGGACATGGCTAGAGGTTGATCACTGTGTTGCCCAATTTCTCACCGGTCATGGTAACTTTAAGAGTAAATTATTTTCTTTCAAGCTTGTTGACTCGCCTTTTTGTCAATGTTCCACATCTGACTGCGAATATGAACAATCAGCACATCACATTTTATGAGAGTGCAGTCTTTGGCAGAATGAACGCAATATTATGTTGGATAGTGTACAGGTTACATCCGACAAACTAGAACAAATTTCCGTGCGTTCAAGCGTTTTTGCCATACTTATTATTGGAATCAAATATAGCTCACAACTTAGGACCCATTAATGTTAATATTTTTATCCGTGGTGCTAGGCAACTGGGCCTATCCCAGTTGTAGGAAAGGAACGTTTCCTTTGTGCCTGTTGGCCTTGTTTCGTTCTGTCTCCTGCTGATATGGAGGGAAGTGGAAATTACGGTTTTTTCCTACTCCTCCGCTATACTTTTCTGATTAATTTCGTTGCGGGATCCAAGACGGTTAAATTCATTCTCTGGGACTTCGTCGAGCTTCATTGTCTCGGCACTTTTCTGGTGGTCGCCAATGTTGATTCTGGCTTTCAGGAGTTACAGTGGTTTGGGAATAGTGTGGCGGGCTTGTCCCAAGTCGCTTGTTGCTCGTCGCTTCATAGACATTTAATTAGTTTGAGGTACTACACACTAGTCGTCGAGCCGCTTCGGCGGTATTTTTTAAGCAACCAAACCGGCCCGAACAGATTAGGTACCTTGCATATCCGGTTTTTTTGGCTCGTACTGACGGCATACTCTATTCGGCATTTACCATCGCTGATTTATGGCCAGATCGCTTGGCACAGTACCGGTTGAAAATCGGCCTAATGATCGACCAGGTGTATTGGTTAATAGCAACTCAAACAAAACTTGTGAAACGTAGATGTACTAACTGCACCTATACTCAACCATAAGTAGTTCTGGCGTGATCTGATTATCTAAATATAAATAAATAAATATTGCTGGATCTAGTGCCACACTAAGCAACGAGGCTTGTGTCGTGGACACCAGATAGTTGATATACTACATACTTTTTGTTTGTTAATACATACTTATTATACATACAAACATCCTCAGAAACAAAATGTCCATGCTCATCACACAAACATTTGCTCCGACCGGGATTCAAACCCGGGACCCTAAGAACGTAAGGCAGCCTCACTACCGCTACGACATTCGGGTCGTCAATTAAATATATGGAGCACTAGCTTATGTCCGCAGCTGCGCCCGCGCCGTATTTGGTAATTATGCCACGGAATCTTACTACTGGAATAAAAAGTATTTTAAATCTTAATCCAGGTCGTAAAGTATGTGTGCCAAATCTCACCCAAATCCATTCTACCGTGTTTGCGTGAAAGAGGAACAAACACCCATACATCCCCACATACGTTCGTATTTATAAGTAGTAAGAAGTAATATTACGAAGGAAAATGTAAATAAAAATACTGTATCCTACTCCAAGCAAGTTTTCATTCACAAACACTCCACCCACTTTAAATAAAAGAGAATATGCATGAAATACAAAACTCTTTTTATTTATGAAAAATGCCTTGTATTGGCGCCTACAAACATTGTGGTACACTTGTTTAAGTCTCTATACATCACTTAATTTAAAATTTACTGTTTTATGTAGCATATTTTTAGTGAAACGGAACGCACTCTCAAAACGCATCGTCCTCGATAACGGCGGTATTGACGTCAAAGTTCATTGTGTCAAAAAATATATTTTTTTGAAAAGTGCTTAAAGTATCACTAAAATTTTATTATAAGTAATATTGTTATTGTAATTTTTACTTGAATAGAGCACATACAATTAGTAAAATTATTATAAAAAGGCCAAAAAAAAAAAAGATGTAAACAAGGCAGATTGTGGATAATGACGTCACATCATGGCCGCGACAGCTACGGATGTTTGAACTGTCATAGAAAATTGCAGGAGTTTAATATTATTTTTGTGCGACAAGCAGTAGTTGAACTTAACTTTTAATACTTTTCTTGGGTTGATAGTACTGTATTTTATTGATTTAAGTGGAGAAAAAATTACATGCAAATTCCCTATTTGCTTACGCAGACGATGTAATGATAAATCGTAACATGATTACGACGCGCGACGTGCGCTAGAATTTCTAACTATCTAGCAAAGAGCAAATCTAATCTAAATTAAATAAACGTATTTGGATAGCAATTGTACCATTATAGTTCAAAATAGTTTCCTAAACCAATTAGGTGCTTCCTAACTATAATAGAAACAGTTTCTCGGAAGCGATGTTAGTTAGCATGTTTGGCGAAACTACTGTTCATAATATTGTATCCACTAACCCGCAATAACTTCAGTTTATCCGTGATCATGGTGCTTGCAACAGCGCCGAAATATCGGGAAGTCGAAACAAAACAGTAAAATTGAGTAAATTTTCCGTTTTAGTGTTAATGATAATATTTTAGTTTCACACAAAGTTTTTAAATATTTCACATTATATTCATATTTATGAGTGTTATACCGAAATGTATAAGAACAGGATAGTAGTATTTTTGATTTCGTTCGAATTTACGTTTCACGTCCTTTGCTAATAAAGGTGTAAAGTGCACCACGGCGCACAGATAGGCCACGCACGTGTGTTAAGCTTCGCTTTGCAAGAAAATGTATGTGATTGTGTCCATTGCAAGCCACGGACATGCTATGCGTCAAATTGACGTCATGCCGTCATGCTTAGCTTGCTTGAATAAGGCTCTCACATAGTCAACGCTGTGCATGCGGTACACACTATTTACGAATATTAATCCACGACTATGTATGTACTATCGAGGTCACTCCCGCTTGACCACCACTAAGCTTATTTTTGCTTGCACTCGCAACATAGAAACGCTCTCTAGCCCCGCCGCTATTTTTCGCACCAAAGTTGAGGCTTTCCTAATAGGCCCAAACTTTAAGGGGGTGTGGCTCGGTGCCTTCGCATGTTTTAAGCGATTTTTTTTTAAATGGTCAGGCGGAAAAGATCCCGATAGTACTTGTATCGCAGCACAGTTTTAAGATACGCTTTTTGGAACGGACGCGCATGTTCCTGGTAAAAACACTACCGTAGCCTTTCCGTGCGCCGTGGTGGGTTTGCGTCTTTAAGTCGCAGTGGACGATCCCGTCTTCATACTAAATACACAAGCGTAACTTATTCGTGGACTGCTGTGAAGCGATGCCTCATAATAACGATTCAAATCAAGCAATTGGAACGGTTTCAGTATTAGTTCTAACCGTATGACTCTTGACTCCTTCGTTGGTTCAGTGGTCGCAAGCGCGACGGCTCAACATGAGGTCCTGGGTTCAATTCCCAGGTCGGAGACAAAGTGTTATTCGGTTTTTCTATTAAGAATTTCTCAGTAGCAGCCACGGAGTCTGGATTTGCGCCCAGTTGATGGCAATATAATCGCCCCCTATTACGTGGGACTTAAACAAAACTGACGAAATGTGGGTGTACTATTAGGTTCACCTCTGCCTAACCCTTCAGGGATTAAAGGCGTGATGTTATGTTATGTGTTCTAACGGTATGGTTAGCCAGGGTAACGAACTAATTGGAGATTTCGGCCCAGCGCACACCGCTGGAGACGCAGCGGAGCGCATTTGAAGACAACAATTTAATATAAACCTTGACTACCTTGTTATACGGTCAGTATAAGAACAAGTTCTGATGCGGTACTCGGAGCGCCCTCAAGCTACTACAAGAGCATGCACGCGACCGTATATCAAGGTAATTAAGGTTTATAATAAATTGGTGTCTTCAAATGCGCTCCGCTGCGCCTCCAGCAGTGTGCGCTGGGCCTTAAATGCGGAAATTGGAATTCACATGCAAACATACCGTAATGATCACTTGAACAGCGGGATGTTTAAATACCGTGTTATCCCAACATTATAGTTCAAATATTATCTAGATTCTAGCAGTACACTACGCGACACATCAAGTTATACTTTTCCAATATTAAATGGCCCTGCTTTGTACAGGTGACTTTTTTATCACTTTCCAAAAAAATGGGTATATAATAGGTGAACGGAAAAAATAAATTTTAAAAAGCGAAATTGAAATCATACGCGTATTGTGTATGATTTGTGTTTGATTTGGCGTTTTGTGTTGTGTATGAATTTTCTTTTCTTTTTTTCAAAATTTATTTCTTTGTTCTAATTGAAAAGTTGAAATTGCTTGAAATTTGTAGCGTTTTTTGACGATGATTCAATTTTTTTAAGCTATTAAAATAAGAAAAAAAAACTAGGTATGCCACAAGCTTCTGAGTACTTGGTTAACGTAATATACCCATTTTTTTGGAAAGTGGTAAAAAAATCATCCGGTTTAAGTAAATTTCCTGTACAATGTGAGATCTTCATAAACTGGTTTTGTATAGCTTAATTGGTTGCTCTGCGTACAACGTAGACTGATAGTGATAAAATGCTTAATTAACGTTTTCGACTAACCAGAACTTAACTTGCAGAGTTATCGGTATTCCTGTTGTTTGCTTAACTAAATACTCATAGTCGAGGATTTAAAATGATAGTTTAACGGGGATTACCTAGTCCCTACACTACTCTTACATAGTTCATCAAAAACTGTTTTAGTGTGAAGCATTACGGTAACGAGACTGCTGACTCAGCATGAGCTCCTGGGTTTAATTCCCAGGTCGGGCAAAGTGTTATTGGTTTTTTTAATTTCCAAACCCTTCGAGGATATCTACATTATTAATAATTATGATAAATGTACGTCGCCTTGAATGTATAGTTTTTATGACCTCTCATGAAATCTAAGAGTTTCTATTTCGACAAAACTGGTCTAGCTTTGTAGCAACTGTAATTTGGAGCAAAGTTCAATTCCCGTAGTGTAAACAATCAAGCCAAAAAAACCTGTAAACCGATAAAACTCAAATATTTGTCCGACCGCGAAGCTCAAGGATACAACGAATGGACGCGTGGGATTTACTATTTGCTACGACGCGTAGCTGGTGACCGAAGCCACTTCGTAGCGAAGGCTACGCCGTAGCAATATTGGAACTGTGTACCCGGAATCTTGTCCCAAGAATTTATTCAGTCGAGCAACACTTAGTACTGGTATACCTGGCGTACTGCATTTTGAAACGTTTTACGCTTAAAATACACTATACAGTTATGTAAGTAAGAGACTCGACTACTCGGCACACTCACAACATTGATATTAGCTACAGTCGTTTCACATTTTTCAGGCTCAGAATGATGTATTATACCATACTATATTACGTGGTAACCGCTTTAGCATCGGTGTCCATTCCACTACGTATACTTTGAACTCAATACTCAATACGTTAATTGCATTCCACAATGTGAACTCATTATTATGTAGCATACAGGGTGATTGGTGCATTCCTTGAAATGGGTTCCACTAGACCTAATTCAAAGCAATTTTGATCCGATAACTTGGTAACAATCGCCCTGTATACAGTAGGAGAATTTAAAAGGCTAATTTAAAAAACCGGCCAAGTGTGTGTCGGGCCACGCGCAGTGTAGAGTTCCGTAGTAGCCCGTTATATTTTAGATTTTGTTTTTTAATGCAAGTCTTTATCCGTTATAAACAAGCAACTACTCCATCTTAGTCACTTTATAGGATTTATTCTAAGGATTTTGTATTTGGTACAAAATTATCCAACACCCAAGTTCAACGACTGTTACTGCTAAACTGATTAAATTATTATAACCGCTATAGTTTTCCTTTAAAGTTCATGAAATGCATTATCATTATGATTTTTACCAGATTTTTCAATCCAGCAGTTAGCTTTTAGAGGTGGGGGACGCCCTACTGGAACAAAAATTTTAGTATTAGTATTAACAAGAATAGAATAGAATCATTTTATTTGTGTAAAAACATGGTACATTAAGCTCTTATAAATAAGGTTGTGAACTTACATGTTTCGCCATAGAATGGCATACAAATATTAGAACTTCACATAGAATTTAAATACAACCCCTAATTCATTTTAAAAAACCTATTCAACGATACCTCACACAATGGGGCAGATGACAAAAAAATACATCCCCACTTCACATGTAGGGGAGGTATCCTAAAAAATATATTTTCCAAAATTTTATTTTACCACTTTGTCGGCGTAATTGATATACATACCCTTACAATTACAGCTTTCTAGTACTAACGGTCTCTTAGCAAAACCTCGGACAGACAAATAGATGGACTTGACGAAACTGGGTTCCTTGTCTGGACTACGGAACCTTAAAAAATGCAATTAATTTTATTTATTTATTATAATAATATTTATTGCCCGTGACTGTATTGCAGAAATACGTACTTACAAACTTTTTGTTTATTCTCTTCATGGCCAGCAATGCTTACTAACTTGCATTGCATTGCGTGCCACCCACACGAAGTGTTATTAAATACTTATTATTCTGTGCACAGGTATCGACGGCTCCGGATCAAGTTCCATGAAGAACAGGAACATAAACTTGGAGACGCCGCTCATGAAATCCGTTAAGGTAAATGTTAATTGCTAGCTTTTGCTCGCGGTTTTTCTCCCGTTATGTGCGGTAATAAACCCATGGGAACGTTTTAATGTCCGCTATGACACTTGGGGATAATGTAGTTACCCGTTAGTGAAAAAATTTTTGGAATCGTATCAGTAGTTCCGAAGATTACGCCTTACATACAAACAAATTTTACTTCTTTATAATAATTATATCATATATCATAAAAGTCTAGATAATAGTAGATTTTACAACAAGTGCACAAAACGAACCATTTTTATCCGAGCTCTTCACTTCGATTGCGAGGAAATAAAACAGTAGTATATCATAAGATTTATTTAATTAAAATTCAAAGTAAAATTAGTACAGTTTTGAATACTGAAGGAAATTGTTTTTCTCGGCATATCGCCGCTTTATCTTTTTAAAATCTTAAGACATTGATATTAGGCTTGGGATGCAGACCTATACAGCCTACTATTAAATTAAATTTGTAATAATAATTTTCTTAAATTAATTAAATAACATACCGTAGGTACTTGAATTTAAATTTTATGTCTTAAAAAACACATAAAGGCAAATAAATTAAAGTAAATATTATAAAATAACAAATTCTATCTATGAACTTCTTATTGTGTTTGGCTGTATGGCTCATTTTCTTTGCCGTAATATAGACACATTTATGAGAAGATACGTTAATGCCCTAGCCTATATCCTGCACAGATCATGAGACGTGAAAAGGGTATAAAACACCCAGGAAGGCACTTGTTCCCGTCATTGTGAATCCTACCTGGGAACCTGTGAATTCAGATCCTTCTATAAAGACGAAGGTCTCATGCTTCCTTCTGAGGTAAAAGTTTGTATATACGTAGCTATCACAATGTTTGCGGAAGAAGTCGGGGGCGAAGTGATAGATAATAATATTAATGTTCAGAAAAATAAGCATCGACTACTACAACAAAACAATAGTATTTACCCTCGCAACGAATATTACACGTCAACCACACTGACATGCGATATTCAATAACATACCCGAATCAGGAAGAAGTCTCATTATTAGAATACTTTGTATAAAAAGGGACAGAATCATGTTTGACATGAATGAAATACATTCTATTGTTCGTGACGCTAAGCTGTTGGTCCCAGCTGTCATTTTCAGATGTTTGACGATACAAGTATTCAGTGGCCTGAATGTCTGACAACCAGTCTTACCAGCGGATATCGTATTACCCAGTACAAACTGGGTTGTGGGAGTCGGGCATGTAAAATACTGGTATTCAGCTGTTTCCGGATAGACTGGAAGCCGACCCCGACATAGTTGGGAAAAGGCTAGGCAGATGATGATGATGTTCATAAATGACAAAAACAATATCTCTCATATCTCTATATATATATAATATATATATATATAGTATATAATATATATAATCATTCTCCTGCCTTTATCAAAATTTATTTGGGGTGCAGCATGTCTTAGTGCACTGGTAACAGCCCCAACTTACGTGTTGTAGCTCATGGGTTCTAAACCAACCCAGCGCATTACTTTGTGCAATTTATTACATCACCACAGCTACTCTCAAAACGGTGAAGGAAAACATCGTGAGGGAACTGGCTTGCCCTAGAACCAAAAATCGAATACATGTGACATCTACCAAACCGCACTGGGTGCGCGTGGTGGATTATAGACAATGGGCTATAATCCACCACGCGCACCCAGTGCGGTACCAATTATAATCTTCTAATCAATAAGAGGGAATGTCCTCTCATAGAGAGGTCTGTGTCTCAGCAATGGGAACATTACGGGCTGATTATAGGGCAGGGCATGACTTCTTTTTCCACACTTAGGTAGTCACTACCTTTCTAGTTATAATTCATCTTTCATTTATTATTTCCGTGCTTTAATAAGCCTGGCAGAAATTTCCGTCGACGGGAAGCATCTGGCAGTGTTAATAAATAAATAAATGTCTCTAGACATTACACACAGTGCCATCTAGTGCCGTAATGAGCAACGAGCCTTGTGTCGTGGACACCGGATAGTTTAAATACTACATAGATACTTTTCTCTTTTTATTTATTTAAACTTCATGTACAATAGGTGTACATAGGCGGACTTAATGCCACAAGGCATTCTCTACCATTCTCTTCTCTATTCTCGTTTCTATTCCTTTTTCATAAAAAAAAAATAACAATCTTCTTTAGAACATAATAAATAAATAAATAAATAGCCTTTATTTGCCTTAACAATTATTACATCATTAAAATACAATAAATTCATTTTAAAATTAACAATACCTTTAACATTACTTTTTACACACTATACATTCAACATATAGTCTCATAAAGTTTTTAAGATTATTTAACATTCGTACATTTCATTTAAATAACATTTTTAATATTTTAACATTTCATTTCATTTAGTATTCAACTTGTTTTATTTCATCTGCCCAGCGTTCTCTCGGGCGACCTCTGGCCCTCTTGCCGCTTGGGCCTTGCCATTTTGTTACCAATTGTGTCCATCTCCCATCAGTCATTCTCGCTACGTGTCCAGCCCATTTCCACTTCAGGCGTTTCGTATGTTGAAGAGCATCTATTAAATTAGTTCTCTTGCGTATGATTTTTGATTTTTGTTTATCTTTCAACTTTATATTCAGAATGCTTCTTTCCATCGCGCGTTGGGTTTTTTGTATTTTGTCTCGTGTATAATTGTTGTAAATCCAGGTTTGAGACCCGTAGGAAAGGCAGGGTAGCAGACAAGAGTCCATGACTTTCTTTTTTAATTTTAAGGGTAATTTTGACTTAAGTGTTTCTTTTAAACTCCAGAACTTATTCCATGTCAAGTTGATTCTCCTATCAATCTCATCTTTGTGTCTTGAATTGCTGAAAGAAATGCGTTTGCCCAAATATATATAGTTCTCCACGTACTCTAGTCTATGTGTTTCATTAATTAGTAAGGATTTTGAACAGCGTTAGTCATTAGTTTTGTTTTGGCTGTGTTAAGTTTTAACCCTATGTTGTTGCTAGCCTCGCATAAATCTGCTATCATTTCTTCCAATTGGCTAGATGATTTTGAGAAGAGAACTATGTCATCTGCGAATCGGAGGTTGCTGAGGTATTTTCCGTCAATATTAATCCCTTTTTGTTCCCAGTTTAAGTCTCGCATTATGTGTTGTAAAACAGATATGAAGATTGTAGGTGATAGCGGATCACCCTGTTTTACGCCTCTACATATACGGATTTTTGGCCCCAGCCGGTCTAGCTTTAAGCGGCTTACGCTTTTGCTATAGATGTCGTTTAAGATATCTACATACATTTTTGGTATACCTTGATTGTCTAGCGCTTGCCATAAGCTTTCGTGAGATATGGAGTCAAAGGCCTTCGCGTAGTCGATAAAGGCCAAGTATAGGGGTTGTTGGAGTTCTTGGTATTTTTCGATGACTTGCTCTAAGGTATGAATATGGTCGATGGTACAAAAACCTCTTCGAAAGCCGGCCTGTTCTACTGGTTGGTGTATCTCAATTTCTGGCACAATTCTCGTATTTAGGCAGGCTGCGAATAGTTTGTAGATAGACGGCAGAAGGCTGATAGGTCGGTAATTACTTACATCTGACGGGTCTCCTTTCTTGTACAAGAGTACTATTCTGGACTCAGTCCATTTTGTGGGCACTATATGTTCTTCAAGGATTTTATTAAAAAGAGTCGTGAGCGGGCTAGCCAGAATAAACTTCCCGAGCTTGAGAGCTTCGTTTGGTATATTGTCGTGTCCAGGGCTTTTTTCTTGTTTAAGTCTGTCTATTTGCATTATTATTTCAGGTTCGTCGAAAGGTTTGATTGTTGCTGGATGTCTTTAGAACATACTTAAGTATTAAAAAATCAGGCTTTAAGAAAAAAAAAGTATTATTTTCAGTATATCGTATTATTACTTCTTATTCTTTAACGCACACGAAATAACAAATTTATACATATATTACAATAAAATAGCTTACGTACAAAGGCGACCTTAACCCAGAATTGGGTTTTCTTACAGCAAACCTAATTTTGTTAACGAGCTTTGCAGGAGAGGATCCACGAGAGAGATCAGATACATTTTGTTAATCAGAAAATAAGTAACGTTTTGCGGCCCTGGGATCTCGCTCTACTAATCTTTTAGCCAATAACAGAAACAATGCTTGGCAAAAAAAAAAACTTTTTAAAAAAGTATAATTAAATTGTAACAAATTCCTTGAAAGTCAAGAAACTCTCATTAGGATTCGACCCCGACTTCTCCTTGAGCGAAAATCTAGATTGGATACAGACGAATTAGAAAACTTGTAACTGAAGACTTTCAACGGATTTTGTGATTGTACAGTACGAAGCAAGAGACACACAAGGTCAAAACTCTTGTCTTACTTCGTCTTAATTCAAGATCTTAATATTGCAACAAAATCGTATGCTATTGTATGTGTATTTGTTTAGAGATAAATAGATTTTTATCACTCAAGCGACACCAGAGTGTACCATGATTAATTTTAAACTAAAATAAAGTTTTGTAACCAAAATCACAAGCATTAATATCTAAAAAAAAACAATTTTGTGAAAAAAATAAAACCGACTTCAAAAAACAAAAAAGTGAAAAATAACTTTAGCTTCAGAAGTCGGTGGCCAAAAAACGGAATCAAACAAACAAGTCACCGACTTCTGAAGCTATTATTTTACGAGTTATTTTTTGCAAAAAAGTTTTTTATTTTTCCGTTTTTAGTTGTAATATCCTATAAATATTTGCTATACATTGTTAACAATACATATCATGGTAATAGGCTTATCCCCAATCAAATGGAAACTAACATAACTGTCAAAATCTGGTTGGACTGTAGACATCTGCTTACCCCCTAAGAGCATACAGGCGTGATGTCACGTCATGATGTTGTATTAAACAATAAACATACAAGCGATTCCAGAAATCACTGCAGATTTGCTATCTATTTTTGAAGAGTTCCATTGTATATCTGCGAAGATCAGCATCAGATTTTTACCAAATGAAATGAGATCACACGGGAAGCACCAGCTTTCAAATAAAAAAAAGATCATCAAAATCGGTTCACCCAGTCAAAAGTTCTGAGGTAACAAACACAAAAAAAATACAGTCGAATTGAGAGCCTCCTCTTTTTGGAAGTCAGTTGATAAGTTTTTGATTCTCTGTTTCTACCTTAGATATATTTACACAGATTTTAATTCTATGTTATCTATATCTATACAAATAAATTAAATTGAAGCATCTGTTTGTAATTTCAAAATAACAGCTTTGTACTGAATGTTTAAATATAATTATGGTACTTACAACAAATACCTTTTTTTAGGGTTCCGTACCCAAAGGGTAAAAACGGAACCCTATTACTAAGACTTCGCTGTCTGTCCGTCTGTCCGTCTGTCTGTCACCAGGCTGTATCTCATGAACCGTGACAGCTAGACAGTTGAAATTTTCACAGATGATGTATTTCTGTTGCCGCTATAACAACAAATACTAAATATAGTCAATGGTACGGAACCCTTCGTGTGCGAGTCCGACTCGCACTTGGCCGGTTTTTATTGTTGTTTGTCTGTTCTGGCTAATCTCGAAAACGGCTGGACCTATTTAATGAGACTTTTACTGGTATTGCTGATGTTATAAGCAGTAACTTAGGATATAAATTTTGTTTCCGAGTCATGAATGTATAAAAGTAAGTATTTACAAAAAAAAAAAAAAGATCTATGTATATATTTAAGTATATATTTAATTGTATAACAACTATCTGGTATCCACGACACAAGCCTCGTTGCTTATTGTGGCACTAGATGGCGGTTTGTGTAATGTCCAGCGATATTTATTTATTTTACTTATACTTTAGAAAAAAGCACAGAGTTCCGTGAAAAATAAAAAAATAAATGTTAACAACAGTTACACGGGCAACAGGAGGTTTCACAAACATTGTGGTCTAAAAAAGTTAAAATGGCAGTTTTAAAAACTTTTCAGCTTTAAAACGGCGCATTGCCACTACGAAAGAATTTGAATTCGCTTTGAGGTGGGCGTTTGGAACTAGATTTGAGTGACATACGGCTAGTTTCCACCATCAATAAATTGCAAATCTATATAGTTCGTCAGTTAGAGTATTGGAAAATAATGGACACGTATTTTTTTTTTTTTTTGCTGGACATTACACACAGCGCCATCTAGTGCCATACTAAGCAACGAGGCTTGTGTCGTGGACACCAGATAGTTGATAAACTACATAGATACTTTTTGTTTGTAAATACATACTTATTATACATGTACATCCATGACTCGGAAACAAATGTCCATGCCTATCACACAAACATTTGCTCCGACCGGGATTCGAACCCGAGACCCTAAGAACGTAAGGCAGCCTCACTACCGCTACGCCATTCGGGTCGGTTTCGGGTCGTCGGGGTGGGTTTTATGAGATAAACTCTCTCGTTTAATTTCAGCAATCCTATCGAGCAAGTTTGGTGTTATACTTCAATGTCAGCACTTGAACCGAGATCTCGGTGTAAACGAACCAACTTTTTAATCGAAATCGACTTTTGAAACGAGTGTTCTGATCTGATGTTTTTCAATTTTAACATAGATTTGAAAACTTCTAATATAGGTTATCTGGAGAAGTGGAATTACTTCTGGAATTACTAGAAAAATGCTTTTTTCAACCAAGTAGCAATGTAAACATAAGTATAACAACTTTCACACATACTGGTGTGTGGAAGTGTTCTAAATTGTGGATACATCGTCTCCCAATTATAATAGACTCTATTCGGGCCAGTTTAGTGAGATTTTAATTTGATTAAACTGTCAAACACATTATTTCAGCTGGCAAAAATAAAATGGCTTTGTAGAGCGCTATTCTATAAAAATACGTTCGAATTCATTCTATACATTTGAACGAGGAAAGCGCTGTCGCATAATTTACCAAAACTGAAATTCCATTCTGATCTAAGATGTCGTCTAAGGATTTAACGCATTGTTGCATTTAATATAGTACAAGGGTACATTTTGCCAGTTAAGGGTGTAAAAAATCTCTTACTGAAGCCGAAAGGCATTTGTTTTCTCCGTTATTGCGATCATGTTTTTGTTCTACACCATACCTGGAAACCTTCTAGTTACGGAGATATTGGCGGTCAAAGTTACAACTTTTCACAAGTTTTTTTTTTTAAATTACGTTTTTAATGTTATAACTTTACTTTGAATACCTCCGTGAATTTTTACTAGTCAATCATCTATCAGCACAATATGTTGAATGTGTTATATTAAGTTTTACCGTAAAATGTGATTTTTCACCCCAAAAAAAAAGTAGTTTCCCAGCAATATTTTTTACGCTGAGTTCCTCAGTTTGATGTACAGAATGCAGTTTTTCCTACACGTGCAATAACAAACACTAACAAACCAACCATTGCGGGACTGTTCGAAAGAGCTACCGTGGCCCCGGAACACAAAGGGCGATGAAGGAACATTAATGGGTTTTAGTCAGTAAAAGTCTGACACACCCTCCTGCTCCGCCCAGAGCGGGAGGAGTCATTTGATGATTTCCCATCCGAAAAAAAAGGTATACATACAAAGAACCTACAGCAATAACGATCCATAACCCAACCCTGATTACTAATTGATCAAGATGCTCGTATGTTTCCTTACACCAACACAACTTAATAGACCAACAACTTACACCCACATATCTTGATAGACCAACAAGAAAAATTTCCAATATATGTTATTCTTCAATTAACAAGTAACACCTACGAACAGAAGTCGCTCACATGCCTCACATAATCTCCATAAATTACGGACAAATATATAAATATAATTGTTATCCTTGGCAACAGAGCCTTCATGAATTGGAGATTAGACTTGAGACGAAACTGTTACCTAGGTAACTATTATTTGAGGTAGATCTCTTGGATCAATCTAGATAGACTTCACGAAGCTTAGTCTAGATTGGGGGTTCTCAAGCCGTCAATCTTGAGAGCTTTCCGAATCAATGCAAACAAAAAACCAACCAAGTGCGCGTCAGACTCGCGAATGAAGGGTCCCCTTTAATTTTATTTTTTTATCATTTGTTGTCATAGCGGCAGCAGAAATACACATTATGTGAAAATTTCAACTGTCTGTCTATTACGGATCATGAAACAGACAGCTCGCTGTCAGACAGACAGACGGACAGCGGATGCTTAAGGGTAGGGCTTAGGGTGGGTGGGGGCTCAGTAGGGATCATTCAAACGACGCTAACCGTGGTCATTTAAGGCTAAAAAACATGTCATTTACAAGTTTGAAGGGACATCTACGACACACAAACAGTTAGTACGTGTTCAATACATCATATCAGGCTTTCAATAGGCACTGCATTTCGAAATTTTGATTCTGTAGGCACAGAATAATGCATGACTATCAGTTTCGATTTCATATTCATGGTTATACACCAACCGTGAATTGGAGCCCTAATTTGTCATAATTGATAGCGCACTGCGATGCGGCGAATTTCACGGTGCATTCAATGATTAAAGCGAGTTGGGACATGCGCTACATACTCCAGAACAGTTTATAATTGTTTGACAATCGGAATCACGCCACATACAATTATATGTTACCTGTATATGCATATGCATAGATATAGCTAATAAACATTCCCATTAACATTCGCTCGCAGTTGAAGAACTAATTGTGAATCCCACACGTAAACTGACATGTCCTAGATAGAATCACAAAGTCATCGGAATTTGTGATTCTATCTAGGACATGTCAGTTTCCTCTGACTATGTTTACCATCACCGTTTTGAGACTGCCTCGTTGGTCTACTGATGAAACGATAAGGTAGATGACAAAAAAAAATCTAATTAGTCCGTCAGTTAGATTATCAAAAAATATTTGACCCGTATTTTTTCTTTTGTTACGTAAACCAAAATTGACAAAGATACGACGATTTTAAAATTTTTAGTACATCACGCCGTGGTATAATTTTTAGTGCGTTCTGACGTCACGAGCCCCCACTTGCAAGATCTGATGTTTTTTTTTTATCTTTGTCAATATTCATAAAAAAATACGTGTCCATTATTTTCCAATACTCTAACTGACGGACTAAATAGATTTGCAATTTATTGACGGTGGAAACTAGCCTATAGGGAACGTGCACAACGGACGGACGGTGCTGCCAACTGGCGTCGCCAATCCGAATCTTGTGCTCTATTAATGCTTGACATTGACTTTTCTAACAAGTAAACAAAATTAATTTTATAGTGAAAATTAATTAACTAATCATAATGCATTGTTGCATTTCTGGATGTAGGTACCAATACATCCACAAAAATGAAAATAAATCATTTAGTGTAAAATTCTATTACTTTCCAAAGAATACTACTAACATACCATGTTTTGGTGAAAAACGCAAAAAATGGATAAACGCAATAAAGAAAAATATTTGAAAACAACTTGTTTTTGTTACATTACCTACCTTTTCAATGCAGAGTTGCATTGAAAAGGCCCTCAAAATCAACCGTCCATGCAAACATACCAGAACCATTTATACTTCACCATACACGTGTTTTACTAGACCGCACTAAAGTTCACACCGAATATCCCCCTCAACAGTTAATCAAAGACTCCACGTGTAGGTACTCAGATTAAAAATATGGTTATACCCACAATAATGTTTTTAGTTGGCTGCACTCCTTTGGTTTTTTAAGTTTTGTATCTAAATGCTACGGACTGCATTTTATTGATTGCTTCATCAAATGATTGTGAACTAATTGATTATTTAGAGCCTGGAGATACTGTTCTCGCTGATAAAGGATTCCCTTCCATTTTATCATGTGTTGAAAATAAAAAAGCTACCTATCTTAGTTATGCCAGCCACCATGTCTTCATACACCAAAATTTTCATCAGATAGTAAACGAAAGATATAAAATTCATATTATTAAACATATAAATTACGCTGACGTACGTTATTGATAGACCGGAACTCATATTTTATACCTTTTAGCATAGGTATTCAAAAATAATATAATTGAAGAGACAATTTTGTCTAAATTGAAAGCACGATGAGAAGTGATAAGTTTCCTTTTCTGTCCGCATAGTGTCTCTTTTGTCGATTAGTGCTGCCACCTATAGTTCCTGCACGTTCCCTATTATGAATGATGGGTACAAACAACTTTGAATTTAAAAGAGTGTCCATGTAGTTTCATACCCATTCTGTGTATTCAACTGTAGCACTTTTATAGTTATTGTGCCTTGTGTCTGGCTGTAGCGTCAGTTTTTTGCTTTTGATAATGCAAAAGTGCCTGAAAAGGTCTATTTAAAATGAATGCCTTGAGTTTTGAGTTTGTTATCATCCTTTACATAACCTCTATTTTCTCTTTGGTCTTCATTCATAAACGTCATTTATGTATTCATAACTTTATAAGCCACAAGTGTTTTATCTCTCCTCATCGCATGTCCATACAAGACAGACGATTCACTTTTGTGAAAAACTTTGGGGGCTGCCGATAGTAGTGAAAACTAAGTTTGAATAGAATCAATCCAAAATAAACTTTATCTTACCATAACCATAATCACACATCAAAAATCTAAGTTTAGATTTGTGATTATGGTTTAATATGGCCACAAAATTAAAAAAAATATATATATGCCCGAGAAAGTTTGATTATCTCTAGGGAGCGCTCATATTAAAATTCTAAATTTTTCTTGTATTTGAGTGCTAGACTCTTAAAACACTCATAAATAAGAAAAAATTAAATAGTCCTCTTAATTGTCTAAGGTTGGTTTTGACTAATCGTTTTATGAAAGCGTTCAGTGACGATGACGCGAGTTCTCTGATTTTTGTTCACCCAAAAAGTGCTCAACGCGCCTAAAGAAGTCTTCACTTCAAAAACCTAACCGTAACATTTGTCAACAGAAAAACAAAGTCCGGACCCGGCTGGGGGTGCGCTTCGCCGAGACCTCGCTGACGGCCGTCCCCTCTCGCCTGGAGGTCCCGAAGGTGGTGAGGGGCCCCGCCTGACACCCACACCCTCGCCTCCGCTGCGCTGAACACGAGCGCTGTCGAGTGCTGCATGAGTATTACAGCGATAAGATCGCCACTGTTTAAGTAAAGAGAAAGAGACAGTAAGCTTACGTTTTATAAGAAAGTAGAACACAGCTCGTGCGACGAAGATTTTGTGGAGAGTGCACCGCGCGGAGGTGGTGAGCGCCGCTCGTCTTATACGTTTGTTAAGCATCAACGGAGTTCATGCAAGCCAATGTCGAGCCAAGTCCGCTTCAGCAACCGTAAGCGCGGACGAACTGTTACCATGAATTTAGCACTGGATTCTAGAACCAAAATAATAATATTTAGCGCTATGTTAATGACAGTGACAACTCTTGAACGAGGTTAATAACTCCACATGGCGACACATCAAGCTATACATTGCCAGTATAACATGGCCTCGCTTGTGTTCCCGTTGACCCCACCGCCCGTAACCCCACTGGTGGGGTCAGCGGGAATAGATTAAAATAATCAGCAATTATTCCCGTTGACCCCACTGTATTTTTGGGGATCGAGTAGTGTTAGTTACATTTGTGCTAGTTACGGGCAGTAACCTTACGAACAGTACTCAGCGGGCATGAATCTAAGAAGGTATTTATTACTAGAAGACCGCACCTATACCCAGAATTATTAAAATGCATACCACTTGAGCTCATGCCAGCCTGGTACTTTTTGGGGAACATATATACAAGACCGTGTTATGAGCTGTGGTACTGTATGGATCGGAATGTCTTTTAATTCCCACTGACATCATTAAGGTAAATTACATTCCTTTATTTTCTCAAGAACCTTGATCTCAAGGTAGTCAGTCGGGCTGGGTAGTGGGGCCAACAAAACGACGCCGACGGTTTTGATTTTTCCCGTTGACCCCACCAGTGGCGCAAATCAGTGGGGTCAGCGGAAATACATCCCTCGCTTTATATAGATGTCCCGTACAGTGTGAGCGTGCGTGTGAGATTCGCATAACTGGTTTTGTGTAGCTTGATTGGTCGTGATCGCTTTCAATTTCATTGGTGTGATTCGCCCTAAGCTTACCAAAATTTCTAGTACCATACTTACATGCGTGCGATGGCCATTACTGGGATTATATAAAGCTTTAAATGTGAAATTACTAATAAGCCTAATGGACAATGTGCTAGGTGAACCAATGAGTGAATTAGTATTGGTATAATGCACGGATAGATGCAGTCTAGTCTGTACATAGAATTTTTGTACGAAATGTGAAATGTTAACGGAAGAACAGCAGTGAACGAAATAATAATTGTTTTTGTTGTGCTTAACTGTCGTGAATTAAATTATTTTT
Source organism: Xestia xanthographa (assembly GCA_905147715.2). Lineage (NCBI taxonomy): Eukaryota > Metazoa > Arthropoda > Insecta > Lepidoptera > Noctuidae > Xestia > Xestia xanthographa. The sequence continues at coordinate 3,620,057 of LR990661.1, read as the reverse complement.
GAACTCATGAAATCTAGATGTTATAGTAAGGTTTCGAATTTGGAAGCTGAAGCTTATATCAGATTCTTCACTTTTTGTTCATTTATTTATGTACCTACAAAATTGGTCCCGATGAAACATCTAAACAGAATATTTTCGACATTAACTTTTACACGCGATTTGAATTTTCGAATAATTAATTTCAATAAGCAGATGCGTTCATTCCTATATGTATAGTTTTGGCGGCATGCGTCATTGTGCGGTCGAAATGATACAAAAAAAAAAAAACATTGAGTCGAGTGAAGCGTCTGATATAAACAAACTGTGCGATGAGGCGTTTCTTGGTAATTGCACGACATTAACCTGTATTTGTTTATGATAATTGTTTACTATTTGCAGAACATGTCTCCCCTTGTTTATCCAAGAAATTAACTATGTGCAAATAATTATATGTAGTCATTGTTTAGCAAATTAATTGTTTAGAAAATTGAATGCCAACATAGGTAAAGGTTAATTCAAATAACAACTGGTTCCTAAGATACAAGGACATAAATATTTTAGAAGTCAGGGATTTTTCTACTCTGGGCTAGTTTGTGTCTAGCTGTCTAATTTATTTTTAGAAATATTAACAAAATGAAAATGCGATATTGGAGCACACACTATTATTATATTTCGTTTATCTATCTCTAAATACATTTTTTAATATCTTAACTTATTTTTATCTTTAAAATAAATAACAAAAAGGTATCGTCATCATCTGCCTAGCCTTTTCCCAACTATGTTGGGGTCGGCTTAGACTTATTGGGCCACTGACTATCTGTAACGACTGTCAAAGATATACAAATGACAGCCGGGACCAACTGCTTAACGTGTTTTCCGAGGCACGGAGGAAACTCGGTACGTAATGGGTGGTCACACATCCACAGACCAACCTAGGCAAGCATGGCTTAACCTAAATATCGACCCTATAGCAATGATATTATAAAGAAGATACGCCATGTTCATACTGAATGGCGTTCAGATATCGTTGCGAGTAATTTAAAACTACGACAGCGATAGATAATACGGAACGTATAAGATAGAAAGAGATAGCTAGCTATCAAAGTGCAACAATTGTGTCACTTTGTCCTCAACAATTTGTGCGTGCTAGTGCGATATCTACCTCTTTTTACTGTATAATATCATTGCCCTATAGTGACTGTTATTATTTAGTCACGAGCTCCTCCGTAAAAAAACGTATAAAAGATAGGTTCCCACCGGCTATCGGTTACGCCTTCAGAGACAGGAACCTCGTCACAACGCGAGCCGTATCGAGGAGTATTGCTTTCTGCACAGAGCATCATATTTAATACCCCTTCTGAGCCCTATGTTATTATTAAGTCTGACAGTTGATGACATAATATTGACGTTAAAATATATATATATATATATTTTGTATCTATCTGTGGAAGCTTGTAATTAGCAATTTAGTTATATATTTTTGTTACTATAATGTTATTAGTCTGTAAGCTTTCCTAAAATAAAATAAATAAATAAATAAATAGTTAGATGTCAATTTGCCAAACAAATAATTTCCCTCAGGGTATACATGGTATAATTAGATTCCACGAAAACATGTTGCTTCAGCTAAAAATATTTCTATTTTATTACGATTAAATAAGCAACTTTGCAGAATACCACTGCATTGTTTTACTAACACTTCTTCAATGTTATTTTACTAACCTTAAAACTATATTTGAACATTTCGACTGTATTCTGATAAACCTGTCTGTTAGCATACTTACATTTTCAGGTGTAAATTTAATGAAACTACATCACATTTTAATTGTATTTTATAATATTAGCGTTTTACGAATTCTTTCAAAAATAACTAGCTTATCAAGGGAACCTTAGGAACGTGGAACTGAACGATCAATTAAAAGGTAAATTTATCGAAAAAGACTGAATAACGATGGCTCCGAGATTTGTAAATATATATTATGTGTAAATTATCCCCGCGCAGACGAGGGGCTTTATCAATTTCGTGGTGGACATAACTGACGAAATTTTATTCATACATACATATTCTCTATACAAATTTTGACGAAATTGGCGTTTCGTATTTCCCCCTTTTTTTCTTCCTGAATAATGCCTCTAGAGCAATCTTTTTTTTTCATAAAATCAAGGTCTAGTGTAGACACGTGGTAACTTCTTTTTTTTCATCAAATAATAAGTAATGAAAAAATTAGCCTCCTTTGACAAAAAAACCCCAGTTTCACGGCCGTGATTAGAGAACTACCTGACAAATTCGAAATATTTTTAACATAAAATAAATTTATAGGATCCTAGGAAAACTCTATCTTAAAAAAAAATATGTCAAAAATAATTGGATCGGCTCAATTTTCGAGGAGAAAAAAGGGAACAGGTACGAGACATTGATCTCGTCAAAATGTATGTGATATTTATGCGGTCTGAGCTGTATCTGTCCCTATCGAACCCTACAGGAGCAGGCTTGAGGCAGCGCAACAGCAATAGTTTCAAAAAATACTTAATTTTCAAATTCCTGGCAGGCTCTGTCCCGTCTTAACCTTTCCGGGAACACATGATGCAGTTATGAAGTTATGTTACTGAAGTATCTACAAAACGAATACAGAACGTAACAAATCAGCACAAACACTTTCCGCACGCTTTAAGAGTGCGCTCGCCTACACAGTGGCCATAGGATTATCTCCGTGTCGTGATACAAGCGATCTCTGCATGAGTGCACGATCGTCGCATTCATTTTTCGGCCCTTTGCGACTTCTCGCGCGATGCAGTCGCGTTTCGGAAATGTGCTTCTGCATATCTGGTTTCGCGCGTTAGTTACTTTTGTAAAGCGCGCGATTTGTAGTAAAGTGTCGATACTAAGCGATTTCTTATAATTTCGTATTATAAACGTCAAAAGAAAAAAAAGCTTTATCGATGTTGCAAAATTGTATAAGCTTTTATTTTTGAGGTTTAATCTGAAATAAACATAACCCTGATTGATTATAATATCGTGAAATGTGTGAAATAAGGGTTTATTTTTATATAGAAACCTAAGTCAATGCGTATTCAAGAATAATTATGATTTTTAAAAGTATTTATTATAACAGAAGCATTGAAACGTAATGGCGTGTAAATTATTTGTAAAAGTATTTTATTTGTAGATATATTTATTATTAGTTAAGGCTATATAACTTCAGGCCCGTTTGCACTAAAAACTTTTAGCGCTAAATTAATAAACACCGTTCCGTTTCTGTCAATTGTTTGAAGATTGATGTTTATAGAGCTAAACGTATTTGGTAGTTTTTTTTTTTTTTGCAACTGGGCCTTAAATTGTTTAATTATTAAATTTTAACTAAAAAGTTTTTTACTGAGATATATTTTATTTAAACTCTATTTACCTAATTGTTTAATTATTAAATGTCAGTTTGTTGCATGTTATCGAATCGAAAATACATGTTCAATGTTGTGCATCTTGTTACTCAATCTCAGAGGAAATATGGAAATAAAGTTGATGTCAAATCTGATACTTATTGGTTTTATTTAGACTCTTATTTACCTCCGGCGGAGGTATGTCCATCTGCAGCGGTCCTTCTTGAAAACTATCGAACAAAACTTTCAGATTGCTGAAATAGGTATCACTGTACTTTTAAAAGTTTGTCGGGCAGGCTCTTCATGGGGTGACTGGTAAGACACAATCATCAGTGCTGTCCAGGGTCTTGTAGGTTACACGATTTCTTGAATCAAGAATGAAATGTCCGCCCTCGTAGATGTTATTTCACTATAATAATACGTACTAGCTTCTGCCAGCGGATTCACCCGCGTTAAGTTTGATAATTGTCCCATCTTACTACCGGGATAAAAAGTATCCCATGTATAATCCAGGTTAAAACCTATCTGTGTGCAAAGTTTCATACAAATCCGTTCAGTAGTTTTTGTGTGAAAGAGCAACGAACATCCATACATCCATAGGTACTCACCAACTTTTAAATAAAAAAAATATATTTTTATAAAACATGGAAACGGGTATTTATCGCGAATTTTACTAATAAACCCGACGCGCGTTTCGACCGGATTGCACCAGCTGTGGTCGCGGGAAGACTGAAGTATTGGAGGTACCGCCACGGCAAAGCGAAGGTGTTACAAACACACAAAACAAAAATACAAAACACACAAAACACTGTTACAATGGTCTTATTAAAAATCACATGTTTCGCATTTATAATATTAGTAGGATAGGATTTATTTGGTACATAAGACCATATAAAAGTTATAAGCTGTCAAAACAGCACTTGAAATATTGGTTCTCCATACAATCAGGTGCAACAACTCCATTTACTTACCCATTTATCATCTTCGAACTTCGAGACTCCAACGGCATTTTTATCTACGAATTCCCGCAAGATACGAAGATATTTTAACTCTAAACTGGTAAATCCAAGTGAGTAAATCTACTTCCACACTTTAAGCCATCAAGCAGAAGTGCATGCATGTCTATTGAAGTTCAAATCTTGAAGCGCTGTCGTTACAAACTTATCCGAACATTCGTTTACGTTTGATTTTCTCCAATACTTCAGGAACTCACTATTAGTCCGCTTGAAAAGTCGTGAGCGTGAGGAAACTTAACTTTTATCGAAAAGGTACGTTTTAGTTGTTAACACGAGTTGTTGGATGTGAGATTTGCAATGGCTGCAAATCTATTGAGAGTTTTGTAAACTTTATGTATTACCTACTGCGAAAAGAATCACTATTTAGTTGTTGTGAAAGTTTTGAATTACCTAAACTTGAAGTGAAGGTGAATCTAGAATAAACTGAAAACTTACTACACAAAATCACAACTAAAAAGGCCTTACACATTTTTTATTTATTTAACGGTTTATGTACACACTAAATACAGAAAAGAAGAAAGGAATAGAAAAATAGGTACAAAGGTGATGCTTAATTCTAAAGAAATCTCTTCCAGCATACCTGCGAAAGGAGAGAAGATAAAAAGCGATGTAGACATAGTGTATAAAAGATGAGAAAATAGAATACATAAAAACTTAAAGCATATATAGAATTTAAATATAAGATACAACACAAGAATATACCTATATATATATTTATCTGTTTTGGTGAATGGCATCCCTCAGGTCCTAGGAGGTTGTCGTCTGCTTAACCGGGCTATCTTATAGGAATGTTAGGCTTCCAGACAGGGGCAGGCCTCGCAAGGCTCGTGTCTCTTCTTTTATTTCCTCTTCACGGAGACCGGTCAGTGATTAAAAAATGTGCCACGCTCTTCCGTAGGCCGCATTGCGGTGCTGCCATCCGTCGGCTTGTTGCCAACAAATTAAAAAGTTGAGTCCTTTTAGGCAACAAATAACATTTAAATAAGGTACATTAGAACCCCTATTTACCCCTTTTACCCGACACTATTAACACTATGTAGTATTAGTTTCCTTCAGTGTCTCAACACTTTACACCTAAAAGTCCATGATGCCACTGGCGTAACTAGCTTTTTTGGGCCCTAATGAAAAAAAAAAACACGAAGTGTGTGCAGGAATTTAATACAGTCTTATAGATCAGAAGCTCATTTAATTTTGAAAAAGAATAATCAAAACAATTTAGAACTATTTATTTTTAAATAACAAGTCAACACAATTAAAAAAAACACCGTTAAACACCGAAATAATTTAAAACTACAGTTCGCACTCAACGTCCGTCGCATCCGAGCTTCCGAGCAAAAGTGAACGCGCTTTTTTTTTTTTTTTTTTCGAAATGGCATCTCGCAGTTCAACCTAGAGAGGTTGTCGTCTGCTTAACTGGACAATCCTGTGGGTACCTTAAGTGTAAGGCCTCCAGCCAGGGCATAAAACTTACAAACTAAACGACTACACGCTAAGGGCACCCCCTGCGGGGTACGGGCCCCGGCTTAGGGCGTCGCTGGGAGAGGACAGCAAGGGGACAGGCTGGATCTGAGTGGTATAAAAGTGAACGCGCGCCGAGAGCGCACCGCTTATACTGTGTCGCCCCCTCCATCGCTGCGTCACCACGATCGTGCGATATCCCTGCTCTTTCGGCCGATGAATCATCTAAGAACAGTTTATTCGTTTTATCTACACTCCTATGAGGGCCTTCCTCAAAAAAAAGAATCATGTTTGTTCCGCTGGGGCCCCCTTGAATCAGGGGCCCCATGGACTGCATTGGCTGCATTGGCATAGCTTCGTCACTGCATAAAGCCGTGTAATGAAGAATTCACAAACATCGCAGTAATCATAGACAATACCGTATAAAAACGAATATGAGAACACACTTTCGCTTTTATGCTATTAAGAATTATTTAATGTAGCATACAGTCTCTTGTCCGCCCACAGATTCACGTAGCTGCTAAAAATATTCTTTTAAGAAGAAAGAGCCCGAAAATTCGGCGAAATGGAGCGATGTTTGGCATGAATTACACGTTAGTATCACGTCTGCCTAAGCACGAAACTCATGAATACAAATGTACGTATTAAGATGGACCTATCTATACGAAGCATTATTGGATACGAGTTAATAGAAGCTTAGTTTTCGCTTTGAAAGCATTCTAAAGTAACGCTTAGGTGCTGATTCAGGGCGCAAGACACTGCACACACACACACTGTACACAGCTGCTTTTGGAATTGTGATTTTGAAGTTAAGAACTTGTCCAAACTCGTTTTAATTCTACTTCAAATATATTTATTTTGGGACCACTAAATCCAGGTCTCTACAAAGTCTGATATACAAAAACCTAGAAACTATTGTTAACTTGCCTCTTAAATACAATTGAAAAAAGACAACACTCATCATAATATTACATCTAATTTTTTACATGAAAATACCCCTGTGCTGTAACAGGACCCCGTCGAGATAACCTACACCAGTTTTATGCTATACTTTGAAATTAGAAAAGTACTAAAGAAGATTTCTTTAAAGTGAAAACACCGCTCGTTCCACTAAAACCCTAGACCAGTCCCCCAAGGGACACAGCACTCAATGTTCCACTACGATACCCTATGCTGGGGAATCTATAAGTACTACTAAGTGCTATTCCTTTAAAGTCTCTTCTGAATAAAAAAAAAACACTTACAAAACAACAAAATGTAATACAAATTTAAAAAAAAAACTTTTCCACTTAAAATATTAAAACTTATATTGTCACTTACGGGATATCTTCCGTGATAAGAAATTGTTTTGAGCTCCCGATATTTCGACGCTGTTGCAAGCGCCATGATCGCGGGTTGACTGGAGAATGCGGGTGGATGGAAAATAAATTGTTAAGAGCAGACAAATCTGTCTACCCTCTTTCTTTGTCTTTTGCTACGCGCACTATTGGAACTCACCACTAAGTCACGAGAAAACACACTCACAGTATCACCAGGTTTTGTGGAGTCCTTATCATTATGCCGGCTGCTACTTTTGAGCATACTCAAAACTGGATTCCACGTACTCGACAATTTGAAGCCATCCTCTCGATTGAAATTTTTATGTTTTCTTATTTCAATTGCCTCTCTTGTCAGCCTAGGTAAGTAATGTTTATCCTTTGACAAAATCCGTGGCTTATGAAATTCGATTCAGTGATTGGTCCCTGACTGCAGTAGATGCTCAGCTATGGCAGATTTTTGCTCATCCTTATTTTTCACAGCTTTTATGTGTTCCTTGATGCGGCATGAGATGGTTCGCTTCGTTTGACCGATGTATGAACTGCCGCAAAAAGTAGCAGCCGGCATCATGATAAGGACTCCACAAAACCTGGTGATACTGTGAGTGTGTTTTGTCGTGACTTAGTGGCGAGTTCCAATAGTGCGCGTAGCAAAAGACAAAGAAAGAGGGTAGACAGATTTGTCTGCTCTTAACAATTTATTTTCCATCCACCCGCATTCTCCAGTCAACCCGCGATCATGGCGCTTGCAACAGCGTCGAAATATCGGGAGCTCAAAACAATTTCTTATCACGGAAGATATCCCGTAAGTGACAATATAAGTTTAGTTTTAAACCGTGAAAGCTTAAAACAGTGTTTAAAATATTAAAGTTTGCAATTCTACTTAATTGACTTAAAACTTGCAAGTTGTTTATCCCTGAATTGTTATTTACTTCATCATTTCTAGAAAATGACCGACTGATATTTGCCCATTCAACAATTTCTGTTGTGACTCTTGAATCCACTGATCTTTGAGTACATCTTCTGGTCTTCGTTGTTTAGCCATTGGGCGGCGCTCTTTTTTTAATGCATTCAAAACATGTACTAGCGTTGGTTTACGGCCAAATTTTTTATTCAGATGGGAATGCCAGTTTTCCGCAACATTTGTAGTTCTGTGACGTTCGCCGAAAACTGACCATCTTTTAACAAATTCTTCATTTTGTAACCAGAACTTCATGTACTTTTGCAGTTTTTTAGATTTAGAACTATCTAGCAATTCCATCTTTTCTTGTAGTATGTATGACCAACCTTCGTGTATAAGATGAATTGGCAGCAATGGCAATCTTCCGCAAAGCAAAACGATACTTCTTGTTACTTTTTGTTTTGTTAAACCGAGATTTGTTCCCATTTGAATGAAGTAATCCAATGAAGCCCAAGCTGAATTTCAAAGGAGTCACCTTAAGTAATATGCTAAGAGTTAAACAGTTTTGTTGAGCTCATCTGCCTAGCCTTTTACAAACTATGTTGGAGTCGGTTTCCAGTCTTAACAGATGCAGCTGATTACCAGTATTTTACATGGAACGACAGAGAGTAGCGGTGGCCCAGTGGTGGCGGCCCCGACTTACGAGCAGTAAGTCGTTGGTTCGAACCCATACAGGCGCATTACTTTCTGCTTTCTTGTTTTTGCAGGTGCATTTTAATTCTTTATTTTTTATTGCTTTTTAGGGTTCCGTACCCAAAGGGTAAAAAAGGAACCCTATTACTAAGACTTCGCTGTCTGTCCGTCTGTCCGTCTGTCTGTCACCAGGCTGTATCTCATGAACCGTGACAGCTAGACAGTTGAAATTTTCACAGATGATGTATTTCTGTTGCCGCTATAACAACAAATACTAAAAACAGAATAAAATTAATATTTAAGGGGGGCTCCCATACAACAAACGTGATTTTTTTGCCGTTTTGTGTAATGGTACGGAACCCTTCGTGCGCGAGTCCGACTCGCACTTGGCCGGTTTTTTTTCTTTATTTTTTATATTTTTTTTTTCATCACTACTGCTCTCAAAACGGTGAAGGGAAACATCATGAGGAAACCGGCAGTTCCTAGAACCAAAAAATTCGAAGACATGTGACAGCTACCAATCTGCACTGGGGTCGCGTGGTGGAATATAGCTCATTTCCTCTCATGGAGAGGAGGTCTGTGTCCCCGCAGTGAGAACATTATAGGCTGACGATGATGACCCAGAAAGACTGTGCATTTTGACCTCCACAATCCAGTTAGTACTGGGTAATATGATACCTCTTGGTAAGACTGGTTGTTAGACTTTCGGGCCAATGCCTACCAGTAACGACTGTCAAAGATCTTTACATGACAAGCGGGACCAACGGCTTAACCTGCATTCCGGGTCACGGAGGAAGTTCGGTATGTTATAGGTGATCTATTCAAGGACCAACTTAGGCAAGCGCGATGATCGACCTGAGTGGCTGTTATTCTTTAGCCACGATTTCCTGTTTCCTGTGTCCTGTTCGAGTCCATGTTACACGCACTAAGGTATAATTTATTTTCTGCACTTATATATTGTATATATATTGTATTGTATATGTATATATGTGTATTGTATATTGTATTATATATTGTATATAATATTATAATTTTCTGCACTTCGGCCTATAATACACTGTGTCGTGGGGTCCAGTCTCTTCCCAAGTAAAGGTAACATGTTAGCTTTAACTGAACTAATTACAAAGGAAATAGAAAAAAAACATAGATAGTTTACAACCTGGATCAATCCCGTGGTACAGTTACGCAGAACTTGACGCGGGCGAAGCCGCGAGCATTAGCTAGTACAATATAAGAGCTTCGCCTTTTGACCTACATAAAGAACATCAAGCTCCATAAATAGATCTTCACTTGAAAAAGTCCTAGATCGAGTCCCAAGTCTCGACACTTCAACTTTTGATTAATAAATTCATGAGTTCTGAGCAAAGGAGTGAAATATCATTCCAAAACTACATCCATGATCACAATATAGATGCGAAAGTTACTCCGTCTGTGTGTCTGTCTAGTACTAAGAGATTTAACAGACTTAGATAGCGGACATTGGGAATATTTTCATACAAAAATGTTGATACCGAATCTTTTCAATTTTGACACACGAATGCTACATGACAAACGGGCGTATAGGTACCTGTGTCAATGACTCGTCGGTATTTTAATTTCGATAAGATAGAAACTAAGTAACTGCTGGTACTTACAGTTGTCTTTCAATTGTATTCCATGTTATTCAATTCTAATCAATTTTATTCAATGAATTTTAACTTAATTTTAATTTTGTGTCGATCTTTATTTATAACTTTTCAATTTTATCAATTCACCTATTTAATATAATTTTAGTATGTATATTTTTTACTTATGTTGTCATTTTGAAAAATTAATCGATTTTGTCATAATTCTGTTTTTACTGTTTCAAGTTTAATTTAATTGAATGTTGGCGCTTAGTAATTACTAAGTCAGCTCATCTTCCGAATTTATTGTTTTGTGCATGTGGTGTTTACCTATAAGTAATTGTTGCGCTGTTATTTAATTTTAAGAATGAATTATGTCGCTGTATCCAGTGTGAACAATTGTTGGTAGACCTATAATAAATAAATAAATAAACTTACTTATAGTATTCCCAAGTATGTCGTGTCGTGAGGTGCGTGATAAGGTAAAGGTTAAATAAAAGGCTTCATCGTTTAGTTCCATGTTAGGTATTCCATTTTAGTAGAATAGAATACTTCGTATAGTTTCTCGTTAGGGTTCCGATCGGGACCGTATTACTAAGACTCCACTGAATGTCTGTCTCTCACCAGGCTCTATCTCATGAACCGTGATAGCTAGACAGTTGAAATTTTCACAGATGATGTATTTTGGTTGCCGTTAGAACAACAAAAACTGAATAAAATAAATATTTAAGAGGGGCTTTCATACAAAAAACGTGATTTTTTTACCGTTTTGTCTAATGTCGTATGGATAATGGTACGAAACCCATCGTGCGCGAGTCCGACTCGCACTTGGCCGGTTTTCTTACTACTATTATATTTATGGATGGATGTTTACGATCTCGCGGGACAATTACCGAATTCTTTCTGATTCCTCTTGATTTACGGAACCCTAGAAATAAAGACTAATAAACCTTTAGAGACAGAAAATGTTTTAGTTTTCACATTTTGTATATTGCGAATCAGTGAGATTATTAACTTTTGAATTAATTTTATGAAACTAATCAGATGACAAGATTTATTTTTCACTTTCAATTAGATTTAGTTTTCTTCAATTTCAATTAAATATTTAAATTATCTTCTGGCTGATTGTTTTTGTGGAAGTTGTCAAATACCTTATTGCTTTGAGTATTAAAACTTTAATTTATCGTATTTTTTTCTTAAATAGCCATTCAAGACGTACCTATGTAATGTTTCTTTCTTTTTAAATTGTATTTCATCCCCAACCTATTCTTTAATCAATTACCCCAAACAATAGATAACAATGGAACCTGTACAGGCTGGCTATTTCGGTCCCACACATAATTGTTTCATTTCAATATCGCGGGGGCTTTCAATAATATCAGTTAGGTACCTACAAGAGAACTTTGTTATTTAGACCCCGAAAGGCTCGTGTACCGAATCCCAAGGGCATTTCAATATTATGATGGAATTATGACCACAATTCAACATTACTTTGTGATTTAAAAAGGGGCATATTACCTCATGTATTATTTTATTAACAATATTATTTGTAGAAATAGGTATTTACGGTTGTTTTCGCGGCTTTCTCCTGCAACTCGTAAGATTTTGTTTGGGAAGAATGGTTTTTAATGCTTTTCGTAAAACAATTAGCTACGGTTTATATTAATCGGGTTTCATTTGTGTATCTATGGATTAGTGAATGCATTAAAAAACCGGCCAAGTGCAAGTCGGACTCGCGCACGAAGGGTTCCGTACCATTATCTATACATTAGACAAAACGGAAAAAAAATCACGTTTGTTGTATGGGAGCCCCCCTTAAATATTAATTTTATTCTGTTTTTAGTATTTGTTGTTATAGCGGCAACAGAAATACATCATCTGTGAAAATTTCAACTGTCTAGCTGTCACGGTTCATGAGATACAGCCTAGTCACAGACAGACGGACAGACGGACGGACAGACGGACAGACAGCGAAGTCTTAGTAATAGGGTCCCGTTTTTACCCTTTGGGTATGGAACCCTAAAAAGTGTGTAAAATGGTCACTTTATTGCTAACTGTAATATTTTTTGAAAACCTGTGAATGAGAATCAAAATTTCACTAAAATTATTGATAGTCTCCAAAGATCATTTTCGAGTGACTGCACCGGATCAGGTAGTTCCCCTTACTGCCCCGCTGAAAGTTTCAACCCTGTATAATATGCTTACAACAACAACAACAACAACAACAGCCCATAACGTCCACTGCTGGACATAAGCATCTCCCATGATGGGTGGAATTTGCCGTACGTTGCTCCACGCTTGGCAGGCGGATTGGAGATCGCAGTGATGAAAGACTAACAGAAAACGCTGCTGCCCATTCTCTGGTCTACGGAGGCGCAAGGTGTTCTGCCTCAGACATTAGTCGCCTTATACGACACCCGTGAGTGTAATGGGTTGGTTCTATTCTACTCTGCCGGATACCACACGGTTAACTCAACTAATATGCTTAACTTGCGGATAATTATGATATCGTGATGCAGACTTTTCAGTTCTTCATTTGCGTCGTGATTTGTATAAGCGCTACACGAGAACATCTAGGTAAGAATTACAACAATTTGACTGTCTGCGATATCACAAAGTTGTTGCTATGACATATCCGTAGGAGTTCACAACACGTCGCGCGTTGCCTGGCGGAGATACACGTGGTTTTTGATTTCACTAGCTAACTTGAAAACAGTTTGCTTACTGTGACTGTTCACTGTTCCATTCTCATTAGCAAAGGAGCGCTAATTATAAATGAGCACGTTTTCGACAAGCAACTTGTTTGCAGCGTGCGACTGAAGTTATGGTATAGTTTGTTTGGCTGCTTAATGCGTGTTTGAAGCAGGTAGTCGGTGTGATCATCATCATTTCAGCCGAAAGACGTCCACTGCTGGACAAAGGCCTCCCCCAAGTGTCACCACATTGACTGGTCCCGTGCGACTAACATCCAGCGGATTCCCGCAATCTTCACCAGGTCATCGGTCCACCTAGTGGGAGGCGAGCAATGTGCCCTGCCCACTGCCACTTAAGTTTCGCAATTCTTCGGGCTACGTCGGTAACCTTGGTTCTCTTGCGGATGTCTTCATTTCTGATTTGATCGGAGTTAGTTTAGGAAACGTGGTTGCCCACAATGGGCCTCATCAGAAGGCTTAAAGGTGACTTTAAACTCCGAGTATAGCCCTCTCTATTGCCTTATACTACTATTGGGCGATACTCGGAGTTTCCTTGCGCGATCGATTCAGAAATGAAGACATCCGCTAGAGAACCAAGGTTACCGACGTAGCCCGTGGTTGCTCACAATGGGCCTCATCAGAAGGCTTAAAGTCACCTTTAAGCCTTCTGATGAGGCCCATTGTGAGCGACCACGTTTCGGTCCCGTATGTAATCACGGTGTGATGTAGATGTGTAATCAAGCGCTATATAACAATCACGTGTCACTATGTTCGTATAAGCCAATCTCCGAAACCACCCAACAGATTACAAGGACATTTCGTGAATGTGTACTGTTGATTCCGATAGGTGGCGCCGTGCAAAGTAGGGGTAGGTTGCTAAAATTGGAGCTTTATGGACCGTGAAAAGTTAATGTTATATTTTCATTTCATATTATCAAGAAGAAAATTTGAGGTTGTGAGAAGATTTTGTGATTTTATCCTCATCAGGGGCTCTTGTTGCTCGGGAGTCCCGTATCATTGACACGGCTTAGACGGCGGTAGCTATGCCCCGGGATAACATAATAAGAACGTGGTGGAAACTAAACGTGTGTACAAGCCACAAGATCCTCTTTCGGCCTACTCACAAACAACGTGAAAATGTAAACATGCATAAAATATAGAAAAACTTAGGTCATCGAACTCCACTTTAAATTGCATCTAGTGTACGTGACTTGATGACTTCATTGCAAGTGACGCTAATCGTGATATTTTTATTGCTTTATTGTGAGCGGCCATTATTATCTTGAATCGTTCACACCTCGGCACATGTTATTTGTGTTTTATTGCACATTACATACGGATGTTTAACCACTCTTATTGATTTTCCTCATGATGCATTTGTGGATTATGTGTAATAAATACGCCAAATAGGTACAAGATGAAAACGATAAACGACTAATTCGTATAGCTAGAGCCTTTGGGCTATAAAGCAGGGGCAAGGCTACCACGGTATCATCTTATTAGCAAAATTAGGAAAAAAAAATGTAATTTGTTAATGATTTGTAAAATTACAGACGCTATCCAATTATTAAGGGCTATATATCCCTTAAATGGCTTAGCATGATCCTCCGTTACGCCTAAAATACTGCCGCATTAATTTTGATGTGTGACGGAAACACGATTCCATAAACTTTTGTCGATAGAAAAAAAATCCAAAGTTACCTCCAAATCGAACAATAAACCGCTGGTATTCAAAAAGTACTTCAAACCTGACCATGAAACTTTGCATACTAACTGAACTAACTATAAAGCAGGTCTTACGTGTTTTTTTTTTTTCAGTCTAATCAATTGATTTTTTGTAAATCGCAAAAAACCACTGATTTCGCACTATTCGGCCGCAGTGACTGACGTAACAACCGCTTTGTAGTGCAAGCTGATTAGAACTTTATTTTAACAGTATTTCAAACGAAGTTTGAACCACCACAAATAGAGTTGCTAATTTTAGGGTTAGAAGGGCCTTAAATTTCACATAAAAAGTCTAATCTGTCTAACTCAGGATGCTCTAATTTTCTAGCTTGCTTCACTCGCTCTCGGGTTCTTTTTTTAGGGTGTAATGACAGGTTAGCTTCCGAGTTAGGGTGCTATTTTATTTGTTTTGTAATAAAACAATAGGCAAGCCATTTTCAATTACTTAGCTGCTGGCAGATAATTTAATATCCAAAGTTGCCAGTAACAGACTGCCTCGTTAGTTTGGTTGTTGCGTACGTGATTGCATAGTGCAGCTTCCTGGGGCCGTTTTGGGTCGTGAATTTGAAACAATTCTGATTGGAATCGTTGTGTTGCTCTGTCCATCATGACGTGAACGTGAAGTTGTTGTTTTTGTTTTTTGTGCAACTTGTGAGAGGCGTATGCTCTGTAGTGTAAGTATTCTTTCATAAGTAAGTAGTTATTTTACACCTGACATCAGAAACCTCATTGTAACTATAGTTGGTGCCAGTTAAAATGAGAATAGCGGTCATTGCCCTTTCCCTAATATCTCTTCGTACGAAGCAAAACAAATAAACCATGTATCGTTTTTCATTACAAAAAATGTTGAAAAATCACGATAGATGACGATTCCAGACTTGTACAGGTTTAATTTTAACACTTATTTCGCATTATTCGGCCCGCAGTGCCTGACGTAACAACCACTTTGGGATGCAAGCTGACTAGAAATTTATTCTAACAAAGAAAATGCCAGAGATATCATAACTGTTATGTAAGAGGACTAGCAGTAACAATTATTATATTAGACTAAGTATATTAAACTGTACCTACCTTATAATTATTATAATCAAAATGAATATATACCTACGTTACGTACTTATGTTGTGGTGTGATTTTGAAAGAGAGATTAAAAAGAGTGCTGAGGAGCTCCTAGCTAAATAATTACAACCGCTCGGGTCGAACTTCAGGTAAAGGGGACTACAGGAGCTAAACGCGAGTTTTCTAATTCAAAAAAGCATATGATTCACTGCAATACTCAAAACCAGAAAAACATATGATATTATTCAGGATATATATGCTAGTATGATAGTGTTTTGAAAACATAATACAACAAATTTTACTCGATAAAAAAAATCACGAACTTATTTCTAAAAATTTATTTTAACCAGTAAAAACAATACTAAAATACATGAGATCATTCTGTTTTTTTGACAAATAATTCTACAAACAACATATTAGCATGACAGTGTTTTATTTTTGTAGTCCAATCAATAGATTTATTGTAAATCGCAACAAAAAAAAAAACACTCATTTCGCACTATTCGGCCCGCAGTGACTGACGTAACAACCACTTTCTGATGCAAGCTGATTAGAACTTTATTCTAACAGGATTTCAAAAGAAGTTTGAACCTACAAAAATAGACTTGCTAATTTAGCTCCTGCCCGCGTAGCATGACCATTGTAGAAACGAAAGAGAATCGACAAATCTTTTGTTCATCCGCCATTGAATCGACAAAATGACAGATACTTAAACAAAGGATTTGACGATTCTCTTTCGTCTCTACGGTGGTCATACTACGCGGGCTATAGTCGCCTTAAACCGCGTTTGCCTAGGACGGACTTACATAGCGAGTTTTAACTCCATGCCTAGGAGAGCACGTTAAGCCGTTGGTCCCGGCTGTCATTTGTAGATCTTTGACAGTCGTTACAGGTACTCAGTGGCCCGAAAATGTGACACCCAGTCTTACCAAGGGGTACCGTAACGCAGTTGTAACTGGGTTGTGGTGGTCAGATAAGCAGTCGCTCCATGTAAATACTGGTATTCAACTGCATTCGGTTAGACTGGTAGCCGACTCCAATAGCGTTGGGAAAAGGCTAGGCAGATGATGATCATTATCATCATCATCAGCCTATAAATGTTCGCACTGCTGGGACACAGGCCTCCTCTCTATGAGAGGGAATGGGCTGTAATCCACCACGCAAGCCCAGTGTGGATCGGTAGATGTCACATGTCTTCGAACTTTTTGGTTCTAGGACATGCCGGTTTCCTCAGGATGTTTTCCTTCACCGTTTTGAGAGCAGCGGTGATGATATAAATTACACAAAGTGATGCGCCTGCCGTGCAGAGCCGTGTGGTATCCGGCAGAGTAGAATAGAACCAACCCATTACACTCACGGGTGTCGTATAAGGCGACTAATGTCTGAGGCAGAACATCTTGCGCCTCCGTAGACCAGAGAATAGGCAGCAGCGTTTTCTGTTAGTCTTTCTTCACTGCGATCTCCAATCCGCCTGCCAAGCGTGGAGATTACGGCAAATTCCTCCCATCATGGGAGAGGCTTATGTCCAGCAGTGGACGTTACGGGCTGTTGTTGTCGTTGTTTTGTGATGCGCCTGCCTGGGTTCGAACCCACGACTTACTGTTCGTAACCGCCACCACTGGGCCACCGCAGCTCTTGATGATGATAGTTTACTCTATTTAGCTAAGTCACTTTCATCATCTTCCTAGCCTATAATATCTTATCTACAGACCTTTACTAACTGAACGTAGATCAAAGTTCAACGCAACCAAGCGTCAAATTACAGTTTATAAGCACTAAAGAGTACTAAAGTACTAACAACAGCTGTAGGTACCAAGATAATTGGAAACTGCGTATGAGTGGCGCGAGCCAAGGGTTAACAACGCCATCTATCGAATTATACATGTACAATCACAGTACAATTCTATAAAATTGGAGATAAACTTGAATTAATGTCAATAAAACTATTTTTAAAGATACAAAGATTTTATCATTTACAACCTTAGATTAAAAAATGTCCAGATTGATAGTAGGCCACTGAGAATTAAAGCCAAAAACACGCGGGACCAATTTCCCGCGTCGTACGATCCATACGTCAGTCGCCTAGGAACGTTCCCCGCGTAAACTACGTCACGAGTCCGTGTTTTGATATTTTAAAATGAAGGTTTGTGTTGTGAAATGGTGTAGAAATCACACTAAAAAAAGGAATGTGCCACTATTATATCATTTCACAAGTAAGTATTCAATTTCACTTTGTATTTCTTTGTTACCGCATTTTAAACTTATGTAAACAAAAAGTATAATTTGACATTACTGTCACGCCATATTTATTGAGTGTTGCCAGGGGCATAATTTTTTTTACCCATTATTTGTAACTTTTAAAAATCTTTTCAGAACGAGAAATTATAAAAGAGATTTATTTACTTAAACGATGTTTTTTTTTTATAAATGTAAAAGCTTTGGCTCAATTACTGAATTCTAAACGCTTTGTCCATTGCCTTAAAGTCTCATTTAGAGTCAGAGTCAGATTAAGAGTCACACTAACTAATGGCCGGGTCCAGACTGGTGTAACGCGAATGTAACGATTACGTTTAATTCATGTCAACAATGGGGACGGCACACGAACTCAAAGCGAATTGAAAACGCGAATACTGCGTGCGCCTTTGTGTTCGCGCAAAAACCGACAGCCGATGGATCAACCGCGAGCGTTACATGTAATGCTCGCGGTGCCGTCCACACCTAGAATTTGCGTTACATTACACGGTGGATTCGCGTTACATTACGCTAGTCTGGACCCGGCTTAACGGTCGGACTCGGTCAGGTTTGGTCAGACTCGGTCAGACTCGATCAGATTCAGTCAGACACCTTCAGAATCAGTCGGACTCGGTCAGACACGTTCAGACTCAGTCAGATTCGTATGGACTCGTTGAGACACGTTCAGGCTTGGTCAGATTTGGTCTAACTCGTTCAGACTCAGTATAATTCGGTCGAACTCGGTCAGACACGTTCAGACTTGAAAAAAAAACTAATCCTATTTGATAAAAGCAGCATTCATATGACATCGGATTTTTTACCGTCACAGTTACCGTTTGTGCTATTTCTACTTACTACCTATTTAAGTACACCAAAACAACAAACATTTAATTAACTTACAAGCAAATACTACAAAAAGTCGTAACATAATAATTTCTGATAAAGTCGCACATGACAAATTACACAAATTAAAGAAATAACGTTGAAAATCACCAACCGTAATGATAAAAAATCATGTCATTACTGTTGATGATATATTTTACGCTGAACGTAAAATAATGAAAATCTCCCACATTTATGGGTAATTCTCCGCCACTGGTATTACACGCACGTTGCACACAAACGCAAATCCGATACGTAATACACTCCCGAGCGCGGCGCTCACTCACACATTTATAAAAAAGTGGCTTCATTTAAAACGTTCCGTTTTGTTTCGAACACGGAATCTGGACATTTTTTAATCTAAGTTTACAACGTTATAAAACAAGTATTAATACCAGTTCCAATGAACAGAAACATCAATAATTATGAGGCAAAAAATCTTAGAGAAGCCGGCAACTGACCTTGACTGGTCTTGACTCGTTACTTCGCGTTGTGTTTATACATTGCCACTTGTGTCCTTTGTAGTGTTTGTTTTAATCTCGTTCCGCCATCAATGGACGTGCCTCAATGTTCTATAAACTTTGCTATAATACGTGTGATTGGTTTAACATCTCCGATCAAAAATTATGTTCTCAGTGTGTTGTAACTCGCGGTTGTCTGCGTTCAAACGAAGTGTTAGTTTATTATTATTTATCGATATTTAAACAGAATTTTGTTTTTCGGGTCAGTCTGTGTGACCGCATTGTTCTTGTAAACTTCTCTACAGTTTTTGATGCAGTTTTTACCACATTATAGAGATTTATACCGATAAGATTTTTTTTTTGCTGTCGCGAAATCCGTGTGAAGCAAGAGGTTGACTTGTTTAATAATAAAAAGTGAAATATGACGTGTGTTGCATACGTGATGAACAAATAATTAATAAGTAGGTACCTAGTGCGTGTCAAACTCAGTAAGTGGCGTATCAGCATATGTGTGGTTTGTTATTGTTGTTCTTATCTCTCCCTGATAAGTTCGCTGAGACAACAGTCAATGAAGATGTGAGTCAATGTCCTACTTACTAATAGTATTTTTTATTTATTTTTATGATTTAATCTTCTAATATATAAAAATCTCGTGTCACAGTGTTTGTTATCAAACTCCTTCGAAACGGCTTGACCCATTTTTATGTTTTTATTTGTGTACCTAATTAATTGGTACTGGTAGGTCTGAGAATAAGGTCGTGGGCTGTTTTTTATATCCCTAGCTGTATTTTTATTCCCACCACGCGGGTAAAACCGCGGGGCGCAGCTTGTGTTGTTATACCGGAAGACTTTTTTATCAATTACCCAAAATAAATGGGTATATTACTTCGATCAATCGTATATTAGGTGAAAGGACTAGAAGCTTATGGCATACCTAGTTTTTTTTTTCTGCATTACATGGATACCTACGTATTATAACAAGTTTTGTTTATAGCTTGCTTTTATAGAGTTTTAATGCACAACAGTTGGTTCTATGCGGGAGTCCATAAGTCACTAAAACTATCGACTCAACCCAAGTAGGTGATATTTTACGATAAACAGTTTGTGAATCTGTTTTTGTGTGATAATTATTTCAAACTCTTTATTTAGCTTTAGAAAAGTCTCACCTAAAAAAACGTGTTAACAATTTTCGTCAGAGGTTTTTGTCGTTGCGGTTGTCGATTTATTTTGCTGTATGGTATTTTTTTAGCCGTGTGGTATCAGGCAGAGTAGAATAGAACCAACCCATTACACTCACGGGTGTCGTATAAGGCGACTTATGTCTGAGGCAGAACACCTTGCGCCTCCGTAGACCAGAGAATGGGCAGCAGCGTTTTCTGTTAGTCTTTCATCACTGCGATCTCCAACTCGCCTGCCAAGCGTGGAGATTTCGGCAAATTCCTCCCATCATGGGAGAGGCTTATGTCCAGCAGTGGATGTTATGGGCTGTTGTTGTTGTTGTTGTATTTTGATGCGTGGTCATAATATATCGGAGTTAACAATGCCATCTGAATTCTGTGAATGCAATCCTACTTCCTATTAATATGCTACTTCCTACTTAATATTATTATAAATGCGAAAGTTTGTGAGAATGTATGAATGTCTTGATGTTTCTTACTCTTTCACGCTAAAACTACTGACTGGTTTTAGATGAAATTGGACGCACAGATAGTTAATAACCTGGATTAACGCATAGGATAGAAAGCCGCACTGGAAAATAACCATGTAGCACTATCACCAAAGCGTTGCTAACCAATTTTGCTTACCAACATTTACTAAACGCGTACAATACTCAACATTGCGTTGTGTCTGTAAAGGCTGAAATACATCACATTGTTTGCTTTCAAAAAAGTGAAGAGTGTGGGTGTAATATACACTAAAACGGGATCACAGAAGCTTTGTCTCCTGGTGGAATAATAGATTTTTGTTGGAATTTATTTAGTACTAGTATGTTGGCAGCATTCATTGTAATGTATGTTTAGCATAATCTGTGTTCCGTTACCTTCAACTGACAGTGACAGCTATCACTTACGTCACTCTGATTTCATTTTTTTAATACTTGTTCTTGCACATTGTTCGCATCCATAAAATCATATTATATCATTTAAATCGACTCTGTAAAATCTACCAGAATATTGTTATCACACAAATAAAACTATTGGTGAAAGTATAATAAGTGCATTTCTTTCGTCATCATCGTACTATCCAATCCACTGCGGGGGTTCGTCTGATCCAACCTCAACAATTTTATG
The DNA here is from genome assembly GCA_905147715.2 of Xestia xanthographa. NCBI lineage: Eukaryota > Metazoa > Arthropoda > Insecta > Lepidoptera > Noctuidae > Xestia > Xestia xanthographa. Next base: position 3,598,372 of record LR990661.1, on the reverse strand, counting down.
GTAGTTAAGATTCGGTGGAGCTGCTAGATACAGAGTGCTGCTATTTAGGGGATATCTAATTGAGCCTGAGCCTAGCCAAAGCCAAACTTTGTACAGTCGCATCAAGTAACCACAAACTGTCAAATTGGATTTTGAACTTAACCGTAAACATTTTATGGTTTTAAATCATCTGGAGACACGTGACAGTTTGTGGTAACTTATTAAGCTAACGACTGTACATTAAACCAGAAAAGATATGCGCTTTGTTAAACTTCATATATTCCGAATTAATACGAACGTTGTCGTCTTATGACCGATGATACCTCTCACTCGTGTTTTGTTGTTACTTGCTCTCTGCGGAATATCTAATGCCGACTATACAACCGGAAGTTGTAATGAGTTTAATGTGGCATTCATAGACCGCAGTGCAAGTCGTGGCTATTGTGTACCTCGTACAATACATACGTGTGTGCGTGTAACATGATACAGTATTTTTGCACACTTGTCTCTTGTTGTATGACTAGACTAGTTCCTGTCCATCCTAGTCCGGGTGAATAATTTTATCTATCAGATGAGTCAGTAATCTCTACCAGGGGTTCCGAAACGTTTTCAGTTCGCGGCGCACTTACAGGTTTAATATTTTGCCTCGGCGTCCTAGCTAGTCGAAAAAACTGAGTTTTTATAATAGTGATAACACATAAGAATACATTTGAAAATCTGGCTTCCCATAAATAAGATATTGCAAGAGGAATGAGAATTCTTTGAGGTTTTGAATTTTAAATTCGATAATCTTTTTGAACCAATATCCGTAACTGGAACAAATCGTAACACGTGAACCTTGTTTTTTAAGACTGCTGGCACAAGAGTTCATGACTCTCTTTTTCTTATGAAGTGAATTCTGGTGGATATTGTGCATGGAAAGGATTTTTGGACAGATCATCTTCGGCAAAGTATTTAAATGAGCTTCGAAAGGTTTTCCGTGAAAATGGACGTTAACTCTTGTGAGACAACAAGCTCAAATGCTAGATTTAGAGAGATTCGTTTCCTGAGAATAGTAAACAAAAGTGCCTCACGCGCCATTCTTTACTCTTTACGGCGCGGCGCACTAACCCTTGATCTATACAAATAACTAAAACTTAAGTGTCGGTTTGTAATTTCAAAATAACAGCTTCTTGCTGAATTTGAAAGTATACACGAGACTTATAACAAAAAAAACATTTCTTTTCGTTTTTGTCTGTCTGTTTGTTCTAGGTAAATCCTCGAAACGGCTGGAAAGATTTTGATAGGAGTTAAACTGGCATATAGCTGATGGTATAGGTAGTAGTTTATGGGAAAGTAACTCTGGCTGTCAGTCTGTTACCTTTTCACACTTTCATGAACTAATGTGTGTCGATGTTTAAACAAGTAGGTAAACCATGACCTGGAAAAATGTTTATCCCGGTAGTAGGTACGTTTTGGTGGATTTCCGACTTCCATGTGGTCGAAGCAGCGGGCAAAAACAGGTCTATTATACATTATATCTGTCAAAGTATTGATTTATTATTGCTTTCTCAGAAGCATCTCAGTCTCTACAACTTCAATGGAACCAAAGACATTCACTATAGACGGGGCAAGACGAAGAAACTGACATTCCAATAACTTGTTACACCTTAGTAGCAAATTGATAAGTATCTCTCTATCGCTCAGCGATACTCGCTTGGTGGTCAAAATTCACGCCAAGAGACCCAGCGGTAATTTCTACCTAGAATGCGGATCTGAGTGCACATATTATTATGAATCAGAACAATTACTATAACTACTGGTTCATTGTTGCCGGGAAGGGAACAAGTGCGTAGCACGTGCAGTGTTGCGCAGGACAAGCCGCTCCGAGCGAGTGGTGCGATTAATCGCCCGTCGCACTCGCACACTCGTTTATAGCCCAACTACAAAACTATCGTAACTACATACTCGCTTCTCGCTGCTCGCCAACGCATTTCTAGTTTCCAGCTCTACTCGCTTCTCGCTCATCGTTGGCGGTGGGACATCTGCCTAATGTCACATGTAATAGTGGGCGAGCCTATTGCCATCAACCGGGTACAAATCCAGACTTCGCGGCTGATATTGAGATATTCCTGATGGAACACAAACTTTAGCATTTATAATATTAGTAAGAAGTAACTAAGACAAGCGTTTGTGCGGATGCGGACACAGGTGCACTCTCTCTGTCCTTATTCTCTTTGTCCGATGACACGACAATTCGGAGTGACTGATCACTCCGGATTGTCGTCTGATTGTCGTGAGGTGCGGGAACACTGGCTCAGTGTGCCCCTTAAAAAACCCAATAACAGTTTTCTCGAAAGGGAAATGGGCAGCAGCGTTTTCTGTTAGTCTTTCATCACTTCGATCTCCAATCCGTCTGCCAAGCGTGGAGATTACGGCAAATTCCTCCCATCATGGGAGAGGCTTATGTCCAGCAGTGGACGTTATGGGCTGTTGTTGTTGTTTGCTCGAACCCCACGATCAGCAGTGGCTTTGCGATCATGAGGTCAATGGGGCAGTAGCTTTAATAAGTGATCAGTACAAAGATTTGCTCTAAGGTGTCTTGGTGACACTATACCGTACCATCCCATGACCGTATCAGCCACGAATAGAAACATGGCACGGAATACTATGCCCATTAGTAGAACAGTCATCATACGCGGTTATAACCCAATATACACACATCAAAAGTGTCTAGGGATCAAGCATTTTTATGCGGATTTCTTGAGATTGAGATGTGGCTTTGTAATAAATTTATGATTTTATAAATTTATATGGATCCTTTTTGGTGCATTTCATAATTTGAATCAGGAACTCTCAATCAAATTCGAGTAAAAGATGAAAATAAGCTGTCAATATTTTCCCTATAAAAACATACAACGCATTGAAGACATTATTAGTGCTACTGTTTCCCTACTACTGATTAAAACCAACGTTATTATGGAGCGGCGACGTCATTTAAGCAGGGAAGAAATGCTCAGAGCCGTGGGAATGATAGAAGCTGGTTCCCGGCAACGTACTGTAGCTTTAGCTCTGAATACAAGTCAGAGTGTTATCAGTCGACTTTGGACACGTTACCGAAGCACTGGTACCGTGGCTGAGCGCCATGGAGGACGGTATCGCTGCACCACACGGAGACAAGACCGATACATTCAAATCTTAACTCGAAGAGCTCCAACAATAACCGCCATGATGTTAGCCGTGAGGCTTCATCACTCTTCAGGGAACTTAATTAGCGACCAAACAGTCAGAAACCGCTTGCATGAAGTGAACCTTCATTCCCGAAGACCGCTACGGGTACCACCTATAGCAATGCACAATCGTAGGATTCGATATCAATGGGCTCTTGAACACAGAAATTGGGCAGAAGAACAATGGCGTTTCGTGTGCTTTTCTGATGAGTCTCGTTTTGGTATGAGACCGGATACAAGACGTATACGACACTGGAGAACCCCTGGACGCCAACAGCGATTAAAATCCTGCCAGGAAGTCCATCCTTATAGTGGTGGAACCATCATGGTATGGGCGGGTATTTGGATCGGCGGAAGAACTGAGTTGATTTGGATCAGAGGCAACCTCAACGCTCAAATTTATGCTGAGACGATTGTATCAGACGTCATCGTTCCTCTACAAGTGCAAATCGGTCCCTTATTTCAGTTAATGCATGATAATGCACGACCGCACACCGCAAGAGTTGTAAGACAGACTCTCGCCGCAGCTAACATCAATGTCCTGCCCTGGCCTGCTCAGTCGCCAGACTTGAACCCGATTGAGCATGCATGGGATATGCTACAGAGAAGAGCTCTGCCGAATATGGAGGGTATCCAGTCGCAAGAAGACCTTTTTTTGTTGTTGCAACGAACATGGGCGGCCATTCCACAGCGTGATTTGGATGAACTCATTTTGAGTATGCCAAACCGATGTTCTTGTGTTGTTAGTGTTCGCGGTAGAAACACGGATTATTAATTGTTTAAGTTACCCAATAAAATTTTAAAGAAAACTGTGTTTTCAGTCATTTTTTCGAACTTTAATGTTAGTGGTTCAAATGTCAAAAATCCCTTTATTAGGAAAATGGCAAATTTCTTTATTAATGCAAAGGTGACTTGGTTTATCGTTACTGTGACAAACGAAAACACTTTATTTGATGAATCCTTAAAGAAAATTTTAATTAATATCAATCAGGAGAAAAGTTATTGCAAAAATATATGTTGATCCCTAGATACTTTTGATGTGTGTAGTTTAGAATATTTTTCGCCTGACTCGGTCATAGTATGATACAGTGTGTGAGCAGATTCTTCTAAGCGAGTTTTACTGGCTTTATTTACATCTTCTTCTTAGCGTATCGATGGCAAAAAGTTCTATGTTTAGCCCAAAATTCAGCCACGCGAACCTCGGTCACTGATGCAGTGAGTAGGTCATCAGGTGCGGGTGCGCAGGTGACAGGGCTGCGGTGCAAGATGGCTGCGGGGAGACTGCACCCTGTAGTCGATTGGCTAATCCTTTCACCACTATGGCAAATATGAATAAAATTCACATACTAAGGCGCTGTCAACACCAAAATCGCGCACATTCTATGGGAGTAAACGAGACTTCACTATTACTGGCCGGCCAGGTTTTAGAAGAAAATAATGAAAAAATATTGAAATAAAAAAAGTGGGGGTTTTATTACTCTTAAGCGGTTTAGGTATAAATATGTTGACGTCATGTTTTAATTGCAGACCGTTAATGATGATTTTAAGACCAATCTTTGCAATTATTTTCTACTGAGCCGATTTCGTCCAATTATGTATCGAGTCCGTCCAGGGTCTTTAAAATATGATGAATATTAACATTATGTTTTTTTGAAGTGCTAGAACAAATAGTTTTTCTTAAAAAAACTGCTTAAATAACATCAATTTCAACAAATTAGATGTTGTCAGCCCCTTATGTCTTAGTCAATTTGTTGTTCGTAAAGCGGCTAGTGTACTTTGGACTTCAGTCTCGAACTTTAGTTACCCAAAGTAAAAGTGCTAAACATGTTCTTCGAAAGTGAACTTTGGACAGGCTGGGTTTTATCTAGCGTTATAAATTATACAATTTATGGGAATAAACTGTATAATTTATAACGGTCAAAGTGCAGTTTGTATCTTCATATTGCGGCCAGAGAACATTGACCACGTTTGGTCTTTGGTCTTTATGATAAAAAAGTTGGTAAATCCGCGATACAATATCGTGGAGAAAATAATACTTTGGTCAGTCTTCTCGTGAGCACGACCTGTGGAACTTGGGTGCAAAGTTGAGGTAAGTCAATGATCTATTTTGATTTAAAATATTTTGTGCGCGAGAATGCTTGCTTCTTAACACTGATCTGATACCAATACTTTTATCATAACGAATACATTTCGTAAAAGTTTAATAGCTATACTAACAAATAAATGTTTAATCGTCGGTTAAGTGAAAAACATAGACTATTATATGCCGCTAGTTTTCCCAAGTGGGTGAACAGAGGTGTGTCTTTCATTTCGCCGGTACAACGCGTCATTAAAATTAATTAATTTAGTGATTGTTAACTATGTAATGAATGTTAATTGAGTGTGAATTTAGAAGCGATTTCATTATGTTTATGAATGTTACTTGGTATTTACCACATTTTTTTTCTCACTAACTGAAACTGAGAGGAAATATGGAGTCCTATTGCAGAGTTCCGGTGGGTAGAAATACCCATATTTTGTTATTAGATATAACCTACCTAATTTTGTTTTCGATTTTCGGCAATTTACGTCAGAACTATTCATTTCCGCTCGAACTCCAGTTGTTATCTTTACAAATTATCTTTATTACATTGGGAAACCAAGCAGATTACGTTCGGACGGTTGCATTATTTCGTTACCCCTTTTATTGAGTATCTTACTTCGTGACGGATAACTAATTAATGCAGCTGTCTGTACACAAGGTTCAACCAGTTTAAGTGTGCAGTTCTGTGGCGTTGCTTGTCAAGAACATTTCAAACTGTCAAACTTGGTACATTTAGTTTAGTCCTGCGTTTTCCCGCCTGCACAGATAAGTTTGTTAAGGCGAAATGCGTTCCAAAAAAGACGTTTTGACGCATTTCGGCTGCTCGCAAAATCAATTTTTGGCCTCAAAAAATACAAATTCGCTTAATTTTTTTTCATGATTATAAAAATTAAAGATATTCTTTAGTGAATTATGGGAGCCATAACACGATTGACATAATTTGGCTCGATACAAAAAAATCGCAACGTTTCCCTAAAATTTGCATTTTTATTCCGTCCATGAAGAGAAAAACCAGTTTTATTCGATTATAGTTAGAAGATTTTTAATAAAATTTCGTCTACACGTTCACTATTAAATACATTAGGGGATTATGGTTTTTTTTTTATTTAACAGAGCATATAGAATTTTAGAAAAAAAATATTTATAAAAAGCGTGCAATAAGTTAGCGTGCGGGCCGGTCATACCACCGCTCCCGTGCCCCGTCAGTTGTCCGCAGCGCGTCTTAGAGAGCAGTAGTGTACAACTTTTTTGCGCCCGCTGTCGTCGACTACTTAGGAGAATATTGTAACCCGCATTCTTAAAACTGAACGTACTACACAATCAATTATAAACCTTATGCCTTCAAACACAGCGTGTATTTACCATGCACCGTACTGCTTACCCACACTAAAACATCTGACGCTATCGTTGTGCTGTGCAAAAGCATAGGTATGCTAGTGATTGATTAAATTGGGAAGTTATCGTATCTTCCATATAATGGTGTACAAAAAAAAGTATGAGGTCCTGAGAATAATTAAATAAAAAATAATGTCCAGAATATAATATAATAATAAAAATAAAAAATATGTAGCTAAAAATATATATTATTAGGTTAATTAAAACAATAAAATATCCGTTTACGTTGGTTTAGGCTGTCATAGCCTATTGAAACAGTAATTAGTAGCACGAGGATAAGGCATATTATACGATAATTCAAAGCCAAAACACTCCTCAGATTTAACCTGAAATTTAAATAACTTACTTTACGAAAGTTGATTACGCATTTCAAATAATCAAAATACATTAAAAACATTATTTGACATCGATTTTCCAACCGGGTTAAAACGGTTGACAAATTGAAAAATAAAACTATAATAGCAATATTTAATTCGTCAATCGACATTGTCGATAGCCTACGGTAGTGGATCTGCACAAGGACATCACCAACTCGTCGCAAGAAGCAGCGGCCGTACTACGCGATGAATCGCGAAAACGATATTTCATTGAACGGATGAATCCGTTCAATGAAATATCGTTTTATGATTTTTACATTACTTGTTCTGTCTCTTAGCGACAAACTTAGGTAGTGGTTAAGGAGCAATGTATTTATTGCAAAAATAGTACAGTCGGTGTGTTAAATAGATAGATACTACACAATTATTACAAACTAGAAATTCGCTACTACTGGCCAGCGAAGTGCGGCAGAGCGGGAGGCCCCGCGCACCTGTTACCCGGCTGCGTCTGCTTCACCCCCTTGAAATCTACATGACCACGATACCATTTCGCCTTAAGGAGCAGGACATGCGACAGACTTTTTGTGTGCGACAGACAAAAATTCTGCGACAAATTTTGCATGACTGATGTGTTTGACTATTTTTTGTGGCGATCAGTAGAATCTTTTCCATCAGTAGATCTTAGATCTTATATTAGGTATTTATCTATGGGTCTTTGTTACCTGAAATACATGGTTTATTATTAAAATTGCATTTTCAATAGTCTTTGCTCTATAGTTCTAAGGTCAGCCGCGTAGTAAGTGAGCAAAGTGACACTATTCTATTTTGGATGAATGAGTTTCTATTTTGCATTCTAATACCAACGAATAATTCTAACGCTCACACAATTTGAGTCACAATAATAATAAATATTAATAGAACATTAATAGATAACTTTTGATTCAACCCAAATTGTTATTTATACGTATATTAATTACTAGCTGACGTCCCGCGGTTTCACCCGCGTAGTTGCGGTTCCCGTGGGAGTACGGGAATAAAATACAGCCTATAGCACTCACGAATAATGTAGCTTTCTACCAGTGAAACATTTTTTTAAATTGGTTCATTACTTCCGGAGATTACCCCCTACATACAAACTTACAAACAAATGTTACCTCTTTATAATATTATTATAGTATAGATAATATTAACTTGACATAATGTTTATTCGTGCAATTATTTATTTGAATAGATTCTATAGGTCAACATACTTAGTCTATTTAAAATTATATTTTGTATAAAATGATTACTTTGTTAACAATGGGCTTGTGTCCTGAAAAAATCTAATCAGTCCGTCATTTATATTATGAAAAAATATTTGACATGTATTTTTTCTTTTGTTACGTTAACCAAAATTGACGAAGATAGATTCAAAATTAAAAAAAAAAAAAAACTCAGGCCGTGCTATAATTTTTAGTGCGTTGTGACGTTACGAGCCACAGTGTGTAATTTCGCCTCAAAAGCGGACATCCTCTTTTTATAGCGGATTCCGATGGATATAACTGTTATACAGTATAATATGAAATACCAATTTAAATATATTACTTAATTTTAAAGTTACAATAGTTTTTTTGAAAGGTCAATGAACTTTGTCAAAATCTTTTTTTGTAGATATTTCCTAAAATAACAAACGCTCACCTTATTTAAAATTAACCATGAATTGAAAATTGTATATATAATGTCGTGTATAAATTACAAGTCTTTACTTTCCCTGGAACGCGAGTTAAAAATTTATTTTGAAATATTAGGAAATAAATTATATAAAATTTTCTATATGACATTAGCATTTTTTTTTACCAACGAAAAACACTCTCGTTATGTAGCTTCTTAAAGTAAAAAAATGGAACATTTTACGTACAGGACTTCAGAGTTATAACGTTTCTAAGTTTTTCATCAATTTCTATGGAAATAGGGTTGTCAAGCATGAGTTTACTATAAATAAGTAAACTCATGGAAAATGTATGTTATTGAAAAATCACACAATATCTACTAAGTAATAAATTTTCTAAACACGTTTTTAATATTGAACCTCCTCAAGATAATTTTTGAGTTTTTGAAAGAAAAAGGAGAAATAAACTGGACTTATTTGGTATGACATAAACAAAAAAAAAATTGAAATGAGAGTTTACGGGTTATCTTCAGTGTCTGAAATAATGAAAAAAATACGACGAAGCGCTTCGAGAAAAGGTATGTTTTGCCCTTGCAACAGTCCTACAAATACACAATAGTCCAATAATAAAAAAGCGCGCGAACTTGACACATCAGCCGACGCGCAATGCTGCAATCACACACATTATCGAGAGACTATCACTTTGATTTATACCACATAAATAAATATAAGAAGCCTTAAGTATTTTTTATTGAAATTGAAAAGAAGTCGGACGGAAACAAATAAAAGGAAACCATCAGGAGGTTCCTGGACACAGATGCAAAGGACTCACCGAATCATTTCTATCCATTATCAATCCCCTTATATCCAAGAAATAGGTAAATAACCTAATGATAAGTTTTTATATTATAAAAATAAGATATAGATATAGACATAATATTTTAGGAGTTTTAAGAGATCTTTTCTTTGACTTCTATCATCTACAAAACCTTAAAAAAAAAATAACGACCATCACTGAAATAAACCATCGACTTGAGTGACAACCCTAACTTAAAATTTTAAAATTTAATATCTCCGAAGTCCTATGTTTAAAACATTTAGTTTTTTTTGTCGAAGTAATAGTTACATCAACTAATAATTTGGCATTTAAAAAAAATGCTAATAATGCAGGACATGTCAGAAAAAAAATATGAACTAAATAACAGAAAAAAAATGTTTTCGCCCAAACCAGACGAGATTTTTTAACTTTTTTAATATTAATAGGTGCCTAAAATATGTTTAAATCATAACCAAAAACACCCAATGGAAAAAAACGATTACATACGGAAATAAAATGTTTCTATGGTTTTTATGGACTTTTTTCGATTTTCAAAATTTCTCGACTACTATGATAGATAACGACACCGGAGTTTTACTAGTAGATTTGTTCGATTAATACCTTTCTAAATAGCATATAAAACGAGCATGTCCGCTTTTGAGGCGAAATTATACACTGGAGCCCCCCCCCCGCTCTCGAGTTTTGATGCGTTTTATCTTTGTCAATATTCAATGATTTACAAAAAAACAAAAAATACGTGTCCATTATTTACCAATACTCTAACTGACGGACTAATAAACATCACGATGTGAGTTTTATAATATAGTTTTCCAGCGATTTATATCGTATTGTTTAGGATTTGATTTTGATACCAATGAAGGTGAACTTCACCCTTTGTGAATTTCATTGGTGTCATCTCAGATCAAAGAAATAGGCAGATAGAACGTGCGCGACAAACAAGGTGACGCCGGTTTTTATTTATGTGTGTGCGGCAGACAAGAGGGGCCGTGTAGGGACACGCGCGTCTGTGTGCGTTTACGGTTGCCAGATATTGAAAAATACTCCCATATTTTTATTCAGTTAAATTGTTCCCAAATATTGTACTACTATTTTTTTAAATTGAAAACGCGATTTTGCTTTATGGTTATACCCAGATAGCAAAAGCGTGTAGTATCTCACGATACTGATTGCATTGCAACTAATAATTCTAAAATTAAAAATATCACTAATGCAAGTATGGAAACCTTTAAAATGTAGTATGTCACATGGCAAAGGCTAATTGTTGCAAGTAAACACTAAAAGTAATAATAAAATACTTCATAAACCCCAATAAGTCTTGAAATATTAAAATTTTAAAGCGCAGTACACCGCGCGCGGGACGAAAAGTAAACGTACATCAAATAATAAAATAATCCAGCGGCGCGAGCGCGGCATATCCTTACAAGTACCAAATAGTTTAAAGGCATGCTCTCCGTCCCTCTTTCTCAAGCAAAAATACGAATACAACCCAGCGCGCGGGGGTGCCCTCCCGAGATCCGAAGTCTTTATGACCCGGACGGAACTAACTAGTGACCTCGTGTCATTACGACTGCGCAGGTGTATTGACGCAATTGATCGGTTTGTCCCGTGACGTGATCGGCGCTCGCGCCACTCGTAGTGATAATTTAGATCGCAGTGTTAGTGGACTGTTACTGTGATGTAGTATGTGTTAGTCAGCTGTTGTGAGGTTTTAAATACTGCATACTAATATGCATTTATAATTTAATAATGTTTTTGAGTTGCGTAGTACAATTAGTATCGTTAGTAATGCCGGAGATTAAAATATTCGTCATGAATTTAAATGCACCCTTTAGATACAATATTTCCTTATGCGCAATTACGTATGTATAAATTAATCGATATTTTTTATGCACAATACAAATTCCCCTAATTCAGGGTAATTTTCCCGTCATAAACTAGCAACACAGACGACTTACTGTTGAGGTTTTGTGTTTCAAGTGAGCCGAAAATATTTGATGGAAAATAAATACCAATACAATAAAAATAACAAGAGTTATCTGTGGAAAGATATTCCATCTTGTTTTCTTAGTTTTTGTGAACAACTTTTGCAGTGTAAAATCTTGTGTGTTAAACACACAAGACGGCATGTTTTGACCTAAAATGACAAATCACTAGTGACGTGTGAGCGAGACGATGTGTAGCTTGGTACTGTCGCGAGTTTGTATTTGCTTTTGATTTTGTATTTGCTTTGGTGGAACCACTCGCGTGTTCTGAGCGCTTTATCTGCCTGTTTCTTTGATCTGAGGGTGTCATACTCAAATCATTGGTGAAATTATTGCGATCATCACATAGTAAAACCACGTTTAGGTGACAGCTGTCAGTGTCACGTTAAAAAGTTGTCAGTGTCAATAGTAAATATGACAGTAACACGTTTTAAAAAAACGAAGTTTAGGTGATGGGTGGTGTGGTGTTCACTCGTACACTAGTTAGGGTTTAGATTAAAACCACCATATATCAGTGTGGTGTCTTTGTTCAGGGTTATACAATAAAACACTGTTTCCTCTGTTACTGAATACTCGTGCTGTCGCTTCGACTGTTCGAACTAGACTGAGAGTGCGGCGCATCCCCCGCACTCCCTCCACAGCGCGTCCGTCACCACAGCATGCATAACTCATTTATTAAACACCACAGGTGGCTCGCAGCAAACAATACAAAAGTAATAAGTAATGAGATAAGAGATAACCCACCTAACCTTTTTTTATTAACCTAACCTATTGTTCACAAGTACGACTTTAACTTTGACATCTTTCCATCGCTAGTTATTTTTGGAACGAGTAAGTTTAGTTTTACTCTTTCGGGAAGGAGTCGTGTTTTAGACTAGCTGATGCACACGGTTTCGCCCGCGTGAAGTTCGATAATTGTCCCACAGGATCACAATTACCGGGATAAATGTATCCTATGTGTTAATACAGGTTATAAACTATCTGTGTGCAAAATTTAATCCAAAACCGTTCAGTATTTTTTGCGTGAAAGATTAACAAACATCCATCCATACATCCATCCATCCATACATCCATACATCCATACTCACAAACATTCGCATTTATAATATTAGTAGGAAGTAGGACTAGCTCTTGTAAATAGAAAATCTTTGTAACAGATTCTTATGGAAGTGAATAATGAAAATCATTTAAATACATTCATTTCATTTTTTTTTTCTTTTTTTTTTGTTAATTTTTTTTTTAATTATTCAGTTTTAATTAAGTTCTTATATCTTGTTTTATAACGTTAATTGTTTGTGAAGGTGAACAACGTATATTTATACGTATAGTATCTACTCTATTCTGAATAATTTATAAGAATTTGTCTAGTATAATTTAACCTTGCTAATATGCCAAATAAAATCTAGTATTTATTCCCAAGGTAACAGTTTCAATAGACTGCAATATTTATGTCTAAATATATAATCTTATTGTTTATTATTCATTATGAGTCTGTTGCTTTCTGCTTCGAAAATGAGTTAGGTCCGGCGCACACTGGCGGCACGGCACGGCAGGTACGGGAACCTTCGGCTTTCCTACAATATAAGCGCAAACTAACGGTAGCTTTGCCGCGATATCCTTAAGGCCCTTCTAACCCTAAAATTAGTAACTCTATTTGTGGTGGTTCAAACTTCGTTTGAAATACTGTTAGATAACGTTCTAATCAGCTTGCACTACAAAGTGGTTGTTACGTCAGTCACTGCTGGCCGAATTTTTATTCTCTATAAAATCAAATTTTCGTCTTTTGGAAAGAACAAAAAACATAAGACCTGCTTTATAGTTAGTTCAGTTAGTATGCAAAGATTCATGATCTAATTTGAAGTACTTTTTGAATAGCAGCGGTTTATTGTTCGATTTGGAGGGAACTTTGTTTTTTTTTCTATCGAGAAAAGTTTATGGAATCGTGTTTTCGTCACACTACACACAAGTACTTAGCATTAATCCTCAACTTTACCATGTATTTATTTTAAAATGAATGTTGCAGTATTTGAGATGTAACGGAGGATCATGCTAAGCCATTTGAGGGAGTAGGTATAGGCCCGTATGTCCCCAGCCGTTCCCGAAGAGGAACAGTGCATTGTTATTCTAATTGTGTCTGAAATTGCGGGTATCTAAGAGCTACGGTTATGAACGACGCTAAGCTAATGATGACGTGTGCGGGGCACGGCCGAATAGTCTAGAGGGATGCCAATCGAGGCATTCTGAAAGCAGCACGGCATGCCTGAGCGGTTTTTTTTTTATATAAAAAAATGCCTCATTTACAACTTTATTGTCATACAATAAAATTATATTTTTTTTCATCACCTACATATTCCTTGGCATGCTGTGCCGTCAGTATGTGCCGAGCCTTATTGTATTAGTCGAAAGCGGTGAGATAGGTACAGTCGTGGTCTTTTCCGCCTGATCAGTTAATTTTTTTTTCGCTTAAATCATGTGGAGGGCACCGAGCCACGCCCCCTTAAAGTTTAGGCCTATTAGGAAAGCGTCAACTTTGGCGCGCAAAATAACAATAACTCTCGTTTGGCGTGCGTTGTGAGTGCGCTCGGCCGATCGGTATCTTTTCATTCATTATTTCTTTACAAAGCCAACGGGGCGGGGCTAAAGAGCGTTTCTATGTTGTAAGTGCAAGCAAAACTTAGCTTTATGGTGATCAGGCGGGAATGTCCTCGATAGTACAATAAACTCCTTCGATGTTCATCGTACATCACTCGAACTCGAGCAGATACTTTATTTTCTGTTATTTATTTCATCACTGCTTTTAAAACAAACATCATCTGCCTAGTCTTTTCTGGGGTCGGCTTCCAGTCTAACCGTATACAGCTGAATATCAGTATTTGACATGGAGCGACTGCCTATCTGACCTCCCTAACCCAGTTAGTACTGAGTAATACGATACCCTTTGGTTGTCAGGCTTTTTGGGCCACTGACTGTCAAACTGACCTGTATCACTGTCAAAGATCCATAAATAGTCTGGTAAATGAGTGCTCAAAAGGGGGGTGTGGTTGGAAAAGTCGAAAGCAGAAAATGTGACTTATGAACTTCGTTTGGACTAGTTAGAAGATAAACATATTAAAAGTCCTGACCCCTCCGAGGTGAGCCCGAGGGGGGGGGGGGCAAAGAAGGTCCCGTTTTTTGGTTTTTTGCTTATATCTCGAAAACGATGCGTCGTATAAAATTTTGTTGTACTACATAATAAAACCTCATAAAATTCTCTACAACTTTGTTTGTCACACTTTTTATCTATCTCCAATATTTAAAAAAAAAAAAAAAAAAAAAATCGTAAAAAAAAAAAATTGCCAAGTTGTAGAGAATTTTATCAGATTTCATTGTGTAGTACAACAAATATTCATGCGACACACCGTTTTCGAGATATAAACCAAAAACAAAGAACGGGACAGATTGTAGGAAAATTTAAAAAAAATTGATCGTTTTTCGGAACTCATACCAATTCAACGATAAGAGATAGATAAAAAATTTGAAAAGTAAAGTTGAAGAAAATTTTATGAGGTTTTATTATGTAGTACAACAAAATTTTGTACGACGCATCGTTTTCGAGATATAAGCAAAAAACCAAAAAACGGGACCTTCTTTGCCCCCCCCCCCTCGGGCTCACCTCGGAGGGGTCAGGACTTTTAATATGTTTATCTTCTAACTAGTCCAAACAAAGTTCATAAGTCACATTTTCTGCTTTCAACTTTTCCAACCACAATCATTCATTTACCAGACTAAAATGACAGCCGGGACCAACAGTTTAACGTGCTTTCCGTGGCACGGAGGAAACTTGGTATATAAGGTTGGTCACCCATCTACAGCCCAACCTAGGTAAGCACGGCTTAACCTAAAGATCGACCCGAGTGGCTGTTATTATTTACCCACAAGCTCCTCTGCTTTCAAAACAATGCAGGGAAAAAATTTAGACATGTGGCGTCCACCAGCCCTCATTGGGCCCTGGTAATACGAGTATGTTACACTTTCCCTGCACACTATCTGTTATGAATTGATTGGTATTATTTTAATTATTTAGTAGTATTATTATTTTGATTTCTCTTCGATGACATCTTGTCCCTAACAAATCACAGATTCTAAATTAATATGCATGTCTGCGCCCGCGTCTCTGTTCGTCAGTGTTGCATGTGAAAGTCAACACAAAGTAGTGGTTACGTGGGGTGTAGATGTAATTATTATTTTCTTTATTTATTCTACCCATATTGGTATTATTTTTTCGTTTACACTTTATGTATTTATTATTTTATCCGTGTCTGACCGTGACATCACTCTGGGCCCTATCAGAATACCAGCGCTGTGACGTTTTTTTTTTTAAATGTTACAGCACCATGCTGAGATACCTTTTGGCCTCGTACAGGACCAATTTCATTTCATTTTTTTTTTCTCTTTGTTTATTTTTTTTATTAGTTGTAAGTACTGTTAGTTTAACCATTTTAATTTGTGTGTTTTGTCCTGTGCGGGCTAATAAATGTTTTTTCTTTCTTTCTTTCTTTCTGGTGGTCTCTTCGATACCTGCAATTACAGTCACAATTAAAATAACAATGCACCGTACCCGATCGGGTAAGGCTCGGGACATACAGGTAGGTTCATAGGCCCATGCCTATGAATCTACCTGTATGTCCCGAGGGATTGGGCCATCCCAATCCCTCTTACAGGACCTGTGTCCCAGCAGTGGGATCGTTATAGGCTGATCATGCATACTTTACTGTCATACACTTGTGTTGTGTGCTGACCTTTTTGGAGGATAACACTATTATGGCGCGTGTGTGGATTTTAAATACTTACAACACAGACTCATTTAGTCTTCATGAATAAAATGAATCATTCCCCCTGCGTCGAATCCCTTTACGTCGACTCGTGAAACAAATGACATCTGTTTTAAAAAGTTTACGCTTGACCACGAGATTGGAAAAGTACACATATAACAAAAAGTGAAACGCTTTTATTTGCAAATAAATAGTAGATTTTACAACAAGTGCACAAAACGAACCATTTTTATCCGAGATTTTTAGCAGCCCGAGCCGAAGGCGAGGGCTGATAGTAATGTCGAGGATAAAAATGGTTTTGTGGACGAGTTATAAACTCTGCTTTTCACTTCTCATGCTCTGAAAGTGCTTGTTTGTGCAGGATATAGGCTGCACAAAATCGAATTTTGTAAACAAGGGCATTAATGTATCTACTCATAAATGTATCTATATTAAGGCAAAGAAAATGAGCCATACAGCCAAACGCAATAAGAAGTTCATAGAAAGAATTTGTTATTTTATAATATTTACTTTAATTTATTTGCCTTTTGTGTTTTTTAAGACATAAAAGATATAAAAAATTAAATTCAAGTACCAACGGTAGGTTATTTAATTAATTTAAGAAAATTATTATAAAAAAAGAATATTTAATAGTAGGCTGTATACGTCTGCAGCCCAAGTCTAATATCAATGTCGTAAGATTTCAAAAAAAGAAAGGGGCGGGAAACAGCTCTTGTTTTTGCGTGTTTATTAATTTCTTCAATTTATACTACTGTTTTATTTCCTCGCAATCGAAGTGAAAAGCAGAGTTTATAACTCGTCCACAAAACCATTTTTATCCTCGACATTACTATCAGGCTATCATGCTAGAAATCTCGGATAAAAATGGTTCGTTTTGTGCACTTGTTGTAAAATCTACTATTATTTTACACAAATTATACATTTAATATTTTAGGAGACAACAAGGCTATTCTATAGTAGATTGTATCATAAGGGAGCAAAATAATATTTTTACGGCGAGGGCGCTTTTTTGAATCTAGAGCAACGTGAGGGATTCTAGAGTAGAATCCCGAGCGTAGCGAGGGATTCTTTAATAGAATCCTGAACGTAGCGAGGGATTCAAAGTACGTCGCCCGAGCCAAAAATATATTTTGCGCCCGAGTGATACACTCTACTTTTCATCACCCACTATGAGAAAATAAAAGGCGCCTAATAATTTTAACCGACTTCAAAAAAGAGGAGGTAATTTGACTGTTTTTTTTTATGTATTTACACCGATTACGCTGATATTTATGAGCCGATTGACGTGATTATTCTTTAGTTTGATGCGGAATAGTTGCCATTTGGTCCTATAAAAATGTTACATAGTTTGGCCCAGTAGTTTTCATTTTATGAACATTTTTACTTCAGTCGTGTGGTCTAATTTCAACATCTAAAATAAATGCATATCTAATATTTGGATAGGATATTGCAACTAAAATTGGAAAAATGAAAAAACTTTTTTGCAAAAAATAAAACCGACTTCACAAAACACAAAAACGGTAAAAATAACTTTAGCTTCAGAAGTCGGTGACAAAAAAAAACTAAATTAATCAAACACAAGGTCACCGACTTCTGAAGATCTAAAGTTATTTTTCACTTTATTGTGTTTTTTATTCACTGTCACTTGAAGAACTCATTTTTCAAAGCAAAACCATGAATTTCTAACAATTCATGAAAATTGACGAAAACGCGGTCTGTAGTTCGCGCGTTTTTAATTTGATTTCTTTTTTTATTCAGTAAGCGCGGCTGGGCCGTCGTACCAGCCAGTCTTTATTCAAACAATATTTGCGTTCGATTTCTTTCGGCGCTGAACACTAAGATGTTCCAAATTCAAAAAGTGCGCCGCAAAGATAATTGCGGCGCACTTTTTGAATTTGGAACATCTATAAAGAGTATTAAAAACTCATTACTGCCCGCTAAAAGTTTCTTATAGAAAACACCACCTTTGGGTGCACTTAAAGGCGAACCAAGTCGTCCTTTTCGAATAGATGGGATGAAAAAATAATTTATCTAATTTATATCTAATATGTATTGACTGAAAACATCTTTTTGGCGACCAAAGTACGGCTTGCATACACTCAAAGGAGTCTACCTCATGTTCTGTGGTCTACCTACATATTGAACATAATAGAGAATATGCATAAATTTTCTTTTTTTATTTCGATATGGAATGTAAAAGTACTATAAAAATAATGACAAAAAGCGAAAAAAAAACATAAATCGGCCAAACAACACAAAAATTATAACCATTTAAACTTTTGTTTCTATCTCTTTCTAGATAAACGGAATTTAGTATGGATTTTGTACGTCGATGCAGTGAATGGCGTCATTTGCTGTATCGGATCTCTGTCTAATTAGCAGTTTCAAATGCTTATGACTTAGTTTTTTTTATAGATATTAAAAAAATAATTTCACTTTGCTATTGCTTTGTTAAGAGTGGTAAAAAAAAATCATGCATATAATATACCCTATTGAAATAAAGGTTAAACTAATTATCGAAATACCATCTTCAATAATTCAATTCATGGAAGTTTAATACTTTTTGTCTGTTTACTGCACAGATCTTGTGCAAAACGTATACGGAAAACAAAAGTCGTTTCGCCAAATGCGATCCCTCAGAGAGACTCCAGGCATAGCCTGTTCCATAGCTCGCCGAACGACCTTGAATGTATGGACCAGCCGAGCATTTCTGGCCCCGTAAGTCATAACAGGCAGGACGCACTGGTTTAAGACTACTCTTTAGGCTCTGTGGATTACGTGACGAGAAGACCAGAAGAAGTTTTCCAAATGCCCAGCTGCCCAGCGCAGCTGAATTCTTCTGTTAGTCTCCCTCTTCAAGTTGTTCTAACCAAACTGCAGAGTTTGGCCAAGGTAGACATATTCTGGCATTGCCAAAGTCCGAGGCCATGTGCTTTCATGGGCCTGGGAATGCGCCACCGCCATGCGGATCCTTACTGACGGTAGAAGGTATCGATCGGCGTCGAGTCGACTTTGAAGTACCTAGGACTCGTCGTCAACAGCCGGTGGAACTTCTACCAATATTTCTACATGGTAGCAGAGCGTGATTGCACCCTGAGACCAATGCGTATTGAATAATCAACTAGGCCATCCAGCATCTGCTGCAATTCGTGCAGCGATCCAGCCAACAAAAGTACTAGGCTAGCAGGAATTAAAGATGGTATCTGAATCACAAGTTAACTGTAACAATATTATACTGTAAGTAGTTACCTACACCTACTCAGATACCAGGAACGTAAAAATACACAACTCTTGAACTTATGCTAGCCTAGTACTTTTTGGTGGGTTATCAATGTATTATTTAAAATACGGATAACCGGATGAGCAAAATAACTTATTAATTAAAAAGCCGTATTTCGTTTTAAATGTGACTGTACTCTGTGACAGCCAAGTGACAGCTATGTCGAGGCGAAACAAAAGACAGTGCATCAAAACCAAGAAAAATCACAAGTCGACATAAAGGGATTCGACGCAGGGGGAATGATTCAATAAAATATCTTTAATATCGATCTATTCGTTCCGTTTCAATTATAAATTAATCATTGTGGGAAGTTGAGACGTTTTCTGTTATCAATTCAATCAATGGCGTTTAATACTACCACAAAATGGGTGAGAATGTTAGCTCTGAGCACCATCTGGAAGCTGCTGCTTATACATTGTCGCTATCATTTATTCGTTAGAAGGTTAGCTTCAACTGTTGGGGATGCGTCCAAAACTCAAAAACTCAAAAAAAAAAAAAACTCAAAACTCAAAGCATTTATTTCAATTAGACCATTACGGCACTTTTGAAAGTCAAAAATACAAAAAAGAAAATCAAAGCTACAGTCCCAGTCACAAGGCATAATAACTTGAGAAAGTACTGTAGTTGCCCATTCCCTAGCGTAGATCTCTATGGAGAAGAATGGGCAAGAAACTCCATGGACACTCTTTTAAAATCAAAATATTGTTACAAAATCTTGGTTACATCATTAATTTTGAGATTATACATAAATGTGAGAACGATGTAGAAAGACGTCCGCACTACGATCTCTAATAAACTAAATCAGACTCTACTGAACCCAAAGTACAAGTTAGTACGTTTGCACTAAAATATAGGTGTTACCAGATGTACAAATGGTGGTTTAGGCACAACTCATATTTTGCCTTTTTAGGGCTTCTTAACCTCGTAAGGCTCAGCCTAAATTTAGGTCTATATAGGTACAGTAAGCGTCAATAAGTTCAGAGGCACGCTAAGGATTGTATTGCTGTGAACGCACGGTCGAGCGTCCGTGCGTCTGTATGTGTAAGTGGTCTCAATACAGTACGCACACCACAGCCACAGAGTTCGCCCAATCGCATGTCGCGCGTCGAAACATAAGAATACGCAGCAAACCTTATTATTTGTGTCGCGACCTGTTCTTACCATTAGATAGCTAAAATTCACATCTATTTACCATGTGTTGATAGCTGTTGGGGTAATCAGTAGGAATCACGATCAAAGAGATCCGAGTTCGAATCCTGTTAACAACGTGGGGTTTTTGTTTAGTTATTAGTTCATTATTAATTTTTTAAAAGAATAAGTTAAATATTAGTAAAAAAAACATAGTATTATTATTCAACTATTTATTTATTACTAGCTATTGCCCGCGGCTTCGCCCGCGTGAAGTTCGGTAACTGTCCCACTGGATCATACTAAAGGGATAATAGTGTCCTCCATGTTAATCCAGGTTATAAACTATCTATGTGCCACATTTCATAATCATCACAATTATTATTATCACAATCACCATCACTATCACAACCGCCATCATTATCACAATCTCCATCACTACCACTATCACAATCACCATCACCATCACCATCACCATCACAATCACCATCAAAATAACTATCACAATCACCATCATCGTTATCACAATAATTATCATCGTAATCACAGTCATTATCACACTCACCATCACAATCACCATCACAATCACCATCACAATCACCATCACAATCACCATCACAATCATCATCACAATCACCATCACAAGCACCATCACAATCACCATCACAATCACCATCACCATCACAATCACCATCACAATCACCATCACAATCACCATCACAATCACCATCACAATCACCATCACAATCACCATCACAATCACCATCACAATCACCATCACAATCACCATCACAATCACCATCACAATCACCATCACCATCACAATCACCATCACAATCACCATCACAATCACCATCACAATCACCATCACAATCACCATCACAATCACCATCACAATCACCATCACAATCACCATCACAATTACCATCACAATCACCATCACAGTCACCATCGCTATCACCATCACAATCACCACCACTCTCAGAATAACTATCACAATCATCATCACCATCACAATCATCATCAAAATCAGTATCACAATCACCATCATCGTTATCACAAACATTATCATCGTAATCACAATCGCTATCATCATTATAACAATCACTATCATTGTAATCACAACCATTATCATCGTATTCACAATCATCATCATCACAATCTCCATCCTCGTCATCACAATCATTATAATCGTAATCACAATCATTATCATCGTAATCCCAATCACAATCATCTTAATTACAATCATCATGATCACAATCGCCATCACTATCTCAACCACAATCATTATCACAATCACCATCATTATCACAATCACCAACACTATCACAATCAAAATCACAATCACCATCACCATCACAATCACCATCACCATCACAATTACCATCACAATCACTACCTTCGTTATCACAATCATTATCATAATAATCACAATAATCTACATCATTATAACAATCACCATCACTGTCACAATCACAATCACAATCACTATCGCTATCACCATTACAATCACTACCACTTTCACAATCACCATCACCATCACAATCACCATCAAAATCACTATCACAATCACCATCATCGTTATCACAATCATTATCATCGTAATCACAATCATTATCATCTTAATCACAATCATCATCATCACAATCTCCGTTCTCGTTATCGCAACCATCGCTATCACCATCACAATCACCGACACTATCACAATCACCGTCACTGTCACAATCACCATTACAATCACAATCACTATCACAATCACCATCATCGTTATCACACTTATTATCATTGTAATTACAATCATTATCATCGTTATCACAATCATCATAATCACAATCATCATCATCGTAATCCCAATCATTATCATCGTAATCAAAATCATCATCATCACAATCATCGTCATCATTATCACAATCATCATCATCGTAATCACAATCATTATCATCTGGATCTCAAAATAAATGCCATTTTCGTAATCAGCACCCCTGATAATCTCGGTATCGATACCCATATTGATTTTTAGACATTTTAACCCCATCGCACCCGAACAGGGAATGGTAGTATTTCAGGTCTGCCACATTAAATCTTAAAATCGTTGTTTTTGTAATACACCCGACCCAATTCACCATAAAAATAATAACTATGTTGAATTTCAGGCTTTGTTACCCCATTTCCCCCTTTAGGGGTTGAATTCTGAAAAAAAAACTGAAACACAAACGTTAATTCAATTATCGATAGGAGTACTCTTGTTAAGTTTCGAATAAAGTAGTCTAACTAATCTTATTTCCCCACGTAATCTTTGGACTCCCGTTCCAACCCTTAAGGGGGTGAATTTTGAAAAATCCTTTCTTAATGCACCCCTAAACCTCATAAAGAACCTTTGTGCCAAATTTGGAATCTCTAGACTCAGCGGTTTGGGCTGTGCATTGATTTTTATACTTTGCCACCCCATTTCCCCCTTTTAGGGGTTGAATTCTGAAAAAACCTGAAACCCGTTTTTACTCATTTATTAATAGGAGCACTCCTGTGAAGTTTCGAATAAAATAGTCTAACTAATCTTGTTTTACCCATACAAACTTTAGATTCCCGTTTAATCCCCTTAGGGGCGAATTTTGAAAAATCCTTTCTTATTGCACCCCTAGACTACATAAGGAACCTACTTGCCAAATTTGGAATCTCTAGACTCAGCGGTTTGGGCTGTGCATTGATTTTTATACTTTGCCACCCCATTTCCCCCTCTTAGGGGTTGAATTCTGAAAAAACCTGAAACCCGTTCCTACTCATTTATCAATAGGAGCACTCCTGTGAAGTTTCGAACGAAATAGTCTAACTAATCTTGTTTTCCCATACAAACTTTGGAGCCTCGTTTAACCCCTTAAGGGGATGAATTTTGAAAAATCCTTTCTTAGTGCACCCCTAGACCACATAAGGAACCTACTTGCCAAATTTGGAATCTTTAGACCCAGCGGTTTGGGCTGTGCGTTGATAGATGAGTCAGTCAGTCAGTCAGTCAATCAGTCAGTCAGTCAGTCAGTCAGTTTCTTCTTTTATATATTTAGATTTTAGCTGTTCGGTGTTGGAAGATGGAAATAAAAAAGTCGTGGTGAATGATAACAGAAATGTTTATTCGTTTTATTATTATATTATACTATATAAAGCTCGATTACCACTCACTGACTGACTGACTGACTCACTGACATAATTGTTCTCCCAGATGGTGGATGGGGAGGTGGGTATATTTTGACAGATTCGTAAACAAGTGACTCTCGCGAGTATGCGAAATGTGCCAAACCTCCCCTTTTCGCCCCCCTTCTCACCCCCCCCCTATCGTATCTCGGAAACCAAGGGAATTGGAACGTTTTTTTTTTCAGATTCATATAGAGGAGGCTCGGGAAAGTAAAAACGAGTTTTCAAAATTGCCCCCCTTGCCCCCCTTTTCACCCCCTTTAGGCAGATCTCGGAAGTTGAGAGACTCGGAACTTTTTTTTTTTCAGATTCATATAAAGGGGCAACGCGTTAGTCAAAATAATTTTTCAAAACTCCCCACTCTCCCCCCCTTCACCCCTCCCCCCATCGTATCTCGGAAACTAGGACACGTAGCGGCTTTTTGATTTTTACTATAAATTATTATTGAGGAGCGTTTAAATTTGTATATGGAGGGTATCCTCCCCTCCCCAACCTCCCCTAAAATTGAAAGGGCTGTAACTTCATAACGATTCGAGGTAGCCATTGGGTGTTTGAACAAATATTATAGTAGGCGTCGAAACCTGTCCGGTGGTGATAGGTTCTGAGTGGAGCGAACCTGAGAGACCGAGTGGAGTGGAGGGGGGAGGTGGCGAGCGAAGCGAGCCGGCGACCTCCGCAGCGTAACGAAGGTTGAGTGGGTGAAGCGTAACTCAGGGCGACGACAAGTAAACTTTAGGGTAGTGTTTTTTTAATGGGTTTTTAAAATGTTTTAGGGGTTCTTAAGGGTTTTCATACTGATTTAGGGGTAGTTGTAACGGTTTTTCCAATTATTTTAAAGATTCCTATGGATTCTCAAAATTTTATGATGGTAAGGAATACTTCTCAAGAACACGACAACACGCGAGCTGCGCGCAGCTCGCGCACCCACGCAAATACTAGTTATACTATATAAAGCTCGATTACCACTCACTGACTGACTGACTGACTCACTGACATAATTGTTCTCCCAGATGGTGGATGGGGAGGTGGGTATATTTTGACAGATTCGTAAACAAGTAACTCCCGCGAGTATGGGAAAAGTGCCAAACCTCCCCTTTTCACCCCCCTTCCTCCCCCTCCCTATCGTATCTCGGAAACAAAGAGACTCGTATCTTTTGTTTTTTACGGATTCGTATAAAGGAAGCTCGGAGAAGTAAAAACCAGTTTTCAAAGTTGACCCCTTTGCCCCCCTTCTCACCCCCTTTAGGCGGATCTCGAAAATTAAGAGACTTGGAACATTTTTTTTTTCAGATTCATATGAAGGGGTAATGCATTAGTCAATATCTTTTTTCAAAACTCACCCCTCTCACCCCCTTCACCCCCACTTCACCCCTTTTTTTACTACTGAAAAATCTTTTGATTCTTACCTAAAACTATTGAGGGGCGTTGAAATTTGTATACGGAGGGTATCCTCCCCTCCCCAACCTCCCCTAAAATTGAAAGGGCTGTAACTTCGTAACGGTTAGAGATAGCCATTATGTGTTTGAACAAATATTATAGTAGGCGTCGAAACCTGTCTGGTGGTGGTAAATCCCGAGAGGAGCGAACCTGCGAGACCGAGTGGAGAGAAGGGGGGAGGTGGCGAGCGAAGCGAGCCGGCAACCTCCGTAGCGTAACGAAGGTCGAGTGGGTGAAGCGTAACTCAGGGGCGACGACAAGCAACTTTAGGGTTATGTTTTTTTTAATGGGTCTCAGTTTTTAAAGTAAGGTTTTTTACTTTTATATTATTAGGTTTTTTTTTTAAAATCTATTTTATAATGTTTTAGGGGTTCTTAAGGGTTTTCATACTGATTTAGGGGTAGTTGTAACGGTTTTCCCAATTATTTTAAGGATTCTTATGGATTCTCAAAATTTTATGATGGTGAGGAATACTTCTCAAGAACACGACAACACGCGAGCTGCGCGCAGCTCGCGCACCCACGCAAATACTAGTTTATTTATAAAATTAACAAACTTTCATGATAATTGTAACGTCACATTCCTACCTAGATGTAAAAAAAGTTCTCTTGTAACCGATCATAAGATTTTTTATTTATAATTCATAAATATAATACTCACATTAGTCCGGTTTCTTCAGATATTTGCCACTTATATGCAGCACGATAATATTTACTAATATTATCGTGCCCTCGCCTCAATATCAATATTTGCCTGCATTTTGAGAAATACCAACAACAATTTTATTTATTTATTTATTTATTTAAGCTTTATTTAATTCCATACAAATAAACATTAACAATTATTAAAAAATATATAAACACTAGTTAACAATTATCATCAGCAATAAATAGATATTCAAATCAATAATTAATTTCCTTAAATTACTAATAACAACAATCGGTTACTGATAACATCAAATTAATAAGTACATTAATCATAAATAATAACAATAAATAATAAATTTGAATTAAATTAACAATAACTGACAATAATCATCAACAATTTATAAATCAATAAATTATTCGATTATTTATTTATATTATATAAAACTACAAGACCACTCACTGACTCACTCATTGACATGTCGTTTCTCGGAATGGGTGAGAGATGGGTTAGAGGAATGTTTAGGAAAAATGTAGAGTACCATAGAGTGAGTAGAGGAAAATTATAGAGGAGATTCAAATCCAAGATGGCGGGCGAGTCCATTTCCGGTTTCGGTGGGGAAAACACTTGGACGAGTTTCGACTCATAGGTCCTATTTAAAATCTAGATTGATTTAGAAAAAAGGTAAAAAAAAAAAAAAAAACAAGATGGCGGCTGCGCTGGGACGTTTTGAAATCTTCGACTTTTTGCACTAAACTTTGACGAATTGTTTTGTTCTACCGATTTCAAAAGTTGGCAACACCAATTGCACCGATCGGTGGCATATATCCTTGAGATTTCAGGAAAATTGTGACTGTTCAGAAAAACAAAATGGCGAACAGTATGGCGGCCATCTTGTAAAAAGTTGTAGTTTTAAACTTTTTTCAAATCCATTTTTAGGGTAGTTGGCAACATCCAACGGGTTCGAATTGTACCGAGCGGTTGTGTGTTTTGTTGAAGAATGTTGCCTGGTTTGAAAAATTTCCCCATTTTTAAGGTAGTTTCGCAGATTGTCCGCAAAAACATGAAAAGTAGAAATAACCACATTTTGAATAAAAACTTTGACTAGCTGGCAACATTGGGGTCCCCCAAATGACATTTGACCATTTTGGTTCGTTTTAGTTGGCAACCCCAAAAAATATTGATTTTTTTAATTTTTGAGACTTTTTGACTTTGGCGAGTTCTTTTGTTCTACCAAACTCAAAAGGTGGCAACATCGCGCACACCGGTCGGTAGCCTATATCCTTGGAATTTCAGGAAAATTATGACTTTTCAGAAAAACAAGATGGCGGACGCTGTGGCGGCCATTTTGTAAAAACTTGAAATTTTGACTTTTTTCAAATCTATTTTTCGTGCAGTTGGCAACATCTGAAGGGTTCGAGCTGTACTGATTGGTTATGTGTTTTGTTGAAGAGTGTTGCCTGGTGCAAAAAAAATCCCTATTTCTAGGGTACTTTACCAGTTTTTCCCCGAAAACGTGAAAAGTAGAAATAACGATATTTTGAATGGAGACTTTGACTAGCCGGCAACATTGGGGTGCCCCAAATGACACTTGACCATTTTAATCACTTTGAGCTGGCAACCCCGAGAGCCATTGGGGTTTGAATTTTCGGGTCAGACCCGACTTTGGCGAGTTCTTTTGTTCTATCAAACTCAAAAGTTGGCAACACCACGTACACCGGTCGATAGCCTATATTCTTGAGATTTCAGGAAAATTATGACTTTTTAGAAAAACAAGATGGCGGACAGTGTGGCGGCCATCTTGTAAAAATGACAAAAAATCCCAATTTTCGACACGAGTAATGGGACAGCTGGCATCCCCCCACTGGATTGTGTTGTATGAACCGGTTGTGTGTATTGTCGAGGAGTGTTGTCTGGTGCAAAAATTCTCCCCTATTTTGGGGTAATTTTCCCAATCTTCCCTAAAAACATGAAAAATAGAAATAACGATATTTTGAATAGAGACTTTGATTAGTCGGCAACATTGGGGTGCCCAAAATGACTTTTGACCATTTTCATCACTCTCAGCTGGCAACCCCGAGAGCCATTGGGGTTTGAATTTTCGAGTCAGACCCGACTTTGGCGAGTTCTTTTGTTCTACCAAACTCAAAAGTTGGCAACACCAAGTACACTGATCGGTAGCCTATATCCTTGAGATTTTGAGAAAATTATGACATTTCAGAAAAACAAGATGGCGGACAGTGTGGCGGCCATCTTGTTGAAATGACGAAAAATCCCAATTTTCGACACAATAAATGTTACAGTTGGCATCCCCCGACTGGATTGTGTTGTATGAACTGGTTGTGTGTATTGCCGAGGAGTGTTGCCTGGTGCAAAACTTCTCCCCACTTTTGGGGTAATTTTGACCAAAAACATGAAAAGTAGAAATTACGTTATTTTAAATGGAAATTTTGCATAACCACCAAGAATGGGGTGCCCGAAATAACTTTTGACCATTTTCATCACTCTCAGCTGGCAACCCCGAGAGCCATTCGCGCTTGAATTTTCGGGTCGGACCCGACTTTGGCGAGTTCTTTTGTTTTACCAAAGTCAACGTACAGCCACCGTGTTTTTACTGACAGGTAGCTTATATCCTGTTTACTTTAGAAAAATTGTGACATTTTAGAAATTCAATATGGCGGCTGTGCCACTTCCGGTTTCCAAAACCTTGTCCGATTGGGGTCGTTCAAGCGGTTCATCCCACTGAGGGGTATTAGTTTGTAATGGTTTTTTGGATTAGTAAACAAGAAACTTCCACGTGCGGGGTAAAAGTGCCAAACTCCACCTTTTTCCTCCCCTTCTCCCCCTCTTCCTATCTCGTTACTCGGAAACTAAGAGACCCATGTTCTGTTTTTTTACGGATTCGTATAGAGGAGGCTTGGTAAAAAAGTAAAAACCATTTTTTAAAGTTGTCCCCCTTGACCCCCTTCTCTACCCCTGTAGGCGTATCTCGAAAAATAAGGGGCCATGTTTTTTTTTTTTTTAGGTTCATAAAAAGAGGCCCAGAGTTAATAAAACTAATTTTTCAATACCCTCTCTCCCCCACTTGAGCCCCTCTCTCCACCCCTTTTTATACAACTGAAAAATCTTTTGATTTTTACCTAAAACTATTGAGGGGCGTTGAAATTTGTATACCTTCCCCTCCCCACCCCAACCTCCCCTAAAATTGAAAAAGCTGTAACTTCATAACGGTTAGAGATAGCAATTAGGTGTTTAAACAAATTATATAGTAGGCGTCGAAACTTGTCCGGTCTCCGATGGTGGTACGGCAACGATAGCTTTCTGATGGTGGTCCTGAATGGAGCAAACGGATTCGTATAAAGGAGGCTTGGAAAAGTAAAAACCAGTTTTCAAAGTTGCCGCCCTTCTCCCCCCCTTTAGGCGGATCTCGGAAGTTAGGGGACTTCGAACTTTTTTTTTCAGATTCGTATAAAGGGGCAATGCGGTAGTCAACATCATTTTTCAAAATCATTTCCCCCCCCTCTCCCCACCTTCACCCCCCCCCCTCCTCTGAAACCCTTTTTTACTACTGATTAAGTTTTCATTCTTAGCTAAAACTATTGAGGGGCGTTGAAATTTCTATACCTTCCCCTCCCCACCCCAACCTCCCCTAAAATTGAAAGAGCTGTAACTTCATAACGGTTAGAGATAGCAATAAGGTATTTGAACTAATTATATAGTAGGCGTCGAAACTTGTCCGGTTTCCGGTGGTGGTACGGTAACGATAGCTTTCGGATGGTAGGTAGGTCCTGAATGGAGCAAACCTGCGAGACCGAGTGGAGCGAAGGGGGAGGTGGCGAGCGAAGCGAGCCGGCGACCTCCGTTGCCTAACCAAGGTTGAGAGGGTTAAGCGTAACTCAGAGGTGACTATGTATATTCGGAAAAAATATTTTATCAAAAAAAGAAAGGGCTGTAACTTCCATAACGGTTACAGATAGCTATTAGGTGTTTGAACAAATATTATAGTAGGCGTCGAAACCTGTCCGGTGGTGGTACCGGTAAAGCGAAGGGAGGAGCGAGCGAGCGTAGCGAGCCGGCGACCGCCGCAGCGTAGGGATAAGGTCACGATAGATTTCCGGTGGTAGGTGGGTCCTGAGTGGAGCGAAGGGGGGAGGTGGCGAGCGAAGCGAGCCGGCGACCTCCGTAGTCGTTTTGCTACGGAGGTCGCCGGCTCGCTTAGCTTGCCACCTGTTTTTTTCACGCGACCTTTGGTTAAGTGGGAGAAACATAACTCAGAGATGACTATGTACATACGGAAAAAATACTTTGAATTCTAATTTTAAATTTCGCGCCACTCCAAAACGCTCCGCAACTAACTATATAAGTACTACACACGCATACGCATTCGTATTGATTCTGACCTAAAACTATTGATGGGCACTGAAATTTTGAATACCCTACCCTCCCCTCCCCTCCCCAACCTCCCCTAAAATTGAAAGGGCTGTAACTTTATTACGGTTAGACATAAACATTAGGTGTTGGAACAAATATAATAACAGGCGTCGACACCTGTCTGGTGGTGGCAGAGATAAGTTCACGATAGCTTTCCGGTGGTAGGTACAACAAGCAAACTTTAGGGTAAAGTTTTTTTTAATGGGAAAATGTCTAAGTTTTTAAATAACATTTTAGATTGTTTAAGGGAATCTTATGGGTTCTTAGACTGCTTCATAATAATTTAGGGGTTTCTTAGGGCTTTAGGTTTAGGGTTTTTATACAGCTGTAAAGGTAAAGGTACTCAAAATGTTTAAAGAGTTCAATAATTTTTTATAAAAGCTTCAAACGGAGTTAGCTAACGGATTTTCCAATTCATTTAAGGATTACTATGGATTCTCAAAATTTTATAAGGGTAAGGAATACTTCTCAATAACACGAAACCGAACCGAACCGAATAGAATGATATATATGTTACGGGCAACGTGACTAACTGGCCATTATTAATAAGGACCGGCCATTATTAATAGTGCCCAAGAGCGATGGGCAAAGTGATTAATTTATCACTTTGACCGGCCATTATTAATAATGCCCGTCGGCCCGTGGTCTATGTAATAAGTCAGTGTTTGAGATAGCATCATTGTGTTCTTTAATACTTGCCCAGCATAGGTCGACCACCATGATTGGTCCGAATTAGTATTACAACTATATGCCCCAGAAGTCCGAATTTGGGACATGAGGAGCGTAGGCCGAAGGCCGGCGGAGCTCCGACGACATTGCTGACGGGAGATAGGGCGGCAGCTTTTTTTTTTAGACCACCCGATCCGACCATCTGTTTAGTGTAATTTCTATTTTTACATGATGACAGTGTTTGATACGTAATATTTTTTCAAAATAAAAGTAGGTAACTACTTATGTTATTACATTTTTAACTGTTTATTTTTTAACTACTATGTTCAATAGTTTATTTTTTGTTATCTTTTCATGAACATTTTGTAAGTTTAATTTCATTTAATAAACAAAAAGACTACAGTTCACCTATTTTATTACTTTGCCCAAGATAGGGTGGGCATTATTCATAATGGCCGGGAAAAGTGATTAATCATGCTGTTTTAATTACATTGCCCAATTGAGTCGGGCATTATGAATACAGACTGGCCATTATTAATAGTGCCCGAACTTATCAAAACAGCTTCATCAAGTGGAAACCTTTCCGGTCCTTTTGGGCTATAATTGGCTTTCAATATAGTTTGAAAAGTGGAAGACTTTATATGGTTCTTTTAGGGTTCTAATTGACATTTTTACTACATTTAGGGGTTTTAAAAGTGAAACATCTACAAGGACAAGCACGCGAGGTGCTTGCACCTCGCGCAACACGCAAATACTAGTTATACTATATAAAGCTCGATTACCACTCACTGACTGACTGACTGACTCACTGACATAATTGTTCTCCCAGATGGTGGATGGGGAGGTGGGTATATTTTGACAGATTCGTAAACAAGTGACTCTCGCGAGTATGGAAAAAGTGCCAAACCTCCCCTTTTCGCCCCCCTTCTCACCCCCCCCCTATCGTATCTCGGAAACCAAGGGATTTGGAACGTTTTTTTTTTCAGATTCATATAGAGGAGGCTCGGGAAAGTAAAAACGAGTTTTCAAAATTGCCCCCCTTGCCCCCCTTTTCACCCCCTTTAGGCAGATCTCGAAAGTTGAGAGACTCGGAACATTTTTTTTTTCAGATTCATATAAAGGGGCAACGCGTTAGTCAAAATAATTTTTCAAAACTCCCCACTCTCCCCCCCTTCACCCCTCCCCCCATCGTATCTCGGAAACTAGGACACGTAGCGGCTTTTTGATTTTTACTATAAATTATTATTGAGGAGCGTTTAAATTTGTATATGGAGGGTATCCTCCCCTCCCCAACCTCCCCTAAAATTGAAAGGGCTGTAACTTCATAACGATTCGAGGTAGCCATTGGGTGTTTGAACAAATATTATAGTAGGCGTCGAAACCAGTGTCCGGTGGTGATAGGTTCTGAGTGGAGCGAACCTGCGAGACCGAGTGGAGTGGAGGGGGGAGGTGGCGAGCGAAGCGAGCCGGCGACCTCCGCAGCGTAACGAAGGTTGAGTGGGTGAAGCGTAACTCAGGGCGACGACAAGTAAACTTTAGGGTAGTGTTTTTTTAATGGGTTTTTAAAATGTTTTAGGGGTTCTTAAGGGTTTTCATACTGATTTAGGGGTAGTTGTAACGGTTTTTCCAATTATTTTAAAGATTCCTATGGATTCTCAAAATTTTATGATGGTAAGGAATACTTCTCAAGAACACGACAACACGCGAGCTGCGGGCAGCTCGCGCACCCACGCAAATACTAGTTATATAATATCAATTAAAATCAACAAAAATCAATAATTAATTCCATCGAAATTACAACTAAGTATCAAAAATCATTAAATAATTCCCTCAAGTTAATAATAACAACAATCCTTAACATTAAAAATCAATAAATAGTTCGATAAAATTAATAACAAGAATAAACAATAATTTCATTAATAAACAATAATTTCAATAATTTAATTTCACTTGAAATAATAATTCGATGAAATTAAAAGTATAAGATATATAGCGCATTATTTTCAATATTATTTTTGTATGGACCCCTTTCGGGTAAAAGCCTCCTCCGAAGATTACCAATTCTCAAAAAAAATCTTAAAAATGTAATTCTTTTAGCTTTGGAGGGTTTTGGTCGATCTCTCCCGCGGTGACCAGCCGTACTGGGAGATTGAAGGAGAGAAGGGCTTTTTTGTTTCGTATACCAGAAATGGTTAATTATGTAATGTAACATTTATGTACTGTTTATTTACCCATAATAATCGAGTAAATGATTTGATTTTCGACTGTCGTTATGTTCGACTCTTATCGTTACGTATGTTCGACTCTTGCTATGCTATGTTCAGCTGTGATGACATCGCTTGGTTTTGGGGGGTATCCGTCTTTAATGTAGATTAGTTTAGGTTTTTGTATTATATAATTTTTCATATTGGTAGCTTTATTTTTCTTCGATGGTTGTTTGTTGTCTTGCTGAGGTGTTTGACCACTAAAGTGTGATGTCTCCGGAGATTCAGACAGATTCCTCTTACTTGGTTGGATACGCTTGTTGTTACTTAATACTATAAGTTTATCATATTTAATGAAGGCTGTATTGCCTGCCTCTTTTTCTTTCTTCATTTGAGCTTGTAGTTCCTTGCGCTTGTTTAAGACATCTATGGGGTAATCTTCATTTATACAGTAAGAAGTGTTACGTAGACATGAATAGTTTTTCAGAATCGTTAGTTTTAAGCCGACAGTAGTGAATGTTATTACAACTGGCCTAGTTTTTTCACCTTTCTTCCCTAGTCTTCTGACAGATTCAATGTGATTTCTGTCGCACTGCAATTTGAAGTAAGTGTTTATTATATCAATCATCATATTTTCTAGGTCGTCGTAGGATTTTTCGCACTCTTCTACGCCAAACATGACTAGGTTTTTGCGTCTAATATGTCTTTCTAAATAGTTTATTTTTGCACTTTGTTCGTCCACTGTTTTCTGCAATAGTTCATTTTTTTGTTCCAGAATGTTAAATTTCTCGTTGATATTAGTATTTATAGTGTTTTTTATATCTTCCTGCATTTTTAGCATATCTTGTTTTTGCTGCGTTATATCTTGGTGCATTTTTACCAACATTTGTTTTATTTCCTCCATAATGAACGTGACACCTAGTGATCTCTATGAGAAGTATTAGGCACGATTTAGCCTGTTGTATTGACGTAAGCGCTCGAGTAAAGTTAAATTATTAATTCACTGGAGTAAACTGACAGATGCTAATGTCACTTTGTAAAATAATGTTGCCACATTTATTGTAATAGTGAAGTGATGCGTTCCGTTCGTTGTGATTCAGCTCATTCACACAAAGTCAATAGGAACATTTTAATTATAAAAAGTAATTAATTGTAATCATAAATTCTATCAGAGACGATGTACACGAATTATTGGGCTGGACATTATTGGGTCGGGCATTATTGCCTCCCTACGTGACGGACGCGGGACGCCACCCGCGCGGCCATCTTGTTTTGCTTGTCTTTCATTCGGCTTCTAACCTTTAGGACTTTAGAGGTTAAACAAAACTAAGCTGGGAAATTTCTTATTAAAATAAATAAAATAATGTGATTTGATTTAGAACGTAAAGAATGAATGAGCGAGTGATTGATGTCAATCTTCTTGTCACCACACTATTTTCTTTTCATAAAAAAATGGTAACACCGTAAACGTCAGATTACTCCAGTGAATTAATAAGTAGACTTTAGATCGAAGTTGCGTTATATATGATAGCAAGAGGTTTCAGCGGAGGACGCTAGGTGGCAGCAGTGAGCGTTATACTTAGATCCCGGTAGATGGCGCTAGCACTGACCAAGTTTTGCTGTTTCGTTCAAAAGATAGTCTCATCGGTGCTTGCTCACTTGTTTGGCTTGGTTGTTGCAACGCATATCAATAGATGGCGTTGTTAGTGTTGTCTTGTTAACGATTTTTCACTGGATCATTAACTCAAACTTTTGAGGTTATAGTTGCTGCTACTTTTTATTTATTCACTTTTTCGTATTTTGTTCAATATCTGTCTCTGTTATTCACTCACAAAATTAGTTTTTTGCACTAGATAAGTTTTATTTGATAATTTTTAAAGGGTTTTCAAGTCACTTTTTCAAGTCACTGGGTTGCAGCGTGTTTTTTCACTATTTTCACAGTTTTTTGGGTTATGCACTGAGTACTTCATATACTTCCGCTGTATTTATGCACTGTTTATATTATTATTCACTGTTTACTCCTTTTGGACCATTTAGTTATTTAAAAAGCTAATTGAAATACGAGAACGATGTAAACAGCAGCACTGTGGCGCCTCCCTCCCAACCAACAACAATACCGCTATCTATTAAACCACACGTCACTAACCAAATTTAACACAACCAAACGACAACGTTCATTTCGATCAAGTAAAATATTCATAAAACTCAAGTTTACCTCACAGAAATATAAATTCTTGACTTATTTTTCTATGATCTACCTTCTTCTAACTTTACGAAATGTGTGAACAAAGCGAGAATATTTTTCTGTCCCATTACTTCAAATCGAGTAAAAACTTACAAAAAGTCTAAAAGTAACAACGTGAGATTTGAACTCACGGCTTACTGATTCACTCTTAGATGTGGACGCGCCTAACCACTAGGCCATCTTGACTTATATTTCAATGTTGAAATTTTGGACTACATTTACTTGAAGATGACAATGTCTATTTTCTTGAAAGTAGAAGGTCGTAAGTCAAACTAAACGTCAAGCTATTGCTTTGTAAGATTGCCTATCGACTTTTGGTCGACACTGTACATTACGACCCAATGTACTAAAAATAGGTGCATGTAGTTGCGGCCCAGAATTTTGGTAAAATACAAAAGTGTTCAAATGTAATGCTTTAGCTAAGAATTTAGCTGGTTAATTTAGGGGGTATTTCTTATAACTAAAGTTACTTATTTCACGCAAAAAATTGTTGAAATAGCTTGTCCTATTTTTAGGTCACTGGGCTATAGTTTTATACATAATATTGGTTTGAATAAATTATAAACATTTCCGCAAAAGTTTGCAATACATTTCAGACATCATCATGTAATGATTGTATGGATATGAATAGATTTACTTAAATATCTCCACGATGCCACATGAGTAAGAAAACGGACGATGCTTCTGTTCACATGAGATGAAATGTCATATAGACAGATCCAAGAATCTTAAATGTCAAGTTGACATTGTCAAAATTAGAGATGCATTCATGGTTAATAATTTTTTGATGGCAGATTTAAATTGGCGGGATTATTTAAACCAAAAATTACGTTTAAATATCATGTCATAATTTTAGGTCGCTGGACCGTAATTTAATTTAAAAACTGTCTTGGGCCGGAGTGCCAAATTATTTTTGTCATTAAATTAGGTCAGTGGGCCTTACGAGGTTAATACGTTTTAAGTGAAATAATTACTCTAACTAATTCTACAGCTAATTTTAAAATAATACCTTATAACCGAATACATGTTCTGCGATTTAAATTCGGCGGTCTCTCCAGTCCTGGAGTCATAGCACTAGATGGCGCGCTCCTTCCTGTCTGCTCAGACTTCCGGTATCTCGGTTCACTCGTGCAAGGTGGTGGCGAAATAGATCGTAGTGTTAAGCACAGTATAGGGATCCTGACTGACTAAAAAAATATGATTCTGTTTAGTCCGTCAGTTAGATTATCGAAAAATATTGCATACGTGTTTTTGTTTTAACAAATTAATAAAAATTGACGAAGATAAATTGTATGTATTGTTTGTATTGTGTTGTATAAATTGTCAATTGTATTTTTCTTGTATATGGGTATTTTTGCCTGAAAGAAAACACATTTTTTTTTATAAAAAAAATGAATCGGGATAACGGCAAGAGAATTATGATGACCTTAAAATATTTTACACATATAACTTTACACATTTATTTAATTCTTATTTGCAAGTGTACCTTCTGTAGTTACTACAATATAAATAGTCTGTCTTTATATTATTATTCCGTCAGTAAATTACATCAAGCACCTATCTAATTATTATTCATTTGTCTCTTATTCTCAGACGAATCTTCGCAGCCACCGCAATACCTACCTAATCATCTTGAAGGATACATCAAGGGTAATGAACTGCTAACAAGATGCTGCTGACATTAGGACTGCTGGGTCTGATCACCCTCGTGTTACGGAGACTCCTAGCTGATGAAGAGAATACTCTGGACAAGTTGCCTGGGCCGCCGCGACGTCCAATCATTGGATGTGCGTTAGAATTCTTGAAGATAACTCCACGTAAGTACATTTATTTATTTATTAAAACTTTATGCACATAAGGTACGCACAAAGGCGGACTGAATGCCTTGGGCATTTTCTACCAGACTCACACGAGACACACTCATTCATTCATTTTTTTTTTTTTTACATTCTATCTTTTTTTGGTGTGATTAGCGGTCAATGACCTGTTTCCGATGTACCGCACTACTATTTTTTTCTGTCTCCTTTACTAATCGTAATATAACATCACGTGTTGATAATCCCTGAAAGGTGTACCTAATAGTACATCCACATTTCGCCGGTTATTTTTAAGTCCTATGTAATAGTGGGTGAGCCTATTGCCACCAACTGGGCAGCAATCCAAACTCCGTGGCTGCTACTGAGAAGTTCCTGATGGAAAAACCCAATAACACATGCTCAGCAGTCGCACTTACTAGAGCAATGAGCTGAGAGAGGTGAGTTTATAGTTGGTGCCAGTAAAGATGAGAATAGCGGTCATTGTCCTTTCCGTAATTTCTAAAAGAGCAACATCAACAAATGGTTTCCTTGTAATTTTGGAAGCTGACTGTACTGTACAAAAAACAGTTGAAATTTATGGTTGACGAAACGGGATTCAATGTATGAAGATTAAAATAGTTACGAGTTGGCACACTTTTTCAATTGTTTCGCACGTCTTTTGTTTAGTTGTCGAAATGGGAAAGTTACGAGATGGGCCGGAGCCTCTCGTCGTACGAACCAAAACAAATAAACCATGTATCGTTTTTCATTACAAAAAATGTTGAAGATCACGATAGATGACGATTCAAGACTTGAACAGGCTTATTTTTGGTTTTCAAAGTTAAGAAGTTTAATAAATGTAGGTGGGACAATGACCGCTATTCTCATCTTAACTGGCACCAACTATAGTAGAAACTTT
This sequence comes from Xestia xanthographa, assembly GCA_905147715.2. Classification (NCBI taxonomy): domain Eukaryota; kingdom Metazoa; phylum Arthropoda; class Insecta; order Lepidoptera; family Noctuidae; genus Xestia; species Xestia xanthographa. The sequence continues at coordinate 3,560,173 of LR990661.1, read as the reverse complement.
ATTTCAGAATTATACCTACACTCACATAATATAGACCTAGGTACTCTCGTACTAGCCAAATAGTTATTAAAAAACGAAACTAGTATTTGATTACATAATATCATAAATTATGTTTTAGATTGAGAAAAACTAAAAAAATGAAATTCTAGTTTTCCCCCAATTAATTTAACATTCAGGCAAATGATTCATGAATTACTTAACTGATAGCTTTTATTTTCTTCAATGTTTCAGGATGAAAATCTTTTCGTGAGTCACTTATAATACTTCCATTAAAACGATTAGAGCTTCTAAATAATACATCGTACCTACCTTAGGTATGATGTATATTATTCAGAAGCTTTTTCCTAATTTTGCTGCAGGTTCATAATTGGTTTACCGCTAATAATTTAGTACTAAATGTGGAAAAAACAAAGTGCATAAGATTTGCTTTACCAAATGTCAAAAGTAGTGACTGTGACGTGGTATTGAATCAAGAGAAACTAGAATTTGTCGATAAAACGGTTTTTTTGCGAATGACGCTCGTCTCAAGGCTAACGCTGCAACGGCAACTGGCAACGGCTGAGCTCAGCAGCATATGCTGTTAGGAAAATCCGTCAATTTACAGATGTTGATACCGCGAGGCTGGTCTATTTTAGTTATTTTCATAGTATTATGTCATACGGTATTTTACTATGGGGACGGGCTGCAGACATCGAGTCTATATTTATTCTGCAGAAAAGAGCCATCAGAGCCATATATGAATTACGTAGACGCGATTCTCTAAGAGAACTGTTTAAGGAAATAAATATCATGACAGTACCTTGTCAATACATCTATGAGAATATCATGTACGTTAGGAAAAATCTGCATTTATTCAGTAAAAGAGGAGATAGACACCACTATAATACTAGAAATAGGGACCAACTAGTTCAGCCAGGTTTCAGGCTTGCTAAGGTAGATTTATCTTTCATGGGGTACTGTTTAAAATGTTACAATAAAATACCTCCCCACATTCTACAACTAAATGAGACGAAATTTAAATCTTGTATAAAACGCACACTATGTAGTCAAGCATATTATAAGTTAGGGGATTACATTAATGATAAAAATGCTTGGCTCAATGCTGGTCCTGCTCCACAACCATAGGGAAAAACTAATTGGGCAAATTATTGTGGTAGCTGCAGAAGATTGTAAAAATATCCTTGCTTTGTATAGACTCCATCTCTTAGTATTGTATAATTGCATATCTCATGTGTGAGTACCATGTACTGTAAAGCATTTGCATTTAGTTATCTTTCATTGACTTGAATATGCCTTGGTGGCTGAGAGAATGTCATGCTCACTCAAATGTCTCGCTGATGGTGGCGGGTGTGTCGGGTCATTTAGTTCCCTTCAATCTGGTTGAGTTGAATTGCGCCGATACGTGCGTCATGTTCGTGTACGGGCGCTGTCAGTTGGGACTGGTCATCTCTTAACTGCCATGGTTCATTTTAATTACCTACCTTATTTATACATTTTTGATTTAATGTTTTGCTCTGGCAGCCGTGTGGTATCCGGCAGAGTAGAATAGAACCAACCTATTACACTCACAGGTGTCGTATAAGGCGACTAATGTCTGAGGCAGAACATCTTGCGCCTCCGTAGACCAGAGAATGGGCAGCAGCGTTTTCTGTTAGTCTTTCATCACTGCGATCTCCAATCCGCTTGCCAAGCATGGAGATTACGGCAAATTCCTCCCATCATGGGAGAGGCTTATGTCCAGCAGTGGGCGATAAGGGCTGTTGTTGTTGTTGTTGTTGTTGTTGTCTGGACGCTCTTAATGTGTACGTCTTTCTACATCGTTCTCACATATATGTATAATCACAACATGAATGATGTAACCAAGATTTTGTAACAATATTTTGATTTAAAAGAGTGTCCATGGAGTTTCTTGCCCGTTCTTCTCCATCGAGATTTACGCTAGGGAATGGGCAACTACAGTACTTCTCAAGTTATTATGTCTTGTGACTGGGACTGTAGCTTTGTTTTTTTTTGTATTTTTGACATTCAAAAGTGCCGTAATGGTATAGAAATAAATGCTTTGAGTTTGAGTTTGAGTTTGAATTAGTTCAAAGATATTTTGATATTTCAGTAATATTCTATAATATCTTCTAACAAAAGCGGAAGTTTAGATAATAAACTTTACGTCATCCTTAATCGGAGGATTACAGGATGATGTAAAGTTAAACTTTACGTCATTCTGTAATCGGGTGGATTACAGGATGATGTAAAGTTAAACTTTACGTCATTCTGTAATCGGGTGGATTACAGGATGATGTCAAGTTAAATTTTACGTCATTCTGTAATCGGGTGGATTACAGGATGATGTAAAGTTAAATTTTACGTCATTCTGTAATCGGGTGGATTACAGGATGATGTAAAGTTAAATTTTACGTCATTCTGTAATCGGGTGGATTACAAGATGATGTAAAGTTAAACTTTACGTCATTCTGTAATCGGGTGGATTACAGGATGATGTAAAGTTAAACTTTACGTCATTCTGTAATCGGGAGGATTACAAGATGATGTAAAGTTTCCTCCTAACCCTCCCGGAGGTGGATTTCATCAGTTATGACAAAAGTAATATTAGAAAGGGCGAGCCTATTTATCATTAACTAGGCAGAATTTGTCAAAGTTTGTAAATATCACTGTATGACATGGACGGATGGACATCCTAGTCTGGATTTGTACCTGGTTGATGGCATTAGGGTCGCCGCCTATTACATGGGACTTACAGGCCAAATGTGGGTGTACTAGGTACACTTATTAGGTAACTAGGTAGGTCCATTTCTGCCTAGCACTTTGAGTATAACAGGCGTGATAGTATGTTATTGATGATAGAATGTCACCTCGTCCAGACCCCTAATAAGACATTCAAGAAACAGATTTTTAATAAACCGCTTTTTTTTTAGTGTTAATTACAGACGAAGGCGTTTTGGCTACAAATAAATAATTTCCCACGAGACCTTTTTAGTTGTAGATTAATTCGGGTACGTCTAAGAACGAATCATACATCTATGAATTTCATTAAAGCCTTCGCAAGTTGTAAAGCTGTAAGTTTTTATTTTATTCTTCCGAAAAGGAGACAGTTTTTTTTAGGCCCTCTTCGATGTTGCGGATATTCATCTTACTTACACCAAAAAAAAGTAACCATTTTATTCTAATAATAAACGAAAGATTACAATATAGAAACGAAACCGGAATCTTAAAATCATAACAAATAAGTTGTATTATGATATTTTTTTGCGAGTCAAATCATTCCTGTTGTGGTCAATGCCATTTGACGGAAAATACTTACGTAAATAGGGGCGTTTTTTCCGTTTACAAAAAAAAGTACGGTATCCATTGGTACTAATATCTGCTTTAATTAAAATATAATATAATATAAAAAGAAATAATATTAAACTGTGAGCTTTCTAATGCTATTTTAGGGGTTCCGCTAAAATCTTTTAGATGGTATAGAAAATCATCATGGCACGGAACGTTGTAAATTCGTCTTTTTGGTGGTTGACTGACAACTTCATTTGACATTTGACGTGTTATTGTTATTGTTTATTGTTAGATTCACGTTTTCATTTTCGAATTTCTCATCACTCCGGTTAGACATGGCTTAGCTAATATTACCACTGTAATCTAGAAATTATAAGGAAGAAATCTATATACGTTTCATTCATATCTGTATGTCTGTTACAATTTTATGTGGGTGACCTGTTCTCCAAACAAAAAAAATTGTCTCCTTTAAATTACAATTTTGAAAAATACAAAAAGGTTGAATAAAATATAGTACAAAGATAAAGGGATAAATATAATTAGGGTAAACATGCAATAAGCCGCACTAAGACACTGCGAAGCGTAGCTTATAAGCTACGAGCTACGTCGTAGCGAAGATTAAAAGCCACGAGCTACGTCGTGCACGCTACGAGAGGAAAGTGCTACGACAGTGATTACTTCGGCGCATACAATGTTGGTTGCAGTAGTATTTTAAGCTCTGTATCGTGTACATTTTGCCATAACTGTTTTATATAATGCTTCAACGAAAGCTAGCGGAAAAAAACTTAAAAAAAAAAACCGAAATGAAGACTGTACCAGTGGGGAAGGTTCCTATCAGATTCCCTTTGAAAAATGGCGCAGTATTCTATAGACAAATATTGCTTACCTCTTACAAAAATTGACCCTTTGGTACTGGACCGTATTGTTATTGATATCTAATCTAATACCTTTAAACGAGCAATTCTTGTATATATTATGTGTATACCTAGCACTTCGCCCGCGGCTTCATCTGCGAAAATAATTTATGTGCGATGTAGCACATTTAACTGCTGGTTTGATGAGGAGTAAAACCACTGATGAGCTGTTTGCTTCTTTATTTGGAGGAGTGTTTTCTTCTAGAGCTTGCCGACTACTGTGTCGGTCGAACAAAATGGCCCTATTTTTATACTGAATTTTCTTAATAACTGACCAATCAGAATCGATAAGAAATTTCCAAAAAACGCGGGAAAAACTAAAATGCAAGTAAAACAAGGCAAAAAAGCGGGAAAACAGTGTGCAAGGTACCTTACGCTAAGAAACTTGCAAACAATATTCGCGTTTTTACCAACTTTTTCTGTGTAAAACTATATGCTAACGAGCCCTATATATCAAAAACTATCACACAAAAATATAAAATCAACGAAAAACATGACATAATAAACTTATATACTCCTAACGCTAAGTCTACTATGTACACGAACAAAAATGCAAGAAAACTATTAAAATATAAACATAAGCTATTTGCAAACGTTTATATACTATACTATTAATGCCTATTTACTATCCTAGCGGTGCCTATGTACCCTATACACCTTTACACACCGCTATATCTATAGCTGTACACTGTCATTATCGTCTTGCACACAAAACACTAAAACTATGGGTTTATTTACCACTATATCACTTTATGTACTGTCCGTGCAGTGTCTATGTATCACTATAACTTTACACTATATATTGCACTGTCCCGCACAATTTATAACCTAAGTATTACTATTACTCGGTAAGGATGTAGATGACTAATGGTTTTTTTTAAATTGGTATGTAGTTCTTGAGTTAAATCGTAATAAACACACAAAACAAAAAATAAAATCTTTCCTCTTTATAATCTCTCTCTCTCTCTTTTTATCTCTCTCTCTTTTCCTTTTTTTTATAATTAATCTGAATCTCGGAAACGGCTCTAACGATTTTCATAAAATTTAGTATGCAAGGGGTTTCGGAGGCGATAAATTTAACTAGCTAGGTTTCATTTTTAGAATAAAAAACATACAGATATTCTGAATTAACCGTAGAGTGCGAGTATTTTCTATATTCAGCTCTATTTTTCTTAGCATGCTCTGTCCCACTCCTGCACAAAGGCCTCCCTCCACTTTTTCCATTTCTCGCAAACCCGCGTGTCCTCCTTCGAATTCTGACGGAATCTGTCCAGTTCGTCTCGCTATCTCCTTCGTGGCCTGGCGCGACTCCGCCTTACTGTGTCAGGGCATCAGTTCCCTGCTATTTTAGCCCACTGTTTCTGCGGCATGCGTCAGACATGTCCTGCCCAGTCCCATTAGAGTTAGGCAGCTTTTTGAGCCACGTCAGCTATTGGCGTTGAGGCGTTTTTACCGGGCATAATTACTTTACTTTAATTAAAACCTGTGTAAGAATTAAATTGCCCAAGGCTATAGTACTTTAATAACTCTTTGTTGAATACGTCAACAACTACAACCGTCCCAACTTTTCTAGACTTTCCTTTGTTGAATACGTAAACAACTACAACCGTCCCAAGAATTCTAGACTTTCAAACGTAAGTTTTCAACTCGCAAACAGTTATGAGTTTTAATGAAAACACGTTTTACACAGCACTTTAGCTTCAATTTGCGAGTAAACTCGTATAGAACTCGTTACAATTATTATTGTTTCTAGCACTGATAAAGAGATACCTAGATAAAGCAAGAGCACCTTCTTCGCGAGGCTGGCACATGCTTAACGTAGCTGCAGTCGCAGCAAGCTAATTTGTTTAAAACGGCTGAGTAATATAAATGATTTATTTATAAAATCTCTAATATTTACAAGACATAACAACTGAAGCAACTAAACATACCAAATAATATATAAATATATTTACCAATACTATAAATGCTAAGGGACGCACCCGTTTAAAAAAACGACGTTACAACTTTAAAACAACTCAAGAGCATAACTCTAGACATATAAAGAACAAAAACGTAGTCTATTTTGAGAGTGTTATGTTTGTATAGTAACTAATAGTGCTTATGATGTCATAGTAAGTAGTCAAAAAAATGGCACGACTGGTTTTCATAAGGATCGTGATACTTGCGTTATCTAGGTATATGTCTATATCTGTGGTTTCTAACGTTTAACTGCGGGGCAATCAACGCTCTCTTTAAATTTTCAGTAGGTACTTATTACTGCCATCTTTGTTTGTAGTTATGCAAACTTTAAATCCCCTTTGTAATTGCTTGTTTAACAGACCATGACGTCATAAAAACGCCATAAAAGCAAAAAAGCTGTAACTTTGATGTAGAATGTAGTGCAATTAAAACCGAACATAAAGGAGTCCACCCACTACACCGTACCATAATGGTATGGTGGTGATGGTATTCCTGATACGTTCATAACACGGTATGTGACCGTGCTATGAACGTATCAGACACGGAAATACGGTCATCATACGCGGTTATAACCAAATAACAAACGACAAAGAAAGTGCTTTCCGAGGCAAGGAGGTAGCTCGGTATATAATGAGCGGTCACCCATCCACATACGAACCTAGAAAAGCACGGCTTAACCTGAAAATTGACCCGAACGGCTGTTGTTATTAAGCTACGAGCTCTTCCCAATACAAAATAACATAACATCACGCCTGTAATCTCCGAAGGGTTAGGTTGAAGTGTACCCCATATAGTACACCCACATTTTGCAAATTAAGTTTGAAGTCCCTTGTAAAAGGGGGCGAGCCTATTGGCATCAAGCAGGCACGAATCCATACTCCATGGCTGCTACTGAGCAATTCCTGATGGCAAAACCTAATAACACTTTAACGACCCGGGAATTGAACCCAGGACCTAGCAGTCCTCGACTACTAGACCAACGAGGCAGTCAATATATCCTCCACCGAATGTTAGATCTATATTTTCTAATTTGTTGTTCACCGGGTTTCCTCCTAAATCCTGAAATTCACAAAATCTCTATCTTACAAATCTTTTAATTTAATATCCGATACTTTTTATTAACAGAATCCTCTCGCAGACGTTCACTAACACTTAATTGAGTGATCATTTTAACGTTAATTTTCCTGGGAAGTGTTTAATTTGATCAATCAAGGGTTTGTACGAATTTTGTTCGATTTTCGCTTTAACATTTTCAAGGGGTTTAATGGATAATTGTATTTTTTTCAGTTAATACACAATCTGAAATCACAAAATTTGAGCCACCAATTAGTTTCTTTCTGTAGTTGAAAATACACCTTTGCTACAGGACAAGAAGTACCTACTCGATTATTTTTCCTAGCCTGCTCTATCCCACTCCTGGGCGAAAGCCTGATCCACTCCTTCCACTTGTCGCGAACTCGCGCGTCCTCTTTCCAGTTCAGACGGAACTTGTCCAGTTCGTCCCGCCATCTCCTTCGTGGCCTTCCACGACCCCACCTCACGGTATCAGGGCACCACTTTCCTGCTATTTTGGCCCACAGTTGGTCTGGCATGCGGCAGACATGACCTGCCCAGACCCATTTGAGTTGAGCAGCCTTTTGAGCCACGTCAGCTATATTTGTCTTGGAGCGCAGTATTGTGCTTCGAACACGATCCATTAATTTAACACCTAGTATACTGCGCTCCATTGCTCGTTGGCAAACCTTTTTTTTTTTTTTTTTTTTCGGTTGGGAAATCGTCAAATAACTCCTCCCGCTCTGGGCGGAGCAGGAGGGAGTGTCAGACTTTTACTGACTAAAACCCATCCATGTTCCTTCATCGCCCTTTGTGTTCCGGGGCCACGGTATCTCTTTCGAACAGTCCCGCAACCCCGGCAGGCATCGGTCCCTACGGACCCCTTTCCTTTTGCTGACTCTCTTTGAGGCGCACGTGGAACACGAACGCGCCGTCGACACGGCCTGTCGTCATGAGACGGACGGACGGCGAGCTAGCCCATAGCCCACCGTCCACAGGCCCGCGCCTACGGTGGCCGGGGGTCACGTGGTGGTGGCCGGGGGCCACGTGGTGGTGGCCCCCGACGCCCGGGGCGTCTCCCGCGGCGGCCGGGACGTTGAGAGGTTCTTTCCCTCTCACGTTCCGCCACCTCCTTCTCTAGCATTACTGCTTCGCAGAAGGAGGTGACGGCGTCCCATTCCGTCTCGCTCCGGACCATGGTCCGCTCTCCCCCTTACCCCCCTACACAACACCAACACCTATTATACTGCGCTCCATTGCTCGTTGGCAAACCTTGAGTTTGAACTTCTGGATAGTAAAAGACCAAGTATCTGCACCATACGTTAGGTCGGGGAGAATACACATGTCCATAAGTTTACATTTCAGTGCCATAGGCAATTCACCCTTAAATAGGACTTGTAATTTGATGGTAAATCCACGAAAACTATGAAATAAATAAATTAAAAAATAAAACTTCCTGCGATCTATGTATTCACACTCCACTAAATACAGTCGTCTGAAACCGATCTTAGGCCCGGACTCCACCAAAGTGAAGACGAGCGGAGATCCATGAAGTGGGGAGGATAGGCGATGTGATTAAAGCTCCCAGCACACCGCACGCCGCTCGCAGCACGCTTTTGCTTGGCCGCCAAGCTCGGAGACCGACCTAAACAATTACGAGTCATCTACTCTCTTCTCTGCTTAACTGTTTCCACAATTGTTAAGTAGAGACAAAAAGTTTAAAAATACAACGCGTCTCCTCCCCTCTCGTCTCGTCTCAGTTTCGGTGGAGTCCGGCCCTAATGAGATTATATACATCATTTTAAATCTCTCATTTCATTTGTTTCAGGCGGGCTATTCCTGAAAATGCGGCAGTACCACAACGAGTTTGGCGACCGCTATGTCATAAAGATCATGAAGAGACGGATCCTGCACGTGTCTAACGTGAAGGACGTTGAGGTATGTATTGTTGGTCATCATGGTAGCTATACAATGTGATTCAGTCAACGGGTCGGTCAGTGTAAAAAAAACATGCGGGGCAGTCTTTGGGGACTGCCGATAGAAGCGAAAACTAAGTAACTTGTGAATTGTATCGTCGAGCTGGGTGCAATTTTTTTTTAAATGTATGTGTTAATTTTCTATTCCCCCCGGCCTCCCCACCCCTACCCCCTCCCCCCTCCCTCCTCAGGTCCCACCCCAGTACCCAGTGCCCCGCGCACGCTAAGTGGTGCTACGCCGTAACGGACGGCTACGAGTGCTACGAAAAGCGTACGTGACGGTCACGCGAGTTCCATGATTTTTATTCTCTCAAAAAGTGCTCAACGCGCCTAAACAAGATTTCACTTAAAAAATTAAAGTACATCCGTAAAATAATAATATCACAACATTTACACGACATAATGCATGAGATCTTATGGTTAGGTACATACATTTTTTTGCGTCAGTTTATAACGGAAATTAATGTACACGTTAAGTTACTCGATTTGTTTAAAAAATGGCCTTTTTAAAGAGATCTTAACCCCTGAGTTGGTTTCTTAATTTTTTCTCAGAGGTAGAGGAGAGAGGAAATTAATGTCTGCTCCACCAAAACATAATGATTGAAAAAAAACCGGCCAAGTGCGAGTCGGACTCGCGCACGAAGGGTTCCGTACCATTATTATCAAAAAGGGCAAAAAAATCACGTTTGTTGTATGGGAGCCCCCCTTAAATATTAATTTTATTCTGTTTTTAGTATTTGTTGTTATAGCGGCAACAGAAATACATCATCTGTGAAAATTTCAACTGTCTAGCTGTCACGGTTCATGAGATACAGCCTGGTGACAGACAGACGGACAGACGGACAGACGGACAGACAGACGGACAGACAGCGAAGTCTTAGTAATAGGGTTCCGTTTTTAGCTTTTGGGTACGGAACCCTAAAAAAGTCATTTACCTGGTTACTGTCCATTTACCTAGATCAGTAAATATTCATTCATAAATATGTTTGCGGTTATTATAGTAGGTAGCTAACCTCCAAGGTTATTAGGTAGAATAAACTGCAAGCTCCACAATTAAATATGATCTGTTAGACACACGTGTATGAGCATTCTGAAAACAATCAATCCCAATCAAAAGCTATTATAATAATTCCGGGATTTCAGATTCATTCGGTATTTACCATAATTGAAGTTTGTTCGGCACAATAGGCTAGTTTCCACCATCAATAAATTGCAAATCTATTCAGTCGATCAGTTATAGTATTGGAAAATAAAGGACATGTATTTTTTGTAAATCAATGAATATTGACAAAGATAAAACGCATCAAAACTCGAGAGTGGGGTCTCGTGACGTCACAACGCACTAAAAATTATAGCACGGTGTGACGTATTGAGAATTTTAATAGCGTCGTATTTTCGTCAATTTTGGTTTACGTAGCAAAAGAAAAAATATGTGTTAAATATTTTTTGATAATCTAACTCATCATCTGCCTAGCCTTTTCCCAAGTTTTATTGGGGTCGGCTTCCAGTCTAACCGGATGCATCTGAATACCAGTATTTTACATGGAGCGACTGCCTATCTGACCTCCACAACCCAGTTAGTAATGGGTAATACGATACTCAAACTCAAACTCAACTCAAACTCAAAGCAATAATTTCAATTAGACCATTACGGCACTTTTGAATGTCAAAAATACAAAAAAAAAAACAAAGCTACAGTCCCAGTCACAAGACAATAACTTGAGAAAGCACTGTAGTTGCCCATTCCCTAGCGTAGATCTCGATGGAGAAGAACGGGGAAGAAACTCCATGGACACTCTTTTAAATCAAAATATTGTTACAAAATCTTGGTTACATCATTCATGTTGAGATTATACATATATGTGAGAACGATGTAGAAAGACGTGCACATTAAGAGCGTCCAGAGCAAAATATTAAATCAAAAATGTATAAATAAAGTAGGTAATTAAAATGAACCGTGGCAGTTAAGAGATGACCAGTCCCAACTGACAGCGCCCGTACACGAACATGACGCATGTATCGGCGCCATTCAACTCAACCAGATTGAAGGGAACTAAATGATCCGACACACCCGCCACCATCAGCGAGACATTTGAGTGAGCATGACATTCTCTCAGCCACCAAGGCATATTCAAGTCAATGAAAGATAACTAAATGCAAATGCTTTACAGTACATGGTACTCACACATGAGCTATGCAATTATACAATACTAAGAGATGGAGTCTATACAAAGCAAGGATATTTTTACAATCTTCTGCAGCTACAATTTTTTCCCAATTAGTTTTCCCCTATGGTTGTGGAGCAGGACCAGCATTTTTATCATTAATGTAATCCCCTAACTTATAATATGCTTGACTACATAGTGTGCGTTTTATACAAGACTTTTTGGGCCACTGACTACGTGTAACGACTGCCAAAGATCACAAATGACAGCCGGGACCAGCAGCTTAACGTGCTTTCCGAGGCACGAAGGAAACTCGATATGTCACCCATCCACAGACCAACCTAGGCAAGCACGGCTTAACCTTAAGATCGACCCAAGTGGCTGTTATTACTTAGCCACGAGCTCCTCTATTTGATAATCTAACTGACAAACTAATTCGATTTTTTCAGGACTCAAGCCTATTCAAGCAAACCCGATAACTGGTTATTTCCGGAACTTCATCATTCTCCTACCATATCCCAATGTATTTGGGGTCGGTGCACCATGTCTTGTTCTGCCATATCACTACATATTATTAAACAAAGTCCTCCGCCAATTCTGTCTGTCTGTCTGTTCGCGATAAACTCAAAAACTACTACACCGATTTTCATGCTGTTTTCACCAATGGATAGAGTGGTTTTCGAGGAAGGTTTTAGTATATAATTTGTCAAGTTTTTGTATACATTGGCAAAATTTAATGATATTTGTTGGAGTTGTCGGAAAAAAATAAGCCGTCTGGGAGCTTTACTTATGGTCGTGATAACTGACTTCCACGCGGGCGAAGCCGCGGGCATCAGCTAGTTACTCTATAATTAGACCAATATTTCATCATACATCAAAATGGTGTTGCTGCGACATGAAACTTTTAGTGGATATAACGTAGCACGTGCCGAATACAATGTAGAAATACTTCCCCATTTCTTCTGTTTGTTTCTTTTGGCGCAACAAAGAGTTCAGAAGACGCAACGTTGAATTTGCTTTACTCCCATAAATCCAGGTGCAATATTCAGCATGGAAGATTTATTTATAACGTAGAACATTTTCATTGTAAAAAACTGTTAATTTTCATTTGAGTATTCCTTCTTGTTTAAAACGAGCTGTTGTTCGTCTGAATTACGATCGCTTCAGTGGTTTAGGGGTTTAGCAGACAGACAGATTTTCATTCGCAGTTATTTTTATAAATAGTTCGGACGGTGAGGACAAAATAAATTTACATGCGGCTTTTTTATTGTTTTGTGTACAATTAAATTGAATGTCTACGTAATTTTATTCACTAGAAATTATGCACACCGCTACATAATTGTACTCTAACAATAGATTTCTGAAATACTCCAATTAAATAAGTTGTTTTCATTATTTAAGGGAATCAAGAAAACTTATAGTCGTTCTAAACAAAACAAAGTTCGTAACCACAATCTGAGTCAGATTAAATAGCTCTGAATTAGAAGTCTACTCATTAAAAGTCAAAAGAACAAAGCTGCATTATTTCTAAGGAGATGAACGAATCTTTTGGGCTGTGTCGTCATCTGCCAACTCAGGAAAGTACCAGAAAAAGACTTACCAGTACTTTCATTTAGTGGCCAATCCGGAAACAGTATCCTGCAATTTGTTACATTAGGTCTTTAATAGTACATTACTGCAGCGGCCAGCAACAGAGGCATTGATGGACGAACGTGTACATGTAGGCCGAGGCGAAGCCGAGACACACATACGTAAGTCCATCAATGCCTCGTTGTGGCCAAAGCTTGTCTAGTACTTTTCCCAAATAATGCGAGAGGAAATTAAAACTCTCGCGTTGAAGAATACTTTTGTTTTTTTTTTTCAATAAACCGCTTTCTATTTGCAAGCCAATTCGAAATTTAAATAAAACCTTTGATAAGTTACCTCCTTGGTTGCCATTGCCATGTTTCAGAGTAAAAGATCGTTCCATTTTTAAATAACACGACAGGAGATTCCTATGTCATTTATTTGGCCGCTAAACACGACAGATATGGATTTTCATACAACTTTTGCCGGCCACTGGTCACATGTATCTGGCCAGTACAGCTATTTCGATTTACCTCGAAGAAGGTTGTCAAAATAATGCTCAAATTTCCAAGCATGTTTGAAAAAAAGAGTATTAGTCAGATTGCGAAATTTCTACTTCATATTGTTTTTTTTTAAACCTGACCCGTAAAACTGATCTAAGTTATCCTATTAATTTAAATTGATGAGTATGCATGTTCATCAGTAGACTCATTTTCGCTCTTACAATAATAATAACAAACAATGTTCAGGCAACAACACCAACAACAACATTCCTGAAAATGCTTTGATTTCATTCAGTGTGCTAAACTTATTAAATAAGGTTGTTGGAAGGCCATAAGGTTGTTACATGGAAATACAAAATTATGATTGTCAAATGTGAAGAAGTCTTAACTGTCTATTATAAAATATCTGTCCTTCGAAAGATGCTGTTAGGTGCCTCATTGGAATATATTTGGTTCGATTTTGTGCGCTGGCCATTATTGTTCAGATGAAGGTAACGAGTGTTTGTATGTTGTTATTTCGTTCACAGGTCGTGTTGTCTCACTCCCGAAACATAAAGAAGAGCAAACCGTACACCTTCATGGAAGCTTGGCTCGGCACAGGACTGCTACTGAGCTCTGGTAAGACTAGATTTGAATTACTTGAAGTACGCTAGGACATTGATGCCATTTGATGTCATTTTCACTAAAACGAGTGCACTGGTGTCTTTTCAATGCTCGACTTCGCGTTGGCTGTTGATATTACAACAGTGCAATAATGTTTAGGCGTTCATTTAGGTGTTATTTAGTGTTATATAAAACTGGTATGACATAGATATAAGTTAGGATAAAAAATAGTTATGTTAATACAATACGTTTCCGTTTGATTCAAGAAATATTTTTGATAAATTTTGAAAAAGTTTAAGAATTTCACAACCAGTATCCGGAAAACAACCAGAAAAAAACAACTTTATTATTTTTCACGAGGTTTTGGGCTTGACAGTGACCTCAAAAGAAGTTGTTTTACATATTTGAGAGGAACGGTGGCCCAGTGGTGGCGGCTTACGAACCGAACCGTGAGTCGTGGGTTCGAACTCAGACAGGCGCATTACCTTGTGTAATTTATTTTATCACCACTACTCTAAAAAACGGTGAAGAAAAATATCGTAAGGATAGTCCAGGATGTCCCACCAACGAAATCGAAGACATGTGACATCTACCAATCACACTAGGCCCGCGTATTGGATTATAGCCCATTCCCTCTCATAGAGAGGAGGCCTGTGTCCCAGCAGTGGGAAAATTAATAGGCTTATGATGATGATGATGATACATATTATCCGTTGATAAATTATAACAACCCTGTTGAAACTTTCATTCAAAATTGAAAAATATTGATAGGTGCCGTATATGGAATACCTCAGGTGGCATTACCACAGGTGCCGTGAAAGCGGGTGCCCAATGTGGCATACGTCGTTTTATCTTCGTCAATTTTTAATTATTTGATAAAATAAATAAATAAATAAAACAAAAAACACGTATCCAATATTTCTCGATAATCTAACTGACGGACTAAACAGAATCATATTGTTTTTAGTCAGTCATCATCCCTATTGTTCTATTGAAATACTTATGTACGTACTTTTTTGTCGCCTCTAGCGATACAGATTCATATGTTAAGTAGTTCGCATATCTACTTATATAATATAGCCTATAAGTTTGTATAAACTGGCCTATTTCAGAAGCCACAGATTAACTCTGATGGAATTTAGGCGTCACTGTCTCTCATGTATTTATGCGATTTCCAATCTAGATGCGGCTGATATAAAGTGTGTTTACGTAAACTGCGTGACAATTAATTTCCGTCACACAAGCTTGCCTACTGTGTGAGACTGCACGAACAGACTCACGATGTCCGCGATTACGCGGAGCCCTAATCAAAATAAATTTGTCCAATCGACAAAGTGAAAACACCTATTAGATACACTTACCATCACGTTGGTACCGGTGATGTGACGCAGTCCTGGTCACGTCTTATCTGAGTGGGGTGTAAGTATAACTGTGGTTTGTGTGGTGTATGTGTAGTCATGCAGATTTGACAGCAACCAAGGGACGCGCGCGGCTCGTACCGTCGACTCCCGGACAAACCTTCCAAGATCCCACACGTGGCACCTTTCACCAATGTCCAACTGAATTTTATCCCGGTTGCTAACCCAATCGGGGATGTAAATTAGTCCAGCACTGAATTTAGGAATTTACGGCGTTCAAAGACACAAAAGGCCGTCTACATAACCAACAAATTACTCGCGGTCAAGACCCAAAATGGCGAGATTTCTCAATTTTCACTCAATTATCAACAAAATATCAAACACCGAACAGGATTGCATCGGATTAACAATAACTCAAAGTTTTCAAACAATAATTACACGGCAGCCGCGTGCATCAAAATTACAAGACCACGGAAGCGAGTTTTTTCCAAACCAAAATTGCACTGACAAGCAAACGTCATCGCACCGATTCGCACAGACAACGAAACGTAATCTGTCAAACGTCAAAAAGGTGCGTTCAGAAACTTGGTGGATGAAACACCTACTCTTCTACACATACAAACGTGAAGTTCGTAAGCCAGTTTTAATCCGCAGCTTTTTCCGAAATTTCTAAAACCGCAGCTTATTAAACTAGTTAGGTACATTCAGTGCGGTATAATTATTCACCTTGTCTGAAATGTGTGTTAAATTAAAATCCAAGTAGAATCCACGAGTGGTGAATGTGGTGATACCCCGCCATGCTAGCACAGATCCTTCTGACATTAATTGGCATTTAAAAAATAAAACTGGTCAAATCCAAGTTGGACTCGCGCACCTGTGCTTTCGTTTAAACTTGGGTATTTTGTTATTAAACTATTTACGGTTTTCAGATTTTTATCTTTTCCAATGCTTCCATGTGCTTAAAGGTTCGTTTCTTCGGTGGTCATGCTAACCGGGCTGGTCAACGGGATGTCGGTTGTAGCAAAGTATGCGACATAATACGGTCATATTATTATTATGTTTTGATCGCGTTGACTTACAAGTATTATTTTTCACTGCTCCAGGAGCATAAGGAGATTTCAGCTTGATACCTTCACGCGTTCCTGAGAACCCTTTTTCTCAGGAACGCGTCTTGACAAATGGACAGACAAACTGACAAAAAAGTGATTCTATATTCCGTTTTGGCCGACTGACACTACTCATGAACGACCGACGACACCACTCGTCCACGCGGTCGGCCAATGCGACGTGAGATCCTATTGTTGCCGTATCTTGTGATAACCGCCTTAGTTACCAAATCTTACATTTACCACCGCCAGGCAATTCTTAAAAAATCTGAGCTTTTAAGAAAACTCGTCGACAAAACAAATAGTAGACAGGTTTTTTTTTTTTAATTGGCATTTCTCCTCCAGGTACAAAATGGCACAGACGACGCAAGATCCTGACTCCGACCTTCCACTTCAACATCCTGAAGAGTTTCGCCGTGGTGATGAAGGAGAGAAGCCGAGGTCTGGTGGAGAAGCTCAAGGGCCTCGAGGGGTCGGAGGTGAACCTGCTACCAGTCATCAGTGACTATACGCTGTTCACTATTTGTGGTAAGAATTGGTTTAATACTTTAGGCTTGTCAGGCCTGACAGGCCATGTCGACGGCGCGTTCGTGTTCCACGCTTGCCTCAAAGGGAGTCAGCAAAAAGGAAGGGGTCCGCAAGGATCGATACTTGCCGGGGTTGCGGGACAGTTCGAAAGAGATACCGCGGCCCCGGAACACAAAGGGCGATGAAGGAACATGGATGGGTTTTAGTCAGTAAAAGTGTGACACTCCCTCCTGCTCCGCCCAGAGCGGGAGAAGTCATTTGATGATTTTCCATCCGAAAAAAAAGAGAAGGCTTGTCAGGCCTACGCTATCCTATAATATTGTCCCGATAATATTGTCATACCAAATGATTTGAAAATAGTAACCATGGAGTATTTGCCGGTTCTTCTCCATAGGAAACAACCAACCAGAACAGTGCACCTTTTCTCAACGTTTTATAAGTGCCCATGTAGACCTATGTGAAATAAAATATTTTGATTTTGATTGATTAGAGGGTAATCTTCGTTTAACCACCGTAACTGCAATGAGCCACCTTATGTCCCCAGCCGTGCCCGATCGGGCACGGTGCATTGTTATTTTAATTGTGTCTGTAATTGCGGGTATCTAAGTGCTACAACCTTAAATTAATTTAAACCTAAAACTCTCCAGGCATTTTGAACGTTTCAAGAAATAATTCGGTTAACCGCTTCCGAGACAATCGTAAATCTTTTAAACATGCCTCTCAGAATCTGTAAAGTTTTTTTAAGCCACGTTATCTGGGAAAAACATGGCGGAGGGCTTGAGCTAAGCCAGTACTAACCCTAGGATATGAAGGTCGCACAGACGAGCATCTCGATTTTTTCCGAATTGTGGCGATCGGTGGGTAAATACTTCGTTTAAAAACAAATTACAGGAAGAACGTGGTTTCTTTTTAGACAGGGCTAAGAAGCGACAAGGGGCGGGTCGTAGATTCCTTTGATCAGAAGACCAAAGATTCCTTTGAATTTTGAAATTGAAAACACGCTCCTTTGATATTAAAGACTTAAGCAAACTTAATATTTACTAAAAGGGCTAAATCAGGACTAAAATAATATACTAAGTACCTAAGGCGTCAAAGAACATTGCATCTCCACATGGCTGTCATCCGGGAACGTGCCCACAAGACTGGCAGCATTGCCACGTTGAATGGCAATGATAAGTTTTTTTTTTTTAATACCAGTGTTTATTGTCATTACCTTATATACACATCCACGACCCCCGTACTATTCAATCCAACCATCAGCACAATGTTTTGAGTACGTTACATTGAGTTCTACCACAAAACATGATTTTTCACCCCACAAAAAAAGTCGTTTCTCAGCAATAATTTTTGCGTAGTTTACTTACTTTGATGTACAGAATGCTTGGTTGACGGCTTCGTGATAAGGTTGTTTACACCCTGTATAATTAATATTAATAATAATAATAAAATTTCGCGTCTCCATTACACCACTGACGCGGAAGACATCGTGAAGTACGTGCGCCAAAGGCTGAATTACTCTCCGAGAGTGCAGTTGCTGGAGTCGCATCGCAACGTCAACTTTAAGGCGTTTGTGGTGCGCTTACCAACATGCTACCTGCATCAGGTGATGGAAGAAAGTTTTTGGCCACAGGATGTGGTATTTCGCCGCTTTCGCGGACAAGTGCCACCAGAACGCACAAAGACTTAGTGCAATTTAGTGATACTAACATAGTTTTAAGTTATATTTACTAATACAATTGTAATAAAACGTATGTATACTTAGGTTAAGGTATTTATCTATGGGTCTTTGTTACCTGAAAATAAATGGATTATTATTATTATAATAACGAGTGGAAACGAAACAGTGGCGCATATGCTCTTTAAGTGCACCGGCGGCGCCGGCGTTACCCAGATTCGCGAAGAGACACTTGGAACACCAAGATCCCTTGCGGATGCTCTGAGAAGACCAGGAAGTTTGAATGAATAAAAGAGAACTATGAAAAAATAAGACATGCTGCGCCAAACCCAAATAAATCAGAATTAGGGCTGGAGAATGATGATTTTTTTATTTAGCCTATACTGTCCCTCTGCTAGGCAAAGGCCTTCCCCAAATCCTTCCATGTGCTGTTATCCCGGGCCTCCTTGGATCAGCCCTTGCGGTACACGTCCAGATCGTCTCGCTACCTCTTTCTGGGCCGATGATGATGACACCCAAAATTATGTATGTGCTTAAACGTAAATATTTCCAGAAACCGCCATGGGAACCCAACTCGACGCTGACAAGTCCTCAAAAACTTTGGAATACAAATCCGCCATTTTGGAAATTGGAAACCTCTTACTAGGCCGCCTAACCAGAGTATGGCTTCACAATGAATACCTGTTCCGAAAGTTTCCAATCGGTAGAAGGTTCGAGAATTGCCTAGAAAAAGTTCATTCCTTCGCTGATGACGTCATAATGGAGAGGAAGAAGAATTGGAAACCTGGACAGAGTGATTTCACTGAAGATGATATTTCAGTGGGTGGTAAGAAGAGATATGCAATGCTTGATCTGTTGCTTGAAGCGGAGAATAAAGGAGAAATAGATCTGGAAGGAATAAGAGAAGAAGTGAATACCTTTATGTTTGAGGTAAGTTTTCATAGTAATATTGATAAGTAGTTGAATTGATAGAGCTGCACTAGAAAAAATCGCAAGGTGCGTAATTTGTGGCTTACATTTTTCCAATAGGGAATGTTTTTGAACAATAAAATTCACAATTTAATTTTTTTATTTTTATTTTAATCACTGTAAGCGTAAAATGTTTTTTTGACTAAATAAATAAATACATATTTTTATAAGCCACAATGTAAAAAACTGTATAATTTTCTAAATTCCAGATAACCACGAAATATGTTTTTGGATGAGCTCTTTTATATACTTTTCTGGGATACTAAATAAAATCATCAAAAATTGAATTAAGCGAAAAGAGGGTTTCCACTTTTCTAGCAACTTGATGTTTTTCTAAAATAAATTCGTGGACAAAGTTCAACCATTTTTGGAGTTCTGTTGAACCAGTCTGAAATAAAATAATTCATATTTATGTCCGATTCGCTGAAGATCTTAGTTTATTTGCAAAAGTTTCGTAAATTCAATTTCGACTTTTAGAGAAACTGGAGAATTTCAATATTATTAACAGGAATTTGGTTGAAATATTTCTTTTTTAAAATTTGGTTTTGTATTTTTAGGGCCACGACACCACAGCAATGGCTATTGTTTTTGGACTGATGCTGATAGCAGATCACGAGGAAGTCCAGGTATATTTATTTTATTTTATTGCTAGCTGATTGCGATCCTTGGTACCTAATATGCTGCTTAATAAGTTTGGTTATACTACGGATTCGAACTTCAGAAATTGTTTTTGACCTTTATTCCTAGAAATCTGCGTTCTTACGGAAGCTTTCAACTCGTTTGAAGGGTCTCAAATCTCCCGCAGGAGGGAATTTCCCTCGTTTCCAATTCCTAGAACTATTTCACTGACTTTGAGCAAATTGATTACTAGATAAATCAAAGGTCTCTAAAGGTGGACATGCATCGCATTTTCGGAGGGTCCATCCACATCGTACGCGCCCTATTCCATTATTTTAATACTATTTTTGTTTGGCACTCACCGAATATGATGACGTCTCTGCGCGCTTTGGTGGAATCCGTATTCCCCCTACAGCATTTTACTAAACTGCAGGTCGTTCAGCGTGGATATGTGCGCTACGTTGCATAATAATTGATGTTGCATACGGCTCCTAGGGCACATCTAGGTGCCCGTGCGCCATAAACCGGAAGACGCTCACATTATGTCTTACATACTTGTTCGTGTCGACTCATTTAAATGTGTTTTTTAATTAGAAAGCCAACCTGCCGGGAATGAATACACATATTTTTGGCTTTCATTGGCAAACTCCAATACAGTCCAGCAGCTACCATCGCTGAATCATGATCAGTTCAGTTCGGCATAATCTGGGTGACTTTTTCTCCAGCATGTGTGCCCCTAACTTACCCGGAAAGTTAATTGATTGCTGTAGAAGTTGTAAGTATCTAACCCTCGCATAGGAAGCTCGCATTACGTGTCTTAACTTGTCTTAATTAAATACTAGTTAAGCTCAAGTGACACATCGCATCGTGGCGTCCGTCCGATCTAACTTGTTCGCCGCCACGTTTTCATGATGTGGGTAAATAAATAGCTAGGTCTTTAGTATGTACTAGCTGTTGCTGGCGGCTTCGCCCGCGTGAAGTTCGGTAACTTTCCCACAAGATCATACTACAGCGATAAAAAATATCCTATAATATATGTTAATCCAGGTTATAAACTATAGCTATGTGCCAAATTAGTACTCACAAACTTTCACAATAAAAATATTGGTATGTATGTTAGAATATAAGTATGTATTAGACTTATAATACAAATATCTTATATATTTAGCATGTTCACTTTTGGTATAGAATCTAGTTTTTTCAAGGTGAATATTATTATTATTATAGCCTTCTCCTAATTATGTTGGGGTCGGCTTCTAGTCTTACCGGATGCAGCATACCAGTATTTTACATGGAGCGACTGCCTATCTGACCTCCACAACCCAGTTAGTACTGGATAATACGATACCCCTCGGAAAGACAGGTTGTCAGACTTTTTGGGCCACTGACTACCTGTAACGATTGCCAAAGATGACAAATGACAGCCGGGACCAACTGCTTAACCTGCTTTCCGAGGCACGGAGGAAACTCGGTATGTAATGGGTGGTCACCTATCTACAGCCCAACCCAAAGATCGACCCGAGCGGCTGTTATTATTTAGCCACGAGCTCCTCTATCTCACATAAAATTAAATTAAAATCAATTTGTACTTTTTTTTAAGTAGCCTTTTTGTCCCACTGCTGGGCAAAGGCCTCCCCTATACCTTTCTGACTCTCCCGGTGTTTTGCCTTCTTTGACCAATCAGTCAGAAACGAGTCCAGTACGTCACACCAGCGTTTCTAATGCCTGCCTCGGTGACAAACATAAAATAAAAAAATCGTGGCAGTCATTGGGGACTGCCGATAGAAGTGAAAACAAAAAGTACACAGGCCCCTGCCCAGTCGTAGCACTGGTTGTGCCCAGCGCATGCCTATGTGGTGCTACGCCGTAGCGGATCTCTACAAGTGCTACGAAGCGTGACGGCACATTACATGACGATGAGTTCAATGTTATTCCTTCACCCAAAAAGTGCTCAACGCGCCTAAAGAAGTTTTCACTTCAAAAATGCGGCCAAGGGGAAAGACGGTCAAAAAGCTCTATTATGCTTAAACACCCTTGAATAAGTAGTCGCTATCTGTTAATCCAAGCTTCTAGAGGAGCACAAGTTAAGACAAGATTAAAATCTCCTTGGAAGGGAAAAGTTTGGAGCTTTTTCATTCGAATACTTTTTTTTAACTTAAAGATTTTCACAAAGGCTTTGTAAATCTAATCTTGTTGAACGTTTGGGTTGCCTCTCGCTTTATTGCTGTCGTACATTTTAGCGATACGCAAACGAAAAAACTTTAGGCCTTTTCGAGGAATTTATCGTGCTCTTTATGGAATGGCGCTTCTTACTGTGTTTTGGTTAGATCTGAACAATTTTTACGTAGATTTATTAAACCCTGATGTCCATGATATTAGTCGTTTCTCGAGAGAATATGAAAATTAAGTTGCTTTTAGAATGGCCGATTGGAATTGTTTAAAAAATGTTGGAAGTTGTAGATCAAATAAAACGTTTTTGAGTGGGTTCCAAAGTTGTTTTTAAGAAAGTATTTATTTGTTTACTTGTTTGGAAAGTTTATTGCAAACACAGGAATACGTATCAGGGCTGTGGGTCGAAACTCGCAGTGGATGACCTAGGCTTAATATTTATTTATTTGGATTTATTTATTTATTCACTTCAAGAAAGTACAGAGGCCGACTTAATACCATAGGCATTTTCTACCAGTCAACCTTTGGGTGATGCAGAGACAAGCAGTGGTAGGTGTCTGAAAAGTGGTATAAGATATGATGCTTTACCTAAACCACTGCAGAAAGAAAACACCACTTTGGACACCATTTTTTAAATCTATCTTTTTCTTTTTTTCTAACAGGATGGAATATACGAAGAATGTCAGAAGATCTTGGGTGATTCTGACCGTACCCCGACGATGTCTGACCTGGCTGACATGAAGTATTTGGAGGCTGTCATCAAGGAAACCCTGAGGCTGTATCCCAGCGTGCCGTTCATAGCTCGGGAGATCACTGAAGACTTTTCGCTAGGTAAGATTGTGGTTATTACTTACTCTAACTAGTTTAAATTATCATTTAACCAGTCTACCTTCAAAACAAGAGTGAACATGCATCTTCTGGACACGCTCGTTCCATCATAGACCTCATCCATCGCTTTCCATCAGGCGTGATCGAGGTCAAGAACAGGCCCATTTTGTAATAAAAATTAGTAGAAGTAATTTGTTGTTCAAGGTGTTACTAGATTGGCGGCGAGGACCTCTCGCGTCCGGCACTGGTTCAATCCATAGTTCGGAGCGAGACGGAATGGGAAGCCGTCACCTCCTTCTGCGAAGCAGTCATGCTAGCGATGGAGGTGGCGGAACGTGAGCGGGAGAGAACCTCACGTCCCAGCAGTAGCCGCCGCGGGAGACGCAAACTCAACCTCAAACTCAAAGCATTTAATTCAATTCGACCATTACGGCACTTTTGAATGTCAAAAATACAAAAAAGAAAATCAAAGCTACAGTCCCAGTCACAAGGCATAATAACTTGAGAAAGTACTGTAGTTGCCCATTCCCTAGCGTAGATCTCTATGGAGAAGAACGGGCAAGAAACTCCATGGACACTCTTTTAAAATCAAAATATTGTTACAAAATCTTGGTTACATCATTAATTTTGAGATTATACATATTTATGTGAGAACGATGTAGAAAGACGTGCATACTAAGAGCGTCCAGAGTAAAAGATTAGATCAAAAAATTATGAATAAAGTAATTAAAATGAACCTTGGCAGCTAAGAGATGATGATACACTGGGCGCGGCCACCGTAGGCGCGGGCCTGTGGACGGTGTGCTAGGGCTAGCTCGCCGTCCGTCCGCCTCATGACAACAGGCCGTGTCGACGGCGCGTTCGTGTTCCACGCGCGCCTCAAAGAGAGTCAGCATAAGGAAGGGGTCCACAAGGGCCGATGCCTGCCGGGGCTGCGGGACTGTACGAAAGAGATACCGTGGACCTGGAACACAAAGGGCGAAGTAGCAACATGGATATAGGTTTTAGTCAGTAAAAGTCTGACACTCTCTCCCGCTCGGCCCAGAGCGGGGGAGTCATTTGATGATTTCCCATCCAAAAAAAAAACAAGTTGTGACTAGATGTATCAAAGTGGACGAAGCAACAGAAGTATTTAAGGATCGGATATTTACTGTGTGTTCTGTAGTTTATGCATTTTCCCCATGGGGGTCCGTGATGATGGCAATAAACATACACATCACGCCTCTAATTTCCAAAGGGGTAACGCAGAGGTGTACCTAATAGTACACCCACTATTTGTCGGTTATGTTCAAGTCCCACGTAATAGCCCCGATAGTAAATTATGCTCTCAAAACGGTAAAGGAAAACATAGCGATGAAATAGACATATCCTAGAACAGAAATTAGAAGACATGACTGTGACATCCAGTACATTTGGCCCGCGTGGGAACAGCCCACTCTCACGGAGACTAGGAATGTACCCCAGCAGTGGGGATGTTATAAGATGATTGTGCCTTACGTTTTTGACAGGGTCCTTAATCTGGGTTGCTCACAGAGCAAGGGATGTTTTTTTTTGTAATTTTCATCTTTGTGCTAAGTCCTAAGTTTGCAAATTAATTGGAGCTGATGGACGGTACTGCAGTAAGCCGTGTGGCATCCAGCAGAGTAGAATAGAACCAACCCATTACACTCACGGGTGTCGAATAAGGCGACTAATGTCTGAGGCAGAACACTTTGCGCCTCCGTAGACCTGAGTATGGGCAGCAGCGTTTTCTGTTAGTCTTTCATCATTGCGATCTCCAATCCGCCTGCCAAGCGTGCAGATTACGGTAAATTCCTCCCATCATGGGAGAGGCTTATGTCCAGCAACAACAACAACAGCCCATAACGTCCACTACGTTATGGGCTGTTGTTGTTGTTGTTGGACGGTACTGAAAGTGCCAAACTCGTTGCCAAATTTTGGGTTGACTCAATTTATTGGTACGTATTTTGTCATCGACAGGCTAAAACGGATTCGTGTATTTTAGATAAAAACTTTGATTGTCTTTGACTGACAAAAATACTTTAACGTACTTTGTTTAATTTCAATTTGGATCGTTTTTTTTTTTTGGAATTTTGCATTTTTATAATAAGTTGTGAGACAGCAAATTAATTCGCCCATTTCAAATGAATAATGAATCTCCCTTGATTGGGCTTTTCTTAACAAATTATATTTTAAATTTGAAATCAATCCTGGTTAATTTATGTATCTTCAATGTGCAAAAAACATAAACTACTCGGATCAGCTTTATTTATGTTTCAATTTATTACGAACTGAACTTCCAATTATTCATCAATCAATTGGTTATTTATGGGTTCACTTATTTCTAACTTAACCCATTTTCGTCTTAACGCAATGTTTTTGTGAAAGGTCAAGAAAGTTTATCGATGTAACTTAATATTAGGCCGAAAATGTCCAAGATATTTAAACGAAACGTAACCAATCAATGTAAGGACAACGTGATCGGCGAAATATCATATTTATGTAATCCTCCTGAATCCAACGTCTTTCAGACGGTTTTTAGGGTTCAGTACCAAAGTAAAAACGGGACCTTACTACTAAGACTCCACTGTCCGCCTGTCTGTCTGTCTGTCTGTCTGTCACCATGTCTCATGAACCGTGATAGCTAGACAGTTGATTTTTTTACAGATGATGTATTTCTGTTGCTGCTATAACAAAAAAAAAATAATAAAACAGAATAATATAAATATTTAAATGGGGCTCCCATACGACAAACCTGATAATTTTCTGTTTTTTGCTCGATATTAATAACGGCAACGGGTAGACGCTTGAAATATTCACAGAATATTTAGTTTTATATTCACTTTAAAAATTAATAATTAAATTAAAATAAAATAAATATTTAAGGAGGGCTCCCATACAAGAGACTTGATTTTTTGCTGTTGTGTATGTTATACCCACGCTTCCACTGCGCGACTCTGCTTGGTAGCAGAGCGTGGTAACATTCACACTGCAAAACTCGCACTAGTGTGAATTTACCCCGATTTGGATTAAGGGAACTGGGCGGATTTACACTCGAAGATTAAGGGAACTGGGCGGATTTACACTCGAAGATTACGTAGTAGGAAATTGGCAAGAACAAGTAGAAGATGGAAAACAAGGATAGTAAAGTCTCACAAACTACCAGGAGGCCAGAAACATGAAGAAGGTATTGTATCCGAGCGCAACCGCAACCGACAGCAATAAAGCCGTGCGATTGCTTCTGAGATTGCTACGTGTTTGTCTGTTACAGTTTTCATTGGGTTACAAAGAAACCAGACGTGTGAGTACAGTTTGCACTTGAGTCGGTAATACCGAGATCACTGACGGTCGACTTTTTAACCTTATTACTAAGGGCATAAGGGTGAAAATGGCAGACCATCAGTGAATGCGTAAGTACTACCAAGGTAGTACTTACGCGTTCAAAAATATTCTTATATCTAGCTTTCCTTCTGAGATTGAAAAACTTATATTTTAATGCCCCATTACCTACATTATTAATTTGACAACCTCACAGAAACAACACTGATTTAATTTTCCTTTTGTCTTATAGAAAAGTAATCACTACCCTAAAAAAGAGAAATTACAAAAAGTCTTAGTTTTTACAATGACAAAGAATGAACAGCCGTATTTACTAGCCGTTGTAAAAATCGCACCTCTCTAGCTCCTGGGAATTCGCGTGTAATAATTCGTTTCGATACATGCGTGATCGAACAATTTAAAATAAATCGCTTGTGAATTTAGTTGCTGTCGTGCGTAATCGGCAGTCGACGGCTTTAATCGCTTTGAAACAAAACATATGCCTGAATTTTTAAATTGCTCATTCCCAATTAAAATGACTGCAGTGTGTGTCAGAAAAGTGTGATACGGGTATAAACTGAACAACTTTTTTATTATCACGAAAAAATTATCAGCTGTGCCTTACTTTTCGGTCGGGTTGGTATTATATTATTGGTATTACGTACGATTAAGATGTTGAGGGTGATGGCGGTAATTTATGGGCCATGAATTAATCTAGGAATAAAAAAAACAACAAAAATTCTGACTAACTCAAAAACCACTGAATTTCGGTATAACATTAGGTGGCATAGCTTGTTGCATTTTAAGGCGGTGGTATCTGCTAACGAGAGGTTTTCTCCATGTAACTTCTCTTTGATGAGTGAATATATTATATGTTCAAAAAAAAAATATGTTGCTTATTAGACTCTTAACTTTAATTGGTACAATTGAAATAATTCTAACTTTAATAGAACTATATGAAAAAAATGTTCAAAGTGAAGCATTTTTTCTTCGAAATTTCGTAACTACTCCTAAACGGCATTAAAATTTAGTATTTGTTTTTCACTCAAATATTCGTTACGTTTTTCTTCACAAACGGTACAATTGGAATTTTGATCTAATGATTTATTAGGCTACAATTAATTATTCCATGCATTCTATAGTAACAGAATAGGCGGGTCCGTGCGCGGGCGACGGGCGGCAGTGCAGCTCAGACCGTCGGACGTGGAGGTTGTGCTGCTCTGCTCGCTCGCATTATAATGCCCCGATTTTTGCATGGACGATTTAGTATTCTAGTTTTTAGTCAGATGGTCATTATGCAAGTAAGGTATTTTATTTTGCGCGCTTGGACGCTTGCTATAAGACTAATTCAGTGATTTGTATTGTGAAGTTTATTTATTTTTCGTGTACCTACCGTGTGTGCATAAATGTAATAGTTAAATTTAGATTTTTAAACTCGTGATATCTTTTGAATGGAATATCCGAATTGGATAATTTAAAAAGTAATTTAGAGGTATTGAAGCAGCCTTGAATATAAAGTATTTTATTTTGATAAGGATTAATACCACGATACAAATAAAGCACCTTTTCTAGCGGCGACATTTCAATTCAATTTTCAACCGACTTCCAAAAAGGAGAGGTTCTCAATTCGACTGTATGTTTTTTTTTCAATAAATTAACACTTATTGTGGCATAACTATAATAGTTAGACATGTGCTGTTGTGACACTTTCTGTAAATAATGATGCGTTCTGCAAAGTCGTAGTACATTATTTTCTTCTATCATCAATACTTTTTGCAGCGTACGCGATGTAAATATTTTAGGTATATTTTTTACACCTTGGGTTACATTATTGAAATTTTAAAGGATCCCAATTTTTTTGAAAATATAATATTTATTTATTTTATTCATTAACACATACATTTGTTTTAACAGGTTAAGCTAACAAAAGTAGTAAATATAGCCTGTCACCCGAGGATAGTGTAGCTTTCCAACAGTGAAAGCATTTTTCAAATCGGTTCAGTCGTTTCGGAGCCTATTCAATGCCAACAAACAAACAATTAAAATTGTTCGGACCGCGAACCAGCGAATCTAATGCATACCTAGTAGGTAGGTACATTATAGTAACGATGGAATAGCAATACAATCTATAATCTTACAATTTATTTACTTTTGAGAGCATTTCAAATTGAATCTAAGGGTGCGATAGCGCTGCCGTGTGCGTTTCGATGGCGCGACCACGGCGTTTTTTTTTTAAAAAACAAGCCAATATTGTGCAAAAATTTGTAAAAAATTGTTCCCAATTTGTTAAAGTTATGGTTAAAAAGTTATAAGGGTTTGAACGTGGTCGCGCCATCAAAACGCGGAGAACCACGCGGCCATGGAAATCTTTAAAAGTAAGCCTTGCAGAGACTTGAAATTTAGGGAAATAACAGATTGAATTTGTAAAAATATAGAAAAAAATCCTAGGTTTATATTTTAGGAGCTGTAAGACTAAAACCCAATGGCTGCGCCATTGAAACGGTGAAAAACACGTTATCGCCGATATCTCGCTGAAAAAACATCGCAGAGGTCTGAAGTTTTTTGTAAAACCTAGATTTGAATTTGTCAAAATACACAAAAAACTCCTAGATTTCAGGAACTGTAAGTACAGTATCGCTTAGAACCTTCAATACGTTCTGAATATTTCGATAGGTTGACCATGACTTATTTTTTATAGAAAACTTTACACCTATTGCATTAGAAGTTATTTTTCAAGGATTCAAAATTTAATTAAAATGAAACAATAAGATACAAAAAAGTTTATTTCTTTAATAACACATAAATCATTGATTGTTTACTGTCTTACACTAAGATATTTCATATATTATATTTTTAGCTGAAAAAACATCTAAATTAATAATCTGAATAACCTGTGAGTTAAGTGTATTTTTAATTAAAAATAAATAAACTAAAATGAAACAATAAGATACAAAAACAAAATAAATTTCATAAGAAATAAACATACGACTTTTCATTTTAATTTAATTTAGAATCCTTGAGAAATAATTTTTAATACAATAGGTGGAAAGTTTTCTGTAAACAAAGTCATGGTCAACGTATCGAAATATTCAAAACGTTATTACAGGGGTTATACTTATTATATATTATTTTTCCTATTATCGTTAGTTCTACATATTTAGGTATTGTTTAAAAAAAATCTAGCTAATACTTACTTTCTTCGATAAATAATCACTACTTCTTTCTAAGCGATACCGTACTACAGTTAAAGAAATAAATATATAATCAATAAATAGATTTTACAAAAACTTCATGCTTCTACGATGCTTTTTCAGCGAGATATCGGCGATAACGTGTTTTTCACCGTTTCAATGGCGCGGCCATGGGATTTTAGCCTTACAGCTCTTAAAATATAAACCTAGGACTTTTCATTGTATTTTTACACATTTCGACGTATTCAAATCTGTGTTTTACAAAAATCTTCAGACCTCTGCGATGCTTTTTCAGCGAGATATCAGTGATAACGTGTTTTTCACCGCTGCGATGGCGCGGCCAAGGGGTTTTAAGTCTTACAGCTCCTAAAATATAAACCTAGGATTTTTTTCTATGTTTTTACAATTTTTTTACAAATTCAATCTGTTATTGACCCGAATTTCAAGTCTCTGCAAGGCTTAGTTTTAAAGATCTCCGTGGCCGCGCGGTTCTCCGCGTTTCGATGGCGCGGCTACGTTCAAACCCTTATAACTTTTTAACCATAACTTTGACAAATTCATGGTTTCGGGAATCAACTTTTACAAATGATTACAAAATCTTGTCGTAGTAGTTAAACAAAAATGCTGTAGTCGCGCGATCGAAACGCACACGGCGCGGCCTCCTGCGAAGAGCGCGAGTCACACTATGCGCGCGTAAAAATGTAACGGGGAGCGCGGGGAAAATATTTAGCTCCGCCCAGATCCTCAAGGCCGTTCGCGCATACCACCGCCTTAATGCTACTATGACATCCTGCAAGGAATTACCTCGAGTCTTCAGTAGCTTATCACTGACTAGAATTGCGTGGTTGAATTAAAACAACTCCTATTACAAACTTCTGGAAGTGATTAATTAATATGACGTCGAACCAGCCAAACTTTATATTGTAAATTATTTCAAGGAATTAACTTTGTGTCTAAATATTTTGGGCTGACAATACCTTTCCTATTTATTCATCAAACTTCATCCTTTATTTCAAATTCGGAACATGTTTTGAACTTCTGTAAAATTAATTTCTAATAATAGAACACAGAAAATAATGGTATAGAATTCTGAGGAATTTTCTCTTTCACTGTGAAGTATTTTAAAACACAAATCCTTGAATGCGCTCTTTAAAACTAATATTTTGATACAAGTGAAGAAATATTGTTATTGCATTCGAGGCGGATTTAACGTTGTGTTTTTAAGCTGAGAACTGCTACAACAAAATGTCCACGTGTATCAAACGCGCGACGTTTTTCAATACACTTTTGAAGAAATAAAATAAAAGACCGAAAAATATTTTTGTCATGAATTAATACGAAAGTATGATTTTAATTTTCCTTTTTTTCCGCGCTTTGCTTTCGCCAGGTTGAAGGAGAAGCAAAGGTGTTATGCCGCTAACAGCCTATTATACAAAATTGTTTTTTTTATATATTTTTGAATTTAGAACACAAATAAATGTTAATTTGTTCATAAAAGTAAATTTTCGTTTTAAATAATCATGTTTTCAATGATATTCTATTTATAAACACAATTTGAATATTCAAAAAATATTTACGCCGTAAAGACGCATATTGCTTTGCTTAAATTAAAAAAAAAAAACTTTCACCTCCGACTTTATGCTTTGACCCAATTTTTACTAAGTATAGGTATAATTATCTGTGGAAATTTTTCATTCCCGCACACGTGTTGGAAAATGAAAAAAACGCACGTGTGTGAAATACATTTCATGTTTAACTTAATCGTAGCACGCTAGGAACCAGAGGACGTGTATTGAAAAAATATTTAATTTGTCTCCAACAAAGCATTGTTTTTTCTCGATGTCCCTATAGTTAACCCACTTATTGCCAGTTATGTTTAAGGCCCATGTAATAATGAGGTCCTGACCCAGAAACGATGGTGTCCTGTTGTTTTTTCAATAAAAGAACTGATGGACGATACTAAAGGCGCCAAACATGTGGTTCAGTTCTAGGCCGACGCAATTTAGATTGCCATCGACACGAAAAAGAAAGAAAAGCTGTGTCTATGGTCATTCTAAGAAATTCCTTTTGTCTTCAACCCTTTTTTTAATTTCAGAGGATCTATCAGTCAAAAAGGGCTCGGAAGTGTCGATTCATATCTACGACCTACACCGTCGACCGGATCTCTTTCCCGATCCGGATGCTTTCAAACCGGACCGGTTCTTTAGCGGGGCGCCCATGCATCCGTACGCTTTCGTGCCGTTCAGCGCCGGACCTAGGAATTGTATAGGTAAGTTTCTTCGTCTTAATTATTCGTTTACATTTAAACCAGAGAAGGTATGCGCTTCGTTTTGCCATACTATACTGGCCTGCAAAAATAAGTAGGTATCACACTTTTAAAATTGCAATAACTTTATAAGTAGGTACACAAGATATTATACTTCCGAAATAAAAAGCACTCGAAAAAGAGTTTAATTTTGTATATAAAAACTAATAAAGCTGATAAAAATTGTTAAGAAACATTTTTTATATTTTAAATCTCATAGTTATCTAATTTAAAAAAAAGAATGAAAATTTAAAAGTGTAGTGTGTGTGTGTGTGTGTAGTGTGTAGTGTGTGTAGTTTTGCAGGCCAGTGTAGTATAAACGTCGCATCACATAGTAATCCCACGCATCCTTGTAAAAAAAGGTGGAACTTTGACCTCCAATATCTTCGTAACTAAAAGGTACCAAGGTATGGTCCAGAACAAAAAAAAATATCGCAATGATGGGGAGAACAGTAACTTTCGGCTACGTTAAGGGTCTATTTACACCCTTTATAAAAGCCCTTAGCCGTGTGGTATCCGGCAGAGTAGAATAGAACCAACCCATTACACTCACGGGTGTCGTATAAATGTGCGTGTGAACTGAGGGACCATACTGGTATTTCGCAAATAAAAATAGTAGGATTTAGTAGAAGTCTTAAAATAATTGTAGAACAAATCTGGGAATTTGTAGTCAAATATTTTAAAAACTACAGCCCTTAAAGACGTGTGGTCCCTCAGTCCTCACAGACCATTAGCCAGATTTTGGAAAATATCTGGAAAATTAAGGTTTTGTGACTACAGACATTTAGTAGTAGAATTTGTAATAGATATTTACTGAATAACAGATCTCAAAGCATCAAAGATAAAAAAATTAAAACGACTAAACTGTGGTCCGCGTCACACGCTCGTTGACTGACACTTTCATTTGCTTAACCTTCCGAATGTAACTTAGTTTTCTCGCGCTTTGTTAAAATAAGTTTTATTAGGTTCCGTTCCTTGCATTAACGTACTAAGTTCAGCGCCATCTATCCAGCTGGATACACTGGGAGATACTGAGAGATTTTCTTTTTAGCTCTTCCCTAGTAGCTACTAGGGAAGAGCTAAAAAGAAAATCTCTCAGTATCTCCCAGTGTCACACAGTATCTTGGTTAAAAAACACTGGGAGATACTGAGAGATTTTCTTTTTAGCTCTTCCCTAGTAGCTACTAGGGAAGAGCTAAAAAGAAAATCTCTCAGTATCTCCCAGTGTTTTTTAACCAAGATACTGTGTTTATTAAATGCCTGGGACAGACATATACAGGGTGTAAACCACCTCATCACGAAGCCGTCAACCAAGCATTCTATACATCAAACTAAGTAACTTTACGCAACCTTTCGGCCTTTCGGCTTTGTTATGAGGTGTTTTACACCCTATACTACAATGTAGATAAAAATACTTTAGCCATAGTTACAAAAAGAACTTCCTTAAACCTTTATAACTTCTGAGCAATATGCACTTTTTTTTTCTTATAGAAGATCTATCCACATTTTGTTTCATTGTGTGGTCACACTACTCTATCTATTTTCATAGGATTAAAAATATAAAATTATTTCAGCTTAGAGGTAAGAAATACACAATTTCAAAATATTTAGTAGAAACATACTACTAAAAGTTAAGTCCACTAGACTTTCTAGCAGCTAGTACATGCGCATAAGTCAGTGTAGGTGAGGATTGAGAGACCAGATTTAATAAGCGCTATCTTCAAATTGCGTCGATATTTTTTTATTTTTATTACAAAATGTCCTAAGGCTCCTACTAAAACTTTATGTAGAAAAATAATGATTTTATTTATTTGTTTCGGTAATATTCACTTTCTGGTGTGAACTGAGGGACCACAGTTAAGTCGTTATAATTTTTTATCTTTGATGCTTTGCGGTCTGTTATTCATTAACCCGTATGCTCCCGGCCGTGCCTCCAGAGGCACAGTGCATTGTTATTTTAATTGTGTCTGTAATTGCGGGTATTGAAGTGCTACATATCTATTACAAATTCTACGACTAAATGTCTGTAGTCACAAAACTTTAATTTTCCAGATAATTTCCGAGATCTGGCTAATGGTCTGTGAGGACTGAGGGACCACACTTTAAGGGCTGTAGTTTTTAAAATATTTGACTACAAATTTCCAGATTTGTTCTACAATTGTTTTAAGACTTCTACTAAATCTTACTATTTTTATTTGCGAAATACCAGTATGGTCCCTCAGTTCACACGCACATTCGTATAAGGCGACTAATGTCTGAGGCAGAACACCTTGCGCCTCCGAAGATCAGAGAATGCGCAGCAGCGTTTTCTGATTATCTTTCATCACTACGATCTCCAATCCGCCTGCCAAGCGTGGAGATTACGGCAAATTCCTCCCATCATGGGAGAGGCTTATGTCCAGCAGTGGACGTTATGGGCTGTTGTTGTTTATAAGCCCTTTTGTAAACTATTTTAGCTACACCCATGCTATAAATAAATCCTCTATAAAAGTGTCTGAAACAGTTAGCTTATGGCCAACATTAAAACAGCCAGTGTCATAATAACCATTATAACACCCGTTTGGGTGTTATAATGTACTGAATTTCATTATGCAACTTGTTTTAAAAAAAGAACATTGTCTAGCACGTGCGATTCACTACCACATCGCCGTAATTAAAAAAAACTTATAGGTTAATTCGAATTCACGTCGTATCCCGCCATTTTTGTTCGATATTGGTATTGCATTATGTACTTTGTTGTTTACAAAAATGAGTGATACATGCTTTGTGCATTTTAATAATTGTACAATCAAAATGTAAATAATTATATTATTACCTATACATGGTTTGCTTGTATTAATACTCAGCAATTAACCTTTCCATGAATTTACATAGACTTCTTACAACACTACAACACCCTATGGTTTCAGAACCTTTTATATGGAGGATTCATATCATGGATGTAGATAAAGTCTTGTATGCAACTGTACATAATTAGGTATTAAAACACTCATGTGATACTATTATCACTATACTCCTCACTATACAACAGTTGCATAAATAACTATTAAGTGAGGCTTTCAGGAATAAGCCTTACTTAAAAAAAAATGGTTTGGCGGAGTGTTGTTAGTCATTAATTTTGTAATCATAGCTACTCAACTCGTTTTTAGGGTTCCGTAGTCAACTAAGAACCCTTATAGTTTCGCCATGTCTGTTCGTCCGTCCGTCCGTCTGTCCGTCCTCGCTTAATCTCTGTGACCGTTAGCACTAGAAAGCTGAAATTTGGTACCAATATGTATATCAATCACGCCAACAAAGTGGTAAAATAAAAATTGGAAAAAAATGTTTTATTAGGGTAGCCCCACTATATGTAAAGTAGGAAGAGTTTTTTTTTTTAATTTCAACCCTAACGTGTGATATATTGTTAGAAAGGTATTTAAAAATGAATAGGGGTTTCCTAAAATTCAAATATAATAAAATTTCAAAAGTTAGAGGGGGGGGCCCTCTAACTTTTGAACCATAAGTTAAGAAAATATGAAAAAAATCTGAAAAGTAGAACTATAAAAGGACTTTCTAGGAAAATCATTTTGAACTTGATGGAAACAACAGTTTTTGTACAAAAAAGACAAAAAGTTGTACAAAATAATTTCTGGACTAAGTTTGTGGTATATTCGTATATGCAAGCATTTTTACATAATGGATACCCACCTTTAAACTCATAAGCGGGAACACTTATTGTGACGGACGGGAAACTACGGAACCCTACACTGAGCGTGGCCTGACACGCTCTTGGCCGGTTTTTTAGATCTTCTCATCGCGCGTTCGTACTAATGAACATACACGAAGATTGCCGAAGTGCATTCTTTTGCTGGAAGATTTGTGTCTATTCGTAACTTTCTAACATTCCCAAATTCCCAAACCCAGAAGAATTAGGGTTCGAAAACCTTAGGCCGTGATTTTGGGCAACGGTTGAGAATCACGATGTCTTGTCTCATTTTATTTTTATGTTGGCATTAAAATAGTGAAACAATAAATGTTCTTAATAAAACCAAAGTATTACGTGACCTATTGTTTTTAAACAAAATTAGAGTTTTTTTCTTTTAAGAATTTATTTAATTATTTTCAAACATAAGAATCCGTAATAGGAATAATGTTTAAGATTTAATAAAAACGATTTACAAAAGAGTTTTAATCTATTAAACCTAAAGCTTATCTCAAAAGTTAAAGATTCTCTGATAGTTACTTCAATGAGTACTTGAAACATAGACTTTTATTTAATAAAACTAGCCAATTTATTAAGTTAAAAGCAATTTTCATTCTTTTCTTAAAATCCCAACAATCTTGAGAATTGTATTATACGTATAGTAAAAGAGTAACAATTAAATCTAATAAAAGGATTTTCTTACCAATTGTGTAAGATTACAATAGTTTCGTTTAAGATTCCTATTACATTCTTTACGCAAATTTTGGATTTTTACTTCCTGGATCTATTTCGGTCGGCGTACACGAGTTGATAATAATAGCGATATTCGGACGATTGTCGATTGATATTGACGAATATTAGAGACGAGACTGACATGAGACTGAGGAGCGAGCTGAATTGAGAATTATAGTAGGTACTTTAATTTTATTTGTTGTATTTTTGTCTTATTATGTATATTGACAAACGAAAACTAATGAAACTTATTCATTGTAGATCGAAGTTTTATATCATACTAGCTGTTGCCCGCGGCTTCGCCCGCGTGAAGTTCGGTAACTGTCCCACTGGATCATACTAAAGGGATATTGTCCTCCATGTTAATCCA
Source organism: Xestia xanthographa (assembly GCA_905147715.2). Lineage (NCBI taxonomy): Eukaryota > Metazoa > Arthropoda > Insecta > Lepidoptera > Noctuidae > Xestia > Xestia xanthographa. The sequence continues at coordinate 3,523,294 of LR990661.1, read as the reverse complement.
GGTTATAAACTATCTATGTGCCACATTTCATAATCATCACAATTATTATTATCACAATCACCATCACTATCACAACCGCCATCATTATCACAATCACCATCACTATCACAATCACAATCACCATCACAATCCCCATCACCATCACTATCACAGTCACCATCTTTATCACCAATTATCATCATTAACACAACCACCATAATTACTACAATCCCCATCACCATCACTATCACAATCACCATCATTATCACCAATTATCATCATTAACACAACCACCATAATTACCACAATCATTATCACAATCACCATCACAATCACCATCACAATCACAATCACCATCACAATCACCATCACAATCACCATCACAATCACCATCACAATCACCATCACAATCACAATCACCATCACAATCACCATCACAATCACCATCACAATCACCATCACAATCACCATCACAATCACCATCTCCATCACTATCACAATCACCATCACAATCCCCATCACCATCACTATCACAGTCACCATCATTATCACCAATTATCATCATTAACACAACCACCATAATTACCACAATCCCCATCACCATCACTATCACAATCACCATCATTATCACCAATTATCATCATTAACACAACCACCATAATTACCACAATCCCCATCACCATCACTATCACAATCACCATCACAATCACCATCACAATCACCATCACAATCACCATCACAATCACCATCACAATCACCATCACAATCACCATCAAAATCACAATCACCATCACAATCACCATCACCATCACAATCACCATCACAATCACCATCACAATAACCATCACAATCACCATCACAATCACCATCACAATTACCATCACAATCACCATCACAGTCACCATCACAATCACCATCACAATCACCATATCCATCACAATCACCATCACAATCACCATCACCATCACAATCACCAACACAATCACCACATCTCTCAGAATAACTATCACAATCATCATCACAATCACAATCACCATCAAAATCAGTATCACAATCACTATCATCGTTATCACAATCATTATCATCGTAATCACAATCGCTATCATCATTTTCACAATCACTATCATCGTAATCACAACCATTATCATCGTATTCACAATCATCATCATCACAATCTCCATCCTCGTCATCACAATCATTATAATCGTAATCACAATCATTATCATCGTAATCACAATCACTATCATCTTAATCACAATCATCATGATCACAATCGCCATCACTATCTCAACCACAATCATTATCACAATCACCATCATTATCACAATCACCAACACTATCACAATCAAAATCACAATCACCGTCACCATCGCTATCACCATCACAATCACTGCCAATTTCACAATCACCATCACAATCACCATCACCATCACAATCACCATCAAAATCACTATCACAATCACCATCATCGTTATCACAATCATTATCATCGTAATCACAATCATTAACATCTTAATCACAATCATCATCATCACAATCTCCGTCCTCGTTATCACAACCATCGCTATCACCATCACAATCACCGACACTATCACAATCACCGTCGCTGTCACAATCACCATTACAATCACAATCACTATCGCAATCACCATCATCGTTATCACACTTATTATCATTGTAATCACAATCATTATCATCGTTATCACAAACATCATTATCACAATCATCATCGTCGTAATCAAAATCATCATCATCACAATCATCGTCGTAATTATCACAATCATCATCATCGTAATCACAATCATTATCACCTGGATTTCAAAATAAATGCCATCTTCGTAATCAGCACCCCTGATAATCTTGGTATCGACACCCATATTGATTTTTAGACGTTTCAACCCCATCGCACCCCAACAGGGAATGGTAGTATTTTAGGTCTGCCACATTAAATCTTAAAATCGTTGTTTTTGTAATACACCCGACCCAATTCACCATAAAAACAATACCTATGTTGAATTTCAGGCTTTGTTACCCCATTTCCCCCTTTAGGGGTTGAATTCTGAAAAAAAAACTGAAACACAAACGTTAACTCATTTATCGATAGGAGTAGGTACTCCTGTTAAGTTTCGAATAAAGTAGTCTAACTAATCTTATTTCCCCAAGTAATCTTTGGACTCCCGTTCTAACCCCTAAGGGGGTGAATTTTGAAAAATCCTTTCTTAATGCACCCCTAAACCTCATAAAGAACCTTTGTGCCAAATTTGAAATCTCTAGGCTCGGCGGTTTGGGCTGTGCATTGATTTTTATACTTTGCCACCCCATTTCCCCCTCTTAGGGGTTGAATTCTGAAAAAACCTGAAACCCGTTTCTACTGATTTATCAATAGGAGCACTTCTGTGAAGTTTCGAATAAAATAGTCTAACTAATCTTGTTTTACCCATACAAACTTTGGATCCCCGTTTAACCCCCTTAGGGGTTGAATTTTGAAAAATCCTTTCTTAGTGCACCCCTAGACCACATAAGGAACCTACTTGCCAAATTTGGAATCTCTAGACTTAGCGGTTTGGGCTGTGCATTGATTTTTATACTTTGCCACCCCATTTCCCCCTCTTAGGGGTTGAATTCTGAAAAAACCTGAAACCCGTTTCTACTCATTTATCAATAGAAACACTGCTGTGAAGTTTCGAATAAAATAGTCTAACTAATCTTGTTTCCCCATACAAACTTTGGAGCCCCGTTTAACCCCTTTAGGGGATGAATTTTAAAAAATCATTTCTTAGTGCACCCCTAGACCACATAAGGAACCTACTTGCCAAATTTGGAATCTGTAGACCCAGCGGTTTGGGCTGTGCGTTGATAGATGAGTCAGTCAGTCAGTCAGTCAGTCAGTCAATCAGTCAGTCAGTCAGTCAGTTTCTTCTTTTATATATTTAGATTAATTTGTTTGATACAATTTAGTTTATTTGGAATATAATGGACGCTGAATCAAGACATTTATGGCTTAAATTACTATTTCTTTACGATTTTTTCCGTGAAAACCCAAGGAATTTAAAGAAATTCTAAAACTCCAATAAACAAGTAAAACATTCAACTTATCTTTTAGTAATTTTAGCTTTTATAAGAATTGAATGTAACTATATACTTAATGAGTATCTTATAAATTAAAATCAGGATATTACGAAAGCCGAGCCATTCAAATTTAATATCTCGCAAACGCCCCAGCATTCGTTACAAGCTTCGTTGAACCTAAAACGGAATTGAATAGCCAATAAATTATTTACAACACGTGTTAAAACAAGCTCAATAATTATAGTAGTTAGGTATTGAGAATATTCGTATATTTTTATCCACATTCATCTAGTATTTTTACTCCAAGTTATAATATGTGCTTACTGATTTTGTTTCGTAATATTATGGAATATAAATACGTCAAATTTTAATGCGCACTGCCAAAATAAAATCTAAAAAACAATATGTAATTAAAATAACACTAACGAAAGATCTAGTATATTTTGAGCCGATGCCATGTTAATTTTACAGTGAATTGTTAAAAAATACAGAAACCTACACAGTTAAAAGTTAAATAAATAATCACTGTCGAGGCCCTTTTTTGCAGGGTCTTTATTAACTATTCATCACTCATCATACAGACAGACTCTTCATTATTTTGAAAAACAAGAAGCATTTTTTTGGTGAGACATTTTCCAGACATAATATTTTACACGTGTATAGTAGTACAAATAGACAAACTCCTACTCGATTTACGTAGCTGCGTAGGTGTTTAATACCTTAGGTGAGTAATAACGTTAAGTAGGTATTGTGTTTTGACGTTATTTAACACTAGCGGACGTCCCGCGGTTTCACCCGCGTAGTTCCCGTTCCCGTGGGAGTACGGGGATAAAATATAGCCTATACGGATTCGGAAGAATCCCTCTAAGTAATGGTAAAAGAAATTTTGAAATCGGTCCAGTAGTTTTTGAGCCTATTCAATACAAACATACAAAAATACAAAGGTTTCCTCTTTATAATATTAGTATAGACAAGTAAAGGTGGGTAGAGAATATCAGGCATAAATTGTCTATTCTAAGTCACGCGATAATCCACAAAATTTTCTTTATTAATACCTCAAATATGTAGCTAACTACATTATAATAAATCAGGCCCCTCAACTGATTTTTTGAGGATATGGTGCAAAACTGCAAACTGATAAATTTTCTGGAATCAACATCGTAATCGCGAAAAACAAAATCATGTGACCCATACAAAATTTTCATACCTGCTCGACCCAAATGTATGGGACAGTTAAATGTGTTTTGAGTTACGTGCCGTTCTTCTTCCCGTATGAAACTAACGACAAAGTACAAGACCATTTTACGTCCGTTACATCACCATCTCAGGTCCAGTTTCGACCACCCGAATGGCGCAGCGGTAGTGAGGCTGCCTTACGTTCTTAGGGTCTCGGGTCCCGGTAGGAGCAAATGTTTGTGTGATGAGCATGGACATTTGTTTCCGAGTCATGGATGTTTATATGTATAATAAGTATGTATTTACAAACAAAAAAGTATCTATGTAGTATATCAACTATCTGGTGTCCACGACACAAGCCTCGTTGCTTGGTGTGGCACTAGATGGCGCTGTGTGTAATGTCCAGCTATGTATATTCTTTTTTTCCTGTTTAGATTTAGGTTTTTATTTATTTTTTTGTTGTGTTCACTTACTGGCGCCACATGTGCCAAGTAAATGTATTTTATATCTTTCTTACAACAAAGTCCCATTGTCCACAGGTCAACGGTTCGCAATGCTAGAGATGAAGTGTGTGCTAAGTGCAATCTGTCGTAACTTCAGATTGGCGCCGAAAGTGAAGGGATCTCGACCACCACTTATTGCAGACATGCTGATACGACCTGAAAAACCCATTTATGTTAAGTTTAGTCGCCGGTAGATTATAAGGTTATACAGGGCTGGTAAGCCGAAGTTCGTAGTGAGGTCATAAAATGTGGGAATGAGTCGACACTTGCATGGACCGAAAAAGTTTTCTGTATAGAGGTTTTAATCGGGTAATTTTTCAGGGTTAGGTGAAACACCCTAGAGGAAAGGCTAACAATACGGGTTAACTTTCCCTTTTACGGTTAATCGGCCAATAAATATGCCAGAAAGTGACGTGAACTTAGCCCGCGCTTGGTGCTTTGTCTCTTACATTCTGGTTAATCAGCAATTTTTAAATGGTTAACCTATACATTATAAGGTTTACATTATAAGGCTCGTTGATCAAACATGACCGGTTAACCAGTTTTACCCGTTTAATTAGTCCTTGGACACGTGATGCAGCTTGGAGAATTTATTCAATTTTACACATTTTAGGGCCACAACTGCCAAGAGTGTTTGTTTTAGTATAGTTAGTTAAGATTAGTTAAGGATTTACAAGTTATACATATTGTAAGAATGTGGTTGTTCTTATAGAAATGCAAGGTGTAAGCGGACCCTTGACGAGGCCGTAAACCATGCGTTCTGTACATCAAACTAAATAACTCTACTCAAATTGATTGCTGGATAACGACTTTTCTTTGGAGTGTAAAATCACAGCTGTCAGTAGGACTCAATGTAACGCCTGTAATGTACAGGGGTCATGTAGTATTTAAAATAAACCTATTAAAATAGGTACAAACCAGAATTTAATATAAAAAAAAAACTAACGAAAAAGGGAGAAGGTCAGGGAAATGATGATTCGGCTTTCACTCGGTTCGTACCGATCAACAAACTCCGTTCGGCATCGACTATCGTAGATTTGTGATCGGTCGGCTCGGCACTGTTTGAGTTAAACCGAGTGGTCTTTTCCCAAACATAATTATAGGGATTATTCGATTTTGCTTCTCAAACATTTTTGTTTAGCAGTCCTAATAAATATAAGTTAGTAAATAAGTATACGCCGTGTGGTATCCGGCAGAGTAGAATAGAACCAACCCATTACACTCATGGGTGTCGTATAAGGGGACAAATGTCTGAGGCAGAACACTTTGCGCCTCCGTAGACCAGAGTAGTTTATTATTATTTATCAATTTTTAAACAGAATTTTGCTTTTCGTGTCAGTCTGTGTGACCGCAGTGTTCTTGTAAACTTCTTTACAGTTTTTGATGCAGTTTTTACCACATTATAGAGATTTATTCCGATAAGGTTTTTTTTGCTGTCGCGAAAACCGTGTGAAGCAAGGTGTTGACTTGTTTAACAATAAAAAAAGTGAAATATGACGTGTGTTGCATACGTGATGAACAAATCTATACATATAATAAATCTGTAGAAAAATCGTTTTTGTACATACATCGAAAATATTTTGAAAAAAAAAATTGCCAGGGTGTTAAGGATAACCAACAGAACTCATTTCCAGCATTTTTGGAATTTTTGTCTGTTTGTCTGTTTATCTGTTTGTCTGTTTATCTGTTTGTCTGTTTCGATGATGTAGTAAAGCCTCCGATTTTTTGTTTGTGTTGCATATTGTGATGTTAGTTTACTTTTGTATATTGAATTTTTAATTAAAAATTTTAATTAAGCCGAGGCAGCAGTTTTTATTCAAACGTGTTTTAGTTTGGTTTATTTATACAAACGTTTTGGTCCCATTTGGATGATGTGTGCTGTTTTAAGCGTGAAAAGCTTACTGGGGGATAGGTAGTACTAAAAATTGAAATAAGTGAAAAGCTTCAAATATAATAAACCACGACAGATTTTACCTACCCTAGTAGTAAAAACAAGTTTTTTATTTTTCCATTTTTAGGGAACCCTTTTATCCTCAATAATAGACAGCAAATCTGTTGTGCCATGGCGTGATGTTACGTCATGAAGTTGTATAAACAATAAACATCCAAGTGATTGCAGCAATGACGACAAATTTGCCGTCTATTTTTGAAGAGTTCCATTGTATATCTCGGAAGCTCAGCATCAGATCTTCACCAAACTTAAATAGGACCACCGCGAAATAATTTTCTTCCAAAAAAAATAACCATCAAAGCGGTTCACAATTGGCGAAGATATCGCTGAACATACAAAAAAATACGAATTGATAACCTCCTCGTTTTGGAAGTCGGTTTTATGTTTTGTCCTGTGTAAGTCTAATACATACTTTTCTGTTTTTCTTTCTAGTATTCTTTTTTTGTTTGTTGAATGGCGTCTAACTTTCAAAGCTATCGACACCCTAAACATACTTCGTATAGAGTTTAAATTCAAGATTATATTTCTATTTGTTTCTATTTATTTTATATAAAGATTTCTATTTGTTTCAAAATTCAAATATCAACTTTAAATATTGTATCTTTTCTAATAATGTTGTTGTCAAATAAATAATGACATTAGCCATAATGTATTTTGAATCAATATTGGCTTTATCAACTGCAATTCTGAAGTAAATATGTGCTTAAAACAATCTAAATAATGAAATCCTTTGGAAAAACTTCTTTGGAATCTAATAAAGTAATTCTTTTCTTCTAATGAACATAAGGTCCTGGGCTCGATTCCCGAGTGCCGTTGATCAGGATTTTTTCAGTAGCAGCCATGGAGAAATCTGGATCTGTGCCAATTTAATAGCAATAGGGTCGCCCCCAATTACATGGGACTAAAACATAACTGGCGAAGTGTTGGTATACTGCAAGGTACAACTTTTTTTTTCGGATGGGAAGTCATCAAATGACCCCTAAACCCCTGTGAGATGTGTTTTATATAATTTAAACACTTCTCCGTAGATAAAGGTATTAACTATTTATTAGTATTTTATAATTATCAGGTGAGACTTAAACATATAACGTTGCAAGCTAATCCGCGGTCCAGAGCGATCTCTCAGCCGGAGTACCATAGATTAAAAATCAACTACATATTAGTGTTGCTACAACAATAATCCTCTTACAACCCCTGACCTATTACATTCCCCCTATAACATCACGCTACGACCAATAGGAGCCGAGCAAAAAGAAAACAAATCAGAAGCGGCGGGTGAACCTGCGGGGCAGCTGCATAGTATCCCGAATAAATGGCATTGTGATTTTTGGATCTAACTATTTGAAAATCCAAAAAGTTTCTTAGAATTTACATATATTTCTGGCGCATTTATTTCGTGAATATATATTCAGAGAATTTAAATTCGCATAGGTAGCTAAAAGCCAAAAACCCCAGGGAATTTCTTTTCAAAGGTAAGATTGCATATTATTTTTAAATATATCAGTAAATTCTGTATATTATTGTTAGCCTTTTCTTATAGTAGTCTGGACGAAACTGACTCTGATCTAACATTGACATTGGTCTAATAAGACAAGATACATACTTACTTATTAACTAAAGTAATATATTTAGACGCTTGAGGCTTCTCTTTTTTCATTAGGTTTTGTTGATAGGAGTCGTTACTATTGAAATTTCGGCAATATTTCAATAAAACTCACGTTAGATTTCTAGAAACACGATATTTTAATAAAAGCACAAACTAGATGACGTTTGCATAAAAACAAAGAGAAAACAAGAGAGCACAGAGCATCTATATATACGGGGAACCGCCACTGTCTATGATATTAGAATTTAACAGTTACCTTGGGGCCTAATTAAACAGTTAGTTCGTATATAAGTATATACGAACTCAACGAGATAATCTCGAGATAATCTTAATTATATTGGTACTAAGTAGTACCAATATAATTAAGATTATCTGAAGTACTATCGTAGGTCTGGAATTCTGGATTAGGTATGAAAACTATTTCGGTCTGAATTAAATTCTTCTATTCTCTGTTTTTCTAAAATCTTTGCCCCACGCTACGAATTTTTCGAGGTGTGTTTACAAATATTTAAACTCACATAATTATACAAACGGCCCGACCTAGAACAACAACCTGTAGGGTCTACAGGTTGTTCTGTGAGGGAATCGAACCCGCGATACGCAGCGCAGCAGTCAATCGCTTGTTACTCTTTCATGAAAAAACCACCGAAGTTATTTGAACGAAAGGAGACAATTTTTTTTGTTTGGGGAATAGGCCACCCACATAAATTGTAGCAGATATTAATGAAACGTATATAGATTTCTTCCTCCACCGAACAGCGTCCGGGTACCCTACATACCCAGAAGGTGCGTACCCCCAACCGCGTCCGGGTACCTTAATTCCCCATTAACATTTATAAAATACCCCGTCAATTAATCATTTAATAATCGAAAAAACGGGCTTTATTCGTGAATAGGCTGCTTTACTTCCCATCTCTACAATATTCCTCAACTCTATACCAAAAACCATAGCTATCATCCGTCAACAAGTGTCACAATGAAAGTAACAAACTTACGTCAATGGAGCGCGCCATTTTTTACGTCATCGTTTTAGCGTTAGTGTCACACTTCAAGTAATTACGAGTTATGTGTTTGTTATTGGAAAACAGTGTTATACCTTAAAATGTTCGTGAGAAGTTGTGCTATCGTATTATGATAACACAAATTAGGTTCCGAATCGCAAAATTGCAGTATTTCGCCTGTGAAAATGCAGTAGTTATATGTACCTACAGTGATTGTTTAGTGTGAAGAAATACGTGATTTAGTGATTAAAACGTGTGTGAAATGGGAAAACTAGTATTTAATTAGTGAGGTGATTAGATTGCTCAACTATCTACACCAAAAAACAAGTAGTTTTGTGTGTTTTTTCGTCCAAACAGCGACTGACAACTTTAGTTCCAGATGTAAACAAACAGTGAGTACCTAGTTTCATATAATTATTTTGATATGATGCTAATAAGCTATTAATTAGATTAAGGTCTTATTGGAAAGGTAATATAATCTAGTTTATTTTTAAATATTAAAAAATAGTAAAAAAGTTAATAGTTTAACCACAAATTAATAATTTATTAGCGAAATGTCCGTTTTTATCGGTGTGAATCAAGTTCTACATAATTTTTAGGGTATCAAATTATAATTATTTATCTTTATTTTTGGTTAAATAGGTTCCATATCTATTCAGCTATATAATGTAGAGTTTATATAGCTATATCTCTTGTAGTTTGCGATCGACAAGTGTTTTTATAGAATTGCGAATTTTTGCGAAAAATTCGCAAATCGTTAGCGCGGTCAACGCGGTTAGTTGCGAAAAATATACGCTTTTGGCGCTATCGACGCTGCAAAGTGGGTAAGATCTCTAGATTACAGTGGTAATATTAACTAAGCCATGTCTAACCGGAATGATGAGAAATTCGAAAATGAAAACGTGAATCTAACAATAAACAATAATAATAATACGTCTGTACCAGTCTCTGAAACTAATTGTATTCGCGCATTGCGTTGAAATCTTACTGCATAATTATTGACACAACGCCCAGCAGATGCCATTTTCATAAAATAGTTTTTATTATATGCGAAAAAATCGCAGAAACACTTTCACAACAATCAAAATAAACGGAAAGAGTAAATGACAAATGAAGTTGTTTGTCAACCACCAAAAAGACGGATTTACAACGTTCCTTGCCATGATGATTTTCTATAGGTACCTACCATCTAAAATATTTTAGCGGAAATCTCTAAAATAGCAATACAAAGCTCACAGTTTAATATTATTTATTTTTATATTATATTCTATTTTAATTAAAGCAGATATTATTACCAATGGATACCATACTTTTTTTTTGTAAACGGAAAAAACGCTCCTATTTACGTAAGTATTTTCTGTCAAATTGCATTGACCACAACAGGAATGATATGACTCGCAAAAAAATATCATAATACAACTTATTTATTATGATTTTAAGATTCCGGTTTCGTTTCTATGTAATCTTTCGTTTATTACTATAATAAAATGGTTACTTTTTTTTTTGTGTAAGTAATACGAATATACGCAACATCGAAAAGGGCCTAAAAAAAACTGTCTCCTTTGGCACACATAATATAGTGTATTATCTGGACTAACACCTAAGATACTATTTAATCCCTGGGACATTTTCCGAAAACCACGCGGGCGAAGCCGTGGGCATTAGCTAGTAGAAACTAACTATTCGAAGTTTGTTATTATCAGCACACAAGACACTAGTGTCCATTCGCTTTTCACAAGTAACTAATGAAGTTGTCACTCAAATAGTTCCGAACGCCCACCTCAAAGCGAATTGAAATTGATTCCGTAGTGGAGCTTTATCGATATAGAGATTGGTCTACCACCTCTATTCAGTTTAGATGTCTTACCGCAGGACTGCGAGCTGAGCTGAACTGAGCTGAGCTGAGCTGCTAAAGCGATACGGGTTTTGCAATAGCGACTGTGAACGATGTATCCTTTTGTTATAGAGTGCACTATAAAAAAAGGAGCAAAAACCTCGTAGTGACCTACTGAGGTTTCAGTACTAGAAAAATCTGAAATAGCGAAAAACGTTTTCTCGTACATTTCGTATGAAGTGAAACCTCAACTTACTTTTTTATGGTGTAAAGTCTAGCCGGATTGGCCGCTGCTAACAAATACTGCCCGAAAATGAAGAAGTAAAAAATGAGAGTTCGAATTTCGATGTTTCGAACGAGTCTTATTTAATTTTGCTTTGGAACAAAATCTAGGTAGTGTGTTACGCGTCCGTAACGATGTGGCATAAGTCTCTGACAATAAAAACTTGACCTTTGTTGATTGATTTAGTTTTTTTGTCACCAACTTCTGAAGCGAAAGTTATTTTTCACTTTTTTGTGTTTTTTGAAGTCGGTTTTATTTTTTGCAAAAAAGTTTTTGTTTTTCACTTTTTAGTGGTTCACATGTGCTTACCCCTTCACAGCGTACTGGCGTGATGTTATGTTATGAACTGGTGTAAGTAAACAATAAACAGACATGAGATTGATTGATATTTTGATTTTGATTTCATTTATTGAGGAGTTCCGTTGCCGAAAAGCAGAAAGTATTCTTCCAACTACCCAAATCGCTTCAAGTGTGCCTATAAAATTTGAACAGTTTTCTCTATTTCTCCAGGATCCTATCATCAGATCCTGACTTGATGATCATGGGACCACCTGGAAAGTATACTCTTTAAAAAACAAACAAAAAAAGTCCAAATCGATCCAGCCATCTTTGAGTAATCGGGGTACATACATAAAAAAAGGTTCCGACGAATTGAGAACCTCCTTCTTTTTAAAGTCGTTTAAAAATAACTTCAAAAAAACGTTCAGACGCTTAGACAAGATGAAATATCTTCATCAAAATACCAACGCATACGACCTTTCGGATACATTAATGAAATGAACAAAACCAAGTACAAAAAAAAATAATATACAAAAATAAAATAAATTACAAAGTAAGCTTACCTACTTCAAACATATTACTATTATAGAACATCGATAAACGTCTATTACTATTAACAGAGCCGCCTAAGTATGCACGTTGGCGTCCATTTTCTCATATTAAATCATTCGTTAAAATTTTTGTTATTCATTTTTAGGGTTCCGTACCCAAAGGGTAAAAACGGAACCCTATTACTAAGACTTCGCTGTCTGTCCGTCTGTCCGTCTGTCCGTCTGTCTGTCACCAGGCTGTATCTCATGAACCGTGATAGCTAGACAGTTGAAATTTTTACAGATGATGTATTTCTGTTGCCGCTATAACAACAAATACTAAAAACAGAATAAAATTAATATTTAAGGGGGGCTCCCATACAACAAACGTGTTTTTTTTATAATAATTGGTACGGAACCCTTCGTGCGCGAGTCCGACTCGCACTTGGCCGGTTTTTTTGTTAAAAGTTCAGGTGAACGTTTAACAAAAATATTGTTGATGACAAATTCATCCCTCTTTACGTCCTACTCAAGACCTTTATGTAATTGGACAGATAAGTTATACTGTTCACAGAAAGTGCTTTGAGAAAAACATTCAAAAACTTTCCTGTATCACTTGCTTTCATCTGCGGTTTCGTCTGCGCTGAGGTCGAAAATGTCGCACAGGAACGTCCATACCTGATCAGCTTTAAAATGTTCCAGCTCCTGGTTCACAAGATACTTTTCTTAAAGAGGGAGTGGGCTGTGATCCACAAGTAAATGGGTAAAGGGTTGGTAAATGTCACATTAAGTCTTCGAATTTTTGGTTCTGGAATGTTTTCCTTCACCGTTTAGAAAAGAAATGTACGGGAAAGTACCTTCTATCGGGATAAAAAATATTCTGTCCTAACCTGTGTGAGAGAGTCTAAAAAGGTGCAAGACTAAAGACAGTCAAATATTTTCTTTTTATTTTCGAGCGATAGACGGGACAAGACGAAGAAAATCGTACTCCAATCCTTGTTAGTACTTAGTAATAAATCGTTCTGACTAGTGTCATACGCCCACTTGTTAGTACTTAGTAACAAATCATTCTGACCAGTGTCATACGCCTACTTGTTAGTACTTAGTAACAAATCGTTCTGACTAGTGTCATACACCCACTTGTTAGTATTTAGTAACAAATCGTTCTGACTAGTGTCATACGCCTACTTGTTAGTACTTAGTAACAAATCGTTCTGACTAGTGTCATACGCCCACTTGTTAGTATTTAGTAACAAATCGTTCTGACTAGTGTCATACGCCCACTTGTTAGTACTTAGTAACAAATCGTTCTGACTAGTGTCATACGCCCACTTGTTAGTACTTAGTAACAAATCGTTCTGACTAGTGTCATACGCCCACTTGTTAGTATTTAGTAACAAATCGTTCTGACTAGTGTCATACGCCCACTTGTTAGTACTTAGTAACAAATCGTTCTGACTAGTGTCATACGCCCACTTGTTAGTACTAAGTAACAAATCGTTCTGACTAGTGTCATACGCCTACTTGTTAGTACTTAGTAACAAATCGTTCTGACTAGTGTCATACGCCCACTTGTTAGTATTTAGTAACAAATCGTTCTGACTAGTGTCATACGCCCACTTGTTAGTACTTAGTAACAAATCGTTCTGACTAGTGTCATACGCCCACTTGTTAGTACTTAGTAACAAATCGTTCTGACTAGTGTCATACGCCCACTTGTTAGTACTAAGTAACAAATCGTTCTGACTAGTGTCATACGCCCACTTGTTAGTATTTAGTAACAAATCGTTCTGACTAGTGTCATACGCCCACTTGTTAGTATTTAGTAACAAATCGTTCTGACTAGTGTCATACGCCCACTTGTTAGTACTTAGTAACAAATCGTTCTGACTAGTGTCATACGCCCACTTGTTAGTACTTAGTAACAAATCGTTCTGACTAGTGTCATACGCCCACTTGTTAGTACTAAGTAACAAATCGTTCTGACTAGTGTCATACGCCCGTTTGTCATGTAGCATTCGTGTGTCAAAATTAAAAAGATTCGGTATCAACATTTTTGTATGAAAATATTCCCAATGTCCGCTATCTAAGTCTCTTAGTACTAGACAGACACACAGACGGAGCTACTTTCGAATTTATATTGTGATCATGGATGTTTTTTTGGAATGATATTTCACTCCTTTGCTCAGAACTAATGGATTTATTAATCAAAAGTTGAAGTGTCGAGACTTGGGACTCAATCTAGGACTTTGTCAAGTGAAGATCTATTTATGGAACTTGATGTTCTTTCTGTAGGTCAAAAGGCGACGCTCTTACATTGTACTAGCTTATGCTCGTGGCTTCGGCCGTGTCAAGTTCTGTAACTGTCCCACGGGATTGATTCAGGTTGTAAGCTATCATTTTTTTTTCATTTTCTTTGTAATTAAGTAGTTCAGTTGAAGCTAACATGTTACCTAAACTTGGGAAGAGACTGGACCCCACGACGCAGGGTATCCTAGTGTGGAGTCCAGGGAAATGGATCTAGCTCTTATTTTTTTTTTTTTTTTACTTGCTTTTTAATATATTATTGTACCTTGTTATGCGAACTGAATAAATGTTTTATTTATTTATTTAGATGTGTAGTTATGTGCCAAATTTCATCCGAATTCGTTCAGTAGTTTTCGCGTAAAATAGTAACAAACATCCATCGAAATAAACTTTCGCATTTATAATGTTTTTAGTATATTGTTATGTATGAATGTGAACTTCACACTTCTTCCATTCGGTCCATTATGCCAGACTGGATCTAGCTAACAGGCAGCCTAGTTCGGTTCTCTGCAAGGACCGAAGTTTCCTGGGTGCTCCATAAACTTGTTGGTGAAATTTCAGTGTTCAGAGATTTCGAAAAAGACAAACTTATTTTAAACAGCCTCGGTGGTTGAGCATGAGATACCGGGTTCGATTCCCGGGTCGACCAAATTGTTGTTGGGTTTTTCCATGAGGCATTTCTCGGTAACGGCCCACAGAGTCTGGATTTGTGTCCGGTTGATGGCAATAGGCTCGTCCCCTATTACACGGGACTTACTCATAACTGGCGAAATGGTTTAATGTGGGTGTAAGTACTACTTACTTGGTATACAGCTGCCTAACGCTTTGGAGATTATAGGCATGATGTTATGTTACGCCGTGTGGTATCCGGCAGAGTAGAATAGAACCAACTCATTACACTCACGGGTGTCGTATAAGGTGACTAATGTCTGAGGTAGAACACCTTGCGCCTCCGTAGACCAGAGAATGGGCAGCAGCGTTTTCTGTTAATCTTTCATCACTGCGATCTCCAATCCGCCTGCAAAGCGTGGAGATTACGGCAAATTCCTCCCATCATGGGAGAGGCTTATGTCCAGCAGTGGACGTTATGGGATGTTGTTGTTGTTATGTTATGCTTATTCTGAAACTAATAGTGGTGTAATCAGGGCCAGTTTTCGACGAAGCGTATTGAAATTAAAAACCATCTGCTGCAGAGACCTCGATTGGCTTTTTAGAATTTAAGGAAACAGACTTCAAAGGGAACCTTCAGCGCATCTAAATTCAATAAATTTTCTGTATCGAGGCAATTTTATTTACGAGAAATAACGAGGGAATATAACGTTCGTTACAATCATGTCGGTATACAGAGTAGGGTAATAAATTGTATCAGTGATCGAATGATAGACGACTATCGTGGATGTGGAATATTCCCCCATAACATATTACGATAGTAGGTAGAAAAATAGAGAGAAAATCATGTAGAAAGGAGACATAATTTGCGTGGGCAAAAGTAATCACCGCGCTTCCCAGCACAATGCCACAATAAGTTCTTGTTAGATAAGTGCTGGTAAAACAGAGTTGTTGTTAGTTTTGTCGAAAATAATATAACATCACGCTTGTAATCCCCGAAGTGTAAGACAGAGGTGTAAGTACAGTCGTAGTTTTTTCCGCCTGATCACGAGCCACGCCCCCTTAAAGATTGGGCCTATTAGAAAAGCGCCAACTTTGGCGCGCAAAATAACAATAACTCTCGTTTGGCGTGCGTCTCCAGTGCGCTCGGCCGATCGGTATCTTTTCATTCATTATTTCTATACAAGGTTAATGGGGCGGGACTAGAGAGCGTATCTATGTTGTAATTATAAGCAGAAAATAGCTTAGTGGTGATCAGACGGAGTGTCCTCGATAGTACCTAATACTACACACACATTCCGCCGGCTATTTTTAAGTCCCATGTAACAAGTGGACAGCCTATTGTCATCAACCGGGCACAAATCAAGACTCCGTGGCTGTGCTACATCTACTCTATGGTAGATGACACACCAATCAATAGACATACTTTATTACTTACTTTTATTTTAGAGGTAATAGTACCTCGCAGCCGACACGCTTTTCTTATTCCGCACTTGATTTTCGACTGCTTCGTTGGTTTAGTGGTTACAAGCACGACTACTGAGCATGAGGTCCTGGGTTCGATTCCCAGGTCGGGAAAAGTGTAATCCGGTTTATCCATCGGGAATTTCTCAGTAGCAGCCACGAAGTCTTGATTTGTGCACCGTTGATGACAATAGGCTGTCCACTTGTTACATGGGACTTAAAAATAGCCGGCGGAATGTGTGTGTAGTATTAGGTACTATCGAGGACACTCCGTCTGATCACCACTAAGCTATTTTCTGCTTATAATTACAACATAGATACGCTCTCTAGTCCCGCCCCATTAACCTTGTATAGAAATAATGAATGAAAAGATACCGATCGGCCGAGCGCACTGGAGACGCACGCCAAACGAGAGTTATTGTTATTTTGCGCGCCAAAGTTGGCGCTTTTCTAATAGGCCTAATCTTTAAGGGGGCGTGGCTCGTGATCAGGCGGAAAAAACTACGACTGTACTTACACCTCTGTCTGACACTTCGGGGATTACAAGCGTGATGTTATATTATTTTCGACAAAACTAACAACACCTCTGTTTTACCAGCACTTATCTAACAAGAACTTATTGTGGCATTGTGCTGGGAAGCGCGGTGATTACTTTTGCCCACGCAAATTATGTCTCCTTTCTACACGATTTTCTCTCTATTTTTCTACCTACTATCGTAATATATTATGGGGGAATATTCCACGTCTTAAGATAGTCGTTCATCATTCGATCACTGATAGAATTTATTACCCTACCCTGTTTACAAACATAATTTTATCCAACATCGTTTTACTCCATCGTTATTTTCTCGTAAATAAAATTGCCTCGATACAGAAGATTTATTGAATTTAGATGCGCTGTAGGTTCGCTTTGAAGTCTGTTTCTTTAAATTATTAGAAGCCAATCGAGGTCTCTGCAGCAGATGGTTTAGACTACATCAAACTTGGAAAAAGTCTACTTGTTTAACGGTATACAAAGCATTTTCTGATTTAATTTCAATACGCTTCCTCGAAAACTGGCCCTGATTACACCACTATTAGTTTCAGAATAAGCATAACATAACAACAACAACATCCCATAACGTCCACTGCTGGACATAAGCCTCTCCCATGATGGGAGGAATTTGCCGTAATCTCCACGCTTTGCAGGCGGATTGGAGATCGCAGTGATGAAAGATTAACAGAAAACGCTGCTGCCCATTCTCTGGTCTACGGAGGCGCAAGGTGTTCTGCCTCAGACATTAGTCGCCTTATACGATACCCGTGAGTGTAATGAGTTGGTTCTATTCTACTCTGCCGGATACCACACAGCATAACATAACATCATGCCTATAATTTCCAAAGCGTTAGGCAGTTGTATACCAAATAATTAGTACTTACACCCACATTAAACCATTTCGCCAGTTATGAGTAAGTCCCATGTAATAGGGGACGAGCCTATTGCCATCAACCGGGCACAAATCGACTCTGTGGGCCGTTACCAAGAACTCATGGAAAAACCCAACCACAATTTGGCCAACCCGGGAATCGAACCCGGTATCTCATGCTCAACCACCGAGGCTGTCTAAAATAAATTTGTCTTTTTCAAAATCTCGGAACACTGAAATTTCACCAACAAGTTTGTAGAGCTCCCAGGAAACTTCGGTCCTTGCAGAGAACTGAACTAGGCTGCCTGTTAGCTAGATCCAGTGGGGCATAATGGACCGAATGGAAGAAATGTGAAGTTCACATTCATACATAACAATATACTAAAAACATTATAAATGCGAAAGTTTGTGACGATGGATGTTTGTTACTATTTTACGCGAAAACTACTGAACGGATTCGGATGAAATTTGGCACATAAGTACACACTTAAATAAATAAATAAAATTGTTATTCAGTTTGCCTAGCAAGGTACAATATTAAAATGCAAGTAACAAAAAAATAATGATTTTTAAGTGCTAGATCAAATTCCCTGGACTCCACACTATGATACCCTGTGTCGTGGGGTCCAGTCTGTTCCCAAGTTTAGGTAACATGTTAGCTTTAACTGAACTACTTAATTACAAAGGAAATGGAAAAAAACATAGATAGCTTACAACCTAGATCAATCCCGTGGGACAGTTACAGAACTTGACGGGGGCGAAGCCGCGAGCATAAGCTAGTACAATATAAAAGCTTCGCCTTTTGACCTACATAAAGAACATCAAGCTCCATAAATAGATCTTCACTTGAAAAAGTCCTAGAGCGAGTCCCAAGTCTCGACACTTCAACTTTTGATTAATAAATCCATGAGTTCTGAGCAAAGGAGTGAAATATCATTCCAAAACTACATCCATGATCACAATATGGATGCGAAAGTTACTCCGTCTGTGTGTCTGTCTAGTACTAAGAGATCTAATAGACTTAGATAGCGGACATTGGGAATATTTTTAAGCAAAAATGTTGATACCGAATCTTTTCAAGTTTGACACACGAATGCTACATGACAAACGGGCGTAAAGGTACCTGTGTCAATGACTCGTCGGTATTTTAATTTCGATAAGATAGAAACTAACTAACTGCTGGTACTTACTTATAGTATTCCCAAGTATGTCGTGTCGTGAGGTGCGTGATAAGGTAAAGGTAAAATAAAAGGCTTCATCGTTTAGTTCCATGTTAGGTATTCCATTTTCGTAGAATAGAATACTTCGTATAGTTTCTCGTTAGGGTTCCGATCGGGACCGTATTACTAAGACTCCACTGATTGTCTGTCTCTCACCAGGCTCTATCTCATGAATCGTGATAGCTAGACAGTTGAAATTTTCACAGATAATGTATTTTGGTTGCCGTTAGAACAACAAAAACTGAATAAAATAAATATTTAAGAGGGGCTTTCATACAAAAAACGTGATTTTTAGGGTTCCGTACCCAAAGGATAAAAACGGAACCCTATTACTAAGACTTCGCTGTCTGTCCGTCTGTCCGTCTGTCTGTCACCAGGCTGTATCTCATGAACCGTGACAGCTAGACAGTGGAAATTTTCACAGATGATGTATTTCTGTTGCCGCTATAACAACAAATACTAAAAACAGAATAAAATTAATATTTAAGGGGGGCTCCCATACAACAAACGTGATTTTTTTATAATAATTGGTACGGAACCCTTCGTGCGCGAGTCCGACTCGCACTTGGCCGGTTTTTTACCGTTTTGTCTAATGTCGTATGGATAATGGTACGAAACCCATCGTGCGCGAGTCCGACTCGCACTTGGCCGGTTTTCTTACTACTATTATATTTATGGATGGATATTTACGATCTCGCGGGACAATTACCGAATTCTTTCTGATTCCTCTTGATTTACGGAACCCTAGAAATAAAGACTAATAAACCTTTAGAGACAGAAAATGTTTTAGTTTTCACATTTTGTATATTGCGAATCAGTGAGATTATTAACTTTTGAATTAATTTTATGAAACAAATCAGATGACAAGATTTATTTTTAGGGTTCCGTACCCAAAGGGTAAAAACGGAACCCTATTACTAAGACTTCGCTGTCTGTCCGTCTGTCTGTCCGTCTGTCCGTCTGTCTGTCACCAGGCTGTATCTCATGAACCGTGACAGCTAGACAGTTGAAATTTTCACAGATGATGTATTTCTGTTGCCGCTATAACAACAAATACTAAAAACAGAATAAAAATAATATTTAAGGGGGGCTCCCATACATCAAACGTGATTTTTTTATAATAATTGGTACGGAACCCTTCGTGCGCGAGTCCGACTCGCACTTGGCCGGTTTTTCACTTTCAATTAGATTTAGTTTTCTTCAATTTCAATTAAATATTTAAATTATCTTCTGGCTGATTGTTTTTGTGGAAGTTGTCAAATACCTTATTGCTTTGAGTATTAAAACTTTAATTTATCGTATTTTT
Source organism: Xestia xanthographa (assembly GCA_905147715.2). Classification (NCBI taxonomy): domain Eukaryota; kingdom Metazoa; phylum Arthropoda; class Insecta; order Lepidoptera; family Noctuidae; genus Xestia; species Xestia xanthographa. The sequence continues at coordinate 3,502,771 of LR990661.1, read as the reverse complement.
TTCTTAAATAGCCATTCAAGACGTACCTATGTAATGTTTCTTTCTTTTTACATTGTATTTCATCCCCAACCTATTCTTTAATCAATTACCCCAAACAATAGATAACAATGGAACCTGTACGGGCTGGCTATTTCGGTCCCACACATAATTGTTTCATTTCAATATCGCGGGGGCTTTCAATAATATCAATTAGGTACCTACAAGAGAACTTTGTTATTTAGACCCCGAAAGGCTCGTGTACCGAATCCCAAGGGCATTTCAATATTATGATGGAATTATGACCACAATTCAACATTACTTTGTGATTTAAAAAGGGGCATATTACCTCATGTATTATTTTATTTACAATATTATTTGTAGAAATAGGTATTTACGGTTGTTTTCGCGGCTTTCTCCTGCAACTCGTAAGATTTTGTTTGGGAAGAATGGTTTTTAGGGTTCCGTACCCAAAGGGTAAAAACGGAACCCTATTATGTTTTTAGTATTTGTTGTTATAGCGGCAACAGAAATACATCATCTGTGAAAATTTCAACTGTCTAGCTGTCACGGTTCATGAGATACAGCCTGGTGACAGACAGACGGACAGACGGACAGACGGACAGACGGACAGACGGACAGACGGACAGACAGCTAAGTCTTAGTAATAGGGTTCCGTTTTTACCCTTTGGGTACGGAACCCTAAAAAGTGTGTAAAATGGTCACTTTATTGCTAACTGTAATATTTTTTGAAAACCTGTGAATGAGAATCAAAACTTCAATAAAATTATTGATAGTCTCCAAAGATCATTTTCGAGTAACTGCACCGGATCAGGTAGTTCCCCTTACTGCCCCGCTGAAAGTTTCAACCCTGTATAATATGCTTAAGGGCATTACATTGCCCAATGACCTTGGTAAAATGAAATTTCTAGACGAATTCCTTAATACTTTTACTATAAAAAAATTATACAAATAAACTAGAGTATACGAGAAACACTTTGTGTTGTTTAAAGTTTTTATAAACTTGTCCAAATGTTGCCAAAAAAATTGAGAAAACAGGTCTTATTAAAACTAAATATTAAATTGTCTATAGAACGGCTGGGCCATTTTGTATGATATTTATACTAAAAGAAAGAAAAAACCCTGTTTAACAATTTGTGTTGTTTATTTTGACAGATTTATTTTTATATTTTGTAATAATCCACAATAACGTTAATCATTACAAAACTCCCCACCAAGCACCCCCGCTGTCGCTCTCTCTCTCTCGTCGTTTCGTCGTAAGTTAGTACGGGGCAGCATGCTCAAGGTCATTGGGCAATGTAATGCCCTTAACTTGCGGATAATTATGATATCGTGATGCAGACTTTTCAGTTCTTCATTTGCGTCGTGATTTGTATTTAAGCGCTACACGAGAACATCTAGGTAAGTATTACAACAATTTGACTGTCTGCGATAACACAAAGTTGTTGCTATGACATATCCGTAGGAGTTCACAACACGTCGCGCGTTGCCTGGCGGAGATACACGTGGTTTTTGATTTCACTAGCTAACTTGAAAACAGTTTGCTTACTGTGACTGTTCACTGTTCCATTCTGATTAGCAAAGGAGCGCTAATTATAAATGAGCACGTTTTCGACAAGCAACATGTTTGCAGTGTGCGACTGAAGTTATGGGATAGTTTGTTTGGCTGCTTAATGCGTGTTTGAAGCAGGTAGTCGGTGTGATCATCATCATTTCAGCCGAAAGACGTCCACTGCTGGACATAGGCCTCCCCCAAGTGTCACCACATTGACTGGTCCCGTGCGACTAACATCCAGCGGATTCCCGCAATCTTCACCAGGTCATCGGTCCACCTAGTGGGAGGCGAGCAATGTGCCCTGCCCACTGCCACTTAAGTTTCGCAATTCTTCGGGCTACGTTGGTAATCTTGGTTCTCTTGCGGATGTCTTCATTTCTGATTTGATCGGAGTTAGTTTAGGAAACGTGGTTGCCCACAATGGGCCTCATCAGAAGGCTTAAAGGTGACTTTAAACTCCGAGTATAGCCCTCTCTATTGCCCTATACTACTATTGGGCTATACTCGGAGTTTCCTTGCGCCATCGAATCAGAAATGAAGACATCCGCAAGAGAACCAAGGTTACCGACGTAGCCCGTGGTTGCTCACAATGGGCCTCATCAGAAGGCTTAAAGTCACCTTTAAGCCTTCTGATGAGGCCCATTGTGAGCGACCACGTTTCGGTCCCGTATGTAATCACGGTGTGATGTAGATGTGTAATCATAATCAAGCACTATATACAGGGTGGAATTTTGTAATGCCACCTGGGGTGAAAGTACTCTTAATACTGCAGATAGAAAATTTTGCTCAAAGGAAACATTCCTTTATTTTTAAAAAGAAATTAATCTGCATTCAAAGATTTTGAAAATTCGCGTGCCACACTCGGGAATCGAACCGGCTAAATTCCAAAAAAATACATCCTGTACCTACTTTTATGCCACCAATCGATAGGGTCAATCATAAGGATTAAATCTCTCTAACAAACATTATAAATTAAATGAAAGGGAAACCATGGAATCTAAAGTTATAAATTCAATGGGATAAATTTATTACGATAAAGCAATTTTATTCAAAGGATGGACCTTTACAATTGAAGAAAAAAGATTTCAATTTGCACGTGTTTGTTTGTGCAAATTGTTATCTTCCTATCTAAATAGTTCTTCTCATTTTAATCAATAAATGTAGTCAAAAGATAATTGTTTATTAGGTTCTAACATAAGTAATTGGATCGGACCTTTCAGTAAAAGTGCTTTATGTTGTCCCATTGAATTTATAAGTTAAGATTTCATGGTTTTCCTTTCATTTAATTTATCATGTTTGTTAGAGGGATTTGATCTTTATGATTGATTCTATCGATTGGTGCCATAAAAGTGCAGGGTGTTATTTTTTTTCAATTTAGCCGGTTCGATTCCCGAGTGCGGCACGCGAATTTTCAAAATCTTTGAATGCAGATTCATTTCTTTTTAAAAATAAAGGAATGTTTCCTTTGAGTAAAATTTTCTATCTGCAGTATTAAGAGTACTTTCCCTCCAGGTGGCATTACAAAATTCCACCCTGTATAACAATCACGTGTCACTATGTTCGTATAAGCTAATCTCCGAAACCACCCAGCAGATTACAAGGACATTTCGTGAATGTGTACTGTTGATTCCGATAGGTGGCGCCGTGCAAAGTAGGGGTAGGTTGCTAAAATTGGAGCTTTGTGGACAGTGAAAAGTTAATGTTATATTTTCTTATCAAGAAGAAAATTTGAGGTTGTGAGAAGATTTTGTGATTTTTCCTCATCAGGGGCTCTTGTTGCTCGGGAGTCCCGTATCATTGACACGGCTTAGACGGCGGTAGCTATGCCCCCGGGATAACATAATAAGAACGTGGTGGAAACTAAACGTGTGTACAAGCCACAAGATCCTCTTTCGGCCTACTCACAAACAACGTGAAAATGTAAACATGCATAAAATATAGAAAAACTTAGGTCATCGAACTCCACCCTAAATTGCATCTAGTGTACGTGACTTGATGACTTCATTGCAAGTGACGCTAATCGTGATTTATACTTTATTTTTATTACTTTATTGTGAGCGGCCATTATTATCTTGAATCGTTCACACCTCGGCACATGTTATTTGTGTTTTATTGCACATTACATACGGATGTTTAACCACTCTTATTGATTTTCCTCATGATGCATTTGTGGATTATGTGTAATAAATACGCCAAATAGGTACAAGATGAAAACGATAAACGACTAATTCGTATAGCTAGAGCCTTTGGGCTATAAAGCAGGGGCAAGGCTACCACGGTATCATCTTATTAGCAAAATTAGGAAAAAAAATGTAATTTGTTAATGATTTGTAAAACTACAGGCGCTATCCAATTCTTAAGAGCTATATATCCCTCAAATGGCTTAGCATGATCCTCCGTTACGCCTAAAATACTGCAGCATTAATTTTGATGTGTGACGAAAACACGATTCCATCAACTTTTGTCGATAGAAAAAAAAACCAAAGTTACCTCTAAATCGAACAATAAACCGCTGGTATTAAAAAAGTACTTCAAAATAGACCATGAAACTTTGCATACTAACTGAACTAACTATAAAGCAGGTCTTACGTGTTTTATTTTTTAGTCCAATCAATGGATTTTTTGTACATCGCAAAAAACCACTCACGCACTATTCGGCCGCAGTGACTGACGTAACAACCGCTTTGTAGTGCAAGCTGATTAGAACTTTATTCTTACAGTATTTACGAAGTTTGAACCACCACAAATAGAGTTGTTAATTTTAGGGTTAGAAGGGCCTTAATGCGTGTTTGAAGCAGGTAGTCGGTGTGATGTAGATGAGTAATAAAGCGCTATATAACAATCACGTGTCACTATGTTCGTAGAAGCTAATCAACTTTACTTTGAACTTTATTATTATTATTATTTATTTATTTCAATCAACTTAGGATCATAGAGTACAATTAAAATCAACAAAACAATTAAAATCAACATCACAATTAAAATGAAGATCTGAAATTTTAATGATAATAAAATTAAAACAATTTAGAATAAAAATTAAAACACAAAAATTAAAATTATTATATAAAATTAGAACAAATTTGAATACTAATTAATAACACAAAACTTAAAATTATGATATAAAATGAGATCAAATTAAAAACACAAATTAAAAATTATTATAAAATTAAATCAAATTGGAATCACATCAACAATATAATCAAAACAATATCTTAACATTAGTCAGTACGTGAACCATGCAACAGTGGTTCACGTACTGACAGTCGAAGCGTTCAGCAAAAGCCCTCAGGATACTGTTGCGGCTGGCCCGCACCCTGCGCACCAGGGATGTGCACCGCTTGCGCATGACTGTGTAGAAACAATCCACACGCGCCTCTGCAAACATCCCCGATGCACTACAGAAGCGAGGCAGCCCCAAGAGTACCCTGAACGCGTTATTGTATTGAACACGTAGGGCGCTGTACTGTTTCTGCGTATAATCCATCCACAGGCTGCCGGTGTAAAATGACGTACAAAATGCCCTAAATAGGGCTATTTTGACGCCCCTCGAACACCGAGCAAATCTGCGGGCTATCATATTCGCACGAACAGACAACGCCCTACGTTCCCTTTCAATGTCTGCATCGTCTTTCAGGTCAGAGGTTAATATGTGTCCGAGATATTTAAAAGTATTCACTCTATTGAGTGGGCATCCGTTAAGTTTAATTGCCGGCAAGTAATCTGGACACCTCCTCTTGGCCCGAAAGACCATGCACTCGCTCTTTTTCGCATTGTACAATAACCCATGTTCCTCAGCATACTTCTCACAGATGCGAACTAGTCTCGACACACCACAGACAGAGGCGCTCAGCAACACCATGTCGTCGGCGTAACTGATATTGTTAAGGCATACACCTCCAATATGGCAACCGACATGCGTGCTGCTGAGCCTCTCTATCAGCGCATTAACATACAGGTTGAAGAGCTTCGGTGAGGTTAGCCCCCCCTGCCTCACTCCGCACTCCAACCTGTATGGAGTCGAGTAAGCCCCCGACCATCGAACAACATTGACCTGATTGTTGTACCAGTATTGGAATACCCGAATCAGTTCGTCTGGCACTGACGCTTGCTGCAGCTTTTGCCACAGCAGATCATAGCAAACCAAGTCAAATGCCTTCGACAAGTCGAGGAAGCAAGCAAAGACAGGTGTACTTCTATCAGTGTAGTACTTGACAGTCTGCTTTAAACACAATATAGCTGTTTCTGTAGAGTGACCAGCTTTGAAACCAAACTGGTTATCATGAAGATTCAAGTATTTATCCAGCTGAGTGTTAAGCAAACTGTCAAGCACTTTCGAAATAACAGTGGCCAATGAAATGGGCCTATAGTTGTTTTTATCGCTGACATCACCGGTTTTATTCTTAATAATTGGCACCACCACAGTTTTCATCATCCGCTCAGGCAGATACGAATGCCCTAAACACAAGGAGTAGAACATCGCTAAGACTCTGGACAAATGATGACCAGCATGCTTAAGGTGTTCAATACTTAAGTCATCGTGGCCTGGAGACTTGCCCCTCGACATAGACATAATGACATGTCTTACCTCCTTTGCCGTAAACCGAACACTGTACCCCTGACCATTACAACCCGCACTGCCTGTAAACTGTGACGGCCCCAACGGTGACGACACAGCAAAGTGCTGCCTAAATAGCTCGGCAATCCCTGTGACATCAGTAGCACCGCCGACACTCACCGGCAGGCCCGGCCTACTATTAAGTTTATCGGTAGATTTCCAAAAAACTGCGAAAGCCGCCCCTAGAATGTTGCGATGCCAACATGTCCATTTTAATTTGGTCACTATTGTCTTGGCACCATCGCAAGCGCGACTTAAAAATTTTACGACTTGTTTGCATTTCACTCCAAACACGACCCCCGCGTGGTCTTCCATAAGACACCCACTGCTCAAACTTTAGCCTGGCCTGCCTGTGAGCATCACTCACGTGCTTATTCCACCCAATTACTGGCTTCCTATTTCAACAACATGTTGTAGCAACACAGTGATCTAGCCAACGTTTTGAGCCGTTCGCTTCGCTTATAAAAGTATAAGTGTCAGAGTTTACTCCTAACAGTTCAACATCGGCACATAGTAACTCAGATTCCCGACAAAAAGAATCCAATTCGATATAAAATTGTTCATTGGGATGCGAATTAAAGTCTCCGAGTAGAAATGCAGTTTCGATATTGTTATCATTGATAATAGCACTCACCAAGCTGAGGCAATCCGTAAAATCCGTTAAGTTCGCACTATTATCCGTCGGCATGTAAACACTGAACACTAGAAATGACCTTGATTTCATGCAAACTTTAACGGCACACACTCGCGGGTTACCGCACTGCACTACCGAAACGTTATCGAAAACACTTTTCCGCCACAGCAGTGCGACTCCGCCGTAGGGCCGTCCTCGTAGCATGCCGGCCGTGGTGTCCACCGCCGACGTCCCGGTGCACCCGAAATTAGCGTCGATTTCGCTCAGGAACGAGATATCGTGTGGCAACAACCATGTTTCTTGTAAGGCAATTATGTCTGACGTGCTACATAGTTGCCTGACACTCTCCACCGAGCGCTTTATACTCTTACAATTGTAGCTTACTAGGTTATACATTTATATTTATTTTACGCCATTCACAGTACCGCTGTTTGCACCGTTCGTGTAATTTCTCATTTTAAAATGTACGAATCTCCTGAAAATAATTCCTTCGGGCCATAGTTTGCTATCAAGAAACATCTCCATTTTAGTTTCCGAAACAAAGAATTTGTATGCGTTATGTTCTTTGGGATATTTAAACGATACACTTTCAAGCGTGATCACCTCGCCCGTTTTATGATACACATAATCAGCAATATCTTTCTCTGTCGTTTCTTTATGCACTTTAGTAATGAAGATTGGCACTGTTCTTATTGTAGCTTTGAATTTCCCTTCATTATCCCTGGCGGTACCCGCGGTGCCCATGTATCGGTAGCTCATAGTACTACGCTTTTTGCGGTATGAAACTTTTTCCCATCCATCATTATTATTGTTCTGCACCGGCTCACGAACAATAGGCGCGGTCGGTGCCGCTGCCATATGCACGACGCGTGACGTCACGTCATTCCGACTCGTAGTACTTGACGTAGCGGCGACGATGGCGCGGGCGCCTGTGGTGGCGGTTGCGACGCAAGGGGAGGGGCTGCGCTCGGCCGCTCGTTGCGGCAAGACAGCTGACTGAGTACCACGGTCGGAAGTTTCTGCGACTACCTCCTTTATACATCTAAATGATTGTTCGTTATTTTCTAGTATTTGTAACGAGGAATTATCGATACCATTATTGCAGTCATCTATAACTGATGAGTTATTGACGTGGGATAATCCAATGGGACCGCTGTCCATATGCCATCCGCCCCGTTTCATGTTCACTTTACACACAGACGCCGGTATTAATGAGTAATTTTGTAATGACAAAATCTCCGTTTTAAAATCTTTCAATTGTGTCTGCGTCACATATGCTTCCTTAATTTCTTTGACTTCATTCTGAACTCGAAGTAAATCCTTTAAAAGCTTTGTACAATCGAGATGGTCAAATAATATTGGAGGTAGTTTCTCCAAGTCCCTTGCTACGAAAATTGGGAATAGATCCGGCTCCACTGACTTAAACACATTAATTATGTCCACTAGATCTCGTTGTTCTTTGCCTTTGTTTTTCCTCTTTATTTTTGCCTTCTCCACAGGAACCGATTCGTACAGCAGTGTTTTCGATTTTTCGATATCTTCACTTGTAAACGTAGACGTACATACATAACCGCACTAACGTATCTTCATCAATCACTGATATTTTGTTTTGTATATACGACAACAGTTCATCTATAACTACGTTACAGGAAACGCATTTAACCACTGTCGACATTTTTACAAGAAGTCCAAGTTTCGTTCGTCAGAAATAGATCCTCGCGGTAGGGATGCGCGCGCGCGACTGATTTCAAACGAAGTTTGAATTTTGTTTGAATTTATTCTTACAGTATTTCAAACGAAGTTTGAACAACCACTAATAGAGTTAATAATTTTAGGGTTAAAGGGCCATAAGTTTCACATAAAAAGTCTAATCTGTCTGACTCAGGATGCTCTTATTTTCTACCTCTCTCTCTTCACTCGCTCTTGGGTTCTTTTGGGGCGGCAACAGAAATACATCATCTGTGAAAATTTCAACTGTCTAGCTGTCACGGTTCATGAGATACAGCCTGGTGACAGACAGACGGACAGACGGACAGACGGACAGATGGACAGACGGACAGACAGCGAAGTCTTAGTAATAGGGTTCCGTTTTTACCCTTTGGGTACGGAACCCTAAAAATCAACAATGTTTAAGACAAAGTAATATTCCACCATTGGAAGAGACTGTTAGTTAATGACAGGTTAGCTTCCCGAGTTAGGGTGCTATTTTATTTGTTTTGTAATAAAACAACAGGCAAGCCATTTTGAATTACTTAGCTGCTGGCCGATAATTTAATATCCAAAGTTGCCACTAACAGACTGCCTCGATAGCTTGGTGTTTGCGTACGTGATTGCATAGTGCAGCTTCCTGGGGCCGTTTTGGGTCGTGAATTTGAAACAATTCTGATTGGAATCGTTGTGTTGATCTGTCCATCATGACGTGAACGTGAAGTTGTTGTTTTTGTGCAACTTGTGTGAGGCGTATGCTCTGTAGTGTAGTAGCCTTTCATAAGTAGGTATGTAGTTATTTTACACCTGACATCAGAAACCTCATTGTAACTATAGCTGGTGCCAGTTAAGATGAGAATAGCGGTCATTGACCCACCTACATTTATTAAACTTAATAACTTTTAAAACCAAAAATAAGCCTGTTCAAGTCTGGAATCGTCATCTATCGTGATCTTCGTCATTTTTTGTAATGAAAAACGATACATGGTTTGTTTGTTTTGGTTCGTACGAAGAGATATTAGGGAAAAGGCAATGGCCGCAATTCTCATCTTAACTGGCACCAACTATAGAACAAAGATAATGCCAGAGATATCATAACTGTAATGTAGGAGGACTACTAGTAACAATTATTTTATTAGACTAAGTATATTGTACCTACTGTAAATTCCTTATATTATTAATGATCAAAAAGAATGTACATACGCCGTGGTGTGATTTTGAAAGAGATATTAAAAAGAGTGCTGAGGAGCTACCGGCTAAATAATTACACCCACTGAGGTCGGTCTTCAGGTTAAGGGGACTAAAAGAACTAAACGCGAGTTTTATAATGCAAAAAAGCATATAAAGCAATAAACAAAACCAGAAAAATTTATGATATTCTTCAGGATAAATGCTAGTATGATAGTGTTTTGAAAACATAATACAACTAATTTTATTCGATACAAAAAATCACGAACTTATCTTTAAAAAAATCTTTTAACGAGTAAAAACAATACTAAAATACATGCGATCATTCTGATTTTTTGACAAATAATTTTACAAGCTATCTATTAGCATGATTGTTTTTTATTTTTTTAGTCCAATCAATAGATGTTTTGTAAATCGCAAAAAAAAAACACTCCTTTCGCACTATTCGGCCCGCAGTGACTGATGTAACAATCACTTTATAGTGCAAGCTGAAAAGAAGTTTGAACCACCACAAGTAGAGTTGCTAATTTAGCTCCTGTAGTTGCCTTAAGCCGCGCTTGCCTAGGACGGACTTACATAACGAGTTTTAACTCCATGCCTCGGAAAGCACGTTGAGCCGTTGGTTCCGGCTGTCATTTGTAGATCTTTGACAGTCGTTACAGGTACTCAGTGGCCCGAAGTTCTGACAACCAGTCTTACTAAGGCGTATCGTATTACGCAGTTGTGACTGGGTTGTGGTGGACAAATAAGCAGTTGCTCCATGTAAAATACTGGTATTTAACTGCATCCGGTTAGTCTGGTAGCCGACTCCAATAGCGTTGGGAAAAGGCTAGGCAGATGATGATCATCGGCATCATCATCAGCCTATTAATGTTCGCACTGCTGGGACACAGGCCTCTCCTCTATGAGAGGGAATGGGCTGTAATCCACCACCCAAGCCCAGTGCGGATTGATAGATGTCACATGTCTTAGAATTTTATGGTTCTAGGACATGCCGGTTTCCTCACTATGTTTTCCTTCACCGTTTTGAGAGTAGCGGTGATGAAATAAATTACACAAAGTGATGCGCCTGCCGTGCAGATCCGTGTGGTATCCGGCAGAGTAGAATAGAACCAACCCATTACACTCACGGGTGTCGTATAGGGCGACTAATGTCTGAGGCAGAACATCTTGCGCCTCCGTAGACCAGAGAATGGGCAGCAGCATTTTCTGTTAGTCTTTCTTCACTGCGATCTCCAATCCACCTGCCAAGCGTGGAGATTACGGCAAATTCCTCCCATCATGGGAGAGGCTTATGTCCAGCAGTGGACGTTACGGGCTGTTGTTGTCGTTGTTTTGTGATGCGCCTGCCTGGGTTCGAACCCACGACTTACTGTTCGTAACCGCCACCACTGGGCCACCGCTGCTCTTGATGATGATAGTTTACTCTATTTAGTTAAGTCACTTTCATCATCTTCCTAGCCTATAATATCTTATATACAGACCTTTACTAACTGAACGTAGATCAAAGTTCAACGCAACCAAGCGTCAAATTACAGTTTATAAGTACTAAAGAGTACTAAAGTACTAACAGCAGCTGTAGGTACCAAGATAATTGGAAACTGCGTATGAGTGGCGCGAGCCACGGGCTAACAACGCCATCTATCGAATTATACATGTACAATCACAGTACAATTCTATAATTGGAGATAAACTTGAATCAATGTCAATAAAACTATTTTTAAAGATACAAAGATATTATCATTTACAACGTTATAAAACAAGTATTAATACCAGTTCCAATGAACAGAAACATCAATAATTATGAGGCAAAAATCTTATATGAGAAGCCGGCAACTGACCTTGGCTTGGTCTTAACTCGTTACTTCGCGTTGTGTTTATACATTGCCACTTGTGTCTTATCTAGTGTTTGTTCTAATCTCGTTCCGCCATCAATGGACGTGCGTCAATGTTTTATAAACTTTGATATAATACGTGAGATTGGTTTAACATCTTCGATGAAAAATTATGTTCTCAGTGTGTTGTAACTCGCGGGTGTCTGCGTTCAAACGAAGTGTTAGTTTATTATTATTTATCGATATTTAAACAGAATTTTGCTTGTCGGGTCAGTCTGTGTGACCGCATTGTTCTTACAAACTTCTCTACCGTTTTCGATGCAGTTTTTACCACATTATAGAGATTTATTCCGATAAGATTTTTTTTTTCTGTCGCGAAAACCGTGTGAAACAAGGGGTTGACGTGTTTAATAATAAAAAAGTGTAATATGACGTGTGTTGCATACGTGATGAACAAATAATAAATAAGTACCTAGTGCGTGTCAAACTCTGTAAGTGGCGTATCAGTAAATGTGTGGTTTGTTATTGTTGTTCTTATCTCTCCCTGATAAGTTCGCTGAGACAACAGTCAATGAAGATGTGAGTCAATGTCCTACTTATTAATAGTAATTTTAACTTTTTTATGGTTTAATCTTCTAATATATAAAAATCTCGTGTCACAGCGATTGTTATTGAACTCCTTCGAAACGGCTTGACCGATTTTTATGACATTTTTTGTGCATATTTAGTAGGTCTGAAAATAGGTTGTGAGCTGTTTTTTATATCCCTAGGTGTATTTTTATTCCCACCACGCGGGTAAAACCGCGGGGCGCAGCTAGTGTTGTTATACCGGATGACTTTTTTATCACTTTCCAAAAAAAATGGGTATATTAGGTGAAAGGAGTAGAAGCTTATGGCATACCTAGTTCTTTTTCTGTATTACATGGATACCTACGTAGTACCTATAACGAGTTTTGTTTATAGCTTGCTTTTATAGAGTTTTATTGCACAACAGTTGGTTCTATACGGGAGTCCTCTTTTTTTTCGGATGAAAAATCATCAAATGACTCCTCTCACTCTGGGCGGAGCAGGAGGGAGTGTCAGACTTTTACTGACTAAAACCCATCCATGTTCCTTAATCGCCCTTTGTGTCCCGAGGCCACGGTATCTCTTTCGAACAGTCCCGCAATCATGCGGGAGTCCCTAAGTCACTAAAATTGTCGACTCAACCAAAGTAAGTAGTTGATATTTTACGATAAACAGTTTGTAAATCTGTTTTTGTGTGATAATTATTTCAAGCTCTCTATTTAGCTTTAGAAAAGTTTCACCCAAAAAAATACGTGTTAGCAATTTTCGTCAGAAATTTTTGTCGTTGTAGTTGTTGATTTATTTTGCTGTAAGTATGGTATTTTTTTAGCCGCGTGGTATCCGGCAGAGTAGAATAGATCCAACCCATTACACTCACGGGTGTCGTATAAGGCGACTATAATGTCTGAGGCAGAACACCTTGCGCCTCCGTAGACCAGTGAATGGGCAGCAGCGTTTTCTGTTAGTCTTTTATCACTACTATCTCCAATCCGCCTGCCAAGCGTGGAAATTACGGCAAATTCCTCCCATCATGGGAGAGGCTTATGTCCAGCAGTGGACTTTATGGGCTGTTGTTGTTTTTTGCTCGAACCCCACGATAAGCAGTGGCTTTGCGATCATGAGGTCAATGGGGCAGTAGCTTTAATAAGTGATCAGTACAAAGTTTTACTCTAAGGTGTCTTGGTGACACTATACCGTACCATCCCATGACCGTATCAGCCAAGAATAGAAACATGGCACGGAATACTATGCTCATTAGTAGAACGTAGGTTGAGAACGGTCATCATACGCGGTTATAACGCAATATACTTTAGAATATTTTTCGCCTGACACGGTCATAGTATGATACAATGTGTGAGCAGATTTTTCTAAGCGGTTTTTACTGGCTTTATTCACATCTTCTTCTTAGCGTATCGATGGCAAAAAGTTCTATGTTTAGCCCAAAATTCAGCCACGCGAACCTCGCTCACTGGTGCAGTGAGCAGGTCATCAGGTGCGGGTTCGCAGGTGACAGGGCTGCGTTGCAAGATGGCTGCGGGGAAACTGCACCCTGCTCAATCAACTGTAGTCGATTGGCTAATCCTTTCACCACTATGGCAAATATGAATAAAATTCACATCCTAAGGCGCTGTCAACACCAAAATCGCGCACATTGTCTATTTCTATGTGAGTAAACGAGACGTCACTATTACTGGGCGGCCAGGTTTTAGAAGAAAATAATGAATAAATATTGAAATAAAAAAAAGTGGGGGTTATTACTCTTTTTAGGTATAAGTATGTTGACGTCATGTTTTTAATTGCAGACCGTAAATGATGATTTTAAGACCAATCTTTGCAATTATTTTCTATCGAGCCAATTTCGTCCAATTAAGTATCGAGTCCGTCCAGGGTCTTGAAAATATGATGAATATTAACATTATGTTTTTTTGAAGTGCTAGAACAAAGAGTTTTTCTTAAAAACTGCTTAAATAACATCAATTTCAACAAATTAGGTGTTGTCAGCCCCTTATGTCTTGTCAATTTGTTGTTCGTAAAGCGGCTAATGTACTTTGGACTTTGGTCTCGCATTTCAGTAACCATGTTCTTCGAAAGTAAACTTTGGACAGGCTGGGTTTTACCTAGCGTTGTATCGCATACACTGTATAATTTAGAACGGTCAAAGTCCACTTTATATCTTCATATTGCGGCCAGAGAACATCGACCACGTTAGGACTTTGGTCTTTGTGATAAAAAAGTTGGTAAATCCACGATACAATATCGTGGAGAAAATAATACTTTGGCCAGTCTTCTCGTGACCACGACCTATGGAACTTGGGTGCAAAGTTGAGGTTAGTCAATGATCTATTTTGATTTAAAATATTTTGTGAGCGAAAATGCTTGCTTATCACTGATATCAATAGTTTTATCATAATGAATATATTTCGTAAAAGTTTAATTGCTACTAACAAATAAATGTTTAATCGTCGGTTAAGTGACTAGACTAGACCACTGTGTTTGGTGTTTTCACCAAGTGGGTGAACAGAGGTGTGTCTTTCATTTCGCCGGTACAACGCGTCATTCAAATTAATTAGTGATTGTTAACTATGTAATTAATGTTAATTGACTCGCAACCTAAGTATTTAGAAACAATTTCAGTAAGTTACTTGGTATTTTCCATATATTTTATCTCACAAACTGAATAAGAGAAAAAATATTTCATACTTCCAATAAGTAGTTTAATTTTTTTTTTTGTTTTTGGCAAGTAAAAATAAGTAAATTTAGAGAATTATCCATGTCCGCTTTAACTTCAATTATTATCTTTACATCATTTAAAATTATCTTTATTACATTATGAAACCAAACAGATAACGTAGGCAAGATTCAACAATAGTTAGCAATGTTTTTTTACGCGAAAACTAAATATAGAACTAAAATAAATGAAGTTATCTACTTGGCGCTACTGCTTTTCAAGAAAAAGTGCATCGATATGTCAAACTTTGTACATTTATTTAGTTCTGTGTTGTTCTGTCTGCACAGATAAGTGGTTGAAGTGTAAACTTACTTACTTACTTACTAACGTAACTTTTAACGTGCGTGTTAAGTGTCCCCAGTCGTCTGTTTTTGATGAATGAGTTTCAATTTCGCATTCTAATACTAATTAATATTTCTAAAGCTCAAACAATTCGAGTCACAATGTTAATGAACATTAATAGAACATTAGTAGATAACTTTTGATTCGACCCAAATTGTTGTTTCGACGTATATTTATAATATTAACTTGACATTATGTAAGTTTTGCATATTGAATGGATATTCGTGCAATTATTTATTTGAGTAAGCCATGGGGGTAAGCAGAAACCACAGAATGCCACCTGATAAAAGGGAAATGGCCCACTGGGGACAAAGTGCAGAAACCAAAACCACATAGTAGAATAGGGATTACTTTCTTAATTAATGGTTAGTAAATAATGCATCATTATGTGAGTTTTATAGTTTTCCCGCCACTTTGATCGTGTCATTTATGATTTGATTTTGATACCAGTTTTATTTTCCATTCATCCTAATGATTGTAAATTTCATTGGTAATTGATTTATTTAAAATAATTTTAATCCATAAAATGTTGACAGTTAAGTTGAAAATCGAATGAGATTGACAGTTTGTGGTAAGTTGATGCGTTGACCACTGTATGAATATATTCATGAATGAATCGAGTGGGCAGAGGTTTATGAATCTAAACAGTCTTTTGTTTTACGAACATTTTCTTGCAATTCTCCTGAATATTACGTAACAGGTACCAGCGCTCCATCACTGGTAGAATTTGCTTCTAATGTAACTAGTGTTGCCAGGTTCAATTGGATTTAAATCGGGACAGATAGTAAAAGAAATCGGGATTTAGGGTTTTAAATCGGGACAAAAAAAAATAGAGAAAATATTACAGTACAAAATCGTAGTTATCACACTATTGACACTGTTTTTTAAGTTTAAATAACTTATTTTTTATTAGAATTCTATTTTTCGTTACATTTTTCTGCCTTTAGGATTGCCTTGTTTTTTATAACGTACCTAGTTATAAAAATCACTGCATGTCATGCTAAAGATAGTTTTAATTAGAATTTCCGTTTTGACATGTTCGATTTGAGTGTCATTGTCGGTTTGGTTTCGGTTCTGAGCGAGAGAGAGAACAAGCTAGTGATGCGATGCGCACGGTTTTGAACGCATTCCCGCTCTCGACATGGTGATTCGAATGCGACTGATGTAAAATACATCATTACATATTATTTTTTGGTAATAATTATGGTTTTTATGTTATTGATTTATCGGGACATTTAGCGTCCCGATCAAGTGCAAATCGGGACGCGTCTTCAGACCCTTGGAGATCGGGACGTCCCGCGCAAATCGGGACACCTGGCAACACTAAATGTAACGTCTGAAAATCGAATCTTGAAGCCACGAAGTCAAGCCAAGCCAGAAAGACGACCACTGCTAGTCATAGGACTTACATTTCTGTTTCTTGGAATATTTGATTTAAAAAGGAGTAAATGATAGCGTGACGGCTGAGAGGACCCAAGTAACATGGCATTCTAAGGGTGGGGAGATGTAGATGATGATGATGGCAGGGCCGTCTTTACCGAGTGTGCAGGGTGTGCGTTGCACACGGGCGCAGTGGTCCTAGGGGGCGCCGAGCGCCGCTCGCTACGGAGCCCCCCCCCCCTACACGGTACCTTCCCAAAAACGTTTTTACCCGTGTAGGTACAGTGGGCCTCACTCACAGTGAGCTAATGAGCTTACCTTCCCAAATTTGTCAAATGTTTCCAATTGATATTGAACTTTATATGTTTACATGAAGTTGTAATTAGAGTGAAGAAATTTCAAAATTTGGACATTGATGTTGTAACATCTAATAAACATGTTAACATGGGTAGGTTTTGGCTTGTTAGGGTAAACATCAGAACACCCTGTATACTTCTAATTTACAGTCAACAACACATCGTGGTATGCAAAACCGGCAAATTTCTTTTTCATCTCCAAACAATAGAGTTTATTATCTAATGGGGAAATTTGACAGTTTGTGGTTACTTGTACTTTATACCCATTTCATTCCGACCGTGCGCTTACTAGGGGGCGGTAGCGTAATGTTTGCACACGGGCGCTACATGGGCTAGAGACGCCTCTGGATGATGATGATATCTTGAAAACCAGCCTAGCCTAATTGTATCCATTAGTACCTATACCCACATTTCGCTAGTTATGATTAAGTCCCATGTAAAAGGGACCAACGAGGTAGTCCACCAGCCTCCACCGACCTATATATACTCTACCTCTATTTTTTATTTTATTTTGTTTGGTTGTCTCACAGCTGACAATACAAAAGTAATAAGTAATGAGCTAAGAGATAACCCACCTAACCTTTTTTTTATTAACCTAACCTATTGTTCACAAATACGACTTTAACTTTGACATCTTTCCATCGCTAGTTATTTTTAGAACGAGTAATTTTAGTTTATTCTTTTATTACCTAAATGATTGCTTGCAGGAGTCGTGTTTTAGACTAGCTGATGCCCACGGTTTCACCCGCGTGAAGTTCGATAATTGTCCCACAGGATCGCAATTACCGGGATAAAATGTGTAAACTATCTGTGTGCAAAATTTAATCCAAATCCGTTCAGTAGTTTTTGCGTGAAAGATTAACAAACATCCATCAATACATCCATCCATACATCCATCCATACATCCATCCATACATCCATACATCCATACATACATCCATACATCCATCCATACGTCCATACTCACAAACATTCGCATTTATAATATTAGTAGGAAGTAGGACTAGCTCTTGTAATTAGAAAATCTTTGTAACAGATTCGTATGGAAGTGAATAATTAAAATCATTTAAATACATTCATTTCATTTTTAACCGACTTCAAAAAAGGCGGAGGTTATATGTTCGTGTGTATGTTTTTTTTTTTTTTTTTTTATGTATGTTACCTGATTTCTCTCCCATTTGTGGACCGATTTTCAAAATTCTTTTTTCTTTTGATAGAGTACACTCCTGAGGTGGTCCCATTTTAATTTGGTGAAGATCTGATGCTGACCTTCGGAGATATACAATGGAACTCTTCAAAAAGAGACGGCAAATCTGTTGTGATAGCTCCAATCGGTTGGATGTTCATTGTTTATGCAATATCATGACGGAACATCACGCCTGTATGCTCTGAGGGGGTACGCAGAAGTGTACAATTTACCTGATTTCTCTCCCATTTGTGGACCGATTCTCAAAATTCTTTTTTTATTTGAAAAAGTATACTCCTGAGGTGGTCCCATTTTAATTTGGTGAAGATCTGATGCTGATCTTCGGAGATATACAATAGAACTCTTCAAAAAGGGACGGCAAATCTGTTGTGATAGCTCCAATCGGTTGGATGTTCATTGTTTATACAATATCATGACGTAACATCACGCCTGTATGCTCTGAGGGGGTACGCAGATGTGTACAATTTACCTGATTTCTCTCCCATTTGTGGACCGATTTTCAAAATTCTTTTTTTACTTGAAAGAGTATACTCCTGAGGTGGTCCCATTTTAATTTGGTGAAGATCTGATGCTGATCTTCGGAGATATACAATGGAACTCTTCAAAAATAGACGGCAAATCTGTTGTGATAGCTCCAATCGGTTGGATGTTCATTGTTTAAACAACATCATGACGTAACATTACACCTGTTTGCTCTGAGGGGTACATAGATGTGTACAGTACACCCAGATTTCGACAGTTATGGCATGTTATGTTCCATTTATTGGGGATAAGCCTATTACCATGACATGTATTGTTAACCATGTACAATGAATGCATAGCAAATATTTGTAAGTATAGGATATTACAACTAAAAATGGAAAAATAAAATTAAACTTTTTGCCAAAAATAAAACCGACTTCAAAAAAAACAACAAACAAAAAAAACACAAAAAGAAAAGGACAAAAAAATACACTAAAAGAAAAACACTAAAACAAAACCACAAAAAAGTGAAAAATAACTTTAGCTTCAGAAGCCGGTGAGAAAAACACCAAATCAATCAAAGGTCAAGTTTCAGAAGTCGGTGACAAAAACACTAAATCAATTTAACAAGGTCACCGACTTCTGAAGCTTGACCTTTGATTGATTTGGTGTTTTTCTCACCGGCTTCTGAAGCTAAAGTTATTTTTCACTTTTTTGTGGTTTTGTTTTAGTGTTTTTCTTTTAGTGTATTTTTTTGTCCTTTTCTTTTTGTGTTTTTTTTGTTTGTTGTTTTTTTTGAAGTCGGTTTTATTTTTGGCAAAAAGTTTAATTTTATTTTTCCATTTTTAGTTGTTTTTTTAATTATTCAGTTTTAATTAGGTTCTTATATCTTGTTTTATAACGTTAATTGTTTGTGAAGGTGAACAACGTATATTTATACGTATCTATTCTATTCTGAATAATTTATCAGGATTTTGTCTAGTATAGTTTAACCTTGCCAATGCTAAATAAAATCTAGTATTTATTCTCAAGGTAACAGTTTCAGTAGACTGCAATATTTATATCTAAATATATAATTATCTTATTGTTGATTACTCATTATGAGTTTATGAGTGGCTTTTTGCTTCGAAAATGAGTTAGGTCCGGCGCACACTGGTGGCACAGCACGGCAGGAAAACCTTCGGCATTCCTACTGACAATATAAGCGCAAACTGACGGTAGCTTTGCCGCGATATCCTTAAGGGCCTATACTCCCTCAAATGGCTTAGCATGATCCTCCGTTACGCCTAAAATACTGCAGCATTAATTTTGAAATAAATATTATGATAAAGTTGAGGATTAATGCTAGGTACTACGTAGGTAGGTGTGACGAAAACACGATTACATAAACTTTACTCGATAGAAAAAAAAACCAAAGTTACCTCCAAATCGAACGAGTTGCTTATAATTTTAGGGTTAGAATGGCCTTAAGTATGCTGCGACGGCCGTAAGCAATAAGCGTGCTTATGGTTATGAACGACGCGCTAAGCGAATGATGACGTGTGCGGGGCACGGCCGAAGAGTCTTGAGTGATGCTGATCGAGGCATTCTGAAAGCAGCGTGGCATGCCTGAGCAAAGTGTGGGTTTCTTTTTTAGGGTTCCGTACCCAAAGGGTAAAAACGGGACCCTATTACTAAAGACTCCACTGTCCATCTGTCTGTCTGTCACCACTTCACCAGGCTGTATCTCATGAACGTGAGACGCTGCTGCCCATTCTCTGGTCTACGGAGGCGCAAGGTGTTCTTCCTCAGACATTTTTCGCCTTATACGACACCCGTGAGTGTAATGGGTTGGTTTTATTCTACTCTGCCGGATACCAAACGGCTAACTCTGCCGGATATCACACGGCGGAGCAGATACTTTATTTTGTGTAATTTATTTCATCACTGCTTTCAAAACAAACATCATCTGCCTAGCCTTTTCCCAACTATGTTGGGGTCGGCTTCCAGTCTAACCGGATGCAGCTGAATACCAGTATTTTACATGGAGCGACTGCCTATCTGACCTCCATAACCCAGTTAGTACTGGGTAATACGATACAACTTGTTAAGACTGGTTGTCAGGCTTTTTGGGCCACTGACTGTCAAATTGACCTGTAACGACTGTCAAAGATCCATAAATCACAGCCGGGACCAACAGTTTAACGTGTTTTCCGTGGCATGGAGGAAACTTGGTATGCAAGGGTGGTTACCCATCCACAGACTAACCTAGGTAAGCTCGGCTTAACCTAAAGATCGACCCGAGCGGGTGTTATTATTTAAGCACGAGCTCCTCTGCTTTCAAAACAATGAAGGGAAAAAAATAAGATATGTGGCGCTCTCCAGCCCTCAATGGGCCCTGGTGGTCTCTTCGATACCCGCAATTACAGACACAATTAAATTAACAATGCACCGTACCCGATCGGGTACGGCTGGGGACACTCTTCGATACCCGCAATTACAGACACAATTAAATTAACAATGCACCGTACCCGATCGGGTACGGCTGGGGACACTCTTCGATACCCGCAATTACAGACACAATTAAAATAACAATGCACCGTACCCGATCGGGTACGGCTCGGGACAGTGGGATCGTTATAGGCTGATTATACATACTTTACTGTCATACACTTGTGTTGTGTGCTGACCTTTTTGGAAGGATAACACTAATATTGCGCGTGTGTGGATTAAATACCTAAATAATACAGACTCATTTAGTCTTCATGAATAAAATATCTTTAATAAGGTTCTATTCGTTCCGTTTCAATTATAAATTAATCATTGTGGGAAGTAGAGACGTTTTCTGTTAGAAATTCAATCAATTGCGTCAATACTACCACAAAATAGTTGAGAAGGGTAGCTCCAAGCATCATCTTTCTACCCTAATCTCATGTTACTTGGGGTCGGCGCAACACCATTTTTTCATCCATTCTCCCCTGTCAAACGTCATGCTATTATTTATTCGTTGAAGGTTAGCTCCAACTGTTTCGCTACCTAATTTATTTGACCTTGGGAATGCGTCCGCACTGCGATATCTAATAAACTAAATCAGACTTCACTCAACCGAACCTAAAGTACAAGTAGGTACTATGGGGGTCTTTTCCGCCTGACCATTTTAATTTTTTTTCGCTTAAATCATGCGGAGGCGCCGAGCCGCGCCCCCTTAAAGTTTCTATTAGGAAAGCGTCAACTTTGGCGCGCAAAATAACAATAACTCTCGTTTGGCGTGCGTCGTCGTCAGTGCGCTCAGCCGATACGGTATCTTTTCATTCATTTTTTACTACACAAAGTCAACGGGGCGGGGCTAGAGAGCGTTTTTATGTTGCGAGTGCAAGCAAAAATGAGCTTAGTGGTGGTCAGGCGGGAGTGTCCTCGATAGTACGTTTGCACTAAAATATAGGAGTTAACAGATGTACCAATGGTGGTTTAGGCACAACTCATATTTTGCTTTTTTAGGGCTTCCTAATACGTTTTAGGTGAAATAATGACTATTAATGTTCTACAGCTAATTTAAAAATAATACCTTTAAACCGAATACATGTTCTGCAATTTCGGCGTCTCTCCCAGTCCTGCACCCCTAGCCAAGTTGACAATCTACAATCGTTAACGCTAGTAGAAAACTTCAAATGAATGGGAATGACATCATGTCAACGTTAAATCACGTGATCAACACAAACGAATAGAAAATTCGTAGATAAGTTTACATCGTTCAAAATGATAGAATAGAATGTTTTCGTTTCTACAATGTTGATCGCTAAACTCTTTGGTAGGAACGCTCACCACAGACTAAAGTGTATGTTTTTTCTACAGACATTAAAGAACGAGCAATCGACTCAGTCGTGTCAACTTGGCTACCAATTTAGCGCTTTCTACAATCGCTTACGCCGAGGCGTTTACGATAGTAGAAAGAGAATCGATACGAAACTAACTTGGCTAGGGGTGCAGCACCCCTAGCCAAGTTACAAACGTTTCGTATCATAGCACTAGATAGCGCGCTCCTTCATGTCTGCCCTGACTTCCGGTATCTCGGTTGACTCGGTCAAGGCGATGGCGAAATACATCGTAGTGTTAAGCACAGAATAGGGATGACTGACTAAAAAAATATGATTCTGTTTAGTCTGTCAGCTAAATTATCGAAAAATATTGGATACGTGTTTTTTGTTTTATCAAATTAATGAAAATTGACAAAGATAAATTGTATGTATTGTTTGTGTTGTGTGTAATGTGTTGTATAAAAATTGTCAATTGTATTTTTCTTGTATATGGGTATTTTTGCCTGCAATAAAACACTTTTTTATATAAAACATATGAATTGGGATATCAGCAAGAGAATTATGATGACCTTAAAATATTTTACACATATAACTTTACACATAGATTAAATTCTTATTTGTAAGTTTACCTTCTGTAGTTAGTTTTGTAGTTCAGTCGTTAGGTAGTCAGAAGCCCAAAAAATAAAAAGTCTGACTACCAGTCTTATAAAGGGGTATCGTATTACCCGGTGCTAACTGGGTTTTGGAGGTCAGATAGGTAGGCAGTCGCTCCATGTTAAATACTGGTACTCAGCTGCATCCGGTAAAACTGGAAGCCGACCCCAACATAGTTGGGAAAAGGCTAGGCAGATGATGACCTTCTGTAGTTACTATATTAGATGGCAAATAGTCTGTCTTTATATTATTATTTCGTCAGTAAATTACATCAAGCACCTATCTAATTAATATTCCTTTGTCTCTTATTCTCAGACGAATCTTCGCAGCCACCGCAATACCTACCTAATCATCTTGAAGGATACATCAAGGGTAATGAACTGCTAACAAGATGCTGCTAACATTAGGACTGCTGGGTCTGATCACCCTCGTGTTATGGAGACTCCTAGCTGATGAAGAGAATACTCTGGACAAGTTGCCTGGGCCGCCGCGACGTCCAATCATAGGATGTGCGTTAGAATTCTTGAAGATAACTCCACGTAAGTACATTTATTTATATATTAAAAATTCATGTCCATAATGTACAAAGGCGGACTTAATGCCTTGGGCATTTTCTACCAGACACACACACTCATTCGTTCATATTTTTTTACGTTTTTTTTTTATTCAACAAATTTACATTTGTGTCGAACAGTGGGTTTTATTTATAACAATTATAAATGTAACACAAAATTAATTAACTAATCATCGCAAAGTCAGGATAAAAATTAAAATTTAATAATAATACATTCCACATTAGTGGTAACATTGTTAGTCGTAAATTAATAAAATAAAAAATAAAATGTCAATATAAATTCAAAGAAATGTAGGTATGTCAATAAAATTCATTAAGATGTAATGTCATGATAGAATGCTGAAATATATTATCTAAAGTCAATAAAATATACTTAATCAATATTAGTTCGAACTACTATTAATCTTTACGAAACTCTTCTATGCTGTTATAACATTTCTTCAATTACAATGACTTTAATTTTCTCTTGAATTCGTTTGGATTCATAGTTTTTAAATTGTACAGGCAATTTATTGAACATATTTACTGATTGCACCCTTGAGGCATATTGTTTTAATGACGTTAAACTTAGGCTGTATGAAATTAGGTAGTTCTTCGAGTTTTTGTTCTGATATGTCTCTGTTCTTCAGTTTCAAATTTTGGATATTTTTAATAAAATGACTAAGCAGGACCATTATATCTTCTTCGGTGTGATTAGCGGTCAATGACCTGTTTCCGATGTACCGCACTACTATTTTTTTATATTTCTTTTACTAATCGTAATACAACATCACGTCGGTAATTCCTGAAAGTTCTACCTAATAGTACACCCACATTTCGCCAGGTATGTTTAAGTCCCATGTAATGGGGGTGAGCCTATTGCCCTCAACTGGGCACCAATCTAGACTCTGTGGCTGCTACTGAGAAATTCCTGATGGCAAAACCCAATAAATCATGCTTATTAGTCGCTTGCGATTACTAGACCAATGAGCCGAGAGAGGTGAGTTTAATAGGAACTTTATTTCAGAATTATAATAATAAATAAATTCATTGATTTAAGACATGGTCCATAGTTCCAGAATATAAAAAAATAAAAACACATTATGGTCATCCAACGTGCCAATACTGCCTGCCTTCTGGGCACTTTTCCTGTTGTCAGCGATGTGGACGAATTTTTCGACGCCCTGTAACCCTTTTTGATACTTGTAAATATTTTTATTTATATTATAGAGTTAGTATGTAAATAATGTAAATATTATAGAAAATAAATATTTTTAAAACACATAAAAGTAAAGTACATTAAAATAATCAATAAAGATTAAATTACACAACACACTCTTAAATGTAAATTAATAGTAGGTACACATTAAAACAATCAATTAATAACAAAATTAAACATACACAATTATATAAAGTCACACACTCACACACTCACACACACACACACACACACACACACAACACACTCACACTCTATCTACACTCTCACATAATATACACCTAGGTATTCTCGTACTAGCCAAATAGTTATTAAAAAAAACGGCCTAGAGCGAGTCGGACTCACGCACCGAGGGTTCCGTACAAACTTTTAAAAGGAAAAACTGAACTTTGCTGTTCGATCCCATGAAACAGCTATTGCACCAACCGCAAATAATAAGTTTGTAATAGTAAAATTGCTTTTTTTGTTAATTATTAAACTACATATTTACGGTTTTCAGATTTTTCCCATTACATGTGCTGTAAGACATTGCTTCTCGCCAAATTTCGGGATTCTAGGTCAACCATATAGGTTTTCGACCCAAAACCTATAGGGTACTTCCGGTTGACCTAGAACGGTCAATTTTGGTTAAAAGCAATGTCTTACAGCACAAGCAACGGGAAAATTCCAAAAAATAAATAAAGTTGAAAATTAAGGTAAATTTTGGCACTTGCAAGTTTTCGGGAAAATTTAAATTTGCCCATATTTTTTCTCTATTTTATCATATTGACTCAGGACCTTGATTTTTATACAGCTAATGGAGACTAAAGACTTCAGTATCAGGTATAAATTTCAACTTGCTAGGTCCACCCATTCCTGAGAGTCGGTGGTG
Source organism: Xestia xanthographa (assembly GCA_905147715.2). Lineage (NCBI taxonomy): Eukaryota > Metazoa > Arthropoda > Insecta > Lepidoptera > Noctuidae > Xestia > Xestia xanthographa. Next base: position 3,477,107 of record LR990661.1, on the reverse strand, counting down.
ACAGACGGACAGACGGACAAGAAAGTGATCTTTTAAGGATTCCTTTTTTTACCTTTTGAGGTACGGAACCCTAAAAACGTAACTAGTAATTGGTTACGTCTTACAATCATAATTATGTTTTAGATTTAGAAAAACTAAAAAAAATAAAATTCAAGTTTTCCCCCAATTAATTTAACATTCAGGCAAGTGATTCATGAATTACTTAACTGATAGCTTATTATTTTCTCCAATATTTCAAGATGAAAACCTTCTCGTGAGGCACTCATAATACTTCCATTAAAATGAATAGATTTTCTAAATAAAACATCGTACCTACCTTAGGTATGATGTATATTATTCAGAAGCTTTTTCCTAATTAGTTCAATGATAATTTGATATTTCAGTAATATTCTGTAATATCTAATATCTTCTAATAAAAGCGGAAGTTTAGATAAGAAACTTTACGTCATCCTTAATCGGAGGATTACAGGATGATGTAAAGTTAAACTTTACGTCATTCTGTAATCGGGAGGATTACACGATGACGTAAAGTTAAATTTTACGTCATTCTGTAATCGGGAGGATTACACGATGACGTAAAGTTAAACTTTACGTCATTCTGTAATCGGGAGGATTACACGATGATGTAAAGTTAAACTTTACGTCATTCTGTAATCGGGAGGATTACACGATGATGTAAAGTTAAACTTTACGTCATTCTGTAATCGGGAGGATTACACGATGATGTAAAGTTAAACTTTACGTCATTCTGTAATCGGGAGGATTACACGATGATGTAAAGTTAAACTTTACGTCATTCTGTAATCGGGAGGATTACACGATGATGTAGAGTTAAACTTTACGTCATTCTGTAATCGGGAGGATTACAAGATGATGTAAAGTTTCCTCCTAATCCTCCCGGAGGTGGATTTCATCAGTTATGGCAAAAGTAATATTAGAAAGGGCGAGCCTATTTATCATTAACTGGGCAGAATTTGTCAAAGTTTGTAAATATCACTGTATGACATGGACGGACAATCTGATCTGGATTTGTACCCGGTTGATGGCATTAGGGTCGCCCCCTATTACATGGGACTTAAAGGCCAAATGAGGGTGTACCTACTGGTACACTTATTATTTTATTTACTTTTATTTAATTTTTATTTATTTATCACAGGTATTTATCACAGGTTGTTACTCAAATTTGAAATTCGACGATTTTTTTTTTATTCTAAGAGCGGGACCAATCTACTAAAGAAAATGACATAAAAATAATGATTTAGTAAACTGATCCCGCGGGATCCAAATGAGAGGGATCAATTTACTAAAGAGCCTATGTAACTAGGTAGGTCCCCTTCTGCCTAGCACTTTGAGTATAACAGGCGTTTTATTATGTTATGTCATTGATGACAGAATGTCACCTCGTCCAGACCCCTAATAAGACATTCAAGAAATAGATTTTTAATAAACCACTTTTATTTCCGTGTTAATTACAGACGTAGGCGTTTTGGCTACAAATAATAATTTCCCACGAGACCTTTTTGGTTGTAGATTAATTAGGGCACGTCTAAGAAACTACGAATTTTTTTTTTTTTTATTCTTCCGAAAATTTGGCTAACTGGTAGAAACTAGCCACCGAACATAGGGCTCTTCCATGACTGTTTTAATAGGTACTTAATAATAATTCGTAATTCGTGGAGAGCAGCGGTGGCCCAGTGGTGGAGGCCCGACTTACGAACAGTAAGTCGTGGGTTCAAACCCAGACAGGCGCATTACTTTGTGTAATTTATTTCATCTCCACTGCTCTCAAAACGGTGAAGGAAAACATCGTGAGGAAACCGGCATGTCCTAGAACCAAAAAAATCGAAGACATGTGACATCTACCAATCCGCACTGGGCCCGCGTGGTGGATTTATAGCCCATTCCTGCTCAGAGAGGAGGCCTGTGTCCCAGTAGTGGGAGCATTAATAGGTTGATGATGATGATGATGATGAATAATTTGAATATGAGAACTACCCAAGTTCGACCTTAGGCTTCTATATATTATGCTAAGTTAACAAGATCAAATATATTTTAAGTTATTATAAAATATTTTATGTTGTTAAACAAATTTCAGGACTGACCGTAGAACTTGGCACCCATTTAGATCTCACTTTTTTGTCGTTAAAGTCAACAACCAAGGCATATTTCATAATATTGAACTTGGCTCACATTTTACATTTAAATATGTTTTTGATGGGATTTATTTATTTAGGTAACCAACAGCGATACATAAAATTTTACAAAATAAGCTTGTTGCAGTTATTATGGCCAATTATAGGTTTCCCTGTATAACTGGGATTATGTATAACACATGCGAACGGACTAATGCTAGATATTTCCAAAAATAAAGTTACAATACAATAAAAAATAAGTTTCAAGATGAATTTAAATTACAATTTTGTAAAATTGAATACAAAAAGGTTGAATAAAATATAGTACAAGGATAAAGGGATAAATATAATCAGGGTAAACATGCAATAAGTCACACTAAGACACTGCGGAGCGTAGCTTATAGGCTACGACCTACGTCGTAGCGAATATTAAAAGCCACGAGCTACGTCGTGCACGCTACGAGAGGAAAGTGCTACGACAATGATTACTTCGGGGAATACAATGTTGGTTGCCGTAGTATGTCAAACTTGCATTTTTATCTTGTTTTTGTTTGCTCTGTTCCGCCATAACTTTTTTAGATTTGCTTCGACAAAAGCTAGCGAAAAAAATACTAAAAAAAACCGGCGAAGTTCGAGTCGGACTCGCGCACGAAGGTTTCCGTACCATTATTTAAAAACATTAGACAAAACTGCAAAAAAATCACGTTTGTTGTATGGGAGCCCCCCTTAAATACTGTTTTTAGTATTTGTTGTTATAGCGGCAACAGAAATACATCATCTGTGAAAATTTCAACTGTCTAGCTGTCACGGTTCGTGAGATACAGCCTGGTGACAGACAGACGGACAGACGGACAGACAGCGAAGTCTTAGTAATAGGGTTCCGTTTTTACCCTTTGGGTACGGAACCCTAAAAAAGACTTAAGTGATAACTTAAACTAATTTTAAACTTCCGAGCCAAATTCAAGCACTAAGCCTAAATAAATTCAAATCGTTTATAAAACGGAAGCTGTGCCTGAAAGCCTACTATCATGTTAATCACTATCTTGAAGATAAAAAAGCTTGGGATTAAGCTGTTCCAATGAAAGGAGACAATTTTTTTTGTTTGGAGGACAGGCCACCCCATAAATTGTAGCAGATATTAATGAAACGTATATAGATTTCTTCCTTATAATTTCAAGATTACAGTGGTAATATTAGCTAAGCCAAGTCTAACCGGAATGATGAGAAATTCGAAAATGAAAACGTGTATCTAACAATAACCATACAAGTTGCTGCACGTCTGTAGCAGTCAGAAAGTAATTGTATTCGCACATTGCGTTGAAATCTTACTGCACAATTGACACAACGACCAGCAGATGCCATTTTCATAAAATAGTTTTTCATTATATGCGAATAAATCGCAGAAACACTTTCAAAAAAATCGAAATAAACTGAGTAAAAATAGCTGCGTTCCGAATTAGGCTGTAATCGATTTGAGCGTCCATAAACCCGTTCCGAATTGCCGTGAGCGCAATAACGATGTCCTTTTAATCGTCATAGATGACGTCATGACATGCGTCATCTTGCGATTACACCGACCATGCTCCAAATAAATATCACCATGAGCGCTGTCAAAAATGACAGTTGTGTTGCCAGGTTGTGTTGTTTTGTTATGAACTTATAACTCGCCTCTAACTATACATTATATTTAATTATTGTTGCATCTAAGTTATTTGTAATTCGTGGTATTTTTTAAGGGGTAAATCTTTGCCGGGTGCAAAATACGCTAATATAAACACTTCCGTCATCCTTTTCATCACTGGACGAATCGTCGTTCTCTATCTCAAAATCTGAGTTATCAGAGTCGATAGCGTCAACCAACTTATCTTCCATTTTCAAAAATAGGTCTTGTGATTGGGGTTATGATCACTGGCAACGCGTTCACGAGCGTTCCGAATTGATGACATTTCTTAGCTGTCATAATCGTGATATCTAATTCGGAACGCAAAATATTGATGTGCGCGCTGTGAGCGATTATTTTGTAATACGGAATGCAACCAATGTCAAATGAAGTTGTGAATGTCAAAAAGAGTAAATGTCAAATGAAGTTGCCTGTCAACCACCAAAAAGACGGATTTACAACGTTCCGTGCCATGATGATTTTCTATACCATTTATAAGATTTTAGCGGAAACCTTTAAAAATAGCATTATAAAGCTCACAGTTTAATATTATTTATTTTTATGTTATATTCTATTTCTATTATAATTAAGCAGATATTATTACCAATGGATACCGTACTTTTTTTTTGTAAACGAAAAAAAACGCCCTTATTTACGTAAGTATTTTCTGTCAAATAACATTGATCACAACAGGAATGATTTGACTCGCAAAAAATTTCATAATATAACTTATTAATTATGATTTTAAGATTCCGGTTTCGTTTTTATGTAATCTTTCGTTTATTACTATAATAAAATGGTTACTTTTTTTTTGGTGTAATATGAATAATATTTATACAACATCGAAGAGGGCCTAAAAAAAACTGTCTCCTTTGCTCTGTGAATGTCGAAATTTCGGACTTCGCTTGTTTATTATTGATTCCTTTCTCGCTTGTTTATTATTGAATTTTTTTTGACATGTATTTTATTATTTTACTTTTATTTTTTATTATTTTAGGTGACATTTACTGATTTGACATGAATACTTGTTTTATTAAGTATTTAACTTTTTTTTTTATTATCATTGCGACACTTAATGATTTTGGTGATTTTTTTTACTTACATTCATTTGGAAAGAACTTGTTATTAATTTTATTTGATTATTGTGAATGTGGGGACCATGTGGGTCACATTTTTATTTTTTGTTTGTTTTTTTCCCACAACTGTCTGCAGTTTGAGTACTTTAAGCGACCTACCCAAATGTCCTTTCTTTGGTATTGTTCGTCGTTTCGTTGAGCTCCTTGAGTTATAAGTCGAGCTACACGTTAACTGACAAATGCTTGCACTGACTGGACAGGTCCACTCAAATCTGTATGGTTCTTTCTTCAAAAGACCATCTCAGGCACTAATCTGCATAGTCCTCATGTGAATTGAGCAAGATTATGTCTGGACTTTAAAAGAGACTACGACCTCTGAGGTTGTTTCGGCTGTTTCTTCTCAGAGTAGTCAGGTACGAAACACCGGCCCCATTTAGTTTTAAAAAATGACGTGTAAAAGTGTTTGTAAAAACCTACTTGCAAAATAAACATCATTTATCATTTATCAATCAAATTAAACTATTTAATATTGAAATTGATTAAAAAAAAAAAATTGTGGCGTTAGTTCAGATTTTGGCCACGTACCAAAAGATTGTTATACAGTCAAAATATCCATATAACACTGTAGTATAGACAACAAATTCAAATCTAGCTGGGTTTCACTTTTAGAAAAAAAAAACATTCAGATATTCTGAATTAACCGTAGAGTGTGAGTCTTTAATATATTCAGCTCTGGTAATAATTACCTTTTTTTTCTTAGCATGCTCTTTCCCACTCCTGGGCAAAAGCCTCCCGGCAAATCCACTTACCCCCCTCCACCCTCCCGCCTCCACCCTCCCCCCCCGGGGGGTCTCCCCCTCCTTCCTTCCTCCTTTTCTTCTTCTGTTTTGGCACTTCCTTGATTTTTTCTTTCTTTCTTTCTTTTTCACTTTTTCTATTTCTCGCAAACCCTCGTATCCGCCTTCGAGTTCTGATGGAACCTGTCCAGTTCGTCCCGTCATCTCCTCCGTGGCCTGGCGCGACTCCGCCTTACTGTGTCAGGGCATCATCAGTTCCCTGCTATTTTAGCCCACTGTTTCTCCGGCATGAGTCAGACATGTCCTGCCCAGTCCCATTAGAGTTAGGCAGCCTTTTGAGCCACGTCAGCTATATTTGTTTTACCGGGCATAATTACTTTACTTTAATTCAAACCTGTGTCAGTATTAAATTGCCTACGGCTATACCTTAATAACTCTTTGTTGAATACGTAAACAACTACAACCGTCCCAACAATTCTAGACTTTCAAACGTAAGTTTTCAACTCGCAAACAGTTATGAGTTTCTAATGAAAACACGTTTTACACAGCACTTTAGTTTCAATTTGCGAGGAAACTCGTTACAATTATTATTATTTCTATCACAGATATATAAATACATATATACCTAACGCAAGAGCACCAGCGTATATGCTTAAAGTGACTACAGTCGCAGCAAGCTAATTTGTTTAAAACAACAACGTTACAACGTAATAACTCAAGAACATTTAAAGAACAAAAAAGTGAGCTGTCGCAGGACACCTGGCAGCAGTGAAATATCGAAATTATTTTGTACAAGCATTATTGCTTAAAAAAAGTCAATATTAAAAACAAACACATACAATAAAGTAAAAGAAAATCAAAACAAAATGACTCGATTCACAAAAAGAAAATCCTTGTGCTGGAGCCCCGAGACCAGGCTTGTTGTAAATCGTGGTGAATATGTAGGTAGATCTTATGCTGTTTCAACAGTTCGATAATGTTCAGGATTGTTCATTTGTTTTTTTTGTTTACCCTCGCCTATAGATGTTTCACATCAAAATCGTAGCCTATTTTGTAAAGTCCCTTATTTGTATAATAACTAAATAGTGCTTATGATGTCATAGTAAGTAGTCAAAAAAATGGCACGACTGGTTTTCACAAGGATCGTGATACTTGCGTTAATTAGGTATGTCTCTATACGTATATCTGTGGTTTCTAACGTTTACTGCGGGGCAATCAACGCTCTCTTTAAATTTTCAGTAGGTACTTATCGCTCCCATCTTTGTTTGTAGTTATGCAAACTTTAAATCCCCTTTGTAATTGCTTGTTTAACAGACCATGACGTCATAAAAAAGCCATAAAAGCAAAAAAGTTGTAACTTTGATGTAGAATGTAGTGCAATGAAAACCGAACATAAAGGAGTCCACCCACTACACCGTACCATAATGGTATGGTGGTGATGGTATTCCTGATACGTTCCTAACACGGTATGTGACCGTGCTATGAACGTATCAGACACGGAAATACGGTCATCATACGCGGTTATAACCAAATAACAAACGACAAAGAAAGTGTTTTCCGAGGCAAGGAGGTAGCTCGGTATGTAATGAGCGGTCACCCATCCACAACCCGACCCAAACGGCTGTTATTATTTAGCTACGAGCTCTTCCAAATACAAAACAACATAACATCAAGCCTGTAATCTCCGATGGGTTAGGTTGATGTGTACCCCTATAGTACGTACACACACATTTCGCAAATTATGTTTGAAGTCCCTTGTAAAAGGGGGCAAGCCTATTGCCATCAAAGAGGCACGAATCCAGACTCCATGGCTGGTACTGAGCAATTCCTGATGGCAAAACCTAATAACACTTAACCCGGCAATTGAACCCAGGACCTAGCAGTCCTCGACTACTAGACCAACAAGGCAGTCAATATATCCTCCACCGAATGTTAGATCTATATTTTCTAATTTGTTGTTCACCGGGTTTCCTCCTAAATCCTGAAATTCACAAAATCTCTATCTTACAAATCTTTTAATTTAATATCCGATACTTTTTATTAACAGAATCCTCTCGAAGACGTTCACTAACACTTAATTAAGTGATCACTTTAACGTTAATTTTCCTGGGAAGTGTTTAATTTGATCAATCAAGTGTTTGTACGAATTTTGTTCGATTTTCGCTTTAACATTTTCAAAGGGTTTAATGGATAAATTGTATTTTTTTCAGTTAATACACAATCTGAAATCACAAAATTTGAGCCACCAATTAGTTTCTTTCTGTAGTTGAAAATACATCTGTGCTACAGGACAAGAAGTACCTACTCGATTATTTTTCCTAGCCTGCTCTATCCCACTCCTGGGCGAAAGCCTGATCCCCTCCTTCCACTTCTCGCGAACTCGCGCGTCCTCTTTCCAGTTCGGACGGAAATTGTCCTCTTCGTCCCGCCGTCTCCTTCGTGGACTTCCATGACCCCACCTCACGGTGTCAGGGCACCAGTTTCCTGCTATTTTGGCCCACAGTTGGTCTGGCATGCGGCAGACATGACCTGCCCAGACCCATTTGAGTTGAACAGCCTTTTGAGCCACGTCAGCTATATTTGTCTTGGAGCGCAGTATTGTGCTTCGATCACGATCCATTAATTTAACACCTAGTATACTGCGCTCCATTGCTCGTTGGCAAACCTTTTTTTTTTTTTTTGGATGGGTGATCATCAAATAACTCCTCCCGCTCTGGGCGGAGCAGGAGGGAGTGTCAGATTTTTACTGACTAAAACCCATCCATGTTCCTTCATCGCCCTTTGTGTTCCGGGGCCACGGTATCTCTTTCGAACAGTCCCGCAACCCCGGCAGGCTCGTTGGCAAACCTTGAGTTTGAACTTCTGGATAGTAAAAGACCAAGTCTCTGCACCAAACGTTAAGTCGGGGAGAATACACATGTCCATAAGTTTGCATTTCAGTGCCATAGGCAATTCACCCATAGATAGGACTTGTTATTTGATGGTAAATCCACGAAAACTATGAAATAAATAAATGAAAAATAAAACTTCCTGCGATCTATGTATTCACACTCCACTAAATACAGTCGTCTGAAACCGATCTTAGGCCCGGACTCCACCAAAGCGAAGACGAGCGGAGATGCATGAAGTGGGGAGGAGAGGCGATGTGCAAAGCTCCCAGCACACCGCACGCCGCTCGCAGCACGCTTGGCCGCCAAGCTCGGAGGCCGACCTGAACAATTACGAGTCATCTACTCTCTTCTCTGCTTAACTGTTTCCACAATTGTTAAGTAGAGACAAAAAGTTTAAAAATACTACGCGTCTCCTCCCCTCTCTTCTCGTCTCAGCTTCGGTGGAGTCCGGCCCTAATGAGATTATATACATAATTTTAAATCTCTCATTTCATTTGTTTTAGGCGGGCTATTCCTGAAAATGCGGCAGTACCACAACGAGTTTGGCGACCGCTATGTCATAAAGATCATGAAGAGACGGATCCTGCACGTGTCTAACGTGAAGGACGTTGAGGTATGTATTGTTGGTCATCATGGTAGCTATACAATGTGATTCAGTCAACGGGTCAGTCAGTGTAAAAAAAAAAAACATGCGAACAGTCTTGGTCTTTGGGGACTGCCGATAAAAATAAAAACTAAGTAACTTGTAAATTGTATCGTCGAGCTGTGTGCAGTTTTTTTTATTTTAATTTGTGTTAATTTTTATTTAGTTTATTTTCTGTTAACCCCCTCAACCTCCGCTTCCTCTACTTTTATAGCCTTCCAAATCCATACTCAAAACTGAACTCCGGAACATAATTATTATTATGTTTACCTATGACCCAATCAATATCTGCGTAAAAACCTCAAACTTGATAAATAATGAAGTACACGTATATCTGAAAGCAATATTTCATCATATATCATACACAAAATGGTGTTGTTGCGACATGAAACTTTTAGTGGATATAACGTAGCACGTGCCAAATACAATGTGAAAATACTTCCCCATTTGTTCTGTTTATTTCTTTTGTGTTTTGTCTTTTGTTTGTTCTGTTTTTTTTACAAATAGTGCAGAACACGCCACGTTGTTTAACGTAGAGCATTTTTATTGTAACAAACTTTTAATTTTCATTTGGGTATTCATTCTTGTTTAAAACAAGCTATTGTGTCTGCAATCCAAAATGATAAGTAGTCAATTTCCTTTCTGAGGTCCCCTATCTGTCAAATTTCATGACGATCGCTTCAGTGGTTTAGGCGTGAAAACTGAGCAGACAGACAGACACAGATTTTCATTCGCAGTTATTTTTAAAAATAATTCGGATGGTGAGGACAAAATCAATTTACCTGCGGCTGTATTGTTTTGTGTACAATTTAATTGAATGTCTGTGAATATATTTACTGGATACATAATTTTGTTGTACAATTTGCTAACGGGTATCCTATTCTATTTTGAATAAATTATCCATTCAATTTGTGCAATGCTATCTAAGTGAAAATTATGCCCACCGCCTACATAATTGTACTATAACAATAGATTTCTGAAGTACTCCAATTAAATAAGTTGTTTCCATTATTTAGGGGAATTAAGAAAACCTAAAGTCGTTCTAAACAAAACAAAGTTCGTAACCACTATCTAAGTCAGATTAAATAGCTCTGAATTAGAAGTCTACTCATCAAAAGTCAAAAGAACTAAGCTGCATTATTTCTAAGGAGATGAACGAATCTTTTGGGCTGTGTCGTCATCTGCCAACTCAGGAAAGTACCAGAAAAAGACATACCAGTACTTACCAGCACTTTCCTGAAGTGGCCAATCCGGAAACAGTATCCTGTAATTTGTTACATTAGGTCTTTAAAAGAGGATTAGTCAGATTACGAAATGATTTTTATTTTTCTGTTTCCTTTTTATACAGGGTGACTTTTTTATCACTTTCCAAAAAAAATTGGGTATAATAGGTGAACAGAGTAGAAGCAAATGGATGAGTTTTTTTTTTGAAAAACAAAAACTCAAAACAAAATTCAATTGAATTTTTTTTTTCAAAAGTTCTCTTTCTTTGTTCTAATATGAAACATTTGTAAGGTTTCTTGATGTTTTTTTTTTTAAGCTGTAGAAAAAAGAAAAAAAAAACTAGGAATGCCATAATCTTCTACTCCGTTCACCTAATATACCCATTTTTTTTTGGAAAGTGTTAAAAAAGTCATCCGGTATAGTTATAACTCTTGTAGTTTGCAAAATGTTCGCGAAATATTTACAAATGTAAATATTTCGCGAACATTCGCGAACCCGCGCGTTTCGCAAGATGTAGTCACGTGACCGACCGCTATCCTATGGCTAAAAATGTGTCCTTTGAAAGATGCTGTTAGGTGCCACATTACAATGAATCTGGTTCGATTTTCTGCGCTGGCCATTATTGTTCAGATGCAGGTAACACGTGTTTGTATGTTATTAATTTGTTCGCAGGTCGTGTTGTCTCACTCCCGAAACATAAAGAAGAGCAAACCGTACACCTTCATGGAAGCTTGGCTCGGCACAGGACTGCTATTGAGCTCTGGTAAGACTAGATTTGAATTACTTGAAGTACGCCAGGACATTGATGCCATTTGATGACATTTTCACTAAAACGAATGCACTGGTAGCTTTTCAATGCTCGGCTTCGCGCTAGCAGTTGATATATCAACAGTAAAATAATATTTATATATTAATTTAGGTGTTACGTAGTGGGGAAAGGCTAGACAGTTTATGATGATTCTATGAAGGGGTAGGCAGAGGTGTAAGGTCGAACAAGCTATATGGTTTACATTTCACAATGTAATTTGTTGAATAAACTGTAAACCAAATAGCTTGTTCGACCGTATCTGCCTGTGGAGGTAGTGTATGTTTTAGTCTCTGAAGTGAAAAGGACGAGATTGAATAAAGAACTCGCACTAATCCCAACGTATACTCACATTTTGCAAGTGATGTCCCATGTAGGTAGCGAGTCAGAAATGTTCTATTGAAATACTTACTTAAGTACGAACTTTTTTGTCGCCTCTAGCGATACAGATTCATATGTTATGTAGTTCGCACATCTATATAATTATAACCTATAGTTATAATTTTGTATAAACTGCATCCCTAGCCAAGTTGACAATCTACAATCGTTAACGCTAGTAGAAAACTATTCAAATGAATGGGAATGATATCATCTCAACTTTAAATCACGTGATAAACACAAACAATAAGAAAATTCGTAGACAAGTTTACATCGTTCAAAATGATAGAATAGAATGTTATCGTTTCTACAATGTTGATCGCTAAAGTCTTTGTTAGGAATGCTCACCATAGACTAAAGTGTAGGTTTTTTCTACAAACATTAGAGAACCTACCAATTTCGCGCTTTCGACAATCGCTTACGCCGAGGCATTTACGATTGTAGAAAGAGAATCGATACGAAACGTTTGTAACTTGGCTAGGGGTGCTGGTCTATTTCAGAAGCCACAGATTAACCCTGATGGAACTTACGCGTCTGGCGTCACTGTCTCTCATGTATTTATGTGATTTTCAATCTAGATGCGGCCGATATAAAGTGACTTACGTAAATTGCGTGACAGTTAATTTCCGTCATACAAGCTTGCCTATCCCTCTACACATACAAGTGTGAAGTTCGTAAGCCAGTTTTATTCCGCGAATGGAAAACCGCAGCTTATTAAAACTAGTTACATACAGTGCGGTTTAATTACTCACTTTGTCTGAAATGTGCCATGTGTTAAATTAAAATCCGAGTAGACCACGAGTGGTGAATGTGGTGATACCCTGGCATTAAAAAAAACAGCCAAATGCGAGTTGGACTCGCGCACCGGTGCTTTCGTTTAAACTTGGGTATTTTGTTATTAAACTATTTAAGGTTTTCAGATTTTTATCTATACATGTGCTTAAGTTCGTTTCTTCGGTGGTCATGCTAACCGGGCTGGCCAACGGAATGTTGGTTGTCGGTTGTCGCAAATTATGCGACGTAAACGGTCGTTATTATGTTTTGATCGCGATGACTTACAAGTATTATTTTTTCACTGCTCCAGGAGCTTAGGGGATTTCAACTTGATACCTCCACGTGTTACAGACAAAGTGATTCTATATTCCGTTTTGCCGACGGACACTATTCATGAACGACCGACGACACTGCTCGTCTACGCGGTCGGCCAATGCGACGTGAGATCCGGTTGTCGTCGTATCTTGTGATAACCGCCTTAGTTACCGAATTTTATATTTACCACCGCCAGGCAATTCTTAACGAAATGGGAAAGTTACTAGATGGGCCGAAGCCAAAAAATCTGAGTTTTTAAGAAACAATATTGTCGACACAACAATTAGTAGACAAGTTTTTTTTTTCAATGTTAAAGTTGCCATTTCCCTTCCAGGTGCAAAATGGCATAGACGTCGGAAGATCCTGACTCCGACCTTTCACTTCAACATCCTGAAGAGTTTCGCCGTGGTGATGAAGGAGAGAAGCCGAGGTCTGGTGGAGAAGCTCAAGGGCCTCGAGGGTTCGGAGGTGAACCTGCTACCAGTCATCAGTGACTATACGCTGTACACTATTTGTGGTAAGAAGCGGTGTAATACTTTAGGCTTGTCAGGCCTACGCTATCCTATAATATTGTCCTGATAATATTGTCATACCAAATGATTTCAAAAGAGTAATCATGGAGTTTCTTGCCGGTTTTATAAGTGCCTATGTAGGCCTATGTGAAAAGAAATATTTTGATTTTGACTGAATATGGGGTAATCTACAAGAACTCCATGCCGAGAATTGTGTCGTCTCGCTTCTTCGTTTAAATAATAAATAAATTCCATTTAATTCAGGTTCTCCCATATGACAATTATACGAAATACGAGATAAATACAAATCATAATTTAACCTAAGAATTTAAAAATAATAATAAAAAACAAAATAATAATAAATGTCAACAAATCAGAATTACAATGTCAAAGAAACCAATCAAAGTCAATGTCACATAAAAAAGAATGAGTCGGAAATTAAATTAATTAATATAACATACAAATATAATTATGAGTGTCGCAAATTTTGGATAAAATATAATAACTTTAATTAACGTTCGTTTAACGACCGCAACTGCCATGAGCCACCTTGGAGCTGACAACACCTAATTGATGTTATTTAAACAGTTTTTTTTTAAATATAAATTCTTGCACGTAAAAAATAAAACATATTTCAAAGACCGTGCACGGACTCGGTACTTAATTGGACAAAATCGGCTCGATAGAACATAATTGCAGAGTGGTCTTAAAATCATCATTAAACGGTTCTGTCTTTATTTTTTCACGTATGGGTCTGCAATTAAAAACATGAAGTCAACATATTCATACATAAATCGCTTACGAGTCATATTTCACAAATAATCCTTTTTTTTTTATTTCAATATTTATTCATTATTTTCTTCTCAAACCTGGCTGCCTAGTAACTCTCTCGCTCTCGTTTACTTGTGCGCGCATTTTGATGTTGACATCCCCTTATAAGTTATAAGCTTAAATTAATTTAAACCTGAACTCTCCAGGCATTTTCTAAGAATGTATCAAGAAATTATTCGGTTACCCGCTTCCGAGACAATCGTAAATCTTTTAAACATGCCTCTCAGAATCTGTAAAGACTTTTTTAAGCCACGTTATCCGGGAAAAATATGGCGGAGGGCTTGAGCTAAGCCGGTACTAACCCTAGGATATGAAGGTCAACAGACAAGAATCTCGATTTTCTCAGAATTGTGGCGATCAGTGGGTAAATACTTCGTTTAAAAACAAATTAAAGGAAGAACGTGGTTTCTTTTTAGACAGGGCTAAGAAGCGACAAGGGGTGGGTCGTAGATTCCTTTGATCAGAAGACCAAATAAATATTGAATTCTTTGAATTTTGAAATTGAAAACACGCTCCTTTGATATTAAAGACATTAGCAAACTAAATATTTACAAAAAGGGCTAAATCAGGACAAAAACTAAGTACCTAAGGCGTCAAAGAACATTGCATCTCCACATCGCTGTCATCCGGGAACGTGCCCAAAAAACTGGCAGCAAGACCACGTTGAATGGCAATGATAATTCTTTTGCCGAAGAAAGAGCCAGCCTTCTGGTCACGCGAAGGATCGATCAGTCTGCGAGAGATTTCCTTAAAAAGGCTCAAAACTGTAGCTATCAATAAGGTTACAATATTTAGGAAGCCATACTTTTAGACTCGGAATCGATGTTTGATTCAGTCAGAGAGAGTGAGTAAACGTGTTAATGCAACAGAAGCGAATAGTCTAACGCGGTGTCTAACCACGTCATCAGAACCGAAACGAGGCGTGATGCCACCGTTTTCTTCGCTTATGGAAAATATGTTACGTAGAGGGTGTAAAAAACCTCTTAACGAAGCCGAAAGGCACTTGTTTCCCCATCATTGCGATTATTTTTTTGTTCTACGCCATACCTGGGAACCTTCTAGTTACGGAGATATTGGGGGTCAAAGTTCCAACTTTTTGACAAGTTTTTTTTTTTAATACAAGTTTTTATTATTATTTTATACACCTCCACGACCTCCGTACTTTTCAATCCAACCATCAGCACAATGTTTTGAGTACGTTACATTGAGTTCTAACACAAAACATGATTTTTCACCCCACAAAAAAGTCGTTTCCCAGCAATAATTTTTGCGTAAAGTTACTTAGTTTGATGTACAGAATGCTTGGTTGACGGCTTCGTTATGAGGTTGTTTATAAACACCCTGTTTAATAACGAGTGGAAACGAAACAGTGCCGCATGTGCTCTTTGAGTGCACCGGCGTTATCCAGATTCGCGAAGAACACTTGGAACACCAAGATCCCTTGCGGATGCCCTGAGAAGACCAGGAAGTTTGAATGAATGATAGAGAAGTATGGAAAAAGAAGACATGCTGCGCCAAACCCAAATAAATAGGAATTAGGGCTGGAGAATGATGATTTTTTTATTTAGCTTATACTGTCCCTCTGCTAGGCAAAGGCCTTCCCCAAATCCTTCCATGTGCTCTTTTTCCGGGCCTCCTCGGACCAGCCCTCGTGGTACGCGTCCAGATCGTCTCGCCACCTCTTTCTGGGCCGATGATGATGACACCCAACATTATGTATGTGCTTAATAACGTAAATCTTTCCAGAAACCGCCATGGGAACCCAACTCGACGCTGATAAGTCCTCAAAAACTTTGGAATACAAATCCGCCATTTTGGAAATTGGAAACCTCTTACTAGGCCGCCTAACCAGAGTATGGCTTCACAATGAATACCTGTTCCGAAAGTTTCCAATCGGTAGAAGGTTCGAGAATTGCCTAGAAAAAGTTCATTCCTTCGCTGATGACGTCATAATGGAGAGGAAGAAGAATTGGAAACCTGGACAGAGTGATTTCACTGAAGATGATATTTCAGTAGGTGGTAAGAAGAGATATGCAATGCTTGATCTGTTGCTTGAAGCGGAGAATAAAGGAGAAATAGATCTGGAAGGAATAAGAGAAGAAGTAAATACCTTTATGTTTGAGGTATGTTTTCATACTAATATTGATAAAGTAGTTGTATTGATAGAGCTGCACTAGAAAAATCGCAAGGTGCTTAATTTGTGGCTTACATTTTTCCAGTAAGGAATGTTTTTAAACAATTTGCAATTTTTTTTATTTTAATCAATCACTAAACTTAACGCGTAAAATGTCATCATCATCATCATCATCAGCCTATTAATGTTCCCACTGCTGCGACACAGGCCTCCTCTCTATGAGAGGGAATGGGTTATAATCTACCACGCGGGCCCAGTGCGGATTGGTAGATGTCACATGTCTACGAATTTTTGTTTTAGGACATGCCGGTTTCCTCACGATGTTTTCCTTCACCGTTTTGAGAGCAGTGGTGATGAAATAAATTACACAAAGTAATGCGCCTGCCTGGGTTCGAACCCACGACTTGCTGTCAAAAAATTGCTTGCGTAAAATGTATTGTTGACAAAAAAAATAAATATATATTTTATAAGCCACTATGTGAAAACTGTATCATTTACGAAATTCCAGATAACCACGAAATATATTTTTGGATGAGCTCTTTTATATACTTTTCTAGGATACTTTAGAAAAGCTATAACAATAAAATCATCAAAAATTGAATTAAGCGAAAAGAGGGTTTCCAGCAACTTGATGATTTTCTAAAAAAAAATCGTGGACAAAGTTCAACCATTTTTGGAGTTTTGTTGAACTAGTCTGAAGTAATGCATATTTGTGTCCGATTCGCTGAAGATCTTATTTTATTTGCAAAAGTTTCGTAAATTCGATTTTGACTTATAGAGAAATTGGAGAATTTCAACATTATTAGCAGGAATTTGGTTGAAATATTTCTTTTTTTTTATTTGGTTTTGTATTTTTAGGGCCACGACACCACAGCAATGGCTATTGTTCTTGGACTGATGCTGATAGCAGATCACGAGGAGGTCCAGGTATATTAATCACCATCACTATCATCACTGCAAACTCAAACTCAAACTCAAAGCATTTATTTCAATTAGACCATTACGGCACTTTTGAAAGTCAAAAATACAAAAAAGAAAATCAAAGCTACAGTCCCATAGTCACAAGGCATAATAACTTGAGAAAGTACTGTAGTTGCCCATTCCCTAGCGTAGATCTCTATGGAGAAGAATGGGCAAGAAACTCCATGGACACTCTTTTAAAATCAAAATATTGTTACAAAATCTTGGTTACATCATTAATTTTGAGATTATACATATATGTGAGAACGATGTAGAAAGACGTGCACACTAAGAGCATCCAGAGTGAAAGATTAGATTAAAAATGTTTGAATAAAGTAATTAAAATGAACCTTGGCAGCTAAGAGATGACCAGTCCCAACTGACAGCGCCCGTTCACAGACATGACGCATGTACCGGCGCCATTCAACTCAACCATATTGAAGGGAATTAAATGACCCGACACACCCGCCACCATCAGCGAGACATTTAAGTGAGCATGACATTCTCTCAGTCACCAAGGCATATTCAAGTCAATGAAAGATAAATAAATGTAAATGGTGGCTGAACAGTACAAAGTACTCACACATGTGCTATGCAATTATATAATACTAAGAACTGGAATCTATACAATGCAAGTATATTTTTACAATCTTCTGCAGCTTCCACAATACATTAACATGGGAATCAATTCTTCATCTTCTTCTTTACGTGTCGATGGACTCAAATAATGCCCGACCAGTACAAACAATTAGTTTGCCCCCCCACCTATGGTTGCGGAGCAGGACCAGCATTTAGCCAAGCATTTTTATCATCAATGTAATCCCCCAACTTATAATATGCTTGCCTACATAGTGTGCGTTTTATACAAGATTTAAATTTCGTCTCATTCAGTTGAAGAATGTGGGGAGGTATTTTATTGTAACATTTCAAACAGTACCCCATGAAAGATGAATCCACTTTAGCAAGCCTGAAACCTGGCTGAACTAGTTGGTCCCTATTTCTAGTGTTATAGTGGTGTCTGTCCCCTCTCTTACTGAATAAATGCCGATTTTTTCTAACGTACATGATGTTTTCATAGATGTATTGACAAGGTACTGTCATGATATTAATTTCCTTAAACAGTTCTCTTAGAGAATCGCGTCTACGTAATTCATAAATGGCTCTGATGGCTCTTTTCTACAGAATAAATATAGACTCGATGTCTGCAGCCCGTCCCCATAGTAAAATACCGTATGACATAATACTATGAAAATAACTAAAATAGACCAGCCTCGCGGTATCAACATCAGTAAATTGACGGATTTTTCTAACAGCATACGCTGCTGAGCTTAGCCGTCCTGCAAGAGATGTTAGATGAGGACCCCATTGTAACCTTGAGTCGAGCGTGATTCCCAAGAAAACCGTTTTATCGACAAATTCTAGTTTCTCTTGATTCAATATTATGTCACAATCACTACTTTTGACATTTGGTAGAGCAAATCTAATGCATTTAGTTTTTTTCCCATTTAGTACTAAATTATTAGCGGTAAACCAATCGTGGACCTGCAGTAGGGCGTTATTTACGTCATCAAGATTAGTGGCACGTCTGTTTATTTTAAATATTAAAGAAGTATCGTCAGCAAATAACACCATATGCGGATGGTTGTTAAATAGATGGGGTAGGTCATTAATATATACTAAAAAGAGGAAGGGACCCAATATCGAACCTTGTGGTACACCCATTTTTACTTTTAAACCCATTGAGTTGACTCCATTTATTTGTACCTGCTGCTGTCTATCATTCAAATACGATTTTATTAAACTGAGCGCAAGTTTACCTAAACCGTAATGCTGAAGTTTCAAGATCAGGGTTTCGTGATTTACGCAATCAAATGCCTTCGAAAGGTCACAGAAGATTCCTATGGCATCTTGTGCCTCTTCCCACGCAGTAAATATGTGTTTTAATAAAGTGACACCGGCGTCAGTTGTACAACGTCCTTTGGTGAAACCATACTGTTGCTCGTGTAATATATTATTAGTGTTAAAATGGTTAAGCATTTGATTGAGCATTATCTTTTCAAACACCTTGCTGAAAACCGGCAACACGGATACGGGCCTATAGTTATTGGTGTCTTTACTGTCCCCGGATTTAAAAAGCGGTATTACCTTACTGAATTTCATTAGATCCGGGAAGACCCCTTGATCCACGCACAAATTAAATATTGAGGCTAAATACGGCGCTACAGTCTCAATAATTGAGGTACAAGCTTTGATAGACATACCCCATAGATCTTCCGTAAATTTGATCTTGATTTGCTTAAAACCTTTTATGACTGTTATGGGGTTTATATGCTGAAATTTAAATTCATTTGGACAGGCTGAAACGTTCGCTTTCAATAAATCAATAGAGAGCAAGGGAGAGGAATTTAAGGCTTCTGTAGTTTTAAGTGGGATACTGGTAAAGAAATTTATAAATTCTTGAGCAACTTCATTGTTGGAGCTCACAAGGCCACGCGATGTCTCTAGTGTGAAGTCATTACCTTGTTTTTTATTTCTATTTGTTTCACTGTTGATGATTTTCCAAACCGTTTTTATTTTGTTGTCGGCTGATTTAATCTTGTTGCTAATGAATAAGGATTTGGCTACCTTGCAAGTGTTTTTAAAAAATTTCGAGTAAGTAGCAACATATTTATTAAAAGCTTCAGTGTTGATGTAAGGCTTAAGGCCGTACAGCTCAAACAATCGTTCCCTACTTTTCCGAATACCCTGTGTTGCCCAGTCACTGAAAATAAACTTTGGGCCAATAGTTTTAGATTTCTTTTTTAAAGTATTATTAAATTCGGTGTGCACTACCGAAAAGAATTCTTCATAAAATACATTTGCATTGTTTCTAATATGACCCGGTATACTTAACTTGCTAATTAAATTATTATTAAATTTGTCTAGATTGCTGGGTGTTATTTGTCTAGTTTGTATCTGAATTCTTTGTAATTGTCTATTGTACGCGAAAGTAACCGTCTGACCACTATGATCTGAAGGCAGGTAATTTACGATGGATTTATTTATGTAATCGCAGCAACAAAAAACATTATCGATACATGTAGCAGTATTTGTCGTAATTCGAGTTGGTTCTGAAAACACATTTGACAAGTTAAATGATTTAAAGAGACTTAAGAATCTACTGCTATTCACATTATGCTCTATGATATTGACATTAAAGTCACCACAGATAATTATTGGTTTATTACCAGTTACAAGTTTTGCCAAAGCATCTTCCATTACTGACTCAAAGATAGAATAGTTCAGGTAATTAGGGGGTCTGTAAACGCACACTATTACATGCTTATCTAGCTCAACACAAGACAATTCAATGCTATGTTCAACCGATAGATCGACTATATCATTACGAGACTTAGATTTAATACAATTTTTTACTAGGATTAATGAACCCCCACGCATCTTAGATTTTCGGTTAAAGCAACTGCTCACATTGTAATTCTCATAATTTATTTGCATTACTTCATAATCTTTCATCCAATGTTCAGTAAAACAGATAATATCAAACTTAGTTTTTTCTAAAAATAGTTCTATTTCTAGTTCTTTGGAAGAAAGTCCCTGAATATTCTGGTGAAACAATTTTAAGGAATTCTGCTCAGCCCCTTTTTTACAGTTATTTGATTGCGAGCTAGAAGATACCTCGAAGTTGACGAGATTAACTAAATTGTCACTCGTACCTTCTATTGTCTTAATGACTAGTTTAAATCTAAGCTAATACTATTTGTATAATTACAATTAGTATAATTACTAATTTCCGTAGATCTATTTACAAAAAACTGTGACATACCACATATGTCTGAGTTTATATTAAAAGCTAATAGCCGAGCTATTTGACGTCTAAAACTAATAGGCAAGTACGCATGGTTTCTGGTTGACTTCAATTTCTGAACGAAACTGTTAGTGTCGAAAAATGTCAACCTGTCACTATAATGACTAACTAGAAAATGCAAATGATTATTTATGGCATGGATAAAATGGTTTTGCCTGCATATTATAAAACAAAGTCCCCGCGTCTGTCTGTCCCTATGTATGCCTAAATCTTTAAAACTACGCAACGGATTTTGATGCGGGCTTTTTAAATAAATAGAGTGATTCAAAAGGTTTTAGTATATAATTTGTCAAGCGGGTAAAGCCGCTGGCATCAGCTAGTTTTTTTTTTTTTTTTTTATTGCGATCCTTGGTACCTAATGCTGCTTAATTTATGCGTTACATTATGGAGCTTCAGAAATTATCTTAGACCTTTATTCCTAGAACTCTTTGCGTTTTTACGGAAGCTTTCAACTCGTTTGAAGGGTCTCAAATCTCCCGCAGGAGGGAATTTCCCTCGTTTCCAATTCCTAGAACTGTTTGACTGATTTTGAGCAAATTGATTGCTAGATAAGTCAAAGGTCTCTAAAGGTAGACGTGCACTTAGACGCGCCGCAGTAATCGATTTTTCGGAGGGTCCATCCGCATCGTACGCGCCCTATTCCATTATTTTAACACTATTTTTGTTTGGCACTCGCCGAATAGACGTCATTCGCGCGCGTTGGTGGAATTCGTATTCCCCCTACAGCATTTTACTAAGCTGCGGGTCGTTCAGCGTAGATATGTGCGCTACGTTGCATAATAATTGATGTTGCATACGGCTCCTAGGGCACATCTAGGTGCCCGTGCACCATAAACCGGAGGAAGCTCACATTATGTCTTACATACTTGTTCGTGTCGACTCATTTGATGTGGCCGTATTTTTTGAATTAGAAAGCCAACCTGCTGGGAATGACTACACATATTTTTGGCTTTCATTAGCAAACTCCAATACAGTCCAGCAGCTACCATCGCTGAATCATGATCAGTTCAGTTCGGCATAATCTGGGTGACTTTTTCTCCAGCATGTGTGTAGCGCCCCTAACTTACCCGGAAAGTTAATTGATTGCTGTAGAAGTTGTAAGTATCTAACCCTCGCATAGGAAGCTCGCATTACGTGTCTTAACTTGTCTTAATTAAATACTAGTTAAGCTCAAGTGACACATCGCATCGTGGCGTCCGTCCGATCTAACTTGTTCGCCGCCACGTTTTCATGATGTGGGTAAATAAATAGCTAGGTCTTTAGTATGTACTAGCTGTTGCTGGCGGCTTCGCCCTCGTGAAGTTCGGTAACTTTCCCACGGGATCATACTACAGGGATAAAAAATATCCTATAATATATGTTAATCCAGGTTATAAACTATAGCTATGTGCCAAATTAGTACTCACAAACTTTCACAATAAAAATATTAGTATGTATGTTAGAATATAAGTATGTATTAGACTTATAATACAAATATCTTATATATTTAGCATGTTCACTTTTGGTATAGAATCTAGTTTTTTCAAGGTGAATATTATTATTATTATAGCCTTCTCCTAATTATGTTGGGGTCGGCTTCTAGTCTTACCGGATGCAGCATACCAGTATTTTACATGGAGCGACTGCCTATCTGACCTCCACAACCCAGTTAGTACTGTATATTACGATACCCCTCGGTAAGAGAGGTTGTCAGACTTTTTGGGCCACTGACTACCTGTAACGACTGCCAAAGATGACAAATGACAGCCGGGACCAACTGTTTAACCTGCTTTCCGAGGCACGGAGGAAAATCGGTATGTAATAGGTGGGCACCCATCCACAGACCGCCCTAGGCAAGCACGGCTTAACCTAAAGATCGACCCAAGCGGCTGTTATTATTTAGCCACGAGCTCCTCTATCTCACATAAAATTAAATTAAAATCAATTTGTACTTTTTTTAAGTAGCCTTTTTGTCCCACGGCTGGGAAAAGGCCTCCCCTATTCCTTACTGACTCTCCCGGTGTTTTGCCTTCTTTGACGAATCAGTCAGGAACCAGTCCAAATCGTCACGACAACGTTTCTTGGGCCTGCCTCAGTAACGAACATAAAATAAAAAAATCGGGGCAGTCTTTGGGGACTGCCGATAGAAGTGAAAACAAAAAGTACACAGGCCCCTGCCCAGTCGCAGCACTGGTTGTGCCCCGCGCATGCCTATGTGGTGCTACGCCGTAGCGGATCTCTACAAGTGCTATGAAGCGTGACTGCACGTTACATGACGATGAGTTCAATGTTTTTCCTTTACCCAAAAAGTGCTCAACGCGCCTTAAGAAGTTTTCACTTCAAAAATGCGGCCAAGGGGAAAGACGGTCAAAAAGCTCTATTATGCTTAAACACCCTTGAATAAGTAGTCGCTATCTGTTAATCCAAGCTTCTAGGGGAGCACAAGTTAAGACGAGATTAAAATCTCCTTGGAAGGGAAAAGTTTGGAGCTTTTTCTTTCAAATACTTTTTTTAACTTAAAGATTTTCACAAGGGCTTTGTAAATCTAATCTTGTGGAACGTTTGGATTGCCTCTCGTTTTATTGCTGTCGTACATTTTAGCGATACGCAAACGAAAAAAACTTTAGGTCTTTTCGAGGAATTTATCAAGCTCTTTATGGAATGTTGCCTGTTACTGTGTTTTGGTTAGATCTTAACAAATCTTACGTAGATTTATTAAACCCTGAAGGCTATGATGTTAGTCGTTTCCCGAGAGAGTAAGAAAAATAAGTTAATTTTAGAATGACTGATTGGAATTGTTTAAAAAATGTTGTAGATCAATAGCACGTTTATATGTGGGGGGGTCCAAAGTTGTTATTACGAAAGTATTTATTTGTTTACATGTTTGGAAAGTTTATTATAAGCACAGGAATACGTATCAGGGCTGTGGGTCGCAACTCGCAGTGGATGACCTAGCCTATATTTTTCTCATTAAACGTGCTTGGCGTAGTCACAGTTATTTATTTGTTAACTTCAAGCACAAAGTATAGAGGCGGACCTAATGCCTTAGGCATATTCTACCAGTCAACCTTTGGGTGATGCAGAGACAAGCAGTGATAGGTGTATATCTGAAAATAAGTAAATAAAGATCATTCTCAGAAGATCCATTAGCCAGATCCATGATGGATCTAGTAAGAGTGGTATAAGGTATGAGGTCTTACCTAAACCACTGCAGAAAGAAAACACCACTTTGAACATCAATTTTAAATCTATCTTTTTCTTTTTTCCTAACAGGATGGAATATACGAAGAATGTCAGAAGATCTTGGGTGATTCTGACCGTACCCCGACGATGTCTGACCTGGCTGACATGAAGTATTTGGAGGCTGTCATCAAGGAAACCCTGAGGCTGTATCCCAGCGTGCCGTTCATAGCTCGGGAGATCACTGAAGACTTTTCGCTAGGTAAGATTGTGGTTACTTATCACTACTAACTCTAACTAGTTAAAATGAACATTTATCCGTCTGCCTTAAAAGCAAGAGTAAACAGGCATCTTCTGGGCACGCTCGTTCCATCATAGACCTCATCCATCGCTTTCCATCAGACGTGATCGAGGTCCAACACTAGATCCATTTTTTTCAGATTTTTTTCAAAATGGAACTAGTGATTATAAAAATCAACAGTAGTTCCATCATGGAACTGTTAATCTTACTAGTGGAACTAGTGATTAAAAAAATCAACACTAGTTCCATTATTTTCAGATTCTTTAAAAATGGAACTAGTGATTATAAAAAAACCGGCCAAGTGCGAGTCGGACTCGCGCACGAAGGGTTCCGTACCATTATTATCAAAAAAAGGGCAAAAAAATCACGTTTCTTGTATTGGAGTCCCCCTTAAATATTAATTTTATTTTGTTTTTAGTATTTGTTGTTATAGCGGCAACAGAAATACATCATCTGTGAAAATTTCAACTGTCTAGCTGTCACGGTTCATGAGATACAGCCTGGTGACAGACAGACGGACAGACGGACAGACAGACAGACAGACAACGAAGTCTTAGTAATAGGGTTCCGTTTTTACCCTCTGGGTACGGAACCCTAAAAACAACACTAGTTCCATCATGGAACTGTTAATGGTACTAGTGACAATGAAAGAAGAACAGGCCCATTTTGTGTTAAAAAAAAATAAAAAAGATGGCTGGCCCCATTACATGGGACTTAAACATAACCAGCAAAACGTGGATGTACTTTATTAGCTACACCACTCTGTTTTTAAGCTATCACGGTTCATAACTAAACTTAAAATATCACTTACGAGATTAGTATTTTTACAATAAGTTGTGAGACCGCAAATTATTTCGCTTACATATTTCAGATGAATAAAAACATGTCTTGATTGGAGTAAAGCCCAATCAAGACAGGTTAACAAATTATACTTTTAATTTGAAAAGCAATCATGGTTAATTTATTAACCTTCAAAGAAAAGGAAAACTATTCCGATCAGCTTTAATATGTACCAATTAAACTTCCAATTATTCATCAATCAATTGGTTATTTACGGGTTCACCTATTTCCAAGTAACTCTAACTTAAGCCATTTTCGTCTTAACGCAATATCTTTGTGAAAGGTCAAGAAAGTTTATCGATGTAACTTAATATTAGGCCGAAAATGTCCAAGATATTCAACGAAACGTGACCAATTAATGTAAGGGCAACGTGGTCGGCGAAATATCATATTTATGTAATCCTCCTGAAACCAACATGGATCGTCTTTCAGACGGTTTTTAGGGTTCCGTACCAAAGTAAAAACGGGACCTTACTACTAAGACTCCACTGTCCGTCTCTCTGTCTGTCACCATGTTTCATGGACCGTGATAGCTAGACAGTTGATTTTTTAGGGTTCCGTACCCAAAGGGTAAAAACGGAACCCTATTACTAAGACTTCGCTGTCTGTCCGTCTGTCTGTCTGTCCGTCTGTCCGTCTGTCCGTCTGTCCGTCTGTCTGTCACCAGGCTGTATCTCATGAACCGTGACAGCTAGACAGTTGAAATTTTCACAGATGATGTATTTCTGTTGCTGCTATAACAACAAATACTAAAAACAGAATAAAATTAATATTTAAGGGGGGGTCCCATACAACAAACGTGATTTTTTGCCCTTTTTTTGATAATAATGGTACGGAACCCTTCGTGCGCGAGTCCGACTCGCACTTGGCCGGTTTTTTACAGATGATGTATTTCTTTTGCTGCTATAACAAAAAAAAACAGAATAAAATAAATATTTAAATGGGGCTCCCATACGACAAACGTGATTTTTGCTGTTTTTTGCTCGAATTCACAGAATATTTAGTTTTATATTCACTTTAAAAATGAATAATTAAATTACAATAAAATAAATATTTAAGGAGGGCTCCCATACAACAGACGTGATTTTTTTGCTGTTGTGTATATTGTATCCACGCTTCCACTGCGCGACTCTGCTTGGTAGCAGAGCGTGGTATTATACATTCACACTGCAAAACTCGCACTAATGCGAATTTACCCCGCTTTGGATTTAGGTTACTGGGCGGATTTACACTCTAAGATTACGTAGTAGGAAATTGCCAAGAACAAGTTCAAGATGGGAAACAAGAATAGTAAAGGCTCACAAATTACCAGGAGGCCAGAAACATGAAGAAGGTATTGTATCCGAGCGCAACCGCAACCGACAGCAATAAAGTCGTGCGATTGCTTCTGAGATTGCTACGTGGTTGTCTGTTACAGTTTTCATTGGGTTACAAAGAAACCAGACTGTGACTACAGTTTGCACTTGAGTCGGTAATACCGAGATCACTGACGGTCGACCACTTTTTAACCTTATTACTAAGGACATGGATGGAAATGGCAGACCATCAGTGAACTTGGTAGTACCTACGCGTTAAAAAATATGCTATTCTAGCTGGCTTTCCTTCTGAGATTGAAAAACTTTAATTTAATGCCCCGTAACCTACATTATTAATTTGACAACCTCACAGAAACAACCTTGATCTAATTTTTCTTTTACCTTTTAGAAAAGTAATCACATACTCGAAAATTAAATACGTACGAGTACCTCTTCAAAGAAAATATGAGAGGATTTCAAACGTAATATTTCCATTACGCAAATCTCTCTTGATGAGCCTAAACATGATAAATTGAGTACGGTTCATATTCTTTTTACATAGGTATATTATGCAAGAAATCACACAGTATAAATTAGCTCCGTTCACGGCCTAACGCGATCCGTCTTCACTTGACGATGTGTCTCAAGCGACATGCGAGTGAGACATTTGTTTCAAATTGTTTCAACAAGCTCTAACTTTTTGCGAGTTTTTTTATTCCGAGTTCTAGTGTTCTAGTAATTGTTTAATATTCACTGATCATCCGAATAAAAGTCAACTGCCACCAACTGGTATCCTAAGTACAGCATGTCAAAGCAAAACAAAAACTTGAAAAAAAAAAGGCAATTTGATACCTCGCCAAAACCTTTAATGGTTATATATCCCTCAAATTAGAAAACACGATTCCATAAACTTTTCTTGATAGAAAAAAATTCCAAAGTCCCTCCAAATCGAACAATAAACCGCTGGTATTCGTTAAAAGTTTCTGCGCTGCCCTGTGTGCGAGGCCGACTCGCTCTTGGCCGGTTTTTTTTACAATGGCAAAGTTTATACAGCCGTATTTACTAGCCGTTGTAAAAATCATACCACTCTAGCTCCCGGGAATTCGCATGTAATAATTCGTTTCGATACATGCGTGATCGCACAATTTAAAATAAATCCCTTGTGAATTTAGTTACTATGTCGTGCGTAATCGGCAGTCGACGGCTTTAATCGCTTTGAAATAAAATAATGGGCATACCTGGGTTTTTAAATTGTTCGCTGGTCCCTTTCCAATTAAAATAAATGCAGCTTGTATCAAACGTGTGATACAGGAATTAAAACTGAACAACTTTTTTGTTATCAGCTGTGCCATAAATTTGGGTCGGGTTGGTATTTTGACGTACGATTAACAGCCGCTCGGGTGGATCTTTAGGTTAAGCCGTGCTTGCCTAGGTTGGTCTGTGGATGGGTGATCACCCTTACATACCGAGTTTCCGCTGTGCCTCGGAAAGCACGTTAAGCTGTTGGTCCGGGCATTTGTAGATCTTTGACGTCGTTACAGGCAGGCAGGTCAGTGGCCCAAAAAGTTAGGTAGTCAGTGGCCCAAAAAGTGTGACAACCAGTCTTGCCAAGGGGTATCGTATTACCCAGTACTAACTGGGTTGTGGAGGCCAGATAGGCAGCCGCTCCATGTAAAATACTGGTATTCAGCTGCACCCGGTTAGACTGGAAGTCGACCCCAACATAGTTGGGAAAAGGCTAGGCCGATGATGATGATTAAGATGTTGAGGGTGATGGCAGTAATTGATGGGCGATGAATAAAATTAATCTAGGAATTAAAAAATGCGAATAAAGGGTCCTGCAAGGAATTACCTCGAGTCTTCAGTAGCTTATCACTGACTAGAATTGTGTGGTCGAATTAAAACAACTCCCATTACAAACTTTTGGAAGTGATTAATATGAGGTTGAACCGGCCAAACTTTATATTGTAAATCATTTCATGGAATTAACTTTGTGTCTAAATATTTTGGGCTGACAATACCAAGCCTATTTATTCATCAAACTTCACCCTTAATTTAAGGGTGAAGGCGCAATTAGAAATTAATTTTACAGAAGTTCACTTCTGTAAAATTAATTTCTAATTAGAATTCTGAGAAATTTTATCTTTCACTGTGGTAAGTATTTTATAATACAAATCCTTGAATGCGCTCAAAAAGCTAATTAGTGTAGGTTAGGTCATAAAAATATTAGGATACCTAACGAAGAATTCCTGGAACATTGACTCAATTCGCTAGAGAAATTAAAATCTTTTATATTTGAAGTAAATAATTTTACCTTACGAGGAAAATGCCTCGTAAGGTAAAATACTACTACTAAATACTACTAATACTTTGTCTCCAACAAAGCATTTTTTTTTCTCGACGAGGAAATCCACAATGAATGTCCTCCGCCCTTAGGGAGAGCGGAGGGGTCTGCCAGACTCGTACTAAAACGCAGAAAGCACGGATGGCAGAAGTCTACCCTATAGTTAACCCACTTATTTCCAGTTATGTTAAGTCCCATGTAATAATGAGGTCCTGTTCCACAAACGATGGAGTCATGCGTGTCCTGTTGTTTTTCAATAGAGGAACTAATGGGCGATACTACGAAAAGCGTCAAACACGACACAATTTAGATTGCCATCGACACGCTAAAGAAAGAAGAGGTGTGTCTATGGCCATTCTGAGATTTTTCTTTGCCATCAACTGTTTTTTTTATTTCAGAGGATCTATCAGTGAAGAAGGGCTCGGAAGTGTCGATTCATATCTACGACCTACACCGTCAACCGGATCTCTTTCCCGATCCGGATGCTTTCAAACCAGATCGGTTCTTCAGCGGAGCGCCCATGCATCCATACGCCTTCGTGCCGTTCAGCGCCGGACCTAGGAATTGTATAGGTAAAGTTCTTTGTCTTACTTATCTGTTTACATTTAAACTAGAGAAAGTATGCGCCTCGGCAAGTTTCGTGTTGTCAAACTAGTATGAACGTCGCATCACATAGTAAGCCCACGCACCCTTGTGAAAAAGTTGGAACTTTGATCTTCGTAACTAAAAGGTTCCAAGGTATGGTCCAGGACAAAAAAATATCGCAATGATGGGGAGAACAAGTGCCTTTCGGCTTCGTTAAGGGTCTATTTACACCCTTTATAAATATCACTTAAAATAGTTCCAAAGATTCTTGGTTTGGCGGAAAGTTGTTAGTCATTAATTTTGTAATCACGGCTACTGAGCTCTTTTTGAGATCTTCTCATCGCGCGTTCGTACTAATGAACATAGACGAAGATTGCCGAAGCGCATAGTTTTTCTGGAAAATTTGTGTCTATCCGTAACTTCCAAATATTCCCAAATTGGGGTGTTTTTTTTGCAGACGTTTTGATTGCTTCCAATGAATGTCGAAGTGACTTTTCTGTCAACATTTTACGCGTAAGCGATGAAAACGCTTTTAATCTCGAATTTAATGAAATTGGCTCTCGCGAAGTCTGTCCATTGTTCGACAATTTCTTTTTTTGTGTAATATTTGGGCGTTGCGATTCCCTTAGTTTTTGTTATAGTTTTAGTGATTGCCAGGCTCTTAAGATTTTACAGAAGGATTATTAGGGTTCGAAAACCTTAGCCCGTTACTTTGAGCAACGGTTGAGAACCACGTGATGTCTTGTCTCATTTAATTTTTATGTTGGCATTAAAATGGTCAAACAAATGTTCTTAATCAATCATTTTATTATCAGGCACCTAAGGCCCAAACATAAAATACACAAAATAAACCACAATCAAAGCATTTACGTGACCAATTGTTTTTAATGATTTTATTAGTTTTTTTTTTTAAGAATACGTAATGTGAATAATGTTTAAGATTTAACTAAAACGATTTACAAAAGAGTTTTAATCTATAATACCTAAAGCTTATCTTAAAGGTTTAAAGATTCTCTGATAGTTACTTCAATGAGTACTTGAAACATAGACTTTTATTTGATAAAACTAGCCAATTTATTAAGTTAAAAGCAATTTCCATTCTTTTCTTAAAATCCCAACAATCTTGAGAATTGTATTATAGTAAAAGAGTAACAATTAAATCTTATAAAAGGCTTTTCTTACCAATTGTGTAAGATTACAATAGTATCGTAAAATGAGTATCTCTCAAATTAAGCTCAGGATTATACGAAAGCCGAGCCATTCAAATGTAATATCTCGTAAACACTTAAGCATTCGTTACAAGCTTCGTTGAACCTAAGACGGAATTTAATTGACAATAAATTCTTTACAATAAAATAAAAGCTCAATATTGTAAGTTAGGTATTGAAAATATTCGTATACTTTATTATAACACTCCTCAAGTATTTTTATTCGATGTTACCGAGCTTAGCGAATTTTTACGTAATTTTTTGGAATAGAAATTAATAATGTATTGCTTTTTTTCTCTTCTTCCGTCCAATTTTATAGCGCACTGCTAAAATAAAATCTTAAAAAACAATAGGTAATAATATATACGTATACGTAAAATAACACCGACGAAAGATCAAGTATATTTTGAGCCGATGCCATGTTAATTTTACAGTTAATTGTTAATTTACAGTTAATTGTTAAAAAATACAGAAACCTACTAAACTATATATACAGACTCTTCATTATTTTAGACAATTTTGAAAAACAAGAAGCATTTTTTGGTGAGACATTTTCCTGACATAATATTTTACACGTGTAGTACAAATAGATAAACTCCTACTCGATTTACGTAGCTGCGTAGGTGTTTAATACCATAGGCACAGTTTTACGATCCATACAGTTGCGCAACGAATGTACTTCCGTGGAGCAACGGCGGGGATCTTGCGGGGGGTTGGGCGACGCGGTACGCGCTCTACGATCTTGCGCAGTTCATAGCCTTGGACGTTTAGGGCCGACGCGTCTGTGTAAATCGTTGTTAATACTATTAATAATCGTTATAATATAACTTGAATATAATGGTGTACACTTGTTGCGTATACGGGTGTGCCTCGACGAGCACCAATAAGGATAAAAATATAAAATTTCATAGATTTCCCCGTGACGAGAGGTAAGTTTATCTTCCTATAAATTCGAATTAGCTACCTAACCAAATAACCATCTAGTACCTACTATTACTATTTTCGTTTAATTAAGTAATACCTGTCCGTCGTATATCTAGTACTAAAACGCCAAGTAGGTACGTAAAGACAGACCTTTTGCCTTAGCCCTCCTATACCTACACCTATAGCTCTGCCGGCCAACTCTACTGAGCTTATTGTGACCGTAGGTATATCAAAAGAATTGTTACGCGTTCCATACATGTTGGATAATTACGAGAGCAATTTGAAAATGTAATTTTTTGTTTGTTGAGATATCTTAATGATTTTGGTACCAAATGAAAGGTCTAGGTCTAAGACCATTTTATCCGTTTGAATCATGTAAATTGGTCCACGCGTTTAGGAGATAATAATGAGTACCATACCGTAGGTATAGTAAAAATATAAAAAACCTTAAAGTACTCAACTCAAACTCAAACTCAAAGCATTTATTTCAATTAGACCATTACGGCACTTTTGAAAGTCAAAAATACAAAAAAGAAAATCAAAGCTACAGTCCCAGTCACAAGGCATAATAACTTGAGAAAGTACTGTAGTTGCCCATTCCCTAGCGTAGATATCTATGGAGAAGAATGGGCAAGAAACTCCATGGACACTCTTTTAAAATCAAAATATTGTTACAAAATCTTGGTTACATCATTAATTTTGAGATTATACATATATGTGAGAACGATGTAGAAAGACGTGCACACTAAGAGCATCCAGAGTGAAAGATTAAATTAAAAATGTATGAATAAAGTAATTAAAATGAACCTTGGCAGCTAAGAGATGACCAGTCCCAACTGACAGCGCCCGTTCACAGACATGACGCATGTACCGGCGCCATTCAACTCAACCATATTGAAGGGAACTCAATGACCCGACACACCCGCCACCATCAGCGAGACATTTAAGTGAGCATGACATTCTCTCAGTCACCAAGGCATATTCAAGTCAATGAAAGATAAATAAATGTAAATGGTGGCTGAACAGTACAAAGTACTCACACATGTGCTATGCAATTATATAATACTAAGAACTGGAATCTATACAATGCAAGTATATTTTTACAATCTTCTGCAGCTTCCACAATACATTAACATGGGAATCAATTCTTCATCTTCTTCTTTACGTGTCGATGGACTCAAATAATGCCCGACCAGTACAAACAATTAGTTTGCCCCCCCACCTATGGTTGTGGAGCAGGACCAGCATTTAGCCAAGCATTTTTATCATCAATGTAATCCCCCAACTTATAATATGCTTGCCTACATAGTGTGCGTTTTATACAAGATTTAAATTTCGTCTCATTCAGTTGAAGAATGTGGGGAGGTATTTTATTGTAACATTTCAAACAGTACCCCATGAAAGATGAATCCACTTTAGCAAGCCTGAAACCTGGCTGAACTAGTTGGTCCCTATTTCTAGTGTTATAGTGGTGTCTGTCCCCTCTCTTACTGAATAAATGCCGATTTTTTCTAACGTACATGATGTTTTCATAGATGTATTGACAAGGTACTGTCATGATATTAATTTCCTTAAACAGTCCTCTTAGAGAATCGCGTCTACGTAATTCATAAATGGCTCTGATGGCTCTTTTCTGCAGAATAAATAAAGACTCGATGTCTGCAGCCCGTCCCCATAGTAAAATACCGTATGACATAATACTATGAAAATAACTAAAATAGACCAGCCTCGCGGTATCAACATCAGTAAATTGACGGATTTTTCTAACAGCATATGCTGCTGAGCTTAGCCGTCCTGCAAGAGATGTTAGATGAGGACCCCATTGTAACCTTGAGTCGAGCGTGATTCCCAAGAAAACCGTTTTATCGACAAATTCTAGTTTCTCTTGATTCAATATTATGTCACAATCACTACTTTTGACATTTGGTAGAGCAAATCTAATGCATTTAGTTTTTTTCCCATTTAGTACTAAATTATTAGCGGTAAACCAATCGTGGACCTGCAGTAGGGCGTTATTTACGTCATCAAGATTAGTGGCACGTCTGTTTATTTTAAATATTAAAGAAGTATCGTCAGCAAACAACACCATATGCGGATGGTTGTTAAATAGATGGGGTAGGTCATTAATATATACTAAAAAGAGGAAGGGACCCAATATCGAACCTTGTGGTACACCCATTTTTACTTTTAAACCCATTGAGTTGACTCCATTTATTTGTACCTGCTGCTGTCTATCAATCAAATACGTTTTTATTAAACTGAGCGCAAGTTTACCTAAACCGTAATGCTGAAGTTTCAAGATCAGGGTTTCGTGATTTACGCAATCAAAGGCCTTCGAAAGGTCACAAAAGATTCTTATGGCATCTTGTGCCTCTTCCCACGCAGTAAATATGTGTTTTAATAAAGTGACACCGGCTTCAGTTGTACAACGTCCTTTGGTGAAACCATACTGTTGCTCGTGTAATATTTTATTAGTGTTAGAATGGTTAACCATTTGATTGAGCATTATCTTTTCAAACACCTTGCTGAAAACCGGCAACACGGATACGGGCCTATAGTTATTGGTGTCTTTACTGTCCCCGGATTTAAAAAGCGGTATTACCTTACTGAATTTCATTAGATCCGGGAAGACCCCTTGATCCACGCACAAATTAAATATTGAGGCTAAATACGGCGCTACAGTCTCAATAATTGAGGTACAAGCTTTGATAGACATACCCCATAGATCTTCCGTAAATTTGATCTTGATTTGCTTAAAACCTTTTATGACTGTTATGGGGTTTATATGCTGAAATTTAAATTCATTTGGACAGGCTGAAACGTTCGCTTTCAATAAATCAATAGAGAGCAAGGGAGAGGAATTTAAGGCTTCTGTAGTTTTAAGTGGGATACTGGTAAAGAAATTTATAAATTCTTGAGCAACTTCATTGTTGGAGCTCACAAGGCCACGCGATGTCTCTAGTGTGAAGTCATTACCTTGTTTTTTATTTCTATTTGTTTCACTGTTGATGATTTTCCAAACCGTTTTTATTTTGTTGTCGGCTGATTTAATCTTGTTGCTAATGAATAAGGATTTGGCTACCTTGCAAGTGTTTTTAAAAAATTTCGAGTAAGTAGCAACATATTTATTAAAAGCTTCAGTGTTGATGTAAGGCTTAAGGCCGTACAGCTCAAACAATCGTTCCCTACTTTTCCGAATACCCTGTGTTGCCCAGTCACTGAAAATAAACTTTGGGCCAATAGTTTTAGATTTCTTTTTTAAAGTATTATTAAATTCGGTGTGCACTACCGAAAAGAATTCTTCATAAAATACATTTGCATTGTTTCTAATATGACCCGGTATACTTAACTTGCTAATTAAATTATTATTAAATTTGTCTAGATTGCTGGGTGTTATTTGTCTAGTTTGTATCTGAATTCTTTGTAATTGTCTATTGTACGCGAAAGTAACCGTCTGACCACTATGATCTGAAGGCAGGTAATTTACGATGGATTTATTTATGTAATCGCAGCAACAAAAAACATTATCGATACATGTAGCAGTATTTGTCGTAATTCGAGTTGGTTCTGAAAACACATTTGACAAGTTAAATGATTTAAAGAGACTTAAGAATCTACTGCTATTCACATTATGCTCTATGATATTGACATTAAAGTCACCACAGATAATTATTGGTTTATTACCAGTTACAAGTTTTGCCAAAGCATCTTCCATTACTGACTCAAAGATAGAATAGTTCAGGTAATTAGGGGGTCTGTAAACGCACACTATTACATGCTTATCTAGCTCAACACAAGACAATTCAATGCTATGTTCAACCGATAGATCGACTATATCATTACGAGACTTAGATTTAATACAATTTTTTACTAGGATTAATGAACCCCCACGCATCTTAGATTTTCGGTTAAAGCAACTGCTCACATTGTAATTCTCATAATTTATTTGCATTACTTCATAATCTTTCATCCAATGTTCAGTAAAACAGATAATATCAAACTTAGTTTTTTCTAAAAATAGTTCTATTTCTAGTTCTTTGGAAGAAAGTCCCTGAATATTCTGGTGAAACAATTTTAAGGAATTCTGCTCAGCCCCTTTTTTACAGTTATTTGATTGCGAGCTAGAAGATACCTCGAAGTTGACGAGATTAACTAAATTGTCACTCGTACTTTCTATTGTCATATTGACTAGTTTAAATCTAAGCTAATACTATTTGTATAATTACAATTAGTATAATTACTAATTTCCGTAGACCTATTTACAAAAAACTGCGACATACCACATATGTCTGAGTTTATATTAAAAGCTAATAGCCGAGCTATTTGACGTCTAAAACTAATAGGCAAGTACGCATGGTTTCTGGTTGACTTCAATTTCTGAACGAAACTGTTAGTGTCGAAAAATGTCAACCTGTCACTATAATGACTAATTAGAAAATGCAAATGATTATTTATGGCATGGATAAAATGGTTTTGCTTGCTAGACAATTTCTTAAAGTACGGGAAGGAGCACAGAATTACTCTCTTACAATTTAGTTTTAATAGTTGAGTGACATTGGTGCCGATTCCCTTGTTTACAAACTAAACCAAATTTAAGTTCAGTGCATCTTTTTCTTTCTATTTCATTAAGAAAAGGACAGAAGATAATTTTAGTTATATTCTGTCAAATTAATCAGCGCCATACAAGTTTTAGACGCGATTAAAAAGTTGACTACTAAAATTACATCAAATTACGTCAGGTGCTGACTAATTTGACAGGATTAAACTAATATTTATCTTCTGTCCTTTTCATAATGAAATAGAAAGAAAAAGATGCATTCAACTTAAATTTAGTTTAGTTTGTGAACAAGGGAATCGGCACCATTGTCCGTGATATCATCAAGTTTAACGTTAGAACTGTTACCTACAAGTACAGTTATAATGGTATTAGGATCAAATTCCTTCCGAGTTATTGATGTTATTATCTGGTTGTAAGAAGCCTGAGGAGTACAATAATTTAGAGAAGAATGACTCAGATTGTTACTAATTTACTTGCCTAACCCTTTTCCTATACTATCTGAGAACAAAATGGAGCAGCAACTGTGTGTATTACAAGAAGGGGGAGAACTACTATCTATTTGACCTACCTGTGATGAACCTTGTACAATATCTGGTGAATTTTGAATGGAGATACAGTCCGGAACACTGCTCAGCCGGGTCGAGTTCTCCGTTACCTCGGGTAGGAGAGTGTCCGGGCTGGATTCACTTTGTGATGTACATTGAGTGTTGTTGAAGGTCATCGTGTCTACACAGTCTGCATTACTATTATTGCTATCAACTAATTCGTTTGCAGCAAGGATATGTTCCTTAATTTGTTTTTGAGAATTTACATACATAGAATAACATGACTTTAGTTGACGCTCTAAAACTTGAATTTCAGACTGTAAGTTTTGAGTGTCTATTTCATAAAACTTCTTACTATCCTTTAATTTAATTTGATAATTATTCAACTTTTTTATGAGGAAAACACGTTCTTTTATTAGTTGAATATTTTTGGAACTGTGTTTTTGTTGTTTTTTAAATTTCTTGCATTTTTTTATAATTCTATTTAGTTTTGCATATTTCTTTATTTTATTTTGGCTTACTTTATAACTACTACAATTATATTTCAGAATAGAATCTTCAGTAAGATCTATTGTTGTTAAGAAATGTGGGTTGCAATTTGAATTTAATAATTGATTATATAGGTGATCAGTTTCCCTAACCTGAGTACATTCTCTTTCTTTCTGAAACTCAATAATTTGTTTGTTGGCATGAAGCAGTTCAACTTCTAAGTCCCTAACCTTACATAAAGCCATTTCATAATGGTTACTGCAGTCGTTGAAACCATCTGTGACCACCCACAGATTGTCCCGTTCCTCAACAACATCCATGTATTGTTGGTGCAGGTCCACTAGCTCCCGTTTCAGGCTTGTGTTTTTGTGAACGACCTTCTCGATTTCAACCTCATGTTCCTCTCTATCCAATAACAGCTGTTGACATTTGCTGTTTGCTTCCTTAAGTTCATCAAGGGCCGTTCTCAACTTAGCCTGTAACTCCTGGGTAGTTGCCTTACGGGTCATCACAGGCATGGTTTCAGGGAATAGAACTGAAAGTAGAAGTACAAAGAATGGTGAGAACTAATTGGATGGACAAAATTAGGAAAGCTAGAAATGAAAGAAGAAAATGAGAATAGACTGGAATATGTGATTAATAAATTGGTAACTGTGGTAGGCTTATGAGTCTTACACAAAATACTTTAATAAGATTATTAAATTAAGTTAAACTTTAAATTGATTTCATGTCTTTAACTTTTTTATGAAGTGGGTAGGACTCTTGGTTTAAAATTATTGGACTTATTTGAATAATAATGCCAAAAAATATTAAAGAATGACCAACGTACTTTTTTGTTGTGTATTTAGTTAATTAAAATATAGATAGCAAGTACATTTACTTATTACAAACTACACGACTACATAACTAACAAGTGCTAACTGACACAGAACCTAACTTCAACTACAAAAGAGTGCTAGATTAGTCAGAATAATGAAGTTAGTGCTACAGAGCTTTTAATTGGTTAATATGAGCTACTTATTAGACATTAAAATGAAACAATTATACTCCCCAGATAGATCCGCAGGTACATCAGCTGTTCGTGTTATAGGTTACCGGTTGAGTTAGGAAACCAAACACTACGTGTTACAGTGTATTTTTCCGTGAAAACAATAATCTTGAGTATTCATACACTTAATAGACATTTAATTATAATAATACAAGTTTTTTACACTAAAATATTAATTAAAACTAATTTAAAATTACGGAGCTAAATTTTGACATGTCACTCAACCAGTGTTGCCCAGTGTTCTCATCGTGGGTGATAGTCACCGTCAAAGTTTTTAATATAGTTGTACTTAAAGTACAACTATATTAAAGTAATATAGGTACCATAAACTTGGATCCAATCCACGTCTTTTTTGTTTTGTAAATATTTAGTTTTAAATAGTGTTTAAAATAGTATATAAGTATGTCTTGTAAATTAATATTGAATTAATAATGTAAATAAATGATTACAAAATCACATTTCTTTTATTATTATTTTTTGACAACCCTTACACTTTTACGACTCAGAGCCTAAGTACCTACACGCGTGGCGGCATCGTTCAACATCAAAGGCGTTTCCCAACTGTATGCATTGTAAAACTGTGCCATAGGTGAGTAATAACTTTAAGTAGGTATTGTGTTTTGTCGTTGTTTAACATAAGTAAAGGTGGGTAATACAGAATATCAGGCATAGATTGTCTATTCTAAAGTCAAATATGTAGCTACCTACATAATAATAAATCAGTTGAGTTGTCTATTTGAGGATTTGGTGCAGAACTGCAAACTGATCAATTTTCTGGGATCAACATCGTAATCGCGAAAAAAAATATCATGTCACACATACAAAATTTCCATACCTGCTCGACCCAAATGTATGGGACAGTTAAATGTTTTTGAGTCACGTGCCATTCTTCTTCCCCTATGACACAAACTACAAAGTTTTACGTCCGTCACATCACCATCTCAGGTCCAGTTGAAAACCAGCGTCGGGCACTAGCTGCACGGCAGTTTGCTGAACTGGGCCTATTTGGCGCAGCCGTGAGACACACAATTATATCTTTTTTTTTTGTTGTGTGCACTTGTGACATGTGCCAAGTAAATGTATTTTATTTATTTCTTACAACAAAGTCCCATTGTCCACAGGTCAACGGTTCGCAATGCTAGAGATGAAGTGCGTGCTAAGTGCAATCTGCCGTAACTTCAGATTGTCGCCGAAAGTGAAGGGATCTCGACCACCACTTATTGCAGACATGCTGATACGACCTGAAAAACCCATTTATGTTAAGTTTAGTCGCCGGTAGATTATAAGGTTATACGGGGCTGGTAAGCCGAAGTTCGTAGTGAGGTCATAAAATGTGGGAATGAGACGACACTTGCATGGACCGAAAAAGTTTTCGGTATAGAGGTTTTAATCGGGTAATTTTTCAGGGTTAGGTGAAACACCCTAGTAGAGGAAAGGTTAACAATACGGGTTAACTTTCCCTTTTACGGTTAATCGGCCAATAAATATGCCAGAAAGTGACGTGAACTTAGCCCGCGCTTGGTGCTTTGTCTCTTACATTCTGGTTAATCAGCATTTTTTAAATGGTTAACCTATACATTATAAGGGTTAACTCGTTGATCAAATACAACCGGTTAACCCGGTTAACCGGTTTTACCCGGTTAATTAGTCCTTGGACACGTGATGCAGCTTGGAATATTTATTCCCAAATTATATACTCGCACATTTTATGGCCACAACTGCCAAGAGTGTTTGTAGAGTTGTGATTTGTTAAGGATTTACAAGTTATACATATGGCAGCCACTACCTGCTCGGCAGTTTGCTGAACTGGGCCTATTTGGCGCAGCCGTAAGACACACAATATTATCTCATTTTTTCTGTCTCGATTTAAGTTTTTAATTCTGTAGTTTTAAGTTTACTATTTTGTTTTTACTTTTTTTTTTATTGTGTGCACTAACGGCATGTGCCGAATAGACATGTTTTTTTTCTTTCTTTCTTTCAATATGTGTAAGAAAGTGGTTGTTCTTATAGAAATATAGACTTTACAAGGTGTGAACGGATCCTTGACGAGGCCGCCAACCATGCGTTCTGTACATCAAACTAAATAACTATACTCAAAAATTATTACTGGGTAACGATTTTTCTTTGGAGTGTTAAATCACAGCTTACGGTAGGACTCAATGTAACGCATGTAATGTACAGGAGTCGTAAAAGTATTTAAAGTAAACCTATTACATTACAAACCTGGATTTACAAAAAAACAAAAACTAGCGAAAAAGGAAGAAGGTCAGGGAAATGATGATTCGGCTTTCACTTGGTTCGTACCGACCAACAAACTCCGTTCGGCATCGACTATCATAGATTTGTGATCGGTGGGCTCGGCACTATTCGAGTTAAACCGAGTGGTCTTTTCCCAAACATAATTATAGGGATTATTCGATTTTGCTGCTCAAACATTTGTGTAGCAGTCCTATTATATAGAAGTTAGTAAATAAGTATGCTTTGTAAATAAAGGTTAATAATTGAACAGTTAGTTGATCTATAATACTGATTAACTAAATACAGGGTGGAGGGTGTCGCCCTGTATTTACACAATCTCGATGCGAAATGGGTTACCATGCACTCAAAAAAAATTGCTATTCCGTACAAAAGTGAAATATCCACACGGTCAAAATACAGGGTGTACACAGGGGCCCTAGAAAGAAAGAAAGAAAAAAAAGTATTTATTGACTCACACAGGATAAACAGAAACAAAAAGATACAATAGAAATTACAAAATTATATAAAAATTATATAAAGAGAAAAAATAAAAAAAACAATCAAAATGGTCCTGTGCAAGGCCAAAAGGCTCCTATCTCAGCAAAGTGCTGTGACATTTAAAAAAATAAAAATATACCCTACTCTCTAACGTTTATTTGGATCTATCCGTATTTCTCGCGCACGTCTGAAGATGAGTGCGAGTGAGAGAGACGGATAGATTCGAATATACGGATGAAACGTTAGAGAGTAGCGCCTCAGAGCCTTCACGAAGCTGTCAGCCAAGCATTGTGTACATCAAACTCTAAGGACCTCTGCGCAAAAAAGATTGCTGGGAAACTATTTTTTTTTTTTGAGGTTAAAAATCACATTTTACGGTACTTAAAACTCAATCTAACGCATTCAATACATAGTGCTGATAGATGCATTGAGTAGTAAACGGATCATGAACGTATTTAAAGTTATAACATTAAAATATTGTGTTAAAAAAAAACTTGTGAAAAAGTTGGAACTTTTACCCCCAATATCTCCGTAACTAGAAGGTTCTCAGGTATGGTCTGGAACAAAAAAAAATC
Organism: Xestia xanthographa; assembly: GCA_905147715.2. Classification (NCBI taxonomy): domain Eukaryota; kingdom Metazoa; phylum Arthropoda; class Insecta; order Lepidoptera; family Noctuidae; genus Xestia; species Xestia xanthographa. The sequence goes on along the minus strand of LR990661.1, from coordinate 3,435,503 downwards.
ACAGTGACGAGGAGAACAAGTACCTTTCAGCCTCGTTAAGAGTATTTTTTTTTTTTATATGGACTAGCTGATATTTTTTAAATTACCGCTGTTGTGGGGTTATGAATGACGTAAAGAGTATGTGTAACCGTTTGCGTGTCGTTGTCGTTTCCAGATCTATCCTTCTCTCTCGCGCACGCCTGCAGTGATGTGAGAGACGGATAGATCCGAATACACGGAAGAAGCGTTAGGGAGTAGGGCCTTAGATTTTTTGTTTGTGTTGCATATTGTGATGTTATTATACTTTTGTGTATTGAATTTTTAATTAAACCGCTGCAGAAGTTTTTATGAAAACGTGTTTTAGTTTTGTTTATTTATACAAACGTTTTGGTCCCATTTAATGGGTGATGTGTTCGTTTTAACCGTGAAAAGCTTGCTTGGGGATGGTAGTACTAAAAAATAGAAAGAACTGAAAAGCTTTAAATATAATAAACCACAATAGATTTTACCTATCCTAGTAGTAAAAACTTTTTTGAAAAATATAAAACCGACTTCAAAAACACAAAAAAAAGTGAAAAATAACTTTAGCTTCAGAAGTCGGTGACTTTTGTTTGTTTGATTCAGTTTTTTTTGCCACCGACTTTTATTTTTAGGGAACCCTTCAAGAATATACAGCAAATTTGTCGTGCCATGGCGTGATGTTACATCATGATGTTGTATAAACAATAAACATCCAAGCGATTGCAGCAATCACGACAGATTTGCCGTCTTATATTGAAGAGTTCCCTTGTATGTCTCTGAAGATCAGCTTCAGATCTTCACCAAACTTAAATAGGACCACCGCGAAATAATTTTCTTCCAAACAAAAACATAATCATCAAAATCGGTTCACAATTGGCGAAGATATCGCTTAACATACAAAAAAAAGTCGGTTTTATGTTTTGTCCTGTGTGAGTCTAAATAAATACTTCTTTTTTTCTTTCTAGTATTCTTTTTTTGTATGTTGAATGACGTGTAACTTTCAAAGCTAACGACGCTTTAAACATACTTCGTATAGAGTTTAAATTCAAGACTCTATTTCTATTTGTTTCTATTTATTTTATATAAAGATTTCTATTTGTTTCAAAATTCAAATACCAACTTTAAATATTGTATCTTTTCTAATAATGTTGTTGTCAAATAAATAATGATATTAGACTTAATGTATTTTGAATCAATATTGGCTTTATCAACTGCAATTCTGAAGTAAATATGTGCTTAAAACAATCTAAATAATGAAATCCTTTGGAAAAACTTCTTTGGAAACTAATAAAGTAATTCTTTTCTTCTACTGAACATAAGGTCCTGGGCTCGATTCCCGAGTGCCGTTGATCAGGATTTTTTCAGTAGCAGCCATGGAGAAATCTGGATCTGTGCCAATTTAATAGCAATAGGGTCGCCCCCAATTACATGGGACTAAAACATAACTGGCGAAGTGTTGGTATACTGCAAGGTACAACTTTTTTTTTCGGATGGGAAGTCATCAAATGACCCCTAAACCCCTGTGAGATGTGTTTTATATAATTGAAACACTTCTCCGTAGATAAAGGTATTAACTATTTATTAGTATTTTACAATTATCAGGTGAGACTTAAACATATAACGTTGCAAGCTAATCCGCGGTCCAGAGCGATTTCTCAGCCGGAGTACCATAGATTAAAAATCAACTACATATTAGTGTTGCTACAATAATAATCCTCTCACAACCCCTGACCTATTACATTCCCCCTATAACATCACGCTACGACCAATAGGAGCCGAGCAAAAAGAAAACAAATCAGAAGCGGCGGGTGAACCTGCGGGGCAGCTGCATAGTATCCCGAATAAATGGCATTGTGATTTTTGGATCTAACTATTTGAAAATCCATAAAGTTTCTTAGAATTTACGTATATTTCTGGCGCATTTATTTCGTGAAAATATATTCAGAGAATTTAAATTCGCATAGGTAGGTAAAAGCCAAAAGTCCCAGGGATTTTCTTTTCAAAGGTAAGATTGCGTGCTATTTTTAAATATATCAGTAAATTCTGTATATTATTGCTAGCCTTTTCTTATAGTAGTCTGGCCGAAACTGACTCTGATCTAACATTGACATTGGTCTAATTAGACAAGATACATACTTATTAACTAAAGTAATATATTTAGGCGCTGGAGGCTTCTCTTTTTCCATTAGGTTTTGTTGATAGGAGTCGTTACTTGGAGCCTAATTAAACAGTAATTCGTATATACTTAGTACCTAAATAATTAAGTTTATCTGAAGTACTATCGTAGGTCTAGAATTCTGGATTACGAAAACTATTGCGGTCTGAATTAAATTCATCTATTCTCTGTTTTTCTAAAACCTTTGCCCCACACTGCGAAATTCTCCGGGTGTGTTTACAAACATTTAAACTCACATAATTATACAAACGGCCCGACCTAGAGCAACAACCTGTAGGGTCTACAGGTTGTTCTGTGCGGGAATCGAACCCGCGATACGCAGCGCAGCAGTCAATCGCTTGTTACTCTTTCATGAAAAAACCATCGAAGTTATTTGAACGAAATTTGGCACACATAATATATATATAGTGTATTATCTGGACTAATGCATAAGATACTTTTTAATCCCTGGGACATTTTCCGAAAACCACGCGGGCGAAGCCGTGGGCATTAGCTAGTAGAAACTAAACTATTCGAAGATTGTTATTATCAGCACACAAGACACTAGTGTCCATTCGCTTTTCACAAGTAACTAATGAAGTTGTCACTCAAATAGTTCCAAACGCCCACCTCAAAGCGAATTGAAATTGATTCCGTAGTGCAGCTTTATCGATATAGAGATTGGTCTGAATAGAGGTGTCTATTCAGTTTAGATGTCTTACCGCAGGACTGCGAGCTGAGCTGAACTGAGCTGAGCTAAGCTGCTAAAGCGATACGGGTTTTGCAATAGCGACTGTGAACGATGTAATTATCCTTTTGTTATAGAGTGCACTATAACAAAAGGAGCAAAAACCTCGTAGTGACCTACTGAGGTTTCAGTACTAGAAAAATCTGAAATAGCGAAAAACTTTTCTCGTACATTTTGTATGTGTGTACCTCAACTTACTTTTTATGATGTAAAGTCTAGCCGGACTGGCTGCTGCCAATAAATACTGGCCGAAAATGAAGAAGTAAATAATCAGAGTTCGAATTTCGATGTTTTGAACGAGTCTTACTTAATTTTGCTTTGGAACAAAATCTAGGTGTGTGTTACTTCTGGTTTCTTATATTCTCTGACAAAAATAACTTATTATAATACACATGTAAACGGGTATTTTCGCGAATTTTTACCTTTAATATTAGCCCGACGTTTCGACCGGATTGCACCAGCCGTGGTCGCGGGAAGACTGAAGTATTGGAGGTACCGCCACAGCAAAGCGAAGGTGTTTAAATCCTTGCAAATGAGAAGCACTACTATAAGAGAATGGTTCGGGAAGCGATTGAGATCAAGAAGTATCCTAATTTCAATCGTGAAGACGGCTTCAGACTCTCTCCCGCTTGGAATCCAGTGATCACTAAGTGTACTCGTCAAGTGAAATCATCTCAGTATGCGGACACTGTTAGTGTAGTGTGCTGTCTTAGTGAGAACCGGCCCTAATTAACATTTATGTAGATCAAGTGAGGGTAGTTGAATAAACGGTTCTCTATTGTATTACCTAACTTTTTTATTCATAATTTAAAGTGCCATAACTTTTTTTGTCCTAATCATCATTTGTCCGAATGATAACTTACCCGAACTTAATATCACATAATATTACATGCCATAAAATTGAAATCCCTAAATACAATATGCTCTAAACCCGTTTGTCATAAATTTTACAATCAATAATATACAAAACACTTAAAATCGTTTTCAATAATAGTTATAAATCCTAAATTCAAAAAAATATTCAATGTTTTGATCTTAATAATATTTTTAAAACAAACCGGTATGTTCCCATACGTTCCCAAAAGGGAACAGAACATTGTTATTTTAATTGTGTCTGTAATTACGGGTATTACTTAGCTTTTGCTATGCTATGAACATCTCTCAACATAACACATTTTTATACAATATTGCTCTTATGAAATTTGTAAGAATTAAAAAGTAGAACCATCATAATATCGCAGAAAGTTCACAGTTAGAATTTTCTTTTGGCATACATTTCATATCGGTAGTCACTAAAAGGCAGAAAATCAATCAATCAAACAAACATACACCATGCATGCAGCAAGCATGCAGCAAGCATTCAGCAAGCATGCAGCAAGCATACAGCAAGCAATCAGCAAGCATGCAGCAAGCATGCAACAAGCTTGCAGAAAGCATGCAGCATGCAAGCACGCATACAGTATGCAAGCAAGCATGCAGCATGCAAGCAAGCCAGCATGCAGCATGCAAGCGAGAAAGCATGCAGCATGCATGGTTTCTGTCACGGCTCCGGCGCTGCGGGGCTCCGGCGATCCCATGCGAGCTTATCGTCGCAGATGTGTTTAACGCTCACCACCGCAGCTTCGGCTTGCTGGCCGGCTTCGCCGGCCAGCCTCAGCAGCGGCGGCGAGTGTTACAACCACCTGCTCCTCAAGTCGCGGGCCGCCTCGCCCCTCCGCGCCTACGCGATTTTAAATTACACTCTCGGGATAGGGCAGACAAGACTGCGTGGGGTCGGATTTACAGCGATTCGTTTCTGTCACTAAAACCTAATTTTTAGCAAATGTTTTAGGACCAAAAATTTCATTATATTTATATGAACATTCGGAATAATACACATTATATAATAAAATACTTAGAACATTTGACTTTATGGCATGTAAAATTAGAAGATTCAATTATTATAGTATTCGATATTATGACAGAACAGTTTTAGAAATAAAGATAATTATGTAAAACAAAATTTCGGGATTTTGAACATTATGGTTACTGAAGTTTATAGCAAACGTTTTATGGATAATGATTTTCGGACAAAAATTTTTAGGAGAATTAAGGGAGTACCTGAATAAACACCTTTGTGTTTGTGTGTTTTGATCGTGAAAGTTTAAAAAAGACAAAAATAACTTTAAAAAAAATTCTGATGTTTAGACAAGATGAAATATCTTCATCAAACTACCAACGCATACGACCTTTCATATTTATGCTCCTCCAAAGGTCGGGTACATTAATGAAATGAACAAAACCAAATAAAAAAAAAATTACAAAAATAAAATAAATTACAAAGTAATAAGCTTACCTACTTCAGACATATTACTATAATAGAACATCAATAAACGTCTATTACCATTAACGCCTAAGTATGTACTACGTTGGCGTCCATTTTCTCATAATAAATAATTCGTAAAGTTCAGGTAAACGTTTAACAAAATAAGGCATATTGTTGATGACAAATTAATCCCTCTTTACGTCCTACTCAAGACTTTTATGTAATGGGGGCTATCGTTTTTGAGCTCACCAGATGGCGCACTGTCGAGTAAGGTCCTGTCATTAATTCTATTTTATATTTTAAAGCACTAATAACTTCATAGTAAAGTTTATTTTATTACGTATAACGACACAGTGTAAGCTTTAGATATATATTTACAATATTCTTCCTAAAATTAGTAAGCATGAAACATTAAAAAATCATTCTACCTCCAAGTACTAACAATATTATGGTCCTATGTTGCTACTTAAAATCTTCAAGTCATAATTAATCAGGAATGGCTCAATCTAGAACACAATCATGAGTATTAGTTAAATACGTGATAAAAAATCACGCAACGCGCCAAGACTGTATGACATCTGACATTTTGGAGGACCTTAGTCTACACAAGCGCCTCTAGCGGCAAATTCACACGCGATAGCCCCCATTGGACAGATAAGTTATACGGTACACAGAAAGTGCTTTGAGAAAAACATTCAAAAACTTTCCTGTATCACTTGCTTTCGTTTGCGGTTTCGCCTGCGCTGAGGTTGACACGACATACATCATCATTTCAGCCGAAAGACGTCCACTGCTGGACATAGGCCTCCCCCAAGTGTTGCCACATTGCCCTGTCCCGTGCGACTCGTATCCAGCGGATCCCCGCAACTTCACCAGGTCATCGGTCCACTTAGTGCGAGGCCTTCCAACGCAACGTCTTCCGGTTTGCGGTCGCCACTCCAGAACTTTTCGGCCCCGTCGGTCATCCGGCCATCATCTGCGAGCAATGTGCCCTGCCCACGACATAGCTAATCAGCCTATAATGTTCTAACTGCTGGTTCACAAGACACCTTTCTTAAAGAGGGAGTGGGCAGTGATCCCAAGGCGGGCTTAGAACGGGTTGGTAAATGTAACATTATGTCTTCGAATTTTTGTTTCTGGAATGTTTTCCTTCACCGTTTAGAAATGAAATGTACGGGAAAGTACTATCAGGATAAAAAATATTCTGTCCTAACCTGTGTGAGAGAGAGAGTCTGAAAAGGACAAAGAGAGAAGATAGAAGGTACAGAGGGTAGATTAAAGACAGTCAAATATTGTCTTTTTATTTTCGAGAGATAGACGGGACAAGACGAAGAAAATCGTTATCCAAAATTTGTTACTACCTAGTAACAAATCGGTCTTCTAGCACTCTAGTGTCACATCACGCCCGCTTGTCTGGTAGCATTAGTGTGTCAAAATTTGGAGACACACTGTGGAACTAATGGCGCTAGCATAGCTGGTTCCCATCATCGTCATTGGCACATTACACGGCATTTTCAAATGTGGTAATATCATTTTATATTTCAAAATACCTTAACCTCATTGGTCAGATTGAGACCAGCTATGGTGGCTCCATCTTAGATTATCTTTGCCTGTGTCTCCCCATTGAAAAGGTTCGGAAAGGTTGCTTCCTATATAACTCTGTTATATCTCTTTGTACTAGGCAGACCCACAGACGAAGTTACTTTTGCATCTATATTGTAATTACGGATGTATTTTTGGAATGATATTAATTCACTCCTTTGCTCAGAATTCATGGATTTGTTAATCAAAAGTTGAAGTGTCGAGACTTGGGACTCGCTCTAGGACTTTATCAAGTGAAGATCTATTTATGGAACTTGATGTTCGTTCTTTAGGTCAAATGGCGAAGCTCTTATATTGTACTAGCTTATGCTCGCGGCTTCGCCCGCGTCAAGTTCTGTAACTGTCCCACGGGATTGATCCAGGTTGTAAACTATCTATGTTTTTTTTCTATTTCCTTTGTAATTAGTTCAGTTAAAGCTAACATGTTACCTTTACTTGGGAAGAGACTGGACCCCACGACACAGGGTATCCTAGTGTGGAGTCCAGGGAATTTTATCTAGCTCTTAAAAATATTTTTTTTTTTGTTACTTGGTTTTTAATATTGTACCTTGTTATGCGAACTGAATTAAAATTGTATTTATTTATTATTTATGTGTACCTACTTATTTGCCAAATTTCATCCAAATCCGTTCAGTATTTTTTGCGTAAAAGAGTAACAAACATACATCATAACAAACTTTCGCATTTATAATGTTTTTAGTATATTGTATAAAAGTTGTGTGTATGAATGTCAACTCCACACTTAGACTAAATTTCTTCCATTCGGTCCATTATACCAGACTGAATCTGGCTAACAGGCAGCATAGCTCAGTTCTCTGCAAGGACCGAAGTTTCCTGGGTGCTCCACAAACTTGGTGATGAAATTTCAGTGTTTGAAGATTTTGAGAAAGACAAATTTATTGTTACGTCGTACAAGAACATTATACCTAGATTACGAGCGAGTCTTGAATGTTTCGACGATTCGAGTCTAGAATGTTCTACTATAGAAATGTCTAGAAGATTCGAGAAGGATGTGGAAGTTTCTCGAAGGACAATGACCCACTATGAAATTATCTAGAACATTCGAGTAAGTTCTGGAACCTTCTCGAAGGATGGTGTTTACTATGGTACTGTGAAGAATGGTTGAGAAATGTGGATCCTTCTGGAAGGATCGGTCGCCATATAAATAGCCGACGTGTTTGCGGGAGCAGTCAGTACCGGTGCCAAAAATTCAGGCACTCGTCACACCATTGTCACCGGCCGCTCGCCTGTGTCCGCTGTGGAGAGGGACACGCTGCGCGGGATTGCCCCCGCCCACGAGACGAGCCGGCGACCTGCATCAACTGCGGGGGCGATCACCCCGCTAACAACGTGCGCTGCCCCACCTTCCAGGCGGAAATCAGGAACAGGCGAGCGGGCACTGTCGCCGCCACGACCGCCTCACGCCGACCTCAACAGGTCACCGAGGGGCCCCAAGATGTGGCCGTCACAGAGGCCCAAGGCGCGTCGCTCATGGCGGCGGCCAACGGGCCCACCATCAGGGGAGAAGCCCCCCCCCCCCCTCCTCCACAAAGCGGCGGAGGAAGCGGAAGGGGAAGAAACGGAGGGGAAAAGGCAAGACAGCCGAGCCCCCCCCCCCCGCACCTACAGAGGAAATACGGGACGACCTTACCTCGTCCCAGGCGCAGGCTGTGCCACCCAAAATCGCGTCGCAGCCACCACCTCCGAAGGAGAAGAGAGGGCTGTCTGCTGGTGCCGGCACATCGCGGCCCCCAGCCTTCCAACCACAACAACAACAACAGCGGCCCAAACAGGCTGCGCGCGCCGGTCCAGCTGCCGGCGTTGAGAAGAAACAAAATACAACTACGACAAAGGAATTCACAGCCTGCGCCGTCCAACTGCTAATGGACTTAATTAAAGCCATAAGGCAGGGACAAGACGCGGGTCTGGTTATCCTCGACGGCCTGGCCTCCCTCCTCAAGCTGTATGGCTAGGCCGCTGAGGGTAATCCACTGGAATGCCCGCGGCCTTAAAGGTAAGGTCGCCCCCCTCCGCCGCCTCCTACACGAAGAAGACATCGACGTGGCGCTAGTAAGCGAGACGCACCTGGGGCCAGCTGACAGGCTCAGAATCTCGGGCTACCTCGCTTACAGGAAAGATGAAAGGTCGGCACTCGGCACTCCCTACCGTGGTCTGGCGGTATTGGTGAGGCGTAGGGTCGTCCATCAAGAACTCCCTGTGCCGTCACTCGGCACGTTCTACGCGCTGGGCGTGCAGCTGCACGTCGCCGGCGAGGATCTCGCCATCTACGCCTGTTACAAGGCGCCCTTGGCCAAACTGGATCCCACAGAGCTGAGGGCCCTTCTTGAGGCTCACAGCGGCGCGACGATCCTTGCTGGTGACCTTAACTGCAAGCACCCAGCGTGGAACTCCGCCGCGACCAACACGGGGGGCAGACGACTCTACGCGGACGCGGAAGCCTTCGGCTACACGGTGTCCGGCCCAGAGACGCCCACCCATTACCCGGACGCCTATACATACATGCCGGACGTGCTGGACATCGTGGCCTACCGAGGGCTACACTGCCAGATCGCACAGCAGGTGCTAGACGACGAGATGCAGTCAGACCACCATCCTGTTCTCGTCGTCCTATCGGGGATGCCGACCCGACAGCTACCCGCAGCGCCACGTCGACGAATAGACTGGGAAGTTTTCAAAGAAAAGGCTGAGACCACCACTCCGACTCGGCCCATGATTACCTCCGCGGACGTGAACCAGACCGCGGATGACGTCACTGCTTGCATACGAAGCGCCTTGGAAGCGGCGACGACGTTAGAACCGCAGGGGAGAGTGCTGCAGCCGCCCCTGCCTGCGTATCTACGACGGATGATCGCCGACAAGAGGCGCCTTCGCAAGCAGTGGCAACAGTCAAGATGTCCATCAATTAAAACCAGAGTGAACCGCCTCGCGGAGAGGATTAAGGCCGAGTTGCGGGACCGGGAAGCCGAGAGCTGGGAAGACCGCATCCAAGAGGCGGCTGGCAGCTGGCCATCCGCCCACAGACTCTGCCGCCAATTGACGAATGCCCCAGCCCCGGTGCGCCCACTACTGGACAGCGGCGGGGCGCTCAAGTATGTCGCAGAGGACCGCGCGGAGGTCTTCGCCGAGCACCTGGAGCGTCAATTCCGACCGAACCCGACCAACGACGTCGACCATGTCGCAACAGTCGAGAAACACCTTGGGGACTACTTCGCCACGCCGATAGCTCCCGAGGAAGAGCCCATATTTTTCTCGCCTGGGGCAGTAAGACGCGCCATCCTGAGGACGAAACCCAGGAAAGCCCCCGGTGCGGACGGTATCACCAACGCAGTGCTGCGCCAATTGCCGTACCGTACGGTAGTGGCGCTGGCGCGCCTGTACACGGCGATACTGCGCACTGGGACGTTCCCCTCCTCGTGGAAGGAAGGGCGCGTCATCATGCTGCCTAAGGCGGGGAAAAACATATTGAAGCCGGAGAGCTATCGGCCGGTAACGCTGCTGCCCACCACCTCCAAGGTGTTCGAAAAACTCCTGTTGCGGCATCTCCAGCCGCACATCGACCCGCGGCCCGAACAGTTTGGGTTTAGGTCGGAACACAGCACGACGCTCCAGCTGTCGAGGGTGCTGCACCACATGGCGCAAGCCGTCAACAAGAAGGAGTATGCGGTCGCAGTACTCCTCGACATGGAGAAGGCCTTCGACCGCGTGTGGCACGAGGGCCTCATCTTCAAGTTGGCCACGTCCGACGCGCCTCGCCGCGTTGTAAAGGTGGTCCAGTCTTTTCTTTCAGATAGAAGCTTCCGCGTGGTGGTCGAGGGAGCGCTCTCCAGTGCCCGCCCGGTGCTGGCTGGAGTGCCCCAAGGCAGTTGCGTGTCGCCAGCGTGTTACTCACGTTACACCGACGACATCCCCACGACGCCAGAGGCGATGCTCGCGCTGTACGCCGACGACGCCGCGTACATTACTACATCGCTTAACGCGAAGTACGCGGCGGTCAAGATGCAGCGCGCGCTAGACCTACTGCCGGACTGGCTGTCCAAGTGGCGGCTGTCGGTTAACGTGGGTAAGACGCAGGCGATGGTCACTGGACTAGTGCCCCTCCCACCACCTCTGACTCTTCAAGGCGCCGACGTCGAGTGGTCGCCCCGGGTGAAGTACCTGGGGGTCACCATCGACCGTCGGCTCACCATGGGCCATCATGTCCGCCAGGTCGCGGCTCGGGCTGGGGTAGCCCGCCACCAGCTCCGTCCGGTGCTCTCGTCCCGACTGCCGGTGCGCGTCAAGTTGGGCGTGTATAAAACTTATATACGTCCGATTCTGACGTACGCCGCCCCCGCATGGTACGTCTTCACATGCAAGGGTCACAAGAAGCTCCTCCGCACGCAGCAAAATCTTGCGCTGCGGACTATCGTCGATGCCCCTCGCTTCATGAGGAATGACGTCATCGTGCGGGACCTCGGGTTCGAGAGCCTGGACGCCTTCATCCGGCGCCTTGCGACGGGAATGTTCGCGCGTGCCGACGCATCTGCTTGGCCCCACGTCAAGCACATTGCGCCCTGGCATGCGCGCCCCCCTGACGCGAGGCCCCCCCTCCCCCGCGACCTGGTAGCGGAGGATGTCCCATCACCACCGGATTTGACGCCTGGGTAAGCTGTTTTTCCCGGATACACGCAGCTTACCTACACACGAATGACTCCACACACACAACACACACCCAGTTGCGCGACCTGTGCTAAGTTAATATAGGCAGGTTGCGCAGCTATGACCATACATGCATCCCTATACAGGCACGTCAACACACGCGTAGGATCGCGGCGCGGGCTCGCGAACCACGCTTGCACTGGGCGGTGTTTACACAACACATTACCGCCCATACACACACTACGGTTCTTCGTCCGTAACGTAACCGGCTAGCTCTGGAAGCGGGGCGGGCGGGAACCATCACATCCTCCGTAGGTGCGTCGGAGTCGTCACCTCCGTCGCTGGTCGTCCCCCGCTGGGCCTCCTTCGGGTCTCACCTGGCGGGGACTGACCGCCGAGGTGCCGTGAAGAAAGCAGCGCTGTATGGACAGCGCTGCAGGCGCGCCTACGGAATACTTCATAGCAATCTTTCACAGGCATGCGACATTGCTGCCGCATGCCACAAGGCCTTGCCTCCCAGGCAACACAATGACAGGCCTGTTGTCACAGGCCTCGGCATAGCATCCGCGGCCAGGGGGCATAGCCCCGACGCCACCCGCCGCGCCCCCTGACGGGGGCGCGGTGACATCCTCGTAGTAGGAGCAGTCAGTCTAATTTTGGCAACACAACGAAGCGAATCGAAGTGAACTAGAAGTGCGATATATCAAAGCGAATAGTGATCGATCAGTAGTGTATTTGATTGAGTTTTAAATATTTTGTGATTAATAAAGTTATTTATTTGTTTAATCGGTAGCACTTAATTATTTATCCCATACCCAGCTCGTAACATTATTTTAGACAGCCTCGGTGGTTGAGCATGAGACACCGGGGTCGATTCCCGGGTCGACCAAATTGTTGTTGGGTTTTCCCAGGAGGAATTTCTCAGTTACGGAGTCTTGATTTATGCCCGGTTGATGGCAATAGGCTCGTCCCCTATTACATCAGACACATGACAGGCGAAATGTGGGTGTAAGTATACTTATTAGGTAAAGAAAACATTAATAATCATAAAAATATCATTAAATTCATTAAAAATCATAAAAATATCATTAAATTCATTAAAAATCATAAAAATATCATTAAATTCATTAAAAATAATAAAAATATCATTAAATTCATTAAAAATGATATGCATATTCTGAACCTTAATTAATAGGTACTCGTAGTAGTCAGAGCTAGTTTTCGAGGAAGCGTATTGAAATTAAAAACCATCTGCTGCAGAGACCTCGATTAGCTTCTAAGAATTTAAAGAAACAGACTTCAAAGGGAACCTACAGCGCGTCTAAATTCAATAAATCTTCTGTTTATTATTTACGAGAAATATTAACGATGGAATAAAACGTTGTTGGATAAAATCATGTCGGTATACAGGGTAGGGTAATAAATTCTATCAGCGATCGAATGATGGACGACTATGTTAAGACGTGGAATATTCCCCCACAATATATTACGATAGTAGGTAGCAAAATAGAGAGAAAATCTTGTAGAAACAAGACATAATGTGCGTGGGCAAAAGTAATCATCGCGCTTCCCAGCACAATGCCACAATAAGCTCTTGTTAGATAAGTGCTGGTAAAACAGAGATGTTGTTAGTTTTGTCGAAAATAATATAACATCACGCTTGTAATCCCCGAAGTGTTAGGCAGAGGTGTAAGTACAGTCGTGGTCTTTTCCGCCTGATCAGTTAAATTGTAACAAATCTACTTGATCCTATTAAAATCTATACTAATATTATAAAACTGAAGAGTTTGTTTGTTTGTTTGTTTGTTTGTTTGAACGCGCTAATCTCTGGAACTACTGGTCCGATTTGAATGATTCTTTCAGTGTTGGGTAGTCCATTTATCGAGGAAGGCTACAGGCTATATAGCATCACGCTGCCACCAAAAGGAGCGGAGCTTAAATGAAAAATATTGCAAAAACGAGGAAAAATGTATTCCTTTTGTGAGCTGTTTCTCTTTTATGTGACGCAGACGAAGTTGCGTGGGTCAGCTAGTAAAAGGATAAGCAGACTTGTTCAATTAAATTTTAATTTAGGAAAAAGATAAAAAATACAGCTAGTTATATAAAACCTACCTAGCACACACTCTCTATAGTTTTAAAGTTCACGCACTTAAATGGACAAGAATGAGTCCACCTCTGAAGGAACGGAAACAGGCGTCACGGTAGCAGGTCAATACCAGTGAAACGTTGAGGATCACCTTCAGGAAACCTCAGCTGGAAGGGCGTCGTGCAGATAGAGTCCAACAGGTCAGCTCTGTAGTAGGGCAGCGTAGATTTCAGGGCCAGAATAGCTCTGCGTCAGGATATCTTTGCGAGACAAGTGGAAAGTCAGGCACGTAGCTAGCTTCCAAAGATCGGGAGTAATAGTCCCAGGTGGATCTTTAGCTGGATCCCCAGGGTAGTTTAAGTATCTCAGCGAAAACCAAGCGGTTATCTGATGCTCATCTAATCAGATCCAAGAGTAGACTTTTTAAGCCTTCCGTCAGCTCGTTTCTCCAAAGTAGTCTTCCTTTTTTAAGTATTAGTTTTCTTAGTGTGGCCATCATCTCATCTGACAAGTTGGCCAGGACATATCCATGACTGCGTAAAGAATTTTATAATATAATTTAATATTAAGTTATTTAGTACACAATCGTAATAATCTACAAAATATAATGGCTAAACACATATTGATAAAAATAATTTAAATTTTACAAACCAAAAAGTAAATATCATAGACTAAGCAGAAACTGAGAGTTTGACAATTTGACGCTTGACGTAAGTGTCACAACATGAAAATTATAAGTTAATATTATTTTCACTTCTCATGCTCTGAAAGTGCTTGTTTGTGCAGGATATAGGCTGCACAAAATCGAATTTTGTGCACAAGGGCATTAATGTATCTACTCATAAATGTACATATCTATATTAAGGCAAAGAAAATGAGCCATACAGCCAAACGCAATAAGAAGTTCATAGATAGAATTTGTTATTTTATAATATTTACTTTAATTTATTGGCCTTATGTGTTTTTTAAGACATAAAAGACATAAAAAATTAAATTCAAGTACCTACGGTAGGTTATTTAATTAAGAAAATTAGTATTAAAAAAATATTTAATATTAGGCTGTATAGGTCTGCAGCCCAAATCTAATATCAATGTCGTAAGATTTCAAAAAAAGAAAGCGGTGGGAAACACGGTGTTTTTGCGTGCGTTTATTAATTTCTTCAATTTATACTACTGTTTTATTTCCTCGCAATCGAAGTGAAAAGCAGAGTTTATAACTCGTCCACAAAACCATTTTATCCTCGACATTACTATCAGCTCTCGCCTTCGGCTCGGGCTGCTAAAAGTCTCGGATAAAAATGGTTCGTTTTGTGCACTTGTTGTAAAATCTACTATTTTATTTCAGCAATTTTTAAGTAAATGAATCGTATTTAGATCGATTTGCTGAGTGTAGAAATATAAACAAATAAAAAGGATGATGAATAGTATTATGAATGGTGAATATGAAGCGTAAGTATAGCATAATACTATATTTCCCCAACGACCCCGAGAAAATTTTTGGTCTAGAACAAAAATTTTGCTAAAGTATTACAGCATTCACAAAACTTACATAACTCATTCAAACACACCGACATCTTACGAAGTTAGGTCAGGTAGGATTCACATTCAATGATCACTACTCAACCTGATAAATCAATAACTTTAAGGCTTATTTTAGGAGTTGTAATCCGCTCGCGTCTAAGACCACTAATGAGATGAAAATAGAAAGATTTTAACAAAGGCTTATTTATAACGGAGTTGTCATCCGCTCCTAATCAACTTTAGTTGATATTTAGCAAGGCCTTATTTTTATGGAGTTGTTAGCCACTCCGATCAACGTTTAGAGTCGATAGTTAACAAGGGCTTATTTTTTTAATGGAGTAGTAATCCGCCCCTAATCAACTTTTAGAGTCGATAGTAAGAACCAAATTAGACATACTAACTTGTAGAAAAGAAAAAAAAATAGATATAAGGGAAGATTAAAATTGAGCTTTTAATGGGCCGATGAATGAATTAGAAAATAAATAGAGTTTTAATAAGCCAAAAAGAACTCTATTATAGAAGAAGGAAAGAAGAAAGAGATAAGTCGTAAGTATAACAGAAAATAGCAAACGTACCAGTATAGGGATAGCAAAAGAGTATAAACGTGGAGTCTACAGGATCTGATTCGTACTTGGAATACAGGAGTTTAAGAGGGAAGGAGGGAAAGAGGGGTCAGGTCAGAACCGCAACACCGTTAAGTCTTTTTTCGCTTAAATCATGCGGAGGTGCCGAGCCACGCCCGCTTAAAGTTTAGGCCTATTAGGAAAGCGCCAACTTTGGCGCGCAAAATATCCGCCGATCGGTATCGGTATCTTTTCATTCATTATTTCTATACAAGGTTAATGGGGCGGGACTAGAGAGCGTATCTATGTTGTAAGTATAAGCAAAAAAATTGGGACCCATATTGGATGTAATAATTTTAGTCTAGATTATTTAATGGGTCCCAACTGTTGCAGTCAATATGTTCTGTCTCCTGAACTTGTTTTATTTTTTTCAGTTTTTACTTCAAATTATGAGTTATTTTTTCCGCAATCGGTTTTTTTTTTTTTTTTGTTTTACACTTTTTAGTTACTTAGATATACCATTTCTAAAATCCTCATGATGAGCCCTTTATCAAGCCGTTCAGGCTGCAGAGCGTGCCAAACATTTAAATTTGGCGCCAAAAATCCGCCATTTTGATTTTTTATTTATTTTGATATACCCAGTGTCACTCTCACAGTAAAAACAAAGCTAACGACACCTCTCAAGCTAAAATCCATCGGGCCGTTTATGCCACAGAGCGTGCCAAACAATTATACATACATACATACATACACACAAACATACATACATACTCTCGAAAAACATAACCCTCCTTCTGGCGCAGTCGGGTAAAAATAGCTTAGTGGTGATCAGGCAGAGTGTCCTCGATAGTACCTAATACTACACACACATTCCGCCGGCTATTTTTAAGTCCCATGTAACAAGTGGACAGCCTATTGTCATCAACGGTGCACAAATCAAGACTTCGTGGCTGCTACTGAGAAATTCCCGATGGAAAAACCGGATTACACTTTGCCCGACCTGGGAATCGAACCCAGGACCTCATGCTCAGTAGTCGTGCTTGCAACCACTAAACCAAAGAGGCAGTCGAAATCAAGCGCGGAATAATAAAAGCGTGCCGGCTGCGGGGTATAGGGTAGATGACACACCAATGTATAGACATACTTTTAAGGCGACTACAGGAGCTAAACTCTATTTGTGGAGGTTCAAACTTTGTTTGAAATACTGTTAGAATAAAGTTCTAATCAGCTTGCACTACAAAGTGGTTGTTACGTCGGTCACTGCAGGCCGAATAGCGCGAAATGAGTGTTTTTTTGCGATTTACAAAAAATCTATTGATTGGACTAAAAAATAAAACACTGGTGTTGACAACCTTCTTGGTATGTTATCTTAGTTGTCTATTTTTGATTTTGTTTCAAGTGATTTTGTCAGTGGTCTTCCCTTCAACACATTGTATAGAATATTCCTACTTGCTTATTAGATTTATATTGCCATTACTTGGTTTTATTGCACCACACCTCATAATCCCATACAGTCCATTCCTATTGTCAACATTTTTGGTCCTTCGACGGTTTTATTTCATATACATTTTGTCATTTTCACATCGGTAAGTACCATTTTTAGCATTACGACATGAACACGCGTAGTAAAACCAAAGCCTTGGCAATGTCATCTCATAGTATCGCCCGTGATTCACCTGTAGAACCTTCAACAACCACTCACGAGCCCGTAGCGTCTAGAGTTAGTGCCGGTGACGATGCGAACAGCATGCGCTCTGCGCAGACTAATTCTAGCGCTTCATCCACCACGCTGAAAGCACGCAAGGCCGCCGCGGAAGCCGCGTACAAGCGCCGCCAGTTCGAAAACATGAAGGTGCTACAGCAGCAGCTCGCGGAAGTGGAGGAGGCCGAGTACCGCGCGGAGATTGAACAAATTGAAGCGGAGGTTGAAGGTAAAAGTAGGCGAAGTACTACGAGTCAAAAACGAACGCAAGAATGGGTAAGAAGTATTTCTACAATTCAAGTAAACGAAGGAAATATACCAAAAGAGGTCTCACAGCCTGCTCATTTATCAATGAACCCTCAGGCTGCTGCTCCATTATTAGCAGCATACCTCGATAATCAGGCAGGTTTCGTTCCCCAAGTACCCGGGCTGGCCGCCACGGTGTTGCCACCCTCTTATACGGGCTTGGAGGAACAGCGCCACAATATACCTGTATGTAATAATGAGTTTTCTCCCTTGCTTTTACAAGCAGTCGCAGACACTGCCGCTGCAGCGAAGTCTTTGGCTGTCGCACAGAATAAAACACAAAAAACAAAAATAGAGCTTTTCGCATTTACTGGAAATGCGTCTCAGTGGCTTCAATTTAGAAAACTTTTTGACACTACTAAACTCTCATACACCCCCGCAGAGAATGTTGCGCGCTTACAAAGCGCGCTCCGTGGGGCCGCACGCGAGTCCGTCGCGTCGCTGCTCATCTCTGCAGAGGACCCGGAGGAGATCATGCGCGCCCTCGAGCGAAGCTTTGCGTGCCCTGAGATGATTGTCTTCGGTGAGGTACAGGTGTTGAAACAACTGCCACGGCTCGGTATTGACCTCAAAGAAATAGGTACCATTGCGAATAGAGTCAGAAATAGTCTTTCTACGATAAAATTACTCAATCATCATGACTATTTACACTCACCAGAACTTTTTCACATTATACTAGGTAAATTAAACCCTATGATGAAAATGAGATAGTCTGACTATGCGTCAGAGGTATCAAACCCTCTGTTATCAAAATTAGAAGTTTTGTCCGAATTTTTAACTCGTGAACATGAGCGTTATATTAAGTTTGCTTTGTCTCCTGACTTAAGTCTTTCGCAAGCTACACATCAATCGCACGTGATTCAGTCTGTCAATAAACCATTAAAACGCGAGAACATTCATTCTGTGTCACACAATAAAATTAAAAGTAACGATAAAACAGAATGTGTTTATTGTAAAAAAAAACCACAACGTTAAAAACTGCGACGAAATTAAGTCTTTGTCAGTTGACGAAAGATGGCGTTGGTTACGTGAGAACAAGATTTGTTACAAATGTCTTAGGCGTGTTTCCCATCAATGGAAATCTTGCAAAGTAAATCCTTGTGGGGTCGACGGTTGTTCTTTTCGCCACCATCCTCTTTTACATGGTAGGCAGGATACGTTAACGTCATCGCCTGCATCCGAAAAGCAGTCGTTTAACAACACTATGTGTGCAGCTGCGTCTCTTAGTGACGTTCCGTGCACGTCACCCTCATCAGCCGCCCCGCTCGCGCTCCAGCCAATGGAAGAAAAGGTAACGGTTTCTAATACAGGTATCCATGAACATTTCAAGATGTCATCACAAACCAATGCGTTTTTAAAAATAGTACCAGTTGTTGTGTCTGGTCCAGCCGGCGACTATGAAACATACGCTCTTCTTGACGACGGCAGTACAGCGACATTGATTGACTCAAACGTGGCTGCTCGTATAGGGTTATCAGGACCGCAAGAACTTATAACTATCAACGGTGTCGGTGGTTTACAGAAAAGTACAAACATTTCATATGTTAATTTTTACATACAGGGTAAACATGAAAATAACAAATACTTAGTTAGTCGTGCTAGGGCTATGCAAGCACTAAATTTAAGCACACAAACACTGTCCAACCAAATGGTTGAATCATACAACCATTTAAAAGACTTAGCTCATTTTCTAATTTATAGTGACGCTGTACCGACCGTGCTTATCGGCGCTGAGCACTGGCATCTATCGATAACTCACGAGGTCCGCACTGGACGCCGCAATGAGCCTGTCGCTTGTCACACTTTGTTGGGTTGGACATTGTATGGAGTAGCTTCTAGTAAAACTAAACCAGTCGTATTTATTAACCACTGTCAGTTAGACCAAGCCGAACTATCGGAATACGAACGTTTAGAACTTCTCATAAAAGAGCAGTACAAACTTGATTCACTTGGTATTTCCAAGCGTGAGACTCTTCATAGTAAGCAGGATTTGCGTGCTATTGAGATTTAAGACGCGACTACTACACGTTTGCCAACTGGTAGGTACGAAGTAGGACTCCCATGGCGAGATGACATTCAGTCTATTCCCGACAGCTATCCTCAAGCTCTCTCACGTTTCTTGAGTCTAGAGAAACGCATGCTCCGAGAACCAGAGTTTGCTGGTCCTTATAAACAGTTTATTGATAATATGCTTACTAAGGGATATGCGGAGGAGTGTGATCCTACCACTTACTATCGTAATTTTACTGGTCAAGAAAATCTTAATAATATAATCAGTCTCAATTCAGGGTGTTCTAAACAGAATGCGCCCTTTTCGACAACAAATCGTCCTGGAGCAGTTTCTAGTTCTAATTCTAGTATGAGGATTAGGTGGTACTTGCCACATTTTGGCGTGTATCACCCACAAAAGCGTAAGCTTCGGGTTGTTCACGATGCGGCTGCTACGAATCAAGGAGTGTCTTTGAATTCCTTGCTTCTCCAGGGGCCTGATCTATTAGAGAACTTATTAGGTATTCTTTTTAGATTCAGAGAGGGCCGTGTCGCAATGTCTGCTGACATTAAGGAAATGTTTCCTCAAATACGAATTCGAGAGCAGGAAAGGGACGCATTACGGTTTCTTTGGCGTGATGTTCAATACAAAAATACAAAGCCTATAAAAGAGTATCGTATGACTGCTGTTATCTTTGGAGCGTCGTCCAGTCCATTTACTGCTCTGTACATTAAAAACAAAAACGCCAGGTCTCATCAAGATTTGTATCCAGAAGCAGCCAACGCTAGTGTTTATAGTTGTTATATGGACGATTATCTTGATAGTGTGGACGACGTCACCAAGGCTGCGCAGCTGTCATCTGATATAGTCACTATCCATCGAAACGCCTGTTTCGAAATGCGTGGCTGGATCTCTAATAATCAGGAAGCGTTACGTCTTATTCCAAAAGAATTTCATGCCGCACAACCGACTGAAGTGAAACTTGGTAATAATTCCACTATTATAAATAATGTCTTAGGCGTTTCATGGGATCCTTTATCAGATACTATAGGTTTTAGGACCGGTTTAGAAAGTTGTAGGTTTCAAGGCTCTTTAAATAAGCGAAAAGCGTTGTCTCATCTTATGAAAATCTATGACCCGTTGGGATTACTTGGGCCAATCGTTGTTAAGGGCCGAATCCTACTCCAGGAGGCCTGGAGAAAAAATATTGACTGGGACACACCATTTCCACCCTCAGAGGTTATGAGGTGGAGTGAATGGTTAGAAGAGCTCGTTGAAGTATCATTTTTTAGTATTCCACGCTGGTACGCTAATGAAAATGGTGAACCTTTATACAGGGAATTGCATGTGTTTGCTGATGCGAGCGAGCTTGCCTATGCCTGTGTTGCTTTTTGGCGTTTTACGTATGCTAACGGCATCGTCAAACTCGCCCTTATTGCCAGTAAGGCGAGAGTTTCGCCATTAAAACCAACATCAATTCCACGCTTAGAGCTGCAAGCTGCTTTGATTGCTTCTCGCCTTGCTGTCACAATCAAAGATTGTCACAAAAAGAAGCCCATGCGCACATATCTGTGGACGGATTCGAGAACCGTTCTTGGTTGGCTGAGGAGCGATGCACGAACATTCAAGCCGTTTGTGGCTCATAGAGTCGGGGAAATAACCGAAAATTCATGCGTTCAAGATTGGCGATGGGTCCCAACCGACTTGAATGTTGCTGACGATGCCACTCGTATAAAGCCTCTGCACCTGAATCCCAACCATCGATGGTTTTCGGGTCCTTCATTTCTTTTAGAGGCCCCAGAAGATTGGCCTGTAGAACCAGCTGGCCAGCCTATGGCTCGGGAGGAGTATAAACGTTCTCCTGTGCTTTTGGTTGCTCATCTGGTTGCGACAGTAGATTTCAGTCGTTTCAGTGACTGGCTTCGTTTGCTCCGCGCTACTGCTCGCGTTTTGCAGGCTGCGGCCAAACTCCGTTCATTTTTGGACCGTACTAGACTCACTGTCCCTAACACCGATGTTAGAGACCGCCATTGTGCAAGTTTACCTGCGTCCACCACTCTATTATTGCCTTTGTCAGCTGAGTTAATGGAAGCCGCAGAAAGGCATATCCTGCAACGCCTACAGGCAGAAGCGTTTGCCGAAGAAATTCAGTGCATCGATCGAGACGAAACGATACCCAAGTATAGCCGCTTGTCAAAGCTTTCACCAATGATGGGAGAAGATGGTTTGTTAAGATTGGTCGGAAGAATTAGAGCCGTCGAAAATGTCAGCTCCGATGTGAAGCGCCCGATACTGTTAGATGGTCGCCACCATGTCGTCCGTTTGTTGGTGCAATATTTCCACCGCAGAGCTGGTCATGCCAATAATGAGATGGTAATTAATGAGTTGAGACAAAAATATTGGATTCTTCGAATTCGCAGCATCGTCCGGAGTGTAGCCAGCCAATGTTTGTTCTGCAAGATAAGGAAAACAAAGCCAATGAATCCAAAGACAGGAGATCTCCCGGCCGGCACAAAGGCTTGCTCACCATCGCCGTCCTTTTACATTTACGGGCTTGGATTATTTTGGCCCCATCTCTACTGCAATTGGCCGAAGAAGAGAAAAACGTTACGTTGCCCTTTTTACCTGTATGACTTCCAGAGCCATTCATTTGGAGCTGGTGCATTCCCTCTCTGCTGATTCTGCAATTATGACTTTGCGTCGCTTTGTTGCAAGAAGAGGAACTCCTGACACAATATATTCGGACAATGGCACGTGTTTTGTTGGTGCAAACCGAATTCTTCGTGATTTTTACCAACCTGAAGTCGAAAACTTTGCTGCCAATAGAGGAATAAAATGGAAGTTTATTCCTCCCGCCGCACCATTCTTTGGTGGATGTTGGGAGAGGTTGGTGCGCAGCGTGAAGGTGGCTTTAAATGCCACTTTGGAAGAACAAGCCCCCAAGGAAGAGGTCCTTATAACTCTCTTGTTAGAAGCCGAAGCGATTGTCAACTCTAGACCTCTGAGTCACGTTTCGGTTTGTCACGAGGACCAAGAAACATTAACTCCATTTCATTTTTTGCTCGGCACGTCATCTAATCAAGTTCTACCTTCGACTCTAGACGACCGGGATTTATTAAGAAGAGCGGACTGGCGAAAAGCTTTAAGATTGGCTGATCATTTTTGGCATCGCTGGGTCAGAGAGATTCTGCCCACTATGCAACCACGGCAGGTCGGGGACAGCAGAGAACCAGCTTTGAAAATTGGTGACATTGTATTCATCGTGGATGAGAACATGCCGAGAGGAACTTGGCCACGAGGCCGTGTTTCTGGAACTTTTCCCGGCAAAGATGGAGTAATTAGAGTGGTGGGCGTAGCTACCTCAGGTGGCATACTTCGTCGGCCCACCAAGAGGATTGTCAAGATTTCCACATAGGAGACCCATTGCATTATTTTGTGCACTATCATGCACAAGGGGGTGGAATGTTGACAACCTTCTTGGTATGTTATCTTAGTTGTCTATTTTTGATTTTGTTTCAAGTGATTTTGTCAGTGGTCTTCCCTTCAACACATTGTATAGAATATTCCTACTTGCTTATTAGATTTATATTGCCATTACTTGGTTTTATTGCACCACACCTCATAATCCCATACAGTCCATTCCTATCGTCAATAACTGGTGTCGATTCTGTTGTGCACAAACTAAACATAATGTGATTTTTTTTTATCGAGTAAAATTAGTTATATTATGTTTTTTGAAAACACTATCATACTAGCATATATCTTGAAGAATATTATATATTTTTCTGCTTTTGTTTATTGCAGTGAATCGTACGCTTTTTTGCATTAAGAGCTGTCAAAACGCGGTTCTCTCATAGATTTTGTATGGCAATAGCACGCTGTGACGTCACTGTTTAGTCAACTCCAATAACAATTCAAATTCAAAGCAACTAAAAATCTAATTTGACAAATAATTGAAAATAAATCGGGTTTTCAGGCCCAAAATATTTTTTTTTTTAGAGATTGGTGTCTTGGAATTATTGTTTTATGGTGTCATCTACCCTATTGCGTGTACCATGAACTCGAACAGGACACAGGAAACAGGAACTCGTGGCTAAAGAATAACAGCCGGTCGGCTCGATCTTCAATTGGTACTTGAAAAGATGACCACCCATTACATACCGAGCTTCCTCCGTGACCTGGAATGCAGGTTAAGCTGTTGGTCTCGGCTGTCATTTGAAGATCTATAACAGTCGTTACTTGTAGTCAGTGGAACGAAAGTCTGCCATGAGGATCAGTCTTAACAAGGGGTATCGTATTACCCAGTACTAACTGGGCCATAGAGGTAAAACGCACAGTCGTTCCGTGTAAAATATTGGTATTCAGCTGCATCTGGTTAGTCTGGAAGCCGACTCCATCATTGTAAAAGGCCAGGCAGATGAGAATTGACAATGTCATGCTTTTTCACAGCTCAACAAAGCTGTTTTAGCATATTAATTTAGGTGACTCCCTTGAAATTCATTTTGGGCTACATTAAGAGGGATGCAGCTGGGCTAGTGGTACTTTCCTAATTTCAAAGTCGCCTAAAAGGAGTTTGACAAATTCTCAACTTCAAATTCACAATAGGGATGATTCCTGAGTAAAAAATATATTCTATTTAGTCCGTCAGTTAGATTATCAAAAAATATTGGATACGTATTTTTTGTTTTATTAAATCAATAAAAATTGACGAAGATAGAACGGATCTAAGATCATGAACTGTTCCTGTCAACATGATTATAGTTTCTAAAAGTGTTTCATATGTAAGTGTAAATATATACAATATAATTATATATTGTATGTATTACGTATATTATATTGTAAGTATTAGTTTAGTGTATAAAATAAGTTAATTTAATTTATTAACAGTATTGTTTGTGCACATATGTATCCTCTTCTGCAAATCTCGCAACAGAAATAAGGTTTGCTGTATGAAAACCCAATTCTGGGTTAAGCTTGCCGTTGTACATAAGCTATATATTTTAATTTGTGTGTATATTTTTCATTTTGTGTGCAATAAAGAATAAAAATGAGTGATGGGGGCTCGTGACGTCACTTTCCGGTAAAAAGTGTACCGAAATGTGACCTTTTTTTTATTTTTATTTTTATTTTTCCAATGGGAAATCATATCAAATGACTCCTCCCGCTCTGGGTGGAGCAGGAGGGAAGTGTCAGACTTTTACTGACTAAAACCCATCCATGTTCCTTCATCGCAATTTGTGTTCCGGGGCCACGGTATCTCTTTCGAACAGTCCCGCAACCCCAGCAGGCATCAGTCCTTACGGACCGCTTCGTTTTTGCTGACTCTTTTTGAGGCGCGCGTGGAACATGAACGCGCCGTCGACACGGCCTGTCGTCATGAGACGGACGGACGGCGAGCTAGCCCATAGCCCACCGTCCACAAGCCCGCGCCTACGGTGGCCGGGGGCCACGTGGTGGCCCCCAACGCCCGGGGCGTCTCCCGCGGCGGCCGGGACGTTGAGAGGTTCTCTCCCTCTCACGTTCCGCCAGCTCCTTTTCTAGCATTACTGCTTCGCAGAAGGAGGTGACGGCGTCCCATTCCGTCTCGCTCAGGACCACGGCTTGAACCAGGGCCGGACAAGAGAGGTCGCCGCCACCAATCGCCGCTTCGAAGACACGGCGGCGTGCCCCGCCCACGCGGGGCACACCTCCGCCGTGTGCTCCAGCGTGTCCTCCGGTCGATCCTCACAGTGCAAACACCCAGACGTTTCCTCCCGCCCGATTCAGTGCAGGAACCCCCCGAACACGCCGTGTCCAGTGAGGACCTGCGTCAGGTGGACGGTGAGGACGCCGTGGCGTCGCTCAAGCCACTCCTCAAAGAGGGGACTTATCGCCACTATCGTGGCGTGCCCTGCACGGGGTTGCGACAGTCGCTCTCTCCATGTCGCCATGAGATCCCGCCGGAAGTCTGTCCGCTGAGCGACAATTTGGCGCGGCAGCGGAGTTTCCCCCTGCGGCGTAGCGCATCCTCGCGCCATTCATGTAGGCGCGCGAGGACTATTGCCTCTAGATCCCATGGCGGCTATCCGGCAAGGAGGCTCGCCGCCTCGCGGGAGATCGTGCGGTAGCCCCGGGCCAGCCTTACGGCTATCACCTTTTGGGGCGCGTTCAGGTAGTGGGCGGCTCGCTACCTTAATGAACGCGCCCACACCGGGGCCCCGTAAAGGGCCATAGACCGCACGACTCCCGCGTAGAGCCTCCGGCAGGAGGCGTTTGGCCCCCCCCAGGGTGGGCAGGAGCTGCTTGAAGGCAGCCCCGGTCCGCTCCAGTTTGGGGGCCAAACGTCGGAAGTGCTCCACGAAGTTCCACCGGCTGTCGAGGACAAGTCCCAGGTACTTCAGCGCCGATTCGACGCCGATGGATACCCCTCCTACCGTCAGTGAGGATCCCGGAGGTGGCGCATTCCAAGGCCCTCGAAATTACATGGCCTCGGACTTGTGCAATGTCACCTCGAGACCCAATTGCCGGATCCTCTCAACGACTATTGCAACCCCGCGTGTCATGATTTCGGCCGCCGCTTTGTGCGACCCTCCCTGTGCCAGCACCAGCATGTCGCCTGCATAGCAAACCACGCTGACGCCGCTTGTGAGGTTAGCGCGCAGCACCCAGTCGTAACCAATGTTCCAAAAGGACGGCCCTAGGACCGATCCCTGCAGAACACCGCACGACATCTCTCGCCGGTTCCATTCTCCGCTGCGACCGGGGTAAATGACTGCCCTGTCCGTCAGGTAGTCCCCGACCACTCGACGGAGGTAGGTCGGCACCCGGTGATACCGGAGTGCCTCCCTTATGCAGCTCCAGGGCATGGAGTTGAAGGCGTTGGCAATGCCGAGAGACACCGCCAAGACAACCCCACCCCTGGACACCGCATCCTCCGTCGTCAGGGCTCTCACGCGCATGATGGCGTCCACCGTAGAGCGCCCCTTGCGGAAACCAAACTGGTGTCCCGACCGAAATGTGACCTCACACGAGGTTTCAACGCGTAAAAAATGAAGACTTTACAAGTCTTCATTTCGGATATCTAATTAGTCTTTCAGATGATTAATTAGAATTTTTTGGTCATCTACCCTATTCCAAAAGCGTAGTATGTGGATCTTTTCTTATACCCGGAAACAGCACCTAAACATAACTTTAGAATGCTCTCAAAGTGAAAGCTAAGATTCTATAATTAATGTTCAATAGTGCTTAGTATAGATAGGTCCATCCTAATAAATGTCCATTTGTATTCATGAGCTTCGTGCTTAGGCAGGCGTGATACTAACGTGTTATTCGTGCCAAACA
Source organism: Xestia xanthographa (assembly GCA_905147715.2). Lineage (NCBI taxonomy): Eukaryota > Metazoa > Arthropoda > Insecta > Lepidoptera > Noctuidae > Xestia > Xestia xanthographa. The sequence continues at coordinate 3,408,546 of LR990661.1, read as the reverse complement.
TCGCCCCATTTCGCCGAATTTTCAGGCTCTTTCTTCTTAAAAGAATATTTTTAGCAGCCACGTGATTCTGTGGGCGGACAAGAGACTGTATGCTACATTAAATAATTCTTAATAGCATAAATGCGAAAGTGTGTTTTCATAGGTATTCGTTTTTATACGGTCTTGTCTATGATTACTGCGATGTTTGTGAATTCTTAATTATACGGCTTTATGCAGTGACGAAGCTATGCCAATGCAGCCAATGTAGTCCATTGGGCCCCTGATTCAAGGGGGCTTCGGAAAACCACTAGATTCTAGATTCTTTTTCTTTAATATTTTTTTAGGAAGCTCCTCATATTGCCCTCATAGAAGTTTAAAAAACCGTAACAAAAACCATCCTAAATTTTCTGCTCACACTTCATTTTTTTTACATTAGGGCCCAAAAAAGCTACTTACGCCACTGGCTACATGAACTTTAAAGTGCAAAGTGTTGAGACACCTTAGACATTTTCAGAGGCATTGCACAAAATAGCGGGCTTTTGGAAGCAGTCGAGGCCGTTTGAATAATTACAAGTCTGTACTCAAGATTTTGATCACGGATTTAATATGCTATTGCTATGTCTCTTGTGTGTAATATTTTGAATTTATTGGATCGATAAACATTTATTTATTACTAATAGAACCCTGTATCCCGCTAATAGAGCAGCGGTGGCCTAATGGTGGTGGCTCCGACTTACGAACAGTAAGACGTGGGTTCGAACCCAGACAGGCGCATTACTTTGTGTAATTTATTTCATAACCACTTCTCTCAAAACGGTGAAGGAAAACAAAAATCCTAGAACAAAAAAATTCGAAGACAATGTCATGTGACATCTACCTATCCGCACTGCGCCCGCGTGGTGGATTATAGCACATTCCCTCTCAGAGAGGAGGCCTGTGTCCCAGCACTGAGAACATTAATAGGCTGATGATGATGATGATCCCAATGATAAAGAAGTCCGTGTGAGAAGGTCCATGAGAGTGAATCTGGAGGTAAAAGTTGCTATGTACCAAGATAAAGCAATAAGGGTTGAAAGGGTTGACTTCGACGAAGGAAACTAATACTACATAGTGCTAATAGTGCCGGGGATAAAACTAATACCACATAGTGGTAATAGTGCCGGGGATAAAACTAATACTACATAGTGCTAATAGTGCCAGGGATAAAACTAATACCACATAGTGCTAATAGTGCCGGGGATAAAATTAATACTACATAGTGCTAATAGTGCCGGGGATAAAACTAATACTACATAGTGCTAATAGTGCCGGGGATAAAACTAATACCACATAGTGTTAATAGTGCTGGGGATAAAATTAATACTACATAGTGCTAATAGTGCCGGGGATAAAACTAATACTACATAGTGCTAATAGTGCCGGGGATAAAACTAATACTACATAGTGCTAATAGTGCCGGGGATAAAACTAATACTACATAGTGCTAATAGTGCCGGGGATAAAACTAATACTACATAGTGCTAATAGTGCCGGGGATAAAACTAATACTACATAGTGGTAATAGTGCCGGGGATAAAACAGGGCGAATAGGAGTTCTCATTTCAACGTTTTAATTGTTGGCAACCCGCCTACGGATGGCAGCACTGTGTAGAGCTGCCGGCTCCGTATCTAAACGTCTTTTTTAACAAAACGACAGTTTAGCAAAATGCCCTATTATCAAATGGTCCTAAAAACAAAGGAATGGGAATTGACTTTTTTAAACCTTCACGATCAGAACACATTAAAAAACTTATGTAAACGGGTATTTTTGTGAATTTTAACTTTTAAAGGTAAAATTCACGAAAATACCCGTTTACATAAGTTTTATTATGTGGAATGGGAATTGTAGTCACACATACATGTAAGTTGCTTTAAATTAAAGAAATAAATTATGTATATGATCTAAACTAATGTCACCTACGGGATATCTTCCGTAAGTGTCATTTTAAGTTTAGTTACAAACCGTGAAAGCTTAAAACGGTGTTTGTTAATGATCTATAAACTAAATCCAATAAAATAATAAATTATGAGAGTGGGTTCAATACGGAATGGCGTATGTCATATATTTTGTTACAGCACTGCCTCAGACGATGACAGCGCGCCACTCTAGCCAGCCAGCCAATGACAGCCAAGTCACCGCCATAACTGCCGGAAGCCTCCGGTGGGGGGAAAGCCATATAACGCCATGCAAGTTCATTTTCGCTCTCTTGTCGCCGCGATTATACGATTAAGCTGAAACTCTGTTCAAATTGTACTGAAGTAATTAAATTCATTGTTATTATACAAATCTGCCTTTCTGATTATTGCCCTTCTGTTTCAATTTTCTAATATTGGGTTCTTGAGAAAGTCAAAGTTAGACTTGGTGCGTAGGCGTACGGAGACGACCGCACCAGACTGACGGTCTGTGTAGAGCTTTTAGGACCTAGCAGGTAAACACTTTACTTTGCGTAAATTACTTTATCACCACTTTACTCTCGAAATTTTCAACCTACCCCAGGTATACCTTTCTTCAGTCTTTACACTTAAATAGGTACCCTTGCTTACTTAGTCTTGCCTTCAGCCTGGTTTGTCATCATTTATTTATTTAGGTAACCAACAGCGAATACATAAAATTTTACAAAATAAGCTTGTTGTAGTTATTATGGCCAATTATAGGTTTCCCTGTATAACTGGGATTATTATAACACATGCGAACGGATTAATGCCAGATATTTCCTAAAATAAAATTACAAAACAATACAAAATAAATTTCAAGTTAAATTTCATAATTAAATCCTAATTTACAAATTAAACAAATGATACTTTATTTATCTCGACATCAAAATTTACAGGCGCTGGTGTATGCACAATCTTAAATAGAGAAAGGTGTCTGAAGTAGGACAATCCTGAGGTACAGATCACCTCTCCGGCTCATATAATATAACATTTTAATTTTTAGCAAAAAAAATAAGTCAAGATTCTAGAGTTCAAATTTGTACGTGGGTACTTAAAATTAAGTATTTGACAATTAATCATAGGTAAAATAAAATATTAATTGAGGGATTTTCTTTTTAGCTCTTCCCTAGTCGCTGGATAGATGGCGCTGAACTTGGTAAGTTACTGCAAGGAACGGAACCTAAAAAAAAAATGATTTTAACAAAACGCGAAAAAACTAGGTTTTGTTTGGAAGCTTAAGCAAGCGAAAGTGTCAGTCAAAGAGCGTATGTGACTTGATGCAATGTATTTTTTTTTTTAAGCGATTTCATTATGTTAATCAACGTACAAAACCCTTCCAAAGCTTATTCTCGATTTACCTTCACTCCTGTTTAGGTAATTCAAAACTTTCACAACAACTAAAGAGTGATTCTTTTCGCAGATAAATACAAAAAGTTTACAAAACTTTCAATAGATTTGCAGCCATTGCAAATCTCACATCCAACAACTCGTGTTAACAACTAAAACGTCCCTTTTTGATAAAATTTTCTCGCTCACGACGTTTCAAGCGGACTAATAGTGAGTTACCAAAGTTTTGGAGAATTTCAAACGTAAACGAATGTTCGGAAAACTTCGTAACGACAGCGCTTCAAGATTTGAACTTCAATAGACATACTTGCACTTCTGCTTGATGGTTTAAAGTGTGTAAGTAGATTTACTCACTTGAATTTTCGAGTTTAGAGTTTAAATATCTTCGTATCTTGAGGGAATTTGTAGATAAAATGTCGTTGGAGTCTCGAAGTTTGGAAAGTTAAATGGAGTTGTTGTAGCTGAGTGTATGAAGAACCAATACTTCAAGAGTGCTGTTTTGAAAGCTTATATATAAGCTTATATTATGGTCTTATGCACCAAATAAATCCTATCCTACTAATATTATAAATGCAAAAGTTTGTGAGTATGTAATGGATGTTCGTTACTCTTTCACGCAAAAACTACTGAACGGATTTGGATAAAATTTGCACACAGATATATAGATAGTTTATAACCTATATTAACACATAGGATACTTTTTATCCCGGTAATAAGATGGGTCAGTTATCAAACTTCATGCGGGCGAAGCCGCTGGCAGAAGCTAGTGCGTATTTATTATTTTAGTGAAATAACATCTACGAGGGCGGACATTTCATTCTTGATTCAAGAAATCGTATAACCTACAAGACCCTGGACAGCACTGATGATTGTGTCTTACCAGTCACCCCATGAAGACCCTGCCCGACAAACTTTTAAAAGTAGAGTGATACCTATTTCAGCAATCTGAACGTTTTATTCGATAGTTTTTAAGAGGGACCGCTGCAGATGCGCAGACCTCCGCCGGAGGTAAATAGGAGTCTAAATAAAACTAATAAGTATCAGATTTGACGTCAACTTTATTTCCATATTTCCTCTGAGATTGAGTAACAAGATGCACAACATTGAACATGTATTTTTGATTCGATAACATGCAACAAACTGACATTTGAGAATTAAATAAACAATTAGGTAAATAGAGCTTAAATAAAATATATCTCAGTAAAAAACTTTTTAGTAAAAATTTAATAATTAAACAATTTAAGGCCCAGTTGCACCAAAAAAAACTACTAAATACGTTTAGCTCTATAAACATCAATCTTCAAACAATTGACAGAAACGGAACGGTGTTTATTAATTTAGCGCAAATTTTTTTTAGTGCAAACTGGCCTGAAGTTATATAGCCTTAACTAATAATATATATACATATAAAACTCTTATTAATTACAAATAATTTACACACCATTAAGTTTCAATGCTGCTGTCATAATAAATACTTTTAAAAATCATATTTATTCTTGAATACGCATTGACTTAGGTTTCTAAATAAAAATAAACCCTTAATTCACACATTTCACGATATTATAATCAATCAGGGTTCTGTTTATTTCAGATTAAACCTCAAAAATAAAAGCTTATACAATTTTGCAACATCGATAAAGCATTTTTTTTCTTTTGATGTTTATAATACGAAATTATAAGAAATCGCTTAGTATCGACAGTTTACTGCGAATCGCGCGCTTTATAAAAGTGACTAGCGCGCGAAACCAGATATGCAGAAGCACATTTCTGAAACGCGACTGCATTGCGCGAGAATTCGCAAAGAGCCGAATAAAACCAAATGCGACGATCGTGCACTCATTCAAAGATCGCTTGTATCACGACACGGAGATAATCCTATGGCCCCTGTGTAGGCGAGCGCACTCTTAAGGCCCTTCTAACCCTAAAATTAGCAACTCTATTTGTGATGGTTCAAACTTCGTTTGAAATACTGTTAAAATAAAGTTCTAATCAGCTTGCACTACAAACCGGTTGTTACGTCAGTTACTGCGGCTGAATAGTGCGATATATTATATATAGCCCTTAAGAGCCCGCAGTATAAAATCCACTCGCTAGAGTTTAGGCAAATTCGTTGCGATCCTATGTTTGTGTGCATTGTTCATGCAGATACACGCACACACGGGTTAAGATCGAGTGTAGTGATCGTTTAAACCATTTTGATCTTTGAGTTATTTTTAAGTAACATATTAAGTGGTAAGTACGGTTTAGAAATAAGTCATGAATTTGTGTGCTTATCACAATCAATATGTCGTCTTATTGGATTTTCCATCAGGAATTTCTCAGTAGCAGCCGGAGTTCCGTGTTGACCGCCGTCACAAACGGTCGCGTTGAGAGATGCGCTTGCACATCTGGTACGAAAAAAAATGTATTGTTCTGCGCTCCGGCCGACGCCGGCCAAGCCAGCTAGAGTTCGTTCGGTGTGCCATTACTTAAAGATTTTATGTAGATACTGTATTGCTAGTATTATACATACCTACTATCAATTCTACTCGTTTTAAAAGGTTTATAGTCGTGTGTGTTGTAAATAGTGTGATCTCTGAACCATATCGTGAGAGTTTGGGTACTGTGTACCACCCTATAAAGTTGCTGTTAGCACGGCGCTCAAGGTACCATCGAGAGCGGAGCGCGGCGATCAGCAGCCTGCGCTTGGAGCGGAAACTCGGTGAACTCGTTTTATTTATTGATCTTGATTGAGCGCAGATTGTTTTTCGGCCAACCAGCGGTCACTTGTGTGTACAAGCCTGGGGTTTCCCAGTCTACCTAGCTAGGAATACTATCTATTTAAACGATTAACACTCGCATAACAAAAATACATTATTGTGCATGATGAATGCCTCTATGTGGAAAGCCAGAACACCACATAATTGCTACGCCTACCTACTATTAAGGGCGCGTGCTAATTATTTCTATGTTTAGAATCATAATTTTAATCCATTGTGGAAAATACACTAGCTAGATCATTTTAAAATGTAATTGTGATAAGTGGCCTGGCTTTGACATTACTGAAACTGTAGCCAAAATGCAACATCTGGCGTAATAAGACTCCCAAAAAACCAAAAATTGAGCCGAACTCGTGAAATCAATACGAGTAGGACAACAAAGGGCCAAAAAAAAACAAAAGTAAAGGTCAAAAGGATTTTTTTTATCGGCGTCACTCCGTGTCCCAACGAACACAGATGGTATAAATAAATCTCTGGACTTGAAAACGTTGGGAAAAAACAAACCTAACCCATACATAGTACCCATACAAAAGCTGCTTTCTCCCATTACCTATGGAACAAAAATAAATTGCATAACCCGGTCATTAACAAACTAACAAAGCCTCGTTATGTCCCCAGCCGTGCCCGATCGGGCACGGTGCGTTGTTGTTTTGATTGTGTCTGTAATTACGGGTATCTAAGTGCTACGCTACCGTTATTAAAGAGGTCTAAAACAGCGCGAGATGATAGTCCTAGTAAAATATCATTAATTGATATCTTTAGCCCAGGAGCACTAATACATTTTTTATTTAGGAACAGTAATGAACTTTTCCCGCAGGCTTAAACTACAAGGATGGCAATGTAGGCATACATTATAAAGAGCCGTAAAAAAGCAACACATAACGAATTCTTGCGAGGCCACAACAATGAAAGCGGAGGCGGAGCAACCGGAGGATCCATTATCATTAAATTCAAACATGGAAATAGTCCATTTGATCGGAGATGGAAGCTCTTGTTTATGGCCATCGCGCACCAAGTAAACGCCATATTTTTCCTGACGTTCGACCAACACATGATAAGAAGATATCTGGATAAATATGTTGAAGGAAGCCAGAAACGCTGGAAACCTGCCGATTACCACAAACCAAGGAAACGCAGATGAGCAAAGGAAAAAATATATCGAACAACAATACAAAGCTGGCGTCTGGGGTGGCGAAGATACCATCATTGCAGCAGCCGAGTAACGTAACAGTTTACAGGACACAGTACTGGAGAAAAAAATATCAGACTGTAAAATATTGCTGCGGATATTATTATTCTGAACCACAAGAGGGAGAAAAACAAAAAAAAAAACACTGTGTAATAAATATGCTGAAATTCAACGAGAAATCAATGCAAAAATCCGAGCTTGAATTCAACCACAGGAATTACGAATATAGCCGACTCCAAAGTGAGGAAAAAAGCCAACCTCAGGTATGAATTCTACAAAACGAGAAAAATCCACAACTAGTCCCATGGGATTCCCATAAGATTATCATGAAATCAGTAGCGGCAAAGTTTCTTTTAAGCAGGCCAATCAGATCCAGAGAACATAGAATCGTCCTCGCAAAACTGCAAAAAGCCAAGTTTATCAGAAACTGCTACCCAAGAGAAGCATTTGCAATCAACAACACAATCTGCAAAATATAAGTAATAAAGTAGAGGAGAAAAAATGCGAAATATTTTTTAGAAACCTATGCAGAACTCATCCATCACAACGAATGAGAACCACATACGATTTATACAGAAGACATAAAATGAACATGAAGCGCAACAACAAACAACGTTTTATACCCATGTCAAGGTAGGAGGAAGAGATTTAATATAAAAAAAGTCAGCAGGCCCACACATAGAACTCCTACGCAATGAGAACCCATCAGACGTAAAAGAAGAACTATCAGAAGAGGAAATAAGTGATATCATTAAAAGCATGAGCAACGGCAAAGCACCAGGTACTGACAAGGTGGTGTCCAAGCTGTTCAAAGCCTTTCCAACAGAAATGCTAACGGAAATTATAAAACACAGGCAGGCAGTATGGGTAAGCAATTATATACCGATGTTTTGAAACAAATTCCAGTGCCTAAAAAAGCAAAGCCATACGGAATTAGTGACTACAGAAAGTTATCTATGTGTAACGTGGGATATATGCGAGCTTTCTTCTAAGCAAACTGGATGCTTCAATAAAAGAACTAGGAAACTACTAATCAGCCTTTCTTCGCAATAGATCGACCGGCGACCATATGTACTAGTACTACACACTTAGGAGAATTCTTGACGAGGAACGGAGAGCAGGCTCAAAAACCAATGTGTTGGCGTTAGACATCGAAAAAGCTTGGACTCAAACTCTCACAGAGACATTTTAGTTACGAGTACTAGAACTAACAAATAGAATTGTTAAGGCATGCATGAATGAATTCACCTGGATAAAATGGTTTGGACAGCAAACGGAATCGACGCACAAAGACCAGGGAGTCAAACAGTGATGTCCGCTATCCCCACGACTATTCACCAAAGTAATGAACAACATTCTCAGAACATTAGAAGAAAAATTAGAATGCCTTCATCTAGACCAGGACTATGAGATTCAACTCCCTATTATACTGTCTTTTGCAGATGACTTGATAATAGTAAAAATAATCTCAGTGAACCGGATGAAATAGTCACCAAAATCAAACCGTTACTGGAATCAGTCGGACTCCACGTTAATGAAACGAAAACAAAACTAGTAATCAGAAACCCACACAGCTCCAAAACCCTAAGTCTTATTATAATTGAAGGAACCAGTATTCAACCGGTAGACGAAATTAAGTAGCTAGGCACGTATGTATCATCGACACTTAATAGAAACAACACAGTTAACGCCAGATGTAAACAAGCGATGCGTAACTCTAAGGCCTTCATATACTTCATTAAAAACACGAAAATGGAGTGGAAGATCGCGCATCTTATCTATTAATGGTTAAAGAACCTGCAATGACATACGATCTTAAAGCAGCGGCACTCATAAAAGCAAACCGATCGAAACTCAGAAGACACGAAAGACCCATTCTTAAAGATATGATAAAGAGTATGCGAAACCCCCCGAACAAAAAACACGCGAAATTCTTATGGGAAAAACAATTAGGTACCAAAATAATTAAATGCCTACGGTTATGCTACTACGGGCACATCCTCCGACGACCAGAGCCTCACTTTCTACACGCAGCTATTAGATACAAGGCGAAACGGTTAAAAGTAGGAAGACCAATATATACATACATGGAACGAGTCACTCCAACAAGACATGGAATATTCCAATAAAAGCAAAGAAGAATGGATTCAGTTAGCAGCAGATAGAAAAAAAAAATCAGCTACCCAGGAAATATATCTTAGCGAAACATTTACTGACAGTGAAACAAATACTACTGACGATGAAACATATACGCGAACAATAATATTTTCAAATATAAGCTGTGTCAAATCGAATGGAATCGCAACCACCAGAAACGAACATGACTCTCCAATGATAGAAGAGACCAATCAAACGAAGGTCAAAACACCAAAGCTCATTCCTATGGATTATACCTGTCTTTACCACTATTCCTATATTGGCTCTAGGCTGCATAGTCGGCTGATTGTGCCCGACTGGCTGCGGTTGGTCGGGCTTCCTTTCCCATCCCAGAGCATGTATTTCCTTACAAAATAGTGCCCCCTGGTGTATCCGGCTTGTCCGGGTCAGGCTTGCTCCTGGCTGGGTGTGGTGCTCAATCATCATCATTATCAGGAATTTCTCAGTAGCAGCCATGGAGTCAGGATTTGTGCCCGGTTGATGGCAATAGGCTCGGCCCCTGTTACATGGGATTTCCACAGAACTGGCGAAATGTGGGTGTACTGTACTGTTAGGTGCATTGCTGCCTATACCTTCGGGGATTAAAGGCGTGATGTTATGATGGATAAGTCATAATAAATTAGATCCACGCAGATTAATATCTAAGATGATTTTGAGGAAAGAACCGTACACATTTGAGGGGACCTGGGGGTCTAAAATGGCCGCTTTAGCAGAATCGTAATATGAATCACGTTAAAAATTCTTAAAATGGACTTTATGACCATAACCATAAAGTCCATTTTAATTTTTTAACGTGATTCATGCTAAGATTCTGCGTGGATTCTGCTAAAGCGGCCATTTTAGACCCGCTGGCTATCCATTGCAAACATTTGACAGTTATCGTGTACGTCGACTCATCAACAATACAATAGGGTAGATGACAAACAAAAAATTAACGTCAGAAAGATTTGCAAAAAATATTGTACACAGTTTTTTTTTATTTTTTCATGTAATCTAAAAATGAAGACGATACAGTGCGTCGAAAACTCATGTGACATCACATTTGAGTACAGTTTTTACCGGAAAGTGACGTCACAAGCCTCTCTTTATCTTTGACGCGTTTTATCTTCGTCAATTTTATTAATTTGATAAAACAAAAAACATGTATCCAATATTTTTCGATAATCTAATGGACAGACTAAACAGAATCTTATTTTATTAGTCAGGATCATCCCTAAAAAAAACATTGTTGTGTTCAACTTGTAACCCGCATAAAGTACCGAAACTGTCAGACATTAGTTAAAAACTAAGTAAAAAGAAAGAAAGAAAATGGTCATATTAATGTCGTAGGCAATTCGTATGTATGACGCGCCATTATTATGTATGGCGCGCCGTTATTATGTATGGTTGAAAAACGCCGCCGTTATGTAATACGGCGTCCTCACGTTCAGCTGGATTACAATTCGGCTGAAATCAAGTACGCCGCATTGAATGAGCTCTTCGCGTTCGTCAAAGCGGCGTAATAACGTGCCGCCGTTATACAAACGGACGCATCGTCGATACCGCTTTGAAAGTTTTAGTTCCATTTATCACCGCAAGTGGCGCTGCATGATCATAACAAGAAACATGGCGTCACAATCGACAACCATGTCAATGAAATGGCCGCTTTTCCTGCTTTTCAATTTTTTTTTTTATTTCGAATTTTTTTCATTAGTTTTTTTACCTAGGTACATGTTGAGAATTACGTGGCAGGGATTTCTAAAAGGGGGGTGAATTTTTCATTATTTTTGCGATAGGACGCACCGTCTTCGAGATATAAGCAAATTTAGAACCTGCTACGACTCCATGACGCGCGCTCGCTACTACTCGCATTTCACATTACACATCCACTTTTTGTCACAAATGTCGTAGTTGCTCCACCGGCCTTCGCCCTACACTCCTCATGCCAGCTAGCAAGACTTTTAGGACAATTTTAGTAGGTTATTTGAGGTATCGGAATTGCTGACAATACGGCTAAACGTTGGACGCCGCTTATCGAACGTATCGCCCCGCCACAATCCGGCTGAACGTGAGGGCGCCGTATTACATAACGACGGCGTTTTTCAATCCGGCGCACCATTATGTGAAACGGCGTGTTATACGAATTGGCTGCGACATTTATACAAGCAAATTTTGTTGGGTACATAATCTTCTAAAGCGTCACGTTTCAGAAATATGAGCTATCAAAGCTAAAGTCCATTCATGGTGGTCCATTTACACATTCATTATGTCTGAGACAGCAACGTTAGCTACGTTTTCGAATATATATAGCGTTGTGATCGCTACCAGTACAACTTTGATAGCTTAAATCTCGGAAACGTGACGCTTTAAAAGATTTTGTGTCAGAAAAAACTTGTTTGTATTGATGCCATCGATAGATATACGTTTTATGCGTGTCTGATCAAATCAAAGTTGTATTGAAGATGCTATCAGTGAATGGATTTTAACTTTTAATAGCTCATCAATCGGAAACGTGACATTTTATCTCATACAAAACTTGTTTGTATTGATACCAGCTATCTATTAATATAGGCTACATGCGAGGCCGCAACTTTGAAAAAAAAAATTAAATGGCGGAAGTTAGACTGGCCACAAAATTCAAACCCCTTTCAGTTTGTTACCAGAGATACCTTCTTTGGCCATTTTGTCTAAAAATCCTTGAGGTTTAGAAAGCACCGGCTTTTTTAACTCACTTTTTCCTGAGACTTCGCTCGCATTATGGTCTAAAACTATCCCACGGGAACGTCCTGCAAATAGCCTTTGACACTCGCCGAGCACATAATTTAAAAAAAAATAAAGAATTTTCGTAATCGGATCAGTAGTTCCGAAGATTACCCTCTACATCTAAACTTGCAAACACGCAAACATAGAATACAAACTTTACGCCATCATCATAACATTAGTATTGAAGCTGAACAAAATTTTAACAATCTCAGTAAACAAGCAAAGTTCTTTGTTTATAAAATGAAAATATAAAAAAAAACTTTTCAGATCAAAATATAGTAGTCGGTGTACAATCTCCGGAATATAATTTACGTAGAACACGTGACCGCGCGCAGCAAAGTCATCGGTCCAGTCAGTCAGTCATCGTCCTCACTCTGGGATGGCCCGTTCGTTACTGAAGGGAACGGTTGAAAAGGATAGCGCTATTACTACCGCGTGCAAAACAAGGGATAGAAAGAGTGCGTGCTCGCTTAGAATAAAATAACGTAAGCGCCAAATCACGTATTGCTAATTACGAGAAAACCAAGTAGAAAAATAAAAAAATAAGTCAACACGATTTAAGATAATATTGTTACCTATCTATTAGGCTAAAAATCATCATTAAATTCCTTAGGGTTTCAGAGATCCAACTCAAAATAAGTGCAAAACGAGTTTTTTTTTGTATTTTTTTTTCTATCCAATCGTGTTTTCGCTTCAACAGATTTAATGATTATAAGTCCAAGTTTAATGGTGTCCAAATAGCGAACTCTTAGGTCTTATAGATACCGAGATCTAGATCGCCCAATATCACCAAAACAGCAAATACAGGCTCTTAAAGCGTGCGGGATGTGTTTGTGCTGATTTGTTGCGTTCTGTATTCGTTTTGCAGATGATTACTACTTCAGTAACATAACATCATAACTGCAGCATGTATTCCCGGAAAGGTTAAGACGGGACAGAGCGTGCCAGGAATTTGAAAATTAAGTATTTTTTTAAACTATTGCTGTCGCGCTGCCTCAAGCCTGCTCCTCTAGGGTTCGATAGGGACAGATACAGCTCAGACCGCATATAATTATCACAAAAATTTTGACGAGATCAATGTTTCGTACTTATTCCCTTTTATCTCCTCGAAAACTGAGCCGATCCAATTATTTTTGACATAATTTTTTTAAGAAAGAGTTTGCCTAGATTCCTATCAATTTCTTTTATGTTAAAAATATTTCGAATTTGTCAGGTAGTTCTCTAATCACGGCCGTAAAACTGGGGCTTTTTTGTCAAAGGAGGCTCATTTTTTCTTATTATTTGATGAAAAAAAAGAAATTACCACGTGTCTACAGCAGACCTTGATTTTATGAAAAACAAAAATGATTGCTCTAGGCATTATTCAGGAAGAAAAAGGGGAATACGAAACGCTGATTGTGTCAAAATGTGTATGGAGAATCCCCCTATTAAGCAAAGACTTCGTCAGTTATGTCCACCACGAAGTTGATAAAGCCCCTTGTCTCCGCAGGGATAATTTACACATAATATATATTTACAAGTTATTTACATTATCTACTTCTCGGAACCATTGTTATTCAGTCTTTTTCATTAAATTTACTTTTTAATTGATCGTTCAGTTCCACGTTCCTAAGGTTCCCTTGAACAGCTAGTTATTTTTGAACAAAATCGTAAAACGCTAATATTATAAAATACAATTAAAACGTTACGTAGTTTGATTAAATTTACACATGAAAATGTTAAGTACATAATTATGCTAACAGACAGGTTTATCAGAATACAGTCGAAATCAAGCGATGGGCGAGTCGAGTTGTCTGATTCGAATAACTCGAATCAGGGGTCCAAACGAGTTGATGCGAATTGAGATCATTCGCAACTCGAATCAACTCGCATACCTAACTCGGCCGGACAAGTGAGCGGATAACAAATGACGCGCTATGCGAGTTATGCGAGTGCGAGTGCACGCGAATCAATGATTCGCCAACTCGAAACTGAAACTCGACTCGACGAATATTGTTTTGATTCGTATTCCGGCGCCGTCGCCATCGGCACACCTCAGTTTGGTTCGGGCCGTCGTCGTTGGCACTCTAGCAAGGTGTGAGAGAGAAAGCAAGTAAATTTAATGCGTAAAAGTGATTAGGAGAATAAAAATACGAATACGGTGAACTCGACTCGACTCGCCGATCCGTTTGACTGCTGCCGCGAAGCAGCTCCGATCCGGTTGATGCGAGTCGAGTCAACTCGAGTTGCGATTCGATTGAGCGGCCGAGTCAACTCGAGTTATCCGAGTTGCAAAAATTCGACTCGTAACATCGCTCGAAATGTTCAAATATAGTTTTAAGGTAAGTAAAATAACATTGAACAAGTGATAGTAACACAATGCAGTGGTGTTCTGCAAAGTTGCTTATTTAATCGTAATAAAATAGAAATATTTTTAGCTGAAGCAACATATTCTCGTGGAATCTTATCATACAATTATCATGTATCATACCCTGAGCAAAATTATTTGTTAGCAAATTGACATCTTACGTCAATATTATGTCATCAACTGTCAGACTTAATAATAACATAGGGCTCAGAAGGGCGTATTAAATATGATGCTCTGTGCAGAAAGCAATACTCCTCGATACGGCTCGCGTTGTGACGAGGTTCCTGTCTCTGAAGGCGTAACCGGTAGGTTGTCAAAAAAAATGTGTTTAGAGATAAATAAGCAAAATATACAACACTATAACTTATAATAAAATATATAATTTAATATTTCTAAAAATAAATTAGACCCCTAAAATCCCTGACTTCTAAAATATTTATGTCCTTGTATAGGAACCAGTTGTTATTTGAATTAACCTCCCGACCTATGTTGGCATTCAATTTGCTAAACAAATAATTTCCTTGACTATAATAATATATAATTATTTGCACTTAATTAATTTCTTGAATAAACAAGGGGAGACATGTTCAGCAAATAGTAAACAATTATCATAAACAAATACAGGTTAATGTCGTGCAATTACCAAGAAACGCCTCATCGCACCGTTTGGCTTATATCAGACGCTTCACTCGACTCAATGTTTTTTTTTGTATCATTTCGACCGCACAACGACGCACGCCGCCAAAACTATACTACTATATAGGAATGAACGCATCTGCTTATTTAAAATTAATTATTCGAAATTTCAAATGGAAGGTAATGTCGAAAATTTTATGTTCAGATATTTTATCGGGACCAATTTTGTGGGTACATAAATAAATGAACAAAAAGTGAAGCGTCTAATAGAAGATTTAGCCTTCCAATATTCAAAACTTTACTATAACATCTAGATTTCATGAGTTCAAAAATAATTTAATTCACGATAGCTAAGCACAACAATAACAATTATTATTTCGTTCACTGCCGTTCTTCCGTTAACATTTCACATTTCGTATAAAAATCCTAAAAACAGATTAATCTGCATTTATTCGTTCGTAATATCAACGCTAATTCACTCATTGGTTCACCTAACACATTGTCCATTAGGCTTATTAGTAATTTCACATTTAAAGCTTTATATAATCCCCGTAATGGCTACCGCACGCACGTAAATATGGCACGAGAAATTTTGGTAAACTTAGGGCGAATTACGCGACTGAAATTGAAAGCGATCACGACCAATCAAGCTACACAAAACCCGCCAATCTATATAAAGCGAGGGGTGTATTCCCGCTGACCCCACTGCTTTGCCCCACTGGTGGGGTCGACGGGAAAAAGCAAAACCGTCGGCGTCGTTTCATTGGCCCCACTACCCTGCCCGACTGATTACCTTGAGATCAAGGATCTTGAGAAAAATAAAGGAATGTAATTTACCTTAATGATGTCAGTGGGAATTAAAAGACATTCTGATCCATACATTACGACAGCTCATAACACGGTCTTGTATATATATTCCCATAAAAGTACCAGGCTGGCATGAGCTTAAAGTGGTATGCATTTTAATAATTCTGGGTATAGGTGCGGTCTTCTAGTAATAAATACCTTCTTAGATTCATGCCCGCTGAGTACTGTTCGTAAGGTTACTGCCCGTAACTAGCACAAATGTAACTAACACTACTCGATCCCCAAAAATACAGTGGGGTCAACGGGAATAATTGCTGATTATTTTAATCTATTCCCGCTGACCCCACCAGTGGGGTTACGGGCGGTGGGGTCAACGGGAACACAAGCGAGGCCATGTTATACTGGCAATGTATAGCTTGATGTGTCGCCATGTGGAGTTATTAACCTCGTTCAAGAGTTGTCACTGTCATTAACATAGCGATAAATATTATTATTTTGGTTTTAGAATCCAGTGCTAAATTCATGGTAACAGTTCGTCCGCGCTTACGGTTGCTGAAGCGGACTTGGCTCGACATTGGCTTACGAGCGGCGCTCACCACCTCTCCGCGCGGTGCACTCTCCACAAAATCTTCGGCGGACGAGCTATGTTCTACTTTCTTATAAAACCTTAGCTCAACTGTAATCTCTTTACTTAAACAGTGGCGATCTTATCGCTGTAATACTCATGCAGCACTCGACAGCGCTCGTGTTCAGCGCAGCGGAGTCGGGGGGGTGGGTGTCAGGCGGGGCCCCTCACCACCTTCGGGACCTCCAGGCGAGAGGGGACGGCCGTCAGCGAGGTCTCGGCGAAGCGCACCCCCAGCCGGGTCCGGACTTTGTTGTTCTGTTGACAAATGTTACGGTTAGGTTTTTGAAGTGAAAACTTCTTTAGGCGCGTTGAGCACTTTTTGGGTGAACAAAAATCAGAGAACTCGCGTCATCGTCACTGAACGCTTTCATAAAACGATTAGTCAAAACCAACCTTAGACAATTAAGAGGACTATTTAAATTTTTCTTATTTATGAGTGTTTTAAGAGTCTAGCACTCAAATACAAGAAAAATTTAGAATTTTAATATGAGCGCTCCCTAGACATAATCAAACTTTCTCGGGCATATATATATTTTTTTTAATTTTGTGGCCATATTAAACCATAATCACAAATCTAAACTTAGATTTTTGATGTGTGA
This sequence comes from Xestia xanthographa, assembly GCA_905147715.2. Lineage (NCBI taxonomy): Eukaryota > Metazoa > Arthropoda > Insecta > Lepidoptera > Noctuidae > Xestia > Xestia xanthographa. Next base: position 3,391,382 of record LR990661.1, on the reverse strand, counting down.
TTATGGTTAGCTCTCTGATAAAGTTTATTTTGGATTGATTCTATTCAAACTTAGTTTTCACTACTATCGGCAGCCCCCAAAGTTTTTCACAAAAGTGAATCGTCTGTCTTGTATGGACATGCGATGAGGAGAGATAAAACACTTGTGGCTTATAAAGTTATGAATACATAAATGACGTTGGCTTAGTAGACATTGGACTTATTCGCAAAATGACCTGCAGTCGTTTTTGGACTTATTCGCAATATGCCTCATTCTGAAAATGCCCTATTCGTGAAATAACCTATTCTACTTTGGACTCATTCGCAGAAAGACTTGTTCTTAAAAAGGCCTATTCTCGGTATGCCCTATTTTTTTTCTAAGAGTTCGTTAATGATAGGATGTGTGGTTTTACGTGAATGGATAAAATTAGAAATGAGTGGAGTGGAAGTTTGAAAGTGGCGCTGGTGAATGAAAAGTTGTGTAGTAGTCGATTATCGTGGTATGGGCATGTGATGCGGAGGGATGAGGAAAATGTCGTGAGGAAAGTTTTGAGTATAAATGTGGATGGGTATATGAGTAGAGAAAGACCATAGAAACGATGTATGTACTATATAAAGAATGATATGGGAAGAAAATAAATGTCTGATGAGATGACGAGTAATAGAGATATGAATGAAGACCAAAGAGAAAATAGAGGTTATGTAAAGGATGATAACAAACTCAAAACTCAAGGCATTCATTTTAAATAGACCTTTTCAGGCACTTTTGCATTATCTGAAACTAACAAAAAACTGACGCTACAGCCAGACACAAGGCACAATAACTATAAAAGTGCTACAGTTGAAGACACAGAATGGGTATGAAACTACATGGACACTCTTTTAAATTCAAAGTTGTTTGTACCCATCATTCATAATAGGCTAGTTTCCACCGTCAATAAATTGCAAATCTATTTAGTCCGTCAGTTAGAGTATTGGAAAATAATGGACACGTATTTTTTTATGAATATTGACAAAGATAAAAAAAAACATCAGATCTCGCAAGTGGGGGCTCGTGACGTCAGAACGCACTAAAAATTATACCACGGCGTGACGTATTAAAAAATTTAAAATCGTCGTATCTTTGTCAATTTTAGTTTACGTAACAAAAGAAAAAATACGGGTCAAATATTTTTTGATAATCTAACTGACGGACTTATTAGATTTTTTTTTGTCATCTACCTTATCGTTTCATCAGTAGACCAACGAGGCAGTCTCAAAACGGTGATGGTAAACATAGTCAGAGGAAACTGACATGTCCTAGATAGAATCACAAATTCCGATGAATTTGCGACTCTATCTAGGACATGTCAGTTTACGTATGGGACTCACAATTAGTTCTTCAACTGCGAGCGATCTCGCAGTTGAAGAACTAATTGTGAGTCCCGCTAAATGTGAATGTTTATTAGCTATATCTATGCATATGCATATACAGGTAACATATAATTGTATGTGGCGTGATTCCGATTGTCAAACAATTATAAACTGTTCTGGAGTATGTAGCGCATGTCCCAACTCGCTTTACTCATTGAATGCGCCATGAAATTCGCCGCATCGCAGTGCGCTATCAATTATGACAAATTAGCGCTCCAATTCACGGTTGGTGTATAACCATGAATATGAAATCGAAACTGATAGTCATGCATTATTCTGTGCCCAGAACCGAAATTTCGAAATGCAGTTTCATACGAGATCCATTTTTGAGCGTAGCTAAAAGATTTGGATGTCAATGAAAAAGCATTCCTTGCCCGTGGTACAGTTGGCTAGGTCCGGTTGACTGGACCATGGTTAAAAAATTTAACAGTGTTACAGTTGACCGGACCAGGGTTATTTTTTTTTAAATATAGTACTTTAATAAAATTGTGGACGGAATGTACAGTTAAAATGAAAAGTGTAAGGTGAAGGGAAACATCGGCATCGTGAGGAAACCGGAATGTCCTGGAACCAAAAAAATTAAAGACATGTGATATCTACCTCGACCGCGTTGTGGATTACGGCTCGCTTTCTTACAGATAGCTTGTGTCTCAGCAGTGGTAACCTTTTTATGATTATGCTAAAGTAACAGGTTCAAAGGGTGAACAAATCCTACTTCGTACTAATATTATAAGTGTGAAAGTTTGTGAGGATGGACGGATGTTTGTTACTCTTTCACGCAAAAACTACCGAACGGATTTGGATGAAATTTAGCACACAGATAGTTTATAACCTGGATTAACACATACAATACTTTTTATCTAGGTACTATGATCCTATGGGACAATTACCGAACTCCAAGGCATAAGCTGGACTAGCTTATGCCCTCGGCTTCGCCTTACAGACAAGACATTTTCACATTCACTTTAAAGACAAGTGATACCGCTCGTCCAGCCATAAAATACTACAGGTCTTAGGGATTTCATTCTTTAAAACTAGACAAAGTAACGAATGGACGACAAATATTTTAGTTATTAATCCTTTATGTAGGTATTGTCCTGACGACAAATACCGAGTTACGATAATGGATCTTGTGAACTTCCACCATCCACATGACCCATATCAGAACCGGCAGACGATAGACTAACCGGCAACTGGTTCTCATATTTGAGCAGTTTGCACCATTTTTGTCTCGATGGATAGGTACCCTTACGACATATACTGCAGTATACGTATCGGTGTGGAGACTTTGATACACTTAATTTCGCTGACATGTCATTTTGACATTTCTATACAAGTTTTATATCTCGCAAAGATGTATAAGGTATTAAAAGGAGGTGGAGTTAAATAACATAAAAAAAAAACAAATAAACTTCATAATCTTTTAACATTAGATGTATAGCATAATATATACATTGATAACTAAAAGCTAGAAAAACCTTTAAAAGTCACGTCCGGCACTGGATCTCATGAGTAAGTAATGGATCATCGAAGACAGAGGAATCGGTATACGGGAGTAGGTAAACGTTCCTTCCACAGGACGGTTCCATTACTGTCGCGAACGGTGACATTCCTACGTGTAGGTGCTACTGATTGAGTGAAGCTTTGCCATAGTTATGAGTTTTTTTTTTGTGGTAAAAAATCGGCTATACATTACTTAACTAGGTTTTGGTTGGAAGTTATCCTAAGGGAACGTTTTAAATAAATTGTGACACTTGGGAAACTTGGATAGCTTCCTATTAGTGATAAATTTCGAAAATTCTTTCACTAATAGGCTTGTAAACTGAAAAAATGTAATTGGTCTGTCAGTTAGATTATCAAAAAAAAATGAACCGTATTTTTTCTTTTGTTACACCAAATTGACGATGATACGACGCTTTGAAAATTCTTAATACGTCACGTCGTGCTATAATTTTTAGTGCGTTTTGACGTCACGAGCCGACTCCCGAGTTTTGATGCGTTTTATCTTTGTAAATATTCATTGACTTACAAAAACAAAAAAAAACGTGTCCATTATTTTCCAATACTTTAACTGACGAACTAAATAGATTTGCAATTTATTGATGGTGGAAACTAGCCTAATGTCACTCAAATCTAGTTCCAAACGCCCACCTCAAAGCGAATTCAAATTGCTTTCGTAGTGGAGCGATATCGATACAGAGATTGGTCTACCACCTCTATTCAGTTTCTGAAACTAGCCTATTGAAAGCCTGATATTATGATGTATTGAACACGTACTAACTGTTTGTGCGTCGTAGATGTCCCTTCAAACTTGTAAATGACATGTTTTTTAGCCTTAAATGACCACGGGTGCCGTCGTTTGAATGACCCCTACTAAGCCCCCACCCACCCTAAACCCTACCCTATTACTAAGCATCCGCTGTCCGTCTGTCTGTCTGACAGCAAGCTGTCTGTCTCATGATCCGTAATAGGCAGACAGTTGAAATTTTCACAAAATGTGTATTTCTGTGGCCGCTATACCAACAAATAATAAAAATAAATTAAAAACCGGCCAAGTGCGAGTCGGACTCGCGCACGAAGGGTTCCGTACCATTATTATCAAAAAAAGGGCAAAAAAATCACGTTTGTTGTATGGGAGCCCCCCTTAAATATTAATTTTATTCTGTTTTTAGTATTTGTTGTTATAGCGGCAACAGAAATACATCATCTGTGAAAATTTCAACTGTCTAACTGTCTCGGTTCATGAGATACAGCCTGGGGACAGACAGACGGACAGACGGACAGACGGACAGACGGACAGACGGACAGACGGACAGACAGCGAAGTCTTAGTAATAGGGTTCCGTTTTTACCCTTTGGGTACGGAACCCTAAAAATTAAAGGGGACCCTTCATTCGCGAGTCCGACTAGGTCAGTTTTTTGTTTGCGATCGATTCGGAAAGCTCTCAAAATTGACGGCTTGAGAACCCCCAATCTAGACTAAGCTTCGTGAAGTCTATCTAGATTGATCTAAGAGATCTACCTTAATTAATAGTTATCTAGGTAACAGTTTCGTCTCAAGTCTAATCTTAGGAAGGCCTATTGCCAAGAATAACAAATATATTTGTCCGTAATTTATGGAGATCGTGTGAGGCATGTGAGCGACTTCTGTTCGTAGGTGTTACTTGTTAATTGAAGAATAACATAATGTTGGAAATGTTTCTTGTTGGTCTATCAAGATATGTGGGTGTAAGTTGTTGGTCTATTAAGATATGTGGGTGTAAGTTGTTAGTCTATTAAGTTGTGTAGGTGTACGGAAATACACGAGCGTCTTAATCAATTAGTAATCAGGGTTCGGTAATGGATCGTTATTGCTGTAGGTTCTTTGTGTGTACATCTTGGTTGGTTTGTTAGTGTTTGTTATTGCACGTGTAGAAAAAGCAGTTATAATTAGCATGGCATAACATGGCATGCTAATTGTTAGAAAGCCACAACAGGTGGCTTTATCAGCTCGCGGGCCGCATTGCCCTTCCTACACGGATTTTAATAACACTCTAGTGGTAGGGCATAAAAGACTACGTGGAGTCGGTTTGGCAGCGATTAATTTGTCACAAAATTTGTGCTTATAAAAACCAAAATTCATTTATAATCTGTTTTTTTTTTTAGAAATGTTACACTGTATTTATTCCAAGCGTTGTTTTATAAGATAAAATGAAAAAATATTAAATAAATTGTTTGTCAAATAATACGTTATTTAATAAAAGTTTATCGGATAATTATTTTGCTAAGTGAACTATTTGGTAAACTTGTTGTTGTATAATGATGAAATGACAAATAATGTTGTTGCCAGTCATTGCTTATCAAGTGAAAGTTTTTGAAATATATTTTGGTGAACTGACCGGTCACCTACATCCTAACATAACTGGCAAAATGGGGGTACTATTAGGTGAACCCTTTTACTAAATTAAATGCCTATGCGTTAAATCCTTCGACGACGTATTTGATCAGAATAGAATTTCAGTTTTGGTAAATGATGCGACAGCGCGTTTCTCGTTCAAATGAATAGAATGAATTAGCCTGAATTAGCACGCTTTTTCATAGAATAGCACTCTATAAAGCGCATTTTATTTGTTGCCTGCTTAAATAACGTGTTTGACCGTTTAATCAAATTATTAAAAAATAAACTGACCCGAACAGAATCTATTTAAATTGGGAGACGATGTATCCATAATTTAGACCACTTCCACACACCAGTATGTGTGAAAGTTTTTATATTTATTTATTTATTTAGGAAAAACAAACAGTAACATATTACAGGTTTCTAATAAGGATTACATACTAAACTATTATAAATATGCTACCCACTACGTTTTCCACAGATTACTATAAATAATTATACAACAAATTATCTGTGTTTACATCGTCACTTCGTTGAAAAAGGCATTTTTCTGGTAATTCCACTCCAGATAACCTATACTAGAAGTTTTCAAATGTTAAAAGTTGAAAAACATCGGATCAGAACACTCGTTCCAAAAGTCGATTTCGATTAAAAAGTTGGTTCGTTTACACCGAGATCTCGCTTCAAGTGTTGACATTGAAATATAACACCAAACTTGCTGGATAGGATTGCTGAAATTAAACGAGAGAGTTTATCTCATAAAAGTCAAGCGCTGTTGTAAAACTGAAAAGTTTTTAAAACTGCCATTTTAACTTTTTTATACCACAATGTTTGTGAAACCTCCTGTTGCCCGTGTTATTAACATTTATTTTTATTTTTCACGGAACTCGGTGCTTTTATCTGAAGTATAAGTAAAATAAATAAACATCGCTGGACATTACACACATATGCGACGAGGCTTGTGTCGTGGATACCAGATAGTTGTTATACAATTAAATATATACTTAAATATATACATAGATCTTTTTTTTTTCTTTTTGTAAATACTTTTATACATCCAAGACTCGGAAACAAAATATATATCCTAAGTTACTGCTTATAACATCAGCTATACCAGTAAAAGTCTACTAAAGTCTACAGTCCAACCAGTATTTGACAGTTATGTTAGTTTCCATTTGATTGGGGATAAGCCTATTAACATGATATGTATTGTTAAGAATGTATAGCAAATATTTATAGGATTGTACAACTAAAAACGGAAAAATAAAAAACTTTTTTGCAAAAAATAACTCGTAAAATAATAGCTTCAGAAGTCGGTGACTTGTTTGTTTGATTCCGTTTTTTTGCCACCGACTTCTGAAGCTGAAGTTATTTTTCACTTTTTTGTTTTTTGAAGTCGGTTTTATTTTTTTCACAAAATTGTTTTTTTTTTAGATATTAATGCTTGTGATTTTGGTTACAAAACTTTATTTTAGTTTAAAATTAATCATGGTACACTCTGGTGTCGCTTGAGTGATAAAAATCTATTTATCTCTAAACAAATACACATACAATAGCATACGATTTTGTTGCAATATTAAGATCTTGAATTAAGACGAAGTAAGACAAGAGTTTTGACCTTGTGTGTCTCTTGCTTCGTACTGTACAATCACAAAATCCGTTGAAAGTCTTCAGTTACAAGTTTTCTAATTCGTCTGTATCCAATCTAGATTTTCGCTCAAGGAGAAGTCGGGGTCGAATCCTAATGAGAGTTTCTTGACTTTCAAGGAATTTGTTACAATTTAATTGTTCTTTTTTACAAAGTAATTTTTTTTGCCAAGTAATCATGTATTGTTTCTGTTATTGGCTAAAAGAGTAGTAGTGCGAGATCCCAGGGCCGCAAAACGTTACTTATTTTCTGATTAACAAAATGTATCTGATCTCTCTCGTGGATCCTCTCCTGCAAAGCTCGTTAACAAAATTAGGTTTGATGTAAGAAAACCCAATTCTGGGTTAAGGTCGCCTTTGTACGTAAGCTATTTTATTGTAATATATGTATAAATTTCTTATTTTGTGTGCGTTAAAGAATAAGAAGTAATAATACGATATACTGAAAATATATATTTTTTTCCTAAAGCCTGATTTTTTAATACTTAAGTATGTTCTAAAGAAAATTGTTATTTTTTTTTTTATGAAAAAGGAATAGAAACGAGAATAGAGAAGAGAATGGTAGAGAATGCCTTGTGGCATTAAGTCCGCCTATGTACACCTATTGTACATGAAGTTTAAATAAATAAAAAGAGAAAAGTATCTATGTAGTATTTAAACTATCTGGTGTCCACGACACAATGCTCGTTGCTTAGTGTGGCACTAGATGGCGCTGTGTGTAATGTCCAGAGACATTTATTTATTAACACTGCCAGATGCTTTCCGTCAACGGAAATTTCTGCCAGGCTCATTAAAGCACGGAAATAATAAATGAAACATGAATTATAACTAGAAAGGTAGTGACTACCTAAGTGTGGAAAAAGAAGACATGCCCTGCCCTATAATCACCCCGAAATGTTCCCATTGCTGAGACACAGACCTCTCTATGAGAGGGAATGGGCTATAAATATAATCCACCACGCGCACCCAGTGCGGTTTGGTAGATGTCACATGTATTCGATTTTTGGCTATAGGACATGCCGGTTTCCTTCACCGTTTTGAGAGCAGTGGTGATGAAATAAATTGCACAAAGTAATGTGCTGGGTTGGGTACTTGGGTTCGAACCCACGACGTAACAACAATACGTAAGTTGGGGCTGTTACAAGTGCACTAACATGCTGCACCCACCAACAAATAAATTTGGTGAATTTGGTGAAGGCAGGAGAATGCTGATATTCGTCAAGAACAGAAACAATATCATCATCTGTCTAGCCTTTTCCTATGTTGGGGTCGGCTTCCAGTCTAACCGGGGCCCCGGGGTTGCGGGACTGTTCCGGGGTTGCGGGACTGTTGCGCGACTGTTCCGGGGTTGAGGGACTGTTCGAAAGAGATAGAGTGTCTCCCCCTCCCTCCTGCTTCGCCCAGGGCGGGAGGAGTTATTTGATGATTTCCCATCCGAAAAAAAGGGGGTAATCTTCGGAACTAACGATCCGACACTAACGAGAAGCTACATTATCCCCAAGTGTCATAGGGGACATTAAAACGTTCCCATGGGTTTATTACCGAACATAACGGGACCGAAGCTGCGATCAAAAGCTAGCAATGAATATTTACCTTAACGGATTTCATGAGCGGCGTCTCCAAGTTAATGTTCCTGTTCTTCATGGAACTTGATCCGGACCCATCGATACCTGTGCAGAGAATATTAAGTATTTAATAACACTTTGTGTGGGTGGCACGCAATGCAATGCAAGGGAACATTGCTGGCCACGCAGAGAATGATTGTAAGTACGTATTTCTTCAATGCAGTCACGGGCAATAATTATACTAGCTTATATATTTATTTAGTTTCGGACAACAATATTATTATTCATGTTGTTAGTGATAAAAAGTATCCTAGATGTTAATCCAGGTTATATATCTTTTACATAACTGTGAAGTGTATTTTAAGCGTAAAAAGTTTTCACGTTGTACAAAGAGCAGGCAAAAGGTAAATATTTTTAACAACATACCAAAGTGTGTTACCGTGAATAAATTCTTAGGACAAGATTCCGGGCAAACAGTCCTAATTTTGCTACGGCGGGCGTAGCCGTCGCTACGAAGTGGCTACGGTCGTCAGCTACGCGTCGTAGCAAATAGTAAATCCCACGCGTCCATTCATTGTATCCTTGAGCTTCGCCGTCGGATAAATATTTGAGTTCTATCGGTTTACAGGTTCTTTTGGCTGGATTGTTTACACTACGGGAATTGAACTTTGCGCCAAATTACAGTTGCTACAAAGCTAGATATTTTAGTCGAAATAGAAACTCTCTAACTTTCATGAGAGGTAATAAAAACTATTAGTTCAAGGCGACGTACGTTTGTATATGATTATTAATAATGTAGATATCCTCGAAGGGTTAGGAAATTAAAACCCAATAACACTTTGCCCGACCTGGGAATTAAACCCAGGACCTAATGCTCAGCAGTCTCGTTACCCTAATGCTTCACACTAAAACAGTTATCGATAAACTAAGTAAGAGTAGTGTAGGTACTCGCTAATCCCCGTAAAACTATCATGTTAAATCCTCGACTATTAGTATATTTAGTTAAGCAAACAACAGGAATACGGATTACTCTGCAAGTTAAGTTCTCGTTAGTCGAAAACGTTTATTAAGTTTATTAGTAAGCATTTAATCACTATCTATCTATCTATTTTGTACGCACAGCAACCAATAAAGCTAAACCAGTTTATGAAGATCTTACATTGTACCCGAAATCTACTTAAACATAACATAATATATACATACATAATATATGGATTATTATCGTTTTGAATTTGCTATTTTTATTATTTTGACATGTTTTTTTCCGATTGTTATGTTTGGATGGTACTGTTTCATTTTACAAAATTTCTTCACCATGTATATTGTTCTGAAATAAATGACTTATACAAAGCGGGGCCATTTAATATTGGAAAAGTATAACTTGATGTGTCGCCTAGTGTACTGCTAGAATCTAGATAATATTTGAACTATAATATTGGGATAACACGGTATTTAAACATCCCGCTGTTCAAGTGATCATTACGCTATGTTTGCATGACGTGAATTCCATTTTCCGCATTTAAATCCCCAATTAGTTCGTTATCCTGGCTAATCATACGGTTAGAACACATAACATAACATCACGCCTGTAATCCCCGAAGGGTTAGGCAGAGGTGTACCTAATAGTACACCCACATTTCGTCAGTTTTGTTTAAGTCCCATGTAATAGGGGGCGAGCCTATTGCTATCAACTGGGCGCAAATCCAGACTCCGTGGCTGCTACTGAGAAATTCTTAATGGAAAACCCAATAACACTTTGTCCGACCTGGGAATTGAACCCCGGACCTCATGTTGAGCCGTCGCGCTTGCGACCACTGAACCAACGAAGAAGTCAAGAGTCATACGGTTAGAACTAGATACTGAAAACGTTCCTATTGTTTGATTTAGACGTTATTATGAGGCATCGCTTCACAGCAGTCCACAAATAAGTTACGCTTGTGTATTTAGTATGAAGACGGGATCGTCCACTGCGACTTAAACGCGCAACCCCATCGCGGCGCACGGAAAGGCTACGGTAGTGGTTTACCAAAAACATGCGCGTCCGTTCTAAAAAAGCGTATCTCGAAACGTGCTGCGATACATGTACATAGTCGTGGATTAATATTCGTAAATAGTGTGTACCGCATGCACAGCGTGCATGGCGTTGACAGCATTAACTATGTGAGAGCCTTATTCAAGCAAGCTAAGCATTACGGCATGACGTCAATTTGACGCATAGCATGTCCGTGGCTTGCAATGGACACAATCACATACATTTTCTTGCAAAGCGAAGCTTAACACACGTGCGTGGCTTATCCGTGCGCCGTGGTGTGTATGCGCCTTTATTAGCAAAGGACGTGAAACGTAAATTCGAACGAAATCAAAAATACTACTATCCTGTTCGTATACATTTCGGTATGATCCTCATAAATATGAATATAATGTGAAATATTTAAAAACTTTGTGTGAAACTAAAATATTATCAATAACACTAAAAACGGAATATTTACTCAATTTTACTGTTTTGTTTCGAGTTCCTGATATTTCCGCCCTGTTGCAAGCACCATGATCACGGATAAACTGAAGTTATTGCGGATACAATATTATGAACAGTAGTTTCGCCAAACATGCTAACTAACATCGCTTCCGAGAAACTGTTTCTATTATAGTTAGGAAGCACCTAATTGGTTTAGGAAACTATTTTGAACTATAATGGTACATAATTGCTATCCAAATACGTTTATTTAATTTAGATTAGATTTGCTCTTTGCTAGATAGCAAAGAGCTAGTTAGAAATTCTAGCGCACGTCGCGCGTCGTAATCATGTTACGATTTATCATTACATCGTCTGCGTAAGCAAATAGGGAATTTGCATATCATTTTTTCTCCACTTAAATCAATAAAATACAGTACTATCAACCCAAGAAAAGTATTAAAAGTTCAGTTCAACTACTGCTTGTCGCACAAAAATAACTCCTGCAATTTTCTATGACAGTTCAAACGTCCGTAGCTGTCGCGGCCATGATGTGACGTCATTATCCACAATCTGCCTTGTTTACATCTAATTTTTTTTTGGCCTTTTTATAATAATTTTACTAATTGTATGTGCTCTATTAGTAGTAAAGTAAAAATTGGCATGTATTTAACGCGGCGACAAACTAATCTGATTAAGGGTTTTAAAAATAATTACAATGGGTAGCAAAAATAATACGTTGGCAGCTACAGTGAAGTAGCATTTTAAGTATAAAGTAGCAGCTTTATATAGCTTTGTTTAAATTTAAATTTGAAGTGATTTTTTGGTGTGGCAATTGAATTTATTGTTAGGCAACAACTTGACGGCGGATAAAAAGTAGAAAATAGGCTTTCATAAATTAAACAATGAGGTTGTTTATAAAATTAACTGAGATTTAGAACCTGCTACGACTCCATGACGCGCGCTCGCTTCGCTCGCATATTGAATAACACTCTTTGACTTCTGTCCCCAAAGTGCCGGGCCACCGCCGGCCTCCTTCGCCGGCCTACGGCCCGGTGCCCATGCCGCCCATAAATGATTACTTAAATGAAAATTTGAAATGTTAGCCGCCCAGTCATTATTTTTAATACCTCACCTATTATTTCATTGGCCCTGTTTAATATATTTGCTAACTTATAGTAGCAGCCATTATTTAGTTTTTATAGAACCTTGACTTTTGTAGCTCATTTAATATGATTGTGCTAAAAATATTTAATCGCTACCAAGTTATATTTTTTGTAACCAAGTAGTTAGTCGCATAATAAATTGTTATTCGCCTGAAATATAATTAGCCGTAAAAATTAAGTAAAAATTACAATAACAATATTACTTATAATAAAATTTTAGTGATACTTTAAGCACTTTTCAAATAAAAATATTTTTTGACACAATGAACTTTGACGTCAATACCGGTTATCGAGGACGATGCGTTTTGAGAGTGCGTTCCGTTTCACTAAAAATATGCTACATAAAACAGTAAATTTTAAATTAAGTGATGTATAGAGACTTAAACAAGTGTACCACAATGTTTGTAGGCGCCAATACAAGGCATTTTTCATAAATAAAAAGTGTTTTGTATTTCATGCATATTCTCTTTTATTTAAAGTGGGTGGAGTGTTTGTGAATGAAAACTTGCTTGGAGTAGGATACAGTATTTTTATTTACATTTTCCTTCGTAATATTACTTCTTACTACTTATAAATGCGAACGTACTGTGGGGATGTATGGGTGTTTGTTCCTCTTTCACGCAAACGGTAGAATGGATTTGGGTGAGATTTAGCACACAGATACTTTACGACCTGGATTAAGATTTAAAATACTTTTTATTCCAGTAGTAAGATGCCGTGGCATAATTACCGAATACGGCGCGGGCGCAGCTGCGGACATAAGCTAGTGCTCCATATGTTGAATTGACGACCCGAATGGCGCAGCGGTAGTGAGGCTGCCTTACGTTCTTAGGGATCTGGGTTTTAATCCCGGTCGGAGCAAATGTTTGTGTGATGAGCATGGACATTTTCTTTCCGAGGATGTTTGTATGTATAATAAGTATGTATTTACAAACAAAAAGTATGTAGTATATCAACTATCTGGTGTCCACGACACAAGCCTCGTTGCTTAGTGTGCACTAGATCCAGCAATATTTATTTATTTATATTTAGATAATCAGATCATGCCAGAACTACTTATGGTTACGTATAAGTGCAGTTAGTACATCTACGTTTTACAAGTTTTGTTTGAGTTGCTATTAACCAATACACCTGGTCGATCATTAGGCCGATTTTCAGCCGGTTCTGTGCCAAGCGATCTGGCCATAAATCAGCGATGGTAAATGCTGAATAGGATATGCCGATCAGTAGTGCTATTACGTATCTTTTTGATCTCCAGTGACTATCAAGCTTCGGTTGTACACCGAACTTTGATAACAACCGAGAATGGCAAAATATTGGTATTACATATTAAAATGGAAAATAAATGCTAGTGCTGCAAAGTCAGTACAGGTGACATTCACTCTTAAAATAGGAGACTGCCCACCTGTAAAGTTGGGCCAATGTACTCTACCCCACAGTGACCATGTCAGATATCTTGGCTTACACATTGATCGTAGACTAACCTGGAGGCCCCACATCAAATGTAAAAAGCAGGAGCTTCAGCTAAAGTGCAACAGCCTATACTGGATGCTAGGAAGGAACTCGAGACTCTCTTTGGACAACAAACTGCTTATATATAAAGTCATCCTAAAGCCCATTTGGACATATGGCTTGCAACTGTGGGGCAGTGCAAGCGATTCCAACATAAAAATACTTCAGCGCCAACAGAACATGATTCTAAGAACAATTGCAAAAGTACCATGGTACATAACCAACAATGAAGTTCACGAGCACCTTGAAATGAGAAGAGAACAATCAAAGAGGAAATTCGGAGTTTGGCAGCTAAATACAGAGAACGGTTAATCCACCACCCTAACGAACTTGCTCGCCAACTCACCATGGACCAGTATGTGAGACGACTAAAACGTCATCATATCCTAGAGCTAGAAGACCGGCAGTAGCTCTGGGCAGCAGATGAGTAGATGCTTCCAATGGGAAGCCACTCCGCATGACAGCATCACAGAACACATTTGATCATAGCCTTAGGGCTGATTGCAAATACAAGACAAAAAAAAAAATATTACACAGAGTGGATATCGTTTTACGGTGACTAACAGCCCGGGTACGGTGTAACGTCTTTCACGAAAGCCACTTCAAACTCAGTTGTCATCGATTTGATGTCCACTATGAATCGCAATATTAGAACAATCGATACGAAAGCGTCTGTCAAAATGAGTTACGGTGACTATCAGCCACGATGGGCACCGATGACGTCATATTTGATCGCGACTGGTCACACGTAATACGAAACTAACCTTTTGACAGTTATTTGATGGACACTGAGTCCAGTTACTATCATTTTGAGCTGGCAACAGAGATACGTAATAGGCCTACAGTACGAGCCGAAAAAAAACAGATATGCAAGGTTATTATTTCAGGCTGGTTTGGTTGCTTAAAAAATACCGCCGAAGCGGTTTGACGTGTGTAGTATCTCAAACTAATGAAATTTCTATGAAGTGACGAGCGACAAGCGACGTGTAAAAAAGTTATTGTTTACCTATCGTATCAGAAGCACCTGAGGAGTGACAGCAGGTCTTCTTCAGCAGCCTCCGCAGCAGACCCTTGATGTCCAGGGTATAGGACCCGTACACCAGAGGATTCATGCAGGAGTTGGAGACTGCCATCACGAAGAGTAGGTCTTGGACCCTCGGTGACACGCGAGCTGCTGATTCTCGGTCTACCATGTACCTGTAAAGTTCTATTTTGATTAAACTGTCATAAGTTACCGTACTTGCAAGTTGAAGGTTTTCCGGCTCTGACAAACTTGGACGTTTCAGGCACCTGCTTTTTTATGTGCGGTCGCATATATACGTAGAAAGAGTGCGATCAGTATCAATACGTCCCCATTTCTCCTTACTGGGATCCTGTATCTTTATGCAAGCCCTTATGTGGTAAATGGCCGACGATCAATAACGATTTTTTGGGTCTCGACATAGATAGCGACAAAATCGCTAGCTTTTGATTGTTAATTACTAACGAATAAATTCAGTTGCAATAATGATGCTTGCGAGAGTCGCATCTTGGATGTAGAGACTTGCATTTCCCGCAAGCATCGTTAATGTAAATTTCGTGTTGTTGAATTATTTCATGAGTAATTATCAATCGAAAGTTAGCGATTTTGTCGTAATCTCTGTCGAGACCGGCCTGGACGAAGCGTTGTTATTAACAAAATATATAAATTAAATAAATATTATATTTTTATATAAATTATAGGATTACTGAGGCTATCTATGGCTACTGACAAATCTTGCTAAAGTTCTTAGCTGTTAAGGCGGAAGCGCTGGGGTGGACTGCGAAATTAAATTTTTCTTACATTTTTTGCAATTTGCCATTTTTTTTTTTAAATTAAAATATGAATCGCAACCGTATCAAATACGGCTTTAAGAATTAAAATATCTATTCTAATTTTTACACAGAGTCCTGACCTAAATTTTTAATAGTACGATTGAGTCTTCATCAATTAAAATATTGATATGTATAACTTGAAACAGATCGTTTTACAATGCCCACTATATGAGTTGACGTACTTTTTGCGGATATCACTTGTGGCACATTTTGATTTTTCAAACAGCCATAATAATGGAAATCTGCTCTCTACTTATTACAGTTGTTTTACCTTTGATTTGGCGTTACTATTAAATCACATTGATTTTTATTTTTGGCACAATAAGGTTGCTCATGAACACATACTGACCACATAGTGATGGTTGCGTAAGGCAGCCAGCAGAGCGCGAACACGGCGACGATAGTGACGGTCATGCGCAGCGTGCGACGTCGCGCTCGCTCAAGCACGCCTCGATCCGATCGGCGCAGGCGCACGTGACCTACAGTGCTGCGGTGTTCGCGTTTTTCTGGGGAAGAAAAGAATGAATTATGACAAACACATAACTAGTAAATTACTGTGGCAATAACGAGTATATTGAAACAAACTCAATTATAAAATATCCTGAAAAAAAAATTGGTATGTTTTACTTATCTCACTTGATCAAAAGTATTTACATGAAAAAAGGGCTAATAGTTCTAAATAAAGTTTCGTAGACTAATAGGTTTACTCAAAGATTCAGATTTCCCACATAAAGCTTCAGTAAAAAAACGCAGTATAATTATTTCCTACGTGGTTTCTAATTCAAAATAGATTTCTGTAAATAGTTTAAAGCTTATCAAAACAAAACTGTCCGTGCTAAAATTGCATAAAATAAACGCAAAACTGCCAACATAAAAAAAAAACTATAGCGCTGAAAATATCGCTTTAATAAACACCCACGTGTAAATAGACTTTTAGCTATTTTATAGATAGCATCTGAATGATGATGGAATGCCCTTAATTGCGGCTATATGGCTATAACGTAGAACTTGTTGTACGTAAGTGGCCGGTAAGTGAAATAGCTTGTAACTTGGCTAGATGTATAGTTCGACCCCGATATTCGAGAAGCCTATTCGATATTTATAGCTTGGTTTTATTATGAACTGCCCGCGTATACGAAAAATATGGTTACGGATAGCTGGAAGTGGTCAGCTCCCTTTTGAATTTTTAACCATCCGCAATGAGCGAATTTAATAGATGATTCTAGATTTTGAAATTTTGTCATCGGTTATTAAAAAATTCTGCTGTTCCACACATTTTGATGGATTAGATATTGCATGACTGTTTGAAAGTTTTTTTTTTCCGACGATCTTTTTTTACGCCGGAGCTGCGGAGGTCAATTATGATTCATGACACGGGCCTTCACACTGTTGATACCAAAAATGGTGAAGGATTCTGTAAAATGGATGGTTGAAATAACTGGTGGCAAGAATTCAATTGGCAGAGTTGATTGAGTGAACGAAATTGATTAACAGACTTAATCGATTTCATAGATAGTCTATGGATTGATTTGTAGAGTAATCCAATTGATTACCTACGTCATTAAACTAAATAACTTTATGTACGGTCAAACAAGCTATTTTGTTTACATTTTACAATGTAATTTGTGGGTTAAACTGTGAACCAATTAGCTTGTTCGACCGTACATAATAAGAAAAGGAGACTTAGCTGATGCCCGCGGCTTCGCCCGCGTGGTGCTCAACAATTTTATTGTTTCGCGTAATCGTACTAGCGGTATAAAAAGTATCCTATGTTTTAATCCAGGTTATAAACTGTCTATGTGCCAAATTTCATCCAAATCCGTTCAGTCGTTTTTGCGTGAAAGTATAGCACAACATCCATCCTCACAAACTTTGGCAGTTATAATAGGTATTAGTAGGATTTCCCAAAATGTCCTTCTTTTAAGCAATAAAATACGAAGGCTCCTCAAAGCACTCCCTAAAAAGTATTAAAGCCTAAGCCAGAAAATATAAAATGTAAATTAAATTAGGCATTTAACGCCCGTACTTACAATATACATCATGTTTTATGGACCTTTTCAAATTAAATTAAAAGCAGATAAAAGTTGGCAAACAATTTTTTTACATTTAAGAGGTAATTTTTTATCTTTTTGGTAACAGAGAGAGGCAAATATACTACCTGTCTATCTACCCTTGCGAGAGAAAGAGATGCAAATAGACAAATTTTATTTGCGCTTGGCGGTGCACGAATTGTGAAATTTTAATGCCTCTGCTCTGAATTTGGGTATAAAACGAAAGTTATGTATAAATTAGTGTAATATTTACCAGGATGTAAAACAGTTTTCAATAATGATGCCTTATAAGTATTATTTACTTTGATAAACCAATTATGTTACGACTATATGGACTAGCAATATCCAATAAAATGTTCTGTGTGCTGTAGTGTGTGATATAGTGCGTTGTGTGTTGTTGTGTTGTGTTTTCGTCATGCCTGGGTAAGTGATAAACATTTTTGAATTTCGGCCAGAAATATTCATTTCAACCAACATGAAAAACCGCGTTGGAGTGTCGATATATTTCGTGGAATTTTGAGGGTTAGTGGCGGTAATTATTAATGAAAATTCAAAACAAGGATATTATCTATGTTTTTACCCGACTGCGGCGAAGCCCAAAAGGAGGGGTTATGTGTTTGCCCTGTATGTATGTTTGTATGTATATATGTATGTATGTCCGTTTCTTTGTTCCCTCGTAACTCCTCAACGGATGGAGGGATTTGGATAGAATAAATGTCGTTAGATTCGTCTTCATGGCGCAACTGTCACCGGTTACATTATAATCAAAAAACAATTAAAAATCGTGGATTTGGGGTGCCATATTGTTGAGTTCGATTTTATTTTTTCTTCTAATAACATCGAGTGGGGTATCAAAATGAAGGGTTTTAAAAGGTGATTACAAAAATATATACAACTTATATGTTTGAATGTAATTCGAAATGACAAATCTTTATAATTATAAAATGGTAAACTGACCGAGTAACTGGGTGATATATCAACGCACAGCCCAAACCACTGGGTCTACTGATTAGTAGGTTCCTTATGTGGTCTAGGGGTGCACTAAGAAAGGATTTTTCAAAATTCACCCCTTTAGGGGGTGAAACGGGGCTCCAAAGTTTGTATGAGAAAACGAGATTAGTCAGACTAACTGAAACTTCACAAGAGTACTCCTATCGATAAATGAGTTGATAACATTATTTTGTGATGATGATGATTGTGATAACGATGATGATAATTGTGATAATGCTGATGATGATTGTGATAACGATGATGATGGTGTTAATGGTGATGATGTTTGTGATAATGATGATTGTGATAGCGATGATGATGATTGTGATAACGATGATGGTGATTGTGATAACGATGATAGTAATTGTGATTGTGATGGGGATTGTGATAGTGACAGTGATAGTGATTCTATAGTGATTGTGATTGTGATAGTGACAGTGATAATGATGGTGATTGTGATGGTAAATATGACAGTGATGATGATTGTAATAGTGTTAGTGATTGTGATTGTGATAGTGATAGTGATTGTGATGGTGAATGTGTCACTGATGGCGATTGCGATAGTGATGGTGATTGTGATAGTGATGGTGATTGTGATAGTGATGGTGATGGTGAATGTGACACTGATGGTGATTTTAATAGTGATGGTGATTGTGATGATTATAATTATTGTGATGATTATGAAATTTACCACATAATTTATAACCTGATTTAACATGTAGGATACTATTTATCCCTTTAGTATGATCCTATGGGACAGATACCGAACTTCACGCGGGCGAAGCCACGGGCAATTCAGCAAGTAATAAAATAAAAGTAAATAAAATTTAAATATTTGGCACGCTCTGCAGCCTGTACGACTAGATGGATTTTAGCTTGAGAGGTATTGTTAGATTCGCTTTTACTGTGAAAGTGACACTGGATATATCAAAATAATAAAGAAACAAAATGGCGGATTTTTAGCGCCTAATTCACATGTTTGGCACGCTCTGCAGCCTGGACGGCTTGATAAAGGGCTCATCAAGAGGATTTTAAAATGGTGTAACTAAAAAGTGTAAAAAAAAATATATATTTCAAAAAATTAACAAACCCGACTGCGTAAAATTAACTAATAACTTTAAATAAAATAAAAAAAAACTGAAAAGAATAAAACAAGTTCAGGAGACAGGACATATTGACTGCAACAGTCGGGACCCATTAAATAATCTAGACATTACATCCAATATGGGTCCCGACTGTTGCAGTCAATATGTCCTGTCTCCTGAACTCGTTTTATTCTTTTCAGTTTTTTTATTTAAAGTTATTAGTTAATTTTACGCAGTCGGGTTTTTAATTTTTTTTAAATATATTTATTACGTATCGTATTATGGATATTAAGCGTTTAATTTGAATATTATCGTATTTTTGTTGTGTTTAATTCTACATTCAAATTACGTAAAAAAATAGTCAAATTGTTCGTTTTGTTTGTTGATTTAAATTAATGTTTTTATTAGACAGTATGCATTTTTTATATGCCTAACGTTTTGTAAATATCTTCAACATGTAGAATATTAAATTAGATTTCAATTTTATTTAGCAGAATTTAAACAGTAATCCATAGTTTGAGTAGGTGTTTTTTGCGGCCATAATTTGGTGTATTTTTTGATTATTTTGTACTAATTAAATAATGATTAGTAACTCAAACATTATTATTAAAATGCAACAAAGCGTTGATAGTTCTAAGAATAGAAGTGAAAACAAACCCATTATTTTGTTTGGAATGCGGCACTCGTAAATGATGTCATGAAAAAAATGTGATGCGACGTCTGTTCTTTTGTTTGATTTATGTAAACTAATGTGTTTTTGTGGAAGTCAAACAATAGCTTGTTGAAATAACGGTTTATTTTTTGAATTATAATGACCTTTACACAAGAATCTGGCTAGTACTACTAGCCAGCCGCCGTAATTCGATAAAAGCGCTTGGCTAGTAGTATAGCCAGCCGCGGCTGAGTGGACCTGTTAGCTAATTTAATAACGATTCCAATGATATAACTGGTAGCGAGCTAACTAACATAATTTCGGAGATATCGTCGTTTTAATCAGACTCGCCGATATCGCATGCCCAAGCAGATTTGGTGGACAGACGCGCGCAGCCGCGAGGCGCGGCCTGTGACAAATCATGGGATAACACGAAAAATTTAATAAATATGGCTGATCTTTATTGTTTTGAATTTATTTTTTTACGGGACGTTTAAACAGAAGTGAAAATAGCAACTAATAACGTTTTTAAAGTTTTTTTCAATTAAAACACACATTCATGACAGTGGTCAAATGTTAGTAGATACCAAAAACGGGCAAAGACAGAAGAAATTGTACACAAGCTAAAGTTACAGAAATATTGTCTCTTCCATCCAGCTCCGTACTGCTTCTGTGTATCTCATAGAAGAGAACACACACAGGTAACACGCAATGCTAAGTAAGTAAGTGGCAATGTAAGAAGCACATCGCGTAGAGACAGAAGATAATATTACGTCACAGAAGTATTATTTCTTACCGTTCAGCTTCTTACTGCTTCTGTGTATCTCGCAGAAGATAAACACAGTGATGACGACCAGCGGTAAGAAGCACATCAAACAGAGACAGAAGATAAATAAAGTCATAGAAGTATTGGCTCTTACCATCCAGCTCCTTACTGCTTCTGTGTATCCCACAGAAGATACACACAGGGATGACGACCAGGGGTAAGAAGAATATTGCGCAGAGACAGAAGATAATATAAAGTCACAAAACTATTGTATCTTACCATCCAGCTCCTTACTGCTTCTGTGTATCTCACAGAAGATACACACGTAACACACAGTGATAGCCACCAGCGGTAAGAATCACATCGCGCAGAGACAGAAGATAAATAAAGTTACAGAAGTATTGGCTCTTACCATCCAGCTCCTTACTGCTTCTGTGTATCTCACAGAAGATACACACATAACACACAGTGATGACCACCAGCGGTAAGAAGTACATCGCACAGAGACAGAAGATATTGTAGAACACTTCTTGTTGCTCCGAGTTGAAAGCGCCAAAAGACACACATTGCTCAAAGCCGGCAACTTGTGGGTGACGCTTGACACGGAAGACTATGCTCTGTGGACAAGGAAAGGGTAGAATTAGGAAATTAATAGTCATTACTAAGGTATTTATTATTATTTAGATTAGAATAGAATAGACTGGTGACTGGTGCTGCCGAGCTCGAGGATTAGCTGGTTGATGTATAGGTTGAAGAGCCTGGGTGAGCTGAGCCCCCCTTGCCTCACCCCGCACTCCAACCGATACACGTCCGAGTGCGAACCATTCCACTTCACGCTATTGCTTTGACTACTATACCAGTACTTGAATGTCGACACTATTTCAGCTGGTAAGGTAGTTTCACATTCGAGTTTACGCCACAAAACATCATAACATACAAGATCAAATGCACGTGACAGATCCAGAAAACAAGCAAAAATAGGAGTCTTCCTGTCTGTGTAGTATTGGACAGTCTGCTTGAGGCACAAGATTGCACTCTCAGTTGACAGCCCAGGCTTAAAACCGAACTGGGCATCATTTAGTTCGAAGTGTTTAGCCAATTGCTTATCAGGTATAAAAAAAATAAAAATCGATATCTTAAAAAAAAAAAAAACTTTCCGAAAATTTATGTAATAAAAATATTAGTCGCGGTTCCACGACACAACGACGCTTAAAAAATACAAAAAAAGCTTTTGCCTGAGGCTCCGCCCACGTGTAGGTCGTATTCCCCCGGTCGCTTACTATTACCGCGATGAAAATATCCTAAGTTATTTATGTATCTGTGTGCCAAACTGTTCAGCTGTTTTTGCGTGAGTAACACAAACATCCAGATATCAAAGCATACAAACTGTCACATTTACAATACTTGTAGGATTAAATCAGATTAAATCAATATCAAACCAATTCCTGACGATAATTTGTTTCAAATGTGAATATCCTGAAACAAATTCACATTTCACAATGCACAAGTAAAACTTAATTGTAAATACAATTAAATACTTCATTGAAATAAAAATCATTCCAAATTAATTCTCTTTATTTCACATTTGCATTCTGCTGGATTTATGTATAAATATTGCCATCAATGGTCTTAATTTGTACTGTTTACTCATAATATAATTTACTTTCTATTTATTCAAGCACTAAGCCTAAATAAATTCAAATCGTTTATAAAACGGAAGCTGTGCCTGAAAGCCTACTATCATGTTAATCACTATCTTGAAGATAAAAAAGCTTGGGATTAAGCTGCTCCAATGAAATTTGCTCTGTGAATGTCGAAATTTCGGACTTCGCTTATTTATTATTGATTCCTTTCTTTTATACACTCTGACATTGAATTTTTTTTTGACATGTATTTTATTATTTTACTTTTATTTTTTATTGTTTTATGTGACATTTACTGATTTGACATGAATACTTATTTTTTTAAGTATTTTACTTTTTTATTTTGTTATCATTGCGACATTTAATGATATTTGTGTTTTTTTTTTTTTTTACTTACATTCATTTGAAAAGAATTTGTTATTAATTTTATTTGATTATTGTGAATGTGGGGACCATGTGGGTCACATTTTTATTTATTTTTTTTGTTTGTTTTCCCACAACTGTCTGGCAGTTTGAGTACTATAAGCGACCTACCCAAATGTCCTTTCTTTGGTATTGTTCGTCGTTTCGTTGAGCTCCTTGAGTTATAAGTCGAGCTACACGTTAACTGACAAATGCTTGCACTGACTGGACAGGTCCACTCAAATCTGTATGGTTCTCTCTTCAAAAGACCATCTCAGACACTAATCTGCATAGTCCTCATGTGAATTGAGCAAGATTGTCTGGACTTTAAAAGAGACTATGACCTCTGAGTTTGTTTCGGCTGTTTCTTCTCAGAGTAGTCAGGTACGAAACACCGGCCCCATCTAGTTTTAAAAAATGACGTGTAAAAGTGTTTGTAAAAACCTACTTGCAAAATAAACATCACTTATTTTCCGGCCCCGTGCCTTCAGATTCGGAACCATATAGGTCGTACCACACGTATCAACTCGGAAAGGGATCGTCACCGCCTCACCTTTCCCCTTGGCGTCAAACAGGCATCCTCGTAACGTAACCACGTAGGTAACTTTAGCGGATCAGAAGCTTCGGCACGTTGACTCGGCTACTACGGCTACTCGGCAGAATTATTAATTCAGGTTAATTATATGCTTATAATATACCTACATGTATTTTCATGCATAAAATGTGCATGTGTTTCAAATTAAACTATTATCATATCACGCCTGTAATCCCCGAAGGGTTAGCCAAACAAAAAGTAAAGTACTATTAGTAAGGTACACCCCTTACTAATAGTACTTTACTTTTTGTTTCGCCAGTTATGTTTAAGTCCTATGTAATAGGGGGCGAGCCTATTGCCATCAACTGGGCACAAATCCAGACTCAGTTGATCCCGTGGGACCCAAATGAGCGGGATCAATTTACTAAAGAGCCCAACTGTGAAAATAAACTTAAACTAAACTTTAAAAAAAAAACATACTTATGTACAATGAATTCCACTGAAAATTGATAATTATTATTTTCTGCTACAGTGATTGTAGCTCAATTCTTTGAAGTTAGTATGATCAGAAAAATTACTAAATATCTAAGACATTTTATATAATAATCCTGGCATTTCATAGATAGCAAACGTAACGATAATTATTTCATGGACAAAATAACTAAGTAATGCCATCAATAAAATTGCTTGTATTAGGAGTAAATGTTTTGATATATACCTTTGATAATTCATTACGCATGATATAACATTATTCAATTTGTAATTTAGTTAGAGTAGTTCATATTAAAGCCTCGAATGAATAGATTATCCTTTTAATAGAGTCAAATCACTCAATACCTACTCTTGCAAGTAGCGTTCTTGCAATGCTAATTGTTTCAAGATTTCAAGTTTTCAGAGACACATAGTACGTACAAGTAACCTACAGGCATATTCAACCGTAACGTAGGTAAGTGAGCAGAGCGCAGATATGCTCTGAAACCAACCAGTGTTTTCGGAAACAAACTGTTGTTTGACAGCCGATATGAAAGCTTTTGTCTGCGCGGTAACGTTTGGCAAGCACATTTATTCGGGCAATTTTCTCCGGAATACCGAAGTCAAGCTGGTCAGGTTAGGTCAGTATAGTTTTATTTGACGATCTATATATATAGTTTTATTGATGATCCGATTGGCGCAGTGGTATAAGCTGCCTTACGTTCTTAGGGTCCCGGGTTGGAATCCCGATAGGAGCAAATGCTCGTGTGATGAGCATGGACATTTGTTTCCGAGTCCTGGATGTTTATATGTATAATAAGTATGTATTTACAAACAAAAAGTATCTATGTAGTATATCAACTATCTGATGTCCACGACACAAGCCTCGTTGCTTAGTGCGAAACTAGATGGCGCTGTGTGTAATGTCCAGCGATATTGATTATTATTATTCTTTAGGTTCACTTAATCGCTATTTTGAATGAAGGGCAGGTGCTTTGGGGTTCTACCTGTTCTGTGTGTGTGTGTGTGTGTGTGATTGACGTTAAAAAAGTGTTGATTTTCAGCTTGATTGGAATAAGTGACTTTTATTTTTGAGTCCAAAAATCGCTAATAATCGAGGACGATGTCAAAGTAGTGTGTAAGAAGCGTAGCACGCAGAGTTCTATGGTTTCTATCGACCTAAAAGGCGAGATTTAATCTAGACTAATATCATAAAAAGAAAAGATATTTTGTATTTTTGTATAATATAACGAATAAACTTAAAAATTACTAGACCGATTTGAAAAATTATTTTAGCAATGGATAGCTACATTATCAGCGAGTAACATAAGCTATATTTTATCTCCGTACTGCCACGGGAACGGGAACTACGTGGGTGAAACAGCATGACGTCCGCTAGTTTTAGTATAAGCAAAAATGTAAGTTTGAAGCAAGAATACACAAACCCAACAAGGCTATTTATTGACCTACTAAAGCCCAATAACATGGTATGCACAGCGTATGCTATATTCCTAATTATTTTGGCCAGAATAAGAGTGTGCCATTCCTGTAGAGAGTGCAAACGAACCCATCACGAAGCCGTCAACCAAGCATTCTGCACATCTAACTAAGTAGCACAGAACATTTTTTTTTTTAATCTGAAATTGGTTTACGTTTAGCCGCAACTCGCTAGATGTGAAACCGATTCCCTTGAACTTTTAACAGGTTCAGATTATAATAATGATTGAGGAACAGAGAAAGCGGTAGTGAATTCCACAAACTGCCGTCCACACAATAAAATGTGGAAGCAAAGCGCTTTGTTCACTTTTTAGGATGTTGATACATAATATGTTTGTAAAAAAATCCCTGTTTACAAAATCATGGTTCACAGGCAATTCAGTCAAAGGATTTATGTGAAAAACATGTTTAATTAAATATACTTACACAAGCTGTTCAAAGACAAACGTTTGATTTATTTACCGTTACTGGCTTTTTATACAATACATACCTTGTGTATACAATGGCTTTTTATTTGTAGCAACAACTGAAATGGTAATAAAATATTTTGTAACTTCAGTTTAGGCACACAGTAGCGTTGGTTTCGTTCAAACATTCTGTATTAAAAAGTCATTAGTTTAGTAATCTCACTAGCTGATGTCCGCGGCTTCGCCCGCCCGCAAATTATATGCTAAAACCTTCCTATTGAATCACTCTATCTTATAAAAAAAAAACCCGCATCAAAATCCGTTGCGTAGTTTTCGGTTTAAAGAATTTATTCTCATAAGAACAATACATAGGTTCACTTAAAATGAGATACAAAGTAATATTTTATAAATCTAAATAAAGACATTTTGCCTCCGATGCGTGTTGGTGAAGTTATACAAAACAAATATATAGGAAGTATGTAATTGCTAACATTTGATTTGCGGTATGACTACATTTCATAAACGTATTTTCTCAGTTTTAGTTTAAATCTGTTAATATTATCACAATCTTTTACGTCATTTGGTAGGTCGTTAAACAGGGTAGGGTATCGTATTACCCGTTACTAACTGGGTTGTGGAGGTCAGATAGGCAGTCGCTCCATGTAAAATACTGATATTCAGCTGCATCCGGTAAAACTGGAAGCCGACCCCAATATAGTTGGGAAAAGGCTAGGCAGATGTATGGTAGGTCGTTAAACAGCTGTGCTCCTTCGAACAATATGGTTTTTTTCCCGTAGTTATCAAAATCAAAATCAAAATCAAATCATTTATTTCAAGTAGGCCAGTTGCAGGCACTTTTGAATTGTCGAAACAAAGATGAAAATTAAATGTAGCTACAGTCCCAGTCACAAGACATAAAAGCTGTGAAAGTACTGTAGTTGCCCGTTCCCTAGCGTAGATCTCTATGGAGAAGAACGGGCAAGAAACTCCATGGACACTCTTTTAAATCATAAAATTGTTACAAAATCTTGGTTACATCATTCGCGTTGAGTCGTTCATAATATACCATTTATGTGAGAACAATGTAGCAAGATGTGCACGTTAAAAGTGTCCATAGTAAAAACAAAAAATACAATTAAAAAATAACATCAAAATAAGCCACGGCAACTAAGAGATGACCAGTCACAACTGACAGCGCCCGTTCACGAACATGACGCATGGATCAGCACCATTTAACTCAACCATTTTGTAGGGAACCAAATGATCGGACACACGCGCCACCATCAGCGAGACATTAGAGTGAGCATGACATACTCTCAACTGCCTGGGCACATTCAAGTCAAGAAAAGACGTAGGATTCCCGTGAATGATAGCTTTACATAGTACTCACACAATATGGGCTATGCGATTATATAATACTAGAGATTGAATCTATACAATGCAAAGATAGTTGTACAATCTTCAGCAGCTCCAACAATTATATGTAATGCTATCTAATTTATGCGCCCCTGTCCATGTGGAGCAGGACCAGCATTGAGCCACGCATTTTTATCAGCGATATAATCGCCCAACTTGTAATAAGCTTGCTTACATAGTGTGCGTTTGATGCATGTTTTAAATTTCGTCACATTCAGTTCAAGAATACTTTGTGGAATTTTATTATAGCATCTCAAACAGTACCCCATGAAAGATGAGTCTACTTTAGCGAGTCTGAAGCCTGGCTGAACTAGTTGGTCCCTATTTCTAGTACTGTAATTATGTCTGTCACCTCTTTTACCAAAAAGATGCAGATTTTTTCTGACGTACATTATGTTTTCGTAGATATACTGACAATGTACCGTCATGATGCCAATATCTTTAAACAGTTCCCTTAGAGAATCGCGCCTACGAAGATTATATATGGCTCTGATGGCTCTTTTTTGCAGAATAAATATAGACTCAATATCTGCAGCCCGTCCCCATAGCAAAATGCCATAAGACATTATACTATGAAAGTAACTAAAATACACCAGTCTAGCGGTATCTACATCAGTAAATTGACGGATTTTTCTAATAGCGTATGCTGCTGAACTTAGCCGCCCCGCAAGGGATGTTAAATGTGAACCCCATTGTAGCCTTGAATCAAGCGTAATCCCCAGGAAAACCGTTTTATCTACGAATTCAAGTTTCTCTTTATTCAATATTATTTCACAATCACTACTCTTAACATTGGGTAAAGCAAATCTTATGCATTTAGTTTTTTTTTCATTTAATACCAAATTGTTTGCTGTGAACCAATTTTGGACCTGAAGTAGGGCATTATTCAGGTCATCTAGATTTTGGGCCCGTCTATTTATCTTAAAAATTAGGGAAGTGTCATCAGCAAACAACACCATATTTTGAGGTTGGTTTTTCAATAAATAGGGTAGATCATTTATATACACGAGAAAGAGGAAAGGACCCAATATTGAGCATTGCGGAACCCCCATTTTTACTTTTAAACCCTTTGAATTAACACCATTTATTTGAACAAGTTGTTGTCTATCACTCAAATATGATTTAACCAAACTAAGTGCAAGTTGACCTAGTCCGTAATGCTCAAGTTTCAAAAGTAATGTGTCGTGATTTACGCAATCAAATGCTTTGGAAAGGTCACAAAATATTCCTATGGCGTCTTGAGACTCTTCCCACGCAGTAAATATGTGCTTTAATAAGGTAACACCGGCGTCAGTCGTACAACGTCCCTTGGTGAAACCATACTGTTGATCGTGTAAAATTTTGTTGGTGTTAAAATGATTGAGCATTTGATTAAGCATTACTTTTTCAAACACCTTGCTAAAAACTGGCAACACGGATACAGGTCTATAATTATTAGTATCTTTACTGTCCCCGGATTTGAAAAGAGGTATCACTTTACTGTATTTCATTAGATCAGGGAAAACTCCTTGGTCTACACACAAATTAAAAATTAAAGCTAAGTATGGGGCTATAGTCTCAAGTATGGATGTACACACTTTGATAGACATTCCCCATAGATCTTCGGTTAGTTTGATTTTTATTTGCCGGAAAGCTTTAATAACTATCATTGGGTTTATGTGTTTAAATTTAAATTCAGCCGTGCAGCCAGATACATTCGCCTTTAATAATCCAATTGAGACTTCAGGTGAGGAATTAAGAGCCTCCGTAGTTTTTAATGGTATATCGGTAAAGAAATTTACAAATTCTTGAGCTACTTCCAGATTAGAGCTTTTAGGACCACATGCTGAATCTAACGTGTATCTAGTGTTACGTATTTTCTTCCTGTTAGTTTCATTATTTATGACTTTCCAAACTGTCTTTATTTTGTTTTCTGCTGTTTTGATCTTGTTGCTAATGTGCAGGGCTTTAGCAACCTTGCATGTATTTCTAAAGATTTTTGAATACTTAGCAACATACTTGTTAAAAGTTTCAGTGTTTATAAAAGGCTTAAGACCATATAGCTCAAATAGTCTTTCCCTACTTTTTCTGATACCTCTAGTTGCCCAATCACTAAATATAAATTTGGGGCAAATACTTTTTGTCTTCTGTTCAAAAGTTTTGTTGAATTCCGTGTGAACTATTGAAAAGAAACGATCATACAATTGATTTACATTAATATCGTCATGGCTCAGAACATCTAACTTGTTCTGTAGGGAAATATTATATCTATTTAATTTGCTAGAAGTTATAGGTCTAAATTTAATCTGGACTTTTTGCAATGGTGTATTACACCTAAAAGTTACAGTTTGTCCGCTATGGTCAGACGGCAGACAATTTAATATGGCTTTATCTAAGTAATCACAATCACAGAAAACATTATCTATACAAGTAGCAGAAGATGGAGTGACTCTAGTAGGTTCTATAAAAGTGTTGGTCAAGTCAAATGACTTAAAAAGATTTAATAACCGACTGCTATTTGAACTTTCTTCTAAAATATTGATATTGAAATCACCACAAATAATTGTAGATTTATTACTGGCTGTAAGTTTTGCCAGGACCTCTTCCATTATTGATTCAAATAAGGAAAAGTTTTGATAGTTTGGGGGTCTGTACACACATACAATTACATGCTTATCTAGCTCAACACAGGACAGTTCGACGCAATGTTCAACCGAGAGACCTACTATGTCATTACGTTGCTTATATTTAAAACAATTTTTTATTAATATTAGGGAACCTCCACGAAGCATAGTTTTACGGTTAAAGCAGCTACCCACCATATAGTTTTCATAATTAATAAGCATTTGGTAATCCTTTAGCCAATGTTCAGTAAAACAAATAATGTCAAACTTACTATTTTCCAAAAACAATTCAATTTCTAATAATTTGGAAGAAATGCCTTGGATATTTTGGTGGAATAATTTTAAGGTGTTCTGCTGAGGCCCTTTTTTACTAACTAACTGAGTGCAAGAAGATACCTTGCTGTTGGAAGGATTAACAATATTGTTAATGGTACCTTCTGTTGTCTCACTTCCTAGTTTAAATTAATATTAATATTTGGAGTGAGGCAGGAGACTCCCGTGCCATCCTCAGACAACAAGACCCTATCACTAATAAAGCCTAATTGAGGATTTTCCACGGTGACGCATGGATCCTCCTCAGAATGTTTGTAAACATCTATAGCACTAATGCTATCTTCATTTAAAGTCACCTGTATATTAGTATTATTACTAATAGTCGCAGTGTTAATAATATAACTAAACTTAGACATACTAATTATGTCTGTGTGAATATTATAAGCTAATAGCCGAGCTATTTTGTGTCTACAACTAATAGGTAGATACACTTTACCCCGAGTCGATCTAAGTTTATCAACAAAAGTGTTGATATCAAGATATACAAGTTTGTCACTATAATGACCTGCTAAAAAATATAAATGTTTATTTAACATGTGAATATAATTGTTTTTCCTGGTACTTAAACTTTCAAAAAATGGAAAGGAACACAATATTATTTTACTACACTTTAACTGCAACAACTCTGAAACACAGTCAGTAATGTCTTCCTTTTTAATCTTTGAACTATTACCAACACATATACTAATGGTGGTATTATGATCACAAACAGTCTTTGTTACCGATGCCATAATCTGTTTGTAGGTTGACCCTGGCATACAATTGTTTTGGGTACAGTAACTCAGGTTATTACTAATTAATTTACCTAGCCCCCTACCTATACTGTCAGAGAACATAACTGAATGAACACAATCCTGACTACTAGGAGAAACAAAATTACCAGTCTCAGGCAGACTATCAAACAATTCAGGCTGTACCACGTGTAAATAATCTAGTGTTAAATTAGTTAATTGTTGGTTCAATATGCTGTCCTGAGACAAATTCTCAACCTGGTATGGGTCCTCCATTACCTTAGGCTGGATAGTATCATGGTTGGTAACTGTCTGGCAACTACATTGACCCAATACCAACTCATTTGCTGCAGAAATATGTTCCCTAATTTGGTTCTGTGAAATCTTATACCTACTAGAAAGGGAACTTAGTGAGTCCTGAAGTACCTGTATTTCAGACTGCAAATGCTGAGTATCAATTTCATAAATTTTTATGCTGTCCTCTAATTTAATTTGGTAATTATTTAACTTATTAACTAAATCAACACGCTCTTTCCTCAGTGGAATATGTTTGGAAAAGAGTTTGTGTTGTTTCCTATAGTTAGTCCGAGCTTGTCTTCGTTGTAATTTATTTTTATTTTATTATTATATATTATATTATATTTTATTTGTTTTAAAGATCTAAGCACACATAGGGACAGACAGACGCGGGCGACTTTGTTTTATAATATGTAGTGATAGTGGGAGGAGCTCGTGGCTAAATAATAACAGCAGCTCGGTTCGATCGTTAGGTTAAGCCGTGCTTGCTTAGGTTTGGTCTGTGGATGGGCGATCACCCTTACATACCGAGTTTCCTCCGTGCCTCGGAAAACACGTTAAGCCGCGTTGGTCCCGGCTTTTGTAGATCTTTGACAGTCGTTAGGTAGTCAGAGGTCCAAATGGTTAGACAACCAGTCTTAATAAGGGGTATCGTGTTACCCGGTACTAACTGGGTTGTGGAGGTCAGATAGGCAGTCGCTCTATGTAAAATACTGATATTCAGTTGCATCCGGTAAAACTGGAAGCCGACCCCAACATAGTTGGGAAAAGGCTAGGCAGATGATGAGTGATAGTGATGCCCCTTTTTGCGTAGTATTAGTCAAAATGGGCATTAAGTAATCCCAAAAGTGCACTGTGTGTTGAATGCCTCGTTGGTTCAGTTATCACAAGCGTGACTGCTGAGCCTGAGGTCCTGGGTTCGATTCCCGGGTCGGGCTAAGTGTTGTTACATTTTCCATCATACATTTTTCAGAGCAGCCACGTAGTCTAGATTTGTGCCCGGTTGATGGCAATAGGCTCACCCCCTATTACGTGGGACTCAAAATATAACTGGAAAAATTTGGGTGTACTACTACCTACACCTCTACTTAACCTTTATGGGATTACAAGCGTGATGTTATGTCTCTGTACCCTAAAAGTCATTGGGTAAAGGTCATAAGTCTAAAAATACGCTATTCCGAAGCCTTAGGCCACGTTCATTCAACTTTAGTGTGGGTGTACGGGATTGTGGATGGAGATATTATTTATGAAAGGATTTCTTTTATAAAGAAGTAAAACTTGTGAAGTGTAAAGCCTTCCAGTCATTAACACTGGCGCCTGCCTTTTATAGGTACCTACGCTACATTTACTTTGGTATAATAATGAGAGTTTAAAGACAGATTGACGAACTTTTTGGTTCACTCGCTAGCTACGTAGAGACACTAGTACAACCACACGACGCGACGTAAACGTGAAGTAATTTCCTTTAATGTAATTTTTAAACAAAAACACAACTATTCTATTGCATTTTGGCTTATTTTATTATATTTTGAGACAAGTTCAATTATACAGGGTTAGTTTTCATTGACTGGCCAAATTATCAGAGATGGTTTAGAATCGATAATATTTTCGATATAATGAAAAAAAAAACAACATTTTTTAAATAAAATTTAATTCCTGTCTACCACTAAAAAGCGAACGTGTGGATATTGCAACAGCACCATTCAGTTCAATAACCTAGATAGATAGCAGTTAGCACACACATCAATTTGGCGGTGCATGCACACACACAACTGCATTGATTTAGAAATTTGGCGGTGCATGCACACACACAACTGCATTGATTTAGAAATTTGGCGGTGCATGCACACACACAACTGCATTGATTTAGAAATTTGGCGGTGCAAGCACACACACAACTGCATTGATTTCGAAATTTGGCGGTGCATGCACACACACAACTGCATTGATTCAGAAAATTTTTAGGACATTTTCAAATGAATGCTATTATTTTATTTTATATTTTTCGACAACAATATTTAAAATGCACTTTTGGTTTGTTAACTAGATCTTAATTTTAAATTTTGGCTGGTCATTGAAAACTACCCCTGTAAGTATGTTAGATTTCACCTATAGAGGTACCTATTCTGTGCGAAACGTTTTCAAAACGAGAGGTACTTGTCTAGCTAGGCCCTATAAATCGTTTATGTGGGCCTAGCCTAGAAAAGAAAACCAACGTTTTGGAAACGTTTCGCAAAATTAAGGATTTTCATAATCTAAATAAGAACAAACAAAAATAACTTATTAAAATATCTCTAGAAATGAAAAAGACATAAGAATTTAAAGATTGTTGCGCTTGCAATGAGGTAAAGTGGCGTCAGTTTACCTCATATACGTTATTTATTCTTGTTCCAAGACAGTTGTCTTAATCTAAGTTGTTTTAATTCAGTTTAATCAATAATATTTTTAATGCAATTTTAATGTACTTAATTCTGATATGTCAATAATTTATGTGTTTGTGTTTGGTTTCTATTTTTGTTTTTTTAAGGGTCTCGGACTTGAAATAAATCATTTTATTTATTTATTTATTGTCTGCGCTTTTTTGGCGGTCGCCACTGTTGATTCTGGCTTTTAGGAACTATAGTGGTTTGGGAATAGCGTGGTGGGTCCCAAAAAAGGATAGACTAAGCTTTTCAGGAGCTTATGTCAAACTAATACAAATTAAGTGTATGTGTCAAAATAAGTGTTTATTCCTGTAAATAAAAATAAAATACGAACAACGTAAAACGTAGCATCAAAGCTGTCAACCGGTAATGCTCCCAAGAGACTGGTGGTATTGCCACGCTATATTGCAATGCTTTTTGAGGACACGGCTGAAGGGGTGCGATGTCAGAAGTCCTCCACGTGTGTCTGGCGGCTGCTGGTCCCTCTCGATACGTCTGGGGGGAAGAGCAGCTGCTGGGCCGGTGCACCCTGGACGCGGCGGTATCCTTCTCCGGGGAATGACAGGAAATGAGAGTTTTCTTTTATCCCCCGGGGAATGTGACCGCCGCGGCTAATGAATCTGACAATGGTAGGGTCCTTTCAGGACCAACGGTGCGTTCCTCTGCGTGACCCTCTGTAAGGCAGAGGGCACAGCTGAGGAATGAGGGCGGGCTCGGTGTGCACTCACCCTGCCTCCGAGCAGACAGAGAAGGATCCGTCCTCCTCTGTCGCCGCCAATCTCGTAATCTGGCTATCGAAGCGCTGTGGATCACGTCTCGCGGTTTCGATAGGGGACCGAGGGTCTTGGCTTAACCGCCCGGACCGCGAGGTAGAAAACCTCTATAAAAAGTTACCCCGAATCCCAAGTGGCGACGCACCGCGAGGGGATGTATGGCTGACGGGTGTTCCATGGAACAAATCAGTCGCTAGTGCACTCCTCGCCAGGGTACCTGCAGACCCCCATGGTGAGTAACAAATACTTAAATCTGCTTATCTAGGGTAAAGGGGTCTCTGCCCAGATGGACTTTTAAATCCCCCATACTCGTGGGAACAATATGGAAAATACCAAAAAACCCAACACCGCCGGCAACGACAAAAGAGAGGAGAGAAGGGATGTGGCGTCGGAGTCCGACATCGCATCCAGCGACGTGAGCGCGGGAGGCTCAGAGAGCTCCCGCCGCGTGAGGGCCGGGACGCCCGCGGAGAACAGTAAGTTCTTCCGCAAGCGACCCAGGCGGGATGGCGACCGGAGGTCGTCATCCGGAGAAGAGGAGGCCTCGGCCAGAAAGATTCCCACAAACAAGCGTGGTGGGATCAGAAGCAGGGGGAGGGGAATATCTGCCCCCGAGAGGTCGGTGAGTCTCGCCAAAGAAGGGCGCCAACCGGGCACATCTGCTCGAGGGACTGGCGAAGAGGCAGGTGCACCTGGCGGCTCCGATGCGGAGCGTAAGGCCAGGTTCGCAAAGGCGGTGGAAGCCGCGATAAGGGGAGTGGCCTATAAAGTGAAGACGTCGTCGAAACTTAAGACCATACCCGCGGCTTCCGCCTCCATCTTGGCGGCAGCGGAGGCCAACTTTGCGGGGCCTCCTCCTCCTCCTTCGTCAGAGGGAGATGTGGCCAAACTGCGGGAGGAGATAGCCCGCCTGACGGCCGCCACGGAGCTTCTCCAACAGGAGAATGCCAAGCTCCAAGCGGACCTGGCCAGCCTGCGGGGGCGCGGCTCTCAAACTGGGGGCCAGACCCAGCGGCCTACCCAGCCCGAACCGGCGGAGAACCAGATCCTGAATCTGGTACGGAAGGAGCTGGCTGCCTTCGAACAGCGGTTCTCCGTCCTGGAGGGAAGGGTCCTGCGCCCCCCCCCTGGGTGCAAACAGGGCAGCCGCGGGCCCGAGCACGGTGTCGTACGCGGCTGCCGCTGCGACTGTGGCACCCGCACCCGGACCAGGGCCGGCGAGCCACTCCTCCGGCAGGGCTGTGGCGGCCACCCCCGAAAAGCCGGCTCCGGCGAAACCGGCGTCGGTAAAGAAGTCGCCCAAGAGGAGGAAGGGCAAGGCAGCGGCACAGGCGGTGACTGTGCCAGCGCCAGCGCCAGCGGCGAGTGGGCCAGTGCCTGCGGCAGGCCAGCTGCCACCGCCACCACCGCCCCCCCAGCCCCCGACACCTGCGGCTGAAGCCGGAAGGCAAGTGGTCGGGGAGAAGAAGAAGGGGAGGAAGGCGGCCAAAAAGGCCCGAAATGTGGAGCGGCAGCGCCAGCACAGGGCGCGAAAGATTGCGGCTAGGCTCCGCGCCCCGAAGACCGCGGCTGTAGTGATCACACTACAGCCGGACGCGGAAAAGAGGGGCGTGTCCTACCGCGACCTTCTGGCGAAGGCGAAAGAGGCTGTGAACCTCGGTGAGCTTGGGATCACCGGGGGCCTCCGGCTTAAAGTCACCGCGACAGGGGCTCGATTGCTGGAGATCCCCGGCGAAACCAGCGGCACGTCCGCCGACGCTCTTGCTGAAAAGCTCAGAGCGGACGAGGCCCGAGTGTCCAGGCCCGTCAGATGCGCAGACCTGCGCATCCTGGGTCTGGACGACTCGGTTACCGAGGAGGAGGTGGTGGCCGCCGTCGCCAGGTCCGGAGGGTGCCCTGCCGATCAGGTCAGGGCAGGCGCCCTTCGCCCAGACTCCACGGGTATGCATACCGTTACGGTATGCTGCCCAGTGACGGCGGCTAAAAATATAGTGGAGGGCCGAAGGCTACTGGTGGGCTGGGTTTCAGCGCAGGTGAAACTGCTGGAGCCCAGACCTTTGAGGTGTTATCGCTGCCACGTGGGACACCACGTGTCAGTCCAGTGCGCCTCGGAGGTCGACCGCAGCGGCCTTTGTTTCCGCTGCAGTCAGCCCGGGCACGTGTCCGCGGCTTGCTGCGCCACGCCGCACTGCAGTGCATGTGCGGCGGCTGGCAAGCCGGCCGACCACCGGGCTGGGAGCAAGGCCTGCGCTCCGCCCACCAGGGCCACCAGAGGCAGGGGAAGGCCCTCCGCCACCACCACCACCGTCGCCACCGCCACAGCCGCAACTGCCGCCGCTGCCGCCACTGCCGCTGTCGCCGCCACGGCCGCCACTGCCGCTGTCGCCACAACAGAGGGGCCCTCACAGGGGGCCAGGGAGGAGGAAGCGGTAATGGAGTGCCAATAACGGCCCCATTACGCTTCCTCCAAGCGAACATCAACCACTGCGCCTGCGCTCAGGATCTGTTGCTCCAGAGCATGGCGCAGTGGTTGATTAACATCGCTGTGGTCGCTGAGCCGTATTTTGTCCTCCCTAGGGAAGACTGGGTGGCGGACCTTAGCGGCTCAGTGACCATAGTGTCGTCGGCCGCCGCCGGTACCCCGACCCTTGAAGGTGTCAGGAGGGGTCGGGGGTGCGTAGCAGCCCGGTTCGGGGAGATCGTAGTGGTGGGTGTCTACTTCTCCCCGAGCCGAACTCTCGCCGAGTTCCACAACTCTCTCGCAGAGTTGAGTGTTGTCGTCGGAAACCATTCCCTCCCTGTGGTTGTCCTCGGGGACTTCAATGCCAAGAATTTGGCTTGGGGTTCTCGTTGTACAGACGTGCGGGGAAGGATGGTGGAAGACTGGGCTCTGGAGAAGGGCCTGGTCGTCCTAAATCTGGGTTCTGTCCCCACGTGTGTGCGGATGCGGGGCGAGTCGGTGGTGGACATTTCGTTCGCTAGCCCCGCTCTGTCGCCGCGTGTCGTTGACTGGCGTGTCATGGAGGGGGTGGAGACTTATTCGGACCACCGGTACATCCGGCTCGACGTCTCCACCCAAACCTCAAGCGCGCCGGTCCAACAGGCCCCGAGTGGTCCGCGCTGGGCGCTGAAGCAGCTGGACCGGGAGCTCCTCCTGGAAGCCTCGATCGTGCAGGCCTGGGTGACATCACCGGACAGGCCTGCCGACGTTAACAACGAGGCAGGGTGGTTCCAGGAGGCCATGTCTGACATCTGCGACGTGGCAATGCCCCGTGTTCGGCCAAGAAGCGCCCGGCGTCACGTGTACTAGTGGTCGCGAGAGCTGACATCTCTGCGCGAGGCGTGCGTAGCTGCGCGACACCTGTACGCCAGGCATCGCAGGCTCCGCATCCGCCCACCCGATGCGGCAGCCATTGAGGCGGAGCTATATGAGGGGTACAGAGCGGCGAAGACCGCCCTCCGCGAGGCTGTCCTGCGGGCCAGAGACCTGGCCCGCGAGGAGATGCTGGGGACTCTCGACAGAGATCCGTGGGGGCGCCCTTACAAAATGGTGCGGGATAAACTCCGCCCCTGGGCCCCCCCACTGACGCAGAGTCTCCGGCCTGAGCTCGTGGACGACGTGGTGAGCACTCTGTTCCCTTCGCGAGGGGAACATCCACCCCCGCCTATGGCTCCGCCACCTGCGATGCTGGAAGCGGACCAACAGGACGACGACGACAACGCTCCAGAAGTGACTGGGGTAGACCTGAGAGTGGCGGTACGCAGGCTCAGTGCTAAAAATACCGCCCCGGGACCCGACGGCTTGCCTGGCAAAGCCTGGGTCCTGGCCTCAGAGGCTCTCGGGCCCCGACTGGAGGGACTCCTAAGCGCATGCTTGGAGAGAGGCCAGTTCCCGCTTCGTTGGAAGACGGGGAAGCTGGTCCTCATCCGGAAGCCGGGGCGCCCTGCGGACTCTCCGTCCGCATACCAGCCCGTGGTGCTGCTCGACGAGGTGGGCAAGCTCTTTGAAAGAGTAATTGCAAACCGCCTCGCCGAGCACCTTGCGGGGACTGGGACGGACCTTGCGGAACACCAGTTTAGTTTCCGCAAGGGGCGCTCTACGGTGGACGCCATCATGCGCGTGAGAGCCCTCACGACGGGGGATGCGGTGTCCAGGGGTGGGGTTGTCTTGGCGGTGTCTCTCGACATCGCCAACGCCTTCAACTCCATGCCCTGGAGCTGCATTAGGGAGGCACTCCGGTATCACCGGGTGCCGACCTACCTCCGTCGAGTGGTCGGGGACTATCTGACGGACAGAGCCGTCATCTACCCCGGTCGCAGCGGAGAATGGAACCGGCGAGAGATGTCGTGCGGTGTTCCGCAGGGATCGGTCCTAGGGCCGCCCTTGTGGAACATCGGGTACGACTGGGTGCTGCGCGCCGACCTCCCTAGCGGTGTCAGCGTAGTGTGCTACGCTGACGACACGCTGGTGCTGGCACAGGGGAGGTCGCACGAGGCGGCGGCCGAAGCGATGACACGCGGGGTTGCGAAAGTCGTTGAGAGGATCCGGCAACTGGGTCTCGAGGTGGCACTGCACAAGTCCGAGGCCATGTGCTTTCATGGGCCTCGGAATGCGCCACCTCCGGGATCCTCACTGACGAAAGGAGGGGTATCCATCGGCGTTGAGTCGACGTTAAAGTACTTGGGACTTGTCCTTGACAGCCGGTGGAACTTCGTAGAACATTTCCGACGTTTGGCCCCCAAACTGGAACGGACTGGGGCTGCCTTCAGGAAGCTCCTGCCCAATCTGGAGGGGCCGAACGCCTCCTGCCGGAGGCTCTACGCGGGAGTCATGCGGTCAATGGCCCTTTACGGGGCCGCGGTGTGGGCGCGTTCATTGAGGCTGCGAGCCGCCCACTATTTGAACGCGCCCCAAAAGGTAGTAGCCGTAAGGCTGGCCCAGGGGTACCGTACGATCTCCCGCGAGGCGGCGAGCCTCCTTGCCGGATTGCCGCCATGGGATCTAGAGGCGATAGTCCTCGCGCGCCTACATGAATGGCGCGCGGAGGCGCTACGCCGGGGGGAAACTCCGCTGCAGCGACAAATTGTCGCTCAGCGGACAGACTTCCGGCGGGATCTCATGGCGACATGGAGAGAGCGACTGTCGCAACCCCGTGCAGGGCACGCCACGATAGTGGCGATAAGTCCCCTCTTTGAGGAGTGGCTTGAGAGACGCCACGGCGTCCTCACCTTCCGCCTGACGCAGGTCCTCACCGGACACGGAGTGTTCGGGAGGTTCCTGCACCGAATCGGGCGGGAGGAAACGCCCGGGTGCTTCCATTTTGAGGATCGACCGGAGGACACGGTGGAACACACGGTGGAGGTGTGCCCCGCGTGGGCGGAGCACCGCCGTGTCCTCGAAGCGGCGATCGGTGGCGGCGACCTCTCGCGTCCGGCCCTGGTGCAAGCCATGGTCCGGAGCGAGACGGAATGGGACGCCGTCACCTCCTTCTGCGAAGCAGTAATGCTAGAGAAGGAGGTGGCGGAACGTGAGAGGGAGAGAACCTCTCAACGTCCCGGCCGCCGCGGGAGACGCCCCGGGCGTCGGGGGCCACCACCACGTGGCCCCCGGCCACCGTAGGCGCGGGCCTGTGGACGGTGAGCTATGGGCTAGCTAGCCGTCCGTCCGTCTCATGACGACAGGCCGTGTCGACGGCGCGTTCGTGTTCCACGCGCGCCTCAAAGAGAGTCAGCAAAAAGGAAGGGGTCCGTAAGGACCGATGCCTGCCGGGGTTGCGGGACTATTCGAAAGAGATACCGTGGCCCCGGAACACAAAGGGCGATGAAGGAACATGGATGGGTTTTAGTCAGTAAAAGTCTGACACTCCCTCCTGCTCCGCCCAGAGCGGGAGGGATTATTTGATGATTTCCCATCCGAAAAAAAAAAAAAAAAAAAAAAGGACACGGCTGAACGATTTTCGGCTGCCTGCCGGCTTGTCGCGGGTTCGATCCCGCACGCAACAAATCATGACTTTTCCATAATTGTTATAGCTGATAGAATGCTATTTCGTCTAGGCCCTTAAAACTAACGGTTCACGTGCTCTCTAAGGATTTGATCATTTAATACCCTTGTTGGTACAGACTGATTAACTTCTCAGTCCAATCGATTGTTATTTTAGCCGCAAGAACTCGATTAAGGTCTTTCATTAATTCAGCAATATCCCTTGTCCGTACCTGAGATGAATATTAACCCGTGAGAAGGCGCGCCTCTGTTTGTTACATGGAGAGGCGCGCGCAAGCAAATTACTCACACTACTTTAAATGCTCATATTTCTACTTTTATAGTACTTATTGACTTATATTGGATTTATATGAATAAAACAAGGTTTAATAAGTAAGAAAATAAGTATTTTTATTAAAAATATGAAACATAAATGCAACTTCTAAAACAAATAACAAATCAACAATTTTTTATTTTCTAGTTGACAGTCTTCATATAAATCACAATAAAAAATCTTACATAACAAAAACTTTAAAAAATTACTCTTCCATGAGATCTGGACAAGTGTGCCTCTCGAAACACATTAAACACATAATTATGTAATATGTTCGGTGCAGAGCGCGTGATGAGCAAATTGCCGCACGATGGTACGCGGCTTCCACAAACACTTAGCTGCGCGGTCGCAACAGAACTGACCGGCACGAGAGTTGCGTCATGGGGGAGGGGATGAATAGTTAGGAAGGTACAGTGTCGACCAAAAGTCGATAGGCAATCTCACAAAGCAATAGCTTGACGTTTAGTTTGACTTACGACCTTCTACTTTCAAGAAAATAGACATTGTCATCTACAAGTAAATGTAGTCCAAAATTTCAACATTGAATTATAAGTCAAGATGGCCTAGTGGTTAGACGCGTCCACATCTAAGAGTGAAGCAGTAAGCCGTGAGTTCAAATCTCACGTTGTTACTTTTAGACTTTTTGTAAGTTTTTACTCGATTTGAAGTAACGGGACAGAAAAATATTCTCGCTTTGTTCACACATTTCGTAAAGTTAGAAGAAGGTAGATCATAGAAAAATAAGTCAAGAATTTATATTTCTGTGAGGTAAATTTGAGTTTTATGAATATTTTACTTGATCGAAATGAACGTTATCGTTTGGTTGTGTTAAATTTGGTTAGTGACGTGTGGTTTAATAGATAGCGGTATTGTTGTTGGTATTTCTCAAAATGCAGGCAAATATTGATATTGAGGCGAGGGCGACTAATATTATCGTGCTGCATAAAAGTGGAAAATATCTGAAGAAACCGGACTAATGTGAGTATTATATTTATGAATTATTGTAACAAAGTTTTTATTAAAAATTAAAACCTACTTTGTTATTGTTTATTTATTTGGTGACATATGGATTAATAAATTGATTTTAAATCCATCATGAGGCATAAAAGATAAATAATTAGTGTTAATTATTGGATTTATAAATGCAGAGTGAATGATAACTTCAGTATTTTATTATAGCTGCCTAACATCATTTTTTGTTTTTTGTTTTAGAGGAATACTGTGAGTCAGATCAAAAGGCCTTGCTAGTCGACAATGAAGTAGAAAGCCGTCGCTTATTAGCGATGCGCAGCGACGACATACTATATGGTTGGCGAATAAGAAACAAATGGTTTCACACCTACGAGACACTTTGTGGAATTATTTGACACCTCATCGCAAACTGTTCGCAGTGCCCTCCACGCTGAAGGCTTGTATCACGAAGACCAGCTAAGAAGCCCTTCTTGACAGAAAGAGTTATAGAAGAACGATTACGTTTCGCACGGGGTTATTTAGATTTTTACTGGGATACTAGCATGAAAAGACTCAAAAAACTGACTTTTTAAATCAAGTCAAAAGGGTAGGCTTCATTTATGACGCAAGAATAACACTCTGCTGGTCTGACAAAAACATAATCCCTAATACAGACTCATGTCGAATTATGGTTAGTAGGGTAATATTGGGCATTCTGTACCACTTTCGGCAATTCGCTCGGCGAGTACGCCTCGCTGCCGAAAATGGTATAGAATGCCCAATCATTGATAATCGACTCGGCTCTCCACTCGACCAACAATTATCGCTTGACGAAGCGAATTATTTGACGGCACGGTTGGCGCAGTGGCTGAGCGATAAGACTGTTGCCTTAGTTTTGTGCATAGCTGCTGAACCAGTATTTTACTGCATAATGTAGAAATTCATACTCCATTGGGTGAAATAGGCACTGAACCAGTATTTAGAATTTCATTTATATCGCTAGCTCGAACGAATGTACGAGCCTCACCACGGCTGTTCTTCAATATAAGATAGCGATTGTTTGATTTTAGCCAATCAAGCATTTGTTGGAAGAACAAATCTTCTGTTTGAGCTGTATGCCCGTCCTGATGTTTTGATGAACCGATATCTGTATTGTTTTGATCAGTTTGCAAATCTTGAATAAATATAATCTCACCG
The DNA here is from genome assembly GCA_905147715.2 of Xestia xanthographa. Taxonomy (NCBI): domain Eukaryota; kingdom Metazoa; phylum Arthropoda; class Insecta; order Lepidoptera; family Noctuidae; genus Xestia; species Xestia xanthographa. The sequence continues at coordinate 3,348,382 of LR990661.1, read as the reverse complement.
CTAGAATTCCTCATAATAAGTTTACAAATGTCCTTTATATCAGATTTCTCTGAGTCATGCATTGTAGTTAACTTAGTTATATTTATTTAGTTTAGTGATACGAAATGCAACCTTCTTACTACAATAGTAAGACTCGAATGTGGCTTTATATTACTTCGAACAATTATTTATAAGTTTAGAACTGAAATTATGGAAGTCACTTCGGCTCACTCCGTTTGCATAGGTTTGCATAAAATAACATTAGATAAACATATTTGAAAGTAACAGTGGAGAGCAGTGGTGGTTCAGTGGTAACGGTTGCGACTTACAAGTTGTAGGTCATGGTTCGAACCCAGGCTAGCGCTTTACTTTAAGTAATTTATTTCATTATCACTGTTCTTAGTGGGCAAAAAAATTGACAAATTGAAATCTAATAGTTAATCATAAATCGTAAGCAACAACAACAAGCATTACCGTTTACCTAGCCTTCATGATCTTTTCACTGCTCTTTTTTATAACGATCAGACGGTTCTTTTATAGTCTTAAAGACGCGGAAAACTTTGCTTGCGCGATTTAGGATTTGATGATTTTAGTTCATCCGATATGTCATAGATGGTGCTGTAGTATTTTTGTAGTGTATACTCACCGAGGAATCAGCCCACGCGAATGCGCTTGAATTTTATTACCTACAGAGTCCAGAGTTTACCTATGCGCTAGATAGATGGCATTTGACGTCGAGTTAGATCTTGCGATGGTGTCATTACCGTCGTTAGTATTAGTATTTTTGAATGTCTCATCTATTTCGATCGACGATCGAGCAAGTTCTTCTCGCTTCGGATAAACGAACGCGAAATAGACAGTAGATACTAGGTAGTGTTAAAGTCTATAAATATTCTTGTAATAAACAGTTTTACTTATTGTTACTCAGTTTGTTAACAACAGTAATCATGAAGTTTGTTAAACAACCACAATCGCTGCATGTAAACACAATTTGCGATGATTTTTGTAAAAGTAGTTCGCGTCATGGAGAATTGTTACCTAATTCAGTACGATGTATCATTTGTGGACCATCGAATTGTGGAAAAACAAATTTACTTATTGGACTTCTTATACATGAAAACGGTTTAAGGTTTCGCAATGTTTATGTCTATTCAAAAACCTTACACCAACCTAAGTACATTTTTTTAGAAAGAGTTTTACAACGGGTACCAACTATCTCACTCCAGAAATATCAAGGGAACGAGGAAGTCATAAGCGTTCAGGATGCGAAACCCAACTCTGTGATTATATTTGACGACGTTGCTTGCGAGAATCAAACTAACATGCGTGATTATTTTGCAATGGGAAGGCACAAACACATCGACTGTTTTTATCTAAATCAAACATATAGCAAAATCCCGAAACAATTAGTAAGAGATAATGCTAACTTAATTATACTATTCAAACAAGATGATATCAACTTGAAACATGTTTATGAAGAACATGTTAACACTGATATGACATGGACTGAATTTCGTGAAATGTGTTCAAAAATATGGAGTGAGCCCTTTAATTATGTTGTAATTAATAAAGATTGTCAGAAAAATAATGGATGTTATAGAAATAAATTTGATACTTTTGTAGTCTTTGATTAGAAATACAAATATTTAAGACTATGGTACTTACATGATTTCATTATTCCATGACTGACTCTTAATCGATAACTAACTTATTCTATCGTAATGGAAAAATCACTGAAAAGACAAATCGTTGATGCTGCAGAAGCTGTAAAGAAAAAAGTACGAAGGATGCGAGATTTTGAGAGTGAAAATAAGCAAGCATTGGAATCAGTTTTTAGACCTGTAACAGAGTCTCTCAACTGCATAGCTAATACCACTAAACAAACTGACCTCTTGCGATCTAAAGAAGTAGAAGAAACAAAAGTTCCGTTGAGAAACAATATTTTGCAGAAAGAAAGTTCTGGTAACGATGAAGGAGACAGTGGCGCGGAAGAAAATGAATGTGATACCGACAGTGACGAGTCGTACCAATCATTAGGAGAGAACAATCAAGAGCGTGATACATCATCCTGGTCAATATCTTCAGAAGCATTGACAGATATTCCATTTGGTGTTCGAGCGGAGCGAGGGCAATTGATGTTAGGTTCTGCTTTCGTAACAATCAACGATGATTATATTACCGTTGCTGGACAGAAATATCAAAGCACTCCCGGACTAAAACAATTGTTACTGAAAAAGGATGTAGATTTAAGCATAGTTACAGAGTCTGATATGCAGTATTATAAGATGATGTTGATTGCCACAAACGCACATCGTCGAGACTTTGACTCAAACAAACCAATAAAAAGTAATAAAGGTCAAAAATATTTGCAAGTTATAAAACCTCTTTTCAAACAGCCAAGTACTATTCAAAGCTGTCAATCAAAGGGGAAAGGATTACCCTTGACAAAAATGTGGAAAAAAAATGTTGATTTTGTATATTGGGATGACCCTAATGAACTTGTAGATAGGTTAAAATTATTAATTGCATCTCGAGACGCTGGTAACACTGGATTAGACCACGAAATTATATCAATTATTGAAGAACTGCGTGAAATTAAATTGATTAAGTAATAAATAAATGGTATAAAATGTTAATTGCTCATTTTATTATAAGCCTTTAAATATAATACACCTTAAATATGAATGTAGACAAATTTGGACACCATATTCATAAGAGAATGCGTTTCTCTGAATTATTAGAGTTCAATGAAAATGCACTGCTAAAATCCGAAAGTGGGGATTTTGACATGAAAAAATCTAGATTGAGAGGAATAAGATCTCCTGTAGAAACAGACGATGCTGTGAATAAGGATTACGTCGATCGATTGCGTGAACATACAATAAATGAACTGAATAAAGTGATTGGGTTGTTGCGTGCTCAAATCATAAAAGATGTACAAATAACAGTCCAAAACGCTTTAAAAGCGAAGATACCTGAAGTTTTAGTCCAGTTGGAAGATAAGTTTTATAACAAAGCACAAGTACAAAAATTACTTGAAAAAACTCCGTGATGGCAAAACAACAAATTGTTAATGAGCTACACAAAGCAGCCCGAAGAAACTTTGTTAGACGTTCAGTTATTTTAAAAGGCATAGATGATTTATGGCAAGCTGATTTGATAGATATGCAAAATCTAAAGAAGTTTAATAAAGGTTATAATTACATTTTAGTGGTGATTGATTGTTTTTCAAAGTATACCTGGACAGAACCAATAAAATCCAAGAGTAAACTTGATGTTACTCGTGCATTTGAACGAATACTAACTACTAACAATCGAAAACCTGATCATTTACAAACTGATTCTGGGACAGAATTCTACAACGTAACATTCCAAAAGCTTATGAAGAGCTACAATATTAATCACTACTCTTCGTTTTCTAGCAAGAAAGCTTCGATTGTAGAAAGGGTGATTAAAACAATTAAAAATAAAATGTATAAATACTTTAGTCTCATTGGGAATTATAAATGGGTAGGTCCACCATTAGAAGTTATTCTAAAAACATATAATAATACAAAACATCATACCATCAAATTTAAACCAGTCGAGGTAAATAAGTTGAACGAGTCAAAGATAAGAGAGAATATTCAAAAAACTCAAAATCAAACATCATACCGATGTCGACCTAAATTCAAAGTGGGTGAAAATGTTCGGATCAGTAAATACAAACATGTTTTTGATAAAGGTTACACTCCTAATTGGTCGACAGAAATATTTACTATAAAAAGGATTAATAATACCATACCAGTAACATATCATATAGAAGATCATCGAAAGCAACCCATTCGAGGATCTTTTTATGAACAAGAACTTCAAAAAACTAGCTATCCTGGCGTTTATTTGATAGAAAAGGTTCTTAAAAGGAAAGGAAAGAAACTTTACGTGAAATGGTTGGGCTTAAGTAACGACGAAAATAGTTGGATTGATAAAGATGAAATTGTAGGTTAGGATTATGGATATATAACCATGTTTGTAAGAAATATTTCATTCATTACACTTTCTACTATGCAAGAGAATGGATGGACTAGTTAATAGTGTAATTAACAATCTGCCATTCGAACTTCATTTGCCTGGTTATAACTATTGCGGACCGGGAACGAAACTCGAGAAGCGATTGCTGCGAGGCGATCGAGGTGTGAATAAACTAGACGAAGCCTGTATGCATCACGACATTGCATATGCAAACCATACAGACTTACCCAATCGTCACAAAGCGGATTTACAACTACTAAATATGGCTAAACAAAGACTTAAATCAAAAGATGCAGGGAAAGGCGAAAAACTTAGTTCATGGTTAGTGAGCAAAGTTATGAAAACCAAACTAAAATGTGGTTCCGGTGTTAAAACGTTTAAAAGTTTCGTGTCAAAAATAAGAGCGAAAATAAAAAAAACTGAAACCAAAGGACAGTAAAACTTTAATTAACGCTGCTTACTTGGCAGCAAAAAAAATATTTCCAAAGATTCAGAAAATTCGAGTACCGCGAGTGATACCTTTACCTAAAACAGGTGGAATTCTGCCTTTAATCCCAATTTTTGCTGGGTTATCAGCATTAGGAACTCTAGCTGGCGGAGCCGCAGGAATAGCAAAAACTGTTAACGATTACAAAGCAGGTCAGCAAAATTTGCGAGAAACACAACGACATAATAAGGCTATGGAGTCTTTAAAGTTAGGCCAAGGTTTATACATAAAGTCACATAAAAATGGTAAAGGTTTATTCATACAATCTTCAAAAAACTAAAAAATAAGCTACCTAATCGTGCTCTAAGTAATGTCGACATCCTAAGGCACGCACGTGACATACCACACTTTCGAGGAGTCTACATGAAGGATCAGTTACCAAGGACGCCAAAACGGATTGAATGTGGTATCGTTAACTTAGACGATTATAAGAACGAAGGTACGCATTGGGTAGCTTATGTTAAAATAAACAATTGTTGTGAATACTTTGATAGCTTTGGAGATTTGAAACCTCCAATGGAAATAATGCAGTACTTTAAAAATTGTGATGTTTTTTATAACTATACTAGATTTCAACAATTTAATACAGTAAACTGTGGACACTTATGTCTAGAATATCTATGGAAATTTTGGAATAAATACCTATAAATTTTATGTATTTCTTTTATTTCAATCATTTTCATCATGTCACTCACCTTATCGATAACGGGAAACTCGTCCGATTTATGTACATATTATCCTAATACATTGCAACTTCATGGACATTATGAGTGTGCCTTATTGCATTTCTCAACATTTAATTCAATTCCAAACATTGAAAAAATGAATAATAAATTATATTATGGCTCTAATGAAGTCCTTGAATTACCTGAAGGTACTTATGAACTACAAGATATTAGCGATTATTTAAAATCGGAAATAAAAGATTGTTCAATAAATGTACGATGTAATAACAATACTCTAAAAACTTTGATATTCTGTACTAAAGATATCGATTTTACTAAAGAAGGGACTTTTAGGAGATTATTAGGGTTTAAGAAGCAGATATTGAAAGCAAATAAATGGCATGTGTCCGAGTTACCAGTCAACATTTTACCTACGACCGTGATCAGGATAGAATGTGATATTGTAAGTGGTTCGTACATAAATGGTAATCCTAGTCACATTGTACACGAATTCGCCCTCAACGTGCCCCCGGGATACAGAATTATAGAAATTCCGAAAAACGCCATATACTTTCCAATCAACCAAAACAGCATAAGCAGTATACATATCAGGCTATTAGATATAAACAATCGCTTAATAAACTTACGTGGTGAGGAAGTGCAGCTATATTTACATCTTAGAAAAAATGATTGACTACAATAAATATGTGCCTCAACAAATGGGAAATGCCAGTTCTACTAAAACAATCAAGCAAATAAGACCTCGGTCAAAGAAAAAAATAAAATTAACGCGAGCCAATAAGGAATTTCTTAAAACGATCGGTTTGCTATAATGAATATCTTAGATGTTTTATCTGCTCCAACTTACGACAACACTGTTGAGGGAATCGAATTTCATTCTTACAAACCCTACATAACAAGCTTCAACAGGAACGATGAAATCCGCATACCTATTAATCAACAGGATCTGTATATACTACCTTCAGCGAGCACTTTGTATTTGGAAGGAACTATAATCGTTAGCAAAAAAGATCCAAAAGAAAAAGCGAGTAGCGTTTCTTTAACAAATAATTTTCTACTCTACTTGTTTCAAGATATTCGATACGAACTAAATGGAGTCGAAATTGATAAAATAAAAAACGCTGGTGTGACTACTACGATGAAATCATTTGTGTCAATGAATGAGAGTGAGTCAAAGATATCTTATGCATGGGGTTGGAATATCGATGGCACAAAAAATATTAATGGAGGTAGTTTTTCTGCTTCTATACCACTTTGTAATATTCTCGGGTTTGCAGAAGATTTTAAGAAAGTAGTGATAAATAGTAGACATGAATTGATATTGTTACGAAGCAATACTAACCTGAACGCGGTAAAACTGAATACTGGTGAAGTTGTAGATGATGTTCAGATAAATAAAATTGTTTGGCGTGTACCGCACGTTAAAGTGTCCGACAAAGAGAAAATAAGCTTGCTAAAACTGTTAGAGAAAGACCGACCGCTCCAGATGATTTTTAGAAATTGGGATCTGTACGAATATCCTACTTTACCTAAAACAACTAAACATACTTGGTCTATTAAAACATCATCACAAATAGAGAAACCGAGATATGTTATTATTGGTTTACAGACAAATAGAAAAAACAATGCAAGTTCTGATATGTCTCTGTTCGATCACTGTCATATTCGTGACGTCGAGTATACCTCAATTCAAACTACTTCCCATATGAAAATCTAAATGTGAATTTTGCTAATAACCGAATTGCTTTATTATACGAACAATACACTAGATTCCAGCAGTCATATTACGGTCGTCGCGCGGAACCTTTATTAAGCGAAAAACAATTTAAAGACTTGGCACCCCTCTTTGTTATTGACTGCTCCAGGCAAGCAGATAACTTGAAGACAGGTCCGGTTGTGGATGTAAGAGTGGAAATTGAAACTGATTTGGAGATACCTGATCAAACTTCTGCATACTGTCTTATATTGAATGATTGTATAATCGAGTATAAGCCGCTCAGTAATACTGTGAGAAAAATATCATGAATCCGAATACTCTCATAGTAGATGTTCAGGGGTTTAAAGATCTATGTAATAACTTTATAATAAAGGAATTAGCTTTTGCTAGTCGCGATTATACGCAGTCATTTTTAATAAAACCACCATATATGTTTAAATACTTAACAAGTGATGAAAAAAGACAAGTTAAATGGTTGGAAAGGAACAGAGGTATTTATTGGAATGAAGGTTATATCGACTACAGAGAATTCCAACGTATAATCGTTCCATATCTAGAAAATAAGGAAATCGTTGTAAACGGTTTGGAGAAAGTGAAATGGATTAAGGAACTTTGTGAGAATTGTAATGTGTCTGACCTCAGTGAAAAAAACTGTCCTAGTTTCTCTGTGTTGTATAACAAGTACTGTGATGAAAAAAATAATTTAAATTGTACTAAACACTTAAAGATGTGTGCCTTAAAAAATGTGTTGTGTATTAAAAAACATTTGAATTTGTAAAGAAATGTGTTTTTCAGTTTTAAGTAAATAAAAAATCATGAAATCTTAAAAATGTGTTTATTTAAATAGTTTACCTGCTACAATAAAAATAATGAAATTAAAAGAATAAACCAAAAATAACTTTAATTACCTAACCACAGTTACAACATTAATTACAAATAATAATAATAAACACAAAACCCTGAAAAATATTAAAAATCACTATCAATCAAAGATTTTGATATTTTTTTAACTAACGATTCCGTAGCGTCCATAACACTATTGTTGTGGTGTTAAGGTTGACTTTCGCTTGCACTGTGTCACTGTCTTTTAAAATGAAAAGCGTCTTGTTCTTTACGAGGTTTATTGGCAACTAATCATACATAGATCATGTGAATCTTTATAAACGTTGAATTGGCGCTAACATAAGCCGCCCACCAAAGGACTACGATAGTCCTTTAAAAAATATTAATGAAAGTTAAGATGCATGCAAAATAAAATTAAATACATTAAACAATCATTCGTCTGGTACCGTATCGATTGGTAAAGCACACAACTTTGTGACACATCGCTTGGTTATACTGTCACCGCTCTTTACGCTATACACTCTGGTTAAACCGTCAGGGCCGGGGTGCTTGTCAGTGATGCGTCCCATGGACCATTTTCCCGGCGGGAGATTATCTTGCTTGATCAGCACTACTTCTCCCTTCTTAAACTCTTCTTCGCGTTTTAACCATTTTGGTCTTTGCTGCAGTCTCGTCAGGTACTCCTTTTGCCATCTCGACCAGAAGTCACTTAACAATTTTTGCGTATATTGCCAGCGTGTCAGATTACTTATTTTAGCGTCCTTTAGGTTTGGGTTTGGGACGGTGACTGGTGCCTCTGTTATCAAAAAATGACCAGGTGTTAGTGCTTGCATGGTGTCGTCGTTCATTGGACATAACGGACGCGAGTTTAGGCATGCTTCTATTTCGCAGAGAACTGTCGTCATCTCTTCAAATGTCAAGTTTGTAGTGAGAACTCTCTTCATATGGTATTTTATGGATTTTACTCCGGCCTCCCATAGTCCTCCGAAGTTAGGTGAATACGCTGGTATAAAATGCCACTGAGTGCCGTCATTGGCAAGCAGTTCAGCGATTTTTCCATCAAATTGCAAACCAGCTTCTTTCCAGGCTTCATACAATTGTTTGTTGGCGCCAACAAAATTTCGTCCTTGGTCGCTCCACAGATTTATGCATTTCCCTCTGCGGCTGCAAAACCTTTTGAAGGCACCTATGAATGCTGCTGTACTTAGGTCGCCAACCAATTCCAAATGAAGTGCCTTTGTGGACATGCAAACGAATATGGCTATATAAGCCTTGCTAGTTCTGGCTCCTCTGCCCTTACTCATCAATACTTGGAATGGTCCCGCAAAGTCGACACCTGAATTGAGGAATGCTCGTGTTGGTTTCACCCGTACGCTTGGTAAGTCACCCATTACCTGTGTTCTCACTTTAGCATTTAGTTTAGCGCATACCAAACAACGATGGACGTATTGTTTGACCAGCATCTTTGCTCGCAGTATCCAATACTTGGATCTGAGGTAAGTGAGCATCAACTGTATACCTCCATGCAACGTCTTCGAGTGAGCTTCTGCTATTATAAGGTAAGTAAGTTTGCTATCTCTACCCAGAATGATCGGATTCTTACAATCATCACTCAAATCTGAGTTCCTGAGCCGGCCGCCCACCTTGAGGACACCATTCTCGTCAAGGTAAGGATTTAATGATTTCAATTTGCTTGATTTTTTTACTCTTTTCTTTCTTTTTAAGCTTTCTATCTCTTCTTTAAATTCTTCCTCTTGTTCTCTTTTTATACAGGTTTGCAGGGAGCGTTGGAGTTCTTCAGTTGTGATTGTACTATCTATGTTTTCCTTTAATTTATTTTGTTTCAGGAATCTTCGGCAGTAGGTGATAGTTCTCAGTAGTTCATTTAGTGTATCAAAGTTGTTGAGTTGTGTGGACAATCTATTACTTTCTTCGTCGTTTTTTGTTATTTTTAGAGCTCGTATGGTGCTTTTCTTTCTCTCTAGTTCTATTGGTGTTATGTTTAGTCTAGTGAACTGTATCTTCTGGTGCAATAACCACCGTGGTCCGTTCCACCATAGGTCGCAACCTTTCAAGTCAGCTACTAACATACCCCTTGATGCAATATCGGCTGGATTTTCGTGAGATTGGACATGGTGCCACTGACTGCAACTTACATTGGTTGTAATCTCGACAACGCGGTTTGCCACAAACGCCTTCCATTTGTTCGGATCTCCATGTAGCCAGGAGACAACAATAGATGAATCCGTCCAAGCATAGATTTGTGTGGTAGGTATCCTAATTGCTTGCCTTATTTGCTTTAGTAGTTTGGATAGAAGCAAAGCTCCACACAGTTCTAGTCGAGGCAATGAAATAGTTTTCAACGGAGCTACTCTTGTTCTTGCAGCAATTATTGTACTTTTTACTGTGCCATCAGAGTTTGTGACTCGGCAGTATGCTACAGCACCATATGCTTGTATCGAAGCATCGCAGAATCCATGGATTTCGATAAAATCTTTTCTTGAGCTAAACGTTCCCATCCATCTATTTATGTGGATTCCGTTAACATTTTCGAGATCAGATCGTATTGTAGCCCATTTTTCAGCCAGTGTCGTATTCAAGATTTCGTCCCAATCAATCTTTTCTTGCCAGAGTTGTTGAATTAGAATCTTCGCCATTACAAGGCAAGGTGCAATCCATCCGAGCGGGTCGAATAACTTTTGAATGTCGGATAGAATACTTCGCTTCGTGATTGCCTTGCCGATAACTGGTAAGTTCAGGTTATATTCGAATTCGTCCTTACCCAAATTCCATTGTATGCCCAAGGCTTTAACCGTTCCATCAATCTTTAGTTCTAGATGTGCATTGGATGATCTTTCGCTTGGCTCAATAGTCTCCATGAAATCGCGGCTGTTAGAAGACCATTTTTTTAGTTCGAAGCCACCTAGACGCAGTAGCCTTTTGAGATCTTGACTGATTCTTATAGCTTGTTCCATATCATCGTGTCCGGACATAACGTCGTCGACGTAAAAGTCTTCGCGCAATATCTTTGCAGCATCAGGATATTTGTGACCTTCGTCATCAGCCAATTGCATTAGTGTCTTTACGGCGAGATAGGGTGCGGATGCTGTTCCGAATGTCACCGTCAAAAGTCTGTAGTCTTTGATGTCTTCTGATCCATGTTCTCTCCATAGAATTCTTTGATAATCTATGTCATTTTTGTTTGTCCAGATCATTCGGTACATCTTGTGAATGTCAGAAACATAGCATACAGCATGAACTCTCCATCTAATGATTATGCTTCTCAAGTCATCCTGCAACATTGGACCCAACAAAAGTTCATCGTTTAGTGAAGTACCGTTGGAACCCTTGCAGGAGGCGTCGAATACAACACGAGTCTTTGTTGTTTCTTTGTCATCACGGATCACCGCGTGGTGAGGTAAGTAGACTGATTTATTATTCATTTCTTCCTTAGGTATTTCTTCTATATGTTTCAATTGTTTATATTCGTTAATCACTTTTGTATATTCTTGTTTTAGTTCTGTGTTCTGATTGAATCTTCTTTCCAGTTGAAGGAGTCTTCTTTTTGCTATTTCTCTTGTGTTGCCTTCTACTGATTTTGGTTGTTCTGTGTTAAACGGTAGCTTGACTATGTATTTTCCGTCTTTATCTCGCTTGTGTGTCTTCTCGTATATGTCTTCACATAGTTGTTCAGTTAAGGTAAGTTTTCTTTTCATGTCTGTATCGACTTCCCATATTGTGGTCAGTAAATCTTCTATGTTTACTTCTTGTTTCATGGCCGTCAAGGACCTTTCTCGTGCATTCAGTTTAATTGTTATTCCGCCCATTAAGATCCATCCCAGGTAGGTATTTTGGGCGCATGGTGTATCTGGTGGACCTTTAATAAGCCCTTGCTTGAGAATTGATGCATATTCGTTCACACCCAACAACAGATCAATAGGTCCTGATGCATAATAATTTGCATCTGCTAGTTGGAGGTTTGCTATATGCGGCCAATCAGTCCCCATTGTGGTGTTTGTCGGTATGTTGGAGGTCAAGTGCTTGGACATCACGTAGGCTCTGATAGGTAAGTTGAATTGGTTTTCCCATCGTGACAATACTTGAAATTTGACCTCATGCTTGACTCTGACTTTCATGGATTCCATCCCGGAGACGATTAAATTTACTGATGATTTTTCTAGGTTCAGGATCTGAGTTGCCTTCTCGCTTATGAAACAAGCTTGAGATCCTGAGTCTATCAGCGCTCTTAGAACAGTAGTGTGTCCGTGTTCACTCTTCAAAATTACTACTGCGGTAGCCAATAGTGATATCTTCTGCCCTGCAGTATAATGAGACGCAATCATTGTATGAACTTTCTTCTCTTCTACATCTGCTTGGCTAGATGAAGTCGGTTGTTTGGTTTCTACATTTGGAGCCGCTTCATCAATCTTCTTGGGTTGATGTAAAAGTGTGTGATGTCGTCTCTTACATGTGCGGCAAGACATTGGCACACGGCACTTGAATACCAAATGTCCCGCCCCAAGGCAGTTGAAACATAGTTTGTTTGCTTTGACGTGTTCGCTTCTTTCATCAATCGTCATTTTATTGAACTTGCTACAATGACACAGTGTGTGCGTTTCTTTACATAAGGCACATGGTTTTTGTTTATCACTTTCTTTTGCTATTACATGAAGAACACGCTCTTTTGTAGGTTTAGTGGTATTCGTTGGGGCAACCATTTCAAGCGTCCGGAATTTGGCTTCTAAAAACTCGCGCAATTCTTTCCATGTAGACAGCGTTTGAGAGTTCACCGAGTAGGCAGTCTGTTCCCATTCTTTATGCGACTCCGGGTCCAACTTCTGCACAACAAGAAATATGATTACTGGATCCCAGGAATCGGTTGGCACCCTCACGTTTTCTAGACTATTAATAACCTCAGTCGTACAATCCAGGAGGGCTTTCAATTGTGCTGCTGTTTGATTGGTGCATTTTTTCTGATAAAACAATCGCTTCATTAATGCGTTCACTATTATGCGCCTATTATCGTATCGGTGATTCAGCGTTTCCCAAGCTTGAACATAATTAGCACCCGTCACCTGAATGTTCTTCAATAATGATGCCGCTTCGCCCGTGATACTTGTTTTCAAATAGTGTAATTTCTCAACTTCACTTAGTGTAGTGCATTCATGAATCAAAGACACATACAAGTCCTTAAATGTAGGCCATTCTTCATAGTTACCGGAAAACGGAGGGAGTTGTATATTAGGTAGAATCACCTTTGCCCGTGATTTTCCATCACACGACGTATTACTGCATGAAGGTTGGTCAGTCGTCTTCGAAGTACACGAAGCCAACATCTCTCTAAGATCTCCTAACATACATAAGTATAAGTCTTCATGAAGCATGAATTCTTCATTCACGTAGTACGGAAGAACTCCACGTTGTTCCCGAGTTGTACTTTTCAACAGATCTTGGTGTGCATTCTTAAAGGCAACCCAGTATTCTTCGATCGTTTGAATACGAGTTTGTAAATATCCAGGTTTCGATAACCGTTCTTTTGGGCACTTTTTTAGGTTTGATTGAGTCTTCTTGAGTATTGACGCCAAATCTTCTAGCACACTTAACGCTTGGTCTGCAGAACTCGTCATGTTTACGAGTAATCACAAGAGTCTTCAAAATTTAGTTTATTTACTAAGTTATTAATGTTCAAATGATACACAGATACACTTTGTACGCACACTAATTGACCAGTTCTAAGAAATCCGTGCAAAACAACACCAGGTGGTCCCTTATCTATCAATGGAATGCGGTTCTTTTGTTCTCACGGCGACACTCGGTCGACGTCGTTAATGAGGTTTGATCCGGCTCGTATTCGACCATATGTTGTGGTGTTAAGGTTGACTTTCGCTTGCACTGTGTCACTGTCTTTTAAAATGAAAAGCGTCTTGTTCTTTACGAGGTTTATTGGCAACTAATCATACATAGATCATGTGAATCTTTATAAACGTTGAATTGGCGCTAACAACTATCAATAGCGTCTTTAACGATGTATTGCGCATTTATTATCACGTTCTCACTATCACTATCACTGTCACTGGTATTGTTATTGCAGAGATCGATAACTGATATTTTTATCAGTTTTATCCCACGTCGATGCAGTTTACTCATCACGAAAGATTTTGTAGGTTGTTTCTTAAGAGAAGGCTTTTCTCGACGTTGTCGTTTGGATTTTTTTCCCTTCGTAAGTTGACTGCAGTGCGCGGGTTCATTGTAAATCATCTCAGATAGTCCCTCGTAAGGATCCTGAGCGTACTGGCTGAATACAATTTCAGAATCAGTAATCTGAAAAAAATATAAGAAAATTATTAGCATCTATTAAAAAAAAAGAAAAACCAAATAAATAAATATTAAATAATTATTTTACTCACCGATGACATGATAATGATGCACACTGATAGATCAAATATCTCCTATTTTATTGTACAAGTACTCGAGACAGATAATATTTCATAAACAGCTTAAAGGTAGCTAATTAGGTAAATATATAGTTAATACCCTGACAGGAAACGAGTATTGCGACATTATAAGTTACGGTCTGTTCACATAGACCTAATTGTTATACGGCGATGATTTTCATTATAACGTCAAAGCATGTTATGCTCGTAATAAATTTTATTGAAAATAAATCTTATCTACATAAGAATAAAAGCGAAATACCACTGATAACAAAGCCTTTTCAATTGTTGATTTAAAGCGTGTATGAACTTGATCAATGAACAAATAGCAGGCTTGCATTTTTAGTGTCATTGACATGCAGTATATCATATTTCGTTATTGTAAACTAGTATCGCCCTGTGACGTTACCTGCGAATTATTGATATGAACCTAATTCACTTATAATTTTATTAGTTAGCAATATTTAAACAGTGTATTGACAAATAAAACAATGTAAATTAATAATTTACTTTATTTAATAACAATAATTACACTTATGTACTTATAAGCTATAGATACAGAATAGTTATTATACATAATTATGTTATACTAGGTTATCATTAACAAATATAATTGTTGAGAATGTTTTTATTGCTATTTATTCTAGTTACTATGCACTAAAATTCTCGTACGTATAATTAAAACGAAGAATTACATACACATTTTTAATTAACCAATGCTGTTCTAACATACACCTAAGACATTTTTTATTTTAAAAATGAGCAATGACGCCAAGCTTGGGTTGCGATTTTACAATTAGATATCGCGCGTTTATCATCATTGTTAGACAATGCAATTTTGTTGACACTCTGAGTAAATATTACATGCTTAATTGATTTAAACATTATATTTTTTCTACGTATAACTCCACCTTTAAATAAAATATTTTCATAATCTGTGATGTCTAAGTCCTTTACTACGCATGATTTCACACCCTTCGCTTTTTTAATTATCTTATCAACAGTTTTTATGGAGTAAAGTTTTGATCTCAAACCAACAAAATCAGATATACATTTCCCAGCCATTTCATCTTTGAACAGGCCTGGTACTTTTTTGTTCATTAAGGGTATCCTAAAATCATTGTTATTATCATAGTTACTGGTGTCAAAATATTTCAAAAAATTAAACTTTAAGTCATGATAAAAATCATTAGTATATATTTCATAGACAAAAGAATCTGTATCTGTGTAACATAGCTGTACTCGATCTTCATAAAAAGGTTTTACAATATTGTAATGAAAGTCATACATGTGTGACTTAGAAAGTTCTAATACAGTGAATCCAATATAAATAGGCTTATCTAAAATAATTCGATCAGGTTTCATTTGTTAAAAATTCATTTCATTTCATTTGTTAGAAAATTTAGTTGCAATAGCAACTAAATTTTCTGAGAGGATAGAGGCACTATGGAAATAGGGATTGGCTACAAGTCTCTCGGCGGATATTGATTTCTTGGTTCGGTTAAATTTGTCGCACCATTGATTGACTAAATGAACAGTCACTCTATTTTCAGTATTTTCTAATGTCTTACCAAACACACTGTTGTTTAACAATTTAAAAAAATCTTGTTCGAAGGAACTCTTTGCTTTTTGTCTCAATTGAGTGTTTAATTCTATATATTGTTTCAAATAAGGACTCTGTGTAAAAGTAATTACTCTATGAACTTTTCGTAATATTAAACCATGTTCTAGACACTTTTTTAAATGAACGTAATGTATAACATAATTATACTTGTTATACAAATTTGCAATCAGTTTTTTTGTTTTACCGCCTGGAGGTATACATTTCTCGGGACAAAAAGGTAAATCATTATGATGATTGTGTAAATGTTCAGGGTACAAGAGATCAACTTCTAAAATAAAGCCCCACTCAGCGTTATCTTCAACATTTTCAACATGTAAATTATCTATTTCATCTTCACTAAGAAATCTAAAACCTGAATATGGCAAATACTGACACATGCTGAAACCGTAAAGATTATTACAATCTATATATGCAATATAACTCTGAGGCTTTGATGTATTATATTCAGGCATGTATTTATTATTGGCTTTTGCATACCTATGGGAACACATGCACAAACCTCCTCGTATTCCACTTTGAATCATTCTGATGATAAACAGGTCTGACACGAGTTCTAACTGAACGCCTGTTTTAAGCAACATTGCGTCGAAGGACAAACTAGGTGCGGTAATGTAAAACGCAGGATCTAGTTTATAATGTTGTTTGCATGTTTTACGAAACTTTTGAAATATATCTGTCAATAAAAGTACGTCTGTTTTTAAATATAAATCTGTATACTCGCCTAAATCCTTTACTTTAAATTCTCTCCATACAGTCTTAGCATGATTATAATCTTCATCGCTAATATCTTCGTTAGTTAAAGAATTATGAAAACAAGATTTGGATGGTAAAGATTTTTGATCGTAACATTTCCAATCTGTCATATAGTCATACGGATATATACCTTTCCGTGTTAACAAACTAAATTTTCTTTCATCGGAAAAGTTAGATAGAAGATTGACAAAATCTTCTGTCTGCATTGTTTTAGCAAGTTTGTCTAAACTAGTTCCTAAAAAGTTAAAGGAATCTAAAAACCTTATTTGTATATACTCATTATCAGCAATATGAATAAACTTTGTGAATGTAATATAATTTTCCTTGTTACGCGGTATTATTTTAATTTGTCCAGGAATTTCGCCTAATTTTTTTATAAATAAATGACAGTCGTATCCAGATAAATTATGAAAAAATATTGGAACAAACTTTGGTATTTTATGTTGTAGATTACAATGTCGATGTGCTGCGCCTCGGTATCGTCCTGTAATAGGTGATAGTGATCCCTAACTCTATCGGTTAACAGTAAATTTTCACATATATAACACTTAACAGCGAGCCTAAAATTAAGAGCATCTTTTTCTGTGAATATCATAGGTTCGCATTTGGTTAGAATTCTATATATTGATTTAGCATCTTCAGTCAAAAAATTTACAAATTTTGTAACACAGTTATTACCGCGATAACTTCTATAGCCTTTAAAAGTCTCATTAAATGATGATACTATATTATATGCAAACGCAGCTGGCACGTGTCGTTGTGAGTATGACGTATGAGCGGAGTCAAATTCATCGCCGGAAATAGGTTCCAACAATGTTTCGAAATCTGCGTAAATAACGAATGGAATGTCTTGTTTTCTATCATAATTTTTACATTTTAAATAAGATCCTTGTTCTGGTAAATCTGTCACAACCCCTCCACATAAATGTGTTTCAATTTGACTGAGAGTTGGAAAGAACAATAAGCAAGTTTCGCAGAAGTATAGTTTACCATGATGTTTAGTTAACTGATTTCTGACTAGTCGAGGTAAATCTTTGATTAGACAATAATGAGATTTATCGTTTTTTTCTAAAAACAAGAGATGGATGCTCTTAGACTTATTATTCGTTGATGTGTACAAAGGTCCGATGATTGTCTTATCATTTTTTAATCCGTACACGAATATATTCAGATATGGATGATTTTTCTCAAAAACAGCTATGTCAGAAAATGTAATCGGAAATGACAAATCATCAACATTTAAAGTATCACAAAAGTGAGGATAAGACGAGACTCTATCAGGATGTTGCGTTGTAGGGTATAAAGCTGCCACAACACACCATAGAAAGCAATACTCGTCTTTGTTTTTAATATTCAAGCAAGCTTTTTTATTTTTTATAATTTTTGGTAAAGGTATAAATTTCGATCCACCGAGAGGCTGATATTTATTAATGTTTATTTCTAAATGTGAATTACACAAAAATGACCAACCGCTATCTCTTTCCTCAAACTCTTCAATTTTCTTTATGAGTAACTGAACTATTGATTTATAAATTGAATCAAAATCGTAATTAAAATTAATGATATAGTTTTTTGTAGCAAATGACTTTAATTCTTGTAGATCACTTTTAAACATAAGAAAAAATGAAAAAAATTCAAAATTAATTTTCACTGAGGTATGTTTTAATACTGACTGATCTATTAGATTTTTTACTTGCAAACTAATATTACTGAGAAACATTTCTGGAAAAATATTTATCTGTTCTTCAGTTGCAATGATTCTGTAACTTACGATTCGTCCTTTAAACGAAGTATTAATAATTTCAATGTTATCGTGGAAAAGGATCGTGCTATTTTTTTTATGATCATTGCTACGTAAATGACCTGACCATCGACGATTATCTACCAATACGTTGCAAACTGAGCAATGAGGCATTATTGATTAATTTAGTTTTACTTATCAATACTAACTACTTAACGTTTGATTAACAGAATAAAGTCTCTAAGTTTAACGTAAAAAAAGATTAATTCTAACAACTAAAATTAATGATCTTATTAAAGTCTTAAAAGTATACAGTAATAACCGAAGAAAGTATTAGGACGACTAACCAACTATTGACGTCCAAATAGAAACTGTTTGATGGCTGTGGTCCTCTAGTTGACGAGATTCGAGGCGCTTATCAAATTATTTCTGGAAAGAGAAATGCATAATATTAATTTAGCGCTCAGTTCTAAGAATGTAAAAATTTATTACGTAAAGTAAAAATAGTATATGAAATTACCTGCAATATTATAGATATTTATCTCAATTATCCAGATCAGAAATGATTTGCTGTAGTTTTATAGTTGAATAATCACTTCTTCATGAACTATGGAAGATTTTATTTCTGAGAAAAGAAATGCACAATATTAATATTGCTCCTTAGTTGAAATTTAAATTTTATTACAGTAAAACATAGTATATAAAATTACCTGCAATATATAGATATTTATATCAATTATCCATATCAGAAATGATTTGCTGTAGTTCTCTAGTTGAATAATGACTTCTTCATAAACTAATCGAAACGCTTATCAAAATATTTCTGGAAAGAGAAATGCATAATATTAATTTGGCACTCGGTTCATAGAATTAAAAAAAATATTAAAGTAAAAATAATAGTACCATATAATAATTACCTGCAACATATAAATATTTATATCAATTATCCAGATGTCAATTGTCCAGATGCGTAAATATTTATTTTCATACGAAAATTTTAAATTCCTGATAAATACCAATAACGTCTTTTGAACAGGTTTCACACTCCGTCGTTGATTTTAGATAATATAGTTATAATTTACAACTTTCCAATTTTAAAGTGTTGAAAATGTTGTTCATAAAAACGAATAAATCATAACAGGATGTTATTACTTACAATAATACGATATTTCTCCAATAAAGCAGTAAAATATTATTGCATTATTGCACAAATATTTGTTTTTAGGTCAGCTAAGTTACATTTGCATCAATCATCTATTTTTGGTAAGGTTGACACGCATTCAAAATTTATGTTACTCAGATAATTTGCGCAATGGGTTGAGCGATCGACTGCTGTGCAGCGTGTCGCGGGTTCGATTCCCGCACGAACAAATATTTGTATGAACTACAAGTAGTTGTTTTGGTTCCAGCTGTTTGTGTATGTGAGTTTAAATGTTTGTAAACGCACACATAACACTGGAGAAATTCCTAGTGTGAGCAACCAAATGTTATCATAGAATGTCATTGTTAAGTCTATCCACCCATGTTTCTATATGGATTATCGAACCAGTTAATGTTATGGATACTTCTATACTATGTAACGTTGTTAGTTCATAATTGATAAAACGTAAACAAATAAAACAGAAGTCATTTTAATATCGTTTACCAGCCGACCAAATCACCTGATCGCGCCTGTACTTTTGTCTCACTCGCTCGCGTTCCTAAAACCAGTTTTTTTTCCCACTCCATCATTCTCCGCGCGCCGCGAGCGTCGACCACGCTCGCATGCCTGCAGAGGCCAGTCGTCATTTACGCGCGGTCAGTCTACACACATATTAGACGACATATGCGCAGCCTCGCGAATTATACTTTGATTGGACTACTGATAATTTCCAAAACTTTTTTTAATAATTTTACTTTTTAAAAAAGTTCTATAAAGGAACCATAACTTCAGTGTGTAATTCCCCATATCGGGTAAGTGGCTAAGTGTTGACAAATTCACGCAGTGCTTGTTTCTAAATGTCATGTCAAGGTCAATGATGTGCAAAATTATTTCATCATCTTTTTCATAGACATCATTTTAGCTACTATTTCAACTATTGTACTCAAACCTTAATTGCTACATCAATGTTTTATGTAGGTATGTGTAAATATTAATTTAAAAGTGCTTCACACCTTTTTTTTCCTCTCTTTTCTTTCTCTGTAAACTCCGCTTCTGAAGGTGACCTCTACACACATACGCCCTAAGCGCAATAGTACCCATCCCTACGCTTGCGCTTACGCTGCTGTGGTCACCGTCAGGAGAGGATAAGCAGAGAACCCTATGTTTACCACTGGACATAATTTCCAGGGACCAAAGTTCGGGATTTTCTTCCTCCGGGGTTAACCCGTGTGTGCCGTTGCTGCGTCACCTGGTGCCGACACTCGCAACTGACGAGTCGGTTCCACCGGCATCCGGCATCCAACGACGGCGACGCCTCTACGGGCATCCGGCACCGCTACCACCTACCCTGCGGGTCCTGCATCCTGCTCCTCGGCTCCAGCGTCCATACAGCTACGCGCAAGCCAGGGCAGTACTTGTCGCGCCTACCTCCATATGTCGAAAAAAACTTATGACGGGCCTTAGTAATCCGCGACCTATTTTTAATAAATTATTTTTATGAAAGTGTTGGTGAATTTTGTTCAAACCTATTAGGGTTCCATATTCCCACGCTTCATTGGCGCCCATATCGTGGTTTTTTCATGGTCATACGTTTTTTTTTCTGTTTTATGGAGGTAGTGGTGTTTTTCGGTGTTTTGTGTGTTTTGTGTTTCGTTGTTTTTTGTAATAACGCTTTGTTCTTTTTTTTATTTCGTGTGCAGCAACTGGTGTGAAGAGTTAAGTTTAGTTTTGTTTTTAAATTGCCTGATATACAGGGTGTTTTTTATATACCGGGTGCGGACTTAGTTTTTTTATTTTTTTCTTGAATACCGTGTATTCAACATTTTGTAGTAGTAGAGCTTATAGTAACGGCTCGCCCCGGGGAAGTACTACCCTCATTCCTTTTTTTCTTCCGGTAAGCAGTTTTTGCTGTGTGCTGGTTGAAGGGTTTGAGTGCCGGGTGTAAGTACTGGCTAACTTATAGACATTATCATCTTTGTCTTATGTCGACACTTAAATTACTGTAAAGTGTCTACATATTTTTTTTTTTGGTTTTGTATACAGGGTGATTAAATTTAGTTTTGTATTATTTTAATCTTTGTGATTTTTGTTGTTAAACGCCAAAATTAGGATCGTTAGTTTATTTTTATCTTTTGTAATTTACTTGTACCCTCACACCAGTTGCAAAACATATTTTTTTTTGTTTTACGCTTTTCTTGTTTTTTTTTGTTGCATCGTAACTAAAGTGTACGTTACAGAAATTTATTAAGTTTCGGAGTGCTTAATAAGTACAGTCATGCTCAAAAACTTGTAACTGTCTTGTTGTACAGTCAGCGCACGATATAAGTTGCATTTTTTTTTTTTTCATTACATTAAATTTTCAACTCAATATCTTTTAACAGTTACTTATTGACGTTGCTAATTCTTAAGTACAGTCAGGAAAAAAAGTTTTCTTTTTGACAAAGTATTTTTTCTCACTTTAGCTAGTTTTATTTAGTTCTGCGCACACATTAGTTGCAAATTTTATTATTTTGCATTTTTTTATTTTTAGTTACCAAATTTCTTAGTTTTTTTTGCTAGCTTTACATACGTGGAAAAAACAACAAGACGTTACTTAAATTTAACTTAAAATTGTAACAGACGGAGTATTAAGTACTTATTTGTTTTTTTTCACTATACGGAATTGTTCAACACTTACCCACACTTCTAAAAAAAAAAAAATTTTTTTTTTTCTCTCTTTGCTATCAATTTAAATTATTGTTATAATGGCTTATCCCGTGAAGTTCATGTCACTTCAAAAGTCTGAGCTAGAGTATGAAGTTGCTATTAAGGGTGAATCACCAGCTGCCACAGTGCAGGAGTTGCGCAAACTAGTAACTAAGTGTGGACTATTATTTCCTACAGGGGATATTCACACTAGTCTCTTGAACTAACGCACGACCTGAATGGTGTGCTGGATGTTCTTGAGAAGGTTAACGTCATTTTAGAATCGACGTCATTACTGCAATACATTGCTGCGTACTCAAAATTTCCTTAATCATTTATATCTCCGGCTTAGCCGCATTCCATGTGATGATAAATTTAAGGAAGACTATGGGCAATGTGTTACCCTTTTCAGGAAGGCCACAATAAGGCTTACGTACACAAGTCTAGTCTAATAGTAACTTACATAAATTGCTTACTCTAAATATAACAATAACTCTTAGAATTAAAAACTACCCTATACCTAGTACCTTATTATCAAAAATAAAATCAAATAGCATTTCTTTTTCTCTCCTCTATATTTTGATATAATATTATTTTGAATTTTTCACATTTAGTTTTGATTTTACGAATCAAGATTTGCATTCCCTCTCGCATATATTCCACCTTCTATTGGAACACTTATTGGTAAGGTATCTAGTTAGAGAAAAACAAGATACCTATATTTTTATGTTATAGTGCGTCAGTTATGTTGGTATCGTTAGAATACAATAACTGCTGCTAGTTTATGTTAGCGAGAAGTATGAAAGATGACTTATAAAAGGTAAACCTATAGTAACTCAAGTTCTTGATGCGGATTTTTATTCATTTTAAGAGATGACAAAAATCCTTGATTGCGCGCGGGGGTATTGTAACGTTGTTAGTTCATAATTGATAAAACGTAAACAAATAAAACAGAAGTCATTTTAATATCGTTTACCAGCCGACCAAATCACCTGATCGCGCCTGTACTTTTGTCTCACTCGCTCGCGTTCCTAAAACCAGTTTTTTTTCCCACTCCATCATTCTCCGCGCGCCGCGAGCGTCGACCACGCTCGCATGCCTGCAGAGGCCAGTCGTCATTTACGCGCGGTCAGTCTACACACATATTAGACGACATATGCGCAGCCTCGCGAATTATACTTTGATTGGACTACTGATAATTTCCAAAACTTTTTTTAATAATTTTACTTTTTAAAAAAGTTCTATAAAGGAACCATAACTTCAGTGTGTAATTCCCCATATCGGGTAAGTGGCTAAGTGTTGACAAATTCACGCAGTGCTTGTTTCTAAATGTCATGTCAAGGTCAATGATGTGCAAAATTATTTCATCATCTTTTTCATAGACATCATTTTAGCTACTATTTCAACTATTGTACTCAAACCTTAATTGCTACATCAATGTTTTATGTAGGTATGTGTAAATATTAATTTAAAAGTGCTTCACACCTTTTTTTTCCTCTCTTTTCTTTCTCTGTAAACTCCGCTTCTGAAGGTGACCTCTACACACATACGCCCTAAGCGCAATAGTACCCATCCCTACGCTTGCGCTTACGCTGCTGTGGTCACCGTCAGGAGAGGATAAGCAGAGAACCCTATGTTTACCACTGGACATAATTTCCAGGGACCAAAGTTCGGGATTTTCTTCCTCCGGGGTTAACCCGTGTGTGCCGTTGCTGCGTCACCTGGTGCCGACACTCGCAACTGACGAGTCGGTTCCACCGGCATCCGGCATCCAACGACGGCGACGCCTCTACGGGCATCCGGCACCGCTACCACCTACCCTGCGGGTCCTGCATCCTGCTCCTCGGCTCCAGCGTCCATACAGCTACGCGCAAGCCAGGGCAGTACTTGTCGCGCCTACCTCCATATGTCGAAAAAAACTTATGACGGGCCTTAGTAATCCGCGACCTATTTTTAATAAATTATTTTTATGAAAGTGTTGGTGAATTTTGTTCAAACCTATTAGGGTTCCATATTCCCACGCTTCAACTACGAATGACAAAAACACAAAAGAATAAAAATGGTGTTTAAAATTAAAAAAAGAAAACTCTTTGCCAATAAACTTAATCGTTATGTTAGGCATTGTCTACTAATCAACTAAAGGTATAAACTAGTTATGGAACTCACACTTGATCACTTTTTATTTGTTATTATATTACTGTCTCGTTTTGTCAACCCTACGTTATTTCGCTGCATCGACATTCGCTGATATACGAATAACTCCTTAGTCTTTATTTTTCAACTGGTATTATGCGTCCAAGGAAAAAAGATGATTCGTACTAACATAGTTGACCGAATGTGGTTATTTTTAATATAGTAAGTTTTTATGCGTTTCCGATTTTATAAGCTACGTGTTTCTACAGTATACTATACATTCTAATTGAAGTTTGCAAGTGTGGAAGTTATCTTCAAGAAGTACTCTGCCATCGATCATAATTAGTGTGAATCACGAGTTGCTGACAGTAGCGGTATTGACAGCCATCAAACCAATTCAGTAAAATTCTAACTGCAGCAGAAAAAAAATGTAAGTATAAAATACTCTGAGTTATTTTTACTAGAGGTCCGTGATCCGCTTGTTTATTTGTAGATTGATTTTAACAAAAACTTTTATTGTCTTTGTTACAGGTCTGATACTGAGTATGAATATTCTCAAGCAGCTCCATTCCCTGACCAGAAAACTAAACCAACCCGCAAGTCATCTACAAAACCCAGTGGGAAACGGAAGTCGGATTCATCATCAACTAATACAACTCGAACGAGGTAAACAATATCTTGAAATAACTATTTTTCTTGCTTTCAATTAATTAAACTTGTGACATAAAGGTTTTAGGCACAAACATATTTCAATTTGTGTGTCATTAATGTGTTTCTCTTAATATTCTATCTGTTGTGACCATATTTCTTTAAGTGTATGCCTAATCTAGACTTCGCACAGGTGCAATTTGAAAATAAAATATAGCCTTTGTAACTCAGGAATAATGTAGCTTTCTACGGACTAAAGCATTTTCGATTCATTAGTTCTAGAGATCAGCGCTACGTAGAAACTTACAAATATTATCCCAAAGAAGTAAGCTATTTATTAAGGTAACATACTAACAACAGTTTTTATTTTTCAGGAAATTAACAAATACTGGTGTCGATATATTCGGTATCAGTCACGGCTATGAAAGTGACACGGAGCTCAACACGGGTTCATCATGTCTACCGTCATTCTTCGTAAACCGTGTGGCCAACGGTTGCGAGCGTCGAACAACAAGTACGGTCGGAGAGTACTACATCGACTGCAAGGTGTACAAGGCTAGCGACGCGCGCCTCACCGACTCCCAAGAGCTGTGGAAGAAGGCGCTCGTTCGTGTTAAGTTCCAGAGCAACGCGGATTCTCCTCAATGGAGAAAACTGCAAGAGTTCGTCCGCTCGGCTGACGTGTTGTTCCCAGAACAACCAAAATTTTACGACAAATGACTGTTGTTTCTCACACGAGCGATAATACCGTTCACTAAAGTAAACTTTAACGTTATTGTGTACAAATAAATAGTATTGAACATTCTGTTGTTTTTTATTACTAATAATATTTAATCTGTTATACGAAGTGAAGTCGAACATAGCTTCTCGTGACTGTGGTCTTTGATTGAATCGATGGGTGCGTTACGAATCATTTAAACTCACATACACAAACACCCAGACCGGAACAACTAACTGTAGATCAGCGACAGTCGTTGGTCGAGTGGAGAGCCGAGTCGATTATCAATGATTGGGCATTCTATACCATTGGGCATTCTATACCATTGGGCATTCTATACCATTTTCGGCAGCGAGGCGTACTCGCCGAGCGAATTGCCGAAAGTGGTACAGAATGCCCAATATTACCCTACTATGGTTAATCATGTGGGGATGGATAAGTGCAGCAGGGCCAGGAGAACTGGCATTTATTCCTCCACGCGCCAACAGTTCTACTTAATTATGTAGAAGTATTAGAAGGTGTCATGCTACAAAACCTTGTAACCGATCATAAGATTTTTTATTGTATCGGTATACCCACTTACTTTCAATTCATAATAACATACTTAAGTAACAAGGAAAGGATATTCTAATCACACAAATATAACATATAGTTGATACCCACTTATTATAAGTATCGGTAATCAGCAGAGTTTATTGAAAACTAATATAATTAAGTTAGACTTTATGAATATATTTTTTGTGACGTCACAATAAATGTAACTCGTATTGAGGTTTTAGTTTAAGTGTTCATTTTCCCGAAGAAAAGAAGATTGAAACTTAACCTCAATTTAAGATCATTAATATAATTACGGATAAGTTAATATTCACTAAATATTTTGTTAACTAAAGCATAGGTGACGTTACAATTATCATGAAAGTTTGTTAATTTTATAAATAAATAAAACGAATAAACATTTTTGTTATCATTCACCACGGCTTTTTTATTTTCACCTTCCAACACCGAACAGCTAAAATAATAAATAAATAGTTGAATAATAATACTATGTTTTTTTTACTAATATTTAACTTATTCTTATAAATAATAAATAATGAACCAATAACTAATGTTGCCAAGAAACAAAAACCCCAAACGTTGTTAACAGGATTAGAACTCGGATCTCTTTGATCGTGAATCCTACTGATTACCCCAACAGCTGGTAAATAGATGTGAATTTTAGCTATCCAATGGTAAGAACAGGTCGCTACACAAATAAGGTTTGCTGCGTATTCTTATGTTTCGTGGAGTGTGACGCGCGACATGCGATTGGGCGAACTCTGTGGCTGTGGTGTGCGTACTGTATTGAGACCACTTACACATACAGACGCACGGACGCTCGACCGTGCGTTCACAGCAATACAATCCTTAGCATGCCTCTGAACTTATTGACGCTTACTGTACCTAGGCGCTCGAGACGTTAGGGCGTCGGTATCGCCAAAAAAAATTGCTTTAAATTTTTGTGTGAGTAAATTGCTCATAGCGCGCCTTCTCACGGGTTAAAGGTGTGCGCAGACGAGCGACTCGTCGATCTTAAAGTGTGGAGGATGAAGGATGCGTGTTTTGTCGATAACGATTACCCTAACATAACATCACCACTGCATCACGCCTAATGCAGAGGTACGTACCTAATGGTACACCTACATTTGACCACTTTTCATTGCGGATCATACAAAATCGTTCCAACACGGTGCCTACCGGTGCTGCGCACGGTGAAAACTATATCTTTCTCACTGGTGCGGAACAATTATGTAATAATATGAGTAGGTATAGTGATGACAGGTCAAAAAGGACTGATAAATGACGCACTGTGGAAATGGTCGATGAATGCGCGTTTTGACCACCACCGCACCAGATAAAAGTTTGTTTTTTTTTGCCGCAGCTAGCGTGTTAAGTATGTTTAAGTTCCATATAATACAGGGAGAGCCTATTGCCATCAACCTACTGGCTCAAATCCAAACTCCGTGGATGCTACTGAGAAATTTCTGATGGAAAAACCTAACAGCGCTTTGCCCGACGTGGAAATCGAACACGGGACCTATTGCTCAGAAGTCGCGTTTGCGATCATCGAGACAGTAAGATTAGGGTACATCCAGGGCTAATGAGGACCATTGGTCGTTGGTTTTGTCTAGCTCGTCCTATCATCTTCTACGAGGTCTGGCTCGACACCTTTTTGCTGTTTCAGGGCTCTAAATAGTGGCTACTTTGGTCCACAGCTCATTGGAAATACGGCAAAGGTAGCTAGCACAGTCCCACTTCAGAAATAACTGGAAGTTATGGGGATAGTCGTTTGCCTTATAGTTGTATAACGCGTGCTAACAGTAACAGTAGCATATCATCACGCGTCCGAAGGGAGAAGTGTATCAATAGTTCACGCACAACTTCACCAGTTATACTTCGGGGATTTTTGTCATTTGCTTATTTTATTTGTGGTACCAAAATACCACTCAAACGTATTTTGATGGAATCCGAAACCGCGAACAAAAGTATCTCGACTGCACAGACAGCGGTAAACTCGCCGACTCGGATATTTTCTTAAGTGCACCCTTAAGAGTACCCTCGAGCACGATATTATTTCATAGGATTGCAATTTTGCAATTTCCTTTCAAAACTCGGTACTGTCAGTCTAGAAATAAACGATTGATATTTGACTGGAACGCTTGGCGTAGCATTTTTGAAAACGTTAACAATATTTGCGGTGCGGTATATTTTTTTACGGCAGAAGCTCATATTGAACAGCTTTTGCCGACGTTGCTGCCGATCTATGTTGTTCTTTATTTACTTGGTAAATGAAACTCATGGAAGGAATTGAGCCTTTACCCAACAGTGCAACTCGCTATTTTTGTTCCACAAGAAGTAGAATATTCGATTTCAAAATAGAATGTTACGCTTTATCAAAATAGGCTTGATGTCCATATTGTCCATGCAATAAAAGCTTAAGACTATTCGCTTCGTTTCGGTGACGTGACTAGACACCTTGCCGAACTAAATGCGACAAATGTGGTGATACGTGAGCAGCTCAAACTATTCCGCGTCGATATTGTGGTCATTCCATTTTTAATCTGTAGAAACTACAATGTACCTTGTATCGTTTATTTACATTGCTGCATCACTATAAGGTATCGTATTGCAGTAGTTTATCTTCCTACATGTAAATGAGTCGTCTATTCCTGTCTGCCTGGAACTAAGGCAGAATAGAATCGTGTGGGCGTACCTCTTGCGATCCAGGTACGTCATTGTTTTATCTAGGCTCTAAACTTACACTGTTGTATTGACAAGGTGTTAGATACCTCTAATTGAAGCGACCTTGACCACAGACGTCATTATCGATTGACGTGGCCACATAATGGGCAAAATTTAAATAAGTCGTACCATAGAACCTCAAGCGGCGTGAATGTAACCTTATTGGTAACTACGATTTTCGAGCCGTTTGGAGTTAAAACTCTAGCACCATGGGGTCTGAGTGCTCACAGCATTTTCAAGGAAATGTCAAAACGTTTAGTTAACACTTCTCGTGGCCCAAGGGCTGGCTTTAACCTTGTCCAGAGGTTTAGCGTTGCCATTCAACTGTTATTATATATTAGGTAAAGGCGCTCCCTCATTGCTGCACTGGGAGCATCCGCCAGTAATGTAACAATTCAGATTCGAGCACTACCCTTCTCTAAATCGAAAGTTGATCGTAAACCCGAGCTTAAGGATCAAAGTCCTGAAAACAAATAGTCATTAGTCCTATTACCAACCGCTAGACACTTATGAAATACAACTTAAGTTTGGAAACTTTCCTAAATACTTGGTCTTGTTAAGTGAACTGATAGCAGACTTGGAATTATCTGTCTGTAGTTCAGCGATCATGACATTTGAGTAAGCTTCATGTTTCTAAGGGAACATTTAAAGACAAGAATGAAACGACTGCTAAGCGTAGGATTCTCTGGGAATCATGATTTAGACGATACCCTGATTCTTTCCTCTATTGTCATAGCGAGGAAACCGGCATAGTCTAGAACTAACTAACCACTAGTAAAGTTGTCTTCTTCTTTTACGTGTTGTTAGGTTAGTTTGTTGTTAGTTGCTATTGTGGTTAGTTACCTGTGCCGCCCATGGGCCTCTGACTTGGCTTTACATGCCGTTGAGAATAGTCTCTCAAGCATGCTAGTTTCCTCACGATGTTTTCCTGTAACGAAGCAAGTGATAATTATACGATACGCAACAAACTTGAGACCTACAACTTGGAAATCCGATGGTCACAATAAAAGTGGAATCCACCAACCCTCACTAGGCTCGCGTGGTGGATTAGGCTATTTAAAATTTGTAAAATTCTACCTATCACTAACAAACATAAATATATTTTAGCCGTTAACCACCAAGGTACCCAAGACCATAGCTTAACTCACGTAATTAACAACCATAACACACGATCTATGGCTGCTGGCACATTCAATGTAACCAGAGTCAACAATTAATTTGGTGACAGAACACTAAAAAAATGAATACACATCTATTGAACAGTCTGCCGGCAGACCTAAGGAGTGAAACAAATAAACATAGATTTAGAAGCAAATTAAAAAGATATTGGTGTCGATTCTGTTGTGCACAAACTAAACTTAATTTAGACCATTGCTATCTTTTACTAAAAGGCAGTCCGAGAAAAGGACGGCTATAGCTATGAACTAAGTTATAGATGTCAAACTAGTTCATGCCTTGCGCTTCACCGCCTTTTTAGTCAACATGTTTTTACGTGCACCCTTCATTTGTATGAAAATATTAGTTCCAACTATTTTTAATTTGACAGCTCTAAATTACGTCCGTCTCTTTCTCGTTGTATTAGAGAGAAAAAGATAACAATAGCCTAAATAGAGTTTAGTTTGTGCACAACAGAATCGACACCATTATTAAGAAATGTGTTAAGTGTAAGTTATATAGACCTAATTATAATATTTAGTTTTAAGTACCAAGTGTGAGTGCCTAGAGGCTCACCGACCCCAGAATAAAAAAAAAAAGAAAAAAAAAAAGGTCTACACACTCTCATAGAGAGGAGGCCTGCTTTCACGATCGAACAAATATCAGCTTTAAAACTGCTGAAATAAAAACCAAAATAAATTAAATGAGCCCGCGGGAGGAAATAGCCATCGAGGTAGACCGCGGCAAAGGTGGTATGACGATCTGATCTTGTTTGCGGGGCGAACATGGCCAGATATCGCACAAGATAGAGAGGTTTGGAAGGAGAAAGGGAATCTTTGCCCAAACACATGACTGACTAAGAAAAAAAACCCGCGGGTTATCCGCTTGGACGCTTTGCGTATTAGTGTTACATAGCGTAAATACAACGACCGAAATTCAATTTAAAATGGCGTCCAATATCGCTAGTTTCAAAGCCGCGCGTCAATT
This sequence comes from Xestia xanthographa, assembly GCA_905147715.2. Classification (NCBI taxonomy): domain Eukaryota; kingdom Metazoa; phylum Arthropoda; class Insecta; order Lepidoptera; family Noctuidae; genus Xestia; species Xestia xanthographa. The sequence continues at coordinate 3,317,361 of LR990661.1, read as the reverse complement.
CTGCTCTCTGCTTTATTTTCTTCAATGCAATTCAATAAGAATGAGATTTATTCGATCATTCAGCTTTGCCCGTTGTTGTAAATTGATTCTTTGCTGGTTTCATTTCGTAGTCATTAGAGGTAATGGTTTGAAAGAATTGTTTGTGTCCATTTCGAATTGTTTTTTCTCCGATGCTTGGTAAAGGCTTATCCTCTTTTAAATACCCGGCGCTCTAACCAAAGCTATTGGTCGCTGGAATATGTGAACAATCATCGCGTTCATTTCTTATTCTCACTCTTCTCGTGTGGTTATTGCCTAATCTGGTGTCAGACTTATTATAATTATAGGCTAACATTGAATCTATTATGTTAGACCTGTCCTACGTGTCGTACTTTGTTTTCGCGAAAGTTTACATTGAGTCTTTCATAAAATCTACGTTACTAACAAAATAAATAGTAAGACCAAACTGTGACCAAGTGAAAAGCACTCTCCTCCCGCCATCACAAGTGACACTCAGGGAATTTGAGGACTTTAAGTACTTTAATATTTTCTGCTGCTTTTGCACGAAACTTACGGTTAAACTGACTTACTATTGCGAACTTTTCTCTTCTTGAGAATGGATTGAGTGAATGGCTTATGAGTATCTAGGGTACTACTATAGCTTATGCCCACGGCTTCGAACGCGTAAAGTTCGATAATTGTCCACCGGATCAAACTATCCGAGATAAAAAGTACCTATCTTTCTGACCCGTGGAACACGTCTTGTCATACATGATGTAAACAATCTCATCACGAAGTCGTCAAGGCTTCTGGTTCTGGCTGTTAATTTTATGAAAAAAAAATATTGCGGGGAAACGATTTTTTTTGGGGTGAAATATTATGTTTTGTGGTAGAACTCATTGTAACGCACTCATAACATTGTGCTGATGAATGGATTGAATAGTACGGGGGTCGTGGAGGTTTGTAAAAATTTTACATTAAAAATTGTAGGTACCTATTTAAAAAAAACTTATCAAAAAGTTGAAACTGTGACCCCCAATAGCTCCGTAACTAGAAGGTTCCCAGGTATGGTGTAGAACAAAAAAATGATCGTAATGACGGGGAAAACAAGTGCCTTTCAGCTTCGTTAAGAGGTTTTTTTACACGCTTAATATGCAAATATGAGGGTGGTTGCATTGCATCCACTCCTATTTTTTTATGTAGTGTTACTTACAAATACAGTGTGTTTCCAGCCACCCGTTGTTTCACTTGTCTCCTACTTTCGCATATCTATCATTATTAATCCAGGTTAGAAACTATTTAATTTTGTGTGAAAAAATTCATCCAAATCCGATAGATTATAGTTTTCGCGTGAAAGAGTAACAAACAAACATCCATCCATCCAAGTATCTTCACAAACTTTCGCATTTATAATATTAGTAGGATTTAAAGTACTTACGGGATATTATCTGTGATTTTCCTTATTTATGAGCTCCCGATATTTCGACGCTGTTGCAAGCATCATGATCGCAGGAATACTGAATAATACTGGGAATATCGGGAGCTCATAAATAAAGAAAATCACGAATATTATCCCGTAAGTACTTTAAGTGAAAAACCGCGAAAGTCTAAAACAGTGCATTAGTAGGATTAGTAGTAAGCATAATGTCCAAGAACTAGCGTCTAGTACAGAAGGTTTATTAAACTTCTACTATAACCTATGCGTAATTGGTTTTTCAATTAAGACGCTAATGTATAAATATACAGAGTACTTGTGGTTTTGACTTAAAATATATCGATTAGTCTTCAACAACTGGCGAATTGTGCATGGGTTCATTATAGGCTTTACCTCTGCCTTTCCTTCGAGAATTACAGGCGTGCTGTAATACTTCACAGCATAGAGCAGAGATAGGACAAGAATAGAAAAATAAATAACATTTCTTACATGTAGGTAGACTCCCACGGTGAGACTGAACGATCGACAGACTTAATGAAATCTTTGAAGTCGATTTTAACCTACTTCTAAGAATTGTCGTATCAAAATGAAACTTTGTACGTATGCGTAGTGTAGTAGTGCAGAAGACAATACTATTATTTGGTATCTTAGAGCCGATCTCGTGATGGATCCAGGAGGTGGAATTCTTTAGTGGCTATTAATAAGTAAACTCCTCGAGTTTGGGCTCATAATATGATTCGTTTTAACGAGTCCATTAGATCGGGTTTGGTAACAAGCAACTAATTTTATTTATTTATTTCTAACTAATGGTAGACCCCGGACGTATTTTTCTGTCTTTAATATAAAATAAATTGATATGTGAATGTTTAATGTTTCAACGTTGATCTTAAGTCGGTAGGTACCTACTCTACTACAACTCTGACTCTCTCTAGATCAACGTTTTAACAATAAATTTATTGCCAAAACCGGTGCTGAGCTTATTGTAAAATCCCGGGATTTCCCGGTACATTCTCACATACATCTCACAAATGCGCTCCTCTTTAACTTTATTTTTCTTTACTTTAATTTAATTTTTAACATCAATCTTTGAATTTTTAATATCTTCTTTTGTGTTTATGTTGTGTTCAATAGGGTATTTTACTCTGTGAGAGAAAAAATCTAAAATTATATTGTTGAGATAGCTTAGGCAAAAAGCAGTCGGAAAACGTTAGTTTTATTTCATAAACGAGCAAACTCAATTTTAAAATTCAATTCAAAGGTTTCAGCTTTTTTAATCTGTTTCATATCACAATTATAGTAGTCGCCATGTTATTACGTCGTACGGCTATGTAAACATAGAAGTGTCAACTGTCAACTTCAAGTACCATTGCATTTGTTTACACAGCCAACTGACGTCATATATCACAGAACAATATGGCGTCCACTGCTTCTCGCGTTTTCGTCAAATTACGCTCGAAATTTGAAAATGCAAAATTTAAATGCATTTTTAGGACACTTTACGATTGAATAAAATATTCGTGAATTTTTCAGTGGTTTATTAGCACTATAGAATCTAAAGTGAGATACTTTTCAAAAATGGGAGTAATACCCTATTGCGTTAAAATGATGTAAATGCGGAAGAGCGGAGTCTCCTAACACAAGCATCTCCTTGCTTAAAAGGTGATGTCCAAATCCTGTTTCTTTAAGCCTTATGTGATTGAAATATTTTTTATTTTATTTTATTCTAGACTTGGACTTTCCGGGAGCAGACCTTGTTGGAAAGATACACAGTAAAGGTCACGGGAATGGCGGGATGCCGTCTAGTGGCGAGAATCACAGGACTGATAGACGGGGTAACACTGTCTGTTGTTGGCTTACATCAAAAGGAGCAAGTTTCCCGATTGATATAAAGATAATGATGATGATGAAAATCAAAGTTGCTAGCTAGTATCGCCATCAGTGGTGAAGGATCCATACAATTCAATTCCTACCGGATTCCCTTGAAACATGGCTCAGTCAGTATTCTATAGACAAATAACATAATTACAACAAAGCTCCGCTTACCTCTTCCAAAAAGTGACCCTTCGCTACTGATCGCCATTCTAAACGTGTGGTTATGCATTTGGAGCAGGAGCTTCGCTTCGATTACGTCACCGTTTAGCTTTGTCTTTTACTATCTGAATACACATCGGCATATACTCCACGACCATCCCCATCCTTTGTCTACGCTGACTTTATTAACATGCTAGGGACGAGAGCAAAGCACAAACGTCTATACTGTCGTTTTGCGTTGGCATCGCATCTGCCTCTGCGAACTCGGCAGGAACTTCAATTGATAAAGTAACAATGTATAAAACTTGTCGAGTAGTAAATTTCAAAGACTAGTTAAATTTTAAAATTAAGATCTCTTGGTTGTTGTAAATATTCTAATCAAATACAAAGTACAATCAATTGACAATGGCCGAAACTGTTATTTTCGTCCATGAAAGTTTATTTTCAGTCAAGTTTGTTGAACTGAAGTGTGTTCTATATATGTAATTTCAACACATTACGCTAAAAAAAACTTTTCTTTGTTTTTTAAATTGAATATCGCGACTGTAAGACGTACACACATTAAAAAAAGATTGGGTACACTTTGAAAAATCGAAATCTTTTTTGTTACGATAGATTAATTATTATGATTTCTTCTTCTTTTTAGATTCTTTATTTAAAATATAGATTTAGAATATAAAACAATAAAACAGGTCAATTGTTTATCCATATATTTTTTTCTTGATAAAGTTCAATTAAAAAATTATATCATGCAGCTTAGGCTAGTGATCACAAACTTTTTTTTAAAGTGTGTGCATGTACACGACGTAGTTATAGAATTATAATCATCAATACAACCTTCCAAGTTCATAAAGGTCGAGGAAAGGCTTTGACCTTGAAAAACCTTTTACAAACACAATTCTAGATCGTTATTTATAGGTAAAGTATTTCAATTTTCCTCTTAATATTTTAAAAAGGTGTTCAATTGTGCACTCTAGGAAGCCAGTGTCACCTATATTTTGTGACATTCAAAAGTGTTTACTTGAATGGCACAAAAGTGGGCAGCAACTACTGATCGCCTTTACATTCCATTAATTCCATTTACGTCCCAACTGCCTACGTAAAATCCTTTTCATTGGTCCACGACGTTACACGAATAGACCTTGTAGCCTAAGAGCCGTTGAACAAAGACCTTCACCGATCTGATAACTGGATGAGACATATTTTTATCAAATATAATTTATTAACAAACATGCCAATAATAACTTGCCTATCGAAAAGTGTTCGTAACTATTTTAATTGAATAAATTTTAATAATTTTTTTTCATCTCTTTTGATAACCTAATGAATTTTATCTCAACTGGTAGTTTTTAACACACAGAATATGCCTAGGTAGGCTTGCCTACTTATTTCTGTGCATGGCTACCTGGCAAGCAGATGTGAACAGGGACGTCAATATAGGTAGGTAACTACGCCGATCGGATAACCAACGAAATTGATATCATAAGTAAGATATTTTAATTACAAAACCAATCGTATAGGCTTGCCTGCAATAAATCGTTCATGAAATATTATTGCCAAGCTATAAAGTTTTATATTGGAGCTATTTTATAGGTGAAAACAAATTTATTAAAATAAATTCAATTAAAAATAGCTATGAAAACTTTTCGATAGGCAAGTTATCATAGGCATGTTTGTTAATAAATTATATTTGATAAAAAATATGTCTGATCCGGTTATCAGATCGGTGAAGGTCGTTGTTCCACGTCTCCTCTACTATTGGTGAATGTCATGTGATGCCCTTTCTTAGATTTCTCCTAGGATCAAGTTTCAGACGTAGGTAAACTGGGTTTTTTTAATTAAACTAGTATTGCATATTTATTTTTCCAAACATTTACATATTGAAAAGCTAATCATAAAATAATATAGTCGTGGTAACAAAGATACCTATTTTGTTTTTCTCTCTTTTGGTCCCCTAACAGGGTTTCATAATACAGGCACAAATGCTATGTACACGTGCAAAATTATTTTGTGAAAGGTAAAATATTAAGGTCTTGGCCCAGTACTTCGCACTGTACCGTACCTTAACCTTCGTGGTTATTTTAAAATTAACTCTGGCACGTTTTTCAAAAAAAGTAAATAAACAGTAAGTTCGAAATTAGAACAAGAAAAGTTTAGACAGCATGCGTCTTCCAAAGTATGTCAATTAAATTTATGATTTATATTTTAATAATAAATTCAAGTTAAATCGTATTAACGCCTTTTATTTAAAACTAGTGAACGTCACGGTTCCGCCACCGCGTACCAAATATAGCCTATGTTACTCAGCAGACTGACTGACTGACTGACTGACTGACTCATCTATCAACGCACAGCCCAAACCACTGGGTCTACAGATTCCAAATTTGGCAAGTAGGTTCCTTATGTGGTCTAGGGGTGCACTAAGAACGGATTTTTCAACATTCACCCCCTAAGGGGGTTAAACGGGGCTTCAAAGTTTGTATGGGGAAACAAGATTAGTTAGTCTATTTTATTCGAAACTTTACAGGAGTTCTCCTATTGATAAATGAGTAAAAACGGGTTTCAGGATTTTTCAGAATTCAACCCCTAAGAGGGGGAAAAGGGGTGACAAAGTCTAAAAATCAATGCACAGCCCAAACCGCTGAGTCTAGAGATTCCAAATTTGGCACATTGGTTCCTTATGTTATCTAGGGGTGCACTAAGAAAGAATTTTGCAAAATTCATCCCCTAGGGGGGTTAAACGGGGTTCCAAAGTTTGTATGGGGAAACAAGATTAGTTAGTCTATTTTATTCGAAACTTTACAGGAGTGCTCCTTTTCATAAATGAGTAGAAACGGGTTTCAGGTTTTTTCAGAATTCAACCCCTAAGAGGGGAAAATGGGGTGGCAAAGTATAAAAATCAATGCACAGCCCAAACCACTGAGTGGAGATTTGGCACATAGGTTCTTTATGAGGTTAGGGGTGCATTAAGAAAGGATTTTTCAAAATTAACCCCCTAAGGGGTTGAAAAGGGGGTCCAAAGATTACATGGGGAAATAAGATTAGTTAGACTACTTGATTCGAAACTTAACAGGAGTAGGTACTCCTATCGATAAATGAGTTAACATTTGTGTTTCAGGTTTTTTCAGAATTCAACCCCTAAAGGGGGAAATGGGGTAAGAAAGCCTGAAATTCAACAAAGGTATTGTTTGTGTGGTGAATTGGGTCACGTGTATTACAAGAACAACGTAATGTGGCGGACCTGAATTACCATCATTCCCTGTCGGGGTACGATGGGGTTGAAATGTCTAAAAATCAATATGGGTGTCGAAACCGAGATTATCAGGGGTGCTGATGTCGAAAATGGCATTTATTTTGAGATCCAGAAGATAGCGGATTCAACTTCTATACAGGGTTATTGTTGATTTATTGTGATGATTGTGATAACGATGATGATGATTGTTATAATGATGATGTTGATTGTGATGATGATGATTATGATTAAGATGATAATGATTGTGATTACGATGATAATGATTGTGATAACGATGATGGTGATTGTGATTTGATTGTGATTGTGATGGTGATGGTTATTGTGATAGTGACAGTGATTGTGATGGTGATAGCCATGGTGATCGTGATTGTGACAGTGATAGTAATGGTGATTGTAATAGTGATGGTGATTGTAATAGTGATAGTAATGGTGATTGTGATAATGATTGTGGTTGTGATAGTGATGGCGATTGTGATCATGATGTTTATGATTAAAATGATAATGATTGAGATTACAATGATAATGATTGTGATTACGATGATAATGATTGTGATGACGAGGATGGAGATTGTGATGATGATGATTGTGATTACGAAGATAGTGGTTGTGATTGTGATGATGATTGTGATGGTGATTGTGATGGTGATAGTGATGGTGATTGTAATGGTGATGTGACGGTGATTGTGATGGTGATTGTGATTGTGATATTGATAGTGATAGTGATAGTGATAGTGATGGCGATTGTGATAATGATTGTGGTTGTGATAGTGATGGCGATTGTGATCATGATGATTATGATTTAGATGAAAATGATTGTGATTACGATGATAATGATTGTGATGACGAGGATGGGGATTGTGATGATGATGATTGTGATTACGATGATAATGATTGTTAAAATGATGATAGTGATTGTAATAGTGATTGTGATAGTGATTGTGATAGTGATTGTGATAGTGATTGTGATTGTGATTGTGATAGTGATAGTGATTGTAATAGTGATTGTGATAGTGATTGTGATAGTGATGGTGATTGTGATAGTGATGGTGATTGTGATAGTGATGGTGATTGTGATAACGATGATAATGATTGTGATAACGATGATGGTGATTATTATAGCGATTTTAATGGTTATTATGATGGTGATGGTGACGGTGATTGTGATGGTGATAGCGATGGTGATGGGGATTGTGATGGTGATTGTGATTGTGATGATGATTGTGATGGTGATTGCGATGATGATTGTGATAATGATTGTGATAATGATGGTGGTTGTGATAGTGATGGTGATTATGATGGTGATTGTGATAATGATGGTGACTGTGATAGTGATGGTGATTGTGATAATGATTGTGATAATGATGGTGGTTGTGATAGTGATGGTGATTGTGATAATGATTGTGATAATGACGGTGGTTGTGATAGTGATGGTGATTGTGATGATAATAATAAATTGTGATGATTATGAAATTTGGCACATAGATAGTTTATAACCTAAATTAACATGTAGAACACTATTTATCCCTTTAGTATAATTCAGTGGGGCAGTTACCTAACTGCACGCGGGCGAAGCCGCGGGCAACAGCTAGTAATGTACTACGTACTAGAGAAGCTATTTCATACAAAAAATAGCGCACGCACTTGATGACAGCGGGGCAAGCGGGGTTGTTATGTTCTCATAGATAACAATCAATGCGCGCAGATGCGACATAATTTTATTATTCTGCCCACGTGGGTACTTACTCAGAGAATAAATAAAAAAGTATTTAAACTGTAACAATATTTTAATTTCCTTTAAATAAAATAAGTTTAGTTAGTTTCTGCCGTTTGGTATAGTAATCCACAGTTGGATTAGTTTTTGCTTCGTGATGCAATCTAATTTTTGTGTACTGATTTATTATTTAAATTATACGTCGATAGTGTCAAGTCTGCGCATACAAATGCTTTACTCTTTGACACTCACGTAAACATGGCCGCCGCCACGGTGACACGTTATAATTGAAAAATTATAATTCAATTACGCGTGTTTTAAAGATAATAGTTGAACTTACTGGTGAAAGTTACCCCTTGAATTTTACTTATATTTCTGGAGTTGTTTGAACAGTATCTCAATGCACACGAAGGCATATTTTAATAAACAAAACTTCACTCAAACGTGTGACGTTGCAGCAACCGCTTGGCATATACTAAGTGCGTTGGAGTGCGCGCGCTCTAACTCGTGTTTCAAACAATCGAGTTGAGGCGTCTCCTCTAGTACGTAGTACATTATAACTCAATGACGGTAGCCCACTTGGAGGAACAATTTAGGCAATTTGTGAATTCATTGGCAGAATTACAATGGCCAGCACGCTTCTTATTTTCGGCAAATATGTGGCAAACATATTTCAGGATTATCTATACGTACTTATAAAACAGGTAAAATTTGTTAATATGTTTTTATTTAGGTGGTAATCTTCAAAAGCAATGCGTATGCATTGCTTCTCGTCAGTTATTTAAAAAAAAACTGTTCCGTATATTTTGCACTCTAGGCAGTTTATGTTTAGACTGGAAGTTGACCCCAACAAAGTTGGGAAAAGGCTAGGCAGTTTTATATATTATGATACATCACTGATTTTTGAACTGACGAAAAATTTGAAAAGAAAAAAAGTCTATATGTTGGGGCAGTTAACTACTGAATCTATTGTAAAAGTTTTTGACACGATATCCTTTTCCACCATGTATAGTTTGTTTGTGAAACTTTTTTTTTTCTTAGCCTGTCATGTGTCCCACTGCTGGGCAAAGGCCTCTCCTTTCTCATTCCAAACCTCTCTATCTTGTGCGATATCCGGCCATGTTCGCCCCGCAAACAAGATCAGGTCGTCACACCACCTTCACCGCGGTCTACCTCGACGGCGATTTCCTCCGTCAGGCGTCCAGTGAGTGACGATCTTTGCCCACCTCTCTGGGTGCATTCTCGCTACATGGCCAGCCCACTCCCACTTTAGCTTGGCTGGTTTTTTCTCCGCCATTTGCAACCTTAGTTATGGAACGCAGGGTGGTGTTTCTTACGCGATCTGTACGCCTCACACCTATTATGCTGCGTTCCATTGCCCTCAGGCAAATCTTGAGTTTGGATTTCTGTTGTTCAGTAATTGACCAACTTTGCGCATTTTGTGAAACATATTTCCATAATATTCTATGATTAGGTTTCAGTAAAATATAAACCACAAGAGGAACTCTAGTCAAATAAAAATACCTCTTCATAATCTCTACACACACAATATGAACAATATAAACCCTCTGTGGCCCAGCGGAAGATTAATGTGTCCGCACACAATTATATGAACGTATAAATCTTAAGGCTAAATTACATGAGGGTGTAAAAAGTATTGCTTTAAATTTAAGGGGCCCAAGGCTCTGAGCATGCAATACAAAAAGTTTACCAATTTTACCCGAGGAGTGGATAGTCAGGCCTCTCTGAAGTGTATGGAGCTAGTAAAACAACCTCGTTAGCTGGGAGCTGGTTTATTACTGCCTCACAAGGAGTGCGCGTCGCAGCGCGCGCTTAGTATCTATAGCTACATATATATAAATTTAATCACAGTCGATTCGTTTAATTAACCAATGTGAAAACAGTGAAACTCTTAAAAATATTTCTTATAGTCTATTATTTTTCTAACACGCTTAGACGTTTGGCGTGTGAGTGTGGGTGACGGAACCGGGGGTTCGTGGATCGGGTCCAAGGCGGCGGAGGCGCTGTTGCCTGCCTGCTCGCTCGCAGGCCCTGCCAGACCAGGCTGCGCTGACGGACTGACCCCTGTGGATGTCCCCGCATCTATCCCTCTCTCACACTCTTCGGCCCGACAATCCGCCCAATTATCATCATCCTTTTCTTCAATAACAATAGGAACTCGCGACTCAACATTTCCAACCGCCGCCGGCGCATCTACCGCGGTCTGACCGTATGGGTTTTCCATTACAGGTTCATCAGGCTCATTCAGGATTGCTGAACTCGTAGAATCCGACGACGGTTGAGCTTGATGAGATACGTCTGTACCCCAATCTGATAATAACCTATCGTCATTGCTACCTCTATACTTAAAAATCTGATCTACGTGTCTTATACACTCGGTATTAAGATGTGAATTTTTATTTTGTACATTCGATTGCCAATTTTCTGCGTTATACTTCCCAATTGCCATGACCCCTTCCGTGCACTGTACCATCGTACACAAACAACATCACTAACATTAAATTGACGTTTTCCAATGTCTGTATTCGGCGCGAGTTTATTTGAGTCGTCCGTGGGCATTATCAAATCTAACCGAGATCGTAGGATCCGTCCAAACATTAACTTAGCGGGCGATTCTCCGGTGGTACAATGCACAGTGTTTCTGTAATTGAACAAATAGCCCAGTAGCTGTTCGTTAATTTGACACAATGGAAGGTTATCCTTAATTACACACTTTAACATCTTTTTACATGTTCGGACCGAGTTTTCGGCTTGACCGTTGCTTGGCGGGTGATAAATAGGGTTTTGACGTGGTAGACGCACGAATCTTTCGTAGTGCACACTTTTTTTAAGTGACCCTTTAGACCGCACTTTAGACACTTGTAACTTTTATAACGGCACTTATCACTGTTATGGTTTTTCATTCCACAAACCGCACATCGTGCGCCTGCGCCATTGCTGCTGGCACCGGCGCCGACGCCGACGCTGCCGCTGACGCTGCCGCTGCCGCCACCACGACCCCGACCGGACTTGTCTGGGAATCCTGCGCGATAAATTGGCTCTTCCTTGACCAAACTAACGCCGCTGGTGACGCCGGAATTGAGCATGACCTTAGCTTCCTTGGCACAGGCCGCTTGCTCCGCAATTTCAATAGCCCGCGCTAACGTTAGCGCAGAAGGGCTCTGTTCAAACAACTTGTCCCTTTCTGGACCGGCATTCAGACCGAGGACAAAACGATCCCTAAGGTTCGTTTCTAAAGCAGAACCGAAGTCGCAGTATACAGCTAAACCTCTTATTCGTGCCGCCCATTCCCCCAATGTTTCGTCTGACTTCCTGGTAGCACCAAAGAATTTTGCCTTGTCGACAAATGAGCACTTCTTTGGCTTAAAATGGCCATCGAGTAATTCCACAAGCTCCCTGTATGTTAGCGTTTCTAATTCCTTCGGAAACGCCAGGTTGAGTACTAGACGGTAGGTCTCCTCCGTGAGATGAGTCAGTAAAATTCCACTTTTCGTTTCATCTTTAACACTGTTGATTTTTAAAAACTGAGTCAATTTGCCTTTGTAAATTAACCATTCACTTATTTTATGATCGAACACAGATAAGGTTCCCAAATAAGTGGTCATTTTTTTTTTTTTTTTGCGCCTGGGTAAACAGACTTCGTCGCCAGTGAAGTGTATGGAGCTAGTAAAACAACCTCGTTAGCTGGGAGCTGGTTTATTACTGCCTCACAAGGAGTGCGCGTCGCAGCGCGCGCTTAGTATCTATAGCTACATATGCATACATACATATCACTCTCTCAACAAAAAATACTACTTTTTTGACCGGTTAATGTCTTTGAGTTTAAATATAACTGTCGAAATTTTAATGAACCTACACAACTGGTACACATCTGTCTAGGCCCTCGAGGATAACAGGCGTGAGGTTGTGTCAAAGTACGAAAGTTTGAAAGTGATGTGTAAAGGGAAAATTATTTAAGTGTGAACCGAAGAAAATACAGCATTAGGAATAAAATATAAAGAACGATTTAACCATGTTCTAGGTAATATTTTTCATGTTGAGTTTTGAAAGCCCTAATATTTTATACAAAATACTAAAAGGTGACGTGCCCCGAGGATAAGGATGTAGAAAAGATATAAAATGGTCTGGTGATCTCTGAAATATTAATGTACTAACCGATATACAAGTGTAGGAAGGATAGGAGGGGAGAAGGGGGAAGGGGGGGAGGGTGTAAAGTATCGAATAATATTTCCAAACGAAAAGGCTATAAAACAAATTCATTTCGACTAATAAGAAATTGGGCCTGGTGAATTTGGGCCTGGTGAATATTTTCTTATTTTGTATAAGCTAGATATTATATTGAGTTGCTATGCATAGACATCATGAAATAAATTAAATGCTGGTGAGAACCATAAAAATCCATTTTAAGGCTAAGAAGAATTGTTTTATTTTAACTATTTTTATAGAAGCTATTAGCTAAGCTACTAGCTTGTGTGCGCTGCTTCACTTGCGTGGTACCCGGATAGAAATAGCCTATGTCCATAAAATCAAAGCAAACATTTCAAGTAGGCCCGGCAGGCTGACTGATAGCATTCTAGTACATAGCACTCACGCAATATGCGATATGCGCTTATATAATACTAAAGATATTCAATTTATACAATACAAAGATAGTTGTACAATCTTCAGCAGCTCCAAAAATACAATTAGTGCTATCCATTAATGCGCCCCGGTCCTTGTGGAGCAGAACCGGCATTGAGCTAAGCATTTTTATCAGCGATATAATCTAAACAGGAAAAGGCTAAACAGATGATGATAACGTTAAAAAATCCTTCTTTGACTATTGCATGTTAGCAGTCAGTCCCTTTGGCACCGCAATCCATTTGACTTTTACGACATCCATAGAAACGGCGAGTAAACATGATGCTAAGATAATATTACAAGTTGTGTATAAGATTTCGCCGTATCACACTGTAATATCAATAAAACCTTACGATCTTGGCGTATGAGACGTTACGTGTATCGTCTTTCGATTCGGTGCGGTTTCGTTGAGCGAGAGGTTGCTGCGTTACGTTGGCACGTTAAAATTAAGTCCGTGTTTTTTTATTCCGTTCACCGGTAAAATGTCCAAGTTTAACGTTGAAACGGCTTTCAACGATTTATTAAAGAAAGTGGCAGCGTTGACGTTGCAAATCACGACTCAAACAGCTGTGATTGAGTCTCAAAACAAGAAATTAGACGATCAGCAGCAAAAGATAGAAAATTATTTCGTCACCATTACCGAACAGTCGAGGGTACTTGCAGTCTTATCCTCCAAAATTGAGAAGCTCGAAGTTCAAATATCTACGAATACATCGAAGAGTGAGATGGATAAACTTAGCGTAATACCAGCTACGCAGCGGGTGAGCGAGGCAAGTGTTGCGACTGATGCCAAAGAACCGCAAAGAAAGGAGACGGAACGTGCGCGCCGTGCGACAGAGCGAGCTAAGAATAAGGCTGCGTCCATACCACAGAAAACCAGCGAGTGTTTATTAAAAACGCCTGAGGTTGCTTTGGAGAAAGACTTCTCATCTGAAGAATGGAATGTAGTCAATAACAAAAAGAAGGCGAAGAAAGTTGTTGATAATGCCATAAAAAAAGGAGGAAATGCGCAAATTGCTGTAATTCAAGCAATCCAGAGGAAAAAGTTTTTACATGTATGGTCTTTACATCCAGACACATCTGAGAAGGCAATATGTGAGCACGTGACGAAAATCTGTGGTACTGACGATATTAAAGTCGAGAAGATAATCCCGAAAAGTAAAAGAGACTATGCGTCATTTATGATTGGGGTCCCAGAATCACTTTTTGAGACGGTGGACAGATAGCTGGCCACTTAATGCCCAATTCAACCAATGGGTGTGGTTTCGGAACTCCCGTAAACCAACACAAGGCAACCAAAGCCAAGAATAAATGCATTCGAGTATATTACCAGAATGTTCGAGGTTTGCGAACAAAAACTAAGATTTTCTTCACAAATCTATTGGCATCCTCGTATGACCTCTTTGCCATCACAGAGTCGGGCCTCAATGATTCAATTCATGATGGCGAACTAATTCCACCGGATTATAAGATACTGCGGTGTGATCGAGCAGATGGGCGCAAACAAGGAGGAGTGTTTTTGGCAACATCGCCACGGTTTGATTTAAAGTGCGTTCCAATCGCTAATGTGGAGTCAGCCTTATTTGAAATTGTATGTGCTACCGTGCACCTGGGAAATAATTGTTTGTTTTTATGTTGTGTAGTTTATATTCCACTGAAATGTGACAGTAACGAATATATGCGATTGTTTAATATTTTGGAAACTGTATGTGTAAATTATGAGAATGTATTAGTGTTGGGTGATTTTAATATGCCATCTACATCAGTGGAAGTGCAAAGTTACTTGGAATATGTAAACGCTTTCTGTGGATTTCATCAGGTAAATAATGTTTGTAATATAAATAATCGTAATCTGGACTTAGTATTGACTACGTTTTTGGCGAGTGAGGTGGGGGTAGAACTGTCGGGTGAACCATTGGTGAATGTTGACGTTCAGCATCCTCCACTGATAGCTACAGCGAAGTTTGGAGGTGGTTTCAATAACCCATTGACGGTCCACAAACCGAGTTTGAATTGCGAGGAAGAGTCCGTTTTAAATAGTGAACCGAAATGGAATTTTACCAAATGTGACTTTTCTAGACTATATCGTATTTTACAATCAATAGATTGGGAGGCATTGTATGAGATTTTACACCCCGATAAAGCATTGACGTTTTTGTATAGCGTAGTTAATGAAGCCAATAGTGAATGTACACCGACGAAAAAAAAAAGTGGGAATAAATACAAATACATGTATCCAACCTGGTACACATCTGATTTAATAAGTGACATCAAAATAAAGTGGAGGTATCATAAATTATTTAAAATGACTGGTTCAAGTAGCGACTATGATTGTTTTTCTTACTATCGAACCCAAGTTAAATATAAATTAAAGTCAACCTATGAGAATTACCAGCGTAGGCTACAGGCGAATATTAAAAACGATCCCAAATCTTTTTGGAATTTTGTTAGAAGCAAGCGTGGAAGCAAGCGTGCTAGACGCAACAAAACTCGAGTCACAAAAGATGGAAAGGAGTTGAGTGACGAAGAGTGTGCGGAATGTTTGGCTTCTTACTTTCATTCGGTGTATAACGAGGTGCGCCCGGCACTGGACCCCGCGGAGGCGGAGCGCGCCGGGGGTGCGAGCGCGGGCGCGGCGCGCGTGCACGTCGGCCAGCTCGACCTGCGCGAGCTGCGCACCGCGCTCCGCCGCCTCAAGCCAAAGTATTCGGCGGGGCCAGACGGGATACCACCTTGTTTAGTTAAAGACTGTAGCGCGGTGTTTGAAAGGCCATTGCTTCACATATTTAATTTGTTTTTAAAGTTAGGACAACATCCCAACCAATGGAAAATCACTAGAGTGATACCAGTCCCGAAGGGAGGTTCGGGAACTGATGTTAGTGGCTACCGACCGGTGGCGGTGCTGTCGGCGTTTGCTAAGGTGTTTGAGTCGGTGTTGCACAAGTGTATTTTAGATCAAGTAACTTCTCGTCTGACCGACGCTCAACACGGTTTCCGGACTGGTCGAAGTACGGGGAGTAACTTGTTGTCTTTCATGACATACCTGGCGCCGGTTGTTGACGCTGGGGGGCAGGTGGACACTGCGTACTTCGACTTTCGGAAGGCGTTCGACACCGTCGACAACGATGTGCTGTTGGCTAAGTTTGCGGCATTTGGTTTCACACCGCACCTTCTGCGATTCTTCGCGAACTACCTTGGCGATCGCCGGCAGTACGTCGAATATGGTGGATACGTCTCCAAGCCTTATTTCACGTTTTCGGGGGTGAGTCAGGGTAGCAATATCGGTCCATTAGGGTTCATTTTGATGGTTAATGATCTCCCGGAAGTTGTGAAAGAGGCGAAGTGTCTGCTGTTCGCAGACGACCTCAAGTTGTTCCTGTCGGTAGCAGATACTTCGGACTGTGAACGGCTTCAACAGGATATTGATAGGGTGGTGCAGTAGAGCCTAGATAATAAATTAAGTTTTAACGTTTCGAAATGCGGTATAATGAGCTACACTCGCGCGCGGGAACCACTGCTGCATCAGTATGAGATGGAAGCCGCAGTCATGTCACGAGTCACGCATGTAAGGGACCTGGGGGTGGAGATGGTTCCAGAATTAATGTTTCGTTAGCACATCTTAGACATATGCGGCAAGTCCTTCCGAAATCTTGGATTTATACTTAGGCAGTGTAAAGACTTTCATAATACGGCAGTGGTTAGAATCATGTACAATGCGCTGGTACGGAGCCGTCTTGAGACCAGTGCGATCGTGTGGAACCCCCATGAGGCCAAATATAGTATCATGGTGGAAAGAATCCAAAACAAATTCACTCGGTTTTTATTTTTTAAACAGTACGGCGTATATCCCTTCTTCCCGCTCATGTACCCGAGTCTCTTTGTAATAGGGATGGTAGGGTACAGTAGGCTGGCGGTGCGGAGGGACGTCGCTCTATGTAGCTTCGTGTTTCGGGAGCTGCGCGGCTGGCTGCACCACCCCGAGCTGTTAGCGGAGCTGGGGCTGCGCGCGCCACCTGGTTGCGGAGGTGCGCGTCGCCCCACGCCTACGCTACTGGAGCCATCCTCTAGTGTGCATCTGGATTGAGGGCCCATTTTTTAAATCTTTGAGAAACGAAATAAGACTTATAGGGAATTTACTTAAAAATAGTAAAAACTTTAAGCAATAGGCCATGAATTTCTTAAACGTGAATTAAAATAGTTATGATCAAATAACTAGGGCCCTCAATCCAGACGCTTGCGTAAAGTGGCATAGTCTAAATCTCAAAAAGTACTATATCTGGGTTAATCATTTTTATTTAAGAATTTAGTTAAGAATTTCTTAAATATTTTAAGAAATTCCCAAATCTGTAGAATATCACGTTAAAAATTTATGGCGGTTTATCTAGGGCCCTCAATTCATACATGTCTGGATTGAGGAATCTGCAAAAAATGAATTTAACTGAAGAAATACATTAATATGACTTTCATAAATGTTAGTTAGAAACCTCTGTGAATTAGTTAAAAAGAAATAATGATACAAAAGTTAATTGTTAAAAAGTAAATGAGAGTTGAATTTTACTAAAACGTCTGAACTGAGAGCCCAATATTTTCGGCTTTATTGACCAGGCTCAACCTCATAGATTATCGCAAATTAGAACAAGTTTTTTTACTATTTTTTAAGTAAAATGCAACATATCGTTCGTTCCTCAAAATGCCATACTTCAAGAGAAAATTGATTTTTATGTTTTTCGTAGGAGAAAATTTTGTAGGGTGGATATGATTTTGTTAATTTTTTGGACTGATCAGTTTGTTTATTTGTTGCTTGAACTGTCGGAAACGATTATTGTGTTTTGTGTGATGCAATCAATTAGGTTCAACATGCAATGAATTTCACACGCGTGCATTTTTGGGTTCCGTACCTCAAAAGGTAAAAAAGGAACCCGATCACTCTATTGTCCGTTTGTCCGTCCGTCTGTCACCACGGATTTTGTCAGAAACGGGTGGACCTAGCAAGTTGAAATTTATACGAGATGCTTAGATCTATAGTCCGGAGTGAACATGATAAAAATATATGGGCAAATTTATATTTTAAACGAAAACTTAAGTACCAAAATTTACCTTAATTTTCAACTTTTTTTTAATTTTCGCAATTTTTCCGCTTTTTTGCTGTAAGACCTTGCTTTTAACCAAAATTAACAATTCTAGGTCAACCGCAAGTACCCTATAGGTTTTGGGTCGAAAACCTATATGGTAGTTACCGTTGACCTAGAATCACCAAATTTTGGCGAGAAGCAATGTAAAGCCGGAAAAAATCTGAAAACCGTAAATATGTAGTTTAATAATAAAAAAAGCTATTTTACTATTACAAACTTATTACTTGCTGCAATAGCCGTTTCATGGGATCGAGCAGCAAAGTTAAGTTTGTCCTTTAAAAAGTTTGTAGCCGGTTTTTTTTTCATTTACCAACTCGTGTGCGGGAATAAAAATTTCCACAGATAAAATGCCTATAGTAGGAAGTGAATGTTTTTATTTTTATTTTGGCAAAGCACTATGCATCTTTATGGCGTAAATATTTTTTGAACATTCAAATTGTGTTTTTAGAATATCATAGATAAACATGATAATGTAGAACTTATATTTACTTTATTATTTAATTATAGCATTAATAACTAACTCGTTCTAATATAACTAACTCTTCTTTGGACTTAACTATTCCTGATTTAATCCGTTTATTTGAATAAATAGTTGTTACAAAAAGATTTCAGACTATTGTTTTAGGTTACATTCAATGATATTCTAGTAAACAGATATGTTGTGATCGCGCAATCGTGAAGACTTGAAAACGGCCCAATTGGGTCGTATTGCCTTTAGTCTGCAACACGCGTGGCGACGAGCGATACGCTGCTACGAATTTAGATAAAAAAAATAAAAATTACATCGTGCGTGTTCAGAAAGGGTATCAATTATTAATATTTTTCATTTATTTCCCTAATATTCTGATAATTGGAGGATAAAAAAAGAAAGAGGTGGGAAATACATTTTTGTCGTGGGTACGACAAGGACGCGTGCACTCCACACATAGAACAACACTATCCGTCTCTTTTTAGGGTTCCGTAGCCAAATGGAAAAAAACGGAACCCTTATGGATTCGTCATGTCTGTCTGTCAGTCCGTCCGTATGTCACCGCCACTTTTTTCCGAAACTATAAGAACTATGCTGTTGAAACTTGGTAAGTAGATGTATTCTATGAACCGCATTAAGATTTTCACACAAATAGAAAAAAAAAAATTGCGTTTCCCCATACTTAGAACCGAAACTCAACAAATTTTTTTTCATCAAACCCATACGTGTGGGTTATCTATGGATAGGTCTTCAAAAATGATATTGAGGTTTCTTTCTAAACTGAATAGTTTGCGCGAGAGACACTTCCAAAGTGGTAAAATGTCCCCCCCCCCCCCCCGTAACTTCTAAAATAAGAGAAAATATATGATGTACATTACCATGTAACACTTCCACCGAAAATTGGTTTTAACGAGATCTAGTAAGTAATTTTTTTTTAATACGTCATAAATCGTAAACCGCAATTATTATTAAAACATCGATCAAAGTTACAACGAACTACAAGAACTTTTATACATATTATGTTACTTGTTGCTACGGAACCCTTCATGGGCGAGTCCGACTCGCACTTGGCCGCTTTTTTTTTCGTATTGGTTATAACGAGCTATCTCTTTTGTATCATTTTAACTTGTAGTGAAATATAGAATGAATGAAAAGTGTGTAAGTGTGTGTGCTGCCGCTGCTGCGCAGAACACTTCTTTCGGTGGTTTTGTAGGTGAATAACATCTGTTTATTAGAATATCATTGGTTACATTTAAGTGATGTAAATAGTTTTAGTTAGTTTACCAATCGTGTTTTATTTGTAGACATGAATTAGATTGATTTGCAGATTGCGATGTCTCTCGCAAAATATGACTTACCGTCCAAAAAGTAACAAAATCATATCCACCCTACAAAATGTTCTCCTACGAAAAACATAAAAATCAATTTTCTCTAAAAGTATGGCATTTTGAGGAACGAACGATATGTTGCTATTTAGTTAAAAAATAGTAAAAAAAAAACTTGTTATAATTTGCGTTAATAAATGAGGTTAAGCCTAGCCAATAAAGCCGAAAATATTGGGCTCTCAGTTCAGACGTTTTAGTAAAATTCAACTCTCATATACTTTTTAACAATTAACTTTTATATCATTATTTCTTTTTAACTAATTCACAGAGGTATCAAACTAACATTTATTATAGTCATATTTATGTATTTCTTCAGATAATTTCATGTTTTGCAGATTCCTCAATCCAGACATGTATGAATTGAGGGCCCTCGATAAACCGCCATAAATGTGTAATGTGATATTCTACAGATTTGGGAATTTCTTAAAATATTTAAGAAATTCTTAACTAAATTCTTAAATAAAAATGAATAACTCGGAGATAGTACTTTTTGAGATTTAGACTATGCCACTTTACGCAAGCGTCTGGATTGAGGGCCCTAGTTATTTGATCATAACTATTTTAATTCACGTTTAAGAAATTCATGGCCTATTGCTTAAAGTTTTTACTATTTTTAAGTAAATTCCCTAAAAGTCTTATTTCGTTTCTCAAAGATTTAAAAAATGGGCCCTCAATCCAGATGCACACCATCCTCTAGGACTAACCTGAACAAGTTTGCCCCCTTGTCTCGCGCCATAAGACTGTTAAATATTATTTCAGATGAGGTAGATATATTTCACTGCAGTCTGATGAAGTTCACAGGAGTAGCACTGAAGTGCATCGAGAATGTTTAGATGTGTGGCAATTGTTTTTCTTTTTGTATGTGTATCTTAGTAGTAACATCGCATTGGCGTCATAGCTGTTAAGGTGTTATTTACGTAATTTTAAATAAATAAAGTAATAATAAAGTCTTACTAATATTATGAATGCAAAAGTTTGTGAGGATGGATTCATGGATGGATTGAAGGTCGTTACTCTTTCACACGAAAAATACTGAAGGGATTGGATGTATACCAAATTACCAGATATAAAGGATGTAAAACACCTCTTAACGAAGCCAAAACGTCGCCCTAGTGCTTGAATGGCCAAACGACCAACTTTACCAAAATAGACTTTTTTATATCAAACTATAGCAACCCTTATTACACGCTTTATAATGTATATATTTTTAAATTTTGGTATAAAAAATACTAGTCAGGTTTCAAATTCATAAAAGATTTTGGTAAACTTTTCGTTATATCCATTACGTAACTTTAAAAAAATATCTCCTGTAAAATTTGCTCAATGGTCGTTTGGCCATTCAAGCACTAGCACAGAATAATAACTAGTAACTAGCGTTACAGAAGCGTTACTTCGCAATGGTTTTCAAAGAAATATGTACTCAATCTGATAAACAATATGATTTAATTTAGCTCGCGTTCCAGTCGAGCACGTGTTCATTTAAATACCTACCAATTTTTTTTTTAGGGAATATGGGCCTTAAATCACTGGACTACGGTTCATAATAAGTTATACGTGGTTATACGTATTAAAAGGGCCGCGGACTAGGGTTGCTTACTTCGAGAAACTACTTACGCCATCTAGTGTGGATTCGCAAACTTCCTTTAAGTTGAAAATAATTCCATAGGTATCACTTATAGTATCACCGTAATTATTTTGCGTTGAGCTCATAATCTAAGTTCGTAAATGAATACGACAAATGAAATGCAACTCGAATGAAACGACTAAAATGTTTTTTTATTGTACTTTTAAATACTTTTAGGGTATTGGAATAGTACTTTGTTCAACAAGGGGAGAAAGGGTTTGTAGTTTGAATGAATTTCATTTTAAATAGGAACATAATGTAATCCAATCAAAGTAGATTTTACCTGTCAGCGTCTATAGGCAACCAAAAAAAAGTTAAATTTCGATCACGATCCGTATTTAAACAATTAAATACTGCACAGTATATTTTTGCTTTTTTTCGTTTTGTGTCCATCTTGCAATTATCGAGAAAGTTGAACGTGGTCGAACAAATAGCGCGCGCGCGTGTGTCTTCTTTCGATAGCGGCAGCCTACTAGATTAGCCCCTCCGCAGGGGCCGCCGCCTGTAGGTAGGTGACACAGGCCGGCGACGAAAAGGCACTTGTTATCTCCGTCATTGCGATATTTTTTTTGTTGTACACCATAGGTACCTGGAAACCTTTTAGTTACGGAGATATTGGGGGTCAAAGTTCCAACTTTTTGACAAGTTTTTTTTTTGTAATACAAGTTTTTAATTAAAGATTTTTACTTTAAACACCACCACGACCCCCGTACTATTCAATTCATCCATCAGCACAATGTTTTGAGTGCGTTACATTGAGTTCTATCACAAATCATGATTTTTCACCCCAAAAAAAAAAGTCGGTTCGCAGCAATAATTTTTGCGTAAAGTTACTTAGTTTGATGTACAGAATGCTTGGTTGATGGCTTCGTGATGAGGTCTTTTACACCCTGTATTATACTTTATATCCCAGTTATAGTCAGTCCCAGATAATTATAGAATTATGGAAGAAGAAATGCTGCGTAAAACTGGTACATTTTTAGTTCTCGGCAATGCACGACTAACGATGCTTTTTCCGAGTAAAATAAGAATATCCAAGATGGTCAAGTCAAATTTACTTTCTCTAATAAACAACTTCGACCTCTTTGAACATTGAATGTGTCGCCAATGTGCACATTGAAACAACAATGCGAAAGAATGAACTTAAATATTACCTGTTGCTGTAACAATTTTAAATAATAACATTACATTATATTAATATTCACGACGGCTGTTTATTCATGAATATTTACGAGGACGTCGGAATTATAATAATGTACTCTACAATTATTCTTTTATGAACGCGAATTTTCAGGCTTTGTTTTTCAGGTGGCGGTTGGGGCGTTAATGCATTTTCCGGTTACTTTTTTATTTTGTAACAATGCAACTAGAGTTGTATATATTGTTCCAAAATCAAAATGTTATATTTCACTTAGAACTCCATGAATGTCGTGGCACATTAAAACGGCGATAAAAGGTGCACGTTTCGGGTTAGTCGTTTCCATAGAGAAGAACAGGCAAAACCTCCATGGTTACTCTTTTCAAATCATTTGGGATTACAATATCATCATGCTACAGCATTATTACTTAACTAGGGGAGACAGCGTAGGCTCAACATTAAGTCGCTGTTTACTACACAAAAAACGTAAAACAATATAAAAGTTAACAAGCATCTGGGAATCTACAACTACTTCGTATTATAGCTTGTACCTTACCTGTGGTAAACTACAGGCGAGTGCGAATGCCCAGGCGCAGAACAGCATCTGTTTACTGCGTCGCCTCGCCACTGGTAGACGGAGCGGGTATATCACAGCGAAGAACCTGCAAATATACACTTTATTACGTCACTTATAAGGGTGAATGTGTGTTAGAAGCGAAACGCACATAATGCCTATGTCATTGTGTAACCTTAGCTAGAAAAACATCAGGAGCTGGGCTGACACACATCTGCAGACACAGTTGTGAAATCATATTACTAATATTAACATTTACACCTGTGATAATTACTAAAATAAAACCACTAAAGACTTCAACAATTTTAGATTAAACTATTACATACTACACATTATTGTTTGTGAGAAATATCTGTGAGAAATTGTTTACGAATAAATACACAGAACACGTGTATTGGCCTAATGGTTTCCAATTGTAAACAGAGAAACCGAAAAATGTTACGATTTACCCACACATCAAAATGACAGAAAAGTACCTACTTTTATATTTTACTTTTCTTTTCTGCTATACCTATAACACCTACCTAAAAACATAATGGTTAGTAGTGCTTCTCCTATTTTTTTTTAGGTAAATGTACGAGTACTTTGACTTTCTGCGTGGTTTTGTATGTTTTTTTTTACGAGTAAACTAAAAAACATGAATATACTCTCCTATTGTAAAACAGAGAAATATTCCTTATGGCCTACACAAAGTGACATTTTACTAGCGATAACGGGAATGTAAAAAAAAAAAGTATATGAGTATAATGTATAAGCTACCGAAATCCTTACCCCTGCTACCTTTACATCAAATCTCTAGAAAATTGTTGTAAAATACGAAACTTTTTATGACGTGCAAGTTACTTTCAACATTTGGATGGTCAAGCAAATCGACAACTAAAAATTACACTACACAATAAGCTAAATCCGGAACAACAATCTATTCTCAATTGACTTATCAAAGTTCAGGAAAATTCAAACACTACTTTAAGCTTTCAAGGAAAATATCGGGTGCTCAAAACAATAAACAATCGCGGAAGATATCCCGTAAGTGACAATATAAGTTCAGGAAAATTGCAACCTTAACCAAGTGCTCAGAAATGTATTGTGACGTCACAAGTAAGCTCCGCAATGTTCAATTTTAAGGAAATATCTGAATTTCTCTTTGTCTGAAGCTAGCTCAAGGCCCTGTCTGAAAGTCTAGATATCTACTTATTTGGAATGACGACCACAGAGTTCCACATTATTGTATTGAATAGTGGTACAGTTAGCAACAATTGTGAATTTATATTAAACAAAGTTTCGGAAGACGTATTGTTTGAATGGAAACTTACTGATTGTCATTTGTTTGTCTCGATAGAATAGTTAAGTTACAATATTGGTAACTTTAGGTTGTTACATATTGTGTTATTGGGTCTCCCTTGTTTGACCGAAAGGAATTTGACAAATTTTCACATCCCAAAAAATGTTTCGTATAATTTCATTTGCCAAATTATTACTTAACAAAAAATCTATTCACAAAAAATTGTAACGCAAACCTAATGTTTGGTAAATGAACGTTTAAACTATAACTTGTTTACCAACTAGTACTTACTTTTAACATTTTTTATTTAGTCAAATATTTCAGTTGGAATAACAGTTTTTACGCAAAATCAAATAAGCCAAATAATTAGTATCGTCAGTTTTCATTCACCCTAATCTAAATAGTTGAGTTGAGTTCCTGGTAACCGACTAAAAACAATCTCTTTTTTCTATTAATGCAAGTCGTTTCTGGCACTCGCCGGCCGCTGCCGCGGCACTCGTGCATAGGAGGTCACAGTTTTAACCTAACCTAACCTACCCATTTTGTTTATAGAAGAGATTAACCTAATCTAAATAGTTGAGATCCGGGTAACCGACTTAAAACAATATATATTTTTTTCTATTAATGCAAGTCGTGTCTGGCACTCGCCGGCCGCTGCCGCGGCACAAAAAATCTTATTTTTGTCTTAATTTTTTTTGTCTTAACAAATCATTTCACCAAACGTTTATTGTCTGAAGATTGTTTGCTGTAATAAATAATTTGATTAAAGACCGAATGCCATAATGACATTAGACTTGATAATATTTTGCCAAGTAAAAATTTGACCAAAGAAAAATATGCGTACTAAAATCATTCGAAATATTGCAATGGTATAAAACAAGGTTGCCAAAATTTGTTTGGGTAATGGATTTTTGTCAAAATCTTTTCGGCAAAACGGCAGGATCCCTATGTTATTTCATGATTTGTTTGCATATTACTAGAGTTTTTTAATAGGTACTTCAAAGACTACAGTATAGGTGTACTGATTTTCACACAAGACAAGCATGACACAATAAAAGTGTCCCATCGTTTGTGTGGCAACACCACATTTACATTCCATGGCAGAGACATCTATAAATCTCCACCTGAAGAGGTTTTCCTTGCTTTGGCCAACTTGTGTCCGGAGTCTACTTAATTTTTTCGGATGGGAAATCATCGAATCCCGCTCTGGGCGGAGCGGGACTAAAACCCATTCATGTTCCTTCTTAGCCTTTTGTGTTCCAGGGCCACAGTATCTCTTTCGAACAGTCCCGCAGCCCCGGCAGGCATCGGCCCTTGCGGACCCCTTCCTTTTGCTGACATTTCTTTGAGGCACGCGTGGAACACGAACGCGCCGTCGACACGCCCTGTGGGCATAAGTCGGATGGACGGCGAGCTAGCCCATAGCTCACCGTCCAGAGGCCCGGGGGAGCCCCCCTAATTTTAACTCATTTTTTAAAATTTAAACAATTTCAACTATCTGGCTATTACGTATCACGAGATACAGCCCGCTGACAGACGGACGGACGGACGGAGGCTTAGTTCATCCCGTTGATTACCCTTTGGGTACGGAACCATAAAAATAATGATATCATCATCTGCCTAGCCTTTTCCCAACCATGTTGGGGTCGGCTTCCAGTTTCACCGGATGCAGCTGAATACCAGTATTTTACATGGAGCGACTGCCTATCTGACCTCCACAACCCAGTTACTACTGGGTAATACGATACCCCTTGGTAAGACTGGTTGTCAGACTTTTTGGGCCTCTGACCACCTAACGACTGTCAAAGATCTACAAACGGCTTAACGTGGTTTCCGAGGCACGGTGGAAACTCGGTATGTAATGGGTGGTCACCCATCCACAGACCAACCTTGGCAAGCACGGCTTAACCTAACGATCGACCCAAGCGGCTGTTATTATTTAGCCACGAGCTCCTATAAAAATAATGATAATATACAAATAAAAAAATACAAAACTGAACGAAATCTTTTAGAAAATCACTAAACTAATTAATATTTTGTCTCTAACGGTAGGTACTTAGTTTAGTGTACTAGTTAGGTATGGCAATGCTCGCACGTGTAACATAACAATAATTGGTTCTATTGTAAGTACTTGTTCTCAGGAAAACGTTGGTTGGATGTATTGTGCTAACATTTGGCTCGGAAAGCAACGTTTAACAATACCAGTGTAAAGTAGCTTTCAATACACTTCCTCGAAAACTGGCTCTTACCTCACTACAACTAGATACAATATGCAGTGTATTTTACACTTGTAGATTTTTATAATTTATCTTAGGTTTTCGCCCGTGGTCGTGGTCCTTAGTCCCTGGAATACCATGAGTATTTTTTGTCGTGGTTCCTTCGAGAAATACTGCCGAATTAAAAAGTTGGTGTATTTTTTTTAATCCTTTATGGGCGGCATGGGCACCGGGCCGTAGGCCGACGTAGGCGGCCGGCGGGGGCCCGGAACTTCGGGGACAGAAGTCAAAAAGTGTTATTTAATATGCGAGCGAAGCAAGCGCGCCTCGTAAAATCTCCGTGGTTCCTTCCAGGCAATACGAGAAGAGACCACGGGCGAAAAAGGTTTATCAATACTAGTGCGGTAAAAAAAATGTCCATATTTACTATAAACTAAGTCCGAATTAGTAACGCAACGTATCTTTGTCTGTACGTTCGTTGGTGACCTGAAAATAAGATATTGTTGCTACTTCGTATAAAACATAGCTAGATTTGCTAGCAAATTGGAATAACAGATAAACGGATTTGTTGAGTTTCTCAAATATCCGTCTGGACCTAGTTAAGCCAGATGTGGCTAAATTTTAATGAACGCTACCGAGAAACAGCCATCTGGCGCCAACCAACCTAACCTAGATACCACGAGACCTACTGAGCAATATCAATATTATTATGGTCATCTAGCTTAGGCCTCTGATTCTGTTTATAGTGTTCCTTAGAGGGCCAGGCTACATTGTATGTAGTAGTACTACTCGTACAACGTCATTAATAGAGTAGATGACAAAAAAATCGAATTAGTCCGTCAGATAGATTTCCAAAAAATATTGGACACATATTTTTTTCTTTTTTCACGTGAACAAAAAAATAAGACGATACAGGGCGTCGAAAACTCGTGTGACGTCACTTTTGAGTAATTTTTTTACTCAAATGTGACGTCACAAGCCCCCGCTCACAATCTTTGACATGTTTTATCTTCGTCAGTTTTTATTTATTTGATAAAACAAAAAACAAGTTTCCAATATTCTTCGATAATTTATCTGACGGACTAAACGGAATCATATTTTTACTTAGTCACCATCCCTAACTTAACACGTTATTACATCAAAAAGAAAAGTACAAAGGTACTGTTTATTTCAAAAGAAATTTCTTCTGGCAGACCTGAGACATGCTATCCTATAACATAACATAACATAACATAACATAACATAACATAACATAACATAACATAACATAACATAACATAACATAACATAACATAACATAACATAACATAACATAATAACATAACACAACATAACATAACACCATGCCTGTATTCCCAAAGAGTTAGGCACAGACGGCCTATAAGTACAGCTAGTGGCAGTACAAGCCCAAAAGCTTGACTTGCCCTTATAATTACTCTTCATGATGTTAGAACTGTCTACTTGCCATATGGGCTTGCAGTATTGTTGGACCCTAAGGCTCTAGGAATTTTGCTAGATAATAGGTGGCGAGCTTGATGTTAGCCAGGCACAAAGCCAGATTACGAACTGTTACTGAGAAAAGTACAATAACACTACCTAACACTGGCCGACCTAGGAATCGAGGTAACGGCCTCTCGCTCAGCTACAGGCTCACAAGTTTGATATGATAGCCCCGCTACAGAACACGCACACAGAAATAGACAGAAATAGACACACAGACAAAAACACATAGACATACAGATCACACAGAAAAAAAAAACATAAACACAGACAGAAAAACACATAAACACATAAAACACCACAAACACAGACAAACATAGACAACAAAAAACATGTGTTTAAACATAGACAGAAATAGGAGCCCTGCGTAGCGGGGCTCCTATTTCTGTCTGCATTTACGTATTTATGACATATACGTATTTGTAACGTACATTTACGTATTTATTTTGAATAAAAAAATCTAAGTTGTGCTACAAAAGTTAGTGACAGAAACGAATTGCTGCAAAACCGACTCCACGTAGTCTTATCTGCCCTACCCATAGAGTGTAATCTAAGCCCGCGTAGGCGCGGAGGGGCGAGGCGGCCTGCGAGTTGAGGAGCAGGTGGTTTTAACTTTAGGTGGCTTCGGCTTGCTGGCCAGCCTCAGCTGCGGCGGCGAGCGTAAAACACATCTGCGACGATAAGTTCGCGTGGGACCGCCGGAGCCCCGCAGCGCCGGAGCCGTGACAGAAACCTTGCCTGCTGCATACTGCATGCTTGCTTGCTGCATGCTTGCTTTATGCTTGCTGCATGCATGGTGTATGCTTGTTTAAATGTTTGCAAGCTGCATGTTTGCTGCATGCATGGTGTATGCTTGTTTGCATGCTTCTTACAGGAAAAAAAAACTCACATATGTTCACAATCAACTATGTTCAAAACATATATACAGGGTGGAATTTTGTAATGCCACCTGGAGGGAAAGTACCTACTCTTAATACCGGAGATAGCAAATTTTACTCAAAGGAAACATTCCTTCATTTTTAAAAAGAAATTAATCTGCATTCAAAGATTTTGAAAATTCGCGTGCCACACTCGGGAATCAAACCGTCTAAATTCCAAAAAAATAACACCCTGTACTTTTATGGCACAAATCGATAGGGTAAATCATAAGGATCAAATCCCTCTAACAAATACGATAAATTAAATGAAAGGGAAACTATGAAATCTTCACTTATAAATTCAATGGGATAAGATAAAGCACTTTTAGTCAAAGGTCCATCCAATTACGAACATAGTAAACAATTCTCTTTTGACGACATTTATTAATTAAAATGACGAAGAACTATTTACATAGGAATATGGCAATTTGCACAAACAAACACATTGCAAATTGCAATCTTCTTCTGCAATCTTATTCTCTTCAATTGTAAAGGTCCATCATTTTATTTAAGTGCTTTATCGTACCTATTGAATTTATCCCATTGAATTTATAACTTAAGATTTCATGGTTTTCCTTTCATTTAATGTATCATGTTTGTTAGAGGGATTTGATTCTTATGATTGACCCTATCGATTGGTGCCATAAAAGTACAGGGTGTTATTTTTTTTGGAATTTAGACGGTTCGATTCCCGAGTGTGGCACGCAAAATTTCAAAATCTTTGAATGCAAATTAAATTCTTTTTAAAAATGAAGGAATGTTTCCTTTGAGTAAAATTTGCTATCTCCGGTATTAAGAGTACTTTCCCTCCAGGTGGCATTACAAAATTCCACCCTGTATATTTTATGTATTACCTGCTTCGGAGAGATAGTTTTTTTCCAATCGTCAAAATAAATTGGTATATCCAATTAGGGTATGTCTAACATTTAAGGATTATGCTTCTTTGTTATGCCTATAAAAAATATGTTTTAGTATCATTATGCGTAAATCAATTTATGCCTAACAATGTTATGCTTAATCATTATTATGATTGGATAAATTATGCTTAAAAAAGTTATGCGTAAGCTGTTATGAGTAAATAATGTTATGCGAAAATATAATTAGTAGTAACAAAAGTATGCCAAGTTATATTAGGTCTTAAAATTTTATGCAAATGGATAGGGAACCTGGGCAGGGTTACCTTATAGTACACTGTACACCCAGATTTTGCCAGCGATGTTACAATCTCATATAATAGAGGGCGAGGGGGTGACCCCACCAGGTACAGACCCAGACTCCGTGGCTGCTACCGAGAAATTCTGATGCAAAAACAATAATAATAACACTTTGCCCGTCTCGGGAATCGAACCTTGGACTGTTTTGCTCAGCAGTCGCGTTCGGGTTCGATAGTATTAAGTAGCGAAAAGTATTATCGTTTTACATGGTACTTTTATCTCTGCCACCCATCAGCAAAACCATAGCATAGAAAGTTTATAACCTGGATT
This sequence comes from Xestia xanthographa, assembly GCA_905147715.2. NCBI lineage: Eukaryota > Metazoa > Arthropoda > Insecta > Lepidoptera > Noctuidae > Xestia > Xestia xanthographa. The sequence continues at coordinate 3,286,590 of LR990661.1, read as the reverse complement.
AACACATAGGATATTTTTTATCCCAGTATTACGTACGATCCCGTGGGACATTACCGAATTCCACGTGGGCGAAACCGTGGGCATAAGCTAGTACATAATAAATTAAGTCAGGGTCAAACGTCAAAAAATTACTTAACTTTAAATATCTCTTTACATAACAGCTCGAGGCTAAATAATAACAGCCGCTCGGGTCGATCTTTAGGTTAAGCCATGCTTGCCTAGGTTGGTCTGTGGATGGGTGACCACCCATTTCATACCGAGTTTCCTCCGTGCCTCGGAAAGCACGTTAAGCTGTTGGTCCCGGCTGTCATTTGTGATCTTTGACAGTCGTTACAGGTAGTCAGTGGCCCAAAAATTCTGACAACCAGTCTTACCAAAGGGTATCGTATTACCCGGTACTAACTGGGTTGTGGAGGTCAGATAAGCAGTCGCTCCATGTAAAATACTGGTATTCAGCTGCATCCGGTAAAACTGGAAGCCGACCCAAACAAAGTTGGGAAAAGGCTAGGCAGATGATGATCTCTTTACATAACATTTTCAACGTAATTATTAATATTATCTTTATTTTATTTAACAGAGATTACTACTTTTTTATCTACCATATTTTAATATAAAATAATTCGCGCTGGTGGGCTACTATTTTTATATTTTTTTTATGTTTTCATTTATATTAGGAATATTTAAAAATGTAACGATATGTTGTAAAATTAATAAACGAAAATAATAATAATAAAGTTCTTTATTTCTCCTCACAATGACAAACTTATTCTAGGTTTCACATATTATTTGTTTTTTTAACAATGTGAGGAGCTGGTGTCTGAGTTAGGCGTAAACACGTTTTACAATCAAATCAATATCATACCATCCTTTTAATATCTTAGTTAAAAGGGTGTAAAACAGCATAACTTTATGATCTAGATAGGAATGCGCAAATAGTTTTGCAGCTTAGCAGTGTGTCATCATCATCATCATCATTTCAGCCGAAAGACGTCCACTGCTGGACATAGGCCTCCCCCAAGTGTCGCCACATTGACCGGTCCCGTGCGACTCGCATCCAGCGGATTCCTGCAACCTTCACCAGGTCATCGGTCCACCTAGTGGGAGGCCTTCCAACGCAACGTCTTCCGGTTCGGGGTCGCCACTCCAGAACTTTTCGGCCCCATCGGCCATCCGTTCTGCGAGCAATATGCCCTGCCCACTGCCACTTAAGTTTGGCAATTCTTCGGGCTACGTCGGTAACCTTTGTTCTCTTGCGGATGTCTTCATTTCTGATTCGATCGCGCAAGGAAACTCCGAGCATAGCCCTCTCCATTGCCCTTTGGGTGACTTTAAGCTTTCTGATGAGGCCCATTGTGAGCGACCACGTTTCGGTCCCGTATGTAATCACTGGCAACACACACTGGTCATAGACTTTCGTCTTGAGACACTGCGGTAGGTTGGACGAGAAGATACCGCGCAATTTCCCGAACGCTGCCCAACCGAGTCGGATTCGACGATTGACCTCTTTCTCGAAGTTAGACCTACCTAACTGGACCGTTTGTCCCAGGTACACATAATCGTCTACAACTTCGAGAGTAGAGTCTCCGATCTTGATAGGAGTGGGTGTGACATGGGCATTCAACATGACCTTAGTCTTGTCCATGTTCATTTTTAGACCCACTCTTCCGGAAGCTCTACTGAGGTCATCGAGCATTGTACTGAGGTCCTCCATGGTCTCAGCCATTACCACTATATCATCGGCAAACCGAAGGTGAGTGATGTACTCGCCATTGACGTTGATGCCTAGCCCTCTCCAGTCCAGAACCTTGAAGACATCCTCCAGTGCAGCGGTGAACAGTTTCGGAGATATGACGTCTCCCTGTCTCACACCTCGCTGCAGGAGGATAGGTTTCGAGGCTTGGTCCTGAAGTCGGACTGACATGGTGGCGTTTTTGTACAAACACTTCAACACCTCGATGTACCGATAATCGATTTGGCACCGTTGGAGAGACTGCAGTACAGCCCAGGTCTCGATCGAATCGAAGGCTTTCTCGTAGTCCACAAACGCTAAACAGAGAGGCAGGTTATACTCTTCGGTCTTCTGTATAACTTGCCGCAGCGTATGTATGTGGTCCACGGTGCTAAAGCCTTTTCGGAAACCGGCTTGTTCGAGTGGCTGGAAATCGTCAAACCTGCGCGCGAGACGATTCGTGATGACTCTAGAAAACAACTTGTAGACATGGCTTAGAAGTGAGATGGGCCTATAATTCTTCAGCCCGGCATTGTCACCCTTTTTGAAGAAGAGCACCACCACACCCCTGCACCATGCCTGTGGCGTTTTCCCCTCAAGTATGACGGAATTAAACAGCTTCTGAAGGGCCTTAAGTACCGGTTTTCCACCCGCCTTCAGGAGTTCGGCCGTAATTCCGTCATCACCCGGTGCCTTGTTGTTTTTGAGCTGCTTCAGAGCCATCCTAATCTCGTACAGGCTGACGTCCGGGATGTCTTCGGTATAGTGTCGGGTCAGTCTAGCTCTTGGGTCGTTGGCTAGATCTACGACGGGTTTACTGGTTGACGTGTACAACTGTCCATAGAAGCTCTCGATCTCCCTCAGAAGCTCCGGTTTGGCGGATAAGATCCTACCATCGTCGGTCTTCAGTTTCGTGAGCTGGCTCTGCCCAATAGCCAGATCCCTTGCAAATACCTTGGAGCCTTTATTCCGCTCAATCGCGTCTTTAATACGCTCGGTATTAAAGCGGCGGAGGTCGCTCTTCAAGGATTTAGAGATCCGTCTATTGAGCTGCCGGTATTTACACGCCTCGTCTGAAGACTGCAGGATCATCTCACGCCGCTCCTTCATGAGCTTGAGAGTGTGATCGGAGAGCCTCTTGTTTTGATCTGTACGACGCGCCTTGAAGAACTTAGACCCGGTCGTATGGACAGTTTCCACGAACCCATCGTTGTATTCGTCCACTGAGCTTCCTAGGCACTCGAAACGGTTCTGGAGTTCAAGCTGAAAGCTCTCGGGGTTTTGGATTTGGATCTGTGCTGGACGGAGCGTAGACTTCATCAGTCGATACCTTTCAAGCTTGATATTGATGTTCAATGTGCCTCTTACCATGCGGTGATCGCTCCCGGTTTTCACCGAATTGATCACAGAGACATCATTGAACATTTGCTTCTTGGTTGACATGATGAAGTCGATCTCATTTCTAGTTGCACCATCGGGGCTCTGCCAGGTCCACTTCCTGTGCTCACGCTTTCTGAAGAAGGAGTTCATCATATAGAGGCCCTCCTTCTCCATAAAACTAGCCAGTTGGTGACCCCGGCGATTCCGATGTCCAACTCCAAATTGCCCCACCTGCAGCTCATCCCCGTCTCGTTCAGTGCGTCAGACTTTTTATGCCACCCATCGGCCTCTGACTTGGCTTTACATGCCGTCGAGAAATATCTCTCAGGCATGCTGGTTTCCTCAGGATGTTTTCTTCACCGAAGAAAGAGAAAATTACACATGAATCTGAATAATCAAAGGCCTTGGGTTCATCTTGGGTTGGGTTTGGGTGCATATGAAATACTGAAATACAGCGCATAGATCGAATACTAACTGTGTCTCACGGTTTCACCCGCGGTTTCACTTTTTGTTTGGCTCTTATGGTAATGTTAAATGATAAATGATGTTTATTTTGCAAGTAGGTTTTTACAAACACTTTTACACGTATTTTTTTTTTAACTAGATGGGGCCGGTGTTTCGTACCTGACTACTCTGAGAAGAAACAGCCGAAACAAACTCAGAGGTCATAGTCTCTTTTGAAGTCCAAACATAATCTTGCTCAATTCACATGAGGACTATGCAGATTAGTGCTCACGCTCAAGGAGCTCAACGAAACGACGAACAATACAAAAGGAAGGACATTTGGGTAGTAAATAACTTATAACCTTTCTCAACAATCGGGCCATAAATGCAAAAAATATTTTTCAATGTGATGTTTTTGAAAATAACATCCCATCATAACATCACGCCTGTAATTCCCGAAGGTTTATGCAGAAGCGTTCTTAATAGTACACCCAATATTTCACCTGTTTTGCTTCGACCTCATTGGTTTACTGGTCGCAAGCACGAATGCTGAGCAAGAGGTCCTGGATTCTATTCCCAGGTCGGGCAAAGTGTTATTGGGTTTTTCCATCAGGAATTTCTCAGTAGCGGTCACAGTCTGGATAAATGCTGGTTGTTTTGTATTATTTTAATGAACGTCTCACACGTTTCAATAAAATAAAATAAAATAAAGCCTATATTTCTCATCAACGTGATTTGCGCAGAAATCCTTTAATAGTTTAGTTATTTGTGGTCAATATTACTAAGTAGGAGTTCTTCTAATCTTCTATAGGTATAGAAGATTAGAAGAACTCCTACTTAGTAATATTGACCACAAATAACTAAAATTGGTGTGTCTGTTTGTAATATCAAAATAAAAGCTTTTTACTGAATGCATATGAAAATATATACGGCACACAAAAACGCATTCTTTTTTTTTCAATTTTTGTTTGTCTGTTTGATCCGGCTAATCTCCGAAACGGCTGGACTGATTTTGACGGGAATTTTGCAGGCCGATAGCTGATGTTGAGGTCTAACATAGGTTTTAACTTTTTAGGTTAGGTAGGGTTCCTTGCAAAAAAAAATGAACTCTTGAAATTGGTAACTAAATTCAATTAAAAAGGCATTAGGATTAGCGGCATCAGAAATACATCATCTGTGAAAATTCCAACTGTCTATAGCTATCACGGTTCATGAGATATAGCCTGGTGACAGACAGACAGACAGACGAACATTAGAGTTTTAGTACTAGGATTGCGTTTTAACCCTTTGGGTACGGAACCCTAAAAAGAACAGAGTAAAAGAATTAAATGGTACGCTAATCCGCCCCACGTGACCAGTTAGCACTATAATCCAATTAGCTGTGATGTTTGTGAGGATTGCCCCGAGCAAACCCGTACCCACTTTCAAGTTCTGGAACAACAGTAAGAACTTACACAAAATACAAATTAATGATTATGAATATCCTCCGGTCTTTCCATTTAATCGTCACGACATGCGACTGGTGAAATATAAAATGTTACTGGTTGTCGTCAGTATTATTTTAAAACGAAGGCTTTGACTTGACTTTACGGAAATTCCGACGCCGAACTTCCATTGCGGTAAATCCGTTACAGAGGCTCTAACGCTTTGTCCGTAATTTGGATCTGTCCGTCTCTCTCACTCGCACCTCTCTCGCATCTCAGCTCTCGCACTCGCATCTGCAGACGTGTGCGAGATAGACGGATAGATCCGAATATACAGACGAAACGTAAGAGAATAGGAACCCAGACGCAAAGGGCAAGCGATCCGCGACGGAACCACCGATCTTCCGTAGCGAGCCCGTTCTTAGTCATTTATATGCAAAAGCATGTATTGGCGTTCCGACACGGAAGATCCGCGACAGAATTTCCGTCAAGTGTGGCGTTGGATCATGTAATTTGAGAAAAGAACATGTAAATAGATATTCTATATTATAAAGAGGTAAAATTTGTTTGTTATTTTGTATGTAGGGTGTAGTTTTCGGATCAGGGATCCAATTCTGAAAATTCTTTCACTAACGAGATGCTACATTATACCTGAGTGTCATAGGCTACATTTAAAGCGTTCCCGTGCGTTACGTTTCGTACATAACGGGAGCGGAGTCGTGAACAAAAGGTACATAAGGTACAAATAATGTGTTTTGTAGTTTATTGAAGAAAATGTTTATTTTTACAATATTTAGTCATTATCACGATCATTTGATGATATTACTGAACTTTGAATGTATTATACTAACTTGAAAGTCCACTTATGGTTAAAGTTAAATCCCCAAAAAGTTGAAGTTCTATTTTCATGAAAGGTTTCAAATATCTCAAAAAGAAAGTAATAATTACCAAAGTCTTTAACGAGATTGAAAAATTTCCTTATCTTTAGTCATTTCTAGAACGTGTCTTCGTAATGGAGGTCAAATAGGTCTTTGCTGCATGTAAAATCTGGTAAGAATGGAAGTACAAAATTAATAACATTTTTGATGAAAATACCTTTTTTTAAAATAAGCTTATAAAAAATGCACCAAGAATTAAATAAACCTTAGAATAAATAACAACGAAAAAGAATAGTTTTCATAAAAGCTTGTCGCATGAAGAGAAAAGGCAAAAAAACCCTAAACGCAAATTAAAAAAAAAACAAACAATTAAAAGTAATGTGATTTTTTCCGGTCAATTAGATTTATACCACCATGAAAGCCCCCGTTATCTCTGGTTCTGTGGCAGTTAACACCTACTATATACTTCTACAGATGTCATAATTATACCACATTGTCATACATATACCACACTCTTAAATAAGACCTCACCATACTGGTACATGCTGTATAGATAACAGGATTTCCAAAGCCATGAGTAGATATCAGGTGCAGGACGTCACTCACCTATCAACAGAGATGCAGACGAGTACGTTCGAAGACAGGTACAGTCCGAATGCTCGCAGCACCAGTAACAGTTTGCACATCAGGTTGCCCACCAACCACGCGTTTGTGTACTTCCAACCGATCTGTGAACGAAACAAAATAACTTTATGTTTTCTTTTCAGAAGGCCTAAACAAAATTACATTCTATTAGCTATTCACTTTAAAAGAAAAGTTCGTAACCACTGTTTAAGTCAGACTAAATAGCTCTCAATTTAGAAGTCTAGTCATGGCAATTATTATTCCGTTTATTCATTTTTACACATATTGATTTACATTTATAAATATTTATATATAAAACTATGTAAAAAAACTTAAAAATATAGACAAACAAAATATTATTAGGTTTCTCGTTATTTTTCTCATTTTGGTATTTGTTAAAATATTAATTTGTATAATAATTATGTGTATTAGTATCAATATAAGTATATAAATTTTTGTAAACAAGAAGTTCGTTTTTTAGATATTACTAGCTGATGCCCGCGGCTTCACCCGCTTGACAAATATATACTAAAACCTTCCTCTTGAATCACTCTGTCTATTAAAAAAACCCGCATCAAAATCCGTTGCGCAGTTTTTAAGATCTAAGCATACATAGGGCCAGACAGACGCGGCGGGGGACTTTGTTTTATAATACGTAGTGATTTTGTACCCTATTACTATGTTTTCCTATTAAACACAAAAGTTGACTGGTAGAGAAAGCCTTGTGACATTAAGTCCGCCTATGTACTATCGGGGTCTTTTCCGCCTGACCATTTTAATTTTTTTCGCTTAAATCATGCGGAGGCGCCGAGCCTTAAAGTTTGGGCCTATTAGGAAAGCGACAACTTTGGCGCGCAAAGTAACAATAACTCTCGTTTGGCATGCGTCGTCAATGCGCTCGGCCGATTCGGTATCTTTTCATTCATTTTTTCTACACAAAGTCAACGGGGCGGGGCTAGAGAGCGTTTTTATGTTGGAAGTGCAAGCAAAAATGAGCTTAGTTGTGGTCAGGCGGGAGTGTCCTCGATAGTACCACTATTGTATATGAAGAATAAATAAATAACGATGACAAAAACAATAAAATGTATTGGATTGTCGCTAACGATATAAGCAAAACAATAAAATATGTCAATCTATTCGTTAATGATGGCACGATTGACGCAGTGGTTGAGCGATGGCTGCTGCACTGCATGTTGCGGGTTCGATTCCCGCAAGGAACCATAACTACTGAGAATTATTTTGCTTGTTTTAATGTTTTTAAGTAGGTTAGTAGTTATTATTTTAGTACATTTACATTCATATTACGTTATATAATATTATTTTATTGAGTTTTAGTTACAGTTTTAGTTTTTATATTAGTACACATACATTGCAATTTCAAGTCGACACAGCCAGTACATCGTCGATTAAGTATAGGTAGGTACCTAATAGTTACTAACAAACTTCCGAAATACGAATAATAAAGTAACGAGGCAGAACTTTTATAAAGTATGTAATATTCTCTGATATAGTTTCTGCTACCAAGTAGTTCAACAAAAGTCCTTACAAATCATAAAGATGGAACGCACGATTAAATACACAAGTATCTTTGAATTATTCAATACATAGTTCTGAGAAAGTTGCCCTTTTAAACGAAGCCGGTTCAGTACATGTTAGACATGCTACGGAGTAGAGATTTTAAGGTACCGTATTTCAAAAAGAAAAACGGAACCTTTATAATAACATTCAGCTTTTTCCCACGGTTCCGCTCGCGTTAATTTAGAATTAGACAATCAATTGGGGTTGTTCTCTGCTTGTAACAATATAATGAGGGATTTTCTTTTAGCTCTTCCCTAGTCGCTGGATAGATGGCGCTGAACTTGGTATGTTAGTGCAAGGAACGGAACCTAAAATAAACTGATTTTAACAAAGCGCGAGAAAACTAGGTTATATTCGGAAGCTTAAGCAAACGAAAGTGCCAGTCAACGAGCGTATGTGACGTGACACAATGTTTTTTTCCAAGCGTTTTGGATTTGGCACCAAGTAACGTAGTCAGTTCAACGCCATCTACAGAGTTCTTGGAAACTTAAGGTTTTGTTTTAATCCTTCAAAAAGAAAACCTCTCATTCAATCATTGTTCGAAAGACACGTGGCGCCATTTATTATCGTTAGAAGGTAATTGTTGTTGAGGAGCTCGTGGCTAAATAATAACAGCCGCTCGGGTCGATCTTTAGGTTAAGCTGTGCTTGCCTAGGTTGGTCTGTGGATGGGTGACCACCCATTACATGCCGAGTTTCCTCCGTGCCTCGGAAAGCACGTTAAGCCGTTGGTCCCGGCTGTCAATTGTAGATCTTTGACAGTCGTTAGGTAGTCAGAGGCCCAACCAGTCTTACCAAGGGGTATCGTATTACCCGGTACTAACTGGGTTGTGGAGGTCAGATAGGCAGTCGCTCCATGTAAAATACTGGTATTCAGCTGCATCCGGTTAGACTGGAAGCCGACCCCAACATAGTTGGGAAAAGGCTAGGCAGATGATGATGAGAAGGTTATTGTTGTTTTCCTTGGGAACTGAACTTTTTTTGGGATGAAAGGTACCTACCCTATTCAGTATACCTGACAACGTATGATCGGTTCTGTGGTTAAGGCGTGTAAAGGTAACAAAAAAACTTACTTTCGCATTTAAAATAGATTGATAAGGATTCTCACATCGGTCACAGAGGTTTTTCTCAAGATCTATGAAACACAAGGTATTGAATTTTGGTATAACGATAAGTCTTCTTGAAACACAGATTAAGATTTTTTTATACATTTGGAAGGACAAGTTTCTACGTAATTTAAAGTTCGTTCTAAAAAACAGTTATTTTCAGCATATCATTATCATTTCTAAAATCAAATTTTTAACTTTTAAATATGGATAATTAGTTAAAACATTTTTTTCACACCTTTTTCGCACGTTTATTATAACTACGTGCAATAAGTACTGTTATTACGGCAGACCGTTGTTCTGCAGACTCCTCAGTGCAGTTTGGTAAGGAACTTAGTGTGAACCCGATTCGCTCCTGGCCGGTTTTATTAATAATCTCCAGCTTATAAAGAAGTGATTCGTGCCGGCTTCGCGATAAACATTGTTGACTTCGTTCTATCACAGTTAAATTAATGTGTAAAGAGCAAAACTGTAATACTGCCTGTTTTACTATGTAGAATTTAACTCTACATGAATCTCTTTCAGGGACCTTTGTATTTTGACAAAAATAGGAACAGAACTGAACGTTGACATTTGGGTCACAAACGCTTTTACTCAGCATGAGGCAATGGGTCCCAATCCCCGATCAGACATAGTCTTATTGGGTGGAATTTTTCATAAGCGGCCCGATTTGTGCGTTGATGGAGTATGAATCTCCCCTATTAGTGTTAAATAAATAAATATCGCTGGACATTACACGCAGCGCCATCTAGTGCCAAACTAAGCAACGAGGCTTGTGTCGTGGACACCTTGATATACTACATAGATAAATGATGTTCATTTTGCAAGTAGGTTTTTACAAACACTTTTTTACACGTCATTTTTTAAAACTAGATGGGGCCGGTATTTCGTACCTGACTACTCTGAGAAGAAACAGCCGAAACAAACTCAGAGGTCATAAAGTCCAGACAATTTTGCTCAATTCACATGAGGACTATGCAGATTAGTGTCTGAGATGGTCTTTTGAAGAAAGAACCATACAGATTTGAGTGGACCTGTCCAGTCAGTGCAAGCATTTGTCAATTAACGTGTAGCTCGACTTATAACTCAAGGAGCTCAACGAAACGACGAACAATACCAAAGAAAGGACATTTGGGTAGGTCGCTTAGAGTACTCAAACTGCCAGACAGTTGTGGGAAAAAATAAACAAAAAGTATAAATGTGACCCACATGGTCCCCACATTCACAATAATCATATAAAATTCATAACAAGTTCTATTTAAAAAGAATGTAAATAAAAATCACAAAAATCATTAAAAGGCACAATGATGATAAAAAAAACCGGCCAAGTGCGAGTCGGACTCGCGCACGAAGGGTTCCGTACCATTATCTATACATTAGACAAAACGGCAAAAAAAACACTTTTGTTGTATGGGAGCCCCCCTTAAATATTAATTTTATTCTGTTTTTAGTATTTGTTGTTATAGCGGCAACAGAAATACATCATCTGTGAAAATTTCAACTGTCTAGCTGTCACGGTTCATGAGATACAGCCTGGTGACAGACAGACGGACAGACGGACAGACGGACAGACGGCGAAGTCTTAGTAATAGGGGGTACGGAACCCTAAAAAGGGCAAAAAAATCACGTTTGTTGTATGGGAGCCCCCCTTAAATATTAATTTTATTCTGTTTTTAGTATTTGTTGTTATAGCGGCAACAGAAATACATCATCTGTGAAAATTTCAACTGTCTAGCTGTCACGGTTCATGAGATACAGCCTGGTGAAAGACAGACGGACAGACGGACAAACAGTCAAGTCTTAGTAATAGGGTTCCGTTTTTACCCTTTGGGTACGGAACCCTAAAAAATAATACTTTCTGATTGTAAATACATACTTATTATACATACTTAAATAAACATCCATGACTCGGAAACAAATTTTCATGCTCATCACACAAACATTTTACTCATACTGGGATTCGAACCCGGGACCCTAAGAACGTAAGGCAGCCTCACCGCTGCGCCATTCGGGTCGTCGAAATTGGATGAAATGTGGGTTTAGTTTGGTTTTACACTTCTGCATAACTATTTGAGGAAAGCAGGCCTGATGTTCTGTTAGAAAAATAAATTACAAAGACCTGTAATATTTTTATTTTAGGCGAAACTATTTATAAAATGGCTAGTTTATACCAGCAGCTTCGCCCGCGCTAAGTTTGGCTATTATCCCACGGAATTATACTACACCGGGATTAAAAGTATCCTATATGTTAATCCAGGTTATAAAGTATGTGTGCTAAATTTCATCCAAATTCGTACAATCGTTTTTTGCGTGAAAGAGGAACAAACATCCATACATCTTCACAAACTTTCACATTAAATTTATAATACCTAGTAAAATAAGTAAGATGTAACAATATATAAAAACCGGCCCAGTGCGTGTCGGGCCACGCTCAGTGTAGGGTTTGATTTTTCAATGCAAGTCTACACCCGGTATAAACAAGCAACTACTCCATCTTAGTCACTTTAACGTATTTTTTCTAAGGATTTTGTATTTGGTACAAAATTATCCAACACCCAAGTCCAACGACTGTTACTGTTATACTAATAAAGATATCTTAACCGCTACAGTTTTTCTTTAAAGTTCATGAAATGCATTATCATTTTGAATTTTTCCAGATTTTTAAATCTAGCAATTTAGCTTTTAGAGGGGACGCCCTACTGGAATAAAAATATTTTACAACATTTTATTATACCACTTTGTTGGCGTAATTGATATACATACCTCTACAAAATTACAGCTTTCTTGTACCAACGGGTTCCTTGTCAGGACTACAGAACCCTACAAAGAAAATCATCCTTTCTTACAAGTCATTAAAAAAAGAGACATACTTTTTCTCGGTAAAGCCCACGAGACACACAACACTTGATCCCATACGAGACCCAGCATGTTATAAAAGCTTTTTCTACAAACTGACCACATTTACAGCTGCAGCAACTTTAGTCTTTAACCCAAAAGGGTAAAGGGCATATTACTGTACATTCATGCTGGCAAGAACTTCCCTCGTCAACCATGGGGTTGTACGGCACACATGTATGTTGATTGAGACTTAACCTTTATAAGCCTACTTAAAGAGGGGTTTGAGAGAATAAATGGGGTTGGCGTTTCTTGTCGGATTCTATCTACGTAGGACTTATTATTACAAGCACAGAGATTTCATAGTCGTGATTTAAATCACGAAAATAAACCTAAACAAACAGATTTTCTCGGAAACGGAAGATCTAAAGATACATGTGTATCTTTAGATCTTCCGTTTCCAAAAATAATCAAAAGGAAATTATGTAATTTCCTTTTGATTTTCTTGTGTGAGAGGAAAAGTTACCATTTTGTTTTCGTTCTATATTCTGAGTAAATATGGAAATAATTGAAAACGTGTTCGAGCAATCGTGTTTGAATTGAGTTTAGTTGAATGAAAACATTTTGTAAATATGATGTACATACGCACAAAAATTCTTGTTTGACACATAGGACCTTTTTCAATAAATATTTGAACTGAAACAATTGGAAATTCTAAGTTATTAAAACGTGTTGTGACGACAATGCCGATGGTTTAATTTAAACATTAATATTTTATAACAAATGGAAGTTTTACTGATCGGAAAAATATCTGGGAAAACTGCAAAACAACTTTCGAGAGGGGAATCGGTATTTTTGTAAAAGATTGCTTACGCTAGACTTTTTCCACCTGGTGCTCAAGATCTTATTTCTCAACTAACTACTAATATAAACGAGAAGGTTTGTGAGGATGGATGGGTGTTTGTTTGTTACTCTTACATGCAAAAACTACTCAACGGATTTGGTTGAAATTTAGCACGCAGATAGTTTATAACCTGAATTAACTTAAGGGACCTCTCGCCGCGGACATATGTTAGTTTTTTATAAATCGAGTATCAAAAATGATTTAGAAAAATGCTATTAATAAAAAAAAAAACATTTGCAAAATGTTCTTAGGTGGTGGCAACTATAGAATCTACTCTCTATTACATTTCTGTTGCCTGCATTTTCGTCATTCAATCACATAAAACGTATTTAAAATTTGTCCGTCCGTTATAAATGGTGTAAAAAGACTCTTAATGAAGCCGAAAGGCACTTGTTTTACCCGTCTTTGTGATCATTTTAGGATTCCGTACCCAAAGGGTAAAAACGGGACCCTATTACTAAGACTACACTGTCCGTCTGTCCGTCTGTCTGTCACCAGGCTGTATCTCATGAACCGTGACAGCTAGACAGTTGAAATTTTCACTGATGATGTATTTCGGTTTCCGCTATAACAACAAATACTAAAAACAGAATAAAATAAATATTTAAGAAGTGTTTTAGTTTTAGCTCCTTAGACGTGTTTTTTATTGCCGTTTTGCCCAATGTTGTAAAGATAATGGTACGGAACCCTTCGTGCGCGAGTCCAACTCGCACTTGGCTGGTTGTTTTTTTCTAGACCATACATGGGAACCTCGTAGTTACGGAAATATTGGGGGTCAAAGTTCCAACTTTTCCACAAGTTTTTATTTATGTTTTTAATGTAAGATTTTTACTTTAAACACCTCCACGACCCCTTTGCTATTCAATCCATCCATCAACACAATGTTTCGAGTGCGGTACATTGAGTTTTACCGTAAAACATTTTTTTTTCACCCCAAAAAAAAAGTCGTTCCCCAGCAATATTTTTTGCGTAAAGTTAATTAATATGATATACAGAAAGCTTTTTTTTCGGATGGTAAATCATCAAAATATGACTCCTCCCGCTCTGGGTGGAGCAGGAGGGAGTGTCAGACTTTTACTGACTAAAACCCATTCATGTTCCTTCATCGCCCTTTGTGTTCCGGGGCCACGGTATCTCTTTCGAACAGTCCCGCAACCCCGGCAGGATGTACAGAATGCTAGGTTGACGGCTTCGTGATGAGTCTTTTTACACCCTGAAGTTCCATCACGGACCCTAACAATACACTATACTTCCACATTTATATTATTTGTAAATTACATTTAATTCGAGGTGAGAGCCTGGGGATCCGTCACACAGGGTATACTAGTATGGACGCCAGTCTCTCACAAAGGAACATATAATATGCATAAGTGATAAGAAGTCATTCATCATCATCATCAGCCTATTAATGTTCCCACTGCTGGGACACAGGCCTCCTCTCTATGAGAGGGAATGGGCTATAATCCACCACGCGGGCCCAGTGCGGGTTGGAAGAAGTCATTGTAACAACTATATTTAAGAAAACTATGTGAACCTTTGTGAAGACAAAAAATAAGGACATTGGTGTCGATTCTGTTGTGCACAAACTAAACTTAATTTAGGCTATTGCCATCTTTTTCTATCTAATAAAACAAGAAAGAGACATACGTAATTTAGAGCTGTCAAATTTAATTAGAACTAATATTTCCATACAAATGAAGGGTGCACGTAAAAACATGTCGACTAAAAACACGGTGAAGCGCAAGGCATAAACTAGTTTGACATCTCTAACTTAGTTCAAAGCTATAGCCGTCCTTTTCTCGCACTGCCTTTTAGTAAAAGATAGCAATAGCCTAAATTAAGTTTAATTTGTGCACAACAGAATCGGCACCATTGTATTGTATTGTATTTATCGTGCGAACCGCTAGTCTGTAGAATTCACTGCCAGCTTCTCTTTTCCCTGATCATTATTATCTGGGTCTATTCAAAGTACAAGTAAATCGGTTTCTTCTAGCCAAGCGTGCTTCACCCTAGGTCGCATCATCGGTTCACATCAGGCGAGGTGCGGCCAAACGCAAGCTTATTTAGTATTTTAAAAAATGTCCTTTTAAGGATTCAATCAACGTCCTGCCGGGGTTGCGAGACTGTTCAAAAGAGATACCGTGGCCCCGGAACACAAAGTGCGATAAAGGAAAATGGATGGGTTTTAGTCAGTAAAAGTCTAACACTCCCTCCTGCTCCGCCCAGAGCGGGAGGAGTCATTATTTTGATGATTTCCCATCCGAAAAAAAAAATAAAAAAAAGGATTCAATCAACGCAATAACCTCGTGTAATTTTCTATGAGAGACTGAATGTGAAATTTCGCGGTCGAAATTGCGGTCAAAAACAATTTACTAGTCCAATAGAACTATCGCAATCAACAGTTCCAAAACACACAGAAAGAAGGATCGTTTAGTTTCAAAAGTTCAATTGGAACACAGCGCAAGCAATTTTCAGCTTTATTTACAGTGATATAAATCAGGAGCTCAATAAGAACACAGATTAATGAGAAAGACAATTGAAAAGCGCTGAGAAATGGAGACCGGAGCACTCGATACAGTAATTAATTTGAGGGAAGATTTCCAAAACACGTACCAACCGACCTACCCGATAAAGAGAGAGGAAGACCAAGGAAACGATGGATGGATTGTGTGAGAAATGATATGAAATAAAAAGGAGTAAATGATTGCGAGACGGTTGACAGAGGAGAATGGAAGGAAAAAACGTGTTGCGCCGACCACAAGTAACATTGGGCAAGGGCGGGAAGATGATTTTGTACTTGCCTAAGAAGTGGAACAACAACAACAACAGCCCATAACGTCTACTGCTGGACATAAGCCTCTCCCATGATGGGAGGAATTTGCCGTAATCTCCACCTTTGACAGGCAGATTGGAGATCGCAGTGATGAAAGACTAACAGAAAACGCTACTGCCCTTTCTCTGGTCTACGGAGTCGTAAGGTGTTCTGCCTCGACACATTATTCGCCATAAACGACACCCGTGAGTGTAATGGGTTGGTTCTATTCTACTCTGCCGGATACCACACGGCTTCGAAAAAGAAGAAGCGGAAAGGAGGAAGAAAAAATAAGTGATTTCTATTAATGATTGTTGGTTTAAATTCTTACGAACATAGCATAAACGTAACCCCATCTTTGCTATCGCGCTTATAATATTCCAATGGCTGGGACATACCTAAGATCTTTATGAGAGGGATTAAAAACACAATATCACGTCTCTTTTCCCCGAAAGGTGTGTGTGAGAGAGAGATAGAGATATCTTTATAGTATGCACGGTTGTATAACACCCACATTTTGCCTGTTGTGTTTAAGTCTCACGTGGTGCATACATTTGTTTTGTATTTCATTTTACTAAAATATTATTTCCTATGTTATTTTAAGTTATGCATACGAGTATACCAGTTATTATAGTATTAATGGAATATAACATTTACAAACCCAGTGGTTCGTAAATGTTATATTTTTCTTTAAAAAAAACATTTGATTAATTTAATTAATTATTATTTAATTTAAACATTTGATTTAGAAAACATTTCATTTGATTTATAATAGCTGAAATAAGACTAAAAAATCTTGAAAAATACTGTTCATAGTCATAAATTGAACACTAGATGTTAAAAATACTAGCGTACCCGAGATTTTCTTGGAAAATCGGCGGAACAAATGAAATAACGTTAAGAGAATTGTTGAACAACAACAACAACAACAACAACAACAGCCCATAACGTCCACTGCTGGACATAAACCTCTCCCATGATGGGAGGAATTTGCCGTAATCTCCACGCTTGGCATGGGCGGATTGGAGATCGCAGTGATGTAAGACTAACAGAAAACGCTGCTGCCCATTCTCTGGTCTACGGAGGCGCAAGGTGTTCTGCCTCAGACATTAGTCGCCTTATACGACACCCGTGAGTGTAATAGGGTGGTTCTATTGTACTCTGCCGGATACCACACGGCTAATTGTTGAAGTTAAATGAGAATTAAAGGCAGTACTCGACACTGCAAAGCTTTGGGATATGGAAACGAATTTGCCACACAAGTATTGAATCTAGGTTCTTAAGGACCTGAACAAAAATGTTTAAGTTTGTTAGTTACTTTTAAAGGATGATTAGGCTAGAAAAGAGGTAACTGCTGAGTTGACAAGTAATAGAGAAATATGGAAGAAGAAGATATTATGCTGCATTATAATGCACATGTAAATGGGTATACAGGTGTAACGGGTGAAACGGATACAAGACTAAGGGGTGGTATCCAGATAGCAGACGCAAGCAAAAGCAAAAACACATTGATGTAACAAGACAGCCAGCGTTCATGCCTTATGTGAAAGGGGTTACGGGCAAAATTGGGAACCTTTTCCAAAGTGGCTAAGCGTCTGCGTACACCGAAGGATGTAGTGCCTTTCCAGATTCACGGTGTTTATAAAATCGATTGCAGCTGCGGCCGTCCCTACATAGGGCAAACGAAGCGAACAGTCGCTGAAAGGGTCAAGGAACACATAGCAGTGGTCAAAAATCGACAAACAAACAAGTCCGCTACAGCGGAGTATGTAGTAGACTCAGGACCCAACCATTGGATGGAGTTACACAACCCAAAAATCCTTGCCAATGAGAAGCACTATTATGAGAGAATAGTTCGGGAAGCGATTGACATCAAGAAGTATCCTAATTTCAATCGCGAAGATCGCTTCAGTCTCTCTTCCGCTTGGAATCCAGTGATCACTAAGTGTACTTGTCAAGTGAAATCATCTCAGTATGCGGACAATGTTAGTGTAGTGAGCTGTCCTAGTGTGAACGTTCCCTAATTAACATTAATTTATGAAGATCAAGTGAGGGTAGTTGAATAAACACCTTCGCTTTGCTGTGGCGGTACCTCCAATACTTCAGTCTTCCCGCGACCACGGCTGGTGCAATCCGGTCGAAACGTCGGGCTTATATTAAACGTAAAATTCGATAAATACCCGTTTACATGTGTATTGTAATGTGTTCTGATCGTGAAAGTTTAAAAAAGATATGCTCGGCCAGCCCCAAATAAATTGGGATAAGGGCAAGATAATGATGATGATTCTTCTTCAGAGAAATTCGGCGCCCGTACGTTGTACCGAGTGGACGCGTGTCGGTTGTCCTCGGAATTTTTGCTTTCGAATTTTGTGATTGGCTAATTTAAGTGATTGTGAATTCCTTGTCACTCTTGCCTATCTCTTACCAGTAATCAACGCCCACTGGGCGGACCTAGAGTGAGATATAAACAATTTTGTCACCTACTTTAAAATCTGACTTTCGAAAAGTGACTGTGATTTGCTGGATTCGAACCCGCTCCCACGGCGCGGTGTGCTGTTGTAGTTCGACTCCCCACCCGCTGCGCTACGGTGCTAGTGACGTAGAAACTTGAATTAGCTACTCGCTATCTGCTACGCGGCCGCCGCCGTAGCCGCTGACATCACTGCTACGGATTGCCTACGCGGCTTCGAACACGAAGTACTCGCAGCCGATGCGCTACGACTCCGCTCGCACGCGACACCGTCTCACGGCGCAGTGCGCACGCACTTATCGATTGTGACGAGTCTGATATTGAAGTCTAAAATCTCAGAACACTCAGATTCAGGCATCTAATACGGAAATACACAAGTCTAACGAGGAGATAGTTAAATCTATGTCTTTCATAAACCAGCAATTTGAGGAGCTGAAAAAAGAAGTTGAAGACCTAAGAAAAGAACGCCGGGAACAGAGACAATACATAGAAAGTCTAGAGAAAAGACTACAAGATCTACAACATAAATCTAGGTCGTCGGGCATTGAAATCCGTAATATACCGCAATGTAACATTGAAACGAATGCCACTCTCGCAAAAACGGTATGCAGCATTGGCGAAGCTATCGGAGTATCCATAAAAGACTCTGACCTGAGGGATATCTATCGCTTGCCCGGGAAACCGTCGGGTGCCCCTACCACCGCACGACCGATAATAGCTGAGTTTTCTTCTGTTATAAAAAAGGAGACACTCATATCTGCAGTTCGAACATTCAACAAAGCCAAGGACAAGGAAGATAAATTAAATACTGTTCTCATTGGCATTCCAGGAACTTGCCAGCCGGTTTATGTCACGGAACAGCTTCCGGGTAACACGAAAAAACTGTTCTACCAATCAAGAGAGTTTGCGAAAAACCACAAGTTCAAATTCTGCTGGGTATCCAACGGGAACATATTTTTGCGCAAAAGGAAGGAGACAAACAATTGTTAATCAACTCTGAAAAATGTCTTCAGGATATAGACTACACTGGCTTGTGACTGGTAATCTGTATAGTTATAATTATTATATTAGCATACATCTGTTTACTATTATTGTTTTTCGATATTGTATTTGTTTCTAAATCTAAAAGGATACACAATTTATTTAACACTCACATAACCACACAAATAAAAACTCACCCTAGAAAACGCACTCTATACAAAAATACACTCACAACTCACTCCCACAAAATCACCTGGTACAACAACTACTTTTACCCAAAAAACCAAATATTAAACGACATAATGTTATATAGTAGACAAATCCTAACAATAGAAATCGTACATTTGAGTCACCTCACGTTACTTCTACTCTCTCCCAATGGCTAGCATCAATAGTATATGCAGCGAGTTGGACTCGCTGACAGTGGGTAACTCATTTAACTGTGCCCCAGAAAATTGTATTGAATATGTCAACACCACCAATACCAGCATAAAAATACTACACTTAAACATCCGTAGCTTAAATAAAAACCTTGACCAACTCCAGGTACTAATGCACTCAACAAAACTTGATTTAGACGTGGTTATTCTTACTGAATGTTGGCTTAGTAAAGTCAGTAATATGCCTGTTTTGGCTGGATATGATTCACATTTTACTGAGATAAATAGTAACCAAAATGACGGAATTGTTATCTTTACAAAGCAAGCTCTCCGAACCACTGAGTGGGAACCTCAATTTGTCGGTGGAAATTGTTTGGTATCTCATTTAACTAACCAAAATATCGCTATTGTAGCAGTGTACCGATCCCCGTCATACAGTTCCAAGGAAAGTACCGAAAGTTTTTTGGATAGTTTAAATAGTGTCTACGTAAGCCTCTCCTCCTACAAAAATATAGTCCTCATAGGTGATATTAATATAGACCTCAAACCCAATAGTACAGATGACCGCTGTTTCAACTATCTCATTCTAAATGCTTCCCACGGTCTTCTTCCAACCCACAGGTACAACACTCGGCTGGATAACTGTCTAGATCATGTACTCGTTAAAACTACCCTTCCTGTTACTACCCTTGTACTAGACTCTCATATTACGGACCACAAACCGGTGTTACTTAATATTGCTAACACAAACCCAGATAATAAACCACTCCACATAGCCACCCACATAGACTACGATGCAGTTAAGTTAGATTTAGAAAACTCGGATTTTACCCCATTGTACAAAATTATTGACCCCAATATATCCATGAATATGTTTATAACTATTATTTCTTCAGTAATTGATAAACACACTAAACAAATTAAAATCCCAAGGAAAAAAAGGATAATTAAACCATGGATAACCACCGGCCTATTAAAGTGTATACAAAACCGTGACCGGCTGCACAACAGATCAAGAAAAGATCCTAATAATCTTATCCTAAAAATTACCTATACGCGGTACCGGAATTTTTGTAATGATCTGCTCCGGAAACTAAAAATAGCCCATGGAAAACGCGAACTTGAAAAATCTCGTAACAACCCCAAAGCCCTTTGGAAAACGATAAAACAAATCACCAATACCACCAAAAAGAAAACTAGCCCAGTAGATCTGTTGGACATCTGTGACAACGCCACTTCATCCGTAAACGAAGTATGTAGGTCTTTCAGTAACATAGGAACTAACTTGGCAGAAAAAATCTTGTCCCATTCTCACCAACCTACAAACCCACCTAAGAGATCATGTCAAAACATTTCGTCCAGCCCCGCCAACTCCCTTGTGATACTTGAGGTTGATGAATCAGAAGTGGAGTCTCTTATTCTGCAACTGCGTAATGATTGCGCAATTGGTTGGGATAGCATATCCCCCTTAGTTCTAAAGAGTTGCCGCAAGACCCTGACGCCACCTTTGACGTTTATCCTTAACTCCTGCATTCAAAAAGGCATCTTTCCTGATGCGCTAAAGAAAGCTATCATCCATCCAATTCATAAGGGAGGGAACAGAAACTGTGTCAACAATTACAGACCCATATTGGTCTTATCAGCTCTCTCGAAGATACGAGAAAGGATCCTAAATAACGGTTTAAGCAAATTCCTCAACAAACATCAGCTCATAGCTGATAATCAATATGGATTTCGCACAGGTTCCTCTACTGAAGACGCAGTTCTTGAGCTGACACAATTGGTTGCAAGGAATCTTGACAGTAGAACCAAAAGTCTTGGGATCTTTCTAGACCTCTCTAAAGCATTTGACACAGTCTCTGTTCCCAAACTTATCTCTAAATTGGAACTCCTAGGGGTACGAGGAAATACCCTCAAATTTTTATAGATTACCTTAACAACCGGACCCAACGAGTAAAAATTGGAGAGCATATAAGTGAAGAATTTTCGACCACTTACGGTGTACCTCAGGGAAGCATTTTAGGCCCCAGCCTCTTTCTAATATACGTCAATGAGTTGTGCAGAATGACTATCCCCAATTCCAAGATCATTGCGTATGCTGACGACACCGCAGTCATAGTTCACAGACCAACTTGGGATAGCGTTAAGCGCTACGCAGAAGCGGCAATAACAACTATAATGAAATGGCTCAACCATAACTTGCTTACCCTAAACTGCGACAAAACATCGTACATTCCCTTCGCTATCCGGCGTAACAACCTGCCCGACAAATCCTTCTCCATAATAGCGCACACCTGCTCCAAACAATCCCCACAATGCTCATGTCCGACGCTTGTCAAAACTGATAACGTGAAATATCTGGGTGTCCAAATAGACGGAGGATTACGATGGGACAAACATGTTGACGCCACTACCACTAGATGTTTAAAACTTTTGCATATTTTCAAATCCCATAAAGACTCGGCTGCGCCTGAAACCCTGAAGATGGTTTACTTTGCATTATGCCAATCCGTCATTGGATATTGCATTACAGTATGGGGTGGTGCAAACAAAACCAGTCTTCTGAGGATTGAAAGAGCGCAGAGAGCCATATTGAAGGTGATGTCGCACAAACCTTATCGCTATCCCACTACACAATTATACGCTGATTCTAAAGTACTTACAGTGCGTCAGCTTTTTGTACTGCAGTCTACTGTTAGAAAACACGCTAGCGTTCCCCCAACTGACCCTAAAAAAAGGAAGAAACTACCACTAAGTACCCCTCACAAAACCGCCTTCGCTCAACACCAATACTACACATTGAGTACATACATATACAAACAAGTTCACAAAAACCTAAACATTGTCGATCTAAATAAATATGAAATAAAATCAAAATTAACGGAATGGCTATTAAAACAGGATTATCTACAAACAGAATCCTTACTTAAATACGTCTCCTAAATACCTACATATCCCCAATCACACACAACACACCAACACACACACACACACACACACGATACTATCGATAAATTACTATCTTGAATGTTAACTATGAAAATAAATGCTAGCTTACGTTTACCGTCTGTTATCTGAACCATTTTATCAGGAAAAAGTTAATTATCTTTTAACAAATAAACTAATTATTTTGTAGAATTTGTACAACAGATTCCCTCTAGATACTATAATTCGAGGAAAATGGTTGGGATTAATTGGGCGCGTTGGTTGGAATCCAAAGACGTGATACAACTTTGTTTACAGATTGAAAATTTTATTCGTGAAAATAATAAAATCAGTCAAGGTATTGGGAAATCTACAATTTGCCAAACTGTACTTCTTATAATATATTAGAAGATAATTTCGGCTTATTTTCGAGTTCGGAGAGCCAAAATTTGGACCAAGATATTTTAAGTGGTCGTAGATATTTAATAATGGAACACAAGAAATTTACTTTGACATTCGACTTAAACATGATTATAAACTTAATAATTTAGGAAAGGAAACTGTAAGGAACCAGTTAAATAAGATTTTGCTGTTTAAAGTTTAAAGGTCAGTATTAAAATAAATAAATAAATAAAATATCTTTATTTCAGACCTATAACAGTCCATACGTTGTTAGTGGTTAGTAACAGATTGTGCTTATATGCTAGGTTAGTGTTATTAGTAGTCCTTAATTCAATTTAACATAAACCTATACTTATTTTGACCCAATGTCTTTGGATGGGGCAGTCCACTCTGCCAACAATCATTTTTAGGATGCTGTTCAGAGTCCTACGCAAGCGTTGCAGTAAGAAAGCCGCTTTCTTACGCATGATGGCGTGAAAGCCATCCGTATGAGCTGCACAGCAAATATTCCTGATGCACTGCAACGTCGCGGCAACCGCAACAGCATCCTGAAAGCGTTGTTGTATTGTACGCGCAGGACGTTGTAGGCTCGGCTCGTATATGACACCCACAGGCCGTGTAGAAGGACTGACAGAACGCCTTAAATAAACTAACAGACCGATTAATTAACTGACTGACTTAATTAACTGATCGATTTTAATAAAATGTTGGCTGTTTTATTTTTTTAATGTATAACAATTTTTTAACATAATGTAAAAAATTTATAACCTGGATTTGTCCAGATTGACTGCCTTTGGGCAGTCTATGGAACATCTTCCTCTAAGGGTCGAACTTCAACCACTTATCGATAGTCCTCCAAAGTAAAAGGTACAATACATCGCTAACTAACGCACACACTGACAAATCAAAATTGGTCACGCTTTATCGAGCTGTCAGTTCGTCTATACTGCAGTATATGTATACTATGGCAGTATATACTAAGTCTATGGTGTGTAGTGTCTGTGAGTGAAAGAGAGGGAAGCACTGTGTCGTCTCTCGGCGCGTACAGGCAGTTACCTTTGAACTGCGAAAGTGAACGGACGTGCGCGCGTCTGAGAGCCGATAATATAGAGGGAAATACCACACCGTGTTATCCCAATATTATAGCTCAAATATTATCTAGATTCTAGCAGTACACTAGGCGACATATCAAGTTAAACTTTCCAATATTACATGGCCGGGGGCTTTGTATATGTAAATTTCCGGTACAATGTGAGATCTTCATAAACTGGTTTTGTATAGCTTAATTTTGGTTGCTGTGTGTACAACGTACACTGATAGTGATTAAATGCTTAATAAACGTTTTCGACTAACGAGAACTTAACTTGCAGTGTATTCCGTACTATCAGGTACCTACATCCATGCCTAACTATCTACGTTTTGACGAATAAACGTCTCTTACCTAGCGGTAATTAAAAACCCTAGAAAACTAACGAAAAGCCAATCCTCAAGAAATTTAAAAGACGTGGATATAAGCAGCGGTGGCCCAGTGGTGGCGGTCCCGATTTACGAACAGTAAGTCGTGGCTTTGAACCCAGGCAGAAGCATTTCTTTGTGTAATTTATTTCATCACCGCTGCTCTCAAAACGGTGAAGGAAAACATCGTGAGGAAACCGGCATGTCCCAGAAACAAAAATTCGAAAACATGTGACATCTACCAATTCGCACTGGGCCCACGTGGTGGAATAAAGCCCATTCCCTCTCATAGAGAGGAGGCCTGTGTCCCAGCAGTGGGAACATTAATAGGCTGATGATTATGATGATGAAGGATATAAATTAAAACGTCGAATAAGTTTTAGAAATACATTTACAAACCACTAATAAATACTAAATCCCTATCAAAGACTCAATAGATTTCCACAATATTTTAACTAGATTATTAAAACGCTGAGAGAGAAGATAGGGAAGTTATTATGTGAAAAGTAAGTTCTAGAAAACTAAGACTAATTACGGAAGATGTCCTATAAGTGACAGTGTAAGTCTATACAAATTTTATAAAGAGGTAGAATTTGTTTGTAAGTTTGTAAGTAGGGGTAATCTCCGGAACCAATAATATAATTCTAAAAAATCTTTTACTTGGAGAAAGCGTCATAATTAATGGCTTCATATAGGCTATAAATTATATTTATATCAAGCATATTAGCAAAGCTATCATAATTTTTGCGGACGAAGTCGAGGGTGAGTGCTAGTTTATTTTTAAAAAGTGAAAGCATAAAAGCTTAACAGTTTTATTCCTCAGAAAGGTCAAAAGCGTAGTACTAGCATTCTGTAGTTTCTACCTACCTCCTTGTTAAATTTGTACCAAACTCGGTTATAAAAAATCCCAAATAAAAAGGCTGTTCTAAACGCTCAAGTTCCCTTCTTATCTTGAGCTTGGAATTGAGCAAACGTATTTATATTTATCAGGCAATTTGAAACCCACACTTGTACCAAGGGTTCTATTTTCGTGGCGCAAAAATCTAATAAAACATTCCCTGACCACCGAATCTAATTCTGTACGTAATTGAGACTGGTTGCACACAGAAACCAATTTTGCTTTGAAAATTGGAAATTTGCTTTAGTTAAGGTTTAGTTAAACCTTATGTCAATGCTGTAGAAGTAATTTTTGAGGCGCGGTCGTGATTTGCTACGACTATTGCTACAATGCTACGCGAGGGCTACGGCGTAGCAAGCGTAGCCACTACAGTTATGCTGTCGAAATGTTTATTTAAACAAGTTGTAAATTGGGCTTCTTTCATTAACAGACTACAGCGAAGCCAAAAGGAAAGGTTATGATTTTAGCAGTATATATATGCATAAATGTTTGTATTTACGTTTGTTCCTCCGTAGCACCTAAACAATTCATCCGATTTTAATGAATAAGGTGTTAATCGATTCGTTATAATTATCCCGGATAACATTTAACCGACTTCAGCAATAGGAGGAGTCGAATTTATCTTGTAAACCCCGACTTTGTAATATTTGAAGTTGCGTTGTGTGATTTGTCACGGGTACGTAAAATGTGTGCATTATTGAGATAAACTGACAGAGACGAATGGAAGAGAAAAATGTTATTGTGTCGACTTCAAAAACACAGGTCAGAAATAGATAACCTACAACCCATATTATTTCCAGACCTTATATATTTTCTTCTGTACATTTTCATGTTTATTTCTGTTCGTTTACTAACACTAAACACCTAAAAAAATACCCGTGGCCGATACAAATATTTGCACCGTGTGGCAATCAAACCTTCGACCAATATCGTTGCCAATGCGTCATTTGAACCGTAATAAAACGATAGATTGGCCGTTTCGTCCATGTATTCACAGTCGCACGTTTAATTGATTGCATGGGCCACTATAAACCACTATTGACCACGATGGGCGCTCGTTAAAAATGTGATGCCATGTCTCAGTTATGCACCCACGTTTACAATTTTACATGTGTGTAGTCTCATTATGTTTAAGAACACGACTTCGACAAGAACGTCATATTTTTCCAACTAGAAAATATTATTATAACAAAATACGTTTTGATTATCTCTAGACATAAATATGTATATTTCGGGTTGTCATGAATTTATTTCAATAGGCTCGAGCTTATGTGGGCAAAATACGGGTTTCGTGCTATGAAAACACACTGGATGCGATACACTATTTTATTTCACATTGCACGGTTCGGCTTGGTAGTTTCCATGGAGAATAACCGGCAAGAATCTCCATGGTTACTCTTTTAAACAGATACACTCAGTCTAACAAATTACTTGACATTACACTTTGACACATTAACACTGGGCACAATGAATCGGTTACAGTTTCAAGACGTTAATTAATATGACACCTTACAATAATAGCAATGACACCCAATAATACAGTAACACAGTAGTTCAGACAAAAGAGCAACAATATACAGAGAAGCAGAGTAACAATAATTAAGAGTAATACAACCTGTGCACCGGGCCACGCCTGAAGTCAGAATGTCCATTCGCTTTTTTTTTTGTTCGAAATTGTATCTCGCAGTTCAACCTAGAGAGGTTGTCGTCTGCTTAACAGGACAATCCTGTGGGTACCTTAAGTGTAAGTCCTTCCAGCCAGGGCGAATGTCCATTCGCCGCTGTGTGGCCCCTTTTATATGCTAGTTTTGGAGGTGGGGTAACGGCGTAGCGCGCTACGACTTAGCGGGCATTAACTCCGCCCCGCAGCGAGGAGGTGGGAGAACAACGTAGCATGCTACGACGCCGACGTAGCGTACACTTACCTCCGCCTCGAATGACGTAGCGCGCTACTGCTTGGCCTGATGAGCGTGTTGTTTACAATGCGACGCCGACATATATGTATTGTATGTTAAACAAGGCCATCAAAATATTCCGTCACAATGCTGTCAATTGCTAATGAATACAAAATATTTATCTTCCCAAACTCAACGAAAAAGCTATTAATCGGAGCTTTGTTTCTAAAAAAGTAATAGTATGTCATACCGACTTAGTAACACGTATATTATTAAAACAATGGATTCTAAGAAAACCTACTTATACGTCAAATATTCAGGAATAACAAATAATATAATGACAACGGGAACATTATTACATCACGTCTATAATCATTGTTGGGTTAGGCAGAAATGAAACTTATAATAATACACCTACATTTCACCTCTTATGTTTAAGTCCCATGTTATAGGGGCGACTCTATTACAACTTGACGATAATGTGGACTCCGGGAAATTCCAAATGAAAAACACAATAACACTTTAACCTACCTGGGAATTGAACCCAAGACCTCTTGCTCAGCAGTAGAAATTGCGACCGCAAGACTAACGAAGGAGTCAAGATGGCATCAAGAATATCTATACAACAAGAGAGTTTGTTAATCTCTGAAAATACTATAGTATTTTTTTTTTCTCTTTATTTGTTTTGGGGTTTTTATCTAAACAGATATGTCAACCCCATCGTACCTTTTACAATTGTTATATTAAACCATATAAATAACATATATACTATACGAACCAGTTAAACAATATTATATAAAACACTTGGGGTAAAGACAGCAGTAACCGATGAAGGATTGTTATTAAATGACACATCTTTTTGGCACCTTCTGAAGTTGGTTGGGATAGAATTGATTGTATTAATCCTACGTTAAGCCTATTTAAGTCTAATTCTCTCAAAAGTGACTCCCTCTCGCGCAGCCGAATAAAAAATGAAACGGCGGAAACCGCGGGGCACTGATTGTTAATATATTATATCATCATATACAATAATATTATCATATACAATAATATTATATCGCCTTATCACGCTCTTGTGCCCCAAATTAATGTAAATATAATAAGTTTTCACACACAATAATAACTTTGTCAAAGTTCTGAAATTGTTTGTTGTTCGAGAATGTAACAGATAGCTTGTTTATGGCTTCGAAACATAATTATAATTAATAGGTAGGTAAAGAGGGTTCAAGGCATAAGGCCACAATTTAAATGTACTTTGATATTTAATATTGTGATAAAATTATAAATTATGAACTGTTTCTTTTTCCACAAAATATTACGGAATATATTGTAGCGTTCCTGCAATTTGGATGTTTTAAATAATGCTCTACTAGCTTATGCCCTCAAAACAGTGAAGAAAAACATCGTGAGGAAACCGGCATGCCCTAGAACCAAAAATTCGAAGACATGTGACATCTTCTAACCTGCACTGGGCCCGCGTGCTGGATTATAGCCCATTCCCTCTCATAGAGAGGAGGCCTGTGTCGCAGCAGTGGGAACATTAATAGGCTGATGATGAAAATGCTTATGCCCGCGGATTTGCCTGCATGTAGTCCGATAATTGTTCCACGGGATCATATTACCGGGATAAAAATCATAAGAGTTGATCCAGGTTATAAACTATCTGTGTGCTAAACACCCAAATCCGTTCCGTAGTTTTTACGTGAAAGAGTAACGACCCTAATGGCGCAGCGGTGGTGAGGCTGCCTTACGTTCTTAGGGGGGACCCTAAGAACGTAAGGGAACACAAACATTTGCTCCAACCGGGATTCGAACCCGGGAGGTTCGAATCCCGGTTGGAGCAAATGTTTGTGTGATGAGCATGGACATTTGTTTCCGTGTCATGGATGTTTATATGTATAACTAGCGGACGTCACGCGGTTTCACCCGCGTAGTTCCCGTTCCCGTGGGAGTACGGGGATAAAATATAGTCTATTTTACTCAGGGTGAATGTAGCTTTCTAATGGTGAAAGAATTTTTGAAATCGGTTCATTACTTCCAGAGATTACCCCCTACATACAAACTTACAAACAAATGTTACCTCTTTATAATATTAGTATAGATTATTATTATTATATATTATAATTATAATTATAATTACATATTATATTATAAGTATAGATAAGTATGTTTTTACAAACAAAAAGTATCTATGTAGTATATAATCTATCTGGCGTCCACGACACAAGCCTATTTCATATCCAGCGATATTTATTTATTTATTTAAACATCCATCCCGCCTCACAGACTTTTGCATTTATAATACTAGTACATATGGTTCAAATTCAAATTCATTTATTGGTGTGATTTTTGGTACATGTTACATGAGATCTTAATAATAAATAATTAGTTCTTCAAAAATCTACCTTAGAGGTGTACACTCTTTCACATACTAAATCAGTCATTATTATAAAAAAGGTAATCAACATATTAAAATAAAATGATAATTAGGTACAATAAAACACAAAATAACTTAGTACAGAAAAACAAGCAAAACATTAAAAATTGAGTATACATAATTAGAAACATTGAATGGAAATAAAGATAAAAATACAGTGTCAATAATAGAATGTAATAGAATAAAATTTACAATGTCATCAAATAAATAAAATCAATAAAAATAAATAAAAAAATAAACTATCAATGTCAATATAATATCAATGTCAAATAAGATACCCAAATTCTTTCTCAGTCAGGAATTCACTGACAGTATAGTACGCTTTAAGAGTTAAAAAGCTTCGGAGACTGCTTTTAAATAAAGATAGCGGCAATTCTCTCCACTGCTTAGGTAACTTATTATAAATGACCGAAGCCATGCAGTAGACACTCTTGCGCATTAGTGCCGTTTTGGCGGGGTGGGAACATACTAGATTATTGTCGCGTCTGTTACGTGGAACTACGTCAGCCAGGCGTTTAAAACGATTTGGGTTCGACTTCACAAACACAGCTACTTCCATTATGTACAGACAAGGTAGTGTTAATATGTTATGCTGTTTAAAGTATGGCATGCAACTATCAGTAGATTTAAGCTTAAACATCGCCCGTAGACATCTTTTCTGGGCTTTAAAAACTGTTTCTCTTTCGGTTGAATTTCCCCAGAATATTATACCGTAACGTAAGTGTGATTCTACTATGCCATAATAAGCAGTAAGAAGTGCATCCATGTATATTATTGGGGATAGTGAATGTAGAGCGTGTGCGGACTTACTAATTCTCTTACATAGAGTATCAGTATGTGCTTTCCAATTTAGGCTTTTATCTATTATGAGTCCCAGAAATTTTGTACTTTCTACTTCTTCTACTTCTTCATTGTTGTAGTGTATATTAGGGCTAATTCTAGGAATCCGCTGACTAAAATGTACAACTTTTGTTTTTTCCAAGTTTATTTTTAAATTATTTGCCTCTAACCAATTAACAACATTATTTAAACAATTATTTATGTCCCTTTCATATGGTTAATATATTATTATTATTCAATAGGATTAAAATTCCTTTGGTGTATAAAATAATCTATACATATAATAAAACAGTAGAAAAACTGTGTCTGTACATTGAATATATTAAAAAATAAATAATTGAGGGGGGTTTAGAAACAGTAATAGAGCACGAATCCAAAAAAAAAAGTCTGTCTGTTTGTCTGTTTGTCTGTTTGTTTGTACACGCTAATCTTCGGAACTGCTGGACGGATTTGAATGATTTTAAGTCTGGGCAAGATATAGGCTATAATTTATCTTGGAAACTTGAACACCTGATGCAGAACCACAACAGACCAGCTGAACTATAAGAGATACAAAAATGGTACCATAGCAAAAATTGTTCCACGTGATGGGCATTTTCTGCTGAGAGAATAAATTTGAAGATCTGGAACACCTGATGTGGAACTCCAAGAGCCCAGCTACACTTACATATATGTAGGAATGACGTTTTAGCAAAAGTTGTTCAATCTGATGAGCACTCTCTGTTGACTTATAAAAATCGAAGATCTGGAACACCTGTTGTGGAAGTCCAAGAGCCCAGCTACACCATAACACATAGGAACGACGTCTCAGCAAGTGTTGTTTGGTCTGATGGGCATTTCCTCTTGACTTATAAACATGTTTAGTCTGATGGGCATTTCCTGTTGACTTGAAAGATCTGGAACGTCTCGAATCGTCTCGCGCATCCCGTTGTATTCCCGTCCCCGGGCTCTTAAAATTCCACATCAGACGTTTTGAGGTCTTCGATTTTGACGACCCCGTTGTCGCTGGCATAAGCAACAGGATCCGCGTACGAAGTCGCGGGCAGAAGCTAGTATTTAATAAGAGAGAATTCATCAAAGGGAATGTCCATGAAGAACTTGTAAGGCGCGAGTGAAAAGGTCGAGAAGGCTTTAGAAAGACTTATTCTATAAACGTGATTTGATACGGTATTGAGTGTATTTGGAACATAACTTCACAAACACACCTCGTTTAAGAAGGAAGAGTTAAGTTACCAATTAGGAATACACAAAGCAACGCGTATCATCGTTATGATCATCATTTTAGCTGAAAGACGTCCACTGCTGGACATAGATCTCCCCCAAGTTTTGCCACATTAAGCGGTCCCGTGCGACTCGAATCTATCGGATCCCCGCAAGCTTAACCAGGTCACAGTAAAATTGTAAGCAGTAGGTTGACTTCAAAGAACGCCCGAAACGCTTGTATTAATTAAAATAGCGCCCCTTCCCCCGCCTGTAAAAATACTTCAAGGTGCGAACAGACTAATAGTCGCGCGCGCTGCGTAATTTTCTTAACAAAAAACCGCACAGTGTATCTGATAGTAGCAACCCAAGTCCTCTAATCGACATTAGGCATTGAATTCAAGGACACGTCCGAGTCACACTACTACTTATAATTAGACTGTGACCAGGCCATCGGGAGGCCTTCTAATGCAAAGCGAATAATAAAAAATAAAACCGAATGCATAATTAATATTTATATTAAAAGTTAGTTAATAAGACTTCATGAACAAAATGTTAATTTAAAACATTTATTTCTCAAAACATTGTAATTTCCTTTAGCATAGCGACTAACTACCAAGGCAAATTTCCGACTTCCTAAACCTCTGTTTATGTTTTACAATTATAATTACGAAGAAATTATACAGTAGGTATAATAACCGTATTTATTCAAGAGTGTTTGTAACATAAACTTAGCTAATTACTTTCTCCATTATAATTACTAGATTCGTTTCCCCAGTTTAAGTAAGTTCCAAGGTTATAATGAGCAAACGTTATTTACTAAAGATTCTTGATGTTAAGATTTATAAAAAAACTTTTAAGTAAAAAATAAAACCGACTTCAAAACCACAAAAAAGTAATAAAATACTTTAGCATCAGAAGTCGGTGACTTGTTACTTTGATTCAGTTTGTTTTTGCCACCGTTACACCGCACCGGTATGTTTATTGTTTATTCAACATACCAGCCGGCAATAGGAACATCAATGAAAAATGTTGCAAAAACCGGGAAAAAATATTTTTTAATTTATTTCACACGGGTCGCGGGCAACAGCAAGTACACACATAAAATAAACTAATAAATATTTAACAAACACCAAAATAATAAACGAGAAACTTATTCATAATTACCTATTAAGACTAGACTTCTAATCAAGAGCTATTAAGGCCAGTTTTCTATAACTTACTTACGTATAACTGTCAGTTAATATGCCACGATTCGTAGCTATCGATGTTTCTATAACAAAGTTAGCTTGAAATATCCTATCCGCGTCACCTAACTGTCACTTGATTTATACAAAAATCAAGGAAAGCTTTTCTGTGACGTTTTATTTCTAACCGTCGACAAGCAAAATGTCAAACTGACAGAGATACCACTGACAGAGAGCAACTTACCGAAACCGAACAGTAAGTTATTGTAAATGGCCGTTAGTCTGACTTAAGTAACTATACCTAGTGGTTACGAACTTTATCAATGTGTCATCAGTGCAAAGTTCACACAACCAGCTGCTCAATAACAATAAGTTATTTCAAGATGGTCGGCGTTACCAACTTAGTTCCCAAGTACGTCAGTAGCAAGGCTGCAACTTATTTGAAATTAACTTTAGTGGTTTACGACAACTGCAAAGCATTCACTTTTAAAACTAGGTCAGTCTATAGATCGCAATTTCCTTGTCAATTTAATAGTATGATTTGATTTGAATATACCAATTCAGAATTTTAAATTGCATTTTTTTTTTATTGAGGGGCAATCTTTGGGGACTGTCGATAGAAGTGAAAACTAAGTAACTTGTGAATTGTATCGTCGAGCTTTTAGATTATTATTTGTGAATTATTTTTGGTTTGTAAAGTAGTGTATTTTTGGTTTTCTCACAGTTTAAACTTTCCCTGGAGTACGACAAACATTTCAAAACCAAAATTAGCTAAATCAGCCCGGCCCTTCACGAGTGTTCTCGAGTGAGCACAAACAATTACGAGGACGTGAGTTCCATGATTTTTATTCACCCAAAAGTGCTCAACGTGCCTTAAGAAGCACTTTAAAAAAATATATAATGCAAAAAAAAAGCTTAACAAAATTAAGCAAATGCCAAATCCTTTTTTGTAAATTCTTTAGATTCAACCGTTATTTTATCTCCGTGGGACATTCCAGCAAAAAGTCGGCTTATACAATATTTGCTGAATTAAATTCATAATGCGGAATTTATGGAATATATAAGGCTCAGCGTTTTTTTTTGCTGACCGTATCTACCTTTGGCTTAATTTTAACTGGGGTAGTATTTATGAGCCGGACGGTCCTTTTTATCCAAAATATCTCGATTACTGATTATGAGGGCATTGGTTAATAAGTTTTTCTATCAGGAGTTTCACAGTAGCTGCCACGGAGACTGGATTTTTGTGCCTGGTTATACACTTAACTTCCACTTAAATAAAAGGAATTTTAAACGTAAAATAATATGTAGTGCTTTAAATATTTAATCTGAAATTTTAGGGTGTTTAAACATACAATGTTTCTAACTGAATTTACTGAAGAGAAATTCTGTATTTGAATTAAGCTTCATTATATCTACAGACCTCAAATTAGCGTTAGTTTGTATATTTAATAAATTCTAACTTTTGTTAATTAAATTATTATTTTATATTGTTACTTGCATGATTATTTTTGTATTGTTAAATCCACTACGCGGGTCCAGTAGAGCTTACAGGATAGGATAATTTTATATGTACGTCTCAGTGAGATTATTTCCGACTTTAACGCCATCGTATGCTTAGGCACAATTCAATTTAATATCATCGGAAATTTTCTTGAGGGTCAATTTCCGATAATATTTAATTTACATTCCTCATTATCATCCCTTTTCAAACAATTATTCCGATAAGGACTTCACTAAGAAATCTAGCCATTGTCTGTGTATTGAAAGTTCCAGACCAGAACAAAACTTTTCCAGACGGGCTTACGGACCTATAGCCAAGGTGGCCATGGCAACGCGTCTGAATCCTTAACAAGCTTTTTCAGTCGGAACGTCGTAAAAACAGCCTTTGAAACTCAGGGATAGCGTAGCATCTTATTAGTAAGTGTGATCGTATCCTAATATTACAAATTTTAAAGTAAGTTTGTTTATTTGTTTGTTACTTTTTCACGCCTAAAGCACTGAACTGATCATCCTGAAATTTTGCATATACTTAGTCAGGTGTACAGAAACGGAAATAGGGTACCTTTCATCCCGAAAAAAGTAATCGTCTTGAGGAAAACAATAATAACGTTCTTATGATATTAGATGGCGCCACGTGTCTGTCTAATCATAATTGAATTAAACAACAAGCAGAGTAAAACTCTAAATTAACGCGGTCAAAGCCGCAGGTACAAGCTAATAAGTTATAAATTACCAAATAAACAATTCAGCGAATCAAGTACTACTACACTTCCATTTGATTTACTGGAACTAACCTTTTCATCGATACCCATCACAGAACTAATAAAGTACCGTACCTATGTTTGATGTTACGTCAAACATTGCTTACCCTATCAGCGAATACAGGCTTGATGTTACTAATCTACACTAATATTAAAATAAAAACCGGCCAAGTGCGAGTCGGACTCGCACACGAAGGGTTCCGTACCATTGCCTATATTTAGTATTTGTTGTTATAGCGGCAACAGAAATACATCATCTGTGAAAATTTCAACTGTCTAGCTGTCACGGTTCATGGGATATAGCCTGGTGATAGACAGACGGACAGACGGACAGACAGCGAAGTCTTAGTAATAGGGTTCCGTTTTTACCCTTTGGGTACGGAACCCTAAAAAGGAAAGATTTGTATTTTTGAGTATGTTTGTAATGAATAAACTCAAAAACTACTGCGCCGATTTTAAAAATTCTTTCACTATTAGAAAGCTACATTCACGTTGAGTAACATAGGTTATATTTTATTCCCGTAATCCCACAGGAACAGGAACTACGCGGGTGAAATCGCTTGACGTCCGCTAGTTTATTATAAATGCAAAAGTTTGTGAGGATAGATAAATGGATGGATGTAAAATTATTACTCTAGTTGCTACTCTTTCACGCGAAAACTACATAACGTATTTGGATACGCATAGGTACCTAGATCTACACTAATATTATAAAGAGGAAAGTTTTATATTTTTGTATGTTTGTAATGAATAAACTCAAAAACTACTGCACCGATTTCAAATATTCTTTTACCATTAACAATCTTCATTCACCCTGAGTACTAGTGTAGATATTTTATCCCCGTACTCCCATGGGAACGGGATCTACGCGGGTAAAACCGCGTGACGTCCGCTAGTAGTTTATAACCTGGATTAACATAAAGCATACTTTTTAACTCGTTAGTAAGATCCCGTGGGACAGTTACCGAACTTCATGCGGAACAAGCCGCGGGCTTAGGCTAGTATTTAAATGAATAACTGTTGACAACAAACTTCTACACTTTATAACAAACGACTAGAATAAAAACCGACCAAGTGCGAGTCGGACTCGCGCACGAAGGGTTCCGTACCAATTATTATAAAAAAATCACGTTTGTTGTATGGGAGCCCCCCTTAAATATTAATTTTATTCTGTTTTTAGTATTTGTTGTTATAGCGGCAACACAAATACATCATCTGTGAAAATTTCAACTGTCTAGCTGTCACGGTTCATGAGATACAGCCTGGTGACAGACAGACGGACAGACGGACAGACAGCGAAGTCTTAGTAATAGGGTTCCGTTTTTACCCTTTGGGTACGGAACCCTAATAAAGGGTACCTAATTAAATAAAATTAAAAATTAACTCAAAATTTAAGTAGGCATAATAAGGCTCCTACCTTTTTTAATGAAAAAGAAGTTGCTTTTACTTAGTTTAAATAAACTCTTTTTAATTGGGGTGGAACCGTAATTATTTAGGGCTGTGTAATGAATTAAAAGGACCTAAGACAATTCTTACCGCCTCGTTTTTTTTCTTTGTGAACACAGGGTACAGTGATGTTGGTCCAGTGGTAGCAAGTACGACTGCTACATGAGCATGAAGTCCTGGTTCGATTCTTGGGTCGGGTAAAGTGGTATTGGGTTTTTCCTTCAAGATTTTTTATACTTTTTTTTTATATTTTCCTAAAAACAATGTTAGAGATTTATTGAGAACACTTTCCGTATAGTTTTCGACAAAATATTTTAATAGCAAAGAGTTTCGCTGTCCTGGGTCACTATGCCCACACGCTATTCTCAAACTCCTTTGATATTACATAGTTCATCTCCGCATTCTTTACCTAAACCGACATTATGGCATCTCCGGGTTATATTAAAAATAACAAGACAAAAGATAATAGTAGGTACCTGAGGAACACAATTTCCGTATTTTTAAGAATATTTGCATTTTAATATCTGTTACAATCGGTCAAAAATGTAAAGGTTATCTGATATTCGTTGTAGCTGAGATGAGATCGTGACTAAGGAAAAGAGTTTCCATATAACATACTATCACGCTTGTAGTCTGTAAAGGACTGGGCAGAAGTGTACCTAATAGTACACCCACATTTCGCCAGTTATGTTTTAAGTCCCACGTTATAAAGGGCGAGCCTATTGCCAGCAACTGGGCACAAATCCAGACTCAGTGGCTGCTACTGAGAAATTCCCGATGGAAAAACGCAATAACATTTTGCCCGACCCGGGAATCGATTCGAAACTTCAAGAATTTTGAATTCTATTAACTATTTGACAATCAATTCGGGTTGTACTGTTTGTTGTATCCGTTGCAGTCATGGGTTCAGAACGGAAAATTATTCTTGGACGCTCCTTTATAGAATGTTGTATGTCCTTTCATTTGGCGCTAATACGTATTAATTCTGGGCATTGGACACACGCGAATATGCAACATACAGGGTGTAAAAGACCTCATCACGAAGCCGTCAACCAAGCATTGTGTACATCAAACTAAGTAACTTTACGCAAAAATTATTACTGGGAAACGACTTTTTTTTGGGGTGAAATTTCATGTTTTGTGGTAGAACTCAATGTAACGCACTCAAAACATTGTGCTGATGGATGGATTGAATAGTACGGGGGTCGTGAAGGTGTTTAAAGTAAAAATCTTACATTAAAAACTTGTATTAAAAAAAAAACTTGTCAAAAAGTTGGAACTTTGATCCCCAATATCTTCGTAACTAGTAGGTTCCCAGGTATGGTGTAGAACAAAAAAATAATCGCAATAATGAGGAGAACAAGTGCCTTTCGGCTTCGTTAAGAGGTGTTTTTCACCCTTTATAGCTAGTCATGGGAAAAGCATGGCTTTTCCAAATGCACACCTGCTACCTGCAATGTTCAAGTTCAAGTTCGTCACATGGACGGTATATACACGACCAAGAGCGTCCGATGATTTTACCCCAGGCCAATCTTCAACAGGCGTAGGTACCTTGAACGGGGCGTTTCCACTCCCTTCTTGAGGTGTTCCATGTATAACAACGGGGAACAGGTATTCCATTTCTTCTCCTAAAATTGTTTTTCCGAAAATCATAACTTATCCATAACACGTTTGCTATAAATTTATAATGTTCAAAATCCCGAAATTTTGTTTTACATAATTATCTTTACTTTAAAACTATTCTGTCATAATATCGAGTAGGATACCTAATATAATAATTGAATCTTCTATTTTACATGACATAACAACAGTAGATACTTTTTTTCGGGATGAAAGGTACCCTATGTCCGTTACTGTACAAATGAAAATGTATATGCAAAATTTCAGGATGATCGGTTCATCATTTCAGGATGAAGGTTAGGCGTGAAGAGGTAACAAACAAACATACAAACTAGGTACTTTGGCATTTATAGTATAAAAAAGTATGGAAGTATGGATATATATACAGGGTGTAAAAGACCTCATCACGAAGCCGTCAACCAAGCATTCTGTACATCAAACTAAGTAACTTTACACAAAAATTATTGCTGGGTACCGACTTTTTTTTTTGGGGTTAAAAATCATGTTTTGTGGTAGAACTTGATGTAACGCACTCAAAACATTGTGCTAATGGATGGATTGAATAGTAATGGGGTCGTGGAGGTGTTTAAAGTAATTTTTTGACGTGACAACGTCTTATAAATTGGTTTGCCGGGTGACACTTCAAGAAACTGCGTTACGCTCCGCTCACGTTATGCGCTCACAATGAGAGCGAGTGAGAGCCCGCCTAAGAGCGAGAGAGACAGACATAAAAAGTTTATTTTACCACTCAAAGTCGTTGTCACGTAAAACTTTCGCCCGTATACCGACTTTACAGGCAACCAATTTTTTTACATTAAAACCTGTATTTTAAAAAATACTTGTAAAAAAATTGGAACTTTGACCCCCAATATCTCCGTGACTAGAAGGTTCCCAGGTATGGTGTAGAACAAAAAAATGATCGCAATGACGAGGAAAACAAGTGCCTTTCGGCTTCGTTAAGAGGTGATTTACACCCTTTATAGTATAGTATGGAGTATGGATTCTATGTACCACAGAGAAGATAAATAAATGTCGTCTAACCCCTCGTGGGAAATAATACATTTCTGTGTTTACATCAGAACCTTTTCAATATACATAAATACTTAGGCCTAAACCGCGAGAAATAATGAAAAAGCTTGAAGCACGATGCTCGCCAATATGTAAAGTAAACAAAAAATAACCTCAATACGAAAAGCCTTTTCAATTTACATACATATTACGGCGCCTGAATTCCGAGAACGGTTCACCCACATTTTGCCAGTTATATTTTAATAGGGACCAACCTAATAACAACTAGGTAGGCACAAAAACAGATGTGAGGTTGTTTCTGAGAATTTCCTAATGAGAGGTCATCCGGTTCAGGACCGGTCCATATTTTCTTGTTGTAACAAGGCAATCAGTTAAAGGCCTCAAATGGCTTAGCATGATCCTCCGTTACGCCTAAAATACTGCAGCATTAATTTTAAAATAAATATATGGTAAAGTTAAGGATTAATGCCAAGTCCAATGTGTGACGAAAACACGATTCCATAAACTTTTCTCGATAGAAAAAAATCCAAAGTTACCTACAAATCGAACAATAAACCACTGGTATTCAAAAAGTACTTCAAATTAGATCATGAAACTTTGCATACTAACTGAACTAACTATAAAACAGGTCGCATGTGTTTTATTTTTTTAGTTAATAGGTTTTTTTTAAATCGCAATAAACCACTCATTTCGCACTATTCGGCCGCAGTGACTGACGTAACAACCCCTTTGTAGTGCACGCTGATTAGAACTTTATTCTAACAGTATTTCAAACGAAGTTTGAACCACCACAAATAGAGTTGCTAATTTTAGGGTTAGAAAGGCCTTAAGGCCCACGCCTTGGTTTAAAAAATCAAAATTAAAAATCATTTATTTGCGTAAATGAGATATAGTAGGTTGGCAAAATATATGAAATTGTTCACCTATTCTGCCGTTAATTTCGGCGTGCAAATATAAGCTAAAGTTACATACGTTTTACTAATTAAAATTAATTATATATCACAATCAGGCAGTCACTAAGCAGATAATCCCATTAAAATTGTATTATTGAATTATATAAATGTCAAAATAATAATAAAAGAAAAAAAAGTAATAATCATAAATGTCCATAATAATCATTTCAATAATGGGAGAGATTCGCCACCAAATAATATAACAAAAATAATTTAAAATTACCGTGCAATTTATAAAACTTATAATTTATAACCTATAGAAACGTGTTATCCCGTGGTTCATTGGTAGACCAGCGTCAGACAGCGGCACCTGTCCGGCATGAATGCTGAAATGGACCTTTTTGGCGCAGCCGTGAGGCACACAGCACATATTATGTTTTTCTCCTTATTTTGAATCTTTTTATATTATTACTAGCTGACCCGCGCAACTTCGTCTGCGTCACATTCAACAGTTGTCGCTGCATGTATGTATCTTACATTCACCCTCGCTGCTCAGCACCTGTTGGTCGTAGCGTGATGTTATATAGCCTATAGCCTTCCTCAAGAAATGGACTATCCAACACTAAAAGAATTTTCCAATTCCAACCAGTAAGCCCTGAGATTAGCGCGTTCAAACAAACAAACAAACTCTTCAGCTTTATAATATTAGTATAGATATAGTATAGATGTGTGTGCTTTATTAGCTGACGTAAACGAAATCTTTTAATCTTCCTTTTCTTTCTTTCTTTCCTTCTTTCTTTCTTTCTTTATACCGTCAACAACAACAACAACAACACCCCATAACGTCCACTGCTAGACATAAGCCTCTCCCATGATGGGAGGAATTTGCTTTAATCTCCACGCTTGGCAGGCGGATTGGAGATCGCAGTGATGAAAGACTAATAGAAAACGCTGCTGCCCATTCTCTGGGCTACGGAGGCGCAAGGTGTTCTGCCTCAGACATAGTCGCCTTATACGACACCCGTGAGTGTAATGGGTTGGTTCTATTCTACTCTGCCGGATACCGCACGGCTGATTATACCGTCACGTCGTCACAATCGTTGGTCGCAAGCGCGACTTCTGAGCATTAGTTCCTGGGTTCGATTCCCGGGTCAGCCAAAGTGTTAATGGGTTTTCCATCAGGAAGTTTTCAGTAGCAGCCACGGACTTTGTATTTGTGCCCGATTTATGGCAATACGCCCCCGCCTATTATTTACATGGGATTAAACATATATATCAAAATGTGGTCGTACTATTAGGTGTGTATCTACACCTCTGCCTAACCCCTCGACGATAACAGGCGTGACGTTATGTTATACCAAAAATGGTGAAACACGTGGATCTATATTTTTGGATGTATGAACAAATTTAATTTAATTTGATGAATTGAATTTTGATTAAATTGAATTGAATGAGCAGCGGTGGCCCAGTGGTGGCGGCCCCGACTTACGAACAGTAAGTCGTGGGTTCGAACCCAGACAGGCGCATTACGTTGTGTAATTTATTTCATCACCACTGCTCTCAAAACAGTGAAGGAAAACATCGTAAGGAAACCGGCATGTCCTAGTACCAAAAAATTCGAAGACATGTGACATCTACCAATCCGCACTGGGCCCGCGCGTGGTGGATTGGCCTTGGCCTGTGTCCCAGCAGTGGGAACATTAATAGGCTGATGATGATGATGTTGAACAAATTAAATCGTTGATTATAATAAATACCTTTTGTATTTGATAGTTAATTTGGCATGCAGCGGTATTTCATAGATGACTCTTCCCTGGAGTGTGAAAGTGGTGTTGCCCCACAAACGATGGGACGCTTGATATCGTGTGCTGCCTGTCCCGTAGCTGATGGACGCTACTGAAAGTGCCCAACTTGTCACCAAATTTTGGGCTGACTCAATTTGAATTGTCATCGACACGCTAAGAAGCGGTGATAATAGTACATTGTTACCCTAGGGGTGAAAGTAACTTATTTAGTCCCGAGACGGGGTTTGGTGCCCGAGCGAAGCGAGGGCGCTAATAGTTCGAGGGACTAAATAAGTCTTTAACCCGAGGTAAACACTGTGCTTTTCATTACGAATACAAGGAAAGTAAAAAAAAAACATACAACTCAAAAAAACTAATGAAGATCGGAATTCGAATGGGGTAGATGACACACCAATCAATTGAGATACTTTTTAAGAGCTGTCAAAACGCGGTTCTCTAATAGACTTTGTATGGCAATAGCCTACTGTGACGTCACTGTTTATTCAACTCAATGACTCGACTATTTATTGATTTCAATGCAACTAAAAATCGAATTTGGCAATTAATTGAAAATAAATCGGGTTTTCAGGTCCAAAATAAAGTGTTTTTTTTAGAGAAAGGTGTCTTGGAATTATTGTTTTATGGTGTCATCTACCCTATTGCCGCTTTCCCACCTATTTTGCTTTTTTTTTCTGTGGCCGGCCAGCTATTCAGCCAATACCTATTTTTCATTTTCATCATCGAAAAATGGTAAATATTTTTCCCAAATCTATGTTATTTTAAAGAAATAGTTAAAACTTAATTATAATAAAGATATTTAAAATATATATATTCTTTAATTAATACTTAACTTTATGTTATTTCAATTTTACATCGTGGCTGTATAGAAAGTTGGAACATGGTTCAATAGAAAAATGAACCATTTTTTTTAATAATTTGACAGCTGTCAGTTGAAAACGATTCTCCCTAGGGCTGAAAAGTATTACTTTCAACCCGCTCCTCAGGCAACTTCAGACCTACTTTCAGAGTATGAGTAATGAAAAGCATATTTCACTTCAACAGACAAGTAGAGACAGAAACATTCTTAAGGGCGTAGACACGTAGAACGCTGGCTACCGGCGCCAATCTGCCAGCGCTTATCGAAACCGGTCCGCGCAGGTAGTCGGCGAAGGTAGTCTCTATACTTTGTGCCGAACCAGCGCCGATAAGCACCGAACGTCACCGACAAGTTTCGACCTGCTCCAATAAGCACTAGGCTGGAAAGCCGCCATTTGCTACTCATAGAGACTGCCAGCCAGCTTCTGCTTATACTCGCTTGCTTTATGAAGAGGTTATCTGAACAGACCAGTACTGATTAGCGCTGGTAGATCGGCGCCGGTAGCAAGTTTTCTATGTGAATACGCCCTAAAACTGCAATTAGGTTCTGAGTAGTCCACGTAATTGTATTCACCCTGATTCATTCATTGCAGACCATCGTTAAGGCACTAAGGCGACTGATTACAAAACAATTGAAACTCAGCTTACTAACTCAGTAACTTTAGATGCTGACTACGGTTGTAATTGGTCTGAGGACACAAAAACGTTAGTGGTTTCAGTGATTGTGAAACCCTCGTACCCATCTAATACGTTTTTATAGTGGCTTTCGACAAAGGAGTCTAAGTACAATTGTAAAATATAGGTAAAGTCAGATAGAAACCACAGAGTTAACTAATAAAACTATGTGATCGAAAGCAGAGGTAAAACTTTATAACCTATACGTAGATTTATTTTTAGCACAATATTAAAAGTTTAATAATATATTCGTATAATAAAATGTTTGGCACCCGACGTCAAATTCCATCAAAACGGGTACTGAAAGTTCAACAATAGCAATTTTTTGTGCAACCATAAACCCTGTATCTATAAATACAATATGGGCCCAGTTTTATTAGTCTTGTTTTTGTACGACAACTACTGTGAAACGATATACTTTTCAAAAACAGAAATGCCACCTATATGATCGCCACTATTTCTACTTGTACTTCTTTTTAATTTTATTCTTGCTAGGTATTTAAAAGACCTTTAATTTGACTTGTGATTATCTCTGGTTACTTCAATATCTTTGTGAGGCGATGCTTATAACTACACCTCCCGGCTGTGCACACAAGTGGCGCCCACCGCCTCTCCGCGTGGACTAGTGGCGCCCACCGCTTCTCCGCGCGGACTTGTGGCGCCCACCGCTTCTCCGCGCGGACTTGTGGCGCCCACTACCTCTCCGCGCGGACTTGTGGCGCCCACCGCCTCTCCGCATGAACTAGTGGTGCCCACCGCCTCTCCGCGTGGACTAGTGGCGCCCACCGCTTCTCCGCGCGGACTTGTGGCGCCCACTACCTCTCCGCGCGGACTTGTGGCGCCCACCGC
Source organism: Xestia xanthographa (assembly GCA_905147715.2). Taxonomy (NCBI): domain Eukaryota; kingdom Metazoa; phylum Arthropoda; class Insecta; order Lepidoptera; family Noctuidae; genus Xestia; species Xestia xanthographa. The sequence continues at coordinate 3,242,374 of LR990661.1, read as the reverse complement.
CTCTCCGCATGAACTAGTGGTGCCCACCGCCTCTCCGCGTGGACTAGTGGCGTCCACCGCTTCTCCGCGCGGACTTGTGGCGCCCACTACCTCTCCGCGCGGACTTGTGGCGCCCACCGCCTCTCCGCATGAACTAGTGGTGCCCACCACCTCTCCGCGTGGACTAGTGGCACCCACCGCTTCTCCGCGCGGACTTGTGGCGCCCACTACCTCTCCGCGTGGACTAGTGGCACCCACCGCTTCTCCGCGCGGACTTGTGGCGCCCACTACCTCTCCGCACGGACTTGTGGCGCCCACTACCTCTCCGCACGGACTAGTGGTGCCCACCGCCTCTCCGCGTGGACTAGTGGTGCCCACCGCTTCTCCGCGCGGACTTGAGGCGCCCACTACCTCTCCGCGCGGACTTGAGGCACCCACTACCTCTCCGCGCGGACTAGTGGTGCCCACCGCCTCTCCGCGTGGACTAGTGGCGCCCACCGCTTCTCCGCGTGGACTTGTGGCGCCCACTACCTCTCCGCATGAACTAGTGGTGCCCACCGCCTCTCCGCGTGGACTAGTGGCGCCCAACGCTTCTCCGCGCGGACTTGTGGCGCTCACTACCTCTCCGCGCGGACTTGTGGCGCCCACTACCTCTCCGCGCGGACTAGTGGTGCCCACCGCCTCTCCGCGTGGACTAGTGGCGCCCACCGCTTCTCCGCGCGGACTTGAGGTGCCCACTCCTCAAAGAAGTGGTCGCAAGATGCGAAAATACCCACTAATTTTGTTATTTTTGTCATAATGTAACTGTTGTGTGTACAGTGTAAAGTGGAACGCTGTAATGATGGGTTATATGTACTCATAGTTATCACTGAGGCAGTGACTCATAAGTCAGGAGTTTGTATTTGTTTCTTTTGTAGCTGTTTTTTGTTTTTGTAATTCTGAATAAGTGTGACGGCCCGGCCCGCTACCGCGCGCCGCCGCGCCGCCACAACATCTGCTACTTTTATTACTAGCATAATTTACTACCTACTATTAATTATTATGTGCAATTACAATTTGAACCAAAAATGTATAAAGACGAGCGCAAATCCCGCCGACAAACTGTTACGCAGTTTGGTGGGTTCATAAAATGTAGAAAATGTTTGGTCCTAATAAAAAGATTTATTTAAAAATTTATTTATTTAAAAAAACTACCTCTCCGCACGGACTTGAGGCGCCCACTACCTCTCCGCGCGGACTAGTGGTGCCCACCGCCTCTCCGCATGAACTAGTGTAGCCCACCGCCTCTTCGCGCAGTGCGGGCGGACCGATACAAAATCTTTACCTCTACCTGAACACGTGGACGACAGGTGTCGTGAAAAAATCACCTCAGGGCAATACAACCACCTCGAAGCGGCGAAGCCATGGTCCGGAGCAAGACGGAATGGGACGCCGTCACCTCCTTCTGCGAAGCAGTAATGCTAGAGAAGGAGGTGGCGGAACGTGAGAGGGAAAGAACCTCACATCCCGGCCGCCGCGGGAGACGCCACGCGCGCCTCAAAGAGAGTCAGCAAAAGGAAGGGGTCCGCAAGGACCGATGTCTGCCGGGGTTGCGGGACTGTTCGAAAGAGATACAGGCCCCGGAACACAAAGGGCGATGACGGAACATGGATGGGTTTTAGTCAGTAAAAGTCTAACACTCCCTCCTGCTCCGCCCAGAGCGGAGAGCCCAAATCATCGAATGACTCCTTCATTTGATGATTTCACATCGGAAAAAAGGGGGAATACAACCACCCTGGCTCGTACTCTAAATAAATAAACAGTACTCAAATCATCTGTTTTAATATCTACTCTTTGGTGAACAATGAAGTGATTTTATAATGGTTTATTTTCTTCTTCATTTCTTTTGAGAAGGCTTGAAAGGTTAATCAAACTCACTCAAAACTCAAACTCAAAGCATTTATTTCAATTAGACCATTACGGCACTTTTGAAAGTCAAAATTACAAAAAAGAAAATCAAAGCTACAGTCCCAGTCACAAGGCATAATAACTTGAGAAAGTACTGTAGTTGCCCATTCCCTAGCGTAGATCTCTATGGAGAAGAATGGGCAAGAAACTCCATGGACACTCTTTTAAAATCAAAATATTGTTACAAAATCTTGGTTACATCATTAATTTTGAGATTATACATATATGTGAGAACGATGTAGAAAGACGTGCACACTAAGAGCATCCAATGTGAAAGATTAGATTAAATGTATGAATAAAGTAATTAAAATGAACCTTGGCAGCTAAGAGATGACCAGTCCCAACTGACAGCGCCCGTTCACAGACATGACGCATGTACCGGCGCCATTCAAATCAAACCATATTGAAGGGAACTAAATGACCCGACACACCCGCCACCATCAGCGAGACATTTAAGTGAGCATGACATTCTCTCAGTCACCAAGGCATATTCAAGTCAATGAAAGATAAATAAATGTAAATGGTGGCTGAACAGTACAAAGTACTCACACATGTGCTATGCAATTATATAATACTAAGAACTGGAATCTATACAATGCAAGTATATTTTTACAATCTTCTGCAGCTTCCACAATACATTAACATGGGAATCAATTCTTCATCTTCTTCTTTACGTGTCGATGGACTCAAATAATGCCCGACCAGTACAAACAATTAGTTTGCCCCCCCCACCTATGGTTGTGGAGCAGGACCAGCATTTAGCCAAGCATTTTTATCATCAATGTAATCCCCCAACTTATAATATGCTTGCCTACATAGTGTGCGTTTTATACAAGATTTAAATTTCGTCTCATTCAGTTGAAGAATGTGGGGAGGTATTTTATTGTAACATTTCAAACAGTACCCCATGAAAGATGAATCCACTTTAGCAAGCCTGAAACCTGGCTGAACTAGTTGGTCCCTATTTCTAGTGTTATAGTGGTGTCTGTCCCCTCTCTTACTGAATAAATGCCGATTTTTTCTAACGTACATGATGTTTTCATAGATGTATTGACAAGGTACTGTCATGATATTAATTTCCTTAAACAGTTCTCTTAGAGAATCGCGTCTACGTAATTCATAAATGGCTCTGATGGCTCTTTTCTGCAGAATAAATATAGACTCGATGTCTGCAGCCCGTCCCCATAGTAAAATACCGTATGACATAATACTATGAAAATAACTAAAATAGACCAGCCTCGCGGTATCAACATCAGTAAATTGACGGATTTTTCTAACAGCATATGCTGCTGAGCTTAGCCGTCCTGCAAGAGATGTTAGATGAGGACCCCATTGTAACCTTGAGTCGAGCGTGATTCCCAAGAAAACCGTTTTATCGACAAATTCTAGTTTCTCTTGATTCAATATTATGTCACAATCACTACTTTTGACATTTGGTAGAGCAAATCTAATGCATTTAGTTTTTTTCCCATTAAGTACTAAATTATTAATTCTCAAACCATTTCAAAACTAATGACGAAGGCTTAATTTATAGAGTTTAAAATAAAGAAAACAACAAAGCCAGAACTTTGTACTCTCAAGGGAAATATTTCCCTAGATAATTTATCAGAGCGCCACTGCAAGTACGTAGCAATCGATAACGATCGAATCGATACGATTCGCTAAATCCGACTTTTCGATTGGTTAAAAACTCATTTTATCGAGAATAACTGTCAGATTTATCGAATCGTATCGAATCATATCGAATCGAGTGCTACGTACTTGCACTGCGCCTCCGAGATAATTGGAGTAAGGTTACTTTTTAAATTATTATTTACCCTTTATTTATCTAACTAGTAAGATACCCAATTATTGGCACTTTAAGGATCCCTGTTCAAAGATATCGTGAAAACTATCTTGAAGTTGAATATGAAGTGTTTCCAGAAAAAGAAATATATGTAAATGGTAGAAAAATAGTTAGTGAACGTCTATAAACAAATGAAACATCTGCTAGATACCGCTTTTTAACCTCTAAAGTCCCGACCGGGTGGAATTCCAACCGATCGGAAAACTCCGTTGAGTCCCGCCGGGACGAAAACGTCTCACCTCGTATCAGCAAATTAAAACCTTATTTTTACTTAACATACGGTTCTAAATCGTTAGGCAATTTTTACCTCTGGTGCCTGACAGTAGTCGATTCGAACGATGCCAAACACTAGTAACTTATAACGGGCAACTTTAAAAAAAAAAATATAGAAGCGCGTTAGTCGTTGAAACGTCAGTTTAGGTAAACATTTAGTGCCACGCGAGTGATTTATTATGTTTTTGTTTAGTTATGTGCTTGAAAACGTTGTGAAGTGAATGTTTATTACCTTATTATTGTATAATGCTACTTTGTAGCAAGATACTTAGGTAGAACAATGAACCAAAATTATTTTGTGAGCCAACAAAATTTTCGTAGAACGATTTTTTTGTCAACGTGCAGTGAACAATTGAAAATGTGAATTTGACTGTTATAAAATGAAATATGGTCTTGGAAACAGCAAAAACAAGGTAAGTAATAATCATAATTCATTATTTACTATAAGAATAAGCATACATATTCATATTTATATAGATTTCAAGTGTTTTCAAATCGAGGTCAATGACAGTAAAATGACAGTTCGCCGTATACGAGTTTTTTGTTACAATCTAGTTGAAATCTGATTAGAATGTATCAGTAAGACTCTTATATGAATTATGTATTAGGTTACTTGTGTATTTGTTACATTGGTTCTAAAGTTTCGTGTAAATTGAATCAGTATTTTTACCAAAAATAAATAAAATACTGCCACAGGTCTTAGCGCGGCAAATTCTCATATGTCATCTATCTCATATCCTTTGTTTATAATACTGAAGTGGTTTACAAGTGTTGTTTATATAATAAAACACAAGTATGTTTCAAAACGATTCCGAGAATGTTTACGGCTTAAGATAAGACCGACTATATCGCGAGCGATAAGAGTTTGAAGAGGCGAGGTCGGATGACTCATGCGATGACGTAATGCGGCTGCGACGGCGGGGCGGGAGGGAGTTAATCGTTTTTTTTTCCGGCGTCTGAGAGGACGTTTTTATATCTTTTAAAAAATAACACTATTTTCCCAATTACTGGCATACTTTGACCAATTATCTGCATAGGCCTAGTCCCATTTATTGGCATTCAGACTGTTTAATATATATATAAGGATGAAAACAAGGATGAAGTAAAAAAAAGCTAATAGGTAAATAAGTAATCATTTAGTACCTACATATGTTTTGACTTAGAAACATAGCTTTCCTCAGCAATCATTTGGTTCATAATAAAATAGTATCAAAATCAACGTTTAGTAAAAATTTTAGGACAGACAACAATAAGGTAGGTATACATTTATATCTTATCACTAGGCAATATCTTAAACGTAGGAGATCAATAGTAGGAACTGGGTAGTTAAATTTCTAAATTAGTGTTATAATAATAGGTCTAATGTTCAAATTCAGTCAAAAACTTCTCTATATCTGCTGCCGTGTATAAAATCTTGTTTTGTTTCTTCTCTTTATTTTCAGGAGTCAAATTGGCGTAGTCAGTATCATTTTCCTTATCTTCTTGTTTATTATCTGGTGTATAGTCTTCATTTGCAAGTATGGGTGGTATTAGCGACAAATCAGCAGAAGTATTCAATTTTTCTGGTAGCATAAGTTTTTGCACATTTGTGTTTCCTCTTTTGAGGTCCTTCTTAATTCTTATCTTAGAGTTTTGTACCTTTGGTTTTGTTGGTTTAGTTTTTGCTTCTAATTTCTTTTTTTCCCTTTCTTCTTTTCTTCTCTTTATGCCTTCTTCTTTTTCTTGTTTTACAGGTAATTTTTCGCTCTCTATAGAACTCCACTCTTCAGATGATGTCAACACAAAAGGAGCTCTCTTTATATTTCTAACGCCTTTTCGTTGAGGTGATTTGGGCAATACGAGGATATCCGTTAATTTAACGGGAGTAAGATTTAACATGGCGGTGGTATGTTTCTGAACCCTTACAGGTGCTGGATCTATATAAGTTTTTTTATTTTGTCAAAATCGAAACTTTGGTTGTGTACTACTGTAATCCTAGGGCATTCCCTTTGTCGGGGCAAAACAGGAATTCTGGTATTTTTAGTCTTAGCATCATACACTTCTGCTGTATGAGTTAAATGTAAAACTCTTTGTGAATCGTCCAACAATCGATCGTCATTGCCATCATTAAAGTCTTCTGTTGCTACAGTTACTTCCGAGGCAGGTACAGGTACGCAATCAGATAAAGCTCTTCTCTCAAGTCTTCGCTTATAATAACTGGCATATTTGCAATATCCATTGAATCTAATGTCACTTCAACATCCCGGTCAGAAGTAATAACTTTGTTTAAATGTGTATCAGTTTGCGTTTCCGTGAAATAGTTCCAAATCTCTTTCAAATATTTTTCTTCTGATCCTAATACGTCTAGTTCAATTTGACTTAATTTGCTGGCTCCTATAATGTTCTTAAAGTCTTCTTTGGTCATCACTTTTGGTTCTTTTTTGTTAGTTTCGTTAGAAGTTCTTATATACTGAACATTTGCTTTGCCTAGACATTTTGTATAGGCCACTGCGTTCACATTCCACGGGCAAAGGCCTGTAGCTCTAAATCCATTGATGACTGTAGATGCCGTGATTGTGTTCTTGATGGTTTTGTTTAGGAGCGGTACAAAATTGATCTTGTTGAGAGCTACGGAAGGATTATTTCGTCTCCACTCCAAGACAGTTTTCTGCCACCCAGATTTTAAAGGCTTGAATGCTGACACATCAGCTGGCTGTAGTAATCTGGTACAATTCGGGTACAAAGCAATCAGGACAATTTCAAAATTTTTGCAAAGCTCACTAACGGCATATGTTAAATGGGTCTTGTGACCGTCGACAAACAGTATTACGGGGAATTGAGTTCCTTTTTTAACCAAGTGTGGGTATAGTATAGTTTTAATATAATCGTGGAACACTTTGGCCTTCATCCACCCGTTATCACTCAGTCCTATACCCCAGTCTGATGGAACTTTGGATGTAATTTCAGCTGATAACCGTTTATTCGGAAATATAACCATTGGAGGTGTGAGATCTCCATTAGCGGAAAATGTGAACATTACAGTCAAGGAAGTTTTAGCCAGGGCATTATCTACCTCGTAGACGTTTCTTTCGCCTTTAGGAGCTAATACGACTCCTGTTTTAGGACAAAGAAGAAAATTTGTTTCATCACCGTTAAATACACGGGATGAATCTGAAAGTACCTACCTCAAATAAATCGTTTTCTTTCAGATAAGTTTCAATTTGATTGAACCAGGCTCTCACGTCGTTTTCTGACACAGCAGCACTTGCAGCTGTGACTGCCTCAGGTGTGCGCACAGAAATGTTTGGATGTCGTTGAAGAAACAACTTATACCATTTTTCGCCGTTCTTAAAAACGCTGGCCCTGTTACTACTTTTCAGAAAGTTAGCTACACTACTGATTACGTCATCTTTGCGTTTTGGGAAACCTTTTTTGCAACTCAGTAAAATCCAGTCTTCGAGGTCTTTTTCTTCTTTTTCCGTCAAAATAGTAGGAGGGCCTGGACGTGACTGATGCTCAGGGTTCTTGATCCTATATTGCAGAGTAGCCCGTGGCACTTGATAAGTCTTTGCCGCCAATTTCTTGCTCATACCATCTTTGACAGCTTGCAAAGCTTTATTCAAGTTTTCCGTGTCGTATATTTTACGTCGCCGTATTGGTTTGGGTTTTTTTCTAGACCTCTCAGTTGTTACTTTTGGTTTCATGGTTTAAAAAGTTGGGTACACTGAAAATAAAACCATAACATACGTAAGATGACCAATTATTAGCACACTTATGCCCAATTATTGGCGGTAGTGGTCATAATTGGTAATTTTGCAGTTGGCACCGGTGCCAAGATTTGGAATAAATCGTTTTTATCATGAATTAATAATGATGCAAAATGAGGTGGTCCACGAATAATATAATTCACTAAATAAACCTCTGAAAATATTAAGTCCAAAAAACCATTTATAGGCATTAGTGCCAATAAATTAGAATTTGGTCATTTTTTAATACCAATTGTTGGCACCTGGATAAAATAATAGAAATGATTAAATTCTTGGAAAAAACTTTACAAAAAGGTAGAATAATATGATTGTGTTGAAGTTGCTTTTCATGATAAATAACAGTATAAAGCACTTTATTACTAAGATTTGATGGTATTACAAAAGCTCTTACCTTAACCAAAAAATTGTTTTCACTGATCAGATTGGGATACGCTCAGCTGTTGCTATCCTTCCGACGCCATTGTAACTTTTTTTTATTCATGTGTTGCCAGTGTGATAGCTCAAGATTCTACTACTCTATTTAAATAAGTTGCAACACCGCGAGATTAGATGTTTTCTTATAAAAACGGTTAAATCACAGAAGTGCCAATAATTAGTGGGGTGCCAGAATTAGGTCACTTTACTATATCTAGTATATACTACCAAATCTGGTTGAGGACACAATATAGGATTTGGTTTGGATGTGGATTTTAAATAATTCAGAATTTTCTCACAATTGCGAGACAAACTTTTCTTTCACAATCGGAAGGTTTTTTTCGGATGATTTTGAAAACATAACATCACGCCTGTTAATTCCCGAAGGTTTACGCAGAATAAGCGATTAATAGTCCACCCAAAGTACGCCAATTACGTTTAAATCCCAAGTAACAGGAGGCGAGCCTATTGCTCTCAACTGAGCACAAATCCAGACTCCGTGGCTGCTACTGAGAAATTCCTGAAGAAAAACTATTCCCGACATGGGAATCGAACCCAGGACCTCATGCTCAGCAGTCGCGCTTGCTACCACTATACGTAGACCAACGAGGCAGTCATATGAATTGTCAAAATAAATGAACCACCAATGGATGACCCGGGGGTCTAAAATGGCCGCTTTACTAGAATCATAATAAGAATCACCTTAAAAATGAAAAATTCTTAAAATTGACTTTATGCTTTTAACCATAAAGTCCATTTTAAGGATTTTTAACGCGATTCATACTAAGATTCTGCGTGGATTCTGCTAAGACTGCGGTTCCGCTGAAGCGGAGCGGAGCGCGATTCACCAATCACATGGCTTGAAATCCACATCTCCACTCCTGCCATGTGATTCGTGAATCGCGCTCCGCTTCAGTGGAACCGCAGCCTAAAGCGTCCATTTTAGGCCCTCAGTGTGAATCATAATTAGATACATTCATCACTAACTATAAACCTATCCTTAACCTCCTCGCACAATTAGGTACAATCACAGGCCATGACATTACAGCAACAAAGCACTTTATGTAATAGCAATGAGCCAGCGTAATTAGCATTGGCATTCAATCAATGAGCCAATGACATCCAACAACAAAGCTCGATTCCACGAAGGAATTCCCTGCTACGTCATTATGTACAAATACTCTATAATAATATATTATACTAGTGGACGTCACTCGGTTTCACCCGCGTAGTTCCCGTTCCCGTGGGATTACGGGGATAAAATATAGCTTATTTTACTCAGTAAAAACGTGGCTTTCTAATGGTGAAACAATTTTTGAAATCGGCGCAGTAGTTTTTGAGTTTATTCATTACAAACATACACACACACATAAATACAAAAATACAAATCTTACCTAATATTAGTGTAGATATGTATTATGGCAGTGGTAATAAAACCAATACGAAGTTTCCAATTCTATAGATACTTCGAACTGCCCTAGGCGAGATCAGTATCAAAGTATTTTCATTAACACTAAAACGGGATAATATTTATCATGTTTACTGTTTGTTTTGAGTTCCCGATATTTCGGCGCTCGCTGTTGCAAGTAACATGATCACGGATCATATTACTATAGGTACAGTACGATTCAAACTTAATGGCGGCTCGGAACATCGTACGTGCCGCTGCGCAGATCGCAATTTTTAGGTATCAGCGGGACGTAGAGGGGCGTGCCGGCGGGGCACATCCCCGCGCGCTCTCTCTCTCACCCGCACTCGCCCTACGCGTCGTCACTTTAGTGTGTGAGTTATGTCTGTATTCTGCACACGCGCGTGAATTTCTGCATAAGTACAGTCGAGCTCATAATAATTTGTTGTTGTTTGTTAACTGTTTTGTTTTTTTTTGTTATTGTTTTGTTAAGTTTTTTTTTGTTATTATTCCGTTTGTTGTTCGTTATTTACGTAAAGTTTTAAGATTGTTTTTGGTTGTACGGAAAATACTTTGGATTTATTTGTAAAATGCCTCGCGGACGATACGTTTTACGCAGACAAGCGAGAAAAATGGTTTATAATGTCATCCATTTTCTTAACTCTTTCTTCTTTCTTTCGCAACTCGGAATCTGAAAAGGAATCAGATTCAAGTGAAGACGAAGGAAGCGATAGTTCCATGGAAGTTCCTTCCACAAAAAAAACAAGTTTTTATGGAGGGTGTTCAGCCGTTGTAAAATAAATTTAAAATACATTTCTTATATTTTTCATAAAACCTATTTTATTTTGCTTTTAACCCTCTCTGTACTTGACAAACTAACAAATAAATACGTAATAAACAGCACTAAAACATTCACACAAGTTTCAGTTATAAAAATAACTAAACGAGCTTAGATGATTTTCGACTTGACTGTACATGCGCGAACCTGCACTGGCAGCTAACTTCCGAGCCGCCATTAAGTTTGAATCGAACTGTACACTTTGTCACACATCGCGCGCCTCACCACATACCACACATAACACCGCACTACTTACCATACCACGGCACACACTTGCACTGACTTACATCACTTGCACTGACTGGGAATAAGTTTTACAAATTTTATTTTACTGTTAATAATTTAAATTGCAACTTTGCTTATACATTTTTTTTTTAATATCTTAAGATTAGTATTATAAACTAAATATAAATGCAGAAAAATGTACTTACATTGCATATTACCCTTAAGGTCACAGTGCACTATAATATCAACTCGTGTTAGTATAAGTGTACAGTACTCCCAAATTAATAATGCGCATGCAAATCTTCGCTAATTGTCGTATTCCCGGAAACACCCGAATCATGGAATCGGAGAGAGCCCTAAACAATGCACTTGCATTTTGCACCTTGTTCGAAAGATACAGGAGTCAATGTCATATGTCAAATCATGTGAAACAATTGAAAACAATTCGGGCGGTTGGCGGCTGTCGCCGGTCAGTCAAAGGTCCGTCAGTCGTCTTTATATATTGGTGGTGACTGCACGTGTTCTCTCTGTGTGGAATTATATAGAGCTGCTATTACACACCCTTCTTGGTTTTGTTTTCAAAGGTGAATTTAATTTCAACTTTAATTATCTTACTCAAATTGAAATAGTTTCTTTATTTTTTTTGTAATTGTAATATTATTCTGGAATGATCAGTGCAGTAAATACTTTTGAACTGAGAATTTAATGATTAGAGTTTAATGTAAACCTGTGTTTGAAAACCATTTTTTCTTCTTCTAATATAAACCTTGTGTTATTTAAACCATCTTTTCTTCCATCAATACACCAGCTTCAGTATGAAGAAGTAAATCAATTCAACAAAGATTGTAGCATATTCGCAATCGTGTCGTTTTCTTCGCTATTTACTTACATCGAATGATCGAATCAATTTCGTTACTGATAAATCAATATTTATCTCTTTTAGCACAAAACACATAATTCTACTAAAATATGCATGAAGAAAATGCACTTAACCACTCTATATACATGTCGTCTTCCGACGCTCGGGGAATACGACCGTTGCCGAACAGTGACGAAGATTTCTATGCGCATTATTAATTTGGGAGTACTGGACAATGATGTTGAAAGAGCGGAGCCTTCTGATAGTTATTGTGCATTGTTTGCCTAAAAAGGGGCTCAAACACATTAACATGTAATTTAATCTATATCTATACTAATATTATAAGAAGGTAACATTTGTTTGTAAGTTTGTATGTAGGGGGTAATCTCCGGAAGTAATGAACCAATTTTAAAAATTGTTTCAATGGTAGAAAGCTACATTATTCGGGAGTGCTATAGGCTATATTTTATTCCCGTACTCCCACGGGAACGGGAACTACGTGGGTGAAACCGCGGGACGTCTGCTAGTATCTAATAACACAATAAACTATTTTGTATTTGTATTTTATGTTTGTCATGGATAAACTGAAGTTGTTGCGGGTGGGTGTTAATGAACAGACAAATCGCTATACCCTCTTTCTTGATCGTTTTTTGCACTCAGTGCCGCTACCACTATCGCCCGAAACTCGATTCTGTTCCCATATAGGAAAGTCACGAACCTTACTTGTGAATTTAAAAACTTTCTGTGGAACTAAAATATTATCATTAACACTAGAAACGGGATACTTACCATGTTCACAGTTTGTTGTGAGTTCCCGATATTTCGGCGCTGCGCTGTTGCAAGCACCATGATCACGGATAAATACTGTCACGGGATACGGACAGTCATGGTTTTTACACAGTTCCACAGAACCACTGTCAGTTTAAAAATTAATATCAGTGTCAAGGTTACCTTTGACGTGGAAGTATTGTGGAAGCCTATCAGAGGTAGAGCTTTATAGTGGTCTTCCCACTGCTGGAATTCAGGCCTCGTTTTGTGGGAAGGACTGAGCCGTGATCCACCACGCGGGCCCAGAGCGGATTGGACCATATCACATATCTTTGCATCGTTAATTCTAGGACATGCCGTGCCTCGGAAAGCACGTAAAGCAGTTGGTTCTGGCTGTCATTTGTAGGTCTTTGACAGTCGGTAATGGCTAAGTGAGAAAGTCTGACAACCAGTTTTACCAAAGGGAATCGTATTACCCATTACTAATAGGGTTGTGGAGGTCAGTTATGCAAACGCTCCATGTGTAAAATACTGGTATTCAGCTGACACTTGTTAGGTTAAGATAGCGTTCAAATTGAAGTTAACTTTAACGCGCCCGAATAGGTAAAAAAACTTGGATCATATCCGGTTCTAAAAAGTAGTTGGTGAAGTATATTAATTAAGAGATTTGGAGTTTTATTTATAGTCTATAACTATAGTTGTGCAGTTTTAGTTGATCACCGGGTATTACCCACTGCTCAACTATTCATATTTGAGCAATTACCAGTTGAGCCGTTGGTATTACCCACTGCTCAACTTTAAGCAGCTGAGCAATCTAGTTGAGCAGTGGGGAAGAAGTGATCATATCACGCCCTTAAATGTTAAAAATAATGGTAACTTTCAAAGCGGAAAAGCAACTCATGTTTTCTAAACACACATATTGTACGTTGCGCCTAATTTAACACAAATAACTTTAAGACAAACATCGCCAAAACAACAGCGTTAACTTCACAATAACAATGGGATAGCGTATGTACGAATTTACATTAAAATTAATGCAAAACTTCTAACTGTATCTGTACTGTCATGTATACGTAAGAAGTTTTGAATTAATTATAATGTGTAAATTATGATGTAAAACTTACAAATAACAAGATATACAGAGTAGTTAGTATTAACTACTCTGTAATTATCTTGTTATTTGTAAGTTTTACTGTATTTCGAAGTAGATGATAATGATGCTTTGGTTGTAATGTTTGTGTTATATAATGTAGTATTTTCTTGTGTGTATTTTCTTGTGAGGATTTTATTTTGCTATGACTTTTAAAACGAATTTTGAAATTAAAAGGACTTTAATTTCCAAACAACACATTAAAAGTCAGTATAAACTTGATTTACAAGAAATACAATCATTCATATTTAACTGTTTTAATAACGAGATTTTGTTCCTGAACAACAAATATTATTTATTTATTTTATTCCGGCAAGAATTTAACCGAACTCATTAATAAAATAACCATGATTTATACAAATAAATATTCCAACAAAAACATGTGGAATTTATGGATAAGGATCTCCTTAATGGGTACCACAATGACCTTTGGTGAAGAGGAAAACTCGGGGGTAATATTAATGAGATGACTTAATTACGTCCCGGCCGTTATCCCTGTCATTAGAACATTACGTACGTATGCCACAAAGGACTGAAACAGGGGAATTCAGGAGCATGTTAATTGTGGTAGGATATTATGTGTCTAATTCTTGTTATTTTTTGTTTTCAAACATTTCTGTGTGAATCGGTTTACTAATATTTCACCAAAACTCCTTTGACAATATTGTTCAGTTTACAACCAACGTTCACAAATAACTTATTCCGAAAATGGATTATTTTATAAAAGCTCACTTTACAAATATTCATTTGGCAAATGCTTCTCTTTACAAATGATTTGCGTCACAAGTATAATTTTATAAAAAAAAATCTGAACCAGTCACAAAGTGGTCATGACGTACTACCAGTCAGATTATATTATAAAGTTTAATTTTACTAATTATTTTGGGATGTTCTATTCAGACCTTTATCCAGAAGTTATAATTTACTAAGCCTTGATATTTTGTTCCTAATTTACAAAAAAAGGTATTTTAATTCATTACATTTTCCAAAAAATACTTATTGCCGGCTTTTCACGGCGAAACGGATGATCTCGTTGAAATAATAACAGCCGTTCGGGGTCGATCGTTAGGTTAAGCCGCGCTTGCTTATGTTGTTCCGCGGATAGGTGACCACCCATTACATGCCGAGTTTCCTCCATGCTTCGGAAAGCAAGTTAAGTCGTTGGTCCCGACTTTTTTTTTTTAATGGGACAAGCCCGCCACACTGTTCCCAACCACTGTAACTCCTGAAAGCCAGAATCAACAGTGGCGACCACCAGAAAAGCGCCGAGACAATGAAGCTCGACGAAGTCCCAGAGAATGAATTTAACTGTCTTGGATCCCGCAACGAAATTAATCAGAAAAGTATAGCGGAGGAGTAGGAAAATCTGTAATTTCCACTTCCCTCCATATCAGCAGGAGACACAAAGAAACAAGGCCAATAGGCGCAAAGGGACGTTCACAACTGGGATAGGCCCAGTTGCCTAGCACCACGGATAAAATATTAACATTAATGGGTCCTAAGTTGTGAGCAGTTATATTTGATTCCAATAATAGGTATGGCAAAAACGCTTGAACGCACGGAAATTTGTTCTAGTTTCTACAAGGTCTGTGTAGTAAATAACTCCGGATGTAACCTGTACACTATCCAACATAATATTGCGTTCATTCTGCCAAAGACTGCACTCCCATAAAATATGATGTGCTGATTGTTCATATTCGCAGTCAGATCTGGAACATTGACAAAGAGGCGAGTCAACAAGCTTGAAGGAAAATAATTTACTCTTAAAGTTACCATGACCGGTGAGAAATTGAGCAACACAGTGATCAACCTCCAGCCATGTCCTGGCCAGCCGTTCACGAACGGATGGAAAGAACTGGTGGAGGTGTCGTTAGTCCCGACTGTCCTTTGTAGATCTTTGAAGCCGTTACAGGTAGTCAGTGACCTGAATGTCTGACAAGCAGTCTTACGAAGGGGTATCATATTACCCAGTACTTACTGGGTTGTGGAGATCAGATAGACAGCCGCTCCATGTAAAATACCGACACACACACACCTTCCTAGTTGGGAAAAGGCTTGGCAGATGCTGATTTAACTTAGTATGTATTGGTTAAATCTCGCAACTGAATTTCAAACCAGTTTCCCCAACCGATTGAGCTGAAATTGCACACACCTGCCAATCTAGAAACAGCGAGGCGTCTAGCTTCGGTGTTCCTCGCTTGGCTGTAGCGCTCACAGCTAAGCGTTCTAGCCATGACTGTACCCTGCCTCAGAGTGTCTCGGCGAGATTGTACGTACTCGTACAACCACCACAACATCACATGTCGCTTGTTTTTCCTAGAGGGTTAGTCAAAGGCGTACCAGTTACGTACACCACGATACTTTAGTCCCAAAAAGACCTTGGACTGCTTCAGAGAAATTCCTAATGAAAAAACTCAATTTGGCCTAGAAGTGGAAGTCGAAATTATATAGGTATTAAATAAATAGGGCTTTACAGAATATATAATATGTCACCAGAAATGTATGAAATCCGTCATTGCTAGGAAATGTATACAATTCCTAAAATAGATAGGAGATGTATGATATATTTCATAATATGCATTTTTCCTAGGATATCCGGTTGGACCGAAACCGACCGACCGGAACCGACTGACCGCTTCCTAAAGAGCGATCGGAAATGTGTTACATTCTTGATTCACACTTTAAATACCAACTTGCGGCACCCCGTTTTTTTTTAACCATTCAAAAAACCTATCAATCAACCTCAAACAAACAAAAAATCAATCCAAATTCAAATTTCGAAACAGTTATAGTGCAAACCATCTTGATAAAAATTCTGATTTCATTTCTCAAACATGTTTTATCTAATTTATTCACAGAGAGCATTCGTTTTTATACATTTCCTAGGATCATTTCGGAATTACATACAATTCCTAGGAAATTCATACATTTCCCAGGAAATGTGTGTATTAAAGAATCTTTGAAACATTATTTTACACATTTTTTTTTCTACTTAGGAAATGTGTAATGGGAATTGTGTATAATTCCTAGATTTCATACATTTCCGGTAACATACCTATACAATACAAGATTCGTGAAAATCATTATGATGAATAGGATTTAAAAGGCTAACTGAATTTGAACTGAAAGCTCTGTTTGAAGATTCACTACGATTATTTTATTTTCATAGAATACGAAATGGCAGGTAGTTTATGTTCATTTATTATTACATTATTGTTGATAAAACCCACCATTTTTGAGGAAAACGCTTTATTTTAGGGGGAAAACAATCTATTTTTAAACACAACCATAGTCTACCCAATCATCATCATCTGCCTAGCCTTTTCTCAACTATGTTGGGGTCAGCTTCCAGCCTAACCGACTGCAGCTGAACACCAGTACTTTTTATGGAGCGACTGCTTGTCTGACCTCCACAACGCAGTTAGTACTGTGTAATACGATACCCCATGGTAAGACTAGTTGTCAAACTTTTGGGCCACTGACTACCTGTAACGACTATTAAAAACTGTCATAGGTTAACTAATCCATTTTTCGACGCACCCAGCTTACGACAGACAAAACATTAGGCATAATAATAATATGCTCTACTAACCGTACGAAGCCGGAGCCGGTCGCTCGTATTTTACTATTTATAGATTCATTTATGAGGAGGAGCTCGTGGCTAAATAATAACAGCCGCTCGGGTCGATCATTAGGTTAAGCCGTGCTTGCCTAGGTTGGTCTGTGGATGGGTAACCACCCTTACATACCGAGTTTCCTCCGTGCCTAGGAAAGCACGTTAAGCTGTTGGTCCCGGCTGTCATTTGTCGATCTTTGACAGTCGTTACAAGTAGTCAGTGGCCCAAAAAGTCTGACAACCAGTCTTACCAAAGTGGTATCGTATTACCAAGTATGAACTGGGTTGTGGAGGTCAGATAGGCAGTCGCTCCATGTAAAATACTGGTACTCAGCTGCATCCGGTAAGACTGGAAGCTGACCCCAAAATAGTTGGGAAAAGGCTAGGCAGATGATGAGATTCATTTATGAGTAGCCTACTTATTGACTCACCCACAATGTGATCGGTATAATTTCATTTAATTGACAAGTTCATAGCCAATCAAACATTAGATTATTAGCTATTTCAATCTTTCTTAAAATAGAATAAAGCGGTTGAACTTAGAAGACTTCTTACATCCACAGATTAATAGAATCTGAAAATATACAGATACTATTGAAAGCCCTTTACTACTAAGGCTTTGTTCACCACCTCGGGTGATACGACTAAAGGAACCAATCAGTATTCCTTTTATGAAACTCCTTACTGCTATGCACATTGATGAGAATCGTAACATAAACGCCTCACCTCGGGTAAAGCTCACGATACGGTGACGATCCTATTACGAGTTGATATGTGTGCTATTTCTTTTATAGCAAGCGTCACACATGCTTGTGATTTGTTTTCTCGCGTGACTACGTTGATACTATACGGTGACTTGCGAAGATTGCATGCCCAGAACAACTTCTTCGTCAGTCGACCATCGAGACGAGAGATCTTGGTTTGAAGACTCCGTGTAGTCTTTTAAAACTATCCGTCTGCAACCTTTATCATCATCATTTCAGCCGAAAGACGTCCACTGCTGGACATAGGCCTCCCCCAAGTGTCGCCACATTGACCGGTCCCGTGTGACTCGCATCCAGCGGATCCCCGCAACCTTCACCAGGTAAATGATAAATGATAAATGATGTTTATTTTGCAAGTAGGTTTTTACAAACACTTTTACACGTCATTTTTTAAAACTAGATGGGACCGGTGTTTCGTACCTGACTATTCTGAGAAGAAACAGCCGAAACAAACTCAGAGGTCATAGTCTCTTTTAAAGTCCAGACAATCTTGCTCAATTCACATGAGGACTATGCAGATTAGTGTCTGATATGGTCTTTTGAAGACCATATCAGACACTAATACTACAACTAGAAGGTCATCGGTCCACCTAGTGGGGGGCCTTTCAACGCAAAGTCTTCCGGTCTTGAACCTTATCTAAGAGAAAAACTAACAAAGAAATGAGTCCCTTAACCGTGAATCCAATAATTCCTATTATTTATTTTATTTTATTTATTAAAACTTTATGCACATAATGTACAAAGGCGGACTTAATGCCTTGGGCATTTTCTACCAGTCTACCTTAGGGCGATGCAGAGACAAAACAGTAGGTGCAACAGAACAGAAAATGTTGAAGAATAAAATATTATTATAATAATAAATACTTATATACATACATACAACAAATTATACAAAGTGAGGAAAGGTAAAACTAAAAAAAAACATAGCTGAAGAAAACCAACAAATTAATTGTGGGACAAGTCTGCCAACTTCTTATGGAAGTATTCCCGAGCTTTTATTTTAAATGTAAGCCGACTGGTTGCCATCCTGATATTCAGAGGGAGCGCATTCCAAAGGAAAACCGCCTGGACAGGAAAAAAAGATTTAAGAAAGCCAGAGCGGTGAGTAGGACATCGTAGAAGACGATTATTGGAAGAACGAAGATTCTTGCTGTGCGCAGAGCATAAATATTGGAAATGAGAAGTAAGATAAGAAGGAGAAGTGGGTTTGTCTAGAAGAGAAAACAAAGTTGTCAAAGCTCTTAACTCTCTGCGCTGTCTAATGGGTAACCATTTTAAGCGTAACCGATGTGCGGACACATGATCATACTTACGGAGATTAAATACGAATCGAATGCAGTTATTTAGAAGTCGGTCAAGTTTATTGAGGAGATCTGCATTCAGGTCGTAGTAACACACATCACCATAGTCAAGAATGGGAAAAATAAGGGACTGAACTAGCATTACCTTTATGTGGGATGGGAGAATGTTTTTCAATCGATAGAGTGACCGCAACGTACCGGTGACTCTCTTGCTCACAATCGCGACCTGCTTACGCCAGTCCAGGCAAGTGTCAACATACAAACCCAGATCCTTGACGTCAGAGCTAAACGGAATCACTTTGCCGTCAAAGGTAACCGGTGGTACCGTTAAACCATTCAGCCTTCTCAAGCTATGGGGGCTCCCTACAATGATAGCCTGGCACTTGGTTGGGTTAACGACTACCCCGAAGCGATCAGCCCAGTTTTTCACCACAGCTAGATCCCGGTTTAACTCCTCAATCGCATCAGATAAATTGTCAACACCTGCCAGACTGTAAAGCTGCAAGTCATCAGCGTAAAGATGATACGCACACTGAAGCTTGGTAGTAATAAGATCTATAAAAATAGAGAACAAAAGTGGAGATAAGATACCGCCTTGAGGGACGCCAGCATCAAGATTAAACCAGTTGGATGAAGAGTCTCCCACAAGAACCAACTGCTGACGCCCCCGAAGATAGGAAGAAAACCAATGCAAAACCTCAGGAGAGACCATAAGATAGGAGAGGATGGATAAAAGGACTTCGTGACTGACGGTATTGAAAGCATTAGAAAAATCTATCAGCACTAAAACGGAAACTTTAGTGTTTTCCATTCCCCTCCTTATATCGTCAGTCACTTTAAGGAGAGCTGAGACGGTACTGTGGCCGGGCCTGAACCCAGATTGGAATGGACTAATGAGGGAGTTATGGTGAATAAAGTGAGAGAATTGTTTATGGACACAGGCCTCGAGCACTTTAGATAAAAAGGGAAGGATGGAAATCGGACAAAAGTGACTGGGAAGAGTGGGATTAGGAATTTTTGGTAGTAGTCGCACATGGGCTTTCCGCCAGAGCGAAGGGAAGTCACCAGAGAAAAGGGAGAAGTTAACGATATAGGAGATTGCAGGAAGGAGCTGTTCAAGAGCCGTCACTATCATGCGGAGACTGATGTTATCACAGCCCACGGCTTTGGATTTAATGGAGAGGATAATCTTCTTGATCTCTTCCGGGTCGACTGGGGTGAAGGCAAAAGGTGTGATAATGGGGCGCGTCAGACCAGCAAGATAGTCAATAGTTTGACATTTGGTTAGACTATCAAGAGTGGGAACAGTGGCAAAATGGCGATTTACATCGTCCAAACCAAATGTATTAGGAGGGTCTGAATGTCGCGATCTGCCGATACCTAGAGTTCCAAGGAACTTCCAAATATCAGCAGGAGAAGAAGAAGTGATATTATGAAGAATGTGGTGGCGTTTAGCGTTACGTATCATCTGATTACAACAATTGCGAGCAGTTTTGAAGAGGTTCCAATTATCCTCCGACCTATCCCTTCTGAAATTATTACTATTACCCATGCAGTCAATTACAAAGGCGCTCTAAGTCTACTTTTAAAAACAGCATTAAGAGGGCCCTTCCCGGCGCGTCTATCGTCAACGCGAGCATGGTCGAAAAGCTTGTTGTTTCATCCAGAGCCACAGCGGTGTTATTCTTTTAACTCCCCTGTCTTACCTAGCCTTGAAAACGCATTACTCGTCACCCGCGCACCTCATACCGCCTAACGCGGGGACACTGAACGAAAAATAGTGTTCGAAAATTTATAAAACTTGTTCCAGGAAATACGTGTTTTTACCCGACTGCGCCAGAAGGAGGGTTATGTTTTTCGAGTGTATGTATGTATGTGGGTATATTTCTTTGGCACGCTCTGCAGCCTAAACGGCTTGGTGGATTTTAACTTGAGAGGTGTCGTTAGATTCGTCTTAAACGTGAGAGTGTCACTGGGTATATCAAAATAAAAAAAACAAAATGGCGGATTTTTGGCGCCAAATTAAAATGTTTAGCACGCTTTGCAGCCTGAACGGCTCAATGGATTTTAGCTTGAGAGGTGTCGTTAGATTCGTATTTACTGTGAGAGTGACACTGGGTATATCAAAGTAAAAAAAAAATGCGGATTTTTGGCGCCAAATTCAAATGTTTGGCATGCTCTGTAGCCTGATCGGCTCGATAAAGGGCTCATCATGAGGATTTTTAATTGGTATATCTAAGTAACTAAAAAGTGTAAAATAAAAAAAATTAATTAAAAAAATTAAAAAACCCGACCCGGTTTTTGCTTCGATAGAAGCCTAGATATAGTGCACAAGATACCTGTCAGTGCAAAAAAATTAAAGATATTTGTACACAAATATCTTTAATTTTTTTGCACTGACAGGACAACGGCATAATCACGCACGAGCGTTTGTCTAAATTCTCGCGAAAAGTATGACGGGTTGGCCGCTCTTAAACCTGTCGTCTATCTGTCCAAATTCCGATGGCTTAAAATACGAGCCAAATTAAAAAACTTATTCGAATATTCGACAAATGACATGAGAACAAACAGGTGGAGGATCCGACCTTTGCCGATTGTTCAAACGCCATTGAAACAAGAGTAAGTTTAAGTTGGGCTTTGTAACTAAATCCTGTGGATTTACGGATTGTTTTAATATATAATCACTATGCTCGGAGTTTCCTTGCTTGATCGAATCAGAAATGAAGACATTCTCAAGTGAACCAACGTTACCGACGTAGCCCGAAGATTTGGTAAACTTAAGTGGCGGTGGGCAGGGCAGAGACGCAGGGAATGCGGGACTGGTCAATGTGGCAACACTTGGGGGAGGCCTATGTCCAGCAGTGGACGTCTGCAAGCTGAAATGATGATCATGATGATAATCGCTTGACCGCGTGCTACACGCTCAATTGATAAACGTCTTGTACAGCGAGAGCGGAGAAAACAAAATAACATGGATACTACCCAGTTGTATCCGCGTCTCTGTTATGGTAGGCCTCAACACGTTAGCATCGAGACGTAAGTGTGCTCTATTGTTGCACTACTATGGACTACTCAATAATAAACGTGCGCCTACTCTATCTCGCTGTTCATTGTTGCTCCGTACCGGCTGCGGCGGTCGGGGGCTTGTGCCTCGTGGGATCTGTTCGCGGCTCACTCAAAATAAAACAGTTTGGGTACGATCAACCCAAACTGTTCGATTTGCGCCCACAACCCAGGCGATGAATCTGCTTAACACAAGGGGGATTTTTGCCATAATCGCCACGCTAGGCGGGTTGGCGATCGCAGTGCGGTTATTACAAAAGCACAGAGAACGCTGCTGCCATTCTCTGGTTAATCCCTTAGTCGCCTCTTACGACGCCCACGGGAAGTGCTATTCTTTACGTCCGACGCCATACAGAGATGGTGGTTAGGTGTTAAAGAGCTTTGAATTTGAAATCTACACTATGAAGAGTTATAGTTTGTAGTTTCGATGTAGGTGGTAATTTCCTGAACTTTTGACTTGATTCCAAAAATTCCTTAACTTATCGGTAGCTATCCCGGAGTGTCATACTTCATAGTTTAAGCCGTTCTCGATGAATAATTTCCGACGATAATGACAGCGAAGCCGCGGGCAAAACTTTAAATACCTGAAGTAGATAATCTCTCACACCGAGCAGTGTAGAAGTTTCTCCTTCAAACACCGTAATGAAATCACGTTATCCATTTGGGAACAACAATAGGGTAGATGACAAAAAAAAAACGAATTAGTCCGTCAGATAGATTTCCAAAAAACATTGGACACATATTTTTTCATTTTTCACGTAAACAAAAAATGAAGACGATACAGTGCGTCGAAAACTTCGCACTGTATCGTCATCTACACTAATATTATAAATAAAGAGGAAATATTAGTATTTTTGTGTGTATGTTTGTAATGAATAAACTCTAAAACTACTGCGCCGATTTCAAAAATTATTTCACCATTATATTTTATCCCCGTACTCCCACGGGAACGGGAACTATGCGGGTGAAACCGCGTGACGTCCGCTAGTTTTTTTACAAAAACCACGTAGATATCCAATATTTTTCGATAAACTAACTGACGGACTAAACAGAATCATATTTTTTTGGTCAGGAATCATCCCTATTCCAGAAAGCGACACACAAATATAGACAAAACAAAGTTTTCTCCACGTCAAAGTAAGCAAGCTTGCAAGCAGCCTTTATTTAGTTGTCATATTTGTTCCTACACTTTTTTTTTTGTCATCAAATAACTCCTCCCGCTCTTGGCGGAGCAGGAGGGACTGTCAGACTTTTACTGACTAAAACCCATGCATGTTACTTCATCGCCCATTCTGTTCCGGGGCCACGGTATCTCTTTCGAACAGTCCTGCAACCCCGGCAGGCATCGGTCCTTACGGACCCTTTCCTTTTGCTACCCTTACGTATTCAATTCCACGCCCCGTCATAAACTGAAATACAATCAAGATTGAATATCATTTAGATACATTTAGGTACTACTTGTTTAATATTTTCAAGAAAATTCCAAAGTCCTTGTGTTGTTTAAACCTACTAATTCAAAGGAAATTCGCCCTAAAGGTTAGGGTAGGTCAAGTACAAACAAGATTCACGATAATATTTTGTCAGATGGCTAGGCTATAAGGCTAAGATAAGACACTTTGTTGGTTTCAGCTCGTTTTGTTATTATAGTAGATCAAAACTTAGCTTTAAAATTAAGTTAATCTAAGACCCTATTCACAGAAATCTAAACTTGAAAGCCTGGAATCAATGGTAAATTTATATAAAATACATAATTGTATGTTTTAGTAAACGGGCTGATTTGTAACCACTTTGAAATTTCAATAACACGATATAATTTGAATAATGCTGAATGTTTGTCAAAATGAAGACATCCGCAAGAAAACCAAGGTCACTGAAGTAGCCCGAAGAATTGCCAAACTTAAGTGGCAGTGGGCAGGGTACATTGCTCGCAGAACGGATGGCCGATGGGGCCGAAAAGTTCTAGAGGGGCGACCGCGATCCGGAAGACGATGCGTTGGAAGGCCTCCCACTAGGTGGACCGATGACCTGGTGAAGGTTGCGGGAATTCGTTGGATGCGAGTCGCACGGGACTGGTCAATGTGGCGACACTTGGGGGAGGCCTATGTCCAGCTGTGGACGTCTTTCGGCTGAAATAATGAATGATGATGATGATGATGATGAATGTGTGTCTGCGGTTTCACGAAAGATGAGCGAGGATGCGTAGCGAGGGATGTGTGTGAAAGTAACCAATAATATCGCTTCTTTTTCACAGCTTTTTTTTTTTTTTTTTCGGATGGGAAATCATCAAATAACCCCTCCCGCTCTGGGCGGAGCAGGAGGGAGTGTCAGACTTTTACTGACTAAAACCCATCCATGTTCCTTCATCGCCCTTTGTGTTCCGGGGCCACGGTATCTCTTTCGAATAGTCCCGCAACCCCGGCATCTTTTTCACAGCTTGATTTATTCTTACCCTATGATTGATTAGTTCCACACACATCCTCGCTCATCTTTGGTGGAAACGTAGCTTTATAGTAGGCGTGTCGCTTCGATAAGTGGTGATACGGCTCAAGATCTCTTCATGCCTCGGAGATTCTGCTGAACTTTAGAAGGCAGGCTTAAGTCGTCGTGGTTGGTTTGTTCTAGTTTAGTTACAACTTGTAACTAAGTTATAACATAAACTATTGGAAGTTTCCCAAAAGTTTCAAGTTTTCTTTTACAGTAGATTTAATGTAAGCTTGACTACGTAAAGTAGAATTTACTTTGCTTTTGATATCGCAAAGTTTAGTAAAGAGGGACTAAGCTACTTATTACAAAATTCAATTTTCAAATGAAGTTTGCCCAATTAATAATACTATGAACGCGAACATCTTTGTTCCGCTTCGCAAAAAATCTATCTGCACTTCACATAAGTTTTGTCATGTCATACTGGAGTTCTGCCAAAACACATAAAAGATTGTGTGTTTATGTTTGTCGTAAACCTGACCTATGAAACGTTACATTAGGGAACCAATCCTTTCAGTAGGTTTGGCTCCGAATAATAAGTAGATAAAGATTGGCACAGATTTTCCAAATAAATGTACCATTTCCCGGGTTTTCTCGAGGGATAAATAAACTAGTTTGAGTCCTGTATCCAAAGGTTGACAAGGTCAGATGGCGATCATGTAGATCGAATTACGAAAAGATACGTGATAGTTTGAGTTACGTAATATCACGACTGTGTCGACGAAATGATAGGAGGGAGAAATCAGAGGAGATAGAACTGTGGCTACATTTTGCTAGAACTATGTTCTAAAGGGTATAAAAAACCTCTTAACGAAGCCGAAAGGCACTTGATCTCCCCGTCATTGCAGTTCGTTTTTGGTGAGACTTGGTTATTCGTGGATTATTAAAAAGGCAATGTAAGATATGCACATAGAAATTTATACTTTGCGCTTGCAAACCTCTTCTTAATATTTTTTTTGTTTGACATCATACCTGGGAACTTTCCAGTTACGTAGATGTTGGGGGTCACAGTTACAACTTTTTGATAAGTATTTTTTTTAATACAAGTTTTTAATGTTAGGCTTTTTACTTTTAACACCTCCACGACCCCCTTACTATTCAATCCATCCACCAGCACAATGTTTTGAGTGCGTTACATTGAGTTCTACCACAAAACATGATTTTTCACCCCCAAAAAAAGTCGTTTCCAAGCAATATTTTTTGCGTAAAGTAACTTAGTTTGATGTACAGAATGCTTGTTTGACGGCTTCGTGATGAGTCTGTTTACACCCTGTATAAATACCAGCCTATCTATAGTCCCACTGCAGGGCAAAGCTCTCTTCTTATACAGCGAAGGAATGGAAATTAACCATTATGCTGGCTCAAGCTGGCAATTCTGCTGGCAATTTCCCCATGTATTCCTTCACTAATGTCAGTCATGTCGAAGATAAACTTATGTTCTAAATACTTCAAGCGATGCAACCCAGATGGCGCTATTTTGTTAGGAAAAATTACTCTGTGGTCGATACTCTCCGCCATCTTAGCGAGACGATCTCTGATACTTTTTGATTTTTCCAAAAAGACGCAAAAATATATATTGTACCTACTCCGATAATTAAATTAAAGTTCATGTCAAGAAATTCGGCGTTTAATTGAAGAATCTAAGACATTTTGGTGACCCCGAGCAAAACAACACGCTTCCACCGCACGACGCCACGCTGGCCACGCAAGCGACGCGACCCCCGAGGCCGCCAACGGAGCCCGAGTTGAAAGCTGCGGTTTATTCGGCGCGACACGACGCGAGCAACGCGACCCCCGAGGCTGCCAGCGAAGCCCGAGTGCAGAAATTGTGGTTTCATCGGCGGGAACGACGCGACGCCACGCGGTCTACACGATCTCCGAGGCCGCCAACGCAGCCCGAGAGACAGCTGCGGTTTATTCGGCGCGACACTACGCGACCCCCGAGGCCGCCAGCAGAGCTCGAGTGCAGAAATCTTCGGTTTTATCGGCGGGAACGACGCAAAGCCACGCGGTCAACGCGACCCCCGAGGCTGCCAGCGGAGCGCGAGTGCAAAATCTACGGAGTTATCGGCGGGAGCGACGCGACGCGACGCAATCGAGCTTCCCCGAGGCCGTCAGCGGAGCCCGAGTGCAAAATCTACGGAGTTTTCGGCGGGATTGACGCGACGCGACGCGATCGAGCTCCCCCGAGGCCGTCATCGGAGCCCGAGTGGAAAATTGGGACGCCTACAAACGAATTGTACGACACGTGAGTGGGCTGGTGCATTCCCCCAATTTCCCTTCCTTTACCAGGTATATATTCTCCACTTACATTTCTAATCATGAGTGTATATTCGGATTGCGAGGATATCAAAGATTTGACCAAAAGAAGAGGCACTTTAAAATGTAAGTTAACTTTGTATAAAAAATTTGTCACAGCTTTGCCCTTACCTACTATTTCTGGTGAACAGCTCGTTCAACTAGAAATACGAACCCAGTCTATGACTGAGGTTTTCAAATCCTTTGAACAAATCCAAGATAAAATTGAGTTTTTATGCACTGATTTAGAGGAGCAAGAAAAAGAAAGAGAGTCATTCGAGACCTCTTATTTTGATTTGATATCTAAAGCTTCAAATACTATTCAAACAAATAAACCAGGAGTAGTTGATGCACCTAAAAATGACATTTCATCTGGTAATAATGATTGTGTAAAATTCCCCGAGATCTCTTTACCCAAATTTAGTGGGGATTTTAAAGACTGGCTTGAGTTTAAGGAAACATTTGATGCCTTAATTCACCAGAGTTCACTGAAACCAATTCAGAAATATAAATACCTAAAAAGTTGCTTACAGGATGGAGCCCTAGAAGTTGTTAACTCTCTTGAGTATTCCGCTGACAATTATGCTATTGCTTGGAAAGTACTATGTGAGCGGTATAGCAATCCAAATCTGCTTGCCACAAACCATATTAAATGTCTCTTTGATTTGAGTCCAATTGAGGACACAGCAAGCGCTCTCAGATCATTGATGGATAACATAACCCGTCACTTACGAGGTCTGCGTGCTTTAGAGGTTCCTAATGCCGATTGGGGACCTATTATTATTCATTTTATGTCTATGAGACTACCCCTTCACCTACAAGATAAGTGGGTAGAGCGAAATAACACAAGAGAACTGGCTTCTTTGCAGGTTTTCATTAATTTCATCCGTGCCCGAGCAGACTACAATGAAAGTTTGATGGCTAAGCGACCACCAGAGTCAAGCACTTCTAACAAGGCTTTGGTAACTACGACCTCCACCAACAACAACGGTAAAAGTAGTAAAAAACCTGCCAACCGAACGGTAAGCTGTCCACTTTGTAAAGATAAACATTATCTCAATCAATGTACCAAGTTTTTGGCTCTGGAGCCTTTGCAACGATTGCACACGGCTAAACGACTTAAGTTATGTACTAACTGCCTCAGTTCTAACCATGCAGTACCAAATTGCAAGGCTAGTGTTTGTAAACATTGTAAGGGTAAGCACCACTCCTTGCTTCACATCGAAAAACAGTTGCATGACACATCCACTGCTACTCCTACAACACTTTTAAACTCGCATACTGTTAAGTCATCCGAACAGGCTAGATCCAGGACAAATGCTGTCTCTAGCACCTCGCGACCAAGCGAACAAACTATACCTACTCAAAATACACACACAAATACAGTTGCTTCGAGACTGGTTTGTAACAAAGTTATTATTTTATCTACTGCCATAGTGCATGTTACCGATAGTGTAAACAAGCGACATACATTGCGCGTCTTGTTGGACTCTGGTTCACAATCCAATTTTATTACACAAAAAGCATATAAGCTTCTAAACATACCTAAACACAAAATAGATATGGAAGTAATTGGTTTCAATGAAAATTCTTCTAAAATCGATTATTATTGTGAGGTAACATTAAAATCAAAAAGTAAGAATTACTCTAATACAATAACCTGCTTAATAGTGCCCACTATTTGCAATTTACCAAAATATCATATTAATTTAAAATCTATGCATATTCCAGGTCATTACCAATTGGCTGATGAAAACTTCCATTTGGCTGGTGAGATAGATATGTTGCTGGGAGTTGAATTGTTTTACGAACTAATGTGCAGCGGTCGTCACAACTTGGGGGATGGCCTACCAATATTGCAAAAAACTAAATTAGGATGGGTTGTAGCTGGTTCATTTTCACCAAGCCCTAAACAAACTTTAAACCAGGTAAGGTGCAATTTTACTTTAAAATCTCAGTTGTGCAAATTTTGGGAAATCGAAGAGTGCACAGGAGATAATTTAGATCAAAGTTATCACGAGTTGTCAGATGATGAAACGCAATGCGAGAGGATATTCATGACTCACACCCGTACTTCTGATGGCAACTTCGTGGTTAATTTGCCACTTAAGGCGCCTACCATCTTGCTAGGCCAATCGAAAGGCATAGCGCTGCGTAGGTTCAAGCAACTCGAAAAAAGGTTCGATAGTGATGCACAGTACAAACAATTGTATTCAGATTTCATGAGGGACTTCGAAAAAAAGGGTCGCATGATACAATTAGATTCTAATTCTACCGAGCTTTGCAACTATTTACCTCACCATGCTGTGGTTAACCCTCAAAAGGTTTCCACACCCCTAAGGGTTGTTTTCAATGCCTCTATGCCTACTTCTACAGGTGTATCTCTCAATGATTTACAATATAAAGGTACAATTAAGCAGGAACAACTTATCAATATTTTACTACGATTTCGCATGCACAAGTTTGTGGTTAATGCCGATGTGGAAAAAATGTTTTGTAACATATACCTATCAGCACAGCAACGCCATCTACAATGTATTCTTTGGCGCTACGAATCAAGCCAAGACATACAAACCTATGCTTTATGCACTCTCAGCTTCGGGTTAAAGTCAGCTCCACACATCGCCACACGATGCTTATTGCAATTGTCGCATGAAACTCAGGTTTCTTTACTAACACAATCCACAGTTTCACCTGTAACTGCTGCAGCAGCCAACGTGATAGCATCTGACTTCTATTTGGATGATCTTATCACTGGTGGTGACGACATCGAGGAAGTGACCAAAATTGCCCTTGAGATTGATAGGATTTTGAAGGGGGCTAACTTTATACTCCGTAAATGGAAATCCAACTCATCAGAAATACAAGGTACATTTTCAAATAATAATACCAATACCCAAGAGTCCTGTCAACACTCACAACATACACAAACATCAAACACACGATTAGGTGATGATTCACACAAAATATTAGGACTAGAATGGTCTAGTCACACCGATAATTTAATGTTTTCAATTAAAACACAGTCAAAACAATACAAAGTAACAAAACGTAACATTTTATCTCAACTATCAAGTGTTTTTGACCCACTTGGTCTTGTAGGCCCAGTTCTAGTTGTTGCTAAGTGCCTAATTCAAAAGTTATGGCTAGACAAGGCTGAGTGGGATCAAAAATTACCTGATGACTTAAAACAGCAATGGGAATCATTTTATAATGATTTGCAGAAACTTAATACTATACACATACCAAGACACATTAGAATTCCAGATTTTCTAATAGTCGAATTACATGGATTTGCAGACACTTCAGTTATTGCATACGGTGCTGCCATCTATGTACGTTCCATGAACACACAAGGTAACTTCCAATGTCGTTTACTCATGGCAAAATCTAAAGTAGCTCCTATAAAACAGAGGACCATTCCACGATTGGAGTTGTGTGCAGCTCACCTCCTAGTAGAAATTATGGTCAAGGTAAAATCTGCTTTAAAATGTCAAATTAATGCTGTAAAATACTGGTCTGATTCAAGTATAGTCCTGGCTTGGATAAGAACAGAACCATATAAATTAAATTCTTTTGCAGCAAACCGAGTTGCAAAAATTCAAAAATTATCTGATGTAAATGACTGGAATTGGGTACCTTCTTCCGAAAATCCAGCCGATGTACTGTCGCGAGGTACAACTGCTGAAAAGCTTATTTCTTTTAAGCTTTGGTGGGAGGGTCCGTTGTGGCTCTGCCAAACTTCTGATCATTGGCCAAAATTCAATGATAGGAATGACAGTAATATAATACCAGAGCTCAAACATTCCCACAAAAACACTACACAATGTCACTTATCATACATACAACCTAGTCACTCCATAGTACAACAATTGGTATCTCAATGGTCAGATATTACAAAAATAGTACGTACCTTAGCATATCTACATAGATACATACACAACTGTAAACATATACATAATAAACATAGTGGCTGGCTTACAACAAACGAAATTAATAAATCCATGGAATCACTAGCTAAATGCGCTCAGATAGATTCTTTTCCTAAAGAGTATGAACTCTTACAAAACAAACAAGATTTACCAAAAAATTCAAAGCTTATTAGCTTAAATCCATTTTATGACAATGGGGTAATACGAGTAGGTGGTAGAATTGGCTTATCACAGTACAACTACAATAAAAAACACCCTATTGTATTACATAACGAACATACACTTACGAAATTAATAATAACTAAAGAACACCTACGGCTACTGCATGCGGGACCTCAGCTTTTACTTTCATGTATACGTGAACGCTTTTGGCCTATTAAAGGTAAGGTACTTGTCAATAGGGTTGTTAGGGAGTGTGTAAAATGCTTCAGAGCCAAACCTGATACTACTATACCTATTATGGGCAGCCTACCTGGTAGCAGAGTCAATCCAGCTCCGCCATTTAATACTGTAGGTCTGGATTATGCAGGTCCTTTTCTTTTACGCGATAGGAGAGGTCGTGGGTACAAAACCTATAAGTGCTATATAGGAATATTTGTATGTTTTGCTATTAAGGCAGTTCATTTTGAGTTAATTACAGGCTTACATACCGAGGCTTTTTTATCCGCGCTCAGACGATTCACTGCGAGGCGGGGTAAACCTAAAGAAATCGTAAGTGACAATGGTACTACATTTGTTGGTGCTAACAACGACTTGAGAGAGCTTTATGAGTTCATACAAAATTATACGGCAGATTTGACAACTTCTTGTTCCAACCAAGGTATAGATTGGAAATTCATTCCAGTATACACTCCACATATGGCAGGGCTAGCTGAAGCCGCTGTCAAGAGTTGTAAACTACACTTAAAACGGGTGTTAGGGCAAAGCTTACTTATTTACGAAGAATTCTCGACAATCCTAGTACAAGTGGAGTCTATCCTGAATTCCCGCCCCCTTTGTCCTCTACCTACTTCCGACAAACCCGATTCTATCCATGTCCTAACACCAGCCCACTTCCTCATCGGAAGACCTACAGTTTCGTTGCCAGTCTACGACTATGATGATGTCCCGGCCAACCGACTAAGCCACTACCAACAACTCCAACAGATACAGCAAGGATTCTGGAAGAGATGGTCTCGAGACTATATCGGCCTGCTGCAGGAGCGCACAAAATGGCGCAGCGCGAAGGGAGCTCGCCTTGCGGAAGGTACCCTCGTCGTGATCAAGGACGAGCGTCTGCCGCCCTGCCAATGGGCCCTCGCCAGGATCACCGCCGTGCACCCTGGACGCGACGGCATCGTGCGTGTGGCTACCTTAAGGACCAGCAAGGGAACGACTATCAAGCGTTCTTTTAATAACATCTGTCCATTACCAATTGAGGATAATTTTTAATTTTAAATTTTTTGTTTCTTTTCTATTTCTCGAAACCGTACAGTTAACTAAACTAGAGCTTATTTTGTTTTTTTCATTTGTGTTTAAACTCGACTTGCTAAAATTCATTTTTAACTTTGTATAATGTTTTCTTTTTCTACATTTGAAACAGTTTTAATTTTAAATTAAGTACCTAGATTAATTTCACTGTTTCAAGGCGGGAGTATGTTCTAAATACTTCAAGCGATGCAACCCAGATGGCGCTATTTTGTTAGGAAAAATTACTCTGTGGTCGATACTCTCCGCCATCTTAGCGAGACGATCTCTGATACTTTTTGATTTTTCCAAAAAGACGCAAAAATATATATTGTACCTACTCCGATAATTAAATTAAAGTTCATGTCAAGAAATTCGGCGTTTAATTGAAGAATCTAAGACAACTTAGAATATCTTCATCCACCTAGCCTTTTCCCAACTATGTTGGAGTCGGCTTCCAGTCTAACCAGATGCAGCTCAATACCAGTATTTTACATGGAGCGACTGCCTATCTGACCTCCACAACCCTGTTAGTACTGATTAATACGATACTCCTTGGTAAGACTGGTTGTCAGACTTTCTGGCCACAGATTTCCTGTAACGACTTTATCAAAAATCCAATTGACAGACAGAACCAACGGCTTAACATGCTTTCCGATGCACGGATGAAACTCGGTATGTAATGGGTGGTCACCCATCCACAGACCAACCAAGGCAAACGCGGCTTAAGTCACTTTGTTACTTTTCCGGATTTGAACGCACAGTCAGTTTCGTGGATGAGAGGCCACTCAGCGATAACGAACTTATTCGATCCAAGTTATTATAATTAGATAATATTTATATCCGACAAGTCTATGTTTTTTCACCATTTAATTGAAGCATTATGTTTAAAAAAATAAAGCTTAAAACATTTAGCAAAACTTTTTTCAAATTACAATAAAACCAAGAACAGATTCCCCACGAACACTAAATTAATTAAACTGTCGTGAGCTGTTTGGAAGTATAAAAGTCACGCCATGGCCTCGGTGTTGTTATTAGTTTTTATTTTCTTCTTATTTCTTACTAGCAACACTTCCTTTTCAAAGGACTTCAATTTCAAAGTCTTGGCGTAAGACGAAGTTAACCTACGTTGTTAAGTTAATATTGGTAAAAAAACCTCTAAGTTATATATTTTTTATATAAACTTGATTTTATTTGCGAAAGTACCTAACTCTGGTTGTCTGTTACCTTTTTTCGCCTTGTCGAATACCGTTTACGGTCCCGCGACGAGATTTTTATTTTCCGATAAGAAGTAATATTTTGCCAGTGTCTAGGAATATTTTCACTTCAGAATTTAGTTTTTAAAGGACCTTGAAACCTCTCTTATTTCTTAAAGTTGTTAGTACATAATAATTGGGTAGCAATTTCATTATCCTCTTATTTTCCCAGTACCTAATCAGTTTTAACAAGGACTAAGTGCGTGACCTTTTGGTTACTAAGATACCATGACCTTGCATCCGGCTCGATGGACGAAAGTAAAACATTGTAATTCTGTTTGTTGATGTATATGGTTAGATTTTAATTGAAACAAATATATTGCTTACTTGCACAAAAACTCATATATTTCCACTATTGATGACGTGTGTGTGGGTTTGAGAATAAAATTCTCTCTATAGATTGATACTCATTTACAAAATAATTTCACGATACGAAACCACTTCTAAGAATATCATGTGACTAAAATATTTTTTTCACAAATTCTTCTTTCTACTAAAAACACAATGTTCCTACTCCGTTTCTAAAACAGAACAACCTAAAGTAACTACACGTGCAACTCAGTCAGCGTAACGCCCCGTCCACGACCTCACGCGGTGCAATTTGCGAGGCGTCTTGCGCTAAGTGGCGCGCGGGAGTTGTATTTCGTTCCTTCGCGTAAATACCACAAGTCGTTGTGACTCGTGCCTCTGAGCAATTTCTCTGCTGTCTCCGCACTGGCTGTCCCAACACATGTGTCTCTGGCGCGTAGCTCGTGGCCAAGCAATAAATCTATACCTATAAGTATAATGTAACCCTAACAATTTCCTTTGTTCTATTTCACGGTACATTAATCCGATATTTTCTCAGTAACATATCAAGACGAAATCGTGGGAGAATACCCATCCATCTCCTTACGTACTTACATTCCGACATGTGATTTATAGCAAGAATGTATATTTTTACTCGATCACTGCCGGAAACTGAAGTGTGTCTCGTATATGTATAATAAATCGTTTCCGGTGACAGTTCATAGGGTGATATTTATTAAGAGGGGTATATATTATAAAATCGGGGTTTACAAGATAAAATCGACTTCTCCTATTGTTGAAGTCCGTTAAAATGTAGCTCAAGTTACCCAGGCCATAATAACAAATCGATTGACACCATATTCATCAATATCGGATGAACAGCTCAGGCGTTAAGGAGGAACATACGTAAATACAAACATACATACTCGTACATACATAGACTGCTAAATTCATAACTCTTCCTTTTAGCTTCGCTGTAGTCGGGTAAAAATAAAGATGGACGATGACAGCTTCAAATAAACGGTAGATAAATTCATTTGTAGTCTCGAATATATCATATTTTATGGAAGGTTTTAAGTAAGTATACAGGGTGTAAAAGACCTCATCACGAAGCCGTCAACCAAGCATTCTGTACATCAAACTAAGTAACTTTACGCAAATATTATTGCTGGGAAACGACTTTCTTTTTGGGTGAAAAATCATGTTTTGTGGTAGAACTTAATGTAACGCGCTCAAAATATTGTGCTGATTGAATAGTATGGGGGTCGTGTAGGTCTTTAAAGTAAAAATCTTATATTGAAAACTTGAATTAATTAAAAAAAAGACTTTTCAAAAAGTTTGAACTTTGACCCCCAATATCTCCGTAACTAGAAGGTTCCCAGGAATGGTGTAGAACAAAAAAAATGATCGCAATGACGAGGAGAACAAGTGGCTTTTGGTGGAACTTTTGGCTTCGTTAAGAGGTGTTTTACACCCTTTAATGTCCTGAGTCATTGTTTCCATGAGGTTTTATATGTTACCAGACGATATGTTGTTGTATGTTGAACAAGGGAGTGGTCAAAGGTTTTCTCCAGGCCTAAGAGTTTGTGTGGGTTGTCTTGTATCCGGGGAAAAGTAGGGGGAAGGGGGATGGAAAAAAATAGAAAATGAACACACAAATATAAAAAAAATGCACACACAGCTCGACGATACAATTCATAAGTTACATAGTTTTCACTTCCATCGGCAGTCCACAAAGACTACCCCTCATGTTTTTTTTAGCGAACAATCGCGTGAAACCCATTTATTTATTTATTTATTTATTACAAGGCTTCTCAACAATGAGTACACTGTTACATTATAATTTGTACAATTCAAACTAAATTCTAAGCGCCTCATCACTTACAGAAAAGCACAGCATGCACTACATTATGCGCAGATAAATATACAATTAAATCCATCGGTACAAGGTACCATCGGTACAAGGTTGCGCATATGTACGGGAAAAGGCAATGTACGGGAAACTAATCAATTTTTTAAATAAAAACAGCATACTTACTGAGAACCAATTTGGTTTTAGGAAGAATAGTTCAACATCACTTGCTTGTTTTACTTTGGTCAAACTGATATCTGAAGCCCTCAATAACAAAATGTCTGTTTATCAGTATTTTTAGATATGAGCAAAGCATTTGATTTTGTCCCACACGATCGATTACTTAGTGTATTGTCCTGCCTTTTGGATTATTTTACGGCTCACCAACACCACAACACGCATACAATCGCACTACACAACTACCCCGCTTAACTGCCGGAGCACGACTGACGCGTGACGTAGGCGCATGAGACAACCAACACTTTAGTCAATACACTACATCCCTTTTTTGTTTTGATTATTTTTTTTTTATTAATTATCTATTTATTAGTAAATCTAAATTATAAGACGTTTTTATGTATGTAATGAGGTTTTCATCAAGTGTGATTATAAATTTGTTTTCTAAATTAATCAAATATAATTGATGTATTATTAAAGGTAAATCAAAACTTAACATTATTTAGGTGGAGTAAGGTTAGGTTTCAACGTCCATTTTTCTTCGTCGTTGATTTCATTTCGATTTTGGCACACACTCCATTCTCCTTGATTTTTTTCAAATGCACTACATTCCTTCTAGGAATTTGACCAGTCTCATCATTTCGAACCGTGATATCTCCTCCTTTCTTATTTTCAACTGTGTGTGTTTCTGGATTGTACTCCAAGCTTAATTTATTTTCTCTATTCATGTTTTTGATATACACTTTATCTCCTGGTGTTAAGTCACATTCTTCAGCCTTCCGTTTCCTATCTCCATTTTCCTTTCCTTTTTCTTTTCTTTCTTGATCCCTATCCTTAACCTCAGTATCCTGTGATATACTCTCCTTTGTACCACTAACCATAGGTAATTTATCTCTAAATTTTCTATTGAAGAAAAGTTCTGATGGGGTTCTTTCGGTCACAGAATGTGGTGTGCTATTGTACATAGTTTAATAGTCTAGCAAACTCTCCTACCAGTCTTTCTGACTCAACACTACTCGGACCGGGAATTATAACCTATATTATATGATTTTTTCCTAATGACTCCAGTTTTTTTTTTTTTTGTTTTTTTTTATTATTATTTTTCCGCCATTACGCATAAAGAATCTGTTTTTTTTTTTTTGTACAAGGAATATAATTTAAGGTATAGAAGTATGAATATTGTTTTACTCCCTTTACATGACGTTCACACAACCGGTCATAGAGATGTACAACTTGTATAAGTCTTTTTAAATCTCTTTGGAGATGCATGGCATGTTATAGAAACTGTTTTGATAAATCGACTAACCAGTCATTCCAACAGTTTCTTTTTACAATAAATACCTATGATGTTTGCTGCAAAATCATTTACCAAATTATTTATTACAACTTATTTACTACAATAATTATTTTCGATTTTATAAAATTACTCCGAAACTCCGATTTTATTAGAAGAACTCTTGTAGGGGTTAATACGATAACTGTCGACTATAAATAAAGTTTGATTTTGACGCAGCATGGTACGGGATTCCATATATCCATGAGCATTCTCCTTCATACAACATGAGATATACTGAGAGAATTTCTCTTACCTCTTTGACTTTTAGCAATATTATATTATATCTTCAATTTTTTGTGGTCGGTAATCAAATTGCATCATAAAGTAAAGATGTTTAAATGATTGATAGCCCAGACAAGAGCAAAACTTCTTCCTACTCTATCAGGCTATATCTTTGTATACAATCTGATATTTACATCTATATCAATACTGTAAAGCTGAAGAGATTGTTTTATATACGCCCAGTCTCTCTGGGCCTATCCTTCTGCAGCGAGGCGTGAGACAGGGAGACGTCACATCCCCGAAACTACTCACCACCGCACCGGATGACGTCCCGAAGGTTCCGGACCGGAGAGGGCCAGGCACCAACGCCAACGGCGAGCACATCACCCACCCTCGGCACGCCGGCAATACAGCGGCCACGGCTAAGATCCTGCAGGACCCCAGCACAACGCTCGATGACCTCAGCAGAGCTTCCGAAAGAGTAGGTCCCAAAATGAACATGGACAAAACCAAGGTCACATTAAACGCCCTTGTAACACCCACTCCCATCAAGATTGGAGACGCCACACTTTACTTTATATTACGTGTACCCGGGATAAACGGTCCAGCCAGGCAGGTTCAATTTCGAGAAAGAGGCCAACCGTCGAATCCGACTCGGCCGGGCAGCCCTCGGGAAGCCGCGCGGCATCCCCACGTCCAACCCACCGCAGCGTCACAAAACGAAGTCCACGACCAGTGTATGTTGTCAGTGATTAGATCTTCTTTTTCTTCGTCGTCACACTTTTTTGCAGAGTGGTCGTGATCGTCACATCAGGGGTGGTGGCAAGCTTCACAACCCGTCGCCATCCCTCCCGTACTATGGCTTTTCTTGTGCACTCGTGGAGTGGACCATTGAGTGCAGTTTTGACTTGACTGAAAAACTAAAGCCCTGATAAGTCTCACTTTAGTGGCCTTTGTGATGTTTCTGCTTCTCCATATTTTTCCAAGCCGATCGATGGAGGATCTGGTAATAGCCATGCGCCGTTTGATGCGCCGTGAAGGTTGCGGGGATCCGCTGGATAAGAGTCGCACGGGACCGGCCAATGGGGTGACACCCGGGGGAGGCCCACGTCCAGCAGTGGACGTCTCTCGGCTGAAATGACGATAGTGATGATGATGATAATTGGGATTCATTCTTCTCCAATCTGATGCCCAATACTTCCAATTTAATGGTTGCTCATTGCTTCCAATTTAACAGATGCCCAATGCTTCCAATTTAATGGATGCCCTTAACCTACCACGCGAAAACAGTGCATGGTAAGTGTCACATGTCTTTTGAAGTATTTGTTCTAGGACATGCCGGTTTCCTCAATACGTTTTCCTTCACCTTGTCAATTTAATGACCAGTAGATACAATCTACTGCGGTTCTGTCAATTTAATGACCAGTAGATACAATCTACTGCGATTACTGTCAATTTAATGACTAGTAGATACAATCTACTGTAATTACTGTCAATTTAATGACTAGCAGATACAATCTACTGCAGTTACTTTCAATTTAATGACCAGTAGATACAATCTACTGCGGTTACTGTCAATTTAATGACCGGTAGATACAATCTACTGCGGTTACTGTCAATTTAATGACCAGTAGATACAATCTACTGCGATTACTGTCAATTTAATGACTAGTAGATACAATCTACTGTAATTACTGTCAATTAAATGACTAGCAGATACAATCTACTGCAGTTACTTTCAATTTAATGACCAGTAGATACAATCTACTGCGGTTACTGTCAATTTAATGACCGGTAGATACAATCTACTGCGTTTACTGTCACTTTAATGACCAGTAGGTATATCCTACTGCTATCACTGTCATTCTCTGATGACTTTTCAATTTAATGACCAGCAGGTAGGTATACTCTACTGCTATCACTGTTATTTCACAACTGTCAATTGAATGACCTTCAACCACCGTCGTCCTTTGACGACTTGTCAATTTAATGACCAGTAGATACAATCTACTGCGGTTACTGTCAATTTAATGACCAGTAGATATATTCTACTGCAATAACTGTCATCCTTTGATGACTTGTCAATTTAATGACCAGTAGATATATTCTACTGCAATAACGGTCATCCTTTGATGACTTGTCAATTTAATGACCAGTAGATATTCTACTGCAATAACCGTCATCCTTTGATGACTTGTCAATTTAATGACCAGTAGATATTCTACTGCAATAACCGTCATCCTTTGATGACTTGTCAATTTAATGACCAGTAGATATATTCTACTGCAATAACTGTCATCCTTTGATGACTTGTCAATTTAATGACCAGTAGATATATTCTACTGCAATAACCGTCATCCTTTGATGACTTGTCAATTTAATGACCAGTAGATATATTCTACTGCAATAACTGTCATCCTTTGATGACTTGTCAATTTAATGACCAGTAGGTATACTCTACTAACAAAAAGCGTCCACTGGTGATGAGTGGAATAATAACACAAAATGCCTGTCTGGTTTCGAACCCACGACATATGTCGGACAAGGCCATCAACGCTCTTTAATAAAACACAGTCACGTACGATTTACAATTTCATGTAGGTTCGCACTACCTGACACAAACAATCACGTACGATTTACAATTACAACTACTACTAGTGCACAACTGTCAATTGAATGACCAGTAGGAATGTTCTACTGCTTTTGGTTTCTATTTAGCTAATGACTGTGTTATTTACTTTACATTTCTCACTTTTATCACGTCAGTTTTATTACCAAAAAAAGCTGTTGAGGATATAATTCCCCTGAATATTGTCAAAAAGTGTCAATTAAATGACCAGCTATGCTGCTTCCATAATATAAATTTAATGATCAGTATAAACTGTTTACACTGCATAAAAAAAACTAAAACATAACTTTGCTATTTCAGGCACTACGCCAGCTTACTTGCTTCATTATGTTTTGAAATTATCCAAAGTAACCACTATTAAACACCTCTGCCTATCTCTTAAATATAAGAGAAATAAAGGCGTGATATTGATTTGATCATGATTTTTGTTAAAAATAGCAGAATCACGTACACACACATCACACATATCACTGGGTGAGTTTTATAAGCGTGATTGTGATTATTTGCACTCCAAATTACATCCACATAAATACTTTGCTTGTATTATAAAAACTATAAACCTCAGTAACACGTTGTCTCTCTCGTATCAATTTAATGATCGGATTACTTTTATCCGCTATATTTTTAATACTTAGTTGTTTATATCAACAAATGTTTCAATTTGATGATCAGATTTTAATCTGCTTAGTGTAGGTACCGTATAAACTTATTAGGTACTATTTTTATTCAATTAGGTAATATCAATTTAATGATCAGAGTTTAATCTGCTTAGTGTATGTACCTCACGTACTTATTAGGTTCTATTTTTATTTAATTAGGTAATATCAATTTAATGATCAGAGTTTAATCTGCTTAGTGTAAGTAAACACTTGTATCTCACATTACATAGTCACACTACCTTGTATGCACACTACCTTGTATCTCACATTACATAGTCACATTACATAGTGTCATTAGTCACACACAGTTTTGCATTAATTTAGTGAAGCAGATCAATTCTAATCTGCGTGAGTTAGGTAGGTACCGACTTAATGGTCAACGGTTTTATTGTAACTCTTGCTATTTACCTGGATAGGTAACTAAACACAAGCAAAATTATCCTTACAACCAAAACAATTACTTGTACCTACTCTCCATAATTAAGCAGGATAGGTATAATTGAATAAAGGTAGGTAGTCAATCTAAATATGTTTTTCACTTAATTTCCTAAAGGTTTGTTGTTTACTAAACCAAAACTATGATTATACACTTGAAGTAGGTATATAAATATTGTTGTTATTATCCAATTACCTATCATTGTATAATACTAGCAAAATGTTGGTAAAATGTTCGACAGTCGTTATATAAGCCGAGATGCAACTGTATTGGTATCAATAACTTATATATTATAACAATCGGTTCGTAATAATGACGTAACTTGTTTACTTCATTTTATCACATGACTATCTTTCCATCTTTTTTTTTCTTTAAATGGTTGTTATTATTGTGTACTCACTTTTGTCCTCGTCGCCACATGTATTGTCCTGCCTTTTGGATTATTTTACGGCTCACCAACACCACAACACGCATACAATCGCACTACACAACTACCCCGCTTAACTGCCGGAGCACGACTGACGCGTGACGTAGGCGCATGAGACAACCAACACTTTAGTCAATACACTACACTTAGTAAAATGGAGAAAACGGCATAAGAGGCAAGGCATATGACTGGCTTGAAAGTTATTTATCGAATCGCCAGCAAAGGACAGTAGTATCAAAAATTGACAAAAACACAAAAAAAACATACAGTTCCGAGCTAAAAATAAATAGTTGTGGTGTTCCTCAGGGAAGCGTATTAGGGCCTCCATTATTTATAATTTATATAAATGACCTTTGTAAGAACCTAAAACATAATTGTACACTATTTGCTGATGACACTACTCTCACGATAAAATGTTCAAATAGGAATGAACTAGAAACCGACACTAACAATGAAATACTAAAAGCAATAAAATGGCTGGAATCTAATAATTTACGTGTAAACATTGAAAAGACTAAGTTAGTACAATTTCAAACATATAATTATTTGGTAAAACCACCTCAAATACGCTACAATAATTCAATTTTGGAACCCGTACCTTCAACATTATTCTTGGGAATAGTTATTGACGAAAAATTAAATTGGAAAGAACATGTAGAAAAAGTCTGCACTCGACTCGACAAATTTGTGTTTGCTCTTCGAAAATTGAGACGAATAGCCAGCAAAGAAATAGCCCTCAATGCTTATCATGGCTATATTGCATCAGTACTGTGTTATGGCCTCGTAATATGGGGAAATTCAGTAGATGTGAATAGAGCATTCATTGCACAAAAAAAATGTGTCAGAGCTGTGTATGGTGCAGAATATTTAGACCATTGCAAGCCATTATTTAAAGAGCTAAAAATTCTTCCACTTCCTTGCCTATATATTTTTGAGATTTGTATGTTTGTTAAAAGGTATTCACACATGTTTCCGTTATATGAACACATTTCTAAAAGAGTGAAAAGCAGAAGCCCAAATAAATTACTTGTACCTAGCCAGAGACTACATTTATATAGCAGGAATTCCAATTGCATGGCGATTAAAATATTTAATAAATTACCCCCACGTATCAGAGTGCTGCCCACTAATAAATTCAGGAAAGCAATATTTACCTGGCTTTTAGACAACTGCTTTTATTCGGTTAATGAATTTTTAAATTATAAATTTTGATATTATTTTTGTCACCCATTGTCTCGTATTGTTGTTTTCTTTTTATTTTTTATTCTAAATCATTTGACATTCATTGTATAGCTAGTAATTTTTGACATTTCATTTATAAATAAAAATTGTGTTTTTATAACTTGACATTGTATAAAAAAAACCAATTTCATGTCAACTAATAAAATGTATGTTAATGGGGACTTTGCATTGTTACGACATAGAGCTTTGTAAGTTGATTTTAATATTTCTACACCGGCAACGGTAGTATATGTGAAACTGTCTAATATTAAGATCCTAATGTACCATATGCTCAGAAATAAACAAATCTTATCTTATCTTATCTTACCCCCCAACGCTCTGCAGAACTGCAGTAGCGAGTAGTCTGCGTAACACTGGTCAGTTTCCCCTACTCGTCAGTTTATTTAATTCGACAGTTTTATTCAATTTGTTAGTCTAAGATCTAAAGTAGTCGATAGGAAATGCATAGGTAGATTAAAAAAAAAGACAAAAATGTATGTGTGTTAGTGAATCATCTTGAACTTCGACAGTTAATTATTTCGACACGGTCTCAATTTCGAAAAACAATTGTTCGACTCTCATTGTCAACTTTCAATCAGCAAAACTTGTCAACGAAACTGTCGAAATAAATAAGCTGACGAGTGATAAAAGTCTCAACAACATTCTGATGGCATTATTATACTGGACGCGCCGGACATCTAGCGATTATTTGGTATAATTAACCCATAGATTACCCTTGTACAGACTGTGGCAGTAGGTTTACCTACACTTTACCAATACCTAATAAATGACCTATCTAAAAATAAACGTAAAAACCGAAGGTAACCTAACGACCACTACCTACACCATTTTTTATTTGTTTCGAACAATATAGAATTAGATTGTAATCCTATGTCATTATGAACGTGTAATAAATTACATTTTATTATTACCTATTTTTAGATATATTTGTATACTACAAACAAATGTAATAATGTACATACATAGTAGTTTGTAACAATATCCTAATTAAAAAGAGTGGAGTGTCTTGCTCGTTCATCTCCACAGAGATCTACGCTAAGGAATGGGCAACTACAGTACTATATATGGTATAATTTGATAAAACTCGAAAGAACTACTCTAACGTTAATAAAACCCGTTATGATACTTGAATTGCACTATGCTGTATCTAGAGCCAGACGTTTCGTGAAAAGTCTGGCTCTAGATACAGCAGTACAGTAGTAAGTAGATTATACCAACTTAGCTTATTGGTTCATAAAAAACTTAGCCGGTGTAACTAGCTTTCTAGAAGAACATGTTACACGGTCGATTTCATGTCAAAAGTGTTATACACACTCAGAAAAATGAGAAAATAGAGTAATTGGCACTGCTGAAGGTGCTTGTCCGGACAGAGCTCTATAACACACTTGGAATATCTTGAATTTCTCGAAATCTTCTTGTCAGTCCATTGTTACAAAAATTGAAAGCTTCTAATAAGTACCTATAGTCTGGTAAATGAGTGCTCAAAAGGGGTGTGTGGTTGGAAAAGTCGAAAGCAGAAAATCTGACTTATGAACTTCGTTTGGACTAGTTAGAAGATAAACATATTAAAAGTCCTGACCCCTCCGAGGTGAGCCCGAGGGGGGGGGGGCAAAGAAGGTCCCGTTTTTTGGTTTTTTGCTTATATCTCGACAACGATGCGTCGTATAAAATTTTGTTGTACCACATAATAAAACCTCATAAAATTCTCTACAACTTTGTTTGTCACACTTTTTATCTATCGCCAAGATTAAAAAAAAAAAAAAAAAAAATTGCCAAGTTGTAGAGAATTTTATCAGATTTCATTGTGTAGTACAACAAGTATTCGTGCGACACACCGTTTTCGAGATATAAACCAAAAACAAGGAACGGGACAGATTGTAGGACAATTTTTTAAAAATTGTTCGTTTTTCGGAGCTCATACCAATTCAACGATAAGAGATAGATAAAAAATTTGAAAAGCAAAGTTGAAGAAAATTT
The DNA here is from genome assembly GCA_905147715.2 of Xestia xanthographa. NCBI lineage: Eukaryota > Metazoa > Arthropoda > Insecta > Lepidoptera > Noctuidae > Xestia > Xestia xanthographa. Next base: position 3,197,519 of record LR990661.1, on the reverse strand, counting down.
TATGAGGTTTTATTATGTCGTACAACAAAATTTTATACGACGCATCGTTTTCGAGATATAAGCAAAAAACCAAAAAACGGGACCTTCTTTCCCCCCCCCCCCCCCTCGGGCTCACCTCGGAGGGGTCAGGACTTTTAATATGTTTATCTTCTAACTAGTCCAAACAAAGTTCATAAGTCACATTTTCTGCTTTCAACTTTTCCAACCACAATCATTCATTTACCAGACTACTACCAGTACTGTGAGGTTCCAGTGTACGAGCTGGTACCCTACTTTATTTAAATAAAAGGCCTTTAGATGGTTGAACATAGATAACTGCTACTGCTGCTGCTAGAACATAGATAATATAGATAACTGACGACCTGACTGGCGCAGCAGTAGTGAGGCTGCCTTACGTACTTAGGGTCCCGGGTTCGAATCCCGGTAGGAGCAAATGTTTGGGCATTTGTTTCCGAGTCATGGATGTTTATATGTGTATTATGTAGGTATGTATTTACAAACAAAAAAAAGTATCTATGTAGTATATCAACTATCTGGTGTCCACGACACAAACCTCGTTGCTTAGTGTGGCACTAGATGGCGCTGTGTGTAATGTTCAGCAATATTTATTTATAACTAGCTGACCCGCGCAACTTCGTCTGCGTCACATGAGAGAGAGAGGGTTAGAGAGAGTGGAGTCAACCTTGAAAGATAGACATAATGCTATCGCGGTTTTTTTAGAACGCTTTAAAACGAACAATTCCCTAATACATGATTGTTGCGCAACTTTAACCGTTTATGCAGCGCCCGCAAAGGAAGCTCTCGAAAGAAATAAATTTTCCTTGTTTTTGCAACATTTATCATTGATGCTCCGCTCCTTTTAATTATAGCGTGATGTTAGATAACCTATAGCCATCCTCGATAACTATTCAACACTAAAAGTTTTCCTGTAATTAGCGCGTTCAACCAACCAAAATCTCTTTAGCTTTATAATATTAGTAGATATATACCTACGTAGATCCAAGTGGGTAACAATTTAATTTCTTCGATATATTTCCATTAATCGCTAAAATAATCTACTTATGTTTTTCCAAGAAAGGGCTTACCTCGACAGCCTTTTTTTTTCGGATGGGAAATCATCAAATGACTCCTCCCGCTCTGGGCGGACCAGGAGGCAGTGTCATACTTTTACTGACTAAACCCATACATGTTCCTTCATCGCCCTTTGTGTTCCGGGGCCACGGTATCTCTTTAGAACAGTCCCGCAACCCCGGCAGGCATCGGCATGACGACAGGCCGTGTCGACGGCGCGTTCGTGTTCCACGCGCGCCTAAAAGAGAGTCAGCAAAAAGGAAGGGCCGATCCGCAAGGACCGATGTCTGCCGGGGTTGCGGGACTGTTCGAAAGAGATACCGTGGCCCCGGAACAAAAGGGCGATGAAGGAACATGGCTGGGTTTTAGTCAGTAAAAGTCTGACACTCCCTCCTGCTCCGCCCAGAGCAGGAGGAGTCATTTGATGATTTCCCATCCGAAAAAAATAACGAAAAATAGGCAACTGACACGGGCGAGGGTCATTCAATTCAGAAAATGGAGTGAAATAAACAACGCCGTCTATCGACCAAAATGTTAAACTGCTAAAGTATATTACCTATGCTATAATTTTTTTTTAAAGCTGGTCAGTCGATTTAAAAGTTTTGACTGTGGTGAGCACATTTTTAGTCATTGGTATCATTTTAGTTCAACAGATGTCGCTGCATGTATGTATCTTACATTTGATGATTAGTTCTTCTTGAAAACTTTAAGTTCATATATCTTTTGATAGAATTAACCGATTTCAATGAAACAAACACTAAATCATACCCCAAGTTACACACAATTTTTATGTATAAACATTGTCAGCATTGAATTCGTAGATTTTACGTGATGTGCGCACAAACAAACAGACAAACAGACAAAAATTTCAAAAATGATGGAAATGGGTTCTGTTACTTATCTTTTCACACGCTGGCTATTTTTTGTTTCAATTTCTTCAATGTACAAAAATGACTTTTCTACAGATTTATTATATGTATAGATTATTGGGAAGAAATCATATTTTTACATGTTACATTTTTACGGACAACTAGATTAAAGAGTAGAATACTCGTACTTATACCAAATGGAACTAGGCGCTGAAACTTTTCTTATTCTTAACAGAAGTTTTAGTGTTTATCTCTTTTTTATTTATAACGTGCCTGATATTATTCTTAACCAACTCAATTTTATCCCTGACTTTGATAATCATTTTTAAAATATCACTGTTACAAGCCCTGTGCCTGATAGGATTTAACATCGGAAAGTTTTAAGGAAATTAATGCCCTTCCAACCCTAAAATTAGCAACTCTATTTGTGGTGGTTCAAACTTCGTTTGAAATACTGTTAGAATAAAGTTCTAATCAGCTTGCACTACAAAGCGGTTGTTACGTCAGTCACTGCGGCCGAATAGTGCGAAATGAGTGTTTTTTTTTGCGATTTACAAAAGATCTAATTTGAAGTGCTTTTTGAATACCAGCGGTTTATTGTTCGATTTGGAAGTAATTTGGATTTTTTTCTATCGAGAATAGTTTATGGAATCGTGTTTTCGTCACACATAGGACTTAGCATTAATCCTCAACTTTACCATATATTTATTTCAAAATTAATGCTGCAGTATTTTAGGCGTAACGGAGGATCATGCTTAGCCATTTGAGGGATATATAGCCCTTGAGGGGATGAATTTTCAGATTTTTTATCACATTTCGAAAGCAATACCAACTCTCGCAAATTCCGTATGCTGTACTTGATACTCATAAGCTATCTGTCGATAATGGATCTGCCATTAACAGCTAAGCACACTGAGCGTTCGCATTGCCATAATTTACACGTATTATGTAGACGCCAGACGGATTATATTCGGATTACATAACATGTATGTAGTGCTTCAGACTTAACCATAACCTACGATTATTTAAACGTTCTAAATTTAGAACAAGATTTTGCCCTAGTTTCTGATTTCAAAATGTAGTTGAGAATTTGTCAGACTTTAGCATGATTACCTAACGTAATTCCTTCAATGTAGCCCGAAAAAATCCAAAATTAATTATTTCTTATGTGGATAGTGCTTAACCTGGTATCGGAGTTTTTATGCCGGCTATGGGCCTATGATATTTTATCTGTTACATCACTCATTTGTAATCAAGTAGTACTTGTGTGTCAGTTACCGGTTGTTCTCAATATTATCAATAGATTATTTAAGGGGTCTTTGAATATTGTTACGTCGTACTCGTACCTACAATTACAAGTAGGTAGGTAGATATTAGTAGGTAGGTACGTAGGACGAGTCTCGAATGATGTAGGTATAGGAATTGTCATTGTAATTTTGACCGTACGCCGAGGGCATAAAGTTCCTATTTCATTATTTTGTATAAGTTGTGAAGGGACAACAACCGAGTATGTAATTGTGTAGAATACCTACTTCGAGTAACTCGTGGATTTTACTAAAAGGGTTGGTCACCATATAAATAGCGGACATGTTTGCGGGAGCAGCAGTCTTATTTTGGCTGGAGTACGAAGCAAATCGAAGTGAACTAGTAAGTGCGATATCTAAGTGAATAGTGATCAGTAGTGTATTAGTGAATGAGTTTTAAGTGTTTAGTGATTATTAAAGTTATTCAGTAGTTTAATCGGTAGTAATTAATTTATCCCATACCCAGCTCGTAACAATATAATTATTCTTCTTTACCGTGTGGTTACTGACCTGGTGTCAGAGTTTTAATGCCGCTTACGGGCATCTGACTTGGCTTTACATGCCATCCACAAATATCTCTCAGGCATGCTGATTTGATTTCCTCACGATGTTTTCCTTCACCGGAGCTAGTGATAGTACAATACGCACATGAATCCGAAAAATCAGATGTGCGTGTCTTGTGTTGGCTTTAAAAATATTATAGGCTTTCATAATATCACGGGTTATTACAAATATTATAGCCGACTTATTTTAGATTTAATATTTGATTACACGGCGGACTTCCGGTAGAAAATAAATATTAATTCTATTTCCGTTTTTATAAAGGAAGTCTGTAGTTTTGTATAAAATTATTTAGAAAATAGTTCCGGTAGTGACGTAAATTGGGCTCCCCACTTGGAGCGCCCCGCTTTGAAATGTCTTTGTTCGATTCAGTTTAAAAAGAGATATAACGATGTTTAGAGTTAGTTGATTTTTATAAAATAAAGTGCTAAGTCGTTACGCTGCTTGTTTTCTTCCTTGAGACCACACTGGTAATCTTATACTTGGGTTCGAACTTGAGACATATGACTTGGCAGGCCGACGTCGACGGTCGGACCACTAGGTTATCACCACTACTATTAAAAAGCCCGCCATAGAAGATAGGTTATGCATGCGAAGTTTTATCTACACAGTCAAGCTGTGCAGTCGTGCATAAACGTATATAAGAGAAAATGATACAGCTATCCTTCGAATGTTCTGCACATTTAAAACTGTCGCGCATAACCTAGCGTGTATGACTAACTTAAGAGGGCGCATTCAGTAAGTTTGCAACCTCGTAAAAAATCTGTCAAATATTTACTTATTTCAATTTATTTCGCAATATTACTGTACGGCAATGAAAATATGGCTAACTAGAGAACTAAAATATTGATTAAAAATGTAATAATTAATATCGTAACACGGAATAATCAGTTTTAGATAAAAAAAAAACTATTTGGAAATGCTTTTTCTACACCTAAAACGGTTACAACATCAAATTCAGTGTTTTAATTGGAATTCACTATTAATAATCTTGTTCACTAGTTAGCCATATTTCTTATTTCTATACAGTAATATTACCAAATTAATTAATATTGGTAAATATTTGACAGCTATTTGCGACGTTGCCAACTTTTGGAATACGCTCTCTTAACGTTTGATAAGTTCACAATTTCTAGTTCTCAATTCAAAACAGGGACTTAGTTCATTTGTTTTATGTGCGCTCAAAACGAAATATCAATTTACATGAAAATACTAAATTGAGAATTCTCTACCGAAACAAATGATGAAGGGCTGGGAAACCTATTGTATTACTCTCCAAAATTATATTAATACTCAGGTATTTTTATTCTAACCTTTGTGACGACAAACTTCCATTCATCAGTGAAGCTAAAAATACTTCACTCAATACAATTTGTTGATGAAAATCTACATTTGTATTGAGTGATGTAGGTATATTTAGCTGTTTCATTATAGTACGGGAGGTACCGTTAATCTGTGGAAGTCTTTTTATGGCGGCTGAAAATCATATCAAACAATAGTTTAACGAAGTGGGGCAATCCAAAGTTACAGTAAGTCAGGTGATAAGTCGGGTTTAAGGTGACCCCAATAATCGTCCTATATGGTTTGAGCTCGGTATAAAATTGTTTTATTTTTTATCATTTTAATGTGAAACAGCCGGAAACAGCTATAGGCGCGGGTATAAAACAAATGAATAGTGTCGCAAGTGTCGCAACGCTTTTGCCGTGGCGATTGTCGGCCGGCCCAAATAATCCCGAACATTAACGACCTGTTGGAGCAGCATATGATCTACATATTTGACAAGCTTTATAACAAGTCAGGTGGTCTAGGGGCACAGAGCGCTGGGTTACAATCTCGTGACTGTTTCTTTTTGTGAATCGAGTCATTTTTTTTATATTTTCTTTTATTTTATTTTATGTGTTTGTTTTTTTATTGACTTTTTTAAGCATATTACTTGTACAAAATAATTTCGATGTTTCACATCTGCCAGGCGTCCCGCGACGGCTCACTTTTTTTTATAACTTCGACTATCTTTAACTTTGGTAAACCAATACACACTAACTAATAAGGCAAGGCAAAAAAAGCTTGCAACATAAAATTAAAGAATTTTCTAAGACCATGCCACAAATTAACGCTGTGAACTCACGCGATGGATACACGCGCGTGTTTCTTGGAGCAAGCGATCACGTGATGATGTAGCCGGTAGCTTATATTGTGCCGGAAGGTATTGTGAAAGCTTTCAAACATTTTTCCACCGCCTTAGGTGATGCTAACTCTTCGCTACCGGTTTATGGAGGTACCATCAGCTCGGACGAAATCTTACCATGTTTTAAACAAAACCCGTGGACAAGATGCCCACATCTGTTTACCACCCGTATTGTATTGTATTTTTTTCTTTCGACCCTTTTATCATTAAAAAAGATAAGGGATCAGAAGCTGCGATGCTATTAGTTGATGAGCGTACATAAGCGCTTCAATAGCGGTCGGATGCTGCAAACAAAAAGAGCCGTATCGGTGGTAAGATTTAGTCCGAGCTGATGGTACTTGGCGCCGACTATAAGCTAAGCCGAAGCATGTGAAAAGAGGTTTCTTACTCATAAACCTACTATTTTTTTGTTGGTCTGTGTGTACATGGCGAAACGTAATTTGGCGGGCTTCACTTTGCTGTTCGCAGAGTTCCGTCTTTACCTTTTTATTTGGTCTGAGAATGAGAATAGTCTCACCCTATATTACATGGGACATAAATCATAACTGGCGAATTGTGGGTGTACTATTACACCTCTACATAACCCTTCGGGGAATACAGGCGTGATGTTATGTTATTTTACAAGTTATTAAAACGAGTCCTCTTCTCCTGTAGTTTGTGTGTTCATTTTTTGAGCTACGCCAAAATGAGTTTTAAACGTCGACATTAAACGTAGTGATTATATACTCTCTGGTCGACATGTCGTGTCGCTACATCTATGCGCTACATAAATAAAAAGATTACATTTTATCAAAGGGCGTTTGTCAACAAACGTCACCGTGATTGAAAACTCACAGAGGTTGCATGGTAAAAGCTTTGCTTTGACAACTTGCGGTCACAAGCTCTTACGAAATTCATCTAGTATTCCATGTTTCAATATTTCATCAAATACCTACATTTTTTCCATTTGAATATACGAGCGGGGTTAAAAATTGTTTGAAAAAAGAACTGAGTTTTTATAGTCAGGCCACGCTCAGTGTAGGGTTCCGGTCCAGAAATTATTTTGTACAACTTTTTGTCTTTTTTGTACAAAAACTGTTGTTTCCATCAAGTTCAAAATTATTTTCCTAGAAAGTCCTTATAAAGTTCTACTTTTCAGATTTTTTTCATATTTTCTAAACTTATGGTTCAAAAGTTAGAGGGGGGGGGACACATTGTTTTTTACTTTTGGAGCGATTATTTCCGAAATTATTGATATTATCAAAAAATGATTTTAGGAAACGCCTATTCATTTTTAAATACCTTTCCAACAATATATCACACGTTAGGGTTGAAATTAAAAAAAAAAAAACACTTCCCACTTTACATATAGGGGGGCTACCCTAATAAAACATTTTTTTCCAATTTTTATTTTACCACTTTGTCGGCGTGATTGATATACATATTGGTACCAAATTTCAGCTTTCTAGTGCTTACGGTCACAGCGATTAAGCGAGGACGGACAGACGGACGGACGGACAGACATGGCGAAACTATAAGGGTTCCTAGTTGACTACGGAACCCTAAAATATGGATTAACCAAAGAAAAAAAGAGGTGAAAATTGGAGTTCAGAAGAAAAGGTTAGTGATAACTAGAGACCGGATAATATGCAACATAAAAAGCTTGAAATATGCATGCAAATATGCATGAAAAATGCCTAAAATATGCACGAAAACTGACAGAATATGCAACATTAAATGAGTTTTTTTTGTTTTGTAAATATTATTCCTTTAGATTTAAGTATTTTGTTAGTAAATACTTGTCTTATTTATGTTTTACTTTATTATGTATGTATCTTTTTAATTTATTGTTATTTGATAAAATAAAAAAAACTATTAAGTTTTATATTTTTTATTAAAAAATCAGCATACATTTATAGAAAACTATCCATTGATAGATGTTAATCGATACAGTAGACATTATTTAATATTTTTGTAAACATTAACAATCAAGTATTGTTCCAAATGTTCAGTGGTAAGATTATGTCTTCGATCATTCAAAATATTTTTATAGGTCGAAAATGATCGCTCCACATCTACTGAGGTAACTGGGCAGAATTTGAACTTGGGTGCTATGTTAGCGCTTATATTTTCTGGCAAAACTTCCGTCGGTCCATTAATAAAGCTATCAATTTGAGTGCGCTACGCTCGAAAAATACCTACCTACTGTAAATTATAGCAATAATATGCATCATCACTAGATATTAGTAAAAATATGCTATTAGCCTTGAAAATCGCTTAAATATGCAAATGCATATGCAAATATGCAAATGCATATTATCCGGTCTCTAGTGATAACTGACATGTTAGATTACGGACACAGCTACACACAGTAATTGATGCAATAAGCTAAACCATGTACCTATGCCACATTACTTACATTAATACAAATTTCATTCTAGGATTTATACTGCGTCAACTTATTGCCGAGTCGGCTAAAATACTTGAAGATAAGTCCACGAAAACCAATATAAATATGTTAAAAAACGAGTTGACAATTTAGTACCATAGTTAAACTAGGGGTCACGATGGTCTAACTTTGGTACCATAGATATAGTTCTAGGACTAGCGATAAACTTCGTTTTGTAATAACGTTTATTCAAGATCATGGTTTAAACCTAGTACTAAAGGCGGTACTTTTTTAACCGACTTCCAAAACGGAGGAAGTTCTCAATTCGACCGGTTTTTTTTTTAATGTATGTACACCGATTATGCAGAGATTTATGATCCGATTTACGTGATTCTTTTTTATTTTGATGCGGAATAGTTGCCATTTGGTCCCATAAAAATTTAAAATACTTTGGCCCAGTAGTTTTCATTTTATGAACATTTTTACTTCAGTCATGTGATATAATTTCATGTATGTTCACCGATTTCTCCTCCATTTGTGGAGCGATTCTCAAAATTCTTTTTTTATTTGAAAGAGTATACTCCTGAGGTGGTCGCATTTAAATTTGGTAAAGATTTGATGCTGATCTTCGGAGATATACAATGGAACTCTTCAAAATTAGACGGTAAATCGGTCGTGATTGCTGCAATCGCTTGAATGTTTATTGTTTATACAACATCATGACGTAACATCATGCCTAAGCCTATTACCATGACATATATTGTTAACAATGTAAAATAACGGCATAGCATATATTTATATAGGATATTACAACTAAAAATGAAAAAATAAAAAAAACTTTTACAAAAAAAATAAAACCGACTTCAAATAACACAAAACACAAAAAAGTGAAAAATAACTTTAGCTTCAGAAGTCAGTGACAAAAAAAAAAGAATCAAACAAAAGGTCACCGACTTCTGAAGCTAAAGTTATTTTTCACTTTTTTGTGTTTTGTGTTTTTTTAAGTCGGTTTTATTTTTTTTGTAAAAGTTTTTTTTAAGACCACGTTTTATAATAAGAGGGAATGTGTTTTAAACATCTGTTTTTTAGATAATCAGAACGTTATATTTTCGGTGAATAAGGCCCTTAAACTCACACAAACAGCCAGACAACGATCTGTAAGTTACACAAAAATATTTGTTCCGTGCAGGAATCGAACTCGCAACACACAGCGTAACAGTCAATCGTTCAGCCACTGCGCCAACGGTGCCGTCAATTTATGACTTCTTAAACACTATTAAATTATTAGAGCTAAACCTGAGTATTTAAAACATTAATCTGCTTCTGTAATCTACTCATTAATTAAAATGACAAAATTTGAGCAATGGTTTAAATTCGTTTAGTGGTCCATTTATTCGATTTGTGGTGAGGTTAAAATCGTTTTCAATAAAAGGCAATTCAATTTTCCACTAATTCCTTAATGCGATGTGCATCGAACACTTGGACCACAGAATTTCATTTAATTCAAAGTGATTAATCTATTCCAATCAATAAAACCATTTGAGCAATTAAACTCATATTGCAAAAGCAAAAACGAATTATTGTTGCTTGTTTACTGCACTGATTAAAACATTCAGACAAATATCTTTCGTTTAAAAAAAATGTATTTCGTTTCATACACAATTAACTTTCGTTTAAAAAAACAATAACAACAATTTTCATACAACTGCGCAAAAAAAAAAACAGCAGGGCACATTGGCTTTTAGATATTTATGAAGTCTGTATTGTACAATAGTACGTCAAATTGAATATTGTATGTGTCCATATTTCTACTACACTACACAATATTTTAAATAAAACTTTGGTCACAATGGCTGCCCCAAGGGGATTCGTTATTTCAGCCAGTGAATCGAAAAATTGTTATGAAAAGTTTAAGTTTTTTTTTTTTTTTTTTAATAAAATTATAAACATATCAATGTTGACTAAAATAGAACAAAATAAAAGGTTTCACCTCAAGTATGTACAACACTTTTTAGTATGTACTTAATCTTACTAATATTATAAAAATGCGAAAGTTTGAGGATGTATAGTTTGTTATAAAAAGTTTTACAAATAACCTGGATACAAGAATTTTATTCCGGTAGTATGATCCCGTGGTACAATTAATTATTACTGAACTTCACGCGGGCGAAGCTGCGAGCATAAGCTAGTCAAAACTAAATCCATAGAGCCCACTTACATAATTATATTATGAGGCACGTCAAATTCTTACCTGAATGACAAAACACAGTAAAATTATGTCTAGTAATTTTCTTATTACTAAACAATAACTAAACTTTATTTTCTTTCAATCATAAAAATGATGGAAATATGTAAATGTTTATACCTGTAAATTATTTATTTTGTCATATATATTTAATATTTTACGCACCTTGAATAAAGTTTTGTTAATAAGATTTTTAAAGTGAAAACTTCTTTAGGCGGATTGAGCACTTTTTGGGTGAAGGAAAAACATTGAACTCATCGCCACCGAAAGAAAGCGTCATCATCACCGAACGCTTTGTAGCACTCGTAGCCGATCTGCTACGGCGTAGCACCACTTAAGCGTGCGCGGGGCATGACCCGTAGGAGTACTACGAAATTCACAAGTTACTTAGTTTTCACTTCTATCGGCAGTCCCCAAAGACTGCCCCGCGTGTTTTTTTTTTTCTCAATAGAATATTACTATGAATATCTAAAGGTATTACCTAAAGTGTAAGTTTAATGTTTATGTCCCATGTACTAAGGAATCTTGTGAAAAAGTGGTCCCCGGTCCAAGAAAGGTTGGGAACCACTGCCCTAAAGTGTTCGGTAACATGATACCAACTGGACTTAATGTAAGTGGGAGTGGAAGTAAAGGTGACGCAAGTGTTCTCGGATTTTTTTATGATGTACAATACAGTAACACCAATATAGTATACACTTTCCTAAATTTAAAAGCAATTTTCGCGAGAAATAACGATTGTGTAGATTATAGGAGATAAGATCTTTTTCACAAAATATGCTGATTCAATCAGAACAGAGAAAAACACTTTTAAAATTTGTTGAGTTTTTACATATTGGTGGTGACTGTACTCGTAAGTAATAGTAAACTGTCTGACCTTAAACAGTTCGACCTTTAGAGCAGAGAAAAAACCTGATGAAAAGTGTCACCGCTGCTAATATTGCAATAGTGTCGATTCTGTTGTGCACAAACTAAACTTAATTTAGGCTATTGCTATCTTTTTCTCTATAATAAAACGAGAAAGAGTCGGACGTAATTAAGAGCTGTCTAATTTAGTTGGAACTAATATTTCCATACAAATGAAGGGTGTACGTAAAATCATGTCGACTAAAAACACGGTGAAGCGTAAGGCATAAACTAGTTTGACATCTCTAACTTAGTTCATAGCTATAGCCGTCCTTTTCTTGCACTGCCTTTTAGTAAAAAATATTAGCCTAAATTAAGTTTAGTTTGTGCACAAAAGAATCGACACCAATGTCTGTCTGTTTTTCATCATCTGCCTAGCCTTTTCCCAACCATGTTGGGTCGGCTTCCAGTCTAACCGGACGCAGCTGATGAGCTGAATACCAGTTAAAAGGAGCGACTACCTATCTAACTCATTCAGTCGACCAGTTAACTACGTATAGAATCGAATGTTCTGCAAACTTTGTGAACAATAGAGTGGCAGATTGAGTTGACAAACAAACAAATTATAAGTTTGATAACAGTAATAGAACTTGATTTGCTACTGAACCACACAAGTAACTAATAGATGCCGATGGAGAAATTCATGGGTTCCTTCTATCTGGCAGAATCTCGATGCTCCGAAATTTATTTGGCATAACACACTTGGCATAATCTTCTATAAAAGAATATTTTTAAGGCATAAAAAATATTTAATATCGTTATTGTTTGGCCGAATGTTTGTATGTTCGAATTTACAATGGCATACTTTTAATATGGCAGAATTTTATTTGGCATAATTACCTTTGGCAATATTCAAATTCCGCATAATTTCGTTTAGAATAACGTTTATTTAGAGCGACTATTATTTGGTACAATTTCACTTGGCATACTATGAAGATGGCAGAATTCCAATTGGAATATTTTTATTTGGCATTATAGCCATTTTAAATAGCATTTTAACCTTAAATTAGAATTAAAATATTGTCTTAAAAAGACAATATGTTACGCTAAAAAAGGTAGTGACAGAAACGAATCGCTCCAAAACCGACTCCACATAGTCTTGTCTGCCCTACCCCTAGTGTAATTTAAATCCGCGTAGGCGCAGAGGGGCGAGGCGGCCCGTGAGCTGAGGAGCAGGTGGTTTTAACGCTCGCCGCCGTAGCGAAGCTGCGGTGGTGAGCGTAAAACACATCTGCGACGATAAGCTCGCGTGGAACCGCCGGAACCCTGCAGCGCCGGAGCCGTGACAGAAACCATGCCTGCTGCATGTTGCATGCTTGCTTGCATGCTGCATGCTTTCTTGCATTCTGCATGCTTGCTTGCATGCATGGTGTATGCTGGTTTGTATGTTTGCATATTGCATGCTTGTTTGCATGTTTGCATACTGCATGCTTGCTGCATGCATGGCGTATGCTTGCCTGATCAGAAATATGCAGTATTTAATATCATCGTCGTATGTTTGTGCCGAAAAAAAAATATGTTTAATCAATTTTATTATTAGGGTAAGAAATACAAAATTATTCTAACCATGATTTTTTTGTTATGTGATATATGAGGCTTTCCATTATTATGCATAATGAAATGTATGCCAAAAGATGATTCTAACTATAAACTTTCTGTAATATGATAGTACTGCCTCATAATGACTATCGATATGAAATTTATGCCAAAAGATGATTCTGGCTGTGAACTTTCTGCGATAAGATGGTTCTACTTTTAATTCTTATGCATATGAAATTTATGCCTAAACATGATTCTGACTTACAAAATTATGAGTTTTGAATGTATGATAAATGAGTGTCTGCCAAATGATTTTCTGCGAAATGAAGTTTATGCTATTTTCTGTTATGCAAAGTAATATTATGACATAAAAAGTTTTGCTATAAAGGGTAGACCCGAACTTCATACAATGGATGGAGTAGGGGTAGTATTGTGGAGCTCTGCTGTAAGACATAGTACGAGGTGAAAGCAAACTAAGCTTTGACGTTGGGTCCGAGTAGATCACTATGATTTTGAATGAGCGAGGAGCTCAAAGGATCCACAACCTATTGGTTTGGCATCAGCTCCCGAAATTCTAACGTCAATCTTTGACGGTTGACGTAGAAACACGAAACACGACAATCTCACACACGAATGAGATTGTCCTTCTACATGTGATGAAAAATCAAGCGAGTGATCTCAAAAAGAGATCATCGTCTAGCCTAGCCTTTTCCCAAATATGTTTGAGTCGGCTTTCAGTCTAACCGGATGCAGCTGAATCTCAAAGAGAGATGTAACTCAAATATAATATGGAACCTTAACAAAAAAATATCGTATTTTAAAGTTCTTATTTTAACTACACCAAAGCCTTGTTTAGAAAGGGCCTTTAAAACGACACTCAAGTGTCTAGAATGTAACTTAATTTTGCCATCATTGTCCCTTTGAATTTTAGATTTCTCCCAGAAAAAAAAACCTTATACTTTGAGTCCGCAACCGAAAAAATTGGACCTCAAAATGCCGTCTAAATGTCTAAAATGAAGTGAAAACAATGTAAACAAATCTTATCTTTACTTTCATAAAATATACTTCTTGTACGTGATAAGGTTTTAAATGTTATTTGAAAGAAAAATCTAATATTATGTTAAGGAAGTATTTCTCTTTTGTTCACGTTTGAGAAGAGAGAGAGAGGTATATAAATAAAATTAAATGGTGCGGAGCCTACGTAATCACCTCAAACATTTACTGAGAAATTCTTGAGGAAAGTTCATTGTACTCGTACTTACATAATGTGTTTTCAGAAACATTTAATGAATAAACATTTTAATTGGGATGGGATATGAAAATATATAAAATACTTTTAGGCACCTTTCAAATCCACCAACGATGCAGCTTGTTAAAATAGTAGATTGTATCATAAGGGATCAACATAATATTTTTATAGCGAGGGCGCTTTTTTGAATCCAGAGCGACGTGAGGGATTCTAGAGTAGAATCCTGAGCGTAGCGAGGCAACCCGCACACACACACCACACGCACTTAAAAAGAGGATTAAAAACGCATTACTGCCCGCTAAAAGTTTCTTATAGAAAACACCACCTTTGGGTGCATTCAAAGGCAAACCAAGTCGTCCTTTTCGAATAGATTGGATGAAAAAGAAATGCACGCCGTCATTTTAAAAAATTGTCCTCATGTGATGTGGAGGAATGAGGTAAATGTCGTGAGGAAAGTTTTGAGTATGAATGTGGATGGGTATAAGCATGAAACGATGGATGGACTGTGTTAAGAACGATATTATGACAAGGAAAGAGGTGACTTCTGAGATGACAAGTAATAGAGAAGTATGAAAGAAGACATTCTGCGCGCACCACAAATGAATTGTATTATGTACTAGCAGACGTCACGCGGTTTCACCCGCGTATTTCCCGTTCCCGTAGGAGTACGGGGACAAATATAGCCTATGTTACTCAGTAAAGACGTGGCTTTCTAATGGTGAAAGAATTTTTGAAATCGGCTCAGTCGTTTTTGAGTTTATTCATTACAAACATACACACACACAAAATACAAATATTTCCTGTTTATAATATTAGTGTAGATTGGGATAAGGTCAGGAAAATGAGATGGTTGCTGTGATTCGAGACAACTTCCTTCATTTGCTTTCTCCGCGGTCGATGTCGCAAGCAGCGTGTAACTTGTGGAAAAGAAGGATCCCGTTACTAGACAAGACACGTTTGATTAACACAAAAAATGCGAGTTTTTGGGACAAATTTATTCTCTAGTCGTCTTCCTAGCTTGTAGCCAAAGTAACGAAGGTGCGTACAGACTATATAACATAACATTGGGATCCTGCCGTTTTGCCGAAAAGATTTTGACAAAATTTCATTACCCAAACAAATTTTAGCAACCTTTTTTTATACCATTGCAATGTTTCGAATGATTTTAGTACGCATATTTTTATTTGGTCAAATTTTTACTTGGCAAAATATAGGCATTTGGTCTTTAATCAAATGATTTATTACAGCAAACAATCTTCAGACAATAAACGTTTAGTGAAATGATTTGTTAGGACAAAAAATATTAAGGCACAATTATGATTTTTTGGGAATTATATAATTAAAAAATTCAATTTTTTTTAAATAAAATCATTTGTTTAATGCAAAATATTTTTACATTTCTATTTTTTTTTTCAATGGACATTAGCAATTATATTTCGGAGTATCCAGAGTATTCCAGAAGGGCGAGTGCCAGACACGCACTTGCATTAATAGAAAAAAAGATATTGTTTTTAGTAGGTTACCCGGAACTCAACTACTTAGATTAGGTTAATTTCTGCTTTAAACAAAATGGGTAGGTTAGGTTAGGTTAAAACTGTGACCTCCTACGCACGAGCCGAGCGAGCGTAGCGAGCGGTGCCGCGGCAGCGGCCGGCGAGTGCCAGAAACGACTTGCATTAATAAAAAAAAAAAATTGTTTTTAGTAGGTTACCCGGAACTGAACTATTTAGATTAGGATAATTACTTATTAAAAAAAAATGGTTAGGTTAGGTTAAAACTGTGACCTCAAGATATTTGGTGCCACTTTATAGACTGAATAGGAAAGGAAGAATTGAAAACTGACGATACTAAATATTTGGCTTATTTGATTTTGCGTAAAAACTGTTATTCCAACTGAAATATTTGACTAAATAAAAAATGTTAAAAGTACTATTTGGTAAACAAGATATAGTTTAAACGTTCATTTCCCAAACATTAGGTTTGCGTTACAATTTTTTGTGAATAGATTTTTTGCTTAGTAATCATTTGGCAAATGAAATTATGCGAAACATTTTTTGGGAAGTGAAAATTTGTCAAATTCCTTTCGGTCAAACAAGGGAGACCCCATAACATTGCTATATAACATTTTTCGGATAGGTAATGTGGACACTGAATGTTATAAATATCAAAGTCAATGTCATAATGTGGTAGTGTTACAAAACACAAGTTATATAATATGTTCCATACGCACCTTATCAAAATATTAGTATTCAGCTACATCCCGTTAGACCAGAAGCTGACCCCAACAGCTAGGCAGATGATGATGACATGCTAGGTTGCCAGCGAAGGGACCAATGCGATGCGAAAATTCTAGAACATTCGTTTCACTTCGCTACTCGCTAGTTACTCGCTCGGCTCTAGGCGCAGACTACTCATCATCTGCCTAGCCTTTTCCCAACTATGTTAGGGTCGGCTTCCAGTTTTACCGGATGCAGCTGAATACCACTATTTTACATGGAGCGACTGCCTATCTGACCTCCAGAAACCATCTAGTATCGGGTAATACGATACCCCTTGGTAAGACTGGTTGTCAGACTTTTTGGGCTGCTGACTACCTAACGACTGTCAAAGATCTACAAATGACAGTCGGGACCAACGGCTTAACGTGCTTTCCGAGGCACGGAGGTAACTCGGTATGTAATGGGACTTCACCCATTCACAGACCAACCTAGGTAAGCACGGCTTAACCTAACGATCGACCCGAGCGGCTGTTATTATTTAGCCACAAGCTCTTCTAGGCGCAGACTACTACAAGTTATTAAAACTGGCTTGCATGTTTACATTTCAGTCATTTACTGTAATGAGTTGTGTTAGAATGACTTACAAGTGTGTTTCCTGTTTATTTGTGTACTAAACTTTACGATGACCACCGACAAACACGCACAGCTCTAGAACATTAATGAAAATGTACCGTCTCTCGTATGTCATGTAATAAAAGTTTTTTCGGAGCGACCTTTTTGGACAAAGGAAACCCTTAGCTGGATACGGAAGTGTCCACTATGCTTAGGGATGCTATACACTTGTTTGTAGATCGGCACATTTTATTGGGCAGTATTTGTTGAATGACAAAGTTGACCTAAACCAATTACGACACAAATAAGTAATGTCCTAAGCTACTCATTTTATTAGAAGTTCTCTTAACCTACCCGTAAACCCGCAACAAAAATTGTATAACGAATTGTTTAAATAAAACAGACATACAGACAGTGGGTTCCTTCTATCTGGCAGAATCTTGATACTCCGAAATTTATTTGGCATAACACACTTGGCATAATCTTCTTTAAACGAATATTTTTAAGGCATAAAAATTATTTAATATAGTTATTGTTTGGCCGAATGTTTGTATTTCCGAATTTACAATGGCATACTTTTAAGATGGCAAAATTTTATTTGGCATAATTACCTTTAGCAATGTTCAAATTTCGCACAATTTCACTTGGCATATTACGAAGATGGCAGAATTTCATTTGGAATAATTGTATTTGGCATTATTGCCATTTCTATAAAATAGCATTTTTAACCAAACATTTAAATATTGTCTTAAAAAGTACCTAATATGATGGGCTACAAAAGTTAGTGACAGAAACGAATCGCTCCAAAACCGACTTTACGTAGTCTGCCCTACCCCTAGAGTGTAATTTAAAATCGCGTAGGCGCGGAGGGGCGAGGCGGCCTGCGAGGTGAGGAGCAGGTTGTTGTAACACTCGCCGCCGCTGCTGAGGCTGGCCGGCTAAGCCGGCCAGCAAGCCGAAGCTGCGGTGGTGAGCGTTAAACACATCTGCGACGATAAGCTCGCGTGGCACCGCCGGAGCCCCGCAGCGCCGGAGCCGTGACAGAAACCATGCCTGCTGCATGCTTGCTTGCCTGCTACATGCTTGCTGCATGAATGGTGTATGCTGGTGTGCATGTTTGTGTAGTGTATAAGTAAATCATGTTATATATAAGTGTGACATACTGAATAAAGGCAGTCAATGTTGAGCAACCTGTCGTTTCACTTGTTCCGCCTTTGCATGGCGACCGTGACAATGGTGTCGTATTCGCACATGGCGCTTTCGAGAAGCGCAGCGGACAGTCCGTGGGAAAGTGAATAAACGTGCCGATGTGACAATAACGATTGCCTGTATAACATTATATATTTTTTTCAATACAAAAATATTTTGGAGTACTTTGCGATGGGAAAAACGCAGTCAAAAGAAGAGATAGTGATAGCACAGAATGCATCAGGAGGAAACAACAATGCACATGCAGAACAGCTAAATTACCATCTCACCACTGTGAACATCCTGCTGATTATCATCGTAGTATTTATAGCACTGGTGGTATTTTATTACATTTATCGCCAATATAAGAAATGCCACGTCCAATGGATAGGAAGAGAATTTGAAGAGAGAGCGACGCGACGATCATTCTTACGAGGACGTTACCTGAAACCCAGTGGAGAGCAGCAGCAGGCAGCGTAAGGTGGAAGGTATAAGGCGCTGGGCGCAAGAAGAATGTGCGTACGTTTAAAAGTGTTGTGTTGGTGAAATCCAAACAAAATCAGTGCGTGTCGGTAAAAAAAAAAAAAAACGCGTTTTCAGGACATTAAAATATCATGTGCAGAAAGGCAGGTACTCATACATCGTGCGTGCCAGGTATTTTAATAGGATTTTCGGGTTAAGGAGAATTGTAAGGAATAACACTATGTTTAGAATTAACTAGAGGATAATATAGGTACGTATGGAAATGTATTTTAACACTATGTTTAGAATTAAATAGAGAATATAGGTAGATATAGAAATGTATTTTAATGGCAGATTTTCTAAAAGAATTGTGCGATGAATTATTGAAAATTAGAACGTACTTAATTAAACTCGGACCAACGAGGAGGCGAGAAAATATTTCATTAGGTAATAAAAAAATTACTGAGGCTAATGAATTGCGTACTCAGTATAATAAGTACATAGAGGATATCAGCCGGGTTAAGGCATTTAAAGAGCCAGCCGAAAATAAATTAATCGACGACCTATGTGAAAGGTTCAGCAAAGTATACCTCGAAATTGTTGTTTTATGTCAGACTAGTAAAGAGCCAAGCAGTACCGAAATGGAGAAGTTCAGCTTAAAAGCAGCACTTAGTTTGCTACCAGTAATGAATGACCAAGAGCAGGTCACAAAGCAATTAATCGATGGCATTGAGTATTATAGCTCTATTTTAGAAGAAGGGTCTCAACGTAACTTAATTGAATTTGTTATGAAAAGTCGGTTCTCACAGTCAGCTAAATTGCGGCTTGAATCTAACTATAATAATGTCACTGACTTAGTCAAAGCGATGAGGTTACATTTATTGCAAAAAAAGTCGTATACTGCTATGCATAGTAAATTACAACATGTTAAGCAACAGGAGAAAACAATCTCAGATTTTGGTCAGGAAATTGCTAATTTATTTGTTGACCTAACGATTTCGCAATCAGAAGGACATGCTGAAAATTACAATATACTGAAAAAAGTCAACGAGAAACTTGCTATTAAATGCTTTGCCGACGGATTGCGAAACCGAAGGTTAAGTACAATAATTACGGCTAGACAGTTTGAGTCTTTAAATGAGGCTATCCAATCTGCAGTCGATGAGGAAATAACCTCACCGTCTACTTCTACAAATGTGTTCATGGGACAACGACATTTTCATCACTATAATAGGAATAACAGAGGAAACAATAGGTTTCAGCACCAGGAATATAGGCGTGGAAGCTTCAATAGAGGAAACGTAAGTAGGAACAGCTATCAAGGTCAAAATGAGCCTTATCGTGGAAATGCAAGTGGGTGGTGGAGACGTGGTGCTACTGGACAACGTAGGTCTGCACCACCACAGAACAAGAGAGGTAGGTTTTATAATAGCAGAGGAAATAGACAGTATAAAAGAGGGGAGAATGTAAGTGTGATGGATAAAAAGCCTGAGGAAAATTTAGAGTTAAATACGTTTTTTCGAGACTAATCTAGAACATTCAATATTTTCTTATAATGAAGCACTACGCGTGCAATTTACTGTAAACGGACAAGAATGTTCATGGCTACTTGATACCGGAGCTTCAATTTCTGTAGTAAGATACAATAAAATATTGCACAAACACAATCGTATTTATAATTGCAACGTAGTAATAAACGGTATAGGTGGGAAAATATGTGCAACAGGATACTTATATTTACAGTTGGTTTGTGGTAATGTTACATTTACACAGAAATGTTATGTGTTTGATTCCTTGCCGTGTAAAGCAAACGGTATTATTGGATGCGATTTCTTAAAACGGTATCAAGCAACCATAAACTTATCAAATAATATGTTATTGCTAAAAACGTCCTCAGGTGATGAAATTAACGTACCAATAATAACGGATACGAACAAAGATTCTTTATATATACCAGCGAGATCAGAGTCGGTGCATTTTGTAGAAACATCTATTGACAGTGATGCTGTAGTGTGTGCGTCACAGATAGACGAGGGTGTTTTTATGGCTAGTAGTTTAGTTACACCCAACAACGGGAAGATTCCTATTAGAATATTAAACACTACCGAGAAAGATTTAATGTTAGATAACATACAGCCTCTCATATACAGCTCGAAAGATTATGATATTTGTAGTTTTGATAGGTGTGATAAGGATGCGCAGAGGGTTAAGCAGTTATTATCATTGATACAATTAAAACATTTGAATTTAGAAGAGAGAATGACTATAGAAAATTTATGCGCCAAGTACTCAGATATTTTTTTTAGAAGGGGACAAACTAACAACAACTAACATATATAAACACAAAATTATTCTAAAACCAAACGCGGAACCGGTATATGTAAAACCATATAGGTTACCACATTCGCAAAAACACGAAATTACGAAACAAATAAATGACTTATTACAGCAAGGTATAATCGAGCCGGCTAATAGCGACTGGTCCAGCCCTTTGTTACTAGTACCGAAGAAACCCGACAGTGCAGGTAATAAAAAATTTAGATTGGTGATAGATTATAGAAAATTAAATAATACAATTATTGATGATAAGTTCCCCCTCCCCAATATAACCGAAATACTAGATTCACTATCAGGTTGCATTTATTTTACACATTTAGACCTTCATCAAGGCTACTATAATGTTAATTTGGAGCCAAGTAGTCGTAAATACACAGCTTTTTGTTCAGGACAATATCAGTTAACTAGAATGCCTATGGGTCTGAAAACAAGCCCCAGTTCATTCTCACGAATGATGACGATGGCAATGTCAGGACTAACTTATGAAAAATGCTTTGTTTACCAGGACGATTTGGTAGTGTTTGGAAAAAATTTAAATGACCATTGTAAGAATTTACAGGATGTATTTACGAGGCTTAGGAAAGTAAATCTAAAACTAAACCCGGGAAAATGTGATTTTCTCAAAAAGGAAATTTTATATTTGGGACACGTAGTGTCAAAAGATGGCGTCTTACCGGATCTGGAAAAAATAACCGCTATTAAAAACTATCCAGAACCTAGAAACACGGATGATGTACGTAGATTTGTAGCCTTTGCAAACTACTATAGGAAATTTATTAAAAATTTTGCAGCATTACCATACCCTTTAAACAAATTAAGTAGAAAGAATGTTATTTTTAACTGGGATACAGAGTGTGCGATTGCCTTTAAATCTCTAAAAGAAAAACTAATTTCTTCTCCTGTCCTTCAATATCCAGACTTAACAGACAGCAATACTTTCATTGTACAAACTGATGCTTCAGGTTTTGCCTTAGGAGCAGTTTTGGCAAATCAAAATGGAAAACCAGTAGCGTACGCAAGCAGGGGTCTTAATAAATCGGAAATAATATACCCAACAATTGAAAATGAACTGCTTGCCATTGTATGGACTATAAAGCATTTTAGACCATACTTATACGGACGAAGGTTTATAATTAGAACGGATCATAAACCACTTATGTATTTATTTAACATGCGAGATCCGTCGAGTCGATTGTTAAAATTTCGATTGGCATTAGAAGAATACGACTTTGCAGTGGAATATGTAAGAGGGAAAGAGAATGCGGTGGCAGACGCATTATCTCGGATATGTGTAACAAGTAAAGATTTAAAAGAAATGAATGAAAAGGTGACGTCATTATGTGTAATGACGCGAGCTCAATATAGGGAGATGCAGTCGAATACCTCGGATATTATTGTTTCTAAAGACAATCGGCCTGATCAACCGAAAGTTGTGGAGACACATAATAAACCTAGAAATTCGGTAGAGCTCAGACTTGCAAGTCACAGCGAAATAGATAAGTTACGAACACAGTCGGAAATTAGTAAAGAAAATAAAATATTTATTTACGTGCTTTCAAGGTTAACCATTTATATTAATCCAGCTGCCCAATCACAATTGACGCCAAGCGACTTTGCGAGGGAGCTGTGTGATTTTTGTCAAGTAATAAAGGTAGAAGAAATATATATGTTGAAACAAGAGGATAATAAGATGTTTATAAAAAAATTAAGCAATGAGATAGATAAATGTAGAGACTGGTCCGGACCGCGGTTACGTATAGTACAAGATGTCAAGCGTATAAATAATAAAGACGATAGGCGAGTAATTCTAAACGACTTCCATCTGTTACCTACTAGTGGCCACGCAGGTATCAGACGAATGGTCAGGAATATCAAAAAATATTACTTTTGGCCAGGGATCGATAGAGATGTTACGGAATTTGTGAAGCGCTGTCATCAGTGCCAGAAACAAAAGTATACATTAAACATTAAAGAACCCATGACAATCACAACAACGGCACATTCAGCATTAGAGAAAATATATTTAGATTTAGTAGGGCCGTTAGATAAGGATGCCAATAATTATTGTTACATTTTAACTCTACAGTGTGAGTTGTCAAAGTATGTGGAAGCATATCCGTTAGTTACTAAGAGCAGCACAGAAGTAGCCAGAGCATTAGTAAATAATTATATACTCCGTTATGGAATTCCAACAACAATTGCAACCGACCGGGGTACTGAGTTTATGTCAGCAGTAATGAATGAAACTTGCAAATTGTTAAAAATTAATAACATTAACTCAACAGCTTACCACCACGAAAGTATAGGCGCATTGGAAAATAGTCATAAACATTTAGGTGCATATTTGCGTATACAAACAGAGAACCATCCAGAAACCTGGAGTTCTTGGTTGCCTTTCTGGTGCTTTTCGTATAATACGTCCGTACATAGCTCAACAAATTATACCCCATACGAGTTGGTATTTGGGAAAAAGTGTAGTCTTCCACATAATTTGACACAAAATATTATTGTTCCACTTTACAACAGTGATCACTATCCTTTAGAGTTAAAATATAGGCTCCAAGTTTCCCAGAAGGAAGCTCGTGACCATTTAATTCAGTCGAAAATAATACGTAAAAATAAATATGATCAGAAGGCAAAAACAGTAGTTTACAAGAAAGATGATTTGGTTCTTGTAAAGAATGAAACTGGTAACAAATTAAGTGAACTGTATTCAGGTCCGTACAGAGTAATTCGAGAGAAATCGCCAAATGTAGAATTATTAATGAATGGAAAACCTAACATTGTTCATAAGAATCGTACAAAATTGTTTGTTTCCTAATAGATAATTATATAGATGTCAATTAATTAAAATGATAAGTAATAAAAATGTTATTGAAATAAGATACAATGTTTATTGCAATGTAACAGATATCCTAGTTAGTATTGAGCGCTTGTTACTAACCAGTAGATAATAATAGGCACTATACATACATACATTTGTAATGATAATTATGTCTAATAATAAGTACTAAGAACTTAACTTTAACTTGAACTTTATTGTTTAGTTGAAAAATTTTAGTAGAGATTTAGATTAAAAAAAAAAAAAATGTTTAGTTTTTTTTTTTTTTTCTCTCCTCGATAGGAGGTGTAGTGTATAAGTAAATCATGTTATATATAAGTGTGACATACTGAATAAAGGCAGTCAATGTTGAGCAACCTGTCGTTTCACTTGTTCCGCCTTTGCATTTGCATATTGTATGCTGGTTTGCATACTGCATGCTTGTTTGCATACTGCATGCTTGTTTGCATACTGCATGCTTGCTGCATGCAAGATGTATGCTTGTTTGCATGTTTGCCTAGTGCTTACAGGAAAATAAAAACCACATGTTCATAATCAACTGTTTTAGAGACTCATCTATCACTTCCACATCACAGAAAATTCATTTTTCTGTGATGTGGATGTGATAGATGAGTCTTTCCATTGTTGTGCATAAGAAATGTATGCTAAAAGATGATTCTAACTGTAAACTTTCTGAGATATGATAGTTCTGCTTTTAGTGACTATCGATATAAAATTTATGCCATGATTCTGGCTGTGAACTTTCTGCGCTAAGATGGTTCTACTTTTAATTCTTATGCATATGAAATTTATGCCTAAAGATGATTCTGCCTTACAAAATTATGAGTTTTGAATGTATGATAAATGAGTGTCTGCCAAACGATTTTCTGCGAAATGAAGTTTATGCTATCCGCTGTTATGCAAAGTAATATTATGACATAAAAAGTTCTGCTATAAAGGGTGGACCCACAGACAGTATTGCGTAAAACAGTGTACGAATTGTATAGTTTGTTCTTTTGACTGTCGCCGAAGACGAATCGGAACTATGACAACTAAAATGTTGTAAAAGGTGATCTGTTTTTCTCACTGCTATTTGAAATTGTTTATTGAAATAATTGAAATGCAAAAATATTTACAATATGGCCTTAAAAACTGGTAGGTTCACAATAATTGGATTCTACCTGAACTAGGAATCGGGGTTGCGGGACGGTTTGAAAGAGATACCGTGGCCGCGGAACACAAAGGGCGATGAAGGAACATGGATGGGTTTTAGTCAGTAAAAGTCTGACACTCCCTCCTGCTCCGCCCAGAGCGGGAGGAGTCATTTGATGATTTCCCATCCGAAAAAAAAAGGTAACTCACTCAAGCACTTATACCTACATAAATATTATCTAAAATTCCTTAGACCAATAACTAGTAAATAACTTATCTATAAATATGCTTTAATAGGTACATAATTATTATGGTTCTATTCAATGTAAGAAAAACTGTTTATCTAACTTCCCTGCAACGTTCTTTCTATTGTTAACGTAGTAACGTTAACGTCCTATAATAACCGAAATACAGGCATTGCCTAGTTCGGTAGCATCCACTTATTAGAAATTAATACTGCCAAACTATTTTTCTGTAAAATATTACTTAGTTTTTTGAGAAATAAAATTTAATATTATTAATATATTATTTTTGCAATGAAGCATAACACAAAAATCCGGGTCACTTTTACTTTGTGTCTACAGAGAAAAAAGATATGTCACCAAAACGTAAAATATACCTTTTTTTTTTTTTCGGATGGGAAATCATCAAATAACTCCTCCCGCTCTGGGCGGAGCAGGAGGGAGTGTCAGACTTTTACTGACTAAAACCCATCCATGTTCCTTCATCGCTCTTTGTGTTCCGGGGCCACGGTATCTCTTTCGAACAGTCCCGCAACCCCGGCAGGCATCGGTCCTTACGGACCCCTTCCCTTTTGCTGACTCTCTTTGAGGCGCGCATGGAACACGAACGCGCCGTCGACACGGCCTGTCGTCATGAGACGGACGGACGGCGAGCTAGCTCATAGCCCACTGTCCACAGGCCCGCGCCTACGGTGGCCGGGGGCCACGTGGTGGTGGCCCCCGACGCCCGGGGCGTCTCCCGCGGCGGCCGGGACGTTGAGAGGTTCTCTCCCTCTCACGTTCCGCCACCTCCTTCTCTAGCATTACTGCTTCGCAGAAGGAGGTGACGGCGTCCCATTCCGTCTCGCTCCGGACCATGGCTTGCACCAGGGCCAGACGCGAGAGGTCGCCGCCGCCAATCGCCGCTTCGAGGACACTGCGGTGCTCCGCCCACGCGAGGCACACCTCCACCGTGTCCTCCGGTCGATCCTCACAGTGGAAGCACCCGGGCGTTTCCTCCCGCCCGATTCGGTGCAGGAACCTCCCGAACACTCCGTGTCCGGTGAGGACCTGCGTCAGGCGGAAGGTGAGGACGCCGTGGCGTCTCTCAAGCCACTCCTCAAAGAGGGGACTTATCGCCACTATCGTGGCGTGCCCTGCACGGGGTTGCGACAGTCGCTCTCTCCATGTCGCCATGAGATCCCGCCGGAAGTCTGTCCGCTGAGCGACAATTTGTCGCGGCAGCGGAGTTTCCCCCCGGCGTAGCGCCTCCGCGCGCCATTCGTGTAGGCGCGCGAGGACTATCGCCTCTAGATCCCATGGCGGCAATCCGGCAAGGAGTCTCGCCGCCTCGCGGGCAATCGTGCGGTAGCCCCGGGCCAGCCTTATGGCTACCACCTTTTGGGGCGCGTTCAGGTAGTGGGCGGCACGCCGCCTCAAAGAACGCGCCCACACCGGGGCCCCGTAAAGGGCCATGGACCGCACGACTCCCGCGTAGAGCCTCCGGCAGGAGGCGTTCGGCCCCCCCAGGTTGGGCAGGAGCCGCCTGAAGGCAGCCCCAGTCCGTTCCAGTTTGGGGGCCAAACGTCGGAAGTGCTCCACGAAGTTCCACCGGCTGTCGAGGACGAGTCCTAGGTACTTCAAAGTCGACTCGACACCGATGGATACCCCTCCTACCGTGAGTAAGGATCCCGGAGGTGGCGCATTCCGAGGCCCATGAAAGCACATGGCCTCGGACTTGTGCAATGCCACCTCGAGACCCAGTTGCCGGATCCTCTCAACGACTGTCGCAACCCCGCGTGTCATTGCTTCGGCCACCGCCTCGTGCGACCTCCCCTGGGCCAGCACCAGCGTGTCGTCAGCGTAGCAAACTACGCTGACACCACTAGGGAGGGCACGTAAAATATACCTAGCCTGCCTATTTCGGCTATTAATATTATAATTCCATTTTGGTACAGTTCGTCTGTTTCGTATCATACCATTCTGAACATGACGTGTGTAGCACCCCTTACACTAACAAGTACGCAAGAAAAGAGGTCTAATTTTCTACTTGTAGTTTGTAGAAAGGTTCTAGTAACAGGAAAAACAGACCTTGAACGTAATACGATGTTTCTAATACCCGCTTACACTAAAGTCCTGCTGGGCTTTTTCTAATTAAAGTAAGTTTAATTAATTAAGGCAAAACATAAATATAATGCTTTATTTAAGCAGAAATATAATATGTTAAAAAAAAATGTATGTCTGTGTGTGTGATATATAATAGATATGTTTTTTTTGCAGTCTTTTTATACGTGTAGTTTGTGGACTAGCTACACGCAGCGAACCGTCAGTGCCCTGCGGGTCCAATATAACAATGCTTTCAGTTTGCTGATGGGATTGCCTCGCTACTGCAGTGCGTCAGCGATGTTTGCTGAAGCTCAAGTGGATGGCTTTCACGCCATTATACGTAAAAGAGCAGCATCACTGATGCGGAGGGTGAGGGGCAGTCCCAACAGCTACTTGAGGGTAATTGCAGACTACATCCATAGTCCTGTTTGGAGGCATTGGATTGGGCTGCACATATTGTAGGCTGACTGTTGTATTTGTGTCTTACTAACATAGCTTTAAGTCATCTTGATGTACTACTAACACTATGGACCAAAAAGTCTGAAATAAATGTTTTGAATTTAATTGAATTTAAAACGACAGATGGCTTTGGTGCGATCCTTTGGGATTAGGAAACGCTCATCTTATAAGTATATTGGATAAGATACTTGAAAGTTTAGTGTTTAAACTTAGCGACTCACTAGATTAAATAAAAGCGATTATTCTAGAGCGTTGAAATAGAGGAGTTCGGTGCTAATAATGACCGCCACTCGAGACATCTTCAGGTTAAGCCGCGCTTGCCTCGGTTGGTCCGTGGATGGGTGACCACCCCCTCATAACATACCGAGTTCTCGACAGTCGTTACAAGTAGTCAGTGGTCCAAAATTTAGATAACCAGTTTAACCAAGGGATCTGGTTCGTTGGGCGCGTTCATTGAGGTGGCGAGCCGCCCACTACCTGAACGCGCCCCAAAATGTGGTAGCCGAAAGGCTGGCCCGGGGCTACCGCACGATTGCCCGCGAGGCGGCGAGCCTCCTTGCCGGATTGCCGCCATGGGATCTGGAGGCGATAGTCCTCGCGCGCCTGCATGAATGGCGCGCAGGGGCGCTACGAGGGGGAAACTCCGCTGCCGCGACAAATTGTCGCTCAGCGGACAGATTTCCGGCTTGATCTCATGGCGACATGGAGAGAGCGACTGTCGCAACCCCGTGCAGGGCACGCCACAATTGTGGCGATAAGTCCCCTCTTTAAGGAGTGGCTTGAGAGACGCCACGGCGTCCTCACCTTCCGCCTGACGCAGGTCCTCACCGGACACGGAGTGTTAAGGTGATAAGGTTGAGGTTTGCTCGATTGACTTTTGGAATGAAACGACGTGTAGTTTGTACAAAGCTCTCTTGGACACTGCTTATGAACTAAGAAATCAGTAACTGGTACACATGAATATATAGCTAGCTATGACCTACAGTTTGTAACGGAACGTTACGTCAATCAACGACAAACAATAATTACTGCCATAGAGTAAATTGGAAGTTTAGTCTAGAACGATTGCGGCTGGTAATGCGCGGGGGCAAGTGTGGCGCGCGGGGAGTAGCGAGTAGCCTACGTGCCGTGGGACATGCAGACGCCAAGCGGCGAGTGGTCATTAAACCGTCCCTAGAGAACACACGTTCTTACTTCGCGTCGTGTCTAGCGCCCTAGCGGACACGACAACTTTATTGATTCAATTTGTAAGTTCTCTTAGGGACTACAACCCCTTGCTCAAGAGTGCAAAATAAAGTGTTAACAGTGCAGATCCCGATTGAGGGATCTACGCTGTGACTTCCCAGTAAGGCTCCGCACTGCGGGTTCTCCTGCACATCATTTTGGCGTTGCGGTTTCCCGCAACGGTACCACGCCCCGGGCTATTACGCACCGGGACGCTGACTCACCGGGCCACCCGCCCGTGCCTTCGAGAAGGTTCGGCGGCGGTCGCCCGCGCTGTCACTACAACCTACGTGCAACATCACCGTACCGCGCTGCTCAGCTCGTCGGCCTCCTTCCATCCTCGGCCAGCTGCGGGGACTCGCCTGCAGTTACAGGGAGGTGTTTTCCCTGCAGTAGTAACGACAGACAAAAATAGCAACCCATGACCTCACAAATTTCGTGTGCCTCCGACTGTTAACTATCCGGTTTTGTCTTCTTTTTAAACGTTTAATTTTATTATTTCCTTAGTTTATTTCGTTATAACGTTTATTTTTTTAACGTTATTTGTAACGTTCTAATTTGTTAAATTATAAATTTAATAGTTCACACTCGTTGTTTCTTTTCTCTTACTTCCTATTAAGGTGGGAAATCCGACGAGTGGAGGCTACACTGGCGCCCTTTTACGTGTTTTTTTTGTCTGTTGTTGCTCTGTAGTGGTAGTTGTGTTGTACGTTGTGTGGTTTTTTTGTTTTATGTGTAAAACGCTGTGTTTTTTTGCAGCAACTGGTGTGAAGTGTTGTTTAGTGCTTTTCAGTTATTATTTTAAGATAGAGGGTGTTACGTTTTTTTTTTTCTGGTAACGGTTTTTTTCTTTTACTTTTAAGTTAACCAGCAGAATTTTATTTTACTTTAAAGCTTTACAGTGGTAGTAGGGCCAATTGTAACGGCTCGCCCCGGGTTGGTACTACCCCCATTCCTTTTTCTCCCGGCGGTTTTTACCGTGTGCTGGTTGAAGGGTTTGGGTGCCGGGTAATAATTACTGGCTACTTTTAGGACATCAACACCTTTTGTCCTATAGAACACTTAGGATACATTAGTGTCACTTTAGTGTCACTAAAGTGACACTAAAGTGACACTAATGTATATGTCCCTTTAGTGTCAACATTTTTTTTTTAACTATTTTTTTTCTATTTACCTACCTATGCAGGTGGACTAAAATTGTTTTTTTATTTTATTTTAATTTAGTTATAGTTTAATATTCTGTTGGTCATCTTAAGTAAATTCAGTTAATATTTTTTCAAACATATTGTAAAACTACCCTCTCACCAGTTGCAAAGCATTCTTAAATTTTTAACGTTTTATTTCTTTTCTTGTTATACCCGTTGCGGAATTATTTTCGTTACTGGTTTTTTTTTTATCGCTTTCAGATTATAGATCGACTTCACATTATTAATATAACATAGCGTTCGGTTAGTGCATTTGTAACCGAACGGAGTATTTTCAACATTGCTAGTATTGACGTTGTGTGCTACTTACAACTTCCTCATATTGGTTAGCATTTATCTAGTGAAATTTCACACTCTTTTAAATGGCATATCCTATTAAATTTTTATCATTACAAAAAGCGGAGCTTGAATATGAGGTTGCCGTCCGAGGCGAAACCCCGGCTAGTACTGTGGCGGAACTTAGGCGGCAAATATGTAAGCTCAGTCAGGTCTTCTTGTCTGAGGATATTTTGTGTTCACATCTCGATCCTCTTGATGATTTGAACAATTCCTTAGAAATATTAGACAAAATTAAATCAAGTATGGAAGGGGACGTTAAGGACAGGAATGTTCTAGGACGTATGGAGAATCTTTTCCATCACCTTTATCATAGGCTAAACAGAATTAATATGGACGAGAAAATCGAGGATGTGCATACGGAATGCACGAATTTATTTAAACAATATTATGAAAGATTCGTTTCTCTTAAAGCGAAGGGTATGGACCCCTTAATTGCTGCCACCTCGGTTTCGGACTCCCAAGTCACACCAGAGAGGATAAATGTCTCGGTGACTTGTGAGGGTAATACTAAATTTTCTGAGCTAGCTAAATTAAAATACGATGGCAAGTCTTGCGTGCGTGCTTTTATTCAGAGGGTTAACGAATATGGTGTGGCTCGTAATATATCAAACGCTAGGTTTCTAACATTTGCAACCGAGATATTTGTAGACGATGCTCTCCATTGGTTTAGAGGCGTAAAACATCAGGTGTCATCGTGGGAGGAATTGGTCGTTCTTTTGCTACAAGATTTCGACAAAGCTGATTACGATTACCGACTCTTGTCTGAAATTCGGGCTAGGACTCAGGGAGCAACGGAAAACATTATAATATTCTTATCCATTATTTCGGGAATGTTTTCATGTCTGTCAAAACCCCTGGGGGTAGAGGACAAATTGGAAATAATATTACACAACATAAGACCTTGTTATGCAAGCACTCTGTCTTCTGTTCCTCAAATCACATCGATTGAACAGTTGAGATGTCTTTGTAGGAATTTCGAGAATGTTCAATCACGCATGTTACTATTCCGAGAGCCTTCCGCTGCTACTTCTGACACATTAGCACCAGAATTTGCTTACAAACAGAGAACCGAGAGTGTGAATAAACAAAATCAATATGCTAATACTAAGGTCGTTAACAGTAAAACCAACATGGACAACAACAGACCGAATACAGATGTTAACAATATTAATGAAAAGTATTTACACGCGATGGTTCCAAATAAATCATTGCCTGCAATTCGCATGGCTTCAGGGATTGTAAAAGTAAAGAAGTCTTATGTTTCAAGTGTGGTCATAAAGGTGTAAAGAAGCCCGATTGTCCAAACTGTAAAAAGGATCAGAAACCAAAAAACTAGGTTTGCAGAATTGTCGTAACTCTTCGTCATTAGAAGGTCGCTTCAATAAGGAGGATTGGGATGATTGGTTGAGAACTATCCGTTTATTCTTCACCGGTTACAAAATTCACTCATCTTCAATTCTGCAAACTAAGCCATTGGGTGATTCGCGACCATATTTGAATATTAAAATCAACGATATTACAGCGTCAGGCTTACTGGATTCCGGGTCAGCTGTTACAATATTGGGGAATAATGCACATAACGTGTTACTCAGTCGTAGCCTTAACCTATGCACTGATGATACACCTCCAATAGTAGCAGCCGGTGGTCAGACACTTAAGTGTACTGGCTACATTAATGTTCCAATACATTTAGAGGAACGCTTTCACATAATTAGGTGTTATGTAGTTCCAGAAGTACAATCATCGCTTATTTTAGGTATTGACTTCTGGCGCGCCTTTCAATTGTGTCCGAAGTATTTAGGAACAGTTAAGTTGTCGTCTACTCCTCTAGTAGACTTAAATAGTAATAACCATCAAACTTTTATTCATTCTTACGACAGTTTGGATGAGTCTCAGCGCGCTATAACTGATAACATTGTTGAGCAGTTTAGGGAAATTTCATTCGAGCGCAAAGGTCTGGGCCGTACGCACGTATTATCTCATCGCATCGATACCGGCGATTCACCTCCTATTCGACAGAGATATTATAGGCTGTCTCCAGAGAAACAGAGAGTCCTTGTCGAACAGGTGGATGAGATGTTAAATTTAGATGTGGTGGAGCACTGCGAAAGTGCCTGGCAGTCTCCGGTTCTCCTCGTCACTAAGAAAAATGGCCAGCCTCGTTTTTATCTTGACAGTAGGAAGCTTAATTCGGTCACAAAACGAGATGCCTACAACTTACCGTACATTTCCGAAATTCTGGATAATCTGCGCGACGCCCGTTTTCTTACTAGCCTTGATTTATCCAAGGCCTTTTGGCAAATACCAATTGCAGAGGAGGACCGGGATAAGACGGTTTTCTACGTCCCAGGTCGAGGTACTCTTAGATTTAAGACCACAGCCTTTGGCTTGACAAATGCTCCCGCAACACAACAGCGTCTTGTAGATAAGCTGCTAGGTAATGTGGATCATCGTATATTCGCTTATTTAGATGATATCATAGTTGTTAGTGATACGTTTGATGAGCATCTACTTCGTGTCCTCGACAAATTGCGTAAAGCAGGTCTATCTGTCAACTTGGAAAAGTGTGAGTTTTTCCGAAGTCAACTGAAGTATTTAGGTTACGTGGTTGATGCGAATGGATTGCGAACGGATCCAGAAAAGGTAGAAGCCATCCTTAACTACGCAACTCCTATTAATCGCAAGGAGTTGAAGCGCTTTCTAGGCACAGCTACATGGTATCGTAGGTTCGTTCCCAATTTTAGCACTATCGCAGGACCACTCAATAAGCTGACCTCAAATAAGAAGAACACTCCACCTTTCAAGTGGACTGAGGAGGCGGAGGTTGCTTTTAAAAAGCTGAAAGAATGTTTAGTGTCCGCGCCGGTTCTTTCTTGCCCCGATTATAATCTACCATTCGAGGTTCATACGGATGTGAGCAACTATGGGATAGGTGCTATGCTTACTCAAACTATTAACGGGAAGGAGCACCCCATAGCCTACATGAGCAAATCATTAACGGCGGCAGAAAAGAACTACAGAATTACGGAGCGGGAGGCACTAGCAGTTCTCGTGGCATTAGAACATTGGCGATGCTATTTAGAAAATGGGAAAAATTTTACGGTTTATACAGACCATAGTGCATTAAAGTGGTTTCTTTCATTAAATAACCCAACGGGCAGGCTCGCACGTTGGGGTGTGCGTTTGTCGTCATTTAATTTTGATATCAAACATCGTCGCGGTGTCGACAACGTTATCCCCGATGCATTGTCTAGAGCTGTTCCTGTTTCCTCTATGCTTACCTCCAATTCGTTCGCAACTTCTAGTGATGACTGGTATGTTAACATTTATAATAACTGTGTCACAAGGCCGGAAAATGTTCCCAATTACCAAGTCAAGGATGGCACTCTTTTCCGTCTCAGTAAGAATAAGTGTGTGCCCAACGAATTTTCTTGGAAAGAGGTCGTTCCATCAGATCTTAGGGAGAAGGTGATCGCGGATAACCATGACGAACCAACTGCTGGTCATATGGGTATCTTTAAGACCTACAAGCGCATTGCACTCCGATATTATTGGCCGGGCATGCATCGGGATGTAGCAAAATACGTCGGATCTTGCAGTATTTGTCTTCAGTACAAAACTCAGAACCACGCCACTCTTGGTGAAATGGGACGCCCAAAGCAATGTTCTCGCCCTTACCAAATGATATCCATCGACTTAATGGGACCTTTACCAGTTACTAGGAAACAAAATTCTTTCATACTAGTAGTAACTTGCTGTTTTTCGAAGTTTTGTCATATCTTCCCAATTAAAAAAGCAACTTCTCAGATTATTGTTAAAATACTGGAGGAACACATTTTCCTGTTCCATGGAGTTCCTCAAAGTATTTTCCTGGATAATGGTACACAATTTATTAGTGGCCATTCCCCAAAGTATACCCCTCAGGTTAATACTGTGGAACGGTACAATAAAACTATTATCACTTGTATCTCGACATTCGTGGAGGGTGATCATCGGTCTTGGGACTTGTTTATTCCAAAAGTGCAGTTCGCAATAAATAACTCTGTGAATGAAGCTACCGGTTACACCTCATCTTTCCTAGTTTTTGGACGGGAGACAGTTTTATGTGGTTCCCATTACGCGGACTCGGACTTGGGTGATGAGGTTTTGTTCCTTCCTCGCGATGTGTATGCGGAAAATTTGGGTTACCTGAGTGGTATCTTTGATCAAGTCCAGAAGTCCTTGTATCACGCCCATGTAAAGAACACGTCATATTATAATTTAAGACGCAAAGCTTTTGAGTTTAATACCGGTGATATCGTATACAAGCGTGCTTACGTCTTAAGCGATAAGGATAAGCATTTTAGCAAGAAACTGGCTCCCAAATACATTAAGTGCCGGGTCATTCAGAAGTTGTCACCACTCGTGTATGTCTTGGAGAATATGTCAGGGAAGAACTTAGGGTCTTGGCACATTAAGGACCTGAAAATATCAACCTATAAGTAATTACGGTCTTCGTTACATATGCCCACACACTTAAAAAAACGTTTAAGATCGCTACAGAAGTCAGTGAAGTATATTAGTCACTGGACTTTCAATTTGCTAGGACGCGTCGCGAAATTTAATATTGCGTGACTTATTGGGTGAAAGGTTTTTGAGAGAAGAGGAATGACTGAAATGAAAGATTGTGTAAATGGTTATTGTAGCAAGTTTTAGTTGCAGATTTTATTCTTAAAATAAAATCCTTACGAGGGAGAGGCGGGTAATGTAACGGAACGTTACGTCAATCAACGACAAACAATAATTACTGCCATAGAGTAAATTGGAAGTTTAGTCTAGAACGATTGCGGCTGGGAATGCGCGGGGGCAAGTGTGGCGCGCGGGGAGTAGCGAGTAGCCTACGTGCCGTGGGACATGCAGACGCCAAGCGGCGAGTGGTCATTAAACCGTCCCTAGAGAACACACGTTCTTACTTCGCGTCATGTCTAGCGCCCTAGCGGACACGACAACTTTATTGATTCAATTTGAAAGTTCTCTTAGGGACTACAACCCCTTGCTCAAGAGTGGAAAATAAAGTGTTAACAGTGCAGATCCCGATTGAGGGATCTACGCTGTGGCTTCCCAGTAAGGCTCCGCACTGCGGGTCCTCCTGCACATCATTTTGGCGTTGCGGTTTCCCGCAACGGTACCACGCCCCGGGCTATTACGCACCGGGACGCTGACTCACCGGGCCACCCGCCCGTGCCTTCGAGAAGGTTCGGCGGCGGTCGCCCGCGCTGTCACTACAACCTACGTGCAACATCACCGTACCGCGCTGCTCAGCTCGTCGGCCTCCTTCCATCCTCGGCCAGCTGCGGGGACTCGCCTGCAGTTACAGGGAGGTGTTTTCCCTGCAGTAGTAACGACAGACAAAAATAGCAACCCATGACCTCACAAATTTCGTGTGCCTCCGACTGTTAACTATCCGGTTTTGTCTTCTTTTTAAACGTTTAATTTTATTATTTCCTTAGTTTATTTCGTTATAACGTTTATTTTTTTAACGTTATTTGTAACGTTATAATTTGTTAAATTATAAATTTAATAGTTCACACTCGTTGTTTCTTTTCTCTTACTTCCTATTAAGGTGGGAAATCCGACGAGTGGAAGCTACAAGTTTTTAACCGAACATACCGCCCACCAAAAGGGCTTAAAGGCCTTTTCTCACATAATAAAACATCACGCTAAATGTAACAATTAATTACATGTAACTTGAACAGGTAGGTACAAATTAAAAGTTATTGTTACTCAACTTACTATAAAATTACAATAATGACATCTACTTAAGGTGTTTTTAAACATGATTATAAGACTTAACTATATTAATTAAAACAAACCAAAATAACTAAAGTTAAACAAACACAAAGATAATTAATTAATTTAGTCTTTAGTACTAATCGATAACGCACATAAGTTTGAGATTGATCTCTGAGACAGTTTGCCATTGTGTGTGACGTACTGTATATACTTTAGTTATTCCATCATGCATTGTTTTCAGGTGTGTATCAGCCAACACTAGGGATACAAAGTTGTTTTTCTTGCCCAGTATCACAGGATGTTTTAGGTTCTCAATGGCGTCTGCGTTTCTCAACCTTCCGCCCACCCTGAGGATATGTTGGTTATCTAAGAATGGGTTCAGTGACTTCAGAATGCTAGTGGTTTTTACATTCAATTTTTGTTTTATTCTTCTAATTTCATCTGGAAATTCTTCTTCTTGTACTCTTTGTATGCAAAATTCCAAAGCATTTTGCAGTTCTTCTGTTGTTATCTCCTGACCTAGTTTGTTAGGGTTTCTCGTCATGTTTAAAACTCTTTTGCAATATACTATTACTCTCAATAACTCAGTAAGTGTATCATATTCTTCAAATTTTAGGAATTTCTCTTCTCCTTCTGTTACATTTACGTATGACTGGATGGGTTTCTTCATTTCCAAATCAGTCATTGACCTTAACGGCTTTGTGAACTCGATATTTTTCTCTACAAGCCAGGCAGGGCCGTCCCACCACAGCGTTTTCTGTTGTAATTCTGATACAGATGATCCTCTTGACGCTATATCGGCTGGGTTATGTGCCGACTGCACATGGGACCATTGGCTACTGCTTGTGTTTTCTAGTATCTCTACCACTCGGTTGGCGACAAATGGCTTCCATCGGTTTGGTTCTCCGAACAGCCATGCTAAGACTATAGTTGAGTCAGTCCATGCGAACACATTGTGTGAAGGAATTCTCATAGCTTGACTCACTTTGATTAGCAATTTAGCTAGTAGTGTAGCTCCACTAAGTTCGAGTCGCGGTAGTGAAATGGTCTTGACAGGAGCTACCTTTGTTCTTGATGCGATGAGATTTGTCTTTATATCACCTCCGCTGGTTTGAACACGGCAATAAATCACAGCCGCATATGTATTTTCAGACGCATCACAGAACCCATATAAGGTTATTCCTTCACATTCAGTGCTAATGGTGTTCAACCAACGTTTGATTCTTAAATGATTGACATTTTCTAAATCTTCTCTAATGAACTTCCATTGTTCTTTCAGTTCTTTACTTATGTTTTGGTCCCATCCAACTCCTTCTAGCCACAATCTCTGTACTAGAATTTTTGCTGTTACAATAACTGGTGCTATCCACCCTAGTGGATCAAACAACTTCTGTAGATCTGACAGAATACTTCTCTTTGTTATATGATCTGATGATGTAGGTTCTAGTTGTAAGTGGTAATGAAACTCGTCTCTTCCGAGATTCCATGACAGACCAAGAGCCTTTATGGTGCCGTCTAGCTTCAAGTCTAGGTTAGTCTTTGTAGTGACTTTATTGGCATCTATAGATTTAAGAAACTCGGTATCATTAGACGCCCATTTTTGAAGTTCAAAGCCTCCTCGTTTCAGAATGGTAATGATTTGCTTACTAAGACGAATTGCTTCTTCTGTTGTATCGCAGCTTGATGTCAGATCGTCAACATAAAAGTCTTTACGAATAATTTTGACAGCTTCAGGATATTGTTCACCTTCAACTTCTGCTAGTTTAAGTAACATTTTTATGGCAAGATAAGGTGCAGATGCTGTACCAAACGTTACTGTTTTCAATCTATAGTCCTTGACTTCAGGTGGTTGGCAGTTTGGCTCAAGATTGGGTCTAACGCTGCCACGCCACAATATTCTATAATAATCTGTATCTTTCTTATCTACAAGTACCATTCTGTACATTTTGATGACGTCACTTGCGAAACACACCCTGCATGCGCCATCTCATTATAATACTTCGCATATCTTCTTGTAGTATCGGACCAGTCATGAGCTCGTCGTTCAAAGATATGCCATTATTTCCTTTGCATGACGCATCAAATACGACTCTGATTTTCGTAGTCTCTTTGTCTCTTCGAACTACGGCGTGATGTGGTATGTAAACACACCGATTGGTTACTTCATCTTGTGGGACTTCCTCCATGTGTCCCATTGTTAGATATTCTTCTAGTACCTTGTCGTATTCTTCTCTTAGTTCAGGTTGTTTTTGAAGTCTTATTTCTTGTTGAATCAAGCGATTCAATGCAATTTGTCTCGTGTTCCCATCCGCTGCTTTCGATTCATTGGTACGGAATGGGAGTCTCACAACGTATCGTCCGTTGCTGTCTCTTCTGTATGTATTTTCATAGAAGCTTTCACATTCTTTTTCTTCCTTTGTGTATGTCCTCTTCAAATCTGGTTCTATCTCCCAGAGTGTTTTCAATAAGTCTTCTCCTATGATTTGATGATGCATAACAAGAACCGACTCTCTTTGTTGTACTCTATCTTCTACCTTTCCGAATAAAATCCAACCAAGGTTTGTTTTATGTGCACATGGTGACCCTGGTGGACCTTTGATTAGCTGGTTCTGTACAATTTGTGCATACACGTCGACACCCAGAAGCAAATCAATAGACCCTGGCTGACAGTAGTTAGGGTCAGTCAGGACTAGTCCTTCTAAATGAGGCCAATACTTTGTGTTGATCGTGCGGGATGG
The DNA here is from genome assembly GCA_905147715.2 of Xestia xanthographa. NCBI lineage: Eukaryota > Metazoa > Arthropoda > Insecta > Lepidoptera > Noctuidae > Xestia > Xestia xanthographa. Next base: position 3,158,370 of record LR990661.1, on the reverse strand, counting down.
TATTTTAGTAGTCAGTGGCTTGGACATTACATATGTTCTAACTTCCAAGTTGAAATTTTCACATCTTGATTCTACATTGATCTGAACTACTTGTTTGATATCTTCTCTCGTTGATTCCACGCCTACAACTGTACCTTTGACTTGATATCGCTTGGCCATGAGTTGTTGTGCTGCACGTTCGCTAATGAAACTTGCTTGTGAGCCTTGGTCGATCAAAGCTCGTAATATCGTTGTGTAATTATCTTCACTTCTCACTTTTACGATTGCAGTTGCCAGCAACGATGTGCTTTGATTCGTAGAAACGTGTGATGTCACCATTGTAATGTCCTTCTCTGTATCTTCAATCTTCTCCACGTTGCTATGTAGTGCCACTTCGGGTTGTTTTGTTTCTTTGTTTTCAGTGTTGCCCGTTGTGGTTGATTTTATGATGCTCTCTTCCTTATTTTCGTGAAGAAGTGAATGGTGACGTCTTTTGCATATTCTACAGCTTGTTGGTATGCGACAATGCCTCACAGAGTGTCCGGGTGCAAGGCAGTTGAAGCACATATTGTTGACTTTGATAAACTCGCTTCTTTGTGTTGGTGTTTGTTTTCCAAACTCCTTACAGTGGCTAAGTGTGTGGTTTTATTTGCACATTTGACATATTTTACTATTCTCCACATTAGTTGCTGCGTGAAATGACCTTTCTCGAACATGACCTGAACTTGTCTTTTGTTTTGTGGGTTCCGTAAGTTCTAACGTACGAAATCGGCATTCCAGGAATTTACGAAACATATCGAGGGAGGGGAGGCTGTCAGGTTCCTCACAATTGCTGCTTACATAGTTTTCCCAATCTTTGTGGGTTTCACTGTCTAGTTTTTGCACTATGACGAATATTATCAAAGGATCCCAGTTATCAGTCTGCACATTCATATTTTTAAATTGATGTAAACATTCAAATGTTGTATCTAGTAAATTCTTGATGGAACTGGAATTGCCCACACTCATTTTTTTCAGAGAAAAGAATCTTTTCATAACTGCGTCGACATTTATACGTTTGTTGCCATACCTTACTTTTAGGATGTTCCACGCTTGTTCGTAGTTCGAATCTGTCACTTGTATATGTTTTAATATCGATGCAGCTTCTCCATTAAGACTTGTTTTTAAGTAATGCAATTTTTGTACATTACTTAACGACTCGTTCTTATGTACAAGTGTATTAAACAAATCATGAAACGATAACCACTCTTCAAATTGTCCACTGTACGTAGGCAGTTGTATTTTCGGCAAAACCACTCGTGCTTGTTGAGAATCACTAGGTATAGGCAACGAACCACTATCACTAACTGTTTGAGGCACCAATAAATCCTTCAAGTCTGTCATCAGACTTAAATACAGCTCTTCATGTTCAAAATATTCGTCATTTACTATGTAAGGTATTTGGTCGCGCTTCTCCTTCGGTTGTAACGTTGTTAGTTCATAATTGATAAAACGTAAACAAATAAAACAGAAGTCATTTTAATATCGTTTACCAGCCGACCAAATCACCTGATCGCGCCTGTACTTTTGTCTCACTCGCTCGCGTTCCTAAAACCAGTTTTTTTCCCACTCCATCATTCTCCGCGCGCCGCGAGCGTCGACCACGCTCGCATGCCTGCAGAGGCCAGTGGGCATTTTACGCGCGGTCAGTCTACACACATATTAGACGACATATGCGCAGCCTCGCGAATTATACTTTGATTGGACTACTGAATTTCCAAAACTTTTTTTAATAATTTTACTTTTTAAAAAGTTCTATAAAGGAACCATAACTTCAGTGTGTAATTCCCCATATCGGGTAAGTGGCTAAGTGTTGACAAATTCACGCAGTGCTTGTTTCTAAATGTCATGTCAAGGTCAATGATGTGCAAAATTATTTCATCATCTTTTTCATAGACAGCATTTTAGCTACTATTTCAACTATTGTACTCAAACCTTAATTGCTACATCAATGTTTTATGTAGGTATGTGTAAATATTAATTTAAAAGTGCTTCACACCTTTTTTTATTCTCTTTTCTTTTTCTCTGTAAACTCCGCTTCTGAAGGTGACCTCTACACACATACGCCCTAAGCGCAATAGTACCCATCCCTACGCTTGCGCTTACGCTGCTGTGGTCACCGTCAGGAGAGGATAAGCAGAGAACCCTATGTTTACCACTGGACATAAATTCCAGGGACCAAAGTTCGGGATTTTCTTCCTCCGGGGTTAACCCGTGTGTGCCGTTGCTGCGTCACCTGGTGCCGACACTCGCAACTGACGAGTCGGTTCCACCGGCATCCGGCATCCAACGACGGCGACGCCTCTACGGGCATCCGGCACCGCTACCACCTACCCTGCGGGTCCTGCATCCTGCTCCTCGGCTCCAGCGTCCATACAGCTACGCGCAAGCCAGGGCAGTACTTGACGCGCCTACCTCCATATGTCGGAAAAAACCTATGACGGGCCTTAGTAATCCGCGACCTATTTTTAATAAATTATTTTTTATGAAAGTGTTGGTGAATTTTGTTCAAACCTATTAGGGTTCCATATTCCCACGCTTCACGGTACGCTTCGCATTATTTCACCGTAAGCTTGTTTATATTCACTCCAGTAATCTTCTACACACTTAATGCGGGTTTCAACATAATTCTTTTGGGTTAATCTAGCCTTTGGGCACTTCTTTAGGTTGATCTGGGTCTTCTTCAAAGTATGTGCAAGGTTTTCCACTTTATTCAACGCTTCTTCAACTTCCATAGCCATCGTAAGTTTGTAATATTTTCAATCGTAGCAAACGTATTGAAATGAATAAGCTTCACTTATTAAATACTTCGCGCTGAACAACTCGAACACTTTGGCCGTCTTATCTTAACGCGATCTCTTTGTTCTCGGGCGTCCGGCGATGTCGGTAGCGAGGACTGGTATCTGGCTCGATTATGGACCATATGTTAAGGTGATAAAGTTGAGGTTTACTCGATTGACTTTTGGAATGAAACGACGTGTGGTTTGTACAAAGCTCTATTGGACACTGCTTATGAACTAAGAAATCAGTAACTGGTACACATGAATATATAGCTAGCTATGAACTACAGTTTTTAACCGAACACGGAGTGTTCGGGAGGTTCCTGCACCGAATCGGGCGAGAGGAAACGCCCGGGTGCTTCCATTGTGAGGATCGATCGGAGGACACGGTGGAACACACGGTGGAACACACGGTGGAGGTGTGCCCCGCGTGGGCGGAGCACCGCCGTGTCAACAAAGCGGCGATCGGCGGCGGCGACCTCTCGCGTCCGGCCCTGGTGCAAGCCATGGTCCGGAGCGAGACGGAATGGGACGCCGTCACCTCCTTCTGCGAAGCAGTAATGCTAGAGAAGGAGGTGGCGGAACGTGAGAGGGAGAGAACCTCTCAACGTCCCGGCCGCCGCGGGAGACGCCCCGGGCGTCGGGGGCCACCACCACGTGGCCCCCGGCCACCGTAGGCACGGGCCTGTGGACGGTGGGCTATGGGCTAGCTCGCCGTCCGTCCGTCTCATGACGACAGGCCGTGTCGACGGCGCGTTCGTGTTCCATGCGCGCCTCAAAGAGAGTCAGCCAAAAGGAAGGGGTCCGTAAGGACCGATGCCTGCCGGGGTTGCGGGACTGTTCGAAAGAGATACCGTGGCCCTGGAACACAAAGGGCGATGAAGGAACATGGATGGGTTTTAGTCAGTAAAAGTCTGACACTCGCTCCTGCTCCGCCCAGAGCGGGAGGAGTTATTTGATGATTTCCCATCCGAAAAAAAAAAAAAAAATCGGTTCGGATCCGGTTCGTGGAGGTCAGATAGGCAGTCGCATGGAAAATACTGGTATTCAGCTGCATCCGGTTAGACTGAAAGCAGACCCCAACTTAGTTGGGAAAAGGCTAGGCAGATGATTCTAGAGCGTCGATGTCTCTAGAATGAACAAATTTAATGAAAATATTTTTACTTCAAGTACCTACATAGATGTAGATGTAAATTTAGAAGAAAACTAAGTATTAAAGTGATTCCACTAACTTATTTTAAAGTACCTTTTCATTCAAGCGTTTGAAGTAAATTTTTTAGTGTGAATTCTTAAGAAAAATCATAGGATAAACAGAACGAAATAAATTAAGTTGATTCACAACATTTTCTAAAGAAGTAATTTTATATCTTATCACAGATCATGTACCTACCTAATTATTTCGGAAAACAAATGAAATTACTTTTACTTACAAAAGTACCTCTTGTATCTAGTTGGTAACAAGTATAATGTTATTCTTTTCTTTACATTTATTTCAGAAGAAATTTAATTCCCACACAGGCGTTTTTATCCTTTTTGGTTTCAAGGCAAAAATAAAAAGTATCTTTTTGTCTGAACTTTTTGTACTTAGAAAAAGGCTTATTATTTTTGTGAGTCTTAAGAGGAATAAAACAATACTAACCGAAGCTCAAATACCGTGCCATAATTGTGCTGGTAAACTATATTGTTCCTTTTCTACCTTTATTTTTGTATGTTTAAAATAAGTGTTCGTAGATAAAACGGTTTTTCTGGGGATTACGCTTGATTCAAGGCTACAATGGGGTTCTCATTTAACTCCCTTGCGGCGCGGCTATGTTCAGCGGCATATGCTATTAGAAAAAATCGTCAATTTACTGATGTAGATACCGCTAGACTGGTTTATTTAAGTTACTTTCATAGTATAATGTCTTATGGCATTTTGCTATGGGATATTGAGTCTATATTTATTCTGCAAAAAAGAGCCATCAGAGCCATATATAATCTTCGGGTTCCTTCTATCTGGCAGAATCTTGATGCTCCGAAATTTATTTGGCATAACACACTTGGCATAATCTTTTTTAAACGAATATTTTTAAGGCATAAAAAATATTTAACATAGTTATTGTTTGTATGTCCGAATTTACAATGGCATACTTATAAGATGGCAGAATATTATTTGGCATAATTACCTTTGGCAATGTTCAAATTCCGCATAATTTCGTTTAGAATAATGATTATTTAGAGCGACTATTATTTGGTAGAATTTCACTTGGCATAATATGAAGATGGCAGAATTCCATTTGGAATTATTGCCATTTCTATAAAATAGCAATTTTAACCTTAAATTAGAATAAAAATATTGTCCTACAAAGACAATATGTTACGCTAAAAAAGTTAGTGACAGAAACGAATCGCTCCAAAACCGACTCCACGTAGTCTTGTCTGCCCTACCCCTAGAGTGTAATTTAAATCCGCGAAGGCGCGGAAGGGTGAGGCGGCCCGTGAGCTGAGGAGCAGGTGGTTTTAACGCTCGCCGCCGTAGCTGAGGCTGGCCGGCGAAGCCGGCCAGCAAGCAGAAGCTGCGGTGGTGAGCGTAAAACACATCTGCTACGATAAGCTCGCGTGGGACCGCCGGAACCCTGCAGCGCCGGAGCCGTGACAGAAACCATGCCTGCTGCATGTTGCATGCTTGCTTGCATGCTGCATGCTTGCTTGCATGCTGCATGCTGGCTGCACGCATGGTGTATGCTGGTTTGCATGTTTGCATACTGCATGCTTGTTTGCACGTTTGCATGTTTGCATACTGCATGCTTGCTGCATGCATGATGTATGCTTGCCTGATCAGAAATATGCAGCAATTAACATTATCATCGTATGTTTGTGGCGAAAAAAAATAATGTACTATTAATTATATTTTATGGTAAGAAATACAAAATTATTAAAACTATGATTTTTTTGTTATGTGATAGATCAGATGAGGTTTTCAATTATTTTTCATAATGAAATGTATGCCAAAAGATGATTCTGACTGTAAACTTTCTGTAATATGATAGTTCTGCCTTTTAATGACTATCGATATGAAATTTATGCCAAAAGATGATTCTGACTGTGAACTTTCTGCCATAAGATGGTTCTACTTTTAATTCTTATGCATATGAAATTTATGCCTAAAGATGATTCTGACTTACAAAATTATGAGTTTTGAATTTATGATAAATGAGTGTCTGCCACACGATTTTCTGCGAAATGAAGTTTATGCCATCTACTGTTATGCAAAGTAATATTATGACATAAAAAGTTCTGCTATAAAGGGTAGACCCATAATCTTCGTAGGCGCGATTCTCTAAGGGAACTGTTTAAGGATATTGGCATCATGTCATACATACATACATTGTCAGTACATCTACGAAAACATAACGTACGTCAGAAAAAATCTGCATCTTTTTGGTAAAACAGGTGATAGACATAAGTACTAGAAATAGGGACCAACTCGGGTTCAGCCAGGCTTCAGACTCGCTAAAGTAGACTCATCTTTCATGGGGTACTGTTTGAGATGCTATAATAAAATTCCACAAAGTATTCTTGAACTGAATGAGACGAAATTTCAAACATGTATCAAATGCACACTATGTAAGCAAGCTTATTACAAGTTGGGCGATTATATCGCTGATAAAAATGCGTAGCTCAATGCTGGTCCTGCTTCACATGGACAGGGGCGCATAAATTGATAGCATTAAATAGAATTGTTGGAGCTGCTGAAGATTGTACAACTATCTTTGCATTGTATAGAATCAATCTCTAGTATTATATAATCGCATAGCCCATATTGTGTGAGTACTATGTGCTAGAAAGCTATCAATCACTGAACTCCTACGTTTTTTTTTCTTGACTTGAATGTGCCCTGGCGGTTGAGAGTATGTCATGCTCACTCTGTCTCGCTGATGGTGGCGCGTGGTTCGGATCATTTAGTTCCCTTCAAAATGGTTGAGTTGAATGGTGCTGATCCATGTGTCATGTTCGTGAACGGGCGCTGTCAGTTGTGACTGGTCATCTCTTAGTTGCCATGGCTTATTTGAATGTTTATTTTTGAATAATTTATTTTTCCTTACAAAAATATTATTTACATATACTAACTCTATAATAGAAATAAAAATATTTACAAGTATCAAAAAGGGTTACAGGGCGACGAAAAATTCGACCACATTTTTTTAAATTGTATTTTTTGTTTTTACTATGGACACTTTTAACGTGCACATCTTGCTACATTGTTCTCACATATTGAATGATGTAACCAAGATTTTGTAACAACATTTTGATTTAAAAGAGTGTCCATGGAGTTTCTTGCCCGTTCTTCTCCATAGAGATCTACGCTAAGGAATGGGCAACTACACAGTACTTTCACAGTTTTTATGTCTTGTGACTGGGACTGTAGCTACATTTAATTTTCATCTTTGTTTCGACAATTCAAAAGTGCCTGTTACTGGCCTACTTGAAATAAATGCTTTGATTTTGATTTGATTTTAGAAAATCTATTTTTAAGTATGAAGTCTTGGATTTGGTTTGCACGTCGGGCAAAGTGTCATATGTTGGGATTTTTGATCGAGAATTTCCAAGTCTAGTATTCAGCTGCATCCAGTAAGACTGGAAGCTGATCCCAACATAGTTGGGAATAGGCCAGGTAAATGATGATGAGGATGAATTTGTCAGTCTGGGCTTAAGAGTTAATTAGATAGATAAAATAGTTTAAGGATTAAGAGGTCCGATGCGTAGTTCATACAAACGTAATAGCAAAATAATTTGTAAATCAAACATATTCTTAAGGTAGTGCGTATTTATTTCGATTGGATTACAGAATATCTATGTTCCCAAATATATATTTTAAAAGGACCGTGATATAAAGAGGAGATATGAGGAATTTAAAATTTCTATAGAAAACTTATTTTTCTCATAACTCTTGTTTAAATCAGTGTCCATTCAAACTTGAAATTGTACTTACAATGAATTACAAAATCAAAATCTTAGAAGATTGAAAGCGAAGTTTTATTAACACTTATTGAATTTCAACATTCAAAGTTTTGGTTTTTCGTAACCTAGATATTTATCTTGGTTTCTGTTTACCCTCTCAGCACATTGTATATTTTCCTTTATTTAATAATCCAACAAAAGTTGGGAAATACAAAATGAAATTGTTAATGAAGTTTATGAAAAATCATCGTCATAACGCGTTATTATTCTTTACTCGTCCTGGGAAATATGGCTTTATTTATTTTTTTGTGATTACAGCTCTTGAAGAAGAATCTTTGCTGTGTGTAATGGACGAATTTAAATTCAGTTGATGCTCTGCTATGTAGCGTCCGACATATTATATTTGTACGCCGTTCAGGCAAAACTTGACTGTCATAATTAGAATTTGATGTAACATCTTGCATGCTATGTGTGTGTATACTCATGTTTTGGACAAATAAAAATTATCTTATCTTAACATAAACACGCGAAACCGAAAAGATTCATTTCACCACCATTGACCTGAAGAAACCCAGTATGATCAAGAACAGTGTATTGTTTCAGTCGTCTGTCGAAGGAACATGAGAGCCAAACCCTCATGAAACGCAATGTGGGGAAGTAGAAAATTCGGGGAAAACCGACCTTAAAACTAATATTAACGTCGATTAAGATAAATGAAAATTTTATCAGATTAGGGTAATTTAGGAACAGCCTCATGGCAAAATCCATGTACGCCAATTATGAAGACATGTATACATCTAAAACATGCCTGCCCGTCCAACACATGTGTTGCACCAAGTAGCTCAGGGCCATGGCCCTGAGCTACTTGGGGGGCCACATAGGTCTTTCATCCGGCCCGCGAGCTATTGAAAACTTTAAAGACATCAATAAATATAGCGCGAACATTGTTTAATTTTGTGTGTACATATTTTTTTTTTCCCTAAGTCAGTTATTCACGCGCCATATTTACCAACCAGGGCGGGTTGGTAAATATGACCTCATATCTCATAATATAACCTCACCTACCCGTATGCAGACCGCATCATTTATTTATTTATTTAAATTTCATTTACAATAGTGGTAGGTACATAGGCGGATGCCACAAGGCATTCTCTACCAGTCAACCTTTGGGTGAAATATGACAACATTGTGATAGAGTACAAAATAATATCAAAAGAAATATTTATAGTCTAGTCCAGCAAAGTTTATTTTATTTAAATTTAGACGACACTTTGCATTTCTTTTGCCCCTCTATGATTACTACTAAACTTGGCCTCTATAACATTTTGTTTGCAAAGTGTAATAAAATAATACATGTTATTGATTTAATCCACATTGGTTTTGACCATGCCAATTAAAAAAATAACATTTAGTACAAATTCAGCGTGTAAAAAGACCATCACATAGCTGTCGTCTACGAGTAAACAAGTAACATTTTACTTAAAGTTATTGTTGGGAAAAGACTTAAATTTCTGGTTTGAAAACACTGTTCTTACCCGACTGCGATGAAGCCCAAGGAGGGGGTTATTGGTAGCAATAGTACAAGCAATAATACAGCGGTCTCTCGGAATTTAAAGTAAATATAGTTTTAGTTAAAAAGTTCACAAAAAATTGAACTATAATCTTCAATATCTCCTTAAAACTATAAGGTTTTCAGTTACTTAGCCGCATACTTTCCTGAACCTACATTAAAAAAAATAGTACAACGACAAAAAAATCAACACCTTTGCAAAATCTATAATTAAAAACTCACCTCCAACGGTATAACTCCTAAAGTAACGCAGACATCTGCAATCGCCAGATGGGTCATCATCAGGTCGACCCTGGACTTCCTCCTCCTCGACCTGGCCAGGCTGACCAGCACAGCCACATTGCCGACTCCTCCCACAGCCAGTAAGATGCCATAGATCACCAGCACCGGACCCTGATCACGGAGAACTGTCTCCGTGATGTTCGAACTGGTTGTGGTAGCTCCATCGAAGTAGTCCCAGAATTTCTTATCAACCTCCGAAGTCGTGATTAAAGGAAGTTCTTCCTCATAATCGTAGTTGTGTATCATTTTCGGCATTTTTCCTCACATGTTAGTTTGGAGCAGGTGGAAAAAAAATTGTTTAGTTGAAAACTTTTTTGTTTGAAGTTTGAAGATACACTTTGCACACACACAGAGTTATTTGCTAATTATTTTTGTAAGAGAAGAAAGTTTTAATTTTTTTTTTTTTTTCACAAAGTTTAGTTTTAATCAAATACTCATGAAATAACTTTAAACTTGTCAAAATAACTATCACAGTGTACTTAATGAACTAAAATAAACCACATGTTTAAAAAAACGGAATTATCTTGATCACGAAAAGTTGGTAACACTTCGCGCAGTTTCGGAGCGTGCGTGAACGCGTCTGGTCTACGCGGCTACGCTGCTACGACTGCCGCTACGGAGCTACGGCGTAGACCCACTGAAGTTTTGATAATGCTATGTTTGTGTTTGTATTTGATAAGGATTTCCACTTTTAACGTCAACCTCAGAGAGTTGTTTTGATATTGTTTATTATCTTCTTATATTCGTTTTCATACCAAGGAACTTTAACAATTTTTGAAAACAATATTTTGACGTTTTTGTTGCCGTTCTAGTCGGTAGGACCTATTAAATACTTCCGTTTTATGCATCGAATGTAAGCTCGCGTTTTTTACCATAAGGGTATGCAGAAACTACAAAATGCCTGCTATTACAATCCTTACTCTTTTTGCTTCTATTTCATACAGGCCATAAGCCGTACATTGTAATGTGTATGTTTTTTAAAAACCTGATGCTTGAGCTGCACAAGCCTGTTATGAAGATTGATGTTCCTCGGCCCTCCTCTGCGGCTTGAGGATTGATGTTCCTCGGCCCTCCTCCACGGTCGGAAGACAGATGCCCTCGGCCCTCCTCCTACGGCCTGAGGATTGACGTTCCTCGGCCCTCCTCCACCGTCTGAAGACGGATGCCCTCGGCCCTCCTCTACGACCTGAGGATTGGTGGTTCCTCGGTCCTCCTCCACGGTCTGAAGACGGACATTCTATAGCTATTCATTCCATCCTGCGCTCATCTTCAGTTCTATCCGCCGGCTTCACTGGCATTAGTGGTTAGGTAGCTCCAGCCTTAGGTTAGGATCTTTGTTTATAAATTCTTATAACTCGTCCCCTTGACTATTTCTTTTAATAGTGCTCCCCTCCAGACTGAAAGTTAGGTAGGTGAGTGCTCAGAGTTTTGTGGATCCTATCCAGGAAAATGTAACGTTACAACATCTGTACGACGTTCTGATAATATATACGTATAATTTTTAACTAAACATCCCAAAACGAAAAACTTTAACAGTTTCAAACACAGTAGTTGTACTGTGTTTGAAACTGTTAAATTTTTTCGTTAAAAAATATAACTTGTTTCATTATTTATGTAAATGCTTACGAAGTTTATTAAGTTACGGCACCAAAATTAAACCTTATGTACGGGTTAGTTTTTAAGTAAAGTCCGGGTAAACTAACTAAGCTCAGGTTTTAATATAAATTTGGCAACACGATGTATGAAGTTCAACAATTAAATATGTAGTTGTCTGACTAAACAAAATAGTATTAAACTAACTTATGTCCGCAGCTTCGTCCGCGTGGGGTTCGGTATTTATGCCACAGAATCATACTACCGGGATAAAAAGTATTCTATATGTTAATCCAGGTATATACTATCTGTGCCCCAAATTTCATCCAAATCCGCTCAGTAGTTTTTACATGAAAATGTAACAAACATCCATCTATCCATCCATCCTTACAAACTTTCGCATTTATAATATTACTAGCGGACGTCACGCGGTTTCACCCGCGTTGTTCCTGTTCCCATGGGTGATAAAATATAGCTTATATTACTCAAGGTGAATGTAGCTTTCTAATAGTGAAAGAATTTTTGAAATCGGCAGCCGGCACCAACAGCTTTACATGCTTTCCGAGGCAATCTTTTTTTTTTCATTGTCTGTCCGTCCGTCTGCCTGTCCGTTAGTTTCGGCTTATCTCCGAAACGGCTTTACCAATTTTACGGGACTATTACTGGCTTTTAATTTAGAAAAAAGGTAAGGGTTCCGTGCACAAAAAATATCCTTGAAATAAGCGAAGTAATATTATTATAATAATTTTGACGAAAGTCACGGGCAACAGCTAGTTTTGTAATAAAACTGTCTAGTCTAGTCCATACCACTAGACTGAGGAACAAAAAAAATAACTTAAAGTCAATTTTTTCATAAATTCGAACATCTGGTATTCTTTTCAAACATTGAAACTTATTGAAGCGTATTTTATTACAAGAACCGAGTTGTTTCTCTTGAAAACATTAATCTATCAGTAAAATGAACATTTCAATTCATCAAGAACTTCTTTTTCTTTTTTTCTATTTTGTTCTACAAGAGTTAAAAGATGTATTTTAACTCTTGTAGAATTAAAACTTATCTATCTTATCTTATATTTATTTATAAAAACTTTATGCACAAGGAAAAAAACGGTACAAAGGCGGACTTAATGCCTTCGGCATTTTCTACCAGTCTACCGTACCGTTCAGGGGGTCTAAAATGGCCACTTTAGCAGAATCGTTTTGTGAATCACGTTAAAAATTTAAAATTGTTAAAATGGACTTTATTGTTATTATCATAAAGTCCATTTTAAGAATTTAAATTTTTTAACGTGATTCATGCTAAGATTCTGCGTAGGATCTGCTATAGCGGCCATTTTAGACCCGCAGTTCAGTGTAGTTATATCTTAGATTATTTACAAGTAGTTTTATGGTTTCTGCCAGGGGGGCGAGCCTATTACCGTTAACTAGTCACAAATTCAGGCTCCGTGGCACTGAAAAGTTCCTAATAGAAAAAACAAGCGATATTTATTTATTTTGTCCCACCTGGGAATCGAGCCTTATGCTCATCAGTAACACTTGCAACCACTATAGTCTAGTGCTATTAGACAATAAGATGGAACAGAGTTTACAGTGGTCGGATTTTCATGGGCCTTTCTATTGAGTTCGTAGAGGTGTGAAGAAGTAAAAAAAGTGAGAAGTGTAAGTCAATCAGTTTTTATAGGTTTTGACATTTTGATTTTTGATGCCGTTAGCTAGAGAATCGGAAGACGCGTTGTTTCAATTAATCACAGAAACAAGCAACATCTCTATGTAATTGGAAGTAAACACAAATTATACGTATAAAATGGTATTAAATTAAAAAAAAACTTTTATCTTTTTTTTAAACTTTACAGGAGAATGAATCTCCTGGTAAGTATCTATTTTTAACTTGTGGTGTAAGAACTTCAACGATGATAGGTAAGATGTTTTATTGTGTCAACTATACTACCTATAACATTTACATGTATCTTGTAAATTAATTAGTTCCCAAAAGCAAGCTGCGCTCGCGGCTTCGCTCACATGGTGAAGTCGTGACATCCTCTGCAACGTAATAAACTAACAAATTATTAATTTAAACTAAAACTTGGTCAAGGTCGGGGGGACTCTATTTATACCGCAGGCTAGTTTCGATGGCAATCTGACGACTAAAAAGTTGTAAAACACCTCTTAACGAAGCTGAATGGCACTTGTTTTCCTTCTGTTTACCTTCTAGTTACGGAGATATTGGGGGTCAAAGTTCCAACTTTTTGACAAGTTGTTTTTTTTTAGTACACGATTTTAATGTAATATTTTTACATTCATACACCTCCACGACCCCCGTACTATTCAATCCATCCATCAACACAATGTTTTGAGCGTACGTTATATTGAGTTCTACCACAAAACATGATTTTTCACCCCAAAAAAGAAGTAGTTTCCCAGCAATAATTTTTGCGTAAAATTACTTGGTTTGATGTACAGAATGCTTGATTGACGGCTTCGTGATGAGGTCTATTACACCCTGTATATAGACGAAAGCAAATGAGTATATTTATTTGTACATCATTTATTATAAATCTAAGGTATTCGATGCCGATCTGTATGCGATGCCGACCTGGACCTCTCCTTCAAAGAGCTTTTGTCAAAAAGCCGAGTAAACAATTATAAAGCGAACCTTATGTTTAACAAAAGGTACAAACACAAATATTTGGGTTTCTACGGATTTGGGGTGAATTCTTGGAAAGTTTCAAGGTTACTTATTGAATATCAATCTTTGCTTATCGGGGCCCACAATACTAAGTAGTCTCAATGCCCATTATTAATTTATTACTCCTTAATTATGAATAACTAGCTGATGCCCGTGGCTTTGCTCGCTTGACAAATAATATAAATATATACTAAAACCTTCCTCTTGAATCACTCTATCTATTAAAAAAAACCCGCATCAAAATCCGTTGCGTAGTTTTAAAGATCTAAGCATACATAGGGACAGACAGACGCGGAGGGGGACTTTGTTTTATAATTATGTAGTGATTAAGTTCCTAATTCTACTTAGTAATTAATAAAAGTTAAGGACGCGTATAATCCTCCAGCTCTCGTAACGTCTTTTGCCTCGGTCTAAATAAATTGTTCTTAAAATAATTATTGAATAGCAGAGAGGAATCCCGGACTTCACAATCGGAAATCGCCAACATGATGTAAATAAAGCCTTGGCCACGAGCTGCACGCTCAAACGATGCACGGCTTGTGACAGCAACAACGGAGAAAACGGACAAGAGTAGTTGTTTACGCTGCGCGCCGAGACGCAACGCTTGATGGACGGAAACCGGCGGTGCCCTAAGCGGGTGTCGCTTGACGCAAATCGTATGGAAGTCGCATCGCCTTGAGAAGAGGCCTTTACCCCCTTTTTTTACGAAGGGGTCTGCTAGACCGGTCCGCTGGTCTGCTGGACCTGTCATTCTTGCACTCTTAAGAGGGCCCTTCCCGGCGCGTCTATCGTCAACGCAAGCATGGTCGAAAAGCTTGTTGTTTCATCCAGAGCCACAGCAGTGATATTCTTTCAACTCCCCTGTCTTACCTAGCCCCGAAAACGCATTACTCGTCACCCGCGCACCTTATATCGCCTAACGCGGGGACATTGAACAAAAAATAGTGTTCGAAAATTTATAAAACTTGTTCCAGGAAATACGTGTTTTTGAAAAAGTCTTAGAAGTTTGTGAAATAAATATTTGTCATTTAGAATCTTCACTACAATTGCAAGGCTTCTTTCAGGATATTTTCTTTACTTTTACAATTTATGAGTACGTTATGAACGGCCAAAGTTGAAGTAAAACTTGTGCAAAACAGCAATTTTTGGAGGCTTATACTGAATTTGTTTTTATATATTTTTCTTTTTTGCTTCGATAGAAGCCTAGATATAGTGCACAAGATACTTATCAGTGCAAAAAAATTAAAGATATTTGTGTAACAACGGCATAACACGCACGAGCGTTTGTCAAAATTCTCGCGAAAAGTATGGCGGGTTGGCCGCTCTTAAACACCTTGCGACGCGAACTCGGGCCGATTTGCTAAGATAAGAGATTTCCACAAGTCCATCGCAGGCCATTTTGTGGGGGCGAGGGAGGTCTTTACCCTTTTTTTATTCCTGTGGAAATCCTCAATGGATGTCCTCCACCGTGTTGTTGGCGGAGGGGTCTGCTAGACCCTTACTGACTAAAACCCACACGGTGTTTCTCCTCCTCACTTCTGTCTGGGGTGACACAATTGCATTCTCCCCAATCAACTCAGCAGGGACGGTTTGCTTGTGACAAACCTCGTTTCAGGTAAAGGGGTGGAGTGAACTGCTCCTCGTCCTGTCATTCTATGTGAAACGCACGCGGAAACACATCGCAAGGCCAATTTGCTAAGACGACGGATTTCTCCAAGTCCATGGCCAGCAGGCCATTTTATAGGGGGTGGAATGGTATTGTCGTCCTTCCTCCTGCGTGAGGTCTTCACCCTGCGGTAACCCCACTATTAAACCATGCTATTCACCATATACCTACCCACCAACACACAACATAGCATTAATCACATCACTGCATAATTAAATATCATTTTATTTTTGGGAAATAAGCATACAGTGGTGCCGATTCCTTTGTTCACAAACTAAACTAAATTTAAGTTGAATGCATCTTTTTCTTTCTATTTCATTATGAAAAGGACAGAAGATAAATATTAGTTTAATCCTGTCAAATTAGTCAGCACCTGACGTAATTTGATGTAATTTTAGTAGTCAACTTTTTAATCGCGTCTAAAACTTGTATGGCGCTGATTAATTTGACAGAACATAACTAAAATTTATCTTCTGTCCTTTTCTTAATAAAATAGAAAGAAAAAGATGCACTGAACTTAAATTTGGTTTAGTTTGTAAACAAGGGAATCGGTACCAGTAGCTATTTTTTAAACAGAGGGCTGCTTAAAAAAAAGCACCTTATGTGCTATTAATACAAAATAACTTCGAGACCATATCTTCCCGTGGGTGTCGTAAGGGACTTACCAGAGAATGGGCAGCAGCGTTCTGTGTGCTTATGTAACAACAGTACTGCGATCGCCAACCCGCCTGCCAAGCGTGGCGATTATGGCAAAAACGCCCCTTTGGGGGAGGCAATGTCCAGCAGTGGACGTCTTTCGGCTGATTATATTTATATCATGCATATTTTCCGAGTTATCACAATTTTTGCAAACGAATAAACAAAAAAGTGCTAGTCATACACAAAAGAGACGAGAGTTCTAAGAAAACTTAAGATTTGAAATGCATTTTTTTTTTTAGGATATTATAGAGAGGAGGCCTGTGTCCCAGCAGTGGGAACATTAATAAACTGATGATGATGAACTCTAGACAGTTTAAAAGTATCTAGTGAGTAGTACCCTTATAGTAGTATCAATGAGCAGTTGGTTGTCTGCTAACACGTCTATCGCACGTGTGATAAACACAGCCTTTTAAGTACCACTTCTATAAAATGAGTTTTAACAAATTGGAGTTTTTGATCCCACGTGCCACTCGCATCCAGCGGATCGCCGCAACCTTCACCAGGTATTGTGCCACCATAAATCTTAGGACTAATCGGAAAAATATTTCCATTAGTTCTATCGTAGAACTAGTGGTAGTGGGTACCTAGAAAATACAACAATAGGTAAGTAGTTGTTTTTGTTGAGACTAAAGCAAATAAAACGTACGTGTAAACTGAGGGTTGGGTGACAAATGACGCAATATTTCGCAGAAAAGCTCCGAGGGAACCCGATGTGGGTTGGATCGGTATTTTTATTTAGTGTCGTTGATCATAATAGACAGGCATGTGCGGAGCAATGAGTAAAATGTCTGAGTAAAACTTTGGAATTTATAAGTAGTAGGAGATAATAAATGGGGAGAAATGAGGAGCTCATGGCTTAATAATAACAGCCGCTCGGGTCGATCGTTAGGTTAAGCCGTGCTTGCCTGGGTTGGTCTGTGGATGGGTGACCACCCATTACATACCGAGTTACCTCCGTGCCTCGGAAAGCACGTTAAGCCATTGTTCCCGGCTGTCATTTGTAGATCTTTGACAGTCGTTAAGTAGTCAGAGGCCCAAAAACTCTGACAAACAGTCTTACTAAGGGGTATCGTATTACCCGGTGCTAACTGGGTTGTGTAGGTCAGATAGGCAGTCGCTCCATGTAAAATACTGGCATTGGAAAACTGGAAGCCGAGCCCAACATAGTTGGAAAAAGGCTAGGCAGATGATGAGGAAATAATAAATGAGTTAAGTAAGATAAATCGATCATCAATGCTTCTTTCTTTGCTGCCCAGACCTTTGACAAAAGACGGCAGATAAGTATTACAATACTGGCTATACTTACGTTTCTTATAGACTAAAAGCATTCACCTGAAAACTGATAGCGCACGAACACAGATATTTTCCGTAAGAAAAAATATGTAGGTATTTTGTTACGTGTCAGAAAAGAAACAATGGAGATACAAAATAGGGAAAACAATGTCTTCTGAACTAATAGATTCATCACGATAAGTAACAAAGCGGAGATAAAGTTAGTTTGCTTTTGCTCGCGCCTGAGTCAACGTGACCGTTGGAATCTATTCCAAAGGATGTAAAACACCTCTTAACGAAGCCGAAAGGCACTTGTTCTCCTCGTCATTGCGATCATTTTTTTGTTCTACACCATACCTGGGAACTTTCTAGTTACGGAGATATTGGGGTCAAAGTCCCAACTTTTTGACAAGTTTTTTTTTTTGTTTTAATACAAGTTTTTAATGTAAGATTTTTAGTTTAAACACATCCAAGACCCCCGTACTATTCAATCTATCCATCAGCACAATGTTTTGAGTGCGTTACATTGAGTTCTACCACAAAAAAATATTTTTCACCCCACAAAAACAATAGTCGTTTCCCAGCAAAATTTTTTGCTTAAAGTTACTTAGTTTGGTTGATGGCTTTGTGATGAGGTCTTTTCAACCGACTTCCAAGAGGAGGTTCTCTATTCGGGGGGGGGGGGGGGGTAATTTGATGATTTCCCATCCGAAAAAAAAGGTTAGTTTCCTTAAATTCCTACGCTTATTACCATGACATGACATGTATTGTTAACAATTTCAAATAAATTCATGGCAAATATTTGTTTCGGAACAACTAAAAATGGAAAAATAAAAAACTTTTTTGCAAAAAAATGAAACCGACTTCAAAAAACACAAAAAAGTGAAAAATAACTTTAGCATCAGAACTCGGTGACAAAAGAACTAAATCAATCAAACAAAGGTCACGGACTTCTGAAGCTAAAGTTATTTTTAACTTTTTTGTGTTTTTTGAAGTCGGTTTTACTTTTTGCATAAATGCGAAAGTATTGTGAGGACGGATGGATAGATGGATGTTTGTTACTCTCTCCAGCTAAAACTACTCAAAATCAAAATCAAAGCATTTATTTCAAGTAAGCTAGTTACAGGCACTTTTGAATAATTGTCGAAACAAAGATGAAAATTAAATGTAGCTACAGTCCCAGTCACAAGACATAAAAACTGTGAAAGTACTGTAGTTGCCCATTCTCTAGCGTAGATCTCTATGGAGAAGAACGGGCAAGAAACTCCATGGACACTCTTTTAAATCAGAATATTGTTACAAAATCTTGGTTACATCATTCACGTTGAGATGGTATATTATGTGAGAACAATGTAGCAAGATGTGCACGGTAAAAGTGTCCACAGCAAAAACACACAAACAAAAAAAAAAATACAATTCAAAATAATTCATTCAAATAAGCCATGGCAACCAAGAGATGACCAGTCACAACTGACAGCGCCCGTTCACGGACATGACGCATGGATCAGCACCATTCAACTCAACCATTTTGAAGGGAACTAAATGATCCGACACATGCGCCACCATCAGCGAGACAATTGAGTGAGCATGACATACTCCAAACCGCCAGGGCACATTCAAGTCAAGAAAAGACGTAGGTTTCCAGTGAATGATAGCTTTCTAGTACATAGTACTCACACAATATGGGCTATGCATTTATATAATACTAAAGAGATTGATTCTATACAATGCAAATATAGTTGTACAATCTTCAGCAGCTCCAACAATACAATTTAATGCTATCAATTTATGCGCCCCTGTCCATGTGGAGCAGGACCAGCATTGAGCCAAGCATTTTTATCAGCGATATAATAGCTCAACTTGTAATATGCTTGCTTACATAGTGTGCGTTTAATGCATGTTTTAAATTTCGTCTCATTCAGTTCAAGAATACTTTGTGGAATTTTATTATAGCATCTCAAACAGTACCCCATGAAAGATGAGTCTACTTTAGCGAGTCTGAAACCTGGCTGAACTAGTTGGTCCCTATTTCTAGTACTGTAATTATGTCTGTCACCCCTTTTACCAAAAAGGTGCAGATTTTTTCTGACGTACATTATGTTTTCGTAGATGTATTGACAATGTACCGTCATGATGCCAATATCCTTAAACAGTTCCCTTAGAGAATCGCGCCTACGAAGATTATATACGGCTCTGATGGCTCTTTTCTGCAGAATAAATATAGACTCAATATCTGCAGCCCGTCCCCACAGCAAAATGCCATAAGACATTATACTATGAAAGTAACTAAAATAAACCAGTCTAGCGGTATCTACATCAGTATACTGACGGATTTTTCTAATGGCATAGGCTGCTGAACTTAGCCGCCCCGCAAGAGATGTCAAATGAGAACCCCATTGTAGCCTTGAATCAAGCGTAATCCCCAGGAAAACCGTTTTATCTACGAATTCAAGTTTCTCTTTATTCAATATTATATCACAATCACTACTTTTAACATTCGGTAAAGCAAATCTTATGCATTTGGTTTTTTTTTCATTTAATACCAAATTGTTTGCTGTGAACCAATTTTGGACCTGAAGTAGGGCATTATTCACGTCATCTAGATTTTGGGCCCGCCTATTTATCTTAAAACTACTTAACGAATTTGTATAAATTCTGGCACATAGATAGTTTATAACCTAGATTAACATGTAGGATACTTAATAACTCAGTAGTATGATCCCATGGAACAGTTACCGAACTACGCAGTGAAGCCGCAATCGTAAGCTAGTCTATTTTGAACCGACTTCCAAAAGGAGGAGGTTCTCAATTCGATTGGTATTTTTTTTTTATGTATGTACACCGATTACGCTGCCATTTATGATCCGATTTACGTGATTCTTTTTTAGTTTGATGCAAAATAGTTGCCATTTGGTCCCATAAAAATTGAACATAGTTTGGCTCAGTAGTTTTCATTTTATGAACATTTTTACTTCAGTTGTGTGGTATAATTTCATGTATGTTCACCGATTTCTCCTCGATTTGTGGAGCGATTCTCAAAATTCTTTTTTTATTTAAAAGAATATACTCCTGAGATGATTGCATTTAAATTTGGTGAAGATCTGATGCTGATCTTCGGAGATATACAATGGAACTCTTCAAAACTAGATGGTAAATCGGTCGTGATTGCTGCAATTGCTTGGATGTTTATTGTTTACACAACATCATGACGTAACATCACGCCTGTATGCTCTGAGGGGTACGCAGATGTGTACAATACATCCAAATTTCGACAGTTTAGGTATGTTAAGTTCCATTTATTGGGGATAAGACTATTACCATGACATGTATTTAAGAGGTAACATTTGTTTGTAAGTTTGTATGTAGGGGGTAATCTCCGGAAGTAATGAACCAATTTTAAAAATTGTTTCACTGGTAGAAAGCTACATTATTCGTGAGTGCTATAGGCTATATTTTATTCCCGTACTCCGACGGGAACGGGAACTACGCGGGTGACACCGTGGGACATCAGCTAGTGTAAAATAAATGCATAGTAAATATTTGTATAAGATATTATTATTACAACTAAAGAAGTCAGAAGTCGGTGACAAAAAATAACTAAATGAATTAAACAAAGGTCACCGACTTCTGAAGCTAAAGTTATTTTTCAGGTTTTTGTGTTTTTTGAAGTCGGTTTTATTTTTTTGCAAAAATGTTTTTTATGGGAACTTACTCAACGCCAACTCAACCTCATTTACTGCCTAGCCTTTTCCCAACTATGTTATAGATCTGACGAACATGGTTATTTATTCATTTTGTTGACTGTATGTACTTACATGTTATAATCCCTGTTCAATCAATGTTGGCTGATTAAATTGTACAATATGTACTTAGTTTATAGTAGACCTATTCCATGAATAAATTAAACAATATAGATATAATCCTCATTGAAATATAAATTAGTAAGTTAACTATTTATTCATTTGCTTGTTATTTTACTTTGGATTGAAATGAAAATTTTATAACGACATTTCTTTGCAGAAATAAGTTTTAGAAGTTTCATAGACTCTCCCCAGATTTCATCGAAGCAGTCTAGAGGTGTTTAAGTGACCCCGACTTGCGACTTGCTCAAGATGTTATCCTTCACCGATGTTAGACTTGTCCAAGATAAACTTAGAAAGTACGGTGGGCTGCATCAATTGGGTACCCCAGTTGGGTATCCCAGAACCCCGGCTTCGAACGTATAGGCTTTCAAGGGGGTTACCACATCGTGGAGCTGACTGTATGGTACAGTTAAATTGAAATAGTCACATTGACATTTGACTGGATCTGAATTCAAAACTTCGCTAGGCGTTTAATTTTGTGTACTTAATTTATGTAAGCACCTCTGCTCTCAAAGCGAAGGAAAATATCGGTAGGAAATCGACATGTTCAAAACCAAATAATTGGAGACACGTGGTATTGTTATGTTTGCGACACCCAACAAACCGAATTGGGCTTGCGTGTTGAAGTTTGGTCCACTCCTTTTAACGAAGAGGAAGTCTCGGCTGTGTCCCCAGCAGTGGGAATGTGTAATATTTGATGGCTGATTTTAAATGGTATGCTAACGATATGTGGGCGAGTGTGCCTCCTACCTCTTCAATTCTTCAAAGAATACAGTTAGGTACCTACCTACCTACCTACAAAATCCTACCTATGACGTAGGTAGGTACCTACCTACCTACAAAATCCTACCTATAACCAGAGCTCTTGCACGCCGTGTGTAGGCATGAGATAATTACCTACCGCTTCGCGCATATTGAATATGCAAGCTCTCTAGGACTGTCGCGCTCCAGCCGTGCGTAACTACGTAGGTATACCTACGTATGCCGCGTTAATTTTTCGCGCTCTACTCGTACTTCGTGTTTGTTAACTGACTGATTTATTGATAATTAATATTTACTAGTGAAATGACAAGGCGGATAAACTGTTGCTGTTAAAAAATGTAAAAAAAAAATTGTCTTTTTTATATAAATTTCACTGCCCCATGTCCATGTTTACTGTTTACCATCAGAGTTTATTTTAAAATTACCTATTTGTTAGATTTCGCATTTATGCGGCTATTTAATAATAGTAATCGTAATTTTAGAGAAGGCAAGATATTATATAAGTATAAGGCATTTTAATAGAGTTAAACAATTGTAAATATAAAAGTTTAAATTAATATTTAAATAATAATACAAATACAAAAATGTTGGTAGTAAGTATTTTATTATGAGTACTTGAGGCAACCCTACTACCGACTGACCATTAAGCGGTGACAGTGAGACGCCGAATAAAATACGCTAACGCGTGACGTAAAGGCACAATTTAGATCGAGCGCGCCCAGTTTAGGTATTTATAATGTCGGCTTTCTTCAAGATCAAAGGAGTGCAACTTCTGTATGCTAGTACCTACTATTTTCTATTCTGTGCTATGAGGTAGGTAGGTAGGTAAGTACCTAAGTTATTTTGTAAAAACATTTTTTCATTTAAACATCTGCGTCATTCAGGGAATTGCGTACCTATTTATCCGTTAGATATTGGGTTTTTTTCCCTGAAAAATTACCTAAACAACTGCCAACTAACAATCCACTATCTATTTTTTTACTCAGGTAAAGTAGGTATCTGTCTCATGGGAACAACTCTAATAATTGGACTAGCCCGTTGTATTTTAGTGGCATAGGACAGCGATTGGAGGAATGACAATTTTTTTAACGGTTTTGTTGTGCTTGCCATACTTACTACTTAGCAATTTCCTTTTCAGGGTACCTTCATAATTAAGTATCATGAAACACAAAAGGTTGCTACCTACACTGTGGTCCGGGCTAAAAAGTTTCATGGAAGTCATTAACTACTTACTACTTCAAGGGTTTTCACCCAATGATATTCTATTACACAGATATGTTGTGAGCGCGCAATCGTGAAGACTCGAAAACAAGCCAATTGGCCTGTTTTTCCTTTATTTTGCGTCACTGCGTGTATGTGAGCTGGCTCTCCCCCGCGGCACCCTTTTTTCTGTGGTTTGTAGGTGTATAACATATCTGTTTATTAGAATGTGCTGATTGGATAAAACCTACCTACTTACCTACCCTACTTATATAGGAATACTTCTACCTTCGTGCTTAAAACATTTGAAAAAGCAATATGAAAGTCTTTCTAACTGATAGGTACACAATAGGCTGAACAAATTGCAGCTTTTTTATGCTAAATAACAACTTTGAAACAAACAATGCCGTGCCTGACAGTTCACAAATATTTATCATCATTCCGTTGCAAACAAGCTGCATTCTCCCGCTATTCATTTGTTTTCAAACATAGCTCATTCAGGTAGTTTTGATGTAAGTACCTACAGGCCAGCACATCAGCACATGAGTAAGAAAACGGAACAGAGTATAAGCTTCTTAAGAACGTGCAAAATTATTACCTATTTTGGTAGGGTTGTCACATTATGTGAAGACAAATTAAACAAAACATTTGTGAAATTAATTTAAAGACAGACCGACTAGTAGCGAGAAATAAGAACGATCTAAGTACCTATTAATGCTAAAAAAAACTTATTAATTTTAAGTTTCTGAAATGTAGGTACTTACTTCTGAACGAATAATTCAAAATGACATTTTGTGGGTTTGACAATTTCTAGATTAGGTAAACGTCATATCTACAACCTGTCATAACTGTCACGATAAACGTCAAACATTTTATTTTTTTTTGTGCGCATAAAAATACTATAAATCAGGAAAACATATTACTTTATTATATTCAGGGGTTAGTTTCCCAGCTTTCCTATAAGGTACAGGTTATGGTCGGAGTCCCAAACAAAAATGTTTCGTTTCCTTTCAGCTCAATCAGACATCGGATTGGTTCAAATGTTTAAATCTTACTTTCAATCTTATTTGATTTTGAAGTTATTTGAATCTTGATATTTGAACGTACCACACATACCTAATACCTACCTATTAAATACCAACCTGCCCACATACCTACAAATGTTTAGTAAAAGCTTGTAATAATAATAAAAAGCTAAAAACACACCGCATAGTTCCTTCTTCTTATTAAAAAAAGAATCATACAATAAAATAAAGATCCTTACTTGAAAAAGTAATAATCAAATGTTTACATACCTATTGTACTCCTTGGGATAGTTAAAGTATGATATATTTTTATTTTTTCTAATAGTATTATTCATACACACAGTACAATAAACAACCATTATTAATAAATATCACGTTTTTATATTTAAAATATTCAAACTTGTCACAAAACAAACAACGTGTGTTGCCCTGACAACCCTGAGGTTCTCAACTGGCTGTGACTGGGTAAACCGGTTTTTTCCACTCTCGCCGCGTACGCGATAAGTGGCCAGTGGTAACGCACACAATATGCCCCGCGTGCTTGTAGTAGTGCAACCAATTCGCGTGGTTGTATGAAGCTTATACTCTGTTCCGTTTTCTTACTCATGTGACATCAGGCTGCCCGAAACTGTTAACTATTCCCAATCAACCTTAAAACCTACAAAGATAAAGTTGAAAATCTAATAAATAGATAATTTTTTTTTTTATTCTTGTAACTTAGCTGTGAATGCTGCAATTTGCAGGCCAGTGCTTTAGTAGTCAAGTGCAATTAGACAATAAGGTGGAACAAAGTACAGTGATCAGATTTTCATGAGTTCCTAGAAGAGTGGAGAAGAAAGTTAAAAAATAAATTTCGCCGCTCGCGACTTTTTTTATTTTTTATTTTTTCCTCTAAATTTTTTTTTGACGTGACAACGTCTTATAAATTGGTTTGCCGGGTGACACTTCAAGAAACTGCGTTACGCTCCGCTCACGTTATGCGCTCACAATGAGAGCGAGTGAGAGGCACGCGTCCCTTCCACTCGGGCATGGTTAGCCCGCCTAAGAGCGAGAGAGACAGACATAAAAAGTTTATTTTACCACTCAAAGTCGTTGTCACGTAAAACTTTCGCCCGTATACCGACTTTACAGGCAACCAATTTTTTCGTTTAAGAATAACTTCAAATTCGACGAACTCTTATTGTAGCGTAATAGCGTGACCTACGTGCATCCATTAAACACTAATTTGGTCCGTTTCTTTGTTCATTGTTGTTGATGTAGGTAATGTAGGTATATTTCAAGTAAGTATTTTTGAAAATTTGCTATTTTCTGCAATTATTTCTAAAATATCCAATTGACTAATATTTGTTTTGAAATTGGTAACTGATGCTTTTTCACAGATAACTGAACCAGAAATATTTAATGAAGACCACTTTTGACAAATTAATTCGGAAATGTTAGAAAATCGTCTATGTTAATGAAAGCATTTTTTTTTTCAAATACTGCTATGAAACTCAATGTGCAAATTGTTGTCGTAGTCCTCATTTTATTAGCTACCTTACGAGGTATAATAACTAGAAAAATATTTAAGGATAGGTACTTGTTAAATATTGGTTAGGTACCTACTGCTGAACAAGTAAAATATGACAAAAGGCCTCTATCGCTAAGAAGTGGGAGTGGTATCGGTATTGGGTTTGATATTAAATTGCGCGTAGAGACCCAAGCTTGCAACTTATCTTAGATAGAAATCGTGAAAATGGTTACGTTATAATAGGAAATTTTCAAAAAATACTCGACAACAATTAACAAAGAAACACACCAAATTAGCGTTTAAATGGGTTAAGTAGAGGTGTATCTAATATCAACCGGGCAAAGTTTTTAAGAAATTCCCGATGGGAAAACCAATAACATTAATACTTGGGCCGACCTGGGAATCGAATCCAGGATTTCATGTTTAGTAGTCGCTTTTGCGACTACTCGACCAACAACTATTTCTGCACGCAGGTCACACTATTACGCTACAATATGAATTTGTTGAATTTAAAGTTAGTCATTACGAAGAAAAAATATTCCAAAGAAAATAAAAAAATAAAAAAAGTCGCGAGCAACGAAATTTTTTTTTTACTTTCTTCTCTACTCTTCTAGGAACTCAATAAAAAAAGACAGTCCCATAAAAATCCGACCACTTTAAACTGTGTTCCACCTTTTGAGTATTTTTTGTTTAATGAGGGATTTTCTTTTTAGCTCTTCCCTAGTCGCTGGATAGATGGCGCTAGGAGTTAGTATGATAATGCAAGGAACGGAACCTAAAAAAACTGATTTTAACAAAGCGCGAGAAATGTTGGTTATATTCGGAAGGTTAAGCAAATGAAAGTGTCAGTCAACGAGAGTATGTGACGTGACACAATGTTTTTTTTTCAAGCGTTTTGGCTTTGGCATAGTAAGTTCAACGCCATCTATATAGTTCTTGGAAACTAAGTTTTTTTTTAAAACCTCAAAAGGAAAACCTCTCATTGCACCCGGCTAAAGGTCTTACAGCCGCGAATAATATTTCAACTTATAACACAATTTGAATTTCGCGGGCTACCCTGACGCTTCTCGGAAGGCAACAACTGTTGCCTTCCGCTGTTGAGAGGTACTTGCGTAGAATATAAATAATTTCAGCTGCAGAAATAATTACTGCGGCCGTACCGTGGACGGAATCCCAGTCCCCGTCCATACTCTCCGTCGACAACAACAAAGTTGGGAAAAAATAAAAAAGGCTATTTTAATGGGTTATACAAGTGATGATTCCCCGTTTAAATAAATGCTCTGTGGCGAAGTATTATATTATCTGCAGTGCAAGTACGTAGCTCTCGATTCGATACGATTCGATAAATCTGACAGTTATTCTCGATAAAATGAGTTTTTAACCAATCGAAAAGTCGGATTTATCGAATCGTATTGATTCGATCGTTATCGATTGCTACGTACTTGCAGTGCTGTGTCTGTGGTGATGTGGTGATGTCGACCATGTACCAACTTTTACAGCTACACACATCAACACGGTCTAGGGATATTTTTAAAAAAGCGAATTACTATCAATGTGTTAATTATTTATATGACACTAGCTGTTGCCCGCGGCTTCGCCCGCGTGAAGTTCGGTAACTGTCCCACTGGATCATACTAAAGGGATAATAGTGTCCTCCATGTTAATCCAGGTTATAAACTATCTATGTACCACATTTCATAATCATCACAATTATTATTATCACAATCACCATCACTATCACAACCGCCACCATTATCACAATCACCATCACTATCACTATCACAATCACTATCACTATCACAATCCCCATCGCCATTACTATCACAGTCACCATCATTATCACCAATTATCATCATTAACACAACCACCATAATTACCAAAATCATTATCACAATCACCATAACAATCACAATCAACATCACTATCACAATCACAATCACCATCACAATCCCCATCACTATCGCTATCAAAATCACTATCACAATCACCATCACCATCACAATCACCATCAAAATAACTATCACAATAACCATTATCGTTATCACAATAATTATCATCGTAATCACAGTCATTATCACACTCACCATCACCATCACTATCTCAATCACCATCACAATCACCATAACAATCACCATCACCATCACAAACACAATCACAATCACCATCACAATCACCATCACCATCACCATCACCATCACCATCACAATCACCATCACAATCACCATCACAATCACCATCATCATCACAATCACCATCACAATCACCATCACAATCACCATCACAATCACCATCACAATCACCATCACAATCACAATCACCATCATAATCACAATCACCATCACAATCACCATCACAATCACCATCACAATCACCATCACAATCACCATCACAATCACCATCACAATCACCATTACAATCACCATCACAATCACCATCACAATCACCATCACAATCACCATCACAATCCCCATCACTATCGCTATCAAAATCACTATCACAATCACCATCACCATCACAATCACCATCAAAATAACTATCACAATAACCATTATCGTTATCACAATAATTATCATCGTAATCACAGTCATTATCACACTCACCATCACCATCACTATCTCAATCACCATCACAATCACCATAACAATCACCATCACAAACACAATCACCATCACAATTACCATCACCATCACCATCACAATCACCATCACAATCACCATCATCATCACAATCACCATCACAATCACCATCACGATCACCATCACAATCACCATCACAATCACCATCACAATCACAATCACCATCATAATCACAATCACCATCACAATCACCATCACCATCACAATCACCATCACAATCACCATCACAATCACCATCACAATCAACATGACAATCACCATCACAATCACCATCACAATGACCATCACAATCACCATCACAATCACCATCACAATTACCATCACAATCACCATCACAATCACCATCGCTATCACCATCACAATCACCACCACTCTCAGAATAACTATCACAATCATCATCACCATCACAATCACCATCAAAATCAGTATCACAAACACCATCATCGTTATCACAATCATTATCTACGTAATCACAATAGCTATCATCATTATCACAATCACTATCATCGTAATCACAACCATTATCATCATATCATAATCATCATCATCACAATCTCCATCCTCTTCATCACAATCATTATAATCGTAATCACAATCTTTATCATCGTAATCACAATCCATATCATCTTAATCACAATCATCATGATCACAATCGCCATCACTATCTCATTCACAATCATTATCACAATCACCATCATTATCACAATTACCAACACTATCACAATCAAAATCACAATCACCATCACTATCACAATCACCATCAAAATCTTTATCACAAACACCATCATCGTTATCACAATCATTGTCATCGTAATCACAATCGCTATCATCATTATCACAATTACTATCATCGTAATCACAACCATTATCATCATATTCACAATCATCATCATCACAATCTCCATCCTCGTCATCACAATCATTATAATCGAAATCACAATCGTTATCATCGTAATCACAATCACTATCATCTTAATCACAATCAACATGATCACAATCGCCATCACTATCTCATTCACAATCATTATCATAATCACCATCATTATCACAATTACCAACACTATCACAATCAAAATCACAATCACCATCACCATCACAATCACCATCACCATCATAATCAGTACCCTCGTTATCACAATCATTATCATAGTAATCACAATAATCTACATCATTATTACAATCACCATCACTGTCACAATCACAATCACAATCACCATCACCATCACCATCACCATCACAATCACCATCAAAATCACTATCGCAATCACCATCATCGTTATCACAATCACCATCATCGTTATCACAATCATTATCATCGTAATCACAATCATTATCATCTTAATCACAATCATCATCATCACAATCTCCGTGCTCGTTATCACAACCATCGCTATCACCATAACAATCACCGACACTATCACAATCACCGTCACTGTCACAATCACCATTACAATCACAATCACTATCACAATCACCATCATCGTTATCACACTTATTATGATTGTAATCACAATCATTATCATCGTTATCACAATCATCATTATCACAATCATCATCATCGTAATCACAATCATTATCATCGTAATCAAAATCATCATCATCACAAACATCGTCATCATTATCACAATCATCATCATCGTAATCGCAATTATTATCATCTGGATCTCAAAATAAATGCCATTTTTGTAATCAGCACCCCTGATAATCTCGGTATCGACACCCATATTGATTTTTAGACATTTCAACCCCATCGCACCCAAACAGGGAATGGTAGTATTTCAGGTCTGCCACATTAAATCTTAAAATCGTTGTTTTTGTAATACACCCGACCCAATTCACCATAAAAACAATACCTATGTTGAATTTCAGGCTTTGTTACCCCATTTCCCCCTTTAGGGGTAGAATTCTGAAAAAAAACTGAAACACAAACGTTAACTCATTTATCGATAGGAGTACTCCTTTTAAGTTTCGAATAAAGTAGTCTAACTAATCTTATTTCCCCACGTAATCTTTGGACTCCCGTTCCAACCCCTAAGGGGGTGAATTTTGAAAAATCCTTTCTCAATGCACCCCTAAACCTCATAAAGAACCTTTGTGCTAAATTTGGAATCTCTAGACTCAGCGGTTTGGGCTGTGCATTGATTTTTATACTTTGCCACCCCATTTCCCCCTCTTAGGGGTTGAATTCTGAAAAAACCTGAAACCCGTTTCTACTCATTTATCAATAGGAGCACTCCTGTGAAGTTTCGAATAAAATAGTCTAACTAATCTTGTTTTACCCATACAAACTTTGAATTCCCGTTTAACCCCCTTAAGGGTTGAATTTTGAAAAATCCTTTCTTAATGCACCCCTAGACCACATAAGGAACCTACTTGCCAAATTTGGAATCTCTAGACTCAGCGGTTTGGGCTGTGCATTGATTTTTATACTTTGCCACCCCATTTCCCCCTCTTAGGGGTTGAATTCTGAAAAAACCTGAAATTCGTTTCTACTCATTTATCAATAGGAGCACTCCTGTGAAGTTTCGAATAAAATAGTCTAAGTAATCTTGTTTTACCCATACAAACTTTTGATTCCCGTTTAACCCCCTTAGGGGTTGAATTTTGAAAAATCCTTTCTTAGTCCACCTCTAGGCCACAAAAGAAACCTACTTGCCAAATTTGGTATCTCTAGACTCAGCGGTTTGGGCTGTGCATTGATTTTTATACTTTGCCACCCCATTTCCCCCTCTTAGGGGTTGAATTCTGAAAAAAATTGAAACCCGTTTCTACTTATTTATCAATAGGAGCACTCCTGTGAAGTTTCGAATAAAATAGTCTAACTAATCTTGTTTCCCCATACAAACTTTGGAGCCCCGTTTAACCCCTTTAGGGGATGAATTTTGAAAAATCCTTTCTTAGTGCACCCCTAGACCACATAAGGAACCTACTTGCAAAATTTGGAATCTGTAGACCCAGCGGTTTGGGCTGTGCGTTGATAGATGAGTCAGTCAGTCAGTCAGTCAGTCAATCAGTCAGTCAGTCAGTCAGTCAGTTTCTTCTTTTATATATTTAGATGTATATATTTAAAAGATACGTTATTTAATATTCTACCATTTTTTAATAATGGTTAAGGTATAGATTAAAATTTCAGGATTTTATGGAAAAAAAATGAAGCATAGACGGAAACCGTATATGAATGAACTTTTAATTTGTGAGTAAAAACTGAAAAAAATAGAAACATCATTTAATTTGTGTTTATAAACTTGAAGTTAGTAGTCTGAGAAAGCGCCCATGATGTTCATAACACATCGGCAACGATTCGGCATGCTCAGAACAAGGTTGTCAATGTCTTGCTGCGGAATATTGTCCCATGTCCTTCTGAGGTGCGCAAAAAGTTGATCTTCTGTAGCCAGATTTTCAGGAACTTCCTTCAGAGCTCTTCTTTGCAGCATATCCCACGCATGCTCAATGGGATTTAGATCTGGCGATTGAGCAGGCCAGTCTAAGGCCCTAACATTATGTGTATGTAACCAAGCTGCTACCGTTCTCGCCGTGTGTGCCCGGGCATTGTCGTGCATGAGCAGGAAATCTTGCCCCATTTGTGTTCTGTGGGGCAAGATTACGGGCCCCAGCACCTGTTGGACGTATCGTTCTGCCGTCATATTGCCCCGCACCCAAACGAGATCCGTCCGTCCTCCAAGACGAATTCCTGCCCAAACCATAATTGTTCCTCCTTGGTATGGGTGAACTTCCTGAGGGTTCTGGAGACGGCTCCATCGTCCAGGAACTCGCCAAACACGCGTCCTTCGTGAATCTGGATGGAAGCCGAACCTGGATTCATCCGTGAACAGCACATTGGACCATTGGTCACGGCCCCAGTCCACGTGGTTCCGAACCCATTCTAATCGTCGTCCACGATTGCCTCTCCGTAAAGGTGGGACCCGGAGTGGTCTACGAGAGCGTAGATTGCTTTCATGCAGTCGCCTTCTTACAGTTTGGTCACTCACAAGCACTTGGTGTTCCACTCGCAGCTTTTGGACCAATTGAGTCGCCGTTGCATTTGGTTGTGCTCGCGCAGTCATTTGCAAAAATCGGTCTTGTCTGGGGGTAGTGATGCGACTTGGCCCCCGGTGCCTCTCCGCTACTTCACCTGTGGCACGATAGCGTGTCCACAATCTTGAAATTACATTTTGATGGGTCCCTATGGCCTCAGCAACATTACGCTGAACAGATCCTGCTTCCAGCATTCCCACAGCTCGTAACATCTCCGCCCTCGTCAAATGTCGGCGTTGCATGGCTACAATACCTCAATTTTAACTTTATCTTTCGTTTAAAAATGAAAAAAAACTGTAACTAAACGTAATTCGTATTGTTTTCTAAATTTCGCACAAATGAAAATTCCCTCTCCTATACATCAAGACATTTTTATGCCACCGAAACAAAAGAATTTTCAAAAATTTGAATTTGGAATTAGTCTGAGATAAATTACAAACAAATCGGTGTATAAAAGATTCCAATGCGGCCAGTACTTTTCGAGTTATTTAATTGAGTATGAAATATCCCTAGACCGTGTTGATGTGTGTATGTGTCACGAATAAACGTATTTTAATTTTCAACTCACCAATAAAGTAGTAACGAAACGCAACTTTGACATTACGTTGCTTGTCTAACAACGTCAACAAGTAAATGTCAAACTGAAGTGAAATGTTGCGATTTCACTGATCCTATAAGTTTGAACTCAAAAACATTAAATAAGTATTCAGTGAAGTGTTTGTAGTGTTAATTTATCCAAAATGTCGGCTACGACATCTTATAATAACGAGAAAGTGGTGATGGGTGAAGTTGAGTACCCGGCAAACGATCCAGCTTCTGGGGCGTTTTTCCAACCAGATTACAAGAAGTAAATAAACGTTTTATGTATTATTTGCTGTGTTGAAGCATCTATTGATCATTCAAATTAATATTCAAGTAATTTGTCGGTATAAATACAAGTAATTATGTATTTCTACAATGACATGATTTTCAGGAAATGTCCACAAAATCTCAGAACAATATCAAACTTTTCCTAATAATTTACAAGATATACATCATTAAAATACAACTATACAATGTTTCCCATCAAATCTAATTCTATCACACAAATACTGTGTAATGTGATAACACAAAATCACTTAATTTTGAAACTACTTGTGTTTTTCAGGAATGAAGACTTAAAACTGATGTTAGACGGGTCCAAAGACTCGCTCAAGCTTGAAGCTATGAAAAGGATCATTGGCATGATTGCCAAGGGAAGGGATGCTTCAGATCTGTAAGTATTACTGCAGTTAAATAAAATATTGTAACTTCTAGCAGATTAATAATGGTGGTAGAACTTTTACCATGCTATTCTTTTGTATAACAAAATCTAACTATAATAATTCACAATATTATAAATTTATTTATTTAATTAAGGTTCACCAACAGTTGTTGCAGATATTATACAGATAGGAACATACAAGTAATTGTGTCTTAAATCTAACTGCACAACCAATTACAGGCAAACACCACATGCAAGATGCTCTTTGTAATTATAAATTTAATTTTAAAGGCTTGATGTACTTAGATTCTAGAAAACTATATTAAATTATATAAAATAAAATACTAATTACGTTTGACAAACGTCGATATTGAGTCTGCGTGGACGTCAACCATAAATGCGAAAGTAGAGCAGCAGTGGCCCAGTGGTGGCAGCCCCAACTTATGAACAGTTAGTTGTTGGTTCAAACCTAGACAGGCGCATTACTTTGTGTAATTTATTTCATCACCACTGCTCTCAAAACGGTGAAGGAAAACATTGTGACGAAACTGGCATGTCCTAGAACTAAAACTTCTAAGACATGTGACATCTACCAATCGCACTGGGCCCACGCAAAATATGTACTTTGACGTGGAATTGCAGATACGAGCCGGTTATTACAATATACAAATGCGAAAGTAAGTTTGTTTGTTACCTTTGCACTCCTAAACCACTGAACCGATCAGCCTGAAATATTGCGCATACGTTGTCCGGTGTATAGCAACGGACATAGGGTACCTTTCATACCGAAAAAGTACTGTTCCCGAGAAGAAAACCAATAATAATAATAGATGGCGCCATGTGTCTTTTGAATCATGATTGAATTATATTATTATCGAAACTTAAGTAGAGTTTAAGAGCTTAAGAGTTTAATTGGCTAATTTTAAATGAAAGCGAGCGAAGCCTGTAGTTTTCATTGTTAAATTCACTTAGAAACAAACATTGAATGTCGTCAATTCCGAGAATTCGAGAAACAATGTGATTTGATGATTTTACTTAATTTTCTGGGTTGAACATTTGTGTTCAGGGGCGTTTATATTATATGGCCTTTTTATCAGAATCATAATCTATACATATAATAAAACAGTAATGAAAGAAAAACTTATTTTTTCTCGAAAATTCTCAATGTACACAGACATTGAGAATTTTCGAGAAAAAATAAGTGGCTTTTGTTAGAAAAACGTAACTGATGACAAAAAGTGACTTTTTAGAATGTTTGTCTGTTTGTCTGTGTGTATGGTACGGCTTCACGCCAAAACTACTGGATAGATTGAATTGAAATTCAGCAAAAATGTTCTTTGTAAACCAAGGAAGGCTTATATATATTATCACGCCGTATATTATGGGAGGTAAGCAATATTGATTTTAAAAGGTTTTTGTTCGTAATTGAATGCACAAAATGACATAAGTTATATTATGTGACGCAGACGAAGTTGCGCGGGTTAGCTAGTAGGATAATAATATGTCATAATCTGCCTAGCCTTTTCCCAACTATATTAGGGTCGGCTTCCAGTTTTACCGGATGCAGCTGAATACCAGTATTTTACATGGAGCGACTGCCTTTCTGACCTCCACAACCCAGTTAGTACCGGGTAATACAATACCCTTTGGTAAGACTGGTTGTCAGACTTTTTGGGCCTCTGACTACCTAACGACTGTCAAAAATCTAATGACAGCCGGGACCAACTGCTTAACGTGCTTTCCGAGGCACGGAGGAAACTCGGTATGTAATGGGTGGTCACCCATCCACAGACCAACCTAGGCAAGCACGGATTAACCTAACGATCGACCCGAGCGGCTGTTATTATTTAGCCACGAGCTCCTCTAGGATAATAATATGTATGAATTACATTACAATTTTAAAATGATCACAGACACAGTTAATCTTACGAATTGTCTTATTAGACCATTTTTATGTTTTGCTAATTTAAATGTTTTGTTTTTAAATGCGATGTGATACAAAATGGTTTATGTTTCTTCTACAGGTTTCCAGCAGTAGTGAAGAATGTAGTATCTAAGAACATTGAGGTGAAGAAGCTGGTATATGTGTACCTAGTGAGGTATGCTGAGGAGCAACAGGACCTGGCACTGCTGTCCATCAGCACCTTCCAGAGGGCTTTGAAGGTAATATTGTAATTAAGAAACTATCTAATGATGCTATGCTTGACAACCTTATTAATACAAAATAGAGCAGTATTTTCTAATGTAAGGTTAATATGAAAACACGATTAGAATTTGAAACCTTAAGAGCCTGCGCAGACGACAGAATATCCGTGACGCACTTTTTAGTCTGTGATAATAGAACCTAAGCAATTATATGCAGTAACGCATACGAAGCGCAAAAGGTGCGGCGGCCAAAAATGCCGTGTCATTCTGGCAGAACAAACTGCGGCGCGCCGCACAAAACTGCGCTAAAAAAATAGGACGTTGGCTTCAACGCGTGCTAACGCAGACGGCGCACACTTTTAAATAAGCAAATTTGATATTAGAATCAAAACTCAATTTCACTAAAAGTAGGTGGCATCTTAATAAATGCCTGCAAGTTGTGAAAATTATAATATAATCTTTATTTATTTCATCATCATCATCAGCCTATTAATGTGCCCACTGCTGGGATACAGGCCCTCTCTCTA
Source organism: Xestia xanthographa (assembly GCA_905147715.2). Classification (NCBI taxonomy): domain Eukaryota; kingdom Metazoa; phylum Arthropoda; class Insecta; order Lepidoptera; family Noctuidae; genus Xestia; species Xestia xanthographa. Next base: position 3,121,917 of record LR990661.1, on the reverse strand, counting down.
TGAGAGGGATTATTATATTATTTATTTATTCTTTTAGTTCGTTATATCTATCATCATTCATAATGCCAAGTTGACACAATCAGAGCATGCTCGGACTGAGTGAACCCAATACGAGTTGCGTCAGAGTAGGTATCCAAATCCACTTGTTCCAAGCATACTCTGACCGTGTGAACACGACATAAAAAAACAACAACAGCAACAGCCCATAACGTCCACTGCTGGACATAAGCCTCTCCCATGATGGGAGGAATTTGCCGTAATCTCCACGCTTGGCAGGCGGATTGGAGATCGCAGTGATGAAAGACTAACAGAAAACGCTGCTGCCCATTCTCAGGTCTACGGAGGCGCAAGGTGTTCTGCCTCAGACATTAGTCGCCTTATACGACACCCGTGGGTGTAATGGGTTGGTTCTATTCTACTCTGCCGGATGCCACACGGCTAAAAAAAACAAATTAACGTATTTTTTTTTTTTTGGCAATACGTAGTCTCTGTTTGATGAATTATATTACAAAACCTGTCTCTGTACACAACCAACACCAGCTAACACCTTATATTTTATCGCCAGGACCCCAACCAGTTGATCCGTGCAAGTGCCCTCCGTGTCCTGTCATCCATACGCGTGCCTATGATAGTGCCCATCGTGATGTTAGCTATCAGAGATTCTGCCAGTGACATGAGTCCGTATGTTAGGAAGACCGCTGCTCATGCTATACCCAAATTGTACAGGTAAGTCTGTTGGTGTGTTCAGTGTGTTCACCAATTGCTAAAAAAAAAAAAAAAATAGTAATAATAAAAGAAAGCAGAGAAAGATAAACAATTCAAATATCTAGATCTGGCTCGCGAGGTTGTCGACATGTGAGACGTGAATACAGCAGTCATTGTGCCGATAGTCGTGTCGGCCAATGGCTTAATAGCCAAGAGCCTTGACCAACATCTTAGGAGGCTCTCGCTTGGCAGCTGGATCAAGGGCTTGATTCAGTGCGCAGTACTTCTGGACACGGCACGTATTGTTAGGAGGTTCCTCTCTCAAGAGCTCTGACCACCGGCAGCTCGGACCCTGTTCCCAGCGCTGGTGGGCTACTGTTTTTTATATTTTTAAATGTTTTTTATGTAGTTTTATTAAGAAATATTTAAAAATGTTAAAAATCCCTACTATCCCTACTAATATTATAAATGCGAAAGTAACTCTTTCTGTCTGTCTGTCTGTCTGTTACCTTTTCACGCCTAAACCGCTGAACCGATTTTGATGAATTTTGGTATAGAGATAGATGGAACCTTGGGAAAGGACATAGGGTACTTTTTATCCAGATCCCGATCCCGATCCCGGAATTATACGGGTGGAAACGCAGAGTGCAGTTGTGTATCGTATATCCCTACTAAATGAATTTTGGTATAGAGATAGATGGAACCTTGGAAAAGGACAAAGGCAACCTTTTATCCCGATCCCGATCCCGTAATTATGCGAGTGATAGATAAAGCAGGGTGCAGTTATGTATCGTATATGCCTACTAAATGAATTTTGGTATAGAGATAGATGGAACCTTGGGAAAGGACATCTTTACTTTTTATCCAATGATTGTGATTACGATGATGATGATTGATGATGATGACGATGATTGTGATGATGATGATTTTGATTACGATTATAATGATTGTGATTACGATGATGATGATTGTGATAATGATGATTGTGATAACGATGATAATGATTGTGATTACAATGATAATAAGTGTGATAACGATGATGGTGATTGTGATAGTGATTGTGATTGTGATTGTAATGGTGATGGTGATTGTGATGGTGATTGTGATGGTGATGGTGATTGTGATGGTGATTGTGATGGTGATTGTGATGGTGATGGTGATTGTGATGGTGATTGTGATGGTGATTGTGATGGTGATTTTGATTGTAATGGTGATTGTGATTGTAATGGTGATGGTGATTGTGATGGTGATTGTGATGGTGATTGTGTTGATGATTGTGATGGTGATTGTGATGGTGATTGTGATGGTGATTGTGATGGTGATTGTGATGGTGATTGTGATGGTGATTGTGATGGTGATTGTGATGGTGATTGTGATGGTGATTGTGATGGTGATTGTGATGGTGATAGTGATGGTGATTGTGATGGTGATAGTGATGGTGATTGTGATTGTGATTGTGATGGTGATTGAGATAGTGATGGTGAGTGTGATAATGACTGTGATTACGATGATAATTATTGAGATAACGATGATGGTGATTGTGATAGTTATTTTGATGATGATTGTGATGGTGATTGTGATAGTGATTGTGATAGTGATGGTGATGGTGAGTGTGATAATGACTGTGATTACGATGATAATTATTGTGATAACGATGATGGTGTGGTGATTGTGATAGTTATTTTGATGGTGATTGTGATGGTGATGGTGATTGTGATAGTAATTGTGATAGCGATAGTGATGGGGATAGTGATGGTGATTGTGATTGTGTTAGTGATTGTTATGGTGATTGTGACGGTGATTGTGATAATGATTGTGGTAATTATGGTGGTTGTGTTAATGATGATAATTGGTGATAATGATGGTGACTGTGATAGTGATGGTGATGGGGATTGTGATGGTGATTGTGATTGTGACAGTGATAGTGATGGTGATTGTGATAATGATGGCGGTTGTGATAGTGATGGTGATTGTAATAATAATAATTGTGATGATTATGAAATGCGGCACATAGATAGTTTATAACCTGGATTAACATGGAGGACACTATTATCCCTTTAGTATGATCCAGTGGGACAGTTACCGAACTTCACGCGGGCGAAGCCGCGGGCAACAGCTAGTATGTATATAAATGAAATAAAATATATATATAAGGGTGTAAAACACCTCTTAACGAAGCCGAAAGACACTTGTTCTCCTCGTCATTGCGATCATTTTTAGGGTTCCGTACCCAAAGGGTAAAAACGGAACCCTATTACTAAGACTTCGCTGTCTGTCCGTCTGTCCGTCTGTCCGTCTGTCTGTCACCAGCCTGTATCTCATGAACCGTGACAGCTAGACAGTTGAAATTTTCACAGATGATGTATTTCTGTTGCCGCTATAACAACAAATACTAAATATAGTCAATGGTACGGAACCCTTCGTGTGCGAGTCCGACTCGCACTTGGCCGGTTTTTTTGTTCACACCATACCTGGGAACCTTCTAGTTACGGAGATATTGGGGGTCAAAGTTCCAACTTATTTACAAGTTTTTAATGTAAGATTTTTACTTTGAACACCTCCACGACCCCCGTACTATTCAAGCCATCCATCAGCACAATGTTTTGAGTGCGTTACATTGAGTTCTACCACAAAACATGATTTTTCACCCCAAAAAAAGTCGTTTCCCAGCAATAATTTTTGCGTAAAGTTACTTAGTTTGATGTACAAAATGCTTGTTTGACGGCTTCGTGATGGGGTCTTTTACACCCTGTATAATAAGGTACAACATTTAGTTTTTCCTAAATCTATGCCAAGTTCACCCGTGATTTGTGCCTGAATTAGTTAATCTTGTTTCAGGCGATTGGAGGTAACATTAAGGGGCAGCGCAGCGCAGGTGACAGACGTTTTGTGTACGAAAATAAAACTGCGACATATTTTGCGTGATTGATGTGTTTGGCTACTTTTTTTTTGCCCACTTTAGGGCGATCAGTAGCATCCTTTCCATCAGTAGATCCTTATAGTGGACAAAAAAGAAGTCAAACACATCAATCACGCAAAATTTGTCGCAGAGTTCTTGTCTATCGCAGACTTGACGACCTGATTGGCGCAGCGGTAGTGAGGCTGCTTTACGTTCTTAGGGTCCCGGGTTCGAATCCCGGTCGGAGCAAATGTTTGTGTGATGAGCATGGACATTTGTTTCCGAGTCATGGATGTTTATATGTATAATAAGTATGTATTTACAAACAAAAAGTATCTATGTAGTATATCAACTATCTGGTGTCCACGACACAAGCCTCGTTGCTTAGTGTGGCACTAGATGGCGCTGTGTGTAATGTCCAGCAATATTTATTTATTTATTATTTATTTATTTACTTGTACACACAAAAAGTTTGTCGTCTGCGCTGGGCTAATTGGTGTAATAATCACTTGTAATATGTAAATCTTATTGGTACTTAGATAAAAAGGTATATGAAAATTCTAGTATTTAAACTTAGCTACTTAATTAAAAGCTAAGGGCTAAGTGTTGAGCTAGTTTTTAAAAAAAATAATCAGTTAAATTGGATGCAGGCATCCTATATCTTTTTCATAGCACCAGCCCACGTAGCATGACCACCGTAGACACGAAAGAGAATCGACAAATGTTTTGTTCATCTGTCATTTTGTCGATTCAATGATAGATGAGCAAAAGATTTGTCGATTCTCTTTCGTGTCTACGGTGTAGAGGTGGGCAAAGTGTATAATTTTCAACCGACTTCCGAAAAGAGGAGGTTCTCAATTAGTCTGTATTTTTTTTTTTGTATTTGTTACCTCAGAACTTTCGACTGGGTGAACCGATTTTGATGATTCTTTTTTTATTTGAAAGCTAGTGCTTCCCGTGTGGTCCCATTTAAATTTTATTAACATCTGGTGCTGATCTTCGGAGATATACAATGGAACTCTTCAAAAATAGACGGCAAATCTGCCGTGAATGTTGCAATCGCTTGGATGTTTATTGTTTATCCAATATCATGTCGTAACATCACGCCTCTATGCTCTGAGGGGGTACACAGATGTGTATAATACACCCAGATTTCGACAGCTAGGTATGTTAAGTTGGTGCGATCGTGTTCCGCGCGCGCCTCAAATGACGTAACATCATGCCTTTATGCTCTGAGGGGGTACGCAGATGTGTACAATACACCCAGATTTCGACAGCTAGGTATGTTAAGTTGGTGCGATCGTGTTCCGCGCGCGCCTCAAATGACGTAACATCATGCCTTTATGCTCTGAGGGGGTACGCAGATGTGTACAATACACCCAGATTTCGACAGTTAGGTATGTTAAGTTGGTGCGATCGTGTTCCGCGCGCGCCTCAAATGACGGAACATCATGCCTTTATGCTCTGAGGGGGTACGCAGATGTGTACAATACACCCAGATTTCGACAGTTAGGTATGTTAAGTTAGCGCTTTCGTTTTCCGCGCGCGCCTCAAAGAGATGTCAGCAAAAGGGACTGTTGTAAAGAGATACTGCGGCCCTGGAACACAAAGGGCTAAGAAGGAACATGGTTAGTCAGTAAAAGTCTGACACTCCCTTCCGCTCCGCCCAGAGCGGGACCCGTAATTTGATTTCCCCTCCGAAAAAAAAACATGGTATGTTGTTCCATATATTGGGGATAGGTACGCCTATTACGCATATACCTTGACATGTATTTTTAACAATGTCAAAGAAATTCATGGCAAATATTTGTTTGGGAAAAACTAAAATGGAAAAATAAAAAACTTTATTTTTTGCAAAAAAGTTTTTATGAGATTGGAACATTTGCATCTCGATCACTGAAATGATCCGAATCACTGATATGTTTCATTTGGCTCATTTGGATCAGCTCAAAAGATATAAAATATCAACGTAAAACGATACCTTGTGTTAGTTGTTAGTGCAAACAGTTTATGCATAAAACGACCGTATAGTATTTGATACGTAAGCACCTTAGTGGTCATTTTTACGTGCATGGATAATGATAAAAGAAAATCTGTGAGAGTATGAGTCGTACACATCTCATTTGGTATCTCTTTCTGACTTGTATAGATTGTAATCTTGTCGCCCGCTTACTCGAATCCGCGAGTCTTTATAATAATTAAGTAACTCAGTGTCTCATCAGTCTCCCTTTCTCGCCCGCTCACTGCTCAGTCGCCTCGCGAGCGACGCGTCGCGCGCGGAATGAGAAAGAGCAAAGTATAATGTTTCAGATCCAAATGATACGTTTGAAACGTTGTTACTGAACTGAACCAATCTTTTGAATCACTTCAAAGATCCGGATCAGTGAGTCGGTTCCGTAAAGAGTTACACACGTCTACTACGGTGGTCATGATAAGCGGGCAGATCAGTATTTCTTTCTTTATCGTGTGGTATAGTGCCTAACCTAGTGTCAGATTTGTTTTACCGTCCATGGGCATCTGACTTGGCTTTACATGCCACCAAGCAATTTCTTTTCGATGTTTTCCTTCACCAGGACAAGTGATAATTATACGTAGAATACGCACATGAATCGGAAAACTCACAGGTGCGTGTCTTGCAATTGGTTATCACTGCTATCAGATGCTCTATAGTACCAAAGCCTTAATATGCATGTATATTTTCTTCACACTTAAGAGGGCCCTTCCCGGCCCGCCTTTCGTCAACGCGAGCATGGTCGAAAAGCTTGTTGTTTCATCCAGAGCCACAGCGGTGGTATTCTTTAAACTCCCCTGTCTTACCTAGCCCCGAACACGCACTACTTGCCTCCCGCGTACCTCATACCGCCTAACGCGGGGACTTTGAACGAAAAATATTGTTCGAAAATTTATAAAACTTGTTCTAGGATATACGTGTTTTTTAATTAGTCTTACAAGTATGTGAAATAAATATTTTTTATTTAGAATCTCCACTACATTTGCAAGTGTGGGTCAGAATGACGGGTGTGTTGTTGCAGAAATTAATATGCTATATATAAAAGGAATGTACCAGCAATGTACCTGAATGTACCTTTAATCAAATTCAATGTACCTCCATGAAACAAGAACAATACAAAAAATAAAGTGAGCCGCAGTCCTGACAGTCAGAATGACGGGTGAATCTGATAATGAATGTAGTAGATATCTTATGGTTACCTAATATTTACCAGAGGAATGTACCTTCAACGTACCTCATAAAAATATAATCTGAAAATATATTGCGACGAGTAATTAACGAGTAAATCAAGAAAACAAATTTTGACGCCTACCATTTTTTCATAGCAATATCGCACCTCCTCCGCTCAAATAGTGTCGTAAGTCATAAAATCAAACTTTCGAGAAAATGTGTTTGAAATTTGATTTGGACGTTTTCTGAAACGAATGGTACTGGTCTGTGCTAAACAGACTCTGTGACAGCCCCAGCAGCTTTCTACGTGCTATAGCCGGGAGACATGATTAGGAAATGCAAATCCGTTCTGTTTCAAAATGCGGATTTTTAAGAACGGATTTTTGGTCCAATCTGGATTATCCAGATTTTACGGATTTTTCATGAAAATAAACAACATTAACCATATTGGGTTAAAAAAAAAACAAATTATATGATTTTTTAAATTTTTGTTTTTTGGAATTATTCAAATTAAATACCATAATTTTGGTGTTAAAAATAATAACAGTAATATTGATTCCTATTATTCAAATAATCCATCCGTCCGTCCGTGCTGAGTAACATTAGTAAAATAATAAGTACAAATTATTATTTTACTAACGTTGCTCAACGTGTACAAAGTATTAGCTATGTCTTTGATTCTTTGGAAGATGGGTAGGCTCTTTTTTCCAATTAAAAGTAAAGTTTAATAATTTGATGATTTACTCTTGCAATAAGATCATTTGCACGTCTTTAGGTCTCTTATTATTATTCTACTTATGAATAATAGTTATATATGATACTAGTGTCATACAATGTTTTTCAACACATTTACGAGAAAACAGTACAATATGTAATGATACAAACAGCGACCCCAAAAACCACGAAAACGACACCCATGAAGAAAATACCAAAAATTTTCGTCGGCATCATCTTGGAGTTTCATTCTGACCTCATTTTCATTATCAGCGACCCCAAAAACCATGAAAATGACACCCATGAAGAAAAAACCGAAAATTTTCGTCGGCGCCATCTTGGATTTTCATTTTGACCTCATTTTCGTTATCAGCGACCCCAAAAACCACGAAAACGACACCCATGAAGAAAAAACCGAAAATTTTCGTCGGCGCCATCTTGGATTTTCATTTTGACCTCATTTTCGTTATCAGCGACCCCAAAAACCACGAAAACGACACCCATGAAGAAAAAACCGAAAATTTTCGTCGGCGCCATCTTGGATTTTCATTTTGACCTCATTTTCGTTATCAGCACCCCCAAAAACCACGAATGCGACACCCATGAAGAAAAACCTGAAAATTTTCGTCGGCGCCATCTTGGATTTTCATTTTGACCTAATTAAAAAAAAACCGTAAATAATACGCACGGTGCTTTACAATGGGGTATGCGGTAAAATAGGTACTTAAGTGGGAGTACCTATTTTACCGCACGTTCCGTTGTATGGTGCGTCATTTTTAACTTTTGTATACAGGCTCCGTAAATGCAGTTTTTGAGCAAATATGTTGAAAATACTTTTTCGTTTGTGTAGGCTCGTTGGCAACAGACAAAAATTAAAAAAAAAACTTCCCCCCTAGACGAAGATGACATATGACGCATCCTGTCATGACGCGCCACTATTTAAAATGGTAAATTAGTTTTGAGTGAAATTAAGTGTTGTAGTTCCAATCACGTTACATACTTTGGTTACATATTTATTTCTGTGTTTAGTTATTGTTAAATTTCATGCAACTTTAATGAAAAATGAAGAGGCAAGGAGGAAAGTGTAGTGTTGTTAAATTAGAAGAACAAAAAGTAGTGTTCGGTAAATATAAAAACTATATCCAACACGAACATGATTTGCCTTCTCCGTGCGACCCGATTTTTTCCACTATCAGAATAGAATTAGAATCAAAAATGTCAGAAAAGGCTATTTACATTTCGTTAAAGAGGAACTATTCTTTTTTTTTTGGCCGTGTAAATACAGAAGAATACAGTGAAGATGATGATGAAGAAAATACCAGGTCCGGAGCCAAAAGTAAATGTAGTGAATGTTCCGAAGAAGAAAAAAAGGAATTTTCAAGCGAGTCCAAGGGATTTACATTTCAATTAGATATTTACAAATGGCAACGAATACAGCCAATTACGAAATTTACAGTTAGAAACAAAATTTTATCCACTGGCAAATATCAAAAGAAATTTGTTCTGCCTAAACATGAATGGGCTCATTTATTACGAGAAGAGGTTTGGATTAATACAAAAATTCCCTGTAGTTGGACATTCCAAACGCATTCGGTGAAATATGGAGTGCAAATTACGTGTTACGGATCTTGCACCGAATGTAATGCTCAAATTAAAATAGTAATCAATTGGCCTACCGACAAGATTGCTGTTTGTGAGGGATTTATTTTAGATTACAATAAAACTTTTCGACATAATCCTAATAAAAAAATTAAGTTGTCTCCACTGCAAAGGAAAGAATTAAGCCATGAATTGAGACATGAATCACCTATAACGGTTCGTAACAAATTGGTTGATTCTACAATGAATGTTACAGATTTTGAACCGCCGCATTTGCCTACTACAGGATGTCTAAAGCAAATAAAATATGAAGATAGATCTAGTGAGCATTACCATACAAACCCTGTTTTGTCACTCTGGATTATGACCACCATAGAACCATACGATGATTTAATAAAACATATATCTTTACATCCATTTTATATTTATTACTGGTCTTCAGCTCAAGATGCACATTATAGACAGTATATTAAAGATAACAGAGTCGTTCTAAGCTTAGATGCAACTGGAAGTTTGGTAAAAGAAGTTGGACCTACAGAAAAAATCATAACCACAAATCACATATTTTTGTATTCTGGTGTCATGTATGACAAATACAATGGAAGAAGCGTGCCGATATCTCAGATGTTGTCAGCAGCACATGATATGAATATAATATCAAAATGGTTAAAAACTTGGATTTACGGGAAAAATTCTCCCAATGAAGTAGTATTGGATCAATCACCAGCTCTTATCGGAGCAGCTGTAAAGGCTTTTACTGAATTTGAGTCCACTAAGGAGTACCTAACAAATTCTTTTAATAAATTGGAAGAAAACAGTATAACGCCTAATGAAACCTTTATCCGAATCGATGTTAGCCATTTAACAAAAATATTATTTAATTTATCATGTTTTAAAAATGTTGATGAGAGGGTTAAGACGTTTTATTATCGTTGCTTGTTGTTTGTCAGGACGCTAGAAAACTATTACATCTTGAAAGAAGTTGTTTCCGATATAATCACTGTTAGTCTTAACAGGTATGACGCAGATGGAACAAGATGTTCAGAATCTAAATCGCGGTTAAAAAAACGACTGCTAGATTTGAAAGGTATACATATCGATGAAGATTGTCAGAAGTCGGACGAAGATGTTAAAGTAGATAATTGTTTTGACGTAAATGAAGGAATGGACTGTAAAAAAATAGAAACTTCAAAAGTGCCAAAGTGGTATAGTAATCAAATTGAAAAAGAAGAGTTGTTCATTACTTTAACAGAAGGCGAAGAGATGTCGTCACATGAAAATTTATTTTACATGCCGTCGCTAATACCGCATTTGACAAGATTAGTTGGGAATTTACCATTATGGTCTAACGTAATGATCCCAATATACTATTCTGATGAACATAATCCCTCGTCGTCAAACGTCGAAAGCAGTTTTAAAACTTTAAAGAGATACGTCTTTAATATAGCAACTAAGAATAATCGATTACGAGTAGATGACTTTGTCATGAAACATTCTGAGTTCATAGCTGGTGAAATAAAAGCAGCAACGAGCAAGGAAAAGCATGAAATTGTTAAAATAACAAAGGATAGACAGAAACCACAGAGAAAAACAAAAACAAAAGATCAGTTTGATGACTCGATTTTTGTAGAAAACCCCGCGCTAATTGAAAATTGGGGAGGCCTGGGAAACAAGAAATTGCCCAGAATTAAAAAATCTATGAAGTACATTCCTCTATTAATGAACGGTCTTAAAACTAGATCTGGTGTAAAAAATGTGGTGTTAAAGAACACATGCGCTTTTGATGCTGCGGCTCAAGTTATTGCAAGTGCTTGTGCTGACGGGTTTGCTGTGAATACAACTGTATTAAATAATACTAACAACAAATTTTGTATGTTTATAAAAAATATGCTTGATGACAAGAAAACAAAACAGGATTTGTACAGAAATCGTGCTCAAATTGTAGAACATTATTTTAAAAAAAATAATTCGAGAGGGATCACCGAAATAAGTTGTGAATGTAGCGTAACAAAAATTTTTGATGAAATCATGATTGATGCAGTTTATAGTGCTGATCTTAAAGAAAATTGTACAAACGAATCTTGTGTTATAAATAATGTAACCAGAAAAATTGCTTTTCTGCCACTTGATACCAACAAAAAGGAAATTTCAGAAACAAATAATTCCGCAGTATTTATGCTGGAAAGCGATAATGTAGTATCGTGTCGTCGTAACAATTGCGAAGGAATACGAACATTTACGTATATTTTGCATAATGTTATAAACTTTGAGCTTAGCCAAACTGACTCATTATGTATTGATGAGGTGCCACTGGTATTAAATCTACAATCAAAAATATACCATATCATAGGAATTATTGAATACGTACCTTCAATGTCAAATACACTTGACGATATCGGTCATTACAAAACTCATTGCTACAGACAGAATAAATGGGTGTGTTATGATGATCTTTGTAATCGCACTACAAGAAGCCCTAATAACATAATTGCGCATTGTATTTTATTCGGACAAAAGTAAACCTAGTAGTAGTACCTAGTACCTTTTTTTGTTAATTCATATTTCTTATTTTTTTCGCTGCTTAATAATATTATTTTCTTTTCAATTTTTGTTTTATTTATCAAATCACATCCTAATCCAATCCTCTCATAATCACGTTAAATTCCCACTACGAGCAAATAAAACCGTTTTTTGTCCGTGGTTCGACCGCGTAGTTCTACTAGTAGGACCAAGGGTATTTTTCTTTTCGGTGGTTCTATCAATCGGACCATGGGCAATTCAAGTTCTATCAATAGTATCATATCTAAGGGCTACTTTGCTATACTCATATTGCTATGAAAAGGTAAGTGTCAAAATTTGTATTTTTAACCTCTCTCCAACTCTTTTTGTACCATTCGTTTCAGAAAACTCCCAAATCAAATTTCAAACACTCTTACTCGAAAGTTTGATTTTTTGACTTACGACACTATTTGAGCGGAGGAGGTGCGATATTGCTATAAAAAAATGGTAGGCGTCAAAATTTGTTTTCTTGATTTTCTCGTTAATTACTCGTCGCAATATATTTTCAGATTATATTTTTATGAGGTACGTTGAAGGTACATTCCTCTGGTAAATATTAGGTAACCATAAGATATCTACTACATTCATTATTAGATTCACCCGTCATTCTGACTGTCAGGACTGCGGCTCACTTTATTATTTGTATTGTTCTTGTTTCATGGAGGTACATTGAATTTGATTAAAGGTACATTCAGGTACATTGCTGGTACATTCCTTTTATATATAGCATATTCATTTCTGCAACAACACACCCGTCATTCTGACCCACACATTTGCAAGGCTTCTATCAGGATACTTTCTTTACTTTTACAATTTATAAGTACATTATGAACGGCCAAAGTTGAGGTAAAAGTTGTGAAAAACTGTAACGTTACATTTTCCTGGATAGGATCCACAAAACTGTAAGGTCACTCTGAGCACTCACCTACCTAACTTTCAGTCTGGAGGGGAGCACTATTAAAAGAAATAAAGGGGACGAGTTATAAGAATTTATTAACAAAGATAATCTAAAGGCTGGAGCTACTTAATTACTAATGCCAGTGAAGCTGGCCTAAAGTACTGAAGATGAAACGCAGAATGGAATAAATAACTGAAGAACGTCCGTCTTCAGACTGTGGAGGAGGACCGAGGAACCATCAACTCTCAGGCCGTAGAGAAGGGCCGAGGGCATCCGTCTTCAGACGGTGGTGGACGGCCGAGGACCGTCAATCCTCAGGCCGTAGGAGAAGGGCCGAGGGCATCCGTCTTCAGACGGTGGTGGACGGCCGAGGACCGTCAATCCTCAGGCCGTAGGAGGAGGGCCGAGGAGCATCAAATCTTCATCAGGCTTGTGTAGCTCAAGGATCAAGGTTTCCAGGTGTTCTTGGTGAGGGTGCGACACGGAGAGAGGCCGACTTAAAACCGAAGAATAAAGGAACTGCCCTTTTACATATATTTTTATGGAGCTCCTCAGAGGTGTTTCTGCTCTCAGCTCTGAACGTAGACTGCCCATTCCACCACCAGGCTCCTGTCAACTCCACATAATTTACATTTTAAAATTAGAAAATTATTAAAAAGAAAATCGAATGAGGTCGATGTGATTTACCTATACAACCTACAAATAGCTCCAGCAATAAATTAAAAATAAAACTAGGGTTGCCACTAACTGACATCACAAAAGTAAACAAAGATTTAATAAAGATAAAAACTTAAATAACATGAATTACAAGGTAAAAAAGGCCAAAGCCGTTGCTAAGCCTCCAATAAATGACCATGAAGCTACCTAGGGAATGCTTAAATTTTCAGGTTAATAATATCCAAAAATGTAAGTAAAAAAACATGTAAAAGACATACACATTACATTACCCCGAAAACCCCGGAAAATTTTTGAATACAATGAAAAAAATTTCTTATTTAGCATTAAGAGAGCATTAATCAACAGAAATTAAGCTAAGTGAGTATTTACAGTGATAAAGTAAGTTTAAAAACAATTAAAACTAAAATTCCCCATAACCCCAGAAAATTACTAACTAGAAAAAATTTCGAGGTTGTAAATAAGACCTTGCTCTTTCATACACCTTTCATCAACCTACCCTACACACTTCCTCAATCATACATCACCAGCATACTTTCCACAAGGAATTATTTTTAAGGTTTACGAAGGCTTATTTATTTAATTTAGGTGTGGTAAATCCGCACCTATTCTAAAACCCGATAAAATTAAAAGAAGTTATTTACAAAGTTTTCCTGCTTTAGAAAAACAGCCAAGGTTTAAGAGCATAAAGCGCTTAAGAGAAGCCTTTAAGCTTTAAGTCAAGGGTCAAGGAGGGTCAAGGATAAAAAATTATTATCTAAGTTTAAAAAAGTACACTAAGGCTTATTTTACGAGTTATGAGACCGCTCGACACAACGGCTTATTTAATGAGTTGTGCACCGCTCAACACAATGGCTTATTTAAAGAGTTGTGCACCGCTCTACAAAATAAAAAGAGGGATTCTAAATAAGCCAAAAGTTTCAGGGAAGGTAGACCTTGTGGAGTATTTACAAAACTTAAAATGTAAATGGTTTTTACAAGGAATGAGTTAAAGAGGCTAGGCATTGAAGTTATAAAATAATAAAAACCGTAAAGAACTCCAGACAGAAAATAAGGCGATAGCAAAATCAAAAGTAAAAGGTATCGAAAAAAAATATAAATAAATAAAATATTATGAAAGTTATAAAAGAAATTTAAAAAAATCTACGGAGGCCGAGAGTGTTTGAGTTAGAACTCAAGTCCAAGGGAGCGTTTGAGAGGAAACTCAAGTCCAAGAGAACATTTGAGAGGGAACTCAAGTCTAAGAGAGCATTTGAGAGGGAACTCAAGTCCAAGAGAGCGTTTGAGAGGGACTCAAGTCCAAGAGAGCACTCAAGATTAAGAGTGTTTAGGACGGTTTAGTCTACATTTGACAGATTCTACTTATGACATCATATTCTACATTTGACAGATTCTATATTTGACAGATTCTACAATCGACAGATTCTATGTTTGACTGATTCTACAATCGACAGATTCTATGTTTGACAGATTCTACAACCGACAGATTCTATGTTTGACCGATTCTACAATCGACAGATTCTATGTTTGACAGATTTTGAATAAGTTATTAATTAACAGGCAACAGTCATTTTTATCATATTTATTAGGTATAGTATTATTTTGTAACATAGTTACATAGGTATTTTTACAACTACATTGAAAAAAAAACAAAAAGTTATGCTTATTTGTAATAAAAAAAAAGTATGGATAAGAAATAAAAGTACAGGAACAGTTGGATTTGAATTATTTACTTAAAAAAATATACTTATTTGTAAATAAAAAAAAATAAAAAAAAGGAAAAATTTTAGAAATCACATTGAAAGAAAAAAACGAAAAGTTATACTTATTTGTAATAAAAAAAAGGAGAAAAAGTATGGATAAGCAATAAAAGTACAGGAACAGTTGGATATGAATTAAAAAACGAAAAATGATACTCATTTGTTATAAAAAATAAGGAAAAACAATAAAAATTACAGGAACAGGATATATGAATTATTTGTAAAAAAAAACGAAAAATTATACTTATGTTATAAAAAAAAGAAAAAATGAAAAAAAAACAGAAACGGATATAAATTATTTTCTTAAAAAAACGAAAAGTGATACTTATTTGTTATAAAAAATAAGAAAAAAAATACAGGAATAGTTGGATATGAAAAAAAAAAAAATATATATTATACTCATTTGTTTTTTTTTTTTTTTTTTTTACTTAGCCTATTCTGTCCCACTGCTGCTCGTTCCTGACTGATTGGCCGGAGAAGGCAAAACACCGGGAGAGTTGGAAAGAAATGGGGGAGGCCTTTGCCCAGCAGTGGGACTCATTTGTTATAAAAAAAAAAAATAACTTTAGCTTCAGAAGCCTGACCTTTGTTTGATTGATTTGGTGTTTTTGTCACCGGCTTCTGAAGCTAGTTATTTTTCACTTATTGTGTTTTTCTTTTTCTTTTCTTTTTTTAAATCGGTTTCTGTCCTTGCCACTTTTCAAAAATAAGCTGAGATTTTTTTTAGTTAAAGCGTATTATAATATTTTAAATTTTTTGAATGAAAAGGACTTTTTTATTCCGACATCTAATTCTAATGCACATGGTTAAGAATAACAATTTAATAATGTAAACTTTAAATTAATTGACTTTTGATACTTTTTGAATGCATAATAATGAATATACTGGACATACTTAATTTAGTTAATTTTTTGACTATTATATACTTATATAATTATCTTTACATCAATTATTATTTATTTGTTATGTATTTTGTAATTAAATTTTAAATGCCTCTAAGCAATAAAATGTAATTTTTAAACCAAGATAATTTGTACGCCGTTATTGGCAAAGCATGGACGCTCACAACATAGCATTTAATACCTTGCATGTCTGATTACTCAGTTTATGTAAACGCATGTTTGACAAATAAATTATCTTTCTGTCTTTCTTTCTATAGTTTTTGCAAAAAAGTTTTTTTGTTTAGTATAAATGATGGTAATAATCTTTTGTTTGTTTTAAGTTAAACTGTTATTTTTTGCTACTTTATTATAAGATGCTCATAATTTTAAGTTGAAGTTAAACTGTTACTTTTTGTTTAGTCTAGTATAATTATGCTAAGTTTAAATAAAAAAAAAAACCTTAGTTAAAAGTTAACTTTGTTCGTATAGTATTGATACGCATTATACCAACTTACGCAAATGTCCAAATGCGCAAAACTCCAACTACGCATAGTACCAACTTCGCAAAGAGACAAGCTCGTAGCAACTACGCTAATTACTAAATTGCAACACGCAAAGTACCTACCAACTACGCTGAGTCGGCTACGTAATTTCGAAACACGCAAGCTCGCTGCACGTTAGTGGGACAGATCTCAACTCACACAAACCCGATACACGGAATCTCCCGACAAACCTTATCGCGACTCATCAAATCCCGATGTACGAAATCGCGATATTGACAGCTGTCATTCGAAATGTAGATCTCATCGAGACCTATCACTTGTCCTCACACACAACTAGTCTAAGATCGATAGTTTCCGAGATATAGCCGTTTTAATTTTGACAGCTGTCATCTGAAATGTAGATCTCATCGAGACCTATCACTTGTCCTTACACACAACTAGTCTAAGGTCTATAGGTTCCGAGATATAGCCGTTTTAATTTTGACAGCTGTCATCCGAAATGTAGATCTCATCGAGACCTATCACTTGTCCTTACACACAACTAGTCTAAGATCGATAGTTTCCGAGCTCTAGCCGTTTCAATTTTGACAGCTGTCATCCGAAATCTATCCCCTCCCCTTCCACTGACTAAGAAGTCATAGAAAAAGTGACCATTTTGGTAAAGTAGTCTTTCTTGTAAAGTAGAATTTATATGCATTGTGGGGGCTGTGGTCATTATGAAAAAGTGGTCATTTTGGTAAAGAGATCATTTTGTGAAACGCAGTAGTCATTATGAAAAAGTGGTCATTTTGATAAAGTGGTATTTTTGGTAAAGTAGACTTTATGTACCTAAAGGGATAAAAATGACTGTTGCCTGTTAATTAATAACTTATTCAAAATCTGTCAAACATAGAATCTGTCAATTGTAGAATCGGTCAAACATAGAATCTGTCGGTTGTAGAATCTGTCAAACATAGAATCTGTCGATTGTAGAATCTGTCAAACATAGAATCTGTCGATTGTAGAATCTGTCAAATATAGAATCTGTCAAATGTAGAATATGATGTCATAAGTAGAATCTGTCAAATGTAGACTAAACGTTTAGGACTCGCCCTTAAGAGTGTGGACCCGTGCTTAGGACCCGCACTTGAGAGTGAGGACTAGCCCTTAAGAGTGTGGACCCGTGTTTAGGACCCGCACTTGAGAGTGAGGACTAGCCCTTAAGAGTGTGGACTTGTGTTTAGGAGGAGAAGGAGGGAAAGAGGGATCAGGTCAGGACCGTAACACCGTATTCAGTAAACTGAGTAAACGTCAGGACAGCTCCCGTAATACAGTAGTCGGGTAAGCTCCGAATAAAACATTAAGAGGGTCTGAGTACTTGAAAGGGCCTAAGAATGTTTAAAAATTTATAAGACACAGAGGGTTCAAAGAGGTTCGATTAAAAAATAATATTAAGAGTATGACACAGAGGGTGCAAAGAGGTTCGATTAAAAATATCGTAAACCAATAAAAACTGTATGGTGGTAAAATTTGGAACTAATGCATAAAAAGTTTGCTAAACTTTAGTACCTATTTTGGCCACCGCAAAGTTTGATTAAAAACTTTTTGCTGCTGCAAAAGAACTAGATCTCTATGGGCCTGTTACCTAGCAACGCGTGACAAATAACAAGTCAACCCAAAATAATTTTATGCAATTTTACCCGACTAGGGCGAAACTCAAAAGGGAGGTTATGTATATTATTTGTATGTATGCAAGTCCGTTTTTTATCATAAAATGAAGGATTTTTTAACGAGTATTTTTATAAGATTTTGGTGTTATAGAATAAGAATATCACCCAAAATTATCATAACTCAGTCTAGATTTAATTCGTTAGAATTTCTTAGAAAAATCTAGATTTAGTTATTTATATAGCCTAAAGATTCAATTTTACGCAAAATACGCGTATGGCAAATTTATAGTCTAGGATCAAGTACTTTTTCAGTGAAAATTTATAGATTGCACTAGCCGTGTTATCAAATCAAAAATGAAGCGTGTTTAAAGTGTTAGTAGTTGAGAATATAAAGTATTTGTAGTGGGTGTAACGTAGTATTTTAGGGTTGTATAAACATCCACAGGATATTCTCCTGTTTCAGTCGTGAAGTGTCCCAACGACCCACTTGGGAGTGTCCACGAATGGATTAACACATCAAGCGACCATTGGGTACGAATACCAGAGGGTAAACGTAGTGGTGTGCAAGTCTGTGGGATGCAGTATAGCGATGTTTTGGTAGAGAGTAAGTACATATAATATGAGATGAACGATTACGGGATATTGTCCAATAACCGTCGTAGAGTAACCAATCTCCAACCTTGGCAATGCCCACAAGTGGGTTAACACAACCAAGAGGCCGAAAGGGTGCCAATTATCTTTCGATAATGGAATGTGTGTGAGGTGAGGAATACCTAGATGATGTTTAGTTGTAGAAGAGTTGAGTAAGAGTTGAGATGAGTGAAAAGAAGAAAATGAATAAAATGCTTACCAAATATACTCACTTGGGAAAGTGTTATTTTCGAATTTTGAGAAGTGCAGAATGCCTAGAAATAATTTAAGAGGGGTGGGTTAGTAAATATTTGGGCGCCAGTCTGTAACGTTACATTTTCCTGGATAGGATCCACAAAACTGTAAGGTCACTCTGAGCACTCACCTACCTAACTTTCAGTCTGGAGGGGAGCACTATTAAAAGAAATAAAGGGGACGAGTTATAAGAATTTATTAACAAAGATAATCTAAAGGCTGGAGCTACTTAATTACTAATGCCAGTGAAGCTGGCGGAAAGTACTGAAGATGAAACGCAGAATGGAATAAATAACTGAAGAACGTCCGTCTTCAGACTGTGGAGGAGGACCGAGGAACCATCAACTCTCAGGCCGTAGAGAAGGGCCGAGGGCATCCGTCTTCAGACGGTGGTGGACGGCCGAGGACCGTCAATCCTCAGGCCGTAGGAGAAGGGCCGAGGGCATCCGTCTTCAGACGGTGGTGGACGGCCGAGGACCGTCAATCCTCAGGCCGTAGGAGGAGGGCCGAGGAGCATCAAATCTTCATCAGGCTTGTGTAGCTCAAGGATCAAGGTTTCCAGGTGTTCTTGGTGAGGGTGCGGCACGGAGAGAGGCCGACTTAAAACCGACGAATAAAGGAACTGCCCTTTTACATATATTTTTATGGAGCTCCTCAGAGGTGTTTCTGCTCTCAGCTCTGAACGTAGACTGCCCATTCCACCACCAGGCTCCTGTCAACTCCACATAATTTACATTTTAAAATTAGAAAATTATTATAATATCGAATGAGGTCGATGTGATTTACCTATACAACCTACAAATAGCTCCAGCAATAAATTAAAAATAAAACTAGGGTTGCCACTAACTGACATCACAAAAGTAAACAAAGATTTAATAAAGATAAAAACTTAAATAACATGAATTACAAGGTAAAAAAGGCCAAAGCCGTTGCTAAGCCTCCAATAAATGACCATGAAGCTACCTAGGGAGGACGAATGCTTAAATTTTCAGGTTAATAATATCCAAAAATGTAAGTAAAAAAACATGTAAAAGACATACACATTACAAAACAGCAATTTTTGGAGGCTTATAATGAATTTGTTTCTACAAATTTTTATTTTCTGCTTCGATAGAAGCCTAGATATAGTCCACAAGATACCTATTAGTTCAAAAAATTCAAAGATATATGTCTAACAACGGCATAATCACGCACGAGCTATAGTCAAAATTCTCGCAAAAAGTATGGCGGGTTGGCCGCTCTTAAATCAATAAAGTGCAGTACTATCAACCCAATAAAATAATTAGTGCTTGTCGCTCAAAAAAAAAAATAATTTTCAACAATTATCTACGACAGTTCAAACGTCCGTGACTGTCGCGGCCATTCATGTCATAGCGTTTGTCGTCATTTCCGTCGTATCTGCCTTGTTTACACCTAAGTTTTTACCCTTAATAATAATATAATCATTTTATTAAATGTAGGTATATGCTAAGCAAACATTGCAATAACAATATTATAATAACATCTTAGTGAAACTTTAAGTAGTTTTTAAATAAAAGTGTTAACGTTTGACGTCACTACCGGCGTCGATGCGTTTTGAATTTGCGTTCCGTTTCACCAAAAACACGCTGCATATAATATTAAATAGGAAAATAAGTGTTGCACTAGAAAGATAAACAATTAAGTGTACCACAATGATTCTAAAATCTAAGGGCAATTTTAAGGAATAAAAAAAGTTTTGAATTTCTTGCATATTCCCTATTCATGTAACTCTTCTTGTGCCTACTGTTTTCTTAATTCATCATTTTGTGAACTTGTTTCTCAAGACAATCTTAGTATCTGTATCAATCATTCTGTGTTTTTCTCCCAACAGCTTGGACCCAGAACAAAAGGAGGAGCTAGTATCAATCATAGACAAGTTGTTATCAGACAAAGCACCACTTGTGGTTGGGTCAGCGGCCATGGCTTTCTCAGAGGTGTGTGGAGAAAGGATGAGCCTTATACATAGGAGTTACAGGTGAATATAATTAGTTTTAGAAAAATACTGCACTTTTTCAGTGTCCCAATAAGTGTAAGAACACAGTGGCCGCTCGAATCGAGCGTACGGCGGGGCGGCGCGTGCAGCGTTCATGTCAAACACATGCATATATACGTGAGTGGCCTGGGTGGACGCCCGTCGCGCGGCGGCTGCAGCGTGCATGTTTGCGTCTTGCGGGGCGTCCGGCTTCGCGTCGCGAGAGAGTTCAAACCTGTTTGTTTCGGAGCAGCGGGTGGCGAGACAAGCGTGCGCACGTTGTCGTTTGAAGAAATTATAATATGAATATAAAATACACCTGAAATATGGTTATCTATTCACTGTTTAAACAAAAATAGAATAGTTAGAACAAGAGTGTGGAGAGAACTAGCAATAAAACTGGGAATTGAAAGTAAATATATCGATTTATTAACAGTAAACGTACTTAAACAAGGAAAGGTTAAGTATACGTAGGAAAAATGTTTTTAATTAATTCTATTTTGCCAAAAGTAGTCTGAAAACTGCTGTCGTATATTTCTCGTGGCCGGCGAATTCACCCGAACCACCCCGAACGCAGAGCGTGCACTATGGCCACTCATTGAACGCGCGGTCGGCCGCTCGACGCCCCGCAGAGCGCGCCGCCCGACGCTATTGCACTCACACTTTAAAATTTTTCTTGTAGATAGTATGTTTGTAGACGTAGTCATATAAAACTTTTGAATGCCACGGTCGGATATAGCCGACAAATGAAAACGTTCCCAACACGCCACCATCGGCTAAAGCCTACAAGAAAACGTATTTTTTTTTAAACCTTGAAACCTATTTAGTGATAGTATAATACTAAATAGTGTCAAATAAAACAATGATGTTACGAGTGATATTTTATTTAGAAAAATTTGGGACTAAGAGCAAAAATAAATTGGTATATTTTTTTGCCAAACTTAAGTGGCAGTTGGCAGGGCACATTGCTCGCAGAACGGATGGCCGTTGGGGCCGAAAATTTCTGGAGTGGCGACCGCGAACCGGAAGACGTTGTATTGAAAGACCTCCCATCTAGGTGGACCGATGACCTGGTGAAGGTTGTGGGAATTCGCTGGATGCGAGACGCACGGGACCGGGACATGTGGCGACACGCGCGCGCGAGGAGGCTTGTGTCCAGCTGTGGACGTCTTTCGGCTGAAATGAATATTTTTTTGTTGTAGGTATTTGCGCTGAATTTGTGACTTAGCGTGGCGTGGGTAGGACGCCGAAGCGTTTACGTTCAAAACGTTGAAACAGTGTGTAAACATTCAGGTGTAATTTCCGCACTTGGGTAAACAGTGTGTGACTGACAAAACACCAAATACATGTTTTATTTGTCCACAGGAAGCTATGCGCTCTTCTAGCAGATGTTGATGAGTGGGGTCAGCTGACATTGCTCAATGTGCTCACTGTCTACGCCAAAACTTGCTTCGCGGATCCCAATAGTGAGGTGAGGAGAGTAATAGTTTGCAATGAGGATGAGTGTTTATTTTCATCTTTCCATTAGTTTGCCGTTACTTGTATAAAATCAAAATCAAAGCATTTATTTCAATTAAGCCAGTTACAGGGACTCTTGAATTGTAGAAACAAAGATGAAAATTAAATGTAGCCACAGTTCCAGGTACAAGACATTCAAACTGAAAGTACTGTAGTTGCCCATTCCCTAGCGTAGATCTCTATGGAGAAGAACGGGCAAGAAACTCCATGGACACTCTTTTATTTTTTACAAAATCTAGGTTACATAATTCATGTTGAGATGGTACATTATGTGAGAACGATGTAGCAAGATGTAGAACGATATATATGTACGTATGTCATTACTTCCCAGAATTTGATCCTTATGAGCGACACTATCGAATGGTGTACCTACAGTGTTTTTTTTTTCCAAAATCAATGGGTTCGATTCCTGGCTAGAAATATTAATTTTTCAAAAATCTAATGATGCAGTTTTAGTTTTCATCAAAATCCGGCTCGAGACTCCTTAGAATATTTTTCGCTATTCCTCATAGTTTCGGATTTGGACATACACGCCTACTTGAAAAATTCACCCTGCATATAAAACCGAGCAATATTTAAGCGTAAACAGATGTCATTTGTTTCACGAGTCGACGTAAAGGGATTCGACGCAGGGGGAATGATTCAAGCAGACAACCTGTGCTGTGCCTGTCTTGCGATGATAGCCGGATAATACCTGGATGTGACGCATATTTTCCCTTATCCTTTTGTCAGCTTTATGCTCCGTGCAAATAAAGCTTATTTTCAACACACTTGCTCATAAAATGGCTCTAATTTCACCGCAATTAGGCACATAATGACACCTGTAACCAAACTGACTTTTTCATTTCTATTATTCACAAGTGAGTTATAGGGTTTTATATTTTATTGGTTGTGTTGCTTTGTTCTTAAAAAGTTTCGATAGTAAAATGATTTTTAGTATTATTTTCTTCACAAGTGTGTTGAAAAACGTCGTATGATACACGTGTGTATTGATGATTACCGTCCTCGGCTCTCTTAAGACCCTCACCTAACGGCTCGGGTCTCAATGGCGCCTCAGCGGTAATCACCAACATTACACTCTTTGTACCATAATGTACTATTTCCTTTAATTCTGCAGACGTACTCAAGCGACAGCGACACAGACAAGCCATTCTACGAGTCGTCAAGCGACGGCACAGGTCGCAAGCAGTCGTCCACGTCGCCTAGTTTAGACGCCGACCATCGCTTGTTGCTGCGAGCTGCCAAGCCGCTGCTACAGAGCAGGAACTCCGGAGTTGTGCTGGCTGTGGCGCAGCTGTTCTATCATTGTGGACCTGGTAATGTTACGCGTACTTGTGTCATTCGTCTATCTCGCCCAAGACGTTTTTGAAAAACCATTTACACCATCTGCCTACAACAACAACAGCCCATAACGTCCACTGCTGGACATAAGCCTCTCCCATGATGGGAGGAATTTGCCGTAATCTCCACGCTTGGCAGGCGGATTGGAGATCGCAGTGATGAAAGACTAACAGAAAACGCTGCTGCCCATTCTCTGGTCTACGGAGGCGCAAGGTGTTCTGCCTCAGACATTAGTCGCCTTATACGACACCCGTGAGTGTAATGGGTTGGTTCTATTCTACTCTGCCGGATACCACACGGCTACCATCGGCATCGGCTATCATCTGCCTAGCCTTTTCCGAACTATGTTAGGGTCGGCTTCCAGTCTAACCGGATGCAGCTGAATACCAGTATTTTACATGGAGCGACTGCCTATCTAACCTCCACAACCCAGTTAGTACTGGGTAATACGATACCCCTTGGTAAGACTAGTTGTCAGACTTTTTGGGCCACTGACTATCTGTAACGACTGTCAAGGTCCACAAACGACAGCCGAGACCAAATGCTTAATGTGCTTTCTGAGGCACGGAGGAAACCCGGTATGTAATGGGTGGTCACCTATCCACAGACCAACCTAGGCAAGCACGGCTTAACCTAAAGATTGACCCGAGCGGCTGTTATTATTTAGCCACGAGCTCCTCTTGAAAAACCATTTACAGTGTTTTTTTTTGTATCGAATAGTTGTGGGTATAAATAACGTCATCTGTACCCTTAAATCTCTCGTCTCAATCCTCCAAGAACTTCGTATTAAATAGCGTCATTCTTCCATCGTCCAATGTCGTATTCTCACTTTCTTTGGACATATCACTTGTCAAAAAGACACATCTGTGGAGCGACTTTTAATACAGGGAAAAGTTGAAAATCCGAGGACCGACCAAGTCTAAACTGCACTCAATGGTCCACTCCACGAATGTACCAGAAAAGCCACAGTACGTGAGGAATGGCGACGGATTATGAATCTTGCCACCACCCCCGATGTGACGACCACTCTGCCCAGAGTGTGACGACGAAGAAGAAGTATCCTTAAAACATATTAATATCGATGTATTCTCCCAGCTCAAGAACTGCCACCGGTCGCGAAAGCTATGGTTCGTCTACTGCGCGCGCCGTTAGAAGTGCAAAGCGTTGTACTTAACTCTATCGCGTCACTGACTGTCACCAGAAGGGTAAGATACAAAATCAATTTCTAAATTCAATTATTAGAAAAATATTTTCACAAGGCACTCTTTTAATTTTGACTAGCAACCCAGGGCGGGTTGCTAGTCAAAATTATAAGTTTCGCACGGGTTATTGAGTATTTTATGCCCACATGTTTTTTCTGTCGAGGCAGCGTTTTCGATAAAGGCTCCCAGGAGGCTTGCGTTTTTCCGACACTTCCAACAATTATCGTCATTTTATCAACCAATTTACACAAAACCTTGACAAATTAAATACCTAAACATTCCTCATGAATCACTCTATCTTTTGGTGAAACTGCCTGAAAATCTATTCAGTCGTTTTTGAGGTTATCGCCAACAGACAGACTGACAGACGCGGCGAGGACTTTGTTTTATAATATGTAGTGAAGATTTTTAATGTGCCTGTATTGATATATCAGTCTACTCACAACGTAATAAGAGGTAAAGGTTTACTGGTAGAAAATGCCTATGGCATGAAGTCCGCTTCTTTACTTTCTGCTTGAAGTGTTAATTAAATAAATAAATAGTAAAAGTTCAATTAACAATCAACCTGAAGTTAGTCAGGCCATTCCAAAGAAGTAAAACTGAACAGATTCGTAAACTTGTTACGACTAAAACGTTCACAATATAATTATTTTAATTTTATTTACAACTTCCACTATCCTAAAAATTTCCCATTCCTCCACAGACACTCTTTGAACCATTCCTCAAATCGTTTTTCGTACGCAACTCCGACCCGACTCACATCAAACTCCTCAAGCTGGAGATCCTCACGAACTTGGCGACAGAAGCCAGCGCCGGCGTCATCCTGAGGGAGTTCCAGACGTACGTGACGTGCAGCGACAAGACCTTCGCCGGAGCCACCATACAGGCGATAGGCAGGCTCGCTGTGGCGATACATTCGGAGACTGAAACTTGCTTGAATGGACTGTTACATCTACTGTCGAGTAAAGATGGTGAGTATTTTTACCGACAACTTTCCAATTTTGGTCTATTCCACAGGAAGTATTCGTTACTATTAGGGTCCGCGCAGACGACAGACTATCCGTGACGCACTTTTAAGTCTGTGAAAATAGAACCCAAGCAATCATATGCAGTAACGCATACGACGCGCAAAAAATCCGTGTCCGTACAAAAGTGCGCGAAAAAAATAAAAAGTTGCTTCAACACGTGCTAACGCAGATGGCGCACACTTTATGCAATCTGCACTCGTTAGTGGGGGACGTAACGTACTATGGAGATGTGCGTCGGTGCGTCGTGTTCGTTGAGTCTGCGTAGAATCAGCGACGGACTTTTTGTATGCCATACAGACATTTTGTGCGCCACAGACTCATCTGCACAAAAAGTCTCGTCGTCTGCGCAGGCCCTTACTGTTACTAATGTTACTGCTGCGCAAAGGCCCCATGACTTCCAAATTCTTCGATCCAGGGTCAATGTGGACCACTGCTCGTTGGTTTTGTCCAGCTCGTCCCGCCATCTCCTGCGAGGTCTACTGCGTCGCCTTCTGGCTGTGTCAGGGCTCCACATCGTGTTTTTTTTTTGTTGCCCACAGCTCGTAGGGCATACGACAGTTCGTTATTCTGGATTAAATTGGCTGTGTGTACATTTAAATGTTTGTAAACACACCCACGATACAGGGGAAATTAATTGATAGCAAAGTTAAAAAAAAAAACAAATCTGACTGTCGTTCACCAGGCCAAAAACTATATCTATGCCAAAAAACAAGGCAATATGTCACTCCATTGCTGAAACTTGTCTGAATGGGCTGTTACATCTGCTGTCCAGGAAGCATGCGTAATTTGCAAAAAAGCATAATTTGTTAAGTTTTTGTATACATTGGCTAAAATATAATGATATTTGTTGGAGGTGTCGGAAAAAAATAAGCCGACTGGGAGCTTTACTTTTGCTCGCGATAACCGACATTCACGCGGGCGAAGCCGCGGGCATCAGCTAGTGCTAAATAAAACAAAATGTTTGATATAATAATGTTGGTGTTACACAGAATGGGTGGTGTGCGAAGCTGTGGTGGTGGTGAAGCGTGTGGTGGGCGGCGGCGCTACGTCTGCGAGGGCCGCCGTGTCGCGCGCCGCCAAGCTACTGCGGTCTGACAGGTACAGATATAGACCTCGCTACTGTGGTGGTGGTGAAGCGTGTGGTGGGCGGCGGCGCTACGTCTGCGAGGGCCGCCGTGTCGCGCGCCGCCAAGCTACTGCGGTCTGACAGGTACAGATATAGACCTCGCTACTGTGGTGGTGGTGAAGCGTGTGGTGGGCGGCGGCGCTACGTCTGCGAGGGCCGCCGTGTCGCGCGCCGCCAAGCTACTGCGGTCTGACAGGTACAGATATAGACCTCGCTACTGTGGTGGTGGTGAAGCGTGTGGTGGGCGGCGGCGCTACGTCTGCGAGGGCCGCCGTGTCGCGCGCCGCCAAGCTACTGCGGTCTGACAGGTACAGATATAGACCTCGCTACTGTGGTGGTGGTGAAGCGTGTGGTGGGCGGCGGCGCTACGTCTGCGAGGGCCGCCGTGTCGCGCGCCGCCAAGCTACTGCGGTCTGACAGGTACAGATATAGACCTCGCTACTGTGGTGGTGGTGAAGCGTGTGGTGGGCGGCGGCGCTACGTCTGCGAGGGCCGCCGTGTCGCGCGCCGCCAAGCTACTGCGGTCTGACAGGTACAGATATAGACCTCGCTACTGTGGTGGTGGTGAAGCGTGTGGTGGGCGGCGGCGCTACGTCTGCGAGGGCCGCCGTGTCGCGCGCCGCCAAGCTACTGCGGTCTGACAGGTACAGATATAGACCTCGCTACTGTGGTGGTGGTGAAGCGTGTGGTGGGCGGCGGCGCTACGTCTGCGAGGGCCGCCGTGTCGCGCGCCGCCAAGCTACTGCGGTCTGACAGGTACAGATATAGACCTCGCTACTGTGGTGGTGGTGAAGCGTGTGGTGGGCGGCGGCGCTACGTCTGCGAGGGCCGCCGTGTCGCGCGCCGCCAAGCTACTGCGGTCTGACAGGTACAGATATAGACCTCGCTACTGTGGTGGTGGTGAAGCGTGTGGTGGGCGGCGGCGCTACGTCTGCGAGGGCCGCCGTGTCGCGCGCCGCCAAGCTACTGCGGTCTGACAGGTACAGATATAGACCTCGCTACTGTGGTGGTGGTGAAGCGTGTGGTGGGCGGCGGCGCTACGTCTGCGAGGGCCGCCGTGTCGCGCGCCGCCAAGCTACTGCGGTCTGACAGGTACAGATATAGACCTCGCTACTGTGGTGGTGGTGAAGCGTGTGGTGGGCGGCGGCGCTACGTCTGCGAGGGCCGCCGTGTCGCGCGCCGCCAAGCTACTGCGGTCTGACAGGTACAGATATAGACCTCGCTACTGTGGTGGTGGTGAAGCGTGTGGTGGGCGGCGGCGCTACGTCTGCGAGGGCCGCCGTGTCGCGCGCCGCCAAGCTACTGCGGTCTGACAGGTACAGATATAGACCTCGCTACTGTGGTGGTGGTGAAGCGTGTGGTGGGCGGCGGCGCTACGTCTGCGAGGGCCGCCGTGTCGCGCGCCGCCAAGCTACTGCGGTCTGACAGGTACAGATATAGACCTCGCTACTGTGGTGGTGGTGAAGCGTGTGGTGGGCGGCGGCGCTACGTCTGCGAGGGCCGCCGTGTCGCGCGCCGCCAAGCTACTGCGGTCTGACAGGTACAGATATAGACCTCGCTACTGTGGTGGTGGTGAAGCGTGTGGTGGGCGGCGGCGCTACGTCTGCGAGGGCCGCCGTGTCGCGCGCCGCCAAGCTACTGCGGTCTGACAGGTACAGATATAGACCTCGCTACTGTGGTGGTGGTGAAGCGTGTGGTGGGCGGCGGCGCTACGTCTGCGAGGGCCGCCGTGTCGCGCGCCGCCAAGCTACTGCGGTCTGACAGGTACAGATATAGACCTCGCTACTGTGGTGGTGGTGAAGCGTGTGGTGGGCGGCGGCGCTACGTCTGCGAGGGCCGCCGTGTCGCGCGCCGCCAAGCTACTGCGGTCTGACAGGTACAGATATAGACCTCGCTACTGTGGTGGTGGTGAAGCGTGTGGTGGGCGGCGGCGCTACGTCTGCGAGGGCCGCCGTGTCGCGCGCCGCCAAGCTACTGCGGTCTGACAGGTACAGATATAGACCTCGCTACTGTGGTGGTGGTGAAGCGTGTGGTGGGCGGCGGCGCTACGTCTGCGAGGGCCGCCGTGTCGCGCGCCGCCAAGCTACTGCGGTCTGACAGGTACAGATATAGACCTCGCTACTGTGGTGGTGGTGAAGCGTGTGGTGGGCGGCGGCGCTACGTCTGCGAGGGCCGCCGTGTCGCGCGCCGCCAAGCTACTGCGGTCTGACAGGTACAGATATAGACCTCGCTACTGTGGTGGTGGTGAAGCGTGTGGTGGGCGGCGGCGCTACGTCTGCGAGGGCCGCCGTGTCGCGCGCCGCCAAGCTACTGCGGTCTGACAGGTACAGATATAGACCTCGCTACTGTGGTGGTGGTGAAGCGTGTGGTGGGCGGCGGCGCTACGTCTGCGAGGGCCGCCGTGTCGCGCGCCGCCAAGCTACTGCGGTCTGACAGGTACAGATATAGACCTCGCTACTGTGGTGGTGGTGAAGCGTGTGGTGGGCGGCGGCGCTACGTCTGCGAGGGCCGCCGTGTCGCGCGCCGCCAAGCTACTGCGGTCTGACAGGTACAGATATAGACCTCGCTACTGTGGTGGTGGTGAAGCGTGTGGTGGGCGGCGGCGCTACGTCTGCGAGGGCCGCCGTGTCGCGCGCCGCCAAGCTACTGCGGTCTGACAGGTACAGATATAGACCTCGCTACTGTGGTGGTGGTGAAGCGTGTGGTGGGCGGCGGCGCTACGTCTGCGAGGGCCGCCGTGTCGCGCGCCGCCAAGCTACTGCGGTCTGACAGGTACAGATATAGACCTCGCTACTGTGGTGGTGGTGAAGCGTGTGGTGGGCGGCGGCGCTACGTCTGCGAGGGCCGCCGTGTCGCGCGCCGCCAAGCTACTGCGGTCTGACAGGTACAGATATAGACCTCGCTACTGTGGTGGTGGTGAAGCGTGTGGTGGGTGGCGGCGCTACGTCTGCGAGGGCCGCCGTGTCGCGCGCCGCCAAGCTACTGCGGTCTGACAGGTACAGATATAGACCTCGCTACTGTGGTGGTGGTGAAGCGTGTGGTGGGCGGCGGCGCTACGTCTGCGAGGGCCGCCGTGTCGCGCGCCGCCAAGCTACTGCGGTCTGACAGGTACAGAAATAGACCTCGCTACTGTGGTGGTGGTGAAGCGTGTGGTGGGCGGCGGCGCTACGTCTGCGAGGGCCGCCGTGTCGCGCGCCGCCAAGCTACTGCGGTCTGACAGGTACAGATATAGACCTCGCTACTGTGGTGGTGGTGAAGCGTGTGGTGGGCGGCGGCGCTACGTCTGCGAGGGCCGCCGTGTCGCGCGCCGCCAAGCTACTGCGGTCTGACAGGTACAGATATAGACCTCGCTACTGTGGTGGTGGTGAAGCGTGTGGTGGGCGGCGGCGCTACGTCTGCGAGGGCCGCCGTGTCGCGCGCCGCCAAGCTACTGCGGTCTGACAGGTACAGATATAGACCTCGCTACTGTGGTGGTGGTGAAGCGTGTGGTGGGCGGCGGCGCTACGTCTGCGAGGGCCGCCGTGTCGCGCGCCGCCAAGCTACTGCGGTCTGACAGGTACAGATATAGACCTCGCTACTGTGGTGGTGGTGAAGCGTGTGGTGGGCGGCGGCGCTACGTCTGCGAGGGCCGCCGTGTCGCGCGCCGCCAAGCTACTGCGGTCTGACAGGTACAGATATAGACCTCGCTACTGTGGTGGTGGTGAAGCGTGTGGTGGGCGGCGGCGCTACGTCTGCGAGGGCCGCCGTGTCGCGCGCCGCCAAGCTACTGCGGTCTGACAGGTACAGATATAGACCTCGCTACTGTGGTGGTGGTGAAGCGTGTGGTGGGCGGCGGCGCTACGTCTGCGAGGGCCGCCGTGTCGCGCGCCGCCAAGCTACTGCGGTCTGACAGGTACAGATATAGACCTCGCTACTGTGGTGGTGGTGAAGCGTGTGGTGGGCGGCGGCGCTACGTCTGCGAGGGCCGCCGTGTCGCGCGCCGCCAAGCTACTGCGGTCTGACAGGTACAGATATAGACCTCGCTACTGTGGTGGTGGTGAAGCGTGTGGTGGGCGGCGGCGCTACGTCTGCGAGGGCCGCCGTGTCGCGCGCCGCCAAGCTACTGCGGTCTGACAGGTACAGATATAGACCTCGCTACTGTGGTGGTGGTGAAGCGTGTGGTGGGCGGCGGCGCTACGTCTGCGAGGGCCGCCGTGTCGCGCGCCGCCAAGCTACTGCGGTCTGACAGGTACAGATATAGACCTCGCTACTGTGGTGGTGGTGAAGCGTGTGGTGGGCGGCGGCGCTACGTCTGCGAGGGCCGCCGTGTCGCGCGCCGCCAAGCTACTGCGGTCTGACAGGTACAGATATAGACCTCGCTACTGTGGTGGTGGTGAAGCGTGTGGTGGGCGGCGGCGCTACGTCTGCGAGGGCCGCCGTGTCGCGCGCCGCCAAGCTACTGCGGTCTGACAGGTACAGATATAGACCTCGCTACTGTGGTGGTGGTGAAGCGTGTGGTGGGCGGCGGCGCTACGTCTGCGAGGGCCGCCGTGTCGCGCGCCGCCAAGCTACTGCGGTCTGACAGGTACAGATATAGACCTCGCTACTGTGGTGGTGGTGAAGCGTGTGGTGGGCGGCGGCGCTACGTCTGCGAGGGCCGCCGTGTCGCGCGCCGCCAAGCTACTGCGGTCTGACAGGTACAGATATAGACCTCGCTACTGTGGTGGTGGTGAAGCGTGTGGTGGGCGGCGGCGCTACGTCTGCGAGGGCCGCCGTGTCGCGCGCCGCCAAGCTACTGCGGTCTGACAGGTACAGATATAGACCTCGCTACTGTGGTGGTGGTGAAGCGTGTGGTGGGCGGCGGCGCTACGTCTGCGAGGGCCGCCGTGTCGCGCGCCGCCAAGCTACTGCGGTCTGACAGGTACAGATATAGACCTCGCTACTGTGGTGGTGGTGAAGCGTGTGGTGGGCGGCGGCGCTACGTCTGCGAGGGCCGCCGTGTCGCGCGCCGCCAAGCTACTGCGGTCTGACAGGTACAGATATAGACCTCGCTACTGTGGTGGTGGTGAAGCGTGTGGTGGGCGGCGGCGCTACGTCTGCGAGGGCCGCCGTGTCGCGCGCCGCCAAGCTACTGCGGTCTGACAGGTACAGATATAGACCTCGCTACTGTGGTGGTGGTGAAGCGTGTGGTGGGTGGCGGCGCTACGTCTGCGAGGGCCGCCGTGTCGCGCGCCGCCAAGCTACTGCGGTCTGACAGGTACAGATATAGACCTCGCTACTGTGGTGGTGGTGAAGCGTGTGGTGGGCGGCGGCGCTACGTCTGCGAGGGCCGCCGTGTCGCGCGCCGCCAAGCTACTGCGGTCTGACAGGTACAGATATAGACCTCGCTACTGTGGTGGTGGTGAAGCGTGTGGTGGGCGGCGGCGCTACGTCTGCGAGGGCCGCCGTGTCGCGCGCCGCCAAGCTACTGCGGTCTGACAGGTACAGATATAGACCTCGCTACTGTGGTGGTGGTGAAGCGTGTGGTGGGCGGCGGCGCTACGTCTGCGAGGGCCGCCGTGTCGCGCGCCGCCAAGCTACTGCGGTCTGACAGGTAATACTACAGCATACAACAGTCTTCTGCGAGATGTAGGCCTCGCTACTGTCACGTCTGTTGTGTTTAAGTGTCCCAATGATTGTTTGAATTATTTATTATCCACACACACACACACACTTACAAATTTTACAAAGTGTAGTTTTGCCTCGTAGTCAAAATTCAGGAGTTTGTCACAAGAGACATAAATAATCAAATAAATTACGATACTCGACCAAATAATAATAATAAAGCTGCTATTTTAATTTGTTTAAATTTGACAGTATTTCAGAATAACAGGAAAGTAATAGAATAATCACCTATCGCGCGACATGTCTGTGTGCGTTTATTTGTGTGTGTGAAGGCGCGGTTATAGGGCCCGTTACAGACGGACTGCGTTTTAATACGGGTGGTTTACACTTGCTGATTTCCGTAAATAAGAAAAAAACCTACCCATTTTATTATCGATTTGAAATTCGGAATTGTGACTTTCGAAATAAATTTTTTCGGACTTATGTAGTGTACCCACTACCCATAAAATGTAATAAATAGAATAGAATAATAATAATTTGTTTAAAAACATGGTATAAAAAGATGGTCAAATACAAAAGAAAACAAGAGCATACATGTTTTTGCTTAACAGTGACAAGCGTGCAAAATTTTCAAGACAATTATTTAACATTTACTGTCAAAAAAGTCTTTGACACTATAAAAACTACGACTACACAACCATTCATGCAATTTATTCTTAAATGAACCTACATTTAGCATCTTGAGGTTACTTGGTATTTATATTATATAAAACTACAAAGCCACTGACTCACTGATTGACATGTCGTTTCTCGGAATGGGTGAGAGATGGGTTAGGGGAATGTTTGGGGAAAATGTAGAGTACCATAGAGTGAGTAGAGGAAAATTATAGAGGAGATTCAAATTCAAGATGGCGGCCGAGTCCATTTCCGGTTTCGGTGGGGAAAAGACTTGGACGAGTTTTGACTCATAGGTCCTATCCAAAATCTAGGAAGATTTAAAAAAAAAGTAAAAAAAAAAAAAAAAACAAGATGGCGGCTGCTCTGGGACGTTTTGAAATCTTCGACTTTTCGCACTAAACTTTGACGAATTGTTTAGTTCTACCGATTTAAAACGTTAGCAACACCAATTACACCAGTCGATGGCCTATAACCTTGAAATTTTAGGAAAATTGTGACTTTTCAGAAAAACAAAATGGCGAACAGTATGGCGGCCATCTTGTAAAATGTTGGAATTTTCGACTTTTTTCAAATCCATTTTTCGGGTAGTTGGCAACATCCAACGGGTTTGAGTTGTACAGAGCGGTTGTGTGGTTCATTGAGGAGTGTTGCTTGGTTTGAAAAATCTCCCCATTTTTAGGGTAATTTACCAGATTTTCCCCAAAAACATGAAAAGTAGAAATAACAATATTTTAAATGGAGACTTTGACTACCTGGCAACATTGGGGTCCCTTGAATGACATTTGACCATTTTGGTTCGTTTTAGTTGGCAACCCCAAAAAATATTGAATATTTTAATTTTTGGGACCTTTTGACTTTGGCGAGTTCTTTTGTTCTACCAAACTCAAAAGTTGGCAACACCAAGTACACCGGTTGGTAGCCTATATCCTTGAAATTTCAGGAAAATTATGACTTTTAAGAAAAACAAGATGGCGGACGCTGTGGCGGCCATTTTGTAAAAACTTGAAATTTCGACTTTTTTCAAATCTATTTTTCGTGCAGTTGGCAACATCTGAAGGGTTCGAGCTGTACTGACCGGTTATGTGTTTTGTTGAGGAGTGTTGCCTGGTGCAAAAATTTCCCCATTTCTAATGTACTTTACCAGATTTTCCCCGAAAACGTGAAAAGTAGAAATAACGATATTTTGAATAGAGACTTTGACTAGCCGGCAACATTGGGGTGCTTCGAATGACATTAGACCATTTTCATCACTTTGAGCTGGCAACCCCGAGAGCCTTTGGGGTTTGCATTTTCGGGTCAGACCCGAATTCGGCGAGTTCTTTTGTTCTATCAAACTCAAAAGTTGGCAACACCACGTACACTGGTCGGTAGCCTATATTCTTGAAATTTCAGGAAAATTATGACTTTTCAGAAAAACAAGATGGCGGACAGTGTGGCGGCCATCTTGTAAAAATGACAAAAAATCCCAATTTTTGCCACGATAAATGGGACAGCTGGCATCCCCGCACTGGATTGTGTTGTATGAACTGGTTGTGTGTATTGCCACGGAGTGTTGCCTGGTAAAAAAAACTCCCCACTTTTGGGGTAATTTTCCCAGGTCTTCCCAAAAAACACGAAAAGTAGAAATAACGATATTTTAAATAGAGACTTTGACTAGCCGGCAACATTGGTGTCTCCCAAATGACAGTTGACCATTTTTATTATTTTGAGCTGGCAACCCCGAGAGCCATTGGGGTTTGAATTTTCGGGTCAGACCCGACTTTGGTGAGTTCTTTTGTTCTACCAAACTCAAAAGTTGGCAACACCAAGTACACAGATCGGTAGCCTATATCCTTGAAATTTTGGAAAAATTATGACATTTCAGAAAAACAAGATGGCGGACAGTGTGGCGGCCATCTTGTAGAAATGACGAAAAATCCCAATTTTCGACACAATAAATGTTACAGTTGGCATCCCCCGACTGGATTGTGTTGTATGAACTGGTTGTGTGTATTGCTGAGGAGCGTTGCCTGTTGCAAAATTTCTCCCCACTTTTGGGGTAATTTTGACTAAAAACATGAAAAGTAGAAATGACGTTATTTTAAATGGAAATTTTGCATAACCATCAAGAATGGGGTGCCCGAAATGACTTTTGACCATTTTCATCACTCTCAGCTGGCAACCCCGAGAGCCATTCGCGCTTGAATCTTTGGGTCGGACCCAACTTTGGCGAGTTCTTTTGTTCTACCAAATTCAACGTACAGCCACCGTGTTTTTACTGACAGGTAGCTTATATCCTGGTTACTTTAGAAAAATTGTGACATTTTCGAAATTTAATATGGCGGCTGTGCCACTTCCGGTTTCAAAAACCTTGTCCGATTGGGGTCGTTCAAGCGGTTCATCCCATTGAGGGGTATTAGTTTGTAATGGTTTTTTGGATTAGTAAACAAGAAACTTCCACGTGTGGGGTAAAAGTGCCAAACCCCACCTTTTTGCCCCCCTTCTCCCCCCCTCCCTATCTCGTTACTCGGAAACTAAGAGACCCATGTTCTGTTTTTTTACGGATTCGTATAGAGGAGGCTTTGAAAAGTAAAAACCATTTTTTAAAGTTGTCCCCCTTGACCCCCTTCTCTACCCCTGTAGACGTATCTCGACCATTGCGTAACCAAGGTTGAGTGGGTGAAGCGTAACTCAGAGGTGACTATGTACATTCTGAAAAAATATTTTCTCAAAAAAAGAAAGGGCTGTAACTTCATAACGCTTAGAGATTAGCCATTAGGTGTTTGAACAAATATGTATTATAGTAAGTGTCAAAATACACAGTGTGCACAGTGTATATGTGTATTATAGTGTGGTGGTAGGGATAAGGTCAAGATAGTTTATTGGTCTGAGTTTATAATGAAGGTTTTAGATTGTTTTAGCGGATCTTAAGGGTTCTTAGACTGCTTCATACGTATTTAGGGGTTCCTAAAGACATGGATGAATTTCGACTCATAGGTCCCATACAAACTTTTTGTACTAAACTTTGACGAATTATTTTGTTCTACCGATTTAAAACGTTAGTAACACCACTTACGCCAGTCGTTGGCCTATAACCTTGAAATTTGGTTGAGGAGTGTTGCCTGGTGCAAAAATTATCTTCACTTTTGTGGTAATTTTACCAGATTTTCCTCGAAAACGTGAAAAATAGAAATTACGACATTTTAAATGGAAATTTTGGGTAACCACCAAAAATTGGGTGCCCAAAATGACTCATGACCATTTTCATCAATCTCAGCTGACAACCCCGAGAGACATTGGGGCTTGAATATTCGGGTCAGACCCGAGTTTGGCGAGTTCTTTTGTTCTACCAAACTCAAAAGTTGGCAAGATCAAGTACACCGGTCAGTAGCCCATATCTTTGAAATTTCAGAAAAATTATGACTTTTTAGAAAAACAAGATGGCGGACAGTGGGGCGACCATCTTGTAAAAAAGATGAAAAATCCAAATTTTCGATACGATAAATGGAACAGCTGGCATCTCCCGACTGGATCGTGTTGTATCAACCGGTTGTGTTCTTGGTCAAGGAGTGTTGCCTGGTTCAAAATATCTCCCCACTTTTGGGGTAATTTACCCCAAAAACATGAAAAGTAGAAATGACAACATTTTAAATGGAAATTTTACATAACCACCAAGAATGGAGTGCCCGAAATGACGTTTGACCATTTTCATCACTCTCAGCTGGCAACCCCGAGAGCCATTGGGGCTTGAATTTTCGGGTCATACCGGACTTTGGTGAATTCTTTTGTTGTACTAAAGTCAACGTACAGCCACCGTGTTTTACTGACAGGTAGCTTGTATCTTGGTTACTTTAGAAAAATTGTGACATTTCAGAAATTCAAGATGGCGGCAGTGCCATTTCCGGTTTCCGAAACCTTGCTCGATTACCACTCACTGACATAATTGTTCTCCCATATGGTGGAGGGGGAGGAGCATATATTTTGACAGATTCGTAAACAAGTAACTCTTACAAGTTGGGGAAATGTGCCAAACCTCCCCTTTTTGCCTCCCTTCCCACCCTCAATATCGTATCTCGGAAAGTAAGAGACCAGTATTTTGTTTTTTTTACGGATTTGTATAGAGGACGGTTGGTAAAGTTAATACCAGTTTTAAAAAATGGCCCTCTCCTCCCCCTTCTCCCCCCTTTAGGCAGATCTCGGAAGTAAAGAGACCTGGATCATTTTTTTTTCAGATTTATATAAAAGGGCAATGCGTGAGTCAAAATCATTTTTCCAAACATCCTATTCTCCCTACCCTTCACCTTTTCCCCCATCGTATCTTGGAAACAAGGACACGTAGCAGCTTTTTGATTTTTACTGTATTTTATTATTGAGGGGAGTTGAAATTTGTATAACCACCCCCCCCTCCCCAACCTCCCCTAAAATTGAAAGTGCTGTAACTTCATAACGGTTAGAGATAGCCATTAGGTGCTTGACCAAATATTATAGTAGGCGTCGAAACCTGTCCGGTGGTGGTACCGGTAAAGCGAAGGGAGGAGCGAGCGAGTGTAGCGAGCCGGCGACTCCCGTAGCGTAGGTATAAGGTCAAGATAGCTTTCCGTTGGTAGGTAGGTCCTGAGTGGAGCGATGGGGGGAGGTGGCGAGCGAAGCGAGCCGGTCACCTCCGTAGTCGTTATGCTACGGAGGTCGCCGGCTCGCTTCACTCGCCACCTGTATTTTTCACGCGGCCTTTGGTTAAGTAGGAGCAGCGTAACTCAGAGATGAC
This sequence comes from Xestia xanthographa, assembly GCA_905147715.2. Classification (NCBI taxonomy): domain Eukaryota; kingdom Metazoa; phylum Arthropoda; class Insecta; order Lepidoptera; family Noctuidae; genus Xestia; species Xestia xanthographa. The sequence continues at coordinate 3,083,796 of LR990661.1, read as the reverse complement.
TATGTACTATCGGGGTCTTTTCTGCCTGACCATTTTAAAATGTTTTCGCTTAAATCATGCGGAGGCGCCGAGCCACGCCCCCTTAAAGTTTGGGCCTATTAGGAAAGCGTCAACTTTGGCGCGCAAAATAACAATAACTCTCGTTTGGCGTGCGTCGTCAATGCGCTCGGCCGATTCGGTATATTTTCATTCATTTTTTCTACACAAAGTCAACGGGGCGGGGCTAAAGAGCGTTTTTATGTTGCGAGTGCAAGCAAAAATGAGCTTAGTGGTGGTCAGGCAGGAGTGTCCTCGATAGTACATACGAAAAAAAAATAGAATTCTAATTTTAAATTTTGCGCCACGCCAAAACGCTCCGCAACTAACTATATAAGTACTACGCACGCATACGCATTCGTATTGATTCTGACCTAAAACTATTGATGGGCATTGAAATTTTTAATACCCTACCCTCCCCTCCCCAACCTCCCCTAAAATTGAAAGGGCTGTTACTTTATTATGGCTAGACATAAACATTAGGTGTTGGAACAAATATAATAGCAGGCGTCGAAACCTGTCTGGTGGTGGCAGAGATAAGTTTACGATAGCTTTCCGGTGGTAGATACAATAAGCAAACTTTAGGGTAATGTTTTTTTTAAATGGTAAAATGTCTAAGTTTTTAAATAAGGTTTTAGATTGTATTAATGTTTTTTATGGGGTTTCAAAATCTTTAAAATAAATTCTCATTTTTTTTTACTTTAATTTCTTTTTTTTTATTGAATTAGTTTTTAGAATGAGGGGTCTTTTGAGGTTTTCATATTGATTATTGGTTCCTTGGGGTTTTCGTACTGCTGTAAGGGTGCTCATAAAGGTTTTAAAAATATTCAAAAGCATTTTACAAAATCTTCTAAGGGCTCTAATGGATTTTCCAATTCAATAAGGATTCTCAAAATTTTATAAGAATACTTCTCAATAACACGAAACCGAAACGAACCGAATAGAATGATATATGTGTAACGGGCAACGTGATTAACTGGGCATTATTAATAGTGTAACGGGCAACGTGATTAACTGGGCATTATTAATAAGAACCAGCCATTATTAATAATGGCCGGTCCTTATTAATAATGCCCAGTTAATCACGTTGCCGAGGAAGAGCGATGGGCAAAGTGATTAATTTATCACTTTGACCGGCCATTATTAATAATGTCCGACGGCCCGTGGGGTATGTAATAAGTCAGTGTTTGAGATAGCATCATCGGTCTAAATTTTAAAGTTTAAAAGTTGTTTTCTTTAATACTTGCCCTGCATAGGTCGACCACCATGATTGGTCCGAATTAGTATTACAACTTTATGTCCCAGAAGTTCGAATTTGGGACATGAGGAGCGTAGGCCGAAGGCCGGCGGAGCTCCGACGACATGGCTGATGGGAGATAGGGCGGCAGCTTTTTTTTTTAGACCGCCCGATCCGACCATCTGTTTAGTGTAATTTCTATTTTTACATGATGACATAGTGTTTGATAAGTAATATTTTTATCACCCCGAAAACTCGAAAAGTACAAATAAAGAAATTTTAAATGGAAATTTTGCATTAACACCAAGAATGGGGTGCTCCAAATGATATTTGACCATTTTCATCACTTTCAGCTGGCAACCCCGAGAGCCATGGGAGCTTGAATTTTCGGGTCAGACCCGACTTTGGCGAATTCTTTTGATCTACCAAAGTCAACGGCCAGCCACCGTTTCTTTAGGTACTGACAGGTAACTTGTATCCTGTTTATTTTAGGAAAATTATGACATTTCAGAAATTCAAGATGGCGGCCGTGCCATTTCCGGTTTATTACCACTCACTCACTGACGTAATTGTTCTCCCAGATGGTGGAGGGGGAGGGGGTTATATTTTGGCAGATTCGTAAACAAGTAACTCTCATGAGTAGGGAAAAAGTGACAAACCTCCCCTTTTTGTCCCTGTTCCCACCGCTCCCTATCGTATATCGGAAACAAAGAGACTTGGAACATTTTCTTTTTCAGATTCATATAAGGGGCCCAGAGTTGGTCAAAATCATTTTTCATAACTCCCCCCTCTCCCCCACTTCACCCCTCCCCCGCATCGTATCTCGGAAACCAGGACACGTAGCGTTTTTTTTTATTCTTACCTAAAACTAATGGGGGGCGTTGAAATATATGTATACCCTCCCCTCCCCAACCTCCCCTAAAATTTGAAGGGCTGTAACTTCATAACGGTTAGAGATAGCCATTAGGTGCTTGAACAAATATTATAGTAGGTGTCGAAACCTCTCCGGTGGTGGTAGTGGTACCGGTAAAGCGAAGGGAGGAGCGAGCGAGTGTAGCGAGCCGGCGACCCCCAAAGCGTAGGGATAAGGTCCAGATAGCTTTCCGGTGGTAGGTAGGTCCTGAGTGGAGCGATGGGGGAAGGTGGCGAGCGTAGCGAGCCAGTGACCTCCGTAGTCGTTATGCTACGGAGGTCGCCGGCTCGCTTCACTCGCCACCTGTGTTTTTCACGCGGCCTTTGGTTAAGTAGGAGCAGCGTAACTCAGGGATGACTATGTACATACGGAAAAAATATTTTGAATTCTAATTTTAATTTTCGCGCCACGCCAAAACGCTCCGCAACTAACTATATAAGTACTACGCACGCATACGCATTCGTATTGATTCTGACCTAAACCTATTGATGGGCATTAAAATTTTTAATACCCTACCCTCCCCTCTCCAACCTCCCCTAAAATTGAAAGGGCTGTAACTTTATTATGGTTAGACATAAACATTAGGTGTTGGAACAAATATAATAGCAAGCGTCGAAACCTGTCTGGTGGTGGCAGAGATAAGGTCTGGTGGTGGCAGAGTTAAGTTAACGATAGCTTTCCGGTGGTAGGTACAATAAGCAAACTTTAGGGTAATGTTTTTTTTAATGGGAAAATGTCTAACTTTTTAAATAAGGTTTTAGATTGTTTAAGGGGATCTTAAGAGTTCTTAGACTGCTTCATAATAATTTAGGGGTACCTTAGGGCTTCAGGTTTAGGGTTTTTGTACAGCTGTAAAGGTAAAGATTTTCAAAATGTTTAATAAGTTCAATAATTTTTTTTAAAAGCTTTAAACGGAGTTAGCTAACGGATTTTCCAATTCATTTAAGGATTACTATCGATTCTCAAAATTTTATAAGGGTAAGGAATTCTTCTCAATAACACGAAACCAAACCGAACCGAATAGAATGATATGTATGTTACGGGCAACGTGATTAACTGGGTATTATTAATAAGGACCGGCCATTATTAATAATGCCCGACGGCCCGAGGTCTATGTTATAAGTCAGGGTTTGAGATAGCATCATTGTTTTCTTTAATACTTGCCCTGCATAGGTCGACCACCATGATTGATCCGAATTGGTATTATAACTTTGTCCCAGAAGTCCGAATTTGGGACATGAGGAGCGTAGGCCGAAGGCCGGCGGAGCTCCGACGACATGGCTGACGGGAGATAGGGCGGCAGGTTTTTTTTTTAGACCGCCCGATCCGACCATCTGTTTAGTGTAATTTCTTTTTTTACATGATGACAGTGTTTGATAAGTAATATTTTTATCAAAATAAAAGTAGGTAAATACTGATGTTATTACATTTTTGACTATTTATTTTTTAACTACTATGTTCAATAGTTTATTTTTTGTTAACTTTTCATGAAAATTTTATAAGTTTAATAAACAAAAAGACTACAATTCACCTATTTTATTACTTTGCCCAAGATAGGGTGGGCATTATTCATAATGGCCGGGAAAAGTGATTAATCATGCTGTTTTAATCACATTGCCCAATTGAGTTGGGCATTATGAATACAGACCGGCCATTATTAATAGTGCCCGGACTTATCAAATTGAACGTGACATAATACAGATTAATCAAGTGGAAACCTTTCGGGTCCTTTTGAGCTTTATTTGGCATTTCACTAGAGTTTGATAAGTGGAAGACTATAAGGTTGTTATAAGATTATATTTGACATTTTAACTACATTTAGGGGTTTTCAACCGACTTCCAAAAAGAGGAGGTTCTAAATTCGACTTTGTTACCTCAGAACTTTCGACTGGGTGAACCGATTTTGACAATTCTTTTTTTATTTGAAAGCTGGTGATTCTCGCGTGGTCCCATATAAATTTTGTGAACATCTGGTGCTGATCTTCGGAGATATACTATGGAACTCTTAAAAAATAGACGGCAAATGTGCCGTGAATGTTGCAATCGTTTGGATGTTTATTGTTTATACAACATCATGACGTAACATCACGCCTGTATGCTCTGAAGGGGTATACAGATGTGTACAATACACCCAGATTTCGACAGTTTGGTATGCTCAGTTGGCGCGATCATGTTCCGCGCGCGCCTCAAATGACGTAACATCACGCATGTATGCTCTGAGGGGGTACGCAGATGTGTACAATACACCCAGATTTCGACAGTTCGTTCGTGTTCCGCGCACGCCTCAAAGAGATGCCAGCAAACGGGACTGTTCTAAAGAAATACTGCTGCCCTGAAACAAAGGGCTAGGAAGGAACATGGATGGGTTTTAGTCAGTAAAAGTCTGACATTCCCTTCCGCTCCGCCCAGAGTAGGAGGGGTAATTTGATGATTTCCCATCCGAAAAAAAAGGTATGTTAAGTTCCATATATTGAGGATACGCCTATTACCATGACGTGTATTGCTAACAATGCAAAATAAATTCATGGCAAATATTTGTTTGGACACAACTAAAAATGGAAAAATAAAAAACTTTTTTGCAAAAAATAAAACCGACTTCAAAAACACAAAAAAGTGAAAAAAAATTTGCAACAAAGTTTTTTTAAAGTGAAAAATCTACCAGCACAAGCACGCGAGGTGCTTGCACCTCGCGCAACACGCAAATACTAGTCTTATTATATATACGCACACACATAGATATACAACTTTTATTATATTTAGCTAGTCTTGGAAGGCTATCCAGAACTAGCTTGTGGGGGTCTCGTCGGTTACGAGGATATAAATTATCTGCATTAGTAAACAATTATTTATGCTTTCTCACAAACATAATTATATTATGTACTATCGAGGACACTCCCGCCTGACCACCACTAAGCTTATTTTTGCTTGCACTGGCAACATAGAAACGCTCTCTAGCCCCGCCCCGTTGACTTTTTATAGAAATAATGAATGAAAAGTTACCGAATCGGCCGAGCGTACTGACGACGCACGCCAAACGAGAGTTATTGTTATATTGTGCGCCAAAGTTGACGCTTGCCTAATAGGCCCAAACTTTAAGGGGGCGTGGCTCGGCGCCTCCACATGATTTAAGCGAAAAAAAATTAAACTGGTCAGGCGGTACTACACTTTCATATATGTAAGAACCTGCCTTGTTTTGTTCGACGTACAGATTGGCAGGCAACGCTCGCGCGGCCGCAGTGTGGTTGGTAGCCGAGCACGGAGCGAGACACCCCAGAGCGGCTGCTATCCTGGCGCATATGGCCGCTAACTTCGCTGACCAGGTAAACACGTACTGCCCTTTGACTTTGCTGTACGGATCTTATAATGAGAGGTTTTCTTTTTGAGTATTAAAAAATAAACATAGTTTCCAAGAACTCTGTAGATGGCGTTGAACTGACTACGTTACTTGGTGCCAAAGACAAAACGCTTGGAAAAAAACACATTGCGTCACGTCACATACGCTCGTTGACTGACACTTTCGTTTGCTTAAGCTTCCGAATATAACCATTACATCCGATTGAATGATGTGACGTTCCGTTCCTTGCAGTAACTTACCCTTAGAGTATATATTACAGTAGTATAGAGCGCGCATATTGCACAAATTGCTTAGTACGCATCGTAGGCAAGATGAGTGCATGACAGATAGGGATGTATCAATTATGTGACGATCGGCAACGGGCTATCGATAAGTTATGTAAATCAATATCTTGGAAATTTGTATGTATAAAGAAATGTTTTTTTTAGTTATTTATATAAATATTTGTTTGTTTGTTTTGTAATCACAAATGAATTACGTGTAATAGAAATGTCAGAAAATCGTGTGGAGTTGTTAAATATAGGATTATTAAATAAAAGATCGGGTTTAGTGTTTATTTTTTATTAGTAGTACTAGTAGTAGTTTGGTTCAAAATTTGTTTGTTTTAAAGCGAAAATCCACTTGTTCGTCAAGTTTCGGTCTTTCGGAAAGCTGAAAAAAGAAAAAAAAATTGTTACATCTTTTTTTAAATGTTGAATTATTTTTTCTATTTTACTTCATTCTATAAACACCAAAATTCTTCAAAATCAATTAAGCAGTTTGGATGTGATATTGATATCGTACCATTCCAAACTTTACGTTTACGCAATAATACTTTCGCATTCATCTCCAAGCAAACAATTTAAAATAAAAAAATATCGAGTACAGTGTTGATCGCGTCACATCACTACAGTCTCGCGTTGACAGCGCGGTGCGCGCGGAGGCTGCGCGTGCCCGCCTCCCACGTCTCCTTCACCCCCGCGATGCGTGACTTGTTTTCATAAAAATAAGTATAAAAATCGACTTACCGATGAAATGTGATACTGGATTTCAGTTTTGTGTGTTTCCTAGTATCGTTTTTGCAAGATCGAACCGCACATTTGACCATTCTGATACGTAAATATGAAAAAAAATCTTTAGAGGAACGCACACTGCTAGCACTCAACCGCGACTACATGTACTCGCGGGGGGAACGTCGTGTTGTTCTCACCCGTGCCTACTGTTCTCACTTACTTGCGCGCTCTCTATACTACTGTAATATATACTCTAAGAACTTACCAAGTTCAGCGCCATCTATCCAGCTACTAGGGAAGAGTTTTAAAAGAAAATCCCTCATTATTACGGAACACGCGACTTATAATATGTAAAGGAATGAACAAGAAAACGAACAAATTCGTTCTGCGTAGATGGAGTTAAGGATTTGTTACTATAATTCAACTGGCATAGAGTTCCTAGAAAACTTTGCCGTTAAGTGCCACTAACGGCCATTTTCAATAACTTACTAACAGGTGACAGAAGGTTGCTATCTCTAAAACTTTGCCGTTAAGTGCCACTAACGGCCATTTTCAATAACTTACTAACAGGTGACAGAAGGTTGCTATCTCTAAAACTTTGCCGTTAAGTGCCACTAACGGCCATTTTCAATAACTTACTAACAGGTGACAGAAGGTTGCTATCTCTAAAACTTTGCCGTTAAGTGCCACTAACGGCCATTTTCAATAACTTACTAACAGGTGACAGAAGGTTGCTATCTCTAAAACTTTGCCGTTAATTGCCGCTAACGGCCATTTTCAATAACTTACTAACAGGTGACAGAAGGTTGCTATCTCTAAAACTTTGCCGTTAAGTGCCACTAACGGCCATTTTCAATAACTTACTAACAGGTGACAGAAGGTTGCTATCTCTAAAACTTTGCCGTTAATTGCCGCTAACGGCCATTTTCAATAACTTACTAACAGGTGACAGAAGGTTGCTATCTCTAAAACTTTGCCGTTAAGTGCCACTAACGGCCATTTTCAATAACTTACTAACAGGTGACAGAAGGTTGCTATCTCTAAAACTTTGCCGTTAAGTGCCACTAACGGCCATTTTCAATAACTTACTAACAGGTGACAGAAGGTTGCTATCTCTAAAACTTTGCCGTTAAGTGCCACTAACGGCCATTTTCAATAACTTACTAACAGGTGACAGAAGGTTGCTATCTCTAAAACTTTGCCGTTAATTGCCGCTAACGGCCATTTTCAATAACTTACTAACAGGTGACAGAAGGTTGCTATCTCTAAAACTTTGCCGTTAAGTGCCACTAACGGCCATTTTCAATAACTTACTAACAGGTGACAGAAGGTTGCTATCTCTAAAACTTTGCCGTTAATTGCCGCTAACGGCCATTTTCAATAACTTACTAACAGGTGACAGAAGGTTGCTATCTCTAAAACTTTGCCGTTAAGTGCCACTAACGGCCATTTTCAATAACTTACTAACAGGTGACAGAAGGTTGCTATCTCTAAAACTTTGCCGTTAAGTGCCACTAACGGCCATTTTCAATAACTTACTAACAGGTGACAGAAGGTTGCTATCTCTAAAACTTTGCCGTTAAGTGCCACTAACGGCCATTTTCAATAACTTACTAACAGGTGACAGAAGGTTGCTATCTCTAACTGTTTGGCATTTAGCTTACGGATCGTTAGAAACTTTGTTTTATTATATGTAGTGATGTATAAGAGGTCATCGGCCATTAGTACTCTTTAAAGGCCAAACACAAGCCTATTTAGTATTCAAAACAAGAATTTGTGTGGTATACTACAACTAAAAAACTCGACTACTGAAAAATTACGCTCTAAAGCCTACTTCAGAGAGAGACCGGCGTTCGTTACGTACGATTTTACGTTTCGTTACGTACGATTTTAACGACCGGCGCACGCAGCCAGCGCCGGTCTAGCTCTGAAATAGTCCTAACACTAGACTCTTCCCACAGGACGAGCTAGTAAAGCTCCAGCTACTGTCCCTCGCAGTGAAGCTTTCAGTGACGCAACCCGACACCATCCCTGTCTGCCGCTACGTGGTCTCGCTCGCACGCTATGACGTCAGCTATGACGTCCGCGACCGCGCGCGCCTGTTGCGTCGGTTCGTGGAGCCGGCGCCGGGGAAGGTGCTGCATCACTACGTCAGCGATATATTCTTGCCGGAAAAGCCGAAGCCTGATATACATAGTAGTTTTAAAGGTGAGTTTTTTTTGTTGTTGTTGTAGTTTTATTGTGTACTAGCGGCTCGTCTCGGCTCCGCACGGTTGGACATTTATTTTCCTTTAATCCCCTCCCCTTTTTCTAGTAATACATATAGCTTATGACACTTACAAATAACGTGGCTTTCTATTGGTAAAAGAATTTTCAAAATCGGTTTAGTAAATCCAGAGATTACCCCTACAACCTCAAAAACTTTACCTCTTTATAATATTAGTATAGATAATTATAATGAACGACATTTGTTCTTATTTACATAACGTTTAAATTTCAATAGCTGACTATGTGGTGCATCTCACCATTAACAACAAAACACAACATTCACAACAAACACAACACAACCAACAACAAACACAAAACTAACAACTGTTACGTGCATCACTATTAAGTAAAGCGCTGACACTGCTGGCACGAGGCACAACGCGTGCGCATCATCGACCCAGTTGCTACGAGGGGAAACTGCTGACACAGAACACGAGGCTCGACGACACCGTCCTAGTGACCGAGCCCGCTCACTTCGTATCCACCATCGATCGAGTAAATTTGCTTTCTTATTAATTGTAATTTATTTTATTAAAATAAATTAGTTTGTAATTAATTCGCTTTTTTTTTAATCCTCCGGCAGTAGCCCACGTATTTCAACTATGACAATAATAACAACAATAACATTTACAACAAAAACAAACAACACAAACAACAACGACAATATTTACATTTAACAACAATAACATTTAAAACAACTACAATCACAACACAACCAACAACAACAATCACGGCACAACCAACAACAACAATATTTACAACAACAACAATCACAACATAACCAACAACAACAACAATAAACACAACATTTTATTTTAGTAACTTATCGCACTATGACAACACAGCTCTCTCTCATAAGACCTGCCTCGTCCTCTAACGCATTGGTGAACGCAATGCAGTCGATGCGGCTGGATATATTCTTACCCTGTATTTGTCCTGTCCTGTTTTAAATCCGGGGACAGTAAAGACACCAATAACTATAGGCCCGTATCCGTGTTGCCGGTTTTCAGCAAGGTGTTTGAAAAGATAATGCTCAATCAAATGCTTAACCATTTTAACACTAATAAAATATTACACGAGCAACAGTATGGTTTCACCAAAGGACGTTGTACAACTGACGCCGGTGTCACTTTATTAAAACACATATTTACTGCGTGGGAAGAGGCACAAGATGCCATAGGAATCTTTTGTGACCTTTCGAAGGCATTTGATTGCGTAAATCACGAAACCCTGATCTTGAAACTTCAGCATTACGGTTTAGGTAAACTTGCGCTCAGTTTAATAAAATCGTATTTGAATGATAGACAGCAGCAGGTACAAATAAATGGAGTCAACTCAATGGGTTTAAAAGTAAAAATGGGTGTACCACAAGGTTCGATATTGGGTCCCTTCCTCTTTTTAGTATATATTAATGACCTACCCCATCTATATAACAACCATCCGCATATGGTGTTGTTTGCTGACGATACTTCTTTAATATTTAATTAAAATAAACAGACGTGCCACTAATCTTGATGACGTAAATAACGCCCTACTACAGGTCCACGATTGGTTTACCGCTAATAATTTAGTACTAAATGGGAAAAAAACTAAATGCATTAGATTTGCTCTACCAAATGTCAAAAGTAGTGATTGTGACATAATATTGAATCAAGAGAAACTAGAATTTGTCGAAAAACGGTTTTCTTGGGAATCACGCTCGACTCAAGGTTACAATGGGGTCCTCATCTAACATCTCTTGAAGGACGGCTAAGCTCAGCAGCATATGCTGTTAGAAAAATCCGTCAATTTACTGATGTTGATACCGCGAGGCTGGTCTATTTCAGTTATTTCCATAGTATTATGTCATACGGTATTTTACTATGGGGACGGGTTGCAGACATCGAGTCTATATTAAAATTTATTCTGCAGAAAAGAGCCATCAGAGCCATTTATGAATTACGTAGACGCGATTCTCTAAGAGAACTGTTTAAGGAAATGAATATCATGACAGTACCTTGTCATCTATGAAAACATCATGTACGTTAGAAAAAATCGGCATTTATTCAGTAAGAGAGGGGACAGACACCACTATAACACTAGAAATAGGGACCAACTAGTTCAGCCAGGTTTCAGGCTTGCTAAAGTGGATTCATCTTTCATGGGGTACTGTTTAAATGTTACAATAAAATACCTCCCCACATTCTTCAACTGAATGAGACGAAATTTAAATCTTGTATAAAACGCACACTATGTAGGCAAGCATATTATAAGTTGGGGGATTACATTGATGATAAAAATGCTTGGCTAAATGCTGGTCCTGCTCCACAACCATAGGTGGGGGGGCAAACTAATTGTTTGTACTGGTCGGGCATTATTTGAGTCCATCGACACGTAAAGAAGAAGATGAAGAATTGATTCCCATGTTAATGTATTGTGAAAGCTGCAGAAGATTGTAAAAATATACTTGCATTGTATAGATTCCAGTTCTTAGTATTATATAATTGCATAGCACATGTGTGAGTACTTTGTACTGTTCAGCCACCATTTACATTTATTTATCTTTCATTGACTTGAATATGCCTTGGTGACTGAGAGAATATCATGCTCACTTAAATGTCTCGCTGATGGTGGCGGGTGTGTCGGGTCATTTAGTTCCCTTCAATATGGTTGAGTTGAATGGCGCCGGTACATGCGTCATGTCTATGAACGGGCGCTGTCAGTTGGGACTGGTCATCTCTTAGCTGCCAAGGTTCATTTTAATTACTTTATTCATACATTTTTGATCTAATATTTTACTCTGGATGCTCTTAGTGTGCACGTCTTTCTACATCGTTCTCACATATATGTATAATCTCAAAATTAATGATGTAACCAAGATTTTGAAACAATATTTTGATTTTAAAAGAGTGTCCATGGAGTTTCTTGCCCATTCTTCTCCATAGAGATCTACGCTAGGGAATGGGCAACTACAGTACTTTCTCAAGTTATTATGCCTTGTGACTGGGACTGTAGCTTTGATTTTCTTTTTTGTATTTTTGACTTTCAAAAGTGCCGTAATGGTCTAATTGAAATAAATGCTTTGAGTTGAGTTGAGTTATTTAAACAACCATTGTGATAGCGTCATACAGACTTCTCAAGCCCTGATTGCGTCTTTATGCAGAAGGCTTGTTCCCTTACATATTTTTCCCAAAAAGTGATACATTTCCGTATGTGCATGGTGCAGACCGCGGCACGTTCACGGTGGGCTCGCTGTCGCAGTACATCGGCGTGGCGGCGGGCGGGTACCGCGCACTGCCGCCCGCGCCGCGCGCTACTCTGGCCGCGCACCTGAGAGACAGCGCGCCCACGAAGCACGACACGCCCAGCGACAACCATGACGACACACAGGTAATATTTACTCTAATTAATTTATTAATAACGCTGGACGTTACTAAGTAACGAGGCTTGTGTCTTGGACACCAGATAGTTGATAATACTACATAGATACTTTTTGAAACGCAGTTCCTTAACGCGGCTTACTAGGAGTGCGATTTAGTAGAAATTGTTACGCGTCACGTAAGAAAATGTCGTGTGTGTGTATGTCTGTAGTAAGAGGTACTACGTAAGAAGGGTATGGCGGGGTCAAGTGAGCAAGCGAATAGACCCCGCCATACCCTTCGTGGTTAATAAGGATAATAAATATTATTTCGTTTATTCATATACAGTGCAACATAAAAGAGTAGAAAATAAATGAGGGCGCCACAATCGCTCAAGTGGCAACCCAGTTAGTACGACCTAGCTGATCTTGATACTTAAATAGTTAATTGGTTTATTAGCTATAAATAATGAGTACATTTTATAAGTATGTTTATTAATTCATTGCTTCAATAAGTTCCGCGTAGATAGTAAACTACAAGTTCACTCAGATATAATAAGAGGGACTTTGAGGGACCCTTTTTGTGTTTAGCTGGTGCCGAGAATTTCCCGCCGTTTTGTTGCATAATTCTGCGCACTGTGCTTACAGAAACACCTAAAACAAACAAAGCATGATATTATAAACATAAACTTAAAGATACAACTTTAAATTAACTTAGGTAGCTAGCTTAGCTTCTAAGTTCATAATATAACTGCTGTCAGTATGACGAAAAAAGTCCCGCGCAAATATTTGCGCGGCACTTTCGTTTCGTTTCGTTATGAACATATGTTCATAACGTGAAAATATTTTAAAATTATTTCTTTCCACTAGTCGGTTGCTTCAACCAAGGAACTTATATACTAACTGGAATGAGGACGGGCAACCCAAAAACGTTCCGAGCGAGAAAGCTTCAAGAGTGGATGTTGTCTCTTTCTAATAGGGTGTCCAATAATCACACCAACTCTTGAGACAGTTACAGACTACTGTTATGTTATTGTTTAATGATGATGACCTGCAACTCCATAGCATTCTAGGAGAGATAGCTTCAGCCACCGTTGCTGCAGATTTTCATTATTAGGGAAACTGTTTGGAAACAAAACAATATTTGTATTTAATAAGCAAACTACTACCGACGCCATATGCGATGTCCGATGTTTCTAATATATAAAATGAAAATAAACTTTTGATTAGTATGTACGACAACGATGTTCGAAACTTCGAACTTAGCTGTTTTAATATTTTTTTTGGATATTTCCCGTTTGTCAATCTAAAATATTGGTAACCCTAGTCGTAGTATACAAACAAAGTTAAAAAACTTATCTGAAAAACGAAATTCCACATCCAGCATACCCCTTACTACTACACCCCTTCACACAACACAATTTTACCATATTTAGAGCGGATGATTTCACTTAAATACAATGAAAAGAACTTGAGAACGCAAAAATATGACTTCAGCGCGAACATGTATCGACCATGTTGTTTACATCGATGACAAGGCAAGACAGAGACACCATCCACCAATGTCGGTTTCTCGCTCGGAACGTTTTTTATCTATTGAATCCATTAAAAAAATTTGAACTCTATGCTTTTGAGATAGAGTTTATTTTATTTTTTTAGCATTTTGTTCGTACTCATTCCAGTTACTATATAAGTTCCTTGGCTTCAACAAATAAGGTATAGCAAAAACGTATTTGGTAATACGCAATTAAATTACATTAATAAAATTGTTTTTGCCTTATTATCAACGTTGTTAAATCGCGCTATAACTACAACGGTATTTGTTTATCTTAACATAACCTCAAAAATGGTAGACAACTAATTTGAAAATACTATTTATATCGAAAATTTTGCTCCCTAAATGTCGTTTTTTTCCTAAATCACGTTTACTGCAAATTTCAATAGTTACTTACTAGTAAAATCTGCTGTACGATGGCAAACATCTTCGAAGTAGGATAGCAGCTTCCCAGCTTGTAATTCGGCCAAACACCGCATAAAAACTTTATAAATTATTTCACGGGCACCTCCACGAATTACCTTATTCATGATATGTCGCTGTTTTCCTGTCCATGATCAGAAATAACACACAAAAACCAAAATTCTAATAAAAAAACGAAACCGATCGAGAAGAATTGACAGCTCATGTACACATTTTAGATGTCAGAAAATGAAAAATTTTAGTTCGCAAATATTTAATTTCTCCTCTTTTATGTTGCACTATATACACATATTTTAAATATTTTTTTTTAATTTTTCTTAGTAAAACTACACCGGATGACTTTTTATTACTTTCCAAATAAATGGGTATATTAGGTAACCAGAGTAGAAGCTTCTAGTTTTTTTTTCTTTTTTCCACAGCTCAGAAAAAGCTTGATCCATCATCAAAAAACGTTACAAATGTCTAGTAGACTTTTCATATTAGAACAAAAAAGAGAAATTAAAAAAAAAATGAAAAATATCGAATTTCAAATCAAACGCAATTATTACGCAAAACGAATTTCGTTATTTTTGAAAAACACTAAGTATGCCATTTGCTTCTAATCCGTTCACATATACCTACTTGACTAATACCCTAATTTCCTTATACCTAATTTTTTTGGAAAGTGATAAAAAGGTCATTCCGTACTTATAAAAAAAAAAAATATATATATTATTATTATTATATTTTTCTTCATGGGTGTCGTTTTCGTGGTTTTTGGGGTCGTTGATAATGAAAATGAGGTCAAAATGAAAATCCAAGATGGCGCCGACGAAGATTTTCGGTTCTTTCTTCATGGGTGTCGTTTTCGTGGTTTTTGGGGTCGCTGATAATGAAAATGAACTCAAAATGAAAATCCAAGATAGCGCCGATAATTATAATATAATAATAATATTAATCGTAATAATAAAATGGCTCAGTCAGTATTCTATAGATAGACAAATAATTTAATCACATAAAAGATATGTACTCCAGCTTATATCTTACAAAAATTTACTCTTCGCTACTGATGCACACGTAAACTAAAATACGTTGAAACAAAAACGCTGGGTGCGGAATATGTGAGTCGCGTCTTCGTGGATTGAACAATCTAAACGTAGCTTAATATCAATGGTCTCTTTCCAGAAAAACAAAAGTTTCTACTCTGAGCCGGAGAGCAGTGGCTCCGGATCTGCCTCGTCTTCTTCAGAAGCCAGCAGCTCCGAAGATTCTTCTGAAGAGTGAGTGAACAAACATCATAATTAGAGATAATATAAGAGCCAGAAATGCCATTTTTTCCCGGGATCGCAGTATTTCATTAACAATACAGTTTACTCATAAGCAAATTTAATATTAAAAACCAGGTGTTGAAAATAACACAAAAAAAAAACGCGAAAATAATATTAACAATTATTTATTTATAATTAAATGATTTATTCGAGTAACATAACTCATAGTGTTAGTAACAATTTCACTTATAGCTATGTTAGTAAACTAAATTATTTAAAAATAAAACTATTTGATATTAAATATTGCTGCAGAATATTTGAATATGACAATGAGAGGTTTTCCTTTTAAAGGTATTAAAAAAAATAGTTTCCAAGAACTCTGTAGATGGCGTTGAACTGACTACGTTACTGTTAGGTGCCAAAGCCAAAATGCTTGGAAAAAAAAACATTGCGTCACGTCACATACACTCGTTGTCTGACACTTTCGTTTGCTTAAGTTTCCGAATTTGTTCTAGTTTTCTCGCGCTTTGTTAAAATCAGTTTTACGTTCCGTTCCTTGCAGTAACTTACTAAGTTCAGCGCCATCTACCCAGCGACTAGGGAGGAGTTAAAAAGAAAATCCCTCATTAATGCAGCAAAACAATAAAAAAAAATAGACGGACTTTTTACGTACTGACGCGCGCTCCCTACAACCATCCGAATATACGATCCCTAATCATAATTTAGGTCAAATTTTCACAATTTCAAAAGTGAACAAGATCAGCGCATTTCAACTGAGTTCAAGAGCTGTCAATATTCCATAGCAATGATGACGCTGACAGCTGTCGAACGCAGTTTGAATGTGCTAGTGACACAGTTTCATTAGTGACATTCGCCCGTAGAGTTTAAAAACAGATGCAATTAAGGATGGAGGATGCAATAACGTCTTAACGTCGTCTTTATCATTTTCTTCTATTTAGGGAAGAGAGCACCACTGAAGACAAGAAGCCAGAGAAACCCGCCAAAGAAACTAATAACTACCGGTGAGTCAGCTACAGATTGCTTATTAAGATTTGCAACAATAATTTTAGTTTAGAAAAGCAGCTCTAAAATGTGTCAAAAAATAATGCCTAGAAGAAAAATCAACTCTGAACAAAAGAAAACATCATTCTACTCGAATTATCTATATAAATAAATACAACTTATGTGTCTGTTTGTAATTTAAAAATAACAGATTTTACTGAATGCATGTGAAAGTAATGTACAGTACTTAAACATTTTTTTTCTTGTTATTTTTTCCAGCTAATCTCTGAAACGGCTGGACCGATTTTGACGGGACTTTTACTGGCACATATAAAGAGCATGTTATAAAGAGTTACTTTTACTTTATCAAAAAATACTCATTTTATTTTTGAAATAGGGGATTAGGGTTCCGTGCCAAAAAATTAAATCCTTGAAATTTTTAACAAAATCGGATTCCAATAAGGGAGTAATAATTTTTATAATAACAATAATAATTTCACGTGTACGTAAGTCAGGCCAACAGGGGCCCTACTTTCTAACGTTTCGTCCGTATATTCGGATCTATCCGTCTCTCTCGCGCACGTCTGCAGATGAGTACGAGTGAGAGAGACGGATAGATCGGTTAAAATACCATTACACAATCTGTCTCTAATAGATCGTCCAACTCCGACACATCGGACAGTGATTCAGGCAGCGAGTCAGACACTGCGTCCAACAGCGGGTCGGACGAGTCGGCGGACAGCAGTGACGACGACGCTAGTAAGAAGATTGATAGTAATCGCGAAAAGAAGGTATGTACAGAAGATTTATTATTATAGAAGAATATGATAGGATTGTAGAAATTATTGGGTTATTTATTTTTAGATTATTTTCTCTTTGATAGAAAAGTGATATTAGCTATGGTTGTGTTAGTTATGTAGATATATTATTTATGATGGTGTAATTTATGTATTTTATTTATTTTATCAATAAATATGTGAGCACTTTTATAGCTATTTTATTTTAATTTCTACAGCATGCTGGGTACTATACTTTTATTTGCACATTTCACTCCATACCAATTATAATCACAACAGCAAGCTAGGTCATTTCCTTGTCGTTATCATATTACACCTTACGAATTCAAGTTCAATGAATTAACATTCCATTCATTAATTTCATTCATTAAAAAAAAACTCCAATGCGTTCTCAATATATCGACATAAAATGCAGAACCACTTTAATGAAAAAGAGTTTGGAATGGCTTCAAAAAAATATAATAAAATACCTGATAGTGTAAGAACATTGCCCTTATCAAAATTTAAGAAAGCTCTCTCCTGTCTATTAATAGAAAAATGTTATTATACTTTTTCAGATTTAATAAATGATAATTTTTAATATTTTTTAGTTTATGCTTCGTTTTGTCTTTATTGTTTGTTTTATTTAGTTTTTTTATTAAATTTGAATGCCTTCGCGGCAAAACATAGCGCTCAAATATGTTAACTTAACACTTATGTAAATACCTATGTTTAACAAATAAAGATTCTAATTCTTTCATTCATTCATTTATTTCATCCATTCGTTTCATTCATTCCGTCTTTTGCACGTCTCGACAACACCCTTTTACTTCATCTTTACATTTCTCAATAACACTTTGTGAAACATGACATGCATTACGGCTGTAATCTACGGTTTGTTTATAGAATGTATAGTAAAGGTGTTCTTCTTGTCTACATAGTCTTTGAATGATTTGGCCAAAATTATATCTGGACTTTGAAAGATACTTTAACTTTTATGTCACACAAACGTAATAAACTATTACACTACTCTAGTAGTCGGATAGGAAACACTGACCTCAACTTGTATAGCTAAAATCATCATCATCATCTGCCTAGCCTTTTCCCAACTTTGTTGGGGTCGGCTTCCAGTTTTACCGGATGCAGCTGAATACCAGTATTTTACATGGAGCGACTGCCTATCTGACCTCCACAACCCAGTTAGTACCGGGTTATACGATATCCCATGGTAAGACTGGTTGTCAGACTTTTTGGGCCTCTGACTACCTAACGACTGTCAAAGATCTACAAATGACAGCCGGGACCAACGGCTTAACGTGCTTTCCGAGGCACGGAGGAAACTCGGTATGTAATGGGCGGTCACCCATCCACAGACCAACCTAGGCAAGCACGGCTTAACCTAACGATCGACCCGAGCGGCTGTTATTATTTAGCCACGAGCTCCTCAAAATTAATGATGTAACCAAGATTTTGTAACAATATTTTGATTTTAAAAGAGTGTCCATGGAGTTTCTTGCCCGTTCTTCTCCATAGAGATCTACGCTAGGGAATGGGCAACTACAGTACTTTCTCAAGTTATTATGCCTTGTGACTGGGACTGTAGCTTTTTAACTTGTATAGCTAAAATGTTTACTTATTTTGCCCTTATCTCAATTTATTTGTGGTCGGCGCAGCATGTTTTCTTCTTCCATACTTCTCTATTACTCGAAATCTCAGCAGTCATCTAGCCATATCATCAAACTCAAACTCAAAGCATTTATTTCAATTAGACCATTACGGCACTTTTGAAAGTCAAAAATACAAAAAAGAAAATCAAAGCTACAGTCCCAGTCACAAGGCATAATAACTTGAGAAAGTACTGTAGTTGCCCATTCCCTAGCGTAGATCTCTATGGAGAAGAATGGGCAAGAAACTCCATGGACACTCTTTTAAAATCAAAATATTGTTACAAAATCTTGGTTACATCATTAATTTTGAGATTATACATATATGTGAGAACGATGTAGAAAGACGTACACACTAAGAGCACCCAGAGTAAAAGATTAGATCAAAAATTTATGAATAAAGTAATTAAAATGAACCTTGGCAGCTAAGAGATGACCAGTCCCAACTGACAGCGCCCGTTCACAGACATGACGCATGTACCGGCGCCATTCAACTCAACCATATTGAAGGGAACTAAATGACCCGACACACCTGCCACCATCAGCGAGACATTTAAGTGAGCATGACATTCTCTCAGCCACCAAGGCATATTCAAGTCAATGAAAGATAAATGTAAATGGTGGCTGAACAGTACAAAGTACTCACACATGTGCTATGCAATTATATAATACTAAGAACTGGAATCTATACAATGCAAGTATATTTTTACAATCTTCTGCAGCTTCCACAATACATTAACATGGGAATCAATTCTTCTTCTTTTTCTTTACGTGTCGATGGACTCAATGCCCGACCAGTACAAACAATTAGTTTTAGTAGTTTCATAGATATATTGACAAGGTACTGTCATGATATTAATTTCCTTAAACAGTTCTCTTAGAGAATCGCGTCTACGTATTTCATAAATGGCTCTGATGGCTCTTTTCTGCAGAATAAATATAGACTCGATGTCTGCAGCCCGTCCCCATAGTGAAATACCGTATGACATAATACTATGAAAATAACTAAAATAGACCAGCCTCGCGGTATCAACATCAGTAAATTGACGGATTTTTCTAACAGCATATGCTGCTGAGCTTAGCCGTCCTGCAAGAGATGTTAGATGAGGACCCCATTGTAACCTTGAGTCGAGCGTGATTCCCAAGAAAACCGTTTTATCGACAAATTCTAGTTTCTCTTGATTCAATAATATGTCACAATCACTACTTTTGACATTTGGTAGAGCAAATCTAATGCATTTAGTTTTTTTCCCATTTAATACTAAATTATTAGCGGTAAACCAATTGTGGACCTGCAGTAGGGCGTTATTTACGTCATCAAGATTAGTGGCACGTCTGTTTATTTTAAATATTAAAGAAGTATCGTCAGCAAACAACACCCAGCGGCGTGCAGAGGTCCACCAGGTTGGGTAGGCCAAGAAATAATAACAGCAAAAAAATAAAAAAATAAAAAGCCCAACTCCACAACGTCGCTCTACATTATGATGGCCCTCAAAATAGAGTCACATTTATTTATTCATAATATTCGAAAATAACCCTGTACAAACAAAAGTTATACTCAAATGCAATAAGTCAAGAACTCACCACATTATTCAAGGTTCAACTCACGATTTTCTAACGATGCAAACAGAAGAAAGATTCTGATAGTTACAGAACACGTCACTTGCAAGATATCCGAAGTGGCCTTTGAAGGCCCTACCTATTTCATTGTGATTCGCATGTATAAATATATTTAATAAGTTAACTATGGATTTGAAATCTGTGTATAAATCAACTCATTTAAAAATTAAATCTACTCGCCTATCCTTTTTTAAATATGATTTTAAGACCTCGTCATAAAAAGTAGGCTTCAAAATGCACGGAAAACAAAATAATTTATTTGTATGTATACAGCCACACAGCCAGGTAAATGAGGATTGAAATGACGAGTACGCGATGAATTACCATATTTTTGGATTAACTCTCGTAATTCGGGTACACATCTACCTTTAGACACAACTTGAAGCTTGTCATTATACGATAATTGAGAAAACGTATTGCCTTTAACTTCTAACAAACACACATTATCAGCACAAACTTCACAAGTAAACACCATTGCTAAGTGAATAAACAATTAATACACAACAAAATTAATATTTATACTACTGTTACTGTTAAATGTACGTATTTTGTTTAAAAACAAATGTGTAAATAACTTAATATGTCAAAATTAAAACATTTAAGATCGCGATATAAATTGTTTGTCATAACAAAACAATAATGGCTTCCTTCAGAAAAATATAATTTCTAATTTGTCGATCAAAAAATACGACCAAATAAAATTGCATCATTTTCACATCGAGTTGCTTCACGACAGTGATCAACAAAATTTTGCAGAATAATATGAAATCTCCACTAATTTATTAAATGAGCATTGCTGCACGGTAGCCCGCGAAATTCAAATTTCCCCACGTATTTTGCAATTCGCAGGCCAGTGCTAGGTTGTATGTTGATGATTATATGATTTGCGGCTGTAAGACGTATGTAGTCATAATTTACAGGGGTTGGATTTTTTTTAAATATTTTGTACAAAGTGTTATTTTATTACATAGTTCATTAGTTATAATAATTGCCCCAGTTGGTAGGGTAGGCTGTGTCTAATTGCCTCTTCGTTGCGCCCGCCCATGAAACACCATATGCGCATGGGCCAAAATCCAACCCCTGTTCGAATACTTATAGCAATTTTTCGCGCCCGTGTTACGTAACTAACACTGTACTGGAAGTTGCTAAGAAGCTCGACGCTCACCCGCCGCACGTATGTAATAGGCAAATTGTCTTCGAGCCTAGATCTCATTGATAAATTTACGCACACAGCGGCACATTGGTGCATATTTTCGTGTGTATGAACCGCACACATGTATAGATTGCAGCCATTTTGGGGCGGTAACTCCTGCGAGTGTAGCTGGGCTATGATTGGCTGCTACAATACAAGGTCAGGATTCAAGGTGGATGTTCTTTAGCCCGCGAAATTTAAATTTCATTACGGTTTTTGCAATTTGCAGGCCAGTGCTATGTTGTATGTTGATTAAATTATGACTACATACGTCTTACAGCCGCAAATCATATAATCATCAACATACAACCTAGCACTGGCCTGCGAATTGCAAAAAACGTGGGGAAATTTGAATTTCGCGGGCTACCGTGCAGCAATGCACATATAATAAATTAGTGGAGATTTCGTATTATTCTGCAAAATTTTGTTGATCACTGTCGTGAAGCAACTCGATGTGAAAATTATGCAATTTTATTTGGTCGTATTTTTTGATCGACAAATTAGAAATTATATTTTTCTGAAGAAAGCCATTATTATTAATTCATCATTCATCATTTATTGTTATGTCATTATTATTTATTTATTTTTTATTATTATTGTTTCGTTGTGACAAACAATTTATATCGCGATCTTAAATGTTTTAATTTTGACATATTAAGTTATTTACACATTTGTTTTGAAACAAAATACGTACATTTAACAGTAACAGTAGTGTAAATATTAATTTTGTTGTGTATTAATTGTTTATTCACTTAGCAATGGTGTTTACTTGTGAAGTTTGTGCTGATAATGTGTGTTTGTTAGAAGTTAAAGGCAATAAGTTTTCTCAATTATCGTATAATGACAAGCTTCAAGTTGTGTCTAAAGGTAGATGTGTACCCGAATTACGAGAATTAATCCAAAAATATGGTAATTCATCGCGTACTCGTCATTTCAATCCTCAAAATTATGCAACATTTACCTGGCTGTGTGGCTGTATACATACAAATAAATTATTTTGTTTTCCGTGCATTTTGAAGCCTACTTTTTATGACGAGGTCTTAAAATCATATTTGAAAAAGGATAGGCGAGTAGATTTAATTTTTAAATGAGTTGATTTATTCACAGATTTCAAATCCATAGTTAACTTATTAAATATATTTATACATGCGAATCACAATGAAATAGGTAGGGCCTTCAAAGGCCACTTCGGATATCTTGCAAGTGACGTGTTCTGTAACTATCAGAATCTTTCTTCTGTTTGCATCGTTAGAAAATCGTGAGTTGAACCTTGAATAATGTGGTGAGTTCTTGACTTCTTGCATTTGAGTATAACTTTTGTTTGTACAGAGTTATTTTCGAATATTATGAATAAGTAAATGTGACTATTTTGAGGGCCATCATAACGTAGAGCGACGTTGTGGAGTCGGGCGTTTTTTTTTTTTTTCTGTTATTATTTCTTGGCCTACCCAACCTGGTGGACCTCTGCACGCCGCTGATATGCGGATGGTTGTTAAATAGATGGGGTAGGTCATTAATATATACTAAAAAGAGGAAGGGACCCAATATCGAACCTTGTGGTACACCCATTTTTACTTTTAAACCCATTGAGTTGACTCCATTTATTTGTACCTGCTGCTGTCTATCATTCAAATACGATTTTATTAAACTGAGCGCAAGTTTACCTAAACCGTAAAGCTGAAGTTTCAAGAGCAGGGTTTCGTGATTTACGCAATCAAATGCCTTCGAAAGGTCACAGAAGATTCCTAT
This sequence comes from Xestia xanthographa, assembly GCA_905147715.2. Taxonomy (NCBI): domain Eukaryota; kingdom Metazoa; phylum Arthropoda; class Insecta; order Lepidoptera; family Noctuidae; genus Xestia; species Xestia xanthographa. Next base: position 3,060,430 of record LR990661.1, on the reverse strand, counting down.
GACATCTTGTGCCTCTTCCCACGCAGTAAATATGTGTTTTAATAAAGTGACACCGGCGTCAGTTGTAATGTCATAAATGTCCTTTGGTGAATCCATACTGTTGCCCGTGTAATATTTTATTAGTGTTAAAATGGTTAAGCATCCTTCATACAGTCCATCCGTCGCTTCTTTGGTCTTCCTCTACTCTTATAGCCATCTACATTCATACTTAACATTCCTCACACTACATTTTCCTGATTCCTCCGCATCACTGTATGATAATCGATTACCACACAACTTTTCAGTCACCGGCGCCACGTTCAGACTTCCTCGTATGTACTCTTTCCTTATTTTATCCAATCGCGTTACACCACAATAGGAATGCCCCTTAGCTTTTTCATCTCAGTATAATATCATGTAATAATTGCCTTTCATTCATCCCTTTTGTAGCCTAACATTCTGAACGAGTGTTACGTCAAAATCAATTAACAGAATAAACACTATCCAGAAATTGTCAATTAGATCTTTGCGATTTCACTCACAAATATTCTTCCAAATTGTAGCAAAACGCCCAGCAACAGCCTACAAAAGAAGAACAGAAGAAAAACGAGAAGTCCAACCTGGAGCTGCTGCTGGAGCTGGACGAGGTGGCCAGCTCGCTGCCCACCATGACGCCCACGTGCGGCGGCCTGCTGCCGCCGCCCAGTGTGCCGCCGTCAGGACTAGGGGATGGTGAGTACAACCTGGAGCTGCTGCTGGAGCTGGACGAGGTAGCCACCTCGCTGCCCACCATGACGCCCACGTGCGGCGGCCTGCTGTCGCCGCCCAGTGTGCCGCCGTCAGGACTAGGCGATGGTGAGTACAACCTGGAGCTGCTGCTGGAGCTGGAAGAGGTGGCCAGCTCGCTGCCCACCATGACGCCCACGTGCAGCGGCCTGCTGTCGCCGCCCAGTGTGCCGCCGTCAGGACTAGGGGATGGTGAGTACAACCTGGAGCTGCTGCTGGAGCTGGACGAGGCTCGCTGCCCACCTAGGTAGGGTAGTAGTCAGTGGCCCAAAAACTTTGACAATCAGTCTTACCAAGGCGTGTCGTATTACCCAGTACTAACTGGGTTGTGGAGGTCAGGTAGGCAGTCGCTTCATGTAAAATAAGTGGTTTTCAGCTGCAGCTGGTTAGAGTGGAAGCCGACCCCAACATAGTTGGGAAAGAGCTGGGCAGATGATGATGATGTTCCTTTGTATTCCCAGCGGACAGTATAACCCCAGTAGGCCCGTCCCACACATCCCCGGGCAGCACGGAGCTGGTGTCGCGCGTGTCGTGGCAGGGCGTGGCGGTGTGTGTGCGCTGGTCTCGCGCGCCGCACCTGTACTCGCAGAACATGTGCGCCATTGATCTCATACTCACCAACCACAGCGCCAACGATGTCACTAATATTAGGATACATAAGAAGGTAAATAAATTACATAAATACACAATTTTTTTAAGTGAAAACTTCTTTAGGCACGTTGAGCACTTTTTGAGTGAAAGAAAAACATTGAACGATCGTCACCTCATATCACGCTTCGTAGCACTCGTACCCGATTTGCTACGGCGTAACACCACTTAGGCAGCGGCGTGCAGAGGTCCAACAGGTTGGGCAGGCCACGAAATAATGACAGCAAAAAAAAAAAATCAAAAAACGCCCAACTCCACAACGTCGCTCTACATTATGATGGCCCTCAAAATAGTCACATTTATTGATTTATAATATTTGAAAATAACCCTGTACAAACAAAACTTATAAATGCAAGAAGTCAAGAACTCACCACATTATTCAAGGTTCAACTCACGATTTTCTAACGATGCAAACAGAAGAAAGATTCTGATAGTTACAGAACACGTCACTTGCAAGATATCCGAAGCGGCCTTTGAAGGCTCTATTTCATTGTGATTCGCATGTATCTATATATATAAAAGAAAGACGGGTTTGTTACATCACTTATAACTCGAGATCTGCTGGATCAATATTCATGGTTTTTGTTGCGTTGGATTTGTCTCCGCCCAGAATAGCAGAATACATTTTAAAAACAATGAAAAAAAAAAAAAAAGGGTGAATAAACTTTCCTGTATTTTTTTTAAATAATTTACGTAGTAGGTATTTAGGTAGTAGGTAGGTAGTAGGTAGGTAGTAGGTAGGTAGTAGGTAGGTAGTAGGTAGGTAGTAGGTAGGTAGGTAGTAGGTAGGTAGTAGGTAGGTAGTAGGTAGGTAGTAGGTAGGTAGTAGGTAGGTAGTAGGTAGGTAGTAGGTAGGTAGTAGGTAGGTAGTAGGTAGGTAGTAGGTAGGTAGTAGGTAGGTAGTAGGTAGGTAGTAGGTAGGTAGTAGGTAGGTAGTAGGTAGGTAGTAGGTAGGTAGTAGGTAGGTAGTAGGTAGGTAGTAGGTAGGTAGTAGGTAGGTAGTAGGTAGGTAGTAGGTAGGTAGTAGGTAGGTAGTAGGTAGGTAGTAGGTAGGTAGTAGGTAGGTAGTAGGTAGGTAGTAGGTAGGTAGTAGGTAGGTAGTAGGTAGGTAGTAGGTAGGTAGTAGGTAGGTAGTAGGTAGGTAGTAGGTAGGTAGTAGGTAGGTAGTAGGTAGGTAGTAGGTAGGTAGTAGGTAGGTAGTAGGTAGGTAGTAGGTAGGTAGTAGGTAGGTAGGTAGTAGGTAGGTAGTAGGTAGGTAGTAGGTAGGTAGTAGGTAGGTAGTAGGTAGGTAGTAGGTAGGTAGTAGGTAGGTAGTAGGTAGGTAGTAGGTAGGTAGGTAGCTCATGTGACGCAGATGAAGTTGCGCGGGTCAGCTAGTAAATATATATAATAAGTTAATTAAGGATTTGAAATCTGTGAAAAAATCAACTCATTTATAAATAAAATCTACTCGCCTATCCTTTTTCAAATATGATTTTAAGACCTCGTCATAAAAAGTAGGCTTCAAAATGCACGGAAAACAAAATAATTTATTTGTATGTATACAGCCACACAGCCAGGTAAATGTTGCATAATTTTGAGGATTGAAATGACGAGTACGCGATGAATTACCATATTTTTGGATTAATTCTCGTAATTCGGGTACACATCTACCTTTAGACACAACTTGAAGCTTGTCTTTATACGATAATTGAGAAAACTTATTGCCTTTAACTTCTAACAAACACACATTATCAGCACAAACTTCACAAGTAAACACCATTGCTAAGTGAATAAACAATTAATACACAACAAAATTAATATTTACACTACTGTTACTGTTAAATGTACGTATTTTGTTTCAAAACAAATGTGTAAATAACTTAATATGTCAAAATTAAAACATTTAAGATCGCGATATAAATTGTTTGTCACAACGAAACAATAATAATAAAAAATAAATAAATAATAATGACATAACAATAAATGATGAATGATGAATTAATAATAATGGCTTTCTTCAGAAAAATATAATTTCTAATTTGTCGATCAAAAAATACGACCAAATAAAATTGCATCATTTTCACATCGAGTTGCTTCACGACAGTGATCAACAAAATTTTGCAGAATAATACGAAATCTCCACTAATTTATTATATGTGCATTGCTGCACGGTAGCCCGCGAAATTCAAATTTCCCCACGTTTTTTGCAATTCGCAGGCCAGTGCTAGGTTGTATGTTGATGATTATATGATTTGCGGCTGTAAGACGTATGTAGTCATAATTTAATCAACATACAACATAGCACTGGCCTGCAAATTGCAAAAAACGTAATGAAATTTAAATTTCGCGGGCTAAAGAACATCCACCTTGAATCCTGACCTTGTATTGTAGCAGCCAATCATAGCCCAGCTACACTCGCAGGAGGTACCGCCCCAAAATGGCTGCATTCTATACATGTGTGCGGTTCATACACACGAAAATATGCACCAATGTGCCGCTGTGTGCGTAAATTTATCAATGAGATCTAGGCTCGAAGACAATTTGCCTATTACATACGTCCGGCGGGTGAGCGTCGAGCTTCGTAGCAACTTCCAGTACAGTGTTAGTTACGTAACACGGGCGTGAAAAATTGCTATAAGTATTCGAACAGGGGTTGGATTTTTTTTTAATATTTTGTACAAAGTGTTATTTTATTACATAGTTCATTAGTTATAATAATTGCCCCAGTTGGTAGGGTAGGCTTGGCCTAATTGCCTCTTCGTTGCGCCCGCCCTAGCACTTAGGCATGCGTGGGGCACTACTCGCAGCAGTGCTACGACTGGGGCGGGGTCTGAAGTGGAAGGGAGGAGATGTTTCAAAATGTATGGATTACTTAGTTTCACTTCTTAAAGACTGCCCTGCATGTTTTTTTTTTTCACAACTAAATACGCTCTCGAGAATTTTTCCAAGTCGTTTTTACCGCAAATAGACTCTGGGCATCGCACCAAATAATAAATGATTTTTATTTTGCAAATAGGTTTTTACAAACACTTTTACACGTCATTTTTAGGGTTCCGTACCCAAAGGGTAAAAACGGAACCCTATTCTAAGACTTCGCTGTCTGTCCGTCTGTCCGTCTGTCTGTCACCAGGCTGTACCTCATGAACCGTGACAGCTAGACAGTTGAAATTTTCACAGATGATGTATTTCTGTTGCCGCCAAAACAACAAATACTAAAAACAGAATTAAATCAATATTTAAGGGGGGCTCCCATACAACAAACGTGATTTTTTGCAGTTTTGTCTAATGTTTTTAAATAATGGTACGGAACCCTTCGTGCGCGAGTCCGACTCGCACTTGGCCGGTTTTTTTTATAACTAGATGGTGCCGGTATTTCGTACCTGACTACTCTGAGAAGAAACAGCCGAAACAAACTCAGAGGTCATAGTAATAAAACAATATAATTCGGTGTATCAAAATGAAAAGATTTATTAGCAATGTAAAACAAAAGACATAGAGACCACAGACAATAGAATATCAAACATAGAGCTGCATAGAGTTAGTTAATGGCGCTAGTGTGTTTATTTGATGTTACCTGCTTTAAATAATAATATTTATAACACCCCAACTACAGCAAATAAACAAAACTTCTCAAAATAGCTGTTTTTCACTTTAACTAACATTCTGCCTCTATTAAACTAATAGCTAAGCCTTCTATACATTTGTTATGCTTTACACAATTTAAAGCTTTAGTAAGCACATCAGCTGGCATATAAGTTGTTGGCAAATAATCTAAATTAATAATTTTACTGCTAACAAAATTATATCTAATATCAATAGATTTACTCTTTCAATGATGCATAATTTGCCACCAACTTCTGTGTACTCTGTTATATAATTTCACTGTACACAGATTACCAGTAAATTCATATAACAAAGATCTAAAATATATTGCTTCTTTGCTAACCTCTGCTATAGCCATATACTCTGACCATGCTTGGCAACGCTACCGTTCTCTATTTCTTACTCTGCCAAGAAATAGCTGATCCAGACAAATCAAAGCAAAATCCTGTATGTATATGATTTGCGATCTACATCAATTACCCAATCAGCATTAAGTTCCTATAAGTCCTATAAGTTCAGCTGTTTCTTTTACAAATTTTAAACAATATTTTTAGTTTTCTTAAGATACCTGAGTATTCGTTTTGCATAGTTCCATTGAACACTAGTGTAACACTTATTATATTGACTCAGATAACTTATACTAAAAGATATGTCATTAAGAAACTGAAACAAAACAAACTCTGGAGGTTTCCTTATACGTTATGATCTTACTTGTGCTAGATCTGATTCTGGTTCTTTAATTTTAAGCTCATCAGGTGTCTGTAACGATTAGATTCATCCCCAACTGAAACTAATACAACTGCTTTGCTTGTACAGTTTTTTTCTGTATTTTCATGAATAATCACATCTATACTTGTTACTACACACAGCTTGACAGGATCATACACTCTGTATCCTTTGACATTTTCAGAGAAACCAACTAAAATATGTTTCTTCGACTTACTGTCGCATTTACGACATTTCTCTTTTGGTACATAGATCATCACTTGGCTGCCAAATATACGAAACATGACTAAAATCTGGTTTATTTTTTGTCCAAAGCTCTTAAGGAGTTTTATTATCTAATCCTGATGCAACAGACCTAATTCTAAGATAGACAGCATTATTTGTTTCCTCTGCCCAAAACTTCTTATATAAGTCTGCATCAAATAATAAACAACGAGCTCTTTCTACAATGGTTCAATTGATGCGTTCACTCATACCATTCTGTTTAGAAGTATAAACGGTATAAACGTTAGTTTTCTGGTGAACTACCTGCATCTTTTAAATATTCCTCAAACTGTCATGCCATGTAATGCCAACACATTGTCTCTTCAGTGAATACAATCTTCCCCAGACACTGACCGGGTCCCGCAGCATCCACGACTTCTCCCCGGTGCCGCTCCTATCTCCGTCCGGCACTGCCACCGTTACGCTGGGCGTGGACTTCGCAGATACCATACAGCCTATTGAGTTCACTATTAGCGGATCTATAGGTAAGTACATACACTGTATACTTCTACCACTAAAAAACCCGACGTCTATTGAAAAATCACGCTCTAATTAAAATCGGGATTTACAAAATAAAATCGACTCCTCCTGTGTGAGACTGCACCAGCAGACTCACGATGTCCGCGATTACGCGGAGCCCTAATCAAAATAATACTTGTCCAATCGACAAGGGGAAAACAATTATTAGGTACACTTACCCCTCACGTTGGACTGATGTGTGGCGTAGTCCCTGGTCACGTCGTATCTGGGTGGGGTGTAAGTGTAAATGTGTTTTGTGTTGTGCATGTGAAATTAAGTCAGATTCGACGGTATTCCAAGGACGCCCACAGCGCGTACCGTCGACTGCCTGGTCAAACCTTCCAAGATCACACACGTGGCACTTTCCAGTCAATGTCCAACTGAATCTTATCCCGGTTAGCCAACCAAGTGGGGATTTTCAATAGTTCAGCACTAAGTTTAGGAAGTCACCGGCGTCCAAACGACACAAAAGCCGGCTACTTAACCAACAAATTATTCGCGATCACGACCCAAGATGGCGAAATGTCTCAATTTTCACTCAATTATCAACAAAATATCAAACACCGATCAAGATTGTATCGGATTAACATTAACTCAAAGTTTCAATCAATAATTGCCCGACCACAACGTGCATCAAAAAACGAACTCGGAAGCGACTTTTTTCCCAACCAAGATGGCACTGACAACCAAACGTCATCTGTCAAACGTCAAAAAAACTGCGTTCGGAAACTTGTGGGATGAAACACCTCCTATTGCTGAAGTCGACCATAATAACGAATTGATTGACACCTTATTCATCAGAATAATAGAATAGAATAAGAGAATAGTTTGGCGCTACGGAGGAGTATCTATACTAATATTATAAAGAAGTAACATTTGTTTGTAAGTTTGTATGTAGGGGGTAATCTCCGAAAGTAATGAACCAATTTTGAAAATTGTTTCACTGGTAGACAGCTACATTATTCGTGAGTGCTATAGGCTATATTTTATTCCCGTACTCCCACGGGAACGGGAACTACGCGGGTGAAACCGCGGGACGTCAGCTAGTACGTAAATAAAACATACATACACACATAGACTAAAATCATAACCCTTCCTTTTAGCTTCGCCGTAGTCGAGTAATAATCATCCATGCTCTTGTTTACTATCTGACAGCTTTTACGACACCCATGGAAATAAAGGCCACCAATCAATAGGGAATATGCATAAATTTTCTTTTCTTTATTTCGATACGGAATTTTAAAGCACTATAAAAATAATGACAAAAAGCGAAATCAAGACATAAATCGGCCAAACAAAACAAAAGTTATAACCATTTGAACTTTTGTTTAAGTTATGCGTGCTGTAGTGGGGGTTGCGTGGTGGAGGGAGTGCGGGGCGATGCACCGCTCTCTCGGTCTTGTCCGAGCAGTCGTAGCGACAGCACGCCTAACACAGATATTGGAAACAGTGTTTCATTGTACATATATACAACCTCAAACCTAGACACCACAGTTTCTATCTCTTTCTAGATAAACGGAATTTAGTATGGATTTTGTACGTCGATGCAGTGAATGACGTCATTCGCTGTATCGGATCTCTCTGTCTAATTAGCAGTTTCAAATGCTTATAACTTAGTATTTTTTATAGATATTAAAAAATAATTTCACTTTGCTTTTTCTGATGTTAATACGGTTTGTTTAGAGTGATAAAAAAGATCATGCATATATACCCTATTGAGACACTTTTTAAAAGCTGTCACAACGCGGTTCTCTCATAGATTTTGTATGGAAATAGCAAACTGTGACGTCACTGTTTAGTCAACTCAATGACTCAACTATTTATTGATTTCAAAGCAACTAAAAATCGAATTTGGCAATTAATTGAAAATAAATCGGGTTTTCAGGCCCAAAATAAAGTGTTTTTTTAGAGATTGGTGTCTTGGAATTATTGTTTTATGGTGTCATCTACCCTATTTTTATTAATAAAGTACAAATGAAACCGTTTTGTAGAGAAATCCATTATTTTTGTCTCGATATTGCACTTTATTTAATTGAAAACATAGTTTATTATTCAATGACATTGAAAAACTTCTGCTTCTCGTTTCTTTTAGTTTGCGATGAGCTTCAGTCACCTTCTGTATTGCCCCCAGAAACACTTACTCCTTGCACACGGCGACACATCAAACTATACATTTCCGGTATAACATGGCCTCGCTTTGTGTACGGTCAGCAACCGCACACGGTACTTTAGTTAGCCTAGTTAAAATACTGCAAATTTTGTTATTTTATAAAAATGTAGTATCGTCACGTACGCAAGTACGTCAGTCTTCGGTTTAATATCGAGCTCGCGCAACATACAACATTTTGTGACTTTTTGTAACATTTTCTATTATTTTCTTAGTGCAATTTCCTATCAAATACCTTTGAACATTAACATTTAACATTAAGTGTAAAGGCTCGTGCCCTTACATTTTGGTCCTTCGAGCCGGATTTACCGTACAATCAGAGATCCGCATAAACTAGTTTTGTAAAGCTTGATTGGTCGCCAACATGCGTACTACACGTCACTTTATTGTTTTCTCTTATATTTTAGGCGAAGTACCCTTATCGATAACGCCGCCGGTGGGTGAACTGATGAGATCGGTTACCATGTCACAGACACGCTGGGATTCTGAACACAAGAAGTTGAGAGGAATGACTGAGGTAACTACTTTACATACAGGGTGTAAAAGACCTCATCACGAAACCGTCAACCAAGCATTCTGTACATCAAACTAAGTAACTTTACGCAAAAATTATTGCTGGGAAACGACTTTTTTTTGGGGTGAAAAATCATGTTTTGTGGTAGAACTCAATGTAACGCACTCAAAACATTGTGCTGATGGATGGATTGAATAGTACGGGGTTCGTGGAGGTGTTTAAAATAAAAATCATACATTAAAACTAGTATTTTTTTTAAAACTTGTCGAAAAGTTGGAATTTTGACCCCCCAATATCTCCGTAAACTAGAAGGTTCCCAGGTATGGTGTAGAACAAAAAAATGATCGCAATGACGGGGAGAACAAGTGCCTTTTGGCTTCGTTAAGAGGTGTTTTACACCCTTTATAAAGGGAATCTGCTTGAGCCATGTTCATGTATATCACTACATTATTTTCGGTATCGAGCAGTAGTCTTGGCATTTAAAAGTACCGTAATGGTCTAATTGAAAAAAATAATTTGAGTTTGAGCGAAGGGTCCATTTTTTGTAAAAAAATAATTAATAAAAATTGTTTGTCTATACAGGGTGTTAAAGTAGTCGCGTGCCATAGTTTAGGGGTAGGTTCAGTATCATTAAAGGAACCCAGGAAAAATAAAAAATAAATAAAAAAATTAACATAAAAAATATATTGCAAGATCAACCTAATTTAGTACGGTCTACTAACTTAAAATAGCAATCGTTTAGAGTTAAAATTATTTTATTCGTATAAATGCGTTAATTACTTACCTACTATCGAACGTGTTGTAGGTTATCACCCGCTCTCACTTAATTTACGCGCGAGAAACAAACGGCTCGGCGCACGGCGCACGGCGCGTGCTCCGACGCGCGCTCGCTCTAGCGACAGCTGACTGCTGCGGCGCGGTCGATGACCCCGAGTGCCCGCCCGTTCGGCGGTCAGCTGTATCCGAGCGCATTAGAGTGAAATGATCTTGAGGAAAATAGTGGATTTTCTTCAAAAAAAAAACAGCTTTTTTCAATGGTTTTAGGTTCTACTAATGAAATCAAACCACTGGTTTCAAGGATAACGGTGTTCACACTAACACCCGAATTTTAGGTTTAAAAAAAAAATTAAAGGTATTTATTTTTTATTTTTACGGGTTCGTTTATCGATACTGAACTCACTCCTAAGCTATGGCACGCGACTACTTTAACACCCTGTAGAATGCTGACTTCCATTTTCAAAGGGATTAGGAATCGAGTTGTATGGACCCTTCGCCACTGGTATCGAATTACGTCCGAACCGAACCAAATGCCGTGAATGATGCCTTTATCGCTTGACATAAAGCTTTCTGACTGGCTCAAGCCGCGTGTACAAGTGTGGTCATTCTATTTAATAAGTAGATGGCAACCGATAAGTTTGTTCGCTTAAAAACATAAATCAATACGCCATCATCAGCATATTAATGTTCCCACTGCTGGGACACAGGCCTCCTCTCTATGAGAGGGAATGGGCTATAATCCATCACGCGTGCCCAGTGCGGGTTGGTAGATGTCACATGTCTTTGATTTTTTTGGTTCTAGGACATGCCGGTTTCCTCACGATGTTTTCCTTCACCGTTTTGAGAGCAGTGGTGATGAAATAAATTACACAAAGTAATACGCCTGCCTTACTGTTCGTAAGTCGGGGCCGCCACCACTGGGCCACCGCTGCTCCTCAATATGCCATCCTGGTGTCGATTCTGTTGTGCACAAACTAAACTTAATTTAGGCTATTGCTATATTTTTCTCTCTAATAAAACAAGAAAGAGACGGACGTAATTTAGAGCTGTCAAATTTAGTTGGAACTAATATTTCCATACAAATGAAGGGTGCACGTAAAAACATGTCGACTAAAAACACGGTGAAGCGCAAGGCATAAACTAGTTTGACATCCCTAACTTAGTTCATAGCTATAGCCGTCCTTTTCTCGCACTGCCTTTTAGTAAGAGCATAGACTACCTCAGATTAGCAACTCTATTTGTGGTGGTTCAAACTTCGTTTGTAATTCTGTTAGAATAAAGTTCTAATCAGCTTGCACTACAAAGCGGTTGTTACGTCAGTCACTGCGGCCGAATAGTGCGAAATTAGTGGTTTTTATTCTTTATAAAATCAAGATTTCGTGTTTTGGAAAAAATAAAAAACATAAGCCCTGCCTTATAGTTAGTTCAGTTTAGTATGCAAAGTTTCATGATCTTATTTGAAGTACTTTTTGAATACCAGCGGTTTATTGTTCGATTTGGAGGTAACTTTGGGATTTTTTTCTGTCGAGAAAATTTTATGAAATCGTGTTTTCGCCAAACATAAGACCTAACATTAATCCTCAACTTTACCATATATTTATTTCAAAATTAATGCTGCAGTATTTTAGGCATAACGGAGGATCATGCTAAGCCATTTGAGGTAGTATATAGGCCCTTAAGTTTAGTTTGTGCACAATAGAATCGACACCAATATCGATCAATGAACGACCAACCATCGATCGATATTGTCTTTTCTGGGAACCACAAAATCATCATTTACTTGCCCTTAGGTATCCCAATTCATTTGTGAACGGCACAGCATGTCTTTTCCATACTTCTCTATTTTTAGTCGTCTCATCAGACCACAGAATATTTTTACAATAGAATATTTTTTTCCAGTGTGACAAGAAAACAGTAAAAGTAGACGACGAACAAACTATATGCAAGCGTGTGTTCGAGACAGCTAACGTGGCAGCTATAACGTCGACCGGGGACTTTCTCAGGTAACTACTCGGAAATCTTCGTTTTTGCGACGTAATGATGAAGACGGTCTAAACCAACGACCAGTGACTGTGGTCCACATAAGCACTTTGTTGAAATAACTAGAATTCAAAGGCTATGGCCCAATAGTGGGATGGTGCAGGGGCCCTACTCTCTAACGCTTGGTCCGTATATTCGGATCTATCCGTCTCTCTCGCGCACGTCTGCAGATGAGTGCGAATGAGAGAGTCCACATAAACATTTTTGTTAAAATAACTAGAATTCAAAGGCTCTGCCCAGTGGTGCATGCTGCAGGGGCCCTACTCTCTAACGCTTCGTCCGTATATTCGGATCTTATGCATCTCTCGCGCACGTCTGCAGATGAGTGCGAGTGAGAGAGACGGATAGATTCGAATATACGGACGAAGCGTTAGGGGGTAGGGCTTCAGGAACATTTACAGTTAAACTAACTGCGAGTTGCAGAACAGGTTCTTCGATCCGTCTATCTTATCGCTCTACAATTTAGACGGTTTTTTTAATCATTGATATTCTTCCAGTCAGCATCTTTTTTTTCTTAAACTTATGGGACAACAACAACAACAGCCCATAACGTCCACTGCTGGACATAAGCCTCTCCCATGATGGGAGGAATTAGCCGTAATCTCCACGCTTGGCAGGCGGATTGGAGATCGCAGTGATGAAAGACTAACAGAAAACGCTGCTGCCCATTCTCGGGTCTACGGAGGCGCAAGGTGTTCTGCCTCAGACATTAGTTGCCTTATACGACACCCGTGGGTGTAATGGGTTGGTTCTATTCTACTCTGCCGGATACCACACGGCTAAGGAACCGAACAGGCGGAGGAAACTTAAAATAAACTTATTACAAACATAAATACCATCAATCAACTCAGCCTATGGCTGTCCACGTCTTCTTGGCACAGCTTGAGTATCGTCCCAGCCACCTACCTTATATTACTAAAACGTTCAAACTTGTTCCTCTTCAGGTTCGCGGGTCGCATGATGTCGTCCCGCTCTCTAGTGCTGATATCGGTGCGGAGTGAGGGAGACAGTTCGCGTGTGTCGGCGAGCTGCCCCAACATGGCCATCGCGTCCCTGCTCGCTAACGAAGTGGCGCAGGCGCTCGCCAGGACGTAGACCACTACACGACCAGACGGACAGTTCCAACAGTGGGACTGAACACGATCAGCGCCATCTATGACACAATTTAAGAACTAAAAACCCTACATCTCGCAATAATAAATCTGTACTCATATTATACAACCTGTTTTATTTGATATCCCATAACTCTAGGGCTGTATTCTGTAGGTAAAAATAATACTAAAACTCCTATAATAGGTGGTCTAAAAATGCATAATTTCGGAGATATCATCAATCATAATATTATAAAATATGTATCTAAGTTTTATTGATAAATACGAGTAATTCATTTTAATTCAAACCAAGCATTCATATTTGAAGCTAAGAAAATGCGACGTTGTCATTTTTGACGTAAGGGTGTTTTACGTTAATAATCGTGGCTGCCGAATTATTTTGTATAAAAAAAAGGATGATTGAAATCTATTCATATACCAGTTGATTCTTTGATATGGTGTCAATCATACCCTTAAAGTTATGGGATGTAAAAAAAAACAGGTTGTATAGCTAAAGATTTTGTTTGGTTGAACGCGCTAATCTCAGGAAGTGAAAAATTATTTTTGTGTTGGATAGTCCATATAACGAGGAAGATTATATATAACATCACGCTAGGAAAATAGGAGTGGAGCAGAAATGAAAAATGTTGCAAAAAATGTTTTCTTTTTGTGAGCTTTTTCTCTCTTAGGTGACGCAGACGAAGTTGCGTGGGTCAGCTAGTAATTAAATAAATATCGCTGGACATTACACACAGCTCCATCTAGTGCCTCATTAAGCAACGAGGCTTGTGTCGTAGACACCAGATTTTTTTTTTTCATAGTTTTCCGCAAGCTACAAGAACCATCAGCTAGGAGCCCGTCACACACAACGCTCGTCTGATCCTAGATTCCCTCCTTGTCAATGTGGATGAGAAACTTTACACCCTGCTCCTCATACCCCTACAGTTCAAACATTGGCAGTTCTTGAGCGCGTCAAGAACTGTCAATGTCAATATTCCACGGCAATGAGGGTTTTCCAAATTGAAAAAACCAAAAGGTGGCAACACTGCACGGCACTGGTGTAAGGTCAAAATACACGAGTTTCTTCTAGTTTACGAAATTTTTTTCATCAATTATCTTTTAAATCACTAATAAAATGCCTCAGTGTTGTGGCGTTTAAGTTTTCCTTGTACCTCTAGCTTTTGAAGTACTAAGAAGCTTAATCTTTAGTTCAGCTACTTTTCTTTGTCCGTAATCCATATTTGTATTGTAACACAGTGCAAATACGATGAAATTTCGGTAAAAAGTTTCACTAGCATACAATTGAGTACAATTTACTGCTATTAATACTGTCTATACCAGACGCCTACGTAGCGAGATCTGGTGTCAGATAAAATCCGAAAAACCCTCATGATATTGACGACAATTTTTTAACGGCATTTAGATGTGTTGATCGCGTTTAGTTTCTTCAGTAAAATCCGACTATAACTTTGATCTGCTCACCGAAATATGGTAAAAATACAATATTATTTTTTCAAATGTTTATTTGAATTATGAATCTTTGGAGGAAAATTAACAATCATAATTATCGTATGATTAAGCATCTCTTTATTCCAGATTAGTCTGTTTTCTCTTCTCTAGTCAAATATAACTGCCACACTTACTTGACTTGTAGAAGACTATAAAGCGCGATTCCATTAGGCAAGTTACTTGTATGCAAGTTGCAAATTACATACAACTTGAACAAACCTGCATACTGGCTACAAGTTGTATTACGTAGTTTGAACTTGTACATTATTTATTCATGTGACGAGCAAACGAACGTTAGTTTCACGTTTCAAATGGGGAGACACACTGTGGAACTAATGGCGCTAGCATAGTTGGTTCCCAACATCGTCATTGGTTGAAAATGTGGTAATGTCATTTTATATTTCAAAATAGTTAAACCTCATTGGTCAGATTGAGACCAGCTATGGTGGCGCCATCTTTTTTTTTTTTTTTTTTCGGATGGGAAATCATCAAATAACTCCTCCCGCTCTGGGCGGAGCAGGAGGGAGTGTCAGACTTTTACTGACTAAAACCCATCCATGTTCCTTCATCGCCCTTTGTGTTCCGGGGCCACGGTATCTCTTTCGAACAGTCCCGCAACCCCGGCAGGCATCGGTCCTTACGGACCCCTTCCCTTTTGCTGACATTTCATTGAGTCGCGCGTGGAACACTCCTGCTTGTCGACACGTCCTGTCGTCATGAGACGGACGGACGGCGAGCTAGCCCATAGCTCACCGTCCACAGGCCCGCGATGGTGGTGCCATCTTAGATTATCTTTGACTGTGTCTCCCCATTGGAAACGAGTGACGTGTCCAACTCAGTGGCGATGATGACTGACTAAAAAAAATATGATTCTGTTTAGTCCGTCAGTTAGATTATCAAAAAATATTGGATACGTATTTTTTGTTTTATCAAATTAATAAAAAATGACGAAGATAAAACGTGTTATAGAGAAGAGTTTAGTTTAGTTTGAAATTTTATTTTGTAATTAGTTTGCGTAGTGTACGGTCGAACAAGCTATTAGGTTTACAGTTTAACCCACAAATTACATCGTAAAATGTAAACCAAATAACTTGTTCGACCGTACTGCTTTACTTATAATTTTGCAAGTGTTGTGCACTCCTATAATTGACAAGTTCACTGTAATCTGAGTCTACTGTGTGAAATTCTACTGTGTTTATTGTATGTGTATTAGTGAATAAGTTGTTGGAGAGCCATAAATAAATAAGAGAGTGGGGGCTTGTGACGTCACATTTGAGTAAAAAACTACTAGATTAGAGACTATTAATTTTTTTTTTGTCATCTATCCTATCGTTGAACATCTCCACTTGTATGCAAGTAAAACGTGACGTCAAATGTGCGATGCAAGACTCGTCTAATGGAATCGCGCTTTAAATAATTGAAAATAGGTTGAATTTATAAGATAAACTAAACGAGATAGGAATCAATCACGATTATGCAGATGTTTGGATATATCTTAATTAATCTGCAATTAAAGAGGTCTATTCTATATAAAAGTATAAGGTACAAATAAAGCGTTCTTGTCTATTAACTTTAAGTATGTATGTATTAAAAATATCCAGTTTAATAAATATCTTTGTACTTAAGACTGAAGTATAATTTTACTATTATTCAAGTAATTCTATTATAATAATGACATTGGTGTCGATTCTGTTGTGCACAAACAAAACTTAATTTAGGCTATTGCTATATTTTCTCTCTAATAAAACGAGAAAGAGACGGACGTAATTTAGACCTGTCAAATTTAATTCGAACCCAATATTTCCATACAAATGAACGGTGCACGTAAAAACATGTCGACTACACGGTGAAGCGCAAGGCATAACATCTCTAACTTAGTTCATAGCTATAGCCGTCCTTTTCTCGCACTGCCTTTTAGTAAAAGATAGCAATAGCCTAAATTAAGTTTAGTTTGTGCACAACAGAATGGATACCAATATCAAAGTTTTGAAAGATTTTTTGCACTTTTAAATAGTGGGACCTCCACAGACCAGAAAATCTGTCATTTTTTTATAATTTTTTCAAATTGTATCTCTCGCGCCCTAATCCCAATTTATTTGGGATCGGCGCAGCATTTATTCTTCTCTCTCACTTGTCATTCCAGCAGTATAATTTAAATATATGTATGTATGTTCACATACATGACAAAATGGAAAAACAAAAAAGTACGAAAATATTACACGAATATATAATCTACACACATCAACACGGTCTAGGGATATTTTTAAAAAAGCGAATTACTATCAATGTGTTAATTATTTATATGACATGTATATATTTAAAAGATACGTTATTTAATATTCTACCATTTTTTAATAATGGTTAAGGTATAGATTAAAATTTCAGGATTTTATGGAAAAAAATGAAGCATAGACGGAAACCGTATATGAATGAACTTTTAATTTGTGAGTAAAAACTGAAAAAAAATAGAAAAATCATTTAATTTGTGTTTATAAACTTGAAGTTAGTAGTCTGAGAAAGCGCCCATGATGTTCATAACACATCGGCAACGATTCGGCATGCTCAGAACAAGGTTGTCAATGTCTTGCTGCGGAATATTGTCCCATGTCCTTCTGAGGTGCGCAAAAAGTTGATCTTCTGTAGCCAGATTTTTAGGAACTTCCTTCAGAGCTCTTCTTTGCAGCATATCCCACGCATGCTCAATGGGATTTAGATCTGGCGATTGAGCAGGCCAGTCTAAGGCCCTAACATTATGTGTATGTAACCAAGCTGCTACCGTTCTCGCCGTGTGTGCCCGGGCATTGTCGTGCATGAGCAGGAAATCTTGCCCCATTTGTGTTCTGTGGGGCAAGATTACGGGCCCCAGCACCTGTTGGACGTATCGTTCTGCCGTCATATTGCCCGCACCCAAACGAGATCCGTCCGTCCTCCAAGACGAATTCCTGCCCAAACCATAATTGTTCCTCCTTGGTATGGGTGAACTTCCTGAGGGTTCTGGAGACGGTTCCATCGTCCAGGAACTCGCCAAACACGCGTCCTTCGTGAATCTGGATGGAAGCCGAACCTGGATTCATCCGTGAACAGCACATTGGACCATTGGTCACGGCCCCAGTCCACGTGGTTCCGAACCCATTCTAATCGTCGTTCACGATTGCCTCTCCGTAAAGGTGGGACCCGGAGTGGTCTACGAGAGCGTAGATTGCTTTCATGCAGTCGCCTTCTTACAGTTTGGTCACTCACAAGCACTTCCACTCGCAGCCTTTGGACCAATTGAGTCGCCGTTGCATTTGGTTGTGCTCGCGCAGTAATTTGCAAAAATCGGTCTTGTCTGGGGGTAGTGATGCGACTTGGCCCCCGGTGCCTCTCCGCTACTTCACCTGTGGCACGATAGCGTGTCCACAATCTTGAAATTACATTTTGATGGGTCCCTATGGCCTCAGCAACATTACGCTGAACAGATCCAGCTTCCAGCATTCCCACAGCTCGTAACGGTTCACCCTTGTTTGGTATAACAACGTTTTGTCGAAAATCGCTTCGCCTAATTTTAGTTACAATAAAGTCATTTCGTATAATTATTCATTTGACCGAATAATTAATTGGTAGATTTTTATTTAGCATATTTATTTCTTTGAAATAATGTCGTTTGACCGAATTTTCAAATGCACTAATTTTATTTAAACTAATGTTTCACTAGACTAATAATGATTTAGTCGAAAGATCGTATCGAATATTCGTTTCCTTTCATTGTCTATAAACTAACATCGTTCCTTAAACTACTGAATTAATTAATAATTATTTATGGCATACAATTAACGAACCACCTAATTTAGCTAAATGTAACGGCAAAAAAATCACTTTTGATTGCCAAAATTAGTAAATGATCACCAAAATTAATCCCCATTTTATCGTAAAATTCGAACCATAATATATTTATGACCACCAGAAATTGAACTGTTATGTTCTTGCATCCGAGTCGAGGGAGACCCGGTTGACGGAGCCCCGCGAAGCTCCTACTCCTGAATGGTTTATAAAAAAATAACCACGAAGGGTATGGCGGGGTCTATTCGCTCGCTTCGCTCGCTCATTCGACCCCGCCATACCCTTCTAACCTAATCTATCCGTGTCGGGGTGCCCCAAGTCGGCCTAGGCAAAACTAGTTTGTCATCAACCGCCTCATTAAAATATGATCGCATTTAATTTCAGATTAGTCTAAGTTGCAAATATTTACTATGTTTTCTTTTCTGCATAACATTACACCAATTGAGTATTCGATAAAATAAATGTTATACCACCTGAACATTACATCTGATTGATTATTTTGATTAGGTATCTATAGCCGTCTTGTGACGTTGTGAGAGGTCCGACTATATCGATGTTTACGTGTTCAAAGCGTTTGCTCTCTGATCCGTAATTTTAAATTAGATTTAATTAATATTTTAGTGTAAAAAACTTGTATTATTATAATTAAATGTCTATTAAGTGTATTAATACCCAAGATTATTGTTTTCACGGAAAAATACACTGTAACACGTAGTGTTTGGTTTCCTAACTCAACCGGTAACCTATAACACGAACAGCTGATGTACCTGCGGATCTATCTGGGGAGTATAATTGTTTCCTTTTAATGTCTAATAAGTAGCTCATATTAACCAATTAAAAGCTCTGTAGCACTAAGTTCATTATTCTGACTAATCTGGCACTCTTTTGTAGTTGAAGTTAGGTTCTGTGTCAGTTAGCACTTGTTAGTTATGTAGTTGTGTAGTTTGTAATAAGTATGTACTTGCTATCTATATATTTAATTAACTAAATACACAACAAAAAAGTACGTTGGTTATTCTTTAATCATTTTTGGCATTATTATTCAAATAAGTCCAATAATTTTAAACCAAGAGTCCTACCCACTTCATAAAAAAGTTAAAGACATGAAATCAATTTAAAGTTTAACTTAATTTAATAATCTTATTAAAGTTTTTTTGTGTAAGACTCATAAGCCTACCACAGTTACCAATTTATTAATCACATTCCAGTCTATTCTCATTTTCTTCTTTCATTTCTAGCTTTCCTAATTTTGTCCATCCAATTAGTTCTCACCATTCTTTGTATTTCTACTTTCAGTTCTATTCCCTGAAACCATGCCTGTGATGACCCGTAAGGCAACTACCCAGGAGTTACAGGCTAAGTTGAGAACGGCCCTTGATGAACTTAAGGAAGCAAACAGCAAATGTCAACAGCTGTTATTGGATAGAGAGGAACATGAGGTTGAAATCGAGAAGGTCTTTCACAAAAACACAAGCCTGAAACGGGAGCTAGTGGACCTGCACCAACAATACATGGATGTTGTTGAGGAACGGGACAATCTGCGGGTGGTCACAGATGGTTTCAACGACTGCAGTAACCATTATGAAATGGCTTTATGTAAGGTTAGGGACTTAGAAGTTGAACTGCTTCATGCCAACAAACAAATTATTGAGTTTCAGAAAGAAAGAGAATGTACTCAGGTTAGGGAAACAGATCACCTATATAATGAATTATTAAATTCAAATTGCAACCCACATTTCTTAACAACAATAGATCTTACTGAAGATTCTATTCTGAAATATAATTGTAGTAGTTATAAAGTAAGCCAAAATAAAATAAAGAAATATGCAAAACTAAATAGAATTATAAAAAAATGCAAGAAATTTAAAAAACAACAAAAACACAGTTCCAAAAATATTCAACTAATAAAAGAACGTGTTTTCCTCATAAAAAAGTTGAATAATTATCAAATTAAATTAGAGGATAGTAAGAAGTTTTATGAAATAGACACTCAAAACTTACAGTCTGAAATTCAAGTTTTAGAGCGTCAACTACAGTCATGTTATTCTATGTATGTAAATTCTCAAAAACAAATTAAGGAACATATCCTTGCTGCAAACGAATTAGTTGATAGCTGTAATAGTAATGCAGACTGTGTAGACACGATGACCTTCAACAACACTCAATGTACATCACAAAGTGAATCCAGCCCGGACACTCTCCTACCCGAGGTAACGGAGAACCCGACCCGGCTGAGCAGTGTTCCGGACTGTATCTCCATTCAAAATTCACCAGATATTGTACAAGGTTCATCACAGGTAGGTCAAATAGATAGTAGTTCTCCCCCTTCTTGTAATACACACAGTTGCTGCTCCATTTTGTTCTCAGATAGTATAGGAAAAGGGTTAGGCAAGTTAATTAGTAACAATCTGAGTCATTCTTCTCTAAATTATTGTACTCCTCAGGCTTCTTACAACCAGATAATAACATCAATAACTCGGAAGGAATTTGATCCTAATACCATTATAACTGTACTTGTAGGTAACAGTTCTAACGTTAAACTTGATGATATCACGGACAATGTCACTCAACTATTAAAACTAAATTGTAAGAGAGTAATTCTGTGCTCCTTCCCGTACTTTAAGAAATTGTCTAGCAAGCAAAACCATCATATCCATGGCATAAATAATCATTTGCATTTTCTAGTTAGTCATTATAGTGACAGGTTGACATTTTTCGACACTAACAGTTTCGTTCAGAAATTGAAGTCAACCAGAAACCATGCGTACTTTCCTATTAGTTTTAGACGTCAAATAGCTCGGCTATTAGCTTTTAATATAAACTCAGACATATGTGGTATGTCGCAGTTTTTTGTAAATAGGTCTACGGAAATTAGTAATTATACTAATTGTAATTATACAAATAGTATTAGCTTAGATTTAAACTAGTCAATAAGACAATAGAAGGTACGAGTGACAATTTAGTTAATCTCGTCAACTTCGAGAAATCTTCTAGCTCTCAATCAAATAACTGTAAAAAAGGGGCTGAGCAGAATTCCTTAAAATTGTTTCACCAGAATATTCAGGGACTTTCTTCCAAAGAACTAGAAATAGAACTATTTTTAGAAAAAACTAAGTTTGATATTATCTGTTTTACTGAACATTGGATGAAAGATTATGAAGTAATGCAAATAAATTATGAGAATTACAAGGTGAGCAGTTGCTTTAACCGAAAATCTAAGATGCGTGGGGGTTCATTAATCCTAGTAAAAAATTGTATTAAATCTAAGTCTCGTAATGATATAGTCGATCTATCGGTTGAACATAGCATTGAATTGTCTTGTGTTGAGCTAGATAAGCATGTAATAGTGTGCGTTTACAGACCCCCTAATTACCTGAACTATTCTATCTTTGAGTCAGTAATGGAAGATGCTTTGGCAAAACTTGTAACTGGTAATAAACCAATAATTATCTGTGGTGACTTTAATGTCAATATCATAGAGAATAATGTGAATAGCAGTAGATTCTTAAGTCTCTTTAAATCATTTAACTTGTCAAATGTGTTTTCAGAACCAACTCGAATTACGACAAATACTGCTACATGTATCGATAATGTTTTTTGTTGCTGCGATTACTTAGATAAATCCATCGTAAATTACCTGCCTTCAGATCATAGTGGTCAGACGGTTACTTTCGCATACAATAGACAATTACAAAGAATTCAGATACAAACTAGACAAATAACACCCAGCAATCTAGACAAATTTAATAATAATTTAATTAGCAAGTTAAGTATACCGGGTCATAATAAAAACAATGCAAATGTATTTTATGAAGAATTCTTTTCGGTAGTGCACACTGAATTTAATAATACTTTAAAAAAGAAATCTAAAACTATTGGCCCAAAGTTTATTTTCAGTGACTGGGCAACACAGGGTATTCGGAAAAGTAGGGAACGATTGTTTGAGCTGTACGGCCTTAAGCCTTACATCAACACTGAAGCTTTTAATAAATATGTTGCTACTTACTCGAAAATTTTTAAAAACACTTGCAAGGTAGCCAAATCCTTATTCATTAGCAACAAGATTAAATCAGCCGACAACAAAATAAAAACGGTTTGGAAAATCATCAACAGTGAAACAAATAGAAATAAAAAACAAGGTAATGACTTCACACTAGAGACATCGCGTGGCCTTGTGAGCTCCAACTATGAAGTTGCTCAAGAATTTGTAAATTTCTTTACCAGTATCCCACTTAAAACTACAGAAACCTTAAATTCCTCTCCCTTGCTCTCTATTGATTTATTGAAAGCGAACGTTTCAGCCTGTCCAAATGAATTTAAATTTCAGCATATAAACCCCATAACAGTCATAAAAGGTTTTAAGCAAATTAAGATCAAATTAACGGAAGATCTATGGGGTATGTCTATCAAAGCTTGTACCTCAATTATTGAGACTGTAGCGCCGTATTTAGCCTCAATATTTAATTTGTGCGTGGATCAAGGGGTCTTCCCGGATCTAATGAAATTCAGTAAGGTAATACCGCTTTTTAAATCCGGGGACAGTAAAGACACCAATAACTATAGGCCCGTATCCGTGTTGCCGGTTTTCAGCAAGGTGTTTGAAAAGATAATGCTCAATCAAATGCTTAACCATTTTAACACTAATAAAATATTACACGAGCAACAGTATGGTTTCACCAAAGGACGTTGTACAACTGACGCCGGTGTCAGTTTATTAAAACACATATTTACTGCGTGGGAAGAGGCACAAGATGCCATAGGAATCTTTTGTGACCTTTCGAAGGCATTTGATTGCGTAAATCACGAAACCCTGATCTTGAAACTTCAGCATTACGGTTTAGGTAAACTTGCGCTCAGTTTAATAAAATCGTATTTGAATGATAGACAGCAGCAGGTACAAATAAATGGAGTCAACTCAATGGGTTTAAAAGTAAAAATGGGTGTACCACAAGGTTCGATATTGGGTCCCTTCCTCTTTTTAGTATATATTAATGACCTACCCCATCTATTTAACAACCATCCGCATATGGTGTTGTTTGCTGACGATACTTCTTTAATATTTAAAATAAACAGACGTGCCACTAATCTTGATGACGTAAATAACGCCCTACTGCAGGTCCACGATTGGTTTACCGCTAATAATTTAGTACTAAATGGGAAAAAAACTAAATGCATTAGATTTGCTCTACCAAATGTCAAAAGTAGTGATTGTGACATAATATTGAATCAAGAGAAACTAGAATTTGTCGATAAAACGGTTTTCTTGGGAATCACGCTCGACTCAAGGTTACAATGGGGTCCTCATCTAACATCTCTTGCAGGACGGCTAAGCTCAGCAGCATATGCTGTTAGAAAAATCCGTCAATTTACTGATGTTGATACCGCGAGGCTGGTCTATTTTAGTTATTTTCATAGTATTATGTCATACGGTATTTTACTATGGGGACGGGCTGCAGACATCGAGTCTATATTTATTCTGCAGAAAAGAGCCATCAGAGCCATTTATGAATTACGTAGACGCGATTCTCTAAGAGAACTGTTTAAGGAAATTAATATCATGACAGTACCTTGTCAATACATCTATGAAAACATCATGTACGTTAGAAAAAATCGGCATTTATTCAGTAAGAGAGGGGACAGACACCACTATAACACTAGAAATAGGGACCAACTAGTTCAGCCAGGTTTCAGGCTTGCTAAAGTGGATTCATCTTTCATGGGGTACTGTTTGAAATGTTACAATAAAATACCTCCCCACATTCTTCAACTGAATGAGACGAAATTTAAATCTTGTATAAAACGCACACTATGTAGGCAAGCATATTATAAGTTGGGGGATTACATTGATGATAAAAATGCTTGGCTAAATGCTGGTCCTGCTCCACAACCCTAGGTGGGGCAAACTAATTGTTTGTACTGGTCGGGCATTATTTGAGTCCATCGACACGTAAAGAAGAAGATGAAGAATTGATTCCCATGTTAATGTATTGTGGAAGCTGCAGAAGATTGTAAAAATATACTTGCATTGTATAGATTCCAGTTCTTAGTATTATATAATTGCATAGCACATGTGTGAGTACTTTGTACTGTTCAGCCACCATTTACATTTATTTATCTTTCATTGACTTGAATATGCCTTGGTGACTGAGAGAATGTCATGCTCACTTAAATGTCTCGCTGATGGTGGCGGGTGTGTCGGGTCATTTAGTTCCCTTCAATATGGTTGAGTTGAATGGCGCCGGTACATGCGTCATGTCTGTGAACGGGCGCTGTCAGTTGGGACTGGTCATCTCTTAGCTGCCAAGGTTCATTTTAATTACTTTATTCATACATTTTTAATCTAATCTTTCACTCTGGATGCTCTTAGTGTGCACGTCTTTCTACATCGTTCTCACATATATGTATAATCTCAAAATTAATGATGTAACCAAGATTTTGTAACAATATTTTGATTTTAAAAGAGTGTCCATGGAGTTTCTTGCCCATTCTTCTCCATAGAGATCTACGCTAGGGAATGGGCAACTACAGTACTTTCTCAAGTTATTATGCCTTGTGACTGGGACTGTAGCTTTGATTTTCTTTTTTGTAATTTTGACTTTCAAAAGTGCCGTAATGGTCTAATTGAAATAAATGCTTTGAGTTTGAGTTTGAGTTTGAAAACATCAAATGAACATTATACCTTTTGATCAATAGCGCAAATATTGTTATCGCAAATAAATATTCGATGAAATGAAAATTATGGTAATCGATATTATAGAAATTGATTATTTTCTTAAACGTTGTTCGAATTAGTAACATTACATCAAAAGTTGTTATACCAAACAAGGGTGAACCGCTCGTAACATCTCCGCCCTCGTCAAATGTCGGCGTTGCATGGCTACAATACCTCAATTTTAACTTTATCTTTCGTTTAAAAATGAAAAAAAACTGTAACTAAACGTAATTCGTATTGTTTTCTAAATTTCGCACAAATGAAAATTCCCTCTCCTATACATCAAGACATTTTTATGCCACCGAAACAAAAGAATTTTCAAAAATTTGAATTTGGAATTAGTCTGAGATAAATTACAAACAAATCGGTGTATAAAAGATTCCAATGCGGCCAGTACTTTTCGAGTTATTTAATTGAGTATGAAATATCCCTAGACCGTGTTGATGTGTGTATTAAAAATTATAAAGAATTGTATTTGGTGCACTGTTTTAGACTTTCACGGTTTTTCACTACTTACGGGATAATATTCGTGATTTTCTTTTTTTTCTGGTGTTTTTAGGGTTCCGTACCCAAAGGGTAAAAACGGAACCCTATTACTAAGACTTCGCTGTCTGTCCGTCTGTCTGTCACCAGGCTGTATCTCATGAACCGTGACAGCTAGACAGTTGAAATTTTTACAGATGATGTATTTCTGTTGCCGCTTTAACAACAAATACGAAATATAGTCAATGGTACGGAACCCTTCGTGTGCGAGTCCAACTCGCACTTGGCCGGTTTTTTTTATTTTTTTCTTTTGATTTTCATTGTATTTGGTATAACAAAATTATATTGAAACGCAGAATCTTTACGCAAAGGTGTACCTAATTGATAAAATAAACAATGATTATTATTTACACAGCGTGTATTTTTCTTTAAAACTAATGATATACATACATAAGTCCTTTGAGATTCTTTCTAATATAACATAACGCCTATATTCCTCAATGGAGTAGGCAGTAATCACATTTCGCTGGTTATGCTTCAAATTTTGAAAATATTCGACCACTAAATTACACTTCGATAAACATTCATAGGGATGTCTTTTTTTACTGAAGAAATAATTAAAAAGTATAAATATAACATAACTTAGCTTAAAATAATAAGAAAGACAAGGATCCATACAGAAACAAATTATTGTCAAATCCTAGTTCTACAATACCTCTAATACTTCAGACGTGATAAAAAATATTTAGAATTTCGTAAAAAATACTACATCATCAGTTCGTTGCTACACATTCAATATAATTAGAAATCTGCACCAGAAACTTATAGAAATAAACCAACAGGGCTGACATGTACAAGACTAAACGTTTAACGGCCTTTTTCTATAACTTACTTACGTATAACTGTTAGTTTATATGCCTACGTGTCGTAGCTATCGGTTTTTTTTATACAAGTTAGCTGCGAATATCCTATTCGAAGTCCTATTCGCGTCACCTACCTGTCACTTGATTCATAGAAAAATCAAAGCAGAAACAAAACGTCACACAGAAACTGACGTTTTGTTTCTAACGGTCCGTAAGCTAAATGTCAAACAGACAGAGATGGCAACCTTCCGTTACCTGTTAGTAAGTTATTGAAAATGGTCGTAAATCTTTCGTAGATTCGCACTACAACTACTACTCTTCAAAAAAATGTCACGTTTCTGTTCCCTATAGATTTTTTTTTTGTCTTTCTAAATCATACTGAAAATATTTGTGTAAGACGACATAATTGGTAAATGGGGTTGCTATGTAAACCCTGCTGGTGTGACCATAGTACAAATATATAAAATTAGAAACATCATAATCTCACTGTTACATTTCAATTTTGAAGGCATTCACTGGGGAAAACACATTTTGCACAGCATAATATAACACTAAAATTAATACTTTAGTAGCTTCACAAACAAAATAATGTTCCACAAGATACTGGAATCCTTAATTGGTGTCTTTTGGTCTGGTTCATAAACTTGAACCCAAATCAAAATCGCACAGCATATTCATATTTTACATTTGGGTGTAACCATAATGCAACTTAAAAACGGGTCTGTCCCGATGCGGGAATAGGGAATATGCACGCTATTTTTTCTTCACTTAAATCAATAAAATACAGTACTATGAACCCAAGAAAAGTATTCAAAGTTAAGTTCAACTACTGCTTGTCACTTAAAAATAATATTAAACTCCTGCAATTTTCTATGACAATTCAAACGTCCGTAGCTGTCGCGGTCATGATGTGACGTCATTTACAAAAATCTGCCTTGTTTACATTTTTTTTTTCCCATAATAGAATAATTTTACTATTTGTATGTGCTCTATTCAAGTAAAATTGCAATAACAATATTAAAATAAAATCTTAGTGAAACTTTATGCACTTTTCAAATAAAAGTGTTTTTTGACACACGGACTTCGATATCACTACCGTAGTCTGGTAAATGAATGATTGTGGTTGGAAAAGTTGAAAGCAGAAAATGTGACTTATGAACTTTGTTTGGACTAGTTAAAAAAAATAAACATATTAAAAGTCCTGACCCCTCCGAGGTGAGCCCGAGGGGGGGGGGGGGGGGGGGGGGGCAAAGAAGGTCCCGTTTTTTGGTTTTTTGCTTATATCTCGACAACGATGCGTCGTATAAAATTTTGTTAGTCAGTTTGTAAAAACCTCATAAAATTCTCTACAACTTTGTTTGTCACACTTTTTATCTATCTCTTATCGTTGAATTGGTATGAGCTCCGAAAAACGAACAATTTTTAAAAAAATGTCCTACAATCTGTCCCGTTCGTTGTTTTTGGTTTATATCTCGAAAACGGTGTGTCGCACGAATACTTGTTGTACTACACAATGAAATCTGATAAAATTCTCTACAACTTGGCAAATTTTTTTTTATACTTTTTTTTTTTTTTTTTATAAGCAAAAAACCAAAAAACGGGACCTTCTTTTCCCCCCCCCCCCCTCCCCTCGGGCTCACCTCGGAGGGGTCAGGACTTTTAATATGTTTATCTTCTAACTAGTCCAAACGAAGTTCATAAGTCAGATTTTCTGCTTTCGACTTTTCCAACCACACCCCCCTTTTGAGCACTCATTTACCAGACTACCGGCGTTATCGAGGACGACGCGTTTTGAGAGTGCGTTCCGTTTATTCAAAAACATGCTACATAGAACAGTAAATTGTAAAATAAGTGATGTATTAGCAACTTAAACAAGTGTACCACAATATGGGCCAATACAAGGCATTTTTAATAAATAAAAAGAGTTTTGTATTTCATGCATATTCCCTATTGAAGGCCCTTGGCACTGAAAGTACGCTTCATTCCCCATTCAAATGCGCTTAGCGTATCGCTCGTTTTTTTTTCGTATTTTCCTCAGCCAATACCTTCGAAAATATCACCCTCAGTGTTGTGGATAGTGTCCCCACCCGGGAGGCACTCCTATACTATACGTAGGCGTAGTCATGGATAGGATTCGAGGCCGTTTACTCATGTCTTCATGATGCGTTTGGTGATGTATCTGCTGCGGGTGATGATGCGTTTGCTGCGGCGGTGGCGGCTGCACGTGGGTCTGATGATTCTCCGATATCCTGTCCTTCTTCGACATCCGTTTCTTAGGAGGACATTCAGGCACAACGCGGCGCTCGTTCCATAATCTCTCTACAAGTCTAGCTCTCGCTTGAATACCGTTCGCGTCTTCAACTTGCTTCCTAGGTATAGGACCGTTAGCTACCTTCTGTTTCATGGCTTCTAATCGTTCCTCAGTTTGGGTCATAGGAACTACTGGTAATCCTCGCCGGTTGCACATGTTATGCAAGACACAGCACGCTACAATCATCATGGCTACCGTTGGAGGATCAAATTGCTTATTACAATTAGCTTGGAGGCATTTAAACCTGCTTTTTAAATGTTTAATAGTTTCGACGGCAGCCCCGTGTGCTTGTGCGTGTATGTTCGTGTAATACTTTTCCGGCGAGACTGGCGATTTCTTTGTTATTTTCGGGATGGGTGTCATTATGTATGGTTTTTGCGTGTATTGTGGTCCTCCTGTAAGTAAACGATACAATTTAGTAAGAAAACGATGGTCGACGAAGAAGACGAGTTCCGCAGACGAGACTAAAAGAGAGGAAATGTGTTGTGCTTTGTGCGGTGAGATGTGTGCTGTGTGGTGAGATGTGTGCTATGTCCCGTGAGATGTGTGCTGTGTGCACTGTGCGGTGAAATGTGTGCTGTGTGTGGTGAGATGTGTGCTATGTCCGGTGAGATGTGTGCGGTGTGCGGTGAGATGTGTGCTGTGTGCGGTGAGATGTGTGCTGTGTGTGGTGATATGTGTGCTGTGTGCAGTGAGAAATGTGCTGTGAGCGGTGATATGTGTGCTGTGTGCTGTATGCGGCGTGTGGTGAGCGGTGTGCGGTGAGATGTTTGCTATATAGTGTAGTCGTATATGACGTAGATGATGATAAATCTCTTACCAATAAGCCAGCATGGTTCTCCAGAGTAGTTCAAGCTGTCCAGGTCTATCCTAACGGCGTGTCTGTTGAGCACGTTATCGTGCGAGTACGACCCGCCGGCAGTCGCGTCCACGCTTATAATTGTTAGGTCACTGTCGCAAATCTGTGGGAGGGAAAAAGCAGACTTGTAATGTATTGTATACAGTGTGTAAACAGAGCGGGAATCCGCTGGATGCATGTCGCACGGGACCGGTTAATGTGGCGACACTTGGGGGAGGCCTATGTCCAGCAGAGGACGTCTTTCGGCTGAAATGATGATGATGATGTAAACAGACTCTTCCAGAAGCCGTCAACCAAGCATTCTGTACATCAAACTGAGTAACTCGGAGCAAAAAAAATTGCTAGGAAACTACTTTTTTTTGGGGTGAAAAATCACATTTTACGGTAAAACTCAATTAAACGCATTCCAAACATTGTGCATGGATGCATTAAAAGCCTATACTAGGTACCTCAGATTAGCAACTCTATTTGTGGTGGTTCAAACTTCGTTTGTAATACTGTTAGAATAAAGTTCTAATCAGCTTGCACTACAAAGCGGTTGTTACGTCAGTCACTGCGGCCGAATAGTGCGAAATGAGTGGTTTTTATTCTTTATAAAAACAAATTTTCGTCTTTTGGAAAAAGTAAAAAACATAAGACCTTCTTTATAGTTATTTCAGTTAGTATCTATGCAAAGTTTCATGATCTAATTTGAAGTACTTTTTGAATACCAGCGGTTTATTGTTCGATTTGGAGGTAACTTTGGGATTTTTAACCGACTTCCAAAAAGGAGGAGGTTCTCAATTCGATCGGTATTTTTTTTTTTTTTTTTTATGTATGTACACCGATTACGCTGAGATTTATGATCCGATTTACGTGATTTTTTTTTAGTTTGAAGATCTGATGCTGGTCTTCGGAGATATACAATGGAACTCTTCAAAACTAGACGGTAAATCGGTCGTGATTTTTGCAATCGCTTGGATGTTTATTGTTTATACAACATCATGACGTAACATCACGCCTGTATGCTCTGAGGGGTACGCAGATGTGTACAATACACGTAAATTTCGACAGTTTAGATACACACATCAACACGGTCTAGGGATATTTCATACTCAATTAAATAACTCGAAAAGTACTGGCCGCATTGGAATCTTTTATACACTGATTTGTTTGTAATTTATCTCAGACTAATTCCAAATTCAAATTTTTGAAAATTCTTTTGTTTCGGTGGCATAAAAATGTCTTGATGTATAGGAGAGGGAATTTTCATTTGTGCGAAATTTAGAAAACAATACGAATTACGTTTAGTTACAGTTTTTTTTTTCATTTTTAAACGAAAGATAAAGTTAAAATTGAGGTATTGTAGCCATGCAACGCCGACATTTGACGAGGGCGGAGATGTTACGAGCTGTGGGAATGCTGGAAGCTGGATCTGTTCAGCGTGATGTTGCTGAGGCCATAGGGACCCATCAAAATGTAATTTCAAGATTGTGGACACGCTATCGTGCCACAGGTGAAGTAGCGGAGAGGCACCGGGGGCCAAGTCGCATCACTACACCCAGACAAGACCGATTTATGCAAATTACTGCGCGAGCACAACCAAATGCAACGGCGACTCAATTGGTCCAAAGGCTGCGAGTGGAACACCAAGTGCTTGTGAGTGTCCAAACTGTAAGAAGGCGACTGCATGAAAGTAATCTACGCTCTCGTAGACCACTCCGGGTCCCACCTTTACGGAGAGGCAATCGTGGACGACGATTAGAATGGGTTCGGAACCACGTGGACTGGGGCCGTGACCAATGGTCCAATGTGCTGTTCACGGATGAATCCAGGTTCGGCTTCCATCCAGATTCACGAAGGACGCGTGTTTGGCGAGTTCCTGGACGATGGAGCCGTCTCCAGAACCCTCAGGAAGTTCACCCATACCAAGGAGGAACAATTATGGTTTGGGCAGGAATTCGTCTTGGAGGACGGACGGATCTCGTTCGGGTGCGGGCAATATGACGGCAGAACGATACGTCCAACAGGTGCTGGGGCCCGTAATCTTGCCCCACAGAACACAAATGGGGCAAGATTTCCTGCTCATGCACGACAATGCCCGGGCACACACGGAGAGAACGGTAGCAGCTTGGTTACATACACATAATGTTAGGGCCTTAGACTGGCCTGCTCAATCGCCAGATCTAAATCCCATTGAGCATGCGTGGGATATGCTGCAAAGAAGAGCTCTGAAGGAAGTTCTTGAAAATCTGGCTACAGAAGATCAACTTTTTGCGCACCTCAGAAGGACATGGGACAATATTCCGCAGCAAGACATTGACAACCTTGTTGTGAGCATGCCGAATCGTTGCCGATGTGTTATGAACATCATGGGCGCTTTCTCAGACTACTAACTTCAAGTTTATAAACACAAATTAAATGATTTTTCTATTTTTTCAGTTTTTACTCACAAATTAAAAGTTCATTCATATACGGTTTCCGTCTATGCTTCCATTTTTTTTTCCATAAAATCCTGAAATTGTAATCTATACCTTAACCATTATTAAAAAATGGTAGAATATTAAATAACGTATCTTTTAAATATATACATGTCATATAAATAATTAACACATTGATAGTAATTCGCTTTTTTAAAAATATCCCTAGACCGTGTTGATGTGTGTATATTATGTTAAGTTCCATTTACTGGGGATAAGCCTATTACCATGACATGTATTGTTAACAATGTTAAATAAATGCATAGCGTATATTTGTATAGGCTATTACGACTAAAAATGGAAAAATAAAAAAACTTTTTGCAAAAAAAATAAAACCGACTTCAAAACACAAAAAAGTGAAAAATAACTTTAGCTTCAGAAGTCGGTGACAAAAAAAAAACTAAATGAATCAAAAAAGGTCACCGACTTCTGAAGCTAAAGTTATTTTTCACTTTTTTGTGTTTTGAAGTCGGTTTTATTTTTTTCTATCAAGAAAATTTTATGAAATCGTGTTTTCGCCAAACATAAGACCTAACATTAATACTAACTAAACCATAACTTAACTTTACCATATATTTATTTCACAATTAATGCTGCAGTATTTTAGGCGTAACGGAGGATCATGCTAAGTCATTTGAGGTAGTATAGGCCCTTAAGTAGTAAACGGTCATGGAGGTATTTAAAGTTAAATTATAACATTAAAAACCTGTTTAAAAAAAAAAAACTTGTGAATTATTTGGAATTTTGACCCCCCAATATCTCCGTAACTAGAAGGTTCCCAGGTACGGTCTAGAACAAAAAAATGCAAGCATCGCAGTGACGAGGAAAACAATAAGTGCTTTTCGGCTTCGTTCTGTCTATTTACACCCTTTATCTGACTGCTGACATGTTCCACGTCCAAACGCGTATTTTTTTATTTATTTATGGCACTCTTTTACGCAAATTTTTGATTTTTACTTCCTGGATCAAATTATTTCGGTCGGCGTACACGAGTCGATAATAATAGCGATCTCCGGATGATTGTCGATTGATACTGACGAAAATTAGAAACGAGACTGACATGAGACTGAGGAGCGACCTGAATTGACGCAGAATTATGGTACTACAATTTTATTTATTGTAATTTTGTCTTATTATATTGACAAACGAAAACTAATGAAACTTATTCATTGTAGATTGAAGTTTTATATCATATTAATTTATTTGATAAAATTTAGTTTATTTGGAATATAATGGACGCGGAATCAAGACATTTATGGCTTAAATTACGCTTTCTTTACGATTTTTTCCGTGAAAATTCAAGGAATTTAAAGAAATTCTAAAACTCCAATAAACAAGTAAAACATTCAGCTTATTTTTCAGTAATTTTAGCTTTTATAAGAATTACATGTAACAATGTGAATTTGAGCGTCAAAGTTCCATCGCCGACGGTTTTTCTTGCAAACTGAGTTCGTAAAATATTTATAGTAAATTACACGAAAAGAAAAATGAAAATGTGTAACTCCAACTTACAAGAAAGAGAATGGCACTATTGTTATTCATAAGCAAATAATTAATAGTAGATTTTACAACAAGTGCACAAAACGAGCCATTTTTATCCGAGATTTTTATAGTTATGTCGAGGATAAAAATGGTTTTGTGGACGAGTTATAAACTCTGCTTTTTACTTCGATTGCGAGGAAATAAAACAGTAGTATAAATTGAACAAATTAATAAACACGCAAAAACAAGAGCTGTTTCCCGCCGCTTTCTTTTTTTGAAATCTTACGACATTGATATTAGACTTGGGCTGCAGACTAAATATTAAATTAATTAAATAACCTACCGTGGGTACTTGAATTTAATTTTTTATGTCTTTTATGTCTTAAAAAACACATAAGGCAAATAAATTAAAGTAAATATTATAAAATAACAAATTCTATCTATGAACTTCTTATTGCGTTTGGCTGTATGGCTCATTTTCTTTGCCTTAATATAGATACATTTATGAGTAGATACATTAATGCCCTTGTGCACAAAATTCGATTTTATGCAGCCTTTAACCAGCACAAACAAGCACTTTCAGAGCATGAGAAGTGAAAAATATCTAACTGATGCTGAAAATTACTGCGTCAAAAATCAGGAATTTGCGTAAAAAATGTAATAGGACTCTTAACAATATAACTTAAAATCTAGAGTGAATTTGTCACTTACAGGTGTGCACAGCACTTACATTTATAAATTTCAAGTATTATAATATTACAAATAAAAACAGAACTACATGAAAAACATATTTTGCTTGAGGTTGTGGATTGTTTAATTACAAAAGAATTTCCATGTAACATAACATCACGCCTGTAATCCCCGAAGGGTTAGGCAGAGGTGTACCTAACAGTACTCCCACAGTTCGCCAATTATGTTTAAGTCCCATGTAATAGGGGGCGAGCCTATTGCCATCAACTGGGCACAAATCCAGTCTCTGGTTGCTACTGAGTAAATGCTGCTACTAACTAAATTCCTGATGGAAAAACCCAACAACACCTTGCCTGACCCGGGAAGCGAACCCAGGACCTCGTGCTCAGCAGTCGCGTTTGGGACTAATTTGATCAACGAGGCAGTGGGTTGTGGAAATTAATCATTAAATTATATATAAAAAAAAAAACAATATATTAGGCTATATATTTTACTGAGTCCAATACACGATTTATTATTATTAAGATAAATCTACTTAACAAAACAATGTTTTTTCAAGCAAGTTTGAAAAAAGTGGCCTTTTCATACTGCACTGTTGTTTTACCAGACTTTGATGGATCAGCAGCCTTATGGAAACAAGGATATTGAATTTAACTAACATCTGATAATCAACTGAAAATTTGAATTTATACCAAAATTATCTGGAGCCCTCGGTTTCACACCTGTGGAAATTATCCCACAGAAACATTCTATAGGAATACAGAGTATCCCTTGTCCTAACCCAGGTTATGGTCGTCTATCCTTGT
The DNA here is from genome assembly GCA_905147715.2 of Xestia xanthographa. Classification (NCBI taxonomy): domain Eukaryota; kingdom Metazoa; phylum Arthropoda; class Insecta; order Lepidoptera; family Noctuidae; genus Xestia; species Xestia xanthographa. The sequence goes on along the minus strand of LR990661.1, from coordinate 3,025,341 downwards.
GCCAAATTACATTGAAATCAGTCTAGCCGTTACAGTCATGGAAAGGTAGCAGATAGACAAGAATAGGCTTGTCAACTAAAAACATCTAATTAGTCCTTCATTTATATTATAAAAAATATTTGACCCGTATTGTTTCTTTTGTTACGTAAACCAAAATTGACGAAGATACGACGCTTTTAAAATTTTCAATAGTTCACGCCGTGGTATAATTTTTAGTGCGTTATGAGCCCCCACTCCCGAGTTTTGATGCGTTTTATCTTTGCCAATTTTCATTGATTTACAAAAACAAAAAAAATACGTGTCTATTATTTTCCAATGCTTGATTTAGATTTGCAATTTATTGATGCTGGAAACTAGCCTATTACTTTCGCATTTATTATTATGAGCATGGATGGATACTCACAATCTGCACCTTCTTGGAATGGTAAGACTTGTTGAAGTGGCTCTTCTGGTCATCATCAGGCCGCGCCATCGGAACGTGCGTGCAGTCCACACATCCCACCACATTGGGAATGCCATACTTCATGTAGAATCTAGAAGAGGTTAATTTTTGATAAATTTTACATAACGAGAATCATCAAATGACTCCTCCCGTTCTGGGCGGAGCAGGAGGGAGTGTCAGACTTTTACTGACTAAAATCCATTCATGTTTATCGCCCTTTGTCTTAGGTAGTCTGTTTTTTTAACAAACGAGTACCGATTTGTTTTTTATTTCTACTGTTCCACGTTATCAACATACCCATACACTATAGTTACATGTACCAATTGTAACAATTTCAAAATAAGAACAAAGGCGTTGGCCCCACCCCGACCAATGACCCATCTCACTATATCAATATCGGATATGTGCGAGAGACATACTCAGTACTCGTTTGTGAAAAAAAAAACAGACTATAGACAGCAATCCATAGACCTCTGCTTTATTTTCCCACAGAGAAGAAAGAAGTATGATAATTGAAGAAAGAAGTATGAGTGGTTTATATTCAAATGCACTTTGGCATCTCCTTTAGCCATTGGCATACTCCAATGACAATGGACCATGAATAAACAGAATTTTATTAAGTACCATGGTGTGCGGTGCGTGATTTTTGCAAAAAAAAAAACCGTGGAAGTAAATGGTCTGTGCAAGTGTTTTGTCTACGTCTTTATGTTTAAAATTTCCTGGATAAAAGGGTCATATAAAATATTATTATTATATCAGAATAAACATTCAAACAAACTTTATCCTGACATGAAGTATGATTTTTAATACAAAATTAATGACCAAGGCTAGTTACAAAACTCATTTCCTCGTCTTCAGAACATTACTTTAATGCACTGTTGCATGTTTGGTTATTATTCCTTAACTATTTTAAGTGTAACTTTAGTCCAATTAAGGTTTAAAATACAAAAACTGGCTCAAGATTTGAGCTTCTACAATCCCTCATTTATTTAATAATCATCTTCATTCAGTTACCTAGCTTTAATAATATCCCTTTCCTGTCTTAAATGTGGGAAGTGAATGTATTTCTTGACTATTGCAGGATGGTTCATAGCCTCTGAGACCTGCATCACTGCTGTTGACACAAAGTACTGCGTGATGCTAGGGTCGTTTTTACCTATTATAGACTTCTGAAACTTTCCTGTAGCGTAAAATGAGAGAGCTGCCATTACCTGCAAAATAAATAAAAAAGTTTAGTTGGGTATATTGTATTTTGTATAACGGGCTGGTGTCCGCAACTCCACGCCAAAGCGCGTATTTTGCGTATAGAATATAATCCACCACGCAGGCCCAGTGCGGATTGGTAGATATCATGTCTTCGAATTTTTGGTTCTAGGACATGCCGGTTTCCTCATGATGTTTTCCTTCACCGTTTTGAGAGCAGTGGTGATGAAATAAATTACACAAAGTAATTGCGCCTGTCTGGGTTCGAACCCACGACTTACTGTTCGTAAGTCGGGGTCGCCACCACTGGGCCACTGCTGCTCTCGAATTTAGTTTTAGTTGGGTATGCGACGCTTTTGAAATGTGGGTTTGCAGACGGATTCTGCGAATTCCATGGACTGCACGCTGGACCAACTTGTCCATTCTTAAGGAGGTTATTTGAAACCACAAGACTACCCGCTGTTTGCTTCCAGCGAATTCTTAAGTATTTTCGACATGTCACTTGTAGAAACCCTGACAGCCTTGAGAAGCTTATGGCAGTTGGCCAAGTAGACGGGAAAAGTCCATGCGGGCGCTCACTGGCCTATCAATAGCCGAAGCTTTTAAGACCGCTGAGGACAGACAAATGTGGAAGAGCATAGTGCACTGAGTGATGAATACCTCAGACACAGGCTAGACACAACCTTCAACAATGAAGATAATGACTTAGAAGAAGTTGGGTATTAGCAGTCTTCCCAAGGAGTATTGTTTACCCAGTTTGTGGGTTGTAGAGGTCAGCTAGGCAGTTGATCCATCTAAAGTATTAAGATGAAGCACCAAGGTAGCCCGTGAAATTCAAATTGGCATTATGAAATAAGTTTTTCGCAATTTGCAAGTCAGTGTGAAGTTGATGAAAATATGATTTGTGTCCATATCACCTATGTAGTTACAGACTTATAATCATTAGAATCATCAATACAAACCCTTTTTTTTTCGGATGGGAAATCATCAAATAACTCCTCCCGCTCTGGGCGGAGCAGGAGGGAGTGTCAGACTTTTACTGACTAAAACCCATCCATGTTCCTTCATCGCCCTTTGTGTTCCGGGGCCACGGTATCTCTTTCGAACAGTCCCGCAACCCCGGATCAATACAACCCCTTATGTTCATTTAATCCCATTCAATAACTGTTTCATGAAAAAGTCACTCTGAGGTTAAATGAACAGCTAGTTTCTGCTCTAATGGAACCAAGTATTTGCTTTACATAAATGATATCCAGAACTGTTATTGTGAATATTGATGCTGATTTTAAGAATGTTCTAATAATAGGTAAATAAGAGATAGCAGCTATTTACTTGCTCTGGGAATCATTCACTTAATGAAAACTAAGTTTTACATAACAAAACATGCAAGTTTAAGACCTTTGTTGATCCTAGCAAACACTATTAGAACTATAATTTATTAGCACTAAATAAACTATGATTTTCTGCTACTATCTGAAATTACTTATTAATTATTTAACTCTCATTGAACATTGCTGGCTTCGTGACTTAAACCACCCACGGCAGGCTCTAACATGTCATTATATTGCGGCATACTTTCTAGATCGACAACAATGCACTTACTTTACTTTCAACAGAAAATTCAATAGACTTTATGGAATCAGGCATCACAGGTTTCAGTTCTTCGCACAAGTTTCGCGCCAAATCCTTAGACAGTCTATAAGTTTCTATAAACGAAGGCTCATTCAAATCAAAAGGATCGAGTTCAGTAGGCTTGAGAACTCTTTTCTCCGGGCTCCTTGGTTTTTCTATAGGCCGAGGTGGTTGCTCTGGTTTCTGAGTATGTGACGAATCCCATTTTAGTAACTCGAAAATCTCAGGTTCTTCATCCACTACCGATATGTAGCCTTCCTCCGGTGGTTTTTCAGCCATTTTTACTGTGTATAAAGTTTATTTTGAAATAAAATAAACGCAGCTTGGATTTTTGTTTGTCAAGCGAGTTTTGACGTAAGTTATTAATGTTGCCAGTAAGATAAAATAACTATTTATACTCGTGTATGATATTGTTACAAGTTACAAAAATTAATTAAACGGAATACTGTTTGATTGAAACCTTGTTTCGGAGTTTAAAAAAATATCCTTTTGTTACAAGTTTTTCTTTTAATTTAAAAGCTTGATCGGGAGCGTCCGGCAGAGTAGAATAGAACCAACCCATTACACTCACGGGTGTCGTATAAGGCGACTAATGTCTGAGGCAGAACACCTTGCGCCTCCGTAGACCAGAGAATGGGCAGCAGCGTTTTCTGTTAGTCTTTCATCACTGCGATCTCCAATCCGCCTGCCAAGCGTGGAGATTACGGCATATTCCTCCTATCATGGGAGAGGCTTATGTCCAGCAGTGGACGTTATGGGCTGATGTTGTTGTTGTTGTTGTTGATCGGGAGCGTTACAGCACTTAGATAAAAAAAAGAATCAACAGGCTATCAAGTTAGGCCAATGAACCTTTACTTTCTAAGCAAGTAGGTTTCAGGGTAATCTCTCCCAGTCAAATGTTACAACATATGGAGCCACAAATCTGGCACTCTTTTATGGAACGGTGACGTCACTCGTCCGGCGCCAGTTCGTCGGGACTGCAGACATTGTTAACCGTGTTTTATATAGGATATAAATATAAACCTACCGTAGTACCTATCTATCCATTCGTAAAGGAAATGCTATGGCCCATTAACCAAAGTGTCGCGGTCATTTTGACTGTGGAAATTCCATGTAGGTATTATCATGAATAGTACCTAAGTAGAGTACCGTTTAGGTGTTAGATGAATATTTTTCTTCCCGAAGGAGTAGGCAGAAATAAAGGTATACCCATTATTCGCCTTTTTGTTTCGCTTAAATTCATGTCCGATGGGCTTTTGCTACTATTCTTCCTAGTGTCGATAGTATCTAGTACCAGTACCTACCTACTTAGTCTAAACTGATTCAGCCCATGGTGACCAGTTTGTCGCTTTCAATAGCGTCCATCAGTTCCTGTAATGTTTGGTGCTCCCGGCGTATTGTAACTTTCTATTGAATGCTACATAGTGCGATTATTCATCAGTCAGACAGACATATCCAGTCTCCGGTCACTGTCCGACATAATGCTGTGTTTTTCACAACACTTTTCCACTGCGTCTATGAAGCAATACATTGGCCATTCCCTACCAAACTTTGTCGGCTTGTTTAGAACAGTTTATTTAACAAGAAGGACCACCAACAGGGCCGTCAAGGGTCAGTTTGATCGACGCAATTAGTAGGGCCTGTGGACTATTTCATTTATCAAGATAAATGAGTAATTAATCCCTGTCAAAAATAGCTTATCAGCCAAAATATTAATTGTCATGGCACCGCAGGGCTCGACTTGTTCCCATGCTTATGTGTTAATTGTGTGAGCAGACGAGCGTAATTAGTTCGTATCGCAATAGTCCTATTTTACGATCTGACCCACTATTCAGCGTTAGCAGTAGGCCATATCTTCATGACGACTTACGAACTAAGCACCTAATAGCTTCAGAATGGATTAAGGAGGTCATAATCTAGATCTCTAAGATGCCAAGGCAAACCTTATAGACACCTACATTGTGGAACGCAAATACTCGTAGATGCATTATGGAACTAGTACGTCCTAGATAGAACGAAAAATTCGAAAACATGTGACTATGAATGTTTGGACCTGCGTGGTGGAATACGACCCACTCCCTCTCACAGAGACGAGGCTTGTGTCCCCAGTAGTGGATCATCATCCATCATCATCATCATTTCAGCCGAAAGACGTCCGCTGCTGGACATAGGCCTCCCCCAAGTGTCGCCACATTGACTGGTCCCGTGCGACTCGCATCTAGCGGATTCCCGCAACCTTCCCCAGGTTATCGGTCGGTTTAGGCTTTCCAACGAAACGTCTTCCTGTTCGCGGTGTAATGTTATAGGCGTAGATACCTTACACAAGTATTTGATAACATACCCTGCATGAACATAGTTAGGTACCTAGGTTAAGGAAGATAATAGTATTATGTAGGTTGTAGGACATACAAAAACGGAGTCGGCTAATTTGCTAATTTGGTTTAAATTATTTGCCAAGGTATTTCCATGCCATGCCAATAAATAAATAAATAAATTAACCTTTATATTCAGACTACAGTCCATAACTTTGTTAGTTGTTAGTAACAATAGTGCTTATGTAATTAGGTTAGTATTGTTAGTGTTTACAACTTAATTATTTATTTAGCAATCATCTTCAAAATGCTGTTGTTGCCTACCTTGCAATGAAGGAAAGGAAAACTAAAGGATTTATATTATCAGCACCATTATTCAGATTAATGTCGCACCGTAGCAAATAGGAAAATGTGTGCCTACCCAAAACAAAAATAAATAATGTCCCTAAATCCCCTACTTAGGGACCCATTATTTATTTTTGTTCGCTTGGAAGGACTCATGAAAACGGAAAAACAACTTCCGAACTCGTAAGTAAGCATAAGTTGTTTGTTTGCTTGAAAATCCTCTTAGTCGCCTTCGTCATCTTTAAGGTGTAAACGGACTTTTTACGAAGCCGGGCCGTCATACAAGCATTCTTTCTGTACATCAAAATTCAAAGTAATTACTTAACTACGCAAAAAATATTGCTAGCGCGTATGTTTTTTGGGGTGAAAAATCAAATGTATGGTTGACGAAATGGGATGTATGAAGATTAAAATAGTTTATTTGAATAGGAATAAGACTGTAGGGTAAAATTAATTCCTAAATTAAAACGCGATTAAATTTTCGATGCTCGGGTCAGCAACTCAGCACCGTGAGTCAAAATTACAGCAGTGCATATTAATTTTTAATTTTAAACATTTATGTAGTCATTTTAGGTGTTGCTGCTGTTCTTCAATCGGTCTCTCATTACTGAGGATCGTGGTCACTGGACCCCTTTAAACGGATAATCTGCCTCCGCATCGACTCCGGTCTGAATTTGCCATCACCACCTGCTGAAATTCGCTCGAGGACATAGCCTCTTTTACTTGGTCGGACCATCGTGTTAGCGACCGGCCTCGTGCTCTTAAAGCCTTCGGTATTGCCAACACGACCAGCTTTTCAAGACTCTTCATTCAGATTCATTCAGTCAGATCTCTTCTTCGCATTATGTGGCCTAAATAGCTCAAGATACGCTGTAGGCAAACTGTAGACAATCGGGTCTTGATATCGAGTTGGGAAAGGATAGACACATCAATTGTGCGTTTGGCTGTCCATAGAATTCGGTACATTCGCCTCTAGCACACTTTTTCATTTGTTTCGCACGTCTTTTGTTTAGTTGTAGAAATGGGAAAGTTACGAAATGGGCCGGAGCCCACGTTTCGAATGCGTCTATCCTGTCTTTCTCTTGCTCGGATTGTCCACGTCACAACTCCAGAGGAAAATCGGGAAAACTAGTGCTCTGATCAATCGGCCTTGGTTTTAGAGCGGCCCCTATTTTTCCAGATTTTCTGGAGGCGTGTCATAGCATCTTTAGCCTTGGATATCCGCCGTTTTATTTCTAGCACGCAAAGGTGTCGCGTTAGTGATACTAAAAATGGGTTTTAGGCTCCAAATTCCATTTCTACATTAGACTGACCCTTCAATGATCTAGAATTCGTTAAAAGCCAGGTCATTGCATACAGCTTTGTTTTTTTTTTTTTAATAATGGAATCTCTCATATCTACATAGAAGGTTGTCGTCTGGTAAACCGTAATTTTGATGGAATCGTTTTCACAAAATTGATATAATGTTCATGAGTGTCTGTTGACTTTTTCAACAAAATTAGAAGTTTTGAAAGTTTTTGAAGATTCATTGGGTTTTGAAATAATAGCCGTTTTTATTTTATTGGAAATTCTGCGAAAACAACCTCGTATCAATTTCACAAATGGCATAGAAGTATAGAATAATAATTTGTTTTCACTTGTCAGAAAACTTTCATCTGAGTGTTTACTAATTCTTTTTCATACGATAGCTTTCGAGGCTTTGGCCCCCTTTTTAGCTTTTTTGTAACATATTGTCCAATATTGTTCCTAATTACAAACTATTAAATAAAAACTATCTAATAAGCCCACATTCGAACGGGACAAACAATAAGAAATCATACGGGATTCGAACCGCGAATCCATGCAAGAGACTTAATCACTGATCCACTGCGCACAACAATTGACTAACGCATTTTTTGTTTAACAATTTAGAAACAACAACATCTGGTGGGGATTGCTTTTTTTTCCAAAAATCCCCACTAGCCTGAGATTATTTAACTAGTGGAGAATTGGGGATTTCTGGAAAAAAGTAACGATCCCCACTGGTAGGGATTTGTCGATGGGGATTTCTGGAATAATCCATCGATTTTCCGTTGACTGATTGAATGTCTGGTTGTTGATACATAACAACAATAACATGGGCATGTATTGTTCTAATAACTTGATTCTTCATTATCTATAGTTATTGGCTAGAAGTAAATTTTCGTGCATGATGCAGCCACTATCTCAAAAACAACAGAAAATGGGTACCTAAGTTATATCCTTAATTGCTACCTGCAGATCCTTTCAGAAGAACCCAATCCATGACTAACTTTCTCATTTCATCAACTGCCTGGACTTTTACAATAAACTTCCGAGTCAAATTCAAGCACTAAGCCTAAATAAATTCAAATCGTTTATAAAACGGAAGCTGTGCCTGAAAGCCTACTATCATGTTAATCACTATCTCGAAGATAAAAAGGCTTGGGATTAAGCTGCTCCAATGAAATTTGCTCTGTGAATGTCGAAGTTTCGGACTTCGCTTGTTTATTATTATTCCTTTCTTTTCCTTATTTATACACTCTGACATTTAATGTTTTGACATGTATTTTATTATTTTATAAACACTCTGACATTTGATGTTTTGACATGTGTTTTATTATTTTTTACTTTTTTTTTATTTTTTTCTTTTTTTGACATTTTCTGATTTGACATGAATACTTATTTTATTAAGTATTTTACTTTTTTTTTATAATCATTGTGACATTTAATGATTTTTGTGATTTTTATTTACATTATTTTTTAATAGAACTTGTTATTAATTTTATATGATTCTTGTCAATGTGGGGACCATGTGGGTCCATTTTTATTTTTTGTTTATTTTTTCCCACAACTGTCTGGCAGATTGAGTACTCTAAGCGACCTACCCAAATGTCCTTTCTTTGGTATTGTTCGTCGTTTCGTTGAGCTCCTTGAGTTATAAGTCGAGCTACACGTTAACTGACAAATGCTTGCACTGACTCCGACAGGTCCACTCAAATCTGTGTGGTTCTTTCTTCAAAAGACCATCTCAGAGACTAATCTGCATGGTCCTCATGTGAACTGAGCAAGATTATGTCTGGACTTCAAAAGAGACTATGACCTCTCAGTTTGTTTCGGCTGTTTCTTCTCAGAGTAGTCAGATACGAAACACCGGGCCCATCTAGTTTAAACAAACACTTTTACACGCCATTTTTTAAAACTAGATGGTTTTAAAAAATGGCGTGTAAAAGTGTTTGTAAAAACCTACTTGCAAAATAAACATCATGTAACATTTAGTTTTATTTTTTTTTACTTCCAGCCTAACCAGATGCTGAACACCATTATGTTTCAGTCACCTTTACTTCATTACGTGGAGCAATTGCCTATCCGACCTCGAAAACTCAGTAACACGATTAAACGAACCTCCGTGACAAGACTGGTTGTCAGACTTTCAGGCATGTGTTTTCCTAGTATATCATCCTTTAAGATGACATTCAAAAGAGCGATGGCAAAACCTCAACAGATCTGAGATGACCCACCAGTTAAGCCCAGTTTCCACCGCAAGCGGAGCGGAAAAATTAGCTCGCTCTGCTCATTCTTGTTTAAGGGCTAAATATCCCTCAAATGACTTAGCATGATCCTCCGTTACGCCTATAATATTGCAGCATTAATTTTGAAATAAATATATGGTAAAGTTGAGGATTAATGCTAAGTCCTATGTGTGGCGAAAACACGATTCCATAAACTTTTCTCGATAGAAAAAAATCCAAAGTTACCTCCAAATCGAACAATAAACCGCTGCTATTCAAAAAGTACTTCAAATTAGATCATGAAACTGCATACTAACTGAACTAACTATAAAGCGGGTCATAAGTGTTTGATCTTTTGTAAATCGCAAAAACCACTCATCTCGAACTATTCGGGTGCAGTGACTGTCGTAACAACCGTTTTGTAACCGCGTTGAGTTGCTAATTTTAGGGTAAGATGGGCCTTAATTTGTCGTTTGCAGATCATCACGACTAAACTCTTTCTTGGTGGAAACGCAAACCTATTTCATGAAAACGAAGTCCGCCTCGCTCAGCCATTTCCAGCTCATTACTCTTTCGCGGTGGAATTCGTGCTTTATGAATCATTAAGGTCACATGTATTTGTAATTTGCATAAAAATACATTGTGTATGACAGTCACATTCATGAATGATCTTCTGAAATTTTTTACAGTTAGGTACGCCTTCGGGAGCCGTCACGCTAGCGATCCATGCGTGAAGGCTAATGGTGATAGCCATATGGTTTACATAACGTACATAAGTAAATAGATCATAATGGTCGACCGTGTACCTTATTACATTACCACCATAAGGTTGAATATCACTTGACAGAACGACAAGAAGGCCTCTAGACTCTAGAGTGGTAATCGCTTATGAAGCGTTTCGTATTTCATCGACGACTCTCAACTTGGATGGACATAGGCTTTTCAGTAGCATATATATACAAGGTGTAAATGGACCGTTTACGAAGCTGTCAACCAAGCAGTCTGTACATTATAATTATTATGTAACTCTACCCATAAACGCCTTTTTTTGTGGTGAAAACACGGATTCTGGAAGGAGTTAGGACTCAATGTAACGCACTTAAAACATTGTCAAACATTGCATTGTGATGGATGCATTTAACACCCCCTGTGTCAATGTCCTAATAGATGTATTCAAGTCAAGTCATAACTTGCTATGTATTTTTTTCAATATGAAAAAGTTGGAGCGTTGACCTCCAGTATCTCCGTAACTAGAACATTCCCAGTTATAGTCGAGAAAAAAAAAGCAATGTCGGGAAGAAAATTAGTGCCTTTTGGCTTCGTTCGTGGCTTATACGTCATTCCAATACATTTTTGACTATTCCATCAAGTCTACCGCTGAAATCACCTCAAGTTATTTAGACAATCATCTGGTCCATAATTCCTAAGTGATGGTAAGTTTCAATGTTAACCCTATACAGTACCTACATACTATATCAGTTTGTTTGTTGTCAAAGAGGTAATGCTATTTCGAGGTTCACAACACCTATTCTTTGAAAAACCTCATGGTCTATCGACTCTATCACACGTGTGCTCATTCATTCACCCAAACTATCACTGAAATGCTTTTCTTTGAAAGTTATGAATTAAACCGGCGATTATGTCATTGGCCAGTAGCAATAAGCGTGTTTAATTGTCTAATTTGGCTGTAATATAAAAAATATCGTAAGTTAAACATAGCTATCTCGTTTTGAGTAATTCTCAACTTCTCATTCATGATATCAAAGCCGTCGCGTCAGTCTCGCGTTGACCGTGCTATCGGCATGACGTATCCCTTTTAGATAGGTTTTGTTTATAATTATTTTACAAACTACATACTACAATAAAGTTAATATTAGTAATAGTGTAAATAGTGATTATTATGTGTGAAGTTATTGGATTTTAACTCTTCTTAGTGAAAAAACAGTAAGTTGTCAACTCTTTTTTATTTTTTAATTTATGGTTAGGTGCCGGCTGCTATCAGAAAGGTGAATGAAATTTGGTAGACATGTGCTTTATTTAGTTTTAGGGTTCTCTCTCAAGTCGTGAAGACTGTTTAAAACATAAAACACAGACGGAATCTCTCTCTATCGTGTGGTTTAGTGCCTCTAACCGTGTCCTCTGAAGTCAGAATTTAGAAACATGACAACTACAATACATCTTCAGCTGTAGAAACGTGGGAGGTTTCACTAACTGTTCGTATTTATAAAACAGTTATTTGATAGGCAATAAAACTGTCTGGCTCAATAAAAGCCCTAGACTCTACTAAGTCATTGTTTAATTAACATTAAAGATATTTGAATACTACCACTCCATTGTGTGTTAATGATACATTATTCGTAGGTGTGCCATTCGCACTTGGCCGGTTTTTTTTTATCTGTTTAAGTATTATTATAATTCTACGAACGGCGTTATGACACATTTTTATCAAATTTTATTTTTACTTACCATGTAGAGCGGCAGAATAAAAATAAATGTTTTAACAACTGCTTATCACATTGTAATGTAACCATGTCAATAAGTAGGCCAAAATTAGCGTTGGTTTTTTTCACATAATATCACGCCTGTAATCCCCGAAGGGTTAAGCAGGGGTGCCGTGTATCAATTGATATTTTAGGTGATAGATGTCAGTGGTCACAAAGTTATTTTTGGTGGTCATTATATTTTTCCCCAAAAATAAGTAAGTACTAAGGATAGTTAAGTAGTAAGTATAGTAACCGTTCTGTTTCTGTTTACCCCCATGACAATATATTCATCATCATCATCATTTCAGCCGAAAGACGTCCACTGCTGGACATAGGCCTCCCCCAAGAGGGGGGTTTGCCATAATCGCCACGCTTGGCAGGCGGGTTGGCGATCGCAGTACAGTTCTTACAACAGACACAGAGAACGCTGATGCTGCCCATTCTCTGGTAAGTCCCTTAGTCACCTCTTACGACACCCACGGGAAGATATGGGATGGTGCTATTCTTTATGTCCGACACCATACAGACAATATATTATATCTATTAAAAAAAAACATAAAAAAGTATCACAAACCTTGGTCACACAGCATTTAATCTAGTCATTATCATCATTTCAATTAGACACATCCTATGCGTCAATTGCAAAAGTTAATGAATTTGATGTCCCTGGGTCAAGAACCTAATCATTATCAGGCTATGTATGACGCACGATGTTTGTGCCCAGATGAGATCAATCGGCGTCTAGCGTTGCTATAAATATTATAACCATTGGCTGAGATTCAAGATTTTATATTGTTTTCAGTAAATGAACGAATTAAGATACTAAAGGGTGTAAAACACCTCTTAACGAAGCCGAAAGGCACTTGTTCTCCTCGTCATTGCGATCATTTTTTTTGTTCTACACCATACCTGGGAACCTTCTAGTTACGGAGATATTGGGGGTCAAAGTTCCAACTTTTTGACAAGTTTTTTTTTATACAAGTTATTAATGTAAGATTTTTACTTTAAACACCTCCACGACCTCCGTACTATTCAATCCATCTATCAGCACAAAGTTTTGAGTGCGTTACATTGAGTTCTACCACAAAACATGATTTTTCACTCCAAAAAAAAAAGTCGTTTCCCAGCAATAATTTTTGCGTAAAGTTACTTAGTTTGATGTACAGAATGCTTGGTTGACAGCTTCATGATGAGGTCTTTTACACCCTGTATATCGTAATCTTAGACTGTCGGGTATTCCCGTCTAGGAGTGACTTCTTATTTATTTTTGTATAAGTAATTTCATCAGTTGCCCGATAACTGTCTAGGAGAGACAGTTTTCAAAATGTGTTGAAACAATTTCTCGAATAACTTATGAGTTCATCCATCATCTGCATAGCCTTTTCCCAACTATGTTGGGGTCGGCTTCCAGTCTAACCGGATGAAGCTGAATACCAGTATTTTACATGGAGCGATTGCCTATCTGACCTCCACAACCCAGTTAGTACTGGGTAATACGATACCCCTTGGTGAGACTGGTTGTCAGACTTTTTGGGCCACTGTGACTACCTAACGACTAGAAAGATCTACAAATGACAGCCGGGACCAACGGCTTAACGTGCTTTCTGAGGCACGGAGGAAACTCGGTATGTAATGGGTGGTCACACATCCACAGACCAACCTAGGCAAGCGCGGCTTAACCTAACGATCGACCCGAGCGGCTGTTATTATTTAGCTACGAGCTCCCCCAGAAGAATAACTTATGAGTTAAAGAACAAAAAGACTTACCTCCGAATTCTACACACATCAAAAAAGTTTGCGATCACTTTGAAAAATTGAAATCTTTTTTGTTACGGTAGATTATAATACTTATTATGATTTCTTCTTCTTTTAGTTACATTATTTATTTAATATAGATTTAGAATATAAAACAATAAAACAGTTCAATTGTTTCTAAAGAAAACACTCAACAAAGATTTTTTCTCGATACAGTTCATCATCATCATTTCAGCCGAAAGACGTCCACTGCTGGACATAGGCCTCCCCCAAGTGTCGCCACATTGAACGGTCCCGGTTTATAAATTGTATCAGCTTATAATATGCTAGTGAAGTAGTGACCACAAACTTTTTTTGATGTGTGTATGTATAGAATTCAATAGCTTTGATCTCGCTCTGCGACATGGCTTGAAATAAGGAAACAGGAAACCATAATATGGGTAGGTAATTGAGCAAAATCGGTCAGAGTAAATTAATCCTGGATTTACATAAAGTAGTTAGGCAAGATGTGCCAATATGGTCTCATTGGGGAATTTAACAAATTACAAAAATATGTTCTGTTTATTATTAGATTCACATCATAATTAAAGGTATTTCCATACATATTTACTACCTATGTTTTAGGTGTTCTACTCTTTTTCCTTTGTGCAGAATTAATAAGTGAACAATTACGTATACCTACATATAATAATTAATATTTTTGTTATACACATGTTCATCCTGTACTTAACTAGGTACTTAACTAATACAGGCTGGCGATGTTGTCACCAGCAATCGTCAAGCTTCTAGCTGTCACTTGTTTATCAACTTTCGCTATAAAATTCACACCTGATTCGCAAGAAAAATCTTTTCGTACGTAAATCGAAATCTACTGTTAAAACGGGAATTCGTATTTTTTTTACGAACCCATTTGAATTTTATGACACTCAAATGCGATGAAAAATGGTTTCATATCACGGATAAAATCAGCCCCTTGACGATTGTGGGTGACTCAGTCGCTTCCCTTTAAATGAGAGCTGATTTACGCTTCTGAGTCACAATTTCATAATCAATCCGTTTGCCAAAATTTCGCAAACATGACACGATCGATCGTTTGGATGAACAAACAAACAACAATTTCATGGTGTTAGTAGAGATTGGGGGAGACTCACGTACCTACAATATTTTATACAATCATCACACGTCTTGTCCCCCAAGGGATAGGCAGACAAATTTGTACCAATGTACTTACACACGGTGGAAACTTTGAGCGGGACAAAAATGGACCAAGGGGACTATCCATAACTTTTCGTGAAAATTTGAAATGGGTAGGTACCTATATTTACATTTAGCCAGTTTGGTATGTTTAACCAGGTGCAAATCTTAGCTGCTTAGCCTTTTCCAAACAATGTTGAGGCCGGTGTCCAGTCTGACCGGATGCAGCTGTATACTTACCAATATTTTACATGAAGGGACTGCCATTTTGACCTCCATAACCCAGTTAGTACTGAATAATACGATACCCCTTAGTAAGACTGGTTGTCACCAGTCTGACCGGATGCAGCTGTATACCTACCAATATTTTACATGAAGCGACTGCCATTTTGACCTCCATAACCCAGTTAGTACTGGGTAATACGATACCCCTTAGTAAGACTGGATGTCAGACTTTTGGGCCACTTACTACCTGTAAAGACTGTCAAAGATCTACAAATGACAGCCGGGGCCAACGGCTTAACCTGCTTTCCGAGGCACGGAGGAAAACTCGGATCGCTATTTAACGGGTGGTCGGACCCATCCGCGGACCAACCTAGGCAAGCTGGGCTTAACCTAAAGATCGACCCGAGCGGCTGTTATTATTTAGCAACGAGCGTGATGGAAAGAGCTGTAGTGTGCGTTTCCACCAGAGATGAGCGAAGATGCGTAGCGATGGATGTATGTGAAACTGAGTGAGTTTTTAGATTATACAGCCATTTCAATAATTCATAGATTACAACTTTTTTCATGAAAACATTCATATTTTGTATAATATAGATATAGGTATTCCCTTTAATAAAGTAGGTCCCGGTAAATACATCTATTTTTAATGATAATCAGGCAGACAATTTGGTCAGTTATACCACTTCCCACATAATTACAGTCGAATGTGCTTGGTAGATAATTTTTTGGATGTGTCACTTCCGACAATTCACCCTGGAAATAGTCCATGTTAAAATGTCGGTAGTCTTATTTCCTTAACCATAAATTAATTCTATATGTTGTCTCTGTCAGTACTAACTAAACAATAGGTCATCCACAAAACTTTTTATTTACTTTTTTGAAGTGAAAACTTCTTTAGGCGCGTTGAGCACTTTTTGGGTGAAGGAAAAACATTGAACTCATCGTCACGTAACGTAACGTGCGGTCACGCTTCGTAGCCGTTCGTAGCACTCGTAGCATCCGCTACGGCGTGCGCGGGGCATAACTAGTGCTACGACTGGGGAGGGGCCTGTGTACTTTTTGTTTTCACTTCTATCGGCAGTCCCCAAAGACTGCTCCGATTTTTTTTTCAAACTGAACTGCTCTACTGAAAAGCAGTATTTTTGTAGAACTGACACTGTTAATAGGGACCATCGCAATAATTCGCTTCTTTTTCACAGCATGAACTATTCTAGCTATGTGACGCGTCCTCGCTTATCTCTGGTGGAAACGCTGCCATAGACTCGGTAGAAGCGCCTGGGACCGCTAGACCAACGGCAACGAGACAGAAATAATTCGTTATCTTCTATGTTGCGTCTTCGTGCCGCTGATTTGCGCTGACTTCCGTAAATAAACGTAGGAATTATCAAACGATCTATACAAGTGTAGATTTTAAGATTAAATTGTTACAAATTAACACGAAGGTTAGTACTAGCGTCACTAGTACCGTGTAAAGGTATGTCAGAAGTAGCGGTATCCATGTTGATATTTGAACACAAAATAATGTACTAAAAGTATATTTGTTGATTAATTAAACGTTGATACAAAAAACGCGTTGAAGCGGAAAATTGCGTTCAGATACACGTGAAGTGTGTTAATTACAGTTTTACGATTTTTTAATTTATTTTTTACTCTTGATAACTTTCTTTTATAACAACCTAATGATAAGATTTTATATTTGTAGGTACAGCAATAAAAGAAAAAAAAATAAAAAAATCGGAGCAGTCTCAGAGCACTGGTTATGCCCCGCGCATGCCTATGTGGTGCCGTAGCGGATGCTACGAGTGCTACGAACGGCTACGAAGCGTGACCGCACGTTACGTTATGTGACGATGAGTTCAATGTTTTTCCTTCACCGAAAAAGTGCTCAACGCGCCTAAAGAAGTTTTCACTTCAAAAAACAAATATTTTCAAGTTATTTAAATACTTACCTATACCTACTTTTGTGCATCTAATATTAGACTCAAAAAAGTTCATTATTTAATGAAATGATAACCCTATCTATCGTACTACCTGACCGTATGAAGTTCACGCCAACAAAGTACGACTCACACTTGACCCTGTTTTAGTCAAACTATTTACGTTCTCCCATCATTCATGATAAAAGCAGAATCCATTTTCAAACAACAATGAATTACGACGAAGTTAATCATAACAGTTTCATACCACGGAAAAGTGGTGTAACAGGTACCTACCTACTGTTGTAGATGTAAAGTTAGGGAAAATGATTGTTAACATAATTGACTCTTGATGGAATAACTTAAATATATCGTATTTCAAATTATAACTAAGTACAATGTCGCATGACGTTACATTTGCTAAATCTGGTGGTTCGTTAATAGGCGAGACGACAAAAAAATCTAATTAGTCCGTCAGGTAGATTTCTAAAAAATAGTGGACACGTATTTTTTCTTTTGTTAAATAGATCAAAATTGACGGAGATATGACGCTTTTGAAATTCTCAATACGTCACGCCTAGGTATAATTTTTGGCTAGTTCTGACGTCACGAGCCCCTACTCGGAGTTTTGATGCGTTTTATCTTTGTCAATATTCATTGATTTACAAAAACAAAAAATACGTGTCCATTATTTTCCAATACTCTAACTGACGGACTAAATAGACTTGCAATTTTTTGATACTGTCGTCATGCCTATTGTATGCCCTTTTCTATTAGTCGTTATTTCATTAGACACTCCATTCCTTGCCATATCATCCTTCACAATGTATGAAATCTCTATCATGGCAAATAAACGGACATTTGCTGGGTATTTGCTAAACAATAGATTTCCCCGACCGTACTCCATCGTGCTAAACTGTTTAATAAACTTTACGATTGACCTTCAAACATGTTACGTGGTTGTTGCTCAGATTTAGAATTAGAAGGGAATTATCTGTGGAATTATCTAATTTGTTTTATGGAAGAAACGTGTCCGATCTGTTTGTATCTTTGATTACGGTGGAAGCAAAGAAAGCTTTGCGCAATTTGCAGGTCAGCGATTCGCGGCCGTAACACGTGTATGTATTTACAGAATTATTTCTACATGACCAAACGTAACTAATTTTCTTTCTGTCCCCAATCTGCTGGTTTATGTTTTTTTATTCGCTTGGTCTCAAACCACCTTAACTCAGTCATTCATCACTCACCCATACATCACTTTCACACCACACTCATGCACACGACACACTTATAATTAAGTTATACCTTTACTTTAGTTTTCACTATTGCTCTGGAAATGCATATTTTTTCTGTAGCCTAAGATATCGTACCTATACGTTGCTATTGTATAATACGCCTTACCTCCTATTTATTTTTATTTTTTTGGAAGACGAAGGAGACTAGTCTCCACGACACAGGGAATCCTAGTGTGGAGGCTAGTGATATTTCAATTTGTGTAATGCTGTCTTAAACAATAAAGCTTTTTATTATTATGAAATACTGAAAAATAGTCAGTCAATGAGATTAAAATAAACTTGAAAGCTAACTTGTATTGACGATTTTCTTTTATTTTGTCGCGAATCATCAATGTTCCATACATTTTAATCGAATACATTTTGATTGAATCATGAATGTTTACAAAATGTGACGAATTTACTTCGGGCGAATGTACGGTCGAACTAGTTATTTGGTTTACAGTTTTACCAATACATTACATTGTAAAATGTAAACCAAATAGCTTGTTCGACCGTACAATAACCCATTTTAATCAACATAAAACCTGAAATTCACCTGTAAATTGCAAAAAACTTATTAAAAAAGAATTTCGTTTTCTAAAAATCCTTAGAATAGAGTTATAGACAATATTTAAGAGCTGTGGTGTAACGGCCGCGAGTTTTCTTGCGCTTTATAATAGGTCGTGAATTCAAACCCAGGCAATGTACTTCGTGAAAATCATTACGTCACCAATCACCACCATGGTCAGCTCCGGACTGGCCATACGGGCAAATGCCCAATGGGCCGGATGCCTGATGGGCCGGTGTGGTCGATTGGCGGTCGACAGATTTTTCCTATTTAAAAAAATATCGCAAAACATCGATAAATAACATCCTCTACCGCCAAGTCGAGGACCTAATTCATTTTCTACTTTACTACTTTATTACTTTCTACTTCACTTTACTTTACTATTTTTTTAATACTCTTGGACTCTATCTGTAGTAATGGTACCCCCCTAGAGGCACAGTATTTTTAAAAGTGTTTAATTTTCCTGCGTAATGCCACAGAATTAGTAAGAGTGTAATAAATTGTAGGGTACAGTAGAATCACTGTCAAACTAAAATATTTTTAAGGCCAAAAATCAGCCTCTGAGAACTCGTACCTCGCTATAAACTTTCACATTTTCTTTAAACCAACGCGCGCGGTTCGTCTTTTGAACCCTGCTAAAAAACTTTTAACTCAAGGGTTCCTTTTTTCTGTGTCTAAGTCTAGATTGGTACTCTTAATGGATTGTCGCATGATCGACTGGTATAGACAGAGGCTGAAATGAATTACGAGCTCCTTGCCCCGAGGCCTTAAAAGGCAATTTTGGTTGCAAAAAATGGAGCATGTGGACATTTTGATCTCATATTACATATTAATAATATATGAATTTATTCGAGTCAAGATGTATAAATTTTCGAACATTAATAGGCTGATGATGATGATGAAGAGCTTCAGCTGCAGCTGCAACTGGTAAACTTAACCCTTATAAATCCGTTTTTACTCGTACCTTTCTGTGCCCCCCTGGCTCACAAGCTGGCGACGGACGCCCTTTTTCGAAAGCGTCGCTTCGTCTTTTAGTTTCGAGTCTCTTTTTAATCAAAGTCGCAGCCTAGCATTTCACCCTAACATTATATTCTAGATGTTTTCTTCGGTTGGTTCAAAATTTACATTAATAGTTTATCTTTCTCTGGAGAGTGGAGGGCCGACCGTCTCTAAAATGCCCGGGCCGGTTTCGCGTCCCAGTCCGGCCCTGAGCATGGCCCACTTTTCTTGAGTCTTAACAACTATTGGACAATGGTCTTCATACTTACCTACCTCAGGCCATCCAAATTTTTTTCCTGGACGTCTAAATAATTGACTACCTTTCCGTATGCATTTTCATAATCATGATTAATTATAAACATGGCTTGACTATTCCTCTTTTGGTTGAAAGGCTTTGCTCTATGACTCGTAGCTCTATTGAATCTTCTGATCTTCATTTGGGAATTGCGCGTTGTTTTTACAAAATATCTATAAAAGTGCAAAATTTTACAGCGTGTTTTACATCACTTATTACCGGCTCTTGTTACCGGCTTATTGGCGGAAAATATCATAGTAATTTATCACAGCTACAAAATAAATAACCTTACATATTATTAGAAAAAGATGACCTCATTTTCTAATAATATATACCTAAGGTTATTTATTATGTTTACACTGTATACCTAATTAATAACAAAGTTGAACTTATCGATCAGTATGCATACAGTTACAGTATAGCTTCCATTGTGTTAAGTAATAAAAACTATTAATCATAGTATAACTGTGGCTTTGACTTTATACCTACTATTAATGGTCATGGTACTTAACATAGCATAACATCACGCCTGTAATCCCCGAAGGGTTAAGCAGAGGTGTACCTTATAGTACATCCCAAGATGTAGAACAGCGTACTGGCATAAAAACACGAGTCGAATGGCAATAATATAGGTACCAAAGATTATTAGAGAACTGCGAACCAGCTTATTTCAAAAGCATCTCAGAGCTTGGCTTATAGAAAATTGTTTTTATAGTGTTAAGGAATTTATGAATTTTAGGACAAAGGGAAGAATTGCATGACATGTAAATTAAACTTGACATTTTTATTTTAAGCTATTGACATATTTTGTAATTGAATTTCTTTAGTTAGCATTTGTAAGTTGATTTTTAGAAAATTTGTAATTTAATTATTTTTATTTGATATTTGGAATTTGATACTAAGTATAGACAATTCTTGATTTAGTAATTATTTTATTTTTGACATTGGAATTTAATTGTTTTTTTTTTTAATTAGAATCATTTGTATTGTCACAAAATTTGCATGCCGAATTTACATAGTTGGCGGAATATGAAGAACTATTGTTTATTTGTTATAAAATCTGTAAAATACCATAATTCAGGCAAATAAATAAATCTATCTATCTATATTTCGCCAGATACTCTTTAAGTCGGGGCGAGCCTATTGCCTTCAACCGTGCACAAATCCAGACACCGTGGCTGCTACTGAGAAATTTCACTGGTAATATCATGGTATTATTACAAAAATACCAAATTATCCGGCGTGTGTATGTGTATATTATGACAGAGTGTATCACGAAGACGAAGAAAAAAAGTACCTATACATAAAGTGTAAAGTAAAGGATAGAGTAAAGTATATATAAAGTGTATATTGTATCGCATTTGTCGTGTTCTGCCTTACCCCATGCAAAGAAGGCGTGAGTTTGATCACGCTATTAAAAAAGGGGGAAAATATAATGACCACCAAAAATAACTTTGTGACCACTAACATCTATCACCTAAAATATCAGTTAATCACCAAATTTAGTAAATTGAACACCAAATTTTAATGAGGTGGTTGATTACAAACTAGTTTTGCCTAGGCCAACTTGGGGCACCCCGACACGGATAGATTGGGTTAGAAGGGTATGGCGGGGTATATTCGCTCGCTTTGCTCGCTCATTCGACCCCGCCATACCCTTCGTGGTTATTTCTTTATAAACCTTTAAGGAGTAAGAGCCCGGCGAAGGAGGCTCCGTCGACTGGGTCCCCCTCGACTCGGATGCAAGAGCATAACAGTTCAATTGCTGGTGGTCATAAATACATTTTTGGTTCTAATTTTACGATAAAATGGGAATTAATTTTGGTGTCCATTTATTAATTTTGTCAATCAAAAGTGATTTTTTTGCCGTTACATTTAGCTAAATCTGGTGGTTCCTTAATTGTATGCTTTAAAAAAATGGACATAATATTCTCCATTAGGTACTTACTCATGTAATAAACACGCGCGAGGTCACCAAATGCTCCAAAAAAAAATCTTTCATTTAAATAAAAGTATTTTTTTTTGTTTTGGTTGTACACCTACATAAAAGTTATCAGAACCAAGGTCAGCCAATTTATATAATTGGTTATGTAAGGTATTACATATATACCATACCTACCTAAAGTGTAATTATTATAATTCATCCTCGCGGTCAAACGTGATTATCAACTTTATGTGTTTAAAAATAGCTCGCATGATGGATTTTTATATGCTATCTGACTACCTCTACTTTTATAACAAACGTCTGTATGTATAGGAAGTCTGGTTTGTGTCTCTTTAATCTTGTCTAAACATTTTCGGTGCTGCATTGGATATTATAGCTAGAACCGAAGCCAACAAACAACATGGGGTAAAGCGAGGCAGATGATGATAAAATACTCCTAAAACAAGGAATGAATAAATATAATGTTACTACTACTGCAAATGCGAGAGTTTGTGAGGATGGATGGATGTTCCAGATGTTTGTTACTCTTTCACGCAATAACTATTGAACGGATTTGGCACACATATAGTTTTTAACCTGGATTAACGCCACGGGCTTAAGCTAGTAATTTATAAAAATAGATTGGAGTTTCCTACAGAAAGAAAGAAGAAAGAATTATATATATAATTATTTTTTATTTATTATATTTTATTATTATTCTTTTTTAATTTTTATTTGGCACATGCCTAAAGTGCATTAGTGCACAAGTGCATATAACAAAACAAAAATAATAATAAAATAAAAAACTGAAAACTACACAATACAGAAAAAAAAGAAAAGAAATAACATTGTGTGACTCACGGCCAAATAGGCCCTGTTGCCGTGCAGCTAGTGCCCGACGCTGGTTTTCAACTGGACCTGAGATGGTGATGTGACGGACATAAAACAGTTTTGAGCTGTGTGTTCTAATTAGATATTGTCTTTTTTAAACTTTCACGATCAAAACAAACACATATAAACGGGTATTTTCGCGAATTTCGATCGATTTGTCGATTTATACTCCATTCAACAAAGTGGCTAAGCGTCTGCGTACACCGAAGGATGTAGTACCTTTCCAGGTTCCTGGTGTTTACAAAATCGATTGCAGCTGCGGCCGTTCCTACATAGGCCAAACGAAGCGAACAGACGCTGAAAGGGTCAAGGAACACATAGCAGCGGTCAAAAATCGACAAATAAACAAGTCCGCTATAGCGGAGCATGTGATAGACTCAGGACCCAACCACTGGATGGAGTTACACAACCCAAAAATCCTTGCAAATGAGAAGCACTACTATAAGAGAATGGTTCGGGAAGCGATTGAGATCAAGAAGTATCCTAATTTCAATCGCGAAGACGGCTTCAGACTCTCTCCCGCTTGGAATCCAGTGATCACTAAGTGTACTCGTCAAGTGAAATCATCTCAGTATGCGGACACTGTTAGTGTAGTGTGCTGTCCTAGTGTGAACCGGCCCTAATTAACATTTATGAAGATCAAGTGAGGGTAGTTGAATAAATACCTTCGCTTTGCTGTGGCGGTACCTCCAATACTTCAGTCTTCCCGCGACCACGGCTGGTGCAATCCGGTCGAAACGTCGGGCAAATATTAAAGGTAAAAATTCGCGAAAAAACCCGTTTATATGTGTTTTATAATGTAATTAGATATTGTATGAAAATATACTTAATGTTACTGTTGCCTCTGTCATCCCACTGCTGGGCAAAAGCCTCTCCCCATGACTTCCAAATATTTCGACCCAGGGCCAATGTGGACCACTGGTCGTTGGTTTTGTCCAGCTTGCCCCGCCATCTCCTGCGAGGTCTACCGCGTCGCCTTCTGGCAGTGTCAGGGCATCGTGGTTATTTTGGACCTAATTTCTAGGCCGGAAAAAATATAATACCTACTATAAAAACCACTATAATTTACTTATCAAATGATTGAAATTAATTGAGTGATTGATTACCCAAACCAATTCTGTTTACGCAATTACATAATATACCTACCATGAATCTACCACATATTTTTACAATATATTAGGCGGCGTTCTATATCCAATACTGTTATTTGATATGTTTTCCCAATTCCATTTGCCAATAAGTAATTATCGTATCGTTTTCCTTAGTAACTGTTTTGCTGTTTTATAACTTACTTATACATTTGTTCGTTATTTACCAAAGGAACTCACATAGGTAATAACAGCCGCTCGGGTTGATCTCCAGAATCTTCCAATCGGTTTTTCGTTGAGTATAACTAGTCGTTGTTTTAATCCAGAAGAAATATAAGTAACTATGCTGACGTCCCACGGTTTCACCCGCGTAGTTCCCGTGGGAGTACGGGAATAAAATATAGCCTATAGCACTCACGAATAATGTAGTTTTCTACCAGTGAAACAATTTTTAAAATTGGTTCATTACTTCCGGAGATTACCCCCTACATACAAACTTACAAACATACAAACTTACAAACAAATGTTACCTCATTATAATATTAGTATAGATTATGTTGTTGTTCATGAACTGTTTTTGATTATTCTTAGGCTCAAAACACGATAGTTATTACTTCTCTCGATCATAAAAACATGCAAAGATATGTAAGTTTATGACTATTTTCAAATTTTACTTATAGATTATTAACACTATAAATAAAAAAAAATACACTGAAAATAAGAAATTACGTTGTCTACATTATTCTGAGGTTATTTTTTTTTTAAATAATTATGTATTATTTTTATTAGAATACTTAAATTAAAAACCACTCATTTCGCACTATTCGGCCCGCAGTCACCGACGTAACAACCACATTGTAGTGCAAGCTGATTAGAACTTCATTCTAATAGCATTTCAAACAAAGTTCGAACCACCACAAGTAGAGTTGCTAATTTTAGAAGATCCTGGCCTTAAGCCTCGAGGATGGGGACCACCAATTACATACCGAGTTTTCTCCGTGCCTCGGAAAACAAGGTGACGGTGGCATTTGTAAGTGGCTGAAACATGTAAAAGGATTGACACCGATGAGTGTAGCTGTCTGGAGTTCTAGACAATCTTACTATTCGGACATAACCACTTGCATTTTACATGGGTTGAGGACGCGGAGGATGCCAGAAGGCAGCTTTGGTTCAGCTGCAACTGTTTGTACTGGAATCAGACCCTAATACACATTTATCCTTGGCATCTACTTAGTTGGGAAAATGAAAGGCATTTTATGAGTCATCACGGATAAATGAATGAATCATACAAAGTATACAAATTGACGTCAATCTTTGAAAAACAGTTCTGAACCCTATTTCCATGACAATAAGCTCGTTTATTAAGAGGCTTGAGAGAGCTTGCATACTATCAAACTCATAGTTTATACTAAGTTCATACTTAATTAGATAGTTTGTAATCTCCAGTATGTAAATAATAAACAGGGTAAAATATTTAATTAATGTTTCCGTTACCACTATACACTATGTATGGCTATGCACATAATTATTGTGCGATGACTATAGCCTGAGACTATAGTCATCGTTCTATGCTGATCAATTAAATTGGTCAGTCATCGTTCTACGCTGATCAATTAAATAGGTTACCATATGAGTTAACCGGTGATGTAACACTTAAAATTACGATTAGACGTTTTAAGAGCGGCCAACCCGCCATACTTTTCGCGAGAATTTTAACTATAGCTCGTGCGTGATTATGCCGTTGTTAGACATATAACTTTGAATTTTTTGAACTAATAGGTATCTTGTGGACTATATCTAGGCTTCTATCGAAGCAGAAAATAAAATTTTGTAGAAACAAATTCAGTATAAGCCTCCAAAAATTGCTGTTTTTTCACAACTTTTACCTCAACTTTGGCCGTTCATAATGTAATTATAAATTGTAAAAGTAGAGAAAGCATCCTGATAGAAGCCTTGCAAATGTAGTGGAGATTCTAAATAACAAATATTTATTTCACATAAGTACTTGTAAGACTAATTAAAAAACACGTATTTCCTGGAACAAGTTTTATAAATTTTCGAACACAATTTTTCGTTCATTGTCCTCGCGTTAGGCGGTATGAGGTGCGCGGGTGACTAGTAGTGTGGGTTCGGGGCTAGGTGAGACAGGGGAGTTGAAAGAATACCACCGCTGTGGCTCTGGATGAAACAACAAGCTTTTCGACCATGCTCGCGTTGACTAAAGGCGGGCCGGGAAGGGCTAACTGTACATTTTTTTGAAAATTTGCGGGAAACAAAATGCCACGAAAAATTATGGCTAGTCTCCCAAGAACCATTTTCGTGTAGAGCTGCAACGGTTTCCCTTACTGCCCCGCTGAAAGTGTTCATACAACATAAAACATGATAAAAACAGAATAAATAGCAAACTATTTGCACTATGGTCATAATCAGCTTGTAATGTTCCCATTACTGGGACACAGGCCTCCTCTTTCATCATCATCTGCCTAGCCTTTTTCCCAACTATATTGGGGTCAGCTTCCAATCTAACAGGATGCAGCTGAAATACCTGTATTTTACATGGAGCGACTGCCTATCTGACCTCCACAACCCAGTTAGTACTGGGTAATACGATACCCCTTGGTGAGACTGGTTGTCAGACTTTTTGGGCCACTGACTACCTGTAACGACTGTCAAAGATCCACAAATGACAGCTGGGACAAACAGCTTAACGTGTTTTCCGAGGTATGGAGGAAACTCGATACCTATGTAAGGGTAAAACCCATCCACAGACCAACCTAGGCAAGCACGGCTTGACCTAAAGATCGACCCGAGCGGCTGTAATTATTTAGCCACAAGCTCCTCAACCTCAGCCTCCTCTTTATGAGAGCGAATGGGTTAAAATCCACCACATCATATATTATCTTCGAATTTTGCGCTAAGTTAGGTAATAAAATAAATTTAATAATGTTAAATTCAGATACGAGTGATATCTCTAATCATGTTTGTTTATTAAGATAATAAATACATTAAACTAGTCGATATTATCGTTCAAATAATCGCAACTATATCGGCGATAACGATAATTTTGTTATCTTTCAAGTGTCATCTGGTAGACTAGCCCATTTTCACCAATAGTATTTATTTTTGTTACTTTAATTGAGTTTTCAACGGCTGGGCACAGGCCTTCCGTTTCTCCATCCAAACTTCTCTGTCCTGGGCACATATCTGGCCATGAGAGAGATCAGACAATCACAAAACCTTCGCCGCGGTCTACCTCGACGGCGATTTCCTCCGACAGGCGTCCAATGAGTGGCGATCATTGCCCATCTCTCCGGGCGCATTCCTGCTACGAGACCAGCCTACTCCCACCAATAGTATACAATGGTGTCGATTCTGCAGTGCAAGTACGTAGCACTCGATTCGATACGATTCGATAAATCTGACAGTTATTCTCGATAAAATGAGTTTTTAACCAATCGAAAAGCCGGATTTATCGAATTGTATCGATTCGATCGTTATCGATTGCTACGTACTTGCAGTGCTGTTGTGCACAAACTAAACTTAATTTAGGATATTGCTATCTTTTACTAAAAGGCAGTGCGAGAAAAGGACGGCTATAGCTATGAACTAAGTTAGAGATGTCAAACTAGTTTATGCCTTGCGCTTCACCGTGTTTTTAGTCGACATGTTTTTACGTGCACCCTTTATTTGTATGGAAATACTAGTTCCAATTAATTTGACAGCTCTAAATTAAGTCCGTCTCTTTCTCGTTTTATTATAGAGAAAAAGATAGCAATAGCCTAAATTAAGTTTAGTTTGTGCACAACAGAATCGACACCATTGTTTTTACGTGCACCCTTAATTTTTATGGACATATTAGTTCCAACTAAATTTGACAGCTCTAAATTACGTCCGTCTCTTTCTCGTTTTATTAGAGAGAAAAAGATAGCATTAGCCTAAATTAAGTTTAAATTAATGACAAAATATAATTGCACTATTGAAATTTTATGTCTGGCCGCTGAGTCGAGTCAACACTCGACGATACCGACCGTGCTCCTTTAGTCACATCATTTAAGCTTCGTAATTTGAAGTTGTGAAAAGGGGCATCAGACTGTACAGAGGATACATACGGTTGAAAGTTAAACTAAGGACACACAGTATGCCACACCCGTCACGCTACACTGAAAGGGGTGTTAGAATTAGAACGCACGCGCCTTATCTACATAGGTAATAAATTATCCAACTGACTCAGACATTAGTCTCGTAGTTTTAATATATTATGCACCCTGTAAAAACTACTAATGGCGAGGTGATTATGATCGACAGATGGTCGAGTGAGAACATATATTTAGTAATCGTATAACAGCCGTTACCGTAGAGTGTTTTGCAGACATCGATCTTTAGATCAAACAACAACACAGCAAACAGCATTTGCTGAAGAAAACTCTTCTAAACTTTAGTTCAGAAGAGTTTTCTTCAGCAAATGCTGTTTACTAAAACTTCATGTTTTCTCGTCCCACGAGCTACTATTATAAGCCTATGTGGTTCATCTGCAGGACAATAGCTTTCCTTCCCTTTTTGCAGTATCTTTGATTTAAAGCTATGCGCCAATCTTTTTAAAAGCCTTCTATAATAGGACAATCCTTTCATAAAACCGACTGCAAAAGCACAAAAAAGTGAAAAATAACTTTGGCTTCAGAAGTCGGTGACTTTTGTTTGTTTGATTCCGTTTTTTTTTGCCACCGACTTCATATATATAGATATTTTTAAATTTTTTGAAGTTTTATTTTTTGCTAAATAGTTTTTTTTATTTTTTCCATTTTTAGGGAACTCTTCAATAATAGACAGCAAATCGGTCGTGATTGCTGCAATCGCTTGGATGTTTATTGTTTATACAACATCATGACGTATTAATGCCATCAATTTGCCGTCTATTATTGAAGAGTTCTCTTGTATAATTACTTATCTCCGAAAATCAGCATCAGATCTTTACCAAACTTAAACGGGATCACCACGAAATAAAAAGAACCATCAAAATCGGATCACAATATGGCGAAGATATCGCTGAAGACAAACAAAAAAAAAATCAGATGAATTGATAACCTCCTCCTTTTGGAAGTCTGTTAAAAATGAGTCCAGCTCATTTCGTATTCTGGGCCTACTTGGTCTACCTGCGCTGACTGGGCTGGTCACACTGCCGCATGTCAGAGGAGCAATGGGCAAAGATAAGCAGTCAGTGGATCTCATCACGAGGTATTCGATATACTGTGTTCAACATGGCTGACTGGCCATAGTGATTCCAGCCTGAGGATTGCTTTGCACCACTCGTCTTCATCAAAATAATAGATATCTAAGAACTGGGAGTGTGTACCAATGACTTCTATTGTGAAGTAAAGTTGATTTCCATTTACTATACCTATGATAGATCATAATACTGCTGTTCTGAAATAATATAATTGAATGAAGTATTGTACTAGATGAATATGAAACAGCTTCTATTATGTCTACGCACTGCTGACATCACACGACAATTACTAATGTTCACAGTAAGCGTCGTGATTATGCTATCAAGGTTCATTCATTGTCAAACGACTATAGGCGAGGATTTTATATAGATGCAGATGATAAAAGATAATCCAACTAGGCCTCATCAAATAAATTAATTGTTGTAATCAAGCAGATAATCTATTTTGGGTATAGTACGTTTTGATTTATCGCACCATAGGGATAAATATTTTTAGGAATTAACTGTATGACGAAATAGAAAAAACAATAAAATGTTATTTTTATTATCTTTTCAGATCACCGGCTTCATCTGCAAATAAAATCAACGTTATGCTGTAATTAGGAAACAATTATGGTTGAAACAACGGAAGCTGAGAAATCTAAAGAAGAATCTAACAATAGCCATGCAAACGTTATTAAATACAGCAATACAGATATCAACACAATTAATTCAATTAAATCAGAAGAAAAAGACGTAGACATAGTCGCTCATTATACTAGAGATGGATCAGAGTCACCCGTTGAAAGGGTCAAGTTTGAAGGACTAGATGATAAAGATAGTATATGCTCTGACGAAAGTGATAATGGAGCACTACCTCCTATACCAGACGGCGGATGGGGTTGGGTAGTAGTGGCCTCAGCATTTCTTGTATCAGCATGCGCTGATGGCCTGGCATTCTCCTTTGGACTCCTCCGTGAGGAATTCACTAATTACTTCGAAACTAATCAATCAAAAACATCACTGATTGGCAGTCTTTTCATCGCTACCCCGTTATTAGCGGGACCAGTCATGAGTGCCTTAGTTGATAGATATGGATGCCGAATTATGACTATGATCGCTGGAGTGCTGTCTACAATTGGATTCCTATTAGCTGCTTTTAGTAACTCAGTAGAAATGTTGTGTTTGACTTTCGGGTTTATTAGTGGATTAGCTATGGGAATTTTATACGTAACTTCTGTAGTGTCAGTGGCATTTTGGTTTGATAAAAGAAGAAACTTAGCCGTATCTTTAGCTTCGTGCGGGATAGGTTTTGGTACGCTTATTTATTCACCAATGACTCATTATTTCTTAGAAATATACGATTGGAGAAATACTATTGTTTTATTAGCTGGTACTCTACTTAATATGTGCGTTTGTGGAGCACTAATGAAAAACCCAGAGTGGTTAGAAATTAAACAAAAGCGAGAGCGTAAGCTCTCTAAAATTAGGTCTAGAAAATCTTCAAGTGCTGGTTCTACTGCGTCAAGATCTATTGGAGGAGAATCGGCGTACTTAGACGCTGAAGAACTAAAAACCTTATTGGAATGTGGAAAGGGCCCCGAATACATTTTAGCGACTTTAGCAACAAATATAAAGGAGGCTGAAGAGTTAGAGGCCACCACACAAGCGAACGTGGAGCAAACAAACAAGAGAATGCATTCAGCCATACATCTCCCGACGTTTGTACAGCAGAACGAAAGGGTAAGTCGCGAAATTTGACAGTTTGACAACAGTGGTCATTAGTTTCAAGTTCAACAGTGTACAATAACATTTGTTTACTTTTTCGCAGGTTCCGGCTGAAGTCATAGACAAATTGATGAAAAACAAGCGACTCTACAATATCATACTGCAAAACTATCCAGATGTGTTAACACGAAGGCATTCTGAAGTCAACGTAACCGTTGATCATCAAGCAAATGCGCCACCACCTGCTCAGTTACCAATAGAATTGAAAGCAAAGAAACCTAAAGACGGGACCGGGAGAGAAGCGAAAAAGAGCGAGAGCGAAGGTGTGAAAACTGAAACGGCAGTGCAGAAGTCAAACTCGAAGCAGAAAATTGCTGCTAAAGACTCGAAGATGTCGCACCACCAGCACCAACAACAACAGCAACAGCAAAGCTGGTTCAGACAGATATCGACTGACCATCACTATTTGAGAGACGTACCTTTGTATAAGACCAGCATGATGCACCGAGGTGCTATGATGTCTACTATAAGGTACAAGCTGAGAGCATCATCTCTGCCAGATATGTATAGGAACTCATCTTGGTCTCTTGATTCTGAATCTGATGATGAAATGGTATGTTCATTCTTCATACAAATGTCTTTAATCTTCTATAACATAAATATGCCCAATTATTTTATCTTATAACATCTTTCTCCGTTTTGCAGAGATGGTACAACCGCTTCGGTCGAACTATGAAATCGATGTTTGACTTCAAAATGTTTACGGAGTTCCATTTCTTGATGTTCAACCTGTCTTCCCTGATTCTCTCTGTGTGGTTCATCGTGCCATACTTCTTCCTTAACTCCTACATGAACGAGATGAACGTGGAGGGCGGACCTATAATGATTGCTATTATTGGTGTAGCCAGCAGTATTGGAATTGTAAGTATTTGATATTTTGTTAAACTTTTCGTTACTCTTGAGATAGTTTTGATACACAAACTGAAGAAGTCTTGCGTGATATAAGAGCATGATATAAATTTTAAACTGTCATGGTCACATTATTAACATTAGAAACGGGATATTATTTACCATGTAACGAACAAGAAAGAGGGTAGACCGATTTGTCTGCTCATAAACACCCACCCGCAATAACTTCAGTTTATCCGTGATCTTGGTGCTTGCAACAGCACCGAAATATCGGAGACTCGCAACAAACAGTAAACATGATAAATATCCCGTTTCTAGTGTTAATAAAGTCGTGCGTGTATTACATTACACACACAATGAAAATTTAGATCCAGATCCTAGATTTTTTCGATCGATAGATGGCCCCTTTTGTTTAGCTAATCCCACCCTTAAAGGAAATGAAAATTTCTCAATTCTCAATAATGTTTAAAGGTGAAAGGAAAATAAATATAGTTGCAATTATGGACCCTGTCGGGCAGAGCAATTTATAACTTGTTCTTTCTGAAAATCATAATTCTTCACATTTTACAATCTATTACGCCTAGGAGTACCTATCTTGATTTTTTTTTTTCAAGCACTCTTGACTACCATAGACTTATTTCACCTCTAAGAGAATTTTGTTCGGTTTTTTAGGTAGCTCTCGGCTGGGCAGGCGACCAGCCCTGGTTGAACGTCACCAAGACCTACGCCGTCTGCCTCATCATCTGCGGCGCCTCAGTAGCCACGTACCCCTTCTTCATCACCAACTATTGGGCCCTCGCCGTCATATCAGCAGTATTTGGACTCTCTTTCGCAAGCTCCTATTCGTATACTCCGACGATTCTCATGGAGTTGATGCCTCTGGATAACTTTACTGTGGCGTACGGCCTGATATTGTTGAGTCAGGGGATTGGGCATTTAGTTGGACCGCCTATCGGAGGTAAGAATTTTTGGAACAGAATAAAAATAGGTATTTTTTTTTTTGGTATATTTCGTTTTTTTTTTATTTTGTTTGAGCTAATAAAATTTCTTATTCTTATTCTTATTCTTAAAGTATTTGTAATAATATAATCAATTTATAATCATGAAAAGAAGTACCTAGCTAAAGAAACAATATCTACCTACTAAGCTACATTATACTGAAAGTATGTTACTGGTGGAGGATTTCTAACCAGACTAACGGCTCATCTATAAACAGTACGTTAGAGTATAATCCGGTTGTTGATGAAAATCAAGGAACTCTACACGACGTTCCTAGTCTGGATAAGAAAATTCAATCATATCCAGTAGTTTAGTCCCAGATACATTATTTTTAATTTTCGGCTTTTTCTACAAGATGTAGATTAATTTATAGACTAACACCGACCGGTTAACAACCCCGCATCAGTATAAACACTAAACAGCGTACGTTGCCAACTCGCTACTTCAAAAACCTTTGCCGAATAAAATTCGTTCCCTATATTTAATTTCCAGATGCGAATATTAGTGCAAATTATGCGTGAGGTTAATGAACCAATATTTTTAAATGGTGTCCTATTTCGTATAGTTTTATGTTATACAGTTTTTTTTTTTTAATTTTGAATTTGATTTATTTGATGGTTTAAAAATATTCCTATGAACTTGTATTACCAGTGTCTTACTGTCGTATTGTAGTCACCCAGTAGAAGCCGTGACTTGGTCAGTTTAGCCATGAACAAAGCGGCCGAATCAGCAAGACGTTGTTTCGGCACATGACTCATGTCAGGCTTAACCACTGCGGGAATAACAGTATATTCAAGTAATTGTTTAGTCGCCGCAGTCGTTGTCGCAAGACGCGTGAGCTTACAATCTGCCGGCAGTCTCGACAGTTGCTAATTACCAACGAATAAATTCGGTTTCAATAATTATGCTTGCGAGGAACTCATCTTGGATGTAGAGACTTGCGTTTCCCGCAAGCATCGTTATTGCAACCAAATTTTTTCATTGTTATTTTAGCGATCGAAAGTTAATTTTTATAATTTTGCAATCTTTAAACGATATTAAATCGTGTACACAGTATTTATAGTCTAGATATTACCAAGCCGCGCACAGCAGCTTGACTGCGGACGTCTTCCGCGATAGGCGATCGTAGCCGATAGTTTACTGCGAAGCGCGATCGGCTGTGTTCGCCTGTCGTCGTATAATCCGACACGGTAGGAATGAAACTATTTGACTAGGTGAATTAGAAACGATCGTGTGCGTCGACATCCTGCCGGACGCGATCGGCTATCGCCGCATCCTTTCGTATCCTTTCCGTTCCGATACGATGCGAGCTGTTTGGTGGAAATCATCCTTTAGGCCACAGAGTTATTCGAGACATATTGTACAAGGTGGAATTTTCTGTAACTTTCAGGTATGCTGTACGATCTCACCGGGTCCTGGGACCTGACATTCTACATGGGAGGTATCTGGCTAGTCATTTCTGGTCTGTTTGTGGGAGTCATCGCGTACACGAAGGATCTGCGTCTGTGTGGGTCTTCTCCTCTCATGAAGGAGGCGGAGGAAGCCAGGATTGAGAACGGACCCACCGATGTATGATATTGTAGCTTATGGCTTCGTAATAAAGTTCGTTTTTAAGTGTTTAATTTGTTTCAGTATCCCTTTTAGAAGTAAGAAAGCAAGCAGGAAGCGGCACGGTTGGCGCAGTTGTTGAGCATTGGGTGCTTACGCTACGTGTTGCAAGTTTGATTCCCTAACCGAACAAATATAAAATATTGCCCACAGGTAGTTGCACCTTGTTTGTGTATGTGAGTTTAAATCTTTTTAAACGCATCTACGATCAGGAGTAATTCATAGTGTTGGGCAACTTTTTTTAAAGAAAAAACATGCTACAATTCAAAGTTGAATATATTGTATTGAAAAGGTAGACAAGTGGCAGTCACATGCCAGCGTTTCGTATTTCTACACCGTCTTTCAACAAGATATCTGTTGATTGTAGAATCTGTCAAATATAGTATCTGTCGATTGTAGAATCTGTCAAATATAGAATCTGTGAAATGTAGAATATGATGTCATAAGTAGAATCTGTCAAATGTAGACTAAACGGATTAAACAAAGTTTTCTATACTTAACCTATCTACTAAGTAAATTTTTTACTTTAAATCCATCATCATTATTGGTCGTAAAATGTCACTTTGTTTAGACCCTCCGATACCAAAATACGTACCGATAAGCAACCAGTCTTACCAAGGGGTATCGTATTACCCAGTACTAACTAGGTTGTGGACGTAAGATAGGCAGTCACTCCATTTAATTATGGTATTCAGCTACATCCGGTTAGACTGAAAGCCGACTCCAACATAGTTGGGAAAAGGCTAGGTACCTAGTTTATGAAGATGAATCTATGTCTCTCTCAGCATTATGTCTCAAGACCCTCACGTGGCAAGCGCGAACAAAACTAGTTCATCTACATGTGCTTGACACAAGTCAATCACCTTCAGAATTTCAGTTAATTTTCAGGTTAATAAAGCATGTGCTATCGCTCATATAGTCAGCACGTGTGTATCAGACGGTATTATCATGTGTCACGATACCTAGAGCATTGAAACTTATCAACGTCGGTAGTTGAGTAAATAAATTAAGTAAAATAAACATACCGACGCCGACTTTATCAACGACTGATAAGCTACCATGATAGCTACGTGTTTAGAGTAGCAACTAAAAGTGGTGGCGCGACTGTCGATGTCGTCTAGTTTTTTACAGTACTGCCAGGGCATGCAGTCTCGAGTTCGACATGATAGCTACAAATTCGCTAACTTTCGATCGCTGATAACTAACGAATAAATTCGGTTGCAATAATGATACTTGCGTGTAAAGCAAGTCTCTACATCCAAGATGCGTTTCTAGCAAGCATCAATAATGGAACCGATTTTATTCGTTAGTAATCAGCGATTGAAAGTTAGCGATTTTGTCGTTATCTGGGGCAGGCAGTCTCGACATAGATAGCGACAAATTCGCTAACTTTCGATCGCTGATAACTAACGAATAAATTCGGTTGCAATAATGATGCTTGCGTGTAAAGCAAGTCTCTACATCCAAGATACGTTTCTCGCAAGCATCATCATTGCAACTGAATTAATTCGTTAGTAATTAGAAATCTAAAGTTAGCGATTTTGTCGTTAACTCTGTCGAGACTCGCCCAGGCCCTACTCTCTAACGTCCGTCCGTCCGTCCGTCTCTATCCGTCTCTCTCGCGCACGTCTGCAGATGAGTGCGAGTGAGAGAGATGGATGTACGGACGGACGTTAGAGTGTAGGGCCCCAGGGCCGGCAGTCTCGATTGCAATAATGATTCTTATGAAAATTGCATGTTGCATGTAAAGACTTGCGTTACTGGCAAGCACCATTATTGCAACCGATTTAATTCGTTAGTAATTAGCAATCAAAAGTTAGCGAATTTGTCGCTATCTATGTCGAGACTGCCTGCCCTGGTTATTTTGGCGCGTGGTCATAGTCAGAATAAAAGCCGCCATCATGCCGCGGCCGCCGTGTTTTGAACTGTAGGTACGGATTTAGACAAGTTCACAGAAGTTCACTAATAATAACATAACATCACGCCTGTAATCCCCGACGGGTTAGGCAGAGGTGTAGGTACCTTATTTATAGTACACCCACATTCCGCTAGTTATGTTTAAGTCTCATGTTATAGGGGGCGAGCCTATTGCCATCAACCGGGCACAAATACGGCTGTGCTACTCAGAAATTTCTAATGGAAAAACCCAATAGCACTTTGCCCGCCTCAGGAATCGAACCTAGGACCTTATACTCAGCAGTCGCGTTGCAACCACTAGATCAACGAGGCAGTCACTAGTTCACTAATCGTAATCATGCCTGACAATAATTATTTAACATTCCAGCGCCAAAAGAACGACCCTGTTAAAAACTGATAGTAAACAAGAGCCTTTATTCCGGCACAAGCCACTATTAAAGTTAGGGCTACCGCACACTTGAGACAAAACTGTCTTGAGACAGACTATTTGCCTACTAGTGCGAGTGAGGGATAAATAGTCTGTCTCATTCGCACTAGTAGGGAAATAGTCTGTCTCAAGACAGTTTTGTCTCAGGTGTGCCATTATTAGGATCTCTCCTAATAATGGCTATCCCGTTCCCGCGTCAATAAATATTTTAATGATGTTGCAACTAGTGAGTAGTGTTATAATTAAAACAGGCAGTAATAATTTTGTTACATTAATCATCATATTTTGTTCTAATAAATCATAATTTATGATTAAACGAACTTACCTGTATGTGAAGTTCGATCATAATTATACGATGGCTTCGTCCGAAGAGATTAGCATATAAACACAATGTAGTAACACGTACGGTGTTGCCTTTGCGCACTGAAAGTCAAAAGCCCTATACCTAAAACTAAAAAAAAATACAACATTTAACATTTTTAGGTGAGGGTAGACATCAAAGAGCATAATAATAATATAGGAGGTACTCGTATTTCCTTTGCTCGATTGCATGTTCTATTGCTCATTTAGTTCAGAGCCTAGATTCTCAATCCCCGTTCTTGATATTTCAGGAAAAAGTCAGGGTATATTTATTTTTGGGGAAAAAGTAAATATGGGAGGGTGGGTTGCTAATCTCTTCGGACGAAGCCATCGTATAATTATGATCGAACTTCACATACAGGTAAGTTCGTTTAATCATAAATTATACTCAGCTTCGTCCTCGAGATTAGCATATAAACACAATGTAGAATTTGAGAGCTACTGAAATATCAATGAAACACTTTTGTGTAACAAGGCAATAAATTTTAATCAGTAGGTTTAATCTTAAATCGTAATTAATGATGATTATTTATATAAGGTAATACATATTCTTTATGACAGTAATTAATTAAATAAATAATTCTGCTTACAGTAGAATTTTTATAAACTGAGAAATTAACTTATATTATATTATTAACATGAAACTTTAATAAATAATTACTTAATTGTTATTACAATTGTTTAATATTGATCTTGCAAATAAATCATCTTCCGTAATAGGTACATTTCTATTATAGAATTTCATAAAAACCTGAGACGAACCGCTCCATCCCGCGGTTTTTCTAACTGTTTCTAAGTTAATTCCTAATTTGTGGGCTTTAGATGTGGCACCATGTCGGGTGCTGTGGGCTGTAAAGATAGATATATCTATGCCACATTCTCCTAGCGCCGTCTTCACCCACCGACTCAATGTTTGTGCCGAAACAACTAATTTATGTGGTTTTCTCACACCGATAAATATGCTATTTACATTACCATGAAGTGAACTAGTCAGATCGAGATACGCTAAAAGTGTCAGGACTGGGCAGATTTCCGGTTTTTCACGGAAAAAAGGTAAAATAAGATTTGGCTGTACTGTTCCTACCTTTGATGTTTTTAAAATATCAGGTATTTTAATAGTGATCTTATCTGCCTGAATTTGAATATTATTTATTTTAATTTTTGCTAACGTTTGCATTCGGTGTGCAGTAACTAAAGATAACAAAGTGACTAATTTACGTGAAAGTTTATCTAAACCCAAGCTATCATTAGGATACCAAGAAGACAAAATGTTTAGAACTATAGATGTATCCCAGGTAGTGTTATACTTGGGTAAAGGTGGTCGAAGTCTGAAGACACCTTTAAAGAAACGTTTTACAGCTTCACTATCACTGACTTTTTCAATCAGAATTAAGGCTAAGGCCGATCGACAACTGTTTAAAGTCCCATATTGGGCACCTGAATCAAACAATGTTGTTAGAAATAAAATTGCATCATTGATTGATGCCCCAAAAATGTCGATATTTTTAGATAAACAAAAATTATACCATTTCTTAAGGCAGGTGTCATATTGTTTTATAGTTGTATCGGAGAGGGAAGCCAACATTATGCCAATTGCAGGTGGTGGAACATTTCTTCTCAACAACGAGTCCCGGACAAGATACCGGCAGCCAGGGTAAACCGAGGGTGTGTATTGTTGTTGCTGGAAGGTGATAAAATTATTTGTTTATTTGGATCGAAATACAAAACAGGTGATACAAGAAGTTTTTTGAATAGAGGGTACCATGGTTGGGTGGGCCATAAGGGAACCACTACAATACCAGTAGCTTTGTCTTTAACAATTTTTCGGAGCGTTTTTAGTACCATTGAAAAAGGAGGGAATGCGTAAAAGTAAATTTGTGACCATGATAAGGTAAATGCATTTATGGCCATAGCGTCAGGATCTCTGAACCAGGATAAATATAGTTACAACATTTTTTGTTAACACGACTTGCAAAAATGTCTACTTCAGGAGAACCAAACGTGTTCGTTATCTTGTAAAAAACTGAGTCGCTCAATTCCCACTCAACATCTGGATGAATTCTACGTGATTCCGCGTCGGCTATTGTATTATCTGCCGAACGAATGTATGATGCATATACAATAATATTCCTAGATTGACACCATTCCCATAGTTCTTTTGTTATGCGTGTTAAATGTGGATATTGTATGCCTCCCATCCGATTTATGTAGGATATGGCAGTAGTATTGTCAACGCGAAGTAGTATTTGACAACTTTTCATTTTTTCTGCAAAAACTTTTGAGCCAAAAAAGGCGGCAACGATCTCTAAATAATTAATATGATGTGATCGTTCGTTTACTGTCCATGCCCCACTAGCCGTCTCTTTTCCACACGCGCCGCGCCCCACCCCGTAGTCGAAGCATCACTAAATATTTCTAAGCAGTATTCATCATATTTAATTTTACTAATAGGCTTATTTAATGCTTTAAACCACCAATCAAAGTCTGACGATAAATATGACGGTATGTTCATATAATTGTCGTAATTCAATGGGTCATTTTTTAGATTTAAAAATTTGCATCTTTCAAATTCTTTTGTGTATAGCCAACCGTATTCGACTGCAGGGCAAGCAGAACACAATAAACCCACTAAACTTGCAAAATCTCGTATTTTACAGCGTGACATATTTTGAAAAGTTTTTAATTTATTTTTAATTTTAATGGATTTTTCTGTAGGTAAACTGATTTGAAATTTTTTTGTATCGATTATGTAACCAAGATATTTACATGATGTCGTAGGCAATAAGGTGCATTTATCTTTATTTATAATAAATCCTAAGGCTGTCAATAGTTGCAGAGTTACCGCTATATTTTCTAAACAATCATCGTAAGAATTGCCAATAAGCAACAAGTCATCTAAATATATACTAGACACATAACCGCAGGATCTGAGCAGCCTGACAACCGGTTTCATTATCTTAGTAAATACATAAGGTGCCGTGTTTAGGCCGAACGGTAACACATTAAATTCATACAAAACATTGTCGAATTCGAATCTAAGATATTTTTTATGATCATCGTGAATTTTTATTAAAAAATATGCGTCTTTTAAATCTACTGTTCCCATAAAATTATTTTCCGACACAAGTTTAATTGCTGTGCGTAAGTCTTCGAGCTTAAAATGTTGTGTTTCTATAAATTGATTAAGATTTTTTAAGTTAAGTATGAATCTATGTTTACCGTTGGACTTAGGTATCAAGAATATGTTTGATAGAAACTGCCCGTCACAAGGACTGCAATGAGTGATAGCACCAGTGCATATCATTTCGTCAATACATTTTTTGAAATGTTGTTTTTCTGATGTTGAGTAGATTCTTTTACTAGGGATAGTATACTGTATTGCACTAGCTGAAAAAGGTATTTTATATCCAGAAATCCATGAAAGAACAGTCGGATCCGAAGTTAGTTCTGACCAGGTGTCATAAAAAAGTGCCAGTCTACCAGCATAATTGCTTACCCCGGTAACATCTAGCGACAATTGCGGTAGCTGCCCCGTGCTGCGGGCGTTGTCTGCTGCCGACCTCGATATGACCCGCGCGAGGTGCTCGCGGGCGGATTTCTCTGTGCAGGCTCCCTCGTCCTCTGAGTCCCCGTTTGCCTGCGACTCGGGGGAGGAGCCCGCCAGTTTAAATTGTTCCGTTGTTGGAACATTGATTGAGGTGGAGTCGGCGCTGTCTTCGCTCTGTTGATGGGTGGCCTAGAAATGGTGGATTTTAATTCTGCTCCAGTTTTTGTTATCGTTTTTGCCATTTTTAATGTTTCAGCTAAGTCTGATCCGAAAAGGTGTTTGTCAATTGTTGTTTTTTGTATTTGTTCCTTTATCTCTTTTTTTAAATTGTTTAAAATAAAGTTTCGGCGGAGTGTTGAGTCCGAGTGTTGATTGTCACACAGGAGGCGTACAGTGTCCATCATCATTTGTATCAATTCCGTGTCTTTGTCCTCTTTAGCAATCATAAGAGTAATAACATTACTTAGGCATGAAATGGCACAACCTAACTGTTTTTGTTTCATCTCAATACCCTTATCTCTCTTTAAGACAACTTCTGATATGGCTGCCTTTATTTCTAAATTCAGTACCGGTGAGTCAATTAGCTTGCAATTACTAGGAGGTAAGTATTTTTCAATAAGTTCCTTGCGAAGTTCGCTAGACAAGCCCTTAGTAGCCACATGCTGTAGCCGAATAGCCAGGTCGGTCTGAATTTCTTTGCCGTAGATCTTTTCCACAGACGGATCCTCTCCAAATATTTCTAAAATTTTCGGGTCCAGCTCGATGCTTGGATGTGTGTCAGTTGTAATAAGGACTTCAGTCAATGAGGAAGGGATTTGTGGCTGTGAAGTGCTTGTGGATGGAATTGGGTCTGCAGCGCTAGTTGAGGGAACTGGTTCCAAAGCATTGATCGAAGGGGTGGGATCTCCCGCGCTCATGGATGGCTCATCATGATATTCTGGTTCCAATTCCACTACTTCTTCAAAAGGTTCATCGTCGTAGTATCGACATCGGGGAGAGGGTGTGTCCTCTGTAATGTGTAATTAATACAACAATAAGATAAGCGCGCGCAGGTGGGATGGTGTATCTATGGATATAGACACGTACCGCGTACGGCTTAGTATATATGGTGAAGTGACAATCCCAAAGACTGCCCGCATCATCATAGCTTCACGTATACAAATAAAGTAACAGTTCTTTTATCTGATCGCAATATTAGCCTTGCACGTGATATAAATTGACCGACGTTCTTAGATATATTATAACGTTTATAAATCCGAAGTGTTAACCCCAAAAATTAACCGCAGCGGAATTTGATAACGCAACCTTGATGTGAGAGAGAAGAGAAAAAAATAAAATACACCTGACTAACCTCTAGAATCCGACGCCGATCTTGTCTCACGCTGAAGTTTCTTCTCCCATTTCTTTAACTTTTTTGTAATATAATCATAATCGTGTTTTCTTTTTCTTTTCCCCATGACACTTTTTTAAACTTCACTAAAACTCACTTAACACAACTTATGCACTGCTAATAAATGATTAGAAAATTGTGTGCGCTCCGGCAGAGCACTGAACTGTGAATGAGCAATAGAACATGCAATCGAGCAAAGGAAATACG
The DNA here is from genome assembly GCA_905147715.2 of Xestia xanthographa. NCBI lineage: Eukaryota > Metazoa > Arthropoda > Insecta > Lepidoptera > Noctuidae > Xestia > Xestia xanthographa. The sequence goes on along the minus strand of LR990661.1, from coordinate 2,982,991 downwards.
AGTACCTCCTATATTATTATTATGCTCTTTGATGTCTACCCTCACCTAAAAATGTTAAATGTTGTATTTTTTTTTAGTTTTAGGTATAGGGCTTTTGACTTTCAGTGCGCAAAGGCAACACCGTACGTGTTACTACATTGTGTTTATATGCTAATCTCGAGGACGAAGCTGAGTATAATTTCAGACGGTTTAGATAATTCTAGAAAGGATTACACATGCTAGTTGCAAGCTTAGTCCCATTGTACTATTAGTTTTAAATAGTTCAACAAATGCCAACAATTCCCCACATTTTGGCACGTTAAGCCGGGTGTTTAAAGCCGTTGGTCCCGGCTGTCATTTGTAGATATTTGACAGTCGTTACAGGTATAGTCAGTGGCCCAAAAAGTCTTACCAAGAGGTATCGTATTTCCCCAGTACTAACTGGGTTGTGGAGGTCGAATAGGCAGTCGCTTCATGTAAAGTACAGGTATTCAGCTGCATCCGGTTATACTGGAAGCCGACCCCAACATAGTTGGGAAAAGACTAGGCAGATGATGATGAAATCGCCACATTTGCACATCTAACAATGAATCTACACTATTATTATAAAGAGGAAAGATTTGTATTTCTGTGTGTGTATGTATGTTTGTAATGAATAAACACAAAAACTACTGCGTCGATTTCCAAAATTCTTTCACCATTAGAAAGCTACATTCACCCCGAGTAACATAAGCTATATTTTATCCCCGTACTCCTACGGGAACGGGAACTACGCGGATGGAACCGCGTGACGTCCGCTAGTAGTTATTAAATAAAGTTGATGAATACATTGCTTATGCCACTCCTAACGATCTTCTAAGTCATTAAAAACTTCCTGTTTGCACCAATGCGTCGGTTAAAACGACATGTGTTTTATGTTCCTCACTGATAAGGACATGTCCTAGCAATGGGCACGGTTTAGTCTGATTATATTATGTTATGTTGTGTTTTAGCATAGGAGAAGAAACAAGGATAAATAAATAATACACAAAATAGAAACTTTACAATAACAACTTTATTGTGAAGGGAACAACAATTGAGGAAGTCAGGTCTGTTGACAACAGTTATTTGAATCTACAACTAGTCAGATATATTGAAAACCAACATTATTATACCATGGGGTCCGAGCACCCACCTAGTTTTTTGGCCTATCACCAATCGGTTGGTCGACTATTCACTTTACTAGAAGGCTTTTGGCAAAAAAAAATATCTCTATCCAACTCATTAAAAGATTCAAATTTGAAGAACACACTTGATACGAATGTTACACCTTTTTTTAGAGCCGATAGCTGCAATTTATTTTGACCTAAAAAGACAGAGAGAGATAGGGCTATACTTCGCTCTCCTTCTCTCCTTAGCCGTAAAAGTTTTTGCTCCTAACGGAATTCCTTAGGACCACTCCTGCGCAGTCGTGGGTGATGTTAGATCATTAATTTTATTTTAAGGCTGTTGCCAGGCGATTATAAACATAATAGAGATAGACATAGAATTCTAACAAGGGCATGAATTATTTCAAGCATGCTTTCAATGCATTGCTCAGTAGATAGGTGTAACAAAGAAGAACAATCGTTGGTGATAAAATGGAACAAACATAAAATAAAACTTGACGTTTACAAACATATGGCTAGACTTGCCGGGCCTTTTTTGTTGATCTGAGGTCGGGGGCTTTTGGGACTGGGACCGCAGTTCCGGAAATATTTGTCTGGCAGAAAATAAATACTAACGCAACGAAGAAACCAACAAAGAGTAAGTATTTATTATACTGACGCCAATGCAAAACAGCAAAGCTATATTACATAATACAGTACTTGGTTCTTCAATGGTAACAAAACAATGCATTACCTGCGTTCATTAACCGACTTCATAAACGGAAGAGCTTAAAATGTATTCAGCTAGTATTTTTTTAACCATCTACTTAGGTAATAGCTTGAATACAATTTCCCATCAATATTCATCATATTTTATTCTAACAAAAATCCCGTACACCAGTAAATAATTAGAAGTCTACTCTTTACAGGCCTGAAGAAAAGTAAATATAAAATTCTACACGCGTTTAATTTGTCCAATTTTAGATATCCGGTGCCCATGAAAGATTCCGTTGTTCTAGTGAATAAATTAAAACACGATCATTTTTACTCGAAATTGGATTCAACCTGACTGATTTTTGGGTTCAGATTACGGTGACCTGTGATTGAGATTGTTAATTTTATGGCCGTGATAAAAGTAAATGCCACTTTAAAAGGGTGTACCTAAACACCTTTTACCGAAGCCGAAAGGCACTTGTTCTCCTCGTCATAGAGGGAGATATTGGGGGTCAAAGTTCCAATATTTTGACAAGTTTTATTGTATACACAAGTTTTCAGTAAGATTTTTACTTTAAACACCTTCACGACCTCCGTACTATTCAATCCATTCATGTTTTGAGTGCTTTGCTTTGAGTTCTTGAGGATCTACCACAAAACATGATGTTTCACCTCAAAAAAAAAAGTCGTTTCTCAGCAATAATTTTTGAGAAAAGTTACTTAAGTTTGATGTACAGAATGCTTGGTTGACGGCTTCGTGATGAGGTTGTTTACACCCTTTATAAAATTCTACGTGTCTAATTCGTCCAATTTTAGATATCTGGTGCCCATGAGAGATTCCGTTGTTCTAGTGAACAAATTAAAACACGATCATTTTTACTCGAAATTGGATTCAACCTGACTGATTTTTGGGTTCAGATTACGGTGACCTGTGACTGAGATTGTTAATTTTATGGCCGTGATAAAAGTGACTGCCACTGTAAGATATACTCGACAAATTTGTTGGAATTTGTACCTATGAAGATATTTAACATAATATAACGCTTGTAATCCCCGAAGAGTTAGGCAGAGGTATACACACCCACATTTCGCCCGTTACATGTAATATGGAGAGACCCTAATGCCATCAACCGGGCACTAATCCAGACTCCGTGGAAAAAACTCGATAACAATTTGTTCGATTCTCGGAATCGAACCCGGGACTAGATTATATAAAAACTAACAAATATGAGTCAAAAGGAGGAGCTCGTGGCTAAATAATAACAGCCGCTCGGGTCAATCTTTAGGTTAAGCCGTGCTTGCCTAGGTTGGGTTGTGGATGGGTGACCACCCATTGCATACCGAGTTTCCTCCGTGCCTGGGAAAGCACTGGTCCCGGCTGTCATTTGTGATCTTTGACAGTCGTTACAGGTAGTCAGTGGCCCAAAAAGTCTGACAACCAGTCTTACCAAGGGGTATCGTATTATTTACCAGTACTAATTGGGTGGTGGAGGTCAGATAGGCAGTCGCTCCATGTAAAACACTGGTATTCAGCTGCATCCGGTTAGACTGGAACTGACTGGAAGCCGACCCCAATAAAACGTGGGAAAAGGCTAGATGATGAAATATGAGTCAAAAAGGAAAAATAAGTAAAATAATAGAAGAAATTATTTTAAAACTATTATTAGAATTCAATGACCACAAAAATGCAAAAAAAAAAAAACGAAGTGATTCTAGAAGTCAATAACCCTATACATGTTATATTCAAAATCATTGACTCACTATCAAGGACATACCTATTCAACGAAAAGACGCGAGTTCATTAGCATGGCAACTCGAATCCAAAGAATAGACAAACAATTGAATGCTCATACCGGATTCATGAATAAATTACGTACTGAATACTTTGATATTATGGCGCGATTCCATTAGGCAAGTTACTTGTATGCAAGTTGCATACAACTTGAAGACACCTGCATACAAGCACAATATAAAACAAGCTACAACCAGTAGGTATGACGTAGTTTAAACTTGTACATTTTTTATTCAAGTTACGTGCAAATTGAACGCGCAAACGTTAATTGCTCGTTTCGAATTGAGAACGAGTGACGTGGCCTACTCAATTGTTGAACATCTCCACTTGTATGTAAGTAAAACCTGCATGCAATTTGCAAAACATGTTTCCAATGCAAGCAACTTGTACGAAAATGTGACCTCATACTTGCATGCAAGACTTGCTTAGTGGAATCGCGCCTTTAGACCATGGCTGTTTTTGTAGCGAAAATTATGTGCAAAGCAAATATTGTACGTAGGTAACGCGTCTCGGAAATCTATTTTTTAGTCTACTATTCATTTCTACTTGATTTTTTGGCTGTTGTGTTAGTGGTAAAGGCTTATTAGCAGGGAATTTTTTGTCTTTATTAAAAACTGGTTTTGGGTTCCGGTCACTCTTTGATTTAAGTATATTACTTAATTTCGTAAGTATCTATTTTTACTATTATAGTCATCTTTTCATTAGAGATTATTTTCTGTAAGCTATATTAGATCTTATCTGACGACCCGAATGGCGCAGTTAGTGAGGCTGCCTTACGTTCTTAGGGCCCCGGGTTCGAATCCCGGTAGGAGCAAATTGTGTGATGAGCATGGACATTTGTTTCCGAGTTATGGAAGTTTACATGTATAATAAGTATGTATTTACAAACAAAAAGTATCTATGTAGTATATCAACTATCTGGTGTCTACGACACAAGCCTTGTTGCTTAGTGTGGCACTAGATGGCGGTGTGTGTAATTTCCAGCGATATTTATTTGTTTATTTATTATGTTTGTTTCATTGTTGGTATCAACTAGAAACGATTCTGAAATAGGTGTTTTCGTAAAAAATAACGTTTCAATTTCAATACACTGACTTAGCGTAGACTTAGAAACTACAACATACAGAACACGAACATAATCTGCTGCAATTATACTATCTATCTAAACATAAATTATGTGTACAATTTTACATGTTAGCATAGCAAGTATTTAGTACATTTAGTTCACCTCTATATGTAGTTATTTTGAAGTCGCTCAGTGATAAATCTTACAAGATATTCTGAAGTTCGTAGCAAAGTGTTTGTCTATCAAATCTTCGTACGCAAAATAAAACAGGCAAAACTATGTAGTTCTATTTTATGCAAGGAACATAATCCAGAAGGTCAGTAATCTTAATCAGGTTCGTTGTACTGGTATTACTCGCAACCAACCGGCATGAGTGTATGACCTGATTACCGAACGTGGGCGATGCGAAAAGATATGTAAGGATCGTATCAGGACTGCGGGACTGTTCGAAAGAGATACCGTGGCTACGGAACACAAAGAGCGATGAAGGAACATGGATGGGTTTTAGTCAGTAAAAGTCTGACACTCCCTCCTGCTCCGCCCAGAGCGGGAGGAGTCATTTGATGATTTCCCATACAAAAAAGAAAAGGATCGTATCAGGAGGCTTTCTACAGTTTCTGCCTTCAGACAGAGGCGTGGATTATGTAGGTATGTGTTCTTAGCGAGGTTACTTAGAACGACGTTCCTCAAAAAGCCGCTTAAGTTGAAGTGGGACTGGACTGGCCACGCCTGGCCGCATGCCCAATGAGCTGTAGGCCAAAATAACCACTTTGTAGAACCCTGACACAGACAAAAGGCGTTGCGGCAGTCCTCACAGAAAATGGCGGGATCAGCTGGATAAAACAAACGACCAGTGGTCCGTGTTAGCCCTGGATCGAAACAGCTGGAAGTCATGAGGGCTTTGTCCAGCAGTGGGATGAGGCAGGCTAACAGTATCAGTACTTATAACAGGGCACTATAGGCATACAATAACATTATTATTCATCATCTGCCTAGCCTTTTCCCAACTTAGTTGGGGTCGGCTTCCAGTTTTACCGGATGCAGCTGAATACCAGTATTTTATATGGAGCGACTGCCTATCTGACCTCCACAACCCAGTTAGCACCGGGTAATACGATACCCCTTGGTAAGACTGGTTGTCAGACTTTTTGGGCCTCTGACTACCTAACGACTGTCAAAGATCTACAAATGACAGCCGGGACCAACGGCTTAACGTGCTTTCCGAGGCACGGAGGAAACTCGGTATGTAATAGGTGGTCACCCATCCACAGACCAACCTAGGCAAGCACGGCTTAACCTAACGATCGACCCGAGCGGCTGTTATTATTTAGCCACGAGCTCCTCAATAACATATTATTATGTCCAGCTATTATAGTCTGTGCCAGATATGTAGCAAATAAAGGTCATTAACCCGCATACATTTATTCAAATACATAATTCCAAAAACAGAAATAATGACATAATCTTGTCCCGAAACTACCTTTATCGTGCGTGATCCTTGACTTTTTCTAGTAATAAAATCGATTCACAATGTATTGTCGGGGTACCTACGCAGAGAAATTAAGGAAAGAGCAATGACCTTTAATTCCTACTTATTTGGCACAGACTATAGGTTTAAAAACCTTTTAGCAATAGACGCTGTTAGATCACCATGTCTTCTAATGTCATGGCCGTATGTTGATCTCAGTCCCCAACGTTAAAGCTGTGTCGCGTTTATTTTTAGCACGAATCACTTTCTCTTTTACACTTCTCTGTGTGTTATACGTGTGGTTAGAACATTTTGGTTCTTAGACTTAAGATTGTTTGTCTAAATTTTATCGTATACTAGCTCTGCCCACGATTTCATGCGCAAAAGTTGGGATAGCTCGGTTAATATTCATGATATTAATATAATTCACACCCACGAATAATGTATTATCTTTCTATTAGTGACAATTTGTTTAAAATTTGATCATTAGTGCCGGAGATTACCCCATACATAGAACTAACGACTAACAAACAAATTTTACGTCTTTATAATATTATCTAGTAGATTTCATCTTGATAACATACAGGTTAGGCAGAGACAGGGAGCTTATTACCATCAACCTAATTACGGGCTGCAATTGAGAAATTCCTGATGGAAAAACTCAATATAACTTTGCCTGCCAAGATAGCTCTATCTGCTTGTCCTGTTGATACTTTAGAGTCTATCACTCACTGGTTATTGCCCTGCACCCCTAGCCAAGTTATATACGTTTCGTATCGATTCTCTTTCTACAATCGTAAACGCCTCGGCGAAAGCGATTGTAGAAAGCGCTAAATTGGTAGCCAAGTTTACACGACTGAGTCGATCGCTCGTTCTCTAATGTCTGTAGAAAAAACCTACACTTTAGTCTATTATAGGGTGAGCGTTCCTACCAAAGAGTTTAGCGATCAACATTGTAGAAACGATAACATTCTATTCTATCATTTTGAACGATGTAAACTTGTACGAATTTTCTAATCGTAAACTGTCTAGGAATTTTCTATTCGTTTGTGTTGATCACGTGATTTACCGTTGAGATGATGTCATTCCCATTCATTTGAATAGTTTTCTACTAGCGTTAACGATTGTAGATTGTCAACTTGGCTAGGGGTGCTGATATGGGTTAACAAAAAATATAAAATTTTTAAAGACACTGTTTTAACAGTTGATGAGCATACGACACACAATGAAGTTTTATTGCACGCTACATTTTGTTGAGTATGCAAATATTTGTACACATTGTACACAGACAGTTTTATGAAAAAATGTAGAAGCACCATTATCAGCAGATAAGGATAGAAATAAAATAGAAACATAACATCACGCTCGCAATCCCGAGGGTTTAGGCAGAGGCGTATCTTATAGTACACCCACATTTACCCTTTAATTTTTCCAAGTATGAAGTCCTATGTAATAGGGAGCGAGCATATTGCCATCAACCGGGACTTGGACTTCGTGGCTGCTACTGAGAAAATCCTTATGGAAAAACCCCATAACAATTTGCCCGACCTGGAAATCGACCTCAGGAACTCATGCTCAGCAATCGCGCTAGAGACTACTAGACCAAGGACGCAGGAGTCGTGCGGTCCATGGCCCTTTACGGGGCCCCGGTGTGGGCGCGTTCTTTGAGGCGGCGTGCCGCCCACTACCTGAACGCGCCCCAAAAGGTAGTAGCCGTAAGGCTGGCCCGGGGCTACCGCACGATTGCCCGCGAGGCGACGAGCCTCCTTGCCGGATTGCCGCCATGGGATCTGGAGGCGATAGTCCTCGCGCGCCTGCATGAATGGCGCCCGGAGGCGCTACGCCGGGGGGAAACTCCGCTGCAGCGACAAATTGTCGCTCAGCGGACAGACTTCCGGCGGGATCTCATGGCGACATGGAGAGAGCGACTGTCGCAACCCCGTGCAGGGCACGCCACAATAGTGGCGATAAGTCCCCTCTTTGAGGAGTGGCTTGAGAGACGCCACGGCGTCCTCACCTTCCGCCTGACGCAGGTCCTCACCGGACACGGAGTGTTCGGGAGGTTTCTGCACCGAATCGGGCGGGAGGAAACGCCCGGGTGCTTCCATTGTGAGGATCGACCGGAGGACACGGTGGAACACACGGTGGAGGTGTGCCCCGCGTGGGCGGAGCACCGCCGTGTCCTCGAAGCGGCGATCGGCGGCGGCGACCTCTCGCGTCCGGCCCTGGTGCAAGCCATGGTCCGGAGCGAGACAGAATGGGACGCCGTCACCTCCTTCTGCGAAGCAGTAATGCTAGAGAAGGAGGTGGCGGAACGTGAGAGGGAGAGAACCTCTCAACGTCCCGGCCGCCGCAGGAGACGCCCCGGGCGTCGGGGGCCACCACCGCGTAGCCCCCGGCCACCGTAGGCGCGGGCCTGTGGACGGTGAGCTATGGGCTAGCTCGCCGTCCGTCCGTCTCATGACATGACGACAGGCCGTGACGACGGCGCGTTCGTGTTCCACGCGCGCCTCAAAGAGAGTCAGCAAAAAGGAAGGGGTCCGTAAGGACCGATGCCTGCCGGGGTTGCGGGACTATTCGAAAGAGATACCGTGGCCCCGGAACACAAAGGGCGATGAAGGAACATGGATGGGTTTTAGTCAGTAAAAGTCTGACACTCCCTCCTGCTCCGCCCAGAGCGGGAGGAGTCATTTGATGATTTCCCATCCGAAAAAAAAAGGAGGCAGGCTAACCTGCCATGACATTAAGCCCGAGTCAGCGGGATACGGGAAATTACGACCAAAGTAATGTAACAAGCAAAACTAACTAGGTATCGTAAAAGTCAATTCTAGTCAGCATAATGCATTCTAAAAATAACATCGTTTTCAAAACAGGAAAAACCAATAAACGTGGTGATGACATCATTGCAGAATATGAACACATTCTTATTGCTGCTAATGGAAAATAATATAACAAAATTATCACTGTTTGTAACGCTAAAGCAGTATTATAAGTATAAATATCGTGTGTAATCGGAGGGTCCGTTTACACACGATATTTTTCACGAAGCCGTTGCCGTGGTTCGATTCCCGGGTCGGGCAGTGTTTTTGGGTTTTTCTATTAGGTACCTATTACTCATTAGGTAATAGGTACCTAATAGAATGAGCATGGACATTTGTTTCCGAGTCATGAATGTTTATATGTATAATAAGTATGTATTTACAAACAAAAAGTATCTATGTAGTATATCAACTACCTGGTGTCCACGACACAAGCCTCGTTGCTTAGTGTGTAATGTCCAGCAATATTTATTTATTTTTTATTTTGATTAGCAGCCCGGTGTTTTGAAGTTATGACACCCCCGGCGGTAATCACTAATTATTAGTGATCGATGGTCCTTGAGGACTGTGGGGGTGAGGGAAGAGAGAGTGAACCTGTGCCTGCACCAGCGTTGCCAGACGTTCCGCTTTTGGCGGGACGGTCCCGCTTTTTCAATCAGAATTTAATGTCCCGCGCGGGACAGGCTCAGTCCCGCTTTTCGGGGATAAGCGACCGTGCGTGCAGCGTGCTGAGAGGCTGGGAGGAGGTGTTTTTGTTTGTAACTGGGTTCATTACTGGAGTTTACTTATTAGAATCTTTTATAGATGAATGAATGTAATGAAATCGATCATCGAGTGATGTTTCGGATTGCTCGGAACCGGAAAATATTACACCCAAGAAGAAAGTCAAACTAGGAAAACATGGCCTCACAAAATACAGTACGATTAAAATGATTGTGATTTCTGTTTTTTTATTTATTTTTTGTATGCCTGTGACGAATAAGACTCAACTATTTACCGATAGGGTAAATCTGATTTAAAATATCATATTTTTATTAAAATACATTTTCTATGGCTATTTTTGCTATCTATTGTCACATAAACGTAATTTGAACTCAAATAAAAAAAAAAAAATTAAAAACTTCTGATATATAGGTTTTTTTACTGACCCGCTTTCGACGAAAGAATCCCGCTTTTTTCACTCAAAAAGTTTCAGAATCCCGACTTGGCAAAAAAAAATCTGGCAACGCTGGCCTGCACACATATTTGTGCACTAAAATACCTCCGGCACCGATGCCGCGATGGCTAATCGCCGTTAAAATTGTCCGCCGTGACCGAAAACGGAACAGCACTATTATCTTATTGGAAATCTGCAAATGGATCTCTGACCACGGGGCTCTTATCTAATTATACTTTAGGTGTTCTCTAATCATGCCTCACTTACTCAGCTGTAGGTATCAAGTTTTCACCACCATATACTTGCTCATGAACTACGTGGGTTCGCCTTCTTAAAAAGCTTAAAATAAATCAATGCTATGAATTTCTATAATTTCCAGAAGTCTTATTACTTTCTATTTCATTGTCTTTCGTTACATTTTATCACTGAGCGACGTCATCATGGTTTTGTCTACATACTGACATAAATCAACTATTAAGGGGTCATCGGGAGATAATTATACTTAAATTAGATATCAAGTTTCACGATTAACTATGTTATAACTTTTCTTACAAATATGGTCGCACTCAGGCAAATTATAACTATTTAGGATAGGTAGGTTCCTATCTAATCCAGCAAATTATGGATCTACAATTCAGTTGTATTTTTTTGTATTTTAAACACATTGTCAATAGGCTTGTCAACTGAAAAAAACTAATTAGTCCGTCAGATAAATTATCAAAAAATATTTGACCCATAGGTAATTCTTGTTATACGACGCTTTTAAAATTCTCAATACGTCACGCCGTGCTATAATTTTTATTGCGTTCTAACTTCACGAGCCCCCATTCTCGAGTTTTGATGCATTTTATCTTTGTTTTTGTCATCTTTCGACATCTTTACGCATTTGAATCAAGTCAGTATCAATGCAATATTACAGGTTTTTAAAATAGAGTTATTCAGGTCAGGTAGGTATATACAACGTGATTTGTTTGATGTCCCAAAATTCTAGGGTTATAATAGGTACTTAGATATATTCAATACTGCAGGTACTATTTTAATATTTAGTCATGAATTTTAGACCCGATGACTCCATGAGATGAGCGGTGGACAAAACGTTCTGTCAGTTAATTTAATTATCTATTTTTGCACGACAACTTACATTTTTATTAAATACTCAGATATTTATCTGTGTTATGTTCTTACCATATTGTCGAAATTTATAAACAATTATTAAAGTTAACAACTTTATAAAATAAAATACAAATACAAGTTTTTTTATTTTTATAATTACAAATCATTTTAGGCAACATAGTAAAGATAAGATAATGATGGCAGTAGTGTTATTTTTTATACAGTGCACACAAATCTAAAAAATACTTAAGATGACGCTTCTGAACACAAAGAGGATTTTTTTCAAAGTATTATCATCATTTTCACTATCAACATCAAAGAAATCGATGAAGATACATGTAACACTAATGCTAGAATAAATATTGCTATTAGCCAGCTTTCAATACAGAAAGATCTCTTACTTATCTCCACTACATTGACCAAAATGCTTTCTAGACGCGCCACAAGATCAAACTTCAAAAAACAAGGTGTAAACGGAGGGTCCATCCCGAAGCCGTCAACCACTCATTCTGTACGTCAAACTAAGTAACCGCAAAAAATATTGCTGGGAAACGACATTTTTTGGGGCGTGAATGATCGCAATGACGGGGAGAACAAGTGCCTTTCGGCTTCGTTCATTATATTATTATGTCTAAATCCGTCAGTTATCCGTCAATATTCGTCAATAGCATAACAATTTTATTATTATGGCATTACAAGTGGTCGATGCAACACTAAAATTAGCCATTTAAATGACGCCAAAAATAGAATGTGCATTGTTCTACGTATTGTTGGAGTGTTACTACTAAATACTACTGCGTTGATACTTACATGTTTCTTTTAAATACATATGAATCATATTCTTCACTAGTTTCTTCCAAATGATTAATAATTATTGGCTTTTAATCATGAATTATTGAGTGATGTAGATACTTTAATAAATATATCCGCCACATCGCTCAGGTTATTTGCATCATCGTCATCAATAATTACAATAACAAAGGTACAACGTATTTGTGTCATGAAAAGTTGATGATTATGTTGTTTCAATACCAGATGAATGGTCATCACTCCTAATACCAAAATAGTAATAGACCTAGCAGAATCTCGCGACGCATCTTATACAAGTGACATGACAAAGTAAAAAACAGAATAAATCTTAAAGTTACTTTACAATGATAGAAAAAATACAGGACTTTTTAATAAATCATAGTAATAATTACTCCGTAAGCACCTACAATGTAATATTATTAATCTAACATTTCATAATATTAGGGTTGCTATATTGTAGTAATTTTTACTTAGTAACTTTTTTTTTGGTAGAATTAAGAAAGTTAAACATTTTTAAGTGATATGTGTTTCTTTTTCGTACCAATTTAAAAAAGTTACCAAGTAATACTACTGTTAGAATATACACAAAATGTTTTATAATAAACTTTCGTATTTTATAATTTGTATGACTGTATTTTCGTTTATAAAGTAAAGAAGTAGGTATCTTTTTTTTTCAGATTCTGAACCATAAAGTTACAACGCTTAACTATAAATATAAACTTGATATTAAATTAGATATAATTCTGTAATTTGGAACATTTATTGAAGAGGTAGATCCGAAGATTAACTTTTAAAATATATTTTTTATAATTACGTATTCATTAGAAATCCTTAATGGATATTTCATAAGAGATATTAAAATCGAAGCGTAGTCGGGTGAATTTTCATAAGTAGGTACATATTTTACAACGGTTAAAATTACATTACATTGATAGTCATATTTTTTTGTAATGTAATTCAATCGTTGATTAAAATATTCAATCTTAAGGCTACTAATCTACATAAATTAGGAAAAATATATCAAAATCATATTACAAGGAAGACTATTAATAACTAAACAAATGAAAAGATTCTTATCTACACAAGTAATTATTAAAATCTTACTTTAAATAAGATAAATGTGACAGCCTTTAGTGATAATACTTTTAAAAATTGTGCATATAGAGGTAAGTGGAAAATCACCAAAATATTTTTTTTAATAATTTTAAAATACCTATTCAAAACAGCCAATAATTTTATAATTTATAATGATAATAACAGTACTTTTAAACTTTAGATACATACTAATTACCCTAAACTTTGCCACAATCAAGCGAATTCTTACAAGATTTTAAATCCGCGATTCAACTTCTTAAAATAGCTTTCTTAAAATTTTGAAGTTGACATTGCCTTAGAAAAAAACAATGCCTGTAGACGACAATGGTCTCAACTCTACTACACAATACAGTACATTAAAATCTATAATAACACTAACATTAAATGACATAGAAAAGGACGTAGAAAAGACTTACAGACAGTACTCTCACTTGAAATCACGTTTAGTTACGTCAGACATCATGAAGAAGTTTCATCATTCTTAAAACTCGAGGAAAGCACAATATGTTAACATCAAATTAGTACCTATAAGTAGATTATAATACTGCCGAAAATTATATTCGTTTACTAAAATTGTAATACTAACGAGTACTTAAACTTGATATTTCATATTCATCTTTTTACACATACAGTAAAATTATCCTTCATCTTGAATTCAATTCAAACCCATATCTTTATATTTTCCATAACTATCGAAATGATAAGTACATAAACAATATAAATAATTTAATGCAATGTTTTGGAAATTACAAAGGATTAATACAAAAAAGGTCCTATAATAGATCCTTGTGGTACACCTAAGGTCTTAATATACATTATAACTAACAAGCACGGTAGAATAACAGGGGAAATATTAAAGACGATCGTGTAAAAGCAGTCGAAATGTCAATAACAACCGTAGTAACACGTAACAACCACTTTCATACTGTTTCATATACTTTACAATATAAGACGCTTTGAATAAATCTCACATAATCACAATCCTTGATAAAATGTCTAAACTTTTTAAGTTAGTTTTACCCTTTCTTTCGGAAAAATGTCAAGATATGTATGTTAATAAATAAAGAGAATCTTCTGACATACCATTCCATCTGTTTGCAGTCATTGCACCACTATTTTTACTGAAAATATCATGTCTCTTCACTAAATAGTGGTTAGAAGTAATAACATTTTCATTCCGATTTTTAACTGGTCTTGGAAGTTCAATTTAGGCCAAACCTCACATCATTCAAAGCAAGATAACCTTCGTTCTCGTCACTAAGTTTACCATCTATCTGTGCTTCAAATAAGAGATCTTATATGTTTCAATTTAGGGCCACAGTATAACACACTTGTACCAAAAAAACTCAAGAAACCCTTGTTTGTGTAAGAAACTTTGATTTTACTATTTGATTAAAGGGCATTTTACATTGGACATCAAAAGGGATACACCGATTTTATTAAATGGTACTTTTACTTAATATTTTTTTAATGTATCTTCATTTAAGAAACTATTTACAAAAGCTCTCTTTTCTATATTATTGTTACTTACAATAAGTTTTATATTATTACCGCCCACTTTATGAAGAATGTATTATCCTCATTGCGTATAATCGCATTACCTTTCCTAGCGTCTATATCTATAATAAAGATTTTCATAGATTTACCAGGCTTTTTGGCGATTACTTTATTTTTTCAGACATTTCCTGTCTTTTTTAAACTCGACAATTGCTTTACTTCTTGCGTGTTTGTAGTTTAAGTTATTTTTCCATGTACACCCTTTCATACGTATTTTAATTTTAAAACAGTATTTCATTAAATGCTTCGTACAGTGCATTAAGGTAAATGTTGTCAGTGATATGTTTTTGCTTATCATTATTACCTACCTAATTGACAAATAATGAAGATCATACAAAAATAGAGAACCATTGTAGGCGACTTTTACTTCTTCCATTCAATCTCATTGATCAGGAGGTTACCCTTCTACAGACTAACCTTAGCCCTTATATTACTCCTTAAATAAATATATTTAAGGAATAATTTGAAAACATTAAAATACTTTGTTAGGTACTTGATATATACTGTTTCTTTAACATTAGAATTGGGTTTGAAAATAGGAGATCTGTTATAGTTAAGATCAATAATATTTTAAGCGTATAGCGGAAGCGTGTATAGCTTTAGCATTGTTTTAATTTTAATCACTTCGATATGCTCATTAAAATCATCATTACTGGTAACTTCATTATTGCTATTGAAAAGTATTTCAAACTGAAATACTCGGTACTGAATGTAACAAGCTAACTAAACTACTCACTAAATTAAGTACATCGAATTTAAAACACTATAGTATAACTAATATTTAATTGAATAACTACATATAAGCTAGTCTGGGTTTAACCGTGTTTTGAACAATTTGTAGTATCGTTTGCTTTTATTGTACTATCCTTGTTGAATAGATTGCTAATAGTAATTTTAGACGATTCTACAAATTGATCACTGTTGAATACGCAGGCTTTTATGCCAGTATGTCACTGTGCTCTAACCTGCTTTTCTACACGGTTTGATAATAGAAACTCTGTGCCACTCACTCCTGAATTCTCAAACGACTGAAGACTCTTTCTGTCGCTGTAAAGGGCAGAATACAGATGCCAGTTATTTGTTTTAAAAGTATGCAAGTAAGTTGTGTGTCATTGTATCATTCACCATTCAGAAGATGATAAGGCACAATAACAAGCAAGCCACTTGTATACTTTTGTGCAAGTTACTGGCCTGTATATAAGTGGCAGAGACAGCCTGAGCGACTTAAACAGAATCACATTTGGGTATCCAGCCGCCATTCAATCAGAATCAAACGAAACTCTCGCAACACATCTTACACCAAAATAACTTAACTATGAAAGTCAATAAGCATATCTTTCTCGCAAATCACTTGAAACTAGACACATAGAAGAACTAACGTGTATGATGAAGTGGTTGCGTTGCTTGCGTGCGACTGCCCTGGTCCGCTTAGCGGTCGTTGCGCAGTGGAGCTAGCGCGGCCAGGGAGGCACGGCGCCGGCGCTAGGAGCCCGGCGACGCGCCCGCCGGCAGCCCCGCGCCCGACCCGCGCGCCACGCGCGGCTCCAGCTCCAGGGACAGCGTGTACTGACGCTCTTCGGCGATCACGAGCGAGTTGTCCAGCAGGAAGTCACACACCTGAAGCATTCGACAAGTTATATCCTAACTTTTGCTAACGTTTATGTTGTATTGATAATGGAGTACCACAAGGATATGTGTTCCACCCATCGCAGATTTCAGATATACCTACATATGTCGCCCAGCCACGTAACCTTGCGAGGACGCAAGGTTACGTGGCTGGGCGACGTATGAAGCCGATGGCGTGTGGAGTTGCAAGGTTCGAATCAAAACTTCAAATGAACCATTTGGCATGACATACGGCCGTCTTCTGCCAACTGATACGGTACAGATCTTTCTATCTACATTTTAATTTGCATCGATTGTTGCATTCGTGATGCTTCGTCAATCTTCATTGTCGCTGATTGCATTGTGTCGTGATAGTTTTAGGTACAGGTTTTTGATTTGTACGAAAATGTAATACAAATTGTAAAGTAAAAAGGTACTATTTGCTTACCTTTGGTATATGATCAATCTTATATGGGGTTTGCTGGAAATTCCTTATTTCACGGATCACGTGCGCTATCTGCAACACAATAGTTCTCATGTTAACATGCTGTTTAGCATATTAGTAAAATTGTACTTCAAGAGTAGGTACATTTTAAAAGCCTCTTCTAAACTATAGTATCCATGTAGATATTAGCACTGCTAATATTTCTACGGGCTTATCTTCTAATTGTCCATGATAAGTCCTTCTGTATTCCTAAGCTAAGTACTAAGTGGTTAACAAAGGAACAACTTACCATTCTCATCTTTGAGAAGTTGAGTAAACCATCAGGCGTGTAGTTGGTCGTTCCTTCTTCGATGAACGACAGATCAGACAGATACATCCCCAAGTAAGGAATGCATGGAGGATCACACCTGTAAATTAAAAGAAAGAGAATCTTGAAGTCTTGTATTTACAGTCCTTTTTACCAAAGCTTATAACCAAAGCATTATAGGACTTAGTAATCCATATTGAAGTAAAGTGATAAACTTACCTGTGCAAAGCATCCCGCAAGATTCTGAATCGGCATTCCGATGATATTATGGTTTGCATTCGTTCTATTGTTTGTTTACTCTGTAAAATAAATCATTAAATTAGCATCATCTTTCCCAGTATTAATATCTACGAGATATTATCTATCTACACTTACCGTTTTTGACACCTTTTCCCAAGTTTTTTTGAGTCGGTATACTGATGTGTTCGAAAGTGCTGCACAAACTTGCAGCACTCCATTAAAGTTGTGCAGACAACGAGCTATGTCTGCTACTGCTGCCCATTTCTCTATTGCTGCTACGCGGCCTGGTGAAAAGTGAAATATTTTTGATTTATCTTCTGAATTAGATGACCTCGGATTTGCACAAAATCCAAAATCTTAGCATTATTATGACGAAAATTACAACATTTATGAAAGTCAGGCAAAAATGAGTAAATTTAATCACAATAACAGTCAGAAGGATTCTGGTGAACACCAAGAACAAACACATGATAAGTTACAAATAATGTATCACAAACGATTGGTTCATTACATACCAGCCAAAGTAAACTTCTTCAGTATCTCAGATATGACCAAGTTGGAGATGTGATTGAAATGAGAAGTCATCATGAGGATGTGAGGAGCTCTCTCAGCTTTATCTGCCTTAGTCCAAGCTTGTCCTAAGAACTCCCTTCAACAAGTGAAATATTTCTATCAGAGTTATTATGAACAATTAAATAGTCAAATTGACACTTTAGTAATACTTACTCGCTGTTGATCGAACTAAAGATTTGGTAATCCAAATAAGTCATTTGTTCAGCAATTTCTAAAGCAGAGATTGTTTCGACACTTTCTTTAGTTGGCACCTGTAAAAAATAATTTATTCTTGTAAGTATCTTCTAATACAACGAAATAGTTGAAACTTCAATATATATGACTGCAAAAATTACTCGTTCAGTAGGACTATTACGTATCTCTGTTGACAATTCGAAATTATAGTAACTGGGCTCAGTGTCCATCAATTAACTGTGAAAAGGTTAGTTTCGTATTATGTCGGTCGGTACCAGTCGCGATCAAATATGACGTCATTGGTTGTCATCGTGTCTGATAGTCACTGTAACTCATTTTGACAGACGCTTTCGTATCATCATCATCTGCCTAGCCTTTTCCCAACTATCTTGGGGTCGGCTTCCAGTTTTACCGGGTGCAGCTGAATACCAGAATTTTACATGGAGCGACTGCCTATCTGACCTCCACAACCCAGTTAGTACCGGGTAATACGATACCTCTTGGTAAGACTGGTTGACAGACTTTTTTTTTGGGCGTCTGACTACCTAACGACTGTCAAAGATGTACAAATGACAGCCAGGAGCAACGGCTTTCGTATCGATTTTTCTAATATTGCGATTATGTAAGCATAGTGGACAACAAATTGATGACAACTGAGTTTGAAGTGGCTTTTGTGAATGACGTTACACTGTACCCGGGCTGTTATTCACCGTAAAGTGATATCCACTCAGTGCGATACGTAAAACCAATATTATGACATTCTCGGTTGTCATCAAAGTTCGGTGTACAACCGAAGCTAACCGAAGTCACTGGATATCAGAAAGATACGTAATAGGCCTACAGGTAGATATAGTACAAAGGTTTCATAACAAAATGAATTAAAGCGGGATATTTTCAAACATATCATTTCTAATAACGTATTTGGTAAGGTTGTCTAAAAGAACACTTACATTAGGAGGTATGAACAATGACTTCAAATCAACAGATCTTTCCGGAGCTCGTTCTAGCAGACGCAGCAGTTGAGCTGCAGCCTTGTGTTCAGCTGGCAGTAATCCTGGACTACCTTCTATCTCCTTGAGGAAGTCCATTGTAAGGCCTCGAAGACGTTCCTCAGACCAGAAGTCGTGAGAGTGCTTAGAGATCCAGTGCCTATAAAACATTATTTTGAAAATGTTAGTACTCAAAATGCTGCCAGTCTTCAGCAGGGGGCCTAAAATGCCTGCTTTAGCAGAATCATAATGGGATAATAGTATGAATCACGTTAAAATTCTAATCTGGTAACGTTTTCGGATGATAACGATGTGATGTTTATTTAATAAATCTAAGTTTAGCTAGTTGATTTTTTTAGATTAGTAGTTTATTTATGTTGTAAATGTTAAGTACTAAAACAAGTGACTGCTAATAATCTATCGCAGCGTTCACGAGTTCAGGCGATGTGAGTTGCAACACAACTCACATCAAGTAACGCGCTCTTGTGTCACTTGTTTCTTTCAAGTGAAACCCAAGGCGTTGCAAGTCGCGTCGTGGTGACTCTAAGCATTACTTTCATATTTTTTCCGCAGTCCAGTATTTAAAGTTACTGACCTCAAAACATTAAGCACTCTCATGGTAGCAGCTGTAGATATCACCGAATCCCTTCGAGTGGCTGGTGGTGAATTAGGTGGAGGCGATCTTGGGTTGGAAGAAGCAGAAGTAGCCACTGCGAACGCCACTGCTGCAGTTGATGTGCTGCTCCTAAATCATTTGATCATTGTAAATATACAACACTTCATGTCGATGTAACAGTCATTTGTAGTTACGACCGGACGATGTTTTGTCAATGGTTCATGGTGATTTTAAAAGTGAAACTGAAATGTAGTGGCCAAGAGTAGAATTCGATGTTGAAGAATAAAGATAGAATATAAAGTTAACAAAGAATAGTATACACATGCATAGACAGAAATACAGGCAGAGTGAACATAAAAGAAAGAAAGACAGAATTCGAAAGATAAGTTATTCCTCCTGGAATCAATGATGTATTTTCATATTAACCGATTATTTCCGTTATAAAGCATGCAAATTTTGATAATCTATTTAATGTAATAATTTTGAAAAACCAAAATCTAATCAAATACCAATTTCCAATTCAAACGCTATTTCAAATTATGTACTTAACAGAAAATAATACCGAAAGTGCAGTTAATAATCCTAATCAAATAACCGAGGTGAATCAAAATCTTAATTTAGGTCTAATTTTGAATAAATAAAATCTAATTCTAATTTTTCATAAGCCAAATACATAAAATTACAACAATAAACAGTTTTTTTGTGTGTCGTCTTTTTTTTGAAGAAATGATAGTTGTAGATGTTGGTATGCTAAGTAATGGTGAAAAGAACGTATTAAGTAAATACGGTGAATAGACAATATCCACCTTAGATTAATCTGAAAAGAATTCTGACAATTGAAAAGACCTCTTCAACGCACACATTGCAACCACTGAGGTGTGCAAAATACCTGAAAATAGTCACAAACAAAATACAAGAAAGGTTTTTGAAAACAGGCAGATACGTTAGTTATACCTGGTTCGCGTAGCACTGCCCTTTCTGATGGTCAGTGCAGAATGCTCACTGGTGGTTATTGTAATTATCGAATTCTTATATTTATGTTGTGCTGTCAGGTATTACATTTTGTCAGATGTTCAGCTGTACTTCTTGTATAGTTTTGACGATATCGAAAGTGTTTGCTGTAGTGTCGTGTCTACGTATTGAATTTACAAAATTGATAGAAAAGGGTAAGGAAACGTCAGTATGCTAGGTAAAGCGGAATTATTAAAATAACTCTTCTACGGCATCACTACTGGGTTCAGTCTCTACGTCTTTTACCTTACCAATCACTCACCATAAGAGGTCTTTTCCAAAGCTGTTAAATCAATAGTAATAGTTTCATTATCATTTTTACAGTCATCAAGTATGAAGGAACTAGGTCGAGGCTAGAAAGATTCTCTCTCGATAGACTATCGTGCAAAAGCATCATAACTTTAGTAAAATTTACAAAGAATTTTAGATGGTTAAGAAAAAGATGAGCAACATGCCACAACATTGAGAATTGTGATCTCCCATGTGTGCTAGATGGTTAATAATCAAGTTAGTTCGCAATCCTTCAAATATACAATACATAAACATAAGTAATGTTTTGGATAAAATGAATTTGATGAGAAATAAGTTTGTGTTCATTTTACCTTCGGTGAGACTGTCTGAAAGATGTGATGACGACGCCCGCTTTTGGTTGGCTGGTCTCACGCCGATAGTTCTGAATTTAAAATTGTGAAATTCGTTATTCAGACTTCCTCGCTTTGCTTGTAGTTTTTCTCTATGTCATTACTCACTTTAGACGTGCTTGTTGACTAGTGACAGTAACAACAGATACAAATGTCCTCATACCTGTGCATGTGACACCTGGGAAGTAACAGACGACCGTGGTTCAGATCCGCCCCAGTATCGACGACGCTCGCTGTTAATCGATGAATTGGTGTAGCGACGCTCACTAAAACGAATATCAAAATAAAGAAATGATGAACTGACATAACTGGAAGTCATGGGGAGACTTAGAAGTGGAATGAAGCAACCGGGTAGTGACTAATAATAACAGTGAGTGTTAACAAAGAAGGGTGTGTGGGTTTATAAGTGTGTGAATTTGTAGTTAATACGGTGAAGTGAAGAGATTTGTCTGTGAGAGTACGATTTATAAGTGAACACTTAAATATTAAAATGTATCACCTGATGAGTTGCTGTGGGCTGTCTTAGCTGTGTTTTTGTAACCGAATCAGTCATTTGTCACTATGTGAGTTTTATCCACTATTAGTCCTCCATCTACACAATGTTGTCTAATCATGGCACTATACATCTCCTGCTGAAAAGCTGTCTTTATTGGTCCCAAAATCATTGCAACTTGTTCAGATTTGTATCTTACCTAACAGATCTTCTAGCAGCAAATCTCGTCCCAGAATCGGATGCCCGCCTGCATTCTTCAACGGCCACAAGTGCAGCTGTAGCCGCAGCTTCAGCAGTTTCTCGGGCACTATCAGATCTGCGCCTAGCTTCGGAAGTAGCCGACGACGGCTGCAGTCGGCGGGGAGACTCCGACATAGTACGGACGCGCTGTTGGATAAACTGTTTAACTCGTTGTGTTTCCGTCTCTCTACTTGTAGCAATGGCGACAGCAGGTGCGTTGTACATTCATTCCTTGCTAATGTAACCGCTACCAACTGGTTCAGTAGACCAATGTTGGAGCCACGTAAAGCTTCAAGTTTATGGTAAACCAACTGCGTTATCATAAATACGGGGCTTTATTATTACGGTGTTTGAGCAAGCTACATTCATTGAGTTATCCAGAAAAATATAAATTAGTATGGTTTAGTCCAGATTTGGCAAACTATTCAGTAACTAAGATAACAATTGACGATTAAAGCAATAGAGCTGTTTTACAAGATGCAGTTCGCTAATAAATATGTAAAGTAAGCAAGATCGTTTGAATCAAGTTCCAAAATTCTTATGATCCCCAATAGTACGACATAACTGAAGGTGACCCAAGAATCTTAATAGAAATAAAATGATTTACTAAGTTTACCTCTGAAAACCGTTGTGATATTTTAAAATTATTGTCAGGTTTTTTCTTATTCTTTTCCTGTTCTTCTTCTTTGTACTTAACGTCTTCATCACTCTGATCCACCAACTCAATGCTCTCAACTTTCATCAGCGCAGCGGCTGCTTGATCATTGTCTTTAGCTGGTTTCTTCTTGGTGTTCGGCTCGTTGACTGGACTGACCTTCTTAGGACTTCCAACTAGAGTCACTGAACTCATTCCTCCGGGAGAAGATGGTGATGTTCCTAAATTAGAGGAAAGTACTTAGGTAGAATATTTGTTCAGTGGATTTAGATAAAGGGTTTCATCAGATCGACATAGACAAGCCATTATGACCAAAACTTAATTTACATATGCAGAAAGAGAACGAAAAATTTGCCCTAACACAATTGGGATGTTAAAAAGTATGTAGTGCTTTAAAATAATAACTACTTACTAAAAGGGTATGTAATAGTGAGTGATAGCAATTAGCTGACCCACCTTTGCATAAATGGTTGAGATTTTTTTAATACGAAGCGATAGGTATTTATAATTCTTTTATATTTTATTTTATTATGCTATTATATTATATATAATATTTGCTATCACTCACTGTACCTTCTTTACCTTTCAACGTCTCATTACTGGATGATGTTGCCATTATTTTTGGTATTGTTAAATGACTGCTATCCTCCTCAGTCTTTTGGTAAGCGTGTGTACAGAATTTTGAATCATTAGAACTTATGCTGTTCCTCTATTTATTGTTACACAATGTAATAACATAGGATGAGTATGTCTTTCAATGCAAGAGAAAATCGTAATAAAAACTTCTATCCTAGACAGCACACACAAGGTTACAATTTATTTTTACCCGACTTCAGCGAAGCTAAAAAGGAAGTGTTATGATTTTAGCAGTCTATGTATGTGTGTATTTACGTATGTTCCTCCGTAGGGCCTAAATTATTCATCCACTTTTGATGAATAAGGTGTCAATTGATTCTTGTGTTATAAGACTTATTCATAATCATGGTAAGAGAGCATTTGAAATGGATGTGAATAAATGGAATACTACCTTACTAACAGTTGAGGTCCTACGCGAAGGTGCCGTCAAGTACGGAGACAGCTTGTCTTCATCTTCGCCTAGAATTCGACAGACTTTATTACATAGAATCACGTTTCTTACTCCTTCATTCCAAAACAAAAGTTTCTACAATACCAATGGGTACTTTTATAAACTTACTCTTTCGAGAAGCCCGCCAGAATCTTGACTGCCAATCCCGGTCGCTGTATTCCGATCCGTAACCTGAAATGGATTGTGCTTTCTTTCTGTCAGTTTATGTAACAACCTGCTTATATTAAACTTAAATCTATCTTTACGCTATCTTTTTTAAACTGTTCTTTTCTTTTACGGTATAGTTTCATCTGTTTGGTACTGCAACTTCGACTTCATCTATATTTATCATGCGTTTTATGCATCTTCAGTTTTATTTATTTAAACTTCATGTACAAGAGTGGTACATAGGCGGACTCAATGCCATAAGGCACAAGGGTTTTGTATCTTTACAACATACTCTTGCTTTGATTGAAATTGCCTATTCAGAATTATGTATAAATTATCTTAATTATGACAGTATCAACCCATTAATTATCGCCGTGCACTGCTGAACAGTCCCAAGTAGCGCCATAATACCCCAGCGATATACTCTGCCAGTAACGAACGAAGCGCCAATCGAGGCGAGGTAACCTCCTTTTGATTGTTCTTTGACTTTCGTTAAAGGTAGTCAGGGCCCGAAATTCTGACAACCAGTCTTACCATGGGATGTCGTATTCTACAGTACTAACTGGGTTGTGGAAGTCAGATTGGCAGTCGCTCCATGTAAAATACTGGTGCGAAGCCGACTCTCACATAGTTGGGAAAAGGCTATGTAGATAGTGAAACTTCCCAATTATTAACAAAGTGCCTCAATAGACACATTTATAAAACCACTAAGTTCTCACCAGAAACCGAACTGGCCCCACTGGCCTTCCTGGAGGGATCAGGTGGTGGTGCCAGCTCCATCTCCTGCTGCGACTGCTCGTAGAACACCTGCTTCAGCGCCTCCAGCACCGTGACGCCGTCCGTGAACACTCGGTACGTCAGCAGGAAGGTGTTGAGGAAGTCCACGGAGAGGAAGCGAAGATCTGTAAGGTTTCATTGTATATTTTGAAGCCGAGATTTTGGAATCCATCACGAGTACCAATGGTTGGTTTTAGACATAATTATGATGCAATCAGAGCAGCGGTGGCCCAGTGGTGGCAGCCCCGACTTACGAACAGTAAGTCGTGGGTTCGAAACCAGACAGGCACATTACTTTGTGTAATTTATTTCATCACTACTGCTCTCAAAACGGTGAAGGAAAACATCGTAAGGAAACCGGCATGTCCTAGAACCAAAAATTCGAAGACATGTGACATCTACCAATCCGCACTGGGCCCGCGTGGTAGATTATAGCCCATTCTTTCTCATTGAGAGGAGGCCGTGTCCCAGCAGTGGGAACATTATAGGCTGATGATGATAATGCAATCTGTCTCTGATTATTTTTAGTTGTCGTAACATTTTTAGTCACAATATGATTTATTCTCAATATAACCTACGATCATGAATGAGAATGTTGAGATGGATCTGTGGAGTGACAAGAATGGATAATGTAAGGAATGAGTATATTATAGGAAGTTTGAAAGTGGCGCCGTAAAATTGAAAGGAAGTCGTTTGTCTTGGCATGGACATGTAATGAGGATGAAATGAATGTGACTAAAAGAGTGAGGGACATACATGTTAATGGATGGAGACTAATGGAGACTGATAGGAAGGCCAAAGAAAATATGGATGGATTGTGTGAAGAATGATATGAAAGAGAAAGGAGTAAATGATGCCGTGACGTATGACAGGGGAGAATGGAAGAATAAAACGTGTTGCGCCGACTCCAAATAGAATGGAACAAGGGCAGGAAGATGGTGATGGCCTACGATCATGAATCAGACCAACTAAAATAAACGACAAATTACTACGATTTATAACAGCATTATCATCAACCAGGTCAGGCTGTCTTGCGACATAGGCCTCCTCAAGTTCCCTCCACATTTGTCGATCCCTTGCCTACTCCTCCAACCCTTAGGCAGATCATCCTCCCATCTCTGTATCTGCCTTCCTCTACGTCTTTTTCCTTTTGGATTACATTGGGTACGTAAGGTAAGTTAAGTTAAAGTTATAATTTAGGTTTAGTTAAAGTTATAATTGTAAGCTTAGTTAAAGTTATAGTTTAGGTTAGTTAAAGTTAAAATTTTAGTTTATCTAAACTTAAATTTTAAATTTAACTAAGCTAAAAAAAAATAATAGGAACTACACTTATTTCTTTTGTATATATAAACAAAACAAATAAGTGTACTTCTAATTTTTTTTTTTAAAGTACTAACTATTGTGTAGGTATACAAAGGTCAGAGTAAATAAAGGCTATATTTAACCCCCGAACAAAAAAGAGGGGTGTTATAAGTTTAATTATGTATTTATTTTATCATCAACCACTCACCAGTCAGCCTCTGCAGCAACCGTTGTGGCGTTGCCGATCTGATCTGCGGCACCTTGCAGGAGTTCAGCGTGCGACTGAACCTGATGTCCACATCATCAGTGAACAGCGCCCGGTCTGACCGGCACGCGGGCAGACTGGCGGACGCTGCACCGCACGCACCGCACGCTCGGAGCAGTTCGGTCAGAGCTGCACTTTCCATGCACTGAGCTAGTTCACTTGTCCAGCCGGCTTTTTCTTCGACGCTGCCAGCGACTTTAATAAGTTCAATGATTAACGGCCATTTTCAATAACTTACTGTTCGGTTTCGGTAGGTTACTATCTCTGTCTGTTTGACATTTTGCTTATAGACGGTTAGAAAAAAAAACGTCACAGAAAATCACTCGGTCTCGGAAAATCTCGGTGATGTGGATAGGATCAAAGAGTAAAGTAATATATGGATAGGATCACAGAGTACATTATACTATGGATAGGATATTTCAAGCTAACTTTGTTTATATAAACACTAATAGCTGCGAGACGTGGCATATTAACTGACAGTTATACGTAAGTTAGTTATAGAAAACGGGCCTAAGAACTATTCGACGAAAAAAATGCGGATGAAGTTAATAAAAAGAGCACACGACAATATAAAAGATATATCGTGTTTTAGACGATGGCTGATAAAGACAATAAAAAAATCCGTATGTAAGTAAATAAATAAGAATAATTTGAATGTAACAGGATAATGTTAGAACACAGTTTCATGCCTTCAACAAAGGTAGCAAATATAAATCATCAAGAAGCATGGGATCTTACCTAAATGCGCACAAATCTGCTCGCCCTTAACTTCAACGAGAATCTTGAAGTCTTTGCCCTGGTAGATGTCGCCACCGGGTGATGAACAAACTGATGTTGTGTCTGAAATATAAATCATCATATAATTTATCGTAAATTGTTTTTGAAACACTTTTACATGTCACGTCATGTTTTGTTTTAAAACAAAATGGAGTCGGTGTTTCGTATCTGACTACTGTGAGAAGAAAAAGCCAAAACAAACTCAGAGTTCACTGTCTCTTTTATAGTCCAGACATTAGTCAATTCACATGAGGACCTACATATCAGTGTCTGAGATGGTCCTTTGAAGATAAAACCACACAGATTTGGGTGGACCTGTCCAGTCAGTGCAATCATTTGTCATAGAATAGAATAGAATTATTTATTTGTGTAAAAACATGGTACATTAAGGTCTTATAAATAGGGTTGTGAACTTACATGTTTCGCCATAGAATGGCATACAAATATTAGAACATCTTAAATTTAAAATTTTAACACAACATCAATTGGTGTAAATATTATAAGAATAGCACTTACAATTCAGGATTCATTTCTATTCGAAATCTTAACAGTAATTAATAGACTCTTACAATTAAAGAAAAAACTAAAACATATATAAACTTATAATACTTTGTAAACTCAGTAGCTATATCTATCGGATACTTTTTTTTCAAGGAACTCTTTTACACTATAAAAACAATTGTCAGTAAGCCATTTATGTAATTTGGATTTGAAATATTTTAAAGGGAGTTCTCTTAATGGTTTTGGTATATTGTTAAAAATTTTTATTGCAGTGATTAAACTATTTTTTTGGCATAATGTGCTTTGATGTGAAGGTATTCGCAATCTTGTGGGATCTCGACGAGTGTATTTCGAATGCAGGTCACATGCTTTAAAGAATTTAGAGTGTTCCTTCACAAAAATACCGGCCTGCATTATGAAAAGTCCTGTTAAAGTTAATAGTTTAAATTTTTTAAATAGTGGTCTACAGGATGTTAATGGGCTGATACCGCAAATTGCTCTTAGGCATTTTTTTTGAACAAGAAATGCTTCATTTACATTTGTGGAGTTCCCCCAGAGTAGGAGTCCATATCTGAGTAAAGAGGATACATATCCGTGGTAAGCAGTCAGGGCGACTGCTTCACTAGCGGTACGTCTTAAACGTTTAAGAGCAAACACAAATTGGTTGAGTTTCTTGGAAACGTGTTCTATGTGTAATTTCCAGTTACAGTGCTGATCAAGAATGAGTCCAAGAAATTTGTATTCGCTAACTTCGTTAATTTGTTGTGCTTGACAGTTAACTTTGAAAGTTTTAGGTTTGGAATTGTAATTTTGAAAATTTATGTATTTGGTTTTACTAAGGTTTGCACAGAGATAATTATTTTCTAGCCATTTTAAAACTTGATTTACTATTGTGTTAAGGTTTGTTTCGTGATTTAAGTCTGATTTATTTTCATTTGCAACAATTACAGAGATGTCGTCAGCAAAAAGTATGCACTGTTGTTGTAAAGCTGAGGGCAAATCATTGATATAAATCAGGAAAAGTAATGGGCCTAGTATGCTTCCCTGTGGAACACCTGATTTAGTTTGACTATATTCGGAACTGAATGATGTAGACTCGTTATTTTGGTTCATTGAGCTAATTTCTACTCTTTGTTGACGGTTCGATAAGTAGCTAGTAATCCAGTCATTAACTATCCCTCTGATTCCGTAGTTGTTGCATTTTTTTAGAAGCAAATTGTGGTTGACAAAGTCGAAAGCTTTGCTCATGTCAAAGAATACAACGGATACCGGAATCTTTTTATCTAGTTTTTCGATTACATTTTTTATTAGAGTAAATGCTGCATAGTGCTGCATAATGCTGCATAGTATAAGATCCCTTTAAGAACGACCTTCACCGAGCTGGTTATTGGATGAAAAGTGTTTTATTTCAACTTAAATATGTCAAAAAAATATATTGCAAACGGGTTGTCTAAAAAATTTCAGTCCACAATTTTTTTTTTTTTTTTTTCAACATTTCACTGGTTTGGCTAATAGACGAATTCCATACCAATCGAAAGTATGAAACCTGTAAAATATGCAAACGTTAGGTTAACCGGTCAACCTAACGTTTGTATAATATTCTATAGGCTTCATACTTTCAATTGTTATGGAATTTGTCTATTAAGCAAACCAGAGAAAAGTTTAAAAATATATTTAAAAAATATATTGATAATTAATCATATTCTGGACTGAAATTTTTTAGACAACCCATTTGCAATATATTTTTTGACATATTTAATTTGAAATAAAACACTTTTCATCCAATAACCAGCTCGGTGAAGGTCGTTCTTCAAGGGATCTTAGACTATCAGTGATCGTCTAGTTCGACTCATAACAAGGAGCTCAACGACACGACGAACAATACCAAAGAAAGGACATTTGGGTCTAATACACCGTTACTGTTCAGACGGTTAGTGAGTAGTTAGTTAGTATTCGATCAGTTAGTGAGGCCAACCGTTTAAGCCAGACTCCTCCAAGTTTGTTTATGGCAACAATATTGTTTGTCCAATAACAGACATTGACACTTTGGTTTACCATCTAAGTGCGTATACACGTATAACGCTGGCTACCGGCGCCGATTAGCTCCGAACGTCGCCGACAAGTTCCGACCTGCTTACGCCGTCAGAATTTGTCGGCGCTTATCGGCACCTAGGTCGGCACAAAGTATAGAGACTGCCTGCGCCGACTACCTGCGCGGACCGGTGTCGATAAGCGCTGGCAGGTGCCGACCTGCCAGCGTTTATCGGCACCGGTCCGCTAGCTAGCTCGCTAGCAGCCAGCATTCTACGTGCATGCGCCTTACTACAACAGCCCATAACGTCCACTGCTGGACATAAGCCTCTCCCATGATGGGAGGAATTTGCCGTAATCTCCACGCTTGGCAGGCGGATTGGAGATCGCAGTGATGAAAAACTAACAGAAAACGCTGCTGCCCATTCTCAGGTCTACGGAGGCGCAAGGTGTTCTGCCTCAGACATTAGTCGCCTTATAAGACACCCGTGAGTGTAATGGGTTGGTTCTATTCTATTCTGCTGGATACCACACGGCTAACGGCATACACCTTAAGTTCCGTATAAAATACTCACCATCATCGTCATGATTAGCCGGGTCCTCAATAAGCAGTGCATCATGCAGCGGCAGTCGTCCAGCGGGTGGCAGGTGCAGCCTCCCCCCCGTAGCACGGGTGGTCAGCAGCAGGTGGTTGCTGAACAGGAACGCCTGCCGAGCCTGTAAGGTGGCGCGACGACCCTTGCCTACCACTTGGGATAGAGTTCCTGAAGAAAATAATAAGCAATTATTATGTGACGAAAAACATATTATTATTACCCGGCTTCGCACAGGTGCAATAGATATAAACCTTCTTCTTGAAACCCTCTATCTATTTAAAAATCTCGCATCGAAATCCTTTGCGTAGTTTTAAAGATATAAGCATACATAGGGATAGACAGCGGGAAGCGACTTTGTTTTATATTAAGTAGTGATTAAACGTTTTACTCCAATAATTCATCAGTTTTTGGTTGTATACCAACCACCTTCACTGCGGATTACACCAAATCGGCCCGATATGGTGCTTACGTTGCTGCGCACGGTGAAACCTATATCTTTGTGCGCAACGATTCTAAATCTATCCCAGAGTGGTGTCCTGTCAAAAAGGACTGTTACGCCTTATATTCAAATTTCGACCTATATATTTTTGGTTTTGGTCTGCCTGATTTTTTTTTCTGACAGAAAAAACTGTAAATTGAGACGCCAGTAGCCAGCAAGAACAACAAAATGGATCAGCAAATAATGTCAAATTGGGCAGCTTTATGCTAATGTTCTTTTTGGCTGAAGAGCTCACGGGCTGCTGTTTTTTACTAACACAATGTAACCATTTATTACTTATTTTTCCATAAATAAGATTGTAAACACTTGGTAAAAACATCCATACCTTGGCGTATGAAGACTTGATTGACATCCAGAAGAATGTCGCAGCCCTCGATAATCATCCGTTCGACTGCTAAGTTCTTCCTTAGATTCTCGGTTTCACTGACCTGTGCACCAAGAATCATGATATTATTAAGCATATACACACATCTGATATAATCAGTATATATACCTATTGTGCTTACTGCTGTGACCCAGATCTCCTTCATGTGAGAGGAAATGGTCCATAATCGTCCACGCGAACCCCTCAGGTTGGCGGTTATCACATATCTTCGAATTTGCCATTCCAGCACATACGGTGCTTACAATGTTTTCCCTAACCGTTTCAAGGGCACTGGTGATAAAATTAAAATTACCTACACAAAGTAATTCGTTAATTTGGGTTCGATAGAATCAACCAACTACTGCACTCAAGTCGGCAACTGCCCCAATCCACAGATAATATAATACTTCGCCCATACATACTCGTGCTGTATTAAAAGCATCAAAATTGTAAAACCAACCTGTTAAATGATCAAGGACAAACTGCAGGAAGATTTATAATCTATACATATTAAAAGAACTAAGCGTATAAAAACAGTCACGTTTTAAAACGGTCACCTCGTCATGCATCTGTCGCGAAAGCTCCTCAAGCTGCGCGCGCGCATGCTGCAGACTGCGTCGCTCCACGTGGTCGTGCGGCGTGTGCGCCAACAGCTCGTGCAGTGTTATTATGTAGCGAGGGATCTGGAATTAAACAGGTTAACTTGTGACAAAGTAAATTTCGGAACTTACCAAGATATAAAAAACAGGCTTTATTTTGAACCTGCTCTAGGTAAACTTACTAATTATTTACACGTAATTAACTAACTAAAATAATATGGAACAAATCGCCCGCATCGCTGTCAAACGGCAATGTTTCGAAGAGACTGGCGACATTGCCACGTTCTATGCTTAGCTTTTAGGTACCCAGGCCAATGTAAAAGCTAGACTTGGTGTCAACCAATACGTATAACAAGGTATTAGATAAAACGTAAAGACTAGAAATTGAAGACACTTCGTTTTGCTACCAAAAAAAACCAAATTAACTACCCTGCGCCGTCGAAAAGACACAAATTGGGCTAATTAATTTCCTTCTAAATTGTTAAAAGAGCGATACACCTTTTGAATGTTAACGGTGTTCCTGTTAATTACTCTGCGCAAAAAAAGAGCTAAAGAAGTTAAATAATACGATGTGAAACCGAACTCTAGCGACGTGTTTTTGTTTTTAAGTCGCGCTTTTAAAATTTCTCTTGAGTTCACCAATCACAATCTAACACGCACGTAGGCAGGTACAGCCACTACTTGCACCTTGATTCGGAAATATGACTATCTGTATACCATATTTAATATTTATTTATCCAGATAAGTAGCTATTACGATCATACAGAGTGTAAAAGGACCCTAACTAAGCATTGAGTAGTAAACTCTACACAAACATTATTGCTGGAAAACACTCAAAATCACTTTTTACGATAGGACTTAATGCAACGCACTCAAAATATTGTGCTGATGGATACATTGAATAGTACGAGGGTCGTGGAGGTATTTGAAGTAAAGCTAAGGCAAAAAAAAAACTTATGGATAAGTTGGAACTTTGACCCCCAATACCTCCTTAACTAGAAGGTTCCCAGGTCTCGAAACAAAAAAATATCGCTATGACGTGGGGAAAAAGTGCCTTTCGGCTTCGTAAAGGGTACAATTTACACCCGTTATGTATGTGTCACAGGAAAATTGTAAATACCGTTAGATTTTAATCTATCTATCATTTGGTGACCCATACCGCCGTTTTTAGGATGCGAGTGCTCTACACTACAATCCTCCTGGTGTAACAGATATCCATAGGCAGCGGTGACCACTATCAGGTAGACCACTTTTTAGTTTATCACTCATCATCAAGTCCCGCCCTTGAACCAAGTTAATTGGGCCAGGGTTGTTTTTTTTTTTACTACAAAGAGTGAATTTCACAAATTGTAAAAACGAGTTCAAGAGCTGTGAGTGTCATCATGGGTAGGGAAAATTGTCACTGATAGTTTTTGAACTCGGTTTAGATAATTATGCTGATGATCATCATCTGCCTAGCCTTTTCCCAACCATTTTGGGGTCGGCTTCCAGTCTAACCGGATGCAGCTGAGTATCAGTATTTTACATGGAGCGACTGCCTATCTGACCTCCACAACCCAGTTTATACTAGGTAATACGATACCACTTTGGTAAGACTGGTTGTCAGACTTTTTGGGCCACTGACTAGCTGTAACGACTGTCAAAGATGGACAAATGACAGCCGGGACCAACAGCTTAACGTGCTTTCCGAGGCACGGAGGAAACTCGGTATGTAAGGGCGAGCTCCGCTAATTATGCTGATGATAAAGTAAGTTTAAAAACATACCTGATGCATCGGATACGTCAAAAACGTCTCCAGCGACCG
This sequence comes from Xestia xanthographa, assembly GCA_905147715.2. Lineage (NCBI taxonomy): Eukaryota > Metazoa > Arthropoda > Insecta > Lepidoptera > Noctuidae > Xestia > Xestia xanthographa. Next base: position 2,949,557 of record LR990661.1, on the reverse strand, counting down.
ACTCTGACAAGCAGGCTTGCTCTCCAATCGCGCCAACAGCTGCGCAAAGGGCTGACTCTGCTTACACTCCGTCAGGACTTGCAGCGAGTAGTGGTGGTTCCTCACGTACTCCTGGTAGATGGTCAGCATCGGGAGCAGCATATCGAATAGGTCTCCTGTATGTAGGTGCACTACTAGGTGTAATCCTTTGTCTACTTTTAAATTGGTTGATTATTTAACAGTTAGTGGTGCAAGGCTCTCTTTGTGCAGTTTTGATACTTGAGAATTGTATCCAGGGATGAGGGTGTTGAGAGATGAGCAGTGATGATAGAAAATAAATTAAAAATACATCCAAAGATGGCGATAACATCAATATTTTCATAATTATCAGCCAAAAGTGGCATGTCGCCACTGCTGGACGCTTTCACCTTCCTAGGTGAAAGCGTCCAGCAGTGGCGACATGCCCCGACGCGACGTGCACTTTAAATTAAGTTAACAAGTTATTAAGTAGGTATTGCAAAACAATTAATATGAAAAATGGTTTTTCACCACATAAAGTGTCTGGCAGTGGAGGAGGTGAATCATCTTACTAGCCCTTAAGTATACCAAAAAAATACGCTTTATACTATGATGTAACTTAGCAGATATTTAGCACAACTTTCTTACCTGATATCTGCCAAAGCCACCACAATCGACTTTTCATAATGTTCTTATCTATGGTAAGGAACCTCCATGGAAAAAGTTTCAGATTTTATCATTATAATGATTTAGGTCTGGCGTTCATGAGATCTGGGTCCAATTGTATTGAATTGAGAAAATAAGATGGCAGCGTTGATGATGGGCACGCGCAACATTTGATATAAGTGGGGAAACTTTGTTATTGCATTCGAGGCGGAATTCACACCTGAGCCACAGGCGAGGTTGTTATGGAGCCGAGAACTGCAGTAACAAATGCATACTTATATATTATATTACGCTGAGTTGGTAATTTATTTTTTGGGCAACAACGTTTGATTCGCTTTGGTTAACAGTTGTTAAAATATACATTTTCAAGGCATACAATAAAATTCTACAACAGAAGTTAATGTATCTATGAGTATTTAACTAAATAACAAATTCATATAACACTCACCTAAGACCAATGTGGGCCAGGACTCCATCCTCGACGTGAGGCCCTTGAAGAAGATCTGGTGGAGGAACAGTACCGTCTCGCTGTTCAGGAAGATGGAGTTCACGTCTTCGTGCGTGCACGGCGGCTTCTTGGAGCTAGCCGCCATTTTGAATGGCCGGAGGAAGCAGGTAACCTAAAAATGCATATGTTTTATGACGGCTCAAATAATGATCATACTTCGGTTTCCATCAGTAAAAAAAAACTATTCTTCTGACTTTCTTTTATAACACAACATTAGGTTACGACTGTATTCCTAACAAGTGCCCAATTACAAGCACTAATATGCACTATACACTTAACAAAATTCACTAGCAATTTTGTCGCGGTATATTGATTGTAATTTTGATTAGACCAATTTCATTAGAAGCTGTAAACGATCCCCTTCAATGGAACCAACTAAGGATCTGGCTCTCAATCAAGAAACCATTCATGAAAATGAAAAAAAAAACATAATGCTGGCTGTTCTACCGTTACATGAATCAATAGATCCAATCTAAGAGATCAATACCAATAACAGGCAAAAAACTTACCATAATTTCCATCTGCTCCAAGTATTCTTCTTCAGCCTCCACCATCTTGAAGACGAGGCTGTTCCTCTTGCGCATGCTCTCGGCATGAGGACTCTTGATATACTCGTCGACGATCTGCTTCCACCGGCGACGGCATAGCCAGCCGCGGAAGAAGCTCTGTGCAAAAAAATGGACATTATACCGTCAAGAACAAAGAAATGATGATCCCTTACGTTTTGTCGCCGCTATGCAAGTTATGAATATAACAAACAGGATCAGCCTTGTTCAACTTGCAGGGGTTAAGGGCCTGCTCTCTATAGCGAAGTGTCCACTAGGAATAATATTTGCGGAAGTTGACTTGCGCAAGTGACTTCCAACGTGTAAACGCTCGCGCAAGTGGACTTCTGCAAGTTTTAGTGACTTGCCGAACTTGCTGGAAGTCGCACATGTATACGGCGGTTGTTTTGACCTTGCAGCAAGCTTTATTTTGTTCACACAAAAAGTGCTGGATTCACTTAAATTTATTGTATGTGTCAAATTTAATAACAAATTGAGCAAAATATTAAGAGGGCCTTCAGTCATTCGTAGGAAGTTTTTAATTGTACGGGATCTTCGCTTTGGAGTTCTCTTTGTAATTTGCTTTGAAGACCTAAATCATCACGCCTCAATATCCAATCTAATGCCCACATCTTACGTTTTTTATTTTTATGTTTTAACAACAACACAATAGACGCAACTCATATTTTTCTGCAGCTAGGCTTCTAGTTTGACCGCTCTTGCTCAAGTAATTGTATGCAATTTGTGTCGAAACGGTTCTACAAAATCTTGCAGGAAGTTAACTTCTACACACATCTACAAGCGACTTGCATTATAGAGAAATTGCAGTCAGTGTAAACAGTTGTCAATTGACTTCTGCAAGAAATTGTGAAAGTTATTTGCCCGTGGACACTTCGCTGCTGCCAAACTAAAATGGGACTGAGAAGGCCATGTCTGCCGGATGCTGGCAAAGCTGTTGGCCCGCACATCGCAAAACTGAAGGCCTGAGACAACTATGGGGTAACGTCAGACCAAGGCGAAGATGGCGGGACGTCTTGGATACTTTCTCGTTAATTAGCGAGAAGAGGCGCAACACTGAGAAAAGTAAAAGGAATGGGGGAGGCCTTTGCCCAGGAGTGAAACAGAAAAGGTTAAGAAAAAAATACAAAAGTACAGTTAGTGATTAGTAGCTACTCAAGACAACTTACTTGAACTTTCTTGATCTTTCTGAGCTCGGCAGGGTCTATGTCTGGCGAGTGACTCGGCGAAGAGCTGGAGGTGGAAGCGGCGCGCGTCGCCGGCTCGTGCTCCTTCTTGTACGTGCACAGCTGTCATTCAAAGCAAGACTTGAAGTATACCAATTATCCATTTACCAAGGTATCAGGTCTATCAGTACCTAGTAGAAGTTAAATAGTAATTATTACATTTAAAAGCTCTCTTGTCTCTGGGGTTGACTAAGGTAGTCCGCGAAAGAGCTGAAAATTGCAATAGAGATAGAGAGTACCTAACAAAAATTGTAATTCTGACACTTTCGAAGATTCACTCTTTGTTACGAAATACTTACACTTTGTATGCAAAACATAGTATGATAACCATTCGCTTTAAAAGTATCATCATTCACTTCGATGAAAAATAACAAGTATGCAGCACTAGTCGATACCAGCTAGGTATTTAGTTTCTTCCTTCTTTTAGCGTGTCGATGGCAAACTAAATAGACTCGACCCCCAATTCCCAATTCGGACCTGAGTTTAGCATCTATAGTTTATCAGTTTCAGGAACGCACAGACAAAACGACATTAATAGGCCCATCGTTTGTGAAACAACAGCACAATTATTTGTTTTCACACTAGGTGTACCATTGTGATCGCCATTCTTAATAACTAAAAGATCTAAAGCTCACTTCAGTCCTCAGTTTCTTGACCTCACTGTTGAGTTCATCGCACTGCTGCGCGTACTGCCAGCGCGAGGTCCTCTCACTCTCCACCACTTGCAGCAGGTGCAGCTGCTTCTGTTCCAGCTCTTCCTTCTGCAGGAGGAGCTTGTTGAAACTGGGGACAAACAGAAAGATTAAGCTGTTGGACAAGACACACTCACTAAATTCAAAGAACGAAACGAGCTGTAGTCTCCGCCAGATAAGTAAGAATCAAAGGTTATTGCTCTTTCCTTAATTTCTCTACGTAGGTACCTCGACAATACATTATGAATCGTTTTTTATTACTAGAATAAGTCAAGGATCACGATAAAGGTCGTTTCGGGACAAGTTTATGTCATTATTTCTGTTTTCTGAATTATGTATTTGAATAAATAAATGTATGCGGGTTAATGACCTTTAATTCTTACTTATCTGGCGGAGACTATAGGTATTGCATTGGCCCTGAGGTAAGTGGTGTCAAAGTGCGTGCAGAGTGCGAACCTATGAACTTCGACACTTTATTTCATTTATTTCATAGTCACTGCACTCAAAACGGTGAAAGAAAACATCGTGAATAATCGTCATGTCCTGGAACCAAAGGTTCGATGACATACATCAACCCGCACTAGGCCCAGTCCCTCTCACTCAGAGCATAGCAGAGAGAACATTATCCTAATCCTATCCTAACTTCCGCACTCTCAACCTCATAAAGATTGACTTATTCAATTGTTCTCTGAGTGAGTTCACAAAAATTGTATTGTTTGTGATTAGTTACAAAATTTAATATTGTTATTGTTATTCGCATTAGGTAACCCTGTAAAGATAGTCGTAAGATGGAGAAATAAATAAATAAACTGCGAAAGTAAGTTTGTGTGTTTGTTTGTTACCTTTTCACGCCTAAACCATTAAACCGATCATCCTGAAATTTTGCATATAGACGTTGTCAAGTATTACGTACAGAAATGGACATAGGGGTACCTTTCATCCCGAAAAAAGTACTGAGGCCCTACTCTCTAACGTCCGTCCGTCCGTCACTCTTTATCCGTCTCTCTCGCGCACGGCTGCAGATGAGTGCGAGTGAGAGAGATGGATATAGACGGATGGACGGACGGACGTTAGAGAGTAGGGCCTCAGTACTTTTTTCGGGATGAAAGGTACCCTATGTCCATTTCAGTACGTAATACTATAATCAAAGAGACAGAGTTTTTGAGGGTTCCGTTTCCGGCTGTCACCTAAGTTACACCTACGAAAAGTGCTCCAACTTTATTTATTCTAGATATCTGTCAAATCCATAGATTGTGTCGCTAAACCTAAAGACCAGTGTCATGGACTTACCCTAGTGATATTTGTTTTATTGGAAACTGGTTGTGAACATTAGAAAATACTAGTGATTACAGTGCGGTACCGGTGATAACCTAAAAATCTATCGTCCAACAACAAAATTCAGTAGAGCCAACCCCGAAAAAGCTAACGCTGCGTTCCAGATCCACTGTGTGCGATATAAACATCTCGAGCATTTCGGGCTTGTTCGCTTTAGGTTGACAATATTTACAACCTGTCACTTGTCAGTAATATCAATCCAGTCAAAATGTTATTCGAGTGGAACAAAATGGCACAAAAAGATAAACCAATGGTTCAGCAAGCCCTTCACAAAGGGCTTTTCATCACGCGTCCACGTTCACTTCCTGATGAAGAATTGAATACTGGAAGCAACTCAAACATTGTAAATTACAGCAATAACCAGCAATGGACCACAGTATCCAAAAAAAAACGTCCCCTTGCCAGCCCGGAAAATGAGGAAAATCAAAATAAACAATCAAAACTAGATTCATACTGGCTCAGCCAACCTATGGATCTAACAAACAGCTTCACAGGACTAGAGGAAGAAAAAGATGAGAGTCCTAGTGGAGATCAACCTAGTTATCAAAAATTATCCAGACCACCCCCAATATTCATTGATAAAGTAGGCAATATTAAACCACTGATCAAGTTACTTGACGAACATGCACAAGACAACTATACTGTCAAAATTTTACGAAACAATCGCGTCAAAATCCAACCAACAATATCCGAAGCATATACCAACATTGTTAAACAACTAGAGATTAAAGAAACTGAATTTTATACTTACAAGCCTAAGCAAGAAAGAAGTTACAAAGTTATTCTTAAGAAAATTCACCCATCAACTTGCACTGATGATATCAAAGAAGCACTAGCAGAGCGAGGACACACAACTACAAATATCTGGAACATCAAGGACAGAATGACCAAACGGCCCTTGCCAATATTTGTCATTGAATTGCAGGCGAACAACAACAATAAGGATATCTATAACATAAAGGACCTACTTCACTGTTGTGTCGTTTTTGAGGAACCACGACCCAAACGTGAAATCCCACAATGTGCGAACTGCCAAGAATACGGTCATACAAAATAGTACTGTCGCCGACGGCCGAAGTGTATTAAATGTGCGCAAAACCACCCTTCGGCAGGATGCCCAATAGAAGGGAGACTAGACAATGTGAAATGTGTTTTATGTGAAGGAAATCATACTGCCAATTACAAGGGCTGCCAAGTCTACAAAGACCTGCAAAAATCTAAATTCCCATCACTGAAAGAAAACATTATCTGAAAAAGTAACTCAACCGACAACCGATAAAACGCCTACTGTCAAACAGGTAACAGCTGAACCCAAAATGCCATACCATACAAAAACGAATACGTACCCACCTACGCTAAAGTCGCAACTGGTTTTGCTGAGCCTCAACCAATACAAAAAGAACCAAGCCAGACACATAATATTTCCCATCCAGTTGAACTGACAGAAATGCTTATAATGATGTAATAAATCATGCAGCAACTAAGTGCTATGACGAACCTACTACTTCAGATGATGTCCAATCAGCAACATTCAAACAATTAACAATTGTTCTATGGAATGCCAATGGGCTGTCACAACACACCCTAGAGGTGAAAGCTTTTCTTGACTTACATAACGTTGATATATTACTCGTTTCTGAAACTCACTTTACCACTAAAAACCACTTTGACATAGCCAACTATAAGTTTTACCAAACAATGCATCCAGATGGAACCGCGCACGGTGGCAGTGCTGTTTTGATCAGGACAAACATCAAGCACTATGAAATGCAGCCAATCTGCACAGCTATGTTTCAAGCAAAAATTATTGTGATTGAAGACCACCAAAGCCCTCTTGTAGTTTCTGCCATCTACAGCCCTCCCAAACATAAACCCAATAAGGAGGACTATGTGAAACTATTTTCTACATTTGGAGCTAAGTTTATCGCAGGCGGAGACTATAATGCCAAGCACACCTTCTGGGGTTCCCGAACTACATCTACTAAAGGACGCCAAATGTACCTGGCAGTGGACTCTCTCAACCTCAGCCCACGGACAGAAATAAGACCCCTGACTTGATAGATTTCTTCATCACAAAAAGCGTAAATATTCGTAACTTTTAGTGTAAAACTAGCTTGGAACTATCGTCTGACCACTCCCTAGTGTTTTTGCACCTAAATTCAAATATTACACAGACCTCGCCACCGTGCCAACTCTGCAACCACAAAACAGACTGAGATAAGTTCAAACAACTTGTGGCTGGAAAAATTAACTTAAACTTACCTTTGTCAAGTGACCAGGAGATTGAAGAAGGTGTGGAACACTTTAATAACGTTATACAGCAAAGTGCATGGGAAGCTACCCCAATGAACAGAAGTGGTAAAAGCGGAACCGACTGCCCTGCTTCGATACAAGAGCTGCTTGCCGAGAAACGTGAACTAAGAAGGAGCTGACAAGTGAATAGGTATCCCAGCGTCAAGAAAAAACTGAATTCACTCATAAAAAAGCTTAAGGAGGCTCTGGAAGAAACTAGAAATGCAGGAGTACAGAGATACCTGGAAAAACTAGATAGAACAGCAAGCTCTGACTACTCTTTATGGAAGGCCACACAAAAGCTTAAAAGACCTCAACTGCACCAACCTCCAATCAGAAGGCTTGATGGTACATGGGCCAGCAGTGATGCCGAAAAGGCTGAAGTTTTTGCTAACCATCTTGAAAGTGTCTTTACTCCCCACCCCGACGAAGGCTCAAGTAAACTGGACTCTGTCAATGACACACTATCATCTGTTCTCCAACTAGACCCACCACTGAGGAAATGTTCTTCCAGCGAAGTTAAATATGCTATCAATAAATTGAGAAACCACAAGGCTCCAGGTTACGACCTAATAACCGCGACTGTTCTAAAGCAGTTACCGGAAGACGCTATAACATTTCTCACGTACCTTTTTAATGCTATACTGCAGCGAACCTATGTCCCCAAACAGTGGAAGGTCGCGCAGATCATCATGATCTTAAAGCCTGGCAAGTCTGAAAATGACGTCAAAGCATACCGTCCTATCAGCCTATTACCTATTGCTTCGAAGCTGCTGGAAACACTATTTCTTAAACGACTCATGCCGATCCTGGTGGAAAGAAACCTTATTCCTGAACACGAATTTAGATTCAGGAAGGGCCACGGTACTATAGAACAGGTACATAGACTGGTGGAAAAAATCAACACCTCCTTCGAAAACAAAGAGTACTGCTCTGCAGTTTTTCTGGACATTTCGCAGGCGTTTGATCGTGTATGGCACCAGGGTCTACTGGCCAAAATAAAACCGTCTCTCCCAACAAATTTCTACTTGCGCTCCTACCTCAGTAAAAGATTCTTCCTAGTGAAGCAGGGAGATGAGGTCACAAATCTACGGGTGATTCAGGCCGGAGTACCTCAAGGCAGTGTCCTGGGTCCTACCTTGTACCTGTTATTTACTGCTGACCTGCCGCTGGATAGAAATGTCCTAACAGGCACTTTCTCTGATGATACGGCCATACTGGCTACTGATGTCTGCCCTAGGGAGGCCTCTGAAAAACTACAAAACAGCCTTAGGCTGATCTCTGAATGGCTTAAAGATTGGAAGATAAAAGCTAACGAAACAAAATCAGTCCAGGTACTAACACTACACGCAAAGAAACATGCCCACCCGTGACCTTAAACGATATAGAAGTACCCCAAGCAGAGGTCTCTCGATACCTTGGAATACACCTTGACAGACGCCTTACGTGGAGACACCACATATTTACCAAACGCAAAGCCTTAGGACTAAAACTCCGCAACCTACACTGGATGCTCAACAAAAACTCCCAAATGTCTCTGGAAAACAAATTGCTTTTCTACAAATGCATACTCAAGCCCATATGGTGCTATGGTATCCAGCTTTGGGGAACTGCAGCGAACTCAAACATTGAAATCCTTCAATCCAAAACACTACGACCGATAAATGCTCCCTGGTACGTCACAAACGAAAGAATTCACAAGGATTTAAAGATAAAGACTGTAAAAGAAGAAATCAAAGCCAATATCACCAAATACTCCGCCAGATTAAAAGTTTACCCAAATCAACTGGCAATTAAACTTATGTCAAACCCTGTTACCTTCACAAGACTGAAAAGAAGGGCACCTCAAGACCTACTTACAACCAGCATGAATAAGCTGTAATGCCGATCGGATGAGGCAGTGGCTTCATACCGTGCAAGATCAGGAACCATCATCTACCTATTGCTGAATGTCTCAGGACAGATTGCATTAAAGAGAAGGAGTTAAAAAAATATATAAAACTTCATTTAAACATCTAGCTAGAAAAAGGCTGGATTAAAATTCATTTATCTGTTATTGCCCGCGCTTCGCGTCCGGTTGTAAAACGGTTTTCTCGTAAACGGATCACGGATGCAAAATTGAAGGAACAGCATACGTAATCGGATTTTCTTTCTGGGACATCAGTTTGTCGTGTATTCTGGGTCATAAACACAATTCAAATATGGATTTATTTGAATTGTGTATTTCAGACGATAATATTCTTTATTAAACACAGACTAATAATATTTACATTATTGACATACTAACTCTATAATAGAAATAAAAATATTTACAAGTATCAAAAATGGGTACAGGGCGTCGAAAAATTCGTCCATATCGCTGTCAAGAGGAAAAGTGCCATGGCAAATCCTGATTCTTTGGCCAAAAAATAGGTCCGCCCTCTGGTCAAGTGAAGAGTCGCCCAACCGTTTGGCGATTTCTCGAAAAACTAGGTGGGTGTTTCGGCCCTAGTGTTTGAACCGCAACGGCTCAAACACATAATTACCAATTAAATTATTGTATTTGCGCCGTTTGAGGTTTTCAGCACCTGCAGCAGCCGCCCCAGCGCAGTACACTGTGCTAGGAAGATGGGATGGCGCAAGGGTGTCGATGCAAGTTACGTCCCACACGACGATAATATTGATGTTAAAAGTGATGATTATATTACCCCACTACGGCGAAGTCAAAAGGTGATGATGACATAATTTTAGCACTCTATGTATGTTTGTATTTACGCAACTCCGTAGCGCCTAAACTATTCATCCGATTTTGATAAACAAGGTGTCAATCGATTCGTTATTATGGCCTGGGTAACGTACGCTACATTTTAACCAACTTTAAAATAGAAAGAGTCGATTTTACCTTGTAAACCCCGAATGTAATTAGAGCGTGATTTTTAAGTTTTTGTAGTATACAACACAAATTCTTGTTAACAAAATAACGCCCACTGTAACTAAATACCCCGTTACAATTTTTATCTCAATTACACGGTCATATAATAAGTCGAAAGTGTCGCATCACGTTCGTAACATTAATACAGAGGGCCCTGGGGAGGTCGTTATGTTAGGGCTGTTACACACACGCTCGGGTCGGCAAGAATCGGCACAGCCGTTCGGCAAAGAAACCAGGGTCGTCCAAAACCGTGTTGGATAGACGATGATGATGATAAAGGGCGGCAAAATTAGATACGTTCGGAAAAAAGACTTGGTTTAACTCGGATTGCACCGAACGATCCAGCGATGGTAGAGCCGAACGGAGTTTGCCAATCAGTAAGAGCTGAATATTGTTTTAGTAATAGGGAATATGCACGTAATTTTTTTCTTCATTTAAATCAATAACATACAGTACTATCAACCCAAGAAAAGTATTAAAAGTTAAGTTCAACTACTGCTTGTCGCTTAAAAATAATATTAAACTCCTACAATTTTCTATGACAGTTCAAACGTCCGTAGCTATCGTGGCCATGATGTGACGTCATATACCACAATCTGCCTTGTTTACATCAATTTTTTTGCCATTAATGGAATAATTATACTAATTGTATGTGCTATAATAAAGTAATAATTGCAATAAAAATATTATAAGAAAATGTTAGTCAAACTTTAACCACTTTTCAAATATAAGTATTTTTTCGACACATAGACTTTGACGTCATTACCGGCGTTATCGAGGTCGACGCGTTTTGAGAGTGCGTTCCGTTTCACCAAAAACATGCTACATAAAACAAAAAGTAGATTAAAACAAAAAGTAATGTGTACAATAAGTGATTTATCAGCAACCTACACAAGTGTACCACAATGTTTATAAGGACCAATACAAGGCATTTTTAATAAAAAAAAGAATTTTCTATTTCATGCATATTCACTATTGCTTCGGTTTGACTTTGTTAACACATCATCACGCTATCCTTGAGGAGATAGTACACCCAAACTTCACCAGTTAAGTTTAATTCCCTTGTGATATCATCATCATCATCAACATCATCATCATCGACTTCACCCCTCTGCTGGGAATAGGCCTCTCTTTGTTTGTTCCAAGCTCCACGCTCTTGTGTCAGCCTGATCCAGGATATTCCAGCGATGGCAACAATGTCGTCTGCCCATCTCTTATGTGATATAGGGCCAGCCTATTGCCACGTCAACCAACTTTGTTGTTCAACAAAACACTGACGAATCAGACGTGCCGACCCGAACAAGAGTATAACACCCCTTAGAAACACACAGGACAATCACTACGACAATCTCGGTGACGGATGGCTTGTTATGTAGCATGCTTTCATTAAAATGACACACCTGCTTGCTTTCGTTTTACGCCTTTTACGTTTATTCTGTTCTGTATGGTTGAATATTTGGCTGTATAGTAAAACCGGCCAAGTGCGAGTCGGACTCGCGCATGAAGGGTTCCGTAAATACACATTCTGTGAGAAATGCAACTAACTACCTATTACGGATCATGAGATACAGCCCGCTGACAGACAGACGGACAAGGGAGGCTTAGTAATAGGCTCCCGTTGTTTAGCCTTCGGGTAAGGAACCCTAGAAAAGTAGTAAAGTCAGACTTTGCTTTGCGGAATTTTTTACAATAAAATGTTTTGGTATTTTTATTTCATTTGTTTCGAATTCCGCAATACCCGTAGGTACTGGGAATAGTAAGGGTTTGGTTCACATGAGTAAATAAAGTTTGGATTGCATGTTGCATTATACATAGGTGCAAGTGCACACCACAACACCTGCAAGTGCATAATTATTATTTTATGCGGCGTTTCATTCTGCATGATAGTTCAACTAAATTTTGAACTTTATATAATATTGTTTTGGCAGACCTCGTGGTCACCAGCGTAAGCGTGTTATACTAGCCGCTCGGGTTGATCTTTATGTTAAGCCGTGCTTGCCAAGGTTGGTCTGTGGATGGGTGACCACCCATTATATACCGATATACATTATTTCCTCCGTGCCTCGGAAAGCAAGCCGTTGGTCCCGGCTGTCATTTGTAGATCTTTGACACCAAAAGTCTGACAACCAGTCTTACCAAGGGGTATATCTCAGTAATAACTGGGTGGTGGAGGTCAGATAGGCAGTCACTCCATGTAAAATACTGGTATTCAGCTTCATCCGGTTAGACTGGAAGCCGACCCCAACATAGTTGGGGAAAAAGGCTAGACAGATGTAATGACATAATTTGCCATTGTATGAATATTAAAATATATGGAAACTGTGGTCTCGATTCGGAAATCGCCTGTCAAACCTAAATCAGGTACAGTTCAAGCTAGGTAATCCCCTGGACTTTTCGTGTATTGTCGTAATATTATTTTCTCTGGAGACTAAATAACCTCATTGGGTGTTGGTACAGCCTATTGGACCATTTATAACCCCATCAGTATAATTTCACTCTTATTCCTTATCGTTAAAACTCAAAAATGCCTGTTTCATTTAAATAAATACTTGGAGCTAAGCTCATTCCCGCGAATCATCCGACTTTCCGCAAGATTGCTACGCGAAACGCCTGTCGTTATTTTTCAAAGTCCTCGGAGAAATCATGCTCCCGTTGTATAATTTTCTCCGTAGCTTGAAATGGCAGCCTATCTTGGTGTAATTGGGTGTCTGAATAGGTAATCCCTATTTTTAATATCTGCACAAAATATTATTTTTTTTTGGTCTTGGCTAAATGGTAGCGCAGCTGTTTTGACAATTGTGGGTATCTATTACTTGCTCACTTATTTCTAACCTGATTAACATGAATACAATTAATCAAAAAATCAATCAATCAATTAATTTGGTTTATAAATAAAACTTTGTTGAACTTTTTTAAATTGAGGAACTTTGTTAAATTGAGGAGCTCGTGGCTAAATAATAACAGCCGCTCGGGTCGATCGTTAGGTTAAGCCGTGCTTACCTAGGTTGGTCTGTGGATGGGTGATCACCCATTACATACCGAGTTTCCTCCGTGCCTCGGAAAGCACGCTAAGCCGTTGGTCCCGGCTGTCATTTGTAGATCTTTGACAGTCGTTAGGTAGTCAGAGGCCAAAAAAGTCTGACAACCAGTCTTACCAAGGGGTATCGTAATACCTGGTACTAACTGGGTTGTGGAGGTCAGATAGGCAGTCGCTCCATGTAAAATACTGGTATTCAGCTGCATCCGGTGAAACTGGAAGCCGACCCCAACGTAGTTGGGAAAAGGCTAGGCAGATGATGATGTGTAATAAATAAAACATATTTAACGGGGCGTTAGTCGTCAAGAGGTACTCCATTGTCAAAAACACATAAATTTCCATCTAAATAAATGAGATTTTCAATTATTTCCTGTTAATTAAAACAGTGTAATGTTACAAACCTTTTCTGACTCTCCATTCCGTTTATTCTTTGTTATTTTAATTGAGAAAGCTCTTCAAACAATAGACGCAGCCCGAATTTTGTTTCAGGAGAAATTGCTCATTTTTAACACACTACGTAATTAATATGCGTTAATTAACCAGAATTGTATGTATTGTAACACAAATTGTAAACTGAAGTGATTCCGAATTTTCAGCGAAATCAGTAATCAGTGATGAATAACGTTTATATTGTTGATTAACATACTTATCTGTTATCGTGTCGAAAACTTCACGTGAAATATTTTAATTAAAATTTAGCAATCTGTCAGGCGTTATGCACCGTATTAATTATTTGTTACGTTTGAATTTTACCTCGGACAAAGGATTCTGTGTTTTGGTGAAATTGATCGTTAAAATTTTAATTACACTTGCGTAATTAATATCGTGGTCACAATCATTATTGTTTGTGAAATGTTTTTTTTTCTGATTGAACCCATTGTTTGTGTTGTGGTGTTTGTATTCCCAGCTTCAATTATTTAGTTGGTAAATATTTTCTAATTATTTCAGCTATTACTTACTATCTTTCTAAATATCTTCTCGCCATTTTAAATCTACGACTAAAATTGACCACTTAAAATAGTAGGTATTGGTGTCGATTCTGTTGTGCACAAATTATTGCAGCTAATTATTACTATCTTTTTCTCTCTAATAAATCGAGAAAGAGACGGACGTATTTTAAGCTGTCAAATTTAATTGGAACTAATATTTTCATACAAATGGGTGCACGTAAAAATATGTCGATTAAAAACACGGTGAAGCGCAAGGCATAAACTAGTTTGACAACTCTAACTTAGTTCATAGCTATAGCCGTCCTTTTCTCGCTCTGCCTTTTAGTAAAAGATAGCAATAGCTTAAATTTAGTTTAGTTTGTGCACAGCAGAATCGACACCATTATCTGATACCTTGCTTGGTGCAGATACCCAATAAAACTATGATAGGACTATGGTGTCATAAATAACCCTACTTGACCAATTAACGCTGTTATCATGACGTTAACATGTTCCTAATTATATCAGCCACTAATTAGATTACGCCCTATCGACCATCAATAAATTTTAAAATAAAATCTCTCTCCGGTGTTATCATAAATGTCAAAGTGGCCGTGACCCAGTTGCCATGGCAACCGATATCTCTAGTTACTACGCTTGCCCGCTTATGAGGCGACACGTTACGTATATCGCATCGACGATATTATATAAGTACAAAGGTGCTTTAACAAATCTTGGAAATCTAGATATTTCTTAACAGACAAGAAAAGGGTCAGGGTGTAAACAACCTCATCACGAAGCCGTCAACCAAGCATTCTGTACATCAAACTAATTAGTAACTTTACGGAAAAATTATTGCTGAGGAACGCCTTTTTTTTGGGGTGAAGAATTATGTTTAGTGGTAGAACTCAATGTAACGCACTCAAAACATTGTGCTGATGGATGGATTGAATAGTACGGGGGCCGTGGAGGTGTTAAAGTAAAAATCTTACATTAAAAACTTGTATTAAAAAAAAAACTTGTCAATAAGTTGGAACTTTGATCCCCAATATCTCCGTAACTAGATGGTTCCCAGGTACAGTGTAGAACAAAAAAACCGGCCAAGTGCGAGTCGGACTCGCACACGAAGGGTTCCGTACCATTGACTATATTTAGTATTTGTTGTTATAGCGGCTACAGAAATACATCATCTGTGAAAATTTCAACTGTCTAGCTGTCCGGTTCATGAGATACAGCCTGGTGACAGACAGACGGACAGACGGACAGACAGACAGACGGACAGACAGCGAAGTCTTAGTAATAGGGTTCCGTTTTTACCCTTTGGGTACGGAACCCTAAAAATGATCGCAATGACCGGGAAGAACAAGTGCCTTTCGACTTCGTTAAGAGGTTTTTACACCCTTTATAGTCATCATCATCTCCCTGACCTTATCCCATGTTACTTGTGGTCGGTGCAACACGTTTTTTTCTCCTATTCTCCTCTATCAACCGTCACGCTATCATTTACTCCTTTTTCTTTAATCTCATTCCTCACACAATCCATCCATCGTTTCCTTGGTTTCCCTCTTCCTAAATGAATAAGTTAAAAATATTTGTAACTAGCGGACGTCACACGATTTCACCCGCGTAGTTCCCGTTCCCGTCGGAGTACGGGGATAAAATATAGCCTAAGTTACTCAGGGTGAATGTAGCTTTCTAGTGGTGAAATAATTTTTGAAATCGGCGCAGTAGTTTTTGAGTTTATTCATTACAAACGTACACACAAAAATACAAATCTTTCCTCTTTATAACATTAGTGCATAAATGTTGATTTTGTTCTTAATGGCGCCCAAGGTGGGACTGGTTGGGCGCCAAATACGAATAGACAAAGCGTTATTTTATCAGCCTAAAGATGATGGAAAAGTAAAAAAAACTAAGACAAAAAACAAAGCAAAGCAACCAAACAAACAACCAAGCAAGTTTTTCGTATGACAAAGCATACTTTTATCACCCACAAAAAAAGCTAAAACTGTGTTCGTTAATCCAAAAGAAAACTTATTGTTTGAGAAAGAATTTTACATTAAAGTCTTGGACAAAAGTTAGTATGCTTTGAGCATTATTCGTGAGTACAGTTCACAAACTTAGTATGTACTAGTTAGGAGCTTTGCAGTGTACGATGGAGGTAGATAACATAATTATTTAGTTGCAATATGGCTATAAATTGTCCTGCTCTACATTCTGGTCTAGAAAGGTTAGGCTAGGTTTCTGGTTTCTGGTCTGGTATTTCTGGTTTCTGGTTTCTGGTCTGGTTCTGGTGGTGTTCTGGCTTTAGTGCTGCTGGTAGCAAGTACATCAAATACTTATTTAAACTTCATCTGAAAGGTTGGCAAAGCATCACAGAATGTCAGAAATCTTTTGGTCTGATACACGCTGTATAAGAATTTATACTGAACAGGAACAACATCCATCCATCCATCATGCCTGCAATCCCCGAAGGCTTAGGCAGGGGCGTACCTAATAGTACACCCACATTTCGCCAGATTTGTTTGAATGCCAATTGCCCAAGTAGCTACAGGCGCGGATACAGGGGGGGGGGGGCAATGGGTGCTATTGCCCCCCCCTGAACCAGACCAAATACGTCATTAGCCATGCTTGAACTAATTTGATGGAATTGACACTAAATATTCTAGTTGTATATCTTGTCATGGGCGTCGCCAGGAGGAAGCAGCTGCCTCTAAAGGCTCAGGATTTTTAAAAGTTATAGCTTTTCCTGCCTGATGCCATAGAATGGTATCTAAATATATAAAAGAAGAAACTGACTGACTGACTGACTGACTGACTCATCTATCAACGCACAGCCCAAACCGCTGGGTCTACAGATTCCAAATTTGGCAAGTAGGTTCCTTAGGTGGTCTAGAGGTGCACTAAGAAAGGATTTTTCAAAATTCACCCCCTAAGGGGGTTAAACGGGGCTCCAAAGTTTGTATGGGGAAACAAGATTAGTTAGACTATTTTATTCGAAACTTCACAGGAGTGCTCCTATTGATAAATGAGTAGAAACGGGTTTCAGGGTTTTTCAGAATTCAACCCCTAAGAGGGGGAAATGGGGTGGCAAAGTATAAAAATCAATGCACAGCCCAAACCGCTGAGTCTAGAGATTTCAAATTTAGCAAGTAGATCCCTTATGTGGTCTAGGGTTGCACTAAGAAAGGATTTTTCAAAATTCAACCCCTAAGGGGGTTAAACGGGGCTCCAAAGTTTGTATAGGTAAAACAAGATTAGTTAGACTATTTTATTCGAAACTTCACAGAAGTGCTCCTATTGATAAATGAGTAGAAACGGGTTTCAGGTTTTTTCAGAATTCAACCCCTAAGAGGGGGAAATGGTGTGGCAAAGTATAAAAATCAATGCACTGCCCAAACCGCTGAGTCTAGAGATTCCAAATTTAGCAAGTAGGTTCCTTATGTGATCTAGGGTTGCATTAATAAAGGATTTTTCAAAATTCAACCCCTAAGGGGGTTAAACGGGGCTCCAAAGTTTGTATGGGTAAAACAAGATTAGTTAGACTATTTTATTCGAAACTTCACAGGAGTGCTCCTATTGATAAATGAGTAGAAACGGGTTTCAGGTTTTTTCAGAATTCAACCCCTAAGAGGGGGAAATGGGGTGGCAAAGTATAAAAATCAATGCACAGCCCAAACCGCTGAGTCTAGAGATTCCAAATTTGACACAAAGGTTATTTATGAGGTTTAGGGGTGCATTAAGAAAGGATTTTTCAAAATTAACCCCCTTAGGGGTTGGAACGGGAGTCCAAAGATTACATGGGGAAATAAGATTAGTTAGACTACTTTATTCGAAACTTAACAGGAGTACTCCAATCAAAAAATGAGTTAACATTTGTGTTTCAGGTTTTTTCAGAATTCAACCCCTAAAGGGGGAAATGGGGTAACAAAGCCTGAAATTCAACATAGGTATTGTTTTTGTGGTAAACTGGGTCGGGTGTAATACAAAAAAAACGATTTTAAGATTTAGTGTGGCGGACCTGAAATACAATCATTCCCTGTTGGGGTGCGATGGGGTTAAAATGTCTAAAATCAATATGGGTGTCGATACCGAGATTATCAGGGGCGCTGATTACGAAAATGGCATTTATTTTGAGATCCAGAAGATGGTGGATTCGACTTCTATACAGGGTTATTGTTGATTTATTGTGATGATTGTGATAACGGTGACGATGATTGTGATAATGATGCTGATGATTATGATGATGATGATTGTGATTACGATGAAGATTGTGAAAATGATGATTGTGATTAAGATGACAATGATTGTGATTACGATGATAATGATTGTAGTAACGATGATGGTGATTGTGATAGTGATTTTGATGGTGATTGTGATGGTGATAGCGATGGTGATGGTGATTGTGATTATGACAGTGACGGTGATAATGATGAAGATGATTGTGATTACGATGATAATGATTGTGATTACGATGATAATGATTGTAGTAACGATGATGGTGATTGTGATAGTGATTTTGATGGTGATTGTGATGGTGATTCTGATGGTGATAGCGATGGTGATGGTGATTGTGATTATAACAGTGACGGTGATAATGATGAATATGATTGTGATTACGATGATAATGATTGTGATAACGAGGATAGTGATTGTGAGAGTGATTGTGATGGTGATGGTGATTGTGATTGTGTTTGTGATGGTCATTGTGATAGTGACGGTGATTGTGATAGTGATAGCGATGGTAATGGTGATTGTGATTGTGACAGCAACGGTGATAATGATGAAGATGATTGTGATTACGATGATAATGATTGTGATAACGAGGATAGTGATTGCGAGAATGATTGTGATGGTGATTGTGATTGTTTTAACTTAATTTTGTGATAGTGACCATAATGATTGTGATTGAGATGATAATGATTGTTATTACGATGATAATGATTGTAATTACGACGATAATTATTGTGAAAACGATGATGGTGATTGTGATAGTGATTTTGATGGTGATTGTGATGGTCATTGTGATAGTGACGGTGATTGTGATAGTGATAGCGATGGTGATGGTGATTGTGATTGTGACAGCAACGGTGATAATGATGAAGATGATTGTGATTACGATGATAATGATTGTGATAACGAGGATAGCGATTGCGAGAATGATTGTGATGGTGATTGTGATTGTTTTAACGTGATTTTGTGATAGTGACGGTGATTGTGATCATGATGATTGTGATTGAGATGATAATGATTGTTATTACGATGATAATGATTGTAATTACGACGATAATTATTGTGAAAACGATGATGGTGTTTGTGATAGTGATTTTGATGGTGATTGTGATGGTGACGGTGATTGTGATGGTGATAGTGATGGTGATGGTGATTGTGATTGTGACAGAGATGGTGATTGTGATAATGACGAAGATGATTGTGATTACGATGATAATGATTGTGATAACGAGGATAGCGAAATTGAATGTGATGGTGGGTGTGATTGTGTTAATGATGGTGATTGTGATTGTGATAATGATTGTGGTTGTGATAGTGATGGCGATTGTAATCATGATGATTGTGATTACAATGATAATGATTGCGATTACGATGATAATGATTGTGATAACGATGATGGTGATTGTGATAGTGTTTGTGATAGTGATAGTGATAGTGATTGTGATAGTGATTGTGATAGTGATTTTGATAGTGATTGTGATAGTGATTGTGATAGTGATTGTGATAGTGATTGTGATAGTGATTGTGATATTGATTGTGATAGTGATTGTGATAGTGATTGTGATATTGATTGTGATAGTGATTGTGATAGTGATTGTGATTGTGTTAGTGATTGTGATAGTGATTTTGATTGTGAGAGTGATTGTGAGAGTGAGAGTGATAGTGATTGTGATTGTGATAGTGATTGTGATAGCGTGTGATAGTGATTGTGATAGTGATAGTGATTGTGATTGTGATTGTTATTTTGATTGTGATTGTGATAGTGATTGTGATAGTGATTGTGATATTGATTGTGATAGTGATTGTGATAGTGATTGTGATTGTGTTAGTGATTGTGATAGTGATTTTGATTGTGATAGTGATTGTGAGAGTGATTGTGAGAGTGATTGTGAGAGTGATAGTGATTGTGATTGTGATAGTGTGTGATAGTGATTGTGATAGCGTGTGATAGTGGTTGTGATAGTGATTGTGATAGTGATTGTGATAGTGATTGTGATAGTGATTGTGATATTGATTGTGATAGTGATTGTGATAGTGATTGTGATTGTGTTAGTGATTGTGATAGTGATTTTGATTGTGATAGTGATTGTGAGAGTGATTGTGAGAGTGATTGTGAGAGTGATAGTGATTGTGATTGTGATAGTGTGTGATAGTGATTGTGATAGCGTGTGATAGTGATTGTGATAGTGATTGTGATTGTGATTGTTATTTTGATTGTGATTGTGATTGTGATTGTGATAGTGATAGTGATGGTGGTTGTGATAGTGATAGTGATTGTGATTGTGATAGTGATTGTGATTGTGATTGTGATTGTGATAGTGATTGTGATTGTGATTGTGATAGTGATAGTGATGGTGGTTGTGATAGTGATGGTGATTTTGATGATAATAATAAATTGTGATTATTATGAAATTTGGCACATACATAGTTTATAACCTGGAATAACATGTAGGATACTATTTATCCCTTTATTATGATTCAGTGGGACAATTCCCCGAACTTTACGCGGGCGAAGCCGCGGGCAACAGCTAGTTATAGCATAATTATCTGAGGAAGTGTTGTAAAAAATTTCGAGCTCGCTACGCTCGCTCTTGAAGCCTAGTTTTTGATGAGTCTTAACTTTGTCTATAAGTAAGAAGCCCAGGTAACTCCAGTAGGGCTCGCTTCGCTCGCTCTACAAACTACTTTCTATTGGATGTATCTAAAATTCGACCAAGTAACTCCTACATGAACGTTCGAAACCATTCTAACCTGTCTAAGGCAAGGTGTCGTAAAAATTTCTCCCTACGCTCCGCCCCCCCCCGGCCCAAAAGCTGGCGGCCCCCTTGTATCTTGCATATCATGGATTTCTGTAAAGTAACACCCATATAATATTAAAAGTATATCAATTTTTTTAATGAATTTTCCAAAAATTGCCCCCCTTAAAGGAAATCCTGTATCCGCGCCTGAGTAGCTAGCTAGCCTATTGCCAACAATCGGACACAAATGCAGACTACATGGCTGCTATAGAGAAATTCTAAATCAAAATCCTAACGGAATAACCCAATAATACTTTGTCCGACCTGGGATCCGGGACCTAAATAGTCAGCACGAAGTTAAAAGATGGGTTCTAAAAGAGCGAAAAACATGTTTACCAGTTCGCACCACAAGAAAGTATTGTAAAAAAATGGATCGAAGTTGTGATACTATAAATAATTCTAAAATGAATGTGAGCAGTTTATACCTACATACATTACTATGAATCGATTACTGTTCGATTACTTTACGTAACAACTAAGTACAAACCGTTATATTATGTATCCATAACTGTTGGTGTTAACCAAACTAATGACTAAGCAGTTTAACTAAAAACTCGAATAGCTAACTCGTAAAATATAATTTTAACTGACGAAACAAAAGGAGGAGGTTCTAAATTCGACGCGTATAAATTTTTATTTTTGTACTTAAACAGTTTTTTATTCGTATGCCAATTTTCACTGGCTGAGTAAGAGTAAGGCTTTTGATGGATTTTTAATTTTCACTGGCACCGATCGGTAAAAATACAACAGTACTTTTATTAGGTAATAATTAAGTCATTGCTTTATGTTGAAATGAAATTATGTTGAAATGAAATGAAATGAAATAATGTTTATTTTTGCAAGTAGGTTTTTACAAATACTACAACAAAGAAAACAGGCAGTCATTAATAAACTACACTTTGTCCTAAAATTTGTCATATTATGCTGCAAAGTATCAACTTTTGCCGTAGCGATTAAAATGTATGTTAATACCTACCTAATAAATAAGATTTCTTTATTAACTCTTCGATACCCGCAATTAAAGACACAATTAAAATAACAATGCACCGTGCCCGATCGGGCACGGCGAGTGACATACTTTTAAAGCTTTTCCGTGCTAAAAAAGCAGTGGCAGGAAAACATGGTTTAGTCAATATTCAATAGGTACTATCGGGGTCTTTTCCGCCTGACCATTTTAATTTTTTTTCGCTTAAATCATGCGGAGGCGCCGAGCCACGCCCCCATAAAGTTTGGGCCTATTAGGAAAGCGTCAACTTTGGCGCGCAAAGTAACAATAACTCTCGTTTGGCGTGCGTCGTCAGTGCGCTCGGCCGATTCGGTATCTTTTCATTCATTTTTTCTACACAAAGTCAACGGGGCGGGGCTAGAGAGCGTTTTTATATTGCGAGTGCAAGCAAAAATGAGCTTAGTGGTGGTCAGGCGGGAGTGTCCTCGATAGTACCTACCTACGCAGTTTAAACAGTGAAAACAAAATATTTTAACGACACAATTAAATGCGTAGGTATTCCAGCAGTTAAAAAACAATACGAATGGCTACGAAATAAAGAACGGCTGCTAAAGACATGTAGTTAACTATAACTCACACATATCCCTAAAAATACTCGCTCTAAGATACAGAAGATTCAGAAATATTTCATTCACAGGAAGTAATATACCGTGTCAATATTTTATCCGACCGGTTCAGGACAAGATGACATATTAATCATTCATCTTTTATCTACAAAAGGAATAGATTCTGGAGGCCTTTGACTTCTCAGTGAGTTTCAAAATGGCGGCGGGTGGTGGGGCAGTATCGCCCAAACTTACGGCACACGACTAAATAATTCAGTGGCTTCTGTTATTAAAGTTACGCAGTATTATTTGGCTGTGAGGTTTGCGAGTCGATGATAAAATTAAAATTTTATGAAAAGGCCACACGGTAAATAAGCTTGTTCAAACTTGGAGGGCTAAAGTGGCTATTGTGAGGATAGGTAGAGATGTAAGATTTAAATGTGTCATGATTTTCAAAAATATTATGTAGGGTTTCAAAGATTTTAATAATTCGTTTTATATTTGAGAAATGACAACACTGCCTAGCCGTCAATGTTGAAGCGGGAAGGGGTAGTTTATAAAACATGACACTCGACCGAGAGAGCTCTGTTCATTGGGAGAAATTGTGGTGTTAAGACTAACGGTCGAATCTATGTCTGATAAGTGTTGTAATTAATGCATTTTGTATAAAACGTGAAGTAATGTAGAATTGTGTAATACCAAATAATTTGAAAAGAGTAACCATGGAGTTTCTTGCCGGTTCTTCTCCATGGAAGCCACCAACCGAACCATGCACCCTTGTCGACGTTCTTAAGTGCCCATCCAGGCCTATGTGGAATGAAATACTTGGATTTGAATATACTGAAGAGTTGATTGGAGCTACAGTGGTTTTTATTACAAATGCTTACATTTTATGATATTCTGTATGGTGTCGGACGTAAAGAATAGCACCATCCCATATCTTCCCGTGGGTGTCGTAAGAGGCGACTAAGGGACTTACCAGAGAATGGGCAGCAGCGTTCTCTGTGCTTTTGTAACAACCGTACTGCGATCGCCAACCCGCCTGCCAAGCGTGGCGATTATGTCAAAAACCCCCCTTGGGGGAGGCAATGTCCAGCAGTGGACGTCTTTCGGCTGATTATGATGATGATGCTGATGATTTTAAATTAAATTAATTGATGGTCAAAAATCTGCTAGATTAACATAAGCTCAAAGTCATCGTTTTATTTGTAACTTTGATTATGAGCATTGACTTCGAGCTCCCGAAAAGCTTATTGTCAATGTTGTTAAATATTGTTTAAGAAACACGAAATGTTTTGAAATCAATTACCACTAGTCTAGGTCCTCAGAGACCAAATGGAACCTTTTTCTATCCTTATTGATGAAAAAGGTAATTTGGCTGTCGATGAAATCATACTCGAACCTAATACGGTAAATAAATAATGTAAGTAAGAAAGAAAGAAAGAGAGGAAAATATTAAACGACTAATAAAATATTACCTTACAGTAGATCAATTCAAAGTTCCTCCAGATCTTTCACAAACAAATTAATAAGTTAATCATTTTAGTTATATCAACATTTATTATAACGTAAACAAGCGAGACGCCTCACTCGCACATAATCTTTCATAATTAAGATTAAGCGATGTGTGCTTAACCAAAATAATGTGCTTTTTCTTTGAAATAAATAGTTTTAAATTTTTTT
This sequence comes from Xestia xanthographa, assembly GCA_905147715.2. Lineage (NCBI taxonomy): Eukaryota > Metazoa > Arthropoda > Insecta > Lepidoptera > Noctuidae > Xestia > Xestia xanthographa. The sequence continues at coordinate 2,925,136 of LR990661.1, read as the reverse complement.
TTTTTTTTTTTTTTATTTATTTGGGACAAGCACAGGAACTACAAAAATAATATTAAATAAAAAAAAAAGAATCTAAAACTAAATCATAAACTTAGGCAATTTGCTGTGTAGACATTAATTTTAGGCATTTTCCTTCATAGACGAATTGAAAGTTAGACACTCTGATCATAAAGGAAGAAAACCTGTGCGAGTATAACATAAGAATATCGAAAGCGCAAACTCAATTCCTGTTAATTAAATTTTTTCACGTCAATTCGAACTGAAGTATTATTATGCATAGAGAATGTATTTGTAGAACCACATAAAGTATATGTTATGCGTAAATATCTATTTATGGACCAAAATAGCAAACATCTGAGGCACGGCTCAAACGCATGATTAATAAGCCTGGACTCTCATGACGGACTGTCAAATGTATTTTACCGAAGCTCAAACATGTTTAGCATGGGATAACACTTCCACCTACTTACCCCATAATTTGTCGAGTCTTTTTTTTCTACTATGTTGGGGTCGGCTTCCAGTCTAACCGGATGTATCTGAATACCAGTGTTTTACGTGGAGCGACTGCCTATCTGACCTCCACAACCCAGTTAGTACCGGGTAATACGATACGCCTTGGTAAGACTGGTTGTCAGACTTTTTGGGCCTCTGTGACTACCTAACGAGTAACGACTGTTAAAGATCTACAAATGACAGCCGGGACCAACGGCTGAGCGTGCTTTCTGAGGCACGGAGGAAACTCGATACGTAATGGGGGTCACCCATCCACAGACCAACCTAGGCAAGCACGGCTTAACCTAAGGATCGACCCGAGTGGCTGTTATTATTTAGCCACAAGCTCCACCACGAGCTTGTTGTGTCCTCATTATGTCTAATTTACAAAAAAAAAACAAAACACATCTTTAAAAAAAATCTATAAACCCATTTTCCGCTTTACTGAACATACAAAGTACCTACCTACCTAAATGCATTCTCGCACACGGGTGCACATAATCAATAATTAATTAATACCACATTTGGCGAAACGAGTGGCCAGAGACAAACGGATCTTGCCTGTATCCAGGGTTGCCAGATCAAAGTATTGTATTTTGCCCATTTTTTCCCCCAAATAAAACGTTTCCTCATTCAATTTTCAAACAGGAAATTATATAAAATGGAGCGATATTAAACTAGGTTTATTCACAAAATGGTCGAGTAACACAGCACACTTCCACTGCATACCACCCCAACTTTTGTCTGCCTGCGATAAGTACCGATTTTATAGTCTGTAAAATAATTTCTCTTGATTTCTGTTCTAAAGTATGATATATCTACTTGGGGAAATGATACCCCAATTATTTTTCGGTTTTGCATTTTCCTTAAAAACTATGTTTTTCCCCAGAAAGGGAAAAACCTCCCCATTCTACTTACGCTGGCTGTATCTGGGTTGCTCATGAAAGTAACTGGGCCCTGTAGGTCAAGGGCGCCTATGTGGGACGTGCCCTCCAAGACTGTCTTGTAGCATCGATGTTTTCTGATTTCTGCTTATTGATTTATTTATTTTACTATTATGTACCTACACACACTACACACTACACTACAACAGCCCATAACGTCCACTGCTGGACATAAGCCTCTCCCATGATGGGAGGAATTTGCCGTAATCACCACGCTTGGCAGGCGGATTGGAGATCGCAGTGATGAAAGACTAACAGAAAACGCTGCTGCCCATTCTCAGGTCTACGGAGGCGCAAGGTGTTCTGCCTCAGACATTAGTCGCCTTATACGACACCCGTGAGTGTAATGGGTTGGTTCTATTCTACTCTGCCGGATACCACACGGCTAGCACCTACACACAGGAAAATACATTATAAAATATGAGTACAAAGGAATTGCTTATTTCTTAAGAAATTTCTGCCAGCAGACCTGCAAAAGGAGAAATGAAAACGAAATGTAGACAATACCTAGTGTGTGAGAAAAGGAAGAGAATAGAGATTATGTGCCTTACCTAACTTAACCTAAGATATATATATAAATACACATATAAGTAAATATGGTTAAAGAAATTTAGAAATTTATTTCTCAATATTATTTTTTTGTCTGTATGGTGTCGGACGTAAAGAATAGCACCATCCCATATCTTCCCGTGGGTGTCGTAAGAGGCGACTAAGGGACTTACCAGAGAATGGGCAGCAGCGTTCTCTGTGCTTTTGTAACAACTGTACTGCGATCGCCAAACTCTCTTAGAGGAGGCCTATATCCAGCAGTGGACGTCTTTCGGCTGAAATGATGATGATGATTTCTCAATAAGAAATTACAGTATTTCACTTACTTGAGAACATTTTGGAACTTAAATATAGTGCTTCACACTAACTTTGACATATAAACTAAATAGGTAGTTTTTCTTTCTAAAAATTCACAAATCTATAAAATAAAATGAAATTTTAACATATACTTATATAAATAAACATGTATTTATATAAGTATATGTTATATAAATATTAACATATACTTATATAAATACATAATGCTAAGATATTATATTATGTATATATTAGATTTAATTATGTTTATACTTTCATGCTGTGTTTACTTTAATCGTGGCAATATAACGCTTCTTATCGTCATAGACAAAACATTTTTTTTTTATCCCACACCCATTTCTACTAAAGATTAACATAACATCACGCCTGTAATCCCCGAAGAGGTAGGCAGAGGTGTACCTAATAGTACACATTTCGCCAGTTATGTTTAAGTCCCGTGTAATAGGGGGCGAGCCTTTTGCCATCAGTCAGGCGCAAATTTTGACTCCGTGGCTGCTACTGAGAAATTCTTAATGGAAAAACCCAATAACACTTTGCCCGACCTGGGAATTGAACCCAAGACATGAGGTCAGGACTCAGCAGTCGCCCTTGCAACCACTAGACCGACGAGGCAATTACTAAAGATATTGCTTTAAAAGTGTCTTCCTCACAGAATCGAACCTAAGATGTCAACCACATAGGGCCGCGGCACTGTTCGAAAGAGATACCGGAACACAAAGGACTAAGAAGGAACATGGATGGGTTTTAGCCAGTAAAAGTCTGACACTCCCTCCTGCTCCGCTCAGAGCGGGAGGAGTCATTTGATAATTTCCCATCCGAAAAAAAAAGAATGGCGATACAAAATAGTATAAGACTTACTACCGGTAGTGTAATCGAAGGATTAAGGGCGATGAAGGAACATGGATGGGTGTTAGTCAGTAACAGTCTGTCACTCCCTTCCTCTCCGCCCAGAGCTGGAGGAGTCATTTGATGATTACCCATCCGAAAAAAAAAGGTGTCAACCACAGGAGATCAGGGACAAGCTACACAATATAAAAACTAAACACTACGAATGTTCCTCAAAACATGATAAAATCAATAGCTGATTTTCTGATCATTATTACCCTGGTACCCTGGATGGGGTAAAAGCTATAAATGATCAGGAAAGGATGTAGATTCGTTTTTAAGCGAGGTGTTCAGAATTTGTCCTTATTATTTAATAAGGACAAATTCTGAACACCTCGTTTAAAAACGAATCTAACGAATCTGTTATTTAACAAGTCATGTGCTACACGGAATTTTCAATCACATTGATATAGTTGGTGCCAGTTAAGATGACAATAGCGGTCATTGCCCTTTCCCTAATATTTCTTCCTACGAATCAAAACAAATAAACCATGTATCGTCTTCATTAGAATAAATGTTGAAGATCACGATAGATGACGATTCAAGACTTGATCAGGCTTATTTATGGTTTTCAAAGTTAAGAAGTTTAATAAATGTAGGCGGGTCAATGACCGCTATTCTCATCTTAACTGGCACCAGTTATAGTCACATTATCGAATTAGGTTTAAGAAAACCTGTAATAATAGTAAGTTGATGGAAAATTATGAACTTCTTAGTGCATAGTTATAAGATAATTAATATTCCTGAATACAGTATGCGCCTCTGCCTTGTGCTCCAAGCATGTAAAATGTGCATGTTGTCGTAGGTAACTCAGGTTGTTATGTAACGCAATTTGCTGCTTATGCAGTTTGCATAACGTAACATTGTTCTCTCCACGAGACACTGTGGTCACAGTGCAGGCTGACAACTGTTGAATATTGTAGATTAATATCGAAGTTGAGGTACTCGTCTACTAACTTACTGCAATGACATCAATGCTTTTAGATTTTTGGATAAAAAACTTTTTAACAAAAAATAAAACCGACTTCAAAAACACAAAAAAGTGAAAAATAACTTTAGCTTCAGAAGTCGGTGACCTTTGTTTGATCAATTTACTTTTTTTGTCACCGACTTCTGAAGCTAAAGTTATTTTTCACTTTTTTGTGTTTTTGAAGTCGGTTTTATTTTTTGTTAAAAAGTTTTTTATTTTTCCATTTTTAGTTGTCCCTAAACAAATATTTGCCATGAATTTATTGTGAAATTGTTAACAACACATGTCATGGTAATAGGCGTATCCCCAATGTATGGAACTTCACATAAGTACCATTTTTTTCGGATGGAAAATCATCAATTTACCCCTCCCGCTCTCAGCGGAGCGGAAGGTAGTGTCAGAATTTTACTGACTAAAACCCATCCATGTTCCTTCTTAGCCCTTTGCGTTCCAGGGCTGCAGTATCTCTTTAGAACAGTCCCTATTGCTGACATCGATTTGAGGCGCGCGCGGTAACTTAACATACCGAACCTTACTGTCGAAATCTGGGTTTGTTGTACACATCTGCGTACCCTCTCAGAGGATACAGGCGTGATGTTAGGTCATGATATTGTATAAACAATAAACGTCCAAGCGATTTCAGCAATCACGGCATATTTGCCGTCTATTTTTGAAGAGTTCCATTGTATATCTCCGAAGATCAGCATCAGATGTTCACAACATTTAAATGGGACCACACGGGAAGCACCAGCTTTCAAATAAAAAAAGAATCATCAAAATCGGTTCACCCAGTCGAAAGTTCTGAGGTAACAAACACAAAAAAAAAAAAAAAAACATTCGAATTGAGAACCTCCTCTTTTTGGAAGTCGGTTGAAAAGCTCTCGCATTAGTCGATTCCTCCGTACATACGAATAGAAACAATTTTATGTACAGGGTGTAAAAGACCTCATCAGGAAGCCGTCAACCAAGCATTCTGTACATCAGACTAAGTAACTTTACGCAAAATTTATTGCTGGGAAACAACTTTTTTTTTTTGGGGTGAAAAATCATGTTTTGTGATAGAACTCAATGTAACGCACTCAAAACATTGTGCTGATGGATGGATTGAATAGTACGGGGGCCGTGGCGGTGTTTAAAGTAAAAATCTTACATTAAAAACTTGTATTATGAACTTTGACCCCCAATATCTCCGTAACTAAAAGGTTCCCAGGTATGGTGTAGAACAAAAAAATGATCGCAATGACGGGGAGAACAAGTGCCTTTCGGCTTCGTTAAGAGGTGTTTTACACCCTTTTTATATTTATCCTTTTTATGTAATAGAAGTAAATTGGGGCAATTTAATCTGAAAAGCTTTTTAGTTGGTGTTTATGTATTTTGCTGGAAATAAAACTGACACTGACTGATATTTAACGATCCATAATTACTTAAACTGCTGAATATTAATAAAAACTGTTTTTTAATCAAATAACTGGAAATACAATCATACCAAACAATGAAAAAGGAAAAACAATTTGCATCCAAATTATACAATGAAAACAGGGCAATAAAACAAAACAGAGTAAAACTGCTCGCAGCGTTTGTCCTCTGCACAGAGTAGCCATAGTTTTGAGAGTAAATATTATGTAGCGTTCCGTTTACGACCGCATGGCTTGGCCACGGGCTATAGTCTCAAGCGACACGCGTGTCGCGATTACACTAAGGGGGAAAACTAATGAAAGACGCATCGTTTGAGGTCGAGAATGGGATGACAAAATTTGCAACTTGTATCAAGCGACAGGCAATTGTGTCAAGCGACAGGCGCGTGTGTCAAGCGACAAGCACTTGTGTCAAGCGACAGGCGCGTGTGTCAAGTGACAGGCACTTGTGTCAAGCGACAGGCGCGTGTGTCAAGTGACAGGCGCGTGTGTCAAGCGACAGGCACTTGTGTCAAGCGACAGGCACTTGTGTCAAGCGACAGGCACTTGAGTCAAGCTACAGGCGCGTGTGTCAAGCGACAGGCACTTGTGTCAAGCGACAGGCGCGTGTGTCAAGCGACAGGCACTTGTGTCAAGCGACAGGCGCGTGTGTCAAGCGACAGGCACTTCTGTCAAGTGACAGGCGCGTGTGTCAAGCGTCAGGCACTTGTGTCATGCGACAGGCGCGTGTGTCAAGCGACAGGCACTTGTGTCAAGCTACAGGCGCGTGTGTTTCAAGCGACAGGCATTTGTGTCAAGTGACAGTCACGTGTGTCAAACGACAACAGGCGCGTGTGTCAAGCGACAGTTACGTGTATCAAGCGAAAGGCGCGTGTGTCAAGCGACATTCACGTGTGTCAAGCGACAGACGCGTGTGTCAAGCGACAGGCTCTTGTGTCAAGCGACAACAGGTGCGTGTGTCAGGCGAAAGTCACGTGTGTCAAGCGAAAGGCACTTGTGTGTCAAGCGCGTGTGTCATATCTTGTTTCGTTTGTGTCGCAAGTTGTGTCACGGTGACATGTGGTTCGCTTTAAGCATTTTCTTTTACTTGTTTTCTCTGAAGACACAACACACGTGACGTCATAAATTGTGCATTTGTAAATCAGAGCTTGTATTCTTGATGTCGATAATATATAAATACAGATTATGATTACATAAATACTTAAGAAAATTATTTTAAAAAAAATCCTGAAAATTTTGATTCGTTATTATGGCCTGGGTAACTTAAGCTACATTTTAACCGACTTCAACAATAGGGGGAGTCGATTTTACCTTATAATACCTGAATTTAATTAGAGCGTGGTTTTTTAGTAGTTTATTGTGTTTTTTTTTGTTTGCTTGTGTGTTTTTTTTCGCACAAAAATTCTTGTTCATACAATACACAAGTGTGTTTCTATGCTAACGGTTTCAACTTTCAAGCGGTAGGTAAAGTACCTATGTAACTAAAGGGACCGTAACTGATGAAGTGTGAAAAGTTTGACATCCGATTAAACTGCCAATAGTTACCCTGTAGACACAAACAGGGTGTGTGGACAGGCGTAAACAAAAGGGGTTGTAAAGAGGGTAGTAGTTGTGTTACACTAGGGTATTTGCTTTTGCTCCCTTAGAGCAGGGCAGCTCATAAATAAATAAATATTAAGGCGAAGCTAATCTTTCATGAAGACTCCTTTTTTTTCGGATGGGAAATCATCAAATAACTTCTCCCGCTCTGGGCGGAGCAGGAGGGAGTGTCAGACTTTTACTGACTAAAACCCATCCATGTTTCTTCATCGCCCTTTGTGTTCCGGGGCCACGGTATCTCTTTCGAACAATCCCGCAACCCCGGCAGGCATCGGTCCTTACGGACCCCTTAAAGCGACTACAGGAGCTAAATTAGCAACTCTATTTGCGGTGGTTCAAACTTCGTTTGAAATACTACTGTTAGAATAAAATTCTAATCAGCTTGCACTACAAAGTGGTTGTTACGTCGGTCACTGCGGGCTAAATAGTGCGAAATGAGTGGTTTTTTGCGATTCACAAAAAATCTATTGATTGTACTAAAAAAAATAAAACACTATCATGCTAATATGATGCTTTTAGAATTATTTGCCAAAAAATCAGAATGATCGCATGTATTTTAGTATGGTTTTTACTCGTTAAAAGATTTTTTTAGAGATAAGTTCATGATTTTTTTTTATCGAGTAAAATTAATTGTATTATGTTTTCAAAACACTATCATACTAGCATATATCCTGAAGAATATCATATTTTTTTGGTTTTGTTTATTGTAGTTACTCTTATGCTTTTTCGCATTATAAAACTCGCGTTTAGCTCCTGTAGTCCGCTTAACTTCAGCTTAGTGCCAGGATTTGTGGCTACTTGATGGCAGTAGTACGCTCCTAGTCCTAACTTCCTAAGCCTAAGACCGCATTCCCATTTTATCGTGAAGACAGATAATCGTGTAGTTTTAGGTGTCGTGGCTTGTGTATTAAAATGGAGGTGTTCAAATATAGAACGACGCGATTAATATCTTCCACGACTTTTGTCGACTAAAAGTCAACGAAAAATTAATCGTCACGACATAGTGGGAACGCGGCTAAACTAATATTATAAATGCGAAAGTAAGTTTGTTTGTTTGTTACCTTTTCATGCCTAAACCACTGAATCGATCATGCTGAAATTTTGCACCTTTCGTTCCGAAAAAAAATACTGACGGACTAATTAGATTTTTCTCATCAGGACACAAGCCTATTGTGTGATGTTATGTTTTGTATCTCCTTTTTTAATGTTTACTGTTTAGCATGAACAATTATTACACGATGTCAGTTTTTAAACTTACATGGTCACTAAACTCACTCACTTAACTTTCTTATGAAATAAGCAGTACCTTTGTGCTCTGCTATCTTGATGTATTGTCCTGTTAATTATTTTGTGTACTTAAATAAATAAATAAAACTATCATTAACACTTAAAACGGAATTTTCAGTATGTTTACTATCTTGTTTTGAGTTCCCAATACTTCAGAACTATTGCAAGCGCCGGACATTGGTAGTGAGTACCACGGTCACTTGCAATTCGAACTGTGTCCGCTCGCGAACTTTTAACGGCACTTTTTCGGTTTTAACACAAATGAACCACTGGATTCTAGGTCCGGGCCGGGAGGATGGGTTTCAACTGTCGAGAACGCTGAAATATCGGGAACTCGAAACTAAATAAACATGATAAATATTCCGTTTTCAGTGTTAATAAAACTAAAACAAACAACACACACAAACTCTAGTTTATCTGTGATCATGGCACGTAAAATAGTGCCGAAATATCAGGAACTCAAAACAAAAAGTCGCCTTCAATGATAAAGAGTACGTGACATTATAATCAGCATCTTCATGAACGTTCAAACTAGTGTTGCCCAAAATCGGTTGTTCTTGCATTTTTGCAAGACCAAGACCGACTTATTGTAGCAAGACCAAGACTGAACCCTGCAAGAATTGAGCAAGAACAAGACTAAGCCTGCAAGACTCTTGCGTCTCGCAGTTAAGTTAATAAAAATAATGTATAACGTTAATTTTATTAGTTAGAAGTATCAAGTCCAGATGAAGATGAAAAGTATATATGTGATAATCATTTTAACCGCTAGCTGTTTGTGAAGAGTTTAGAATAGCCAGTGCACGTACAGAAAATCATTAAAGGTACCTACAAAGAGTTAGTAATTACGCTTAGGTACTAAATTGCGTCATTTCTTTTAATTATTGTCAAGTTAATTTTATTAATTTGGTGGTTCACTATGCCTATGTCAATTTAAGCTCAACATGTACCTACTCTGTGATGTTGTTTTAAGATCTAAACTAACGTGTTTATTATATAGCAATAGGCATAGGTATTTGAAAGTAGTCTAGTCTAAGTAGTAGAGTCTCGCAAGACTTGCGAGACTCTTGCTGCAACACCAAGACCAAAACCAAGACTGAGAGCGCAATACCAAGACCAAGACCAAGACCAGGTGTATTGACGCAAGACAAAGACCAAGACTGGCTAAGGTCTCGTCTTGGCCTTGCATTTGGGCAACACTTGTTCAAACACTTGTCCGCACAATGTCTTGCGACCACATAACATGTAAAATGTTTAGCTAACATAACCACATTAGTTCCTATACATCTGTCTGTCATCTTGTCGCTGTGGTTAACCACCCAGCGAATGTAATACTCAGACACCGCCGGCTGTCAAGTAAAGGATGTAGTTAATATAGTCTACCTAAAAGATAAACACTACTACTTACTTACACTACGAATTGCAATTAAAACACTGAATTTGATGTTGTAACCGTTTTAGGTGTAGAAAAGGCATTTGGAAAGTTTCCAAATAGTCTTTTCTCATTTAAAACTGATTATTCGGTGTTACGATATTAATTATTGCAATTCACTATTAACAATAGATATATATAGTAAGTTAGCCATATTTATAATTTCCATACAGTAACATTGCGAAATTAATTAAAACAGGTAAATATTTGACAGATATTTGCGAGGCTGCCAACTTTCTGAATGCGCCCTCTTAAGTAAGACATAACAATTTAGTTTGTATTTCTTAAGCTGACAAGTGCACCTTTAGTGCTTTCACATTTTCCCAGTAATTCCCAGTCCAAACATCATCTGCTTAGCCTTTTCCCAACTATGTTGGGGTCGGCTTCCAGTCTAACCGGATGCAGCTGAATACCAGTATTTTACATGGAGCGACTGCCTATCTGACCTCCACAAACCATTTAGTACCGGGTAATAAGATACCCCTTGGTGGTTGTCAGACTTTTTGGGCAACTCACTACCGGTAACGACTGACAAAGATTTACAAATGACAGCCGGGACCAACAGCTTATCGTGCTTTACGAGTTATACTTTACTCTTTAATTTGTAATCAAGTAATACTTGTGGGTCTGTTATCAGTTGTTCTCAATATTATCAATAGGTTAGTATCGATATCGGTAATACGATACCCCGTGGTAAGTCTGGTTGATACTGGTGGTATACTAAGGTGGGCTGGTGGTTTAGTAAGTAATTTCCAGTACTACGTATATGTTGGATTGAAATAACAATAATAAGAGCTGGTGCGGTTAAATTCCGAGGGTTGACTCTTTGAAGAGCCTGCGTTTGCACCACTTCCTATCCTGCCCTCTGAGCCCCAAAATATGCATCAGCCGACGACGTGGAGATGACGAAGTTTTATGCCAACAAAATATGAATACTGCGTCGTGCCCGCGACACGGAGAAGAGATAGTAGAAGTCATATGTAATAGGCGCCAGTTTACAGCCGGTCTTAAATTATTAGTCCACTATCTCAGTTTTGTCTGCGGAGTTAGAAAAAAATTACCTGAGAGAAACGCGCAACATGGAAAAGTGGTAACACTGATCATGGTATCTAGCAACAAGTAATTCATCAACTCGTCCCACATGTCCACGGCCCAAAGTTTTGGAATATCAACAACGTGAATCTCATTGTTTTTGAACCGGTTTTGAACTAAGAAATTATTATTTATTATTATTATTTTATTATTATTAAACTTACACACTATCTTTACAGGTTACCCCAATGCAATAGTGGTTAGCGAGCACACACCAGATAAATAGTAAACAACTTCGGCTACTTAAAAAACTAAACTTTAAACATATTTAGATAGCAACACTAAAAACAAACTAAAATAATAAAATCGATAAAACTTTCACAATATTTGTCAAATGTTTTTTTTTGGACTTGGAACACCAGTGAAGATTACGAAATATGTTTGGTTGACCGTACTTTCCCAAGACATAACTTTGTTTTGTTTTCTTGTGGTCCCAAAATACCACTAAAAAATATTTAGGGGGAATCCGGGACCGTGGTCCTGGTCCCGAAAGCCCCCCGACCCTTAGTAAAAACAGAAGCTGAGTGCACTCGTTCTCAAACAATGGTAGATAACCAAAAAAATCTAATTAGAATGTTAGATAGATTTCCAAAAAAATATTGGACACGTATTTTTTTCTTTTTTCACGTAAGTAAACAAAAAACGAAGACGATGCAGTGCGTTGAAAACTCGTGTGCAACGTCACATTTTAATACACTTTATCGGAAAATGACGTCACTCATGATCTTTGATGCGTTTTATCTTCGACGTCTCGGGCGTTTTATTTTTATTAATTTCAGAAAACAACAAATACGTATCCAATATTTTTCAATAATCTTACTGATGGACTTAAGGCGGCTCCCCAAGCAAATGACCTTGAGCGAGCAGTTTTTTGGAGCCTACTCCTCTTTACGCAAAAGAAATACCAACTAATAAAAATTACAATAAATTACTACATATTCTTGACTCCAAAATTGTCGTTTCATTTTTTTTTTATTGCTTAATGTTTAATAAATCCCCTCATAACGAAACCACTGAAATGAGAAATAATGATTTATAAAATACTACTTCTCGTAAAGTAACCATTATTTTGATTTGCTACTTATACTAATGGATAGGCAATTTAATAATGAACATAATTGTCGTTTTATTTTTTCCAAAAGACGTAAATTTGATTTTATAAAGAATAAAAACCACTTATTTCGCACTATTCGGCCTGCAGTGACTGACGTAACAACCACTTTGTAGTGCAAGCTGATTAGAACTTTATTCTAACAGTGTTTCAAACGAAGTTAGAACCACCACAGAGTTGGTAATTTTGCTCGGGGAACCGCCTTAATAGAATTATATCTTTTTACTCTGGAAGCATCCCTCTTAAACCAGGTTCGTCTTTTCACGTTAATCATCATGCAGCTCCAGGCAGCCTCATTATTTTATTATACCAGCACAACTGCATTACTTTGCGCGGCGAGCGCAGGTCACGGTGGACGCTAATCCTTGTTTATGTAGCAAGTCTTATTGCACGGTCTGCTCTGTAAAATACCGTGCAATAATAATAATTAACGGCGGAAAACAATACCACCCTAGCAATACGAGGGTTAACTTGACCAAGATTTTTTATATGAACGCACATCTTCATCATCTATCTATAGTCTTTTCCAAACAATGTTGAGGGAGATGATTACAAGTATTTTATATGGATCGATTGTCCATCTGATCTCCAGAGCCCAGTAATTGAACTGGGTATTACGATACCCCTCGGTAAGACTGGTTGTCAGATTTTCAAGCTTGTCACTCATAACAAAGATCTACAAATAAAAGTCAGGACCAACGGCTTACAACAATAACAACAACAACAACCCATAACGTCCACTGCTGGACATAAACCTCTCCCATGATGGGAGGAATTTGCCGTAATCTCCACGCTTGGCAGGCGGATTGGAGATCGCAGTGATGAAAGACTAACAGAAAACGCTGCTGCCCATTCTCAGGTCTACGGAGGCGCAAGGTGTTCTGCCTCAGACATTAGTCGCCTTATACGACACCCGTAAGTGTAATGGGTTGGTTCTATTCTACTCTGCCGGATACCACACGGCTAGTTGTCAGATTTTCAGGCTTGTCACTCATAACAAAGATCTACAAATAAAAGTCAGGACCAACGACTTAACATATAAGCTATCCTAAGCCCTTCGTTGTGTCTCAATTGTCTATTGGATGGTCACCCATCCTCACTCCGACCTCGGAAAGTGTAGTGCAGTGCAGCGTATGAAAAGATATTACGACCTTTAGGTTAAGCCGCGCTTTCCTAGGTTGAACCGTGGATGGATGACCACCCATTACATACCGAGTTTCCTCCTTGCCTCGGGAAGCATGTTAACCCGTTGGTCCAGATTATAGCAAATAAAATTAAAGGTAGAGCAGATAAAACTAGAGCTTCGTAGCGTACTACTCTAAAAACAACTTGAACAAAAGCTAAAGCTCTTGCAAGTGCAAAAGAAACCCGCCCTCGGGCCGCCTCGGATAACTTCGTAACTCTTCGGTACTCCGAACTGCAGTGTAATTGAGTGTTTAGTTCCATCACAACAAGGATTGTTCACTCGACGATCGGATCACAAAGAGAATGCTCAAAAAAATACACAGCGCCAATACGAAAAGGTCAGTTTTGTAAGCGCTTATTTTTGTTTGTTTACAAATAAAAGCGCTTTGAAAGTTATTGGATACTTTTTCAAGTGTGCACATTGTGTGGAATTTGTTGTGAGCATTTTGATCCGCCACTGTACTGTAAGTTTAGTAGTATTACTAGCGACGTGCCCGTCATCACACGGGTCCCATTAACTACTCATGAAAATGAAAAATGCCCTTGGAAAAAAAATATACGGGGAAGAAGGGACATGTTAAAACTAAACTTTTGTCTAAATTACCACTATTAACATCATCATAAGTCATAAGTTGAGTCGAGTCGAGTCGAGTCGTCATCATAAGTCGAGCTACATAATAACCGACAAATGCTTGCACTGACTGGACAGTTCCACTCAAATCTGTGTGGTTCTTTCTTCAAAAGACCATCTCAGACACTAATCTGCATAGTTCTCATGTGAATTGAGCAAGGTAATGTCTGGACTTTTAAAGAGACTATGACCTCTGAGTTTGTTTCGGCTGTTTCTTCTCAGAGTAGTCAGGTACGAAACACCGGCCCCATTCAGTTTTTATAAAAAAATTACGTGTAAAAGTGTTTATAAAAAACTATTTGCAAATTAAATATAATTTACCGTCGACGCCACAAATGATGACCACGTTTTCAGTACATCATTCCGAACTAAAAGAAAACCCAAGGCCCCATCCAAGACCTCGAGCGATGCCACTTGCGAGAAGCAACACACGCTCGCCTGTTGCCTCGTTGCGCTGATTCGTGACATGCTACTTTCACACATCTCCTTTGATGATGATGATAATTGAGCACCACACCCAGCCAGGAGCAAGCATGACCCGGACAAGCCGGATACACCAGGGAGCACTTTTTTGTAAGGAAAGACATGCTCTGGGATGGGAGAGGAAGCCCGACCAACCGCAGCCAGTCGGGCACAATCAGCCGACTATGCAGCCTAGAGCCAATATAGGAATTGTGGTAAAGACAGGTACAATCCATAGAAATGAGCATTGGTGTTTTGACCTTTGTTTGGTTGGTCTCTTATTTATTTATTTATTGGATCTCCAACAGAAACTACACAATTACTTGCAAGTATACATAGATCAGAGACAAATACAAGTGTGCGCTTCCAATTATAGGAGACCACATCATTCACTTATAATCTAGGTAGGAACATACAATAAATTTGATAAGGTTAAAAATCTAAACAAATCAAAATACATTACACAAAAAAATATACAAAAGAAACAAGATGAATTATATAAAAGATGAACTATATTACTACTCTTCCAGCATTATAGAATCATGTTCGTTTCTGATGGTTGCGATTCCATTCGTTTTTGACACATCTTATGTAAACATTATTTTCGTGTATAAGTTTCGTCGTCAGTAGTATTTGTTTCTACTTTCACACATCTCCTTTCTAAACAATTTATTTCATTTGTTTTGTCCGCGGTCGTTGTCACAAGACGCGTGTCGCTTGAGTTTGTAGGTCATGGCCACGGGTTTGTCCTGGTATGCTATGTACCTATACCTGCACTGATTTGTAGAGGAACTTCGAGACAGTATGCACACAAGTCTGTAGTTCGCTGAACAAGACACTGCCATTATTAAACTGAGCCTTAGAAGCTAACAGGGTTACCAGATTTACCAGACATTCAATGTACAAGGTTGCTTGGAGAAAGGTTGGATGTTTTTTACTCTTTCACACAAAATCTACTCAACGGATTTGGATGAAATCTTGCACACAGATAGTTAATAACCTGGATTAATAAATGGGATAATTTTTATCCCGTTTATTATCGAACTTCACGTGGGTGATGACGCGGGAAAAGCTAATTTTATTTAAACTAAGATTAAAAAACATGTCACTTAACAATTTTCGGCAAAACTAGATTCAGAATAGGCTAGTTTCCACCATCAATAAATTGCAAATTTATTTAGTCCGTCAGTTAGAGTATTGGAAAATAATGGACACGTATTTTTTGTTTTGTAAATCAATGAATATTGACAAAGATAAAACGCATCAAAACTCGGGAGTTGGGGCTCGTTACGTCACAACGCACTAAAAATTACAGCACGGCGTGACGTATTGAGAATTTTAAAAGCGTCGTATCTTCGTCAATGTTAGTTTACGTTACTAAATAAAAAATACGTGTCATATATTTTTTGTTAATCTAACTGACGGACTAATTCGATTTTTTCAGGACACAAGCCTATTGTGATCACAATATTATTAGACAACCCTGCAGTACTGAATTTACGTACCGAGTACTTTAACTTACCATAGAGTAAACATAATAAAGCTTATGAGGGATGTGGTCTCCCCACGTTGCCTATAGACTGACCAACAATGCTGTGGGCAGTACATGCACTTTACCTAATAAAGCATTATACTGCGTTTGTGATTTAGCTAACAAATATGTAGACAAATGTTTTTGGAAAAGAACAACTTGAATAACTAACAACTACGCATCATAAAACAAAGTCTTAGGTCGCATCTGTCTGTCTGTTCGCGATAAACTCCAAAACTGCTGAGCGAATTTTAGTGCGATTTTCACCAATAGATAGAGTGATTCACGGGGAAGGTTTAGGTATATCATTTGTTAAGGTTTTGTGTAAATTGCTGGAAATATGATGATAATTGTTGGAAGTGTTGGAGAAAGTCAAGCCGCCTTGCTCTACTCTGTCCGTGCGAAGCCGGTACCAACTGGTAATTCTAAAATGAACTCTCTTTACATTTAATTAAAGTTGATATTCGTTAAAGTCAAAATAACATCAATTGGCAATAGAGCCTGAATAGACTTTAGGCTTTGTAGGTTTAGCTCAAGCCTCTCCGACAGGAGCCATTGTGAGCTCGAAATAAAGCGTCAATTAACTAGAGCACCTTGATAGCTTCAGTACTGCAGCATACATGCGATGCGACAAAGAGCTTTTGATAGACGAAAATCCTTTGTCAAAGAATTGATCGTTTATTGGATATATTGAAGCTTTTAATGTAATTATAACTGGTGCTTTTGATATATTTTCTGTGAACCATGGTGTACGAGTAAATAATTACATCATTACATCACGCTTGTAATAAAAAATCAAATTGATTATAAAAAAAAATATTGTTATTTAAAACAAAAAAAAAACTCGATTATTGTAAATTTTTTTTTTTTTTAGTTATTAAAAAAAACAGTCCCAATCGTTCCTAGTTCGATGATCGAGTTTATGCCAATGTCACCATGCGTTCATGTAGCACTTGCCCGTGGAAGCGACGGAACACCACTCCCTGCGGCCAAAAGTCCTCCTCCAAGACGACACAGGCACAATAAGAAATGTCCAGTGTTCGATGTCCATAGCCGTTCCGCAATCCATGCCGGTTTGACCGAACCTTGAAAGGACTTTCGGTCTTGGTAGAGAATGGGTATGGTATAGGAACCATCATTATCTGCCTGGCCTTTTCCCAGCTATGTCGAGGTCGGCTTCCAGTCTAACCATATGCAGCTGGTTGGTGGGCAATCGCCCACCAACCAGAGACGGGAAATTGCCACCTTGCATCACTTCTAAGGAAATGTCTAATCATGACCACCTATAATAATAGGCTTGTCAACTGAAAAAATCTGTTTCCACCATCAACAAATTGCATCTATTTAGTCCCTCTGTTAGATTATCAAAAAATATTTGACCCGTATTTTTTCTTTTGTTACGTAAACCAAAATTGACGAAGATACGACGCTTTTAAAATTCTCAACACGTCATGCCGAGGTATAATTTTTAGTGCGTTGTGATTGTGACGTCACGAGCCCCCACTCTCGAGTTTTGATGCGTTTTATCTTTGTCAATATTCATTGATTTACAAAAACAAAAAATACGTATCCATTATTTTCCAATACTCTAACTGACGGACTAATCAGATGCAATTTATTGATAGTGGAAACTAGCCTATTGTAAAAGACCCTGAAATCTTCCATGCAACCTTACTCCTAAGGTCCATTGCTTTAATAACCCTACAATGCGCTTACCTGGTATAAAAGGTGCGTTAATAAAATTGTAGCAGGTAATTTAAAAATAAATTTTAACCCTACGGGTGCCACGGTCCCCGGACCCCGGGAGCGGGTCAGGGTCAACGTGACCCTAATCCCATGGTCTCTATGGTTACCGGCAGTACTGTTTGAAGATAAGTGTTTTTGTACTTTCAATTGAATTTTACCAATAATGGATGTTACGTGTATTTTGAATCTAAATTGGATGATTTTGATTGAAAATCTTGGAGGAAATGTACAAGACTTGCAGTTATACATAAAGGGTGTTTACACCCTTGGGTGTTTTAACACCTCTTAACGAAGCCGAAAGGCACTTGTTCTCCCCGTCATTGCGATCGTTTTTTGTTACCTGGCAACCTTCTAGTTTCGGAGATATTGGGGGTCAAAGTTTCAACTTTTTGACAAGTTTTTTTTTTTTAATACAAGTTTTTAATGTAAGATTTTTACTTGAAACACATTCAAGACCCTCGTACTATTCAATCCATCCATCAGCACAATGTTTTGAGTGCGTTACATTGACATTGACAAAACATGATTTTTTCACCCCAAAAAAAAAAGTAGTTTCCCTAATAATTTTTACGTAGAGTTACTTAGTTTGATGTACAGAATGCTTGGTTGACGGCTTTGTGATGAGGTTGTTTACACCCTGTATTATCTGTGGTTAGAGTATTGTAAAATATTAGACACGTATTTTTTGTTTTGTAAATCAATGAATATTGACAAAGAATATAACGATATATTTAGTTACGACATTTATCGTCTTTCGCATCGACAAGAATCATTATGCACTAGCTTAGGCCCGTGGCTTCTAATTGCCCCACGGGATCATACTACCGGAATAAAAATTAACCTAAAGCTATCTATATGCTAAATTTCATCAGATGGATGCTTGTAATTCTTTCATGCAAACACTACTGAAGGGATTTCGATGAAGGCCGCACAGATAGTTTATAACCTCACTTGAAATACTTACGGGATAATATCCGTGATTTTATTTTGTTTTGTTTTTAAGTGTAGTGAAAAACCATATGAAAAACTGTGAAAGTTTAAAACCGTGCAGTTTTTAACCTGGATTGGATTAACAATAACACGTGGAATACTTTTTATCCCGATCGTAATCCTCAGCGACAATTACAGAACTCCACGCGGACGTAGCCGCAGGCATAACCTAGTCCTACTAAACCTACTAATACCCTACTTCCTACTAATATTATAAATGCGAAAGTTTGTGAGTAAGTATGGATGTTTGTTACTGTTTCACGCGTAAACTACTGAACGGATTTGGGTTGAAATATTGCACACAGATAGTTTAAAACCTGTATTAACATATAGGATACTTTTTATGCTGATAGTAAGATCCCATGGGACAATTATCAAACTTTACGAGGGCGAAGCCGCTGGCAGAAGCATAGTATGTATAGTGTATTTTAAATGCAAAAGTTTATGCGAACGGATGTTTGTTACTTTTTTAAGCAAAGTACGAGGGCGAAGCCGCTGGTAGTAGCTAGTGTATTACAAATGCGAAAGATTGTGAGAATGGATGGATATTATGTATAGTGTATTTTAAATGCAAAAGTTTATGCGAACGGATGTTTGTTACTTTTTTAAGCAAAGTACGAGGGCGAAGCCGCTGGTAGTAGCTAGTGTATTATAAATGCGAAAGTTTGTGAGAATGGATGGATGGATGTTTGTCACTCTTTCACGAAAAAACTACTGAAGGGATTTTGATGAAGCGCACAGATAGTTTAAAACTTGGGTTGGATTAAAACATAGGATAGGTACTTTTTATCCCGATCGTAATCCTCAGGGACAATTACAGAACTCCACGCGGACGTAGCCGCAGGCATAACCTAGTCCTACTAAACCTACTAATATCCTACTTCCTACTAATATTATAAATGTGAAAGTTTGTGAGTATGGATGTATGGATGTTTGTAACTCTTTCACGCAAAAACTGCTGAACGGATTTGGATGAAATATAGCACACAGATAGTTTATAACTTGGATTAACATATAGGATACTTTTTATCTCGGTAGTAAGATGCCATGGGACAATTATCAAACTTCTCGTGGGCGACGCCGCTGGCATAACCTAGACCTACTAAACCTACTAATATTATAAATGCGAAAGATTGTGAGTATGTATGGATGTTTGTTACTCTTTCACGCAAAAACAATTTTGCACAGATAGTTTATAACCTGAATAAATACATAGAATACTTTTTAGGGATCCGTACCCAAAAAACTTCACTGTCCGTCTGTCCGTCTATCTGTAACCAGGCTGTATCTCATGAACCGTAATAGCTAGACAGTTGAAATTTTCGAAAAATTTTTTTTTCTGTTGCCGCTATATCAACATGTTTGAAAATAAATATTTAAAGATCCTTATATTTAGAGATTTAAGGATCCATTAAATATTTATTTTCAAACCTGCTTTTTGTCGTTTTTTGCTCGATATTAATAACGGCAACAGACGCTTGAAATATTTACAAACCATTAAGTTGTATATTCACTTTAAAAATAAATAATCAAGTAAACAAAAATTTAAGGGAGACCATAAAACAAACCTGATTTTTGTGCCGTTTTGTCTAATGTTGTATAGATAATGGTACGGAACCCTTCGTGCGCCAATCCAACTCGCACTTGGCCAGTTTTTTATTACGGTAGTATGATCCCGTGGCACAATTATCGAACCTCACTCGGACGTAGCCGCAGGCATAAGCTAGTATACCTATAAACGCATTTCCCTCTTTCAATGTGGTAACAGAGCTGACCCAGGGCACACACGTTACACGTGGAGTCTATTTTAGCGCACGACCTGACGCGGGTGGCTACAAACCACGATATAGTACACACATGTCATGACACAACGTACTAAAATACTTAAAATCAATTCTTTTCGCTCCAAGGTCACATATGACGGGTTGATTATCATGGATGACACAAATGACGGGTTTGCGTGCCTTGGTGTCGTACAAAACGTTCAATATTTAGTATTTACTTTTAGTATATATTTAAACTGTATGCCTAAAAGGGTCTGATTTTAGTCAAGTTTTACTATTAGCCTGCATCATCTTAATGCTAGGCAAAGGATGAAGGAGAAGGCAGGTTTTTTGATCACAATCATCATATTTTTCATCATTTCTGCCGAAAAACGTCTACTGCTGGACATAGGCCTCCCTCAAGTGTCGCCACATTGACCGGTCCCGTGCGATTCGCATCCAACGGATTCCCGCAACCTTTACCAGGTCATCGGTCCACCTAGTGGGAGGCCTTCCAACGCAACGTCTTCTGGTTCGCGGTCACCACTCCAGAACTTTTCGGCCCTATCGGCCATCCGTTCTGCGAGCAATGTGCCCTGCCCACTGCCACTTAAATTTGGCAATTCTTTGGACTACGTCGGTAACGTTGGTTCTCTTGCGGATGTCTTCATTTATGATTCCATCGCACAAGGAAGTTTCCTTGCGCGAAGTCACCCAAAGGGCAATGGAGAGGGCTATTCTCAGAGTTCTGAGAATAGCCCTCTCTATTGCCCCGATGAGGCTTATGGTGAGCGACCACGTTTCGGACCCGTATGTAATCACTGGCAACACACACTGGACTTTCGTCTTGAGACACTGCGGTAAGTTGGACGAGAACATACCGCGCGCGGATTCGATGATTGACCTCTTTCTCGAAGTTAGACCTACTTAACTGGACCGTTTGTCCCAGGTACACATAATCGTCTACAACTTCGAGTGTAGAGTCTCCGATCTTGATAGGAGTGAGTGTGACATGGGCATTCAACATGACCTTGGTTTTGTCCATGTTCATTTTAAGACCCACTTCCGGAAGCGCTAATGAGTTCATCGAGCATTGTACTGATGTCCTTCATGGTCTCAGCTATGACCACCATATTGTCGGCAAACCGAAGGTGAGTGATGTACTCGCCATTGACGTTGATACCGACCTTACTCGACTACGACGAAGCCAAAAGGAAGGGTTATGATTTTAGCTGTTTACATTTGAACCGACTTCAACAATAGGAGGAGTCGATTAATTTGATCTTGTTAACGTAATTTTAATTAGAGCGTGATTTTTCAGGTAGTCGGGCTTTTTAATTCACACACAAATTCTTGTAGTAATATCTAAATACGTCAAACCAAAAGGTTTTGTCTTTTCATTCTCCAAGCTTTTGGCTTTCCGGTAGGACATCGGCCTGTTCAGCAAAAAAAAACAGCGTCCTAAAATATATTTGGTCACAGTACCTGGCTTCTCTGATGGCGTCGACCCAGTGTATGCAGTCTACCTCGGAGGCCGCTCGCAGCTCGTACTGGCGCTGGCTTTCACGGCGATAAGAGATGATGAAGCAAAACTAGGAACAAGAGGACACAGTCAGTCAGCAAGTTGTTACCGGGTACTAGGCTAGTTTTCACCATCAATATAAATTTCAAATCTATTTAGTCCGTCAGATTTTTGGAAAATAATGGAAACGTATTTTTTGTTTACCAGAGAATGGGCAGCAGCATTCTCTGTGCTTTTGTAACAACCGTACTGCGATCGCCAACCCGCCTGCCAAGCGTGGCGATTATGGCAAAAACCCCCTTTTGGGGGAGGCCCATGTCCAGCAGTGGACGTCTTTCGGCTGTAATGATGATGATGATGATGATGATTTTTTGTTTTTGTAAATCCATGAATATTGACATAGATAAAACTCGCTTGGGACTCGTGACGTCACAACGCACTAAAAATTATAGCACGGCGTGACATATTAAGAATTTTAAAAGCGTCGTATCTTCGTCAATTTTGGTTTACGTAACAAAAGAAAAAACACGTGTCAAATATTTTTTGATAATCTAACTGACGGACTAATTTGATTTACAACCGACTTCCAAAAAAACGAGGTTCTCAATTCGACTGTATTTTTTTTTTTTTTTTTTTTTTTTTGTGTTTGTTACCTCAGAACTTTCGACTGGGTGAACCGATTTTGACTATTCTTTTTTTATTTGAAAGCTGGTGCTTCCCGTGTGGCCCCATTTAAATTTTGTGAACATCTGATGCTGATCTTCGGAGATATACAATGGAACTCTTCAAAAATAGACGGCAAATGTGCCGTGAATGTTGCAATCGCTTGGATGTTTATTGTTTATACAACATCATGACGTAACATCACGCCTGTATGCTCTGAGGGGGTATGCAGATGTATACAATACACCGAGATTTCGACAGTTCGTTCGTGTTCCGTGCACGCCTCAAAGAGATGTCAGCAAAAGGGACTGTTCTAAAGAGATACTGCGGCCCTGGAACACAAAGGGCTAAGAAAGAACATGGATGGGTTTTAGTCAGT
Organism: Xestia xanthographa; assembly: GCA_905147715.2. Classification (NCBI taxonomy): domain Eukaryota; kingdom Metazoa; phylum Arthropoda; class Insecta; order Lepidoptera; family Noctuidae; genus Xestia; species Xestia xanthographa. Next base: position 2,902,173 of record LR990661.1, on the reverse strand, counting down.
AAAAGTCTGACACTCCCTTCCGCTCCGCCCAGAGCGATAATTTGATGATTTCCCATCCGAAAAAAAAAGGTATGTTAAGTTCCATATATTGGGGATACGCCTATTACCATCACATGTATTGTTAACAATGCCAAATAAATTCATGGCAAATATTTGGGAACAACTAAAAATGGAAAAATAAAAAACTTTTTTGCAAAAAATAAAACCGACTTCAAAAAACACAAAAAACGTGAAAAATAACTTTAGCTTCAGAAGTCGGTGACAAAAAAACGAAATCAATTAAACATGAGACACCGACTTCTGAAACTAAAGTTATTTTTCACGTTTTTTGTGTTTTTTGAAGTCGGTTTTATTTTTTGCAAAAAAGTTTTTTTTTTAGGGCCTGTTGGTTAAGTTTATTTGAATGTGATGCTGGCTGCATAAGGCATCACTGTGCAAGCAGTACTTCTCATTTTAAACTCTATTTTTTTGACTCTCATTTTCTCTTGCAACCAACTGAGCGCAACTAAATTATTCCTCGAAGCGCAACCATAAGTTGCACTCACAAATTAAAATGAAAATCATCATCATCTGCCTAGCCTTTTCCCAACTATGTTGGGGTCGGCTTCCAGTTTTACCGGATGCAGCTGAATACCAGTATTTTACATGGAGCGACTGCCTATCTGACCAAAAAAATATTATTATGTTATTCCTCAAAGCGCAACCATGATAAAAAATAGAGAGGGGTATGATGGATTCATTAATTATGTCGATAGACAGTTTTAAATCAACTGTCCTAATTGTACCAGGCATACAGAATTTACTGGAACAAAGTGTTTAAGATACTTTTGGTCAATAATGCTAAAAAATAGATACAGGTTCATTAAATTGATTTACGTGTTGAGCGCTTTGGTTAATTATCACTCCTTCTGCATGTGCATATTGAGGCGCGCTTTTCTTTTATAGTGATCATAACCAACAATCAAAGTGTACAATGGTTTTGAGACTGTGTCTTGTTTTGGCCGAAGGTGCTGCTACTGTCGAGCCCTCCAGCATGAGCACGCCTGTCGGACGCGTGTTGTTCTCATAGTACGTCTATAAGTGTACGGCCTGAGTGCAATAGCGTCGGGCGGCGCGTTCTGCGGGGCGTCGAGCTGCCGACCGGCGCGCCCGCGGCCGGCGGGCGTCTACTGAGGCCACTCACGTATAAATGCATATTGTGTTTGACATGAACGCTGCACGCGCAGCCCCGCCGTACGCTCGATTCGAGCGGCCACTGTGTTCGTACACTAAGACTCACCGAAGCGTTCCTCTCCATGGGCGCCTTGCTGAGTCGCTCGCAGTAGGAGCCCTCCAGCATGAGCACGCCTGTCGGACGCGTGTTGTTCTCCGACTCATAGTAGAACAGCATATTCTGTGTACAAACATTTTAAAATTGAAAATCCTCGAGGCGACTGTCCAGATACATACATAATTATTATGCGTTCGGTTAGTGGCAAACCTTCGCGCCCCTGTAACATGGGAATAAACTAACGTTTATTTTTACTGAAAGTCTACGGGGATATGGACTTGATTTTAAGTGTAATGTAGTCAAATAAATAACAAATAAAGATTGCAAAAACTTTTTTAACAAAAAGTTGAACCGACGAAAACACGAACCCGACCTATATGCAGGCGAAGTCGTGGGTTTTACTGTTCCTGTATTTCATAAACGCGCTGAAACTTCGTATAAAGATGGCGGTTCTTTTTACAAAATATTGTTACGTAAATTTAAAGAAAAAATATTTTAGAAATTGTTATTTGTTTAGTGGTAAAATATAAAGTTTTGTTATTTGTTCCAAAACAGAACATTGCATTGATGCATTCAAAAAATACAAGTCGGATTATTTAAATACCTTTAAATATTGTATTTAATTTTGATTTTGTATTTAATTTTGATTCCGTATTTAATTTCTGATTTTGTTTTGTTTTTTATTAATTTCTGTATTTAATTTTGATTTCAACTCTGTTCTTATCTGGTTACTTACATTTATTATTTTATGGGGCATGCGGTGCTAACCTATAAGAAATTGTTATACTAACCTTTCATATAAGAATCTTTATTTAAACATGTAACAGTATAAACAATTGTTGGTTGGCCTGAAATAAATAAATAAACTATCGAGCTAGCGCGTATAATGAAGTGAAATAGGCGGCGCGCGTAATTCGAGTTATGTTATCGAAATGTTTATGTTACATCTTAAAGTAAACTAAATGTCCGGTTTCACTTCAAATACAAGTAAAGGCAAAGTTCTTTGGGCACAGTATTCTTTGTGGTGAGATCGTGTGTGCATTCAATTACAAAAAAAAAGGAACAATGAAGACATTTCCAAGTTCCCTCCACTAACTTTAACAAACACCACGACAATTATCGAAGGGTTAGGGGCAGAGGTGTACCTTATAGTTTACCCACATAACACATTCTGCAAATTATGTGAAACCCATGTAATGGGCGACAAGTATATTTCCATCAAGCGGATACAAATCCAGACTCCTTCGCTACTTCTGGGAAATTCCTGATGGGAAATCTAATACCACTTACATTAGACCGACCTGGGAATCCAATCCAGGATTTCAAGGCTCAGTAGTCACGTTTGTAACAAACGTGACAACTGAGCTACTAAACGTGACACTAGAGCAACAACCTAAAACATTTATTTTTCTCTCACAAAACACAAAGCTTCTTAATTGGATGGGCTGCCACTGTATGCTTTTCATTTTGGGCCATTAACTATAAAAGGATTCCTATCGGTTAAGTAATTGCCTGTTTAATATGTTAACAAGGTCTTGTAATATTATGTGTAGGTATATTGTTGCATACAAAGGAATACCGATTGTCGTTTAATGTTGAGTGAGAATTTGTCGAGCTTTTGAAACTGTGTGTTTGGGCGTGGAAGACAATATTCTAATAATACTAATATTATAAACGGGAAAGTTTGTGTATCAAATAAAAGAAAGAAAAAGAAAAAGTTTGTGTTGTAGTTAGAGCATCGGTGGCCCAGTGGTGGCGGCCCCGACTTACGAACAGTAAGTCGTGGGTTCGAACCCAGACAGGCGCATTACTTTATGTAATTTATTTCGTCACCACTGCTCTCAAAACGGTGAAGGAAAACATCGTGAGGAAACCGGCATGTCCTAGAACCAAAAAATTCGAAGACATGTGACATCTACCAAACCGCACTGGGCCCGCGTGGTAGATTATAGCCCATTCCCTCTCATTGAGAGGAGGTCGTGTCCCAGCAGTGGGAACATTATAGGCTGATGATGATGATGATGAAAGTTTGTGAGAATGGATAGATGGATGTTTGTTACTATTTCACGCAAAATCTACAGAACGGATATGGATGAAATTTTGCACATAGATAGTTTATAACCTGGATTAACAAGGATGCTTTTTATTCCGGAAGTATGGTACAACCGCAAGCAAAAGATAGTAAGTAATTCATAAACAGATAAAAGTAGTTAAACTTACATTTAAGTTAATAGGGTTGATGACTGACTGAAAAAAATATGATTTAGTTTAATCCGTCAGTTAGATTATCGAAAAATATTGGATAACGTGTTTTTTGTTTTGGAAAATTAATACAAATTGACGAACATAAAACGTGCCAAAGATCATGAGTAAAAATGTACTCAAATGTGACGTCACACGAGTTTTCGACACACTGTATCGTCTTCAATTTTGTTTACTCGAAAAAAAAAATGTGTCTAATATTTTTTGGAAATCTATCTGACGGACTAATTACACGTAGATTTTTTTGTCATCTACCCTATTCTAAAAGCTGTTTTGGCTATAGTATGAGCCAGTTAAGTAGGAAATAAAGATCATTAACCCGCATAAATAAATAAAATAAAATAGCCTTTTATTTCTTGCAGTACAAAAGAATTAATAAAAATTAGTAATGCATGCAATCATAAAATCGTATTTTACAATTCAATTCACTTGTGTGGTTTTGTTGAGAACATTGAAATTGTTATAATTTATTAGGAATTAATTTATTATGAATTGTGAATTACGATTAAAATTAGAATAATTGTGAGATAAAATTGATAAGAAATATGATTGTAAATTGTAATTTTTGCAAGAACCCCTCTTAGTAGAAGGTGAAGGCCTCCTCCAGAGATGACCAGCGGTCTCTGTCTTTAGCTATTCGCATCCAGCTAGTACCTGCGATCTGTACAATGTCATCCGCCCAGCGTGCTATAGGTCTTCCTCTTTTTCTTTGGCCTGATGGGCCTGGCCATGACGTCACCCTTGTAGTCCAGCGGTCGTCGTTAAGTCTGGCTATATGTCCAGCCCATCGCCATTTCAGCTTATGCGAGTAGTGGAGAGCGTCTATGACTTTTGTTTTAAGTCTTATACGAGTATGTGGTATCTTTTGTATTTTACGTATCTTCATGACACTCCTTTCCATGCTCCTTTGGCATGACCTTATTTTGCTTTTTACTCTCCGGGTAAATTTCCATGTCTGGCACGCATATGTTAGTGAGGGGAGTAGGCAGGTATCCATAACTCTTTTCTTTGTTTTTAGAGGCATATCACTTTTGAGTATTCCTTTAAGACTCCAAAACTTTTTCCACGTGTTTTTAACTCTTCTGTCGACTTCCATTTCATTATTTTGCCTGTCAAAAGAAATCTGTTTGCCCAGGTAAATATAGCTGTTGGCATAAGTTAGGGGAGTATTTTCAACGTATATGGTGGTTTCGATGTGATTTGTCATTATGTTTGTTTTATTTAGGTTTATCTCTAATACTGCCTTTTTACTTTCTTCGTAAAGTGAATTTATCATTGACTGCAGCTGTTGTGCATTTTCTGATAGCAAGACTATGTCGTCCGCAAATCTCAAATGGTTTATATACTTACCATTTATATATAAGCCGAGTTTGCTCCAGTCTAGTTTGCCAATTATTGACTCTAGCACCGCTATGAAGATGGTGGGAGATAGAGGATCCCCTTGTCTGACTCCTCGCTTTATATGTATAGGTGGTCCTGTGGTTTCCAGTTTTATTCTACTCGTAGAGTTGTCATAAAGGGATTTCAAAACTCTAATGTATTCCATTTCTAATTTCTGAGAGTGCAGAGCTTCCCATATCGCTGAGTGAAGTATGGTATCGAAAGCTTTTTGGTAGTCAATGAACACTATGTATAACGGTTTTTGGAATTCTTGATACTTCTCAATCAGCATTTCTAGTGAGTGGATGTGGTCCACAGTAGAGAAACCTCTTCTAAAACCTGCCTGCTCAATTGGTTGATGTTTTTCAATGGATTTTTTTATCCTTTTTTCCATAATAGATGAGAATAGTTTGTATAATGAGGGTAACAGGCTTATTGGTCTGTAGTTGCTAATGTTTCTTGGGTCACCTTTTCTGTAGAGCAAGATTATGTCCGACTCTGACCACTGTCTGGGAGTGTTTGCCAAATTCAGTACCATGTTAAACAGTCGTGTCAGTGGTGTTATTAGCTGTTTACATCCTAGCTTAATAGCTTCGTTTGAAATCTTGTCAGGGCCGGGACTCTTCTCTTCTTTTAGTGAATTTATTCCTCTGATCATTTCCATTTCGTCTATTGCGCTTATCTCTACCTCAACTATTGGTACTTGTGAGTCGACTAGGTTGCTCAGTTGGTTTTGTGGACTATACAATTTTTTGTAGAAATCTGTTGCTATTCGTAATATTTCCGACCTATTATGGTTAGTGTTTGTTGTCCCTTGAAGTCCTTCAATCCATGTTTTGCGTGATCTTAGTTCTCTGTACGCTCTCTTGACGCTGCCCGTTACATTTAGGTGTCTTTCAATAGTTTTTATGCGATAGGCCTTATAGTCGTTTTTAATATATTTACTTACAAGTTTGTACAAAGCTTTTCGTTCATTTTTCATAGATCGTGTCTTTGGCTTGGTTGTTTGTAATATTTGTCTTCGGTGGATCAACTTTTTCGTGTGAGCTGACAGAATACTTCTTTTCTCCGTGTGTGCATGAGGTCTATGAGCTTCTTTCAGGCTACTGTCTATGGTACTTATTATTTTATCGTAGCATTCTTGAACAGTATCAGTATCTTGCCAGTTGTGTAGTAGGTTTTCTGAGTAGCTGTTTAGTGTTTCTCTATATCTTGTTATATCTTCTTCATTTTTAAGTATATCTTTTGCTAATTTTCCAAAGTTTTTTCGACTTTTCGTATTTGTCTGCACTGGTACTCCCTTATATCTCCTAAAAATTTTTGTCCGAAAATCATTATCCATAAAACGTTTGCTATAAACTTCAGTTACCATAATGTTCAAAATCCCGAAATTTTGTTTTACATAATTATCTTTATTTCTAAAACTGTTCTGTCATAATATCGAATACTATAATAATTGAATCTTCTAATTGTATATGCCATAAAGTCAATTATCCTAAGTATTATATTATATAATGTGTATTATTCCTAATGTCCATATAAGTGTAATACAATTTTTGGTCCTAAAACATTTGCTAAAAATTAGGTTTTAGTGACAGAAACGAATCGCTGTAAATCCGACCCCACGCAGTCTTGTCTGCCCTACCCCTAGAGTGTAATTTAAAATCGCGTAGGCGCGGAAGGGCGAGGCGGCCCGCGAGTTGTGGAGCAGGTGGTTGTAACACTCGCCGCCGCTGCTGAGGCTGGCCGGCGATTCGCCGGCCAGCAAGCCGAAGCTGCGGTGGTGAGCGTTAAACACATCTGCGACGATAAGCTCGCGTGGGACCGCCGGAGCTCCGCAGCGCCGGAGCCGTGACAGAAACCATGCCTGCTGCATGTTGCTTGCTCGCTTGCATGCTGCATGCTTGCTTGCATACTGTATGCGTGCTTGCATGGTTGCTGCAAGCTTGTTGCATGCTTGCTGCATGCTGCTGTGCTGCTTGCTCGCTTGCATGGTTGCTGCAAGCTTGTTGCATGCTTGCTGCATGCTTGCTGAATGCTTGCTGCATGCTTGCTGCATGCTTGCTGCATGCTTGCTGCATGCTTGCTGCCTGCTTGCTGCATGTTTGTTTGCATGTTTGCATACTTATTACAGGGAAAAATAAAATCCACATAATTATGTTCACACTCAACTGTTTTATAATGATATACGGTTTGATTTTCTGCCTTTTAGTGAATACTTATATGAAATGTATGCCAAAACAAAAGAAGATTCTAACTATGAACTTTCTGCGCTATGATGGTTCTACTTTTTAATTGTTATATTGTATTATTATTATTTATTATTTATTTATTTATTAATCAAACATTGTAAGTAAAATTATAAACTAAGCCCCACAAAACCGTTGTAATGGTTTGACTGTGGGGTCGGTGAGTCTCTTGACACTCGTACATAAACACTACACTAACAAGATGGAATAAATTTCCGACTACATATTTTTGTTAGTATTCAGTATTAGTAACAATGGTGCTTAGGTACTAAGTTAGTATTGTTAATATAACCATATATAATATATAACTTACGCTAGCACATATCTAAATAATATTTTTTTAATTTACTTCTAAATCTATTTTTATTTGTTTCACTCCTTATGCCTGCTGGCAGACTGTTCAATATATATGGTATTCGTTTTTTTAGGGTTCTGTCACCAAAGTAATTGGTGACTCTGGGTACATTGAATCTGCCAGCAGCCATAGATCGAGTGTTGTGGCTGTGTGTATAAAAATGTGTTGTGTTAAGAGAAGTTCATAGCATAGCAAAAGCTAAGTAATTTTTTATTAAATTTTTTATTTAATTTAGTTACTTTACTGTAGGTACCCGTAATTACAGACACAATTAAAATAACAATGTTCTGTTCCCTTTTGGGAACGTCTGGGAACATACCGGTTTGTTTTAAAAATATTATTAAGATCTAAACATTTTTTTTTAAATTTAGGATTAATAACTATTATTGAAAACGATTTTAAGTGTTTTGTATATTATTGATTGTAATATTTATGACAAACGGGTTTAGAGCATATTGTATTTAGGGATTTCAATTTTATTTTGGCATGTGATATTATGTGATTTTAAGTTCGGGTAAGTTATCATTCGGACAAATGATGATTAGGACAAAAAAAGTTACGGCACTTTAAATTATGAATAAAAAAGTTAGGTAATACAATAGAGAACCGTCTGCACTAGTAGTGTGGCTCTGACCAGTCTATGATCTGAGGGGTAGGTTACATTTAAAACTTGCATGTTTTGGATACTTCTGTGATTGTTAGTTAAAATGTAATCTATTTCGTTTTTTGTTGCGCCATCAGGAGATCTCCAAGTCCATCTTTGATTGGTTTTCTTTTTGAAAAAGGTGTTCATTTTAACTAAGTTGTTTTCACAAGCAAATTCAATGAGTCTATCGCCTCTACTGTTTCTGTTGCCATAGCCGTGACTTCTCGTGATTAGATTTTCTTCAGACTTCGGTTGACCAATTTTCGCGTTAAAATCGCCCATGACTATTGTGTTTCTTCCTGATAGTTTTAAAGCTCTATCGACAGTGTCATAGAAGAATTCTATTTCATCTTCACTTGCAGTCTCAGTGGGAGAGTAGACTTGTATTATGCTTATTTCAGAGTCATTGAATTTTACCTTTAAATTTAATTATAAAAAAAATTAATTATTAACCCGCATAAGTTTATTTAAATACATAATTCCGAAAATAGAAATACTGACATAAACTTGTCTCGAAACTACCTTTATCGTGATCCTTGACTTTTTCTAGTAATAAAAAACGATTTATAATGTATTGTCGGGGTACCTACGCAGAGAAATGAAGGAAAGGGCAATGACCTTTAATTCCTATCTGGCGCAGACTATACTATAGGGTCATTCATTTCGAGAATTCAAATGAACTATGTAAAGAGCTATTTATGAAAGAGATGTAAATGAATAAGGTTAATTACCTCTTTGACGGTTGTCCTACTTTCTGCTTCTTTTAGAAACGACTTGTTTCGAAGACAATACTCTTTACACTTACGGTCAAGGACCTCCAGCGATTTCTAAAGCTGAGATGAGGAGATTATAAAGTGGGCAGGTACAATCTAGTAGGTAATGTCCATCATCATGTACTATCGAGGACACTCCCGCCTGATCACCACTAAGCTAATTTTTGCTTGCACTTACAACATAGAAACGCTCTGTATTCCCGCCCCGTTGACTTTGTATAGAAATAATGAATGAAAAGATAATCATCAGCCGAGCGCACTGACGACTCACGTCAAACGAGAGTTATTGTTATTTTGCGCGCCAAAGTTAACGCTTTCCTAATAGGCCTAAACTTTAAGGGGGCGTGGCTCGGCGCCTCCGCATGATTTAAGCGAAAAAAAAATTCACTGATCAGGTGGAAAAGTCCACGACTGTACGTATATAGGCTTTTCCAATTGAGTCATGGTCGACTTCCAGTTTTACCGGATGCAGCAAATGGAGCGACTGCCTTTCTAACCTTCATAACCCAGCAACTGGGTAATATGATAGGTACCTAACCTGCGGTAAGGAGGAGCTCGTGGCTAAATAATAACAGCCGCTCGGGTCGGTCTGTAGGTTAAGCCATGCTTGCCTAGGATGGTCTGTGGATGGGTGATCATCCATCCACAGACTAGCCAGACGTGCTTTCCGAGGCACAGAGGAAACTCTACCGAGTTTCCTCTGTGCCTCGGAAAGCACGTTAAGCTTTTGGTCTCGGCTGTCATTTGTGGATCTTTGACAGTCGTTACAGGTAGTCAGTGGCACAAAAAGTCTGACAAAAATATCGTATTACACAGTAGGTACTAACTGGGTTGTGGAGGTCAGATAGGCAGTCGCTCCATGTAAAATATTAGTAATATAGTTGGAAAAAGGCTAGGCAGACGATGATTACCTAACCTGCGCTGCGGTAAGACTGGTTGTAAGACTTGAGTGGAAGGGACATCCACGCACAAATGAATACCACTTTGCGTCGTGGCGTTATTTGCTGAAATAAAATGCCATACTTACATGTACACAGGTTTGTTCTGAGGTGTGTCTTTGATTTGTGATTAGTATTCTAATGCTTGGATTTTATTTTATTTAATAAAACAATTAAGTCTGTTTGGGTTTGAAACCCAAACAGACTTAAGCCATCATCATCATTTCAGCCGAATGACGTCCACTGCTGGACATAGGCCTCCCCCAAGTGTCGCCACATTGGCCGTGCGACTCGCATCCAGCGGATTCCCGCAACCTTCACCAGGTCATCGGTCCACCTAGTGGAAGGCCTTTCAACGCAACGTCTTCCGGTTTTTGGTCGCCACTCCAGAAATTTTCAGCCCCATCGGTCATGTGTTCTGCGAGCAATGTGCCCTGCCCATTGCCACTTAAGTTTGGCAATTCTTCGGGCTACGTCGATAACCTTGGTTCTCTTGCGGATGTCTTAATTAACAGGCTTAAGAACTAATAAGTAATTTAACGAAATTAGTTCCTTGTTAGGTATGTAGGAAAACAATCGACCCGAAAGAATCTGGATAGATGTCATGGCTATTCAGAATCTCTTTCTATCTGTATCCAGATTCTCTTCAAAGCATTGCAAGCGAAAACAGGCACTAAACCAATAAAATAGGTATGCACTTATTTATTACCCAACTTTTCCACTACTGACGCGATAACAATAACCAATAGTCGCGGCCTCATACAGGTCCGTTCCGTCCTCGTGCCGTTTCCGGCATTATACACGTTCCATTTCCCGTGGTATGTGTTCACGGAGGATTTCCTTTGCGTTTGAAGTTAGCGATAAAATGTACTACACGCTTATTTCGATTTTATGCTTTATGGGTGCGACACAATATCGTGTTCGGGGTGGCACGTTAGTCTTTGTTTCACAGGAAGGACGCTTGTGTTTCAACAGTGAGAACATTATAGGCTGATCTTACAAGTTCGTGCCGATCGGCGAATTCGGTTTCGGTTTAAAGAAATTTATTTCTCTGGGCTCCACATCGCTGTCAATGTGGTGAAGCAGTCGACTGCCTCGGACACCATGGCCTTTCTTGCAGTAAGAGTGCAGGTCGGATAGCGCGGCACGCTAGCATTAATGATCTCATCCGTCGTGCTCTTGCCACCTGTTGCCTGGGTGCCAGCTGTTTTAGAACCCACTGGCTTGGCACGCGTCGATGGCAAGAGACCAGATGGTATGACCATAATGCCATGGAAGTTGGGTAGGCCTTTGGTGTGGGGCGCAACTTGCGTCGACACCCTATAGTATTATGCTATACTTACGCTTCATATTCATCATTCATAATACTATTTATCATGCATTTTATTTGTTTATATATCTACACTCAGCAAATCGATTTAAATACGATTCTTTAACTTGGAAATAGCTGAAATAAAATATTATTATAATTTTCATGTTGTGATATTTACGTCAAGCGTCAAATTGTCAAACTGTCAGTTAGTTTTTTAATTCTCTTTCTGCTCATTCTATGGTCTAGCTCTATGATTTCTCTTTTTGGTTTGTAAAATTTAAATTATTTTTATCAATATGTGTTTAGCCATTATATTTTGTAGATTATTACGATTGTTTACTAAATAACTTAATATTAAATTATATTATAAAATTCTTTACGCACTCATGGATATGTCCTGGCTGACTACACTTGTCAGTTGAGATGATGGCCACACTAAGAAATCTAAGATTTGAAAAAGGAAGACTACTTTGGGAGAAACGAGCTGACGGACGGCTAAAAAGTCTACTCTGGAATCTGATTTGAGGAGTATCAGAGAGCAGCTTGGTTTTGGCGGTGAGATTCTTAAACTGTCCAGGGGATCCAACGAAAGTTTCTCCTGGGACTTCTACTCCCGATGTTCGGAGGCTAACTACGTGCCTGTCCATCTACTGGTCTCGCAGGGCTGTCCTACGTCTGGCCCTGAGTTCTGCACTGTCTTGCTGCTGAGCTGTCCTAGTGAACTCTGAGATCTGCGCTGCCGCCGTTTCTACTGCTTCAGAGATCAACTTCAAGGTTACTCCGGTATCGACCTGCTACCCTGACGCCTGATCCCATTCTTACAGTGTGGTAAACTCATTATTGTCCATCTAAGTGCATAAACTTTAAAACTGAGTGCGTGCTAGGTAGTTTTTTATAACTAGCTGTATTTTTTATCTTTCCCCTCTATTAAAATTTAATTGAACAAGTCTGCTTATCCATTTATTTTAAATAGGAGCAAGTAGATCTGTTACAAATTGGCGCCCCCCGTAAAATCAACTCGAACCCACTCATTTATTTTCAAAATTCTAAAAAAAACTAGCACTAGTATTTCTTTTTGGACTTCTTATTTGGCCTAGTCTTATGAATACTAACTAACTTATTTTTCTTCTTCAGCTCTCCTCTTAAAGACTCTTCTATTCAACTCAACTCTTCTACAACTAAACATCATCTAGGTATTCTTCACCCCTACACACATACCGTTATCGAAAGATAATTGGCACCCTTTCGGCCTCTTGGGAGTGTTAATACAAATACTTCACTATCCTCCTAAACACTTATTACATATATTTATACATATTTCATCTGGGAATCATACCGAAGTAAGTTTAGCATCGTGGACTCTCAAAATATTTTTCAACTTGTTATTTGTCATTGGTTGCTAGGTAACAGGCCATGAAGTATTATGGGCATGGAGTACTAGTCTATTTTCGCGGTGGCAAAACTAGGTACTAAAGTTTATCAAACTTTGCGGTGGCAGTCATATGTACTAAACTTTATGCTTTAGTTCCGAATTTTACCACCAACACAAATAAGCAATCAAAATCAAAATCAAAATCAAATCATTTATTTCAAGTAGGCCAGTTGCAGGCACTTTTGAATTGTCGAAACAAAGATTAAAATTAAATGTAGCTACAGTCCCAGTCACAAGGCATAAAAACTGTGAAAGTACTGTAGTTGCCCGTTCCCTAGCGTAGATCTCTATGGAGAAGAACGGGCAAGAAACTCCATGGACACTCTTTTAAATCATAAAATTGTTACAAAATCTTGGTTACATCATTCGTGTTGAGATGGTATATTATGTGAGAACAATGTAGCAAGATGTGCACGTTAAAAGTGTCCATAGTAAAAACAAAAAATACAATTAAAAAATAACATTAAAATAAGCCACGGCAATTATGAGATGACCAGTCACAACTGACAGCGCCCGTTCACGAACATGACGCATGGATCAGCACCATTTAACTCAACCATTTTGTAGGGAACCAAATGATCGGACACACGCGCCACCATCAGCGAGACATTAGAGTGAGCATGACATACTCTCAACTGCCTGGGCACATTCAAGTCAAGAAAAGACGTAGGATTCCAGTGAATGATAGCTTTACATAGTACTCACACAATATGGGCTATGCGATTATATAATACTAGAGATTGAATCTATACAATGCAAAGATAGTTGTACAATCTTCAGCAGCTCCAACAATTATATGTAATGCTATCTAATTTATGCGCCCCTGTCCATGTGGAGCAGGACCAGCATTGAGCCACGCATTTTTATCAGCGATATAATCGCCCAACTTGTAATAAGCTTGCTTACATAGTGTGCGTTTGATGCATGTTTTAAATTTCGTCTCATTCAGTTCAAGAATACTTTGTGGAATTTTATTATAGCATCTCAAACAGTACCCCATGAAAGATGAGTCTACTTTAGCGAGTCTGAAGCCTGGCTGAACTAGTTGGTCCCTATTTCTAGTACTGTAATTATGTCTGTCACCTCTTTTACCAAAAAGATGCAGATTTTTTCTGACGTACATTATGTTTTCGTAGATATACTGACAATGTACCGTCATGATGCCAATATCTTTAAACAGTTCCCTTAGAGAATCGCGCCTACGAAGATTATATATGGCTCTGATGGCTCTTTTTTGCAGAATAAATATAGACTCAATATCTGCAGCCCGTCCCCATAGCAAAATGCCATAAGACATTATACTATGAAAATAACTAAAATACACCAGTCTAGCGGTATCTACATCAGTAAATTGACGGATTTTTCTAATAGCGTATGCTGCTGAACTTAGCCGCCCCGCAAGGGATGTTAAATGTGAACCCCATTGTAGCCTTGAATCAAGCGTAATCCCCAGGAAAACCGTTTTATCTACGAATTCAAGTTTCTCTTTATTCAATATTATTTCACAATCACTACTCTTAACATTGGGTAAAGCAAATCTTATGCATTTAGTTTTTTTTTTCATTTAATACCAAATTGTTTGCTGTGAACCAATTATGGACCTGAAGTAGGGCATTATTCAGGTCATCTAGATTTTGGGCCCGTCTATTTATCTTAAAAATTAGGGAAGTGTCATCAGCAAACAACACCATATTTTGAGGTTGGTTTTTCAATAAATAGGGTAGATCATTTATATACACGAGAAAGAGGAAAGGACCCAATATTGAGCCTTGCGGAACCCCCATTTTTACTTTTAAACCCTTTGAATTAACACCATTTATTTGAACAAGTTGTTGTCTATCACTCAAATATGATTTCACCAAACTAAGTGCAAGTTGACCTAGTCCGTAATGCTCAAGTTTCAAAAGTAATGTGTCGTGATTTACGCAATCAAATGCTTTGGAAAGGTCACAAAATATTCCTATGGCGTCTTGAGACTCTTCCCACGCAGTAAATATGTGCTTTAATAAGGTAACACCGGCGTCAGTCGTACAACGCCCCTTGGTGAAACCATACTGTTGATCGTGTAAAATTTTGTTGGTGTTAAAATGATTGAGCATTTGATTAAGCATTACTTTTTCAAAAACCTTGCTAAAAACTGGCAACACGGATACAGGTCTATAATTATTAGTATCTTTACTGTCCCCGGATTTGAAAAGAGGTATCACTTTACTGTATTTCATTAGATCAGGGAAAACTCCTTGGTCTACACACAAATTAAAAATTAAAGCTAAGTATGGGGCTATAGTCTCAAGTATGGATGTACACACTTTGATAGACATTCCCCATAGATCTTCGGTTAGTTTGATTTTTATTTGCCGGAAAGCTTTAATAACTATCATTGGGTTTATGTGTTTAAATTTAAATTCAGCCGTGCAGCCAGATACATTCGCCTTTAATAATCCAATTGAGACTTCAGGTGAGGAATTAAGAGCCTCCGTAGTTTACGTAGTTTAAGCTTTTCTTGGGTTACGATTTTTATCTTTCATTTAGCGTATTATTATTAAATCGGACCCTCTTGAGTTCTAACTCTTAAGAGTGTGAGTCTTGAACACTCTCTAGTCCACGCTCTCTAACATTTGAGTTTTCTTTAACTCAGACCCCTCTTGAGTAATTGATTTCATCAATTTTTATTTATCTTCTTTCAACATTAATTTCTTAATCATGGATAGAATTATTTTCTTTGAACTTTTAAACAAAGCTGAGCTTGAATATGAAATCAAAATAAGATTAGAAGAACCAAATGATACAGTAATAAAGCTTAAAAAACAAATTCTTCAACTCGCACCTCGTTCTCCTTCTAAAGATATTTTAGACTCGATATTAGAAGTTAAAACTGATTTAGACGAACTTACCACTACTCTAAATTATATCGAATCAAAAATACAATCGTTAGAACAGGGTAACCAAAGACTAAACAAAAAAATTAAAACCTTTATTAATCATCTTTATTTTCGACTTGAGAGGATTGATATTGATTCATATCCCTCAGAGGTGAATCGTTTATCTCAAACTAAAGAAAGATTTCTCACCTTAGAATCAAAATTTAATTCTTTAACAACTGTTTCCAACGACTTCAACTCTCAACCTGAAATCAACCGTCCTTCTTCGACTCATAACAGCCCCAATGACACAATGTTTCATACTATGCTTCCCGACATTCAGTCAAACTCTATTCCTAATAATTCCCCTAACGAATTAAAACGAATAAAATATAACGGAAACTCGTGTCCGCGTTCCTTTATACAGAAAATTCAGGAATTTAGTATTTCTAGGAATATTTCTCGAGACAAATTATTAGATCATGCGTTTGAATTATTAACTGATAACGCTTTACATTGGTATCGTTTCAAACGTGATTCTTTGTTATCATGGAGCGAACTTTGCGAAGCTTTGATTACAGACTTTGGCGGTTTTGATTATGACTATAAATTATTAGAAGCCATCAATAGTCGAACTCAAGGCAAAGATGAACCTATTGTTATTTTTGTTTCCATACTAACTGGCATGTTTTCCAGACTTTCAGAAAAACTAACGGAAACTAAAAAACTCCAAATTATTATTCGTAACATTCGACCTTGCTATTCACCTTACATCGCGAATAATACGCTTATTTCATGTTGTCGAAAATATGAAGAATTCTTGGATAAAGAGAAACATTTCAACGAACCTCAAACTACAAATAATCCTATAACTGTTGAATTTAACTATAAATCTACTAACTTAACGTCAAAGCCCTCAACTTCTGACGCGTTCCCTCCTAGAACAAATTTTAATCGTTTTAACAATAAACTTAAAGTTAATACAATTAATAAAGTTAATTATAATGCTTTTTGTGTACGCTGCCGCACTAATGGTCATACACTAACTAATTGCTCTCAACCTCGTTCATTAATTATTTGTTTTAGGTGTGGTTTAAAAGATGTTAAATTTACCGACTGTCCTAACTGTAATAAAACTAACAACTCAAAAAACTAAACAACGACTTGGGTAATAAAAACTTTAATCAATCAGACTGGCATGATTGGTTACAAACTATAAAAAATTTCTTTCATTGTTACAAAATAACTTCACTATACGATAGTGAAAAAGATTTTAATCGTCCTTTTATTGATATTTCTATCAATGACAAAATGTTTTCCGGCTTACTAGATAGCGGTAGTTCTATTACAATACTTGGTAATAACTCTCACCTAGAAATTTTAAAATTAGGCTTCACGTTATCCAAGTCTTTTTCAATGGCGATTACTACTGCCAGTAATCATAAAAGTAAATCCCTTGGCTCAATTGATATTCCGATTAGATACAATAATCAAACTCATCTAATCCAAGCCTTCGTATTTCCTAATTTATCTCCTTCAATTATTTTAGGAGTCGACTTTTGGAAAAAGTTTAATCTTATTCCACACATACTTTCTTCGGCTTTTAAAGCAAATACTAAATGTTCAGTGGTCACTAAAACTACTAAACAAATATTTCCTTACAATCATCTCTCGTTAGAGCAAAAGACTATCGCTGATGATATGATTAAACGATTTAAAGCTATATCCTTCGAAAGTAGAGGAGTACTGGGTCGCACTCATCTTATTAGTCACCATATTGATACAGGTGACACTCCTCCAATTAAACAACGATGTTATCGTCTTTCCCCTGTAAAACAAAAAGCTCTCATTATAGAAGTCGATAAAATGTTAGAATGGGGCGTTATTGAAAAATGCGAAAGCCCTTGGCTTTCTCCGGTTATCATTACACCTAAAAAGAATGGTGAATGGCGATTCTGTGTTGATAGTCGTAAACTAAATTCAGTTACTCGTAGAGACGCGTACAGCCTACCGTTTGTTAATGAAATTTTAGATAACCTTAAAAACGCTAAATTTCTTTCAAGCATCGATATTGCTAAAGCGTTTTGGGAAATCCCTTTAAAAGAAGAAGCGGATAAAGATAAAACAGCTTTTTATGTCCCTGGTCGCGGCATGTATCGCTTTGTTATCATGCCTTTTGGTTTAACTAATGCTCCAGCTACTCAGCAAAGACTTATGGACATGCTTTTTACTCCTGATTTTGATAATAAGGTCTTTTGTTACCTTGATGATATAATAATCATCTCTGAATCATTTGAAGAGCATATCTCTTATCTAGTTAAAGTTCTTGAGAAATTAACGTTTGCTAGATTAACAATTAACTTCGATAAAAGTCAATTCTTTAAAAATGAACTTAAATACTTAGGGTACATAGTAGATGAAAATGGTTTAAGGTCAGATCCGACTAAAATTAAAGCAATACTCGAATTCCCTACTCCCACTTCTCGTAAAGAAGTAAGAAAATTTATTGGAACTTGTAGTTGGTTTCGACGTTTTATTCCCAACTTCAGCACAATTGCAACTCCACTTAATAAATTAACTTCTTCCGGTAAAAACGCCCCTAAATTCATTTGGGATAAAGATGCTACTCTGGCTTTTAATAAACTAAAAGAAGCTCTTGTTACTACTCCTATACTTGCTTGTCCTGACTACGATCTCCCTTTCTCTGTACATTGTGATGCTTCTAACTTTGCCATTGGAGGTATGTTAACACAAGTAAAAGACGATAAAGAAGTAGTTATAGCTTATATGAGCAAATCTCTTAATAAAAATGAACGAAATTACTCAACTACAGAAAGAGAAACTCTTGCGGTCATTTCAGCTTTAGAACATTGGCGTTGTTATATCGATAATGGTAAACAATTCACTGTTTATACAGACCACGCAGCACTTAAATGGTTTCTTAAATTATCCAATCCATCTGGTAGACTCGCGCGGTGGGCTCTTAGGTTGTCATCTTTTAATTTTATTCTAAAACACAAAAGAGGTAAAGACAATTTAGTCCCTGATTTACTCTCTCGTAATTCTAATTCATATCCACTTGGCGTTAATCCTGTCACACTTGATCCCCAACTTATATCTCCAGCATTAGAACACTATAACAAACTACTTTTAGAATGTCGTAGCAATCCTGATCAATATCCCAATTATACTATTCGTGAAAATAAATTATTTCGCTATACTCAATCTCCTCACGCGTTAACTGAAGATTTCGCGTGGAAAGAAGTTCCTCATCCTAGTCTCCGGGAAACCCTTGTTAAAGATAATCATGGGTCTCCAGATCAACCTCATCTAGGAATCTTTAAAACTTATAAAAAATTATCACTTCTATATTACTGGCCAGCTATGTTTAAGGATATCGCTAAAATAATTTCTATCTGTGATAATTGCTTAACATACAAACACGCAAATCACTCTCCCTTTGGCCTTATGGGTAAACCAAAAATTTGTTCCAGGCCCTTTCAAACAATTTCTTTGGATCTAATGGGTCCTCTACCAATGACTAGACGTAGAAATCAATTTATCCTAGTGGTTAATTGTTGTTTTACTAAATATTCGCTGATTTTTCCACTAAAACGAGCTACTAGTGCTAACATCATCTCTAACTTGGAAAATTTTGTTTTTCTAGTTCATGGAGTACCTCAAACTATTATTATGGACAATGGATCGCAATTTCAATCCCATGAATTTCACAACTTTCTGGGCAGATATAATATACCTTACATATTTTTCTCTCCTCACTATTGCCCCCAAGTTAATCCTACGGAAAGATACAATCGTACTATAATCACAGCTTTGTCATCTTTGGTTGGTGATGACCATAGATCTTGGGACATCCACCTTCCTAAAGTTCAATATGCTATGAACAGCACAACTAATATTACCACTGGTTTCTCTCCTAACTTTTTGCTCTTCGGACGAGAAACAGTTAGTTCTGGCTCACTTTATACACCAACTAATAATCTTGATGAAATCGTTTTTCTACCTAGGGACATCTATGCTACTAACATAGGTTTATTGTCTGCAACTTTCGATAAAGTTCAGATAGCCCTCCATATTGCTCATGCTCGTAACTCTTCTCGTTACAACGAAACTCGTACCTTTAAAGAATATAACGTTGGAGATACAGTCTGGCGTAAAAACTATACAATTAGTCATGCGGGTAATTATTTTAGCTCTAAACTAGCGCCGAAATATGTAAAATCAACTATTTTACAAAAGCTATCACCATTAGTATATATATTAGAAGATCAACGTGGCAATCGAGCCAAATACCATATTAAAGACTTTAAAATATAATTTATACAATTATGTAAAAAAATATATATCATCTATATTCATAACTCATCCCTTTCTTCTTTCCTTCCTCTATGATAGAGTTCTTTTTGATTCATTAAAACTCTATTTATTTATTTTTTAATTCATTCATCGGTTCTTAAACCATTAAAAGGTCAATTTTAATCCTCCCTTAGATCTATTTTTAATTTCTTTTCTACAAGTTAGTATGTTTAATTTGGTTCTTACTATCGACTCTAACAGTTGATTAAGGGCGGATTACTACTCCATTAAAAAAATAAGCCCTTGTTAACTATCGACTCTAAAAGTCAACTAAATATCAACTAAAGTTGATTAGGAGCGGATGACAACTCAGTTAAAAATAAGCCTTTGTTAAAATCTTTCTAATTCATCTCATTAGTGGTTTTAGACGCGAGCGGATTACAACTCCTAAAATAAGCCTTAAAGTTATTGATTTATCAGGTTGAGTAGTGATCATTGAATGTGAATCCTACCTGACCTAACTTCGTAAGATGTCGGTGTGTTTGAATGAGTTATGTAAGTTTTGTGAATGCTGTAATACTTTAACTTAGGCAAAATTTTTGTTCTAGGCCAAAAATTTTCTCGGGGTCGTTGGGGAAATATAGTATTATGCTATACTTACGCTTCATATTCATCATTCATAATACTATTTATCATGCATTTTATTTGTTTATATATCTACACTCAGCAAATTGATTTAAATACGATTCTTTAACTTGGAAATAGCTGAAATAAAATATTATTATAATTTTCATGTTGTGATATTTACGTCAAGCGTCAAATTGTCAAACTGTCAGTTAGTTTTTTAATTCTCTTTCTGCTCAGTCTATGGTCTAGCTCTATGATTTCTCTTTTTGGTTTGTAAAATTTAAATTATTTTTATCAATATGTGTTTAGCCATTATATGTTGTAGATTATTACGATTGTTTACTAAATAACTTAATATTAAATTATATTATAAAATTCTTTACGCACTCATGTATATGTCCTGGCCGACTACACTTGTCAGTTGAGATGATGGCCACACTAAGAAAACTAAGATTTGAAAAGAAGAAGACTACTTTGGGAGAAACGAGCTGACGGACGGCTGAAAAGTCTACTCTGGAATCTGATTTGAGGAGTATCAGAGAGCAGCTTGGTTTTGGCGGTGAGATTCTTAAACTGACCAGGGGATCCAACGAAAGTTTCTCCTGGGACTTCTACTCCCGATGTTCGGAGGCTAACTACGTGCCTGTCCATCTACTGGTCTCGCAGGGCTGTCCTACGTCTGGCCCTGAGTTCTGCACTGTCTTGCTGCTGAGCTGTCCTAGTGAACTCTGAGATCTGCGCTGCCGCCGTTTCTACTGCTTCAGAGATCAACTTCAAGGTTACTCCGGTATCGACCTGCTACCCTGACGCCTGATCCCATTCTTACCAATGAGATTTTACCAATAGAGACGTCATACTGATTATAAAGAAATAAAATCATGGCGATATTTTACATGAGCGGCTAGCTGGGTGACGGCCGCTGTCAGTCTATGACAGCAGGTAGATAGAGTGAAATGGGGAAAAATGGGTACCTATCAGGCAGCATGAAGAAAATAAACAGTAAATATTCAATATAAAAATGTTTATTTACAAATAATAATATTATGTTTGTTTTTTTTTGTTTCACTATCACTTCACTATCACTAAAGTTGAGAACAAATAGTTGAGTATGTTGTTGGCATCCATTCATCTTCTCGTCTTTGGGTTCTAACTACTTGTACCCATTTTTCTTTAATTAATCCGTCTTTATGAAATCTAAAACAAAATAGAAGTTAATGATGAAAGGCAAAATAACAATGATATTCTAGTAAACAGTTATGTTGTGAGCGCACAATCGTGAAGACTCGAAAACGGCCCAATTGGGCCGTATAGCCTTTAGTCTGCAACACGCATGGCGACGAGCGATACGCTGCTACGAATTTAGATAAAAATTGTAAAAATGCCATCGTGCGTGTTCAGAAAGTGTACCAATTATGATACCAAAGTAAATAAAAGATACCAAAGTAAATAAAACACAAGGTATCTCATACCACATGTAACTACGCAATATACTTCGTTTTTTTTTCTTAATATTCTGATATTTGGAGGATAAAAAAGAAAGAAATGGGAAATGCATTTTTGTCGTGAATACGACAACGACGCGTGAACTCTAGAGTCCAGACATAGAACAACACTATCTGTCTCTTTTTTTCTTATTGGTTTTATCCAGCTATCCCTTTTGTGTCGTTTTGACTTGAAGTGAAATGTAGAATGGATAAAAAGGTGTGGTGCCGCTGCTGCGCGAAACACTTTTTTCGGTGGTTTTGTAGGTGTATAACATATCTGTTTATTAGAATATCATTGTCTACTATGGATAATATTGGACACCAGTGGTGAAAAATAATATGTGATATTCGAATAATATATTAGGCCAGGCCCCATATGGCCATATCACCCCAACATCCTCTAGCGTCGTTCGAACTGACAACACCGCGCGCCATTATCTCGTTTTCTCTATCACTCATAAATGCAACACGCTACTTGTCTCTTTCGTGTAGGTGACAAAGCGGCAACAGCGCGGCAGTCATTTTTGAGTAAAATTAAATTTATGATTTTCCATTTTAAATAGAATAAACAGTACTTACAAATGAAAAGACACATCCTTCTTGATTTTTACAGCCGGCCCAGTATAAGTATTGCACTTTCTGAACACACAACTGCCTTATTTGTTTAATTTCCTATAGCAAACTCCCGTTAAACGTCAGTTCGCGTCGCGACCAGACGCAGGACGTGCGCAGGACAGACTGAAGTCACACAAGCTGGTCAGCTTGTGTTTGCATTGCCACGCTGACGTCGGTAAAACGTATCTACCTCAGTATTATATATAACATCATTGATTCTTACAGTGTGGTAAACTCATTATTGTCCATCTAAGTGCATAAACTTTAAAACTGAGTGCGTGCTAGGTAGTTTTTTATAACTAGCTGTATTTTTTATCTTTCCCCTCTATTAAAATTTAATTGAACAAGTCTGCTTATCCATTTATTTTAAATAGGAGCAAGTAGATCTGTTACAACCCTTGCGCCATCCCATCTTCCTAGCACAGTGTGCTGCGCTGGGGCGGCTGCTACTGGTGCTGAAAACCTCAAACGGCGCAAATACAATAATTTAATTGGTAATTATGTGTTTGAGCCGTTTGGGGTTGAAACACTAGGGCCATGGGGTCCGAGTGCCCACCTAGTTTTTCGAAAAATCGCCAAACGGTTAGTCGACCCTTCACGTGACCAGAGGGCGGGCCTATTTTTTGGCCAAAGAATCAGCATTGCCATCCAACGTGGCAATGCTGCCAGCCTTTTGGGCACTTTTCCTGTTGACAGCGATGTGGACGAATTTTTCGACGCCCTGTAACCCTTTTTGATACTTGTAAATATTTTTATTTCTATTATAGAGTTAGTATGTAAATAAAACAATTTTAACTTTCTCATAAGAACATACAGTCCGCTTAAAATGAGATACAAAGTAATAAATATGATAATACAATGCAATTTCCTCCAGAGTATTAGAAGTTAATAATGTACATACATTTTTCTTAAACTTATTTTTAAATATATTCACGTTAGCGCACTCTTTAATATCGTCCGGTATTTCATTGAACAGATAAACTCCTTCAAATGATATGGTCTTTCTACCGTAATTAGTGTGTACCAATGATATTCTATATACACCTACAAAACTACCGAAAAAAGTGAGCCGTGGGGGAGAGCCAGCTCACATACACGCAGTGACGCAGAATAACGGCAAAACAAGCCAATTGGCCCGTTTTCGAGTCTTCACGATTGCGTGCTCACAACATATCTGTCTATTAGAACATCATTGGTGTGTACGCTGATGACTTTTTTTTCGGATGGGAAATCATCAAATGACTCCTTCCGCTAAATTATTATTGTTTAACCAATGTATTATGTCATGTAAACAATTATTTATGTCCTGCTCGTAATTATTATGATTTGCACAACAATCACAACACTTCCTTTTAGCTTCCTCGTAGTAGGGTAAAAAGCACGCGGATGTGAATTGCGCAGCACCCCTTAAATGTGCGCGACGCGCGACGCTTATTTCGTTCTCAATGCTTATGTGCGAAGGAATGCCTCGCCTCTTTATGTTCAAGTTTCAGCGTATTTTCTGTCAGACTTATTGCTTGGTGAAGGGTGAAATTTTAAGGCCCTTTGTAACGATTTCGAAAGAAAGGTTGACACTATGTATACCATTATGTAACCTTGTTAGTTAAGTGCCTCAGCTAGAGTCAGAATAGGCTAGTTTCCTGGAAAAATCTAATAAGTCCGTCAGTTAGATTATCAAAAAATATTTGACACGTATTTTTTCTTTTGTCACGTAAACCAAAATTGACGAAGATACGACGCTTTTAAATTCTCAATACGTCACGCCCTGCTATAATTTTTAGTGCGTTGTGACGTCAAGAGCCCCCACTCTCGAGTTTTGATGAGTTTTATCTTTGTCAATATTCATCGATTTACAAAACAAAAAATACGTGTTCATTATTTTCCAATACTCTAACTGACGACTAAATAGATTTTCAATTTATTGATGGTGGAAACTAACCTATTATATTCTATATCTATATCTATACATATAATAAATCTGTAGAAAAATCGTTTTTGTACATCGAAAATATTTTGAAAAAAAATTGCTGGGGTGTTAAAGGTGCAACAGAACACATTTCCAGCATTTTTGGAATTTTTGTATGTGACGCAGGCGAAGTTGCGCGGGTCAACTAGTACAGAATAAACAAAACAAATAACACCCTAATACTATTATCTTATCCGGTCTTGCCCGCTTGCTCCTCTTCAAATTACTAAACGTATTTGGCATATTTAAAACACCGTTTTGTTCGTATGATATTTTAATATTGTGGCGCACTAGAGCTTTTGTGTTTATTGTCTTTGGTTCTCACTAATATGTTTATTGATTATTTATAACTGACAATATTCTTGTCTATGGCTATCTGTGACTAGACTTGGACTAGACAGGGAGATAAATAAAACAAGCAAAGTACGGCTAACATAGTAATCTTGGTGTGCAAACGTGTGATGAAAAATACACATTTACAGTACAGTACTTAGATTACTAGATACTTAGTACTTAGACCCGAGTTTCATCTGACGAAACGGCGCGAGCTGGCGCCTAAAATACTTATCTTTAGCGTTAAAAGTGCTAAGTTAGTGCGTTGCGGAGCAAGCGGACTTAAAAATCTATTATATTTTTCACAGATTCTTGGCTTAGGAAGTACTCGCTGCGTAAACAAAAACGTAGTCAAGTCCCTTAAAAATCATCTGAGAACATAAATTGAATTATTTAATAGCAAACAAAAAGACATGTTGCGTTGTAATGAACAGTAACTATAAGTATTTGTTGTTCTTATAACGGATTTGGAATGAAATTGCAAACAGATTGAATATAACACTTTCGCATTTAATAATAGTAGTAAAAATATTGCTAGCCTGCATTCATAACTGTTTTCAACCGACTTCCAAAAAAAGGAGGTTCTCAATTCGACAGTTTTTTTTTTTGTGTTTGTTACCTCAGAACTTTCGACTGGGTGAACCGATTTTGACAATTCTTTTTTCATTTGAAAGCTGGTGCTTCCCGTGTGGTCCCATGTAAACATCTGATACTGATCTTCGGAGATATACAATGGAACTCTTCAAAAATAGACGGCAAATGTGCCGTGAATGTTGCAATCGCTTGGATGTTTATTGTTTATACAACATCATGACGTAACATCACGCCTGTATGCTCTGAGGGGGTACGCAGATGTGTACAATACACTCAGATTTTGACAGTTCTTTCGTGTCCCGCGCGCGCCTCAAAGAGATGTCAGAAAAAGGGACTGTTCTAAAGAGATACTGCGGCCCTGGAACACAAAGGGCTAAGAAAGAACATGGATGGGTTTTAGTCAGTAAAAGTCTGACACTCCCTTCCGCTTCGCCCAGAGTGATAATTTGATGATTTCCCATCCGAAAAAAAAAAGGTAAGTATGTTAAGTTCCATATATTGGGGATACGCCTATTACCATGACATGTATTGTTAACAATGCCAAATAAATTCATGGCAAATATTTGGGAACAACTAAAAATGGAAAAATAAAAAACTTTTTTGCAAAAAATAAAACCGACTTCAAAAAACACAAAAAAGTGAAAGTTTTTTGAAGTCGGTTTTATTTTTTGCAAAAAAGTTTTTTGTTGACTGTACATATGCTTACTGGTACAGTAGCGTATTATTTTCTGCGATCACAAATTCACAACTGAGGGAAATTCTGTAAGTGGAATTTACCTTTGTTGTCTTGTCCCCTAGGGATATACCGAGAGTAGGAAAGGAATATTCGACGACTCAACTGGCTTGGCAAAGTTGTTCATACGACTGTAAGGAGAATCCTCCTCTCTCATCGTTAAGTTTTCATATGACAAAATTATTTCATAACACGCCTGTTAACTGTGAGATATTCTGACTGAAATCGAGAAATTTAATGTGACATTCATGTAATTTAATGATACTATTATGCTAGATTTATTTGCACGACTGACTGAGTCGAATATAATTAAACTAAAATTATTTTACCATGATATAATCTAAGCACCAATATTCTGGCAAATAAATACATTTAATTTCATTTAGTTTCATTTAATTTCATTTAATTTCATTTAATTTCATTTTATTTCATTTTATTTCATTTAATTTCATTTAATTTCATTTAATTTCATTTAATTTCATTTAATTTCATTTAATTTCATTTAATTTCATTTAATTTCATTTAATTTCATTTAATTTCATTTATTTCATTTAATTTCATTTCATTTCATGTGTCGACTTTATATCCTCATTCCCGTGCGTCCGCGATCGTATAGACGCAAACGCTTAACGGGCGAGCTCTGTTGTGATATTTGATTTTCGCACGCGCCCGCCTCTGAACCGGTATGTCTCAACCAGTACAGACGCTACCCAAAAGGTTATGACAATCCTGTTGAGTGTGCGTGTAAGTTCGTAACGTTTGATGCCGTCTGGTATAATAACAGAGGGTGAGTGTCTGTGCTAAAGTGCATTTACCTATAACTTGAGAATAACTTAATCGATGTTTCCTTACAAAAATAATAAATATTCTCTTGAGAATAGCACCAAATAACGTAAAATCCTTCGCCACTCCCTGTCCTCCCGACAGGGAGTGGCGAAGGATTTTACGTTATTTTGACGTTCAAAAACTGGCTTCTTCTTTATCGTGTGGTTAGTGTCTATCCTGGCCTCTTATTCACAACGCTTCGATTCGATTTTCGATTCGGAAAGTCGTATGTCTATCTTTTTTTGACAATACGAAATCGAGCGAGATAGACATACGACTTTCCGAATCGAAAATCTAATCGAAGGGTTGTAATAGCTATGCTGGTGTCAGAGTTTTAATGCCGTCCATAGGCCTCTGACTTGGCGTTATATGCCGTCGAGATATATCTCTAAAGGGTGTAAAAAAACCTCTTAACGAAGCCGAAAGGCACTGGTTCTCCTCGTCATTGCAATATTTTTTTTGTTCTACACCATATCTGGAAACCTTCTAGTTACGGAGATATTGGGGGTCTAAGTTCCAACTTTTTGTCAAGTTCTTTTTTTTTAAATTAAGTTTTTAATGTAAGATGTTTACTTTAAACACCTCCACGACCCCCGTACTATTCAATCCATCCATCACCACAATGTTTTGAGTGCGTTAAATTGAGTTCTACCGCAAAACATGATTTTTCACCCCAAAAAAAAAAATCGTTCCCAGCAATAATTTTTACGTAAAGTTACTTAGTTTGATGTACAGAATGATTGGTTGACGGCTTCGTGATGAGGTCTTTTACACCCTGTATAGGCATTCTGGTTTCCTCACGATGTTTTCCTTCACCGAAAAAAGTGATAATACAATACGCACATGAGTCTGAAAAGTCACAGGTACGTGTCTTGGGTTCGAACTTGAGACCTATGACTTGGCAGTCTGACGGTCCCACCACTATGCTAAAATGTGCTGATTTTCAGCCTATTTTTTTTTTTTTCGGATGGGAAGTCTTCAAATGACTCCTCCCGCTCTGAGTGGAGCAGGAGGGAGTGTCAGACTTTTGACTGACTGACTAAAACCCATCCATGTTCCTTTATCGCCCTTTGTGTTCCGGGGCCACGGTATCTCTTTCGAACAGTCCCGCAACCCCGGCAGGCTGATTTTCAGCCTCATTTACGCTTAAACGTTAATTCATAAAATCAACAATTCACAATCAAATTCCGTCGAACGTTCTCTGTTCCGTTCGATCCATCTTACAGTATCGCCCAATAGATCGGAAACTGTGGGACAAGCTTAACAAACGTGCCCGTTCCCCCTTAGGCACCGGTCTCACTGGGCGAGGAAGCGAGTAGTTGTCGACCATTTATTCGCTCAAGAAATGTACTAAATCTGTAGGCCAAGAATATGCGATTGGTGATTTTCACAACTAATCTTGTTTGCCACCCTGACAAGAGCTATCAATTACCTATCAATGAGAGTAGCTCAGTGAAGCTCGCT
This sequence comes from Xestia xanthographa, assembly GCA_905147715.2. Lineage (NCBI taxonomy): Eukaryota > Metazoa > Arthropoda > Insecta > Lepidoptera > Noctuidae > Xestia > Xestia xanthographa. The sequence goes on along the minus strand of LR990661.1, from coordinate 2,873,737 downwards.
TACAGAGCCTCAAGTCTGCTATTACAATAATGTTTAAATGGTCTATCATTGATTTCATAATTGTTGATTTTGACGACTTTGGTAATCTACTAATATAATGGTGTCATTATGACTTTCATTATGACTTTTGGTCAACCTCTGACACTCCATTGAAAGAAATGGCATAGAATGGTAATCTTGGACATAATGACAAATGAATGACTGACTTGGGCGGTGCTATTTACGAACTTCTTACTACTTCAGATTGCTAATAACACTAATAAATATTATGTAAAAATATATATAAATGAAATCTGGCATGAATAAAATAAAATATCATTATAACACAATTCTATTACGAGACCATTGTCAGACAAATGATCGACCATTATGAATTTTGCAGATTACGAACTTTTAGCAAAATGACAATGGCATGGGAATGGGATCGTCTTGGAATCAATGATATTATAAAGAAGATACGCCATGTTCATACTGAATGGCGTTCAGATATCGTTGCGAGTAATTTAAAACTACGACAGCGATAGATAATACGGAACGTATAAGATAGAAAGAGATGGCTAGCTATCAAAGTGCAACAATTGTGTCACTTTGTCCTCAACAATTTGTGCGTTCTAGTGCGATATCTACCTTTTTTTACTATATAATATCATTGCTTGGAATGACGAATTTATAGAAATAGCAGACTTGGGCCCCAGGGCAGAACACTCGCTGAGAAACTCTTGCTGGGCACATGCGCATAACAGAGAGTTATAATTACCCATCGCCGTCCCGCAGTCGGTCAGCGACGAAACTATCTCAGGTTTTTTATAAGTTCAAGTTTGGATGCAGGATGCAGCGGGTGGCGGTAGTTCGTTAATTTATTTTTTCTACATAACATTAATGTCATGGATGTAGAAAGCACGTTAAGCTGTTGGTCCCGGCTGTCATTTTTAGATTTTTGACAGTCGTTACAAGTAGTCAGTGGCCCGAAAGTCTGACAACCAGTCTTACCAAGGGGTGTCATATTACCCAGTACTAACTGGGATGTGGAGGTCAGATAGGCAGTCGCTCTATATAAAATACTGGTATTATATAATCCTCAATGATGATTAATGTCATGGGTTTCCACAAAGCAACGCCTGATTCCATAACTTGTAACTATCCGGGCTACTCAATTGCTGTTCTCTCTAGCTCCACTCGCTTATGACAAATCGTCGACGGTGGGACAGGTCTCTAGGCCCCATTCTCCTTGGTCCCCTCCGCTTGAATGCACTCCGATCGTATCGTACTAGCCGTATAATCCGTAATCCCTCTTTCCTCTCGGGAGGAGAGGCTCCCAAACGGTATTAGGGAGCGTCTATAATCCACTTACCTATAGCTAAACTTCACAATTCAAACTCAATGGTTCTTGGGAAACCGCTCTTCAAATATCTTTTGAGAGATAACGGATACCTTAGTTTAACATTATAGGATTCGACGTGCTGTCGCAATAAAAACATCTTTATAATTGCCATCGGCACTCAACATGTAGGCCAATTTATTATTGGCTGTGATCAATAAAATATATACGTAGTTTTGTATCACTAAATCGGTTTACAACGTTTTCTCTAGGTCTATAAGTGGGTATTTCTCGGAGGCATACAATTTTGTGATGCAGTATAGGAATATTGAAGACTTCACGCCTTGTGGCATTAAATTCGCTTATGTAGCACTTTTGTAGATGAAGTTTTCATAAATAAATAAATGAAGATAGATAGACGACATTATCGTACAAATATGCGTACAGTAACACGCACGTGTAAAGGCTACGGCGTAGCAACATGCTACGGCGTAGCCATTCATTGGTTAGATTTTTAAACAAGGACCATCGATAATTTAATTTTACCTGCTCTAATAGATGGGTTCAGGGTAACAAGACCTAAACTAGGGTAGTTGGATGTGATATCCAAAGCAAGGACAAAATGTTGTGTAGTCTACGGCGACCAATGCAGCAAAACCTCTTAACCCCAATGTATTAACCTCATATACGTACGTATATAATTTGATTATTGATAAATCAACGCTGTTGCTATGAGACTTACGAACGAGTCCAAACTTTCATAAAAGCTATCATTCTTTAAAATGTTCTGATCCCGTTACACGAGGAGAATATTAAAAAAAGATCTTTATAAGAAGTTAAAAAGTTTGCCAAGAATGATGAAGCAAAGGCAAAAATTATACGTTCAACTGTTATTTTTTAAATGGTGTATTAGATCCTTGGAAAATACGTTATGCCGTTGGTCCCGGCTGTCATTTCTTTGACAGTTGACAGAAAGTCTGACAACAAGTCTCAGCAAAGGGTATCGTATTATCCAGTACTAAGTGGGTTGTGAGGTCAGATAGGCAGTCGCTCCATGTAAAATACTTGTATTAAGCTTTAGCTGGTTTTTTCGGCCTTTCCAAAAAGTACCTACCCCGTAATAAAAGTGACTCGGACTTCAGGATATCCGATGACCTTTAGAATAAAAAGCTTAACAATTTTGAATCGTGCTGCATTTTGTTACGACTTAAAAGGTCAATGCCTTCCCAAGTACCTAGGTACTGAGTTACCTCTACTTTTAGTAGGTAAACGCTTGAGTGCAGCCCGCAGTTAAGCATTGAGGCATGAGCGCAGCCCGCAGACTTATGACATCTAAATACTAACACTAAGTAAGTAGATACGAGTATGAACGCTTTATGAAGTATATATGGCTGTCAAATATGGCTATAGTTGTAAAATATGGCTGTCATTTGTAGTAGGTACCTTTCCATGAAAATCTTAGTTTGCTTAACATAACATAACATCACACTTGTAGTCCCCGAAGGCTTAAGCAGAGTTCGCTAATAGTACTAATACACGCACACATTTCGTCAGTTATTTTTTTTTATAGTATCATGACGATTTGTTTGTTATTTGTAATGTGTTAATTTTAAGTTTGCATTTCACAGATTTGAGTATTAGAATTATGTCTATTAGGTTTTACACGTAACATAACATTACACCTGTAATTCCCGAAGGGTTAGGCAGAGCTGTACCTAATAGTACACCATAGTACACAATAGTACACATTTCGCCAGTTAGTTATGTTTAAGTCCCATGTAATATAATATATGGAAGGTGGTGATTAATGATTTCCTTTGTTCATTTAACATGCGCATTTTACACATAAATCAAAAAAAAAAAAACCGGCCAAGTGCGAGTCGGACTTGCGCACGAAGGGTTCCGTACCATTATTTAAAAACATTAGACAAAACTGCAAAAAAATCACGTTTGTTGTATGGGAGCCCCCCTTAAATATTGATTTAATTCTGTTTTTAGTATTTGTTGTTATAGCGGCAACAGAAATACATCATCTGTGAAAATTTCAACTGTCTAGCTGTCACGGTTCATGAGATACAGCCTGGTGACAGAGAGACGGACAGACGGACAGACAGCGAAGTCTTAGTAATAGGGTTCCGTTTTTACTCTTTGGGTACGGAACCCTAAAAAAGCATTTAAAATAGTGGTGCGCTGGTGTCGGAGGCAGGGATATATTGATTGTATTGATAATTGGGAGCTAAAAACATTCAATAACCACGGAAGATATCCCGTAAGTGATAGTAAACTGAAAAAAATAATGCTTAGTAAGTCGCTTTACTTCACTTTTAGCAGCGTTTCTGAATAAACGCTATATTGAATACCTAATGAAATCATTTTGATGTCTTACCTGATAGAGGATGAACCATCGAAGCTGCCATTTGGTGTTGTCGGAGCTTCGTTTGTGCAGGTAGCCAGTCTGCAAAAGAAATCTCAGTTAGTCATGGGAGACTCTTATACAATAAGGAGGTGACTTGAGGTGGCTCCTTCTCCAAGTGGGAATTTGGGTAACTAACTATTCAGGGAAAAGGATGTTAAATCATCATGAAACAGGGATTGATATAGAATGTAGACGCTCCAGGAACTCATGGTATATCACGTCGACCCACAGATCTCGAGTTCACACCCAAGACACGCACCTTTGATTTTTCGGATTCATGTGCATATTGCATAATTATCACTTGCTTCTGTGAAGGAAAACATCGTGAAGAAACCAGCATGCCTGAGAGATATTGACCGATGACATGTAAAGCCAAGTTAGAGGCCCACGTCATAAAAACTCTGACACTACTTTAGACACTAATTATACAACAACAACAACAACAACAACAGCCCATAACGTCCACTGCTGGACATAAGCCTCTCCCATGATGGGAGGAATTTGCCGTAATCTCCACGCTTGGCAGGCGGATTGAAGATCGCAGTGATGAAAGACTAACAGAAAAGGCTGCTGCCCATTCTCTGGTCTACGGAGGCGCAAGGTGTTCTGCCTCAGACATTAGTCGCCTTATACGAAACCCGCCAGTGTAATGGGTTGGTTCTATTCTACTCTGCCGGATACCACACGGCTAGACACTAAGGTTAGACTCTAACCACTGAATAAAAAAAAAAAGATGGAATAGGTATCACGATATATCTGCCGAGTTAGCAATGGTTTAAATTAAACATATTAAAGTCCGAACCGGTAGTATTCATATTGTAATCTGCTGTTTCATTAACATAATAAAAATCATAATCCGATCATAGGCGCCCTATAGACCACAAGAAATGAAGGCAACGGTCCATGAGAGAGATCTATTCGTTTAAGTTCTCATGACATCTTAGATAGCCTTAAACACATCATCACCATCACCATCAGCCTGTGCATCGGTCTACTTATGAACAAAGGCCTTAGGGTGTAAACAGACTCTTCACTATGCCGTCAACCAAGCATTCTGTACATCCCAAATAGCACAAACTAGTTGCTTAAGAGCTTTGGAGCTAATCCGATTATTCCCAAAGGCGCCAAGCTCAAGCGTCAGAGCGTGCACTGCAGACCTCATGCAGCCGCTTTGCAGCCAAAGGGGCACAACTTTTTGCAACCTTCAGTTCCGTTAGAACTTCATAATAGTGGCATAAAAGCGCTACAGGAGCTGCAACTAATAATTAACACCACACTAAAGGTCTTGTGGCGCTTATTGAATGAATGACAGGTTTAACTGAACGAATAAAGGATCACTGATCATTCACCTCCTGTCTCTCATTTATTAAAATACATCTGTTGTTCCTGAGTCAAACATTAATGAATACAAATAAATAATAAGTGAAGGCATAGTGTTTTTGAGCTACATTTTGTATTATATGCAAGTAGCTAAAAACGCAGATCAGTTCATCGTGCATATAGTTGATATTATTGGAATATTTTCAACGCGCCTCAATAATTACCTCAGAATATCGTAAAATATGTAAAATATTATTATATAAATAATATTATATCACAAACCTACACGATATTGAAATTACATACTTGACTACATTTGTATTTAGTAAGGCGCTGGTTCTATATTTAGTTATATTGTACTACAAATTGTGATAAAAAACTCTAAATTTCTCAAGTAATGATAAATAATTGTCTTGTAAACATGTCGTCTATGAGAAGCAGCTTTAACTTGCAACTTCAACCTTAATACTTCCTCTCTGCGCGTCAAAGCGTTAAGTTTCACTCTTCTCAAGGCCCAAGTAATACCTGTGCCACTAATGCAGTTCAAGTCTATACAATCACTTTTATTTCGTACTTACTGCAGGTATCGAACCACACGAATGGTTATTTGTTTAGAGATCCGTAGAACTAGTTGAAAACCCTAAAATACGATGATTGTTTGTAGCTGCTTCTATATTTTTCGCTCTTTCAATTGTTTAACACTCATGTTTTCAGAATGCCTTTCAAAATCATACAAACTTATAATGAACAACAAAATCAACAAGAACTTTACATCTGTCCATCTACGTGGGAAAAACATGGAGTGTTACACTGGCCGAACAAAAAAAAACTAAAAAATATAGTAAAAAATAGAAGATTCAACTCCACAACCAAAGGACTAAAATAAACTGAATTGTTAAAAAGGACCAACATTATGTCGTACGAAATTGCTAACAAGCAGTTGACAGAAATTTTAGATGGTACAACAACAGAACAGGAACCACTTAATTTTCAATTGATATTTTTTTTGTAAAAAAAAAAAGATGCCACAGAACCCTGATGATTTTTCAATAAAAATAGCAGAATGTCTCCAAATGAGAAGGCAATGTTCATTACGCTCCTGCTTCTATTGTGAAGCCTTATTGTCGCTATTAGTAAAACAGTCGGTCTAATTCCTACTTAAGTCTGCGCAAAAGTACAAATCACTTCTGCAATGACACTTTCAGTGGCAAAACAGCGATAAATATATCTTTTAAACAGTTCCGTTAAATGTCTGCAATTAAAGTCACTATGCAGTTCTGAAGCGTACAGCAGTGGCAATAGAAGCTTTTTAGTGGCTATAAGCTTTAACATAAATGTTTTAACTCTCTTTTAAAGCTATAGATGGCAAATTGGTTGTAAAATGAACTCTTCTAAAACCTAGAGTGGCATATGGTTCAGTGTCTGCTACCCCTAGTGATATTTACAGCTATGAGCAGTTACGGAAGCAATAGTAGAACTTAAAACCACTTTCTGAACCCCTAAAGCGCTACTGAACAGCTAAAAGTTGCAAAATAGGCTGCTATTTCCACTAGTGTGCTAGTTGGGATCCTGCCGGGGTTGCGGGACTGTTCGAAAGACATACCGTGGCCCCGGAACACAAAGGGCGATGAAGGAACATGGATGGGTTTTAGTCAGTAAAAGTCTGACACTCCCTCCTGCTCCGCCCAGAGCGGGAGGAGTTATTTGATGATTTCCCATCCGAAAAAGAAAAAAAAAAAAAAAAAAAAAAGCATTCTGTACATCAAACTAAGTAAGTCTACGCAAAAATGTTTGCTGGGAAATAAAATGACTTTTTTTTGGGGTGAAAAATCACGTTTTCCGGTAGTACTCAATGAAACGCACTATCATTGTGCTGATGGACGGATTGAATAGTACGAGGGTCGTGAAGGTGTTTAAAGTAAAAACCAGTAGGTATTAAAAAAAAAAAACTTATGGAAAAGTTGGAACTTTGACCCCCAATATCTCCGTAACTAGAAAGTTCCCAGGTATGGTCTAGAACAAAAAAAAATATCTCTATGACGGGGAGAATAAGTGCCTTTCGGCTTCGTTAAGAGTCTTTTTACACCCTTTATGATACGTCAATGAGTCTAATCCTTGTCGCGCGATGGTTAGTGTCACACACATCTAATATTTTCCTGTGCTATTTCATGACATGAAAGTATAGCTCATGATATGGTGGTACCCCAGTCCAGGGTAAACCAGACTTACAGTCACCAGGTGAAGTTTTCCACTTGCACGCTTTCTTTCATCACTAAAAAGCTTGAACTGAGGTCTACCCAGTAATGTTTTTTTTTTTTCAATACACTTCCTCGAAAACGGGTTCATAACGCACTACAATTAGGTTCAACTTGCAATGTATTTCGCACGTGTGCGTTTTTTCTCCCGCACCCGCACGTGTGCGGAAATAAAAATTCCACAGATACTTACACGAAGTTCAAATCGGTTCAATGCCCATAGTCAGAGGTGAATGTGTTTTTTTTTTCAATTTCGGCAAAGTAATAAGCGACCTTACGGCGTAAACATTTTTTGAATATTCAAATTGTGTTTATAAAATTAGAATAAACATTTTTTAAAACTAATATTTTTACTTTTATAAACATTAAAATTTAATTTATTTATTCATTTAATTAAAAAAAGAAAATCTCCTTCAACCTGGCGAAAGCAAAGCGTGGAAAAAAAAGAAAATTAAAATATTTTTCGTTATTTTATTGTATTTCTTCAAAAGTGTATTGAAAAACGTCGTTTGATACACGTGGACATTTGTTATTGCAGTTCTCGGCTCAATAACACCCTCACCTACGGCTCGGGAGTTAATTCCGTCTCGAATGCAATGACAAAATTCCTCCACTTTTATGAAAATGTACTAAAGTAGGTGAGCTGAGTCTACCAACCTGCGAATGATCATACTGCGCCCTGTCGGAGAGGGCTAGTAGCTGGCCATCGTTCACACGGACTGACCGTGACATCTTCGGACTCAGCATCATATTGAATTCTGGAACAATCAGTTTAGATTTTGAAGTAATATTATGGGTGTGAGATCCTAGACGTTTCTGGATGGTTCCGTTGCTGCAAATAAGAATGAAATGTAAAATCCTGCTTTGAGGTTGAGATAAAGTGGGGTTGCGGGACTGTTCGAAAGAGATGGTTCTGTGGCCCCGGAACACAAAGGGTGACGAAGGAACATGGATGGGTTTTAGTCAGTAAAAGTCTGACACTCCCTCTTGCTCCGCCCAGAGCGGGAGGAGTCATTTGATGACTTCACATTGATAAAGTTAAAAATTTGATGGTGCTTGAATGAGAACGTTGAATCTACGTTTTATGAGTCTATGACTAAATGTCGACTTAAGCAGAACTTAAATTTAAGCTTCTAGAAAGACCGTCATTAATCTTTTATGTGACCTTTTAGCTTGAATAGTTAAGTAGATACCAGTTTTAAACAAAATCTATACAGCATAGCCTATCCAAATTATGATTAATGTAAAGGTCTGTTTTATAATTAAGTATTCTGCTACGTAAGTATTATCCTTACTTCACTGGGTACAGGCCACAGCTTCGCTTCTCGATGCCGTTAATTTATTAATACCATACCTAGCTGACTACCGTATTTATAGCATCATGGTTGGACGTATGTTTATGTTTATAATCTTACAATACCGTAATAATATCGATTCCCAACTCACCTTTACTTAATCGTATTCATATTATAATACAATTATGACACAGTCACTACACGATCATACACAGGCACCATCGAGTTCAAGAACAACAACAATGGAAAAAACATTATTTATAGAACGTGAACACTTAGATCTCACTAAAGTCAATAGGCGAACGGACAACACTTAAAACAACAGTAGAGAAAACGAGACAACGATTAATATTTAAACTTTAAAGAGTATTTACACTAGTCATAAGACTCAAGCACGAAATGTTTTAGCGCCTGTTGAATTTGTAAACGCAATGAGTTTTGTTGACACAACGTCTTGCTTATAGTATTGGTACAGGCTGGAAAGTTATTTAATAAGCGTTTTGGTTAGTTTAGAATGATGTTTGTTTTATCAGTCTGTCAGTAGTGGGTATCGCCTTGTTTGTCTCCCGCAGCCGAGGGTTGTGAGGTGGTGCGCGGCAGACGGCGGCGATGCGACTGCCGGGACAGCACCTGTAGCTGAATCGACCGTTGCGCGCGTGCGTGGCCTTGATGACGTACGAGAAACGCCATAGAACGGAGAAGAGGTAGTTTGGGCTGATTAAAATAAATAGGTACCTATGCAAATTATTTGCGAGGTATTTAAAAAAAAAGCAAGGGTTTGGGTATTATTTTATCAAGAAGACATGGAGGCAGACTGCATGTGAAGACATAGCGGGTGCAGCGGTACGTGTTAGTGGTCTCTTCGTATTTTTCGGTTACAAGAAATCAACATGAACCTTACGATGTTTTTCAGCACTGTTTTGAGATATTAAAAAGTGAAAGTCGGGGAATCGGGAACACTCTCCCTTTCCTAGCCCTGTGCATGTTCAGTGAGTCGCAGTTTCCGCGGTAATAAAACTCCCGTGCCCACCATATCTGTGTGTCACACGCGCCCTCAGCTTATTCCGTAACAACATGCTATAAAAGTCCGTGAGCACTTATATTGCGACCCTGCCAATGTCAGAAAGCTCGTGGACGTTTTGGAATCTTTTTAGAAAACCGATTTTAAATTCGAAAGAACCCAAGCAGACACTTTGAATAATTCGTTACAATTTAGTATTGCTCTCAAAATTAAAATTAAATCAAACCCATCAATTTATTACTTAATTGAATTCGTATTTTCGTATGATACAGGGTGTAAGCGGACTCTTCACGAAATCGTCAATAAATTCTGTACATCAAACTAAGTAACTCTACGCAAAATTTTGCTGGGAAACGACTTTTCTAGTTGATCCGAGCGATGTACAGCCGATGTAGTACCCAAGTCCGGTCAACAGCGGGTACTACCGGCAGCTATAATGTGGCTGTTGGCTTGCACCAAGGGTCGGCTCTAATTAAGCCCATACCTCTTCCTGGTGATAATGGACGCACTTACGTCGGACATCCAGGAAGAGGCTCTTTGGTGTATGCTGTTTGCCGACGACATTGTTTTGGTTGCCAAGACTGGCCTAGAGGTCCAGAGAAGATTGGAGGTGTGGTAGCAAAGACTGGTGAATGTTGGCCTGAAATTAAGTAGGACTAAAATAGAATACTTATTCTGTGATTTCGTTGGTCTCTCCAGTACTACGCCTATAACTCTTGCTGGAACGCCCATACCGATCTGTTCCGATTTCCGGTACCTCGGGGTACCAAGGGGATGGTGAAGTAGACCGTGACGTAACGCACCGGATCAACTCAGGATGGATGAAATAGCGACAGGTCACTGGCACAACTTGCGACCCACGGATGCACCACAAGTTAAAGGGGAAAATATACAAGTCCGTGATTAGACCTGTCGTACTGTATGGATCGGAATGTTGGGCTGTGAAGAAGATGGATGAAAAAAGATTGCATGTAGCGGAGATGAGAATGTTGAGGTGGATGTGTGGTGTGACAAGAATGTGGATACAATAAGGAATGAGTATATGTATTAGGAGTTTGAAAGTAGCGCCAGTTACAGAAAAGTTGAAAGGGAATGTGATGAATATAAATGTTGATTGATGAAGAGGCAGACCAAGGAAACGAGGGATGGATTGTATGAGGAATGATATGAGGGAAAAAGTTGTGCATGATAGCGTGACGGTTAACAGGGGAGAATGGAAGGAAAAATATGTTGCGCCGACCACAAGTAACATAGGATAAGGGCTGGAAGATTATGATGATAATTTATAATAATGTAGGTAATTTAATTATAATGTAATTGAAGTAATTATTAAATATAAGTTATATGGGTTGATACGATTCCCAGGTGGGTTCAAAATGTTATTAGAATTATTATCCACCAGGAATTTCTCAGTACTAATCCGGGGTCTAGAAATACACCTCTGCCTAACATTGCCATTACAGCCGTGATGTTATGATGAAATGTAGGTATCTATAGTTGGTGCCAGTTAAGATGAGAATAGCATTCATTGACCCACCTACATTTATTAAACTTCTTAACTTTGAAAACCAAAAATAAGCCTGTTCAAGTCTGAAATCGTCATCTAAGTATAGTCTAAGTATAGTCAGTAGTGATCTTCTTCAAATTTTTTGTAATGAAAAACGATACATGGTTTATTTGTTTTGGTTCGTACGAGGAGATATTAGGGAAAGGGCAATGACCGCTATTTTCATCTTAACTGGCACCAACTATAGATGTTGCACGTCCTGCAAATCGTATCACATTTAAAAAAATATAAAGGTAAATAATACCACGAAAGATCGTTTTTCTATTTAATTATAAAAATTACAAACGTAGTGTCTTTGGTCTAACGAAAATGCAACTTACAAACAAGATAAATAATTACATGACTGTTAAAGAAAACATTTTGGTATATAATATAAAATAAGTAATTATTTTATTAGAAAAAAATAGGAGATCTATAGAAAATAAGCTTAGCTTATAGAATATAATTACAACAAACAATAAATATCTAAAATCAGTCTCATGAGGATGTCTTATTTAAACTACAATTTACTTTATAAAACTTTAACAAAAATGTTAAGACATTGTTATCTTACTTTATATATATAAACTCACACCTTTTATTCATAGGGATAGGGAGAAACCACAGAACGCCATCTGCCACTCACATCTGCCTTGTAAATATCTTTTGATACTCGTAATCGCCTTTCACTAATTATCCTCTCCTCTCTCATTCCTCAACTCTCATGCCTCGTTTGCACCCCCACCATTCAATTACCATGTCAGCGGCACGATGGCGGTATCACCATTCCAGTCTTCTAGACAGTCAGTCGAGTCTTTCTTAATTTTTTCCACTTCAACCTTTTTCATGTTGACTTTACGTTCCTCTTTAGAAATAAACTTTTTGATTTCATTATTACTTTCGAAGATCACCCTTTTCTCTCCCCTAATGCGATCAAAACGACTCACAAACTTGTCACTCACCTTAACAAAGTCTTTGACACTCACTCCTTTAATTAGGCTCTGATAACCTACAAACACTCTGTTGATTTCACTATGAACATTCCCTGGAAAAATGGTTACTAAATCGTCCTTGAATTTCTTCTTCTTCAAAACATACTCTTTAAATTCGTCTAACGTAGGGAACTTCTCGTTCTCCTTAACATAGTTCAGATACAAATTATACGGAGACAAAATTTTACTGAATTCCAACTGAGTAATTGGGTCATATGTCCGCACAAAATCCCCGTCAATGTTATCAATGACCACTTGTCTTGCAATTTTGAACAATTCGCTATAAAAAGATACATCTTTATCGATCATGAAAAAGGGGCGTAATGTTTTATAGCAGATATGAACCACTGCGTCGCCAGTATAATGCAGGAAGTGAACGTACTCCTTCAGATTTACTTCCTCCGTGACCACGTCGTCTCTCAGTATTTCATTGTGCTTCAACTTCAAATAATTGAGCTTTTTCACATTCCTAGGACAATCAATTTGAGGAATCAGAAAACCGTTTACATTTTTGAAAATTTTCTTCACCAAATACAAAACTTTTTCCTTCCGCGTTGGAATTGTCTTCAAGATCATCACATTCGTTATTAAATCCGTCCGTTCATTGATTATGTGCAAGCTGTGCAAGTCTAACTCGTAGTTCAAATTGATTAAGATTTCGATCATGGCATGCGCGACGCTGTAGAACACTCTCAAACGTTCGTGTGCAAAATGTTCAGGATCGTCTTTGAAGATTAACGTGGACAGTTCCACGCAGTACCACAGTGCACTCGGTAACGAAGCATTCACTTGAGGGTCTAATGGCAAAGATGATAGTCCTATTTTACACTTCGTAGTACTGATACGCCTCAATGCGTACTTTTTGAATTGTGCAACTACGTTTTCATCCATCCACTGTTTCTTTTCACAAAATTTCCATAACACGAAGTAAAACAAGCCGATGTTGTATTTCACTTTTTTGAAGTCGAAGTATGTGGCGGACAAAATGTAGTCGTTGTATGCATCGAAGTCATCAGTATCCACCAGCACCAGGCCGCCATGGAATGGTCGCCGGGTGCGAGGCTCTACTTTTGTTTCTTGCTGTATTAACTGTTTGTAGACAGTTAACGTAGAGAAGTTTCCCAATGACTCATTGACATCAGGATCCTCCAACAGAAACAAAGGACATTCCATCATGGAATTGAATTTTGAGAAAGATGCCTTGCTGTCCGAGTTTTGGAAAATAAGTTTTTCCAGCAGATTTAGATGTGTGCATAAGATCACAGGGATCCTTTTCTTTTCACCCAAAATGATGTCAGGAAACTCGATTTCTTGGTCAGCTGTAAAATTAATGTCCTCGATCAGCTCATCGGGAACTTCATTACTGAACGTGTTCTCGTACTTTAAAGCGTCGAAGCCGAAAGACTTTTTCTCACTGATAATGTAGTTAATTAAAGTAGTAATCGACCTCTCAATATCTACATTCAAGTCGTATGATTGATTACTGAAACTTTTGTACCAGTGTGTGTTCTTGAATTCACGTAAAAATGTATCTTTATCCTTGGTGTCTGGAAAGCTCTTTGTGAATACTTTGTTTAATCGATACTTCAAATGTTTCAGCTTATCAATTTCAACGAGAGATCTTGTGTCGTTTTTCGGTGCAGTGAGGAACTTGAATTTGATGTAAGACTTCAGACTCTCTTTTTCGGTTGCAAAGTTGTCGGGAGTTATAGTATCGTAGTCATACTCATTAGAAATATCAGTTTCATCGGACAATTCGTTGTTGCGATAAATTGTACATTGGCTTTTGATAAATGACGCAATGACCGATAAGTCGATACATTGCAAGTCTTCATTTAGTGCATGGAAAACAACTTTTTCATAATTCATATTTTCATTAAGTACCAAACATCTGTCGAAGCTGTGACTGCTGATCAGGCCGTCAGTAATGATGTACCTATATCAATTTGATTTTGCCATTTCCATCAATGTTTTCCTTTATCCACTCAATAATTGTTTCAGGCAACGTATTACCTCTACCATCTCGATTCTCGTATGCGCTACGAGTTGTGTTTTCATTCACCTTCTGGCACTGGTAGTCCCAATGTAAATAAACGATTTCTGATTCTTCACCTGGCAAAGCACTTTGAATTTCGTTCACGTCACTTTTAAACTGTTCAAGAGTATTTAGTCCATTATTGTGATAATACGCACTTCCTGATGTGGAACCAGAGTAATCTTTCGCGTAAATGTAGTAGTTAACCATTCTGAACATTGATTTACCACGGAATACTCTGGCGAGAGGAGTGAACCGCACACTCTTCCGTCGAGTACTAAACAATATTTCGCTAACACCTACTTATAAACAGTGAGCAACTGGGAATTCCGAACGCGATAACCTACGATTGTTGACAGTTTTGCCTGAATTTGTTGCATCATATTTCGCAATTTTTGTTGTTGTGCAATTCATTGTAATACTCATTGGTTTTAATTAAAGTTTAGCACATTCATAGATCTTGGTCAAAGCAATGCAAGTTTTTCTTGAATGATTGCACGCCATCGGAATCTCATAAAGAAATAGCCATTTGAGATATTATTATAAGAATAACATCGAAAGTTACGGTCAGCAGCGAAAATTAATTGACACTGAGTAAGCACGAACAAATACAGAACATACGAACACATTTTGTAAGTAAAAAGTTAAGTCTCAGTATGTGCTGTCTTGCAAGGCGTACCTTGAGGGGGACAGGAGGATAGGCTTATAATATAACTAGCGACCCGCCTCGGCTTCGCTCGGGACCAATTTAGAACAAAAAAAGAAGTGCGCTTACTGTAAAATTATTTTGTAATTGTTTTGGGTGGTAAAATCATTAAATGAGTCCTCTCGCCCTGGGTGGAGCGGAAGGAACTGTCACACTTACTGACTAAAACCATAGAGATAGAAAGAAATATGGAGGGGCCCCGATATTTGTACCTACATTTGCGTAGACAAATGTGAGTGAAATACGAAACAGAATGTGAAATATCGTTTTGCTTCATTCTATCTAATGTGGTAATCGTATTTGATAAAAGAGACAACAATATTTCAGCTGTTGCTCATAATGACAACATTTTGTTGTGACGTAGTAACAGTTGTAGGTAAGTGCCGTGTCCGCCATATTATGCGACGAGTTTTGTGGTAGTTCTGCTGTCAAATGAGTGTTTACTTTTGCATTTATTGAGATTTGTGAGAAAATTACGAAGAGTTTATCTTTAAAATTGCACGTATATGGTGGAAAACAGCTATTCAACATGCCTGCGTGTTGTGTTATGAAGTGTGGTGCAAGAAAGAAGGAAAATCAACCTCAATTGTCTTTGCATAGGTTAGTAACCGGTTTTCATGTATTATTACACATAGTAATACACTTTTGAGGGAAAAAATGCTAAGGGATTGTGAATTTATGGCTGTAGTGTTCATATTTGGGCTTATTTTTGTCCAACAGACCTTTTTTTAATTTCATAATTTCATTCGTTTGTTTACAATAATATGTCATGGTGGAATAGTGTAGTACCGTTGCTGTAATATTTTCCGATACTAGTTCCTTCGCTGTGCTGGTACGATATCGGTATAGTACATACGTGTGCTAATCGGTTCGAAAAAATATGATAATTATTGTTCGCACGCAAATTAGGTACGCGTTTTGACTGACGAATTTGACGTGGAGTTACGGACACCAGCCCGTTACACAATACAAAACAAATATTGCATGACGAAATTCCTATTTTTTTTCAGGCATCCATCAAAAAACAACATCAAGAGTCATATGTTTTCTGTGAGACGAGCAACGTTAAAAAATCGGATGTTTCTTGTACATCTACTGTAATGCCTCCATTGCAGCTACCCCATATAATTGTGGAAACAATGCTCAAAGAGGTATATAAGCATCTACTTAGAAGTCGACCGTTTTACGATTCGATGGCCTTCTTGCAAAGTGTGCGTGTTTGCCTAGGTTGGACTGTGGATGGGTGACCACACCGAGTTTCCTGCGTGGCTCGGAAAGCAGTTTTTGAACAAATTAACATTGTTTAGAAATGAATAGGTAGTTTAAGTTTTATTTTGATATGCATATTGTTGTTTTCATACCAAATGTTTATTGAATAAATAAAACACGTGTTGATTTTTACCGAAGTTTTATTTAATGAATAACTAAAAACGAGGTGCGATACTCAATTAATGTTTGTGTTTTCATATTTAAAAATAATCTGCATAGTATGAGCGATTAAAGCTGGTAAGTTGATTTTTGACATACCTAGGTGTATTGGTATGTTTGTAAAATATTACAAGAAATGCAATTTACAAAGACCAATAACTATTTTCATACCCACCAAATTAGTATCCTTCGAATTGGCCAGGAAATGAAATCACTGTATCTGGCAAACCTAGTCCGCATACCTACTAGAAGCTACAGACCAGATATAAAATAAGCGAAAGCGCAAAAGTGATGCGACTAAAATTGTTTATAAATTCTGTGCAGAAAAAATACTACATTAATTAACGGTCAGATATCAGAGGAGCATTAAACTTACTCATTTTTTTGTTACAACAGACTGTAAGAATCTATGCTATAATAATATAGAGGAAAGATTTGCTATTTTGTTTGTGTGTTTGTTACGATTTAACTCAAGAACTACTGTTAAAAATTCTTATAAGTACCATTATAAAGCTACATTTTTACCGAGTAACATAGGATATTAATTATTTTGATGCCATGCAAATTAGCCGAGCTATCACAATTTTCGCGGGCGAAGTGCTTAGTAAATTATAAATATGATTCCAACGTGATATCTAGTAAGACTCGTAAAACTATTATGTAGTATTAGTATCGATACTTGTTATAGTAACACTATATTCCATAATTGGTACATCCCTATCATTGGCAGCCATTTTATGAGAAATTTTGTGGCACCTTTTTTTTGTAGGTATTTCCAGTCCATCTACTTCCTAGGTCAATGACTAAAACACACTGACTAAGACACCATGTTCTTTCGGTTGCCCTTTGCGTTCCAGGGCCCCGGTACACTGTTTAGAGTTCCGCGACCCCGGCACACAGTGGATCGTCCCCATACAAGAGGTCGGACATAGAATGAAATATTAAAAAAGTATTTAATTTAAAAAAAAAATATATACAGTTGCATTCATCTATTAAAGAACAACAAAAAATGTTACTACGCTTTTTTTATTTGACCAGCACTTTAGGAGCTATTCGATGAAAACTGTTATTTTTGTATGGAAACGAACACAAAAATGTCTGTATCTCATGATTCCCTCCTTGTTTCGATTTGCGGTTTTCACTACTGTCTTTTACCTATTTTATGCCACGTTTTCTTCAAGGACACATGGTGCCCGCAGAGCGCCCCTTTCGAGATATTTTGCCTATAGTAACTATCTTTGTTATTGTATTACTGATGGAATGGAGGTACATTAAGTATACTTATTACTGAGAATTAGTCATCACTAAGTAGTTCCTTAAATAACAGGTGCATTTGTAAGTACTTGAATGACTTATTAACGCTTTTGTTGCAATATAACAAAAGCGTTAATGAGTCATTAAGTAACGACTACCAGTACTTGCTTAATCTAATTAGTTATTGTAATTACCATGTTAACAGCCCTTAAGCTCTGCATTGTGATTGGCTCATATGTCATCATTAGCTTATCAAATTCATTACTAGTTGCAACTTGCTGCCCTATATATTTTAGTGTGTTTTGCAAATATTATGCAGTTGTAATTTCAACCCATGGCAAGCAAAAGGTGATGATAATAAAAGAAATGTTAAAAATAAGAAAGAAGCTATTCAAGCTGCTTTCCGAAGAAACACAGGCTTACTTCTGGATGTTGTAAAGCAGGGTAGTGACAATACAAACACTGGAAATACTGCTAGAAGGTTTTTTGCAAACCCTGAAACGACTGCGGAAATTACAAAATTAGACGTCAATTTAATTAGAAGACTCGCTGTAATTTTGCAATGTATTTCCTCAGGCGAAAAAATTGAAATCCAAAAATTCAAGTTATATTGTGATGAAACAGCAAATTTCTTCGTACAGTTATATCCATGGTATAACATGCCATCAAGTTTGCATAAATTGCTGATTCATGGATCGCAGATAGTGGAACACCTATCAGTAGTGCCTATAGGTTTTTTGTCTGAGGAAGCATCTGAAGCAAGAAACAAGGATTTTCTTAAATTTAGAGAAACTCATACGCGAAAGCACAGTAGCATCGCCACTAATGAAGACATTCTTCATAATCTTCTTTTATCTTCCGATCCTCTTCTAACGAGCCTACGACCGAGGATGCCCAATAGAGTTAAAAAATCTTCATTTAGAGAACTGGACGATTTGCTCATACATGACCAGAGTGAATTGGAGCTTATTGACATTTCAACAGATACAATAGTTGGAGCAGTTTCGGAATGTAGTGACATTGAAGAAGATGACGACAATAATGATCATGATGTCGTTATTGATGAAGACGAAGAAAATATAGTTTAAGTCTTATAGTAATATAATTGTTACTTAATTGTAACTTTAAGGTAGTATTAGTTTATTTATTTTTTATTATAATCAATATTTACAATTTAGTTATTAGTAATTGTTTTATTTTTTATTTATAAATTATTATAGGTTTAAGTGTAATTTATTTAAAGATTTAAATATATTTTACAGTGTTATATTATATAAATAAAAAAAATATAAATACGTATTTTCTTATTCATCAACATCATAAAACATTTCTTTTCTTTTTGATTTGTTATTGTTAATGCGATGTCACAAGTCATTACCGATTTTTTTGACGTGACAACGTCTTATAAATTGGTTTGCCGGGTGACACTTCAAGAAACTGCGTTACGCTCCGCTCACGTTATGCGCTCACAATGAGAGCGAGTGAGAGGCACGCGTCCCTTCCACTCGGGCATGGTTAGCCCGCCTAAGAGCGCCACTCAAAGTCGTTGTCACGTAAAACTTTCGCCCGTATATTTTTCAGTAAACATATAGAACTCACTAATGCACCTTTTCTTCATTTAACTTCTTATGTGTAATTCTTAGTAATTATAATAAATAATTAGATTAAGCAAGTACTGGTAGTCGTTACTTAATGACTCATTAACGCTTTTGTTATATTGCAACAAAAGCGTTAATAAGTCATTAAAGTACTTACAAATGCACCTGTTATTTAAGGAACTACTTAGTGATGACTAATTCTCAGTAATAAGTATACTTAATGTACCTCCATTCCATCAGTAATACAATAACAAAGATAGTTACTATAGGCAAAATATCTCGAAAGGGGCGCTCTGCGGGCACCATGTGTCCTTGAAGAAAACGTGGCATAAAATAGGTAAAAGACAGTAGTGAAAACCGCAAATCGAAACAAGGAGGGAATCATAAGATGCAGACATTTTTGTGTTCGTTTCCATACAAAAATAACAGTTTTCATCGAATAGCTCCTAAAGTGCTGGTCAAATAAAAAAAGCGTAGTAACATTTTTTGTTGTTCTTCAATAGAGGAATGCAACTGTATTTTTTTTATTTTTTATTAAATGCTTTTTTAATTTTTCATTCTATGTCCGACCTCTTGTATGGGGACGATTCACTGTGCGGCAGTTGCGATAACTCCTAAGTAAGATAATAATTAAAATAGAATAGTAATTTAAATACGTTCCACAATATTAATAAGCTTCTAAAATAATGCATACTTTTTACGCAAAACTTAAAAGATTAAAATGGTTAAAGTGACCAACTGTTACACTGCGACCCCCATTTGTTTCGCTGAGAATGATATTTTCAGTCGCGCGTAATTTTAATTCTGTGATATCTTCTAAATTATTCATTTAAATGATATACTGTAAAGGGCCATATTGATCTATATTAAATTCACAATGTATTTAAAGTACTGTATTGGATAAGGACTAATGTTGTATTGCTTAAAATCTCTTCGTAATTAAGCAATTATTTCTCGTAAAAAGTAAAGGATAAAAAGTGGTTATTGTGGGTTATCCCTAAGAGATAGACATATACCATTGCGGACTTTTTAGGGTTCCGTACCCAAAGGGTAAAAACGGAACCCTATTACTAAGACTTCGCTGTCTGTCCGTCTGTCTGTCACCAGGCTGTATCTCATGAACCGTGACAGCTAGACAGTTGAAATTTTCACAGATGATGTATTTCTGTTGCCGCTATAACAACAAATACTAAAAACAGTATAAAATTAATATTTAAGGGGGGCTCCCATACAACAAACGTGATTTTTTTGCCCTTTTTTGATAATAATTGATAATAATGGTACGGAACCCTTCGTGCGCGAGTCCGACTCGCACTTGGCCGGTTTTTTTTGTAGATCTTTCTAATGTGTACAATACCGTAGTACCTACATTATTTTGATCTATCTCATAGGGTTCAGCCAGCGTTTTCAATGTAAGCGCAAAAAAATGTACTTATTTACGACATCACATTAGAAACCTCTAAGATTATCAGTGTTTCTCTACTATTATGCATGACTAGCGGACGTCACGCGGTTTCACCCGCGTAGTTCCCGTTTCCGTGGAAGTACGGGGATAAAATATAGCCTATGTTACTCAGGGTGAGGAGCTCGTGGCTAAATAATAACAGCCGCTCGGGTCGATCGTTAGGTTAAGCCGTGCTTGCCTAAGTTGGTCTGTGGATGAGTGACCGCCCATTACATACCGAGTTTCCTCCGTGCCTCGGAAAGCACGTTAAGCCGTTGGTCCCGGCTGTCATTTGTAGATCTTTGACAGTCGTTAGGTAGTCAGAGGCCCAAAAAGTCTGACAACCAGTCTTACCAAGGGGTATCGTATTACCCGGTACTAACTGGGTTGTGGAGGTCAGATAGTCAGTCGCTCCATGTAAAATACTGGTATTCAGCTGCATCCGGTTAGACTGGAAGCCGACCCCAACATAGTTGGGAAAAGGCTAGGCAGATGATGTTACTCAGGGTGAATGTAGCTTTCTAATAGTGAATGAATTTGAAATCGGCGCAGTAGTTTTTGAGTTTATTCATTACAAACATACACACAAAAATACAAATCTTTCCTCTTTATAATATTAGTGTAGAATTGTAGATATATACATACCTTCCTCTTGAATCACTCTATCTATTTAAAAACCCGCATCAAAATCCGTTGCGTAGTTTTAAAGATCTAAGCATACATAGGGACAGACAGACAGCGAGAACAGACTTTGTTTTATGCTATGTAGTGATACAGTGTGTGAGTGTTCTGTATGGTGTCGGACGTAAAGAATAGCACCATCCCATATCTTCCCGTGGGTGTCGTAAGAGCCGACTAAGGGACTTACCAGAGAATGGGCAGCAGCGTTCTCTGTGCTTTTGTAACAACCGTACTGCGATCGCCAACCCGCCTGCCAAGCGTGGCGATTTTGGCAAAAACCCCTCTTCGGGGGAGGCCCATGTCCAGCAGTGGACGTCTTTCGGCTGAAATAGTAGTAGTAGTAGTAGTAGTAGTATGTAGTGATAGTGATAAAACATAATATAGGTATGTACATTGAACAAAAACAAACTTTAATCAATACAAGCATTGTGTTGTTAGTAAACAATGAAAGCATTGTGCTGTATATAGCTAATAACATTAATTATAGGTTTAAAAAATGCAGTGATAACAGGCTGTTGTTGCTGACTGTGCCTACCGAAGTAGCTTAAGGTAACTTAAGGTAGGTACCCCCCGGCCACCGTAGGCGCGGGCCTGTGGACGGTGAGCTATGGGCTAGCTCGCCGTCCGTCCGTCTCATGACGACAGGCCGTGTCGACGGCGCGTTCGTGTTCCACGCGCGCCTCAAAGAGAGGCAGCAAAAGGAAGAGGTCCGCAAGGACCGATGCCTGCCGGGGTTGCGGGACAGTTCGAAAGAGATACCGTGGCCCCGGAACACAAAGGGCGATGAAGGAACATGGATGGGTTTTAGTCAGCAAAAGTCTGACACTCCCTCCTGCTCCGCCCAGTGCGGGAGGAGTCATTTGATGATTTCCCATTCGAAAAAAAAAGAGGTACCTAGGTAGGTACCACTTAGGTTGAGTTTAGGACTTAGCCCAGAAGTGTCACAGAGCAGGTTAGGAAAAAAAGAATGATTGACAATTTAAGTGGTCGTAGGAGACAGATAATAAACTATACTTAACATATTCTTTATGTATCAGGTGCAGAATTTATATGAAGGAAAACTAGCGAACCACCCCTGCTTTACGGGGTTTTCAACTTCATAAAACATCAAGGTCTATCGAGGACACTCCCGCCTGACCACCACTAAGCTTATTTTTGCTTGCACTCGCACCATAGAAACGCTCTCTAGCCCCGCCCCGTTGACTTTGTATAGAAATAATGAATGAAAAGATACCGAATCGGCCGAGCGCACTGACGACGAACGCCAAACGAGAGTTATTGTTATTTTGCGCGCCAATGTTGGGGCTTTCCTAATAGGCCCAAACTTTAAGGGGGCGTGGCTCGGCGCCTCCGCATGTTTTAAGCGAAAGAATTTTAAAATGGTCAGGCGGATAAGACCCCGTATCCCCGTATTATAGGTATTTACATATAGAAGTCGCAATTCGCATGAAAAAACACATTATTTATTTAATTTTTCATGTTTCCTCCAAAGCTGAATCTGTAACTATGCAGAGGTGTTCGTTTCTCGTTGGTCTAGTATAAAGTACCTATTACATATTGAGTTTTTCAATATACTTTCTCGATAGCAGAAACGGAGTTGGGATTAGAGCCCAGTTGATGACAATAGCCTCGCCCCCTACTAAATTGGAGGCGACCTAAATATGGCGAAATGTCGGTGTAGTATTAGGTACGCATCTACCTAATCCTTCGGGTATTAGAGGCGTGATGTTATAATATGTTTATGTTAGCAGCACCAACTTGATTGTTGAAGTTTTTGGTTGATTTCCTGCTAGATTACATAAAGTAAGTATAAACAGAGGAATTTAAATTCATTTAACAATTCTATTAATTCAGTTTAAACCAGTTCTTATCAGAGACAACTGGTACTTACGGTCAGCAAAGAAAAAATATTGACGCTTTCGTTTTTTTTTCACCGATTATCACTTGTTTTGGAATACTTATTTCACAAAAAGCTTACCTGTTACTAAATATTGTGTAAAGTTCGTTACTTACTCACATGGGTTTTTAAATAAGGATAATTATGTAATAACAATACAAGGGTTTAAATTAAATCGAACAACAACAGAAAAATACCTAATTAGTCCGCCAGTTAGATTATCAAAAAATATTTGATCCGTATTTTATCTGTTATACGACGCTTTTCTCAATCAGGCGCGGATACAGGGGGGGGGGGGGGCAATGGGTGCAATTGCCCCCCCTGGACCGGACCGAATACATCGTTAGCCAACCTTGAACTAATTTGACGGAATTGAAACTAAATATTCTAGTTGTATATTTTGTCGTGGGCGTCGCCAGGAAAGCAGCTGCCCCTAAAGGCTCAGGATTTTTAAAAGTTATAGCTTTTCCTGCCTGATGGCATAGAATGATATTTTAAGATTAGAATCACTCAAATTAAAATATTGTTTTAACCCTGCGGAAAAACATTTGCCAAAAAGGCTCCTTTTTTCTACCTCTGGATTGGCACTCCTATTGGATGTTTGCTTGATCGACCGGTATAAACAGAGCCTGAAACAAATTAGGAGCCCTTTGTCCCGAGGCCATAGAAGCAGTTACAGCATAATTATCTTAGGCAATGATGTAAAACAATTGCAAAAATTTTCGAGCTCGCTCCGCTCGCTCTATAGACTACTTTCTCTTGGATTTATCTAAAAGTCGACCAAGTAACTCTTATATGAAGGATCGCAACTATTTTAACCTGTCCAAGGCAAGGTGTCATAAAAATTTCGAGCTCGCTACGCTCGCTCTTGCAGCCAACTTCCTCTTGAATGTTTCCTTTGTCTGAGGGTCGATATAGTAACTACTGTATGAAGGGTCTAAACAATTGTAACCTGCATAAGGTAGAGTGTTAAAAATTTCGAGCTCGTGTCGCTTGTTCTTAGAGCCTTAGTTCATTTTGTTGTTAAAATTGACGTCATAAGTCGACTCATAAGTAAAATCATATTTTTTATCTATTTTCCCTAAGATAGGTAAAATAAAAAAAAAATGTGTGTGTGTGTTTTTTCAATGTGTGGTGTGTGTAATGTGTGTTTTTTTTTTTTGTTATGTTTATTGTTTCTGTTTTCAAATTTTGTATGCACGTCATGTCCCTGCGATAAATAAAGATTTTTTTTTTCTTTCTTCTATTTATGTACCTACCTGTGTGTCTGTGAGATTTACCTGCGTGTAATCTCGCGATCAAATAAATAACACTGATGACTGCCACATTGGTGTACCTAGTGGTCGCAAACACGACTGCTGAGTTGGAGGTCTTAGGTGCGATTCCCAAGTCGGGCAAAGTGTTATTGGGTTTTTCCATCAGGAAATCCTCAGTAGCCGCCACGAAGTGTATAATGGCACCAGGTTGATAGCAATAGGCTCGCCCCCTATTGGGGCATTGCTATTGCCATTTCGCCAGTTATGATTGTATGAAAAGTGGGTGTACTGTAATGTAAACCTCTGCCATACCGTTTGGGGATTACAGGCGTGATGTGATGTTATAATAGCACTGATGAATCACCATTGATTGCCCTCAAAATGGTGAATGAAAGCTTCTTGAGGGAACCGGCATGAGAACCATAAATTAAATAAATTATGTGTCATCCACCGACCAGGACAAGGTGCAATTTTGAATGCTCTAAAAAGAAGAACATAAACTTTTAATTAAATAGAACCCATCAATTTATATGATAGCTTGACGCGAGATTTACTAGCTTTAATCTTACTAATCTAGATCTACACTAAAATGTAAAGTGGAAAGATTTGTATTTTTGTTTGTAGCGATAAACTTAAAAACCACTGGACCGATTTCAAAAATTCTTTCACTATTATAAAGCTACATCTTTACCGATTAACAAAGGTTATACATTATATTAATATCTTGCAAATTAGCCAAGCTATCATAATTTTCACGGAAGAATTCGCGGGCGAAATAGTAAAATTATAAAGAGGAAATATTTTTTTCGTCTGTACCGTACCTACTCCTAAACTACTGGACCGATCTTAACAATTTTTTCACCAATAGAAAGCTAAATTATCAGGAAGTAACATAGGTTATAAATTATATTTATATCATGTAAATTAACTGAGCCATTGTGACTACCTGTCACGTACCCTTAATCAATCAGCAAATATCTTAGTCTTGATTCTTATTTTAAAACAGACTCACGACATCTGCCACTTACAAATCCATAAAAAATCTATGTTATGGTTTGTAGACTGACGGCGATAATAAATGGTAACCAAACGAACCTTTCTTAGAATTGTAAACTCTTAAGACTCTACAAAAAATTAAAACCTTGCAGACTCCGATTTCTAAAAACATTCTTGAATACAACTGTTACACGTGTTAGTAATTTACCCTGCACTGAGCGCTGAGATTATCAGACCTTTTAAACAATCGAGAAGTTGTCGGCACAAAAACAAGCGCGATAAGGGAATTCTGCGTAAAAGTAAGCCGGGAGGCTGAGGACGGTAGAAGCAGGTACGATGCGTGGGGATTCGTTTTATGAGAGGATGGGCAGGGCAGTCGGTGTGAGACCGCTATAGGGACCGGACGATATCTAGTCTAGTTAAGTTAGGTGGACTTGGTAAAATACCACGAGTCTAGGTTTAAGTGTGTTGGCGCATGAGTGTGTTAGTGATTGAATAAGTTATATATAGTTGGGTTGAGAGCCCTAATTAGACTAATCTAGTATGCGTGTGTGTTTGTTGTTGGTGACTGGGTGAGTTCTTTTTTACAATAATTATCCTAGGCTGATGGTGCAATTAAAGTTCTTCAAACTAAACAGACAGAAGCGTGTTGCTGGGGAGTTTGTTCCACCATTTCTTCTCCTCAGCTCCAACACTAGGAAGTGGTGAAGGGTTAGGCGTTTTTGGGGCTGTCTATAGGGTTTCAATAGAGTTGATTCCCAACTCTATTGCAGAATGGTTATGGAGTTTTGATTTATCAACTCTATCATCTGGTAATTCTTGAATTATGTATTCATTAGTTCTAACCATCAGTTCAGCCAACTTGCCTATTGAGATTTGATTCTCTATTCTGTTATGGACAACCATATAGTGATTCTAGAATAATAATTATGTTCTTATCTCCGACAAATGATTCGGTCAGGCTGACAAGCACGTGTTTTGCAGAAGCACTAGTTGTACGAAACGAGCGCATGATCCATGGGGTGGGATTGGAATGGTTTGATACCGCATCTATTTTATAACCAGTCTTAGGACTGTTAGGGCCCATGACTACTGGATAGCATGGTGATTGACGTTCTGCCGCTGAAAAGCCGCCTTGTCACGTTCACCAGTTCGAAAGAACTGCTAGGGACAGTGTTCACTAGGAGCATGATGTCGACGTTTTGCCGCTGAAAAGCCGCCTACGTCACTTATGGAAGTGTTGCTCTGAGTGCACCAGGTGTTGATGTGGAATATCGTGTGAGTCACGAATGACCAATTACCTATTACGCTAGTGTAAGGGTTATTAACAAAGACTATTGGTTGCCATATGAATATACCTAGCATCTCCCAGTTATGTTTTACACTTTTAAAACCACTTTTAATATATTTCAATAACTATGAATCCCATAGTCTGAATTACTATATCTTTCAATCCTTTCCTTGATCTAATTATGATACGAGGCATTGGACTGCTGTATGTTAAGGGATTCATTATCATAGTCAGTGGGAGGCCGACCAGTCAGGGACGAAGCCTACAGGGTCGTGCGGATGGCGGGGCACGACCTTTTCCCCTCCGGGGGAAACTAACCAAAATACTAATATTAGCATGAATTAGGAAAAACGAAAATTTTATCAGCCTAGGGTAATTTAGGAACAGTCACACCATCACAAAGTCGCGGGCGAAGGGCTATCAAATAAATTCTAAAAGTACGCGACCGAGCTCTGCATTTCCTAGATATAAGACCTACACGCGTAGCTTGACCAATTCTATATCTATTGTACTTAATGACTAGACAAAGAATAGACAAGGGTCTTTCTCTACAACTTCTCCTGCCCATGGGCCTACCCGAACACTCGAGTTTCTACGAAGATAAAGACATCTATACTTCTATACTAATACTAATATAATATATGTCGCCGCGAGGACACCTATAAGCTAAGCTTATTACATAATGTTATTGATTGTAACTAGTTGAATTATAATTTCTTATTCCATAAACGATAATACTGCCATCTGTGAGATACTCTGGCAACTATTATAACACCTGTGGTGCCATTGACTAATTTCGTTGGAGTATCAAGCTCAACAGCGCCATCTGTTGGCTTGTCTTAATCAGTATCACTTGAAAAACAGTTATCAAACTAAACTCGATGTTCTAGCTAAAACTATCGTTATAATTAACATAAGAATATTTGTTTAACAACTTTAGGGTTTCATTCATATTAGCAATTAATAGTTAATCACTTGACATTATGATTCGGCGTCACCTGTCAGGGAAAATGGCGCCGAATGTGATTTTACCGTCAATACCTGAATGTTTAAATTTAGTACGAGAACTAAGTAAGTCTCAATAATAGATCCCAACTTTAAAATAATAAGACTATTTTACACAGTGATTTACTAGTAAAAAGCTTTTGTTTAACATAACTGTTTATATCACCGGAAATGTTCCATGATAGCACAGATTAAAGACTAAAAAGTAATGAGACAACTAGTTTATTATTAATGATTGAAAACGTGTTCAAATTGGTGAATTCTGTCATTATTTAATAGTAACACAATTATTGTAAAGTGTTTCATTATTATTTGTGAGGCTGATTGAATTTACTATTGTAATAAGTTGCTGAACCGATATTGTGGTACTTCCGCCCACTCAGAATGGACGCGTGAGCGACAAGCATTCACGTTATCCTAAGATTAGCAAAACAATTGAAATGCTAAGTAATTATAAGTGTTTACTGTTTAGTGAAGTGAATGATTATTGTGAAAATGAGAGTGTACCTAAATGGTTTAATAGAAATAAACGTTTGGAGTTCGAGTCAAGTGCTGTGTGTGATTTCAACTACCCAGTACCCACCTACCTATCTACCAACAATGAAGAATCGTATCGCAAGTCGATGTGATACATGACTGAAAGACAATATGGTGGCGGATGGCGCCAATATTGGGACAGTGTTCCTCTAGGCTTTCCCTGCCGTGATATCAGAAGAGGTGATAGCTCTTGCGCGCTGCTCACAGTGCCGGACATCCAGAACAATTACAAGCAAATAACGAATTAGAACTCTTGCTTTCGTGACCATGGCCGAAGGCGTGGCAAAGAATTTTTCACCGAAGTGGTCACCACGAAGCTTTTCAAGAGAGAGCGACTTATTATGCTGCCACAGCCAATATACAGTGTTAAGTGGCAATGAACTGATAGACAAGAAGATACTTAGGAAGACTAAGATAGCCAAAGAGTTGGCTGCATTTTCATCCAAGTGGCTGACAGATACCAACATGATAATTTATTGCAACACTTGACCCAATACAAATCATAAGAACACATTCTGAAAATGCAATTTATATTGGTAAACAAAGAATGAAGTTGTGATGGAAAACTTCATTTATTGCACTCAAAATTGCCAACATGTACAGCACAGAATGACCGAAGCAGAATAAACAAAGATTGAACTCCGGGAAAGCATAATTATCAATAAATAAACCTGCCAATGGATCATTAATCCCGGGAAGTATTTTGTTTCATTTATTTTAGTATTTTGTTACTGTAGAGAATTTTTACAGATAATATTATTACTTAACACATCCCATGCTGGTTATGGTAACTTGACACCTGTGGAAGTGAAATAAAAACACTCCATTTAATTCACTCAATAAGCAATCAATGGTTTTTGAAATATAACCAGTAATGATGTGTCAGAAACTAAAATCATGAATTAACTTTTTTAATTACTACTAAGTAATTAGATAAATGAGTAGTAACAAATTTAAGACGTTGTTTAAGACGACTTTTCATTCACACTTATAAGTTTATACCTCACAATCAGATATTGTTTGCGTTAAGTGCAACGTTGAGGGCTTTTCAAATAATTATGCAAATTTGAAAACATTTGTATTGGACAACATGTTGCAAGATTCATACAAAAACACTTTGTTAAGAAACTGATTTATAAAACAAGACAACTTATGAAATGTCAAACAAATTTCAGTTCAACAAGTTATGACAATGAAATCTTAGCGTGTTGTATCAACGAAGCAAAGCTTTTGATGTGTTAATAAAATGTGAATGTTTTGTCAGTTCAACTACACAACGAATAGTGTTCTTAAAATAGTTCTGATCAGTTTAACTTTCCCATCTTAGTTTAATTAACTTTTCAAAACAACTTATTACCGACTCTATAACTTATCACTCCAACTAATTTTAACAATAGTAGGACTGCTTTGTTGGTCCAGTGGTCATGAGCCCTGTTATTAAAGCATGAGGACCTGGATTCGATTCCCAAGCCTGTCGGAGTGTTATTGGGTTTTTCCATCAGGAATTTCTCAGTAGCTGGCCAATCATATGAATGGCAAATAGCCATATTGCTAAACGAGAGGCTTAGCAAAGTGTGGATTTATTATTTTCACCTCTGTCTAACCCCTCGGGGATTGCAGGTGTGATGTTATGTACCTACACACTAAACTATTAGTGTAGACATTACACTATTATTAATATTTACCTGCACTGACTACCTTGTTGGTCTAGTGGCTGCAAGCGTGACTGTTGAGCATAAGGCCCTGGGTTCGATTCCCAGGTCAGGCAAAGTGTTGTTGGGTTTTTCCATTAGGAATTTCTCTGTAGCAGGCACAGAGTCCAGATTTGTGCCTGGTTGATGGCAATAAGGCTTGCCCCCTATTACATGGGACTTCAAAATAAATGTTGGCATACTATTAGGTATGCCTCTGCCTAACCTTTCAGGAACAATAGGCGTGATGTTATGTTATTTACCTGCATGACTTCTCACATTTCAGGTTCCAGGCAATTGTCTTATCATAGAAGAAATGATACCTTCTATCAAAGAAATTGAGAGCAACTCTGCACCCAGTCACTCCAAGATATTGATGACATCAATTAACCGCTACCCCAGCAAATGATAATGGAGCAAGGTCACTTAATGTGACTCAATGAACAATTTCAAAAACTAACAACTTCAAGGACTACAGCCTGGTGAACAGATGACCGTGTCGCCAGCTATGGAGCTATAAAATGGGGAACAGCATGAGAACAGCCAACCAGGGATGACTGTTACAGTGTCCTCACATCATAAACTAACATAAAAGGTGAGGAGTTTTCAAACTACTTCTTACACTTCCCCGCTGATACCTACAGTGTTACAACAAAAGACTTAATACAATAGCCCAATCAACTTACCTACATGATGCTCATGTGTATTGAGTAACATGTTTCCACATTGATTATTTTAGTTTTTATAATCCTGCCAGTTGTAAGCAACTATTTACAAAAATAATAACAAAATATTAGTACTCCTAACAGTAACTAATAAAATAAAAATAAAAAAACTCACAAGCTATTGGTATCCGTGGAGATCTCACAACAAATCAAACAAATACTGTCAGTGCCGTGGAGGTACTTGATAATGAACACAACAAATTACAAACAATCCTATCAGCAGCCGTGGAGGCCACTGATAATGAACACTACTAATGATCCTATCAGCAGCTGTGGAGGCAACTGATAAACAATACTCTCATGTTATCCTGCTGGGTCCACGGCGTACTAACGCCCAGAGCCTGGTTCCTTATATCCTGTCAAATCAAAGACTTCGTGCCTGTCACGGAGCAATGGTCCTAAACTCCTTACCCTTTAATCCTGTCAAATCAAAGACTTTGTGTCTATCACAGAGCGGTGTTCCTGATCCTATCCTTTTATCCTGTCAAATCAAAGACTTTGTGTCTATCACAGAGCATTACCTTCCCGTGAGAATGAACAAATAAAAACATGCTACTTACACTACACTTACCAAATACAAATTACAGAATATCTAAAGCAATCAATAATTTTATTTAAGACGAATCTAGTAGACAGTAGGTTACAAGGTTCTAAAGTTGACTAAAAACCTAAATCATACCAAGCTTTACAATATTATGAATATGTTGAATAGCTCAAGCGACAATGTTATTTTTAACAAATAGCATTTAGCATCAAAATAAAAACTCGAATACAAGTTGCAAAACTGCTTGCAAACTAACTGATACTAAACACAACAATTCAACGAATATTGTTGGACAATTGAAGCAACAATATTCTATTCAGCTAATAGCTGATTAAACAATATCAATGACCTTAATACAATTAATGTTATTTGATAATTCAGGCTACAACATTTTATTCAGCTAACAGCTCATACCAGCTTCAATCTAAGCACTACTAAAAATTTAAACAAAAATTTCAAGCAGATTAACTCTGTGACTGTGTGTATGTGTCTAGGTGAGACATAAACACATTTAATTTTGAATACAAGGAAAACTGAGTAGATGTCAGATCTATTACAAGCTTTCTATGTTGACTGAAACTTTCTTTTACCAAATCCTACAATTCAATGAACATTGTAGGATAATAATAAAAGTAACAATAATCTGCCGCCAAAATTTATTTCCACTATTTCAGATAACAACCACGAAACTCCACATAGTGACGACATCGGCAGGTGCAGAGCGCGCACCGCCGATCAGAATGGCCGTGTCGCCGCGAGGACACCTATAAGCTAAGCTTATTACATAATGTTATTGATTGTAACTAGTTGAATTATAATTTCTTATTCCATAAACGATAATACTGCCATCTGTGAGATACTCTGGCAACTATTATAACACCTGTGGTGCCATTGACTAATTTCGTTGGAGTATCAAGCTCAACAGCGCCATCTGTTGGCTTGTCTTAATCAGTATCACTTGAAAAACAATTATCAAACTAAACTCAATGTTCTAGCTAAAACTATCGTTATCTATCTATCTAAATATATAAAAGAAGAAACTGACTGACTGACTGACTGACTGACTGACTGACTGACTGACTCATCTATCAACGCACAGCCCAAACCGCTGGGTCTACAGATTCCAAATTTGGCAAGTAGGTTCCTTATGTGGTCTAGGGGTGCACTAAGAAAGGATTTTTCAAAATTCACCCCCTAAGGGGGTTAAACGGGGCTCCAAAGTTTGTATGGGGAAACAAGATTAGTTAGGCTATTTTATTCGGAACTTCACAGGAGTGCTCCTATTGATAAATGAGTAGTAATGGGTTTCAGGGTTTTTCAGAATTCAACCCCTAAGAGGGGGAAATGGGGTGGCAAAGTATAAAAATCAATGAACAGCCCAAACCGCTGAGTCTAGAGATTCCAAATTTGGCACATTGGTTCCATAAGTGGTCTAGGGGTGCACTAAGAAAGGATTTTTCAAAATTCATCCCCTAAGGGGGTTAAACGGGGCTCCAAAGTTTGTATGGGGAAACAAGATTAGTTAGGCTATTTTATTCGAAACTACACAGGCAGGAGTGCTCCTATTGATAAATGAGTAGTAACGGGTTTCAGGGTTTTTCAGAATTCAACCCCTAAGAGGGGGAAATGGGGTGGCAAAGTATAAAAATCAATGAACAGCCCAAACCGCTGAGTCTAGAGATTCCAAATTTGGCACATTGGTTCCTTATGTGGTCTAGGGGTGCACTAAGAATGGATTTTTCAAAACTCACCCTCTAAGGGGGTGAAACGGGGCTCTAAAGTTTGAATGGGGAAACAAGATTAGTTAGACTATTTTATTCGAAACTTCACAAGAGTACTCCTATTGATAAATGAGTAGAAACAAGTTTCAGGTTTTTCAGAATTCAGCCCCTAAGAGGGGGAAATGGGGTGACAAAGTCTAAAAATCAATGCACAGCCCAAATCGCTGAGTCTAGAGATTCCAAATTTGGCACATAGGTTCTTTAGGAGGTTTAGGGGTGCATTAAGAAAAGATTTTTCAAAATTTACACCCTAAGGGGTTGAAACGGGGGTTCAAAGATTACATGGGAAAATAAGATTGGTTAGACTATTCGAAACTTAACAGGAGTACTACTATCGCTAAATGAGTTAACATTTGTGTTTCAGGTTTTTTCAGAATTCAACCCCTAAAGGGGGAAATGGGGTAACAAAGCCTGAAATTCAACATAGGTATTGTTTGTATGGTGAATTGGGTCAGGTGTATTACAAAAACATCGATTTTAAGATTTAATGTGGCGGACCTGAAATACCAGCATTCCCTTTTGGGGTCTTGGGGTGCAATTGGGTTGAAATGTCTAAAAATCAATATGGGTGTCGAAACCGAGATTGTCAGGGGTGCTGATGTCGAAAATGGCATTTATTTTGAGATCCAGAAGATCGCGGATTCAACTTCTATTCTGGGTTATTGTTGATTTTTGTGATGATTGTGATAACGATGATGACGATTGTGATAATGATGATAATGATTGTGATGATGATGATTTTGATTGTGATTAAGATGATATTGATTGTTATTACAATGATTGTGATAATGATGATGATGATCAAAATCATCATCATCACAATGATGATGATTTTGATAACGATGATAATGATTGTGATTACAACGATAATAAGTGTGATAACAATGATAGTGATTAGGATTGTGACAGTGATGGTGATTGTGACGGTGATTGTGACGGTGATTGTGATTGTGAAAGCAATGGTTATGATAACGAGGATGGCGATTGTGATGATGATGATTGTGATTAAGATGATAATGATTGTAATGACGATAATAATGATTGTGATAAAGATTATGGTGATTGTGATAGTGATTTTGATGGTGATTGTGATGGTGATGGTGATTGTGATAGT
This sequence comes from Xestia xanthographa, assembly GCA_905147715.2. Lineage (NCBI taxonomy): Eukaryota > Metazoa > Arthropoda > Insecta > Lepidoptera > Noctuidae > Xestia > Xestia xanthographa. Next base: position 2,839,591 of record LR990661.1, on the reverse strand, counting down.
GATTGTGATTGTGACGGTGATTATGATGGTGATAGCTGTGGTGATGGTGATTGTGATTGAGACAGTGACGGTGATTGTGATAATGATGAAGATGATTGTGATTACGATGAAAATGATTGTGATAACGAGGATAATGATTGTGATAGTAATTGTGATGGTGATTGTGATGGTGTTGTAATGGTGATGGTGATTGTGATCGTGATTGTAATAATGTTTGTGGTTGTGATGGTGATTGTGATCATGATGATTGTGATTAAGATAATAATGATTGTGATTATGATGATAATGATTGTGATTGTGTTTGTGATGGTGATTGTGATTGTGATGGCGATTGTGATGGTGATTGTGATGGTGATTGTGATAGTGATTGTGATAGTGTAATGATTGTGATTACGATGATAATGATTGTGAAATCGATGACGGTTGTTGTGATAGTGATTTTGATGGTAATGGTGATAGCGATGTGATTGTGATTGTGACAGTGATGGTGATTGTGATAATGATGAAGATGATTGTAATTACGATGAAAATGATAGTGATAACGACGATAGTGATTGTGATAGTGATTGTGATGGTGATTGTGGTGGTGATTGTGATGGTGATAATGATAATGATTGTGGTTGTGATATTGATGGCGATTGTGATTAAGATGATAATGATTGTGATTACGATGATAATGATTGCGATTACGATGATAATGATTGTGATTACGATGATAATGTTTGTGATTACGATGATAATGATTGTGATTGTGTATTGTGATTACGATGATAATGATTGTGATTACGATGATAATGATTGTGATTGTGTTTGTGATGGTGATTGTGATTGTGATGGCGATTGTGATGGTGATTGTGATGGTGATTGTGATAGTGATTGTGATGGTGATTGTGTTGGTGATTGTGATAGTGACGGTGATGGTGATGGTGATAGCAATGTATTTGTGATAGTGATTGTGACAGTGATGGTGATTGTGATAATGATGAAGATGATTGTGATTACGATGAAAATGATTGTGATAACGAGGAAAGTGATTGAGATAGTGATTGTGATGGTGATAGTGATGGTGATTGTGATGGTGATTGTAATGGTGATGGTGATTGTGATTGTGATGGTGATTGTAATGGTGATGGTGATTGTGATGGTGATGGCGATTGTGATCATGGTGATTGTGATTAAGATGAAAATGATTGTGATTATGATGAAAATGATTGTGAATGTGTTTGTGATACTGATTGTGATTGTGATGGCGATTGTGATGGTGATTGTGATGGTGATTGTGATGGTGATTGTGATGGTAATTGTGATGGTGATTGTGATGGTGATTGTGATTGTGATTGTGATAGTGATGGTGATTGTGTAATGATTGTGAAATGATTGTGATTACGATATTATGGTGTGAACACGATGATGGTTATTGTGATAGTGATTTTGATGGTAATTGTGATGGTGATAGTGATTGTGATAGTGACGATGATTGTAATGGTGATAGCGATGGTGATGGGGATTGTGATGGTGATTGTGATAGTGATTGTGACGGTGATAGTGATGGTGATTGTGATGGTGATTGTAATGGTGATGGTGATTGTGATGGCGATTGTGATGGTGATGGTGAATGTGATGGTGATGGTGATTGTGATAATGATGGTGGTTGCGATAGTGATGGTGATTGTGATAGTAATAATAAATTGTGATGATTATGAAATTTGGAACATAGATATTTTATAACCTGGATTTAAATGTAGGACACTATTTATCCCTTTAGTATAATTCAGTGGGTCGGGGGGTGGGACAGTTACCGAACTTCACGCGGGCGAAGCCGCGGGCAACAGCTAGTAAATATATAAAAGAAGAAACTGACTGACTGACTGACTGATTGACTGACTGACTGACTGACTGATTGACTGACTGACTGACTGACTCATCTATCAACGCACAGCCCAAACCGCTGGGTCTACAGATTCCAAATTTGGCAAGTAGGTTCCTTATGTGGTCTAGGGGTGCACTAAGAAAGGATTTTTCAAAATTCATCCCCTAAAGGGGTTAAATGGGGCTCCAAAGTTTGTATGGAGAAACAAGATTAGTTAGACTATTTTATTCGAAACTTCACAGGAGTGTTCCTATTGATAAATGAGTCGAAACGGGTTTTAGGTTTTTTCAGAATTCAACCCCTAAGAGGGGGAAATGGGGTAGCAAAGTATAAAAATCAATGCACAGCCCAAACCGCTGAGTCTAGAGATTCCAAATTTGGCAAGTAGGTTCCTTATGTAGTCTAGGGGTGCACTAAGAAAGGATTTTTCAAAATTCAACCCCTAAGGGGGTTAAACGGGGATCCAAAGTTTGTATGGGTAAAACAAGATTAGTTAGACTATTTTATTCGAAACTTCACAGGAGTGCTCCTATTGATAAATGAGTAGAAACGGGTTTCAGGTTTTTTCAGAATTCAACCCCTAAGAGGGGGAAATGGGGTGGCAAAGTATAAAAATCAATGCATAGCCCAAACCGCTGAGTCTAGAGATTCCAAATTTGGCACAAAGGTTATTTATGAGGTTTAGGGGTGCATTAAGAACGGAATTTTCAAAATTAACCCCCTTAGGGGTTGGAACAGGAGTCCAAAGATTACGTGGGGAAATAAGATTAGGATTAAGTTAGACTACTTTATTCGAAACTTAACAGGAGTACTCCTATCGATAAATGAGTTAACGTTTGTGTTTCAGTTTTTTTTCAGAATTCAACCCCTAAAGGGGGAAATGGGGTAACAAAGCCTGAAATTCAGGATAAGTATTGTTTTTATGGTGAATTGGGTCGGGTGTATTACAAAAACAACGATTTTAAGATTTAATGAGGCAGACCTGAAATACTACCATTCCCTGAGGGTGCGATGGGGTTGAAATGTCTATAAATCAATATGGGTGTCGATACCGAGATTATCAGGGGTGCTGATTACGAAAATGGCATTTATTTTGAGATCCAGATGATAATGATTGTGATTACGATGATGATGATTGTGATAATGATGACGATGATTGTGATGATTGTGATAATGATGACGATGATTGTGATGATGATGATTTTGATTACGATGATAATGATTGTGATTACGATGATGGTGATTGTGATGGTGATGATGATTGTGATAGTTATTCTGAGAGTGGTGGTGATTGTGATGGTGATAGCGATGGTGATTGTGATGGTGATTGTGATGGTAATTGTGATGGTGATTGTGATGGTGATGGTGATTGTCATGGTGTCGGTGATTGTGATGGTGATAGCGATGGTTGTGATAACGAGGACGGAGATTGTGATGATGATGATTGTGATTAAGATGATAATGATTGTGATTACGATGATAATGATTGTGATAACGATGATGGTGATTGTGATAGTGATTTTGATGGTGATTGTAATGATGACGATGATTGTGATGATTGTGATAATGATGACGATGATTGTGATGATGATGATTTTGATTACGATGATAATGATTGTGATTACGATGATGGTGATTGTGATGGTGATGATGATTGTGATAGTTATTCTGAGAGTGGTGGTGATTGTGATGGTGATAGCGATGGTGATTGTGATGGTGATTGTGATGGTAATTGTGATGGTGATTGTGATGGTGATGGTGATTGTCATGGTGTCGGTGATTGTGATGGTGATAGCGATGGTTGTGATAACGAGGACGGAGATTGTGATGATGATGATTGTGATTAAGATGATAATGATTGTGATTACGATGATAATGATTGTGATAACGATGATGGTGATTGTGATAGTGATTTTGATGGTGATTGTGATGATGATTGTGAAAGTGGCAGTGATTGTGATGGTGATAGCGATTGTGATTGTGACAGTGATGGTGATTGTAATAATGATGTAGATTATTGTGATTACTATGATACTGATTGTGATAACGAGGGTAGTGATTGTGATGGTGATGGTGATTGTGATGGTGATGGTGATTGTGATGGTGATGGTGATGGTGATTGTGATGGTGATGGTGATTGTGATGGTAATGGTGATTGTGATTTTGATTGTGGTTGAGATAGTGATGGCGATTGTGATCATGATGATTGTGATTAAGATGATAGTGATTGTGATTACGATGATAATGATTGTGATTACGATTATAATGATTGTGATGACGAGGATGGAGTTTGTGATGATAATGATTGTGAATACGATGATAATGGTTGTGATTACGATGATAGTGATTGTGATAACGATGATGGTGATTGTATACTGATTTTGATGGTGATTGTGATGGTGATGATGATTGTGATAGTTATTCTGAGAGTGGTGGTGATTGTGATGGTGATTGTGTTGGTGATTGTGATGGTGATTGTGATGGTGATTGTGATTGTAATGGTGATTGTGATGGTGATTGTGATGGTGATTGTGATGGTGATTGTGATGGTGATTGAGATAGTGATGGTGAGTGTCATAATGACTGTGATTACGATGATAATTATTGTGATAACGATGATGGTGATTGTGATAGTTATTTTGATGGTGATTGTGGTGGTGATGGTGATTGTGATAGTGATTGTGATAGCGATAGTGATGGGGATTGTGATGGTGATTGTGATTGTGATAGTGATAGTGATGGTTATGGTGATTGTGATGGTGATTGTGATGGTGATTGTGATGGTGTTTGTGATGGTGATTGAGATAGTGATGGTGATGGTGATTGTGATGGTAATGGTGATTGTGATTTTGATTGTGGTTGAGATAGTGATGGCGATTGTGATCATGATGATTGTGATTAAGATGATAGTGATTGTGATTACGATGATAATGATTGTGATTACGATTATGATCATGATGATTGTGATTAAGATGATAGTGATTGTGATTACGATGATAATGATTGTGATTACGATTATAATGATTGTGATGACGAGGATGGAGATTGTGATGATAATGATTGTGAATACGATGATAATGGTTGTGATTACGATGATAGTGATTGTGATAACGATGATGGTGATTGTGATACTGATTTTGATGGTGATTGTGATGGTGATGATGATTGTGATAGTTATTCTGAGAGTGGTGGTGATTGTGATGGTGATAGTGATGGTGACGGTGATTGTGATGGTAATTGTGATGGTGAGTGTGATAATGACTGTGATTACGATGATAATTATTGTGATAACGATGATTGTGATTGTGATAGTTATTTTGATGGTGATTGTGATGGTGATGGTGATTGTGATAGTGATTTTGATAGCGACAGTGATGGGGATTGTGATTGTGATAGTGATTGTGATTGTTATGGTGATTGTGATGGTGATTGTGATGGTGATTGTGATGGTGATTGTGTTGGTGATTGTGATGGTGATTGTGATGGTGATTGTGATTGTAATGGTGATTGTGATGGTGATTGTGATGGTGATTGTGATGGTGATTGTGATGGTGATTGTGATGGTGATTGTGATGGTGATTGAGATAGTGATGGTGATTGTGATAATGATGGCGGTTGTGATAGTGATGGTGATTGTGATAATAATAATTGTGATGATTATGAAATGTGGCACATAGATAGTTTATAACCTGGATTAACATGGAGGACACTATTATCCCTTTAGTATGATCCCGTGGGACAGTTACCGAACTTCACGCGGGCGAAGCCGCGGGCAACAGCTAGTAATTAACATAAGAATATTTGTTTAACAACTTTAGGGTTTCATTCATATTAGCAATTAATAGTTAATCACTTGACATTATGATTCGGCGTCACCTGTCAGGGAAAATGGCGCCGAATGTGATTTTACCGTCAATACCTGAATGTTTAAATTTAGTACGAGAACTAAGTAAGTCTCAATAATAGATCCCAACTTTAAAATAATAAGACTATTTTACACAGTGATTTACTAGTAAAAAGCTTTTGTTTAACATAACTGTTTATATCACCGGAAATGTTCCATGATAGCACAGATTAAAGACTAAAAAGTAATGAGACAACTAGTTTATTATTAATGATTGAAAACGTGTTCAAATTGGTGAATTCTGTCATTATTTAATAGTAACACAATTATTGTAAAGTGTTTCATTATTATTTGTGAGGCTGATTGAATTTACTATTGTAATAAGTTGCTGAACCGATATTGTGGTACTTCCGCCCACTCAGAATGGACGCGTGAGCGACAAGCATTCACGTTATCCTAAGATTAGCAAAACAATTGAAATGCTAAGTAATTATAAGTGTTTACTGTTTAGTGAAGTGAATGATTATTGTGAAAATGAGAGTGTACCTAAATGGTTTAATAGAAATAAACGTTTGGAGTTCGAGTCAAGTGCTGTGTGTGATTTCAACTACCCAGTACCCACCTACCTATCTACCAACAATGAAGAATCGTATCGCAAGTCGATGTGATACATGACTGAAAGACAATATGGTGGCGGATGGCGCCAATATTGGGACAGTGTTCCTCTAGGCTTTCCCTGCCGTGATATATATAATATAATAATATTATAAAGAGGAAACCTTTGTATTTTTGTATGTTTGTATTGAATAGGCTCAAAAACTACTGGACCGATTTCAAAATTTCTTTTACCATTACTTAGAGGGATTCTTCCGAATCCGTATAGGCTATATTTTATCACCGTACTCCCACGGGAACGGGAACTACGCGGGTGAAACCGCGTGACGTCCGCTAGTCTATAATAGAGACATAGGAATGATTTCTATAGCTACGGGAAAGTAGCTATAGTTTCCACCAGATAAGTAAGAAGTAAAGGTCATTGCTCTTTCCTTAATTTCTCTGCGTAGGTACCCCGACAATACATTATGAATCCTTTTTATTGCTATAAAAAGTCAAGGATCACGACAAAGGTCGTTTCGGGACAAGTTTATGTCATAATTTCTGTTTTCGGAATTTTGAATTTAAATAAATGTATGCGGGTTAATGCCGTTTAATTGTTACTTATCTGGCGCAGACTATTAGTGATGTAGATATTCTACGAATCTCGATCGTCGTGCTACTTGTAGTGCTCATTTCTGGACACGCGGCGCGTCAGGCGGTGCGTCCGGCGGTGCGTCGGGCGGCGCGTCCGGCGGTGCGTCGGGCGGCGCGTTGCGCGTTTTTCCGTTTACGGAGAGGCGGCGTGGGCAGCGGCGGTGTTATCTGTCATATGTTTGTATTTGCGCGCGCACTGCCGAGTTGACCGCGGCGGCACAGTTTTACAATCCATACAGTTGCGCAACGAATGTACTTCCGTGGAGCAACGGCGGGGATCTTGCGGGGGGTTGGGCGACGCGGCACGCAGTCTACGATCTCGCGCAGTTCATAGACTTGGACGTTTAGGGCTGACGCGTCTGTGTTAATCGTTGTTAATACTATTAATAATCGTTATATAACTTGAATATAATGGTGTACACTTGTTGCGTATACGGGTACGGGTGTGCCTCGACGAGCACCAACAAGGATAAAAATATAAAATTTCATAGATTTCCCCGTGAAGTTTATCTTCCTATAAATTCGAATTAGCTACCTAACCAAATAACCATCTAGTACCTACTATTACTATTTTCGTTTAAATTAGTAATACCTACCCGTCATATATCTAGTACTAAAACGCCAAGTAGGTACGTAAAGACAGACCTTATGCCTTAGCCCTCCTATACCTACACCTATAGCTCTGCCGGCCAACTCTACTGCGCTAATTGTGAACGTAGGTATATCAAAAGAATTGTTACGCGTTTCATACATGTTGGATAATTACGAGAGCAATTTGAAAATGTGTTTTTTTGTTTGTTGAGATATCTTGACGATTTTGGTACCAAATAAAAGGTCTAGGTCTAAAACCATTTTATCCTTTTGAATCATGTAAATCGGTCCACGCGTTTAGGAGATAATAATGAGTATATATAGTAGGTATAGTAAAAATATAAAAAACCTTAAAGTACTTAAAGTACAACTATATTAAAGTAATATAGGTACCATAAACTTGGGTCCAATCCACGTCTTTTTTGTTTTGTCAATATTTAGTTTTAAATAGTGTTTAAAATAGTATCTAAGTATGTCTTGTAAATTAATATTGAATTAATAATGTAAATAAATGATTACACAATCACATTTCTTTTATTATTATTTTTTGACAACCCTTACACGCTTGCGACTTAGAGCCTAAAGCGCAGGCCACACCGCCAGCTAGCGGGCGGGCGGGCGAAGCGAATGAGGCCCTTTTCATACTTCGTTCGGCTTTTTCGGTAGCTCGCGGTGTGAACCCCGAAGTATGTAAAGAGGTGCAACGATGTTCGCCCGCCTAGGCCGCCCGCCCGCTAGCTGGCGGTGTGGCCTGCGCTTAAGTACCTACACGCGTGGCGGCATCGTTCATCATCAAAGGCGTTTCCCAACTGTATGGATTGTAAAACTGTGGCGGCGGTGCACGCGGCGGGCAACGCTGCATTTCAGCAAACGCGCGTAAATCGCTTCTCCGTAAACGCTTTCATACATTGCCATATGTTTGAATATTAAGCGGGCCGCGCCGCACGATGCGCCTCCCGACGCGCTGCGTCTCCGTAAATGAGCCCGTGTTGGTGATAATGGGAATTAGGCATTCAGTTTAGGTATCAGTAAGTGTTGGTGAAAATAGGAATTATAGGTAGGCATTCAGTTAAGTGACATCAGGTGTTGATGGAGAGGGGCATCAGGCATCACGTTAGGTGTCACTTAGTGTTATAACGGGTATTAGGCATTGTACACAGTGAGATCAACAGCCTACCAACAGCATTAAAAGATCTAATTAAGAGACAACCAGAAGTGGATAGTAAAATTAATATTGTTTAGAACAAAATAATTAAACTACCGCAGTTTTTTCTTTGCAAACAATATTTTTTGTTTGCATTGGCATTCATTCGCCACACTGCGCGTCATGCGGGTGTCTACTGAGTTTAGAAGCCCTATTTGACTCGGTTGGGGTATGATTTTGGAAAACCTGTGTTACACGTGACTCATAATTTTAACTGAAGAGTGTGTACACCAATTTTCGAGTTGGTCGACTCAGAGAATACTTATAAAGTTTCACAGAAAATTCAAATGCCCGTTTCACCCTCTTAGGGGTGAAATTTAGAAAAATCCTTTCTTAGTGGATACCTACTCTTCACAAAGAATTCACTCTCCAAATTTCACGTCTCTAGGACCAGCGGTTTGAGCTGTGTGTTGATATTCAGTCTCAATCAGTCAGTTAAGTTAGAACTGATCAAGACGTGATGTGACTATAACATCCGCCGTTTCTGTGTTTGGTCTAGAACTCTGGACTATAGTGGTTGCAATCGCGAGTCGCGACTGCTGAGCATGAGGTTCTGGGTTCGATTCCTGGGTCGGGCAAATTTTTATTATGTCTTTCCATCAGGAATTTCTCAGTAGTAGCCGCGGAGTCTGGATTTGTGCCCAATTTATGGGAATAGGCTCGCTCATTATTATTTTTTCTTTCCTTTCCTTTATTCGACTGAGAATATACGCCTACAATGCCTTCAGAACGAATACAGCTTGTTTTAAGCTGTCTAATCTGATCCAAGCTCATTACTGTACCTCTATTAACGGAAAAGTTTGGCGAATGATAAATAATACCAAATTTTGAAATAACTTTTTCTATTTCATTATAAAAATTACAAACATAGTGACTTTGGTCTAACGAAAACGCAATTTTCAAAATAACATAAATCTATGGCTCTTACAGAAAACATTTGCGTATTAAATAGTAAGTAAATAGGTACCTACTCATTTGTACTAGAAAAAGTAGGTGATTAGTATCTATGCTTAGCTAATAAGATAATTATAATTGCAACAAACAAACACTAAAAACTAAAATCAGTATCTGAGAAAGTCTTATAAACTACAACTTAATTCAAACACTGTTTTTATAACTAAACTTAAAACAACAACAAGCAACAGCGTCGAAATATCGGGAGCTCGAAATCAATACTAATCGCGAAAGATAAAAAGTGACTAAGTTTACAATAACACTTTAACACAAATTTTACCACATTGTTTTCTTACATATTATTATACACATACATAAACTCACGTCTGTTTTCCATGGGGATAGGCAGAAACCACAGACCGCCACCTGTAACGATCCCTTACATACACCTTATGCCTCACGCACGTTCATACATCAGGTCATACAACACGTACGCCGGTTGCGATGATTATTCTGAAGAAACTCACTGAAAAGGTCATTGTATGTTGTTCTAAGTTGTCCCGTCCTATACCCACTCATACACCTTCTAATCTTCTGTTAGTCGCCTTCCACTCATCCTCTTCATATAAGAAAACCATCTAAGCACACTATTTTCAATTGTGACGGAAAGGGTGTCCGTGGGGGTAAATAAAAGAAAACCACGGACCCAGGTCAACATACAAAATATATTATTAAACTAAACGAGTGTGGGTAGGTTTATGGTCACGAGTTTCTCCAAGCCCGCCCGGGGGTATGCACGGTACTCTCCTGGCTCAGCCCTGCGTGACGATGACCGTAGCGGTGTGCCACGCTGCAGACGCCAGGTAGGGTGACGGACGGCAGATGATCGCGCCGACCCGTAGAATTTCGACGCGGCCACGCAGGTAAAAGGTACCCGCTGCGAAGCCCGCGGCAAATTGGATGCCGGTAAAACGGTTGTCAGCCGAAATCTTGATTGTCAGCCGGAATCTTGAACGTCAGCCGTAATCTGGAACGTCAGCCGTAATCTGGAACGTCAGTCGTAATCTTGAACGTCAGCCGTAATCTTGAACGTCAGCCGTAATCTTGAACCCCAGTATGGGGTTTACGCAGACACAAAACGGAAAGAGTTAGGTTAATAACAAAAATTAAAGCTGCCTGCTTTAAGCCCGAATATTCTAGATCACGAATACTTCTAGAAATTTAATTTAAAAAAAACGCGTCTAGTCACTGGGAGCAGAATATTTCCAAAAAGGGCTCGTCATCGCGAGTCCGTGACATTTATACTGGCGTGTTTACGCATAGACAAGTCTTCACTCATTCGATCAGATACACGTAACGCGCGCACAGCACTGGTAAAAACAGCTAATTTTAGTCGTTTAGTAACTGGACGGCCCAATGAGTATGTATACTCTGTGGCGTTTGTTTTGACATTTAAATTAATTAAAGTGTTGAATAGGTTATGTTTACAAAGTAACGGTAGAAACTATTCTGAGTTTCTACAACGTTACACAATGTTTGTCACTACATCTTTTCTCGTATCTTTTTCTACTCTCATACCTCGTTTACCACATCCAACATTCAATTACCACGTCGGCGCCGGCGGCGGCGGCGGCGGCGCGAAGACAAAACCACCACTCCAGTCTTCTACACAACCAGTTGAGCCTTCTTTAGTTTTTTCTTGTGCCATCTTTTTCATGTTGACTTTCAGTTCCTCTTTAGAAATGAACTCTTTGATTTCATGATTACTTTCAAAAATCACTCTTTTCTCTCCCTTAATGCGATCAAAACGACTCACAAACTTATCACTCACCTTAACAAAATCTTTGACACTCACTCCCTTAATAACGCTCTCATAACCAACAAACACTCTTTCGATTGCGCTATGAACATTCTCTGGGAAAATAGTTACGAAATCGTCTTTAAATTTCTTCTTCTTCAAAACATATTCTTTAAATTCGTCCAACGTTGGGAACTCCTCGTTCTCCTTAACACAGTGCAGATACAAATTGTACAGAGACAAAATGTTACTAAATTCCAACTGAGTGATTGGTTCATATTTCAGCACAAAAACCCCATCTATGTTATCGACGACAACTTGTTTCGAAATTTTGTAAAATTCGCTATAGAAAGATACATCTTTGTCGATCATGAAAAAGGGTCGGAAAGTTTTATCGCAGATATGAACCACTGCGTCGCCATTATGATGCAGGAAGTGAACGTACTCCTCCAGATTTACTTCCTCCGTGACCACATCGTTTCTCAGCATTTCTTTGTGCTTCATCTTCAAATAATTCAGCTTTTTTACATTTGCCGGATATTTAATTTCAGCAATTAGAAAACCGTTCACCTTTTTGAAAATTTTCTCCAACAAACACAAAACTTTTTGCTTCCTCGTTGGAATTCTTTTCAAGATCATCACATGCTTCATTAGATCATTTCGCTTATTGATGGTTTCCAAGTCTAACTCGTAGTTCAAATTGATCAGGATTTCGATCATGGCGTGTGCGACGCCGTAGAACATTCTCAAACGTTCGTGTGCAAAACGTTCAGGATCGTCTTTGAAGATTAACGTGGACAGTTCCACGCAGTACCACAGTGCACTCGGTAACGAAGCATTCACTTGAGGGTCTAATGGCAAAGATGACAGTCCTATTTTACACTTCGTAGTACTAATACGCCTCAACGCGTACTTTTGGAACTGTGCAACTACGTTTTCGTCCATCCACTGTTTCTTTCCACTAATTTTCCATAACACGAAGTAAAACAAGCCGATGTTGTATTTTACTTTTTTGAAGTCGAAGTATGTGGCGGACAAAATATAGTCGTTGTATGCATCGAAGTCATCAGTATCCACTAGCACCAGGCCGCCATGGAATGGTCGCCGGGTGCGACGCTCTTCTTTTGTTTCTTGCTGTATTAACTGTTTGTAGACAGTTAACGTATAGAAGTATCCCAAAGACTCATTGACATCAGGATCGTCCAACAGAAACAAAGGACATTCCATCATAGAATTAAATTTTGAGAAAGACGCCTTGCTGTCCGAGTTTTGGAAAATAAGTTTTTCCAGCAGATTTAGATGTGTGCATAAGATCACAGGGATCCCTTTCTCTTCACACAAAATGATGTCAGGAAACTCGATTTCTTGCTCAGCTGAAAAAATTATATCGTCGATCGGCTCATCGGGAACTTCATTACTGAACGTATTCTCGAACTTTAAAGCGTCGAAGCTGTAAGACTTCTTCTCACTGATAATGTAGTTAATTAAAGTAGTAATCGACCTCTCAATATCTACTTTCAAGTTGTATGATCGATTACTGAAACTTTGGTACCAGTGTGTGTTCTTGAATTCACGTAAAAATGTATCTTTATCCTTGGTGTCTGGGAAGTTCTCTAAGGATACTTCGTTTAATCGATACTTCAAATGTTTCAGCTTATCGACTTCAGCGAGAGATCTTGCGTCGTTTTTCGGTGCAGTGAGGAACTTGAATTTGATGTAAGACTTAAGACTCTCTTTTTCGGTTGCAAAGTTATCGGGAGTTATACTATCGTAGTCATACTCATTAGAAATATCAGTTTCATCGAACAGTTCATTGTTGCGGTAAATTGAACATCGGCTTTTGATAAATGACGCAGTGACCGATAAGTCGATACAGCTCAGGTTTTGACTTATAGCATGGAACACGACCTTTTCATATTTTATATTTTCATTAAGTACCAAACATCTGTCGAAGCTGTGACTGTAGATCTGGCCATCGGTAATTATGTACATCAATTTGATTTTGCCGTTGCAATCAATGTTGTACATTATCCACTCAATAATTCTTTCTGGCGACGTATAACCTCTGCCATCTCGATTCTTGTACGCCCGACGAATTTCCTGTTCATTGACCTTCTGGCACTGGTCGTCCCAATGTAAATAAACGATTTCAGATTTTTCATCTGGCAAAGCACTTTGAATTTCTTTTACGTCACTGTTAAACTGTTCAAGAGTAGTTAGTCCATTTATGTGATAATACCCGTTTCCTGCGGTGGAACTAGAGTAATCTTTCGCGTAAATGTAGTAGTTAACCATTTTGAACTGTGATTATGTACACTTTCGCAAACTTATAGAGTGAACTACGGAACACTCTATTCTCTGGCGAGGGGAGTGCGCACACTCGTCAGCCAAGTACCTACTGAAGAATATTTCGTTAACACCGGCTTTTAAACGGTGAGCACATGGGAATTCTGGACGCGATAAGCTACTTGATTGTTGACATTTTAGCCTGAGTTTGTTACGTCATATTTCACAATTTTGTTGTTGTGCAATTCGATGTAACATCCATTGGTTTTATTTAAGATCAGCATAAATCAGCCACTTGCAATACATGTTTATTTAGGATTAGGCATGTCACGCAGGTCACGCTGTCCTTGACAGCGCGGCCTTAAAATAGAACAAAACCAGACAATATTAGCGTATATTTTAGCTGTAAGTAGAACTGTGATTTATATGTGAATTTCTGTGATTATTAATAAACATTGTTTGATTTTTCTGCTATCTGTACGGAAATAAAAAATATGGCGGATTTTCCTTCATGAAAATAGAGTTGTGGCGAGTTTACACATACTTTTTTCGTGGCGAATTAACTTTGTGACGAATGTACAATAACCCTTCTAAAGGTGTTTGTCAAAACTAAAATTTTTGCAAAGTTTCCTAGACTGATTCCACTAGATTAGCATGAAAATATACAGAACACAGCTTTTCACAGCTTCGTGTCCTGTAGGATGAGCGTTGTTCCACATTATGTATGTAACTATTATAGTATTATGCTATACTTACACTTCATATTCATTATTCATAATACTACATAGCATCCTTTTTATTTGTTTATATATCTACACTCAGCAAATCGATCTAAATATTACTAAATTAAATAATTAATATTACTAATTTACTTATAAATAGCTGAAATAAAATATAATTTTCATGTTGTGACACTTACGTCAAACGCCAAATTGTCAAACTGTCAGTTACTTTTTATTTCTTTCTGGTTTAGTTAGTCTACGATATTTACTTTTTGGTTTGTTAAATTTTTATTATTTTTATCAATATGTGTTTAGCCATTATATTTTGTAGATTATTACGATTGTTTACTAAATAACTTAATATATGCCCTGGCCGACTACACTTGTCAGATGAGATGATGGCCACACTAAGAAAACTAATATTTGAAAAAGGAAGACTACCTACTTTGGAGAAACGAGCTGACGGACAGCTGAAAGGTAGACTCTTGGATCTGATTTGATGAGCATCAGATAACAGCTTGGTTTTCGCTGTCAGATACTTAAATTACCCAGGGGATCCAGCTAAAGATCCTCCTGGGACTTTTACTCTCGATCTTCGGAAGCTAACTACGTGCCTTACTATCTACTGGTCTCGCAAAGCTATCCTACGTCTGGCCCTGAGTTCTACACTGCCTTACTACAGAGCTGTCCTGGTGGACTCTGAGATCTGCACTGCCGCCACTTCTACTACTTCAGAGCTGAACTTCGAAGTTGCTCTGGTATCGACCTGCTACCCAGACGCTTGTTCCCGTTCCTACAGTGCTGAGCTGATTCCAATCCATCTAAGTGTGTGAAATATAGAACTTTAGAGAGTGCGTGCTAGGTAGGTTTTTTATAACTAGCTGTATTTTTTCTTTCCCAAATTAAAATTTAATTGAACAAGTCTGCTTATCCTTTTATTTTAATAGAATCAAGTAGATTTGTTACACTATTCAAATTCAAATATGTTTATTTATGACTTATTATAGTTTTAAGGAATGTGGATGGGTTTATTGGTAGAGGAAGACCAAAGAAACGATGGATGGACTGTGTAAAGAATGAAATGACAAGAATATAAATAAAAACAAAAGGCCTGACTGACTGAACCCAGCCCAAACCCTTGGACCTAGAAAGCTGAAATTTTGCACAGAGGTTTCTTTTATAATGTAGACAAGGAATAAGGAAGGATTTTTAGAAATTCAATCCCTAAGGGAGTTAAATAGGGGATGGAAGTTTGTATGAAAGTCCGTCAGTTTTAAAGTTAGGATCTTCAAATGTTGTGTTTAGGCTGACAATTAAAAATTAATTGAAACGTGTCTCAGCGTTTTTCACAATTCCACCCCCGAAGGGTTAAAAAGGGGGATGAAGTTGTTTATGGAAAATCGACAGTTTTAAAGTTAGGATCTTCATATTTTGTGTTTAGGCTGATGATTAAAAATTAATTGATACGTGTCTCAGCGTTTTTCATAATTCTACCCCGAAAGGGTTAAAAAGCAATGACGTATTATATATAGACACGTCATGAACCAACATCGCGGCGCTTAAAAACGGCGAAAATACTAGAACTACTTATAAGCGTGAAGAAAGAGAAAGAAAATATGACACCGAACGGCGGGATGCCTGTTGCGAGAGGGAGATAAATATACATCTTCAGTCACGTCACAGGATTTATTAAATTATAAACAAACGTAGCGTCGCGCGACAGGTTGGTGCGTAACTAAGCGCGATGTGGCCAATTGGCTTCATTTCATGTTGTCATTTTAGAGTGCGGACAACGTATCTATAGTTTATATATCATTGTTAAAAAGGAGATGAAGCTGTTGTGTATGAAAGTCCGTCAGTTTAAAAGTTAGGATATTCAAATTTAGAGTTTAGGCTGATGATTAAAAATTAATTGAAACGTGTCTCAGCATTTTTCACAATTCCACCCCCGAAGGGTTAAAAAGGGGGATGAAGTTGTATATGGAAAATCGTCAGTTTTAAAGTTAGGATCTTCAAATTTTGTGTTTAGGCTGATGATTAAAAATTAATTGAAGCGGCTTTCAGACTACGCTATACTATTGTGTTATATAGTATAGCAAAGAAGGACCTAATGCTATACTATATAGCTTGGCGTTCACATTATGCGATATTATCGCAAGCATTTATAGTATATAGCAAGCTCAGTTGACCGCGATCTTTGAAGAGTGCCGGGGGTGAGGGATGAGGAAGAGCGCGGCGTGCGATATAGCACAGCATGAATTCAGCGCATCGCACAATTTTATAGCGTATAGTAAGCCAATAATATATAGTACAGTACAGTGTGAACGTGTCCATAACAATGTATGGTGCGCGATATTGTTGTGCTATGAACTATAGGTATACTATAATTATGCTATTATATTATAGCGTAGTCTGAAAGCCGCTTTATACGTGTCTCAGCGTTTTTCATAATACTACCCCCGAACGGTTAAAAAGGAGAATGAAGATATTTATGGAACGCTCTTAATTTTCGAAGTAAAGCTCACTAAATTTATTATCTAGGCTTATGGTTGGATCCTATCGCAACGGTGTTTTTAAAAATTTCAACCCCTAAGGAGGTGAAAGATGAAATGGTTTTATCTGTACAAATAAATAAAATTGAAGTGTCCGTTTGTAATATTAAAACAACCGCATTTTACTACATGCTTATGAATGTATATTATGAGGGTACATTACCAAAATAACTTTTTTTTTTTAATTTTTGTCTATTGTCTGTTTGTTCCGGCTAATCTCTGGAACGGCGGGACCGATTTTGACGGAACTTTCAATGGCAGATAGCTGATGAAATAAGGAGTAGCTTAGGCTACTTCTATTTTAGATAAAATCTATACAGTAACCCTCCTTCTGGCGCAGTCTGGTAAAAATATATGAAAGTAGAAGAAACTGACTGACTGACTGACATATCAACTTATAGCCCAAACCACTGGGTCTACAGATTCCAAATTTGGCAAGTAGGTTCCTTATGTGGTCAAAAAGTGCACTAAGAAAGGATTTTTCAAAATTCACTCCCTAAAGGGGTGAAAAGGGCTCCAAAGTTTGTATAGGGAAACAAGATTAGTTAAACTGTTTTATTCGAAACTTAACAGGAGTACTCCTATCGATAATTGAGTTAACATTTGTGTTTCAGGTTTTTTCAGAATTAAACCCCCAAGATAGGGAAATGGGGTGACAAAGTATAAAAATCAATGCACAGCCCAAACCGCTGAGTCTAGAGATTCCAAATTTGTCACATAGGTTCCTTATGAGGTTTAAGGGTGCACTAAGAAAGGATTTTTTTAAATTCACCCCCTAAGGGGCTGAAACGGGGGTCCAAAATTTACAAGGGGAAATAACATTAGTTAGACTATTTTATTCGAAACTTAACAGGAGTACTCCTACCGATAAATGAGCAAACATTTGTGTTTCAGGTTTTTTCAGAATTCAACTCCAAATATGGAGAAATGGGGTGAAAAAGTCTGAAAATCAACTTACAGCCCTAACCACTGGGTCTAGAGATTTAAAAATTAGCACGCGTAGGTTTCTTATGAGGTCTAACGGCGCACTAAAAAAGGATTTTTCAAAATTTACTCCCCAAGGGGGTGAAACGGGAGTCGAAAGTTTGTATGGGGAAACAAGATTAGTTAGACTGTTTTATTCGAAACTTCACAGGAGAACTCCTATCGATAAATGGGTAGAAATGGGTTTCAGGTTTTTTTCAGAATTCAACCCCTAAAGGGGGAAATGGGTTTGTTATTGTTTGTATGGTGTATCGGGTCGGGTGTATTACAAAAACAGTGATTTTAAGATTTTATGTGGCGGACCTGAAATATCCCCCCTGTTGGGGTGCGATGGGGTCGAAATGTCTAAAAATAAATATGGGTGTCGATTCCGAGATTATCATTGGTGCTGATTACGAATATGGCATTTATTCTTAGATCAAAAGATGGCGGATTCGACTTTTATAGAGGATTATTGTTGATTTGTTGTGCATGATGATTGTGATAACGTTGATGGTGATTGTGATTGGAATAGTTATGGTGATGGTTGTTGTGATAACGATGATGGTGATGGTGATTGTGATTGTGACAGTGATAATGATGGTGATAGTGATGGTGATTGTGATAGCGATTGTGATAGATAGTTTATTACCTGGATTACCCACATTTCATAAAAAATAAAATAATAACGTTACCCTCCCTTTATATATTACAAATAGCTACCTTCGTCCAAAAACACAGGAATTACTTTATATCAAACATAGAAGCAAACCAAAACTATAACCGAAGAAATAAAAACAAGTTGATTACACCGACACCAAAATTAAAAATAATGAAAAATAGTCCCAACTATAGAATTGCAACAATTTATAATAATTTACCTAAATACATAAAAGATGAGGAGAATACAAATTCATTCTATAATAAACTAAGATTACTTTTAATAGAGAAATGTTATTACACGGTAGACCAATTCATGACGGATAAAACTTTATAGGTGTACCTACACAATTTACGAATCTTTTTCTGTGAGATCCGGTCTGGTCAAGACATAATATTGTTTAGTTTAGTGACATTTTTATCTTTTATTGTAAAATGACACCATAATTCAATTTAATCAATTGCGATATTGACATGACATGATTGTAATTATTACCTATTCCTTATTATTGTTATTATTTTGTTCCATTTAATTTGACTTGTATTTGTGACCTTATGTGTATTATTGTATAGTGTTTATTACTGCTACCTGGACATCATGACGACTTTTGGACATATTTTAAGTGAAATGTGATCTGTTGTGTTATTGACGGGTTTTGACTCAATTTGTTTGTTTATTATATTGACTCAACAGCAACCAACATTGTACTTTGCGGTGCCCTGACGGGGTTCATGTGCGGAAACCGACAATAATAATTATTGTGAAATGTGTGATGTGCATGAGAGCAAATAAATAAATAAATAAATAAATAAATTAACATGTAGGATACTATTTATCCCTTTAGTATGATTCCGTGGGACAGTTACCGAACTATACGCGGGTGAAGCCGCGGGCAACAGCTAGTAATTATATAAAAGTAAGTTAGTATGTATTCAGTATGTGCTGCCTTGCAAGGCGTATGATGTTAGTGTTAACATAGTTTGTAGTGTCATTAATGTGTACTTATTAGTGCAAGTTGTAGGTAGTTGAGTCAACACTTAAACTGAAAATTAAAATAAAATTACTGTTAGGGCCTATACTACCTCAAATAGCTTAGCATGATAAATGATGTTTATTTTGCAAGTAGGTTTTTACAAACACTTTTACACGTCACGACCTGACTACTCTGAGAAGAAACAGCCGAAACAAACTCAGAGGTCATAGTTTCTTTTGAAGTCCAGACATAATCATGCTCAATTCACATGAGGACTATGCAGATTAGTGTCTGAAATGGTCTTTTGAAGAAAGAACCACACAGATTTTTTTTTTTTTTTTTTTTTTTTCATTTATTTACCATTTAAAAATGATTACATTTGTTTTAGCAGAGTAGCATTTTTAAACCACTAAGGTTTGTACTTAATGCTACATGTAATTCTACATCATAATAAAAACAAAATCAAGGTAAACAATAAAATACAACATAATAATATAATTATGTCCCTTAATTCGAAATTTGGTAACTTCATCTCTGCTTATATGCTACTTACTACGTAAACTGCATTTCACGTTGAGCATTCAATGTGTTGTAGGTAGTGGGACTTGAGTTTAAACTTAATATTTCTTGGCGTAATGTCACTGCGCAAATCGGAAGGTAGGTTGTTAATTAACCGAGGAACTATGTAAGAAGATGTTCGCTCGCCGTAGGTGTTATTTGCACGAACCGTGCATAGTTGGTTACGTGCGACGGCCCGCGTGAATACAGGATGTTGAATTTTTTGCTCTAAATAACCGTTGAAATATTGTTCTTTTAGCAATGTATATTTAAATTGTGTATGTACAGGTAATATTTTACAGTGATTAAAAAGTTCACGCTCATTGTTTTGAAATTGGTATTTAATTTTTTTAGATACGATGTTCTTTAGTATTTTTAGTTGGAGTTTATATATTTTACTGAGATAAGATTTGAATGTTCGACCGTAACTACTGAGTCCATATTGAATGTATGATTCTGCTAATGAGTTGTATAACATTATATTTGAGTGGACCTGTCCAGTCAGTGCAAGCATTTGTCAGTTATCGTGTAGCTACGAACAATACCAAAGAAAGGACATTTGGGTGGGTCGCCTTTTGTGTGTTTTTGTGTTTTTTTGTTTTTGTATTGTGGGAAAAAAATCAAACAATAAAAATAATAAAAATGTGACCCACATGGTCCCCACATTCACAATTATCAAATAAAATTAATAACAAGTTCTTTTCAAAATGAATGTAAATAAAAAACACAAAAATAATTAAATGTCACAATGATAATAAAAAGTAAAATACTTAATAAAATAAGTATTCATGTCAAATCAGTTAATGTCAGATAAAATAATAAAAAAAATAAAGTAAAAAGTAATAAAATACATGTCAAATCATTCAATGTCAGAGTGTATAAAAGAAAGGAATCAACAATAAACAAGCGAAGTCCGAAATTTCGCTATTCACAGAGCAAATTTAATTGGAGCAGCTTAATCCCAAGCCTTTTTATCTTCGAGATAGTGATTAACATGACAGTTGATTAGCTTTCAGGCATAACTTCCGTTTTATGAACGATTTGAATGTATTTAGACTTAGTGCTTGAATATGGGTCGGAAGTTTACTGTAAAAACGTATACATTGGCATCTAAACGTACCCCCTATTTTTTTGAGCCTCGTTGCAGGAACAACAAATTTGTGTTTGTTCCTCGTATTTTTGTGGATATCACTGTATTTTTTAAACAAATTAATATTTTTGTGTGCATACAAAAGGTTTTCATAAATAAACTGAGAGGGCACAGTAAGAATATTAATCTCTTTTTTTAATTTTTCCCTGATAGTATCTGGGTCTTAATTTATAAATTGAACGAATTGCCCTTTTTTGCAAAACAAATATTGTCTGAATATCGGCGGCATTACCCCACAAGAGAATACGGTACGACATCACGCTATGGAAATAACTAAAGTAAACTAAACGGGCTGTCTCTAAATCAGTTAAATCACGAATTTTTCTAACGGCGCGGCGTATGCTGCAGAGCTAAGTTTTTTCGACAATTTGTCTATATGCGGGCCCCACTGAAGCTTGGCATCCAAAGTTATGCCTAAGAACACTGTGCTCTCTTCCGGTTTCAACTCTTCATCCTTAATTAGTACAATAGTTTCCACTTGTCTTACATAGGGTATCGTAAACTTAGTACATTTTGTTTTTTTCTCATTTAGGCGTAGATTATTAACATTAAACCAATTAACGACTTTTGCCAGGGCGCTATTAACATCATCCGTAACTAACTGCTGACGTTTGAGTTTAAATAAAAGAGAAGTGTCGTCTGCAAACAATACTATGTCATGATTATCCTTTATGAGGTGAGGCAAGTCATTTATGTAAATAAGAAACAAAAATGGACCAAGAATTGAGCCCTGGGGTACCCCCATTCTTACTACGGATCCGGGAGATCTTTTCCCGTTAACTTCAACTCTCTGAATCCTATCACTCAAATATGATCCTCCGTTACGCTTAAAATAATGCAGCATTAATTTTGAAATAAAAAAAAATCAAAATCAAAAATCATTTATTTGCGTAAATAAGGTTCAGAAAGATTGTGAAATACATGAAATTGTTCTCTTATTCTGCCTTTAATTTCGGCGTGCAAATATAAACTAAAGATACACATTTCTTATTAATTTAAATTAATTATATATCACAATCATGCAGACATTAAGCAGATAATCCCATTAAAATTGTATTACTGAATTAAATAAATGTCAAAATAATATTAAAAGAATAAAAAAAAGTAATCATCATAAATGTCAATAGTAATCATTTCAATAATGGAGATGAGATTTGCCATCCAATAATATAACAAAAATAATTCGAAATGACCGTGCAGTTTATAAAACTTACAATTTATAACCCAAAAGCTCATGTACACTGAATTTTTATTTAAATTAATTTATTGATCATAATCATGCAGTCATTAAACAGATAATCCCATTAAATTTGTATTATAGAGTTAAATAAATGTCAATAATGAAAAACTAATAAGCATAAATGTCAATAATAATAATGTCGGTAATGGGAGAGATTCGCCACAATAATTATTTAAAATGACCGTGCAATTAACAAAACTTATAATCCAAAAACTCATGTACACTGTAAAAGCATTTCTCAATTAAAAACCTCGTCAAATTATTTTTAAATCTAGAAAATGGTAGCGTTTTTATGGAATTCGGTATTTTGTTATACAATTTTATGCACATAATATAGCTGTTGTTACCTGTAAGTGTGAGATTCGTCCTCGGTTTAAATAACTTATTAGTATACATAGATCGTGGGGCATAGTAGTTTGTCGCTTGCTGGAAAAGTCTCTTATTTTTGAAAACAAATATACAGCATTCTAATATATAAATACATGGTAGCGTTAGTATTTTATATTTCCTAAAGAATGGACGACATGACTCTATTTGTTTCAACCCAAATATAAGCATATAAGTATATGGTAAAGTTGAGGATTAATGTTAGGTCTTATGTTTGGCGAAAACACGATTTCATAAAATTTTCTTGATAGAAACCCCCGACGGATATTCGTGGGTTTTTTATTAAGTTGTTTTTTTTATTATTTTATCCTTTTTCAATTACTTTTTAACCGTCGTGGTTATAGGTAAGATTCTAGTTATATATGTGTCTTACATTTGCTATTATTAGAGTAATCAGCCATTTTTCATATTGTGATTTGTTAGAGAAAGCAAGAAAAAATAAAACCAGCCAAGTGCGAGTTGGACTCGCGCATTATCTATACAACATTACACAAAACGGCAAAAATATCACGTTTGTTGTATGGGAGTGTGTTAATTTAATTATTATTTTTAAGTGAATATACAACTAAATATTCTGTGAATATTTCAAGCTTCTACCCGTTGCCGTTATTAAATATTTATTTTATTCTGGTTTTAGTATTTGTTGTTATAGCGGCAACAGAAATACACATTCTGTGAAAAATTCAACCGTCTAACTATCACGGTTCATGCGATACATCCTGGTGAAAGACAGACAGATGGACAGACAGACGGACAACGAGTATCTAATAGGGTCCCGTTTTTACCCTTTGGATACGGAACCCTAAAAATAGAATTTAAACAAATAGAAATCGTTACAAAATAACTGACACAACTCTGAAAATATTAGATCTGATTAAAACATTATCCTACATTTGTATTGGCATGCGGGGTTTTTTTCTGTTGTATTTCTACAGGTCGCGGCACGAAAGTCTAGCGGTGACCGTTATTGCGCAGAAGTAAAAACCGGCCAAGTGCGAGCCGGACTCGCGCACGAAGGGTTCCGTACCATTTACTTTAGACAAATAGGCAAAAAAATCACGTTTCTTGTATGGGACCCCCCCTTAAATATTAATTTTATTCTGTTTTTAGTATTTGTTTTTATAACGGCAACAAAAATACATCAACTGTGAAAATTTCAACTGTCTAGCTGTCACTGTTCATGAGATACAGCCTGGTGACAGACAGACGGACAGACGGACAGACAGACGGACAGACAGCAAAGTCTTAGTAATAGGGTTCCGTTTTTACCCTTTGGGTACGGAACCCTAAAAATAAGAATGTTTTGGGGCGTGCGTTGCGCCGATTGGCTCTCCAGTCGTATAACATGCGCAGATATCCCCTCCACGTTTCGTTCACCGCTAGACTTTCGTGCCGCGACCTGTAAAAAAAGAACCCTAAAACTTAAATTATGGTGGCGAAGTAGGTATATCCTGTAGTAGTCTTAACTTTGACTAAGTTGTTTTATAAATATTTTGATAATGCAATATTAGGACACGTGATTTGGATACTATGGCGGCTTAATTATTTGTTAATTTTGAAGTTTAATTTTGAAGGAGCATGAAGATATGTTTAATTAATATCATCGAACACTAATCATCAATAAAATTAATTTCGCAAGTTTAGTAGGCATTCTTTACACAAAAGACAAAAGTTACCTATGTTAAGCTAATTTAGATTTTACAATGTGGAACACTTAAAATCCCTTCTGAATGGATCCCTTTGAAAATTTTTTTTTTTTTATGACACCAGGTCACCGTTAAAAAAATAATGAAAAACGAATGCTCTAGTAATGACGTCACAATGACAACTGTTGGATCAATTACACCAGTAGCTGCATACATGCTGTGCTCTCTTAGAACATTAGAGCCTGGCTGAAACTTTTGTATGGAAACTAGCGTCATCTATCCCACATGCACATTTTTCAACTGTTTGACAACACAACACTGACAACTGTCATAACATGCATTAGAATAGAACAGCTATTTTAAACTAATATTCACCAGATAAAATAGCCCGTTGGTGACAGCAGCCGCCCTATGAACAGTGGGTTTCAAGTTCAAACCTCCGTCAAGAATCACTTTTTGTATTTATTTTGAAAGATTATGGATTTAGTTCGCCATCACCACGGATAGTTGGCGCTGCATGTATGATCACGGAAATACAGTTGAGACAACCGTCTATCTCCATATATATATTGTAGTCTTTGGCTGCATATACCGGATCGTTAGAGGACTAATCGCGCTTGCTCAGTGCGATTACCGGATCTTTATAACTTGACGACCCGAATAGCGCAGCGGTAGTAAGGCTGCCTTACGTTCTTAGGGTCCCGGGTTCGAATCCCGGTCGAAGCAAATGTTTGTGTGATGAGCATGGACATTTGTTTACGAGTCATGGATGTTTATATGTATAATAAGTATGTATTTACAAACAAAAAGTATATATGTAGTATATCAACTATCTGGTGTCCACGACACAAGCCTCGTTACTTAGTGTGGCACTAGATGGCGATGTGTGTAATGTCTAGCAATATTTATTATTTATTTATAAGACAATTATATCTTGTAAAAGTAAGTAATAAGAAAATTATAAAATCGAATTGCACTTAACCGGACTGTAAAAAACGACTATACGGCGTAATAGTCCTATAAACGGCGCCTAAATGTGGTTCTATAAACGTTTGTAGGATTACTATAGGACTTTAAAATACGTTCTCATAAGATACTTACAGGGAGGGCCATATTTTGCTACTTTGGAAGTCAATTAATTACTATTGTGTAGGTACCTATGTTAACAAATTTTAAACAATACAAAGTATGTAAACAATAGAAGCATTGTGTTGTATGGATAAACAAACCGCATGGAAAAACACATTATTTATTTAAACAAGAACAAGTCCGTAAAAAATAATCGTCGTCGTCGTTCGTCGTCGTCGTCGTCGTCGTCGTCGTCGTCGTTTATTTAATTGCCTTTTTTCCTCCAAAGCTGAATCTGTAACTATGCAGACGTAACGTCGGCACTTTGTCTATTGTGTATTTCAGCGTGTTCGTTTCTCGTTGGTCTAGACAGTGTAAAGTATCTATTACATATTGGGTTTTTCAATTAATACTTTCTCAGTAGCAGAAACGGAGTTGGGATTAGAGCCCAGTTGATGGCAATAGCCTCGCCCCCTATTACATCGGAGGGGCGAAAATATGGCGAAATATCGGTGTAGTATTAGGTACGCCTCTACCTAATCCTTCGGGTATTAGAGGCGTGATGTTATAATATGATTGTTAGTAGGTAGTGTAACAAATCTACTTGATCCTATTAAAATAAAAGGATAAGCAGACTTGTTCAATTAAATTTTAATTTAGGAGAAAGATAAAAAATACAGTTAGTTATATAAAACCTACCTAGCACGCACTCTCTATAGTTTTAAAGTTCACGCACTTAGATGACAAGAATGAGTTCACCTCTGAAGGAACGGGAACAGGCATCAGGGTAGCAGGTTGCAGGGGTGGCAGGTAGGCAATACCAGTGAGACGTCGAGGATCACCTTCAGGAAACCTCAGCTGGAAGGGCGTCGTGCAAATCTCAGAGACAACAGGTCAGCTCTGTAGTAGGGCAGCGTAGATTTCAAGGCCAGAATAGCTCAGCGTCGGAGTAATAGTCCCAGGTGGGTCTTTAGCTGGATCCCCTGGGTAGTTTAAGTATCTCAGCGAAAACCAAGCGGTTATCTGATGCTCATCTAATCAGATCCAAGAGTCTACTTTTCAGCTGTCCGTCAGCTCGTTTCTCCAAAGTAGGTAGTCTTCCTTTTTCAAATCTTAGTTATCTTAGTGTGGCCATCATCTCAACTGACAAGTGTAGTCGGCCAGGACTTATCCATGAGTGCGTAAAGAATTTTATAATATAATTTAATATTAAGTTATTTAGTAAACAATCGTAATAATCTACAAAATATAATGGCTAAACACATATTGATAAATAAAATTTAAATTTTACAAACCAAAAAGTAAATATCATAGACTAAGCAGAAACTGAGAGTTTGACAATTTGACGCTTGACGTAAGTGTCACAACATGAAAATTACAAGTTAATATTATTTTTATTTCAGCTATTTTTAAGTAAATGAATCGTATTTAGATCGATTTGCTGAGTGTAGAAATATAAACAAATAAAAAGGATGATGAATAGTATTATGAATGGTGAATATGAAGGGTAAGTATAGCATAATACTATAGTAGGTACCAACTTGATTGTTCAAGTTTTAGGTTGATTTCCTGCTAGTATAAGATCCCTTTAAGAACGACCTTCACCGAACTGGTTATTGGATGAAAAGTGTTTTATTTCAAATTAAATATGTCAAAAAATATATTGCAAACGGGTTGTCTAAAAAATTTCAGTCCAGAATATTTTTTTAATTTTTTTTTTTTTTCAACATTTCACTGGTTTGGCTAATAGACGAATTCCATACCAATCGAAAGTATGAAACCTGTAAACTATGCAAACGTTAGGTTAACCTAACATTTGCACATTCTATAGGCTGCATAACTTTTGCATATTCTATAGCCTATAGATTATGCAAACGTTAGGTTAACCGGTCAACCTAACGTTTGTATATATTCTATAGGCTTCATACTTTCAATTGGTATGGAATTTGTCTATTAAGCAAACCAGAGAAAAGTTAAAAAATATATTTAAAAAATAAATTGATAATTAATCATATTCTGGACTGAATTTTTTTAGACAACCCATTTGCAATATATTTTTTGACATATTTAATTTGAAATAAAACACTTTTCATCCAATAACCAGCTCGGTGAAGGTCGTTCTTCAAGGGATCTTAGACTATGCTAGATTACATAAAGTAAGGATAAACAGAGAGATTGAAACTATTTAAATTCATTTAAAAATTCTATTTCAGTTTAAACCAGTTCTTATCAAACAGACAACTGGTACTCACGGTCAGCAAAACAAATTTATTGATGCTTCCGTTTTTTTTTCCACCGATTATCACTTGTTTTGAAATAGGTACTTATTTCACAAAAAGCTTATCTGTTTCTAAATATTGTGTAAAATTCGTTACTCACTCACATGGGTTTTTAAAATAAGGATAATTATATATTAACAGTACAAGAGTTTAAATTAAATCGAACAACAACTGAAAAAACCTAATTAGTCCGCCAGTTAGATTATCAAAAAATATTTGACCCGTATTTTATCTTTTATACGACGCTTTTAAAATCCTCAATACGTCACGCCTTGGTATAATTTTTAGTGCGTTCTGACACGAGCCCCCAAATACGTGTCCATTATTTTCCAATACTCTAACCACAGATAATATAATACTACGTACCTACTCTAACTGACGGACTAAATTGATTTGCAATTTATTGATGGTGGACACTGTATCATTATTTGTTACCTACATTATTCGATGTGTGTGTGTGTTTTTTCAATGTGTGATGTGTGTGTGTGTAATGTGTGTAATGTGTGTGTGTTTTTTTTTGTTATGTTTATTGTTTCTGTTTTCAAATTTTGTATGCACGTCATGTCCCTGCAATAAATAAATATTTTTTATTTCTTTCTTCTATTTATGTACCTACTTGTGTGTCTGTGAGATTTACCTGTGTGTAATCTCGCGATCAAATAAATAACACTGATGACTGCCACATTGGTGTAGTAGTCGCAAACACGACTGCTGAGTTGGAGGTCTTAGTTGCGATTCCCAAGTCGGGCAAAGTGTTATTGGGTTTTTCCATCAGGAAATCCTCAGTAGCAGCCACGGAGTGTATAATGGCACCCGGTTGATAGCAATAGGCTCGCCCCCTATTGGGGCATTGCTATTGCCATTTCGCCAGTTATGATTGTATGAAAAGTGGGTGTACTGTAATGTAAACCTCTGCCTAACCCTTCCGGGATTACAGGTGTGATGTTATGTTAAATAACACTGATGAATCACCATTGATTGCTCTCAAAATGGTGAATGAAGGCTTCTTGAGGGAACCAAAAATTAAATACTTACATAATCATGTGTTATCCACCGACGAGGACAAGGTCCACTTTTGAATGATCTAAAAAAAAACTTTTTTACAAAAAATAAAACCGACTTCAAAAAACACAAAACACAAAAAAGTGAAAAATAAATTTAGCTTCAGAAGTTGGTGACCTTTGTTTGATTCATTTAGTTATTTTTGTCACCGACTTCTGAAGCTAAAGTTATTTTTCACTTTTTTGTGTTTTTTGAAGTCGGATTCATTTTTTTGTAAAAAAGTTTTATTTTTATTTTTCCATTTTTAGTTGTAATATCCTATACAATATGCTATGCATTTATTTTACATTGTTAACAATACATGTCATGGTAATAGGCTTATCCCCAATAAATGGAACTTAACATACCTAAACTGTCGAAATTTGGGTGTATTGTACACATCTGTACCCCTCGGAGCATACAGGCGTGATGTTACGTCATGATGTTGTATAAACAACAAACATTCAAGCGATTGCAGCAATCACGACTGATTTACCATCTAGTTTTGAAGAGTTCCATTGTATATCTCCGAAGATCCGCATCAAATCTTCACCAAATTTAAATGCGACCATCTCAGGAGTATATTCTTTCAAATAAAAAATAATTTTGAGAATCGCTCACAAATGGAGGAGAAACCGGTGAATATACTTACATGAAATTATACCATACGACTGAAGTAACAATGTTCATAAAATGAAAACTACTGGCCCAAACTACTTATGTTAAGTTTTTATGGGACCAAATGGCAACGATTTATTCCGCATCAAACTAAAAAAGAATCACGTAAATCGGGTCATAAATCTCAGCGTAATCGGTGTAAATACATTAAAAAATATATATATACCAATCGAATTGAGAACCTCTTCCTTTTTGAAGTCGGTTAAAAAAAAACATAAACTTTTAATTAAATAGAACCCATCAATTTATATTATAGCTTGTCGCGAGATTTACAAGCTTTAATCTATTAGAGCAGTGTTTACCAATTAGTGGTACGCGTACCCCCAGGGCTACGTGAAGTTGCATCAAGGGGTACGCGCGGCGCCTGCCGGGGTTGCGGGACTATTCGAAAGAGATACCGTGGCCCCGGAACACAAAGGGCGATGAAGGAACATGGATGGGTTTTAGTCAGTAAAAGTCTGACACTCCCTCCTGCTCCGCCCAGAGCGGGAGGGGTTAATTGATGATTTCCCACCCTAAAAAAAATAAAAAAAAAAAAAGGGGTACGCGCGGCTATCAGTAAAAACAAGAACAATTTCAGACAAAGACAAACGTGCACATTTGTCACATTAGCGTCTTCGCCGATACATCATATTATTCTGATTTTCATTATTGTACTGTACGTAATTTCAAGATAATAAATGTTATTTCAACTGACTTATTTTTTTTATTTATCATTGATCAATAAGGGGTACGCAGGTTTGAGGTCTTTTTGAAGTGGTACGCAGTAAAAACTAATTGGGAACCACTGTATTAGAGGAAAGATTTGTATTTTTGTATCATGTAGGTAACGAATAAACTTAAAAACTACTGGACCGATTTCAAAAATTATTTCAACGTTAGAAAGCTACATCTTTACCGAGTAACATATTAAGCTTTAAATTATATTGATTTCATGCAAATAGGCCGAGCTATCACAATAAGTACCTACCTATATAAGAAAATCAAAAAATCTTACGTAATCCTTACATGGGGGTAGGGGGGGGTCAAAATATGCCAGTCGTCCTTACGTAATTCAGGCCCTTCTGACCCTAAAATTAGCAACTCTATTTGAGGTGGTTCAAACTTCGTTTGAAATACTGTTAGAATAAAGTTCTAATCAGCTTGCAGTACAAAGCAGTGCGATAGTGCGAAATGAGTGTTTTTTGTGTGATTTACAAAAATGTATCAATTGGACTAAAAAAATAAAACACATAAGACCTGCTTTATATTTAGTTCAGTTAGTATGCAGTTTCATGATCTAATTTGAAGTGCTTTTTGAATACCAGCGGTTTATTGTTCGATTTGGAGGTAAATTTGGATTTTTTTTCTATAGAGAAAAGTTTATGGAATCGTGTTTTCGTCACACATAGTACCTAGCATTAATCCTCAACTTTACCATATATTTATTTCAAAATGAATGCTGAAGTATTTTAGGCGTAACGGAGGATCATGCTAAGCCATTTGAGGCATGTTAGGCCCTCAATGAATGGGTAATTACCTGGGACTTAAACTTATCAGGCGAAATATGGTCTACTAAAGGTTACACCTCTGCCTAACCGTTAGGGGATTACAGGCGTGATGGTATGTTATGTTAAAAATATCCTTGCTTTGTATAGACTTCATCTCTTAGTATTGTATAATTGCATAGCTCATATGTGAGTACCATGTACTTACTGTAAAGCATTTGCATTTAGTTATCTTTCATTGACTTGAATATGCCTTGGTGGCTGAGAGAATGTCATGCTCACTCAAATGTCTCGCTGATGGTGGCGGTGTCGGGTCATTTAGTTCCCTTCAATCTGGTTGAGTTGAATGGCGCCGATACATGCGTCATGTTCGTGTACGGGCGCTGTCAGTTGGGACTGGTCATCTCTTAACTGCCATGGTTCATTTTAATTACCTACTTTATTTATACATTTTTGGTTTAATATTTTGCTCTGGACGCTCTTAATGTGCACGTCTTTCTACATCGTTCTCACATAATATATGTATAATCTCAACATGAATGATGTAACCTGTAACCAAGATTTTGTAACAATATTTTGATTTAAAAGAGTGTCCATGGAGTTTCTTGCCCGTTCTTCTCCATCGAGATCTACGCTAGGGAATGGGCAACTACAGTACTTTCTCAAGTTATTATGTCTTGTAACTGGGACTGTAGATTTGTTTTTTTTTGTATTTTTGACATTCAAAAGTGCCGTAATGGTCTAATTGAAATAAATGCTTTGAGTTTGAGTTAAATAGTTATGTAAATAATAGAACAATAGCCCAATAACGACACGTTACATTCCAATTTAAGTTTTCCTCTCAAATAGATGTGCCCCTTAGTACATTGGACTTCAATTTAGCTGGCGGAAAATGGGTGTACTAATAACATACACTCTAATCTACCTAACACTCAGCCGTGATGTTAT
The DNA here is from genome assembly GCA_905147715.2 of Xestia xanthographa. Classification (NCBI taxonomy): domain Eukaryota; kingdom Metazoa; phylum Arthropoda; class Insecta; order Lepidoptera; family Noctuidae; genus Xestia; species Xestia xanthographa. The sequence goes on along the minus strand of LR990661.1, from coordinate 2,807,500 downwards.
GATGACATGTATCTAGATGTTGCACGTCCTGAGACTTGTATCACAGTTTGTCGCACAAACTTATGATAAATGATTGATATCATTGGTCGTTTCAAATTATGTATCTGTAGGGGACAAAATAAACCAGATAGGGAATTAATATAGGCGGCAGGTATGTGTTTAGAAGCCGTGTGGTATCCGGCAGAGTAGAATAGAACCAAGCCATTACATTCACGGGTGTCGTAATTAATATAGGCGGCAGGTATGTGTTTAGAAGCCGTGTGGTATCCGGCAGAGTAGAATAGAACCAAGCCATTACATTCACGGGTGTCGTAATTAATATAGGCGGCAGGTATGTGTTTAGAAGCCGTGTGGTATCCGGCAGAGTAGAATAGAACCAAGCCATTACATTCACGGGTGTCGTAATTAATATAGGCGGCAGGTATGTGTTTAGAAGCCGTGTGGTATCCGGCAGAGTAGAATAGAACCAAGCCATTACATTTACGGGTGTCGTAATTAATATAGGCGGCAGGTATGTGTTTAGAAGCCGTGTGGTATCCGGCAGAGTAGAATAGAACCAAGCCATTACATTCACGGGTGTCGTAATTAATATAGGCGGCAGGTATGTGTTTAGAAGCCGTGTGGTATCCGGCAGAGTAGAATAGAACCAAGCCATTACATTCACGGGTGTCGTAATTAATATAGGCGGCAGGTATGTGTTTAGAAGCCGTGTGGTATCCGGCAGAGTAGAATAGAACCAAGCCATTACATTCACGGGTGTCGTAATTAATATAGGCGGCAGGTATGTGTTTAGAAGCCGTGTGGTATCCGGCAGAGTAGAATAGAACCAAGCCATTACATTCACGGGTGTCGTAATTAATATAGGCGGCAGGTATGTGTTTAGAAGCCGTGTGGTATCCGGCAGAGTAGAATAGAACCAAGCCATTACATTCACGGGTGTCGTAATTAATATAGGCGGCAGGTATGTGTTTAGAAGCCGTGTGGTATCCGGCAGAGTAGAATAGAACCAAGCCATTACATTCACGGGTGTCGTAATTAATATAGGCGGCAGGTATGTGTTTAGAAGCCGTGTGGTATCCGGCAGAGTAGAATAGAACCAAGCCATTACATTCACGGGTGTCGTAATTAATATAGGCGGCAGGTATGTGTTTAGAAGCCGTGTGGTATCCGGCAGAGTAGAATAGAACCAAGCCATTACATTCACGGGTGTCGTAATTAATATAGGCGGCAGGTATGTGTTTAGAAGCCGTGTGGTATCCGGCAGAGTAGAATAGAACCAAGCCATTACATTCACGGGTGTCGTAATTAATATAGGCGGCAGGTATGTGTTTAGAAGCCGTGTGGTATCCGGCAGAGTAGAATAGAACCAAGCCATTACATTCACGGGTGTCGTAATTAATATAGGCGGCAGGTATGTGTTTAGAAGCCGTGTGGTATCCGGCAGAGTAGAATAGAACCAAGCCATTACATTCACGGGTGTCGTAATTAATATAGGCGGCAGGTATGTGTTTAGAAGCCGTGTGGTATCCGGCAGAGTAGAATAGAACCAAGCCATTACATTCACGGGTGTCGTAATTAATATAGGCGGCAGGTATGTGTTTAGAAGCCGTGTGGTATCCGGCAGAGTAGAATAGAACCAAGCCATTACATTCACGGGTGTCGTAATTAATATAGGCGGCAGGTATGTGTTTAGAAGCCGTGTGGTATCCGGCAGAGTAGAATAGAACCAAGCCATTACATTCACGGGTGTCGTAATTAATATAGGCGGCAGGTATGTGTTTAGAAGCCGTGTGGTATCCGGCAGAGTAGAATAGAACCAAGCCATTACATTCACGGGTGTCGTAATTAATATAGGCGGCAGGTATGTGTTTAGAAGCCGTGTGGTATCCGGCAGAGTAGAATAGAACCAAGCCATTACATTCACGGGTGTCGTAATTAATATAGGCGGCAGGTATGTGTTTAGAAGCCGTGTGGTATCCGGCAGAGTAGAATAGAACCAAGCCATTACATTCACGGGTGTCGTATAAGGCGACTAATGTCTGAGGCAGAACACCTTGCGCCTCCGTAGACCAGAGAATGGGCAGCAGCGTTTTCTGTTAGTCTTTCATCACTGCTATCTCCAATCCGCCTGCCAAGCGTGGAGATTACGGCAAATTCCTGCCATCATGGGAGAGGCTTATGTCCAGCAGTGGACGTTATGGGCTGTTGTGGTGGTGGTTGTGGTATGTGTTTATATTGTGTGTTTTACTAATACTGGGAGTTACAATGCCTTCAGGACGAATACATATTGTTTCTAAGGTGATCCAAGCCCATTACCGTACCTCTATATTTATAGTAAAGTTTCGAAAAGGATAAATTATACCAAATTTTGAAATAACTTTTTCTTTTTATTTATAAAAATTACAAAAATAGTGACTTTGGTCTTACTAAAACGCAACTATCAAAACAACATTAATTATAATTTATAGCTCATTAAAAAAGAAAAAGTAGGTGTTATGTATCTATGCTTAACTAATCAAATAATTATAATTGCAACAAACAAACGCTAAAAACTAAAATCAGTATCTGAGGAAGTCATAAAAACGACAACTTAGTTCAAACACTGTTTTTATGAATAAACTTAAAACAACAACAAGTAACAGCGGTGAAATATCGGGAGCTCAAGATTAATACTAATCACGGAAGGTGATGATAACCTCAGGCCTAAAATGGCCGCCTTATCAGAATCATAATTATGAATCACGTTAAAAAAATTAAATTATTAAAATGGACATTATGGTTATGAACATTAAATTATGAAAATGGACTCTATGGTTATGAACATAAAGTCCATTTTAAGATTTTTTTAAAAGTGATTCATATGATTCTGCTAAAGCGGCCATTTTAGGCCCCCCTAAGTGACATTTGAAGTTTAGTTGATACCTAAGTACTTAGATTAAATAATGTCCAGATTCCGTGTTCGAAACAAAACGGAACGTTTTAAGTGAAGCCACTTTTTTTGAATGTGTGAGTGAGCGCCGCGCTCGGGAGTGTATTACGTATCGCATTTGCGTTTGTGTGCAATGTGCGTGTAATACCAGTGGCGGAGACTTACCCATAAATGTGGGAGATTTTCAGTATTTTACGTTCAGCGTAAAATATATCATCAACAGTAATGACATGATTTTTTATCATTACGGTTGGTGATTTTCAACGTTATTTCTTTTATCTACACCCATGCTATAAATCCTCTATAAAAGTATCTGAAACAGTTAGCTTATGGCCAACATTAAAACAGCCAGTGTCATTATAACCATTATAACACCCAAACGGGTGTTATAATGTTGTACTGAATTTCATTATGCAACTCGTTTTAAAAAAAGAACATTGTCTAGCACGTGCGATTCACTAGCACCGTAATTAAAAAAAAACTTAAAGGTTAATTCGAATTCACGTCGTATCCCGCCATTTTTGTTCGATATTTGGATTTGTAATGCATTATGTACTTTGTTGTTTACAAAAATGAGTGATACAAGCTATGTGAATTTTAATAATTGTACAATCCAAAATGTAAATAATTATATTATTACCTATACATGGTTTGTTTGTATTAAATACTCAGCAATTAAACTTTCCATGAATTTACATAGACTTCTTACAACACTGCAACACCCTATGGTTTCAGAACCTTTTAAGGAGGATTCATATCATGGATGTAGATAAAGTCTTGTATGCAACTGTACATAATTAGGTATTAAAACACTCATGTGATACTATTATCACACTCGGCTTCGCCTCGTGTGATAAACACACATTCGTGTTTTAATACCCCTCATTATGCAACAGTTGCATAAATAACTATAATTTGTGTAATTTTTAATGTGCGACTTTATCAGAAATTATTATGTTACGACTTTTTGTGATATTTGCTTGCAAGTTAATTAAATGTTTGTTGTTTTGGTGTACTTAAATACCAAGTCTGAATGTGTCTGAACGTGTCAAACCAAGTCTGAACGTGTCTGACCGAGTCTGACCGATTCTGACTGAGTCTGACAGAGTCTGACCCAGTTCGACCGAATTAGACTGAGTCTGAACATGTTAGACCGAATCTGACCAAGCCTGAACGTGTCTGACCGAGTCCAAACGAATCTGACTGAGTTTGAACGTGTCTGACCGAGTCCGACTGATTCTGAACGTGTCTGACCGAATCTGATCGAGTCTGACCGAGTCTGACCGAACCTGACCGAGTCCGACCGTTAAGCCGGGTCCAGACTAGCGTAATGTAACGCGACTCCACCGTGTAATGTAACGCGAATTCTAGGTGTGGACGGCACCGCGAGCATTACATGTAACGCTCGCGGTTGATCCATCGGCTGTCGGTTTTTGCGCGAACACAAAGGCGCACGCAGTATTCGCGTTTTCAATTCGCTTTGAGTTCGTGTGCCGTCCACATTGTTGACATGAATTAAACGTAATCGTTACATTCGCGTTACACCAGTCTGGACCCGGCGCATTAGTTAGTTTGACTCTTAATCTGACTCTGACTCTAAATGAGACTTTGAGGCAATGGACAAAGCGTTTCGAATTCAGTAATTGAGCCAAAGCTTTTACATTTATAAAAAAAAACATCGTTTAAGTAAATAAAACTCTTTTGTAATTTCTCGTTCTGAAAAGATTTTTAAAAGTTACAAATAATGGGTAAAAAAAATTATGCCCCTGGCAACACTCAACAAATATGGCGTGACAGTAATGTCAAAGTATACTTTTTGTTTACATAACTTTAAAATGCTGTAACAAAGAAATACAAAGTGAAATTGAATACTTACTTGTGAAATGATATATAGTGGCACATTCCTTTTTTTTTAGTGTGATTTCTACACCATTTCACAACACAAACCTTCATTTTAAAATATCAAAACACGGACTCGTGACGTAGTTTACGCGGGGAACGTTCCTAGGCGACTGACGTATGGATCGTACGATGCGGGACATGTGTCCCGCGTGTTTTTGGCTTCAATTCTCAGTGGCCTACTATCAATCTGGACATTATTTAATCTAAGCCTAAGTAGTTGTTTACACTTTGAGTTTATACTTAGTTGATAACACTTTAAAAAAAAAAACAAAAAAAAGTCAATTAGTTTATTAAATAAAAACAAAAAAACAGTGAAATAGTCCTCAAAATCACTTTTACCAGGGGTGGTAGATGGGAATAAATGTTAAACGCGTTAACGCTTGTAGTTATTCCCATCCACCACCCCGGGTGGTAGAATTGGGGGTGGTGGATGGGAATAAACGGCAGCCTGCTTTTGCCTTACCCACGTTCACACATCTGGCCGCTTACCATGAACGCCGTAGACACGAAAGAGAAACGACAAATCTTTTGTTCATGTGTCATTGAATCGACAAAATGACAGATGAACAAAAGATTTGTCGAGTCTCTTTCGTGTCTACGGCGTTCATGCTAAACGGGCTGGTCATACAACACGTACGCCAGTTGCGATGACCATTCTGAAGAAACTCACTGATAATAAAGTCAGTGTATGTCCTTCTAGGTTGTCCCCTCCCACAGCCACTCACACGCCTTGTAACCTGTTAGTCGCCTTTCACTCGTCCTCTCCACATGAGAAAACCATTTAAGCATACTCTTTTCAATGTTTTTCACTCACTACATCTTCTTTTAAACCGCTGCGTTCTCATATAATCTCATTCCCCAACTCTCATGACTCGTTTGCCATTCAATTACTATGTCGGCGGCGCGATGACAAAATCACCACTCCAGTCTTCTACACAACCAGTCGAGCCTTCTTTAGTTACTTCTTGTACAATATTTTTCATGTTGACTTTCAGTTCCTCTTTAGAAATGAACTCTTTGATTTCATTATTACTTTCAAAGATCACTCTTTTCTCTCCCTTAATGCGATCAAAACGACTCACAAACTTATCACTCACCTTAATAAAGTCTTTGACACTCACTCCCTTAATAACGCTCTCATAACCCACAAACACTCTTTCGATTGCGCTATGAACATTATCTGGGAAAATGGTTACTAAATCGTCTTTGAATTTCTTCTTCTTCAAGACATACTCTTTAAATTCGTCCAACGTAGGGAACTTCTCGTTCTCCTTAACATAGTGCAGGTACAAATTATACGGAGACAAAATGTTACTGAATTCCAATTGGGTAATTGAGTCATATTTCAGCACAAAAACACCGTCTATGTTATCGACGACTACTTGTTTCGCAATTTTGTACAACTCTCCATAGAAAGATACATCTTTGTCGATCATGAAAAAGGGTCGGAATGTATTATCGCAGATATGAACCATTGCGTCGCCATTATGATGCAGGAAATGAACGTACTCCTCCAGATTTACTTCCTCCGAGATCACATCGTCTCTCAGCATTTCTTTGTGCTTCAACTTCAAATAATTCAGCTTTTTCACATTCGTCGAGTATTCAATTTCAGCAATTAGAAAACCGTTTACCTTTTTGAAAATTTTCTCCAACAAATACAAAACTTTTTCCTTCCGCGTTGGAATTCTCTTCAGGATCATCACATGTCGCATTAGATCATTTCGCTTATTGATAGTTTCCAAGTCTAACTCGTAGTTCAAATTGATCAAGATTTCGATCATGGCATGTGCGACGCCGTAAAACATTCTCAAACGTTCGTGTGCAAAATGTTCAGGATCGTCTTTGAAAATTATCGTGGACAGTTCGACGCAGTACCACAGTGCACTCGGTAACGAAGCATTCACTTGAGGGTCTAATGGTAAAGATGACAATCCTATTTTACACTTCGTAGTACTGATACGCCTCAACGCGTATTTTTTGAACTGTGCAACTACATTTCCATCCATCCACTGTTTCTTTTCACAAAATTTCCATAACACGAAGTAAAACAAGCCGATGTTGTATTTCACTTTTTTGAAGTCGAAGTATGTGGCGGACAAAATGTAGTCGTTGTATGCATCGAAGTCATCAGTATCCACTAGCACCAGGCCGCCATGGAATGGTCGCCGGGTGCGAGGCTCTACTTTTGTTTCTTGCTGTATCAACTGCTTGTAGACAGTCAACGTATAGAAGTATCCCAATGACTCATTGACATCAGGATCCTCCAACAGAAACAAAGGACATTCCATCATAGAATTGAATTTTGAGAAAGACGCCTTGTTGTCCGAGTTGTGGAAAATAAGTTTTTCCAGCAGATTTAGATGTGTGCATAAGATCACAGGGATCCCTTTCTCTTCAGCCAAAATTATGTCAGGAAACTCGATTTCTTGGTCAGCTGTAAAATTGATGTCCTCGATAGGCTCATCGGGAACTTGATTTACATGATTACTGAATGTTTTCTCGAGCTTTAAAGCGTCGAAGCCGTAAGACTTTTTCTCACTGACGATGTAGTTAATTAAAGTAGTAATCGACTTCTCAATATCTACTTTCAAGTCGTATGATGGTTGTCTGAAACTTTTGTACCAGTGTGTGTTCTTGAATTCACGTAAAAATGTATCTTTATCCTTAGTGTTTGGGAAGTTCTTTGTGGATACTTTGTTTAATCGATACTTCAAATGTTTCAGCTTATCAATTTCGGCGAGAGATCTTGCGTCGTCTTTCGGTGCAGTGAGGAACTTGAATTTGATGTAAGACTTCAGACTCTCTTTTTCGGTTGCAAAGTTGTCGGGAGTTATAGTATCGTAGTCATACTCCTTAGATATATCAGTTTCATCGACCAGTTCATTGTTGCGGTAAATTGTACATTGGCTTTTGATAAATGACGCAGTGACCGATAAGTCGATACAGTGTAAGTCTTCATTTATTGCATGGAAAACGACTTTTTCATAATTCATATTTTCATTAAGTACCAAACATCTGTCGAAGTTGTGACTGCTGATCAGGCCGTCGGTAATAATGTACAACAATTTGATTTTGCCATTTCCATCAATGTTTTTCTTTATCCACTCAATAATTGTTTCGGGGTACGTATTACCTCTGCCATCTCGATTCTTGTACGCCCTACAAGTTTTCTTTTCGTTGACCTTCTTGCACTCGTCGTCCCAATGTAGATAAACGATTTCGAATTCTTCACCTGATAAAACACATTGAATTTTGTTTACGTCACTTTTAAACTGTCCCAGTGTAGTTAGTCCATTGTGGTGATAATACGCTTTGCCTGTGGTGGAACAAGAGTAATCTTTAGCGTAAATGTAATAGTTAACCATTTTGAACTGCGATCACACTTTCGCAAACGTAGTGAACCACGGAATACTCTCTCTAGCGAGAGGAGTGAACCGCACACTCGTCAGTCAAGTACTGAAGAATATTTCGCTAACACCGGCTTTTAAGCGGTGAGCACATGGGAAATCTGAACGCGATAAGCTTGTTGTTGCTTGTTGACAGTTTTGCCAGTTTATTACATCATCCTGTGCAATTCGATGTGATTGATGTGAGTGGTGATGTCTCATTGGTTCCAGTTAAGATCAACATGTTTATAGATCTTGGTCAAACAAACCAAATTTTCCTTGAATGATTTAACATGCCATGGGAATCTCATAAATATCTAGCCGTTTGAGATATAAGAATAAAATATAAAGTTAGGTACTGTAAGCAACGAAAATTGATTGACCCTAGCACGAAAATATACAGAACACAGCTTTTTATTTATTAGTGTCATGTAGGATGAGCATTGTTCCACATTTTGTGTGTAACCGTTCAAATGTTTATTTGTGACACATAAGTCAAATAAAATTAGTAACTAGGAATATCTGGTATGTGGCATTATATAGACTTATGTTGTACATTGGTTGTTGTTTAACTTAAAATTACTTAAATTTAAATATAAACTAATACTAGTTACTGTTGACGACCCGATTGGCGCAGCGGTGTTAACGCTGCCTTACGTTCTTAGGGTCCCAGGTTCGAATCCCGGTCGCAGCAAATGTCTATGTGTCGAGCATGGACTTTTGTTCCCGAGTCATGGATGTTTATACGTATAATAAGTATGTATTTACAAACAAAAAGTATCTATGTAGTATATCAACTATCTGGTGTCCACAACACAAGACTTGTTGTTTAGTGTGGCATTAGATGGTGCTGTGTATAATGTCCAGCAATATTTATTTATTTATTACAGTTATTTATCTGTCGGCGCACATTAGCATTTGTCATTGTCAAGAGTGACAGGTTGTCAACGTCACTCTAGCGTAGCGTCGAGTCTGTGGTAGCGGGGCGGCCATCTTAGAATTCAGTTCTTTGAGAGCGGTCGCCAGCGCACCAAGTTTTCGACGAATCGCTATCCATCGCCTTAATCATAGTGTATTTTATAGTGACTATTGTTGATCAGAATATTAGTGATTATCATTTACGCAAATGTAGAATTATTTTAATGTTATAAGAAAATCGTTTATTTTAATCTGATTGGACTACCCACATCCCCGTTGCAAGATGGATTCTGATGAAGGCCGTTCTGAGCTTTCATCAGAAGTGGGATGCAACTCAAACGCCCCACATGGTATAAGTGACAGTGCTAACCAGGAAAAGTGTAAAGACAATGCGCGCTCGTGGTGTGTCATCGCTGCCTTGTTTCTTGTTGTGAATGCAGTGGAAGGAATCCAGTTTAAAGAATTGTTCAAGGCCAGATTTGTGTACGTCGAAACATTTACAACTACATTAACCTGAGCAGTCACAAACAAAAGAAAAATATACGCACTGACGGTGGCAACGAGATACGTCAGAAGTTTTCATCACCGCCACCAATCAAGCGTCACGTATGCGGCAAACAAGGACACGAACAGGCGAATTTTCGGACAAAGACGACCGCCGTCAGGAAGTTGTTGCCTGTGCCGGCTGCAACAGGCGTTGGGCAGTGACAACAAGCCAGCAGCAGCAGCTCACTGGTGTGCTTCAAGTATGGCTACATTGCCAGTCGCTGCACAGCAGGCAGGTCCAGTGCTGCTGGTGGAGAAGGGAGTGGACCTTTCGTCGAGCTGGGATATGAAAGTACTTTGGTGAGTCGTTTTCATGTTGTTACTTTGGAGCAGAGTGCTTTTCTCTTTCGTCTAGACTTAAGAGTGAGCATATTTATCTTGTCGTTACTATAACTGGTGTTGGTCAAGGTTCAGTAAATGGTAATTCGAAGATTTTAGCCTGTGTGAGAAATATCCCCGACCACCAAGTTCCTCTAGAATTAGATGTCATGGTTGATTATATTGGCAGTGAGAATCTGATTAAGAATAGCTTTAACACTCATACTCGAAAATGTTAGACCGCACTTTATGAGTAACACATGGAGATGGGTCTGTTGGACCACACCTCATGAGTAACATGTGGCGATGGGTGTGTAGGGAATCGTTGGTGCGATTTCTGTCTGTGTCGGTGCACAGAGCACTTATGAAAGTTTTACGAGTTGAGTATGCATTGCTTACGAATTATGCTAGAGAGTACCAGAATTGTTAACTTTTTGATCGGGCCTTTTCCAATGTTGATCGGACCTTTTGCAATGAGAAAGCAGGCATCGCGGAATATAGTTGAGAGTTCCAATTATGACAAAAATCGGTTTGACAGTACAAAGGCTAAGATTCAGAAATGTGTAGTAGGTGATTGTTTTAATAGAAAATGAGGAGAGAAATCAATTGAAACTGGATCCAAAGTTCAAAGGACCATTTAAAGTTGAAGAGGTGTTAGAAGTCTAGAGTCTAATGTAGAGTCTAATGTAGAGTCTAATGTAGAGTCTAATGTAGAGTCTAATGTAGAGTCTAATGTAGAGTCTAATGTAGAGTCTAATGTAGAGTCTGATGTAGAGTCTGATGTAGAGTCTGATGTAGAGTCTGATGTAGAGTCTGATGTAGAGTCTGATGTAGAGTCTGATGTAGAGTCTGATGTAGAGTCTGATGTAGAGTCTGATGTAGAGTCTGATGTAGAGTCTGATGTAGAGTCTGATGTAGAGTCTGATGTAGAGTCTAATGTAGAGTCTAATGTAGACTCTAATGTAGAGTCTGATGTAGAGAGTCTGATGTAGAGTCTAATGTAGAGAGAGAGAGAGGAAAATTGTTTCCGACAAGTTTATTACTGGAAGGACAGATACACTTTGCAATCATTAAATTGTAATTGCCAGTATAAATATGCTCACAATTGTCAATTGAAGAAAATAACCAAAGGTAGTGCTTCCACTCATTTTGATAACGACGATCGTTAAAAACTGAAAGCTTTGAATAAAAAGGGTGCCTACAAATATGCACAGGGTATGCTAAGAAAGATGCCAGTGGGTCACGTACCAGTCGATGTTGATAAGGATTTGATGATTTTGAGCAAGCTTAAGCGGTAGCAGCCTGTGTGGCAACCTGAGCCTATGTGGCACTTGTAAGCCTGTGTGGCACCTGTAGGGCGGGGAGCTATAATGGGGTGCATACGTAGTGTATACGTAGTGCATACGTAGTGTGAACGTAGTGCATACGTAGTGCGTGCGTAGTGGATGCGTAGTGTAGACGTAGTGCATACGTAGTGCGTACGTAGTGGATACGTAGTGTATGAGATACATACGTAGTCCATGCGTAGCTTGCGTAGTGTGTGCGTTGCATACGTAGTCCGTGCGTAGCTTGCGTAGTGTGTGCGTTACATGCGTAGTGTGTGCGTTGCATACGTTGTGTACCACTGTTTTAGTACCCTTTCGGTTATACTAGTAGTGTGTTTGACCGAACCAGTAGTTATTACGTAGTCGTGGTCCGTGGGACGCGATGCGTGTTTAGCTCTGGCAGAGGTCGGGGTCTGGAAAGACCGTAGTGTGTAGTCAGTGGGTGATGCACATGGCAGATCCATTTGATGGATGTGAGAGCAATGCGATTGCTGGTTGGCTAGAGAGACGTGGCATTAGAGGTTTTACTTGATGGTTTCTGTAAGATGCCAAGTTTTTATTGCAGTAGAGATTTAAAGTTTGAATCGAACGACTATGGTACATGGCCCAACGGTTGACCTATTTTTGTTTATTCCCAATTTAACCGTGTTTGAATTAGTCAACTGCCTCGTTGGTTTTGTGATGGCAAGCGTGACTGCTGAGCATGAAGTCCTGGGTTCGATTCCCCGGTTGGGTAGGGTGTTGTTCGGTTTTCCATCAGGAATTTCTGTGGCCGACACGGAGTCTGGGTTTGCGCCGGTTGATGGCAATAGGCTCGCCCCCTATTGCATAAGACTTGGGCATGGCTGGCGGAGTGTGAGTGTACTACTGGGTGCACCTTAGTTTAACCCTTCGGAGATTACAGGTGTGATGTTATGATGTTTGATTTTATTAGAGTAGGATTTGGTTAAAACAGAACAGTGGAGTTCTTTACTTTCATCGACCCGATGAATCTAGAGTTTGGTCAGGAGTGACCGAGTGGAACAAATTTCTGTCGTGGACTATTTGTTTGCAGGGTAACCATCACACGAGACATACTAGGAGGTTCGAGTAAGGACATCAGGCTACCCGAATTTGAATAGCGGTAGTAGCAGCGGTGGTGCAGTGGGCGCAGCTCCTGAGCAACGTCGTGTGGACATGTGTGTGATTAGCGCATGCACACCTACCTGAGATCGCAACTGCAGAACATTGTTCAGATAAGTTCGAAGCTTTTCCTAGTTCTACTCCTGCAAAGAAAACTGTTAAGTTCGTAAAGTTGCTCGCAGGTTGGTTGTCTGTCGAGCAAAAGTGTGACTCTGAAATTCAGGACATAAAGAAATGTTCGAACGGTCATTTACCGGAGAATGTTACACAAACTTATGACGTTAGGAAAGGTATCCTTAGGAAAATCGTTTGTAATAAAACAGTTTCTTGGTTGCCGGTAGTTCCCCGGTCTTTAATTTGGACGCTATTAAATCATGTTCATAATAAGTTACAACATTTAAGAAAGGATAAAGCTTTAGTTAAACGCTATGAGCAGTATTGGTTCCCCGAAATGTCAAAATGCGTGCGGAAAATTATTGACTCGTGCATTATTTGCAAAGCATCAAAGGGTGCAGTCGGTACGAATTAAAAAAGGTTAGATAGTTCTCATGGAATTTATAAATATGCCTACGAGAATTTATGCTCAGTACCTCACGGATATGAAGGTTTGCTTGAAATCGCTTCTAACTGAATTATAATGAGGCCGAGTCGGTGCCAGAAGATGTAGAAAATGCTAGGAATTACTTGTTATCCACAAACGATAGTGACACTTTGACTGCATGCTCTTCTATTACCGTCAATTCCGACAGTGTCAGTGCGCACTCTGATCCTGTGACATGGGATGTAGATACGAAATTGAAATATGGGATGAACTGGATATTCCGCAATCATAGGTATGTCGTCAGTATGTTTTATGTCTTGAATGAGTCTGTTGGTTATTGCAAGCACTGTGTTATCCAGAATTGCCTGGCCGAAAGGAGAGTGTCGTCCGGGCCACACCCAGTAGGGTTGGTTGAAGGGATGCACTCGTCCGATCTAGAAGTAATATTCTTATAGTCTATCCTGGTCGAAGGGACAGTGTCGTCCGGGCCACACCCAGTAGGGTTGGTTGAAGGGATGCACTCGTCCGGTCCAGATGTGTTGCTGGGGGCAGTGTCGTCCGGGCCACACCCAGTGGGGTTGGTTGAAGGGATGCACTCGTCCGATCCAGAAGTAATATCCTTATAGTCTATCCTGGTCGAAGGGACAGTGTCGTCCGGGCCACACCCAATAGGGTTGGTTGAAGGGATGCACTCGTCTGGTCCAGATGTGTTGCTGGGGGCAGTGTCGTCCGGGCCACACCCAGTGGGGTTGGTTGAAGGGATGCACTCGTCCGATCCAGAAGTAATATCCTTATAGTCTATCCTGGTCGGAAGGACAGTGTCGTCCGGGCCACACCCAATAGGGTTGGTTGAAGGGATGCACTCGTCCGGTCCAGATGTGTTGTTGTTGATTGACAAGTTGATGGGGGCAGTGTCGTCCGGGCCAGATCCATTACGGGCTGGTTGAAGGGATGCACTTGTTCATTTCAATGTCTTAATATGATCGACTCTGTGTTTGACGCTACAATCGAAAATCCATGTAAAGTCCTGTGTGTAGCAGGACGGACGAGAAGATGTCTTGGTGATTAGACACTGTTTGTTCCAAGAATACAATAACGCCCGAGGACGGTCGTATGTCAGTCTGGCCGTGTCGGCGCACATTAGCATTTGTCATTGTCAAGAGTGACAGGTTGTCAACGTCACTCTAGCGTAGCGTCGAGTCTGTGGTAGCGGGGCGGCCATCTTAGAATTCAGTTCTTTGAGAGCGGTCGCCAGCGCACCAAGTTTTCGACGAATCGCTATCCATCGCCTTAATCATAGTGTATTTTATAGTGACTATTGTTGATCAGAATATTAGTGATTATCATTTACGCAAATGTAGAATTATTTTAATGTTATAAGAAAATCGTTTATTTTAATCTGATTGGACTACCCACATCCCCGTTGCAAGATGGATTCTGATGAAGGCCGTTCTGAGCTTTCATATCTAATATTGAAATTTTAATACAAAACATATTATGTAAACAAATTTTGAACAATACAACCATTGTTTTGTAAGTAAACTGTTATAATTACAGTTCTTAACCACTCAACTCTCACTATCTACTATTTCAAAGTCTTTCTGACATCAAATTCTTCTACTACTTACTTTTCCTCTATCAAACCAACTCATGGCAACAAGATTGGAAGATCTGAAGCAGCCCTTCGACTTTCGAATGGCTGAGTACGAGAACAAGCTCAGAAATGCATCCTCAGGACCTGAGCAAGAACCTGATATCACAGCACTTTCACGTGAGTTCTCTGAATTTAAAACTTTTGTATGGCAGGCACTCTCATATAGAGATGCTTTCTCTTGGCTTTGACAGACATGAAACTATGATAAGAAGAAAGGTCTTTTTGTTTCATGAGGTTGCCGAGCTACCAAATGAATAGTTGCACGATGTGGTTCACAAAGTGTTAACCAACCAAATGAGCTTGTCGGAGGTCAGAATGGAAAACATTCAAGTCTGCCACTGATTAGGTTCTGCGCAAGGCAAAGCCAGACTTATTTTAGTGAAACTTTACACCACCGAGCACCGTCACTTAGTTTGGGAAAGCAAAAAGTCACTAAAAGGTACTGGCATTACAATCTCCGTGTTCTTAACGCACACAAGACACGGTACTTTCATGGACGCACGCAAGCATTTTGGGGTGCCGAACTGCTGGTCGGTGGAGGGCAGGATAGCGATCGTCACATCAGATGGTAAGCGTCACAAAGTTGAAACCCAGGTGAACTTCGAGCACTGGTTTCGCAGTCCTTAAAGCCACAGGCGATTCTGGTGATGCTGCGCTGTCAGAGGTACATACTTCTTCTAAGAGTACGAGCCCAACCGAAGTAACTGCTACACCTAAGGCCAAAGAAAGAAAACTAAGTTTACCAAGTTACTTTGTAAATATTAGCCGCATTGTACGATTACTTTTCGTTCTTTACTTTTAACAACCGCCGGTATTTTTAATATTATCTCACCTTCACAGTAATTTTTGTTTAGCAATATGTTTTATGTCGTGTCGGTCACTCGGTCGTTATGTAAGGTATGTTTTTGTTTACCTAACTTCCAATGTCTTAAGAGCGGGCCGAGCTTCTGGCGCTAATAGATTTTAGGTATTCTATGAGCTCCACGTATGTGTGCGTAAGGCACACCCGCAAAAGCACTGTACGCTAGTGATTGACTAAATCGGAAAGATATCGAATCTTCCATTTATTATTGTACAATTATTTTTTTGGGATCCTGAAAATAGGTAATTAAATAAAAAATAATGTCCGGAATATAATATTATAATAAAAATAAACAATATGTAGCTAAAAAATATATTAATAAGTAAATTAAAACAATAAAATATCCGGTTACGTTGGTTTAAGCCAGCGGTCGGCAACCCGCCGCCGTCTCACTTGCGGCCCGTAAAAGTTTTGTAAATAAGTTATAATTACCAAAATAAAATAAATGCATGAACAAACCACAATCGACCGTATAGTGTGAATCCAGCCTTAAGGTAGTCTATATTTTTTCCATAGAAATTTCGGGAGGGAATTACTCCACTGTTGGACACTGTACATACAAACTCCAAAGTTATACATGATATCGTTTTGTCTCAATAATAATTTTACACACACACAACACAGAACAGCACAACAGGAAACAGAATAGTAAAATAAAAAGCCATTAAGGCTGATGCTCCAGGGTAACCCGCGAAATTTTAAATTTTCTTACTTTTTTTGCAATTCGCAGGCCAGTGCTAGGTTGTATGTTGATTAAAATTGTTTGTTTGCGACTGTAAGACGTATGTAGTTACAGAATTATAATCATCAAAATCATCAATACAACCCTCCAAGTTCATAAAGGTGCAAGAATGATTTTGACCATGGAAAAGTAATTTTTCCACCTTTATGAACTTTGAGGGTTGTATTGATGATTTTGATGAATATAATTCTGTATCTACATACGTCTTACAACCGCGAATAATATTTTAATCAACATACAACCTAGCACTGGCCTGCAAATTGCAAAAAACGTAAGAAAATTTGAATTTCGCGGGCTACCCTGAAGCATTCGCCTTAAAGAGTTACGAGCTACCAAAGATTCGTTTTACTTTTTATTGCCAATTTTAACGCAACTTTGGGCGTAAATTAGTAATAAAAGATGTGTCAAATTTCCAAAACAAGTCGGTACTGACAAAGCACAATATCGAAGAATTCAATCAATTTGATTTGTACTTGATTTATGCCCTGGTTTTTTTCATAAAACTCGATTTTACAAAGTTCTTTTCGTATTTTTTAGGCACCTTTTACTATGAATTATCTTGCATCTCACTGAGCTCATTCTGTCGGGCACGATGCCAGGTGAGACAGCATGCTTTTTGGGCACGCGCAACAGTGAGTTCGAGCCCGCGACAAGTGCAACCTCAACAAGCGCTTTTTATTTTTTCTATGGGATATGATACGTAGGTATATTGGGCTTCTAGAGTTAATATCACAAGTGCTGCCCGCCTTTAGTTTATTTTGCCACCTTGTCGCCCTTGCCTGCCAAAAGGTTGCCGACCGCTGGTTTAGGCTGTCATGGCCTATTGAAACAGTAGTTAGTAGCACGAGGATAAGGCATAATATACGATAATTCAAAGCCAAAAACACTCCACCGATTTAACCTCAAATTTAATTAACTTACTTAACGAAAGTTGGTTACGCGTTTCTCTACTATGCTGTAAAATAATCAAAATACGTAAAAACATTATTACAAATCGATATTCCAACCGGGTTAAAACGGTTGACAAATTAAAAAATCGACTAAAATAGCAATATTTCATTCGTCAGTCGATATTGTCGACAGCCTACGTCAGTGGATCTCCACACGCACATCCCTAACTAGTCGCAAGAAGAAGCGGCTGTACTACGCGAAGTATCCGCTTAATGAAGTATCGTTTTGTGATTTTTACATTGCTTGTCCAGTGACTTAGCGACAAACTTACGTAGTGGTCAAAGAGCAATGTATTTATTGCAAAAATAGTACAGTCGTCACGTTGTTGTTGTTACGATCGCGGTCCGAAAGTCGAAATTTAATAAATTATATTTCTATGGCGCGCCGCAAAAATCAACAAGCGACACAAGCAGTGTTGCCAGACGGAATCTGAAGAAATCAGTAGAAAAGTTAAAGTTTTAGCAGTAGATCGAAGGAAAAAGCAGTAGATTAAAAAAGTCATACCCACATGTGTTAAAAAGAACCTCAGTACAGTATTTTCACAGTTTTTATGCCTTGTGACCAGATTGGCAGACTCAGTAAGTAGTACCACAGATAATTTATAGTACCTACCGTCAGTGATTGGTCGCTCTTGCACACACTACAGATAAAAATACCGCGAATTCACAAAACTTGTTGAACAAATGTCATGTTCTTTAGGCCAGATGACACGACACGACGACAATAACTAGATGTACGATCTGATTTGAAAAAAAGCAGGTAGATTTCCAATCAAGGCAGTAGATCAGTAGATTTTTTTTAAATCAGGTAGATCTACTGCTAAATCAGTAGATCTGGCATCACTGGACACAAGCTCCCCGTCCAACAGCCGAAGCAGGACTAAAGCGGATAGGGGGGAAGCGTGGCGGCTCTGGTTAGAACGGGCGGCACGCACGCTAATTTAGGTATTTCCTTCATAATATTCAAACAAAGACACATTTCGAAAATGTAAAACGTATACGTTATAGAAAACATGTAGTTTTGTTATTATTCAAAATCTGATGATCTTCCGTGAAGTATTTACGCCGTACTTAGGGTTTATTTTGTTTTTTAGAGATTACTTTGGATTTTTTTTCTATCGAGGAAACTAAAAGTAATCGTGTTTCTAAAGCGTATGATGTATTGAGTGAATCCTTAAATATCTTACATATTAATTGCATAACTGAAGCATAAGTAATAACGATGCAGTAAGGGATCAAGCGAATGCAATTATTTTGGAATTACGTATCGTTTGCTCGGTAGCGCCTTAATATATACATGTGATATGTGATGTGAATGTCACATGTCACTCTTCTGATTGTCACTGTCATTACAGATACCGGCACGGTTCTTGAGCGCTCGGCGGAAGAGTGGGGATCGCTATGCGCATCGTGCACCTATACGCGCCCCAGGCCACTTCATACCACCAAAGGGACCCAATAACTCACTTTTGCGCAGGTGAAGGTCAGCGCTCAAGAATCGTGCCGATGATTGTACCTACTTCTCTAGTCAATCGAAGTCAATCCATTACTGTGAAATTGTGAATTTATAACTTGACGTAGCGTTCCATTTCTTTTTCGTGGTGCCTTATTTGTGCAGGCTGCTTTACACCAGGGCAACAGAGTGCGGCTTTGCAGCATGCCACAATAATTTAAAATGTCACACATTGTGGCAAGAATCGTGCGGCATGGAAACAACTTGCGTCATGGGGCAGACTGTCGCAGCCAGTCGCACCTTCTATCCAAACACAATTGATTCCATGCCACATTTTTGGTGCGTCATACAGTTAATCGGTTATGTTTTACGATGCTTTGAAAATTAGCTAGGCATGATGTTGCCTCGGCGTGGGCGTATAATAGGCTGCCGCATACCGTAATTGCCGCATATGTTGATTATTTGTAGCATACCACAAGATAACGCACGCCACATTATGTAGCAAGCTGCAATGCCGCACAGTGTTGCCCCGGTGTAAAGCAGCCTTTATAGGGAACGTGCACAACGACGGTGCTGCCAACTGGCGTCGCCAATCCGAATCTTGTACTCTATTAATACTTGACATTGACATTTTTACCAAGTAAACAGAATTAATTTTATTAGTGAAAATTATTATTCTAGCAAATCGTAATGCATTGTTGCATTTCTGGATGTACTAATACATCCACAAAAATGAAAATGAATCAAATAGCGTTAACAGTGAAGAAAAATATTTGAAAACAACTTGTTTTTATTACACTCTGCATTGAAAAAGTTCAATGGCCTTCAAAATCAACCGTCCAAGCAAACATGCCAGTACTATGATAAGCGAACACATGTTATAATACACTGCACTGAAGTTCACACGGAATATTTCTCAACAGTTAAACAAAGAGTCCCTAAGTACTCAGATTATAAACATGGTTATACAATAAAGTTTTTAGTTGGCTGCACTCCTTGTGGTTTCTTAAGTTTTGTCTAATGCTACGCTACGGAGGGCGTCTAGTGATTGCTTTATAACAAATGAATGTGGGTTTGTTAGAGCCTGGAGATACTGTTCTCGCTGATAATGGATTCCCTTCCATTAAAATATGTGTTGAAAATAAGAAAGCTTTTCATGCCACCATTTCTTAAGCACCACAATTTTCATCAGAGAAAGTAGACGAAACAAATGAAATTCCAGAAATCATGAAGTTACGCTGACGATCATTATTGATGGACCGGAACCCATATTTTATACCATAAATCATATTAAAAAATAATCTATTTGAAGAGATAATTTTGCGTGACACAGCTGATAAGTTTCCTTTACTGTCCGCATAGTGACTTTTGTCGATTTAGTGCTGCCACCTATAGTTCCTGCACGTTCCCTATAGCGCGAATAACTTGTTATTTTAGTTTTTAAGTTGGTGTGGTCAACACCAGATAATGGTGTCGATTCTGTTGTGCACAAACTAAACTTAATTTAGGCTATTGCTATCTTTTTCTCTCTAATAAAACGAGAAAGAGACGGACGTCATTTAGAGCTGTCAAATTTAGTTGGAACTAATAATTCTATACAAATGAAGGGTGCATATAAAAACATGTCGACTAAAAACACGGTGAAGCACAAGGCTTAAACTAGTTTGACTTCCTCCTCGTCCTTTTCTCGCACTGCCTTTTAGTAAAAGATAGCAATGGCCTAAATTAAGTTTAGTTTGTTTTGTGTACAACAGAATCGACACCACTGTTTTCTTTTTGGTGTACGTGTTCTTTTTAGGGTTCCGTGATCAAAGGTAAAAACGGGACCCTAATATTAAGACTCCACTGTCCGTCTGTCTGTCACCAGGCTGTATCTCATGAACCGTGATGCTAGAGAGTTGAAATGATGATGATGTATTTCGGTTGCCGATATAACAACAAACAGTAAAAACAGAATAAAATAAATATTTAAAGGGGATCTCATACAACAAATATGTTTTTTTACTTTTTTTTTTGCTCGGTATAACGGCAACAGGTAGACGCTTGAAATATTCACAGAATATTTAGTTGTATATTCACTTTTAAATTAAATAATAAAATAACCATACAACAAACGTGTTTTTTTGCCGTTTTGTCTAATGTTGTTTACATATGGCAATGGTATGAAAACCGTCGCGTGCGATTCCGACTCGCACCTGGTCGTTTTTTTTAAATATAGTTTTACTATTTATTTGTTCAATTTCTTCCAACACACTAGTGAGTTATTGGGTTGTATTTGAAAACAATCAGTCGTACCTATATTTATTAATTGTAGTTATTAATGTTTTGTGTTTTGTTTTTTACCCGACTGCACCAGAAGGAGGGTTATGTTTTTCGAGTGTATGTATGTATGTATAATTATTTGGCACACTCTGTGGCCTGAATGCCTGGTGAGCAGCGGTGGCCCAGTGGTGGTGGCTCCGACTTACGAACAGTAAGACGTGGGTTCGAACCCGGACAGGCGCATTACTTTGTGTTATTTATTTCATCACCACTGCTCTCAAAACGGTGAAGGAAAACATCGTGAGGAAACCGCCATGTCCTAGAACCAATAAATTCGAAGACATGTGACATCTACCAATCCGCACTGGGCCCGCGTGGTGGATTATAGCCCATTCCCTCTCATAGAGAGGAGGCCTGTGTCCCAGCAGTGGGAACATTAATAGGCCGATGATGATGATGATGTGGCCTGAATGACTCGATGGATTTTAGCTTGAGAGATGTCGTTAGATTCAGATTTACTGTGAGAGTGACACTGGGTATATAAAAATAAAAAAATAAACAAAATGCCGAATTTTTGGCGCCAAATTCAAATGTTTGGTACGCTCTGCAGCCTTAATGGCTCGATGGAATTTAGCTTGAAAGGTGTCGTTAGATTTGTATTTACTCTGAGAGTGACACAGGCTGAATAGAAAAAAAAAAATTGGCGGATTTTTGTCGCCAAATTATTATTTTTTTTTTTTTTAAAAACGTTGCCCCACACTAGGAATTTCTCCTGTATCGTGACACACGAAACAGAAATTTGGCCTCTGTCACCATTGAGCTATTACTACTACTAGAGAAGACAGCGCGAACAAAATCTGTGCTCCGTTCAAACGCAGCCAGCTGGCTACATCCCACTCAGTCGGTTGCTCGCTCTTGAGCGCTTTAGGTCTTGTTTGTTAATTAGGCAATAAAACGTGAAAATTCAACAAATATGTTTACGCGTGTGTTACGATATTGCACTAATAATTCAAGAAACACGGCAAAGTGCAAAGGAATAACTTTCTATCGGTAAGTAACTAGATAATCATTTTTAAAACTTCATTCTTCATTCATTCTTTTAAGCTGATATTCGTATTCAAAAAACTACGATATGTAACAGATCCGAAAATACTTAGGCAAGTATATTTTGCGCTATGTCAGTCAATTCTGACTTACTGCATCACTTCATGGGGTGGGGCGAGTAAAACTCTGTTATTGCCCATTGAAAGAGCTCAAAGAGCTATTCTCAAGGTGGCTACTTGCCGCCCTTTCCTTTTCCCCACTAACCTCCTGTTATTTATTATGAGCACTGTACTAAAACAACACGCAGCACTTCCATACAGCACTGATTTCACTAAAAAAAGACGGAAAGATATAGTTTGCCCTCAAAAAAGTACAAAACATGCTTTCACAGCCAAGTTTTATATACATGGTACCTCGGACCGCTACTCTATAACAGGCTGAATGAAAAAGGAAGCATCTACCCCTTAAATCACAATAACTGCAAGAAAATCCTTAAGGAAGCTCTTCAAACTATGTCCTATGAAGATAGAGAAGTTATTACTTGTGCTAAAGTAAATATAGTCCATATTATTGTTAGTTTTAAATTAGCTAAGTTAAAATAGTAGAATTTTATATACGTTTTTACATTGGTACCAATAATATTAATAAGATATATGATTATTTAATCAATTAATGTTACCTCAAATCGCCTGAAACACAGGATTACCTAGTTCAGGCTCAAAGCATGGGTGAACTTGACATAGATTTAAGAAAAACTGTAAACTTTTACCTTACATTTTTTCAATCATTTTTTGAATAAAATTTATTATTATTATTATTATTCGAGCAAAATATTTAGCGGACGCCATTTTGTGTCATTTGTCATTGACTAAAAATTTAAGAAGTGACATTGAGTGTGTAACAAGACGTGTAGATAGTATTAACTGACGTATATTTATATAGTGGAAATTAATAATCTTACACATTTAGAAATTAATAGACTGTGGTTGATAATTAATTGAAGGAAGGTAAAATCAAGAAAAATGAAAATCAATTAGCTACGTACCTACCTAATTTTTTTTTAGATTTATTGTCTTTGTTTATTCGTCGTACTGTATGGATCGGAATGCTGGGCTGTAAAGAAGATGGATGAAAAAAGATTGCATGTAGCGGAGATGAGAATGTTGAGGTGGATGTGTGATGTGACAAGAATGGATAAAATAAGGAATGAGTATATTATAGGAAGTTTGAAAGTTGCGCCAGTTACAGAAAAGTTGAAAGGGAATCGACTGTTTTGGTATGGTATGGACATGTGATGAGGATGGAAGATTCGCATGTGACTAAAAGAGTGATGAATATAAATGTTGATGGATGGAGAGAGAGAGGACGACCAAAGAAACGATGGATGGATTGCGTGAGGAATGATATGAATTAAAAAGGTGTAAATGATTGTGTGACGGTTGATAGGGGAGAATGGAAGAAAAAAACATGTTGCGCCGACCCCAAGTAACATGGCAGGAAGATGATGATGATGGTTTTGTTTTTTCAAGGTTTCCATGTCTGGGCCGTAAAGATAGGGGAAAATGGATAAAATTCGTCCAAAACAACCGCAGTGAAGTGACCTGGCTACCATCCGATCATACTTAAATAATGTTCTTTGCATTTTCGCGAAGAGGACAAATATACCACAAAAACGGGACGGCATTTTCTGACTGAACTCGTTAGTATAGGGTATATATGCCAGAATATATTTTTGTTCCGCAGAATAAAGTCAGTTTATAAATAAAATACATATTATAATTAAAATTGTAAGTCAAACACTCAGTCTCAGTCACTCAGTTTTGTTCGCGGTGTCTTCTCTATACGTAGTAGTAGTAATAGCTCGATGATGATAATTTTTTTTTTTTTTTTTTTGTTAATAGTCAAACAATGTGCAGGTAAGGGGTAGGTATCGGGGTGCGATGTCAGAAGTCCTCCACGTGTCTGGCGGCTGCTGGTCCCTCTCGATACGTCTGCTGGGCCGGTGCACCCTGGACGCGGCGGTATCCTTCTCCGCGGAATGAGAGAAAATGAGAGTTTCCTTTTATCCCTCGGGGAATGTGACCGCCGCGGCTAATGAGTCTGACAAGGGTAGGGTTTATATGTATAAGGGTAGGGCCATTCAGGACCAACGGGGCGTTCCTCTGCGTGACCCTCTGTAAAGCAGAGGGCACACCAGAGGAGTGAGGGCGGGCTTGGTGTGCACTCACCCTGCCTCCGAGCAGACAGAGAAGGATCCGTCCTCCTCTGTCACCGCCAATCTCGTAATCTCACTATCGAATGCTGTGGATCACGTCTCGCGGCTTCGATAGGGGACCGAGGGTCTTGGCTTAACCGCCCGGACCGCGAGGTAAAAAACCTCTATAAAAAGTCACCCCGAATCCCAAGTGGCGACGCACCGCGATGTATGGCTGACGGTTGTTCCATGGAACAAATCAGTCGCTAGTGCACTCCTCGCCAGGGTACCTGCAGACCCCCATGGCGAGTAATAAATACTTAAATCTGTCCTTCTAGGTACAGGGGTCTCTGCCTAGACTGTACCTTATTTCCCCCATACTCGTGGGTTCAGATATGGAAACTTTAAAACAAAATACAACACCGCCGGCAACGGCAAAACAGAGGAGAGGAGGGATGCGGGGTCGGAGTCCGACGTCGCATCCAGCGATGCGAGCGCGGGAGGCTCAGAGAGCTCCCACCGCGCGAGGGCCGGGACGCCCGCGGAGAACAGCAAGTTCTTCCGCAAGCGGCCCAGGCGGATGGCGACCGGGGGTCGTCATCCGGAGAGGAGGAGGCCGTGGCCCGAAAGATCTCCACCAATAAGGGTGGTGGGATCCGGGGCAAGGGGAGGGGGCTCTCTGGCTCCGTGAGGTCTGAGGGGTCAGCAAGGCTGGCCGAGGAGGGGCGCCATCCGGGCAATATTGCTCCCGGGTCGGGCGACGAGGCGGGTGCACCTGGCGGCTCCGAGGCGGAGCGTAAGGCCAGGTTCACAAAGGCGGTGGAAGCCGCGATAAGGGGCGTGGCCTTGAAGGTGAAGACATCTTCAAAACTCAAGACCATACCCGGGGCTTCCTCCTCCATCATGGCGGCAGCAGTGGCCAACTTTGCGGGGCCTACCCCTCCTCCTCCTCCGATAGGTGAAGAGGAGGTGGCCAAACTGCGCGTGGAGCTGGCCCGCCTAACGGCCACCATGGAGGTTCTCCAAAAGGAGAACGCCAAGCTCCACGCAGACCTGGCCAATATGCGCGAGGCTGGCAGCCGCGCTGCGCCTCGCGCAGCGCGGCGCAGGGAATTGTTTTGCGCCCCGCCCTGGGTGCAAACAAGGCAGCCGCGGGCCCAAGCACGATGCCGAACACGGTGTCATACGCGGCTGCTGCGGCTGCCGCACCCGGACCTGGGCCGCTGAGCCAGTCCTCCGTCAGGACTGCGGCGCCCCCCCCCCCTGAAAAGTTGGCTCCGGCCAAACCGGCGCCGACTAAGAAGGCGCCCAGGAGGAGAAAGGGCAAGGCGGCTGCACAGGCGGCGACTGTGTCGGCTCCAGCGCCAGCGGCAAGTGGGCTAGCGGCGAGTGCGCCAGCACCTGCGGCATGCCAGCTGCCACCGCCGCCACCGCCCCCACAGGCCCCTACACCTCCTTCGGCTGAAGCCGGATGGCAGGTAGTCGGGGAGAAACAGAAGGGGCGAAAGGCGGCCAAAAAGGCCCGTAATGAGGAGCGGCAGCGCCAGCACAGGGCGCGGAAGATTGCGGCTAGGCTCCGCGCCCCGAAGACCGCAGCTGTAGTGATTACACTACAGCCGGACGCGGAAAAGAGGGGCGTGTCCTACCGCGACCTGCTGGCAAAGGCGAAGGAGACGGTGGATCTCGGAGAGCTCGGGATCACCGGGGGCCTCCGGCTTAAAGTCACCGCGACGGGGGCTCGTATGCTGGAGATCCCCGGTGAAACCAGCGGGTCGTCCGCTGACGCTCTGGCTAAAAAGCTCAGAGCGTCCCTAAACGCGGACGACGCCCGAGTGTCCAGACCCGTCAGATGCGCAGACCTGCGCATCCTGAGTCTGGACGACTCAGTTACCAAGGAGGAGGTGGTGGCCGCCGTCGCCAGGTCCGGTGGGTGCCCTGCTGAGCAGGTCAGGGCAGGCGCCCTACGTCCGGACGTCACGGGTATGCATACCGTTACGGTATGCTGCCCCGTGTTGGCGGCCAAAGCAATAGTGGAGGGCCGTAGGCTACTGGTGGGCTGGGTTTCAGCGCAGGTAAAGCTGCTGGAGCCCAGACCTCTGAGGTGCTATCGCTGCCACGTGGGACACCACGTGTCAGTACAGTGCGCCTCGGAGGATGACCGCAGCGGACTCTGTTTCCGCTGCAGTCAGCCCGGTCATGTGTCCGCAGCTTGCTGCGCCACGCCGCACTGCGGTGCATGTGCGGCAGCTGGCAAGCCGGCCGATCACCGGGCTGGGAGCAAGGCCTGCGCTCCGCCCACCAAGGCCACCAGAGGCAAGGGAAGGCCCTCCGCCGCCACCACCACCACCGTCGCCACCGCCGCAGCCGCAACTGCCACCGCCGCTGCCACTGTCGCCGCTACAGAGTGGCCCTCGCAGGGGGCCAGGGAGGAAGCGGTAATGGAGTGCCAATAACGGCCCCATTACGCTTCCTCCAAGCGAACATCAACCACTGCGCCTGCGCTCAGGATCTGTTGCTCCAGAGCATGGCGCAGTGGTTGATTAACATCGCTGTGGTCGCTGAGCCGTATTTTGTCCTGCCCAGGGAAGACTGGGTGGCGGACCTTAGCGGCTCAGTGACCATAGTGTCGTCGGCCGCCGCCGGTGCCCCGACCCTTGAAGGTGTCAGGAGGGGTCGGGGGTGCGTAGATCGTAGTGGTGGGAGTCTACTTCTCCCCGAGCCGAACTCTCGCCGACTTCCACAACTCTCTCGCAGAGTTGAGTGTTGTCGTTGGAAACCATTCCCTCCCCGTGCTCGTGCTCGGGGACTTCAATGCCAAGAACTTGGCTTGGGGTTCTCGTTGCACAGACGTGCGGGGAAGGATGGTGGAAGACTGGGTCCTGGAGAAGGGCCTGGTCGTCCTAAATCGGGGTTCTGTCTCCACGTGTGTGCGGATGCGGGGCGAGTCGGTGGTGGACATTTCGTTCGCTAGCCCCGCTCTGTCGCCGCGTGTCATTGACTGGCGTGTTATGGATGGAATGGAGAGTTGGAGACCTATTCCGACCACCGGTACATCCGGTTCGACGTCTCCACCCAGACCCCAAGCGCGCCGGTCCAACAGGCCCCGAGTGGTCCGCGTTGGGCGCTGAAGCAGCTGGACCGGGAGCTCCTCCTGGAAGCCTCGATCGTGCAGGCCTGGGTGACATCACCGGACAGGCCTGCCGATATTAACAATGAGGCAGGGTGGTTCCAGAAGGCCATGTCCGACATCTACGACGTGGCAATGCCCCGTGTTCGGCCAAGAAGCGCCCGGCGTCAGGTGTACTAGTGGTCGCGAGAGCTGATGTCTCTGCGCGAGGCGTGCGTGGCTGCGCGACACCTGTACGCCAGGCATCGCAGGCTCCGCATCCGCCCAACCAACGCGGCCGCCATTAAGGCGGAGCTTTATGAGGGGTACAGAGCGGCGAAGACCGCCCTCCGCGAGGCTGTCCTGCGGGCCAGGGACCTGGCCTGCGAGGAGATGCTGGGGACTCCCAACAGAGATCCGTGGGGGCGCCCTTACAAAATGATGCGGGATAAACTCTGCCCCTGGGCCCCCCCACTGACGCAGAGTCTCCGGCCTGAGCTCGTGGAGGACGTGGTGAGCACTCTGTTCCCTTCGTGAGGGGAACATCCACCCCCGCCTATGGCTCCGTCACCTGCGATGCTGGAAGCGCACCAACAGGACGACGACGACAACGCTCCAGAAGTGACCGGGGTAGACCTGAGAGTGGCGGTACGCAGGCTCAGTGCCAAAAATACCGCCCCGGGACCCGACGGCTTGCCTGGCAAAGCCTGGGTCCTGGCCTCGGAGGCTCTCGGGCCCCGACTGGAGGGGCTCATAAGCGCATGCTTGGAGAGAGGCCAGTTCCCGCTTCGTTGGAAGACGGGGAAGCTGGTCCTCATCCGGAAGCCGGAGCGCCCTGCAGACTCTCCGTCCGCATACCGGCCCGTGGTGCTGCTCGACGAGGTGGGCAAGCTCTTTGAAAGAGTCATTGCAAACCGCCTCGCCGAGCACTTTGCGGGGACTGGGCCGGACCTTGCGGAACACCAGTTTGGTTTCCGCAAGGGGCGCTCTACGGTGGACGCGATCATGCGTGTGAGAGCCCTCATGACGGGGGATGCGGTGTCCAGGGGTGGGGTTGTCTTGGCGGTGTCTCTCGACATCGCCAACGCTTCCAACTCTATGCCCTGGAGCTGCACTCCGGTATCACCGGGTGCCGACCTACCTCGGCACCCGGTGGTCGGGGACTACCTGACAGACAGGGCAGTCATTTACCCTGGTCGCAGCGGAGAATGGAACCGGCGAGAGATGTCGTGCGGTGTTCCGCAGGGATCGGTCCTAGTGGAACATCGGTTACGACTGGGTGCTGCACGCCAACCTCCCTAGCGGTGTCAGTGTAGTTTGCTACGCTGACGACACGCTGGTGCTGGCCCAGGGGAGGTCGCAAGAGGCGGCGGCCGAAGCGATGACACGCGGGGTTGCGATAGTCGTTGAGAGGATCCGGCAACTGGGTCTCGAGGTGGCACTGCACAAGTCCGAGGCCATGTGCTTTCATGGGCCTCGGAGTGCGCCACCGACGAGATCCCTACTGACGGTAGGAGGGGTATCCATCGGCGTCGAGTCGACGTTGCAGTACCTGGGACTTGTCCTTGACAGCCGGTGGAACTTCGTGGAAATTTCCGACGTTTGGCCCCCAAACTGGAGCGGACTGGGGCTGCCTTCAGGCGGCTCCTGCCCAATCTGGGGGGGCCAAACGCCTCCTGCCGGAGGCTCTACGCGGGAGTCGTACAGTCAATGGCCCTTTACGGGTTCCCGGTGTGGGCGCGTTCATTGAGGCGGCGAGCCGCCCACTACCTGAACGTGCCCCAAAAGGTGGTAGCCGTAAGGCTGGCCCGGGGCTACCGCACGATCTCCCGCGAGGCGGCGAGCCTCCTTGCCGGATTGCCGCCATGGGATCTGGAGGCAATGGTCCTCGCGCGCCTACATGAATGGCGCGCGGAGGTGCTATGCCGGGGGGAAACTCCGCTGCAGCGACAAATTGTCGCTCAGCGGACAGACTTCCGGCGGGATCTCATGGCGACACGGAGAGAGCGACTGTCGCAACCCCGTGCAGGGCACGCCACGATAGTGGCGATAAGTCCCCTCTTTGAGGAGTGGCTTGAGAGACGCCACGGCGTCCTCACCTTCCGCCTGTTCGGGAGGTTCCTGCACCGAATCGGGCGGGAGGAAACGCCCGGGTGCTTCCATTGTGAGGATCGACCGGAGGACACGGTGGAACACACGGTGGAGTTGTGCCCCGCGTGGGCGGAGCACCGCCGTGTCCTCGAAGCGGCGATTGGCGGCGGCGACCTCTCACGTCCGGCCCTGGTGCAAGCCATGGTCCGGAGCGAGACGGAATGGGACGCCGTCACCTCCTTCTGCGAAGCAGTAATGCTAGAGAAGGAGGTGGCGGAACGTGAGAGGGAGAGAACCTCTCAACGTCCCGGCCGCCGCGGGAGACGCCCCGGGCGTCGGGGGCCACCACCACGTGACCCCCGGCCACCGTAGGAGCGGGCCTGTGGACGGTGGGCTATGGGCTAGCTCGCCGTCCGTCCGTCTCATGACGACAGGCTGTGTCGACGGCGCGTTCGTGTTCCACGCGCGCCTCAAAGAGAGTCAGCAAAAACGAAGGGGTCCGTAAGGACCGATGCCTGCCGGGGTAGCGGGACAGTTCGAAAGAGATACCGCGGCCCCGGAACACAAAGGGCGTTGAAGGAACATGGAAGTCTGTCCGCTGAGCGACAATTCGTCGCTCAGCGGACAGACTTCCGGCGGGATCTCATGGCGACACGGAGAGAGCGACTGTCGCAACCCCGTGCAGGGCACGCCACGATAGTGGCGATAAGTCCCCTCTTTGAGGAGTGGCTTGAGAGACGCCACGGCGTCCTCACCTTCTGCCTGTTCGGGAGGTTCCTGCACCGAATCGGGCGGGAGGAAACGTCCGGGTGCTTCCATTGTGAGGATCGACCGGAGGACACGGTGGAACACACGGTGGAGTTGTGCCCCGCGTGGGCGGAGCACCGCCGTGTCCTCGAAGCGGCGATTGGCGGCGGCGACCTCTCGCGTCCGGCCCTGGTGCAAGCCATGGTCCGGAGCGAGACGGAATGGGACGCCGTCACCTCCTTCTGCGAAGCAGTAATGCTAGAGAAGGAGGTGGCGGAACGTGAGAGGGAGAGAACCTCTCAACGTCCCGGCCGCCGCGGGAGACGCCCCGGGCGTCGGGGGCCACCACCACGTGACCCCCGGCCACCGTAGGAGCGGGCCTGTGGACGGTGGGCTATGGGCTAGCTCGCCGTCCGTCCGTCTCATGACGACAGGCTGTGTCGACGGCGCGTTCGTGTTCCACGCGCGCCTCAAAGAGAGTCAGCAAAAACGAAGGGGTCCGTAAGGACCGATGCCTGCCGGGGTTGCGGGACAGTTCGAAAGAGATACCGCGGCCCCGGAACACAAAGGGCGTTGAAGGAACATGGATGGGTTTTAGTCAGTAAAAGTCTGACACTCCCTCCTGCTCCGCCTAGAGCGGGAGGAGTTATTCGATGATGTCCCATCCGAAAAAAAAAAAAAAGGGGTAGGTATCCAATGAAGTAGTCAGAATATAAACAAAGTGTCGCCTCTATAACGGTGACGTCGCATTTATGACTCATTAGCCGCCCCGCACTGCCGCGCTTGTTGCACAGATTTTGTTCGCGGTGTCTTCTCTATACGTAGTAGTAGTAATAGCTCAATGATAATAAATTAAAAAGATACATTTTTTTTTGTTAAAGGCAAACAATGTGCACTTAAGGGGTAGGTATCTAATGAAGTAGTCAGAATATAAACAAAGTGTCGCCTCTATAACGGTGACGTCGCCGCGTCGCATCTATGACTCATTAGCCGCCCCGCACTGCCGCGCTTGTTGCACAGATTTTGTTCGCGGTGTCTTCTCTATACGTAGTAGTAGTAATAGCTCAATGATAATAAATTAAAAAGATACATTTTTTTTGTTAAAAGTCAAACAATGTGCACGTAAGGGGTAGGTATCTAATGAAGTAGTCAGAATATAAACAAAGTGTCGCCTCTATAACGGTGACGTCGCCGCGTCGCATCTATGACTCATTAGCCGCCCCGCACTGCCGCGCTTGTTGCACAGATTTTGTTCGCGGTGTCTTCTCTATACGTAGTAGTAGTAATAGCTCAATGATAATAAATTAAAAAGATACATTTTTTTTGTTAAAAATAAAACTTTAAATTGCTTTTTCTCGAAATGGCTTTTTGGTGCTCCAGCAACTTTGCCTTTCCAGTGACGATATGTATAGATTACGTTCATAGATGAGTTTAAAAATGTCAAAGTTCCAACTTTTTCGTAAGTTTTTTTTTAATAAGCAATATTCAAAAAGGTAAACATATAATTTGCTTCGCAAGGGTTTACCCGTATAATGGTTAATCAAACATATTATTGGCTAAACGATTAACCTTTTAACCGGTCCCTGATTAGTACCAAATAGTGTCTAAGAGATTTTGCACTAATGGAATTTGCTGCCCTCCGTGCGCTGACCGGTGAGCGCTGACCCTTCCGCTACCCGCTCGTATGATGTGTGGTTGATAAAACCTTAAGGCGAGGCATCGTTCTAAAACCGGGCACGCGCGCATCGGGACTGAGCGGGGGACTGGGCGTCTGAGCGGGGCGAGGATTGCTAGCTTATAACTTAAAGGACGTAAACGACAAAATGGTTTTTGTTATTTAATTCAGTTGGGAACGATAATTTCAGAAATTCCTTCTATAATTTTAAAGAGTATGTATAGGCTCATCTACGGAGAAAGTTAAGAGGCTTAAATTGGTCCCGTTTGCCCATTAAATGTGAATATTTTTTTAAAAAGAGGTATGTTTGATATTTTTTTCTCTGTTACAAAAGTTACTTAATCATGTATTGAAAACTAACAAAATAAGGGTTTTATCATGAATTATCAGGTCACCAACTTATATTTTCATTTGTTTTGTAATTACTGACAAAAATTGAGATCATTGACTACATGATTTCCAATGCGTCCTCACTCGTAGGTATGTTGCTGCAACTATAGTTTGCCAATTTGGGTCAAATCGTTTTAAGTGAATTTTCGTTCCCTAATCGTCTAGGTTTTAATAAAACAATTGCATGTTTTTACCTCAATGAGGGATTTTCTTTTTAGCTCTTCCCTAGTCGCTGGATAGATGGCGCTAGGAGTAAGTATGATAATGCAAGGAACGGAACCTAAGAAAACTGAGTTTAACAAAGCGCGAGAAATGTAGGTTATATTCGGAAGGTTAAGCAAATGAAAGTGTCAGTCAACGAGAGTATGTGACGTGACACAATGTTTTTTTTTCAAGCGTTTTGGCTTTGGCACCAACTATCATAGTAAGTTCAACGCCATCTCTAAAGTTCTTGGAAACTAAGTTTTTTTTTAAAACCTCAAAAGGAAAACCTCTCATTGCATTCATAAGAACTTTCACAAATACACTTTTATTATTAAGTTATGTGACAAAGGTGCTGCTTCATAAGTGTTTCAATCTCAAGCGCTGCTCCAGAGCGTGATGTCCTTCTTGATTCCCAGGTCGGGTCTAAGTGTTATTGGGAATTTCCACCAGGAATTACTCAGTTCTAGCCCGGAGTCTGAATATCTGCCCAGTTGATGGCAACAGAGTCTTAGAGCTTTGACAGTCGTTACAGGTAGTCAGTGACCCGAAAGTCTGACAACCAGTCTTACGCAGGGGTATCGTATTACCCAGTACTAACTGGGTTGTGGAGGTCAGATAGGCAGTCGCTCCATGTAAAATACTGGTATTCAGCTGCATCCGATTAGACTGGAAGCCGACCTGAACATAGTAGGGAAATGGCTAGGCAGATGATGGTGATGATGGCAACAGAGTCACTCCTTATTGGATTAAGGACTTAAATATAACTGGCTGGAAGTGGGTAGGTACTATTAAGTACACCTCTGCACCATCCTTCGGGGGTTATAACCATGATGTTATGATGAAATAATAATAATAATAATAAATTTTATTCAAAAAATGTAAGGTAAAAGTTTACAGTTTTTCTTAAATCTATGTCAAGTTCACCCATGCTTTGAGCCTGAACTAGGTAATCCTGTGTTTCAGGCGATTTGAGGTAACATTAATTGATTAAATAATCATATATCATATTAATTAATATTATTGGTACCAATGTAAAAACGTATATAAAATTATACTATTTTAACTTAGCTAATTTAAAACTAACAATAATATGGACTATATTTACTTTAGCACAAGTAATAACTTCTCTGTATCTTCATAGGACATAGTTTGAAGAGCTTCCTTAAGGATTTTCTTGCAGTTATTGTGATTTAAGGGGTAGATGCTTCCTTTTTCATTCAGCCTGTTATAGAGTAGCGGTCCGAGGTACATATAAAACTTGGCTGTGAAAGCATGTTTTGTACTTTTTTGAGGGCAAACTATATCTTTCCGTCTTTTTTTAGTGAAATCAGTGCTGTATGGAAGTGCTGCGTGTTGTTTTAGTACAGTGCTCATAATAAATAACTGTCGAACTGTTAGTACTTCACAAGATTTATACAGGAGGTTAGTGGGGAAAAGGAAAGGGCGGCAAGTAGCCACCTTGAGAATAGCTCTTTGAGCTCTTTCAATGGGCAATAACAGAGTTTTACTCGCCCCACCCCATGAAGTGATGCAGTAAGTCAGAATTGACTGACATAGCGCAAAATATACTTGCCTAAGTATTTTCGGATCTGTTACAAATCGTAGTTTTTTGAATACGAATATCAGCTTACGAATTCTATTATTTAGAGCTTCCATATGTTGTTTGAATGAAAGGGTTTCGTCTATTATAATACCCAGGTATTTTATTTTGTTAGTCTTCTTAATATTGGGACACTGACACTGGCTATCTGCAGGGACTGGGCAACAATGAGCATGCAACGCTGAGGGGATATTGGATACATGCTTGCGCATCGAAAACTTAATGTAGTTTGTCTTCTCTGCATTTAGAGTTAGTGAGTTAGTTTGAAGCCATTTATTTACAATATTAAATCCGTGTTGCGCAAGCCTGTAGACTTCATTTTCTGAGTCAGCCGAAAAAAGTCAAAGTGATCAAAAACAAGGTGGGCCCCAGAATACTTCCTTGGGGAACACCAAAAAATGTGTTTTTTTGAACAGCGCTGAGTACATCACCAATCTTTACGCACTGGGAACGATCTTCTAAATAACTTTTGAATATTTTCAATTGGGTGCCTCTTACACCCATGATCTCAAGCTTGCGCAATAGAATTGGAATGGAAACTGTGTCAAAAGCTTTGGCGAGGTCCAGGAAAATTCCTACTGTGTGGTTACCCTTGTCAAGTTCTTGGTCCAGGAAAATTCCTACTGTGTGGTTACCCTTGTCAAGTTCTTGCGCTAGATAGTCAGTCAGATGATGTACCGCATCGGCAGTTGAAACTTTAGGTCTAAATCCAAACTGCCTTTCAGACAGAATAGATTAATCTTCCAAATATTTCAACAACCTTTTGTTTATTATTTTCTCCAATATTTTTGACATAGAAGGTAGTAAAGAAATAGGTCTATAATTTGTCACTTGCTCTTTGCTGCCTGATTTATATACAGGGATAATTACAGCTTTTTTGAGACACTCTGGGAAATGCCCTGAAGATAAACAAATGCGGAAAATATAGGTCAGTGGTGGTACCAAAATGTCCTTGAATCTTTTAAGAATTTTATTCGAAATGTTGTCCCAGCCAACTGCACAGTCTTCTTTCAAGGTCATGATCATACTATCTACCTCAGTCTCGTCAGTATCTAGCAGCGCAAAGGAAGTTAAAGCAGTGTTAGAAGTTAAAGGAATGTTCGTCAGG
Source organism: Xestia xanthographa (assembly GCA_905147715.2). Classification (NCBI taxonomy): domain Eukaryota; kingdom Metazoa; phylum Arthropoda; class Insecta; order Lepidoptera; family Noctuidae; genus Xestia; species Xestia xanthographa. Next base: position 2,772,428 of record LR990661.1, on the reverse strand, counting down.
TTTTGGGATTGACCCAGATTTTTTTCTGCTAGAGACTTACCCACATTAATAAAGAAATTATTTGCTATGTTAGCGGATTCCACTGGTAACGAGTGTGCTTGTAATAAACTTGAAGATGACTCACATTGTTTTGTGGTATACGTTGCGTCTTTAATATATTTCCAGATCTTTTTACTATTTGTTCCAGCCTTTTCCAATGCCACTTTGTCGTAGTTGCTTTTAATTTTCCTAAGAAGATCATTACAGAAATTTCGATATCTTTTGTACGAAAGTTGCAATACAACATTTTCTGGATTAGATTTAGCTTTCATATGCAGTTTATCCCTATGTTTCATACAGCGAATAAGACCTGATGTGATCCATGGTTTTATGTTGTGATTTTTGTTGGTCAACTGCGATATGACTGTGTTTTTCTGAATTGCATTTCGTAAGTTTTCAATTACAAACAACATGCAAAACTGCGGGTCAGCGGAATTATAGACTGGATCAAAATCGATGACACGTAAATCTTCTTCAAGTCTATTTATATTCAGTTTAGAAATTTTGCGAGTGCCTTGTTTAGGTAATTTGCAATTTAGGGTTAGTAGGGCAGCATTGTGATCGGTTATCGTTGAGTTAACAACAAGTGCAAGTGAAGGGAAATTCGATTTAAGCATAATATGATCCAAACAGGAGCCACTGTGATGTGTAGGAAAGCTGTGTGCTGGGAGCAGGCCATGAAAGGCGCATAGGTTGAGGTAGTCCTGAGCAGAAGCATCAGCACTTCCTGGAAGAATATTGATATTAATATCTCCAATTACAATCGTGTTTTTGATTGATGACAGGTTCTGCAAGGTCTCATTCAGAGAGTCAGTAAAATTGCTAGTATTTTTAAAAGACGGAGGTCGATATAATGCTAATATCGCAAAATCTGATCCAATTTTAACTAACAATCTGTTACAGTCGTGCATATCAGGTTCCTCAACAGAGACGTTCAGATGATTTCTTGCATAAACTATCACACCATCATTTTGGTTGTAATTTAGGGTACTTCTATACATATTATATCCCGGGATTAGTGGAATGTTATATTGTTTGGCAAGCCAGCATTCGGTTAAAACAATAACGTCACAATTTATGTTTAGCCGTTGCTGAAATGTACTAAAGCTATCAAAATTCTTAAAAACACTGCGAATATTTTGTGTTAATATGGTTAGTGGAGATTTGTAGCCGGATAGATATTGTTTGCAGTTTTCAGCTTCACAGACTTTGGACTCAGATACAGAGAAATTATCTAAATCATTAATTAAACTATTTATCATAATGGTAGTCTTAATAAGAATATAAAATAAAAAACGTCAGAAAAATACCTAATTAACGGCGCTCTTAGGCGCCTCCATAATCAACAGAATTGATGTACCTTTTTTCAGCCATTATTTTCGCCGGGCAGTCAGCAGCACCTGTGTTATGCTTGTCTGGCTTTTTGAAATGCAAGCAAGTAGCGCATTTTGGTTCGTCAGCCTTTTTTGGACATTCTTTTACTGAGTGACCTTGATCACCACAGTGACCGCAGGTATACGATGTCTGTCGACATGACTTGGCCGCATGTCCATACTGCTGACACTTGTAGCATCTTGTGACCAAAGTGAAGTCTCTCACAGGGCATGATGACCAATTTACAAAAACTCGGTCTTGTGATATCAGGGCTTTGCGTATGACTGCAGATACCTCAACAATGTAATTACATGTGTCCGAATCTTTCTTACCTGACTTATGACTTAATTTAATAAGGCTCAAAAACGTCTCAAGGCTGCAATCCTGAAGTTTTTCGGCTAGGTTCTGGTTGTACACACAGGTAAAAACCTCATTTTCTTGCATAGATGTCGGCACTCCTATAATTACAACCCTAGGCTTTCTTTTATGGGGCTCGTCGACTGTTAGGCCTGATTTGGTAAGCTGCGCCGATTGTCTCAACTTCTCAATGTCATCCTTCGTCTCGGTGCTGATGATGACACCGCCGTTCTTCGTCTTGCGCAGGCCTCTCACGTGGAGCTTCATTTGTTCAGGGCTGATAATTTTCTGGACAAGAGTTTTCGTCTCATCGCTGGTCTTCAATTTGTCACTCGGATAGATGGCCACAGAACTTACGTGACTTGGCTGGATAAAATTGTTGGCACCTTTCTTTACCATGTCAGCAAAGGAAGATCCCTGGGCAGGTTTCGTCGACTCTTCAATACTCAGCTTAAGGTTCTGTAGCTGCTGCGAAAGGTCGAGTTGATTTTCCAGAGTTCTGACGGCATATTGCGATTGGAGGGCCTTAGTTGACGGACTGGTACATGACGGCCATCTGCGAGGTCCCGTAACTAACCTTCCGGGTTAGATTAATGATGCGCGTTTTCTGCTCCACATTCAGCTTTCCCTCATTTGCAATAGCGCACACCTCCTTTAAGTTCTGTTCGATAATCGCCATGCAGTTCTGAAGTTCTGCCGTCGATACAACTGCAGGGGCATCGTTCCTTTGGATAGGCGCTTGAGGAGTAGAGGCGGGTACGGCAACGGGCACAGGTGTACAAGTGGGTACGGCAACAGGCACAGGGGAAGAGGTGGGTACGGCCACGGGCAGAGGTGCACAGGTGCCGGGCACAGGTGTAGAAGGCGGGGAGCGAACGCATTTACTACTCCGGTTGAATGGACTGTCCTCCATCATGAACCAGGATAATATATTGTTCCTGTTAAACACGGGTCATTTCTACTAATAATACACCTTACACAAATGTAATATACAAGTATGCGTTACTACTGGCTATTTGTAACTAGGTCACAATTTCGCAAGTGATTATTTGTTTATTGCAATAATTGTTCGATACGTCTGTTCACTACGACCGGCAAATATGCAAATGAAATGAATCTAGATGTTGCACTTCTTGCACTTCCTGCCGATGGGCGGCATAAAAACTCTACCACCAGGTTCACACGATAAAGAAAGAAGACTTTATACTACACCTGCTTGGAAAGTACCTTGATACTTTATTAAATTTACGGTAGAAAGTACGTCATTGCATATCGAACAAATATGCGGGGAGAAAACGCATCTGAGCGGGAGAGAAAAGTGTATGAAAATCCATTTCTTACGTGGTTTTTAGGGTTCCGTACCCAAAGGGTAAAAACGGAACCCTATTACTAAGACTTCGCTGTCTGTCCGTCTGTCCATCTGTCCGTCTGTCTGTCACCAGGCTGTATCTCATGAACCGTGACAGCCAGACAGTTGAAATTTTCGCAGATGATGTATTTCTGTTGCCGCTATAACAACAAATACTAAATATAGTCAATGGTACGGAACCCTTCGTGTGCGATTCCGACTCGCACTTGGCCTGTTTTTCTTTTTTAATTTTGGGTAAGACTATGCGCCGGTAACTTAGATATCAAAAGCCAAAAAGTTTTTACAGTGAGTTTTTATCTCCAAGTTCGCAAAATGACACTGGCCACTAGCTGTGTGTTGGATGGTGTCGGGCTGGCAGTGCGACCCTGCGGCGGCAGGATAAACAATTTGAAAAAAGAACATGTGAAAATTGCAGACGCCATTGGCGCCATTTCCATTTTGTGTGTTGTTTGAGTTTTTTATTTTTCTCGTAGGTGTAGTATAAAGCACTATGTATCACTCGAGAGAAAGTGCGATTCCCGATCTCAGGTGTTTCAAACGACACCCTCGACGGTAATCGGTCACTTTCTCCTCTCGGTGAACAATGTACTATTCTGTTACTTGTATCACACTTCCAGATCTGTAGGGGACAAAATATACCAGATAAGGAACGAATATAGGCGGAAGGTATGATTAACACGTGTGGTGTAAAACATCTCTTCACGAAGCCGAAAAGCACTTGTTCTCATTCCTCCCGTCATTGCGATTATTTTTTTATTCTACATCATACCTGGGAACCTAGCTTGTAGTTACGGAGATATTGGGGGTCAAAGTTCAAACTTTTTAATACAAGTTTTTTTGACAGGTTTTTTTTTAATACAAGTTTTTACTTTAAACACCTCCATGAACCCCGTACTATTCAATCCATCCATCAGTACAATGTTTCGTTATGAGTGCGTTACATTGAGTTCTACCACAAAACATGATTTTTCACCCCAAAAAAAAAATTTTTTTGCGTAAAGTTACTTAGGTAGGTACTTAGTTTGATGTACACACTGCAAACTAGTTCGGTTTGCAGGGCACACTAACAAAGTTATTGGTGTGCGTAAAGTCAATGGCTGTCTGGCTTCGCCTATTTATTAGTGTTCGCGCTTCACAATAACCCGTTGTCCACCCACACACTTGCAATTTCTTGTCACTTAATGTTGCATGGAATATGAAGCATAAATTTAGCCAACTTAACAATCTTCTCCGTTGCGCAATGGTCGAGCGTGCGGTAAACAGTATCTTACGCCGCCAGCGCCTGGCGCCGTAAGTTCGAATCCGACTGCCAACACATCGGTGTTTTTGTATGTTTTAACGAAACCTTTTACATTTGTTTGTTCAATTCATTGCTTAAATATTGGCAAGTATTCTTTATATTTGAGTTAGAGTTTATTTGAGGTCTACCCTCTAAAAATGACAAATCATGTGTAAGTTAGTAGAAGTTCATCGTCATAATGTTATTGACTATCGGGCTTACGTTACGTTTTTAGACATTATACCCTACGTGTTTTGAGCAGTGCTTTTATTTGTTAATCATTATGAATCACTTAACTACACTTTTAAGAGCTGAGATTATTATTTTGCGTGAGCAAAACGTTTCAATTAGTGAAATTGCGAGGCGTTTAAAGATATCGGTAAGTAACAAAATGTTATTAATATGTTTAGAAGATTAATAATAATGTTTATATAATCCACATGTTATTGATTGTTGTTTTTTGTAACAATATTTTATTATTGTTCACAGAGAAGGACTGTGCAATTGTGAGTCCATCGATATGCAGATTCGGGAAGCATTGATCCTTGCCGACCGGGACCGAAGGCTAATCCATAGCATACACAGATGGCAATGCGCGGCACCGTGATGTAGTTGCAAAGCATATCGCTGAGCCCTTCTTCACTACTCGTTTAACGGCGACTAAACATGACGTGGCATTACAAACTGTACGGAACCACTTGCGTACAGCTGGTGTGAAATGTCGCAGGCCAGCCAAGAAAATATTAATACTGTCAGATATTCACAGACAAAACCGGGTACGCTTCACAAGAGAATATGTGGATTTCGATTAGTGCAATAATGTTGTTATATTTAGCGATGAAAAATGTTTTAAGTCGGACAGAGACGGTCGCAAAATATTGTGGCGAAAAGATGGTGAACGCTATAATAAAAAAAAATATTCTTCCATGCAGGTCTAGTGGCTGCTTTACTTTGGGATTTTGGGGATGAATGTCATCAATGGGTTCTGGTGAATTAGTGCAGGTAGGGGGTCGCAATACCAGTGAAGGTTACTTGAACGTTTTACATAACCTGATGCTACCAAGTGTGCGCGTTGCATACCGATAGTAAAGGCACACCAATCGGCTATTAATAAAAATATCAAGGGGTAATTTGTTTTATGTGAGTGATGTTATTGTTAGTGAGATAACAATTTAGGATACCTGTATCTTAATATCTTTCTTACTAACATGTTTATTCATATCACTATAATTAAATTATTTTCTTGAATATGAAAAATAACGTTATTTCCTGTCCGACTTAGAATATTTGTCATGCACAAAACTTTATAATTTATAATTATAATTATAATAAAAACCTAGGCAATAAATATTGTTGATTTCTTGTTACAAATTGTTTAATTTTCGCTTCCATATTTTTTTCTTATTATCAGTTAAAATAGAAAAATAAAAATTCAACAAAATGACAAATGTTTTATAAATTCAAAAAGTGAATGACGGTGGCGGGATTCGATCCTACGACATTTGTTTTACCAGCCCATTGCTTATACACCTATGCCACAAGACTAGTTAGCAACAACGTGAAATTTATGCTTAATATTCTTTGCCTACAAAATAGTCCTAACCGTTTTCAATCACGGCGGCCAATCTTAGCGAAGATTAGCCACACACACGCGTGTTTGCTGACTTATTGTGAGACGTGAGGCGAAGTAATACACCAGTTGATTTTACGCACACCAGCATTATATTGGTGTGCTCTGCAAACCTAACTAATTTGCTGTGTGTACAGAATGCTTGGTTGTCGGCTTCGGGATGAGGTCTTTTACACCATGTAGGAATAGTGAAGGTATGTATGTTTATATTTTGCAAATTATACTACTGGGTTACAGTTACATTGCCTTCAGAACGAATACAGGTTTTTTCTAAGCTGATCCAAGCTCATTACTTCAACCCCATAAATGGAAATGTTTGGCGAAAGATAAATAATAACACATTTCGAAATAACTTTTTCTATTTAATTATGAAAATTAAAAACATAGTGACTTTGGTCTAACTAAAACGCAACTTACAAAACAACATACCTAATTATAATAATGACTCATGGAGAATACATTTTCGTATTTACCTAATAGAAAATAAGTAGGTAGGTACTTAGGTACTTTAATAGGAAAAACCAATACTGAGCTGTTAAAATATAATTACAACAAACAAACACTAAAATCTAAAATCAGTCTCTGAAGAAGTATAAATAAACTACAGCTTACTTGTTAAAACTTTAACAAAAATATTAACACATTGTTATCTTACCTAATATTTATAAACTCATGCCTTTTTTTCATGGAGATAGACCACAGAACGCCACCTGCGCGGCATTGCCATTCACATCTGCCTTGTAAGTACCTTTTATTAGGCGACTTTCACTCATCCTCTCCACATGAGAAACCAATAACTCTTTTCAATGTTTGTCACTAAAATCTTCTTTCAAACAGCGACATTCTCATACAACCTCATTCCTCAACTCTCATGCCTCGTTTGCCACACCCACCATTCATTTACCCATAGACTTAGAGTATAATATATACTAAGTCTATGCATTTACCATGTTACCAGAGAGTAGACAGTCAGTCGAGTCTTTCTTAATTTTTTCTTTTAAAACCTTTTTCAAGTTGACTTTACGTTCCTCTTTAGAAATGAACTCTTTGATTTTATTATTACTTTCGAAGATCACCCTTTTCTCTCCTTTAATGCGATCAAAACGACTCACAAACTTATCACTCACCTCAACAAAGTCTTTGACACTCACTCCCTTAATAACGCTCTCATAACCCACAAACACCCTTTCGATTGCGCTATGAACATTCTCTGGGAAAATGGTTACTAAATCGTCCTTGAATTTCTTCTTCTTCAAGACATACTCTTTAAATACTTTCAACGTAGGGAACTTCTCATTCTCCCTAACTTAGTGGCGATATAAATTATACGGAGACAAAATGTTACTGAATTCCAACTGAGTAATTGGGTCATATGTCAGTACAAAACCTCCGTCAATGTTATCGACGACAACTTGTTTCGCAATTTTGTACAATTCGCTATAGAAAGATACATCTTTGTCGATCATGAAAAAGGGTCGGAATGTTTTATCGCAGATATGAACCACTGCGTCGCCACTATGGAGCAGGAAGTGTACGTACTCCTCCAGATTTACTTCCTCCGTGACCACATCGTCTCTCAGCCTTTTTTTGTGCTTTAACTTCAAATAATTCAGCTTTTTCACATTCATCGGATATTCAATTTCAGCAATTAGAAAACCGTTTACCTTTTTGAAAATTTTCTCCAACAAATACAAAACTTTTTCCTTCCGCGTTGGAATTCTCTTCAGGATCATCACATACCTCATTATATCAATTCGCTTATTGATGGTTTCCAAGTCTAACTCGTAGTTGAAATTGATCAAAATTTCGATCATGGCTTGTGCGACTCCGTAGAACATTCTCAATCGTTCGTGTGCAAAACGTTCAGGATCGTTTTTGAAGATTAACGTAGACAGTTCAACGCAGTACCACAGTGCACTCGGTAATAAAACATTCACTTGAGGGTCTAATGGCAAAGATGACAGTCCTATTTTACACTTTGTAGTACTGATACGCCTCAACGCGTACTTTTTGAACTGTGCAACTACGTTTTTGTCCATCCACTGTTTCTTTTCACAAATTTTCCATAACACGAAGTAAAACAAGCCGATGTTGTATTTTACTTTTTTGAAGTCGAAGTATGTGGCGGACAAAATGTAGTCGTTGTATGCATCGAAGTCATCAGTATCCACTAGCACCAGGCCGCCATGGAATGGTCGCCGGCTGCGAGGCTCTACTTTTATTTCATGCTGTATTAACTGCTTGTAAACAGTCAACGTATAGAAGTATCCCAATGACTCATTGACATCAGGATCCTCCAACAGAAACAAAGGACATTCCATAATGGAATAAAATTTTGAGAAAGACGCCTTGTTGTCCGAGTTTTGGAAAATAAGTTTTTCCAGCAGATTTAGATGTGTGCATAAGATCACAGGGACCCCTTTCTCTTCAGCCAAAATGATGTCAGGAAACTCGATTTCTTGGTCAGCTGTAAAATTGATGTCCTCGATCGGCTCATCGGGAACTTGATTTACATGATTACTGAATGTTTTCTCGAGCTTCAAAGCGTCGAAGCCGTAAGACTTTTTCTCACTGACGATGTAGTTAATTAAAGTAGTAATCGACTTCTCAATATCTACTTTCAAGTCGTATGATGGTTGTCTGAAACTTTTGTACCAGTGTGTGTTCTTGAAATCCCGTAAAAATGTATCTTTAGCCTTGGTGTCTGGGAAGCTCTTTGTAAATTCTTTGCTTAATCGATACTTCAAATGTTTCAGCTTATCTATTTCGGCGAGAGATCTTGCGTAGTTTTTCGGTGCAGTGAGGAACTTGAATTTGATGAAAGACTTCAGACTCTCTTTTTCGGTTGCAAAGTTGTCGGGAGTTATGCTATCGTAATCATACTCCTTAGATAATAATATATCAGTTTCATCTAACAGTTTGATGTTGCGGTAAATTGTACATCGGCTTTTGATAAATGACGCAGTGACCGATAAGTCGATACAGTGTAAGTCTTCATTTAGTGCATGGAAAACGACTTTTTCATAATTCATATTTTCATTAAGTACCAAACATTTGTCGACGCTGTTTTTGTCAATCAGGCCGTCAGTAATGATGTACAGCAATTTGATTTTGCCATTGCCATCTATGTTTTCCTTTAACCACTCAATAATCTTTTCGGGCAACTGTGTACCTCTGCCATCTTGATTCTTGTACGCCCTACAAATTTTCTTTTCGTTGACCTTCTTGCACTCGTCGTCCCAATGTAAATAAACGATTTCGAATTCTTCTCCTGACAAAACACATTGAATTTTGATTACGTCACTTTTAAACTGTCCAAGTGTAGTTAGTCCATTGTGGTTATAATACGTATTTCTTCTGGTGGACCAAGAGTAAGCTTTCGCGTAAATGTAGTAGTTAACCATTTTGAACTGCGATCAAACTTTCGCAAACTTATAGAGTGGACCACAGAACACTCCACTCTCTGGCGAGATGATAGTGAACCGCACACTCGTCAGTCAAGTACTGAAGAATATTTCGCTAACACTGTCATTTAAATGGTGGGCACATGGGAATTCTGGACGCGATAAGCTACTTGATTGTTTACATTTTTGCCTGAGTTTGTTGCATCATATTTCACAATTTTGTTGTTGTTCAATTCGATGTAACCTAGACTGATTCCACTAAATTAGCATGAAAATATATAGAACACAGCTTTTCACTGCTTCGTGTCCTGTAGGATGAGCGTTGTTTCACATTTCGTATGAAACTATTCAAATTTAAACATGTTTATTTGTGACATATAGTTTTGAATATGAATGCGCATGGGTTTATGGGTAGAGGAAGACCAAAGAAACGATGGATGGACTGTGTAAATAATGAAATGACAAGAAAATTGTTGTCTGATGGGATGACGAGTAAAAGAGAAGTATGAAAGAAAAAGACATGCTGCACGACCCCAAATGAATTGGGATAAAGGCAAGAGCATGATGACATATATTATTAAAATAAAAGTAAAAAAACTTTTTTTAAAAACAAGCTCTTATTTAAATGCGCTAAAAAGAATAAAATAAACTTTTCCTTTAAAACTTTTACTATCAACTTATAACGTCATTACACAATTTATATTATACATATATATATATATATATTATTTAAAAGCTTGTCGCGAGATTTACGTGCTTACTCGTATTTACTTAGTTTGTTTGTTTTTTTTTTTTTTAATTAAAATCAGTTAGATCAGTTTGTTTTATTCAGCTACTTGTTTATTTACATTGGTGAATCTCGCGACAAGCTTTTAAATCATATAAATTGTGTAATGACGTTATAAGTTGATAGTAAAAATGTTAAAGGAAAAGTTTATTTTATTCTTTTTAGCTCATTTAAATAAAAGCTTGTTTAAAAAAAAAAAGCTTTTAATTTTATTTTTAACATTTTAGTATTTATGATTCGGGATTTACTTGGCATAGGTCATAGCGCGTAGCGGCATTTTGGTAGCCCGTAGTAATTCGTAATACGCACAATGCAATGTTTTGAGCATGATATTTATTAGACTCATCTAGGACCAAAGTACTCTTCAAGACGAATCAAACGAGCCCAAACTCAATGCGGTTACGTCGTTTTATTACGGAGATCCTATGTCCACCTTCCAGTTTCATCATCAAACTCTGGTTACTATTTAGGACCGAAGTACTCTTCAAGACGAAGCAAACGAGCCCAAAGTCGATGGGATTATGTCGTTTTATAACGGAGTTCCTATGGCCGCCTTTCAGCTCCATCATCAGACCCTAGAATGTGGTTAAGGAACTCCGTTATAAAACGACATAATTCCATCGAGTTTGGGCTTGTATGATTCGTCTGGACGATTACTTTGTCTCTAGCTGGTATCCAGGGTCTGATGATGGAGCTGGAAGGTGGTTAAGGAACTCCGTTATAAAACGACATAATTCCATCGAGTTTGGGCTTGTATGATTCGTCTTGATGATTACTTTGTCTCTAGATGGTATCTAGACCACCTTCCAGCTCCATCATCAGACCCTGGATACCATCTAGAGACAAAGTAATCGTCCAGACGAATCATACAAGCCCAAACACGATAGGGTTATGTCGTTTTATAACGGAATTCCTATGGCCACCTTCCAGCTCCATCATCAGACCCTGGATACGATCGAAAGACAAAGTACTCATCAAGACGAATCAAACGACTCCAAATTCGATGGGGTTTTATCGTTTTATAACTGAGTTCCTATGGCCACCTTCCAGCTCCATCATCAAACCCTGAATACCATCTAAAGACAAAGTACTCATCAAGACGAATCAAACAAGTCCAAAATCGATGGGGTTATGTCGTTTTATATCGGAGTTCCTATGGCCACCTTCCAGCTCCATCATCAGACCTGGACCTGGATACCATCTAAAGACAAAGTACTCATCAAGACGAATCTGACAAGTCCAAATTCGATGGGGTTGCGTCATTTCATTACAGAGTTCCTATGGCCATGGCTCCATCATCAGATCAGCTCCATGTTATCATAATATTGCATTGCCTTGCGATATACATATGCGCGCAAAATTTCAGCTCAATTGGTAACCGGGAAGTGGATCAAATTTAACTCGCAAGATTTGATTACAGACAAACACCGGGACAAGTGAAACTAAAAATAAAATAAAAACTTGTAATAAAAAGTAAGTCAGTATGTATTCAGTATGTGCTGCCTTGGAAGGCGTACAAATGATGTTAACACATTAAGTAATGGGTTGTAGTTTTATGAGTAAAAACTTAAACTGAAACTTAAATAATAACTACTGTTATGACAGTTTAGAGGACGCATTGGAAATCATGGAGTCAATGATCTCAATTTTTGTCAGTAATTACAAAACAAATGAAAATATAAGTTGGTGACCTGATAATTCATGATAAAAACCTTATTTTGTTAGTTTTCAATACATGATTAAGTAACTTTTGTAACAGAGAAAAAAATATCAAACATACCTCTTTTTAAAAAGAGATTCACATGTTATGGGCAAACGGGACCAATTTAAGCCTCTTAACTTTCTCCGTAGATGAGTCTATACATACTCTTTAAAATTGTAGAAGGAATTTCTGAAATTATCGTTCCTAACTGAATTAAATAACAAAAACCATTTTGTCGTTTACGTCCTTTAAGTTATAAGCTAGCAATCCTCGCCCCGCTCAGACGCCCAGTCCCCCGCTCAGTCCCGAAGCGCGCGTGCCCGGTTTTAGAACGATGCGTCGCCTTAACTACTACTTATTGTGTATGTTAACAAATTTTAATCAATACAAAGTATGTTATTAATAAAACCATTGTGTTGTATGGCAAAGCAAACTGCATGGAAAAACACAAATTATTTAAGTATTTAATTTCCTTATTTCCTCAGAGCTGAATCTGTAACTATGCAGACGTCGCACTTTGTCTATTGTGTATTTCAGCGTGTTCGTTTCTCTTAGGTCGAGTGGACACAAGTGCGACTGCTGAGCATGAGGTCCTGGGTTCGATTCCCAGATCAGCAAAGAGTTACATATTATTGGGTTTTTCAATAGATACTTTCTCAGTAGCAGAAACGGAGTTGGGATTAGAGCCCAGTTGATGACAATATCCTCGCCCCCTATTACATCGGAGGGGACCTAAATATGGCCAAATGTCGGTGTGGTATTAGGTACCTATGCCTCTGCCTAACCCTTCGGAGATTAGAGGCCTGATGTTGTGTTTATGTTGGTTTTTCAAGTAGGTAGGTATCAACATGTTGAAGTTTTTGAGTTGATTTCTGGCTCGATTACATAAAGTAAGGAAAACAGGCTAAGGATTGAAACTATTTAAATTCATTTAACAATATTGTATCTCAGTTAAAACCAGTTCTCATCAAAACGGAGGGAAACTCCTATGGTACAGACTAGGGCATACGAACTGGTTTTTCCCGGTTCTCAAAAACCCGGTTTTTCACTTTGTAAAAAAAACCGGTTCTGTCGTACAAAAACCCGGGTTTTGCGGGTTTTTCGGTCTTTTTCAAATCGATCATTATTGATCTGTGAACTTCGAAGATCAGACACGCAACACGTCGTAATCGTAGGTCGTTTAAAATGTAGAAATATGAGTAAGTAAAATTGCATATGGGAATATGAGCTATTCATCTATTTTTATAATTTATTCTCAAAAATACGTTACAGGGTTTCTTGGGTTATGGAATTAGTAAAATTCTCATTCGAAAGTACCCGTTGTAAGTATATTTTTTTGTCTTAAATTTATTGTGTGTATTCTTCTGATATAATTTTATATCATCTACAAATCTCAAGTTTGAGATGTAGTCACCGTTGATGTGTTTCCCACTTTCAGAAGCTCAGTCAGTCATTATCCCATCTTAACCAGGGGCTTTTCCAAGATGGCTCCTCCCAATTAGACGGGCACATTCAACCCCTAGTTTTGCTCAATTGCTTTTTCTATTGAAAGTGTGCTGGAGCATCGAAGATAGCATCTTACCAATTTTCAAATTATTTTGGTGAGTGCCTGTAGTTCTGTCGAAGTGATGAGTAGAGGGTTTTCACGTCGTTTCGTCATAAGCTCCAGTCTCCTCCGGAAGTTTTAACTTTCTGCCCGTACGCCTTATTTTGCAAAACCACGTCTCCTCCTCGCTGAAGATTTCCACCATTGGTCGAGCGCTTCGAAAAATACCGGAAAAACCCGGATACCCGGTTTTAAATTAAAAACCTGAAACCGAAAACCGGTTCTGGAAAAGGTCAGTTTTCGATGCCCTAGTATAGACGGAATCACATCAAGCTACCCTAAACTGTCAAATTTTCGTAATCAATCCCCTAATCTACCTAATGCTCAAGCAATAACGTAGAAAATCTATTAAAGTTTGAGAGATTGCAGTAGCTTGATGTGCTGGCGTCAGTACACTTATCTACGGTCAGCAAAGAAATTATATTAACGCTTTCGTTTTTTTTTCCACTGATATTATCGTCAGTTGATTTGAAATGCTTATTACAAAAAGCTTACCTGTTACTAAATATTGTGTAAAATTCAGTACCTCACATGGGTTTTTATATAAGGATAATACTATTGAATAACACACAAGAGTTTATGTTACTATCCAACCCTTCAATTTATTACATTATTTTATTCTATGATAAAGAATTTTGTCGTCAGATATGTGTGTTTTATCTCGAGGAGCTCGTGGCTAAATAATAACAGCCGCTCGGGTCGATCGTTAGATTAAGCCGTGCTTGCCTAGGTTGGTCTGTAGATGGGTGACCACTCATTACATACCGAGTTTCCTTCATGCCTCGGAAAGCACGTTAAGCCGTTGGTCCCGGCTGTCATTTGTAGATCTTTGACAGTCGTTAGGTAGTCAGAGGCCCTAAAAAGTCTGACAACCAGTCTTAGCAAGGGGTATCGTATTACCCGATACTAACTGGGTTGTGGTGGTTAGATAGGCAGTCGCTCCATGTAAAATACTGCTATTCAGCTGCATCCGGTAAAAGTGGAAGCCGACCCCAACATAGTTAGGAAAAGGCTAGGCAGATGATGATCTCTCGACAAATAGGTACCTACTAATATCAAATAAATCTTGTAAGTACTGGGGCGAACTCAGCTCGGTTGAAAAAAAAAACCGGCCAAGTGCGAGTCGGACTCGCGCACGAAGGGTTCCGTACCATTATCTATAGGTACATTAGACAAAACGGCAAAAAAATCACGTTTGTTGTATGGGAGCCCCCCTTAAATATTAATTTTATTCTGTTTTTAGTATTTGTTGTTATAGCGGCAACAGAAATACCTACATCATCTGTGAAAATTTCAACTGTCTAGCTGTCACGGTTCATGAGATACAGCCTGGTGACAGACAGACGGACAGACAGCGAAGTCTTAGTAATAGGGTTTCGTGTTTACCCTTTGGGTACGGAACCCTAAAAAGGAGAAAACGAATTTCCTCGTAATAATACCTAGCTAGATCGATTTTTCGCCGCCGCGCGCCGTAAACCCACTTTTTCATTTATTACTTTATTACTTAATCGTTAGAGCCGTTTTCGAGAATGTGATAACTACGTACAAATTAATATTGCTCTGATATATTGCTATGATTTGATTACAGCTGTGAAGTTATAATGACATGTATATAAGTAGATGTTGCACGTCCTGCAACTCGTATCACACTTTCAGTAATTGTCGTACTCATGATTGTTGATTGTCGTATCAATTCGTAAACTGTATCTGTAGGGGATAAAATAAACCAGCTAAGGAACGAATATAGGCGGCAGGTATGTGTTTAAACTGAGCGATTTTATGCTACTGGGAGTTACAATGCCTTCAGAACGAATACAGCTTTTTAAGCTGATCCAAGCCCATATATGGTAAAGTTTGGCGAAAGATAAATAATACCAAATTTTGAAATAACGTTTTTCTATTTAATTATAAAAATTACAAAAATAGTGACTTTGGTCTAACGAAAACGCAACTTTCAAAACAACATAATTATAATTTATGGCTCCTATATGGAAAACATTATCGTATTAAATAGTAAATAGGTACCTACCTACTCATTTGTATAAGAAAAAGTAGGTCATAAGTATCTATGCTTAACTAATAAAATAATTATAATTGCAACAAATAAACACTAAAAACTTAAATCAGTATGTGAGGAAGTCTTCTATACTACAAGTTCGGCCGCTGAGAGAATGCGTTCCTGACAGGTCGCAGGTTTTAGTATTATTGGTGATGGTAGATAACTTATTGCTTATTAACTTACCTACTATTACCCTTTTTGCTCTTTTAACAAATAATATTATTAAAAACGATGTCAATAAATCAATTATCAATAAATTTTATAATTTCGCGCTAAATTTTTGTACCAACTGACAGACGTCAGGAACGCATTCTCTCAGCGGCCAAACTGTAGTTCAAACACTGTTTTCTACACTAATATTATAAAGAGGAAAGATTTGTATTTTTGTGTGTGTATGTTTGTAATGAATAAACTCAAAAACTACTGCGCCGATTTCAAAAATTCATTCACCATTAGAAAGCTACATTCACCCTGAGTAACATAGGCTATATTTTATTCCCGTACTCCCGGGAACGGGATCTTCGCGGGTGAAACCGCGTGACGTCCGCTGGTAAACTTAAAACAACAACAAGCAACAGCGTCGAAATATCGGGAGCTCAAAATTAATATCAGTCACGGAAGATATACACTTAGGTAACATTTTAAGTTTACAATAACTCTTGTTACCACATTGTTTTCTTACATATTATTATGCACATACATAAACTCACGTCTGTTTTCCATGGGGATAAGCAGAAACCACAGACTGCCACCTGTAACGATCCTTACATACACCTTATGCCTCACGCACGTGCATACATCAGGTCATACAACACGTACGCCGGTTGCGATGACCATTCTGAAGAAACTCACTAACAAAGTCAGTGTATGTCCTTCTAGGTTGTACTTGTACCCTCCCATAGCCACTCACACGCCTTGTAACCTGTTGTTATTCGCCTTTCACACATTTTTTTTTCGGATGGGAATTCATTAAATGACTTCTCCAGCTCTAGGCGGAGCAGGAGGGAGTGTCAGACTTTTACTGACTAAAACCCATCCATGTTCCTTCATCGCCCTATGTGTTCCAGGGCTACGGTATCTCTTTCGAACAGTCCCGCAGCCCGGCAGGCGTCGGTCCCTACGGACCCCTTACCTTTTGCTGACTCTCTTTGAGGCGCGCGTGGAACACGAACGCGCCGTCGACACGGACTGTCGTTATGCGACGGACGGACGGTGAACTAGCCCATTGCTCTCCGTCCACAGCCCCGCGACTACGGCGGCCGGGACGTGAGGTTCTCTCCCTCTCACGTTCCGCCACCTCCTCTAGCATGACTGCTTCGCAGGAGATGACGGCGTCCCATTCCTTCATTTATTCTCGCTCCGGACCATGGATTGAACCAGGGCCGGACGCGAGAGGACACGGCGGTGCTCCGCCCAAGCGGGGCACACATCCACAGTGTGCACCACCGTGTGCCTTTCACTCATCCTTTCCACATGAGAAAACCATCTAAGCATACCCTTTTCAATGTTTGTCACTCACTACATCTTTTAAACCGCGGCGTTCTCATATAACCTCGTTTGCCACACCCAACATTCAATTACCATGTCAGCGGCGCGATGACGAAATCACCACTCCAGTCTTCTACACAACCAGGCGGGCCATCTTCAGTTTTTTCTTGTACAATCATTTTCATGTTGACTTTCAGTTCCTCTTTAGAAATGAACTCTTTGATTTCATTATTACTTTCAAAGATCACTCTTTTCTCTCCCTTAATGCGATCAAAACGACTCACAAACTTATCACTCACCTTAACAAAGTCTTTGACACTTACTCCCTTAATAACGCTCTCATAACCCACAAACACTTTTTCGATTGCGCTATGAACATTATCTGGGAAAATAGTTACTAAATCGTCCTTGAATTTCTTCTTCTTCAAGACGTACTCTTTAAATTCGTCCAACGTAGGGAACTTCTCGTTCTCCTTAACATAGTGCAGATACAAATTATACGGAGACAAAATGTTACTGAATTCCAACTGAGTGATTGGGTCATATTTCAGCACAAAAACCCCGTCTATGTTATCGACGACTACTTGTTTCGCAGTTTTGTACAATTCTCGATAGAAAGATACATCTTTGTCGATCATGAAAAAGGGCCGGAATGTTTTATCGCAGATATGAACCATTGCGTCGCCATTATGATGCAGGAAGTGCACGTACTCCTCCAGATTTACTTCCTCTGAGATCACATCGTCTCTCAGCATTTCTTTATGCTTCAACTTCAAATAATTCAGATTTTTAACATTCGTCGAATATTCAATTTCAGCAATTAGAAAACCGTTTACCTTTTTGAAAATTTTCTCCACCAAATACAAAACTTTTTCCTTCCGCGTTGGAATTCTCTTCAGGATTATCACATGCCTCATTATATCTATCCGCTTATTGATGGTTTCCAAGTCTAACTCGTAGTTCAAATTGATCAAGATTTCGATCATGGCGTGTGCGACGCCGTAAAACATTCTTAAACGTTCGTGTGCAAAACGTTCAGGATCGTCTTTGAAAATTATCGTGGACAGTGCGACGCAGTACCACAGTGCACTCGGTAACGAAGCATTCACTTGAGGGTCTAATGGTAAAGATGACAGTCCTATTTTACACTTCGTAGTACTGATACGCCTCAACGCGTACTTTTTGAACTGTGCAACTACGTTTTCGTCCATCCACTGTTTCTTTTCACAAAATTTCCATAACACGAAGTAAAACAAGCCGGTGTTATATTTCACTTTTTTGAAGTCGAAGTATGTGGCGGCCAAAATGTAGTCGTTGTATGCATCGAAGTCATCAGTATCCACTAGCACCAGACCGCCATGGAATGGTCGCCGGGTGCGAGGCTCTACTTTTGTTTCTTGCTGTATCAACTGCTTATAGACAGTCAACGTATAGAAGTATCCCAATGACTCATTGACATCAGGATCCTCCAACAGAAACAAAGGACATTCCATCATAGAATTGAATTTTGAGAAAGACGCCTTGTTGTCCGAGTTTTGGAAAATAAGTTTTTCCAGCAGATTTAGGTGTGTGCATAAGATCACAGGGATCCCTTTCTCTTCAGCCAAAATGATGTCAGGAAACTCGATTTCTTGGTCAGCTGTAAAATTGATGTCCTCGATCGGCTCATCGGGAACTTGATTTACATGATTACTGAATGTTTTCTCGAGCTTCAAAGCGTCGAAGCCGTAAGACTTTTTCTCACTGACGATGTAGTTAATTAAAGTAGTAATCGACTTCTCCATATCTACTTTCAAGTCGTATGATGGTTGTCTGAAACTTTTGTACCAGTGTGTGTTCTTGAATTCACGTAAAAATGTATCTTTATCCTTGGTGTCTGGGAAGCTGTTTGTGGATACTTTACTTAATCGATACTTCAAATGTTTCAGCTTATCGATTTCGTCGAGAGATCTTGCGTAGTTTTTCGGTGCAGTGAGGAACTTGAATTTGATGTAAGACTTTAGACTTTCTTTTTCGTTTGCAAAGTTGTCGGGAGTTATACTATCGTAGTCATACTCCTTAGATAATAATATATCAGTTTCATCTAATAGTTCATTGTTGCGGAAAATTGTACATCGGCTTTTGATAAATGACGCAGTGACCGATAAGTCGATAGAGTGCACGTCTTCATTTAGTGCATGGAAAACGACTTTTTCATAATTCATATTTTCATTAAGTACCAAACATCTGTCGAAGCTGTTTTTGTCAATCAGGCCGTCGGTAATGATGTACAGCAATTTGATTTTGCCATTGCCATCTATGTTTCCCTTTAACCACTCAATAATCTTTTCGGGCAACGAATATATACTTCTGCCTTCTCGATTCTTGTACGCCTTACAAGTTTTCTTTTCGTTGACCTTCTTGCACTCGTCGTCCCAATGTAAATAAACGATTTCGAATTCTTCTCCTGATAAAACACATTGAATTTTGTTTACGTCACTTTTAAACTGTCCAAGTGTAGTTAGTCCATTGTGGTGAAAATACGCTTTACCTTTGGAGGACCAAGAGTAAGCTTTCGCGTAAATGTAGTAGTTAACCATTTTAAACTTCGATCGAACTTTCGCAAACTTCTAGAGTGAATCACAGAACACTCCACTCTCTGGCGAGAGTAGTGACCGCAAACTCGTCAGTCAAGTACCTACTGAAGAATATTTCGCTAACACCGACTTTTAAATGGTGACCACATGGGAATTCTGGACGCGATAAGCTACTTGATTGTTGACAGTTTTGCCAGTTTGTTGCATCATGTTTCACAATTTTGTTGTGCCTGTGCAATTGGATGTAATACTCATTGGTTCTAGTTACAATCAACATATTTAAAGATCTTGGTCAAACAAAGCAATTTTTCCTTGAATGATTAAACATGGCATGGGAATCACATAAATATCTAGTCGTTTGAGGTAAAAGAATAAAATCGATAGTTAGGTACTGTCAGCAACAAAAAATGATTAACACTAACACTAAAATATACAGAACACAGCTTTTTATTTATTAGTGTCATGTAGGATGAGGGTTGTTCCACGTTTTGTGTGTAACCATTCAGATGTTTATTTGTGACACTTATGTAAAATAAAATAAGGAAATAGGAATATAGGTACGTGGCATTACATATATATAGACTTATGTTGTACATAGGCTGTAGTTTAACTTAAAATTACTTAAATTTAAATAACAACTAAAACTAGTTACTGTTATTACAGTTAATTATCTAATATTGAAATTTTAATACAAAACACTTAAATGTACTTACGGGATAATATCCATGATTTTCTTTCTTTTTTCTTCTTTTTTATCCCGGAAGTACCTACTTTAAGTGTAGTGATAAACCGAGAAAGTCTAAAATAGAATATATATTAATACAAAATGTATAATATGTAAACAAATTTAGAACAATACAAGCGTTACTTTTTAAGTAAACTGTTATAATTATAGTTCTTAACCACTCAACTCTCACCATCTACTATTTCCAAGTCTTTCTGACATCACAATCTTCTACAACTTGCTTTTCTTCTATCAAACCTCTATGGAAACTAAAATGGCAACAAGTTTGGAAGATCTGAAGCAGCCCTTCAACTTTCGAATGGCTGAGTACGAGAACAAGCTCAGAAATGCATCCACAGGATCTTCAGGATCTGAGCCAGGATCTGATATCACAGCACTTTCACGTGAATTTAAAACTTTTGTATAGCAGGCACTCTCAAAATTTAAGTCTCAAATAGAGTTGCGTTCTCTTGGCTTTGACAGACATGAAACTATGATGAGAAGAAAGGTCTTTTCGTTTTATGGGGTTGCCGAGCGACCAAATGAAAAGTTGCATGATGTGGTTCACAAAGTGTTAACCAACCAAATGAGCTTGTCGGAGGTCAGAATGGAAAACATTCAAGTCCGCCACTGATTAGGTTCTGCGCAAGGCATAGCCAGACCTTTCTTAGTAAAACTTTACACCACCGAGCACCGTCACTTAATTTGGGAAAGCAAAAAGTCACTAAAAGGTACTAGCATTACAATCTCCGTGTTCTTAACGCACACAAGACACGGTACTTTCATGGACGAAGTCGTTGGGAGGCAGGATAGCGATCGTCACATCAGATGGTAAGCGTCACAAAGTTAAAACCCAGGTGAACTTCGAGCACTGGTTTCGCAGTCACTGGTGTAGTGTGTGGCTTTAAAGCCACAGGCGATCCTGGTGATGCTGCGCTGTCAGAGGTACTTACATACTTCTTCTAAGAGTAGGAGCCCAACCGAAGTAACTGTTACACCTAAGGCAAAAGAAAGAAAACTAAGTTTACCAAGTTACTTTGCAAATTAGCCGCATTGTACGATTACTTTTCGTTCTTTACTTTTAACAACCGTTCTTTACTTTCAACGATAATATTTTTAATATTATCTCACCTTCACAGGAATTTTTGTATAACAATATGTTTTAAGTCGTGTCGGTCACTCGATCGTTATGTAATGTATGTTTTTGTTTACATAACTTCATAGGTAACTCCAAAGGGTAACTCTTCTGATTGTCACTCACTCAGTGTTGCCAGTGGCAGATAGTAAAATATAACATGATACAGCTCAAAAAGTAACATTTTCACGAGAAAAGTAACATTACCTTATTAAGTGGAAAACGACACATTATCATATTATGGCACTTTATTACACAAACATTAAAATGAGTTTCCTTCCTGTCCCATTTCTTAAACTTCGAAAAAATCGTAATAATGGTTGATCAACTAATCGACTGACGATGCTGAAAAAGAAAAAACATACAATCAATGATGTGTGTTTAGGTAAAAACTGGTGTAGGTACTAAGTATAGAAACCAGAGCATCATGCATTTCTGCTTTTTACACATTTATTTTCATAATAAGAAGTAAAAGTTTTATTTTTCTTTGAGAGTATCATCAATAACGGTAGCGTTAATTTTAGGTGAATGCTTCAGGGTAGCCCGCGAAATTCAAATTTTCTTACGTTTTTTGCAATTTGCAGTTCATAAAGGTGGAAAAATTACTTTTCCAAGGTCAAAATCATTCTTACACCTTTATGAACTTGGAGGGTTGTATTGATGATTTTGATGATTATAATTTTGTAACTACATACGTCTTACAGTTGCGAAAAATATTTTAATCAACATACAACCTAGCACTGGCCTGCAAATTGCAAAAAAACGTAAGAAAATTTGAATTTCGCGGGTTACCCTGGAGCATCAGCCTCAACGACGACTTAAATTTGTTACAACGTAGATCTCTAGAGCACTAAATAGTCCAGTGGTATTCTACATCGATGGTGCTGGCGGCAGTGCTAATTAAACTTAAAACTTAACCCCCACATTTTAAGTTACAGAATATCTTCTGTGTAGACTGTGTACGAATATATTGTGCCATACCTAATCCTCGACGCTTTGGATTAGGTACGGGCTCGCATCGAGAAATACCTAATCCACATACCTGTTCCAATATTTATGCATCACGTGAGTTGGCAGCACTGATTTTATGTCAAACAGTCAGTCAAATTCTTCGCTTTAGTCTGTGAGTTACGTCCGTGTATACTGCACACAAAAACATTCTTGGATGCGTTCCGTTTCATGATTTTTTTTTGTCTGCCGTAAAAGTAACACAAAAGTAACATATTGAGTCGTGTAACATGGAGGTAACATGAGAGGGTCAAAAGTAACGTAAAATGTTACAAAAGTAACATTCTGGCAACGCTGCACTCACTGTCACAGACAGAGTACCAGTGCTGCCAACCCGTCTGAGCAAAAACGCGCTGTTAGCTCTTTAAAAAAGCGCTAGAAAGCGCTAAATAGTCGCTGTCAAAAAAGCGCTGTATTTGGCGCCCAAATTCAAACAAAACGCCCAATAATTTGAGAATAGGGATGTATTAACGAATTTCGTCGGAATGATTCGGTACCTAGTTAAGACAAATTAATTATTTTGAAGTAATTAATAAGTAATTCAAATTAATTAATGCATTTTTTATTGAATCAAAATAGGTTTGTCAGACTACGATACCAACTGAAACATAATTATCAGCATTTAAGTGATGCAAGTTCAAAAAATTTAAGTGATTCGTTCCGTGTTACGCACATCACAGAATAAATAATAGTAGATGTGCATATCATAATATGATTTCAATAAGCGCTAGATTTAGCGCTAGGCGCTAGAACGCGCTATTAAACAAAAAAAGCGCTAGATCTGGCGCTGAAAGCGCTAAGTTGGCAGCACTGCAGAGTACCTACATTTTATACTCAACTACCTATATTGCAGGCAGGGTTGCCAACCGTAAAAAAAATCCCTCGTACATATGCAGCTAAAAATCTCGTATTTTGACTTTCAAACCTCGTACATTTATTATGCATCGAAAACGTGTTAGAACCAAAATTAAGGCATATTGAACTACTGGATTTAGGAATTTTACTCAATGAAATAAACTATTGCAATTTACCTACTAAATAAAACATCACTTTGTGTTGTATTTCAAAAAATCTTTATTATTACTTACGTAAAATCACAAAAATACAAAATGTCTATATTATTATGAAAATTTGAAAGGTAACTTAGTTTACATCTCCTCTCCAAATATTATGTCAGGAACATCCTCACTGTCATCGTTTTGTCTGTCGTATATTTTATCTGTTCTCATGCGGCTATACATTTCTTGCATTTCATGCAACGAATGGAACAAAAGGAACAGAGAAAGTAGAAATTTGCACTATGTGTGACAGAGACGACTAATGCGAAGGACGAAATGTTTAATTAGTCGGGGATTTCCGGTTGACGGGATAACTACCATAGACAATCATCGCGTAAATGCGGCATCGAAATTTTTGGTGTAAGAAATTCCTACAAGTTCTGATAGATGGCATTAGTTTTTACTATTACATAATAGTGATGCAAAATGTTCGTATGGCCATATTATCAAAATCTCGTACATAATTGTACGAGGTTGATAGTGTCCTCGTACAGTACGATTCAAACCTAATGGCGGCTCGGAAGTTAGCTGCCAGTGCAGGTTCGCGCATGTACAGTCAAGTCGAAAATCATCTAAGCTCGTTTAATTATTTTTATAATCAGTTATAAAAATAATTAAACGAGCTTAGATGATTTTCGACTTGACTTGAACTTGTGTGAATGTTTTAGTGCTGTATAGTACGTATTTATTTTGTTAGTTTGTCAAGTACAGAGAGGGTTCAAGGAAAAATAAAATAGGTTTTATGAAAAATATAAGAAATGTATTTTAAATTTATTTTACAACGGCTGAACACCCTCCATAAAAACTTGTTTTCATGTGGAAGGAACTTCCATGGAACTATGGCTTCCTTCGTCTTCATTGAATCTGATTCCTTTTCAGATTCAGAGTTGAGAAAGAAAGAAGAATGAGTTAAGAAATTGGATGACATTATAAAACATTTTCTCGCTTGTCTGCGAAAACGTCGTATCGTCCGCGAGGCATTTTACAAATAAATACCAAAGTATTTTCCGCAGAACCAAAAACAGTCTTAAAACTTTACGTAAATAACGAACGGATTAATAATAAAAAAAAACTTAACAAAACAATAAAAAAACAGTTAAAAAACAGCAACAAATTATTATGAGCTCGACTGTACAAATGCAGAAATTCGCGCGCGTGTGCAGAATACAGGCGTAACTCGCACACTAAAGCGACAACGCGTAGGGCGAGTGCGGGTGAGAGCGAGAGCGCGCGGGGGTGTGCCCCGCCGGCACGCTCTTCTACGTCCCGCTGATACCTAAAAATTGCGATCTGCGCAGCGGCACGTACGATGTTACGAGCCGCCATTAAGTTTGAATCGTACTGTACCTCGTACGGAAGACCACAAATCTCGTATTTGTACGAGGAACCTCGTACGGTTGGCAACCCTGCTATATTGAGTGAATTGAGTCACTGTCATTACCTACTTCTAAGTCAATGCACTGGCACTACTGTGAATTTATAACTTGACGTAGCGTTCCATTTATTTTTCGTGGTAATGCCTTATTTGTGCATTGCGGATGTTATTCTTAAGGCTGCTTTACACCGGGGCAACCGTGTGCGGCATTACAGCATGCCACAAGGCCGCATGCTACACTCATTTAAAATGTTACACATTGTTGCAATAATCGTGCGGCATGGCAACAAAATGCGTCGTGTGGCAGACTATCGCAGCCAGTCGCAGCTTCTATCCAAACACAATGGATTCCATGCCACAATTTTGGTACATCATACAGTTTATAGGTTATGTTTTACGATGCTTTGAAAATTAGCTAGGCATGATGTTGCCTCGGCGCGGGCGTAAAATAGGCTGCCGCATACTGCAATTGCCGCATATGTTAGTTAGTTGTAGCATACCATAAGATGACGCACGCCACATTATGTTGCAAGCTGCAATGCCGCACAGTGCTGCCCCGGTGTAAGGCATCCTATAAAGCTCGAATAACTTGTTATTTTCGTTTTTATGATGGTGTGGTCAACACCAGGTATTGGTGTCGATTCTGTTGTGCACAAACTAAACTTAATTTAGGCTATTGCTATCTTTTTCTCTTTAGATTAGAACGAGAAAGAGACGGACTTCATTTAGAGCTGTCAAATTTAGTTGGAACTAATATTTCTAAACAAATGAAGGGTGCACTTAAAAACATGTCGACTTAAAACCATAGAGATAGAAAGAAATATCTCAAGTCAATGCTTAAAACACGGTGAAGCACAAGGCATAAACTAGTTTGACTTCCTCCTCGTCCTTTTCTCGCACTGCCTTTTAGTAAAAGATAGCAATAGCCTAAATTAAGTTTAGTTTGTGCTTATCAGAATCGACACCACTGTTTTCTTTTTGGTGTACCTACGTGTTCTTTTTAGGGTTCCGTGCCCAAAGGGTAAAAACGGGACCCTATTACTAAGACTCCACTGTCCGTCTGTCTGTCACCAGGCTGTATCTCATGAACCGTGATGCTAGAGAGTTGAAATGATGATGATGTATTTCGGTTGCCGATATAACAACAAACACTAAAAACAGAATAAAATAAATATTTAAAGGGGATCTCATACAACAAATATGTTTTTTTACTTTTTTTTTTGCTCGATATTAATAACGTCAACAGGTAGAAGCTTGAAATATTCACTGAATATTTAGTTGTATATTCACTTTAAAAATAAATAATAAAATAAATACCTACTGGGGGGCTTGTTACGCGCAGCGCTATCCTACGACCTAGACCCCGAATCACGACTTACACGCCGCTGCGTAATGGAAACAGCTGAATGCCGACGCTGCACTCCATGACGCGCGGGCGCCGAGCGATCGACCTCGCAATGCGGAAATCGTCTACTCAGCACCCGATAATTTCAAGGTGGAACCGTACGGAAGCAAAGACCTAAGACAAGCACTTCATTGCACGTATCTAAGATCAGCTAATAACAAGAATTCAGGAAGATCTTCATTCCATATTCACACTTCGAATAGGATCTAGGCTAGTTTAGGCTATAATTAATGTAATTATTTTACTCTAATATAGATTAAGTAGTCATCTTTGGTTTTATTTCAATCCCTCGATTGCAGCTAACGTAATTGGCGCAGTCGGTAGGATATTCGCGGGCCGGTTCGCGAGCTTAGGGATCTCTAATATCGAAATTCGCGTACGCGAATCGCCTGGGTGGCTATCGAGCCCCGGCATCGAATATTCGAATCTACGGTCCAGCTGCAGTTTCGGGAGGAGAATCCAAACTTCGATTCACGAGAGAGCCAGAGATGAAGAATTTGTAAGTACACTTGAATTGTTCCTATGTTGCTTCCCTCTTAGTCCTAGAACCACTCAACTTCCAAAATTTCCCACCCGAAAAATTCCAGTTCCCAGGAGCCCGCATCTCGGCTCACTGAGGTGCTATAGATAACGGTAGGGATTTGGATATTGATAGTAAGAATAGCATAGGTAGTAGCGTAATTAGCGTAAAAATGGCCCACGACCCCGATACGATTTTCAAGGCCCTTATTCATTAAGAACCCCTCTGCAAGCCGTCAGAAAACAGTACCGCGGTATACCCAAGATACCATTCTATCCGATTTACCCATACGCATTTACACGCCTAAAAAACGTAAAAGTATTCAAAACCAGGTTAAAAAGAGTAAGGAATTCAACCCCCACACTATTTCCAATACAGTTTAATAAATTTAACAATCCAGTTTAATAAACTACGCAAAGTTGGTCAACTTATACTTACTACAAATGGAAATTTAGAAGACTTAAGATTAGAATTAGAATAGAAAATATGTTAGCTATTAGATAAATATTAAACTTAGAACTCAGAGAATACTATGATACTATCATCCCCGGAACGTATTCCAACGAAAAACAGATAGTTATAGCTTCCAGATCTCCTATAATCTCCAAAATTGTTCATGATCTGCACAAGTTATCCATAGCACCCAACAAAAGCCGTCAAGCCCTTATCCCTACCTACCCCTTTATAGCAACCAATGGGGACTCTTCCGTGTACATAGAAGCAGAATGCTCGAAGTTCAGCAACTGGTATCTCTGTGAGAAAGAAATAACCCATCAAATACGAACCAAAACTGACTGCATCCAAGAACTCATCGTGAACCAAGCCCTCAAGACCTCCGTACCAAGGAACTAACCATAATCAATGACAATGATGTAATACAGAGCCAGCCCCTGAAACTAATGGACATACCCTACGACGTGGAGGCACCGGGAGCTGCATTAACCCAAGTTCATCTCAGCTCAATCGACCTAGAAGGACTACACAGCATCCAGAACCAAGTTATGACGAACCAGCCGATAGAACTCAACCAACTACAATCGGACATCATATACCACACGACCATACCCTTCTACGTTGCGCTACTAGGTGCAGGCGCACTGGTTACTGGTGGCACACTGGGCTATCGCAGGAAATAGTTTTGCAAACGCACCGAAGCACCCAGCGCCGAGGCATGCACCCGCGAGGAACCCGAAAGGAGGGAAGAGAACCACACACCCAGAGAACAAGTTTCAGAAACATATTCTCTCAAAGTTCTAAAATAGTTCCTGATCTGCGGGTGGAGATGTTACGCGCAGCGCTACCTACGACCTAGACCCCGAATCACGACTTACACGCCGCTGCGTAATGGAAACAGCTGAATGCCGTCGCTGCACTCCATGACGCGCGGGCGCCGGGCGATCGACCTCGCAATGCGGAAATCGTCTACTCAGTACCCAATAATTTCAAGGTGGAACCGTACGGAAGCAAATACCTAAGACAAGCACTTCATTGCACGTACCTAAGATCAGCTAATAACAAGAATCCAGGAAGATCTTCATTCCATATTCACACTTCGAATAGGAGCTAGGCTAGTTTAGGCTATAATTAATGTAATTATTTTACTCTAATATAGATTAAGTAGTCATCTTTGGTTTTATTTCAATCCCCCGATTGCAGCTAACGTAATTGGCTCCCATACAACAAACGTGAGTTTTTTGCCGTTTTGTCTAATGTTGTTTACTTAAATTAAGTAATGGTACGAAAACCGTCGCGTGCGAGTCCAACTCGCACTTGGCCATTTTTTTTTTAAATTTTGTTTTTACTATTTATTTGTTCAATTTATTCCAACACACTAGTGAGTTAATGGGTTTTATTTAAAAACAATCAGTCGTACCTACCTATATTTATTAATTAAATGCTCCGTAATCTCGTCCTCATTTAGTACTTGTAGTTTGCACTTCTTGCTAACTCGCTATCACATTTTTAAAGATGAATCGATTTCATCAAAACGAAAATGTTATCTGTGGTCCGGTCTTGGCGCGCTCGTTCTTGACATCTGTCAACTCATTGTACTTTTTTGTGAAGCGCGCAGGTCACGTTTCCGTTATTAAAGTTCCGAAAAATTTGTAATTACCAAACCGAGATGGAAAAACATCGAAGAAAACGAGACGAAGAGATGAGAGAACTCAACGAACGTCTGCGGGAACTAGAAAATCGGTCGAACAAGCGAAAACGGAGTCATCATCGAAACTGGTAAGCTCTTTTGTTTATGTACCTATACACTCGTCTTTTCCTAGAAGTATACCTGGCACCCTGGCCTAAGATGCACATGGGTTTTCACGAGAGGTTAACCATAAGAACATCAATTGTGCCAACATATAAGACATCATTAAAGCTTTCACGAGAGGTTAGCCGATGATCTTAGCCATCTAACAATAGAACGACATCACAAGAGCTTTCACGAGAGGTCAGCCGATGGTGTACACGTTCAGTTGCTCGCACATGCCTCTAAGAGTTTTCACGAGAGGTTAACCATGAGAACACCAACCAATAATTAGTAAGACATCACTAGAGCTTTCACGAGAGGTTAGCCGATGATCTAAGCCATCCTACAATAGAACGACATCACAAGAGCTTTCACGAGAGGTCAGCCGATGATGTACACATTCAGTTGTTCATAATCTCGTCCCTACTGCATCCCTTGAGCTATCACGAGAGGTTAGCCGTGGATTTAAACTCGACCAGGCAGAGGCCTAACTTTAATTATTCTTTGTAGAAGAGTATGAAGCCCGCTCCAGTCGAACACGACGGGAAGCCGTGGTTATTGCGACCGAAGTTGTGAGACATGCTATAAAACCCGACGCAGCCTGACTCGTTGCGACAGCTATTCCCCATAATTGCCACTTCTGAGTACAGACACTTGTCCAAATCACCTAATGAAGGAAATATTAAGGTGGATGCTCAAGGGTAGCCCGCGAAATTCAAATTTTCTTACGTTTTTTGCAATTTGCAGGACAGTGCTAGGTTGTATGTTGATTAAAATATTGTTTGCGACTGTAAGACGTATGTAGTAACACAATTATAATCATCAAAATCACCAATACAACCCTCCAAGTTCATAAAGGTGCAAGAATGATTTTGACCTTGGAAAAGTATTTTTTCCACCTTTATGAACTTTTTTTTTTTTACAAGGGGTATCGTATTACCTGGTACTAACTGGGTTGTGGAGGTCAGATAGGCAGTCACTCTATGTAAAATACTGGTATTCAGCTGCATCCGGTAAAACTGGAAGCCGACCCCAACATAGTTGGGAAAAGGCTAGGCAGATGATGATGGTGATATTTTGTGCCTTGGTTATTCATATACTAAGTTTTTTCTTAAAAAATCTTGGGTATGTTTCAATACTAAAAAGAGTGCCTTAGAACCCAGACAATGCTGTCAGTATATAGGATTTCTGTTAGATTCCGTTCAGTTTAATATCTCATTTCGTCAGAAAAAGATGTATAAAATTTCATCCCTAACTTATTAAATAATTTTAAATCTAAGAGGATATGCATTAAGTCCGCCTATGTATCACCCTTGTACATGAAGTTTAAATAAATAAATATGCAAAATAGTAGAATTTGCTCAGTTGCTAGGTATCCTCGCTGCTGCTTGCTGGAATATGGTTGGCCTTACACCAAGGTTATGGAAAGTAACAAAACAACAATGAAAATTACAAGGCTCTGCTACCTATCACAAAAGGAATTAGGATAGGACTAGATTGGTGGTTGTCTCATTCCAACAACCTACAACAGTAAAAACTATTTGACTTTGTTCTAGAAATATTTTTTGATGCTTGACAAACTGGCTGGGGTCTGGTATGTAATGATGTCAGAAGCCATGGGCATTGGACAACTAATGATAAAAAGTTTCATTTAAATTACCTTGAACTATTAGCAGCATTTATAGGGCTCAAAACATTTGCAAGCACACTCTCGACACTGTGAAAGTTTACTTAGAATTAAATAGATAACACAACTGCCATAGCATACATCAATAAAATGGGTGGCACTCGTTTTACCCACCTTAATAATTTAGCCAGAAAGTTGTGGCAACGGTGTGAGGAAAGACACATTTGGATCTATGCATCTTATATCAGTTCTAAAGAAAACACTATCCCAGATCTAGAATCCAGGCATCCAAACAGAAATTGAATGGAAGTTATGTGATGTAGCCTACAAGACTATTATTGTTTATCCTCAGATTGAACTATTTGCAAACAATTTTAAATTGTCAGAATTATATATCATGCACTGTTAAAATGGTATGATGATTTCTTTTATACATTCCCACCATTTGCACTTATTAGTAAGATGTTATAGAAAATAAAAAGGGAAAGGGCAACAGGCATTGTTGTAGTACCTTGGTGGCCCTCACAACCATGGTTTCCCTTATTTGAGCCCATGGTTATTTCTGAAATAATAATAATGGAACCCCATCATAAAAGCGATATGAGACTGCTCTGAATCAGGGGATTTCCTATTGTCAGAACCAAGATATTGACCTTCTCCTAGACTTAGTTCCCACTGTGATATCTTCACTGACCAAAATTTTAATGAGGAACTATAATAGATCACTCAATACCAATATGTTAGCTATTTATCTAGTTCTAGTGCCCCACATTGCCACAGATGACCGACTGTCAAGGTTCTTCAGGGAAATATTTAGGTTAAGACCTAAGAACCCCAAATATGAAGTAGTATGGGATCTCAGTATTGTTTTGGAATTATTTGTATAATTTGAACTATTTCCTAATGAAACGCTTTGTTTAGAACTAATTACCAAAAAGTTAGTTACCATAATAGCCCTTGTGACTGCACACAGAATTCAAACCTCTCTCTCTCATAAGTATACTGATAAAATTTCTTATAATCAGGATAATTACTAATATAAAAATACCAAAAATGATTAAAACCGCTGAACCTGGTAGATATCAACCCAATTTGATACTACCATTTTTTAAGGAGAATTTGTCTGTGTGTCCTGCTACTACCCTTTTGTTCTATCTAGATATTAAGAAAAAATATAAGACAAGATTGTAAATAACTAAGTATAAGAAAACCATATCATGCCGCCACTACTGCAACTATTAGTAGGTGGATAAAACAAATTCTAACTAAATAAATACTCAATAATAAATACTCCCAAATTCACATCACACAGCACAAGGCACGCTTCTGCATGAAAAGCCTCTGAAGTGGGTATTAATATTGGAAGTTATAAGAAAAGCAGCTACATACAGTTAGTGATTTTAATGCTTTTGCACAAGCAGTGTGTTCTAGTCTCTATACTATAGAACACACTGCTTGTTATTGTTGGTTGATTAAATTTAATGTCAATGGTAACTGTCTGATTAAAGTAATTAAGCTCTGTAAAAGATTAATATGACACTGGTTGATACTAGTGTTAGAGAAGATTTATGTTATGTTACCTTTTATTTAAATAAATAATGTGTAATTGCTACCTAAGTAATAATACTCAGAATAGTACCTATGTTAGGTTGCATTGTTCAATGATTAAAAGATGTTGAATAAATTTACCAACACAACTTCTTTGAACATCTACAAGTACTAAATGAGGACGAGATTACGGAGCATAATTATATAGATCGGACTAACTTACCTAGTGACGTCCGATCCTTAATTATGTGAAGTAATCTCGTCCTCATTGTATCCCAACCCTTCCCAGAAGATCAGCCTACATAAATGTGTTTTAAAGTGTCTTACTTATCTACACCCCTTTTTAAAAGTTGTGTTGACTAATGTATCGGGACTACGATAGATAACCGTGTCGGTTATCTTCTCGAAGTCCTGATCATAATGCTTTGAAAGAATGAGTTGACAGATGTCAAGAACGAGCGCGCCAAGACCGGACCACAGATAACATTTTCGTTTTGATGAAATCGATTCATATTTAAAAAATGTGATAGCGAGTTAGCAAGAAGTGCAAACTACAAGTACTAAATGAGGACGAGATTACTTCACATAATTAAGGATCGGACGTCACTAGGTAAGTTAGTCCGATCTATATAATTGTAGTTATTAATGTTTTGTGTGTTGTTTTTTGTTTTTTACCCGACTGCACCAGAAGGAGGGTTATGTTTTTCGAGTGTATGTATCACTCTGTGGCCTGAACGACTCGATGGATTTTAGCTTGAGAGATGTCGTTAGATTCGTATTTACTGTGAGAGTGACACTGGGTATAAATACCCAGTGTCACTCTCACAGTAAATACGAATACTAAATAAAAAAATAAACAAAATGGCGCATTTTTGGCGCCAAATTCAAATGTTTGGTACGCTTTGCAGACTGAAGGGCTCGATGGAATTTTGCTTGAAAGGTGTCGTTAGATTTGTATTTACTGTGAGAGTGACACTGGCTAATAAAAAAAAAAATGGCGGATTTTTGGCGCCAAAACGTTGCCCCACGCTAGGAATTTCTCCTGTATCGTGGGTGCGTTTGCAAACATTTAAACTCTCATAAGCTTTTTCTCATAAATTTTGCCTCTGTCACAAATATCGTCGTCGCTCCGCCGCGCCGGCCATCGGCCTACGCTACTCATGGCCAGCTAACAAGACTTCTAGGACAATTTTAGTAAGTTATTTGAAGTATCGGAATTGCTGACAATACGACTAAACGTTGAACGCCGCTTTGTCGAACGTATCGCCACCACAATCCGGCTAAACGTGAGGACGCCGTATTACATAACGACGGCGTTTTTAATCCGGCGCGCCATTATGTAAAACGGCGTGTTATACGAATTGGCTGCGATATGTATACTATGTATTTTATTGAAATGAAATGAAATTTATTTATTTGCTAGAATATAGGTGGTGGTGGTGGGGTGGTGTTGGTGGTGGTGGTGGTGGTGGTGGTGGTGGTGGTGGCACACAAATGCTTGTTGGCTGAATACAGAATCTAGCTGAAATTAAGAGGAAAATTTAATTAGGAATAAAACGTGTCGTTGTTATTGTTAGTGCTAGTATAGGCCATTTTTTATTATTTACATAAATATCTGTGACGTCAAACTTTTTTTATAGATAACACCATGTACCTACTTAGTTTTATGTGTCACAAATAGACACAAATTTGAATTTAAGTGGTTACTAACAAAATGTGGAACAACGCTCATTCTACATGACACGCAGAAATAAAAAGCTGTGTTCTTATTTTCGTGTTAATTTATTGTCTATCAATTTTCGTTGCCGACCGTATCTAACTTTCGTTGTTATTCTTTTATCTCAAATGGCTTCATGGTTCAGTCTTAATGAGATTCCCATGGCATGCAATTATTCAAGGAAAAAGTTGCATTGTTTTGACTAAGATCTAACGGGTGTAAATAGACCCTTAACGAAGCCGAAAAGCACTTTGTTCTCCCCGTCATTGCGATCATTTTTTTGTTTCTGGATCATACCTGTTCCTAGTTACGGAGATATTTGGAAGTGCAAGTCCAAACTTTTTTCTCAAGTTTTTATTTCTAATGCTTGTTTTATTGTCATAACTTTATTTTAAATACGACCATAACCCATTTGTCGACCCAAATGGCGCAGCGGTAGTGAGGCTGCCTTACGTTCTAAGGGTCCCGGGTTCGAATCCCAGTTGGAGCAAATGTTTATGTGATGAGCATGGACATTTGCTTCCGAGTCATGGATGTTTATATGTATAATAAGTAAGTATGTATTTACAAACAAAAAGTATCTATGAAGTATATCAACTATCTGGTGTCCACGGCACAAGCGTCGTTGCTTAGTGTGGCACTAGATGGCGCTGTGTGGCAATGTCCAGCGATATTTATTTACTTATCTACTATTCATATTCGTCCATCAGCACAATGATTTGATTGCGTTTTATTGAGTTTTACCGTAAAACGGGTAAAGCGTGATTTTTCACCCGAAACCAAAAGTTGTTTCCTAGCAATAATTTTTGCATAGTTATACTTAGTTTGATGTACAGAATGCTTGCTTTGACGGCTTCTTTAAGGGTCCGTTTACACCCTGTATTAAATAAATAAATAAAAATAAAATAAATAAATATCGCTGGACATTACACTCTAAGCAAATAATAATAATATGTTGATCATAAGTAGAACCAATGAGCAGGGCCGTCTTTACCTAGTGTGCAGGGTGTGCGTTGCACACGGGCGCAGCGGTCCTAGGGGGCGCCAAGTGACGCTCTTTACGGAGACCCACACGGCGCCCTCCCAAAAATGTTTTTACCTGTGTACAGTGGCCTCGCTCGCAGTGAGCTTACCTTCCCAAATTTGTCAAATGTTTCCAATTAATATTGAACTTTGTATATTTCTAGGAGGTCGTAATTAGAATGAAGAAATTTCAAAATTTGGACATTGATGATGTAGATAACATCTAATAAACATGTTAACATATTGGGTAGGTTTTGGCTTGTTAGGGTAAACACCAGAACACCCTGTACAATTCTAAATACAGTCAACACATCATGGTATCCAAAACCGACAAATTTCTTCTCTATATCCAAACAAAAGATTTTATTATCTATTGGGGAAATTTGACAGTTTGTGGTTACTTGAGGGACTTTGTACCCATTCCATTTTGACCGCGCGCTTACTAAGGTGCGCTAGTGTAATGTTTGCACATGGGAGCTACATGGGCTATAGCCGCCTCTGCCAATGAGTATTACTTACATAGAATTGCACAACAACAAAACTGTGAAATATGATGCAACAAACTCGCAGGCCAAACTGCCAATGATAAAGTAGCTTATCGCGTTCAGAACTTCCATCTGCTCACCGTTTATAAGACGGAGTTAGAGAAATATTCTTCAGTACTTGACTGACGAGTATGCGGTTCACTCCTCTCGCCAGAGAGTGGAGTGTTCCTCTTTATGCTTGCGAAAGTTTAATCACAGTTCAAAATGGTTAACTACTACATTTACGCGAAAGATCACTCTGGTTCTACCTCAGGAACCGAGTATTATCATAAAATTGGACTAACTACACTTAAACAGTTTAAAAGTGACGTGAACGAAATTCAAAGTGCTTTGTCAGGTGAAGAATCAGAAATCGTTTATTTACATTGGGACGACCAGTGCCAGAAGGTCAATGAACAGAAGACTCGTCAGGCGTACCAGGATCAGGATGGCAGAGGCTGTACGTCGCCAGAAAGTATTATTGAGTGGGTAAAGGGAAACATTGATGGCAACGGCAAAATCAAATTGCTGTACATCATTACCGACGGCCTGATCGACAGTGACAGCTTCGACACATGTTTAGTACTTAATGAAAATATGAATTATGAAAAAGTCGTTTTCCATGCACTAAATGAATACTTAGACTCTATCGACTTATCGGTCACTGCGTCATTTATCAAAAGCCGATGTACAATTTACCGCAACAATGAATTATTCGATGAAACTGATATTTCTAATGAGTATGACTACGATAGTATAACTCCCGAAAACTTTGCAACCGAAAAAGAGAGTCTGAAGTCTTATATTAAATTCAAGTTCCTCACTGCACGGAAAAACGATGCAAGATCTCTCGCCGAAATCGATAAGCTGAAGCATTTGAAGTATCGATTGAACAAAGTATCCATAAAGTACTTCCCAGACACCAAGGATAAAGATACATATTTACGTGAATTCAAGAACACAAACTGGTACCAAAGTTTAAGTAATCGATCATACAACTTGAAAGTAGATATTGAGAGGTCGATTACTACTTTGATTAACTACATTATCAGTGAAAAAAAGTCTTACGGCTTTGACGCCTTAAGGTTCGAGAACACGTTCAGTAATGAAGTTCCCGATGAGCCGATCGAGGACATCAATTTTACAGCTGACCAAGAAATCGAGTTTCCTGACATCATTTTGGCTGAAGAGAAAGGGATCCCTGTGATCTTATGCACACATCTAAATCTGCTGGAAAAACTTATTTTCCAAGACTCGGACACCAAGGCGTCTTTCTCAAAATTCAATTTCATGATGGAATGTCCTTTGTTTCTGTTGGAGGATCCTGATGTCAATGAGTCATTGGGATACTTCTATACGTTGACTGTCTACAAACAGTTAATACAGCAAGAAACAAAAGTAGAGCCTCGCACCCGGCGACCATTCCATGGCGGCCTGGTGCTAGTGGATACTGATAACTTCGATGCATACAACGACTATATTTTGTCCGCCACATACTTCGACTTCAAAAAAGTAAAATACAACATCGGCTTGTTTTACTTCGTGTTATGGAAAATTTGTGAAAAGAAACAGTGGATGGACGAAAGCGTAGTTGCACAGTTCAAAAAGTACGCGTTGAGGCGTATCAGTACTACGAAGTGTAAAATAGGACTGTCATCTTTACCATTAGACCCTCAAGTGAATGCTTCGTTACCGAGTGCACTGTGGTACTGCGTCGAACTGTCCACGTTAATCTTCAAAGACGATCCTGATTTTTTTGGACACGAACGTTTGAGAATGTTCTACGGCGTCGCACATGCCATGATCGAAATTTTGATCAATTTGAACTACGAGTTAGACTTGGAAACCATCAATAAGCGAAATGATATAATGAGGCATGTGATGATCCTGAAGAGAATTCCAACGCGGAAGGAAAAAGTTTTGTATGTGGTGGAGAAAATTTTTAAAAAGATAAACGGTTTTCTCACTGCTGAAATTGAATATCCGATGAATGTTAAAAAGCTGAATTATTTGAAGTTGAAGCACAAAGAAATGCTGAGAGACGATGTGGTCACGGAGGAAGTAAATCTGGAGGAGTACGTTCACTTCCTGCATGATAGTGGCGACGCAGTGGTTCATATCCGCGAGAAAACATTCCGCCCCTTTTTCATGATCGACAAAGATATATCTTTCTATAGCGAATTGTACAAAATTGCGAAACAAGTGGTCGTCGAAAACATTAACGGGGTTTTTGTGCTGAAAAATGACTCAATTACCCAGTTGGAATTCAGTAAAATCTTGTCTCCGTACAATTTGTATTTGCATTATGTTAAGGAGAACGAGAAGTTCCCTACGTTGGACGAATTCAAAGAGTACGTTTTGAAGAAGAAGAAATTTAAGGACGATTTTGTAACGATTTTCCCAGAGAATGTTCATAGCGCAATCGAAAGAGTGTTTGTAGGTTATGAGAGCATTATTAACGGAGTTAGTGTCAAAGACTTTGTTAAGGTGAGTGACAAGTTTGTGAGTCGTTTTGATCGCATTAAGGGTGAGAAAAAAGTGATCTTTGAAAGTAATGATGAAATCAAGGAGTTCCTTTTTAAAGAGGAACGTAAAGTCAACTTGAAAAAGGTCGTACAAGAAAAAAATAAAAAAGGCGCGACTGACTGTATAGAAGACAGGAGTACAAGTGGTGCCACCAGGTTAGGCACGAACCACACGTTAAAGAAGAAAAAGAAGATATCGCCTTCGCGCCGCCGCGACCGATGTGTTTACTATCACTACAAGAGTTAGAAGAATGATTTATTTATTCAAGCTACTTAGGTCTTCTGCTGACTTCAACACGACTAGAATTGTGTATACTGCTATCTGTCAGTCCGTCATCACCTATTGCATCACATTGTGGGGAGTCAGCTCGGACAAAGTTTCTCAAGTTGGAACGAGCACAAAGAGTTGTCCTAAAGGTGATGTCAAAGAAGAACTTTAGTTATCCCACCACACAATTATACAAAGATGCAAATGTACTTACTGTGAGGCAACTGTTTGTGCTACGATCCGTACTGAGAAAACACACCAAAATCTCCCTACCAGACCCAACACGCCGCAAGAAAAATCCTCTTATTCTTACGTCTGAGAATCTCTCCAGTTGCGAATCTAGGCGTAAGGAGGCTATCGTAGCAAGTGATGTTCTGTGTTTCTGCCTATCCCCATGGGAAAAAGGCGTAAGTTTATGTAGGTATGTACATATTATGTAAGATAACAATTTGATAACATTTTTGTTAAAGTTTTATCAAGTAAATTGTACATTAAGTAAGACTTCCAAGGATACTGATTTTAGATTTTAAGTGTTTGTTTGTTGTAATTATATTTTATTAGCTAAGTTTAGGTTCGATTTAGATCTTCTAGTTTTTTCTTATATAATAAGGATTTTCTTAAATATTTAATAAGATAATGTTTTCTGTAAGAATCATAATTATAAATATGTTGTTTTGTCAGTTACATTTACGTTAGACCAAAGTCACTGTTTGTAATTTTATTAATTAAACAGAAAAGTTATTTCAAAATTTGGTATTATTTATCTTTCGCCAAAATTTTTCATTTCTAGAGGTACGGTTATGGGCTTGGATCAAGATAGAAACAAGCTATATTCTTTCTGAAGACATTGACATTTGAACTCCCAGTAGCATTAAATTGCTCAGTTTAAACACATATCTGCCGCCTTTATTCCGTCCCTATCTGGTGTATTTTATCCCCTACAGATACTTACGATTTGATACGACAATTAACAATCATGAGTGCGACAATTACTGAAAGTGTGATACGAGTTAGAGGGCGTACAACATCTAGATACATGTCATCATAACATCACGGCTGTAATCAAATCAAAGCAATATTTCAGAGCAATATTTGTATATGTATGACATTCTCGAAAACAGCTCTTACGATTTCTATGAAAGTTGTTTTATGGCGGCGATAAATCGATCTAGCTAGGTATCCTTCCGAGGAAATTCGTTTTCTCCTTTTTTCAACCGAGCTGAGCTCGCCCCGGTACTTACAAAATTTATTGGATATTGTCAAGAGATAAAACACACGTATACCAGTGCAGATAATTTGTAGGATGAAACCCATTGGAAAAGAAAGAGAATATAACAAAAAGGGTGTTAAGGGTAAAATACGGTTACGGCAAAACAGCAAGTCCTATGGAAAAAAAAAATAGCAAAGTTGTAGGTAAAACATCCACAACTTTTGTATTTACACTTTTTTCACATAACCTCAAAATTTATGTGATAAATTGAAATAACCAAGTTTTTGGTTTTTTATTGTTATCTTTTACAAAACAATTTTTTTTCTCACGAAATTTGGTGAAACCTTACCTTTTCAGGTTCCAAAGACTGTGATTTTTTTCCTTAAATATCGAAAAAGCACCCTAATTTCTCTAAAGTCTCACGTCAAAATATCTGCTTTTTTTAAAAGTCGGTGAGCTTTTTGTTCTTCGAAATCTCTACTTTATGATGGTGTAAAAAAAAAAGTGGCCAAGTGCGAGTTGAACTCGCGTGGGGAGGGTTCCGTACAATGCCTATTTTCCGTAAGTGAACGTATTAAATTGAGTTCACCACTTTATTTTCAATTGATAGAATTCTTATATTTTTTCCTGTAATCTACAAGCAATGAACTATATTATGTATATTTTTCAAAATTTTAGGCACTATAGTTTCGGACATCAGGGCATGGTCAATTTTCGTCTTCTTTCATGAATAAAATCAAAACTATTTATTTTACAATAATAACAAAGACATATTTGAAATCCTCTTAACGAGCCCTTTCATTTGATATATGATGCAGTAAGGTTTGCAAAATTTCCTAATTTGTCCCCCGTATTAAAAAAAAAAAAAAATATTTACTTTGCACATCTGTTTGGGTTATATGATTACACCATTCTACCAAATTTTACCTGATTTGGTCCAGTCGATTGGAGCAAATTGGCTGTGACAGACGGACAGACAGACAGACGGACGGAACCCTGTCCACGCGAGTTCAACTCGCACTTGGCCACTTTTTTTTTCACTATCAAAAAGTGGAGTTTTCAACGAACAAAAAACCCACCGACATTTTAAAACTGTAATGTGGGTACTTTTTTTTTTGGGACAAGCCCGCCACACTATTCCCAAACCACTGTAACTCCTGAAAGCCAGAATCAACAGTGGCGACCACCAGAAAAGCGCCGAGAGAATGAAGCTCGACGAAGTCTCAGAGAATGTATTTAACTGTCTTGGATCCCGCAACAAAATTAATCAGAAAAGTATAGCGGAGGATTAGGAAAAAACCGTAATTTCCACTTCCCTCCATATCAGCAGGACACAGAATGAAACAAGGCCAATAGGCACAAGGGGACGTTTACAACTGGGATAGGCCCAGTTGCCTAGCACCACGGATAAAAATATTAACATTCATGGGTCCTAAGTTGTGAGCTGTTATATTTTGATTCCAATAATAGGTATGGCAAAAACACTTGACAAGAACGCACGGAAATTTGTTCTAGTTTCTACAAGGTCTGTGTAGTAAATAACTCCGGATGTAACCTGTACACTATCCAACATAATATTGCGTTCATTCTGCCAAAGACTGCACTCCCATAAAATATGATGTGCTGATTGTTCATATTCGCAGTCAGATGTGGAACATTGTATCGTGTATATGTGGGTACTTACCTTAGGACTAAGGAGGGTGACTCGAAATGCAGCGGATGTTATTTGATTTACATATCTGTGTGCTAGTTCGGAATAAACCATTGCTATTCATTCATTGCCATTTCGTTCTTGCAGAACCTTCCAGAACATTACAGTGACGACGAGGATAAAAAAAAAAAAAAAAACGTTCGCGTGTGGAGTAGTTGCAAATTTACGAGATGTCTATTGGAAAAGTAAAGGAGTTCGACGTGGCGACGGGAGTGTGGTCGTCATACATAGATCGTTTGAATATGTATTTTACGGCGAACGACGACGTGAGTGACAACCATAAGCTATGTACTTTGATAGCCGTTGATAGCCGTAAATTAATATAATTTATAGTAGTAAGTGTTAATTTATCCAGTCTTAACCCGTATGCTCCCGGCCGTGCCTCCAGAGGCACGGTGCATTGTTATTTTAATTGTGTCTGTAATTGCGGGTATTGAAGTGTTACGATGCCTTCAGAGCTAGGTTACGACGCCGCGGTTGACATGATGCAGAGCCATCTACAGCCGGTACCGTCAGCTTTGGCAGAGAGATTTCGCTTCAGGCAAAGGCGCCAAGCAGCAGATGAAAATATCGCCGGTTATGTAGCCGAGCTGAAAAAGTTGAAGCGACATTGCAAAATGGGGGTAAATCTAAGCGAGAATCTACGAGATCAATTTGTGTGCGGGCTGAAAAGTGATATGATTCGGCAGAGATTGTTTGCGGAGACTCGATGAGTTTTACAAGTGCGGTTAAACTTGCGACATCGTTAGAAGCCGCGGAGCGCGATGCGGCAGCGGTAGATACATCGGCGGCACCGGTGCCGCTCGCGCTGGATGGCCTAAGTGCGTTGGCAGCGGCGCGGCGGCGGACAGCGAACGGTGGCGTTCGGCGGCAGGCCGGGGCGGCCGCGGGGCACGCGGTTCTCGCCCGGTGAGGCGAGGAACCCCAGTGCGGAGTAACGAAGCGAAGAGTGCCGACGGCAACTGTAGCGGATGTGGTTCTACCGGACATAATTACGAGGTGTGTCGGTTTCGTGGTTTTATGTATGCAGCCGGTGTAGGAAACCGGGCCACTTCAGGCGGGTATGCCCGAGACAGGGCGCGACCAGTCCGAAGGGCCCCGGCTCTTCTAAAAAGGCTTCCGTGTACTTCGGGGAAGCGACGGAAGACACGGAAGTGGAGAAGCGGGAGGGTTCATGCAGGATTTTCATCACCTCTATTTGAACGACTATAAGGCGGTGAGTTTACCTGTATCTATCGAAGGTAACATTATTTATATGGAAATGGACACCGGGACAGCCGTATCGTGTATTAGTCAGCAGACTTATGGTCAATATTTTAAAAGTACGCAGTTACAGCCTATGTGTGTATGTGCATTTAAATTTTTCCGACGGATCGGCACTGTGACCGTTAGGGATAATGAGGGATTTTCTTTTTAGCTCTTCCCTAGTCGCTGGATAGATGGCGCTAGGAGTAAGTATGATAATGCAAGGAACGGAACCTAAAACAACTGATTTTAACAAAGCGCGAGAAATGTAGGTTATATTCGGAAGGTTAAGCAAATGAAAGTGTCAGTCAACGAGAGTATGTGACGTGACACAATGTTTTTTTTTTCAAGGGTTTTGCGCTGGCACCAACTATCATAGTAAGTTCAACGCCATCTATAGAAACGCCATCTATAGAATTCTTGGAAACTAAGTTATTTTTAAAACCTCAAAAGGAAACCTCTCATTACACCAAATGTATGTTATGCGGGGGTAAGCAAGCGCTTGGAATTATTTGTGATTGAGGGGGCACCACCTCTTTGTTAGGCCGACAGTGGTTAGCCGAGTTAAAAGTACAAATACCGAAATTTTGGGATTTACATAATATTAAGGAAAATGTAAAATTAGGGTTAGATTGTAAACTAAGGAAATTGTGTTTCCGATATAAGGAGCTGTTCAGTGGCGGGTTGGGGCGGTACACGGGTGGCAAGGCAACATAGCAGGTGCGCGAGGGCGCGTCACCAGTGTTCCATCGTGCTAGACCGTTACCGTATGCACTGTGCGAGCGTGTCGACGCCGAGCTTGACACGATGCTGCGCGACGGTGTCATTGAGCCCGTCGACTGCTCCAACTGGGCCTCACCTTTAGTACCGGTAAATAAAGCAAATGGGTCCTTGAGGATTTGTGCAGATTATAAAGCTACCGTAAACCCAGCCCTAATTGTAGATCGCTACCCTTTACCTAGGATTGAGGATTTAATTGTAAGGTTGGGTAATTCGTCTTATTTTTCAAAAATTGACCTGTCACGGACTTATAATCAGATCGAGCTGGATAGTACTAAGAAATTCACAGTGATATAAACACTCACAGGGATTTGTACATTGGTACCGCCGGCACTCATTGGTAATCCATAAACTAACCTGTTTTAATGAAAACAGGTTAGTTTATGGATTGGCATCAAGTGACGGAATTTTCCAACGTATTATGTGTATAATTTATTTAGCAATATTCTTAACGTAGAGGTATTTTAGATGACGTAGTCATAGGGGGTCAATCCACGGGTCAGCACCTGCAGGCGGTTGAAGCAGTGTTTAGTAGGTTACATAAATATGGGCTTAAATTAAAAAGTAATAAATGTGTATTTTTGGTTAACGAGGTTAGGTAGTTAGGTTATATTTTGAGTAAAGATGGTATTAGGACTGATCCGAGTAAGATTGAGGCCATCTCTAAGAATCCTAGACCGAGTAATGTGGGGGAGTTGCGGTCATTTTTAGGATTAATTAACTTTTACGCAAAATTTGTTAGGAATTATGAGTTCGAAGTTAGTACCCTTGTATGATTTATTAAAAAGAGATAAGAAATGGTGTTGGTCAAAACAATGTGAATGTACTTTCAAGGAAATTAAACAGTTATTAACTAGTGCGGAGGTGTTAGCCCACTCACTACGAGCTAAAGCGGCCACTGATAGTGACGTGTGAAGCGAGCGCGCGAGGAGTGGGCGCTGTCCTCTCGCAGCCGTCAAAGTTCAGTTCAAGGCGATGGCACTGTTGAACGACCGATAGCGTATGCGTCACGCACACTTAATAACGCAGATAAAAATTATTCACAAATACATCGCGAAGCGCTATTATATTTTCGGTAAACAAATTTC
Source organism: Xestia xanthographa (assembly GCA_905147715.2). Classification (NCBI taxonomy): domain Eukaryota; kingdom Metazoa; phylum Arthropoda; class Insecta; order Lepidoptera; family Noctuidae; genus Xestia; species Xestia xanthographa. The sequence continues at coordinate 2,728,022 of LR990661.1, read as the reverse complement.
ATCAGTATTTGTACGGTCGGCATTTTCTTTTACGAACAGTACACAAGCCACTAGTACTCTATCTTAGGCCCTCATACGGGAATACCTACGATGGTAGCCAGCCGAATGCAGCGTTGGGCAATCATTCTATCTGCGTATCAATATCGAGTACGTTCGCACCGACGAGAACGGAGCGGACGGGTTGTCGTGACTACCGGTAGTAGGGAGTAAACAAATGACGCATACGATGCCCGAGCAGACTTTTTTACATTTCGTTCAACAAGAATTACTTTTAGATTATAATGAGGTAAAGAAACAGACTATCCGAGATCTGATTTTAGGTAAAGTTTTGGGTTATGTAAGGGACGAATGGCCAATAGAATGTGAAGTTATAAATTTGCGTCCTTATTTTAATAGGAGTAAGGAATTATATGAATAGTTAGGGTGTATTATGTGGGGCCATAGGCTGGTGGTTCCTGAGGCTTGCAGGGAGAGAGTACTTCGATTAGTCCATGAGCCTCACATGGGGATCGTAAAGTCCAAATCGCTAGCGCGTAGCTATGTATGGTGGCCAGGCATGGATGAAGCGATTGAAGGCATGTGTCGGAGATGCCCGGTATGTGCGGCACAGGCGGACGCTCTACCGCGGCAGACGCCGCAAATGTGGCCTTGGCCTAACCGTTCATGGTCTAGGTTACATTTGGATTTTATGGGCCCTATTCTAGGTAAAACGTACTTGGTCGTAGTGGACGCCATGCCAAAATGGTTGGAAGTGTTTCATATGTCAAGTATGGCGGCTACGGGAGTGATAGATAAAATTATGGAATTATTTAGCCGATGGGGTCTTCCTAAACAAATTGTGACGGATAACGGGCCTCCTTTCACGAGCGGGGAGTTCAATAAATTTACTAATAGCCTAGGAATCGATCATATTTTCACAGCTCTATATCATCCGGCGTCGAACGGTTTGGCAGAGAATGCGGTGAAATCGTTGAAAAGAGTAATAAAAAAATCTACCATAGAACGGCAGAATGTTGATAGGGCTCTGTGGACGTACTTATTGCATTATAGGAACACTGAGCACTCAACCACAGGTGACAATCCAGCCACCTTGTTGGTAGGTAGACGTTTACGCACAAAGCTAGATATTTTGAAACCGGACAGGGGCGCTAAAGTTTATAGATCTCAACAGCATCAGAAAGCATACGTAGAAGGGGCGAATAGACAATTAGATCCTCAGCAGGAGGAGAAGGCAGGAGGCGGAGGTATGGTATAAGCAGTATTTGAAAGGGGAGAAATGGGTGCCAGGACAAGTAGTTGAGTGCACAGGACCTAGTAACTATAGAGTGAAAAGTAAAGAGGGGGAGGTACTTCATAGACACATGAATCAGTTAAAAAAGTGGTCTTCGCGATTATCAATCGCTTACGCTGGTAAACCTGTTGTGGAAGTCGGACAATCTAGCACAAATTCTCAAAGGGAGATGTCTGCTATAGATGAAGTTCAGCCGGAACAGGGTTTGGCAGATAGTCTGAGGGAACCTACTATGGATAGGAATTCGGAGGAGAAAGAGGTTTTAGAAACGGGATCTTCGGCTTCACCGGGATTTCAGGATGCCTTGCCAAACGTGCCACCTATACCCCAGCCCCGTCCTGTTAGGCAGTGTAGAATTAAGAATAAATTAAGTTATAAGATGTAACTAAACTTTATTGGGTATGTAGTACTGTATAGGTAATCACTTCATCGAATCGTCATTGTGTACTAAACATTGTGGAATAACATTATGTGAACTTAATACCTAGATATTTTTTATATAGGATTATAAAGGGTGTAAAACACCTCTTAACGTAGCTGAAAGGCACTTGTTCTCCCCGTCATTGCAATCAATTTTTTGTTTTACACCATACCTGGGAACCTTCTAGTTACGGAGATATTGGGGGTCAAAATTCCAACTTTTTGACAAGTTTTTTTTTTAAATACAATTTTTTGTTGAAAGATTTTTACTTTAAACATCTCCACGACCCCGGTACTGTTCAGTCCATCCATCAGCACAATGTTATGAGTGCGTTACATTGAGTTCTACCACAAAACATGATTTATCACCCAAAAAAAAAAGTCGTTTCCCAGCAATAATGTTTGCGTTAAGTTAGGTAGGTACTTAGTTTGATGTACAGGATGCTTGGTTGACGGCTTCGTGATGAGGTCTTTTACAGCCTGTATAGTGAAGGTATGTATGTTTATATTTTGCAATTTATGCTATGGGTTACAGTTAAATTGCCTTCAGAACGAATACAGCTTTTTTCTAAGCTGATTCAAGCTCATTCAACCTTAAAAATGGAAATGTTTGGCGTAAGATAAATAATACCACATTTCGCAATAACCTTTTGTATTTAATTATGAAAATTACAAACATAGTGACTTTGGTCTAACGAAAATGCAACTTACAAAACAACATACGTAATTATAATAATAACTCATAGTGAAAACATTTTCGTATTTACCTAATAGAAAATAAGTACTAAGGTTCTTCAATAGGAAAAACCAATACTGAGCTGGTACAATATAATTACAACAAACAAACACTAAAATCTAAAATCAGTCTCTGAGGAAGTTATAAACTACAGCTTACTTCTTAAAACTTTAACAAAAATATTAACACATTGTTATCTTACTTAATATATAAACTCACGCCTTTTTTTCATGGGGATAGGGAGGAACCACAGAACGCCACCTGCGCGGCATTGCCATTCACATTTGCCTTGTAAATACTACTATGATACTAACACTCATCCTCTCCGCATGTGAAAACCATTAACTCTTTTCAATGGTTGTCACTAAAATCTTCTTTCAAACAGCGACGTTCTCATACAACATCATTGCTCACCTCTCATGCCTCGTTTGCCACACCCACCATTCAATTAACATGCCAGCGGCGCGATGGTGGTATCACCACTCCAGTCTTCTAGACAGTCAGTCGAGTCTTTCTTATTTTTTTCTTGTACAACCTTTTTCAAGTTGACTTTACGTTCCTCTTTAGAAATGAACTTTTTGATTTTATTATTACTTTTGAAGATCACCCTTTTCTCTCCTTTAATGCGATCAAAACGACTCACAAACTTATCACTCACCTCAACAAAGTCTTTGACACTCACTCCCTTAATAACGCTCTCATAACCCACAAACACCCTTTCGATTGCGCTATGAACATTCTCTGGGAAAATGGTTACTAAATCGTCCTTGAATTTCTTCTTCTTCAAGACATACTCTTTAAATACTTTCAACGTAGGGAACTTCTCGTTCTCCCTAACATAGTGGAGATATAAATTATACGGAGATAAAATGTTACTGAATTCCAACTGAGTAATTGGGTCATATGTCAGCACAAAACCTCCGTCAATGTTATCGACGACAACTTGTTTCGCAATTTTGTACAATTCGCTATAGAAAGATACATCTTTGTCGATCATGAAAAAGGGTCGGAGTGTTTTATCGCAGATATGAACCACTGCGTCGCCACTATGAAGCAGGAAGTGTACGTACTCCTCCAGATTTACTTCCTCCGTGACCACATCGTCTCTCAGCATTTCTTTGTGCTTTAACTTCAAATAATTCAGCTTTTTCACATTCATCGGATATTCAATTTCAGCAATTAGAAAACCGTTTACCTTTTTGAAAATTTTCTCCAACAAATACAAAACTTTTTCCTTCCGCGTTGGAATTCTCTTCAAGATCATCACATGCCTCATTATATCAATTCGCTTATTGATGGTTTCTAAGTCTAACTCGTAGTTGAAATTGATCAAAATTTCGATCATGGCTTGTGCGACTCCGTAAAACATTCTCAAACGTTCGTGTGCAAAACGTTCAGGATCGTTTTTGAAGATTAACGTGGACAGTTCAACGCAGTACCACAGTGCACTCGGTAACAAAACATTCACTTGAGGGTCTAATGGTAAAGATGACAATCCTATTTTACACTTCGTATTACTGATACGCCTCAACGCGTACTTTTTGAACTGCGCAACTACGTTTTTGTCCATCCACTGTTTCTTTTCAGAAATTTTCCATAACACGAAGTAAAACAAGCCGATGTTGTATTTTACTTTTTTGAAGTCGAAGTATGTGGCGGACAAAATATAGTCGTTGTATGCATCGAAGTCATCAGTATCCACCAGCACCAGGCCGCCATGGAATGGTCGCCGGTTGCGAGGCTCTTCTTCTATTTCATGCTGTATTAACTGCTTGTAGACAGTCAACGTATAGAAGTATCCCAATGACTCATTGACATCAGGATCCTCCAACAGAAACAAAGGACATTCCATCATGGAATAAAATTTTGAGAAAGACGCCTTGTTGTCCGAGTTTTGAAAAATAAGTTTTTCCAGCAGATTTAGACGTGTGCATAAGATCACAGGGATCCCTTTCTCTTCATCCAAAATGATGTCAGGAAACTCGATTTCTTGGTCAGCTGTAAAATTGATGTCCTCGATCGGCTCATCGGGAACTTTATTTCTGAATGTTTTGTCGAGCTTTAAAGCGTCGAAGCCGTAAGACTTTTTCTCAGTGACGACGTAGTTAATTAAAGTAGTAATCGACTTCTCAATATCTACTTTCAAGTCGTATGATGGTTGTCTGAAACTTTTGTACCAATGTGTGTTCTTGAAATCCCGTAAAAATGTATCTTTAGCCTTGGTGTCTGGGAAGCTCTTTGTGGATTCTTTGCTTAATCGATACTTCAAATGTTTCAGCTTGTCTATTTCGGCGAGAGATCTTGCGTAGTTTTTCGGTACAGTGAGGAACTGACGGATGAAAGACTTCAGACTCTCTTTTTCGGTTGCAAAGTTGTCGGGAGTTATGCTATCGTAATCATACTCCTTAGATAATAATATATCAGTTTCATCTAACAGTTTATTGTTGCGGTAAATTGTACATCGGCTTTTGTTAAATGACGCAGTGATCGATAAGTCGATACAGTGCAAGTCTTCATTTATTGCATGGAAAACGACTTTTTCATAATTCATATTTTCATTAAGTACCAAACATCTGTCGACGCTATTTTTGTCAATCAGGCCGTCGGTAATGATGTACAGCAATTTGATTTTGCCATTGCCATCTATGTTTTCCTTTAACCACTCAATAATCTTTTCGGGCAACGTATGCATACCTCTTCCTTCTCGATTATTGTACGCCCAACAAGTTTTCCTTTCGTTGACCTTCTTGCACTCGTGGTCCCAATGTAAATAAACGATTTCGAATTCTTCTCCTGATAAAACACATTGAATTTTGATTACGTCACTTTTAAACTGTCCAAGTGTAGTTAGTCCATTTCGGTGATAAAATCTTTCTCCTAGGACGGACCAAGAGTAAGCTTTCGCGTAAATGTAGTAATTAACCATTTTAATCTGCGATCAAACTTTCGCAAACTTATAGAATAGAGTGAGCCACGGAACACTCCACTCTCTGGCGAGAGGAGTGAACCGCTCACTCGTCAGTCAAGTACTGAAGAATATATCGCTAACACCGGTTTATAAACGGTGAGCACATCGAAATTCTGAACGCGACGAGCTACTTGATTGTTGAAATTTTTGCCGTAGTTTGTTGCATCATATTTCACAATAAAATTTTGTTGTTGTGCAATTCGATGTAACCTAGAGTGATTCAACTAAATTAGCATGAAAATATACAGAACACAGCTTTTCACTGCTTCGTGTCCTTGCAAGGCGTATAAATGATGTTTACACACTTATTAGTGCAGGTTGTAGTTGAAAACACTTAAACTGAAACATAAATGAAAACTAATAACTACTGTTATGACAGTCAATTAAGTAACTACTATTGTGTACGTAAACAATAAAAGCGTTGTGTTGTATGGCCAAGAAAACACATTATACATTTAATTTCGTTATTTCCTCAAAGCTGAATCTGTAACTATGCAGACGTAGGCACTTTGTCTATTGTGTGTTTCAGCGTGTTCGTTTCTCTTAGGTCGAGTGGACACAAGTGCGACTGCTGAGCATGAGCTCGTGGGTTCGATTCCCAGATCAGCATATTATTGGGTTTTTCAATCGATACTTTCTCAGTAGCAGAAACGGAGTTGGGATTAGAGCCCAGTTGATGACAATATCCTCACCCCCTATTAGGTAGGTACATCGGAGGCGACCTAAATATGGCGAAATGTCGGTGTAAGTACGCCTCTGCCTAACCCTTCGGATATTAGAGGCGTGATGTTGCATACTTACTCATTAAAAAACACCACCACGAATTCCGTACAATCTAACATACAACTACATGAAAAGGCTATAACGTACAACACAAGAAGTAAAAACAAATTCCAACTGATGACTGCACGAGCACGGACTGATTACGGCAAAAATAAACAGTATTAGTGGAGGGAGCACAGCTGTTCAATATGTTAAGAAAGAAGCGACTGCTAGCGCCATCTATGCACCGCAATGGGCAACTCTGGCCAAGAACTTGACCTTGAACGTGACATCATGAGTATTCATGAGTAATGTTACTCATGATGTAACGTATAACGTATGCGCCGCGCGCCGCGACGAAGGGGAGCTCGCGCGCTTAGCCGGCGCGTGGTGCGTGACATCATGAGTAACATTACTCATGAATACTCATGATGTCACGTTCAAGGTCAAGTTCTTGGCCAGAGTTGCCCATTGCGGTGCATAGATGGCGCTAGCAGTCGCTTCTTTCTTAACATATTGAACAGCTGTGCTCCCTCCACTAATACTGTTTATTTTTGCCGTAATCAGTCCGTGCTCGTGCAGTCATCAGTTGGAATTTGTTTTTACTTCTTGTGTTGTACGTTATAGCCTTTTCATGTAGTTGTATGTTAGATTGTACGGAATTCGTGGTGGTGTTTTTTAATGAGTAAGTATGCAACATCACGCCTCTAATATCCGAAGGGTTAGGCAGAGGCGTACTTACACCGACATTTCGCCATATTTGGGTCACCTCCGATGTAATAGGGGGCGAGGCTATTGTCATCAACTGGGCTCTAATCCCAACTCCGTTTCTGCTACTGAGAAAGTATCTATTGAAAAACCCAATAATATGTAGGTACTTAATTATTTGCTGATCTGGGAATCGAACCCTGAAGCTCATGCTCAGCAGTCGCACTTGTGTCCACTCGACCTTAGAGAAACGAAAAAGCTGAAATACACAATAGACAAACTGCCTACGTCTGCATAGTTACAGATTCAGCTTTGAGGAAATAACGAAATTAAATGTATAATGTGTTTGCTTGGCCATACAACACAACGCTTTTATTGTTTACGTACACAATAGTAGTTACTTAATTGACTGTCATAACAGTAGTTATTAGTTTTCATTTATGTTTCAGTTTAAGTGTTTACTCAACTACAACCTGCACTAATAAGTGTGTTAACATCATTTGTACGCCTTGCAAGGCAGCACATACTGAATACATACTGACTTACCTTTATATAATTATATCATCACGCTCTTGTCCTTATTTGTGGTCGGCGCAGCACCTACCACCTTCTTCTATACTTCTCTATTACACGTCATCTCATCAGACACCAATTTTCTTGTCATTTCATTCTTTACACAGTCCATCTTCCTCTCCCCTCGTCTTCCTCTACCAATAAACCCATCCACGTCATGCTCAAAACCATACATATATATGTTACTGTTGGGTATGTGTGCGTGTGCCTACGCACCGATAAGTACATTAGCAATAAACGTCAGTGCGTTACTAGCAAGCAGTGGTTTCACTCGTCTGTCCTCGTACTTAACATTGGCGACGAACCTACCTACGTAAAATAAAAGTAAAAATGTCCGGAACAGTTTTTGGTCTATTATCAGCGTTTGATCACAATGTACAGTCATGGGAGACCTACAAATGCCGCATTAAACAGTGGTATGTGGCGAACGACATCACCGGAACGAGCGATCCTACAGGAACAAAGCGACGAGCTATCTTGCTGAGCGCACTCGCGGATGGCACACACAAGTTGGCGGCGGACCTCGCGTTGCCAAAGCAGCTGCAGGACGTACCATATGATGACGTACTTAAGCTATTGGACGATCATTTCACCCCCAAGCGATGTGGTTTTGGCGAACGGTATAAGTTTTACACGGCTTCGCAACAAGAGGGGGAGACGTATGCACAATGGGCCGCGAGGTTACGAGGTCTGACGGCGCACTGCGGGTTCTCTAACGTAGAAGAAGCTCTTCGGGACAAATTTGTCATGGGGATGTTGCCCGGATCTGACAGAGAGAAGCTTTTCTCAAAAGATCTAGCGGGCCTAACATTAACAAAGGCGATGGAGTTGGCGGAGAACGCGTGGAGTGCACGAGCGGCAGCGGGCGCCGGGGCGCAAGCCGCGCCGCACGATCAGCTGTTCAAGATCGCGCGGACGACGGAGTCTTCGACCCCATCGCATCGAGAAGCTGCGCCTAGTTCGGGAGTGAAAGTGCAGTGTCAAGTGTGCGGCTATCATAATCACCAGTCATCCCAGTGTCGGTTCGCAAAAGCGAAATGTAGGAAATACAATGTTACGGGGCATCTGCGTAGGATGTGTAAAAACATAAATTATGTGGAATCGAGAGCTGTGGATGAAAGCGACGATGACGGTGAGTGTTTTAATATTCGATCAGTTAAAGGGGAGCCGATGATAGAAACGGTATCGGTTTCGGGAATTGAATTAAAATTCGAGATAGATAGCGGATCCGCTGTTACAGCAATTTCAGTGGAAACTTATAAAACATATTTTAGCAATGTACCATTGTCGATAACTAATAAACGGCTGTGTTCATATACGGGTAATAAAATTGTATGTGAGGGTATAGCGCAGTTACAAGTAACCTATGCGAACACATCGCACGTACTATGTGTTTACGTCGTGCGAGACGGTGGGCCGCCGATCCTCGGTCGCGATTTTATTTCTAAATTCAAGTTGGAATTATTACCGATACAATATTGTGACCAAAGAGATAAAAACGATTTGTTTATTACATTGCAATGCCGTTATCCATCAGTTTTTTCGGATAAATTAGGATTATTTAATAAATTTAAGGTCAAATTACAATTAAAGGAAGATGCGAAGCCAGTGTTTGTTAGGGCTCGACCAGTTGCTTTCGCGTTAAAGAATAAAGTAGATAAAGAGATATACCGTTTAGTAGGGCTAGGTGTATTGAAACCGGTTGATCACGCGCGGTATGCGTCACCGATCGTGCCGGTGTTAAAGCAAAATGGATCTATACGTATATGTGCCGATTTTTCTACCGGTGTAAACAAACAGTTAGTTATCGACCAGTATCCTTTGCCTACGGTAACTGAACTGTTTGCTAAGTTGCATGGGGGACAGCAGTTTACCAAATTGGACCTGTCAAATGCCTACAACCAATTTATGTTAGATGACGAGTCACAGGAATTAACTTGTATAAATACGCATAGGGGAGTATTTAAGCAAACACGCCTATGTTTTGGTATTGCGAGCGCGCCAGCCGTGTTCCAACGCGCGATGGAGGGTGTGCTGGCGGGCGTGCCCGGCACTCTGTGTATGCTCGATGATATTTTGATAACCGGGAAAACTAGATCGGAGCACCTGGATAGATTACATCAAGTATTGCTAAAATTACAAGATGCGGGACTCACCTTACAAAAAGAAAAGTGTGTATTTTTCAAGGACGAGGTCAATTACCTAGGATACGTGATAAATAAAGAGGGACTACATAAATCACCACAAAAAATAAAAGCCATGACCGAAGCACCGGTGCCGGCAAATATTAATCAATTACAGTCGTTTTTAGGGCTAGTAAATTATTATAGAAACTTTGTTCCAAACGCGTCTTCGATATTAAGCCCTTTGTATGAATTATTGAAAAAGGGTAACAGGTGGTGTTGGACGCGGGAACACGATGAAGCGTTCTCCGCTATTAAGACATGCTTAGCGTCAGAAGAAGTACTTGCACATTTTAACCCAGACGCAACTATAATATTAACAGTAGATGCATCACCGGTAGGCCTTTCTGCAATACTGTCCCAAGCAGAACCCGATAGGGGTGAGAGACCAATCTCTTTTGCATCGAGGACGCTTAATGCTGCTGAGAAGCGTTACTCGCAGATACAAAAAGAAGCGACCGCGATAATTTTTGGGATTAGGCGTTACCATCAATATTTATATGGCAGGTCGGTTCCGTTCATCCTTCGGACCGATCATAAGCCACTCTTGTCGATATTCGGACCACATCGTGGTGTACCTGAAGTCTCAGCTAACAGGCTACAGAGATACGCACTGTTTCTGAGTGGTTACAATTATAAAATCGAATATGTGCGTAGCGCTAACAACAGCGCGGATTTCTTATCCCGCGCTTGCTTGCCGGAGGGGACGGGTGCGGACAGGGGCGTGCAGGGCGTCGACGCGACGATGATGCCCGATCTCGACCGCGCATCGTATATTAATTTTGTGGTGGAAGGTAGTCTACCAGTAACTTTAAAACTGTTACGCGAGGCGACAACTGCAGATGTCACTTTGCGTAAGGTGGTGCATTTTGTATTGAACGGTTGGCCTAGGAAAATGCCTGGGGATGATTTGAAGCCTTATCATGCGTGTAGGACGCAACTGTCATTTGAAAATGGTTGTGTTATGCGAGGACACAAAGTTGTAATTCCAGAAGAATTTCAAGCAAAAGTTTTAATGGAATTGCATCAAACACATTTAGGGATTGTGAAGACAAAGGCAGAGGCGCGAGCGCGGTTTTGGTTTCCGGGGATAGACGCTGCCATAGAGCGTTTGATAGGATCGTGTGATGTGTGCTTGCGACTGCGACCATCACCGGCGCGGGCGCCGATTGCGCACTGGGAATATCCTCCAACGCCATTTTACCGGGTGCACATTGATTTTCTGGGTCCTATTAATGGTAACACTTTTTTAGTGGTAGTGGATGCATATACCAAATGGGTAGAGGTTTACAATATGAAGTGCAGTACATCTACTTCCGCAACGATAGACAGGTTGTATGATTTTATGTCAAGATTTGGTATTCCGCATACACTGGTTAGCGACAATGGTACATCATTTACGTCACATGAGTTTGAAGCTTTTTGTAGGGTGAACGGAATTTCGCACGTAACGTCACCCACATACCACGCAGCCAGTAACGGGCAGGCGGAAAGTTATGTTAAGATAGTTAAGAAGGGTATTAAAACAAGCTTGCTGAGTGGTAACGGGCCGCGAAATTTAAACAACAATCTCTTAAAATTCTTATTTGACTACAGGAATTCCGTTCACACATTAACCGGGTTTTCTCCAGCGGAACTGGTCTATGGTCGGAAGCTTAGAACGCGTCTTGATCTATTAAAACCCGAATCGCCGTCGCCTTCATCCACGGCTCTCGCTAAAATGGTTAAACGTAAACAGTGTTTGCAAAATAAATCGGGCGGACATAACACCCAAGTTTACGCTACCGGTGACATAGTTTATTATAAAAGACATACCGTTAATGGTAAATACACGTGGTGTAAAGGGATAATTGTTAAAAAAATCGGCAAAGTATTGTATTTAATCAAAGATAAAGAAAATTCAATAACATTAAAGAAACATACAAATCAGATAATAAGATATAAAGGCGACGATTGCTATGGCGACAAAGACATGGATATGGACCATGAGGAGCTAAGTGGTGGCCCATCATCAGAGACGATAACTTCTGAACAGATGCCGTCACTCGACACTACTGAAGGCAGTGAAAACTCGTCGATGACTGCAGAAGGTCCCAACCCGGCAAGAGCAGCCACACCACCAGGTACACCTTCAGTTGTTGTTACACAGCCAACAACACCAGACACTTCCGGGGAGGAGGAGGAGTACCAGGAGGCATTAGCCGGTTCACCTAACACTGGACAATCTCCCGAAGCGCCACCGCAACAACAGGCAAGTGAGCCTGTGAAAACACCACGGTCTAAACGCAATCGGCCTAAAGTAAATTATAAATATTAGAAAGTATGTTAGCTATAGCATTTTTAGGAAGCTTAGATGTTTGCATTATGTTTCTAAGCTAACGGGAGGAATGTTGGGTATGTGTGCGTGTGCCTACGCACCGATAAGTACATTAGCAATAAACGTCAGTGCGTTACTAGCAAGCAGTGGTTTCACTCGTCTGTCCTCGTACTTAACAGTTACAAATAAACATGTTTGAATTTGAATAGTTTCATACAAAATGTGGAACAGCGCTTATCCTACAGGACACGAAGCAGTGAAAAGCTGTGTTCTGTATATTTTCATGCTAATTTAGTGGAATCACTCTAGGTTACATCGAATTGCACAACAACAAAATTTTATTGTGAAATATGATGCAACAAACTACGGCAAAAATTTCAACAATCAAGTAGCTCATCGCGTTCAGAATTTCGATGTGCTCACCGTTTATAAACCGATGTTAGCGATATATTCTTCAGTACTTGACTGACGAGTGTGCGGTTCACTCCTCTCGCCAGAGAGTAGAATGTTCCGTGGCTCACTCTATTCTATAAGTTTGCGAAAGTTTGATCGCAGATTAAAATGGTTAATTACTACATTTACGCGAAAGCTTACTCTTGGTCCGTCCTAGGAGAAAATTTTTATCAATGAGTTTTCAATTATGGATAATATTATTGAACAACACACTAGAGTTTATTTTACCACCTAACCCTTCAATTTATCTAGACACGCGGGAGCGTGTCAAGCCAAGTTCTGGCGCGCAGCTCACAATGTGTAATATTACACGAACCATTTGGAGCCACTTTTGAGCCCCTCATAACTCAAAAACTATTTCACCTAAACTTGTCAAATTTAGCTCATATATTGAGACTGGCGAGATACATATGTGTTTTAAATTTTATGAACATAATATCTCAAACGGTTATTTAGATATTAACGTCCAAAAATCGTCATTTTTATGACTGACCTATAGATCAAAACTATAACCCAGTTCCAGATGACCCAGAAAGTTCAAATTTGGCATGCAGATAGGTAATTAGGTGAATACAAAGGGAAAAATCAGAAACTGGTAATTTTTTATCATTTTATTATAATTTTCACTTATCTTATAATTAGTGCCCGTAAATCTCTATATGTGGATTTTAAAATCTTTACGTGAAAATATAACGAGTTGAATACCACTCTTAATTTTTTTAATCCAAATATTTCAGTTTTCGTACTTATAAATAAAGTAGATTTTCGTATTTAATACGCTTAACTAACGGTATTCTACAACCACTAGCGCCACCTATTATCATTCTCAGGAACTCACTCACTACACCATGCCGCCTCCATTGATTTATTTAAAAGTGACACTAGATGGCGTTGTGCAATTACGTCACGATCCTGACTCTCGATGTTAAGTTTCTCCGTGATTGAATCACCTCCGTGATTGAATTTCGATGCTTTGCTGTCCGGTTGTCTCCCGATATACCTATAAAGTTACGATTTATGCTACAAAATTCATAATTGTCTTAAAAAATATTTCTAAATATGTGGTTGATTAAGGAAACATTAAGGAATAAGATAGATCTTCGAGATTATTCCCAAGTATTTTGTTTATTAATTTACATATACGTATAACTTTAATCGTAGGTAATTCACAAAAAATTGTGGTTTAATCATTATTAAGTACATTAAAATTATTTTAGTAAGGCAATAGTTTCAATCAAACATTAGTAATAATTTTAGTATAGTTATAATAGATAAAAGTAGGTATGTTACATACCTACTTTTATCTATTACATACTATGTACACTTAACTCTGAATGAGTTTGAGAATGAGGACTTATTGGTAACAAATTGTTTTTATTGAGAATTCAATAGATAAATGCTTGGCTCAATGCTGGTCCTGCTCCACAACTATAGGGGAAAACTAATTGTTCAAATTATTGTGGTAGCTGCAGAAGATTGTAAAAATATCCTTGCCTTGTATAGACTCCATCTGTTAGTATTGTATAATTGCATAGCACATGTGTGAGTACCATGTACTGTTAAGCACTTGCATTTAGTTATCTTTCATTGACTTGAATATGCCTTGGTGGCTGAGAGAATGTCATGTTCACTCAAATGTCTCGCTGATGGTGGCGGGTGTGTCGGGTCATTTAGTTCCCTTCAAGACGGTTGAGTTGACTGGCGCCGATAGATGCGTCATGTTCGTGTACGGGCGCTGTCAGTTGGGACTGGTCATCTCTTAGCTGCCACGGTTCATTTTAATTACCTATTTTATTTTTAAATTGTTGATTTAATCTTTTACTCTGGACGCTCTTAATGTGCACGTCTTTCTACATAGTTCTCACATATATGTATAATCTCAACATGAATGATGTAACCAAGATTTTGTTACAATATTTTGATTTAAAAGAGTGTCCATGGAGTTTCTTGCCATTTCTTCTCCATAGAGATCTACGCTAGGGAATGGGCAACTACAGTACTTTCTCAAGTTATTATGGCTTGTGACTGGGACTGTAGCTTTGTTTTTTTTTGTATTTTTGACATTCAAAAGTGCTGTAATGGTCTAATTGAAATAAATGCTTTGAGTTTGAGTTTGATAACAGGTCATTTGTTACAAAATCGTTTTAAATAATTATCTTTTTATTGCGTGTATTGTACAATGAGTCGTACAATAGAATTACGGGTGGGTGACACACTTACATTACACCGAATTGTTCCAATGCCTCCCGACGGACGCTGCCTTTTCCATTCGATTGCATATTCTTTGTTTGAGTATATTAATATACAACAAACAAATAAGTCGCGTGAGGCTATAGTAGAAAGAAAGAAGAAAGAAAAAATATTTATTTGCCGCAGGCACACGACATGCAAAACATCGGTACAAAGCTTATACTTAAGACGTTTAACATAATAATATAACAGAACGTAACAGAAACAAGCAAAAAAAAAAAGAAGTTGACAGCTAGCACGTCGTGAGTGCGACAAACAGGTGAAACCACTCAGCATGATGCTGTGCTATGGGGAACCCACAGCACAGCGCTGGTTTTCAGTGGTCACCCTTGAAAAACGTACGGATGTCAATACAGTGGTATCTTATTACATGAGTTACTAAAATAAAACAGCCAATAGGTAGGTGGTGTAGTAGATTATGTATGTCGTAACTGGGATGATTTAAGTATGTACACTAGCGCTCCAAACAGGGATCCTTACTGCTCTGAAGAAGAGTATCGAGCTAGCATGCTTTGTTCGACAACTTATGGAGCTGCTTCTGAGTTAAAGGGTGCAGTAAATTTGCATAATAGGTATGAAGATCGAAGTGTATCATCACGATGGGGTTCTGCTACAAAAAACCATTTAGTATTAATTTTGCCTACCTACTACTAATTTATGTACAAAAAGTAATGATATCCCATCAAAAACATAAATGTGAAATGAGAGCCAAGTTCAATATTATGATATATGCCTTGGTTGTTGACTTCAACGACAAAAGAAGTGAAATCTAAATGGGTGCCAAGTTCAATGGTCAGTCCTCAAATTTATTTATAACAACATAAAATATCATTTTTTCTTATAACTTAGGAGAATATTATTATTATTATTTTTTTTTTTGGCACAAAAAAAAACCTTTGTATACAGTAGTATTACATTCCACATAGGTATATTTAATTTTAGGAAAGGCTGTACAAATAATTAAAAACCCTGCCTCCTAAACTAGGGGGACCCTGTGACCTAGGAGTCAGTGTTCTACTGTAACTTCGTGTTCAAAATAAACCTTTATTTGTGTGATAATAAACCTATTTGACCGGGTTAACTATGCTATGAATGTGTGAGAATGTGTGTAAGGGGGGATGGCTGTGTGAGTGGGATGTGGTGTGGTGAAGTGTGGTGTGGTGTGGTGTGGTGTGGTGTGGCGTGGTGTGGTGTATGAGAAGGGGAGTGTGTAGTCGTGTACGGTATGTTCGTGTGATGTTGCATGGGTTTAAATATGTATATGAGAACTAGCCAAGTCAGACCTTAGGCTACAATATATTCTCCTAAGTTATAAGAAAAAATGATATTTTATGTTGTTATAAATAAAGGGGAATGAAAATTTTAGGCCCAGACTTGCACATGGAATTGGTTTCCATAAAAAAATATGTCCAAATTTTTCCATGTGTTCCACGCCTTCATTAGTCTGTGCAAGTCAGCAACATTTTTTCGAAAATAATAAATATTGAAACGACCAAATTAGTGAAACTTGAACAAAACTTAATTTCTAAATGTTGCCTTTACAAAAAAATGTTGACAGGTAATTAATCGGAATAATCAGTCATATTTTTTTCACCGTTCATTATCTGCTAAGCAAACTTAATTGTATACATTATGAATCACAGAAATTCCCTTTCGTAATTATTATTAATTCTAGTTTTGAAGAAGCTAATGCTAAATTAAAAATAAAGCTTTAATTAATCGATCTATCGATTTTTTTGCACTTTTGTAAGGCAACACAAAGTATAACTTGTCAGCTACCGGAAAACGTTAATGTCAAAATCATTGCTTGTTTGCAACTCCATTGCGGCGACTTGTGTTTATTTATTGCGGTTTAAATAGACTACTTTTGCACATGAATACTACTGACTCCAACGATTCTTCCAT
Organism: Xestia xanthographa; assembly: GCA_905147715.2. Lineage (NCBI taxonomy): Eukaryota > Metazoa > Arthropoda > Insecta > Lepidoptera > Noctuidae > Xestia > Xestia xanthographa. The sequence continues at coordinate 2,711,456 of LR990661.1, read as the reverse complement.
ACCTGACGACCACGGCCTTATTAATTATGCTCGTAATAAATTCAAATAATGTACTAAGTGATATTTAACATAACCAGTACCTACAAATCTAAGAATCCTAAATAACTTTAAAATGCAAAGTTATTTGTAAATCATTTATTTTACTAATTAATTATTGGAATTGTCCCCTATTATTATCATTAATTTTTATATGTGTGCACAGTGGGCCTAAATTACTATGGCGACTTGGCATTCCCCTTTGAGGACTGACCATTGAACTTGGCACCCATTTAGATTTCACTTCTTTTGTCGTTGAAGTCAACAACCAAGGCATATATCATAATATTGAACTTGGCTCTCATTTCACATTTATGTTTTTGATGGGATTACAAATTATTCTGTATAAGTGATATAGAATTTTGACGCCAGATCCCGTGTGTTTTATCTATCGACAAGTTCCAATATCATTTTTTTTTAAGTACCGGTGCGAGCTCATCTCGGTTGAAAAAAAAAACTAATTTCCTTGTTATGATAACTAGCTAGATCGATTTTTCGCCGCCGTAAACAAGTCAGAGCAACTTTCATAGAAATCGTTAGAGCCGTTTTCAAGAATGAGCTATAAATATTGCTCTGAAATATTGCGATGATTTGATTATAGCCGTGATGTTATGATGACATGTATCTAGAGATATTGCACGTCCTGCAACTCGTATCACACTTTCAGTAATTGTCGCACTCATGATTGTTAATTGTCGTATCAAATCATAAGTATCTGTAAGGGGTTAAATAAACCCGGGGTTGCGGGACAGTTCCGGGGTTGCGGGATAGTTCGAAAGAAATACCGCGGCCCCGGAACACAAAGGGCGATGAAGGAACATGGATGGGTTTTAGTCAGTAAAAGTCTGACACTCCCTCCTGCTCCGCCCAGAGCGAAAGGAGTTATTTGATGATTTCCCATCCGAAAAAATAAAAAAAATAAAAAAGGGGTTAAATAAACCAGATATGGAACGAATATAGGCGGCAGGTATGTGTTTAAACTGAGCGATTTTATGCTACTGGGAGTTAGAATGCCTTCAGAACGAATATAGCTGATTTCTAAGCAGATCCAAGCCCATTACCGTACCTCTTTATATGGAAAATTTTGGCGAAAGATAAATAATACCACACTTTGAAATAACTTGTTCTGTTTAATTATTAAAATTACAAACATAGTGACTTTGGTCTAACATAAATGCAACTGACAAAACAACATAATATTTATAATTATGACTCTTACAGAAAACATTTTCTTATTTAATATAAAAAAAAATCCTTATTGTATAAGAAAAAATAGGAGATAAGTACCTATACTTAGCTAATAAAATATAATTACAAGAAACAAACACTTAAAATCTAAAATCAGTATCTGAGGAAATCTTACTTACTTATACTACAATTACCTTGATAAAAATTTAACAAAAATGTTATCAAATTGTTATCTTACATAATATTACATACCTACATAAACTTATGCCTTTTTCCCATGGGGATAGGCAGAAACACAGAACATCACCTGCTACGATAGCCTCCTTACGCATCCGCAGACAGATTCGCAACTGGACAGATTCTCAGCTGGATAGTTTCTCAGCCGGACAGATTAGCAACTGGACAGAACTTGTACAGTCCATGACATAATTTACATACTACTTTTGCCTCGCCCACTTCATACATCTTGTCATACACATACGCCGGTTGCGATGACCTTTCTGAATAACCACACCGATAAGGTAAGTGGTCCTTCTAGGGGGTTCCCCTCCCCGTGTTGCCACTCACATCTGCCTTGTAAAGTTTGTTAGTCCCATTCCCTCATCCTATCCACATAACCGAATCATCTAAGCATACACACTTTCCATGTTTACCACTACATCTTCTTTCAAACCGCGACGTTCTCATTCACCTTCATTGTATCGTGTATTAGTCAGTAGACTTATGGTCAGTATTTTAAAAGTACACAATTACAGCCTATGAATGTGCATTTAAATTTTTCCGACGGATCGGCACTGTGACCGTTAGGGATAATTACACCAAATGTATGTTATGGGTAAGCAAGCGCTTGGAATTATTTGTGATTGAGGGGGGCACCACCTATTTGTTAGGCCGACAGTGGTTAGCCGAGTTAAAAGTACAAATACCGAAATTGTGTGATTTACATAATATTAAGGAAAATGCAAAATTAGGGTTAGATTGTGAACTAAGGAAATTGTGTTTCTGATATAAGGAGCTGTTCAGTGGCGGGTTGGGGCGGTACAGGGGTGGCAAGACAACATTGCGGGTGCGCGTGGGCGCGTCACCAGTGTTCCATCGCGCTAGACCGTTACCGTATGCACTGCGCGAGCGCGTCGACGCCGAGCTTGACACGATGCTGCGCGACGGTGTCATTGATCCCGTCGACTGCTCCGACTGGGCCTCACCTTTAGTAGGTACCGGTAAATAAAGCAGATGGGTCCTTGAGGATTTGTGCAGATTATAAAGCTACCGTAAACCCAGCCCTAATTGTAGATCGCTACCCTTTACCTAGGATTGAGGATTTAATTGTAAAGTTGGGTAATTCGTCTTATTTTTCAAAAAATGACTTGTCACGGGTTTATAATCAGATCGAGCTGGATAGTACTAAGAAATTCACAGTGATAAACACTCACAGGGGTTTGTACCAATATAACAGGTTAGTTTACGGATTGGCATCAAGTGCCGGAATTTTCCAACGTAAAGTGTAATTTATTTAGCAATATTCCTAACGTAGAGGTATTTTAGATGACGTAGTTATAGGGGGTCAATCTAGGGGTCAGCACCTGCAGGCGGTTGAAGCAGTGTTTAGTAGGTTACATAAATATGGGCTTAAATTAAAAAGTAATAAATGTGTATTTTTGGTTAACGAGGTTAGGTAGTTAGGTTATATTTTGAGTAAATATTAATAAAACAAAGATGTTTTTTCAGTATAATTTTGTAATGGACAGTTTTACCAAAGACACTACCATATAGGTCTGATTATATTTTGATATCACAACACTCCCACTCAAAATATAGTTTACCCAAAAAAAAAAAAAAACACAATCCAGAAACACACACACTACACAGCAACTATTCCTAAAACATTCAAATGCTTATAATGTTTTATAGTACCCAAACTTTTTGTGAGCAAGTCTGCTGGCATATCTGATGTACATAAATAATTAACATTTACTATATCATTATTTATCATTTCCCTACAAAAATGGTATCTGACATCGATGTGTTTTGTTCTATTATGGAACACTGGATTCACTAATAGTTTCTGGGCACTCTGACTGTCATTGTACAAAGTTATTTTATAAAATGTTTTAGTAACTTCATACTGCAAGTTTCTTAAATATACTGCCTCTTTGCAAGCTTCTGAAATTGATACATACTCGGCTTCTGTACTTGAAAGTGCTATGCATTTCTGCTTACTACAGCTCCAAGATATAACTGATCCTGACAAAGTATAACAAAAGCCTGAGTACGATCTCCTATCATTAACATCATTGCCCCAGTCAGCATCAACATATCCTTCAATATTAACATTGTTACATTTACTGTATTTCAAACCTAAATTTTTTGTCTTCTTTAAATATCGTAACACACGTTTAGCATAGAGCCACTGCTCTTCAGTATTACAGTTATTAAACTGACTAAGGTACGAAACTGAATAAGCTATATCCGGTCGTGTAAGAACAGCTAAGTACATTAAACTCCCAATAAGCTGCTGATATGGGTTTTGAGTTTTACAATTATCTGCTTTCTTACTTTTCAAGTTTGCCTTTGTCAATGGAGTATCAGCTGTTTTACAACTTGTCATATTGAACCTACATAATAACTTATCAATATATTTCTCCTGACTTAATGTAACAGTACAACTTTGTTTGTCAAAATTTACTGACATACCAAGACAATCTTTTACACATCCTAAATCCTTTAACTCAAAATTGTTACTTAACATGTTTTTAAGATGATTAGTTTCAGTCTTGTCATTCGAAAAAAAACAAAAAAATCATCAACATATAATGCCACAATGGTTTTGCTACCATCAACAATTTTAGTGTATAAACATGGCTCTAATTTAGATTTAATGTAAGCATCAGCTAACATACAATCATCCACCTTTTTATACCAAGCCCGGGATGCCTGCTTCAGACCATATATTGCCTTGTTTAATTTAAGAACCTTGTTTCCATCCATAGAAACTAAACCCATAGGTTTCTGCATATATATTGTCTCATGCAAGTCCCCATTTAAAAAAACTGTTTTCACATCAAGATGGTTCACATCTAGATTTAGCTGCACTGATAGAGCAAATAATAGCCTGAGTGTTGTGTGCCGCACTACTGGAGAAAATGTCTCATCATAGTCAACACCATATCTTTGAGAACACCCTTTGGCCACAAGCCTGGCCCGATACCGCACATTATTTTCGCTATCATACTTCTTTTTTAGTACCCATTTGCACTTCACAATATTTCCACTAACAGGAGTATCAACAATATCCCATGCATTGTTATCATTGAAGCTTTTCAATTCTTCTTTTACTGCTTTTTCCCAATGCTCCTTTTCTGGCCCTTGAAGTGCTTCTTCTAGTGTCAGATCATCACTGAATGACTGATACTGTTCCGTGCATAAAAATCCAAATCTATCAGGCTTTCTTCTCTCCCTCAGGGGTTGAGTTCTTTTATTAATTTCTTCCTGACAATCTTCATCAGGCACATAAGTCTTATCCTTGTCATTAGTGCTATCCATTGAAGTAAATGAATCCTCACTAATGTTATCTGGAATCTCTCCCACTGAAACCTGATTGTCTGTACTCTCTTGTACCACCACCTGTGTTGTTGTCATTCTGTCACTTTGTTGTCCCATGACCACAACATCTCTTGCAACTATTACATTCTGTGAGACTGGGTCATACAGCCTGTATCCTTTAGTATGGTCTGCATACCCCACTAGAATCAATTTCTTGGCCTTCTTGTCCCACTTTAGACGTTTTTCCTTAGGTACATGTGTCATGACTGCACTACCAAAAATACGCAAATTACTTACGTTTGGCTTCGACCCCGTCCAAACTTCATATGGAGTCTTACCATTCAGCCCTGTAACAACAGATCTATTTCTTAAGTAAACTGAAGTATGAACCGCCTCTGCCCAGAATTTCTTTTCTAAGCCAGCGTCAAAGATCAAACATCTGGCCTTTTCAACTAGTGACCTGTTCATGCGTTCACACAAACCATTCTGCTGCGGCGTGTAAGCATTAGTTCTTTGATGAACTATCCCTTGCTCTTTCAGATACTTATCAAATTCTTGACTACAGAACTCACCTCCGTTATCTGTCCTAAGAATTTTTAACTTTCTGTCTTTCTGTTTTTCAACCATGGACTTAAAATCTTTGAAATTGGTAAATACCTCATTCTTCACCTTCATAAAATAAACAAACGCCATCTTGCTGTAATCATCCACGAACAAAACATAGTATCTCGATCTTCCAATTGATAAAGTTTCCATGGGACCACATACATCTGCGTGAATCAACTCTAGAACGCTCTCCGTTTTAGACGAACTCTGCTGAAATGGGACTCTGGTATTAGGACTGATCCGAGTAAGATTGAGGCCATCTTTAAGATTCCTAGACCGAGTAATGTGGGGGAGTTGCGGTCATTTTTAGGATTAATTAACTTTTACGCAAAATTTGTTAGGAATATGAGTTCTAAGTTAGTACCCGTGTATGATTTATTAAAAAGAGATAAGAAATGGTGTTGGTTAAAACAATTTGAATGTGCTTTCAAGGAAATGAAACAGTTATTAACTAGTGCGGAGGTGTTAGCTCACTGCGAGCCAAAGCGGCCACGTACAATGTACTCTGTGGCGGCCATCTGATAGTGACGTGATACGAGCGTGTGGGCGCCGTCCTCTCGCAGCCGTCAAAGTTCAGTTCAAGGCGATGGCACTTTTGAACGACCGATAGCGTATGCGTCACGCACACTTAATAACGCGGATAAATTTTTTTCACAAATACCTACATCGCGAAGCGCTAGCTATTATATTTTCGGTAAACAAATTTCATCAGTATTTGTACGGTCGGCATTTTCTTTTACGAACGGACCACAAGCCACTAGTATCTATCTTAGGCCCTCATACGGGAATACCTACGATGGTAGCCAGCCGAATGCAGCGTTGGGCAATCATTCTATCTGCGTATCAATATCGAGTACCTACGTTCGCACCGACGAGAACGGAGCGGACGGATTTGTCGCGACTACCGTAGGGAGTAAACAAATGACTCATACAATGCCCGAGCAGACTTTTTTACATTTCGTTCAACAAGAATTACTTTTAGATTATAGGTAATGAGGTAAAGAAACAGACTATACGAGATCTGATTTTATGTAAAATTTTGGATTATTTATGGGACGAATGGCCAATAGAATGTGAAGTTATAAATTTGCGTCCCTATTTTAATAGGAGTAAGGAATTATATGAATAGTTAGGGTGTATTATGTGGGGCCATAGGCTGGTGGTTTCTGAGGCATGCAGGGAGAGAGTACTTCGATTAGTCGAAGTACGTCGACCATATCAAGCACAGCCAATGTTCACTCTTTGCAGACGATCTTAAAATGTATCGGACAATCGAATCCCCAGCAGACATTGCCTTGCTACAGTCTGACTTGGACTCCCTTCAGGAATGGTGTATTGCGAACAAGATGGTGCTCAACGTCAGTAAATGCCAGCACATTACATTTACCCGCAAAAAGCGAATAGTGTCATCTTCTTACTCACTCAACGGAACAGTACTCCAAAAAGTCGACATCATAAGGGATCTGGAAGTCTTACTCAGTAGTAACCTGTCGTTCATTCCTCACATAGATAACATTTTGACCAAGGCCGGAAAGATGGTCGGATTCATAAAAAGGATCGGGCATGACTTCAAAGGAACACATTCATTGAAAGTACTTTTCAACTCTTTCGTGCGAAGTACCCTAGAATACGCTTCTCCAGTCTGGAGTCCAAGGTACAAAGTACACATTAATCGTATCGAACGCATCCAAAAAAACTTCACCAGATTCCTTCGGTACAGAGATCGCAACTGTCCTTACAGAGCTGACTACTCACAGCGATTGTCTCACTTTGGCTGGCATTCCCTTGAACAGCGACGCGTGTTGGCTGACGTCACAACCCTCTTTAAAATTCTTAATGGTCAAATATCATCCTCCGACCTTCTTGCTGACCTGCGCCTGAGCGTGCCCCGTCAATGTCCAGTCAGAACAGTACGAAAGCCTGAAATGTTCGCCGTCAAATCATCTCGGACAAATCTCGGTCGATCAGCACCATTAAACAGAATGATGGACACCACCAATAGGGTCATCTCCATTAATACCGAGATCGACATTTTCCGCGACAGCTTACAGAGTCTCAAGCAAAAATTGTTGGAAATTCATTTGTAGTCGTCTTTTAGCACGTTATTTTTTAATATTCCATTTCTCATTTTTATTTTTATTTTTTATCCAGTATGCTCACCTTGCAAAACAAAATTATTATACAACATCTCAAAAAAGAATTTATGTTATATTTATGTTAATGTTAATGTTAGGAATTTAATTGAATTGAATTTTTAAAGTATATCCATGTTTTAAATAGGATTTTTTTTTTTTAATTTTTTGTATTGTTACAATTTATGTCAATGTTAATCATATAATTTATTCTACTATTTTTCCAAATTCTACTAAAATTATTTGTATTTTTTTTATCGTTCTTAAACTTACAAAAATAACATTTTTATATTAATTAGTAATAGGAGCTTAATTTAATAACTTTATTGTGCATGCTGTGGTCTCCTATAAGTGAAGGAGTACACCTACCTAATACCTTGTGTCTTCCACTAACTAACAATGCTTTGTGTACATCTTTTGTTGGAGATCCTTAAATAAATAAATAAATAAAATAAATTAGTCCATGAGCCTCACATGGGGATCGTAAAGTCCAAATCACTAGCGCGTAGCTATGTATGGTGGCCAGGCATGGATGAAGCTGGGGATGCCCGCGGGTATGTGCGGCACAGGTGGACGCTGCACCGCGGCAGACGCCGCAAATGTAGCCTTGGCCTAACCGTCCATGGGCCCTATTCTAGGTAAAACGTACTTGGTCGTAGTGGACGCCATGCCAAAATGGTTGGAAGTGTTTCATGTGTCAAGCACGGCGGCTACGGGAGTGATAGATAAAATTATGGAATTATTTAGCCGATGGGGTCTTCCTAAACAAATTGTGACGGATAACGGGCCTCCTTTCACGAGCGGGGAGTTCAATAAATTTACTAATAGCCTAGGAATCGATAATATTGTTACGAGCTGGGTATGGGATAAATTAATTACTACCGATGAAACAACTGAATAACTTTAATAATCACAAAACACTTCAAACTCAATCACAAGTACACTACTGATCACTATTCGCTTAGATATCGCACTCACTAGTTCACTTTGATTCGTCCCGTACTGTAGCCAAAATGATACTGCCCGCTCCCACAAACACGTCGACTATTTATACGACGACCGAACGTTTGAGAAAGATCCATAAGTTCCCAGAATCTTCTAGGCAATTCATACTAGGTCATTGTCCTTCGAGAAACTTCCACAACTTTCGTACAAAGGAAAGAAATAGGTACCTTATGCCCTGGGCGTACGGTCGAAATTACAATGACAACTTCCTGATGTATTTTATAGGTAGTTTGCGAATTTGTACCTACATCATTCGATACATACCTACTACTACCTACCTACTTAGTTGTAGGTACCTACTATTAGAAGCTACTTGTATTGCAGGTATGGGTACGACGTAACAATATTTTCACAGCTCTATATCATCCGGCGTCGAACGGTTTGGCAGAGAATGCGGTGAAATCGTTGTAAAGAGTAATAAAAAAATCTACCATAGAACGGCAGAATGTTGATAGGGCTCTGTGGACGTACTTATTGCATTATAGGAACACTGAGCACTCAACCACAGGTGACAGTCCAGCCACCACCTTGTTGGTAGGTAGACGTTTACGCACAAAGCTAGATATTTTGAAACCGGACAGGGGCGCTAAAGTTTATAGATCTCAACAGCGTCAGAAAGCGTACGTAGAAGGGGGGCGAATAGACAATTAGATCCTCAGCAGGAGGAGGAGACAGGAGGAGGAGCTATGGTATAAGCAGTATTTGAAAGGGGATATAGGTGCCAAGACAAGTAGTTGAGTGCACAGGACCAAGTAACTATAGAGTGAAAGGTAAAGAGGGCTGCACTGCCCAGGGGTTGCAACATACAGGGCAAAGTACTTCGGTAACCCAGGTACTCTCCGCGAGATTGTCAGCAACACCAAGGCGCTGCTGGCCTTTCTCGGGGAGTTAGGGTGGATCGAATAAAATTCCCACCCGCACGCAAAATACGCGCTTTGACGTGGAGTTGCGGACACCAGCCCGCTATACAATACAATACAATACAAGGTAAAGAGGGGGAGGTATTTCATAGACACATAGATCACTTATAAAAGTGGTCTTCGTGATTATCAATCGCTTGCGTTGGTAACCCTGTTGTGGAATTGTCGGACAATCTAGCACAAATTCTCATAGGGAGATGTCTGCTATAGATTACGAGGCATCGCGGGGTGAAGTTCAGCCGGAACGGGGTTTGGCAGATAGTCTGGACTGGGAACCTACTATGGATAGGAATTCGGAGGAGAAAGAGATACGAATTATATTATAGCCTTCGCAAGTTCAACCTGTTACTTGTCGGTTCTTATTTTATTATTCCGAAAATTTGGCTTGCTGATAGAAACTAACCGTCGAACATAATAATTCGTATATGAGAACTAGCCAAGTCAGACCTTAGGCTACAATATATTCTTCTAAGTTATAAGAAAAAATGATATTTTATGTTGTTATAAATAAATTTCAGGACTGACCATTGAACTTGGCACCCATTTAGATTTCACTTATTTTGTCGTTGAAGTCAACAACCAAGGCATATATCATAATATTGAACTTGGCTCTCATTTCACATTTATGTTTTTGATGGGATATCATTACTTTTTGTACATACGCCATCTAGTGTCACTTTAAATAAATCGATGGAGGCGGCATGGTGTAGTGAGTAAGTTTCTGATAATGATAATAGGTGGCGCTAGTGGTTGTAGAATACGGTTAGTTATGCGTAATAAATACGAAAATCTACTAAATACTTATTTACTTATAAGTACAAAAACGGAAATATTTTGATTAAAAAAAATTAAGGGTGGTATTCAACTCGTTATATATTCACGTAAAGATCTTAAAATCCACATATAGAGATTTACAGGCACTAATTATAAATTAATTGAAAATTATAATAAAATGATAAAAAATTACCAGTTTCTGATTTTTTCCTTTGTATTCACCTAATTACCTATCTGCATGCCAAATTTGAACTTTCTAGGTCATCTGGAACTGAGTTATAGTTTTGATCTATAGGTCAGTCATAAAAATGACGATTTTTGGACGTTAATATCTAAATAACCCTTTGAGATATGTTTATAAAATTCGAAACACATATGTATCTCGCCAGTCTCAATATATGAGCCAAATTTGACAAGTTTAGGTGAAATAGTTTTTGAGTTATGAGGGGCTCAAAAGTGGCTCCAAATGGTTCGTGTAATATTACACACTGTGAGCTGCGCGCCAGAACTTGGCTTGACACGCTCCCGCGTGTCTAGATACCTAGATATTTTTTACATAGGATTATAAAGGGAGAACAAGTGCTTTTCAGCTGAAAAGCACTTGTTCTCCCCGTCATTGCAATCATTTTTTTGTTTTACACCATACCTCGGAACCTTCTAGTTACGGAGATATTAGGGGTCAAAGTTCCAACTTATTGACAAGTTTTTTTTTTAATACAATTTTTTGTTGAAAGATTTTTACTTTAAACATCTCCACGACCCCGTTACTGTTCAATCCATCCATCAGCACAATGTTATGAGTGCGTTACATTGAGTTCTACCACAAAACATGATTTATCACCCAAAAAAAAAAGTCGTTTCCCAGCAATAATTTTTGCTTTAAGTAAGGTAGGTACCTACTTAGTTTGATGTACAGGATGCTTGGATGACGGCTTCGTGATGAGGTCTTTTACACCCTGTATAGTGAAGGTATGTATGTTTAAATTTTGCAATTTATGCTATGGGTTACAGTTACATTGCCTTCCGAACGAATACAGCTTTTTTCTAAGCTGATTCAAGCTCATTCAACCTTAAAAATGGAAATGTTTGGCGAAAGATAAATAATACCACATTTCGAAATAACGTTTTCTATTTAATATTGATAATTACCAACATAGTGACTTTGGTTTAACGAAAATGCAACTTACAAAACAACATACCTAATTATAATAATGACTCATAGTGAAAACATTTTCGTATTTACCTAATAGAAAATAAGTACTTAGGTACTCTAATAGGAAAAACCAATACTGAGCTAGTACAATATAATTAAAACAAACAAACACTAAAATCTAAAATCAGTCTCTGAGGAAGTATAAATAAACTACAGCTTACTTGTTAAAACTTTAACAAAAATATTAACACATTGTTATCTTACCTAGTATATTATAAACTCATGCCTTTTTTTCATGGGAATAGACCACAGAACACCACCTGCGCGGCATTGCCATTCACATCTGCCTTGTAAATACCTTTTATTAGTCGACTTTCACTCATCCTCTCCGCATGTTAAAACCATTAACTCTTTTCAATGTTTGTCACTAAAATCTTCTTTCAAACAGCGATGTTCTCATACAACATCATTGCTCACCTCTCAAGCCTCGTTTGCCACACCCACCATTCAATTAACATCACGTTCAAGTATCACCACTCCAGTCTACGAGACGGTCAGACGAGTCTTTCTTATTTTTTTCCTGTACAACCTTTTTCAAGTTGACTTTACGTTCCTCTTTAGAAATAAACTCTTTGATTTGATTATTAGATTCGAAGATCACCCTTTTCTCTCCCTTAATGTGATCAAAACAACTCTCAAACTTATCTCTCACCTCAACAAAGTCTTTGACACTCACTCCCTTAATAACGCTCTCATATCCCACAAACACCCTTTCGATTGCGCTATGAACATTCTCTGGGAAAATGGTTACTAAATCGTCCTTGAATTTCTTCTTATTCAAGACATAGTCTTTAAATTCTTTCAACGCAGGGAATTTCTCGTTCTCCTTAACATAGTGGAGATATAAATTGTACGGAGACAAAATGTTACTGAATTCCAACTGAGTAATTGGGTCATATGTCAGCACAAAACCTCCATGTTTCGCAATTTTGTACAATTCGCTATAAAAAGATATATCTTTGTCGATCATGAAAAAGGGTCGGAATGTTTTATCGCAGATATAAACCACTGCGTCGCCACTATGATGCAGGAAGTGAACGTACTCCTCCAGATTTACTTCCTCCGTGACCACGTCGTCTCTCAGCATTTCTTTGTGCTTTAACTTCAAATAATTCAGCTTTTTCACATTCATCGGATATTCAATTTCAGCAATTAGAAAACCGTTTACCTTTTTGAAAATTTTCTCCAACAAATACAAAACTTTTTCCTTCCGCGTTGGAATTCTCTTCAGGATCATTACATGCCTAATTATATCAATTCGCTTATTGATGGTTTCCAAGTCTAACTCGTAGTTGCAATTGATCAAAATTTCGATCATGGCTTGTGCGACTCCGTAGAACATTCTCAAACGTTCGTGCGCAAAACGTTCAGGATCGTCTTTGAAGATTAACGTGGACAGTTCAACGCAGTACCACAGTGCACTCGGTAACAAAACATTCACTTGAGGGTCTAATGGCAAAGATGACAGTCCTATTTTACACTTCGTAGTACTGATACGCCTCAACGCGTACTTTTTGAACTGTGCAACTACGTTTTTGTCCATCCACTTTTTCTTTTCAGAAATTTTCCACAACACGAAGTAAAACAAGCCGATGTTGTATTTTACTTTTTTGAAGTTGAAGTATGTGGCGGACAAAATGTAGTCGTTGTATGCATCGAAGTCATCAGTATCCACTAGCACCAGGCCGCCATGAAATGGTCGCCGGCTGCGAGGCTCTACTTTTATTTCATGCTGTATTAACTGCTTGTAGACAGTCAACGTATAGAAGTATCCCAATGACTCATTGACATCAGGATCCTCCAACAGAAACAAAGGACATTCCATCATGGAATTGAATTTTGAGAAAGACGCCTTGTTGTCCGAGTTTTGGAAAATAAGTTTTTCCAGCAGATTTAGATGTGTGCATAAGATCACAGGGATCCCTTTCTCTTCAGCCAAAATGATGTCAGGAAACTCAATTTCTTGGTCAGCTGTAAAATTGATGTCCTCGATCGGCTCATCAGGAACTTTATTACTGAATGTTTTGTCGAGCCTTAAAGCGTTGAAGCCGTAAGACTTTTTTTCAGTGACGATGTAGTTAATTAAAGTAGTAATCGACTTCTCAATATCTACTTTCAAGTCGTATGATGGTTGTCTGAAACTTTTGTACCAGTGTGTGTTCTTGAAATCCCGTAAAAATGTATCTTTATCCTTGGTGTCTGGGAAGCTCTTTGTGGATTCATTGCTTAATCGATACTTCAAATGTTTCAGCTTATCGATTTCGGCGAGAGATCTTGTGTAGTTTTTCGGTGCAGTGAGGAACTTGAATTTGATGAAAGACTTCAGACTCTCTTTTTCGGTTGCAAAGTTGGCGGGAGTTATGCTGTCGTAGTCATACTCTTTAGATAATAATGTATCAGTTTCATCTAATAGTTCATTGTTGCGGAAAATTGTACATCGGCTTTTGATAAATGACGCAGTGATCGATAAGTCGATACGGTTCAAGTTTTCATTTAGTGCATGGAAAACGACTTTTTCATAATTCATATTTTCATTAAGTACCAAACATCTGTCGACGCTGTTTTTGTCAATCAGGCCGTCGGTAATGATGTACAGCAATTTGATTTTGCCATTGCCATCTATGTTTTCCTTTAACCACTCAATAATCTTTTCGGGCAACGTGTGTTTACCTCTGCCATCTTGAAACCTGTACGCCTTACAAGTTTTCTTTTCGTTGACCTTCTTGCACTCGTGGTCCCAATGTAAATAAACGATTTCGAATTCTTCTCCTGATAAAACACATTGAATTTTGATTACGTCACTTTTAAACTGTCCAAGTGTAGTTAGTCCATTTTGGTGATAAAAATCTTCTCCTATGGCGGACGCAGAGTAAGCTTTCGCGTAAATGTAGTAATTAACCATTTTAATCTGCGATCAAACTTTCGCAAACTTATAGAGTGAGCCACGGAACATTCCACTCTCTGGCGAGAGGAGTGAACCGCACACTCGTCAGTCAAGTACTGAAGAATATATCGCTAAGACCGGCTTATAAACGGTGAGCTCATCGAAATTCTGAACGGGATGAACTACTTGATTGTTGAAATTTTTGCCGTAGTTTGTTGCATCATATTTCACAATTTTGTTGTTGTGCAATTCGATGTAACCTAGAGTGATTCTACTAAATTAGCATGAAAATATACAGAACACAGCTTTTCACTGCTTCGTGTCCTGTAGGATGAGCGCTGTTCCACATTTTGTATGAAACTATTCAAATTCAAACATGTATAATTGTAACAATTATATATGTATGGTTTTGAGCATGACGTGGATGGGTTTATTGGTAGAGGAAGACTAAAGAAACGATGGATGGACTGTGTAAAGAATGAAATGATAAGAAAATTGGTGTCTGATGAGATGACGTCTAATAGAGAAGTATAGAAGAAGGTGGTAGGTGAGGGCTGCGCCGACCACAAATAAGGGCAAGAGCGTGATGACTTAATTATATAAAAGTAAGTCAGTATGTATTCAGTATGTGCTGCCTTGCAAGGCGTACAAATGATGTTAACACACTTATTAGTGCAGGTTGTAGTTGAGTAAACACTTAAACTGAAACATCATCATCATCATTCATCATTTCAGCCGAAAGACGTCCACTGCTGGACATAGGCCTCCCCCAAGTGTCGCCACATTGACCGGTCCCGTGCGACTCGCATCCAGCGGATTCCTGCAACCTTCACCAGGTCATCGGTCCACCTAGTGGGAGGCCTTCCAACGCAACGTCTTCCGGTTCGCGGTCGCCACTCCAGAACTTTTCGGCCCCATCGGCCATCCGTTCTGCGAGAAATGTGCCCTGCCCACTGCCACTTAAGTTTGGCAATTCTTCGGGCTACGTCGGTAACCTTTGTTCTCTTGCGGATGTCTTCATTTCTGATTCGATCGCGCAAGGAAACTCCGAGCATAGCCCTCTCCATTGCCCTTTGGGTGACTTTAAGCTTTCTGATGAGGCCCATTGTGAGCGACCACGTTTTGGTCCCGTATGTAATCACTGGCAACACACACTGGTCATAGACTTTCGTCTTGAGACACTGCGGTAGGTTGGACGAGAAGTTACCGCGCAATTTCCCGAACGCTGCCCAACCGAGTCGGATTCGACGATTGACCTCTTTCTCGAAGTTAGACCTACCTAACTGGACCGTTTGTCCCAGGTACACATAATCGTCTACAACTTCGAGAGTAGAGTCTCCAATCTTGATAGGAGTGGGTGTGACATGGGCATTCAACATGACCTTAGTCTTGTCCATGTTCATTTTTAGACCCACTCTTCCGGAAGCTCTACTGAGGTCATCGAGCATTGCACTGAGGTCCTCCATGGTCTCAGCCATTACCACTATATCATCGGCAAACCGAAGGTGAGTGATGTACTCGCCATTGACGTTGATGCCTAGCCCTCTCCAGTCCAGAACCTTGAAGACATCCTCCAGTGCAGCGGTGAACAGTTTTGGAGATATGACGTCTCCCTGTCTCACACCTCGCTGCAGGAGGATAGGTTTCGAGGCTTGGTCCTGAAGTCGGACTGACATGGTGGCGTTTTTGTACAAACACTTCAACACCTCCATGTACCGATAATCGATTTGGCACCGTTGGAGAGACTGCAGTACAGTCCAGGTCTCGATCGAATCGAAGGCTTTCTCGTAGTCCACAAACGCTAAACAGAGAGGCAGGTTATACTCTTCGGTCTTCTGTATAACTTGCCGCAGCGTATGTATGTGGTCCACGGTGCTAAAGGCTTTTCGGAAACCGGCTTGTTCGAGTGGCTGGAAATCGTCAAACCTGCGCGTGAGACGATTCGTGATGACTCTAGAAAACAACTTGTAGACATGGCTTAGAAGTGAGATGGGCCTATAATTCTTCAGCCGGGCATTGTCACCCTTTTTGAAGAAGAGCACCACCACACCCCTGCACCATGCCTGTGGCGTTTTTCCCTCAAGTATGACGGAATTAAACAGCTTCTGAAGGGCCTTAAGTACCGGTTTTCCACCCGCCTTCAGGAGTTCGGCTGTAATTCCGTCATCACCCGGTGCCTTGTTGTTTTTGAGCTGCTTCAGAGCCATCCTAATCTCGTACAGGCTGACGTCCGGGATGTCTTCGGTATAGTGTCGGGTCAGTCTAGCTCTTGGGTCGTTGGCTAGATCTACGACGGGTTTACTGGTTGACGTGTACAACTGTCCATAGAAGCTCTCGATCTCCCTCAGAAGCTCCGGTTTAGCGGATAAGATCCTACCATCGTCGGTCTTCAGTTTCGTGAGCTGACTCTGCCCAATAGCCAGATCCCTTGCAAATACCTTGGAGCCTTTATTCCGCTCAATCGCGTCTTTAATACGCTCGGTATTAAAGCGGCGGAGGTCGCTCTTCAAGGATTTAGAGATCCGTCTATTGAGCTGCCGGTATTTACACGCCTCGTCTGAAGACTGCAGGATCATCTCACGCTGCTCCTTCATGAGCTTGAGAGTGTGATCGGAGAGCCTCTTGTTCTGATCTGTACGACGCGCCTTGAAGAACTTAGACCCGGTCGTATGGACAGTTTCCACGAACCCATCGTTGTATTCGTCCACTGAGCTTCCTAGGCACTCGAAACGGTTCTGGAGTTCAAGCTGAAAGCTCTCGGGGTTTTGGATTTGGATCTGTGCTGGACGGAGCGTAGACTTCATCAGTCGATACCTTTCAAGCTTGATATTGATGTTCAATGTGCCTCTTACCATGCGGTGATCGCTCCCGGTTTTCACCGAATTGATCACACAGACAT
Organism: Xestia xanthographa; assembly: GCA_905147715.2. Classification (NCBI taxonomy): domain Eukaryota; kingdom Metazoa; phylum Arthropoda; class Insecta; order Lepidoptera; family Noctuidae; genus Xestia; species Xestia xanthographa. The sequence continues at coordinate 2,694,256 of LR990661.1, read as the reverse complement.
CATTGAACATTTGCTTCTTGGTTGACATGATGAAGTCGATCTCATTTCTAGTTGCACCATCGGGGCTCTGCCAGGTCCACTTCCTGTGCTCACGCTTTCTGAAGAAGGAGTTCATCATATAGAGGCCCTCCTTCTCCATAAAACTAGCCAGTTGGTGACCCCGGCGATTCCGATGTCCAACTCCAAATTGCCCCACCTGCAGCTCATCCCCGTCTCGTTTGCCCAGTTTCGCGTTGAAGTCCCCCATGACAACTGTGAAGTGAGTTTTGGAACCATGCATGGCTTTAGATATATCCTCATACATGGTCTCCACTTCGTCGTCGGGGTGTGCCGAGGTCGGGGCGTAGACCTGTATGACCTTCAGCGAATATCTTGAGGATATTCTGAGTATAAGGTACGCCACCCTGGTCGACACACTCTCAATCTTCACCACGTTGTTCACAAGGGACTTGTGGACGATAAACCCAACACCACCCTGGGACTGCCGGTCACCCTCTTGGAAATAGAGCAGGTTGCCGGATTTCAGGATTATCGTGTCCTCCCCCTCTCTTCGGACTTCAGATAATCCCACAATACTCCATCGCAGCCTGCTCAATTCCTCTTCTAGTTCCGCTATCTTCTCGTCGGTCCGGAGTGTGCGCGTGTTATATGTTGCCAGGTCCAGTCGTTGGTATTGGCAGCCGGATCCCTTCCGGAGATTCTTCGCACCCCTTGCCACGCCGTAGCCTCGACCGCTGCCGTAGTCGAGGGTAGACGGGCTGCCGGGCACTAGGGGCCATTTCTTTGTTGCGCTATTCATTGGGGGGTTTTGCCATAATCGCCACGCTTGGCAAGCGGGTTGGCGATCGCAGTGAGTGCAGTTCTTACATAAGACACAGAGAGCGCTGCTGCCCATTCTCTGGTAAGTCCCTTAGTCGCCTCTTACGACACCCACGGGAAGATATGGGATGGTGTTATTCTTTACGTCCGACACCACACGGACCAAACTGAAACATAAATGAAAACTAATAACTACTGTTATGACAGTCAATTAAGTAACTACTATTGTGTATGTAAACAATAAAAGCGTTGTGTTGTATGGCCAAGAAAACACATTATACATTTAATTTCGTTATTTCCTCAAAGCTGAATCTGTAACTATGCAGACGTAGGCACTTTGTCTATTGTGTGTTTCAGCGTGTTCGTTTCTCTTAGGTCGAGTGGACACAAGTGCGACTGCTGAGCATGAGCTCGTGGGTTCGATTCCCAGATCAGCGTATTATTGGGTTTTTCAATCGATACTTTCTCAATAGCAGAAACGGAGTTGGGATTAGAGCCCAGTTGATGACAATATCCTCACCCCCTATTAGGTAGGTACATCGGAGGCGACCTAAATATGGCGAAATGTCGGTATAGTATTAGGTACGCCTCTGCCTAACCCTTCGAGTATTAGAGGCGTGATGTAGCATACTTACTCATTAAAAAAAATCACCACGAATTCCGTACAATCAACATACAACTAAGTACATGAAAAAGCTATAACATACAACACATGAAGTAAAACAAATTCCAACTGATGACTGCACGAGCACAGACTAATAACGGCAAAAAAAAAACAGTATTAGTGGATCCCATAGAGCAACACGGTGGATCCCCACAGCTGTTCAATGTGTTACGTACGAAGCGACTGCTAGCGCCATCTATGCACCGCAACGGGCAACTCTGGCACTGACGGTAGGTACTTTAAAGGTATTTACCTTTGGTACTACTTACTGAGCCTTCCAATCTGATCACAAGGCATAAAAACCCAGTCACAAGTCATAAAAACTGTGAAAATACTGTAGTTACCCATTCCATAGCATCTCTATGGAGAAGAACGGGCAAGAAACTCCATGTAAACTTTTAAATCAAAATAAATTTAGAAAACCTTATTTACATCATTCATGTTTTGATGGTACATTATGTGAGAACGATGTTGCAAGTTATGCACGTTAAAAGTGTCCTTTAAAAAAGTAAAATAGGGTAAAATGCCCTAATTCCGGCCCCGTCCTAATATCGGCCGTGTCAAAGAAATCGTGGCGTAAATTAAAAAACGTGACATAATGTTAGGATAATATTGCACCAAAATAGAGCTTATGTTATATACAATAGACGATACCAACATGGCGGCGCTCTGTGGGCTATAGGATATTCAGTCGGTCGTAGAACGCGGAGGCGTACGAGTGTCCTCTTATCGCCGGCTTTTTGATCTCGGACCGACTGTGGACGACATTTTGGGAAAAGCGATTTTAGCGAATTATATTCATTAAAAGTAATGAGTATTGATTGTTTTCGATACATAATAAAATAAAGAATCGCCTTACATACTTATTTTAATTAAAAAAATCATGCTTTAAGGTAATTTTAAGAGGAGGAGAGGAGAGTTAGGTTTCTGTTTATTAGTCAAAATCAAAATCAAAATCAAAGCATTTATTTCAAGTAAGCCAGTTACAGGCACTTTTGAATTGTCGAAACAAAGATGAAAATTAAATGTAGCTACAGTCCCAGTCACAAGACATAAAAACTGTGAAAGTACTGTAGTTGCCCATTCCCTAGCGTAGATCTCTATGGAGAAGAATGGGCAAGAAACTCCATGGACACTCTTTTAAATCAGAATATTGTTACAAAATCTTGGTTACATCATTCACGTTGAGATGGTATATTATGTGAGAACAATGTAGCAAGATGTGCACGGTAAAAGTGTCCACAGCAAAAAAACACAAACAAAAAAAAAATACAGTTCAAAATAATTCATTCAAATAAGCCATGGCAACCAAGAGATGACCAGTCACAACTGACAGCGCCCGTTCACGGACATGACGCATGGATCAGCACCATTCAACTCAACCATTTTGAAGGGAACTAAATGATCCGACACATGCGCCACCATCAGCGAGACAATAGAGTGAGCATGACATACTCCAAACCGCCAGGGCACATTCAAGTCAAAAAAAGACGTAGGTTTCCAGTGAATGATAGCTTTCTAGTACATAGTACTCACACAATATGGGCTATACATTTATATAATACTAAAGAGATTGATTCTATACAATGCAAAGATAGTTGTACAATCTTCAGCAGCTCCAACAATACAATTTAATGCTATCAATTTATGCGCCCCTGTCCATGTGGAGCAGGACCAGCATTGAGCCAAGCATTTTTATCATCGATATAATCGCTCAACTTGTAATATGCTTGCTTACATAGTGTGCGTTTAATGCATGTTTTAAATTTCGTCTCATTCAGTTCAAGAATACTTTGTGGAATTTTATTATAGCATCTCAAACAGTACCCCATGAAAGATGAGTCTACTTTAGCGAGTCTGAAACCTGGCTGAACTAGTTGGTCCCTATTTCTAGTACTGTAATTATGTCTGTCACCCCTTTTACCAAAAAGGTGCAGATTTTTTCTGACGTACATTATGTTTTCGTAGATGTATTGACAATGTACCGTCATGATGCCAATATCCTTAAACAGTTCCCTTAGAGAATCGCGCCTACGAAGATTATATATGGCTCTGATGGCTCTTTTCTGCAGAATAAATATAGACTCAATATCAGCAGCCCGTCCCCACAGCAAAATGCCATAAGACATTATACTATGAAAGTAACTAAAATAAACCAGTCTAGCGGTACCTACATCAGTATACTGACGGATTTTTCTAATGGCAAAGGCTGCTGAACTTAGCCGCCCCGCAAGAGATGTCAAATGAGAACCCCATTGTAGCCTTGAATCAAGCGTAATCCCCAGGAAAACCGTTTTATCTACGAACTCAAGTTTCTCTTTATTCAATATTATATCACAATCACTACTTTTAACATTCGGTAAAGCAAATCTTATGCATTTGGTTTTTTTTTCATTTAATACCAAATTGTTTGCTGTGAACCAATTTTGGACCTGAAGTAGGGCATTATTCACGTCATCTAGATTTTGGGCCCGCCTATTTATCTTAAAAATTAGGGAAGTGTCATCAGCAAATAACACCATATTTTGAGGTTGGTTTTTCAGTAAATAGGGTAGATCATTTATATATACTAGAAAGAGGAAAGGACCCAATATTGAGCCTTGTGGAACTCCTATTTTTACTTTTAACCATTAACACCATTTATTTGAACATGTTGTTGTCTATCATTCAAATAAGATTTTACCAAACTAAGTGCAAGTTTACTCAGTCCGTAATGCTCAAGTTTCAAAAGTAATGTGTCGTGATTTACGCAATCAAACGCTTTGGAGAGGTCACAAAAAATTCCTATGGCATCTTGAGACTCTTCCCACGCAGTAAATATGTGCTTTAATAAGGTTACACCGGCGTCATTTGTACAACGTCCCTTGGTGAAGCCATACTGTTGATCATGTAAGATTCTGTTGGTGTTAAAATGATAGAGCATTTGATTAAGCATTACTTTTTCAAAAACCTTGCTAAAAACTGGTAACACGGATACAGGTCTATAATTATTAGTATCTTTACTGTCCCCGGATTTGAAAAGAGGTATGACTTTACTGTATTTCATTAAATCAGGGAAAACTCCTTGGTCTACACATAAATTAAAAATTAAAGCTAAGTAAGGGGCTATAGTCTCAAGTATGGATGTACAAACTTTGACAGACATTCCCCATAGATCTTCGGTTAGTTTGATCTTTATTTGCCGGAAAGTTTTAATAACAATTGTTAGGCACCAAATTAAAGTCTTTGTAGATAGGCGCAATTGGGTATAATTAATATTAAATCACAATATTTAGAAAGTAAAATATAGGTAAACCGCCCCGTTGCTAGCCAACTACCACACACAAAGACCTAGCAACGGGGTTGCCAGATCTGTCGCCAACATGTCTCCCCCCTGGTAAGAAGCTAAAGTCTTACCAAAGCAACTATGGTGACAGATCCAGTTTAACTAGTTTACGTGCAGGACGACGTAGGACCCCTGCACTAGTCCTTACATCCGCTACTCGCACTATCCCGTCTCTACCAGGGAACACTTGCACAATCCTACCGCGAGGCCAGATCCCTCTGGGGAAATTTGTATCACCGACAAGAACAACATCACCAATTTGCAAGTTGTGGTGTTCCAAAGATGGGCCCCGAGGCAGGAGATTGGGCAAGTATTCCCTTAGCCAACGTGACCAGAATTGGTCAGCAAGGCGATTGGCCTTCAGCCATCCTTGTCTACTGCTGAGGTCCGCGTCCGAGGATGCTGGCGATGGTAGTGTGGAGTGAATCCCCAACAAGAAATGGTTGGGAGTCAGGGCTGGCTCGTCTTCATGTGCTACCGGCACGTGCGTTAGCGGTCGAGAGTTGATAACTTGCTCTATCTCTGCCAAAAGTGTCAGCAATATTTCATCTCTAGGCGCCTTTTCGCGGAGTGTAACCGATAAGCCGACTTTCACACTTCTCACTAGGCGTTCCCAAGCTCCTCCCATAAATGGTGCTCCAGGAGGGATAAATTGCCATTCTATATTGTTGGATGCAGCAAACTCTTGTAATTGAGAGTGATCAAGCGCGTCCCAAGCTTCTTTCAGCAACCTGTTGGCTCCGACAAAGGCTGTCCCGTTATCGGATATTATTTTGGTGGGACATCCTCGACGTGCAATAAACCTTCGAAGCGCCATAATTGCACTGTCCGCAGTCAAACTTGCTACCACTTCTAAATGAATAGCTCTTATCACAAGACATGTAAAGAGCGCCACATATCGCTTTTCGCGAGACCTCTTCACGGCGACATCTATAGGTCCCAGGTAGTCGAGTCCAACGAAGGAGAATGGAGGATGGTGGTGTTGTAGTCTTTCTATAGGAAGGTCACCGGTAGGCGGAATATGGGCCTTCGCTTTTTTAAGGCGACAGATTCGGCAGCGTGCGGCTATGAAGCGTACGGATGGCCTTAGATGAAGGATAGCATATTTCTGCCGTAACTCATTCACCACCGTCTCACTGTTTCCATGCAGAGCCCATACTTGATATCTTGCGATTAACATTTTTACTGTAGGATGTCGACCGTCCAATATTATTGGTTCCTTTATATCTGAAGTAACTCCGGTGACAGAACTGATTCGTCCTCTCGCCCTGAGCAAGCCGTCGTCACAAAACCTCTGTGTAAGCTTACACATACGGCTCTTCCTGGAAATGTTCTTGCCTTGACGAAGGCATTCTATTTCTTCGCCGAAAGAATCTCGTTGGGATTGTCCGAGAAGATATATCTCAGCGTTTTTGACGTCGAGTGCGAGTAGCGGACGCAACCCTCCGCAGAAAGCATCAGCCGTCCGCGCGTCTCTCCGTCTCAATAGACGGATGAATTGGTAGACGCGTGCAAGCTACTCGAAGTAGCCGCCGCCAATCGGAAAACCGTTCTGCCGACAAGGAAATAAAATTAATATAGGCCGTCCTTTTTTTTGACCTTAGCTCTACTTCTGGAGGAATAATTTGGTCCACTTCCTGCGGCCAGGTGTCTGCCCTGTGTTTTAGAAATGTGGGACCATGCGACCATCTCTCTACAGAGACAGTGTTTAGACGAGTGGCGTCGTCAGCTACATTTAAATCTGTAGGTACCCAACGCCACTCGTTCACCTGTGTTAATTCTGATATTTCGCCAAGTCGATGGCTGACAAACGCTTTGTATTTGCGCGAGTCGCTTCTAATCCAAGCAAGGACGGTTTTTGAGTCACACCAAAAAAATCTACGAGACGGTTGGTTGCGGAGTTCGTTACATATCGTTTGGGCTAGTCTCACACCGAGTAAAGCTGCCTGTAGCTCTAAACGCGGTATGCTTACTGGTTTTAGAGGTGCTACCCTAGATTTACTGGCAATGAGAGCGAGGTGAATGGTACCATCCGGAAACAGAAATCGATGATACGCGACGCATGCGTATGCTACTTCACTGGCATCTGTAAAAATATGAAGCTCTTGTGTAACAAACGTAAAACTAGGCTTATAAGCTCGAGGAACGCTAAAAGCATTCAGCGTCTTAACGTCATTGTACCATTCCACCCACTGCTCATATTCGCAATTCGGGAGTGGAACATCCCAAGAATTCACTAACTGCCAAGTCCTTTGGAATAAAATTTTGCCCTTGGTAATAGTAGGCTGCAAAAGTCCCAAGGGATCATAAATGCGCATAAGATCTCTAAGAATCCGACGCTTTGTGAGTTTTGCAGGTAGAGGTATGTCGACGTCAATCTTAAAACTAAAAGTGTCATCTTGAGGATTCCAATGCATCCCCAAGACGCGCACATCAGGCTTTGACTGTGTTCCGCTCAAGTTGAGGTCGACATTACTCGTATCCTCTTTTCGAAGATGTGAAGGAATCAATTTAAGAGACTCGGGAGCATTCGACACCCAAGATCGCATCTCAAAGCCGCACTGAGAATGTACATGGAGGACATCGCCAGCAAGACGGATGGCGTCTTCCAAAGAATCACATGAGGCCAGGAAATCGTCCATGTAATGATCTCGGATTATAGATCTGGCGGCTTCAGGATATCGATCCTGAAAGTCCATAGCGTTCCTATTTTTAATATAGATCGCGATAAAGGGTGATGCCGATGCACCGAAAATCAAAGATGACATCCGAAACTCTTTCAAATGTCCGTCAGGGGAAAACCAAATGTAACGCTGACAATCTCGGTCATCCTCTCTAATCCTGATCTGGGGAAACATTTCCCGAATGTCCCCATTCAGAGCAACTTGACCTTCACAAAATCTCATTAAAATTCCAAAAAGTGACTGGAGCCGATCAGGCCCGGGGAGAATGAGCGAGTTGAGGCTGACATCCGATGATCTAGCTGATGCATCATGAACTATTCTTAGCTTTCCCGGTTTGTTTGGGTTGATCACTCCAAAATGAGGTAAATACCAGCGACGCGAAGATGAACTCGGGTTATCATGCCCGTCAACGCATTCTTCGGCATAGCCTTTTTGAACTTGTGCCTCAATGTTAAGCTTATACAACCGTTCATATTCCTTATCCTTATCAAACCGCTTACATAAACTGCGAAACCTCGACAAGGCAAGATAATAACTATCTGGGATATGAGGTTCATCTTCACGCCAGGGCAGACCGACTTCAAATCTACCATTGTCTAAACGACGTGTAGTTTTGTCTAAAATGCTAATAGCCTTAGCATCCTCCGAATTTACCTTATCCTCGGGTCTGATGCCGATGGAATCTAACCGATAATAATCTCTGATAAGGCTATCTAGCTCAATATCTCGAGAATCGTTAGTGACAATATGATTAATAGAAACATCAGACAAAGAATTTGGAGTAAGATTACCAAATAAAACCCAACCTAAGGCAGTACGACAGGCAGCAGGCTGCCGCGCGGTTCCTACTCTATTCTCCTTTGATAGCAGCAAATGCCAATCTGATGTACCTATTAGCAATTTGGGCGTTGCCATACTAAACACTAACTCGGCTGATATACCTTGGAGGTGCTGGAAGCTAGTGTCCCTAACTGTGACCTCTTGCGGTCTCAGTTTTAAATTAGGAATAGCGCGGGCTTTACGTATAAAATACTTCTCCTTCTCGTGTTTCCCGCGAATTTGGAAATCTACAAATCGAACAGGGATACTATCACTAATTCCTGTAATAGTTTCAATACGCATATTCTCGTCGGTCCCAGAAACACCTAGCTGATCCGCTAACTCCGAATCAAGGAGGGTTGCTGTGGATCCGTCGTCCAGCAGAGCAAAAGTTTCTACCTCGCCCTTTGGGCCAGAAAGAATAACTGGAATTACTTTTAAAAAGACAGATTGCTCATTATTGGACGCGCAAGAATACGAAGTATTTGTGATTATATCCTTATTAGATGAAAACTCATTGGAACTGATAAAACCTTTTCTATCACGATCCAACTGAGTTTCTTTTTTATGGTTGTCATTGATGACATGAGATGTCGAGGGTTCTGAATTGACAGATGACATGACATTATTTACATTTGGATGGGATAAAAATAATGGATTATTCGCTAAATGTAAAATTTTATTGTGAAATTCCTTGCAACCATCAACACCACATGGCTTTGCTTTGCAAAACTTATAGCTGTGCTTGCCTTTGCGTAAACACTTCACACAAAGTTTGTTATCGCTAACCCAAGATACGCGATCGGTAATTTTCAACGCTGCGAACTCTGGGCAGGATTTTACGTTGTGATTGTTCGCAGAACAGTAGAGGCATGACAAAGGCGGTTTGGCGTTTGATGAGGATACTAAGTTTACAGTTGGATGGGTAGATGAATCGGCGGATGAGAACGTATCGGTATGATGTGTCTGTGAAATGCGATTCGGTCGTGGGTTACTGCGCTGATGGACTCCCGCCGGTTGCGATGCCTGTTGCCGGGGTTTGTCACTATAAGATGGACAATTGAAGACTTCACAAAGGCCAAAGTTGGCTTGCTTGTCTGCCTCCACCTCAAGGAAACGAGCGAAGACTTCGATCTGCGGATGCCCTGAAACGCAGTGCTCCGCCGCGTAGTCGCACCACTTGTTTTGAAGAAGCGGGTTCATCTTTGAAACAAGAATATGAATGAGTTCTGGTGATTGTATGTACGGTGATTCACCTAATAAATTAACTATACTTAAACAGTTTTTTACTTTACTGGCAAAAATAGCCAATGCGTTGGGTTCTCGCCCAACTTTAGGTAAACTTCTCACGGAAGCGAGTTCATTGAGAACAATTTGCTTAGGACGAGCAAAGCGTGACTCGAGCGACTGCATAATCAGCTCAGGTTTGGCGGAACATAATAGAAGAGAAAGAACTGAGTCTTTAGCCTCTCCACTCAAGGCTTTGCGTAGCCTGTCTATGTTCTCGCTAGCTGTATAATTATTCTTTGTGTCATCAAACGTCCGCTTGAACAAGAGCCAGTCAGTTATGTTGCCACTAAACTCGGTAAGCTTTATCTGACAACGGCTCTGATTTTGGTTCGGCTTTGGTAGTGAAGCAATTATAGCATTAGCTAGTTTTTCTATGTCACTTACCCGGGGTACGGTAACATTACCAGAACATGAGGGCTGAGGAGGTAGATCACTCGTAGATCGCAGTTGACGTGGTGACATAGCGATTGCAACCTTGGCAATTGCCGCTGGCGAGCGCTGCATGACGTCGCGCACGAGCTCCGTACCTGGTGCTGCGTGTGCAATGTGTTGCGCCATACTATGCTCGCGCAGCAAACTCCCGTCAGGAGCTGCCACGTCGTCTGCCATTTCTGCGAAGTTAGTTTTCTGAATCCAGTCTGCAGTACGACTGCTCCTGGCGCTCAAGGCTTCCTCCACTTCGAGTGCCGCGATATTCGCCTCAAAGGTAGCTTCCGCAGCTTCACGTTCAGCAGCGGCTACGGCGGTCGCCTCCCGCTTTGCAATTTCTGCAAGCTGCATCTTGCGAGCTGCTTCCGCCTCTTTGAAGCGAGCAATTGTCGTGGCGCTTGAAGCCGAGGATACTGAGCGTGATTTTTCCCCGGCCACTTGCTCCTGCGGGTTGGCTTTACGAGTTTGTGCTCGTGTGATCATCTTTAAAAAAAAAAAAATACACCCGGAAGAAAATTTTAATTTTGAATTTTGTTAGACCGCTGGTTCAGGTCGGATCGAAGGACCAATGTTAGGCACCAAATTAAAGTCTTTGTAGATAGGCGCTATTGGGTATAATTAATATTAAATCACAATATTTAGAAAGTAAAATATAGGTAAACCGCCCCGTTGCTAGCCAACTACCACACACAAAGACCTAGCAACGGGGTTGCCAGATCTGTCGCCAACAACAATCATAGGGTTAATGTGTTTAAATTTAAATTCAACCAGGCAGCCAGACACATTCGCCTTTAATAAACCAATTGAGAGTTCAGGTGAGGAAATAAGAGCCTCCGTTGTTTTTTGTGGTATATCGGTAAAGAATTTTACAAATTCTTGAGCTACTTCCTGATTAGAGCTTTTAGGACCACATGCTGTATCTAATGTGTAGCTAGTGTTACGTATTTTCTTCCTGTTAGTCTCGTTATTTATAACTTTCCAAACTGTCTTTATTTTATTTTCTGCTGTTTTGATCTTGTTGCTAATGTGCAGTGCTTTAGCAACCTTGCATGTATTTCTAAAAATGTTTGAATACTTAGCAACATACTTGTTAAAAGTTTCAGTGTTTATAAAAGGCTTAAGGCCATAAAGCTCAAATAGTCTTTCCCTACTTTTTCTGATACCTCTAGTTGCCCAATCACTAAATATGAATTTAGGGCAAATACTTTTTGTCTTCTTTTCAAAAGTTTTATTGAATTCCGTGTGAACTATTGAAAAGAAACGATCATACAATTGATCAATATTAATATCATCAAGGCCCATAACGCTTAACTTGTTCTGTAGCAAAATATTATACCTATTTAATCTGCTAGAAGTTATAGGTCTAAATTTAATTTGAACTTTTTGCGATGGGGGTGTATTACACCTGAAGGTTACAGTTTGTCCACTATGGTCAGAGGGTAGACAATTTACTATTGCTTTATCTAAGTAATCACAATCGCAGAAAATATTATCTATACAAGTAGCAGAAGATGGAGTGACTCTAGTAGGTTCTGTAAAAGTGTTGGTCAAGTCAAATGACTTAAAAAGATTTAATAAGCGACTGCTATTTGCACATTCTTCTAAAATATTGATATTAAAATCACCACAAATAATTGTAGATTTATTACTGACTGCAAGTTTTGCCATCACATCTTCCATTATTGATTCAAACAAAGAAAAGTTTTGATAGTTTGGGGGTCTGTACACACACACAATTACATGCTTATCTAGCTCAACACAGGACAGTTCAACGCAATGTTCAACCGAGAGACCTACTATGTCATTACGTTGCTTATATTTAAAACAATTTCTTATTAATATTAGGGAACCTCCACGAAGCATAGTTTTACGGTTAAAGCAGCTACCCACCATATAGTTCTCATAATTGATAAGCATTTGGTAATCCTTAAGCCAATGTTCAGTAAAACATATAATGTCAAACTTACTATTTTCTAAAAACAATTCAATTTCTAATAATTTGGAAGAAATGCCTTGGATATTTTGGTGGAATAATTTCAAAGTGTTCTGCTGAGGCCCTTTTTTACTAACTAATTGAGTGCAAGAAGATACGTTGGTAGGATTAACAACTAGAAAGTCAGACAACAGAAGGTGCCATTAACAATATTGTTAAACCTACCAACAGCAAGGTATCTTCTTGCACTCAATTAGCTAGTAAAAAAGGGCCTCAGCAGAACACTTTAAAATTATTCCACCAAAATATCCAAGGCATTTCTTCAAAATTATTAGAAATAGAATTGTTTTTAGAAAATAGTAAGTTTGACATTATTTGCTTTACTGAACATTGGCTTAAGGATTACCAAATGCTTATTAATTATGAGAACTATATGGTGGGTAGCTGCTATAACCGTAAAACTATGCTTCGTGGAGGTTCCTTAATGTTTGTAAAAAATTGTTTAAGATATAAGCAACGTAACGACATAATAGGTCTCTCGGCTGAACATTGCGTCGAACTGTCCTGTGTTGAGCTAGATAAGCATGTTATTGTGTGTGTGTACAGACCCCCAAACTATCAAAACTTTTCCTTATTTGAGTCAATAATGGAAGATGTCCTGGCAAAACTTGCAGCCAGTAATAAATCTATAATTATTTGTGGTGATTTTAACATCAATATTTTAGAAGAAAATTCAAATAGCAGTCGGTTATTAAATCTTTTCAAGTCATTTGACTTGACCAACACTTTTATAGAACCTACTAGAGTCACTCCATCTTCTGCTACTTGTATAGATAATGTTTTCTGCGATTGTGATTACTTAGATAAAGCCATAGTTAATTGTCTGCCGTCTGACCATAGCGGCCAAACTGTAACTTTTAGGTGTAATACACCATTGCAAAAAATTCAGATTAAATTTAGACCCATAACTTCTAACAAATTAAATAGGTATAATATTTCCCTACAGAACAAGTTAAGTGTTATGAGCCATGACGATATTAATATAAATCAATTTTATGATCATTTCTTTTCAATAGTTCACACTGAATTCAACAAAACTTTTGAAAAGAAGACAAAAAGTATTTGCCCTAAATTTATATTTAGTGATTGGGCAACTAGAGGTATCAGAAAAAGTAGAGAAACACTATATGAGCTTTATGGCCTTAAGCCTTATATGAACACTGAAACTTTTAACAGATATGTTGCTAAGTATTCAAAAATTTTTAGAGATACATGCAAGGTTGCCAAAGCCTTGCACATTAGCAACAAGATCAAAACAGCAGAAAATAAAATAAAGACAGTTTGGAAAGTCATAAATAGCGAGACTAACAGGAAGAAAACACGTAATACTAGCTACACATTAGATACAGCATGTGGTCCTAAAAGCTCTAATCAGGAAGTAGCTCAAGAATTTGTAAATTTCTTTACCGATATACCATTAAAAACTACGGAGGCTCTAAGTTCCTCTCCTGAAGTCTCAATTGGTTTACTAAAGGCGAATGTGTCTGGATGCCAGGCTGAATTTAAATTTAAACACATAAACCCGATGATAGTTATTAAAGCTTTCCGGCAAATAAAAATCAAACTGACCGAAGATCTATGGGGAATGTCTATCAAAGTTTGTACATCCATACTTGAGACTATAGCTCCATACTTAGCTTTAATTTTTAATTTGTGCGTAAACCAAGGAGTTTTCCCTGATTTAATGAAATACAGTAAAGTCATACCTCTATTCAAATCCGGTGATAGTAAAGATACAAATAATTATAGGCCTGTATCCGTGTTGCCAGTTTTTAGCAAGGTGTTCGAAAAGATAATGCTTAATCAAATGCTCAATCATTTTAACACCAACAGAATCTTACACGATCAACAGTATAGTTTCACCAAGGGAAGTTGTACAACTGACGCCGGTGTAACCTTAATAAAGCACATATTTGCGGCGTGGGAAGAGTCCCAAGACGCTGTAGGAATATTTTGTGATCTCTCCAAAGCATTTGATTATGTAAATCACGACACATTGCTTTTGAAACTTGAGCATTACGGACTAGGTAAACTTGCACTTAGTTTGTTAAAATCTTATTTGAGTGATAGACAACAATATGTTCAAATAAATGGTGTTAATTCACAGGGTTTAAAAGTAAAAATAGGGGTTCCGCAAGGCTCAATATTGGGTCCTTTCCTCTTTTTAGTATATATAAATGATCTACCCTATTTACTGAAAAACCAACCTCAAAATATGGTGTTATTTGCCGATGACACTTCCCTAATTTTTAAGATCAATAGACGGGCCCAAAATTTAGATGACGTGAATAATGCCCTACTTCAAGTCCATAATTGGTTCACAGCAAATAATTTAGTACTAAATGAAAAAAAAACGAAATGCATAAGATTTGCTTTACCGAATGTTAAAAGTAGCGATTGTGATATAGTACTGAATAAAGAGAAACTTGAATTCGTAGATAAAACGGTTTTCCTGGGGATTACGCTTGATTCAAGGCTACAATGGGGTTCTCATTTAACATCTCTGGCGGGGCGGCTAAGTTCGGCAGCATATGCTATTAGAAAAATCCGTCAATTTACTGATGTAGATACTGCTAGATTGGTCTATTTTAGTTACTTTCATAGTATAATGTCTTATGGCATTCTGTTATGGGGACGGGCTGCTGACATTGAGTCTATATTTATTCTGCAAAAAAGAGCTATCAGAGCCATATACAATCTTCGTAGGCGCGATTCTCTGAGGGAACTGTTTAAGGAAATAAACATCATGACTGTACATTGTCAATACATCTACGAAAACATAATGTACGTAAGAAAAAATCTACATCTTTTTGGTAAAAGAGGTGACAGACACAATTACAGTACTAGAAATAGGGACCAATTAGTTCAGCCAGGCTTCAGACTCGCTAAAGTAGACTCATCTTTCATGGGGTACTGTTTGAGATGCTATAATAAAATTCCACAAAGCATTCTTGAACTGAATGAAACAAAATTTAAAACATGTATTAAACGCACACTTTGTAAGCGAGCATATTACAAATTGGACGATTATATCGCTGATAAAAATGCTTGGCTCAATGCCGGTCCTGCTCCACAAGGACAGGGGCGCATTAATGGATAGCACTAATTGTATTGTTGGAGCTGCTGAAGATTGTACAACTATCTTTGTATTGTATAAATTCAATATCTTTATTATTATATAGCCGCATATCGCATATTGTGTGAGTGCTATGTACTAGAATGCTATCAGTCGCTGGAAACCTACGTTTTTCCTTGACTTGAATGTGCCGTGGCGGTTAGGAGATATGTCATGCTCACTCAAATGTCTCGCTGATGGTGACGCGTGTGTCGGATCATTTAGTTCCCTTCAAAATGGTTGAGTTGAATGGTGCTGATACATGCGTCATGTTCGTGAACGAGCGCTGTCAGTTGGGACTGGTCGGCTCTTGGCTGCCACGGCTTATTTGAATTTAATAATTTTATTTTTGAATTGTTTTTGTTTTGTTTTTACTATGGACACCTTTAACGTGCACATCTTGCTACATTGTTCTCACATAATGTACCATCTCAACATGAATGATGTAACCAAGATTTTGTAAAAATATTCTGATTTAAAAGAGTGTCCATGGAGTTTCTTGCCCATTCTTCTCCATAGAGATCTACGCTAGGGAATGGGCAACTACAGTACTTTCACAGTTTTTATGTCTTGTGACTGGGACTGTAGCTACATTTAATTTTCATATTTGTTTCGACAATTCCTGTAACTAGTGCCTGTAACTGGCCTACTTGAAATAAATGCTTTGATTTTGATTTTGATTTTGATTTTAATATTGTTAATCGTACCTCCTGTTGTCTCATTTCCTAGTTTAAATTAATTTTTGGAGTGAGGCTGGAGACACCCGTACCATCCTCAGACAACAAGACCCTATCACTAATACTAATATACCCTAATTGAGAATTCTCCACGGTGACACATGGATCCTCCTCAGTACAATGTTTGTAAACATTTATAGCACTAGTGCTATATTCATTTAAAGTCACCTGTATATTAGTATTACTACTAATAGTCGCAGTGTTAATAATAGAACTAAACTTAGACATATTATTTATGTCTGTGTGAATATTATAAGCTAATAGCCGAGCTATTTTGTGTCTACATCTAATAGGTAGATACACCTTACCCCGTGTCGACTTCAGTTTACCAACAATAGTGTTGATATCCAGATATATAAGTCTGTCACTATAGTGACCTACTAAAAAATGTACATGGTTATTTTTTTTTTATTTTTTTTTATTTTTTTTTATTTATTAGGGACATAAAACAGTTACATGCTACAGAAAACACAAAAAATCCTTATAAACTAAAAATCACAAACATGTAACCCACACCAATATCCACGTCTTAACAACAGAATAACAAACTGTGGTTTCAATATATATAGTGTACTCTGTGGGTAGATTTTACAGAATACAGAGCCTTCTGTGACGGCTGTATTTGATGTATTATAAAATAATTTATTCCCATTTAATTCAGTTAAACATATCTTAATTTCATTTGGTGATCACATACAAATTATTTTAATACCATTCAATATTTGTTTCCATTTAATTAAATTTAGTTCCATTAAATTGAGTTAAATATTATTTCAAATACAAATAATTTAATTCAGTTCAATATAATTCAGTTCAGTACAAATAATTCAAAATAAAATAATTCAATTAAATTAAATTATCACCTTCTTTTCACTTCTTTTTTGACAAAATATCTGTAACTTTTTTTTTAAATGTCTGGTTGGATAGAGTAAATATGTCAAGCTCCATAAAGTGTGTGTTGTATATCTCAACAAGGCGACGAAGAGGTGCGCGCATTCCGGCGTTAGTTTTGCACAAGTCTGTATGGAACAGTCGGGGTACGCGCACCCCCCGTTGGACAACAGTTCTGGGTACTCTATAACATATCTGATTAGTGAGTTCAACACAGTCGAATTTATTGTTACACAAGCCATGTAGTGTCATTGCACCCAGAAGAAGTCTCCTGGACTCTAAACTCAGAACGCCATATCGCTTCAGTAACTGCGCGTATGTAACCTTGGAATTAAAACATTTATAGTTCATAGACCGCAAGAACTTTTTCTGTACCATTTCCAATCTAGAGCAGTATTTGTCGTAGAGAGGGTTCCAGATCTGGATTGCGTATTCCAATTGGGAGCGAATCAGAGTTTTGTATAAGAGCAAGAACGTAGAGGGCCGCACAAAGTCACCAGATGATCGCATAACGAAGCCATACATACGAAACGCCTTGTTTATTATGTTATCAACATGTATGTCAAAATGTAGACGTGAATCTAGTGTGATACCCAAGTCCCGGACGTTCGCAACACTGTCCAAGCGTGCGCTATTAATATAATAATTGTAGTGTATTACTTTTTTGTTTTTAGTAAATGAGATGCTATGACATTTTGGAATACTAAGAAAAAGTTTATTTTTAATACAATACGCATTAAGTCTATCTAAGTCGTCTTGCAAGAGTACGCAGTCTTGTGTATTTTTGCATGATCTATAGACTTTTAAGTCATCTGCGTGCATTAAAAAATTTGAATTAATGAAGCAGTTTTTAATATCGTTAATAAATATTATAAAAAGAAGGGGACCTAAAATGGATCCCTGTGGAACCCCAGACCTAACAACAACAGGCTCAGACTCATATCCATTAACTACCGTTCTTTGGGTTCTATTAAAAATATATGAAGCGAACCATCTCAGCAAATTACCGCGAATTCCATTGAAGGCAATTTTTTCTAAAAGCAGTGAATGATCCACCTTGTCAAAAGCCTTCTGAAAGTCCGTATAGACAGCATCTACTTGAACGCGCGAATCCATTTTTTCAAAGAGGTAATTCGTAAACACTAACAGATTTGTCGTGGTTGAACGACGTTTAACAAAACCGTGTTGTTCAGGTATAATAAGTTGATGAATCTGAGGATACAAGGCGCCGTGGACAAGGCTCTCAAATACCTTAGACAAGGTGGAAAGGATTGAGATGGGGCGGTAATTTTCTACATTATTCTTATCACCAGCTTTATGGACAGGAGTAATAAACGCACGTTTCCAAATTGCGGGAAAAACACCCTCACGCAAACATTTGTTAAAAATTATATGCAAAGCATTGCACAGGCCGTCACATGTTCTTATGAAGAAGTTGGGTGGCAAGCCGTCAGGTCCCGCCCCTTTAGATGGATCCAAAGATTTCAACTTCAATAGTATTACTTCCGCAGATAGGTGAATATCGGATATGCTAGACGAGTTATCTGCAAAGCCGTCAGGAGGCTGCCACATTTCAGGGTCAAAAGTAGAGGGTTCGTAGACA
Organism: Xestia xanthographa; assembly: GCA_905147715.2. NCBI lineage: Eukaryota > Metazoa > Arthropoda > Insecta > Lepidoptera > Noctuidae > Xestia > Xestia xanthographa. The sequence goes on along the minus strand of LR990661.1, from coordinate 2,675,887 downwards.
GAAGAAAAGAAAGATGAAAATAGATTACATATGTCCGTAGGGTCATCAGAAGAAACATTTTTGAAGTACATACTGGCCGGATAATTAGCTTTTCCCTTTCTAGATGAGATGTAAGTCCAGAAATGCTTTATATTCTTAGGAATGCTGTCTTCGACCGCTCCAATATATTTCTTATAGCATTTGATAGACTCACTGTGAAAAAGTTTCCGATAGTTGGAGAATTTGAAGTAATCGGATTGATTGTTGTATGTCTTCCATTTAATCTAGGCGCGTTCTTTAGTTTTAAAGATTCTTATGAGAGATGGCGAAAACCAGACTGGGAAGCTAGAATTTTTGGTTCTAGTTAACGGAACATGCAATTTGATAATACCGTATAGTATCTCATAAAAGGCGTTCACAGCTTGCTCAGACCCGAGGTGAGAGAGTCCACTGCCCCAGTCAATTTTACTTAGTTCATAGTTTATAGCATCGTAGTTGGCTTTATGAAAGTTATGTCTATGAACCGTGCGGCATTTCAAGGGAGTGTATTGCGTGGTCAAGCAAGTCAAAGCAGAAATAGCTGGGTGATGGCTAACGGGATCAAGTAAAGCGTTGCATGATACCGCCTGACAATCGACATTGGATATAAGTAAATCGAGTATACGACCTAATTTATTTTTAATGACATTAAATTGTAAGCCATTGATTAAATTCATAAAATTCATCATTATTCGTCCTTTTGTGTCTGAAACTTGTGCAATTGCATGGTTCCCTTGGCCCAACCAAGCGATGTCTGGTAGGTTAAAATCACCAACAATAAAATACGAGTCAGTGGCAGGAGCGTTAACTAAGCCTTGTAACATGTCAAAGTATTGTGTGTATAGTTCTTCACGCATTCGCGGTGGCATGTATGTAGCACTGATAATATGGCGTTTGTTGTGTTGGAAAGCAGGCAGTTGGACCACAACGTGTTCAACTTCTGGGTTGACAAAATATGTTGTTAACTTAGTAGGACGTAACTCACGAAGCACTGCTACCAAAACTCCCCCGCCATCGTGTTTTTTAGTCGCAGAGCGATCGCGATCGCATCTGAAGACTATATACCGATCGTCAATGAATTCGCTATCTTGGATGCTGGGGATCAACCAGGTTTCAGTCAGTATGATGACATCATAGGCGTTAGCCAGTATATTCATATAAAGAGTATGTAACTTCGTCCGAATCCCTCTACAGTTCTGGTAATAAATCATAACGTTGTTAGAAGCCATTGATTGAAAAGCTTGCAACAATTAGAAATGATACAAGAATATTTTGAACATATAATTGGAATAGCAACCCAGAGTCTGTAGCCCAGTCCACTACTATCTGATAAAATAATAAGAAGTGATTTTTTTATTTTTAAACATAATTTTAGTTGCTTACAATTATGAAACAACACACATGAAACATACCCATCAAACTGAGGAAGACACAGGATTGCATTAATATTTAACAGCAAAATAACATACAGGCCAGAGAAGAAAATTGAAAAATAACAGCAACACATGCACAGAACTGAGAAAATGTAGGTTTGAACATACAATACATCACATGAAAGCAGGAAGCAAAATGATAAGGTAATGCTTATTAATACAGTAATGCATTTAACGTCATTGATTTGCACCACCTGTACCGGTTTTCTCGCTAGCAACGATCCTTTTGAGGTCTTCGGTGGAGCGAATCGCAAATGATTTGTCATTGTCTCGCTCACGCACAAGTATTGTCGCATTTCTAACCCAAACATATTTAAATCCATTTTTATTTGCAAGCGTTTTGGCCTCACGAAATAAAGCCTTATTTTTTAGGGTTAGATGTTCATTTAAATATATAGGAACAGGAGTAGCGCTTGATATTCCTACCTGATCAGACTTGAGACTCTTCACATTACGGTAGGCGCTTAGTAAGTTGTCACGAACGATCCGCGACCTAAGCTTGACAATTAAATTCTTGGGTTTGGTATCCTGCTGGCGCGCGTGTGGGACTCTATGTATAGATATGATGTCATTATGCGACACCGGTGAATTGATGGCACTACATATCGACTCCATGATTGTCACAAGGTTTTCATTGCGTTTTTCTGGCAGATTACAGACCTCTATGTTGAGCTGGCGTGCCTGTTGTTCCATGGAATCTATTTTTGCTTCCAGTGTAGCCACCCTTTGTTCGCTACTATTGCTGGCGATTTCATGAAAGCGCTTCACGTATTCCCTGTGTTCGGCTTCCACGGCGTCTAAGCGACACTTCATAACCTCATATTCCGCGTTGAAGAATTTAAGGGATTTTTCAATCTCCGAGTTGGACTTTTGGATGGAGATATTCTGCTGCCTCAATTCAGAAACGTCGGTCACTAATTTATTGAGGATTTTATCCTGATCAGCCTTCCAAGAACTAAGCATGTTCTTCAGTTCCTCGAATCCGCCATCTATCTCTGCACTGCTGTCATCCCCTCGAAAACGTTTATTGCCCGGCCTTGTAGTTACATTAATTGAACCAAACAGGTTACTATCTGAGACCGAGGTGGCAGGAGAAAGATCGGGTTCTGACCGCGTTTGCGGCAAAACACAGGCGTTTGGAGTCTTCGGGGGAGAGCGAAGCGTGCGATGCATGTTTAGCAATAATAGGCAATTCGAATTCCAAAAACAGCAGTGTCGGTAATTTAAATGTTCTCCCTGAATTGGGGTAATTTTTCTAAGCTGGCAACTTTGATTAATGCCAAATGTCGAATTAGCATAAAGGCTAGGTATCAGGGCAGGAAAAAGTAGATGACTTTTGTTATGACAGTGACAGTTGACACCGATGACAGCCGGCGAATGGCGATGAAGGAAAACACGAAGAGTGAATGTAGTACAACCAGCAACTTTTCAGAAATGGGGGTACTCGAAGATATTTTTGCAACGTACTTACAAAAACACGACTAGTTGTTTAGCGTTTTCTCCCACAAAATATTAATGATTATCGCCACAAACAATGTCACATAAGCACAGTAGTGTTATTCGCACAATCAGTATAAATTTGTCAAGAATACACTTTGTTTACACTACTTTTCACTTTAAAAACACAGAGACACTTTGAGGTACGTGTTGACGATTTGACAGTTTTTTTTTTTTTTATTTAACATATGTATATAATTATTTTTTCTATTACCCAAATTTTCAAAAAATGGAAAACCACACAATATTATTTTGTTACAATTTAACTTTAACAACTCTGAAACACAGTCAGTGATGTCTTCCTTTTTAATCTTAGAACTGAGTGAATTTCTAAGGCGAAAAATTTACGCGTCTAGGCTGAAATCGCAGTGCTGCTTTACAGATAATGCAACGATTTTTTTTCTCAGAATTAAAGTGACATGAATCTAAATGAAGCCACTTAAATTATATTTATAAGACTATTACTTTTTATGAAAAAAATCGGTAAATGATGAATTATCAATTTCTGTGTCTTGTCCACAATCACTTTCATACACAGCATTTACCTCTCAGGAAGATAATCTCCAACATATATAGGAAAAAGTATTTTGATTGCGTTAAGTAATGATTGACCTACAAGACGTTAATTAGTTTTGAATGTTTAGACTCATAGTTAATGAGTACATGTCAACGGTAGGTTTGTCCAAGCGAAATTACTAATTTCTATGGTCATTTTGTTTCAACGTCCTGAGCTACCACCAATGCGTTTAAACGAATAATAAATCCCTGCTCGGCAAGAGACAGTCGTGCTCTTACGTGCAGTAAGAATGGTAGTGCACCACATTGCCAGGTCTTTCCGCCAAAAATATAAGTACGTGATTTCAGTTTACTCGGAACGAAATTTTGCAATTTCGGTGATTAGGTTTTAAAAGGATTTTTGCAAGAAATAAAGGTATCACTTTTATGCATGCTAAGTAGCCTTTGGTACACATTTAATATTATAGAAAATAATAGTCATAGCCTAGAGAGTTTCTTGTAAAAAAAAAAAAATAGCCAAGTTTCCAATTCCTATGGGGCAATTTCTGTGGTTTCCGTGGCATCTCGTGGCCCACGGAAATTACACGACTCCACAGAAATTGTACCAGTCAATTACTGTATTAATGTTAATGAAGATTTTTGAAAAGAATCAATACTTGTTATGCTGAAATTACTTTGACAGAACTAGGTCCTTAGCCCCGGACATTAAAATAAAATTGTATTACTATTTCTTGAAAAAGTCATTCAATTGGATTAACCGAACTTTGAGGGTTGCATCCTCCAGAAGCTCCTCCTGGAATACTCGATCGTGCAGGCCTGGGTGACATCACCGGCCAGACCTGCCGACGTTGACAATGAGGCAGGGTGGTTCGAGGAGGCCATGTCCGACATCTGCGACGTGCGCAGATGTCGAGTCCCCAGCATCTCCTCGTGGGCCAGGGATCTGGCTCGCGAGGAGATGCTGGGGACTCTCGACAGAGATCCGTGGGGGCGCCCTTACAAGATAGTGCGGGATAAACTCCGCACCTGGGCCCCCCTACTGACGCAGAGTCTCCGGCCTGAGCTCGTGGAGGACATGATGAGTACTCTGTTCCCTTCGCGAGGGGAACATCCCCCCCGTCTATGGCTCCGCCGCCTGCGATGCTGGAAGCGGACCAACAGGACGACGACGAAAACGCTCCGGAAGTGACTGGGGTAAGCTTGAGAGTGGCGGTACGTAGGCTCAGTGTCAAAAATACCGCCCCGGGACCCGACGGCTTGCCTGGCAAAGCATGGGTCCTGGCCTCGGAGGCTCTCGGGCACCGACTAGAGGTGCTCCTAAGCGCATGCTTGGAGAGAGGCCAGTTCCCGCTTCGTTGGAAGACGGGAAAGCTGGTCCTCATTCGGAAGCCGGGGTGCCCTGCGGAATCTCCGTCCACATACCGGCCCGTGGTGCTGCTCGGTGAGGTGGGAAAGCTCTTTGAAAGAGTAATTGCAAACCGCCTCGCCGAGCACCTTGCGGGGTCGGGGCCGGATCTTGCGGGACACCAGTTTGGTTTCCGCAAGGGGCGGTCTACGGTGGACGCCAAGATGCGCGTGAGAGCCCTCACGACGGGATATGTGGTTTCCCGGGGTGGAGTTGTCTTGGTGGTGTCTCTCGACATCGCTAATGCCTTCAACACCATGCCCTGGAGCTGCATTAGGGAGGCACTCCGGTATCACCGGGTGCCGACCCACCTTCGTCGTGTGGTCGAGTCGACTTTGAAGTACCTAGGACTCGTCTTTGACAGCCAGTGGATCTTCGTGGAGCACTTCCAACGTTTGGCCCCCAAACTGGAACGGACCGGCGCAGCCTTCAGGCGGCTCCTGCCCAACCTGGGGGGGGGCAAACGCCCCCTGCCGGAGGCTCTACGCAGGAGTCGTGCGGTCCATGCACATGCAGTCGTGGCCGGGGGCCACGTGGTGGGCCTGTGGGCTATGGGCTAGCTCACCGTCTGTCCGTCTCATGACGACAGACCGTGTCAATGGCGCGTTCGTGTTCCACGCGCGCCTCAAAGAGAGTCAGCAATAGGAAAGGGTCCACAAGGACCCATGCCTGCCGGGGTTGTGGGACTGTTCGAAAGAGATACCGTGGCCCCGGAACACAAAGGGCGATAAAGGAACATGAATAGGTTTTAGTCAGTAAAAGTCTGAAAGTCCCTCCTGCTTCGCCCAGAGCGAGAGAAGTCATTTGATGATTTCCCATCCTCTTCATAGAAGTAAAAAACATAATCAGTTCCTTGATTGCTAATTTCATAAGACTGATTTATCCAATTAATAGTACATTGTATTTTTAGAAATGCTTATTAAAATGATCAAATCGTTTATTTGTGATACATGGGTTACATGCAGGTGTTCATTACATAATTACAACGATAATATATACATATATTAACGACGATATTCGTATTATATCAGTTTTTTCATTAAACCTTATCTTTCTTTACATATTATTAAAAAACAATGTATTTATATAATAATTCACAATTTCGGTGCAAACGCAGAATTTCTGTGTCACCAATACAATTTCGGTGGCAATAATAAAATTTCTGTGGCTCGCCAATTTCGGTGGCCCAAATAACTCTCTAAGTAATTTAATTATAATATCCCCTTTCAGAAAATGTATATATAATGTGGATATGTTGCGCTTTGTTATTAAAGTTTTTCAAAAAACCTGAAAATGAAAATGTCCATGGAAATTAGGTAAAAAATCGAGTTGTTGAAATTGACTCAACTATTACCAACACATAGTAATGGTGGTACTAGGATCACAAACGGTCTTTGTTACTGATGCCATAATCTGTTTGTAGGTTGTTCCTGGCATGCAATAATTTTGGGTACAATAACTCAGGTTATTACTGATTAATTTCCCTAACCCTCTACCTATACTATCAGAGAACATAACTGAAAGATTAGCACCAAGACTATTAGGTGAGACCAAATTACCTAAGTCAGGTATTGTATCTTGGGTGGAAATACAGTCCTGAGTACTAACAGCTAGGGACGGGTCCTCCGTTGCCTCAAGCTGGAGGGCATCATTGCTGGATTCCCTCTGACAAGTACACTGAGTGTTGCTGAGAGAAAGCGAGTCCACTTTGTCTACCAATGCATTTGTAGCAAGAATATGCTCTTTAATTTGATTTTCCGAGCATTCATATTTATTACATAAAGATTTTAGTGACTTATTAAGAGCCTGTATTTCTGATTGTAAGCGCTGAGTGTCAATTTCATAAACACACATCAAAAGTATCTAGGGATCAACATATATTTTTGCAATAACTTTTCTCCTGATTGATATTAATTAAAATTTTCTTTAAGGATTCATCAAATAAAGTGTTTTCGTTTGTCACAGTAACGATAAACCAAGTCACCTTTGCATTAATAAAGAAATTTGCCATTTTCCTAATAAAGGGATTTTTGACATTTGAACCACTAACATTAAAGTTCGAAAAAATGACTGAAAACACAGTTTTCTTTAAAATTTTATTGGGTAACTTAAACAATTAATAATCCGTGTTTCTACCGCGAACACTAACAACACAAGAACATCGGTTTGGCATACTCAAAATGAGTTCATCCAAATCACGCTGTGGAATGGCCGCCCATGTTCGTTGCAACAACAAAAAAAGGTCTTCTTGCGACTGGATACCCTCCATATTCGGCAGAGCTCTTCTCTGTAGCATATCCCATGCATGCTCAATCGGGTTCAAGTCTGGCGACTGAGCAGGCCAGGGCAGGACATTGATGTTAGCTGCGGCGAGAGTCTGTCTTAGAATAGAATAGAATAGAATAGAATACTCTTTATTATGTACACCATAAAAATTACAGATACAAATGTAAAACATTATAAAAGGGGTGACACAATGGGCGGTCTTATCGCTAAAAGCGATCTTTTAAAGACAACCTTTGGATGGATTTGAGGGGGAAGGAGAGACAATACTGCAGGTAGCCTGTGGTGTACCATTTACATATATACAATAAATACTTACATATACATACATAAAACATATTACACATAAATACCTAAATACATTTTTATTATTATTATTTATATTATTATTTTTTTTTTTTTTTTTATTTTTTTTTTTTTATGATCAAGAAACAAGTGCGAAGAACTAGATTATAATACCTAAAAAAAATGAAAATTAAGCTTAAGGAGAGAGATACAGTTTTTTTATCATGCTTTTAAAAATTGGCAGAGATTGAGCACGCCTTATAGCCACTGGCAAAGCATTCCATAAACGAACTGCTTGAACTGTAAAAGACTTGTCATAAAAACTGGTGGAATGCATCGGCATCTCTAGTCTTAAGTTTTCCGATGACCTCAGATATCTATTATGTGTGTCATGAAGGAACTTGAAACGTTCTTTAAGATAAGAGGGGGTTGTAGGATTGAACAGAATACTGTATAGCTGAAACAGGATATGAGAATTCCGGCGAAGACGTATAGGAAGCCACTTGAGCTTTGTACGAAATTCAGAAATGTGATCATATTTGCGCAAGCCAAATATAAATCTTATGCAACAGTTTTGAAGTCGCTCAAGTTTGTCTAGCTGTGCCTCAGTGAGATCGAGATAACTGACATCAGCGTAGTCAAGAATGGGAAGTAAAAGAGATTGAGCCAGCGCAGTTTTAGTGGCAGTTGGAAGAAAGTTCCGCAATCGTCTCAGGGACTTGGCAGATGCGAATATTTTGCGACTTACGTCCTGCAGCTGAGGACCCCAGGAAAGATTCTTGTCAATCCAAACCCCAAGGTTCTTGACCTTTTCACTTATTGGAATAGCAGTTCCATTAAATTTAACCTGGGGAAGCTGCGACCAGTTAATCTTGGAGATCATCCTTGAACTACCAACAACAATGACCTGAGTCTTCAACGGGTTAACCTGCAACCCATGTGCCTCACTCCACTCGCAGATTGAAACCATGTCCTTGTTGATTATATCAATTGCATCAGCCATATCTGAAGATGCTGCTTGCCGGTAAATTTGCAGATCATCTGCATAAAGGTGGTAAGAAGAAAGAAGTCTTGTGGAAATAGAATTTATAAAAATTGCGAAGAGTAAAGGAGATAAAACGCCACCCTGAGGTACACCCGCAGAAGTATAACACAAAGAAGAGCAAGACCCTTCTATGCATACACGTTGCCGGCGCCCGTACAGGTAACTACGAAACCAGTCAATCGCCGTTGGAGATATGTTAAGTGAGCGAAGTATGCCAAGCAGGATATCGAAATCGACAGTGTTGAACGCATTACTAAAATCCAATAAGCAGAGAACTGTCAGATTTCCTTTCTCCATGCCTAAACGTATGTCATCGGTAACGTTAACTAAAGCCGTAGCAGTGCTGTGACCAGGACGAAATCCAGACTGGAAAGGATTTAGCAGGCTATTATTACACAGAAATGCACTGAGCTGATTGTGGACAAGGCGTTCTAGGACTTTGGAGAGGAAAGGCAGGATGGAGATAGGGCGATATTCTGAAAAGGAAGTAGGATTCGATTTTTTGGGTAAAGGGGTGATTTTGGCCTCTTTCCACATCGAAGGGAAGACACCGTAAAATATAGAGTAGTTTAGGATATGCCATAGAATAGGAAGGATCTCGTCGAGGACAGGGAGTATCATTTTCCGACTTACACAATCACTGCCAACTGCGTTTGATGTAATTGAAACTACACTCTTCTTAACATCACAATCAGAGAATTGACTAAAAACAAATGGGGGATGATCCGGAGTTGGAAGGTTAGAAAGATAGTTTACTGTGGCTGTCTTCATGGTCCCATTACAGTAGGGCGAAGATGAGAAGTGTTGATTTAGTTGGTCAATATCTAAGTTTTTAGGAATCGATTCTTGGCGTGATTTTCCAACTCCCATGGATTTTAGAAAATTCCAAACTTTAGCTGGATCTCCGTTTTCAACAGAGGTGTGGATATGGCGTCTTTGGGCATCTCTACACACCTTATTGCAGCGATTGCGAGCATCAACAAGGATCTCACGGTTCTTCGACGAGGGCCGACACTTAAACAACAGTCTTACAACTCTTGCGGTGTGCGGTCGTGCATTATCATGCATTAACTGAAATAAGGGACCGATTTGCACTTGTAGAGGAACGATGACGTCTGATACAATCGTCTCAGCATAAATTTGAGCGTTGAGGTTGCCTCTGATCCAAATCAACTCAGTTCTTCCGCCGATCCAAATACCCGCCCATACCATGATGGTTCCACCACTATAAGGATGGACTTCCTGGCAGGATTTTAATCGCTGTTGGCGTCCAGGGGTTCTCCAGTGTCGTATACGTCTTGTATCCGGTCTCATACCAAAACGAGACTCATCAGAAAAGCACACGAAACGCCATTGTTCTTCTGCCCAATTTCTGTGTTCAAGAGCCCATTGATATCGAATCCTACGATTGTGCATTGCTATAGGTGGTACCCGTAGCGGTCTTCGGGAATGAAGGTTCACTTCATGCAAGCGGTTTCTGACTGTTTGGTCGCTAATTAAGTTCCCTGAAGAGTGATGAAGCCTCACGGCTAACATCATGGCGGTTATTGTTGGAGCTCTTCGAGTTAAGATTTGAATGTATCGGTCTTGTCTCCGTGTGGTGCAGCGATACCGTCCTCCATGGCGCTCAGCCACGGTACCAGTGCTTCGGTAACGTGTCCAAAGTCGACTGATAACACTCTGACTTGTATTCAGAGCTAAAGCTACAGTACGTTGCCGGGAACCAGCTTCTATCATTCCCACGGCTCTGAGCATTTCTTCCCTGCTTAAATGACGTCGCCGCTCCATAATAACGTTGGTTTTAATCAGTAGTAGGGAAACAGTAGCACTAATAATGTCTTCAATGCGTTGTATGTTTTTATAGGGAAAATATTGACAGCTTATTTTCATCTTTTACTCGAATTTGATTGAGAGTTCCCGATTCAAATTATGAAATGAACCAAAAAGGATCCATATAAATTTATAAAATCATAAATTTATTACAAAGCCACATCTCAATCTCAAGAAATCCGCATAAAAATGCTTGATCCCTAGACACTTTTGATGTGTGTATTTATACTATCTTCCAATTTAATCTGATAGTTATTTAATTTATTAACTAGAGAAACAAGTTCTTTCCTTAATTGAATATTTTTGGAAAGGTGTTTTTGTTGTTTCTTGTATTTATTACATTTTTTAATTATTCTATTTAATTGTGCATATTTCCTAATTTTATTTTTACTAATTTTGTGGCTGTAGTTATGCTTTAGTAAGGAGTCCTCTGTAAGGTCTATTGTTATAATGGAATGAGGGTTGCAATTTGTATTAACTAATTCATTATACAAATCCAAATATCGGCTGCCCCGGCCGATATAAGACAATTATTTTTTAACAACAAATCCTAAAACCTGCAGAGGCGGCTCCGTTTGTCATTATCAAAGACATTCAAATAGGTATATGTATTAGTATTTTTAAATCTCATTGGTCATTACTCATTATACAATTTTTTTTGAAGTGATATAACTTCTTAAGGGAAGGTGACGCGATTCGGAAAGGTAACGAAGGAGTTCGGGAACGAAGTAGTTCCTGAATGACTGACTGACGGATCAACGCACAACCTTAACCGCTGATTGTAGAGACCTGAAACTTGGAGGATGTGTTCTTTGTATGACGTAGGCATCTGATAAGAAAGGATTTTCCGAAATTCTATCCCTAAGGGGGTGAAAAAGGCCGGATTGCCGCCATGGGATCTGGAGGCGATAGACCTCGCGCGCCTACATGAATGGCGCGCGGAGGCGCTAAGCCGGGGGGAAACTCCGCTGCCGCGGCAAATTGTCGCTCAGCGGACAGACTTCCGGCGAGATCTCATGGCGACATGGAGAGAGCGACTGTCGCAACCCCGTGCAGGGCACGCCACAATTGTGGCGATAAGTTCCCTCTTTGAGGAGTGGCTTGAGAGACGCCACGGCGTCCTCACCTTCCGCCTGACGCAGGTCCTCACCGGACACGGAGTGTTCGGGAGGTTCCTGCACCGAATCGGGCGGGAGGAAACGCCCGGGTGCTTCCATTGTGAGGATCGACCGGAGGACACGGTGGAACACACGGTGGAGGTGTGCCCCGCGTGGGCGGAGCACCGCCGTGTCCTCGAAGCGGCGATCGGTGGCGGCAACCTCTCGCGTCCGGCCCTGGTGCAAGCCATGGTCCGGAACGAGACGGAATGGGACGCCGTCACCTCCTTCTGCGAAGCAGTAATGCTAGAGAAGGAGGTGGCGGAACGTGAGAGGGAGAGAACCTCTCAACGTCCCGGCCGCTGCGGGAGACGCCCCGGGCGTCGGGGGCCACGTGGCCCCCGGCCACCGTAGGCGCGGGCCTGTGGACGGTGAGCTATGGGCTAGCTCGCCGTCCATCCGTCTCATGACGACAGGCCGTGTTCGTGTTCCACGTTCGTGTTCCACGCGCGCCTCAAAGAGAGTCAGCAAAAAGGAAGGGGTCCGTAAGGACCGATGCCTGCCGGGGTTGCGGGACTATTCGAAAGAGATACCGTGGCCCCGGAACACAAAGGGCGATGAAGGAACATGGATGGGTTTTAGTCAGTAAAAGTCTGACACTCCCTCCTGCTCCGCCCAGAGCGGGAGGTGTTATTTGATGATTTCCCATCCGAAAAAAAAAAAAAAAAAAGGGGGTGAAAAAGGGGGCAAAGCTTGTATGGAACAACGTGATTCCTTGGTCCAATCTACTTCAAATTTTGCATAAACCTTTTTTAGCAGAATTGATGTAAGACGTGTTTCGTATTTTATTGAAATTCATCCCTTGACGGGATTAAAAAGGGGTAGAAAGTTATTTTGGCGGTGATTTGCTTCGAAGTTGATATAAATACTTCATAATGCTTTTGATTTAAATTACTTTTTATTTTGAGACAAACATGTCTAAAAACTCAATCTGATTTTATTCAAAAAAGGTTGAATTCACTTAAAAACTTTGGGGTTGTTTCCCGGAAATTTCGCCGCAAGATGGCGCTGATAGTTTGTTACCAGTCAAAAGTTTTTGATTTAAACGTGTGCATTGTGTGGACGATTTTTTAAGTATTTGCGTGTTTGTTTTACTCACTTTGTGTTGCTGTACAATGTATGATACCTTACGTATCATCCAGTTGAAGGAGAAATTGAAAAAACGAGGAGCAACGTAACAAGGAAAGAAAGCGGAGCTTGTCGAAAAGTACATTATATTTAACATTTTATCGACTTGAGCTGTTTTCTGGGCAATATTATGGTTCTATAAGTTGTAAAATAAACTTTACTCACTAACTTTTTGCTTTTTAATGATCTAATGATAAACAAACTAAGGTCGTCGGTCGTCGTCGGTATCGTTGGTTACATGTTACAAAATGTAAGGTTATTTGAAACGAACCCATTTTTTCTTCAGCTTACGACAGAAATTACAACTTCGACAGTGTGTGTAACAGTCCTGAAGTGGTCTCGTAGTCTGTTTCGTTAAAATGTTTCCCATGTAACCTCGAAAAATAACTTGATTTGTTTTTTTTTAGTTTTAGTGCCTTTTCCCACTTTCTCTTCATGCGCAAATTTCTTGGAAATGTGACAACGCCTATTTCTTTGCATCCAAAGGCTACACAACGACCCATAATATTGAAAAAAGTCACAAAATAATAAGATATTGTTCAATTTCTATGGAGTTTGACAGTTTGTTTGTAACAAACAGTCAGCGCCATCTACGTGGAACTATTTGACAGTTTTCTTCCCCATGTATGTAAATTACAAGTGTAAAATGGATCTTTTGACTTTAGGTACAAGGAACTTTTTTTGCTGACTACTAACTACAGTATGGCCACATTGCATATTTTTAGATACCTATTATCACCTATTATGTGTTCCTAATTATGTTATATTGTGACGTTGATTTTATTGTGTTCAATTTACGTTGACCTTATTTTGTTTTTAAGTGTTTTTGATTATTTGATCTCAATTGTACATATAATCAATAATAATTTTGAATATTGGATAACTTAGTTATACAAAGTTGTGTGACGGAAAGGGTGTCCGTGGGGGTAAATAGAAGAAAACCACGGACCCAGGTCAACATAAAAAATATATTTAATAAAATAAACGGGTGTGGGTAGGTCTATGGTCACAAGTTTCTCCAAGCCCGCCTGGGGGTTTGCACGGTACTCTCCTGGCTCAGCCCGGCGTGACGATGACCGTAGCGGTGTGCCACGCTGCAGACGCCAGGTAGGGTGACGGACGGCAGATGATCGCGCCGACCCGTAGAATTTCGACGCGGCCACGCAGGTAAAGGGTACCCGCTGCGGAGCCCGCGGCAAATTGGATGCCGGTAAAACGGTTGTCAGCCGAAATCCTGACTGTCAGCCGGAATCTTGAACCCTGGAAAATAACGTCCAGCGTGTCACGGAATGGCTAGCAGTCATCCCCGCTGATTGTGACACCAAGGCAAAAGCAAAGCGAGAAATACCCGTGCGCCAATGAAGGTGATGTGTGGTAGTCACAATCAGTACGGAGTTTACATGATGGTGGTGGTAAGCACGACATGATTTGCACATTATGAGTGTCATGAAAAATGTCAAACACACTCGGCTGAAGGCTACATGATTTAAGCATTTGAATGTGCATAGCAAAAACGGTGATAGAAAGTGGCTACATCTTGAGACCACGTAGCTAGTGATACACAAAATATGAAAACGTGAATTGCTGTGAATTGCTGTTCAACACTTACCCAGTATGGGGTTTACGTAGACACAAAACGAAAAGAGTTAGGTTACTAACAAAAATTAAAGCTGCCTGCTTTAAGCCCGAATATTCTAGATCACGAATACTTCTAGAAATTTAATATCCGATGATAAAACGCGTCTAGTCACTGGGAGCAGAATATTTCCAAAAAAGGACTCGTCATCGCGAGTCCGTGACATTTATACTGGCGTGTTTACGCATAGACAAGTCTTCACTCATTCGATCAGATACACGTAACGCGCGCACAGCACTGGTAAATACAGCTAATTTTAGTCGTTTAGTAACTGGACGGCCCAATGAGTATGTATTCTCTGTGGCGTTTGTTTTGACATTTAACTTAATTAAAGTGTTGAATAGGTTATGTTTACAAAGTAACGGTAGAAACTTTTCTGAGTTTCTACAACGTTACAGTTGACAAATCGATGTTTGATGTTTTTTTTTTCAAATAAGCCGTTTTGTCCACTGCTGCTCACTGTTAGAACCAGTTTTTAACCATACATTTTGCATATACATATAAGGAAAAAATCTGGTCGGCTTTAGGCAAAAGGGGCCGATATTGGGGAAAATCGGAATGTATTGATAAAAAAAAATCATAATAATTAAACAACTAGGTTATTTTCCAAATTTTACGTAAGAATAAGAAACCAGTTAAATTTCACAATAGGAAAAGCACAATGTTAACACTTTATTCATCAGGTTCAGATATTATGAGCAGTTTAAAACTGAAAACGGCTTAAGGGGTCGATATTGGGTGGTTTACCCTAAGCCATGGCGAATAAGAGAGAAGCATTTCAAGCATTGAATCAGATTTAGTTTAGTAAGTACAGTTGATAAATATTTTTCATGAATATGTGTATTTACACAGACGCATATTAATAATATAGACACAGATTAATAATTCCCCTAGTTTTGGCGATATCGTTTGTTTTCGAGACTAAAGTAGAATCACGAAACCACAAAAATGTTACAGACCCCTTGCTTTCAGAGACGATCTGTTTAAAATTATTTCACCAAAACGTATGTGGTATTAATAATAAAAAACTTGAGCTTGAATCTTATTTTGAAACTTTTTGTAAAAACTTGGACTATGTTTGTATAACAGAACATTTTTTGAATGATAAATCTATTAATTTATTTCAATTATGCAATTATAACTTAGTATCCTATAACACAAGGGCAAACAAAAAAGAGGTGGTAGTCTTATTTTAGCGTATATGAATAGAGAATGTGAAAATATTGATGCAATACAGAAGTTATATAGATCACAAAGTTTTGAGGTTTGTGGTGTAAAGGATCTTGAGACAGGATTAAATATTTGTTGCTGTTATAGAAGTCCTAATGACAAAAATTTTGACAGTTTCTTAAGGAGCCTAGAAAATTGTTAGAACATTTTATTGACAGGAAGTGCGTTATACCTATGTGGCGATTTTAATGTTGACATACTTGCGGAAAGTAAAAAATCTTTAGAGTTTGTAAGTATATTAACGTCGTACAATTTTAGACACCTTATAAATACTCCAACTTTTATTCGAAACAAATCATACTCTTGCATTGATAATGTATTGACTAATCTTTCCGACGATGATATAGAGCAGTGTTTGGTAGATCATAATGGTTTAGCAGATGACCATGGCGGCCTTCTTTGTAATATAATTCTTGATAAGATTGATAAAAAGACAAATGAATCTGAACATACCATATTGATTAATAAAAGAACATTCAACACAAAAAATAATGCTGCATTTAAAAAGTGCTTTCAAAATACTGATAATATCGTAGGCATCAATACATTTCTCAATTATTTTAATAAAACATTTCGTGCGTGTTACAAAAAAGAAAACCAGTAAAGTAAAACTGAGGAACAATAATCAAAATAAAGTGGATCACCAAGGGAATTAAGGTGTCTAGCAAAATGAAAAGAATATTATGTTCGGGCACCACCATTAATACTAGTGTTTATAATTATAAAATGAATTACGTAAGAATCCATAGAAGAGTTTTAAAGCACGCACGAAAGTTAGCCATATCATGTCATCTCAACAAAGCCAAAAATATATTAAAGGAGACATGGAAAATTGTAAATGATCAGACAAAGAGAAAGCAAAACAAAGTTCGAAGAAAACTTGTTCTAAACATTGACAACAAGGTGGTTTCAGATCCGCAAGAAATAGCAGATACTTTTGTTGATATATTTGTGTATAAATCATCACTTTTAAAAACAGAAGAAGAAAGAGCGATGTCCTTCCTAAGAAACTCAACATTGAGAGTAGAAAGTGAGATGACATTCAATATGACGACACCACAGGAAATAACAAAAATTGTACGTAAGATGACAAACAAAGCGTCTTGTGGACACAATGATGTGCCAATATCGGTGATCAAGGATAATATAGACATATTAGCGTATCCCCTATCTGAGTTCATTAATAAATGTATTGAAGAGTCTGTTTTTCCTGAACAACTTAAATTGGCCAAGGTGGTTCCGCTACATAAAAAGGGTACAAGAACGGATCCCAAAAACTACCGGCCAATATCCTTATTACCAATTTTATCAAGAAATTTTGAGAAAATATTGAAAACTAGATTAGTGACCCACTTACATTTAAATAAAATAATTAACTTTAGACAATTTGGATACCAAAAGGGGATAGGCACCTCAGATGCGATAGATAATCTTGTAAATGACATTATTAGTAAATTGAATAATAAAATGAAGGTAGCTGGCTTATTTATTGACTTAAGTTCTGCGTTTGATACAGTAGATCACGAGCTACTTCTGGCTAAACTAGAGCATTATGGCATTAGAGGAAAAGCGTTACAACTTTTGACATCTTATTTAAAAAACCGTAGAATGTACGTAGAAATAAAAGACATTAACTCAAACAATTGTGACGTAAAGTGTGTGAATGAAGTAATATATAAGTCTAAAATGACCAACATAAGCCGCGGTGTGCCTCAAGGCTCAGTCTTAGGACCAATATTATATTTAATTTTTACAAATGATTTACTTAATTTTATGAATAATACCCAACCCGACGCAGGACTTATAATGTTTGCAGATGATACGAACGCCATAATCGGGTCGTCAAATTTAAATGAGGTGACAGAAAATGTAAATAAGTGTTTAAAGAAACTTTCTGTTTGGTTTACAGCAAATAATTTAATAATAAACCCAAATAAAACCAATGTTATGTTGTTTAAAACAACGTCACGTAACAAAGATAGCATAGATGTCAAGCTCAAAAAGGAAAATATTGGACTGGTGAACGAAGTAAAATTTTTAGGAGTTTTTATAGATTCCCTATTAAATTGGAAAAAAGAGCTCACCGCCATTGATTCCTCAATATTTTCAGCTTGTTACGCGCTAAGAAGCCTCAGGGACGATATTGATTTAAAGCAGCTAAAATCTGTATATTATGCATTAGTAGAATCCAGATTACGATACAGCATTATGTTTTGGGGAAACAGTTACGGGTATAATTGCCAAAGAGCATTCATACTACAGAAACGTGCGTTAAGAACGATTGTCAGAATCCCACAACAAGAGTCATGTAAAGAATATTTTAAAAAATTAGCTATTTTGACGGTACCAAGTTTATATGTTTTAGTAATACTCAGCCACTTTGCGAAATACATACACGAGCACGAATCACAAGAAGAACGTGAACTTAGAGAGAAAACTAGAAGAAACGTTATAAAAAATAAAATTGCACCGAAACTTAATATTACTAAACATTGCTCTAAATACCAAGCAGTAGAATTATTTAATAAGTTGCCTACTGACCTACGATCATTGATTTACAAAGGTACTCTATTCAAAGCCAAACTTAAAGCGTTCCTGTTGAATAAATGTTTATATTCTTTAACTGAATTGGTGACAAATGATGGTGAATAGTTTTTATATTTAGTAATTTACCTTTTGACATTAAATATTTTTTCAAGACATTATTCGATTTTTTACATTTTAGAGAATAGATTTATAAGTATTTGACATAATAATATTTAAAATAATTTATATAATTACTATTTACATTCTATTGACTCAATATTTATCTTATGTTATTTTAGATTTTAAATTGAGTAGACTTTACTGTTTTTTCATATTCATAATTTGTTGTTATATTTATAAAATATTAATTAATGTACAAACCAATTCAAACACAATGCGAATTGTTAGGTATATGAATAAATAAATAAAATATATGTTCTAATGTATTATAACCTTATTACGTATACTTATAATTCAAGCTCAAGTCCATTTTACCTCATGTGGGTATGACTTTTAATCTACTGACTTTTCCTTCGATCTACTGCTAAAACTTTATTTTTTCTACTGATTTCTTCAGATTCCATCTGGCAACACTGCTTGTCGTACAGTCAAATACAGTGTAGGTACTCTGTGCACTTGTCTTACGAGGTCTCTGGATGGCCACGGGTTCGCGCCGTCCCTATACGTTCTAATATCTTTGTAACTTTGATATAAGTAGGTACTTACCAATAAATCGACACGGTAAATAAATAAAAAACATCATCAAGACCCGCGGCGTCCCGCACACATAATCCCAACACAATGATTTATCGGAAGACATAAAAAAATGTAATACTAACCTTTGATTATATAACAAAGACTATTAACATATTTAAGAGTAAATAAAAAAATCATGTATCTATCCTATCCCTATCCCTCCCTTAGAGAGGAGGCCTGCGTAGCAGTGAGAACATTAATAGGCTGATGATGATGATGATTCATCTACCCTATAACGTCACCATCGCCCCTGAGGCAAATATTATATTATTAGTATTAAGAAGCACCTTTGTATCTCATTATAAGTGAACTGTTATTAAGTTCATAATAAATTATGAGAAATAATATCTATAAGGGACTTACCAGAGAATGGGCAGCAGCGTTTTCTGTGCTTTTGTAGCAACCGTACTGCGATCGCCAACCCGCCTCCCAAGCGTGGCGATTATGGTAAAACCCCCTTTGGGGGAGGCCTATGTCCAGCAGTGGACGTCTTTCGGCTGAAATGATGATGATGATGAATATCTTTAAACCTAAACATATGTTAGGTTTATGTTAGGTTTTCAAATAGGTAGGTATCAACTTGATTGTTCAAGTTTTTGGGTTGTTTTCTGACTAGATAAGTAGGTAAGGACAAACAGACTAAGGATTGAAACTATTTACATTCATTTAACAATATTGTATCTCAGTTAAAACTAGTTCTCATCAAAACAAGTCCAACTCTCTGGGTAACTCCTATGGTAAGGGCAACTCATTATGGTACCTAGAGTACCTACAGACGGAATCACAGCAAGCTAGCCGAAACTGCGTAATTCATAATCTACCTAATGCTTTAGCAATAAAGTAGAAAATATATTTAAGTTTGAGAGATGGTAGTAGCTTGATGTGCTGGCATCAGTACACATATCTACAGTCAGCAAAGAAAGCATAATATTGACACTGTCGCTTTTTTTTTTCACCGATATGATCGTCAGTTGATTTGAAATGCTTATTACAAAAAGCTTATCTGTTACTAAATATTGTGTAAAATTCAGTACCTCACATGGGTTTTACAATAAGGATAATAGTGTTGAACAACACTCCAGAGTTTATTTTACCATCCAACATTTCAATTTATTACGTTATTATATTTAAGTGATAGAGAATTTTGGCGCCAGATCCTGTGTGTTTTATCTATCGACAAGTTCCAATATCATTTTTTTTTAAGTACCGGTGCGAGCTCATCTTGGTTGAAAATAGGAAAAAAACTTGTTATGATAATTAGCTAGATCGATTTTTCGCCGCCGTAAACAAGATAAAAGCTTTCATAGAAATCGTTAGAGCCGTTTTCAAGAATGTGCTATAAATATTGCTCTGAAATATTGCTATGATTTGATTACAGCCGTGATGTTATGATGTTATGTTGCACGTCCTGCAACTCGTATCACACTGTCAGTAATTGTCGCACTCATGATTGTTAATTGTCGTATCAAATCATAAGTAGTAAGGGATTAAATAAACCAGATAGGGAACGAATATAGGCGGCAGGTATGTGTTTAAACTGAGCGATTTTATGCTACTGGGAGTTACAATGCTTTCAGAACGAACATAGAGGTCCGCTAGAGGGCACTGCCTGGCTAGCATTAATATTTGAGCAGCTCCGTATTTTTGTATTTTTAAAATAGTAAAACGCAATTATATATTCTAAATCTTATGTTATTCTGTGACTAAAGTATCAGTACATGTGTGACAGTGTTATCAAACATAAATAGTCAGTATAGTGTGTAAAAACCCATCGCGAAATAAAATAACAGTACAAAACTATAAACCCTAATTAAGTGATCTAATCATCAAAACAATGTAATTTGTGCTGTCTAAAAATCGTTCAAAGTGCACGTTCCGTATCGGCAAAAGTGAAAATTTACATAAAAGTGATTATTTTTCGTCAAACAGTGTACCGAACTTGGAAAAAAATTCCTAAGTCATGAGTCACAGTAACGGATCTACTATATTTGAAACCAAAACCTACGAGAAACGATACCACAATTTCGTTATATGAGTAACTGGGCGCCGTGGCCGAGTGTGCATCGAGTCGACATCAACTTTAGGAACAAGCTGTCGCAGGTTCGAACCCCAGCTAATGATTGTCTTTTTGTAAGATTTCGTAATCATAAAAATCTTAACAAAGACTCTCTTTGACAAAGACCAAAGACATTCAAATATTTACGAGATCAACACACTCGCAGGAACAAATATCCGTGCAGAGTTACTAGCAGAATTCAACAGAGGGCGCTTCATTTACTTAAAATGGATCAAGAAAGCAACAACATTACCTTTCGTAAAATCTGTCGAACAAGCTCGTTAGATGATCTTATCAACACAGGTAGCAGTAACAAAAACATATTCGACACGACAATGATGAGTATACCAGATAGCCTGCATGATAATAGTGGGATAATAAATGATTTGAGTGAACAAGTTAAAGTACTTACGACACAA
Organism: Xestia xanthographa; assembly: GCA_905147715.2. Lineage (NCBI taxonomy): Eukaryota > Metazoa > Arthropoda > Insecta > Lepidoptera > Noctuidae > Xestia > Xestia xanthographa. Next base: position 2,654,667 of record LR990661.1, on the reverse strand, counting down.
CTGCAGAGCGCTCACCTAGAAATAGAGAACTTAAATAGCGAAAACTTTCGTCTCAAATCAGATCTTCAAAAATCGGTAAAGTCTATAAATACATATAAACAATTGTGCTTATCACCTGAGAAAAAAATCAGGACACCGAAATCAGTTCGAAAAACTCAAATATCGGTTCATCACAACACTGAGACGAGTTCTCCAAATGATGATCTCGCTAAACCACCTTCTGGTGATTACATTCATCAAGTCTCTACGATCATGATTGACAAAGAGACTCAAACTTCTAGCCACGTCCATACGCAGCCAGCAAACAATTTAAAAGAGGTACATTCATCTATATCCGCCAATAGTAATAAACCTAAACTTAGTAAAAAAGAGCTGGCAGACATCATTGCAAGAACTAATCAAAAGAACAAATTATGCATTCTAAGCAGTGGCTCCAAACCTGCAGGGCACTTATCCTTGATTGAAGACGTCTTCTCCGACTACTTCGATTTCTGCCATTATTTTATACCAAATGGTACTATAAAGGAACTCTTATACCACATAGAAAATAAATTGAAAGACTTTACTGATAACGACTACTGTATCATTTTTATGGGAGAAAATGACATAAAATCTGAAAGTAATTATATAAACATGATAAATATGATAAGAAAATCGCTACAGAAGGTGGCTCACACAAATAATATTATCTGCTTACCGACGTATATAACAGGAGCTCCGATTTACAATTTTAGAGTGGAGATGTTCAATAATCTGCTTAATCTTGACCTACAAAATAATGATTACGCCTACCTATATGACAGCAACAGTGAGCTATCACTAGACATGTTCTCCAACACAACAGGAAAAATAAAAAAGAATGGAATTAAACGTATATACGACGGCATTATGAAACATATTGTAATTGATTTGTGCACATTTGGTCAGTTTGACATAATACCGAACAATAGTAGCATACAAACTGAACCTTATATTGTTCTAGATTCACCTCAACTCAATGAAAAAGAAACCGATAACCAGTTTTTTCTCTGAGAAATATATGTATATCCTACATCAGAATATTGCAGGTTTAGTTAACAAATCTGATGCATTATGTGTAAACTTAGAGGAACTCGTTGACAGTAACAAAATTGTGGACGTCATATGTATTACTGAGCACTTTATGATGGCAGGATTTGAGTCAAACTTATACCTACCAAATTACAATTTGGCTACATATTACAGTAGAACAAATTCTAAAAGAGGAGGATCATGTATCTTAGTTAAAAAAGAACATAAATTCAGGGATATTCCAGAAATCCGCAAATTTTGTCTTGACTGTATATTAGAAGGTTGTGCAGTTGAACTACTCGACTATAAAATTATCATTGTTTGTATATATAGGGTACCTAAACAAAATAACTTGTATACGTTCTTTAATAAACTGGAAAAACTTCTGACTTATATAGCCAAATTGAATTTAAAAAATATTATAATTACTGGTGATTTTAATATAGATGTTTTAAAACGCAATAATGTAACATTAGATTTTGAATGTTTACTGTTAAACTATAATTTAAAACTGGCTCTACATGAACCAACTAGATTCGCCAGTGGAACTTGCATTGACAATTTTGCACATAACTTTAAAAAGGGATGTAAATCTGAAATTTTGGAATTAGGCCTGTCGGACCATACAGCCCAATTAATAAAAGTTCCTGTTAAAAAAAGTCTGACATTGCATTATTGGCGTACAATGAAACGCGACTAATAGCAAGGAAAATATTGATAAATTTAAAATGTGTATTAAGAGCTTATCTTTCTCGGATGTTTACCTCACTGATGACCCAAACACAGCTTATCAACACTTTATAACTGATTTTAAACTTTTTTACGAACTTTGTTTTCCACAAATCCAATTTCTAATAAAAGTAAATCACAAACCAAAGTGGGTATCACGTGGTGTAAAAATTTGTAGTCGAAAGAAAAAGGATTTGCTATGGAAATTCAGATTAAACTCAACAAAATACAACCAATTAAGTACTTAAATTATAGTCAGTTATTTAAAAAAATTATAAAACTAACAAAACGGGCGCAAAATAATTATAACATATTAACTTCTCAAAATAAAACTCGAACAGCGTGGCGGATTATAAACAAAACGAGACTTAACACCCCAAAAGAATCCATAGATAAAATAAAAATTGATGAAAACAACGTCCTTCATAATCCAACAGAAATAGCGAACGCATTTAATAATTATTTTATTGAAAAAGTTAAACCCGTTCCGGGTGCCGGAAAAAAAGTAACGTCTAATTAATCACCGATTAAATTCAATGTTTCTTGCACCAAGTTCACCCTACCAGATTAATAAAATTATAAAAAACCTTAAAAATACCAACAGTGTAGGATATGATGGTATATCTACTAAAATAATTAAAGCAGTAAATGAGGATATATGCCATCATTTGAGTCATATTCTGAACTTGTCGATATCAACTGGAATATTTCCACAAGATCTTAAACTATCCGTTATAAAACCTTTATTCAAAAAAGAATGCAAACAGTTAATGGTGAATTATAGGCCTATTGCACTATTACCAATATTTTCAAAAATTTTCGAAAAGTATATTTACGGCGAACTCAATTCATATCTAGAAAAAAATAAAATTTTGTGCAACGAACAAAAGGGCTTTCGACAAAATAAAACGACGAATATGGCTATTTATGAATTCATCAAAAATGTTATAGGCCACGTAGACAAAACAGTTCCAGCTTGTGCAATTTATTGCGATATGTCACAGGCTTTTGATTATGTAGATCATAATATACTAATCAGTAAACTTGAAGCATACGGCATAAGAGGCAATATTTTAGATTTAATTAGATCCTACTTAACGAACCGACAACAGATAACAGTGATAACTAAAGTGAATCCTAAAACAAAAAAAGAGGAATCATACAGCTCCGTGAGGAGAAATGTCACATACGGTGTTCCTCAAGGCAGTGTCCTAGGGCCGCCGTTGTTTATTATCTATATTAACGACTTGCCAAAGGCAACGACTCAACCTATGACATTATTTGCTGATGACAGTACAGTTTCAATTGCATGTAAGGACATAAATAATTATAATTCTGACATTAATAATTCTTTAACATCTATAATTTCTTGGCTTGATAATAATAATTTAAAAATAAATTTATCTAAAACAAATATAATGCACTTTGGACAAAGATTGCATAATCCATTAAATGTAAATTTGATTCATGATAATTACATTATAAATGAAGTACATAATATCCGTTTTCTCGGCTTAATTATAGACAGCAAACTAAACTGGAAAGAACACATTGACGCAGTATGTAAAAAAATCAGTAGTCAAGCTTATGCTTTGTACCAACTTGCACCATCTATCAACACTAATGTGTTACTATCGGCTTATTATGGACTTGTAGAATCTGTCCTAAGATATGGCATAATCTTCTGGGGCAACTCATCAAATAAAGATATGGCATTTAAAATGCAAAAGCGATGCATACGTGCAATGTTCGGTATCCAAAGTACTGAGAGCTGTAAGCCACTTTTTACAAAGCATAAAATCCTCACACTGCCCTCACTTTATATTTTAGAAATCGTCTTATTTGTAAGAAATAACCCCCATTTGTTTCCTCGAATATCGGACCTTGTAATACGAAATCGCCGCGATAATAGTAAACTTCGTGTTCAGCCAGCTAAAACAGCACTACTGTATAAAAGCGTTGTATGCAGAGCACCGATAATTTATAATAATATCCCTATCTGTGTAAAAAAACTAAATGCAGACCAGTTTAAGAAAACATTAAAAAAAATACTGACAGAAAAAGCCTACTATAATGTCAATGAATTTTTAAATGACAAATCGCTCTGATATACTGACTGAATTTATTATATTTGTTTTGTATGTCATGAATATTGACCAATTGTTTGTTTGATTTAATACTAATGTTAATTATAATTTTTTGTTTATTTACCTTTGTATTTATTTATTTTTTGATTATTTAACTTTGTATACTTTCTTTTTATTCAATTTTTTTTTTTTTGAAACCTAATGATCTTCCGATCTAATTTGTACACCAGCCATTGGTCAAACATGTTGTGCCAAAGAATATCCTGTAACACCTATAATAAACATCATACCATGTATATTATCTACACATGTTTTTGCAAATAAATGAATCTTTATCTTTATCTTTATCATAGCTGGGCCTCAAGTCTGCTATTACAATAGGGAACGTGCACAACGACGGTGGTGCCAACTGGCGTCACCAATCCGAATCTTGTACCAAATTAATACTTGACATTGACATGTAAAACAAGTAAACAGAATTAATTTTATTATTGAAAATGATTATTCTAGCTAATCATAATCCATTGTTGCATTTCTGGATGTACCAATACATCCACAAAAATGAAAATTAATCAAATAGCGTAAAATAATAAAATTCTATTACTTTCCAAAGAATAGTACTCTCATATCATGTTTATGTGAAAAACGCAAAAAATGGATAAATGCAGTAACAAAAATATTTGAACACAATTTGTTTTTGTTACACTCTGCATTGAAAAAGTTCAATAGCCTTCAAAATCAACCGTGCAAGCAAACATTAAATGGTACTGGCGTACCATTTAAACTTCAGCAAACACACATAATTATGTTGCACTGAAGTTCACACCGAATATTCCTCAACAGTTAAACAAAGAGTCCACATGTACTCAGATTATAAACATGGATAAACAATAAAGTTTTTAGTTGGCTGCACTCCTTGTGGTTTCCTAAGTTTTGTATCTAAATGCTACGGAGGGCGTTCTAGTGATTGCTTAGTTAAAACAAATGATTATGGATTAGACTGCACTGAAGTTCACACCGAATATTCCTCAACAGTTGAACAAAGAGTCCACATGTGCTCAGATTATAAACATTGGTATACAATAAAGTTTTTAGTTGGCCGCACTCCTTGTGGTTTCATAAGTTTTGTATCTAAATGCTACGGAGGGCGTTCTAGTGATTGCTTATAACAAATGATTATGGATTAGACTGCACTGAAGTTCACACCGAATATTCCTCAACAGTTGAACAAAGAGTCCACATGTGCTCAGATTATAAACATTGGTATACAATAAAGTTTTTAGTTGGCCGCACTCCTTGTGGTTTCATAAGTTTTGTATCTAAATGCTACGGAGGGCGTTCCAGACTGCACTGAAGTTCACACCGAATATTCCTCAACAGTCTCCACATGAACTCAGATTATAAACATAGTTATACAATAAAGTTTTTAATTGGCTGCACTCCTTGTAGTTTCCTAAGTTTTGTATCTAAATGCTACGGAGGGCGTTATAGTGATTGCTTATAACAAATGATTGTGGATTGATTTTTCTGCCTGGAGATACTGTTCTCGCTGATAAAGGATTCCCTTCCATTAAAACATGTGTTGAAAATAAGAAAGTTGTCTATGCCACCGTTTCTTCATGCACCACAATTTTCATCAGAGAAAATAAACGAAACATACAAAATTCATATTGGTCAACATTCATGTTACGCTGACAAACATTATTGATAGACCGGAACCCATGTTAACCTTCTAACATAATCAAAAATAATACTTTTGAAGAGATTTGCGTGACAGGTGACAGCATAAGTTTCCTTTACTGTCCGCATAGTGTCTCTTTTGTCGTTTAGTGCTGCCACCTATAGTTCCTGCACGTTCCCTATAGTGTCAGAATAGTCGTTCATTGATCTCATAATTGTCGATTTTGACAAGTTTGGTAATCTACTAATTTAGTGGCGTCATTATGGCTTTCCAATGAACAACCACTGACACTCCATTGAAAGAAATGGCATAGAATGGTAATCTCGTACACAATGACAAATGAATGACTGACATAAGCGGTAATCTGCTAAAATTTTGACAATTCCTTTGGATCATTGACTTATCATTGAAACGTCATTGTGCGGTCATGGTTTTTAATTCGATCGTGGTTATGGATTATTGAATGGAGACAATGAATTCACTACGAACAAAATATTCTCGAGCCAGCCAACGCAAATCAAGTCTGCTATTACAATAGTGTCAGAATGATCTATCGTTGATCTTCTATTTGTTGATTTTGACAAGTTTGGTAATCTACTAATATAATGGCGTCATTATGGCTTTCCAATGAACAACCACTGTTTTAGAATGGTAATCTCGTACACAATGACTAACATAGAGCGGTAATCTGCTAAAGTTTTGACAGTTCTTTTGATCACTAACCTATCAGTGGAACGTCATTGTGCAATCATTGCTTTTATTTCGATCGTGTTTGTGGAATATTGAATGGAGACAATGAATTCACTACGAACATTGGATTTTAAATTGTCCTTAGATTTTTTAACTTTAATTATTAAATTTCTTTGTTTTTTAAGCATATTTCCAATTACTCATCAAGTAAAAAGCTTATTAATGTGTATTTTGTGTTAGTTTCACGTAACCAGTACAAATTAAGTGTTAAAATATAATGTGAATCAGTGACAGTTACCGGCTCAAGGAATTTTTGCATTGTCATCTTGATATCAGGTACAATACTTTAAATTCTACTGGCTAATATTGTTTACGTGCTTTATTTTCACCAGCAATTAATTAGTTCACCTTTTAATTCGGTTCCTTCCTATATTAATTACCTTTGGAACGTAAACATAACCTTGCTTGGTTTGGTGACAGGACTCGCAAGGCTGAATTTATTAATTTATTTTCCTTTCAAACTATCTTTATTATCTTAAACCTGCTGCCACAGTTACCTACTCTCTTCCAGTTTCATTTCTTATCCTTTTCCTAACACAATCATGACTATGACTCGTTCCGCCCACGCTCGCCAGGAAGAACTTAAACTGGCTCTGAGCGAATTAAAGGCGTCTAAGCAGTCCTGTGATCAACTAAGTAGGGAATTGGATGACAATGAAAGGGTTCTCTTTGAAGCCCATGAAATAAATAGAAATTTAAAAAAGGAAATGGGTCAGCTATACATTCAATACACTGACGCCATAGAAGACCGGGATAGGCTCCAAGTTATTGTGGACGGGTTCAGCCAGTGTAGCGCAGAGTACGAACAAACTCTTAATCATAAACGTCAATTAGAACAGCAGCTACATGAGGCTAGAAGTCAAATAACAGAACTTAAGACTACCAATCATAACATCACTGCCTCGCTGAATCAAAGTCTGTTCAGTGAATTGGTACCTATTGCCCCGTCTGTGGTTTCTGCCACCAAATCCTCCCTCGCTATAGATTTGACAGGTGAGGATAATTCCAATTTATGTAGTTCAGTGAGGGCAGTCACCAGTAAAAATAAAATTAAAAAATACATTAAAATCAATAAATATATAGTAAAAACACAAAAAATGGTTAAAAGGCAGAAATATTTCATTAAAAATGTGAAATTGAATAGAGAAAGACTAAATGTATTAAAACAATTAGATATATATTCATCTAATTTGGAACAAAGCACTAGGAGGTACAAAATTGACACAGAACACCTGCAATCCAAACTTGATCACCTACAAGAGAAGCTAAGTTCAATGACTAGCAAATATAATACCTCTGAACATGTTATGAGGGAATATGTGTTGGCGATGAATGATTTGGTAAACTCACAAACCAACAACTGTGAGCACTGTCAAACAACTTCACATGTAAATACACCAGACCATTCATTGACAACATGTAATACCACCTTACCGCAGCCATGTGTTGATTTGCATACTCCTATGAATAGTTCCCAGCAATATAAACAAAGTGTAAATAATGACATAGTAATCTTTTGTGATGAGATTGGAAAAGACCTAGGTAATTTGTTAACTGATGAATATCCAGGACACTCCGTAATAAACAATTGTATGCCAGGATGTTCTTTATATCATATTATGATAGTTATTTATGCAACTGTTGTATAATGAGGGGTATTAAAACACGAATGTGGGTTTATCACACGAGGCGAAGCCGAGTGTGATAATAGTATCACATGAGTGTTTTAATACCTAATTATGTACAGTTGCATACAAGACTTTATCTACATCCATGATATGAATCCTCCATAAAAGGTTCTGAAACCATAGGGTGTTGCAGTGTTCTAAGAAGTATATGTAAATTCATGGAAAGTTTAATTGCTTGTATTTACTACAAACAAACCGTGTATAGGTAGTAATATAATTATTTACATTTTGTTCACAAAGCTTGTATCACTCATTTTTGTAAACAACAAAGTACATAATGCAATATTAATATCCAAATGTCGAACAAAAATGGCGGGATACGACGTGAATTCGAATTAACCTATAAGTTTTTTTTTTAATTACGGCGCTGTGGTAGTGAATCGCACGTGTTATACGTTCGATTCACTACCACATTCGATGTTCTTTTTTTAAAACGAGTTGCATAATGAAATTCAGTACAACATTATAACACCCGTTTGGGTGTTATAATGGTTATTAAGACACTGGCTGTTTTAATGTTGGCCATAAGCTAACTGTTTCAGATACCTTTATAGAGGATTTATAGCATGGGTGTAGATAAAAGAAATTATTAAATGTAAGTTTAACCAGGACACCATATTATTAATTTTGATAGGTAATAGAGGAAAAGTGAACAAAGGAGAATTGCTCCAGTATTATAGAACTTTGTCAAACTTAAATTTAAGAAAAATTGTGTTGTTTACATTTCCTTATAGTAAAAGTTTGCCACAGGAAGAAAATGACTATAGATATAATATTAATATGACATTGCATAATTTGACATTCAATAATAATTCATTTCATTTACTTGACATCAACAATTATATTGGCAACTATAATCATGGGATTATCAAGGCGGTTTCAGAGTTCAGTGGATAATATGAAAAACACTCAGCTGCAGTTGGTATTTGGCTTTATATTTCGTCCACAAAATATCAGCAAAATACAGGATTAATTTATAATAAAAAGATTATAGTAATTCACACAGAGTCATGTCGAGAGACGGAAGGAATAGGACAGATGACATTGACAAGACAAAATGACAGTGACATAAGTTGCGTTCCAATAACTAACATGCTAAAACATACAAACCGACACTTCCCCTTATGTTTTACATGTTTCAGTCTAAACATCGTCAATAAAATTCACCAACACATTCATAATCTAAGTCTTACTTCACATTAAATTCAATTTACATTCAAATTATTAATGTAGAGTCATAATGTCCCAATTAAATATTCTAGTCACAAATTAATGTAGAGTCACTAAACTCTCAACAAATAAATAACACATGACAACACAATTCAACTTAATTTAACATCTAACTTAACCCTTATATTCAGAAAGTCAGTAAACATTTTGTGTTTGGTAGAGCATAAAGATTTTGTCAAAATATCTGCAGTCATTTTATCAGTTGACAAGTAATTTACAGTTAAAAATTCATTCTGTATCAGATCTTTAACAAAGTGGTATCTTACATCTATATGTTTTGTACGTTTGTGGCAAAACTCTACAATTTTCAAAAGTTTTATAGCACTCTGATTGTCATTGTACAACTTTATATCTATTTTAATATCTATTACTTCGTTCAAAAAACTTTTAATAAAACATAGTTCTTTACAAACATCTCCAATCGCTAAATATTCGGCTTCGGTACTTGAGAGTGCTACGCATTTTTGTTTACGAGATTCCCAGTTTATTACATTTTTTCCTAGTCTAACTACATAGCCTGAATACGATTTTCTATCTACTATATCGTTTGCCCAATCAGCATCTGCAAAGGCAGTCATTAAATTTAAGTTATGGCATCTATAAAAACATAGACCATAGTTTAAAGTCCCTGCCAGGTATCTAAGGATGCGTTTTGCAGCAAGCCAGTGTGTCTTATCAAAACCGTGATTAAATTGGCTCAGTTGACTACATGAATACGATATGTCTGGGCGCGTACATACAGACAAGTACATCAAACTGCCAAGAAGCTCTCTATACCTATATTTTTCATCATCTAGACAGTCCTTTGGATCTGTCTTCTCTAACCTACTATTACATACCATAGGGGTAGAGACAGGCTTACAATCCTGCATACCAAACTTTACTAGTAGCCTTTTGATATACTCAGACTGATCTAGAATTAAAGTACCTTTAGATCTATCCCGAGTTACAGTCATACCTAGACAGTTCTTTAGGGGACCTAAGTTCTTGACAGTGAACTCACGTTCTAAGAGCTTATACAAATTAGATTTAGTAGTAGCGCTATTTGTAAAAATATAAAAATCATCTACATAAAGCGATACTATTGTTAGTTCTTTGCCACATTTGTTCACATAAACACATGGTTCAGTTTTTGTTTGTACAAAACCATTTGCAGTCAAAAGATCATTAACCTTTAAGTTCCACATTCTACTAGATTGCTTGAGACCATAAATACTTTTGACTAACATACATACTTTGGTCTTATCATGTGCAAAGCCTTCAGGCTGTTCCATGTAAATTAATTCATTAAGATTACTATTCAGAAAAGCTGTTTCAACATCCCAATGTTCAATATCTAAATTTAAATCATTTGCAAGAGAAAATAATATTCTAAGGGTAGAGTGTCTTACAACAGGCGAGAAAGTCTCGTTGTAATCAATGCCTTCTTTTTGTGAAAATCCTCTAGCAACGAGACGTGCCTTATGCTTACACTTACCTGAAGAATCATATTTCAATTTAAACACCCATTTGCACTTGACAATATTGGTATCTTTAGGACGCTCTACCAACTTCCATACTCTATTTTGCATAAGGGAGTCGTATTCCCTTTGCATAGCCTCCTGCCAATCCATACTGTCAGGAGAGGACATAGCCTGCTGGTAAGTTTGCGGTTCAGCTTCTTGATGAGCGTACATAGAGAAATCAAGGTCGTAGTCATCATACCTTCTCGGAACTTTCCCACGAGTAGTACGTACGGGTCGCGGAGTGACGGTCACGGACAAAGTAGGTGCCTGACTAGCCACCGCTTCTTCCCCTGAATCTGACTGCTCGAGGAGCTGGTTGTCAGCGCTGCTGTCGCTGTCGCCGCGAGGAGTGCGCGCTGCGGAGCTCACGCAGCTCGAGTCCCCCTCGTCGCCAGTGCAGTACTCGACATCTATACCAGGAGCTGAAATTACAGACAAATCTCCTTGAGAATCTAAATTCTGCTTATCTGGACCTTCAGATGAGCCTTCAGATGAGCCATCATTATTATTGATATTCAAAATTTCATTATTAATTAATTGACTATTACCATTGCATTGAAATTGAATATCATTATCATTACTGTGATTGTCAAAATTGTTAAAATAATTATTATTCAATAAACTAATATTTTTCTTAATAACATTATCACAGTCTTTGTAAAACTTATTTTCTAAAAATATCACATCTCTCGACATAGTTATCTTCCTCGGATCTGAGGGGTCTGCCAGCCTGTACCCCTTAGTACACTCGCTATAGCCAACAAAGATGTGCATCTTTGACTTGGCTTCCAACTTAGTCCTCTTTTGGGGAGGAACGCGAGAGTAGGCAATGCATCCGAACACCCGGAGGTGACCAAGATCTATCCTAGAGCCGGTCCACACCTCTTCAGGAATACGTCCTGCCAGAGCAGACGTAGGGGATCTGTTCTTCAAATATACTGCAGTCATCACTGCCTCTCCCCAATACTGCTGACAAAGACCTGAGTTCTGTAGCATACACCTTGCCTTTTCCATGAGAGTACGATTTAATCTTTCAGACACTCCATTCTGTTGAGGACAGTAGGGTACGGTAACCTGGTGAACTATACCTTCACACTTAAGGTACGTAGAGAACCTTTCATTGCAGTACTCTTTCCCTCCATCAGACCGAAGACACTTGATTGGCAAACCAGTTTGCTTTTCGACAAGAGTTTTAAATGTAAGAAAATGAGACATTACCTCTGATTTATTCTTCATTAAATAGGCGTAGGTCTTCCTAGTGAAGTTGTCCGTAAATGTAACAAGATAACGAGCTCCACCCCAACTGCAAACAGACATAGGCCCACAAACGTCCGAATGTATGAGCTCTAGCGGCTGTGAAGTACACTTCGCCTCACGAACAGGGAATGGCCTGGCTGCCTGCTTCCCCTCGAGACATGGCACACACACCTCAAGTTCCCCCTGGAACGTAATACTATTATTATCTCGCAGAGCACACATACCTCCGTATCCCAAATGTCCCAGTCTGCTGTGCCACACACTTGCAGCAGGCACTGCAGTCTCCTTTGCGCTCGATGCCATCTGCAATTCATTCTGCAGAAGTGCCGAATGCACCATCTTATTCTGAACCTGTGGACAAGTCTCGTTACTACCGGAAATAACCCCATTTAGCCTATAGACCCCATTTACTTTCTTGCCGTTTGCAATACACTTGCCCTTTGAATTAAGAATATTACACTCTGTTTTATCAAAAACTACTTGGTGACCCTTCTCTGTTATTTTTGCAACTGATAATAAATTTGTGGATAAGCCTGGCACATACATTATATCAGAAATATTACATTTAACATTTTTATTTAACAATAAAGTGATATTACCTCTACCAATACAGTCAATCTTGTTATTGTTTGCAACACACACTTGTCCTACACTTTGTCTAAAGTCTTTTAAATGTTTCTTGTCGTTCATCATATGTGATGAGCATCCAGAATCAACTATCCAGTCAGATGTCGTGCAGAAAACTGTCTCCATCACTGCCAAGGTTTGTGATTCTCCTTTTTTCTTTTCTTGATTTTGCTGATCACGTCTTCTTTTAAAACATTTAGACTTGATGTGTCCAGGACGATTGCAATAGTGGCAGACTTTCTTAGTAGCAAATGCCATATTGCTGTCTCCGGTAACTCCACTTGTTGTTATTTTCCGATGTTCTTCTTGTAGCAGTCGAGATCGAACCATCTCGCTTGTCAATGTAGTGCCAATGCCGATCGTCTCCATGTTAGAAACTAACGCATCATATTCAGTAGGTAAGCCGCTCAAAAGAATCTCCGCCACTTCATCATCCTCAATGGTACGCCCGATGTCTGCCAATTTTTGGACGAGTAGCATTACATTTTCAATGTATTCATTCATATTTGCAAATGAGTTAAAATCTATGCGATGAAGCTGCCGTAGGAAAAGCACACGCCGGTACAGGCCTTTGTCATCTAACACTTTTTCTAACTTTTGCCATGCTTCTTTCGCCGTTGTGGCATTCCGGACATATTGAATTAAAGATGAACTTACTGCTAGGCATATTCTTGCTAAAGCTCGTTGGTCGCGGGCAGCGTCGGCATCTGTGCCTTCAATGACGCCCCACAGTCCTTCAAGTATAAGTAGCATACGCATCGTAAATTTCCACGACGTGTAGTTCGATACACCGGTCAGTTTTTCAACGTGGTGGGTTCCATACATGACAGGCTGTCCACCGGGAGCAGGTCCAGCCGTCGCCATCGTATTCTCTTGATTCGGCATCGCGTGGTTTCACTCATCAGACATAAATACCACGCAGCAGGTTTTTTACATCTCTTGGCCCATAACCTATAATCATGGGATTATCAAGGCGGTTTCAGAGTTCAGTGGATAATATGAAAAACACTCAGCTGCAGTTGGTATTTGGCTTTATATTTCGTCCACAAAATATCAGCAAAATACAGGATTAATTTATAATAAAAAGATTATAGTAATTCACACAGAGTCATGTCGAGAGACGGAAGGAATAGGACAGATGACATTGACAAGACAAAATGACAGTGACATAAGTTGCGTTCCAATAACTAACATGCTAAAACATACAAACCGACAGCAACAATTTTTATTTGACAAAACATAGATATCTTGTAGACAGGTACTATCTGACAAACTATTGTAAAAGACAAGTAGCTGTGTCGCTATCTTATTATTTTTCTATTACAGCCAAGAACTTGGCTAATCAAGTTGCCTCTGTTGATCAATGCAATATTAGCCTAAATTACTCTACCAATAGTTTGTCAACAATGAATGAATCAGTGAATCATTTAAATTAGCAATTTCGACAACAGAGGCAACCTCTTGCAATATAAGGAAGCCAGATAGTAAATCAGGCGAATGTTTTGAGAATTTTAATAGTATCAACCTGGTTCATCAAAATATTCAAGGATTTTTGAACAAAGAATTAGAAGTAGAACTTTTCATGAATTGTAATTGCATAGATATTCTTTGTATAACGGAACATTGGCTCAAATGTCACCAATTAATTTTCAATTTTAGTAATCACCAGGTTGGTAGTTCATTCAGCAGGGTAAATGCTATACATGGCGGCGCATTAATCCTAGTAAATAATCAGCTTAAGTTTAAAGACCGCAAGGATATTGTAAGCCTATCTGTTGAGCGAACAGTTGAAATAGCCTGTATAGAGTTGGAGCAGTTTATCATATTAAGTGTGTATAGACCTCCTTCAGGATTGTATGATTGTTTTGAAAAGGTAATGGATGAAGTGTTGCATAAAATCTGTAATTCTAAGAAGTCTATAATTATTAGCGGTGATTTTAATATTAATTTGTTAGAAAGTTCTGGGTTAAGTACTAAAATTTTAAGCCTGTTTCATTCATACAATCTTGAAAACAAATTTCTGGAGCCCACTAGAATAACACCAACTAGTGCCACTTGCCTAGATAATATTTACACAGATGTTATACCTACCCACAAAGAAATTATTAACTTATTAGATTCTGATCATTGTGGGCAATTGATCACAATTCCTAATGTAAGCAAGAAAGTCACTAAAAAGGATATCATTGTTAATCCAAAAACTAAAACTCGCCTGGAAACCTTTAAAACTAAACTTTTGTCTAAATTACCACTACTGTCAACTAATGATGATCCCAATCAACATTATAACGATTTTTTCAGTATGTATTGCACACAATTTAATACCACATTTATTCCTAATACAATCTCGGTTAATAGTAACGCTTCCTTCAACGACTGGGCCACTATTGGTATTCATAAGAGTCGAAAACGACTTTATGAGCTGTATGCAGAGCGGACCTATATAAACACTGGAGAATTTAAGTTGTATGTTAAAAATTATTCTAAAATATTTAAAAAAGTTTGTTTTATAGCAAAGTCACGTTACTTGAGTTCAAAAATTAAAAATAGTAGTAATGTAATTAGAATGACATGGAATATTATTAATAGCGAAACGGGAAAGTCTTGCAACCGAAACAGTGACTACAGCCTTGCTATTGGCGATAAAATTTTAAATTCAGACACTCAAGTTGCCACAGCCTTTGAAAATTTCTTTGCGGATATTCCCGTATCGACTACTAAATCGCTAAACTCGTCACCTGCTGCTGCCGAGTCTTTACTAAGGGAAAACGTTGCAGTCTGTGATTCCGAATTTAATTTTGAATATGTCACCTGTAAAGATATAATTAAAACTTTTCACACCTTAAATGTTAAAAAGACCGCCGATCTATGGGGTCATTCTGTGGAAGTTGCTAAATCCATTATAAACATTGTAGCTCCTTCATTAGCTGTAATATTTAACGATTGTATTGACCGTGGTGAGTTTCCTGATCTAATGAAATATAGTAAAATAATACCATTGTTTAAATCGGGTAGTACATCAGACCCCACTAATTATAGACCCATTTCAGTACTACCCACCTTTAGTAAAATTTTTGAAAAATTAATTTTGGCACAAATGCAAAGTTTTTTCAATAAATATAAGTTATTACATAAAAAACAGTTTGGTTTTACAAGGGGTCGTTCAACTACTGATGCCGGTGTTGAACTTTTAGGACACATTTATAATGCCTGGGAGGACAAATGCGATGCTTTGGGCATTTTTTGCGATTTATCTAAAGCTTTCGATTGTGTTCTTCATGAAACATTAATCAGGAAACTACACCACTACGGAATCCGTAATGCCTCCCTGGATCTTCTTATTTCATATTTGAGTGACAGGATTCAGAGAGTTGATGTTAAAGGGAAAAGATCTCCCGGATCCGTAGTAAGAATGGGGGTACCCCAGGGCTCAATTCTTGGTCCATTTTTGTTTCTTATTTATATAAATGACTTGCCTTACCTCATAAAGGATAATCATGACATAGTATTGTTTGCAGACGACACTTCTCTTTTATTTAAACTCAAACGTCAGCAGTTAGTTACGGATGATGTTAATAGCGCCCTGGCGAAAGTCGTTAATTGGTTTAATGTTAATAATCTACTCCTAAATGAGAAAAAAACTAAGTGTATTAAGTTTACGATACCCCATGTAAGACAAGTTGAAACTACTGTACTAATTAAGGATGAAGAGTTAAAACCGGAAGATAGCACAGTCTTCTTAGGCATAACTTTGGATGCCAAGCTTCAGTGGGGCCCGCATATAGACAAACTGTCGAAGAAACTTAGCTCTGCAGCATTCGCCGTTAGAAGAATTCGTGATTTAACTGACTTAGAGACAGCCCGTTTAGTTTACTTTAGTTATTTCCATAGCGTGATGTCGTACGGTATTCTCTTGTGGGGCAATGCCGCCGATATTCAGACAATATTTGTTTTGCAAAAAAGGGCAATTCGTTCAATTTATAAATTAAGTCCCAGATACTCCCTCAGAGAAAAATTTAAAGAGACTAATATTCTTACTGTGCCCTCTCAGTTTATTTATGAAAACCTTTTGTACGCCCACAAAAATATTAATTTATTTAAAAAATACAGTGATATCCACAACATAAACACGAGGAACAAACACAAATTTGTTGTTCCTGCAACGAGGCTCAAAAAAATAGGAGGTACGTTCAGGTGCCAATGTATACGCTTTTACAATAAACTTCCGAGCCAAATTCAAGCACTAAGCCTAAATAAATTCAAATCGTTTATAAAACGGAAGCTGTGCCTGAAAGCCTACTATCATGTTAATCACTATCTTGAAGATAAAAAAGCTTGGGATTAAGCTGCTCCAATGAAATTTGCTCTGTGAATGTCGAAATTTCGGACTTCGCTTGTTTATTATTGATTCCTTTCTTTTATACACTCGGACATTGAATTTTTTTTGACATGTATTTTATTATTTTACTTTTATTTTTTTTATTGTTTTATGTGACATTTACTGATTTGACATGAATACTTATTTTTTTAAGTATTTTACTTTTTTATTTTATTATCATTGCGACATTTAATGATTTTTGTGTTTTTTTACTTAAGTACATTCATTTGAAAAGAATTTGTTATTAATTTTATTTGATTATTGTGAATGTGGGGACCATGTGGGTCACATTTTTATTTTGTTTGTTTTTTTCCCACAACTGTCTGGCAGTTTGAGTACTATAAGCGACCTTCCCAAATGTCCTTTCTTTGGTATTGTTCGTCGTTTCGTTGAGCTCCTTGAGTTATAAGTCGAGCTACACGTTAACTGACAAATGCTTGCACTGACTGGACAGGTCCACTCAAATCTGTATGGTTCTTTCTTCAAAAGACCATCTCAGACACTAATCTGCATAGTCCTCATGTGAATTGAGCAAGATTGTCTGGACTTTAAAAGAGACTATGACCTCTGAGTTTGTTTCGGCTGTTTCTTCTCAGAGTAGTCAGGTACGAAACACCGGCCCCATCTAGTTTTAAAAAATGACGTGTAAAAGTGTTTGTAAAAACCTACTTGCAAAATAAACATCATTTATCATTTATCATTAACAAAATGTTCTCGAGCTAGCCAACGCAGTGGATGCTAGAGAAAGAAGATGGGCGGAATGCAGAAGACGTCGTCGTGCCCTTCGCTTGACGCGAATGATGGACGTTTTGAGCCTAAAGGGATTATTTGAACCCTTTTAATATATTCCCGAGGCGGAATTTGTAAAGTCGTTTCGCCTTGGAAAGAACTCATAAGGAGGTTAATAAATTGAAGAACTCATTCCCCATTGCAGCGTATTAGAAGCATGTTTCAGGTAAAGACTCATTATTATAAGCAATTTATTGTTTTAGATACTCAATAACAATGATTAGATGCAATAGTTTATGTCAAGAACAGTATTAATTAAATAAAAGTTAAGTTACCTGCGGTTGTACTTATAAAAGTAAATTGATTTTTTCAGGTTGCAGTTCATGCTTTACATTATAGTCGAACAACTGCAGGCAAGGTTGTGAATGCATGTTACATATTGCACAACATTCCATACATGGCAAGAGCACCGTTGCCACCTGATGAAGTTTATCTAGAAGTACTTGGCTTGCAATAGGTGATTTACATTCCACATTTCACTTAGAATGAAGATGGAATTTAAAATAATACTGCTATGTTAAAAATCAACATTTAAAATAATCTTTATTTCTCATAAACTAAATATTTATTTAACATTTTAAACTTGAATTTCAAGTCAATTGAAAAACCTGAAATGTAAATATAAGTACTACATAAAACAAAAGACAAGTTACAATATCTAATGTAATAATAATAACCAATCAAAAACAGTCTTCATACAAATCAAAAAGATCTTCAATATTTTAATTTTAATCATCATTTGAATAACAAATCACAAATATTACCTTTTAATAAAAATAATAACAGTCATTCATGTCATTAATCACTAATCTGTCTTTTAATTTAGGAGGAAAATAATAATGCAGCACCTAATTATCAAAACCATCAAAGGGTGAATCGGGATCTTCTTGAAGGTCGGGCACTGCAGCAGGCTCTTCTTGACAGACTGTGGAGAAATGCATAAATTAAATTAGCAGGTATGTACTGTAAACCTACCTTAATGTTCTAATGAAGTACGAAAATGCTCTAAGTAATAATAAAATGATTTAACTCTTTGTTACAGATCCACAGTGACCACAGTATTGACAAAATATGATTTAACGTTTCAAGCCCGGGAACAGAACATTGTTATTCCTGTAATTACGGGTATACTTATAGGTTAAAATAAATTAATACTCTTTTTATAAACACTGTTTCATTTAATCATTTTGTCATGACATTATAATTCTGCAGAGTTTGTGTGAAAACAAAATTAAGTTTAATACAAAAGTTGCAACTTCTTTTATAGCATGTTGTGTAACCTAACGCTTAGTATCAGAGTTACAATCAAGATGTCAGATTCTGGCCAATGTACTACTACTGATTGAGCCTAAACCTAACACAAGCTTATAAGCTTAGATGGAGGGGTCATATTAATTATTATAATTTTTATTGTTTTGTTTTCAATGCTCCATAATACTTATTGTGGGTATGTTGGTAGCACACACAATGAGTAGAAGTTCCGATTTTGGGTGAAACCATTACCTAAAGGTGAATGACTTACCTATAAATCAACAGTAATTAGTAATTACCTTTTTTGGCACACAGTGGCCTCTATGGTTCACCATTTTTTCTGTGGTGGAGCTGTCCATCAATGCAGCAGCTGAGTTGTTGATGGCCTGCCCGAGCATGTTTTAAAGTCGCTTCGTTCCTGGCTTCAATAGCATCCAGCCTTGATTGAGCAACATCGAGAGGGTACATGGTCTGTTTCTATAAAAAAATATATATTTTGTAACATCGGGCGACATACTTTGCCCATAAAGTGGGGCGTTAATGGTCAAAACAAATAATTGCAAGATCTTTACCTTCGATAAACTTCGCCCTTCATTGGTGGTTTTAATACAATTATTCAAGTGGAGCCGAAATTTGCTCAATTATCACCATTTTGTATAAAATCAATAAATATAGGCTTCTCGGTCAGTGGGTCGTCTTAGGGGCAAAAATATACAAACAAAAATCTAACTAGACAATCAAATGAAAATAAATACAATAACATAACACCGGCCGCTAGATACAAAAACAAATAAACGTCAGTTAACAGTAATGCCACATTTGACTTTGACATATAAACAGATAAAATATTAAATTTACATTAATCCGCGTTGAAAATTTTAATGTTTTTTCCTATTTACGAACTTTTTATTAATTCAGATGGCTTAAAACACTAATAAATAATATGTAAATAAATAAATAAATGAAATCTGGCATGAATAAATGTTCAAATGTAATAGTAGTTTTTCGAAAATCATTTCTACTAACGGGTCTTATATTAATGGCAATACAACAAAGTCATTACAACACGAGACCATTGTCCGGACAATGATCGATCACTATGAATTTAGCAGACTACGAACTTTTACCAAAATGACAATAGGATCGTGTTGGACTGACGAAGAGCGTTATATAAAGAGCATTATTCTAAGCAATTGTTCTAAATACTCATGATGAGTGATTATTAGAATAAAAAATAGAAAATAGAATTAATTTCTTACAAATTTAGATGCTCTATTTCTTGTTTATGTCAAGAACAGTAATTAAATATAAGTTAATCTACGTTTACCTAAATAAATAAATATTGCTCGACATTACACACGGCGCCATCTAGTGCCACACTAAGCAACGAGGCTTGTATCGTGGACACCAGATAGTTAATATACTACATAGATACTTTTTGTTTGTAAATACATACTTAATATACATATAAACATCCATGACTCGGAAACAAATGTCCATGCTCATCACACAAACATTTGCTCCGACCGGGATTCGAACCCGGAACTATCAGACTGTCACAGCTTCTATCCAAACACTATGGATTCCATGCCACAATCTTGGTGCGTCATACAGTTTATAGGTTATGTTTGGGATGCTTTGAAAATTATCTAGGCACGATGTTGCCTCGGTGTAATATAGTCTGCGGCATACCGCAATTGCCGCTCACTACCAAAAGATGACGCACGCCACAATATGTAGCTCGCTGCAATGCCGCACAGTGATGCCCCCGGCGTAAAGCTACCTTTAGAATATCATTGGGGGCAACACTGTGCGGCATTGCAGCATGCTACATGTTGTGGCGTGCGTCGTATTATGGTGTGCTACAAATAACGATACAATGCAGCAATTGCGGTATGCGGCAGCGTATTTTACGCCGAGGCAACATCGTGCCTTTTTCAAAGTATCATGCTGTATATTTTATTGGAGTGTTTTGGTCTACCAACTTGATTGATTGAGGGGACAAGACACCGTAGATTATGGCTGATGAAGTAACTTTAGCAGCATGACGCAAGGTGTTGCCAAGCCACACGATTCTTGCCACAATGTGCAACATTTTAAAATATTGTAGCATGCGGCCATGTGGCATGCTGCAATATCGCATAGCGTTGCCCCGGCGTAAAGCAGCCTTTAGAGTTCAACAACTGCAGGCAAGATTGTAAATGCATGTTACCTATGGGTTAAAATCATCATCTGCCTGCCTAGCCTTTTCCCAACTATGTTGGGGTCGGCTTCCAGTCTAACCGGATTCAGCTGAATACCAGTATTTTACAAGGAGCGACTACTTAACTGACCTCCACAACCCAGTTAGTACTGGGAAATACGATACCCCTTGGTAAGACTGGTTGTCAGACTCTAAGGGCCACTGACTACCTACCTGTAACGACTGTCAAAGATCTACAAATGACAGCTGGGACCAACAGCTTAACGTGCTTTCCAAGGCACGGAGGAAACTCGGTGTGTAAGGGTGGTGTTGATGCAGACGTTGTGATGCGGCAATGGAATGGCGTGTCAGGCGTGATCAACCAAAATAAACACTGCGTTATTATATCCAGCCTTTTATTTAACAAAATACAAGTCGATATAACATGTCCGTTGTAATCCATATACGATGAATTCAGCTAATAGGTGAATATTGGGAACGACACAAAAAAGTTATGCGCTGAGAGCAGGAAGCAGGAAGAGAGGTTTTTTTTTATTAAAATCAATAATTGACAGGTGACAGACGTGACAGTTACAAATGTCACATAAATCAATATGACTGCATTTCAGCTGCGTTCATGCAGAGCTTACATAAGTCCTAATACTCCTCCTTAAGCGCTACATGAGAGCAAAAAATAACTGCTGTGACTCTACACAATATAAAGACTACATTTAGTTAACTCTACATTCAAGAGTTACATACTCCACCTACTATAGAGTGACTCTACATATTTATACATACCATAATTCATCACAATATAATAATATTAATCATTAATAAAATAAGTACACAACAAAACATTTAACCATTTGCTCCACAAACTCTCACATTTAAACAATTTATAAAGTTACAATGTTTCTGCGCACATAGTGGCTTTGTCAATACATCTGCTAGCATGTCATTAGTAGGTAAGTATCTTACAGATATGTTTCCTTTTTGTACTAAGTCCTTTATGAAATGGTAACGCAAATCAATGTGCTTCGTTTTCTTATGCGAATATTCTTTTACAAGTAATAATCTTTGAGCACTTTGATTATCGTTGTATACAATTACTTACATCAAAAGTTTTGTTAATAATTTCGGACAAGAAATTCTTCACAAAACAAATGTCCTTGCAAACGTCGCTTATTGCTAAGTACTCTGCCTCTGTACTTGATAAAGCTATACTACGCTGTTTTCGAGCTTCCCAATTGATCAAACAGTTACCTAATTTTATAACAAATCCAGTGTAGGACTTTCTGTCTGATGAGTCATTAGCCCAGTCAGCATCTGCATAAGCACTGATATTAAAATTAGTACCTTTTGTAAAATGAAGACCATAGTTGATCGTCCCTGCTAAATAACGAAGTACTCGCTTTGCTGCGCGCCAATGACTCACGTCGAAACATACACTGTATTGACTAAGTTGACTACAAGCATATGAAATGTCCGGGCGTGAGCACACACTCAAATACATTAAACATCCCAACAGTTGTCTGTATTTGTATATCTCATCATCAAGACATTTCCCATCAGACTTTTCTAACTTACAATTTACAGGTAACGGTGTAAGTACTGGCTTGCAGTCACTCATATTAAATTTTGCTAGCAAACATCTTATATAATTAGACTGATCTAGCACAATCATATTATTATATCTAGTGACATTCATGCCTAAACAATTTTTTAATTGGCCTAGATGGCGTATTTCAAAGTTTTCATTCAATAATGATAAAACATTCTTAATACATCCATTATGAAATATATAACAGTCATCGACATAAAGAGCAATTATTATATAATCTTTATCATTCTTCTTTATATATACACACGGTTCGCATTTACTTTGAGTATATCCATTATTAATTAAAACATTATTTATTTTTAAGTTCCACATACGGCTAGCCTGTTTGAGACCATATATACTTTTATTCAGCTTACAAACTTTACTTTTATCTGAACAAAAACCTTCTGGCTGCTCCATATATATAATCTCATCCAGATCACTATTTAGGAAAGCTGTGGTAACATCAATGTGGTCCATCTGCAAATTCATTTCTGTTGCAATGGAAAATAAAATTCTCAATGTGGAATGTCTGACAACAGGTGAAAAAGTGTCATTGTAGTCTATACCTTCTTGTTGACTAAACCCACGGGCAACCAATCTAGCTTTATACTTATCTAGTTTACCTGTGGCATCGTGTTTCCTTTTGTAGACCCACTTACACTTTACAATGTTTTCACCTTCTGGTCGATTGACTAATGTCCAAACATTGTTCTTAATTAATGAATCATACTCACATTTCATGGCGTGAAGCCACTGCTCACAGTCAGTAGACTTCATAGCTTGCACGTATGTATTAGGCTCATTTTCTAAACTCTGCTCAATCAGCATAGCCGATAAGTCATAATCATTATATTTAAGCGGAATTTTACCTCTATTAGTACGTACAGGACGTGAGCCAGAAGCAACACTTTGCACATGGTCAACCTCTCCTCCTCGAAGTGTGGCGTCAGGCAGAGAAGACACAGCGTCCTTACAGACATCATCCTCATCACCTTCATCACCAGTACAGTAGTCCAACAAGGGAGACCACACCGGAGGTGTTAGGTCACTCTCAGATCCTGAAATAGGTGATTCCGTAGTAGACTTATGACAAATTTTATCACAGACATTATTAATAATTTTATCATTCATTTCATTTGCATTATTATTATCAATGTCAACATTTAAAATTTCATTATCAATATTTGTATAATTTTTATTATTTATAATGCATTCGTATGAGATAAAATCATTATTCTTGCTTTGTGTTTTAAAGTGAAGTCCTCCAATAAATTCATCTTCTAAAAATGTAACATTTCGCGAATGCACAACCTTTTTAGGATTACATGGATCAAGGAGACGGTAGCCCTTATAAGTCTCGCCATAGCCAACAAAGATATATGGTTTAGCTTTAGCGTCAAGTTTACGACGTTTTACATCAGGAATGTGAGAAAATGCTACACAGCCAAATACACGCAAATGACTGAGATCGACTGGCTGTCCAGTCCACTTATTCTCCGGGATGTCACCTGACAACGCGCTGGTAGGAGACCTATTCTTCAGATATATAGCAGTCATTGCTGCTTCTCCCCAGAAACGTTCCGACAGACCCGCGTCATGTAGCATGGCCCTAGCTTTCTCAAAAATTGTCCTATTGACGCGCTCAGCAACTCCATTCTGTTGTGGACAGTAAGGCACCGATGTTTGATGTATTATCCCTTCCCTTTTAAGAAAATCAGTCAACGTTTTGTTACAGTATTCAGTACCGTTATCGGTTCTTAAAATTTTAAGCTGCAAACCTGTTTGTTTTTCAACCATATTTTTAAAGTTAACAATATGTGAACTCACCTCGGATTTTGTTTTCATTAAATAACCGAAGGTTTTTCTAGTGCAATCATCCGTCAGAGTCAAAAGATAACGGGCACCGCCCCAACTGCTGACTTGAATGGGTCCACAGACATCGGAATGCACAAGCTGGAGTGGCACGGTAGATTGGCTTCCCACAAGCTTCGGATAAGGCTTTGTATGCATCTTTCCAGTTAAGCAGGGAACACACTTGTTTGGCGAGTCGTCATCCTGAAAAACGACACCACAACATAAACCACCACCACGTAGGCTATTCATACCTTTCTGGCCGATATGGCCTAAACGCTTATGCCAGACTGACGCAGACACCAATGCAGTATCGACACTCTCTGGCTGCTGCCTAGGATGCACCAGCATGGAATGCCCCAACACATTCGGCTTGCACTGTTGTATCTTATACAAACCATTCACATTTGTAGCAGCTAAAATTTGGTTGCCAGTTAAAGAATTTATCTCATTAAAAACATGACACCCATTTTTATCAAAAACTACTGTAAAACCATTGTCACACATTTTACTTACAGACAATAAGTTCGTTGACAGATTGGGAACAACTAAAACATTTTCTAAAGTGATATTATTTTTGTCAGTAGACAAAACTAAATTGCCAATGCCAGACATTTCTAATTGACCACCATTTGCTATAGAAATTGAGTTATTATTACAACTTTTAAAATTTCTTACTAACCTAGCATCATTGATCATGTGAGCTGAGGCCCCGCTGTCGATGATGACATCATTATGGTGAGCAATGTAAGCCGATGCATAAAGGGTATGCTGTTCTTCTTTCTTCTTCTCATCCCTCTTTTTCTTAAAGCATCGCTTCGCTGTATGTCCTGGTTTTCGGCAGTAATCACACTTGAAAAGTTTGTTCTTCTTTACATGAAAAGCTGAAGCATCATTATCACATTTACCGTTTCTTCTGTGTTCCTCTTGAAGCAATCTCGTTCTCACTAGTTC
Organism: Xestia xanthographa; assembly: GCA_905147715.2. Taxonomy (NCBI): domain Eukaryota; kingdom Metazoa; phylum Arthropoda; class Insecta; order Lepidoptera; family Noctuidae; genus Xestia; species Xestia xanthographa. The sequence goes on along the minus strand of LR990661.1, from coordinate 2,629,052 downwards.
AGAAGTCAGCGAGCTAGTTAAATTGGCAGTTTCAAGACCGGAGACTAGTGTGTCAAATTCCTGCGGTAAACCGCTAAGTAGAATTTCAGCCACCTCACCGTCGTCTATAACTTTTCCTATGTCAGAGAGTTGCTGAACTAATCCAGTGACATTTTCTATGTATTCAGTCATGCTGCTAAACTTACTGTAGTCAACACGATGTAACTGTCTAAGTAGCAGAACACGGCGATATAGACCTTTGTCCTCGAATGTATGAGCTAGCTTCTCCCATGCTTCTTTAGCTTTTGATGCTGATCGAACTATTTGGTACAAGTTGGGTTGTAGTGCCAGGCAAATACGCGCCAAGGCGCGGCTATCACGCACGGCGTCAGTATCGGTGCCGATCACGCAATCCCACAAACCTTCTAAAGTGAGTAACATCTTCAATGAAAACTTCCAGTTTGGATAAGATGAGATACCACACAGCTTCTCCACTTGATTATTGATGTGTATCGCTGGTTGCGTTGCCATCTTTCTTCTTTGACAATAAATCTGGTCGACAGTGAATTTTGGTGAAACTTAAAACGTTGCACGCCTTTCTTCTCTTGGTACAGAAACTTTAAAAGCCTTTCCTTATTTTCACTGGGCTCATAACCTGTTGATGCAGACGTTGTGATGCGGCAATGGAATGGCGTGTCAGGCGTGATCAACCAAAATAAACACTGCGTTATTATATCCAGCCTTTTATTTAACAAAATACAAGTCGATATAACATGTCCGTTGTAATCCATATACGATGAATTCAGCTAATAGGTGAATATTGGGAACGACACAAAAAAGTTATGCGCTGAGAGCAGGAAGCAGGAAGAGAGGTTTTTTTTTATTAAAATCAATAATTGACAGGTGACAGACGTGACAGTTACAAATGTCACATAAATCAATATGACTGCATTTCAGCTGCGTTCATGCAGAGCTTACATAAGTCCTAATAGGTGGTCACCCATCCACAGACCAACTTAGGCAAGCACGGCTTAACCTAAAGATTGACCCGAGCGGCTGTTATTACTTAGCCACGAGCTCCTCCACTTAGGGGTTAAAATATACAAACTAAAATCTAACTAGAACACTCAAATGAAAATAAATACAATAACAAAACACCGGCCGCTAGAAACAAAAACAGATACACGAGAGTAAACTATAATGTCACATTTGACTTTGACATTTATACAGATAAAATATTAAGTTTTACATTAATCCGCGTTGAACATTTTAATGTTTTTTCCTATTTACGAACTTCTTATTAATTCAGATGGCTTAAAACACTAATAAATAATATGTAAAAATATATAAAATGAAATCTGGCATGAATAAATGTTCAATTTTAATAGTAGTTTTTCGAAAATCATTTCTACCACCGGGTTTTAAAAATGGCAATACAACAATATCATTCCAACACAATTCTATTACGAGACCATTGACCGACCAGTGATCTATCATTGTTATGAACTTAGCAGACTATGAACTTTTACCAAAATGACAATGGCGTCGTGTAGGAATGACGAATTTTATAAAAATAGCAGACTTGGGGCCCTGATTTCTAAGCAGATCCAAGCCTATTACAGTATACCTCTAATGGAAAATTTTGGCGAAAGATAAATAATACCACACTTTGAAATAACTTGTTCTGTTTAATTATTAAAATTACAAACATAGTGACTTTGGTCTAACATAAATGCAACTGACAAACAACATATTTATAATTATGACTTTTACAGAAAACATTTTCTTATTTAATATAAAAAAAACCTTATTGTATAAGAAAAAATAGGAGATAAATACCTATACTTAGCTAATAAAATATAATTACAACAAACAAACACTTAAAATCTAAAATCAGTATCTGTGGAAATCTTACCTAAACTACAATTTACTTCATAAAATTTTAACAAAAATGTTAACAAATTGTTATCTTACTTATATATGTATATGTCATACCTACATAAACTTGCGCCTTTTTCCCATGGGGATAGGCAGAACACAGAACATCACCTGCTATGATAGCCTCCTTATGCTTACGTAGACAGATTCGCAACTGGACAGATTCTCAGCTGGACAGATTAGCAATGGACAGAACTTGTACAGTCGATGACATAATTTACATACTACTTTTGCCTCGCCCACTTCATACATGTGGTCATACACGTACGCCGGTTGCGATGACCTTTCTGAAGAACCACACCGATTACCGATTAGGTCAGTGTATACCCTTCAAGAGGGTCCCCCTCCCCCGGCGTTGGCACTCACATCTGCCTTGTAAATACCTTTTGTTAGTCCCATTCCCTCATCCTATCCACATAACCGATTCATCTAAGCATACACACTTTTCCATGTTTACCACTACATGTTCTTTTAAACCGCGACGTTCTCATTCACCTTCATTCCTCAAATCTCATGCCTCGTTTGCCATACCCAACATTCAATATACGTCGTCCGCGGCCGCGGGGTAGAATGCGGGGTGGAAGCGGGGCCGAAGGCGGTATCTTATTCTTCTTCTTTATCGTGTGGTTCGTGCCTAATCTGGTGGCACCACTCTTGTCTTCTAGACCGTCAGTCGAGCCTTTTTTATTTTTTTCTTGTACAACCTTTTTCAAGTTGACTTTACGTTCCTCTTTAAACAGGAACTCCTTGATTTCATCATTACTTTCGAAGATCACCCTTTTCTCTCCCATAATGCGATCTAAACGACTCACAAACTTGTCACTCACCTCAACAAAGTCTTTAACACTCACTCCCTTAATAACGCTCTCATAACCCACAAACACCCTTTCGATTGCGCTATGAACATTATCTGGGAAAATAGTTACAAAATCGTCCTTGAATTTCTTCTTCTTCAAAACGTACTCTTTGAATTCGTCCAACGTAGGGAACTTTTCGTTCTTCTTAACATAGCGCAAATACAAATTGTATGGAGACAAAATTTTACTAAATTCTAACTGGGTAATTGGGCCATTTTTCAGCACAAAAACCCCGTAAATGTTTTCGACGACAACTTGTTTCGCAATTTTGAACAATTCGCTATAGAAAGATACATTTTTGTCGATCATGAAAAAGGGGCGGTATGTTTTCTCGCAGATATGAACCACTGCGTCGCCACTATCATGCAGGAAGTGCACGTACTCCTCCAGATTTACTTCCTCCGTGACCACGTCGTCTCTGATCATTTCTTTGTGCTTCAACTTCAAATAATTCAGCTTTTTCACATTTGTCTGATATTCAATTTCAGCAATTAGAAAACCGTTTACCTTTTTGAAAATGTTCTCCAACAAATAAAAAACTTTTTCCTTTCGCGTTGGAATTCTCTTCAGGATCATCACATGCCTCATTATATCATTTCGCTTATTGATGGTTTCTAAGTCTAACTCGTAGTTCAAATTGATCAAGATTTCGATCATGGCGTGTGCGACGCCGCAGAACATTCTCAAACGTTCGTGTGCAAAAAATTCAGGATCATCTTTGAAGATTATCGTGGACAGTTCCACGCAGTACCACAGTGCACTCGGTAACGAAGCATTCACTTGAGGGTCTAATGGTAAAGATGACAATCCTATTTTACACTTTGTAGTACTGATACGCCTCAACGCGTACTTTTTGAACTGTGCAACTACGTTTTCGTCCATCCACTGTTTCTTTTCACACATTTTCCATAACACGAAGTAAAACAAGCCTATGTTATATTTCACTTTTTTGAAGTCGAAGTATGTGGCAGACAAAATGTAGTCGTTGTATGCATCGAAGTCATCAGTATCCACTAGCACCAGGCCGCCATGGAATGGTCGCCGGGTGCGAGGCTCTACTTTTGTTTCTTGCTGTATTAACTGTTTGTAGACAGTCAACGTATAGAAGTATCCCAATGACTCATTGACATCAGGATCCTCCAACAGAAACAAAGGACATTCCATCATAGAATTAAATTTTGAGAAAGACGCCTTGCTGTCCGAATTTTGGAAAATAAGTTTTTCCAGCAGATTTAGATGTGTGCATAAGATCACAGGGATCCCTTTCTCTTCAGCCAAAATGATGTCAGGAAACTCGATTTCTTGGTCAGCTGTAAAATTGATGTCCTCGATCGGCTCATCGGGAACTTCATTATTGAACGTGTTCTCGAACTTTAAAGCGTCAAAGCCGTAAGACTTTTTTTCACTAATAATGTAGTTAATCAAAGTAGTAATCGACCTCTCAATATCTACTTTCAAGTTGTAAGATCGATTACTTAAACTTTTGTACCAGTTTGTGTTCTTGAATTCACGTATAAATGTATCTTTATCTTTGGTGTCTGGGAAGTACTTTATGGATACTTTGTTCAATCGATACTTCAAATGCTTCAGCTTATCGATTTCAGCGAGAGATCTTGCGTCGTTTTTCGGTGCAGTGAGGAACTTGAATTTAATATAAGACTTCAGACTCTCTTTTTCGGTTGCAAAGTTATCGGGAGTTATACTATCGTATTCATACTCATTAGAAATATCAGTTTCATCGAACAATTCATTGTTGCGGTAAATTGTGCATTGGCTTTTGATAAATGACGCAGTGACCGATAAATCAATAGAGTTCAAGTCTTGATTTAGTGCATGGAAAACGACTTTTTCATAATTCATATTTTCATTAAGTACCAAACATTTGTCGAAGCTGTCACTGTCGATCAGGCCGTCGGTAATGATGTACAGCAATTTGATTTTTCCGTTGCCATCAATGTTTCCCTTTACCCACTCAATAATTCTTTCCGGCGACGTGTAGCCTCCGCCTTCCCGATCCTTGTACGCCTGACGAGTCGTCTGTTCATTGACCTTCAGGCACTGGTCGTCCCAATGTAAATAAACGATTTCTGATTCTTCACCTGGCAAAACACTTTGAATTTTGTTTACGTCACTTTTAAACTGTCCAAGTGTAGTTAGTCCATTTTTATGATAATACGCGTTTCCTGAGGTGGAACCAGAGTAATCTTTGGCGTAAATGTAGTAGTTTACCATTTTGAATTGTGATTAAACTTTCGCAAACTTATAGAGTGAACGACGGAAAACTCTACTCTCTGACGAGAGGAGTGAACCGCACGCTCGTCGGTCAAGTAATAAAGAATTGGTCGCTAACTCCGGCTTATAAACGTTGTGCACATGGAAATTCTGAACGCGATAAGCAACTTTATTATTAGCAATTTGGCCAGCGAGTTTGTTGCATCATATTTCACAATTTTGTTATTGTGCAATTCGATGTAAGTAATAATTATTGGTTCAATTCATTTCAATTTATTCACAAACAATTTACATTGTGTTTGAAATAATAACAATTAAAAATTAAAAAGAAACGCATTCCATTGCCCCCGTCTGGTTGTGGAGTAGGACCAGCATTTAACCAAGCATTTTTATCATCATTGTAATCAACGTAACTAGTAGTTTCCCAGGTATGATCCAGAAACAAAAAAGTGATCGAATGTTGGGGAGAACAAGTGCGTTTCGGCTTCGGTCAAAACAATGCAATTTTTTCCTTGAATAATTGCATGCCATGGGAATCTCCTAAAGACTGAACCATGAAGCATTTGAGATAAAAGAATAACATCGAAAGTTAGATACGGTCGGCAATGAAAATTGATTGACACTAAATTAACACGAAAATATATATAAGTAACACAGCTTTTGATTTCTGCGTGCTATGTAGAATGAGCATTGTTCCACATTTTGTATGTAACCATTTAAATTCAGATTATTATGTCTATTTGTGACACATAAAACTAAGTAGGTACAGTCGTGGTCTTTTCCGCCTGATCAGTTAATATTTTACGCTTAAATCATGCGGAGGCGCCGAGCCACGCCCCCTTAAAGTTTAGGCCTATTAGAAAAACGTCAATTTGGCGCGCAACGTATAATATAATAACTCTCGTTTGGCGTGCGACGTCAGTGCGCTCGGCCAAACGATATTGTCTTTCATTCATTATTTCTATACAAAGTCAAGGGGGCGGGACTAGAGAGCGTTTCTATGTTGCGAGTGCAAGCAAAAACTAGCTTAGTGGTATCAGGCGGGAGTGTCCACAATAGTACATGGTGTTATCTATAAAAAGAGTTTGACGTCACAGATATTTATGTAAATAATAAAACAATAGCCCCATACACTAGCACAAAAAACAGCAACGACACGTTTAATTCCTAATTAAGTTTTCCTCATTCCAGCTAGATTCTGAGTATTAAGCTAACAAGAATTTGTGTGGTGGGTATAAATAGGTATATCAACTAAAAAACCCGACTACGGAAAAATCACGCTCTAGGTATTAAATTCGGGGTTTACAAGGTAAATTCGACTCCTCGTTATTGTTTAAGTCGGTTAAGATGTGCCTATGTTACCTGGGCTATAATAAGAGGCGTCTCTAGCCCAAGGAGCGCCCGTGTGCAAACATTACCCTAGAGCCCCCTAGTAAGCGCGCAGTCAAAATGGAATGGCTACAAAGTACGGTGTCTTGGACACGAGTTGCCATGACTGATTCTTACGTTGCATAAATGCATATACTTTGCGTTGCGTTTGTAATAGGTAATGAATGATAGAAACCTGCATCGAAAGACATAAATATGTATTGCATACACCTGTATGTCCCCAGCCATACCCGATCGGGTCTTAAGTACCTACCTACAAGTAACTACAAACTGACAAATTTCCACAATTTTATTGATAATAAACTCTGTTGTTTGGAGATGAAGAAGAAAATGGTGCGAAGGTAAGCTCACTTCGAGCGAGGCCCACTGTACACGGGTAAAAACATTTTTGGGAAGGCGCCGTGAGGGGCTCCGTAGCTCACGGCGCTCGGCGCCCCCTTGGACCGCTGCGCCCGTGTGCAACGCACACCCTGCACACTAGGTAAAGACGGCCCTGCTATAATAAATTAATAACGAATCGATTGACATCTTATTTATCAAAATCGGATGAATAGTTTATGCGCTGCGGAGGAACCTACGTAAATAAAAAACACACATAAACTGTTAATCATAACACTTCCTTTTGGCGTCGCCGTAGTCGATAATCGTCATAAAACAGAATTTGATACTGCTGTTTGTTTTCGACTGCCTCGTTAGTGTAGTAGTTGGAAGCACGACTGTTGAGCACGAGGTCCTGGGTTCGATTCCGACGTCGGGCAAATTGTTATTGGGTTTTTCTATCAGGAATTACTCGGTAGCAGCCACGGACTTTAGATCTGTGCCTGATTGATGGCAATAGGCTTGCACCCTTTTACATGGGACTTTCACATAGCTGGTTAAATAGAATAGAATATTCATTTATTCGTTAATGGACAGCAGCAACACAATAGAGCAGCACATACATATACATATAACAACAAACAACTTAACAATTAATTAAACAGCTCAACTGCGCTGAGCATGCCCATAACGAAAGGGTAACCAACTCAGCATAATATGCTGGGTGTAAAACACTCGGCGCTGGTTTTCAGTAGGCCCCCCGCAGTGACACACGGATGAGGGTAGTAGGTAATGAATGTGGTTTTACCTACTTTTAGGTACACCTCTGCGAAACCCTTTTTTTTTTTTTTTTTTTTCGGATGGGAAATCATCAAATAACTCCTCCCGCTCTGGGCGGAGCAGGAGGGAGTGTCAGACTTTTACTGACTAAAACCCATCCATGTTCCTTCATCGCCCTTTGTGTTCCGGGGCCGCGGTATCTCTTTCGAACAGTCCCGCAACCCCGGCAGGCATCGGTCCTTACGGACCTGTGTGAGACTGGACAAACAGACTCACGATGTCCGCGATTACGCGGAGCCCTAATCAAAATAATATTTGTCCAATCGACAAAGGGAAAACACCTATTAGATACACTTACCATCACGTTGGTACTGGTGATGTGACGTAGTCCCTGGTCACGTCGTATCTGGGTGGGGTGTAAGTGTAAATGTGCTTGTGTTGTGTATGTAAAGTCATGTAGATTCGACGGTAACCAAAGGGCGCCCCACAGCGCGTACCGTCGACTCCCTGGTCAAACCTTCTGATCACACACGTGGCACTTTTCATCAATGTCCAACTGAATTTTATCCCGGTTTGCTAACCCAATCGGGGATGTACAATAGTCCAGCACTGAATTTAGGAAGTTACCGGCGTCCAAATGACAAAGGCCGGCTACATAACCAACAAATTACTCGCGGTCACGACCCAAAGTGGCGAGATCTCTCAATTTTCACTCAATTATCAACAAAATATCAAACACCGATCAAGATGGTATCGGATTAACATTAACTCAAAGTTTCAATCAATAATTACACGAAAACAGCGTGCATCAAAAAAACAAAGACAATGGAAGCAAGTTTCTTCCCAATCAAGATCGCACAGACAACCAACGTCATCGCACTGACAACTGAAACGTCATCTGTCAAACGTCAAAAAGGTGCGTTCAGAAACTTGGTGGATGAAACAGGACCCCTTCCTTTTTGCTGACTCTCTTTGAGTCGCGCGTGGAACACGAACGCGCCGTCGACACGGCCTGTCGTCATGAGACGGACGGACGGCGAGCTAGCCCATAGCCCACCGTCCACAGGCCCGCGCCTACGGTGGCCGGGGGCCACGTGGTTGTGGCCCCCGACGCCCGGGGCGTCTCCCGCGGCGGCCGAGACGTTGAGAGGTTCGCTCCCTCTCACGTTCCGCCACCTCCTTGTCTAGCATTACTGCTTCGCAGAAGGAGGTGACGGCGTCCCATTCCGTCTCGCTCCGGACCATGGCTTGCACCAGGGCCGGACGCGAGAGGTCGCCGCCGCCGATCGCCGCTTCGAGGACACGGCGGTGCTCCGCCCACGCGGGACACACCTCCACCGTGTGCTCCACCGTGTCCTCCGGTCGATCCTCGCAATGGAACCTCTGCGAAACCCTTCGGGAATTAAAGGTGTGATGTTATGTTATGTGTTGTTTTCGATGGAAGTAGAAACAGAGAAAGTTTAAATTGTTTGTTTCTTTATTTAGGTACGCCATACGTTATTATTGACCGTTGGACCTAAGTCGTAAGCTGCGCATGTTATATAGGTATTTAATCATACTAATATTATAAAGAGGTAACATTTGTTTGTAAGTTTGTATGTAGGGATGTATGAGGGGGTAATCTCCGGAAGTAATGAACCAATTTTAAAAATTGTTTCACTCGTAGAAAGCTACATTATTTGTGAGTGCTATAGGCTATATTTTATTCCCGTACTCCCACGGGAACGGGGACTACGCGGGTGAAACCGCGGGACGTCAGCTAGTTCTTATAATAATATGTAGGTAAGCTTGTACGCACGGTAATTTGTTCTAGGTCCGAATAGTAAATAACTCTGGATGTAACCTGTACCTAGCTACAATATCCAACATAATATTGCGTTCATTATTTGCCAAAGACTAATGTTATGAAAGTGTTCACATTCGCAGTCAGAAGTAGAACGTTGACAAAATGGCGAGGCAACAAGCCCCTCCCCCTGAAGTTTTAGGTAGAGGTGTAGGTCATCATCATCTGCCTAGCCTTTTCCCAACTGTGTTGGGGTCGGCTTCCAGTTTTACCGGATGCAGCTGAATACCAGTATTTTACATGGAGCGACTGCCTATCTGACCTCCACAACCCAGTTAGTACCGGGTAATACCTACGATACCCCTTGGTAAGACTGGTTGTCAGACTTTTCGGGCCTCTGACTACCTAACGACTGTCAAAGATCTGCAAATGACAGCCGGGACCAACGGCTTAACGTGCTTTCCGAGGCACGGAGGGAACTCGGTATGTAATGGGCGGTCACCCATCCACAGACCAACCTAGGCAAGCACGGCTTAACCTAACGATCGACCCGAGCGGCTGTTATTATTTAGCCACGAGCTCCTCTAATCTAAATCTACATCTTCACTAATATTATAAAGAGGAAAGTGTGTGCGAGTATGTTTGTAATAAATAAACTACCAAATTTCAGCTTTCTAGTGCTAACGGTCACAGAGATTAAGCGAGGACGGACGGACAGACATGGCGAAACTATAAGGGTTCCTAGTTGACTACGGAACCCTAAAAACCGTGCGTTCAAGCGTTTTTTCCTTACCTATTTTTAGAATCATATTTAACAGCTCACAACATAGAACCCAGTATTCATATTAATGATATATTTATCCGTAATGCTAGGCAACTGGGCTTATCCCAGTTGTAAATATCCCTTTGTGCCTATTGGCCTTGATTTGTTCTGTCTCTTGCTGGAAATGGAAATTATGGTTTTAATACTTCTCCGCTATACTTTTCTGATTAATTTCGTTGCAGGATCCAAGACAGTTAAATTGTTTCTCAGGGACTTCGTCAAGCTTCATTGTCTTGGCGCTTTTCTGGTTCTGGGATTGTGGCTTTCAGGATTACAGGATTTACAGTGGTTTGGGAACAGTGTGGCGGGCGTGTCCCAAATAAAATACCCTTCAGGGATTGTAACCACGATGTTATGATGACATGAATGTAGATGTTGCACGTCTTGCTACTCGTATTATACTTTCAGTAATAAGATGTATCTGTAGGAGACAAAATAAACTAGACAGGGAATGTATATAGGCGTCAGTGTTTATATTGTGCGATTTTATGCTACTGGGAGTTACAATGCCGTCTGAACGAATACAGCTTGTTTCTAATGCGGCCGCCACACTATGCTCCTTAAGCTGCTCATCAGTATGCTCCTCGCGCTGCCGCGATTTGCCGCGATGTTGCCCTCTCTGCCCACACACTGCTCTACTCGTGCAATTAACCGCAAAGCTCCTCACTTGTCATTTGCCTTTGTTGGACAATGGACGATGAAACTGTGGCAGCATGCGCGCTATGCATTTTTAGTGTAGCTAATTATATCAATGTCATAAAAAGAAATGTACATCGTCGTCGTCGTCCTGGCCAACGGAGATGGTAGATCACATCACTGCGACCACGCGATAATGTAGCCAGCCACTCGCGCTCGTATTGCCGGTCCTTTGACTCGTGCCCAAAAACCGACAAAATAGGAAGCGATCTTCCTATTTTGTCGGTTTTTGTGCGTGAGTCGAGGAGCATGACGTTCGGCATGACGAGTAATGTTGCCACACTATGTCTCTACCTCCTTCCCTCGCTACTTCCCATGCCACTCGTCGAGTGTGTGGCGGCCGCTTAGGCTAATCCAAGCCCATTACCACACCTATATTATGGTAAAGTTTGGTGAAAAATAAATAATACCACATTTCGAAATAACTTTTTCTATTTAATTATAAAAATTACAAACATAGTGACTTTGGTCTAACATAAATGCAACTGACAAAACAACATAATTATAATATGACTCTTATAGAAAACATTTTCGTATTTAACAGTAAATAAATAAGTACTTATAAAATTAAAAAATATATAGGTTATTAGTACCTATACTTAGCTAGTACCTAAGTACATAATTATTATCACAACAAACAAAAACTTAAAATCTAAAATCAGTATCTGAGGAAGTCAATACATAATACAACTTACTTGATAAAACTTTAACAAAAATGATATCATATTGTTTTCTTAGATAAATTACATAAATTGCTCACACTTTTTTCTATACGGGAAGGCAGAAACACAGAACGTTCACTCATCCTCTCCACATGACCAAACCTAATCCTAAATTTATCTTCTACTTTCATGCCTCGTTTGCTAAATCCAACATTCAATTACCATGTCGGCGGTGCAATGGTGGTATCACCACTCCAGTCTTCTAGAATCTAGACAATCAGTCGAGCTTTTTTTAGTTTTTTCTTGTTCAACCTTTTTCAAGTTGACTTTACGTTCCTCTTTAGAAATTAACTCCTTGATTTCATGATTACTTTCGAAGATCACCCTTTTCTCTCCCTTAATGCGATCAAAACGACTCACAAATTTGTCACTCACCTTAACAAAGTCTTTGACACTCACTCCGTTAATAACGCTCTCATAACCCACAAACACCCTTTCGATTGCGCTATGTACATTCTCCGGGAAAATCGTTACTAAATCGTCCTTGAATTTCTTCTTCTTCAAAACGTACTCTTTAAATTCGTCCAATGTAGGGAATTTCTCGTTCTCCTTAACATAGTGCAGATATAAATTGTACGGAGACAAAATGTTACTGAATTCCAACTGAGTAATTGCGTCATATTTCAGCACAAAAACCCCGTCAATGTTTTCGACAACAACTTGTTTCGCAATTTTGTACAATTCGCTGTAGAAAGATACATCTTTGTCGATCATGAAAAAGGGACGGAATGTTTTATCGCAGATATGAACCATTGCGTCACCACTATGATGCAGGAAGTGAACGTACTCCTCCAGATTTACTTCCTCCGTGACCACGTCGTCTCTCAGCAATTCTTTGTGCTTTAACTTCAAATAATTCAGCTTTTTCACATTCATCGGATATTCAATTTCAGCAATTAGAAAACCGTTTACCTTTTTGAAAATTTTCTCCAACAAATATAAAACTTTTTCATTCCGCGTTGGAATTCTCTTCAGGATCATCACATGCCTCATTAAATCCTTTCGCTTATTGATGGTTTCCAAGTCTGACTCGTAGTTCAAATTTATCAAGATTTCGATCATGGTTTGTGCGACGCCGTAGAACATTCTAAAACGTTCGTGTGCAAAAAGTTCAGGATCGTCTTTGAAGATTAACGTGGACAGTTCCACGCAGTACCACAGTGCACTCGGTAATGAAGCATTCACTTGAGGGTCTAATGGCAAAGATGACAGTCCTATTTTACACTTCGTAGTACTGATAGGCCTCAACGCGTACTTTTTGAACTGTGCAACTACGTTTTCGTCCATCCACTGTTTCTTTTCACAAATTTTCCATAACACGAAGTAAAACAAGCCGATGTTGTATTTCACTTTTTTGAAGTCGAAGTATGTGGCGGACAAAATGTAGTCGTTGTATGCATCGAAGTCATCAGTATCCACCAGCACCAGGCCGCCATGGAATGGTCGCCGGGTGCGAGGCTCTACTTTTATTTCATGCTGTATTAACTGTTTGTAGACAGTCAACGTATAGAAGTATCCCAATGACTCATTGACATCAGGATCCTCCAACAGAAACAAAGGACATTCCATCATGGAATTGAATTTTGAGAAAGACGCCTTGTTGTCCGAGTTTTGGAAAATAAGTTTTTCCAGCAGATTTAGATGTGTGCATAAGATCACAGGGATCCCTTTCTCTTCAGCCAAAATGATGTCAGGAAACTCAATTTCTTGGTCAGCTGTAAAATTGATGTTCTCGATCGGCTCATCGGGAATTTCATTATTGAATGTGTTCTCGAACTTTAAAGCATCAAAGTCGTAAGACTTTTTCTCACTGATAATGTAGTTAATTAAAGTAGTAATCGACCTCTCAATATCTACTTTCAAATTGTATGATCGATTACTGAAACTTTTGTACCAGTGTGTGTTCTTGAATTCACGTAAAAATGTATCTTTATCCTTGATATCTGGGAAGTCCTTTGTGGAGACTTTGTTTAATCGATACTTCAAATGTTTCAGTTTATCGATTTCGGCGAGAGATCTTGCGTCGTTTTTTGGTGCAGTGAGGAACTTAAATTTGATGTAAGACTTTAGACTCTCTTTTTCTGTTGCAAAATTATCAAGAGTTATACTATCAAACTCAAACTCAAACTCAAACTCAAACTCAAACTCAAAGCATTTATTTCAATTAGACCATTACGGCACTTTTGAAAGTCAAAAATACAAAAAAGAAAATCAAAGCTACAGTCCCAGTCACAAGGCATAATAACTTGAGAAAGTCAGTTGTATCGTAGTCATACTCCTTAGAAATATCAGTTTCATCTAACAATTCATTGTTGCGGTAAATATTACATCGGCTTTTGATAAATGACGCAGTGACGGATAAGTCGATACATCTCAAGTCTTCACTTATTGCATGGAAAACGACCTTTTCATAATTCATATTTTCATTTAGTACCAAACATCTTTCAAGGCTTCGACTGTTGATTTGGCCATCGGTAATGATGTACATCAATTTAATTTTGCCATTGTCATCCATGTTTTCCCTTATCCACTCAATAACTGTTTCAGGCAACGTATTAGAACCTCTGCCATCTCGATTCTTGTACGCCCGACGAGTTTTCTTTTCGTTGACCTTTTGGCACTCGTGTCCCCAATGTAAATAAACGATTTCTGATTCTTTACCTGGCAAAGCACTTTGAATTTCGTTCACGTCACTTTTAAACTGTTCAAGTGTAGTTAGTCCATTTTTGTGATAATACGCGTCGTCTTCGGTAGAAGCAGAGAAATCTTTCGCGTAAATGTAGTAGTTAACCATTTTGAACTGTGATTAAACTTTCGCACACAATAGAGTGAACCACGGAACACTCCACTCTCTGGCGAGAGGAGTGAACCGCACACCCGTCAGTCAAGTACTGAAGAATTGGTTGCTAACAACCGGCTTTTAAGCACGGATTGTTGACAGTTTTGCCTGCCTTTGTTGCGTCATATTTCACAGTTTTGTTGTTGTTCAATTCGATGTAATATTCATAGTCTGCAAGCCAGCAACAGATTTTCATGACCAAGTTTATCTCGGGTGATAACTTGTAAAATGCTTCAGAGTGTTGTATCATGACGCTCCGTGAAAGTCAGCTGCAGTTCGGTGGGTGGGCTAATAGCCTCCCACGCACGTTGAACAAACAATGAATTTTAGTCATTTCCTCCCGATTAAAATTAAAGGTTCTTTGTATAGTGTGATATCGCTATAATTTCCGCCGTTTGATATCACAGATATTTATGTAAATAATAAAACAATAGCCCATACAGTAGCACTAACAATAGCAACGACACGTTACATTCCTAATTAAGCTTTACTCTTCACTTCAGCTAGATTGTGTATTCAGCTACTTAAAATTAATTAGAATACTATTGGATTCCCGGGTCGGGCATAGTATAATTGGTTTTTCCATCAGGAATTTCTCGGTTGTAGACTTGTAGCCACGGAGTCCGAATCTGACAATAGGCTCGTCCTCCAAAAACATGGGACTATTAGCTGGTGAAATCTGGGTGTAGGACTGTAGGTACTATTAGTATAGGTACCCCTCTACCTTACTCCTCTGTTGTGTCTGTGTTATTATCTTATATGCATCACAAGACTAGTGTATAGTGGTCTAAGTAAGTTCATAGTGGTCTAAGTACCCTGGCTTTTTAAAAAGTCACGGTGTATAAATTGTATCCTAATGTAATAAATGGGTTTGATTTAATTTAAAATCTTGTGTTTTGTTAATTCATATTTTTATCCTTATTTAAAAAACACAGATCAAGAGGTTATCTGTCTTAAAAACCCATTTGAATAAGTACTGAATTTTACACAATATTTAGTAACAGATAAGTACAATGGCGGTAATTCCAAAACAAGTAACGATTGTCGGTGGAAAAAACGGGTTATTGTACATTCGTCACAAAGTTAATTCGCCACGAAAAAAAGTATGTGTAAACTCGCCACAACTCTATTTTCATGAAGGAAAATCCGCCATATTGTTTATTTCCGTACAGATAGCAGAAAAATCAAACAATAAGTAGATTATAATGTTATTTATTTAATTTAATAATCACAAAAATTCACATATAAATCACAGTTCTACTTACAGCTAAAATATATGCTAATATTGTCTGGTTTTGTTCTATTTTAAGGCCGCGTTGTCAAGGACAGCGTGACCTGCGTGACACGCCTAATCCTAAATAAACATGTATTGCAAGTGGCTGATTTGCTTTGTAAGCAAATCAGCCACTTGTCTGGCTGAATTTTTTGCCATTACAATTATAAGATTTTTTATTTTTTTTTATTTCAAAAAACTCCTTAACGCTGTCAACTGGTAATGTTCTCAAGAGACTGGCGCCTGAATTCATATAAATGTTTAAATTGTAAAATAAAAAATAAACTGCTGGTAAAAAAAAGAAAAATAATAGAGAGATAATTAAATCACAGTAATAATCACGATTTTTTTTTAATGTTAATTATTTACGTCTACAAAAAAAATCACAGTTTTACTTACAATTAAATATATATTTATTGCATTATGTTGATTTGCCTTCAGCTTCTAATCGACTTGTATCTTTACTACTTAACTATCGAATTTTTTTCCACTACTAACCTCTACGAACCCGCCTCAGTCAATATTCTAACGTTTGTAGTAATCGTATCCATCTTCAAAAATACTTTATCCTATGACTATGACTTTATATTTATATTAAACGGCCGAAAAAAGTGATTTTTTGAATTTTGCGGAATGAAACGGAAGGACTTGATTGCCACGTATATTGCCAACAGCTCTCGGTACGATCGAGAGCTGTTGGCAATATTTCCTCTGCGAAGGGCTGAGGTTCCTCGAAAAGAATGGCAGTGGCTGCCTTTCCGCCTTACTCCGCTGCTGCAGTATGGCTAGAAAAAGATAGATACAGCGAGCGAGCGTGTGATAACATGTGTGATGTGCAGGAGCGCAGGAGAAAAGAAAGATTTTAGAAATCATTTTCATTACGAGCGCTAAAAACCAATAACTTTGTTTGCTACCAGTAAATTATGTACCTATGAAGACTTGTGACGAATTTACACATAGTTTTTATGCATGTGACGAATATACTTTCAATGTATGGAGTTTACAAAAATGTGACGAATTAACTTTGTGACGAATGTAGAATAACCCGAAAAAACCAAACCGTTAATAAAGTTTATTTGTTGACCGTAGGTATTATATTTGCTGCCAGATAAGATCGCAATAGCGGTCATTGCCCTTTCCTTAATTTAATATCTCTTCGTACGAATCAAAACAAATGAACCATGTATCGTTTTTCATAAGAAAAAAATGTTGAACATCACGAAGATGACGATTCAAGACTTGAACAGGCTTATTTTTGGATTTCAAAGTTAAGAACTTTAATTCAATAAGGTGGGTCAATGACCGCTATTGCGATCTTAACTGGCAGCAACTATAGTGGCCTCCGTTTTGATCAGAACTAGTTGCAGCTGAGAATCTCTTTTTCTTCTCTAACGTGTAGTTAGTGCTAAACCTGGTGTTAGAGTTTTTATGCCGCACATGGGCCTCTGAATTGGCTTTACGTGCCATCGAGAAATATCTCTCAGGCATGCTGGTTTACGAACAGTAAGTCGTGGGTTCGAACCCAGACAGGCGCATGACTTTGTGTAATTTTTTTCATCACCACTGCTTTCAAAACGGTGAAGGAAAACATCGTGAGGAAACCGGCATGTCCTAGAACCAATAAAAATCGAAGACATGTGACTTCTACCAATCCGCACTGGGCCCGCGTGGTGGATTATATAAAGCCCATTCCCTCACATAGAGAGGAGGCCTATGTCCCAGCAGTGGGAACATTAATAGGCTGACGATGATGATGATGGTGGTTTGGTTTCCTCACGATGTTTTCATTCACTGAAGCAAATGATAATTTAATAGGTGGGTACGCACATGATTCCGTAAAAATCAGAGGTGCTTATCTTGGGTTCAACTCGAGACCTATGAGTTGGCAGTCCGACGGTCATACTACTAGGTTATCTCTGCTTCTGATAGCTGAGATACAATTATTAAATGAATTTAAATGGTTTCAATCACAAATCTGTTTATCTCTATTTTATGTAATCTAGCAAGATAACCCAAAACCTTTCCTTTCCCAAAGACTTTCCTGCTGGGGTAACGTGCACCGTCTAGCTGCCCCCGTAGAGTGCGATAGAGACAGCTGCAGCTCAGACCGATTATATCACAAACATTTTGACGAGATCGACGCTTCGTATTCCCCCTTTTTACCCGACTGCGCCAGAAGGAGGGTTATGTTTTTCGAGAGTCTATATGTATGTATGTATAATTGTTTGGCACGCTCTGTGGCCTGAACGGCTCGATGGATTTTAGCTTGAGAGGTGTCGTTAGATTCGTATTTACTGTGAGAGTGACACTGGGTATATCAAAATAAAAAACAAATGAATAGCGGCTTATTCGCGCCAAATTCAAATGTTTGGGACGCTCTGCAGACTGAACGGCTCGATGGATTTTAGCTTGACAGGTGTCGTTAGATTTGTTTTTACTGTGAGAGTGACACTGGGTATGTGAAAATAAAAAAAAATAAACAAAATGGCGAATTTTTGGCGCCAAATTCAAATGTTTGGCACGCTCTGCAGGCTGAACGGCTCGAAAGGGGCTTAAGTAACTAAAAAGTGTAAAATAAAAAAAAATAATTTAAAAAAATAAAAAACCTGACTGCATTAAATAATCTAGACTAAAATCTTTACATCCAATATGGGTCCCAACTGCTGCAGTCAACTTGTGCAGTGAACTTGTTTTTTTCTTTTCAGTTTTCATTTAAAGTTATTATTTATTTTTTACGCATTCGGGTTTTTTAATTTTTTCTCCTCGAAAACTAAGCCATCTCAATTATTATTGACATACATTTTGACAAAGTGTACATCGATATTCCTTTCAATTTCTTTTATATTATTTTTTTTCGAATTTGTCTGGTAGTCCATTAATCATGGCGCATGGCGGTAAAAATGAGGTAATTTTTGTCAGTTTTCGAGGGTCATATTTACTTTACTTATTAGTTGCTGAAAAAAAGGAAATGACACGGACGTGTCTACAGCAGACATTGATTTTATGTAAAAGAAATGATTGCTTTAAGTCTAGAGCAATCATTCATTCATTTTTCATTCTTTTTTTTTTTCTTTTATTATTTTTATGTCTCTAGAGCAGTGATTCCCAAAGTGGTTCAGGTGGACCCCCAGAGGTCCACGGAAGACCCGTCAGGGGTCTACGCTGACGTGAAAAAAAAATGGGGGTTCACAAGTTGTAAGTGAGGGTCCACGAAAATTTATCTAGTTTCGTAATTAAAGAACAAAAATGTTAGCCGAAAGATTCTAATTTCAGATTGTTTGCCAAAAAAATCTTAAGAGCTACGGTCCTCATGTAATCCTAACAGATAGCGCTAAGAATAATATTTACATTTTTGTATGGAGAATCCCCCCCCTGCCCCTGATCCCTCTTAAGGGTTGCTAGTATATTATTTCATTCATTATCATTTCTACACCTAATACTATAGAATTTATTTTGCAGTCTGTGCATTTATATTAAATTTGTCTCATTACTAAAACAGCCCATAAAGTCCACTGCTGGACATAAGCCTCTGCCATGATGGAAGGAATTTTCCGTAATCTCCACGCTTGGCAGGCGGATTGGAGATCGCAGTGATGAAAGACTAACAGAAAACGCTGCTGCCCATTCTCTGGTCTACGGAGGCGCAAGGTGTTCTGCCTCAGACATTAGTCGCCTTATACGACACCCGTGAGTGTAATTGCTTGGTTCTATTCTACTCTGCCGGATACCACACGGCTAAATTTCATAATATTATTTAATAAATAATATAATATTACTTCATATTACATAACATTAGATAATTTGTTATTACCTACATTATATTATTTAATGTTATTGGGATACCAGGAATGACTCAGTAGCAGTCACGGAGTCTGGATTTGTGCCTGGTTGATGATAATAGGCTCACCCCCTATTACGTGGGACTTCAATATAACTGGCAAAATGTAGGTGTTAATACACGCACATTTAGGTACTACTCTGGCTGACCCTTGGGGGATTACAGGCGTGATAATATGTATACGTATCATACATATTAAGAATTATCAGAAGATCAGAATTCCGAAACAAAAGTTGTACTACTGACTAATGTAGCTGTATTGTGACAACGGAATCGCACTCTTTATGTCAAGATAGGGTAATTACGAATAATGACTCAGTGCGAGATTTTTGGGAGTACCCGCGAACCTAAATTATGTAATTTGCAATCAAATACTATTGTCCGAGTGTCGAAGGACAATGATTAGTTTATACTTTGTTTAAATTTGTTCGCAAGTACCTAAGTGAAATGTAAATTTATTTAATCTATACTATAGGTATATATTTTTATATATAATCTATACTTATACTTATCTACACTTATATATCTATACTACTAATCTATCTATTATTATTATTATTACATTATTACATATAATAAAACAGTACAAAAACTGTGTCTGTACATTGAATATATTAAAAAATAAATAATTGAGGGGGGTTTAGAAACAGTAATAGACCACGAATCCAAAAAAAAAAATCTGTCTGTTTGGCTGTGTGTCTGTTTGTCTGTGGGTCTGTTTGTTTGTACACGCTAATCTTCGGAACTACTGGACGGATTTGAATGATTTTTTTATTGTTGTATAGGTATTAAGTCTGGGCAAGATATAGGCTATAATTTATCTTGGAAACTTGAACACCTGATGCAGAACAACAACAGACCAGCTGAACTATAAGAGATACAAAAATGGTACCATAGCAAAAATTGTTCCACGTGATGGGCATTTTCTGCTGAGAGAATAAATTTGAAGATCTGGAACACCTAATGTGGAACTCCAAGAGCCCAGCTACACTTACATATATATAGGAATGACGTTTTAGCAAAAGTTGTTCAATCTGATGAGCACTCTCTGTTGACTTATAAAAATCGAAGATCTGGAACACCTGATGTGGAACTCCGAGAGCCCAGCTACACCATAACACATATAGGAATGACGTCTTAGCAAAAGTTGTTCAATCTGATGAGCACTCTCTGTTGATTTATAAAAATCGAAGATCTGGAACACCTGATGTGGAACTCCAAGAGCCCAGCTACACCATAACACATAGGAATGACGTCTTAGCAAGTGTTGTTTGGTCTGATGGGCATTTCCTGTTGACTTTTATCTTGGAAACAAACACCTGATGCAGAACCGCAACAGACCAGCTGAACTATAAGAGATACAAAAATGGTACCATAACAAAAATTGTTCCACGTGATGAGCATTTTCTGTTGAAGATCTGGAACACCTGATGTGGAACTTCAAGAGCCCAGCTACACTATAACATACTTATAGGAATAAAGTTTTAGCAAAAGTTGTTCAATGTGATGAGCACTCTCTGTTCGAAGATCTGGAACACCTGTTGTGGAACTCCAAGAGCCCAGCTACACCATAACACATAGGAATGACGTCTTAGCAAGTGTTGTTTGGTCTGATAGGCATTTCCTGTTGGCTTATAAAAATGTTTAGTCTGATGGGCATTTCCTGTTGCCTTACAAAAATGAAAGATCTGGAACGTCTCGAATCGTCTCGCGCATCCCGTTGTATTCCCGTCCCCGGGCTCTTAAAATTCGACATCAGACGTTTCAGGTCTTCGACTTTGACGACTCCGTTGTCGCTGGCATAAGCAACAGGATCCGCGTACGAAGTCGCGGGCAGAAGCTAGTACTTAATATGTATTATAAAGCTGAAGAGTTTGTTTGTTTGTTTGAACGCGCTAATCTCTGGAACTACTGGTCCGATTTGAATGATTCTTTCAGTGTTGGGTAGTCCATTTATCGAGGAAGGCTATAGGAAAAATGTATTCCTTTTGTGAGCTGTTTCTCTTTTATGTGACGCAGACGAAGTTGCGTGGGTCAGCTCGTATATAATAATAATAATCTCTTTATTTCAGAATAAAATTCCATAATTAGGTATAAGTTGAATACAAAGATGTTAGTATAATAAAAACTACTACTAAACTACTACTAAACAACTATGTTAGTAGACATTAATAATATTTACGGGAGCAAGAAGCTGACAAATACCAGATGAAAGGACAATCCAGTTTGTTGGCAATGAGAATTAAATGTCTTTAACCAGATATTATTTCTGACTCAACTTATGTAGATGCCTAAATAAAGACCTATGTAAGTACAGTCAGTAACGAATGTCTGTTACCGCTTCGTTTTTTTAACCTACAATATGTGGAATAACGCTCATTGAATCCTACATTACACAAAGAAATCAGAAAGCTGTGTTCTGTATGTTTTCGTGCTAATTTAGTGTCAATCAATTTTCGTTGCCGACTGTACCTAACTTTCAATGTTCAATCATTCAAGGAATACTTGCCTTGTTTTGAACAAGATCTATAAATATTTTAATAGAACCAATGAGTATTACTTACATCGAATTGCAAAAGTAATGACACAGTTGTGAAAGAGCTTATCAACAAAAATTGAGAAATATGATGCAACAAAGCTTCGAATTGCACAACCATTTATTGTTACCCTATTTTTTTTTTTTTTTTCAATTCAATGAAACTTGCAACAAAGCTTACCGAAGTCAGCATTTCTATAGTAAAACTATTGAGAACCTCTATAAGGGTTTAATAATAAATAAAAATCACACGTGTAAAGCACACGTGTAGAATACATTGCATGTTGAACCTAATCGTAGTGTGATAAGAACCCGTTTTTCGAGAAAGTGTATTGAAATAGTACATTTTGATACAAGTGGAGAAAGTTTGTTATTGCATTCGAGGCAGAATTATAACACCCAAGCCGTAGGCGAGGGTGTTTATGAGCCGAGAATTGAGAATGTCCACGTGTATCAAACTACGTTTTTCAATACACTTTTGAAGAAATAGAATGAAATAACGAAAAATATTTTTGTCGCGAACTATGAAACTATGATTTTAATTTTCTTTTTATTTCGCGCTTTCGTTTTGCCAGGTTGAAGGAGAGGCAGTATGAAGCAGGGTAGGTGTGGGGGTATGAAGCAGTTAAACAGCCTAATATAAAAAATAGTTTTATTTCATATTTTTGAATTCAGAACTCAAATAAATGTTAATTTGTGTATAAAAGTAATTAAGTATTAGTTTTTAATAATCATGTTTATCTATGATATACTATCAACACAATTCTATTTATAAACACAATTTCAATATTCAAATAATATTTATGCCGTAAAGACGCGTAGTGCTTTGCCGTAATTATAAATAAACATTCACCTCAGACTATAGGCATTGAACCAATTTGGACTAAGTATAGGTATCTGTGGCAATTTTCATTCCCGCACACGTGCGGGAAAGTGGATTAAATCGCACACGTGTGAAATACATTGCATGTTGTACCTAATCGTAGTGCGTTATGGACCAGTTTTCGAGGAAGTGTATTGAAATAGTACATTTTTATACAAGTGGAGAAAGTTAGATAATGCATCCGAAGCGGATTAACTCCCGACCCGAGCCCTACGGTTCGGTAGTTAATTCCGCCACGGATGGCGAGGGTGTTTCTGAGCCGAGAACAGCAATAACAAATGTCCACGTGTATCAAACGACGTTTTTCAATACGCTTTTGAAGAAATAAATTATAGGAACGAAAAATATTTTTGTCATGAATTAATATGAAACTATGATTTGAATCTTCTTTTTTTCCGCGCTTTGCTTTCGCCAGGTTGAAGGAGAAGCAAAGGTATGAAGCCGCTAAACAGCCTAATACAAAAAATAGTTATTCAATACACTTCTTCGAAAACTGGTCTACGATTAGGTACAACATGCAATGTAGGTATTTCACACGCGTGCATTAAAAGAAAAATGCCTCAGATAACTCTATACTTAGTCCAAATTGGTTCAATGCCTATAGTCTGAGGTGAATGTTTTTTTTTTAATTTCGGCAAAGCACTAGGCGTCTTATCAGCATACATTTTGTTTGAATATTCAAATTGTTTTTATAAATAGAATACAATAGATGAACATGATTATTAAAAAACTAATAGTTACTTTTATACACAAATTAACATTTATTTGTGTTCTGAATTCAAAAATATACATTTTTGTTCGAAATTTTGGGTCGTCCCAAATTAAATAGCCCTCAATACCCAAATAGGGTTTTACGGTAATTCTGTTGCCGCTGTACCAAAAAAAAAAGTTAAAGCGGGTTCCCCCTACTACGATGGTACGGATAACGGAACCCTTCATGTGCGAGTCCAAGCGACAACAAATCGAACAGTTTTATCGTTAATCTACTCATGTGGTTTTATGATTCATTAATTGATTATTTTTTTTTTTTTTTTTTTTTTTTTAATCTTCTTTATTTAAGGGATTTTTGTTCACAATTGCGACGATGTCAATCCCATCGTACTTTTACAATGATTAACTTACTTCCTATACTAATTTAGCTTATAAAAAACCCCAAACCGCATGAACTTAATCTAGTTTATTATCTAATAAAAAGGTATATAAAATTTTTGCTGCTTCAGAGGTAGGCTTAGCTAAAATACCATGGAACACTCCAACATCCATTACTGACAATTTCATCGCATTGATAACTGCGTTTCTCTTAATAGTATATCGGACACATTCCGCCAACACATGCTGTGCATCCTCTATCTTGCCACACACTTCACAGTTCGGGGAGTCAGACTTTCGCATAAGATAAGCAAAGTTGTTTAGTGGAATATGTCCTGACCGCAATCGATGTGCAGCAACAATTTGGCTTCGATTCAGTTTCGACCCGGTAAACCAAGGTATATGAGGAGGCTCACATTGTATACTTTTATACCAGATTCCTTTCGATTTTGATCTTTCATTAAAGTGTTCTTTCCAAGATAGATTATTTATTTTTCTATATTTACACAAGATTTCCGAATAGCTTGGTAATATATCCCGTGTTTTTGTTCCTGACAGAATGGCACATTTGGCTAGTCGGTCAGCCTCCTCATTACCTGGAAGTCCAACATGGGATGGCACCCACTGAATAACTACATTTTTATTTGTTTGGATAAAAAACTGAATTTGTTCCAAGATTCTGTATGCTATAGCTAAGCCCTTTGACCCCTTATGAACACATTTAGATATATGCTGTAAAGCGCTCTTACTATCGGAACATATAACTACTTTCAACACATTTAGTTCTAGCACATATTTCAAGGCCTCAGAAATGGCAAATAGTTCGGCAGTCATGATAGAACTATGATTATTCATATTATAAGTTTTATGATATTTATTTGCTAAATCGCAAAAAGCTGCTCCGACTCCGTCTGATGTTTTGGACCCATCTGTGTAAATGACATGCCAGCTAGAGTATCTTTCCCGTAATTCATCCAGGGTATTATACTTTAACGAATAAATATCATAATGTGATTTTGGAGCAGTGACACTAACTAGCTTACATTTAATAACATCCTTAATATCTATGTTAGACACCCATGTCTCTAAAGTAAACATTAAAACTGGATCCGAAGACGAAATCTCCTCAGCTGCTATCATACTTTGTGAAGTAACGAGTAGAGGTTTCCTCTTCCTATTCCAGTACCTATTTTCCATCATACTACTAAGATCTGTAATCAAACTCGTAGAAATATCATTCGTCCTGGATTGTAGCTTTAAACAAAATTTTAGCGAAAGGAATTGTCTTCTAATTTGTAAAGGAGGTATACTCAATTCACTCTCCATTACGTGTATCGGAGTCGACTTAATAAAACCGCCGATTATTCTTAAAGCTAGGTTCTGTAATTTTTCCAATTTATAAGTGTGACTAATTGCAGAGTTATCGTACAAAAAACATCCGTAGTCAATTCTACTCCTAATAAGGGCCATATAAAGTCTACGCATAAATATAGGGTGAACACCCCATGACGAACCCGCCAGAACTTTCAGTAGCTGAATTTTTTTTTGTGAACTTTCATACACTTCGTTAATATGCTTCCCCCATCTTAAGCACTTGTCCAGCCACATTCCTAAGTATTTAATATAGTCAACAGCTTCTAAAGTACTATTGTTTACTTTAATGTCAGCTGACAGTCTTCTGCGTCCTCTGGTAAATATACATAATTTGGATTTATTGTTTGATAGTTCTAATCCTAAAACTTCTATTGATGCTACAAAAAAATCTAAAGCTTGCTGCAATTTATCAACGCTGTCTTGTATTTTAGTTGTATTACAATATAAAACAAAATCATCAGCATATTGACTGACACAAACGTTATTAATATTTTGACAGATATTGGCCGTAATTATGTTAAAGAGAAGGGGGGATAAAGGATCACCCTGTGCAATTCCCTTACCAGTCCATCTTACATATTGTCTATTGCTTTCGTCAGCTTTTATAGTGAGATGTCTTTCTTTTAAAAATTCCCAAATATAAGAACAAATATATTTCCCAACTTTCAAATCATTTAGAATATGTACTACCCGGTCAATAAGAACGTTATTATAAGCTCCTTCCACATCCAAAAAAGCAGCTACGGTTGGGGTATTTTCAGTAAAGCCAATTTGTATTTTAGTAACTAGGCGTGCCAGACTATCTTGACATGAGTGATCTCTTCTAAAACCAGTTGTACTAGGAGATAGTATTTTATTATATTCTATAAACCATTCTAACCGCTTCAGAATCATGGAGTGAAATATTTTGCATATACAAGATATCAATGCGATTGGACGAAGCTTACCATCGGAACCGCTGCTAGTTTTAGGAATCGGTATTATATAAATATCTCGCCATTGAAAAGGAACCGTCGATGTTTTAAAAATTAAATTATATAATTCAAGTAAATATTTTTTTGCAATAATAGGCAAATTAAAAATCATTGAATAAGTAATATTATCGATACCGGGGGATGTATCCTTAGCTTTAAAGCATGATTCCAACTCCTGTTTCAAAAAATCACAATTTAGAGGAGACTCATTATTATCAAACACAGGTGTTGGAGTCATCACAAAGTCTGGGGCCAATGAACATATTAGTTCTTCTTTTTTTTCATCCGATGAGTAAGATCTAGTCTGTCCGAATCCCTTCATCCAACGCATTTTTCTCCACATAGTTGCTGAAGTTGTAGTCTCATCAATACTGTCACAAAAATTATAGAAAGACTTAGACCTAGCTTGCCTTATAATCTTTTGACTTTCATAAATTTTAATAGTGAGTAAATCTAGATTTTGAGGTATAGGGTTTTTTCTAAAGTTTGTTAAAGCTAAACGTCTCTCGGCTACCACTTGTGAAAGTTTTTGGTTCCAATATGGTTTTGGTGTAAATTTACGAATTGGATTATTACATAATTTTATGAATGGGATCGTTTTATCAGCAGCTTTATTAATTTGGACAGTAAAATAGTCATACATACATTGTACGTTTTCTGATGGTGGCGGGACCTCTACAAAATAGTTAGAAATAATTTGGCGATAACTAGCCCAATCTGCTTTTTTTAAATTTCGCTTTAAGGTAATATTAGGTGCGTCGGGATATTTAAAACACATTTTTATGATTAAATGGTCACTACCCAGGCATTCACTACTAACACTCCAAGAACCATTAATAGCTATGTCTGTGGTACAGAACGAAACATCAGGGGAAGTTTTTTGTAAAAAACCATTCACGAGCTTCATCCTAGTGGGATCACCATTATTTAATGAGATATAATTGTTTTCAATTGCAGCTTCGAACAGCTGTGTACCCCTAGAATCATTTTTACTGGACCAGCAGGCGTGATGGCCATTAAAATCGCCAGCAATAATAGTATTTTTTGGAAATCTTGAAAAAATATGTTCCCAATCTAATTGAGAGGTTCTCACAGAGGACGGGCAGTATACCGAAATTATATTATGGATTAATTTACAATTAAGAATTTTAATATGTAATATTTCTATACCTGAATTAGTCACACTTATGGGAACAATGAAGGTTTTTAACGATTTGTGTGAAATAATCGATACTCCGCCATATGAGTCATACCTGTCCTTTCTATAAACATTATACCCACTTATATTTATGCGGCTATCTGCATCCAGCCATGTTTCGCTTAAAATGGCTACATGAATATTTCCTCTATTTAGTAATAAATCAAAATCAATTAATTTTGGCTTCAGACTTTGAGCGTTCCACTGGTATATGTTTATATTAGTAGTAATTTCAGCATTATCCATCTATGAATAATCCAAGAAGTTTACTTACAATATCCCAATCTTTAAAGTACGACACAACACACATCATAAATTCTTCTAGTAATAATCTTATGCTCTTCTTCACCTTTTGTTCTGACGAACAATCTGCCAACCATATATCTTTAACCTTGTTAAAACATTTCTTCAATTTAGATATGTTTTCTTTTTTATGGGGACTTTCTGCTACTATTTCCGGTTGACTTTTCTCTTTCTGACCTTCCTCTACAGATTGCTTTGTATTGCCCTTTGATTGTTCTTTTTTCTTCTCATTCTGATTTTTCTTTTTCTTCTTAATTGATTTGGATGAAGTTCTATTTTCGTTACCTTCTTCTTCGCTTTCACTGACTTCTTCTTGCGAAATACTTAAATCCATGCGGGAATTTACTAGATTAATAGATGGTTCTAGGGGAGTGAGAGAATCCCTATAGCTTCTAGTCTTTGAAGAAGAGGTAGAAGGAGGTAGTACTTGCCCTACTTCGACGTCGACAGGAGTAACTTCCTTACTTTTTTTTAATTGTTTCAAATAGGAATCTAGCGCTGTCTTGTACGAACAATTGTCCTTACTCATTATTTCCCTAATCATTTTCTCTTTGAGATATACTGGGCAATTTTTATTTAATGCCATGTGCGGGCCTTTGCAATTGATACATGAAAACTCTTCAGTTTCGCAATTGTCATGTTCTTTGCCACATTTAGGGCACATTATTTTCTGAGTAGGACAAAAACGTTTCATGTGGCCATATTTCCAACACCCTGAACATTGGGTAACAGGAAACATATATGATTCTACCTTAAAACGACATCCATATCCATAAATATGTGAAGGTAATGTTGCTCCCTTAAAAGCGATGCGAATAACTTCACTATTGATCCACTGTCCATCCTCAGTTAATCTTTTCAATCTTTTAACCGTGCAGATATCTGCTTCACTTTGAAATAATTCCGCAAGTTCGTTCTCCTCAATTTCCAAGTCAATATTTCTGACAATGCCATAAATAATACTTAATTGGTCTGTTCTTTGACATCTAAATTCTAATTCTATAAACTTCTGGCAGTTAAGTATTTTATTTGTATCTTCAATATATTTTAGTATGATGAACACTTTATAAGGACTTTTATATTTGATTTTAAGTATGTCGTTTATATTTTGAGACTTCAGTAGTTTGGCCATACCAACCATTTTTGGAAGTACCGTCTTAGATGTAAGACATACCTCAAAATACTTTTCTTGCTGTGTATTATTTTCACAACTACCCACATTATCGTAACTATTGTTATTTTGTGACTTACTGTGCAATCGTCTTTTCGCCTTTCTGGTAACGGTGGTAAAACCATCATCCCCTACGATAATTTCTTCACTATCTTCTCTCACCCTTTTCTCAACATTTCTCTGATTTTCATTGTCAACATCCATCGTACTTCTCTCAATAATTGTTTTTTCACTCGTAATCTCCATCACCTCTTCATTTATAATACTTTCAACAGGTGTATTCGACTCCATACTTAAAGATCTTCCAAATCTATCCATTATCTAAATGATTGAGTAACATGAGGGTACTTTTATTAAATTGTAACGCGAAAGAATGAGTAAGACGTCCGCACGTCTCAGTCGTCAAAGCGGCACTGGTAATTGATTATTGAACGCCGTATCGCGTTGCATCACAAACTGACTCACCAACTATTTATTTTGGTATTTTCCCCAATTGACCTCACATGGTCAGTTTGAACTATCAGTTTCATAACAAAATTTGACATTTCTTAGCCCGGCCCTAAGGCAGTGGTCCCACCGCCAACGATGAGCGAGAAGCGAGTAGAGCTAGAAACAAGAAACGCGTTGGCGAGCAGCGACAAGCGAGTGTGTAGTTCCGATAGTTTTGTCGCTGGGCTATAAGCTAATCTGAGTCTGCGAGTAGGTACGATTCAGCAGCAGCAGCAGCAGTGGCAGTCGCTCCATGTAAAATACTGGTATTCAGCTGCATCCGGTAAAACTGGAAGCCCAACAACAACAACAACCAACAACAACATAGCAACAACAACAACAACAACATAGCAACAACAACAACACAACAGCAACAACATAGCAACAGCAACATAGTTGGGAAAGGCTAGGCAGATGATGAGTCTGCGAGTACGATTACTCACACCATTCGCTCGGGGCGGCTAATCGTAGTTGTAGAGTTCTGGCTGCCAAGCGAGCATCTCTGAGCAAGTATCGCAGAGCAGGTATTATCTTTAATAGCTTTTGTCGCCCAGCGAAAAACTAGTGGAGCGAGTTCTCGCCGGCAGTGTAAACAGTCAGCGATCAACTGTTAATAAATATAAATATCGCTGGACATTAACACACAGCGCCATCTAGTGCCACACTAAGCTACGAGGCTTGTGTCGGTGATACCAAATAGTTGATATACTACATAGATACTTTTTGTTTGTAAATACAAACCTATTATATTACATACTAGCTGACGTCCCGCGGTTTCACCCACGTAGTTCCCGTTCCCGTGGGAGTACGGGAATAAAATATAGCCTATAGCACTCACGAATAATGTAGCTTTCTATTAGTGAAACAATTTTTAAAATTGGTTCATTACTTCCGGAGATTACCCCCTACATACAAACTTACAAACATACAAACTTACAAAAAATGTTACCTCTTTATAATATTAGTATAGATAAACATCCATGACCCGGAAACAAATGTCCATGCTCATCACACAAACATTTGCTCCAACCGAGATTCGAACCCGGGACCCTAAGAACGTATGAACGTATGTACGTAACGTATGGCAGCCTCACCACAGCCGCGCCATTCGGGTCGTCAATATATGCATCTCTTTTGTCTCCACGGAATGTACTTCTATCTATTTTACGTTTCATGAGCGAGAACATAGCCGATAGTTAGTCGCATAATCGCCGGCGGTGGGACAACTGCCTTATTCGTTTGATTTGCTGGTTGAGTGACAATCAAGATACTCAGGTCAGGGGTCAGGTTTTAATTGGATACAATGCCTGACGCATTTGGTGTGAGCCCGGGTCGACCCGCTCACAGATAATAAGGTCAGTTCCAGTCAGGCAAAACTATCTACAATTAATTCGCTTATTGCGTCCGGGATTCCCCTGTACCACAGTTTTACAATCCATACAGTTGCGCAACGAATTACGAATGT
Source organism: Xestia xanthographa (assembly GCA_905147715.2). NCBI lineage: Eukaryota > Metazoa > Arthropoda > Insecta > Lepidoptera > Noctuidae > Xestia > Xestia xanthographa. The sequence continues at coordinate 2,598,103 of LR990661.1, read as the reverse complement.
ACTTCCGTGGAGCAACGGCGGGGATCTTGCGGGGGGTTGGGCGACGCGGTACGCGGGCTACGATCTCGCGCAGTTCATAGACTTGGACGTTTAGGGCTAACGCGTCTGTGTAAATCGTTGTTAATACTAATCGTTATATAACTTGAATATAATGGTGTACACTTGTTGCGTATACGGGTGTGCCTCGACGAGCACCAATAAGGATAAAAATATAAAATTTCATCGATTTCCCCGTGACGAGAGGTAAGTTTATCTTCCTATAAATTCGAATTAGCTACCTAACCAAATAACCATCTAGTACCTACTATTACGCAGTCGCAGTCGCAGTCCGCTCGCAGCTACGTGTGCGAGCGCGCGTTGCGTGCGCGGTGAAAGGATTTTAACCGAGCGGTCATTGACCTTCGACCTTGCCGAGGCGACAATGTCAAACGCGATTAAATGTAATAATTGCAATATTGTGATAAACGAGGTGCTTGCCTTTGTTCAAAATAAGGCGGGAATTATGGATGAAGAGAGTATGACACGGTTATGTGTCACTGCTTTTTCTGAAGAAGAGATAACACTGGCAAAAAAGCTGTTGTTTGAGTCGGTGGAGACGTCTCGTCGAAAAATAAAACGGAGGAAAGAAGGAAAGAGTCAGCGTGACATTGAGGACATCATCACACTAATAAAGGAGATTGATCCGGAGCTGCTGCCGATTTTCGTAGCAAGACATCTTCATAAACTCCCACCCGTGACTTTTGATCACTTGGACGCCACTAGAATACTGAGGGATATCATAAAACTGCAAGAAGATGTGGCGGTAATCAAGGAAAAATATGTTACAATGGATGTTATCACTGACATGAAAGCGGCTATTGAGCCCAGTTATAGAAGTATGAATGTAAATCGGAAAAGAGGTGCAGGCCTATTAGATAATAATTTTGAATATGACAGTGGTCCAGTTGGCTTGATTACGCAGTATGCGACAGAAGGATTATCAACCACAATGAAAAGCAGGTGCGAGAGTGGTTTGAATCAGGTGTATGACGTTGACGATACAATTGTAAACAGCGGCATCACGGGCGGTATCGTCGCATCGGTGGAGGACAATACGCGCACTGTGGAAAAAACCAGTTGCGAGGAGCGGGGCAGCGCCGAACGCGTGGATGGGACTAAGAGGCCCATCGTGGTTTCGAGCACGGACACAGCTGGGCGTGTAACAACGCAGAGGTCATCGACACCGACAAGACAAGATTGTAGACTTATGTCAGATGTTCTGCGGGAAGGTTTGCAACACGGCGACTGGAAAAATAAATCACCTAATGAAGGATGGGTTAAAGTTCAGCGAAAAATGTTGCAAAACCGTTTTATTGGAATGAAGGGGAAGGCGGAGGTAGGACCTCAGTCAACGTTTAGAGCAGCGGATGTAAGTGTGCCTTTTTATATCTATAATGTGAACAGGGATACAAGCATGGACGATATAGTGTCATACATAAAATCGAAAACTGATGTAGATGTGTCCTTGAGCAAGATAGATATGAAGAGGAACAAGGGATACGCTGCATACAAGTTTTCAATACCAAAACAAAAATTGAATGTTTTTATGAATGAGGACCTGTGGCCGGCTGGAGTGTCGTTCCGTAGGTTTGTGTATTATAACAGTACGACCGAACCGCGGCATAGTGAAGTGAAATCGTGTGACTGAACAGATAAAAATAAATTAAACTAATGGATAAGGCGATAGTAGATGTTAAAGTTAATTTAGTTACTAAGATGATAAGTTTTAACTGTAAATCTTTAAAGAGGTCGGTCGAGTGTATAAAAAACTTGTGTAAATATGTAGATATTATTGCGCTGCAAGAGACCTGGTTGTTGCCACATGAAATATCAATTCTAGGTCACTTAGATTTAGAGTTCAGTTATGTTGGTAAATCCGCTGTGGATACGTCGCTAGGGATATTAAGGGGAAGACCATATGGAGGTGTGGCTCTTTTATGGAAGAAATCGTTGTTTACGTGTGTAACTATTTTACCGTGTGCTAGCGATCGTATTGTGGCAATTAAAGCGACGACGTGCGACCGCCGTGACTTGTTATTGTTTAGTGTTTACATGCCGACTAACTCTGTAGATAATTTAAGCGAGTTTTGTGAATGTCTTAGTGAAATAGCTGCTATTGTTGCGAGTGAGAATGTTGAGTCTGTCTATATATTAGGGGATTTTAATGCGCACCCTGGGGAATTGTTTAACCAGGAAATGTTATCTTTTTGTGATGAGCAAAGTTGGTGTTGTGCTGACTATAAGAACCTAGGTATAGACTCGGACACTTTTACCTTTGTGAGTGATGCCTGTGGCAGTAGACGTTGGCTTGACCATTGCTTGGTTTCTGAAGCAGCGTGGAAATCAGTGGAGAAGGTGGAAGTGTACCATAACGCCTACTGGTCAGACCACTTTCCACTCTGCATTCAGGTCAACCTGGAGATGGTGAGGCGAACGGATGCCTCAGCAAATCTTGAGGCCAAGGTAGTAGATAAAGTGAGATGGGGGGAAAGATGTACTGACCAAATAAATTGCTATTACCAACTATGTATGCTAAAGCTTAGTTTTGTCGATTTCCCAGCAGAGTTAAGCAACTGCTGTGATAACTTCTGCTTAAATAAAGAGCACACTGTAATAATTGATAATCTGTACAAAAATATTGTGACGTCACTGCGAGAGGCGGCTGAGGGCAGTGCTGGTTATGTGAGAAAAAGTAGTAATAAACGTACTGTGATAGGGTGGAATAGACACGTTAGGGACGCTCATGGGTGCGCTAGGGTGGCTTTTAAAAACTGGGTTTGGCACGGGAGACCTCAATCTGGTCAGTTGTTTATAGACATGCGAGAAACGAGAAAAGTCTTTAAACAAAAACTTAAATAGGTACTGCCAGGACAACGAAGAACAAATTAAGTTGGATATTATAGCTTCAGAACATAAGAAAAAGCAGTTCAATAAATTTTGGAAGTCAACTCAGAAGTTAAACACCAGACCTGCTGTACCTTTGAGCGTTAATGGCGTGTCTGAACCAGTGGGGATAGCGGACATGTTTAGAGTGCATTTCTCTGTGACATCACGGTTGCAAGTCAATGGGCAGGAGGGGTGCGGTGGGGAGAGACTTGGGTCGTCTAGCCCGATTTACATCTCGTCAAAGGAGATAAGGAAGGTTATAAAAACCATGACTAGGGGTAAGTCTCCTGGTCATGATAACCTTAGTATAGAACATTTCCAACATGCCGGTCCGCATCTTCCTAGGGTCTTATCTATGTTATATAACTTTTGTATTAGGCACTCATACCTGCCTGCTGAGTTGATGAGGACGATTGTTGTACCTATAGTGAAAAATAAGACAGGCGACGTCTCGGACAAGGAGAACTATCGACCAATCTCATTGGCTACTATAACTGCAAAGGTGCTTGACAGTGTGCTCGGGCGTAGGATGTCTGGACAGCTCAATTTACATGACGCACAGTTCGGTTTTAGAGCTGGGCTGTCTACAGAAACAGCTATTTTGGCGCTCAAGCACACGGTCAGTTACTACACCTGCAGGAACACACCTGTGTATGCTGTATTTTTAGACCTTTCGAAGGCATTTGACCTGGTTAATTATAACGTCCTATGGACAAAGTTGCGTGAACGGGAACTACCAGAGGAGATAGTTGAGCTTCTCAGGTATCGGTATAATCACCAGATTAACCAGGTCAGATGGTCGGGTGTTTTGTCTGAGACGTATGGTCTGGAATGTGGTGTAAGGTAGGGTGGTCTGACCTCCCCAGCGCTATTCAGTTGGTATGTCGATCAGTTGATCGGGGAACTCAGCAGCACAGGGGTTGGATGTTCGGTAGATGGTAAAATCATAAATAGTATATCTTACGCGGACGACATGGTGCTGCTGAGTCCCTCGATTGAGGCGCTCAGACGATTGCTTGAGGTTTGTGAGAGATACGCCTTGACTCACGGCCTCCTGTATAACGTGAAGAAGAGTGTGTTCATGGTGTTTGGGGCTGCTGCAAAGGGTCACAGGGCAGTGCCACCAGTGTACTTATATGGTGTTGCTCTAAACAGAGTGCCTTGTTTTAAATACCTTGGACACAAACTAGTCGAGAATCTAAATGATGACCAGGACATAGAACGGGAACGGAGAGCGTTGTCGGTCCGATGCAATATGTTGGCCCGTAGGTTTGCAAGATGTACGAGACCGGTCAAGATCACCCTTTTCAGAGCTTATTGTCAGTCTTTTTACACATGCAGCCTGTGGGTCAAGCATACGCAGAGGGCCTACAGCGCTCTTCGGGTCCAGTACAACAACGCCTTCCGGGTGCTGTTGGGGTTACCGCGATTCTGTAGCGCGTCAGCCATGTTTGCTGAATCTACTACAGATAGTTTTTCAGCAATAATGAGGAAAAGAACGGCATCATTGTTACGCAGGATTCGTGGGAGCGCCAACGGCATACTGAAGGTGATCGGGGATAGGCTGGATGGCGTTTTCCTGGAGTATTGGACCCGTATGCACAGCTACGGGTCTGATACTGCAGGAAAATACATGAATTAAATTGTATTGTATTGTAGGTTTTATTTTGTTTGTTTTTAATTATAAGTAAGTACTAACATAGTTACGTAAGTTGTATCACTAACAAAATATGGAGCAAGTTTTCGAAATAAACGTTTTATTATTATTATTATTACTATTTCCGTTTAAATTAGTAATACCTACCCGTCGTATATCTAGTACTAAAACGCCAAGTAGGTACGTAAAAACAGACCTTATGCCTTAGCCCTCCTATACCTACAACTATAGCTCTGCCGGCCAACTCTACTGCGCTAATTGTGAACGTAGGTATATCAAAAGAATTGTTACGCGTTTCATACATCTTCTATACTATAATATTATAAAGCTGAAGAGTTTGTTTGTTTGTTTGAACGCGCTAATCTCTGGAACTACTGGTCCGATTTGAATGATTATTTCAGTGTTGGGTAGTCCATTTATCGAGGAAGGCTATAGGCTATATAACATCACGCTTCGACCAAAAGGAGCGGAGCATAAATGAAAAATATTGCAAAAACGGGGAAAAATGTATTCCTTTTGTGAGCTGTTTCTCTTCTATGTGACGCAGACGAAGTTGCGTGGGTCAGCTAGTGTTCGATAATTACGAGAGCAATTTGAAAATGTGATTTTTTGTTTGTTGAGATATCTTGACGATTTTGGTACCAAATGAAAGGTCTAGGTCTAAAACCATTTTATCCGTTTGAATCATGTAAATCGGTCCACGCGTTTATGAGATAATAATGAGTACCATACCGTAGGTACAGTAAAAATATAAAAAACCTTAAAGTACTTAAAGTACAACTATATTAAAGTAATATACCATAAACTTGGGTCCAATCCACGTTTTTTTTTGTTTTGTAAATATTTAGTTTTAAATAGTGTTTAAAATAGTATTTATGTATGTCTTGTAAATTAATATTCAATTAATAATGTAAATAAATGATTACAAAATCACTTTTCTTTTATTATTATTTTTTGACAACCCTTACACGCTTGCGACTCAGAGCCTAAGTACCTACACGCGTGGCGGCATTGTTCAACATCAAAGGCGTTTCCCAACTGTATGGATTGTAAAACTGTACCTGTACTCACCGCATAAAAATCGATGTCAGCGAAACATCGTAAAGGCTTCAGTACTTGACTGACGAGTGTGCGGTTCACTCCTTTCGCCAGAGAGTAGAGAGTTCCGTGGTTCACTCTTTTGTTTTGCGAAAGATTCAAAACATAACTTAACATTCATTTAATAACAGGCATTTTTGGCCCATAGATATACCTATAAACCACACAAAAACGCACACAGTAATCACAGTTCAAAATGGTTAATTATTATATTTACGCAAAAGATTATTTTGCTTCCACCGAAGACGACTCGTATTATCACAAAAAATGGGCTAACTACACTTGAACAATATAAAAGTGACGTGAACGAAATTCAAAGTGATTTTCAGGTGAAAAATCAGAAATCGTTTATTTACATTGGGGACACCGGTGCCAGAAGGTCAACGAAAAGAAAACTCGCCGGGCGTGCAAGTATGAGGATGGTAAAGGTTACAAAACAATGCCCGATATACATACAAATATTAAGTGGATGAGGAAAAACATGGATGACAATAGCAAAATCAAATTGCTGTACATCATTACAGATGGTAAGATCAGCTACGAAAGCTTGGACAGATGTTTGGTACTTAATAAAAATATGTATTATGAAAAAGACGTTTTCCATGCACTTTGTGTGAGACTGCACCAGCAGACTCACGATGTCCGCGATTACGCGGAGCCCTAATCAAAATAATACTTGTCCAATCGACAAGGGGAAAACAATTATTAGGTACACTTACCCATCACGTTGGACTGATGTGTGGCGTAGTCCCTGGTCACGTCGTATCTGGGTGGGGTGTAAGTGCAAATGTGTTTTGTGTTGTGCATGTGGAGTTATGTAAGATTCGACGATATTCCAAAGGACGCCCCACAGCGCGTACCGTCGACTGCCTGGTCAAACCTTCCAAGATCACACACGTAGCACTTTTCAGTCAATGTCCAACTAAATCTTATCCAGTCCAGCACTGAATTCAGGAAGTTACCGGCGTCCAAACGACACAAAAGCTGGCTACTTAACCAACAAATTATTCGCGGTCACGACCCAAGATGGCGAAATGTCTCAATTTTCACTCAATTATCAACAAAATATCAAACACCGATCAAGATTGTATCGGATTAACATTAACTCAAAGTTTCAATCAATAATTGCCCGACAACAACGTGCATCAAAAAACAAAAACGGAAGCAACCATTTTTCCAACCAAGATCGCACTGACAACCGAAACGTCATCTGTCAAACGTCATCTGTCAAACGTCAAAAAAACTGCGTTCGGAAACTTGTGGGATGAAACATCTACCCCCCCCGGACGGGCCGTCCCGTCCGCTAATCAATTGGCAGTCTTGACAAGGTTGCGACCGCTCTCTTCATAACCGATCCATCCACCAAAACCTCAGCAAAACGAGGTACCCCGTCGATGCCAGCCACCAAATTGAGAATGCGCCCCCTGCGCCAACACAGAGGCTTAAGGTTGGCATCCTTAATAAGGACGAGGTCTCCTATCTTGGGCGGATGAGTTTTATCAGTCCACTTGACGCGCTGCTGGAGGATGTGCAGATACTCTAAGCTCCAACGCTTCCAAAAGCTCTGAGTGAGCTGTTGCACCAACTGAAACCGCGATAGCCGATTTTGGCTCACATCAACAAAAGGGTACTCAGGCAGAGCGACAAGTGGCTGTCCAATCAAGAAATGGCCCGGGGTTAGAGCCTCCAAATCGTTCGGGTCCGAAGAGAGCGGGCACAATGGACGCGAATTTAGTACCGCTTCAATGCGACAAAATACCGTAGCTAATTCCTCAAAGGTGAGAACGGTGTCTCCCAAAAATTTCCGCCAGAGTCCCTTTGCTGCTTTCACCGCGGCCTCAAAAATACCCCCCCCATGGGAGCAGGCTGGCGGGTCAAACAACCAAGTGACCCCTTGACGGGCCAATTTGTTACCAATGTCAACCTGGCTCTCATTAAGAAAGTCATACACTTCTTTCAAATAGTTACTTGTACCCTTGTAGTTGGTACCGCAATCACACCTGATCAGAGAAGGTAACCCACGGCGAGACGTAAATCTATCCAAAGTTGCCACAAAGGCCTCCGTCGAGAGGGAGGATACCAGCTCCAAGTGCACTGCCTTAGTTGACAGGCAGACAAATACGCACAAATAAGCCTTGACGCCTTGACTTTGTGGAGCAGTGGTGGCCCAGTGGTGGCGGCCCCGACTTACGAACAGTAAGTCGTGGGTTCGAACCCAGACAGGCGCATTACTTTGTTTAATTTATTTTCATCACCACTGCTCTCAAAACGGTGAAGGAAAACATCGTGAGGAAACCGGCATGTCCTAGAACCAAAAAATTCGAAGACATGTGACATCTACCAATCCGCACTGGGCCCGCGTGGTAGATTATAGCCCATTCCCTCTCATAGAGAGGAGGCCTGTGTCCCAGCAGTGGGAACATTAATAGGCTGATGATGAAGCCTTGACAATTTTACTATTGCGAAGGGTAGACGTCTTTATCGAAAAGGGACCAGCAAAGTCCGTTCCTACGCCTGCAAAGGGCCTCGCCTCATTGACACGATCAGCAGGCAAGTCTCCCATCTGGGGCTGCATCGTTGGGGCCTTAGTCCGATAGCACGGTATGCAACGGAAGACGATGCTACGAATGGTACGACGAGCCGACAAAATCCAAAACTCTCGCTGCAGAATGGCCAACAGCGCATTGCAACCGGCGTGCGAGTTGTTAATGTGACGATCAGTCACCAACAATTTAATCAAATGGCCCGCCTTGGGCAACAAAAGGGGGTGACGGACCCCATAAGGAAGGCTAGAGTGCCTCAACCGTCCTCCAACACGCAAAAGACCCGTTTCATCCAAAAAGGGGTTCAACTTACTAACGGCTCCCGACAACTTAACTCTACCGGACTTCAAGGTCTCGATCTCCTTCTCAAAGTGTACGGCCTGCACAGAGCGAACCCACAGGAGGAGTGAATCCTGTCGCTCTTGAGGAGAGAGAACCGGTGACAGGCGCTTGTCCCCTGGATTCCTAGCATTGTGACCAAAACGCCTGATCCACGAGGTAACGTTCAACAATTTGTCGAGGGAGCTGTATCGATTCAACAAAATATCAGGATCAAACGGAGGTTCCTTCGTCCCAACAGCGAGCACCTTAAGCCCGGGCAAAGGATCCGACATCAAAACTGGCGTTCGAGGCCAATCATCCTCGGGGCGAGTCAGCCAATCCGGTCCCCACCAAAGGGGGTGCACAATCAGGCGGGGGGCCATGCACCCACGTGAGGCTACGTCGCCGGGGTTCAAGTCTCCAGGCACGTGCCTCCAAATCAAAGGCGTTTCGGAATTTTGTATCTGTGATACTCGGTTCGCAACAAAGACCTCCAAGGAGTGGACGGACGTCTTCAACCAACACAAAACAATTTGACTGTCCATCCAGGCGTAAGAATTCCGAATGTTCACAGATCCACCTAAAGTTTGAGCAACGTGATTCAAGAGACGCACAAGAAGCGCCACCCCTGACAACTCTAGCTTAGGGATGGTCAATGCCGTCCGGAGGGGGGCCACCTTGCTCTTGGCCATGATCAGTGACAACTTCACCTGGCCTGTCGCGCTGACGGTGCGCAGATAAACAACAGCTGCATAACCGTGCGAAGATGCGTCACAAAACCCATGAAGGGTAGCAGTATAGTTCCCAGGGGGGAGGATAGCGCGTGGTAACGCGACCTCGTTGACCGCAGGAAGTGCGGATACAAATTGGAGCCAATCTTCCAAAAGGGTTTCCCGAAGTGGCTCATCCCAACCAAGTTCCGCGGTCCAAAGGCGCTGGAGAAAACATTTTGCCCAAAACAATACCGGGCATAGCCAACCATTCGCATTCGGGTCAAAGGTTCTCGCGACAGTAGACAATACCAGTCGTTTAGTCCAAGTGTGTGGTGACTCCAAATCGACATCATACGTAAAGGTGTCTTGGACTGGTCGGTACTGAACGCCGAGAACGGCCAACATAGCAGGGTTGTCAGCATTTTCAAACAAATGAGGATCCTGCTTATGATCCTCTTCCACATCTTCCAACAGTGCTGGCGAGTTGGACACCCACTTACGCAACTCATAGCCAGCGGAATCCAAAATTTGAACCAACTCGTCACGCAACAGGATAGCTTCCTCAACCGTGGAAGCCCCAGTGCAGACGTCATCAACATACAAGTCCGTTTTCAAGATGGCGGACGCCCGAGGGAACTTCAAGCGTTCTCGGTCCGCGAGCTCCCAAAGCGAACGAATAGCAACAAAAGGGCTCGATCGAAGGCCGTACGTATTCGTGTTGAGCTCATAAACAACCATGGGGTCCCGGGGATTCTCTCGCCACAGGATCAACTGATAACGTCTGTCATCCCGGTGAATAACCGTTTGCCGGAACATCATTTTGATGTCAGCCACAAAGACTACTTGATGACGACGAAAAGACGTGATGACATCACAAAGGTCCCTCAACAATTTGGGGCCGGAGTGCAAGCAATCATTCAAAGAGACACCAGAGGAAGTCCGCGCAGACCCATCAAACACTGTGCGCAGCTTACCGGTGGATGCCTTGAGGACCGCGTGATGCGGCAGAAAGTAATGCTCAACTGAGCGCCAATCCAAATTTGACACCGACATGTGTCCCAAGTCTGCGTACTCACGCATGAAATCTAAATATTTCTGCCGCAGCACCGGATCCCTGGCCATACGGCGCTCCATCGCCAACAATCTCTTCTCGGCCATAGGTCTGGACTCGCCGAGAGGTGGTCGAACTGCAACAAAAGGCAACCATGTTACGAGTCGACCTGTGTTGTTCTGATAGAACAACTCGCACTTCTCATGTTCCGGGTTCAAGCGGGCCACTTGCGGTGGCTCCTCAACCTCCCAAAACCTCTCAACAGCGTCAGAGAGAGCGGAGCCACACGCCAACGCAAAATCAGGCTCAGGTGGAGGGGCAGCCTTCAACACTGGGCCCATCACCGCAAAGCCAAAGATGGTCGAGACAGCCACCAAACCGTTCGGCTGCAAGACTTTCATATTACCCAACAATATTCTCCCTAGTACATCGGAACCCAATATCAAATGAGCTGTATTAGGGGAATCAAACCGGCGGTCAGCCAAATCCAGGCCTGACGTCAACCGGACAATATCAGGCGACAGCTGACGTTGGGGATGACAGCCCAAAATACTCGTCAGAACAATAGCCGAAGGAAAAAACTTAGGGTCCAAACAACTCACAGGAGTGAGCCCAAATAAGGTTTGTCCCTCAACAGTCGGGATAGGTGTTTCGCCTATTCCATTAATCGTGCCTGAAAAGACACGGACATCCAGGCCCACCCGACCCGCCAACCAAGACGACAAAAGGCTACTCCCGTGTCCAAAATGGCACGGACCACAACAGAGTCCCCCGTGGGTCCCCAGACCCTGACTGATGCCGTTGGCAACAAAACCGTGTCGATCTGGGGAGGTACGTTAGCGGGACAGGCGCCAATTTCCTAGCAATGCCTGGGCGGCGACCGATCGCCGCATCCAGGCTGGGGTCTATCCCGATGAGGATAGTAATCAAACTCCTCGTCCGCGCAATGTCCCGAGCCGCGCGCCATCGCTAGAGGGGCATATCCCACTTGACGCCTGAGTGGCGGGGGGCGCGTCTCCAAACGGGGACGTTCCGCCAACGGAGGGAAGGGAAGGCGGTGCTGGTCTGGCCAATGTCGCCTACCAGCAGCTGCATAATCGCCTTCACGAGGGGAGGTCAATCGGCGGTCGCGCGGCTCCCGATCAACTGGCGCGGGGGGTGGAGTACGGCGGTCAACGTTGCGGGCCCCTCCTCGATTCTGAACCGGCGAGCGAGGAGCCCGGTGCTCATCTCCATTATACCCCCCCCTGCGCGAACCCCCATCAGAGGCTGGTCTGTCAGGGCGGTTCGCGTTGGTGCACAAAACTTCAAGATGTGAACCCCTACAAATTGAACAAGGGCGGGGGTTGGGGCAATCCCGATGAAAATGATTCCCCAAACAAGAAAAGCACAGACGGCATGCATTGGCAACTCGGCGGCGGGCACTCACGTGCAACTCCAAGAAGGCCGCGCAAGTGACTACGCCATGTCCCGTGGCCTTACAATAGCCGCAAGCAGGATTACTCTGGGTGCCACCAAAACGGGGGGCAGGGCGGCTATCACCAGGCCCGACAGTCCTAGTCCGTCCCTGGGCCCTCGGCCGAGAGGGCGGTTGGCTTGACCCCGTGGCACCACGAGCGTTGTCGAGGAAACGACACTCATCCTCCAAAAATTTGACGAGGTCTTCAAAAGGGGGAAGATGGGTGGCACTATCCCCACCATACTTCTGCTCAAAACGGGACCTCAAATCTGACGGAAGCCGCTGCAACACTATGTGCACCAAAAGATAGGACCAATAGTCCACCGGCAACTCCAATCGTTTTAAGGCGTTGGTTGCTGCCAGCAATGGATTCAACAGGTCAGCACGCAACGCTGACATTCTGGTGATGGCCGGCAACCCCAAGATCTGGTCAATATGGACATCAGCCAGGCAACGTTTGTTCTGGTATCGTCGGGATAGAAGTTCCAGAGCGGTGGGATAGGCCGAGTCGGTCACCGGCAAGTGCTGCACCAAGGCTCGAGCCTCACCTCCTAGGGCTGACAACAAATAAGCCAACTTCTGGGCCGGTCGGAGGTCAGAGCGCGAATCGACCAAACTTTCAAACAGGTTCCTGAAGCTTAACCAATGGTCCAAGTGACCGTCAAAATGTGGCAGCTCCAGGGTAGGCAGTCTACCCAAAAGTCCAGGGCCTGCAACAACAGAGGTCTCTGTTTTGACCTGGGCAGGGTCCCGACTCTTCAAAATTTCCCTGGCGCGCATACTTATTATGTCACCCAGGTTCAACATCTGGTCATAATCCGCAACAACCTTATCACGGGCTGCTTGACCCAATGTTTCCAGGTCCAAGTCCAAAATCAATTCATTGAAGCGAGCAAACAAAGTGTCAACCGCACTCAATCTCGCATTCAACTGCTCATACCGGGCAAGCGTGGCCTCTTCCAGGTCTAGACGCTCAGCGGTTGCAGCAGCAGAGGCAAACCATCTTAGCTGTGAGGTCAATCCACCAATGGCTTGGTTTACAGCTTTCAATGAAGCCATTGGGACAAATATCAATAAAACAAATTAAATTCAATTAAATAATTACCAGGAATAATTTTCCCGGACCCAACTACAATTTAAACCAAATAATAAAACTTAGTTTGAATTATTACAAGTTCAAATCCGACCCTGTACAAGCAATACCTTGTTTATACAACAACAAATTAAAGTACAAGCCACAAGGGACACTACATAACATAACATATTATGTCAAACAATCAATGTTAACTATGTTTAATTTGAGTCAGGCTGACAGGCAACAAATCAGACTTCTCAATACTTTAACTCGACAATAAGTGGTGAATTTAACAATTAAACCACGCTCTGCTACCAGTTGTGTGAGACTGCACCAGCAGACTCACGATGTCCGCGATTACGCGGAGCCCTAATCAAAATAATACTTGTCCAATCGACAAGGGGAAAACAATTATTAGGTACACTTACCCATCACGTTGGACTGATGTGTGGCGTAGTCCCTGGTCACGTCGTATCTGGGTGGGGTGTAAGTGTAAATGTGTTTTGTGTTGTGCATGTGGAGTTATGTAAGATTCGACGGTATTCCAAAGGACGCCCCACAGCGCGTACCGTCGACTGCCTGGTCAAACCTTCCAAGATCACACACGTGGCACTTTTCAGTCAATGTCCAACTAAATCTTATCCAGTCCAGCACTGAATTCAGGAAGTTACCGGCGTCCAAACGACACAAAAGCTGGCTACTTAACCAACAAATTATTCGCGGTCACGACCCAAGATGGCGAAATGTCTCAATTTTCACTCAATTATCAACAAAATATCAAACACCGATCAAGATTGTATCGGATTAACATTAACTCAAAGTTTCAATCAATAATTGCCCGACAACAACGTGCATCAAAAAACAAAAACGGAAGCGACCATTTTTCCAACCAAGATCGCACTGACAACCGAAACGTCATCTGTCAAACGTCAAAAAAACTGCGTTCGGAAACTTGTGGGATGAAACACACTTAATAAAGACTTGCAATGTATCGACTTATCGGTTACTGCTTCATTTATTGAAAACCGATGTACCATTTACCGCAACAATGAACTGTTGGATGAAACTGATATTTCTAATGAGTATGACTACGATAGTATAACTCCCGATAACTTTGCAACCGAAAAAGAGAGTCTGAAGTCTTACATCAAATTCAAGTTCCTCACTACACCGAAAAACTACGCAAGGTATCTCGCCAAAAACGATAAGCTAAAACAATTGAAGAGTCGATTAAACAAAGTATACACAAAGAGCTTCCCAGACACCAAGGATAAAGATAAATTTTTACGTGAATTCAAGAACACACACTGGTACAAATGTTTCAGTAATCAATCATACGACTTGAATGTAGATATTGAGAAGTCGATTACTACTTTAATTAACTAAATTTTCAGTGCGAAAAAGTCTTACGGCTTTGACGCTTTAAAGTTCGAGAATAAGTTCAGTAATGAAATTCCCGATGAGTCGATCGAGGACATCCATTTTGCAGCTGACCAAGAAATCGAGTTTCCTGACATCATTTTGGCTGAAGAGAAAGGGATCCCCGTGATCTTATGCACACATCTAAATCTGCTGGAAAAACTTATTTTCCAAAACTCGCACAACAAGGCGTTCTCAAAATTCAATTCCATGATGGAATGTCCTTTGTTTCTGTTGGAGGATCCTGATGTCAATGAGTCATTGGGATACTTCTATACGTTGACTGTCTACAAACAGTTAATACAGCATGAAATAAAAGTAGAGCCTCGCACCCGGCGACCATTCCATGGCGGCCTGGTGCTAGTGGATACTGATGACTTCGATGCATACAACGACTACATTTTGTCAGCCACATACTTCGACTTCAAAAAAATGAAATACAACATCGGCTTGTTTTACTTTGTGTTATGGAAAATTTGTGAAAAGAAACAGTGGATGGACGAAAACGTAGTTGCACAGTTTAAAAAGTACGCGTTAAGGTGTATCAGTACTACGAAGTGTAAAATAGGACTGTCATCTTTGCCCTCAAGTGAATGCTTCGTTACCGAGTGCCCTGTGGTACAGCGTCGAACTGTCCACGTTAGTCTTCAAAGATGATCCTAAACTTTTTGCGCACGAACGTTTGAGAATGTTTTACGGCATCGCACATAGGGTTACCAGGGCCTAAAATCGAAAATCCGGTCTTGGGGGATGAAAAATCCTGATTTTCGACAAAAAAGTCTGGTCTAGCCTAACGTTTATCTACGATCAAACAAAAAACTGGAATTTTTATTAAAAGTTAGAAAAAAAACAATAAATCATGTTCGTAATCAAAAGTTAAACGTAAAAGTGTTAATTATATTTTTTATTAC
This sequence comes from Xestia xanthographa, assembly GCA_905147715.2. NCBI lineage: Eukaryota > Metazoa > Arthropoda > Insecta > Lepidoptera > Noctuidae > Xestia > Xestia xanthographa. The sequence continues at coordinate 2,582,931 of LR990661.1, read as the reverse complement.
TAGAAATGGCGTTTAAAATTTGGTTTTGACCGCAAAACTTTAATTGAAGAATTGCTCACAGCTATCATTTTTCCAGTTAAACTTCGTAAGTATTACAATGGCTCTAATGGACTCCACTGATAGTCTGTTTCTTTCTTTCGTCCGGCTTGAGTCGAAAAATCCAGTCTGGCACAAAATCCGGGCGTAGTCCGGTATTTGCATTAAAAATCCGTTCAAGAAAGGATTTATCCGGTCAGATGGTAACCCTAATCGCACATACATGCCATGATCGAAATCTTGATCAATTTGAACTACGAGTTAGACATGGAAACCATCAATAAGCGAAATGATAAATAATGAGGCATGTGTGATAAAAAAAAATTTCGCCGCTCGCGAGTTATTTTTTTGATTTTTCTTTGGAATATTTTTTTTTCTTTTATGACCAACTTCAAATTCGACGAATTCATATTGTAGCGTAATAGTGTGACCTGTGTGCATCCATTAAATGCTAATTTAGTCTGTTTCTTTGTTCATTGTTGTCGATTTAATGTATATTTAACCGAAAAAAAATATATCAATGAAAATTAAAAAAAAAAAAAAAATGTTGCGAGCGTCGAAATTTTTTTTTTAACTTTCTTCTCCACTCCTCTAGGAACTCATTAAAAAAAGTCCCACGAAAATCCAACCACTATAAACTTTGTTCCACCTTATTAATTGTTTAATTGCACTCGAGTATATAGCGAATTGTACAAAATTGCGAAACAAGTCGTCGTGGATGACATTGACGGGGTTTTTGTTCTGACATATAAACCAATTACTCAGTTGGAATTAAGTAACATTTTGTCTCCGTACAATTTGTAGCTGCACTATGTTATGGAGCATGAAAATTTTCCTACGTTGGACGAATTTAAAGAGTATGTTTTGAAGAAGAAGAAATTCACGGACGATTTAGTAACCATTTTCCTCGAGAATGTTCATAGCGCAATCGAAAGAGCGTTTGTGGTTTATGAGGGCGTTATTAGTGAGAGTTAAAGACTTTGCTAAGTTGAGTGACAAATTTGCGAGTCGTCTTGAAAGGGTGATCTTCGAAAGTGATGATGAAATTAAGGAGTTCCTTTCTAAAGAGGAACGTCAAGTCAAAAAGGTTAAAAAGGAGGAAAAGGTTGAATAAAATTATTTAAAAGGTTGAATAAAAAATATTAAAAAGGTTGAATAAAATTATTAAAAAGGTTGAATAAAATAATTAAAAAGTTTGAATAAAATTATTAAAAGGTTGAATAAAATTATTTTTTTGCGATTTTGTAGAGTTTTTATGTCTTCCTCAAATAGTGATTTTAGTTGTATGTTAACTGTTGTAATAATTTTTTATAAACTAAATCCCTTCTCCTACTCATCTCCTATTTTTCTATTTTAAGATGTATTTATTTTCTACGAAACACGAAAATGTTTTCTGTAAGAATCATTATTTAGTCTGGTAAATGAATGATTGTGGTTGGAAAATTTGAAAGCAGAAAATGTGACTTATGAACTTTGTTTGGACTAGTTAGAAGATAAACATATTAAAAGTCCTGACCCCTCCGAGGTGAGCCCGAGGGGGGGGGGAGCAAAGAAGGTCCCGTTTTTTGGTTTTTTGCTTATATCTCGAAAACGATGTGTCGTATAAAATTTTGTTGTACTACATAATAAAACGTCATAAAATTTTCTTCAACTTAGCTTTTCAAATTTTTTATCTATCTCTTATCGTTGAATTGGTATGAGCTCCGAAAAACGATCAATTTTTTAAAATTTGTCCTACAATCTGTCCCGTTCGTTGTTTTTGGTTTATATCTCGAAAACGGTGTGTCGCACGAATATTTGTTGTACTACACAATGAAATCTGATAAAATTCTCTACAACTTGGCAATTTTTTGTTTTTACTTTTTTTTTTTTTTTTTTTTTTAATATTGGAGATAGATAAAAAGTGTGACAAACAAAGTTGTAGAGAATTTTATGAGGTTTTATTATGTAGTACAACAAAATTTTATACGACGCATCGTTTTCGAGATATAAGCAAAAAACCAAAAAACGGGACCTTCTTTGCCCCCCCCCCCCTCGGGCTCACCTCGGAGGGGTCAGGACTTTTAATATGTTTATCTTCTAACTAGTCCAAACGAAGTTCATAAGTCACATTTTCTGCTTTCGACTTTTCCAACCACACCCCCCTTTTGAGCACTCATTTACCAGACTATATTACATAAATTATGTTGTTTTGTAAGTCGCATTTTCGTTTGACCAAAGCTACTACGTTTGTAATTCTAAAAAAAATATTACAAATTTTGTATGATTTATTTTTCGCCTAACTTTACCAATAGGGAAACACGGGGGAATTGGCTCTCACTACCCAAGAGTACGGGGTAATAAGAACTAGGGTAAGGGGTAATGAGATCCACTGGGGTAATAGAATATATGTATAAAGCCCTAAATATTATTTTTCTTGTGTTTTCTTATAACTTAAACTTATTTTCATATGAAACGTAAATCATAGTTAGTTTTACATATTTACTTATAGTTAATTTAAGCGGTAAACACCAATTGTAATAATTAAGATAGAAACACCAATTACAATAATTTACAAAACAAAAATAAAAACATCCAGATGACATCATTCAGTGGTTTGAAACTTTGAACTAAATTACTTACTAAAACTAATACGGAACAGTGAACACTCTTGCATACTTTCTCTCACAGAACTTCAGACATATCCGCTTAACCTTTCTCCATAGGTACAGGGTTTTTTTTATTTTTTTTTTTCATTTGCTTTGTTCATGGTTTTTTTTTTGTTTTTTCTTTAACCTTCCCTTTTGGTGCTTTATTATCTGAGGCGTTTCGTCTCTGTAATTCTATTCTATTCTCAAGGCACCTGGAATAAATTAGTAGCAATTATAAAGTGGGGTAGTGATAACTATTTGGCTACCTTTAATAAAATAACAGGTTAGAAAAAGCAACACTTATAATAAAATAGTTTTAATACTCACAATTTTGTCCTAAAACATCGTGAAAAATTAGATCGATTGCCCGAAAAACCAATGTGCGGTCTTTTTATGCACCAAAAGGAAAATAAATAGCGATGCAACTGAAAGTCACACGTAGGTCTCCCGCATCCTTCTATACTATGGCAAAACAAATCTGGATCTAACTTGATTCGATACGCGTATTCGCGTAAACTAGGGTGGTTCTCATTACCCCGTGGCTCCAATTCCCCCGTGTTCCCCTACCTACAAGGTGGCGCCGAAAGAAGGACAATAAATGAAAACACTGGTTAAGCTAGCTCATAGGAATATTTTGAAACTATCAAATAAACCCTAACATCGAAATTAAAAAACTTATTTCTCCAAACAAACTTAATAATATATAACTGTTATCAAAATAGAATACCATTTATAAGAATTGGTTTACCATAAATAATATAATAATGGAAATAAAAAAGGAACGAATTTGGCAAACGTTTTTGAAACACCTCATGTAGAAAATGCTCAAAATGAAAAATAATGTCCTGTGACTAAAATTAAACTCCTGGATATAACCCAATGATTATTTGTATGCAGACTGAGAAAATTAAATTAAAAAATAATTTATTTATTTATTGCCGTATTGTTGGCGTCACCCTGATAGAGATGCGGTTGATTAATGGGCTTGGATCAGCTTGGAAACAAACTACTTACAATTTCTCATCATTTACCTAGCCTTCTCCAGATTCTATTCGGGTTGGCTTTCAGTCTAGCCGGACGCAGCTGAATACCAGTATTTTACATGGAGCGACTGCCTAACTGACCTCCACAACCCAGTTAGTACTGGGTGATACGATACCCCTTGGTAAGACTGGTTATCAGACTTTTTGGGCCACTGACTACCTGTAACGACTGTCAAAGATCAAGTATGATAGCCGGGACCAAGGCTTAACGTGCTTTCCGAGGCACGGAGGAAACTTAGTACCAAGTAATGGGTTACCCATCCACAGATCAACCTAGGCAAGCATGGCTTAACCTAAAGATCAACCCGACCGGCGGCGGCGGTTATTATTTAGCCTCGAGCTCAAGAAACAAACACACAATCTATAACTTCAGAATACATCGTAATTCCCAGCAGCATAAAATCGCATAGTATTATAGACATAACTACCTATATTCCATATGAAGGTACAATTTTACAAGCTCGCTTGACGCTTTGCAGACTTTTCTATGAAGACTTAACTTGAACCAAAGGGTTGCAAGCTAGAAACTGGTAGCTTCCTGAAAGCAGGAAGCTACAATTTTCTAGATCTTCAACGAAGCCTAGGTAATGCGAGCCATAACCGCAGTTACACACTTTTGACCTCACTTCGCTCGCTCACACATTTATTTATTATTTTATTTGACACTTCAAACACAAAGTAGCTACCTACATACAGAAGCGCACTTAATGCCATTCCTTGCATTCTCTTAGTACAATCAATGACAGCTTAGAGCGATGCAAGTCAGGATGCTATTTACTTTGCTTTGCAAAAATCATTTGATTTTTTCTCTATTTGGACTTACGCCATGCTCGGTTTTAAAAAAATAATATTTTTTATTAAAAAAAATATACAACACCCTAATAACACTACGACTATAGTCTCCGCCAGCTAAGTAAGAATTAAAGGTCAACCCGCATACATTTATTTAAATCCATAATTCCGAAAACAGAAATGAAGACATAAACTTGTCCCGAAACGACCTGTGTTGTGATCCTTGACTTTTTCTAGTAATAAATAACGATTAATAATGTATTGTCGGGGTACCTAAGCAAAAAAATTAAGGAAAGAGCAATGACCTTTAATTCTTACTTATCTGGCGGAGACTTAGTCATGCCACTGTTAAAAACCGTGACTGTCAAACATGGGCTTCGGAGGTCTTCCACCGTCGGGATCCGCAATACCTATAGGTATTGCGGATCCCGACGGTGGAAGATCTCATAAAAGTAGCGGTAAAATTATACTGAAGTCGAATAAAGGTCCTTGACTTCAGTATAATTTTACCGCCCGCAGTAAACTCCCAATACTTCTGCCAACCCCCTCATTACTATTACGACACTCATGGGAAATGGTCGGGTGTTTGAGTAGCTCCATTTGATACCGCAAACCGCAACAGATGTAAATCATCGTTTATGTAGGTACGGGCGTGCAGTGTTTACGTTATGTAGATACGGAAATGGGTTTGTATTTCTTGTACTTATGTATTCATATACGAGTAGGTATATACCTATGTAAGAACTGCAAACTGTGGCTTAAATGCATCATTATTCTGTTCCTTGCAAAGAGGTTTCTCACTTTTGTTCTGTGCTTCGAATAAGACAAAAAAAAATACCAATCGAATCGAATATTCTGGACTGAATTTTTTTAGACAACCCGTTTGCAATATATTTTTTGACATATTTAACCTCTCAGGCCCGAAGGATCCGTAAATAAAACACTTTTTTTTTTAAATAAAACACTTTTCATCCAATAACCAGCTCGGTGAAGGTCGTTCTTCAAGGGATCTTAGACTATAAGTACAAATTGGTTCAATGGCTATAGTCTGAGGTGAATGTTTTTTTTTTTTTATTTCGGCAAAGCACTACGCGTGGCATAAATATTTTTTGAATATTGAAATTGTGTTTATAAATAGTATATCATAGATAAACATGATTATTAAAAACTAATAATTACTTTTATACACAAATTAACATTTATTTGAGTTCTGAATTAAAAAATATAAAATAAAAGCAGTTCTCGGCTCAAAAACACATACCTATACGTATACAGGGTGTTTGGTTTATGGACCGACACAATTTTTCCAGGGATTTGGGAGATCATTAGCTAGGTTCTACCCATACACCCTATGTCCTAAATATCATGGTTGGTTACGTATGTTTTTTTTTTTTCAAATGAAAAAAATACCCAAAATGTTTCCTTTAATGCCAAATAACTTTTTCGTTTGTGACTGTAATGGCACAAAATAAATTTTGTTGTATTCTCCAAAGTCTTCTTAATCTAAATAAATCTTTGTTGGATAGAACTGGTTTCTAGAAAATTTCTTACGAGCTACCAAAGTTATTTTCTTTTTTAAATGTATGAAATTGTACAACTTCAAAATTTATTATAAAAAAAACTAAAAGCCATTTTGAACTTAGCTTTATTTTAAAAAGTTTTTTAGTTGATACTCTTTCTAACGGTATGCGACTTATCACAAAGAACCATTCATGAAGTAGTCAAAATGTTAGTTAGGAGAGCCAGGATTAAGAAAAGACTTATAAATGTTAGTATGTTTTTATAAACTAAAGTTATAAATCTTTTTCAAATTTGATTCAAATTAACCGATGCTCCAGGGTAGCCCGCGAAATTCAAATTTTCTTACGTTTTTGGCAAATTGCAAGCCAGTGCAAGGTTGTATGTTGATTAAAATATTGGACGCGATTGTAAGACGTATGTAGTTACAGAATTATAATAATCAAAACCATCAATACAACCCTCCAAGTTCATAAAGGTCTAGCAATGACTTTGACCTTGAAAAAATCGTTTCTCGACCTTTATGAACTTGGAGGGTTGTATTGATGGTTTTGATGATTATAATTCTGTAACTACATACGTCTTACAATCGCGTCCAATATTTTAATCAACATACAACCTAGCACTGGCCTGCAATTTGCCAAAAACGTAAGAAAATTTGAATTTCGCGGGCTACCCTGGAGCATCAGCCTTAAACAATGGTTTACAACTATCAGTTGATTGTAATTTGGTAAACGACCGCAAGCATTTCTTCTGAGCTTTAAAAGCAATGTCTCTGTCAGTGGAGTTGCCCTAGAAAATGCTTCCATACCTAATGCTAGAAGCCACATAAGCATTATAAGCTACTTGTACTGTAAGGGTCAACTCACACCGAAAGAGCGGCGAAGGGCAGCGAAGCGGTGTGCACATAAGAATTTTAACTTTATTTTCATTACTATAATACTTATTATCGCATGAGAAACTCGAACGAGTCGCGGATGCCCGCGGCGCCGCGGGAATTCCGGCGAATTCCATAAACGAAGCGCGATAATAAGTATTATAGTAATGAAAATAAAGTTAAAATTCATATGTGCGCTCCGCTTCGCTGCCCTTCGCCGCTCTTTCGGTGTGAGTTGACCCTAATGCGGTTAACCGTTTTTGATAGTCTGTACAGAGCATACGCAAATGGGGGCTATCGTTTTAGAGCTCACAAGATGGCGCACTGTCAAGTAAGGTCCTGTCAGTAATTCTATTCAATACTAAGCACCAATAACTTCATATAAATGTTTATTTTATTACGTATAACCACATAGTGTAAGCTTTAGATATATATTTACAATATTCTACCTAAAATTAGCAAGCATGAAACATTTAAAAATCATTCTACCTCCAAGTAGGTACTTACAATATTATGATCCTAAGTTGCTACTTAATCTTCAAGTCCTAATTAATCCCTCAGTATTATATATAACATCATTGAATTAATCAGGAATGGCTCAATCTAGAACACAATCGTGAGTATTAGTATAAATACGTGATAAAAAAGCACACAACGCGCGAACACTCTATGACATCTGACATTTTGGAGGACCTTAGTCTACACAAGCGCCTCTAGCGGCAAATTCACACGCGATAGCCCCCATTGACTAAGCTTCTTATTTACTAGCCGAGTGCAATTAGACAAAAAATACTCAAAAGGTGGAACGATGTTTATAGTGGTTGGATTTTCATGGGACTTTTTTATTGAGTTCCTAGAGGAGTAGAGAAGTAAGTTAAAAAAAAAATTTCGCCGCTCGCGACTTTTCTTTTTTTTTGAGTTTTGTTTGGAATATTTTTTTTTCGTTTATGACTAGCTTCAAATTCGACGAATTCATATTGTAGAGTAATAGTGTGACCTGCGTGCATCCATTAAATGTTAATTTGGTCTGTTTCTTTGTACATTGTTGTCGATGTAATGCAATATTTCAAGTATTTTTTCAAAATTTCCTATTATCTGCAATTATTTAAAAAAATGAATTTTAACACCAATATTTCTTTTGAAATTGGTAACTCACTTTTTTACAGATAATTAGATGTAAAAATATTTAAGAAAACCATGTTTACGACTGAAGTGAGTAAAAATGTATTCACAATTATCAGGAAATCGTCTATATAAAAGTAAAAGAAGGCCATTTTTCTCAAAATATTTCTATGACGGTCAACGTAAATATTATTCTAAAAATATCTTTATTATATCAGAATCTGCTATTCACAGATATCAATCACAAAAAAAAAAATTGCTGGTACTCGATAAATGTTGATTGTTGCTGGCTGACGAAGGGGCCGCTGGTAAATTTACAAAAATTATCGTAATTATAACGTAACCATTTCTCACGATTTCGATCTAAAATAAGTTGCAAGCTTGGGTCTCTTCGCGCAATATCAATACCGATACCGATACCACTATCACTTCTTAGCGATAGAGGCCTTTTGTCATGTTTTACTTTTTCAGCATTAACCATTTTCAGTCCCCGGCACGTAACTTGGCAAGAGTCGTTAGATGCGCAGAAGTCGTTCTATAGGGAACGTGCAGGAACTATAGGTGGCAGCACTAATCGACAAAAGAGACACTAGGCGGACAGAAAAGGAAACTAATCACTTCTCATCGTGCTTTCAATTTAGACAAAATTGTATCTTCAATTATATTATTTTTGAATATGCTACAAGGTATAAAATATGAGTTCCGGTTTATCAATAACGATCGTCAGCGTAATATAAATGTTTAATAATATGAATTTTATATCTTTCATTTACTTTCTGATGAAAATTGTGGTGTATGAAGACATGGTGGCTGGCATAACTAAGGTAGCTTTCATAATTTCAACACATGTTATAATGGAAGGGAATCCTTTATCAGCGAGAACAGTATCTCCAGGCTCTAATATATCAATTAGTTCACAATCATTTGATGAAGCAATCAATAAAATGCCCGTAGCATTTAGATACAAAACTTAAAAAACCAAAGGAGTGCAGCCAAATAAAAACATTATTGTGGGTATAATCATGTTTATATTCTGAGTACATGTGGAGTCTTTGATTAACTGTTGAGGGATATTCGGTGTGAACTTTAGTGCGGTCTAGTAGAACACGTGTATGGTGAAGTATAAATTGGTTCTGGTATGTTTGCATGGACGGTTGATTTTGAGGGCCTTTTCAATGCAGAGTGTAACAAAAACAAGTTGTTGTCAAATATTTTTCTTTACTGCGTTTATCCATTTTTTGCGTTTTTCACCAAAACATGATATGATGGTAGTATTCTTTGGAAAGTAATAGAATTTTACGCTAATTGATTTATTTTCATTTTTGTGGATGTATTGGTACCTACATCCAGAAATGCAACAATGCATTATGATTAGTTAATTAATTTTCAGTATAAAATTAATTCTGTTTACTTGTTAGAAAAGTCTATGTCAAGCATTAATAGAGCACAAGATTCGGATTGGCGACGCCAGTTGGCAGCACCGTCGTTGTGCACGTTCCCTATAGGTTTCTTTGGTGGTCAAGCGGGACGCGGGGTATGACGTAGCGCCGATCAAAGCGCGCGATTGGTGCGTCAGTCGACCCTTGCCTCCCGCACCGCGTCTATATAGTATAATGTACTCTGTGGCGTCTACATTCCGTTCGGTCCCGATTACACTTGCGTGCGAAAGTTGTACCCTTTGTTTTTGTTGACTTTTAGGTACGAGTTCAGTTTTAGTTTTAAATTAAGTTTTTGTTACGAGTTATTGTTATTGTTTTAAATTTAGTTTTTGTTAAGAGTTGTTGTTATTGTTTTAAATTTAGTTTTTGTTATGTTTATTACATAATATGCCAGTTCAAGTGGTAGTTCTAATTTGATGCCAGGGGTAACAGTATTATTAACCGATAGTGACGACGAGAACCTATAATTTTTACTAATAATACTTTTTTTACATAGGTACCTAATAAAAAAAATGCATATTATATTTTATTTATAACACGTAATAAATGTCACGAATTCCTCTGCATTGTTTAACTACATGATTAAAAATAAATGATGGCAATAACCATAATGACAATCAATAAAAGTGACCAGTTTTTTGTTCCACTAAGTGCACGATGCGCGAACTTGCCCCCACTACGCCATTACCTTGCCAACTTACGTGCCGGGAACTGTAACAAGTATCCTTAAATATTTTTCTACTTATTATACCTCGTTAGATAGCTAATAAAATGAGGATTAAGACAATTATTTACACATTGAGTTTCATAGCAGTATTTGTAAAAAAAAATGATTTCATTAACATAGACGATTGTCTAACATTTCCGAATTAATTTTAAGTCACTACACTCATGAAAGTGGTCTTCATTAATACTTTATGGTCCAGTTATCTGTGAAAAAGCATTAGTTACCAATTTCGAAAGCAATCTTAGCCTTAAAATTCGATATTTTAGAAATAATTGCAGAAAATAGGAAATTTTCTAAAATACTCGAAATATACATTACATCGACAACAGTGAACAAAGAAACAGACCAAATTAGCGTTTAATGGATGCACGCAGGTCACAATATTACGCTACAATACGAATTTATCGAATTTGAAGTCAGTCATAAACGAAAAAAAAAATATTCCAAAGAAAATTAAAAAAAAAAATAGTCTATCTCTAATATAGAATTTTTTTTTTTTAACTTTCTTCTCCACACCTCTAGGACCTCAATAAAAAAAAAGTCCCATGAAAATCCGACCACTCTATACTTCGTTCCACCTTATTGTCTAATTGCACTCGACTATACGTATAATATTCTCCCTAAAATTAGCAACTAAGGAACATTTAAAAATCATTCTACCTCCAAGTACTAACAAATAAGATCATATGTTGCTACTCCGTGAGGTTGTTTGGTAGTTTATAGCACTGACCTCAAATGGTATAGAGTAGGTATAAAATAGGATTATTGACAAGACCTTACTCGATAGTGGTGCCATCTGGTGAGCTCCAAAACGATAGCCTCCATTGAGATCCACGTCCTAATTAAAAGCCGTTTAATAAAAATAAATAAGAGGATACACTAGATAAGTTTTGTCTGCTACTAATAGGGCTAGGTTCTTATTTATTTATTTTAAAAAGCAAATCTATACTAATATTAATATTATATATTATTTAATATTTAATATAATATTATAAAGCTGAAAAGTTTGTTTGTTTGAATGCGCTAATCTCTGGAACTACTGGTCCGATTTGAATGATTCTTTGAGTGTAGGGTAGTCCATTTATCGAGGAAGGCTATAGGCTATAAAACATCACGCTATGACCAACAGGTGCTGAGCAGCGAGGGTGAATGTAAGATACATACATGCAGCGACAACTGTTTAATGTGACGCAGACGAAGTTGCGCGGGTCAGCTAGTGAAAAATATAGTCATTCCGTTAAGATTTAAGTATTTTGCAATACAATTAAACTATGAAAAGTAATAATAATAATCTCTTTATTTCAGAATAAAATTCAATATTATATATAAACACTACGTCAGTGGTTCACTTGCTGTGCAAGATATTTATTATTGTCTTTTTAAAAATATTAGAAAGTCTAATCGATCCACTGATTTTATATTGAAAAGCGGCTTTATTTGACTGAAATGAATAAAAATAATAATCATTTTGTAGTTTTAAATGTTAATAAATCTACTATGACTGAAATCACAGCTTTTGGTAGAAATTTTGACGCCCAAAATGGCAATACCAAAATTTTCCTGTCACTCGTCAAAAATATTTTCGAAACATCTCTGTGCTGTGATAAACAAAAATTGAGGCTAATTACTACAACAAATCACTTCAAATTGTGTCTCACACCCACGTTCTTAATACAAACAGTCGTTTTCAAACATAAACATCGTGACTCGAGCACGACCGGCGTTCCGTGTAATGTGTCTTTTTTGAAAATTCACGCGTTATGGCATCTGGGTCTAAAAATGATATAGTTAATAGACTGCTTAACGTGAGGCTGGATGATGGGGGTGGTGGAGACGAGCTGCCGCCGCAGAACATGCTGCCGTCCAACCAGCAGGCGCGGCAACTACTCGGCCAACAAGAGGACGATAACGGACAGGCGAGCGAATCTCACGCCTCGTCTTCCGCAATAGAAAACCTCCAGCCAATTAACAACACAGGCGGCCGCTTGCACAACTGGCAGGCAACGAAAACTACCGTAAAAGAAAGGTTATCGTTCCTTTTCAACAATGAGATCTTATGCGACGTTCATTTCATCGTCGGCAAAGAAGCTAATCAGCAGGTCATACCCGCACACAAGTTCGTGTTGTCTGTGGGTAGTGCGGTGTTTGATGCCATGTTCAATGGAGTGCTAGCAACTAAGTCTGATGAGGTAGAGTTACCGGATGTGGAGCCTGCAGCGTTTCTACACTTACTAAAGTTTCTATATTCAGATGAGGTACGAATTGGTCCAGAGAGTGTGATGACAACGCTGTACACTGCTAAGAAGTATGCTGTAGCTGCATTAGAGGAGCATTGTGTAGATTTCTTGAAAAGTAACTTGGGTACAGACAATGCGTTTCTCTTGCTAACACAGGCACGGTTGTTTGATGAGCCGCAGCTGGCCGCACTTTGCTTGGAGATGATAGATAAGAATACTGCAGATGCGTTAAATGCTGAAGGGTTTACGGATATTGATCAGGACACACTAAATGCTGTGCTGGAAAGGTATGTCTGTATTATATTAATTATTTATGGTGGAAAAAGCTATTTGGTTTACATTTTACAATGTACCTAATTTGTTGATTTGACTGTAAACCAAATAGCTTGTTTGACCATACTAACTTGGTATTTGAAAAATATTATATCATCTCGTTGTGGATTGCTTAAATTAAAACTATACTGTGTTACCTAATTTTATTAAATATTTTTAAGATTGCATAAATCCACATGACGAGAACAAGGCCTCTAAAACATTAAATCATGAGGAAACTAGTCTTGTTTGTTAAAACAAAATACATTTAGGTACTCAGAAGCAACTGGATACATAAATTCATGTCATCTAAACAAGAAATTACTGAATATTTTATAGCTATTTTATGAGGTAAATAAACAAATTAACCTAAAGTATTGGTCTACTTAATTTATTTGTCTATTCAAATAAGAAAAATGTGCAGTTGTTATGATAAAATGTTGATAATGCTAATATTTTGTAAATTAGTTAAATAAAATTAACACTTTTACACCTCTTTTTATGGCATACAATTAACGAACCACCAGATTTAGCAAAATGTAACGGCAAAAAAATAACTTGATTGCCAAAATTAGTAAATGATCACCAAAATTTATTTATTTATTTAAACTTCATGTACCCCCATTCATTAATCCCCATTTTATCGTGAAATAAGAACCAACAATTTATTTGTTTAGTTAATAACCACCAGAAATTGAACTATTAGTATCTTGCATCAGAGTCGAGGGAGACCCGGTCAACGGAGCCCCGCTTCTCGGGCACATTATATGTTGACAAAAGAAGGTCATTGTCAACATGCCAACAGTAATTGGTACACTGTCTGCCAATGCCAGAATACATGTTTAGTAAATTTGTTTGTTTACACTGTGGTGTTAATTAGTGCTCACTTGTTACCGTGTTCAAGAAAGTCGGTAATTTTTAATTGTGTAATGTGTTTTCCGGGAATGAGTTATGAATAAAAGACAAGAGAGGGCCATTACAAACTTGAATGCTTGTGGTCTCAACTGATGACCAACGATAGAGTTCAAATCCTAAGTATGTGTAGAAGTTTTGAGTCTGAAGACGGTTTGCTGAAGGCGGATGCAGTTTGGGGTGGGCAACAATCGCATTGAAAAAAAAAGGGGCAGTCTTTGGGGACTGCCGATAGAAGTGAAAACAAATAGTACACAGGCCCCGCCCCACTCGTAGCAGTGGTTGTGCCCCGCGCATGCCTATGTGGTGCTACGCCGTAGTGGATGCTACGAGTGCTACGAACGGCTACGAAGCGTGACCGCACGTTACTTTAATCCTCCTCTGTTACTTGCATACTTATCAGGTTCTGCCTGAATAGAAAAAGTCTCTTTGGCCGTACTGCATTTTTCCAGGGCCGCCGCAGTCTCGACAAAAATAACGGCAAAATCGCTAACTTTCTTCCGCTGATTACTAACGAATAAGTTCGGTTTCAATAATTATGCTTGCGAGAAACACATCTTGGATGTAGAGACTTGCGTTACTCGCAAGCATCGTTATTGCAACGGTGCAACCGAATTTATTCGGATTATTGTTTTTTTTTGCATTTTTATTAGCATTGATACATTGGCCTTTTAGTTTACTATCTACAACAATTTTGTCGTTATCTCTGTTGAGACTGTGGCGTCCAGCCCAGGTTGAAATGAAATATGCAGTGTCGACTCACATTTCCTAACTTCAGTCGCGTGTGGTAACTTAGCATGTTCGCACTTCCTGTTATCAACTTGTCGTATTTTGTCGACATTTGCTCCGCCTTTAGTAGGCGAAACGACTCTTTACACGCGCCACTGTTCCATAAACGCAAGTTAATTACAAGTTGTCGAGTTCCGTACAAGTGTAACGGTTAGGCTCATCTTCCACGACGCTACTCAGAACTAAAGTAACGTGTTACAAACTCAAATCTTCAATGAGTAGCCAGAATGACAGCACTAGTATTTCAATGGCGGTTCGTTTTCGACGCCACTTGCGATAATTAATAAAGTAAATACATAATAAATATCGCTGGACATTACACACAGCGCCATCTAGTGCCACACTTAAGCAACGAGACTTGTGTCGTGGACTCCAGATAGTTGAAATACTACATAGAAACTTTTGGTTTGTAAATTCATACTCATTATACATTAAGGGTGTAAAACACCTCTTAAGGAAGCCGAAAGGCACTTGTTCTCCCCGTCATTGCGATCATATTTTTGTTCTACACCATACCTGGGAACCTTCTAGTTACGGAGATATTGGGGGTCAAATTTCCAACATTTTGACAAGTTTATTTTTTAAATACAAGTTTTTAATGTAAGATTTTTACTTAAAACACCTCCACGACCTCCGTACTATTCAATCCATCCATCAGCACAATGTTTTGAGTGCGTTACATTGAGTTCTACCGCGCGGCTTCGTGATGAGGTCTTTTACACCCTGTATAAACATCCATAAATTGGTGGCATCGTGTTGCCGCCATTGAAATATTGAAACTTCCCGGTGGGTCTCGTGGTCGCAATCGTGATTGCTGAACAAGTGGCCCTGGGTTCGATTCCCAAACTGTTATTTAGTTTTCACCCCAATCATATAAAGCTGTTGGTCCTGTCCTGCGTCTAATTTCTCTCCGATCGTGTCGGATTGCCGTCCCAACGGAATGTAAGTGTAAAAGAGCAGGGAGTGCACCTGCGATAGCGCATACACTTGTGCACTATTAGTATTATCTTGCGTACTTGGTTAATCTCGGTTCAGATTGGCCGTCTTTTTTTTAACCCATCCATGTTCCTTCATCGCCCTTTGTGTTCCGGGGCCACGGTATCTCTTTCGAACAGTCCCGCAACCCCGACAGGCATCGGTCCTTACGGACCCCTTCCTTTTTGCTGACTCAGATTGGCCGTCTTGGCGGTAGTTCTGACGGGAGGATATTATTATTTCTGTCCTCTACGTATATCTCCTCGCGAGAAGTCGGCCATCCTCCAAAACATCTCGCTCCAAGAGTACAGCGACCAGTGCTGTGAACTTGTGATCCTTTGGCGCCTTATTGGTGATATGAGATTTCTGTAACTGGTTAGTTTTGAGCAGCATCGTAAGCGCCGGGGCCTTACGTAAATAGATCAGGTGCTAACTGTTGCACTTAACAGCTTGCAAGGATTGGTAAGACACATAATTTGTTTTATAAGACAGTTTATGGGTACTTGACAACTGGCTACGGTTCTTACCGATTCTAACTTTAGATGGTCAGCTACCTGCCTGCACGCGTAGCATGACCACGACATTTTTACGCGTCAAGTTTTTCTAGACGACAATTAAAACGTAGCAACTCATCTTCATGATTCTTCCTAAAAAGAGTCTGAGCGAAAGAGTCAGAGTCTAATGTAGACCAATACTTTAGCTTATAAGAGAAATAGCTCATTCCATTACAATTACAACGCATTCAGTACACACTCAGTTTACTTTGCTACCTTTCACCATCGCTCTCACAGCGGTGAAGTGTGATTTGCCAGCGTAGTTACTTATAGCCCACTGCCTCTTACGTAAAGAAGACCCGTCTCAGCAGTGGGAATTGGGATCTTAGCAGGCTGATTTTAAAATTCAGAAAGTTGTTGATTTCTGTTAGAATACCTTTAATCATTCGCCTTTCTACTTTTAAGTATTTTTTTTCAACTTGGCTCCGAATTAGAGTGTTATTAGCGCTCTGATTTACACATGACTAGGTACAGTCAGTGAGTTTTATTTAGATCACTATTGTGGCGTTATAATTTTTCGGGCTAAAGGCATTGATATATAAAAATTTGAGGACTCTGCTCTCATGACATTGATTGATCAAGACGATTGGAACTGTCTGGATTAACGTTTTCCATAGTCGTTATCGCACTCATGTCAGTGAGCGTGTCGCTCCTGCCCAAGCGGATAACAAAAGAGAGGTTAAATCTCTTTAAAACAAACAAAATATGGAAGAAATTGTAGCACTCATGTGAAGGACACAAGTAACTGATACTCGCACATACCGTTCAGGGCACGTGCCAATAATTAGCATCGACGGCGTCCGGTCGTCGGTCGTCTACGTTCTATACGGTTACTTCCACACACGGCTTAGAATATTTTAATATGAAGCCTCGCTTGTCTAAGTAACCGCCATTTTATTTCATTTATCAAATATTAGCCACGCATGTTTTGTATGAGACCAAGTCTTCTAAAGCTTTTCCAAAATGTAAGCTATCAAAGGTGTATAAGACGCTGTACCTATAAGATTTTGCCCCACACGATACTTTTTGTGAATTTGAAAATGTTGAGTTGAAATTTTGTGAAGCTATTGATTTAATACAGGTTTGATACATGGCTGCTGTTTTGAAAATAAAATGAAATGACGGAACTTGCAAAAACAAAACTTCTTTATTTTCAAAATCCTTTGATGATTTTCGTTTTCCTCCACATTATACTATATATTATCTTTTTATAAGACTGCAGTTTACTCCATTCAGTGTTGCGTAGGTAAATGGAAAACAGACGTTTGTTTGGATATCAAAGAGTTTTGCGGAATCGATCGAGACTCGTCTGGGAATCTAAATAGATGTCCATTTAAATAAGTTCACACATTTTCTTCTATATCTCTTGCGTTTAGAAATGAGGAAAAAGTCGCGAGGAAAGTTTTTAATGAGGATGGCTATAAGAGCAGGGAAAGACAAAAGCAAATATGGATGGACTGTATAATCCCTAAAATATAACGCTACACCAAATATCATTCGACGGAAGTCGTGACAGTTTCTGTTGATATTAAAGAAAAATATTAAAGATCACGAATTTTCATTTCAGCTTATTTTGTCACTGCTGTATTAATTGTCCTAATAAAATTTACGTGACAGTATTCAGAAGTTAGCATTGCCAACGATACGAGTACATTTAATATCAATTGGGTCCACCATTATACCAGCGTAAATAAACTGATTTATTATCAGCTGGACTACCTCGTTGGTCTAGTGGTCACTAGCGCGACTCTGACCCTGAAGTCCTGGGGGTGATTCCCAGATCAGGAGAAGTGTTATTGCGTTTTTCCATTAAGAATTTCTCAGTAGCAGACACGGAGTCTAGATTAGTAACTGGTTGTTGGCAATAGGCTAGCCCTGTATTACATGGGACTTAAGGCGAAATGTTAGTGTATTAGTTATAGGTACCTTTACTTGACGATTGGTGATTACAGCCTTGATGTTATGTTAATCTGCTGGATGACCCATATCTTGAGGATAGTTTAAGAATTCCGTCAAGTTATAGGTCATTCAGTGCCCAGGTTTCCTCTTATCTGCATATAAAGCGAAGTATGACAATTGTTATTTCTATTTCTCCAGGGACACACTCCGCATCAGGGAAGCAAAAATCTTCGCAGCAGTTCTCCGCTGGTCGGAAGCAGAATGCATTCGACGACAGCTGCCCGTCACGCCAACCAACCAAAGAATGGTCCTAGGCAGAGCCTTCAACGCCATCCGATTTCCCCTAATGTCCGTAGAAGAGTTCGCCATGGGCCCTGCCCAAAGCGGCCTTTTGGACGACAGAGAAATTGTTCAACTGTTCCTATATTTTACTGTTAACCCTAAACCGAATGTGGGGTTTCTCGACACCCCGAGATGCTGTATGACTGGGAAAGAACTGACAGTGAATAGGTTTCCCCAGACAGACTCCAGGTGGGGGTACAGCGGAACCACAGACAGGATCCGGTTTACGGTTGATCAGAGAATTTTTGTGGTCGGCTTTGGACTGTATGGATCGTATTTTGGGCCGACGGAGTATGAGGTCCACTTACAGGTTAGTAACTTGTTTTTGTGTGTTTTTTTTTGTCTTGCGTTTATGGTACTTACCGAAGTAGTTTTAGTTTTTATAAATGGCTTGTTATCTACCTTCTCGTTATGACTGGTGACTACTGAGTGTGATCAGGCAGACAAGGTTGTTTTGTGTTTTCGAATGAGTGTTTAATTCATTTTAATGATTTCCGAAAGTAAAGTTTAATTTGTTTATTCAAAATCTGTATAACAATAACATATAAAAAGTCTGCCAAACTGCAAAACAGTTTGTCGGCAGTTGTTCTCGTTTCACAAGATATTAGGGTAAAACAAAATTCGATTTTTGTTTTTGTTGTTTATTTTTTGTTGTTCTCGTTTCACAAGATATTATGATAATTAGGTCAAACAATATTGTTTATTTTTTATTTTTTTGGAAGCTACTTTTCTTTTTTCTTTCTTTACTTTAAAGTTAAACTGTCACTTACGGAATATCTTCCGGGAGATATCATATCACAGACCCGTACGCAAAATATGCGCTTGGACGTGGAGTTGCGTACACCAGCCCGTTATACAATACAATACTTACATTCATAATAAAGGGTGTAAAACACCTCTTAACGAAGCCGAAAGGCGCTTGTTCTCCCCGTCATTGCGATCATTTTTTTGTTCTACACCATACCTGGGAACCTTCTAGTTACGGAGATATTGGGGTCAAAGTTCCAACTTTTTGACAAGATTTTTTTTTAATACAAGTTTTTAATGTAAGATTTTTACTTTAAACACCTCCACGACCCCCGTACTATTCAATCCATCGATCACCACAATGTTTTGAGTGCGTTACATTGAGTTCTACCACAAAACATGATTTTTCACCCCAAAAAAAGTCGTTTCCCAGCAATAATTTTTGCGTAAAGTTACTTAATTTGATGTACAGAATGCTTGGTTGACGGCTTCGTGATGAGGTAGTTTACATCCTGTATAATCACGGAAGACATCCTGTAAATGACAGTATAAGTTCAGTTTTAAACCGTGGAAGCTTAAAACAGTGTTAGCAATAGTCTACTCTCATCTTACAAGTATCATCAAGTATGGTGATAAATTATAACGATATGTCTTGTTCCCATCTTAGTTCAGTTGAAAGGAAAAGGTTAGCCTATTTTAAGAGCGCATTGCACCGCAAGCTGCGCATGACCTTTATTATAGGGGAACCTAAAATACTTACGACGAGAGTGAAGAAAAATGTCTTTTTATAGAAAACTAGCACTTCACCCGCGACTTCGTTCTCAAAAAATGTGATAGCTCGGCTAATTTCCATGATATAAATATAATTTATAGCTTATGTTACTTCCTGATAATTTAGCTATACAGGGTGTAAAAGACCTCATCACGAAGCCGTCAACCAAGCATTCTGAACATCAAACTAAGTAACTTTACGCAAAAATTATTGCTGGGAAACGACTTTTTTTTTGGGGTGAAAGTCATGTTTTGTGGTAGAACTCAATGTAACGCACTCAAAACATTGTGCTGATGGATGGATTGAATAGTACGGGGATCTTGGAGGTGTTTAAATTAAAAAAAAAAAAAACTTGTATTAAAAAAAAATTGTCAAATAGTTGGAACTTTGACCCCCAATATCTCCGTAACTAGAAGGTTCCCAGGTATGGTCTAGAACAAAAACATGATTGCAATGACGGAGAGAACACTTGTTCTCGAAAGGCACTTGCCTTTCGACTTCGTTAAGAGGTGTTTTACACCCTTTATATTAGTGAAAAAATTGTTAAAATCGGACCAGTAGTTTCGAAGCTTATTCGGTGCAAATAAACAAACAAAATCTTTCCTCTTTATAATATTAGTATGGATAATCACATAATCCTTATCATCATTTACGAAGACAATATTAATAACTTATCTGAGGAATCAATAAATTAAATAGCCCAAGCTAATAACAGCCATATCAGCTGAAGAATTATTTGGAAACCACGAATCGCCCAAACGTAAGATATGTCACCCTCAGCACCCCTAGCCAAGTTGACAATCTACAATCTTAACGATTGTAGATTGTCAACTTGGCTAGGGGTGCGCTAGTAGAAAACTATTCTAATGAATGGGAATGACATCATCTCAACGTTAAATCACGTGATCAACACAAACGAATAGAAAATTCGTAGACAAGTTTACATCGATCATTCAAAATGATAGAATAGAATGTTATCGTTTCTACAATGTTGATCGCTAAACTCTTTGGTAGGAACGCTCACCATAGATTAAAGTGTAGGTTTTTTCTACAGACATTAGAGAACGAGCGATCGACTCAGTTGTGTCAACTTGGCTACCAATTTAGCGCTTTCTACAATCGCTTATGCCGAGGTATTTACGATAGTAGAAAGAGAATCGATACGCAACGTTTGTAACTTGTCTAGGGGTGCAGGTTAGCTCGTGCGGCTATCTTTACAAGGTAGCTGGTAGCAGCTATTGAATTGTATGCGATTAGTGGGGGGCAAAGTTAAAAAAAAAAAACACTTCAAGTTCCCCACCTGAATATTAGTCTTTCCTATCACGCTCTGTTAAGGCCTGGACTTACGCGGGGTAACTCATAAGTTCGAACCAACGCGCCTCGCTTTACTTTGTGTAATTGTTTTCATCATCACTGCTCTCAAAACGGTGAAGGGAGGAAAAAGCATGTGCCAGAACCAAATATGCGAAGACACGTGGCATCCATCATCTGACCCCCGTCGCACAGAGAAGAGACTTGTGTCCCAGGAGTGGGAACGTTCTTGGCTGATAATGCTATGCTTCTGTTTACTACTACTACTACAACAGCCCATAACGTCCGCTGCTGGACATAAGCCTCTCCCATGATGGGAGAAATTTGCCGTAATCTCCACGCTTGGCAGGCGGATTGGTGATCGCAGTGATGAAACACTAACAGAAAACTTCTGCCACAGACATTAGTCGCCTTTTACGACACCCGTGAGTGTAATAGATTGGTTCTATTCTACTCTGCTGGATACCACACGGCCAACCACGGCTTCTGTTTAAGCTATGGTCTATCCCGCTACCCCATTTAAGCATCAGTAATTCCTACCATATTCTACGTGACTTTGCAGATAATCCACCTAGCGACGAAGAAGGTGTGTGGTTCTAACACGACCACGTTCTGTTGCGATGGAACGGATGACACCTTCCGCGCCATGTTCAAGGAACCAGTCGAGATCCTGCCCAACACCTCGTATATAGCTAGTGCTAAACTCAAGGTGGGTACATGCTCGTACGTAATCAATGCTACGTCGCGAAGCTGTGAACACAATGTTTTTGTTTAATTCCCAGATGGGTGTGAAGAAAGTTCTGCCTGGCAAAAATCCGCTAACTTTTTATAAATGCATTAAAAGAGGTTCAGACCAAAGAGGTTGTTATACTTTTATGAAAGTCTCTTCGGGACGACACCTCGAAGGATCGATTTTAAAAAAAAGGCTAGTCTGTCGTGTTTGGGCCAAGATCGGTCCTTTTTAAGTAAATTGTGAAGTTTTGATAATGAGGTGAGGGTTGTCTAGCAGAAATCTTCATTAATTTTATGTTTTTTCTTTCTTTTTACACGAAATGTGTAGTATAGTTTAAAAAAATATTCACCTTGCAACACAACATTCTCAAACGTCTAAACAAAAAATAAAATTGGCTGATAATTTTCAAGTGCTAGGGACTTTGATTGTAATCCCGAGCTTCGAGAATACAATAAAAGTCCCTTGTAATGATCATAATTTGACAATTACAAAATAAGCATGGGCAGAAAAAACTACCTTTTTGATTGCAGTTTTTGTTCGGCGAATCAACCCGACCTCCGAAATATTGTAATATGTTATTTTAAGCTATTTTGTAGTTAAAATAACTGGGAAAGAGCTATTTTCATCGTTTAAGTGACGCTTTGCACAATTTTCTAAATGTTACATTCACTTCGCACGTTATTTGCTATTTTTAACCGACTTCCAAAAGGAGGAGGTTCTCAATTCGGTTGTTGACACAAAAAGTCACATTAACCTTAGCTCACTAACCTTAATTTCGTGTACAGTACCCGGCACGTAACTTGGCAAGAGTCGTTAGATGCGCAGTCGTTTTTTAGGTCTCATTGGCGGTCAAGCGGGACGCGGGGTATGAAGTAGCGCCGATCCGAGCGCGCGATTGGCGCGTTTCAGTCGACCCCTGCCTCCCGCACCGCGTCTACATTCCGTTCGCTCCCGATTACACTTGCGGTGCTAGTGCACGAGTACTACTCTACCCTTTGTTTTTGTTACGAGTTCAGTTTTAGTTTTAAATTAAGTTTTTGTTACGAGTTATTGTTGTTGTTTTAAATTTAGTTTTTGTTACCAGTTGTTGTTATCGTTTTAAATTTAGTTTTTGTTACGTTTTTTACAATGCCAGGACCAAATACCGACGAGAGTGACGATAGTTTTGTCGAGGATGAGGAGCAGTGGCGGATTTACCAATAGGCTGAGTAGGCTGGAGCCTAGGGCGGCAGATTTTAGGGGCGGCAAATATGAGCCACTTTTCTTTTTAAGTGTTACAGAAATTATTATATTCCTAAATTCTATTAGGTCCACACAAGCAATTCAATATGTACTAAATGTCTCACCAGTTAGATGATTTTTTCTACAACTTATTGAATCGCGTTTATTGAAAACAAGCGACGGGAATAATTTTACATTTACAAAAACTGGAAACGCCAGTTATAAAATGTTAGTGTGGAAGGTTTTTTTGGAACAATAAACTAAGTGAAGGTTCAAATTCAGGCTAAAAGAGAGAGTCCAGATGCATGTTTAAGAATTTCTTTAAAATTATTATTGTATTTCGCCATGGAATCGTGTCGAAGCTATAGGTTACATGGGCGTCGCCAGGGGCAGCTTTTTCCTGCCTGATGCCACAGAATTGGTATTATACGTAACAAATTGTAGCTTGTGTTTTAAGGTTACAAATGAGCCTCTGAGTACTTTTACTATCGCTACAAACTTACACATTTTCTTTAAACAAACGCGCGCGGTTCGTACCCTGCGAAAAACTTCTGGATCAATCGGTATAGACAGAGGCTGAAATAAATTAGGAGCCCCTTGCCCCGAGACCCTAATAGGCAATTATAGCATACATACGCAAGGTTGCATAGCATGTGGATATTTTGATCTCAAACCTTATAACTATCTGAATTTACTCGAGGCAAGATGTAAAAATTTTCGTGCTCGCTTTGCTCGTTCTTGCAGACTAGCTTCTCTTGAATCTTATCTTTGTCTTAAAGTCGCCCAGGTAACTCCGGTAGGTTGAAACAATTCTCACATGTCCAAGGTAGGTAAAGTGTACAAATTTTCGAGCTCGCTTCGCTCGCTCTTGCAGCCTACTTACTCTTGCCTTTATCTATGAGTCTAACACGTAACTCATAAGTATCAGGATTGAAACAATTCTAGCCTGTTCAAGGTAGTGTTAAAATTTTCGCTTAGCTCAGGAATTTACCCAAAAACTATTTCTTGGGTAATCTTAACAAAATTTTTGGGTTGTAAAAACAATCATAAAGGAACTCTAACACATTGTGTAGAGGTCAGTAGGGGCGGCAAAATTTGAAAAGCCTACTGGCGGCAAATGTGTAAATCCGCCACTGATGAGGAGCCAACTCCTTCCACCAGCTCAGGTGGTAGTTTTAATTTGATGCCAGGTGTAACGGTATTAGTAACCGATAGTGACGACGAGAACCTATAATTTTTAATAATAATACTTTTTTTTACATAATAAAAAAAAATGCATCAGTATTATGTTTTATTTATAACACCTAATAAAAGTCACGAATTCCTCTGCTTTGTTTAACTACATGATTAAAAATAAATGATGGCAATAATCAAAAATGACAATTAATAAAATTTAAGTGACCAGTGGTTTGTTCCACTAAGTGTACGATGCGCGAACTTGCCCCCACTCCGCCAAAACCTTGCTAACTTACGTGCCGGGTACTGTAACGTTATCACTAACCATTCGTAAATTTTACGACAGATTAGAAACAGCAATATTTATTTAATTAACTTTATTTATGACACAAAACGAACTTAATTAGCAGTCTTAGTTTCCTCTTAATCAAATAACATAAACTGTTTTAGAAATACTACATTGAGCAATGTTTACAAATGGAAACAATTATGTTCCCTGAAAATCGCTTTTCTGTAGCCCTTGTAGAAGTTTGTGGTCATACGACGTTTTTTGCTGGACAGTAACTGCAAGTTTTGCGAATTCTAGGAACGTCTTGACTAGAACCCTTCTAAAACTGAATGTTCCTTGTGACTTAGGTACAGTGACAATACGATAATTATGACATCACTTAATCATCTCTTTCAGGGCACCGATTCTTACTACGGCACGAAGGGTCTTCGCCGTGCAACGGTTGACTGCAACAATGGCGAAAAGGTCGTATTCCAGTTCTCATACGCCGGTGGTAACAACAATGGTACATCGGTCGAGGACGGCCAAATACCGGCCATTATTTTCTACATATAATCCCACCTAAACGCTGGCAACATTTATAGAGCCGGTGTTTAAAATGAAATTTTGGACTGGCAACATTTGTTTGAGGCTGGTAACTTTGGCGTTTTTTAAAAGCCTGTTTTGTTGTTAAAGCGTTCAAAGTGATGTGATAGAAAAGGTTTTAGTAAAAAGAGTACCTGGCCGTAAATATGGCACATTTGATATCCAATAGAACGAGGAGGACCTAAATGAATGCCCATATAAAACCGTGCTGTTAAATTTTAAACGCTCAGATAAATGCTTAGAGTTGAATATCCAAAAGTTCAATATATAATATTAAAGCATTAATGTAGGTGTCGCTTAAGTGAACATTGGCTTGAATTTCTGATAAAAATGCAAGCATTGGAGGATTGTCGTCTCTCTCACTCATACCTGTTTCTAGAATTTCTAATTGTCTCCTTTTCATAATGATCCTTGTCAGAAGATAACGAAACAGGCCTTTGTAAAAACGCATTTTTAAATAACTAATTAACATCGAGATTTGTAGTCTGAAGCTGAATTCGTGCGTGCTTTGTCTATCGGCTGTCATCCCATCATCAGTTAAAAATTAGACTGGAATTAATGAAATAAAAAGTTTGTTTCGAGCTTTTTGGAAAGGAAAGCATTGTATTTAAAATAGATCTGTAATAATATAATCAAATTCATCTCTAAAAAATAATAGTTAAATTGCAATTTAGCAAAAAGTGATTTTATTCAAACATATCAACAGACTTTATGCTTCAGAATGATTCTTTAAAAGATCACAAAAACAACTGAAAAATCCTTTAAAAGAAAAAAAGATATAAAATACTTTAAAATTTTGTACACGACATTTTAAATTGCCAGTGTTACACGCTTAAAAAAATAGAAAAACAGAAATTCAAACTTAGAACTTTGGTAGATTTTAGTTTCAGTATTGTTACTATAAAATAATATATTTCTTCTAATTAGAATTTAATGTCCAGTGAGGTTACTGTATAAAGTATTAAATAGTCATAATCTTTGATAATGGGCTGGAATTAAAAAATAAAAATCGCAAATAGTAGTGATTGCAAGAGAAAAAGCAGTTTGTAAAAGGTTAAAATAGATTTTATAGTTTTTTCTGTATTTATATTTAAAAGATGGCCCTACTATTAGTCTGATTTAGTATGTTTTTGATTGGGCATTAAATTTCCTCTGAAGTGTGCATAAAAATAGCCGCAACGTAAATTGCAATATGTTGTGTGGCAACATTATTTATTTAAAAACAATTGTCGCAAATCGCCTTGTGTATAAAAATGCTTAACAGCTTTCTTAAATAACTCTTTCAGAACGACCTCTTTGGTTCTAAAAAAGAGATCAACAGTTGTGTTTCATGTGAAAATGAAGCTTATTCGTATGAAGTTAATGTTTACGTACATATTATGTCAGTATGAAACGCTTGATCACAGTCGCTTATAGGAATATTCACATTAAAGTCGTAGAACTAAAGTTCATTTTCACATGAAACTACTGTTTAGTGTGACAAGTGAAAATTCGCTATATAGATTTCCGCCTACGAATGACATGTAGGAATCTAAGAGAGTTCGATTCTAAAAGGGGATAAGTAAAATTGTTGTAACTAAATTCTTTAGTATAGTACAGTTCTTGTAACGAAACGTGAGCTTTTTGTAAGGAGGATTAACGAATTTATGTCTAATCCTAGGAGAGACCAACTTTGACAGTCCAACGCCTTGTTAAGATTACCTAACTAACAAACAGATTTTAGATCAGAACTAACAACTTGATAAGATTAAATCGGAGTTTTGGCCAGTAAGTTAACTTGACCTTAAGTTCAAGATAAATATCAATATATTGAAAAATGGCGTAGTGGACGAGGCCCCACTACGACTCCTATTTCTGTTTGCAGGGTTTCAAGTAACCTAACATGAAGGGGGTGGCGGGGTCTTAGTTCGCTCAATAGACCCCGCCAGTCATTCAGCGAAGAGGCAACATATCGATCTTTATCTATAACAGATATACTAAGAAGAAGATCGCGTATGCACATTCTCGTTACAAAAATAGAGAGAAGCTGTCTCCTGTTAAAATAGGCATTAATATATTTTGGCTCTCGCTCACGCATAAAAATCTCAAGTTTCGTTGCTCAGACTTCAAATAATATGTATAAGGATAGTGAGACTTGAATGGTAACGGAGAAGAACGTTAATACTTTAATTAAAGTGATGACTAGTGGTTTTTTTCAACAAGTTTATTTTGGCACTGAAATGTTAAACATACAGGATGTTTGATAAATTGTTTGCTGAATTGAACGGGTCGCAAGGAGGAGTCACAAATTTACAAAAAGTAAAAATAAAGTTAAAACTCAACCTCACGTTTAAATCGCAAAATTAAACGTGAGGTTGACCTCACGTTTAAATGTCGAATTTTGCGATTTGTCAATATTTAAAAATGAAATTAATAATCCGTGGGGCCAAGGATGAGTTATTGGGACTGAAGATACAGCAAATGACTCCTTCTTTCGACCTCTTAAATTTGGCTAATGATGCACCGAACAACCTTTATAATGATTCAAGTCTTACTCAAGGCCTATTCACAAATCCTGAGAGCCTAGACAATATTGATGATGAGTGACTAAAAAAAAATATGATTCTGTTTAGTCCGTCTGTTAGATTATCGAAAAATATTGGATACGTGTTTTTTGTTTTATCAAATTAATAAAAATTGACGAAGATAAAACGTCAAAGATCACGAGTGACGTGACGTCACATTTTAGTAAAATATGTACTCAAATGTGACGTCATATGAGTTTTCGACGCACTGTATCGTCTTCATTTTTTGTTTACGTGAAAAAACAAAAAAAATATGTGTCCAATATTTTTTTGAAATCTATCTGACGGACTATTTAGATGTTTTTGTCATCTATCCTATTGGCAATCGGTTCCAAAATTGTGTTTCTACAGCAACTCGATTGACGTTAGCTTTTCGATTGCTAATGTCAGTCGTTATCGCTGATATGTCACTTTGTGGCCCATTGGTATATAGGTACGTCGTGTACCAGAAAGGTGGGAGCAAAAATATCAAGTGTCCCATACATTTGGGTCGAGTAGGTAAAGTTTTGTACTTTTGTTTTATTGTTTTGTTAGCCTGTTTGAATGTCCCACTGCTGGGCTAAGGCCTCTCCTTTCACTTTCCAAAACTCTCTGTCCTGTGGAATATCTGGCCACGTTCGCCCCGCAAACGAGATCAGATCGTCACACCACCTTCGTCGCGGCCTGTCGCGACGGCGATTTCCTCCGACAAGCGTCCAATTAGTGACGAAGTCCAATTAGTTGAGTAATTTTTTTTTTGCGATTTCAGTTGTCCCATGCAGGCGCGTATACAGAGGGCAATGCGTGCAATGATTCCCCCCCCTCTGAAACCGACCAAATACGTCATTATGACCATCGAGTTTGGTGGGATTCAAACTAAATATTCTAGCTATATAATGGATTTCAATGATTTTTCTGGAAGATACGTAAAATCACTCAATAATTCTAAATCCGCGCCTGGTCCCATGGGGATCTCCATGGAGATAATTGTTTAGTTTGATGGTCTGAATCACAACCTGAAACATGACCACACTTTTCTGGTACACGCTGTAGAATAAAAAAAATAATAAAAATATAGTGAATATTTCTGTCAAATAACAGCTATAGTTGGTGCCAGTTAGGATGAGAATAGCGGTCATTGACCCACCTACATTTATTAAACTTAATAACTTTGAAAACCAAAAATAAGACTTCTATAGTTGGTGCCATTTAACATCGGAATAGAGGTCATTGCTCCGACTTTCATCCCGATATCTAAATATTAGCGATACTGTCGCTCCATCCGTACAAACCTGTCGCAAAACTGATATCGCTTGAGTCGCATAATACATCCACAATGTCCCACATACATAACACAGTGCACAACCCAAAAAAATAAGAAATCGAGCAAACATACCCAACGAAATTAATTGATTTGATATTTTAAATTACTGAGACAATTTTAATAAAGTAAATATATTATTATACATCTTAAAATTAGGATCTGAGACTTTTGCGCAAAAGACATTTGCGCAAAGAACACTTGTTGCGCGCACCCACTTGCGCGAAAAGACATATTATGCGCACATGGACTTTTGCGCGACCGAACTTTTGCGCGAATGAACACTTGCACGATTGGACTCTTGCGCGACTTAATGGCCACTGAGGTTTACTCTGTAGAGTAAACATAACATCACGCCTATTATTACTTGAAGGTGTTTTTTTTGGTTTTTAAAGGCACTTTTGAATGACGAAATGGATTCAATGATTTACCTTGCCTTTGGTTAAATCTGATTTCGACAAATCATTTTCATTATCAGCGACCCCGAAAACCATGAAAACGACATCCATGACGGAAAAACCAAAAAAAAACTTGGACGCCATCTTGGATTTTCATTTTGAACTCATTTTCGTAATCAACGACCCCGAAAACCATGAAAACGACATCCATGACGGAAAAACCAAAAAAATCTTGGACGCCATCTTGGATTTTCATTTTGAGCTCCTTTTCGTAATCAACGACCCCAAAAACCACGAAAACGACATCCATGACGGAAAAACCAAAAAAATCTTGGACGCCATCTTGGATTTTCATTTTGAGTTCATTTTCGTAATCAACGACCCCAAAAACCACGAAAACGACATCCATGACGGAAAAACCAAAAAAATCTTGGACGCCATCTTGGATTTTCATTTTGAGTTCATTTTCGTAATCAACGACCCCGAAAACCATGAAAACGACACCCATGACGGAAAAACCATGAGTATCTAAATATAATTATGACATCACAAAAACTATCTCATCACAAAAAATTATAATTCTGATCTTATGCCGTTTTCGTTTTACGAGGTCATCGCGTCAGGTGTGCAGCACATTATGGTCACGGTGCGGGGGCGTTTACGTCACACGTAAATGTATAAGCATAAAATTAGTTTTCTAGCAAAAAATTATAATAAATTCGAATTGGAACAACACAAGATTCTCAACCCCTGTATGTCTAGCCGACTGGTATTATGATACTCTAGCGATGTAGCAAAGTATCGCTTATTGGTCGATTTAGGTAACTAGTAAGTGTCGTTATCGCTTTGTGATCAAAAACTTGGTAGGTAGGTGTTAATGACCTCTATTCCGATGTTAACTGGCACCAACTATAGTCTTGAATCGTCATCTATCTTGATCTTCAACATTTTTTGTAATGAAAAGCGTTAAATGGTTTATTTGTTTTGGTTCATACGAAGAGATATTAGGGAAAGGGCAATGACCGCTATTCTCATCGTAACTGGCACCAACTAAACGTACTATTCAGACACTAGCGATTAATGTTGCCAAAAAAATAACAAAATGCAATTGTTATATATTTTGACATTAAAAATTTAAATAGTGTAAATCGTTGTGAATAGGCCTTAAAAAAAATCTCCTTTTCTATAGATAAATCTGTGATAGGCTTGTGGTACGTATGAAAAAAGTATGGATTTATTTATTTTATGTATGGTAGCTATATTTGTATGGGACCACTTACTTTGGTCTTTTTTCTTTTAATTGCGAATGAGAAAGTTTTCCTTGAACAAGAATCTTATTAGCTTTAGTTGTAAGCTGCCTTATTTATTGTTATCATTTTGATTTTTATATAATCTGTCGATGAAATGGGGTCATCCATTCAGCCAGTCATCCATCATAATTCTCTTGCCGCCATCCCTACCTATTTATTGGAAGTCGGCGCAGCATCATACTTTCTGTCATACTTCTCAATTAGTCGTCATGTCATTTCACCCACTTTATAGCCAAATTATTAATTAATTAATTCAAGCAAAAGTAAAGTGTTGATGGGAATTTCTATCATTTTGGAATATCTCGGTAGCAGCCACGGAGTCTGGATTTGTGCTCGATTGATGGCAATAGGCTCGCCCCGTGAGAGTCAAAATGGCGGGTGCACCATAGCGAATCATATTATACCAATCACCAAAAAAATGTACCTAAAATATACTATTTAGTACCTAGCTCTAAAAAAATCTGTACATCCATCAGAATGAAATTATTTCGAAATGAAAAGTACACCCGCTATATTGACGTCAAGATGGCGGGTGTACTATAATATTTTATTATTTAACCTTTACTCATAAAATATAATCACACAAAAAAAAAAATACCTAAAAAGTATCTCAGTTAAAAAACACTAGATCAGTTGGATAGTTCTTGAGAAATAAAACAACTGCGTCTGGTATATGTTACAGTCAAAACTGATAATCGGTCAAAACCACTTTTGACTGGTGTCAGTCAAAATCCTTATGAAGTTAAAATGCGTTTTCTGCATTCAAAATATGTTGTTTTAGAACGCCTCAGTTGTATAATTAATATTCCTAAAATGAGGTGTTTCAGGGCCAGCTTCCACGAAAAAACGATAGATGGCGCTGATGTACAAATTTTTTTAGAGCTGGGTACTAAATAGTATATTTTAGGTACATTCTTTTGTTAATTGGTATAATTTGATTCGCTATGGTACACCCGCCATTTTGACTCTCACGATCGCCCATATGGGACTTGAACATAACTTGCACTATTTTTTATCACTTTTAGGTACACCTCTGCCTAATCTGTCCGGGATTATAGGCGCGATGTTATGCCATGGAACCACATTTCTTCGACAGGTTATAAAATATTATACTATTATTATTTATAGAACTTCGTTTGAGCGAAGTTCCAAAAATATTATCTAAAACTAAAAAAATATTCAAAAAAAAAATGCGTTATTATTTTGTCTTTGTATGGGGTTCAATTAAAGACTATGTTAGCGGTGGATTTTCGAATACTCTTTTAAGTTGATAAGTTTGTTTTAAAAAATACGCAATCACAAAATAAAACCTGTTAGAAGCGTTACGCCTTTGTAAAATTTTACGCTATTTATCTTTTAAGTCATCATTATAATAAAAGCGTGGGAGATATCAGGGGCATAAAAAGAAAAACTTTGTAAAATTGGTTAATATTTCTAAATCATTATGTTATCCAAAGATGACAACTCCGTATTTTTTAAATTCATTTGTAAGTATTATGTAACTCTTGAATTAGATGAAAATGTACCTAATGTAGTTTTTTTAAGTTTTTTCGTTTTATCTTCATAAAAGTTAGAAAATTGTTTAAATTGGTACTTTTCTAGTCAAATTATCGAATGAGGGTAAACGTGCACTACTGCAAACACTCGAATCCTGCCTTCAATATCTACGGATATTCGGCCGAGATCTACAAAGTACTTTGACTAAATGTTATTCCTGTCGAAACTACTAATTAGTCTGGGGCTTTTAGATTTATACCTTTTAAATATAAACAGTTTCTTTTAACTTTCCATACAAACATGCCTGTTTATATGTTTTTACACCAAGTTAAATTGATATTAGTTGTTTTATTAAAAAGAACCGGTCACGCGGAGTGGAGGTGAACTTTTCGCGGGATACAACACACCTACACGCTCCTAAAAAATTTCACTGTTTTTAAGTAACGCAAAGTTGTTCTAATATTCGGCGTAAATTCCCCGGACTATAATGCCAGCCAAATACGAGAACAAAAGATTACCACCATAATTCGTATTTCAGCGTCAGGATTGTGTGGCTACATTTTGATTTTGAACAAAAAAGACAAGTTCACTGTTTGTTTTTTGTTAATAGCAGCAATTTCTGTTTATATTTAAGTGTGAGTCAGTGCAGTAGTGCATGCCAATCCTGAAGGATTCCGTTTGATTGAATAGGTACAGTGAAGAATATCACCCACCTAATATGAAGCTCCCTAATTAGATAATAGAATCCTATTTGGCCGCATTGAGCTATTACTACTACGTATAAAGAAGACAGCGCGAACAAAATCTGTACTCCGTTCAACTGCTGTCGGCCGGCTGCAGTTCACTCAGTCGCTTGCTCGCCACAGACGGGGTTAGCCGCGCCCCGCACTGTCGCGCTTGCTGCACAGATTTTGTTTGCGCTGTCTTCTCTATACGTAGCAGTAATAGCTCAATGTTTATACACGGAAATTACTACGGCGAAGCCAAAAGGAAGGGTTATGATTTAAACATTTAGTGAATGAATTTTCGGAATCTGATTAGAGGCCCTACTCTCTAACGTTTCGTCCGTACATTCGGATCTATCCGTCTCTCTCACTCGCACTTATCTGCAGACGTGCACGAGAGAGACGGATAGATCCGAATATACGGCCGAAACGTTAGAGAGTAGGGCTCCTGAAGTTTTAAAGATTACGTACCCTTTTTTTTGTTTATTTTTTTCGGATGGAAAATCATCAAATGACTCCTCCCGCTCTGGGCGGAGCAGGAGGGAGTGTCAGACTTTTACTGACTAAAAGTCATCCATGTTCCTTCATCGCCCTTTGTGTTCCGGGGCCACGGTATCACTTTCGAACAGTCCCGCAACCCCGGCAGGCATCTGCCCTTGCGGACCCCTTCCTTTTGCTGACATATCTTTGAGGCGCGCGTGATTACGTACCTACTCCTTATATCTAAACTTGCAAACACTACCTCTTTGTAAAATTAAGTATACGTTTATTGTCTCGTCATTATCATTATCATTCTACTGCCCTGATCCCAATTTATTTGGCATAGCGTAACAACCCCTTATTACCTTTAAAACCCTTAGTACCCTATCTACCTCCTTACTACCTTACCGTACCTAGCAAGCTGCCATTGCAAATTATGCTTTACGTTAAACGGAATCCTCAATCGTTTAGATCAAAATTGCTAAAACAACGGGTGACGATTGGTTATCCAGTATTATTTTATCATTGATGAATTGTAACAAATAGACTTTATTGTATTTGTATAAAGCTTGTTTTAGACTGGTGAAGCGAATGCAGGAATTGAGCTGTGTTTGTAGTTGTATTAAAATGAAATAATATTTTGTATAGAGGAACTGATGTTGGTCTAGATGTCGTCAATAAATAATTACAGTGTATTAATGCCGTTTTATTTTTAACATTGTATTCATCACAAATTGCTAAAAGGAAATTCCTAATGCTGTTGCATGTTCTCTCTAGCATTTGCTACACAATCAATCAATCAATCAATAGTCTTTATTTGTAAACACAGGTAACAACAGTGTGCAGGATGGTACAATACATATTAAAGTTTCTCCATGTTTTGCCATTTGGCGTACAAATTTTGCCAATTAAATAGTAAATTAATCTATAGGTAATAATATTATAAAGAAGTAAAAGTTTAAATTAGCAGAATCAATATCAATTTTAATAAAATGTATAGATAATGTCAGGCAATGTCAATATTCAATTAAATACGATAATGTCAATAATTAAAAATAGTCATGATGGCATTATGTTACTGTTACGAAACATGTTTAAAATTGATATTGTCTAGAACTGTTGAGTCGTCATGCTTTTATTGTCATGTTACAATTATACAAATATCATTATGTCAAAGAGCTGTCATCAAAGTAGTCGTTTAGACTATAGTAACATTTCTGTATTAATATAGTACGTAATTTACGCTTGAAATTGACCAAATTTAGATTTTTTATTGAGCAAGGTAACTTGTTAAATATTCTTTGGGCCATACAAAAAAAGCTTTTCCTCATTAAAGCCGTACCTGCATATGGTAATTTAAGCTCTAACTTATTTCTATCGCGTAGTTTCCTATATTTACTTTTAAAAGCGATTTCATATAGGTTCATGTTTGTTTTAACAAATATATTTACCTCATAAATATACAGGCAAGGCAAGGTTAAGATTTTCAGGCTTTTAAATAGAGGTTGACAGCTGTCGGTACTTTGTAATCCACACATAGCTCTGATGCATCTTTTTTGAGCTTTGAAGACATACTCCTTATTTACTGAATTGCCCCAATATATTATCCCATATCTTAGTGTGGATGCAACATAGCCATGGTAAGCCATTAAAAGAGATTCTAGGCTAACTATTTTAGCCAATTTATGGAGTGCATATGCAAATTTATTGACTTTTTTACAAATGTTTTCCGTTTGAGGTTTCCAGGACAAGTTATTATCTATAATAACACCAAGGAACCTAGTCATAGTTGCCGACTCTAGTTTAGTCCCCAAGTAGTTAATGTCAAGGTTAATATTAGAAATCCTTTGGTAAAAGTGCATTATTTTCGTCTTCTCTAGATTTATTACAAGATTATTATTATTTAGCCACGTAATTATTTTATTCAATGTCAAATTTATCTCTGCTTCGTATGTATTAGGATCGTCACATTTTATTACTACCGTGCTGTCATCAGCAAACAATACCATCGGATGCTTTATTTCTCTAGGCAGATCATTTATATAAGTCAAGAATAGTGGAGGTCCCAACACACTGCCTTGTGGGACTCCATATTTAATAATCATACTACTAGACCTGTATCTTCGTTCGTAACCAGTGCGTGGGCAAATACGTGTTATCTCTAAAATCTGTTTTCTGTTGTGCAAGTAAGATTCAATAAGATTTAAAATGTTGCCTCTTATACCATATTTCTCTAATTTATTTAATAGTATTTTATAATCTACATAGTCAAAAGCCTTCGTTAGGTCCATATATATAGCACACACGGCATTTCTTTTATCCACATTTGATAAGATAGGGCGTATCAGATCATGGATAGCCATGTTAATTGTCCTGTTCTTGCGAAATCCTTTCTGTTCATCAAGTAAAATGTTTGATTTCTCTAGGTAAGTGTAAAGTGCTTTATAAATGACTTTTTCAAATATTTTTGCAAATATAGGTATTAACGCAACAGGTCTATAATTTTTCATTAGACATTTGTCTCCTTTTTTATAAAGTGGGGTAACTATGGAGGTTTTGAGATTCTCCGGAAAGATACCATTCTCAATACATAAATTGAATATATAACTAAGAGGTGGGGCTATGTATTGAGAGACTGTTTTTATGACTTTTGTGCATATTCCATCACTACCTACACTGTTTGTATCTCTCAGAGACCTAATATGATTTATAATGTCATGCGGCAAAGTTGGTTCCATAAATAATGAGTTCAAACTGTTTGAATGAGTGGGAATTTCTTGTGCTAAGCTATGATGTTGATGATGCACATGTTGCACATGTTGCATTTGACAGTTCTAAGCGATGGAAAAGGATAAGAGCATAGCGTGTCATTGACACTGGTTTGGCCACCATCAGTGTGGCTGACTCTGGCAGAGCCACCATCAGGGATTTTAAGTTTGATAACACAAAAATTTAGTCGAAATTAGTCGCCAAATATCAGATTTGGTCGGTCACTGGTTCAAAAGATATAAGGGCTTATTGTTGGCCCTGCTGGAGAGAGCCTACCCCAGCAGAGCCACATTAATAACTCAAAAACTAGGGCACCTAGCGAAGATCTGTTTTCTCCCATATTTACTCGCTAATTAGTCGAAATTAGTCTTCAAGTTACATATTCAGTCGGTGTGTCATTAAAAAGATATTAAAGAATTCAATTTCCCCATACAGTGGTACAACCAAGTACAAAATACTTAAAGTAGTTTTTAGACAGGTGTATCTATACGACGTCTGGAGGAATTCTATAACTTCAACCCACCAAAGGAAAGCAGTATTCATTACCTAAAAACAAGATCTACAATAAATATATGTAATTATTTAGGCATCGAACAAAATGTGTGCATTTAGTCGCTGGCAGATAGATCGCTGCGCTCCGTTACATTTACACGGTAAGTAAGAAAGAGATAGATGCGCGTGTACAGACGAGCTACTTAGAACGAGTTGCCCGTGACGTACCTAAGTTGAAGTCGGCCAGTTTAAAGTGGAACTTAAAGAATACTTAGGAACTCGAATGTTGTTATCTTTATGTACTTATTCCGCAAATACAAAAACGGGGAACAGCGGGTCTAAAAAGGCCGCTATAGCAGAATCCACGCAGAATCTTGACGACCTGATTGGCGCAGTGGTAGTGAGGCTGCTTTACGTTCTTAGGGTCCCGGGTTCGAATCCCGGTCGGAGCAAATGTTTGTGTGATGAGCATGGACATTTGTTTCCGAGTCATGGATGTTTATATGTATAATAAATATGTATTTACAAACAAAAAGTATCTATGTAGTATATCAACTATCTGGTGTCCACGACACAAGCCTCGTTGCTTAGTGTGGCATCAGATGGCGCTGTGTGTAATGTCCAGCAATATTTATTTATTTATTTATCTTAGCATGAATCACGTTAAAAAATTAAAATTCTTAAAATGGACTTTATGACTACGATTATAAAGTCCATTTTAATAATTTTAAATTTTTAACATGATTCATATTACGATTCTCCTAAAGCGGCCATTTTAGACCCCCAGAGCGAACACCGGCGCGACGGCGGTGTTCGCGCCGCTGAAAGTATTAAAAAAAAAGGTAAATTAATGCTCAATATTAGGTACTTATAGTAAGTATTTACATCTTTGATTTAAGTATTTTTTTGTAATGTATTTCAAGCAATGGGTTGATACTTACCTACATACTTATAATACGTTTTCAACGTTTAAGGTGAATGCTTCGACCAGCCCGCGAAATTCAAATTTTCTTACGTTTTTGGCAAATTGCAAGCCAGTGGAAGGTTAAATGTTGATTAAAATATTGGACGCGATTGTAAGACGTATGTAGTTACAGAATTATAATCATCAAAACCATCAATACAACCCTCCAAGTTCATAAAGGTCTAGCAATGACTTTGACCTTGAAAAAATCGTTTCTCGACCTTTATGAACTTGTAAAATTAGTAAAAGAATTTGCGGAATCTGATCGGAGGCCCTACTCTCTAACGTTTCGTCTGTATATTCGGATCTATCCGTCTCTCTCACTCATCTGCAGACGTGCGCGAGAGAGACGGATAGATCCGAATATACGCCGGAAACGTTAGAGAGTAGGGCCCCTGAAGTTTTAAAGATTACGTACCCCCTTTTTTCCGGATGGGAAATCATCAAATGACTCCTCCAGCTCTGGGCGGAGCAGGAGGGAGTGTCAGACTTTTACTGACTAAAACCCATCCATGTTCCTTTATCGCCCTTTGTGTTCCGGGGCCGCGGTATCTCTTTCGAACAGTCCCGCAACCCCGGCAGGCATCGGCCCTTGCGGACCCCTTCCTTTTGCTGATATATGTTTGAGGCGCACGTGATTACGTACCTACTCCTTATATCTAAACTTGCAAACACTACCTCTTTGTAAAATTAATTATACGTTTATTGTCTCGTCATCATCATTATCATTCTACTGCCCTGATTCCAATTTATTTGGCATAGCGTAACAGCCCCTTATTACCTTTAAAACCCTTAGTACCCTATCTACCTCCTTACTACTTTACCGTATCTAGCAAGCTGCCATTGCAAATTATGCTTTAAGTTAAACGGAATCCTTAATCTTTTAGATCAAAATTGCTAAAACAACGGGTGACGATTGGTTATCCAGTATTATTTTATCATTGATGAATTGTAACAAATTTTAGACTTTATTGTATTTGAATAAAGCTTGTTTTAGACTGTGGAAGCGAATGCAGGAATTGAGCTGTGTTTGTAGTTGTATTAAAATGAAATAATATTTTGTATAGAGGAACTGATGTTGGTCTAGATGTCGTCAATAAATAATTACAGTGTATTATTGCCGTTTTATTTTTAACATTTTATTCATCACAAATTGCTAAAAGGAAATTCCTAATGCTGTTGCATGTTCTCTCTAGCAAATGACAGTTCTAAGCGATGGAAAAGGATAAGAGCATAGCGTGTCATTGACACTGGTGTGGCCACCATCAGGGATTTTAATTTTGATAACACAAAAATTTAGTCGCTAATTAGTCGTAATTTGTCGCCAAATATCAGAATTTGTCGGTCACTGGTTCAAAAGATATAACGGTTTATAGGCAGCCGATCTGGATAGTCTCCCCAGCTTGGCCATATTTATATCTCAAAAACTAGGGCACCTCGCGAAGTTGATTTCTCCCATATTTTGTCGCCAAGTCACAGACTTAATCGGGAATTAGTTTAGAAGATATTATTACGATGAGTTCCATTTTTTTTTTTTTTTATTGATTCCGTGCTGCTAGATGAGGCGCAACCGTAAATCAATCTTTGTCGTCATTCAGTGCGTCCAAGGCGCGCGTCAGTGGGCTTTGCTGAGGAAGTTGGTCGCCCTAGCGTTCTGAAGTTCTGATAGCATGGTGTAGCGCGTAGGCAAACCACCTTATCGGCAAAATGGGAACGTCGGACTGCCAAGTCATAGGTCTCAAGTTCGAACCTAAGACACACACCTCTGATTTTTCGGATTCATGTGCGTATTGTATAACGTTCATTTGCTTCGGTGAAGGAAAAACATCGAGAGGAAACCAGCATGCCTGAGAGGTATTACTTGCCAAGTCAGAGGCCCATGGGCGACATAAAAACTCTGACACCAGCATAGCTATTCACAACCCTTCCATTCGATTTTCGATTCGGAAAGTCGTATGTCCATCTCGCTCGATTTCGTAATGTCAAAAAAAGATAGATATACGACTTTCCGAATCGAAGCGTTGTGAATAAGGGGCCAGGTCACTACTAACCATACGATAAAGAAGAAGTTAGGTACATGTGAAATAAGATATGATTTAGGATGCTTGGGTGCAGCAATAACTGTTTGACAATTCGGTAGGAATAAAACACTAGAAAATCAATCAATCAAGACAATAATTATTTTCCAAAAAAAATTGTTTCCTACATTTTTTAATATACATGGTTATCAAATATTTCATATCAAAACAGTTCATTTTTGCCACATTATATTTTGGCTGTTCTACTAAAAGTGCCAAAAAAGCTCTAATATTAAAAAGACAAGATACTGCGATTTCATTATAATTCATTACCTACTTTTAGACCTACAACCATACCATCTAATGACTGTTCATCACAAGTAAACCCATGATTGATTATATTGACGGAAATTTCAAATGCCATAGGGAAATCGTTGTTGGATTTGCAAAGAAAATCATACAGGACACTTATTATCCCTAACGCCATTTCAAATTTCTAACGTCATTACAGTGATTTCTATAGTTGGGCATAACGGTCATTCCCCTTTCCCTAATATCTCTTCGTACGAACCAAAACAAATAAACCATGTATCGTTTTTCATTACAAAAAATGTTGAAGATCACGATAGATGACGATTCAAGACTTGAACAGACTTTTGAACTTATTTGGCTTATTTTTGGTTTTCAAAGTTAAAAAGTTTAATAAATGTACGTGGGTCAATGACCTCTATTCTCATCTTAACTGGCACCAACTATAGACTAGATAAATAAAAAATACATTCTACTTAAAAAATCGACGACAAACCTCAAATTCCCTTCTTATCTAAAACTAAGAACAGCCCATTTCATTCTGCCACTCGACATGTCTTTTTGTTAGATTCTTTGAGACTGGTTTGGTCTTCCCGATGGCTGTCAGTATGTCGTTTAGGTCCAATCTGTCCTTGCGATTGGCTACGTTGCCTGAAATCAGAAGATAAGTAAGAAGTTAGTGTCCGGCCCTTCTTAAATTCTTTGAAACAAGGGGAGGGGAAGATACCTACCAAATGTCACCTACAAATTTTAAAAACTTTTCAAATGCATGATTATTTGCACGTGGCTGAGATGAGAATGATATAGTCTGCGCCGGATAAGTAGGAAATAAAGGTCATTAACCCGCATACAAAAAAATAAAAAATAAAAACTTAATAATTATTAATATTAAATAATTAATAATAATTAAATAATATTAATATGCCTAATTAATATTTTTTTTTTTTTTTTATTTATATTAAATTACTGTAATACTCTCTTGTGTCTCCTTTTCTAATAAGCTCACTAATCGTTTGAAATGTTTGTTATTTGCTGTGATACCAGATGTAAGCTATCAAATGTGTACCTGGCGACCTGTATTACAGGTGTTACTACCTACCACAGGCACCAGCGATCCACAACCAAAAATCGTTGGCTACTTTTTATATGTAAATATTGTTTGTATTTTTTGGCTTGTGGTGAGAAATAAACAATTTATTATTATTATTATTATTTATTATTATACATTTATTCAAATAGGTACCTACATAATTCCGAAAACAGAAATAGTGACATAAACTTGTCTCGAAACGAC
The DNA here is from genome assembly GCA_905147715.2 of Xestia xanthographa. Classification (NCBI taxonomy): domain Eukaryota; kingdom Metazoa; phylum Arthropoda; class Insecta; order Lepidoptera; family Noctuidae; genus Xestia; species Xestia xanthographa. Next base: position 2,541,773 of record LR990661.1, on the reverse strand, counting down.
CTATATCGTGATCCTTGACTTTTTCTAGTAATAAAAACGATTCTGTATTGTCGGGGTACCTACGCAGAGAAATTAAAGAAAGAGCAATAACCTTTAATTCCTACTTATCTGGCGTAGACTATAGAGTGTATAAGAGGATGTCTGAAAATGGCACCGGTGACTGAAAAGTTGTGTGGTAATCGGTTATCGTGGTATGGACATGTGTGTGACGGAGGAATTATTGTATAAATGTAGATGGCTATACGAGTAGAGGAAGACCAAAGAAACGATGGATGGAATGTGTGAAGGATGATATGGCTAGAAAGGAGAAAAATTAAGGTAATAGAGAAGTGTGGTAATAGAGAATAGTGGAAGAAGATGACATGCTGCGCTTCCCCCCAAATAAGTTGGGATAAGGGCAGGAGAATTATGAATGGGCGAGACGACAACATCTAATTAGTCCGTCAGATAGATTTCCAAAAAATATTGGACATATATTTTCTCTTTTGTTACGTACTTAAACCAAAATTTACGGAGATATGACGCTTTTAAAATTCTCAATACGTCACGCCTTGGTATAATTTTTAGCTAATTCTGACGTCACAAGCCCCCACTCCCGAATTTTGATGCGTTTTATCTTTGTCAATATTCATTGATTTACAAAAACAAAAAATACGTGTCCATTATTTTCCAATACTCTAATTGAAACACTAAATAGATTTGCAATTTTTTGATACTGTCGTCATGCCTATTGCATGATGCCTCCCACAAACCCTGCCTAGGCTACAATCCTATACATGTGCTTTCTTCAGTTTATTTAAAGGTTCACAGATTCATAAACTAGGGTACAAGCCTACCACATAGTGGAGACGATGCCTAAGCAGTGGGGTGTGGTCATAGTTTTTTTCATTGTGATTCACCCACTGAAAGCCGTCAACACCCCTCCGCAACGCAATTAAATGGTAGGCCTGTAGCCTTAACGTTATATTTGTACGTTCGCATTTACTAATAAAGTTTAAAAAAAATTGAGTTTGTTTCAGTTAAAGATTTAAACTAAAATAAGAGACTTCAACATGGTTTTACAGTAATAATAACCTTTTGCACTCATAGAAGGCAGCATCTTCCTGACAGTAGACATGAGAGCCTCCTTGCAGACCAACTTGATGTCACTGCCGGAGTACCCCTCAGTCTTCGTGGCCAGCTCCTTGAAATCCACCTTGGGGAACAGCTCCACATTCTTTGAATTTAGGTAGTTTTGGAACAACTCCTCGCGTGTTTGGAGGTCTGGGAGGGGGATGAAGATTCGTTTTTCTAGTCTTCGTAACATGGCTGGGTCGATTTCCCTGAAAGGGTGATGAAAGTTTTGAAATACCCAAAACTTAATCAATCAGAAATTGTCCTAAGACACCTATCATACGTAAAGCAACAACAAACATGCTTGCACAGCAAATCCGAACATAAAGCCGTGCAACGATCCTTTGGCGCGTGGCAAAAATTTGAACTGATTCCGCCATCTTGTTTGTTCAATGATTATCTATCTACCAACAGCACCAAAGGTATAAAAATAACCAACTAACTTAGTTAGACTCATTCAAAGCTGGTTAACATAAAAACCAAATATGCTGAAAGATAAACAGGATAGCTAACCAAGGCATATTGGAATTGGCCAACATGAATATGATCCCGTCTCTTCCACCGATGCCATCTAGTTCAGTGAGGAGCTGTGCCTTCAGACGTCGTGACGCCTCATGTTCACCTGGAGAAGACCGGTCTGATGCCAGGGTCTCTACCTCGTCTATGAAGATTATTGAGGGAGAGTAGTAGGAAGCCATCTCGAACAGGACCTGGAAGAGGTAGTAGATACTTAGCTCTTATCGTACATAGTTGACTTAACACTCGTAGACCTATTCACTCGTATAAAGAAGACCCTATTTCCAGCTAGGTGACCCCGTACTAAGTACTGGCGTTAGGGGACCTTTACACTAACCGGTCAAGACTTGTCGCACTATCAGATACAATCTTTGACGCAGAAGTCAGTTTCGTCGGGACTTCTGCGTACCTATGTCTATCTTGCTCGATTACGACTTGACGAATCGAAGCGTTTGTGATTTATTCGTCATGTAGGAAGAAAATGAAGATGCAGGAAGAAAATTTGGTATCACGCCCAGTCGATTGAGGTAGTGTGCGAGGATCCCTAAGTTGTCAAGAATGTGCATGTACAAGATGTAAATCATATCAACAACAACCCAGTAATCCTAGGACTGTCAGACTGTGGCTTCAAGTTGGTTCTGGCGTTCGATCAGGCGTATACCTGCTTGTCAACGGTGTCTTGCTAAGACAAGACATTACTTACTTATTAATTTGAATTTAAATCATTGTACAAGCTATAATTTTTGAATTTATGACATTTAATTTGATTTATGAAATTGTCTAACAATAATTATGAATTTTGTATGCCTAAATTGGTACAATACAGTGGACTGCGCATTGACTTGACATCTGGAAATGTATAAAAATAAATCTACCCACTGTGTTGAGCAATAAATATTTGAATTTGAATTCGAAGATGTGCAATCGTTCTCGCTCGCTCTCTTGATTCGCTTTTACCTTAACAATCTTTTCTGACTCTCCACGCCACTTGTTGACAATAGTGCTGCAAGACACGTTGAAGAAGGTGCAGCTGCTCTCACCAGCAACGGCTCGCGCCAGCATCGTCTTACCAGTGCCTGGCGGACCGTGCAGCAACACCCCTCGCCAGGGCTCCAGGAGACCAGTAAACACTTCTGGATAACTGGACAAAAATGAGGGAAGATACTTAAAGGCCGTTTGAACCATCAGCCTGCGTGATCCTACTACCGGGCAAATAAGACTGTCGGTTTTTTCCAGCTCGCCCGCCATTTTCTACGAAATCTGCCGCTATGCCTCCTAGCTGTCTCAACGCTCCACGTCACATTATAGTAGCTATTTTGCCCTACTCAGGCCACGCCCCAGTCGTAACATGATCCGCTACGGCGTAGCACCACTTAGGCGACACATCATCAGGCATACGGCGAATTAGGCCAGCCCAGTCCTTGTTTAGCCTACAATGCTTGTGTTTAAATTGTACAACTACGTACTCGTATTACCTGATGAAAAAAACTACGACCTGACGTTTTCGGTTTCACAGAGCAGATTTTGTCAATAGTGCATTTAGGACTTAAACAAAGCAAACAAAAACGAGGAACTCCAATACTTAAAACTTGACAGATATCCAGTTATCTTACCGCACAGGATACACAACCGACTCCATAAGCAAGCTCTTGGCAGAAGCGAGTCCCTTCACATCGTCCCACGACACCCCTGTAGGTCTGATGATGTCCTGGTACAAGAGTTCTACCAGATGCTTCTTGTCAGGTGTCGCATGGTTCAGGAAACCTGCGAGGGACTTTCTTTCAGTCGCTGGGATTGATTTGATTGCTTGTTCATCCTGGTAAAGATAGTTCGGCACTTTAATATATTATAAATTCTGCATCATAGTTATTACCTTGCCGGGGTCGTTTAAGCTCGGGTGACCAATTTAGAACACTCTTGTAAGGCACAAGAACCAATCGTGCCGCCTGCTGTGACAGGTTTACTCAAACTATGTGTTGTGCTTTCTTCAAAAGTCCGGACGCTACCCTTGCATTTTGTAACACGATATTTTTCATATTTATTGTCTGGACTTTAAAAGTGACCATAGGCCCTGAGTTGGTTTCGCCATTTCTTTTCAGAGTAGTCAGATAGAAAATTTCGACTGATCGAGTCCACTTAGTTTACTTTTAAGAACTATGACCTAACGACTTGCACAATATTGATTCCGATTATCTTATTTGCAGAATAAATAATTTATTTTCATAGTAACTCGTGCATATCAAACACCATTCCAAAATTGAGAAGTTTGGACTTAACTAGGTACTTATTACCTAAATCCATTAGTGGCCCATTAGTTGTAGGTACAACTACAGAAACCGACAATGAAGATGAAGCGCCAAATAAATATTCTAAAGACATTTATTTGCCAACTGAACTAAATTGCTCATAAATTAATCCATACAAACTGCGATGTCCCTGAGAAATGTCACTCCGTGACAAATTGCTGGAAGCTTGCCAGATAACGTAATAAAACTATTTCCTTCACCTGAATTTCATGTTAAATGAATATCAGTTATTAACTGCTCTATTCAGAAGGTAGCTGAAGTGATGTTTAACATCTTCCATCACTTCAGCTACCTACTGTACTAAAGATCAAGTCAAAGTCTACTGTTCTGTACTAAAGTCTCGTAATATTGCCGAGCCACACTGTAGTCTGGCTCGGCAATATTACGAGACTTTAATGCTTATTTTTTAACACTAGCCGTCAGTTACAGTTATGTGTTGTTAAGGGCATAAACTTCATTGTTTAAAGTGTACTCTAAGGACGAATTTCACCAATAAAATGGAACACGATCAGCACACTTACGTAAACCGCGTTACTGATAGTATTGGCTTTGAACTATCAGATTCCGTAACAATGATGAAACTGGTGGCTCCTGAATGCAGTTTATTTGTGCCAACTGCCAACCCTGTTCAGTTTCATTGGTGGAATTCGCACTTAGCCGCAGAATTACCTGCAACAACTTGGTAACAGTAAAAGTAGAAGGCAGATCAGCATGTTCCTTCACACAGGCACACTCTGCGCTGACCACTGGCTCTGTTCGTTCCCTCGTCTTCCTCGTCTGAGGTCTGCGAGGAGCTCGCTGTTCCTCCACCTTGCGACAAAACTGGGGCTGCTTGTTGAATCGGATCAGGTAGTAGCTGCAGTAGTCCTGCAAAAGAGAACGAAGAGTTTAGAAGGATAAATGCTCTTTGTGCTATGGCAAGGACTTCATCATCATCATCATTTCAGCCTACAGACGTCCACTGCTGGACATAGGCCTCCTCCAAGTGTCCCCACATTGACCGGTCCCGTGCGACTCGCATCCAGCGGATTCCCGCAACCTTCACCAGGTCATCGGTCCAAGGCAAGTATTTACCAGCGCATTATCCACAGGGTTTCAGGATAACGTAAGTTTACTGGCTAGAACTTTAAACGTAAGTAAGTAGGTACCTATATCATCTTCTTCAGAACATTAAGGTGCACAGAACCTACTCGCAACCATCGCTTTTCTATGACCAGGTAAGAGCGTGGACAAAGCAACTGGAATTGCTGCGGAAACTCAATGGTAAAAAAGGCTTACACAGCTTTGTGACATCCATAAGCTTTGTAGAACTTTAACTGTAGGGTAGGTGACACTAAAGAAAGGCTATCTTGATTTAAAACTCAAAAATTGATCGTAACAGTACCTATAAAGTACATTAAAGTGATTCCTAACAAGTAGTTTTTATCAGATCTACGTATATCTGTTAACTGATAAAAAACCATTAAAATTCGCCCAACTTGGAACTCTTCTGGCATGTGCCAACTGTATCACACACAGAAAGTTTTTACTGAAATACTTCCTCATCCGTTAATTGTAAACGTCTGTTTCATTTTATTTTTCAGGTCATCATAATGTTATACTTAGTTACCGACAAGAATTATAGGTATCTCATATTACATAGTTGTTGAAAGTTTCTAGGGTGTACACACGTTTATAACAAACAAACTGTATCCTAACTGACATAAATAAATAGCTGTTACTATGTCCACATATCACGGCATTAAAGGACCGTCCGGTTTCAAGCCTGACAAATGTCTGACGTGACTACAGAGATCCAAGAAATTTCGTCCAGTTTGAAATAAGATTAAATATCTCCGTGCCAGTCGATTTGTTAGCAAGCTGGAGTTAGGTTGAGGATCGAAAGATTTTGTCAGCCATACCATAATGTGATTGTACCAACGCCTAGGTGATAATTGTTGTTGTTCATATAATAAGGTATCCTACTAATATTATAAATGCGAAAGAGAATCTCATCTCACAAAGAGAATTGATGTTTGTTACTCTTTCACGCAAAAACTTCTGAACAGATTTGGGTGAAAGGAGACAATTTTTTTTGTTTGGAGAACAGGCCACCCACATAAATTGTAGCAGATATTAATGAAACGTATATAGATTTCTTCCTTATAATCTCTAGATTACAGTGGTAATATTAGCTAAGCCATGTCTAACCGGAATGATGAGAAATTCGAAAATCAAAACGTGAATCTAACAATAAACTATAACAATAACACGTCTGTAGCAGTCTCTGAAAGTAATTACATTCGCACATTGCTTTGAAATCTTACTGCACAATTGACACAACGACCAGCAGATGCCATTTTCATAAAATATTTTTATTATATTTATTATGCGAAAAAATCGCAGAAACACTTTCACAAAAATCGAAATAAACGGAAAGATGAAGAAAAGTTCATAAAGGTGGAAAAAATACTTTTCCAAGGTCAAAATCAATCTTGCACCTTTATGAACTTGGAGGGTTGTATTGATGATTTTGATGATTACAATTGTGTTACTACATACGTCTTACAGTCGCAAACAATATTTTAATCAACATACAACCTAGCACTGGCCTGCAAATTGCAAAAAACGTAAGAAAATTTGAATTTCGCGGGCTACCCTTGATCATCCACCTTAAGTAATCGTAATTTTAGAGAAGTCTAGATATATATGAGACATTATAATAGAGTAAAACAATTGTAATTATTAAGTATAGTTTTAATTAACATTTAAATAATGATACATTTAAATACAAAAATGTTGGTAGTATTTTATTTTGAGTAGTTGAGGCAACCCTACCGACTGACCAAAGCAGTGAGACGCCGAATAAAATAACTGTTGGGGGCCTACGCTAACGCGTGGCTGACGCCACGCGTTAGCGTAGGCACAATTTAGATCGTGCGGGCCCAGTTTAGGTATTTATAATGTCGGCTTTCTTCAAGATCAAAGGAGTGCAACTTCTGTACGCTAGTACTATTATCTATTCTGTGGTAGTACGATCCCGTGGGACAATTACATAAGTAATTAATTATATTATAAATAATAATATAAAAAAAGGTAATTACAGCTGTTGAAGCCACGGAGTTTTTTTTATAAAAGTTCAGTACAAACTAGGTTGTGGAGGTCAGTTAGGCAGTCGCTCCTTGTAAAATACTGGTATTCAACTGCATCTGAACAGACCCCAACACATGTAGTTGGGAAAAGGCTAGACAGATGATAAAGGTTGAGTGAAAGTAAAAAAATAGGTATGTTTTCTCAGTAAATTACAGAAACTGCATTGCATCGGTACAACATGGACACCCCATATAGTGCAAGCAAAAGAGGGAAATGCAACCTAACTTTCAGTTACGCAACATGGCGGCTGTGACGTCAGCGGCGTCTGCGCGTCTCGCGTCGCATCGTTGCGTCGCGCGTCGTGAAGAGGAGAATGCACGTAAACACGGATGTGGGAGTTTAGTTTATGTAGTAAAACGTTATGTGAGACTTGTTTAGTCTTTTTAAAGTGTTGAAGTAATGTGATGAAGATTCCTAGCAAAATCTGGGTGTTTCTGGAGATTGAAATAAAGACGCATTTAAAAGAAAAATACTACATAACTAAACGTTCAGTCAGTTGAAAAACATTGAACAAAAGATAGCAATAGCACCTAAAGTAACTTGACGACTTGTAAAGGTACTTAAGAAGCACCTGTTTAATTAAACCTAGTGTTTTTAGCATCGATGACAAATCGCTTACCTACTACAAAAACAAAAATTGTTGAAACAGCTGTATCTACATCGTGATCTTTTGTTTTTTGATGACGAATGGGAACAGTGAGTCAGGCATATAACTCTTTCTGACTGTCTACATCCCTAAGCCTAGGAGTAATTTGAAGACATGTAGGTACTGAATTATCTAAAAGCTAAATACTATATTGTACAATTCTTTGGAAATTTTCTTCAAAACTATAATTATAACGTTAGCATAGACATCATAAAACGAATAATCTTGGCTCGCTTCAATGTTTTCTTGAAATTAAAATTATTTACGACTGTGTCTCGGAAACCGTTTTATTAATATAAGTACTACGTAATTTAGAAATCGTAGTGGAAAGATCCGCAGCTAAATTACCTATCTATTAACCGTGACTTTCAAAATATAGCGACTGTTAAAAGCGTAGGTACAGTCAGCAATTAATCAATCAACACAGTATTTTTGATCAGTTGTATACGTAAAATAATTAGATTGTTTTTAGAGTTCCGTACAAAAAAAGAAAAAAACGGAACCCTTACAGGATCACTCGTGCGTCTACGGTCTGTCTGTAGGTACGGATTCGGTCCAGTCCACGGGATTTTGATTAAAACATGGTAAGATTTCGTTCGAGCTAATGTTAGGTCTGTCTGTCACAGCCAATTTGATTCGAGTCTACTGGACCAAATCTGGTAAAATTTGGTAGGATGGTGCAATCCTATGATCCAAACACAGATGTCCAAAGTAAATAAATATTGTTTTTTTTAAATATGGGTAATTTTCGGGGGACAAATTGGGAAACTAAAAAAAAAGTTTTGCAAACCTTACTGTGTCATATATCAAATGAAAGGACTCGTTATGAAGAACTCAAATATATTGTAAAATGAAGAGTTTTGATTTTATTCATGAAAATTGACCATTCCCTCCCTCTGATCTTCGAAACTACTGAGCCTAAAATGTTGAAAAAAATACAAAATATAGTTAATTGCTTGTAGATTACAGGAAAACCTATAAGAACTCTGTCAATTGTACGGAACCCTCTCCACGCGAGTTCAACTCGCACTTGGCCGGTTTTATATTTTCTATTATTATCTGTCGATAATATTGTACCACGGGATTATACTACCAGAATAAAAAGTTATAAGCTATCTGAATGCATTTTTTTTTTGCGTGATAGAATAAGAAACATCTATCCATCTTCACAACCTCTCCTATTTATAATATTAAGTACGAAGTAGGATTCAGTAATAAGTTTGTATTGCCAGCTTCCATATTATATCGCAGTACCGTAGAACGGTAACCGTCTTAGACCTCCAAAAATAACTCTACTTAATAATTCATTCACTCCGCTCCGTGAGGTCACCTCGTCATTAAGCTGCCGTCTAAGCCAGGTCTCTAAGCCGTGTCACTGACATAGCACACGAATTCTCTTTCAAGCCAGTTAATGACCTGCTCCAGTTATAAGCTGAGTTTAAGCAAAGAAGAGATTTTTAGGGACCCAAGATTTGTGCAGTTATCAGTTTGCGAAAGGGTGGAGATTCAAAGACTGACACAATAGTAGATTGTATGACAAGGTAGCAAAATAGTATTTTTACGGCGAGGGCGCTATTTTGAATCCAGAGCGAAGCGAAAGATTCTAGAATAGAATCCCGAGCATAGCGAGGGATTCTAAAATAGAATCCTGAGCGTAGCGAGGGATTCAAAGTACATCGCCTGAGGGAAAAATATGTTTGCTCTCGAGTCATATACTCTACTTTTCATCTCGTTCTATGAGAAAATAAATAACAGACATTTTAAAGTAATTAATGAATAAGTTACAAATTATTAGTCCGTTAGCTTTAGCAAATTGATAATAATATGAGTCCACTGCGCTCGGCTGCTTGCAGCGTATTGAGCGACGAAGTGCTCGGATTAATGAAATATTATGCGATCACAAGTTGGGAACTTGCTAAACCGGTTTGTTTCTATGCGTCCATTTCATTTATTTGAGTGCCTTTTGTTTTTGTTTTGTCTTGCACTTTTTATTAATCATGTAGTTTTATAATTTGGTACTATTTTGCACACTAATTTATTCTATTTAAGTATCTATTAAATATAAATATAAATATTGCTGGACATTACACACAGCGCCATCTAGTGCCACACTAAGCAACGAGGCTTGTGTCGTGGACACCAGATAGTTGATATACTACATAGATACTTTTTTGTTTGTAAATACATACTTATTATACATATAAACATCCATGACTCGGAAACAAATATCCATGCTAATCACACAAACATTTGCTCCGACCGGGATTCGAACCCGGGACCCTAAGAACGTAAGGCAGCCTCACTACCGCTGCGCCATTCGGGTCGTCATCTATTCATACATGACACACAATTACACATACCTATAACACAAAGAACAAAACTGTTTTACGTCCGTCACATCACCATCTCGGGTCCAGTTGAAAACCAGCGTCGGGCACTAGCTGCTCGGCAGTTTGCTGAACTGGGCCTATTTGGCGCAGCCGTGAGACACACAATATTATCTCATTTTTTCTGTCTCGTTTTAAGTTTTTATTGTGTAGTTTTAAGTTTACTCTTTTGTTTTTTACTTTTTTTATTTTTTTGTTGTGTGCATTTACGGCATGTGCCGAATAAACATGTTTTCTTTCTTCTTCTTTAAGTTTAATTAAAAAAAAAATATGAACTTTATATGAATGTAAAAAAGGTCAATTACAAATTATCTAATACACTGGCAAAATTTTGAAAATTTATTGTCACTGTGTGTGTGTTTTATTTGGGATTGATATAGTTGTGGATTTATTTATACAGGATGACAACATTTTTATCACTTTCCAAAAAAAAAATGGGTAAGTATAATAGGTGAACGGAGTAGAAGCAAATGGCATACTTAGCTTTTTTTATACGAAATTTTAAAAAAAATTGTTTTCGTATGATTTGAAATTCGATATTTTACATTTTTTGTTTTTTATTTTCTTTTAGTTTGTTCTAATATGAAAGGTTTATTTGAAATTTGTAGCGTTTTTTGATGATGGATCAATTCTTTTCTAAGCTGTGGAAAAAAGAAAAACAAAACTAGGTATGCCATAAGCTTCTACTCCGTTCACTTAATATACCCATTTTTTTGGAAAGTGATAAAAAAGTCATCCGGTATTTTGAGTGTTTGTAATCTCAGTACCTATCTTGCTGGTGCCCAGGAAAAGGCATTGATTCCTTTGATGTAGAAGGGCGTGGCGACAATGGTGTGTACAATGCGGGTGCTGACCTCCGCACCGTACAAACACAGCCAGTCATTTATACAATTTTCGTTCGATTTCAATGAACGATTCATGTTCCAAATTCAAATCTCATTACTGCCCGCTAAAAAGTCTAGTGGAGAAAATAGCTACTTTGCTCCCGCTAATAGGGGAACAAAACAACACTTTTCGAATAGAAGGGATGAAATAGTACATTACTACAGAATCCAGTAAGTAAGCCTTCCTGGCCAAGTATGAGTTAACCGGACCGAACCGCAGGTGAGGTCCGGTTATATACGAGGCCAGGATGGCTTTCTTACTGGTTGAGGTTTGTATAATACTTTTCTCAAAAATGAAAGAATGTTTAACAACAAATTCGTTTAAACACAATTGTCGCGAAATCCCGCCAGTCGTTGTTTTTTTTAATACAAAGTTTGCGTTTAGTTTTGGAAATTGTTCTATTTTTACATTACATGAATGTTTTAGTAAAAAAATGTAAATTATTGTTTTTGAAACTCCATGTTAATTTTAGAATGGAAAGTTTTAATCCAACGTGATTTATAAACTGAAATTAATAAATACAAACATAAAATCCCACACTATACTTCTAACACATTACTAAGTACAAAACGCAACGCATACTTTTTCTGCGTCGCGTTAAGTGTCACAGACTATAAAATGGCTGTAAAATAATGTATCTCATAAAATGTCATACCAAAAAGAGAGATAGATATATATTGGGAGCCTTTTCTAAGCAGATCCAAAAAGGATGACCTACTGTCCAGTAAGTAAATTACATACTTACTTACTGGACAGTTGGAGATTCCAAATTTAAAATCTCGCTTCTTACTGGACAGTTGTGAATAAGTCTCCGGTAGAGTTCACTTTCTGGATACTTTTTAGAGGTGTTATGGCAACATTACATACCATTTTTGAGAAAACATTGTTGTTACACACACAAATTGAAACAAAAACTAAAGATTTGGTGATGTTACAGGTCCGCGACGGCAGGTACTTTCTTGAAAATATCTTTTTCAGCTTCAAAGTTCTTACGGAAAATGAATGAGTGAGCATAATTATGATTTTCTAACTTTGAACTTCTAATCTGGAGTAAGTAGCATAAGCGAAAAATAAACATGGACCCGGATCACCAATTACTGATAATAGACGAACTATTTGGTCAAACTTCCGATGCAATCGAGACCGACAGAACTGTATTAGTACTTACTAATACAGTTCTAATAAACTGCAGTAAAACTTTGCGAAAGCCATCTCACTCTATAGACGAAAGTGTTAAAAATCCAAAAGCCAATCTTTATAACATGAAAGTGCCGCAGTTTATGCAGTGGAACACACTATTATACACGTCTGAACGGCCACTCTAAGGCAGGGCCGTCGCAGGGCCGGTTTTCAATCGAAACGGTCCGATAATAGCCTTCGTGGACGTTTTGTACGTCACAATTAGGGCTTGCAATCCGGATATCCGGATATCCGTATTATCCGGATATCCGCCGTTTTTCAAATCCGGATTTTACTTGCTTCATTATCCGGATTTTTCGGATAATACGGATAGTTGTATTTCTATTTTAAATATTAAATAAAAAGCTGTCATCTGCAAAGTACATAACTGTTATTACGTTATTTATTATTTTAATATAGAGCTAATCACTCTTGCAATTGTTTACTCACTTCACAAATCACAACACAATAAGTCAATTTAGTGACAGATCATAACAACATTGACCACTTGTTAAAGTTAAAGTTAAAGTTAAACTTACGTCCTTACTGCACGCATTTTCAAGATTGTATTGTATTGTATCGCACGCACGGTCGCTTCTCACTTAAAACCAGTTCTTGTTCTAAAGTGATATTTTTATTTAATTATTATGTTTTAAATAGGTATCAAACAAATAATTTTTATTTTCTATAATATTTACATTATTTACATACTAACTCTATAATAGAAATAAATTATTTACAAGTATTAAAAAACCGGCCAAGTGCGAGTCGGACTCGCGCACTAAGGGTTCCGTACCAATTATTATAAAAAAAATTACGTTTGTTGTATGGGAGCCCCCCTTAAATATTAATTTTATTCTGTTTTTAGTATTTGTTGTTATAGCGGCAACATAAATACATCATCTGTGAAAATTTCAACTGTCTACCTGTCACGGTTCATGAGATACAGCCTGGTGACAGCCAGACGGACAGACAGCGAAGTCTTAGTAATAGGGTTCCGTTTTTACCCTTTGGGTACGGAACCCTAAAAATAAATAAATAAATAAATAAAATAAAAATAAAAATAAAAATAAAAATAAAATAAAAATAAAAATAAAATAAAAACTATTTATTTCAGATTTACGGAATCCATAGAATGTTAGTACAGTAAGAAAAACTTAAAGAACTAGTGTTAGTAACTAAAATGAAAGAAAACAAGACACAGAAAAACCATTATTTTATCACATGGGCCCTGACCCAGTGTTGGACATACCGCGTGTCCAACCGATCCGCAATAACGGCCAGGATGGAGTTGGTGCTGGCGCGCAGCCTGCAGAGCGCCGCGGCGTAGCGCTTGCGGAGCACGGCGTGAAAGCCGTCTACGTGCGCGTCCGCGAACATGCCCGACGCACTGCACCAGCGCGGCAGCCCCAACAACGCCCTGAACGCATTGTTGTACTGGACGCGCAGAGCGCTGAACGATCGTTGCGTATAATGAGCCCACAGGCTGCACGTGTAAAGCGATGTGCAGTGCGCTCTAAAGAGTGTTATTTTAACACTCGCAGCACAACGCTTGAACCTGTGAGCTATCATATTCGCTCTGATCGATAGCGCCCTCCGCTCCCTGTCCATGTCCTCGTCATCACGTAGGTGTTCAGTGACCATGTGCCCAAGATATTTAAAGCGGGTGACCACCTTCATCGGTATTCCGTTTAAGGTAACGGGAGGGACCTGCTCCGGTGACTTTGTACCCGCCTTAAATATCATGAGCTCACTTTTTAAAACATTATATTTGAGGCCATGCTTAGCGGCGTATATTTCACATACATTAACTAATTTCCTAAGGCCACCGATCGTTGGGCTCAGCAAAACCATGTCGTCCGCGTAACTCAGATTGTTTACACATATGTTGTCTACGTGGCAGCCGACATGAGTGCTGCTGAGCTCAACGATCAGCGCATTGATGTATAAATTAAACATTAGTGGGGATGACAATCCACCCTGTCTCACTCCACATTGTAATCCATATGGATCTGATAACATGCCTGCCCACTTGACATAGTTAATTTGACTGTGATACCAAAACTTTAGGATAGCAATAGTCTCACGAGGTAAATTGGTGTCTTTAAGCTTCTCCCAGAGTTTGTCATAATTGACAAGGTCAAACGCCTTTGACAGGTCTAAAAAACAGGCATAAATAGGCGTTTTTCGACTGGTGTAATACTCAACAGTATGCTTTAGGCCCAGTATAGCGCTCTCCGTAGAAAGTCCGGCACGGAAACCAAACTGAGCATCGTGTAGGTGGATACATTCCGCCAACTGGGCCTCAAGCACACTGTCTAGTATCTTCGCAACGACTGTAGCAAAAAAAAAAGGATTACAGGGCGTTGAAAAAATCGTCCACATCGCTGCCAACAGGAAAAGTGCCCAGAAGGCTGGCAGCATTGCCACGTTGGATGGCAATGCTGATTCTTTGGCCAAAAAATAGGCCCGCCCTCTGGTCACGTGAAGAGTCGACCAACCGTTTGGCGATTTCTTGAAAAACTAGGTGGTCGCTCGGACCCCATGGCCGTAGTGTTTCAACCCCAAACGGCTCAAACACATAATTACCAATTAAATTATTGTATTTGCGCCGTTTGAGGTTTTCACCACCTGCAGCAGCCGCCCCAGCGCAGCACACTGTGCTAAGAAGATGGGATGGCGCAAGGGTATCGACGCAAGTTGCGTCCCACACCAAAGGCCTACCCAACTTCCATGGCATTATGGTCATACCATCTCGTCTCTTGCCATCGACGCGTGCCAAGCCAGTGGGTTCTAATACAGCTGACACCCCGGCGGTGGCAAGAGCACGACGGATGAGATCATTAATGCTAGCGTGCCGCGCTGCACTCTTACTGCAAGAAAGGCCATGGTGTCCAAGGCAGTCGACTGCTTCACCACATTGACAGCGATGTGGAGCCCATACAAGGAGCGCCCAAACGCAAACATATAGCGAGCTGGAAGGTTGTGTCACCTAACATAGTGCCTATATTAGGTGATGGTTGTGCCTGAAGCCAGAGGCCCGACTCCCATTCACCCACAGCCAGCAGGCGGGCACGCTCAGCAGTATTGGTAGACGTATTCATAAGTTTATTCCGTACCAACCTGCAGAGCGGGAGCCACTGTCTCTGGGAAAACGGGTTCTCGGGCCGATCCGTGTTCTTCCAAGCCACTTTCCAGGCGTCCTCTGCGTCGGTCAAGCACGGCACTTCCGAGCTAACCAGGGAAAGAGTTAAAATTTTCCTGGTTTGCTTTTCAGTGCTGTGGACAGAAGACAGGAACAAAACAAATTTTGCGGACGCCAAGGCCACCAAAACGAATTGGCAGGGTGGCTTGCAGCCACGCTCGGTCGTCCAGGGCCACATTAAGAATTGATGATTTGATTAGGATTTTGTGATAAATGTAAGATCTCATTTTTAATTGGAATTGTTTTAAGTATGAGAAGAATAGATACAAAGTATTTGTGTCACAACAACAACAACAACGTTTGTAACAATCACTTTTGAAAACTAGTTCATCCTCTAAAATTATACAATAAAACCCTATCGGGTACCGGGTCGGGTATCGGGTACTTGAAATATTGGTATAGTTTATTATTTCTTTGGGATTTTGCTTGAGAGACTGATTAAAACGTGTTACAAAAGTTTATTAGTTTTATTTAGAATAAAATCTAAAAAATATCAGTATTATCCGCATTATCCGGATAATCCGGATAGTAAAATATTGATATCCGTATTATCCGGATAGTAAAAAAGAACGGATATTGCAAGCCCTAGTCACAATACAAAGTGTAGCCAGACGCTTCACGAAGCCGTCAACCAAGCATTCTGTACATCAAACTAAGTAACTCTACGCAAAAATTATTGCTCGGAAACGGCATTTTTTTTTTGAGGTGAATAATCACGTTTTACGGCAGGACTCAATGGAACGCGCTCAAAACATTATGCTGATGGATACATTGAATAGTTACAGGTGTCTTAGAGGTATTTAAAGTAAAGTTGTAACATAAAGAAATAAAAACATGTAGAAAGGTTGGAACTTTCACACAGGGGTCAAAGTTCTCCGTAACTCGAAGGTTCCCAGGTATGGTCTAGCTCTAGAACAAGAAAATGATCGCAATCACAGGGAGAACAAGTGCCTTTCGGGTTCGTTAAGGGTACTTTTCCACCCATTAGATAGCATCTGAATCCAATAATGCATATGAGGAACCAAAAGTAAAAGTTTTGAGTATCACCGTGGATAGCTTTGAGAGTAGAGGAAGAACAAAGAAACATGGATGAACTGTGTGAAAGATGAAATGACTAGAACAGTGGCGTAGCGTGCCTTGGCGGGGCCTCGTATAAAAATTTGTTTAGGGGCCCCTAGGGAAATAATTGTGATTTCTCACAAAAAAATAACTGTTTGCATAAATGGGGAAGGCTGGTCAAAGCTGATTGTAGATGGCGTGTCCATAGCTTAGTCCCAATCTGTCCAATGAGGACAAGCTATTTTGAAATATAAAATGACATTGACAGATTTTCAAATGACGACGCTTGGTACAAGCTATGGTAGCGCCATTGGTACACAGTTGCCATCCCCATTGGAAGAAATATTTGTTCCACCACCATCACAATCTCAGCCGCAAGACGTCCACTGCTGGACATAGGCCTCCCCCAAGGGGGGGTTTCGCCATAAGCGCCACGCTTGGCAGGCGGGTTGGCGATCGCAGTACGGTTTGTTCATCATAATTATTTATCTGTCACTTTTTCCAAAAATTTTACAAACAATTCAAATTAAATATACACTCTCCTTGCTTTTGTTTCGGCAAACAGATTTACTTCTGAAAAAAAAAAAAATTGGGAAGTTTTTAACTTTTGCTTACTCACGTTGGGGGCCCCCGTGGCCCAGGGGCCCCGTATAATTGATACGGCATATACGGCGGTAGCTACGCCCCTGGACTAGAATATGTCATGAGATGATGACTAAAATAAGAGTATGACCTCAAATAAACTGGGATAAGGACTGATGATGAAGGACTAAAAGTACCGCGAACCAAAGTCATATGGAGTCCTCATAAAATTAAAACTAATATTCCAAGGCGAATCAACGCACATAGTGGAACATAGCTCGCGTTAATAGACGGACATTTTTTCCACAAATCGGGAATATTTTTCCTCCGCGGACAAAATAAAGTCTGCGCAGGCCTTAAGGCCCTTCTAACCCTAAAATTAGCAACTCTATTTGTGGTAGTTCAAACTTCGTTTGAAATACTGTTATAAAGTTCTAATCAGTGCACTACAAAGCGGTTGTTACGTCAGTCACTGCGGCCGAATAGTGCGAAATTAGTGGTTTTTTGCGATTTACAAAAAATCTATTGATTGGACTAAAAAAATAAAACACATAAGACCTGCTTTATAATTAGTTCAGTTAGTATGCAAAGTTTCATGATCTAATTTGAAGTACTTTTTGAATACCAGCGATTTATTGTTCGATTTGGAGATAACTTTGGAATGTTTTTTTATCAAGAAAAGTTTATGGAATCGTGTTTTAGTCACTCATAGTACCTAGTATTAATCCTCAACTTTACCATATATTTATTTCAAAATTAATGCTGTAGTATTTTAGGCGTAACGTAGGATCATGCTAAGCCATTTGAGGCATATATGGCCCTTAAGACATGATTTGTCCGGCGCGGCCAGACGCGGGTGGAAATGAAACGTCCGGTCAATTCGCACTGATGCAGCTACCCATCGATGCTTTCATTTCAGAGGATTGCTTTCACTGGGAAATTATTAGTCAATAGCTACTGAATTCTGCCAATTCGATTTTAAGAGGGTTTGACACTTTGATTTTCATATTTATGATAATGTTTCTTCAAATATAACATGTTTTGCTTTTAATTCTTCAAGGCCTTTATTAGTCTACTGCACCTTCTTCTGGTTTGTGCAAATAGGGATGATGACTGACTAAAAAAATATGATTCTGTTTCGTCCGTCAGTTAGATTATCGAAGAATATTGGATACGTGTTTTTTGTTTTATCAAATTAATAAAAATTGACAAAGATAAAACGTGTCAAAGTGGGTGACGTCACATTTGAGTAAAAATTTACTGTGATGTCACACGAGTTTTCGACGCACTGTATCGTCTTCATTTTTTGTTTACGTGAAAAAAGAAAAAATATGTATCCAATATTTTTTGGAAATCTGACGGAATTATTAGTTTTTTTTTTCATCTACCCTATTCCCAGCAATAAGGTTAACTATTTTAATTAAACCATTACCTTAAAGAACCTTTAAATTGTCAAGGCATCGTCGGCCAGTCATAAAATTTAAGATACAGGTCCATCAATTACCCAAAAATCAGCCGCGACAAGGTGATATCGCTTAGCTCAGATCACTCATCATTCATCACTCTCTTGTCCTTATCCCGATTTGTTTGCGGTCGGCGCAGCATACCTTCTTCTCCCATTCTTCTCTATTACTCGTCATGTCAACAGACACCTCCTTTCTTGCCGTATTCTTCTCACAGATCATCGCTCGTTTTTTTGGTCTTCCTCTACTCTTATAATACCTATACCCATTCACATTCATGCTCTAAACTATACCTAACCTCCTTCCTTCCTTCGACCTAATTGGCGCAGCGGTAGTGAGGCTGCCTTACGTTCTTAGGGTCCCGGGTTCGAATCCCGGTCGGAGCAAATGTTTGTGTGGTGAGCACGGACATTTGTTTCCGAGTCATGGATGTTTGTATGTATATTAAGTATGTATTTACAAAACAAAAAGTATCTATTTAGTATATCAACTATCTGGTGTCCACGACACAAGCGTTGCTTAGTGTGGCACTAGATGGCGCTGTGTGTAATGTCCAGCAATATTTATTATTATTATTATTTATTATAAAAAATAAATAAATATCGCTGGGCATTACACACAGTGCCATCTAATGCCACACTAAGCTACGAGGCGTGTGTCGTGGACACCAGATAGTTGATATACTACATAGATACTTTTTGTTTGTTATACATTTACACATCCATGACTCGGAAACAAGTGTCCATGCTTATCACACAAACATTTGCTCCTACCGGGATTCGAACCCGGCGGACCCTAAGAACGTAAGGCAGCCTCACTACCGCCGCGCCATTCGGGTCGTCAAACTTTCCTCATATTTTCCTCATTCCTCCACACCACATGCTGCATAACAAACCAACCGATTAACCACATAACTTTTCAGTCACCGGCGCCATTGAGACTCGGATCCGTTTAAACTACATTTGACAGATTCTACTTATGACATCATATTCTACATTTGCCAGATTCTATATCTGACAGATTCTACAATCGACAGATTCTATATTTGACAGATTCTACAACCGACAGATTTTATGTTTGACCGATTCTACAATCGACAGATTCTATGTTTGACAGATTTTGAATAAGTTATTAATTAACAGGCAACAATCATTTTTATCATATTTATTATAGTATTATTTTGTAACATAGTTACATAGGTATTTATAAAATTACATTGAAAAAAAAACGAAAAGTTATGCTTATTTGTAATAAAAAAAAAGAGAAAAAGTATGGATAAGAAACAAAAGTACAGGAACAGTTGGATTTGAATTATTTTCTTAAAAAACGAAAAATGATACTTATTTGTAATAAAAAAAAAAAGAAAAAAGAAAGAAATCACTCACTCACTGTTAAATTTAAGAAAAACTACTTCCCTCCCAGTCAGCCCTGACTCCGCTCAATTTCCGAGCGGCCATAAATAAGGTCATGAACTCACAATACCTCCTCAGTCTCCACATTCTCACACACCATGACCACGCTTTATGTAAATGTGGTAAATCACTGTTTGATCAAGATTAGAGGTTTTTTCGTAAGCCAATGATGTGTGTTCCGCCGGAAGAATTTATTGGAGTAAATAAATAACGAGTCATGTTTCCGTAAACTTACCAAAAAAGCTTACGTAAATTCTGAGGTTGTTAGTTTATTCACAAAACAGACTTGTGTATTTTTATCGGTTCGTTGGAAAACGTGAACATAAAATATAATAGGGAAACAAACTTCAGTCCTCATGTTTTTTTTATTCTATAAGTAATGTCAGTTAATTAAATGCTGCTGTCGATCTTGCAAAACGTTATAATTTCTTCATGATAGTAAATTTCCAACAATAGATTACTTAAACATTTTTGGTTAATAAAAACCTTCACAATACAAAAAAATTCTATCATAAACAAACTGCCTAGAGTTCTGCCAGTTCTACTTAGTAAAATTTCCCCAAATCAATTCGCTCTTTTAAGGCGACTACAGGAGCTAAATTAGCAACTCTTATCTATTTTACTGTCATGGGTTTCCACAAAGAGGCACCTGATTCCATTAAGATCTTAGACACATTAGATGATAATTATTTTGCAAAGGTAATTATTACTTTTATTTATACATTTTTGGTTGGTTAATCGCGAAACATAATTTTGGTCGATTGGATTTCTCTAACAAATACCTTGAAGGTACAGGTAATTATACTTATTAAGGCGATTACAGGAGCTAAATTAGCAACTCTATTTTGGTTGTTCAAACTTCGTTTGAAATGCTGTTAGTATAAAGTTCTAATCAGCTTGCACTACAAAATAGTTGTTACGTCAGTAACTGCGGGCCGAATATTGCGAAATGAGTGGATTTTTGCGATTTACAAAAAATCTATTGATTGGACTTGTTAGATACGCAGGTTTTGAAAATGAGACTCGTGGTGAGGTTGAATAATGGAATGAATTTATTTCGAAAAAATGGTCCCTTATATACAAAATCTGATAACAAAAATCAATGCATAGTGGGTACATATAAAATTTTGTTTGAACACAATATTGTCAAAATACCCTACGTGCTGTATTAAATCTGTGAGGTGGAATATTCCGCTACAGTACCTACACCCCCTCAAGCGAAGCGTACAACTGGTTTCACTATTCGTCCAGTATGCTAAGTGCGAGTTTTTTACAAAAATTCAAGTAATGTGTCGACCGCGTAAACCGAGTTTACGTTACCATTTACGTCGTCGGTAATGACAATAGAATGCCTCTATGAAAATGAGGTCCGTTTGGAGCACTTCGCTAACGTTTGCATGCTATCGCGAGTGCAAGTTACAATTTTGACAGTTTTGACAGCTCGAATACGAAACGCGAGCGTGAAAAGTTTTCACTTAAGATTTTGTGGTGAGAGCATCATGAGAGTGGTGAATTAACAAAGTAATTTAATTTAATTTCGTATTGTGAATGAAACTTACCATGGAATCTCGTATTATTTCGTTTGGACAATGTTTGAGACCGCAAAAGCACAAGATAAGCGTAATATAACGCCACAAAAAAGTAAACACGGTTACGTAAACAAAGATAGAAACACCACCACAAACCACTCGGGCATTATAAGATCATTTGCTTAGATCTCCATGCCTAAAAAGTAACAAACTTAGTTTTACAAACTTCACAAATGGATCAAGGTCACTCATTACACACCAAAAGATATAAATTACACTAACTGCTCCATTTATGTCACCAGCATTTCAAATTGGGACGGGCTAGTCTTTATTTTTAACAATAATATTCAAAACTAACACAAACTTTCGTAAACACAAACAAAACTAATGACCATTGACCACAGATAAGTAATGTCGTCTAACTTCGTTCTATAACCACCACTAATTGAATGGGCAGTCGCTTATATTATGAACACAAAATACGAATGTCAACTTATTTTGGCCGGTTGGAATTAACGCGAAAACGAATGAATGTATTCTAGGATCTCACACTCGCAAGTTAACGATTGTCGATGCGGCACTCACACTACCTAGTTCTGACATATTACGCTAGATGGCGCTACCCCAGCGCCATACAAATTGGCCTAAACGTTAACGCGCTCGAATGTGGTGAACGAAAATAACAAATCTCACACTAAGCACACAGATCGCGTCGTTCTCTGCGTGTCATCATGTCCTTGTTCGTTCATAGTGTAGGCAGGCTTCAGTCGGTCGATCGAGACGTTGGTTACTCTTCCTGGTAGTTGGAGCTTGTAGTATTTCTCACTTCTTTCTAATACTGGATATGGGCCTTCATATGTCGGCTGTAGTGGTTTTTTCGTGCAATCTTTGCGTAGATATACGTTTTCGCAGGTACGTAGGTCGGAGTGTACAAAGATGTTGTTGTTGCTATGCGTGGTCTCGGCTGGTCGGAATGAGTTGATAGTGAGTCGCAGCTGTTCGACGAAATCATGACTCATTGGGCTTCCTTTTGTTTCAACAAAAAAATCTCCGGGTAATCGTAGCGATGTTCCGTAGGTGTATTGTGCACGACTAATCCCCGTGTCGCTGCGAGTAGCCGCGCGCAGTCCGAGTAGTACAGTCGGTAACTCGTCAAACCACTTTCCGTTCGCACTAGTAGCGCAGCGCGCGGTAAGTGCGGCTTTGAGTGTGCGGTGCCAGCGTTCGATGATTCCATTTGATTGTGGGTGATATGCAGTTGTTCTCGTTCTGTTTATTCCAAAATCAAAATCAAAATCAAAATCAAAGCATTTATTTCAAGTAAGCCAGTTACAGGCACTTTTGAATTGTCGAAACAAAGATGAAAATTAAATGTAGCTACAGTCCCAGTCACAAGACATAAAAACTGTGAAAGTACTGTAGTTGCCCATTCCCTAGCGTAGATCTCTATGGAGAAGAATGGGCAAGAAACTCCATGGACACTCTTTTAAATCAGAATATTGTTACAAAATCTTGGTTACATCATTCACGTTGAGATGGTATATTATGTGAGAACAATGTAGCAAGATGTGCACGGTAAAAGTGTCCACAGCAAAAAAACACAAACAAAAAAAAAATACAATTCAAAATAATTCATTCAAATAAGCCATGGCAACCAAGAGATGACCAGTCACAACTGACAGCGCCCGTTCACGGACATGACGCATGGATCAGCACCATTCAACTCAACCATTTTGAAGGGAACTAAATGATCCGACACATGCGCCACCATCAGCGAGACAATAGAGTGAGCATGACATACTCCAAACCGCCAGGGCACATTCAAGTCAAAAAAAAGACGTAGGTTTCCAGTGAATGATAGCTTTCTAGTACATAGTACTCACACAATATGGGCTATGCATTTATATAATACTAAAGAGATTGATTCTATACAATGCAAAGATAGTTGTACAATCTACAGCAGCTCCAACAATACAATTTAATGCTATCAATTTATGCGCCCCTGTCCATGTGGAGCAGGACCAGCATTGAGCCAAGCATTTTTATCATCGATATAATCGCTCAACTTGTAATATGCTTGCTTACATAGTGTGCGTTTAATGCATGTTTTAAATTTCGTCTCATTCAGTTCAAGAATACTTTGTGGAATTTTATTATAGCATCTCAAACAGTACCCCATGAAAGATGAGTCTACTTTAGCGAGTCTGAAACCTGGCTGAACTAGTTGGTCCCTATTTCTAGTACTGTAATTATGTCTGTCACCCCTTTTACCAAAAAGGTGCAGATTTTTTCTGACGTACATTATGTTTTCGTAGATGTATTGACAATGTACCGTCATGATGCCAATATCCTTAAACAGTTCCCTTAGAGAATCGCGCCTACGAAGATTATATATGGCTCTGATGGCTCTTTTCTGCAGAATAAATATAGACTCAATATCAGCAGCCCGTCCCCACAGCAAAATGCCATAAGACATTATACTATGAAAGTAACTAAAATAAACCAGTCTAGCGGTATCTACATCAGTATACTGACGGATTTTTCTAATGGCAAAGGCTGCTGAACTTAGCCGCCCCGCAAGAGATGTCAAATGAGAACCCCATTGTAGCCTTGAATCAAGCGTAATCCCCAGGAAAACCGTTTTATCTACGAATTCAAGTTTCTCTTTATTCAATATTATATCACAATCACTACTTTTAACATTCGGTAAAGCAAATCTTATGCATTTGGTTTTTTTTTCATTTAATACCAAATTGTTTGCTGTGAACCAATTTTGGACCTGAAGTAGGGCATTATTCACGTCATCTAGATTTTGGGGCCGCCTATTTATCTTAAAAATTAGGGAAGTGTCATCAGCAAATAACACCATATTTTGAGGTTGGTTTTTCAGTAAATAGGGTAGATCATTTATATATACTAGAAAGAGGAAAGGACCCAATATTGAGCCTTGTGGAACCCCCATTTTTACTTTTAACCCCTGTGAATTAACACCATTTATTTGAACATGTTGTTGTCTATCATTCAAATAAGATTTTACCAAACTAAGTGCAAGTTTACCCAGTCCGTAATGCTCAAGTTTCAAAAGTAATGTGTCGTGATTTACGCAATCAAACGCTTTGGAGAGGTCACAAAAAATTCCTATGGCGTCTTGAGACTCTTCCCACGCAGTAAATATGTGCTTTAATAAGGTTACACCGGCGTCAGTTGTACAACGTCCCTTGGTGAAGCCATACTGTTGATCATGTAAGATTCTGTTGGTGTTAAAATGATAGAGCATTTGATTAAGCATCCCATTAACTTCATTAATTCAGAGAAAAGATGGCTCTCAAACTGACGACCTTGATCGCTTGTTATCGTGATAGGACAACCAAATCTTGATATCCAGCCTTCAAATATCATTTTGACTATTGTTTCTGCAGTTATGTCGTGGAGAGGTAATGCTTCGGGCCATCGCGTGTACCGGTCGATAATAGTGAGCAGGTACTTGTGTCCATGGTGTGATGGTGGTAGGGGCCCAACAATGTCGACATGGATATGTTGGAATCGTTCCGATGGTGGGAATGTTGCAAATTGGCTCGTTGTATGGCGACTGACTTTTGACTTTTGACAGGCTTCACAGGCTTTCGACCATCGTCCCGCGTCAGCGTTAATTGATGGCCAAAAGTATTTTTCCTTAAGTATTTTTCTTGTTGTGCGCGTGCCGGGGTGACTGAGGTTATGTACACTTTCGTACGCTGCTCGGCGAAATGTTTCGGGTAGGTACGGGCGAATATGTTGTGTTGATGTTTCGCATAGTATTTTGCAGTTTGTGTTTGGTAGAACTATGCGCTTCAATAGTAAGTTGCTTTGCTTCA
The DNA here is from genome assembly GCA_905147715.2 of Xestia xanthographa. Lineage (NCBI taxonomy): Eukaryota > Metazoa > Arthropoda > Insecta > Lepidoptera > Noctuidae > Xestia > Xestia xanthographa. Next base: position 2,516,505 of record LR990661.1, on the reverse strand, counting down.
TTAGATCATGTATAGTGCTGTCTCTTTCTTGCGCTGTAGCTAGTTGCTTGTAGTCGATCGTTGTAGGACAGGTGATGGTTTCTGTATTGATCCGTGATAATGAGTCTGCGACTATGTTGTCTTTCCCGCTGATATGACGAATGTCGTTTGTGAATTCACTGATGTACATGAGTTGTCTGGCTCGGCGCGGTGTCTCGCTGTCTGTCGATGTTTTATTTATCGCGTAGGTTAGCGGCTTGTGGTCGGTGAATATTATAAGATGTCTTCCTTCGAACATTTTTCTAAAATGCTTGACGGCCATGTATATAGCTAAAAGTTCTCTGTCGAATGTGCTATATTTGACTTGCGCGTTTGACAATGATTTGGAGAAATATCCCAGTGGCTGCCATTTGTTGTGTACATATTGTTGCAGTACAGCACCGGCGCACTTATCAGAGGCGTCAGTCATCAGTGCGATTGGTGCGTTATGTGAAGGGTGAGCTAGTAATGCTGCGTTTTGTAAGCCAGCTTTACATAGCTCAAATGCCTTCTTGGCTCTGTCGTCCCATACAATCTTTGTTTTGTCTCGTTTCTTGCTGTTATGCAAATATGCGTTTAGAGGTGCTTGTATTTCGGCTGCCTTTGGAATGCAGTCTCTGTAGAAGTTGACGGTGCCAAGGAATCTTCTCAATTGTTCAATGGTTGTGGGTAGTGGAAATTTGGTGATTGCTTCAACTTTTTCTTCTGGAGGTTTGATGCCATCTGGTGAGACAGTGTGTCCCAAGAACTTGATCACTTTCTTGCCTAGTACACATTTTGATGGATTTATAGTGATACCGTATTTGTTCAGTCGTTGTAGGACGACTTGTAAATGTTGTCTGTGTTCTTCTTCTGTACTGGAACTTATGATGATGTCATCCACAAAAGGGTAGGCAAAATCGAGTCCGTGGAGTACCTCGTGAATAAAACGCTGGAAAGTCTGTCCAGCATTTTTCAGTCCTGGGCACATCCGGGGAAATTCAAATAGCCCGAATGGTGTGATGATGGCTGTTTTTTCGATGTGATCTTCCAGAACAGGCAATTGTTGGTATGCCCTATTTAGGTCAAGCGTTGAGAATATCTGCTTCCCGTGCAACTGGTAAGTGAAATCCTTCAAACGTGGTACCGGATATCGGTCAGCTTTGGTTATGGCATTTAATCTTCTGTAGTCTCCACAAGAGCGTCCGGTTCCGGCTGTCTTGACGTATAGACGTAGTGAAACCGAGCTCTGTGTACAATAAGATTAAAGTGCAAATACCGTTCTATTCTGTGTAAAAACATTCAAATCCCGTACGGAAAGTACCACTGTGCATTACAAACAATATAAACTGAGTGCAAACTGTGTATTAATAAAATTTTCAAGTGAACAAAAACAGAGGCTTTTTAGGTTATCTGTCAAAGTGTCATCAAAACAACCAAAACAATTGACAACATCAGTGCAGTGTTGCCACAGTAAATAAATAGAAGATCATTGGTACCCTACCAACCTCACAACTTGATTAGAGCCAAAATAAAGTTCCGTTTCACTCAAAGTAACATAAAAATGGAAAATAACTTTCAAATGTTAATAGAACAAATGAAACTTGAAATGTCTAAACAAACAAAGGACATAATTGCGAAGATGGATGAAAAACTATTACCATTCACACGAGAAATACAGGAAATGCGAGCAGAAAATGAGACACTGAAAGAAAAAATATACCATCTAGAAAAACATAGAAGAACAAACAACATAATTCTATACAAAATAAAAGAAAGTGAAAAATCACCTGCTAGTCTCATGGAAACAGTGATAAAGAAAATCAAAGAAGAATTACATATTGCAGTAGAAGGCAGAGACATAAATACAATATACAGAATTGGCAAAAAAGTCACGGATAATGGAAATGAAAAAGAAAGGCCCATACTCGTATCATTCGTTAATAACTGGATGAAAATTGACATAATGAAGAACAAAAAGAAGTTTAAAAATGCTTATGCTTCAGAAGATTATCCAAAAGAGGTCCTTGACAAGAGGAAAGAATTAAAGCCAAAACTTGAAGAAGAAAGGGAGAAAGGGAATTACGCATTTATAAACTATGATAAACTAATTATCAAAGAGGGCAGACCAGGGAACGAGAAACGCAAGAGAGACCAGTCAATCTCTCCTAACGCAATAGAACAGCCTCGTAAACAACAGATCACAACAAAAACAAACAGACTAAACGCATTCGATGTGATGAGGAATAGAAGCAACTCCCTCAACAATATGCCCACTGAAAACCCGACCCCAGAACGAAAAGCATAGGACAAAGTTATCAGCCACCGGAACAAAACCATTAAGCAAGAACTAAACAACGTTAAAAACTTAGCATTCCCCAACCCGATTGGTCATCGTGGGGAATTAGACCGTCACCCTCCACTTAATAACAAAAAAGACAACAACATAATAAAAACCCTGAAGATATGCACTTATAATGTAAGATCACTATCATCTACAGAAAAGTATCTCGAACTGAACCACGCTCTACAAAACATTAAATGTGATGTTTTAGGACTCTCAGAAGTTCGAAAAATGGGCTGCAAAATTGAAGAGCATCAGGATTACATTTTCTGCTATATTGGACAAACTAAAGGCCTACACGGAGTGGGTTTTCTAATTAAGAAAAAATATAAAAGTAACATAATTAATTTTAGAGGAATCTCTGAAAGAGTAGCACTTCTTCAATTAAAATTCGAATGTTTTTCTATATCACTCATTCAAGCTTATGCACCTACAGAGAGATCACCCGAAGACGAAATTGTTCAGTTTTACACAGACATTGAAACTGCACATGCACTAACAAAGGAAAAAGTTATAGTGATGGGAGACTTCAATGCAAAAATAGGAAGTCCAAAAATAAACCATTATCCAGTCCTAGGTCAATATGGTTTTGGAGTCAGTAACAACAGAGGAGACCGTCTCATAAATTATGCTTTTCAATATAAATTGTCGATAATGAATACATTTTTTAAGAAAAAAGAGAATCGCAGATGGACCTGGATATCACCTGATCAACAAACTAAAAACGAAATTGACTTCATAATGACAAACAACCCCAAACTAATAACAAATATTGAAGTACTAAACACACAGTTTCCTTCTGATCATAGGCTAGTAAGAGCAACAGTACTATTAAGTCACCCAATAAAGAGCAGAAAAAACTTTGGAACAACACTCAACATTCCGAAAACGGACATTGAAATCAAAAACTACATCGCAAATCTACAAACAAGCTTAGCAAACATTGAAGAAATAACTAATATCCAAAACTACTACAACTTCCTGGAAGAAAGCATAACACACAGCCTGAAAACATGTAAAGAAACTAAACTAGCACAACATAAAATATTCAGCGAAGAAACAACCCTTTTAATTAAAAGACGCACCGAGCTAATACATACAAAGAAAAAAACGAAAGTTATGAAACATGAACTTAGTAGAATTTATAAAGAGGCTAACAGATCGATTAGGAAAGACTACAGTAAACATAGACAAGAAGTCATCACAAGGAACATTAACAACTTTAGAAGTACCAAAAAAGCATACAAAGAATTAACTACACACAAAACATGGATACAAAAACTTGAGCAAAACTCAGAAGAAACGAAATCAAGAATAGACGTATTAAACCATGCATCAAACTTCTATAAAGACCTATACCGGAAAAGAATAAATAACGAAATTGAAATTGTAGACGAACACCCAACGAATAGCATACAACCAATTGAAAACTCTGAAGTATATAAACACATAAAACAGTTAAAAGCCGAAAAGAGTCCTGGCCCAGATGGGCTATGTAATGAAGTTCTCAAAATAGGAGCACCTATCTTAATTCAACACCTGACACAGCTGTTTAACATGGTATTGGATACAGAAACCGTTCCAAGCCAATGGTGCAATTCCGACATAATTCTACTTTTCAAAAAAGGCAACCCGCTAGATATAGGTAACTACAGACCCATAAGCCTTCTAGCGAGTATGTATAAACTGTTTTCATCAATACTTTTAAAAAGAATAACACATAACATTGATAAACTTCAGCCAAATGAACAAGCAGGCTTCCGGTCTGGATTCAGCACAATGGACCACATACACACTCTGGAGCAAATTATAGAAAAATATCGAGAGTTTAATAGACCTCTATATGTGGCCTTCATAGACTACAGCAAAGCCTTTGATAGCATCAGCCACTGTTCGATCTGGAACGCACTGCAACATTCAAAAGTGGAACAAAAATATATTAACATCCTGAAATATATTTATAAAAATAGTACGAGTAGGGTTAAGCTAGAAGTCAGAGGAAATGAAATAAACATCGAACGAGGAGTCAGACAAGGAGACCCTCTGTCACCAAAGCTTTTCATTGCAGTGCTTGAAAATATATTTCGAAAACTAGACTGGTCTAAGAAAGGAGTGCAAGTCAACGGGCGATACCTAAACCATCTAAGATTCGCTGACGACATAGTTATAATAGCCGAAACTTCTAGGGATCTGGAGGAAATGATGAGATCACTAGATCATGAAAGCTCAGAAATTGGCTTAGAAATGAACGTGAGTAAAACGAAGATAATGAATGACCAACAACCAAAAAAGACCAATTGTGATAAAAGGAAACAGTATAGAATACGTCAGCAGTTATGTATATTTGGGAAAGCAGTTATCTTTCAACAAGTTAAGCAATGAAGAAGAGGTAACAAGAAGAATCAATATAACGTGGAAAAAGTTCTGGTCACACAAAGAAATTTTAAAAGGAAATTACAGTTTGCATCTAAAAAAGACAGTATTTGATACATGTCTTTTACCATGCTTACTCTACGGCTGCCAAACTTGGGTGTTTACCAATAAAATTAAACAAAAAATTAAATGTACCCAAACGGCCATGGAAAGGAGCATGCTACAGCTCAGGCAAATAGACAAAGTAAAGAATAAACATATCAGACAAAAAACAAAAATAACTGATGCTCTCTCACATGCACTTAGACTGAAATGGAGGTGGGCTGGGCACATCACACGTTACATAGATAAAAGATGGGCCATAGAAACCACACGCTGGAAAGGTCCACAGGGAAAGAGGAATGCCGGCAGACCTATAAGACGGTGGGCTGATGACATTATCCAGGTGTCAGGAAATAACTGGACAAATACAGGCAAGGACAGGGATTTGTGGAAAGAGCTGGAGGAGGCCTTTACCCAAAAAGGGGTCCATATTTCAGTGAAAGAAGACTAACCACACTAACAATATACAATAAGCAAATTTACTAATACCCTACTAACAACATGTAATGTAGCAAAGAAATATGGAATAAATGGCTTTTTTATTTATTTATTTATTTAGTCTCCACAAACGCGTAAGTCTCCGTTTGGTTTGGGTACCACGTGAAGTGGACTGGCCCAGGGGCTCTTGCTTGGTCGGCATAATCCCTGTTCCATCATGGTTTGAAACTCTTTCTTCGCAGCTTCGTAACGGTGAGGTGGCAGTGGACGAGCTTTGCAGTATAATGGCGGCCCTGTTGTTTCGATGTGATGCTCGACGTTGTGCTTCGGAGTTTTTTTCATAGTGGTTAGTCTTGTAATGTCGGGGAATTCCGCCAATATGTCGTGATATTTTTCTTCCAGGTCTATGGTTCTGATGGTTGGTTCTGTTGATTTGCAAATGGACGTCTTCACTGACAAGTTAGTTATCTTGTCGATTAAACATTTTCCAGCAAGGTCGACTAGTAGGTGATGGTGCTTCAAAAAATCAGCGCCGATGATGGGCTTACTGACTGCTGCTACGACGAAGTTCCATCTGAATGGTCGTCTCAGGTTGAAATCTAGGTCTAATGTTTTTTCACCGAAGGTAGCTATTTCTGTGTTGTTTGCTGCATATAGTTTGAATGCGGTCGGCTTCAGGATTTCGCAGCGTCTTCGAGGAATGACGGATATGTTTGCACCAGTGTCGATGAGAAAGCTTAGATTTGTCTTCTTGTCTTTCAGAAATAGACGGTGTGATTTTTCCCAGGTGCTAGTTTCCGTCTCTGCTAACACCTGTTTTAGTTTCCCGAGCTTGAAAGGTGCTTATCTTCATAAGTACATGGTCTAGTACATTTATGCGCTTGCCCGCCGAACTTTCGTTGATAATAACAAACGGAATTGTCGTTGTACTCGGTCCGTTGTTGATTTGAGTCCGACCGGCGGTTACCATGCGGCGATCTGTATGAACTGCGTGAGATCGATGACGCGCGCCTCGCCAGTTGCGCCCGCGCTGCCTTCCGTAGCGGCTGTGGTATGTTTTTAATTCCGCTATTTCTTTCGCCAACATATCGATCTTCGCGTGAAGTAATGCGTTTTCATGATTTGTAGCCACAGGTGGAGTGGATGGTGTTGACGGTGACGACGTGTTGTGTACTGCTGATATTTGGTGGTGCAGTTGTTCCAGCATTTTGTCGGCCATTATTGCTAACTCATTTAGTTCGGTTTTCTTGTCTATAGTTTCGCTCACAGCTAGAATGGCGCGTACCGATGGCGGTAGGTGTTTCGTCCATATAACACGCAGCGTGTTGTCAGCGATGTTGTTACCGGCTAAATTTTGCATGCGGCGTAGTAGTTGCGATGGCTTCAAATCTCCTAGTTCCACGTTGGACAGCAGTCGTTCGAGTTTAGTGTGGTCGCTCTCGTCGTAGGTTTGGATGAGCCTCATCTTCATGGTGGCGTATCTGTTGTTTTCTGCTGCATTTCTAGTATCGAACATGATGTCTTGAATTTCGTCTAGATCTTGTAGATCAAGTTGGCGGATGAGCAGCTCTGACAGTTCCTTGTCGGTTAGTTTTCCAGCAGACACGATCGCTTCAAATTGCAGGAACCAAAGCTTGATTCTGTTTCTCCATAGAGGCGGTATCCGTTGGTTGTACGAGACGGCTGACAGTTCGTGAGATTCTTTTTGCAGTGATGTTGTTTCGCTTCCATCGCTCGTTTTCGTAGTACTCGGGTTCATTTTTGCTTCTTGGAGTTTCTTCAGTCGGGGTCACCACTGTTAGATACGCAGGTTTTGAAAATGAGACTCGTGGTGAGGTTGAATAATGGAATGAATTTATTTCGAAAAAATGGTCCCTTATATAGGTACAAAATCTGATAACAAAAATCAATGCATAGTGGGTACATATAAAATTTAGTTTGAACACAATATTGTCAAAATACCCTACGTGCTGTATTAAATCTGTGAGGTGGAATATTCCGCTACAGACTAAAAAGTAAAACACTGATGCTAATATGTTGCTTAGGTATAGGATTATTTCTCAAAAAATCTGAATGATCGCATGTATTATTAGTATGGTTTTTACTCGTTAAAAGAAATTTTTAGAGATAAGTTCGTGATTTTATTTATCGAATAAAATTTGTTGCATTATGTTTTCAAAACACTATCGTACTAGCATACATCCTGAAGAATATCATATATTTTTCTGGTTTTGTTTATTGCAGTGAATCATATTATGCTTTTTTGCATTATAAAACTCGCGTTTTGCTCCTGTAGTCACCTTAATAAAAACATTACATCACAACTTAGTCCTCGCAAACGAGGTATAAAATTAATTTCGGGAATCCAACAAACAGAACTATGCAGGAAGTCGGAACATTTGGTTCAAATTAAAAGTTTTCAGCCGCCATTTTGTCACAAACGAGAGCTGCCGGAATGTGGGGCGTGCGTGTGAGTATGTTGATTACTTGTCAAATACGATGACGCAGACAGGTCCCTAGGAATACAGTAAGAAAGGTATTTTTTGTAAAATTAAGGCCTAAGTTGAAGAATTTTTATTTTTTCCTAAGCATTATTGTTCCACTCTTGGGCAAAGTCAAAGTCAAAATTATTTATTTGCTGTAAATATGGTACAAAAGATGGTAAAAATAATACGTAGTGAAGTGCAATGACATATTTCGCCATAAAATGGGGGGCTATCACAATTATTAATGTATTTCAGTGTTTTAATTTAAGAGTCTAACACTCAAATATATATAAAAAAATATTTTGAGCGCACCCTAGAGAAATAATCAAACTTTCTCGGTCATATTTTTTTTTTTTAATTTTTGGCCATATCTAAACCATCATTACACATCAAAAATCTCAGTTTAGATGTGTAGGGATCGCTCAATTTTTTTTTTTTCTTGTATCTGAGTGCTTTCTGAGTCTCTTAAAACACTCAAAAACAAGAAAGAATGTAATAGCCCTCCTATAGAATTAGATGCTAATTTTAAAACATAATACCTAAATGTGAAACAAACATTAAATTAGGTAACTAACAAAGGCCTCTCCTATTCCTTTCACTTCTCTCTTCTTTCCTCTCTGCAGCCGGTAAAACTGCGAGCCGACCCCATCATAGTTGGGAAAAGGTAGATGATGAGACATGGACACCAATTGCAATCCGAAACACTGTAATTTTCTTTGTTATCAATTGGAATACGTAACCTTAAATCTCGTCATAGACCGTGGCAACATCGTGGTCTGATTAGTAATTTTAGAGTAGTTGCTCTATATTAAATCTGGTCTAATATTCCACCAGTCACCTTGTTTAAAACTCACGTGCAGCAGTGGTCGTGTTCTGTCCGCAGTACCTACTACAGCAGCACACTCGTGTGCCTTTGTTCTTAGTAATTGACGTCACTGCACGTCGCTTGTTAGTAGCGACACGTAATGGTCACGTTAGCACGCCACACGGTGGGCGGCGTGACAAGGACCGTGCCGTGCTTTGTATGTAGCTATTACTAGGACACTCCGACACGAAAGTCACTTTTTGTTATTTCATATAAATACATAAACTCAAGCTTTTTTCTCATGAGGGTTGACAGAATCCACAAAACGTCACCTGCTACAATTCTTGCACACTCCTTTCGTGTTGTCAATGTTACTACACATAATCTAAAACTGCATTTTTACATTAGTTCTATAACGTTGGTACCCTGCATTTTATTACACACTTAAAAACCTCTAACACACACCAAAAGCTGCGACTGGCACACAGCAGTAACTACAAATTCCGCTCGACACAAAATTCACTGCCGACCTTGGACATCTGCTTACCCCCGAGAGGCGCATAAGCTTGAAAAATACTTCCTTTCCGCTAACGAGGCTGGCACGAGTCCACACCGCACTAACATAACTCAATGATAGCGAAGTGCACCTCTCTAGGGAGCCAGCCCCTCGCTTAGCAGCTATTGAATGTATCTTTGGATAGCTTTTAACGTAATTTTGGTAGGATCAAGAATTTTGCCAAGTTCTGGAGTCAAACTTGTGGCAGGCAAAACGGTCATAAACAATATCATCTGCCTAACCTTTTCCAAAAGTAGCTATTGAACGTATCTTTGGATAGCTTTTAACGAAATTCTGGTAGGTACAAGCATTTTACCAAGTTCTGGAGTCAAACTTGTAGCAGGCAAAAAGGTCATAAACATTATCATCTGCCTAACCTTTTCCAAAAGTAGCTATTGAACGTAACTTTGGATAGCTTTTAACGAAATTCTGGTAGGTCCAAGCATTTTGCCAAGTTCTGGAGTCAAACTTGTGGCAGGCAAAAAGGTCATAAACATTATCATTTGCCTAACCTTTTCCAAAAGTAGCTATTGAACGTATCTTTGGATAGCTTTTAACGAAATTTCAGCAGGTCCAAGTATTTTACCAAGTTCTGGAGTCAAACTTAATTGTGGCAGGCAAAAAGGTCATGAACACCATCATCTGTTTAACCTTTTTCCAACTAATTTAGGGTCGGCTTCCAGTCTTACTAAAGGCAGATCATCATTGCCCTTATTAATTTGGGGTCGGCGCAGCATATCGTCATGATCAGACGTTTTAAAGATTACCTCCTACATCCGAACTTGCAGACTTTACCTCTTTGTAATATTAAGTATAAAGGGTGTAAATCACCTCTTAACGAAGCCGAAAGGCACTAATCATACCTGGGAACCTTCTAGTTACGGAGATATTGGGGATCAAAGTTCCAACTTTTTGACAAGTTTTTTTTTAAATACAAGTTTTTAATGTAATATTTTTACTTTATCCACCTCCACGACCCCCGTACTATTCAATCCATCCATCAGCACAATGTTTTGAGTGCGTTACATTGAGTTCTACCACAAAACATGATTTTTCACCCCAAAAAAAAAAAAGTCGTTTCCCAGCAATAATTTTTGCTTGGTTGACGGCTTCGTCATGAGGTCTTTTACACTCTGTAGATATACGTTTATTTTAGCGTCAGCATGTCTTCTTCTTCCATACTTCTCTCTTACTCGTCATCTGGATACAACTGGAAAGGGCACAGAGGGCTGTCCTCAAGGTCATGACTTTCAAACACTACCGGCATAGTACCGCACAACTCTACAAGGAATGTAAGGTCCTGACCGTGAGACAGCTCTTTGTGCCGAACTGTACGTTGCGTAAACATACCGGCCTACGGTTGGATCCTGCTCGTCCGGCAAGGCGTCGGACTGCTAACGTTTGTCCCTCCGTAAGACATAGAACCACGCTTGCTCAGCGTCATTACGTGGTACTTGGTGGTCGTATATACAACTTTGTCAACAAACAGTGCAACATTTATAAATATAATAAGTATGACTGCAAGGCTCTAGTCACTAAATGGATCAGCACTCTTTGTTATGATGAGGTTGAAAGCATTCTGAATTCTAATTCTAATACATGACTTTATTACCCTCCCCCCTTCCCAAACCTTCCTCCATCCCACATATCCTCATACTCACACACACACACATACACATTCCAACACACAACATAAACACAATACAATTATGGTTTGCCTTTTAATTTAATTTAATTAATTACTTAGTTGTTTATTTTTTCTTTTTATACCATATTATTATGTCTTTGTTTCCCGTCGACGTGTATCAAACTCCGAATTTTGATGTATTTACTGTCCTAGTGAACTAAGAGAGCCCTGACACTCATAACACAAGTTCAATCTTAGCTTGGGTGTCAGAGGTATATATGTCTGTGTTAAGAACAATTCTCAACTTAAATAATATATTTCTGTAGCATTGTGCATGTGCACATTGGAATTGTAAACTGGAAATAAAGATTTTTATTATTTTATTGTCTCATCAGACACCTCCTTTCTAGCCATATCATCCTTCACACAGGTCTTCCTCTACTCTAATAGCCATCTACATTCATACTCAACATTTTCTTCTCTACAGTTTCCTCCGGATCACACCCACGATAACCGAATAATACATAATAATATAGGTATGCTTTGAAAGTAGAAAAAAATAACCTGCTTGCCACCTTTCCATTTTTCTATTCTTTGGCTCAAGGCCACCTTCTCGAATGGCGTCTCCCCTGGGATTGCTGACTTCCAGAGCTACATAAATTCCAATAGAGACACCTCATTTGGACTTTAAATATACGAGGATATTAATTTGTCTGCTGTACTAAGAGGGTTGATTATATTTTAAGAAGGCTGCAATGCCTACACTACTTGCAAAGACAAATCACAATCATGTATGAAGTAAAGTAATATTTTTTATAAAACTTGTAAGTGGAGAACGACAGTTTCGAGATCTATCTAGATTTATAACATTGAGAAAACCCGTCTTTTTAAACTGACGATATCTTCAAACAGAGACATTCAAATATTTACGAGCCATAGACGAAGAAAATCGTAATCTACTACTTGTTACTACTTTGTAACAAGTCGGCCCATGTGATACGCCCGCGCTCTATAACATGTTTAAATCTCTTGGGTTTAAAGTAATGTCTACACTTCTGACGTAAAATAAAGAGTCATACTCCTTACCTTTACGTGTGTAGTGTTTAGTCTGAACGGCCCAAAATTAATGAACCGCGGGCCGTTCAGACGTAGACATTTCAATGTAATATCTATCAGTCAGTGTCCTAAGTAGCTCCTTTAATAGCTTTTTAAAAGCTATAATTGGTGTCACAGCAGTGAAACGTCTTACTTAAATAAAATACCAAAACATTCACAAGAAATAACCAAAAAAAAAAGGGTTTATCAAAAAAAAAAAAAAAATTGTTTATTATTTTTTTATTTCATTTATATAATGTTACACGTGTAACATGGCGACACATCAAGCTATACATTTCCAGTGTAACATGGCCTCGCTTATAAACTATATATCTATTGTCTCTCTCGCGCAAGTCTGCAGATGAGTGCGAGTGAGTAAGACGGATAGATCCGAATATACGGACGAAGCGTTAGGGAATGGGGCCTCTAGTTTTGTATACCTTGATCGGTGGCTATGCTTACTTGGCTTTGGGTTTACCTAATATGTTAGGCAAGTTATTAGTCCAGTTAGTCACCCAATTATCTGAGTCCCTAACGGGAATGAATTGTCCCCAATTGAAAATATCAAATGGTGACGTGGTTGCAGAACTTGTAGAAGTGGGTGGTTCCGTAGTGGAATTCGGATCAGTAGCTGGTGTAGTTTCGTCGTCATCGTCGTCATCGTCGTCGCGTTTCATTCTGAACGAAGCCGAATAAATGGATCCGATCAGGCAGACGAAAAGAAGGGTTGTGAGGGAATTCATCTGGAATAATTAAAATTTTAAAGTAATTGGTAAATACAGGTCTTTAAAAATAGATTACCACGCTGAAATAAAGAAATAAAAACATTAACCTTTAATTGAGTACCTAGATAACCTTAAGTATTTAAGTAGTATATCAACTATCTGGTGTCCACGACACAAGCCTCGTTGCTTAGTGTGGCACTAGATAGCGCTGTGTGTTAATGTCCAGCAATATTTATTTGATTTATATTTATTTATTTAGATATAAATGTTATTTTTACTTTTGCATGCTGTAAGGTAGAGTGTGTTGGAACTGCTTTTACAATGTTTACATCTCATTCTGTACCCATTTAATTGCAAATAAATGACTTTTGATTCTGATTCTGACCACCAGAGCATTAGAGCAAACGCGTGCCATCCACGTCAAGTCACAATGTCACCTACAATTTTGTCACATATTTGTGTCGTTTGGCGTTTGGCAAAAATTGGAACTAACTCCGCCATCTTGTTTATTCTTTTGACGACCTGAATGGCGCAGCGGTGGTGAGGCTGCCTTACGATCTTAGGGACCCGGGTTCGAATCCCGGTTGGAGCAAATGTTTGTGTGATGAGCCTGGACATGTCATGGATGTTTATAATTATGTATAATAAGTATGTATTTACAAACAAAAAAGTATATATGTAGTATATCAACTATCTGGTGTCCACGACACAAGCCTGGTTGCTTAGACGGCGCTGTGTGTTAATGTCCAGCGATATTTATCTATTTATTATTTAATATGGCACATAGATAGTTAATTAGCTTGGATTAACATATAGGATACTTTTTATCCCGATAGTAAAATCCCGAGGGACAGTACCGAACTCTTATTTATAAGTTTGTATAAATCTAATTGTGTCCGGCTAGTAAATATTTGAAATGTGCTAATCAAGCCCTTTTATTTAGACAGAGTACTTTTCGATTATTTTCTTTTTTTTTCAATTTCTTTCGTTAAGACCTCAAGAATTGCGTCTTAGGCGAGGTAAGGATACTCTAGGTACTGACTGTACCTAGGTACCTACACCCACACTTCCTAAGTTATGTATGTGTCCCATGTATTATAGGAGGCCCTATTGCCAAAATGAGAACAAGCATAATTATGTGTAGTATACTACAACTAAAAAAACCGGCCAAGAGCGTGTCGGGCCACGCTCAGTGTAGGCTTCCGTAGTTTCCCGTCCGTCACAATAAGTGTTCCCACTTATGAGTTTAAAGGTGGGTATCTAATATGTAAAAATGCTTGCATATACGAATATACTACAAACTTAGTCCAGAAATTATTTTGTACAACTTTTTGTCTTTTTTGTACAAAAACTGTTGTTTCCATCAAGTTCAAAATGATTTTCCTAGAAAGTCCTTATAAAGTTCTACTTTTCTGATTTTTTTCATATTTTCTAAACTTATGGTTCAAAAGTTAGAGGGGGGGGGGGCGCATTGTCCGAAATTATTGACATTATCAAAAACTGATTTTAGGAAACCCCTATTCATTTTTAAATACCTTTTCAACAATATATCACACGTTAGGGTTGAAATAAAAAAAAAAAACACTTCCCACTTTACATATAGGGGGGCAACCCTAATAAAACATTTTTTTCCAATTTTTATTTTACCACTTTGTCGGCGTGATTGATATACATATTGGTACCAAATTTCAGCTTTCTGGTGCTAACGGTTACAGAGATTAAGCGAGGACGGACAGACGGACGGACAGACATGGCGAAACTATAAGGGTTCCTAGTTGACTACGGAACCCTAAAAACCCGACTACTGAAAAACTTTAATTAAATTCTGAGTTTACAAGGTAAATTCGACTCCTCCTATTGTCGAAGTCGGTTAAAATGTAGCCTATGTTACTAGAGCTACAATAACGTATCGACTGACAACTTATTCGTCAAAATCGGATGAATAATTTAGGCGCTACGGAGGAACATACGTAAATACAAACAAACATTGACGTCGCCGTAGTCGGGTAAAAATGGGAAAAGTCCAATAACACTTTACTTGACAAGGGAATCGAACGCAAGACCTCACGGTGAGCAGTAGTGCCATGTAGATGGGGAGGATGTGTTATTGGCTGTCGACCGCTAGTCAACGAGGCACAAAAATAACTGGGTAGTCAAAGATATAACTACTCTACAACAAGCCCAACAAGCCAGCTACGTTTGTTATACTTGACTGCATCGTTAGCCTAGCTAATGGTTTCAGGCACGACTGTTGAGTATGAAGTCCTGCACCCCTAGCCAAGTTGACAATCTACAATCGTTAACGCTAGTAGAAAACTATTCAAATGAATGGGAAGGACATCATATCAACGTTAAATCACGTGATCAACACAAACGATTAGAAAGTTCGTAGACAAGTTTACATCGTTCAAAATGATAGAATAGAATGGGTACTCCCTTATATCTCCTAAAAATTTTTGTCCGAAAATCATTATCCATAAAACGTTTGCTATAAACTTCAGTTACCATAATGTTCAAAATCCCGAAATTTTGTTTTACATAATTAGCTTTATTTCTAAAACTGTTCTTTCATAATATCGAATACTATAATAATTGAATCTTCTAATTTTATATGCCATAAAGTCAATTATCCTAAGTGTTTTATTGTATAATGTGTATTATTCCTAATGTTCATATAAGTGTAATACAATTTTTGGTCCTAAAACATTTGCAATATATTAGGTTTTATTGACAGAAACGAATCGCTGTAAATCCGACCCCACGCAGTCTTGTCTGCCCTACCCCTAGAGTGTAATTTAAAATCGCGTAGGCGCGGAGGGGCGAGGCGGCCCGCGAGTTGAGGAGCAGGTGGTTGTAACACTCGCCGCCGCTGCTGAGGCTGGCCGGCGAAGCCGGCCAGCAAGCCGAAGCTGCGGTGGTGAGCGTTAAACACATCTGCGACGATAAGCTCGCGAGGGACCGCCGCAGACCCGCAGCGCCGGAGCCGTGACAGAAACCATGCCTGCTGCATGTTGCTTGCTCGCTTGCATGCTGCATGCTTGCTTACATACTGTATGCGTGCTTGCATGGTTGCTGTAAGCTTGTTGCATGCTTGCTGCATGTTGCTTGCTCGCTTGCATGCTGCATGCTTGCTTGCATACTGTATGCGTGCTTGCATGGTTGCTGCAAGCTTGTTGTATGCTTGCTGTATGCTTGCTGCATGCTTGCTGCATGCTTGCTGCATGCTTGCTGCCTGCTTGCTGTATGCTTGCTGCTTGCTCGCTGCATGCTTGCTGCATGATTGCTGCATGTTTGTTTGCATACTTATTACTGGGTAAAATAAAATCCACATAATTATGTTCACACTCAACTGTGTTATAACGATTAACAGGTTTGATTGATTGATTTTCTGCCTTTTAATGACTACCTATATGAAATGTATGCCAACTTTCTGCGATATGATGGTTCTACTTTTTAATTCTTACAAATTTCATAAGAGCAATATTGTATAAAAATGTGTTTTGTTGAGAGAAGTTCATAGCATAGCAAAAGCTAAGTAATACTTACTTTACTGTAGGTACCCGTAATTACAGACACAATTAAAATAACAATGTTCTGTTCCCTTTTGGGAACGTCTGGGAACATACCGGTTTGTTTTAAAAATATTATTAAGATCTAAACCTTTTTATTTTTTTATTTAGGATTTATAACTATTATTGAAAACGATTTTAAGTGTTTTGTATATTATTGATTGTAATATTTATGACAAACGGGTTTAGAGCATTTTGTATTTAGGAATTTCAATTTTATAGCATGTGATATTATGTGATATTAAGTTCGGGTAAGTTATCATTCGGACAAATGATGATTAGGACAAAAAAAGTTATGGCACTTTAAATTATGAATAAAAAAGTTAGGTAATACAATAGAGAACCAATAGAATGTTATCGTTTCTACAATGTTGGTCGCTAAACTCTTTGGTAGGAACGCTCACCTAGTATACTAAAGTGTAGGTTTTTTCTACAAACATTAGAGAACGAGCGATCGACTAGTCGCGTCGTGTCAACTTGGCTACCAATTTAGCGCTTTCTGCAATCGCTTACGCCGAGGCGTTTACGTTTATAGAAAGAGAATCGATACGAAACGTTTGTAACTTGGCTAGGGGTGCTGGGTTCGATTCCCAGGTTGGGCAAAGTGTTTTTGGGTGTTTCCATCAGAAACATCTCAGCACACCCGGTGTCTGGTAGGGACTCAAAGTCTACATGGGACTACAACATAACTGCCGAAATGTGGGTGTATGATTAGGTACATCTCTGCCTAACCCTAATTACAGGGTTACAGGCATGATGTTAAAATACCAATTAACATTATCATTAACACTGAAAATGGGAAAACAGTTATAGGGAACTCGAAACTAATAGTAACCATTTTCCATTTCAGCCGAAAGACGTCCACTGCTGGACATGGGCCTCCCCCAAAAGGGGGGTTTTGCCATAATCGCCACGCTTGGCAGGCGGGTTGGCGATCGCAGTACGGTTGTTACAAAGCACAGAGAACGCTGCTGCCCATTCTGTAGTAAGTCCCTTAGTCGCCTCTTACGACACCCACGGGAAGATATGGGATGGTGCTATTCTTTTTTTCCGACACCATACAGAATGAAACTAATAGTAAAACATGGTAAATATCAATTTTTTCAGTGTTAATGACCCATGTCAGTTTATGAACTTATAATATTTAAAATACTTCTTACCTTAAAAGCCATCTTGAAGACTTCTTGTCAGGAATTTTCTTCGCCTCGGAATTTATACAACATTCATATCTTCTTTCATGCACATTACAATAACTTGCATCGTACCCGTTAGCAATGTAATTGACATTTTTGATAACACACCTAATTACTTTACGTTATCGTGTGGTACAGGTTAAATTGGTGTCAGTTATCTTTTGCGTTTACTGTTGCGTATCTGAACGTTTTCTTGTTTTTTAATTATTTTTTATTGGTTGTCAATGGTTGACTTACATAATGGGTGTCAAAGTATCATATCGAAGCTGAAAAAGTCGCTGTATCATGAGTGTTTGGAAATTTGTTTATTAGGTATAATAGGCTAGTTTCCACCATCAATAAATTGCAAATCTATTTAGTCCGTCAGTTAGAGCATTGGAAAATAATGGACACGTATTTTTTGTTTCTGTAAATCAATCAATATTGACAAAGATAAAACGCATCAAAACTCGAGAGTGGGGCTCGTGACGTCACAACGCACCAAAAAATATAGCACGGCGTGACGTATTGAGAATTTAAAAAGCGTCGCATCTTCGTCAATTTTGGTTTACGTAACAAAAGAAAAAATACGTGTCAAATATTTTTTGATAATCTAACCGACAGACGAATTAGATTTTTTCAGGACACAAGTCTATACCTGTAGCTTCAGGGCATTTGTTAGAGAAATCTAATCGGCTAAAATTATGTTTTCAATAGTCTAATGTTTCGCGATTAACCAACCAAAAATGTGTAAATAAAATTAATAAATGAGTCAATTTCAACAACTCGATATTTTACCTAATTTCCATGGACATTTTCATTTTCAGGTTTTTTGAAAAACTTTAATAATAAAGCGCAACATATCCACATTATATATACATTTTCTGAAAGGGGATATTATAATTAAATTACTTAGAGAATTATTTGGGCCACCGAAATTGGCGAGCCACAGAAATTTTATTATTGCCACCGAAATTGTATTGGTGACACAGAAATTCTGCGTTTGCACCGAAATTGTGAATTATTATAAATGTACATTGTTTTTTAATAATATGTAAAGAAAGATAAGGTTTAATGAAAAAACTGATATAATACGAATATCGTCGTTAATATATATATATATATCTATATATATATTATCGTCGTAATTATGTAATGAACACCTACATGTAACCCATGTATCACAAATAAACGATTTGATCATTTTAATAAGCATTTCTAAAAATACAACGTGGTGTACTATTGCTTAAATCAGTCAAACAACAAAATTAGCAATCAAGGAACTGATTATGTTTTTTACTTCTATGAAGAGGATGGGAAATCATCAAATGACTCCTCCCGCTCTGGGCGAAGCAGGAGTCAGGCTTTCAGACTTTTACTGACTAAAACCCATTCATGTTCCTTCATAGCCGTTTGTGTTTCGGGGCCACGGTATCTCTTTCGAACAGTCCCGCAACCCCGGAAGGCTTCGGTCCTTGCGGACCCCTTCCTATTGCTGACTCTCTTTGAGGCGCGCGTGTAACACGAACGCTACGTTGACACGGTCTGTCGTCATGAGACGGACGGACGGCGAGCTAGCCTACCGTCCACAGGCCCACCACGTGGCCCCCGGCCACGACTGATGTGCTAGAACCGCATGACTCCCGCGTTGTGCCTCCGGCAGGAGGCATTTGAACGCCCCAGGTTGAGCAGGAGCCGCCTGAAGGCAGCTCCGGTCCGTTCCAGTATGGGGGCCAAACGTCGGAAGTGCTCCACGAAGTTCCACCGGCTTTCGAGGACGAGTCCTAGGTATTTCAAAGTCGACTCGACCACACGACGAAGGTAGGTCGGCACCCGGTGATACTGGAGTGCCTCCCTAATGCAGCTCCAGGGCATGGTGTTGAAGGCATTGGCGATGTCGAGAGACACCGCCAAGACAACTCCACCCCAGGAAACCACATCCCCCGTCGTGAGGGCTCTCACGCGCATGATGGCGTCTACCGTAGAGCGCCCCTTGCAGAAACCAAACTGGTGTTCCGCAAGATCCGGTCCCCGCAAGGTGCTCGGCGAGGCGGTTTGCAATTACTCTTTCAAATAGCTTGCCCACCTTGCCGAGCAGCACCACGGGCCGAGATTCACAGAGATCCCACGGGGCGCCCCGGCTTCCGAATGAGGACTAGCTTTTCCGTCTTTCCACGAAGCGGGAACTGGCCTCTCTCCAAGCATGCGCTTAGGAGCCCCTCTAGTCGGGGCCCGAGAGCCTCCGAGGCCAGGACCCAGGCTTTGCCAGGCAAGCCGTCGGGTCCCTGGGTGGTATTTTTGCCACTTAGCCTAGGTACCGCCACTCTCAAGTCTACCCCAGTCACTTCCGGAGCGTTTTCGTCGTCGTCCTGTTGGTCCGCTTCCAGCATCGCAGGCGGCGAAGCCATAGGCGGGGGGGGATGTTCCCCTCGCGAAGGGAACAGAGTATTCACCACGTCCTCTACGAGCTCAGGCCGAAGACTCTGTGTCAGTAGGGGGGCTCAGGTGTGGAGTTTATCCCGCACCATCTTGTAAGAGCGCCCCCACGGATCTCTGTCGAGAGACCCCAGCATCTCCTCGTGGGCCAGATCCCTGGTCCACGAGGAGATGCTGGGGACTCGACATCTGCGCACGTCGCAGATGTCGGACATGGCCTCCTTGAACCACCCTTCCTCATTGTCAACGTCGGCAGGCCTGCCCGGTGATGTCACCCAGGCCTGCACGATCGAGGCTTCCAGGAGGAGCTCCCGGAGAATGCAACCGTCAAAGTTCATTGAATCCAATTGAATGACTTTCAAGAAATAGTAATACAATTTTATTTTAATGTCGGGGGCTAAGGACCTAGTTCTGTCAAAGTAATTTCAGCATAACAAGTATTGATTATTTTCAATAATCTTCATTAACATTAATACAATAATTGATTGGTACAATTTCTGTGGAGTCGTGTAATTTCCGTGGGCACCCAGATGCCACGGAAACCACAGAAATTGCCCCACAGAAATTGGAAACGTGGCTACTTTTATTTTTTTACAAGAAACTATCAAGGCTATGACTATTATTTTGTATAATCTTAAATGTGTACCATAGGCTACTTAGCATGCATAAAAGTGATACCTTTATTTCTTGCGAAAATCCTTTTAAAACCTGATCACCGAAATCGCAAAATTTCGTTCCGAGTAAACTGAAATCACGTACTTACATTTTTGGCGGAAAGACCTGGCGATATGGTGCACTACCATTCTTACTGCACGTAAGCGCACGACTGTCTCTTGCGGAGCAGGCATTTATTGTTCGTTTAAACTCATTAGTGGAAGCTCAGGACGGTGAAACAAAATGACCATAGAAATTAGTAATTTCGCTTGTACAAAACTACTGTTGACATGTACTCATTAACTATGAGTCAAACATTCAAAACTAATTAACTGCTTGTAGGTCAATCATTACTTAACGCAATCAAAATACTTTTTCCTGCATATGTTGGAGATTATCTTCCTGAGAGGTAAATGTTGTGTATGAAAGTGATTGTGGACAAGACACAGAAATTGATAATTCGTCATTTACCGATTTTTTTCATAAAAAGTAATAGTCTTATAAATATAATTTAAGTGGCTTCATTTAGATTCATGTCACTTTAATTCTGAGAAAAAAAATCGTTGCATTATCTGTAAAGCAGCACTGCGTTTTCAGCCTAGACGCGTAAATTTTTCGCCTGAGAAATTCACTCAAATACCTTTGCAAAATAAATATCATCTAACGTCTCTAAGATCGTAATGAAATCCGGCGGTGCTTTGCGGAAACCCATGTCAGTAAAATGATATGCATATAATGTCACTATCAATGTCTATCTCAGCGGGTAACAGATACCAAACTTCCCGAGACCATCATAGGCCATGATTTCTGGCCACCTCCCTACGAAAGTGATGGAGCTATTACCACAGGCCCGGTGATGACGTCCAATTGACTTTGAATTCAAGAACATATTTTCTTTACCACCATTGAGTGACGAAGTGCACAGATTCATGATATTATGTTATGCGTTTACAAGTTGAGAACGTGCTTCTATGCGTCCGCTTTATTTATTTAGTTAGGTACCTTAGTTTTTAGTGTTCCGTACCCAAAGGGTAAAAACGGAACCCTATTACTAAGACTTCGCTGTCTGTCCGTCTGTCCGTCTGTCCGTCTGTCTGTCACCAGGCTGTATCTCATGAACCGTGACAGCTAGACAGTTGAAATTTTCACAGATGATGTATTTCTGTTGCCGCTATAACAACAAATACTAAAAACAGAATTAAATCAATATTTAAGGGGGGCTCCCATACAACAATTAACGTGATTTTTTTGCAGTTTTGTCTAATGTTTTTAAATAATGGTACGGAACCCTTCGTGCGCGAGTCCGACTCGCACTTGGCCGGTTTTTTGTTTTGTCTTGCACTTTTCCTCGTTCTTTTTTCTATTTAGGTACTTATTCATACATACACATACCTACAATTTTTTTTTCTGTTTATTTTTTTTTGGTGTAGATTTTTTTTTCTTTTTTTTGTGCACTTGTAACATGTGACAAATAAATATGTTTTCTTTCTTTCCTTCGAAACCTTACCTGTAGAATGATATCCAGGTCGATATTATCGCAGACCTCGTACTCTCCGGTCAGCGCAGCCTCCGACGCGAAGGTCTCGGCCGTGTGGAAGAACCCCTCCTGCTTCAGGTAGCCCAGCACCAGGTACTTGAGGATACGCTTCCTGGCGCGGAACAGGGCTTCTTTCTACAACAATAGAGAAATATTGAATGCACCTATATAAAGGGTGTAAAACACCTCTTAACGAAGCCGAAAGGCACTTGTTCTCCTCGTCATTGCGATCATTTCTTTTTTTCTACACAATACCTGGGAACCTTCTAGTTACGGAGATATTGTGGATCATAGTTCTAACTTTTTGACAATTTTTTTTTTTCAATACAGATTTTCAATGTAAGATTTTTACTTTAAACACCTCTACGACCCCGTACCATTCAATCTATCCATCAGAAAAAAAGTCGTTTCCCTGCAATAATTTTTGCGTAAAGTTACTTAGTTTGATGTACAGAATGCTTGGTTGACGGCTTCGTGATGAAGTCTTTTACACCTTATATTATTATCTAGTAAATGTGTTGTGGAAGTCAGATAGGCAGTCGCTCCATGTGAAATACTAGTATTCAGCTGCATCCGTTTAGACTGGAAGCCGACCCCAACATAATTGGGCTAGCAGTATCTGCCTGGTTGCGACTTTAAGACCTTCGCCACGTTAATCAGCGCCATTACTGCATAAGAGCAAGGATTATGGTGGCACCTACAAGTCTGGCCTTCAAATCGGACACAGCAACGATTTTCGACGCCAAATACAGGTTAGTTATGGTGGTATAACTGTCCCGGATAAAGCTATACTACGTACAAATAAAACACACACTCAAATAGGCACAAAGAGAAAAAACCGGCCAAGTGCGAGTCGGACTCGCACACGAAGGGTTCCGTACCATTGACTATATTTAGTACTAGCGGACGTCCCGCGGTTTCACCCGCGTAGTTCCCGTTCCCGTGGGAGTACGGGGATAAAATATAGCCTATGTTACTCGTGGATAATGTAGCTTTCGAATGGTGAAAGAATTTTTTAAATCGGTCCAGTAGTTTTTGAGCCTATTCATTACAACCAAACAAACAACCAAACAAACAAAGTTTTCCTCTTTATAATATTAGTATAGATTCGTTGTTATAGCGGCAACAGAAATACATCATCTGTGAAAATTTTAACTGTCTAGCTGTCACGGTTCATGAGATACAGCCTGGTGACAGACAGACGGACAGACGGACAGACAGACGGACAGACAGTGAAGTCTTAGTAATAGGGTTCAGTTTTTACCCTTTGGGTACGGAACCCTAAAAACCCATTTTTTGTAGAGCACTATAAAGTTCAGGATAATAGGGTAACCCCGAAGTTTGCATAATACAATCTTCGACCTCATATGTTATTCCTTCAATCGGCTTATTGCGGAACTTCCAATCTGTTCCATAACATATAACATCACGCCTGTAATCCCGAAGGGTCAGGCAGAAGTGTATCTTATAGAACACCCACATTTTACCAGCCTATCTACCGGTCATAAATCCAGACCACGTGGCTGCCACTGAAAAATTATTGATGAAAAACCCAATAACACTTTGCTCGATCTGGAAATCGAACCCAGGAACTCATGCTCAGCATTCTTGCTATCGACCACTAAGCCAACACACACATAGTTTATATTTATAATTTATAATAATATTATAAAGAGGTAACATTTGTTTGTAAGTTTGTATGTGTGTATGTAGGGGGTAATCTCCGAAAGTAATGAACCAATTTTAAAAATTGTTTCACTGGTAGAAAGCTACATTATTCGTGAGTGCTATAGGCTATATTTTATTCCCGTACTCCCACGGGAACTGGAACTACGCGAGTGAAACCGCGGGACGTCAGCTAGTAGTTTATAACCTGGATTAACACATAGGGTACTTTTTATCCCTGTATTATGACCCCGTGAGACAATAACAAAACTACACGCGGGCGAAGCCGCGGGCATATACTAGTACTTAACTATAAAAAGCCTGACTAGCTTGACAAGACCCACGTCTCATTTCATTGCAGGATCCCAGAATTTATACAACGGATATAGCCATCTCTTTCGACCCCCATAGAAGAGAAGGAGATGGCCTCATTTTCAGTGGCGACCACATGCCACGAAAGCGACCTACATAGTAAAAACCCGTTGCTCTAGTTGGCACAAGGATTAGACATTTGTCTTCCAAGCTCTGGGTCACGCTTTCGATTTGAGAATCAGGACGAATGGTATGGCCTATATAATTTTGATCCTAGATGTTTAGTGTGTGTTATAGTGAATTCGATTGAACTAGAATAATTAACCGACTTTTAAAAGGACGAGGTTTTGTTTTCGGTGCATTTAATTTTTAGGGTTCCGTACCCAAAGGGTAAAAACGGAACCCTATTACTAAGACTTCGCTGTCTGTCCGTCTGTCTGTCACCAGGCTGTACCTCATGAACCGTGACAGCTAGACAGTTGAAATTTTCACAGATGATGTATTTCTGTTGCCGGTATAACAAAAAATACTAAGAACAGAATTAAAACAATATTTAAGGGAGGCTCCCATACAACAAACGTGATTTTTTTGCAGTTTTGTCTAATTTTTTTAAATAATGGTACGGAACCCTTCGTGCGCGAGTCCGACTCGCACTTGGCCGGTTTTTAAGTTTAATAATGATAAGCCGTTGGTCTCGGCTGTCATTTATAGATATTTGACAGTCGTTAAAGGTAGTCAGTGCCCCAAAAAGTCTTAGAACCAGTCTTACTAAGGGGTATCGTATTACCCAGTACTAACAGGGTTGTGGAGATCAGATAGGCAGTCGTTCCATGTAAAATACTGGTATTCAGCTTCATCCGGTTAGACTGGAAGCCGACCCCAACATAGTTGGGAAAAGGCTAGGCAGATCATGATGAATTATGATATTTATTTTGTAAATTGGTTTAAGGGTCGTTTTCAAAATTTATGTACATTTCTTTTGTGTTTATTTTGTGTTATCGTGACACAAAAGTAACACAAAAGAAAAGTAAAGGCAGAGTCACAACGAAAGATTTAAAAACCAATTTGTTTGTAGTAAATGAAACTTAGAAAGTAAATAAAAAATGAGTTATCTATTTAAGTCTTAAACATAACAAGGTCATAAAAATCACATTTAAAGATAATTTAACGTTTTTAGCAGTCTCACATTTTTGACATACGCTTTACGTATTATTCATATTATTTTTAAGAAATTGAACAATCAGTCATTTAAAAACTATTTAACAATACAGAAAAAAACCTTTATTTTTCTTAAAAAATAATTTGGTAACTAAAGCTTTTATCGTTTAAAAATAAGTGCAAAAATCACATTTAAAAATTTAAGATATAAAATACTATATTGCTGAATAACTATGAATAAACTTACTTTAAAATTATGTTTTAAAAAGTAATTTTGTCATGATATCACATTAAGAAATAATGCAGTCTTGCAATAATATTTTATATCGTAAAAATAACACGTTTTACACACACAATTTTCGACAGCATTTAGGTTCATTCGATTTATCTTCAGTTATTTGTTGCTTAGACCTTTGCTATTTCTTTCGCCTGATTTTTTTTCAGATTTAGATAGTTGACGTATTGGTATGTATTTATTTTTAGTTCTTATCAATTTTTTCTTGTACTTCTTTCTTCTTTTCTCTTCTTTCTTCGTTGCATAGCACATGTGTGAGTACTTTGTACTGTTCAGCCACCATTTACATTTATTTATCTTTCATTGACTTGAATATGCCTTGGTGACTGAGAGAATGTCATGCTCACTTAATTGTCTCGCTGATGGTGGCGGGTGTGTCGGGTCATTTAGTTTCCTTCAATATGGTTGAGTTGAATGGCGCCGGTACATGCGTCATGTCTGTGAACGGGCGCTGTCAGTTGGGACTGGTCATCTCTTAGCTGCCAAGGTTCATTTTAATTACTATAATCATACATTTTTAATCTAATCTTTCACTCTGGATGCTCTTAGTGTGCACGTCTTTCTACATCGTTCTCACATATATGTATAATCTCAAAATTAATGATGTAACCAAGATTTTGTAACAATATTTTGATTTTAAAAGAGTGTCCTGGAGTTTCTTGCCCATTCTTCTCCATAGAGATCTACGCTAGGGAATGGGCAACTACAGTACTTTCTCAAGTTATTATGCCTTGTGACTGGGACTGTAGCTTTGATTTTCTTTTTTGTATTTTTGACTTTCAAAAGTGCCGTAATGGTCTAATTGATATAAATGCTTTGAGTTTGAATTTGATTTTGAGATTCCATTTTTGTGGATTATTTGATTTTAAACGCTCTCAGTAATGTTTTTGCCGTTCAGCAGGCGTTAACGGCATCTTTTCTACACCAAAAAAGGAATTACTACAGGCTGTAAGGGTAAACACCGTTATCCTTGAAACCAGTGGTTTGGTTTCATTAATAGAACGTAAAATCAATGGAAAAATCCAACATTTTATTTATAAGGTAGGTATTTTTGGCTTTTAATGGCCAGGAAAAGCTGCATCACAGTTTATGTTACGAGTATTGTGTAGGTATGAATTCGCAGATGGTGTCGGATAATTTATTTTGAAGTATATTACTTATTCTGTCTTTTTTTTTTAACTCGGCCCTATATTTCTTATTTATAAATGACAACTACCCATGGTTTGTTTGAGTGACAACGGTGTTTACCCTTAAATTTTGTATTACGTGAGTATTATAAACAAGCCCTTACCCAATACATTGTGTAACGTAACACAAAAATAATAACACAATTGTCACCCAAATGAACAAAATAAACGTGTCCACAACCTTAAAAAAATTATACTCTTGAAATTTCACACTAAAGATACTCGTAAAACATGCATTTTTTTTAAATTTACAATCCACTACACTAACGTGCTGCACTGTAAAGTATAGTACTTACCGAATTCATATAATTTGGCACTTTTGAAACAGATTCTTATTGTCTTATTTACGACGCGCACAATGTTTACCCATCAGTCACAAAACAAAATGGCGCAGCTGAAGGAAACTAGCGCCCTCTCGTTGTAACTATTTTGACGCATGGAGTTGCCATTCTAAATTTTAAATTTACTACTATTATTATTAAAATATCAAAGTTACAAAAAAGAATAACACAAAGGAATGAAATATGAGACACGTCTTAATGAGTAAATAAATAAATTATTTATTATAATTAAATTATTTTATGGTACATATCATATGTCTTACAAGTCCACCTAACAAAACATTGTTGAATCAGGTTACTCGTTGTGTGTATTATTAATAATTTTTTGATTTTTTTAAATACGCGCGACTATGGACATTGCTCTTTTGTATGGGAAACAAATTACTACAGAAACTTAATTTAGTTTTTTTTAAACAATAGAACCAATGTCCACTTAAAAATATTTCTATGTTTACCATTTTATCACCAATTAGTATGAATGTGGATTAATATATTTACATTTCGAACTATATTTAATTTTAATATAACAATAAGTTTGATGGACACATAATTACATCAAAATGTACACAAATTTTGAAAACGACCCTTAAAATAACATTTATACGCGTATTTTTTTACTTAAACTAGATGAAGTCAGTGTTACCTAGCTGACTCTACTGAGTAGAAACATCAAAAAAAGCTCAGTGGTTAAAGTGCAGTCAATTATTTTTTTATGGGAACATGACCCTTGAGGATATTTTAGTATGAAAAACAATATTATTGCTAGAAATTTAATGAATACTGAGGTATTCAGCTGCACTCGATTAAACTGGAAGCAAACCCGAACATAGTTGAGATAAGGCTAGGCAGATGATGTTGACGACAGAGGTAGTTATGAAAGGGCCTGTGGACGGTGGGCTATGGGCTAGCTCGCCGTCCGTCCGTCTCGTGACGACAGGCCGTGTCGACGGCGCAGGAGTGTTCCACGCGCGCCTCAAAGAGAGTCAGCAAAAGGAAGGGGTCGGCAAGGTCCGATGCCTGCCGGGTCTGCAGGACTGTTCAGTACAGTCTGTGCAGACTTACTGTACTGATACCGTGGCCCCGGAACACAAAGGGCAATGAAGGAACATGGATGGGTTTTAGTCAGTAAAAGTCTGACTCCCTCCTGCTTCGCCCAGAGCGGCAGGAGTCATTTGATGATTTCCCATCCGAAAAAAAAGGTAGTTATGAAACCTCTGTATTCTGCAATGAATTGCTCAGAAGCTGTACGTGGCTGTAAGTAATGGATACCACAGAGAATCACATGGAGTCCTGAGACATAGGAAACATAAATAACGTCATCGTATTCATCACCATTTTCCAGCCCGGGCGAGACGTCACGACATTTATACCTTTCTCTTTCATAATATATCATTCCTCACACAATCCTTTCATTACTATTATCATCATCGTAATAACATCTATTAAAAATATAAGGATGTATAACACTCACAGTTTCAAGCTTTCGCATCTGACTCAAAGGTCTCGTAACTCCAGCCATTTTGCGTTCCCCTTTTACGAATAAAATAAATAACTTTTGGTACTACAAAATAATTATTGCAAAACTCAAAACTTGTCATTGAAATAATTCAATCGGTTGCTAGGGAAGTTGTGTTGCTAGGCAACGGACAATAAACAACCCTTGGAGGTCAATGGTTTAATTTATTAGTCGATTCAATATTCTACTTATTTTTGAAGTTGAGAATATTAAATTTAGTATGGTTATTTTTGGTGCCTAAAGGTGGAGTGGACTGGACGCGTTTTGTGATGAGGGTCGTGGATTCGATTGTGGGACTGACATGTCTACCAGAATAGCTTTTCTGCCTTTGATAATGATAAAAAGGGATGATATTTCAGGAAGATTTCAGGCCTCTGCGGGCTGCGGGTTCTTTTAGAGTTCTTAAAATTTAACTTGATTGAAATGACAGCTGTCAGTCTAATTAAGCCGATAATTTTCTAAAGACAATGTTTTTATAGTTAAACATTGTTCGCTTGCGAGCCGACTTAGGCCCCGTTCCCACTATGTCGTGACGATTAATTTATCGTTGGTTTTTAGTCGGCAAAACACGTGGACGACAGTAATCGTGTCGTCCGATATGTGAACATTTCCATTTAAATACTCAAGCCACGCCACTTAAAACTACACGATTATCTGTTTGTCGTTTTAGTGAAATTAGCTAGAGAAAGTGGAAGGCTTTGGGAGAGGCCTTAGCCCAGCAGTGGGACAATTTATGCTAAAGAAATAAAAAAATGTTTAGTGAAATTAAAAGATGGCGGCGTAAGTTCCTTTACTTGTCACGTGCGGAACATACTTAACACTAACCCATTATACCGCAACGAGATTTCCTCAAGATACCACCGCACCAGGCACCAAACACGAGCAATACTTAGAAGAAAGGAGAAAAAGAAATACCAACAAGCAATAGTCCTGCATTGTTCTTTTGCGCGTGACCATAGACAATCTAGAACCAATTTCCATTGTCAATTTTGCAAATGTTTACCAATAGCATACCTCTGACAATGATCTAGCGCGAAAAGAATGGTGAATGATTCTACACTATAATAATGTTTTATGATAATGATCCTACACTATAATAATGCTTTATTTATGCTACTAATCACCTAAAAAAATCATGTAACAAGCAAGACCCAACTTAAAACAAAGGAGCGTAAAAACATCTAAGTTTAACATACCGTCGGACAAAAAATGTCTCGTGAAAAACAAGCAAAAAGCTAAAGAAAGCGCTCGTCATAAAGCTGCTGAAAGCGGCCTCATCCCTTTGAGCGTGTTTCATTAAGTTCAGCCGTTGAGGATTCAGCGCTGAAAAGGCTGTAATTAAAAGGTGTCATTAAAACATTCTACAATCGAGGCTGTCGTGTTGTTGATGAGTGTGAAATGCTGAGGTTTTTTGGGATAATGTTACCCGCGTTGCTGGATAAATATCTCATGGTTGAGGAAGAAGAGGAGATGGTGGCTAAATAATACCAGCCGCTCGGGTCGATCTTAAAGTTAAGCCACGCTTGCCTAGGTTGGTCCGTGGATGGGTGACCGCCCATTACAAACCAAGTTTCCTCCGTGCTTTAGAAAGCACGTTAAATCAAAATTAAAGCATTTATTTCAAGTAGACCAGTTACAGGCACTTTTGAATTGTCAAAACAAAGATGAAAATTAAACGTAGCTACAGTCCCAGTCACAAGACATAAAAACTGTGAAAGTACTGTAGTTGCCCATTCCCTAGCGTAGGTCTCTATGGAGAAGAACGGGCAAGAAACTCCATGGACACTCTTTTAAAT
Organism: Xestia xanthographa; assembly: GCA_905147715.2. NCBI lineage: Eukaryota > Metazoa > Arthropoda > Insecta > Lepidoptera > Noctuidae > Xestia > Xestia xanthographa. The sequence continues at coordinate 2,486,319 of LR990661.1, read as the reverse complement.
CAAAATATTGTTACAAAATCTTGGTTACATCATTCATGTTGAGATGGTATATTATGTGAGAACAATGTAGCAAGATGTGCACGTTAAAAGTGTCCACAGTAAAAACAAAAAATACAATTCAAAAATAAACATTCAATGCAGTCGTTGGTCCTGTCTGTCATTTGTAGATCTTTGACAGTCGTTACAGGTAGTCAGTGGCCCATAAAGTCTAACAACCGCCTTATCAAGCGGTATTGTATTACAAGTACTAACTAGGTCGTGGAGGTCAGATAGGCAGTCGCTCCATGTAAAATACAGGTATTCAGCTGCATCCGGTTAGACTGGAAGCCGACCCCAACATAGTTGGGAAAAGGCTAGGCAGATGATGATAATGATACGGATATTCAATACAGGCGCGGATACAGGATTTCCTTTAAGGGGGGGCAATTTTTGGAAAATTCATTAAAAAAAATTGATATACTTACCTACTTTTGATAATAAATGGGTGTTACTTTACAGAAATCCATGATATGCAAGATACAAGGGGGCCGCCAGCTTTTGGGCCGGCGGGGGGGGAGCGTAGCGAGAAATTCTTACACCTTGCCATGGACAGGTTAGAATGGTTTTGAACGTTCATATAGGAGTTACTTGGTCGAATTTTAGCTAAATTTAAGAGAAAGTAGTTTATAGAGCGAGCGAAGCGAGCTCGAAAATTTTAACACTTTCCTACCGACCTACTAGAGTTACCTCGGCCTCTTATAAATAAAGTTAAGACTCATGAAAAACTAGACTTCAAGAGCGAGCGTAGCGAGCTCGAAAATTTTTACAACTTTGCCTCAGGTAGCTAAGCTATATTTGCAACATATTTATGGCCTCGGGGCAAGGGGCTCCTAATTTATTTCAGGCTCTGTCTTTTGTATAGATCGATCATTCAAAAATCCAATAGGAGTGCCAACCCAGAGGTAGAAAAAAGGAGCCTTTTTGATAAATGTTTTTTCGCAGGGTTAAACATAATCTTAATTTAAGTGACTCCATTTTACGCTACAATTTATTACGTATACCATTCTATGGCATCAGGCAACTTTTAAAAATCCTGAGCCTCTAGGGGCAGCTACCTCCTCCTGGCGACGCCCATGACAAGATATACAACTAGAATATTTAGTTTCAATTCCGTGAAATTAGTTCAAGCTTGGCTAATGACGTATTTGGTCCGGTTCAGGGGGGGGGGGGCGATTGCACCCATTGCCCCCCCCCCTGTATCCGCGCCTGATTCAATATGGCTTTTTCATTGATCTAAGCTCGCAAGCATGACTGCTGACCACGAGGTCCAGGGTTCGATTACTTAGTCGGGCAAAGTGTTATTGGGTTTTTCCATTACACACTTCTCAGTAGCAGCCTGGAGTCTGAATTAGTGCCATATTGATGCTATTACGATTAAGATGGGCCTAAAACATAACAGGTGCAATGTTGGTTTAGGTACTATTCCTCTGCTTAACCCAATAAGGTCAAGTTATGTCAATAATAGAACCTTGTTTTATCTTAAACGGTTCGATAAATGATGTTTATTTTGCAAGTAGGTTTTTACAAACACTTTTACACGTCATTTTTTTTAAACTAGATGGGGCCGGTGTTTCGTACCTGACTACTCTGAGAAGAAACAGCCGAAACAAACTCAGAGGTCATAGTCTCTTTTGAAGTCCAGACATAATCTTGCTCAATTCACATGAGGACTATGCAGATTGGTGTCTGAGATGGTCTTTTGAAGAACACAGATTTGAGTGGAGCTGTCCAGTCAGTGCAAGCATTTGTCAGTTATCGTGTAGCTCGACTTATAACTCAAGGAGCTCAACGTTGGTAGCCTACTCATCGTTCAGGTTCAGTCTTTGCATGTAACACATACTTGTATAGTCTACTTGGTCTACGTGGTACGCTGTTCGGCTGCAATGCAATCTTAAATATACAACTAAATATTCTGTGAATATTTCAAGCGTCTACCTGTTACCGTCATTAATATCGAGCTAAAAACGGCAAAAAAACACGTTTGTTGTTATGGAAGTCCCCTTAATTATTTATTTTATTCTGTTTTTATTATTTTTGGTTATTTATTTGTTGTTAAAGCGGCAACCAAAATACTTCATCTGTGAAAATTTCAACTCTCTAGCTATCACGGTTCATGAGATACAGCCTGATGACAGACAGACTGACAGTGAAGTCTTAGTAATAGGGTCCCGTTTTTACCCTTTGGGTACGGAACCCTAAAAAGTAACCCTTATAAGATCACTGTCTTTTCCGTCTGTCACCACCGATTTTACCAGGAAAGGGTGGATCTAGCAAGTTTATACCAGAAATTTATACCAGATACTGAGGTCTATTATCCTATTCGGCGTATAAAAATCAAGGTCCTGAGTGAACACGATAAAATGATAATGGGCAAATTTCGATTTTCGCAAAAATTTACCTTAATTTTCAATTATTTTTTTAATTTTTCTGAATTTTCCCTTTACCTTGCTTTTACCAAAATTGACAATTCTAGGTCAACCGGAAGTACCCTATAGGTTTTGGGTCGAAAACCTATATGGTAGTTCCCGTTGACCTATTATAGAATCACGAAATTTGGCGAGAAGCAACGTCTTACAGCACATGTCAAAGGAAAAAACTGAAAACCGTAAATTAAATATGTAGTTTGAAAACAAAAAAAGCGATTTTACTATTACAAACTTATTTGTGATTGGTGCAATAGCCGTTTAATGGGATCGAACAGCAAAATTAAGTTTGTCCTTTAAAAAGTTTGTACGGAACCCTCGGTGCGCGAGACCAACTCGCTCTTGGCCGGTTTTTTTTTAAATAATAAACTAGTTAAATATAATAACAATAATACGTGTGAACTACACTGACTGACTACCAATTCGTAGCGATTCAGATTTCTTCGTAGCCTGCTACGAGGCTACGACAATCGTAGACGCACTAAACGCGCTCTCGTAGATCGTCTACGAATTGCTACGGAGAACGGTTGTATTGAACCAAAGATTCGTAGGCCTGGTTTATAGAACGAAAATTATCGAGGCGTCAATATTAAACCCAAGTTAAGTACTCCGACTGGTTGAATAAATTATCAACAGCCAATCGCATCATTAGACTGCCGTTTAATTTTGACGCGTCGATAATTTTCGTTTCAGAAATCGGGGGTGAATTTGTTCGTGTTCAAATTTCTAGCTGGGAAGACATTACATCTCGGATATGGACCAAGACATTGTGAAATCAATTAGTGGTAGATCGAACAATGGAGCCTCCAATCACAAAGCGCATCAAGATTAATGAGAGATATTAACATGGATGTAATTGTCTTCTACTTTAAGAATACCTATTTAAAAGGTACAATATTGAGGACATGGAAGGTATTTCAGAAATTCATCTTTTTAAAGTACTTATAACTGCATTCTCCTTAGTGTTAGAACTTATTATTTCTTCAGCCCTTTCAAAATAATTTTATGTCAGACTTAAACCTTATATCAACGACAATAGAGTTCACTGTTAAGTACTGCAAAATCAGTGCTAAAATAACAATGAAAATACAATAGGGTGGTCTGTTGATGGGTGACCACCCGTTACATACCAAGTTTCCTCCGTGCCTCGGAAAGCACGTTAAGCACGTTGGTCCCGGTTGTCATTTGTAGATCTTTGACAGTCGTTACAGGTGAGTTGGACAACCAGTCTTACCAAGGGGTAACTTCTTGCCCAGTAATAACTGGGTTGTGGAGGTCAGATAAGCAGTCGCTCTATGTTAAATACTGGTATTCAGCAGCATCCGGTTAGACTGGAAGCCGACCCCAACATAGTTGGGAAAAGGCTAGGCAGATGATGATGATATTTATGTGTGTTCCAGCTATGTACTTGCTTATTACCTGTATACTTATTATCAATTTTCAATTATATTTGTTTTCACTTTTAACCAAACGAAATGGCAAAACATTGAGATTAGAGATCCATCACTGTAACACATAAATAAGGCAAAATATAGCGAAAACAGTAAAAAATTTTTTTAAGAAAAATAAATAAACTCAACAACTCAACTTTCAACAAGTACAGAAAATCGCGATTTAATTGGTTGTTATATTACCTGAGCATCAATATTACAATAGCAATTTCCCCCCTACAAACATATCGCTAGCACTTGCGAGGTGATAAGCAGTGAGTGGTAACTAGGTGCTGGCTTGAGATGAATGTGGCTGTATCACACACTAGCGAGCGTGTTCCCATTGTTTCTTATTGTATGTTTACTACAACAGCCCATAACGTCCACTGCTGGACATAAGCCTCTCCCATGATGGGAGGATTTGCCGTAATCTCCAAGCTTGGCAGGCGGATTGGAGATCGCAGTGATGAAAAACTAACAGAAAACGCTGCTGCCCATTCTCTGGTCTATACGGAAGCGCAAGGTGTTCTGCCTCAGACATTAGTCGCCTTATACGACACCCGTCATTGTAATGGGTTGGTTCTATTCTACTTTGCCGGATACCACACAACTTGTATGTTTATGTGAAGTGTTTTGATTGCAGGGGTATTGAACAACCTTCTGTAATCGTTCGCTTTGGAAAAATAATTTAATTTTTATCGTGAAAAATGGAATCAAGTTAAACCGGCTGGTTCGGGGAGGCACGGGAAAGCAGGGAGCAAGAAGGGAATGGGGAGGCTTTTTCCTAGAAAAAAGAAATCACTATCACTACATATTATAAAACAAAGTCGCCCGCGTCTGTCTTTCCTTATGTATGCTTAGATCTTTAAAACTAAGCGACGGATTTTGATGCGGGTTTTTTTAATGGATACGAGTAATTCAAGAGGAAAGTTTCAGTAGGTACATAATTTGAGGGCGGGCAAAGCCGCGGGCATCAACTAGTATTAAATAAAATAGGCAACCTTTAAAAAACGAATTTAAAAGACGATTGGTGAGGTCTTTTTTTTGTTTTTCTTTTTATTATTTGCCTTTGCTGTCCCACGGCTGGTTAAAGGTCTCCCCCGTTCCTTTCCAGCTTTCTTGGTGGTTTGCCTCCTCTGGCCAATAAGACAAGAACGAGTCCAAATCGTCCACCAGCATTTATTGGGCCTGCCTTTTTATAACAGGCTTAAAATCTCATTACAACAAGTAACCATCAATTACTTGCTCTTCGTTTGTTTTCGAAAACGGATTCATGTTATTCCAAGACGAACACATTTCTATCCCCCAAGAGTACATACTCTACTGCGAAGTCATAAAAACCAAGCCTTACGAGCAAGTTGGTGGTGGGATTGACTGCCCAAGGAGTTCCAAAAGCTTAATACTTACCGTTACTTTGGGAGACTACTACATTGCACTCCAATATATTCACGATCTCGCATCCCAACTTGTTGACGTATACCGCTTGACAATGGAGTCAGTGCAGGCGTGGAGTCGTCACAGAGCGCAGTGCCGCATTCGGGGGCGCGGGGTGAGGGCGGGGGCGGGGGCGCGGCGTGCTGCGGCCGCGTGCGGCGAGCGTGCGACGCCGCCGGGGCTGCCAGCCATAAGGAGACGCGGACGTTGTGCGGGATTTTGTTGTGATTTTTATTGTTGTCGAATTCTGTGAATGCTAAGTGGCCAAACTGTTTAGCTGTATTAGAAAGAGATGAAATTGTATCGTATTCAGACATACTGTAGCAATGAAAAGTAACTGTAATCTAGTGAAGAAGCCATCATTATCAGCACAGACAGAAAGAAATTGTAGCAACTTAATCCATAACTATAACATAGGTTCATTTAATCCGCAACTGCATCATATCTTCGATAACCTATGATCTATTTATACCGATAGATTGGTAACAATATAATTACAACTGGGCTCGATACATCTTCACGCTTTCCATTATCAGTATCAATCCACGTCATAAATGTAGATAACCTATGGCAAAGTGGGCAAAGTTCACGATTTACTACCATATCACAACAAATTAGTACAATAAAATTTCCCCGTGCGGAAAATTGGCGTAGTTTTCCGCTCGGTACTGGCAACATCGCCGGCGTTTCTGTACTGCCTGGCACTCCGGCAGTCATGCCCCGCGCCGCGCCCGCCACGGCCGCGCTCGTGACCGCCACACTCGCGGTTCTCGCGGCACTCGTCGGTGAGTTCAATTCGAATTTAGTAAATCATCACGAACTGTCAACTGTCATTTGATTTTTTAAATATTTATTTTTTAATTTAGACGTAGTGTTTTTGCATTTTTTTAAAAGGTGGTATTCTCGTTGTGGTTGGTTTTTAGAGCGGTTTGAGACAGGTTGTTTTTTATATATTTGCAGTGGGTTATTATGAATTAAAATGTTTATTGTTTACGGATTTGATTGCGTAACAGGAAGTATACAATTTTTATTACCTACTGTTGATCGTTTATTATGCTTTGTTCTAAACATAATGAAAATTTATACCACAATAAAAACTAAATATATAATCTAACCTAACAGAAACCGGCCATCTGTTTTACGGTTTAAATTAAACCTAAAGACGTAACATTTTGTTCTGTAACGTACAATACTCGTGTAGACAATAAACTCAACCTTTCGCTCTACTTACTTATGACAACGACCTCTACAAAGGATTCCAAACATTGGAATTTTTGAAATTGGAACTGTAAGTAGAAAATACTATCAATAATATTGTCAGTGATAAAATTAAGGTGTATCATGTTTTCCTTCTACAAATTTTTTCAAATTGTTTTTTTTTTGTTTGGAAAAAAATTGTGAAAAATTCTGTTATAGAGAACTATACCTACGTATAGGCCATATATAAAGGCATAGAAACGAAGACTTTTCCATAACAAAGCCGGTTTTATTACTACAGTAAACAAGGTTTAATAAAAGAATAACAGCTAGGCGCAACCGAATCTATCTGCATAATAAATGCTGCATACAACTTTCACAAATTGAAACCGGGAACAAACTAAACGAGTTTGATGCAGCCCTGGCTGATTACATTAAAAACTAAACTTCATTTGAATATGGAACACTTCCACACTGAATTCGAAAGGAGGTTTTATTGTTTCTGTATTTATTTGGGTCAGACTGTGTAGTCTGTAGTTTGGCTACGGATACCGCAGTGGTCCAATTGTTTTTTTTAAGGCAAGAGTAATGTTTTTCAACAAGGAAAGGATCATTATCTCTATGGGTGTTGAAAACAGGAGAAATTTTGAGATTTTAATCAAGAAGACGGACAGCACGTTGTCCGTTTAGTTAAAGAAAACATGAATATCTTTGACTGTTTATGAAAAATATGGGTTATAGGTAGTTAAAGGTATTCTTTACGCAACCCTGAAAATAAATTCTTTTTAACATGGTCTGAGTTTATCTGACTGAAAAATGACAACAACCTAACAAGTTAACAACCGATAAAATATTCACCATAGTTTACCGTAGAAACATTTAGCTTGACATTTGTTCGTCCTTTTGCCCTAATCGTCCTGAAAAACTTATTTTGTGCCAGATATAAAAGTGACATGAAAGTCATGTTCCATATTTGACTTCGGTATTTCAAATAGGCATGGAACTAATAAATACTTAATAGGTTATGAGTAAACCTCAGGTGGTTAAAAGGTAGTGAGTGCCTCGTTGGTGAAGTGGTTGCAACGGCGACTGCTGAGCATGAGGTCCTAGGTTCGATTCCCGGGTCGGGCAAAGTGTTATTGAGTTTTTGCCTCAATAGTAGTCACGGAGTTTGGATTTGTGCACGGTTGATGGCAATAGGCCCCCTATTACATGGGACTTCAAAACTGGCGAAATATGAATGTACCTACTAATAGGAACTACTAGGATTACAAGCTTAATGTTATGTATAAATCAATACTGCCTCCATACCTTTTTTAAAAGTAGAATTTAAAAAAAACGGTTACAAATAATGGCGGTTACTAAGATACAGGCTGATGTTATACCAAAAAGTTTTTATCGCTCTCGACATAACTCGTCTTCCCCGAAAAGAAGCGAAGAGTAAATAATTAAGTGATTCTGATTAACGTTCCCTAGATGTAGGTCAAATTACCGAGTTTGCCTGTAGGTAAACAAACAAGCTAAACCGGGATTTACTGTACTGCGGAACTTCTGAACGTTAACCTGCTTAGACGGTAACTTCATCGTACCTCTAAAATTGAGGTAGGTACAGTCTTTACGCGATTATTTTAGCTCTGAGCAGTGATGCATTCAACTTTTTCCCTATTAGCGTTACAATTTGCTGATGAGTTGTCAGAGAGGTAAACTAATTGTGAATAGGCTGTAGAATTCGCTACCTAAAGGTCACAGCACACTACACAAGCACCGCACCAGCACTGCACCAGCACAGCTGTTGCCCGGCGTTGCCTCGAATTGAGGGTACGCCGCACCGTCCACCCGCGGTCCGCGCGGCGTCCACCCGCGGTCCGCGCGGAGTCAACCCGCGGTCCGCGCGGCGTCCACCCGCGGTCCGCGCGGCCTTCACCCCCGGTCCGCGTGGCGTCCACCCGTGGCCCGCGCGCCGTCCGCGAGGCGTAAGCTCGCAGTCCGCGCACTGGCCGGGATAGTCCGGGAGCTAGCGTTGCAGTTTATGTAGTGTTTTTACGCTGATCGTTTGCCATCTTGTTCGTCGATCTCGAACGACAATAATAAGTGAACCCAGCGTCAGCTGACGCACCCGCGGTGGCTGGAGGATTGGGAAGTTCGGGAAATGGTGAAAAAAATAGGTGACTATTAGACCTACCTACCTCCTATTATGTCTAGTAATTTTATTTTTATGAAGTAGATTCGTGGATTAATTCACCTACCCCACTAACACACTTTCCGTTACAGTTTAAAAGGAGACAGCGTAGTAGCAATGCTCCAATATTTTTAACTTTTACTGCGTCAGCTGACGATCTTTCCACCGCTACCCACGCAGCTGATTGTTGTTTTCGTACTTTTGATAATTTAAACAATCACTTTGTTTTTCATTCGGCGTACTGTAACTTTATTTTACGTGTTTCTTTTACAAGTTTATGCAAGCGGCTGACGCATAATCTCCCCTCCACCATGCAGCTGACGATTTTTTAAGCCCAGTATAATGTAAACTATTTATGAAAAAAGTTTCATGACTTTTTTGTTTGCAACGCTCTCTCTTGGACTATGAGCTTACTTCATTTGTTTACGACATTGTTTCGCGGGCAACCGCGGGCAACTCGGAGTTGGCGCGCCGTAAGCAGGCGGTCCGCGCGCCGTAAGCACGCTGTCCGCGCGACGGCGGCGCGCTGACCACCCGCAGTCGGCGCGCGGGCCGCGCGCCGACTGCGAGGCGCCCGCGAGACGAGTCGTATGGTAGCGGTAAGCGGGGTGACCGCCCGCCGTAAGCTTTTTCCTACAGACATTGTAAAATATATTTTATGATATACGATTTAATGCTCTAATTAGAATGGCAAGTTAAATGCTGGGTCGGAGCGGTGCCGGTGCTGTGCTTGTCTAGTGTGCCACGACCTTAAGTCATAGCTCTGTGTTGTCTAATTCATTTTGTGGTGATTCTTGAGAAATGTAATTTTAAATAACCAGTATTTACGTAAATCTAATCCTGCTTAGACTTTTTACATCATCTAATCTCCAAAATTGAGTTAATCTTTGATTTAAAATTCTTTTGTAAATTATTATTTCGGTAAGTCTTAACATTGTATTATTATTGAATTATTCATTTTTAATAATTTTCCTTGTTGGTTGTTGGTGGAGAAGGTTTGTTGATTCTTGAGAACCGTAATTTTAATTAGCTTAAAACAACCAGTATTTGCGTAAAGCCAAGTTTAAGCATACTGCGGCAGAAAACATTACGAAGTCTGACAGCTTTTAAATAGGCTTGAGAAAATTTATTTTTCAAGTCCAATACTGTGGGTTTTTTTGGTAACGCCCCGTTAATTTTTGAAGTAAAAACTTCTTTAGGCGCGTTGACCACTTTTTGGGTGAAGAAAAAACATTGAACTTATCGTCACTTGACGTGCGATCACGCTTCGTAGCCATTCGTAGCACTCGTAGGCGATCCGCTACGGCGTAGCACCAGGCCCGGATCTAGGGGGGGGCAAGCCGGGGCCCATGCCCCGGGCTGCAAGTTTAGGGGGCGGCAAATTCAAGCTTGGCAGACATATGGTCAAAGTTGCGATAATGATGAGTTGTAACGATACAACTCATTGATTTCTGTTGAAGACTGGAAAACTGTTCCTGTTGAAGAAGAAGGAGCGCCCTGCAGACACCCCATATGCATACTAGCCCATCGATTTAGATGAGGAAGACAAACTATTTGCGAGCTAAACTGTAGACCGCCTATTTCACCTATAAGCACCTGGCTACTGAGGATCTGGCGGACACGCTTAGATGCCGCTGCGGCGCAGAGCAACTGCGCAGTTGTCAGACTCCTCGACTCTCCACAGGGCTCAGGATTTCCACCTCGAGAAAAAAAAAGATTGGAGGCACTCCTAAACCATGCCAAACCTATGCCATCCCAACTTCTGCCGCATAATCAGGGCCTATCTGAGGGATAGAGATATCATCTATGTACAACTGGGCGCTTCGCGATTAGCTTCTTCATGGTGTTTGTGTCATCTGATAAGCTGATGACACGCTAGTGAAGGCAAACGTTTCGGCAGATGACCATCTTGGCGACAGCTCTGGGGTCGTAGATGGGATCCGAGTCGACGATGAAGTACCTGGGAATCGTCTCTAATAGCCGCATTTTCAGCAATTGACACCCCGGTTGATGGGCACCGCGAACTTAATCTCGTGGCTACTGCCCAATCTGAGGGGATCCAATTCCTGCAGAAGATTCTATATGGGGATCGTACGGTCCATAGCGCCCTATGGAGTGCCAGTATGGGCGGACAACTTGACAACCTAAATTCTTACCGTAATTTAGAGATGAACTCAGAGAGCGATGGCCGTCAGGTTGATGAGAATAAATCAAACGGTCTCCTTCAAGGCGGCGATCTTTTTGGCCGGATCACCACCATGAGATCTTGACGTTATAGTCCTTACACAGAGCAAGTACCTGATGCGCCGCCAACGCCATGATGTCGAGGTGTACAGGGCTGTGCTCCACCAGGTCCTAGTGGTGGTATGAGAAGTTCTCCAACCCAGGTTCTAAACCCAGTGCACATCTTTTTCACTTTTACGGCGATAAGACCCTTGACGAAGAAGTGACATAAGAAGAGGCATTAAGAGACGGCATGGCGCCCTCATTTTCCGTCTGACACAGGTACTCTCCGGGCATGCGTTCTTGGAAAAGCACCTGTGCCGCAAAGTTCGGGAACCGTCGCCCTCTTCACTACTGCAGAGACTGCTCCTAAGTTATCACAGAACTTATTAAAAGTTATTTGCGATCATCTATGAGCCAGGAACATTTGTCAAGTCTGGCAATCTTAGCGATAGAAAATCGAATGGCACATGAAATCAATTATGACAAGGCCATAGATTTGTTTGCAGAACAAAAAGCTAGAAGAGTAAAATTATAATTTCAATTTGAAATACAATACAATAATATATCCAACTCGTTTTGTTTCAAAGCACAGGGTAGGTGCTTTCATAACTACAATATATGTCCTACACGTCCATGTATGTAGGCATATTTGTAAATAAATAGTGTAAACACAGAAAGAGCAGCGCTAGTTAGGTCCTTGTAGCATTCTATCCGCGAGGCTTATGCAGGGGTGGAACTATATAAGGCTTTTTGAGCTGCAGCCCAGCGCCCCGTGGATATAAAGAGCCTCCAGTCACCTTTTGTAAAAAATGGAGCATGTGGACATTTTGATCTCAAGATCTCTCTCTTCTGAGGAAAGACGTAAAATTTTCGAGCTCGCATCGCTCGCTCTTACAGCCTAATTTCTCTTGAATTTTAACTTTGTCCATAAGTCACCTAAGTAACTCCGGTAGTTCGAATCAATTTTAACCTGTCCAAGGTAGGTAAACTCTTAAGTTTTCGAACTGGCTTCGCTTGCTTTAAAGTCGTCCAAATCATTCCTGTATGAAGGATCGAAACAATTCAAACCTGTCCAAAGCAAGGTGTCAAAAAATTTTCGAGCTCGCTTTGCTCGCTCATGCAGTCAAGTTCTTCTTAAATCTTAACTTTGAAAGTCAACCAAGTAACTCCTGTATGAAGTGACGACATAATTCTAATCTGTCCAAAGTAGGATGTTAAAATTTTCGAGCTCGCTTCGCTCGCTCTTGGAGTCTTAGTTCCTCTTTCTCAATAAATTGTCTCCCTAAATTGATTTAGTAGCATCTATTTAAGAATCAAATTTTCATTTAGTTCCTAACCTTTTCAAATAACTCTTCAAAACCTAAACTAACCAATCCGAGGTCACGCAGGTGCTAACGTTTTTGAAGTGGCTATATGCACTTCAGCTGCATCCGTAAATAGTAAACTTACAAATCGCACCCTTCTGATAGGCCTTCTGGCCCAAAAGCTGCCGACGCCCTTGGCCAGGCCCCAAGTAGTATTTGCCCAGGGCCCAACAAACTCACGGTCCACCCCTGGGCCTATGGCCATCATTAGGCGTCTGATGGGTGAAATAATGATGATGATGATAAAAATAAAATTTATACGGGCGGGGCGGCATTTTTTAGTTTTTGCCCCGCCTCGAAAAATTTCAAGATCCGGGGCTGCGTAGCACCACATAGGCATGCGCGGGGCATAACCAGTGCTACAACTAGGGAGGGGCCTGTGTACTTTTTGATTGTTTTTTTATTAATTATCGTTATCATCAATAACTATAGGTAGCCTTTACCCAACTATGTTGCGGGCGGCTTCCAGTTTTACTGGATTTGGGTAAATATCAGTATTTTACATGGAGCATGGAGCGATTGCCTATCTGACCTCCACAGTCAGTTACTGGGTAGTACACCTTGGTAAGACTGTTATTATAGTTGTGATGAAAATAAACAATAATCCGAAATTACAACCAAATTACGTGACACATTAATAATGCTTTTCATTTCGACAATATTCAACAATACTCATTGCGTTATTTAGCAGACGATTTAATACAAAATGCTGAAGCATTTTCATCAAAAATCATTCCTTTTGTGACTGCACTACACTTGGGGTACTTACAGATCTTGAAAACCAATCTATACTAATATTATGAAGAGGAAATATTTGTATTTTTGTGTGTATGTTTGTAATGAATTAACTTAAAAACTTTCGGACCGATTTGGAAAATTCTTTCAGCAATGGATAGCTACATTATCAGCGAGTAACATAAGCTATATTTTATCTCCGTACTCCCACGGGAACGGGAACTACGCGGGTGAAATCATAAACAAAAATAAACATAAATCTCACGCAAGCTCTTGCATAAAAAAGGTAGGTGAAACCTGCCTCCCAAAGTAATAAAATCCCTCTCCTCGCAGTATTTCCCTCTTATCTCCACTAATGTTATTTCACTCAATCTGTCTGTTACGCGACAATGAAAGACAAATTAAGTGCGTCCGCAGTTTTTGTCCAACTTATGAGATACGTACAGAAATGGGTCACCGAGGTTTAGGAGTACGCAACCCGGGTAGTTATTTATTTATTCAATGTTCTTGGTAAATCTTTTAGATGTATTGTTTGTTTTTGTGACCAAAACCATGATAAGTAAAGTGCCTTTTACATAACATAACATCACGCTTATAATCCCCCAAGGGATAGGCAGAGGTGTACTATCGTGGTCTTTTCCGCCTGACCATTTTAAATTTTTTTCTCTTAAAACACGCGGAGGTGCCGAACCACGCCCGGCGCCCCCTTAAAGTTTGGGCCTATTAGGAAAGCGTCAACTTTGGCGCGCAAAATATCAATAACTCTCGATTGGCATGCGTCATCAGTGCGCTCGGCGGATTCGGTATCTTTTCATTCATTATTTCTATACAAAGACAACGGGGCGGGGCTAGAGAGCGTTTCTATTTTGCGAGTGCAAGCAAAAGTTAGCTTAGTGGTGGTCAGGCGGGAGTGTCCTCGATAGTACCGAATAGTACACCCACACTTTGCCAGTTAGGTTTCAATTCACATTGGGGCGAGCCTATTGCCATCAGCCGGGCACAAATCCAGACTCAGTGGCTGCTACTGAGAAATTCCTGATAGAAAAACCCAATAACACTTTGCTCGAGCTGGGAATCGAACCCACACTAAACCAACGAGGCAGTCGAAGACGAGTTGAAGTGGTTTTTATTTACACTACTAGCTGATGCCCGTGGCTTTGCGCGCCCGCAAATTATATACTAAAACCTTCCTCTTGAATTACTCTATCTATTAAAAAAACCCGCATCAAAATCCGTTGTAAAGTTTTAAAGATCTAACCATATTGTTACGTCGTACTCGTACCTACAATTACAAGTAGGTAGGTAGATAGTAGTAGGTAATTGTATAGAATAATTCGAGTAGGTAAGTCGTCGATCTGTCTAGAAGGGTTGGTCACCATATAAATAGCGGACATGTTCGCTGGAGCGGCAGTCTGATTTTGGCTACGCAACGAAGCGAATCGAAGTGAACTAGTAAGTGCGATATCTAAGCGAATAGTGATCAGTAGTGTATTTGTGATTGAGTTTTAAGTGGTTTGTAATAAAGTTATTCAAGTGTTTAATCAGTAGTAACTAATTTATCCCATACCCAGCTCGTAACAATATATAGGGACAGACAGACAGACGAGGCGGGGACTTTGTTTTATAATGTGTAGTGATTTTGAAGCTAAAATTGATGAAGCTAAACTGTTTTGAAATCATTTTTATTGCTGCAACTGTAATAGCAAAAAAACAGGAATTAATCAAATAAATTACACATTGAATTTAGAGTCCATCCATTCCATGAAACAAAGATAGAAACTTCAAACCACTTAAAAGTTGATTCCTCTCAGTAGGAGCAGTAAACTCCTGAAGTGGAATCGTTGTTGAAAGTCCGTGATGACGGTATAAAACGAGAATATATTCGTTCTGTCTGAGTTCCGTGCTTCGGTTAATTAAAATAATACCATCGAAATATCTTTAGGGTAATGTAATTAATTTAGCTATTACTTTTCCTTGTACTTTGCTGATTTTGTGGGTCCTTTTGCCTGCGAGAGTACAATAGATATATAGCGACATGTAAAAGGATCTTTATTTGAGATGGCCAATGTTTTTTTTTTGTATTCTAATTGTTGGAGGAATTCGGGGCAGGCCTTTGACGGCAACGGCTAATAAAAAATAAAATATAGATTGTGGTAATTTGAGGTTTCAATCTAAGCACAGTGAGTAATAAATTGTTTTTTTTGTACCTTATTTAATTATATTAAATAAATAAAAAAATGTCGCTGGACATTACACACAGCGCCATCTAGTACCACACTAAGCAACGAGGCTTGTGTCGTGGACACCAGATAGTTATTATACGTATACTACATAAATATATACTTTTTGTTTGTAAATACTTAGAATTTATTATACTTAAAAACATCCATGAGGGTGCTTACATAAAGAAGCAGGTTTCCGGTACGGGCGGGTCGGTACCGATCGGTGCAGGGTTCACTTGCATATAGTTTAAACCTGCTTCTCTATAAGCGAGCGCATAAGATAACATAGAAATTACTACCTGCACCGATCGGTACCGGAAACCTGCTTCTTTATGTAAGCACCCTAACTCTGGAACAAATGTCCATGCTCATCACACAAACATTTGCTACTACCGGGATTGGAACCCGTGACCCCAAGAACGTAAGGCAGCCTAACTACCGCTGCACCATTCGGGTCGTCGTTTTAGCCTGTAGTGTCCCACTGCTGGCCAAAGACCTCCTCCAATACCATTCACCCGTGCCTACTCGAAATTCCTCACGGTACGTGTTAATTTTGGCAACAAAAAACAGTGGCATTGCGAAATTGACTTTTATGTCATCTTTCATAAGGCTTTCATCATCATCATTCTACTGCTTTATTCTAATTTATTTAGGATCGGTGTAACATATTCGTCTTCTTCATGAGCTCTTTCTTCTGTTTACCAAGAATTTATGTGGTATACTACCACTGAAAACCCGAATAATGAGTAAAATGTGGTAGAGTACAAAAAAAAAACATTTTGTTTACATAAATTGATATAAAAATAGGTACATACTAATACACATAATATACAGATAAGATTAAATAAACTAAAATACATATTATAATACATACAAATCGACACACCCCAACGAAGCCACGGTGCCATACTGTCTACGACTTCACTTTCATAACACTTGGCTGAAATAACATCCAAGTTGTTTATCATCCCATGAATGAGGACACTGGGGTACTCTAGCCTGTTTGTAGGCCATGACATACTTGATAACTTGGCCAAAATAGTGTTGGAACTTAACCTACCCTAACGTCACACCATCTTTTCACGTTTTTTGAAGGTTGATGATCTTTTGATTCACGACTGCGGCGAAGCTGAAAGGAAGCGTTATGATTTTAGAAGTGTATGTATGTATGTGTTTTTGTATGTTCCACCGTAACGCCTAAACAATTCATCCGATTTTGATGAGTAAGTTGTCAATCGATTTGTTATTATTGCCCGGGTAACATTAAGCAACATTTTATTCAATAGTCGGGTTTTCAGTGGTTGTATACCACAAATTCTTGGTAAACAGAAGAAAGAGCTCATGAAGAAGACGAAGATGTTACGCCGATCCGACCGAGTACAAGGAAAAGTAATATCTAAATTAATTACAATACCCTAAAGATATTTCGATGGTATTATTTTAATTAACCGAAGCACGGAACTCGGACAGACGTCGTGTCGTAGCTCCAAGAGGATGAATGTAAGTCAAAGTATTTTTTACTCAGTTTCATAACGTCCAAGGCACAAATTCGCTAACTTTCGATTGCTAATTACTAACGAATAAATTCGGTTGCAATGATAATATTTGCGAGAAACGCATCTTGGACGTTGAGATTTGCGTTACTGGTAAGCATCAGGCCCAGGGATCAAAACTAGTGTATCTAATCTGGGCAACATCTGTGGGAACACCTTACACACAAACATTAGCATCATTGCTGTTTTTACCCGAAGGGGAAGCCAAAGGGAAGATTTTAGCACTCTGTATGTGAGTATGTTTTATTTACGTATGTTCCTCCGTAGCACCTAAACTCTTCATCCGATTTTGATGAATTAGGTATCAATCGTTTCGTAATTATAGCCCGGGTAACAGAAGCTACATTTTAACCGACTTCAACAATAGGTGGAGACGATTTTACCTGGTAAACCCCGAATTTAATTAGAGAGTGATTTTTCAGTGGTTTGGTTTTGTAGTTTTGGCATAGGTACCACCACAGTCATTCGAACAAGATTTTTTTTCTTGTTCGAATAACTGTTTAAGAGCCATTACAAACTTGTGCCAACAGGCGACACCTAATATCAAACCCTTTGATCTATACTAATATTATAAAGAGGAAAACTTTGTTTGTTTGTTTGTAATGAATAGGCTCAAAAACTACTAGACCGATTTAAAAAATTCTTTCACCATTCGAAAGCTACATTATCCACGAGTAACATAGGCTATATTTTATCCCGTACTCCCACGGGAACGGGAACTACGCGGGTGAAACCGCGGGACGTTCGCTAGTGTTATATAAACATGGACCACTTACATCACGAACATTCTTCTATCACAGATATATACTTGCCCCTGACATCCAGACGTGTTTACGTTACGTTGACGTAATCACATTAAATGCTCCCCGCTTTTATTTACAAGCAGAATTGCATTAGTTAGTAATTGAATTTGCCTAAGATTCTTTGTTCAATTGGATTATGGTGTGGGTACGATTTGTTGTGGCATCTTAGGATGAAGACGGAGATATAGGTGTCAGGGCCTGTATCCTAATTAATCCTACTAATATTATAAATTCGGAAGTAAGTTTATACTAGTAAGTAAGCTCGCGTTAATTTAAAGACAGACAATTATCATTTCATTTATTCGTGAACAATTTACATTGTGTTGAAATACATGAATTTACATAAAATAATTATAAGAACTATGAATTATTAAATAACATTCCAAGAAATTCAAAATATAGTGCCCAACAGTTACAAATATCATGTCCAAACAGTTTTAAAATAGGTACTAATATACAGTTCTCAAATAATATAATTATTATGTCAAACACTTCTAAAATACCATGTCAAAACAGTCATAGAACAATATAATTAAAATGTCAAACAGTTTTAAAATAAAATGTCAAACAGTTTTAAAATACAATGTCAATATAGTTGTAAATATAATGTCAAACAGTTTTAAACATGATGTCAAGAGATTTTAGATTATAAGTCAAAAGTTTTCATTTATTATTGTGTGGCATTAGTTCCGATATGTTGTATATACATTTTTCTATTAAAAAGGCGTTTAACTTTGCTTTAAACAAGTGGGTGTTATAAATC
The DNA here is from genome assembly GCA_905147715.2 of Xestia xanthographa. Lineage (NCBI taxonomy): Eukaryota > Metazoa > Arthropoda > Insecta > Lepidoptera > Noctuidae > Xestia > Xestia xanthographa. The sequence continues at coordinate 2,467,951 of LR990661.1, read as the reverse complement.
AGCGTCTTTAGTTCAGAAGGCAACTTGTTGAATATCTCTACAGCTTGGTACTTCGGGCAATGCTGTACTATATTAAATTTTGGTGCTATTTGTTGTTTGAAGATTTTTCTTCGCGTGTTCTCTCTAAGCTCACGTTCCTCTAGTGATTCAAACTCATGTAGGTACTTCGCAAAAAGACTTAAGAGGACCAATATATATAGACTAGGTACCGTTAATATTCCCAATTTTTTAAAGTAATCTCTGCATGAGACACGCTGTGAAACTTTAACTATTGTCCTTATGGCTCGTTTCTGTAAGATGAAAGCTCTCTGCCAGTTTGAACTATAACTATTTCCCCAGAGCACGATGCTATACCTTATCCTAGACTCGACCAGGGCATAATATACAGCCTTTAACTGTTCTATATTCAACTCATCCCTAAGGCTCCTTAGTGCGTAACATGCTGACGATATGGATGAATCAATAGCAGCAAGCTCCGGTTTCCAATTCAAATGTGAATCTATGTTAATTCCTAAAAATGTAACCTTATCCACTAATTCAATCTTGTCTCCATTTATTTGTATATCTAAGTTATCTTTATTACGAGTCGTAGTCTTAAATAATATGAGGTTAGTTTTGCTTGTATTTAGTATTAAATTATTGGCTGTAAACCATTCACAAATTTTTCCTATAATTGTATCAGTATTTAATGTCATTTTTTCTGTCTTTTGCCCCAATTATTATGTTTGTGTCATCAGCAAAAACAACAAGTTTCTCGTTTGGATGAGTTTTATTTATGAAGTTGAGTAAGTCATTAGTAAAAATAATGTATAGTACAGGTCCTAAAATTGAGCCTTGAGGTACACCACGTTTCATATATGTCATTTTTGACTTGTTTATCACTTCGTGAATGTTCTCGTCTATACTTTTAATTTCTACATACATTCGTCTGTTTTTTAAATACGAAGTCATAAGTTGTAATGTCTTGCCCCTTATACCATAATGATCGAGTTTAGTTAGAAGTAGTTCATGATCTATGGTGTCAAAAGCGGAACTGAGGTCAACAAATAGTCCAACTACTTTCATTTTTTCATTCAATTTACTAATTATGTCGTTTATTAAAGTGTTCATTGCATCCAAGGTACCAACTCCTTTCTGATATCCATATTGTCTCAGATTGATAATTTTATTAATACCTAAATGTACCATCAGCCTAGTTTTAGTAATTTTTCAAAGAGTTTTGATAAAGTGGGTAATAAGGATATGGGGCTATAATTTTTTGGATCAGTCTTAGTGCCCTTTTTATATATCGGAATCACTTTGGCCAACTTTAGCTGATCAGGAAAGATTGACTCTTCGATGCATTTATTGAAGAAATCTGAAAGAGGAGAAGCTAATAGTTCTATATTCTCCTTTACAATTGCTATTGGTACGTCGTCGAAGCCGCAAGAATGTTTATTGGCCATTTTCCTAACCAACTTTGTAATTTCGTTTGGTGTAGTTGCTTTGAAAGTTATTTCACTTTCAACTCTGTTCGTTGAATCGATCAGAAAATGCATTGCTGTATTTTTATCTTTATTTGCTGTTGATGATTTTAATATAAAACTGTCGCTAAAAATATTTGCTATATCCTGAGGATCATTAATTACTTTATTGTCTAGATTTAAGATCAGGTTTTTACGTTTCTTGTTTTTCTTCTTTTTAGTATGTTCGTTTACTATTTTCCATGTTTCTTTCGCTATATTTTTTGCACCATTTAAATATCGGGATATAGCTTGCTTTTTGGCTTGCTTAATAACTCTTCTGTGAATACGAACGTAGTTGATTTTATACTTTGTGATGCTGGCATTATTTAATGTTCCAGAGCACAGTACTCTTTTCATTTTACTTGATACTTTAATACCTTTAGTAATCCACTTTATTGAATGGTTATTTTTAGATTTTATTCTTATTGTTTTTTTGGGATAACAATCTTGAAATATTTTGTTAAAATGGCTTAAAAACTGATTGATTCCCATATTAGTCCAAGTTTTGTTAGTTAATTTTCTTTTGAAAACAGAATTATTTTTCTGATTAAATGATCTTTTAATTACTGTGGTGTACTCGAAACTTTTTGATTTTATGTTGTTTTTGTCAAGAGCTAGATAACAGAAAAGTCCAGCATGACCATCAGCTAAGCCATTATAATCCACAAAACACTGCTCTATGTAATCACTGTCAAGATTTGTGATTAAATGTTATCTAAACACGACTGAGAGTTATTTCGTTTATAGGTCGGAGTTCTGACAAGGTATCTAAAATTGTAACAAGTCAACGTACTTAAAAACTCAGAAAATTTTTTATTTTCAACAAGTACGTCAACATTGAAGTCCCCACATATGATGCAGTTTTTGTCGATAAAAAATTCTAATAATTTTTCTAAGCTAGAGATGAAGCTTTCGAGGTTTTTATCATATGGACTTCGGTAACAACAACAAATGTATAATCCTGTTGCAGCATCCTTTACGCAACATATCTCGAAACTTTCGGCTCTGTAAAACTTACTGCTTGACTCAATATTTTCGCATTCTTTCAATTGATGTGCCAAAATGAGACTACCTCCCCTTTTCTTGTTTTTCCTTGTGTTACATGCAACTAAATTATAATTCGACATACTAAATACACTGGCTGATTTGTCGTTTAAGAAGTGTTCTGATATACATAAATAGTCCACGAGATTACCTGAAGTTTCTATATATTTTTCGTGTTCAGTTTTTTTATTGCTTATTCCACATACATTTTGATGAAAAATCTTTAAACAACTAGTATCTGATAAAAGGGAGTTATTACTTACGTTAGTATTACTTTCATTATCGTTAATAAATAATAATAATTCAGGTTGAACTCTCAAAACTCTTAACAATACAACTGTTTCTATAATAATTATAATTCAATCAAGATTCGGAAGACACGTAGCGCCATCTATTACCATAAGAACGTTATTGTTGTTTTCCTCAGGAACAGTGCTTATTTTCGGGATGAAAGGTACCCTATATCCGTTTCCTCACCTGACAACGTATACCTAAGCAACATTTCAGGATGATCGATTCAGTGGTTTAAGCGTGAAAAGGTAACAAAAATACTTACATCGTCACGTGAGCAGAGGGCGGGCCTATTTTTTGGCCAAAGAATCAGCATTGCCATCCAACGTGGCAATGCTGCCAGCCTTCTGGGCACTTTTCCTGTTGACAGCAATGTGGACGAATTTTTCGACGCCCTGTAACCCTTTTTGATACTTGTAAATATTTTTATTTCTATTATAGAGTTAGTATGTAAATAATGTAAATATTATAGAAAAAAAATCTTACTACTTTCGCATTATAACCTGTTTTTTTTTGATATCCCATAACTCTAGGGTTATATTCTGTAGGTAAAAATAATACTAAAACTCCTATATTATGTGGTCCAAAAATGCATTGTTTCGGAGATATCAATCATAATTATTAAATATGTATCTAAGTTTCACTGATAAATACGAGTAATTCTTTTTAATTCAAACCAATCATTCATATTTAAAGCTAAGAAAATGCGATGTTGTCATATTTCACGTAACGTTTTACGTTAATAATCGTGACTTTGCCGATGATTGAAACATAGTTCATATGCCAGTTGATTCTTTGATATATTCTCAATCATACCCCAGAGTTATGGGATATTAAAAAAAACAGGTTGTCATAATATTAGAAAAGATATAAAAGCTTCTTCACTCCTGAACTGGGTTTTGTGTTTAAACGCGATTCAGGGCAGCAAAATTAAATTCCACTTTCACCATTCATCAAATCAAGCGTGATGATTTATACATTAACCTCTATGACCGTAGAGCGGTCCTTGACCTTCGAGGTGAATGACCGGCTGGGAAAAGGTCACCGCCATTTACGAGAATTTCTCCTTAAATCATCGAAAATGTGTTGCGGTAGCCAAACGTCGAAATGATAAATTCTAATGAGCGTTGTAACGAGAACTCTTCAGGGTTGTAAAACATTAATCATTGTCAACACCTTTCAAGCGTTTATTGCGAAATTTTAGCCTTATAAGTCAACAGATTTTCGTGGTAAGCACACACACACACTTTTCCAACACACAATCTTGTAATAACATAACATCACGCTTGTAATCCCTGAAGGGTTAGGCAGAGGTCTACTTAATAGTAGGTACACCCACATTTCGCCAGTTATGTTTAAGTCCCATGTACTAGGGGGCAAGCCATCAATAAGGACGCAAATCCAGACTTCGTGGCTGCTACTGAGAAATTCCTGATGGAAAAACCCAAACTTTGCCCGACCTAGGAATCGAACCCAGGACAGGTCAGCGCTTGCTACCACTAGACCAACGAAGTAGTCAATGTAATCTTGAACTGTATACTAAAAACATGTTTCTTCTTCTTTATCGTCTGGTTATAAGTGCTTTACCTTTGTTGTGAGCAGCGGTGGCCCAGTGGTGGCGGCCCCGACTTACGAACAGTAAGTCGTGGATTCGAACCCAGGCAGGCGCATTACTTTGTGTAATTTATTTCGTCACCGCTGCTTTCCAAACGGTGAAGGAATACATCGTGAGGTCGTGGGCTCCTAGAACCAAAAAATTCGAAGACATGTGACATCTACCAATCCGCACTGGGCCCGCGTTATGGATTATAGCCCATTCCCTCTCATAGAGAGGAGGCCTGTGTCCCAGCAGTGGGAACATTAATAGGCTGATGATGATGATGATGAGTGCTTAACCTGGTGTCAGAGTTTTTATGTCGCCCATGGGCCTCTGACTAGGCTTTACATGCCGTCAAGAAATATCTCTCAGTCAGGCTGATTTCCTCATGATATTTTCCTTCACCGGAGCAAGTGATAATTATACAATACGCACATGAATCCTAAAAACCGGCCAAGTGCGAGTCGGACTCGCGCACGAAGGGTTCCGTACCATTATTATCAAAAAACGGCAAAAAAATCACGTCTGTTGTATGGGAGCCCCCCTTAAATATTAATTTTATTCTGTTTTTAGTATTTGTTGTTATAGCGGCAACAGAAATACATCATCTGTGAAAATTTCAACTGTCTAGCTGTCACGGTTCATGAGATACAGCCTGGTGACAGACAGACGGACAGACAGACGGACAGACAGCGAAGTCCTAGCGAAGTAATAGGGTTCCGTTTTTACCCTTTGGGTACGGAACCCTCAAAAGGAAAGGTTTGTATTTTTGTGTGTATGTTTGTAATGAATAAACTCAAAAACTGCTGCGCCGAAAAAAAATTCAAAAATTCTTTCACCATTAGAAAACTACATTCACTCTGAGTAACATAGGCAATACTTTATCCCCGTACTACCACGGAAACGGGAATTACGTGGGTGAAACCGCGTGGCGTCCGCTAGTTTTTTATAAAAACGTAACAAAAGATTTCCAATTTTCAAAATGATCACAAACTTTTTTTGATGTGTGTATGACCTGGCAGTCACACCATTAGGCTGTCACTGCTTTAAGCCACTAAAGGCTCAGGCGCAAAATGTCGTTTTCGCAAAATTTCGAATGGTAGTAAAATGTCTCTTTCTCATAATGTCGCTTTCGCAGAATGTCGCTTTCGCAGAATGTCTCTTTCTCATAATGTCGCTTTCGCAGAATGTCGCTTTCGCAGAATGTCGCTTTCGCAGAATGTCGCTTTCGCAGAATGTCGCTTTCGCAGAATGTCGCTTTCTCATAATATGTTTTCTTTGGTAGTTACAAAAAATATTGCTGAGGTCCTGTCAGCCGATTCCCAGGTCGGGTAATGTGTTATCGGGTTTTCCATCAGGAATTTCTTAGTGACAACTTGCAGTTTGGGTATTTAGCTGGTTGATGGCCACAAACTGCCGAAATGTGGGTGTACGCGACGGTATCTTCACATCTGCCAAAATCTTCGGTGATTACAGACCTGATGTTATGAAAATTTCAGTATATTATTGCCGTTTGTTTATATGGAATGCGTCTTACAATATTTGTCTAACATGAAAGATTTTAATGTAACGCTGATATGACGTCCAGAATCCATTTGGCAATAAAAACTCAAATACATTTACGACTTGCTAACGTTTAAAATGTACGATACTGCGATCAAATAAATTATTATGTAGTGGGTGCTCTACATTTTATTGCTTCAAAGCTATTGATTGATATTACTACTTGAAGCTGTAAAAAAATGATATATCCGACATCTTTGTTTTTTTATCACTAATATTTGCGTTTTTTACTTATATGTATGCTTTTGAAAAAAAAATAACATAAAACCCACACATAGATAAATCTGCGCAACAACATGTCGATGAGTGTTTCAATATTTACATGTCATTCTAAAACCAACAATCAACTTCATAAAAACATAAAGATAAAATCAGTTTTCTTTAGTGGATTGTAATCAACTCATACAATTCTTCTCAACTGGACCAACCGGACTCGAAAGACGGAAGCTACGTCACTGCGCTGTTTCCGACATTATTAGCTGCAATAGATTTCTGCCACTACACTATTGCTGCAGACTTCAGTCGGCTACTAACGTGCTGAACCAATCCACCGCTTGGCCACAACCTTGCGTGTTCCGACAGCGACTGCAGCTGGAAATCAAAACGAAAGAAGTTGACTATGGTGGTTGTACACTCGAATAAGACTAATGAGAGGTTTTCTTTTTGAGGTATTAAAAAGAAACTTAGTTTCCAAGAACTCTATAGATGGCGTTAAACTGACTACGTTACTTGGTGCCAAAGCCAAAACGGTTGAAAAGAAAACATTGCGTCACGTCACATACGCTCGTTGACTGACACTTTGCTTCAGCTTCCGAATATAACCTAGTTTTCTCGCGCTTTGTTAAAATCAGTTTTTTTAGGTCCCGTTCCTAGTAGTAACTTACCAAATTCAGCGCCATCTATCCAGCAACTAGGGAAGAGCTAAAAAGAAAATCCCTCATTCTAAATTACCATCATAAACAACTTCCAACCTACTGAGCACTGAGGAAATGGACGATTGCACAGAACCGTACGTTCGCGCGAGACCCTTTGACTTTTTCTTGCCGAGAAACTCCGACTCACAGCGAGCGCTTGTCTACCCTAGGTGTTCCTTGCTGTCTCTCCGTCTCGTGTCCGTGTTTTTGACGAAACGTCTCGAGAGAGTCATAGAGAGAACTCTCGGTTAAGAGTGTACATGCAGGCACCATTGGATCATGCCGCGGGTGATTGCGACGCGACGGTACTCAAGTAAAGGACACAAGTCGCATCGCATAGGGCAGTGAACGGGGCCTTAGCTGCAATTGCTGTCTGCCACTATATTACTGCAGTTAAGCTGCATATGCTAAACGAAGCTCTGGAAGGTGCCAAGTTAAGTTCAAGTAGCTTAAAGCTCTGCTTAATGACGGGAAATTAGTAGCTGTGAGAGTTCGTCCGTGAAAGCATTTAATTCCTTGCAATCTTAAGTGAAGTGACATTGCTATACCATTATGAGATTGTCTTCAAACTTCTTCAAGTTCCTATGTAACGTGAATACTTACCTATTGGTGAAATAGGCTAGTTTACACCATCAATAAATTGCAAATCTATTTAGTCCGTCAGTTAGAGTATTGGAAAATAATGGACAAGTAGTTTTTGTTTTTGTAAATCAATGAATATTGACAAAGATAAAACGTATCAAAACTCGAAAGTGGAGGCTCGTGACGTCACAACGCACTAAAAATTATAGCACGGCGCGGCGTGACGTATTGAGAATTTTAAAAGCGTCGTATCTTCGTCAATTTTGGTTTACGTAACAAAAGAAAAAATACGTGTCAAATATTTTTGATAATCTAACTGACGGACTAATTAGATTTTTTCAGGACACAAGACTAATCCGGTTTTTTACGTTTTACTTATAACATAACATGTTGGCTATCGGCTCGACCCTATTACGTGAACTTAACAGACAGTGACCTTCCATATAGGTACGAAATGTGGATGTAGTATTAGTTATACCTCTGCCTAACCCTTCAGGAATTTTCAGCCGTGATTTTATGTCTTCTAACTTGTTTTATGTCCTCCTGGTACATAATCGTCACCGATCAGCTGAGGCTACCTCTAAACCTTGAGTAGTACACAATCAGACAGATCTGTTACTTAAACAAGCATAGAGTTAAAAAACATTATTTAAAACAAGCTTTTAAATAAAGGCGTGATGTTATTTCATATTTGTTTTCGTATTCTTCTCTACAAACCCTTTTAATTGATACCCATATCACGGGGAGCATAAAAAAATAACTAGTCTACACAATTTTGGAGTCCGCCATATTGGATTTGGAATGACGTCACTTATCTAACCGTTGTCTACAACTACACGCCAACAACTAAACGTGTGTGCAAAATTTCAGCTCAATCGGTTGCGGATAACCGTTTTAGATTTCAGTTGCAAGATTTGACCTAAACAATACAAACAAATTTTAATATAGCTTGTAAAAAAAAATACTATACCGACAGTATAAACAAATGAAAAGATGCCTGAATTTCAATGAAACAGCTAGAACATAATATCATGAACGCAAGTCTTGTAGTTTCTTTCTCCTATCCTGCCAAACCACAAGAAGAAAACGCATGAATTAACTATGTAAATATTTTGATTATCCTTATACAAAAGAAAAAGGGAATTTATCTAGCTAAGGAAGCGGGTGAAATGGAACGAATGTGTTAATAGGCAGAGTGCCAGCGTTCCGTTTCTGCGGATGTGCCAATGCCGGAGCACTCTCTCCGTGGATTTATTCGCTTGTTTGAATGCAAGGAAAACAGTATTATTGGCCTATGCCCTATACGCGAAGTGTCATACTTTAGTCAATTCAGTAGATGATCAGTTGATTGAATGATTTTATTATTGGCCTATGCCCCTATGCGAAGTGTCATACTTTAGTCAATTCAGTAGATGATCAGTTGATTGACTGATTTTATTATTGGCCTATGTCCCTATGCGAAGTGTCATACTTTAGTCAATTCAGTAGATGATCAGTTGATTGACTGATTTTATTTCCCCCCCGTTCCATATATCCATATTGACATATCCCCGCTGGTATAGGATACAGTTTTTTTCCAATTATCGCTACCGGTAGCGATGTATGGAACTTTCTACTCCATATTATATCCATACTGATCCGCACTGGTGGGGATAACTGGAATACTGGATATTAGATATTTACTTTTCCGAAACAATGGTGTCGATTCTGTTATGCACAAACTAAACTTAATTTAGGCTATTGCTATCTTTTTCTCTGTAATAAAACGAGAAAGAGACAGACGTAATTTAGAGCTGTCAAATTTAGTTGGAACTAATATTTCCATACAAATGAAGGGTGCACTTAAAAACATGTCGACTAAAAACACGGTGAAGCGCAAGGCATAAACTAGTTTGACATCTCTAACTTAGTTCATAGCTATAGCCGTCCTTTTCTTGCACTGCCTTTTAGTAAAAGATAGCAATGGCCTAAATTAAGATTAGTTTGTGCACAACAGAATCGACACCAATAACAACCTTTCGGAAAACTAAACTGTCTTATAAGTATGAACATAAAAGTTAATCTGGCGGTCACCAGTGTCGCTGCTCAGGTCAAGTTAGGTTCTGGGTTACATTCCTTCTCAATCTGGTAAATTGTTACTAAGTTTTCCCATCAGGAATTTCTCACTGGTAGCAGTCCTAAGTCTGAATTTGTGTGTCATCATTGTCATCAGCCTATTAATGTTCCCACTGCTGGGACACAGGCCTACTCTCTATGAGAGGGAGTGGGCTATAATCCACCACGCGGGCCCAATGCCGATTGGTAGATGTCACGTCTCCGAATTTTACGGTTCTAGGACATGCAGGTTTCCTCACGATGTTTTCTTTCACCGTTTTGAGAGCAGTGGTGATGAAATAAATTACACAAAGTAATGCGCCTGTCTGGGTTCGAAACCACGACTTACGGTTTGTAAGTCGGGGCCGCCACCACTGGGCCACCACTGCTCTCTATTGTGGATGGTTGATGGCAAAAGGGGTACATGGGTCTTAAATAAAACTAGAAAAATATGGCTCTAAGTAGCTGTGTATAGATAGACAGCTCTATCTCTATCCATTACTTACCTTTCGAGGATTAGGCGTTACAACAATAGCTCATTTTCAAAGTACATAAAAAAAAGAAAACACAGGTTTCTATTGATAATTACAAAAAATCTACAGTTCTACCCATTTTTCTCCAACCAAATCAAATGAAAAATCCCCCGTCATTTCATTCCAAACACAATCCCCCATACATTTTGTATCGTCTGCAACTATCTCCGAATCACCGGAACGCAAGATTTATTCGGCAGAGGTCATGTGTCCCGGTCCCTCCAACACAGCACCTAAGGTACTGGTCTCATTGCCAACGATCAGCGATAACCGAGTACAGCTAGAAACTAGACAGGCTTCGGCGAGCTGGTCGCTGGGCTATGCGCGGCTACACGTTTACGACGGGCGATTCCTCGGGCCTCAGTCACTTTATTGGTACGCGTAAGTACCAAGCTCGTGTATCTTAGCGAGTGTTCTTACGCCAAGCGAGCGAGTTTATGAGTCTTTGATAGCTCTTGTAATTACAACAAACTGGTGGATAAAGAGATCTCATTGGCAGTTTTAACAGTCAGAGATCAATTATATACTAGCTTTAGCCCGCTGCTTCACCCGCGCTGTTTGGAAATTATCCCGCGGAAAAGTAGGTACTACCGCGTTCCATTGTTTTCCATAGAGATCTACATTTTGGAATGGGCAACTACAGTACTTTCACAGTGTATGCCTTGTGACTAGTGTTGCCAGTGTTCCGATTTGCGCGGAACGTCCCGATTTTCAGGGGTCTGAGGAAGCGTCCCGATTGGCACCTGATCGGGACGCTAAATATCCTGATAAATCAATAACTTTAATGAAACCATAATTATTACCAAAAAATAATATGTAATTATAGGTACATATAGCCGATATTCATTTATAACTGTGTTATAAAAAACCTACGATTTTATATTGTAATATTTTGTCTATTCTTTTGTCTATTCGTCCAGTAAGTTATTGTACAATTGAAATAAAGCAAATAAATAATTCTTATTCTTATAATAAGATTTAGGTACTAAATTAGTATTTTTTTTGTATATTAAAAAAAAATGTATTTTGTTGTTTGTCCCTATTTAAAATCCTAAATCCCGATTTATTTTACCTTCTGCCCCTATTTTAATCCAATCGCACCTGGCAACACTACTTGTGACTGTGGCAGTAGCTTCGTGTTCTTTGTTTTTCTGACATTCAAAAAAGTCTGTTATGGTCTAATTTAAATAAATGCTGTGAGTTTGAGTTCTAATTCATTCTTTTAACTGATACCGGTTCTCCTCGACTACTACGTTATTCGCGTACTCGTCGACGGTGGAACATGTGCCGAAGATAGAAATATATATCGTTGCAGTGCAGTATTCTTGATTTGTTTCGTTTTTCCAGCAGAAGCAACGTTGATTTATTGTGGCAATGAATTCGAGATACTGTTCTGGTTTTATGTCTTTCTTACTGATTTATGTCCGTGTGTCTTTGTGTATCAAACGAATGTATGAAATGTTTGTTTTGTTAGATTTTAAAACGGCTGCAAACGTTTACAGCGACTAGCTTTCTTGTTGTTAGATTGATGCAAAACACAGCGGAAAATTTTGCTAGAATTATAAATTCTCAGGTTTTATGAGTCGAAACCAATTTGCTGTTGGTTTTTTTTTAAATAATACATAAATACGCCTTTTCCCCACGGGGATAGGCAGAAACCACAGATCACCACCCTACAATCTTTGAATAGGTACTCCTTAACCTCGTCTACGTTCATACATCTTCATACAGGCACGCCGGTTGCGAGTATTGCGCACCTGACCTTCCTGTAAAACCTTGTTGGAGATTTTAATTCTTATTTTGCAACACCAACATTTTAATGTAAAACATTATGTAAATAGTGGCAACACAAAACCATTTTATCCTCGACTATTATCTATGTATGCGACTGAAAGACTTTGTATCTATGGTCATGAATAAATATTAAAAAAAAAAAAAATATCCTCGACTCGGATAAAAATGGTTCATTATATGCACTTGTAAAATCTACTTTTCTTTTCTTTCCTTTTCTTTTATTTTCTTTTCTTCTCTTTTCTTTTCTTTTCTTTTCTTTTCTTTCTTTCCTTTCCTTTCCTTTTCTTTCCTTTCCTTTCCTTTCTATTCCCTTCCATCTGCGACACTGGTAAAATATAGACGTGCATTGTATTACTTGTCATATTTTATTTCATCATCTTCCTCGGCACCAACATACCAGCACCTCATCAATCTAACTACAAGCTACACAAACCTCACCAATAAGGTCAGTGTATGTCCTTCTAGGGATTTTCTAGCAAATTTTGTTGTCTCAATGCACATAATAAGCATTGAATTGGAACAGCATCACCCCAACTGAAGCCAGTCACCAGTCGTCAGATACCAGGCGAGATGATTGTTATGTATATAACGTCTGCACACAATACTCCTACAAAATACTACAGGTAGGTACACAAAAAACCCTTTTACATGTAACCCGACACCACTTAACCCCACAATGATCCTAGCAATGTACATACGGAACCTTAACGCAGCTTTTACGATCATGTCAGGTTATGTACGACGTCTGATTTCTGTCCAATGTTAACATTTTATGGACGCAGTATTATTGAGGGCGCGATTCGCTATTTTCTTTATTCTCATATATGCATGTGTGTATGTATGCATGTTTATGCGGAGAGATGGGCAGACGATATTGTTGCCATCGCGGGAATATCCTGGATGAGGCTGGCACGGGACCGTGGAGCTTGGCACGTGCATAGAGAGGTCTATACCCCGCAGTGGGTGACGTTGGGCTGTGGATGACGATGATGCATGTTTATAGTAGATTATGCACCGAGGGGCTAAAGTTGTGTCTTATGTCACGGACGTCATATTGAATCTCGAGCGCAATGAAGGATTCGGGATTTAACTCCCGAGCGCAGCGAGGGAGTTATGAATTTAACTCACGACCGAAGCGAGGGAGTTAATACGAGAGTCCTGAATGCAGCGAGGAATTCAAGCTAGCCCAAGGCAAAGACACCTTAGGAGGAGGATACTCTACTTTTTACACCTACTGTGAGAAAATAATAGCCATAGTACGAAAAACAAAGTATTTATTAAATAAACAAACAGTAAGAATAATTAACTAATGTTACAGCCAATTACTATTACGGTATTACGGCGCGGTACGGTATTTGTTATTCGGTGTCGGTTACGGTGTTTGGTATTATTAATGTTATTCCATTCCTTTAAAAAATGGTTCGTAGTTATCTAATTATTCTTACAATATTATGTCTTCGAAAATATGGCAACGATATGAAGAAGCAGTCGTTATGATTTTGTAGGAAATCGAGAATATCATCCACGCGTAGTAAGGGTATCGAGAATAGCTTTCCTCTTTCTGGCACCAAAGGGTGTTTGTTAGTACTATACTGCCAATTTAGCTGAGCATGTGAGATTCCAAATTCAAATCACATTATTGACCAGCGGGTCATAATGAAATCCAGTACAACATTATTGACTGGCTGTGCCTCCGGCCACTAATGACTCACTTTAGGTTAAGGTTGCTTGACATATAATTTGACATTTTCGAGCAGGTGGTGTGAAAAAGTATTTTTAAATCTTATTCTAGTACCCTAAAGTACCCTAAACTATGTATGTATGATGTATGGTGGGTAGGTATATTTCTCATGACTACACACATTTCGAAAGAAAACAAAAGTTTTAGAAGATTGTGCTAACACAAAGTGCAACCACATGTGTAACTGCAAAGCTTTCTTATGACGCATGACGCCCACAGCAGGGAGCAACTGACAGCACGCACTGGTCAAACAATCGACGGTCGACCTTTAAAAACAAAACTCTTGTAATATTTCAGACACAAACACACACACATGGCCCACACAACAAAATTCCGTGCTGATTGTATTTCGGTATGGTATTAGTAAGTACTTACTTGGGCAATTTTTTATTTCATTGTCGGTATGTTTTTTGGGTATGTCCTACCAAGTTCATAAAGTGTTTCTGTACCGTTTGATGCTTTTCTTTTGTAAGCTTTCATTGTTTTTGTAAAGGACTTTATTAGCTTTAAAAATTTGTATAAATTTTAGTGTGAAAGTATTTTTTTCAAATAAAATTATTTTATCTAAGATTACAAAATCGTTATTTTCCTATGTCCCACCACATAATGGTCATAATGTTTCATCTTTTACTGTTTTGTTTTTCAATTTATGGTGGAGTACTATATCTCTAAAAAAAGGAATTACTATTTTAAAACTATTTTAATAACACACATTCCTTTAATTTAATATTAAACAAAATGAATTATAATTAATTTCTAGGACACAAAACATAATCAGGTGGAAATTCCTATTGAGTTACGTTATTTTCTTACGATCTCACTACGAAAATTACCAAACGATATTTTTTTTTCAAATGCAACACTTAAAACTGTCTCGACTTGTCAGCCATTTTGAAATCAGAGCGTCAGTGGCAAAAACTAACGGCCGGGCGAGGAGACGTGTTGCAGCGTCACATTTTTTGTTCCGTTTAAAAACGGAGTTTTCTAAGGTAATTTGCATGATTTTATCTACTTGCTTGAAAGCAATTAGTTTTTTAGTATGTTTAGTCCCAAAGTAACATTAAATAAGTTGAATTATAAGTGTTACATCGATTATTTAGTTATGTTTTTGTATAATCAAGCAAGACGTTACGTTCCATTGAGAAATTTCGTAACTCAGTGGAACAAATTGTAACTCAGTGTAGGGGTAAAGATGCGATACAGTAACGTAAAATTTAAGCCAATTGTCAGGCTATTTGTGTCATAACAAAATAATAAATTTTTGATTTGTTATTAATAACATAGTTCTCTAGTTTGTTTGTTATGTAGTAAGTAAAGGAATATAATTTACTTTAAATAGTTTTCAGAATTTGATTAGTTTATAGATTGATAAAAATGAGGATTAAAGGCTATCTCATTTTTAATTGTTTAGATTTTCCATTTTACATATTTTATGAGAAGAATTGTTTTTGTTAATTTTAAAGTTGATTTTTGTTTTGGTCATTTTGGTTGTCAAAGTGAACACTGCCTTACAATTTTGTTACGTTCCACTGAGAAATCGTCCTCTATTTTAGTAGTAATAAATTAATAATTTAATGTCCTTTCTATGTAAAAGTATTTCTAGTACCTATTTATTAAGTCTTTCTATGTAATATGTTACGATTGTTATTAAATATTAGAATATGTCGGTTTACGGATAATTACACTGTTTGACATTGAACTTTTGTAGTTTTACAGTTATGCGAATTAAAATGGTTAGGCTGTAACAGTAATGTAACTCAAAGGAATTACTGATATGAATACTCAGCTATATTTCTTTCTTTTCTGGTTTTTTTTGTGGTAATTAATAAAAAGTACCTTATTATTTTTCAAATAAAATATTAAATGCAAGTGCACTGAGTTTTATTAAAGGGTTTACAATAGTGAACATTTCGTAACTCAATGGAAAGATTATTTTCGACAAACCAACAAAAAAATCAAATATTTCATAAATTAATAAGTATATTATGCATTTCCTTGCCTTTTTACGTACTTTAGTTGTCAACACACCAAACCTAGTCGTTTTATCCTCAAAAATACGATCTTTTTTTTAAATGAACTTTTTTCTAACATGGACAACAACATAAAAATGTGCCCACTTCCTAAAATGCCAATGTTGTTCTTACTCGGCTAAAAAGCTAATCCGTATCCTAAGGTATTGTAAAAAGCTAGCCAGCGGACAACCAAATCCCCTTTAAGAGAATAACCGAAAAACACTGAAATTCGGGTCGGTATTTATTTTTGCACTGATTGAAAATGGCCTAACAACAATTTGTTGCTAATCATTAAAATAAGATGAGACTTTTGTGAAACCAAAACCGCTGAATCTAGAAGATTAAAATATTTATTTATCGGAAGTAAGCACTAAGGTTTTTTTTGTAAATTCATCCCCTGACGGGGTGGAATAGGGGTCAAAGTTTGTAAGAAATCCTATCATTTCTGCCGATGGCAAATTCCAACCTACAAGCACAACTACACACGGCTTGTGCCAGCACAGCAAGTTATCACGAACTGTCAAATTTCTTCAAATTATTTTAAACCATAAAATGTTGATGGTTAAGTTTAAATCGAATGAGAAAATTTTACAGTTCGTACTACTTTGATGGCTGAACTGTACATTCATAAATCACGTTGCATCACCGACAACACTTTATTTTTATTGCCGATCAGCTATTAGCCTCACCGCGAGCTATATTTTACATTTTATGATTCACATTTCAATAGTAAACTGAATCAGATATATTCTAGAACGTCAGTTGAAACAATGACGTTTTCCCGATTTAAATGCCAATGCTATTTATTTAAATACAGCTCAGTTGATTTTTGTGCAGATTTTATCAATGCAATTTGTATTTATGCGGAACGGTTTTCGATGTGAAACTTTCAGTAATAGATATAAAAAATAGTATAAAATAATAAAAATAAAAAACACGCTTTAGAGTCATCTGCCTAGCCTTTTCCCAACTATGTTGGAGTCGGCTTCCAGTCTTACCGGATGCAGCTGAATACCAGTATTTTTTACCAGCGACTGCCTATCTGACCTCCACCACCCAGTTAGTACAGGGTAATACAAAACCCCTAAGTATGATTGTCAGACTTTTTGAGCAACTGACTACCTAACGACTGTCAAAGATGTACAAATGACAGCCGGGACCAACGGCTTAACGTGCTTTCCAAGGCACGGAGGAAACTCGGTATGTAATGAGTGGTCACCTATCCACAGACCAACCTAGGCAAACGCAGCTTAACCTAAAGATCGACCCGAGCGGCTGTTATTATTTAGCCACGAGCTCCTCTTCTTCCTCCTCCCATTCTCGAAACAACACGCTTTAGGGTGACGTCATTTTATTTTGCGTATTAATCTCAGCAAAACCTTTTATTTGATACCCATATTACAGAAATGCATTCAAAATAACAAGTCTCTGAGAGTCCTGGGAATCAGACCCAGGACACCATGTCTACTCCAACGAGACAGTTAATCTAATGCTTGTTGTTGGGTTCTATTTTCGAATATGTACCTACCTACATAACAGGACATTGAAATACACAACATATTATCAAATCTCATCAACTTTTATCGTCAGTTTTCTACACAACATTTTCTTGAACTATTTTATGATAAAGTTACATTACCGTGATAGAAAAAGATAAAAATATACAATCTGGTGAAGGAAAAGCTTATTTTAAAACTTCTAGAACTAGGTTATGTAATATAGACTGTGCGTCTTTGAACTTCAAATTCTGAATCTTCGTACTTGATTCTAACTTCACTTGGATCAGTGTAACAAACAGTACCACTAAGACCGAAGTGAAGTTAGAATCGAGTACGTTTATAACCAAGTATGAAGAAGATAAAAGTAACTCTACCTTTGGTTATCATTTTCTGAAAATTAATCTTCTATTTTAATAATACCATGTTTTGAGTCTATTTACTATTTTGTCTGCCTCGTTGGAATAGTGGTTGCAATCGTAACTGCTGAACATGGTCCTGGGTTCGATTCCCAGGTCGGGCAAAATATTATTGGATTTTTCCATCACGAATATCTCAGTAGCAAGCCCCGGTGTCTGGATTTGTGGCTGGTTGATGGTTTAAGGCTCATCCCATATAACATGGGACTCGAACGAAACTGGCGAAATGAAACGAAAATCTAACTATCTATCTATATACCTAATAGTACAACCCTGCTATTAGATAGATATAGTACACCTCCGATCAGCCGTGTGGTATCCGGCAGAGTAGAATAGAACCAACCCATTACACTCACGGGTGTCGTATAAGGCGACTAATGTCTGAGGCAGAGCACCTTGCGCCTCCGTAGACCAGAGAATGGGCAGCAGCGTTTTCTGTTAGTCTTTCATCACTGCGATCTCCAATCCGCCTGCCAAGCGTGGAGATTACGGCAAATCCTCCCATCACGGGAGAGGCTTATGTCCAACAGTGGACGTTATGTGCTGTTGTAGTAGTACACCTCCACACGGGACAACTCAACCTGCGAGGTTAGTCCCCTAAACCCCTAAACTCGAAGTCGCCTAGTATTAGTGAAAACTGGTATCATACTGGTATGAGTTTCATCAAACTTCTGTTTTCTCCAACACATTTGAACACAACACAATAGGTAAATAACTTAAAACAAAGGAACAAAGCCTTTACTTTCCTTGAAAACTTATATTCCATTGCGTACATTTACGTCCTGAAATAACAATTATGATGAATCTGTAACCCCTTTAATGAAATACATACATCAATAAATAAAACTGGGGTCGGTTTATGCCCCATTGTCCTTTAGAGACCCCCGATTGTGTAATTACAGATGAGGGCACAGTGTGAAGATAGACAGTAAAGCAACGCGGCTCTTTTTGTGAAATCAAACACGGAATGGGCAACTACACAATTATTATCACGGCTGGTCTGTTTCTTCATTTTTTCTTCACATTTTTAGGGTTCCGTAGTCAACTA
The DNA here is from genome assembly GCA_905147715.2 of Xestia xanthographa. Classification (NCBI taxonomy): domain Eukaryota; kingdom Metazoa; phylum Arthropoda; class Insecta; order Lepidoptera; family Noctuidae; genus Xestia; species Xestia xanthographa. Next base: position 2,449,318 of record LR990661.1, on the reverse strand, counting down.
GGAACCCTTATAGTTTCGCCATGTCTGTCCGTCCGTCGTCTGTCCGTCCTCGCTTAATCTCTGTGACCGGTAGCACTAGAAAGCTGAAATTTGGTACTAATATGTATATCAATCACGCCGACTAAGTGGTAAAATAAAAATTGGGAAAAAATGTTTTATTAGGGTAGCCCCCCTATATGTAAAGTGGCAAATGATTTTTTTTTAATTTCAACCCTAACGTGTGATATATTGTTGGAAAGGTATTTAAAAATGAATAGGGGTATCCTAAAATCATTTTTTGATAATGTCAATAATTTCGGAAATAATCGCTCCAAAAGTAAAAAACAATGTGTCCCCCCCCCTCTAACTTTTGAACCATAAGTTTAGAAAATATGAAAAAAATCTGAAAAGTAGAACTTTATAAGGACTTTCTAGGAAAATCATTTTGAACTTGATGGAAACAACAGTTTTTGTACAAAAAGACAAAAAGTTGTACAAAATAATTTCTGGACTAAGTTTGTAGTATATTCTTATATGCAAGCATTTTTACATAATGGATGCCCACCTTTAAACTCATAAGTGGGAACACTTATTGTGACGGACGGGAAACTACGGAACCCTACACTGAGCGTGGCCCGACACGCTCTTGGCCGGTTTTTTTTTGTTTTTTCTTAAAAAAAAAAACATCAAATAACTCCTCCCGCTCTGGGCGGAGTAGGAGGGAGTGTCAGACTTTTACTGACTAAAACCCATCCATGTTCTTTCATCGCCCTTTGTGTTCCGGGGCCACGGTATCTCTTTCGAACAGTCCCGCAACCCTGGCAGGAATACGATACCCCTTGGTAAGACTGTCAGGCTTTTAGGCCACTTACCCGTAATCTAAAAATGACAGCTGGGACTAACAGCTTAACGTGCTCTCCAAGGCACAAAGGAAACTCTTTATGTAACGGATGGTCACCCATCTACTGACCGACCTTAGCAAGCGTTGCTTCATCTTGGAGAGCGACCTGTTCGGCTGTTATTATTTAGCCACGAGCTCCTATGTGAAATACTGTATCATCATCTGCCTAACGTTTCCCAACTTAATAAAGGATGCAGCTGATTTTAAAGGAGTTGAAATACTGCATGTCAATGTCTACTGGGACGCGGGCAATCAATGAATAATCTAATCATGTTTGCCTCGCTGGGGATCGGGCTCGTTATGCGACAAATTGACGGTGTGGTTGAGCCCGTTTGGAAATGTTTTATTTAATTGTTCTGGTTGATTAACGATTCTATTGATGAGACTAGCTGTTGCCTGTAACTTTTATTGCAAATATCTGTCGCCAGTAAGGCTGCGTTTCCACCAGGGATGAGCGAGGATGCGTAGCGAGGGATGTGTGTGGAACTAACCAATCACATAGCTACAATACCTCAAGCTGTGAAAAAGAAGCGACATTATTGGTTGGTTCCACACACATCCCTCGCTACGCATCCTCGCTCATCTCTGGTGGAAACGCAGCCTTAGCCCCAGACACAGCACTCTTTTGTTTCTGTCTGCCGACATACCGAATGTCACGTCTCGGGTCGGGGGGCTTTTGGGACGAGGACCGCAGTCCCCGATTCCCCGTAAATATTGCGGACCCTCTCGGTGTCTGGTAGGTAGAAACGAGTAATCGAGATACCCATGACCCGTGGACACGTGCTACACGAATCAGCGACACGCGCCTTGCAACTGCGGCGAATACAAAAATAAACGAAGTGGTCTCGAGCATGCCACGCACGACCCTGTTAGTGGACTTGCAATGCGACGGTACTAACGCGAAGCAAACAAGTGCTGCGCACATCATGGTAAGCTTGACGCAAATCGCATCCCCCCTTTAGTTGTGGATGGGTTAAAGACAGAAAAATAAACAATCGTTAAACAAATTCCAAAATAACTGCGATGAAATTCAAGTAAGTTTCGCGAAAACGTTCCAACTAAACTGATGTATATTTAATACTTCTCTCGCAGTCATACTCTCATTAATCACTCAACTTGTGCAGGAACTTCGTAATAAGTTCCGCTGGATGTCGCCACTTGCTATGTCCCGAATTCTGACGAAGAATGCGTGTTCTCCAAGTTTTTCCTTTGTTAAAGCGTACGACCAATGTTCTTTATCGTTGCACGGAATTTTTTGATTTCACTTGGGACTTCGGGCTCGCTTGATATTGTTACGTATAAACTATAATTTCATGGCGTAGGTGCGTAGTATGTGGAAAAAGCAAATACATTTTTCAGTAGCAGCCACAGAGACTGGACTTGAGCCTGGTTGATGGAAATAGGCTCGCCCCCTTTTATATGGGACTGAAACGTAGGTAACTGGAGAAATGTGGGTGTACCCTTATGTACACCTACTTAACCCGTCACTCAAAACATGATTTAAAGGAACAAATTACAGAACGCATCGTCTAACCGTCTGTACACATTAGTAACACCAGCTATTCAAATACTATGTTAGGGTTGGCTTCCAGTCTAACCGGATGCAGCTGAATATCAGTATTTTACATGGTGTGCCCACCTATCTGACCTCCACAGCCCAGTTAGTATTGGATAATACTTAATACCTATTGGTAAGACTGGTTGTCAGACTTTCGATCCACTGACTACCTGTAACGACTGTCAAATATGTACAAATTAATGACAGCCGGGACCAACCGCTTACGTGCTTTTCGAGGCACGAGGGAAACTCCTTAGGCATGTAATGCGTAGTCCCATCGACGTACTAACCTCAGCAAGCACAGCTTCACCTTGAAGATCGACCCTTACAGCTGTTATTATTTAGCCACGAGCTCCGCAAATTGAAACATAACGTTAAATGCAATTACCTACCACGTCTGCCATGCCTGTATCTTAGTTTCTGTCATTTAATAAATTCATTCATGCATGCATGCGACCCACTTGCATGTTAATGAAACGTTTTCATTAAGGAACTTGGTAAGCATTATATATTCTGTTTTCATAACAGAAGCTTCTTCCGGGATCAGTAAACTGTAGTCATTGTTGGTATGATGATGATGAAGAAGAGCCTTTAGTCAGTGCCGTAAATAGGGCGGTGCCACCGGTGCCCAGGCACAGGGCGTAGACTCTGGAGGGCGCAAGAATGGCCAGACTAGGCAAGACTATTATTTTTTTCGGTTTACTCCAAGTTCCCACTGCGTCCTTAGTGCTCGATTTTAACACAAATTCTACCATACCAAGTACTTAAAATTAAATTAATTTACAGTTTACTGAAACTTTGCAGGGTGTTATTTTTTATAGAAGTATGAAGATCAAAGTGGCCCAAAAATTAAATCTTAAGCATAAGGGTGGGCAACGCATTTGCACTAGTGAACTTGCGTTTGGGTTCTAGTGTTATGTTTTTATTTGGGTTTAGTTTAATTTTTTGATTTTTTTATTTGTATAAATTTCACCTACCCATTTTACTGATTCAACATTACTACAGTACCCCTCTGTGTTGTACACCTACTGGCTCTCGACCAGTTCTTTTACTGATAAAAGTAATGACTGTTTGAAGGATATTTTGCGAAAGGGGCATTTTGCGAAAGGGACATTCTGCGAAAGGGACATTCAGATAAAGGGACATTTTGCTACCTGTAGTCATTTTGAGAAAGAAGTAGTCATTTTGCTATGGAGCCGTTTTTAAAAATAATAGATTTTTCTTCCAAAATATTATATAATTGGTCCACCAACAGCAAGGTTGTCAAGGGCACATAGCATTGCTCTAGCTAGGGTACTTAAAATATCTAAAAAATGCTCGCACAGGGCACAGAGAAGGCTATTTACGGCACTGCCTTTAGTCCATTTAAAGAAATCTCTAGTCACAGAGCGTTAATACTGAAACGCGAGCACGTTTCGAACTACTTCCATTCTAAATATTATTCTAACATTGTTCAATATAGGTCACCCGCTTACAGAAACACTTTGTTATACAATAAGTATAGTACAGACCGCATCGAGAGAGCTTAGTTTTAACTGAAAGATTGATCGCTTGCCGGAAGATCTAGTGATCGGAGAGCTAGTGCTATTTGTTACAAGGATTAGGTACTGGGGGATTGCGTTGGATGAAGGCTTTTTGTTGTAGAACTTGAGGTTTGTAACATTTATTTATTTGTCTTAAATTGTTGGTCATTGTATTTTGTTATCATTAAACCATCATCATCTGCCCAGTGTCTAGCCTTTTTCCCAACTATGTTGGGGTCGGCTTCCAGTCTAACCGGATGCAGCGGAATACCAGTATTTTACATGGAGTGACTGCCTATCTGACCCCCACAACCCAGTTAGTACTGGGTAATACGATACCCCTTGCTAAGACTGATTGTCAGACTTTCAGGCCACTCCTTTAACGACTGTCAAAGATCTACAAATAACAGCCAGGACCAACTGCGTAACGTGCTTTCCGAAGCATGGAGGAAACCCGGTATGTAATGGGCCCTTCTATGGACCAACCTAGGCAAGCGCGGCTTAACCCGAAGATTGACCCGAGTAGCTGTTATTATTATTCAGCCACCAGTTCCCACATAGTAAGTGTCTGATTGGATTCGAACCCCACATTCTTCATCACGTAACTTGAGCCTACACCACTGGGCCGCAACTGTATGAATTGTATCCAGCTTCTTTGATGACAACCCCATAGCTAATATTGTTGTTGAAGCTTTTATTCGTTTCATAGGTTAAAAGGGAAACAGGAAACAAGGGGCGGTGGTGCGACAGACGCCTAATAAGTAATGAACACAAGATCATGAAGGAATATTGCCACAAATTCTATTAAGCGTGGGCCAGACTATTGTAAACAAGCCCTCCACACACCAGTTTTCAAAGGTGACAGTTACACTAAGCAGAGGCCAAGAGATCCAACAACAATTATTATAATACCATTTTGCAATACAACATTGATTAAAAACAAAGTGTTTCATATGTGTATTTCTATCTTTAATAAATTACCAAGAAATATTAGAGAACTACCTTTTAAATATTTTAGAAATAAATTGCGTAAATGGTTGACAGAAAATTGTTTTTACAGTTTACAAGAATTTCTGCAACACACAATTTAATTTTAAGATATAGGTATTAGTTTCGTGTGCAATATTTGTGTTATATTTTATTTAATAATTATTTTACTTTACCTAATAAGTACCTACATGTTCAATTTCACATAGATACGCATTACACAGTAATGTAAAATTATATTTGCATGCCCTAAAAAGGCAAAATATGGTTTGTGCCTAAACCACCATTTTAACATCTGGTAACACCTGTATTTTAAGCAAATACCTAAATAATTCTTATTCTTATTCTCCACATCGGTCTCCACCGGCGGTTTACAACAGTGTGTCAACAGTGCGTTGTAAACTGCCAATGGAGACCGATGTGGAGGTGTGTGGAGGGCTTGTTTACAACAGTCTGGCCCACGATTTACTCTCAAGAAATTATGACGTTCCACAAAAAAAAACCCTAAATGACGTCGTCTTATCTGCCTAGTAACCCATCAACGCCATCCATCTTAAGACGAAGTGCTCTCTTTTAGACGTAGTCGTTAGGGTTGGCGATAATTAATTACCATAGTGATGGATGGACAAGGCATTACGCGTCACCCCTGTAATAATCACTGGTTAATTATTCCTTTACGTGCTGATAACTTTGTGGCGTGTTCTGTTATCTGATTATTCTCGTTTTTGATTAATCATTGGAAGGGATTCTAACTTTGACATTTATTTCATGTCAATTTTGATCTGAATAAGCACTGCACTAGGTCACCTCACCTTATTTTTATTACCTACTAGTTGATCCCGATCTGAAGCTATAGAATAGAATGCGTTTATTTTGACCAACAAACGATGGGAAAACAATACATTTTAAACAGTAAAAAATCTCAATAGATGAACCATGCCTATAGCTATGGTTAGTACCTCAACCATAGCTATATATCATATAAAACCAGGCAGCGCTTCTGACTGTGCGTTAACCTTTATTTTCGTTTTTGATAAACGACATCGAAGGGATTTAATTTGACATTTCATGCGAGGTCTAATCTCGTGTTGGCTGCTCTTGATTGTATTGTTATTTTCATTGTTTGCGGATTTCGTCACGTTTCAGTCGGGAGCCCGCGAAGGAAAGAATTAATGATTTCTTTATTTGCTAGAATATCATGCGATTGAAACCTTTTTTTTTTTTCGGATGGGAAATCATCAAATGGTTCTCTATTGTATTACCTAACTTTTTTATTCATAATTTAAAGTGCCATAACTTTTTTTTGTCCTAATCATCATTTGTCCGAATGATAACTTACCCGAACTTAATACCACATAATATCACATGCCATAAAATTGAAATCCCTAAATACAATATGCCCTAAACCCGTTTGTTATAAATATTGCAATCAATAATATACAAAAGACTTAAAACCGTTTTAAATAATAGTTATAAAACCTAAATTTAAAAAAAAAACTATGTTTTGATCTTAATAATATTTTTAAAACAAACCGGTATGTTCCCAGACGTTCCCAAAAGGGAACAGAACATTGTTATTTTAATTGTGTCTGTAATTACGGGTAACTACAGGTTAAGTATTACTTGGCTTTTGCTATGCTATAACACATTTTTATATAATATTGCTCTTATGAAATTTGTAATAATTAAAAAGTAGAACCATCATAATATCGCAGAAAGTTCACAGTTAGACTCTTCTTTTGGCATACATTTCATATCGGTAGTCACTAAAACGCAGAAAATCAAACAAACATACACCAAACAAACATAGGTACACCGTGCATTCAGCAAGCATGCAGCAAGCATTCAGCAAGCATGCAACAAGCTTGCAGCAACCATGCAGCATGCAAGCGCGCATACAGTATGCAAGCATGCAGCATGCAAGCGAGCAAGCAACATGCAGCAGGCATGGTTTCTGTCACGGCTCCGGCGCTGCGGGGCTCCGGCGGTCCCACGCGAGCTTATCGTCGCAGATGTGTTTAACGCTCACCACCGCAGCTTCGGCTTGCTGGCCGGCGAAGCCGGCCAGCCTCAGCAGCGGCGGCGAGTGTTACAACCACCTGCTCCTCAACTCGCGGGCCGCCGCGCCCCTCCGCGCCTACGCGATTTTAAATTACACTCTCGGGGTAGGGCAGACAAGACTGCGTGGGGTCGGATTTATAGCGATTCGTTTCTGTCACTAAAACCTAATTTTTAGCAAATGTTTTAGGACCAAAAATTTAATTATACATAAATGAACATTCGGAATAATACACATTATATAATAAAATACTTAGGACATTTGACTTTATGGCATGTAAAATTAGAAGATTCAATTATTATAGTATCAGATATTATGACAAAACAGTTTTAGAAATAAAGATAATTATGTAAAACAAAATTTCGGGATTTTGAATATTATGGTTACTGAAGTTTATAGCAAACGTTTTATGGATAATGATTTTCGGACAAAAATTTTTAGGAGAATTAAGGGAGTACCCATCAAATGACTCCTCCCGCTCTGGGCGGAATAGGAGGGCAACCCCAGCAGGCATTGGTCCTTACGGACCTCTTCGTTTTTGCTGACTCTCTTTGAGGCGCGCGTGGAACACGAACGCGCCGTCGACACGGCCTGTCATCATGAGACGGACGGACGGCGAGCTAGCCCATAGCCCACCGTCCACAGGCCCGCGCCTACGGTGGCCGGGGGGCACGTGGTGGCCCCCGACGCCCGGGGCGTCTCCCGCGGAAGTGCGATCGAAACCTCACACCCAGTTCACAATCACAGACGATCGTGTGTGACAAGTAACACGCGTGTCTGTCATTGTTTTCCTTCGTACCTACATTTCACTCGTTTACCATTGCTACGAAAGAGTGTTGTGATAACTTGAGGGATATTGTAACACCTTCTTTCATTTGATTCCTAAGTAGTAAAAGCCTAGTGGTGTGACCGTCGGTCATAGGTCTCGATTTCGACCCCAAGGCTCACCTCTGATTCTTCGAATTCATGTGCGTATTGTATTATTATCACTTGCTTCAGTGAAGGATAACATCGTGATGAAACCAGCATGCCTGAGAGATATTTCTTGACGGCATGTAAAGCTAAGTCAGAGGCCCTAGACGGCATAAGAACTCTAACACCAAGTTAGGCATTAACCACACGATAAAGAAAGAAGATTTGATTCCTCTACAGCAGAGGTTCCCAAACTTATTTTGTCTACTGCCCGCTTTGAGAATATATTTTTTTAGCGCCCCCATTTTTTCACCTACTTAAAAACCACTATAACTTCAATTAAATTAATTACTGTGAGCTATGTTAGCGGAGATTAAACGTTCATTCTAAACGAGACTTCCACTATAACCCGCAAGAGTTAACTTGAAACCTGAGCGCAGTAGGTAGTACACAACGGCGCGACGCCCGTTGTGTACTACCTACTGCGCTCAGGTCTCAAGTTAACTTTTCCGGGCTACACCTGCCAATGAGAATGATTATTGAAACGCAACTTTATAATATTCAGACAGAGTATCTTTTATTCAAAATAAAACAAACAATCGATTCTTATCTCGATCTCTTAATTAATATTAGTTGATGTTCACAAGTTGTAGTTGAGAGTCCAGAGCTCAGTCGGTGTCTGAAGAGTCCTCCTAGATGAAATTACAAATCGTTCCCTAAGCCTCTACACAAAGCTCCCATTTTTTTCTGGGTCTCTTACTGCCCCCTTTAGGCCTGCAGCGCCCACAAGAGGGCGTTATCGCCCACTTTGGGAAAGGCTGCTCTACAGTCAGTGTTGCAACACGCATAATCATGTAGCTCACAAACAGAGCGCCAATTCCCAAAAAGTTCACACGTGAATGTCAACAACAACTGTAATAAACCGCTCTTATTGCTTTACGAAAATACCACCAACAACCATGCGATTACCAACCAATCACACATTGGCATTAGGTTTGACATAAGATGGATGTATCAGGCTTTCAGAAACATAGTGTTGGTTGAGTAATCGCTATAAGCGTATCTACTTCTCTGTTGTCCTAGTTTTCCCGATCGATCGAGGTTTTCTACCGTTTAAACGCTTTTATAAGGATTGAGGATAGTAATAAACTTGTAGGATTTTGTAAGGTCCTTCGTGTTTTACCCGATTTCGGCAAAGCCATATGGATTGTTCTTGGGAATTATAAGTTTCATCTGAAGAGAAATTCATATACCCTGATCAATTTTAAGCAAACTGTATAGCTAGATTTCTTAAAGATATTAAGATTTCTAGCTTTCTTAAGCTGCCATTAAATTGCAAATAGACTCACATGTAGGTAAATGTCACTTACGGGATATCTTCCGTGATTCTTATTTTTTTGTTGAATATCGGGAGCTTAGTTATAAACCGTGAAAGCTTAAAACAGTGTTTATGTAAATGCCTTTTACGTATCCGCTGTTATAACCCTTTTTGTAGAGCATGGATAGCAACTGAAGTATAGTAGGTACCTAAGACCATTCCCAATAAAATCCTTGGTCCACAAGAAGATAGTCATGCGCGGACGCCGTAAAACCTTTCAATATGGAAAAGCATAGCTTAACCAGTTAGTAATGTTCCCACTTCTGGGGAACAGGAGCTGTTCTCTGTGTGAAGGACTGTGGGCCGCAATTGACGTCGTGGCATAAGCATAATCAGCCTATAATGTTCCCACTACTGGGACCCACGGCCTCCTCTTTATGAGAGGGAACGGGCTATAATCCACCTCGCAGGCCAGTGCGGGTTGGTAGATGTCACATGTCTTCGAATTTTTGGTTCTAGGATATGCCGGTTTCCTCACGACGTTTTCGGTCACCGTTTTGAGAGTAGTGGTGATGAAATAAAGTACACAATGTAATACGCCTGCCTGGGTTCGACCCATGACTTACTGCTCTTAAGTAGGGGCCGCCACCACTGGGCCACCAATGCTCTCCGCTGCAATTGACCTCACGGACTCAGTGCGAATGTCCCAAGTCTTTGACATTTTCATAATGCATTTAATACGAATAGGATCCCATATTCTCGCACACAACAAAGATAGTTCCCAACATAGTTCTGAAGACGTTCCACAAAGAGCACTAGAAATGATTCCACTTGTCTTCAATTTCAGCCATGTTACAGAAACATGGCCGCGTTAGGAAGCACTTTAATAAATTATTCATTCGATAGATTATTATTCAACGAGCTCCACTGAATCCATTATGTTCGGACAAGATGTTAAATTATGTAATCGTTTTATTTGTTTATTTTTCCATTTGTTTGTTTTATTCTTCTGTAAATTGCAAGTCTTTGGTGTATCTTTTTCAAAGGTATTTCTTCTTTTGTCTTAATGGCAAGTAAGTACCTACAAGAATAGTTAATAATCGTGCTAAGAATATTGGCCGGCGAGCTAGGCGTAGTAGAGGCTGCCCAGTACCTACCTAAATTACAGTAACGATCCGAAAGATTTTCAAGTAAATCCCTAACCCTAACCCATTGCTGCATAAAGTCGGGCGTATGTCGTCTTCTCGGCAACGCAAATGTCTCAATAGTTATTGTGGTTCTGTCAAAGTTAAAAGTTTCGCAATTACTCAGTAGCTTTAGTGGATTTTTAATGCATCCGATTGAGGGCGCAAATTGCGACAACATTTTCTTATTAATAAAATAATTACCATAGCTAATGAGCACACAATCGTTCCCTACTATCAGCCAATTAATTAATTAATAATTAAATAATGCTAATAAACGATAGGGTTCGCCAAGAGTGAAGTCAACCCTGCTAATTAATTCGAATGCTATGGGAAATTAAACCAACCGATAGAGTATAGAGAGACTATCCTTGTACGTGGCTTCCTAAATCTAAATTAAGCGTTTTCACGGCTAAACGACTAATTCTAAGACGCTTAAGCAAAGACGTTATACAGAGATGTAGCTTATGCCTGTGGCTTCGCCCTCAGTTCGGTAATGTCCCACGGGATCGAACTACACTGGGATAAAAAGTATCCTATGATGTTCAGGTTATAAACTATACAGGGTGTAAAAGACCTCATCACGAAGCCATCGACCAAGCATTCTGTACATCAAACTAAGTAACTTCACGCAAAAATTATTGCTGGGAAACGACTTTTTTTTTGGGGTGAAAAATCATGTTTTGTGGTAGAACTCAAAGTAACGGACTCAAAACATTGTGATGGATGGATTGAATAGTACGTTCGTGGAGGTGTTTAAAGTAAAAATCTTACATTAAAAACTTGAACAACCTGTCAAAAAGTTGGAACTTTGATCCCCAATATCTCCGTAACTAGAAGGTTCCCAGTTATGGTGTAGAACAAAAAAATGATCGCAATGAAGGGGAGAACAAGTGCCTCTCGGCTTCGTTAAGAGGTGTTTTACATCCTTTATACACACAGACATTACATTAATATTCTACAGATAGAAACTACTGGACGGTCAGTAGTCTTTGCGTGAAAGAGTAACAAATATCCACCCATTCATCCATCCTCACAAACTTTAGGTAGAACTTATTATCATTATTTATTTATTTCAGAGAAATCTCAATAAGTATATAAGTTTAAACCCTAGTTTTGTTTTTTCTTAACCGTTTATTTTCTATAATATTTACATTATTTACATACTAACTCTATAATAGAAATAAAAATATTTACAAGTATCAAAAAGGGTTACAGGGCGTCGACAAAGTGCCCAGAAGGCTGGCAGCATTGCAACGTTGGATGGCAATGCTGATAAACCCTAGTAAGATTATACATAGTTTAAACCCTAGTAAGTTTCATATAGGCAATAGAGAATTTAAAGCAATTACGAGATAAGTACTAATTACTTTTGATCCCGAAAACAACAACAATCAACCGGGCGCAAATACAGACTCCGAGGCTGCTACTGTTAAATTGAACAAAAGGAATGCATACAAAATTTGGAGTATAATATAACCGAGAACATCAATAAAAATATAGATGAAAAATTCAACATTATCGAAACAAGAACACTAAACTTAGAAAAACAAGTGGAACAACAGCAAAAAACCATCGAAAATTTGGAACGGCAAATAAAGATAAAAAATGTCATATTCTTTGGGATTGAAGAGACAGAACGAAACTACGAAGATCTACAGGGAATTATTTTAAACATTATAAACAAGGTGATGAAACTTAATTGTCAAAAGAGTGAGATAGAAAATGTAAGAAGACTTGGTATGAAAAAAGGATTAATAAGACCGGTTATTCTCACACTAACAACTGTAGGTCGAAAAATTGATATTTTAAAGAGGAATAAAACACTCGAAGGACTGAACTTGTACGTAAAAGCAGATTACACCCAAAGTGTTTTACAAAAACGGAAGGATTTACAGGAAGAGTTGAAAAAAAAACGGGAACAGGGAGAGAATGTCACAAACTCTAGGTAGAACTTATTATCATTATTTATTTATTTCAGAGAAATCTCAATAAGTATATAAGTTTAAACCCTAGTTTTGTTTTTTCTTAACCGTTTATTTTCTATAATATTTACATTATTTACATACTAACTCTATAATAGAAATAAAAATATTTACAAGTATCAAAAAGGGTTACAGGGCGTCGACAAAGTGCCCAGAAGGCTGGCAGCATTGCAACGTTGGATGGCAATGCTGATAAACCCTAGTAAGATTATACATAGTTTAAACCCTAGTAAGTTTCATATAGGCAATAGAGAATTTAAAGCAATTACGAGATAAGTACTAATTACTTTTGATCCCGAAAACAACAACAATCAACCGGGCGCAAATACAGACTCCGAGGCTGCTACTGTTAAATTCCTGATAGAATAACCCAAGGACACTTTGCCCGACATGGTAATCGAAAACATGACCTCATGATCAGCAGTCGTGCTTGCAACCACTAGACCAATGTGGCAGCCATAGTTTTTACTACATTAATTATTAAGCCACCAACAACTGACACATTAATTACCGGAAACCATACAAGCACATAACAGTTTTGCCATAAACACCGGCCCAGCGAAGCGAGATGACATAGGTATTTACTTCCCGCCTCCCTCGTCCGTAAATCATCCCTTAGTAATACCCCGCTTAAGCTATCTGTCAAGGGGCAGACCACTTACCGTGTTATGACTTGAGTAAGGAATTGTACGGTAATTAATTATACCCAGTGACTTCTTGGGATAATTTTAGATAGGCTTTTTGCTGTTCTGATCTTCTAATATTATGTCAACACGAAATTTTCAGTAATAACATATATTATGTGCGAAATAAAACGCCTCCACACATTTGTAAATATTGGAGTAGGCTGCAATGATCAGAACACTCGCTAGGAGAAAAGAAATTCCTACCTTATTCTCATTGCATTACATTCTTTATTCCTACTTGCGTCCTGCCTGTCCAACCTAGCTTATTTTTACCTACTAGCAGTTCCCAGAACTGTTGTATCTTCTTCGAATCTTTTTCGGGATGGTTCGGAGATGAAATTGTACTAACAGTTAAAACTGTTTTAAGCTTTCACGGTTTAAAACTATAAACTTATACTGTCACTAACGGGATATCTTCCGAGATTGTTCCGTGAATATCGGGAGCTCAAAACAATGAACAATCACGGAAGATATCCCGTAAGTGACAGTAAGTTTTGAAATTGTACTGTTGTTTTTTTTCTTTTGCCAAGCCGCATGCATGTCACGTTTGTTTGACGTTCGACTCAAAGTTCGAATTTCAATTCTGAAAGAGGCCCTCAGAGCGTTGTCGTATTCGAAAATTAAGAAGGGAGGTTATAATGAAACGTACGTCATGGTAAAAATATTAGCCAAGCAACAAACGCAAAATAACACCAACCTAATTGGTGATTGTCTTCAAGTAAATCATATGCGTAAATGCGCAACCATCGTGCGTGTATTTCCTGATATATAAACGTAGACAAAGCGAAAGGAGTAAAAGGATCGTACGTAGAAGGTGGCGGTAGTTTCTGGTGGCCGAGAGAAAAAGGCCGTGACTTACGAGATGTTAGGTCGTAAATTCGTACTTATGGAGGTGCTTTACTTTATTAACTGAATACATCACCCCTGCCGCATTGTAAAGGTAAACATCGTGTATCGTAGGGAATCTAGTATGCCCTAGAACCGAAAATTCAAAGACATATGACATTCACCAAGCCGCTGGGCCTGCGTGGTGGAAGAAGGCCCACTCCCTCTGACAGAAAGGACGTCAGTAAACCCACCCAGTAATGAGAAGAATAAATGCTATGAACTGTTCAAGAATAACTCCTACCGTGTTAAAAATAATCGAAGTAAGTCGTTCAAGCAAGTCGACACATTCAAAATAAATCTTGGACAACAAATTAACAAAAGCCCTGTGTTTCTTAACTGACGTCTGTCACACAGTTAGTGAAATGAACGTGACAGCTGCCTCTTGTCACGCAGATTTAACATTTCATGTTTAGCGTGAAGGCACCACGGATTAGCTTTGACACTATCATAATGTAACACGCTTCTCATAATATCTCATACAAACAACCGCATAACTGTCAGTAACTTCCTCGTGTTACTTCGCAAATTTTCTATCAGGAATTTGGAGATTGGTGGGTACTAGAAAAAAAAGGCCAATAAAAGGTGAATTCAGGTTATTCAGGTTGATATGCAGGATGATATCTTTGCTAGACATGATGCATGACGATCTGATTCTTACAGGAATCGTTTACGGTGATCAACTAACCCAACTTAATTGGTTATAAAATTACAAAAAGCCTATTTATTCCTTGCTTGTATTACAATACCCATAACCATACGTCTGTGAAGGCTGACCGAATTGGTCTGACGCCATTGTGTCTACTTCGCTAACAGATGAAGGTCTTGATTTCTAGTAGGAATGTGTTAGTGGGTTTAATTTCTTGTAAATATTAAATGTAGTTGTTAGTTTTATTAGTTTACTTGTTTTGCAAGGACCCCAGTTTGGGTAAAGGCCTCCTCCAAAGATGTCTCTGTCTTTTGCTATTTGGCTCAAATTGGAGCCGGCTGTACTTATAATCTCGTCCTCTCACCGTGTTAGTGGCCTGCCTTTGCTTCTTTTCCCTTGCGGGCCCTTCCATATGGTTGCTCTAAGGGTCTCCCGTTGGTCTGAAAGCCTCGCAAAAATCGCCAGATAAAGGCATTTTCAGGTTTATGTGTATGAATAGATCTTAACTAATTGGTTATGTTCTCATAATTTGTGCACTTCTTTTTACTTCATCATTATCATCATCATCAACCTATTAATGTTCCCACTGCTGGGACACAGGCCTCCTCTCTATGAAAGGGAATGGGCTATAATCTACCACGCGGGCCCAGTGCGGATTGGTAGATCACATGTCTTCGAATTTTTGGTTCTAGGACATGCCGGTTTGCTCACATGTTTTCCTTCACCTCAACTACAGTACTTTCTCAAGTTATTATGTCTTGTGACTGGGACTGTAGCTTTGTTTTTTTTTTTGTATTTTTGACATTCAAAAGTGCCGTAATGGTCTAATTGAAATAAATGCTTTGAGTGAGTTTGAGTTCACTGTTTTGAGAGGTATTATTTTTACTTAATCAGGGCAAAAAGCTTTAAAAAACTTTCATGACGCGAAGATAGCGCAACTCACCGTATGCCAGACAGTTTCAGAGAAACAAATGTTCTGCAGGTAATCCGTTTACATTTACATAGCAAATGTGCCAAACTACATACGTAAGACAGTCTGTTTGAATTTTATTACATTTTTGTACGTTCGGTCGGTCAAGGTCACTGGAGATTTTAATCTTAAGACTGTTCCTGTGGTATTTCTTCTTTATGTTATTTTTTTTTTGTCTAATACATTTTTACTTCGGAGACTCGATACTGGTACAAATATTTCTTCGTACAGTACATATAGTAGTATCATCAGCCAATAACGTTCCCACTGTTGGGACACAGGCCTCTACTATGTGGGAGGGACTGGGCCGTAGCCGCAACCCACCACGCGGGCCCAGTGCACTATGTACGTCGGTGAATTCCGGTTTGTTGAGAATTTTAAACATCGTAAATTAAAACCTCGCTTCGTCCTTTTTTATTATTATATTTGCTATTATTTTGTTATTAAATACTTTCAAAATATCAGAAAATCCGACGCGAAACGACGACGGTTTATAAAATAAGTAATTTCAAATTGAGTCACTAAAATATTGCAGTCTATCTCTTTACAGTAGATATTGCATTGGTATTCATTTCATGCAGTCTATGAAGTCGCTAATGGTGTCGATTCTGTTCTGCACAAACTAAACTTAATTTAGGCTATTGCTATCTTTTACTAAAAGGCAGTGTGAGAAAAGGACCGCTATAGCTATGAACTAAGTTAGCGCTGTCAAACTAGTTTCTGCCTTGCGCTTCACCGTGTTTTTTAGTCAACATGTTTTTACGTGCACCCTTCATTTGTATAGAAATATTAGTTCCAACTCAATTTGACAGCTCTAAATTACGTCCGTCTCTTTCTCGTTTTATTAGAGAGAAAAAGATAGCAATAGCCTAAATTAAGTTTAGTTTGTGCACAACAGAATCGACACCAATGTTTGCGGATGACTATTATTATAAAATTAACTATCTAATATAAAAAAAACACTCCTGTTCATTAGTTAACGAGGCCAGTTCGTGTGTTATACCTTGACGGAATACTATCATGGAATTTAGTTAACCCCTTAAAACGTAGGAACTGAAAATAGGTAGGTAATATGTTAAATTAATTAAAATCAGCGCATCCCAGTCTACTGCTAGACATAGGCTGCGCTATGGCCTGGCCTGACTAGGATCTTGCTGGGTCAGACTGGATCCAGTCATCTTGTTAAAGTCGTCCCACTCTATGCTCGATGATACGCTGTCTCCACTCTAGGACTCCTATACTTCAGCTTGCTAACCCTGCCTGTCGGTGACTCCAGTTCTTTTCCGTAAAACAACAGACTCTCAGGCAGTAGCCCACCAGATACAACAACCGTCTGGTCAGAGGATCCTGCTTTTCAATGGTACTCCATGAGTAGTATGTAGGTACTGGTTTTCCAGCTGCATCCGGTTAGACTAGAGGTCGACCACAATATATATATCCAGGTACAGTTTAACCAGATGAGATGTAAGATACAAGAAAATGCTTTTGTTTGTGATAAAAATGTGTCACGCAATTAGGATAGGTAGGATAGGAGGGGGGGTGGGTAGGATTTATCACCAGCTTCAAAGTAATGAACCGCAATTAAACACCGACAACCTGCAGTAACTTCATTAACAAGTCACAGTGAATGGAAATGTCGCAATTAAGTTCATTTAGCGAAGCTTAGATAAACCTGTCTACTAAGGCAGCATGTCGGAAAGGGATGCACTTTACAAACTTAATATTGAAAGCAGCTCCAGGAAATTGTGTTTACTATGTTGTTGAAAATGTCGGAAGGAAGTGCAGATAAAACGATTTTATACTAAGCTAGAGAACTTGTATTTTTGATTTTTTGTTGCGATATTCTGAGGACGAAATGAACGGGATTCTCAGATCATAAAAGTCTCTTGGTCTTCGCGGCTCGTAAAGATTTGGGATTTGATCTTCCTGCTTATTAAATTAGGTAGGTACTAGCTTTTTCCACAGCTTAGCTCGCAACCCAGAAAATAAAACGGATTATACCTACCAATCCAGGGTATGGACTAGGTATCCTGTATGTCATACATTCAAATATTTCGATACTTGATTGAGAAACAAACATCACAAAACCTAGAAAACTTGTGGTAAGTACACACTAATGTCAATTGTGTACCAGAAGTTTGGAAGTTAAAAACAATTGGAATTGAAAGTCCTGCAGTGTGTTTTTTTATTCAGGCATTAATTTATTTTTTTCTTAGTCTCGAAATAAGCGCACTGTAACTTTATCATTGGCTGCTAAAACTCAAACTACACATTCACCTTCATCATCATCATCATCATCATTTCAGCCGAAAGACGTCCACTGCTGGACATAGGCCTCCCCCAAGTGTCGCCAAATTGAACGGTCCCGTGCGACTCGCATCCAGCGGATTCCTGCAACCTTCACCAGGTCATCGGTCCACCTAGTGGGAGGCCTTCCAACGCAACGTCTTCCGGTTCGCGGTCGCCACTCCAGAATTTTTCGGCCCCATCGGCCATCCGTTCTGCGAGCAATGTGCCCTGCCCACTGCCACTTAAGTTTGGCAATTCTTCGGGCTACGTTACGTGCCTTTCACATTCACCTTAAGTTGCGGTAAAAATGTGCCTACTTATGAATACTATAAGGCTTTCAGCTAATAATGTATGTGAACATTATATGCCGTGAGGCACAATTATTGAGCAGATGCTCGTTCTCATAGAATTATGACACAGCTGATTTAACTCAACCGGTTTCGAACGATGCTTCGTTTTTTTTTTTAAATAACGACCAATTCGAGAGGACATTCACAGCTGGACTCATTGGGTCTCTCAGAACCTGTGCTACAACACACTGGTGTCGATTCTGTTGTGCACATGAAGTAAACTTAATTTAGGATATTGCTATCTTTTACTAAAAGGCAGTGCGAGAAAAGGACGGCTATAGCTATGAACTAAGTTAGAGGTGTCAAACTAGTTTATACCTTGCGCTTCACCGTGTTTTTAGTCGACATGTTTTTACGTGCACCCTTCATTT
Organism: Xestia xanthographa; assembly: GCA_905147715.2. NCBI lineage: Eukaryota > Metazoa > Arthropoda > Insecta > Lepidoptera > Noctuidae > Xestia > Xestia xanthographa. Next base: position 2,430,712 of record LR990661.1, on the reverse strand, counting down.
GTATGGAAATTTTAGTCCCAACTAAATTTGACAGCTCTAAATTACTTCCGTCTCTTTCTCGTTTTGTTAGAGAGAAAAAGATAGCAATAGCCTAAGCTTGTCTTCTGTCTTCGGCACCTTGTCTTTCCCGGGTACATTTCTACCTAAAGTAGGACCATTATTAGACCACATTTGAGACTTCATCAAAATACAACAACCTTGTAACGGCTGGCAAAAATATTATTTATTTCTTCGAAGTTAAAACTGCGCGATTGCTTAACTTGTTTCAATTATTATTACAAATTTATTGTAATAATGACAAAATAAGGTAACTTTAAAATGTAGTAGGTAGATAAACTGACAGATAATAAATGTTGTCTATTAAATTTGGCCCTACTGTAAATTAGATCGTTGGGCGTTAGTGCCATTTGGTATAATGGTTTTAATTGAACCAAATGAGGAGAAACCTAATTTTCAAGTGGGTAGATTCAATATTCGCTTGTCATCCACCAACCAGCGTTGCCAGACCTACGGATTTGTCCGTAGATCTACGGACTTTAGGTCTTGTCTACGGACATACAGATTTTAGTCGCAAATCTACTGATTTTTGTTCGACTGCATCCACCCAAACCAAACAATAGTATACAACGAAACGTAGCTCCAATAAAAGGTAGTCCCGCGACTCTGAACAACAGTATAGTTACAAATGTTACTGAGAATGAGAATTGTGAGAGTGAGACCGACAATAATAATGATTGAATTGATTAATAAAACTTAAAAACTACTATTAAAAAAATGTCTTTTCCTTTGTCTTTTCGTTTTGCCGCAGATTTTTTCAATTTCCACATATTTACGGAAATCTACGGACTTTTTAAAGTAGCCCTACGGATTTTTTTAAATTGGATCTGGCAACACTGTGCCACCAACCAATCGGTTTCCTCACGTTGTCCATGAGTGTTTTGAGAGCAGTGGTGATGAAATAAGTTACTCGAAGTAAGGCGTCTGCTTGGGTTCGAATCTGCGGCCGGAACATTCAAGCAAAACCAAGTAGAACCTCATACAAAATCACTCCTCCCGCTCTGGGCGGAGCAGGAGGGAGTGTCAGACTTTTACTGACTAAACCCCACCCATGTTCCTTCATCGCCCTTTGTGTTCCGGGGTCACGGTATCTCTTTCGAACAGTCCCGCAACCGCGGCAAATCATAACCCCTTGTTTTTGGTTTCGCCGGAGTCAGGTAAAAAGGAGAAAGGAAGACACTTGAATTACTTGACACTTGACTACAAGAAATAAAATTGCGACCTTTTCACTACTCGAATAGTTAAAGCCATTCGTGCAAATATTCCACGTATGTACATACGTGTTGTTAAAATATGCAAAATACGAAGAAAACTACGGAAACTCCAGACATTTGGGGGTCGAGGTCACGGCACTTACGTTAAAAATACATGGAGCAAACGTGGAGTCTCCAATAGTCTGAACTGTCTTGTGTTTATCATTTATTCAATACGAGATCGTCTTTTATCCAATTGAATACCGTTATTGGACTGTTTGTAGGTTATGAATTTAGGGTACCTAGGTGTCTCTCTTTGGTTTTGTTGAAACAATTTGAACTGGAAGAAAACTTAGTGGTTTTGATGAAATGCTTTTTAAAAACCTTTGAAATTATTCGTCAAATAAAGCAAATAAAAAGAAAAAAGTAGAGTAACCTTCCTCTACATTCTTCTATAGAGCTACAAGGATCTTTGGGCAACCTAACGTCCACATTTTTTTAAATATATTTCGGTAACGTGACACTAGACTTAGATGATTTTGTCTTGTACAAAACTTATTATTTGTAATGATACCAACTATTGATAAATACAGGTTTAATGCGTAGCCGCTCTTTTGAAAATAAAATACAATGGCGGAAGAAAACCGCGCCACGGTTCATACAAATCTTCTTTAATGAAAAAACAAGATGGCGACATTAGGACCATGCGCCAAAAGATATTAATAATTTGTAAATAAAGTCTAAAAAAGAAATGGGCTTTTTATTCCACCTTCGTTTTCCATAGATCTAAGTTTTGAAAACTTTCATGGGCATGGGAAAAGTTTTACTCATGAATTATACTAGCATAGGTCCATTTTTCTACTTTATTATATTCGTGGAAGTATTTAGCAAATCTATAAAATATTAAGTAGACTTCTTATACCGAACTGCCCATCGACTTGTGCAGCTGGTACGAATTATACGTGTATTTCTTAATGGTAAGTATACGGTTGTGTATATATACTTATATACCAACAGCAAGAAGTGTCTCAATTAACGAGTCTTCAGTAGAGTTATTGAAAGTTTGTTCTTTTTTTTTTTTAAGTTATAATTTTCACATACTAAAGATAGAGCCAGTTCGTCCATGTTTATGTTCTGATCGAGAGTTTTCATTACTGATAAGCATGATTTAGGTGTGTGTTGCACTCATGAAAAACTTTTTAGCGTTTGTTAGCATTTATTATGGGACCAACTTTAAAATCCTGAAAAAATTTAAGCAACAGTAGATTTTTTTTATCATATATTGTAATAAGTGCCATAGTAAAAGTTGCTCATATTCATGAGTGCTTACCTTCTTAAGTACATGTCCACGTTTAACCAATCACCCTGTACAATGATCCCAGACAAGCGAGGTTAATCTAATAGATTTATTTATGACACAATATTGTCCTCATGAACGCCTCACAATAGCACACACGTTACCGCTTGGATGAGTCCATTATATTCGACACCACAGTATAAAAATAACCAGTAAACCAATAATAGGCCATCATCATTCGCCAAACCATTTCCCAACCATGTTAGGGTCGGCTTCCAGTCTAATCGAATGCAGCTGAATACCAGTATTTTTATGGAGGCTACATGTAAAATACTGATATTGTGGAGTCATGGAGGGATTGCTGATCTGCCCTCCTCAACCCGGTTACTGGGTAATACGATCGAGACCTCTTGGTACGACTACCGCGTCAACCCAACTAGGCCAATTTTGTAAATTAAACGCGGGTGTCGTCAACAAAAGTTTATGTTATAATGCACTAAACACTTAAAACGTGACCACTTGCGTCGTTCTCTCGTTGCGACTGCCCCGACTAATACTTATCCCACAAACCATGGTAAACTTAGTGGGTACGTTACGCTACGGGAATTATTGGACACTACGCAAGGTGATTCATCGCCAAATACTGGTCTGGATTCAATCTAGATGGCCATCGATAAACCTGTTACCTGAAGAATACGTATCTGTAAACACATCGAATGAGTATGTAAGCTGTTTCCGACCATCTAGACATCTGTACCCAGTTGAATTACTGTATGTTATTGCTACTATGTCTACTGTGCCGACGACTAATCTAACCTATGCGACGGATTATGAACTGTCTGTACACACGATAAAATTGTTGGCTTAGCAGGTAAGTAATGGTCATCCAATTAGTTCGACGAAGGGGATAAGGGTCATTAAAATGTTTGCGTAATTGTTATAAGAGCTCTCTGGCAAATTAATTTGGGAGGTGGTAGGTACTTTTTCTGGCTATATTTTTATTTGGCGGTTTATATGTATTGTTGCTTGTTATGTAATAATAGAGAGATATCAAGCATCACCTAGTCTTTACCCAACTTAATTGGGGTTGGCTTCCAGTATTTTTGGATGCAGCTCAAAGCTCAATATCAGTACTTTACATGGAGCGACTACGACTATTAATAGATTATAATGTATAACTAGCTCAATCGAAATGACTTTGAATAGTCAACATCGTTACATTACCTTACAACCTCTTTAAAGATTCAAAGTTATTTCCTAAACGTACACCGTTTGCAATCCTGAAGTATGTAGAAAACTTGACCCCGAGAACGGGTCGGAGTAATCAAACTCCGATAAATCGTTTTAGGATTATTATTTGGAGCACTTTTGTGTAAACAATACACCGATGTCAGCTGTCAGGGTCGATTATCTGCTATTTTCTCCTATTTATATTATCGATGGTATTTCAAAAAAAATACTAATGAACGGGATAAAAACATTTCCATTGTAGGTACAATTAAAGTTAAACTGACTGTGTGCCCACTTATTAGTTTTGCCCACTGTACCAATGCATGTGCCTCTAGCTAGTAGATTTTCCGTGTGAATATTTCGATAATACTAAATGCCTCTCATCCGCTTTTTACTTTCCCGAGCACGAGTTTAACTTTAGACTCTCAACACTCACACACTACACAATGCATAATATTTATTTTGAAATTCTAGAGCTGAAAATCCGTTTTGCATAAAAGGAAGTGTGGATTTTGTAGTGTTTAATGAATCGTTAAGTACGATACTACGTTTTATGAAAAAAACTTATCCAGATTTTTCGAAGTTTTGCTTTTTTTTACATTACAGGTAGTCGAAAGTCTGAAAACCAGTTTTACCAAAGGGTACCGTCATATATTTTACTAACTTCTGCCCGCGACTTCGTACGCGGAACCTATTGCTTATGCCAGCGACAACGGGGTCATCAAAATCGAAGATCTGATACGTCTGATGTCAAAGCGCAATTCTCTACCCGTGAACGTCTCCGACTCGCTAGACAATGCGTGACGTTCACGATCAGCAGTCAGTCGCGCATCACGTTCCCCACTTGTCTCTAGATACCTAAAAGTCGATGTGTAGATACGCTGAGAACTCAAGCGTAATTCTCTTTGCGTGAACGTCTCCAACTCGCGAGACAATGCAGACGTTCACGATCAGCGGTCAGTCGCGCATCTTATTCTTCACTGGTCTCTAGAGACCTGGATGTAGATGCGTAAGTAGGTATAGAAGGCATATTTATTCGATAAAAAATAAAAAAATAAAAGGGAGTTTTGGCCAGTAGAGTCAAATTTTCAATGATGTACCATCGTCATCGAAAATCAGTCCTAAACTGTTACCACCCTCACCGCGTGGAGGTACTCCCAGCTTATGTTATTTTATAATATACATTGAAATTAGTGATAGCTTTGATTTCCACATCAGATGTTTCTGATCTTCGATTTTTATAAGTCAACAGTTAGTCATTCCTTTATGTGTTACGGTGTAGCTGGGCTCTCGGAGTTCCACAACACGTGTTCCAGATCTTCGATTTTTATAAATCAACAGAGAGTGCTCATCAGATTGAACAACTTTTGCTAAAACGTCATTCCTATATATATGTTAGTGTAGCTGGGCTCTTGGAGTTCCACATCAGGTGTTCCAGATCTTCAAATTTATTCTTTCAACAGAAAATTCGTATCACGTGGAACAATTTTTACTATGGTACCATTTTTGTATCTCTTATAGTTTAGCTGGTCTGTTGCGGTTCTGCATCAGGTGTTCAAGTTTCCAAGATAAATTATAGCCTATATGTTGCCCAGACTTAATACCTATACAACAACAAAAAATCATTTAAATCCGTGCAGTAGTTCCGAAGATTAGCGTGTACAAACAAACAGACCCACAGACAAACAGACAAACAGACACACAGACAAACAGACAGATATTTTTTTTTGGATTCGTGCTCTATTACTGTTTCTAAACCCCCCTCAATTATTAGTTTTTTAATATACAGACACAGTTTTTTTACTGTTTTATTATATGTAATAATATACAGACACAGTTTTTTTACTGTTTTATTATATGTAGGTATAGATATATAGATTTATTAAAATAATCAGCTGCTCTGGGTCAAGCATGTTTGAAATTTTCTATGGTACAGCAGAATATTTTTCGTAGAGCAACATTCAATGTTCAAGTACAAATACCAGTAGGTACTACTGTTGTACCCGTATTCAGTAGAACTAGTGGAAACCTAATCTGGATTCTCAGTTCAGCGACGAAAGTCGAAAATCCAACGGAGCAATAATATTTAGGAGTCTCCTAATGTTAGTGAAAACAGGCTTAGGAGTAGTATTAGTCGTACGTCGTACCCATTGTTTTATTCAGGCTCTGCCGAATGCGCACGCCTCCTTACCTGTGTAAGAGACCGTTCACACAGCTTCGATGCGGTATTTCATGAACCTTGAGGTTCCTTTTAACCAAAATCAAAATCAAAATCAAATCAAAATCAAAGCATTTATTTCAAGTAGGCCAGTTACAGGCACTTTTGAATTGTCGAAACAAATATGAAAATTAAATGTAGCTACAGTCCCAGTCACAAGACATAAAAACTGTGAAAGTACTGTAGTTGCCCATTCCCTAGCGTAGATCTCTATGGAGAAGAATGGGCAAGAAACTCCATGGACACTCTTTTAAATCAGAATATTTTTACAAAATCTTGGTTACATCATTCATGTTGAGATGGTACATTATGTGAGAACAATGTAGCAAGATGTGCACGTTAAAGGTGTCCATAGTAAAAACAAAACAAAAACAATTCAAAAATAAAATTATTAAATTCAAATAAGCCGTGGCAGCCAAGAGCCGACCAGTCCCAACTGACAGCGCTCGTTCACGAACATGACGCATGTATCAGCACCATTCAACTCAACCATTTTGAAGGGAACTAAATGATCCGACACACGCGTCACCATCAGCGAGACATTTGAGTGAGCATGACATATCTCCTAACCGCCACGGCACATTCAAGTCAAGGAAAAAACGTAGGTTTCCAGCGACTGATAGCATTCTAGTACATAGCACTCACACAATATGCGATATGCGGCTATATAATAATAAAGATATTGAATTTATACAATACAAAGATAGTTGTACAATCTTCAGCAGCTCCAACAATACAATTAGTGCTATCCATTAATGCGCCCCTGTCCTTGTGGAGCAGGACCAGCATTGAGCCAAGCATTTTTATCAGCGATATAATCGTCCAATTTGTAATATGCTCGCTTACAAAGTGTGCGTTTAATACATGTTTTAAATTTTGTTTCATTCAGTTCAAGAATGCTTTGTGGAATTTTATTATAGCATCTCAAACAGTACCCCATGAAAGATGAGTCTACTTTAGCGAGTCTGAAGCCTGGCTGAACTAATTGGTCCCTATTTCTAGTACTGTAATTGTGTCTGTCACCTCTTTTACCAAAAAGATGTAGATTTTTTCTTACGTACATTATGTTTTCGTAGATGTATTGACAATGTACAGTCATGATGTTTATTTCCTTAAACAGTTCCCTCAGAGAATCGCGCCTACGAAGATTGTATATGGCTCTGATGGCTCTTTTTTGCAGAATAAATATAGACTCAATGTCAGCAGCCCGTCCCCATAACAGAATGCCATAAGACATTATACTATGAAAGTAACTAAAATAGACCAATCTAGCAGTATCTACATCAGTAAATTGACGGATTTTTCTAATAGCATATGCTGCCGAACTTAGCCGCCCCCCCAGAGATGTTAAATGAGAACCCCATTGTAGCCTTGAATCAAGCGTAATCCCCAGGAAAACCGTTTTATCTACGAATTCAAGTTTCTCTTTGTTCAGTACTATATCACAATCGCTACTTTTAACATTCGGTAAAGCAAATCTTATGCATTTCGTTTTTTTTTCATTTAGTACTAAATTATTTGCTGTGAACCAATTATGGACCTGAAGTAGGGCATTATTCACGTCATCTAAATTTTGGGCCCGTCTATTGATCTTAAAAATTAGGGAAGTGTCATCGGCAAATAACACCATATTTTGAGGTTGGGTTTTCAGTAAATAGGGTAGATCATTTATATATACTAAAAAGAGGAAAGGACCCAATATTGAGCCTTGCGGAACCCCCATTTTTACTTTTAAACCCTGTGAATTAACACCATTTATTTGAACATATTGTTGTCTATCACTCAAATAAGATTTTAACAAACTAAGTGCAAGTTTACCTAGTCCGTAATGCTCAAGTTTCAAAAGCAATGTGTCGTGATTTACACAATCAAATGCTTTGGAGAGATCACAAAATATTCCTACAGCGTCTTGGGACTCTTCCCACGCCGCAAATATGTGCTTTATTAAGGTTACACCGGCGTCAGTTGTACAACGCCCCTTGGTGAACCCATACTGTTGATCGTGTAAGATTCTGTTGGTGTTAAAATGATTGAGCATTTGATTAAGCATTATCTTTTCGAACACCTTGCTAAACACTGGCAACACGGATACAGGCCTATAATTATTTGTATCTTTACTATCACCGGATTTGAAAAGAGGTATGACTTTACTGTATTTCATTAAATCAGGGAAAACTCCTTGGTCTACGCACAAATTAAAAATGAAAGCTAAGTATGGAGCTATAGTCTCAAGTATGGATGTACAAACTTTGATAGACATTCCCCATAGATCTTCGGTCAGTTTGATTTTTATTTGCCGGAAAGCTTTAATAACTATCATCGGGTTTATGTGTTTAAATTTAAATTCAGCCTGGCATACAGACACATTCGCCTTTAGGAAACCAATTGAGACTTCAGGAGAGGAACTTAGAGCCTCCGTTGTTTTTAACGGTATATCGGTAAAGAAATTTACAAATTCTTGAGCTACTTCCTGATTAGAGCTTTTAGGACCACATGCTGTATCTAATGTGTAGCTAGTATTACGTGTTTTCTTCCTGTTAGTCTCGCTATTTATGACTTTCCAATTAAACCCCTATTAAAAATCTAAAAGTAGGTCTCTAGGTAGGGTATCAAGCCATCAACTAGTGTTGCCCAAAATCGGTCTTGGTCTTGTTCTTGCATTTTTGCAAGACCAAGACCAAGACCGACTTATTGTAGCAAAACCAAGACCAAGACTGAACCCTGCAAGACTTAAGCAAGAACAAGAATAAGCCTGCAAGACACTTGCGTCTCGCAGTTAAGTTAATAAAGTTAATTTTATTAGTTAGAAGTATCAAGTCCAGATGAAGATGAAAAGTTTACGTGTTAATTATATTAACCGCTAGCTGTTTGTGAAGAGTTTAGGATAGCCAGTACAAGAACAGAAAATCATTAAAGGTACCTACATAGAATTAGTAATTAAGCTTAGGTACTAAATTGCGTCATTTTTTTTAATTATTGTTAAGTTAATTTTATTAATTTGGTGGTTTACTATGCCTATGTCAATTTAAGCTCAACATGTACCTACTCTGTTAAGTTGTTCTAAGATCTAAACTAACGTGTTTATTATATAGCAATAGGCTAATAGGTATTTGTAAGTAGTCTAGTCTAAGTAGTAGGGTCTCGCAAGACTTGCGAGACTCTTGCTGCAAGACCAAGACCAATACCAAGACTAAGAGCGCAATACCAAGACCAAGACCAGGTGTATTGACGCAAGAGCAAGACCAAGACTGGCTAAGGTCTCGTCTTGGTCTTGCATTTGGGTAACACTACCATCAACCCTCAACCACTAATTAGGATTGATAATACCATGACATAATAATTATGTAGTAAGTTAGCTTGGCGCGTCCAATGCCAGGGTAGTCCGTAAAATTCAAATCTTACGTTTTTTTGCAATTTACAGGTTACTTTCATGTTGCATATAACTAAATAAATATCGCCGGACATTACACACAGAACCATCTAGTGCAACACTAAGCAACGAGGCTTGTGTCGTGGACACCAGATAGTTGATATACTACATAGATACTTTTTGTATGTTGGTGAAAATATGAATCGCGCAAGTAACACGTACCTATGTATCTAAAGAATTATAATCATTGAAATCATCAATACAACCCCCTAAGTTCATTTAAGCCCATCGAATGACTTTGTCATTAAATAGTTATTGAATGACCCCATTAAATGAGTTTTTCATGAATTAATAGTTATTGAATGGTTATTAGTGTCAATATTGCAGATCAATGATAACACTGAAAGCTCATGAACGCGCGCCGCTTAAATGTGTTGATCATTTGTGAAATTCTCAATACCTACCATTGAGCTATTACTACTACGTATAGAGAAGACAGCGCGAACAAAATCTGTGCGCAGTGCGGGGCACGCGGGGGGCGGCTAACCCCGTCTGTGGCGAGTAAGTGACTGAGTGAATTGCAGCCAGCTGACAGCAGTTGAACGGAGCACAGATTTTGTTCGCGGTGTCTTCTCTATACGTAGTAGTAATAGCTCAATGGTAGGTACCTACCTAAGTATCGATTTAGGATATGACCCCAAAAAAACGGAATAATAAAAACAGTGCGTGTGTGAAAGACTTTAACATATTGAACTAGACCGGGGCACTTGTAAAATTAATACGGAGCTCGTATTGACCCATATTTAATAATGGCCCCAACTATTGGAATCTACGAACGTTAGGTAAGCGATACCTTTATATTCCTGAAGTTACCTAACTTTATGGATCATGTAGTGGGTTAGTATATTTGGAATGAGTCTTCTTCTGTTGTATGTATTTAGTCACGAGTACCTTTGTGATAGAAATGATTGTTTATCATCAGACTCATTACATTATAGGAGTTTAGACTAGGTTAGACTGGAAGCTGAGCTCAACATACATGATAAATGATGTTTATTTTGCAATTAGGTTTTTACAAACACTTTTACACGTCATTTTTTAAAGCTAGATGTGGCCGGTGTTTCGTACCTGACTACTGTGAGAAGAAACAGCCGAAACAAACTCAGAGGTCATAGTCTCTTTTAAAGTCCAGACATAATCTTGCTCAATTCACATGTGGACTATGCAGATTAGTGTCTGAGATGGTGTTTTGAAGAAAGAACCACACAGATTTGAGTGGACCTGTCCAGTCAGTGCAAGCATTTGTCAGTTAACGTGTAGGTCGACTTATAACTCAAGGAGCTCAACGAAAAGACGAAAAATACAAAAGAAAGGACATTTGGGTAGGTCGCATATAGTACTCAAATTGCCAGACTTAATAACAAGTAGGGAAGGTGAGGTATAATGATCCCCCTAACGGAAAAAAATACTGTGGCTTAAGGACGCGTTTGCAAAATTGATAGGTACAGAATCGAACTACTACATTGACACGGGTCATACACACAAGTGTACGCACGACTAACTGCGAGAATAGTAGTCAAGTGAACACATTTCGATACTTTGAATGATGCATTTTTTTTACGTATTTCTTTGTAATAAAATTATGTTAGGTACCTACAAAAAAATATTTTTGCTCTTTATATTTTTACGAATTACCTCCGGACCTGATGAAGTGACCTGCAGGTGTACTTCGGTGACTGCTACTGGAACTCCTCGACGTGTTGTACTAGGTGAGCCGAGTTTGGGCTCGTATTGTTAGTTATGATGAGACCTTACCTTTCGACCTAATGGAGTAACCTGCAGGTGTACTTTGGTGACTACTACTGGAACTTCTTGACGTGTTGTACTAAGTGAGCCGAGTTTGGGCTCGTTTTGTTAGTTATGATGAGACCTTACCTCCGGACCTGATGAAGTGACCTGCAGGTGTACTTCGGTGACTGCTACTGGAACTCCTCGACGTGTTGTACTAGGTGAGCCGAGTTTGGGCTCATTTTGTTAGTTATGATGAGCCCTTACCTTTGGACCTGATGGAGTGACCTGAATGTGTACTTCGGTGAGGTACTGGAACTCCTCGACGTGTTGTACTAGGTGAGCCGAGTTTGGGCTCGTATTGTTAGTTATGATGAGACCTTACCTTTCGACCTGATGGAGTAACCTGCAGGTGTACATTGGTGACTGCTACTGGAACTCCTTGACGTGTTGTACTAGGTGAGCAGAGTTTTAGTTCGTTTTGTTAGTTATGATGAGACCTTGGCTCCTGACTTAATGGGGTGGCCTGAATGTGTACTTCCTCCAGGTCACTCCATCAGGTCCGGAGGTAAGGTCTCATCATAACTAACAAAACGAGCCCAAACTCGGCTCACCTAGTACAACACGTCAAGGAGTTCCAGTAGCTCACCGAAGTACACCTTCAGGTCACTCCATCAGGTCCGGAGGTAAGATCTCATCATAACTAACAAAACGAGCCCAAACTCGGTTCACCTAGTACAACACGTCAAGGAGTTCCAGTACCTCACCGAAGTACACATTCAGGTCACGCCATCAGGTCCGGAGGTAAGGTCTCATCATAACTAACAAAACGAGCCCAAACTTGGCTCACCTAGTACAACACGTCAAGGAGTTCCAGTAGCTCACCGAAGTACACCTTCAGGTCATTCCAACAAGTCCGGAGGTAATGTCACATCATAACTATCAAAACGAGCCCAAACTTGGCTCACCTAGTGCAACACGTCAAGGAGTTCCAGTACCTCACCGAAGTACACATTCAGGTCACTCCATCAGGTCCGGAGGTAAGGTCTCATCATAACTAACAAAACGAGCCCAAACTCGGCTCACCTAGTACAACACGTCAAGGAGTTCCAGTAGCTCACCGAAGTACACCTTCAGGTCACTCCATCAGGTCCGGAGGTAAGGTCTCATCATAACTAACAAAACGAGCCCAAACTCGGCTCACCTAGTACAACACGTCAAGGAGTTCCAGTAGCTCACCGAAGTACACCTTCAGGTCATTCCATCAAGTCCGAAGGTAATGTCACATCATAACTAACAAAACGAGCCCAAACTTGGCTCACCTAGTACAACTCGTCAAGGAGTTCCAGTAGCTCACCGAAGTACACCTTCAGCATCAGCTCCGGAGGTAAGGTCTCATCATAACTAGCAAAACGAGCCCAAACTCGGCTCACCTAGTACAACACGTCGAGGAGATCTAGTAGCTCACCAAAGTACACCTTCAGGTCACTCCATCAGGTCCGGAGGAAAGGACTTATCATAATAACAAAAGGAGCCCAAACTCGGCTCACCTAGTACAACACATCAAGGAGTTCCAGTAGCAGTCACCGAAGTACACCTTCAGGTCACTCCAAGTCCAGGACGAATAGGCTTTTAGAAACCCTACTTACATACTTTTTATAGCGAAATAAAATAGAATAAAAATCTACCTTGTGAAGTATCAAATTTGGTTTATCGAATATTTTGTGTTTGTACAGCGATCTTTTTCAACTCGAGGCGCTCCAAACAGGCGATACGTGTCCACTCTCGACGGGGGTCGCGCGCGGACTAGTTTCATTCGAAATACTTTGCAATAAATCAAGACGGGTATCAAAAATAAAATAACCCCTAACGCAATCGATTAAGATTCATCCAGAAGAGCAAAAAATGTGAAAAAATAAGTTTCGGTTTCCATTTTTTCTGAAACTATATAAAGCATTTAGATTAAAAAAAAATCCTAGTATTAAGAATTGAATATGTTTGCCAACAAATGGTATTTTTAGAAATAGTAAAATATGTTAATAATAGCACAAAAAATGTACCTAAACTCAACCCGGTATCGTTAATTTTGTGAAAAATGGCAACGACAGATCGATTTTACATTATAAAAAACTAAAATTTTCGATGATCTAGTACCTAGCATTTGAAGATGAAGAACCAATCTATACGAGGTAGTTATTAGTTATATTGGATTTTGTTTGGTTATGCCATAAAATGTACCAAAAAACAGCATAATTTTGCCTGAAATGCAAACGCGCCCTTAAGGGCGCGTTTGCATTTCAGGCAAAATTAAAATCGCAACATTTCTATTGTTGGAAGTATAGTGAGTGAATTTACTTATCTTTGTAAGTGCATACTTATTTTTTATTATATAGGAGTTTTTTTGTATTAGAGGTTTTTGTTAAAGTTTAGTAAAGGATCGTTTTATACACACCTATGTATAAAATGATCCCTGGGGTTGGGGTAAAATAATCCCATCAATCCCTATACTCCATGTCCTTAATGTAATCAACAAGTTCCTGTTCTTGTTCTAGGTTAAACACTGTTTGTTTGCTACCTAACTTTTTAGTGGAGCCTACAGCTATTTTATTTTTACCTTTGGCTCTTCTTTTAAATGCCAGCACAGGGACCTTAAACTCTCTACTTGCGGTTTTGTAAGGCATTCCATCTCTGACGGCATCTAATGCCTTTTGCATTTGTTCTTCAGGCCAATTTTGGCGATTAGTTTTACGTATATAAGTTCTCGGCATGATCTGTAACAACAACAAATACTAATGGGGTAAAATGATTCCAGGGATCATTTTAAACACACGGAAAGGTATCATTTCGCCCCAAACACCAAATTCCAAGATATCGATCAAAACATAACCTTCAAGTACCACGTGCGGTGATCGAACATTGCTAAAATATTAGCTAACTCAAATAAAACAACATTTCAATAAACACGAACAGGTAAAAAGTAATGAAAGTCCAAAAACAGGCTTACCTTAGATCAGAGCCACACGTTTTGATTATTTTTTAATAAAATCACGCCAAGTGCTCACACCGCCATGACACTTAGAGAGACAACTGGCAGGGGTGCGGGGAGTATGTGTCATGAGCATTTGGATAGATGGCACTATTTGTCTCTGATTTACGGCGGGGGATCATTTGACATCCAGGGATCGTATTACCTCACCTTCCCTACTTTTCAAAATGAATGTAAATATATATGGATGGGTAAGGGCTTGGCAGTTAATGATGGTGATGACGATTCCGATAGAAATACCGTTTGTGTATCTACCTAACATTAAGCCGTTTTGTGTTACTAAGGGGTTGTAATCTTCATCATCATAACTTCACGCTTGTAATTCCTGTAGGATAAGGCAGAGGTGTACCTAATTATACACCCACATTTCGCCAGTTATGTTTAAGTCTCATGTAATAGGGAGCGAGCCTATTGCCATCAACCGAGCACTAATCCAGACACCCTGGCTGCTACTGTGAATTTCCTGCCTTACGTTCTCCCGGGGTCCCGCGTTTGAATATAGGAGCAAATGTTTGTGTGATGAGCATGGATATTTGTTTCCGAGTCATGGATGTTTATTAATATATAGTATACTAGGTATGTATTTACAAACAAAAAGTATCTATGTAGTACTTATATCAACTATCTGGTCATTGCTTAGTGTGGCACTAGATGGCGCTGTGTGTAATGTCCAGCGATATTTTATTTTTATTTTTTATTTAGCACTATGGCATTTTGGCCGACCCGGGAATCGAACCCAGGTTCTCATGCTCAGCAGTCACGCTTGCGATCACTCTACTAACAAGGCAATAAAGACAATCATGTCTCATGTGCTAATAGTTATTTTCAAAGCAAACATTGTTACTTATTATTTTTTAAAGTGCCTATACTTTAGTCAAGACTTAATTATAGAGTCCGACAAACTAAGTTCTATAAGTTGGTGCCAGTTAAGATCGGAATAGAGGTCATTGCTCCGACTTTCATCCCGATATCTAAATATTAGCGATACTGTCGCTCCATCCGTACAAACCTGTCGCAAAACTGATATCGCTTGAGTCTCATAATACATCCACAGTGTCCCACATACATAACGCAGTGCACAACCCAAAAAAATAAGAAATCGAGCAAACGTACCCTACGAAATTAATTGATTTAAATACTTTATTTTCGTTTTTAACACTATTTTAACTTACTGAGACAATTTTAATAAAGTAAATATATTATTATACATCTTAAAATTAGGATCTGAGACTTTTGCGCGAAAGACATTTGCGCAAAGAACACTTGTTGCGCGCACCAACTTGCGCGAAAAGACATATGCGCACATGGACTTTTGCGCGAACGAACTTTTGCGCGAACGGACTTATGCGCGAAAGGAATCTTGCGCGAATGGACACTTGCACGATTGGACTCTTGCGCGACTTAATGGCCACTGAGGTCTACTCTGTAGAGTAAACATAACATCACGCCTATTATAACTTGGAGGTGTTTTTTTTTTGGTTTTTCCGTCATGAGTGTCGATTATAATGAAAATGATTTGTTGAAATCAGATTTAACCAAAGGCAAGGTAAATCATTGAATCCATTTCACTATTCGTCATTCAAAAGTGCCTTTGAATGACCTAATTGAAATAAATAATTATTGACCTCATTTTCTTTATCCTTTAACCATGAAAACGACGGCCATAACGGAAAAACCGATTTTTTTTCTCGGCGCAATCTTGGTTTTTCATTTTAACCTCATTTCGTTATCAACGACCCCAAAAATCATGAAAACGACACCCATGATAAAAAACCAAAAAATTTCCTCGGCGTCATCTAGGATTTTCGTTTGGACCTCATTTTCATATTCAGGGACTAAAACCATGAAAATGACACCCATAACGGAAATACCAAAAAAATCTTGGACGCCATCTTGGATTTTCATTTTGAGCTCATTTTCGTAATCAACGACCCCGAAAACCATGAAAACGACATCCATGACGGAAAAACCAAAAAAATCTTGGACGCCATCTTGGATTTTCATTTTGAGCTCATTTTCGTAATCAACGACCCCGAAAACCATGAAAACGACATCCATGACGGAAAAACCAAAAAAATCTTGGACGCCATCTTGGATTCTCATTTTGAGCTCATTTTCGTAATCAACGACTCCGAAAACCATGAAAACGACATCCATGACGGAAAAACCAAAAAAATCTTGGACGCCATCTTGGATTTTCATTTTGAGCTCATTTTCGTAAACAACGACCCCGAAAACCATGAAAACGACATCCATGACGGAAAAACCAAAAAAATCTTGGACGCCATCTTGGATTTTCATTTTGAGTTCATTTTCGTAATCAACGACCCCGAAAACCATGAAAACGACATCCATGACGGAAAAACCAAAAAAATCTTGGACGCCATCTTGGATTTTCATTTTGAGCTCATTTTCGTAAACAACGACCCCGAAAACCATGAAAACGACATCCATGACGGAAAAACCAAAAAAATCTTGGACGCCATCTTGGATTTTCATTTTGAGTTCATTTTCGTAATCAACGACCCCGAAAACCATGAAAACGACATCCATGACGGAAAAACCAAAAAAATCTTGGACGCCATCTTGGATTCTCATTTTGAGCTCATTTTCGTAATCAACGACCCCGAAAACCATGAAAACGACATCCATGACGGAAAAACCAAAAAAATCTTGGACGCCATCTTGGATTTTCATTTTGAGCTCATTTTCGTAATCAACGACCCCGAAAACCATGAAAACGACACCCATGACGGAAAAACCATAAGTATCTAAATATAATTATGACATCACAAAAACTATCTCTTCACAAAAAATTATAATTCTGATCTTATGCCGTTTTCGTTTTACGAGGTCATCGCGTCAGGTGTGCAGCACATTATGGTCACGGTGCGGGAGCGTTTACGTCACATGTAAATTTATAAACATAAAATTAGTTTTCTAGTAAAAAATAATAATAAATTCGAATTGGAACAACACAAGATTCTCAACCCCTGTATGTCTAGCCGACTGGTATTATGATACTCTAGCGATGTAGCAAAGTATCGCTTATTGGTCGATTTAGGTAACTAGTAAATGTCGTTATCGCTTTGTGATCAAAAACTTGGTAGGTAGGTGTTAATGACCTCTATTCCGATGTTAACTGGCACCAACTTATACCCAATGATATTCTAATAAACAGATATGTTATACACCTACAAATCAACCGAAAAACTAAGTTCTACCCAATGATATTCTAATAAACAGATATGTTATACACCTACAAATCAACCGAAAAACTAAGTTCTACCCAATGATATTCTAATAAACAGATATGTTATACACCTACAAATCAACCGAAAAACTAAGTTCTACCCAATGATATTCTAATAAACAGATATGTTATACACCTACAAATCAACCGAAAAACTAAGTTCTACCCAATGATATTCTAATAAACAGATATGTTATACACCTACAAATCAACCGAAAAACTAAGTTCTACCCAATGATATTCTAATAAACAGATATGTTATACACCTACAAATCAACCGAAAAACTAAGTTCTACCCAATGATATTCTAATAAACAGATATGTTATACACCTACAAATCAACCGAAAAACTAAGTTCTACCCAATGATATTCTAATAAACAGATATGTTATACACCTACAAATCAACCGAAAAACTAAGTTCTACCCAATGATATTCTAATAAACAGATATGTTATACACCTACAAATCAACCGAAAAACTAAGTTCTACCCAATGATATTCTAATAAACAGATATGTTATACACTTACAAAACCACCGAAAAACTAAGTTCTACCCAATGATATTCTAATAAACCGTCAAACTAAGTTTTGCCTTGGTTCTACCCAAACGAATCATCATCTGCCTAGCCTTTTCCCAACTAATGTTGGGGTCGGCTTCCAGTTTTACCGGATGCAGCTGAATACCAGTATTTTACATGAAGCGACTGCCTATCTGACCTCCACAACCCTGTTATTACCGGGTAATACGATACCCCTTGGTAAGACTGGTTGTCAGACTTTTTGGGCCTCTGACTACCTAACGACTGTCAAAGATCTACAAATGACAACCTGGACCAACGGCTTAACGTGCTTTCCGAGGCACGGAGGAGACTCGGTATGTAATGGGTGGTCACCCATACAGACCAACCTAGGCAAGTACGGCTTAACCTAACGATCGACCCGAGCGGCTGTTATTATTTAGCCACGAGTTCCTCGAGTTCTACCCAAACGAAATAATTGTTAAAAGTAAAGTAAGGTCACTTTAATTTAAACAATTTATTTTCCTACATCGTTATACATGAAGCACGCACAACAGATAAATTGTTCTTATGTAAACTTTCGCATGAAATATTGAAATTCCTCTTTAAAATATCTCACGTCAGCCGCAAAATGGGACCTGCGTCAAACCTATTTTATATTGTGGAAAATAACAAGGCACGTAACAAAACATTATTTTTATACAACACTAGCTGTTTCCCGCGGCATTCGTGGGCATAAAATTATTATAAAAATACAATTTTCCCCGTTTTTACAAAGTTTTTTATTTATGCTCCGCTGCTATTTGTCGTAACGTAATGTTATATAACATACAGCCTTCCTCGATAAATGGGCTATCCAACACTTAAAGAATTTTTCAAATCGAACCAGCAGTTTCTGAGATTAGCGCGTTCAACCAAACAAACTCTTCAGCTTTATAATATTAGTACAGATTGTAGAGTCTATTCAAATCCTTGTATCCCATTGCTATTATTTCCAATTAAACGAATATCAAACTTTACTCTTGTCTAGATGAAGGTCGATTTCAGAATGACTATTCAGTACTGAGTTGAGTACTATTTGTTATAAAAACTTAGACCTATGACTACTTAGTACTTCCGAAAAAGTTTTAATTCATAACAAAAAAATATATATTCAAGTACAAACTAATAAGCATAAGTGTTTATTTTAAAGTCCAAAAATACATAATAACTAGTTTACAAGTTTGGAACACAGATATTTCTATATCTGTGGTTTGGAAACTATACGCGAACGTAGTAGGTAGGTATACTACGTCATTCTTTAGGTCCACGTCAATTTATCATTTTAATAGCTCTTGGCACGTATCGAAGCACTCTTTATAATTTGTATTAAAAATAAAAAGCTCTGATATAATAGATATTTGTGACGCAATACGGAAATTATCCACAACTAATGTCGCAGTGTGACTCGCTATAAATTGTGAATCCACTCTTCTTTCAAAAAATAAATATGATTGTGTGTCTTTATTTTTTGCGATATTAAATTATTTGATTTTAAAAGTAACAGATTTAGATTTCCCAAAGTAGGTAAATGTTACAAGCATTTTTAAGTACCTAGCTAGGTAGGTACTACTTTGCCTAGACTATAATATTATAATATCTTATGATCGATCGACTGCGCAAATACGAAAACGGCACGATTAGGAAAATGATCTAAGAAAACTTTTTTTACGGACCTTATTTTATTTCAAAGGACTAATTTAAATAATTTTGTATCTTTTACTCTGAACAAAACGAAAATACCGCGAAAAAAACCAACTCGTTCCGGTTCCATAGACTAAAATAACTATTTAAATTATAAAGCAACACAGACGAACGTCACACTCCATTCTGCCTTTATGTTGCGGTAACTACCGAAAACTAGTCGTACAATAAAAACATTTGTCGTAAACGTTGTATCAAAAGATATCGAAAGACATGTCTGTCGGACAGATCGTTTGAACATCTTGGATTTAGTGGCTCTTAACTCACACGCCAGAAAACGACAGCATTAGCTTTGATCGGCGAAATAAAAATGGCGTTTTGTTTTGGCGCGACGATGAATAGTTTTCATGGTAGTGTTGATTTCTAAAAGTGTTTCTTTAATGATCAGTGGCCGGGGTTCGCGTGGCTGGCTTTTGGGCTAAACACATTTGTACTTTTTGCCATCGATATGCTAAGAAGAAGATTGACCAACTGTATTTTTATGGTTAGAATATCATAATAACTGTGGCTATCTAGAGTACATGCACAATTAGGTATTTTAGGAGAAGTGGCTATTATTACTAACACTATTTTGTAAGCTCGCAATTTTACTAACAAATAGGAAAGTAATCGTAGGATGAAGGATGAATCTGAAATAAATGATTATTATTATAAGCCTCTTTAAATTTAAAGGAACTTAAAATACCTTATGTGTATCATGCAGAAGGTTTTTTTTAGGTACCGTTAAGAATATGTATATCCAGATATTCTTAACGATTTTATTACCGTTAAGAATATCTAGAGCCAAACATTATTGTGGAATTCGCCATCAATAACTTTCAACTTGCAATTAACGGAACGATCTCCATTCTTCAAGCGCCCTCTGTTTCCTGGGTCTCCATTGCTAGGCAATTCTGACCTTTAAAGCCATAACAATATTAAGAGCACAAACACTAACGTTTTATGTATTCAGACCCTTGTGTTTTACGCAATTTTTTATAAAAAGTTTTACCAAGCAAATCCTACGCTTTAAGATACTTTTACCTACCTTAGAAACCTAGTCCATGAAATCATCCTGTATTTCAGGAAATATTTTTCATGCTAGCTTTAAACACAAGTTTCGAGTTTTGTGAAAATATCTAAGTCTAGCCTACGTTCATTGGGATCTGACGCAGAATGTCCCATTCGCAAAAAGTCCCGTTGACGCAGAATGTCCCATTCGCACAATATCCCATTCGCACAATGTGTTTGTTGTTTCCTGTACAACAAAATTCAGACTCCAGCATACAGTTTGACATGAACTTACCGGGCTTTTGAAACATGGTGTCAGGATAAGTACTCTACACGCATAAAGTCAAGACGACAAGTCACACAGGCCTTGTTAGCTACTTACTGTCCTACACTCCAGTCAACTTACCTGTGCAGTAGTGTGTGTAAACACAGAAATAAAATAAATATCTCAAGTTTGACATATCGACGCATTTTTTTCTTGACAAACAGCTCCACCATGGTCATACAGCTGATCAGTTGGCTAATCTGAGGTTTGTGTAAAAAAAATACGTTACAGGGAATTCACAGGTTAGCCGTGTGTTATCCGGCAGAGTAGAATAGAACCAACCCATTACAATCACGGGTGTCGTATAAGGCGATTAATGTCTGAGGCAGAACACCTTGCGCCTCCGTAGACCTGAGAATGGGCAGCAGCGTTTTCTGTTAGTATTTCATCACTGCGATCTCCAATCCGCCTGCCAAGCGTGGAGATTACGGCAAATTCCTCCCATCATGGGAGAGGCTTATGTCCAACAGTGGACGTTATGGGCTGTTGTTGTAGTCACAGGTTAGCCAAATTAATAGATATAAAGTGACTATAAAAGAACGTATAGCGAGTGGCTATGTTTTGTACTTGCTTTTACAACACAAATTACATGTTGCGAATCTGCTATCTTTGATGTCTCAAACAAATGCTCGGAAAAATGCGACACGAGACTTTCAGTCGCAATGCAACTCGACCCTAATTGCTGCAGACAGCATTTCCGCCAAAAAGTGCTCTTAAATCTAACAATGTAAGTACACAGTCAAATACCTAAATAATTTCTAAATCCTTATACGAAGAGGGAATATAATTCTTGAGCTTTGCCACTGCAATGCGGGTCTAAAATATCCAGGGATGAGGAACATTCTTAAAGAGATTATGTTAACCTTATAGTTGAGTATCCTAATAGTATCCTCATTTGTTAGGTTTATCGTCCGTTTTATCATGTCCGTCCTCTGCCCTTTAATGAGGAATATTTCGTAAAACAGAGTAATAATATGATGAAACTTCTAACAGTTCGTACTGTTCAATATCACTATCACTACTTATTAATTATTATAAAACAAAATCTTTAAAACTACTCAACGGATTTTGATGCGGGTTTTTTTAATAGATAGAAGGATTCAAGACGAAGGTTTTAGTATAATTTGCGGGCGGGTAAAGCCGCGGGCATCAGCTAGTTATAGATAATTGACAAAGATAGAGCGGTTAACTGCCCAGTAGAAACAAATAACGTAACATCGCGCCTATATCCCAAAAAAGGTTTAGCCAGGAGGCGAGCCTTTTGCCATAAACCGAAAATCCAAGACCAGAGTCTTGCGGGAGATTTGCGGTTAGAGGCTTCTATCTGGGAAACACGATAAACACTTAAGGTTGTTAAGCAAAAGGTTTGCGCTTGATAAGCGTTTAATTACGGTACAAGCTTAATATATACGTATACAAATGACTTATTCATAGACGAGAACAAGGCGGCAATTCAGACAACAGAATTATCTACTAAGTATACAAGAAGCGTCGACGATTTTTATTATTATGATTTATTCTCATAACTACTAAGAAATTGCTGAAGAATCCATCATAATTCTTCCAAAAAACACTATCGAACCAACGAAAACAGGTTTTTGGATAAACACAAAGATATTTTACAAAATTACGCACGAAATATTGTCTGCTCTAGATTGTAGCCACACTAGCTGTCTTAATAACTAATACGAATATTAAACACATGCCACAGACTATAATAAACTCCCACCACAAGCATAATCGCTACCTACATTATAAATTAAATTATTTTTATTCTGAGCAGCCATTATTAAAAAAGCGCGGTAAATTAGAGCGCGGAAAACAAACGTGAAAATCACACAGGCAAAGAAAACGTCTATTCTGACGGTGAGTGCGCTCTTTATCACAGTCTAGTTACTGCACAAACATGTTGTATTGTAATGGAACCTTCTTTGATACAGTCCACAATGCCCCAACGTATTCCCACTTATTTCCCTAGTTCCTATTTAATCATATTTCTTTTCTGGCACACACGTTTCCGAGAACTTCCAACAACATCCCGTGGGAGGTTTTAAATACAATTTTATTCAACGGCGAACACATTTATAATTCAAATTTTGAGATGAATAGGAATAGCTTATTCCGTTTTCCTACAAACTCAAGTAGATAGGTCGAGTTAGTACAGATTTATGAAAAACTTTATTTTCAAGCTAGTAACATTGAATGAATTGTAAGCAATGTTTATCTGCAGAACAAGTCGTTTCATTTAAATGGTGCGCTGCTGGGGCGTATAGTTGTATGCCTTTTTAGGCATCGCTAACTTTATTTCGCGCCATAATTCCCTCTATAAAAGTAGACTTTATGGTTATGTGCAAAACAGTACGGCAACCGTTTAGTGGTTTAACGATTTTCTCGTTTTCTTTTGCCGCAGCCCGCAGCTACATTAAGCATTAGATTTTTTTATTCTTTGTTTGCTGTAGATTTACCTCAAGGTCTTTTACCTAGGTCGTATCGTTATTATGAAAAGGCCAAGTTCAACCAAACTTTAGTACAAATAAAAATGCGCTCGCCATCGGTGTATCTCAGAAATAGAAGCAGAAATAGAAAACAAACGTCTGGCAGTGGCAAGCTCCAGACGTTCCAGTAATAGTCCTGTGGCTAGCTTCTGTTAGGTAAACAGAAATAGCTGGTCTGATGGATTTTGTTTGATGGTTTATGATATTTAACACTATTTTCACACCACCTGCTCGAAAATGTCAAATTATATGTCAAGCAACCTTAACCTAAAGTGAGTCATTTGCCGACGACACCTGCCTTGTAGCCGCTGGACGGAGTGTTAGTGATGCCCAAAGGCAACTACAGGAGGACTTTGATTTGTTGGCTAAATGGTCTCATGACGCTGGTCTAGTATTAAACGCTAGTAAGACCAAGTTAATGTACATCAGTACCAGTCAAAATAGAAGCTCTTCCTTGCCTAAACTAACATCTCACTGCCATGAGTGTTTGCATGATGAAGTAGCCAAGCCTTGCAGCTGTGACTCCATCGATCTCGTAGATAGCCAAACATACCTAGGACTTACCATTGATAACCGACTTAATTGGAAGGAGCACATTAACGGGGTTTGTGATAAACTTAGATGTATATTAGCTAAATTCTCTATTATAAAATGCAAAATTCCATATCAAACCCTGTTAATGCTTTACAAAGCCCTGGCCGAATCAACGATATCCTATGGTCTGTCGAGCTATGGTAGAACATATAAGACTCACCTTGACCAAATTTACGCACTTCAACTACGTATATTAAAAGCAATTGTCCCGCATAACATTAAGAAGAAATACATAAACGACTACCGTAAATTGTTTGAATTCTGTAAGATATTACCTATACATGAAAAAGCTAAATATGTATTATTAAAAGAAGAGTTTTTTAATGAAAATCTAAAGAAAACCAAGACTATGAATATGAATGAGACTACGACTCGTAGCGTTCTCAATGCTAAGCTGTTACTTCCAAAGTATACGAATTTGCACGGCAAGAGATCACTAAAGTATATATGTAATACCTTACCTTATTAATCAAATACCTATAGCATTGCGAGATACATTAACGCAGAAAAACATAAAACCCAAATTAAAGCAACATTTTTTACAAAATATTAATACTGTAGATAGATAGGATGCAGATTAATAATATTTAACTAAAAAGCAAAAGTAAATTATTAAATAATAAACTTGCACTTGCACACTAAACGAGCAACCTGTATCATTTAAAACTTCCTCCACTGTTTGTTATGAACGGACGGTCGGATTGGTCACCGAGGTTCGCTCGTTGGTATGTAATAGATATTATTTCGCCAAATACCCGATGTAACGTTTGTGATTGTTTCTTTATTTTTTAACTAAGTACCTACTTAAGTGGATATAATTCTATATTATGTAGTCGATGATCTTGGTGCACGGTAAAACTCTAATGAGTTTATGTTGGCACCAACAAAAATGTAACTTGTGTGTTTAATACTGAATAAATAAATAAATAAATAAAATTAGTGGCCGGGGGCACAGCCGGTCAATAATGTTGTACTGGATTTCATTATGACCCGCTGGTCAATAATGTGATTTGAATTTGGAATCTCACATGCTCAGCTAAATTGGCAGTATAGTACTAACAAACACCCTTTGGTGCCAGAACGAGGAAAGCTATTCTCGATACCCTTACTACGCGTGGATGATATTCTCGATTTCCTACAAAATCATAACGACTGCTTCTTCATATCGTTGCCATATTTTCGAAGACATAATATTGTAAGAATAATTAGATAACTACGAACCATTTTTTAAAAGGAATGGAATAACATTAAAACTGGCATTAATAATAACAAATACCATACCGCGCCGTAATACCGTAATAGTAATTGGCTGTAACATTAGTTAATTATTCTTACTGTTTGTTTATTTAATAAATACTTTGTTTTTCGTACTATGGCTATTGTTTTCTCACAGTAGGTGTAAAAAGTAGAGTATCCTCTTCTGGGCTAAAGGTGTCTTTGCCTTGGGCTAGCTTGAATCCCTCGCTGCATTCAGGATTCTTGTATTAATTCCCTCGCTTCGCTCGTGAGTTAAACTCTTAACTCCCGAATCCTTCATTGCGCTCGAGATTCAATATGACGCCCGTGACATAAGACACAACTTTAGCCCCTCGGTGCATAATCTACTATTTTTAACTTCGAATGATATACCTTTCTGGATACTTAGATATTATTTGTAAGCCCCAAGAATAGTACAAAACGGTCTATACCAAACAAAAATAATAACAAAAAGAGTCCATAAAGCCTGCGCGGGAAAACTGACAGCTGACTTTCTTTTTTCGTTCCATCATCAGCCAGTTCGAAAAGTTCATAATATGCCAGAGTAAAAAGTTTTTATTTCTTTTATTGAAGTGTTGCCCTTTACCCGAAACTGTAACAGAACTCATAGGTTACGTAAATAACATCGACTTTAGCGTAGAAATTATTTGATAATCTGGTTTTATTTGTTGAGGTCTGACGAGCGGGTCTGACCTTATAATGAAATTAGGGTCTGCTGTTTTTATGCTCTCGGATCTACATATTTTGTTTATCTTGTGTCCTTCCTCGCTTATTGTAACGGGGGTCAGGAAAGACCTTCGAGGGGATCAGTGAAGCATTTAATTTTAATAACGGAAAGGGCTTTAATTTTACTTGTGTAAAGAAATTAGCGTGATTACAAAATAACAACGTTTTAAATATTTATAGCGTTTTTTTTGTCTTCTTATTTTAATTTGTTTTTAAGTAGGTATTATTTCTAGTCGATTTTCCATGATCTGTGGTTTAACACATTCTATTTTTAACACACAATTTTTGTCTGACCGTAATTTCTTCATGACTCTCGCATCGCACATCATAACTTTATATTTTTATGATAGCAAAATAAGACAAAATTGAAAATGCAGTACCGAATGCGCCAAAATAATTCGAGAATTTATTAATTTGGTGTTTGTAGATTTGGCACATAATAATCAACGTAATCTATTCTTGTCTTTGGCAAAATCCGTTCATTAATTATATTGCAGGTATAGCGTTTCATCTAGCTAGCCGCTTGGCGAGTCCCACAACTAATTTACTATTTATGTCACTTCCATTTATTTACCGTAAAAAAACTTTTATGGGAATTCAGAGCTACTGAATCAAATAGGTCTGTTGATAAAATCTACGTTATGAAGAAATGAAGAACAAAACTAGGTACCTATTTTCTATCCAGATAAATCTGATGTCTAGTACGGTCCATTAGGGCTATTGCCTATCTTTTTGATCTCTAGTGAATAGCAAGCTTCATTTGTACCTACACCGAACTTTGATGACATGACAACTGAGAATGTCATAACATTGGTAAGTATAGCATTACACTTTGAGTGGATATCACGTTACGGTTACTAACAGCCCGTACGATGCTCTCCGCCTCAGCACCTTGACTCCTCTATTTTTCTTTAAGCGGCTTGTTCATCAATTTGATGTCCAATAAGCTAACACAATTGCAATAATATAGGTACTTGTATCGAAACAAAAGCGTCTGAAAAAATGAGTTACGGTGACGGAAGGGCACCCATGACGTCAGATTTTTGATGGTCACTCACTGGTCATAGCCAAGTGTGACTGACACTGGCTTGGCCACCATCAGGGATTTTTATTTTGATAACACAAAAAATTAGTCGCTAATTAGTCGAAATTTGTCTCCAAATATCAGAATTTGTCGGTCACTGGTTCAAAAGATATAAGGGTTTATAGGTGGCCGATCTGGAGAGAGTCTCCCCAGCTTGGCCACATTTATATCTCAAAAACTAGGGCACCCAGCAAAGATCTGTTTCCTCCCATATTTTGTCGCCAATTAGTCGCAATTTGTCGCCAAATCACAGATTTAATCGGATCTTAGTTTAGAAGATATAATGAGTTCAATTAGTAAGGTATAGTCCAAGAGCACTATAGAACAGACTATGAACAGATCTTCGCTAGGTGCCCTAGTTTTTGAGATATAAATATGGCCAAGCTGGGGAGACTCTCTCCAGATCGGCCACCTATAAACCCTTATATCTTTTGAACCAGTGACCGACAAATTCTGATATTTGGCAATAAATTTCAAATCATCATCATAATTTTTTTTGTGTTATCAAAATTAAAATCCCTGATGGTGGCCCAGCCAGTGTCAATGACACCATAGCCAATACGAAACTAACCTATTGACAACTAATTGATGATCACTGAGCCCAGTGATCATCACTATGAACTGTCAACAGAGATACGCAATAGCCTTGCAGGTAGGGCTTCGGTCTATCGCATGCCGCATGAATATCAGTATTTAGAATTGCTATAGCAATTATGAGTAGGGAAAGCTTTTTCGACACGATTGGCGCAGCGGTAGTGAGGCCTTACGTTCTTAGGGTCCCGGGTTCGAATCCCGGTAGGAGCAAATGAGTCATGGATGTTTATAAGTATAATAAGTATGTATTTACAAACAAAAAGTATCTATGTAGTATATCAACTATATGGTGTCTACGACACAAGCCTCGTTGCTTAGTGTGGCACTAGGTGGCGCTGTGTATAATGTCCAGCGATATATATTTATTTATTTATTTTAATAACATTTTTAGTAGGTAAATACTATCAGGACCTATTCCAATTGCCAGACATATTGTCCTTAAGGCTGAAGTAAATTATAGACATTAGACATTATGTATACAGCCTTGTATTCAAGGCGAGCGACGCATTGGCAAACGCCTTGGTATTGCAAGTGTCTCTTAGACCTGTCTCACCGCCCAGGAGGGAGCGACTATCAAGTATTTTGTAGCTCAAGAAACGTTCATGTAGGTCCCGTGCCATCCAAACGATCCATCACGCCTGTAACCCCCCAAAGAGTTAGAGGTGTCCTTATTTCGCCCAAAGTTCGCCATTTATGTCTAAGTCCCATGAAAGATCAGAGGGGCGAGCCTATTGCCATCAACCGAACACAAATCCAGACTCACTGAAATATCACTGATGGAAACACCCAATAACACTTTGCCCAACCTGGGAATTGAACCCAGGATCTCATACTCAGCAGTCGTGTGTGCGACTACAAACTAGCGACAATGCCCGTAAAATAGAGAAATATTACATTAATAGTTGATCGTTGACTAACTGTAATGTGGAGGGCTTATTCCCAGGCGCTCCATAATTTTATTCCCGGCGGCTCCAAATTAAAAAAGCAATATAATAGTAATAAATAAAATATTTCCCATGAGCTCCAAAATTTTCAAGTACTTACCACGAAATTATAACATTGATGGTAGCAATTTGTGTTTTGTTGACCTTCCGCAATTTAGTTTGGAGCCGCTGGGAAGAATTTTAGTATTTTTATTATTTAACTAATAAAATTATGGAGCTGTTGGGAATCAATGTAAGGAGAGAAATTGTTTAGAGAACAATAGATTTGGAGCTCCTGGGAATAAGCCATGTGGAGATCAGATAGGCAGTCGCTCCATGTTAAAACTGGTATTCAGCTGCAACTGGTTAGATTGGAAGCCGACCCTAACATATTATAATACAGTGAGAGTCAAAATGGCGGGTGTACCATAGCGAATCAAATTATACCAATTACCAAAAAAATGTACCTAAAATATACTATTTAGTACCTAGGCCAAAAATATCTGTACCTCCTTCAGAACGAAATTATTTTGAAATGTAAGATACACCCGCTATATTGACGTCAAGATGGCGGGTGTACTATAATATTTTATTATTTAACATTTACTCATAAAATAGAATCACACCAAAAAATTGTATCTACCTAAAAAAACTTTTTAACAAAAAATAAAACCGACTTCAAAAAACACAAAAAAGTGAAAAATAACTTTAGCTTCAGAAGTCGGTGACCTTTGTTTGATTGATTTACTTTTTTTGTCACCGACTTCTGAAGCTAAAGTTATTTTTCACTTTTTTCTGTTTTTTGAAGTCGGTTTTATTTTTTGTTAAAAAGTTTTTTATTTTTCCATTTTTAGTTGTCCCCAAACAAATATTTGCCATGAATTTATTGTCAAATTGTTAACAACACATGTCATGGTAATAGGCGTATCCCCAATATATGGAACTTCACATACCTTTTTTTTTCGGATGGGAAATCATCAAATTCCCCTCCCGCTCTCGGCGGAGCGGAAAGTAGTGTCAGAATTTTACCGACTAAAACCCATCCATGATCCTTCTTAGCCCTTTGCGTTCCAGGGCCGCAGTATCTCTTTAACACAGTCCCTTTTGCTGACATCGCTTTGAGGCGCGCGCGGAACACGAACGCGCTAACTTAACATACCTAACTCTCGAAATCTGGATGTACTGTACACATCTGCGTACCCCCTCAGAGGATACAGGCGTGATGTTACGTTATTTGAGGCGCACGCGGAACACGATCGCACCTACTTATCATGCCTAACTGTCGAAATCTGGGGGTATTGTACACATCTGTGTACCCCTTCAGAGCATACAGGCGTGATGTTATGTCATGATGTTGTATAAACAATAAACATCCAAGCGATTTCAGCAATCACGGCAGATTTGCCGTCTATTTTTGAAGAGTTCCATTGTATATCTCCGAAGATCAGCATCTGATGTTCACAACATTTAAATGGGACCACACGGGAAGCACCAGCATTCAAATAAAAAAAGAATCATCAAAATCGGTTCACCCAGTCGAAAGTTCTGAGGTAACAAACACAAAAAAAAAAAAAAAAAAAAAAAAAAAAAAAACAGTCGAATTGAGAACCTCCTCTTTTTGGAAGTCGGTTGAAAAGTACCTCAATTAAAAACACACTAGATCAGTTGGATAGTTCTTGAGAAATAATACAACCGCGTCTGGTATATGTTACAGTCAAAACTGTTAATCGGTCAAAACCACTTTTGACTGGTGTCAGTCAAAATCCTATGAAATTAAAATGCGTTTTCTGCATTAAAAATATGTTGTTTTACAACGCCTCTGTTGTAATTATAATGTGTTCTGATCGTGAAAGTTTAAAAAGACGACCCTAACATAGTTGGGAAAAGGCTAGGCAGATGATTGATGATCGTTGACTGTTCACACCTCCAGGCAAACATCTCTTTCCACTAGTGTTACACATCTGAGAAACCACTATAGTCAGCACCATTTAAGTAGGGAATAAAGGTCATTAACTCGCATACATTTATTCAAATACATAATTCCGAAAACAGAAATAATGACATAAACTTGTCCCGAAACTAACTTTATCGTGATCCTTGAATTTTTCTAGTAATAAAAAACGATTCATAATGTATTGTCGGGGTATACCTATGCAGAGAAATTAAGGAAAGAGCAATGACCTTTATTCCCTAGACTATAGTTTCTAGTTACTATGGCTCAACTCGGTATTCGCTAATCCTTGGCAGTAGGACAGATCCCTT
This sequence comes from Xestia xanthographa, assembly GCA_905147715.2. NCBI lineage: Eukaryota > Metazoa > Arthropoda > Insecta > Lepidoptera > Noctuidae > Xestia > Xestia xanthographa. Next base: position 2,399,747 of record LR990661.1, on the reverse strand, counting down.
AGTCCTTGAGCATTGTTTGTGGTATATCTATGTCAATGTCGAATACCGCATAAACATATATGTACCCTAAGGGCCCATGCATGACCTAAGGTGACGCGACTTGGGACACACGCGATTGTCATGTTCGTCGTGTCGCGTGAGAACCCTCTCGTCAAAAGTCACGTCGCGATGACTCGTATAGTATGTTCAACTTCTGTCATTTGTTTTCACTGCAGTGGTTGTCGCAAGATGCGTCTAACTCGATCGTAAAGCTCGTGGCCTAGGGGTTAGGCGAATCGTATTTGCAGCGTATTTCATATCAATGTCGAATGTCGCAGTAACAGCCATAGAGTTGTGCCGTGATCGATAAAAATGTAACCTTTCGTTGTTTTGAAATCAAATACACATTAGCAATAACCTAGTTTCAGTTTCAGCACGTGAAGGTTAATCTACACAATGGTTATGACAAATCAATGTCAATGTAAATGCATTGGAATCGTGACTCGTATAACTTGTTTACGAGTACGCCGTTTGATCGATATCAAATGAAATATGCAGCTTTTCATTTGTTTTCAGCACGCTAGTATGAAACTTGACGGAGAAATTGAAAATAGAAGATAGGGGTTTCTTCAAGCGATTTAAGTTTAATGTTGGGTTCAACAAATCGGTTATGACGCGATAAAAGTTATTGTTTTCAGGTTGTTTGATACAGTTCCAACCTTTATAGAGTATTAGCTCAAGTTCGATAATTGTCCCACGGGATCATACTACCGGGATAATAATAGTAGATTATGCACCGAGGGGCTAAAGTTGTGTCTTATGTCACGGGCGTCATATTGAATCTCGAGCGCAATGAAGGATTCGGGATTTAACTCCCGAGCGCAGCGAGGGAGTTAAGAGTTTAACTCACGAGCGAAGCGAGGGAGTTAATACAAGAATCCTGAATGCAGCGAGGGATTCAAGCTAGCCCAAGGCAAAGACACCTTTAGCCCAGAGGAGGAAACTCTACTTTTTACACCTACTGTGAGAAAATAATAGCCATAGTACGAAAAACAAAGTATTTATTAAATAAACAAACAGTAAGAATAATTAACTAATGTTACAGCCAATTACTATTACGGTATTACGGCGCGGTACGGTATTTGTTATTATTAATGCCAGTTTTAATGTTATTCCATTCCTTTTAAAAAATGGTTCGTAGTTATCTAATTATTCTTACAATATTATGTCTTCGAAAACATGGCAACGATATGAAGAAGCAGTGGTTATGATTTTGTAGGAAATCGAGAATATCATCCACGCGTAGTAAGGGTATCGAGAATAGCTTTCCTCTTTCTGGCACCAAAGGGTGTTTGTTAGTATTATACTGCCAATTTAGCTGAGCATGTGAGATTCCAAATTCAAATCACATTATTAACCAGCGGGTCATAATGAAATCCAGGACAACATTATTGACCGACTGTGCCCCCGGCCACTAATGACTCACTTTAGGTTAAGGTTGCTTGACATATAATTTGACATTTTCGAGCAGGTGGTGTGAAAAGTATCATATGTGTTAATCCAGGTTATGAACTATCTGTGAGCTGAATTTCATCAAAATCCGTTTAGTAGTTTTTGCGTGAAGGAGTAACAAACATCCATCCATCCATTCATCCTTACAAACTTTCGCAATTATAATAATTATAATACCTAATAATTATGTAATATTAAAGTAGGACTATAGCTTCGGCAACTTCGCCCGTATGACACTGCAATATAGTGTAGCTCTGATAAGATTTTTTTTAAATCGGGTGACCTCCTAATCCCAAACATAAAAACATTATCTCAAAAAATATTACAAGCTACAAAAGATCGTATTGTGCGCAATGATGTTATATATAATACTGAGGTAGATACGTTTTACCGACGTCAGCGTGGCAATGCAAACACAAGCTGACCAGCTTGTGTGACTTCAGTCTGTCCTGCGCACGTCCTGCGTCTGGTCGCGACGCGAACTGACGTTTAACGGGAGTTTGCTATAGGAAATTAAACAAATAAGGCAGTTTTGTGTTTAGAAAGTGCAATACTTATACTGGGCCGGCTGTAAAACTTAAGAAGGATGTGTCTTTTCATTTGTAAGTACTGTCTATTCTATTTAAAATGGAAAATCATAAATTAATTTTTACTCAAAAATGACTGCCGCACTGTTGCCGCTTTGTCACCTACACGAAAGAGACAAGTAGCGTGTTGCATTTATGAGTGATAGAGAAAACGAGATAATGGCGCGCGGTGTTGTCAGTTCGAACGACGCTAAAGGATGTTGGGGTGATATGGCCATATGGGGCCTGGCCTAATATATTATTCGAATATCACATATTATTTTTCACCACTGGTGTGCAATATTGTCCATAGTAGACAATGATATTCTAATAAACAGATATGTTATACACCTACAAAACCACCGAAAAAAGTGTTTCGCGCAGCAGCGGCACCACACCTTTTTATTCATTCTACATTTCACTACAAGTCAAAACGACACAAAAGGGATAGCTCGATAAAACCAATAAGAAAAAAGAGACAGATAGTGTTGTTCTATGTCTGGACTCTAGAGTTCACGCGTCGTTGTTGTACTCACGACAAAAATGCATTTCCCATTTCTTTCTTTTTTATCCTCCAAATATCAGAATATTAAGAAAATAAATGAAAAATATTAATAAATCGAAGTATATTGCGTAGTTACATGTGGTATGAGATCCCTTGTGTTTTATTTACTTTGGTATCATAATTGGTACACTTTCTGAACACGCACGATGCATTTTTACAATTTTTATCTAAATTCGTAGCAGCGTATCGCTCGTCGCCATGCGTGTTGCAGACTAATGGCTATACGGCCCAATTGGGCCGTTTTCGAGTCTTCACGATTGTGCGCTTACAACATAACTGTTTACTAGAATATCATTGTTATTAGATAAATATAACATTTTTGCCTTTCATCATTAACTTCTATTTTGTTTATGATTTCATAAAGACGGATTAATTAAAGAAAAATGGGTACAAGTAGTTAGAAGCCAAAGACGAGAAGATGAATGGATGCCAAATGCCAACAACATACTCAACTATTTGTTCTCAACTTTAGTGATAGTGAAACAAAAAAACATACATAATATTATTATTTGTAAATAAACATTTTTATATTGAAAATTTACTGTTTATTTTCTCCATGCTGCCTGATAGGTACCCATTTTTCCCCATTTCACTCTATCTAGCTGCTGTCATAGACTGACATTGGCCGTCACCCAGCTAGCCGCTCATGTAAAATATCGCCATGTTTTTATTTCTTTATAATCAGTATGACGTCTCTATTGGTAAAATCTCATTGATTGTGCGTCCGTTCGACGCATGTTTTAAGAATAATCGGTTACGTCAGCGAAGCGGCGGCGGCGGCGTAGCAATGACCTCTTCGCGTCTGCTACGCAAGCCTACGCGGGCCTACGCGTCGTAGCAAACATTACTTATTTATTAATACCTTATTTATTATCGGCTTATGTTACTCTCTAGTAACATAAGCCGTTTGCAATTTCGAATTCTTCTTCTGCTTCTTTACGTGTCGATTAAACTCAAATCAAAATGATGCCAGTGGTGGTACAGGATGAGCAGGACAGAAGGTAAGACATGTCCTCTGCTCCACACTGGCATTCTGTTTTAGATGGTTCGAGGATACCACATTTGGCCAGATTATATTTACAGCGGCCGACCTGGGCAGGCAATCGGTAAAGAGATTTCCAGATTGGCTAAACTGCAGTTCGTAACTAGGCGACAGATTCTTCCGGGTTGATGAAACGTGGAGGGAAGGGATTTTTGTTTTTTTTTGCAGTTCGCATCTCTCGTCTGACGCACCATCTTCTAAGGGTTGTCGTTACCAGGGTTAGAACATACTAGGATCTTTTTATCTCGATAGTAGCTACATGCGGATGAAACCGCAGTCAAAACTACATACAACATAAAATGAACTTTACTGCTAATAGATTAAATAAAAACAAGTACGAAGCTTATAGAAAACCATTTGCAGTGAAGCCTGTTAGGTTTTACCACCTTCCCTCGATGGAAGTAATTCACGCTAACGGTCTGATCAATCCGATTTGCAGTAGGATTCATTTTCCAGACACTATGCTCTTCATCTCCAATGCTCTTAGCTAGTTGTTAGGAAGTCTGAATTATTCCAGTTGGAGGTTTATTACATACCATTAATACCTTGGTTGTTTGTTACCTTATTGGTAATGTCTTCAGAAATGTTAGGTGAGTAGTTTGATCAGATGGTTGAACTTTGATAAAGGAAATGGAGGATGTAATTGTAGCAGGTAGCGTTCTGTTGTTTCAGCCTCCCCGCATTAGGAACAAAAAAGTGAGCCGTCACGGGACGCCTAGCGCTGTGCCCCGAGACCAGCTGGCTTGTTGTAAACCGTGGTGAATATGTAGATCTTATGCTGCTTCAACAGGTCGGTAATGTTTGGAATTGTTCGGATTGTAGTTGACAACTTGACAGTTGGCGACGCGTCGCCACGCCATTTTTAGGGTTCCGTACACAAAGGGTAAAAACGGAACCCTATTACTAAGACTTCGCTGTCTGTCCGTCTGTCTGTCACCAGGCTGTATCTCATGAACCGTGACAGCTAGACAGTTGAAATTTTCACAGATGATGTATTTCTGTTGCCGCTATACAAATACTAAAAACAGAATAAAATTAATATTTAAGGGGGGCTCCCATACAACAAACGTGATTTTTTTTGCCCTTTTTTTGATAATAATGGTACGGAACCCTTCGTGCGCGAGTCCGACTCGCACTTGGCCGGTTTTTTGGTTTTACCCGCGACTGTAGATGTTTCACATCAAAAAGACGTCAGTTACATAAGGCTTGTTCTTTAAGCTTGTTCTTTTCAAATACTTACATAATTTTGAATCAAACTAATTTACACCATATTTACCAGGAACATACACCACACACACATACACATAGGTACATATACATCTTAATAAAAGTTATAATGTAAGGCACAAAACTTTGCAACGTCACAAAGCATAAAAGACCAACCACCATAGAAAGGGCGGCAACTTTGATTCCCCTGGGAGAAACTAACTCCGTGATTCGGCGTGCGCTCCTTCCGGAAATCCCATATCCACCAAAAGTGCCTTAGTCGACCTCCATGTGGTTTCAGTCTGAAGAAGTTCAACAAAAATCTCTGTGTAACCAATTAACCTGCACGTTCAAGCGACCACACGCGTGATGCGACAGGGACTGTGAAAAAACAAATGACTGAAGTTGGTTAGAACATATCAAGCGTCACCGAGATGTGACCTGCGACATGTGTTCCTTGGCGTCAGTCGCATCCCCCAAATATGAGAGAATTTTCATACAATAAAAGAACCAGTAATAATGTCGAGTCTTTTTTATTCTTCCCTGCAGGTTCTTCATATCGGATAAATCCTGGCCTCATCATCATAATTAGCAGATTTGTTCAGTGGGTACTGCTAAATAAAGGCTTCTTCCCATTTGTGCTATTCATCTCTGGTCTGGTCTGAGCGAGTCAGAACCTGTCTAATTCTCGATTTTTGTCCCCAGCATGCGTAGAAGAAGAATGTATCGACTGGGAAGGGAAGTCCGTACCCCACGGGCTGCTGTACGTGCCTGGACCTGGAGTCTGCTCGCTGTGCGTCTGCTACCACTCTGAGCCCATGTGGTGCAAGGCTATTTACTGTGATCCACCTTATGTGAGTATAAGACGGCTTTGACCTACTTCCTTTGTTTATCTCTATTGTTTTCTAAGATTGAATTTGACCAATGAAACTAAACGTGATCAGCACGACTAAACCCAGTTCAAAAGCTATCAGTGTCGTGCTTGTAATGGTATATTGTAATGAGAGTTTTCAGTTTCATTGGTAAAGTTCGCTCTTATAACCAAGTGCTAACTGAAGTCAAGAAATATGAAGCGGGGAAAGTAACAAGGAAGGAAGAGTGCAACGCTAAACGGGACCCTGGTCCTGCCATGGGATCGGAGATTCAATTTAAGGGCCAGGCGTTACCTGTATATGAAGCCGAGAAATGGAGGAATCATGGCTTTACGTTTAATCTAAATAGAAATAAAGTACATAATGAATGGGTGTGACCTTGAATCAACTAAGTACCACATTATAACCGTAGTCCAACTTCTTTTTGACCATCTATGTAGCCGTGACAATTTATTGGCTATCGTGTATATTACAATCCACTTGTTAGTTCGAATAACCACCACCTATGAGTCATTATACGGAACAAACTTCTGTTATGTGGGCAAGTTTTAATTGACAACTGTCACGGCATACGCCAGCTAGTTGGTACATATTTCATAGATTTGATAACCCAACTAAGTGGGGGTTTGGTCACCGGTTCGATAAAATAATTAGAGTGAATTAGACCAATAAAATTGAGGGTAACCAGGACATTAGGGTTCAAGAGGTGATTGTCAATAGTCTAAAGCCATCACGACACTGAAGTGTCATTGATGAAGTTCGCCCCTAGCGAAACCATAATCAGCCGATAACACTGCTGGGACACAAGCTTCCTCTCTGAGAGAGGTGGGCCGTAATCCACCTCGCTGGCCCAGTACGGGTTGGTGGAAGTCACATGCCTTCGAATTGGTTCCAGGACATGTCGGTGTCTTCACGATGTTTGCCCTCACCGTTTTCATCACACATTTTGTGAATTAGTCCAAGCTTGAAAATAATTTTGAACTCGATAGGTACGGCGTCGTGTAAAGCAGGGATGCATCGCTAGTAAAAAAAATACACAAATAGTAAAGTTCCCGCTTGGTTAAAATTCTTAACTTGTATAAACGACATGACATTCACATTCTTGTATTATACTTCCACAGTTCTGCAAGAACTTCCGCGTGGGTTCGCGATGCTGCGAGTTCGAGTGCCTAGACCCTCCGGGCGAGGACCACCGGTACCGTGAGAGGGAACGTCTGCGGGCCCTCATCCTCGCCGGCAACTCCTCCGCGCCCGACCAGGGCCCCTCGATGAAACTGAAGGCCGGGATATCCCTCCTAGCAGTAGCCGTCGCACGATTCGTATGAAACACGGACCGCGTAGACCATAACCAATTGATTATTTCTAATTGAGGGAATTATTTACCTGGCAACACTGGAGGGTTTTAGTTTGTATTGAAAGCCAAAACTCACATTCGATGTACTTCGATTCGATCTGCCTATACCTTAAGGATGTCCTGTTCTAATACTTGCGGGACCTTATTTCTCTAGAACTATGATTTTTCATATTCAGAGTAACTACTTCGTATTATTGTTATATTGTTTCCGTTTACAACAAAATGAATAAATTCGGACCAATTTTATGTAACCGAGTAGCGTCGTGTTGTCTTTTGTTTCTCTTAATTTCAATGTTGAATGTGAAATGTAAAAGTAGGATCCTTACGTCATAGACAATTAGACAAAACGTCACTTTGTTTTGGTAGAAAAAGAAGTTCAAAGTAAAGAAAAACCTTGTCAAAACCTCATTTGTATTCTACTCATCTTTAGAACATGAACAACTTACAATAATGGTGCCATTGTAGTCGAAAAATTTTAGGAAAGAAACTAGGTCTTGTCACATTAAGATAAAATACTTATTTCCCCGGTCCATATGTAAAGTGTAAGTCCATTAATCAGTAATAATAGGCAGTACTATAATAAACTTCTCGATACGTTCTAGTCGACTCACGCATTCTGTACGCATGCGTATTTCTTCACTTCTAAAGATATTTCACTTAGCTAGACACATTTCGAAATTGTAGCTTTAAATCTCATATCATCGGGCGTCCGATTCTGTTGTAAATTATTTGATTACTTCAAGGATTTGCCGGCCGGACGACTTAGCGGAAAACTCTTTGAAGAAAACTAGTTTGAGTAATTTTAATAAGAAATGCTTTCCAGCAAACTTCAAGTAAAAAGCAAAGTGCCTTGAGAGACTCGAGGCAATCTTATAACACGCTTAGAGTTTATTATGAATTAAAATTAAATTTTTACACTAAGCCTTTTGAATTTTTCCCATTTCTGGCTTATTTCGGAAGTCCAATGCGTTTAAAAATGGGGATGACAACTGTGAAACTAATGGCGGTAGCATAATTGGGTCCAAGTTCCGTCATTGGTTGAAAATCTGGTAATGTTATTTTATGTTTTAAAATACTTTGACTTCATTGGTCAGATTAAGACCTAGCTATGTTCACGCCATCTACAATAGGTCTTACCCATTCATTTCTTATTAAAATTATTAGGGACACGATCCCGCGAGTTTGTGCTATGTAGATTATCCACAGAATCGCACTCCAGCTATTTAGTATACATAAAATAGTGCAATAATAAATAATATTCTAGTAAAAAGAAGAGATATAGGTAACATTACTTTGTATTCGTGAATAGTTGAGGAGTTCACCAACGTAGGAATTGAATTAGTGTTGTACTCCGAGCAAGTTGTATGAGAGCAAACTGTGCCCTATTTAATGCAGACTAACATGCTAACTAGTGCTTTAATTTTATTTATTTATTCACTTTACTTACTTCGACTCACGTTATACAAAAATAAAGTTTCGTTAGGAAACATTGACATTTCTGGGTCACGTCACGCAAAGTGACTACAATTAGGAATACCCTTTTAATAATGTCGCAAAGGCAGAAGTGCCTTGAGTGACGGAAATATGGTTGAAATAAAGATAGGAAACTCGACAAAATTGACCACGCTAGGCTGTATATCCTCCACGTATGCCTTTTTACCATGCCACTGATGACCCCTAAACTTTAAAAACAAACTGCCCAAAGACAATTATTTTTTTATTAGATCTGTTTTCAAGGATTTAGCTTATAAATATAAAGTCCTTGTAGGCCGTTAAAAAAAGAAACGACACGTCTCGAATGAGGATATCCTCATCTTGTTCAAACAAGCTCTTTTATCGAGCGTTTTACATAAAGTGACAAGGGAATAAAAATGCGTCTCAGTTTTTATCTGGCTGACAGATAAAAAGGCCTGCCAGGGGATGAAAAATAGTTATCGTGATTAATGTATGAAGTGGACGATTTATATCGAAAAACTTCGTCAACATAGACATATACGAATATCAAATTATGACGATATACGATTACCAAAGTACTATGATTGATGATATCACTATAACACTTAACGTGATGTTCAAACCTTGATAACAGCCCCTCTTGAATGTTTCATTCCAAAACCTAACAGTTTCGCTATCATTTCAACCTTTGTGTTTCAAATTGAGACTGCCAGTGTGCCTTTGCAAGACATTAATTCTCTATACGCCTATTAAAAACAATGTAGCAATGCTGCGGATTGACTACAGCCTACATTGTCACTTTAATTGTCCCCGTGCTCATCCAAGCGGAAACAATGGTCCTATGAGATTACTTACTTTGTTCCTCAAACCTACTCTGAAACATTAATTCATCTATTCAAATGTAGCCGCTTGAATAAATTGAAACTTGTCTAACATAGGTCTACCATCTACATTTAGGTAGGTACTTAGGTAGGTAGGTACTTAAGTTTCACGCTATAATATTCCAAAATCCATTGCTGTATCTGTATTATAAAAAACTACTGCATTAGTGTAGTCCCCTGATAAAACCTAAATTGCACTCAAAAATATTAGAAAAACGAATATTGCACGTCATAGTCTTCGTCGATTAGTTTGCGCCATGCCCATTATTATGCATACGACAATTAGTTAGCTAGCAACACCACATATCAATATGAAAAAAATACATCTTTTCTAGCGCATAGAATGCAACGTGGTTCTTTTGGTGCTTGATTGATTGATTTATTTATTCACTTAAAATTTGTTAATGCTAATTACATTGCTCCACTAAACTGCTTACGCTGTTTAACTGTGAGTGAGATCGTTAAGGTGGATGCTCAAGGGTAGCCCGCGAAATTCAAATTTTCTTACGTTTTTTGCAATTTGCAGGCCAGTGCTAGGTTGTATGTTGATTAAAATTTTGTTTGCGACTGTAAAACGTATGTAGTTACAGAATTATATTCATCAAAATCATCAATACAACCCTCAAAGTTCATAAAGGTAGAAAAATTACTTTTCCAAGGTCAAAATCATTCTTGCACCTTTATGAACTTGGAGGGTTGTATTGATGATTTTGATCATTATAATTGTGTTACTAAATACGTCTTACAGTCGCAAACAATATTTTAATCAACATACAACCTAGCACTGGCCTGCAAATTGCAAAAAACTTAAGAAAATTTGAATTTCGTGGGCTACCCTTGAGCATCCACCTTAAGTCTCTCTTACACAGTAAACTTAATATCAGGTACATCATATATACCTATAGAATCTAATAAATATTTTTTTAAGTTTACGCGCGAATTTTACTTTATTATCTTCTTGTCTGATGTCAGCAGGCAAGAAGCATCGTCAGGATAGAACTGTTTTTGAACATTACCTAATAATTGTGAAATTTTCTGTAGAAATTATATTGAAAAAAATCTTTTTTGCAAAAAATAAAACCGACTTCAAAAAACACGAAAAAGTGAAAAATAACTTTAGCTTCAGAAGTCGGTGACCTTTGTTTGATTGATTTAGTTTGTTTGTCACCGACTTCTGAAGCTAAAGTTATTTTTCACTTTTTCGTGTTTTTTGAAGTCGGTTTTATTTTTTGCAAAAGTTTTTTATTTATCCATTTTTAGTTGTTCCCAAACAAATATTTGCCATGAATTTATTTGACATTGTTACCAATAGGTACATGTCATGGTAATAGGCGTGAGCAGCGGTGGCCCAGTGGTGTCGGCCCCGACTCACTAACAGAAACTGGTGGGTTCGAACCCTGCCAGGCGTATTACTTTGTGTAAATTATTTCATCACCACTGCTCTCAAAATGGTGAAGGAAAACATCGTGAGGAAACCGGCATGTGCTAGTACCAAAACATTCGAAGACATGTGACATCTACAAACCCGCACTGGGCACGTGTGATGGATTATAGCCCATTCCCTCTCATAGAGAGGAGGCCTGTGTCCCAGCAGTGGGAACATTAATAGGCTGATGATGAATAGGCGTATCCCTAATATATGGAACGCGGAGCGGGAGGGAGTGTCAGACTTTTACTGACTAAAACCCATCCATGTTCCTTCTTAGCCCTTTGTATTCCAGAGTCGCAGTATCTCTTTAGAAACGTCCCTTTTGCTGACATCTCTTTGAGGCGCGCGCCGAACACGAACGAACTGTCGAAATCTGGGTGTATTGTACACATCTGCGTACCCCCTCATGTCATACAAGCGTGATGTTACGTCATTTGAGGCGCACGCGAAACACGATCATGCCAACTTAACATACCTAACTTTCGAAATTTGGGTGTATTGTACACATCTGCGTACCCCCTCAGAGCATACAGGCGTGATGTTACGTCATGATGTTGTATAAACAATAAACATCCAAGCGATTGCAACATTCACGGCACATTTGCCGTCTATTTTTGAAGAGTTCCATTGTATATCTCCGAAGATCAGCATCAGATGTTCACAAAATTTAAATGGGACCACACGGGAAGCACCAGCTTTCAAATGAAAAAAGAATCATCAAAATCGGTTCACCCAGTCGAAAGTTCTGAGGTAACAAACACAAAAAAATAAAATAAAAAAAATACAGTCGAATTGAGAACCTCCTCTTTTTGGAAGTCGGTTGAAAAGCAAAATGGCGGCGTAATTTCTACTAAGATAAGGCTGCCATACGTCCCGGTTTGTGACGTGGTAACCCGGTCAATCAGGCATCTGTTCTGGTTCTGTCATAACAGAATCGCGCTGAACACTACTTCCGTATGTGTCTCGAGAAATGTCTTAACCTGTATGTCCCCAGCCGTACCCGATCGGGTACGGTGCATTGTTATTTTAATTGTGTCTCTAATTGCCACCGCTTTACCGCTTTTTCAATTGAAAACGTGAATTGTCCCCCCGCCCTACTTTCTATTACAACTATTACAAATGCAAAAGACTCATGATGTACAAAAATATAGAACAAAATGTCGAGAAATAAAACCTGCATGACTGAGAGCATTTTGTCCCTTGCGTGTCCCGGCTTACATAAACGAGAAAGTTATACCCCAATTGCTTAAGGTTTAATACTACTTACGTTTAAATACCGAATACGACCTTGACAATAAAGAAGTAAGAACAGAATTCCCGCAACTAATTACGAATACAATTTCCATGAGGTAGGTTTCGCTTTAGTAAGGTTTTGCAGCCGTTTTATATCGAGCTCAACTTTATCCTGCGTTAGCTATTAGACCCTCCCTGTATCAAAAGAGAATTTATTGATGAGAGTAAAAAACTTTTACGAAGTTTATTATTTATTACTGGAAGCACGGTAGTGCAGCGCCAAGTTCAATTAACGGAAGAGCGGGCGATTCTTTTGATTTATTACCTGACGCATAAAATTATCAAGTTAGATTTAAAATACTTTTTTGATTGATGATTAACTCTTGGTAAAACACTCTCAAAACAATGATCTACAGTGTGTAGCTGATCAACGTCGCCCTTGTAATATAAGAACCTAATTAGGTTTAAGCACTTTCCTAGGTACGCAAATGAACGCGAAATGTTCCGCAGAGATGGTAGTATAATTTAATAATGTCCTCAGGTCGATTTAATTCAACGCAACTAATAGGAGTGCTTTTAGTAACGCTCGATTTGGTAGATACTTATTGTTATTCCTTATTGACTTTAACATTTTGTTAGACAACTCTTTTAGCTCAAATTTTTTTGCCGGTTTTCACTAACACTTAAACGAACGCTTAAATAAAATAGCATTGTGAAATTTTCATTTTTTCTATACCTGACTCTGCGTCGAATTTGTAGCTGCCTAACTTCCACCATTTTAATTTTAATTCCCCAATACTTGTTTGTATTGATGCCAGCTATGAATAAATACAAGATTAATGCGAGGCCGCTATTTTGAAAATAAAATGGCGGAAGTACAGCAGGCCAAATAATTCAAACCCTTGAAAATAAGCCTAACAATATTTAGAAGTTCATTTAGGTGTCGCCTAGTGTGAAATCAGGCATAAGCTTTTTTACTAAGTACTTACAAAAAAACGTCGAGTTAAAGGTAAAGTGACTATCTGTCTCTGATATCGTAGCTCCGAAACAGTCGATTCGATATCGTCGTATTTTTTATTTTATTTGTTATGCGACCCGATTCAATAAGAAACCCATTGTAAAAATAAAAGGAATTGAAATTATTTTATTGCCGTTAGTCACATATTCAGTAGGTAGGGTATAATATAGTTAGTACTAATACAAGTATGGGGTAGTACACGTAAGTGCGGGATCAGAACTAGGGAACTATTGTAGAATAATAATTTATTTAACTCATTAAAATGGGTATTGTCCTTGTACTAATCACCCCCATTAATGATTATTTAGTTTTTCTATAAAAAAAAATATTTTGTTCAACTAAGTATGTGTAGTAATTATTATAAATAAATTGTGCATTAATTAACACGCTTATTTATCATTTCATAAATTTATATTTTAATTTTAATTGTATAATTCTCATGTAGGTAGAAAAATCATTACAAATGAAATATTTAATTGTAATTACTCATTTTAAAAATGGCAATGAAGTTAGGGGAACATCTTTTAGAATATTAATTAGAAAACATGATGAGAATTCTCACAATTATTCACGACTAATAAATCAATAATACCTCCAATATTATTATTATTACTTATTTATAAAAGCTTCGGCCAAAAAACAAGACTTTTACTTCTGTAAATAAATTAAAAGCTGTTTCTATTTCCTATCCCATTTCCTGAAAACTTATTTAAAACACATTAATATTATTAGAATATTGAGCCGCGTCCATATAATTAAACATAATATTTGAGTCACATCTTGCTTATAATGACGATGAAATAGAAGAGTGCCATATTAATAAAATGTATTCAATATTGCATGAATATTTCTGCACCATTTAAAGTTTTACACAATAAATTGTAAGTGCTGTGATCTTGGCTGACTTTTTACTAAAAAAAAAATGCAAGTATATTTAAGCCAAATTGTATTAACAAAAAAAAAACTTACTTCAAAGAGTTATGATTTCTTAAAAGGAGCAAGATTTTCTCTTCTTTGCACCATCAACAACAAACTAAAACCTAAAACTATGAAAATAAAGGTATGTGATATTTTGCTGGTTGTATATTTTGCATACTTAATTATTAAGAATGACAGCTTTAAAATATAGATAATAAGACCTAATTGTTTTCCAAATATAATTGTTTTTTTTTGTTGTTACATCAGCAATTTATCAAATATTAATTTATATATTTAAAAAAACAATAATGCATATTGTTATTTGTATAAAAGTCTTTGTTAACCTAATAATAAATTATAAGTTTAATTAACCTTTTTTGTTAAAGTTTTCAATCAGATATTACTGTAGAATTAAATATCAACTGTAAATATTGTATGCAAATAATTTTAATTAATTAGCTTAATAAAGATACCTATAAAGTATTGTATTGTGTTTTCTTTCCTGCAAGTCCAATTTTAGAAAAACTGCAAATTATATTAATCATAGTTTCCTGAAGAAACCAATCCGAAATGAATTAGGATAACGGCAGGAGAGTGATGATGAGTCTCCTGAAGAAAGCACAAAATTCAGTTTGTGATTGTTTTTTCATTTATATTTTGTTTATTGACTTTGATTTTAACTTGCGTAATTATCTTGTTGCGAGTACAGAACAAAACCTCCAATTAATGTCATTGAATATGTCTGGGTTTACCTGTTGTAAACTTAGGGTTACTTCAATGAAAATACAAAATAAAATAAACAAAATATAATTACTTATTCAAATTCTATACTTAGATTAATAATCAGGAATGACAAAAAATCACCATTTCAGTCCCTTGTCTTGCAAGTCTTGTCTAGCCTCTTTTATTTCTTCCTGTAACTCCTTGGCCGCTTCCTCGCAGTCATTGAATGTAAATACTCGGTACAGTATCACAGTCACGGCGTACAAGCCAAATAGTAACACGAATACTAGAGGTGATACAAGTAACAAATTCATGTTTTTCTCAATCCATGGGTGCTTTACGTAACCGCCGATTAAGGAATACCATACGGCGAAGAATGCTAAAAGCACTGAAAGCCATTCCATTAACTTCGTCATCGTTCTGAAATTAAAATAATTGAAAAATGAAATCAAAGTAAACAAAGAATTTTTACTGTACTTTTTGTGGTGGTGTTTTGAAGATGAATGACATACCTGTATATCTATCAGCAAGATTCCAACGATTTATTTAGTTGCCTGATATTTCAGGAATTATCGTATAAGACGAGGTATTTATTTGCAAGGGAAATTATTGTGTCGGCAAATCTAAAACACATCACCACTCTGTGCTTGATGACAGCTGATTTTGACTTTGACAGTGACGTTTTGGTTTGTTGACTTGCCAGTGGTATGGAACGCGTTCAGAAACGTTTGAAACATAAAGCCTGCCCAGGAACTTAGCCTGCCTTACACCCGGGCAACACTGCGCGGCTTTGCAGCATGCTACATAATGTGGCGAGCGTCATTTTGTGGTATGCTACAAATAACCAACATAATGAGGGATTTTCATTTTAGCTTTTCCCTAGTCGCTGGATAGATGGCGCTAGGAGTAAGTATGATAATGCAAGGAAAAGAACCTAAAAAAACTGATTTTAACAAAGCGCGAGAAATGTTGGTTATATTCGGAAGGTTAAGCAAATGAAAGTGTCAGTCAACGAGAGTATGTAACGTGACACAATGTTTTTTTTCCAAGCGTTTTGGCTTTGGCATAGTAAGTTCAACGCCATCTATAGAGTTCTTGGAAACTAAGTTTTTTTTTAAAACCTCAAAAGGAAAACCTCTCATTATGTGGCTGCGGCAGCCTATTTTACGCCGAGCCAACATCGTACGTAGATAATTTTCAAAGCATCGTAAAACATAACCTTTAAACTGTATGAGGCGCCAATAATGTGGCATGGAATTAATTGTGTTGTGTTTGGATAGAAGCTGCGACTGGCTGCGACAGTCTGCCAAATGACGCACGTTTTTGCCATGCCGCACGATTCTTGCAACAACGTTTGATGCGCCCTTGTGGCATGTTGCAATGCCGCACTGCAGTGTTGCCCCGTGTATAGCAGCCTTATTTATTATATCAAGCCATCCATAGACATATTATTCTAATCAAGCTCTCTTCAGTCAGTAGTCACCATAGAGATAGAAAGAAATAGTAGTCACACTAGTCACACACAAAAGCCTTGGAGCCCAACCTTCAAAAGATAAATAATTTTGTGGCGATGATTTTTGACATTTGACCGTTTGACGTTATTTAGTGAAAATAAAAACAAGAATTGTTGAAACTTGAAAACAGTAAAATAGCAGAAACAGCTGTGTTATTGTTAATTCTTGGATTTAATAAGACAAAAGAAACAAGATGAACGAGATAGATGATAAATTTTACTATGTGTATAGTTCCTCATTGGATCACAAAGTGGAGATAAAGATGTAAGTAGGATTCCATTGTGTATTTATTTTATTGCATCTTACATCTATTTATCAATTACGTAGGTGCTTTCATTTTTTGTATTGCTAAAGGACCAGTTTCATACTTTCTAATACTAAACGGTTCAATGCACAAACATTATTTGAATCGGAATAGAATCATAAAAACAGAAAACTCAAAAAATAGGTTAGTAATCTTACCAGTATTAAGTATGTAGGTACCTACTTTTTATAGCATTGTCGTGATGATGACTGACCTACTGGTACTTGTTATTAAATTGATAACATTGTCTTAGATAATTAATAGTTAACAATGATTTAAAATGAAATCAAGTAGAGAATTGTTTAATGAAGTAGCAAAAGGCCTTTCCTGTTGGTTTTCTTATATTTGCTTCAATGTATTTGATAAGGCTTTATAGAATCCAATTTCAATATCATGTATATTTCTGCCCTTGTCCCATATTTCTTGGGGTGCCTGTTTACGTATGTAAAACCAGGATGAGAATTTTGAGTCAAACTACCCAAAACTTTGGATACTAGCTCCTAACTTTAGAAGTCACCAGAATAAGGTAGATGACACCATAAAACAATAATTTCAAGACACCAATCTCTAAAAAAACACTTTATTTTGGGCCTGAAAATCCGATTTTCAGTTAAGTGCCAAATTCGATTTTTAGTTGCTTTGAAATCAATAAATAGTTGAGTCATTGAGTTGAAAAAACAGTGACGTCACAGTTTGCTATTGCCATACAAAATCTATGAGAACCGCGTTTTGACAGCTCTTAAAAAGTATCTTAATTGATTGGTGTGTCATCTACCCCATTCTTTAGAGTATACATATACCACTGTCCATAATAAATAAATAAATAAAATAAAAAGCCTTTTATTTCTAATCTCGCTTAAAAATTTACACACTTTTTAACATTAGGTAGGTACTTATTTATAATTACATGTTAGTTGTGTTAGTCTTTACCTTATCCTAGTTAGTAGTGTTAGCTTTTATTTAATGTTGGAGATGTAGCCCCATTACGGGTAAAGGCCTCCTCCATCTTTTTCCACTTCTCACGGTCCTGCGCAATATTTAGCCAGTTTGAGCCAGCGGTCTGTGCTATATCGTCAGCCCATCTTTTTAAAGGGTGGAGACCCTTTAAAAGATGGGCTGATGGCGACCTTTCTTTTGCCCGGTGGCCCAGTACATTTGGTGGTTTGGATAGTCCATCTGTTATCACTGAGGTGTGCGACATGTCCTGCCCAACGCCATTTTAATGCTAGCGCTTTTGTTAGGGTATCTGTAAGTTTTGTCTTTTTTCTGATATCTGCACTTTTTACTTTTTGTATTTTTCTTAAGCCTAATATGCTTCTTTCCATCGCTCTCTGTGTTGTCACAATTTTCTGTTTTGTTCTGTTAGTGTGAACCCAAGTCTGGCACCCATATAATAAGCTTGGTAAGAGGCAAGTCTCCATCACTACTTTTTTTAGGTTTAAAGTGTAGTTACCTTTGAGAAATTCTTTTAGAGACCAGAATTTTTTGCCACTGTCCATATGCACTCTTAATAGCACTAGGCAATAGTGTAACCGATGGGGAATGATCTATAATTAAGGGATTTGGTTTCCGCACTTAGTCCTTAAAATGGACCATTGTGCATGAACCGGAGGGAAATAAAATAAACAAAAAAACTAGAGAGAATCTGTTGCAAAGCGAAGATGACTCCCTGACTGAGAATCAGAACTGCATTACTTGTTTCTATGATCATGTCTACTCTTTTCAGTGGTACTTTGGAAGGCAAGCGTGCTAAACCAGAATATGACAAGCTGCTATCAGACCCCATGCTCAAGTTCTCCGGGCTCTACCAAGAAGGATGTTCAGACTTGTACGTGACCTGTCAGATACTGAGCGATGGACAGCCCCTGGCTCTACCAGTCACCACTTCTTACAAGTCTTTTAGTAATAGATGGAAGTAAGTTTCTTTTTTTTTACGAAAAGTTACTTTTCATATCAATAAACTTTATGACATGGATTCCATGGACAGCCACAAATGTGTCTGTCCTTTCCCAACTCAATATCAAGACTCATTTGTCTACAGTTTGCCTACTGCGTATTTTGTCCTATTTCGGCCACATAATGCGAAGAGGAGATAGCAGCCTTGAAAAGCTGGTCATTGTTGCTAACCAACCTGATTGTAACCTGTTGGTCACCAACACGATGGTCCGACCCAGTAAAAGAGGATATTTCCTCAAGCAAATTTCAGCAGGTGGTGATGGCAACTTTAAACCGGAGTAGATGGAGGCAGATTGTCTGCTTGAAGGGGTCTAGTGACCATGATCCTCAGTAATGATTGACCAACTGAAGAAGAAGAAACTTTATGACAAAAACCAAATCTTTGAATCTGCATAACCTTGTATTGGTAGCTTATAGCACACCAAACCTGCATCAAAAATGAGAACAAACAAACAGAATCGGTACATAAATATCATCTTACTGAAACAATACATTTTTTCAAGGCAATGTTAACATCTCACAACCTTGCTCTAAGATACATATACGTACATTAGTTAGCTTAGACACACGCTCAATCGCACGTGAAACATCAATCGTGCGTGAATGAGCGCACGTTTGAGGTAAGTGAATACACTAACCGAAACAGGATTGGCTTGAGTAGAGTGTGAACAGCACAGCACAGTGTGAACTTTTTACATGGAGCGACTGCCTATCTGACCTCCACATCCCAGTTATTTCTGGATACTCCAACACAATACTCCTTGGTAAGACTGGTTGTCAGACTTTCGGGCCAGTGGCAACCTGTAACGCCTGTCAAATATCTACATATGAGAGCGGAGCGACTGCGTGACCTCCACAATCCATGTTAGTACTGGGTAATACAATATGGGTAAGCAATAACCTGTAACGACTGTCGAAGATCTACAAATGACAGCCGGGACCAACGGCTTAACGTGCTTTCCGAGGCACGGAGGAAACTTGGTCTGTAATGGGTGGTCACCCATCCATGGACCAACCTAGGCAAGCGCGGCTTAATCTGAAGATCAACCCTAGCAGCTGTTAATATTTAGCCACGAGCTAGAGCTTAGAGGATTATTTAGTGTCGTGACTTACCCCTTTTATCTTTGAAGGCATTTTGATCCCTTCGTGATGCAAGTGAAGCGTAACGAATCCTTTATCCCGTTTTTTTTTGGAAAGAGAATTGGGTCTAGCGCTTCCAGGTGACGTTGCCGCCAGCAGGTGACTCGCCCGACAAAAACAACGCTATGCGACATAACTATTAGGTTCATTTTAGGTTTTTTTTATTATTTATCACCGTCACACGTCCTCGCCACGTCTCTTCTGTATAAACCGCGCCTTAGAATACTCGAAAAAGAAGTTTTATCACACAATTTTCTCATACCTCCTCTTACCTCTCTCCTCAGTTGGAACGAATGGGTGACCCTGCCCGTGTACTTCAGCGACCTGCCCCGCAACGCCACGCTAGCGATGACGATCTACGACTGCGCGGGACCAGGCAAGGTCATGGTCGTCGGGGGGACCACTATCTCGCTGTTCGGGAAACATGGCATGTTGAGACAGGTTAGTTTCACTAATTTTTATTATGTAAGGCACCTGTTTTATTGCCGACAAGGGAGCTCGCTCAGGAAACGTAATAGTCTAAAACAGCAAGTGAAAAAAATGGAATTTAATTCGAGGGAAAGAAAGAAGAAAGAAAGAAAAAAGTTTATTTGACGTCAGATAAAAGCACACACACATATAAAAAAGATACAAAATAAGGAGGAAAAACAGCTGTGTGCCTCACGGCTGCGCCAAAAAGGTCCATTTCAGCATTCGTGCCAGACAGGTGATGGTGATTCTGTCTGACGCTGGTCTTCCAATGAACCTTGAGGGGTATGGTAACGGAAAACAGTTTCAAACAAAATGTATAGATAAATGGTTACTAATAAATATATAACGAGTAAATTAGGTAGCTAAAAGAGTATTTGTGAGTTCGGTTATAGAAGAATGTAAGTAGGTATATACCGTATATATTAAGTATTGTATTTTGTTATAAAGTAACACTGGTAACAATAAATAAAAACAGAGATAAGTTCTTTTGGCTTAAATATTTATAAAGAAAACAAGAGGAAAAAAAAAGGTAGGCATCCCGTATTTTAGTTTTAACATAAAACCTGCATGAAATCTAAATATATAAAAGAAGAAACTGACTGACTGACTGACTGACTGACTCATCTATCAACGCACAGCCCAAACCGCTGGGTCTACAGATTCCAAATTTGGCAAGTAGGTTCCTTATGTGGTCTAGGGGTGCACTAAGAAAGGATTTTTCAAAATTCACCCCCTAAGGGGGTTAAACGGGGCTCCAAAGTTTGAATAGGGAATCAAGATTAGTTAGACTATTTTATTCGAAACTTCACAGGAGTGCTTCTATTGGTAAATGAGTAGAAACAGGTTTCCGGTTTTTTCAGAATTCAACCCTTAAGAGGGGGAAATGGGGTGGCAAAGAATAAAAATCAATGCACAGCCCAAACCACTGAGTCTAGAGATTCCAAATATGGTACATAGATTCTTTATGAGGTTTAGGGGTGCATTAAGAAAGGATTTTTCAAAATTAACCCTCTGAGGGGTTGAAACGGGGGTCCAAAGATTACATGGAGAAATAAGATTAGTTAGACTACTTTATTCGAAACTTAACAGTAGTACTCCTATAGATAAATGAGTTAACATTTGTGTTTCAGGTTTTTTCAGAATTCAACCCCTAAAGGGGGAAATGGGGTAACAAAGCCTGAAATTCAACATAGGTATTCTTTCGGATATCGGAATTGGGTCGGGTGTATTACAAAAACAACGATTTTAAGATTTAATGTGGTGGACCTGAATTACCATGATTCTCTGTTGGGGTGCGATGGGGTTGAAATGTCTAAAAATCAATATGGGTGTCGAAACCGAGATTATCAGGGGTGCTGATTTCGAAAATGGCATTTATTTTGAGATCCAGAAGATGGGGGATTCGACTTCTATACATGGTTATTGTTGATTTATTGTGCTGATTGTGATTACGATGATGATGATTGTTAAAATGATGATGATGATGATTGTGATAGTGATTGTGATGGCTATTGTGATAGTGACAATGATTGTGATGGTGATAGCGATGGTTGTGATAACGAGGATGGAGATTGTAATTATGTTGATTAAGATGATAATGATTGTGATTACGATGATAATGATTGTGATAACGATGATGGTGATTGTGATAGTAATTTTAATGGTTATTGTGATGGTGATTGTGATAGTGACGGTGATTGTGATGGTGATAGCGATGGTGATCGTGATTGTGATTGTGACAGTGATGGTGATTGTGATAACGATAAAGATGATTGTGATTACGATGTTTATGATTGTGATAACGAGGTTAATGATTTTGTTAATGATTGATTGATTGATTTTGATGGTGATAGTGATAGTAATGGTGATTGTGATAGTGATGGTGATTGTGATAATGATTGTGGTTGTGATAGTGATGGCGATTGTGATCATGATGATTGTGATTACGATGATAATGATTGTGATAACGATGATGGTGATTGTGATAGTGATTTTGATGGTTATTGTGATGGTGATGGTGATTGCGATAGTGACGGTAATTGTGATGGTGATAGCGATGGTGATCGTGATTGTGATTGTGACAGTGATGGTGATTGTGATAACGATGAAGATGATTGTGATTACGATGATAATGATTGTGATAACGAGGTTAATGATTTTGTTAATGATTGTTTGATTGATTTTGATGGTGATAGTGATAGTAATGGTGATTGTGATAGTGATGGTGATTGTGATAATGATTGTGGTTGTGATAGTGATGGCGATTGTGATCATGATGATTGTGATTAAGATGATAATGATTGAGATTATGATGATAATGATTGTGATTACGATGATAATGATTATGATGACGAGAATGGAGATTGTGATGATGATGATTGTGATTACGATGATAGTGGTTGTGATTACGATTTCTAAAATGATGATAGTGATTGTGATCGTGATTGTTATGGTGATTGTGATCGTGATTGTTATGGTGATTGTGATGATGATTGTGATGGTGATTGTGATTGTGATTGTGATGGTGATTGTGATTGTGAAAGTGATGGAGATTGTGATTATGATAATGATTGTGATTACGATGATGATGATTGTTATAACGATCATGGTGATTGTGATAGTGATTTTGATGGGGTGATGGTGATTGTGATAGTGACTGTGATGGTGACGGTGATTGTGGTTGTGACAGTGATTATGATAGTGACGGTGATTGTGATGGTGATGGTGATTGTGATTGTGACAGTGATGGTGATAATGATGAAGGTGATTTTGATTACGATAATAATGATTGTGATAGTGATTGTGATGGTGATTGTAATGGTGATGGTGATTGTGATTGTGATAGTTATAGTGATTGTGTTCGAGATTGTGATGGTGATTGTTATGGTAATTGTGATAGTGATTGTGATAGTGATGGTGATTGTGATAATGATTGTGATAATGATGGTAGTTGTGATAGTGATGGTGATTGTGATAATGATGGTGACTGTGATGGTGATTGTGATAATGATTGTGATAGTGATGGTGATTGTGATGATAATAATAAATTGTGATGATTATGAAATTTGGCACATAGATAGTTTACAACCTGGATTAACACGTAGGACACTATTACACCCCTACCACCACTACCACCACTCCACCACTACACTATTCCACCCACTACTCCACTACTCCACTATTTATCCCTTTAGTATGATTCAATGGGACAGTTACCGAACAGCACGCGAGCGAAGCCGCGGGCAACAGCTAGTATAATATAAACTGCAAAGAAAATAAATACGTGCACCTATGAGTGCAGGCTAAACAAAAACAAAATGAACCTATATAAGTAGGTACAAATTAGGACATGGCTGGCGTGTTTCTGTCTCGTTTCCACCCCACCCTCCCGCCACCGCGCGCAGGCGAGGGCGCACAGTTACCGAACAGCACGCGAGCGAAGCCGCGGGCAACAGCTAGTATAATATAAACTGCAAAGAAAATAAATACGTGCACCTATGAGTGCAGGCTAAACAAAAACAAAATGAACCTATATAAGTAGGTACAAATTAGGACATGGCTGGCGTGTTTCTGTCTCGTTTCCACCCCACCCTCCCGCCACCGTGCGCCCTCGCCTGCGCGCGGTGGCGGGAGGGTTGGATGGTAGGGAGGGACTAAGTTGGATCCCGAGAGCAGCGAAGAATTCTAGAGTAGAATCCCGAGCGTAGCAAGTGATTCTAAAGTGGAATCCTGAGCGGAACGAGAGATACAAAAACCGAGATGTTTTTTTTTTCACGAGTTGTGTACTCTACTTTTTACCATTGACTGCGAGAAAATAAATAGAAGTACTTATAGTATTTTTATATTTCGTGGGTTAATAATAACAGCCAATTGGGTCGATCTCCAAGGTTAAGCCATGCTTACCATGGTTGGTCTGTGGATGGGTGACCACTAATTCAATACATACGGAGTTTCCTCCGTGCGTCGGAAAGTACGTAAAGCCTTTGGTTCTCAAAGCAAATTTCGAAATTCAGTGTTATATTCTTGTCGGCACGTTTTATTGTTCCAAATTCAAAATGTTTTTATTCACTGTTATCGACAGTGAGTAAAAGAGAGTTTTATTCACAGTTATCGATTAATAAAATGCCCTTTTTGGAGTGGCACAATGGTAAAAAAGAGTTTTGGTCCCATTTCCGTAAAAAAGATACTTGATGTGATATGTAACTAGGTGTTGCTCGCGACATTCGTCCGCGTAAATTATTATAAAAGCAACATGCTGACCCCATGTGACAAACTTGTTAGTGATGTCATTGTTTTATATGGGGACCTTTCGCAATAGATAAGGGTATGACGCTTGATAACCCAGACTTTAAGGTCCTCAGTCATTCTTCAATGCCATTGCAATTCATAAGCAAGCTTCAGTTTGGATAGCCTTCCACTTGACCATTCCGGCGCGTATTTTTTTTGAATATTAAGTACTTTTTAATATTCTTTATATGAATCGAATTTTGTTAACAATTTCAATCTTATCCTTTTTCTAAAATAAAAGTTGCCTAAGTTACTTTTTATAACATCAGCTATCTGCTAGTAAAAGTCCCGTCAAAATCGGTCTAGCCGTTTCGGAGATTAGATTATAAACAAACAGAAACACAGACCAAAAATAAAAGGTTTTGGTTAAGTACCGTATACACTTCCATATGCGTGCAGTAAAAAGCCCTTTTGGCTAAAAGGTGTTTCTGAGTAAGATAATATGGCTTTACCATCTTTCACACTCATCTATCATTTCTTTCGTCTTTCACTAGTGTTCTGAGTAATGTACTACCGAGTTCACTGACCGTCAACCACTTTTCAACTTTATTACTTTGGACATAAAGGTGACAAGTGGCAGACCGTCATCAGTGAACTCGGTATAATACCTCTAGGTAAACGAAAATAACATTATCCCACTAGGTGACTGTACTTTGTCTGTTTGAATGAACCTGTTCATTGAAGAGGTTATCACTATCAGTCTATTCAATTACTTAGCTTCAATTAATTATTTTGTAATTTATGACGGTCAAAAGGAAGGTCGGAAGGTCAAACGCGGCCGCTGAAGGGTTACGGACAAAGATTGGGATCAAAACGGAATTTACATACATTATTACTTAATAAAAACCGCTCGGTTTGTCCCCAGGTTAAGTCGCGCTTGCCTAGGTTGGTCCGTGGATAGGTGACCGCCCAATTTATACCGAGTTTCCTCCGTGCCTCGGAAAGGACGTTAAGCCGTTGGTCCCGGCTGCCATTTGTAGATCTTTGATAGTCGTTACCGGTTGTGGCTTACCCATATCTTACTTCCAAGTACTAACTGGGTTGTGCAGGTCAAGTACACAGTCGCTCCATGTAAAATACTGGTATTCAGCTGCATCCGGTTGGACCGGAAGCCGACCCCAACATAGTTGAGAAAAGGCTAGGCACATTATAATAATAATAAGTTTATTAGTACATAATAACAAAAACAACAGCACAGTACATAGCATATTGAAACAGTGGGTTGAACTACCAATTTTAAAATCATTGTCAGGTTTCCGGGCTCCTAAACTAGGTACGCAGACCTGTATCTTAGGAGTCGGAGATTTTGCGGATTCAATTTATATAATACAACCGTGACTTTCTGTTTGTTAACAACATTTTTTTTAACACAGCAAATAGATTGAATGAGTGTGGTTGTGTATAATGTGTATGTAGGGGTGTGTAAATGAGTGTAGTGTGTGTGTGGTGAGGTGTGTATCATGTGAAATCAAAGTGTTTAAATAATTTTCTTTCAAACTAAGATTGATAAAGTTATGATTCTATAGCCAATATAATTTCAGTCTCATCATAAGTTAAGGATAATAGCCACTATGATTACTTAGTTTCGGGCGCAGAACAACTCCCTTTGAAAAACTTATTCGTGATTAACCAATTTGCTGCTAAAAGTCGAACAATATCCTAAATTGCTTTCACACGTGTCCCGACCGGTTTAAAATAATTTATTAAGTAATCGTATTCTGTCATATTCCCGCCTACACTAATAAAATGACATCATAATGACCTACAACACACCTGCAATAAGAAATTTGAAATAGCAACCAGCTAAAAGGCTAGACATGTTCTGCCTTAATTATGTAAATAATTTAAATAATAACAATAAAATAATGGGTGTTATCCTGCTATGTTATATATTTTCAATGTCACTCATCTACTACTACAATTTATTTTATTGCAACTTAATTCTAATAGCAATATGCATGTCTAAGGCTACGTTTCCACCAGAGATATGTGCAAGGATGAGTAGCGAGGGATGTGTTTCATCATCATCAGCTTATTAATGTTCCCACTGCTGGGATACAGGCCCCCTCTCTATGAGAGGGAATGGAAGGGATGTGTTAATCGCACCACCGGTGCAATACTGTCACTTATGCAAAAAGTCATTTTTTCAGGAGAAGCATTTTAAACTTTCGTATCGTATTACTTGATGATACTTCCTGATTATGGAAAGATGGATAGCGTATATGCGGACGTGTTCTTTTGACTTTATAATAAAGAAAATAAATGACCCCAAATAATTAAAACAAAAATACTATGGCGTTTTATAATTTGGAACCCCCTCAGTTATGACGTTATGGCACTAAATTGAAATAATTTGTGTAATTATGACTATGTGACTGCTTAAAAAAAAGGAAATGATTAAATTGAAGTTTTATTTTAACTCAATTTTCAAAAAAGTCTCGGTGCCTCTCCAAGCTTTCTATTTTCCAATAAAAGTTGAATATTTCAATTCTTTTTTCTGTAGTGAACTTCGTTGGACAAGAATACAAGAGGGCCCCAATTTTTTAGCTTTACTGTTCTGCCAGTTTTCAATATTAATTTTTTCTTAATATTCTTATTCCAGTCATTTGGATTACTTCCTCTTTTTTAAGTGTTATTTCTGGTTGTTGGTTTGCATTACCAACAGTGTCATCATCAGAGCTATTATTGTCAGACGAACTACTACTGGACTGGAACTACTATTTGAACTGCTCGAGGAAGACGAACTAGATGAGGGTTTAAACTCGTCGCCTGAATCATCACCGGAGAAGTCATTATCCTGTTCCACCGGTTCATTCACACACACAGCATCTATGTCAGTTAAAATGGATGGTGAGTTTCGAGGTGGTACATCAGGGTCATTTCTATCTTGCTCTAAATTAAAAGGTGTTGCTGAAGATTCGTCGGGCTTAGTACTGCTAGCTGTTTGGTCCACAAAATAATTATCGTCGACTGCAGCAGTTTCTACTTCTTCGACCTCTGGCGCTCCTAATACCAGTCTTCACCACGTGGAACCATTTTGCTTTTATTCAGTGAAAATGTTAAACAAGTAAAAATAACATTTTCAATAAAGTACCGTATTGCGATCTATATTTTAGGTTTATGTGTTGTGTCATAGTAGTATTTTTGTACCCACTATTGATCAACGGGATTAGTTGACCAATTCAAAAATTCATTAGGTCGACTGATCCCGCGGGATCCACCTGTGTGGGACCAGTTTACTAAACACCCTTACAAAATGTTACAACAAAAACAAAAGAATTATTGGAGGAACAAATTCATAAATGTATATTAGAGTCGATTAAATCAATTTAATATTAGAGAAATAATGTCACAATTGGGCCTTTAGGCCATTGTTGCTCCAGTATCAATATAAATAAAATGTCACAATTACCTTAGTAACGTTGTAGCTCCAATTCATTCCTGCTTATGCAGGGGACCGCGCGCAACTGACCAATAAAACGTTGTTTCTCCTAGTACCCCTTTGATTCGCGCCAAAACCACAACGTCACTTACGCCCTCATACGGAAACTATACGTACCAAGCCAGTGACATTATCGCACCAAGTGCAGAGGTACTTTAGGCAACTTATTACATACTCAGCTCATTTTTGGAAATTTGACATAAGTGACAGTATTGCACCGGAGGTGCGGTTTGTTAAGAACCAATAGAATCACTTTATTTACCTATCCTCACTCACTGCAGCTCAGTCAATACTGCTCAGCGGAGTGAGGTTTTTGTACATACAATACAAGGCAAGGATGTGTGCGAGGGATGTGTGAGAGAGATGTATGCTAGAGAAGGACGCGTGCGAAAAAATTTTAGTCACTGACGGTGTGATTAACGCTCGCATCGGGGCTCAACGAAGATACGGGGCCCGTCCGAAAGTAGCTTTATACTTTGAAATGAACCTACTTCCTAATATTTTCGGATTTATAAGTTTTGAAAACACATCAGGAGTAAGGACAGATGAGCAATCGAGTTGCCATTCATTTTTAGTTCGGGCCCCTAACGAATAGTATGTCCGTAAGTGATACAGAGTAGGAAATGCCCGTAGCTTCGGCCGAAACTACGGGTTTCGTGCTTAGAGTGTAGACCCCTTGAAACGAGCCTGCTACACATCCTTGCACCGTTTCACAGCGTCGCAACGCATCCTTGCACCGTTTCACAGCGTCGCTACGCATCCTTGCTCCGTTTCACAGCGTCGCTACGCATCCTTGCACCGTTTCACAGCGTCGCAACGCATGCTTGCACCGCTCAGCGGAATAGCACATGTCTGGTGGAAACGCAGCCTAATAGACACCTGTGCCATTACCGACGAGGAAGCAATTAAGTATCGATTATTTTCGTATTAATTTTATTTGCGTTCCACAATTTAAGTAAAAAGTGTTACAAAAAGGCTTAAAGCTTTTTCTCACACAAAATTAACAATCGATGTAGGTCCCGCGTAAGACTTTTGATTTAATATTTCTATTTTTCGAAGTTTTTGATCGACGACGCCCATCATCATGATTATCAATTTATATTTCGTTGGAGTCGGAGCAGCATATCTTCTTACTTCTCCTCTTCCATACTTCTCTATTAGACGTCATCTCACGCTCGTATCTAGATGATATGGCTATTGGATATATCATCTTTCACACAGGCCATCCAGTTTGCTTATAATAGTCTTCCCCTACTATAATAGCACATTCATAATCATCTGCCTAAGCCTTTCCCCAACTATGTTGGGGTCAGCTTCCAGTCTAACCGGATGCAGCTGAATACCAGTATTTTACATGGAGCGACTGCCTATCTGACCTCCATAACCCATTTAGTACTAGGTACGATACTCTTGTAAGAGGGATCAATTCTACTAATATCTAACAATAATTTAACTGTTTCGTTTATGTTTCGATTCAGTTTCGATCATTAGGGTTTTTGGTATTCTACTATTTTAAAACTAAAACTGATAAAGAACCGCAACGCAACTACAACGGTATTGTAACGTGAACTCTGCGCTAACGAAATTGTGCCATGAATTGCATTGCACAGATTAAAAAGTTCGTATGCGAGATACCATAAGAAAAAAATGAAAAAGCTACTAAAATATAAAATTACGTTTTGCTTGCTTTAAATAAATTGAAAGCTCTGCTTGATTGCAAATACATCTATTATCTACGTAAGGGAGACAATATTAAAACAGAATTGAATATAACATATTAATACAATGAAATCCTTTACGCTGACATTGCAAACATAAAAAATCTATCAATTCAAAATGACGCTGACAAGGCGCGAAAAACAACTTATGTACTCGTACTTCGGGAAAGTTTTATTTTGTTGGAAAAATCTTATAAACAAAGCCGGTAAGTGCCAAATAAATTTTTGTTCTATTCTACTGTCTACAGATCGAACATAGTCATATACATAATTATGTTGGCGATCGCTGTGCTGGCGAGGCTAACGGCGCCGTCACGGGATCGGCATGGAAGTTCAAGTGCTCGGGCTGCGGTACTCCGAGACCCAACAAAAAACATCCGTTAACCACTTGACTTATAGCATGGGAACTGTAGCAAGACCCAGTGCTTCCATCAAATATTAAGATGTTATTAATTCACTTTTAAAGTAACCTTTGTGTAAGACAGTCATTGTGTTGCCAATTATTTTTAGACATGGAAGAAAGCCGAAGAAGGCCTACCTCTGTGAAACAGTTGGAGCTCCTCATAGAGTTTCTGGAGGAACACACTGATCTCGCATTGGGCTGAATTAGGTCTAAAGAAGGTCGCGCAGTCGCCGACAGGCTATGGACTAGGATCGCGGACATTTTAAATGCGGAGGGGTCAAGTAGAACCCCTAAGGAGTGGGCCAAAGCAAGTAAAAAAATAAATAAAAAATCAATTAAAAATGGAAATGTGTGATATCTTTCCTCATGATCTGCAGGAGTAACAATAGCAACAGGTGTGCCATCTATACATCCAAGGACACCTGACATGCCAAATTTGTGATAGAATCTGCAAAAAATGAATTGCGAATGAATTACATTGATTATTACAACATAGTTACAAATGAACAAAGTTAATTAAACACTGTACCTACCCCCGTTTTATTTCCTCACGATCTTCCTGTGTTGCAGGAAACTTTACATATTTATTAAATATTTGAGGTAGGTTAAGAACCTCTGTAACCTGACGAATGGCACGGGAAACCGATGGTTGTGACAAAGAATGACTCGATGATTGTCCAACTAAGGTTTGGTATGAGCCACAAGCATAAAATGCCAGTGCTACCAAGATCTAAAATGAATTTTATTGAACTTGAGTTAATAGGAGAAAACAAAAAAAATTAGACATGTTAGAGGTTATGCAGATAGGCAACAAGATAAATCATACCTTTGTCGGTGTATCAATACCATCAGAACGAAGGCTAATAGGCATATGGGGGCTAATATCGTCAATTAGCTGCTGAACGACGTTTTTGGAAAGTCTATAGGTTTTCACAAACTCGCGATCGGTTAAGTCAAAGGCAAATTACGTAGCCTTGACGACAAATTTCATTTTCTCACTCTTCCGACGTCTACTTGATCGGCGAGACTAAGATATTCATTGTAGAACATCATCTTAATTAAATGATAAATGCGAACAGTCTGGGAACAGTCAAGAATAAGCTACACAAAGCCAACTTTTTCGTAGCGACTAATTTTGACAGATGAGACGCTTAGTTTCGTTTTGGTTTCGAGTGACGCTTGCGTCAAAACATAAGTAGAATAGCGATTATGACAAGTTTACGTTTCGTTCTGGATCGGTTGTGTTAGTAGAATCGAGTTTTAAACTTCAACTTAACTAGAACTAAACTTATATCGTTGTTATTTTAGCAGAATAGAAAAACGCTCAATAGCGGTCGCTTAGTTACGGTTCTGTTGCGATTTCGTTGTAAATTTATTAGTGGAATTGACCCCCTGGTTGTCAGACTTTCGGGCCACTACCTTCCTGACCGCCTGTCTAAGATCTACAAATGACAGCCGGGACCAAACGGCTTAACGTGCTTTCCGAGGCACGGAGGAAACTCGGTATGTAATCGGTGGTCACCCATCAACAAAACAAACAAATGCAAACGGCAAACGCGGCAACGAGCAATATTAACATTCAATAATTAAAAACCTCTAATTCTAAACCAGTATCAGACCTACAAACATGAATATGAATGAACGAAGGTTACATAATAAATTTGTTTTTATACACTTTTGAATATGATTAACCCACTAACATGAGTTATGAGCATTTTAGCCAAATTACCTTGTCGGGCCTATAACGTTTACCACGGATTTCCGGTGTGTTAAATTAATGGTAGGAGAGCAGCGGTGGCCCAGTGGTGGCAGCCCCGACTTACGAACAGTAAGTCATGGGCTCGAACCCAGACAGGCGCTTTTTTTTTTCTGGCCTGCTGTGTCCCACTCCTGGGCAAAGGTCTCCACTTCTTGCGAACCCACGCGTCCTCCTTCCTGTTCGGACGGAACCTGTCTAATTCGTCCCGCCATCTCCTTCGTGGTAGTGGCTTGCCGCGACCCCGCCTTACTGTGTCAGGACACCAGTTTCCTGTTATTTTGGCCCACAGTTTGTCCGACTTGCGGCAGACATGTCCTACCCAGTCCCATTTCAGTTGGGCAGCCTTTTGAGCCACGTCAGCTAATTTGTTTTGAAGCGCAGTATTGTGTTTCGAACACGATCCGTTAATTTAACACCTAGTATACTGCGCTCCATTGCTCGTTGGCAAACCTTGAGTTTGGACTTCTAGATGTTTGTCGAAGACCAAGTCTGTGCACCATAGGTTAAGACGCTCTCAAAAACGGTGAATGAAAACATCGTGAGGAAACCGGCATGTCCTAGAACCAAAAATTCGAAGACATGTGACATCTACCAACCCGCACTGGGCCCGCGTGGTGGATTACGGCCCCTCTCATAAAGAGGAGGCGTGGGTCCCAGCTGTAAGAAAATCATAGGCTGATTATACTATGCCATGGTAGGGACCTGATGACCCAGTGGTTAAGGCTTCACCTGAAACCTGGTCTTAAAATTAATATAACAGATCTTTGGTAGCCAATCCGGCTTGAGCAATCGTGGTGATCAATATTCAGGGTTTCTTCCTAGGCCAGCAATTGTAGTGCAGTTCATTCACTCACTACAATGAGTCATAAGACTCATAAGTCATTTATTCATTTGTTTAACTTAAGTACAATAATAATGGTATCAAGGCATTAAAGAGTGCGCTAAGTTATGCCACAGAGCGTACAAATGTAAAAAGCAAAAACAATTTAATTCAATTGGGAAATCAAGGCAGCCAAGTCTAAATAATAAAATAAAATAAACCTGGCCAATAAAAAAAAAAAAAAAACAATTATAAAGAACCGAGAGCTAACTATAAAGAACCAATTATAAAGAAATGAGATAATAGTAAGCTGGTAATTTATTAAAAATCAAATGGCTACAAAACTTCTTTGTTCTATAAAATTGCTTTTAGTTATCATGCAAACGAAAAAAATATGTATTGAACATGTTTTGATAAAAGCTTAAATCCAGTTCTTAATCAAATAAAAACAACATGGCAACAATAGAAAAAACAAATTACTTTTTTATTATGTCTACCTCTTAATATAAGCAAATATTTATATTATTTTTTCCAATTATCCAAACTATTAACATTTTTATTGGAAGAATGAAGAAGCTCAATCGGAGCCAAGCTATGCATACAGTTGTTTTTTTCACGTTATCTCAAGAATATGTTATAGGATATTTATTTATGTTTATGACCTGATATAAAGGAACATTAGCACAAACATCGATTGACTGGAAAATAACGTTGGCGTCAGTTCAGTGTGCTTGCAACACTGACGCTGAGAAGCGCGCGTTAAAAAATTACCCGCTAATAATATTGGCAAAAATTAACTTCGCGAAAAAAAATAACCGCCTAATATTTTGTGCTCTAAAAATTGGTTGTGATTAAAAGTGCAGTTTTTAACAATTAAAAATGAAGTGCATTGTTCCTTTAATATTCAAAAATCTAAATAAAATTCTAATATCTAACCATTCTCACATGCAAGAAATCTTTAATAGAAGAAGCAATCTTTAACAAAACATAATCTACCCTCAATCTCCTGTAAAAAAATCAGATAAAACCTCTTTAAATATGGGCAAGTCCCACAGCACGTTAAAACTCTGCAAAGAATGTTACCTCAACATAATTGAACGATTAAAAAAGTTTTTCGAATTCAAAAAGGGAATGTTCGACCTTCGTGTCTGGCCGGGCGTGGAAGGCAGCGAGAAGACTCCTGGCAAAGCTCCTGATCGGGGCAAGGAACAGATGCAGAGGCTGGCTAAACTGGCGAAGAAACATCGGAATGGACATATACCGAAGGTACTGTTTTATCATTTTTATTTCATGTTTGTAGGTATCTGTTTAAAAACAACATGCTTGTTGGTGATAAATCGGTTTACAAACAATAAAACATATTGTAAAAACTTAATGAGGTCATCGAGACTGCCGGGCCCACATAAAATCAAGTACCTGCTTAGAACCCGCTAGGGGGCTATCCAAAAATAGACAATATTAATCATGGCTTGTTACTGTGTGTGGGTAGTGAAAAATAACAAGCTGTAGGTGTACCACCGGTTCTTTATACGCTTCTATAAGAGAATTACAATATTTCTGAAAAGCACTTAAATCAGCGATGTGCAAATTAATATGCTGCCACTAACGAGTTGTTTTTATCTTATCCGAAGATCTTTAAGATGGGGCACGATATTCAATATCTTAGGTCGTCAAAATTATCTTAATATCAAATCTAAACGAGGTCTTGAATATGAAATAGTTTCCTTCACTCGTAATATAATCCGTTCCTCCTGCCATGCTAAAAATATCCAACGAATAAAGTATTTTGAACATGAGAAATAGTTTGAACGTTAGCAACACGTAATTATTTAATGACAGAACAACAACAACAACAACAACAACGACAGCCCATAACGTCCACTGCTGGACATAAGCCTCTCCCATGATGGGAGGGATTTGCCGTAATCTCCACGCTTGGCAGGCGGATTGGAGATCGCAGTGATGAAAGACTAACAGAAAACGCTGCTGCCCATTCTCTGGTCTACGGAGGCGCAAGGTGTTCTGCCTCAGACATTAGTCGCCTTATACGACACCCGTCAGTGTAATGGGTTGGTTCTATTCTACTCTGCCGGATACCACACGGCTAACACAATAAACAATGACACACTAATGACAGAACATGACACCCAAATTCCCCGAATGGTTAGAGATAAACTTATTACACTCATATTATTTAAACTGACGTCACTAACATTACCCTTAACACTA
The DNA here is from genome assembly GCA_905147715.2 of Xestia xanthographa. Lineage (NCBI taxonomy): Eukaryota > Metazoa > Arthropoda > Insecta > Lepidoptera > Noctuidae > Xestia > Xestia xanthographa. The sequence goes on along the minus strand of LR990661.1, from coordinate 2,364,951 downwards.
AAAACGAGAAATTTGTCACATTTACTGTTTGTTACAACAAACAAAAAAATTAAACATACATGGTATCCCGTTTTTAGGAAGTGATTTTGATTCGTAGTCGAACGAACCTAGTCCTAATGAAACTTCCCAATAACACTCTTTCCGACATGGGAATCGAACCCAGGACCCCATGATCAGCAAAATCGTTTACGACCACTATACCTATAGAATAAATAAACGGTGAAGGAAAATATCGTGAGGAAACCGGCATGTCCTAGAACCAAAAAATTTAAGACATGTGACATCTACCAATCCGCACTGGGCCCGCGTGGTGGATTATAGCCCATTCCCTCTCATTGAGAGGAGGCCTGTGTCCCAGCAGTGGGAACAGATGGTGATACTTATAGACCAACGACGTTATTTAATTACCTACGTTGCTCCATTTTGCGAGAAAGTTCAAAGTATATCATTGAGGAAGTGAGGCAAACGACGTCACAGAGAGCAAAACATAATATTATCTCTTACTTGTGACCCCCTGCGACTTGGTTGGTATGCCAGATGCATTCATATAATATGCATTATAGTATACTACACTAATATTATAAAGAGGAAATATTTGTATTTTTGTGTGTATGTTTGTAATAAATAAACTCAAAAACTACTGGGCTGATTAAAAAAAATATTTCACTATTAGAAAGCTACATTCACCCTGAGTAACATAGGCTATATTTTATCCCCGTACTCCCACGGGAACGGGAACTACGCGGGTAAAACCGCGTGATGTCCGCTAGTGTGTCTATAAGAATATAATACACTAGCTGACGTCCCGGTTTCACCCGCGTAGTTCCCGTTCCTGTGGGAGTACGGGAATAAAATATAGCCTATAGCACTCGCGAATAATGTAGCTTTCTACCAGTGAAACTAATTTTAAAATTGGTTCATTACTTCCGGAGATTACCCCCTACATATAAACTTACAAACATACAAACTTACAAACAAATGTTACCTCTTTATAATATTAGTATACACTAGCTGACGTCCCGCGGTTTCACCCGCGTAGTTCCCGTTCCTGTGGGAGTACGGGAATAAAATATAGCCTATAGCACTCGCGAATAATGTAGCTTTCTACCAGTGAAACTAATTTTAAAATTGGTTCATTACTTCCGGAGATTACCCCCTACATATAAACTTACAAACATACAAACTTACAAACAAATGTTACCTCTATAAAATATTAGTATAGACTAGCGGACGTCACGCGGTTTCACCTGCACAGTTCCCGTTCTCGTGGGATTACGGGGATGAAAAAATATAGCCTATGTTCCTCGCTGATAATGTAGCTGTCCATTGCTGAAAGAATTTTTAAAATCGGTTGAGTAGTTTTAGAGTTAAATCGTAACAAACACACAAACTAACAAACAACAAATCAAATCTTCCCTCTTTATAATATTAGTATAGATATTAACGTGTGTATCTCACGACGATTGCATGTAACGGAGATGAGAATGTTGAGTGACAAGAATGGATGGAGGAATGTCTTCTTCTTCGGTTTTGAGTCCCAACACCGACTACTGAACTGATCAGCATGAAATCCTGGGTTTGGTTTCCGTGTCGGAAAAAGTGTTATTGGAGTTTTTCAGTAGCAGCCATGGAGTCCGGATTTGTGCCTGATTGATGGCAATAGGCTCGCACCTTATTCCATTGGATGTAATTGTAACTAGCAAAATGAGGATGTAGTATAGGTGTACCTCCGCTTAAACGTTCCACAGCCGTGATGTTATATGTGTACAGTCACGAGCACCTATATGTAAACACTTAACAACTTATAAAAGTGTTTCTGTACTACTGTTCTGATTAAAATTTCATGTTGTTACGAATATAATATCTTAGAACTCATATTTTTATTAAAAAAATATCCTGACTCCGAGTTACAATTGTTATTTCTCGCGAAAATTGCTTTTATTCTTAGAAAGATGTTTACATATTGATGTTCGTGACTGTACGTAAGGTGACTCATCATAAAAAAAATGTTTCAAACTAATTAATTGTTTTCTCTGTAACAACAACTCAAAGTTTGTATAAAAAACTTTATCGATTCGCTCGAGTAATGTTCAACTGTGGGGCACGGCATAATTATTGGGTATTTTCAAGTAAATAAGTTAGTTATCACTTAATTATTTAGTACTTTATACCCGGTTATAGGTAGGCATATTTTTTAGCTCGTAGATAATTATAATGTGTTTTCTATCAAAACTGAACTATTTGACTATTCAAAGTAAACTTTATGCTGTGACAATAAAATTTAATTTTCCTTATCAGGTAGACTGGCTAGACAGGCTGACATTCAGAGAGATAGAAATGATCAACGAGAAAGAGAAGCGCAGTTCAGACTACATGTACCTGATGGTGGAGTTTCCTACAGTGCAGATTGACGGGATCATTGTAAGTATTCACTTGTCTCTTGTCATTAAAGAGAAGCGCAGTTCAGACTACATGTACCTGCTGGTGGAGTTTCCTACAATGCAGATTGACGGGATCATTGTAAGTATTCACTTGTCTCTTGTCATTAAAGAGAAGCGCAGTTCAGACTACATGTACCTGATGGTGGAGTTTCCTACAGTGCAGATTGACGGGATCATTGTAAGTATTCACTTGTCTCTTGTCATTAAAGAGAAGCGCAGTTCAGACTACATGTACCTGATGGTGGAGTTTCCTACAGTGCAGATTGACGGGATCATTGTAAGTATTCACTTGTCTCTTGTCATTAAAGAGAAGCGCAGTTCAGACTACATGTACCTGATGGTGGAGTTTCCTACAGTGCAGATTGACGGGATCATTGTAAGTATTCACTTGTCTCTTGTCATTAAAGAGAAGCGCAGTTCAGACTACATGTACCTGATGGTGGAGTTTCCTACAATGCAGATTGACGGGATCATTGTAAGTATTCACTTGTCTCTTGTCATTAAAGAGAAGCGCAGTTCAGACTACATGTACCTGATGGTGGAGTTTCCTACAGTGCAGATTGACGGGATCATTGTAAGTATTCACTTGTCTCTTGTCATTAAAGAGAAGCGCAGTTCAGACTACATGTACCTGATGGTGGAGTTTCCTACAATGCAGATTGACGGGATCATTGTAAGTATTCACTTGTCTCTTGTCATTAAAGAGAAGCGCAGTTCAGACTACATGTACCTGATGGTGGAGTTTCCTACAGTGCAGATTGACGGGATCATTGTAAGTATTCACTTGTCTCTTGTCATTAAAGAGAAGCGCAGTTCAGACTACATGTACCTGATGGTGGAGTTTCCTACAATGCAGATTGACGGGATCATTGTAAGTATTCACTTGTCTCTTGTCATTAAAGAGAAGCGCAGTTCAGACTACATGTACCTGATGGTGGAGTTTCCTACAATGCAGATTGACGGGATCATTGTAAGTATTCACTTGTCTCTTGTCATTAAAGAGAAGCGCAGTTCAGACTACATGTACCTGATGGTGGAGTTTCCTACAGTGCAGATTGACGGGATCATTGTAAGTATTCACTTGTCACTTGTCATTAAAGAGAAGCGCAGTTCAGACTACATGTACCTGATGGTGGAGTTTCCTACAGTGCAGATTGACGGGATCATTGTAAGTATTCACTTGTCTCTTGTCATTAAAGAGAAGCGCAGTTCAGACTACATGTACCTGATGGTGGAGTTTCCTACAATGCAGATTGACGGGATCATTGTAAGTATTCACTTGTCATTAAAGCGATAAGCAGACGTAAGATGGACAATTTCTCCGATAATATTGGGGTAGATGACACACCAATCAATTGAGATACTTTTTAAGAGCTGTCAAAACGCGGTTTTCTCATAGATTTTGTATGGCAATAGCAAACTGTGACGTCACTGTTTAGTCAACTCAATGAATCAACTATTAATTGGTTTCAAAGCAACTAAAAATCGAATTTGGCAATTAATTGAAAATGAATCGGGTTTTCAGGCCCAAAATAAAGTGTTTTTTTAGAGATTGGTGTCTTGGATTTTTTTTTATGGTGTCATCTAGGTACCCTATTAGCTAGAGGAGGCCCGTGACTAAATAACAACAGCCGCTCGGGTCGATCTTCAGGTTAAGCCGCGCTTGCCTAGTTTGGTGCGTGGATGGGTGACCACCCATTACATACCGTGTTTCGAACAGGCTTCGGAAAGCACGTTAAGCCGCTGGTCCTGTTTGTAAATTGTAGATCTTTGACAGTCGTTAAGTAGTCGGTGGCCCGAAAGTCGTCAACCAGTCTTACCAAGGACGAACTGGATTGTGGAGGTCAGATAGGCAGTCGCTCCATATAAAATACTGGTATTCAGCTGCATCCGGTTAGACTGGAAGCCGAACCCAGCATAGTTGGGAAAAGGCTAGGCAGATGATGAATTAGCAACAACCAATCAATGGATGAAAAGACGTCACGGCATCCAATGGACAGGATCGCTCAGCGGACAAATAGTCCATTGTCTGCTCTGTCCATTGTTTGTTTGCTTGTTCTTTTATATCGCCCCGAAGTACACGAGAATCATCATTATTCTCTTGCTCTAATCCCAATTCTTTCGGGGTCGGCGCAACTTGTCTTCTTCTTCCATACTTCTCTCTTTCTCGTCATCTCATCAGACACCTCCTTTCTTGCCATATCATCCTTCACATAGGCCATCCACTTTCAATTCAAATTCAAATTAATTTATTTCGTGAACACAGGGTACATACATACCTACAGAAGATGTTATAATAATAAAATAGATTAGATCCGAGCTGTGTCCCGCCAAAAGGCATACAAAATATCAAAGGTCATTTTTTAAACAGATACATTTCAGCCATTAAAAGTAGAATCACAATAATTATAAATCATGTAAAAATTAGGTAAAATGTCAAATTAAATAAAGTAAAAAAACTAAAAAATACAAAATAAAAATAACAATGTCACTAATTCAATAATACAACAAGACAAGACAATACAACAATTCAAGATTAACAAAATCATTTCGTATGTCACATAACATTCTATCAGCTTAGATTTGGCAAGGAATTAAAATTAAAATTTGTCATTTGAATATTCGTCAACAGAATAATACACCTTGTTATTTAACCATTTGAATAGATTTCTTTTTAACTCAGAACTTTCCTCACGACATTTTCCTCATCCCTCCGCATCACATGCCCATACCACGACAACCGATTACCATACGCCTTTTCAGTCACCGGCGCTACTTTCAAAATAATCATGATATATGGAAAAATGTTACCGCAGTCTATTAACTATACTATTGAATAACGAAGCCGACTCGAAGCAATGGGGATGGTAACTGTGGAACTAATGGCGCTAGCATCGCTTGTACTAAACATCCGTCATTGCTTGTAAATCTGTCAATGTCATTTTATATTTCAAAATAGTTTTACCTCATTGGACAGATTGGGACTAAGCTATGGACGCGCCATCTACAATCAGCTTTGACCAGCCTTCCCCATTACTACGCATATTCGGCACCATTCTTAGAGCTAGTGCCGATTGTAAGAAAGAAAAAGCATTTATTAGCCCGCACAGGACAAAACACACAAATTAAAATGGTAAAAATAACAGCTGGTACAACTAATAAAAATTAAACAAAAAGTAATAAAATAAAAATAAACGAAATTGGTCCTGTACGAGGCCAAAAGGCCCCTATCTCAGCATGGTGCTGTAACACTAAAAAACGTTACAGCGCTGGTATTCTGATAGGGCCCAGAGCAGAGTGATGCCACGGTCAGTTACGGATATATATTTTTTTAAATTTCGATTAACATCATCATCATCTGCCTAGCCTTTTCTGAACTATGTTGTGGTCGGTTTCCAGTCTAATCGGATGCAGCTGAATATGTACCAGTATTTTACATGGAGCGACTGCCTATCTGACCTCCACAACCCAGTTAGTATTAAGTCTATATTAAAATTGCTAATGGAAGCAATTTTAATGGACTTTGAATTAAAAGCGCATAATCTTTGTGTTCAACGTGAGTGCTTTGTATTGTTAAAAACCGAAAAAAAAAATTGATCAAGTTCACATAAAATATCCTTGTCTGAGTTGCTAAACAAAGACTGGTTGCTATTTGCTGACACGTTTTTAGCGACATTAAAAAAATAACTTGTCGCCCCTATGACGTAGTCTATCTATGTGCATTGACCTTTTACTTATTTTTTAATAAGAATATAATATGGCACCTGCCAATGATCTCTACACGAGTATCTCTTTGTCAAAGGTTAGTAGACGTAATAATAAATAATAAAATAAAAATAAAAATGTTTATTTCAGACTTGGTAATGTCCATAGTTTGTTAGTAATAACTGAGCACGTATCATAAAAACAAGGTTTTAAGAAATAACATTTTTGATGAACTTATGTGAAAATTAATGTTTTTTTTTTCCTTTTTAAAAAAAGTACTGTTCTTTAGCAGCAGTTTTTTCTAATTACCGATAAAAAAATTCTATGTGGTATAGAATGATTTACTCAATGTACTGAATTTGTGATACTTAAGGGGACTACAGGGGTTAAACGCTAGTTTTATAATGCAAAAAAGCATATATGATTCACTGCAATAAACAAAACCAGAAAAATATATGATATTCCTCAGGATATATACGTATGCTAGTATGACAGTGTTTTGAAAACATAATACAACTACTTTAGGTATAATACAACTAATTTTACACGATAAAAAATGAACTTATATCTAAAAATTTCTTTTAACGCTTAAAAACCATACTGAAATACATGCGATCATTCTGATTTTTTGGCAAATAATTCTACAAGCAACATATTAGCATCATAGTGTTTTATTTTTTTAGTCCAATCAATAGATTTTTTTTAAATCGCAAAAAAACACTCATTTCGCACTATTCGGCCCGCAGTGACTGACGTAACAACCACTTTGTCGTGCAAGCTGATTAGAACTTTATTCTAACAGTATTTCAAACGAAGTTTGAACCACCACAAATAGAGTTGCTAATTTAGGTCCTGTAGTCGCCTTAACCGTTTGTGCGTCGGATGTCCATTCCAAAAAAATACAGTTGACTTCTCATTGGTTGTCTAATTTTGTCATTAATTCTATGATAAAGTGCTAACACGATTTTAAGTCGTCAGAAAATCAGTATCACTTATCTATAGTCTAAGCTTCTTATGTACACATGAGTGCACTCTACAAAATAATTTTATTTGCTGGGCTGAACCCTGTAGCTTAACTAAAAAGGTATCTTTCCAATGCAGTGGGACTCTCCGAAAGACATACCGCGGCCCTGAAACACAAAGGACTAAGAAGTTACGATCGAACAAGCTATTTGGTTTACAGTTTAACCAACAAATTACAATTTAAAATGATAATGACACTCCCTTCTCCCACTCTGCATGGGCCTCCGCCCATGCAGAGTGGGAGAAGTCATTTAATGACTTTTCACCCAACAAAAAAGGTATCTTTTCAAGATGTATGAATAGATTTTTCAGGCTCTGTCTTGTTGTAGCATGCAGTAGTGTACTACGAACAAGACGGCGATGAGATGTACCAGTTCAGAGCCCAGGCTGAGATTGTCACCGTGCCCGACTATGAGATCTTACAGGTATGTCAATCAACGCAAACTCAACTTTATTTACACTACTAGCACTTCGCTCGCGGCTTCGTCCGCAAAAAATGTGATAGCTCGCCTAATTTGCATGATATAAATATAATTTACAGCCTATTTTACTTCCTGATAATTAAGCTTTCTATTGGTGGAGAAAATGGTTTAAATCGGTCCAGTAGTTTCGGAGCTTGTTCGGTACAAACAAAAGACAAAATCTTTCCTCTTTATAATATTAGTATAGATGAATGGTGCCTTCAAGGTACAAGCTCGTACTTAACTCTGATCTGGTTTAACTAAGAGCTGGCTACGTATGAGAACGTAGGTACTGCCGATACACTAAATATAGTGTATCGTGTGTGCAACCAAGCATTTTATACATCAAACTTAGTAACTCTACGCAAAAAGGACTGCTGGGAAATTACTTTTAGGGTGAAAATTCACGTTTTACGGTAGGACCCAATATAACGCACTCAAAACATTGTCTTAATAGATTGAATAGTACGGGGGTAGTGGAGGTATTTGAAGTCAAGTTCTAACACTAAAAACTTGTTACTAAAAAAACCTTTGATCCTCAATATCTCCGTAACTAGAATGTTCCCAGAACAAAAAAAAAATAGCAATGTGTGGTGTAGTTAGTAACAGATGACGACGTACTTTGTGTAATAGGCTTCTTTCCGCCATCAATAAATTTCAAACCTATTTAGTCCGTCAGTTAGAGTATTGGAAAATAATGGACACGTATTTTTGACAAAGATAAAACGCATCAAAACTCGGGAGTGGGGGCTCGTGACGTCAGAACGCACTAAGAATTATACCACGGCGTGATTTATTGAGAATTTTAAAAGCGTCGTATCTTCGTCAATTTTGGTTTACGTGACAAAAGAAAATATACGGGTCAAATATTTTTTGATAATCTAACTGACGGACTAATTCTAATTTTTCAGTTGACAAGCCTATTTATATGTATGTTTTTAAGTTTTGTTCTCAAGTGAGTGACATTTGTCTTTAATGAGAATAGTTTCTTTAAACCTAATTAGTCAGTTACCCTTATGCTTTAAGAGAAAATGCGGGTGGTATTTTCTCTATTCAAACGCTCTCGCCTTTTTTCTTTCTGGTTTATAACTTTAAAGCAATGATCACGCGGGCAAAACCGCAGGCATAAGCTAGTATATTCTAATAATATAAGGTTTATTTTTCCGGTATAGCTACAATTTCATGCTCATGTTAATTGAACACGTTTTCCTATTTACGTCAGTTCCCGTCTGCTTCAATTCAAAGGTTGTAATCAATCATTTTTTCAAATACTTCAATAAAAATGTATTGCACTATTTCGGGTATCCATGTAGGTATGCCCCAACTAGTTTGGCTCGAGATATCACAGTGTGAGGAGCTCTTGATATCGAATATAGTTGGAGATATCCAAAAATGCAAGTGAGTAAAGTTCCACCGCCGATCTGACCTCCACAAACCAGTTTCTGGGGAACATGATTGACTGATTAATTTTTCTCCGGGGTACTTGGCTCTTCCAAGTGATAGATCTTTTGTAAATTTCAGCTCACAAGAGTTGTAGTGGTTGAGAATAAAACAAATATAAGGCAAAAATCCATACCACAACCCGTCAAAACCGAAAAAGCTCGACAGCACATGGATCTATTCACTTTTATTGAAGGACGTAATGGTCTTTCTGACCTGCTCAAGCCGATCCCACATCAATGAGTGTGGTCGTTCCTAATCGGAGGTGTCCTTTATCCAGAGCAAAAGGTAGCTCTGGACACACTCCCCGACCTTCACACAAACCTTTTACCTCTTCGACCTTCAATAATAAAAAACCTAACCATTAGTATTCTTTGACCAGGAAAACCTAGTAGAAAGCAAACAGCACCGCCTCGCGCGCTCGCTCCGCTCGGGAGTGTCGGGACGCGACGCGAAGCCGACCGCGGCCGAACGTGATCAGCTGTCGGCGCTAGTCGCCGCGCCGCCTGCGCGACCACTCACTGCCACCGACCAAGACTTACTGTGGAAGTTCAGGTAAACACGTACGAACAGAATAGGCGTCCTTAATATACATACCTATATATACTTATCAAAAGGAGCCCGTGGCTATATAATAACAGCCGCTCGGGTCGATCTTTAGGTTAAGCCGTGCGTACCTAGGTTGATCTGTGGATGGGTGACCACACATTATACAACCTGTTTTTTTTATATCCCATAACTCTAGGGTATGATTGAGACAATATCAAAGAATCAACTGGCATATGAATAATGTTTCAATCATCCTTTTTTTAAAAAAAATTTCATACAAAATAATTCGGCAAAGTCACGATTATTAACGTAAAATACCCTTACGTGAAATATGACAACGTCGCATTTTCTTAGCTTTAAATATGCATGCTTGGTTTGAATTAAAATGAATTACTCGTATTTATCAATGAAACTTAGATACATATTTTATAATTATGATTGATGATATCTCCGAAACTATGCATTTTTGGACCACCTATTCTAAGAGTTTTAGTATTATTTTTACCTACAGAATATAACCCTAGAGTTATGGGATATAAAAAAAACAGGCTATATACCAGGTTTCCTCCGTGCCTCGGAAAACACGTTAAGCCGTTGGTCCCGGCTGTCATTTGCAGTTCTTTGACAGTCGTTACAGGTAGTCATTGGCCCAAAAAGTCTGACAACCAGTCGTACCAAGGAGTATCGTATTACCCCAGTATTAATTGGGTTGTGGAGTCCAGATAGGCAGTCGCTCCATGTAAAATACAGGTATTCAGCTGCATCCGGTTAGACTGGATGCCGACCCCAATATAGATGGGAAAAGGCTAGGCAAATGATGATGAGTTATCAAAATCAGACGCAATTCACATTGTAATCTTATTGATATAATGTTGTATGTTTTTTTTTTTATTGGGAATGCCTTTGCCCAGCAATGGGATAGTACAGGCTAACAAAAAAATAAAGAAATAATGTAGCTTGATAGTACCTCATAAGTCGTTTCAAAAATCTTTGAAGGTAGAAAAACAAATCACATTCATCTTTCAGATTCTATTTGTCATCGCACCGCAGAGCGCTCACGAAGTTTTTGGAATGCGTCAACTGGAACAGGCCAGGTATGTCCAATTGTTTAATACAAAAAGACTTTCAGGTTCTGTGACTTATCCGAAACGACTTCTGAAATCCTAACTCATAATCCGCCTATAATGTTCCCACTGCTGGGACACAGGCCTCCTCTCTATAAGCCACCACGCGTGCCCAGTGCTGATTGGTAGATGTCACATGTCTTCGATATTTTTGGTTCTAAGACATGTCGGTTTCTTCGCGATGTTTTCCTTCACCGTTACGTGATGAAATAAATTACAAGGTTATGCGCCTGCCGGGGTTCGAAGCCACGACTTACTGCTCGTAAGGCCGCGTTCCCACTTTGTAGTCACGACAGACAATCGTGTAGTTATAAGTGTCGTGGCTTGTGTATGTGTAAAAGTGTGTGTGTGTAAAAGACCTCATCACGAAGCCATCCAGGCAACCAAGCATTCTGTACATCAAACTAAGTAACTTTACGCAAAAATTATTGCTGGAAAAATTAATTTATTTTTGGGGTGAAAAATCATGTTTTGTGGTAGAACTCAATGTAACGCACTCGAAACATTGTGCTGATGGGTGGATTGAATAGTACGGGGGTCGTGGAGGTGTTTAAAGTAAAAATCTTACATTAAAAACAAAAAGTTGGAACTTTCATCGCCAATATCTCCGTAACTAGAAGGTTCCCAGGTATGGTGTAGAACAAAAAATGATCGCAATGACGAGGAGAACAAGTACCTTTCGGCTTCGTTAAGAGGTGTTTTTTGTTTTTCGTCCACGACTTTTGCCAACTAAAAACTAACGATAAATTAATTGTCACGACAAAGTGGGAACGTGGTCTGAGTCGGGGGCGCCACCGCTGCTCTAATGAAAAATTTAAGTAAATACAACCCACCTAAGAACATCACGCTTTTAAAAATATTAAAAAAATATATAAAAACTATTGATACAAAACAAGAATATAAATGGATCTGGGTATGTCAGGTACCTGCATATTCATGCTATTCATTACTATGCAGTCCACTATTATTATTGAACAGTTTTTCCTTATCGAAGGATTTCACCTTATCGAATGAATCTTCCTCGACTTAATATTTGTCTATAGTAGCGTAACTTATATTAGTGTAGTGCTTCTCTTTGCAGGTACGTATTTTTCTATATTTATAATATTACGTCCCGCGGTTTCACCCGCGTAGTTCCCGTTCCCGTGGGAGTACGGGAATAAAATATAGCCTATAGCACTCACGAATAATGTAGCTTTCTACCATTGAAATAATTTTTAAAATTGGTTCATTACTTCCGGAGATTACCCCCTACATACAAACTTACAAACAAATGTTACCTCTTTATAATATTAGTATAGATAAAGAGGAAATATTTTTTTGTTTGTTTGTACCGAATAAGCTCCGAAACTACTGGACCGATTTTAATCATTTTTTCACCAATAGAAAGCTTAATTACCAGGAATTATTAATAATTAATTAATGATATAATTTATTTAAAAAAAATAGAGATCCTTATGAAAATTGCAATAATGTAACCCAGAGTAGCAATTTTTTTTTTTGCTTATAAAATTTATTTGGCGTGCGCTGAGAAAACAATTCAATACCCTTCTCAACCACGCTGGTAAACCCGCGGGACGCAACTAGTATAAAATAAACGAGATAGGCTATCTACAAACAAGCAACCTCATTTCAAATCTCATTTCATTCATACACCTTTTCTACTTGCATCAATTTGAAAATCTTTAGTCTTAAAAGAACTTAATCAAAATCGGTTCATCGTCGTTCAGGAATTATGGCACTACAGACAGACACACAGATACACACTACAAACGTGTAACACTTCTCTTTTTAGTCGGGGATTAAAAATAGTAAACTCTGCTCATGTTATGTGGAGGTCAGATTTAATTGCTTATTTGAATACTATACTAAATAATTATTAGCCATAATATACCAAGTTCTATCATACGTTTACCTTATCTATTCGTGCGATTCGGCGCGGATAAGTGTGCGCGAGGTTTCATAGGGATTTTTTTAAACTTTCTTCTCTACACTTCTAGGAACTCAATAAAAAAGTACCATAAAAATCTGACCACTACAAACTTCGTTCCACCTTTTGAGTATGTTTTGGCTAATTGCACTCGGGGTTTATCAGTTTGTATAATTACAGGCTTTTTTTTATATCATCCCAAATGAACTTCCTCTGTGATGTAACGTTTTTAAGACAAAATATTCTTGTTATTCAACATCCGCTGCTCTTTAGATGTCAACATTTTTCTTATCTACGTTTTTTACAACATAAGAAACCGACTACTAAAGTCATATAAAGTTAGAACAAGGACCCTTTTCTTTTGCAATTTAGTTAAATGATGTCAAATGTTGACCCCAAATATACTTGAAAGAAATCCCCTTTATGAATACCGATAAGTTTTTTGTTGCTTTGTAAAGTTTTTTAAAGGTATTTAAAAATGTACCTAAAACTATTAGAAATAGAAATACGTTAAAGAAAATTGAGTCGCATAATGTATCGCTAGGGTTGCCAGATGTTCGGGATTCGTCTGGATTATCCCGACATTTCATGTGTGATGTGAGTTCCGACAAAATACAAAATGTCCCGACTGACAACTTCTTAATTTATTTTACTAATAAAAAAAATACATTTTAATTTATAATATTACTATAAATTAAAATGTAATTTATGTATTTGTCCCGACAATAATCCCAAAACCCCAACTTTTTGAAATTTCATGATATATTTTATTCTTCCCATCTATCAACCCTATGTATAGCTATAGCGCATTGGTTGAGTGTTAATCTTTCTACAACAACCTTCGATCAATAATAGAACTAGATTAAGGATCAGGAAGAAAAATAAGTCGCTCAAGTGGCCACGTTTGCACACACGTAAACAACTACATTTCTTAGAAAAAAGTTTAATAATATTAACAACTTCAGTTTATTATAAACCTTATTACTTAAATATAAAGTTTAATTACCATTGCAAAATATATTTATTGAAGTCCTTTCATCAACGAAAGGTTTAGAAGCAATAAATTTAAAATGTCGCTTGAAAACAAAAAGTCATCTGTACAAAAACATTTATTCTAAAATGAAACTTAATGGCTAAATAGTAAGGTTAAAAATCTTTTGTTTACAATTTCGTGCCTATTCTATTGTGGAACTAGACGTAGTTCTTGGTATTATATTTCAATGCTCAGAACACAGTAAGTATTGAAAGACGTAGAGTTGCAGAATATTTTTTAAAGTTCGTTTTGTATGGTGGCAAACTGGCAAATATTTTTGACCGATCCAAAAAAGTAGAAATACTATTTAATATTGCATCTATTCGGTACAACAAATAGGTAGTAAAAGATAAAATAAAAGTAAAAAAAAAAAAAAAAAATAAAAAAACAAAAAAAAAAAAAAAAAAAAAAAAAAAAAAAAAAAAAAAAAAAAAAAAAAAAAAAAAAAAAAAAAAAAAAAAAAAAAAAATATATATATAAAAAAAAAAAAAAAAAAAAAAAAAAAAAAAAAATAAATATATTATTATTATTATTATTATTAAAAAAAATAAAGGGTTGTATATTTCTTCTATTATTTATTTATTTTATTTTAGGAAAGCTTACAGAATAATAACATTATAGTAACAAAAATATATACCTAAATTGCTAATTACAAGCCTCCACAGATAGATAAAATAAAAAAAAAAAAAAAATAAATAAATAAATATAAAAAAAAAAAAAAAAAAAAAAAAAAAAAAAAAAAAAATATATTATTATTATTATTATTATTAAAAAAAATAAAGGGTTGTATATTTCTTCTATTATTTATTTATTTTATTTTAGGAAAGCTTACAGAATAATAACATTATAGTAACAAAAATATATACCTAAATTGCTAATTACAAGCCTCCACAGATAGATACAAAAAAATATATATATTAGTTCCCTGGTACAAAATAATCTAACAAATTAAACAAACAAACTACTGTCAAATGATTGAATATTAATTTCAAAAGTTGATTTTTTTTTTTTTTTTTTCTCTTTCTTTCGCGACAATAGATACCCATTCTGCATAGCGAAATGGGTCACTAGGAAATCTACAAACAAAATTAACATTGTATAAAAAAAAAAACAACACTACTCCATGCATTCCCTGTTCAAGAACAGTCGATGTTTGATACAATAGTTGGTGCATTGTGGCAAACATTGGCCAAACAATTATAATATTAGCTAATTGTCTATTTACTATTTAATTCTGTTTTTATTTTATGAAAAACACTTAATGATATAAACTTACCGTTAAAAAGATATTCCTTCCAAAACCTTGGTGTTACGGTGGTTATTTACACAGTTTTATGCCGCGCGCTGCGGCATTTTGACGTCTTAATGTTGGCTATGATTGGACCATACTAATTCGAAATAAGACCACAAAAGTATTTGTGGTCTTATTTTTCGGGCCGTTTTTGAAGCGCTCATCGGGAATCTAGTACTATTATTGATCGAAGACAACAACTCACCAGTTCGATCCCCGCTTTGACCAAATATGTGTGTGGCGCAAGCGATATAAAAAAACCGGTAAAACACAGCCAAGATAAGGAAAGTCAGTACTTAAAACCTTTTAAAAAGAAAATGAATACCTTTATTAATAAAATGCATTGGTATAAAAACTTTTTTCAAAATACTCTTTGTGTAGGCTATACTCCATTATTTTCTACCAAACGAAAGGGTTTTTAATCCCTACTTAAAAACAAAACACACCTTTACCCACAAACAATAAAGTCGAAATCACCTTGAACAGTCATCGAACTTTGGTAACTAAACCATTAACTGCAAGAATTAATTAACATATTTTGTCCGATATAACAACTTTAACTTGTTTACCTTCGAAATAACTTAACTACACGTGGTATTTACGCAACGAGTGAGGATAAACTCGTTAAGCACCTCAGTTAAGTTAGTTGTGATGAAATAGCATCGAGGAAACACGTACTTTGTAGTTTTAAAAGAACTTTTTAACCGACTTAAAAAAAAAGAAAGAGGTTCTCAATTCATCTGATATTTTGTGACATTGTGTGTGAATAAGTTTTGTGAATTATCGTTGTCCTGGCTATATGCGGCCTTATTGGTTCAAAATGAAGGAACAAATTGAGACTGAACTTAGGATATTACCGAAATATGTCTGTGAGTACCTCAGCCCACAAGATCTTGTTTTTACTTAACTTCGGGTTCTGGTTTTTTGACTTATTAGTCGTCGACTATGTCATAGTATGAAGATTACACGGTGACCATGTTTATTGTAACTTGCTAAAAAATTCTGTAATTTGAAATTCTATTGCAAAACATGGTTTTTAAGAGCAAACAATGGCTGTTTTCAGATTAGGCGATAACTACAACGACACGATATCGTGGGACTGGTGGTTTCATACAAATTGTCGATGTAAGTTGCTGGTGTAACGCGACTTGGTCTTCGAGACTGCTCGATAGCATAGTACAAGCTGTTGGTTAATGTCGTCTCGACATTGTCGGATAAATGAAACAAAACATAAAATAAAAACCCCCCGATATCGTGTCGTTATCACCTAATGTGAAAACGGGCAGTCTCAGAACTCCTCTTGCTTTCAATGCAAAAAGATCTATGGTTACGGGAACGTGAAAAACAGTTCCCGTATCATAAAAATATGCTTGGCCAATTGATATTTATCCCGGGTCACACTCTTTGTTTGTAGAAATACTATCTATATCTATACTAATATTATAAAGAGGTAACATTTGTTTGTAAGTTTGTTTGTAGGGGGTAATCTCCGGAAGTAATGAACCGATTTCAAAAATTATTTCACCATTAGAAAGCTACATTATTCGTGAGTGCTATAGGCTATATTTTATTCCCGTACTCCCACGAGAACGGGAACTACGGGGGTGAAACCGCGGGACGTCAGCTAGTCATTAATAAAATTAAAATTAAATTCATTTCATTCAGGTAAGACGAACCCCCCCCCCCCCCCCATACGGAAGATACAATTTTTACAAATATTCAAAAGTAAATAATTACAGAAAAACAAATGAAATGACTGTAACTTGTTAAATTACTTTTACTTAATTAATGTTTCGTTCTTATAATATGTATGTAAACTAAACTCTTATCAGTCTCGTATTCATACTATTGCTGCAATGCTGATACGAACAGGGATGATGACTGACTAAAAAAATATGATTCTGTTTAGTCCGTCAGTTAGATTATGGAAAAATATTGGACACGTGTTTTTTGTTTTATCAGATTAATAAAAAATGACGAAGATAAAACGCTTCAAAGATCATGAGTGGGGGCTTGTAACGTCACTTTCCGGGAAAAAATGTACTCAAAAGTGATATCACACGAGTTTTCGACGCACTGTATCGTCTTAATTAATATGTTTACGTGTTAAAAGAAAAAATATGTGTAATTAGTCAGTCAGATGGATTGGAAATCTATCTGACGGACTAATTAGATTTTTTTTGTCATCTACCCTATTAACGCCCGTTTTCTACAACAAAAATCAACATAGACATTAGCCAATAAATAACCAAGCGTGGATAACCACTGTCATTGGTTAAATGACTTTTATCAACAGCAAATTACATCACGAAACCTGCTATTAATTTTTACACGTCGATAACTTTGGTGTCATTGGCTGAAAATGTCAACAAAAATATTGTAGACTCATAACGAGGCAGGTAAATTGGTAAATAATTTTCAATAATGGATTTTCTTTTTAGCTCTTCCCTAGTCGCTGGATAGATGGCGCTGAAGTTAGTATGATAATGCAAGGAACGGAACCTAAAAAAACTGATTTTAACAAAGCGCGAGAAAACTAGGTAAATTCGGAAGGTTAAGCAAATGAAAGTGTCAGTCAACGAGAGTATGTGACGTGACACAATGTTTTTTTTTCCAAGTGTTTTGGCTTTGGCACCAACAGATCATAGTAAGTTCAACGCCATTTATAGAGTTCTTGGAAACTAAGTTTTTTTTTAATACCTCAAAAAGAAAACCTTTCATTCTGAAAACTGTTTACCAGTCCACCTGCCGCAAGTGCGGCTGCTAAGCATGAAGTCCTAGGTTTGTGCCCCGGGTCGGGCAAAACGTCAGGAATTTCTTAGTAGCAGCCACGGAGTCTGGATTTGTACCCGGTTGGCAATAGGCTCGCTCCTATTACATGGAATTTAAAACATAACCAAATGTGAGTGTACTATCACGTACAACTCTGCCTAATTCTTCGGGCATTACAGGCGTGATGTTATGTTATGTTTGTTTTTTTTTTTTGTTTCTGCTGAGCTTGGAAGTCCTGGGTTCGATTCCCAGGTCGGGCAAAGCTTTATTAGGTTTGGTTCATCAGGAATTTCTCAGTAGTAAGTAGCTCGAAGTCTGGATTGGGTCCGATTGTAGGCTATAGGCTCGCTCCTTATTACATGGGTACTATAATCGATACACCCTCTGCCTAACTCTTCCGGGAAAAGGCGAGAGTTTATGTATGTTTGTATATTATGTTATATTTGACCAATAGGCTGGTTTCCACCATCAATAAATTGCAAATCTATTAAGCCCGTCAGTTAGAGTATTGGAAAATAATGGACACGTATTTTTTTGTTTTTGTAAATCAATGAATATTGACAAAGATAAAACGCATCAAAACTCGGGAGTGGGGGCTCGTGACGTCACAACGCACTAAAAATTATACCACGGCGTGACGTATTGAGAATTTTAAAAGCGTTGTATCTTCGTCAATGTTGGTTTACGTAACAAAATAAAAAATACGTGTCAAATATTTTTTGATAATCTAACTGACGGACTAATTAGATTTTTTCAGGACAGAAGCTAATTACGCATAAAAAGTTACTTTACTTTCGTCATAGTAACGGTTAGTTTAGATACGACTCAACTCAAGGTTACATTGATATAAACATATTAGTATTAACTATATCAGTTGAGAGTTAAGACGGTTGACTATACAGTGGATGTTTATTAATAAATAGGTGATTAAGTGATATAAAAATGTGTACTATTGCTATCAGTAAACATACAAGAATGATGCGATTTAAAGAATGTAAAGGTAAGTCTCACAAGACAAATCTTGGAAATATTATAAAACGGGATAAAAATGTCGCTTATCTTCATGTAGGAATTAAAGAAAGAATGAAAAAGCATTTATTAGCCCGCACAGGACAAAACACACAAATTAAAATAGTTAAATTAACAGTACAACTAATAAAAATTAAACAAAGCGAAAAATAAAATGAAATGAAATTGGTCCTGTACTAGGCCAAAAGGCCCCTAAACTCAAAGTCAAAGTCATTTATTTCACAAAACAATATAGACATTGTATAGAAATGTTGTAAAATAAAACTACAAACTAACACAACAATCGCAGCCAAAAAGCCTATCTCAGCATAGTGCTGTAACATTAAAAAAAAGGTCACAGCGCTGGTATTCTGATAGGGCCCAGAGTGATGCCACGGTCAGATACGGATAAAGTAATAAATACATAAAGTGTAAACGAAAAAATAATACGAATATGTGAAGAATAAATACGAAGAAAATAATAATTACATCTACACCCCATGTAACCACCATGACTTTCACAGGCAACACTGACGAACAGAGACGCGGGCGCAGACATATTTATATGTAATCTGTGATTTTGAATTACTTATAAACACGTATGCAAGTAAAGGACAACATATTGCATGCGTGGCTAAAATTTAAGGATGATGTTACTAGCTTCTGCCAACGGCTTCGCCCGCGTGAGGTTTGATAATTGTCCCATGGGATCTTACTACCAGGATAAAAGTCCTATGTTTAATCCTATGTTTTAATACAGGTTTTAAACTATCTGTGTGCAAAATTTCATCTTAATCCGTCCAGTAGTTTTTGCGTGAAAGAGTTACAAATATCCATAGGTTTTGTGGGGCTTAGTTTAAAAGTCTACTTACCATCTTTGATTACTTATAATTTAATTAATCAAACATCGTGAGGAAACCTCACGATGTTTTCCTTCACCGTTTTGAGAGCAGCGGTGATGAAATAAATTACACAAAGTAATGCACTTACTGTTCGTAAGTCGGGGCCGCCACCACCGGGCCACCGCTGCTCTTTGATAAATAAATAAATAATAATAATACAACCAGCCAACATCCTCACAAATTTCGCATTTATAATATTAGTAGGATTAGCGTTTGGAGAAAACATTTTCTTGATAAAATCCTAACAAATCAGCCTAATGCTATCCGCAGAAGTCTTTCCGACCTGTACCACAACACACTGACATCGGTATCCAACCACCTTTTATAGAACCGCAGTCTATCAAGCGGTTCCTCCGTGACTCGGAAAGCACGTTAAGCCTTTGTTAAAACTTTGACAGGCGTTACATGTAGTCAGTGGCCCGAAAGTATGACAACCAGTCTTACCAAGGTGTATCGTATTACTCAGTACTAACTGGGTTGTGGAGGTCAGATAGGCAGTCACTCCATGTGAAATACTGGTATTCAGCTGCATCCGGTTAGACTGGAAGCCGACCACCACTTAGTTGGGAAAAGGCTAGGCAGATGATGAGTCCATTTAGCGCTTGCTGATACGCGGTTTCCACTCCAGGACTCATTTGCTCCATCAGCCATCGGTTCTTTGATATACATTGCCAGCCCAGCTTCAGCTTAAAATACCTTAGTGGTTTTTTCAACCGCAACGTATGAAGATGGTCTATTTGCAGGCAATCTTTCAATTCATTAGGACATTAGTTAAATTGAGCTTACATATCAAGAATACACTTGCCTATTAGTAGGTATACTAATAATAAATAATTTATTTACACAGGTGGCAACATTCATTACAAATTGAAACTATTCATACACCTGAAACAAACCAATGAACGCAAATAACTTAGCAGTTCTTTGTAAGCTATGTTTTCATTTATATTCATGCAGGTGTTAAATGCACCTAGAAAAGAAGGGATTGACTACAGCAGTATGACCAGACCTCAGTTGACTATGGTTCAAGATACAGAATTATCATTCGTTTATTATTATTTATCAGCGTATGTCACTCGTGGGCTGCAGCTGAAAATCACACATTCTGATTTAAAAGAGTGTCCATGGAGTTTCTTGCCCGTTCTTCTCCATAGAGATCTACGCTAGGGAATGGGCAATTACAGTACTTTCACAGTTTTTATGTCTTGTGACTGGGACTGTAGCTACATTTAATTTTCATCTTTGTTTCGACAATTCAAAAGTGCTTGTAACTGGCCTACTTGAAATAAATGCTTTGATTTTGATCAGTGTCAAGTCATACCTTGCATTTAGGGCTTGCAATCCGGATATCCGTATTATCCGGATATCCGCCGATTTTCAAATACGGATTTTACATGCATAATTATCCGGATTTTACGGATAATACGGATAGTTGTATTTCTATTTAAAAAAAAAAAATAGCTGTAATCTGCAAAGTACATAACTGTTATTATGTTATTTATTATTTTTCAACACACTTGCTCATAAAATGGCTCTAAATTCACTGCAATTAGGTACGTAATGACATCTATAACCAAACTATGACTTTTTCATTACTATTATTCACAAGTGAGTTATAGGGTTTTTTTTATAGGTTGAGTTGCTTGTTGCTTTGATCTTAAAAAAGTTTCGATACAAAAAATCATGTTCAATAAATAGTACAAATAAATTAATGTACGTGCTTGCTCATTTTATGCAACTTCGTATTTAAATAGATAATTTAAACTTGTACGTTTTTAATAAATAAAACTTTCACTCAAATATAACTTTTGTTTTCTAACTTTGATGAATTCCCCATTTTGTACGTGGCTGAAAAGCTAACCGCGAGAAGCAAAAAAAAAACCTCATTATTTTAGTCTATGGCCGATTAATCAGTTTTCCTATGCGCGCGCATGTAACAATAGCGATTGTTACATGCGCGCGCATAGGAAAACTGATTAATTTTTCCCGCCATTGCGAAACATTTTTCACAACTCGTTTTCACTGTTATAGTTATTTATTAATTAAAATGTCTACAAGTACTAGTTATGAAGAAAATGATTTATGTTGTACCCTGCCCGATATAAGATGTAACGAATGAATGATGTTCAATGATTGAGGTTGATTGTTCGATGTTCCCTTAACGTTATGGAAAGTTTACTACCGGAAAACTCCAAGGACAAATATCTATTATCTACTAAATAAAATTATTATTAGTATTATTTTCTTCACAACTGTGTTGAAAAACGTCGTATGATACACGTGTGTATTGATGATTACCGTCCTCGGCTCTCTTAAGACCTCTCAATAGCGCCTCAGCGGTAATCACCAACATTACACACTTGTACCATAATGTACTATTAATATAGAGCTAATCACTCTTGCAATTGTTTATTCACTTCACAAATCACAACACAATAATTCAATTTAGTGACAGAGATCATAACAACATTGACCACTTGTTAAAGTTAAACTTACATCCATACTGCACGTATTTTCAAGATTGTATTGTATTGTATCGCACACACGGTCGTTTTTCACTTATAACCAGTTCTTGTTCTAAAGTGAAATCGTTATTTAATTAATATGTTTTAAATAGGTTGATTTGATTAGGATTTTGTGATAAATGTAAGATCTCATTTTTAATTGGAATTGTTATAAGTATGAGAAGAATACATACTAATTATTTGTCGGGTTTTATCGGATTTTCTATTGTATAATTTTAGAGAGTGAACTAGTTTTCTTAGGTGATTGTTACTTGAAATATTGGTATAGTTTATTATTTCTTTTTCATTTTGCTTGAGAGACTGATTAAAACGTGTTACAAAAGTTTATTAGTTTTATTTAGAATAAAAACTAAAAAATATCCGTATTATCCGCATTATCCGGATAATCCGGATAGTAAAATATTGATATCCGTATTATCCGGATAGTAAAAATGAACGGATATTGCAAGCCCTACTTGCATTATGCTGAGCTGAAGCCCCTGTGGCACTATAGGGTAGATGACACTATAAAACAATAAATAAAAGACACCTATCTCTAAAAAAAAACACATTATTTTGGGCCTGAAAACCCGATTTATTTTGAATTTATTGCCAAATTCAATTTTTAGTTGCTTTGAAATCAATAAATAGTTGAGTCATTGAGTTGAGTAAATAGTGACGTCGCAGTTTGCTATTTCCATACAAAATCTATGAGAAAACCGCGTTTTGACAGCTCTTAAGAAGTATCTCAATTGATTGGTGTGTCATCTACCCTATTATTTTTAATTATTTTGTATATTTTTTAAGGTGTTTTAATGCCAGAAAGACACAATTTCTTTCTTGTTTCTTTCTTTCTAAAAGTCTCTGTTATTAGGGAGTTCCAACTAGAACCTCCAAATATATTGTCTTAATAATAAATCGAAGCATGTGGCGTAGTACATTTTCTGCCTACCCTCAAGGGAACAGTCATGAGTATTTAGTATGTAAATCATATTGTATTATTCACCCTTCCAGGCGAGGTGCGTCAAGCCTTGTCCATGATGAAGCAATGGGCGCCGATGGACGTAGAAGATGCGCTCGAGTTGTTGACGCCCAAATTCACACATCCCGCTGTCAGAAAGTACGTATGAGTTATTTAAGGTGACACTAGTCGACATTTTTTCCATAGAAATTTCGGGAGGGTATTACTCCACTGTTTGACGCTGTATATCCAAAGTTAAACATGTTAACGTTTTGTCTCATTATTAATTTTGTATGTGCGAAAACAGAATAGTAAAATAAAAACCGGCCAAGTGCGTGTCGGGCCTCTCCCGACTAGAACAAAAATTTGCAATCGAAAAAAAGTATTAGCAACCCCTAAGTAATTTTAAAAGGTTCTCTGTTAGGATTACGGAACCCTAAAAAGCCATTAAAAAGTTACGAGCTACCAAAGCTAGGAACCCTTATAGTTTCGCCATGTCTGTCCGTCCGTCCTCGCTTAATCTCTGTGACCGTTAGCACTAGAAAGCTGAAATTTTGTACCAATATGTATATAAATCACGCCGACAAAGTGGTAAAAAAAAAAATGTTTTATTAGGGTAGCCCCCCTATATGTAAAGTGGGAAGTGATTTTTTTTTTAATTTCAACCCTTACGTGTGATATATTGTTGGAAAGGTATTTAAAAATGAATAAGGGTTTCCTAAAATCATTTTTTGATAATGTCAATAATTTCGGAAATAATTGCTCCAAAAGTAAAAAACAATGTGTCCCCCTCCTCTAACTTTTGAACCATAAGTTTAGAAAATATGAAAAAAATCTGAAAAATAGAACTTTATAAGGACTTTCTAGGAAAATCATTTTGAACTTGATGGAAACAACAGTTTTTGTACAAAAAAGACAAAAAGTTGTACAAAATAATTTCTGGACTAAGTTTGTAGTATATTCGTATATGCAAGCATTTTTACATAATGGATACCCACCGTTAAACTCATAAGTGGGAACACTTATTGTGACAGACGGGAAACTACGGAACCCTACACTGAGCGTGTCCCGACACGCTCTTGGCCGGTTTTTGCCAATTTTAAAGCAACTTTGGGCGTAAATTAGTAATAAAAGAAGTGACAAATTACCAAAACAAAGTCGGTACCGACAACGCACAACTATCGAAGAACTCAATAAATTTTATTTGTAATTGATTTATGCAGGGGTTTTTTCATAAAACTCGAAGATTTATTCGTATTTATTTACGCGCGCCTTTTACTATGAATTATCGTGCATCTCACTGAACTCTGTCGGGTACGATGGCAGGTGAGACAGCTTGCTTTTTGGCCACGCCCACCAATAAGTTCGAGCCCGCGACTAGTGTCACCTTAAGACAGCTGTTCTTTTTACCCGACTACAGCGGAGCCAAAAGTAGGGATTATGATTTTAGCAGTCTATTGTTTGTATTTACGTATGTTTGTCCGTAGCGCCTAAACTACTCATCCGATATTGATGAATAATAAGTCAATCAATTCGTTATTATGGCCTGAGTAACATACACATATCAAAAAAAGTTTGCGATCACATTGAAAAATCGAAATCTCTTTTGTTACGGTAGATTATATTATGATGTCTTCTTCTTGTTATGATTTATTATTGTGCTTGTTTTTTAATTTCAAACAGGCTATTTCTATTTAAAGAAAACACACAACAAATATTTTTTCTTGATAAAATTTAATTTAAAAATGTTTCTATACCACACCAATTCTTCTACTTTGACCCGGTGCAGTACTTATTTTCTTTGTTTTTGTCTTACTCCATATTTCATCACATTATACCTCACCAACCGCTTTTGCTTTGATTTCTCTCCCACTCTTCATTTAATTATTTTGTTGTCCATATCTATAGGAACAATAAATAAATAATAAATAAATAATAATAAATAAATTTTTTATTCAAAAAATGTATGGTAAAAGTTTACAGTTTTTCTTAAATCTATGTCAAGTTCACCCATGCTTTGAGCCTGAACTAGGTAATCCTGTATTTCAGGCGATTTGAGGTAACATTAATTGATTAAATAATCATATATCATTATATTAAATTATTGGTACCAATGTAAAAAGGTATATAAAAATTATACTATTTTAACTTAGCTAATTTAAAACTAACAATAATATGGACTATATTTACTTTAGCACAAGTAATAACTTCTCTGTATCTTCATAGGACATAGTTTGAAGAGTTTCCTTAAGGATTTTCTTGCAGTTATTGTGATTTAAGGGGTAGATGCTTCCTTTTTCATTCAGCCTGTTATAGAGTAGCGGTCCGAGGTACATATAAAACTTGGCTGTGAAAGCATGTTTTGTACTTTTTTGAGGGCAAACTATATATTTCCGTCTTTTTTTAGTGAAATCAGTGCTGTATGGAAGTGCTGCGTGTTGTTTTAGTACAGTGCTCATAATAAATAACTGTCGAACTGTTAGTACTTCACAAGATTTATACAGGAGGTTAGTGGGGAAAAGGAAAGGGCGGCAAGTAGCCACCTTGAGAATAGCTCTTTGAGCTCTTTCAATGGGCAATAACAGAGTTTTACTCGTCCCACCCCATGAAGTGATGCAATAAGTCAGAATTGACTGACATAGAGCAAAATATACTTGCCTAAGTATTTTCGGATCTGTTATAAATCGTAGTTTTTTGAACACGAATATCAGTTTACGAATTCTATTATTTAGAGCTTCCATATGTTGTTTGAATGAAAGGGTTTCGTCTATTATAATACCCAGGTATTTTATTTTATTAGTCTTCATAATATTGGGACACTGACACTGGCTATCTGCAGGGACTGGGCAACAATGAACATGCAACGCTGAAGGGATATTGGATACATGCTTGCGCATCGAAAACTTAATGTAGTTTGTCTTCTCTGCATTTAGAGTTAGTGAGTTAGTTTGAAGCCATTTATTTACAATATTAAATTCGTGTTGCGCATGCTTGTAGACTTCATTTTCTGAGTCAGCCGAAAAAAGTAAAGCAGTATCGTCAGCGTAAGTTATGATAGTACCATGCTCTAGCTTTAGATTGCAAAGGTCATTTATATAGATCAAAAAAAGGGTGGGCCCTAGAATACTTCCTTGGGGAACACCAAAAAATGTGTTTTTTGAACAGCGCTGAGTACATCGCCAATCTTTACGCACTGGGAACGATCTTCTAAATAACTTTTGAATATTTTCAATTGGGTGCCTCTTACACCCATGATCTCAAGCTTGCGCAATAGAATTGGAATGGAAACTGTGTCAAAAGCTTTGGCGAGGTCCAGGAAAATTCCTACTGTGTGGTTACCCTTGTCAAGTTCTTGCGCTAGATAGTCAGTCAGATGATGTACCGCATCGGCAGTTGAAACTTTAGGTCTAAATCCAAACTGCCTTTCAGACAGAATAGATTTATCTTCCAAATATTTCAACAACCTTTTGTTTATTATTTTCTCCAATATTTTTGACATAGAAGGTAAATAGGTCTATAATTTGTCACTTGCTCTTTGCTGCCTGATTTATATACAGGGATAATTACAGCTTTTTTGAGACACTGGGAAATGCCCTGAAGATAAACAAATGCGGAAAATATAGGTCAGCGGTGGTACCAAAATGTCCTTGAATCTTTTAATAATTTTATTCGAAATGTTGTCCCAGCCAACTGCACAGTCTTCTTTCAAGGTCATGATCATACTATCTACCTCAGTCTCGTCAGTATCTAGCAGCGCAAAGGATGTTAAAGCAGTGTTAGAAGTTAAAGGAATGTTCGTCAGGTTTTGGGATTGACCCAGATTTTTTTCTGCTAGAGACTTACCCACATTAATAAAGAAATTATTTGCTATGTTAGCGGATTCCACTGGTGACGAGTGTGCTTGTAATAAACTTGAAGATGACTCACACTGTTTTGTACTATATGTTGCGTCTTTAATATATTTCCAGATCTTTTTACTATTTGTTCCAGCCTTTTCCAAAGACACTTTGTCGTAGTTGCTTTTAATTTTCCTAAGAAGATCATTACAGAAATTTCGATATCTTTTATACGAAAGTTGCAATACAACATTTTCTGGATTAGATTTAGCTTTCATATGCAGTTTATCCCTATGTTTCATACAACGAATAAGACCTGATGTGATCCATGGTTTTATGTTGTGATTTTTGTTGGTCAACTGCGATATGACTGTGTTTTTCTGAATTGCATTTCGTAAGTTTTCAATTACAAACAACATGCAAAACTGCGGGTCAGCGGAATTATAGATTGGATCAAAATCGATGACGCGTAAATCTTCTTCAAGTCTATTTATATTCAGTTTAGAAATTTTGCGAGTGCCTTGTTTAGGTAATTTGCAATTTAGGGTTAGTAGGGCAGCATTGTGATCGGTTATCGTTGAGTTAACAACAAGTGCAAGTGAAGGGAAATTCGATTTAAGCATAATATGATCCAAACAGGAGCCGCTGTGATGTGTAGGAAAGCTGTGTGCTGGGAGCAGGCCATGAAAGGCGCATAGGTTTAGGTAGTCCTGAGCAGAAGCATCAGCACTTCCTGGAAGAATATTGATATTAATATCTCCAATTACAATCGTGTTTTTGATGGATGACAGGTTCTGCAAGGTCTCATTCAGAGAGTCAGTAAAATTGTTAGTATTTTTAAAAGACGGAGGTCGATATAATGCTAATATCGCAATATCTGATCCAATTTTAACTAACAATCTGTTACAGTCGTGCATATCAGGTTCCTCAACAGAAACGTTCAGATGATTTCTTGCATAAACTATCACACCATCATTTTGGTTGTAATTTAGGGTACTTCTATACATATTATATCCCGGGATTAGTGGAATGTTATATTGTTTGGCAAGCCAGCATTCGGTTAAAACAATAACGTCACAATTTATTTTTAGCCGTTGCTGAAATGTACTAAAGCTATCAAAATTCTTAAAAACACTGCGAATATTTTGTGTTAATATGGTAAGTGGAGATTTGTAGCCGGATAGATATTGTTTGCAGTTTTCAGCTTCACAGACTTTGGACTCAGATACAGAGAAATTATCTAAATCATTAATTAAACTATTTATCATAATGGTAGTCTTAATAAGAATATAAAATAAAAAAACGTCAGAAAAATACCTAATTTACGGCGCTCTTAGGCGCCTCCATAATCTACAGAATTGATGTACCTTTTTTCAGCCATTATTTTCGCCGGGCAGTCAGCAGCACCTGTGTTATGCTTGTCTGGCTTTTTGAAATGCAAGCAAGAAGCGCATTTTGGTTCGTCAGCCTTTTTTGGACATTCTTTTACTGAGTGACCTTGATCACCACAGTGACCGCAGGTATACGATGTCTGTCGACATGACTTGGCCGCATGTCCATACTGCTGACACTTGTAGCATCTTGTGACCAAAGTAAAGTCTCTCACAGGGCATGATGACCAATTTACAAAAACTCGGTCTTGTGATATCAGGGCTTTGCGTATGACTGCAGATACCTCAACAATGTAATTACATGTGTCCGAATCTTTCTTACCTGACTTATGACTTAATTTAATAAGGCTCAAAAACATCTCAAGGCTGCAATCCTGAAGTTTTTCGGCGAGGTTCTGGTTGTACACACAAGTAAAAACCTCATTTTCTTGCATAGATGTCGGCACTCCTATAATTACAACCCTAGGCTTTCTTTTATGGGGCTCGTCGACTGTTAGGCCTGATTTGGTAAGCTGCGCCGATTGTCTTAACTTCTCAATGTCATCCTCCGTCTCGGTGCTGATGATAACACCGCCGTTCTTCGTCTTGCGCAGGCCTCTCACGTGGAGCTTCATTTGTTCAGGGCTGATAATTTTCTGGACAAGGGTTTTCGTCTCATCGCTGGTCTTCAATTTGTCACTTGGATAGATGGCCACAGAACTTACGTGACTTGGCTAGATAAAATTGTTGGCACCTTTCTTTACCATGTCAGCAAAGGAAGATCCCTGGGCAGGTTTCTTCGACTCTTCTATACTCAGTTTAAGGTTCTGTAGCTGCTGCGAAAGATCGAGTTGATTTTCCAGAGTTCGGACGGCATATTGCGATTGGAGGGCCTTAGTTTTGACGGACTGGTACATGACGGCCATCTGCGAGGTCCCATAACTAACCTTCCGGGTTAGATTAATGATGCGCGTTTTCTGCTTCACATTCAGCTTTCCCTCATTTGCAATAGCGCACACCTCCTTTAAGTTCTGTTCGATAATCGCCATCCAGTTCTGAAGTTCTGCCGTCGAGACAACTGCAGGGGCATCGTTCCTTTGGATAGGCGCTTGAGGAGTAGAGGCAGGTACGGCAACGGGCACAGGTGTACAAGTGGGTACGGCAACAGGCACAGGGGAAGAGGTGGGTACGGCCACGGGCAGAGGTGCACAGGTGCCGGGCACAGGTGTAGAAGGCGGGGAGCGAACGCATTTACTACTCCGGTTGAATGGACTGTCCTCCGTCATGAACCAGGATAATATATTGTTCCTGTTAAACACGGGTCATTTCTACTAATAATACACCTTACACAATGTACTGTACAAGTATGCGTTACTACTGGCTATTTGTAACTAGGTCACAATTTCGCAAGTGATTATTTGTTTATTGCAATAATTGTTCGATACGTCTGTTCACTACGACCGGCAAATATGCAATCCAAATAAGTATTTAATACATGTCTAAATACCAATAAACATGTTCCACGACAACTTAACAACTTTTATCACATACTTAATTCTAACTTTTAGTAGTTTAAAAAAATATAAACTATTGCAGGTACGCGATCTCCCGCCTTAAGCAAGCTCCTGACGATGACCTGTTGTTGTACCTTCTGCAATTAGTTCAAGCACTCAAGTATGAAGATTTTATGGAGATACATGACGGTAAGATTTTATGGAGATACATGACGGTAAGATTATAAACTCAATACCATACGCTTGACTTTCTGTCCAGTTTTTTCTTACATTCGAATCTTTTACTCGAGGTGAATTTTCTGAATATAAAATGAATTAAGTAAATGAACGTGGGGTGACACAAACATTCCGATTTTGAAAGGGTCGTCTGATATCGTATCATGTGTAAGTAAAGGCAATTTGCTTCAAACATATGCTTTAGTACCGATAGAAAAGCTGGAAGATTTTTTTTTATTTAGTTCGTATTGTCTTACTCCTGAGCAAAGACCTCCCCCCATTCCTTCCACTTCTCAAGGTGGAGTGCTTCTTCTCGACAATTCGCGAGGAAGTCATCCAAGATGTCCCGCCATATTCTCCTCGGTCTGCCACGACCCCGTCTAGCTGTCTCAGGGCTCCAGTCCTGCGATATCCGGCAGACATGACCTGCCTAGTCCCATTTTAGTCTGGCAGCTTTATAACCTACGACTTCAATAGGGTAGATGACAAAAAAATACTAATTAGTCCGTCAGATAGATTTATAAAAAATAATGAACACATATTTTTTTCTTTTTTCACGTAAACAAAAACTGAAGACAATACAGTGCGTCGAAAACTCGTGTGACGTCACATTTGAGTACATTTTTTACTCAAATGTGACGTCACAAACCCACACTCATGATCTTTGACACGTTTTATTTTCGACAATTTTTATTAATTTGATAAAACAAAAAACACGTATTCAATATTTTTCGATAATCTAACTGCCGGACTAAATAGAATCATATTTTTTTAGTCGGTCATCTTCCCTATTTGCATTCTGGAGCGCAGAAATAATGAAAAGAAGAAATTCAAGTCAGAATTAATTGAAAATGTTTTCAGAATACGCTCGCGTGTGTGGTAAGGACCCCAGTACTGCTGAGTTGGAGTCTCGTGAGAGTCGCCTCATGCAGAGTGGACACAGAGGCAGCCAAGCTAGTCTGCTGTCGGCGTCCGGTAAGAATTAATAAAGGGTGTAAAACACCTCTTAACGAAGCCGAAAGGCACATGTTCTCCTCGTCATTATTATATTGGGGGGGTCAAAGTTCCAACTTTTTGTAAATTTTTTTTAAATACAAGTTTTTAATGCAAAAAATTTTACTTTACACACCTCCACGACCCCCGTACTATTCAATCCATCCATCAGCACAATGTTTTGAGTGCGTTACATTGAGTTCTACCACAAAACATGATTTAACACCCCAAAAAAAAAGTCGTTTCATAGCAATAATTTTTGCGTAAAGTTACTTAGTTTGATGTACAGAATGCTTGGTTGACGGCTTCGTGATGAAGTCTTTTACACCCTGTATAGTTCTACATTCGCTAGCACATCAAGGTACTATTTATACAAGCTGTCAAATTTCTCCAAATGATTCAAAACCATAAAATGTTGTTGGTTAAGTTCAAAATCGAATGGGACAATTTTAATCAGAATTAAAATGTTTATTTGTTATCATAGGTAGTTACAGAGTGTGTGAGATGTTCCATTTTCATAATTATGTGCTCTACGTTTTGTCTTTTAGCGTACAAATATTGTCATCAATTTAAATTAATATTAGTTAATTACGTGCAACTATTATCCATTAAAATTATATAAAATAAGAATGTCAAAGCAAGTCGATCAATAAATATTCTCAGAATGTCATCAATAAAATTTAAGAAATACTAAAAATTATAATTTATGTCAGAAAATTAAAATATAGAAAATAATGTAAATTATAAAATTTTAAATTAATACAGGAATGTCAAAGCAATTAATAAATCAATAAACTATTTCTACAATGGTGTCGATTCTGTTGTGCACAAACTAAACTTAATTTAGGCTATTGTTATCTTTTTCTCTCTAATAAAACGATAAAGAGACGGACGTAATTTAGAGCTGTCAAATCTAATTGGAACGAATATTTCCATACAAATAAAGGGTCAACATGTCGACTAAAAACCCGGTGAAGCGCAAGGCATAAACTAGTCTGACATCTCTAACTTAGTTCATAGCTATAGCTGTCATTTTCTCGCACTGCCTTTTAGTAAAAGATAGCAATACCCTTAATTAAGTTTAGTTTGTGCACAACAGAATCGAAACCAATGTCAACAATAAAATCTAAAGTCAAAGTCAAAGATCATTATCGTGTTTGACAGTTTGTAGTGATTTGATGCGCTGACGACGTACATATACGTATTATTATAGCTCATGTCGCATCAATATTAGGGACTCTATTGACTGATTTTGTATTATTTTTGTTTCTTTATTCCAGCCATCACAGCAAGTGAAACATCTTCTATGACAAGTCGTCGCTCTACGGACGCGACAGTAGAGGAACCTCCCGCTACCTTAGAGAACAGCGTCAGTGTCAACTACAACAACAATAACGCTGACAACAACAACCCCTTCAGGTAACAACACTACGCAACAAGATAATGACGTCAGGCTTGGCTGAAGCTTGAAATAAGTTCCACTAGAGCAGTGATAGCTTAGTGGTGTGTTCGATCCTAAGACCGCTGATTTTTCGGATTCATGTGCATATTGATTAATAGGGATGATGACTGACTAAAAAAAATATGATTCTGTTTAGTCCGTCAGTTAGATTATCGAAAAATATTGGATATGTCGGGTTGTCAGGAATTTATTTCGCTAGGCTCGAACTTATGTGGGCAGAACACGGGTTTCGTGCTATGAAAACACACTGGATGCGATACACTATTTTATTTCGCATTGCACGGTTCGGGTTAGTGATTTCCATGGAGAAGAACCGGCAAGAAACTCCATGGTTACTCTTTTCAAACAGATACACTGGGTACACTGACAAATTACTTGACATTACACTTTGACACATTAACACTGGGCACAATGATTCGGGTACAGTTTCAAGACTTCCTAACTCCGCTGCGATCAGACATAGCATGTCTGCCTCTCCGCGTGTTGTTAACATGAGGACTCTGTAGAAGCCGCCATGGTGGGGTACACTGGGAAGTAGGTCGCGTGATGTCACCACTGGCGCGCTTTCGATACATTCGCCCGTCCGTACTCATGACCGGATCCGACAGATACGTGTTTTTTGTTTTATCAAATTAATAAAAAATGATGAATATAAAACGTGTCAAAGATCATGAGTGGGAGCTTGTGACGTCATATTTGATTAAAAAATGTACTCAAATGTGATGTCACACGAGTTTTCGACGCATTGTGTCTTCATTTTTTGTCACATGAAAAATGAAAAAAAAATTGTCTAATATTTTTTGGAAATCTATCTGACGGACTAATTAGTTTTTTTTCATCTACCCTACCACTTCCGCGCTATCTGTCACACATTGTTTATCGCTTGTTTACATACATAAGCGCTATCTGTCACACTTGTACTACGCGCACCCGCCTCCCAAAAAACTGCATTAAAAACCGTCTAAAACTGTCTCCTCTAGAGCTTATACCTCTGTGTTCAATTCGTTACTAAATTCCTCAATAATAAAATCGAACATCGCAACACTACTCCATAGACAATTTGCCGAAAAAAAAAAAACTTTCATTTGACAGACGGTGAACACTCGAATTTCCCTTCGCAGCAAATGTCGTGATAACTCTGGTATTTTTAATGGTAGCTGATACTATTATATATCAAAATTATCCTTGTGAACCGTGCTTTATTATTTTGTCAACGTAAATTCGTTTTGGAATCTCGAAGATGCAATATTTCGCCCGTGAAAAGGTAGTTATTATATGTACCTATAGTGATTGTGTTGTGTGAAGAAATACGTGATTTAGTGACTAAAACGTGTGTGAAATGGGAAAAACAGTGCTTAATTAGTGAGGTGATTAGATTGTTCAACTATCAACACCAAAAAACATGTGGGTTTGTGTGTTTTTTCATCCAACACCAGCTGGCAAAAATTAGTTCCCAGATGTAAACAAACAGTGAGTATCTAGTTTCATAAGTATATTTAGATATGATGCTATTGAGCTATAAATGAGATTGTGGTCTTGTTGGCAAGGAAATATAGTCTAGTTTATTTCTTTAATGTTAAAATGGATAAAAAACTAAGAGAAAACTGATATTTCTAGCGAAATATCAGTTTTTGTAACTATTTTTTGCTATACATTATGACTTGGAGTATATAATTAAAGTATTTCATTTTGATTTCTAGATAAGTAGATTCCTTATCTAATCAGCTTGACAACAGTATTTTTGAAATTGCTCTAGGACTTGTAGTTTTTGAGCTACAGGTGTTTTTATCGGATCGGGCAGAAAATGTTTTGAAAACTTGCAAAAATTTTTGCATGTTAGCTTTTCGGGTGTGCAATTCCGCGCGTTTAGCGTCGGAGAGGTTATCACTTCTTTCAGTGAAGAAAAACGTGAGGAAACGACATCCGGAGAAAACGGCCCATCGCGTCGCACGTTTCATAGCCTGGGGGCCGGCTATGAAACGTGCGACGCGATGCGCGTGCGGTACTTATTTCTTACTCTTTCAAAGGGGAGACACAGGCAAAGATAATCTAAGATGGCGCCACCATAGTTGGTCTCAATCTTACCAATGAGGTTAAGCTATTTTGAAATGTCAAATGACATTACCAATTTTCAACCATTGACGATGTTGGGAACCAGCTATGCTAGCGCCATTAGTTCCACAGTGTGTCACCCATTGTGTTCCTTATTTGCTATTACAACACGCGTGTGACTTGGCCGTAGGCTCGTGGCCCAGCGGTAGAACATGTTACAGTCGTGTTCAATATTCATCTCTCTCTCTCTCTCTCATCCCGCAGTGAACCCTCGGACCCAACAGAAGAGCGTCTCTCCCTAGCCTCCTTCCTCATCTCCCGCGCGTGCAACAACAGCGTGGTCGCCAACTACCTGTACTGGTACCTGCTCATCGAGTGCGAGGACCAGGAGGGAGGCCGCGACCATGCCGCCAGGGGCATGTACCTCGCCGTCATGAGGACCTTCAGCCATCGCCTGGCCAAGGGTATGTAGCTACTGACCTGCACGGTACTGGTACCTGCTCATCGAGTGCGAGGACCAGGAGGGAGGCCGCGACCATGCCGCCAGGGGCATGTACCTCGCCGTCATGAGGACCTTCAGCCATCGCCTGGCCAAGGGTATGTAGCTACTGACCTGCACGGTACTGGTACCTGCTCATCGAGTGCGAGGACCAGGAGGGAGGCCGCGACCATGCCGCCAGGGGCATGTACCTCGCCGTCATGAGGACCTTCAGCCATCGCCTGGCCAAGGGTATGTAGCTACTGACCTGCACGGTACTGGTACCTGCTCATCGAGTGCGAGGACCAGGAGGGAGGCCGCGACCATGCCGCCAGGGGCATGTACCTCGCCGTCATGAGGACCTTCAGCCATCGCCTGGCCAAGGGTATGTAGCTACTGACCTGCACGGTACTGGTACCTGCTCATCGAGTGCGAGGACCAGGAGGGAGGCCGCGACCATGCCGCCAGGGGCATGTACCTCGCCGTCATGAGGACCTTCAGCCATCGCCTGGCCAAGGGTATGTAGCTACTGACCTGCACGGTACTGGTACCTGCTCATCGAGTGCGAGGACCAGGAGGGAGGCCGCGACCATGCCGCCAGGGGCATGTACCTCGCCGTCATGAGGACCTTCAGCCATCGCCTGGCCAAGGGTATGTAGCTACTGACCTCCACGGTACTGGTACCTGCTCATCGAGTGCGAGGACCAGGAGGGAGGCCGCGACCATGCCGCCAGGGGCATGTACCTCGCCGTCATGAGGACCTTCAGCCATCGCCTGGCCAAGGGTATGTAGCTACTGACCTCCACGGTACTGCTTCATGTGCCATCAATAGGGAATATTACTCAAAACTGAGACAGCAGGAGGCGTCACCTAAACAAAGCTAAAAAAACCGCGTTAAAGAGTGCATTTGCTTTTTTTTTTTTTTTCTATAAACCGCTTTCTATCTGCAAGCCAATTCGAAATTTAAATAAAACCTTTGATAAGTTACCTCCTTGGTTGCCATGTTTCAGAGTAAAATATCGTTCCATTTTTAAATAACACGACAGATATGAGTTTACTATGTAATTTATTTTGCAGATAAACACGACAGATATAGATTTTCATACAACTTTTGCCGCATGTATCTGACCAGTACAGCAATTTCGATGTATCTCGAAGAAGGTTGTCAAAATAATGCTCAAATTTCCTAGCATGTTTGAGAAAAATCATTTTCATCCCACCTATTGGAAAAGGACGACTTGGTTCGCCTTTAAGTGCACCCAAAGGTGGTGTTTTCTATAATAAACTTTTAGCGGGCAGTAATGAGTTTTTATTCCTCTTTATAAGTGCGCCGCAATTATCTTTGCGGCGCACTTTTTGAATTTGGAACATCTTAGTGTTCAGCGCCGAAAGAAATCGAACGCAAATATTGTTTGAATAAAGACTGGCTGCTACGACGCGGCCCATAGTCGCGCCCGCCGCCGCGCCGCCGCGCTGGCTGATTAAAAAAGAAAAAGGCGCGAACTACAGACCGCGTTTTCGTTAATTTTCATGAATTGTTAGAAATTCATGGTTTTGTTTTGAAAAATTTGTTCTTCAAGTGACAGTGAATAAAAAACACAATAAAGTGAAAAATAACTTTAGATCTTCAGAAGTCGGTCACCTTTGTTTGATTCATTTAGTTTTTTTTTGTCACCGACTTCTGAAGCTAAAATTATTTTTAACGTTTTTGTGTTTTGTGTTTTGGGAAGTCGGTTTTATATATTGCAAAAAAGTTTTTTTTTTTTATTTTTCCATTTTTAGTTGTAATATCCTATCCAAATATTAGATATGCATTTATTTTACATGTTGAAATTAGACCACACGACTGAAGTAAAAATGTTCATAAAATGAAAACTACTGGGCCAAACTATGTAAAATTTTTATAGGACCAAATGGCAACTATTCCGCATCAAACTAAAGAATAATCACGTCAATCGGCTCATTAATATCAGCGTAATCGGTGTAAATACATTAAAAAAAAAACAGTACAATTGAGATCCTTCTCCTTTTTGAAGTCGGTTAAAATTATGAGGCACCTTTTATTTTCTCATAGTGGGTGATGAAAAGTAGAGTGTATCACTCGGGTGCAAAATAAATTTTTGGCTCGGGCGACGTACTTTGAATCCCTCGCTACGTTCAGGATTCTATTAAAGAATCCCTCGCTACGCTCGGGATTCTACTCTAGAATCCCTCACTTCGCTCTGGATTCAAAAAAGCGCCCTCGCCGTAAAAATATTATTTTGCTCCCTTATGATACAATCTACTATTTCATCCCATCTATTCGAAAAGGACGACTTGGTTCGCCTTTAAGTGCACCCAAAGGTAGTGTTTTCTATAAGAAACTTTTAGCGGGCAGTAATGAATTTTTAATCCTCTTCATAAGTGCGCCGCAATATCTTTGCCGCGCACTTTTTGAATTTCACATATTAAGAAACTTTTAGCGGGCAGTAATGAGTTTTTATTCCTCTTTAGCGCACTTTTTGAATTTGGAACATCTTAGTGTTCAGCGCCAAAGAAATCGAACGCAAATATTGTTTGAATAAAGACTGGCTAGTACGACGGCCCGTAGTCCCGCCCGAAGGCTGAATAAAAAAAAAAGAAATCAAATTAAAAACGCGCAAAGTACAGCCCGCGTTTTCGTAAATTTTCACGGATTATTAGAAATTCATGGTTTTGTTTTGAAAAATGAGTTCTTCAAGTGACAGTGAATAAATTATGAGGCGCCTTTTATTTTCTGATAGTGGGTGATGAAAAGTAGAGTGTATCACTCGGGCGCAAAATATATTTTTGGCTCGGGCGACATACTTTGAAACCTTCGCTACATAGTTACATGTTAGTGACATTCTATATAGAATGTCACTTTTTTGAGCAAGTGGTACGAAAATAATATTTTTACGGCGAGGGCGCTTTTTTGAATCCAGCGAAGTAAGGGATTCTAGAGTAGAATCCTGAACGTAGCGAAGGATTCAAAGTATGTCGCCCGTGTTTTGTGCCCAAAAAGCGAACATAACAATAGTCATTTTTAATCCGTTAAAAATAGAGAAAGAAAATTGTACTCAATTTCATTTATCCTAGGGGGAGAATGTGATTTGAATTTGGAATACTTACCGAAATTTATACTGAACTACATCTGTGCTTACACCATTAAGTTTGTATATAAAGCATTAGACATCTTTTTGAAAAAGCAATACGCATTTATTATGCAGATACGATTATTAAATAAAATTACGAAAACCGATGAGGCCGTATGAGCTTGATGCCTTTGCTTTTCCGACAAAAAAATATTAGTCTAGGAATTTGCCGCGTTTTTGTTTTCTTCAAATACATTTTAACGTTAGTTTTACTTTAATTTATTTTTATAAACTAGCTGTTGCCCGCGACTTCGCCCGCGTGAAGTTCGGTAACTGTCCTACGGGATCATACTAAAGGGATAAATAGTATCCTACATGTTAAACCAGGTTATAAACTATCTATGTGCCAAATTTCATAATCATCACAATCGCTATCACAATCACTATCACCATCATTATCACTATCACAATCACCATCACCATCATCGTTACCACAACAACCATAACCATAACTATTCCAATCACAATCATTATCACAATCACCATCATCGTTATCACAATAATCACAATAAATCAACAATAATCCTGTATAGAAGTCGAATCCGCCATCTTTTGGATCGTAATCAGCACCAATGATAATCTCGGAATCGACACCCATATTGATATTTAAACATTTCGACCCCATCGCACCCCAACAGATGGTATTTCAGGTCCGCCGCATTAAATCTTAAAATCGCTGTTTTTGTAATACACCCGACCCGATACATCATACTAACAATACCAAACCCATTTCCCCCTTTAGGGGTTGAATTCTGAAAAAAACCTGAAACCCATTTCTACCCATTTATCGATAGGAGTACTCCTGTGAAGTTTCGAATAAAACAGTCTAACTAATCTTGTTTCCCTATACAAAC
Source organism: Xestia xanthographa (assembly GCA_905147715.2). Lineage (NCBI taxonomy): Eukaryota > Metazoa > Arthropoda > Insecta > Lepidoptera > Noctuidae > Xestia > Xestia xanthographa. The sequence goes on along the minus strand of LR990661.1, from coordinate 2,325,880 downwards.
TTTCGACTCCCGTTTCACCCCCTTAGGGAGTAAATTTTGAAAAATCCTTTCTTAGTGCACCGTAGACCTCATAAGAAACCTACGCGTCCTAATTTTAAATCTCTAGACCCAGTGGTTTGGGCTGTGAGTTGATTTTTAGACTTTGTCACCCCATTCCTCCATATTAAGAGTTGAATTCTGAAAACACCTGAAACACAAAAATGTTTATTTACTCATTTATCGATAGGAGTACTCCTGTTAAGTTTCGAATAAAATAGTCTAACTAATGTTATTTCCCCATGTAAATTTTGGACTACCGTTTCAGCCCCTTAGGGGGTGAATTTTGAAAAATCCTTTCTTAATGCACCCATAAACCTCATAAGGAACCTATGTGATAAATTTGGAATCTCTAGACTCAGCGGTTTGGGCTGTGCATTGATTTTTATACTTTGTCACCCCATTTCCCTCTCTTGGGAGTTTAATTCTGAAAAAACCTGAAAAACAAATGTTTGCTCAATTATCGATAGGAGTACTCCTGTTAAGTTTCGAATAAAACAGTTTAACTAATCTTGTTTCCCTATACAAACTTCCGAGCCCTTTTTCACCCCCTTAGGGAGTGAATTTTGAAAAATGCTTTCTTAGTGCACTCCTTAACCACAAAAAAAACTTACTTGCCAAATTTGGAATCTGTAGACCCAGTGGTTAGAGCTGTGCGTTGATATGTCAGTCAGTCAGTCAGTTTCTTCTTCTTTTATATATTTTTACCCGACTGCGCCAGAAGGAGGTTTACTGTATAGATTTTATCTAAAATAGAAGTAGCTTAGAAAAAAAGAAAAAAAAATTAACTAACTACTAACTATTTACTAGGAGTAACTTCTATTTTTAATAGAAGTTACTCCTTATTTCATCAGCTATCTGCCAGTGAAAGTCCCGTCAAAATCGGTCCCGCCGTTCCAGAGATTAGCCGGAACAAACAGACAACAGACAAAAATTGAAAAAAATGTTATTTTGGTATATGTACCCTATATACATTCATATGCATGTAGTAAAATGCGGTTGTTTTAATATTACAAAGAGACACTTCAATTTTATTTATTTGTACAGATAAAGCCCCCTTTTCATCTTTCACCCCCTTAGGGGTTGAAAATTTTTAAAACACCATTGCGTTAGCTTCCAACCATAAGCCTAGATAATAAATTTAGTTAGTTTTACTTCGAAAATTAAGGACTTTCCATAAACAAATTCATTCTCCCTTTTACCCTTCGGGGGTGGTATTATGAAAAACGCTGAGACACTCAGAGACACGTATCAATTAATTTTTAATCATCAGCCTAAACACAAAATTTGAAGATCTTAACTTTAAAACTGACGGACTTTCATACGCAACAGCTTCATCCCCTTTTTAACCCTTTAGGGGTTGAATTATGAAAAACGCTGAGACACATATTAATTAATTTTTAATTTTCAGCCTAAATACAACATTTGAAGATCCTAACTTTAAAACTGACGGACTTTAATACAAACTTCCATCCCCTATTTAACTCCCTTAGGGGTTGAATTTCTAAAAATCCTTTATAAAGGGAACCTCTGTGCAAAATTTCAGCTTTCTAGGTCCAAGGGTTTGGGCTGGGCGTTGATGAGTCAGTCAGTCCTTTTGTTTTTATTTATATAGATAAGTTAATGTTCTAAAAATACGTTACGATGTTAAATCAAAGCGACAGTGACAGTGAATTGTCGGATTCTATCAGTGCAAATGCTGCCGCAATTATAAATAATTAGCTTCCAACAAAATCCAATGAAAATTATTTAAAAACGTATGAAGAATTTTCAACGTGGAGAAGTGCGAAAGGCCTATCAATTTCAGAATCAGTACTTCTTGTCTATTTTGATTATTTATCCAAGACAAAGAATCCGAATACACTTTGGTGCATATACTTTTTTTTTTTTTTTCGGATGGGAAATCATCAAATAACTCCTCCCGCTCTGGGCGGAGCAGGAGGGAGTGTCAGACTTTTACTGACTAAAACCCATCCATGTTCCTTCATCGGCCTTTGTGTTCCGGGGCCGCGGTATCTCTTTCGAACTGTCCCGCAACCCCGGCAGGCATCGGTCCTTACGGACCCCTTCCCTTTTGCTGACTCTCTTTGAGGCGCGCGTGGAACACTCCTGCTTGTCGACACGGCCTGTGGTCATGAGACGGACGGACGGCGAGCTAGCCCATAGCCCACCGTCCACAGGCCCGCGCCTACGGTGGCCGGGGGCCACGTGGTGGTGGCCCCCGACGCCCGGGGCGTCTCCCGCGGCGGCCGGGACGTTGAGAGGTTCTTGGTGCATATACTCAAAACTGAAAGATAAGCATCAAACACAGCATTGAAATAAATAGATTCACGAAATTACTGGCTTTTTTAAAAAGAAAATCAGAAGGGTAGCAATACCCTTCTGATTTTCTTCCGTAAGTCTTCCGTTCGTAAAAATTTTAGACTGCGCAAGCAAAGAAGTCTAAAATTTTTACGACTCAAAATGTGGAAAAATTTCGTAATGAAGCTCCTGACGAAATTTTTGGCGGCGGATTTTACTTCGACGGAATTTTCGACGGAATTTACTTGGCGGATTCAGGGGCGGATATTACGTCAATAAAAAAACACGGTGGTTGGAGCTCTGATAGAGTAGCTGAGGGTTATATCGAAAGCTCAATGGCGAATAAAACCATATTAAGCAGGAAAATTAACAAAAATATAAAACTTAACCCATCAGAGCCACAACCATCAACTTCCGGCATATTATCTTCGTTCGTAACTCACGATGCACCACCACCACTATCTCCGACGTATACTATCTCTAAAATGAAACGCAAGTTCCTCAGACGCAAGAACAGAGAAATACTCAAATCAACTCGTCAACAATAAATGTACCAAACAAAAATGTAACTCTCTCTATCAATAATTGGACCAATGTTTCGAATGTTAACTTTTACTTTTAATTGTCATTATTTAAAAAAAATGCTTATCTCATATTATTATTGTGTTAATTTTTTCGCAAATGGTACGAAAAGTAGAGTATTTTCCTCGGTGATAAAGCTGTCTTAGTCTTGGGTGAACTTAAATCCCTCGCTACACTCAGGACTCGTCTTAAATCCCTCGCTTCGCTCGTGATTTAAGTTTTTAACACCCTCGCTACGCTCGGGAGTAAACCTCGAGTCCTTAGTTACGCTCGCGATTTAAATCGTCACCCGCGACAGAAGACACTGCTTTATCCCCTTGGTTAATAATCTACTACACACATCAAAAGTATCTAGGGATCAACATATATTTTTGCAATAACTTTTCTCCTGATTGATATTAATTAAAATTTTCTTTAAGGATTCATCAAATAAAGTGTTTTCGTTTGTCACAGTAACGATAAACCAAGTCACCTTTGCATTAATAAAGAAATTTGCCATTTTCCTAATAAAGGGATTTTTGACATTTGAACCACTAACATTAAAGTTCGAAAAAATGACTGAAAACACAGTTTTCTTTAAAATTTTATTGGGTAACTTAAACAATTAATAATCCGTGTTTCTACCGCGAACACTAACAACACAAGAACATCGGTTTGGCATACTCAAAATGAGTTCATCCAAATCACGCTGTGGAATGGCCGCCCATGTTCGTTGCAACAACAAAAAAAGGTCTTCTTGCGACTGGATACCCTCCATATTCGGCAGAGCTCTTCTCTGTAGCATATCCCATGCATGCTCAATCGGGTTCAAGTCTGGCGACTGAGCAGGCCAGGGCAGGACATTGATGTTAGCTGCGGCGAGAGTCTGTCTTACAACTCTTGCGGTGTGCGGTCGTGCATTATCATGCATTAACTGAAATAAGGGACCGATTTGCACTTGTAGAGGAACGATGACGTCTGATACAATCGTCTCAGCATAAATTTGAGCGTTGAGGTTGCCTCTGATCCAAATCAACTCAGTTCTTCCGCCGATCCAAATACCCGCCCATACCATGATGGTTCCACCACTATAAGGATGGACTTCCTGGCAGGATTTTAATCGCTGTTGGCGTCCAGGGGTTCTCCAGTGTCGTATACGTCTTGTATCCGGTCTCATACCAAAACGAGACTCATCAGAAAAGCACACGAAACGCCATTGTTCTTCTGCCCAATTTCTGTGTTCAAGAGCCCATTGATATCGAATCCTACGATTGTGCATTGCTATAGGTGGTACCCGTAGCGGTCTTCGGGAATGAAGGTTCACTTCATGCAAGCGGTTTCTGACTGTTTGGTCGCTAATTAAGTTCCCTGAAGAGTGATGAAGCCTCACGGCTAACATCATGGCGGTTATTGTTGGAGCTCTTCGAGTTAAGATTTGAATGTATCGGTCTTGTCTCCGTGTGGTGCAGCGATACCGTCCTCCATGGCGCTCAGCCACGGTACCAGTGCTTCGGTAACGTGTCCAAAGTCGACTGATAACACTCTGACTTGTATTCAGAGCTAAAGCTACAGTACGTTGCCGGGAACCAGCTTCTATCATTCCCACGGCTCTGAGCATTTCTTCCCTGCTTAAATGACGTCGCCGCTCCATAATAACGTTGGTTTTAATCAGTAGTAGGGAAACAGTAGCACTAATAATGTCTTCAATGCGTTGTATGTTTTTATAGGGAAAATATTGACAGCTTATTTTCATATTTTACTCGAATTTGATTGAGAGTTCCTGATTCAAATTATGAAATGCACCAAAAAGGATCCATATAAATTTATAAAATCATAAATTTATTACAAAGCCACATCTCAATCTCAAGAAATCCGCATAAAAATGCTTGATCCCTAGACACTTTTGATGTGTGTATTTGCTCCCTTATGATACAATCTAGTATTTCCCTTCAGGCAACACCTCTCACCAGCGTACCCGCTCGTTCCTGGCGCGGCAGCAGGTGTTCATCGACAAGCTGGTGCGCCTCGTGAAGACCGTGACGCGCGAGAGCGGCAACCGGAACAAGAAGGCCGAGCGCCTGCAGCAGCTGCTGGCCGACCCGGACGTCTTCAAGTTCAACTTCACCAACTTCGAGCCCATGCCCTTCCCGTTGGACCCCAATGTTACTATTAAAGGTTTGTGTTCATCGACAAGCTGGTGCGCCTCGTGAAGACCGTGACGCGCGAGAGCGGCAACCGGAACAAGAAGGCCGAGCACCTGCAGCAGCTGCTGGCCGACCCGGACGTCTTCAAGTTCAACTTCACCAACTTCGAGCCCATGCCCTTCCCGTTGGACCCCAATGTTACTATTAAAGGTTTGTGTTCATCGACAAGCTGGTGCGCCTCGTGAAGACCGTGACGCGCGAGAGCGGCAACCGGAACAAGAAGGCCGAGCACCTGCAGCAGCTGCTGGCCGACCCGGACGTCTTCAAGTTCAACTTCACCAACTTCGAGCCCATGCCCTTCCCGTTGGACCCCAATGTTACTATTAAAGGTTTGTGTTCATCGACAAGCTGGTGCGCCTCGTGAAGACCGTGACGCGCGAGAGCGGCAACCGGAACAAGAAGGCCGAGCACCTGCAGCAGCTGCTGGCCGACCCGGACGTCTTCAAGTTCAACTTCACCAACTTCGAGCCCATGCCCTTCCCGTTGGACCCCAATGTTACTATTAAAGGTTTGTGTTCATCGACAAGCTGGTGCGCCTCGTGAAGACCGTGACGCGCGAGAGCGGCAACCGGAACAAGAAGGCCGAGCACCTGCAGCAGCTGCTGGCCGACCCGGACGTCTTCAAGTTCAACTTCACCAACTTCGAGCCCATGCCCTTCCCGTTGGACCCCAATGTTACTATTAAAGGTTTGTGTTCATCGACAAGCTGGTGCGCCTCGTGAAGACCGTGACGCGCGAGAGCGGCAACCGGAACAAGAAGGCCGAGCACCTGCAGCAGCTGCTGGCCGACCCGGACGTCTTCAAGTTCAACTTCACCAACTTCGAGCCCATGCCCTTCCCGTTGGACCCCAATGTTACTATTAAAGGTTTGTTTTAGTTTCACTACCAGGAAATAAAACCATTAAGGACCATCGCAGACACTAACCAGCATAGTCCTCATGTCTGGCTGGACTTTAAAAGAGACTATGACCTCTGAGTTTTTTTCGGCTGTACCTTCTCAGAGTAGTCAGGTACGAAACACCTAGTTTTTAAAAAATGACGTTGGAGAGTGTTAGCAACAACCTATTTGCAGAACAAACGTCATTTATAAAACAACTTGGATGCCATAGAGTAGGAAATAAGCGGGAGTTCCACCTATTTATGTGTGTTTTATTTTTATTTTTTATTCTTATTTTTTTTTGCTCTTGTGGCATGGACCAAATAAATATGTTTTCTTTCTTTCTATGTTTACCTTTCGTTTTCGCTTATATGACTGCTAAGCATTGAATCCTGGGTACGATCCTCTGGTTGGTCAAAGCTCGGTAACACCCGAGAGTAACAGGCTTTCGGCCTTATTTATAGAACTTACCAAGCAGTGCGGATTTTTAACAGGTTGCCATTGGACTTAAAAACTATAATTTACAAAAGCTCGTTTAAGTCAAGACTCAAAGCATTCCTATTGGAGAAATGTCTGTATTCGATAGACGATGACATATCCACATTTTAATATTTTTTTATTTATTTATATCAGTTAATGTGAGACTGGGTAATATTGGTATATTATAGATTGTTTGAGTATTCTTTTTTTTTTTTTTGGTTGTAATCTAATATTATTAAATTTTTAATTGTATCGTTTTCATAATTTGTAATGTAATTGAATTTTATTTTATTTTTATTGTTGTTTTTTTTTCTATAATTTATTGCTGAATGTGTTAGTTTTATAATTTTAATGCACGTGAATTTATTATTATTATTTTTTTGTATACATTAATGATTTCAAACACAATGTGAATTGTTCCTGAATAAATTGAATTGAATTGAATTGAATTGACTTATAAATAATAATAATATTATTATTCGCCTTTTATATTATATATAATAATATAAAAGGCGAAATGCAGCCAATACATATCTGCCGACCGTTTCGAAAAAACTAAGAAATGTTAGAAACTTCACCAAAATTATTGTCTTGAAACTATGGTGTCTGCTCTAAACATTTTCCTCTTTCTTTCAGGAATCGTCGCCAAAAAAGCATCTCTATTCAAATCAGCGTTAATGCCTTCAAAACTAACTTTCTTAACAACCGAAGGAATGGAATACGAAGCGATATTCAAACATGGAGACGACTTACGCCAAGACCAGCTTATCCTACAAATGATAACTTTAATGGACAAATTATTAAGAAGAGAAAACTTAGATTTAAAATTGACCCCGTACAAGGTCCTAGCAACAAGTTCGAAGCATGGGTTCCTACAGTTTATAGAATCTGTGACGGTAGCCGAAGCGTTAGCTACGGAGGGTAGTATACAGAATTTCTTCCGCAAGTATAACCCTTGTGAGGGCGCCCCCTATGGAATTAAGCCTGAAACTATGGATACGTATATTAGGAGCTGTGCTGGGTATTGTGTTATTACTTATTTACTTGGTGAGTACCACTTTGTTACTGTTTTTTCTTTAAGTTTGCATATAATACAAGTGTAAATGAACCCTTCAAGAATCCGTCAACCAGGCATTCTGAACATCAAACTAAATCTACGCAAAAAATATTGCTGGGAAACTACTTTTTTTGGGTAAAGAATCACGGTTTACGGTGGGAGTCTATGTTACGCACATAATAAACTAATGAAAAAGTTAGAACTGACAATCAATATCTCCGTAACTAAAAGTTTATAAAGGTATGGTTTAGAACAAAAAAAAATTGTAACAAGAAGAGAGACCTTCCTTTTGTACGTTTTTTTATTTAGTTTTTAATTTTCTATTTGTTATGTATTGTTTTGGTAAACTCTAACTTCAAGTTCTGGAGTGGCGACCGCAAACCGGAAGACGTTGTGTTGGAAGGCCTACCACTAGTTGGAGCGATGGCCTGGTGAAGGTGGAGGGAATCCGCTGGATGCGAGTCGCACGGGACCGGGACATGTGGCGATACATAGGGGAGGCCGGCGTCCAGCTGTGGACGTCTGCAGGATGAAATGATGATGATGATGATGTTTAATCTGTAACAAATCTCCCCTTCCCAGGCGTGGGCGACCGTCACCTGGACAACCTGCTGCTGACGCAGGCGGGCGCCCTGTTCCACATCGACTTCGGCTACATCCTGGGCCGCGACCCCAAGCCGCTCCCGCCGCCCATGAAGCTCAGCAAGGAGATGGTGGAGGCCATGGGCGGCGTGCACTCCGACCTCTACCACGAGTTCCGCAAGCAGTGCTACACCGCCTTCCTGCATCTCAGGAGGTATGTTCCACATCGACTTCGGCTACATCCTGGGCCGCGACCCCAAGCCGCTCCCGCCGCCCATGAAGCTCAGCAAGGAGATGGTGGAGGCCATGGGCGGCGTGCACTCCGACCTCTACCACGAGTTCCGCAAGCAGTGCTACACCGCCTTCCTGCATCTCAGGAGGTATGTTCCACATCGACTTCGGCTACATCCTGGGCCGCGACCCCAAGCCGCTCCCGCCGCCCATGAAGCTCAGCAAGGAGATGGTGGAGGCCATGGGCGGCGTGCACTCCGACCTCTACCACGAGTTCCGCAAGCAGTGCTACACCGCCTTCCTGCATCTCAGGAGGTATGTTCCACATCGACTTCGGCTACATCCTGGGCCGCGACCCCAAGCCGCTCCCGCCGCCCATGAAGCTCAGCAAGGAGATGGTGGAGGCCATGGGCGGCGTGCACTCCGACCTCTACCACGAGTTCCGCAAGCAGTGCTACACCGCCTTCCTGCATCTCAGGAGGTACACTAATCATAGCACGATCTTCAACGTTAAGCAACTCTTGAGAAGGTCGCTCCGGGGATGGGTGACCATCCATAACTTACCGAGACCGCAAAGCAAGAAATTTATTCCGGCTGCCATTTGTAGATCTTTGACAGTCTTTACGTATAGTCAGAATCCCATAACTCTGACAACCAGTCTTACCAAGTGGTACACACTAACTGGGTTGTGAAGGTCAGATACCCCATAAGAAATACAGCTGCATCCAGTCTGACTTAAAACCAACACGATCTGTTAGGAAACGTAAATATCAGAATGACTGGCCAAAATCACCGATCAGCTTTAAAATATTACTAAAATCGAATACCTATTTGCCATTATTTGATACTTTTGTTTAAATAATTGGTACCTAAGTAATAACTGAGAAAATGAATTTAAAAATTCATTTTCTCATCCTGACATCAGAATGACTGCCCACATTTAGAATCACCACGTAAGGGCTCCAAAATTTCAATTCGCCTTTACAAAAACATTGTACCTATTTGATACCTAAACATATATTTTTTCTCGACTTTAAGGCAAAGAATAAATATTTTTTATATAGCAACGATGACAACTACATTTGAAAAAAAATATATAGTTCTATCCGCATGTTAGCTTTTATCAATATCTTGCAGTCGGAAATTGTTATTGATTAGTGGCATAATATTATAAATAATCGTATAAATTGAACTTATTGAAAAAAAAAAAAACACTTGACTTTCTGTATTACTTAACATAGTAAAGAAAAATCTCTAATAAAATCTTTATTATTTGCCCTAAAAATATAGACAAAATATATGTTTAGGTATTTAATTTAATAGGTACTAAATTTTTGTAAAGGCAAATTGAAATTTTGGAGCCCTTTTTTTTTCGGATTGGAAATCAAATGACTTCTCCCGCTCTGGGCGGAGCAGGAGGGAGTGTCAGACTTTTACTGACTAAAACCCATCCATGTTCCTTCATCGGCCTTTGTGTTCCGGGGCCGCGGTATCTCTTTCGAACTGTCCCGCAACCCCGGCAGGCATCGGTCCTTACGGACCCCTTCCCTTTTACTGACTCTCTTTGAGGCGCGCGTGGAACACTCCTGCTTGTCGACACGGCCTGTGGTCATGAGACGGACGGACGGCGAGCTAGCCCATAGCCCACCGTCCACAGGCCCGCGCCTACGGTGGCCGGGGGCCACGTGGTGGTGGCCCCCGACGCCCGGGGCGTCTCCCGCGGCGGCCGGGACGTTGAGAGGTTCTCTCCCTCTCACGTTCCGCCACCTCCTTCTCTAGCATTACTGCTTCGCAGAAGGAGGTGACGGCGTCCCATTCCGTCTCGCTCCGGACCATGGCTTGCACCAGGGCCGGACGCGAGAGGTCGCCGCCGCCGATCGCCGCTTCGAGGACACGGCGGTGCTCCGCCCACGCGGGGCACACCTCCACCGTGTGTTCCACCGTGTCCTCCGGTCGATCCTCACAATGGAAGCACCCGGGCGTTTCCTCCCGCCCGATTCGGTGCAGGAACCTCCCGAACACTCCGTGTCCGGTGAGGACCTGCGTCAGGCGGAAGGTGAGGACGCCGTGGCGTCTCTCAAGCCACTCCTCAAAGAGGGGACTTATCGCTACTACCGTGGCGTGCCCTAAATTTTGGAACCCTTACGTGGAAATTCTAAATGTGGGCAGTCATCCTGACATCAGAATGACTGCCCAATTTTTAAATTCATTTTCGCAGTTATTAATTAGGTACCAATTATTTAAACAAAGGTATCAAATAGTGGCAAATAGGTATTAGATTTTAATAATATTTTAAAGCTGATCGGTGACTTTGGCCAGTCATTCTGATGTTCACTAGGAAACGCTTTAGAAATCACTTTAAAAAAAAACGATTCATCATCATCTGCCTAGCCTTTTCCCAACTATGTTGGGGTCGGCTCCCAGTCTAACCGAATGCAGCTGAATATCTGTATTTTACATGGTGCGACTGCCTAACTGACCTCCACAACCCAATTAGTGCTGGGTAATACAGTACCCCTTAGTCAGACTGGTTGTCAGACTTTCTGGTCACTGACTACCTGCAACGACTGTCAAAGATATACCAATGACAGCCGGGACCAACAGATTAACGTGCTTTCCGAGGCACGGAGGAAACTCGGTATGTAATGGGTGGTCATCCATCCACAGACCAACCTAGGCAAGCACGGCATAACCTAAAGATCGACCCGAGTGGCTGTTATTATTTAGCCACGAACTAAAAAAAAAACTATTATATTGTTACGAGCTGGGTATGGGATAAATTAATTACTACCGATGAAACAACTGAATAACTTTAATAATCACAAAACACTTCAAACTCAATCACAAGTACACTACTGATCACTATTCACTTAGATATCGCACTCACAAGTTCACTTTGATTCGTCCCGTACTGTAGCCAAAATGATACTGCCCGCTCCCACAAACACGTCGACTATTTATACGACGACCGAACGTTTGAGAAAGATCCATAAGTTCCCAGAATCTTCTAGGCAATTCATACTAGGTCATTGTCCTTAGAGAAACTTCCACAACTTTTGTACACAGGAAAGAAATAGGTACTTTATGCCCTGGGCGTACGGTCGAAATTACAATGACAACCTCCTGATGTATTTTATAGGTAGTTTGCGAATTTGTACCTACATCATTCGATACATACCTACTACTACCTACCTACTTAGTTGTAGGTACCTACTATTAGAAGCTACTTGTATTGTAGGTATGGGTACGACGTAACACTGCCCCCTCCTTAGACATGCTCGTCCCGAGCATCATTAGGCCCGTAGTATCGCGCCATTCGGTCTACATGGACAATCTTAGGCGCACCTCGTGGACCCTTCTGTATTCGGTAGGTGACATCGTTGATCCTAGTCACGACTCGGTATGGTCCATCCCAGCTTGCTTGTAATTTCGGAGACTTCCCTTTGCTCCGTACTGGGTTATGCAACCACACCAGTGAACTCTCGTCGAAACCCCTACTATTTGCCTTCCGGTCATAACGGGTCTTCATCTTCTCAGACATCTGTTGGCCGGATTGTCTAATATGCTCATAAACATCATTCAACTTGTTACGCAAGTCATTTGCGTAATCTGTTACACTGCGTGGAGCATCAGGGGGAGTTCCAGTGATTAAATCTGCAGGCAACCGTAATTCCCTTCCAAAGTTCGCGAAGGCGGGCGTCACAGTTGTACTTTCGTGGACTGCGCTGCGGTAGGACAGAAGAAACGGCTGTATGTGCTTGTCCCAATCCCTTTGTCTGCTTTCCACGACTTTTGCCAGATATCTTTCCAACGTTTGGTTGAATCGTTCCACCATTCCATCAGATTGTGGGTGGTACGAGGTGGTTCTAGTTTTGTGGGTACCCATTAATCGACAAGTCTCCTGAAATACTTGCGATTCAAAATTCCTCCCTTGATCGCTGTGTATTTCTAAGGGTACTCCAAAACGACAGAAAACTTCCTGAACTAATTTATCTGCGACAGTTGTAGCTTCTTGGTTAGGAATGGCGAAGACTTCTGGCCACTTTGTGAAGTAATCCATGACTACCAGGAAGTACTTGTTTCCGCTCTCACTTTCTGGAAATGGTCCCGCAACGTCTAGTGCTATCCGTTCCCAAGGGGCTCCAACGTTGTACACTTTTAATGCTCCTCTGCTGCGTGTTTGAGGTCCTTTCACGGCCGCACAACTGGTACATTTGCGACACCAGTCCTCCACATCATCTCGACAGTGGATCCAGTAAAAGCGTTCTCGAATTTTTAGTAAAGTCCTTTTTACCCCCATATGTCCTCCCGAACATCCATCATGGTACAGCCGTAAAACATCCGGTACCTTAGCTTTAGGGACAACCATTTGTATATGACAGCTGTCCCCTCGAGCGTTTTCCCATTTACGGCACAAGACTCCATCCTGGATCACCAAGCTGTTCCATTGCGCCCAATAACTCTTCGTGATGGAACTCATCGCAGCCACATCACTCCACTTGGGTTTAGGAGCACCAGCTTTGATCCACTCGAAGATCGGTTTGATATCCGAGTCATTGTGCTGAGCCTGTTGTATGGTTACCTTCCATTCATCGCTGAGATCCGTTCTTAGAATCCTCACGGGCACCACTTCCTTAGACTCCTGTCTAGAACTGAGCTTCCAATCTTCAGGCAAAGGTCTTCTCGACGGTTCATCTGTTTTGCTGTGGTTTCTCCACTGTTGCTTGGATTGGACTTGGTTGCGGGATTGGTCTTCTCTCGGTGTGCTGCGCTTAGGACAGCTTGACCGAAGATGACCCCTTTCTCCACAATTGTAACACTTAGGGCTGTGCCTTTGCGAACGCTGGCGTACAGGTGATACCAAAACTTGCTTTGGAGAGCTTGACCGAAGATGATCCCTCTCTCTACCACTGTAGCACCTAGGGCTGTACCTTTGCGCACGGTCGCGTACAGGAGATACCACAACCTCTCTGACGTAGTGTGTTCGATGGTCTTGCCTCACTGCCTCTACTTCTAAAGCATGGGCTAAGGCGTCCTTCAATGTTTCATGATGCCCAAGTCTCACGGCGGCTCTAACTTCTAAGTCACGTATTCCATCAACGAACGCTTGTACCAGATTCCCATCGATCAGTGCAGGGGCAGACTGGTATGCTTTCCGAACCAGCTTTTCAACTTCCAGGGCCCACTGCTGTAGGTTCTCGGCACTACGCTGGACACGATCCTTCAACTTAGCACGAAATACGTGCTCCAGGTGCGCGTCGCCGTATCTGGACTCTAACGCCTCCAGCAGCTGTTCGTAGGTCACATCCTTGCCAAGCGCTTCAAGAATGTTGAGGGCCTGGTCTCGGAGGCCCAAAGTGAGCGCGGTCATGGCTTGAGATTTTGTCCATCCATTCGCCTTCATAACGGCCTCAAATTGAATTTTATACGCCGACCACGAAGATGTTCCATCGAATGGAGGCACCTTAAAGCCCCGCGCTGAAGGTGCAGGAACTACTGAAGCCACAGTCACATCTCCAGTCTTCAGTTCTCCCAAAGCCTTCTTCATCCCAGCGATTTGCACTTCGGCCTCTGAGATGCGATTCTCGTGCTGGTGAACCTGATCCTTCATTACCTTCAGCTCTTTGCCGAAAGTTGAATGAAGATCCTTTATGAGGATCATCTGTTCTTCTTGACGACGAGCCTGCTCCTCCTTGTCTCGTTGCAACTGCTCTTCCAACCGGCGAGCCTGCTCCTCTTGACGGCGAGCCTGCTCCTCTTGACGGCGAGCCTGCTCCTCCTTATCTCGTTGCAACTGCTCTTCCAACCGGCGAGCCTGCTCCTCTTGACGGCGAGCCTGCTCCTCTTGACGGCGAGCCTGCTCCTGCAGCAGCGCCATTAAAGCTGACAAGTCTGGCGCCACTGATGCTGGAGAAACTCCGGATGGGCCAGCGACTGGCACTGACGTAGGCTGGACTCCACCCGGTGTCTGTGTCGGAGAGTCTCCAAACCGCCTTTGGTCCATGTCCTGCTGTCGCTGACTCCTGGTACGGATACCGTCCGTGTTGTCCTTTGGTAGAACTGGCATAATTTATCCCTCACTTCTGGCACCAAATTGTTACGAGCTGGGTATGGGATAAATTAATTACTACCGATGAAACAACTGAATAACTTTAATAATCACAAAACACTTCAAACTCAATCACAAGTACACTACTGATCACTATTCACTTAGATATCGCACTCACAAGTTCACTTTGATTCGTCCCGTACTGTAGCCAAAATGATACTGCCCGCTCCCACAAACACGTCGACTATTTATACGACGACCGAACGTTTGAGAAAGATCCATAAGTTCCCAGAATCTTCTAGGCAATTCATACTAGGTCATTGTCCTTAGAGAAACTCCCACAACTTTTGTACACAGGAAAGAAATAGGTACTTTATGCCCTGGGCGTACGGTCGAAATTACAATGACAACCTCCTGATGTATTTTATAGGTAGTTTGCGAATTTGTACCTACATCATTCGATACATACCTACTACTACCTACCTACTTAGTTGTAGGTACCTACTATTAGAAGCTACTTGTATTGTAGGTATGGGTACGACGTAACAATATGAAGTTAATAAATTATATTTAGTGAAAGGCACAAATACAGTATTAAAAGGGAAACTTGGTCAATATTCTGACTTGCGACCTATCCGGTAGGAGTCTCAACCCAAACTGACCCTATTACCTGACTAAGGCTGCGGTTCCACTGAAGCGGAGCGGAGCGCGATTCACCAATCACATGGCAGAAGTGGAGAAGAGATGTGGATTTCAAGCCATGTGATTAGTGAATCGCGCTCCGCTCCGCTTAAGTGGAACCGCAGCCAAATGCACTAAGTCTAGAAAGGCGCACGCGCGAACGCGAACGCTGCTTACGAGCAATATTTGGCTTGAAAGTTACAGACAGCTGTGTTCCAATGTCTAAAACTCATAATTTATTGACAATTCCTTGTCTTTACATTTTAGAAATTGCTCTATTTTTTAAATGTAATCGACAGCTATTCTTAACTATCGGAAAGCAGATACCGAGATGTAACTTTGCGATCTCAATACCAAAATTTGTTACGCACAGGTGGCTATAGGACTGCTTTGTTGAGGAAAAGTATTTTTGGTATGGCACCAGCTATTTTTAACCACATTCCTAATAACATAAAAGACCCGTAACAATGTTCAAGAAAAAGCTAACTGAACTTTTATTAAATAAATGTTATTAATCCGTATCGGATTTCCTAGCTGATAAATTTTAGTTTTGTGTCAATTTTGTATGTTTGATGATGAACTGCATCAATGTTTGCATGATAAAAAGGTATAATGTACAAGGTTTCTCCAATATTATTGTAACCATTTTATTGTAATTACCTACATTCTGAGCAAATAAATGACTATTCTATTCTATTCTAAAGGAATGATGATATGGTGCTGACTTGGCACTTAAAGGTGAACGCACACTTATCAGAGTCGAAGGAAGCGAAAAAATCGAATTTTAGAATTACTTGTATGAAATCCTATAAAACCTCGCACACTTATCCGCGTCGAACGTTATACGGATGAGAAAATGTTTCTTTCGGCGCGGTCGGTTCTTTCGGCGCGGATAAGTGTGCGTTCACCTTAAGGGGCCGCCTCCACGAGCGAGCGAATCGCGGCGATTCAACGTATTTCTATACGAAAATATCGCCGCCATTGTCTCGCGCGTGGAGACGGCCCCTAAGGGTGTATTCTGTGGATGTAACAGATCGAACGATTGTTAGGCTCTGCCTGTTTCTGTTTGTGCTATACATATCTCACTGTTTTTCTCAACACAAATCCTTCTCTATTCACAGACATGCGAATTTGATGCTGAATCTGTTCTCGCTGATGGTGGACGCTTCAGTGCCCGACATCGCGCTAGAACCCGACAAGGCCGTCAAGAAAGTGCAAGACAAGTTGAGGTATGTAGACCCTACGTGGACTCTACGTTGGAATACCAATAGAGATGATTCCTGCCTAAAAAAAATATGATTATGTTTAGTGCGTCAGTTAGATTATCTAAAAATATTGGATACGTGTTTTTTTGTTTTATCAAATTAATAAAAATTTACGAATATAAAACGCGTCAAAGATCATGAGTCCCGAGCATGTGAGGGGCTTTGCGGTAAAAAGATGTACTTAAATGTGAAGTCACACGAGTTTTCGACGCACTGTATCTCTGTCTCCATTTTTTGTTTAAGTGAAAAAAGAAAAAAAGATTTGTCTAATATTTTTTTTGGAAATCAATCTGACGGACTAATGGGGTGGCTAAGGCAAAGTAAATCTCAGATGGCGCCACCATAGTTGGTCTCAATCTGACCAATGAAGTTAAGCTATTTTGAAATATAAAGTGACATTACCACATTTTCAACCAATGACGATGTTTGGGTATCAACTATGCTAGCGCCATTAGTTCCACAGTTAGCCGCCCCATTCGATTTTTTTTATTCTGACTTGAACTCAAGGATGTGTCAAGATGTAGCAGTATCCTGAACATTCTGCGGAATTCATTCACATCTTTACAATATTGAACTACGAAAGCTGACTGAATGTCGAAAATTGTGAAGAAGTATCGAATGTAAGGCGAAATAAAAAGCTAGGCAATCGAGAGCCGCTTTACTACAAAATATAATGTTAAAATCCTTTTTTGAGTAATACCAGCTATCTTGTTCCAGGCTGGACCTAGGCGACGAGGAAGCAGTGCATTACCTGCAGAACCTCCTGGACATGTCCGTGACAGCCGTCATGGCCGTGCTGGTGGAGCAGTTCCACAAGTTCGCGCAGTACTGGAGGAAGTAGGCCGCACTCGGTACACGCCGTTAGTGTACTAGTTAGCGGGGTCAGGGACTCAACTCGTAGGGAATTGGACTGTAATGACACTTGTATTAGGGTATACTTTTACCAAGGAGCTGACTGACAACTCCACCTGCACTTTAAGGGACCTGTCTGCAGCCACCACCAACACCGTCGACGTGGCTGAGTTCAGGGGGTCTCAAATGGCCGCTTTAGCAGAATCCACGCAGAATCTTAGTATGAATCACGTTAAAAAAATTAAATTCTTTAAATGGACTTTATGCCTATAATCATAAGTCCATTTTTAAATTTTTAACGTGATTCATATGACGATTCTGATAAAGCGGCCATTTTAGACCCCCTGGTCGAAACAAATTTAAATAAATAACAATGGGAATCATCGACACGAAGAAGGAGCTGAAATTCATTTGGAGTACTTTCTTTCGAATTCAGAAATGGAAAGAAACTTTAGACATTGGACTTATATTTTTCATTAAAAATAGATCTATGAAAGAATGGTCTAGGAAGGGAGAATGATGGATATAGTTGGTGCCAGTTCAGATGAGAATAGCGGTCATTGACCTGCCTACATTTATTAAACTTCTTAACTTTATACCAAAAATAAGCCTGTTCAAGTCTTGAATCGTCATCTATCGTGATCTTCAACATTTTTTCTATTGAAAAACGATACATGGTTTATTTGTTTTGGTTCGTACGAAGAGATATTAGGGAAAGGGCAATGACCGCTATTCTAATCTTAACTGGCACCAACTATAGTAATGCATCCTTCGCGCAAAATATGGCACTGTTTATTAATTTACTGAATTACTAGGAACACGGCGAAGGTAGTGTGACGACCTGATCTTGTTTGCGGGGCGAACATGGACAGATATCGCACAGGACAGAGAGGTTTGGAAGGAGAAAGGGGAGCGCTTTACCCACCAGTGAGACATATGACAGGCTAAGAAAAAAAAATCAAAAAGTAAGAACATGCATATAGGAGCTTTAGAAGTAGACTTTTTTTTGCTTTTTAGCATTCCAGTTGAGTACCTAAGGTCCATGAGATTCACATTATGTACAGTTCAAGAGGAGAACAGCGGTGGCCCAGTGGTGGCGGCCCCGACTTACGAAGAAGACAAGCGCATAACTTTGTGTAATTTATTTCATCACCGCTGCTCTCAAAACGGTGAAGGAAAACATCATGAGGAAACCGGCATGTCCTAGAACTAAAAATTCGAAGACATGTGACATCTACCAATACGCACTGGGCCCGCGTGGTGGATTATAGCCCATTCCCTCTCATAGAGAGGAGACCTGTGTCCCAGCAGTGGGAACATTAATAGGCTGATGATGATGATCACAGTTCAAAATGTTGTCTAGTGAAGTGCGTTAGTTGGAGTAACGCGGGGTGGATCGAGATTGCAGTCTTTGACGTAACTTTTCGTGTTATCAAGATCTCGAAGGTATTCTTAAGGGTTTAGCTACGTTAAAGTGAGTTTAGTCCCTGTAGTCAAGTGTGTTTCTGGTTGTCATAGACTAATTGGCTTATTAGCCTTTTTACGAAAGAAATTATTCAATTTTGTATCAATATTTTAAAATATTTAATCATTCTTTGTATTGGAAAAGTTGCTTTATGTATAAAAGATTTGAAAAAACTTATCTTGCCAGGATAAAAAAAATACTATAAAAAAGCTCTCGTGTTTATCATTATATTTATTGACGAAATATTATATTTATAGTCTAGTAAATATTTCCATTTTCAAGTTTTTTTTACATAAAATTGGTTCGCACTATGGAAATGGACAAACAATATTCTGTGATAAAATAGGTATTATAAGTGTTCATGAAATATAATAAAAAAGCTATTTTAATATAAATGAGATTTTCATTTCCCTATATTACTAACAACGATATTAAGTATGACACATTTTATTAGACTACCTACAACTAGGCAATGCCTAAAGGTGCGTACGGACTATGTAACATATTATATAACTTGTGTTTTATAACACGTCCAGATTATGACATTGACATTTATAACACTCAAGTGTCCACATTATCTGAAACATGACATAGCAATGTTATGTTATATAGTCTGTATGCACCCTAAGAATTAGGTAGCCCATTTTGGCTAGTGTTACTTAAAATGGGCTAAAATTAAAACTATCGATTACATAAATAAATTCACATGCAAATCCAAACCTGCCTGAGATATATCCTTTGAGAGAAAGTAATATAATTTGTATAAGAAAAAGATGAGAAATAGTAATTAACCATTATTTTACATTATAGTTGGAATTATACAATTTTTCTGTAAAGCTAAAACAGTATTTAAAAATATTGTCTGCCAATTATGAAGTAACACAGGGGGGTCTAAGATGGCATTCTTAAAATGGACTTTATGCTCATGACATAAAGACCATTTTTAGAGTTTTAAATTTTTAACGGGATTCATATTATGATTCTGATAAAGCAGCCATTTTAGGCCCCCTGTCGGTTTGAACAACAGCCCAATAAACTTAACCAATTAATTTCCAGATTTCATATTCCTTATCTCAAGTATTAGCAGCCATCACGTCAGCCCCGCTAGATAAACAGTCACTAGCCACATATATTTTACTGCCAGTATTAGTCTGAACAACATCACAAGCCGCAACCTCTGCATAGTTCACACCACCAACCACATACACCAACACTGTCTTAGGTTTCAGAGGAAAGCAACCTCCTTTATTTGGTTCACTCTTCAAAACTTTAGCCAAACTCCTTACATCTTTACACCCAAATTCTAAATCACTCTGGCACTTTAAATTGGATAGCTTCACATTCAAAGTTTCCATTCCATCTTTGAATTTATCTAGAATAGTACCACCTACTCTGAAATCGGTGATAGCAGATAGCTTAGATAAAGCATCAGCAAATGTGTCAGATGTTAGTATAGCATTGCAAACTACTGCAACTAAAGGAACATAGCCGCCATGGAACACGTAACTGGGTGATGTCTTACCAACCTTGTCAGGTTGTGACGGAAGCTGTTTCAACTTATTTGCAGTACTCTGAAACTCGTTCTGCCATTTTGGTAGCCTGTCACTGAGATTCCCAAGATTTGAGATATTGAGAGATAGTTTTATACTTGATGGTTGGACTAGCAACCCAGCATTGCACAGGTTGTTGAAAACATACAAATATTTGTAACCAAAAGCAAGTAAATATTTGCTGACCAAAGCATTGTATTCTTCATAAGTTAACGACTGAGTTAAGCTCAATAAACACATGAGACGCAAACTGTTATAAATATGGATGTCCGTTCCAAAGTTTTCATCAACAAATGCGAAGTTTGACTTCTTGTTCCTATTGTTCAACATCTCAGTTTCTGCTAACTTCAAGTTTTCAAACTTGTTGCTCATTTCTGATATGATAGTCTCACAAGCAAGCACATGGTTGACTAGATTCTGTTTGAATAGAGACACTTGTTGCAACTTAGTTGCTACAAAGTGCTTAATTTCTTGTATACCTAATGCTTTGATATCCTCATTCTTCAAAAGCTTTGCTTTAGAACTTAACACACTTAAGACTTCAGAGAAATGTCTGTGTTTAATTTCTCCATATAAAGTATCTATTGAACTATCTAATGTCATGGTAGTGTTTTTAGAAACAGCACCTTCCTCCTCAACACCAAAGTTCAGTTTGCCTTTCTTTACTTTTGTCTCTTTTACATTCAAGTCAAGGTGTCCACAGTTTATATTGAACAGTTCACTAAGTAGGCCACTGTAAGTTGCAGGTGTAAGCAGACTTGATGCATAGTCTTGGTTCCTGTCTATAACAATCAAAGCTCCAATTTCTTTAGAACTATGTGAGTCAAGAAAATCCCTGGCATAAGTTTCATTGTAGATCTCTAACATGTCCAATACACTAGCTGACAGTTTGCCTACAGAGAAAATTGTTTTAGGCTTACCAGTAACGTGGAACAGAGTCCACAAAGACATGGATATACTTGACAGTAATGAATGGTTTTGTTCCACAAACAGTTGCTTGAAAAGAAATGGTAGTTCTAAACTAAGGAGCTGCTCATCCAAAGCCATGAGCTCCCATGAAAATGTATGGAGCTTCACTATGCCATACAATCCCTTACTTTCCAGCATGGAGTTGTATGTTGTTAGTACTTTTGGTACTATGATGATGTGGAAGCATTTCAGGTCTGCCAGGGACGGGTTCTGGCTGAGTACTGATGCGATCTGGTCCAGGACACATTTATATTTCAAGGTGCAGGCTGGTATGAAGTATACTCGGTTAGTGTTAGCTGTGCTCCCCAGTTGAGGGTCCATTTTGTATATTTTGTCAATGCCATGTTGTCTGGAAAATTAAATAGAAAGAATTATACTGGATTATTTTTTTTGAAAACAAGTTAAAATGCAAATTGTGGCAATAAAAAAATCATAAACATACCGTAGCCAGTTTACACCGCAAATCCTCTCTAATGGTTTGATTAGTGTAGGATCTATAATGAGATCTTTTTTATCACCGCACACCAACAGGATTTCTTTCAATTTGCTTTGAGAAATAAGGCCCATTGAAGCCAACTTCATTGAAAGAGGTTGATCCATTTTAGCGACCTACTTCGACACCTATCAACTAATATTAAAATATTTATATTAGACGTATCAAAGTGATATCAAAAAGAAAACCACAACATTTTCATACAATTACGTTTTCTGTTTGATTCGAGTTTCATTTGAAAAAATAAAAATAACTCACAATAATATTGACAACTTGACAGCAGAGTATTTGACAGGCAGTGTTGCCAACACTGCATTTGGAAAGGGAGCTAGTTGGTTATAAAAAAGAGCTAAAAAAGAGCTAATTATTTTAGTTAAAAAGAGCTAAATAAAAAAAAAAAAGGAATCAAATTTTTTATTTTAAAAAGAAAAACGTAAGATTATATTACATGTTATTAGATTAATAGCAAAGAAAAATATTTAAAAATATGATTATTCATCGTCAGAGCTATCGATATCGTGTGTCAAGTTAAGGGCAGGTAGTCCCAATTTTCCCAATTTTACATAACTTTGATTCAATAGTAAACAAAGAAATAGTGATTTTTTAAAGCCAAAAAAAATAGATATTATAGTTGACTATATTTACTAAGATAATTTGTGGTTCAAAACATGATATCAAAAACTTCACTCGATGAAAAAAAAATCCGAACAGGAGCCTAATTCGAATATTTTTTTATGTTTTTCTTATTTTACTTGGAGAATATGAAAGTTTTACTTCCAAAAAAAATATCTAAGCAAAGTTAATAACATATAGAACGATTATTTGTGGTTAATTTTTTCAAAACAATTTAATCCTTTTAATAATAAATTATTATATAAGAAAACGGCTTGCGCACGTGGATTCAGTCGCCCGCCAGGCCTTGACGAGGTAGGACCTATGTCCCTTTTGCTGGCGCACGGCTGTCCCGTCGATTTATCGAACGATTTATTTAAAGAACGTAGTGTAATTATAACAGTACAGTCTTTTTTAACCGACTTAAAAAAAGGAGGAGGTTTCACAATTTGACCGTAGGATAACTTCGTCGTTTATGAACCGATTTAGATAATTCTTTTTTTGTTGGAAAGAAGATATTCCAAAAGTAGTACCATGACCATGAAACTGGGATCTGATGATGGCATCTCAGAGAAATCGAGGGGAACCTTTGAACATCGTAGTGCGACTAGTGCGTTTGTTTTTTTGTTCATTGAGTATTTTAGAGCACTACTATTTAAAGAAAGTCTGGACTCGATCTGATGATGGAACCCGAAGACAGTCGAGGGCACTCCTCAACGATTCACAATAATTACCTGGTGTTTGGGCTTGATTAATTTGTATTGATGAGAACTTTACACCTAAATGGGTTGTGGTCATCTTTAGGGGTCTGATGATAAAGACGAAGGACAGTCAAAGGAACTCCTCAACGTTTTACAGTAGCTACCTTGTGTTTGGATTTAATTCATTTCTATTGATGAGAACTTTGCACCCATATGGGTTGTAAGTGCCATTGGTCTGATGATGGAGACCATAGACAGTCGAGGGAATTCCTCAACGAACGAGTTTACAATCTCACGAGATAGATTATAATCTAACGGTATTTACAATTTTACGGTGACACATACAACAAATAAAGCATGTGTCTCTTCGTGATATAAAAACAATGTAAGAAACCTAGTCAAATTGTTCGCGACAAGTGTCTCAAACAGTGTTTTTATATAGTCTATAGAAAGAACGTTCGAGAAAGTACGCTATTGCCGTGTTTGTGATTCTTTGTCGAGTACTTTCTGTTATTATTAGTTTTAAAAGTAAGTAGGTACAAATTCCCTCGAGAATAGTCTCGTCACAGGTGCGCGTACGCAAACTACTTATAAAAAACATCGAGAAATGTTAATTTAATTTCGACCGTACGCCGAGAGCGTAAAGTACCTACTTCCTTCTTCCGTTCGAGTTATTTATTATCCTTTTGTTTATAGTTTCCTTTGTATTTTTTTGTTAATGTTTTTTGTTCATGCTTTTTGTATGAATTAAAAGATTGTCTAGCGAACAAATACTACACAACACACCGCTAGAGGATTCGCGAATATTTTTTGTGTGTCTGCTAATAGTATGAAAGCACAGCGCAGGCACCGCATAGTAAGTTTTGTTTTCGACATTGGAACAGTCAGTTTTGTTTACGACATTCAAGCAGTCAGTTTCGTTTCGATATCCGAATAGTTAACAGTTCTTTCCGATTATAGTTTCAGCTCAGTTGTTCCAGTATTGTCTGCTTGTAGTGTCTTCATCATCATCATCATTTCAGCCGAAAGACGTCCACTGCTGGACATAGGCCTCCCCCAAGTGTCGCCACATTGACCGGTCCCGTGCGACTCGCATCCAGCGGATTCCTGCAACCTTCACCAGGTCATCGGTCCACCTAGTGGGAGGCCTTCCAACGCAACGTCTTCCGGTTCGCGGTCGCCACTCCAGAACTTTTCGGCCCCATCGGCCATCCGTTCTGCGAGCAATGTGCCCTGCCCACTGCCACTTAAGTTTGGCAATTCTTCGGGCTACGTCGGTAACCTTTGTTCTCTTGCGGATGTCTTCATTTCTGATTCGATCGCGCAAGGAAACTCCGAGCATAGCCCTCTCCATTGCCCTTTGGGTGACCTTAAGCTTTCTGATGAGGCCCATTGTGAGCGACCACGTTTCGGTCCCGTATGTAATCACTGGCAACACACACTGGTCATAGACTTTCGTCTTGAGACACTGCGGTAGGTTGGACGAGAAGATACCGCGCAATTTCCCGAACGCTGCCCAACCGAGTCTGATTCGACGATTGACCTCTTTCTCGAAGTTAGACCTACCTAACTGGACCGTTTGTCCCAGGTACACATAATCGTCTACAACTTCGAGAGTAGAGTCTCCGATCTTGATAGGAGTGGGTGTGACATGGGCATTCAACATGACCTTAGTCTTGTCCATGTTCATTTTTAGACCCACTCTTCCGGAAGCTCTACTGAGGTCATCGAGCATTGTACTGAGGTCCTCCATGGTCTCAGCCATTACCACTATATCATCGGCAAACCGAAGGTGAGTGATGTACTCGCCATTGACGTTGATGCCTAGTCCTCTCCAGTCCAGAACCTTGAAGACATCCTCCAGTGCAGCGGTGAACAGTTTCGGAGATATGACGTCTCCCTGTCTCAAACCTCGCTGCAGAAGGATAGGTTTCGAGGCTTGGTCCTGAAGTCGGACTGACATGGTGGCGTTTTTGTACAAACACTTTAACACCTCGATGTACCGATAATCGATTTGGCACCGTTGGAGAGACTGCAGTACAGCCCAGGTCTCGATCGAATCGAAGGCTTTCTCGTAGTCCACAAACGCTAAACAGAGAGGCAGGTTATACTCTTCTGTCTTCTGTATAACTTGCCGCAGCGTTTGTATGTGGTCCACGGTGCTAAAGCCTTTTCGGAAACCGGCTTGTTCGAGTGGCTGGAAATCGTCAAACCTGCGCGCGAGACGATTCGTGATGACTCTAGAAAACAACTTGTAGACATGGCTTAGAAGTGAGATGGGCCTATAATTCTTCAGCCGGGCATTGTCACCCTTTTTGAAGAAGAGCACCACCACACCCCTGCACCATGCCTGTGGCGTTTTTCCCTCAAGTATGACGGAATTAAACAGCTTCTGAAGGGCCTTAAGTACCGGTTTTCCACCCGCCTTCAGGAGTTCGGCCGTAATTCCGTCATCACCCGGTGCCTTGTTGTTTTTGAGCTGCTTCAGAGCCATCCTAATCTCGTACAGGCTGACGTCCGGGATGTCTTCGGTATAGTGTCGGGTCAGTCTAGCTCTTGGGTCGTTTGCTAGATCTACGACGGGTTTACTGGTTGACGTGTACAACTGTCCATAGAAGCTCTCGATCTCCCTCAGAAGCTCCGGTTTGGCGGATAAGATCCTACCATCGTCGGTCTTCAGTTTCGTGCGCTGGCTCTGCCCAATAGCCAGATCCCTTGCAAATACCTTGGAGCCTTTATTCCGCTCAATCGCGTCTTTAATACGCTCGGTATTAAAGCGGCGGAGGTCGCTCTTCAAGGATTTAGAGATCCGTCTATTGAGCTGCCGGTATTTACACGCCTCGTCTGAAGACTGCAGGATCATCTCACGCCGCTCCTTCATGAGCTTGAGAGTGTGATCGGAGAGCCTCTTGTTCTGATCTGTACGACGCGCCTTGAAGAACTTAGACCCGGTCGTATGGACAGTTTCCACGAACCCATCGTTGTATTCGTCCACTGAGCTTCCTAGGCACTCGAAACGGTTCTGGAGTTCAAGCTGAAAGCTCTCGGGGTTTTGGATTTGGATCTGTGCTGGACGGAGCGTAGACTTCATCAGTCGATACCTTTCAAGCTTGATATTGATGTTCAATGTGCCTCTTACCATGCGGTGATCGCTCCCGGTTTTCACCGAATTGATCACAGAGACATCATTGAACATTTGCTTCTTGGTTGACATGATGAAGTCGATCTCATTTCTAGTTGCACCATCGGGGCTCTGCCAGGTCCACTTCCTGTGCTCACGCTTTCTGAAGAAGGAGTTCATCATATAGAGGCCCTCCTTCTCCATAAAACTAGCCAGTTGGTGACCCCGGCGATTCCGATGTCCAACTCCAAATTGCCCCACCTGCAGCTCATCCCCGTCTCGTTTGCCCAGTTTCGCGTTGAAGTCCCCCATGACAACTGTGAAGTGAGTTTTGGAACCATGCATGGCTTTAGATATATCCTCATACATGGTCTCCACTTCGTCGTCGGGGTGTGCCGAGGTCGGGGCGTAGACCTGTATGACCTTCAGCGAATATCTTGAGGATATTCTGAGTATAAGGTACGCCACCCTGGTCGACACACTCTCGATCTTCACCACGTTGTTCACAAGGGACTTGTGGACGATAAACCCAACACCACCCTGGGACTGCCGGTCACCCTCTTGGAAATAGAGCAGGTTACCGGATTTCAGGATTATCGTGTCCTCCCCCTCTCTTCGGACTTCAGATAATCCCACAATACTCCATCGCAGCCTGCTCAATTCCTCTTCTAGTTCCGCTATCTTCTCGTCGGTCCGGAGTGTGCGCGTGTTATATGTTGCCAGGTCCAGTCGTTGGTATTGGCAGCCGGATCCCTTCCGGAGATTCTTCGCACCCCTTGCCACGCCGTAGCCTCGACCGCTGCCGTAGTCGAGGGTAGACGGGCTGCCGGGCACTAGGGGCCATTTCTTTGTTGCGCTATTCATGGGGGGGTTTTGCCATAATCGCCACGCTTGGCAAGCGGGTTGGCGATCGCAGTGAGTGCAGTTCTTACATAAGACACAGAGAGCGCTGCTGCCCATTCTCTGGTATCAGTGTCTTACCATACTCAAATAGTGTTTCCTTTCTTCTCCATCTACAATAATAGTGCAGTATTTTCCAAACCCACCTCTCCGTTCCACGAAGCTAACGTTTACACCCGGAACTTTCGGTACAGGGCGGTTAGTGGCTCAGATTTGGTTCCGTTATAGTTTTTGAATTTCCAAACACGAGTCCACCCGTCTGGTACACAAATAATTGAATAAATTACGACTTGCAGCAATTTGCATTTACAATATCTATTCAAATTAATTTATTACATTTAAATGTTAGCTTTTCGCAATTACTACCTATTATAATAAATCAAGCTGACAATTTAATAAAATAAGTTGACCTACTGCCTACACGACACGCTTACCTATACTGTGACACTTCGCTCAGCTTTGGGTTCAAGTCGGCGACGCGTGTGCACGACTCGTTTCGCGTAAAGGGTGGTAGCGTTAAATACCTACTTTGCTTGGCGTAGACGGCCTTAACTAATTCTAGTCCTCTTGTGTTTGGTCATGCGTTTTCATCATCTTATGTTGCCATGGTACCAATTTTTTTTAGGACATCTTTTGGCAATTCATAGTTAAGGCAGCATTTTTTAGTCCGTCGTAATCCTGATCTGACAGTCAGAATTGCATTAGTGGTGTCATTTTTTAGTCTGTTTCTGGATTTGTTTTTGACAATATTTAGTTGGCTGAATACTCTTTCAACTTCACCATTTGACCATGGCAATGAAATCATTGCAAGAGCAAAAGAGCACAATTCTTTAAAAGGATTGATGTCAGCCGCATTTTTGTGTTTATTCTTCCGACTGCGTTCGAAAATTCGGATACACATCTAAAAATGGATAAGGAAAACAAAACTATTAATATTTTTTTAAATGTAATGGAATAGAGCTAGAATTTACAAATTTAAGAGCTAAGGAGCTAAAAATGATTTTTTGGAGCTGATTAGTTGAAAATGGAGCTAATTTTAGCTCTAAAAGAGCTAATTTGGCAACACTGTTGACAGGTCAACAATTGACTCAACATTGGAACCAGTGTTGCCAACTTTATTTTTTAGAAGATCGTACAATGGACTAGAAAAGATCGTATTTTGCCAACATTTCAAGGAAAAAATAGTACGTAATGAAATTTCAATAAAACAACGTAAATAATTTAAAACGAAATGTAGTTATCATTTTGAATCAACATTTAGCATTAAGATTTATAACTGAATTTTTAAATTTTTGGTTATGAGAAAAGTTACATAGGTATAACTTAGATGAAACCGTGATTAAGTATCATTTCTATAGATACAGATTTAAAATCTTTAATTTGTGTACGAATAAGAGTTGTCCTTTACCTTGATTATGTAACAATTCTCAATTTCAGTAGATTAAAATCGTAACTTTTGCAATCATTTAAGTACAATTTGACAGTTTCAATTGCCTACAGCAGTAACAATAAAACATTGCTAGTAATTGAAACTGTCAAATTAAAAATTAATTTAATTTGTCATCTATTTTTACTTCGATATGATGATGAGTATAAGATTTGAAAAGATCGTATATTTACGTACGATTTCGATTGCTCGATCGTACATCATACAAGAGACAAAAAGGTCGGATATATACGATTTAAATTGTACGGTTGGCAACACTCATTGGAACATTTGGAACGTCAAACGATCCGGACGGAGCACAAAAACTGAGACCAAATAAGATCCTCGATTGAATGTAGTCTTTTTGATTATCGATATAATTTACAACAGGTTAAATTATAATTTAATGTGTTCAGTGGCGTAATCCTGTAGGCTTCAATGTGACATATTATTTGAGATTAGGCCACTAGACTAGATTAATTGCTTGATTTGATCGACTTGTATGATTTTCTATGATTGATGACATTGATTTTCCCGTACGCAAAATACGCGCTTTGACGTGGAGTTGCGGACACCAGCCCGCTATACAATACAATACAATGATTTTCTATGCTTTCATTGATTTTATCATACATTTTTATTGGACAATTTCCAGATGCAATCTACAATCTACATAGCTAGAATACCACCCGCAATCCTATTGATATACTAGTTTTATTATCTTAATCCTAATGTAACAAATGCGAATGTTATTGTTGAGTTGTTGTACTTGGAAATATTTTGTAATTCTTTCACGGAAAACTATCACCGAACTTCAGGCAGGCGAAGCCGAGGTCATACCGGCGCGGCTTCTACATTTAAAACTTGAAAATGTAGAATGCAAAAGACTTATCTTTACTAATCAGTAAAACTAATCAGTAAAGATGCAATTATGATGATGATGTT
Source organism: Xestia xanthographa (assembly GCA_905147715.2). Classification (NCBI taxonomy): domain Eukaryota; kingdom Metazoa; phylum Arthropoda; class Insecta; order Lepidoptera; family Noctuidae; genus Xestia; species Xestia xanthographa. The sequence continues at coordinate 2,296,522 of LR990661.1, read as the reverse complement.
CTCATCGATCGATTCAACAAGTTCAGATTCCAAAATCGATTTAAAAAAATATTTGGACATCACTAGAAGACTTTTGCGTTGACACTGACAGATGATACCAGTTTTAGGTTTTCAAGCAGTGTCTTTTAGACTTTGACATAAGGAATTAAGTGCTGCCAGCATTAGACACTTCCTGTTTAAATATTTCAATGCTGAATGGAAAAATACACAACAAATAACGAGTTTCGTTTTGCATTTTGGGCGTTTTTGTACATTTAGAGCACACTGGAATAGCTGTAAACTTCAAAATAATGATGCTATAGACAAAAGTAACTAAGATGTGGAATCAATGTTGCCACAATTATTTCAATACAATTCCTTATTTTCTTGAATTTTTTAATATCAGATTATTTAATATAAATAGTATTTCATGGCTTATTTGTTATTATTCCACATAAAAAAGCATGATAGTGATTCAATTTATAAAATCAAATTGTTGTGAGACGTTTGTTATGTCCTTGATAGCTGTTTCCGGTCATGCGTAGTTACCGCGCAGAAACTTCCTCCCCCTCCGCCCTTCGCCGCGGAGTTATCACTTGTCGAATTAGTAAAAATTAGAGAAATGGCAGCAAGAATTATCAGGAAAATTGTAAGTTTATAGAGGTGTTACATAACAACTAACGTAAAGTCCTTTTGCATGGACCCTCATAACTTCTAGCTTAAGTGGTTTGCTGTGTTACAATTCTCTTCATCCAAAAATAGACGTAGTATTATAGTTATGTCGAAGAATTACATAAAAGTGCTTTTGGAACCTTTTCGTGAGAGTAAAGTATTGGGTTCGCTGCTGAAATGGTTGGAGCCGGGTGCGAGCAATGGTACTGGGGGGAATAGGGAAGGGAAAAATGAGGTTACATATATTTTTTTTGTGATTATGTGGTGATGTGTTTGAGGTTATGTGACTGGTATTTGCTGGTGGTGTTCAGGTGCCTGTGAGCCGGAGCGGCGCAGCGCAGTACAGCTCTGGAGTGCGCAAGGTTACGCTGATCCCCGGTCATGGCATCGGTCCTGAGATCACGGTCGCTGTGCAGAAGATCTTCGAGGCCGCGAAAGTCCCCATTGAGTGGGATGAGGTCGACGTCACAGCTGTTCGGGTAAGCCCCGTCTTTGTATTAGAATCTAATTAGATTTAATGTTGGTAGTGTGTTAAAAAGTATAATATTCTAAAGAGGGTTCTGCAGAAATACATAAACAATGTTATATTTTTATGATTGTAAACAATGTATAATTCTGTCTCAGAATAATAGCAGTAATAAATAATCACAGGTTTTTCAAATTAATACAATGTTCTTCATTGTTGTGCTGGGCTGTGAATTATAGAGGATTTTTTTATTTAATATTATGAATGCCAGTCATATTTAGTGCTAAACATCAATCATCAACCAAATAAAAAATAACAATATCATTAAATATTCTACCATTTTCAAACAATTGCCAGAAACAGATCTATCCATTGTGTCTGTATATTGCTAAACATACTATTTTAGTCATTAGTGATGCATATATGCCTTTTGACAGGAAAAATGCATCCAGCAATATTAATTAAAAGAATAGGGTATATGCATGATCTATTTTAATCACTCTAAACAAAGCGTATTAACATCAGAAATAGCAAAGAGAAATTATTTTTTTAATATCTTTATAGAATACTAAGCTAAAAGCATTTGAAACTGCTGATTAGACAGAGAGATCCGATACAGCGAATAATGTCATTCGCTGCATCGACATTCAAAATCCATACTTAATTCTGTTTATCTAGAAAGAGACAGAAACAAAAGTTTAAATGGTTATAACTTTATGTTGTTTATTTTTATAGTACTTTAACATTCCCCATCGAAATAAAAAAAAGAAAATGTATGCATATTCCCTATTGGCACATACTAATAAAGTGTAGGTTTTGGGTTACATAATTAATATTATCCTTGTTGAGCTAGATATTTCAGTTTGCAGCAGTGTTAATAATCTACAGTGTGACACAAATAATAAATTGCTCTGCTATTGTTCAAGTTTTCAAGCGTCACATTTACATTCTTAAAACCTGAGTAGGTACTACTAATACAAGTTTTATACCAATACTATAAGTTTTATAGCAACGCAACTTTGAACAAAAATTGAAATGGCGGAAGTTAGGGAGGTCTTTCAATTCTCCTGTGATCTTGTACTACAACTTAAATTATGAAACTTATTATCTAAAATTATTTGTGGTATTATAGCTCATAATAATATGGTTTCTTTTTAGGTTTAAATATAAAAATGCATTTGTTTTAGAAGAGAAACATCATCTTTGCCAACACTTAACACCTCTTACAAATCTAACTATTCAGTACATGAACTAATTAAACAATTCTATTCTAGGGTCCAGATGGCAAGATGGGTATCCCACAGAAAGCTATTGACTCAGTTAATGCTAACAAGATCGGTCTAAAGGGTCCCTTAATGACCCCGATCGGCAAGGGCTACAGATCCCTTAACTTGGCTCTGCGTAAGGAGTTCGACTTGTACGCTAACGTCAGGCCTTGCAAAAGTATGGAAGGGTATGTATTTCTTTTTTTTATTTCACATCCATATTAACATACGAAAGTTCCTCTTACAATTTTACACCTTAAAGGCTTGGATGAAGTTTAACCCAGGGCATAAGATTTGACCCTGGAAAAGGGATGCACAGAACCGGGAACTGTGGCAGAAAAAAAAGGCCTATACAGTGGGTGATTCCGGGTTGAATGATGGTCATCGGATTTTACACTGTACCTACTTATTCCACTATTATGTTCGCAATTTCGCATGTGGAATAAATAAGAAGCCAGGGCAAAAAGCAGTTTCAATATAAAATGTCAAGCAAGAGTAAGTCATGGAAATGACTGAGACAGGATAATTTGTGACAAAACTGCAGAGGAGATTGCAATTTGTTGTTTTGTATGCTTATATTTAGGTTTTTGCGAAACCTTAAAGGATAATAGTTACCAGGAAAAACTGTCAAGGATTAAAAAACAGGTAATATTCTTGATTTGTAGTTGCATAACCAAAAAGGCCATTCAAGAACAATTTACTTTAAGGAAAATTATCTTGCAATCTTGTTACTAATATTACACATGCACAGCACATAGTGTAGTTAATACAAATTAAATACTCATGACTACTTGATAACATTCAGAATAGAAGTAAATTTAAATTTAATACATTATTTAAGATCAAAGCATATTGTATAGCAGGGCGGTGATGGCCAAAAATAGAAATGGCTGATATGCACTGAGTTGTAGTTCAAGGCCCAGAGTCCACTCAGCAAAAAGGAAGGGTCAGCAAAAAGGTAGGGGTCCGTTCGAAAGAAATACCGTGGCCCTGGAACACAAAGGGCTAAGAAGGAACATGATGGGTTTTAGTCAGTAAAAGTCTGACACTCCCTTCCGCTTCGCCCAGAGCGGGACGTCATTTGATGATTTCCCATCCGAAAAAAGAAAAGGCCCAGAATCCACCAAAGCAATTTCATTTGCATTCAACAATGGTGTGTTGAACAAATATGAGACATCGCCGCTTGTCTCTGGCCATCCGTTTCTACGAAAGTTAAGCAGACACGAGAAATGGAAGTCACGAAATTCTATTGGTGGTTTACAACACATCTCTCCTTTCGTCTCCGTTTCGTTGGAGTCCCGCCCTAAGGCTCGAAACCAGCCAGGCACTGTGTAAATTATTCTCTGTATTCATCATTGCTCTTAAAATATATCATGAGAAAATCGCCATGTCCTAGAACCGCAAGTTCGAAGACATGTGGCACCAATCAACCTGCACCGTGGACCCGTATGGTTGATGTCAGCCCAATCGTTCTCATAGAGAGGAAGCATTTGTCCAAAACATGCCTGATTATTATGCTTATTTATTTTGTTTTTGTTTTGCATTTTATCTGTTACTAGCGGACGTCACGCGGTTTCACCCATGTAGTTCCCGTTTCCGTGGGAGTACGGGGATAAAATATAGCCTATGTTACTCAGGGTGAATGTAGCTTTCTAATGGTGTTAGTATTTTTGAAATCGGCGCAGTACTTTTTGAGTTCATTCATTACAAACACACACACACACACACACAAATACATTATAATAATAGTGTAGATTAATAGTTTTCCGGGATCACAGAAGTGCAGTAAACCAAAATACATGTAACGTCTCACGTGTGTTAAACCTGACACTTTGAGGGTCAATGATAATGGTCGCTGATAACGAGTCTAGACGATGTTTCAAGGTCCATGATAGAGGGAGATCGGTTTACATGTGCAGTTGCTGCAATTAATAATTTATAGAGTTTATGTAAATTAGCTAAGCCACAGCCATTCTAATTTTAAAGGTTGCGGTTGCAATTTTGCTTAGCCACGTTTTACACAAGATTCCCATCTTGCATTGTTCTGTACTGTGAGTGCCCAGTAGACTGACAAAGTGACAATAGTCAACATCGAAAGTCATTTATTCAAATTATGCTGATAATCAGCACTTGTAGTCAGTTGTAGTCAAAAATTACTTAAGACAGCCACAAAATGGCCGACCTTTACAACTTCCTGGTGGATTATTATATTGTTTGGTATGTAATATGATTTGGTACCTACTCCTCACACAAGCGCAACTTTACGTGCTATTTGTCGCGTCGACAAGATCACCAACTTGCGTTATGCCTGTGTGGGGACCTTTTATTTGAGACGTACCCAAACAAGCCTATCAAGCTTAGGTAATCCCTTGTGTGAAGATGGTAGTCAAAATTGATGATCACAAGGCAAAATCAATAGTTCTCCAAAACAAGGCAGAGAATCAGCACTTGTAAACTTCAATAATAAGGGTACAGTGCCCCAAAACGCCAGCCCGAGAGTCCGTTTAGTTGTAGATATTCGTAGGATTATAACTGCTTACATCTCTATAACCTGGCCTCCTGCCAAGACAAGCCCTGGGACGTTCACCTCGATCGAACGCCGCTATGACTTGTCAATGCATATTACATTCTTCACACTCTTTGTTGCCACCAGCGTATACTGAAAGAATCTAATCGATTCTGAATGGTGCTGCTTTTTATGCGTAAGGCCACCGATACGCAAATCTGAAACAGATGATAACGTCAGTATCAAATCGTTTTAGTTAGAAGAAAGAAATATTGGTGTCGATTTTATTAGGCAGTTACTAAACTTAATCTAGGCTATTGCTATCTTTTACTATAAGGCAGTGCGAGAAAAGGACGGCTATAGCTATGAACTAAGTTAGAGATGTCAAACTAGTTTATGCCTTGCGCTTCACCGTGTTTTTAGTCGACATGTTTTTACGTGCACCCTTCAATTGTATGGAAATATTAGTTCGAATTAAATTTGACAGCTCTATATTACGTCCGTCTCTTTTTCGTTTTATTAGAGAGAAAAAGATAGCCTAAATTAAGTTTAGTTTGTGCACAACAGAATCGACACCATTAAGAGGCTGTCTCAGACGGACATCAGAACAAAACCCCAGTAACATAATAATAACGTTCTAGGGATCCAACACAACACCATGAGCTCAATCATGACAGTCGTGCTTGCAACCGTATGGATCAACGAGAAATACAAATGTACCATAATTATTTTATAGTACGGGATCTAATCATATCAAACGCCAATGGTTGTTTTCACATTAGGCGATATCGACACGATATTGTGGGCTTCTTTTTAGGGTTCCGTAGTCAACTAGGAACCCTTATAATAGTTTCGCCATATCTGTCCGTCCGTCTGTCCGTCCTCGCTTAATCTCTGTGACCGTTAGCACTAGAAAGCTGAAATTTGGTATCAATATGTATATCAATCACGCCGACAAAGTGGTAAAATAAAAATTGGAAAAAAATGTTTTATTAGGGTAGCCCCCCTATATGTAAAGTGGGAAGTGATTTTTTTTTTAATTTCAACCCTAACGTGTGATATATTGTTGGAAAGGTATTTAAAAATGAATAGGGGTTTCCTAAAATATTTTTTTGATAATGTCAATAATTTCGGAAATAATCACTCCAAAAGTAAAAAAAACAATGTGTCCCCCCCCTCTAACTTTTGAACCATAATTTTAGAAAATATGAAAAAAATCTGAAAAGCAGAACTTTATAAGGACTTTCTAGGAAAATCATTTTGAAATTGATGGAAACAACAGTTTTTGTACAAAAAAGACAAAAAGTTGTACAAAATAATTTCTGGACTAAGTTTGTAGTATATTCGTTTATGCAAGCATTTTTACATAATGGATACCCACCTTTAAACTCATAAGTGGGAACACTTATTGTGACGGACGGGAAACTACGGAACCCTACACTGAGCGTGGCCCGACACGCTCTTGGCCGGTTTTTTTGTTTCATTTATTCGACAATGTCGAGACGACATTAACCAACAGCTTGTATTATGCTACCGAGCAGTCTTGAGGACTTAGCCGCGTTCCGCCAGCAACTTACATCCACAATATTTATGAAACCAGTCCCACGATATCGTGACGTTATCGCCAACCGGCATTGGGCGTTTTCCCCAATACCGGTGGTTTTAGGAATACACGCACTTTGTCATAAAGTTAAACCCCCGAACGTCGAGGTTACCTCTCCAGCCACTATCAATTACTGTTCCAATTATGAAACAATATGATCCATAGATAAGCTGATAAGCGCAAAATAATCTGAAAAACCATTAAACGGCGCCTGGTTTTTGTAGCAATCCAAGATAATTGATTAGCATCGATTAATCAATATTTTCCGCCATCGATTTCGCCCGCTCTATGATCGAAAATTTTCGATAGGAACACACTACCGGGATTTTAAATACCCTATGTCCTAATCCAGATTTAATCGTCTACCTGAATGATTTCAAATTACATGGAAATCTAAACAAGTGTGAAAAGGTGACGGCTAGAGATATTTTTGAATAAGTTCCAATTATTACAATTCAGTCTTGTGTTCAAATCTTATCTAGGTGTTACAAATTGGTTTCAATCACATGAGTTGTGTTACGATAAAATGTCGACAATGTATAACGGTTTGAATTGATTTATGGAGTGCCCATTTACCTATCTGTTGTTGATAAGGGAAATTTGCTGAATCCAGTATTTACTGTCAGCTATCATTTCACCACTTGTAAGGATATGCTGGTTTTTCTATTGTAGCACGCTAAAGCTGATAGTAACTTATTCCTAATGTCCTGCTTTTTGTTAACTCGGTTGTGGCGGTCAGATAGGCAGTCGCTTCATGTTTCCGATACGCAGGCGTTCCATAGAAAACATTGGTATTCAGCTGCATCCGGAAATCCGAATGCAGACCCCCAATGTAGGTAGTTGAGATAAGTCCAATATCTTAACGCGTTTTAGTTCCATTGAGCTAAACATAAATGGCAAAGACGTGTTGTGTTTTCAACACGTATTTGACATTATAGATATCAGTAACTGCAATCTAACAGAGGTCAGATAGCACCTCAATTATTATTATTATCGTTGAATAAATTACTGTCAGCTACTGATATCTTAAGTATCTGGTAGCCTCGTATGATTGTCATCAACATAACATAATATAATGTCATACGTATACAGTCTTATAAAAACTAGAACTTATTTTTTTTCTAATTACTTTTTAAATGACTCCTCCCGCTCTGGGCGGAGCAGGGGGAGTGCTGACACTCCCCCTGCTCCGCCGATGGCCGATGGGTTTTAGTCAGTAAAAGTCTGAACTTTTACTGACTAAAACCCATCCATGTTCCTTCACCGCCCTTTGTGTTCCGGGGCCACGGTATCTCTTTCGAACAGTCCCGCAGCCCTAAAAACTGGAACTCGTATACACTTTAAGGTAGGTAGTGGTACCTATGATGAAAAATCTCTATGTCTCAATGTTGATAGGACTACAGGCATGGTATTTAACTGTGGCCGTGCCTGGAGATCCAATCTCTTAGAACGAAACCCAAGGTTTCGTCCGAACTCCGAAGTACTCCGAATCAGCTACCGACCTATCAGTGATAACCTAGTAGTAAGACCGTCGGACAGCCAAGTCATAGGTCTCGAGTTCAAACCCAAGACACGCACGTCATGATTTTTCGTATTCATGTGCGTAATGTATAATTATCACTTGTCGTGAGGAAACCAGCATGCCTGAGAGATATTTCTTGACGGCATGTAAAGCCAAGTAAATCAGAGGCCCACGGGCGGCATAAAAACTCTGACACCAGGTTAGGAGACAACTGTTGTCTTCACCCCATGTGTTTTCAGAACTCATGAATTTGTTGAAGGACAGTGGCAAGCTCTAGAGAAAGAGCCAAAATGGTTTCAGATACACGACACCCTTTACATCTGAATACCCTCGTGTCGCAAAGGCTGAAAAGCCGAAACAGCTTTTTGAAGTGTGTCACCCCTCTCAGTGGCGAGCGCTCCACGGAAAGTCTAAACCTGTGGCGTAGTAGTGCATCCTTACCAATCCCATTCGTTCCACCCGCTGAAAATCTCCCCCCTGGACATGAGTTTCCATGGCTGACCTGGAAGTCTTTAAATAGCCTCCGGACCCAGGTTGGCCGCAGCAAGGAAAACCTATATAGGTGGAGATTAATTAATGACGCTTCCCTGGAGTGTAAAAGTGGTTCTGTTCCACAAACGATGGGGCACTTATTATCGTGTTCTGCGTGTCCTGTTGTTTGCTCACTACAGGAACTGATGGACGCTACCGAAACCGCCAAACTAGTGGCTCAGTTCTGTGCCGACTCAATTTAGATTGCCATCGACACGCTAAGAAGAAGATTTGTTGAAGAAAAATAAAAAATAAAACGGAAATAATAGTATAATAGAAGGTTCAGTTAGAAATTTCGAGCTACTTTCAGATGGGCCTGGATCTTCGTTGACGAGCTTAGAAGACCTCCTGACCTGAGGTAGCTGTGCGGTGCGGGAGGGGTGTGGTGATGTGTCGCTCAGTTCCCCCTCCCCTTGCACCGCGCAGCTACCTTTGCCGCCGTGTCAAGCTGTAAATCTATAAATAATATATATTGCTGGACATTACATACAGTGCCATCTAGTGCCACACTAAGCAACGAGGCTTGTGTCGTGGACACCAGATAGTTGATATACTACATAGATACTTTTTGTTTGTAAATACATACTTATACATACAGACAGGGTGTAAACTACCTCATCACGAAGCCGTCAACCAAGCATTCTGTACATCAAACATAAGTAACTTTACGCAAAAATTATTGCTGGGAAACTTTTTTTGTTGGGGTGAAAAATCATGTTTTGTGGTAGAACTCAATGTGACGCACTTAAAACATTGTGTTGATAGATGGATTGAATAGTACGGGGGTCGTGGAGGTGTTTAAAGTAAAAATCTTACATTAAAAACTTGTATTTTTTTTAAATACTTGTCAAAAAGTTGGAACTTTGACCCCCAATATCTCCGTAACTAGAAGGTTCCCAGGTATAGTGTAGAACAAAAACATAATCGCAATGACGGGGAGAACAAGTGCCTTTCGGCTTCGTTAAGAGGTGTTTTACACCTTTTATAACATCCATGACTCGGAAACAAATGTCCATGCTCATGACACAAACATTTGCTCCTACCGGGATTGGAACCCGGGACCCTAAGAACGTAAGGCAGCCTCACTACCGCTGCGCCATTCGGATCGCCAGATCTATAGAACTAACTCAAAATTTCCTCTAAAACAAATCAAAACGAACTTTTTATTACATTTCTTGAAGCTGTTACAGTTTCCTGCGTAACTATTAACGGTTAGATGATAATTTGCTATTTTAACATTAAAGAGGCGTCAAAATATTTGTTTAGCACCAATAAGCTCTATGACAACACAATAAGGTGCTAAATGATAATGTTTGCATTGTCAGCCAAGCGACGCCTATCAAAACCACTATAACATAAAACTAGTTATATGGCAGTTTTAATCAGAAATCAATCTATCTTGTAAAGAAAAAATAAGAATATGATACTTTTATTTGTAAACATAGGTTACACAGTGTGTGAGATGTTACAATGTAGAACTTAGATTCTTTTATATTTTGCCGTGAAGCGTACAAATATTCAGAACAAACAAAATGTATTGATTTCAAACAATATTTTTTTCAGTAAGTAAATGCAAAAATAAAATAACAAATGATCAAAACAATAATAAATTAATATAATTCAAGATTAGATGTCATGTGATAAAGAAAATACAATTACACAGAGGTCAATATAAAATTTCATTAATAAATAATAGATATTGTGAGATACTAGATTAGCATAACCGATGTCAGTAAAAATGTCGAAGATTCAAACATTTCGTAAATTCTCTATTTTTTGTATTATTATATTCTAGGTCAACTTAAAATTGGAAAATTATGATTAGCCTATCTATTGAAATATTTGTTTCCAATTGATATTAAATTCCAGCAGAACGAATACTAGCTTTATGTTTATTTATATAAAGTTGATTTCAGACTGACTAAAATGTGTATTATAAACTGGAATTAAAGTTGTCTTTCCCCTAAAGCTTATGTATTTTTTTACATGTTTAAAAACTACTTATCAAACGCAATATAGGCAAAAAATAATATGCCAGGAAAGGTAATCAGAACTTATCCTACGGTAGTAAAAATAGGCCACAATGAAATATGCTACCAAATTAGTGTGACCCACTCATTGGACCCACTGCAAAAACAAAAGAGGTCATAATTCACTGATTTAAATCAAAAGGTTAATAGCATAATGATAAAACATTTAGCACGTGTTGTTATCAAAGAAACCGGAATATTCTGGTTGTGTTATATATTTTGAATGTATTGTTTTGATACGGATTTTAAATGCAATCAGGTTTTATTGCAGTCTGCGTGTTGATTACACGTCTAGATTGAGTTTTATTGCATGTTTGTACTTTTTAGATTAGAATCAATTAGGTATCATGTGTTGGTATAGTTCGTCTGAATAAATGTAGGGCAAAAGTCTACTGTTGCTCTTCAATAATCGTGCGTAGAGGAAGCTTGCGAAATTGAAAAATTATGACTTTGATGTACGTTGATTAAAAATTACTGTACCTACTACCAGCTTACGAAAATATCATAACTAGAAATAGATACTTATTCGACAAAATATGGCGATTTCCGGCAAGTATAATTTTGAGAGCTTTATGGCTCCAGACAAGCACAGCACAGGTGGGCAGGGGGCACATTGCTCGCAGAACGGATGGCCGATGGGGCCAAAAGTTATGGAGTGGCGACCGCGAACCGGGAGACGTGTGTGGCGACATTTGGGGGAGGACTATGTCCAGCAGTGGACGTCTTTCGACTGGAATGATGATGATGGCTCCAGTCCCAAATTATGTCAGAAAACTAAGTAATCCATCTCCTATTACCAGATCGGTCCACCTGACTTCTTTATTTTGACGACTAATCAATCAATCGTAGAGGGGTGGCCTTACTACCAATGAGTTTCGTCAAACGTCCGCTCATGAATCTCAGATCTAGCCTGGTGTAAAGCAATAGAAGAGATCTACAGTGAAACAACCGAACTCAGAAACTACCATTTCACCTGACTTTTGCTTTGAAGGTTGACGGACATAATGTCAAAAAGATAAACAATGTTTTACCCAGCACGTACCGATAAGGGTATCTAACCGTAATCAGACAATGTCAATGGCTTTTGTGCGTAAATTCGTGTTCAAGGTTTAGAGATTGAGACCGATAACTATAAAATTGTTCAAGATGTTTTGCGGAGGTTTTTTGGTGCGGTCAATGGCTTATTGAAATGTGGGAACGAAATAAAAAGCGGTAGTTTATTTTCGACGGACAGTTGCGAGAATAAAGAGGCTGTCAAAATCAAAGCATTTATTTCAAGTAGGCCAGTTACAGGCACTTGGGAAACAAAGACAACAATTAAATGTAGCTACAGTCCCAGTCACAAGACATAAAACTGTGAAAGTACTGTAAAGTTGCCCATTCCAAAGCGTACGTTGATCTCTGGGGAAGAACAGGCAAGAAACTCCATGGACACTCTTAGAACTGATACAAGCACCATGATAACAACAGCACCAAAATATCGGGAACTCAAAACAAACAGTAACATGGTAAATATCCTGTTCTCAGTGTTAATGATAATGTTATGTTGAGTCATAGACCCATCGCAACTTCGCAAGTAGCTTCAAATTCCAAGGCATGCGTGACAAAAAAGAGATCTCGTGATAGCGCCCGCGCCAGTTCAATACACCGCCTTTGTTACTATAAATTGACAAATTGCGAACAATTTGATGTAACCAAGTTATATGATAATAATGTAAATTAATTAGAGCAGCGGTGGCCGTGGTTCGATTTCATCACCACTGCTCTCAAAACGGTGAAGGAAAACATCGTGAGGAAACCGGCATGTTCTAGAACCACAAAATTCGAAGACATGTGACATCTACCGACCCGCACTGGGCCCGCGTGGTGGATTATAGCCCATTCCCTATCATAGAGAGGAGGTCTGTGTCCCAGCAGTAGGAATGGTGATGATGATGAATGCAAATTATGTTTAGATATAATAATACTAACTTTTACGCTCATGGTGGTTGGGAAGTATCCTACAGGGACGTATTACTAGCACAAAAACTATCCTATGTCTTAATCTGGGTTATTATCTATCCATATGCCAAGTTTCATCTAAATCTGTTCATCTGTTAGGCGTCAAACAGCTGAGACTGAGTGACAGACAGAGTAACTATCGTATGAAACTATGATTTTTGTCTAAACATATTTTTTTGTGACTTTTCATCTAAATCCAAAAACAGGTATAATTTTGCTCATTGGAAGATTAGCCTCACTCCCTTAAAACAATAGATAAAGTTGTCTATGTCTACCTCATAGTCATATAATTGACATTAACTAAATTGCAGTAATTTTCTATGCTCGTTGGCACCTCATTAACACATGTATAATTTTCTCATTGTTAATGAAACAGACATTTACAAGGACATCTACATAACTATTCATTTTAAGAAAGGAAAATATTCGTACAAATTTTTATTTGAATAACATATCCAGGTATTATTATGGCCCCTACAGATTTACCCACATATTGAGAATCGCTACTGTGAGTAATTTTTGTGGATCAATCAATTATAAACTGTAGGCGACCGAACGATGGATAAAATCGAGCAATCTGTAAGAAATCACTGTCAATTTCTTACAGATTGCTCGATTTTGCGTATGGAGCAATATTTAGCGACAATAACGGTCGTCAAAAACTGAGCAAATGTGTAGGCCCTTTATATCCGCGCTACAATATACGTTTTCATCGCACTGCTAGGCAAAGTCCTCCAATATGTTCACTATACGTAGTTGCCCGATGCCGTGGTTGTCTCTCAAAGTGGTCTAACTTGCCTCGCCATCTTCGTTTAAGCTTTCCACTACGTCAGTCGCTGAATTTTCTCCATTGGCACCCATTTCGATGTTATTGTGCACGTGCAGTCGAAAAAGTTTAATTCATTTGTCATCTCCATCGGTGCGTTTAAACGTCTGGCCTTTTGCCAAGGTACGCATAACTCAGAGAAGCTCGTCTTACGTATTGGATCGAACTATTCTTGCACTACTACTATGTAACGGATACGTATTTCGTTTTATCAAAGGCTGCTTGCAGCTGTTTATATGCAGGATTATCTCAATACTTATTCTTAGGACTTCGTTGCAATCCTGTGTTGGTTATAGGTATCCCTCTTACACAGCTGGTGGATTATAAGCATTGTAGAATCTTTTAATTTTTTGACACTATACAAAATCGACAATCTTGACCTCATCATCAGCCTATTAGCAGCCCACTGTTGGACGTAGGCCTCTTCAATAGGGAATATGCACGTAATTTTTTCCTCACGTAGATCAATAAAATACAGTACTATCAACCCAAGAAAAGTATTAAAAGTTAAGTTCAACTACTGTTTGTCGCTTAAAAATAATATTAAACTCCTGCAATTTTTTATGACAGCAAACGTCCGTAGCTGTCGCGGCCATGATATTGTGACGTCAGTTACCACAATCTGCCTTGTTTACAGCTAATTTTTTGCCCTTTAGAATAATTTTACTGATTGGATTATCGACAACTCGCATCCAGCTGCAGAGATCGTCGCTCCACCTAGCTGTGTCATCTTATGCTTAAACTTCACATGTTCTCCATTTATCCCTTTGGCTATCTTTTAAGTCTCCTTCAATATAGAATACTCGAACTATCTCTAAGACAAAAAAATAACTCTCTTCCATTTTGTTCCAGCATCAAAACTCTATACGACAATGTAGACGTAGTGACAGTCCGAGAGAACACCGAGGGCGAGTACTCCGGCATCGAGCACGAGATCGTGGACGGCGTGGTGCAGTCCATCAAGCTGATCACGGAGGAGGCCTCCATGAGGGTCGCGGAGTTCGCCTTCGTGTTCGCCAAGGAGAACAACAGGAAGAAGGTCACGGCTGTACACAAGGCTAATATTATGTGAGTATTGGAGGCTAATCTGGGCTGTGTAAGTTCAGTTCTCAATAAATAACTGATTTAATGATTTTAAAAGTCGCCACAATCTTGGTAATGAGTGTTTGTTGAATATCAAAACTGGTTCGAAGCATTTACTTGACGTCTTGGGCTTGCACCTCGTGCTGATTGACAAACTATTAGGCGTCTACTATACGTATAGTTGAACTGCGTTTGGGTCAATCCGAGCTGCACCGAACAGCTTTTTTTCGATCATATAATATGTATATTCCATTGTGGCCCGGATGTGTCGAGACATGCCATCACGTTCATTTAGCACCCCCAAAGTACCAAACAATTCGAATGTGAATTAGAAACAAGAAATACTAGTTTGTCATTAATTTTGCTGGCGTATTTTACATTTATCCAGTTTTCCATTTTACGTACAGTTGTCGTAAATATCATCCACGACCTTTACAGTACACGTGAATAAATAATAATAATAATTTTTATTATCAGAAAATCAAATTAAAAATTTCACAAGAACAGTACTTATAAAAAAAAAAATGAGCATTTCCGACACTAAGTTCCGAATACTAAGTTTAAAGCCTTAACTCTGTTTCAGAAAGTTATTTTTTAAATATTATTTTACGGCATACAGCACACTTATGAAACGTTGTCATTCTAAAATAAACCTAGTTTATTGCAACAAAGTTAGAATTTACTTTAAAGAACAGTAACATTTTTCCTTTATATGTATGTTAACAGCTAATGTAACGTAATCTAGCACTCCATTAAAGGAATGTTCAAGTGCGACATAATGTTACACTCAGCGGTATGTCACGTGAAGGTAACGAAACGGTGTCAATTTACTTTTCACACAGTGTATTTAATTGTTTTAAATGTTCTCGTAGCTCCAGTCGATGATGCTTCGTTGCGATGTATAGATAAATAGGTTATGCAAGGTACTGAGGTGTTGTATCCTTACTAATATTCATAAGTGCGAAATTACGGTTGTTACCTTTTCACGACTAAACCAGTGAACCGATCATCCTGAAATGTTGCATACACGTTGTCAAGTGTACAGAAACGGACGTAGGGTACCTTTCATTCCGAAAAAAGTACTGTTTCCGAGGAAAACAACAATAACATTCTTATAATAATAGATGGCGCCACATGTCTTTCGAATCATGATTGAATGGGGTTGGAAACTGTGAAACTAATGGCGCTAGCATAGTTTGTTCCAAGCATCGTCATTGGTAGAAAATCTGGTAATGTAATTTTATATTTCAAAATGGCTTGACCTCATTTGGTCAGATTGGGAACAAACTATGCTAGCGCCATCTGCGTTCAGCTTTCACCGGCCAACCCTATTATATTATGTAGGTATTACAAGCAGAGTACAACCTAAAATGATTGTTAAATTCTAAATTAACGCGAATGAAAAGTTAATTTTGTTAGTTTTTCATTGATAAGTTTTTGGTATTCATATCGAATAAAAAATAATCATCATTATCTGCCTAGCCTTTTCCTAACTATGTTGGGGTCGCTTCCAGTCTAACCGGACGCAGCTGAATACCAGTATTTTACAAAAACTGACCTCCACAACCCATTTAGTATTGGGTGATAAGATACTTGGTAAGACTGGTTGTCAGACTATTTTTGGCCACTGACTACTTGTAACGACTGTAAAAGATGTACAGAACAGCTTAACGTGCTTTCCGAGGCACGGAGGAAACTCGGTATGTAAGGGTGGTCACCCATCCACAGACCAACCTAGGCAAGCACGGCTTAACCTAAAGATCGACCCGAGCAGCTGTTATTATTTAGCGACGAGCTCTTCTCCCGATAAAAAAAAAAGAATTATTGGAATTAGCTTCCTGATATAAGGCTGCGGTTCCACTAAAGCGGAGCAGAGCGCGATTTATCAATCACAAGGCGAAGAGAAGAGATGTGGATTTCAAGCCATGGGATTGGTGAATCGCGCTTCGCTCCGCTTCAGCGGCCTAAAGGTGACGTGTAATAAGATCTCGTATGTATATTCCAGGCGTATGTCCGACGGTCTGTTCCTGCGGTGTTGCCGCGACGTGGCCAACAAATACCGCGACATCAAGTTCGAGGAGCGCTACCTCGACACCGTGTGCCTCAACATGGTACAGGACCCGGCCCTCTTCGACGTGCTAGTAAGTTCTATTAATCTATTGTAGACAGAAAATAAGGAAATAACGTTTGAATTCATCATCATCATCAGCCTATTAAAGTTCCCACTGCTGGGACACAAGCCTCCTCTCTATGAGAGAGAATGGGTAATAATGGGAATGGTATAATCCACCACGCGGGCCCAGTGCGGGTTGGTAGATATCACATGTCTTCGAATTTTTCTAGGACATGCTGGTTTTTTCCTCACGATGTTTTCCTTCACCGTTTTGAGAGCAGTGGTGATGAAATAAATTACACAAAGTAATGCACCTGCCTGGTTCGAACCCACGACTTACTGTTCGTAAGTCGGGGCCGCCACCACTGGGCCACCGCTGCTCACTCACACGTTTGAATACTTGGAGCAAAACTTTATATATAACATAAAAAGGAGAAGTAAGGGAAAATGTGTTAGCGAGCGTGTAGATCACTGAGGGATCGCATCCAGAACGAGGTGATCCGACAGAGAACCAGAGTTGTCGACATAGCTCACAGAATAAGTAAGCTGAAGTGGCATTGGGCCGGTCATATTAAGCTGTAGAACCGATGACCGTTGGGGTAGACGTGTTCGTAAGGTGGGATGCCCTCGGGCGAGCGTGGAGTGATGATACGAGCAGGGTGGCTGATAGCAACTGGATGAGAGTTGGATGGCGTGCGGTTGAGGAGGCATATGTCCAGCAGTGGACTGCTGCAGGCTGATGAGGGTGTAGATAGTAGTTAACGCCACCTCTACACCTCCTGTGCCTCAACATGGGGCAGAACCTGCACTAATAAACATGCAGGGGGTCTAAAATGGTCGCTTTAGCAGAATCGTAATATGAATCATGTTAAAAATTTAAAATTCTTAAAATGGACTCTATAGTCATAGTGATAAAGTCCATTTTCAGAATTTTAATTTTTTAACGTGATTCATGCTAAGATTCTGCGTGGATTCTGCTAAAGCGGCCATTTTAGACCCGCTGGTCAGTTATTTATCGAACTAATGGATGGCGGAACGACCTGGAAAAAACCAACAATCATTAGCCTACATTAGGGATCTCGCGCCGCTATCTTGAACAAAACCTGTCGTGCGACCAAGTTTCATCCTGGTCGAAGATTCTGGAAGTCATGGAGAGAGGCTTTTGTCTAGTAATGGGATAATAATAATAAAGATTTATTTCTCACCACAATATAGGTACATTAAAGAGGTATCAGTACAAAATACGTAACAACAATAATTTTACTGTGGGAGACTGAGACTGATGCCTAAGCTAGACGTGAGGTCTGTATTTCAGGACACCAGGTCCCCACCCCTTGGGTAATGCTTACATTTAATTTTATGTACAATGCGGTAAGAATTAACAAAAAGTATAAGTTTTTTTTTTTTATGATGATGAACTTTACTTTCCGAGGCATTGACGGGTTTTGGGTATGTTCAAGATGGTCGACCTATGCTGGGCTTGGCTTGCAGAGTATACCATCATTTGTACAGAGCAACTTTATATTTAAACTTAAAATCATGCACATGAGGATATCTTCAGTGATTTATATTTTGAGCTCTCGATATTTAGACGCTGTTGCAAGCGCCATGATCGCAGGTTGACTGGAGAATGATGGTGGATGAAAATAAAATTGTTAAGAGCAGACAAATCTGTCTACCCTCTTTCTTTGTCTTTGCTACGCGCACTATTGGAACTCGACACTAAATCACGGCAAAACACACTCACAGTATCACCAGGTTTTGTGGGGTCCTTATTACGTTGCTTAAAACAGTATTTGAACCTATAGTGTTTGACATGTTTGTTTATTTGACGTCCACAAACCGGTTACTGATCACACTATACTGCCTAGAAAGAGTGGTTGTCAGACTTTCGGCTTTCTGACTTCCCGACATTTGTTTTTTAACATGTATTCGTGTTAATTTCCAGGTGATGCCAAACTTGTACGGTGACATCATGTCCGACTTGTGTTCGGGTCTGGTCGGAGGACTCGGCCTCACGCCTTCGGGCAACATCGGCAAGAATGGCGCGCTATTCGAATCCGTGAGTATTTTGTTAAAATGTTGAACTAACTGAACTCTAACGACAGAAGGAAGATTGAAAATATTTCGGAGATATTGGAATCTTCAAAAAGCCAGTTTTTGTAAAAAAAAATACAGGACAAGTGCTTTTGTTGTTTAAGATCTTTATTTGCATCACTGATTTACACCTAAATAATTGTCTAAATAAAACTGCGCTTTTATGAAGATACCTGTTCATTTTGTTGTAAATCAGTGTTTTTCAAAACAGGCGTTAATGTCTTACATTGAATAAAAGTATTAAGCTAAGGAATAAATTGCAGGAAAGTACTTAAGTTTGCTTCGTATCGTCTTGGCAACAAAAAAGCTTTCCAATCTTACAAAAAGGATACACGAACAAAAAAAGTGTCGAAAGGCAGGTTGTCTATTTTACGCCTTGGTCGATAACCCTCAAAATCGACTACCGTGTAGCAGAAGCGAAAATAAATTTAAAAAAAGACTTCAAATTGAGTTCATACAAAATGTTACTCGATAAAGCAAATGACTGTTTTTATGTTGGCAAAGCAAACAATGGGGTAGATGACACACACCAATCAATTGAGATACTTTTTAAGAACTCTCAAAACGCGGTTCTCTCATAGATTTTGTATGGCAATAGCAAACTGTGACGTCACTGTTTAGTCAACTCAATGACTCAACTATTTATTGATTTTAAAGCTACAAAAATCTATGTGGGCAATTAATTGAAAATAAATCGGGTTTTCAGGCCCAAAATAAAGTGTTTTTTTAGAGATTGGTGTCTTGGAATAGGGTATATGCATAATCTTTTTTTATCACTCTAAACAAAGCATATTAACATCAGAAATAGCAAAGTGATATTATGTTTTTAATATCTATAAAAAATATTAAGTTATAAACATTTGAAACTGCTAATTAGACAGAGAGATCCGATACAGCGAATGACGTCATTCACTGCATCGACGTACAAAATCCATACTAAATTCCGTTTATCTAGAAAGAGTAAGAAACAAAAGTTTAAACGGTTATAACTTTTGTGTTGTTTGGCCGATGTATGTCTTGTTTTCGTTTTTTGTCATTATTTTTATAGTACTTTAACATTCTGTATCGAAATAAGAAAAATAAAATTTATGCATATTCCCTATTATTGTTTTATGGTGTCATCTACCCAATTGTTGCTGTTAAAACAAATAGTTGAATTGTTTAATATTGCCGTGTTTTCTAGTGAAGTGACACAAAGACAAAGTATTTGCTGTAAAATCTTTGTCTGACATAAGGCTCTACTTGATAAAACAAATCTTGAAATCATTCATTTACTGATAGATACAACAATCTAAACTCTAAAACGGGCTAAAATCAATTCGTCTAGAAGCGTAAAATTTTATGTTAAGAGTTCTGTAGATATCGAAAGTAAACACAAAGGATTTTTTTTTAATTCATCCCCTAAAGAAGAATAAAAAAAAGTTTATTGCAGAAACTTGTATAACTTTTACAGTAAACCTTACATAGGGACCTGCTTTTAAGGTCGAAGCTCCATGGTAGCCCGCAAAATTCAATGTAACTTCATTGAATGACTTTTTCATGAAATAGTCATTCGATTCAGTTACATGAACTTAGAGGGTTGTATTGATGATTTTAATGAACATAATTCTGTAACTACATACGTATTACAGCCGCGAATCATATTTTAATCAACATACAAACTGAGACTGACCTGCAAACTGCAAAAAACGTAAGAAAATTTGAATTACGCGGGCTACCATGAAGCTTCCACCATAAGTAAAAGATATAGCTGTGGTAGCAGATCCCACTCTTCAATGAAATAGAAAAGTTATTAAAGAGGGGATGAAATTTTGGAAATTTTTACTGTTTTCGGGCACTCGGCTTTTGATCCAATACGTTTGCTTTTAAATATTATTATCTGTTTTCACAGAAAAAAATCCTTCATGCATCAGACAGGGATTTTACGTAAAAGTTCATTCAATGAAAATCAAAGTGATTTCGGTTTATTTAAAAAAAAAAAAAATTTGGAAAGATAAGTTGTTTCAAATTATTGAGTTTGAACTAACAGGTGTGGGTTCCATGTTCTAAAAAATATTTTTTTTTGATATGGCAATAACCGCATGGCGATTTAAAAATAAACCGTTACTCATAAATGTTTTTTTAACCTATTAAAAATATGATATGTGAACTAATAATATGAATGTCTAAACTCTAAAATACATAATGTTGTGTCCTCACTAAGTGTGAATGTTTACTTGAATCTGGCATTGTTGCATGTGTGCCTGAATATAATTATATATGTATGAAAGTTTTAATAAAAATGGAAGCTCTTTCACAAAAGTCAAGGTCTAACATACTTGCTCGAATTAGCAGTATCGGGAGCAATAAAGTCAACTCGAAGCATTAAGAGGGAACAAGGCCTGCGAGGTAGGTATTTGACGACACGACTGCCCTCGTGCTGCGTCAAGCCTGCCCCCGTAGTGCGATAGGGACAGCTGCAGCTCAGACCGATTATATCATAACAATTTTGACGAGTTCGACGTTTCGGATTCCCCTTTTTCTTTTCTCCTCGAAAACTGACCGATTCCATTTATTTTTGACATAAATAAGAAAGAGATGTCTAGTTTCCTATCAATGTCTTTTATGTTAAAAACTTTTTTAATTTGTCTGGTACTCTTCTAATCACGGTCGTAAAAATGGGGCATTTATTGTAATTTTTATAAGGTCATATTTTCTGTACTTAATAGTTGCTGGAAAAAAGAAAATAACAGGAACGTGTCTACCTACAGTAGGTCTTATTTTATGAGAAAAAAAAATGATTGCTCTTGAGGCATTATTCAGGAAAGAATAATGCCTCAAGAGCAATCATTTTTGTATGGAGAATCGCAGCGCCTGTTCCCTGTTAACTACACATAATTTGTACCACGTTCGGGTCTGCTCGGCACAATTCGGACTAAACCAAGCGGATTTTTTTCTAACGTGTACTTACATAAATTCGAACTCGAATCATGCTTTATGAAATTTTACAATATCTTACAACTTACAACTAAAACTGACCTGCAAAGAGCTTTCAAATATTTATTAATAATGCCTTAATTTTATGCAGAGAATGCCACTACAGTGTATACTATGAACTCATAATTATATTTTTTTTATAACAATTCATTTATTTTTCTACATTTCATTAATGATTGACGCATGGTATTGCTAGTGGTGGCATTTTTGCAAAATTACTGGAATTCTATCCACACATTTCTTGGTCTCGATATTTTTCAGAGTTTTAAAGATTCTTACTTTGAAATGTCTGGATATGCCCTCTTTATGTTGTTACAGTTCAACCAGAAAATATATGCGCTCAAGAGTAATCTTCGTGTTATCAGTACTCTAGTGACTGTAAGGCCCAGCGCACACCGCTGGAGGCGCAGCGCAGCGCATTTGAAGACAAGAATTTGATATAAACCTTAGCTACTTTGATATACGGTCAATATAAGAATAAATTCGCACGCGGTACTCGGGGCGCCATCAAGCTACTACAAGAGCATGCGCGCGACCGTATATCTAGGTAGTTAAGGTTTATATTCAATTGTTGTCTTCAAATGCGCTGCGCTGCGCCTAAGTAGTACATAAACATTGCGCCACAGAGTAATACCTCCTTCGTACTTTATTAAATCTCATAGTGCTTTCGTATTTCCGGAGATGAACGATGATTGCCGAGCGCATACTTTTGCTGGGAAATCTGTATGTGATTGTTATCTATAAAAAAGTTGAATTATGCGGAAAGACTGGAATACTGTATTCAGATTGTTACATGAATAGGATAGACGACAAAAAAAATCTAATTAGTCCTTCTGTTAGATTATCAAAAAAAATTGTCCAAAATCCAAAATTGAATTTAAAATTCTCAATACGTCACGGCGTGGTATAATTTTCAGTGCGTTCCACAGTGGAACGAATGTATGGGAGAGGTTGGACATTGACATCTCCGAAAAAAAAGAGTTAAATTATGCCAAACGAATGATGCCATCTTATTCGATTACCGAATGCCTTCAAAACTTGTTCTGATCAATTTCTTCATAGCTCTCATATTTCGGGAGTAATTAGAGAAAATGTGATATTTTACTATGAAAATGAGTGTATCGAGCTCTCTCTCTCCTGATTCCGGCCTTGTTTCAAGTAGCGGTCTCTAATATCATAATGCTAATACTAAAAGCTATATTTAATACTAAGACACATGGTGCGCCAAATGTGCACTTTCTGGGATAAAAGGAAATGAAAATTAAAAAAAAAAAAGAAGTTTTTTCCCCATTTGTATTTACTTTAAACTGCAGACAGACATATTTAGAGGTCATATATAAATATATTAAATATGTATATATATTGTTTTTTTTTTAAATCTTGTGTATTATTTACAAAAGAACAGATGAGAGTATGACTTTTTTCACATAATATTTTATTCATATATGTTTTACAATAACGATAAAAACACTGTATTTTAGATATAAGTTGATAAGAAAATAATAAATGACCTAGTTTAATTAGAGCTTACATCTTAATTATTTATTGTACTATACAATAAATAATTAAGATGTAAGCTCTAATTTACTAAGTTACACATTTTAAAACAATATCAACATTTAATTATCATCGTCATCATCATCATCAATTAATTCCAATTCAGAATCGATATCCGCTAAATCATTTATGTTAACAAATTTGATATCACTTTTCTCAGAATCCGTTCTCATAAAATTCCTTAAAAGAAGATTTTTTTACAAACTTATTTACTTTTGGACGAATGCTTGTAACAAGTGGATCAGAAGACAGTAAAAGATTGTGCATAATATCTTCATTGCATGAGATACTGCTATGCTTTCGAGAATAATACATAGAGGGGCCTCTCTGTATTTTCGAAAATCTTTATTTCTATCATTCTCGCATAGCAGTATCTCATGCAATGAAGATATTATGCACAATCTTTTACTGTCTTCTGATCCACTTGTTAGAAGCATTCGTCCAAAAGTAAATAAGTTTGTAAAAAAATCTTCTTTTAAGGAATTTTATGAGCTTAAGGATTCTGAAAAAAGTGATATCGAATTTGTTAACATAAATGATTTAGCGGATATCGATTCTGAATTGGAATTAATTAATGATGATGATGATGATGAAGACGATGATAATTAAATGTTGATATTGTTTTAAAATGTGTAACTTAGTAAATTAGAGCTTACATCTTAATTATTTATTGTACTATTAATTAAACTAGGTAATTTATTATTTTCTTATCAACTTATATCTAAAATACAGTGTTTTTATCGTTATTGTAAAACATATATGAATAAAATATTATGTGAAAAAAGTCATACTCTCATCTGTTCTTTTGTAAATAATACACAAGATTTAAAAAAAACACTATATATACATATTTAATATATTTATATATGACCTCTAAATACGTCTGTCTGCAGTTTAAAGTAAATACAAATGGGGAAAAAACATTTTTTTTTTTAAATTTCATTTCCTTTTATCCCAGAAAGTGCACATTTGGCGCACCATGTGTCTTAGTATTAAATATAGCTTTTAGTATTAGCATTATGATATTAGAGACCGTTACTTGAAACAAGGCCGGAATCAGGAGAGAGAAAGCTGGATACACTCATTTTCATAGTAAAATATCACATTTTCTCTAATTACTCCCGAAATATGAGAGTTATGAAGAAATTGATCAGAACAAGTTTTGAAGGCATTCGGTAATCGAATAAGATGGCATCATTCGTTTGGCATAATTTAACTCTTTTTTTTCGGAGATGTCAATGTCCAACCTCTCCCATACATTCGTTCCACTGTGCGTTCTGACATCACGAGCCCCCACTCCCGACTTTTGATGCGTTATATCTTTTTCAATATTCATTGATTTACAAAAAACAAAAAATACGTGTCCATTATTTTCCAATACTCTAACTGACGGACTAAATAGATTTTAAATTTTTTGGCACTGTCGTCATGCTTATTGTTTTCCAGTACAGCTATATTCGATGCCCGTTTTCACCAACAATAGGTAACATTTAAATGTGTGCCTGAATAAAAACGCACAATTTAAATTCTCAGCACTGAACGTTGCATATTGTTTTGGGTGTTTCTTAGTTTAAATGAAAATGATCATGAATGATATTGAATCTTGGCAGTTCCATTCGCTGAATGCGCTACGCATTGAAAAACAACCTTTACTAACATTGTAATAACTTATGTTTTCTACTAACGCATCTCTATGGAACTAATCCCTTGGTGCAACTAGATTGCGGTAGATCGATGACAGCTGTCGTTTTGATCGATTCAATGCGTTGCGGTGGACTTACGGAAACCTTATTAGTATAAATTTAAATAATTTTAAATGATACTAAAATTTATATGTACTTAAAATAAATTTTTAAACCATAAAAAAATATATTTATGTACAGATTGTTTTGAATAGTTTTTTTTTTGTCAACTAAAGAGGTATGCAAGCTAGCAATCTTCTTACTATTATTATAAATGCGAAAGTTTCTGAGGATCGGATTTTGTTATTCTTTCCCGCAGAAAACTGAACGGATTTTAATGAAATTGCGAAAATTGAAAAACACATTGATTATAATATTTTCGCATTTAGTAAGAAGATTGCTAACCTGAATACTTAATTCATTTGTTGACCATTTCGACCCAACCATTATTGCAACAATAAATATCAGTGGCAAAGCTGCGTCAAACGCACTGACGAACTGTGGCTATATGACTGGCTTCTCTGGTCTCCTGTAACTTCAGTATAACGATTGGTGGTCTTTGCCTTCGGAGTATATACTTTTACCATACTGAGCACTCTGTCTTAGACGATGCAAATGGCATGTGACAACGTAAAAATGTGACTTTACATGTACTATCGAGGACACTCCCGCCTGACCACCACTAAGCTAATTTTTGCTTGCACTCGCAACATAGAAACGCTCTTTAGCCTCGCCCCGTTGACTTAGTATAGAAATAATGAATGAAAAGATACCGAATCGGCCAAATGAGAGTTATTGTTATTTTGCGAGCCAAAGTTGACGCTTTCCTAATAGGCACAAACTTTAAGGGGGCGTGGCTCGGCGGTTTCGCATGATTTAAGCGAAAAAAAATAAACTGGTCAGGCGTAAAAGACCACGATAGTACCTATTGACAAATCAAGTTGAATGTGACAAAGTTAAAAAGTGATCAACGTTTCCGTAAGGTCATCGCAACCGTAGAACGTTCATTATCGACTATCAATATCTTGCCTTGATTCTTATCCATCGACGGCAATCCAGTTGCACCTTTACATACCTCTCAACACCACAATAATCCTCCACATGTTGTAGGTCCACGGCACAGCTCCTGCTATCGCTGGTAAGGACCTGGCCAACCCGACGGCCCTCCTGCTGTCCTCGGTCATGATGCTGCGTCACCTGAAGCTGTACCAGCACGCAGACAAGATAGAGGGAGCCTGCTTCAGGGTACTCAAGGAGAGCAGGGTTCTAACACAAGATCTGGGAGGGAATAGCAAATGTTCCGAGTATACCGCAGAGATTATTAAGTATTTAGATCAGCCCTGAATGAAGGTGTTGGAGTTATCATGTTTTGTTAAGGACTAGGTATTGTCAGGGAAGTTAAAGTATAGGATCCCTTATAGAACGACCTTCACCGAGCTGGTTAATGGATTAAAAGTAATTTATATCAAATTTCAGTCCAGAATACTTTATTATATTTTTTTACATTTCACTGGTTTGGTTAATAGACAAATTCCATACCAATCGAAAGTATAAAGACTGTAGAAAAAGAAAACGTTAGGTTAACCTAACATTTGCATATTCTATAGGCTTCATAACGTTTGCATATTCTATAGGCGTCATACTTTCAATTGGTATAGAATTTTTCTATTAACCAAACCAGAGAATTGTGAAAAAAATATATATAATTTTTAAATTGCTAATTAATTATATTCTGGACTGAAATTTTTTAGTCAATCCATTTGCAATATATTTATTAACATATTTCATTTGATATAAAATACTTTTCACACATTAACCAGCTCGGTGAAGGTCGTTCTGTAAGGGATCTTAGATTATTAATGGTTGAGCAAATTGACACCCAACTGAGTGCGTATAACACGGCCAGTTACATACATATTAGCTTACAAAATAATTTCCTCGACTGTACAATATAAATTCGATATAACAGGTTATATTATGTACTTTTACGTTTACTTTACACTTTTTTTTTTTTTACTGTAACTTTTTTCTGTATTCATTTCTTTTTTATCAACATTTTACAAACTAGTCCTGTATCAAAATTATGATCAAAGCCACTGCTGTGAGATGGGAGTTAGTTCAATTATTAGATCAATTTGTTGATCTACTTAGTAGTAAGCGTCGAGTTGGTTGACTACGGATTAGAGCTGATTTTATGTAGGTTCAGGGAACTTACTACACTTCCCAAACTAAATAAAAATAGCTACAATAAGCTTCATTCGCACAGACAAATCGGCTTGTGGGCTTTAAATAAGCTTTGCATTTGCTCAATCTTCAACTAAGTACAAGCATACAAAAAAACACAGTTGTGGAACCACTAGTGGTAGTGGGACAAATTATAATAATCCTAATTTTATTTATTACTTATACTAAGTCAGCTAACTCACAAACCGGTGTACCGTCCGCCGCACTAGCTCACACTCGCCCGCACTGTGTGACACTCGCATCGCTCGACACGTGTGGACTGCAGACGGTAATGTGACACGAGTGTTACATCAGTGGCAACGACGAACCCAACATGATGGGCGCCATACAACAGGATAGATAACAAAAAAAAACTAATTAGTCCGTCAGATAGATTTCCAAAAAATATTGGACATCACATTTGAGTACATTTTTTACCGGGAAGTGACGTCATAAGCCCCCACACAATTGACGACTCAAATGGCGCAGCGGTAGTGAGGCTGTCTTACGTTATTAGGGTCCCGGGTTCGAATCCCGGTAGGAGCAAATGTTTGTGTGATGAGCATGGACACTTGTTTCCGAGTCATGGATGTTTATATGTATATTAAGTATGTATTTACAAAAAATAAAAGAATCTGTGTAGTATATCAACTATCTGGTGTCCACGACACAAGCATTGTTGTTTAGTGTGGCACTAGATAGCGCTGTGTGTAATGTCCAGCGATATTTATTATTTTTTAATTATTTGATAAAACTAAAAATAGGTATCCAATATTTTTCGATAATGTAACTGACGGACTAAACAGAATC
Organism: Xestia xanthographa; assembly: GCA_905147715.2. NCBI lineage: Eukaryota > Metazoa > Arthropoda > Insecta > Lepidoptera > Noctuidae > Xestia > Xestia xanthographa. Next base: position 2,268,580 of record LR990661.1, on the reverse strand, counting down.
ATATTTTTTTTTGTTAGGAATCATCCCCTGCTAGGTACTCGGAAAACGTCATAAGTCGCACCACCGACTATAATATAGTACCGACCATTCTCCAGTTAGTGCGGCCACGCTCATGTACAATGAACCTTACCACATATAGCATAAGGGCGACAACTAGCAGACCCTCAGTTAACTCGCTAGTACGTGATACCAAATGTTTGCATGCGGCTCGTGATGCAAGTGTGAGTGTGAGTATATGCGGTGAGCGCTACTGCCAAAGAAGTATGTAGATAAACATTGTAATTTATTTCACTATTTATGAACATTCCATTTTGTAGAATATAGATCTGCTCGTTTATTTTATTTCTAGGGTACGATTCTGTCGGCAACTGCAAAAATTTCAATCGCTTTGGGTCCGTTTCCACCAAGCGGAAAAATCCTCGCGCATTTTTATGATGTCACTGAAAAAAGAACTGCATCTGTATTGCCTTTGAGTATAAAATTCGATGCAGACATGAAGGGTATCAACGCGTTGGCTCGAGCGCCCAGTTTTATACTTTAAAGCAATACAGTACAGTCCTTTTTTCAGTGACATGAAAAAAGTGTGCTAAGATTTTTGCACCTGCCCGTGTAACAGGATTCTTCGAAGAAAGAATCGACAAAATGACAGATTTCTTTTGTTCATCTGTAATTTTGTCGACTCTTCGAAGAAACCCGTTTCTTCGGTGGTCATGGTAGAAACAGACCCTTTCATAGACCGTAGTGACGCGGCAGGTTTCTATATAATTCTATGAAAACGCTTCCGGAGTCGGCTGGCTGCGTTAGCGAATATTGTCTATTCCATAGAGTTTTAGCTACCGCCTTCTTAATTGTATCTTTATTGATATTTTTCGCGAATATTAATCGTACAGTTTCAAGATGAGATCTTGCTGGCAAATGTATTTCGATGTCATCAACAAGTTCTTATGGACGAAGGACCGAGAAAGATCTAGAAAGAGTGAATATCGCGCTTGTTCGCGTGCTAATTAACTTCTTAGATTGTGTTAGTTAATGAGGTAGATGACACACCAATCAATTGAGATACTTTTTAAGAGCTGTCAAAACGCGGTTCTCATAGATTGTCACTGTTCAGTCAACTCAGTGACTCAACTTTTTATTGATTTCAAAGCACCTATAAATCGAATTTGGCAATTAATTGAAAATAAATCGGGTTTTCAGGCCCAAAACAATGTTTTTTGAAGTGAAAACTTCTTTAGGCGCGTTGAGCAATTTTTGGGTGAAGGAAAAACATTGAACTCATCGTCACGTAACGTAACGTGTGGTCACGCTTTGTAGCCGTTCGTAGCACTCGTAGCATCCGCTACGGCGTAGCACCACATAGGCATGCGCGGTGCATAACCAGTGCTACGACTGGGGGGGGGGTGTACTTTTTGTTTTTACTTCTATCGGCAGTCCCCAAAGACTGTTCTGATTTTTTTTAGAGATTGGTGTCTTGGAATAGGGTATTTTACTCTCTAAGAGAAAAAAATCGAAAAATATATTATTTAGATAGCTTAGGCTAAAAGCAGTCGGAAAACGTTAGTTTTAATTCATGAAATAGCAAACTAAATTTTAAAATTCAATTCAAAGGTTTCAGCTTTTTTAATCTGTTTCATAACACCAATATAGTAGTCGCCATGTTATTACGTCATACGACTATGTAAACATAGAAGTGTCAACTTCAAGTATCACTGCATTTGTTTACACAGCCAACTGAGGTCATGACCACAGACCAATATGGCGTCCACTGTGTCCCGCGTTTTCGTCAAATTACGCGCGAAATTCGAAAATGCAAAATTTCAATGCATTTTTAGGGCACTTAACGATTGAATAAAATTTTTGTGAGTTAGGTATTTAGTGGTTTATTAGCACTATAGAATCTAATTGAGACACTTTTCAAAAATGGGTGTAATACCTTATTATTGTTTTATTGTGTCATCTACCCTATTCTAGGAACTATAAGTTACCACTGCAGCTTTTTTGTAGGAAATTTTTAAGCTCCAATAAATGTGCAAATATTGCATCGTTATAATGGTGTGAAATTGAATCAATTTTTAAACTTTATTTTTTAAGCATTTGATTGAAAATAGTGTTATGACAATATATTTGTGGTAGTAAGATTGTTAAAGCAACAATAACATAGATAGTTGTGATATAAGCGGCTGTTTTATTTTCAGTATTTTAGTTCTATTTACAATTTGAAACAGTGATAGATATGGGTTACTCCAGTTGTTTTGTGATTCAAGGCCTAAATGGTCTAAGTTCGAAGTATTGCTACTGCTAGTTTTAAAGCTATTTATTCCCCACGTTATGTAAGATTCCCAGTTAAATACAAATAAACCAAGGCAGTTACTTGCTTTGCCATAATTATTGGTTAGTTAGACAGTAGGACATTTAATTTATTATGCAACTAGGTCGGATCTAATCTGACGATAAAGGAGTAACCACACTTATGGCATGGACACTCTGTTTATGATCGGTTCAAGCTGATTCCACGTGTGTTTATTCCTTACAGTGTACAACATTACTAACGAGTTTAATAAACTATGTAATTAGATGAAAATTTAATTAATTAAATAACAAATTGTAGATGATAATGTTAACAGTTTGTGTGCTCTTTCTTAGAGCCCTTAGCACACTAGCGGATTGCGAGCGGATTCAAAGCGGAGCGAACGCGCAGCGAATTCGATGCGGGCGCGCAATGAATTCGCCGCGGACGCGCAACGAACTCAATTTTCAACGCTAGGCTTTGCAGCCTAACGTAGACAACTGAGTGCACTTTCACGCTGCTATTCGCGGCGAATTCGTTGCGCGCTCGCAACGAATTCGCTGCGCGTTTGCTCCGCTTTGAATCCGCTCGCAATCCGCTAGTGTGCTAAGACTCTTATGTATTATGTTTAGATAAGATTTTTGCGTGATATTTCAAGTAATTCAGATAGTTTTAAGCACTGGACAATATACATCTGCATTATTACACAAGGATTTTATAAGTTACTTGAAGTAACGCTAAATGCTTACGTGTAATCAATAAAATATCCACTGCCATAGCATTACACATCTATAGCTTCGTGACATTTCCATGAAACATAAACTTTTACTAGTAAGAAGTAGTATTTCTACCATATATTACAAATAATAAGCTAGTGATTTATTTACGCCAAGTACACAATGCTGTGAAAACATGATTTTGTTTGATCATTGTATTATTTTAAGCTTACCTGTTTAGTTAATTTATGTAAATAAGTAGCCAAATAAATAAATGCATTAATAAATTTATGTGGTCATTTATTGCGTTAGTTTTAATAAAACATTTATACTATCATAAGTCGTCAAGTATAGGAGGACGAAATGAAACTGCGGGGCGGAGAAACGGAGAAATATTAACCAATAGGATGCATACTGGAGCGGAGCCGAGATTTTATCCATTTCTATTGGTTAATATTTCTCCGCTTCAGTGGACAGGCAGTCTTATCGACGAGGAATCGGCTTGACTCGATCACGTCAAGACATATTGATCATTGTTTTTTTTTTTTTTAATTTGTCGCATTCGAGGTGAATGAAGTTTTCTTTTTTGCTTTTAGTTTATTGTATAGATACGTATAGATATAAATGCTCTTTCTGATCGGCTGTAGCAGATCCTGCTTCGATAAGTGTGGTCAATGAACTAAGTTATTGATGTGACTCGCAATGGGGTGGCGAAGGCAAAGTAAATCTCAGATGGCGCCACCATAGTTGATCTCAATCAAACCAATTTTTTAATATAATTTTTTCAGTATAGTTGGAGCTATGCTGGCGTCATTAGTTCCACAGTTTCCTTCCCCATTGATTACCTTACTAACATAGTTGTAAGTATTATCTAACCTTTTCTAATTTGTTTACTTTCCGCATTTATGCTAAGCCTCAATTTTAAAACTTGTCCGTCGCCGGCCGCAGGTGCACGGTACAGCGCCCGACCTGGCGGGCAAGGACCTGGCCAACCCCACGGCGCTGCTGCTGTCGGCCATCATGATGCTGCGTCACCTGAAGCTGACCGAGCACGCCGAGCGCATCCAGAGCGCCGCCTACGAGGTGCTGCGCGAGGGGAAGCACCTCACCGGGGACCTCGGCGGCACCGGCAAGTGCAGCGAGTACACCAACGCCATCATCTCCAAGTTTAAATAGGCTGTACGAACATAGTTCCTTTACCATCTTAAAAAAAAATTGCCGCAAAAATAGGGCCCAAATACAATATAATTGTGTTTTGTAAATTAACAGGAGCGCCACCAAAGCTTACTGTATCTTTAGATAAGTAGTCGATTTCAATAAATAGTTTTACATACAGTATTGCTATGCAATCATAGTATTTATTTCGATATAATTGAAAGCAATGTTACCAAACATAGGTATTGTAAATATTATTTTTTATTATTATGAAGTATCCGGCTGATTCAACTTTGCACGGATACCTTAGAGTAGATACCAACACGACATTAACATATTTATTTTGTCGATTTATATTTGGTTAATTTCGTCTGCCATCTCTAATCTCATCAAAAGGTAAAAAAAAACCGAAAACCACTTTTAAAAATTAAATCTTTGAATTTTTTACTTATGTTTTATTTATCAACACACCTCCTTTCAACTTCGGGTGCTTCACGTCTCCGAGCAAAACCACGGTAATATTATGATACAGTACTCTAACTCGGCCGCATGATAGAAATAAATGCCTACAGCCGCGCGGTACGTAAACATGCGTTACTGCGTTAGGGCTGCCCGTCTCCAGCATTTTAATTACATTTGCCTACTTTCTGTTTCTATTTAGTTTTGTGATTGTAAATATCCTTTTTATATAAATAAATGAAATACTTTGTTTAGTGAATAGGAAGTGTTCAATAAAAATGCGTGTTGTTTTTTGATTGGTAGATTTAATTAAAAAAACATGTTTTTGTTTGAAAAACAAATCGGGCTTATAAATTTGCGACCGAAAAATATTTGCGCCTCGACTGAGTCGTACGAAATGCTTTATTGTTAAATTTTAAAGTATAGGCACCGAAGTTTTAACACAAGCGTAAGTAGGTAAGTATCATGATTCATTCAGAACCGCATAGAACTACCTATTTCACTCGTCTCAATAACTTTCCGTTACCGTTACTGTATTCGCTTTATTTATTAATCCAAACACCTTTTTTTTCGTGAGATAAAAGGAAATACTTATCCATTAAAAAGACACACATTATGTACCTACCTACTAGTAAGTAAAATTATTTTATAGTCTTACCTACCTTTCAGTTTCCAAGTAATTTAAAAAAACTTATGTCTGGATGCGTTATTGACGAACTCATACAACCAAAAACAGCACAATATTTCCTACTCGTTATATTAACTGATTTTTAGAGAAAAAATCGCGCGGTTATTGTAAAAAAAAACAACACACCGTCCGTTCGACACTGCGGTACAGCCGTGACTGTCTGCGCCCCAAGCGCACCCCAAGATCGAGGCGCGTAGGTATAGCTCGCGTTTCGTCCGTTTCTATGAAGTTGGAGTACTGTATCATAATATTACTGTGGCAAAACCGAGCTCAATATACTTATGGATCCACGTAAGTACAACTCGAACTTTGTAACTACTTATTTCTATTTATTTACAACGAGTAGGTAGTCCGTAAAGGCCAGCACACATCGGGGATGGCAGGGCGGGAGATTTTGCCACACAGGATTTCAGCGGCCTATTATACACCGTGACATACCTACATAGCTCCCGAGACATCCCGCAGCATGGCGAGGACCAGCGCACAGTAACGGCAGGTCAGGGGATTTTGCCACGGCATGCAACTAACGAGACACGCCCCTCCGGAGCCTGGCGACAGGTATAGAAGCCTAGGGCACAGCTTAGGTACCTATCTACTCACCTCCCTGTTTGTACAAGTTCAAGAGTATGGTTGTTATGCGAGCTTCACTCACAAATGTCAACAGACAGTTTCTCAGCCGGGCTTTGTGGCAACCATATCAGAATTAAAATTTTAAATTGTCGTTCATATCTTAGTCCATTTTAAGAATTTTAAAGAGTTTTAACGTGATTCATAATAAGATTCTGATAAAGCGGCCATTGAAGACCCTGGACTTGCTCCAGAGGGCAAGGTTTGACTCACTTTCAAGCTTCGTTTTGAACAATTAGGCTTATCCTAGAAATAATTAAATTACTCATCGTTTTTTTTAATCTGAAATTGATGTAAACCATCAAATTTAAAAAAAAAAAACAATCGAATTGAGACCCTCCTTTTTGAAGTCGGTTAAAAATTAAAGGGATACTGATAAAATAACTATATATGTACTTGCATTGAGTTAAAAAAAATATTTGTTTTTAAGTCGAAGCTGAATTACATGAAATGGATCGTGACTGTCAAATCTGGCAAGTGCCAATGTCAAAAAAATGAGTTTGACAGAAGGCAACAGCAAGCAAGTTTTGCACGTTGTTTATCATTTTCTAACCTCTTCCTTATCAATAATTAAGTTTTTTTCTATGCTTTGTAAGTGAATTATCGAACATGGTGAAGCGGGTAAGTTACTTAAATATAATTTCCTCCAAATAACCCCACAGGTTCCAGTATTTTTGTTACATTCGAAATAAAATGTGTTTATGCTTAATGGTATAAGTTTCGCCCGTTTATAACAAACACTGTGTGATTAATTGTGATAAACCGTTTTAGGACGCAAAAGCATCTATTTCTGAACAGGATGGAGAGGTTCAAGTAACCAAGTTCAATGAAAATGGAAAACGCCCGGCCGAAGGCGAAAATAAAGATGGGCCAAAACGCGTAAGAACAAAAAGTTTATACCGCCAGCCAACAGTAAACGAATTAAACAGACTGCAGGAGACAGAAACCTTGTTCAACTCTAATCTGTTCCGCTTACAAGTGGATGAAATAATCGAAGAAGTGAAAGTCAAAGAGAAAACTGAGAAAAGGTTCCTTCAGTTTTTCAAAGAATTAAGAACTCACTTACTGTCTATAGCCGAAGATAGTACGGAATACGATTTGTCTGAAAAAACTCTTTGTAAAAAACTCAAAGTAAAATTACCTGTGAGTGAACAGATAAGTAAAACAAAGTGTGTTTTTAAGTTTCACAAATTCTCTGATGTTGAAATCGTTGGGTCATATGCATTGGGGTGTGCAATCAACTCAAAACTAAAAGTAGACTTACAAATAACAGTTCCAAGTGAAACATACACAAAGAATGACTCCGTAAACTACAGATATCATAAGAAAAGGGCAGCATACTTAGCTTTTATTGCGGCACATTTGTCTAAATATGAATCAGTTGAAGACTTACATTATTCATATACCAATGGCTCTGAAACTAAACCTGTTCTAGACTTAAAGCCTACAGGCAAGCTTGGCAACCATTTATCAGTCCGTATAAACTTGGTATGTGAAACCGATGCATACAAGTTCCACCGTTTTAGTCCTGAACGCAACAACTTGAGAGAAGCATGGTTGTTCAATGAAAACTCAGAAAATAATACCGATGTTGGTCCTCCAACACCGTACTACAACAGCAGTGTCTTATCAGACTTAACTGCATCTGTGAATCAAGAATTTCTGAATGAAACCTTGCAAAACAGTGAGAATTTGAAGCAAGCAGTTACGTTATTAAAGATCTGGTTACGACAAAGAAATCTGAAAGTGTCCGGACATGTTGTTGCTCTGTTGGTTACATATTATGTGCAGACAAAGAGAGTTAACAATATTATGAGCAGTTATCAAATTGTGAGGAATATATGGATAGCACTCAGTAAGTTTTTACTAACATATTTTTGCAATAAAATATCTGTGACGCTTCATCCTAGCTTTCAAACTACCAATTAATTATACTTCTTATTAATAAACAATTAAACATGCAAGTACAAACAATGATTCAGATAATGTATGGTTTATCTAACAGTTATACTTACTGTAAACTAACTCCATAATCTAAACTTATTTATTTAATATTATAAAGCTGAAGAGTTTGTTTGTTTGAACGCGCTAATCTCAGGAACTACTGGTTGGAATTGAAAAATTATTTTTGTGTTGGATAGCCCATTTATTCAGAAAGGTTATAGGCTATATAACATCACGCTACGACCAAAAGGAGCGGAGCATAAATGAAAGATGTTGCAAAAACGGGGAAAATGTATTCCTTTTGTTAGCTTTTTCTCTCTTATGTGACGCAGACGAAGTTGCGTGGGTCAGCTAGTTAATAATAAAGGGGCTAATGTGTACCATTTTAGATCATTTTAACATTTTATAATTTCTCTCTCAAAATGGAAACTCAAAGTTTATATCAATTCAACCTCTTTACAGAAACATCAGACCTAGACAAGCAAGGCATATCTCTACATAAAGCCACAGACACATCACCATCTCTGGAAGTCTTCCACAAGCAGTTTCCTGTAGTCTTCATAGACAAGACTGGCTACTACAATATTTGTTGGCAGGTGTGTAGAGGCACTTACAACGCGTTGAAAAGAGAATGTGCATTGGCTGTGGATATGTTGGACAACGGAAAGATTAATAGCTTTTTGCCTCTGTTTATGGTACCAGTGAAGCCTTTGATGCAATTTGATCATATTTTGAGGTACATTGATTTTTTTATTATAAAATTTTTATTCAGTTCGCATAAAATCATCTGCCTAGCCTTTTCCCAACTATTTTGGGGTCGGCTTCCACTCTAACCCGATGCAGCTGAATACCAGTATTTTACATGGAGCGACTGCCTATCTGACCTCCACAGCCCATCTCATACTGGGTAATACGATACCACTTGGTAAGACTGGTTGTCAGACTTATTCAGTTCACATAACAAGGTACAATATTAATAGCTTTTTAATATTGTACAGTCAAAGGTCAAAATTCCACTTCCACCGCAATGCACATTATCGTTTGCGCTATACGGGCGGCGGCGCCTATACACACATACGCATATTTAAGAAGAAGGTCATAAGTACCACCAATATTGCTTTGCCATTGTGTTGCGAGATTGGCAGTCGACTTCTGACTGTTACTGTACCTTGTTATGTGAACTGAATAAGTCTGACAACCAGTCGTAACAAAAAAAACAATGATTCTTAAGCGCTCGATTTTTACTAATTCCCTGGACTCCACACTAGGATACCCTATGTCGCGGGGTCCAGTCTCTTCCCAAGTAAAGGTAACATGTTAGCTTTAACTGAACTACTTAATTACAAAGGAAAAATGACTAAATTTGATTTATTCCTGCCCTTTTCCCATGTTACTTGTGGTCGGCGCAACACGTTTTTTTCTCCCATTCTCTATCAACCGTCACACTATCATTTACTCCTTTTTTTTTCATATCACTCCTCACACAATCCATGCATCATTTCCTTGGTCTTCGTCTCCCTCTCCATCCATCAACATTGATCAAGGCCTATTATTTTGTTGTTCAAACACGATTACAAAAATAGGGTTGACTAAAAATACAGTGATTGTAATAGAAATCTATTCCATGCTTCAATGATTGTTTACTATTTATGGTACTGAAACACCAACCAGATTGAAAATCAAATTTTTGTTTTGGTTCTCCTTAGTAACCTAACATAATAACATCACGCCTGTAACCCCAGCAGGGTTAGGCAGAGATGTACCTAATAGTTCACCCACACCCTCTTCTTAGTATTTTCTATGTATAAGCTAAGTGGTCACATGCCACCAAATAAAATGGCGACAATTTGTCTGTGGTGCCCAACTGTAGAATACATTGCTACATAGATTGTACAGTACTTAATCTATACTGAGCTAGATTATTCTACATTAATGCATTACATAAATAAAAAATACTAATATGTATAATATATTATACCAGATACACAGATTTAATTAATTATTTAAATATGTATAAATATTCATAATTATACACCTGATTAAACACATCTAATAATCATAATAATAATAAAACTAAGGATTAGGGCTTGATTCAGAAAGCAGTACTTCTGGACACGGCACGTATCGTTAGGAGGTTCCTCTCTCAAGAGCCCTGACCACCGGCAGCTCGGACCCTGTTCCCAGCGCTGGTGGGCTACTGTTTTTTATATTTTTAAATGTTTTTTTTTTATGTTGTTTTATTAAGAAATATTTAAAAATGTTAAAAATATGTATATAGATGAATAAATGGAATATAAAACTAAATATTGAATTGCTACTACGCCGTCTTTCTCTCTCCTAATGTTGCTGTGCCCGACAGGGTCCATACTGTTTTTTTATTTTATAACACCATCTTTGTAATACTTATGGAACGAAATAAACAATTGAGTATTAAATATTATAAAGAGGAAAAAATTGTTTGTAAGTTTGTATGTAAAGGGTAATCTCCAGAACCAATAATCCAATTCTAAAATTTCTGTCACTGGTAGAAAGCTACATTATTTGTAGTGCCATAGGCTATACATTATATTTGTATCATGCATACGAGCTATCACAATTTTTGCAGACGAAGTCGCGGTCGATTTGCTAGTTAATATATTATTATAATAATCTCTTTCCAGATTCAAAAACCTCAAACAGGTCAAAGAGTCGGTGCTCTCTAAAACGCCGAAGGAGTCGCAAGTCAACCATGGCATAGAACAACTGTCACGGATCACTGACGTCATACTTTCTCTCTTGACTAAAGGATTGGGGAACAGAGTGGATCTGATTCAGCAGTTGGTTGAGAATGACTTCTGCTGGCCTGTCAAGAAGAGTTTGGACAAGGCTAGGAATGGGTGAGTGAATAAATAAAATAATAAATAAATAAATATTGATTACTTCTCAAACATTGTGTCATACATAAATTGAGGCAGCCACAGTAAGTTACAATAGTACTTGTGTCGGGGCTGTCTCGCTCCTCCCATAAGTATTTTTGATATCATATTTTTGACTTTGACTTCATATTGTTAGGATACCCCTAACAATATGAAGTCAAAGTCAAAAATATTGTGTTTTTTATGGTTGAAACATACAAAAGCTTTAAGTAGTACTATTTTATTTTTTACGTTGTTCATAGTTTTATATTGTAAATAGGTACTTAAGTTAGTTTTGAGAGCAAGCTATCGCATTAGGGACATACCTGTAATGATAGTTGTAAGGGAGATTTTAATAAAAAAAAAAACAAAGAACAGAATAAAAAAACACAAAAAAAAAATGATTGTTAGTTAATTAAGCAGCTCTCTTTGTGTTTTGTGCGTGCGTTTGTAATTGTGTGCGTGTGTGTGTGTTTTGTGCGTATGTGTGTATTTGTGTGCGTGTGTGTGTGTGTTTTGTGCGTAAGTGTTTATTTGTGTGCGTGTGTGTGTGTTTTGTGCGTAAGTGTGTATTTGTGTGCGTGTGTTTTGTACGTATGTGTGTATTTGTTTGCGTGTGAGTGTGTTTGTGCGTGCGTGTGTCTATATAGTTCTAGATATTGACAAAAAATAAATTTCTTCACTATGTTTTGAATCAAATTTTGAGGTGTCTGATGAGATGACGAGTAATAGAGAAGTATGGAAGAAGACTTGCTGCCCAGACCTCAAATTAATTGGGAAAAGGGCAAGAGACTGATATTGATGCATTACATTGCACATATAACAGCAAAACTTCAGCTCTGATGGCCGTAATGGGCGTAAAATACGCCTCCTATAAAATATTGTAGCTGCACTACAAAAAGTACTACAGGTACATGGAACAAAAAGTACTACAGTGCCATCTATGACAAAGATGATGAACTAACAAGCGAAACACGTCAAAATTCTACATCGCGCAGGCAAATTTATCAGCGGCTTGATATACAAGAACCCGACAACAACTGTCGGGCAGTAGCCCACCAGACATAACACCCGTCTGGTCGGAGGATCCTCCCTTTTATATGGGGGATGAAGAGCTTTACACCCTGTTCTTCATACCCCCAAAATATTATTACTTATTATTATTGCTTTGGCAATGGCCACAATACTACTTGTACCAACACATTGCAGGTCTGAAGAAAAATTATCCTTTGGATTTGTATTGAACCCGGAAAATTTAATAAATGTAGTAGAAAAGGGACCCCCGGCTAATTTACCTGAAGCAGAAGAATTTAGGTAAGTTTTTGTTAACTAGTTCTTCTTGTACCTCTTTTTTTGTAGGTCACATTGCAATGACTTCGTCAGGAAAGAGTGAAAAGGGTAGATGACAAAAATATTTCCAAAAAATATCGGACACAATTTTTTTCTTTTTTGACGTGAACAAAAAATGAAAACGATACAGAGTGCCTCGAACTCGTGTGATGTCACATTTCAGTACATTTTTTACCGGAAAGTGACGTCACAGGCCCCCTCTCATGATCTTTGAAGCCTTTTATCTTCGTATTTCTTTATTAATTTGATAAAACAAGAAACACGTAAGTATCCAATATTTTTCGATAATCTAACTGACAGAATAAACAGAATCATATTATTTTAGGCAGGAATCATCCCTATTTCGCGCGTGTAAATTCATTCGGCGAAACAAGGTACTACCGAATTCGCTGACGGCCACTTTGACCCTTATGCTCTATGTAATAAGGTTGAAAGTTGGTAGACCGTTAGTAAATTCGGTAGTACGAGCGAGAGTTATCACTAGAGCCTGGGATTGTCCCTTGCGGAAAAGGGAAGGCCCTATATCCGTCATGTTCCTTTCTCGCTCAGCGCTTAGGAACCATAATGACGTACAAGGTAATCTTTGTTTGCAGAGCCTTCTGGGGTGACAAGTCAGAGCTCCGTCGGTTCCAGGACGGGTCTATAACGGAGACGTGCGTGTGGGAGGGAGAGAGCATGACTGAAAGACGTACGGTCACCAAGCAGATCATAGATTATCTTATGGAGTTAAAGTTTGGTAAGAGAACTAAAGAAAACTGTCTTAATAACCCATCACGCTATAAACATATTGTTACGTCGTACCCATACCTACAATACAAGTAGCTTTTAATAGTAGGTACCTACAACTAAGTAGGTAGGTAGTAGTAGGTATGTATCGAATGATGTAGGTACAAATTCGCAAACTACCTATAAAATACATCAGGAAGTTGTCATTGTAATTTCGACCGTACGCCCAGGGCATAAAGTACCTATTTCTTTCCTGTGTACAAAAGTTGTGGAAGTTTCTCTAAGGACAATGACCTAGTATGAATTGCCTAGAAGATTCTGGGAACTTATGGATCTTTCTCAAACGTTCGGTCGTCGTATAAATAGTCGACGTGTTTGTGGGAGCAAGTAGTATTATTTTGGCTACAGTACGGGACGAATCAAAGTGAACTAGTGAGTGCGATATCTAAGCAAATAGTGATCAGCAGGGCTATTCACAACGCTTCGATTCGATTTTCGATTCGGAAAGTCGTATGTCTATCTCGCTCTATTTCGTAATGTCAAAAAAAGATAGACATACGACTTTTCGAATCGAAAAAACTTTTTTGCAAAAAATAAAACCGACTTCAAAAAACACAAAAAAGTGAAAAATAACTTTAGCTTCAGAAGTCGGTGTCTTATGTTTAATTGATTTCTTTTTTTGTCACCGACTTCTGAAGCTAAAGTTATTTTTCACTTTTTTGTGTTTTTTGAAGTCGGTTTTATTTTTTGCAAAAAAGTTTTTTATTTTTCCATTTTTAGTTGTTCCCAAATATTTGCCATGAATTTATTTGGCATTGTTAACAATACATGTGATGGTAATAGGCGTATCCCCAATATATGGAACTTAACATACCTTTTTTTTTCGGATGGAAAATCATCAAATTATCGCTCTGGGCGGAGCGGAAGGGAGTGTCAGACTTTTACTGACTAAAACCCATCCATGTTCTTTCTTAGCCCTTTGTGTTCCAGGGCCGCAGTATCTCTTTAGAACAGTCCCTTTTGCTGACATCTCTTTGAGGCGTGCACGGAACACGAACGAACTGTCGAAATCTGGGTGTATTGTACACATCTGCATACCCCCTCAGAGCATACAGGCGTGATGTTACGTCATGATGTTGTATAAACAATAAACATCCAAGCGATTGCAACATTCACGGCACATTTGCCGTCTATTTTTGAAGAGTTCCATTGTATATCTCCGAAGATCAGCATCCGATGTTCACAAAATTTAAATGGGACCACACGAGAAGCACCAGCTTTCAAATAAAAAAAGAATTGTCAAAATCGGTTCACCCAGTCGAAAGTTCTGAGGTAACAAACACAAAAAAAAAAAAAAAAAAAAAAAAAAAAAAAAAAAATACAGTCGAATTGAGAACCTCCTTTTTTTGGAAGTCGGTTGAAAATCGAATCGAAGCGTTGTGAATAAGGGGCCTGTAGTGTACTTGTGATTGAGTTTGAAGTGTTTTGTGATTATTAAAGTTATTCAGTTGTTTCATCGGTAGTAATTAATTTATCCCATACCCAGCTCGTAACAAATTGGTGCCAGAAGTGAGGGATAAATTATGCCAATTCTACCAAAGGACGACACGGACGGTATCCGTACCAGGAGTCAGCGACAGCAGGAAATGGACCAAAGGCGGTTTGGAGATTCTCCGACACAGACACCGGGTGGTGTCCAGCCTACGTCAGTGCCAGTCGCTGGTCCATCCGGAGTTTCTCCAGCATCAGTAGCGCCAGACTTGTCGGCTTTAATGGCGCTGCTGCAGGAGCAGGGTCGCCGTCAAGAGGAGCAGGCTCGCCGTCAAGAGGAGCAGGCTCGCCGGTTGGAAGAGCAGTTGCAACGAGATAAGGAGGAACAGGCTCGTCGTCAAGAGGAGCAGGCCCGCCGTCAAGAGGACCAGGCTCGCCAGTTACAGGAGCAGTTGCAACGAGATAAGGAGGAGCAGGCTCGCCGTCAAGGGGACCAGGCTCGCCAGTTACAGGAGCAGTTGCAACGAGATAAGGAGGAGCAGGCTCGCCGTCAAGAAGAACAGATGATCCTCATAAAGGATCTTCATTCAACTTTCGGCAAAGAGCTGAAGGTAATGAAGGATCAAGTTCACCAGCATGAGAATCGCATCTCAGAAGCCGAAGTTCAGATCGCTGGGGTGAAGAAGGCTTTGGGGGAACTGAAGACTGGAGACGTGACTGTGGCTTCAGTGGTTGCTGCACCTTCAGCGCGGGGCTTTAAGGTGCCTCCATTCGATGGAACATCTTCGTGGTCGGCGTATAAAATTCAATTTGAGGCTGTTATGAAGGCGAATGGATGGACAAAATCTCAAGCCATGACCGCGCTCACTTTGGGCCTCCGAGACCAGGCCCTCAACATTCTTGAAGCACTTGGCAAGGATGTGACCTACGAACAGCTGCTGGAGGCGTTAGAGTCCAGATACGGCGACGCGCACCTGGAGCACGTATTTCGTGCTAAGTTGAAGGATCGTGTCCAGCGTAGTGCCGAGAACCTACAGCAGTGGGCCCTGGAAGTTGAAAAGCTGGTTCGGAAAACATACCAGTCTGCCCCTGCACTGATCGATGGGAATCTGGTACAAGCGTTCGTTGATGGAATACGTGACTTAGAAGTTAGAGCCGCCGTGAGACTTGGGCATCATGAAACATTGAAGGACGCCTTAGCCCATGCTTTAGAAGTAGAGGCAGTGAGGCAAGACCACCGAACGCACCGCGTTAGGGAGGTTGTAGCATCACCCGTACGCGAGCGCCCGCAAGGGTACAGTCCTAGGTGCTACACTTGTGGAGAAAGGGGTCACCTTCGGTCAAGCTGTCCAAAGCGCAACACCCCGCGAGAAGATCAGCAAGGAAGGGTGGCTGAAGTGACTGCCCAGCCACAGCAGGGAAACGAGTAAATGCCAGGACTGCGGGGCGGGTGCTGGCTGGTATTGAAAGAGCCCCGAGAATCTTGATCTCGCAAGCACATGACGGGAACAGCCTGACCATCAGAGGCGAAGTCAACGGAACACCATGCAAACTGACGTTGGATACTGGAGCTTCTTACACGGTCGTTAACTCTCACCTAGCAAGTCGGTTTCTTGGGGACTATTTCGATAACCACGACCGTATACGATTGCTAACAGCGACCGGTCAGCACATAACCGTCCGAGGCAAGAAGGAGGTGGAGTTAAAATTGGGTGACAGATTTTACAAGCACAATGTCATCGTGGCCGACATAGTGGACGATTGCATCTTGGGCTTGGATTTTATACGGAAATATCGTTGTGAGATCGACGTTGATCAAGGAGTATTGAAATGTGGTTCAGAGGAAGTCTTCATGGAAGGTGCACCATCAGGGAAAGTGTACTGCTTGAAGGAGATTGTTCTTCCTCGCAGATCAGAAACGATTGTGCCAATTAGTTTACCACGGAATTCTGGACAAAAAGATCGAAGTGTTCTGATAGAAAGGGTGAACAATGACTTTCCATGGAAGATGGCACGGACTCTGGTCAAGGCCAACAACGTCTCAGCAGTACGCATACTGAATCCAAGTGACAAGGAGCAAGTGATTAAGAAGGGCACCTTAATCGGCACTTGCGAGGAAGTAGCTTGGATGCGCCAATTGCAAAATCTGCCTACCGGAAATAAAATTCGTAGTACAAAGTTTGACGTGTCAACACTTTTGGAAAACTGCGATTTATCTAAAGAAGAAATGGACAAGGCTAAGAAGATGTTACTTCAGTACGCCGACATTTTCTCTTCAAATGATGCTGACATAGGGAGAACTGGACTAGTTCAGCATAAGATTAATACGGGTAACGGGTTACCAATCCGTCAGCGACCAAGAAGACTGCCAGTTGCACGTGAAAAAGAGGTGGAAACCATGATGAAGGGAATGGTGAAGGACGGTATTATAGAGCCTTCATCGAGTCCATGGTGTTCTCCTGTGGTCCTGGTAAAGAAAAAGGACGGCAGTATGCGCTTCTGTGTGGACTATCGACGACTGAACGATGTCACGAAAAAGGACAGCTATCCGCTGCCTAGGATCGATGACACACTGGATGCGCTGACTGGTATGAAGTGGTTTACCACACTTGACCTGAAAAGTGGCTACTGGCAAGTAGAAATAGACCCCAAGGATAAGGAAAAAACTGCATTCTCAACAGGGAAGGGATTGTGGCAGTTTAAAGTTATGCCATTCGGATTGTGCAATGCTCCTGCAACGTTTGAAAGGCTGATGGAGCAAGTACTCGCCGGATTGATTGGAGACGCATGTCTTGTCTATCTAGACCAGTGTTCCGCAAAGGGTGTGCCGCGGCACACTGGTGTACCGTGGTCGTTATTTGGTGTGCCTCGGAAAAATAAGGTTATCTTCTTATAGCTAAATAGACAGACGGAAGAAAAATACCTACTTAAACAGCCGCAAAACTTTAATAATAAATGCTGATTAATATTATGTAAAAATAGATTTTTTATTTATGGTGTACCTCCTAAATTGTCTGATTTCCTAGATGTACCTTGAACACAAAAAGTTTGCGGAACACTGATCTAGACGACATAATCATCGTGGGCCGTACATTTGAAGATCATCTTAAAAACCTCAACCAAGTGCTGTCGAAAATCCAAACAGCAAATCTTAAGTTAAGTCCGAAAAAGTGCTCGTTTTTCAGAAAACAAGTGAACTTCTTAGGACACATAGTTTCGGGGGAAGGTGTTCAAACAGACCCAGAAAAAGTAATCGCCGTCAAGGATTGGCCAGTTCCGAAAGACAAGACACAGGTCAGAGCATTTCTGGGTTTGTGCTCCTACTATCGAAGGTTTGTCAAGAATTTTGCCGACATTGCAAAACCTCTGCACAAACTCACTGAGGAAAAGCGGCAATTCTGTTGGGACGAGAACTGCGACGTTGCATTTCAGGAATTAAAGAAACGTCTGTGCAATACGCCTATCTTGGGATATCCTGACACAGAAAATGACTTCATAGTCGACACAGATGCAAGTAATACTGGAATTGGGGGCGGCGTGCTGTCTCAACGGAAAGGAAACCAAGAGGTTGTGATAGCTTACTTCAGCAAGTCTTTATCCAAACCAGAAAGAAATTACTGCGTTACAAGACGGGAACTACTCGCCGTAGTAAAGACATTGCAGCACTTCAGTAAATATTTGTTGGGACGTAAATTCCAATTAAGAACTGACCATGCTGCATTGAAGTGGCTATTACAGTTCAAGAATCCAGAGGGGCAAGTGGCGAGATGGATTGAGCTATTGCAAGAGTTTGACTTCGTAACTGAACATCGCAGTGGAAGAACTCACGGTAACGCAGACGCCTTGTCGAGAAGACCTTGTCCTGAAGACTGTAAGCACTGTGCCAGGCAAGAGACTAAGGAAGTAGTGCCCGTGAGGATGCTTAGAACGGATCTCAGCGATGAATGGAAAGAAACCCTACAGCAGGCTCAGCAAAATGACTCGGACATCAAACCGATCTTCGAGTGGATCAAAGCTGGTGCTCCTAAACCCAAGTGGAGTGATGTGGCTGCGATGAGTTCCATCACGAAGAGTTATTGGGCGCAATGGAACAGCTTGGTGATCCAGGATGGAGTCTTGTGCCGTAAATGGGAAAACGCTCGAGGGGACAGCTGTCATCTACAAATGGTTGTCCCTAAAGCTAAGGTACCGGATGTTTTACGGCTGTACCATGATGGATGTTCGGGAGGACATCTGGGGGTAAAAAGGACTTTACTAAAAATTCGAGAACGCTTTTACTGGATCCACTGTCGAGATGATGTGGAGGACTGGTGTCGCAAATGTACCAGTTGTGCGGCCGTGAAAGGACCCCAAACACGCAGCAGAGGAGCATTAAAAGTGTACAACGTTGGAGCCCCTTGGGAGCGGATAGCACTAGACGTTGCGGGACCATTTCCAGAAAGTGAGAGCGGAAACAAGTACTTCTTGGTGGTCATGGATTACTTCACAAAGTGGCCAGAAGTCTTCGCCATTCCTAATCAAGAAGCTACAACTGTCGCAGATAAATTGGTTCAGGAAGTCTTCTGTCGTTTTGGAGTACCCTTAGAAATACACAGCGATCAAGGAAGGAATTTCGAATCGCAAGTATTTCAGGAGACTTGTCGATTAATGGGTACCCACAAAACCAGAACCACCTCTTAACACCCACAATCTGATGGAATGGTGGAACGATTCAACCAAACGTTGGAAAGATATCTGGCAAAAGTCGTGGAAAGCAGACAAAGGGATTGGGACAAGCACATACAGCCGTTTCTTCTGTCCTACCGCAGCGCAGTCCACGAAAGTA
Organism: Xestia xanthographa; assembly: GCA_905147715.2. Classification (NCBI taxonomy): domain Eukaryota; kingdom Metazoa; phylum Arthropoda; class Insecta; order Lepidoptera; family Noctuidae; genus Xestia; species Xestia xanthographa. The sequence goes on along the minus strand of LR990661.1, from coordinate 2,249,418 downwards.
CAACTGTGACGCCCGCCTTCGCGAACTTTGGAAGGGAATTACGGTTGCCTGCAGATTTAATCACTGGAACTCCCCCTGATGCTCCACGCAGTGTAACAGATTACGCAAATGACTTGCGTAACAAGTTGAATGATGTTTATGAGCATATTAGACAATCCGGCCAACAGATGTCTGAGAAGATGAAGACCCGTTATGACCGGAAGGCAAATAGTAGGGGTTTCGACAAGAGTTTACTGGTGTGGTTGCATAACCCAGTACGGAGCAAAGGGAAGTCTCCGAAATTACAAGCAAACTGGGATGGACCATACCGAGTCGTGACTAGGATCAACGATGTCACCTACCGAATACAGAAGGGTCCACGAGGTGCGCCTAAGATTGTCCATGTAGACCGATTGGCGCGATACTACGGGCCTAATGATGCTCGGGACGAGCATGTCTAAGAAGGGGGCAGTGTTACGTCCTACCCATACCTACAATACAAGTAGCTTTTAATAGTAGGTACCTACAACTAAGTAGGTAGGTAGTAGTAGGTATGTATCGAATGATGTAGGTACAAATTCGCAAACTACCTATAAAATACATCAGGAAGTTGTCATTGTAATTTCGACCGTACGCCCAGGGCATAAAGTACCTATTTCTTTCCTGTGTACAAAAGTTGTGGAAGTTTCTCTAAGGACAATGACCTAGTATGAATTGCCTAGAAGATTCTGGGAACTTATGGATCTTTCTCAAACGTTCGGTCGTCGTATAAATAGTCGACGTGTTTGTGGGAGCAAGTAGTATTATTTTGGCTACAGTACGGGACGAATCAAAGTGAACTAGTGAGTGCGATATCTAAGCAAATAGTGATCAGTAGTGTACTTGTGATTGAGTTTGAAGTGTTTTGTGATTATTAAAGTTATTCAGTTGTTTTATCGGTTGTAATTAATTTATCCCATACCCAGCTCGTAACAATATAATATAAACTAATGTTCATGGTAGGTATGGTCAAGAAACGTGGGAACTAGACAACACGAAACTTGGTACAGAGGCTTAAAAATCCCCTACTAAATATTTACGGTTCTTTGACACGTACGTTATATCTTCATAATTGCCTGATGTATTGGCGTTTAGCATAGTTGCAGGTTTTGTATTGACAACGTACAGACACCAGCCCGATGTACAAAACATATACTATTCTGTAACAAATTCTAAGCCTGCATCCGTCAAGTGTTTATTGCAAGATTGTTTTAACATTACACTTATATTGCCTATACATAGATCTGTTTATTCTTCAACACAAATAACAAAACCCCATCTACACTTCACAGACATAAACCCATCAGAGCTGTTCCACATATCGGACCAGCTGGACAGCGTACTCGCCCGCAAGCAGTGGGCGAGTGAGCGAGTACTGTACGCTGATGACAGTTCACTGACCGCGCTGCAAGCGTTCGACGCACTGCGACGTGACTTGAGGCAGCTGACACAACTGCCGCTCGACATTAGTGCAGTGTATGGTGAGTTGCGAAGATGTTGCGTTGCGCGGCCTCCCACTAGGTGGAGCGATGACCTGGTGAAGGTTGCGGGGATCCGCTGGATGTGAGTCGTACGGGACCGGAACATGTGGCGACACGCGCGGGGAGGCCTATGAATGAATGAATGAATGATACATTTATTTGCAAGAATATAGGTAGTTAACATAGGTAAGTTCTTAATATCTTTTGGTTTCACTATATTCGGCATTTCGGCCATACAAATATTGAGATTTTACATCTTGGTATACTAATAGCATGCAGTACACATTTAGTAATTAGCAATTAAATTAAAACACTTAACATAATTAAAATTAAAATTACAAATCAATTAATAAAATTAAATAAAATTAGATTCATTCAAAATATTAATTTATACATATTAAAATAGCGATCAATAATAATTATGTCATGTCAATAAAAATGGTATTTGATGAATCCAAAAAAATAATCATTGATAAAAATAGCGTTGTCGAATAAAATAGCAAGAATAATTAAAAATATTTCAATATTATTTAAACTGGCAATAATTACAGATATGTCATAATTATTATAGTAGGTAAGTCAGTTTTACATTTTACACTCAAAATATTCGTTGATGGAATAAAAACATCTCTCACACAACCAGTTATGTAGGTAGTTTCCTATTAAATTCTAAATCTGAAGCACTTCTAAATTCTTTAGCTAAGTGATTATATATTTTCACCGCCATAGTATAACAATTTTTGTCGCATACTCTTAATCTATTACGCGGGACTATGTCCAGCTGTGGACGTCTGCAGGCTGAAATGATGACGAAGATGGTAAAGTAGGGCCTCGTGGCTAAATAATAACAGCCATACGGGTTGATCTTCTAAGTTATGCAATATTTACCTAGGTCGGTCTGTGAATTGGTGATCAACCATTACGCACGTAGACCCCTTCCTGCCTCAGAAAGCACGTTATACACTTTGATACAAGTGGAGAAAGTTTGTTATTGCATTCAAGGCAGAATTAACACACGAGCCGTAGGCGAGGGTGTTATTGAGCCGAGAACTTCAATAAAAATGTCCACGTGTATCAAACGACGTTTTTCAATACACTTTTGAAGAAATAAAATAAAAGAATGAAAAATATTTTTGTCATGAATTAATTACTAGGAGACTTTGATTTTTCTTTATTTTCCGCGCTTTACTTTCGACAGGTTGAAAGAGAAGCAAAGTTATGAAGCCATTAAACAGCCTAATACAAAAAAATAGTTCATTTATTTTTTTTAATTTAGAAGAAATAAATGTTATTTGTTTAGTAAATATTAGTTTTAAATAATCATGTTTATCTATGATATTCTATATAGAAACACATTTTGAATATTCAAAAAATATTAACGCCGTAAAGACGCACATTGCTTTGCCGAAATTAATAAAAAAAACATTCACCTCCGACTCAGGAAGTCTACTCTCTAAGCTCGAAATCCGTATTTTCGGTCGAAGTTACGGTTGTTTACTACTCCATATCATTTACGGATTCGTTAGGAGACTGAACTAAAAATAAATGACAACACGATTGGTCCTTACTCCTAAGCCTAACGTGTTTTCAAAACTCATGAATCCGAAAGCATTATGGTGTAGGGTTCATTTCAAAGTATAAGCTACTTTAGGACGGGCCCCGTATCTTCGTTGACGGACTTAGAGAGTAGACCCCCGGAAACCGACCCCAACATAGTTGGTAAAAAGCTAGGCTATGATGATGTAACTTTTAAAATGATTTGGCGAAACTTTCTGTGATGTTTGTACGGGCGGAACAAATAAAACACGGGCACTCGGTTAGTTCGTATATTGCGGACTGCTGGCAGCGGCCGGCGCCTGACCTACCTAACTTACATTTATTAATGTCCGTCTACCTACATTACATTTTTCACTTACAATATCTTTTCTTCGTCCCCAGGCGTGTCCCCTATGTTCAGCTACAGCGCCCCGCTCCCCGCCCTGCCGCGCGCCGCCCCGCACAACCCCTGGCGCTGCGCCAGCACATGTCTCGTGAAGCACATGCAGCGGGACGGGCTGGCCTCGCTGCCCGAGTATACTCCCGTGTGCAAAGCTATCCTGGAGCTTGGTGAGTTGCTGACTTGTTTCATTTACTTATAATAGGAATAAATATAATACATTTTAACCAGGTTAAACCACACTGCTCACAATATTCACACAAAACTTTTTAAACCTCAAAAAACGGTGCGATTGCGCATTATACGGACAAAACGATGCGTCATCTGCGCCCCGTTGATCCTAAAATTGTTGTCTGCGTAGCTTTACATTAGATGTTCCGAATCGCCATAAAGTTTAAAGCGTTATTCCTGCGCAGACCGACACTCGCAGCTAACTTCAGAGCCGCTATTCAGTTTGAACCGAACTATAGCAAGGAACACACAGCCCGTCGCAGTCAGTTATCAAGCTTGTTGTTACCCACTATGATACAAAAACAACTGTTGATCTTTAAACTGCCATTGCTTACCCCTGGTACACTAAGGGTTGAGCTTCGGCGATTTTCGCTCTAGCAAAGGCTTCTGAGCGACAGAAAAGGATAGAAGCATGGAATAATGCGATCCCGGGCTGCTAGATGACGCGCAGCCTTTAAAGTCCGAAGTAATAGACAATTAATTTTATTATATTTAGTTACTGCTGTATTCTAGGATGAATATTGATCTCAACATACTTGACAAACCAATTTAAGGGAGTGGATATTCCTAACGATACAGACCGACTTGAACTGTTCACTTTTACCATATTAGTCGCATTTAGTACGATACGGTGTCGAGTCACGTAGTCCGCGCCGAAACGAGGCGAATGACGTTTTTTTTAGCTTTTACTGCAAGGCCATTAAGGCTCTCAACGACGTCTTCTGAATTAAAAAACAATCGGGGCAGTCTTTGGGACTGCCGATGGAAGTGAAAACAAAAAGTACACCCCCCCCCAGTCGTAGCAGTGGTTATGCCCCGCGCATGCCTATGTGGTGCTACGCCGTAGTGGATCGCCTACGAGTGCTACGAAGTGTGACCGCTCGTTACGTTGAGTGATTTCAATGTTTTTCCTTCACCCAAAAAGTGCTCAACGCGCCTAAAGAAGTTTTCACTTCAAAAATTCATACAAACACCTTTCAGGATACAGCGGCAAGTGGCCGGGCGACATCCACGCCTTCAGATGCCTTAAAGCCGCCTTCCACCTTCAGATAGCAGAACGCTTAACAAAGCAGTACTCCATACCGACCCAAGTCTACGCCACCCACATCGACGTACTCAAGAACGGTCTGGTGTTTCGGCTCGAGATCGCACATCCGAAAGAGATAACGCTACTGAAGAGGGAGATAGAGAGAGGCGTTGTGAAGTATCGGGAGAGTGAAGAGAGTGTTCGTTTGCAGTGTGATACTGTGCTTATGCCGCGGTTGAGGGGGGCGTTGCATGGGTGAGTTGTATTTATTGTACACATTTCCCGTTTTTGATGTGTTAAGCATAAGCAGCTCTAAATGCGGTCATATCTGGAACTTCAAATGCATAGTTGGTGCGTTGCCATGCCTGAGACAATGCTGAAGTATCTTATAAGTGTGTGACTCAATCGGAACCGATACCCTCAGACTAGAACATAGCGACGCTGTTTGGCGACGGAAGAAGGTACGGCGCTACTAAACATTTTGTTAATTATGTTTTGATAAATTTTGTTGTCGTTTATGTAGGGGTGAAATTTTGTATCACTTAACAATACAAAAAGAATGGTTTAAAAAAAAATACACGTTGTTCGACATTATCTTAAAATCTATATTTTTCTAATTTAAAAAATCATCAATTATTCATTTAGATAAGATTTTTTTTTGTGAATTCGTCCCCTGTGAGATAAAGTTGAACAGCGCGGTTGGCGCAGTGGCTGAGCGATTGACTGCTGCGCTGCGGTTCACGGTTTCGATTCCCGCACGGAACAAATATTTGTATTTCCTCAGTTAGTTGTTTCGGGTCTGGTTGTTTGTGTATGTAAGTTTAAATGTTTATAAACGTACCCACGATACAGGAGAAACTCTTAGTGTGTGGCAACGTTTTTTTATATATATATATTTTTTTTTTTTTTCTCTATTGCATCTGCAATCAGTGCATTCACTTTTAGCAGATGTGTTCCATGCTTCTCTCATTCAGAGTGTGTCCTCCAGCGAGAACATCTACTCGTAATTCTCTACCCTATAGGATGTCTTTTCTTTTAAGGCGTTTTGCATAGCTGAGAATTGTGAGCTGTCGTGCAAGGGTATTGGGGTGGGCTTCTAGCCGTTCCCTGTATCTAGTCTTGACGTTGGTAATTTCTTCTCTCACTGTGAGCATTTCCAGGTGTTCGTGGATCTCAGCATTAGTCACATACCAGGGGACATTACTGATTGTTCGGAGGATTATGTTCTGCATTCTTTGGATTCGTATGATGGAGGAGTTACAAGCACTACCCCACAGCTGTAGGCCATACATCCATACAGGTTTCAGGATCGTCTTATACACTAGTAATTTATTGTCTACTGACAGTTTGCTGTTTCGACCTAGCAACCACAAGAAGCTTTTGTATTTAATATTCAGCTCATCTCGTTTCTTCTTGATGTGCTCATTCCATGTCATACGCCTATCAAGATGAAGACCAAGGTATCTGACAGAGTTTTGATGAGGAAGGGTAGCGTTTTCTAGTTTCACCGAGGGGCAATTGCCTTTGCGTAGGGTATAAGTAACCTGCACTGATTTTGAAGTACTGGCTTTAATCCGCCAGTTTCCAAGCCATTTTGTTATCTCGTCTAGGCCTTCTTGTAAGATTTTTGAGGCTATTACTGGGTCCTTGTGACTCGCCAGGATAGCGGTATCATCGGCGAATGTAGCTGTTGTGATGGTATTCGAGCATGGGAGGTCAGCTGTGAAAATAGTGTAGAGTATAGGGCCCAACACTGACCCTTGCGGTACACCAGCTTGTATTTCAAAGAATTTCGATGTAGTTTCACCTTCTTTGACCTGGAACAGTCTTCCTGAGAGGTATGAACTAAATATCAAAAAGTAGCTGTGTGGAAGGCAACTTTTAATTTTACATAGCAGGCCCTTGTGCCAGACTCTGTCAAAAGCTTGCTGTATATCCAAGAAAACTGCAGAGCAGTATTCTTTTTCCTCCAGTGTCTTCCTTATCTTGTCGCAGACTCTATGCACCTGTTCCACAGTGGAGTGTTGCTGCCTAAAGCCAAATTGATGGATTGGTATGATTCCATTTTCCGTTAGAGTAGGAAGAATTCGCCGAAGTAGGAGTTTTTCAAAGATTTTGGATAATATCGGGAGCAAACTTATAGGTCTATAGGATGTGACCTCCCTTGGTGGTTTTCCGTCTTTGTAGACCATAATTATTTGGGATACTTTCCATATTGCAGGGAAATGTTGAACTCTTAATATCCCATTATATACTGTTGTGATGTAGGTTACAGCTTTTCGGGGCAGTTGCCTAATAATTTCTTTGGTTATTAGGTCAAAACCCGGGCCGGCTTTTTTATCCTTTAGCTCCTTTATTACTTTCCACACTTCCCGTACTGATACAGGTTTTGGTGGTAGGTCCATCTGGAAGTCTTGGTTTAGAGTTGTATTTACTTGGTCGTCGAACTCTTCATCCACAGAATCATTTGGGCGGAATACTTTTGACAGATGTTCAGCAAATAGGTCTGCTTTATGCTGTGGTTTTCTCATCCATCCTTCATCGCACTTCAAGGGTGGTTTAGCGACTTGCGGTCTGTCAAAATCCTTTGTTATTTTCCAGAGCGAATAGTTTGTAGACTCTGTAGCAGTTAGGTTTTCTAGCTTTTCTTGGAATGAGTTATCATGCCAGTTTTGCAACAGTGACTTGAGATCTTCTACAGCTCTGTTAAGATTAGTTTTATCTTCAGTAAGCCTACTTAAATGCCAGATTCTTCGAAGTCGTCTTTTTTCTAGAAATTTATATATTAAAAAAGAAAGTTTGTAAGGAAGATCGTCATTTTACCAAAGCAAAATCACATCAGCTGCAAAACTTTATGCACATAATGTACAAAGGCGGACTTAATGCCTTGGGCATTTTCTACCAGTCTACCTTAGGGTGATGCAGAGACAAAACTGTAGGTGTACGTACAGAAAATTTCCAAGAAAGAAAAAAAAATAAATACATACATACAAACAAAATTTACAAAGTCAAGAGAGATTAAAATACAACGATGATGAAAAACAACTAATTAGTTATGGGACAAGTCTGCCAACTTCTTATGTAGGTGTTCGCGAGCTTTAACTTTAAATATGAGCCGACTGGTTGCCATCCTGATATGCATTCTTATCTCATAATGTTCTATTTCCTTCCACAGCCTACACCAGAAGCACCCATCGTTCGGCCCCACAGTGTGCCTGTTCAAGCGCTGGCTATCAGCACACCTCCTGTCCCCCCCTCACTTCCCCGACAGTGTCGCAGAGCTGATGGCGGCCACTGTGTACATGCACGCGGAGCCAACACAACCGCCAGCATCGCCCACTATCGGCCTGTTGAGGGTGTTGAAGTTGTTAGTGGAATTTGACTGGACAAGGGATATGATTGTGCTGGATTTCAACGAGGATATGTCGCGTGAGTACTTGTGCTAAATGTTTTAAAATTAAATGGTTTTTTTTGTAACCTTGTTTGTCAAAATAAATAAATAAATATCGCTGGACATTACACACAGTGCCATTTAGTGCCATACTAAGCAACGAGGCTTGTGTCGTGGACACCAGATAGTTGATATGCTACATTCATTCTACCGGAATTCGAACCCGGGACCCTAAGAACTTAAGGCAGCCTCAGTACCGCTGCGTCATTCGGGTCGTCGAAATGAAAACATTTATTTTAAGTAGGCCAGTAACAGGCACTTTTGAATTGTCGCAACAAAGATGAAAATTAAATGTAGCTACAGTCCCAGTCACAAGACATAAAAACTGTGAAAGTACTGTAGTTGCCCATTCCCTAGCGTAGATCTCTATGGAGAAGAACGGGCAAGAAACTCCATGGACACTCTTAAACCAGAATATTTTTAAAAAAACCTTGTTTGTCCCACTGTTGGGCAAAGGCCTCCCCCATATCCTTCAAAGTACTCTTCTCCTGCACCACCTCGAACTAGCCTTCGTGATGCGCGTCCAGATCATCTCGCCACCTCCTAGGCTGGCCTCGTTGGTGCCGTTCATCCTCAGAACGAATATTAAAGAGCCCAAAATTGGGTTTCGCCCTATTTCAAGAATGTGTCGAAACTAGTCGCGACTAGACCGAAACTGCAGTGCAAGTACGTAGCACTCGATTCGATACGATTCGATAAATTTGACAGTAATTCTCGATAAAATGAGTTTTTAACCAATTGAAAAGTCGGATTTATCGAATCGTATCGATTCGACCGTTATCGATTGCTACGTACTTGCAGTGCTGGTCGGATACTAGTTGACCCTAGTCATGACAACTCTGAAACTAGTCGGCCCTAGTCATCAGGGCTACTCCGAAACTAGTCGGGATAAGTCGAAGCTAGTCTAAAACTTGTCGTGATCCGTTTAAAAGTCACGACTAGCATCACAGCACACACAAACTAACAACTCTTTTACTCTCATTTCAGACGAAGAAATAACCCAACTAGAGCAAAAGTTCGCAGCTGATCCAGACTCCGCCCCTTGCGTGCGCATAGTGACCGCGTACGACGGTCCGCTGCCCTCCGTGTGGAGCAGGACTGGCCCCTCCGCTCGTGTGCTAGCGCGCGTGCGAGCACTGGCCGACAGTGCGCTGCACTACGTCAGGGACGCTCTGCTGGTGGGACATAAGGAGAATATACTGGTGAGGGCTAAGGCATGAAATCTAAATAAAATACTTCCAAATTTAAATGCAAGCTTACGAATAGTAAACGTGTAGTATAGACTACACTGGCCTACAAAACTAAGTACTACACTTTTTTTTTTTTTCTAAACTCTATAAAATTTAGTTTATAGCAATTTTTATTAGCTTTATTAGTTTGTATGTACTAAATTAAACTCCTTTCGAGTCCTTTTTGTTTCGAAGGTATATATTGTGTACTTAAAAAGTTAATGCAATTTTAAAAGTGTGACACTTATTTTTGCAGGCGAGTGTATAATTTACGTACTTTGCAGTGATTCGTTTATTTTCAGTCAAATTTCGGGGATGGAATATATCTCAACTATCCCCCCTTTTTACATTCCTGTCCTATTTTTCAGACTCCCAATTCTAAGTATGAGCCTCATACAAATACAATAATTATCTGCATTAATTTCCCGTCACCCACAATTCCCAGGGCATGTACCTCCCGTCGTACGTGGGCTACGACGTCCTCATCCGCCTGCAGGCCGCGCTGGTCCCGCACGTGTGTGAGCGCGCGGACAGTCCGGTCCGGCCGCAGCGCTTACCGGACAAGCCCAGCGAGGAGATTATCCCCGTCGTGGAGTTCCACCCCGTTGTCAAGTACCTGGACGAGTTGAGGGTGAGTCACTAATATTATAAATGCGAAGTTTGTATGTGTGTGAATCATCTGCCTAGCCTTTTCCCAACTATGTTGGGGTCGACTTCCAGTTTACCGGATGCAGCTGAATACCAGTATTTTACATGGAGCGACTGCCTATCTGACCTCCACAACCCAGTTAGTACCAGGTAATACGATACCCCTTGGTAAGACTGGTTTTTAGACTTTTTTGGCCTCTGACTACCTAACTGTATGTGTGTGAATACAGAGTGTAAAAGACCTCATCACGAAGCCGTCAACCAAGCATTCTCTACGTCAAACTAAATAACTTAACGCAAAAATTATTGCTAGGAAACAACTTTTTTTTTGGGGTGATAAATCATGTTTTGTGGTAGAACTCAATGTAACGCACTCAAAAATCATACTGATGGATGGATTGAATAGTACGGGGGTCGTGGAGGTGTTTAAAGTAAAAATCTTACATTAAAATTTTGTATTAAAACAAAAAAACTTGTCAAAGAACAAAGTATTATATTATCTGTGTCAAAGAGTTGGAACTTTGACCCCCAATATCTCCGTAACTAGAAGGTTCCCAGGTATGGTGTAGAACAAAAAATTATCGCAATGACGAAGAGAACAAGGTGCCTTCCGGTTTCTTTAAGAGGTGTTTTACACCCTTTATGTTTTTACTCTTTCACGCAAAAACTACTGAACGGATTTGGATGAAATTTAGCACACAGATAGTTTATAACCTTGAATTAACACATAGGATGCTTTTTATTCCGGTAGTGTGATCCCGTGGGACAATAGGCTAGTTTCCACCATCAACAAATTGCAAATATATTTAGTCTGTCAGTTAGTTTTAGAAAATAATGGACACGTATTTGTTTTTGTAAATTAATGAATATTGACAAAGATAAAACGCATCAAAACTTGGGAGTGGGAGCTCGTGACGTCAGAACGCATTAAAAATTATACCACAGCGTGACGTATTGAGAATTTTACAAGCGTCGTATTTACGTCAATTTTGGTTTACGTAACAAAAGAAAAAATAGGGTCCATTATTTTTTAGAAACGTATCTGACAGACTAATTAGATTTTTTTAGTGATCTATCCTATTATTGAACTCCACGCGGTCGAAACCGCTGGCAAAAGCTAGTCTTCACTAATATTATAAAGAGGAAAGATTTGTATTTTTGTGTGTATGTTTGTAATGAATAAACTCAAAAACTACTGCGCCTATTTCAAAAATTCTTTCACCATTAGAAAGCTACATTCACCCTGAGTAACATACGCTATATTTTATCCCCGTACTCCTACGGTAACGGGAACTACGCGGGTGAAACCGCGTGACGTCCGCTAGTATTATATATATATTTTATCATTGTGATTGCAGAGTGCTTACGGCGAGTTCGCGCTGTTCTTCCATGATCTGTACGGCGGAGAAGTGATCGCTGTACTGTGGAAACCTGATATCAACGACGACAGAGAGTTTCAGGTTTTTATTTATTTAATCCATACTATACATAGTTTTACTTAAATACAACATCTGCCAAACTGCAGAGCAATTTGTCGGCAGTATGGCAGGTATGTCATTGTTTTATGTAGCTATAGTTAAATATAAATATTGCTGGACATTACACACAGCGCCATCTAGTGCCACACTAAGCAACGAGGCTTGTGTCGTGGACACCAGATAGTTGATATACAACTTAGATACTTTTTGTTTGTAAATACATACTTATTATACATATAAACATCCATGACTCGGAAATAAATGTCCATGCTCATCACACAAACAGATGCTGAACTTTAATTACACTGGAGTTAAGTTGATTTTAGAATGCAATTTTAAATGGAAATTTAGCTTAGTTTTTATTTTTAACACTTTAAGGATTGTAATCGCAAAACATGTTAATTTTGTGTTTCTGAAGCACTATCAAGTTGCGGGTTGAAAACCTGGCAAGTACAGAATTGTTTTAAATTTCAGTTTTATTATGATGTGGTATCGTAGTATTTTTTTTTTTATATAGTATTATACGAGAATGTAGGGCCTGTCGGGCAGTGTTATTGAATTTTCCCATCAGTAATATTTCTCAGTAGCAGCCACGGGAGTCTGGAATTGTGCCCAGTTGATGGCAATAGGGTCGCCCCCATTACATGGGACTTAAACATAACTCACGAAATGTGGGTGTACTATTAGTTACACCTCTGCCTAACCCGGTACAGGCGTGTTGTTATGGCATGTTTATTTGTCACTGTAATCAATATAAACGGCTTATCCAATGTAGATGAAATATGGCACATACTATGGCATAGACTATGCCTTGAGAGTAAGAGCAACCGCGACCAACAAGGATGATGACTGACTAAAAAAAATATGATTCTGTTTAGTCCGTCAGTAAGATTATGGAAAAATATTGGATACGTGTTTTTTGTTTTATCAAATTAATAAAAACTGACGATGATAAAACGTGTCAAAGAGGGCTTTAGACGTCACATTTGAATAAAAAATGTACTCAAATGTGACGTCACACGAGTTTTCGACGCACTGTATCGTTGTTATATTTTGTTTACATGAAAAAAGAAAAAAAAATGTGTCCAATATTTTTTGGAAATCTATCTGACGGACTAATGAAGGATTTCCTTTTTAGCTCTTCCCTAGTCGCTGGATAGATGGCGCTGAACTTAGTACGATAATGCAAGGTACAGAACTTAAAAAAAACTGATTTTAACAAAGCGCGAGAAAACTAGGTTATATTCGGAAGGTTAAGCAAACGAAAGTGTCAGTGAACGAGCGTATGTGACGTGACGCAATGTATTTTTTTTCAAGCGTTTTGGCTTTGGCACCAACTATCGTAGTCAGTTCAACGCCATCTATAGAGTTCTTGGAAACTAAGTTTTGTTTTAATACCTTAAAAGGAAAACCTCTCATCAGATTTTTTTTGTCATCTACCCTATTATCATTCATACAATATCTTTGATTTTTTCATTATTTTTCAGTTAATAAACGCGAACGCACTCAAACCTTACACTTCAAACGGTGAAACGAAATACAAAGTGAACATCGAAGCAATAGTGGAGGACTTCAGAATATTAGGCGAAGGACTTGTTAAAGATATTACTGTTAATTGAAATTATGTCTTAAGTACAGGAAATAAAGATTTATTTTAAACAAAATAAGGCTGGTTTTTCAATTATTTATAGTCCTACACATTTTTTTTTTTCCACGTCTGTCTGGCAGTTTGAGTACTATAAGCGACCTACCCAAATGACTTTTCTTTCGTCGTTTCGTTGAGCTCCTTGAGTTATAAGTCGAGCTGTAGCTCGTTGTTGTATCGTGTACGATAACTGACAAATGCTTGCACTGATTGGACAGGTCCACTCAAAACTGTATGGTTCTTTCTTCAAAAGACCATCTCAGGCACTAATCTGCATAGTCCTCATGTGAATTGAGCAAGATTATGTCTGGACTTCAAAAGAGACTAAGACCTCTGAGTTTGTTTCGGCTGTTTCTTCTCAGAGTAGTCAGGTACGAAACACCGGCCCCATCTAGTTTAAAAAAATGACGTGTAAAAGTGTTTGTAAAAACTTACTTGCAAATAATAGTAGATTTTACAACAAGTGGACAAAACGAAAAAAAAAATTCAAGAGAGAAAAGATATAAAAAATTAAATTCAAGTGCCTACGGTAGGTTATTTAATTAAGTTAAGAAAATTATTATTACAAAATTAATTTAATAGTAGGCTGTATAGGTCTGCAGCCCAAGTCTAATACCAATGTCGTAAGATTAAAAAAAATAAAGCTGCGGGAAACAGCTCTTGTTTTTTCGTACGTTTACTAATTTCTTCAATTTAAACTACTGTTTTATTTCCTCGCAATCGAAGTGAAAAGCAGAGTTTATAACTCGTCAACAATAGTACATTTTAATAAAAGTGGAGAAAGTTTGTTATTGCATTCGAGGCGGAATTATAACACCCGAGCCGTAGGCGAGAGTGTTTTTGAGACGAGAATTGCAATAAAAAATGTCCACGTGTATCAAACGACGTTTTTCAATACACTTTTGAAGAAATAAAATAAAATAACGAAAAATATTTGTGTCACGAACTATGAAACTATGATTTTAATTTTCTTTTTTTTCTCGCGCTTTGGTTTCGCCAGGTTGAAGGAGAGGCAAAGGTATGAAGCCGTTACACAGCCTAATATAAAAATTGATTTATTTTATATTTTTGAATTCAGAAATAAATAAATGTCAATTTGTGTATAAAAGTAACTATTGGTTTTTAATAATCATGTTTATCTATGATATTCTATTTATTAACACAATTTGAATATTCAAAAAGTATTTTTGCCGTAAAGACGAGTAGTGCTTTGCCGAAATAAAAAAAAACATTCACCTTCTGAGGTGAATGTTTTTTTTTAATTTAACACCTCTTAACGAAGCCGAAGCAATGACGAGGTTGGTTGGTTCAATGCCTATAGTCTGCTATAGGCATTGAACCAACCAACCTCGTCATTGCTTCGGCTTCGTTAAGAGGTGTTTTACACCCTTTATATGGAAATGCAAATAATTAATAAATTGGAAAAGGGTAGGAGAATGATTATGATAATCTCAACCACCAAAGTATCGTATTGGGTCTTTTTTGAACATTTAATAAATCAATTTTCTCTTTGGTATTGGTACAACTCAAAGTTCGCCAAAAAGCAGAGAATTTTATGATGAAATTGAATAGGTAATACACTAACAATAATCATTATCATTTTATTATCAGACAACAGAGGCCTGTAGATAAATACACAAAATAAAGAAAATAAAAATATAAAAAGAAAGATAAATTAATGAATGAGGTTATTGAAAGGTGCCTACTTGTTCGAATTGTTTCAAAAAGTACAATAGAACGGTTCGAACGAACGACGACAATTTTTGTAGATTTTAAATAAGTGTATTTAAAAAAACCGGCCAAGTGCGAGTCGGACTCGCGCACGAAGGGTTCCGTACCATTATCTATACATTAGACAAAACGGCAAAAAAATCACGTTTGTTGTATGGGAGCCCCCCTTCAATATTAATTTTATTCTGTTTTTAGTTTTTTTTTTATATTTGTTGTTATAGCGGCAACAGAAATACATCATCTGTGAAAATTTCAACTGTCTAGCTGTCACGGTTCATAAGATAAAGCCTGGTGACAGACAGACGGACAGACAGCGAAGTCTTAGTAATAGGGTTCCGTTTTTGCCCTTTGGGTACGGAACCCTAAAAAATAAAGTCAATGGGTTAAGCAATAAAACAAAACTTTAGTATAAATAACACTATATTTGTATTCACGCTAAAAAACTAGTACTAGGTGTAATTATAATACTCTGCAGCTTTGTACTGTGTTTCGGTGGACTACGAAAACATTAAATAATTGAAATAGAGTGTGAAATAGAGTGCGTACAATTAATTAATTCATATAATTAATTTAAAATCTATAGCCACCTATTTTACTATCTAGCTTAGCTCTATGTATTAAGGTTGATGTTCCAAAAATCATCAGACTCTGAATTCAAGTATAATATGTTACACAAATCTTTCAAAAAACGTAGACACGAAGACACTGTTGTGGAATTGTATTGAAAATAAAGATGGGGACGATTAGTTCCAATTTCCGCCACAGACAAAAGATCCCCGTTCAACTTTGGAATTATTGTACTTTAACAAAATAAGGTAGAGTGTCGAGCGGCGCGGGGTAGTTCCGTATCCAGTCCCCGCCGCGCACCGGGCGCGCCGGGTCCCCCTGCTGCAGCCAGCTGCCCGCCGGCAGGTACACGTCCCGCTCGCGAGCGCCGCGCTCTATCACCGGGGCCACTACGATGTTCTCGCCGAGGAGGTATTCTACAGACGGAAAAACAACATTTACAAGACACAATTCATAATATCAATTCAGTTTTGATGTGAAACATCTGTTGGGTGCGCCTCGGGGGTAAAGCCGACCCACGTGCCGTGTCGGCAAGCAATATGTTGTGTCACATCTGTAGGGTATCCAGCGAAGACAGCGACGGCGTGTTTTTAAAAAAAATGACATTTTAGACCGTAGACGATGAGATGCCAGAGAACGAATAATGGAGAGAATAAATACGCACGAATGCATTTGTTTTTACTCAAATACCTGTGCCTCGACTACATATCATAGCGTAATACATGTCAGTAACGGAATCTATCCTTGGCGATGGGGTTAGAAACATGGCCTACTCGTTCGATTTATTAATAAAAACGTCACAAACAAAACGATAAGTATACAAAAAATTAAGCAAGGTACCGCAATTACTTACGCAAAGTTTTAGAACTAATTTAAATCAGGATAGGTAGCCGTTCAAGTATTACGTAAGCAGATTTATTACAATTATTCCCTCTCCCTTGTCAGCAAAATTAAGCAAAGTTCTTACCCCCCCCCCCCCCCTCCCATGCTTACGTAAACATTGGTATAATATGCATTTTTCTTTAAATGTTCATGAGCAGCAGTTATAATTCTAGAAAAAATAAGAAAATAAGCTTATATTACTCGGTTCTAAGCGAATACCTAAACGTATTCATTATTTGTGGGAATCCCCGAATATGCGTTCGGTTTTCAAGCATAGACAATGTGTGTGGTGTGGGTTGCCATTGATGTGTAAAAAAGTAAATAATTACTGCTGACGTAATCACCATCTAGACCCACCCAACCCCATGTCATCAAAAGTAAGCAAAGCATAGACCCCCCCGCCCCCTAGAGTGCTTTCGTAATACTTGAACGGTCTCCAGGTACAGTGAAAGAGGAAGACATTCTGGACCCCAAATAAATGGGACAGAAGACTGATGATCATGACATTAGAGGTGATGTTTCTTTGGGAATCCTTCACAAATGTTGCCCGCCTTATACTTCTATTAGCCAACCACGTTTAAAGGATAGCAACTTATAGTAACATTTTCTTGAAAACTACTTATTATAAAATACAAATTCGACTTACGATCAGAAATATCATGCGCCTCAGTATCATTGGGCGCTATCCACCAGACGGGCGGGTTGACGGGCGCTCCGTCCGTGACCGCGCGCTTGCACGCCGCGATGATAGCCGGCGCGTACTGAGCGTGCAGGTCGACGAACTTCCTGCATATAGCCACCGTCTGTTCACGGGGAGAATGGTTTCATTAGTCAACAACAACAGCCCATAACGTCCACTGCTGGACATAAGCCTCTCCCATGATGGGAGGAATTTGCCGTAATCTCCACGCTTGGCAGGCGGATTGGAGATCGCAGTGATGAAAGACTAACAGAAAACGCTGCTTCCCATTCTCTGGTCTACGGAGGCGCAAGGTGTTCTGCCTCAGACATTAGTCGCCTTATACGACACCCGTGAGTGTAATGGGTTGGTTCTATTCTACTCTGCCGGATACCACACGGCTAATTTAATTAGTCAATATTTGAAAATTAAAAAAGTTCGTTCTGATTTCAGAAGTCCTTCAAAATATAGCTCGCGTTAGTATAATACCTGTGACACTCATGCAGGGATAATGTAGCTTCCCATTAGTGAAAGTATTTTGTCAATAGGTTCCCAGGTATGGTCCGGAAAAAAAAACCGGCCAAGTGCGAATCGGACTCGCGCGTGAAGGGTTCCGTACCTACCATCGCAGTAGAGGAAATAAATTAAAAAATTAAGGGGGCTCCCTTAATTTTTTAATTTATTTATTAATTTATTTCATACTGAAATACATATTCCGTAAAAAATTCCACCTGTCTACCTGTTACGGATCATGAGATACAGGCCGTTGACAGACAGACAGACGGACAGCGTAGAATAGGATCCCGTTGATCGTATGATCGCAGTTACGGATAGAACAAATGCAGCCTTTCGGCTTCTTTAAGAGTCTTTTTATACCCAGTTGAGCAGAAAATAGATATACTTACTTCATTATCAAACTCCCAAGGCACATAAGAGAACTGCATGCTCGGCATAAAGGTGTTTGCCTGGAGCCACCTTATGAACAGCTCCTTGGTCGGGGGCTCATTGTACCCGTTGCCCCCGATCATGTCGGGCAGCACCAACGGGTATCCGTTCATGTTCATCTGCAGCAACGTCGTGATGAGGGTCGGAAGACCGTTCTCGAAGGTCCAGTAGGTGTCCTTGTCTATCATGCGGATGAACACGGGCAGGTCTTGGGTTCTGGAGACAAAATAACTGTGGTTAGCTGGTTCTTGGATTGAACAAGAGGATAGAAAGACCAAAGAAATGATGGATGGACTGTCTGAAGAATAATATGGCAAGAAAGGAGGTGACTAAGTAAAAGAAAAGTATTGTAGAAGATATACATACTGGGTGTATCAACCTCATCACGAAGCCGTCAACCAAGCATTCTGTACATCAAACTAAGTAACTTTACGCAAAAAATATTGCTGGGAAACGACTTTTTTTTGGGGTGAAAAATCATGTTTTGTGGTAGAACTCAATGTAACGCACTCAAAACATGTGCTGATGGATGGATTGAATAGTACGGGGGTCGTGGAGGTGTTTAAAGTAAAAATCTTACAATAAAAACTTGTAAGTATTTAAAAAAACTCAACTCAAACTCAAAGCATTTATTTCAATTAGACCATTACGGCACTTTTGAAAGTCAAAATTACAAAAAAGAAAATCAAAGCTACAGTCCCAGTCACAAGGCATAATAACTTGAGAAAGTACTGTAGTTGCCCATTCCCTAGCGTAGATCTCTATGGAGAAGAATGGGCAAGAAACTCCATGGACACTCTTTTAAAATCAAAATATTGTTACAAAATCTTGGTTACATCATTATTTTTGAGATTATACATATATGTGAGAACGATGTAGAAAGACGTGCACACTAAGAGCATCCAGAGTGAAAGATTAGATTAAAAATGTATGAATAAAGTAATTAAAATGAACCTTGGCAGCTAAGAGATGACCAGTCCCAACTGACAGCGCCCGTTCACAGACATGACGCATGTACCGGCGCCATTCAACTCAACCATATTGAAGGGAACTAAATGACCCGACACACCCGCCACCATCAGCGAGACATTTAAGTGATGAAAAACTTGTCAAATAGTTGGAATGTTGACCCCCAATATCTTCGTAACTAGAAGGTTCGCAGGTATGGTGTAGAACAAAAAAATGATCGCAATGACAGGGAGAACCAGTGCCTTTCGGCTTCGTTAACAGGTTTTTTACACCCTTTATTTATACAGGATCCATATGATGTGACATTACTATAACTGCCATCGTACTTTGTGGGCTTCAGCTTTGCAACCTAGCTGACTGGCAAATATTCTTACCATCACAAAATGATCTCAATTCTACTCTAAACACTGTTCGGGTCGTTGTCGAGAAATGAAGCAACTTGGCCATCATACCTGTATCCAACCCTGACTTCCACGAGGGGTCCGAACTGCGCGACAGTTCTCACATAGTCCGCTGATATCACTCCCGGCTGGTCTCTGATGTCTCCTTGTAAGACTGGGATCTACAACATTCAATAACATTAGACGAGGCGAGACGACAGCTTCGGGATCAATCTTAATCAGGTACAGAAAGTCGCGACAGATGGTGCAGCTGCTCGATAAAACCGTTAAAATTACGGGATCAAAGTTAAAACATAACTTGATGACTATAAACACCCGAAAGGTTAGATAGGGTGTACCTATTGTACACCTACATTTTGCTAGTTATGTTATTCGGGATGTGCCTAATATAGTACCAGCACCGGACACATTTAGAATCCGAACTGCTAAAGGTTTCATAATCAAAAAAATTGACAACCGTTTGGAATGAAATTCAAGACCTCGTGCTCATCACCAGTGCTTAGGGGCAGTAGACCGAGGAGGCACTCAAAGCTAGTGTGTCCTTAATTACCCCCAAAAATAATAAAATGTAACCCTCACTTGTGGCGACCAGCTGGACTCTCCGCCATCGAACTTGAAACTGTCGACTCCCGAGGTGTTCTTGAGGAGATGCAATCTGTCCAGGTACCACTGCCTCGCAGCAGGTTTGGTAAAGTCGATGTAAGACGTGGTCGTCTCGTTGTCGTTCCACCAGCTAGTCTCCACTGAGCCATATTCTGAGGCTACCAGGTAGCTAGAAAGGAAAAAGTACTAGGTTTGTGATAAATGGTAGAGGAAAGATTTTGGCAGAAACATTTAAGGATCAGCAAAATTGGTACGGACAATAGCGAACCGGTAGCGAACACTGAATACTGTAAGATAGATAAGATGATAAATGTTCTGATACTCCAGTAAGTATATGTAAGGTGTCCGTGTCTGAAGCTGCATTCGCAATTGTTCCGGAATAGTTTGACCGATCCTTTATTCTGTGAACATGAATTGGCCGGGAAACTTGTTGTGAATATGTGTGTATTTTATTTCAAACTTACCCTTTGGCTTTAGCTTCGGAATACCAAGGCTCGCATCCTTTATTAATAAACGGATGCGTCCACAAAGTCACTCTATAACCTTTCGCCCTCAAAATATCCATCGTATTCCTCATGTTCGGGAACCTTCCGAGATCCACTGTCTGTGACCCGTAGCAGGTCTCCCAAAGGTCGTCTATCTCGAGCTGACTGTTAGGGAACCCGTGGCTGGTGATTTCATCAGCAAATTGCAGAACTGTGTTATGGTTCACATCTCTTTTATACCTCGCCCAAGTCGACCAAACCGGGTATGTAATCATTCTCTCATCAGGAATCCCTGTCGGCTTGTCCAAGTACTTTTCAACAGCATACTCATGGGCCTTTCTTACATCTTCGAAGATTCCTATCGCGTAAATCAGTTCAGTTTTGGCTCTTTTGCTGGAGTAAGGGGATTTTATCTGTGCTATGAAGCATGCTGCGTTCTTTTCCAAGTCGTTCTGGTCTACGAACAAGGGGACCTTTTTGTCGAAATAGTAGAAGATGCCTTCGGAGTTGAGCCAGTAAGGCTCTGCCACGCCACAGTTGTCGGCTTCCTTGGTAACGTAGGAGTAGTTCGGGAGGACCAGGCGTTCAATTGGCCAGTACTGACGCTTCTGTTGTGGCCCGCCGTACCAGTGGTTTGAACCTGCAAGAAGACATTTATGTAGTTATGAAAATACATATCCTTTATTTATCCTAATTGTACATAAGGTATTGTGTATAACAACATGGGATAAGGGCAGGAAGATGATCATGATTTCTTGCCGGTTCTTCGTCGTCCAACCCGAACCGTGCACATTTTCGACGATTTATAAGTGCCCATCTAGGCCTATGTGAAATAAAATATTTTGATTTTGATGATAAAGAATTGCATAATGAGTTAGATTTTAAACCTTTGTAACTGTCATCGTTGGTAACTGCCTTGGTTTCAAAGGAATCGTTTCCACTTCAAATAAAAAAGCCAAAAATAAATCCTGGCTTCCTTACCAAGATTGACACAGTCCTCCAGCCCGACCCCCTTAGGCGCCTCCCAAGTGAAGGTGATGATGTACCCGTTCCGGTCGCCCACGACCTCCTCGCTGCTGATCCTGACAGTGGTGTCGTTAGCGAACTGGATCACCACGTCACCATCTTGTACCACGTCCTTGACGGCACCGGTGCGGTGGCCCACCACGGCTATTACTTCTGATAGGCCCTCTGGACAAAGGAATAACGTTAAAAAGATAAGGGCAAACACAGGATTGGTTGGGCAATGGTTCATATACCCAAAATTCAAGAACTGTTTGTGAAGAGAGAATGCTGACTTACAGTTAATGGGTAGGTACAAAAAATATCTAAAGTACCCCACTTTTGCGAAAGACTGGTGTCTGATGTAGGTTTTTAGGAAAAACCTGTATTACAAGATCACCAGTGGATAAATGATAAGATTTTGGTTTTGTCACGTGTGTGAACTGCATTGAAACCTAACACCCAATTTCCATTAAATAGATCTTTACTAACAAAGGTGGTGCTGATTACATACACACACACACGAACATTAAATCATTCGGGATAGCTTTCCCGAATGATGTAATTGTCTCTTAACCGGTAATACATATTAGTCACACTTGAAAGCTTGGAGACTGGTGCCCCGACGAAGTGGACAGGTTTCGTCAGAACTGGAAGGGGAACGGGTTCGCAAGAAATGGAAAGAGTAGAGAGAGGACTTTGCCCAGGAGTAGAGTGTGAGTGGAGAGGAGGACAGGTAAACTTACTTACAACTAAACAAGTGAAACTTACTTCTGTACAAAATAACATTGAAGCCTCCCAAGTGGTTGTTCTCAATCTCTGCCTTAACGTTGGGCGAGTCCAGGATGCAGATGTCGATGGCGTGCGCACACGCAAGCAGCGCGACGAACACAACTGTGAATAAAGTGTGTCTGTGATGGGTCCATATTGGCTCACCTAAAGTTCTTTACCCGAAATTGTTCTTCCTAATGATTTGTAATCCGAATGATCACTCTTCCTAAAATTTTTCATCCTAAAGTTTTCATTCATACTATTTGTAGTGCTACCGGCGATGTTCATAACACTCATGTTTCCGAAAATTGTAATTAATAATATCATTAATGTGAATATATTTAATCTCCTACTGTTTTTTATCCTAACGCTTTTATCCCTAAAAATAATTACCATAATATTTTCACTCATACTCAGAAAGAAACATTTACCAAGTGTAATAAAAAATATATGTGGGTAGAAGATGATATTTATAGTTTTAATTTGAGGGTATTATTATTATTTGGGGGTATGCTTTACATAACGTACTTATTACTATAACTATACCTGCGATAATTATGTCTAAAAACCAACTGTTTAGAATGAATAAAGGTCGTTTCACTGATTTTTGTCTTAAATTAATGAAATTCAGGTCAGAGTGTCTCTCTTGCATCCAAGTCGAGGGAGACCCGGTCGACGGAGCCCCGCTACGCGGGGCTCCTACTTCTGAATGGTTTATAAAAAAATAACCACGAAGGGTATGGCGGGGTCTATTCGCTCGCTTCGCTCGCTCATTCGACCCCGCCATACCCTTCTCAAGTCAGCCTAAGCAAAACTAGTTTGTCATCAACCAACTCATTAAAATTTGGTGCTCAATTTACTAAATTTGGTGATCAATTGATGTTTTAGGTGATAGATGTTAGTGGTCACAAAGTTAATTTTAGTGGTCATTATATTTTCCCCCCTATTATTTTGTATGGTACTATTATTCTTATATGTTATACATGTTATGTGAAAATAAAGTTACGCAAAATTAATGTATATATTACTGATTATTATGAATAAAAAGAAATCTAAACAAAAAAGATATGACTTTGAATAATAGTGTAAAAAATGGTTATGTTGAGAAAATATAGGAAAACAAATAAAAGTATAATAGATGTTTATTGCTACTGACATTATGAAGTTGAATGCTTCGGAATCATGAACATTAGAGACAGAGTAGTTAGGAATTGTGATTGTTAGGATGAAAAATGTTAGGAAGAACATTTTCGGATTTCCAATTTTCGGAGTTGAAAATTTAGGTGAACTTTGGCGCACCCGTCTGTGATGAGTGTGACTGTTTATTGTGCTCTCAATTTAAAACTACCTACCTAATCGATTTTGAGAAAAGAATAAGTTACATTCACATGTCCCAGATAACAGGCACCTTAGTTTTGTGAACCTTTGTACAAACTGTCTTTTGCAGAAACTGTTATTTTCCTTATCAACTTTGAACTTAATTAATGCTTTACCGATAAAGTAGAAATTCGACAGATTGTAGTAGATTGATGTAGATTGACGTGTGGACTGCTAAAGTAATTTTCGTGCTGAAAAAAAACAACTTCAATGCCACGTGGTGGTGACGCTTAGTCATTAAAACAATTATTCCATTACTTAGTAATTTCTATAGTAAAAGTATTTTTAAAATAATAAAAAAACATGTTTATCCATCAGATTTTAATAATATGTTTGCAGTGAGTTTGCGTGAGTCGATCTTGTAATGAGTTCATTTTTTGCGCCATTGTCAACTTGTAATTGTTGTGACAATATAATTATGTTTTTCCATGTAGGTACTATAATGGAGCGGTTAAGCTTTTTGTCATTAAAGTAATACGCCTGCCTCTTGGAACTAAATCGTTTTGTTTTCATAGACACGGATTTTGAAATTGTAATGCACGAGGTCTTTCACAATCTGTTGTCATACCTCGGTTAGGAACAATCCAACATCCAACAACAGCCTTTTTCACCCGACTATGTTTTTATGACGAGAATAAACCAGGTACCGAAATGGTTACCCGTATAGGGGTTTTAATCGGGTTATTTTTTAGGGTTAGGTTAAAACCCTAGAGTAAAGGTTAACCCGTATTAAAGGGTAGGTAAGTCAGTCTACAATTACCCGTGCATTATTTAAAGTAACGGAGTTAGCCCGTGCTTGGTGATTTGTCTCTTTCATTCTTAAACCAGCAATATTTAAATGGTTAACCCCACAAACCCATATAATATAAGAATTAACCTGCATAATGGCTAATCAAACATATGGGTTACAGGTCTATCCGGTTAAACTTTAAACCCGATTAATCGGTCCCTGGAATAAACATCACTGTGATTTTAACGATACTTAAATTACAGATAAAAGTAACTGTTACAGAACTATAGGCAGCTGTTAGGTACTACTAAAACTGGCTAGGCAGACAGATTGCACACATGGCATCTACTCAATTTTCAATCAGTGCCGATTGTGGCCGGGTTTTATGAACTCAATTAGCTCCAAATATGAGATTGAATGCATATTGAATGGTATGATATTAGTATTTCAGTAGGTTTTGCTTTTAAATCTATGAAAAATCTATGAAATATTTCCAATTTTGATGGCGTCGGGATCCTATCCTCTAGTCTTAGAAGAAACGCCGAAATAAATTCAAAGGTTAAGGTTTCTTACGTAATTAGAAGTACTTATGGAAGAAGACAATCATGCTGCGCTGACCCCAAATTAATTGGGAATATTGGGATAATGAGGGCATGAAAGTAAAGATGATAATATCGTTGAGGTTTCTTACAGTACAGTAATTTACAGACCAATTAATAATTTGTTTGTTTAGGAGACCGTTAACATAATCCTCTGTGAACTTGATTTCATGCGAGCGGTATTTCATAAAACTTCCTCTTGCTCTAAATTTGAAACTTAAATAATGATTTAAGTTTGTGTTACACGTGGGAACTGGGAACACTGACGGTTACTGAATCATTTTCTTGAAATTAAAGTAAGTATTAAAGTATCTAAGTAAACTGACAGAGAGTGGCAAAAGGAAGTCACAAAAATTAAGACATTTTAAACAACAGCTATTGTAGGTGGTACTGTTTCACTATTTTGTGTTGATTCGCAGTTTATTGATATTACCATATGCAAGTATACTGCACATTTGAAATTTAGCTTCCAAACAGATAAACAAATACGTGTTTTAAGAAAAATAACGTTAAACTTTATGTGTGCGCACACATAAAGTTTAGTTTAGTAAGTACCGCAAGTACCCGTTACCTATTAGAAGTTTCAAATAATGTAAAGTTCAACTTTTTTAAGACTTCTTTATGTCATTATTTCTAAGTAATTCTAAAATGCATTGATATGTCTGTAAGTGAAATTAAAACCATTAGGAAACGGAATGGAAGATAGGTACTTACAGCACAAGTAGACGCCCATCGCGCCAGCAGGACACAGCTCGACTGGTCCAGTGAGACAAGCCGTCAGTTATTAAGGCACACATCACTGTCGCATTGTCCACACGGCCATTATCGCCCAACAATAACAATCAGTAATCTTCGCTCATTTCCATCACATTTGCATGTTTCTAAGTTTTCTTAATCTGATAGCTTTGAGATCCGTTTAAGATCATGTTTAGATTAGGGTCCTTGGGTTGTGGATCCTGGTTTGGTGAGGGTATTTGGTTATATCCGTTTAATATCACGTTTAGATAGGGACATTGGGTTGTGGATCATGGTTTGGCGAGGGTACTTGGTTATATCCGTTTAAGATCGTGTTTAGATAGGGGCCTTGGGTCGTGGATCCTGGTTTGGTGAGGGTACTGGGTCTATCCGTTTAAGATCATGTTTAGATAGGGGCCTTGGGTTCTGGATCCTGGTTTGGCGAGGGTACTGGGTCTATCCGTTTATGATCATGTTTAGATAGGGGCCTTGGGTTGTGCATCCTGGTTTGGCGAGGGCACTGGGTATATCCGTTTAAGATCATGTTTAGATAGGGGCCTTGGGTTGTGCATCCTGGTTTGGCGAGGATACTGGGTCTATCCGTTTAAGATCATGTTTAGATAGGGGCCTTGGGTTGTGCATCCTGGTTTGGCGAGGATACTGGGTCTATCCGTTTAAGATCATGTTTAGATAGGGGCCTTGGGTTGTGGATCCTGGTTTGGCGAGGGCACTGGGTATATCCGTTTAAGATCATGTTTAGATAAGGGCCTTGGGTTGTGCATCCTGGTTTGGCGAGGGCACTGGGTATATCCGTTTAAGATCATGTTTAGATAGGAGCCTTGGGTTGTGCATCTTGGTTTGGCAAGGATACTGGGTCTATCCGTTTAAGATCATGTTTAGATAGGGGCCTTGGGTTGTGCATCCTGGTTTGGCGAGGATACTGGGTCTATCCGTTTAAGATCATGTTTAGATAGGGGCCTTGGGTTGTGGATCCTGGTTTGGCGAGGGCACTGCGTATATCCGTTTAAGATCATGTTTAGATAGGGGCCTTGGGTTGTGGATCCTGGTTTGGCGAGGGCACTGGGTATATCCGTTTAAGATCATGTTTAGATAGGGGCCTTGGGTTGTGGATCCTGGTTTGGCGAGGGCACTGGGTATATCCGTTTAAGATCATGTTTAGATAGGGGCCTTGGGTTGTGCATCCTGGTTTGGCGAGGGCACTGGGTATATCCGTTTAAGATCATGTTTAGATAGGGGCCTTGGGTTGTGCATCCTGGTTTGGCGAGGATACTGGGTCTATCCGTTTAAGATCATGTTTAGATAGGGGCCTTGGGTTGTGCATCCTGGTTTGGCGAGGATACTGGGTCTATCCGTTTAAGATCATGTTTAGATAGGGGCCTTGGGTTGTGCATCCCGGTTTGGTGAGGATACTGGGTCTATCCGTTTAAGATCATG
The DNA here is from genome assembly GCA_905147715.2 of Xestia xanthographa. Lineage (NCBI taxonomy): Eukaryota > Metazoa > Arthropoda > Insecta > Lepidoptera > Noctuidae > Xestia > Xestia xanthographa. The sequence goes on along the minus strand of LR990661.1, from coordinate 2,222,343 downwards.
TTTAGATAGGGGCCTTGGGTTGTGGATCCTGGTTTGGCGAGGGCACTGGGTATATCCGTTTAAGATCATGTTTAGATAGGGGCCTTGGGTTGTGGATCCTGGTTTGGCGAGGGCACTGGGTATATCCGTTTAAGATCATGTTTAGATTTAGTTGTGCCTTGGGTTGTGCATCTTGGTCTGGTGAGGGTACTTGATTATATAACATCACAACTGTAGTGCCCGAAGAAGTAAGTACAGGTGTACTAATAGTCCTCACTAGTTAAGTCTGAGCCTCATGTTGTAGAGGGCGAGCCTTTTATCATTTATCGAGTACTAGCTTACGCCCGCGGCTTCGCGGAGTTCGATAATTGTCCCACGGGATTATACTACCGGGATACAAGCATCCTATGTGTTAATCCATTGCATGAACTATCTGTGTGCTAATGTTCGTCCAAATCCGTTCAGTAGTTTTTGCGTGAAAGTCTAAAAGAGTAACAAACATACACACATACTCACATAGAAACTTTCGCCTTTATAATATTAGTATGATTTCTAAGGAGTCTGGTACTTCGGGTGTTCTTCGTGTTGTAGGTAAGTGTCAGTCTTGGGCATCGAACCTAGGACACTACGGGCTGCTGTCGCGCATCATGTGGCTACTGGACTAATAAGATAGTCGGAGTTGCTGGATATAGGCACTGGGGAGTTTGTTTCTCCGGTTCTTCTCCACAGCAAACACACTTGGAAGTGCCGAGAAACAGGCTTTTTTGCAGACTGTCATTTGTACCTACTACTCGTCTTATTGACTGCCTCGTTGGTCAAGCGCGACTGCTGAGCATGGAGTCCTAGGTTCGATTCCCGGGTCAGGCAAAATGTCATTGGATTTTTCCATTAGGATTTTTTGAGTAGCAGTCACGGAGTCTTGATTTGTGCCCGGTTGATGGCAATAGGCTCGCCCCCTATTACATGGGACTTAAACATAACTGGCGGAATGTGGATGTAGGTACTATTAGGTATACCTCTGCCTACGGGGATTACCTACATTATGTTATACAGAATGACTTTTTTATCACTATGCAAAAAAAAATGGGTATAATAGGTGAACGGAGTAGAAGCAAATGGCATACTTAGTTGTATTTAACAAAAAAATACAAAAAATATCGAAATTCAAATCATACGCGTATTGCGCATGATTTGAAATTCAACATTTTTCATTTTCTTTTTAAATTTCTCTTTGTTCTAATATGAAAAGTTTACTTGAAATTTGTAGCGTTTTTGATGATAGATCATTTTTTTTCTAAGCTGTGGAAAAAAATAAAACTAGGTCAGCGTCTACTCCGTTCACCTAATATGTCTTCTGGTATGTTATGTAATTTCGGCGATAAATAATGCTGACTCTCGAAGCCCAACTGTGATTTTTTATTTGAGTCTTGAGTTATATTTGGACTCTGGTCTTGGACATACTGCATGTTGTGCAACTTTTTTGAATCGTTAACAACTGGGCTTAAACACAGTGTAAACATACTCGTATTATATATCTAAGATAACCGTCCTCCTCATAAGTAAATACAACAATTACCTCCCTCGATAAGTGCGTGATGAACGATAAATTAACAGTTAAACGCTGTAGAATTATCATAAAATGCATATAGATGTATCTCAACGGAAACCGTTAAATTGCTCTTTGACACATTGAAAACGTTTAACGAGCAAAAACTTTACATCTGATATGAGAACTACGAGATTCTGCATCTCTGGAAATCCATAGAACAGTTACTATCGGGGTCTTTTCCGCCTGACCATTTTTATTTTTTCTCGCTTAAATCATGCGGAGGCGCCGAGCCACGCCCCCTTAAAGTTTGGGCCTATTAAGAAAGCGTCAACTTTGGCGCGCAAAGTAACAATAACTCTCATTTGGCGTGCGTCGTCAATGCGCTCGGCCGATTCGGTATCTTTTCATTCATTTTTTCTACACAAAGTCAACGGGGCGGGGCTAGAGAGCGTTTTTATGTTGCGAGTGCAAGCAAAAATGAGCTTAGTGGTGGTCAGGCGGGAGTGTCCTCGATAGTACATCTTGTTTCGTGTCAGCACAACTCTAGCATAAGTTGTGTGGTAATCGGTTGTCGTGGTCCATGTCGTGGCACGTAACTCTAGCGCTGAACGAAACGTGGAGGTGCTAGCTGCGCATGTTATACGACTGGAGAGCCAATCGACGCAACGCACGCCCCAAGACATTCTTATTTTTTACTTCTGCGCAATAACGGTCAGCGCTAGAGTTACGTGCCGCGACCTGTATGGGCATGTGCTGCGGAGGAATGAGGAAAATGTCATGAGGAAAGTTTTGAGTATGAATGTGGATGGGTATATGAGTAGAGGAAGACCAAAGAAACGATGGATGGACTGTGTTAAGAATGATATGGTAAGAAAAGAAGTGTCTGATGAGATGACGAGTGATAGAGAAGTGTGGGAGATGAAGACATGCTGGGACGACCCGAAATGAATTGGGATAAGGGGAGAAGATTGATGATGATGACAGCTCTAGTTCCCACTGCTGGGATACAGGCTGGCCTCCTCTCAGTGAATGGGAGTGGCCATAATACTTGCACCACCTAAAGGTTGACTGGTAGAAAATGCCTATGGCATTAACCCGTATGCTCCCGGCCGTGCCTCCAGAGGCACAGTGCATTGTTATTTTAATTGTGTCTGTAATTGCGGGTATTGAAGTGCTACGTCCGCCTCTGTACTTTGTGCTTGAAGTGTTAAATAAATAAATACTTCCTTTAAAGGTTTTTGAATGTTCGAGGCTCGCCCTAAGATAAAGAGACAAATGAAAAATACAGTGAATTCGAATATGAAAGTTTAATTAACAAGTCAAACGATTCTTAGCTTAGGACACCTTAGATTGAAATGCTTTTTTATATAATTAAATAATTATTTACAACATGTCTACTTAAATATTACAAAATTTAGCGCTTAGGCTTAGGTTTTAGCTTCTACTGGCAATGCCAGTAGCACCCATAAGGCCTCTATTGAAGAATATTAACAATAATTCCCGCAAGTACTAGGATAGTAGAAAACACAGGAGCATAACTGCTACTAACGAAGAATGGCAGCACGTTAAGTGGTACAGGGTAGTTGGTTAGCGTGGTGGGACCTACGACGACCTTGCTGGAGTCACCCTGTTCCCACCAGGTGCCCTCTGGAAGGTAGATGTCGCGACTCCTGGCGCCCTCTGTCACCACAGGAGCCACTAGGATCGTCTCGCCGAGGAGGTACTCTGGAAGAACGGAATGTGTATGTAACTCAAGTTTTAAATAGACAATAAATAAGATGCACAGGTATAATTATGATTTATATGCGTGAAAATCGTGAATCTAGCGGATACCTACGATAAAGTCAAAATTCGAACGTCGACTTACCATCCCAAATGCCATGAGCCGTGGTATCGTTGGGTGCGATCCACCAGATGGGCATGTTGACTGGAGACCCGTCGGTGACAGCCTTCTTGCAGGCTGCGATGATTTGAGGAGTATACGTCTCGTGGAGAGTTACGAACGTCTTGCTTATGGCGATGGTCTGTCAAATAGAAGAAGGGGAAGTCAATGAACCAAGGTATATATACCTTCTAATATATACCTTGTAGTAACATATAAAACAATTTATTAGCACGAACTTTGTTTAGTTGTAATCTCAATATTGTTCTTGATAGTTGGACACAAACAGATATAATTGAAAGCCGCAATACGTGTTAAGTAGGGCCATTAATCAAGGCCTTTACAAAGTACTTATCTAACTTAAAAAAATATCTGAACTCAGTTTTGAAACCCGCAGATTTTGCCGTTAGCTGTTGATTGACTATGGGTGTTATTTTCAGCAAGAGTTTGAACATAGGGCTCAGAATATTAACCACGCTAGCAATGGTTAGAGACTGATTGCAGTCTCTAACCACTGCTAGCGTGTTTAATATTATCGATGATGTTCGTGGTGTCAAAAAAATTGTGTTGTAGTCTTGAACCGATTTGCATTGCTCTGTGGTTTTGAGTATTGAAACTGTCCATCCACCTAAGGATTTGCTTCGCACGGACCCAGCTGACCAAATAGATTATTAATATATGCAAAGCAATACTCACTTCATTGTCATAATCCCAAGGTACATAAGAGAACTGCAGGGCGGGCATAAATACATTAGCTTGGAGCCACCTGATGAACAGCTCGGAACTTGGAGCTCCATCGTATCCGTTGCCTCCGATCATGTCGGGCAGTACCAGCGGGTATCCGTTGATGTTCATTTGGAACATCGTTGTGATGAGGGTTGGGAGACCGTTCTCGAAGTTCCAGAAGGAGTCCTTGTCAATCATGCGGACGAAGATCGGGAGGTCTTGGGTTCTGCAGAATATACATACGTTGGTTTTTAAGACGCGCCCACGAAGTCTGACAACCAGTCTTACCAAAGGGTATCGTATTACTCAATACTAACTGGGTTGTGGAGGTCAGATAGGTAGTCGCTCCATGTAAAATACTGGTATTCAGCTGCATCCGGTTAGACTGGAAGCCGGTTGATGATGATGGTTTTTAAGACATTTTTGGTTCATCGAATAACCTCTAGCTTAATTTACCATGAAATGAAAACCGTAACCTAGTTTCGTCTTGGCCCGAATGGCCCCTGCCATAGCCAATGAAAGGTTTGAACAAAACTTATACTGTCATTCGTGGAGTTTCTTATAATGCACTCCAGCCGTTTATCTGAAGCGACCTATATCCAGCATTCAACAGGCTGATACAAATGTAAAGATTGACTTACCCAAATCCTACTCTAACTTCAACGAGGTTGCCAAACGCTGCAACAGTTCTGACATAGTCTGATGTTATGATGTTCGGCTTCTCGTAAATGTCCCCTTGTAGAACTGGAATCTGAAGAACAAGATTGGGTACAAAGTGAAGGTGACTGTGAGAGGTGGACTGGAGGAGCCGATTATTTCAGAAATTGTTTTTATAAGATATATGACTTTGCCATTTAGCTTATCCTCCATTCGATTTCGCATCGATAGTACGTCTTATCGAATTACTTATGCCACGTAGATGTCCAGGTTGAACGCACCGATTTTTTATTGTTATTTCTTTTTAATTCTGCGTATTTGCTGCTGCCTACACGGGTAGGCCAAATAGGCCAGATAGGTTACTATTCTAGCCAAACATCAATATTGTGAACACAGGTTCAATAACTTACCGAGGGCGACCAACTAGTCTCTCCGCCGTCGAATTTATATGCGTCGACACCAATTTCGCTCTGCAATCTGATCAGCCTTGCCATGTACCACCTCTGAACAGCTTCCTTGGTAAAGTCGATGTATGCGGTGGTAGTGCCGTTGTCGTTCCACCAATGGGACTCGATATTACCGTCCTCTGCAGATACCACGTAGCTGGTGGCAAAGAAAATTGATTATTATTGAAAGTACAGTGAGTCAAGAATTTCGACATCGTACTTTGCTTATTTAAAAAAAAATTGTAGACTTACCCTAGTGCCTTAGCGTTTGAATACCAAGGCTCGCATCCTTTATTCAAGAACGGATGAGCCCACATCGTCGTCCGGAAGCCCTTCTCTCTCAAAGTGGCAATTGTGTTCCTCATACTTGGGAACCTGGTTGTGTTCACAGTCAGAGAGCCGTAACATATCTCCCACAAATCATCCAGCTCAAATTGACTGTTCGGGAAGCCGTAATTAGTGATTTCGTCAGCAAACTTCAACACCAAGTCATGATTCACATCTCTCTTATATCTGGCCCAAGTTGACCAAATTGGAGATTTAATCATGAGTTCGTCGGGGTATCCTGTAGGTCTACCAAAGTACTTTTCTATGGCATACTCGTGAGCTTTTCTGACGTCTTCGAAAATCACAATGTCGTAAGAGAGACTGTTTACTGCTCTCTCGCTTGAATACGGTGCCGCGACTTTTGCGATGAAGCAAGCGGCATTACTGACAATGTGCCCTGCATCCACGAAGAGGGGTACCCTTTTACCGAAGAAGTAGAAAACTCCGGCGGAGTTTAGCCAGTATCGTTCAGCGACGCCACAGTTGTCTGCTTCCTTTGTGACGTACGAATATTCAGTAAAGTTTAACTTTTGGATCGGCCAATACTGCCGCTTCTGCTGAGGACCTCCGTACCAGTTGTGTGAGCCTGTGGAAGGGTAGACTCATACAAATTCGTTTCGGGACACAAAACGTGAAAATACACTGTACACAGTATACTGTCAGCAGCAAAAGTATAAGTAAAACTACAGTTACTATTCGGGCGATGTACGTACGTCTAAGTATCGTATACAATATATTTCCACCTTTGACATGGAAATTCATCAATGTATTGTCTTACCATAATGAACACAGTCCATAAGCTGAGTATCTTTTGGTGCGTCCCAGGCTAAGCTGATAATTTGCCCATTATTGGCTCCGACGGTGGCTGAACTGCTGACAGTCAGTGTGGTGTTCGAGCTGGAGAACTGGAGGACGGTTGTGCCGCCTGTTGTTGCAGAAGATGATGGAGCTGGCAGTGTTTTACCAATCCAGGCGATGGTCTCTGCTGTATTGCTTCCTGCAGGCATGAAATCAGTCTTACTGTGCATTCACATCTCTTTTGATATTTCTCTAACACGGCCAGTGCGAAACTGCGAACTCACAGTTAAGGTCTATTCAAATTGTTGCTTTTTACCGACGTTTGATGAACTTTACCTACGTTTTGTAAAAAAAGTGACTATGCCATTGCAAAAGTCATAACAAATATTGTAGTGTAATGGTAATCTCAGCCAAGAGGCGGTAGGAGTTGGATAATTCTTGAAAGAAACCTTGAAAGGCCAACCACCGCTGAAGATTGAGTCATATGATATGAAACCAGTCCATTGAGGATACTTAAATTCAGAGCAAAGTGGAGTGGCTGTATCAATTCCAATGCCAATTTAGATTTAGATAAAGGCTATTTCATAGTCACATCTACTTTAACTTTCAGGTTTAATAAATGCACACTACTTAACATAACATTACGCCTGTAATCCCGTAAGGGTAATCGCCTGTAAGGGTTATGCAGAAGTGTAGCTAATAGTAAAACCCTTAGTTCGCACGTTATGTTTTAAGTCCCTTATAGGTGCGAGCTTTTGTCATCCACCGGGCAGAAAACCAGCCCGTTCAGTTCGTCTAACACTAAAAATGACAGTTGAACAAAACATTTTTGTCGATTCTTTCTTCGAAGAAACCCACCCGTTTCTACGGTGGTCATGCTATGCGGGCAGGCCGGGGCTCCACGCTAGTGAAACAGCGGGAAAATGCTAGTGCTTAAATAAAAAATGACAATAATTATGAAGTTTAAAAAAACATATTGATACTTGCCTCTTTGTAAGATGATGTTGAATCCAGCACCAGTGGGGTTGTCCACCAATCGCGCGCTTGAGCCGCCAATGTTGAGGATGGCCACGTCGATGGCTAGCGAGCATGCCACGACCGCGGCAAACACCACTGTTTGAGTAAAAAAAGTTAACATTAACCTTTGCTGTAAGAAGCCTTCTTGGTAGAAAGATAGTATTAGGCTTGAATCACTTCTATCAGCTCCAATTTGAATTTTATCTATTGTCACGGGTTTAGGATCTAAACCCCGACTAAGGATGTAAGTAAAGCCGCCGCGCGGGCCTGTGGACGGAGAGCTATGGGCTAGCTCGCCGTCCGTCCGTCTCATGAGGACAGGCCGTGTCAACGGCGCGTTCGTGTTCCACGCGCGCCTCAAAGAGAGTCAGCAATAGGAAGGGGTCCGCAAGGACCGATGCCTGCCGGGGTTGCGGGACTGTTCGAAAGAGATACCGTGGCCCCGGAACACAAAGGGCGATGAAGGAACATGGATGGGTTTTAGTCAGTATAAGTCTGACGTTCCCTCCTGCTATGCCCAGAGCGGGAGGAGTCATTTGATGATTTCCCATCCGAAATCATGCTCTGAAATCTATTTTTTTTTTTTACAATTTATGGCTTTATGCCCTCAAGAGGTCTGCCATATTGAATTTAGTACGACGTTGCATAACCTATCTACCTATATCTATCTCGCAGACGATCAAGAAGAAGATGCGTTAAATTCGCATTTTTCATCAATTTTCAACCGACTTCCAAAAAAAGGAGGTTCTCAATTCGACTGTTTTTTTTTTTTTTTTTTTTTTTTTTTTTTTTTTTTTTTTGTGTTTGTTACCTCAGAAATTTCGACTGGGTGAACCGATTTTGATGATTCTTTTTTTATTTGAAAGCTGGTGCTTCCCGTGTGGTCCCATTTAAATTTTGTAAACATCTGATGCTGATCTTCGGAGATATACAAGGGAACTCTTCAAAAATAGACGGCAAATCTGCCGCGAATGTTGCAATCGCTTGAATGTTTATTGTTTATACAATATCATGACTTATCATCACGCCTGTATGCTCTGAGGGGGTACACAGTTGTGTACAATACACCCAGATTTCGACAGTTAGGTATGTTAAGTTGGAGTGATCGTGTTCCATGCGCGCCTCAAATGACGTAATATCACGCCTGTATGCTCCGAAGGGGTATGCAGATGTGTACAAAACACCCAGATTTCGACAGTTAGGTATGTTAAGTTAGCGCGTTCGTGTTCCGCGCGCACCTCAAAAAGATGTCAGCAAAAGGGACTGAGGCTCTACTCTCTAACGTCCGTCCGTCCGTCCGTCTCTACCCGTCTCTCTTGCACACGTCTGCAGAGAAGTGCGAGTGAGAGAGACGGATAGAGACGGATGGACGGACGTACGTTAGAGAGTAGGGCCCCTGTTCTAAAGAGATACTGCGGCCCTGGAACGCAAAGGGCTAAGAAGGAACATGGATGGGTTTTAGTCAGTAAAAGTCTGACACTCCCTTCCACACCGCCCAGAGCAGGTGGGGTAATTTGATGATTTCCCATCCGAAAAAAAAAACAAGGGATGTTTACTTCCATATATTGGGGATCACCTATTACCATGACATGTATTGTTAACAATGTCAAATAAATTCATAGCAAATATTTGTTTAGGAACAACTAAAAATGGAAAAATAAAAAACTTTTTTGCAAAAAATAAAACCGACTTCAAAAAACACAAAAAAGTGAAAAATAACTTTAGCTTCAGAAGTCGGTGACAAAATAACTAAATCAATCAAGCAAAGGTCACCGACTTCTGAAGCTAAAGTTATTTTTCACTTTTTTGTGTTTTTTGAAGTCGGTTTTATTTTTTGCAAAAAAGTTTTTTATAACAATTCAACAGATCACTTAGCTTCTAAAATAGTGCGTTTCTTGGGGTTGTAAAACTTCTATGTACAAGACTGTTCCTACCTTATAATAAATGAACAAATAAATAAAAAATAAAGTGACTTACAGAAACGTGTGCCCATCATGGCAGCAGATCAAACTCGATTCTCCCTCACAACTAAGGCACCTGAATATCAATGTAGAAATATAAACAAATCAAGACCACTCCAGGGCTTGAAGTAGGCCCTTCATAGACCAATCGTTTTAATCTAATAAAAACAACATGGCTATAGGTAGCCGCATGTATTTCCATTAGTTAATGCATGCTTTTAAAATTAATAGTCCTGCAAGGATCGGCTCTTCACGTGATCCAAGTCATGTGAATAGCTGGTCTTTGGTTGAGGTCTTTTCGGATTAGCACTCTACTATTACACGTCCTCGTGGTCTGTTAAAAGAGAGCGGTTAATATTTATAAGCTAAATATAATTAGTAGTAATAAGGCTAGTCAAAGTGAGTGACAACGAGGTGTGAAGAGAGACGGCAGAGGGCCGGTCGCGCGTTGGCGGACGGAGGCGAAACTGGTAATGAGTGAGCTATAGATTGACCATCTTCAATGAACACTTGGTAAGTGTTAATTATAATTAAATCCTATCTTAAATTGTCGTTTGACAGTAGCGCATAATTAGTTATAATATTTTATTTCAGCATGACGGAGCGATCGCTTTACGTCATAAAAATGTATATTATTATCTCATGTGTCCACTTTATTCCATACCTGAGCATATTCAGAAGCTGCGTTTGATTTTAGGGCGACGGCGACAGCCGCCTGACACCTGACCAATGACGAATATTGACTAGTATCTGACTCACTACATATGGGTGGCCAAACCGTAATATTCGCATTTCCATTAGAACAAACTACATTGTTCAGTGGTGTACACGTTACAGCACCATAATATTCACAGATTGATTAAAACAAATTATATTGTTCAGTATTATAATTCCAGCGTGTACTTGTGTTACAAATCAATCAAACGCTGATGATGAATACTGCTTCCTGTAAAAGTCTAGCTCAGAAAGTTGCGTTGAGATCTTTGGCGTACACTTCTGGGAGGGACAAACTAATTTGATAGCTACGTTCCAAGGAACGCTAGGGACTGTGTCTCATTAAAACCAAACCCAGGCCGTTCTTGTAGGCCGTATTCTGAATCGTCACAATTTAGCGAGACACGCAAACTCGACATGGGGAAGATTAAAGAAGTGAGAAGTGACGAAACAATTACCACTTCAGCGTCCAACGATAACAATTGCAATAATGTTCTGCTACAGATTGAGTCTGCGGTGCGCTTGTGCAAATTGTGTTAAAATTATATAGCAATCCGGGTAGACCGCCGTAATGGTATTTATTAACGTCAGTAGTTGAGTACGCGTGTAAGTAGAGATACTGAAAACCTGTTTTCCTCACTGGTAACTGGCCTCACCACCCATTGCCTTAGTATTGTGAAAGACATGTAAATAGTGCTTAAGGAACGTGTGTTATTAGAGTTCGTAGCAGAGTCCTTAGTAGGACTATGCGCTTAGATCTAACAGTCCACGTACAAACGTTGAACGGCAAACGTTGTAAGAAGGCTCCATGTTATGACATGGGCTTGTTTGCGTTTGCAAAGCGGCATCTAGTTATGGAAATTAATAAAGTAACGTAACGAACTAATCAATAATTACGTAAGCGCAAGCGTAACGTTTCCCTACCAACCTTTCATCATATATCATATATTTGCGCCCTCTTGTCTTATTAGCTTCATACCTTATTGATGATTTGCCTTTTTTGATTTGTTATTATTCATGTATTAATGTCTAACTGTGAATTCCCAATATTAATTTAACCTTGAATTCCACCCCTGTCCAATTGCCTTAAAGGACGGGAGAGGGCAGCCCCAAATTGGGAATCAGTCCTCTTGTCAGTGGGAGGCCAGCCAGCCAGGGACGAAGCCTACAGGGTCGTGCGGATGGCGGGGCGTGACCTTTTCCCCTTCGGGGGAAACAGACCTTACTAATATTAGCATGAATTGAATTGCCTAGGGTAATTTAAGAACAGTCACAACTTCTTCGCAGAAGGTGATGACGGCGTCCCATTCCGTCTCGCTCCGGACTATAGATTGAACCAGGGCCGGACGCGATAGGTCGTCGCCACCGATCGCCGCTACGAGGACACGGCGGTGCTCCACCCACGCAGGGCTCACCTCCACCATGTGCTCCACCGTGTCCTCCGGTCAATCCTCGCATTGGAAACACCCGGGCGTTTCCTCCCGCCCGATACGGAGCAGGAACCTCCCGAAACAACCGTGTCCGGTGAGGACCTGCGTCAAGCGGAAGGTGAGGACGCCGTGGCGTCTCTCAAGCCACTCCTCAAAGAGGGGACTTATCACCACTATTCTGGTGTGCCCTGCACGGGGTTGCGACAGTCGCTCTCTCCATGTCACCATGAGATCACGCCGGAAGTATGTCCGCTGAGCGACAATTTGCCGCGGCAGGGTATATACTCCTGCAGTCGCATTTGGCACCATGGTCGAGGACCTCAGCACAATGCTCGATGACCTCAGTAGAGCTTCCGGAAGAATGGGTCTTAAAATGAACATGGACAAAACCAAGGTCATGTCGAATGCCTATGTCACACCCATTCCTATCAAGATCGGAGACTCTACACTCGAAGTTGTAGACGATTATGTGTACCTGGGACAAACGGTCCAGTAAGGTAGGTCTAACTTCGAGAAAGAGGTCAATCGTCGAATCCGACTCGTCTGGGCAGCGTTCGGGAAGTTGCGCGGTATCTTCTCGTCCAACTAACCACAGTGTCTCAAGACGAAAGTCTACCAGCGTGTGTTGCCAGTGATTACATACGGGACTGAAACGTGGTCGCTAACAATGGGCCTCATCAGAAGGCTTAAAGTCACCCAAAGGGCAATGGAGAGGGCTATGCTCGGAGTTTCCTTGCGCGATCGAATCAGAAATGAAGACAGTGCAAGAGAACTAAGGTTACCGACGTAGCCCGAGGAATTGCCAAACTTAAGTGGCAGTGGGCAGGGCACATTGCTCGCAGAACGGATGGCCGATGGGGCTGACAAGTTCTGGAGTGGCGACCGCGAACCGGAAACCGTTGGAAGGCCTCCCACTAGGTGGACCGATGACCTGGTGAAGGTTGCGGGAATCCGCTGGATGCGAGTCGCACGGGACCGTTCAATGTGGCGACACTTGGGGAGGCCTATGTCCAGCAGTGGACGTCTTTTGGCTGAAATGATGATGATGGTGAGTCGAATTTATAAGATTTAAATAAAGCATAGGTTTTATACTTCTGCCTTTGTGTAATTAACATTTAACTTAGTATTGCACCCTCGCTGATTGCACCACATATCGAAATAATGTAATCTGTGTGTGTATGTTTGATAAAAATCACTTATAGAGATTAAGTGTCATAAACAAAGTCAATTGGTTGGTAGTCATGTCTCAGTCATGTGTTAACTATGTAATCAGTAAAAACTGTCGTGCGGGAAATCTGAAAGTGTACCGGTGACTGAAAAGTTGTGTGGTAATACGTTGGCTTGGTATGGGCATGTGATGCGGAGGGATGAGGAAAATGTCGTGAGGAAAGTTTTGAGTATGAATGTGGATGGGTATAAGAGTAGGGAAGACCATGAAACGATGGATGGACTGTGTGAAGAATGATATGGCACAAAAGGAGTGTCTGATGGGGTGACGAGTACTAAAGGAGTATGAAAGAAAAAGACATGCTACGCCGACGACCCCAAATAAATGATGACGATGTGTGCAATTAGACAATAGAAATGTAGGTTAAATCTCAGTAGTACCTACTATCAGCAGAAAAATAAGTTGACCCTTTTAAATTTCAATAACATAACTTTTGGCACATTTAACAATGTTTTTTTTATTCTCATATTTTATCATAATAACTTTACCTATTCTAAAGTAAACTACAATTACTTAATCTAAACTAATAATATAAAGAGGAAAGATTTGATTTTTGTTTGTTTGTTACGACAAACAAACAAAAATCAAATCTAATTTCAATCAATTTAACTCAAGAACTACCCAACCCATTTAAAAAAATTTTTCACCATTAGAAAGCTACATCTTTACCGAATCACATAGGCTATAAATAGGCTTGTTCCACCATCAATAACTTGCAAATCTATTTAGTCCGTCAGTTAAAGTATTAGAAAATAATGGAGACGTATTTTTTGTTTTTGTAAATCAATTAATATTGACAAAGATTAAACGCATCAAAACTTGGGAGTGGAGGCTCATGACGTCACAACGCACTACAAATTATAGCACGGCGTGACGTATTGAGAATTTTAAAAGCGTCGTATCTTCTTCAATTTTCGCGTAACAAAAGAAAAAATACGTGTCAAATATTTTTTGATAATAGGTATACTGACGGACTAATTAGATTTTTTCAGGACGAAGCCTTTTATTATTTTATTATATTGATATCATGCAAATTAGCCGAGCTATTACAATTTTCGCGGACGAAGTGGCGGGCGAAGTGCCAGTACTATATAAATTAACAATACAATTAGAATTGAATCAGCAAGCAGAATTGATAATAGATAAATAAAAAAAAAACAAAATCAATGAAAACATTTTATTAATTTATTTACACTTAAAACAACAAAACTTATAACACTCTAATAACATTAGCGATCAACCCTAAAAGTACTAGGACGGCAGAAGTGTAAAGAGATATACTTGAAGCTGCCGTTTGCGTCTTGTCTAGCACGAAGTACGGCAACACGTCTAAGGGCGCCGGGTAGTTCCTGAGCCAGACGGGGCCCTCAACGACCCTGTCTTCATCCCCTTCTTCGTACCAGGTACCGACAGGAAGATAGATGTCGCGGGACCTAGCTCCTTCCGTGAGCACTGGGGCTACTAGCACGGTTTCAGCGAGAAGATATTCTGAAAAGTTTTTTGAGTATCTTATAACATCATTAAAATTTGCTAACGCACACCCACAGCAATTACACATTCAATACTGTAGACGACATTTATAAAATACTGTAGCAAAAAACCAAAATTGGAGCGGACCTAAGATCAAACCTTGTGGTAGTCCCATTTTAAACTCGAATTCTACTTCGATCTCATATTATAATTTTTGCTAGTACGTCAATTGTTCACGAACGAGTTAAATGTTTTGCACATTAGAATTTCAAAAGCTACTGTGAATGTCCTATGAATTACCACACTAAGTGGACAACATACAATTCTGCTTAGCTATGCTAGATTTCTAAGTCTTACCGTCCCAAATCTCAAGAGCCTCTTCGTCGGTAGGATCTATCCACCAGAGCGGGGTGTTGACCGGAGTGCCATCTTCGACTGCCTTCTCCATCGCTTCGAAGATCACGTCTGCGTAGTCGGCATGGAGGTCCGTGTACTTCTTGCTTATGTTTACCGTCTGGGAGCATTAAGCAGGTTACGTTTAATATTTTGGTTCTTAGGTTAAGTTTTTAAAGGTTTCTGAGCAAAAAGTATAATTATTTTAGTATTTATACTCGTATTTGGTTCGGGTGATAGGATTCGATTCGAAATATTTGAACCGCCAGCCCAAAATTGATGAAAATCAAAAGTCTTCAAAGTTATCTCTACTTAAATATTTGTTTGCACACTTTTCAAACATACGAGTGAACTGAATTCTGTTGCTTTCTATACTTTTATAATTTCCTTCTTTGTTACAATGTTACAACCATTTCCCATTCATTTGTTCAGATTTAATGAAGAGATAAATCATTTAAAACAGACAGTTTTAATCACATGACAGTTTATAAACAGATAGTTGTGAAACTTGATCCTGCGATATCTTCGTGCGGATAATTCATTATAATTGGCTGCGACACAAGCGATCAACGTAATATCATAATGATACCGACGCAGGTTCAATTCTATTGTTAATCATCGTATGTAAATTGCAAATAGTTTAATTTACGAAGTCGGTTACTTGTTAAATTCTTGGTAGGGCAAAACCAAGGGGTGCTCAGTAACTCGGATGTGTGGGGTATAAAATACAGTTATTTAGCTGTATCTGGTTAAACTGGAAACCAACTCTATAGTAGGAAGAGCATTGGCAGATTTTGAGTTGCAACATGCATTGCTTTTTATTGGTGCAAATGAACTGCACTGGAATGACGCAAAAGTCATCACAGTTCCGTTACATCGGTCATCATAGCCTTCCTTGCTAATTAATGACTTGGATCAAGTCATTAACTCTTTGGTCTTGTGACCCCAGGCACTATTGCTAACCTTGATGTCCGAGGTGATTGCCCAGGTCTGGCCAAATGTTATTCGTTTTTCAATCCATTCCATCAGGATGTTGCCCAGGGTCTGATTCGTGCACTATTTATGACAATAGGCTTGTCTCCTTATATTAAATTCAAATATAACTGGCAAAATGTGCTTGTACTATACGTATAGGTATACCCTCTGCCAAACTCTTCGAGGAGTACAGACATGACGTTATGTTAACACTATGTAAAGTGCTTACCTCTTCATCAAAGTTCCAAGGCGCGAAAGAATACTGCATGACCGGCAAGAAGGTATTAGCTTGCACCCATCGAATGAACAGTTCCTTAGTGGGCAGGTCAGCCTGCTCATGGTCAAGATTGTAGCCGTTGCCCCCGATCATATCGGGCAGCACGAACGGGTAGCCGTTCAGGTTCATCTGGAAGGTCGTCGTGATGATGGTGGCGAGCCCGTTGTTGAGGCCCCAGATGGAGTCGCGGTCTACCATACGCACGTAGATGGGGAGGTCTTGGGTTCTGAAAAATTATATAAGCATCATAAACATGATGCTGGCATACAGGGCCTTCTCGCTATAGAAGGGAAGTGCCTAGTCTGGATTGGTAATATGTCTTCGAATTGTTGGTTCATGAAAAATAATATAATTATACATAATTAACTGCTACACTCAGAGTTTTCACCTTATGAAAATCGCTTATTGACTGATAGCGAAGGGCGTTTTGGGAAACTGTCTCTTGTAAATTTAAAAAAAATGCTGATTTTTCAGCCTAACTTGAATAAATTACTGTTGAATTTAACTAATGAATTCTGGTCATAATCTTCAAGTCTCAACACTTCTATCATGTGATATCTCTTATCTGTGTGTTCTAGAAGAGGTGAGTAGGTCTCAGTAAGCGGTATCGTTGACAACTGACGAGGTGTGTATTGTTTAAGCTAAAAACGTGTGAAAAAAGACCTATACATTCCCGGTAGCTCGGCGCGGCTATTACGATGCGGGCGTGACCTAGTCTGTGTGTTAACAGCAGATGATGGCGCCTATTTATTGAATGAAAAGTCTACAGATTAAGACACAATAGCGGTTGTACGTATAGTTGTATGGACATAGAAAGCCTATTAAAGATTCTCGAAGTTCGACGCACAGTTGTAAGGAACCCAAGGGATTAGCATCGGCTCAAATCGAGCTGTTCAGGATTCAGTCAATGAAACTCCATACTGCAACACAATGTGCGTTGCAATTTTCAGCATTTTTATTGCAAGCTTCGTAACGTCATTCTAGATCAGCTATTAAAAATGAGGCGAGGTGTTGCCGACCCGGTACAGTGCTTAGAAGTGTGCTTTGAGCTTTAGTGTTATATTACCTAAAGCCAGCCCTGACTTCAACCATGTCTCCGAATTCAGCGCAAACTCTAGCATACTGTTGAACAAGATGGTGGGGCTGAAGCTCAATGTCACCAGTTTGGATGGCAATCTGAAATAAAATATATCAATTAACTATTAGACTATTGCATGAGAATATCTATCCATTGAAGATATTAAACCAGGTAGTAAGTTTGGAAGCCTGTACCCCAATTGCGTAACACAATGTCTATCACAATCCGAAGTTTTGTAATAGAATTTTGTGATACATTGCTTTGTATGTTTGAATCCGTGCCTCGGAAAGCACATTAAGCCGTTGGTCCCAGCTGTCATTTGTAGATCTTTGACAGTCGTTAGCTAGTCAGAGGCCTAAAATGTCTGACAACCAGTCTTATCAAGGGGTATCGTATTACCCGGTACTAACTGGGTTGTGTAGGTCAGATAGGCAGTCGCTTCATGTAAAATACTGGTATTCAGCTGCATCCGGTAGAACTGGAGGCCGACCCCAACATAGTTGGGAAAAGGCGATGATGAGTTTTTTTGCTTTGTATGTTTGAAGAATTCCTCTTCTTAACAAGTTAAATAACGCAATGAATGCTGCTGAACTGTTTATCAAATCGCATTGAAGACGCGTGATAAAGAATTAACGCTGTGACGCGTGTAGTGTGACTCACAATTCCCCGGATGACTTGAAGTTCAGTATCTACTGTGCAAACCTATTGTCCACTTGTATCGTCACACGTTTATGCAAGGAGGCTCTTGGAAGCGTGATTACGAGTAGCAATTCGTGGTACTTAACGCACTCGTATTGATTATCGAGTTGTTTACCTTATTTCAATTCAGGAGCTTATAGAATGTGATTAAAGGAATTGAACGATAAAATATTCAAGGACGGTTGTCACAGTATGAGCACGTGGTGCGGAGGTATGAGGAAATGTAGTGAGGAATGTTTTGAGTGTGAGGGAGGGTTCTAAGAGTTGGGGCAGAACAAAAAAAAACGATGGATTGGATATGTGAAACATAATATAGCTAGAAAGGGGGTGACCACTAAAATAACGAATGCTAAAGAAGTATCAGGAAAATGACGACATGCTACGCCGACCCCATATAAATTAGGACAAGACCAGGAGAAGGAAGAGTTGAACACCTTTTAACCCTCACCTCAGGTGCGAAGCTAGCCTCTCCCGCATCAAACTTCACGCTATCAATGTTATAGGTGTTGAGTACAGCTCTCAGTCGGTCGGCGTACCAGTTGGCGGCGCTAGGGTTGGTGAAGTCTATGTATCCTGCAACCGTTCCATTGTTGTTCCACCATGAGGTGGTGCTGTTATTATCCTGGTCTACTACGAAGTACCTGGAGAAGAAGTATCAGTCGTTAACCATTTTTAAACAAAAATCTTTAGAACTTTATGGATCTCGAGCTCTACTCTCTACTCTAGTTATAATTACAATTTAACCATCTTATTTTTGTGTGTTTTGTTCAAAAGTTTGGACAAAAGACAACAACAACAAGAACAGCCCATAACGTCCACTGCTGGACATAAGTCTCTCCCATGATGGGAGGAATTTGCCGTAATCTCCACGCTTGGCAGGCGGATTGGAGATCGCAGTGATGAAAGACTAACAGAAAACGCTGCTGCCCATTCTCAGGTCTACGGAGGCGCAAGGTGTTCTGCCTCAGACATTAGTCGCCTTATACGACACCCGTGAGTGTAATGGGTTGGTTCTAATCTACTCTGCCGGATACCACACGGCTAAGACAAAAGAAAGAAAGAAAAATAATGTATTAACATTATTTTTCTTTCTTTCTTACACGGCCACGGTGACGAGTTTTGGCCGCAGAAATTTCGACCAGGAAGAAAGTTTGGTCGCACAACCGGCCGTCCCACCAGTGTTGTTCAAGGTAGGGGTTTCAAGGTAGGGGGCCGGTTATGCTACAAGTCGTGCAAGTGGCCGCGTCAGGCGAGGTCAATGCAAAAATAATAATCGAATCAATTAAGTTTCAGATCAATGCAAAAGTAATAATCGAATCATTTCTTATACAAACGCCTCCTGTTATGGTTTACTAACCCATTGTCTAGTGCCTCTGAATACCAAGGTTCACAGTTCCTATTAATGAACGGATGCGTCCAAATCGTGACGCGGTATCCCATCGCCTTCAGATCCTGCACAGTTTGGTTGAAGTCTGGTAACTTCGTTTCATTCACCACTAGAGAGCCATAGCACGTCTCCCATTGATCATCAATCTCAAACTGAGAATTGTTGAAACCGTTGTCCCTGATTTGCTCAGCGAAATCGAGAAGCTTTGTCGTGTTAATTTCTCTGGAATACTGTGCCCATGTTGACCAGATTGGGTGCTTGACTATTAGGTAGTCTGGAGTTCCTGATGGCTTGCCTAGATAGTTCTCTACAGCATGCTGGTGGGCTTCTTTCACATTTGGCAGGAACCAGAGATCGTAAGCTAAGAGTGTACGGGGTCTATTCGCGGTGTACGGAGCAGCTAACTGCGCTCCAAAGCACAGATGGTTGTTTAGAATATTCTTGTAATCAACAAAGAGGGGGACTTTGTCGTGCACGATGACGTATCCTCCGTCTGAGTTGAGCCAGTATCTCTCCATGATCGCGCCATTGTCATATTCTTGGATGTAGCTGGGTCTGTAGACTTGTGTGGCTGTTTCTATCGGGTACAGTTGGTCTACTTGCATAGGGCCCGCGTACCAGTGCTTGGAACCTTTAATCAGAATGACAATTTCGTTACATAAGATCGTAAGCAGGTGCTTCACTACTCATAGGTATGAGTATGAGTTGACGTTTCGAGAACGTAATAGAATGACTCATTGTATTTGTTTGCATAATATTGGGAGATAAAGTTGTCAGCAACATGAACAATCAGATAAGTTGTATCACTATGTCAAGATTTAACATATTGACACAGAATCAATCATGTCATACCTATTCAAATCACTAACGAAGATCTAGAACTTACCAAAATCGATGCAGTCCTCCAACCTGGTGTTCTGGTCAGCCTCCCAACTGAACTTGATGCCTCTGGCCTGAGCGCGCGTATCGTATAGGGTGTGAATGGTCAGGTTGACGTTCCCGACCGTCACCAGTAACCCTCCTTCTATGTCCTCAGTTGTGAAGGAGGAGACCAGTGTGCGACCAATCTGACCGAGGACTTCGCGCTCATTTTCTGGAAAAGGAATTAAGGGTAAGAAGGTCTTGATAATACATTGAAAAGCCTTCCACTAAGTGGCCCGATGACCTAGTGAAGGTTGCGGGGATCCGCTGAATGCGAGACGCACGGGACCGGTCAATGTGGCGGCACTTGGAGTATGCCTATGTCCAGCAGTGGACGTCTTTCGGCTGAAATGTTGATGATGATGCTAATATATAGTTTCATAAACATACTATGTATTAGGCTCTGCCATAGATATATAGTTATTCTTATTTCGCACAGTTGTTTTTTGACTATTGTCACTATCCTGGTTCATATCCAGACCATAGGCACTATTCAAATATGTATAGAAAAACTCAATAACACTATCATTATGGCAGCGCACCCAGGTTCTCACACACCTTGTAATGATTTCTGTTGGGAAGAGTCCCTTCTTTTCGACCGGTTTCTCCAGATCATCATCTCATCAGCTTCCAGTTTAACCGGATGCAGCTGAATACCAGTATTTTACAGGGAGCGACTGCCTATCTGACCTCCACAACCCAGTTAGTACTGGGTAATACGATACCCCTTCGTGAGACTGGTTGTCAGACTTTATGGGCCACTGACTACAGGTTTCTCCAGATATAGAGGAACTATGGTCTAAGTTTAGTCTAAACTATATCAGTTACTAAAAGTTAGTTAGGCAGAAATCCAAGGTATAGCAAGATTGTCTAACTCTACAGTGATTTTCCAGATCCAGCGAATCTTAGAAATAAAACCATTAATCGCCATCACGATAGCCACAGACAATGTGTCGTTACTGTAAGGATGAGAGCAATAAATTGTATTTAGCACCATGTCTTGTTCTTATCCGTCTAGTATAGTCCTGTAATTTGCGTAAATTAGAATATATTTCTGATTAAATTGGTACCTACGGAAATGTTGGAAACAACTTGTGACATGGATGTTTTGCGTTGCAATTTTACCATAGGACCTTCTTAGTTGCAATAGTATGTGTAAAGTGTTGTAATGTTAATTTAGTTGTTGGCAAGGGAAGGACATCGAGAGTGATGTTGGGAGCAACTTTTGACTCTGATGAGAATGTTGCAGATCCAATGGCACACTCATTTTCTACCCTATATTTGTGCTCTACATAAAGTGGATGGGAAGTACTACTGACACCAAGTAGGTTCCTCATTTGTGAGGCCAAGTAGGGTTGCAAAGCTCACGATTGAAGGGTAAGTGTACCTTGTGTAAGTAATAAAATAAAGGCAGTTACAAGCAATTTAACCCTACTCTTTCTATCCAATGAAGGCCCTGACGGCCGACACATAGTGATTCTATTAGCGGTAACGATGATTGGAAAGGCAAAAATGTAACTATTGTTTTAACTATAACTATCGAAAAGCTTAATCAATCCGTTGAAGGTTCTTGTAGAATAGGAACCGCTTTGAAAGCGATTGTCATTTGTTTTTGACAGAAACAGAATAACAGAACACAAGCAGTGATAGCTTAGTGATGTGACTGTCGAACTGTCAAGTCATAGGTCTCGAGTGCAAAACTACAAACCCAAGACACGGACCTCTAATTTTTCGGATTCATGTGCGTATTGTCGTATTGTATATTATCAGTTGCTCTGGTAAAGGAAAACATGTGAGAAAACCATGCCTGAGAGATATTTCTCGACGGCTTGTAAAGCCAAGTCAGAGGCCGATGGGTGGCACAAAAACTCTGACACTAGATTCGGTACTAACCACACAAAAAATAAAAGAAGATATTACCCTCTGAGCACTGCTGTTGTTGCATTTACCTTCAATAAGCACAAGTTGGAACCCTCCAGTAAGGATGGGCACTAGAGTGAGTGTGACGTCATCGGCGCGTACGCTCGGTGACTCCGTCACAGCAGCCGTGTGCGCCCGCGCACCGAGAGCTAGCAACACTGGAAAAGGGAAATTTGTTTTTAATGTTAACTGCTATTTTAAAACCAGTCATGGACAATGGAGAAATAGGCGGTAGGCAGAGGCACAGAGCTATGTTTGGCCCTTTGAGATCTACAGCATTCCTGGGGAATTGCCAAAGTGATAGCTAGGATAGGTGTGTGTTTACAAGTTAGGTTACAGTATTATGTAATAGGCAACAAGCTGGTTCAGGCACAAATCCAAATTTGAGTTGCTACGGAAAATAATCTTAGTAGAAATACTCCAATAATGTTGGCCCACCAGGGCATCAAACCCGGGACCCCAAGCTAAGTGCTACTAACACTATGAACTCATGTCTGAAATAAAGAAATCGTTTTCTAAAGTTCCGACACGTTGTGACGTCTGTGTTATCTTTCCTCTGCTACCTATATTTTTAAGAACGTACTTGAATGCATATCATTTACTTCCATCTAAGTGTTATGCTCGTTCATAATGACCTAATGAATATCTAAATAATTATAATCTCAGTGTTAGATTTTCAATGCACGGCCCAGAAATTATTTTAATTCACGACTGCTGAGTTCGATTCGGGGTTGGGCATAAAGTCCTATTGGGTTTATTCCATTAGAAATTTCTCAGTAGTAGCACGGAGTTTGGAAGTTGGCGGTATGATACCCCCGGGCCTCGGAAAGCACGTTAAGCCATTGGTCCTGCACCTGATCTCTCTCCGGTCGAGTCGGATTGCCGTCCCATCGGACTTTATGAGAGCAGAGGAACACAGAGTGCACCTCCCCCTGCGCACTCTCTTGTGCACTATAATATCTCCCGCGCCGATGGCTAATCTCCAAAACGGTAAAAACCGAATTATATACTTAATTAAATTACTTTATCGATTACATAAGGTTTTTTTTAAACTTACATAAAATCACCTTCAGAGCCGCCATCGCACTGCACCAATAGCTATCGACTGTCGGTTTCCCTGACATTATCTACATCGATATCTTGATATCTTCACATCTTACAACACTATCGCTTGCTCTTGGTGAGCTCAAATCATCTCCTAGAATAAACAACATAATTTTGTATTTTTTGGGTCTTGTTTTATAAAAGCAAACTTGTATTTTTTATTCCTAAAGACACAAGTTTTCATTTTTGAGTGTTCTAAACATTGTCAATTTTATTTTTATTGATGTTGATTAGGTTGGTTGATTTAAATCTAAGGTAATTAATCAAGGTGAGGCAGCCTACGGCTGATAAGCTGGTACCTATGAAGAGACAACAACTAAAGATGATACGTTTCCGTTTGTTGCTTGATCATTTTAATTGACTCGTTGGTCGCAAGTGCTTGTGCTACTGAGCATAAGATCTTGCGTTCGATTCCCAGGTCGGGCAAAATTATATCGGATGTTTCCAACTGGTATTTCCTCAGCTTCTTTTTCTTAGTCCAGAATCTGGATTTGTACCTGGGTGATGGATATAATGGCAAAAGGCTCGTCCCTAACCTAATCTTTACACATTATTGGTGAATTCTACGCTTACCCCACCTTCTGGGAACTATAGGGGTGATGTTTTGTTCAAACAATCTATTTTTGTCGCTACCCCAACACTTGCAGCTATATTGCCATTGCCATCGTAAGGATGAGATATTGATTTTACGTAGGCTTCCTGATTTGTGTCAATCTTTTATCGAGATTAGGTTTTATTTGTTGTTTGTTCTAAATCATCATTCATTGCCGCCATCTTTTCTTATTCGCCGTGCTTCTTATCTATTTTATCTTATTTCAAGTTCTATCCTAATCTGGGTTTTTTTGGAATATTGACATGATCACCGCGTGAAAGTGAATTTAGGTATCACTATCGGTTCATTGGAATAGAACCAACCCATTACACTCACGGGTGTCGTATAAGGCGACTAATGTCTGAGGCAGAACACCTTGCGCCTCCGTAGACCTAAGAATGGGCAGCAGCGTTGTCTGTTAGTCTTTCATCACTGCGATCTCCAATCCGCCTTCCAAGCGTGGAGATTACGAAAAATTCCTCCCATCATGGGAGAGGCTTATGTCCAGCAGTGTACGTTATGGACTGTTGTTGTATCGGTTCAAGCAATACGTATGTCTTCTATATTATAAGAGGTAATCCTATGCGAAAGTAAGTTTGTTTTATCTTTTCACGCCTAAACTACTGTACCGATCATCCTGAATACGATTACGTTGTCAGGTGTACAGAAACGAACATACTAGGGTAAGTACCTTATATCCCGAAAAAACTAATGTTTCCGAGGAAAACAACAATAATGTTCTTATGATAATAGATGGCGCCACGTGTCTTTCGAATCATCAGTGCAAGTACGAACTTAGCATCGATAAGACATCGACATCGATAAGGTTGTCATTATTATCGATCTTGTTAACGAATTTGGAAGTACGTAACACGCGACGGTAAGATTTATCGAGGTACGAATCGAGTCGACAAGGATCGCTTGTCAAATGGCAACACTGAGGACGTCCAAAGACAATACATTTAAGGTGGGATCTCTGTAGTACAAATATGGTCTGAGATTTTTAAAAAATCCCTTTTTTCTAAGATTTTTGGCATTGTAAACAATGTTTAAGGGTTTATTTGAAAGAAACTACCAGTATTTACCAAAATTTCCAATTATTTTAGTAAAAATACAGAAAATATCCCATCTTCAGGACGTCGTCGTGTTTACCTTTGCCAAAAAAAAAGTTTGTCGTTGACAATTTGACAGTTGACAATGATATTACTTTCTTGAGGTTTGAGGAAAAAACTTTGTATTGTGTTTCGAAAATTTAATTTTAATCTAAGATAAATACAGTAACACAGTCATTGGTTCGTCTTTACAATAACAGGAATATTTCACTTTTTAACGTTCTCGGAGATGGCTGAATGAGCAAGGTACGTATTTTTATATTGAACCATTGAACAGTTTAAAATAGAAG
Organism: Xestia xanthographa; assembly: GCA_905147715.2. Taxonomy (NCBI): domain Eukaryota; kingdom Metazoa; phylum Arthropoda; class Insecta; order Lepidoptera; family Noctuidae; genus Xestia; species Xestia xanthographa. The sequence continues at coordinate 2,197,411 of LR990661.1, read as the reverse complement.
CTTCTAAAACTTCATCCATATCAAGTTTCTTTAGAACATTCAAATCTTGGGACTACTCTCTAGCTAATTAAGTAATAAACAGTCCTAAGTCGAACGAGCAAGCAACGATTCAAGTGCTATATTCAATTCAATCCAACAAACTTTTACAATATTTATCATCATGTTATAGCATTTCACATCACAGTGGCATGTTCACTACTGGTAATTGGTTTCTAACAACATAGTGATTACACTGTTAGCTTTTTCTCAATAAAAAGGCTGCAGGATGTCAATGGTTTGTGTCAATAATCCTATGTTTACTTTTAGGCGGTGCTGCATGCAACAAAAAGATGTTTTAGTCGATTATATGGTTCAACAGAATGAAAAGTGGGCCAAATTGGCAGAAGAGCTGGCAAACCTTGGCCCAAACAAGACTATGGATCAGTGGTCTACTGTGAGTGATTTGTAGATGTTTAATAACAAACTATTCTTTAATTATATCATCATCAGCCTATAATGTTCCCACTGCTGGGACATGGCCTCCTCTCTATGAGAGGGAATGGGCTATAATCCACCACGCGGGCCCAGTGCGGATTGGTAGATGTCACATTGTCTTCGAAGTTTTGGTTCTAGGACATGCCGGTTTCCTCACGATGTTTTCCTTCACCGTTTTGTGAGCAGTGGTGATGAAATAAATTACACAAATTATATTTATTTTATTTATTTATTTATTTACATTAATTTTTTTGTTTGATCATAATAATGAACACAACATTATAATTGTCACAACATAAATCCCCGAGTAGGTGTCAGAAGTGTTCCCATGTGTAAACTGTGAAGCAAGTCACAGTCGACACTTGGTACACCTGCTTTTCACCGATGATTATTACATCCCAAGATTGATGGGTGGAGGGAGAGCCCTATCACAATATTTATTATGAGGATTGAACTCGCAACCTCTGAGTTAGCAGTCCACTACCTGACTGACTGATCACAGAGGCAGTTATAATAATTACTGTGATTAAGATTTAAGGTTATAATGCTGTTATTGCTTTTCTTACAGACATGGAGGGATCTCAAATCAAGGGCCAAGAGTGCGAATGCAAAGAGGGCTCGAGCTCAATCCTGGGAATCATGCATTTACATTTAAAAGCCTGCAGTTAACATTGCACACCTTAAACTTTGACTAGCTTGTATGAGTAGCTATAAATTGATTGTGAACATTGTTGTGTACCTAGATATTGGGATGGAATAAATATATCCTCTGAATGAGTTATTAAAATGTTCTGAAACACTACTGCACCTAAATGTACACTTTTGCAATACTTTTTAAATAAATTATTCTAATTCTTATTTAACTTGAAAGAAATATTGGAAGATTTAATTATCGCTTTTCTGTGACTAAAGATTGTTAAATAAATAAAAGTCAATATACTGTCAATTGGAAAATAAATAAGTACTCACAAACTGTGTGTTATTCTGTAGTACCCTATCACCTATCTATCATGGGGTTTAGACAAGAGGACCATTGTGCGTGTGTTGACTGTAGTAAGTACCCTTTTTATACCCATATGAGGATTCATCGGGATTGTTTGATTGTTTTCATTGTGACTATTGTAACATGGGTGCAATCAACACGACCAAGGCAATCTCGCTTTCCAGTGCTGGAATCCTTCCACGATGGCTCTCCTTTTCCTGGGAACTTCACATAGGTGGGTGTGGAAGAGGTGGCGAACTATTGTCCTCGACACTTCTCGCACAACCTTGCTCATAGTTTTGTGGCCAAGGGCAAGATTGTACTCCTACCCAATGCACCTTTGGTAGCTCCCAATTGCATAAAACCTTACGGCTGTCAAAACCTAAAACAGCAGGTGCTTACCACGCTATGGACAGGGAATCCTGTGGATCGTGTCCTCCGTAAATCTACCTCTATCCTTTGTATTAAAATGACTGCCACTTCTCGTTCTCGAGTCACTCGAAAAAGAACAAAATTGGGACGTTCCAGAGGATTGTTCGTGTCTCTGAGACGTCGCCTCCGAATACGCATCACATTGTGATGGTGCTGCCGTTCTTCCTCATCATCAGCAATAACACCATAGTCCTAAATCCATTAAATTAATGATCGATAAGCTTGTCGTGCTTTTAAAAGGTGTCGTTATATTACCGAGCTCGACAACGTAAATTGTCGATCTCAACTGTCAAAATGTCGTTTCGTACTTGCATTTTCGATAAAATCGTTAAAATTTTAGAGTATAATACCGATCGTTAAAATAGTAGTTACGTACTTGCGACATCGATTCGATTCGACATGAACTCATTTTATCGAGATTAGCTGTCAGATTTATCGAATCGATTCCTACGTACTTGCACTGCATTATTGAATTACAAGCAGAGTATGACCTGCAGTGCAAGTACGTAGGAATCGATTCGATAAATCTGACAGCTAATCTCGATAAAATGAGTTCATGTCGAATCGAATCGATGTCGCAAGTACGTAACTACTATTTTAACGATCGGTATTATACTCTAAAATTTTAACGATTTTATCGAAAATGCAAGTACGAAACGACATTTTGACAGTTGAGATCGACAATTTACGTTGTCGAGCTCGGTAATATAACGACACCTTTTAAAAGCACGACAAGCTTATCGATCATTAATTTAATGGATTTAGGACTATGGTGTTATTGCTGATGATGAGGAAGAACGGCAGCACCATCACAATGTGATGCGTATTCGGAGGCGACGTCTCAGAGACACGAACAATCCTCTGGAACGTCCCAATTTTGTTCTTTTTCGAGTGACTCGAGAACGAGAAGTGGCAGTCATTTTAATACAAAGGATAGAGGTAGATTTACGGAGGACACGATCCACAGGATTCCCTGTCCATAGCGTGGTAAGCACCTGCTGTTTTAGGTTTTGACAGCCGTAAGGTTTTATGCAATTGGGAGCTACCAAAGGTGCATTGGGTAGGAGTACAATCTTGCCCTTGGCCACAAAACTATGAGCAAGGTTGTGCGAGAAGTGTCGAGGACAATAGTTCGCCACCTCTTCCACACCCACCTATGTGAAGTTCCCAGGAAAAGGAGAGCCATCGTGGAAGGATTCCAGCACTGGAAAGCGAGATTGCCTTGGTCGTGTTGATTGCACCCATGTTACAATAGTCACAATGAAAACAATCAAACAATCCCGATGAATCCTCATATGGGTATAAAAAGGGTACTTACTACAGTCAACACACGCACAATGGTCCTCTTGTCTAAACCCCATGATAGATAGGTGATAGGGTACTACAGAATAACACACAGTTTGTGAGTACTTATTTATTTTCCAATTGACAGTATATTGACTTTTATTTATTTAACAATCTTTAGTCACAGAAAAGCGATAATTAAATCTTCCAATATTTCTTTCAAGTTAAATAAGAATTAGAATAATTTATTTAAAAAGTATTGCAAAAGTGTACATTTAGGTGCAGTAGTGTTTCAGAACATTTTAATAACTCATTCAGAGGATATATTTATTCCATCCCAATATCTAGGTACACAACAATGTTCACAATCAATTTATAGCTACTCATACAAGCTAGTCAAAGTTTAAGGTGTGCAATGTTAACTGCAGGCTTTTAAATGTAAATGCATGATTCCCAGGATTGAGCTCGAGCCCTCTTTGCATTCGCACTCTTGGCCCTTGATTTGAGATCCCTCCATGTCTGTAAGAAAAGCAATAACAGCATTATAACCTTAAATCTTAATCACAGTAATTATTATAACTGCCTCTGTGATCAGTCAGTCAGGTAGTGGACTGCTAACTCAGAGGTTGCGAGTTCAATCCTCATAATAAATATTGTGATAGGGCTCTCCCTCCACCCATCAATCTTGGGATGTAATAATCATCGGTGAAAAGCAGGTGTACCAAGTGTCGACTGTGACTTGCTTCACAGTTTACACATGGGAACACTTCTGACACCTACTCGGGGATTTATGTTGTGACAATTATAATGTTGTGTTCATTATTATGATCAAACAAAAAAATTAATGTAAATAAATAAATAAATAAAATAAATATAATTTGTGTAATTTATTTCATCACCACTGCTCACAAAACGGTGAAGGAAAACATCGTGAGGAAACCGGCATGTCCTAGAACCAAAACTTCGAAGACAATGTGACATCTACCAATCCGCACTGGGCCCGCGTGGTGGATTATAGCCCATTCCCTCTCATAGAGAGGAGGCCATGTCCCAGCAGTGGGAACATTATAGGCTGATGATGATATAATTAAAGAATAGTTTGTTATTAAACATCTACAAATCACTCACAGTAGACCACTGATCCATAGTCTTGTTTGGGCCAAGGTTTGCCAGCTCTTCTGCCAATTTGGCCCACTTTTCATTCTGTTGAACCATATAATCGACTAAAACATCTTTTTGTTGCATGCAGCACCGCCTAAAAGTAAACATAGGATTATTGACACAAACCATTGACATCCTGCAGCCTTTTTATTGAGAAAAAGCTAACAGTGTAATCACTATGTTGTTAGAAACCAATTACCAGTAGTGAACATGCCACTGTGATGTGAAATGCTATAACATGATGATAAATATTGTAAAAGTTTGTTGGATTGAATTGAATATAGCACTTGAATCGTTGCTTGCTCGTTCGACTTAGGACTGTTTATTACTTAATTAGCTAGAGAGTAGTCCCAAGATTTGAATGTTCTAAAGAAACTTGATATGGATGAAGTTTTAGAAGCTTCTATTTTAAACTGTTCAATGGTTCAATATAAAAATACGTACCTTGCTCATTCAGCCATCTCCGAGAACGTTAAAAAGTGAAATATTCCTGTTATTGTAAAGACGAACCAATGACTGTGTTACTGTATTTATCTTAGATTAAAATTAAATTTTCGAAACACAATACAAAGTTTTTTCCTCAAACCTCAAGAAAGTAATATCATTGTCAACTGTCAAATTGTCAACGACAAACTTTTTTTTTGGCAAAGGTAAACACGACGACGTCCTGAAGATGGGATATTTTCTGTATTTTTACTAAAATAATTGGAAATTTTGGTAAATACTGGTAGTTTCTTTCAAATAAACCCTTAAACATTGTTTACAATGCCAAAAATCTTAGAAAAAAGGGATTTTTTAAAAATCTCAGACCATATTTGTACTACAGAGATCCCACCTTAAATGTATTGTCTTTGGACGTCCTCAGTGTTGCCATTTGACAAGCGATCCTTGTCGACTCGATTCGTACCTCGATAAATCTTACCGTCGCGTGTTACGTACTTCCAAATTCGTTAACAAGATCGATAATAATGACAACCTTATCGATGTCGATGTCTTATCGATGCTAAGTTCGTACTTGCACTGCTGAATTGATTGTCAAATTGTAAATTAACCCGAGCGAGGTCGCGGACAAAAGCTAGTGATAAATAATATTAGGATTGTTTCGTTACGAGGCACTTTTTAAGATTTTCGGTTACAGCCGGCCGGCACTAGGTATCATTTCTTGCCAGATGATCTCAGAAGATATACCTATCAAAGCAAACTTAAAGATCATGAGTCTCCTTTAATAAAGTCCTATCATATAAGAACCAAAATAAGAGATGAACATGTAGAGCAGTTTTCAGAATTACTTTTCGAAAAAAACTTTCCAGGGTTCGATTCTCAGGTCGAGTAGTTATTATTGAGCTTTTCCATCAGGAATTTCTCAGTAGCGGCACGAAGTCAGGATTGGTACCTTTTTGATGGCAATAAGCTCGTCCCCTACTCAATGGGACCAAATTATAACTGACAAAATTTAGGTGAAATATTGGTACACTTCTACATGACCTTTTGGGGATTATCGCCATCGTGTTTTGTTACGATATTGGCCATTTCGTTTTGTGAGTTGTTAATTTGTGTGTTACAATTGGACGCAGCTGATTACAGTATGGTATGATTCTTCGATGGAGCAAGGCTTTGACCGAGTGGTGGCCAAAGTTAGGCCATAGAAACCAGGGCCGCCCTAAAGCTCGTTAGGTCGACGACATCGTCAAAGTCGCGGGGAACACCTGGATAAGGAACGCGCAGAACCGAGAAGTTTGGCAGAAAAAACGGGGAGGCCCATACCCAGCGTGGGTGATACTGGGCTGTTATGATGATGATGATTCATATGGCGCTTGAATAGTTTTGTCGATTTGTCAGGAGTGCGCTCTGTTGTAAACATTTGTAAGTGTGGTTTGTAGAATTTGCGTCGAAAAAAAGAAAATTATGACGCGAGGCGTCAAAAGAAACATACAGCTTGATACAGCGCGAGCGCCTTAAATAATTTAATCAGTGATAGCCTAGTATGACCGTCTGACTGCTAAGACATAGGTCTCGAGTTCGAACCCATGACACGCACCTCTTGATTTTTCGTATTCATGTGCGTATTGTATAATTATCACTTGCTTCGGTGAAGGAAAACATCGTGAGGAAATCACCATGCCTGAGAGATATTGCTTGACGGCATGTAAAGCCAAGTCAGAGGTCCATGGGCAGCATAACAACTCGGACACCAGGTTAGGCACTCACCACACAATAAAGAACGAAGGAAGAAGCGCTACAAATCTGCATTCAAAGCAGACAAGAGTCTCTGGGGCGCTCCGTCTATGAATCCTGGGAGGAAACTTCTTTCCCAGCTTGATTCATTATTTTCAACTACTGTAAGCTAGAATCGACAATAGGAGCCTGAAAAGCGCTAAAACACTGAAGCCCAGCGAGTCCAAACGCAATTATCCAAATGTATTTGAACGCGAGACGTTGGTTTTGATTGATCCTGAAGGGTCGTAAGACCTTCCTTGTTTTAGTTACTATACTCTATGGTAAGACCTGTTGTGACAGTGACAGTTGGATTGATGACAGTCCGCCTTTTTATGTTTGCTGGCGACTTGTATAGGACCCAGAGAATGATTGTACTGGGGGAGTTTAATTAAAGATATTATTAAAGCAATACTTATTCTTCTCATTCAAGAACCCAAGACTAATAGAACAAGACCCATGTACGCTTCGCTATTAAGAACTAGATCTAGATCTGTGGTTAGCTTTACTTCGGTCAGCGATGCAGAAAAACATTTTCCAGATATTATTATTATTGACACTAACAACGTATGGACTACTTAGGTCTGAAACAGAGATATGGGTAAAGACCAAAATTTTGACGCATTTGCCCAATCAAAAACTTCCCAACTATTTTTCTTGAAAACTATGTCTGATAGAATTTTACGACAATTAATACTAAATTAAATGGTTATTTGTTCAGCATGCCAAATACTCAAAGTTATAGAATAATACTCGATACCAGAGTAAATTAAATAATTTCTCCACTAACCCGACCAAATTATGTACAAAACGGCTTAATAATTTTGGAGGGTGAACTTTGAGGATATTTCTGAACAAGTTCTATGTAACATAAAGGCTGAATGTTGAATTCTACAGCAATAGCGTATAATCGGCAACCCTTTTCACATATAATGTAATGAACTAACCGCAATATTATGCTTATTTACAGTTCTTTTTATTTATGTGCGATTTTACACAATTGTGCTACTTATTTTGTGCAACCGTTTTCATTGGCTGTTTCTATAGACTTGAAACAATGTTGGATTTCGTTTTGGAGGACTGGCAACACTGCGCGTAATGTCTATGACAGCTAAAGCCTAACGGCCAAATGGAATCATTTCCAATGTCAAACTCAAAGTGATTTAGCGTGGTCAGAAATTTTTCGGCAGGTTTTTCGACGTTTTTTACGGTAAGTCTAGTGTTTTAATTATAATTTAATAGTGCTCTAGGTAACAAAAAACATGGGCTTTTGTGTAATGTTCATTTCAATACGATTCACAGTGTAGTTTTTGAGGAATCAATACTTATTCACTGTGCTACCTCACAATTGTGACACTTTTGTATTACTTTTGTAACACCAGTTGAACAATTTCTGTGTCACCACAATTGTGCTACCATAATAAGGTTGGGATACACTTAGTAATATAGTTGTTTATTTGATGAGTGGTTGAGTATTGGGATAGTTTTTATTAAGAATATGCCCATCGCACGCCCAATAGCAGACAATAGATAGATGTCAGCACACATGGTGTGCAATTTACGTTTTAAGGTTAAGAGCGTTTACGACTTACGACATTTCATACAAACTTTTAAGTCCTTAATTTTCGAAATGACTGGACCGATTTTAATGAAACTTCATACGCATAAGCAGGATACATAGCTCTACAAAGTTACTAAAGAACATTTTTACATTATCAAACTTTGTCTATAGTTAGGGTTGCCATACGTCCCGTATATACGGGACTGTCACCGTATTTGATCATCCCGTCCCGTATTACTACTTGTCCCGTATTTGTCCCGTATTTCGACAAAATACGCAACAGGTTGTCGGTAGAGACCATTGAATCCATATTGATTTGTCATTACAATTTTAAAATGACATGCGCCCAGTTCTATGATTATATAAAAAAAGAAAAAGAATTTATTGCAAAAGTAAAATCAACTTCAAAATATGCCTGGGCAAAAAAATAAATACCTGAGTAATTTTATGTTAATTAAAAAAAATGTTTACTTAAGACTTTGAATAAAAAGTATGATTCAATAATTTTTGTTTAATTTATTTTACAGTTTTGATAAGTTTGAGATCAGAGGGAAACTGTTAGAAAATACATTTGTTTGTTTCTTCTCGCTATGTAGGAAGGTACACATGCGTGCTATGATAAGTAGGTATGGTGTAGTTGAAAAACCCCGTGTCGGTGTTGAATGTGTTATGTACGATTATGAGTTTTGGGTATCGGAAGAAAAAACGTCCCGTATTGGTTCCCAGAAGTTATGGCAACGCTATCTATAGTGGCAAATTTATACTGTTTTGGTCGTCACAAGCCAACTAATAGGCATGAAATAAGACTTTTTCTTTTTAACTTTCAGATGCCACTTCGGCAGAAAAGTCCAAAAGATATAGTATAAAAAATATAATCCTGAAAAATTTGAAGCTTTACAAAAAAAAATGTAAAGGACAAAACAATTGTACAAGACCAAGACAGCTGTTTTGACAAAAGAACAGAAAGAAGAACGAAGGAAAAACTTTGAAACTTTATCAAAGGAAAACCTATTTTTTTTGGTGTTTTTTTATGTTAAAACCTAGTACCTATTTACCTACTTTAAATTTTGGAGACATAATATAACTTGATCAAGATTATAATTTTGTTTTAATTTCGTCTGAGTGCACTTAATTTTGCCAAAAATGTTAGATATTGATGTCTGCTTTTCTACATTTTTAAACTATATGAAACTCCTAATGTAACCTCAACTTTATAGTTTTTTGCTACCATTTCGTGCCACTATTGTGTAACTGTAGTGTAAATTTCTGTGCGACTTTTGCGTCACTATCGCACAACATTTTGTGTTACTATTGTGTCATTTGCGTCAATATTTTGGACTTCACCCATATAATATATATTTTTTTAAAGATTCGTGTAGAATGTATTGAACACTCGTCATCTTTCATTTTTGCGAAATTCAAAAGTACCTAAGGACCCGAACAGTTATAGGTTCAAACGTCGAGAGTTCTTCGAACGTTATGATATTTTAGGTAATAAAAAAAACACCGGTTGAAGTTCAATAAAACTTAAAAATAATAATTTATTAACACAACATTCGAGTATTACAGAAACAAAATTTACACTTGACGAATGAAGTATGGCAACACATCGAGCGGCGCGGGGTAGTCCCTCAGCCACACTGGGCCCACCACTAGGTTGCCAGTGTTGCCATCTTTCCAGGTGCCTCGTGGGAGGTACACGTCGCGGGATACTGCGCCTGGCTTCACCACTGGCGCGGCTAGGATGTTCTCACCGAGAAGGAATTCTGAAGGAAGAGAAGAGAATTAGCTAATTATATACGTATTCATGTATGTATGGGTCTAATATCATTTGAGGAGATCAGCATAGTAAGCTTATAATGTAGCCACTGCTGGACACGGGAGTTTTCTGTAAGAGCATGTTTTCAAAATCTACGACGTGGGCCTAACTACAGTTCGAAGACATGATTGTGGCATCCCACCTAGCTATGGATGCCACATGTCTTCGAGCTTTGCTTGTTGGACATGCGGGATTAGATTCCTAGAAATTATCACCACAGTTCTCAAAACTAAGAAGGCTATTCACCGTTAAAGCCTGCCTAGGTTTGAAACCACGACCGACTTTAAGATAATCGCTAGGCTGTCCTTTCCTAGCAGTACCTATTCATATTGCGGGCAAACTAAGATTCAGGGAAGAAAGGGTTTTTTCTCCATATTTTTACGGAGCCGATTTTAAGATTTCCATAAAGTTGAAATGGCTTCAAGTTGTGCTTTTTTTTACGAAGACAATATCTTTCGAAGATATTTCCGAACCTCCGCCTCTCCGTGCAATAAGATCTTCTGGTCCTTAGACAGGTCAATTTATCATGTGTAAAAAAGATATTAAAATTCTTTTGCTTGGCTTTATAGGAGCAAATGAAATCCTTAATCTTACCGTCAGCGATAGCGAACGCGTCCTGGTCGTGGGGGTCGAGCCACCAGATGGGCGGGTTGACGGGCGCGCCGTACTCCACCGACTTCTTCATAGCATCCACGATCTCGTCAGCGTAGTCAGCGTGCAGGTCGGTGTATTTACGGCTGATCTCTACGGTCTGGAGGAAACAGTGGAACGTTAAAAACGACACATAGAAAATGCCTATTTTATGTTGAACCTTATTACATATGGGATAAGGCTGATGGTACCGTCAGTGAACTCGGTCATTCACGCCTTTTTCCCATGAGGGTAGATATAAAAAACAAAACGCCACCCTGTCATCCAAAAGGCTTTTGAAGTTGAAAGAAAAACCTACGCCACATTTCATCCAAAATTGCGAACTGAACGTCGGTATTTTATTTGTCAGAGCACGAGCACATAGGATCACAGTCTATGTTTTATTCACAGTATTTTAGGCTAAGATCTCCAGATGACGGGTGATCTTCCCATTTCAAATTCAAAGCTACGAGATATTTATGTATATGTATCTACCTAGGTAATATTATGATCATTTAGATCTTAAAATCATATGCTCTCGCTATACGTTACTTATCTATAGATCATTTCAATATGCAAGTTTCTGAATCATACTATTTTGAACCACCTACCTCATCATCATGATCCCAAGGTACGAAGGAGTATTGTAGGGCCGGCATGAACACGTTAGCTTGGAGCCACCTAATGAACAGCTCCTTGCTCGGCTTCTCATTGTATCCGTTGCCTCCGATCATGTCAGGCAGCACAAGGGTGTACCCGTTCAGGTTCATTGACAGGAGGGTGGTGATCAAAGTCTCCAAGCCGTTGTTGTAGTCCCAGAGGGTGTCCTTGTCTACCATGCGGATGAAGACGGGTAGGTCTTGGGTCCTGGAAAAATGTGGGTAGTTAGATGAGTGATTGGAAATTCTTTCACAATTATGAAGCTACATTATCCCCCAGTGTCATGTGCTATATTTAAAACGTTTTCGTTGGAAAGTTTTCGACCTTAACGCAAGCAAAGCCGCGGGTTAAACACTATCACATTTCGTCTACCAAAGCGCACCTAGTTATGTTTTCTTCTTCTTAGCGAATCGATGGCAATCTATAAGAGTCGCCCTAGAAAGTAGCTACGAGATTGGCGCAATCACTAGCGACAATTCCTATTATGTGCAGTTATTAAGGCACGCAGGACACGATAAACTGTGTCCCATAGTTTGTAAAATAGCAACATAGCAATTTTCATTAAAATTTGATTACATTTAAACAGCAATAGACAGTACCTATACGTATATACCTCAGTGCACCGTTTTTGCATTATGGTGCGATTCTGAAAGAGACAAAAGTTCTCACCTCATTCCGGATCTGACTTCAATGGAGGGTCCGAACTTGGCAACAGTGCGCACGTAAGCTTCCACGATGTGGCCGGGGTGTAAGTTGATGTCTAGGCCTTTCTGTACTGGGATCTGTGGAAGAAAGAATGGTTAGGTATATCTGTGGGAGAAGGACAGGGTGGCGATTTAATTCTGGGAGCCGACCACTAACGCTTATAGCAGTTTTATTTTTTTTATTACTTCACTTAGGGTAAGAGATAGAGCTAAGCTTCCTGTATAGCTCTACCCCACTGTTTTGCTATTGTTATAAAATTATCTATGAAATCACCATAACCATGCTTCTTACCAAATCTTCTTCATTCTTGTCAGTTTCGTGATTAGAACGTAAAAGTAAAAAATAAATAACGTAATGAATGCATCTAAGAAATAAGCATATTGATTTTTGTTTCAGCAACATAAAGGAACTTCATCAAATTACCTGAGGAGACCAGCTAGACTCTCCGGCATCAAACTTGATGGTATCAATGTCGTAAGTGTCAATTATGCTTTGGACTCTCTCGGAGAACCAGTTAGCGGCATCAGGGTTGGTGAAATCAATATAGCCGGGTACGGAGCCGTTGTTGTTCCACCAGCTCGTGTCGGGGCTGCCCTGTTCGTTCAGGACCAGGTAGCTAAAGAGGGAAAGGGTGATTTTTTTAAAGACAAAAGGAGTCCATTTAGTTTTAGTCCTTATAACCTTAGTTTTAGTCGTTTAAGTCTGTTGAATGGTAATCTCACGAGGCTCGTTGACCTGCAGGACGCGCAATTTGGTTTTAGAGCCGATCTCTCGACGGAGAGTGCCATACTCTGCCTGAAACATACTGTCAAGTACTACACAGAGAGAAGGACGCGTATACGCGTGTTTCCTGGAACTATCAAAAGCTTTTGATCTCGTAGCATATGACGTGCTATGGGAGAAGCTGGGAAGCGCGGGTGTGCCGGTGGAATGTACCTCTCTTCTCAAGTACTGGTACTCAAATCAGAGAAATCAGGTGAGATGGGCCGGTACTTTGTCGGACGACTATAAATTGGATTGTGGTGTGAAACAAGGGGGGCTAAGCTCCCCATTGTTATTTAATTTGTATATAAATAAGTTGATTGAGCGACTCAGCAGCACTCATGTCGGCTGCTTCGTTGACGACAAATGTGTTAACAATATTAGCTATACAGACGACATGGTGTTGCTGAGCCCCTCAATCAGCGGATTAAGGAATTTGGTGTCTCAGTGTGAGGCATTTGCTATGTCGCACGGGCTTAAATACAACTCCAATAAGAGTGAAATACTAGTATTTAGAGCTGGCACATACTATCCCGCATATGTTCCTCCTGTCATTCTTAACGGTGCAGCCCTAAAAGTAGTGGACAGGTTTAAGTATCTGGGTCACATAGTAACTGGTGACCTTAAGGATGACGAGGTCATAGAGAGGGAGCGCAGGGCTTTGGTGGTGAGAAGCAATATGCTCGCTCGCACGTTTGCACGCTGCACCAACGAGGTGAAGGTAACACTTTTTAAGGCGTACTGCCAGTCCTTTTACTCGAGTGGCCTGTGGGTGAAACATACGCAGCGAACCTACACAGCCCTGCGCACACAGTATAATAACGCATTTAGGATGCTGTTGGGGCTGCCGTGGCGCTGCAGCGCGTCTGGTATGTTTGCTGAAGCGCGTACGGATGGTTTTCAAGCCATCATGCGCAAGAAAGCAAACTCCTTGCTGCACCGTCTACGAAGCAGCAGCAACAGCATTCTAAATATGATTGCCGCCCGTTTTGACTGTCCTTTCCAGAATCAGTGGGTAAGGACAGCCATAGGCATAAGTTAGATATAGGTACTAAAAATACTAACATATTTGTAGGTACATTTTTGTGTTACTAACACACTAACATTCTATGTTTCTATGTTTTTATTATGTTTTATGTTTTGTGATTTTTAATAATGCAACTTATATGGAGATTTCTCTGAAATAAATAAATAATAATAATAACAGTCCTAGTATGAATGAGAACGGTTATAAAAATAGAGGAAGACCAAAGAAATGATGGAACGTTAGATTCCGTGAAAGATGATATTTTATAGCTAGAAAATAAAGGTACTACGAGATGTCGACTAATAGAGAAGTATGGATGAAGAAGACAAGCTGCACCAACCCGATATGAATTGGGGGTAAGGGGCAGGGCTGGCTGGATGTAAATATATTTAAAACAAGTAGTTTCATGTTTTTCAACTCACCCATTTCCTAGAGCTTCAGAGTACCAGGGCTCACAGTCCTTGTTGATGAAGGGATGCACCCAAATAGCGACCCTAAAGCCAAGACCCTTGATGTCCTGAACCAACTGCTTCAAGTCAGGAAGCTTCCTCACGTCCACAAACAGTGAACCGTAGCAGACTTCCCAAAGATCGTCGATTTCAAACTGAGCGTTAGGGAAACCACTGTCTTTGATCTCATTGGCGAAAGACCAGAGCGAGTCCTGGTCGATTTCTCTTGAGTACCGCGCCCAGGTTGACCAGATAGGGTACTGGATCATTCTGTATTCAGGGATGCCAGAGGGTTTGCCAAGATACGTCTCAACGGCATGTTGGTGAGCGACCTTAGGGTTGTCAAAGAACCACAGCTCGTATTTAAGGATGTTTTCTGTACGCTGTGTGCTGTAAGGATCGGCGACCTCAGCGATCAGACAGAGATGGTTGTCCAAAATATTGTGGTAGTCGACGAAGAGTGGTACTTCGGGAGCCACGTAGAGGTACATGCCATCGGAGTTCAGCCAGTAGCGCTCGCTGACGGCCGCGTTATCTTCTTCTTTTGAAACGATGGAGTACTTCTGGAGTTTAGAATTTTGGATGGGCCAGTATTGTTCTTTCTGTTCGGGGCCGGCGAACCATTGGCTAGCACCTGACAAAGAGTACTATTGTTAGTAAAGTTAGACATAGCTTCAGCTTAAAATCTAGTACACAAAACTGTACTGGTCAAAATTTTATTCTATAATTCTCTTAGTGAACTACCAATTCACTTCGATGAGATTCCGATGATTAAAAACATTGACAGGTACTTCGCTTTCGAGCACTTTTATCAACTGTGATAAGCTTATTATGATGGTTGATTCTATAGAATATTTCTAGATAAGTAGTAGCTCGCGAAAGATACCGATTCTCAAGTGCTTCGAAAAAGTGGTCTTGGAGAGTGCAAAAAATATTCTTACAAAATAAGATTGACTTGCACAACGTTCTTTCTTTGTTTGCTTTTTTTAATTAACATCACACCTGTAATTCTCGAAGGTTTTTGCAGAGATGTACTTACCTATGTATATGTATATATAAATTATACGGGTGTATGATTTAGCGAAAGTGTGGACCTTTCGCCGCAGTTTTGTACACAAAACAGTCAATGCTGAGCAGTACCAAACTTCATTTTATTTTGGTAGTTTTAAAACTTAGCCAAATGATCTGAATAGTTAAGGCTGCTTACCAAAATCGATGCAGTCCTGGAACACCACATCACTGGGTCCAGACCAGGTGATGCTGACCTTGAAGCCGCCTCTCCAGACCTCCCCGGTGGCCTCCATGTTGAAATTCACCCGGCTGTCTTGGACGGCAGCATTACGACCGATGTGGCCCAAGTAATTGGAACCGGTAGCTGTTGGCATGCAAAGTTGGATTATACATTATGAAAGGTAGAATGAAGAGGTCGTTTAGGAAATTTGATAAGAACTTGACTCTAAGCAAAATTCTAAATATCAAAAATTACTTCTGAATTATGAGTGAAATAATTTCACTATTGAAAGATGAGATGTATCAAGATGAAATCATTAAGGTGCATCCACACCAAAATGAAGTCCTGTTTGTGGAGAAAATATTTACAATCGAAAATGTTTCTCTACATCACACCCAATAAATGAATTTGAATTTTGAATTTGAACATATAAAGCAACATCAGTGTGGATGCGACCAACTACAAATCGAAAAACGAACGCCAAAAAACTTCAAGATTATCTAGCTCGCTTCGATTTAAGTAATCATAACTTTCATTAACTTTCTTATTTCGGGACCCATTTTAAAAAATACGAAGTTCTCTACGAAGTATAACTTACGTCCTTCATTGGTGAGGAAGAAACTGCCGTCGTCATTCTTATGGGCGTGGAGTTTGCGTGCCTGCTGTGTGTGGGGCACAGCGCAGAGCGCCACCGTCACTCCTGTAAAAACGTATGCTCATAAATTGGGTAAAACTAAGGCCCTTTCGCACATGGCGTCGTAGCGTAAGCGTATCGTAATCCGCGCGTACGACGAGAGCAATACGAGCATGAACATGTCCAAACAAGTCCGCAGACGAAGCGGTGTTGCATCGAATCGTAGGAGTAATTTTTGCATAAAGTTACTTAGTTTGATGTACAGAATGCTTGGTTGACGGCTTCGTGATGAGGTCTTTTACACCCTGTATTTAAGCGAATATTCAAGAAAAAATGTTACAGACAAAGCTTGGGCGGCTTGGGCAGCTTGCAGCAACAAACAATCTCTTCCTGTAATTATTTTTTTATGTATGGATGGATCCAATAAGCACGTCGCTTTCAACTTCTAACAAAATCAAACTAAAAAAAATCCTCTTTGTCTGAAGAGAAAGTAAGATCCTCAACATCCATTTCGTCTGGTAATTTTACTGATATCCGAAACGATACGTCTACGCGACGATTCGTTTGTGCAACACTGCGTCTCGTAACGATACGCTAACAATACGACTACGCTTACGACCCGTTTGCGATTCACCTCTCCACACTTAATAAATCGCGCAGAACATCTGTCACGAAGAGAAGTGGCCACTATGGAAATCTATGAAAATATTCGCCATATTCATCTTAGCGTATGTCAAAAAGTTCAAATAACGTTGTTTGTCCGAAAATTCAGCTACAAACGGTAAAACAAGTAACATTCATTAAATAAAACATTTCACATAGGGCAATCTGCCTTTATAAGAGGCCTTTGACCTGCTGAGACTCAATTAGGTATGTAGGTTACTACAGCTACACGCTGGTATTTATTATTATTAGGATTAAGCAACAAAATATATCCTACCTGCCAACAGGAGTATCACCTTCATCTTGCTAAGTGGTACTAACGGAAATATGTCAAAGTAAAACAATTTATTAGCCTGATTATGCTGTATCTAGGGGCATTATCTGTACGGATCGAGAGACTTGTCAGATAAACGTTGAGATCAAATCCCCTGTGCCTATGTTACTCGGCATGCTTTTGTGATAAAGGGTGTTGCTAAATGTTTTTGATTAACAGTATTATTTTTTATCCCATGATAAAGTCGCTCCCGGAGCACTGGAATGGTTCTCCTCTTACCTCCAGGAATGTCAGCAGTTCATGTTGGGAATTCCTTATAATGTTGGTGTTATTTGGAAACTGGTGTTCCTCAAGGCAGTATTCTTTCTCCTCTTCTGTTTTTTTATTTTTATTAATCTTCTAACTTCTGAGCTTCAGTGGGCGCATCATCTGTAGGTATGCCGATGACTTCCAGTTGTACTGTTTGGGGAGGGTTGACAAAATACGAGATCTCATCGACAATTTAAATAGGGACTTGATTGCAATAAAAACCTGGGCCGATAAATGTGTGGCAGTAATCCAAATAAATGTCATCATTGTATTTGCATAGTTATGGTATTTGAGATTTGCTTCCTACACCAATAGCTAACCATCAACTGTGGGTGAATACTGGTTGAAATGATGTTAATGATCAATTTGTTGTCTAATTTTTAAAATGTTTTTATTTTTCACAGGTTTTTAGTTCAACCTGTAGGTACCCATTTTCTTTTATTGAAGATATAGATTTTGTTTTCCTTCAGAACTATACGTATATCAAGGACGCAAGTCATCCTCATCGGCAAAATGTTATCTCAGATTTTGTGATAAGAAGAGACAAAGTACCTACTTACCTATAACATCACATCACTCAAGTGTCTTATTTGTATGTAATATTTATGTAATGTACTTAGGTATTTTATTTAATATATTAAATTATTGTATATTCAAGGTTCAATGAACGGTGAGGATCGACCGGAGGACAAGGTGGAACACACGGTGGAGGTGTGCCCGCGCGACCTCTCGCGTCCGGCCCTGGTGCAAGCCATGGTTCGGAGCGAGACGGAATGGGACGCCGTCACCTCCTTCTGCGAAGCAGTAATGCTAGAGAAGGAGGTGGTGGAACGTGAGAGGGAGAGAACCTCTCAACGTCCCGGCCGCCGCGGGAGACGCCCCGGGCGTCGGGGGCCACCACCACGTGGCCCCCGGCCATCGTAGGTGCGGGCCTGTGGACGGTGGGCTATGGGCTAGCTCGCCGTCCGTCCATCTCATGACGACAGGCCACCTTTTTTTTTTTTTTTTTCGAATGGGAAATTATCAAATAACTCCTCCTGCTCTGGGTGGAGCAGGAGGGTCAGACTTTTACTGACTAAAACCCATCCATGTTCCTTCATCGCCCTTTGTGTTCCGGGGCCACGGTATCTCTTTCGAACAGTCCCGCAACCCCGGCAGGCATCGGTCCTTACGGACCCCTTCCTTTTTGCTGACTCTCTTTGAGGCGCGCGTGGGACACATCCAAAATATACCTACTACAATTTTCTTACTTCTTCGTTTCAGTAAACTAGCTAACTTTTCCATTCAGTTCCTGTATTTCTGTCTGATGAGTGTGAACTGACCCTAGTTCACACTGAGACGCGACGCGAACGTGACGCTGCGCGCAGAGCGATTCAAAATATAACTTTATTTGTACACGAAAAGATTATTACATTTCTTTGTGGAGGCGCAGTGCTGCATGGTGTAACGTATTTTGAAATCTCACAATCAAATGTCTGACCTACAGTCGTGCCAGCAACAAGTAGAATAAGAAGTGTGATGAAATTACAAAAAAATTTACACATAGCACCAACATAGCTAGCACCTTTATATGGCTAGCACATACAAACCTTTGCCTTTTCCTGCTGCAAACAGTTTACAGATTTCCTGTGCGGGTAGGCAGACATTTCACGATGTTCAAGATTGTAACAATTATTTCGATGGAACGCACTCTTTCATTGCCAAGTTCATGCGCAATGAAAACGAGTTGTCTTCACGCAGCTGTCATTTGAATTTGACATTTTGACACAAAAAACAATAGGCGAGCTTTGAACATGGCAGATCCCAGAATTCGTCAAATAAAAATAAAGACGGGCGTTGTGAAACGCATAGCCAAGGAGAAAGTTGTGTATGAGAAGGAAGCAGAACAGCAGAAGAATAGAGTACAGAGGTTGAAGGACGAGGGAAAGGACGAGCATGATATCCGAAAGCAGGAGGAAGTCTTGCAGGAGTCGCTGATGATGGTCCCAGATTGTCAAAGACGGTGAGTTGAGCTCTAAATTTACTGTTGACACCTAGAACTTCTCATATATTGGTATTCCGATGACTTTCTCGGCGTAGTTGCATTACATTTTTTACGTAAAACCACAGGTGTGCATGGAGGTTAGGATCCGTTGCGCGCGACATCTGTTCATTGTTGGCGTCCTTACTCAATGAAGCGTGATGATTCATGTTTATGATCTTTTGTTACATGCATCACTAGATACTACCTAAATCTTTGTAATTTTTTACCTTCAACTATGAGTCATTTTTAAATCTGCTTGCCTTGTCATTATTTCTGAGATTTTTTTTAGAAATTTCTCTACTTTGTGGTAACAAAGTAGAGAAATTTTTTGCATCAGGTATGATGCTAAATATAATAATGATGTTTTATGTAACCCATATAAACAGACACTTGTATGTTCGTTTAAAATAATGTTCATGCACATATTAATTCTTTTGTCTTTTCTTGTGAGTCCATGGATTGCAAAAAAGACCATAAATTACACTTTTCGTCTTTTCTGTTCACAGACTGGTGAAGGCATTTGGTGATCTCAAATCTACATTAGAAACTGAACAAGATCTCAAAGAGCACCCAGATTACATTGCTGCAGAACAAGTACTTAAAGAGGCTGAGATTCAGCTCCCCGACACCACTGTAGCTTTATAATTAAAACAATCTTTTTCTATTCATTTTAAAATAACATCAATCATGTCTTATAATCCTAATTTTTATAATAATTTACGCGGAAATAATTCTACATTCCAACGTTTGCCTAATTATTTAGCACGGCCCCCGCCACCCCATCTGCCTCCCCCACATATGTCATTGCCAGAACAGCCTCCACATTATTTTTCCCTCCCACCGCCTTTTGTACCACAGCTTCACCATTCTGGTGAACCATTATCTCCCCATCACTTTGTCCCACCCCCACCGCAGCCTCCCCCATTCTTCATTCCTTCTGCTACCCCTGCAGCTAAAAGAGAAAAGGCAGATCAAGACTTCCTTTCAAGTTTTGACAGTAAAATACCTGTGAAAGAACTTACACAGATCAGTGTCAAACGTACAACAATATCTGGAGTCCGTGAAGAAATATATAATGTACTTTTAATATTCTCTGACTTGTACGATAAAGAGAAGCACTTAACAGAAAACATAAATACACTAAGTGAAGAAGAATGGAGTTCCCACATGAAGCAAGTGGAAGAAAATAAAGCTCGCATAAGTAAAGCACTGTCTGTTATCAGTGGTCCATGCATGGACATGCAGCGGAAGCTTTTAGTGAAAAGGTCAGCAAAGAGGTTGCGTTTAAAAAGACTTCGCTTGGAAAAGAAAAGGGAGAAAGAGGAGAGAATCAAAGAGTTGAAGGAGAGATCTAGGAAGATTGATGAGAACTTGCAGAAAATAAAAGATGATATTAATAAAGCAAAACAGGTACATATTAAAACTTTTAGTTTAAAACTATCCTTTTTACAAAATTAGGATTGCATTTAATCCTTTTTTTTTTTGTATGGGAAATCATCAAATGACTCCTCCCACTCTGGGCAAAGCAGGAGGGAGTGTTAGACTTTTACTGACTAAAACCCGTCCATGTTCCTTTATCGCTCTTTGTGTTCCGGGGCCACGGTATCTCTTTCGAACAGTCCCGCAACCCCGGCTACATTTTAATCCTTGAGTGTTAATTAAATTTTGATATAAGTTTAATTTATATCACGTTAAACATGATGAATATCAACTGACCTAACTGACCTTTTAAATATTCCAGGAAGCTGAAGAAAAGCTCCAAGCTGATGTGGTGCTGAAAGAAGTTCTCCGCAAGAAAAGTGATGCAAAGAAATGTCTAACAAAACTCGATGCAGTGATGAAACTGCGCAAAGCGCGACAGAACACAGCCTCGGGACGAGGGGAGTCTGTTTCTGAGACAGAAGCTACTGCTTTTTACTCTCATATTGGTAAGTATCTTATTTGAACTTGGGAATCTTTACAGAGACAATCATTGTATTGTATTGAATTGTATAGCGGGCTGGTGTCCGCAACTCCACGTCAAAGCGCGTACGGGTGGGAATTTTATTCGATCCACCCTAACTCCCCGAGAAAGGCCAGCAGCGCCTTGGTGTTGCTGACAATCTCGCGGAGAGTACCTGGGTTACCGAAGTACTTTGCCCCAGAGACAATCATGAATCAATTGAAAATAAAATGGTATAAGACCCGGGTCTTATACCATTACTTGTTACTTGTTTAAACAAGTGCAGCGGAAAGATGTCCAAGATTCAATTAAACACAGGTGAGACGAGTGACAAGATGATGATGATGTTTCAACCAGTAGGATTGGTTGGTTTCCACACGTCTTGTCTCCAATCTGCTTTGGTGGAGTCCGAGCCTAAACACCACTTGGCAGAAGAAATAATGAATGTTAGAATTAGGATGCTGTTACTATTTCACCCATATAAATTCTTTATCAGTTTTCCAATCTGACGTGAGATTTTACAGTAGTTATACGTGAGTTGCTATGAAAAATGTATCTTTCCTTTTTTAGTTGTGTTGGTGGATTTGCTTAAACAATAACACCTCTAATCTTACTTTTCCAATTTTCAGACAAGCTAAAATCCCTGTGGGCACGGAAACTAATTCTCTACGAGAAGGAAGAAGGTGAACTTCGTGCCCAGCTGAAGGAGGATTGGCAGCAGAACACACTGCCAGCTCAGTCGGAGCAGAACGTAGCTTCCAACTTGGTCAAGTGGCGCGAAACACTGTTCGGCGGACCACTGCCGCAAGTTGACTTTGGAGGCGATGTCGCAAGATTTGTTGGTGTCAGGTAAGAAATCAGCTCAACAACACCGCCCGTGGCGTCCCTCGCGCGTCTGCTTAAAAAAGGTACGCACGTAACGACGATTTCTTCCGCGGCTCCCGCTAAAAGTTTGTGAAAATAGTTCTACAAGTTGTCTTGTGACGATAATAAACTGTTTTTCGTGCTCTAAAACTCTCGTTTCACTGGATACCTACACACCACCGTCACTGGTGATGATGTGTATGTTAAGACTGGTGAACCCATGGCAATGTTTTTCAGTGGTTGATTCTGTTGTGCACAAACTAAACTTAATTTAGGCTATTGCTTTTTAGGGTTCCGTAGTCAACTAGGAACCCTTATAGTTTTGCCATGTCTGTCCGTCCGTCCGTCTGTCCGTCCTCGCTTAATCTCTGTGACCGTTAGCACTAGAAAGCTGAAATTTGGTACCAATATGTATATCAGTCACGCCGACAAAGTGGTAAAATAAAAATTGGAAAAAAATGTTTTATTAGGGTAGCCCCCCTATATGTAAAGTGGGAAGTGATTTTTTTTTAAATTTCAACCCTAACGTGTGATATATTGTTGGAAAGGTATTTAAAAATGAATAGGGGTTTCCTAAAATCATTTTTTGATAATGTCAATAATTTCGGAAATAATCGCTCCAAAAGTAAAAAACAATGTGTCCCCCCCCCCTCTAACTTTTGAACCATAAGTTTAGAAAATATGAAAAAAATCTGAAAAGTAGAACTTTATAAGGACTTTCTAGGAAAATCATTTTGAACTTGATGGAAACAACAGTTTTTGTACAAAAAATACAAAAAGTTGTACAAAATAATTTCTGGACTAAGTTTGTAGTATATTCGTATATATGCAAGCATTTTTACATAATGGATACCCACCTTTAAACTCATAAGTGGGAACACTTATTGTGACGGACGGGAAACTACGAAACCCTACACTGAGCGTGGCCCGACACGCTCTTGGCCGGTTTTTATTAAAAGGCAGTGCGAGAAAAGTACGGCTATAGCTATGAACTAAGTTAGAGATGTCAAACTAGTTTATGCCTTGCGCTTCACCGTGTTTTTAGTCGACATGTTTTTACGTGCACCCTTCATTTGTATGGAAATATTAGTTCCAATTAAATTTGACAGCTCTAAATTACGACCGTCTCTTTCTCGTTTTAATAGACAGAAAAAGATAGCAGTAGCCTAAATTAAGTTAAGTTTGTGCACAACAGAATCGACACCAGTGTCGCCGAGTAAGCTAGATACCCAATTCAATAATTACGAGATAAATTTGATGATGATGATTGTGTGAGGTGGCCCAGGTATAAAAGTGAAATTTTCTAACTTGCGAAAACAATGTAATTATTCATTATTAATTACGCCACCTATGCACATGGCGTGTTCAAAGATTGCGTGACAAAAAAGCAGTCTGGTCAAAAGTTTTAAACAAGAGTAACAACCAAGATTGACTAACTTTTTTTTTGTTCTTTCTAGATCACAATGGGACTGCTACATAAGCAGTGAAGGAACTGGCCTGCCCATAGGATGGGTCTCCAGCCCCAAGGACTGACGAACCTGCTTGAATGAATGTTGCTTTTTAAAATAACCAGTATTTGGAATATAAACGTAATCTAATATTTATTTGCATTTTGTGTATGAGGCATTAATGCCTGCATGCTTTTTTATAAATAAAGGATGCATTTACGATGAACGCTGGTATTATTAATTCCCTTTACTCATTTTATTTTACAGACACATTTTAAATTCTTTCTTTAATAAATGGTCCGGGTAAAGTTAGGGCTCCAGAGACGGGAACCAGAAGTACTGCCTTCTGAACCATATCTGATCCAACCTCCAAGCGAGATGTTTATTATTATCCACATTTAAAACAAATAAAGTCTCTTTTAACGTTATGTGGTAAAAATTGTGCGAAGTAGAGGTGTGACTGACACTGACTTGGCCACCATCAGGGATTTTAGTTTTGATAATACAAAAATGGAACTCCGAACTGGAAGGAGGACGCGCGGGTTCGCGAGAAGTGGAAAGAATGGAGGGAGGCCTTTGCCCAGGAGTGGGACAGAGCAGGCTAGTAAAAATAAATAAAAAAAATACAAAAATTAAGTCGCTAATTTGTCGAAATTTGGCGCCAAATTTCAGATGTCGTCGGTCACTGGTTCAAAAGATATAGGGCTTATAGGTGGCCGATCTGGAGACAGTCTCCCCAGCGTGGCCACATGTATATTTAAAAAGTAGGGTACCTAGCGAAGATCTGTTTTCTACCATATTTTGTCGGAATTTGTCGCCAAGTCACAGATTTAATCGGGTCTTAATTTAGAAGATTCATTCGATTCGAAGATTGATTCGGGTCATTATATCTTCTGACGACAAAATATGGGAGTTAGCAGATCTTCGCTAGGTGCCTTAGTTTTTGAGATATAAATGTGGCCAAGCTGGGGAGACTCTCTCCAGATCGGCCACCTACAAACCCTTATATCTTTTGAACCAGTGACCGACAAATTCTGATATTTGGCGACAAATTTCGACTAATTAGCGACAATTTATTTGTGTTATCAAAATTAAAATCCCTGATGGTGGCAAAGCCAGTGTCAGACACACGAAGTAGAAGCGGAAGCTTATCAGACAAGTACCTATAGCACATTAATATTATAAAGGCGAAAGTTTGTATGTATGTACGGATTTGGATGGTATCAAGATAGCTTACATTCTGGATTAACACAGTACTTTTGTTTCCGGAAATGGTAGGTAAAAACACAAGCGAGTTGGGAGAAAAAGTTGCATTACAACTAGTAGATTCAATAAAACACAATAATCAGCATACTCAAGTCTTTTACTCGTCATAAGTTCCACTGTTATGGATTAAGTATTTAGTAAGAAATTATATTATGTAAAACCACACGGACACACAGTCCATCAATTATACATTAATATGTTGGATATCGTGTAACTATCATATTAGTAATTAACTAATTATTCTATGCCCAGTACTTAGGTCTTTGGGCCCCATAAAATTGCGACGGTAGGAAATTATACGGTTGGAAAATTGAGCGCCATGTTGGATTTGCGACGTTCAGCTCAATTCCTCACAGCATCTCGAATTTCCACCACATCAATAAATTGCACTATAACGCCGTCTTTTCTTTATTTCAAGAAATAATTTCGGCAGTGTGGGGCCCATTCTAAGACATACTTACTATGAATAATTTGTAACTATGTATCCGTGAAAACGGGACGACTTACTAAATTTAAATAAAGCCCATAAGCATACTGAGACATTAAGGGGACTACGGGAGCTAAACGCGAGTTTTATATTGCAAAAAACCATATGATTCACTGCAATAAACAAAACCAGAAAAATATATGATATTCTTCAGGATATATGTTAGTATGATAGTGTTTTGAAAACATAATACAACTAATTTTACTCGATAAAAAAATCATGAACTTTAACGAGTAAAATCTACTATCTCACTAAAAATACTTACGATCATTCTGTTTTTTGGCAAATAATTCTACAAGCAACATATTAGGATGATAGTGTTTATTTTTTAGTCAAATCAATAGATTTTTTGTAAATCGCAAAAAAACCACTCATTTCGCACTATTCGGCCCGCAGTGACTGACGTAACAACCACTTTGTAGTGCAAGCTGATTAGAGCTTTATTCTAACAGTATTTCAAACGAAGTTTGAACCACCACAAATATAGTTGCTAATTTAGCTCCTGTAGTCGCCTTTAATTAAAATGTGACGACCTAATTTTGAACAAAGTTGTTCAGACTAAAAGTAATTTAATTTTTTTATGAAATTTATGTATAAACGAATGAAGTAATAGTACTTACAACAAAAGTATATATACAGTTATAAACAGTAGTAATTATATACAGTTTTAGAACATAAGCGTCCCTTTTCGTCTACAACATTACTGAGGTAAATGCGGTATTGAATTGCGAAGTGACAATATTATTTATAGTAGCTTCGTTTCGTTTGTTGTTAAGATTACATTACAAGGCAATACCAGAACCGAGTCGAACCTAGACCAATCTGCAAATGATTCTGTTTTGTAACCAAGAAAATAAACAACGAACTTTGCCGGGATTAAAACTAAATAATCTATTATACAGGGTGTAGACAGACCCTTCACGAAGCCGTCAACCAAGCATTCTGTACATCAAACTAAGTAACTTTACGCAAAAAATATTGCTGGGAAACGATTTTTTTTTTGGGGTGAAAAATCATGTTTTGTGGTAGGACTCAATGTAACGCACTCAAAACATTGTGCTGATGGATGGATTGAATAGCACGGGGGTCGTGGAGGTGTTTAAAGTAAAATTCTTACATTAAAAACATGTACAGTAGAATCCGTTTAATATGAGTCCGCCTATATTGACCAACAGCTTATTATGAAGTAATTACTCAGCGAAGTTTGGTTTTCATATGAAATTATTTATAACAAAGTCGGAAATAATGACTTCGCATAAAGTGACATGTCGCTTATTGTGACCCATTTTTCCAAGTGTCTCTCGACTTCGTTCACGGTCTTTTGACAACCTTTATATAACTAGACTAGAAATTTAGTTAATTAATTTGGCCTACTGACTCTTAGTTTAGTTAATTTCTGTTTATTATTTATTTTCTTGGCAACAAAAACAAAACCAATCACTATATGACAGTATATATCCAGCTATGTGATTTACCACGGTAAATTACTTTTAATCCATCCTCTTTTTAAATTCCTTTTAAAACATTTTTGTGACCATAGGTTTGAGATTTTTTAAAATATTTACCGAGGCAAATCTTTTTCATTTAGGGCCAACTTCACCATTGAAACTGAACGCAATTAGCGCTACTAAACTGCTTAATCACGTTCAGTTTATTTGGTGGAATTCGCCCTTAATTGTAGCAGGGATCTCAAATAGATCTACATATTATAAAACCTACCGACAGAGCGTTTATAAAGAATTATGTAATAGGCTAGTTTCAACCATCAATAAATTGCAAATCTATTTAGTCCGTCAGTTAGAGTGTTGGAAAGTAATGGACACGTAATTTTTGTTTTGTAAATCAATGAATATTGACAAAGATAAAACGCATCAAAACTCGGGAGTGGGGACTTAACATTGAACACATAACATAATATACAAAATATATGGACATAATATTAAAAATAATAAATAATATTATATATGGTGACATAATATTGAAAATTTAAAAACGTATCTTCGTCAATTTTGGTTTACGTAACAAAAGAAAAAATACGGGTCAAATATTTTTTGGTAATCTAACTGACGGACTAATTAGATTGTCCTGCGTGTTTCATTTTTCCTGACTTTGCCGTTAACCACAATTTTGTGAAAGTACGGATATTTCTTTTTAAACACTCTGTAATCGTTTTAGTTGATCTTTTCTATTGCACTCTAGAACCCGTCAATTTATACAAATCTTACAATTTTGCACTTTCCTTTTCTTTTATTATTGCTATGTCAATCACACAATTCCGTACACGTTTATACGATAAAACATTTTTATTAAATTTTACTATAAATACTAAACTAACCTGAAGTTTTTTTCACTAATAGTTACTAACCCAACCAAGTGAGGCAACTGGACATCGTTTAGACTGCATTCGACCCAGTTGCCTAACTATCTTGGTTGATTTCTAAAGCATTAATTTACAATGGGAACTCTGGTATCCTCAAAGACTACTTAAATCAACTGTCTCGAGGAACATTACATCAAACTTCTTTAATTTTAACCACAGATAGCTATAATAATAAATCGTACGTCAATTTATGCAAGCTACACGGTAGCCCGCGAAATTATATTTGCAGGACAGTGGTGTCGATTCTGTTGTGCACAAACTAAACTTAATTTAGGCTATAGCTATCTTTTTCTCTCTAATAAAACGAGAACGAGACGGACGTTATTTAGAGCTGTCAAATTTAATTGGAACTAATATTTCCATACAAATGAACGGTGCACGTCAAAACACGGTGAAGCGCAAGGCATGAACTATTTTGACATCTCTAACTTAGTTCATAGCTATAGCCGTCCTTTTCTCGCACTGCCTTTTAGTAAAAGATAGCAATAGCCTTATTAAGTTTAGTTTGTGCACAACAGAATAGACACGTGCTAGGATGTATGTTGATTAAAATATGATTCGCGGCTGTAATTACAAAATTATATTCATCAAAAGCATCAATACAACCCTCCAAGTCCATGAAACCTGATCGAATGACTATTTCATGAAAAGGGCTTCCGTGGAGCTTTCACCTTAACCAAGTAAGTTTATACCCGACCCTCGACTGGTAACCATTTTCTGTCCATCTTCATATAAACACGCTAGTTTTCCTGGATAGGTTTGGCAGGGATGTTTATCTCACTCGCATTTCGTCAGTTATTCTTGTATCCATACAAGATATAACCCGAAAATATTGTAGACTAAAGTAGAAAAATAACTAAGTATCTTTATTATTGATACAAATGATCACGAATAATTATTTTAGCTGTTGCTAGCAAAATAATTAGTCTATTTATCACGTCATGTTAAAACCTCTAGAGTATCCAGCCCGCTTAGCATGAACGCGGCGTTCATGCTAAGCGGGCAGGTGGATCATTCTACGTTCGGAAAATGATTGTAACCAAGTTATAATCAAATGTCTTAGGGCCAAGTTCACCGAAAAGATAACAGTCTGATTATCTAAAAACAGCTGTTTAAAACATATACATGAAAATGTGTTTTAAACAGCTGTTTTTAGATAATCAGACTGTTATCTTTTCGGTGAACTTGGCCCTTATTCGAGTGTTAAGTATTTTTATCAGCACTTTTTATGCTTTTGTCTGAGTCCGCGTCCTAACCAGAGCGAACTTCACACGATCATGCTACCTACCTTCACTTTGTTTGGCGAATCTGCAAGCATGGGCGCGCCGACAGAGGGCGCTATCCTATTTCCGAACAAATGTGTAACATAAATGCGACGATCGCTTATATTAGGACTCAGGGTAAAGCTAGCCATACGGCATTATTGGCGAATGGTAGCATTGCTAGAAGGGCATTTATTTTGGTGAAATAACTATTCGTAATATTATTTCCCCGTCCTATGCAGTCAGTCAGGCAGTATAACGAGACTTTCCGCTCGATGAACCCGTCGGTCCAACCTTAAACAGGTCAGACTGGATGCGAAGCGTTAAGCGTTATGGGCCTTGATGATATTAATATAGATCAATTGTATGATCGTTTCTTTTCAATAGTTCACACGGAATTCAATAAAACTTTTGAAAAGAAGACAAAAAGTATTTGCCCTAAATTCATATTTAGTGATTGGGCAACTAGAGGTATCAGAAAAAGTAGGGAAAGACTATTTGAGCTTTATGGCCTTAAGCCTTTTATAAACACTGAAACTTTTAACAAGTATGTTGCTAAATATTCAAACATTTTTAGAAATACATGCAAGGTTGCTAAAGCACTGCACATTAGCAACAAGATCAAAACAGCAGAAAATAAAATAAAGACAGTTTGGAAAGTTATAAATAATGAGACTAACAGGAAGAAAATACGTAACACTAGCTACACATTAGATACAACATGTGGTCCTAAAAGCTCTGATCAGGAAGTAGCTCAAGAATTTGTAAAATTCTTTACCGATATACCACAAAAAACAACGGAGGCTCTTATTTCCTCACCTGAACTCTCAATTGGTTTATTAAAGGCGAATGTGTCTGGCTGCCTGGTTGAATTTAAATTTAAACACATTAACCCTATGATTGTTATTAAAACTTTCCGGCAAATAAAGATCAAACTAACCGAAGATCTATGGGGAATGTCTGTCAAAGTTTGTACATCCATACTTGAGACTATAGCCCCTTACTTAGCTTTAATTTTTAATTTATGTGTAGACCAAGGAGTTTTCCCTGATTTAATGAAATACAGTAAAGTCATACCTCTTTTCAAATCCGGGGACAGTAAAGATACTAATAATTATAGACCTGTATCCGTGTTACCAGTTTTTAGCAAGGTTTTTGAAAAAGTAATGCTTAATCAAATGCTCTATCATTTTAACACCAACAGAATCTTACATGATCAACAGTATGGCTTCACCAAGGGACGTTGTACAACTGACGCCGGTGTAACCTTATTAAAGCACATATTTACTGCGTGGGAAGAGTCTCAAGACGCCATAGGAATTTTTTGTGACCTCTCCAAAGCGTTTGATTGCGTAAATCACGACACATTACTTTTGAAACTTGAGCATTACGGACTGGGTAAACTTGCACTTAGTTTGGTAAAATCTTATTTGAATGATAGACAACAACATGTTCAAATAAATGGTGTTAATTCACAGGGGTTAAAAGTAAAAATGGGGGTTCCACAAGGCTCAATATTGGGTCCTTTCCTCTTTCTAGTATATATAAATGATCTACCCTATTTACTGAAAAACCAACCTCAAAATATGGTGTTATTTGCTGATGACACTTCCCTAATTTTTAAGATAAATAGGCGGGCCCAAAATCTAGATGACGTGAATAATGCCCTACTTCAGGTCCAAAATTGGTTCACAGCAAACAATTTGGTATTAAATGAAAAAAAAACCAAATGCATAAGATTTGCTTTACCGAATGTTAAAAGTAGTGATTGTGATATAATATTGAATAAAGAGAAACTTGAATTCGTAGATAAAACGGTTTTCCTGGGGATTACGCTTGATTCAAGGCTACAATGGGGTTCTCATTTGACATCTCTTGCGGGGCGGCTAAGTTCAGCAGCCTTTGCCATTAGAAAAATCCGTCAGTATACTGATGTAGATACCGCTAGACTGGTTTATTTTAGTTACTTTCATAGTATAATGTCTTATGGCATTTTGCTGTGGGGACGGGCTGCTGATATTGAGTCTATATTTATTCTGCAGAAAAGAGCCATCAGAGCCATATATAATCTTCGTAGGCGCGATTCTCTAAGGGAACTGTTTAAGGATATTGGCATCATGACGGTACATTGTCAATACATCTACGAAAACATAATGTACGTCAGAAAAAATCTGCACCTTTTTGGTAAAAGGGGTGACAGACATAATTACAGTACTAGAAATAGGGACCAACTAGTTCAGCCAGGTTTCAGACTCGCTAAAGTAGACTCATCTTTCATGGGGTACTGTTTGAGATGCTATAATAAAATTCCACAAAGTATTCTTGAACTGAATGAGACGAAATTTAAAACATGCATTAAACGCACACTATGTAAGCAAGCATATTACAAGTTGAGCGATTATATCGATGATAAAAATGCTTGGCTCAATGCTGGTCCTGCTCCACATGGACAGGGGCGCATAAATTGATAGCATTAAATTGTATTGTTGGAGCTGCTGAAGATTGTAC
This sequence comes from Xestia xanthographa, assembly GCA_905147715.2. Taxonomy (NCBI): domain Eukaryota; kingdom Metazoa; phylum Arthropoda; class Insecta; order Lepidoptera; family Noctuidae; genus Xestia; species Xestia xanthographa. Next base: position 2,165,960 of record LR990661.1, on the reverse strand, counting down.
AACTATCTTTGCATTGTATAGAATCAATCTCTTTAGTATTATATAAATGCATAGCCCATATTGTGTGAGTACTATGTACTAGAAAGCTATCATTCACTGGAAACCTACGTCTTTTTTTTGACTTGAATGTGCCCTGGCGGTTTGGAGTATGTCATGCTCACTCTATTGTCTCGCTGATGGTGGCGCATGTGTCGGATCATTTAGTTCCCTTCAAAATGGTTGAGTTGAATGGTGCTGATCCATGCGTCATGTCCGTGAACGGGCGCTGTCAGTTGTGACTGGTCATCTCTTGGTTGCCATGGCTTATTTGAAGGAATTATTTTGAATTGTATTTTTTTTTTTGTTTGTGTTTTTTTGCTGTGGACACTTTTACCGTGCACATCTTGCTACATTGTTCTCACATAATATACCATCTCAACGTGAATGATGTAACCAAGATTTTGTAACAATATTCTGATTTAAAAGAGTGTCCATGGAGTTTCTTGCCCGTTCTTCTCCATAGAGATCTACGCTAGGGAATGGGCAACTACAGTACTTTCACAGTTTTTATGTCTTGTGACTGGGACTGTAGCTACATTTAATTTTCATCTTTGTTTCGACAATTCAAAAGTGCCTGTAACTGGCTTACTTGAAATAAATCCTTTGATTGATTGATTGCGACGTGCGTGACATTGAGTGGCGCAGCGTGGGTGTAGATCCAGCTATGTACTCAGATATTATATTGACTTGATTGACATTGACATTCAAGCAATGTCCCACATCTGTTGACATTCAAGCAATGTCCCACATCTGTTGACATTCAAGCAATGTTCCACATCTGTTGACATTAAAGCAATGTTCCACATCTGTTGACATTCAAGCAATGATCCACAATCTCTCAAACCAGAAATGACCCCAATTCAGCCCTTCATTGTCTACAGCCACTGGCTAATTCATTTTCAGCCCCTTGATGATAATGATGACGTTTCCTAGAAGTCTGGCTACTGCCATAGACCGGCGTAGTTCCCTATAAGCGGAGCGGGTAGCGGGCCGCCGGCTGTGAAGATCCGCGTTCCGCTGTCATCGTAGCAGTGGGTGTATATCGCGGGCACGTGTTTCACTTGGTTGAAGCCGTCGGCTTCTTCGTCGGGGAACTGTGAAATGAACGAAAGTTTTATTGAAATTAGAAGGAAATGGATCAGAGGAAATAAGCTAACTGAAAAAATCTAATTAGTCCATCAGTTAGATTATCAAAAAATATTTGACACGTATTTTTTCTTTTGTTACGTAAATCAAAATTGACGAAGATACGACGCTTTTAAAATTTTCAATACGTCACGCCGTGGTATAATTTTTAGTGCGTTCTGACGTCACGAGCCCCCACTCCCTAGTTTTGATGCGTTTTATTTTTGTCAATATTCATTGATTTACAAAAACAAAAACTACGTGTCCATTATTTTCCAATGCTCTAACTGACGGACTAAATAGATTTGCAAATTATTGATGGTGGAAACTAGCCTATTGTCTATCAAGTTGCTGTAATGTTTCCATCTGTTACACAGTTGCATATCAATGACTGTGCTTGCTGCAAATTCTACTAAAAAGCTAGATAACCATTATCCTTGCCCTTACTTATTTGGGATCGGCGCAGCATGTCGCATGCTTAGTGTGGCACTAGATGGCACAGTGGGTAATGTCCAGCGATATTTTTTTATTATGTTACGAGTCATAACTTTTCTAGCATCTTTCACACAATCATAGATAGTCATCCATCGTTTCTCTGGTCATCACATACATGTAGCCATTGACATTCATACTCAAAACTCTCCTCACGACATTTGCCTCACTCCTGCGCATCACATAACTACCGATTACCACAAAACTTTTTAGTCACTGGCGCCACTCTAAAAGAACAATCAGATTCTTAGAAATACTGAAAGTATATCTATACTTAATATTATAAAGAGGTAACCTTTGGTTGTATGTAAGAGGTAATCTTCGGAACTACTGATCCGATTCCGAAAATTCTTCCACTAACAGAAAGCTACATTATTCCCTAGTGTCATAGGCTACATTAAAACGTTCCCGTGAGTACATTCCGTACATAACGGGAGCGAATCCACGAGCAAAAGTTAGTTTATTAGAAGATGAGAATTATAAGAAAACCTTGAACCTTGTTGAACTCACCACATAGCCTCTGGAAGCCTTGAGTGTGACAGTTTTGGTAGAATGAATATTACTCTCTAAGTATTTGCCCGCGCGCAGGTCGTAGAACATTAGTAGACCTGGCAAAGAAAGAAAAAAGACATGTTAAAATTAGGCATCTTTATTCCTAAATCAAATTGGGTCGTAGTTGGGACTTGATCCATTTGATAGGACGTTGTTGCAGTTGCACGAATAATTCTGCTTGCAGGATGTAGAATTTCTGTGACGTCAGTTGTAGTTCCTATGCGGCGGTATAGATATGTCACCACAAGAATGTTAATCTTCCTATAAGCTTGTCCCCAGGGTCCCATTCCAGCTGACAGAGCGGATGCCGCAGCCGTTGTACCGCGAGGTGATCTTATAACAGTCTAGTAGTTGTGACGTAGTGTATACTTGTCACTGTGACCAACTTACCCAGGCCAGTGCCGATGGTGAGCATGTTGCCTCTAAAGCTGGCAGAGCGGATGCCGCAGCCGTTGTACCGCGAGGTGATCTTATAACAGTCTAGTAGTTGTGACGTAGTGTATACTTGTCACTGTGACCAACTTACCCAGGCCAGTGCCGATGGTGAGCATGTTGCCTCTAAAGCTGGCAGAGCGGATGCCGCAGCCGTTGTACCGCGAGGTGATCTTATAACAGTCTAGTAGTTGTGACGTAGTGTATACTTGTCACTGTGACCAACTTACCCAGGCCAGTGCCGATGGTGAGCATGTTGCCTCTAAAGCTGGCAGAGCGGATGCCGCAGCCGTTGTACCGCGAGGTGATCTTATAACAGTCTAGTAGTTGTGACGTAGTGTATACTTGTCACTGTGACCAACTTACCCAGGCCAGTGCCGATGGTGAGCATGTTGCCTCTAAAGCTGGCAGAGCGGATGCCGCAGCCGTTGTACCGCGAGGTGATCTTATAACAGTCTAGTAGTTGTGACGTAGTGTATACTTGTCACTGTGACCAACTTACCCAGGCCAGTGCCGATGGTGAGCATGTTGCCTCTAAAGCTGGCAGAGCGGATGCCGCAGCCGTTGTACCGCGAGGTGATCTTATAACAGTCTAGTAGTTGTGACGTAGTGTATACTTGTCACTGTGACCAACTTACCCAGGCCAGTGCCGATGGTGAGCATGTTGCCTCTAAAGCTGGCAGAGCGGATGCCGCAGCCGTTGTACCGCGAGGTGATCTTATAACAGTCTAGTAGTTGTGACGTAGTGTATACTTGTCACTGTGACCAACTTACCCAGGCCAGTGCCGATGGTGAGCATGTTGCCTCTAAAGCTGGCAGAGCGGATGCCGCAGCCGTTGTACCGCGAGGTGATCTTATAACAGTCTAGTAGTTGTGACGTAGTGTATACTTGTCACTGTGACCAACTTACCCAGGCCAGTGCCGATGGTGAGCATGTTGCCTCTAAAGCTGGCAGAGCGGATGCCGCAGCCGTTGTACCGCGAGGTGATCTTATAACAGTCTAGTAGTTGTGACGTAGTGTATACTTGTCACTGTGACCAACTTACCCAGGCCAGTGCCGATGGTGAGCATGTTGCCTCTAAAGCTGGCAGAGCGGATGCCGCAGCCGTTGTACCGCGAGGTGATCTTATAACAGTCTAGTAGTTGTGACGTAGTGTATACTTGTCACTGTGACCAACTTACCCAGGCCAGTGCCGATGGTGAGCATGTTGCCTCTAAAGCTGGCAGAGCGGATGCCGCAGCCGTTGTACCGCGAGGTGATCTTATAACAGTCTAGTAGTTGTGACGTAGTGTATACTTGTCACTGTGACCAACTTACCCAGGCCAGTGCCGATGGTGAGCATGTTGCCTCTAAAGCTGGTAGAGCGGATGCCGCAGCCGTTGTACCGCGAGGTGATCTTATAACAGTCTAGTAGTTGTGACGTAGTGTATACTTGTCACTGTGACCAACTTACCCAGGCCAGTGCCGATGGTGAGCATGTTGCCTCTAAAGCTGGCAGAGCGGATGCCGCAGCCGTTGTACCGCGAGGTGATCTTATAACAGTCTAGTAGTTGTGACGTAGTGTATACTTGTCACTGTGATCAACTTACCCAGGCCAGTGCCGATGGTGAGCATGTTGCCTCTAAAGCTGGCAGAGCGGATGCCGCAGCCGTTGTACCGCGAGGTGATCTTATAACAGTCTAGTAGTTGTGACGTAGTGTATACTTGTCACTGTGACCAACTTACCCAGGCCAGTGCCGATGGTGAGCATGTTGCCTCTAAAGCTGGTAGAGCGGATGCCGCAGCCGTTGTACCGCGAGGTGATCTTATAACAGTCTAGTAGTTGTGACGTAGTGTATACTTGTCACTGTGACCAACTTACCCAGGCCAGTGCCGATGGTGAGCATGTTGCCTCTAAAGCTGGCAGAGCGGATGCCGCAGCCGTTGTACCGCGAGGTGATCTTATAACAGTCTAGTAGTTGTGACGTAGTGTATACTTGTCACTGTGACCAACTTACCCAGGCCAGTGCCGATGGTGAGCATGTTGCCTCTAAAGCTGGCAGAGCGGATGCCGCAGCCGTTGTACCGCGAGGTGATCTTATAACAGTCTAGTAGTTGTGACGTAGTGTATACTTGTCACTGTGACCAACTTACCCAGGCCAGTGCCGATGGTGAGCATGTTGCCTCTAAAGCTGGCAGAGCGGATGCCGCAGCCGTTGTACCGCGAGGTGATCTTATAACAGTCTAGTAGTTGTGACGTAGTGTATACTTGTCACTGTGACCAACTTACCCAGGCCAGTGCCGATGGTGAGCATGTTGCCTCTAAAGCTGGCAGAGCGGATGCCGCAGCCGTTGTACCGCGAGGTGATCTTATAACAGTCTAGTAGTTGTGACGTAGTGTATACTTGTCACTGTGACCAACTTACCCAGGCCAGTGCCGATGGTGAGCATGTTGCCTCTAAAGCTGGCAGAGCGGATGCCGCAGCCGTTGTACCGCGAGGTGATCTTATAACAGTCTAGTAGTTGTGACGTAGTGTATACTTGTCACTGTGACCAACTTACCCAGGCCAGTGCCGATGGTGAGCATGTTGCCTCTAAAGCTGGCAGAGCGGATGCCGCAGCCGTTGTACCGCGAGGTGATCTTATAACAGTCTAGTAGTTGTGACGTAGTGTATACTTGTCACTGTGACCAACTTACCCAGGCCAGTGCCGATGGTGAGCATGTTGCCTCTAAAGCTGGCAGAGCGGATGCCGCAGCCGTTGTACCGCGAGGTGATCTTATAACAGTCTAGTAGTTGTGACGTAGTGTATACTTGTCACTGTGACCAACTTACCCAGGCCAGTGCCGATGGTGAGCATGTTGCCTCTAAAGCTGGCAGAGCGGATGCCGCAGCCGTTGTACCGCGAGGTGATCTTATAACAGTCTAGTAGTTGTGACGTAGTGTATACTTGTCACTGTGACCAACTTACCCAGGCCAGTGCCGATGGTGAGCATGTTGCCTCTAAAGCTGGCAGAGCGGATGCCGCAGCCGTTGTACCGCGAGGTGATCTTATAACAGTCTAGTAGTTGTGACGTAGTGTATACTTGTCACTGTGACCAACTTACCCAGGCCAGTGCCGATGGTGAGCATGTTGCCTCTAAAGCTGGCAGAGCGGATGCCGCAGCCGTTGTACCGCGAGGTGATCTTATAACAGTCTAGTAGTTGTGACGTAGTGTATACTTGTCACTGTGACCAACTTACCCAGGCCAGTGCCGATGGTGAGCATGTTGCCTCTAAAGCTGGCAGAGCGGATGCCGCAGCCGTTGTACCGCGAGGTGATCTTCTTGACAGACTGCAGCGTGCGACAGTCTAGCAGGAGGGTGTAGGACTTGCAGCCTATTGCGTACACGCCGCTTTCCTAAGGAAACATTTATAACTTTGTGAGTATTTGGATAAACAGGTGAAAGAAAAACTGTGTTGCATGAGCATAAGGGCCTGCGTAGACGACAGACTATCCGTGACGCACTTTTTAATCTGTGAAAATAGAACCTAAGCAATTATATTTATGCAGTAACGCATACGACGCGCAAAAATTCCGGTGGCCAAAAATTCCGTGTCATTCTGGCCGATCGCGCCGCGCCGCGCCACACAAATGTTCGCGAAAAAATATAGAACGTTTGCTCCAACACTGGCTAACGCAGACGGCGAACACTTTTAGTATGCAATCTGCACTCGAATAGAATATCGAAGTGTCGCGTCGTGTGCGTCGAGTCTGCGTAAAATCCGCGACGGACTTTTTGTATGTCATGCAGACATTTTAGGCACCACAGACTCATCCGCACAAAAAGTCTATCGCCTGCGCAGGCCCTAAAAGGGAATAGTAATGCTCGAAAAGCTCAAAAGTAGACTCAAAAGCAACTGTGCTGTTCAAAATGGTCAGACTTATGAGTACGTAATTTTTGTTAAAAGAAAAAGTAAGTATTTTGGCAATCTTTGGAAATAAAACCGCGTGATTATTATAGAGTACTTAGTACGGATAGCAAATAATAAAGTAACCAAAGCCATGCAAACAAAAATTTTAAACAGATCCGGAGATGCGGCTGGACTTGGTAACTCGACCGAGAGATAACTGCACACAAACGCTCAATAATAAGGAGCAATATTATAAAATACACATGTACCAAACTGGAGTTCACCGTTTGTGGAGGGTACTCGGTGGCGCGAAGTTCGTGCTAATTTGAAAACACGAAGATTTTCCTAAGCGCAAACTGTTTCTAGTTTAGCTGTACGCACCTGGGTAGCTAGGCACACGAGGTCCTGGCACGACGGCAGCTTGCGGGAGAGCGTCTGGCGGAAGGTCTCCGCGCTGAACACGTGGATGTACCCGTTCAGTGTGAGCGCGGCTATCTCACGCCAGCGCTGGTTGAATGTCAGCGCGCGGACTTTCTGACCTAAGCACACGTTTTTGAAAATGTTTAAAATCTTTTCAGAACTAGAAAGTACAATGATGAACCTAACTTTTTTGCATTCTTAGGATACTGGCTATGTTTACATACTAAAATGCAAAACATTTATTTATTTAAGGAAGTTAATCGCAATCGGAATTAATGCTATTACTTAATATGTATCTTACGGTTTCTTATATAGATAACTTTGCAGATGGAAAATTGATATAGCAGAGAAAAAGAGTGGGACCCAGTGTACTGCCCTGCGGCACCCCAAATTCAAACGTAAGTTCAACACTAACGTGTTCTCTAATTTTTACAGAAAGTTTCCTGTTTAAAAGGTAATCAGTCGGTAGTGCTAGTGGAACGCTTTTAATATAAAGGTTTTCAAGTTTTTGCTCAAGGTGGAGAACTGAGACAGTGTCAAAGGCTTCTTCACGATAAAGGGATTCAGTGAAACATATGTTGTTTTTACTATCCATTTATTAACTTAAATGAGATTAGGCTTCGTGTTATCTGTAAAACGGCCTGCTCTAACATGTAGCGTATGAGTAAATATATTGTATTTTTCTAAATATTTTATTAGTCTGTTATTCATTAGAGGTCTTCGATTACGTTGTATAGGTCGCGATTGGCCTAAAGTTGCTGTATAGTGTTAAGGCATTTTTTTTTCTTGTTTATCACGGTTTAAAACTACGCTGAACACACCTGAGCGGCACTCCTTGACACAAACAGGTGACACGTAGTGGTGCATGGTCTGCGTGGGCGGCGCGGCCGGGGCCCGCCAGAGCGCCAGCTTGGAGTCCCGCGACCCGGTCACCACGAACTCGTCGTCCAGCCAGCACATGTCCAGGATCTGCGACACACAACTATTATTGGAGAATTGGATGGAGTGGACATTCTAAATCTAAACTGATCAACTTCTAATCCAGTTAACAACCAGCGTCGCCTACTAGTTGCCTGGCATTTTTGCGTTAATAATCCATTTTCTCAATTACAAATGAATTTGTATGAACTAAAAAAGCGAATTCTCTAGACAATGCCCCCCTTGCACCACAAATCATTATACACACTATATGTTAATATTGTTGTAGCTCTTAGATACCCGCAATTACAGACACAATTGAAATAACAATGCACCATTCCCCTTCGGGATCGGCTGGGAACATACAATATTATTCTGATTTCGAAAGCAGAGGCAGGATTATGTTTTAGATACAGAATGTTTTTTAATGCTGCTTGTGTTTAGTGATTCGCGATGTAAGCAGGAAAGTAAAGTTCTCACCCAGTCTTTATGCGCCTCACCCACACAGACGGGGTCTAGGGTAGGTAGACTGTATATCGCCAGTTCGCACGAGTTACGTGCGCCTGTCGCTAGTAATGTTCTGCAACAAAAATTCGATACACTTGGTCAAAAATACGATACACTTGGTCATAAAAATCCATATTATCTAGCGCCACGAAAAAGAAATAGTCGGAAATCCTAATCAAATTGTCATGTTATCAAAATAACACCAGATTAATTGATACACGTGACATTTGTTAGGAAATTTTGGGGATATTTGGACATTGAAAATATTTCAAGAATGAAGAGAAGAAGAATTTTTATAAAACGTACCTAGAAGGGTTGATCTGCAGCGCATGTATCCCGGTCTGATGGTCGGCGCCGGCCCAGGGAGCGCGCGGCCGCAACGTCGGGATCGCATCTAGCGTGCGCCGACGGACGTCGTACACCATCAACTGCGACAACACTATATTATAGTACCTTCATGAAACGAATTAGAGCTGAATAGCCCTCCCGACAGAATTTTAGGCATGGCGGCCAATCTCAGCGGATACTAGACCTAGACATTCCTTGAGTTTGAAGGTAAAGGTTATGATAATTTATGTTATGTTGGAAGTTTTTTGCTATCATCATGTCAACATGGAACAGAAATTGCAGGAAATTATCTGCTCCCTAAGTTGAGAGTTGGTAAGACAGGAGAACAACAGCTTCTATGCCACTAAGGCTGGTTGAAAAGCAATGTTGCAAGGCTCAAAATAACTGAATTCAGTTACAAAATTATTTGGTTTCTTTCTTTTGCAATGAGGGATTTTCTTTTAACTCTTCCCTAGTCGCTGGATAAATGGCGCTGAACTTGGTAAGTTACTGCAAGGAACGGAACGTAAAAAAACCGATTTTAACAAAGCGCGAGAAAACTATAATAAATTGGGAAGGATAAGCAAACGAAAGTGTCATTCAACGAGCGTAGTAACGTAGTCAGTTCAACACCGTCTACAGAGTTCTTGGAAACTATTTTTTTTTAATACCTCAAAAAGAAAACCTCTCATTGATTGAGCTAGTCCAAAAGATCTTCTAGTCATCCTCTGTTAGGTCGCATTTTACCACACTCAAGTGTAGAAAAGGGGGTCATAAAATTAACTAGGTTCTCAGTCTCATACCTTGTTACACTTAGTGCCAAACACGACCTGCCTGTCGGAGAGCCATTGGGAGCAGAACACTTTGTTCATGTTGCCCAGGTTGATGGGCGTCTCCCGGAACATGTCGTGGGTGAGCATGTGGCGCGTGGCATACGACGGTTCCACTGAGCGAGGCTGAAAAAAAGAGTAGTATCGTTATTTTGCAGTTGATTATGCTGTAGATTATCCTAACTAATATTAAAAATGCGAAAAAAAGTTGGTTTGTTACCTTTTCACGCCTAAACCACTTAGGCTCGGCGCAAACGGGCCACCAACCACAGCCACCGGTGGATGTCGCGCGCTACCGCGAGTCGCCACCAGCTACACGTGTGCGGCGAGTTTCAACAAAATGTATGAAAAAGCGTGTGAACTGCTTGTCGCTGGCTACCGGTGGCTGTGGTTGGTGGCCCGTTTGCGCCGAGCCTTAACCGATCATCATGAAATTTGCTTAAACGTTGTCAGATGTACAGAAACAGAAATAGGGCCTTTCATCCCGAAAAAAAATCTGTTCCCGAAAAAAACAACAATAACGTTCTTATAATAATAGATGGCGCCACGTGTCTTTCGAATCATGATTGAATTATACATATTATTAACTAGCGGACGTCACGCGGTTTCACCCGCGTAGTTCCCGTTCCCGTGGGAGTACGGGGATAAAATATAGCCTATGTTACTCAGGGTGAATGTAGCTTTCTAATGGTGAAAGAATTTTTGAAATCGGCGCAGTAGTTTATGAGTTTATTCATTACAAACATACACACACACAAAAATACAAATCTTTCCTCTTTATAATATTAGTGTAGAAGAAACTTAAGTAGTGCGAATTGATTGTCAAATTCTAAATTAACACGAGCGAAGCCGCATGCATAAGCATGTCTCTAATAAAAGGGAAAGGTAGAGAAAAACCAATAGTTTTCAAAGATTTGTAATCAACGAAATATTTAAAACTAGCTGCATGTTGTAAACTTGAATCCCCAAGGATCCCGATTAATGGACCAAGTGTCTAGGAAAAATCCAAGGACAAAAAAACATTATAAGCTATTGTTATTATTAGGTACGATTCTCTGGGGTATTTGCAACTGCTTGAATAACTTACAAATATTTTACATTTCAATTTCATTTTTAATACTAAACAATGACTAAACAGAAATAAAGGACTAAAATAATATGTGAGTTATAAAAGTGTGTCATAGGTTTTCCTAAAAGGAGCTTTAAATGCTGATTTATGGAGTGTCGTGTTGCCTCAACTTAATTCTTATTATAGACACCATAAAAATAAATTTTAAGTGCTGATTTACTGACTTATATTTGCTCCAATTTTTTTCATAATTATTTTAGACTACCATTGGTTCTTAGGCACATAAATGCTTTAAAATCCAGTATACCTAATCTTGTAATATTAAAAATACCAGGTACCTAACAAAGAGTCAAGGGCATCAGAGCCAAATGCAGTAAGATAAGATAATAGCATACTAGTTTTTAGCTGCAGCTTCGCCTGCATATTTTTCAGAACATACAACTGGGATAAAAAGAATCCTATTTTCTAACCCTGGTCTATGGTCCATAGTGTCTGGACCACGGATCTGTCTGCCAAATTTCATTGTAATCCGTGCAGCCGACATGGTGAGAAAAGGTAATACAGACCGACAGAGTTACTGTCACATTTATTATTTATTTATGAGTATGGATGAATGATGCAAACGTTTTTGACACTGTCATGATTATAAGTTAAGTAAACATGCAACAATGTTGCAATTGAGGAAGGGCCTTATCATTCTTCTTTTACTTGAGATTATGTACTTAATTTAACTCAATTGCACTTGCCATGCTTATACAGGGTAGAAGATACAGGCTGTTCCATATATTTTGACCATGATATATTTTTGTAGGAAATGGCAGATTTTTAAAAATTGACAATGAACAATTTCTATGAAGCTGTGGATGCTGGAAATGATATCTCGTTAATGTGCATTATATCAGAGCACTCATGGAAAGGTTGTTAAATGAATGCCCCATTGTTTGAGAATGCTGTGTTAATGCATACAGCCATCATACCACATCCACCGTTATGAAGGAATACTTAAAAATTTTGGAGTAAGTATAGATAATCATTATAATTAACATGTGAGCTAAATACCACTTGATGAGTTAGCCCATACACTAGAATTGAATTATATAAAACGTAATGTTAAACGTAAACCTAATGTTTATCATCATCATCATCACAACTGGTGAAATGTGGATGTTCTATAACACCTCTGCCTAATCCATAAGGAATTACTGGAATGATGATGTGGATGGTGATTATCACTTTAATATGGAAGAGGTATAGTTAAATTGTTTTGTTTAACCCTATACATTACAACCCCTGGTATGCCGTAATTACAGCCACAATTTAAAAGCCATTGTGTCTTACGTAGATCTACGATCATGCAAACGAACGGTTAAAGAAAATCCAATATCATCTCTATCCTCAGGACTAGAATGAGGTCAAGAGTAGGCCCATTTAATATAAATAAATAAAAAAGTTAACATAAACACAAAAAAAACTTGAAATTAATACCTCAGCGGTCTGCATTTCCCTTGACCGTACATAATCAACAAAGTTGTAAGACGTTGACAATATCTTATGTTGTTGTGTTGGTGTTTCCTCCTCACTATCACTGTCCGAGTAGCACACAAAATCTTCTGGCTTGTCTGGTTTCCTTTGCTGCTCTAACCTGAAAACATAATAAGCAAAGTAGGTCAAGGAATGCGGTTAATGTTGGTTTTAGATATAAAATTAGATAGTTTTTGTTAAAAAAATTTGCAACTTTACATTTTAATTGATGACAGTAGGTACATTTCATAATGATGAGATTGAAAGAATATTATCATACAATTTAGTGGTCATTTTCGAAGGTAAATACTCAAGTCCTACACTAGATTACATCCTTAAGAAAAAGAAAAAAAACAATAAAGAAATAACAATCAATAAACACAACCATCAAAGTTTTTTAGTGCAGTGTCAGACCAATTAATTAGTTCCCCACTGTGATATTGAATGTGTTTACTTTGCTATCCTTGCAAAATCGATTGTAAAATAACACGAAAACAAAAAAACAAGGCACCTGGCGTGGCTGCGTAATGCCAATGCCCTGAGAAAAGCAATATTTACCTTAACGCTCTAGCTTTAGCTCTTCTCTCTTTTATCCTACTGGGGATGTAGCAGGACGGGTATCTCCCCTCAATCGCTCGTCTCACCGTCTGCGCCATTTTAATGCCAGTCGAATGTTTCAATAAGCACCGTTTAACACACGGTCAACTAGTCACTTTCGTTTTGTTCGGCTGTACACACACCAATAATAAGACATCTTTCATTGTAGTATGGAGTTCGAACATTCACATCCACTTTTATTGACACGTTAACGATTTGTACACTAACTAAACATGTTATTATAGTTATAATATTAAAAATACACTATGTAGAAACTCTAAAAATACAATAATAGCTCTGTAATTTCGATAAGTTTTAGAAAATATTAAACTACGCTGACGGAAAGCTGGCTGTCATTGGTGTTGCCAGGTTTTACCACAAGTTAAACTTCAACATTTTTGGTAGGTTTTATCGGTTTTTGGAAAACCGGTAATTCAATTTTACGTTATAAAATTCTGAATGAAGCGAATATTAAAAAAAAAATATATGACTGTTTATTTCTTTTCCAGTCCAGTTTTTTGGGAAATACCTACATACACAAACGCCTTTTTGCCAGTTTTTGCTTTAGTTGATGAAGGACTTCGTCCGCGTGGAATCATTATAAAATTTTTCCCGTTTTTGATAAATTTTTTCATTGATGCTCCACTCTTAGGAGCGGCCAACCCGCCATACATTCGCGTGAATTTTGACTTAGCTCGTGCGTGATTATGTCGTTGTTAGACATATTATATCTTTAAATTTTTTGAACTAAGTATCTTGTGGACTATATCTAGGCTTCTATCGAAGCAGAAAATAAAAATTTGTAGAAACAAATTCAGTACAAGCCTCCAAAAATTGCTGTTTTTCACAACTTTTACCTCAACTTTGGCCGTTCAAATTGTACTTTTATATTGTAAAAGTAAAGAAAGCATCCTGATAGAAGCCTTGCAAATGTAGTGGAGATTCTAAATAACAAACACTTATTTCACATACTTGTAAGACTTATTCAAAAACACGTATTTCCTGGAGCAAGTTTTATAAATTATCGAACAATATTTGTCGTTCAATGTCCCCGCGTTAGGCGGTATGAGGTACGCGGGAGGCAAGTAGAGCGGATTCGGGGCTAGGTAAGACAGGGGAGTTGAAAGAATACCACCACTGTGGCTCTGGAAACAACAAGCTTTTCGACCATGCTCGCGTTGACGAAAGGCGGGCCGGGAAGGGCCCTCTTAAGTCGTAGCTTGATGTTATATGCATAAAGGGTGTAAAACACCTCATAACGAAGCCGAAAGGAACTTGTTCTTCCCGTCATTGCGATCATTTTTTTGTTCTACTCCATACTTAAGAACCTTCTGGTTAAGGAGATATTGGGGGTCAAAACGTTCCAACTTTTTGAGAAGTTTTTTTAAAATATATTATTAGTTTTTAATGTAAGATTTTTACTTTAAACACCTCCACGACCCCCGTAGTATTCAATCCATCCATCAGCACAATGTTTTGAGTGCGTTACAGTGGGGTCTACCACAAAACATGATGTTTCACCCCAAAAAGAAAAGTCGTTTCTCAGCAATAATTTTTGCGTAAAGTTACATAATTTACTAGAGCCTTCCTCAATAAATGGGCGATACAACACTAAATGATTTTTAGAATTCGAACTACAGTGCAAGTTCCTGAATTAGCGCGTCCAACCAAACAAAGCCTTCAGCTTTATAATATTATTATAGAATAATAGGTATAAAATATTCCCCCTATCATAATGTGTAATATTGATCTTTTTAATCAAGATAGGGGAGACCGGGTACAAAAGTAACACTTTGTACTTTGACACTGCTTTCTCGCTAGTTATCATATTTTTTATTAAATGAATATAGCCACATATAAACTTCGATTATGCTGTACAAATTTGTATCTAAATAGACCTCTTTATTTGCTGTTTATTGTGAATTACAGAGTTTTAAAAATAAAATGACAGTAGTTAATTTCGACCCCGAGGCCGGGGCGAAAGTAACACGGTGTGGGTCGAAAGTAACATAATTAAGGTGTACCTATGTAATAAATATGAAATGCCATATGAAATCAATTTACATATTTGTTAGAAAAACGTGTCTATATAACATTTGTACTTTTAACACATCAATAAGTAGTACTTTTTTTATGCGTTAAAAATGTAAACAAAACAAATTAAACATAACAGTTATTGACTTCTCGTCAGGAAACATTCTTAATCATAGTAGGAAATAATGAGATCAACTTCAGAAGATTCAGTTCCCTAGTCTAGTCAGACTCGCAATTATGGCGCACATCAATCTAAATATATAAAAGAAGAAACTGACTGACTCATCTATCAACGCACAGCCCAAACCGCTGGGTCTACAGATTCCAAATTTAGCAAGAAGGTTTCTTATGTGGTCTAGGGGTGTACTAAGAAAGGATTTTTCAAAATTCACCCCCTAAGGGGGTTAAACGGGGCTCCAAAGTTTGTATGGAGAAACAAGATTAGTTAGACTATTTTATTCGAAACTTCACAGGAGTGCTCCTATTGATAAACGAGTAGAAACGGGTTACAGGTTTTTTCAGAAGTCAACCCCTAAGAGGGGGAAATGGGGTGACAAAGTCTAAAAATCAATGCACAGCCCAAACCGCTGAGTCTAGAGATTCCAAATTTGGCACATTGGTTCTTTATGTGGTATAGGGGTGCACTAAGAAAGGATTTTTCTATATTCACCCCCTAAGGGGTTGAAACGGGGGTCCAAAGATTACATGGGGAAATAAGATTAGACTACTTTATTCGAAACTTAACAGGAGTACTCCTATCGATAAATGAGTTAATATTTGTGTTTCAGGTTTTTTCAGAAGTCAACCCCTAAGAGGCGGAAATGGGGTGACAAGTCTAAAAATCAATGCACAGCCCAAACCGCTGAGTCTAGAGATTCCAAATTTGGTACATTGGTTCCTTATGTAGTCTGGGGGTGCACTAAGAAAGGATTTTTCAAAACTCACCCCCTAAGGGGATGAAACGGGGCTCTAAAGTTTGTATGGGGAAACAGATTAGACTACTTTATTCGAAACTCGAACAGGAGTACTCCAATCGATAAATGAATTAACATTTGTGTTTCAGGTTTTTTTCAGAATTCAACCCCTAAAGGGGGAAATGGGGTAACAAAGCCTGAAATTCAACAAAGGTATTGTTTGTATGGTGAATTTGGTCGGGTCGTCGGGTGTATTACAAAAACAACGATTATAAGATTTAATGTGGCGGACCTGAAATACCACCATTCCCTGTTGGGGTGCGAGTGCGATGGGGTTGAAATGTCTAAAAATCAATATGAGTGTCGATACCGAGATTATCAGGGCTGCTCATTACGAAAATGGCATTTATTTACGCGTTACTGTTGATTTATTGTAATGATTGTGATAACGATGATGATGATTGTGATAATGATGATGATGATTGTGATGATGATGATTGTGATCACGATGATAATGATTGTAATTACGATGATGATGATTGTGATAATGATGATGATGATGATTAATATGATCATGATGATGATTGTGATAACGATGATAATGATTGTGATTACGATGATAAATATTGTGATAACGATGCTGGTGATTGTAATAGTGATTGTGATGGTGACAGCGACGGTTGTGATAACGAATATGGAGATTGTGATGATGATGATTATGATTAAGATGATAATGATTGTGATTACGATGAAAATGATTGTGATAACGATGATGGTGATTGTGACAGTGATTTTAATGGTGATTGTGATGGTGATGGTGATTGTGATAGTGATTGTGATAGTGACTGTGATTGTAATGGTGATAGCGATGATGATGGTGATTGTGATGGTGATTGTGATGGTGATAAAGAGGATAGTGATTGTGATGGTGATGGTGATTGTGATGGTGATTGCGATTGTGATTGTGATGGTGATCGTGATGGCTATTGTGATGGTGATTGTGATGGTGATTGTGATTGTGATAGTGATGGTGATTGTGATAGTGTTGGTGATTGTGACAGTGATAGTGATGGTGATTGTGTTAGTGATGGTGATTGTGATTATGATTGTGATTACGATGATAATTATTGTGATAATGATGATGGTGATTGTGATAGTGATTATGATTGTGATTACGATGATAATGATTGTGATAACGATGGTGATTGTGATGACAATAATAAATTGTGATGATTAAGAAATTTGGCACATAGATAGTTTATAACCTGGATTAACATGTAGGATACTAATTATCCAGTATGATTCTGTGGGACAGTTACCGAACTTAACGCGGGCGAAGCCGCGGGCTACAGCTAGTGACATTATAAAGAAGATACGCCATGTTCATACTGAATGGCGTTCAGATATCGTTGCGAGTAATTTAAACCTACGACAGCGATAGATAATACGGAACGCATAAGATAGAAAGAGATTGCTAGCTATCAAAGTGCAACAATTGTGTCACTTTATCCTCAACAATTTGTGCGTGCTAGTGCGATATCTACCTCTTTTTACTATTATCATTTAGATTGGCGCACATGGCATAGTGCGCATCATAATTTATGCATGCTGATGAGATGGGATGGGGTCAATCCAAAATATATTCCAGAACACTCAATTAATAGTCTTGTAGTTTTTTTTTCTTCATCAACAGTAAACACACGGTTGACGCAACGGTAGCCAACTATGCACTAGTATTAGTATTTCCTGCCTTTAATTTTCTGATGTACCTGTACAATGTCACATGGCAAACTTTGTACTTTTTTTTCCTGTGCTCTAATTGTGGAATTATCTTCAAAATGCTCGTCAGCCACTTTTCTGTGCACAGTGGTCCCTCTTGCTGTCTTTCTCACTTGTGGCGGCATTCTGTTGGTAAATAAAAACAAATAAATAACATAGAACAATATGTAAATCATACTCACTGCATTAAGGGGACAAAGGTAACATGTTACTTTTGTACCCGTAGTGCTGTGTTACTTTTGTACCCAACCACGTTTTTGTTAATTCATGAATGCCTACCTAAACATGGAACTTTCCATTCCAAAATCAATAATAACACTGTGTAAACAATGTAATCAAGAATAACACTGCAAATAGTTACATTGATATCATCATTTTAACAGTGAACACTAAATTAATAAATGACAAAAAACTTACTTTTGGTTTGTAAAATAGCGTCCTCTAGCACAACTTTACGGCACGGAGTGTGTGCGGTGACCAATGTTGCCAAATGGAATCAGAAAAAATCAGTAGAAAAAATAAAGTTTTAGCAGTAGATCGAAGGAAAAATCAGTAGATTAAAAAAGTCATACCCACATGAGGTAAAATGGACTTGAGCTTTAATTGAATTAATACATTAGAACATATAAATACACATATTCACGTAAATATTTACTTAAGTATTGTACCTAAGTAGGTACCTAACTCAATCTGAGTCAATAATGCTTCTCTCTTACTTGCCAGGGCTTATTTTACTTTATTATTTTATTTTTGAACTAAACAGTTAAAAAATACCGCGAATTCACAAAACTTGTTGAACAAATGTCACGTTATTTAGGTCTATAGGCCAGATGACACGACACTATGACAATAACTAGATGATCCGATCTGATTTGGAAAAAGCAGGTAGAGGCAGTAGATCAGTCGATTTTTTAAAATCGGGTAGATCTACTGCTAAATCAGTAGATCTGGCATCAATGGCGGCGACTAAATGCAAGCGGGGGGAGCGTCGCTGGCTGACTGTCTCCTGACGGTAGCAGGGCGGCGCGCGGCGTTTCGACCATTTGATATACCTACAGAGCGTTTGTTACTTTCGACCAGCCGTTACTTTTGTACCCAGTTTCCCCTAGATGCATTATTATTTAATTTCTAAAAAATGTTACATTTCTGCCATTTTTAACACTTAATAAAAAGTTATACCGAATTCCTAAACAGTGGGTCGTCTCCTTTCAATGACATGAGAGTTCGCGGTTGATCCGAATTATAAGTTTCGGGCACTTAATATCGTGTCCTGTGTGTCCTGTTGTTTGTTGACTGCAGGCACTGATGGACGCTGCCGAAAGCGCTAAACTATCTTTTAGATAGCACAATAAATGTTTAAAGCTCATTTATTTATTCCTTGTATAATTTTAACGATTTCTCCTTCTTTCCGGCATTAATTTACATCAATTAAATATCTGAATATTTATTTAAATAAAATACGATAGATTACTTAGTACCTAGCTACTGAAGTAGAGTCACGCCACATTTTGGTGATAGTGTTTCACTCGAAGTACCTATTCTTCATTATACTCGTGGCTCAAATATCTACTAATAATTTTACAGATTTTAATAAGATCTGTGCATGTTATTTTGTATTCAGGACCAGAGACCTCACGGCACCAGAACAAATAAAAATAAAACATCTTCGTTTAAATCAGTTCGCTTTAGTTGAATGCTAACTTTACTGAAATACTGGAGTAAATAAATATTCAGTAGTATTATTGTGGAAGTGCTCACAAAATCAGAATATAATGTTATCATGAGAATGCATTTCGCTATGTCGCCATTTACATAATCTGACATTCGAGAAGTGAACGCGCAATCTTGACGTACCAAGGAAGGCTTCTTAGCATAAGTGGTAGGTTTGTATCGGGCGTCGGCGTCGGGCTTCCACTATCTACAGTCAGGATGCATTGTTTACCTACCTATAGGTAACAGATTGTGTTTTGGTTTCGGGTTTTTTGGAAAAATGATTTTTTCAGAAATTTAAGTCGATTTGTAAACTACAGTCCAGTGGTGGCTGGCTGTGTTAACGCCCAATCAAATCTATACTTTAGATCTGGACGCCGGGAGACCGTTTGTTGTGGTGCAGCTTGGGAGAGGCCTATATCCAGCAGTGGACTGCAGTAGGCAGAGTGGATCGATTGTTGAAAATAATAAGACTGCGTCTGCAATATCATGCGAAACAACAATTGAAACTGAAAGCTTAGAAGTTTCTACGTTGTGCTAGTGAATCTGGAGTAGAAAACAATACTTGTAAAACAGTATCCCATAAAGGCCCTCACAAACTTTTTATTCATGGAGCTTTTCAGTTTAGCTATCAACATTGCGCTAATAGCAGCTCCGCCTCTCCAAGAACAGTGCACTTAGGGTTACCGTTGCGAAATTGAAAAGTCTTGATAAAAGTCTGTAATTTTTCGAAAAGAGTAAGTGCAGATATTTTACTTTTTAATCTTTATTTTCCCTTCATTTGAAAAGTACGGACAAATCACTGACTGCGGACACCTAACGGACTGTCGACAGCGGACTTTGACGGATACTGAAATATCTGTCAAAAGCCGGTCTGCTCTTCTGTCCGCTTGTCTTGACCGCACCTCGACGATGGCAGAAAAGTCTGACAAGTTCAGATACATCCGGATGCAGGGCAACCCTAAATGCACTTAATGTAATGACCACTTAAACTGTTGTCATCCCACTCCCAGAGGAAACTACAGAGTATCGGGAGAAATCTGTAAACCAATTGTTCAGTAAGAACTTTAGCCTCAAGCTCTAAGTGTAAGCCGGCACAGTTACACCGGCTCAGGTGCCATAATCTTTTATACGTGATGCAGGAAATACGTATTGCGAAAGGAATAAGAGAAATGGCAAACTTTGTTAAAGGCTAGACATATTACGATTCCAGATACTAGGCGATTTTGCGTACTGTTGAAGGCAACGGTTATTTTTAATAGTTGAAAGTGTTTTATATAAACCATGTTTTATGTGTACTGTCAATCTGGAAGACAATAGCATAAGTATTATTTGCTAGTTATATAAAAACGTTTAAGGGAAATACTTCATGCAGCGAGGAAACTCAAGCTCAAGACCCCATAGTTCTACTTCACGAGGTATGTGCCCTGAAAACTAGAACTTACCGACTGATAACTATTAATTTGATTGTTTGCCTGACATTTCAGTTAGGTACCGAGTAGGTACTACAGTAAACAAACAACCACAAGCTCTATTAACCTATTGTTTAAATTGCAAAGAGGTTATTGTATTGTCATAACCATGTCATTTCTATTGCACAATGAGTCCAGCTATCTAAACTATATTACTTTATTTACATTGACTACTTGTTTTACTGGGCAGGGTAGAAAAAAAATAGTAGTATTGTAAAAGTCTTAATTTCATTAAATCGTTCAATAAAATAGGTGTATGTTATTAACTTAGATCGCAAAACAAAAGTTGATAGGTAATACAAATATGCATCATCTGATTTGTAAATTGCAAAAAATGTACGGAAATTCGAATTCTGACCTGGCGCTTTTGCTTGAAATAGCACTGCATTATCGAAAGTGATGCTCGATAATTGCCAGGTATTATTTGTCGGTAATGCGGTGGAACAATAAATTTTATTGCAACTGCATGCCGCCCACCATGCTGTAGGTAAGTATTTTCATGAGGTCATTGGCTTACTGCTATGCGGTTGGTAACCGCTGTACCCAACAAAACCGACTAGTTCCTCGAATAAAAATGTTTTATCGCGAAATATGGGGGCATTCTATGCCACCTATGCAAAGCGCGCGAAGGAATTAAAATATTTGAATGTAGAACAGTGAATAACTACTCATTGCTCAAATTGGTTTAGAAAAAATTAAAAATTATAGTTGCACATTGCCTTTTTGGCGCGTGGCCATAATTGGAACTTGCGCCGCCATCTTGTTTTTCCAAGGAGAATTCAAAATTGTTTACCAACAGCAGCGCCCCCTCCTGGCAATGTCATTCAAGCGCCAAAACAACTATGTGGCACTGAACTATGCACTTTCTAAAACTGCTGTTTCTAAGCATAACTCTAAAAGAATGCTTAATTTCACTTCCGATTAGTACTCAATAGTTTTTATGTTTAACAAACTGCACTATGCCAAGACAGGTTGCCAGAAGTTTAACTGCAATCTAACGTTCAATCAACTTTTACGAGATGATAAAAGTTGACTGCCAAGCCGCTTATATTTTAAGTACTTATTCTGCATTTAAATTCGGTATAGTCCATCATTTATTTCAAATCAAATCCTGCTTTTAGCATAGGTATACCACTTTCAGCATAAGCAGCTATTTGAGGAAAGGGTCAATTGGATATTTAGAACCAACATTATCAGCATCTATTATAGGGTCAGCTTTGCAATTATTTATACTAATATTATAAAGAGGTAACATTTGTTTGTAAGTTTGTATGTTTGTAAGTTTGTATGTAGGGGGTAATATCCGGAAGTAATGAACCAATTTTAAAAATTGTTTCACTGGTAGAAAGCTACATTATTCGTGAGTGCTATAGGCTATATTTTATTCCCGTACTCCCACGGGAACGGGAACTACGCGGGTGAAACCGCGGGACGTCAGCTAGTCTCCTATGTATGCTACATAGGAGACTAGCTGACGTCCCGCGGTTTCACCGGTATCTTCATGGATAGAGATACCTATATTAATTGAATTAGAAACCTACCAGACCAAAGTGACCCATTACCTACGCAGTTTCAGCCGAAGTGCTACCAAAACTTTACTCTTAATTAGAGATCTAAAAATAATTGTGAGTGATGAACTAGAGATGGTCCGCCACCTGATTGAACACTAATGTGGCTTTAAGACCTGCGCACTGCGAACATTCAATACCTACTTCTTTTTTGTAGTATATCTATTCAAGTTGATACAATGACAATGCTAACGAATGGCTAACTTCTGCAGTAGTCATAAATTGTATTGATTGCTTTTGAGCACTCTACTACTCAAAAGGGCAATTTTTAAGTGAGGAGATTTTTTTTTTTTTTTAAAGGGTCCGAGGGAGGCCTGGAAAATGCTGGTGTTACGACTAAGAAGGAGTTTGTTGCGAGAGATTGGCCGGAGAGAAGAGTGGAAAGCTACAGGGGAGGGCTGTGCCCAGGAGTGTGACAATATAGGCAAAAGAAAATAAAAATGAAAGGAAGCAACGTGCATCTCATTGGTAGTAGGTAGGTACTACATACGTATCAGCCAGGATAGATAGGTAGATAGTTTTTAGTAAAACAATTTATTGTTGTAAACCAATCGTATACGAATTTACCCGGAAATTATTATATAGATACAAGGTTTCCGGAAAATGAGTAACTGGGTACTTTCCTGTTCGAAATTGTTTAATTTTATTTCCACTGTTCTGTTTTAAGGTGCGTACAGACTATATAACATAACATTGCTATTATAACATGTTTCAGATAATGTGGACACTGAATGTTATAAAATGTCAATGTCAATATCATAATGTGGACATGTTATAAAACACAAAGTTTTATAATACTAGATGACGTCCCGCGGTTTCACCCGCGTAGTTCCCGTTCCCGTGGGAGTACGGGAATAAAATATAGCCTATAGCACTCACGAATAATGTAGCTTTCTACCAGTGAAACAATTTTTGAAATCGGTTCATTACTTCCGGAGATTACCCCCTACATACAAACTTACAAACATACAACCTTACAAACTAACAAACAAATGTTACCTCTTTATAATATTAGTATAGTTAAAGAAGTATAGATGTTACATAGTCTGTACGCACCCTTACACCTAAAGTTAGATCATTCATACTCAGTGCCTTGCTAGGTTAGACTCTAAAATAATGTAGAGTAGGTAAATGCTCTAAACTGCCCCCCAAGTTTTGTAAAACAGTAAAATTGCCCCACATAGCAAAGTAAACAGTGCAACTCCAGCGGTGATTCATAGATGGCGCTACTGTTATGAATTTATGTCGACATTCCAAGTTCTTGGAAATTGACTGATTAGTTTTTAATTGCAGCGAAAGTTGGAATCTTTGTTAATACTGACTGTTGGCGCTAATGGCACGTCTGCTTTAATTTTGCAGAATATGGCACATCATTAGGTGTTATTTGGATTCTTTCGTTTTAATGAAATGCTTAGGTTTACTTTTAGGGGGTAATGGTGCCGATTCCCTTGTTCACAAACTAAACAAAATTTAAGTTGAATGCATCTTTTTCTTTCTATTTAATTATGAAAAGGACAGAAGATAAATATTAGTTTAATCCTGTCAAATTAGTCAGCACCGATGTAATTTTAGTAGTAAACTTTTTAATCGCGTCTAAAACTTGTATGGCGCTGATTAATTTGACAGAACATGACTAAAATTTATCTTCTGTCCTTTTCTTAATGAAATAGAAAGAAAAAGATGCACTGAACTTAAATTTGGTTTAGTTTGTAAACAAGGGAATCGGCACCAATAACGGGTAATTGCTAACAAGACTGTCGTATTGTAGTGCTGAACGTACGCTTATGATATTTTTGAAGAGGTTCACTCCTAATATAGCTATAGTCAGTGCCTTGCATAACCAGACACATCTTACAAACCAGAAGAGAGATAGGTAGATAGGTCAAGAAATGCAGGGCTCTAACTGTAAATTCCTACTTGAAAGGTAAATCCAGTCAAGCGAGCATCATCAGAAGCATTCCTTAGAGCCTGTTACTGCTTTTTGTCCAACATTCTTGCTAACGAGTAGAATGATTTTTCAATCATTCGTTTTTTAGGGTTCCGTACCCAAAGGGTAAAAACGGAACCCTATTACTAAGACTTCGCTGTCTGTCCGTCTGTCTGTCCGTCTGTCCCTCTGTCCGTCTGTCTGTCACCAGGCTGTATCTCATGAACCGTGACAGCTAGACAGTTGAAATTTTCACAGATGATGTATTTCTGTTGCCGCTATAACAACAAATACTAAAAGCAGAATAAAATTAATATTTAAGGGGGGCTCCCATACAACAAACGTGATTTTTTTATAATAATGGTACGGAACCCTTTGT
Organism: Xestia xanthographa; assembly: GCA_905147715.2. Classification (NCBI taxonomy): domain Eukaryota; kingdom Metazoa; phylum Arthropoda; class Insecta; order Lepidoptera; family Noctuidae; genus Xestia; species Xestia xanthographa. The sequence continues at coordinate 2,141,475 of LR990661.1, read as the reverse complement.
GCGCGAGTCCGACTGGCACTTGGCCGGTTTTTTTATCAATAGACCTTCGTCACTCAAGCGACTTGGCAGTAACTTCCTTGTACTTACTCCAAAAATATAACGTGATTATTCAAACAATTAGATTTGGTAAACTGACCTTCCACTGGTCACGCAACTAATGTGTGCTTAAGGCAACTTTGGGGAACTAGAGCCTCCAGTAAAAGGCAGTTAAAAGAGTTATTATTCAATACCTATTTAGAAAACCTCAAGGTTAGGCTGATTGTGATCTCCGACCTGAAATAATTAATAATAGCTAGAAATTCTTTTCGCTGGCAAAAATGTAGTACAACTTCACGTTGACCTCTTCCACTTTATTTTAAAGTATGTCTCGTAGGCGCTCAAAATATTGGCTACATCCCTCTAGCCGCCAGCTCTTGTCATTGGAAGCTAGCCAGACGATCGCGAAAAGTATATAATTTGCTGACTCAACCTAAAGTTTAAAAATGCCTACATTTTGTTCGACCACTATTATTTTATCGGTAAATATCGGTTTTTTATCTGTTGCTTTTGTTTTATTTTGATTATTATAAATTTTGTATCGCTGGCAACATTTGTTGAACTTTTCATGCATATTTTTTTCTCATTATTTTCTAGCTACTTATATCTAATCTGTGATTATTTTACATGTAATGCCAGCTTTGTCAAGTATTTTTACCCACTTTACAAAGAAGTTACATGTTTATCAATAAAGTAACATTATAACATTTTTGGCCAAAGAATCAGCATTACCATCCAACGTGGCAATGCTGCCAACCTTCTGGGCGCTTTTCCTGTTGACAGCGATGTGTACGAATTTTTTGACGCCCTGTAATGTAACCGTTTTGATACTTGTACATATTTTTATTATTAATTACTTGTAGTTGTTGTTTGTCTAAAGTGTAAATTTATCATTCTTTGAATAAAAACTAAATTTTAAACTGGCCTTTAACAACAAATAAATATCCTATTCTATTATACTAGACCCATTGAAACGCGAGCGGTAAAGATTTTAGCTAAAATATTTATAAAGGCACTACACACTTATATTTTTCAAAGCCCTAATTAATAAGTTATTAACTCCGAAGTACCTTCATGAAATTATAACCATACCTACAGCGACGTGATTAGCTAATAATAATGATTGTGATTAAAAAGATTCCGTTACTAATTCTACTAATTCACTAAAACACGAGTCTGATGCTTGAACAACTATGAACTACAGCTGTATAACCATCCTTTCTTACATATAAGTTTCATAAATAAACGTTTGTTCAGCGCGCCGATTATAACTTAATTCTGCCCAGTTTCTGTGTGTTTGTATTATAATCGGGATCGGGAATTCGGGACACAGCGGCGTCAGTGCTTTGGCAATGCTCCAAAAAGGACATTCGTTTCGGATGCTAAATGAAAACGTATGAAAGTTATAGAGAATATAGTTGAGCAGTAAAGTTTGGCCTTTTAAGTAATTGGACAAAGGAAATCACTTTAATTATGTTTAAGTTAGATATTGATGTAGGTTTTATGTTAAGTGGACCTGCCTGAAGTCTCATAATGGAAGAATTATTCAAATTATTTCCAGGACCACACAATACATAATTAGAACATTTCAACGGGAATTTTTCATGGAAATTGTAGCTCACTGAAATGGGCACTTACCAAAGTTTCAGTGTGGGTAAGGCATCAGTTTAAAATTACCACCAATTTCTTGCAGTTTTCTTAGTAAAACATGGAAGTGTTCTTTGCTGGGATCAGACAAACAAATAGTAATGTGGTTTGTAGATGATAATTTCGACTCTCAATTTCTACCTTTTTGGTTTCTTACCTGCTGTAAAAGCGCCGACGACACTGGACGATCGTCGATTAGGATCCTGTAGAAGTTGTAGAACTTTTTTTTCCATTCCGCCTGCAAAGAGGTTCTCTTCAGACTTTATTGCTTCCAATTTGACCTGCTCTGGCACCTGACAGACCTACGCCAGGCAGTTGGCAACGTTTCAAGTGTTCGCAAACGATACTCATCCGTCTTAGCTTAGGTCTGGGTCTGCCTCTTCAGGTGGCTAGGTTAGAGTGTACGTAACGGGGCACTGAGAAAAAACGATTAAAATTTTCGCATTTATCGTTTATTTTAAACCGTAAAATGATGACAGTTAAGTTGAAAATCGAATGAGAAAATTTGACAATTTGTAGTAACTCGATGCGCTGTTTTTGTATTCTAGTAAAACCAGGCAAAATGATCAGTGATCACAGGTTTCACACGTATGTACTATCGTGGTCTTTTCCACCTGACCAGTTAAAATATTTTTCGCTTAAATCATGCGGAGGCGCCGAGACACGCCCCCTTAAAGTTTGGGCCTATTGGGAAAGCGTTAACTTTGGCGCGCAAAATAACAATAACTTTCGTTTGGCGTGCGTCGCCAGTGCGCTCGGCCGATTCGGTATATTTTCATTCATTATTTCTATACAAAGTCAACGTGGCGGGGCTAGAGAGCGTTTCTATGTTGCGAGTGCAAGCAAACATTAGCTTAGTGGTTGTCAGGCGGGAGTGTCCTCGATAGTACATAGGTACATACGTGTGAAACAAGTGAACACTGATAAAAAATAAAAAAACAAAAAAGGAAAAACCTGAAACGTATAGACGTTTCAGGTTTTTTCAGGATAAAAAAGAAATATTTGTTACGGTGCGTAGCGGTAGGTGTCTTAAAATAAATAATATTGTATTTTTTTCCGACCAACATAGATTTTATTTTAATGTAAATAAAACAAAAGAAGTATTTGTACTAGAAACATATTTCAGCTAGGTATACAAATGTCATGAAATCTTTACGGTTGACTTCAAACCATAGAGCACTGAAACGCCGGGGCTAACAGCAACTAGAAGCGGCAGTACTGAGGTAATTTGTGGCGTCAAAAGTTGAACGTACTTGCTTTCACGGATCATTTTCAAAAACCGTCAGTTTCTTTATACATTTGTGTCCGAGTGCGAGTTTGTCATCAGCTTGGTTTTTGTATGGAATTTCCAGTATAACATGACCTCGCTTTGTATAGATTTCCCGTACAATGAGGTCCGCATAAACGGGGTTTGTAAAGCTTGATTGGTCGTCGTGCGTACAATGATTCTTTTGACGTTTGAATGAGACTGTCAGGATATCATTGTTGGCAGAAATTTATGAAATTGTCTCTAGAAATTGTAATAAAAAAACAAGAAAGCAAGAGTATGTATGGATCGTAAGTAGTAAGAGGCGGTCTATGGTTTCTGCCTTTCCCCATGGGAAAAAGGCATGAGTTTATGAGTGTAATAAAGTATAGTCCGCGACTTTAGCCACGGACTCAAGCAAAATAACCATGTAGCAATATAGGAGCGGGTCGCCGTAGTGTCTCCTTGCTCTGTGACTCCAAACAGCCTTGCCATATTTATGTTATGAAAGAAGAAATAAATTCATGTATCGTTTATCGAGAAAATAAGTCCGTACGAATAATAATGTGTCCTTGTGCCTAAGCAAATAGACAGATTCTAATAAATACATATTATTGTCGAAATACGACATGTATCTCTTGAGATTTCTTGTTTTTCTTTTGAAATATTGAAACATTTTCGATACCAACAGTTGGTCTCGAAACTTCATTGGACGCGGCTATAGCAATTTTATAGCTTTATAGTAATGCGTTTTTAGTAAACGGCGACATTTAAATGCCTACATAATATCACAGCGTTAGATAGTCAACATAAAATCCAATAGTAAAATAATAATTGGGCATTAATAAATTAGGTTTCGCTCGGTGTTAGTGAAAGCGGGTAATAGGCTTTTAGCAAGCGAGCTTCTACTAATAAGCCTCGTCAACACAATTAACCGTCTCATCATCATCATCATCATTTCAGCCGAAAGACGTCCACTGCTGGACATAGGCCACCCCTAAGTGTCGCCACATTGACTGGTCCCGTGCGACTCGCATCCAGCGGATTCCCGCAACCTTCACCAGGTCATCGGTCCACCTAGTGGGAGGCCTTCCAACGCAACGTCTTCCGGTTCGCGGTCGCCACTCCAGAACTTTTCGGCCCCATCGGCCATCCGTTCTGCGAGCAATGTGCTCTGCTCACTGCCACTTCTTTGGTTCTCTTGCGGATGTCTTTATTTCTGATTCGATCGCGCAAGGAAGCTCCGAGCATAGCCCTCTCCATTGCCCTTTGGATGACTTTAAGCCTTCTGATGAGGCCCATTGTGAGCGACCACGTTTCGTTCCCGTATGTAATCACTGGCAACACACACTGGTCGTAAACTTTCGTCTTGAGACACTACGGTAGGTTGGACTAGAAGATACCGCGCAACTTCCCGAACGCTGCCCAGCCGAGTCGGATTCGACGATTGACCTCTTTCTCAAAATTAGACCTACCTAACTGGACCGTTTGTCCCAGGTACCAGGTAACCGTCTATTCATACTTTATGGTATACATGACCATGTATGTTAGTCCCAGAGGTAACCTATCTAGTTAACCTAACGTGTCAGTATCATGCCAGTGTGCAGCCCCTTCAAAGGACTTGGCTCACCTTCTTTCATGCAGAACCACTTGACAATAATTCCAGGACTTAAACGAGACAAATGACTGAGCTCAACATTAAATTGCTATTCAATCGAACGGAAAGAAAACATGGGAGCTTATGGCCGGCCCCCTTTACCACTAGGTTAAAAAAAGAAAACGTATATTATTTCCATCTGCCAAAAAAATACGACGCCGACGAAGCGGTCACTGATCAAATAGCAAAATCTAATTCTAGATAATTATTGTAGGTAAATTAAATCATAACATCGTGCGGTGCCCCGCGGTCATTAATTTACGAAGTGATTCCAGTGCTACACCTACATTACTTCTATTTTAGGCTATGCATGGAACTGGCCGATTTTATTTTACTTTTATACTGCTCTATTTTGGTTATAAAAATGTAGGTATAATTTTTTTAATCTACTGCTCTAGTTAAAATTGTCACCAGCTACCTAACGGTACACTTCTAAAAGCAACGGTCTAACGGCAGACTGTAAACTTCAGAGGTCACCATCTCCGAAAGCGTTTTCATATACTGCCATGGGAAGCAGTCGAGTCACTGATGTTTTTGTGATAGTGATTGGGATGGTTTTGCCGCTGCTGTTTGTTGTTGTGGTAAGAAGTATCAACTGATCGTCGTTGAAGGCTGTTATTAGCACAGAAGACGTATGTACGTCGGGAAAGACATGACTCGGTTTTTAGATGTTTCAGTAAGCGACTTATCTTATCTTTGACTAAGAAACACTCAGACCAAAACATCCCTATCAATTCTGATAGAAAAATAATGGTTTACCTAAACACACAAGATAAAATTCGGTCCTGAACAAGCTCTACCGTGGTATTTGTATTCTGTACGAAACAATAAAAAAAGAATAGGTACGTACGTGGTTCCCAAGCTTTCCGTTTAGAATCAGATATAAAATAAACTCGTTGAAGCTTGCCACCGTTCAAATATCTTTTCGTTTTATGTGTATAGACTTGCGGTACTAACTCTGACTTCTGTTGTGTGGTTTTAGAATCTGAGAGAAGTTTTCCTACCTTTTCTTTGCGCTACGCTTAAAGAGCTTACCTTTAAAGCCTCGATCACAAAAGTCAGTCGATGCAACCTAAGACTCGAATCGCGTCAAGCGTCAAGCGGCACGCGCGTGTTTCAGGTATTTTTTGTTTCTTTCGTGTGAGTACCGTCATGTTACAGTGAGTTGGAGCTATGGGGAAGGCCGGTCAAAGCTTATTGTAGATGGCGTAACCATAGCTAGTCCCTATCTGACCAACAAGATCTAGCTATTTTGAAATATAAAACGACTTTAACATATTTTCAACCGGGTTATTCCCAAAGTACTCCAGAAAGAGTTCCCAAACTGCTCCATAAAAAATATAATATTTTTAATTAGGTTTCATTCTACTCCATGCCATTTCCAACGACGATGCTTAATTGGTACCAACTTTGTATACACACATATTAGTTTCACAGTTACCTTCCCCAATGTATTCTACATAGTCGCTGTCGCAAGATGCGTGTAGATCGTGTCCTAGCCGTTATGGCATCATTTTCATTAAACGGTCCAAAATTGAGCTGCTTTGTCCTGGTTTCAAAGATATGTTTGCTTCTCCGGCACATGCTGCTTCCCTTCTAAGGTCAGCCACGTATTGGCCATATCTTACAGGTTGCAGGTGGTCGTAGGTACCGGAAAGCGTTCAGAGTATCGCAACATTTTGATAAAATCTGTAGAGGAACAGGGTGGGAAGTTCCTCTATATATAAGTCTATGTCCATAGACAAAGGAGGATCCTCCGAACATAATAAGTGTTATCGGATTTCTGCATAAAGGGTGTAAAAAACCTCTTAACGAAACCGAAAGGCATTTGTTATTAATTAATTTATTTAAGTAATTAAACTTCATGTACAAGAGTGATACATAGGCGGACTTAATGCCACAAGGCATTCTCTACCAGTCAACCTTTGGGTTAAATAAGAAAACATAGTGATGGGGTACAAAATAATGTCTAAAAACTAACGTCTTGTTAACGAGAATGTATATACTTATATTGATACTAATACACATAAACACATAAAATAAACGAATAGATACCTACCTATTCTATCAAATAATAAAAAATAAAATAGCGAGAAAACTAATAATAATAATTCATTCATTTGTTCTTTCCGTCATTGCGATTATTTTTTTGTTCTACACCATACCTGGGAACCTTCTAGTTACGGAGATATTAGGGGTCAGAGTTCCAACTTCTTAACAAGTTTTTTTTTAGATACAAGTTATTAAAGTAAAATTTTTAGTTTGATGTATAGAATGCTTGGTTGACGGCTTCGTGATGAGGTTGTCTACTCCCTGTATATCTTTAAATCTCGCAAATAAATGTACTTGAGCGATAGAGGATTTTGCGAACGTCAGGTACATATTTTTGCGTAGTTCGTCAGTGGCCAGAAAATCTGACAACCAGTATTACCAAGGGATATCGTATTACCCAGTACTAACTGGGTTGTGGAGGTCTGATAAGCAGTCGCTCCTTGTAAAATACTGGTATTCAGCTGCATTCGGTTAGACTGGAAGCCGACTCTAACATAGTTGGGAAAAGGCTATGATGATGTATGTGGCGTTTTAGATGCCGTCACAATTCAAAGTTGTAAGTATGAATTGGTTGACAAAATGTAGGTACACAAACTTATTACCCAGGCAATACATAATCACGGAATAAGTATTCATTGTGTCCCGAACATTATCGTAAAGTTTTATGTGCATTTTCAGGAATATTAAACAGCATCCCACCTGAGATGGCGTAAGAAAAAAACATAAACTTGAGTATTGGAGGAAAGTACAGTTTTGTAAGCGCTTTTGTCGTAAAAATGTGAGTGTGGTGAAGTGTTTTTGTGCCTAAGTTAGCCATCTTTCTGGCATGACGACCCTTTTATCATCATTTTTTCTTGGTCAAAAGACCTGACAGTCATCCTCACTAACACCAGCTATACGTGGACCGTAGAAAAAGGTTTAAAGCAAAAAGTTCAAATACAGGTGACTTTTTTATCACTTTCCAAAAAAAATGGGAATAAAGGTGGAACGGAGTAGAAGCACATGGCATACTTAGTTTATTTTTTTTTTCTGAAAAAAAAATCGAAATTCAAATCATACGAGCACTGCGTATGATTTGAATTCGATATTTTAAATTTTTTTTTTCAAAATTTCTCTTTTTTGTCCTAATATGAAAAGTTTACTTGAAATTTGTAGCGTTTTTTGATGATGGATCAATTTTTTTCTAAGCTGTGGAAAAAAGAAAAAAAAAAACTAGGTATGCCATAAGCTTACGAGCTTATGGCATACCTAGTTTTTTTTTTCTTTAACGAACAAAGTTTAGTTTTTTTTTTGGTGAACGGAGTAGACTCCGTTCACCTAATATACCCATTTTTTGTGATAGTGAGAGAAAATGTTATCCGGTAGGTATAGCTATAACATTTTCGACTTCTTAAATCTCACTCTAGCCAAAGTATCGATTGTTTTTTAAACGACGAAAAAAAAAGGAGATTCTCAATTCGACGAGTATGTATAAACACGCATAACATTTTTTATCTCGAACACTGTCTTATCACTTGAAACAATCAACTACAGACCCAATGCTTAAAGAAAAAACCCGGAAAAGTCCTAAAAAGAGTTTTATTATCTTTCCTTTTCTTTTCAAACGATTTGCAGAAGAATCGTGACAGTCAGACGTATAATGATAAGCAGTTAGAAACTTAGCGTTTTCTTTATAGTTCACTACCCACGGAGTTACAAGTTTCAATTAAAATTAGAGTAGAGTTGTATTATCTACTTTATCTTTCTTCTTAAACTTCGTGAAGTTTTTATAATTTCTAACGGTTTATCTATACTAATACTAATATACTATAATATAATATTTAATATAATAATAATAATATTATAAAGAGGTAACATTTGTTTGTAAGTTTGTAAGTTTGTATGTAGGGGGTAATCTCCGGAAGTAATGAACCAATTTTAAAAATTGTTTCACTGGTAGAAAGCTACATTATTCGTGACTGCTATAGGCTATATTTTATTCCCGTACTCCCACGGGAACGAGAACTACGCGGGTGAAACCGCGGGACGTCAGCTAGTTTTTAATAAAGTTTGATTGCGGCAGTCATTGTCATTGTATCCTAATAAAGACTGTCGAAAATTTTCCACAAGACACGTATTTTCCGTTTATTTAGCACCAAAAGGAAGTCTGCTTATAGATGATTTACATATTTGTTTTTCTAACATTTTTATTTCGGGTGTAAATTTTGAATTCATATATATTTTGTATATATAATTTGGCGAAAACTAGAACTTATGTAGCTTTGTCTCAAGTAGAGATTGATATATAGTACGTACTTTTTTATTAAAATTTCAGCATAAAAGTACACACAGGGTAGCTACACTCAATATGATTGTAGTTGCCTCCCTTTTAGCACTCAAAACAAAGAAGCGAGTCATTACAATACAACCTAATATCGCCAAACCCCGAACATTAGATAAATGTAATTCGTTAATAGTAGCAACATTGGAATACAGACCATTTGGTTGCGTACTAAAGAGTAAAGAACGGTTTTTATCGGAATTTTACGGTTATCGCAACGTTATTGCTTGTTTGTTTGTCGTTGGGCCGGGTTCGAATCGAATGAATTGTCACGATTCGCGGATAAAGTTTAAATTTGGAAGGATTTTCGTCCATATTTGTTTTATTGGATTGTTATTTTTTTTTATTAATATTGTCCTATCCTAATATTTTGAGCTCGTCACAATTGTTCATGAATTTCGAAACACCAATCGAATACGTTTGCAAAATGATAAGTCGATATTGTCGTAGGTACCTAATCCACAATACCTAAATCATAATTATTACAACCATGTTAAAGCCATTTTAAACTAGAAAATTGAAAAGTGACACATAATTAACCGAGGTAACTTGATCACCCACGGGAAATATCTATTTACCACTCACATTTCCAAAATACCTAGGCTCACCCTACTTTCATGACAAATTATTTCGATCTAGAACATTCTGCTTGGCTTGGCAGCACCTAATATTAGACCACCTTCAAAACCAGACCACCTATTACATAACCTTCATTATAGTATTATAATTCCACCATTTTATATCACCATTCCAAATCTACGAAGGTGTTTTATGCAAATAGGTAGGTATAGTCCTTTAATAGTTTGCTACTGAGTTTGGATCACTGTCAAAATCACAGCGAACTTTATTCTTGTTCTGTTATGGTTGCTTTTGAGTTGCTACTGTCAGAGGCAAAGAGTACTGCATGGTTCTTTTGGCACGTCGCCTTAAATCGAAACGAGCGCGCCGCCGCCATCTTATTTTTTTTTCAATAAAACCACGGACATTTTCACAACAGCTGTATACAAACGAACAAAGTCATTTGCTGTGCTAGTTTCTACCTCAAGTCTGTCAAAATAGCATTAAAAAAAAGTTAAGAACATTCAAGAATTTGTTACAAAAGAAACAGCACTAAATGCTCTTTATTCTTATTACAATAAAGTTGCTGTTGGCTTGCTATTTTCTGTCGTGAAATTACTGTAAAAGGTCTATGGAAATAAGTAGCACTACGCATGAAGGGTGGCGGTATGCCGTCATCGATCAGCTGGCGACCTTGCGGGGTGAACGGCCGCTGAACTGGGTCGTAGGGTAGAGGTGGTAAAGGGCACGGACGTAAGGCAACCTTTCCTGCGTAAAGGAAGTGCAGGGATTTTGTTTCGTTGTGACCTCTGAAAGGGGGTTAATTGTATGTACTCTATATGGTAAAGTAAATGCCCATTTTGTGTTGTTTATTTTTTCTGTTTGTGTAAGGTAGGATTTATTTATAACGCCTTGCGAGACTGACTGAAGCTTTGTTTTTAATGTAATTGGTGGAAGTACATACACAATTAAATATTAATTACACTTGTTCAATATAATTGAATACTAACATAAGTGTAGAAAAACACTTTTTTGCAAAATAAAATAAAACCGACTTCGAAAAACACAAAACACAAAAAAGTGAAAAATAACTTTAGCTTCAGAAGTCGGTGACAAAAAAAAAACTAAATGAATCAAACAAAGGTCACCCACTTCTGAAGCTAAAGTTATTTTTCACTTTTTTGTGTTTTTTGAAGACTGTTTTTTTAAATAGATTTTTTTATTTTTCCATTTTTAGTTGTAATATCCTATACAAATATTTGCTATGCTATGTTAACAATACATGTTATGGTAAAAGGTGGCTTATCCCCATTATATGGAACTTAACATAACTAAACTGTCGAAATTTGGGTGTATTGTACACATCTGCGTACCCCTCAGAACATATAGGCCTGATGTTACGTCATGATGTAATAACAAATAAACATCCAAGCGATTGCAGCAATCACGTCCGATTTACCATCTAGTTTTGAAGAGTTCCATTGTATAGCTCCAAAGATCAGCATCAGACCTTCACCAAATTTAAATGCGACCATTTCAGGAGTATACTCTTTCAAATAAAATAAGAATTTTGTGAATCGCTCCACAAACGGAGGAGAAATCGGTGAACATACATGAATATACCACACGACTGAAGTAAAAATGTTCATAAAATGAAGACTACTCGGTCGAACTATATTAAATTTTATGGGACCAAATGGCAACTATTCCGCCTCAAACTAGAGAAGAATCACGTAAATCGGATCATAAATCTCAGCGTAATCGGTGTACATAATAATATATTTAAAAAAAACAATCGAATTGGGAACCTCCTCCTTTTTGAAGTCGGTTAAAAACCTTATTTTATTTAATGAACTATAGTAATGTGTTAACACCTGAACTAAAATAGTTTCTTTTTTAATTTTCTCAAGAGATTTCTGCTTTATTTATCACCTTTCAACCTCCAATCCTCACTTAGAATTCCACTACCCCAAAAACAAATAACGTCTTTCTCACATTACGTAATTCATTGCACAATATTACACCAATTTATTTAAAACCTACCTCTATTAATATCTATTTGTCTCACGAATGTTATTCAAGCCCAGACTGAAGGTTGAAACTACACAAACCCCATGACCGCACCCGTACCATGGCGTAGTACCATCGATAACACGACTCACTTTAACTTTTAAAACATTATTGCGTTGGTATAAAACTGTACAATATTAAAAGAAAAAGTTCCACTACGGAATAGTACCTAGGTAATTTTATTCCTTATGAGAGCCCATTTTTTTAATAGGCCTGCGAATTGATGATTTAAAAGAGTGTCCATGGAGTTTCTTGCCCGTTCTTCTACATAGAGATCTACGCTAGGGAATGGCAAATAAAGTATTTTCACAGTTTTTATGTCTTGTGACTGGGATTATAGCTACATTGAATTGTTTCGACAGTTCAAAAGTGGCTGTAACTGGCCTACTTGAAATAAATGCTTTGATTTTGATATAAATTATATTAATAACTTAACAGTGCTTTATTATTGAATTACAATTATATAAGTTACTAAAAATGGCAATGTTGAATTATTCCACGAAAACGACGTACCTATTTATCATGAATTTAAAACCCACACGTATTGGGAAAATACTAGGCAGATGATAACGTACAAAAAACACTTATAATAATAATAAACCATTTATTTCAGATTCATCCTAAGATTACATCCATATTTCAATCAATCAATCAATCAATCAATCAATAGTCTTTATTTGTAAACACAGGTAACAACAGTGTGCAGGATGGTACAATACATATTAAAGTTTCTCCATGTTTTGCCATTTGGCGTACAAATTTTGCCAATTAAATAGTAAATTAATCTATAGGTAATAATATTATAAAGAAGTAAAAGTTTAAATTAGCAGAATCAATATCAATTTTAATAAAATGCATAGATAATGTCAGGCAATGTCAATATTCAATTAAATACGATAATGTCAATAATTAAAAATAGTCATGATGGCATTATGTTACTGTTACGAAACATGTTTAAAATTGATATTGTCTAGAACTGTTGAGTCGTCATGCTTTTATTGTCATGTTACAAGTATACAAATATCATTATGTGAAAGAGCTGTCATCAAAGTAGTCGTTTAGACTATAGTAACATTTCTGTATTAATATAGTACGTAATTTACGCTTGAAATTGACCAAATTTAGATTTTTTATTGAGCAAGGTAACTTGTTAAATATTCTTTGGGCCATACAAAAAAAGCTTTTCCTCATTAAAGCCGTACCTGCATATGGTAATTTAAGCTCTAACTTATTTCTATCGCGTAGTTTCCTATATTTACTTTTAAAAGCGATTTCATATAGGTTCATGTTTGTTTTAACAAATATATTTACCTCATAAATATACAGGCAAGGCAAGGTTAATATTTTCAGGCTTTTAAATAGAGTTTGACAGCTGTCGGTACTTTGTAATCCACACATAGCTCTGATGCATCTTTTTTGAGCTTTGAAGACATACTCCTTATTTACTGAATTGCCCCAATATATTATCCCATATCTTAGTGTGGATGCAACATAGCCATGGTAAGCCATTAAAAGAGATTCTAGGCTAACTATTTTAGCCAATTTATGGAGTGCATATGCAAATTTATTGACTTTTTTACAAATGTCTTCCGTTTGAGGTTTCCAGGACAAGTTATTATCTATAATAACACCAAGGAACCTAGTCATAGTTGCCGACTCTAGTTTAGTCCCCAAGTAGTTAATGTCAAGGTTAATATTAGAAATCCTTTGGTAAAAGTGCATTATTTTCGTCTTCTCTAGATTTATTACAAGATTATTATTATTTAGCCACGTAATTATTTTATTCAATGTCAAATTTATCTCTGCTTCGTATGTATTAGGATCGTCACATTTTATTACTACCGTGCTGTCATCAGCAAACAATACCATCGGATGCTTTATTTCTCTAGGCAGATCATTTATATAAGTCAAGAATAGTGGAGGTCCCAACACACTGCCTTGTGGGACTCCATATTTAATAATCCTACTACTAGACCTGTATCTTCGTTCGTAACCAGTGCGTGGGCAAATACGTGTTATCTCTATAATCTGTTTTCTGTTGTGCAAGTAAGATTCAATAAGATTTAAAATGTTGCCTCTTATACCATATTTCTCTAATTTATTTAATAGTATTTTATAATCTACGTAGTCAAAAGCCTTCGTTAGGTCCATATATATAGCACACACGGCATTTCTTTTATCCACATTTGATAAGATAGGGCGTATCAGATCATGGATAGCCATGTTAATTGTCCTGTTCTTGCGAAATCCTTTCTGTTCATCAAGTAAAATGTTTGATTTCTCTAGGTAAGTGTAAAGTGCTTTATAAATGACTTTTTCAAATATTTTTGCAAATATAGGTATTAACGCAACAGGTCTATAATTTTTCATTAGACATTATTTGACATTATTTGTTAGTAAAATTGCGAGCTTAAAAATCTAGTGTTAGTAATAACTTATGTAACTTATGTAGTTACTATGTATGTAGTTACTATGTTATGTAACTTAGTTAGTAGTCACTTATGTATTCAACAAATTAACAAGTTTATTCCTTATCAGAATAAAAGGAAGTATAAACTGACAAAGTAACATTAGGGAAACTTACACGGAACATTAGCTCCAATACTGTTTCCTAGAATATATTTCAGACTTCTGTCACCACCAGTAGGTAAAGAATCGATGTCTTTTGTTTCTCCCCCCTCCCCCCCCATGGCGGCTGACCTTTGAGGGGTAATAGATAACACGTGTGTGGGCACCGGATACCTTTGTCAAGGTGTCGGCTTGCGGATTTACCGGACCTCGGATCATTAGAGTGAGAAACGATAGGGCGATGTCGATTGTCGATGAAAGTGTTTTGAATTAAAAAATAAAAGGTTTTTTTTTCTAAATCGGTAAGTGTAAACCACTCGTATTAAAACGCAGCCCGTCTGTAACTGGCCCTATAACCGCGCCTTTACACACACAAATAAACGCACACAGAGACATGTCCCGCGATAGGTGATTCTTCTATCACTTTCGTGTTATTCTGAAATAATGTCAAATTTAAACAATTTAAAATAGCAGCTTTATTAATTATTTGACCGGGTATTGTAACCTAAATTGATTATTTATGTCTTTTGTGGCAATAATCCAAAATTTTGACTAGGATGCAAAACTACACCTTGTGGTAAACACCACACAACACAGGGTGTAAAAGATCCCATCACGAAGCCGTCAACCAAGCATTCTGTACATCAAACGTAACTTTACGCAAAAACTATTGCTGAGAAAATACTTTTTTTTGGGGTGAAAAATCATGTTTTGTGGTAGAACTCAATGTAACGCAATCAAAACATTGCATTGTGCTGATGGATGGATTGAATAGTACGGGGGTCATGGAGGAGTTTATGAAGTAAAAATCTTACATTAAAAACATGTATTAAAAAAAAAACTTGTCAAAAAGTTGGAACTTTGACCCCCAATATCTCCGTAACTAGAAGGTTCCCAGGTATAGTGTAGAACAAAAAATGATCGCAATGATGGGGAGAACAAGTGCCTTTCGGCTTCGTTAAGAGGCGTTATACATCCTTTATAGGAGTCACTTAACATAACGTATTAAATTCCTTTGAGAGGTCAAAGGCATTTCAACATTTATGTTTAAGTTACATGTAATAGGGGGCCAGCTTAATGCCATCAGCCGTGCACAAACTCAGGCTCCGGGTTGCTTCTGCAAAATTCCAGATGGAAAAATCCATTATCACTTTGACTGATCTGGGAATTGAACCAAATGCCTCGTGCTCAACAGCACCCGCCTAATGGGCTTATTCCACAAATCCCCCCTTAGAGAATCCCCCTCAGGGGGGGAAACTGGACTCTTATGTAAAAATAATCAAGAAAGTCCCTTTTCATTTTGAGTTATTCCACTATTCCCACCTGAGATAATCTTCCTCAAAAACTGAACCATGTACAGGATAACATAACATCACGCTTGTAATCCCAGAAGGGTTAGGCAGAGGTGTATCTAATATTACACACACAATTCGCCAGTTATGTTTAAGTCCCATGTAAATATACAGAATTTTAACAGCAAAAGCTGTAATGTGTATGTCATTTACATGTTTTTTACTTACATTTTTGGATATTATTAACCTGAAAATTTAAGCATTTGTCCTCCCTAGGTAGCTTCATGGTCATTTCTTGGAGGCTTAGCAATGGTTTTGGCCTTTTTACCTTGTAATTCATGTTATTTAAGTTTTTATCTTTATTAAATCTTTGTTTACTTTTGTGATGTCAGTTAGTGGCAACCCTAGTTTTATTTTTAATTTATTGCTGGAGCTATTTGTAGGTTGTATAGGTAAATCACATCGACCTCATTCGTTTTTCTTTTTAATGATTTTCTAATTTTAAAATGTAAATTATGTGGAGTTGACAGGAGCCTGGTGGTGGAATGGGCAGTCTACGTTCAGAGCTGAGAGCAGGAACACCTCTGAGAAGCTCCATATAAAAGTATTTGTAAAAGGGCAGTTCCCTTATTCTTCGGTTTTAAGTCGGCCTCTCTCCGTGCCGCATCAAGAACACCTGGAAACCTTGATGTTTGAGCTACACAATCCTGATGAAGATTTGATGCTCCTTGGCCCTTCTCCTACGGCCTGAGGATTGGCGGTCCTCGGCCATCCACCACCGTCTGAAGACGGATGCCCTCGGCCCTTCTCCTACGGTCTGAGGATTGACGGTCCTCGGCCGTTCACCACCGTCTGAAGACAGATGCCCTCGGCCCTTTTCTACGGCCTGAGATTTGATGGTTCCTCGGTCCTCCTCCACAGTCTGAAGACGGACGTTCTTCAGTTATTTATTCCATTCTGCGTTTCATCTTCAGTACTTTCCGCCAGCTTCACTGGCATTAGTAATTAAGTAGCTCCAGCCTTTAGATTCTCTTTGTTAATAAATTCTTATAACTCGTCCCCATTATTTCTTTTAAAAGTGCTCCCCTCCAGACTGAAAGTTAGGTAGGTGAGTACTCAGAGTGACCTTACAGTTTTGTGGATCCTATCCAGGAAAATGTAACGTTACAGACTGGCGCCCAAATATTTACTAACCCACCCCTCTTAAATTATTTCTAGGCATTCTGCACCCCTCAAAATTCGAAAATAACACTTCCTCAAGTGAGTATATTTGGTAAGCATTTTATTATTTTCATATTTTCATCCATCTCAACTCTTACTCAACTCTTCTACAACTAAACATCATCTAGGTATTCCTCACCTCACACACATTCCATTATCGAAAGATAATTGGCACCCTTTCGGCCTCTTGGTTGTGTTAACCCACTTGTGGGCATTGCCAAGGTTGGAGATTGGTTACTCTACGACGGTTATTTGACAATATCCCGTAATCGTTCATCTCATATTATATGTACTTACTCTCTACCAAAACATCGCTATACTGCATCCCACAGACTTGCACACCACTACGTTTACCCTCTGGTATTCGTACCCAATGGTCGCTTGATGTGTTAATCCATTCGTGGACACTCCCAAGTGGGTCGTTGGGACACTTCACGACTGAAACAGGAGAATATCCTGTGGATGTTTATACAACCCTAAAATACTACGTTACACCCACTACAAATACTTTACTGATATATTCTGAACTATTAACACTTTAAAGATTACTTCACTTAATTTTGATCTGATAACACGGCTAGTGCAATCTATACATTTTTACACTGAAAAATTACTTGATCCTAGACTATAAATTTGCCATACGCGAATTTTGCGTAAAATTGAATCCTTGGGCTATAATAAAATAACTAAATCTAGATTTTTCTAAGAAATTCTAACGAATTAAATCTAGACTGAGCTATGATAATTTTGGGTGATATTCTTATTCAATAACACCAAAATCTTATAATCATATACTCGTTAAAAAATCCTTCATTTTTTGATAAAAAACGGACTTACATACATACAGATAATATACATAACCTCCTTTTTGAGTTTCGCCCTAGTCGGGTAAAATTTCATAAAATTATTTTGGGTTGACTTGTTATTTGTCACGCGTTGCTAGGTAACAGGCCCATAGAGATCTAGTTCTTTTGCAGCAGCAAAAGTTTTTAATCAAACTTTGCGGTGGCCAAAATAGGTACTAAAGTTTAGCAAACTTTTTATGCATTAGTTCCAAATTTTACCACCATACAGTTTTTATTGGTTTACGATATTTTTAATCAAACCTCTTTGCACCCTCTGTGTCATACTCTTAATATTATTTTTTAATCGAACCTCTTTGGACCCTCTCGAGTCTTATAAATTTTTAAACATTCTTATGCCCTCTCAAGTACTCAGACCCTCTTAATGTTTTATTCGG
Organism: Xestia xanthographa; assembly: GCA_905147715.2. Lineage (NCBI taxonomy): Eukaryota > Metazoa > Arthropoda > Insecta > Lepidoptera > Noctuidae > Xestia > Xestia xanthographa. Next base: position 2,123,568 of record LR990661.1, on the reverse strand, counting down.
AGCTTACCCGACTACTATATTACGGGAGCTGTCCTGACGTTTACTCAGTTTACTGAATACGGTGTTATGGTCCTGACCTGATCCCTCTTTCCCTCCTTCTCCTCTTAAACACGAGTCCACACTCTCAAGTGTGGGTCCTAAACACGAGTCCTCACTCTTAAAGGGCTAGTCCTCACTCTCAAGTGCGGGTCCTAAACACGGATCCACACTCTTAAGGGCGAGTCCTAAACACTCTTAATCTTGAGTGCTCTCTTGGACTTGAGTTCCCTCTCAAACGCTCTCTTGGACTTGAGTTCCCTCTCAAACGCTCTCTTGGACTTGAGTTCCCTCTCAAACGCTCTCTTGGACTTGAGTTCCCTCTCAAACGCTCTCTTGGACTTGAGTTCCCTCTCAAATGCTCTCTTGGACTTGAGTACCCTCTCAAACGCTCTCTTGGACTTGAGTTCCCTCTCAAACGCTCCCTTGGACTTGAGTCCTAACTCAAACACTCTCGGCCTCCGTAGATTTTTTTTAAATTTCTTTTATCACTTTCATAATATATTATTTATTTATATTATTATTTTTTCGAAACCTTTTACTTTTTTTTTTGAATTTGCTATCGCCTCATTTTCTGTCTGGAGTTTTTTTACGGTTTTTTTTATTATTTTATAACTTCAATGCCTAGCCTCTTTAACTCATTCCTTGTAAAAACCATTTAGATTTTAAGTTCTGTAAATACTCCACAAGGTTTACCTTTCCTTAAAACTTTTGGCTTATTTTTATCCCTCTTTTTATTTTGTAGAGCGGTGCACAACTCTTTAAATAAGCCATTGTGTTGAGCGGTGCACAACTCATTAAATAAGCCGTTGTGTCGAGCGGTCTCATAACTCGTAAAATAAGCCTTAGTGTACTTTTTTAAACTTAGATAATAATTTTTTTATCCTTGACCCTCCTTGACCCTTGACTTAAAGCTTAAAGGCTTCTCTTAAGCGCTTTATGCTCTTAAACCTTGGCTGCTATTCTAAAGCAGAAAAACTTTGTAAATATATTCTTTGAATTTTAACGGGTTTTAGAACAGGTGCGGATTACGACACCTAAATTAAATAAATAAGCCTTCGTAAACCTTAAAAATAATTCCTTGTGGAGTATGCGTCATTGAATGTGAACCATATCCCCTAAGTATGCTGGTGATGTATGATTGAGGAAGTGTGTAGGGTAGGTTGATGAAAGGTGTATGAAAGAGCAAGGTCTTATTTACAACCTCGAAATTTTTTCTAGTTAGTAATTTTCTGGGGTTATGGGGAATCTTAGTTTTAATTGTTTTTAAACTTACTTTATCACTGTAAATACTCACTTAGCTTAATTTCTGTTGATTAATGCTCTCTTAATGCTAAATAAGAAAAATTTTTCATTGTATTCAAAAATTTTCCGGGGTTTTCGGGGTAATGTAATGTGTATGTCATTTACATGTTTTTTACTTACATTTTTGGATATTATTAACCTGAAAATTTAAGCATTTGTCCTCCCTAGGTAGCTTCATGGTCATTTCTTGGAGGCTTAGCAATGGTTTTGGCCTTTTTACCTTGTAATTCATGTTATTTAAGTTTTTATCTTTATTAAATCTTTGTTTACTTTTGTGATGTCAGTTAGTGGCAACCCTAGTTTTATTTTTAATTTATTGCTGGAGCTATTTGTAGGTTGTATAGGTAAATCACATCGACCTCATTCGTTTTTCTTTTTAATAATTTTCTAATTTTAAAATGTAAATTATGTGGAGTTGACAGGAGCCTGGTGGTGGAATGGGCAGTCTACGTTCAGAGCTGAGAGCAGGAACACCTCTGAGAAGCTCCATATAAAAGTATTTGTAAAAGGGCAGTTCCCTTATTCTTCGGTTTTAAGTCGGCCTCTCTCCGTGCCGCATCAAGAACACCTGGAAACCTTGATGTTTGAGCTACACAAGCCTGATGAAGATTTGATGCTCCTCGGCCCTTCTCCTACGGCCTGAGGATTGGCGGTCCTCGGCCATCCACCACCGTCTGAAGACGGATGCCCTCGGCCCTTCTCCTACGGTCTGAGGATTGACGGTCCTCGGCCGTTCACCACCGTCTGAAGACAGATACCCTCGGCCCTTTTCTACGGCCTGAGATTTGATGGTTCCTCGGTCCTCCTCCACAGTCTGAAGACGGACGTTCTTCAGTTATTTATTCCATTCTGCGTTTCATCTTCAGTACTTTCCGCCAGCTTCACTGGCATTAGTAATTAAGTAGCTCCAGCCTTTAGATTATCTTTGTTAATAAATTCTTATAACTCGTCCCCATTATTTCTTTTAATAGTGCTCCCCTCCAGACTGAAAGTTAGGTAGGTGAGTACTCAGAGTGACCTTACAGTTTTGTGGATCCTATCCAGGAAAATGTAACGTTACAAAGCTTAATACTGAAAAGGCTTTCTAAAATCTGTTCTTGTTATTTTCATGTCAATTAGATAAACGCTTGAGTCACTAAATACAATTTTTAAAAGTTTTACATTCTTAAATTTACCTAGCTGAAACTCGCGGCTTCGCCCGCCCGCAAATTATACACTAAAACCTTCCTTTTGAATCACTTTAACGATCTAAGCACACATAGGGACAGACGCGGCGGGCGACTTTGTTTTATTAGTGATAGTGATGCTATATTCTTCAAACTTGAATTTGTATTCTAGTTAGCAAAACTGTTAGCAGTTGCAAATGCAGAACCGGGCTTCCCACAGAAAAACCGGGTTTACTATGAGACCGAAACCGAGTTTCGTATGACATGGATGCAATCGGTACCTTATTATACACTAGTGGTCGTCACGCGGTTTCACCCGCGTAGTTCCCGTTCCCGTGGGAGTACAGGGATAAAATATAGCCTATGTTACTCAAAGTGAATGTAGCTTTCTAATGGTGAAAGAATTTTTGAAATCGGTTCATTACTTCCGGAGATTACCCCCTACATACAAACTTACAAACATACAAACTTACAAACAAATGTTACCTCTTTATAATATTATTACTAGCTGCCATCCCGCGGTTTCACCCGCGTAGTTCCCGTTCCCGTGGGAGTACGGGAATAAAATATAGCCTATAGCACTCACGAATAATGTAGCTTTCTACCAGTAAAACAATTTTAAAAATTGGTTCATTACTTCCGGAGATTACCCCCCTAAATACAAACTTACAAACATACAAACTTACAAACAAATGTTACCTCTTTATAATATTATTATAATAAATAATAAATAATGATAATGATTAGTATAGATAATGGGTGTTCCAATAATTTATCTTTCATTTAGGCGATCAATCTGCACACAAAAACATACAAAAAACCCGATAGTGAACCTCTTTACATTTCTTAATGAGTTTTGAAGTCAAAACTTGTAAGGCACCGTATGAGACGTTTCGCATTCGTTCCATAGGCATGGGTACGAACTAGAAACTATTCTGAAGATTTATGTGAAAAACTTATATGTGCATGAGATTCCGACTTTGATCAAAATGGAGGTAAACTTCTGCGTACAACTTAGTTTACGAAACTTGCGATTTATTCGACATTCTTCATTTGTCGAAAATATGTTATTTGTAGGATTTTGACTTCTTACACATGCCTTGCCTTGTGGCTAATTAATAACAGCCGCTCGGGTCGATCTTTAGGTCAAGCCGTGCTTGCTTAGGTTGGTCTGTGGATTGGTGACCACCCCTTACACACCGAGTTTCCTACTTGCATTGGAAAGCACGATAAGCCGTTGGACCCAGCTGTCATTTGTAGGTCTTTGACAGTTGTTACAGGTAGTCAGTGGCCCGAAAGTCTCACAACCAGTCTTACCAAGAGGTATATCGTATAACCCAGTACTAACTGGGTTGTGGAGGTCAGATAGGCAGTCGCTCCATGTAAAATACTGGTATTCAGCAGCATCCGGTTAGATTGGAAGCCAACCCCAACATAGTTGGGAAAAGGTTAGGCAGATGATGATTTTTGACTACTTCCCCTTGGTAAGATTTAGTCAAACCAACCGTACAAATTGCAGATCGATTGCTATTGGCGATTGCGCGATCCGTAATTTGTTTGTAGTGGTTTCACTTTTCTTTTGATTACGTAGATAGGCTGGGATCTGCGCGCCGAGCTTCGTAGTGCTCGCTATGCTACGAACCGTGCTACGGAGTGTCTACGGCGTAGCACTATTTAGATGGTGTAGTCAAATAAAATTTCCCTTCGAAACTTTGAACTGCTCCTGTAATAAAGTCAAGCTCAAGACTGCTTGCTGTTTAGCCAATTGCGTCAAAAAGCATATAAACGCGTAAAAACAGCTATTTTATGCATTTTTACACATTTTTATAGCAGTTTTGTAGGAAACAGCTGTTTTTTTCTAAAATTACCGATTAATGTATATATATGTGGGGGTGTTCAAAATGATGTACGGTATACGTGGTAATTATAGAATTTGGACACAGGCAGACTATAACTTGGGTCAGGAGTCAGGACATTATAGAAAAAAAGGTACCTACATACATATATTTGTTTCCCAGTAACTGGTAACTAGTACGTTTCCGTGTGATAATTTTAATTTCAGACAAGCTACGCGCGGGCAGAGCCGCTGATAAAAGTGGAATGTAATATTATTGTAAACCTGCAGATGTCTAACAGCTCTAAGATACAAGTCGTCGTTTCCAGCCGACAAAGGATATAAGCGAGCACATATATATCGACAATACACGTCTGTAGCACTTGCAGTCCGTGCTCCATTACTTCGCACGTAATGGTCTGGAAGCGCTCTCACTGCTATCACAGTTACTGCTGAGGTTTAAAGCTGGATGGGATTAGAAATGTTGCTCTTGATAGTTTCAGTGCTTAAAATTGCTTGTAGTTGTACCTAGTATGTTACTCTGATAAATGTGTTACATACCCTCTGTTTGTAAATAATATCTATTAATAACAACTTAAAGTTTAATGTTAATCTTGTTTATTGCTGTGCCCTAACAGGGTCCATAATGTTCTTAGCTGTAAGCGCATTGTAACATCTTTTTAAACTTATGGAACGCAAAATAAAATGAATGTGAAAATAAATAAAGTTTGGTTGGGAGTCAGTTCTTACTGAATGAGTGGAAAGGAACCATCAAAACTAAGGTTCTGGTTCCCTGGTTCTTTGGTGGTAAACTAGCTTATGCCCGCGGCTTTGTTTGCGTGAAGTTTGCGGTCCCATGAGATCGTACTACAATTACGTGTGCAGTGGACTATGAGAAAATAAGACATTGCAATCTCAGAATATAACATTAATTAGAATTACTCGTTTTCTAAGAATTTTCTGGAATCTCGTCTTCATTAATTTTACTTACTCTAATAATAATAAATTGTTTATTTATCCGAAATAATACACACATACACAGTTCAAAACAAGGTGGCAAAAGCACAATAAGCATACTAATATAGTTGTTTTGTGCACAGAAGATTTAATTCTACAAGAAAAACCGGCCAAGTGCGAGTCGGACTCGCACACGAAGGGTTCCGTACCATTGACTATATTTAGTATTTGTTGTTATAGCGGCAACAGAAATACATCATCTGTGAAAATTTCAACTGTCTAGCTGTCACGGTTCATGAGATACAGCCTGGTGACAGACAGACGGACAGACGGACAGAGAGACGGACAGACAGCGAAGTCTTAGTAATAGGGTTCCGTTTTTACCCTTTGGGTACGGAACCCTAAAAAGAAGTCTATGCATACAAAAATAATAATTAACCATGTCTAGAGACCTGTATCTTAAGAGTCAGAACTCTACAACTATGTAGTTAATTAGCAATTAATTAATACATATGTATGTTTTCCAGTAATAATCTTGTGTGACTGAGGTTTTCGGAAACCTTCTGATGTTGTTTGTGGAGCTAGAATTTGTATAATAATTACGTTTTCTAGGTAATGTCATTAAGAAATGTGCCTGGTGTTGGAATGTAGGAGTTTTCCTAAAACGTGGTAATTGCTGAATTTTCAGTTCTATTGTTGTAGAGATATAAAGAACAGTACATGGTATTCAAAATATGATACCTAACAGTCAGTTTGGCGCACAAAGCTGCGCCAAAAAAATCATAACCTTTCATCTGGTCCGGTGGCGGTCGGAACGCACATCCATCGACCTTTTCGACAGTGCGTAGGTATCAGTCTTTTTCGACCTGACACCACTATACTCATACAATCGTTCCGAAACAGCGAGAAAGATATAGTTTTCACCGTTTGCAGAAGCGGTAAGCACCGCATCGTCGGGCCGATTTTGTGTGATCCGCAGTAAAAGTGTTAAGAGTCCTATTAATTTTTTTACGCAAATTCATGATTTTTGACGCAGTAATTTTCAGCAGCAGTATTATTATTATTTTATTTATATATTAAAATATAGATATTTTAATTATTTGCTTATGAATAACGATAGTGTCATTCTCTTTCTTGTAAGTTGGAGTTACACATTTTCATTTTTGTTTTCGTGTAATTGACTATAAATATTTTACAAACTCAGTTTGCAAGAAAAACCGTCGGTGATGGAACTTTGACGCTCAAATTCACATTGTTACATTCAATTCTTATAAAAGCTAAAATTACTTAAAGATAAGTTGAATGGTTTACTTGTTTATTGGAGTTCTAGAATTTCCTTAAATTCCTTGAGTTTTCAAGGAAAAAATCGTAAAGAAAACGTAATTTAAGCCATAAATGTCTTGATTCAGCGTCCATTACATTCCAAATAAACTCAATTTTATCAAAAAAAAAAAATATGATATAAAACTTCGATCTACAATGTATACGTTTCATTAGTTTTCGTTTGTCAATATAATAAGACAAAATTACAATAAATAACTTTAAAGTACTATAATTCTGCGTTAATTCAGCTCGCTCCTCAGTCTCATGTCAGTATCGTCTCTAATTTTCGTCAATAACAACAGACAATCGTCTGGAGATCGCTATTATTATCGACTCGTGTACGCCGATCGAAATAATATGATCCAGGAAGTAAAAATCAAAAATTTGCGAAAAAAATGTAATAGGACTCTTAATTCATAGAGATACTGCCTGTATTCCAAAATTATTTTGATACTCCCCCGATACCCAGTTGTAATCTCAACCATAGTTAACTTTTTGAACCTTCAATTACCTGCCACTTAAAAGTTTGAAAAGTCACTCTTAACAAAGTCCACTTAGAACTTGTTTCGGGAAGCAAGCTACAATCAATGATATATAAACTATAGATACGTTGTCCGCACTCTAAAATGACAACATGAAATGAAGCCAATTGGCCACATCGCGCTTAGTTACGCACCAACCTGTCGCGCGACGCTACGTTTGTTTATAATTTAATAAATCCTGTGACATGACTGAAGATGTATAATTATCTCCCTCTCGCAACAGGCATCCCGCCGTTCGGTGTCATATTTTCTTTCTCTTTCTTCACGCTTATAAGTAGTTCTAGTATTTTCGCCGTTTTTAAGCGCCGCGATGTTGGTTCATGACGTGTCTATATATAATACGTCATTGGCTACAATGAATAATATTGTAATGTATCTTCCTGTATTTCCTCAGTGATATTTCTGGGAATATAAGCCAAGCCCTCGCTAGCTCTCTTGAGATGTTCCATCAAGTATTCAGCAGGTTTCCTTTAGCTGCTCTCGCTTTGTGCACTTTCATAGTTGTATTTTGTAGATTTGGGAGTACCAGGCGTTCATAAATTTAAGGATTGTGTAGTGTAGTCAGTTTGTAGATTTTAAAGAGTTTTTGAAACTAAGATTTAAGCATTATCGTCGCTTATTCTTCTTCTTTATTGCACACAAAATTAAAAAATATACACACAAATTCATATATATAGCTTATGTACAACGGCGAGCTTAACCCAGAATTGGGTTTTCTTACAGCAAACCTTATTTCTGATGCGAGATTTGCAGAAGAGGATATACTTATGTGCACAAACAATACAGTTAAAAACTTAAATTAACCTAGTTTATACAATAAACTAATACATACAATATAATATACGCAATACATACTATATATACACTTAAAAAACACTATTAACAAACTATAATCATGTAGACAGGAAACGCCGCTTCATCTTTCTTGCATTTCGTGTGTTTAGTACCTAACCTGGTGTCAGAGTTTTTAAGCCGCCCATGGGCTGACTTGGCTTTACATGCCGTCGAGAAATATCTCTCAGGCATGCTGGTTTCCTCACGACAAGTGATAATTATACATTACGCACATGAATCCGAAAAATTAGACGTGCGTGTCTTGGGTTAGAACCAGACACCTATGAATTGGCAGTCCGACTGTTACACCTTTACCACTAAGCTGTCACTGTCTCTGACTTGATAACATGGATAGATACAAGTTTTACTTAACTCGATAGTAAGTTGTACACCTGCGTTTCCGCATGTACCTAGGGGCTATAATATTTTATTTTTTTATTTAAACAAGCTTTGTAAACAGTATGATGATCCATTCCAAACTAGTGTGTCGTCAGCCAGAAGTGCTTAAGGCGGTTCCCCGAGCAAATTTAACAAACTCTATTTGTGGTGGTTCAAACTTCGTTTGAAATACTGTTATAATAAAGTTCTAATCAGCTTGCACTACAAAGTGGTTGTTACATCAGTCACTGCAGGCCGAATAGTGCGAAATTAATGGTTTTTATTCTTTATAAAATCAAATTTACGTCTTTTGGAAAAAATAAAACGACAATTATGTTCATTATTAAATTGCCTATCCATTAGTATAAGTAGCAAATCAAAATAATGGTTACTTTACGAGGTTTCACCCGCGTAGTTCCCGTTCCCGTAGGAGTACGGGAATAAAATATAGCCTATGGTACTCACGAATAATGTAGCTTTGGTAGAAAGCTACATTATTCGGGTAATCTCCGGAAGTAATGAACCAATTTTAAAAATTGTTTAATTGCGGAAACAATTTTTAAAATTGGTTCATTACTTCCGGAGATTACCCCCTACATACAAACTTACAAACATACAAACTTACAAACAAATGTTACCTCTTTATAATATTATTAGTATAGATTATTTCTCATTTCTGTGGTTTCGTTGTGAGGGGATTTATTAAACATTAAGCAACTTAAAAAAAAATGAAACGACAGTTTTGGAGTCAAGAATATGTAGTAATTTAATGTATTTTTTATTAGTTGGTATTTCTTTTGGATAAAGAGGAGTAGGCTCCAAAAAACTGCTCGCTCAAGGTCATTTGCTCGGGGAGCCGACTTAAGTCGAAGCTTTTTCATATAGTTCATTTCGTTATATGACGGTTGTTATGCAATCTGAGCAACATAGTAATTATGCTGTAGTATATAGTAACTGGGTGTGAATGTCCGTAGAATTTACTTGTTTATTCTCTGTATTTTATAAGTGGAGACCTGTATTGGCTTTCAGTATATTGTACTGTTCTTGATCTGTTTGTTTTAGCTGTAAGTCTCCCATGTTATTTATATAAATAAATTTATTTATGTTGCGGCGATGGTAACGGGTTACTTACCGCAGAGATAGACCACCATGACAGAAATTCAGTAAGGTCGCTGCTACCTAAGACATCCTTAACGAAGGTATCACCGACGTAAGGCATCTGCAATACCTACTGAAGGTATCGCTGTTAAATACTGATACTATCAACCCCTAGAGGCGAAGTCGAAATGTGTGAATGTAATAACATCGGCACCTATTTCGATCAGACTAATACAGTCACGCTACGGTAGCATACATAGGAAACATTAGGTAGGTACTTGTCTTTAACATTAGATGTAATTACGTAGTAGACATTATTTGTCTTTCAATATATATAATATAACAAGGTCAAATTACGAATGTTTTGACGACAAAGTTGAGCTCATAATAAACTTGTCGGCCATGCGTCAGTGTTGTACTTCCAGATATTTGCCTAATATCGGGCGGGCAGAAGTTTCATGCTGGTATGCTCATAATTCTTAATTTGCATGGAGTCTGAAGGTACACTTTAGATAGAAGTACTCGCCCCACTGCTGGACAAAGCCCCCGCCTTTAATAAATTTGTTAATTTATTTATTGATTTATTGAATCTCTAACAGAAACTACACAATTACATGCAAGTATACATAGATCAGAGACAAATACAAGTGTGCGCTTCCAATTATAGGAGACCACATCATTCACTTATAATCTAGGTAGGTACATACAATAAATTTGATAAGGTTAAAAATCTAAACAAATCAAAATACATTACACAAAAAATTATACAAAAGGAACAAGATGAATTACATTACACTAATTTGTTACATTATAAATTACTATGATGAGCTGACATTATTTTAGTGTACTTTTTAATTTTAAGTTATGTTCTAATTGCTTTGTGTTACGGATTAATTTAAAATTTTTTGACGCTTGTTTATCATCCTATCTTTTTATATTTGTACGCGCCGTCCAAGCAAAACATGACTATGACATAATTTGATGTAACATCCATCATGCCATGTGTGTGTATCATGTTTTGGACAAATAAAAGTTATATTTAATTATCTTTCTCCTTGGCCAGCCCACTTCTGTTTGATTGTATTTTTGTCTAATTTTTAGGGTGTATAATCACGTCAGTGACAAGAATACGGTAAAATAGTCTCTGCATTGTATGATGCTCGTAAAAATCTACGATTTGTGCAATTTTGGATCGCTTGAGCGCATGCACGTGTTTGCAGCAATACAAACTTGTTTTTCAGTAACTTTTCAATCTACCATTTTCCCCTTATTCCCTGAAGACTAGGATTGAAAACTGTTAAACCATCGATGAGCGCGGTAGTACCTACAAAACTTCAGAATTTCTCCAAGACCTTTTCAATAAGCTAGAAAACAATTCAAAAGTTAGACAGCACAATATTAAGGTTTTTTTTCTTTCAAATAACAACAACAATTGTTGTCAACAGATGGCCTTTACAACTTGGGCGAGAAGACCCGAACAAAATGAAATAAACCGGGCTTTCGGTCGTAAATTATAGAAGTAAGACGCGGCTTACAATGTGTGTGTAATTTGTAGTTTATTGTCAAAATTATAAATGATGCAGAAGGTTCAAGCTACTTAAACACACATCAAAAAAAGTTTGTGATCACTTTGAAAATTCGAAACCTTTTTGTTACGTTTTACACCCGCGTAATTCCCGTTTCCGTAGTAGTACGGGGATAAAAATATAGCCTATGTTACTCAGAGTGAATGTAGCTTTCTAATGCTGAAAGAATTTTTGTAATCGGCGCAATAGTTTTTGAGTTTATTCATTACAAACATACACACAAAAATACAAATCTTTCCTCTTTCTAATATTAGTGTAGAAGTGTAGATAAAAAATAGTTTTATTTTTTAATTTCAAACAAGGTATTTCTATTTAAGGAAAACACACAACAAAGATTTTTTCTTGATAAAGTTCAATTTAAATAATTATATCAGCTTATGCTAGTGATCACAAACTTTTTTTGATGTGTGTGGAACTATTAACTATGTGGAATAGGGTAAAATTCGTTAGGTTAGATTTCAGAGGTTATTTTCATTCGCATTTTTTTTTGTTTAAAACGTTTCCCCAACCTAGGATTTATCTTGTATTCTGGGTGCGTTTTAAACTCACGGACAAACAAATATTTTTTTCCGTGCGGGCTTCAAACCCGCACCTACCTGTTGCGGGATTGCTCCCTGCAGCAGCCGCGGAGTAGCCAATCCCTAAGCCACTGCGCCAACCGTGCCGTCACCCGTGCCGTCCCTTTGACTTTGCCCATTTGCCCTTTAGAAGGCCATCCAGGACGTCCATTCAGGACGGGACGGGATTTCATTCAGGGACGGTGCGTATACAAATTTAGTTTCGGATACCCTCACCTTGATAGACCTACGATCTTAAAATAGTGGAATAGTGGAGAACAGGGTTTATGGTGCAGATTGGGAGAGGCCTACCTATGGTCAGCAAAGGTTTGTTGATTGATTGGGGCCGGTGCGGCGTGTCTCGTTCTTCTGGACTACATCTTTATCAACTGCCATCTTAGTATCTATAGTTTTTGTATACTTTAATTAGGAAGAGATTTCATTATATTTCTTTTCTTAAACAAGTACAAAATCTGAATCGAATACTGCAGAGGCTAATGAATAAATAAGGAAGAGCTCCTACAGCATCTATCACTGAACAAAAACACATTTTATGTAACCGCGTGACAGCAAAGATAAGCTTATGTTTTAACTTGACGAATCGACAGTTATTTAAAACGTTAATCACAAGATCCCCACGAACAACAGTTTGTTAACAAACTTTCAACCCTCTCTTCTCTTGATACAGATAATAAACTCGATAGGAGTTAACAATAGCGTTAAAGGCGTTAAATATTTAACAAGTGAAAAGTAGGTCGCTTTCGTTAAGCCTCTCAAATTAACTGTGGACTTTGTATTCAGGAACAGAATTGATACTGTTAAGAGTTTGAAGTGTGTTTGATCTATAACTTTAATAATTACTTGCTTTTGCCTGCGGGTTTGCTCCCGTTGTTTACGGTAATTAACCCACGGGGATGTTTTAAATGTAGCGTTTAGCACTCGGGGATAATATAGTTTCACGTTAGTGAAAGGATCAGTAGTTCCGAAGATTACCCTCTACATACAAACGATAGCAAACAACATATAGAGATAGAAATTAGTCAGTAGACGAATTGTAATTTATAATTCCAATATTCTATTTAAAAAAATGCTATTTATTATTATTATTTTTGGTAATCCTGTATTTTTTTAAAATCTTGTATGTTTTGTTTTTAATTATTGCTGCATGTTTTTTGCATGTTGCATACACGCATAGCACCTAAAACGCTGACCGCGCGTTAGCCTAATTACCGCGGATTGCACCTTGCACCAGCGGAGACACGAGGCGCCGACGCAGCTCAACGTGGTGCAGCCCGGCACCGGACATCGCGGCCTTCGCGAAATCGTCACTTTTGGTACAGCATCGGTCAACTGTCGACTATCTAGCTCATAATTAATATTGTAATTTTTGTAATTAAACTAAGTTTTAGTAAATTTTGTATTTCTTTCAATCCTCCGGCTACAGCCTTCGTAATTTGCAAGTCACATTAGAATTTATATTATTATTATTAATTATGATGTACTTAATGTATCAAACACAATTTAAATTGTTCCTGATAAATAAATAAACGCAGCATGACCACTCTACTTTAGCTACTTTTATTTGACAGTTATCACAGTCATGTTTCTCTGTGCCAAAGCGCATCAAATTCTGTCCCAGGCTTTTCTATTTCAATTCGAATGTGTACAATTTGTTGTTGTTTGTTTTACCTCTTTATAATATTAGGTGTGTGGTGTGGTTTGGCATTATTTGGCTAGAGATTGGAAGTGCGACTGTTTAGCGTAAGTTGCTCGTATCTTCATCTATACTAATATTATAAAGAGGAAACCTTTGTATTTTTGTATTTTTGTATGTTTGTATTGAATAGGCTCATAAACTACTGGACCGATTTCAAAATTTCTTTTACCATTACTTAGAGGGATTCTTCCGAATCCGTATAGGCTATATTTTATCACCGTACTCCCACGGGAACGGGAACTACGCGGGTGAAACCGCGTAACGTCCGCTAGTGTTTGATAAAGTCAGACTCAGTACCTGGCTGTATGGAATATGTGGCTTGAGAAAGAGACACAAAACTAAATATACTAATTTAAAGCATTTTGAGCGTGTCATGTTGTGTTGTGATTTGATGTGATGTGTGTAGTTCAATAGGCTTGTCAACTGACAAAATCTAATTAGTCCTTCAGTTAGACTATCAAAAATATTTTACCCGTATTTTTTATTTTGTTACGTAAACCAAAATTGACGAAGATACAACGCTTTTAAAATTCTCAATACGTCACGCCGTGGTATAATTTTTAGTGCGTTCTGATGTCACGAGCCACTCCCGAGTTTTGATGCGTTTTATCTTTGTCAATATTCATTGATTTACAAAAACAAAAAATACGTGTCCATTATTTTCCAATGCTCTAACTGACGGACTAAATAGATTTGCAATTTATTTATTGAAGATGGAAACTAGCCTTTTATTAGGACACAGGCCTCTTTTGTCAGTGGGCTTTAAATGCTATTATTCACCACGCGTGTCCAAAATCTAGCTTTTTTCAAAGAAAGATTTTTTCCTTAGTTGAAGTAACACAAGTTCAATGTCAGGCTCTACAAATCCCCAGCCTAAAGAGTGTCTGTAAATGAAGTATAGTCCAAGGTGGCTTTGTCTCAATCATCTTTAAAATAACCCACATTCTCCACAACTTTCTTTATCGCCCTTCCAAACCGCTTTAATATTAATTAATCGCCGAAAAAACTTGTATCCCAAACCCTAAAAACGCGATTAAGAAAATTTATGGTTTGTGAAAAAATGGCGGATCGGCGATCGGCTATAACTCATTATATGACGCTTGTGGATTGCTAATGGGCGGGAATCGATATCGGGGACAAAAATGGCTTTCCAATATTTTGTTGTTGCTCGAACGTTTACTGAATAAATTGAAAGATTGTTATGAGAGTTTGAGTATTGACGCAGTTTGCGTTGGTTTTTTAAGATTACGCACTCATACATACATGGGGATAGGCAGAAACCACGGAACGTCACCTGCAACGATCCTTTTGCCTTGTTCACGCAGATTACGCACTCAAATTGCGCAGTACTAACATTTTGAGAAATTCGTGATGAAAAAACCGAATAACACTTTGCCCGAACTGGGAAGCGAAGCCACGACTTCATGCTTAGTAGAAGTGGTTTTCAACCACTAGACCAACGAGGCTATTCAGATTATAAACTCGTAAGACCAGATCAACTAAAGATTCAGTTTCTGTGATGACAACATCAGAAAGAATCATGAGTTTTTTTAAATATCGTATCATGTCATATCTTTTGATAGCGTTGACTTAAGGCCATGCTCACCGAAAAGATAACAGTCTGATTATCTAAAAACAGATGTTTAAAACACCTTTTCATGTTCAAAGCAAATCAACCGATTAAACACGTTAATCAATTGTTTTCTCTAACCGAGGTGGGAGAGGTTGTTTAAAGTCCCGGTTAGTAGTTAATCGGTGTATTTTGACGTTTGTAAATTGCAAATATTACAAATTTTAAGGTTACATCCAGATATTATTGTGAGAATTTAAGATGCAGTCTGCTTTGAATTAATTTTGGAAGAGGATGACGTTTTGGTCGAGTTTGAAACCGTTGAAAGACTTTTGCGAACTCCTCGTTTGTATTCCACCAGACGACACTACTTCAAACAGTCAGAAACAGTCGGTTATTTTACTGTTGGTGAACTTGGCCCTTAGAAGTTTGATTTTTTCATTGCTCCAAGGGGTATTTCAGCTTGATACGCACCACGGGTTCCACGGGTTCCTGAGAAAAAGGGTCTTGCCAGGTGGACAATAAAGTGATCCTATTAGGGTTCTGTTTTTGCAGCCTGAAGTACGGAACCCATAAAGTACCTACTTTCTCTGCAGTGAGAAAATAAGAAGCAGTAAATATACGTAATATTTAATACTGTCAGTATCACAAATATAAAATGCACTCAAGGTGAAGAAAACCTCATTTCTCTAGCAAATATATCTTCTAGCTCATTTTAAATGCCTTTCCTGTCGTATTGTGGGTAATAAAACTTTTATAAATAGCCTTTTTAAAGCCTCTGGCAACCCCAGGCTTCATCGTAGTGTTTTCATTGAAATAATAATGGCTTTAATGGATTAACTTTTCTTTGTACAAGTCTATAATAAGTTATTATAGAGTTTTGTTAAAAGGTGTTCCATTGTTAATTAAGATAGGTTTTGTTAGTTTGTTTTTATTTTAATTTCCGTGCTAATACTAAGAAATATGTTGTATAGTTAATTCATCATCTGCTGAGCCTTTTATTTATTTAATAATAATATGTACACACATTTCTACCAATCCGCACTGGGCCAGCGTGGTGGATTATAGCCCATTCCCTGTCACTGAGAGGAGGCCCGTGTCTCAGCAGTAGGAATATTATAGGCTTATGATGATGATGATGTACACACAAAATACTTTACAGGATAATATATTAACATAGAAGAGCACAAAGGTACTGCTTATTTCATAAGAAATCTCTTCCAGCAGACCTGCGAGAGGAAAGTTGGATAAGAAATTTAGACACAGTGTAGAAAAGTCAAACAAGAAAATTTAAATTAAAACAGAAAACAAAACTGTATCTATATAAAATAAACATACATACGAATACATTCAAATAAAAAAAAAATAAAAAAACTAGTATTGTATATATTTACTTAAAATATACATACATATATATGAAGAATATTTCTGAATAGAAGAGAGGTAATGCTCTTTGACTCCCAAACTCCAACCCTCCTCCTCTCCCCTCCTCCTTTTCCCAACTATATTGGGAACTTTTCGTTGATTTTGTCATTTGTTGGTACATCTGAAAGAATTTTGGCTCCAGCTTGGATACACTGTGATACCAGCTTCTGTGAACAAGAAACTTCACTTATTATTTCACCAAACGTTAGGAACTTGACGCGCTAAGAAATTGATCGAGTGCCCTACATAGAAATAACCCAAAAAGTAAAGTAAATTACACGTTTTGAGTAACAGATCGATGTGATTACGTAATTCATTATAACTGGGGTGGATGTGGCGAATACTGGCAGGTTGCGGCCATAAGGTCAGAGTTCATGGTAACGGACGCTGCTGGTCGTATAGCTAGTGGACGCTAGAGCGTGGGGCTCCGAAGTCAGAGGTGAATACATAAATAGTTGCTAAGTTAAAAGTGTGAATGTTTAGTTTTCTTATGGTAGACAGCAAATATTATAAAAGCAAGCAAAATATTGAGCACCAGCCTGCTTAATTAATGCTCAATAGTTTGCACGTCTTTTGTTTAGTTGTAGAAATGGGTAACTTACTAAACGGAACGAACTTAACCGTTTGGTAAGTTACCCATTTCGACAACTAAACAAAAGACGTGCAACTACAATTACTACAACAGCCCATAACGTCCATTGCTGGACATAAGCCTCTCCCATGATGGGAGGAATTTGCCGTAATCTCCACGCTTGGCAGGCGGATTGGATATCGCAGTGATGAAAGACTAACAGAAAAAGCTGCCGCCCATTCTCTGGTCTACGGAGGCGCAAGGTGTTCTGCCTCAGACATTAGTCGCCTTATACAACACCCGTGAGTGTAATGGGTTGGTTCTATTCTACTCTGCCGGATACCACACGGCAGACGTGCAAACCAAGTGGAAACTTGAATCATCAATAGTTATGTGCACTTTCAAACGCTTCTCTTTGCTCCTTTTTGGAGTTGTACGGGAACTGATCATTTGATTATACTAATAAAAATTTTAGAAGCATGAAAGGTGGAAAGTGATAACTGATAACGTTAAGTTAAGTTTAAGTCAGCTGCAAAGCTCAAACTTGTCACCACTATTTCGAGAGTTTATTTTATCAACACGAAGAAAGTAGAAAACAGCACGCATGCTCAGTAAGGTGCATGAACAGTTTTTTCAATAAAAATTTCATTTGTTATAATCGCTCGTGACTAGACAATAAAATCCGCTCGGATCAATCTTCAGGTTAAGTCACGCTTGCCTAGGTTGGTCTGTGGATGGGGGACTACCTATTACATACCGAGTTTCCTCCGTGCCTCGGAAAGCACGCTAAGCCGTTGGTCTCGGCTGTCATTTCTAGATCTTTGAAAGTCGTAACAGGTAGTCAGTGGCCCGAAAGTTTGAGAACCGGTCTTACCAAGGGGTATCTTATTACCCAGTACTAACTGGGTTGTGGAGGTCAGATGGGCAGTTGCTCCATGTAAATACAGGTATGGCCTGAAGCTAACAACAATATAGTTGGGAAAAGGCAAGGCAGATGAGATGATGGTATAATCCACCTGGAGCTCATTCGTCACGCATAAGTCCACCTTTCCAGCTGTTCTCCTAGCCCCACAGCAGTATTTGATTTGATATGGTGTCGTATCACGCGAGCGCCGTATAAAGCCAGCGCCACACCGTTCGCCTGGGACGCAATATTTAGGTTATTAAGTGTCAGACAAGCCTGCTGTTTGAACTGCTTCACTATAATTGTCACCTGGGTTCATGCGCCGTCTGGAATAGGCTTGTAAAATGTTTGAGTTCTAAATAAACGTGACAGGCGTTCCCAGGGTAGAGTTGATATTAATTAAATTGATTATTTACTATCAGCTTGTGTTGTCCTGAAGGGTAACGGCCTTCTTTTATTTCATCCACACAACTAAATTTGGGGACATGGATAAGCTAGTTTTAACTTATAAAAATACGATTTAAAATAGTAAAGATTATAACAATATTTTAAGCTTTCACGGTTTCAAACTAAACTTATATTGCGCCATGATCACGGGTTGACTGTCAACTCGCGATCATGGCGCTTGCAACAGCGTCGAAAATTACCGGAAGCTCAAAACAAATAATAATTACGGAAGATATTCCGTAAGTGATGAATAAAATAACATAAATAGTTATATTTAACATGCGGAGTACCGTCTACACCAAGTTGTTGGGCAATAGTCAATTCGGTTGAAAGATTTTCGAGTTTCTAACTAATAGTGAAAAGTCTTGGACAATCAGGACTTAAAGAACGAAGCGTTATCGGTATAGCGGACCCCTTTAAATAATCTGACACTGATGGAAAGATAAGCGATTTGTATTGCTTAACCCCGCCTTCCATACCATATTCCAACCGTTTGCGTAAAATTTGAACGTTTAAAATTCGATACGACGAGCATGAAGCATAAGCATGAACATGAAGCATAAGCATGAACATGAAACATGAAACATTAGCATGAACATGAAACATAAGCATGAACATGAAACATAAGCATGAACATGATGCATAAACAGCATAATGATCCCACTACAGTGATTTAACTGCCTCGTTGGTCTAGTGGTCCCAATCGCAACTCTTGAGAAAGAGGTCCTAGGTTCGATTAGGGGTCGGGCCAAGTGTCATTGGTTTTTTTATCTAGATTTTTTCAGTGGTAGTTACGTCCCTTCTCCGTTAGGAGAAGTGAGCCGTGATCCACCACGCGAGTCCACTGCAAGTCATAAAAGTTAATATTTCAAAGCAATGCCGCTATAAAATTACAAATGCAATGAGTTGATCGACACAACAAAGTTACGGCTATAAAAACAATAATACATTAACCCACCGACAAAGTTTCGTTCTACATAGTATGTGGAATACTGCGGCATAGTTTCAGTTCTACCTTTTGGCACCGACGTAGTTTACTTAACGCTAAATGAAGCGGCGACATAGATGCCACATTGCCAACCTGCCAAGCGATGCCACGACGAGTTTCAGCTGAAACTTTGGCTTATGCAGCTTAAGAATTTCGGTAATGGAAAGGTTCATCTCTGGGGGCATTAACCTTTAAGAGTTTCGATGCTGTGGTCTTGGTGCAGAATGCCCGATTGCTAAAATGTTGAAATAAAAAGTCTAATTGATGATGATTGATTGATGATTGAGCACCACAGCCAGCCAGGAGCAACCCTGACCCGGACAAGCCGGATACACCAGGGGGCACTTTTTGTAAGGAAAGACATGCTCTGGGATGGGAAAGGAAGCCCGACCAACCGCAGCCAGTCGGGCACAATCAGCCGACTATGCAGCCTAGAGCCAATATGTTGAAATAAAAAGTCTAATTATTAATTTATTCAGTAGTATACCATTTTATACATTGAAGTTGGTGCTACAATAAACTCATTAGAGAGAGAAAAAAAAAACTTTTGCCTCAAAATACATGCCCGGTGGTGTCGGTTCTGTATGGTGTCGGACGTAAAGAATAGCACCATCCCATATCTTCCCGTGGGTGTCGTAAGAGGCGACTAAGGGACTTACCAGAGAATGGGCAGCAGCGTTATCTGTGCTTTTGTAACAACCGCACTGCAATCGCCAACCCGCCTGCCAAGCGTGGCGATTATGGCAAAAACCCCCCTTTGGGGAGGCCCATGTCCAGCAGTGGACGTTTTTAGCTGAAATGGTGGTGGTGATGGTGACATGCCCGGTGCACTTCGATTAGTCTCCGCTACCACCTTGCTGAATCACAAATGGAGGCCCAAAGGAAACGCTCGTTACAGATCTTCGCTCTAAACTCTGATGATTTAAGATTTTAAGGTCACCATCATTCTCTTGTCCTTATTCAAGTTTATTTGGGTCGGCCAGCATGTCTTGTTCTTCTATCTTCATCTCAGCAGTCACCTCCTTAAGCTGAACGCAGACCAGGACGGCATGGCAAGGGATTTATTTTTTTGCCAATGGACACTCAAACGTATTGATATAGAAATATACGACATAAATTGCTATGCTTTCAAATTATCCCGTGGCATGCTGTGGCATTGAAAGGGATTTGTATTGAAAAACGCGTCACGGTCGTATTTCTATATCAATACGTTTGAATGTCCATTGGCAAAAATTAAAATCCTTTGCCATGCCGTTCCAGACTGCGTACAGCTTAACTAGCCAAATAGTGAATTGTAAGATACAGTTTGTAAATTTTCTTTTGGAAATTTTAAAATCTCATCCCTTAGATCAAGTTCATAAGTAATCATCGGATTTGTATCCTCTCAATATCTTCATAATCCGCCATGCTTTTAAGCAAGCACCAATCAACATCTTTATTTTTGTAATTCACAAACTAACAACCAAAATCACAAAACTTCCTACTTTATCGCAGTCGCGTAAAACAATAATAACGAAACGAAAAACAAACTTGTTTTAAGAAAACAGACAACTTTTCTAGAACTACTAACCATTTATGAGTATGAGTGTATGACAGAGATATACAATCCAGGATTTGTTCAGTATTTTCTGCTGCACGTTAAAATGTAGTAGTCAGGTAATCTAGCGACGACCGTAAGTTTCCAACTCTGATTAATATTTGGACGTCGCACAGTGGATCGTCCCCATACAAGAGGTCGGACATAGAATGAAAAATTAAAAAAGTATTTAATTTAAAAAAAAAATATATACAGTTGCATTCCTCTATTGAAGAACAACAAAAAATGTTACTACGCTTTTTTTATTTGACCAGCACTTTAGGAGCTATTCGATGAAAACTGTTATTTTTGTATGGAAACGAACACAAAAATGTCTGTATCTCATGATTCCCTCCTTGTTTCGATTTGCGGTTTTCACTACTGTCTTTTACCTATTTTATGCCACGTTTTCTTCAAGGACACATGGTGCCCGCAGAGCGCCCCTTTCGAGATATTTTGCCTATAGTAACTATCTTTGTTATTGTATTACTGATGGAATGGAGGTACATTAAGTATACTTATTACTGAGAATTAGTCATCACTAAGTAGTTCCTTAAATAACAGGTGCATTTGTGAGTACTTTAATGACTTATTAACGCTTTTGTTGCAATATAACAAAAGCGTTAATGAGTCATTAAGTAACGACTACCAGTACTTGCTTAATCTAATTATTTATTATAATTACTAAGAATTACACATAAGAAGTTAAATGAAGAAAAGGTGCATTAGTGAGTTCTATATGTATATTGAAAAAAAAATATCGGTAATGAGTTGTGACATCGCATTAACAATAACAAATCAAAAAGAAAAGAAATGTTTTATGATGTTGATGAATAAGAAAATACGTATTTATAATTTTTTTATTTATATAATATAACACTGTAAAATATATTTAAATCTTTAAATAAATTACACTTAAACCTATAATAATTTATAAATAAAAAATAAAACAATTACTAATAACTAAATTGTAAATATTGATTATAATAAAAAATAAATAAACTAATACTACCTTAAAGTTACTAACAATTATATTACTATAAGACTTAAACTATATTTTCTTCGTCTTCATCAATAACGACATCATGATCATTATTGTCGTCATCTTCTTCAATGTCACTACATTCCGAAACTGCTCCAACTATTGTATCTGTTGAAATGTCAATAAGCTCCAATTCACTCTGGTCATGTATGAGCAAATCGTCCAGTTCTCTAAATGAAGATTTTTTAACTCTATTGGGCATCCTCGGTCGTAGGCTCGTTAGAAGAGGATCGGAAGATAAAAGAAGATTATGAAGAATGTCTTCATTAGTGGCGATGCTACTGTGCTTTCGCGTATGAGTTTCTCTAAATTTACGAAAATCCTTGTTTCTTGCTTCAGATGCTTCCTCAGACAAAAAACCTATAGGCACTACTGATAGGTGTTCCACTATCTGCGATCCATGAATCAGCAATTTATGCAAACTTGATGGCATGTTATACCATGGATATAACTGTACGAAGAAATTTGCTGTTTCATCACAATATAACTTGAATTTTTGGATTTCAATTTTTTCGCCTGAGGAAATGCATTGCAAAATTACAGCGAGTCTTCTAATTAAATTGACGTCTAATTTTGTAATTTCCGCAGTCGTTTCAGGGTTTGCAAAAAACCTTCTAGCAGTATTTCCAGTGTTTGTATTGTCACTACCCTGCTTTACAACATCCAGAAGTAAGCCTGTGTTTCTTCGGAAAGCAGCTTGAATAGCTTCTTTCTTATCTTTAACAATTCTTTTATTATCGTCACCTTTTGCTTGCCATGATTTTATGTCCATTCTGTAGGCAATGTGTAATAAACACTCCATAGACCGAATCCAAGCATGCAACGAACTAAATCCATGCTTGTATAAATCTTCGTTCACAGGTTTAGTTCTCACTTCTTCCAAATTATTCATCTCACTTGGGCGAGCTTTGCACAAATCACATACTGCTGCCGATGTTCCCGATATGATTGAATGTACCTTACCATCAATCATGGTTAACCACAGATTGTGCGTAACAGTAGCATTGCCGCAAGCAGTTGGGTTCAGTTCACGAATCTCGGTCTCAAATATATCCATTTCAGCCTTTACATTTGCTTCCGTTTCTTTCATAAACGTAAATGAAATCGGACGACAATATGTGGTTGACGATGGCCGATCATTCTGCCACATTGTGTTTCCACTAGAAGTCACTAACTTAAGAGGTACAAGACTTGCCATAAATACACTGGATAAATCTTGTTCACTTGTTGTTGTTCTTTGATGATAAATGCTTTGACTTGAAGCTCCATCAAAACCCCATTTACTGTGAAGCACAAGTTGTTCACCAGCATCAAAATTCGGTTCAAGTGAATCGATCAGCCTCCTAACTGTGAGATCAAGGAGGGCTTGGAGTCGTATCTTTGCTGAAGTATCAGTCACAGTTACGTCTTCTTTTGCCGGGTAACACTTAAGTTTTTCTTTCACTAACATGTAATAGCTTGGGTATTTCGCATGACCTTCTTTTAAACTAAAGTCCCTAAGTGTGATGTAACGCCACTTGGATAACTGCATGTGAACGTAAAGAGCAAGTGTTTTGTGAGTAGGAACTTCACTAAGCAAAGTATTCTGTTTAGTTTCCAGGACATTCAGAACGGTTGAGACATGTTCAGGATTTCCCAGCAAATGCTTCATGATTCTGGCCACATCATTTTTTCCGGCAGACTTAAGTGCACTTTCAACAGTATGTAAAAGCTCATCTGGACGACTGCAACTAGCCATATTTTCATCAACACGTCTTCTTTTCTGTCTACTGGATAAATCTTCAAAGCGTTTTCGAGGAGATTTAAATGTTGAAGTTGATGCATCTGATTTTGATGGACTGATTACCTCTTCTGTCTCATCTTTAGCTTCTTCAGTGTGAACAATATTTTCCTTAAAGCAATTTGGCCAAATGATATCGGAACTTAACCACTCTCTGTTCTTGTCCATGAACTTGTCGACTGTCCTTCTTGATTGCACCCATTTGGAGTAAACCCGATAGCAAAATCGTCGACACCAGTTCTTTAGATCCGACACATCATTTTCACTTAACTGGACGTTACTATTCGACTTCAATGTATTACATAAATTTTCATAGTCACGAAGATCTTTATGATTACGAAGAGCAACATAAAGATCAAGATAAGTAGAAAACCCACGGAAAGCCATAATGACAACACTTGGTAGAGGTTGAAATTACAACTGAATAATATTTGCAAAACACACTAAAATATATAGGGCAGCAAGTTGCAACTAGTAATGAATTTGATAAGCTAATGATGACATATGAGCCAATCACAATGCAGAGCTTAAGGGCTGTTAACATGGTAATTACAATAACTAATTAGATTAAGCAAGTACTGGTAGTCGTTACTTAATGACTCATTAACGCTTTTGTTATATTGCAACAAAAGCGTTAATAAGTCATTAAAGTACTCACAAATGCACCTGTTATTTAAGGAACTACTTAGTGATGACTAATTCTCAGTAATAAGTATACTTAATATACCTCCATTCCATCAGTAATACAATAACAAAGATAGTTACTATAGGCAAAATATCTCGAAAGGGGCGCTCTGCGGGCACCATGTGTCCTTGAAGAAAACGTGGCATAAAATAGGTAAAAGACAGTAATGAAAACCGCAAATCGAAACAAGGAGGGAATCATGAGATACAGACATTTTTGTGTTCGTTTCCATACAAAAATAACAGTTTTCATCGAATAGCTCCTAAAGTGCTGGTCAAATAAAAAAAACGTAGTAACATTTTTTGTTGTTCTTCAATAGAGGAATGCAACTGTATTTTTTTTTTTTTAATTAAATACTTTTTTAATTTTTCATTCTATGTCCGACCTCTTGTATGGGGACGATCCACTGTGCGTCGGTCGTAGAATTGCTTATTTTAATTTTATCCAGAGAATTTACTTTATGCGACGGTGTTGTAATGTCGGTGTCTTTTGTATTATTTAAATTATAATAGCTTACTTTACTTTTTAGATTTCTGCACGAACATTTGCGGTGGTGAATTAACATATTTTGTTGTGTGGTATTTTATGGAAACCTCTGGGATAACAAGCGTCTTTGTGTTATGTTTTAATGATTTTCAATAGTTGCTGAGTTTCTCCTGATCATAAAAGCGTAACTATTAAACACATGAACACCAAAATGCATCAAACGGTATGTCTGAAAAACAATCGCCCGATGGCAAACAATTTACACTCAGGCATAAGTCAGAAAATTACGTTGGTCATAAGCCAAATAAGACACGCTGGGACAGCCCCCGATAGCCGCATCAATAAAAATCTAATCAGCCATTTCTAATTACATCGATATCAGAAAATAAGACGATCAAATTGGATTGGCCTGGAATATTTTATTACATGTCACTTAGAATCAGACAGTGTCCTAATACGGACCTTTAAGCACACATATCAGCTCGAAAAGGGATCGTCACCGTATCAACTCGAACCATTCAGTATTTTCTGTATGAAAATCGCTACTGCAACGCACACTAATTGGAATCGTAACGAAATCGCCTTGCCTCGGTACAAGCTCACGATATGGTGACGATCCCCTTGCGAGTTGATATGTATGCTATTTCCTTTAACTTGTAAGCGACCGTCCCTCAAATATGCGATCGTCACTTATATTTTATTCGGCGAATACGAACGCATCGTTGCGCCTCACAAATGACTGACAAATGATCGTGAGGATCACTAATTCAGAACTATTTTTTCATTCCAATTAGGACACAGGGTCAAGTTCTTAACAATACACAGTAGACCATCTCTAGTTGTTTATATTTAATTACTGACTAGCAAACTAGCTAACGCCTCGTTCACGACCTCAGGTTTTACGGCCGGAGACACGCGCGTGTGGCACTTGTTTCCCCTGTGTTGCCCTCCACGATGTAAGCAGCGTCTTTCATTTGTTTTCGCTGTAGTCACTGTGGCTACACGTGTGACATGTGTCGCTTGAGTATGTAGGTTGTGGGCAAGGGGTAAGCGCGGCACTGCCCCGATCGTGATCAACGCGTTGTGGGCAGTATTATCTAGGGCTAAGTTACGAATTTGTATGGACTAGGCTTATCTGGGCTGCGGGATTAGTGTGTAATGAAGCTTGTTGCTTAATTGGGTAGAATTGTGTTGCTATGTGAAGTTTATTGTAACAGCTGGTCTATAACTTTATAGGAAGAGAAGTCGACAATATTTCGTGCAATGATTCTCCGTTTATCCAATTTCACCAACTTTTGGCATAGCTTTGTCAGGGTTGGGTATAAAACTGGTTGCGCGAAGGGCTAAATTAGTGGACTGTATTTTGCGATGCGGAATAAAAAGACTGACACACGCTTGGTGATTCGAGTTGCAATGGGTGTGGAACAATAGAAAACAACCCGAAATAATAAGGAAGGAGATTAAGGATTACTATCACTTTTTACTTTCTTTTTTTCTACTTTTATTAAGAGGTTAAGGATTTACTATCTAATACAAAGTTGGATCGAGTAATACAAAGGGGGCTATCGTTTTAGAGCTCACCAGATGGCGCACTGTCGAGTAAGGTCCTGTCAGTAATTCTATTCAATACTTTAAAGCACCAATAACTTCATAAAAATGTTTATTTTATTACGTATAACAACATAGTGTAAGCTTTAGATATATATTTACAATATTCTTCCTAATATTAGCAAGCATGAAACATTTAAAAATCATTCTACCTCCAAGTACTAACAATATTATAATCCTAAGTTGGTACTTAAAATCTTCAAGTCATAATTAATCAGGAATGGCTCAATCTAGAACACAATCGTGAGTGTTAGTATATACGTGATAAAAAAGCACACAACGCGCGAATACTCTATGACATCTGACATTTTGGAGGACCTTAGTCTACACAAGCGCCTCTATCGGCAAATTCACACGCGATAGCCCCCATTCTTTTCTCAAACATGCTTGGAAATTTGAGCATTATTTTGACAACCTTCTTCGAGATAAATCGAAATTGCTGTACTGGCCAGATACATGCGACCAGCGGCCGGCAAAAGTTGTATGAAAATCCATATATCTGTCGTGTTTAGTGGCTAAATAAATTACATGGTATACTAATATCTGTCGTGTTATTTAAAAATGGAACGATCATAAACAACATCATGAAACATGGCAACCAAGGAGGTAACTTATCACAGGTTTTATTTAAATTTCGAATTGGCTTGCAAATAGGAAACGGTTTATTGAAAAAAAAAAAAACAAATGAACTCTTCAACGCGAGAGTTTTAATTTCCTTGCATTATTTGAGAAAGTACTATACAAGCCTTGGCCACAACTAGTCATTGATGGACTTACGTAGTGTGCCTCGGCTTCGACTCGGCTCACATTTACACGTTAGTCCATCAATGCCTCTGTTGCTGGCCGCTGCAGTAATGTACTATTTTTTTTAATAGGATTGCCTGCTTTGATGAGGTTGAAACTGCAACGTAGAACCTCCCAGAACTGGCCACATTTACAAAAAGAACTCATACGTCATTTACCTTGTGAACACTCTTTCTCACCATGAAATATTTATTGTAGGTAACCAAACTATTATCTGTTCTGTAGAATTTATAAAACTGTAGCTTAGAACTTACCTACTCCGTTTCAGATTTTCTTAGCTGCTCCCAGCTCTTTCATCTTACGCAACAAAAGAAATGACTCGAGAAAAATGTTATCACTTGACTGCAACCGAGACACAGGGCCGTTAGAACCCAGTTATACTCTCCCAGTTGAATTTAACGAAGCGGGAACAATTTGTAAACGTTCTCTGAGTATAGTTGACCGAACAATTTGTTGCTAAACTTGATAGTTGGTGCAGTTAGTTGATGGTTATGGTCTAGCTGTTTGGGCTGTGTAAACAAAAATGACATAAGTAAACAAAAATGTAACGTAAGGAAAAACAGCCATGACGACAGGCCGTGTCGACGGCGCGTTCGTGTTCCACAAAATGAAGGGGTCCGCAATGGCCGATGCCTGCCGGGGTTGCGGGACTGTTCGAAAGAGATACCGTGGCCCCGGAACACAAAGTGCTAAGAAGGAACATGGATGGGTTTTAGTCAGTAAAAGTCTGACACTCCCTTCTGCTCCGCCCAGAGCGGGAGGAGTCATTAATTTGATGAATTCCCATTCGAAAAAAAAGAGAGAAGGAGAGAAAAGGAGAAGGGAACCTCCATGCCAGGGTCTGGGTTTTTGATAGCATCATCTGCCTAGGCTTTTCCCAAGTTTTATTGGGGTCGGCTTCCAGTCTGACCGGATGCAGCTGAATACCAATATTTTACATGAAGCGACTGCCTATCTGTCCTCCACACCCGAGTTAGTACTGGGTAATGCAGTACCCCTTGGTAAGACTGGTTGTCAGACTTTTGGGGCCACTGACTACCTGTAACGACTGTCAAAGATGTACAAATGACAGCCGGGACCAACTGCTTAACGTGCTTTCCGAGGCACGGAGGAAACTCGGTATGTAATGGGTGGTCACCCATCCATCTAGGCAAGCACGGCTTAACCTAATGATCGACCCGAGCGGCTGTTAATATTTAGCCACGAGCTCCTCTTGGTTTTTGATAGCAATGACATGGGAATCTTCAAGTTCTGAGGGAATAAGTTACACAGTATTGAGGGCCCTTGAAACTGTTCGAATAGAAGTGCAGTATCGACGACTATTGCTTAACATGACGTGAGGTGATGGTACCGTACGATCTCCCGCGAGGCGGCGAGCCTCCTTGCCGGATTGCCGCCATGGGATCTAGAGGCGATAGTCCTCGCGCGCCTACATGAATGGCGCGCGGAGGCGCTACGCCGGGGGGAAACTCCGCTGCAGCGACAAATTGTCGCTCAGCGGACAGACTTCCGGCGGGATCTCATGGCGACATGGAGAGAGCGACTGTCGCAACCTCGTGCAGGGCACGCCACGATAGTGGCGATAAGTCCCCTCTTTGAGGAGTGGCTTGAGAGACGCCACGGCGTCCTCACCTTCCGCCTGACGCAGGTCCTCACCGGACACGGAGTGTTCGGGAGGTTCCTGCACCGAATCGGGCGGGAGGAAACGCCCGGGTGCTTCCATTGTGAGGATCGACCGGAGGACACGGTGGAACACACGGTGGAGGTGTGCCCCGCGTGGGCGGAGCACCGCCGTGTCCTCGAAGCGGCGATCGGCGGCGGCGACCTCTCGCGTCCGGCCCTGGTGCAAGCCATGGTCCGAAGCGAGACGGAATGGGACGCCGTCACCTCCTTCTGCGAAGCAGTAATGCTAGAGAAGAAGGTGGCGGAACGTGAGAGGGAGAGAACCTCTCAACGTCCCGGCCGCCGCGGGAGACGCCCCGGGCGTCGGTGAGCTATGGGCTAGCTCGCCGTCCGTCCGTCTCATGACGACAGGCCGTGTCGACGGCGCGTTCGTGTTCCACGCGCGCCTCAAAGAGAGTCAGCAAAAAGGAAGGGGTCCGCAAGGACCGATGCCTGCCGGGGTTGCGGGACTATTTGAAAGAGATACCGTGGCCCCGGAACACAAAGGGCGATGAAGGAACATGGATGGGTTTTAGTCAGTAAAAGTCTGACACTCCCTCCTGCTCCGCCCAGAGCGGGAGGGGTTATTTGATGATTTCCCACCCAAAAAAAAAAAAAAAAAAAAAAAAAAAGGTGATGGTATCATCACGCCTGTAATCCCCGAAGAGTTAGGCAGAGGTTTACATGATAGTACACCAACATTTCGCCAGTCATGTTTGCCCCATGTAATGGCGAGCCTATTGCCATCAACAGGGTACAAATCAAAGCCACCAGACTGTGGCTGCTACTAAGAAATTCCTAATGGAATAACCCAATAACACTTTGCCCGACTTTGGAATCGAACCCAGGAACTCGTGCTCAGCAGTCGCGTTTGCCACCACTAGACCAACGAGTCAGTCATCACTACGCAACTACGTAACTGCGAAATATAGTGATATTTCATAATGTAATTGAATTTGGTAATTTTGAAAAATGAATGAAAAAATCCTAATATTTGACGGCTATTCTTGAAATTGACAACTTTTAGACAACGCAATCAGTAACCAAAACAGTTCTAACTCTAAATACTGCAAGTACTATTTTGTATGTAAAAGCGTCATAATTATATGCATAGGAGAATTATTTAAACCCCAAGTCATCTAGCTTTAGACACCCTCGGCCTCGGCAATCAAACACGACATGAAAACTAACAACTTGTTCTTTTCCAGTAGCAAGCTAATAGTTCCCCCCATGTATGACGTAACCATACCGCAAGGCAGTGCTTTGAACCCTCGCGCTAGGAATATGTTAGTGGTGTGTAGTTCACTGCAGCGACCGGGCCTTGAACCGAGCCGCCATCTTTACTTATTTATTCATTACTTACAGTTGTAACAGCTGGTTGATTGTGGACGTTATGTTATTGATCTGCACAATAGGTCTATACAACTGATTGGCTTACACAACAACTAAGGGACTGGGTCAAAGTGATGACTTTAGTGCTTTTCTAACCCACCCATCCGTTTCATCAGCTGAAAATTTTTCCCCAAACGTCAACCAGGCCGTGTAGCCGTGTGGTATCCGGCAGAGTAGAACTAGCCGTGTGGTATCCGGCAGAGTAGAATAGAACCAACCCATTACACTCACGGGTGTCGTATAAGGCGACTAATGTATGAGGCAGAACACCTTGCACCTCCGTAGACCAGAGAATGGGCAGCAGCGTTTTCTGTTAGTCTTTCATCACTGCGATCTCCAATCCGCCTGACAAGCGTGGAGATTACGGCAAATTTCTCCCATCATGGGAGAGGCTTATGTCCAGCAGTGGACGTTATGGGCTGTTGTAGTAGTAGTAGTTGTAGTAGTTAACCAGGACATGAATTGCTTGACTCGCGCATGACATATTTGTATTTTTTGTTGAAAATTTCATCTGTCTATCTACTACGGATCATGAGACACAGCCCGCTGACAAACAGACAGACAGACACCGGAGGCTTAGTAATAAGGTCCCGTTGGTTACCCTAAGAGTATGGAACCAACAAACAAACCCTAACTAACAAACAACAAACCCAACCGTTTCAACAGCTGAAAATCTTCCACGAAACATCAACCAGGAGATGAGTTACCTTGAATTATCTTGGAAAAACGGATTCCAAACTTAGGTTGACTTAGCAAGGAATCATATCGCTTAGAAGAAAAAGGTAGCTGTTGTCAAATTGCCGACAACTGATAGCGCAGTACTATAAATACAGTGTTATTTTTTATAGTTTCATATCTTGATTCTATGTTCCTCAAACTTTTATTTTCGTGATCGAAGGAATATGTTGTGTTTATATAAACAAGCATAAGTTCAGTATACTCCATAATGCCAAGCTTTTATTGACCCTATTCCATGTCAAGTCGAAGCTTCTGCCAACTGGTTTAAGTACCTATCTGTTTTCTGTTCTCCGATGTTCTTTTTATAGGAATTCGAAGAGAATGCCAAGTGCCCCCTGGCTAGTATCCCTAACTTTCAAAGTAACTAGATTGCTACAAGATTGTGTAGTTTGATTACTTTAAGTGATAAGTTTAGTAGAAACACCATTATTTACTCTATCCGGCTCGAAGGACCGTGGTGTTGAAATCTAGTTACGACTGGACAAACGGATATCTTTTTCGTTTTATATTTCTCTCCTTTTTAAAAGTGTATCTAGTTATTTGATATTTTGCAGATATTGATATCGTAACTATCTCTCCTATACTCACTTATCCTTATATTTTGTGATTATATTCGGAGATCCGCGTATAAAAAAGGTCAGGAACGACGAATTATTAAAAAAACGTAACGCTTTTATTGTTTCAGTATTTTGTATTCATTCATGACTTTTTTATCACTTTCCAATAAAAATGGGTATAATAGGTGAACGGAGTAGAATCAAATGGCATACTTAGTTTTTATTTTTGAAAAAAAACAAAAAAAAACGAAATTCAAATCATACCTACACGTATTGCGTATGATTTGAAATTCGATATTTTTAATTTTTTTTTTCAAAATTTCTCGTTCTTTATTCGAATCTGAAAAGCTTACTCGAAATTTATAGCGTTTTTTGATGATAGATCAATTTTTTTCTAAGCTGTTGAAAAAAGAAAAATAAAAACCGGCCAAGTGCGAGTCGGACTCGCGCACGAAGGGTTCCGTACCATTATCTATACATTAGACAAAACGGCAAAAAAAACACGTTTGTTGTATGGGTTGGGCCCTTAAATATTAATTTTATTCTGTTTTTAGTATTTGTTGTTATAGCGGCAACAGAAATACATCATCTGTGAAAATTTCAACTGTCTAGCTGTCACGGTTCATGAGATAGAGCCTGGTGACAGACAGACGGACAGACAGCGAAGTCTTAGTAATAGGGTTCGGTTTTTACCCTTTGGGTACGGAACCCTAAAAACTATGTACTTATGCCATAAGCTTCTACTCCGTCCACCATACCTATTGTATGTATGTAGCACAGGACCTGTCAATGTGGCGACGCTCGGGGGAGGCCTATGCTCAGAAGTAAACGCCTTGCGGTCAATGTGATGACGGTGATGATTAACTTGTGACTTGCGCCTTGGCATACTAGTTGCCTTGTTATACGTGGAGTGGAGTTGAGTTTCCACTATAATTATAAAGAGGTAAAGTTTGAAAGTTTGGATAAAGAAGATCTCCAAAACTACTTATCCAATTACGAAAATTCTTTCACTGATAGTAAACCACACCATAGCAGAGTGCCATTGGCATGAGCTAGTAAGTAATAGCAAGCTAGCAAGACTTTAGCTGTTGTATTAACCAATAACGTTTGTCTACCACAAGCCTACGTACGGTCGAACAAGCTATTTGGTTTACAGTTTAACCCACAAATTACATTGTAAAATGTAAACCAAATAGCTTGTTCCACCGTACCTTTACCCTTCAGCCTTTGCCCCCACACACACGCTCTCCCTAACACACACACACACAACCCCTCATTTAGTGTAAATATTTTCATGCAGAAAGAGTTGCACAAGAGACGCATAGACGTCGTTACGGCTAGACTCCGTGGCGCGGCAGAGAGCCAACTTCACCCCCATGTTGTAAAGAGATGAGGGTTTTAGGCAATGTGGCATGTGACTAGGAGATAGCTGTTTTTCTAAACTAATATTGTAAAGCGGAAAGATTTGATTTGTTTGTTTGTTACGATGTAACTCAATAACTGCTCAACCGATTTTAAAAATTCTTTCATCATTAAAAAGCTACAACTTTACCAAGTAACATAGGCTAGAAATTATATTGATGTCATGCAAATTAGCCGAGCTATCACAATTTTCGCGGACGAAGTCGCGGGCGAAGTGCTAGTATAATAGAACAAAAAAACTGTAAAAAACTGCGTCAATTCCCGATAGTTTAGGAAGATTTATGCTTATACAATTAACCTTTTGATCGCCAGAGCATAAGCCACAATTTCATCCACCATTTTGTCAAATATTTGTGTTGTTTGGCGTACAGGGCACGAGCTTGCTTGTCACGTACATATATGTGACTATGGCGGTCAAATGGTTAATGTTAAAAAGACGACATTTGCCTCAATTCGGTTTGGACGACGCCATTCAACGTTGCGTGGAACTTAATACCATAAATGTTCTGATACGTGATCGACTCAAGCCAATTCCACGTCGGTAAGTACAGTCACTCCATTTAGAGTGCGGTCACACACCGTCCACAATACCAAGGAGCGTATAGCCTATGGTATAGCCTATAGTGTGGTTTCAGTATTGCACTGAGGTATGACTGATCTAAACACACTTATAGTGGTATGTACTTGGTAGATATGGATTTACAAGGATATTCTGGGTTTGGTCTTTATAAGTTTAACTACGTAGTTTGATCAAGCCCCTTTTATAAATATTAAAAAAAATAAGAATGATGACTGAACACCTGCAGTCTGTACTTACTTGTGATCCACATGAATAATATGTTTGATTATAATTTCTTATAATACTGAGTCACAATTAGATACAAAGTTTTGTCAAAAAGCTACTCAAAGCACCCCACGTATTGATTGAACTAACTTAAACTCGACTATGTTGCCTGGAAAACTGCCAAATCCGTCGCAACACAGTATGAAAAAGTAATATCCTAGTGTTTTTACAAAACCCTAAACTTTTAATTGCACGGCAACACGAGATTTACACATTTCTGCCGAACTAGCGAAAAACCAACAAAAAAGTTTACGTTTTAAACTCTATGCCTTGATGGTTTTTTCTTTTTTTTTTCAACGTTGGAACGTAACTTCAGATAGTTTTCAATTTGGAACTAGATTTTCTTTATGGCCTATATATTTTGATTTTGGTAATATAAACCTCTTCGTAAGAGACTTTTGTGTCGATAAAAGCTTGTTTATTGCTTGAATGATTATTGAATTTTGTTTCCGATGAATTATCTGTTCGATAATAACCATCCTTTTGGGCTTCGGTGAAGTCGGATAAAAAAAAATAGTTATTAAAGAAAAGGAAGGAGAATTTTGTCGATTCAATGACAGATGAACAAAAGATTTGTCGTTTCTCTTTCGTGTCTACGGCGTTCATGGTAAGCGGGCTGCAGTGTGACACTGGTGACACAATAAGCTCATAATAAAAAAGAAAATCGTCGACCCAATAACAGACTGGTGTCGTAGTTGATTTCACGATTATTAATACTCTAAATATTATCTCTAAAATGTTTGGCCCTTTTCATAGAAATCGCCATAAAGTAAATTGACTATCTCTTATCATCTTGCCATAACCTGAGAACCTAGATCAAGTAATATTCCAGAACGACAACAGGGGCCCTCTCTCTAACGTTTCATCCGTATATTCGAATTTATCCGTCTCTTTCGCGTACGTCTGCAGATGAGTGTGAGTGAGAGAGACGGGTGGTGACATAAGCTAACGAAAAATTAGTCTTGTGTAAAGTTGCTGTAGAAATACGAAATTCAACAAAAACGACTGTCACTTGTTCAGGCCCTCTGGCCATTTCAGGACAGGACCCAGTTATTTCAGAATTTCTTAGAAAATTAGACCAATATTTGAGCACTTCAGCCAGACGCAACGACGCTCGTAAGCACCTTCGTGTTACCTATCTCCGGCCACTCGGAAGGGTTCACATAAATCTGCCCGCGCCACGATAGACGCCCAATAACGGCACACGAACGAATTCTCGCAAACCAACAGTTTTGCGTCGTGGCCACGCATATATCGGAGAAATATGGATTTAGGATGATGTTATGTCGATCACGATGTGTTTATGGTCTTTGTTTAGCTGGTTAAGACCATTTCGATGATATAGGGATAATTTTGACCGCCTAATTTTAGACATTATTTTCAAAATGGCAGCCACTGCACATAATACCTGAATAGATCAATAGCTGGCATCAATATCTTCTAATGCGCCACATTTCAGAGATTTACGCAAAGTTATAATCTTATCCATCAAAATAACTTTGATACTGTAAATTTCAGAAACGTGACGCTTAGAAGAATAGGTACTTGTTTGTATTGATACCAGCTTGGTATTGATTAGCGCAGGTTTTATGCGGGGCTGGTATTCTGAAAGTAAAATAAAATGGCGGAAGTTAGGCAGGCCATGTTTCATACAAAATCTTGTTCCCCTATAATAATCTGGGATTTGGGACTTTTGCACGAAAGACATTTGCGCGAAAGACACTTGCGCGAACCCACTTGCGCGAAAAGACATACGCGCGCACAGAGTTGGACTTTTGCGCGATCGAAAATATATTATTATGCGCATGGACACTTGCGCGAATGAACTACACTAAACTAAACAAAATGAAAATCCAAGATGGCGCCGAAATTGTTGGTCTTTCCGTCATCAAAGTCAGGAAAACAACACCCATGAAGGAACAACTGAAAATTTTCGTCGGTGCCATCTTGGATTTTCATTTTGACCTCATTTTCGTTATCAGCGACCCCGAAAACCATGAAAACAACATTCATAATGAAAAAGTCGTGCAAAAGTCCAGTCGCGCAAGTGTCCATTCACGCAAGTGTCCTTTCGCGCAAGTATCCTGGCGCGCAAGTGTCCTGATACCAATAATCTGCTAACTGTTGCGGATTCAACCAACATGAGTACGTAAGTGTTATTCTGCGATTAAATCCCTTTTTATGAAAGAGTAAAAAGTAATTTTGTTTTATCGAATCTACACGCTTACAGTACCGATGGGAGTTGTCTTGATAGACTGTTACAACGCAAATATGATAAAGTTTTAACTTTATTACGCTACTCGTAACATAATGTTGCCTTTAAACAAACTTCTTATAAGTTTTCAAGGATAGCGGAGTTCTGAACGAAAAACAAGAACAAAAAACGAGAATTTCTTAAATAAAATCGCGTTGAAAGTACTTCTCTATTCTCAGTAGGCCCATGAAGTTTAGTAAGATCCTTTGGCAGTCGTATCTTCTATTAAAATAAAGGGTGTAAATAGACCCGGAGGGCGCTTGTTCTCCCTGTACCTGGGAACCTTCTAGTTACGGAGATATTGGGGGTCAAAGTTCCAGCTATTTTACAATATTTTTTAAATACGAGTACTTACATGTTTTTAACGTAAGATTTTTACTTTAAACACCTCCACGACCCACTTAAAATAACTATATTATTTATAATAAGATATATTATAAGAAAAAAAAATAATATTCATATTAAAATAAATGAAATAAAACAAATTACTAT
The DNA here is from genome assembly GCA_905147715.2 of Xestia xanthographa. NCBI lineage: Eukaryota > Metazoa > Arthropoda > Insecta > Lepidoptera > Noctuidae > Xestia > Xestia xanthographa. The sequence continues at coordinate 2,086,988 of LR990661.1, read as the reverse complement.
TCAATCCATCCACAGCACAATGTCTTGAGTGCGTTACATTGAGTCCTACCGTGTTTACCGAGTTTACCGTGAAACGTGATTTTTCACCCAAAAATAAAATAGTTTCCCAGCAATAATTTTTGCGTAGAGTTACTTAGTTTGATGTACAGAATGCTTGGTTGACGGGTTCGCAAAGGGTCCGTTTACATCCTGAAAGAACTGAGATGGCCTTTATATTACGATCTTTCGATGTTTGTAAGGTAAACGAATTGAAATCCTAGCACAGACGTACTTGAAGCAAAAATCAAAGCTTATAATATTACCCGAGAGCTCCACGAAGTAAGGGCCCTGTCAGACGTGGGAGCCGGCACCCGGCAGCCGGCGACATCCGACCGCGGCAAACACATTAGAGACACTCCACACTGACGGAACAAGTGTACCGGTGTAGTAGTACTAAAAGTATGATATTTCAAGGACGAAATATTGTGCCTGGTATGGTCTTGTAAGATATCGTTCAGAAATTGAACAGTGGCGAAAGAAACCTAGTCTGACTGTGCTCTGTCTGTCTGTATGTTGGTCCGTCTGTCTGCTTTCCTGACTGTCTGCCTGTTTATCTGCCTGCCTGCTTATCTGCCTGCCTGTTTATCTATCTGCCTGTTTATCTGCCTGCCTGTTTATCTGCCTGCCTGTTTATCTGCCTGCCCGTTTATCTGCCTGCCTGTTTATCTGCCTACCTGTTTATCTACCTGGCTGTTTATCTACCTGGCTGTTTATCTGCCTGCCTGTTTATCTACCTGCCTGTTTATCTGCCTGCTTGTCTGTCTGTCCGTCTGTCGGCATGTCTGTCAGCCTACCTATTTGCCAGTATGTCTGTCCGTCTTTCTGCGGACACTTATAAGCTAGTTTGTACGTATAAGCTTTATACTGTACTTAACGTCAGTACTAGGAAGTTCGCATAACCATTTCGCACTTATCGGAATTCAATTAATAGTAAGTAGTCCTTGATTAAGAGAGGTTTATTCAATCAAGCATTACTTAGGGTCTTACGGGAATCCATTGTTCAAATTATTTGGTCAAGAGATCTTATATTTACTTAAGTAAGAAGTTACCTAACTCAACGATTGATTAATTAATTGGTGGTACATTTAAAATGAAAATTTTCAAGCTGTGGAAAGCAAACATCACGCCTGTAATCCCAGAAGGGATAGGCAGAGGTCTACCTAACAGTACACACACATTTCGCCAGTTATTTTTTTAACTCCCATGTAATATGGGGCGAGCCTAAAGCCATCAACTAGGCACAAATCCAGACTCCGTGGCTGCTACTGAGAAATTCCTGATGAAAAAAAAAACCCGATAACACTTTGTCCGACCTGTGAATCGAACCCAGGACCTCATGCTCAGAAGTCGCGCTTACAACTACTAGACCAATGAGGTAGTCTTAGTAATAAAAATTGAAACATTGATAGTCGTGTCTGTCAATAAAAAAAAATCGGAGCAGTCTTTGGGGACTGCCGATAGAAGTGAATACAAAAAGTACACAGGCCCTCAGTCGTAGCACTGGTCGGGCTGCCCGCGCATGCCTATATGGTGCTACGCCGTAGCGGATGCTACGAGTGCTACGAACGGCTACGAAGCGTGACCACACGTTACCTTTCGTGACAATGAGTTCAATGTTTTTCCTTCACCCAAAAAGTGCTCAACGCGCCTAAAGAAGTTTTCACTTCAAAAATTAAAATGCGGTTTATTCAAAGTCCATTTGGTTAGTACAACACACAACTTAGAAACTAGTGTTAGTACTTATATCTACCCGAAGAACAAAAACAAAAGAATGGCTTAATAGCCAATAGCCTCGACCAACATCTGAGGAGGCTCTGCTTGGCATCTGGAAAGGGCTTGATTCAGAAAGCAGTACTTCTGGACACGGCGCGTATTGTTAGGAGGTTCCTCTCTCAAGAGCCCTGACCACCGGTAACTCGGACCCTGTTCCCGATACCGGTGGGCTACTTTTTTGTATTTTTAATGTTTTTTTTTTTAAATTGAAAATGTAATTAGTATGTAAGGAAAATGACTAAGCGGAATTGTAACAAAAGAAACACATTTAAAACAATATACACTTTTCTTATTCTTCTTCAAATACAAACATTTTCCATATATTCTCGACAGTGGACGTCAAAGGGAACACAGTCCACTGGCTTGCACAACCTCTCGGCAATACTCCCAGTATTTCATTGTGAAACTATTCAAGTTTGCAGACTTGAAAGCTGCAGAAAACGTAATAAAATTTGTATGGTTATTTGAAGTACGAAAGGCGAATTTTGTATTTCAGTTTTGATGTTAACTTGTCTTGCGGAATTTGTTGAAATTATTTTAGATCAGTAATAGACGGTCGTTTACGGATTGTGAATAGGCTTTCTGATTGCCTATTGAAAGGGAACTGTCACTCTTACTATGCTTTTCAGAGTCTGCTTTCTTAGGCTTGCAGAACGATAGTCGTTTCATGTTAACATTCTGATTTTCTGACATCAACTAAGTATTAATAAAAAAAAAGCCTTTATTTGCTGACCAAAATACAGTACATTTTAAATTCTAGTTGATAAAGAAATAAATATAAAAAAGACTTAATTCTATTAGGTAAATTATAATCTTCAGCAACCAGTTTGTTGGTCAGGTTGTCCTTCGACATAGGCCTCCCCTACTTTCTTCTTAAAAATTTCACGCGGTCGAAGGTCGCGGGGCACAGCTAGTCTTTAATAAATGAAAACACGGCAGTATTTGTTAATAATACATTATCTATACTTTTACAGTTTTTATTTTTAAGAAAAGCAAAATCTGCTACTAAAACTAATCTCTTCATAACTATTTATATTGCATACCCCAGTAAAGCTAAACTTTCATAAAATCTCATAATAACGCAATATGAGCGCTTGCAATAGCTCGCAATTATTCCTAGAGGCTACGTCAACCTCGTAGCGCGTAGTCCCGCTACGCCGTAGCTCGTAGCCCCACTACGCCGTAGCTCGTAGCGGGCTCAGGTTGCTACAGTCTTCATACATCACAGCTAGCAGGTAAGCACTAGAATAATATGAGGATTATGTACATGGTTTATATGCAGGAATAGTGTTAGTTTCAGTATAATGGGCTGGATATACCGGGACGTGGGTTATCGTTTAGCATGCGATTATGAACTGTAAGTAGTTGAACTACGTTATATTATAGGAGATACTTATATTATCTTTAGAAAATATACAGAACTAGCTTTTACACGCGGCTTCGCTCGCGTTTATTTAGAATTTAACAATCAAATTGCACTACTAAAGTTTCTATAATTATATTTCAATAATGATTTGAAAGACACGTGGCTGCTTTATTGTTGGGAACAGTACTCTTTTTCGGGATGAAAGAAATTTTAGGATGATCGGTTCAGTGGTTTAGGTTACAAACAAACAAACAAGCTTACTTTCGCATTTATAATATTTGCTAGGATTTTAAAAAGGATAGGAACCATGTGAACAAAACGAATTTATTTGATTTTTAAATCTACCACTTAAGGATACAAGCACATGCTAATCAACATATAATTTTCACAATAAATATGTCGATGACTGGCATCTGTGTTTTCCAAAATGAAATCCCTTTATACCACAGACCATTTTGATGTTACAGTGCCAAATACAAGCCATTAGGTAGGTTAGGACCTGTTACGTGGGATAATATTCACAGGAGAACAATGAAACCACAGCAGGTAACCAACTACTGCAATTTACAAGTCCCAAACGACACATTCTCGCCAAAAGGAATAAAAGCAAAGGAGAATGTAGACACATTGACTTCTGGAGAATACATTGTCATAACTACTTCAATCACCATAAAAATATGGGTATTCTGTTTTCACGTGGCTATGTATACCATAATGGTTTCTTTTACACGATTTGATGGTGCTTTTTACGAACTGCTTTATCTTCGTAAGGTAGTTGGTAGCAGCGGAATGATTTGCTAAAAATTGAGTTGAACGGCGTGCAACTGGCCAGGATTATGTCCAACAGAGGACTGTTGTAGACTGACGAATTATTACTAGACTTAATGAAGTATCTGGTATGTTCGCCGACGCGCACACTGACGATTATTTTGCGATAATGCGGAAAAAAGTTGCCTCAGTAATATCCCGAGTGAGGGAAAGCAGCTACAGTATTCTGAAGGTGTTTGCAGAGAGGCTGGATGGGCCTACAACGGGGAGGTTTACCAAGCTACACTTTGGCAACAAAGCTTGTTAAACCTTCCTGTGGTTGTGATTTTTCTTTTTCTTTTATTTTTCCTGCATGTTACTAATATAGTCTTTAAGGAAAATACTAACACCCTATTGGCCTTGATGCCTGAAAATAAAATATTTTATTTTATTTGACAGGGGGGGAGTTATCCGAATCTAATCAGAAGGAACGTATAGACGATACAAATTATAGGCACAAGGCTGTGTAACAATTCGAGTTTTAATGACTGGTTGTTTATCGTGTTTATTTTATAAGCCTGTCAAGTGTCCCACTGCTGGGCAAAGGCCTCCCCTTTCTCCTTACAAACCTCTCTATTTTGTGCGATCTCTGGCCATGTTTACTCTGCAAACAAGATCAAATCGACACACCACCTTCGCCGCGGTTCCAACTCGGCGGCGATTTCCTACACCAGGTGGCCAGTGTTTTAAATATCCAAAGATTTATTTATACTCAAATAACTATTATTTTATCTCACCAAAAGATTCCTCTAACCGCAGGACCAACGATGCGGTTAAACGGCCTCTATTTATTTATAAGCATCTCTGTACAATAAGTAAAGCACGTCTTTGGATAATAAACTCATTGGTATGCAATAAGAAGGCGCGGGAGGAATTCGTAATGGTAAAGCGGTTGGTTAACCGCAGTCCGCAGTACTGACCGGGTTTGTGGCTGAGCCGGTAATTTATTCACTCCAGGTAAGGGAGGTGAAATATACTCCGGTTAAAGTGAGTATAGTTGTACTGGTGACAAGGTAAACTGACGAGCTAGTGAAGGCTGGGGATTCCGATGAATGTGATAAGCACAGGCTTAGTCATTTTGATATAATGAATAAAATCATTAATCCAACCATCATAATCATTTTAATGATTAACATGGTCTTCATGGTCTTGTTGTTTGATTTGATTTGTAAGTGATTGTGCTGTTGGTGTGCTTATTATAAATAAATAAATAAATAAATATTGCAATTTATTTCAACGGGGCAGTCGAGTAGCATACTAACCAAAGCGATCGTCGCGTGAACACGTCATCGAAATGTGACACATTGTTTTCTCTCATGATGCGTGTCTAGATCATCTCGCCACCCGTTTCTAGGCTGGCCTCAGCGGCGCAGTCCATCTTCAGGCGCCCATCGTGAGACCTTTGCCCAACGGTTCTTATGCATGCGGCTCACGTTACCTGCTTAATCCCACTTGAACCTGGCCGCCTTTCTGCCTAAGTCTGCAATGTGCCGAAGGCTAATTTGAGGTGGCACGGAAAAAGTACCTAGAAGGATCAGGAAGGCAATCGATCACGCAATCGATAAGTCTTATGACTTATCGATTGCGCGATCGATTGCTTTGGTTAGGACGCAGTTTAATGAACAAATTGAGTCGAAAAGAACTTCAGCTAACCATATTTAACGATGTGACTGTAATAACGCTTTTTAGCTATATTTTTACAAAGTTCATTTCTGAAGAACCTAAATACAGTTTTAAAACCGTGTAAAACGAGTAAAGTTTGTTCAACGTTCTATAAAAAGCTCAAAGAAAAATTAATTTAATAAAGTGCACGGCAAAAAAGGCACAGTTTACATAACAAATGTTGATATTTACTTCAACGGTACCGTCAGCAGACAAATGTTAAGCTAACAAAGAGTACGGATAGTAAAAAATCCTGTATTTTATTTGTTGCTTGTTGGAAAAGATGAAAGGGTTTATTCAGGGAAATTAAATATAATACAAGGGACTTCCATTGCTTGACGTTTTAAGTGGAAACAAAACTGGGAGCGATGCTGTACATCTATACAGGTGACTTTTTTATCACTTTCCAAAAAAAAAGGGTACCTATATTATGTGAATGGAGTAGAAGCAAGTGGCATACATAGATTTTTTATTGCGAAAAAAAAATTTAAGAAAATCGATATTCGATATCGATATCGATATCAAATCATACGCAATACGCGTATGATTTGATATTTTTATTAAAAAATATATATATATCTTTCTTTGTTCTAATATGAAAAGTTTACTTGAAATTTGTAGCGTTTTTTGATGATGGATCAGTTTTTTTCTAAGCTGTGGAAAAAAGAAATAAAACTAGGTATACCATATGCTTCTACTCCGTTCACCTAATATACCCATTTTTTTTGGAAAGTGATAAAAAGTCATCCGGTGTATAGGTACATAAAAAATAAATTGAAGTGTTTGTTTGTAATTTCAAAATAACAGCTTGTTACAAAATTCATAATTATGAAACTATTTACGGTACTAATAAAACATTTTTTTAATCAGATTTTTGTCTGTCTGTTTGTTCCGGCTAATCACCGAAACGGCTGGACCGATTCTGACGGGACTTTTACTGACAGATGTAAGGAGTAACTTAGACTTTTTCTATTTAGAAAAAGGATTATGGTTCCGTGCAAAAAATAAAACCCTTGAAATTTTTAACAATATCCGATTCAAAGAAAAAAAAAACAGTAACAAAAAAAATAATTAAATAAATAATAACAAATATTGTATTTTTATGTTTTTATTTTTTATAAAAATTCACGCGGTCGACGTCGCGGGCGACAGCTACAGATAGTATTACACAATAAAATCTCATTCTGTTATAAATAAAAAAGCAACTCAGCAGGCTTCACAGCGGACATCCGTAAGTACAACGCGTTCACAATATCTCTGCACCTCACTGGAATGCGATGACCCTCCCGCTTCCGCCTTCACCATGCCGCGCTCGCCCCGATCACGTCAGCATGGTTATCTTTGTTGCCGATACGCGTCAATGTGTACGTGTGCGTGAATGTGACGTCATATCGAGCGAGGTGCAGATATAATATTATGACCGAGTTGTACCTATCGTCACTAATAAAGTACACTGTAACTAAAATAATTTTTGATGTCAAATCAATTTCCCTCTAACTTCCTCTGACCTACATATGAAGGGATGTACGCACTTCCCGCACACCCGCGAATTAATCCCATTACTCGCTAAACCTAGAATATTACGACATAAACTGTTGAACTTAACATGTCGAGTAAGTAAGCGTTATCTTGATTTAGTATGTAGGTTACGAGTTCTCAATTAAGTTTGATTTGAATTTCGGTGTGAATTTGAAGTGGAGTTATGGGTTCAACTGATGGGAAAGTTTAATAGTATAGAATTTGTCCCGTTTATCTGGGCCTACTTAACGTCATCATCTGCCTAGCCTTTTCCCAGCTATGTTGTTGTCGGCTTCCAGTCTAACCAGATGCAGCTGAGTACCAGTATTTTACATGGAGCGACTGCTTATCTGACCTCCACAACCCAGTTAGTACTAGGTACTACGATACCCCTAGATAACTTGCTACTAACTAGTTCGTAATTGGTTGTTACGTTGATTTTTACTTTTGAGCAGCTTCGTGGACAGATAAATAGACCGATAGTTTTCGAACCTAATATTATTATCCATTTATTCAATTGATGTGTAGTGGGGACTTAATTTTATACCATGTGTCTATAACTGTCATATTCAATTCTTCTTTTGTAAATTAAAGAATGTATGAGATCGTTAGAAAACACATTTCTGAGCATTGCATTGCATTATTAAAAGTCGCGGTACGGTATAAATTAGAACAAAATTTCAAGTAAGAAAAAAGTTAGCAGTCGTCTTACTCAAAGAAATATCACAAAAACCAGATGTTAATATAATTAGCGTAATCCTCCTACCTTATAGAGTTTCAGAAATCTGTTCCTAGGTCTAGAAACCAGGGCCTGAAGCGATACCTAATTCATTAGACCAGACAATTCCTTTATTAGGGGAGTGACACAGTTACATGATAATATTACTGGCTGTCTACATGTTATTTCAGAGCCAGTTGTCATTAAAGCTTATTCATTTTCTTGTCTGATTTTTTCATGTTGGTGTCTACTTTTTTATGAGATGTATCCAACTCAACAACTATGGTGTTTATTTGTATCTTATTCAATCGCACTTGGTTTTTTTTATTTTACTTCCTGCTAATTTATTCTTAGTGACATTATTTGATAAATATTTTAGCATAAGTTATTAACTTAAGTGTTTGGTATGTTTTCAGAAAACAATGGCACTTCCTGCAAACTAAAATGTATCGCGTGTTTAGATTCTGTGTTTACCGAGGACTAGCAATAGATATTATAAAATAAACTTTTTATAATTTTATTGGTGTAAACCACTGCTATAAAACTAACGACACTTATATCTGCAAATCAAGATGATTAACTTGGAGATAATTTAACCTAGATTTTCATAGTCACTTTACTTTTAAGACCATCTTAGAACATGAATATCTAAAGTAAATGAAATGGACATACTATGAAAATGAAGAAATTATGAGATTAATCTCTCCTTTTGCTCTCACAAAGACCAATCAACTAACAAGGACTGATGAAGTAGAAAAATCTGCATAGCTACAAGTCCCTAGTGCAATCTCTGTGCAAGCGCGCCATCGCTATTCATCGCTTAACTTAGATTAACCTACTTAGTACTTAGAGCTGAGAACTTTGCTTACACTTGTAGCTGTAGCGTCGACTAGAATATCAATAGATTAATACACAATTGAATATATCTGACAACTTTATCTTGAAGTAATCTCAACATGAATGATAGAACCAAGATTAAAGGTATAGGTTCGGGGTTCGATTCAAAGGTCGGGCAAAGTGTTATTGGGTTCTTCAATCAGGAATTTCTCAGTAGTGGCGGAGGAGTCTGGATTTGTGCCCGGTTGATGGCAATAGGCTTGCTCTCTATTACATGGGACTTAAACAAACTGGCGAAATGTGGTGGTGTACCTAATAGTACAGGTCGCGGCACGTGACTCTAGCGCTGAACGAAACGTGGAGGGGATAGCTGCGCATGTTCTACGACTGGACAGCCAATCGGCGCAACGCACGCCCCAAGACATTCTTATTTTTAGTGTTCCGTACCCAAAGGGTAAAAACGGAACCCTATTACTAAGACTTCGCTGTCTGTCCGTCTGTCTGTCCGTCTGTCCGTCTGTCCGTCTGTCTGTCACCAGGGTGTATCTCATGAACCGTGACAGCTAGACAGTTGAAATTTTCACAGATGATGTATTTCTGTTGCCGCTATAACAACAAATACTAAATATAGTCAATGGTACGGAACCCTTCGTGTGCGAGTCCGACTCGCACTTGGCCGGTTTTTTACTTCTGTGCAATAACGGTCAGCGCTAGAGTTTTGTGCCACACCTAACCTAACCCTTTGGTGATTCATTACAAGCGTGATGTTATGTTATGGGAATCATGGAAACGAGGATGAAGAAAAGAAAGAAAGAAAGAAAACATGTTTATTCGGCACATGCCGTAAATGCACACAACAAAAAAAAAAAAAGTAAAAACAAAAGAGTAAACTAAAAACTACACAATAAAAACTTAACGAGACAGAAAAAATGAGATAATATTGAACAGAACATAATAGAACATTCTGATCATTGCCAGCCTTAGAAACTGCTGTGCTGCCTAAGTCGACTTACACAAATGGCTTAATAATATACCTCATAAATGACTTTAAAGCTTTTTAAACAAGCTCAGTAAAGTTCTATCATTTGGGCGCAGTATGAGGATGACTTTATAGCTTTTTAAACAAGGTCTGTAAAGTTCTAACATTTGGGCGCGTTACGAGTCTATATTGAGGTTACATTATGAGCCTGTAAGGCGTGAGACCGGCCGCCATTTTGAATTCAAGTTAATTAATCCCGCTGATAAGATCTGAAGACCCTAGAATCTAGACGTGCCTAGGTTACACTTTGGTCTAGACTTTAACGTCGTTTTCAAGGACTATTATGTAACATACGAATATCGTAGAAATATATTATGTATTCTATGTTAGTTGGGTAAACATACATTTTTGATTAAGTTAAGTTTTAAAATGATATCTATACGTGGGTTTTGGAGTAAAGTCTAAGTTGTTAGATTTTCTTACACTATGAAGTTATAGGCGAAAAAGCTAATAGAAATATATGGCAAAAGTTCTATAAAAATACTAAATCAGTTGTGATGTAAGTTGTATTTTTTTTACAAATCGGTGGTATTTGGAGATGTCAAGTAACTTGTGAATTATGGCTTTAAACCTCAGACTTTTCGGATTCATGTGCGTATTTTATAATTATCACTTGCTTCGGTGAAGGAAAACATCGGAAGGAAACCAGCATGCCTTAGAGATTTTTCTTGTCGGCTTGTTATGTCAGAGGCCCGTGGGTGGCGTTAAAAACTCTGACATCAGGTTAGGCACTAAGCACACGATAAAGAGATAGCTTTAAAAGGTGTACTTAAGGGGACTACAGGAGCTAAACGCGAGTTTTATAATGCAAAAAAACATATGATTTACTGCAATAAACAAAACCAGAAAAATATATGATATTCTTCAGGATATATGCTAGTATGATAGTGTTTTGTAAACATAATACAACTAATTTTACTCGATAAAAAAAATCATCGATATTATCTCTAAAAAATTCTTTTAACGAGTAAAAACTATACTAAAATACATGCGATCATTCTGATTTTTTGGCAAATAATTCTACAAGCAACATATTATTAGTATTGTAGTGTTTTATTTTTTTAGTCCAATCAATAGATTTTTTGTAAATCGCAAAAAAACACTCATCTCGCACTATCCGCAGTGAGTGACGTAACAACCACTTTGTAGTGCAAGCTGATTAGAACTTTATTCTAACAGTATTTCAAATGAAGTTTAAACCAATACAAATAGAGTTGCTAATTTAGCTCCTGTAATCGCCTTTAACATAAAAGCAGGTCGCAATAATAGCAAAACATATCTTATTTTCGTAAGCCAACTTTTTTGGTGAGTCGACCAAAGTCCTGTAAAGAGGTCCTCTAACCATAGATATCAAAATGCAAACAAGCATAAATATTCCAATTTATCTTTGTTCATCCACCGTGAAATAACTCTCCATGTTATTCTCAACAAAAACAAATCTACCTTATATATTAACGTAAATATTGACGAGTTGTAAGTACTTATCCCAACCGATTTCGGACGAGCTCGTAAAACAACAGGGTTTAAAAGTTTAGTGGACCCTCGACAGCCGGCAGCCTGTATTACAAGCCGTATACAAAATTGTTGGGATATTACGCTGTAAACTAATGAAATGAAGTGTAAATTAGCTCCATCCTTAGGCAGCGCTTTATGCATGAATATTTTAAGCGTGAAAAAAGATAGTAAGGATGAGTTTGATGCTTGTTATTTCGTCTAAACGAAGAAGTAAACTACCTCCTTGACAGTCTTTAAAGGTTTAAAAAGGGATTTATTTATTATTTGTCAGCATTGTCTCACTGCGGAGTAAAGGTCGAACTGATAGCTTTTATGCCGTCATTCGCAAGAAAACTGTTTCGCTGATCTGCAGAATGCGTGGCAACTGGTAGCAGATAGGATCTCTTCTCCGATATGGGTGTCATTTATTAAGGGGGTTATTTGAATGTTTTATATTTTAATTTTATCTTATTTTTATTTGAATGCTTTATTTTAATCTTAATTTAATTTTTGAATGAATTTTAATTTTATCTTATTTTAATTCTGATTTCAATGTTAATTTTTAATTTTGATTATAATTTATTTTATTTTTTGGTTCTAACGTTAATTTATTTTATTATTAATAATTTTATTTTCTTGTAATTTGCGCTCTATGGATCACGTTATCTGAATTAAATGAATTAAATTTTATTTATTTATTTATTTAAAGGCCATCCTTCGCTCCTTCCACTTGTTCCTATCTACAGCTACTTTGGTCAATCTTTGAGAAAATAATCTCCTTCTGGGCCTGCAGCGTTGCCGTTTACTGCTGTGTGGGACTCACTGTGTGGTTATTTGAACCCATGCCTCCTCCGGCATGCGACAGATATAACCAGCCTAGTTCCATTTAAGCTTGGCTCAAATCACTGAAGGTCACACGGCTGTGTGACCTTCAGTGATTTGAGTTTAGGAACGCAGTATCGAGTTCCTCAAGCGATCCGTGAGTTTAGCTCCTAAGATACTGCACTCCATTGCTCACTGACAAACCAAAAAAAGGTAACAGTAAAGAATCTGCAAAGATTAAAAAGTGTATGCTTTTCAATTGGAATCGGACCGTAAAATATTAACTATGTAATTAAAAGTATACCTCAGACTTTATTTGACCGAAAAGTATAGTATAGTGGTAATGGAGCTTTTAAATCCCTGCCAAGAAATATAGCAATATTATTACCCTTAACCAAACTGAGAACAGTATATATAGACCAATAAATAACATTTTATTACAGAACTGCCAAACAACTTAAAAATAATCTCCTCAAATTCACATATTCCAACCAACATACTGAATTAAAATCGCCCCGTTACTCGAAGAAAAATAAGCAGAAGTTTTAAAACTTTTCCGGTGAGCAGTCCAAGTCTGAAGTACAGTATGAAGTCATAACCAGTTGGCTAGGCTAGGTTTGTGTAAGGTATCTGAAAATGGTTCTATTAATATTTAATATGATAATGTTTTGCTTGCTTGCTGTACATACGCTCTCTAGTCTTCTTAAGTGCTAAATTTTCCTCGGGCGAAGTGGCGCGGTCCATGTCAGAAGCGTAGGACATACAAACAACTTAAACTTTCAATTTAAGTTTTAAAAAAGACCCTCATTGATCTAGAGAATTCAGGAGAAATGCAATTTCTCAATAGCATCACGGAAGTTCGCCGTGTACCCTCTATTATTAGACACATAGCACACCCTCGTGTATGTGCACACCGCACACCTCTCCCTAACACTTCAGGGAAAGCAATCGAGATGTTAAGGACATATGTAAAAGCGTTACGTTTTTCTGATGAATTTATCATTCCCGGCCTTTCTTATAAGCGGCACTTCGAATAATCACGTTATAGTTACGAGATCAATATCAATAACTGCAAAATAACGAATAACTAGGTTTACTATGTTTTAGATAATTATAAAAATATACAGGTGACTTTTTATCACTTTCCAAAAAAAAAATGTTTATAATAGGTGAACGGAGTAGAAGCAAATGCCATACTTAGTATTTTTTTTTTGCGGAAAAAAATAATACAAATAAATTCGAAATTTAAATAATTCGCGTATTGAGTATGAATTTCTTTTTCATTTCTTTTTTCAAAATTTCTCTTTCTTTGTTCTAATAAGGAAAGTTTACTTGAAATTTGTGGCGTTTTTTGATGATAGATCTTTTTTTTTCTAAGCTGTAGAAAAAAGAAAAATAAAACTATTTATGCCATAAGCTTCTACTCCGTTCACATACCCATTTTTTTTGGAAAGTGATAAAAAAGTCATCCAGTATTTCGCCAAGCAGCATTCCTGTGTTCCGTTATCCGAAAAGTATAGAATTTATGTAATTATATTAGACTTTCAACTTGTGTCTGGTGCGGATATTTGTTGTTATCAACTTGGAATAAGAAAACAAAATAAACGTCACAGGCTTTCCGCTTGTGAACTTGGACCGATAGAAGAGGCTAGGCGCGTCTAAGTAATTCGCAAAACGAAAATGTCGTCAGTTCGTAGTCGTACGGATAGTACAGTTAATTATGATTTAGGGAGCTTGTTTTTAGGTCGCACCCTAATTGAATGTAGGCATCCTAAAATAGTGTGTGAAAGAGGGAAAATATTAAGTGGTTTTGCTCTAGTTTAACGCTGCGTTCAGAAAACAAAGAGATTAAAAAGAATTAGTAACTATTTGAATGCCTTTGAGATACAAGGACCCTATATAAGATGTTCTACAGGACGGTCAAGTGTTTAATACTCGCTACTGGCGAGCGTGTATGACTAAATGTATGAACGTCAATGAGGCGAAAGGATATGTATGGGTCGTAGACTCGTAGTAGATGGCGTTCGATAGCTTCTGCCTACCAGCATAGGAATACGGCGTGAATGTTTGTTGTATACAGAGTGGAAGAGACACCGACCCGAAAACAGTTACGACATAATAGTACATTTTGATACAAGTGGAGAAAGTTTGCAATAACAAATGTCCACGTGTATCAAGCGACGTTCTTCAATACACTTTTGAAGAAATAAAATAAAATAACGAAAAAATTTTTGACACGAACTATGAAACTATGATTTTAATTTTCTTTTCTTTTTCGCGCTTTGGTTCCGCCAGGTTGAAGGAGAGGCAAAGGTATGAAGCCGTTAAACAGCCTAATATAAAAAATAGATTTATTTTATATTTTTGAATTCAGAACACAAATAAATGTTAATTTGTATGTAAAAGTAACTATTAGTTTTTAATAATCATGTTTATCTATGATATTCTATTTATAAACACAATTTGAATATTCAAAAAATATTTATTCCATTAAGACGCGTAGTGCTTTGCCTTTGTTATAATTCCGCCTCGAATGCAATAACAAACTTTCTCCCCTTGCATCAAAATGTACTATAGTACATCATTCGGAGACCCCAACATAGAATTGTTTCATCGGTTATTAAAAAAAAAAAAATCTGCTCTTCCATACATTTTAACCGTGTAGGTATTTAATTGCACTTTTGTAGAAACCCGCTGTTTTTTTTATACGGGATATTATCAGTGGTACTTTATGTTAACAACGCTAATGAAGTTTCGATGTAACAGCACAGGTTTGAATTGTGATTTAAATTATTTTGTTTGGTTTCCCAAATGTTGAATTATTCGATTGCGGCTTGCCGATTGCTGCAATCTGCAAACACAGTGATCTCGGTGAAATTAATTGACTTAACCCCTATGTAGGTACGACAGTTCTAGGTACGACAAGTTGATTGTTTTGTATTAATTTCATTTCTATCAGATCGATAACCGCGCTTAGATCTGGGATGGAAAGGTTAGGAATTAATAATTACCCTGAACATTTTCAGGGTTACAACCTGACGCAAATAGTTCGTGTTAGGTATGAGTGTCTTACTTAGTATTTGTAAAAAGGATAAAAGTTCCAATTCAACCTATAAATGGAGGTGGAAAACCACTTTTGCACGACTTATAGGTCGGAGTACTGTACGGGGTCGGACGTAAAGAATAGCACCATCCCATATCTTCTCGTGGGTGTCGTAAGAGGCGACTAAGGGACTTACCAGAGAATGGGCAGCAGCGTTTTCTGTGCTTTTGTATAAACCGTACTGCGATTGCCAACCCGCCTGAAAAGCGTGGCGATTACGGCAAAATCCCTCCTTTCGGGGAGGCCTATGTCCAGCAGAGGACGTCTTTTGGCTGAAATGATGATGATGACATTATAGGTCTTAAGCATTAGCTAGCTTTTCAGTTATTTCGAAAATGAGATTGATGTGTCCTATAGGTACTATGTTTCACGATTAATGACATAGTCTTCCTATCCGTCGTTCTGGGACACGTATCCTCAGAATGTTTTCTTGTACTGTTTTTCACACTAAACATAATCGTGCAATATTTTCATTACATTTTAGTCTTACCAAGGGGTATCGTATTACCCGGTACTAACTGGGTTGTGGAGGTCAGATAGGCAGTCGCTTCATGTAAAATACTGGTATTCAGCTGCATCCGGTAAAACTGGAAGCCGACCCCAACATAGTTGGGAAAAGGCTAGGCAGATGATGATTTTCATTACATTTTAACCACTCAGATCCAGCCTGTCCCCTTGCTGTCCTCTCCCAGCGACGGCCTAAGCCGAGGCCCGTACCCCGCAGGGGGTGCCCTTAGCGTGTAGTCGTTTAGTTTGTAAGTTTTATGCCCTGGCGGAGGCCTTACACTTAAGGTACCCACAGGATTGTCCGGTTAAGCAGACGACAACCTCTCTAGGTTGAACTGCGAGATGCCATTTCGAAAAAAAAAAAACATTACATTTTATTTTAAGCCCATTATCACAAGAAAGCCCGTACCTCACGCTACGGAGCTCAATGGAGGGAGACGGTTGTCTAATGGTGCGTACGTATCGAGTTAGCAGCGTTTAGCTCATCGTTGATTTTGCTTTAAACTTTTCGGCTGACGTTAATTGGTGTAAGAAACTTGATAACGTGATAATAAAGTAGAGGGGCCCGTGGCTAAATAATAATAGCTGCACGGGTCAATGTTCAAGGTTAAGCAAAGCTTGCAGAGTCCTGTCCGTGGATTGGGTGACCTTACCATTTATTACATACCAAGACCCTCTGTGCTAGTCATTAAGACCTCAAACCGTTGGTCCCAGCTGTTGTATTTTGTAGACTAACAGTAATTATGGATTGTCAGAATGTCTGAAACCCGTCCTACCAAGAGCTATCAAAATGGACCAGTGATGCAGAGGAATGAGTAAAATGTAGTGAAAGAAATCCTCGTTCCGATAGCATACATGGTAGTTCAGTAGTGCAGCCGAAATAGAGCGCGATGAGAGAGAGAAACTATTGGCTAAATAATAACAGCCACTCACATCGATCTTCAGGTTAAGCTGCGTTGCCTAGGTTGGTCTGTGAATGAGGGCCCACACGGGTGATTATATGCTGAGTTCTCTCGGTGCCTCTCAAAGCACGTTAAGCCGTTGGACCCGGCTGTCATCTGTAGATATTTGACAGTTGTTACGGGTAGTCAGTACCTCCAAAAGTCTGACAACCAGTCTTACCAAAGAGTATCGTATCACCCAATACTAACTGGGTTGTAGAAGTCAGATAGGCAGTCGTTCCATGTAAAATACTGGTATTCAGCTGCATCCGGTTAGACTGGAAGCCGACCCCAAAATAGTTGGGAAAAGGCTAGGCAGATAATGAGTTCAGTCAAAATAGGGTTTTATTCAATATGCACTTTTATTGATTATAGGAAAACAAGAAGTCTGTAGAAAGTTGCGTTTTCCAGGACTTAATGCTGATTATGCTTAAGCTACCGAAACGTGGTCCATAACCAAGGACACAACATTAGTTCCAAAAGCTCTTTACGTCTAGATCTACGTGAAAATGTGTGAAGTAAAAGTCGTGTAAATAATCCCTAATGTTCCATACACTTACTGGTAGTCGTTACGTTGAATAGGAAGCGTTATCATTTATTCTGAGGGACTTTGCCTGCGGGGATAAAAAGTGACGCAGTTTTCTGAAGTAGGTACCGAGGTCTCTAGTGGGTGATGTCATTAGTGTTTTAGGGTTAGGTTCCCCTGGATAGGGCTTTAAACTAGAGCAGTTATTGGCAAAAAAAAAATAGGAGTATTTGTCAGCTGAACTCGGCGGGCGATATTGTTTCAGACATGACCAAGAACCTATAGATTTTAAAGCATTTTTTTTGTCGTATAACTCTTTGATCAAAGTTTGCAATTTTAGTGATAGATCCTGATAACATCACGCCTGTAATCCCCGAAGGGTATGACAGAGGTATACCTAATAGTACACACACATTTCGCCAGATATAATTGTAATTCCCGCATGGACATTATACATATGGGGCGAGCCTTTTGCCATCAACCAGATACAATCCAGACTCCGTATGGTGCAAAAAAAAGAGAGTAAGGTGTATCGGGGAGAGCAGCGGTGGCCCAGTGGTGGCGGCCGCGACTTACGAACAGTAAGTCGTGGGTTCGAACCCAGGCAGGCGCATTACTTTGTGTAATTTATTTCATCACCACTGCTCTCAAAACGGTGAAGGAAAACATCGTGAGGAAACCGGCATGTCCTAGAACCACAAAATTCGAAGACATGTGACATCTACCAATCCGCACTGGGCCCGCGTGGTGGATTATAGCCCATTCCCTCTCATAGAGAGGAGGCCTGTGTCCCAGCAGTGGGAACATTAATAGGCTGATGATGATGATGATGATGAGGTGTATCGTATTACTAGGGGGTCACATAGGTAGTCACTCAGTTGCATTCGGTTAGATGCACTGCGCCGTGTGGTATCCGGCAGAGTAGAATAGAACCAACCCTTTACACTCACGGGTGTCGTATAAGGCGACTAATGTCTGAGGCAGAACACCTTGCGCCTCCGTAGACCAGAGAATGGGCAGCAGCGTTTCCTGTTAGTCTTTTATCACTGCGATCTCCAATCCGCCTGCCAAGCGTGGAGATTACGGCAAATTCCTGCCATCATGGGAGAGGCTTATGTCCATTAATGGACGTTATGGGCTGTTGTAGTAGTAGTTGTAGTAGATGCACTGCTGATGTAGTTGGTAAATACTAGGGAGAAGATGATTGATGATGAGTTCATGATTAAGGGAGAAGTGCCAGGGTCCGCGAAATATTTTTTTTCCTCTTTCGTTTCTTTCATCATAAGTGGTTTTTTCTTTCATAAGTGGTGCGGTCGCGAATCATATTATTTTGTTCAAAATACAGCCTCACACTGAACTGAATTCCAAAAATAATAAGAAAATTGGATTTTCGCATGCTGTCTTGGCGTTTTCAGCTTAACATTGACACTAGAATCTGCTGAAAAACAGCTGTGTTCTGCTATAGAGTGTACTAGCTTATGCCCCCGGCTTCGCCCGCGTGAAGTTCGGTAACTGTCTCACGGAATAAAAAGTATCCTAAATGTTAATCCAGAATATAAACTACTAGCGGACGTCACGCGGTTTCACCCACGTAGTTCCCGTTTCCGTGGGAGTACGGGGATAAAATATAGCTAATGTTACTCAAGGTGAATGTAGCTTTCTAATGGTGAAAGAATTTTTGAAATCGGCGCAGTAGTTTTTGAGTTTATTCATTACAAGCGTACACACTAAAATACAAATCTTTCCTCTTTATAATATTAGTGTAGATATACGTACCAAATTTCATCCAGATCCGTTCAGTGGTTTTGCGTGAAAGAGTAACAAACATCCATTAATTCGTCCATCCTCACAAACTTTCGCATTTATTATATTAGTATTAAGAGCCTATACTACCTCAAATTAGCAACTCTATTTGTGGTGGTTCAAACTTCTTTTGAAATACTGTTAGAATAACGTTCTAATCAGCTTGCATTACAAAGTGGTTGTTACGTCAGTCACTGCAAGCCGAATAGTGCGAAATGAGTGGTTTTTATTCTTTATAAAATCAAATTTTCGTCTTTTGGAAAAAACATAAGACCTGCTATAGTTAGTTCTGTTAGTATGCAAAGTTTCATGATCTAATTTGAAGTACTTTTTGAATACCAGCGGTTTATTGTTCGATTTGGAGGTAACTTTGGTTTTTATTTTTCTATCGAGAAAATTTTATGGAATCGTGTTTTTGCCAAACATAAGACCTAACATTAATCCTCAACTTTAACATATATTTATTTCGAAATTAATGCTGCAGTATTTTAGGCGTAACGGAGGATCATGGTAAGCCATTTGAGGTAGTATAGGCTCTTAGGTAAGATGTTAGCTTGTAGGACAAGCACGCAATAACTGTTTTGCTCCAATACCTTTGTTACTATAAAACCAACATCAGTAGGTTTTCCAGCCAACTTACCACAAAAATACTACTTCCACAAAAAATACATTTTATCCAACTATAAATTAACGAGACCCATTAACCTTTTCACGCCATTGATTACATTTACTCTCACGACATTACCTGCTATGCACTACATCTGTGTTTGAGCTGAAAAAGTTATAGGTTTCTAATGTAGGAGACAGATTTACCTCGTGGTAAATTATTTTTCCTTTGTCTTAGAAGTTTAGGTAAATATATTTTTTTATTTCACACTAGCGGACGTCTCGCGGTTTCACTCGCGTAGTTCCCGTTCCCGTGGGAGTTCGGGGATAAAATATAGCTTATGTTACTCAGGGTGAATATAGCTTTCTAATGGTGAAAGAGTTTTTGAAATCGGTTCATTACTTCCGGAGATTCCCTACATACAAACTTACAAACAAATGTTACCTCTTTATAATATTAGTTTAAAAGTTTAAATAAGCCTACATGGGCACTTACAAAATGACGAGAAAAGATGCACGGTTTGGGTTGATCGTTGCATAAGGAGGAACCGGCGAGAAACTTCGTGGTTACTCATGGAGAGGAGTAGGCTTGGATCCCAGCCGTGGGAACATTATAGGGTGATGCTAAGAAGAATGTGTCTGTGTTGATCAACAACAACAACAACAGCCCATAACGTCCACTGCTGGACATAAGCCTCTCCCATGATGGGAGGAATTTGCCGTAATCTCCACGCTTGGCGCGGATTGGAGATCGCAGTGATGAAAGACTAACAGAAAACGCTGCTGCCCATTCTCTGGTCTACGGAGGCGCAAGGTGTTCTGCCTCAGACATTAGTCGCCTTATACGACACCCGTGAGTGTAATGGGTTGGTTCTATGCTACTCTGCCCGATACCACACGGCTGTGTTGATCTATTTGGCTTATTTCTAGAGATACCTCTACAAATATCTGCTGATATTGAAATCAAGGAAAAATAACACTGCAAAGCGGGTTAATAAAACGATGTATAATGATGAAGAATGTTTCTATACATGATTAGTGTGACTAAAAACACACGTGAAACAGAATTCTAGTGAACAAATGAAAGTGTTTGTAGAGGAAAAATTGTGAGCGACGCATTGAAATAAAACCACGTTGAAAAACACATTTCATTTCTTTAGAATTCCGTTGCAAGCGAGTTTTGATGAAAAACGTATTTTCACTCTTTTCATCTATTTTTAAATCGCAGTTAGCAGAGTGAACGAAGGTTTTTTCAAATGCATAACCTGTCAGTATTTTATTGATTCTAGTTAGAACAGCTTATTTTTATATTATTGGTATTGGTCGGGGTAAAGGCAGCTTGAATCATGGATTTTGTAAGTTTTTATACCTATGTGTCAAGTGGATTAAGTTCAATTAGGGGGATACCTAACAGATTTTACTAAGTGCGAGCATTAATCTGCCTTAGCGCATTTAATTGGTCACCGAGCTTGCCAAAATATATTAAGCAAACAGCGTTACGAAGAAACCTCTTAAAGTTATAATTGATTGTTGAACTTAGTACTTCTTACTTCCATGGTTAAAAGTGCCGTCAAACCCAGCGGACCGGATAGAGAACTGAACTGGGTTTGGACTTTGACAGATATTTCTTATACATTATCCGTCAACGTTCTTAGTCAAAGGAGCTTGTAGCTAAATAATAACAACCACTGGGTTCGATCTTTAGGTTAAGCCGTGTTGCCTGAGTTGGTCCGTGGATGGGTGACCCATTACATGAAAATGCATCCGGTTAGACTGAAAGACCCCAACATAGTTGGGAAAAGGCTAGGCAGATGATGATTAATTGACTAGTCAAAGTCCGGTGTCCGCAGTCTTCTCCAGTCCGCTAGGTTTGGCGACTCCTAACAATAACCATAAAATGCATGGAACTAGTATAGACTACTAGTAGTACTCTTTGATGAAATGTGGTTCGTAAAAATAATAAAAAAAATTGTTGAATTCTAAAATCGAACACGTCAAATCGGCGTGGTGAAAAATTAAAAAAAGAACACCGCGCAAATTGCATTATAATGGCGGTGGGCCATAAACCGGCCAATGAGCGTGTTTGGAAATCAGCTGTTAAGGAAATCGCGTGTTGCCGCACTGCGACGGGCGATCGATCGCGACCGCGGCCGCTAGCACGCACTGCCCATTACAGCCGGAAGAATACGGCTACCTTCGTAAATCGGTCGGGTTATGTGTCTTAGATAAGTTTCGTTGAGCTCCTTGAGTTATAAGTCGAGCTACACGTTAACTGACAAATGCTTGCACTGACTGGACAGGTCCACTCAAATCTGTATGGTTCTTTCTTCAAAAGACCATCTCAGACACTAATCTGCATAGCCCTCATGTGAATTGAGCAAGATTGTCTGGACTTTAAAAGAGACTATGACCTCTGAGTTTGTTTCGGCTGTTTCTTCTCAGAGTAGTCAGGTACGAAACACCGGCCCCATCTAGTTTTAAAAAATGACGTGTAAAAGTGTTTGTAAAAACCTACTTGCAAAATAAACATCATTTATCATTTATCATTTATCATTTAAGGAACTGAAGAGATCTGACGGAGCTTTGATTTTGGTACATGAAAATTGGTGTAAAGTTTTTTATGGTTATTTTTCTGGTCTTATTTTCATTGCGTATTAAATGTCAATGGTTTGTGTTTAGGTTTAAATTATAATTGAAATCTAATATACATTACTACTATTATAAATGAACATTTTATTTGCATTTTATGATACTCAAAAGCCCGTGCTCGTAACATATTCGACCAAAACCTTTTGTAGCAAAACATAAACATATTATACCTATTCCGCCACCGAAAAATGCCAAAAATTGCTTCCCTGACATCGTACACTCGCATATTCGAGCCCATAGTTGTTTCCGCTTTCCGTTGTCACCCGAAGTTCTTCCTGTATGAAACAGCCGAACGCGGTTCACGGTGTCACGGTTTCATCATACAGTCCATTCACTTTTATTTTACCTCAGGACTTTACATCTGTCAAAATTATAGTATATATAATCTCGTTGTAATCTGGTTGCTGTTTCGTAAGCTGTCACTGTGCAGTGATCTTTATTTCTGTAAAAATAAGGTCGCTCTTGGGTTGCTGATATCAGAGTAACTGTCCTTTCAACGTTTATCTATCTCTAGCTCTTAAATTACCTTACGTGAGATTTGTGTAAAAAATAATTCTTCAGGGAAATCTTTCTAATCTTAGGTTAGCCAACTTAATAGCTAGCGGTAAATAATCTGTGAAAGGACTATCTGTTTTATTTTATAATCTATGGTTCATACAAATTCAAATTTGGAAGGCGCTCGGAATGGCGACTTGGCGCGGTGGAAGTTAATTGGGCTCTTTATATGGGAACGATTGTTTCTAGTTTGTTTTTGGTTGTAATTTATATTTCTCTTACTGTTTTTGGGTTTGTTTCTTATTTCAGAGGTCGGTAGAGGTCGGAGTTATTATGTCAGAGAATTTAAGATTTTCTAAAGTTAATATAGGTAATGTGCTAGTGGCTTTCATTTTGCGTTTTGATTGCCAAGCACGTTTATATCTATCGATGTTTTTATATAGAAGTGCCATGTTATATATTTGCGGTATTTATACAGTTTTTTTTTTTCTTTTAATGCGATGGAACTCAGTCTGTCCTTTTCACGTTCAGCATACAAGTACCTACACCATGACCTAGGTAACAAAGAATACATTTTACCCCGATAAAACCTTCCCATTTCAATTTCCGACGGACAAATCCGCGTGTGAAACCTACTTTCCTATAAAGTTATAAGAACACTAGGCAGGGACGGTCCTTTATTAAATACCTTCTTCAAAAGGGACCGATTTCTATTTGTCTTTGGTCGGCACTTCGGCAGGTAGTTTTTGTCAGCAATTTTACGGTCTGCGGTGTTGTCCTACCTTGAACCGTGGTGTCATAGCCGTGGGCTACGTAAGAAATGTCGAATAAATGATCGGTTGATAACGTTAGAAATTTATTGTGGTTTTTGTTTAAAATGTGATGTTTGAGGAAAGTTTAAATATACTTGGGTGAAATGAAACCGAGTAATATAACAACTTTTTTAAATCAACTTTTCCATAGAATTTGACAGTGTGGGTACTTATTGTAGCTTTGCTTTAGGTAAATGAAACAAACATGGAGTCCCGTAATACTTTGACAAAAATAGTCAAGACTACAGCAAAAAAAAAAAAAAACATCCGTTATTCATCATTTCATCCGTTATTTCATACTGTTTTATTATTATTTATTTCAACAAACTTAGGATCATAGTGTACAATTAAACAGAATAAAAAAAAAAAAATTACAAAACAATTAAAATCAACATCACAATTAAAATTATAATAAAATTAAAACAAATTGGAATAAAAATTAAAACACAAAAAAAAAAAAAAATTATAAAATTAAATAAAATTAGAATCAAATTAAAACACAAATTAAAATTATTTTAAAATTAAATCAAATTAGAATATAATCAAAACAATATCTTAACATTAGTCAGTACGTGAACCATGCAACAGTGGTTCACGTACTGACAGTCGAAGCGTTCAGCAAAAGGCAAGCCATTTTATGTCAAGCGGTGACATAAAATGGTGAAATGAAAATTTCGTGACTCAGGAAAATGTTCTAGAATCATAAAATGGAAAACAACGTTCGCCAACCCGCCCTGGGCCCGTGTAGTGAATTACAGTGCAGGTCACACCTTCTCATAGGTAGGCGTGTATCCCAGCAATGGGAACGAAGATAGACACAACTGCGACGGCAAAGTCCACCACCTGTTAAGAACATACCTAAGTGGCAAAGTTGAGATAACTACCTCTTATTTGCCCATCATTACCGTGAACATACCCTAAAACCAGAAATACAACACTTCTTATAGAAACGGTACGAAGGATGATAACAAACTCTTTTACAAAAAGAACAACTAAAAGAAAAGTGACAGATAGTTGACCTTTAGCCTGCAAAATGTCACAGTAACCCTTTGGTTGACAAAACAAAGTACTCTTTCCACGATGAATGCATTCCCCGGGGAAATGAACTCTACAAAGTAGGTACTGAAAATGTAAAAAGAGTAAAATGTATGAAATTGTTTAACTTCAAGAGGTTTATGCAATTCTGGTACACAAATGCTGCATTTGTATTACTTGGAGTGACGCAGAGTAATTTAGGTGGAATATCCAAATTGATGTAGATAGAATATACCATCACCAATAGTTGAACCTAAATATCAATGATATTATAAAGAAGATACGCCATGTTCATACTGAATGGCGTTCAGATATCTTTGCGAGTAATTTAAAAATACGACAGCGAACGTTATACGGAACGTATAAGATAGAAAGAGATAGCTAGCTATCAAAGTGCAACAATTGTATCACTTTGTCCTCAACAATTTTTGCGTGCTAGTGCGATATCTACCTCTTTTTACTATATAATATCATTGCTAAATATAATGTACAAAGGGAACGCCCTGACAAAAACTAACACAGTTAAATTTCTTGGAATATCCTTAGATAATTTTTGCTCTTGGAAAAGCCATGTCAATGACGTTTGCGGTAAAATGAATAGGTTTGTCTACCCTCTGAGGCGTATTAAGCTGCGAGATATCTAGAAACGCTGCAATTACCACAGCTATATATCCTCCATTTTGCGATATGGGATCATTCTTTGGAGTCGCTGTGTGGAAATTGATCAAGCATTTGTAATGCAAAAAAAGTGTTTAAGGGCTATATTTGGGTTGAAACAAATAGATTCTTGTCGCCCATTCTTTAGAAAATATAAGATACTTACTTTACCGTGCATTTATATCTTGGAATCTTGTATATTTGTTTCTAGGCTGAGTCTTTTTCAGCAAGCGACAAGCTACTATGCCCCTCGATCTCATAATACCAACAAGTTATATAAACCCAAGCCAATGTTTAAATTTAGTACGAGAACTAAGTAAGTCTCAATAATGGATTCCCAACAAATTATTAATAAGACTATTTTACACAGTGATTTATTAGTAAAAAGCTTTTGTTTAACATCACTGTTTACATCACCGGAAATGTTCCATGATAGCACAGATTAAAGACTAAAAAGTAACGAGACAACTAGTTTATTATTAATGATTGAAAACATGTTCAAATTGGTGAATTCTGTCATTATTTAATAGTAACACAATTATTATTATTGTAAAGTGTTTCAGTATTGTTTGTGAGGCTGATTGAATTTACTATTGTAATAAGTTGCTGAACGGATATCGTGGTACTTCCGCTCACGCAGGCAGAATGGACGCGTGAGTGACGAGCAGTCACGTTATCCTAAGATTAGCAAAACAATTGAAATACTAAGTAATTATAAGTGTTTAGTGAAGTGAAAGATTAGTTGTGAAAATGAGAGTGTGAGCAGTTTCTTCGTCCATTCTTCTCCTCAACCATAATACTCTGCGAATGGACGACTCAACTCTAGAAAGTTAATCAGATTCTGTACTTATATGGTTTAATAGAAATAAACGTTTGGAGTTTGAGTCAAGTGCCGTGTGTGATTTCAACTACCCAGTACCCACCTACCTATCTACCAACAATGAAGAATCGTATCGCAAGGCGATGTGATAGATGACTGAAAGACAATATGGTGGCGGATGGCGCCAATATTTGGGGACAGTGTTCCTCTAGGCTTTCCCTGCCGTGATATATATAATAATAATTTAATTTATATTTTAATTTAATACAATTACAATTGAATCAATTACAATTTGTAAACTGCATGTTCAAATTAATCAATTTTTCATTTGTTATTAACTATATTATGTAAAATTTGCACGCCGAAACTAATGGCAGAATAAGAGAAATATACTTTATCTTTAAGATCCTCCTGTACCTTATTTACGCAAATAATAGATTTTGATTTTTTGATTTGATTTTGAAACTGCGGCAGTGGTTTGTCAATTTTTCAATGCTTTTACGTAGTATGGACATTTGTGATGCGGAAGAATGAGGAAAATGTAGTGAGTAAAATATTCAGTATGAATGTAGATGGATATAATTTAAGAGTAAAGGAAGACCAAAGAAACGATGTATAGACTCTGTGAAGGATGATATAGCTAGAAAGAGGTGCCTGTGGAGATGACGAATAGAGAAGTATGGAAGAAGAAGACAATGCTACACCTACCGGAAATAAATATGGGTGGGAATTATACTACCCTACCATCATCATCATAAGATGATTACCCGTAAGTCTGTTTACTCAGTGGTATGAACTCATAAAATGCATTTAAATAATGCTGCAGTTACCATCCTCTTCAAACAAAACTCCCTTTTATGAAACGACAAAACAAAACACTATCAAAACAAACAGTGACAAATATATTCTCACCCCGATAAAGCGTTCAAATCGATAATAATTAATTCATATCCAATGCGAGAGGCGTGAATTTTCAAATGAGTATTCGAGTATAATATTCACATATCGAATTGAGCTCGCAAACTGTGGATGATCAGGCGAAATCAAATGGATGCAGTAATTTGATTGTTGAATGTTTACGGATGAGTGTGGTGTGTATGGAAGTGTATGAATGTGTATTGGATGGTCTGTGGCCACATCATTTAGAAATTGGGCACATGTTTTGTGTAATCATGCTTGTTGATTGGTTGTTGCAGAATATTTAATCTTTGTTTTTGTGGTTTTAGTTAATGGCTCAAAGCATTGAAATATACACATAAGGTGAGATTCTAATAAGTAAAGCTGAACGATTTTATACAGCTTTTATTTATTAATTGCTGAAAAATTAAAAAGCAGTTCCATTGCTTCGGCTGAATAAACGAGTACCTATTGTCATCAGCCTATTAATGTTCCCACTGCTGGGACACAGGCCTCCTCTCTATGAGAGGGAATGGGCTATAATCCACCACGCGGGCCCAGTGCGGATTGGTAGATGTCACATGTCTTCGAATATTTGGTTTTAGGACATGCCGGTTTCCTCACGATGTTTTCTTTCACCGTTTTGAGAGCGGTGGTGATGAAATAAATTACACAAAGTAATGCGCCTGTCTGGGTTCGAACCAGTGACTTAATGCAGCGGTGGCCCAGTGGTGGCGGCCCCGACTTACGAGTACCTATTGTTTACTATAAAATATAAGCTGTGAGAGTCTAGTGGTGTGACTGTTGGACAGCCAAGAGAGGTCCAGAGTTCAAACCCAAGACACGCACCTCTGATTCTGCGGATTCAAGTCCCCTCCTCCTCAGTCGTACATTCTTGACAGAATGGTCGTGGTTGAAGATGATGCACTTTTCTCTTTGGATGATGTAGCCCTTGCGATGTGCCTCCACTTGTTGCGGTCTTCAGCGTCTCGGGAGCTTTGGACTATGGACGTTTGTGTTGCAGCTTTTATAAGGTCTGTCCAACGCGTAGGGGATCGACCGCGTGACCTCTTGCCTTCTACTTGCCCCTGGACAAGAAGTCGTTCCATGGAGCGTTCATTTCGCACAATGTGGCCGAAGTATTTGAGGATTCGCATCTGTACAGTCGATGATAACCTCTCCTATATCCTAAGTTCTTCCAAGATCGAAATATTGGTCTGAAATGCCGTCCAAGGGATACGCAGCAGTCGCCGCCAGCACCACATTTCGCGTGCATCGATTCAAGTGCGTATATCGAAAATATCACTTGTTTCGGCGAAGGAAAACATTGTGAGGAAACCAGCATGCTTGAGAGATAATTCTCGACGGCATGTACAGCCAAGTCAAAGGCCCATGGGCAACATAAAAACTCTGAGACTAGGTTACACACACGATAAAGAAAACTATTAAATACATGGCTTGGAATGGAATATTGAATTAACCTCACTGCGTCAGATACTAGACAGTCAATAGCCAGCGCGGTTACAGCAACTACACCGATAACCGCAGACGGCTCGTAAGCCACCAACAGACAGTTACCACCGAACATAAATTAACCTCCCAAGATCGGTGTTTGACCGCATACAGCGTACACGTGACTAACTGTCCAAGGGTTGAACCTGATGTACCAGCATGGAATCGCACCTTTTCCATGCTCGTCCTTTTCTGTCGTTCGAAACTCTCATTTGCTCGAGCGAACAAGAACTTGTGTGGTATACAACTAAAAATCGAACTACTCAAAAATCACGCTCTAATTAAATTCGGGGTTTACAAGGTAAAATCGACTTCTCCTATGATTGAAATTGGAACCCGGGCCATAATTAATAACGAATCGATTGACAACTTATGCATCAAAATCGGATGTATACTTAGTTTAGGCGCTACGGAGGAACATACGTAACTACAATCAAATATACATAGACTGCTAAAATCATAACACTTCCTTTTGGCTTCGCCGTAGTCGAGTAAAATCGAATTAATTGACGTTTTTATTTTAGTTTATCATTATTTATTTTCATTTAAAGGTATTTTCTACTATCTTTCCTCGCGGCTTAAACAGAATTGAGGACTAAACCTATATCACACGGTAACGTAACTACCGGAACAAAAAGGGCATTCTATGAGCTAAACTCTTGATGAGTTAGGTCATAGGATACTATTCTATCTCCCCGATTACCAAAATTACTGAAACCCATTCGGACGACAAGGTAACAAAAAGACAGAGCTACTATCACATTTATAATATTCATTGTGGAGTTACGAATCTATGTAAGTACTTTCACTAAAATATTTTCTCCCACGTAAAACTAGCAACAAAATTGCAATAATCCGCAACACGCCATTTGATGATATTCAGCTGATAGCATACTCTATTCATTTTCTAAAAAAACTTTAGCTAGCATACGTTATTATAATGCATCTTTCACACAACCATAATGGTGAGGAAACAAACGAACGTAATATAGGTTGCGTAATTTACGCCACGTTTACATACAAAAGTCTGGTTTGTGTCACTACGACGTAAAATATGTATGAAAACCGAAATTACGTGACTCAAAAAATTATACTTGTTTGGCCTCAACATAAGGCAGCAAATGTGAAACTAGGAAAAATAAATGTCTTACCTATTAGTTTGAAAAGCAAATCCCTTGGTTACTGGAAACAATTTTAACTTCAAAATGTGATTACCCGTCTTATAAAGCTCACTGAGATGGAAGAGAACCTTTTCTTTCCAGAAAAAACGGTCAACGGAAAAAAAGGAAATCAATTTCCTCCTTCTAACCCAACCCTACCGACGAAGGAGGGCCTACCGCAATACCAACCTCGTTAGGCAAACTTGTAGAGGGACCATTACACTCACTGGCGCAGATTTCCATATTCGCGTCGCTCGCTCAGCCGTAACGCGTGTTTAATTATCTGTGGCACCACAGATTATAAAGAAAAATAGTTGTGCCGTAGATTGACGATGATATAGATTCCTTGTTAGCGTATACTCTATTAAGAAAGGAGATGCAGTGCTGTAATTTTTTTAGAGCTGGATTTTCGCTGTTGGTACATATATTTTGTGAAATTGCCTCTTGAAAAAACAAAATGGCGGTGTTAGTTCCACTTAAGACCACGCGCCAAAAGAGCCATGTTCAACTATAGTAGTATTGTAATCTGATTCTATCTAAACTTGGATTTAGTAATACTTTTCATAGAAATAATACCGAGACAGTCATATTGTAAAGAATGGTGAATTGTATGAAGGAGATGGAAAAAGCAACCCCAACCCACGTTCACCCACGTCGTCCACCTACGTTCTTGGTACCAACCCATTACACTCACGGGTGTCGTATGAGGCGACTAGTATCTGAGGCAGAACACCTTGCGCCTCCGTAGACCAGAGAATGGGCAGCAGCGTTTTCTGTTAGTCTTTCATCACTGCGATCTCCAATCCGCCTGCCAAGCGTGGAGATTACGGCAAATTCCTCGCATCATGGAAGAGGCTTATGTCCAGCAGTGGACGTTATGGGCTGTTGTTGTTGTTGTTGTTGATGGAAAAAGTAATTTTTTGGTCTCGTTTACTCTTACCAGTATTATTTGATCATATAAAATTTCAGTCAAAAGAACACCCGGAAAAATCTAACCCGGATTGCGGACTAGTTGCGGACACCAGATTGCGACCGATACTCAAGACATTCTCAAGACAAACTGCATTATTGTTCTAGTGATCGCAATCGCGACTGCAGCTGAGCATGAGGTCCTTGATTCGATTCCCGGGTCGACCAATTTTTTATTGGGTTTTTTTATCAGGTATTTCTCAGTAGCAGCCGCGGAGTCTGGATTTATGCCCGGTTGATGGCAATAGGCTCCCTGTTACATGGAACCTTGCTGTTCGATATAATTAATTATTTGTATTAATTTGATAACTGGCGAACTGTGGGTGTAGTTTCAGGTACAACTCTGCCTACTACACTACTACAACAGCCCATAACGTCCACTGCTGGACATAAGCCTCTCCCATGATGGGAGGAATTTGCCGTAATCTCCACGCTTGGCAGGCGGATTGGAGATCGCAGTGATGAAAGACTAACAGAAAACGCTGCTGCCCATTCTCTGGTCTACGGAGGCGCAAGGTGTTCTGCCTCATACATTAGTCGCCTTATACGACACCCGTGACTGTAATGGGTTGGTTCTATTCTACTCTGCCGGATACCACACGGCTACCTCTGCCTAACCTTACGAGAATTATAGGCGTGATGTTATGTCATGTATGTGTTTAATACATTATCTGCTTCAGAGTTTAGTCCGGTCGGTTTGACATTGGTGTCGATTCAGTTGTGCACAAACTAAACTTAATTTAGGCTATTGCTATCTTTTACTAAAAAGGCGGTGCGAGAAAAGGACGGCTATAGCTATGAACTAAGTTTGAAATGTTAAACGAGTTTATGCCTTGCGCTTCACCGTGTTTTTTAGGCGACATATTTTTACGTGCACCCTTCATTGTATAGAAATATTAGTTCCACCTAAATTTGACAGCTCTAAATTACGATCGTCTCTTTCTCGTTTTATTAGAGAGAAAAAGATAGCAATAGCCTAAATTAAGTTTAGTTTGTGCACAACAGAATCGACACCATTGGGTATCCTTGTCTCATCCGGTGTTATTAATTTTAGTGCCTTGTCTATACCAATATCTGTCTATGAGTAAAGCCGATGAAAATATGCGATCTGCTATCTATGGTCGTTCATTATTCGGCTGACAGCGCGGGAGTATTATCAAACAGATTTAAATTGACTTTTTCCATATTTAAATTAATTGCGATCAGAAATGCAGTCGGATGTTGATTGGAGGTGAATGGAAATAGGTCAGTTATTTTCTGCAGGTGTGCGTGAAGTGTTCGGTCTTTTTAACCGACTTCAAAAAAGGAGGAGGTTATATGCTCGTGTGTATGTATTTTTTTTATTATGTTACCTGATTTCTCCCCCTTTTTTGGACCAATTCTCAAAATTCTTTCGTTATTTGAAAGAGGTGGTCCCATTTAAATTTGGTAAAGATTTGATGCTGATCTTCGGAAATATACAATAGAACTCTTCAAAAATAGACGGCAAATCTGTCGTGAATGCTGCAATAGTTTGGATGTTTATTGTTTATACAACATCATGACGTAACAACACGCCTGTATGCTCTGAGGGTGTACGGAGATGTGTACAATACACACAGATTTTGACAGTTAGGTATGTTAAGTTCCATTTATTGAAGATAAGCCTATTATCATGATATGTAAATTCTTTTTTTATTTGAAAGACTATTCTCCTGAGGTGGTCCCATTTAAATTTGGTGACATAAACACTAAATCAATCAAACAAAGATCACCGACTTCTGAAGCTTGACCTTTGATTGATTTGGTGTTTTTATCACCGGGTTCTGAAACTAAAGTAATTTTTCACTTTTTTTTATTTTCTTTTTGTGTTTTTTTGTTTGTTTTTTTTTGAAGACGGTTTTATTTTTTGCAAAAATGTTTTTTATTAGGGTTCCGTACACGAAGGGTAACCAATAGTAATCTATTACTAAGCCTCTACTGTCAATCCGACCGTCTGTCTGGCTGCGGGCTGTATCTCATGATCCGTAATAGGTAGTCAGGTTGAGCAGCGGTGGCCCAGTGGTGGCGGCCTCGACTTACGAATAGTAAGTCGTGGGTTCGAACCCAGACAGGCGCATTACTTTGTGTAATTTATTTCATCACCACTGCTCTTAAAACGGTGAAGGAAAACATCGTGAGGAAACCGGCATGTCCTAGAACCAAAAATTTAAAGACTTGACATCTACCAATCCGCACTGGGCCCGCGTGGTGGATTATAGGCATAGCCCATACGCAAAATACGCGCTTTGAGTTGACGTGTAGTTGTAGACACCAGCCCGATAAACAATATACAACAAACAAAATAGGTAGACAGTTTAATTTTTTTTATCGAATGTGTATTTCTGTTGCCGCTATGACAACAAATAATAAAAATAAATTAAAGGGGGCTCCCCCTATTACGATGTTACGGAACCCTTCATGCGCGAGTCCAACTCGCGCTTGGCCCACTTGGATGTGGGCAATAAGACTGCTGGGTTGAAGTGGGATTGGGCGGGCCATGTGCCCAGTCTGTAGAATGCATAAGGACCGATGATAAATTATAAATAATGTTTATTTTGCAAGTAGGTTTTTACAAACACACACACGTCATTTTTTTAAACTAGATGGGGCCGGTGTTTCGTACCTGACTACTCTGAGAAGAAACAGCCGAAACAAACTCAGAGGCCATAGTCTCTTTTAAAGTCCAGACAATTTTGCTCAATTCACATGAGGACTATGC
This sequence comes from Xestia xanthographa, assembly GCA_905147715.2. Classification (NCBI taxonomy): domain Eukaryota; kingdom Metazoa; phylum Arthropoda; class Insecta; order Lepidoptera; family Noctuidae; genus Xestia; species Xestia xanthographa. The sequence goes on along the minus strand of LR990661.1, from coordinate 2,053,681 downwards.
AGATTAGTGTCTGAGATGGTCTTTTGAAGAAAGAAATAAACAGATTTGAGTGGACCTGTCCAGTCAGTGCAAGCATTTGTCAGTTAACGTGTAGCTCGACGGGCCAGTATCGTCACGTAGTGGGTGCCAGAAGACGGTCGTCGTCGCCGAGGGAGGCCTAGAAAACACTAGCGTGACATCTTAGATTACTTTGTGCGAGATTGGCAGGAGAAAACCGCACGAAGAAGAAGAGGGGAAGGCTGTGGGGCAGACTTTTGTCCAGCAGTGGGACAATATAGGCCACCGAAAATAAATAGGATTATGTATCATATTATTTTTTAACGGGGGATAATATAATGACAACCAAAAATAACTTTGTGATGACTAACATCTATCACCTAAAATATCAATTGATCACCAAATTTGGTAAATTGAGCACCAAAATTTTAATGAGGTGGTTGATGACAAACTAGTTTTGACTAGGTCGACTTGGGGCACCCCGACACGGATAGATTAAGTTAGAAGCCCCGCCATATTACCCTTCGTGGTTATATTTTATAAACCATTCAGATGTGGGGCTCCGTCGTCGACCGGGTCTCCCTCGACTCGGATGCAAGAGCATAACAGTTCAATAAGAAATATTGGTTCAATAAAAAATAAATTTTTGTTCTAATTTCACGATAAAATGTGGATTAATTTTGGTGATAATTTACTCATTTTGGCAATAAAAAGTGTTTTTTTTTACCTTTACGTTTTGCTAAATCTGGTGGTTCGTTAATTGTATGCCTTTTTTTCAAGTTAAAACTTCACCAACGATTCACCACATCCTTGAACTAGGGCACCACCCCACATTTAAATAACTGCCTACATCTTACCTAGTTTCTAGTTTCCAGTGACATTAATAAGATTCAAGACGTCTTCGTCTCGGCGGCATTGTGACAAGTACTTGTAAATTTTCACAAGTCGCTGCCACAGCGGGATGGCGGGATGCTGTAACGAGAACTGACAAGAATTTTAATCCACTTTGGTAAAGTTATAAGATAGACTTATCTGATGGATAATGGGAACAGTAAAAGTCGGCATGATTTTATGTTAAAAACGAGATGTTTTCTAACTTTTTGAATTGTCTGGTTTGGTTGAACTGTTTTTGGTTTTTCTTCAAGAAGATTGTAAGATAAGAGAAAATAATGAGAAAAACTGGTCTTGTGCAATTGTTTTAAACCGGATGTTGAGTTATTTTCGTCTCTTCCAAGTATGATAGAAGTCTCTGCTCTAGAGCAATAGATAACATGCTCTCTACATTTACCTAACTCGTGAATATCCTGTACACTACATCTTAACTGTATTAAATTGATACTGTGTCAGTCTTACGCCTGTATTATTGAACGATGTTCAGTAATAAATTCTAATATAGAATTGACTCTATTTGTCCCATTTTTGTAATAGAATTAAAGTCTTCTTAAGGTACCCACATCTCTGCCTAACTTTTCGAGGAAAAATATGCTTAATGTTTTTTTATATTATAGAATTAACAAAAAAATATAACACTAATTTTGACGAGCGAGAAACTTCTTCTACCCATCTCCTTTCCCAAAACAAGTTTTAAGACAAAATAAATTCTCGGTTATCGAAAACAATACCCATAGTTTCCAATTAAATGATAGTTAATAGTTATTTCAGTAAGCATTAGTAGTTAGAAGTCAATGTACTCGGTATTCGCGACACGCTAGTTCGAAATAGCTAGGCAGTACAGTCAAGAAAAGAGATTAGTGTACAAACAACTGTTATAAACTGCCAATAGTCAGACACCAAAAAATAAAACGGCTACTTGACCTTGTGACATCGAGTTTTAACAAGTTCTACGACTTAATATAGAGTCATCATCTAGCATTTACTAACCATACTATAACAATCTTGTTCCAGTCTAACCGATTACCGAATATAGTTACAACAAAAGCCTATTTGAGCCCCACGACCGAGTTGCTGATTAGTAAATATTAACTTTCGCAAGAATAAAGGTTGGAGAAAAAGCAATAGCCTAAATTAAGTTTAGAATTTGTTTTATTGATCGAGATTGGCCGGAAAAAACCGCACGAAGAAAAGAGTGAAAGGCTATGGGGGAGGCCTTTGCAGTGTGACAAAATGTGCTAAAAAAATATGTTTTATTTTATTTGCTGGGTTTTTCCATTAAGGTTGCACAAGTCAGTCATTCTTCCATACAAACGTAGTCTGGTGATTACTCGTTTGTTTGACGGTGTAGGTTCAAAATTAAAAATTGTATCAACTGGTATTTTCATTATCTAGCCCTGTATGGAAGCAGAATTGGAAAAAAAAAATTGGTTTGGAAGTTATGACCGTCGAATCTTTCATATTTCAACACTAATTTTAACTCATCTTTGGGCGTAAATAAATGACCTAAGTAGTATGAAAATGGAAAAACTAAAACCATACAAGAATAGATAATTTATTCAAAAGTTAAAATATTTTTATTTTGAACAGATACATCCAATAGATTTTTCATGATACCCGTACTCCCAAAGGTCTGCATAAAGAATTTCGCGCGCCCGTTTTCGTTGTAAATCATATTGCATTTCGCTACAAGTTGCCACCCCTGTCAGTGGGGAAGAGGGGAAGCACGCAGCGCGTGAGTGTGCGCAGTGTCTGTGGGTGCACACATGCTCACTTGGTTAGCTGCCGCCCGGCACGTCATGCTGTCGTATTACGAGTATACTATTTTATAACATTGAACTCTGGCTTGAATTTTGGATACCGATATTTCTTTATTGATAGTTTGTGTTTATTATTTTGAATTTGTTTCAAATTTTACTGACCCTGGCATTGGACTTTGGATTCCGATTTGATAGTGATTTACGGGTGGCGTTTGAATTCGATTTTATTTATTATGAATGTTAGCAGATTTCTCCCCCATTTGTGGACCGATTCTCAAAATTATTTTTTTATTTCTTTTTTGTCCCATTTAAATTTGGCCAAGATCTGATGCTGATCTTCGGAGATATACAATAGAACTCTTAAAAAAATAGACGGAAATCTGTAGTCATTGTCGCTTGGATTTTTATTGTTTATGACGTAACATCACGCCTGTATGCTTTGAGGGAGTACGCAGATTTGTACAATACCCCCAGATTTCGAAAGTTAGGTACCTACTTATGTTTGCGGATGGATGGACAGAGATTTTGTTGGCATGTCAGATGTATTGTGAGAGCAATTTATGAATGTGTGAACCTTTACTTTGTTATTTTGTATATTTTAATGTTATCTCTTACTCTTTTAGTTCTAGTTTTAGTTACAGTAATTGGTTTAAATACAACCATTGTAAGTAGATAAATAAATGTTATGTTTCATTTATAGTGGATAAGCCTGTTACCATAACATGTATTGTTAATAATGTAGGTATAATAAATATTTATGGCGACTTGTTTGGGAACGACTACCACCATCAGCCTTTTCCCAACTATGTTGGGGTCGGCTTCCAGTTTTACCGGATGCAGCTGAATACCAGTATACATGGAGTATTTGCCTATCTGACCACCACAACCCAGTTAGTAACGTGTAATACGATACCCCTTGGTAAGACTGGCAGTCAGACTTTTAGGGCCTCTGACTACCTAACGACTGTCAAAGATCTACAAATGACAGCCCGAACAACGGCATAACGTGCTTTCCGAGACACGGAGGAAACTCGGTATGTAATGGGTGGTCACCCATCCGCAGACCAACCTAGGCAAGCACGGCTTAACCTAACGATCGACCTGAGCGGCTGTTATTATTTAGCCACGAGCTCCGCTTGTTTGGGAACGACTAAAAATGGAAAAATAAATAGATACCTAAGTAAAAATATTTTTTGCAAAAAATAAAACAGACTTAAAAAAAAACACAAACATAAAAAACACTTTGATTGATTTGGTGTTTTTGTCACCGGCTTCTGAAGCAAAAGTTATTTTTCATCTTTTTGTGTTTTTCTTTTTTTAATTCTGTGATAATTTCTAAACTATTCAATCAAATGTTAAGCTGTAAAAGACAATTTTAATCTAAATTCAATTGTCAAGATAATGGACATACTTATTTGGATAAGGATTAATACTGCAAATAAGATAGGTACCTACGTTGTCCTCGAAGCGGCGATCGGCGGCGGCGACCTCTCGCGTCCGGCCCTGGTGCAAGCCATGGTCCGGAGCGAGACGGAATGGGACGCCGTCACCTCCTTCTGCGAAGCAGTAATGCTAGAGAAGGAGGTGGCGGAACGTGAGAGGGAGAGAACCTCTCAACGTCCCGGCCGCCGCGGGAGACGCCCCGGGCGTCGGGGGCCACCACCACGTAGCCCCCGGCCACCGTAGGCGCGGGCCTGTGGACGGTGAGCTATGGGCTAGCTCGCCGTCCGTCCGTCTCATGACGACAGGCCGTGTCGACGGCGCGTTCGTGTTCCACGTGCGCCTCAAAGAGAGTCAGCAAAAAGGAAGGGGTCCGTAAGGACCGATGCCTGCCGAGGTTGCGGGACTATTCGAAAGAGATACCGTGGCCCCGGAACACAAAGGGCGATGAAGGAACATGGATGGGTTTTAGTCAGTAAAAGTCTGACACTCCCTCCTGCTCCGCCCAGAGCGGGAGGAGTTATTTGATGATTTCCCATCCGAAAAAAAAAAAAAGGTAGGTACCTACGTCATATTTTTAAATAAAATTTCAAAGATAAAAATGGTTACTTAGGTACCTACTTTACTCTTTGTCTGGATAGAAGGTCAACCTATTCATACACGAAATATTTTCAGAGAATCATCCAACAGCTATAACGAAGCCATAGCAACGAAATATTTTTTTTACTGAGCAGGTAGGTACCTATATTTAAAAAATCTCTACTTGACCCACACAATAAATAGGTACTGGCTCCATATTTTAACAACATCCATTACGCTAGTTTACTACAATACTACGTCAGCGGCACAATGCCTATTGTTGATAAATGTATAATAAGACACACACACCGCTTTACAGACCGCTATTGTAAATAAATAAACAGCCAATAAACAATTTACAAAATAACATAATTTTTTATTTGATGAATCAACAACAAGACTCACAGTCACATCAAAGTCACGCTGTCGAAAAAGCAATTATCCTGACTCTGGCTGTACTAATCAGGAGTCGCCTGTGGTTTAATTATAGGTAACTAGCTAGGCTAAGTAATTACCTAGGTATTTAACATAAGTAGTAACATAGTTGCACAACCTATAAAAACAAGTATAGAAATAAAGTCATATCAATGAAATTATTTTTTAAACTAAATAACAATATCTACCTACATTACTACCTACCTACATTTTCGCAAGCGAACTCATTGCCACGTCTCGCAAAGTCGCGGGTCTACCTATTAGGAATATTATAGGATGTATGTAGGAGCTTGTCCTTTCATAATAACAACTAAATTGGGTGCATAATAATTACGTTTCACTGAGTGATTGTCCTATGTTGTAAATTCCAACACCTATTAGTTTGAGTTTATGTTGTCCTTCAAACATAAATCGCATATACGCCAGCACGTGCCAACGATGATACTACACAATTGCACCCGCGCCGCGCGCCACCGCTACAATGTCGTCCCGTCTTCAATGAAATTGCGCATGTATGCGTCACTCAGCGTTAGGAGTGTGTATGTGTACGCGCAGTAGTTTCCTTCTGCTCTTTACAGCGTCTATCCCTTTCGCTCGTGATGTCGGATGAAATAGCATGCATTTTAACCCCGCCCACCAACTAGTTCGTTCCGCTAACTTGTTCGTTCTTAAGACTTTCTCTATAACATGGGACTTAATAATAACTAGCGAATTGTTGATGTGCTTTAAATACATATCTGCCAAATCCTTCAAATACAGTCGCGTGGAGTATCCATTGCATGGAGTTTCTTGCCCATTCTTCTCCATAGAGATCTACGCTTTAGAATGTGCAACTACAGTACTTTCTCAAGTTATAGCTGTAGCTTTGCTTTTTTTTGTTTTTTGATTAAAAAGTGCCTCTATTGGTCTAATTGAAATAAACGCTTTGAGTTCAAGTTTGTGTTGAAGAGTGATGAATATAAATGTTGATTGATAGAGAGGGAGAGGAAGACCAAAGAAACGATGGATGGATTGCGTGAGGAATGATATGAATGAAAAAGGTGTAAATGATTGTGTGACGGTTGACAGGGGAGAATGGAAGAAAAAACGTGTTGCGTCGACCACAAGTAACATGGGATAAGGGCAGGAAGATGATGATGATGAGTTCGAGTTTGTGTTTTTGCACAGCAGAATCGACACCACTGGTAGCTAAATATTATTGCCTGTACACCAAACTCTTTTGCTGATTGTACGCCGAGCGGTGACCTGAAAGTGTCTGTTTGTGCCTATGTGCTACTATTAGCGCTAAACTCGGAGCTAGGTCGATTGGTTCCGATTGAATTAGGAGCGGCTTGTATTTGAAGCCCTACCTCTGGCTTGAGCACCTAATTCATGATATTTTTTGGATAAGCTAGGATTTGGCTTCAGTTTTGTCTGTTAAACGTATCGTTGATGTTACAGCACTTTGGCCTTTGTAGCGCGTTTTAAACGGTATTTTTATTGTTTTCCAGAAAATATATATTTTGGGTGATTTTTAAAGAAACATCATATTTGAATTAAATGAAAGTGATTTTTTATTTATTTTTTTATTTTATTATCAGCCGAAAAACGCGCACTGCTTAACTTGACCTGCCTCAAGCGTCGTCGCTACATCTCCCGGTCCTAAAAACATTAAAAACACACAAACATAAAACAACACAAACATGGTCGTAAAACATTGTTTCGATCCACAAATCGATCATTCCATGAGGAATTGTATGAACAATAAAATTAACCGATTAATAATTTGCTATATTTACTTGCTGCACAGTTCATACTTATTACCATCTTTCTCGTACGACGAAAATAAATTATAGTATTGATTTTAAAGTTTCAGGTTTCATGAAAACAGGAAAGTAGACCCCTTGAACCTATAGTACTAGCTCAGAGGCTGCACGCATGGTTGGTTAATGTTCTAGGCGCCTTTATACCTCGGGGCTTCTTGTGAAGTACATATATGCGTTTACCTATTTATGGATGGCGAGTACCTACTCGTACGTCTAACCTTTCTTACTTCATTGGATAATCAGCTTCTACCATTATGCGTTGGGTCGGGAGCCTTCTGGGACCAGGACCGCGGTCCCGGATTCCCCCTAAATATTTTTGAGTGGTATTTTGGGACCACAAGAAAACAAAAGTTAGAGTACAGTAAGCTGAAATAATATTGTAATCAACAATTACATGAATTTATTATTGAAGTGAAATTTCTCTAAAGACGGGGAATCAGAAAAAAAAACTTTCTTTACTTGTATCAAAATGTACTATTTTTCATCAACTCGTCCCACAAGCCCACGGCCCATTTGGGACGAGTTGGTGAAAATCAAAATAAATAATATTTTCGTTCTGCAACTCGTCCCACGTTTCTTTTTGTGTGGAACTTTAAACTTTATCAACGTTAGGTACAGTTAGGACGACAAGATTATAACAATATTTTTTTAAGAATTTTTATTTCAAACAAATTGATAAGTTACCTTAGAAAAAGTACTAGGCTAACATAAATAAAAGAAGGAAATTCCATCTTCTACGATAATTTATGGTTTTTTCATCATGGGTGTCGTTTCCATGGTTTTTGCTGATAACGAAAATGAGGTCAAAATGAAAACCCAAGATGGCGCCGAGGAAAATTTTCGGCTTTTCCATCATGGATGTCGTTTCTCATGAGTTTGGTTAGACTTGGTAAATGTTCGGCTTAACCGCTGCGGACAAATTGCGGACACTGACAGAGGACTTCAGGACACTATCTATTAGTCCCAATGTGTCCGTATCAGTCTAACCGGTCCGGTATCAAAGTCCTTTTAACATGAAATTATTCGTGCATGAATCTAGACTGGAATTGTTATTTATGTGAATACAGAAAACAAAATAATATTGAATATATACTAGTGCCATACCTTCTGTGTATCTAGGGTACCGATGTGTAGTATGTTCTAGAATAAAACTTTCAGTTGTTTGCAAGTAGCTTTTTGTTTTAATAGGTTATGGGCCCAGACCCACAATAATTTAAAAAAAAATGTAGTAAAAGTAGGTACCTACTATAGTAAAATTCAGTGTGCTCGATAAAGATGTCTACAAATTACCTAGGCAACGCACGTTCCGAAATTAAAAGTTCCTGAAAACTATGATGACTGGTGTTGGAATGATTTGAAGGCTAATTGTTGATCGAAGTTTGAAGGCGAAAGCAAAACTAATATTGACCATCGGAGGTTCCCTCTATGTGCTTATAAATAAAAAACAAAAAACAATAGCATTATCCAGTACAGAGGCAGAGTATATGGCTCTATCTGAATCTTACAAAGAAGCAATATATATCAAACACATAGACACTATATTTTTGATTAACGTGTTTTTTTGTTATATTCTTCCAAGTTTTATGTATACTTATTTGCACTCTAACTTCTTGGGTGTAAAAAGACCCTTAACGAAGCCGAAAGGCACTTGTCATGGTTATATTTTTTTTGCTCTAGAACATACCTGGGAACCTTCTAGTTACTTCTGGATTGGAGTTTTCAACATTGTTTTTTAAATTTAAGTTTTTATTGTAATATCATTACTTTAATTTAAATATTAAACGCGAAGCCGCGTGCAAAAGCTACAACATAATATCAAACTTTATTTCCATGAAAAGAATCATTCAGAACAATTACAAACAAAACAAACAATTGAGATTTTCAAGCGAGCGCATTTTTCATTTTCTGGGGTAAAGTACAGCTACTCATCATCTTCCTGCCCTTATCCCATGTTACTTGTGGTCGGCGCAACATGTTTTTTACTTCCATTGTCCCCTGTCTACCGTCACGCAATCATTTACACCTTTTTCATTCATATCATTCCTCACACAATACATCCATCGTTTCCTTGGTCTTCCTCTCGCTCTCCGTCCATCTAGATTTATATTCATCACTCTTTTAGTCACATGCCATTCTTCCCTCCTCATCACATGCCCATACCAAGACAGTCGATTCCCTTTCAACTTTTCTGTAACTGGCGCAACTTTCAAACTTCCTCTAATATACTCATTCCTTATTTTATCCATTCTTGTCACACCACACATCCACCTCAACATTCGCATCTTCGCTACATGCAATCTCTTTTCATCCATCTTCTTCACAGCCCAACATTCCAATCCATGCAGTACGACAGGTCTAATCACGGACTTGTATATTTTCCCCTTTAACTTGAGGGGCATCCGTGGATCGCAAGTTGTTATAGTGACCTGTCGCCAATTCATCCAGTACAGCATTAGATATATATATCTATATCCCTATATCCATAAAGTACAGCTACTACCAGTCTAATACCACCTACCTATTTGAGATTTTGTCAAACTTTTTAACTAAACAGTTTTTACACTAAAAACTCGCTCTTACGACCATCTCACGACTTCCCAAACTCATAGTACTACCCTATCAAGTGTTTGCGACCTTAATAGTTCTGCTGCTAGATACTTTTTGCCGACATGTCACAGACAGGATTAGAGGCGTCGACGGTGGTCTCCAAGTGTCACACGTCGTGTAATAGAAGCCAAGTTTTTGCGACCGAACCGCGTTAATGGTGATGCCCGTATTTACGTCCTTTTTGTGACGCTAAGTGATATTAAAGTTGGTATCAGTGAGGTTTGAGGTTTCGTCAAAGGTCGTATTTATCATGCTGTCGCTTCCAGTTGGTCAGAGCTACGGTTTTGTAGGAAAAGTTTATAACTGTTGTAAAATGTTTTACTGCTGGTTAAAAAGTGAAATCAAAATATAAGTAATTACGGTAGAGGAAAATCAATGAGGAGAAAAGCGAAAAAATAAGAGTCGTTTAACATAAATTAACTGACATTCTATCAACAATCTTTTTTTGCTCAGAATACTTACAGCACTGATGACAATATTTGTGTCACTTGTTTAGTTTATTTTTTTTATACAATATTTTCTTACCTTTGTATAGATTCCTATTTTACCTATTATTTGTGAATGTGTGAACATTGTAGGCTTTGTAGATTCCCAGATGCTTGTTAACTTTTGTTATATTTATCTTGTTTTACGTTTTTGTATACGTATAGTAAGCGACGACCTATGGTCGCGCCTACGCTACCATACGTAATTGCTGAAGCACATTAATATTGTAATACCAAATGATTTGAAAAGAGTAACCATGGAGTTTCTTGCCGGTTCTTTTCCATGGAAACCACCAACGTGAACCGTGCAACTTTTCGATGTTTTATAAGTGCTCATGTAGGCCTATGTGAAATAAATATTTTGATTTGGACAATAATAATGATGGGAAAGTCCAAAATGATTGGGACTAGGTAGGCGGTAGATATGACAAGGTTAGTAGCTATGGCGTTGTTGAAATTCGATATACTTTAATAGCCCAGGATCTGTTCATTTACCTTAGAAGAATCACCAAAGTGAACAGTGGCAAATACTATTATGTTATAGTAATGATCTCTTGAAGTTGATAAGTCACATTGGTAACATAAGTGTGAAATCTCCAACCCGTCTTGAGCAAGCGTGGTGATCAATGCTCGTGCCTTCTCTGTTGAGAAGCGGCCTTTGCCCACCAGTGGGACAGTAATAGGCTGGTATTATTATTATTATGTGTTTTTATTTTAATGATCTCTTTTGAACATTTATCTCTAAATATATTTCGGAATCCTTTAATCAGTGGGTACGTATTATTTTATTACAACATTCCTTGTAGGTACGTCTGTGCTGCAGCTTAACCTGCACTAATCTTCCGATCGCTTATTAATTATAACGGTGACGGAAAGATCTAATAGTAAGATTATCGGCTTCATCGACGGAGCGGCTCGTAATTGGCTTCCTGAGGTTGGGGTCGAGTCGACGTTCTGAATCTTAGAGCCCTAGCACACGGCGTATTTTAAACGCGCAGACGACACGCGTTTCAGGAACGCGCGTTTTCTGCGCCATAGATGCCGATTTTTGCGTTTTTATAGATACAACCGCGCGTGTAAAGCGCGTTTCTAAACTCGTTTGAAGGGGGTACAAACGGTCAAAGCTAGCGTAAGCAGTGTTGTCTCAACCGACGCCATTGTACAACTGACGAGGAGTCTCTGACCAAAACGCGGAAGCTACGAGCTACGCCGTGTCCTTAGGCCCTTACGGAAACTTCATATTTGCCAGGGTCCGAGTTTTCATAACTTCACGGCTGTAATCTCTTCTTACCTTCCGCCTGACACAGGTCTTCACCGGACACGGTTGTTTCGGGAGGTTCCTAAACCGAATCGGGCAGGAGGAAACGCCCGGGTGTTTCCACTGCGAGGATCGACTGGAGGACACGGGAGAGCACACGGTGGAGGTGTGCCCCGCATGGGCGGAGCACCGCCGTGTCCTCGAAGCGGCGATTGGCGGCGGCGACCTCTCGCGTCCGGCCCTGGTTCAAGCCATGGTCCGGAGCGAGACGGACGGACGGGACGCCGTCACCTCCTTCTGCGAAGCAGTAATGCTAGAGAAGGAGGTGGTGGAACGGGAGAGGGAGAGAACCTCACAGCCTCCCGGCCGCCGCGGGATACGCTCCGGGCGTCGGGGGCACGCGCCTCAAAGAGAGTCAGCAATAGGAAGGGGTCCGCAAGGGCCGATGCTTGCCGGGGTTGCCAGACTGTTCTAAAGAGATACCGTGTCCCCGGAACACAAAGGGCGATGAAGGAACATGGATGGGTTTTAGTCAGTAAAAGCCTGACACTCCCTCCTGCTCCGCAAAAAAGGGTTAGGCAGAGGTATACCTAATAGTATAATAGTACACATGTAATACGGGGCGAGATATTGCCATCAACCTGGCATAAATCCAGACCCCGTGGCAGCTACTGAGAAATTCCTGATGGAAAACCCAATAACACATTGCCTGACCCGGGAATCAAACCCAGGACCTCATGCTCAGCAGTCGCACTGGCAACCACTAGACCAAAGAGGCAGTCTGAGTTTTCATGTCTTTAAATTAAGTCAAAAACAGCAAAAATCCTAGGGTTATTTAGAATCATCCCCTCACTTCGATGTGTTGTTTAATTGAGACGGAACTATCATAATCATCATATTAACTGTCTCCCTAGTATATTTTTCTTATGTTGGAGTCAGGTTCCAAGCTGTTCAAAACAGGCCAGTTGCGTATCAACTGCGGACACTGGACTCTGATGGATACGTCGGCACTGTACATATCTGTCGAAATTCGATGTTAGCGATTTGTCTGTACCGGGTTGTATCGGGTCGCCACAGCTATTTTGTTTGGAACTGGACTGTGTTATTAAACAAAAACTAAGTATTACGTAGTGAACTTCATCAGAATTATTACTGCCTCAACCTTTGTCCCGACTATGTTGGGGTCGGCTTCCAGTCTAAGACTGGTAAGAATGGTTGTCAGACTTTCAGACCACTAATTACCTGTAACGACTGTCAAAGATCTACAAATGACAGCCGCAAACCATTGGCTTAACGTGCTGTCCGAGGCACGGAGGAAACTCGATATATAATGGGTGCTCACCCATCCACAAACCATCCTAGGCAAGCGCGGCTTAACCCGAAGATTAATCCGAGCGGCTGTTATTATTTGGTCAGGAGTTCCTTCTTTATACCTCATCATCTGCCTAGCCTTTTCCCAACTACGTTGGGGTCGGCTTCCAGTCTAACCGGATGCAGCTGAATACCAGTATTTAAACTGGAGCGACTGCCTATCTGACCTCCACAACCCAGTTAGTACTGAGTAATACGATACCCCTTGGTAAGACTGGTTGTCAGACTTTCTGGTCACTGACTACCTGTAACGACTGTCAAAGATCTACAAATGACAGCCAGGACCAACGGCTTAACGTGCTGTCCGAGGCACGGAGGAAACTCGGTATGTAATGGGTACTCACCCATCCACAAACCAACCTAGGCAAGCGGGGCTTAACCCGAATATTAATCCAAGCGGCTGTTATTATTTAGTCAGGAGTTCCTCCTTTATACACAACTAGCTGTTGCCCGCGGCTTCGCCCGCGTAAAGTTCGGTAATTGTCCCAATGAATCATAATAAAGGGATAAATAGTATCCTACATGTTAATCCAGGTTACAAACTATATATGTGCCAAATTTCATAATCATCACAATTTATTATTATCATCAAAATCACCATTACTATCACAACCACCATCACTATCACAATCACTATCACAATCACTATCACAATCACTATCACTATCACTATCACTATCACTATCACTATCACTATCACAATCACTATCACAATCACTATCACAATCACTATCACAATCACTATCACAAGCACTATCACAATCACTATCACAATCACTATCACAATCACTATCACAATCACTATCACAATCACTATCACAATCACTATCACAATCACTATCACAATCACTATCACAATCACTATCACAATCACTATCACAATCACTATCACAATCACTATCACAATCACTATCACAATCACTATCACAATCACTATCACAATCACTATCACAATCACTATCACAATCACTATCACAATCACTATCACAATCACTATCACAATCACTATCACAATCACTATCACAATCACTATCACAATCACTATCACAATCACTATCACAATCACTATCACAATCACTATCACAATCACTATCACAATCACTATCACAATCACTATCACAATCACTATCACAATCACTATCACAATCACTATCACAATCACTATCACAATCACTATCACAATCACTATCACAATCACTATCACAATCACTATCACAATCACTATCACAATCACTATCACAATCACTATCACAATCACTATCACAATCACTATCACAATCACTATCACAATCACTATCACAATCACTATCACAATCACTATCACAATCACTATCACAATCACTATCACAATCACTATCACAATCACTATCACAATCACTATCACAATCACTATCACAATCACTATCACAATCACTATCACAATCACTATCACAATCACTATCACAATCACTATCACAATCACTATCACAATCACTATCACAATCACTATCACAAACACCATCATCGTTACCACAATCTTTATCATCGTAATCACAATCACCATCATTATCACAATCACCAATATCATCACAATCACCCATCACTATCACAACCACCATAACAATCACCATCACAATCATCATCACCATCACAATCACGATCACAACCACTATCACAATCACTCACATCATTATTGCACTCATTATCATCGTAATCACAACCATTATCATCTTAATCACAATCATCATGATTACAATCGCCATCACTATCACAACCACAATCATTATCACAATCACCATCACTATCACAATCACCATCATTAACACAATCACACCCACCATCACATTCACAATCACTATCCTCGTTATCACAATCATTATCATCGTAATCACAATCATCTTCGTCATTATCACAATCACCATCTCTGTCACAATCACAATCACAATCACCATCACCATCACTATCACCATCACAATCACCGTCACTATCACAATCAAAATCACTATCACAATCACCATCATCGTTTTCACAATAATTATCGTCGTAATTACAATCATTATCATCGTAATAACAATCATTATCATCTCAATCACAATCATCATGATCACAATCGCCGTCACTATCACAAAATCAAGTTAAAACATTCACAATCACCATCACAATCATTCTCGCAATCACTATCCTCGTTATCACAATCATTATCATCGTAATCACAATCATCTTCATCATTATCACTGTTGCTGTCACAATCACAATCACCATCACCATCGCTATCACTATCACAATCACCGTCACTATTACAATGACCATCACTAACACAATCACAATCACCATCACCATCACAATCACTCTCACAATCACTATCCTCGTTATCACAATCATTATCATCGTAATCACAATCATCTTCATCATTATCACTGTTGCTGTCACAATCACAATCACCATCACCATCGCTATCACTATCACAATCACCGTCACTATTACAATGACCATCACTAACACAATCACAATCACCATCACCATCACAATCACTCTCACAATCACTATCCTCGTTATCACAATCATTATCATCGTAATCACAATCATCTTCTTCATTATCACCGTCACTGTCATAATCACAATCACCATCACCATCGCTATCACCATCACAATCACCATCACAATCACCATCACAATCACCATCAAAATCACTATCACAATCACCATCATCGTTACTACAATCATTATCGTCGTAATCACAATCATTATCATCTTAATCACAATCATCATTATCACAATCTTTATCGTAATCACAATCATCATCACCATAATCATCAGCATCATTATCACAATCATCGTCATCGTTATCACAATCATCACAATAAATCATCAATAACCCTGTATAGAAGTCGAATCCACCATCTTCTGGATCTCAAAATAAATGCCATTTTCGTAATCAGCGCCCCTGATAGTCTCGGTATCGACACCCATATTGATTTTTAGACATTTCAACCCCATCGCACCCCAACAGGGAATGATTGTATTTCAGGTCCGCCACACTAAATCTTAAAATCGATGTTTTTGTAATACACCCGACCCAGTTTACCATAAAAACAATACCTATGTTGAATTTCAGACTTTGTTACCCTATTTCCCCCTTTAGGGGTTGAATTCTGAAAAAACCTGAAACACAAATATCAACTCATTTATTGATTGGAGTACTCCTGTTAAGTTTCGAATAAAGTAGTCTAACTAATCTTATTTTCCCATGTAATCTTTGGACTACCGTTCCAACCCCTAAGGGGGTTAATTTTGAAAAATCCTTTCTTAATTCACCCCTAAACCTCATAAAGAACCTTTGTGCCAAATTTGGAATCTCATGACTCAGCGGTTTGGGCTGTGCATTGATTTTTATACTTTGCCACCTCATTTTCCCCTCTTAGGGGTTGAATTCTGAAAAACCCTGAAACCCGTTTCTACTCATTTATCAATAGGAGCACTCCTGTGAAGTTTCGAATAAAATAGTCTAACTAATCTTGTTTCCCCATACAAACTTTGGAGCCCCGTTTAACCCCCATAGGGGGTGAATTTTGAAAAATCCTTTCTTAGTGCACCCTTAAACCACATAAGGAACCTATTTGTCAAATTTGGAATCTCTAGACTCAGCGGTTTGGGCTGTGCATTGATTTTTATACTTTGCCACCCCATTTCCCCCTCTTAGGGGTTGAATTCTGAAAAAACCTGAAACCCGTTTCTACTCATTTATCAATAGGAGCACTCCTGTGAAGTTTCGAATAAAATAGTCTAACTAATCTTGTTTTACCCATACAAACTTTGGAACCCCGTTTAACCCCCTTAGGGGTTGAATTTTAAAAAATCCTTTCTTAGTGCAACCCTAGACCACATAAGAAACCTACTTGCCAAATGTGGAATTTCTAGACTCAGCAGTTTGGGCTGTGCATTGATTTATATACTTTGCCACCCCATTTCCCCCTCTTAGGGGTTGAATTCTGAAAAACCCTGAAACCCGTTTCTACTCATTTATCAATAGGAGTACTCCTGTGAAGTTTCGAATAAAATAGTCTAACCAATCTTGTTTCCCCATACAAACTTTGGAGCCCCGTTTAACCCCCTTAGGGGGTGAATTTTGAAAAATCCTTTCTTAGTGCACCCCTAGACCACCTAAGGAACCTACTTGCCAAATTTGGAATTTGTAGACCCAGCGGTTTGGGCTGTGCGTTGATAGATGAGTCAGTCAGTCAGTCAGTCAGTCAGTCAGTCAGTCAGTCAGTCAGTCAGTTTCTTCTTTTATATATTTAGATAACTATTACTAAAGATACTTATCATAACAATCCCATTAAGGGTCAACAACATCACAAACTACCTCGATAATCACATAACATGTTTTCAAACCACATCTTCAGACAAAAATACAACTAAACTTCCATCTACTTCAACGACAAAATCTTGACCCGGCCAACTAAAAAGTCATCGAACTGGAGATGACTTACCAAAACACTGGCTATACAGAACTGTTTATAGGTCAGCATAACAGATGAACTGGCGTCCAGCCAACTATCCTGGAGGTTCAGCAAGTTATAGGCAGATAAGCAACCGTTCAATAAATACTCTGATATAACTCGGTGGTGAATTGGCAGGAGATCGGTTTTCTGGGTAGGACAATGGTGGATGGGTATTAATGGTTTACAAAATGGCAAAATGCAGGAAAAGGTTGTGAATGGCGTTGATGGCGAGGAAGGAAGTAGCGATGATTAGCGGTGATTATGGAGATGTTATTATTTAGTTTTTAACACGCATGTACACGTATGTTGCTTCACCTGTAACTTTTGATGTAAGAAAATCTTAAAAGTTAAATTTGTCCTACTTCCCGGTTCAGCTTAATCGGTAAAGTAAGTAATCAAGTAAGTGGCAGAATAAAGAAGCTAGAAGCTTATGGCATACCTAGTTTATTTTTTATTTTTTCCACAACTTAGAAAAAAAATGATTCACCATCAAAAAACGCTAGAAATTTTAAGTAAACTTTTCTTAGTAGAACAAGGAAAGATACATTTTGAAAACAAAAAAAAAAACGAATTTCAAATCATACGTACTACGCGTATGATTTTAATTTCGATTATTTTTTTAATAAAAAAAAAATATATTAATATATGTGTTCCATTTGCTTCTACTCCGTTCACCTATAATACCCATTTTTTTTGGAAAGTGATAATAAAGTCATCTTGTAAACAATATTGTTTTCTAATTTGAATGCTTCACCTACGTACTGAAGAGTAATGATAATTCTCACTAAGCAAAATATAAATGCTTAAATACTATTCCATTTTTTGAAAATAAGGCTCTGGGAGCATCCGCCTGAAAGATAACAGTTCAGATTCGAGCATTACTTCAGTGAGTGTGAAAACCGAGCATTACAGCGCTCAACCTCGGATACAATTTGTAACATTGACTCGTTTCTATACAAAATCGAATCTAGGAATGTTACATTACAGTCGATTGCCCCGAGCATTCGACTGTAATGTAACATGTAACGAAGGTGCGTCTTTAGGTCGCGCGTGGTGTTAATGAAGACGAGAATTGGGAACTGATACAGGTTCTGCGATTGTCCTTGGTCAGCTTAGTTTGATATTGATCGGTCTGGACTTCAGCTAATCTAGCTTAAACTAATTTTGGGTGCGATACGGGTCGCGGGCCGGCTGAGCCTTATGTGAATCATTGATATAATTCGATTGAGAGATACTAAAAAAATACGACAAAAAATTGATCAATACCTTTAATTTTCACTCAAATGCTGTAAGGTAAGTAACCTTCAAAATGATAGTATGAGCGTATAACTAAAAAGGTGACTTACCGGTATATAAATAGGCGTGCACCTAAATGACGTCACTTACTCTTATTACGGAGATTATCATAACGTTAACAGGTGTACTTAATGATGCACTCGCGAATTACACTGATAAGAAGTGTGGCCCGAATTATAAGTGCTGCTTTGGAAAGTGTACATAAAACATAATAATTATCATGCTTGTAATTCCCCGACAGGTTAGGCAGTGGTTTACCAAGTCCCATGTAATAGGATCAAGCTATGCCCACTTGATGGTTATTATATAGGCACGGTACAAACCCAGACTTTATGCTGTTATTGAGAAATTCTGATGGAAATACCCAATAGCACTTTGAGCGAGCTGGGTATCGATCCTAAGACCAAAGAAGCGCTGATGAATACTTGACTAACGAGGCAGTAATAAATACTGGTGTTACAGTTGATCCATATGGTTTTTGGTCCTTTGAGGCAGTTATTAAAGAAAATCTGGTCTTATCGTGTTATGATCCCACTTTAGTAGTCATTAAGAAGATGTGAAGAGACCTGATATTTTAAATGAATGTATTGTTTTCAAGTTAGTGGAACTAGTGTAGTTGATTGCTATGCAACGCGCATTTATTTTGTAAACTCAAACTTAATTTGTGTCTGCTCAATTATACAAGACATGAAAAGCAATGTTTACTCATTCTTTTTCGGAATAAAACACTACAACACTCCCGTGTATTAGACCTGTAAAAAGGCAACGTCCCAACATGTTATAGGTACTTTTCATAAAGACACGTCCGGACCGTCCGTGCGTGTGCACGACCGACTGAAGACACGTTATAATGCGATGTGGTACTGTCATTCGTACGCCAATAGAGTTACAAGAACCGTCCTTACTGCTACGAAATAAAGGCTGTGTCAAAGTCTAGGTGTTACTAAGTACGTGTTGTTTCTTCTACGGACCTGAACACATTGGAGTAGTAAATAATGCATATTATTTTACTACTATATATTATATTTGTGATTAAAATGTTACTTGTTATGTCGAGGTGGTCCGCGGCGAAGGTGGTGTGACGATTAGTGTAGCTTTTCACAACGTTTCGATTCGATTCCGATTCGGAAAGTCGTATGTTTATCTCGCTCGTTTTCGTAATGCCAAAAAAAGATAGACATACGACATTCCGAATCGGAATCGAATCGAAGCGTTGTGAATGGCTATGCTGATCTTGTTTGCAGTGAACATGGCCAGATATCGGACCAGATAGAGTGATTTGGAAGGAGAAAGGGGGGCCCCCCTTTGCCCAGTAGTGAGACAAGTTACTAGTTTTTACCTGCGGCTTCGTCTGACATCTAGAATAAAAAAATACGTAAGTACTTCTTCCTCCTTTTTCTATTTCCATAGCGATAGGTGAGTGGTGAAGGCGTGAGACTTATTAAAAGGACGGATTTACTTTCTCATTCCAAATACTAGCTTTCACCGCGGCTATGTCCCTATGCCAGGTGATCGTCTGTTCACGTAAAAATTGAGCCTTCATTGTGTGAAATGTCAACAAGCAGACGAGTAGCTTTCGTATTTATAATATTAGTATGTATAATAACCGTTCCTAACCAATCGTAGCATGGCTGTGTAATCTCGAAAGGATTAACCGTTACGAGATTGTAGAATTTGGTCCTAATGCGTAACTGGTCCTTTGGTTATGTAAATTGCGTTGAAGCTGTTTTTCGGTTAAGCGGCCCAAAAGATGAATGGGTCTACTATGCTAACGAATATTTGGGCTTTAATATAGAAAATGTGCGAAATAGTGGTTTTTGCTTACGAATATTACCAATGCGTTTCAAATGATTCGGATTTATACTGACAAAAATTTTTGTGGTGGTAGGATAATGTGCATAGGTAATGCTGATTGACTTTGATTTTGTAAATTATTATTAATTTTATTTGATTATTGAGTATTTATTTTTTGGGTGTTTTTTCCCACAACTGTCTGGCTGTTTGAGTACTATAAGCGACCTACCCAAATGTCCTTTCTTTGGTATTGTTCGTCGTTTCGTTGAGCTCCTTGAGTTACAAGTCGAGCTACACGATAACTGACAAATGCTTGCACTGACTGGACAGGTCCACTCAAATCTGTGTGGTTCTTTCTTCAAAAGACCATCTCAGGCACTAATCTGCATAGTCCTCATGTGAATTGAGCAAGATTATGTCTGGACTTCAAAAGAGACTATGACCTCTGAGTTTGTTTCGGCTGTTTCTTCTCAGAGTAGTCAGGTACGAAACACCAGCCCCATCTAGTTTTAAAAAATGACTTGTAAAAGTGTTTGTAAAAACCTACTTGGAAAATAAACATCATTCATCATTTATCATAGTACATATCTGAATAGCCTTTTCCCAGCAGTGTTAGGGTTGGCTTTCAGTCTTACCGAGGCAGCTGAATGCTATTAGTATTTTACATGGAGCGTCTGCCCATTGAATAGAAACTGAACAGAATAAGAATTGCCAAACTTAAGTGGCAGTGGGCAGGACACATTGCTCGCAGAACGGATGGCCGATGGGGCTGAAAAGTTCTGGAGTGGCGACCGCGAACCGGAAGACGTTGCGTTAGAAGGCCTCCCACTAGGTGGACCGATGACCTGGTGAAGGTTGCGGGAATCCGCTGGATGCGAGTCGCACGGGACCGGTCAATGTGGCGACACTTGGAGGAGGCCTATGTCCAGCAGTGGACGTCTTTCGGCTGAAATGATGATGATGATGATGTCTGCCCATCAGGCCTATACAACAGTTACTAGGTAAAACAATACATTTTATAAGACTGGTTGTCAGACTTCAGACTACTTTTAACGACTCTATCATAACCGAATTAGGGCGTATATTAATTTAAATTAAATTAAAGTGCTAACAAGTAGAGTACTTATAATCCAATCACTTAGCGTCGAATACTCGAGAGCCTGCTGAATTTCAGTGACGGTAATGACATGAAAAAATTAAAAGTAGATAGGTATTATATACATTTCTCCCTAGTACGTTTTCGCAGTAATAGGTTACTTAATCGTAACTGAAATTACCAGTTTTGGAACAGACTAGCTTTTTAAGTAACTGTAAGCACCTACAAAATGGGCAATTTGTAGAACAAATTACAAAACTTTTAAGTAATTAAAATTAAATGTCTTTTTTAGTTACCTAAAGCAAGTAAGTCAGTTCATCATCATCTGCCTAGCCTTTTCCCAACTATGTTGGGGTCGGCTTCCAGTTTTACCGGATGCAGCTGAATACCAGTATTTTACATGGAGCGACTGCCTATCTGACCTCCACAACCCAGTTAGTACCGGGTAATACGATACACTACTACTACTCCTTGGTAAAACTGGTTGTCAGACTTTTTGGGCCTCTGACTACCTAACGACTGTCAAAGACCTACAAATGACAGCCGGGACCAACGGAGGCACGGAGGAAACTCGGTATGTAATGGGTGATCACCCATCCACAGACCAACCTAGGCAAGCACGGCTTAACCTAACGATCGTCCCGAGCGGCTGTTATTATTTAGCCACGAGCTCCTCATTAAGCAAGTAAGTCAGTTGATTAAGAATTTACAAACTTAATTTAATTACTTTACATGAATAAAATGATTAATCTATCAAATCTGAAATAATCTTATAGAAGCAAAGAAAACGATAGATGTATGTAGATCCGTACCGTTAAATATATTCGTATTCGATTCTTAAAACACGCCAAAATTACTGCGAGACCTGCAAAAATCTTTGGTCAAACTTTACTGCAAATCATCAAGTTCAAATGCAGGAATATCGTCAAGTCGTACTTCGTAAAGGGTTGACACATTATGTGAAACGACAGCATCTCAGGCTGTACCATAAATCATTTCAGCTCGTAACTGTCCACTGTTGTACATGGGTCCCCCGCATGAACCGTAATAACAAACGATATAACTAGGACACAGACAAATCATTCACTCAAATCTGCTATGGCTCTTTCCTCAAAAGACCATACCAGACAATGCCTACATGATCACACTCACATTGAAATCATTTCAAATGATAGTGTCTGGACTTTAAAAGAGACCACGATCCCTGAGTTTGTTTCGGTATTTCTTCTCAGGGTTAGTCAGTTAGGAAATGCCGGCGCCAACGTTCTCTTAAAACAAAATATTGACGTGTAAAAGTGGTTTAATATCCTATTTGCAAAATATGTTTATTTTCAGTAATATTTACATTATTTACATACTAACTCTATAATAGAAATAAAAATATTTACAAGTATCAAAAAGGGTTACAGGGCGTCGAAAAATTCGTCCACATCGCTGTCAACAGGAAACGTGCCCAGAAGGCTGGCAGCATTGCCACGTTGGATGGCAAAATAAATAATTTCATTTCATTATAAATAACAAAATCATTTACTTGGTTTTCTGGAAGGATATTATAGGTTGTCGTTTCCTAAGAACCAGAATTAAACCAGGAAAGAAAAATATGAAAGCAGTTACTTCTATAGAATGTCTCTGTTTTCTTCAAGACTCCGCCTTCAAAAACCGGGTGAAAAACAAACCTATGTTCTTTTTATGTGTCACCTTTTTGTGGCTGTCTAAGTTGAGCAAAATATATTCAGAATGTTAACTCAAAGATAACATACGACTAGGAAAATTCAGTTGTGCTTATGCATGTGCATCCGTAGTATCTGTTATGTGTCGTTTACAAAACACACACGCACTGTCTTGAATTTCTTACTGGTTCACGAGGAGTGGAAGGAAGAGCTTTGCCCAGGAGTGAGACAGAGCAGGCTAGTAGAAAAAAATGTCATACTGCTGTTTATTAAACAAAAAAATAAAAAGTAGCCTTTATTTTACTCTGACCTTAATACATAAACAAGTTTTACATTACAACAACAGCCCATAACGTCCACTGCTGGACATAAGCCTCTCCCATGATGGGAGGAATTTGCCGTAATCTCCACGCTTGGCAGGCGGATTGGAGATCGCAGTGATGAAAGACTAACAGAAAACGCTGCTGCCCATTCTCTGGTCTACGGAGGCGCAAGGTGTTCTGCCTCAGACATTAGTCGCCTTATACGACACCAGTGAGTGTAATGGGTTGGTTCTATTCTACTCTGCCGGATACCACACGGCTAGTAACACATTAACTTAAAACTAATCAACTACCAGGTCAGGCTGTCTTGCGACATGGGCCTCCTCCTTCCCTTCAGTTATTCCTGTCCAGAGCAGTTCTTCGCCAGCCCTTTGGCAGATCATCCTCCCGTCTTTTCTTCTGTCTTCCTTATTAAGACTGGTATTATTAAGACCTGTCAAAGTCAAATGATCAAATAAAGGTTCGGTTAAACCGAGGCGACTTCGGACACTGTCAGCTCCATATAAATACTACTGAAGCATTTGACAGTGACAACTTTTTGTTGACTGGCCCTATGTGTAGCTAATACTCCACTATATGATATTCTTTTCAATCTTCATACAGGGTGCAAGGTACACCGCCGCTCAAACGTTTACCACGCATTTACTACATCATTCTAAATCATTTTTATGTGGGGTATTAAAAACAAAATTTCTTTTCCATACATTTTGACGTATGTCACTTTGTACTTTTGCCGGAAAAACCTGTTTTTTAAAAAAATTACCGATGAAAAATTTCAATGTAAGGGGGTTCAGAATGATGAATTGTGACTTGGGAACCGTTTTTGTGTCAATGTTGCTTCCACCACACATATATTGCAGTAGACAGTTCAATTCTTTCAAGGTAAACAAAACCCGTCCCGTTCACAGATAACTACACTGATTAACAACAGAGCATTTTCTCCGTATGTAGGCAATCAGAGCAGTCGGAACAATACGGTGATGATTCAATGCGCCGGCGCCGATAGTGAAAGTATGAGTCAAGATATTTATGTTGCAGTTTCTGAATAGTGCCGGTTTGAGGCGGTGTAGTGATGGTCTCATTCATGAAGGACTTATTTTCAAAACATCAAGTTGTTTATTTATACGAATACATATATTTTTTTTCATCAATCTCTTAGTAATACACTGGAGTCCAGTTTTGCGCCCGGTAGATGGCAATAGACTCGCCTCATACTACACGGGACCTAAACATACATAGCCTCTTGCAACACGGGACCTGAACATAGCCTCATACTACACGGGACCTAAACAGCCTCATACTACACGGGACCTAAAATAGCCTCTTACTACACGGGACCTGAACATAGCGTCTTACTACACGGGACCTAAACAGCCTCATACTACACGGGACCTAAAATAGCCTCTTACTACACGGGACCTAAACATAGCCTCATACTACAAGGGACCTAAACATAACTGGCAGAATTCCGGTGTAGGTATTATAATCAGCTGTTACCTACGTTATTTCAGTGTAGGTTAACACCAATGACACGTAGAATTACGAGTTTAAGTATCGGTAGCTAATTACCAGACACCCTTTGGTACACCTTTGCGCACCCTTAGGGGATTAAAGTCGTGATCTGTGACTGGTGCGTCTCATATTATGTTATCTGTGTATTTATAATACAAGCTGACAAATGTTGGCTTCTGAAGTTGGCTAACCTCAATAACTATTGAAATAAATGTAAAGAAAAAAAGCACGTAACATTATTATTTACAGAGGCAGAATGTAAACCTGTACTAAAAAACTGTAGCTATCACAGCTCTAGGCAAATGGCTCATTAATTTAATTACGAAAATAAGTACCTAAGGACCAATTTAAAATTAGGTTATTTCTGTTAAAAGTAAGTTATCTAGAAACTTGTAAAATAGGCTACTCCCAAACTCAAGTAAAAAATTAGGTCTGATTAATTAATTTAGGCACGCATAAGTTACTATCAAAGGACTAATTTATTTGAAAATTCTGTAACAATGTATATATTATTTCCAAAAAGTAACATGTAGGTAATATTAATGTCTCAAATAAACAAATATAATAGTCTAATTTAATACCCTAGTAAAATTTTACACACGTAAAAGCAATAAATTATAATAGAATTGAGAATTAGATATCATATATCTGAACGATACCTTTTTTTTTAAAATAAATGTCATAAAAAATGACCCCACTAAAAACAAGCTTTAAATAAAAGTCAGAAGAAAGAAAACATCCTAATTTTCATAAGACTAAAGACTCTAATGCGGAAATCGAAAAAAAATATTGAAAAAATTAAACAACCCTGCTAAGTCCGCTAACAATCAAGCTGCTTGTAGCAAAGTGATAAATGTCAGGAAAACAAATGGGACATGTCACTGCAGTCCTGCGCAGACATATTGCCGGAGCTCCAGAGCCCTCGAGCCGAGCCTCCACTGCCGGCTAATAATAGAGCCTTCTTTAAAATAAACTGACCAAACGACATAACGTCAAGTCATTCCGATTATATCATTATCGATTGTAACAACCATGGCATTCTGTTGAACAGCTGAGCCACCGCTCCGAGGTTATTTAGCCGGGTTGTTTAGACGCAATGCAGATCACGTGTGCGCTGAAAAACCTCCAGCGGCTTCTGTATACGCCCTACGACATATTCCATCTCTATCTTTCACATAAAAGAAATGTTAAGTTAGAACGAAAAGACGGTTTTGGGGTTGAGTCGAGTCGCCGACGCGTCTGCGTGCCGCGCACATCCCGCGGTCGATGTCGGAGCGTTGCGCGCGCCGGTGTCTACCTCGCAGGCCGTTCCAATCCATTCCGATCGGAGTTCTCGTGCCGAGCGGTCGATTCATACGCTAGCCCTGGGCGAACCGTCGGCAGTCGCGCCGGCGCCGCCGTCGGCGATGGACCACGACGAGGACAGGTCCTTGTCTCTGGGGACGGAGGTTTCCGCCTCTGTGCCCCCACCGAGCCCTCTCACGGGATGTTACTTGCTCGCGGTGATCGGGGAGCCCCACACTCACGAGCACAAGGAGATTATTCTGCAGCGACTTGTTAAAGGTAAGCTGAACACTTTGTCGTCTTTGCTCACGAAAAACTTGGAACTGTCAACGTGACAGCTGTCAAATTGGGAGAAAATTCAATTTGCCGGCGAGCGTCTATTGTGGAATTAGAAACGTTATTTTTTTAGCATCACAACACGCACTTTCTCCATTGATTCTTTCCGATGAAAAATTATAGTTCTGATGTTTTCCAAGTGTTTGTTTTTTGCGTAAACAACGTGGTTATTTTGTGTCTTTTCGGGACATCATCGCCGGCCGGGTGAAAAGTAATGTCAGTGTAAAATTTGGGGAAATGTGATGTAATGCAGTAATTATGTAGATGAAGGTTTCGTTTACCGTTGTCTGTTTTTCCTGTTACGTCACCGGTGACGTAGTTTGGGCTACGAACTATTATGCCGGTAAATAATTAAATGAAAAGACTGCGGCAAACAGACCGCAGGACATTATTTATATTACGTAATACTTTTACTTTATTTTCTCTGATGTATGAGGTAAGTCTACAATAAAACTAAAGTAACAATTACTACAACATAAAACAAGCTTGATTTATTAATAACGAAGAACAGTTCTTGCAATTTTATATAAGTTGTAAATTAACAAAACTACAGTATGATTACTTAATCTGAAACTATTTCAAGTTATAATTATTGAATATTGTTTTTGATAAACGGTTTAAATACACCGCAGTAACGTAATATGCGGTAAAGCAAAAATAACTTTGCTTTTTGCTTAGAGCCGGCTTTAATCAATACAATTGAGTCAATCATTCCAGAAGGATTTGTAACTAAGTACTTCATGAAAATTGCAAAATCCGATGTTACGCATTTTACAAAATCGTACTACAAGATACGGCGGCCGATAAGGCGAAGATAATCTTGAAACATATGATTCAAAACATACAATTTCGCGGAAATAAAAAAAACCGGCCAAGTGCGAGTCGGACTCGCGCACGAAGTTCCGTACCATTATTATCAAAAAGGGCAAAAAAATCACGTTTGTTGTATGGGAGCCCCCCTTAAATATTAATTTTATTCTGTTTTTAGTATTTGTTGTTATAGCGGCAACAGAAATACATCATCTGTGAAAATTTCAACTGTCTAGCTGTCACGGTTCATGAGATACAGCCTGGTGACAGACAGACGGACAGACGGACAGACAGCGAAGTCTTAGTAATAGGGTTCCGTTTTTACCCTTTGGGTACGGAACCCTAAAAACGATCAAGAATCGGAATACTGAAACACATTTTTTTGGTCACAAAATGACAAATATTTTTTGCCATTTTCGGTGACAAAGTATTGTCAGTAGATTGACGTAAAACCTTATTTCTTATGCTCGATATTTAAACAGGTGACAATCTATAGCAAAATTTTCTGCCTGATCTAGGTAAAAAGAAAAGTAGTCTATCAGCTGTTTTTTGCCGGCGGAAGTTGGGCAGCTGTTTTTTGCCGACGGAAAGGTCAATGCAATGCGCTTAGGGTTGCAGAGGTCAACCAGCTGTCATCCGAATTATAATAGGGAGCTAAGGAAGCCATCTTAAAGTTAATAAAGGAAAAGGATCAAAGGACCAGATTTCTTTTTTGTAAAAGGGCCTGAAAGAACTTTATAAAATCGATATTTTACCTACTTGGGTTAAGAAGAAGATAGTCGGAGGGTGATGGTACTTACGGCTTAGGTTATACGGAGGGCAGTAAGAGCGTCATGCCATTTCGAAAATTTCCTTTTGTTTTTATAAAAATGGTTTTGTGGCAGCTTTATTGATTTTGCAGTATTCAAACCTATTTTTTTCATACTCTACAGAAAACGGCAATTTATCGTAGGGTATAATTTAATATTGAACTAAATGAATGATGTAGTTAGGTACCTTTACCTAAGATTTAAAAAAATCCATATTAAAGAATCAGCCAAGTTACGCAAAAGATAAAAAAAAAGATGCAGTGTAGATAAAATTCGCATATCGCCATTATCACAAAAGTAAATAAACAATTTGTGATTGCGCAAAATAATCTCAATGTTATCGGAATTTTGACTTAAAACTACAAACAATTAATAAGGCTAACTGCACTTGCGGTTTCTACAAACGATTTTTCTTCCGCATATATGATATAATGCATAATTCACACTAAACGTGCACTGTGGCGCTTTTCCGCATGAAATATTAACTGACTTTGTTATAAATAAATTGACACATCTAATTTATCAGTTGTCAGAGTAATAGATTTTTATATTTGGTCAAAATTCAATACTGTACAAAGTAAGTGTATTTAGTTAACTGGAAATGAGGTCAGCTGGACAAGTACCTAATACAAAAAAATACAGGGGCTCGGAATCGTGTTTTAAAAACAACCTAAGCGGTAGGGTCCCATATTTGGAGCATGCGCGGAAGAGTATGCGGGCTTTCGTAACCTACCTCAATAGTTTAAATAAGTTGAGTCCGTATTAAGAAAATAAAAGCGAAAGATACTTTGTCTGTATTTTACCTTCTCCTGGCTTAACAGGTTTGATGAAATTCGGCACACAGTTAGGCCATGACTATGGTTAAGTCATAGAATACTTTTTATCCCAGTAGTTTATTTCCGTGGCATAATTTCCATCGCCGTCGGTAAAAGCTGGTCCTTTGTAAACTAGAATTAGCACAATAGGCAACTTAGTTTATGTTCAAATACAACAATATTACGTAAAGTATTGCAAGGTATCCGTTATTATAAAATATAGCATTCTCTATTCTATCACAAAGCATGTCTTGAATCTCGATGTTATTATAAACATTGAAACTTATGTGTTTATGTATTCCCGGGATTATTAGACATTTATGATACGTTCAGGATTTTATGAGAATGAATCTGTTTAGTTTAGGAAACTTTGGCAATAACTTACCTCCAACAATGATTGCTTTGTCATAGTTATTTTATTAGCACAAAACATTTTCATAAATAAGTAACAACGCTATGTATTAAGACCAAAAAGATTTCGTGTCCTATAAGAATCGACAACAGTCATGAATTAGGACCATTTTTATAAAAAGTAATGTTAAAGGACCAAAAGTTATGGATTATTGGAACCATGAAACATTTATAGAATAATTTTAAAATTACTTCTTGCTACTGTAACGTTTTATTATAAATAGTTAACTTGTTAATAATTGTAATAACATCTACTTATTTTGATTGAAGCAGTTGTGGAGTGGTGTCACCACGCGTTCTTGATGCCTACTCAAGTACCTACTCTAATGAAATCATGACTAATAATGAAGTATTCCGAGTGTTTCCTTCTTTTACTGAAAGATATGTGTGTTAGCTACATACTGTTTTATTTTACTTTGCCGGTGACATTGCCAGTTTTTTATATGCTTTTGCGGTGTGGAAAAGGATAGCTTACCTATAATTTAAAACGTTAAACGTAACTACATAATTAATTTTCCAAATTCCGTATTGCATAACCTTCCTTAACCTTTTCGAAACCCTTGTATTCTTTCAGATTTTATGACTTAGTCAACGTTAACCGCAACGGATCCAAGGGGTGGCTAATAATCCCTTCCGAGGCTTGGAGACGCATGATATTAACCACTGGATTACAAAGGGTTACAAAGGAAACGACGCTGATTATGTCAACTTAACAAGAAAATTTTCTACAAAAGAAAACTGTTCGGAAAATGTTGTTCTACATTTTTGGACAGCAAGAGGCAAAGAAATAGATATAAAAGAGACGAAAGAACTAGAATTTCATAGCAATGGTGAGATAAGGGATGGTCTTGACGTTACTAACACGGAAGAGTGATGACTATACCCGTATATTATTATGACGAGATATGAGGAACTATATTTCGAAAGAGGGTTCCTGTTATACGACTATATTCTACTAAGATAACACAAAATAAATATTGGATGGACACAGTTGCAAAAACTATTTCTGGTTTAGTAAAAAAAAGTTATAGCAGGATATTTAGGAGTTGACGAAACCATGGGATTTCTTAGGGATATCCATTTATCTAAGAGTGAACAGGCATCTCATCCATCGCTTTCCATCAGGCATGATCGAGATCAAGAGCAGGCCCATTTTGTAATAAAAGAATAAATAAATAAAAGTTTAATAATACTCAAGTGTTATACAATAAATCATATGCTGGTGCAGACCATATCAAAATCTATTCAGTTTAGAAGTGTAACTCGGTCACTTAGACACACGAAGGATATATACACATCCTTAAATATAGTCGCTAGTGGTAGTATCTAAATCTACTTCTATAGATATAGATATGTGCAATTGTGCAAGTCATAATCTGAAAATCTCAAGGCCGTCCAAACGCATTCGCACGAGAAAGTAGAGAATTTAGCACAGATATAGCACGGTGTTATCTCGCATGACATAATGATAACGAGTGATAAGATAGCTTGTGATAATTTGGTGATACAATGCAACTGGAACTCTTCATGTTTTCATTCATAGTTTAATTAAACAGAGGAATCGGAGAACAGTCTTAGAGGTCTTATGGAGGTCAGATAGGTAGCTCCTCAATGTAAAGTACTGGTATTTAGCTACTGAAGCTAGGAGCTGACCTTAACTTCATTGGGAAAGGCCTAAGCAGATAATGAGAGAGATATATAGGTAATGAAAGAAAATTGGGTATTTATCTAGCTTTGTTTTTATACATATAATAACATATAGAATATTAATTGGAACCAGATCAAACGTACGAGTACCTATATATAAATGATGGATATAGATAAATGGTAGAAATCGATAATAATATTTATGTTCCCCGTTAACTGTTGTAATTATTAAAACATTAAATTCTTACCTTTTTTACCTATCTTTTTTTCCCTTGTAAGATGATCTGACTGTACAAGTCTATTCGGATTCAGTGACAAAATTATAGGAAAGTAACTACTACTACATCAGCCCATAACGTCCACTGCTGGACGTAAGCCTCTTCCATGATGGGAGGAATTTGCCGTAATCTCCACGCTTGGCAGGCGGATTGGAGATCGCAGTGATGAAAGACCAACAGAAAACGCCGCTGCCCATTCTCTGGTCTACGGAGGCGCAAGGTGTTCTGCCTCAGACTTTAGTCGCCTTATACGACACCCGTGAGTGTAATGGGTTGGTTCTATTCTACTCTGCCGGATACCACACGGCCATAGGAAAGTAACTACCAATATCTAATGAACACATAGAAACAGAAGATATACTCAACAGTTTTAAAAAATGATTATCATCACATTTATAATTGCTAAGTCAACTTGTTCAAAAAATTTATCAACAGCAATATTTTCTGATTTGCGTGAACCAGATAGATATAATACAAGGAATGCAAACACACTCCAAAAAAACAAAGAAATGCAACGCAAGCTGAATAACAGTATTTCACAGTTGTTTTAGCTACACAAGGTTTTAGCTGAATAATCAAAGAGACAATCGGTGAAACAGTCATCGTAAGCTAACCTACAACTAACAATATTACAAGGGCTCCATTTCTGTACAGATGTGGGCGCACACAAAGTGACGCTCTATCATTGACATTGACAAAGGCAAAGTTAGAAATGCAGACAGAATTGGAGTGACAAGCTACTTTCTAACTTTTGTCAATCACTGAAAATAAATGTAGGAACATGAAACGCTTCCATTTTGTTTGCCAATTATCCAGGCCCTCTACAGGAAAAAACAATGAAGATATACCAGCATAAAATAAACGAAGAATATCACTTACCAAGTTCTCAATTTCGGAGATTTTGATACGTGGATACAACGCCGGCGTATAACCGAAGCCTCTCAAGTAAGGCCGAGGGATGGGCGCCATATTATGAGATTACGCCTTACGCCACGCTCTGTGAAAATAATCCAAGAGCGGACGCTCGAATTCACTATATTATTACATTATCCTACGTTTTATCGCGTTCTTGTGCCGTTTTAGTTTTAGGAGCTGCGCCGTTTTAGTGGCTTTTATGTTATCTTTGATGTTCAATAGTTTGGCTTTTGTTTTAGAATAAATGAGTTAAATAGTTGTATTTGGTGGGTTTATTGTTGTAGTAATAGGGAAATGGGTAATGTTAGTTTTATTTTCAACTAGCTGATGCCCGCGGCTTCGCCCGCTTGACAAATTATATACTAAAACCTTCCTCTTGAATCACTCTATCTATTAAAAAAATCCGTTGCAAAGTTTTAAAGATCATAAGCATACATAGGGACAGACAGACGCGGCGGGGGACTTTGTTTTATAATATGTAGTGATAGTCAATGATTTGAGTCTTGATTTCTTATCGGTAGGTATAACTAGGGTAAAGGAAGGATAGCACTTGTAAACCAGAAACTGTCTAAATTACATAACATTGCTGATGATTAAACTGGACAAGCAAATGAGCGTGAAGGGTGACATCGGTTCAGCACATGCGATTGATCAAAAGACTTTCATTTAAGAAATATCTTAAACAATGACAATCATGTAAATTGACGACGAAATACCTTCGATGTTTTTTGAAAAGAAATAGTAAATATTAGAAAACAAACGGACATACAGTTGACATTGAAAAGTAAATTAGTAATCACAGGTTTCACCTTAAACCTAGAATCTATTCAACACAATGTTCGTGAAAACTCAACGAAACAATACAGATATTATCGCAGAAACACAAATAACAGCCAAAAATAAATCCGGTTTTATAGACAAGCATTGACGTATGATGCAAGCGATTGTTTAACTTTAAAACCAGTAGGATAACATCAAAAAACTCATCAATTTGCGTTCACTTACACAACGATCACTATAATAACTCACACACCTCCTTTTCGTGACGTAATTACTTAAAATTAATGATTGGCTTATTTTGGCACGAGTACGGTAATTTAGTAAACGAATTTGTGTGACAATCGTCACGGATTGTTAGATGGTTAGAGGCGTTGAAACCAGAGTTCCAGCTGCCACATTGTTAGTTGAAAGATAACAACCAGTCTTACCAAGAGGTCCCCGGTTGCGAAGATCAGGGGCCCAATTCTGTAAAATTACCAACCTGTCGATAGTGTGTCGGTAGTGGTCGGTAGTGTGTAAGTAGTGTCTCAATAGGCTAATCATTGACATTTGGTGTTCTACAAATTATCTATGGTTATTGACTTACCACTGTAGTGTCATTGAAACGCCATAGAAGACTATTGTAATAATTGGTATTCTGCTCCACTATAATGTGTCAATGTCATCATGATGGCCAAAGTTACGGTAGTCTGTAAATATTTTAAGTGTATTTGAAAGTTGTGTCTATCGTGTTTGTAAAGTGTTTTGGCCATCGAACCGCCATTTGTGAAGCCATCGAACAACGAAAACACTGAAAAATATTGTACCGCCACACTATCGACACACTACTGAGACACCACTGAAACGCCATTGAAGTTTTTGCAGGCAACAGTGGCAACATAATATCTGTAGTGTGGCGATAGAGTGTCAATGGCGTGTTGCTTAACACAAAGTTACAGATTTGGGCCCCAGGCCGCCGCTTCATATAAAATATTGGTATTTAGCTGTATTCGGTTAGATTGGAAGTTGACCCTAACAAAGTTGGAAACTGGTCAGTTAGTCTTGCAACAATCAACCTTACTGACCACTTAGATCATCTTTTTACTCTGGCGCCACGCCCACCCTCGCGACGTGCCACGAGGAAAAGGTTGTAATAGGTTTTAGATTTAATAGTAGAAAAGAAGTAAGTAAGAAAGATAACGTTACAATTGAGGTTTATGAGAACCTCAATTGTAACGTTATCTTTTAATATTTGCAAGATGATTTCCATCAGCCATTTTATTCTAACTAGGTAACTATCTAGTATGGCGATGTCCGCAAGATATAAACCTAGGTGGTCAAATCGCGTGTGCGTCGGATACAGTCGTGCGACTTCATGATCTCAATATATTACGGCTTGACGTATCGGATCAGCATCAAATGATTGGCTTAGTTAATTATTTTGACATTGTTCATAACAGGTTCCTTACCCACCTGTGAAGATTAGAATCTTATGTGATTAAAGTTGTTACTAATCTCAATAAAATGATTGAACTAATTTATGTAATATCCTTCACACATTTGAATATACTACTAGGTACTTTAATTCATTTGCATTTACTCGGTGCAGAATTTGTTCTCTATATAAATACATACTTAGAAATGCGGACGGAAGAGGAAAATGTTGAGTATGAATGTAGATAGTAGAAGCTATAAGAGTAGAGAGAAGAAGAGCAAAGAAACGATAGATAGACCATATGAAGGATCATATAGAGGATATGACTAGAAACGACGGATAGACCATATGAAGGATCATATAGAGGATATGACTAGAAACGACGGATAGACCATATGAAGGATCATATAGAGGATATGACTAGAAAGGAGGTGACTGCTGAGACAACATACTTCTGTATTACTATACAGAAGTATGGAAAATGAGTCATACTGCGACGACCCCAAATGAAAAAAAACCGGCCAAGTGCGACTCGCGCACGAAGGGTTCCGTACCAATTATTATAAAAAAATCACGTTTGTTGTATGGGAGCCCCCCTTAAATATTAATTTTATTCTGTTTTTAGTGTTTGTTGTTATAGCGGCAACAGAAATACATCATCTGTGAAAATTTCAACTGTCTAGCTGTCACGGTTCATGAGATACAGCCTGGTGACAGACAGACGGACAGACGCACAGACGGACAGACAGCGAAGTCTTAGTAATAGGGTTCCGTTTTTACCCTTTGGGTACGGAACCCTAAAAAACCGGCCAAGTGCGAGTCGGACTCGCACACGAAGGGTTCCGTACCATTGATTATATTTAGTATTTGTTGTTATAGCGGCAACAGAAATACATCATCTGTGAAAATTTCAACTGTCTAGCTTGCACGGTTCATGAGATGCCTGGTGACAGACAGACGGACAGACAGACAGACAGCGAAATCTTAGTAATAGGGTTCCGTTTTTACCCTTTGGGTACGGAACCCTAAAAAGAATAAGGAAATATTGGAATAAGGGCAAGAGAACCATGATGATGACGATACATACCTAAAAAGCAGATGAAGACTCCTGAAAAATAGAAGTATGGAGAAAGAAAACATACTGCTTCAACCCAAGACTCAAGAGCTGATATTTAGAAAGCAGATACGAAGATGGTCTGTTAAATTGCTAGCCGGGTTACTTTCAAACAAAGACCCTTGCGAAACATAAATGGAAAACGATCATTCGAATTTGCAACTGAATGCACAAACTCATCGTTAAAACTAAAAATATTCCTTTCACCATTAGGCATATAACAAGATGATATTCTACGACATGATCAAAGATTCCTATAGAATTTCCATCAGGAACCTGAATTCTTGACTAAGTCATTGCAGACTGAAAATATCTGTATTTCTGTCACACACAATCAGTCACAATCAGTTTAAACAGCATATAGTATACATATTCAAACTCATCTCTCGATCCGTTTAAACAAAGCGATCTGTCTGCAAGTCCTAAGCGAGCGATGCAAAAAGAAAGCATACAAGTAAGACTATAATTATGTCCGTCACATACCGCGGCTATCGGCGCGCGCGTCTCCGTTTTGTAACGATTCTAGATCTGTTATCGACTGGAGTATTCGAGATGGTTTCATTATTTTCAGTTGTTGTTCTAGTATCATCTATAGGTACTTCGAAATTGCGGCGAAACTGTTATTTTCATCTTGATTCTTTCAGGATTCTCCTTAACTTCATACGATAGGATCATCCCACATCATTGGGTAGCGTTGTTAAACCCACTACTGATTCTTGACTTTGTGTGCTATGGCTTCCCAAGTCCGTGCCAGTCTAAATGCTTTACCTCTTATACGACTTTCTCAATGTCCATCACTCTGCTGTTGGTCTGCAACACTGCATCAGAGCTATATTATTAGATTTTGATTGAAATTAAACTTTAGGATACGGAGTGAAGTAATATGAAGATAGTATTACTCTTGTCTGTAGTTTTGCAAGAATAACTCATTCAACGAATGTATGCATGTTAGCATTTAATTTTGTGACTATTAAGGTTCTGTCTTTTTTATAACGTTTATTTTCGTTTAGAGTTGTCAGCGAAGAAAATTGCTATTCGTCTAGAAATATCATTCTAGAGTTTGAATCATCCCAAGCCCCAGTACAGTAAGTAGTACATTTCATTTTCATGACTCTTCTATCCAAAACTAATCATGTGCTAGAAATGAGCGTCTTAGCTACGGTCAGAATGACATTTTTGCCTTTTAAATTCTTGAAGGTACCTATGATTCACATAGATCTTACCACAAAAATACTAAAATACACTAAAGGGCTAAGACCCAGTGATATCGATGATGGTAAAATTCAAGAATATATTGGATTGACATCAGCTACCGGAAGCCATTTTGAAAAACCTTTCAGCAAGATTGATCCTACTGATAGTCGTTGTAAAAATACGGCCTACGACAAGGTGGGCCCTTAGGCCTTGCTAAAACCTTAGCGCAATATAATACAGTCTAAATAGCAAAACATGCGTGTCATCCATATATAGATTAAAACTCTAGGGAGTAACTATATAAGCAAAAACATTAATTATACCCAAACAAGTAACCGCTGTTTTTTCATGAAATTAAAATTTTCCAATTAAGTACAAAATAATACGAAAATTTTAATTTTCTGTGTACTTTAACATTCACTTCAATTTGCTTGAGTCATCAAAAACTTGAACTAAGTTGATTCAATTAAATGAAAGCGCATTCGGGATTGAAAACTGAGCTTTAAAACATCGTTAATTTTAGCTGACTGAGCATGTTTGTACATTGAACTTTTGAATGAAAACTGAACAATTTAAGATAGCATTCGAAGACGTACAGTTGATTGAAAAAGAAGGGAAGGAAAAGATAATAGAAATCAGAATAAGATTTATAAAATAGTGAACGAATCTATGAAATATAAGTTATAGTAGAACAAGTCAATTAAATGAAGACTACAAAGTAAACAAGGAGACATTGTATCAGCAAAAACGTTGATGGAAAATTCATGTGAATTCTGATTAAGGATCAAGTCGTTCTAGGAATACAAGCGCCTTGAAAGAGTTGATACTTTTGCAAAAGGTATCTAAAAAAGAAAATACTACTGAATTAGTAAAATATGACACCAAGCAGAAAGCAAAAAAACACCAGCCCCTTTGAAAACAGTAACAATTAAAAAAAAAAACATAATCCTTCAGAAACAATTTTAAAATATTCCGTTTTTGTATTACCTGCACCCCAGACATAAATCCTAGGATTACTCCAACCATTATCAGTTAAACAACCACATGGTTTAAAATTAACATTAAACCGGATTATGAAGAAATTAATAAGGTGAAGGTCACAACCGAAGGTCACGAAGTCAAGGTTAAATACCGTTGCGGTAATTCTCGAATACCGGATGAGAGAGACAAAGGGGACGGTACCTTACCAGTAAATATGATTTACCATTAGAATACCGGATTCTACGATGTAGAAATTAGAGAATAGGATAATAGCCGTTTGAACACAATTGAAGAGGTAGAATAGATAGTAAGCCTGATAATATTTATGCCCGGGATACGGAAATTTAAATGGCCGTTGTTTGGAAATTGTGATACAAAATTGGAGTTTATGGCCGTTTATTCTGTTTTAATGATATTATCGGATTGATAGTGAATTATTCAAAGGGTCGCTTCAAAGATTATTTACAGAGGTCTTCCTGAATCCTAAATTTAGTTTTGTATTTCTTTGTCGAGATTTATCAAGTATTGTAAATAGAAATGACTCAAATGTCATTATTTTTGTTTGAGTATACGTTTTTCTTCTTTACTGTTTCTAGTACAAAGTAACTCTTTGTAACTTATTAGTTAGTTGCCTTAGCTAGTCATTTATTACAAACCCGAGCCATTTACAGCCAGCCATAAACGTATTTCAACATAAAGAATTATGATTCCAGGCAGTGTTACAGCAATTCTGTATTTCTGTACAATGAAGTTTTGCTAAAAATATACCTTAAACTCTTCGGAGTATTGTCCCATTCGACCTTCTAAGCACAAACTCATTTTTACCATTTTCGCAGTTGGCAACATTAACCATAAATCTTTAGTGAGGTAACACTAGCACGCAATGCTTGCGTGTCAAAGTTAAACTACAGTTGAAAATATACTAACACTAGCGAGTAAGTGCAAGTTTTTTAGATTAACGACATTAAAATAGGCTTTACAAAAAGTCGTTATATTTTAT
Organism: Xestia xanthographa; assembly: GCA_905147715.2. Taxonomy (NCBI): domain Eukaryota; kingdom Metazoa; phylum Arthropoda; class Insecta; order Lepidoptera; family Noctuidae; genus Xestia; species Xestia xanthographa. The sequence goes on along the minus strand of LR990661.1, from coordinate 2,015,093 downwards.
GACCTAGTAATACGGACTAGCTTTATGTTTTCATAAAGAAGAAAACACTGCTATTTTAATTATATGGGGCAACCTTTTCGTTAATCTCTTTGAAAAAATCATCCAACAGTTGCAAAACAAAAAAAAAACTCTCTGAAAGAAAACAGCAAATCCGTCTATACTGCAATCCCGCAAAAAAAACTAATTGAACAAATAATGAATAAAACAGAAGAAACTCCCAGAAACTCCGTTACAGCAATAAGAAGTAATATCGGAAACGTAGTTCCCGGCGCTAAAATTGATTCTGAAACGACGATAAAATCTTAAGAGCCCATAATAAACATTACTGTTACGAATATCGACACGGGATGTTTATGCTCACCATTTATTTGTCATTTTCTGGATAATTTCAATTTATTGCTGTGAAAACCTGGTTTTCTTAAGCGGAAATTGGAAATTGGAAACGTGTTGCTACAAGTCTCTGTAAAGACTTCTTCTGTAAAGTCTTTACAGAGACTTGTAGCAACAGTGGTTTAAATTGGTGAAATATTTTAACCAATTTCAGTTATTGAATCTATTACTTCATCCTTGTGAAGCGTTTCACTGTTTTCAGTGTTTTTGATGACGTTTGTTTCTAACGCTTTTCTATCTTCGGTCACATGTTTGTTCCATTGTATAAGAAGTCTCTCCAGTTATGTCAATATTCCCAAACTCCTGGTTCGGTTCCCACAGTCAATCATTTGCTTTCAGGGTTGATCATCATTAATAGCAAATACTGTAAACTTGGTTCTTCTATATTTTCCTTATACAAATAACTGTGCTATCAACACACGTGGCCAACACATTGTTGATTAAGCAAAGAAACTAAAATATCGTAAATACCAGACTAGACTTATTTAAGGTTTGCTTTTGGGGTCCTCAAATAAACTCTCAATAGTTATTAAATTCAGTAAATTAAATTGAAATCAGCAATACAATATATCAAGATATCAAACCAATATAACTATCGAACAGACAAACTACAGTTAAGACTACCCCAGAAAGCTGCAAGAGGCGCCGTCATTCGAAACCACTTGTTACCAACCTGTGGCTTGTTGGGTCTACAGCTGACAACAATGCATAATGTCGTGTTGCTCGAGCATTGTCGGAGACAACCTACTTCCCATCGCCGTTTGTACGATGATGTACGACTGTAATACAGGAATTTAATTTGTTTTCAGATTAGATAGCGATAGATATTTTTAATGACTAGACTTGTCACGTGACTAAAAAAATTTGAAGGGATGTGATAGATAGAGATCAAAGTTCCTTGAAGGTTAAAGCTGGTTATACAACACCAACAACAACAACAGCCGATAACGTCCACTGCTGGACATAAGCCTCTCCCATGATGGTAGGAATTTGCCGTAATCTCCACGTTTGGCAAGCTGGTTATGCTATGGTTCATTTTACAAACACCGTTGTGAAAATTAAATAAATGCTATATTTTTTCATTCTTTGCCCTAGTTATTTGGGCGCAGCATATCGTAACTGTCTTCTTCTGCCATGAATCTCTTACTAAAAGAGACCATGTCTAAAACCATCCCATTTTCTAGCTAGTGACATGTTAGTAGTTCTGTTGACTTCGTACAAAATATAAAGTAATTTTATTAATATTACAACATCACTTGCAAAGCTGCTCTTTCCAGATTTCAAAATCACGACTTAACGTTCTAGATTGCTCGTGGATAACACAAATTATTGTAATACAACATGAAGCAATCTTAAGCCAATATCTTCAAATACTCTTTGCACCTATACCTACTAGGTCAAAAAGCCAAGATGTCTTTAAAAAATAAACAGTTACTTCACATCTATTTCTGTGCTAAGTCAATATTTACCTGAGTGCGAATAGACACGTGCGATTAGTCACGTCTGATTTCTATGTACTGTCACACTGCAATTTACTTAGTTGTTAATGTAGACATAATAAAAACAACGATTATTTTACTGTTGAAATATGTACAAACTGAAGATGATGATGGTGTCGGTTTAGCACTTAGCTCATCTCGTAATCTCAGAGAATACAAATATGAAGATACTAAAGACGTTTCTGCAGATATAAGTTTTGTTGAAGATGACGAAGTAGTAGTAAGCAGTGATGGTGTAGTTGGTCTTGTAAATGTTAAAAAGAACGCCAAAAAATAAAGAATTATGACTAATAAGATAATACAGCATGCGACATGCTAATCTGCAAACCTGTTGACTGGTATAACTAAAATAAATGAGTAGGTAATGATTTAAAAAATTGGAAAAGCCATGTTTTGAAACTTGCTGTTATACACAGCAAATTCGATCTAGTTCAACTAAAGTTTTTACTTGCTCAAGATAGTAAACATAGTTTTATATTCGCCATTATGATTTGAAAATATTATAAACAGGTTTTATTTAGCTTTATGACACACATTTGGCCACTCCAGAACCGGAAATGTGTCGACAATGACCTTTCAAAATTGTAAATATTACATCACGATAAGAAGTCTGTTCTGCAATCTGCAATTTATCACATCGCTGTCATAATAAAAGTGATGTCATTCGAAATCATAATTGGAAGGATAGCTAATATTTAATTTTTGGATGCAACAAAAATCAAAATAGCTTTCAAGGACAGACATCTTCTTTCTTTCTACTTGGCGTCGTTTCTTCTTCCATTCTCCCCTGTCAGACATCACGGCATCATTCTCTTTCTCTTTCATATCATACACCTCACAAAATCCATCCATTTTTTCTTTGGGCTTCCTCTCCCTCTCCATCCATTCAAATTCATCCTTCAGAGACAGTGCTGATTTATAAATTTATTCTCACTATACCCCGGGCTGTCAGACTTGCTAACAAACGTTGAGATGTGGTTGCTGTTAGTAAACATTTGCGAAATTTTCCGTGGAATTTTTATTTAAAAAATAAGATGACGGTGTTAGTGCCATTTAAGGCCACTTGAAAAGAGCCATGTTCTACTATACTATACTACTATAATATACTATACTAGTGTTGGTGATCATGTGACAGGACAATGATGACAATAAAATGATTCTATTGCAAATGGAAAGATTTCTGTATCCTGTAATTTTACACAATACTAGCTGACGTCCCGCGGTTTCACCCGCGTAGTTCCCGTTCCCGTGGGAGTACGGGAATAAAATATAGCCTATAGCACTCACGAATAATGTAGCTTTCTAGCAGTGAAACAATTTTTAAAATTGCTTCATTACTTCCGGAGATTACCCCCTACATACAAACTTACAAACAAATGTTACCTCTTTATAATATTAGTATAGATAGTATAGATTAGCTGGACTAAAAACTCAAAGAAAATTATCAGAATTTCTAGTTTTGGCTCATATTCTGGAATTCTGCTTCATGTATAAACTAGTTGTTGCTCATTCATGATGACCCACATTTTCAGTGAATGATACAACTTTATGTTTACTTATCATCAGTGTGATAGGGTATCGTTTAGTTAGTAATCTATCTGAGATACGATTTGTTCTGACTTTTAAGCGCCGATATCGAATAATGACCGTTATCTAAATTACATAATATTCGCATTATTAGAACCTTCATTTACGTCATAATATGGAAGTCCTTCTGACTGAAAACAAACATTGACATTATCATTGACACTGAATACGGGATATTTACCATTTTTTGGGTTCCGTAGTCAACTAGGAACCCTTATAGTTTCACCATGTCTGTGCGTCCGTCCTCGCTTAATCTCTGTGACTGTTAGCACTAGAAAGCTGAAATTTGGTACCAATATGTATATCAATCACGCCGACAAAATGGTAAAATAAAAATTGGAAAAAAGTGTTTTATTAGGGTAGCCCCCCTATATGTAAAGTGGGAAGTGATTTTTTTTTTTTAATTTCAACCCTAACGTGTGATATATTGTTGGAAAGGTATTTAAAAATGAATAGGGGTTTCCTAAAATCATTTTTTGATAATGTCAATAATTTCGGAAATAATCGCTCCAAAAGTAAAAAACAAAGTGTCCCCCCCCTCTAACTTTTGAACCATAAGTTTAGAAAATATGAAAAAAATCTGAAAAGTAGAACTTTATAAGGACTTTCTAGGAAAATCATTTTGAACTTGATGGAAACAACAGTTTTTGTACAAAAAAGACAAAAAGTTGTACAAAATAATTTCTGGACTAAGCTTGTAGTATATTCGTGTATGCAAGCATTTTTACAAAATTACCTTTAAACTCATAAGTGGGAACACTTATTGTGAGTTTGTGACGGACGGGAAACTACGGAACCCTACACTGAGCGTGGCCCGACACGCTGTTGGCCGGTTTTTTTATTACTATTAGTTTCGTTTGTGACCATGTCAGTTTAAAGAATTGTATAACAAACATTGGTCACAAACAGTTCCACTATTTCCTCGACATTGACCTCCAAACCGTCTCAGTCCACCATCACTCGCTGTCACACTAGTATGAATCACGCTGCGCGCGCGCCGGAAGCAGCGCCCGCTTCCTTATATAACTTATAGGGGGCAATTAGGTCTGAACCCGCGGTTTTCATTGGTTCGGTTGCCGTTATGTGAAGTCTTCTAGTGATTGGTATTGTTTGGGTGTTACCGTGTTAATAAGGTTGTTTTGTAATTTAATAGAATAAAAGAGGTTTGACAACGATGATGTTGAGTTTTTTTTTTTTAAAGTTAATGATAGTATTTTTTGTGAAGTGTGCGCCGTCTGCGTTAGCACGCGTTGGATCAAACGTTCTAATTTTTTTGCGCACTATTTGTGCGGCGCGACGCGGTCTGCCAGAATGACACGGAATTTTTGGCCGCCGGACTTTTTGCGCGTCGTATGCGTTACCACGTTATAATTGCTTAGGTTCTATTTTCACAGACTAAAAAGTGCGTCACGGATAGTCTGTCGTCAAGGATAGACCCTAAACGTAACTTAAAATAAATCGAACTGATTTTGATTCGGGTTTCACCATCTTTTAGAGCCGGATGGTTTACCAGCACATTCATATTTAACTCAACTTGCACTGAAATCTAGGTAGGTAGGTACATCAAAATATATTGCCATTGCATCCGTGCAAAGCAGAAGTGGGTCACTAAATTTTTCATAATTATTTTCATAAAAGTTGTTCCAAAAACGTCGCGCCACTTCAGGAAGACTCCTGATTCTTTTCTTAGACTATTGTATACTCTTCCTGTCGCAAATCTCTTGTGCTTAAACACTTAAGCATCCCGGAAAAACTACCAACTAGGTATACAAAAATTCTATTGAGGGCACCTGCAACTAGGGTTGCCACCCGTACTCTAAAATAGAGTATTGTCCTATTTTTCATGTAGGCGTACTTTATAATCTACGACACCAATAAAGTACGCTAAAATACTCTATTTAGGTAAAACTGATTGTTACTGGCTCGTTACTGGTTATGAGTACATATGAGACTAATATACTAGTTTTTGATTTTTTGATTGAAAAGAGGCTGTAAATATCTTCAAGAAAGACAAATTTTATATTTGTTATGTCGCAAAGAGCAACAAAAAATACGTTTTTAAGGACAAATAATGAAAAATAAATTCTCTTTTTTTATGCTGTGTAGGTACTTTATTTTTGTTCTACCAAAATGAAAAAATACTTTATTTGTCCAAAAAAAAGGTGGCAACCATACCTGCGACCCATAACATGCCAATAACTATAAGCAGATAAGACCTACCTGCGAAAAATTCTATTGAAATCCATAAGCGTGAAGCTTGTTATTGATCATAGAAATAATTATAAACTAGATCACTTATTTATTTCTATAACGGACTAATTGCAGTCAATTATAATACTATAAATTAATCTTATAATTCTTGTCTAAAACCCGTTTGAAAGCAATAATTTCTATTGACTCATATCTTTATAATTGTAGCTACTTTATTTATATAAATTGGGTCATTTATGTAGGTTTTTATTAATTTTAAAACTAGGTTATACGGCTTAGCCCGCGTGGAGTCAGGTAATTGTCCCATGGAATCGCACTACCAAGATAAAATGTATCCTATTTGTAAATCCAAATTAAAACTATCTGTGTGCAAAATTTAATCCAGTAGTTTTTGCGTAAAAGAGTACCAAGTATCTATTACCTACATTAAATCAATCCTCACAAACTTTCGCATATAAATCAGAATTAGCTGATGCCCGTGGCATCGCGCGCTTGACAACTTATATACTAAAACCTTCCTTTTGAATCACTATCTATTAAGAACCCGCATCAAAATCCGTTGAGTAGTTTTAAAGATCTAAGCATACATAGGGCCAGACGGACGCGGCGGGGGACTTTGTTTTATAATATGTAGGTAGATAGTGATGCTGATAATAAATTACGTAAAATAATTAAGTAGACCTTTAATTCCTAATTTATAATAGCTTTTACTCAAGGCTTTGCCTTGTTGGAGCTCTGAAATAATTCCACGAAATTGTACTATCGGGATAAGTTAGTAAAGATTAAGTATACTCTGACCTAACGCAAACGTGATCCTCCTGTGTGCCGAATTTATTGTAATCTTTTTTGCCACAAAGGCATGAAATGACAACAGACAGACTATTATGCAGATAGAGTAACTTACGCAATTTTATAATGCTCATAGCTCAATTAAAACATTAACCTACTTAGCCCGAGAATCGAACCTAACACTGCGACTACTCAAACTATTACCCATTAGGGTTTATGACCATAAATTATGATGTCATACAGGATCGGTGACCGCAAACTAAATTGGGAGCAAGGAAGAACCGTATTACTTGAGTTTAACGCCATCTAGTGGGACGGTTATAAACTTAGTGGTTTGATTTATAGGTCGTCTGCGAATTTCATGTGTTTTTGATTTCCCTTTCCTTTAGTTAAGATGGGTTTGCAATGATTATTTAAACAATTTTGAAGAGTCGTAAAAGGATAATTATAAGCAATGTAACATGGGGTTTTTTGTCAACTGCACAGACACCACGGGAGACCAAAAGTTCTACTGTTCTGAAAAATATTTGTTCGGTTAACGAGCCATAAATACGGTAAAATAGTTAATTACTATTTGTGTTTCAGTCTACAATTACTGCGAATAATAATGAAAAATTGTAAATTATAGCTCAATGTGCTTACCGTGAAATAGATCAATTAATTTGTTGTTTTTATATTAAAATAAAGCTATTTTCTTGATTGATGCACCATTTATATATTTATGAAGCCGTTTTTATCGTTTTCTACATATTTTCCGCAATGGTCGATACAGCGTTCATACACTTTTTTTAGTTTTATGGGTATTGAAGAATTAAAAGAAGTGGTGGGCTGCTTTTATTATTAGCAAGGGTACAAGAAAATGTTTTAATTAGTGAAAATCATTGGTCGACTGTGAAACTTGGTCTTCGTCTTATTTCTACACACCCTGGGCGGTCAAGACCCCGTTAACAACAGGCTAATATTTTTATCAAGCCATAATATTAATTGTTTTTACCAAAACTTAATGTAGACAGTTTTTAACAAAACTTAATAAACATTGTTTGTACCAAAACTTAATATACATTGTTTTTACCAAAACGTAATATACATAGTTTTTACCAAAACGTATTATACATAGTTTTTACCAAAACTTAATATACATAGTTTTTAACAAAACTTAATATACATAGTTTTTACCAAAACATAATATACATAGTTTTTACCATAACTTAATATACATTGTTTTTACCAAAACTTAATATACATAGTTTTTACCAAAACATAATGTGGTGTTCACTAGAAACTCTATAGTTAGGGTTTACAATAATACCACCAAATTATCAGTAAGTAGATGAACTCTAAAGCTACGTGTGCTCGCTGCCCGGGATAAGTGTGGACTGCTCGACACGGAACTTCTTAGCTCGCGCTACGTTTATTAGTATATCACATCTCTTCCTTTTTGTATGAAAATATTTATTTCAATTAGACCATTAAAGGGCACTTTAGGAAATGAGTTCATCTTCTTTTCCCATTCGCTAAGGTAGTTTGTATGGAGAAGAATGGGGAAGAAACTCCATACTTACTCTTTTAAAATGTTTTACAAAAATGTGTAGGTATTTATAATACTTGGTGTAATAGTTATATATTAAGTTTATATATCTGGAATACAATTACTATATTACCATATACTACAAACTATGATAACATAGGTCCACAATATTAAAATTTAAACAATTGCAGTACCTATATTAATTATGTTATTAGACAAAATCCAGGCGCAAATATTGTAGGCATATACAATTTCTTCTTGAATTTTCTAATAAAATTAGTTTTGATATTTATAGTTACAATATTTCGCATTTAGAAATTCAGTCATTCATTCTTTTAACTACAATGACAATATTTTCGTTTTAAATGTAATTACATTTTAGGTGCTATTAGCACCTGTACTATACTTGAATACTATTTAGCATTAAATTAACTTTATTGCATAATACTTAATTTTAAAATACGTTACGTAACTTTGATCTTACGTTTTGTGATCGATAGTTTCAATTGACCAGTTTTCATTTCCCTTATTTGTACCATCTTTGGGTGTGTGTTACATGATGTTTGTCACGTCGTTGGTAGTCTTGACCAGTTTCATCATGTTATATACATGTACTTTTTCTCCAATCCCAATTCTTAATGTGTAGGTTTTCTGCTATCTTCATTCATAAATTCGTTTATTTATTAATTGTCACAGGTGGACAGAAGATCTTACAATTCGTATTTTCATCTTCATTTAACAAATCTGTTTAACTTTTAAAATAACAGTCGTATCGACTTCGAGATCTGTTTATGGTTATTTATTTCCACTTCACCACTGAACGGTCTCCCATATTTTTTTTTTTTGTTTGGCTGAGGTGCACGTTGGTATCATTTCAGGCTGATTTTCACATTGATTAATTCTCAACTGTTGAACATCTTTGTTGTGTCTTCCATCTTAGCTCTTTGGTGAGTACTATTTGGCTAGTAAAGGACCTTGTTTATTCCTTTTTCGTTATGGAATGTCTCGAACTCTTGAGACTAAAAAATTGTCTGTCGAACTCAGATTTTATACTTGCAGGATTTCAGTTAAGTTAAGATTGCTCAATACTTTTGCCGTGCCCTGTATATGTAGAGAGAAAGAATAATTTACATTTCAATCTCTTTGTTTCGACTGTAATAGTCGATAATCACGAAAGGATAATCTCCACTTGGTTGTGGATCCAAAATCAAAGTATTACTACTAGCTTCTGAAGGAAGTTCACGCCTTCCAACAATTAATATATTAGAGGATTTGGGCCTGAGACTAAAGCTATGTATGTTATGGCGTCTTTGGTTGCCTATATCGACCACCAAGCCATTGTATTTTAGTCTAGCCTTCAATGTCCTAGTCAACAATGCTTCCACTTGGGCATTGGCATTATTTGTTCTCAAATTAGTGAGAATAAGAGTTTGAGTTTGCTTTTAATAAAACGGTTTAATGAGTTTCATATTACTTTCATGTTTAATTTTCATGAGTTTCATGTCAACATAGTTCATGTTTAATTATTTTTATTGAAGCGTCTTCGATTAATTTAAACTTATTATTCGATGCTGCAATAATCATTTTATTTTTTTAATATGGATCAGGTTTATTTCATTGTCCTTTGTTTTATGCCTTTGAAAACCCTCAAAGTATACATTTTGTGCGAAATATAACCAAGACTAAGGCTTATGATCCATGAAAAGTTCATATACTTATTCATACCCAAACAAATAATTGTTTTTTTTTTTTCTGTGGTCTGACAGTTTTTTTTTTTTTTAACGTACATCAGACTGTTGTTCCCGAAGGAAATTATGACATTTGTTGTTATACTGAATTAATACAGTCAACAGGTGTATTTATTTGGCTTCGATATTTTGGTAGCCAAAAGTAAGAATTTAATTTGAGAAGTAACCATTTCCAGTACAAACTACTGTTTACTCATAGTACGTTTACTCCTGATTGGGCATCACTTTTAAAATGCCAATGATTTTTATTGCCGTTTGGGTAAGGTTGCTGTTTGGTAACAGCCGTTGGCCATTCTGTTTAGTAACAGTGATCTTTATTCTGATTGCATTAAGGGTTGTTATTGGGTTGCTATCAGACGTTGTCAGACGTAAACCCATTGTGTGCTTGAATATTTCAATAAATATTACTAGCCACTTGTTATCTGTGGTCAATTTTACTTTCTATTGTAATTGTTCACTTTTGTTGCACTTTGAATATAACTTAATCAGTTATTTTATAATATTTACAACACTTTTCTTTCCAACATACTGCCAGGTGAATCTTATAGACTTTTTATTTTGTTCTTTTTGCCAAAATTGCCATTACTGTACAAATTTTGGCTCTATTAGTTATAGTAAATTTTGAACTTCTCGAGTGGTCTAAATGTTCCAACCAATCGCTTTGAATGTATTTCTCAAGTGGTTTAATGCCTGATAATAAAATATTAGAAACAAAACGGTTTCAGAATTTAGTATTAATGAGTGTTCAAAGAGCAAAATGTTTACCATACAAAAACAGATTTTGTTATTTTCAACGTGATAACATGCGTTGCAATTTTGAAGTATTGCTCTATAATGGGCATGTGGTTTTTATAATGATGGCTTCGTTCGCACACTTATACAAACAAATACATATTTACGTTTATCATCATTATGTTTTAAAACCGGTACCATCAGATAAACATAAGACTACGGTTTACTTCCAGGTTTAATTTTACCAGTTCGTCTTATTTATTATTTTTGTGTGATCCCCAATGAATTGGAACTCATTTATAAAATTGACACTGGAGGAATTGTTTCGTAAAATTAAATAGTGATTTTAATTTAATTTTGGTATTTACTTGAGAACCACTTTTACTCGAGAATTAGATAAAATGACCCAAGATGTAGGCTCTTTATATTTGGTGTTTTCTTGTTGGCCTTTGTTTTGCAGTATTTTGTTAATTTAATGGCCCTTTTATTCTTAAGACCATCATGTACCTTTCATGCAAATAAAGAATCTTGAATCTTGAAACCACATTTTTATGCAATGTCCATTAATTGCAGGGCAGGAACTAATATCACCTTTGTGATTATTGCTGCCATATTGTTATGGATATTATTTACACTCTATTTATTTGACGAGAGGTAAAAACTTTATCTTTTATTCGCCCTCTCGTTTGGCATGTGTCGTCAGTGAGCTCGGCCGATCGGTATTGTCTTTTATTATTATTTTTTTTATACAGAGTCAACGGGGCGGGGCTAGAGAGCGTTTCTATGCTGCGAGTGCAAGCAAAATTTAGCTTAGTGGTGATCAGGCAGAAGTGTCCACGATAGTACTTGCATAGACCCTTTGGAATATCCAAATCGTGACCACGCTATATGATTTTAGGATCGTATTGAATGATTTCGATCCGATTCACAGTATAATCGAATTGCATCGTATTGAATTGCATTGTATTTTTTTTTTTTTTTTTTGACAACTCAAAATGCATTTAGTCAAAACAGTTAGCCTTAACAGATTTCATGACACTTGTTCAGTTTTAACAATATGTGAGGTAATAATTACCTCCATTACTTCGAAATTATCGAAGGGGTACTTTGTTTGTTAAAACTGGAATTTACGAGAAAATGTTCTCGTAGGGCACATTAGTTTTATATTGGATTCTCCAATAGGTACATTTGCGAGAAAATGTTCTCGTAAGACATTAGGTTTTTATTGAAAATTCTTTCAATAGGCACGTTTTATTTGCGAACGGATTTGGTCAACAATGCCGTTATTGAATTCGTCATACCTTGATCTTGTTATCAAGTCATATGTATTAATGACTTGTTAAATGAGTAGGTGAATGATGTTTATAGTTTGTATTTTGTTTTTTCTTTTACAAACACCTTTACACGTATAAATGTTACGCAGTACCTACCTGTATTGGTCCATGCAGCGCTTGTCAGCTGATAGCCGACGCAGATTTCGCATAGATAAATAAGTAACACTTAATAACCTATTGAAATTATAAGTTATTTTATTAAACATTTAGGTAAATATGTGAATTGTTAGGTAGGTACAGAAAATCACTAATTTTGTTATACCACCACACCGGTTATCCATGATGGGTTAGGCAGAGGTGTATCTAATATCAACCGGGTAAATTTTTAAACTTCGTGATTGGTACTGAGAAATCCTGATGGAAAAACCAATAACATTTGGGCTGACCTGGGAATTGAATCCAGGATTTCATGCTTAGCAGTCGCTATTGCGACTACTCGACCACAAGGTATTTTTTTTTTTTTTAACACCTCAATAAAATTATAACATTGTTTTTGACCAATTTCCGTAAGCAGGTATAATTTGAGTCACAGTTTCACGTTTCCGTAAGCAGGTATAATTTGAGTCACAGTTTTACTTTTCACTTACTGCGCTTTAACTCGTCGCCAATGTGGTGTTCACTAGAAACTCTATAGTTAGGGTTTACAATAATACCACCAAATTATCAGTAAGTAGATGAACTCTAAAGCTACGTGTGCTCGCTGCCCGGGATAAGTGTGGACTGCTCGACACGGAACTTCTTAGCTCGCGCTACGTTTATTAGTATATCACACATAATATACATAGTTTTTACCATAACTTAATAAACATAGTTTTTACCAAAACTTAATATACATAGTTTTTACCAAAACATAATATACATAGTTTTTACCATAACTTAATATACATTGTTTTTACCAAAACTTAATATTTATAACAAAAGATAAAATTAGCAAAATCTTGCTTTCTTACACTCTTTTACGAGACGGAAGAGGCGGCACACACCTGCTTCGACTAGTCTATGCATATAATCTAGCTATAGTGTCGAACCACTTAGCTGATACAATGTAACCACGTCAAATACAATTACTATGCAGCAGTAATCGTCTATGAATACCTGTGTCCGGTATGGATGAGTAGACGCTACATCTCAGCTCCCTTGTGCCGTACGATAGACAGGGACAGAAGATACAGTTAATTTGCAATCCACGACAACAGTACATGACTTTTGGAAGTTAAATATTTTATTGGTGACCTATAAATTCGATTTTATTAAAATGATCTCCGAATTACATCAAAATTTGTTCAAAGGTTAAGGCGTGGAAAGGTGACAAACTGATCTGACACATAGACAGAATTACCTACTTTCTATTTACGTATTAAAACATCATTCTCCTGCACTTATGCCAATTTAATTGGGGTCGGCGCAGGCGCAGCAAAGAAGTATGTAAAAAGACGCTCTATCACTCGCCATCTCATCAGACACCTCTTTTCATATAATATCAGCCTTCACACAGTCCATCCATCGTTTCTTTGGTCTTCCTCTACTCTAATACCTAAGTATATACCTACATTCATAATCAAAACTTTCCTCACGACATTACGTAAAACAGAAAAACCATTCGGTTTTCTCTCTCTCTTTTAATTCAGTTTTCTTTAATTTTGGGCTCGATTCCCAGTTGTTTTTCAAGTGAACATTTAAATCGTGCGTTCTTGTTACGAGTGGATCTACTGTTCTGCTTTGTTTTGCCTCTTGATGACTTGATTACCGTTATGCATTCATGCTTCTTATCCGTTGGGGCGTAAGTAGGGATGGTCAAACAAGTTTCCGGATTTGCATTTAATTCGGAATTAAATTGATATCGCAAAAGATGCAGTAAATAATAACGTCCAACCGTTTTGTAAGGCTTTGTATGAAAAACTTTTTAACAAAAAAAGTTTTCGGTGACAAAAAAAGTAAATTTATCAAACAAAGGTCACCTACTTCTGAAGCTAAAGTTATTTTCACTTTTTTGTGTTTTTGAAGTCGGTTTTATTTTTTGTTAAAAAGTTTTTTATTTTTCCATTTTTAGTTGTCCCCAAACAAATATTTGCCATGAATTTATTGTCAAATTGTTAACAACACATGTCATGGTAATAGGCGTATCCCCAATATATGGAATTACACATACCTTTTTTTTCGGATGGGAAATCATCAATTTACCCCTCCCGCTCTCAGCGGAGCGGAAGGTAGTGTCAGAATTTTACTGAATAAAACCCATCCATGTTCTTTCTTAGCCCTTTGCGTTCCAGGGCCGCAGTATCTCTTTAGAACAGTCCCTTTCTTTTTACTGACATCGCTTTGAGGCGCGCGCGGTAACTTAACATACCTAACTGTCGAAATCTGGGTGTATTGTACACATCTGTGTACCCCTTCAGAGTATACAGGCCTGATGTTATGTCATGATATTGTATAAAACAATAAACATCCAAGCGATTTCAGCAATCACGGCAGATTTGCCGTCTATTTTTTAAGAGTTCCATTGTATATCTCCAAAGATCAGCATCAGATGTTCACAACATTGAAATGGGACCACACGGGAAGCACCAGATTTCAAATAAAAAAAGAATCATCAAAATCGGTTCACCCAGTCAAAAGTTCTGAGGTAACAAACACAAAAAAAAAAAAAAATACAGTCGAATGAGAGGTTTTCCTTTTGAGGTTTTAAAAAAAAACTTAGTTTCCAAGAACTCTATAGATGGCGTTGAACTTACTATGATAGTTGATGCCAAGGCCAAAACGCTTGAAAAAAAATATTGTGTCACGTCACATACTCTCGTTGACTGACACTTTCATTTGCTTAACCTTCCGAATATAACCTACATTTCTCACGCTTTGTTAAAATCAGTGTTTTTAGGTTCTGTTCCTTGCATTATCATACTTACTTCTAGCGCCATCTATCCAGCGACTAGGGAAGAGCTAAAAAGAAAATCCCTCATTGAGAACCTCCTCTTTTTGGAAGTCGGTTGAAAATGTCTACGCTCTGCTGTTTTTGTTGACGAATTAATTTGACGCATTGAAGAATTTTCCACTGACGTTTGTCACAACGCTTCAGTATATATCAATAGATGGCGCTGATCAGCTTTGGGAATATTTTCTTAAGCGGCGTTCTAGTAAAATCCAATGAAAAAAGAATTTACCACTTATTATATTATAGGTCAATAGTAAAATATTTTAGCAGGGCAAAAAACACTCTCCTAGGCACATGTCAAACTCAGTGTGTAGTAAAATTTCTTTACTATTTATTGTTGTATATAAAGTAGAACTTTATAGAACCTTTTTTCTGTCAAACATTTTTAACCTAAAAAGTCTACTGTTCTTTTGCATCACTGAACTGAACTACAAGTTTTTGAATGGTTTTTGCAATTGTTCTTCTGAGTGTTTTTGCGTAACGTCTAAACTCCTGGTGCGTCGAGTCGAGCTTAGTTTCCTCTGTACTTCAGTTAAGGCTTTGTGGACGTAAAAACAAGCCATTTTATTATTCCTAAAGTTGATCAGCGCTATTTAGTTTTCCCCATTGGACATAACACGCTTTTACACGCTGGTTATATTTTCATATTAACCGCCGAGTTAATATGAAAATATAACCAGCGTTATCAATCACTTAAAATTGCAAAAAACATCACTCATATTAATATTTCTCCCTCCCAACGAAACGCAACACAATACCCACTCAAAGCGACCACGTCTGACCTAAAAGCAGACCCCTTAAATCCCCATAATAATTACACACAAACACCATTGTTAGTCCCCATTGTCTGAATACCATATAGACCTCGACACCCGATGTAGCGATAGCATACAAAAAGCTAATTAAGACTTGCTACTCACTCGTGTCCGCTACACTTAGGGTTCCCAGATCCCAGATAAATAAGATTTCCGGACGCAATTCGGGTTTTAGAAGAAAATTCCGAACTTTTGAATTTCAGTATATATTTTGATTCTACGATTTCTTTACATTTAACCTTAATTAATAGAGAAAGGCTTATTGCCAAACATTGCAGGGTGCTTGAAATGGAAATAATAAACACTAATTACATTTTATGTTCATTTGCAAATGATACTGTATTAATTCCGGATGTTTTAGAATTCTCTCTCGTTCCGGACGCTTAGCTAACTAACATTTCGGATTGTCTGAAAAAATCTGACAACCCTAGCTACACTTGATCGCAGAGAATATTAGCTTACAAAGTATTCATAAGAGTGCAACATTTTTTCAGGCCCATCTGATAAAGTTGTGTTTGGTTTTTGTAGTGCTTAGCTGTTCGCTTAGTGGTAGAAGAAAGTGTGTGGGGAGATCGGATTTTTCTAATTAAAAACTACCGCGAGTGGCAGTTATTCCTTTTTTTTTCACAATTCATAGCGTAAGCGCCTCAATGTGAAAACTACCGCTTATTTTGCCACGTGCATGCTTATCTGCCTTTCAGCATTGTTTCAAAGATGAACTTGAACAATGATCGAAATACATTATGAGTCTGCTACTCCTATTCACACTAATGTGTGCTGTATAATCTGTATAATAGGTACATGAAAAAATAGCATTACAAATCAAAATCAAATCAAATATTTATTTATTGCGAACAACAAGGTCCATAGGGGTTAGTAAAAGAGTACTTAAGAACTATGTTAGCGGTGAGAAATTAGGAGATTTAGTTACATTCATTAAAATTCAGATCATTCTTCAAATCATAAATTAATTAATTAATAATTCTATCATTGTGTGTTGTTCATTTTTGTCAGTACCATAATGTGATGACATAAAATAGGGCAGTCAAATTTGTGCGCAATGACCGCCAGAATACCATTGCCGCTAGCACGAACTCCGCTCAATAACGAAGCGACTTTTTTTGCGCAGTATCGCTGCGAATCCGTCCGTTCGAGCCTCCATGAACATGGCAGATGCGCTGCAGAAACGTGGGAGCCGCAATAGCATCCTGAAGGTATTGTTATATTGGACGCACAAAGTGTTGAGGGTCTTAAGAGAAAATGTTGTCCATAAGCTACTGCCATAGAAGTTTTGGGTATTACTTAAGATAGGTAGAAATTGAGCTGTTATATTATACTATGAAGAATGAAGAAAGGATAGGTCACTGTACAAGCAACGAGATCAAACTTGCGCTTAGCATCTTTCTTTGATCAAAATTCCGACGCCAGCTATGAGGCACCATTTCTGCTCACACCGAAAAGACAGCAGCCTCGCACTATTACTTTCCATCTACTTTCAGACAACAATGAGCTAGTTTTCGATTTCTATTACATTTCTATTACACGTGTAACTGCGTTGAATGGTAGCTATCTGTGTTATTGATCGGAAAGCTGTTATTATTTGAAATTAGCTTACAAATTGAGCTGTATCAATTTGAGAGGCAATGCTTTTGGTCTTATTGCTTACTTTTTTCTAGAACTTTTATTACTGTGGCCCGAAAGTCTGATAACAAGTCTTACCGAGGTGTATCGTATTACTGAGTACTAACTGGGTAGTGGAGGTCAGATAGGTAGTCGCTCCATGTAAAAATTTGGTATTCAGCTGCATCCGGTTAGACTGGAAGCCGACCCTTATGTTAGGGTACTAAAGTAATCATCATCATCTGACGATGATTACTTTAGTGAGAGGTAGGAGGTGAAATAGTAGCCATAAATAACTATAACTCGACCAAGCTAAGTTTGCACCTTGCGTCGATTACGTCACACTGACGTTTAGGTACGGTCTGCAAAAAAGGATTCGCTATGAATTTAAAAAAGTAAAAAAAAAATGTTTGTTTATGAGATTTTTTTTTAGGTGAGCGGGGAAGCGGGCGGGGCGCCACATTCCACCGAGGTGCAAACTTAGCTTGGTCGAGTTGTACATTAGTTGTACATCTTGAGACTTACTTGAGTCATCGTCGTGAAGGCTCTCTTAAAAGCATTCTACTGTAAGAAAATGTTTGCATGTTTTTAGCACTAAATAGCTAAAAGCTCACAGATAAAGGGCAAAATCTAAGAGACTCATCAAGCTTTGACAGTTTATTAGAATAAAGAAATAGATCTGACGAAAACAAAAGCCGACTAGATACCAAACGGTTCGTGACCATCATCGCAAAATATCTCAGACGAAAAAACAATATAAAAATCATAATCACAATTAAAATCTTCTTTAAAACACTATCATTTTAATTAAATCTACAAATAAGCGGCCAGATTATAGCACAAGTAATAAGTCTTGAGGAATTAACGAACCATCCAGATAATAACTTTGATTGAACCGACGCCGACGCGTCACTCTCGTTGAAGAAAGCGAATTTTTGATGAGATTCCTTTACTATTTTTATTTGTTAGTAAGTGGGAAACGAGATCGTAAGAATAGATGAATCAACCATTCATCCATTCGTCAGATTAAAATTTGTCAGTTGATTAAATCAAGGTGCGGATTAGAGGGCGGGCCAGACTGCGTACACGAAGACTTTGACAGACAATCTATTGAAATATCTGTCGCAGTCCGCAGCCAGCCCGCAGTGCGGGTTGCTCAGTTCAATCACACTTTTACTAGGATCGTAAGCCAAGCTATTGTCTCCAAAAGACGACGTTGGAACATGTGGTTGTACCCACTAAAACCCTTCTTTTATAGTAATCTATATTGTCCTACTGCTAGGCAAAGATGTTTCGCTCTCTTCGGCCAATCCGGCAAGAACGACTCTAGGTCAAGCCAGCGAATACCACTCTAGCTTTTTTATTGATAGGCTCGCGTTCGACCACTTACCTTTTAGTAAGCCATCTGAAGATGTGGTCTACGATAGAGCACCATTGCCCTAACCTCTTCACCAGCTAGGACAGAGAAATACGATAATCACAAAAATCGGTAAGCTCAAGCTGATAAGATTTATTTAGCAAAGTCACAACAACACAACAACAACAACAAGGACCAAGTAACAAGGAACTCAACTCCCCTTCTAGAAAATGTCACAGACAAAGCCACTTTCTACAAATCCGCAATGCCAATGAACCCGTCCAACAAAATTGTGCGGTTGTGATATTTGCCTACATAAGTAACCTTTCCATTAAATGTCAAAATACATAGTTACATTGTTGATTCGATCATAGCGTCACAGATAGTAGAAAGTGTAATCCTGAGTACGCTTACTAAACATTAAGTTATTAAAATATTGCAATAAACGTTTCTATCGACTGTTTTCTTCTTCTTCATGATGTTTCTTTTCAACTGGTGACCAGAATTATAAGAGCAAAGAGCATTCTTGACCAGCCATTATGAATGTCATAAATGGTAAACGGGGATGAAACTGAACGCGATCACATAAACGGTGTTCAAGAGCGGGTCTATTTTTTTAGCAGCATCGCTTTTATCCTCTCTGTTGGTAACAACTTTTAAAACCTTTTTACTGCAGCACACCCACATTTTAAAGTCTGACAGTGTGACTAAAGGTTAGAGACCTATAAATTGGCCTCTAGACCTGTTAGCCTATAATTTTTAGATCAGCTTAGAGTTACAACATTGATCAAAAGGTAAAGCCTCAAGCCAATTAGGCCAGTCGTGTGGCTTCGGGCAAATTCGTGGATGTTCGTCAATTAAAAAAGATTATTCCGTACAATGAAGCCTGTCAAACTTGAGTTTCAGAGGCGGGTTAAATGCTTCTTTATTTAAAAAGTTGTCATAGAGCTAAGACTTCTTTTGTTTTATGGTGCGAGATGATGACGATGGTGACGATGTTATTATTTGAAAACAGAAGAAGTTGGTATGATGACGTTGGCGCTTAATACATTTCAGAAAATGTTCGCCATTTGTGAAAAAATAAAAAACAGCTGACGCACCAAAATATGAATGTAGACAGGACATTCTTAGTGTTTTGTTTAGGATGTCAATTTTCTATGGTTTAGTAATTTTTGGTATTCAGTTGCATCAGGTTAGACTGGAAGCCGACCCCAAAATAGTTAGGAAAAGGCTAGGCAGATTATGATGGTTTAGAGATTTCGTAAGACTGGATATTACAATAAAAATACCACAGTAAACAATAATTTTACTGTTAATAATCCTACCTATGATCTCTCCTAACGTAACAGCTGATTTTCACTTGACTTCAAAATCTATAGGGACCTACTCTTAAATTAAGCAGATAGCTGATTTGTAATTTACAGGAAACTAACAAATACTGCTACACAAATCGAGCGGTCACTACAACACTAAATTCTTAAAAACACGATTTCATTTTAGGTAGATTATGTATAAAGTATGACCAGTTTATATAGTACATTTTATAATATAAGTTAAATCTAGATTAGATTCGCCTGCATTGCAGTGGTGGGTAATGCAGAATTTTATTATTGATGTTTTGTTTCTAAAAGCATGCCGTCTATCGATTGGCGTAATTTGAATTTTGATTCGAATATTAAACTGTAGGTATTGCACTTTTGACTATGTAGATATTTTAATTTAAGGCTGAATTTAGGCTGGATTATAGATGGGTCCAATAAAGTGATACTCTCTTATAGAAAGGAAGCTAGTGTACTAGCAGTAGAAATATTATGGGCTGATTATACTATCCTTAGGCATTTTTGATATTTTCTATCATTTGAAAGACGAGTGCTATAACACTGAGTAATTGATGACGTCGCCCTATAAGAAAAAAATCAGAGATTTAAATTGCAGACACTGTTTTTTCAGTATCTACGTAGTAGTACTTTTCTACAATTTCTAATTACGGTTATTCAACTTTATCATGTTTAGACTTACACAAATTAATAAAAAACCTCGATAAATTAGTAGGTACTAGGTAATTACAGTTTTGATACCAAAACCATCATCGTTCAATCTTACGTTTGAATCTGACCTGAAACAATAATCAATTCATCATTTCCTTAGCCTTTTCCCAATTATGTTGGGGTCGGCTTCCAGTCTAACCAGATGCGGCTGAATACCAGAATTTTACATGGAGTGACTGCCTATCTGACCTCCACAATTTAGTTACTGGGTATTGGGTGAAAAGTTAAAAAAACAAACATCAATTAGTAGCCCTTTTCTGCAAAATGCGTCACCATGGCAACCAGTCAACAAAAATATTTTTTGTTACTCTCGCGCAATGTATCTTGTTATTTCCTGCGAAATGTTTTAAAATAGCTCCGTGCTGATTCAATCTTGATTCTTTGGGCTGTCTGCAAGCATTGGCACTCGCCCAAAGACATCCTTCGAGGATTCTGACAGTGACGTCACTGCACTAAATTGGTGGTAATCCTGGAATTCGGGTATTTCTTTTGATAATCCTGTCTTCGAGAAAATTTAGAGGTGTTGTGTTAATGTTTTAGCTTTCTTTGGAGATGTTTAAATGAGTGAATAATTGAGATGTTTTCTTGTTCCGTCATCCTCATCAACCAAGTCGCAAAAGGTTTTGTTTAAAAAAAATAACATTCTGTAGAATTGAGAATCTCCTCTTATTTGAAGTCGATAAAAAATAACCATATTTAAATAGCACCACTCAATAATACGGTCCTATTGGCTTCATCTTAGCATACATTTACCACAAATCTTAAAGCTACATATACGAAACGAGCTGAAGCACTTTTACTCGCCCGCTTCAAGGCCAGTACTGGTCTTATCTCGCTGGCCTATATGTGAAGTGATTGACGACAGCGCACTGTAGTCGTGTGCAGACAACCTTAGGTCGGAGCTTTTAAGCTCTTTTGTTTTGTTTGATGATCTGTTGTGAAATGTGGTATCGAATATTGATTATGATCTTTTGGGAGCTTTAAATAGCAGTACGCTTTTAATTCATTAATAATATATTGCTCGTGTAAACCAACGTTTTTTCCAAACGTCAAAGTACTTCAAAACATATTCTTTTGTGATCCTGTTCAGCTCCTTTTTCGATGTACTCCTCAATCGTGGCGTAGCGTTGTCCTTACATAGGCCTCTTCAGTTTTGGGAACAACAAAAAGTCACAGGTCTGGGGAATAAGGTGGCTGGGGCATCATTAGTGTGTTGTTTTGGCTAAAAATTCGCGCACAAGCAACGATGTGTGAGCAGTGGCACGAATTTCGCGGCGATCCGTCTCATGCCAAAATCATTGGTAAGAATCGAATAGCATGACCTTATGACTTTATCGATATGTTTAGGTCCTCAGCAGCTTCTCTAACGGTGATTCGACAGTTGGCCAATACCTACTATTTTCTTCACTTCTTCGCCGTTCTCCTGCGTTGTTGACGTGATGGGCGTACGGCATTTTTGGAATAGGCAAAAATCAAAGACGAGCCAAACCACGTCCAAGCAAAATAGCTGTCAAAAATTAATTAAACATTTAAAATGGCCGAGATTGTCAGTATAAGTGAGGGACATGAGTACCAACATAACGCCACAAACAAATCGAATATACGTAACCCGCGGAAATTCAAAATTCGCGATACTTTTTTAACAGACCTCGTATGCTTATTCTAGAAGTTGGTTTCGTCGTCAGCATTCTACTTCAAAATGCAAGCCAATCAATCATTACCTAATCGTGTACCGTTAAATACTTTCAGTTTTATTGTCTAAAACGGGACGATTATTATAAATTCGGCGCACGAACATAGCGCGATCAATCGCATAGCCTGTACGATGCCGTGTGTAGCCGTGTAGGGTTATCATTCGTCCAGATTAGTACGTCCGGCTTTTTGGTCCTTCGTCCAAACTTTATCTGGCCTTGTTACTGGAGAAAGAATGAAAAAAAAAACATATAATTGCGCTAAACATAGCGCATAAAATTAATAAGAGCACAAAAATATAATTATGAGGAAATGTACGTACCTACTCAATGAGATAAAGACAAAGTTAAACGTCTACCGACAATAAAGGGTACAGAATAAAATATCCGGCTTTTGTCAGGACTTTTCTTTGTTTTCGAAGGTAACCCTACGTGCAGGCAATAATTTCGCACATAGCTTAACACCGCGCATCAGATTGACCATGAAATTACTCGCTTGATGTATTAAACTGTTTATTGCCGTGTTTGGCATGATGTTTCAATCTTGGGGGGATTATTGGACAGTTGTTCAGCCAACTAAATAAGACAGAGAAAAAGATAAGCCTGCTTCTGGCTTCTGCCGCAGTCAGGTTAATACACCGTAAATCAAGCAGAAAAGGAACGCTATTACCTTAGGCCCAGCGTCCACAATACCACTCAAAAGAAACATGGACCAGTACAAACTCAAATTGTCAATAAATGTATGAGTTGCCAATTGCAAGAATGTCACAGCACTAAGGTAGTAGTTCTAGTATTTCAACAGCGGTCCGTACACGACGCGACGGAGTTGTCCTTTAATAGTGGTTTTCACGATCTTAAGAGAATGAATCAATGTTATATGATAGCATAACATTATGCCTGTAAATCCCGAAAGGATAGGCAGGGGTGTAGGTACCTAAAAGTACACATTTCACCATCAATGTTTTATCAAGTCGTAAAAGCAATACGAAGCAAGGTCGAGGGTCTCTAGATGCTTATAAAACAGCAAAATCCTGCTGACAAATTCCCTTGCCATCAGAGAAAGGGTTGAATGACGTCACTATGGCAGTATCTCAGCTTACCCTCGGTTAAAACATTTTGAATAATTTATATGTAAAGGGGACTTGCGGTCGACAATACCTGTCTGCGCTACAATTACTAATGCTTGTCTAAACCGCAAACAACTAGTTTAACATTATGCTAGTTTATAGAGGTTTATTATTTAGATGTTTTTGTTGAAAGATTATTTTATGTTTTCGTTTAAAATTAAATGATAAACCTCAATATATTTGAATAAATTGGTATTTATAGTACTTTTCACTCTCTCAATTTGAGTATTGCATATAAATAAGAACCAAATAAGTACCAAAGGGACTCAACACAGACTAATCATTTACACACTAACTCTATAATAGGTAGTAATAAAAATATTATGTACAAGTATCAAAAAGGGTTGCAGGGTGTCGAAAAATTCGTCCACATAGCTGTCAACAGAAAAAGTGCCCGGGAGGCTGGCAGCATTACCACGTTGGATGGCAATGCTGATTCTTTGGACAAAAAATAGGCCCGCCATTTTTATTATTATTTTAAATAATATTGTCGTCGACAGGCTTAGACGGAGAGGGCATGATGAGCTAGACGGCTTCAATAATAACTAGTAATTAGTAGCTTTAAAACGAGTGAATAGGAAAGAGATTTATGATGTCCTTGCCTTGCAGGGAAATACCACAGGCTTTTTAGAGTTAAATCCGTAACATACATAACATCACGAGGAGGAGGAGCTCGTGGCTAAATAATAACAGCCGCTCGGGTCGATCTTTAGGTCAAGCCGCGCTTTCCTAGGTTGGTCTGTGGATAGGTGACCACCCTTACATACCAAGTTTCCTCCGTGCCACGGAAAGCACGTTAAGATGTTGGTCCCGGCTGTCATTTGTAGATCTTCGACAGTCGTTACAGGTAGTCAGGGGCCCAAAAAGTCTGACAACCAGTCAAGGGATATCGTATTACCCAGTACTAACTGGGTTGTGGAGGTCAGATAGGCAGTCGCTCCATGTAAAATACTGGTATTAAGCTGCATCTGGTTAGACTGGAAGCCAACCCCAACATAGTTGGGAAAAGGCTAGGCAAATGATGACATAACATCACGCCTGTAAATCCTGAAGGGTAACGAAGCGGCTACCCATTAGTACACCCACATTTCGCCAGTTATGTTTAAGTCCCATATAATATGGGGCGAGCCTATTGCCATCAACCGGGCACAAATCCAGACTCCGTGGCTGCTACTGAGAAATTCCTGATGGAAAAATCCAATAACACTTTGGCCGACCCAATCAAACCCAGGACCTCTCTGCATTGCGCTCACTTCCAGGGATGAATGAAGGTTTTCGTAAAAAAATGTTTCCACGTCAATAGGGAATATGCATACATTTTCTTTTTTTCATTTCGATACGGAATGTTAAAATCTATAAAAATAATGACTAAATGCGAAAACAAGACATAAATCGGCCAAACAACACAAAAGTTATAACTATTTAAACTTTTGTTTCTATCACTTTCTAGATAAACAGAATTTAGTATGGATTTTGTACGTCGATGTAGCGAATGACGTCATTCGCTATATCGAATCTCTCTGTCTAATCAGCAGTTTCAAATGCTTATAACTTAGTATTTTTTATAGATATTAAAAAAAAAAATTACTTTGCTATTTCTGATGTTAATACGCTTTGTTTAGAGTAATAAAAAAAAAAATCATGCATATACCCTATTGAAACTAGCGACTTTCTCCAGCTTCGCACGGGTGTAATGTAGTTATACACCTTCCTCTTGAATCACTCTATCTATTGCTGAAAACTACATTAAAGTCCATTGCGTAGCTTAAAAGATCTAAACGTCAAACAAATTCGCTCCCGATCTCACAGACATCGTTTTATACTGTGTAAAGAAGATACTCAAAATATGAGGCATTAAAAACGTTCAGCCCTTATAGGATCTTAGACTATAATTATCAAATAACAAACGTGTATTTAACAAGCAAACATCTATGTAATAATTCATAAAGCATTATGAACAACCTTCAAATAGAGCCTACCTATTATGTATATCTAAAACGGCCTCATTTTACATAGAAAATGATGCAGAAGCTTTACGAACATGTTCCTGTAAGACAAATGGATAACAGGCGTTACTTCCCACGATTTTCATCCCTCGATGACTTGCAAGTTTTTGTGTTAGTCCCTAAGTGAATATGGGTGTGGTTTCTGATGAAACAAAGGATAGGATTAATGTCACTTTATTGTCATTTTGCAAGAGGTATTATTACAATGTATTGTGTACGGTAAATAAACAAAATTTATTTTCACTGCCTGAAACAAAGATTGACTAAAACAAAATAACTTTCAGAATTGATCACCTAAATATTTGCTATTATGTTCTATTGACGATAAATAGAAAGGAATATTAAATTAACAAAAGCGTGAAGGCAATTTCTACAAGTGAATCTGAGAATCAGTCATCTTCGCGCAATTATTATTGTCTTTTCGCGGAAATGTTTTTCGCACAAATGTATACCAGACTTTTTTCTTATGCATCACAGAATTACAGTTTTTCAGCCGTCAAGTGCTATTATCACGATACCTGTCAGTGAACATTATCTAAGTAGCTATTCGAAGGTTCCAAACTATACAGCTAGCAAAAACTACAAGGTTATAGAGCAATGACCGCCTCACGAAGTTAGAACCAAACTCGTTGTAATAGTGGTTAGTTTTGCCGAAGTTGCAGCGAAGTGACTCGGTCATTTGCCGAATTGAACTGTTTGGAGTTTGCTGGCGCTGAAGTTTGCCTGGATTTGAATGATTTGAGGTCACAAGTGTTGACGTTGTATTGTTCGGCGAAATGAATATTAGGAAATTCCTATTGAATTGGATGATAGTTTCGTTCTGTTGTATGTGGCGCTAAAGTGAGTCTTGAATTTACGTTAAGTTTATGTTCCATGTCTTCTTTTTCTATACAAATGTTTAAATTGGTAAACTTGGTCTTACGTTCTGTGAAAGCATTATTGTGGCTTTCACGATACACAGTCATCAATAATTACTTAATGAACTAAAATCAAAATATAACGATACAAGTAACTCGATACTTTATAACATTATAACACAGTAATAACTCAAGTAAGTAACCCAAGTAAGATGTCGCTAGTAAACCTCAAACTTTGAGGTAACCCCTTTTATGCGTGAAGTTACACAGCGTACGACTTTGCAGCTCTGTTCGACGTGGCATAAAGACGTGGCCAGCAGTGCTGGCAATCCATTTAAATGATTAGTTTTACTCACAGTCAGCCAGTGGCAACTTCGTGGTTGCTTTCAAGACGTTTTATGAGATTAGAGAGCAACGCTTCGGATTGAAATTACGTTTGAGTTCCAGTTAGAACGCGTAGATGACTGAAATTAGTGCTGATGCAAAGCTGGTGAATGTTGGAAAGTTTGTGATGAAGGATTCCAATTAAGACCATGATGGTTTTTAATGTTGTCAATAATCAAGGTTCCGTTGTTGGTTCAAAAATTGGCCAAGCCATTTAAATCATAAAAAATGACATTAAAAAATCCTTGAAATGTCGATATCAAGGGGTTGGATAGCAATATCATTTTTGTTTGTGAGGTATTCCTTATATAGCATAACTTATTGCAGTCATCAGTACATCTACCATCTTTATGATGTATTAAAGCCAATCGACAAAACGTCAGAAAGAATTTACGTTTAGAGATGCTTATACAGTACAATTTAAAGCCCAAACAATATTCTGATGTTAATGATGACCAGTTATAATGCCTATAAACCCATTTCGCACAAAACAGTAACGATGTGTTTTCCAGTTGAACATAAAGCTCTCGTAACCCATCCTGGTTTACCAGATATATGCAACTTGTTAGTCAATCGAGGATAGGAAAGACCTGCTTAGTGGTGTAAGGTCAGAAAGCCTTATATGATGGAAAAGTAAAATTATTGACAAAAAACACCGAAACCTTTATGTCACCACCGATTTTCTCAGGAACGGGTAGATTTAGCAAGTTGAAATTCATACCAGATACTGAAATCTATAGACCCTATTAGGTGTATAAAAATCAAGGTCCTGAATCAACACGATAAAAAGATATGGGCAAATTTTGATTTTCGCGAAAACTTGTAAGTACCATAATTTACCTTAATTTTCAACTTTTTGTTTTTTTTCGGAATGCTCCCTTTACTTGTGCTGTGAGACCTTGCTTTTACCCAAAATTGACAGTTCTAGGTCAATCGGAAGTACCCTATAGGTTTGGGGTCGAAAAATTGGCAAGGGGCGAGTGCGACAAGATTGCCCCAAATATATTTAAGTATATGACCCCCATAAAGCCTATAACTTATGTCATAAAATGTCATAAAGCCTTTAAAAACAAAACTTTCTCAAAAAAAGTAGTAAAATCAATGATCAGTTTCAGTTTTCATACGGCGATGAGCGCAGTTAACTGGCGTTATGTCTTTACTCATAAAAGTGATTACGACCCAGTCTGGCATGCTTATCGTTGGCGGGGTGCCAACCGGCGTGTTCCGGGTTCACTTCTCGACTGTAGCAAATGGTGCTTTGTTCGCGTTTTCGATCATTTCCGTTCATTATTGGTTGTGGTGATTTATTGTTTGTGAAAGCGAAATAAACTGAGTTTGTGGATGCGCTAGTAATATTTTGTTTTAGAGCCGTGCCTCATTAGAACGCAAAATTGGCGCAAGCTGGCCATGCTGCAATATAACGCGTATAGCTTTAAAGTGGGCTTCCAACTGGCCTCCTTTTTGACAGACAGATTATCATAAATATGGCCATGGCATCCTAGTGCGTTATAATGATTAGGTAGTTAAGGTAGTTTAGATATCTACACTCTTCATTTAATGGGTTTTTTTAGTTGAAACCCTAAACTATGAAAACTAGTGAACACAAAGCCTTTTCTCTATTCCTTAAAATCTGGCTTTTTTCAAGTAATTTTATGAGCCAGAAATACCAAACTTACTTCAGCGTTTTGTAGTTTCTGCCTACCCTCATGTGAAAAAGCCGTGAGTTTATGTACGGTCGACCAAGCTATTTGGTTTACATTTTAACATGCAAATTACATTGTAAAATGTAAACTAAATAGCTTGGTCGACCGTACGTATGTTGTATGTACAGTACTTCATAGGGTTGTTCTTTAGGTTGCTCTTTACTCATGTAAAGAAATCAGGCAAAGCACTGTTAACCTCGGTTAGCTTGCTTTATATCTAAGTATAACTGTATACACAATTATCCTCATCAGAAGGCTTAAAGTCACCCAAAGGGCAATGGAGAGGGCTATGCTCGGCGTTTCCTTGCGTGATCGAATCAGAAATGAAGACATCCGCAAGAGGTTAGGTTAGGTTTAGGTTCAAGTTCAAGTTCAAGTTCAAGTTATTTATTTCATAACAAAATACATTTGTGTCGAAATATTTACACATTATAGGTACACACAATAAGCACATTTATAAGCAATTATAATATAAGTATCCTCGTTCCTCACCCATCATCGAAGTTAGAACGTCTGTTAAATTAAAAATAATAACTTTACAAATATTAATATTCTTATTGATACAGAACAGAAAATGCTACAAAATACATACATTTAATGTCAAAAATATTAAGAAATACGAAAAAAAAAGCAACAATTATACAAATGTCAAAGAGTAATAGGTACACATTTAATTTAACTTTAAATTGAATAATATTAATTGAGTTTTTAAGTTTTTCTATCATTAAAATATTCGTCAATGCTGTAATACGCTTTATTGATTAACAAAGCCCTGAGTTTAGTTTTAAACATGTCCACATTCTGAATATTCTTTAATTCTGCTGGCAATTTGTTAAACAGATTGACCGACTGCACGCGTGACGAGTGTTTGACAACATTTAGCTTTGCCTGCAGAAAAGTAGGAAGATCTTTTCTGCGAGTATCTACTCTACTTTTTCTTTCATCGTCTGTTTCAAACTCGCTTAAGTTTTTAATTAAATGAGTAAGAAGAACTAAAATATAAAGACATGGTACCGTTAAAATTCTAAGTTTAATAAAATGCTCCTTACATGATTCTGTCTGATTTAAACGAAGCATAGTTCTTAATGCTCGCTTCTGCATAGTAAAGGCTGCCTTAATATTGTATTTATAACTGTTTCCCCAAAATGTAATGCTATATCTAAGTTTAGATTCAACTAGAGCAAAATAGACGGTACGAAGTTGGCCAATAGATAAAATATCCCTGAGAGTTCTGATAGCATAACACGCACTACTTACTGTATTCGTAATTGAAATTAGTTCTGGCTTCCAATTGAGTAAGCAATCAATTTGTACTCCCAAAAATTTCAAACTTTCTACTCTATCAATTTTCCTGCCTAGGGATTCTACGTTTAATAAAGCTTTGTTCCTAACTGTAGATCTAAATATCATGCATTTTGTCTTACTAACATTTAATTTAAGATTATTCATAGAAAACCAGCTTTCACAAGCGGCTATTAATACATTTAATTTACATTTTAAGGTCTCTATATTGTCATCAGCTATAACAGCACTTGTATCGTCAGCAAATATTATCAAGTCAGCATCTGGTAAAATGTTTTTAATGTATTCAGTAAGATCGTTCAGAAATATTATAAAGAAAATGGGGCCCAACACCGAACCCTGCGGAACACCTCTAGTTACAGTATATGATTTCGATTTATGAATTTCTTCCACACCTTCGTGAAGTGATTTAATTTCGACGTACTGTTTCCTATTGGTCAAATAAGAACTTAAAAATTTTAAAACATTTTCTCTTACACCGTAATGCTCTAACTTATCAATTAGAATGCAATGTTCTACAGTATCAAACGCCGAACTTAAGTCTAGGAATAAGCCAGCAACTTTAAGTTTATTGTTCAGCTTATTTACTACGTTATTAACTAACGAGTCTATTGCATCTAGTGTCCCTTTACTTTTTTGGTACCCAAACTGATTACTGTTAATTATTTTTAGACTAGTCAAATGTCTTACAAGCCTAGATTTGATCACTTTTTCAAAAAGTTTGGATAGAACCGGTAACAATGAAATGGGCCTGTAATTGCCTGGATCTGTTTTAGCACCTTTCTTAAATAGTGGTAGAACTCTGGCTAACTTAAATTGGTCAGGAAAGACGCCTTCATTGACGCAGTTATTTATTATTTCAGATATCGGTTGTGCCAGTATATCTATATTATCTTTGATTACGCTCAGCGGTATTTCATCGTGTCCAAATGACTTTTTATTATCCATACCCTTTACCATTTTGTAAATCTCTATCGGCGTGACGGGATTAAAATCCATAGACTTATCAACTCTGTCAGTATTTTCAATTAAATGTTTCTTAGCCAGTTCTGGATTACCAGTGTTTACACCTTTACTGTTGTCAAACTTTTCCGCAAAAATGTTAGCAATGTCTAAAGGGTCACAAATTATGTTATTATTATGTTTAAGTATTATGTTATCATTTTCGAAATTATTGTCAATTTTTTTCCGACTGTTATTGACTATTTTCCAAATTTCTTTGCTAGAGTTAGCTGCTTTATTTATTTGGTTAGTTACTTCCTTCTTTTTAGCGTTCCTAATCACCTTTTTATAAGTTCTGAGATACTGTTCACGATATTTTAATAACGATTTGTCACACTTAGCTTTATTTATAAACTTTAGAAATCTCTTCATTTTGCTGGATATCCTTATTCCTTTTGTTAACCATTTAGATCGGCTAGTTCTTTTTATGTTGATTTTAACTTTACTTTTTTTGAAAGTACTACAATGAAGTTCTTTAAATTTTCGTATAAACGTGTTTGTACCTAAATTCCAGTCGTGTTCCAGTAGTTTCTGTCTGAATGCATTATTATTCTTCTCGTTATATAATCTTCTCTCTATGTATTTAAAACTAGCGCATTGTGTAGAACTAACTTTTTCCAAATATGCTGTACAGAAGAGGGCTGCATGTCCATCCGCCAATTGATTGTGGTCAATGTCTGTACTGTCAATATTTGTATCACAAGTGTTGGTCAATATATTATCTATACACGATTTGGAGTTATTTCGCACAAATGTAATTGAATCAAATAAATATCTAAAATTATAGCATTTCAACAATGATGTAAAAGAACTGCTTTTATTGTCCTGTTTAGACAAGTCAATATTAAAGTCTCCGCAGATAAAGCATATTTTATTGAAAAAGTACTGCAGTAATTGTTCCAATCTATTTAGAAAATCGTCAAAGTTTTTATTTACGGGTGTTCTATAGCAACAGATTATGTAAGAGTTTGTCTCAACGTCTCTTACTCCACATACCTCAAAACTATCCGTTTTATACAGCCTTTTACAAATGTCCAAGTCCTCAGCTTGTCTGTTTTTATGAGTTAATACTAAAGTACCACCTCTTGTTTTATTTAACCTTGTGTTGTAAGAGCTTACGATATAATTAGGAAAATCAAATTGAGATGCCATTATTTCATTTAAAAAATGTTCACTTATACAAATAAAGCTGATTTCGTTCGGTAATTCAGTGACATACATTTCGAGTTCATCCTTCTTATTATTTATTCCGCATAAGTTTTGGTGAAAAATAGTAACATGTGAGTGAGTATCTTTAAATGTAGCCAAGTTGTTCAAACCACCAGCCACGGTACTAATCTCGAAAAAGCTGATTGTGTTGTTCAACGTCCTCATATGAAGGATTTGAATATTCAGAATATGTGTCAATTTCTAATATAAGTTGCTGGATTTGATCAAAAATACTAGATATACCTTTAATATTAACATTTCCCTGTCTATTAAAAGACATGAATCATAAGTCAGGTTTAAGTTTGAGTCAATTAAATAGATATAATTATGAGTTAAATTGTCATTATAAATTATATTATTAAATGCTTCTATTCGCCAGTTATACATCTCTTTATGATAATGATTTTTAAAAGTAGGTACGCACAATATTATATTTGTATGCTTAATAGGCATTACTTTTTCCCGTATTAGTTTTACCAGCTTAGTGTAGTCGCATGAGGTCTTGAAATCTTCACCTCCAATTTGGATGACACAGTAATCCTTTAAGGTTAATTCTTTTAGTTTATCCTCCAATCCGTATATTAATTGTTCTACGCCACAGTTTGTTTTTATGTAATGGCATATTTGAAAAGTATCACCAAATAATCTGGTAGCAATTGGTAGAATTTTGCTGGTTGAGTTGCTACTAAGGATCACAAGCTTCTTGTCCTTTTCATTACTAAAGTAAGTATCTCGCTTTAGTTCATGACGAATGAGAGGTGCACAGACATTGCAATTACTTTGCATTAATATTGCAATACGGTCCGTGAGGGCCGTTATCTCTTGCTGTGCAACCTTTAATTGCTGCTGTAGGGTAACAATTTCTTGTTCTAAGGAGGACACATTTACGTAGTCATTGGTGACGATTTGCAATTCGGATGACGCTAAAGGGGATGGTGTAGATGTTATATTATGCTGTTTTGCCAGAGATTGTCTCTTATTCTTAGAGTTTTTACCCGGACTTGTGAATAAGGAGGGTGACTGGCATAAAGATTTTAATGTTTTATTTTCTGTAGTTAACTTACTTATTTGCTTCTGTAGATCTGTATTTTCTATCAATATATTTCCCAGTTCAGTCTCAGCACTCTCGAGTTTTAATGTGAGCTGAGAAATTATGTCTTTCATTTCTGAGGCTAATACTATGTCAGACACCGTACCGGTACCGTCAACACTCATTGACAATTTGTTCGGAGTATGAGACTCAGTAGATGTTTCGCTATCAGCCTGTATGTGGGAATCGAGTAAATCAGTAGTATTTTGAACCGAAGATCGACGTTTCAACGCGTCATCTAGTACTACATCCTTAGTCTGTATTGGTTGTTCTGTTGGTGAGGGTGTTTTTGTAGAAGTTGGTTTTTTCCTTACTGTAATATTGGTTGTGCTACTAGCGTATTTTTTAATTCTGATGCACGCCTTACATCTCCACTGTTTTTTTGCTTCCGCATCCTTGAGGCGATACGTTTGCTCTGGGTAACCATCGCAATCCAATTCATACCGGTTATCACAGGCAGAACACAAAGCAGTACTTTTTACATTTACTAATTTCTTGCATTTATGGCATGTTACTAGTGCTGCCATCTTACACTGACTTTTTGATAACATGAGGGTATACTATTGTCTTCCAGCGCTCGCTTCGTTCAAAGTAAACAGACTTCTTGTACTTATTCCTTAACAAATTCCAAATATGATTTTTGGCTTACGAAAAGTGATGTTGTCACTGGGGTTCGAACTCACGACCACTCAAGTGCGGCTAGCTAATTGCAAAAGATGACCATGTATTAGCCACTAAGCCAAGCGAACATATTGATGTGGTATCAAAATTGTTGATCAGTTGCACCAAGAAAAAAATACTTTGTTAGGTAAGTCCGTTGTTGTGATGTGTGACGGTTGAGATTTAAAACACTGTGTGAGTCACTTTTTCACTTTGTTTTTGTTACAACTGGTTTCTTTCTTTGTGGTTTTGATGATTTTGGGTCACAATTATTATAAGGTTTGCAATCTTTTGTTTATTTAGATTGTTAGTGTTGTATTTTCTTCGTGTTTCTTATTATATGACACAGTTTATTGTTCGAACTTTAATAGGTATTACTTCACAGTTTGTGTATGAAATCCGTGGATAACACTGTCACGTATGTATTAGGTGATGTTTTATGGATTCACTCAAGTTTTGTTCACTTAAAAGCACTAATAGTCCGAGGTTACCGACCGACCAGGTTACCGACGTAGCCCGAAGAATTGCCAAACTGAAGTGGCAGTGGGCAGGGCACATTGCTCGCAGAACCGATGGCCGATGGGGCCGAAAAGTTCTGGAGTGGCGACCGCTAACCGGAAGACGTTGCGTTTGAAGGCCTCCCACTAGGTGGACTGGTGACCTGGTGAAGGTTGCGGGAATCCGCTGGATGCGAGTCGCACGGGACCGCTCAATGTGGCGACACTTAGGGGAGGCCTATGTCCAGCAGTGGACGTCTTTCGGCCGAAATGATGATGATGATGATGATGAGTACAATTCAATAGCGAGAAAAAAAACCTAGTTATGTCAAAAAAATAAAATGTCAATAATAGTGACAGTGGTTATAGTATAACTATATTATATTCTTTTACAGTTAGTAGTTTAACGTTAACTTATAATAAAAACTATTTTTAAAAGTTCAAAGAAATCTAGGTATTATGCACGGCAATTCAAGACAATTATGACACTAAAGTATTACGTTCACTATTGTCAGTCAAGATTACCTAGTTCACACAGCTAATTACTGTATCATGGGGCAAATTATTCAATACAGTGACTCACTTTCATTCTTTAAGAGAAGAGACAAAATCCTAGCGAAGTCGGAGTCGCTGACGACCTAGGCTTTCAGGGCACTCGGTCTTCTACTCGTCTAAGGCATTGGTAGATATAGGAAGTCTCGCGAGCTTCATCAAATGTGACGCGTAGGACTTACATAAGGGTCATGAAATACATATAAGATTAATATCAGTATTGCTTAGAAGTTGGATCATGAAGGTCATAATATGGTCAATTGTCAGTCCCTGGTACCTAATATTCGGGCTTATGTGGTTCTTTCAACAGGAGGATATCCACGAGAAGCTAACTTGGTTGTTGAGGTCAGATAGGCAGTCACTCCATGTAAAATACTGGTATTCAGCTGCATTCGGTTAGACTTTGTTGATCCCAACATAGTTGGGAAAAGGCTAGGCAGATGATGATGACGTTTTTCTTTCCACAGCTGATCCAAACATGGCAAAAACTATTAGTATGGTAGTTTTAAAAGATGGTTCACTGAAAGATTCCTTTCAGAAAGAAAACAATATTATTTATTGAGATAGGTTATTGCACGTGTCTTATAATAAAAATATAAAACAACATCTTTAACAGTAGGTGGCATTCGCAATTACATGGAAATCCGCAGCCAGACGTAAACATCACTGTTTACATAACGATTACGTCTCGATACTTGATCGATTTAGCTGGAATCGAATCGATTGATGATGCATTCGAATCGATTGATGATGCATTCGAATCGAATGTGTGCCGATTGAGGTTGGTGTGACTGGCTGTTTGTTTGACTGGTAAATAAATAGACATTATTGATAACTTACCATTTATTATAAACTTACTTGATTTTACATTCATGGGTTTTTAATACCTTGGTAATCTTTTTGGCCTTGTTTAGTTTTAATTATGGTCATCGCAGCTTGTTTTTTTTTCATCCACTCCCCTGTCAAACGTTCCGCTATAATTCTTTTCTCCTTTTTTCCGTATATTCTTTGGTTTTACTCTAACAGTGCTGCTTTTAAAATCACAACCATTAGCCAAAAGGTAATAAAACAAACACTATCACAGGCAGCCTATTAAAAAGGAACAATTCTTTTTTTATAAATTCGCAACACACTGCGTGTGCATAACCCTAGCAAAATGTTGTGCATTTGAGAGATGAGACCATAAAAAATAATTAGTGTATCATGAGGAGCAATTTGTTTAATAGTAGCAAAATTTGTGTGAATTGTAGTTTTAAAGTTATTTGAGAAAAACACATTTTGCTGGAGTAACGTTAAGAAACGTTATCCTGGCAAAATCGATTTTCAAAAATTCGTTCAGCCCGTAACCAAATACATGATTAGATAGCTTTTGTTGCATAGTAAATGTTTGTAAATAGCAAAATTTGTGTGTGGTATGGTTCTTGAGTTATTTAAGATTTTGCTGCGGTAACGTTTTGGGATTTCCCAGATCTCGAAAACGGCTCAACGCAGAAGATTGAAAAAAATACCAATAAGAGACCTTAATTTGTTTAAATTAGTTTAAACATTAGTTTTTGATTTGGTTGTCGTAAACCAATGGAATTAAATGGTTTCAAAAATCAGATAAAAACGGATTTGCAAGTAAACCAAAACACTTATAACCAAATAAACAGCTGTAAAAAATACCCATGGTAGACACGTATCACGTCAAGTAAAATGGATTATGTAACTTTATACGATACGAAGATAAAAACAAAATTGATTAATTTAGACTGGTCGTACTTTAGCGATGAAATACGCAGTTCCCAAAACATTAAGAAACGTGGCATACTTTAAACTAATTAAAAGGATTCATGAACATCAATTCCTGTTAATTTCAGCTTTCAATTACGGCTGTAATGAAAGTTATATCAAAATCAAGAATATGTCAGAAATTCTCTAATAGCCGACCAAATTAAAAAGGTCACGTAAAAGCGGCCGCACCATACGTACGAGTAGTCTTCGCAAATTAGCAACTTAGTGTCCGATGTTTTGTACAGTTAAGCAGAAAAAGTTTTACGTGTAACCGATTTTTTAATGTTCGAAGTGCAGGTACCATAACACACATTTTCTACTAGTTTTCTATTTTATAAATGAAAATCATGTTAATTAACAGTAGTTTAACAATTTAATGGATCATAAGTAATTATTTAAAGTCAAGTAACTTTAAAAAGGTAAGTAATAATCTCAGTAAATAATTTATAGTGTGATTTTGATTGACGACGCGTGGTTCACACGTTGATCACCTGTAACTGTCACATGTAATGTTGAAATAACCACTAAGTTATACGTTACAAAGCTCATGTTTATATGCCATACTGTGAGTCGAGGGGAAATGGAGTCCACCTACCTACCTACGTATTTAGTAGGTGCCTATCTCCGTTTTAAGGAAAATTGTACAAACTATGAATCAACATTGTATTTTAAGTTTAAGCATTGGTACTTGACAAACAGAAAAACATTTATGCCATTATTAAAATTAAGTACGTACGTACAATTCCCGGCACGTAAGTTGGCAAGGTTTTGGCGTAGTGGGGGCAAGTTCGCGCATCGTGCACTTAGTGGAACAAAAAACAGGTCACTTTTATTGATTGTCATTATGCGGTTATTGCCATCATTTATTTTTAATCATGTAGTTAAAACAAAGCAGAGGAATTCGTGACATTTAATAAGTGTTATAAATAAAATATAATTTGCATTTTTTTTAATTAAGAAAAAAAAGTATTATTATTAAAAATTATAGGTTCTCGTCGTCACTATCGGTTAATAATACTGTTACCCCTGGCATCAAATTAGAACTACCACTTGAGCTGGCATATTATGTAATAAACATAACAAAAACTAAATTTAAAACAATAACAACAACTCGTAATAAAAACTAAATTTAAAACAATAACAATAACTCGTAACAAAAACTTAATTTAAATCTAAAACTGAACTCGTAACTAAAAGTCAACAAAAATAAAGGGCTTTCAAACTTTCGTGGCCGCATGTGTAATCGGGAGCGAACGGAATGTAGACGCGGTGCGGGAGGCAGGGGTCGACTGACGCACCAATCGCGCGGTTGGATCGGCGCTACGTCATACCCCACGTCCCGCTTGACCACCAAAGAGACCTAAAAAACGACTTCTGCGCATCTAACGACTCTTGCCAAGTTACGTGCCGGGGACTGTAACTTATCTGAGATTTTTTCCTCAATATGTTAATGCTAAGGCAAAAATATACAATAATTTGTATGAGACTGATTTTTAAATAAAAATAATGAACACCATGACCAGCAACCTACGCAACAGTAACAACAACGTACGTACGCAACTGTACTAACAAAACATCCATATTATCCCATTCATTTAAGATGGTTACGATTATGTATAGTGCGGCCGCTTTTTCGTGACCTTTCCGATTTGGTCAGCTTATTAGAGAATTGCTGATATTTTCTTGTTTTTGATATAACTTTCATTACAGCCGTAATTGAAAGCTTAAATTAACAGGAATCAATGTTCATGTATCATTTTAATTAGTTTAAAGTATGCCACGTTTCTTAATGTTTTGGGAACTGCGTATTTCATCGCTAAAGTACGACCAGTCTAAAATGAATCAATTTTGTTTTTATCTTCATATCGTATAAAGTTACATAATTTATTTTACTTGACGTGATAAGTGTCTACTATGGGTATTTTTGACAGCTGTTTATTTGGTTATAAGTGTTTTGGTTTACTTGCAAATCCGTTTTATCTGATTTTTGAAACCATTTAATTCCATTGGTTTACGACAACCAAATCAAAAACTAATGTTTAAACTAATTTAAACAAATTAAGGTCTCTTATTGGTATTTTTTTCAATTTTCTGCGTTGAGCCGTTTTCGAGATCTGGGAAATCACAAAACGTTACCGCAGCAAAATCTTAAATAACTCAAGAACCATACCACACACAAATTTTGCTATTTACAAACATTTACTATGCAACAAAAGCTATGTAATCATGTATTTGGTTCCGGGCTGAACGAATTTTTGAAAATCGATTTTGCCAGGATAACGTTTCAAACGTTACTCCAGCAAAATGTGTTTTTCTCAAATAACTTTAAAACTACAATTCACACAAATTTTGCTACTATTAAACAAATTGCTCCTCATGATACACTAATTATTTTTTATGGTCTCATCTCTCAAATGCACAACATTTTGCTAGAGTTATGCACACACACACTGCTGCGTCAACTGGCATGTAGGCGGCCATTTTGAAAAATCTAGACGCAATAAGTCTTTTGAGCTTTTAACTTTCACTGTTGTGTTGTTAGTTAATTTCTCTTTATGTAAACGAATGTACACTTATCTGTGTACTTAGTAATTAATTCCGTGGCATTTTTTTTGTTTTGTTGACCGTGTAAAACAATTGCGATGGCCATTTAATGTCGCTAACCATTACACAACACAAGTTTACTCCAACCAAATAAAGTTTGAATCAACCCAGCATAAAATTGAGAAAAAAAAACCTTCTTAAAACCTGCATAGTAAACACACTGTCATCTATTGCAATGGCCTTATTCTCTGCAAACAAACATCGGATGAGATACCAAGGCCAGCCGGTTACGTGCGAAACGAAAACAATACGAAAATATCGCGGAGATAAAAACTTCCAAGTCGCGAAGAAAGATACTGGAAACTGGAATTATACGCTTGTGTTCTAGGTTTTATGGGTTTCCAGAATTGAGGCCCGATTGCACCACAAATCACTAGATGCGCTGCTGTTTTTAAAACATTTTACTGTTTCTGTTATCTTCAAACAATGGGGGCTATCGTTTTAGAGCTCACCAGATGGCGCACTGTAGAGTAAGGTCCTGTCAGTAATTCTATTCAATACTTTAAAGCACCAATAACTTCATAAAAATGTTTATTTTATTACGTATAACAACATAGTGTAAGCTTTAGATATATATTTACAATATTCTTCCTAAAATTAGCAAGCATGAAACATTTAAAAATCATTCTACCTCCAAGTACTAACAATATTATGATCCTAAGTCGCTACTTAAAATCTTCAAGTCATAATTAATCAGGAATGGCTGAATCTAGAACACAATCGTGAGTATTAGTATAAATACGTGATAAAAAAGCACACAACGCGCGAACACTATGATATCTGACATTTTGGAGGACCTTAGTCCACACAAGCGCCTCTAGCGGCAAATTCACACGCGATAGCCCCCATTGACAGAAACAGAAGATTTCAGTGTTTTTGGTAACGTACAATTTTGTATTCGTTCTTAGTTCCTCCATATTAGGTATCAGAGGAGTATTTTCCTGTTATAACTGCAACGTTGAGAACGTGTCATGAGGATTTAAGATCTCTTGATTGTCCCAGGACGCTGTTTTTGAGTGACTGGTTTAGAATCATTGTTGAATACTATTAGCACTCAAAAATGTAAGAATTACTAGCTGGTATCCAAACTATGAGGTAAGGTAAATAAAACAATAACAATCATCCAAAATTCACAGTTATAGCCATTTTTTGTAACGCGTTTTCAAGAAACTTTTCTTTTCGTTTTCGGTTTAGATTTATGTGTTAGAACTTTACAGGTTCTGAATGATTGATAGAATTAGTAATATAAAACCATACAAGTAGACGAAGATAACTTGTGGCTTGACCACCAACGACTACCAACTAATTCATACAAAAATCGATCAGTCACACTCTTTTTACCTAAAAAAGTGCCATTTTACAATATACTTTATAACATTTAAGTAATATAACAGTACTCTGCGAACACCATTTAACTATGGCGCGGCCTTGGAGTGAACTAAGTGCTTAAATTCGGCGTGATTCATATCTCCGCGCGTTTCGTGGCGGAATTTACGAGCGATTAGCGATTTTGTTCGATTTTATGACTTAGTTTTATACTCTCAAGGTTGAGGATTATACAGGCAATAAATTATTTTGGAGGAACTTTTATTTGCTTCCATGAGACACAGGCCGTGCGGGTAAAACGACAAAAGACATAAAACTTTTGTTTAATCGCCGAAAATGTCACAAGTTCAGGCTACCTTTGCTAATTCCTTAAATGAAGTGTTCCCTTCAAAACACAAAGAGTTAGACTTTCCCGAAATTGATATACCGTGCCACAACTTGTTGTTATTGAGCAATTTTGACAATTTCCCTTGACTTTGCATTTAAAAAAATAATAATAACAGAATGTGGAAAATGGAAATCAAAACCTTTATTTATTATAACACTAGCTTCTGCCCGCGACTTCGTACGCGGATCCTGTTGCTTATGCCAGCGACAACGGGGTCGTCAAAATCGAAGATCTGAAACGTCTGATGTCGAATTTTAAGAGCCCGGGGACGGGAATACAACGGGATGCGCGAGACGATTCGAGACGGTCCAGATCTTTCATTTTTGTAAGTCAACAGGAAATGCCCATCAGACTAAACATTTTTATAAGTCAACATGAAATGCCCATCAGACCAAACAACACTTATAAGACGTCATTCCTATGTGTTATGGTGTAGCTGGGCTCTTGGAGTTCCACAACAGGTGTTCCAGATCTTCGAGGTGTTCCAGATCTTCAAATTTATTCTCACAGCAGAAAATGCTCATCACGTAGAACAATTTTTGCTATGGTACCATTTTTGTATCTCTTATAGTTCAGCCGGTCTGTTGCGGTTCTGCATCAGGTGTTTGTTTCAAAGATAAAAGTCAACAGGAAATGCCCATCAGACCAAACAACACTTGCTAAGACGTCATTCCTATGTGTTATGGTGTAGCTGGGCTCTTGGAGTTCCACAACAGGTGTTCCAGATCTTCGATTTTTATAAGTCAACAGAGAGTGCTCATCAGATTGAACAACTTTTGCTAAAACTTCATTCCTATTATATATGTTATAGTGTAGCTGGGCTCTTGGAGTTCCACATCAGGTGTTCGAGATCTTCGATTTTTATTAGTCAACAGAGAGTACTCATCAGATTCAACAACTTTTGCTAAAACGTCATTCCTATATATATGTTAGTGTAGCTGGGCTCTTGAAGTTCCACATCAGGTGTTCCAGATCTACAACAGAAAATGCTCATCACGTGGAACAATTTTTGCTATGATACCATTTTTGTATCTCTTATAGTTCAGCTGTTCTGTTGCGGTTCTGCATCAGGTGTTTGTTTCCAAGATAAAAGTCAACAGGAAATGCCCATCATACCAAACAACACTTGCTGAGACGTCATTCCTATGTGTTATGGTGTAGCTGGGCTCTTGGAGTTCCACATCAGGTGTTCGAGATCTTCGATTTTTATTAGTCAACAGAGAGTACTCATCAGATTCAACAACTTTTGCTAAAACGTCATTCCTATATATATGTTAGTGTAGCTGGGCTCTTGAAGTTCCACATCAGGTGTTCCAGATCTACAACAGAAAATGCTCATCACGTGGAACAATTTTTGCTATGATACCATTTTTGTATCTCTTATAGTTCAGCTGGTCTGTTGCGGTTCTGCATCAGGTGTTTGTTTCCAAGATAAAAGTCAACAGGAAATGCCCATCATACCAAACAACACTTGCTAAGACGTCATTCCTATGTGTTATGGTGTAGCTGGGCTCTTGGAGTTCCACATCAGGTGTTCGAGATCTTCGATTTTTATTAGTCAACAGAGAGTGCTCATCAGATTCAACAACTTTTGCTAAAACGTCATTCCTATATATATGTTAGTGTAGCTGGGCTCTTGGAGTTCCACATCAGATGTTCCAGATCTTCGATTTTTATAAGTCAACAGAGAGTGCTCATCAGATCGAACAACTTTTGCTAAGACGTCATTCCTATATGTGTTATGGTGTAGCTGGGCTCTTAGAGTTCCACATCAGGTGTTCCATATCTTCGATTTTTATAAGTCAACAGAGAGTGCTCATCAGATCGAACAACACTTGCGAAGACGTCATTCCTATGTGTTATGGTGTAGCTGGGCTCTTGGAGTTCCACAACAGGTGTTCAAGACCTTCGAGGTGTTCCAGATCTTCAAATTTATTCTCACAGCAGAAAATGCTCATCACGTAGAACAATTCTTGCTATGGTACCATTTTTGTATCTCTTATAGTTCAGCCGGTCTGTTGCGGTTCTGCATCAGGTGTTTGTTTCCAAGATAAAAGTCAACAGTAAATGCCCATCAGACCAAACAACACTTGCTAAGTCGTCATTCCTATGTGTTATGGTGTAGCTGGGCTCTTGGAGTTCCACAACAGGTGTTCCAGATCTTCGATTTTTATAAATCAACAGAGAGTGCTCATCAGATTGAACAACTTTTGCTAAAACTTCATTCCTATATACATATCTTATAGTGTAGCTGGGCTCTTGGAGTTCCACATCAGGTTTTCCAGATCTTCAACAGGAAATGCTCATCGTGTGGAATAATTTTTGCTATGGTACCATTTTTGTATCTCTTATAGTTCAGCTGGTCTGTTGCGGTTCTGCATCAGGTGTTTGTTTCCAAGATAAAAGTCAACAGGAAATGCCCATCAGACCGAACAAC
The DNA here is from genome assembly GCA_905147715.2 of Xestia xanthographa. Lineage (NCBI taxonomy): Eukaryota > Metazoa > Arthropoda > Insecta > Lepidoptera > Noctuidae > Xestia > Xestia xanthographa. The sequence continues at coordinate 1,971,898 of LR990661.1, read as the reverse complement.
TTTTGCTAAGACATCATTCCTATATGTGTTATGGCATAGGTGGGCTCTTGGAGTTCCACAACAGGTGTTCCAGATCTTCGATTTTTAAAAGTCAACAGAGAGTCCTCATCAGATTGAACAACTTTTGCTAAAACGTCATTCCTATATATATGTTAGTGTAGCTGGGCTCTTGGAGTTCCACATCAGGTGTTCCAGATCTTCAAATTTATTATCTCAGCAGAAAATGCCCATTACGTGGAACAATTTTTGCTATGGTACCATTTTTGTATCTCTTATAGTTCAGCTGGTCTGTTGTGGTTCTACATCAGGTGTTCAAGTTTCCAAGATAAATTATAGCCTATATCCTGCCCAGACTTAATACCTATACAACAACAAAAAAATCATTCAAATCCGTCCAGTAGTTCCGAAGATTAGCGTGTACAAACAAACAGACAAACAGACAAACAGACAGATTTTTTTTTTTGGATTCGTGCTCTTTTACTGTTTCTAAACCCCCCTCAATTATTATTTTTTTAATATATTCAATGTACAGACAAAGTTTTTCTACTGTTTTATTATATGTATAGATTCATGTAAACGGGTATTTACTGCGAATTTTAGCTTTAATATAAGCCCGACGTTTCGACCGAATTGCACCAGCAGTGGTCGCGGGAAGACGGAATCGAATCCGGTCGAAACGTCGGGCTTATATTAAAGGTAAAATTCGCTATAAATACCCGTTTACATGTATGTTATAATGTGTTCTGATCGTGAAAGTTTTTAAAAGACAAAAACTTTTATTTGTTACAGGTTCAGTAACAATTCAATTGCCAGTGGCGTTCCATTATCTTATAATTTTAACCTTTCAGTAATTACAATCGCTATCAGCATATAACTTGTCCCACAGTTAACCGCTATCCAGCCTGCTAAAGTGACGCAAGAGTCGATTTTTGCACATTTTACGAGCACAGACAATTCGTCAGTCTCCGTTGCAGACTATTTTACATTTTATTTTAATGCATTCAGATGCATATGGCGTCCGCTTCATGTATAACTTAGTTGCAATAAATTCATTTTTATGGCCTTCTGTCTAGATCAAAAACAGGTTTCGTTTTTAGTATTTTAAATAGATGTTTGTGGTTTAAATTTTGGTGAAGGGTATGTAGAGGAGAACTGTAATTTTCTGCTTTATTCTATGTTCGTTTACTGGAAAATGATAAATTATTTTTACATATTTTATGTAAGTATGTAAGTCTTTTTCACAACAACAGCATTTTTTTGACCCTGATAAGGTCGTTATGTCCTATTTGACATCTCTGAGAAGAAAGCAAAACTGCCGCATAACCTTGCTTGACCCAGCAAACATTGCGAAAAGGTTTTCGAAAAGAATTCCAATATATGTTGCCTCTATCCAATAAAATAATTGCATGATCATTTCTATATAATTTATGGCGCACTTATTTTCCCATAACCCTCCCATTTTATTGGATGAAAGAAACAGCTTGCTTCGTTAACCAATAATGTACGAAGTTTATTAGGGAACCCGAAAGGGGTCAATTCCGGTTGCAAGTTATTACGAGAAGTTCTGTAGTACTTGGCGAATATTCTCATTAGCTTTACATTGTATAGTTTCCAGTAATAGGTGCCCTAATTACCTAGCTATTGCTAATTCCTGTAATATATTTTAAAACTTTAGGGTTGTCGGCCATACATGCCAACCCCAATTCGGGTTGTTTTATTCGATGTTGCTATAGGCAACACCCTTTATTTTTAACCCTTATGTCCCCAGCCGTGCCCGATCGGGCACGGTGCATTGTTATTTTAATTGTGTCTGTAATTGCGGGTATCTAAGTGAGTAATTACCAGAAAACCTTCTGTATAAATGTAGGACTTTTACCAACACCTAGTTTTGAGTGTCCGTTTCGACCGCGCGGCCACGGCGTTTTTTTTTAAAAAAAACTATTCCAAGTTTTTGTAAAAGTTTGTAAAAGTTGATTCCCAAAACCATAAATTTGTCAAAGTTATGGTTAAAAAGTTATAAGGGTTTGAACGTGGCCGCGCCATCGAAACGCGGAGAACCGCGCGGCCACGGAGATCTTTAAAACTAAGCGTTGCAGACACCTGAAATTTAGGTAAATAACAGATTGAATTTGTAAAAAATTTGTAAAAATATACAAAAAAATCCTAGGTTTATATTTTAGGAGCTGTAATACTAAAACCTCATGGCCGCGCCATCGAAACGGTGAATAACACGTTATCGCCGATATCTCGCTGAAAAAGCATCGTAGAGGTCTGAAGTTTTTTGTAAAACACAGATTTGAATTTGTCAAAACTGGTAAAAATACTTCAAAAAGTCCTAGGGTTATATTTTAGGAGCTGTAAGACTACAAACCCATGGCCGCGCCATTGAAACGGTGAAAAATACGTTATCGCCGATATCTCGCTGAAGAAGCATCGCAGAGGTCTGAAGTTTTTTGTAAAACCTAGATTTGAATTTGTCAAAACTCGTAAAAATACACAAAAATATCCTAGGTTTATATTTCAGGAGCTGTAGTACGGTATCGCTTATAACCTTCAAAACGTTCTGAATGTTTGGTTAGGGTGACCATGACTTATTGCTTACAAAAAACTTTCACCTATTTATTACATTAAAAAATATTTTTCAAGGATTATAAATTAAATTAAAATGATAAGTTACAAAAACATGTTTATTTCTTAAAAAATCACATAAATCACAGATTGTTAACTTACATATTTCTGACAAAACCACTAATCACAGATTATTTACTTACACTAAGAATAGTTTTTTTATATTATATTTTTTTAATACGACTGTAAAGTATGGTGTGTTTAAAATTTCTGTTTTTTTTTTTTAAATATCTTAATCATCTATGTATACCATGACCATAATTATGTTAGATTATGTATTGTCATAGGTTGTTCGGAACTTGTGTGCATTTCGGTTTTACCATCGTCATAACAAATCATTCTGGAAATACTATGCAATGACACTTATTTCTGTAATAAAAAAATAAACTAAAATGTAACGATAAGATCATCATCATCATCAGCCTATTAATGTTCCCACTTCTGGGACACAGCCCTCCTCTGAGAGGGAATGGGCGTATAATCCACCACGCTGGCCCAGTGCGGATTGGTAGATGTTACTCGATGTCAATCAATATTTTACAAAAACATAATTATGTTTATAGGAAATAAACATACGACTCTTCATTTTTATTTAATTTAGGATCCTTGAGAAATAATTTCTAATACAATAGGTGGAAAGTTTTCTGTGAACAATAAGTCATGGTCACCCTATCGAAACATTGAAAACGTTATTACAGGGTTTATATTATAAAAAAAAATACTTTTTTGCCTACTATCGTAAGTTCTACTTAATTAGGTTATGTTTACAAAAAAAAATCAAGCTAATACTTACTTTCTTCGATAAATAATCACGACTTGTATTTCTAAGCAATACCGTACTACAGCTCCTGAAATATAAACCTAGGATTTTTTTGTGTATTTTTACAAGTTTTGACAAATTCAAATCTAGGTTTTACAAAAAACTTCAGACCTCTGCGATGCTTTTTCAGCGAGATATCGGCGATAACGTATTTTTCACCGTTTCGATGGCGCGGCCATGGGTTTGTAGTCTTACAGCTCCTAAAATATAACCCTAGGACTTTTTGAAGTATTTTTACCAGTTTTGACAAATTCAAATCTGTGTTTTACAAAAAACTTCAGACCTCTACGATGCTTTTTCAGCGAGATATCGGTGATAACGTGTTATTCACCGTTTCGATGGCGCGGCCATGGGGTTTTAAGTCTTACAGCTCCTAAGATATAAACCTAGGAATTTTTTGTATATTTTTACAAATTTTTTACAAATTCAATCTGTTATTTACCTAAATTTCAGGTCTCTACAACGCTTAGTTTTAAAGATCTCCGTGGCCGCGCGGTTCTCCGCGTTTCGATGGCGCGGCCACGTTCAAACCCTTATAACTTTTTAACCATAACTTTGACAAATTTATGGTTTTGGGAATCAACTTTTACAAACTTTTACAAAATCTTGGCATAGTTTTTTTTAAAAAAAAACGCCGTGGCCGCGCGGTCGAAACGGACATAGTTTTGAATAGTGACTTCGTCCGATAAAAGCTTTTATTTCAACGAATTTCTAGATTAGATAGGATAAATACTCTTTATTGCACACCGCGAAAATTACAATAGAGTGTTTACAATAGCGTTGCTATCTTTTTGATTACAAATAACATCAGCGAAAATTGCTTTGAGTCAGAACTTTTGGCCTAGTTGTCCTGGAACCAAAGAATCGTAAACATGTGACTTCCACCAATCCACACTAAGTCCGCGTGGTGGATGAGAGCCCATTCTCTCTCGCACAGAGAGGAAGCTGTCCTACCTACAGCAGTGGAAACATAATAGGCTGATTATACGTATTGTTACGAGCTGGGTATGGGATAAATGAATTACTACCGATTAAAAAAACAACAAACTTTAATAATCACAAAACACTTCAAACTTAATCACAAATACACTACTGATCACTATTCACTTAGATATCGCATTTACTAGTTCACTTCGATTCGCTTCGTTGAGTATCCAAAATCAGACTGCCGCTCCACGGAGAACTCGCTGCATCCCAGTAGTGGGCTGCGGCTGGCGGGGTATGGGCATTGCCCTTTGTCCCGCGGAATCCATCTGTACCCGTAGACATACGGGCACCGTCGGTGGAGTGGCCATGTAGGCCTCGGCCAATGGCGAGCGTGCTTGCGCCGCTCGCCTGTGAGTTAGTGTCATTTTGTGTCGGTAGAGGCGCCACGGTGCTAACCGTATCTTCACGCCGCCTCGGCGGTCTGTCACCGCTAGGTGGAACTCCCGGTGCCCCGGGAGAAGCCCAGCGGGTGATGACCAGCCAGAGGCGGCTGGGGCTGCCCCTACCGGGCGATGGGCCCCCGCCCACAACGTTATCGAAGCTACTGCCGCTCCCGCAAACATGTCCGCTATTTATATGGTGACCAACCCTTGTAGAAAGATCCACAACTTACTCGAATTATTCTAGACAATTACATAGTCGGTCATTGTCCTTTCATAACTTGGACAAAAGAAAGAAGTAAGTACCTTATGCCCTCGGCGTACGGTCGAAATTACAATGACAATTCCTATACCTACATCATTCGAGACTCGTCCTACGTACCTACCTACTACTACCTACTTGTAATTGTAGGTACGAGTACGACGTAACAGTATGCTAACATAAATATCAGTTCCACAAACGTTCAAAAATCCCAACAAAACCTCACAGATCTGTTATAATCTGTAAATCTGAACATACAGTCGTAATAGCCCATATAACGACTGCTTCACGGGCGGCATAGCCCCAAATAGCCCATCGGCTATTGTTTATAGCCTGTTTGCAGACTTATGGCCCGTAATCCAAAGGGCGCTATGTAGCGTGCCCAAAAAAACTTTCTTCAACTAATAATTACGTAGGTACATTTTTGATGAAACTGTTGACCTAATTTGTGGTTTACTGCTAGTACTCGTACTATCGTAAAACGCGTTTGTAATTTTAGTTTTTGTTGTTTAGTTTCAATTATCGGGTACTTATGAATGACGGCACGAAGTTGGATGCATTACTTATATATTTTTTGCTTTTACAAGCGTTGCTTCAAGCGTTTTACAAATTAATTTCATAGTCTGTTACCTTTGCATATAATATAGCGTATTTGTTTTTCAAAGAGGAGAATATAGACATCACAGTTTTCTGTGCAAAAAACCTGGCGACATAATTTCAATCACTTTAATCTTTCTTACCATTAACTCATTGTACTGTATTGCTAAATTAAACATACCTCTCTCCTAAATTCCATATATCCATACCTACAACAAACCAGGAACAGAACAGTACACTAACATTACAGGCAGACCGACGGACCAGCCATGCTATCAGCGGATCGATCGCCCGTCGTCGCCAGCCGTCTGAGATCGCAGCTCGACGCATCTATCTATCCGCTTTATGTCGGACGACGACGTGCGTATGTCGAGCGAATTGTGAATGCTTTGAATTGAGTTACTATGAGTCATGTTCCTAGGGTGAAGTTGGCTGATGAGACGAGATCTAATAAAATTAGGAGTTACTGGAAGTCGTTTGGGTCCTCATTAAGAAGATTTGGGTCCTTTTCAAGGACATTGAAGAAATTGAAAGGGATTTTTGGGATTGCTCTAAATCTAGTCAGGCTTTATAGCTTAGATATAGCCGTGGCTTCACTCGCTTTAATGGTCATAATCCAGTCAGGCAGTTACATCTTATTGATTCAATATTACTTCCAGCTATATGTACTAGTTTATCCGAGATCTGAGTATTAAACAAATGAACATTACCTACATTCGACTTTCTTTTGCCCTCAATTTGTAATACTTAGCATTCATTGTATTGTTGACATGGACATTATTCATTTATTAAATTAAAATGTGAGAGACCATCCTCACTGCTTGATTTGATGATCATAATTATTTGTACAAGTTAAATAAGAACGAACTAACCTGAGAGAAATAACCTGGTGAAGGTTGCGTGGATCCGCTGGGTGCGAGTCTCATGGGACCGGTCAATGTGGCGGCACTTGGAGGCCTATGTCCAGCAGTGGACGTCTTTCGGCTGAAATAATGATGGTGACGATGAATTCAGAACAAATCATGTTGTATATACTTAACTAATTCTTCTTCAACCTTTCGCCACCCAGTATTGAGCGTCTTCCAAATCTCTCCATCTCTGGCGATTTTGTGTCACGGCTATTCAGCTTCCAGCGATGATTGAATACCAATAAAAGTTACTTACCTACAAAACACACTTACTGTCTGTAGTATTTCATTCATTTAAGATGGTTACGCTTACATACGTGTATGGTGCGGCCGCTTTTTCGTGACCATATCGATTTGGTCGGCTTATTAGAGAATTGCTGACATATTCTTGTGTTTGATATAACTTTCATTACAGCCGTAACTGAAAGCTGAAATTAACAGGAATTAATGTTCATGAATCATTTTAATTTGTTTAAAGTATGCTACGTTTCTTAATGTTTTGAGAACTGCGTATTTCATCGCTAAAGTACGACCAGTCTAAAATTAATCAAATCTGTTTTTATCTGTATATCGTGTAAAGTTACAAAATATAATATTCCTGAAGTATAAAAGCGTCTACCATGGGTATTTTTTAAAGCTGTTTATTTGGTTATAAGTGTTTTGGTTTACTTACAAATCCGTTTTTATCTGATTTTTGAAACCATTTAATTCCTTTGGTTTAAGACAACCAAATCAAAAACTATTGTGCGGGAGATGATTGAAACGGAAGACTTTCTTTGTTGAAATATTATAATTATTATAATAATTACAAAGTTATGCAGAATGGCCGAGCGGGGCTAAATACAACAGTTTTCACGTGTGTGCTACCCGGTGGCTAGTCGTTCCGAATGCGCGAGCGTGAGCGCTCGCTGTTTATATAGTGGCCGGCGGCGGCGGTCGCCCGCGCCGCGCGGCTCCCTGCGTCTCGTTCCCCCCGCACGTCTCCCGCTGCGTGCTCGTCCTGCGCGATGCGCCGGCCGGAAACGGACGTTGTTTGAAGGCGCTGGCGTTTCTCCGCTGCGCGCCTCTAGGTTGGTACACCTTGCGCGTGTACATCTTCCCAGCCTTGAAAGAGTTAGCTTTCAACAGGTTCCTCAGGTTCTTCTTCACCCGGCAGCCTGACGATGTAGTGGATAGCTCTGCGGACTGTTCCTTTGGATGTGTAGATATCTACCACCCGGCAAGTGTTGTCTGCGCCCGTGTGGAGACGTGTAATGCGGCCTAGCCGCCAGCGTTGCGGAGGCAGATTCTGGTCCTTTATTAATACCATCTCTCCAACCCTTGGCCCGGTAGACCCAATTTTCCATTTAGATCGCTGCTGGAGTTCTGCTATGAACTCTTGAGACCATCTCTTCCAGAACTCGAGGCGTAGCTTGCAGATGAGGTTGTACTTCGGTCTGGAGTCTTCAGCCTGAAAAGAGGGCACCGACGTCAGTGGCCGTCCGATTAGGAAGTGCCCGGGGGTCAAAGGGTTTAAATCAAAGGGTTCAGAAGATAAAGGGGAGAGAGGGCGAGAATTTAGGATTGCCTCTATTTGTGTGAATAGAGTTGACAACTCCTCAAAAGTAAGAGACACATTAGCTGCCGTTCTTTTTAAATGATATTTAGCTGCCTTTACGCCTGCCTCCCAGAGCCCACCAAAATGCGGTGAATAAGCTGGACTAAATTTAAATAAAATGCCTTCGTTGGCCGTATAGTCAATGACTGAGTCACGACTGGAGCGTAGCACCTTACCTAGTTCATTGTTTGCCCCCACGAAGTTTGTGCCATTGTCGCACCAAATCTCATAGGGCTTACCTCTGCGCGACACAAATCGTCGCAAACATACAATAAATGCTGATGTAGTGAGATCACTCACCAGCTCTAGGTGCACAGCTCTGGTACTTAAACAAACAAATAGACAGAGGTAACATTTACTTATTCGATTACCTCTTCCCTTTTTACTAGAGATTTGAAACGGTCCTGCGAAGTCGGTACCAGTCGAGTGGAAAGGGAAAGTAGGCCGCATCCTAGCTGATGGTAGGTTGCCCATTATAGGCTGTATAGTCTTACCACGAAATCTAGTGCATACAATGCACTGTTTATTTACTTTGCGTGCTAACGCCCTCCCACCTACAGGCCAGTACCTTTCTCTTACAGAAGCTAATAATAATTGTGGACCTGCATGAAATAAACGATGATGTTCACTTTGCATTAATAAAAGGGTAAGTCTATGTTTACAATCTAATATGATAGGATGTTTTTTATTGTAATCAAAGCTTGAATTGTCAAGACGACCTCCTACTCTTAATAGACCTTCCGAGTCTAGAAAAGGATTTAAATTGAATAATTTAGAATTTTTAGGTATTCCTAGACCTTTATTTATAGATACTAATTCCGTATGAAATGATTCGAGTTGACATAATTTAAATAGAAAAGTATGTGATTTATTTATTTCTTTAGTTTGTAGTGGACCATATAATTTAGTTTTGTTCCTACCATTATGTAAAAACCGCAATACATAAGCTAACACGCGACTTAAATGATTAAACTTAGAATAATTATTAAAATTGATGATAGAGTTATGACTGTCATCATGAGAATTTGTTTGTACATGAACCTTTAGTTCAGGTAAGTCCACGGACTTATGTGGTTGCTGTGGCCAAGCAGTTGATCCCTCCTTTAAGAAGGAGGGTCCTTCCCACCACAAGGGTTCAACCTGCAGACGCTGAGGATCAACACCTCTAGAAGCAAGATCTGCAGGGTTAAGGTGAGTGGGAACATGCCGCCAAGTAAAACCCTGTGTCAACTCATTAATTTCAATAACTCGATTGGCTACAAATGCCTTTAAAAGATTTGGTTGCGAATTTATCCAGCCCAGTACTACAGTTGAGTCGGTCCATATAACCTTTTGTGTTATCTTATGATATCTAATGGACTGGATTACCTTTGTGGACAACCTAGCACCAAGTAATGCGCCGCACAATTCAAGGCGAGGTATGGTCAAAGCCTTCAGCGGTGCAACCCTAGCCTTCGCACACAATAACTTAACATGTACAATATTGTCTTTACTAATAGACCGTAGATAGACACAAGCTCCGTACGCTTCCTGGGAAGCATCTACAAAACAATGTAGTTCAACAGTTATAGGAATATCACATAGTACATACCTAGGCAAACTAATTTTTGACAGATTATTAATATTTTCTGCTATTTTTACCCACTTTCTTTCAATGTGGGGTGGCACAGGATCATCCCAGCCTAACCTTTCATTCCACAATTGTTGTAAAATAATTTTAGCTTTAATTATACATGCACATAGCAGCCCTAATGGATCGAATATTTTGCAAGTTAATGATATGATAACCCGTTTGGTAAGTTTCCTACTGCTATCCATATCTACAGTAAAATGTAAAGTATCTGGTGACGGAGACCAGTTTAATCCTAAAACTGTGGAATATTTACTAAGATCAAGAGATTGCGAAGTAGTCTCTGTTTGCAATGCCTGGGGACAGTTTGTGCGTATTTTATGAAGAGGGAAACAGGCTGAAGATAAGATTTTAGTGACGTCATCAAATATTTGTTTGATTTCCTTTTCTGATTGACGTCCTGTATTTAAATCGTCCATGTAGATATCATGTTTTAAAATATTTGAAATTAATGGATTATCACATTCATGAGCTAATTGAAAAAGACACCTGGTGCTCAAGAAAGGTGCAGATGCTGTCCCATAGGTGACAGTGTTTAACTGCAAGACCTTTATAGGCTGAGAGCAATCATCTCTCCATAAAATAATTTGTAGGTGTCTCTGAGAAGGATCAATTTCTATTTGCCTGTACATTTTTTGTATGTCCCCTGTTAAAACGTACCTATAGGTTCTAAATCTTAATAAAATGGAGAATAAGTCATCTTGTAAGACTGGACCAATATACTGAATATCATTTAATGATTTCCCTGACGAAGTTTTCGCAGAGGCATCAAAAACAACACGTAACTTAGTTGTTTCACTTTGCTCTCTTAATACTGCATGATGTGGTAAATAATATCCGAATGAAGGATGTTTAATTTCCTTTAAATGACCTAAGTTCTTATATCTAAATATATAAAAGAAGAAACTGACTGACTGACTGATTGACTGACTGACTGACTGACTGACTGACTGACTCATCTATCAACGCACAGCCCAAACCGCTGGGTCTACAAATTCCAAATTTGGCAAGTAGGTTCCTTAGGTGGTCTAGGGGTGCACTAAGAAAGGATTTTTCAAAATTCACCCCCTAAGGGGGTTAAACGGGGCTCCAAAGTTTGTATGGGGACACAAGATTGGTTAGACTATTTTATTCGAAACTTCACAGGAGTACTCCTATTGATAAATGAGTAGAAACGGGTTTCAGGGTTTTTCAGAATTCAACCCCTAAGAGGGGGAAATGGGGTGGCAAAGTATAAAAATCAATGCACAGCCCAAACCGCTGAGTCTAGAGATTCCAAATTTGGCAAATAGGTTCCTTATGTAGTCTAGGGGTGCACTAAGAAAGGATTTTTCAAAATTCACCCCCTATGGGGGTTAAACGGGGCTCCAAAGTTTGTATGGGGAAACAAGATTAGTTAGACTATTTTATTCGAAACTTCACAGGAGTGCTCCTATTGATAAATGAGTAGAAACGGGTTTCAGGGTTTTTCAGAATTCAACCCCGAAGAGGGGAAAATGGGGTGGCAAAGTATAAAAATCAATGCACAGCCCAAACCGCTGAGTCTAGAGATTCCAAATTTGGTACAAAGGTTCTTTATGAGGTTTAGGGGTGCATTAAGAAAGGATTCTTCAAAATTAACCCCCTTAGGGGTTGGAACGGTAGTCCAAAGATTACATGGGGAAATAAGATTAGTTAGACTATTTTATTCGAAACTTAACAGGAGTACTCCAATCAATAAATGAGTTAACATTTGTGTTTCAGGTTTTTTCAGAATTCAACCCCTAAAGGGGGAAATAGGGTAACAAAGCCTGAAATTCAACATAGGTATTGTTTTTATGGTAAACTGGGTCGGGTGTATTACAAAAACAACGATTTTAAGATTTAGTGTGGCGGACCTGAAATACAATCATTCCCTGTTGGGGTGCGATGGGGTTGAAATGTCTAAAAATCAATATGGGTGTCGATACCGAGATTATCAGGGGCGCTGATTACGAAAATGGCATTTATTTTGAGATCCAGAAGATGGCGGATTCAACTTCTATACAGGGTTATTGATGATTTATTGTGATGATTGTGATAACGATGACGATGATTGTGATAATGATGCTGATGATTATGGTGATGATGATTGTGATTACGATGAAGATTGTGATAATGATGATTGTGATTACGATGATAATGATTGTAGTAACGATGATGGTGATTGTGATAGTGATTTTGATGGTGATTGTGATGGTGATTGTGATGGTGATAGCGATGGTGATGGTGATTGTGATTATGACAGTGACGGTGATAATGATGAAGATGATTGTGATTACGATGATAATGATTGTGATAACAAGGATAGTGATTGTGAGAGTGATTGTGATGGTGATGGTAATTGTGATTGTGTTAGTGATGGTCATTGTGATAGTGACGGTGATTGTGATAGTGATAGCGATGGTGATGGTGATTGTGATTGTGACAGCAACAGTGATAATGATGAAGATGATTGTGATTACGATGATAATGATTGTGATAACGAGGATAGTGATTGCGAGAATGATTGTGATGGTGATTGTGAATGTTTTAACTTGATTTTGTGATAGTGACGGCGATTGTGATCATGATGAATGTGATTGAGATGATAATGATTGTTATTACGATGATAATGATTGTAATTACGACGATAATTATTGTGAAAACGATGATGGTGATTGTGATAGTGATTTTGATGATGATTGTGATAGTGACGGTGATTGTGATGGTGATAGTGATGGTGATGGTGATTGTGATTGTGATTGTGACAGAGATGGTGATTGTGATAATGACGAAGATGATTGTGATTACGATGATAATGATTGTGATAACGAGGATAGCGATTGTGAATGTGATGGTGGGTGTGATTGTGTTAATGATGGTGATTGTGATAGTGATGGTGATTGTGATAATGATTGTGGTTGTGATAGTGACGGCGATTGTAATCATGATGATTGTGATTAAGATGATAATGGTTTAATTACGATGATAATGATTGCAATAATGAATTGTGTGATTGTGATAGTGGTTGTGATCGTGATCGTGATTGTGATGGTGATGGTGATGATGATTGTGATGGTGATTGTTATGGTGGTTGTGATAGTGATGGGTGATTGTGATGATATTGGTGGTTGTGATAATGATGGTGATTGTGATTACAATGATAATGATTGCGATTACGATGATAAAGATTGTGAAAGTGATTGTGATTGTGTTGTGATAGTGATTGTGATAGTGATTGTGATAGTTATAGTGATAGTGATAGTGATTGTGATAGTGATGATTGTGATAGTGATTGTGATTGTGATTGTGATTGTGATTGTGATTGTGATAGTGATTGTGATTGTGATTGTGATAGTGATTGTGATTGTGATTGTGATAGTGATAGTGATTGTGATAGTGATAGTGATTGTGATTGTGATTGTGATTGTGATTGTGATAGTGATTGTGATAGTAATTGTGATTGTGATAGTGATAGTCATTGTGATAGTGATAGTGATAGTGGTAGTGATTGTGATAGTGATAGTGATTGTGATTGTGATTGTGATTGTGATTGTGATAGTGATTTGTGATTGTGATTGTGATTGTGATAGTGATAGTGATTGTGATTGTGATTGTGATTGTGATTGTGATTGTGATAGTAATGGTGATTTTGATGATAATAATAAATTGTGATGATTATGAAATTTGGCACATATATAGTTTGTTACCTGGATTAACATGTAGGATACTATTTATCCCTTTATTATGATTCAGTGGGACAGTTACCGAACTTTACGCGGGCGAAGCCGCGGGCAACAGCTAGTTCTTCAATAAAAGCAGTGTAATTTTGTTTGAGCTGATTATTATTGTTTAATTTTTTCTCTAAATTAAGGAAACGCTTCCTTGCTAAGTGAAAAGAATCGCCTAGTGCCTGTTCAGGAATCTCCTTGAATGGCATTTTAACAGAAAATCGACCATTGGGAAGACGTTTCATATTTTCTAAAAAATGTACTTCACATAATTTGTCTTGGGGTGAAGTACTATCAACAAAATGAATTTCTTCTATTTCCCAAAACTTTTTAAGATCACTGTGGATTTCTTTTGTGAAATTACATGTCAAGTGACTACTAAGGCTACATTCTCCTAAACGTCCACTGACTAACCATCCAAATTGTGAATTTTGTAGAACAGGTTTACCTACACCCAGAGAAATACGCTTAGTCCCTACAATGTTCCAAAAAACATCCGCCCCTAATAACATATCAATATTAGAGGGATTATTGAACTTTGGGTCTGCAAGCTTGATATTTTCTGGTAAATTAAGTTCCTGAATATTAACAGGTGCACTCGGTAATGTACCTGTAATCTGTGGTACTATCAGACAATTTATTTTTACATTAAATGAATTTAATCTTGATTTTATTATTATATTGCAGCGCTCGGATATATTAAAAGAAACATTGTTAATACCTGAAATCCGTAACGGTTCAATTATTTTAGTGGACAGTCCTAACTTTTCTTTCAGGTTTTCTGTCACAAAAGAAGATTGAGAGCCTGTATCTAACAGAACTCTTACAAAGTAAGTTTGATTATTAAATACATTAACTACTTCTACAACAGCAGTACACAATAAAACCTGGCTGATAGATACAGCAGACAGTGATACCGGTTGTTGTTGAGTTGACGTAGAAGGTGCAGCAGTAGTTTGTTCCTTTTCAGAACTGCTGTTGCTCTTAGTTTTGTTTACATGCACTAAACTATTATGTTTGTGTTTACAAAATTTACATAAACTCTTCAAACGACAATGAAACGAGTTGTGACCCTCACGCAAACAATTTAAACATAACTTTAATTTATTAGCTTCCTTAAGCCTATCTTGAACATTCATATTATTGAATTTGAGACATTTGTAGATTCGATGACCCTGCTCGCTACAAATTAAACATAAAAGTTCACTTAAATTTTCAACTGAAGAGACAAAGGAATTAGATTTAACTAGTTGTTTATTTTGACTATATTTATCATTATTGTTTCCTTTGTCACATTGTTGTGATGTGACTGATGTTGTTTCTAATACATCAGCACGACTACGAATAAAGTTAAAAAAATCATTAAGTGTTGGTAAGTCAGGTAAACTATTCTTGTACTCTTCCCACTTTACACACGTACTGGTATCTGTTGTGTATGTACACGCCTTTTCCGTCCTTCATGGATGAGTCTATGGTTTCGCTCTCTTACAATAAACGCCTCGAATTGAGCACACGTCTTTCATTCAACATTGGCGACGAGGAAAATTTATTTAATATAAAATGTCGGCGGGTCAAGTACGGGAGTTCAACGTAAAGACGGGGAACTGGTCTGCTTACATTGAGCGACTGGAAATGTTCTTTTTGGCCAATACAGTCAAAGTTGAACTCAAGCTTCCAACTCTGATTTCGGTAATGGGTGAGGAGGCTTATGATTTATTGTCGTCTTTGGCGAGTCCGCTCAAACCTGCAGAGTTATCTTTTAATAGGGCAGTGGAGCTATTAGCGGCACACCTGCAGCCTACCCCATCAATTTTGGCCGAAAGGTTTAGATTTCGTCAGCGGCGACAGTATTCAAATGAATCGGTGGCGGAGTATGTTTCAGAACTTAAAAAATTATCTAAGCACTGTAACTTCCAAGCGTCATTGGATGAAAATTTACGGGATCAACTGGTTTGTGGCTTGAAAAGCGACACACTCCGACAAAGATTATTCGCGGAGGAAAAGTTGTCGTACAACAGAGCTGTCACTATAGCGCTGTCTCTAGAGGCTGCGGAGCGGGACGCCACTGCGGTGGAACGAGGTTCTTCCGCGGCTATGGAAGTAGCGGAAAATGTGAACAGAGTTGAGGAATGCCCAAACTGCGGTGATAATAGGCACAGGTCTACCGACTGTAGATATAAAACCTTCGTATGCAGTGGGTGTCATGAAGTTGGGCATTTGAGAAGGATGTGCCCGCGGTACAGTCGAGGCAAATTGGCGGATTCGGCCGAGGAGAGCAAACTCAAAGCCTCACGTGGAGTGCGCGGACGCGCAACGTGGAGGCGAGCAAGGCGCGGGCAGCGCGGTGCAGGGCGAGGTAGCCCTGGGGCTCCATTATACTCCCTGGATGAGGAAGCAAATAATAGCAACGGGAACGTTGAAGAGGATGAAGAGCCCATGCACCAGATGTCATTAAGCAAGTATAAACCGGTGTGTGTCACTGTAAAAGTACAAGATTGTTTACTTAGGATGGAGGTTGATACAGGGTCAGCCCTATCTTGTATAAATAAAAGTGTGTATAATGAGTTGTTTAGCAACTTGCACTTGAATAAATGTAATCTTAGCCTCAAATTTTACGATGGCTCAACTGTTCATCCTTTAGGATACTTGGTAACAACGGTTTGTTATAATGGGGTCGTTAAAACGTTAGATCTCTATGTTTTAGACAAAGGCTCTTCAAACTTAATGGGAAGGCAATGGTTGGCTGAACTTAAAATACCTATTAAAGTTTCTAAATGTCATGTGCTAACAGATCAGAATGCTGTTATTGACAAAATAATCAATGAAAATATTTCTAGGCATGAATCCCTGTTCGACGGCACATTGGGTAAATTCACGGGAAGCATGGCTGAGCTGCATGTGCGGGATGGGGCAGTGCCCGCCCATATTTTGTCGTGCGCGTCCACTACCATATGCGCTGCGCGAGCGTGTCGACGCCGAGCTAGATGCCATGCTAAAGGCCGGGGTGATTGAACCGGTAGACCATTCCGACTGGGCCACGCCTCTAGTCGTGGTTCGCAAAGCTGATGGTGGCCTAAGAATATGTGCAGATTATAAGGTAACCCTGAATAGAGTTCTAGCGATCGATAGATTTCCGATTCCAAAAATGGAAGATTTATTCAGTAATCTTAGCGGAAATGTTTTCTTTACTAAATTAGATCTGTCTCAAGCCTACAACCAGGTACTTTTAGCTGAGCACTCTAGGGATTATACAGTTATTAACACGCATAGAGGGTTATTTAAGTATAATCGTTTGGTATTTGGTTTATCCTCAAGCCCAGGAATATTTCAAAAAATTATGGTTAATTTATTTAAGAATAACCCTAATGTCATAGTTTTTTTTGATGACATACTGATTAAAAATAAGGATTTAGCTAGCCATTTAGAATCTGTGGAAGAGGTGTTGCAGATACTAGAGACAAATGGCTTAAAAATTAAGAAAAGTAAATGCGAGTTTTTGGCAAAAGAGGTTAAATACTTAGGTTTTATTATTGATCAAAATGGTGTAAGGGTAGATCCAGACAAGGTAACGGCTATTGCAACTATGCCCCATCCGAATAATGTTTCTGAATTAAAGTCTTTTCTTGGCATGGTAACCTTTTATGGGAAATTCATCAGAAATTTAAGTATGCAGTTATCGCCTCTGTACCAACTTTTAAAAAAAGGTAAGCATTGGATATGGGGAACTGAACAAAATGCAGTGTTTGTTCGAATCAAGAATTTTTTGTGTAGCACAAAAGCACTAGTGCATTTTGACATGGAAAAAGAGTCTGTATTAACGGTAGATGCTAGCGGGCGCGGGCTAGGCGCGGTGTTGGCACAGCGTGAACCAGGAGGGGAGGAACGTGTCGTTGCGTACGCTTCACGCTCGCTCACGACTCCTGAGCTTCACTACAGCCAAATTCATAAGGAGGCCTTGGCAATTGTTTTTGCAGTAGAGAAGTTTCATCAGTACCTTTACGGGAGGAAGTTTACACTTCGGACTGATCACAAACCACTTGTTAGCATCTTTGGGCCTAATGTAGGGATTCCTAGCGCGGCAGCAAGCCGTTTACAACGGTGGGCAATTAAATTATCGGCGTATGATTTTGATATTCAGTATGTCAAAACCGATAAAAATACAGCTGATTGTCTTTCACGGTTAATTGACTCACAAAAAAAAGATTCAGTAGCGGAAGAGGAAGTGTTACCAGAGCAAACATATTTACACTTTGCAGCTGAAGCTCTTTTGCTAGATTATAATGTGCTTAAAAAAGAAACAATCCATGATCCTATTTTAAGTCGTGTTTTGAGTTATATAATTGACGGTTGGCCGACAGAAGTTGAAATAAAAGAGCTTAGACCGTATTTTAACAGAAAAAACGAATTATATTGCGAATTAGGGTGTGTGATGTGGGGTCATCGCGTAGTTATACCGTCGTTGTGTAGAACAAAAGTTATTTCGGAACTCCATGATGTTCATATGGGAATAGTTAAAACAAAGGCGCTAGCTCGTAGTTACGTTTGGTGGCCGGGAATAGACGAAGCTCTAGAGAAGGCATGTCGCTCGTGTGTTATATGTGCAGCTGTAGCTGACGCTCCGCCAGCACATGTGCCATGCTCATGGCCGTGGCCGTCACGTCCCTGGTCCAGGCTCCATTTGGATTTTTTAGGGCCTATTGGTGGTTTGACCTATTTAGTTATTGTAGATTCTTGTTCAAAATGGATCGAAGCAATAAAAATGAATAGAACTACAGCGCAAGCGGTAATTCATGTACTACGGAATTTGTGGTCGCAATTTGGTCTTCCGAAACAAACAGTTAGTGACAACGGTCCACCCTTTTCAAGTTTAGAATTTCAAAATTTTCTAAAACATAATTGTATAGAACATATTTTTACATCTCCATATCACCCAGCTTCTAATGGTGCAGCTGAAAGTGCGGTAAAAATTTGTAAACGTACTATTAAAAAGGCGTTCAAACAAAATGTTAATGTTGATATAGCACTGTCGAGATTTCTATTAGCTTATAGAAATACGGAACACTCTACTACCGGTGATAGTCCGGCTAGTCTATTACAGGGTCGTAGTCTTCGTATGAGGTTGGATAACCTAAAGCCAGAGCGTGAATCACAGGTAGCAGCGCGTCAGGCTCGTAGTGAGCGTGGCGCGGGTGGGACGCAGCGTGAATTAGAACCGGGAGCTCTTGTTTGGTATCGTGAATATAGGGGCTCAGATAAATGGGTACCTGGTACGATTCTTAGACGTTTGGGTAACACCGATTATTCTATTAGATCCGGAATTGGAACAGAATGTCACAGACATATCGATCAGTTGAGGTTAAGGGTCTTGGGTGAAGTTGGTAGTGATATTCCTAGAGAGAGTACGGCGGCCACGTTAGATCAAATTGCAAAAAAGTTGGAAATCAATAAGCATGCACGTAATTCTCTATCAGTTCCCATGACTAGTGGCGAGGATCTAGATCGGGGTGCGGCTGGTTCTATAGAATGTAGCGTTGAGCGTGATTCGTCTCCAAAGTCACTGACTCCTACTGTAGTGGGGGCTCAAGATGTTTCCCCAGATATTTCCTGTGGGTCACCGGGAAAAACCAATGTGTCACCCAATGGGGATTTTTCTGGCAGCGTTGTCGAAGTGAGTAACCGTCCAATGAGGTTACACAAACCACCTGTCAGATATGGGTGGGATGACGGTTAAGTTTTATTTATATTTAATATTACATACTTATGATTAGAGAGTTGATGTGTTTTGTTAAGTGTTGTAGTATTTTACTTTTGTCTTACTATTAGTAATTAAGGGTAGAAGTGTTGTGTATGTACACGCCTTTTCCGTCCTTCATGGATGAGTCTATGGTTTCGCTCTCTTACAATAAACGCCTCGAATTGAGCACACGTCTTTCATTCAACAGTATCCAACTTCCCAGTTATAATAAATATTAATAGAGGATCCCACTGGCCAGTCACTAGACCTAAATTGTTAAGAGCTCTTAAGTTTTTAGAAATAATATCTATGAGATTTCTCAATTCTTTAACAGAGTCTTTATTTACATTACCAATGCTACATAGAGCCTTTAAGTGATTATTTACCAAGAGTTTTTTATTATTGTACCTATCATTGAGTAATTGCCATGCAACACTATAATTTTCAGAGGTAAACTCTAAGGATCTAATAACCTCAATAGCACCACCCTCTAGTGAAGATCTCAAATAGTGGAATTTATTTATATTTGGTATTGACTCATTACTGTGTATTAAAGAATGAAAGGTATCTCTAAACTCTAGCCATTTTAAATAGGATCCATTAAATGTAGGTAATTTAATTGTAGGCAATTTAATTGACTGTAAGCCATTTTGTTGACAGTTTGAATGGGAGCTTTTATTACTGCATGCATCACCAAACTTTTCTTTGTCAGACCTATTTTCTATAATATCCTCTATGATTGACATAACAGAAATAAATTTTGACTCAATGGACTCTCTTAATGTGAGTTGTTCCTCGGTGGCACAATCCTCACAAGTGTCTTCAATTAATGTTTGAATATCATTAAATTGTCTAAATAATTCTTGGCAATTTTCTAACCGTCTACCTAACTCTTTTAAATTTATAGTACTTAGAGAAGATTCTAGGTTTTTCATTTCCTGTACATAATCATTTAATTTAGTTAATCGCCCTCTGATATTACCGCGTTTCCTAATTAGTTCACTAAACTTGCACGCATCCTTGTCCATGATTGCACTAAATAAACTACACTAACCGAGCACAAACAATGAAATAAGTAAAATAAATGTGCATCAAACCAAACGCCCGGTTAGGCGTCACTCCAGTCGCAGCTCGCAGCCACGCGTTGAAACGGCAGGCACGCCGCACAGGCACCACAAGATGGCCGCTCTGCTATTCTACGACCGCGCCGACGCCGCGCCGCGGAGCCCTAGCCTAGTAGCCACGCGGTCGATGGGAGGCAGCGCGCAGACGCAGCCCGCCGATTTCCTGGAATTGTTCGGCAAATCTATTTGAAGCACGGATGCAGTGCAAGGCTATAAGCTTTGTTAATGGTGCACGAAACACGGAATAGGGGAATTTAGTACCGGAATATAAACACTAGATTATTAAACTGAGAGTTAAGTGCCTACACAGCGAATGCAGTGGCACGAATATACCTATAACCCATGCGGGCATGCGGGACCTATAATTGTATTAGGTCACCAAGTCCCAATACTTAGTTGGGAATTACGATTATAGTATTTTGACACACAACCCAGAGAATTTTAATTTACCACAATGCAATTGTGTTAGTTATTATCTGCCCTTAACCTTGAGGATGCAGTATTATACTCTAAACACACAAACAAAAGCGGCGGAAATTGGGGACGGAAAAAAATAGGAACGAGCTCACTTCCCTCGGACAGACGACCACCTGACGCGATGCCCGCTGTACAGGTAGATCTTCAACAGCCGTAGTCGTGTAGCCTCCTCGTGTTCCCAGCAATTTCGCCTGATGCACGTGGTTGCGATGCCCGGTGAGCAGCGGCGGCGCCGGCAGTTTTTTCACGAAGCACGTGGCCGGTTCGAAGAATCCAGCACGCCACCCCGAGCCGCAGTTATTTCTTTCTTCTGGTAGTTGTTGCAGATTCTTGTTGCACACGGTCGCCAAATGTGGCGATATATAGTGTGATTGAAACGGACGACTTTCTTTGTTGAAATATTATAATTATTATAATAATTACAAATTATGCAGAATGGCCGAGCGGGGCTAAATACAACAGTTTTCACGTGTGTGCTACCCGGTGGCTAGTCGTTCCGAATGCGCGAGCGTGAGCGCTCGCTGTTTATATAGTGGCCGGCGGCGGCGGTCGCCCGCGCCGCGCGGCTCCCTGCGTCTCGTTCCCCCGCACGTCTCCCGCTGCGTGCTCGTCCTGCGCGATGCGCCGGCCGGAAACGGACGTTGTTTGAAGGCGCTGGCGTTTCTCCGCTGCGCGCCTCTAGGTTGGTACACCTTGCGCGTGTACAACTATTGTTTAAACAAATTTAAACAATTTGCTACTAATTTTGCTATTAGTAAGCAAATCGCTCCTCATGATACACTAATTATTTATTGTGGTTTCACCTCTCAAATGCACAACATTTTGCCAGGACGCACACGGTGACTGGGTGTGCCACACCCACATAAACATTTTTCATTGGTATTTTTAAATCTGCTGTAACCTATTTAAGAGCAATACCTACACGGTAAAAAAATATGGAACAGCTGTTTTTTAGGGTTCCGTACCCAAAGGGTAAAAACGGAACCCTATTACTAAGACTTCGCTGTCTGTCCGTCTGTCTGTCCGTCTGTCCGTCTGTCCGTCTGTCTGTCACCAGGCTGTATCTCATGAACCGTGACAGCTAGACAGTTGAAATTTTCTTTCTGTTGCCGCTATAACAACAAATACTAAAAACAGAATAAAATTAATATTTAAGGGGGGCTCCCATACACCAAACGTGATTTTTATGCCCTTTTTTTGATAATAATGGTACGGAACCCTTCGTGCGCGAGTCCGACTCGCACTTGGCCGGTTTTTTTAAGTTACCGATGCAAAGTTTCTATGTGAGTGTGTATTCGGTATTATGAACTGAACACGTGTGACAATGTCCCTGCCACTCCGTATTATGGACGATATTGATTATATTGAATACATTGATGAAGGTAGGTACTTAATATTCTATCCGCGTTTTCTAATCAAACTTTTTCTTGGATACAATCTGAGCGTGTTCTGATGAAGAATGGATTTATTAAAATGTATTCATATTTCATCATTTCTTTTTTGTTGCGAAAATGTTATAAAAGTTAATACTAGATCATAAGCCCATAAAATGACTCACCACTTTTGCGCACTAGGTCGGTTAACTAGTGCCGGCGTTATGGGAATCGCAAAATAAGTACTCGATTTACTTGGTGATGGAGTAAGTATATTAAATTAAATTACAAGGAGCAAGATATCATTGCGCCTAATAGAATATGTATCGAATAAGTCACAAATAAATAAATAATTATACTTATTACATGAATCGGAATTTGAATTTGAAAAATACATTTAAAAGACGGATAAATTGAGATTCGAACAGGATGATGATGATGAATTGATGACGATGAGGCTCTTCGATTTTTAGAGGTTAGTTGTACAATGTAGATATTATTTATTATATTGTGTTCTAAATATATCTTAATAATGATTTTATCTTTCAAATAACTTTTTCACTTCTCATGCTCTGAAAGTGCTTATTTGTGCAGGATATAGGCTGCACAAAATCGAATTTTGTGCACAAGTGCATTAACGTATCTACTCATAAATGTATCTATATTAAGGCAAAGAAAATGAGCCATACAGCCAAACACAATAAGAAGTTCATAGATAGAATTTGTTACTTTATAATATTTAATTTAATTTATTTGCCTTATGTGTGTTTTTAAGACATAAAAAGTATTAAAATGTAAATTCAAGTACGGTAAGTTATTTAATTAATTTAAGAAAATTCTTATTACAAAATTAATTTAATAGTAGGCTGTATATGTCTGCAGCCCAAGCTTAATATCAATGTCATAAGATTTTTAAAAAATAAAGCGGCGATATGCCAGGAAAAACAATTTCCTTCAGTAAGTATTCAAACCTGTACTAATTTTACTTTGAATTTTAATTAAAGAAATGTTAAGTTACTGTTACTGTTTTATTTCCTAGCAATTGAAGTGAAAAGCAGAGTTTATAACTCGTCCACAAAACCATTTTATCCTCGACATTAAAGTCTCGGATCAAAATGGTTCGTTTTGTGCACTTGTTGTAAAATCTACTATTATGACAGTTGTGAACGAACGTTTTCTTTAACTTTCATGTCGCAAATAAAGATGAAAGTTTTGTATTATTACTATTCATTATTATTATACGACTGAATAGTTATTAGATATTGAGGGTAATATATTTAAAAGTGTGGGACATTACACACTTCAGTTAATTTATCTTATATTATGGTAGCTCATTAGTTGAATGGTTATAAGCATTAATGAGTGTAACGTTCTGGGTTCGACTTTCAATTCCGGATATTCATGTCTGTTATTAATATTTTTGTAGTTAGAAACTATTAAAAAATGCATATTTTAAGGATTCCCGTAATTATACAGGATAAAAACTTTTAGCGAGGCGGTAAAGGGAAATATCTTAGCCGTTGCAGCTACACGAAAACGGTCTTGGGAGACTATCTATAATTTTTGTGAAAATTGTATACTAAATCACAGATTAAAAAAAAAATATAGTTTGCAAGAAAATGGCCATTTTACACATTTTTTTATTGATATCAATCGATCTTGTTTCCAATATTGATCAAAAACTTCTATGGGACCAACACAGGTTGGATGGAGTACTAAAACAGTCAGAAATTACGAAAAATGTAACAATTCATTTTATAACAGACAAACCTAAAAATGTTTACCAGATTTGCAAACCAAATTGCATCAAATGAGCCGTCAAATAAACGATTGATTGAATTGAAATAAAATATTTGTCAATTCTTTATTTAAAATGTATGAAAGCGTTCCATTCTGTCATGTCGTATGTCGCAACTGTCAACGTTCCATTTTACTCGGCCAAGGTCTCAGTTATATTGTTCCTTTTTATTTTTAAATACGCTGCCTTTTTTGGACATGTGATGCGTGGAATGAAACAGGTTCTGAATATCTCTGCTTTTAATTGGGTTGTGCAACTTTTATGATTATTTTGTAGTGGAATAGTGTAATTTTTATTTTGATGTAGCGGGGGGAGATTGTAACATTAAAAAGATTGCCGAGATTTTGGTTAAAAATGAAAATAATAAACTCCTAGATAAGCTAACATAGTACTTAAGTCTCAACTTATGTACGTACATTTCTATTGACTTTTTCTAGTTCAACATTTTAGTACAAATACACCATTACGGCATAAATCGATAACAAAAGTTCCACAACAATCAGTAGGCTAATTCACGTAACTAAAGAAGTGCTGTTGCAGTGCAGTTGCAGTTAAGTTTCGATCAAAACAGCGCTTTTCGTATTCTCTACCGCTGTCAAACACGCTCGCGTCAAGTTCGCGTCACGCGAGCGCAATATCGACATTCTACTGTTGCGCGTCTTTGGTGCGTGCTTCGGAACGCAACATGATCGGTATTCTACTAAGTAAGAAAAAACACTAAAATCTGTGCTGGGGTATTATTTTAATATTTTAAAAACGTCGTATTCATTGAAATGTAATGGATTCTATTCAATTATTTAGTGAGTAATATTGTTTCTGTCATATAGCCACACCATAAGTAAGTTTGGTTGACGTACAGTTGACGTGCAGTTCACGCGCAGCTTACGCGCAGTTCAAATATTACAAGAATACCGTTTATCACTCGAACTTGAACTTAACTGCAACTGCACTACAACTTCATCGGTGCGTCATAAAATTACGTGAATTAGCCCTCTGATAAGCCATTTTCACGCAAGAACTCATCATTCAGTTCATTCATTCACAACTCTTTTGTTCAATCTCGCATTGTCTTAAAACAAGCGCCATCTGGCGAATCTGAACAAAAAATAGTTGAGTTGTGTTAAGCTAGTATTTTTTTCTGAATGAGAAAATATAAATTATGATCTCATAATATTCTCAATGAGAGTTAAATGTGAGAAGTCAATGAATTCATTACATACAATTTAGATACTTTCTCTATCGATTTGTTATGTTTTTCATCAAAAACAGCTATCAAGTTTCATCCAATAGGATCCCATCTTCAAACCTAAACAACTAGTTTAAAGGTTTGCCATACCTACACCTCTCTATTACAAAATGGTTCATTAGTAAACTGCAAATGGTTCACAACTTCTCACACTTTTACACACAGTCAATTAATATGCACTTGGGCCTTAAAATGTTGCAACTTACACAATACACTTCTCGACTTTCGAGTATTGCTCAAAATTCCCAAAAGCCTGCACTCCCAATTGTTATCAATTAGCACTACTATACAACTTAGCCTTAGTTTCTGTGGTACCTAAGTTTTCTAGTCATTCCAATGTATTTTTTATTCTCTTACCCAACTCGTTGCAGTTGTTTTCGCAACGGCTACTGGTTGTAAAACAGTGGCAATTAGGTTTATGTGGTGTGGCTGCTAATGTGGCAATGAATCATGTTTGTAAGGGGTTAGGTTCAGAATTAGTTGGGTATGCTAATGAAGTTGGTCCTTAGTCACTGGCTTGTGACATCAACCGTGAAAATATGATGAATGGCTTAAGAGGGCTATTACAATTTTTCTTGTTTTTGAGTGTTTTAAGCAATGATATTCTATTAAACAGATATGTTGTGAACGCGCAATCGTGAAGACTCGAAAACGGGCCAATTGGGTCGTTTTGCCTTTATTCTGCGTCACTGCGTGTATATGAGCTGACTCTGCCCCGCGGAACACTTTTTTCGGTGGTTTTGTAGGTGTATAACATATCTGTTTACTAGAATATCATTGGTTTAAGAGTCTAGCACTCAAATACAAGAAAAAAATGATTTTTATTCAGAGCGCTCACTAAAGAAATAATCAAACTTTCTTGGGCATATTTTTTTTTAATTTTGTGGCCATATTTAAAACATAATCACTGAATCAAAAATCTCACACAAATGTCACTTACGGGATATCTTCCGTGATGATTGTTTATTTTTGAGCTCCCGATATTTCGACGCTGTCACGGAAGATATCCCGTAAGTGACATTTGTAGTATAGTTATGAACCGTGAAAGCTTAAAACAATGTTTCAAAAATCTCAGTTTAGGTGTGTACAGATGTGTGGTACTCGCAACCGGCGTGCTTGAATGACCCAGATGTATGAACGTGGACGAGGTAAAGGATCGTAGAAGGTGGCGTTCTGTGGTTTCTGCTTACCCCCTTGGGAAAAAGGGCGTGAATTATGTGTGTCAAATAAAAAAAAATCACCATGGTCTTAAAGAACCTATCAGAATAGTAACATGCTTGCCAGTAGTAGAATATAATAAAATGTGATGGCTAACAATGCATTCCGTAATAATTTTAATAAGTAGGTCTGCCATCATTTGCCTAGCCTTTTCCCAACTATGTTGGGGTCGGCTTCCAGTCTAACTGGATGCAGCTGAAATACCAGTATTTTACATGGAGCGACTGCCTATCTGACCTCCACAACCCAGTTAGTACTGGGTAATACGATATCCCTTGGTAAGACTGGTTGGCAGATTTTTTGGGCAGACTACCTGTAACGACTGTCAAAGATCTACAAATGACAGCCGGGACCAATAGCTTAACGTGCTTTTCGAGGCACTGAGGAAACTCGGTATGTAAGGGTGGTCACCCATCCACAGACCAACCTAGGCAAGCGAAGCTTAACCTAAAGATCGAGCCGAGCGGCTGTTATTATTTAGCCACGAGCTCCTCTTTAACAAGTAGGTCTGAATGCCAATATAATTTATTCCTAGTAGAGATCTTTATGAACGTTTTCAGTGATAGAAGTAATTGCTTTTTTCTTTGACAGAAGAAACTGCAATTAGTCTTCTTGTCAATTAAGTAAAAACCAGCGAATTGCGAGTCAGACGGCGATTCCGTACCATCGTAGTAGGGGAGCCCTCTTTAATTTTAAGTTTTTTTTTTCATAGCGTTATTTGTTATTCAAGCGGCAACAGAAATACACATCCTGTAAAAAATAATAAATAATAATAATAAATAAATATCACTGGACATTACACACAGCGCCATCTAGTGCCACACTAAGCAACGAGGCTTGTGTCGTGGACACCAGATAGTTGATATACTACATAGATACTTTTTGTAAAAATCTACTGGCTACCTATTACGGACCATGAGATACGCTGACAGACAGACGGACGGACGGACAGACAGTGGAGGCTTAGTGATAGGACCCTTTGGTTAACCTTTTTGTTTTTTTTTTGGATGGGATATCATCAAATGACTCCTCCCGCTCTGGGCGGAGCAGGAGGCAGTGTCAGACTTTTACTGACTAAAACCCATCCTCCCATGTTCCTTCATCGTCCAACGGCATCGGTCCTTACGGACCATTCCTTTTTGCTGACTCTCTTTGAGGCGCGCGTGGAACACGAACGCGCCGTCGACACGGCCTGTCGTCATGAGACGGACGGACGGCGAGCTAGCCCATAGCCCACCGTCCACAGGCCCGCGTCTACGGTGGCCGGGGGTCACGTGGTGGCCCCCGACGGCCCTTTGGTTACCCTTAGGTACGTATCCCTAAGAACCAGCCTAACATAATGAAAGCCGAGAGTCAATTTCGACTTTAAAATTCCACTATGAAAGTACGAATCTACGTATGTAAAACAAAAAGTACCCAGCATAACATTACCTACACAGTACCAACCGTCCCTCAGTGCGAATGATGTCATCGTTAGGGCGTGAATATACGTCTAATTGGTAGTAATTATACTGATATAAACATTCTACGGAGTACCTAGTCACCTCGCAGGCGACACGTTTCGTTATTGCCAGTAAAAGAGTAATTACCTTCGTGTTGAGACGTTTTTAAGAATAATGGTGGTTTCTGCGGATGTAAGAAATGTCATGCATACAGGTTTTTCTAGTATTAATTTTATTGGTCGTTGTCAACTACGGAAATGTGGCACCTGTTTTTAATAGAGCGATAAATATGACGTTGTAAACATAATTTTTAGCAAATTGTTTGTAAAAATAATGGTTAAGTACTACAAAGTAGCAATAGCAGCGAAGAGTTTACTGACGTTATTGTCAAGAATACAAAAAATCTAAACAAAAATATTTAAATTAAAGATTAAAAATAGAAAAGCGAATCCATTCAAAAGCAAATCTCTGGAAATCTAAGTTTACCTATAAATAAAACTTCAACAATCGGAACTTAAAACAAACTAAAACTACTTTAAGTAGAAGAAAAACTTACAACTTCTCAAAATCGATCGCAGCCAATTTCAATACAGGAATGCCCCAAACTTATGCACTGGCGCTCTGACTCAACGTTGAGTCATTCGCATAAAACGACCAGCAAAATCAGACACTCCTTCCCCCCTGGTATCAAAACATCGTCTATATAAAAAGAAGCAATCAATTGAATCGTAGGGCTCTGCATCAAGTGGTCGTGTCTCTCGCACGTCTCAGCTCCGTGACCTTCGTTCTATAATGATGTTTGTTGTCTTCAATACTTGATGTCTCGTGGTGATAAAATTTGACATTCGAAGTGCAATTTGGTGAAAGGCGGACGCCATATCCATTATAGTGCTGTCGTCAATATTCATGAACTTAATACGACATAATTAGTTTATTGCCAATGACATTACGTCCTTTTGATCTCACTAATAACTTTAGTGAAAACAGGAATCATGGTTTTATGAATGTCAGAGTATAAGGAAAAATGGTGGAGAAAAACATTGATTATGTGGTCAAACCCGTAATATACATAGGGATAAACACTCATCAAGAAATAACATTTGTTTTTCTTCTTTATGCTGTCTTGGCTTATCTCTGTATTTATTTATTGTTACCAGTGTTACGTTCGAACACAAAAATACTTCTAACTTACCTACTTACATTTTTATTCATCCGAACTCGTAAATACACATTTAATAAATTTACTCGTTATCTATTTATTTGTAACCATTTATTTATATATTATGTTTGAAACTGTTTTTACGTCACTTCCCCCTCAAGGTTCATTGGAAGACCAGCGTCAGACAGCATCGCTTGTCTGGCATGAATGCTGAAATGGACTTTTTAAAAGCTGACGTCAAATAAATATTTTTTCTTTCATTCTTTTTTCTTTCTTTCTTTGAACACAAAAATACAAGCAACAACAACACTGAAACTAACAGTCCGGTCAGAGCTACCACCAAAACGTCCAATACACATATTTTTCGACACGCAACGGTCACTGTGGTTCAATTTCACCAATTAGTTGGGTCTGTGTTCCAACTAACTCTGAAACAGGACCCTTTGTACAAATTATGTCCAATTACTCCACTTCAGTTTGGCGTTCGGAATATTTCAGTTGAACAGTCAGGGGTCAAATAATTATACGTTAAAAGTGATGTTTGGTGGTACGTTGAAAAGTGGGGTTATTTTTTACTAGAAATTTAAAATAGATTGCTCTTTTTTAGTGGATTTAAGACAACATTAATCTTGATAAACTCTAAGCTATGGAAACTAATGCGTTTTCTATTAAAAATACTCCATCGACGAAATTCAGATCAGAAAGCAATCAATCTTTCTTTCCCTCCCTTGAAAGCATTCCAATATAAGCCACACGTCTCTTTATAACTAACATAGGTATTGCTCATACCCCAATTTAATTCGGGACATCAATATCTGTATCTCATACGCCACAGTTACGACCCGTATAAATGCCAAGTTCCCGATGACCACTCGAAGCCGGGATAGGCAATAAGCACAACTTTTCCAATTGGAATTCGCTCGACATAGTCCCGGGATATTGAATCCCGGACAAGTTCCCGGGATGCACGCAACTTAGTTGCTACATGTGTAACTTTTTGCAACTACGCCTTCGACCTCGGTTCCATTTATAAAGTTTGGTTGAACGAGCTTTTTAATTTTTTATTTGTGTTTTCCTGTGCATTTGCGTTTTTTTGTTGTGTTTTGTTTTGAATTATTATTTAAATACGGATGTTGTGGGAATTCCTGGCCTGACCTAAGGTTGAATATAACTGTCTAAGATTTATATGTCCCATTGTACCATAATACATTGGTATCATGGAATAGATTCATTAATTGAAATCTTAATACCCCTAACGTGTTCACTACGAGTGAGCCATAAGAAATTCTCCACGTCATCCGAATGACCTCGTAAAGATGAAATAACTGCCGTAATAAAATCCGCAGTCACAAACATTAAACTCGTGAACTTATTATGTGCGCATTATCTCATTGACCCATCCAATTATGGTCTGCGACCAATAAAATCATTATTCCTACCACGTCCGTGTTTCGGTTATTTTTATTGAATGGTTTTCTATTCTATTGTTTGTGTGGCATCGAATAAATTGTAATTTATGTTTTAAGAATTGACACCTTATTAAGTCAATTTAGTTTCAATCCATTGGCTGAAAATGTCTGGTGGCTACCCAATGCAATATCTATACTAATATAATAATAATATTATAAAGAGGTAACATTTGTTTGTAAGTTTGTATGTTTGTAAGTTTGTATGTAGGGGGTAATCTCCGGAAGTCATGAACCGACTTCAAAAATTCTTTCACCATTCGAAAGCTACATTCACCCTGAGTGACATAGGCTATATTTTATCCCCGTACTCCCACGGGAACGGGAACTACGCGGGTGAAACCGAGTGACGTCCGCTAGTGTTTCATAAATCATATTGTTTTCTGCACAATATAAGTAGCTGTCTAAACAGAAAACATTAAGAGGTGGCAATTTTTGCATAATTAGTAAAATGATTGATATTTGCAATGGTTATCTACGTAAACATAATCCTTCAAAACGTGATCTAACCAAGCTACGTATATAGTTAATGTAATCTTGTCAACTTGTTAGCAAGTAACTCGATGGAAGCTTCATTCAGTCATATTGTTCTATAATAGGATATTTTGATTTATTAATTACATATGTTTGAGAGTCAGTCTTCGTATGGTAGACATGATGACCTTATAAGTCTATTAAACGATTTGCTAACAAATTGGGTGACCGTGTTCTAAACGATTGATGTGTGGTGTCTGAAACTTTGGCACACGCGATTCGTCTATTAGGTGCAAATATTATGGATCATCACGACATCTTCTTATGAAGTGAAATAGTTGTGCCAGTGTGTGGATGGTACTAGGACGATAGAACTAGTTAGGAACTGTGGTTGGAACGATGACAACAATAGAAGGGTCAGGGTCGAAAGTAGGAAAAGGGTCTACGTTGATCAGATACAATAAAAGATTTGTAAGAAATATTATGAACTATCTGACCCGCGCAACGTCGTCTGCGTCACATGTGAGAGAGAGAGTTGATCATCGAGACAGACAAACAGATAAACATAAACAGACAAAAATTCCA
This sequence comes from Xestia xanthographa, assembly GCA_905147715.2. Classification (NCBI taxonomy): domain Eukaryota; kingdom Metazoa; phylum Arthropoda; class Insecta; order Lepidoptera; family Noctuidae; genus Xestia; species Xestia xanthographa. The sequence goes on along the minus strand of LR990661.1, from coordinate 1,940,262 downwards.
AAAATGCTGGAAATGAGTTCTGTTGGTTATCCTTTCACACCCTGGCAATTTTTTTGTGAAATATTTTCGATGTACAAAAATTATTTTTCTACAGATTTATTATATGTATAGATTATTACCAACAGCCTAGCTGGAGAAAGTGACAATTGGCTGTTGTGGACCAACCTCTCATGAAGGCGTCTAGTCTATCTCATAATCTTGACCGGGGTCTTCGAATTCGTTTAAAAATAATGAAGCTTAGGGACAGACTTTACACAGCAATCTAAAAAAATCCCAGTGCCTTATATTTGCATTCTTAAATCTGGGTTTAATTACGAAACAGATGACTCATCACACTCTTTTGGAGTGCGCTTGCTATCAGATTTAGGCCTAAGTGCTCTTTATTCATCACGAAGTTGATGATATCATTTATATCTTACACTAGTAAGGAAAACAATACACAATTAACTGTTATAACAGTCTCAAATTGCCAGGCCACAAAGTAATATTACAGTGTGACATACATTGTCGGACGAAACGTTAGATGAAATCAAGCGAAATTATGAAAAACGTCTAAACGTCAGCCATTTCCGAATTCCATAAATTAATGACTAAGATAAATACGAGTAGCAATCTTAGAAAAACACCGGACATTATCCAGCGGAAATAAAAGAGAATTCGTTGCTCTTCATTGCCTAAAGTATACAGTCATCTCGGTCATAAGATGGTCAAGGCCAATTCAAGTCTCAGTTATTTCTGTACCAAACTGTCTTATGAATGTTGTACAGGTTTTTTCGCGAGTGTCTTTTTGTGGTTGTACGATGTACGGATTATTTCAAGAGGCTTGTGGGTCAGTAATTTTTGCTCCCAATTTCAATATTATTTTCGTTTCTGTTGCTGCTTGTGTTATAGATTTTAAAGTGATTAATGGGTTATTTAATTCATCTAATAAATATAATAAACGTAATGAGGGTATAGCAATAAAAATTAAAGAAATTGCTGGTAAAATAGTTCAAATTAATTCAATTATTTGTCCTTCTAATAAAAATCGATTAATATATTTATTAAATAAAAGTCTTACTATTAAATAACCCACTAAAATTGTAGACTAAAATTTTATTGGATTTTACTCTTGATTAAAATCACACACACATTACACTAAACCAATTCGGAAAACACACATTTTAAACATGCCACGGAGTAACAATACGTATATAGACAAATTGCAACGTTCTTTTTAACAAAACTTTAATAAGTTCGCTCAGGCTCCCAACAGGAAATCAAACAAAATACATCAAACCAAAAATCCAGACAAGGCTAAAATTTTAGGTCTGAAATAACAACCCTAAATTCACCCCTCTTTGCAACATGACTCATGCAGTGGGGTTGCAGTTTTAAAGGGGTTGCAATTTTCAAGGGGTCTCGTCCAGCCGACTGGTCAAGTCTTGTTAACATAATTGACGAGTGTAGAAACACGAGGGGAGGTAAACCTAAAAGGGTTTATGGGTTTATTAATGCTAACAAAAGGTGCATGCATGCCTAGCTTCCCCATTTGGAACGCGGTGTTGCTGACAGTAGTAATTACGTGTCCTTTCAGTCGTGTTCGAATTATATCAGATTTGAAATCTATTTTGAGTTTTAAAGAGGTTTTAATACATAAAAGGTTTGTTGTGTGTCCCCTTGATGAGGGGTGGTTCTGACAGTTCCAGTTATATATTTTTTAGACCGTGCACAAAAAAATGTATGAGATTCATTGATTCATTCTTTCGTATTTTGTTAGTGATGTTTAATGTAAAAGTTTTCAAGAAAGCATGATTAAGATGGAAAGTCGACTTAAAAATCCGGGCACGTACCTATAGTCAAGAAACTTAATTTGACTCTTTCTGTAAGCTTGTAACAATAAGATGAATATAAAATTTCTTGCCAAATCAAGATATGCATCTTATATAGGTCATAGATCGCTTTAACCCCAAAACGCCTGCATAATGCCAATAGATTTGCCACATTGCTTGGCATTCAAAGCAGTTTTGTTTCTATACATGGATATCCCCGTAAAAGGCAAATGTCATAACCGGAGCCAATCCCAAAATTCAAGCAAGTTTGAAATTGTCGTACATTTGCGAAACGAATGGGAACGTCGCGCCTATATCCCCGAATGGTTCTTCGGAGGTGAGACTCACATTTCAGCAGTCTGTTATACGGGGCGAGCCAATGCCATCAACCGGGCACAAATCCAGACTACTACTTAAAAATTCTTAATGGAAAAATCTAATAACGTATTGCCCCACCTGGGATTTGAACCCAGGCCCTCACGCTCAGCAGTCTCGCTTACAACCACTAGAATAACGAGGCGGAGCTGGCGTCAAATTGTCGCAAATCTAATTTTGAGCTGTCAGTCGGTAGACTGCGCCATTTTGTGACGCGGGGGGACGCCATGATGGCGCAGATTCGGGACACGGATGAGATTTAACAGAAATGGGTCGGGATTGATACTAAATATAGCTGTGATACGCGTGTTTAAGGATGAAATCATTACGTAGAAGATGAATGTGTCTTTCCATCTAACAATAACATGATATTAGATACCAAAAATATCTTAGAGAATGATAGGTCCAACACTGATCTGATTGAGAGAGCTGATGGTGGATAAATGTATTTGGCAAAATTGTCTTTTGCTAATGACTAGGATGCTGATTGACATAATAAAAGGTATAACAATGACGAAATGTCATTTTAGGCCCCTATTATAAAAATAAGTCGTAATATCATCTTTGGCAGTCGTAATAGGTGGCCTGAAAGTCTGACAACCAGTCTTACCAAGGAGTATCGCATTATCCAGTACAAAACGGGTTGTGGAGATCAGACAGGCAGTCGCTCCATGTAAAATACTGGTATTCAGCTGCATCCGGTTAGACTGGAATCCGCCCCCAACATATTTGGAAAAAGGCTAGGCAGAGGTCAAGAGTACCTTTATATGTCAATCAGAGCCTATTAATCAAATTAAAGGATTCCTGACAATCCGTACCTATTATTTCGTTCTTAGATGACTGTATGTAAATACTGGTCTGATTCAAAGTCTTGCTCACCAAGAAACACAATATTCAAGATATTCTCCAATTGAAGAAATAGCGTTATAAACTTAATTCCTTCAACACGATGAGGTAATGGTACAGTTTCTGCGAATGAAGTGAAGTCACCAGCTTTATGTAGGATTTGGGAACCGGAGAGAATAAACAGATTTGTCTTGTTATGTTGGTAGTAATGAATACAGCTGGTAGGAATTAGAGGGGTTCATAATTTATTAGAGAAGAGTAAAATGTCTTAGTTATGTTTAGCTCCCGGTGAGGTGCTTAAGAATCTGGAAGAAAATACTATGATAACTCAGAAAAAGAAAAGTGTGGAAGCTTTTTGTCTTAGAAGTTTCTGTCACAATACTAAATAAACAAATCACGTGACTACTATTTCCGAAATTGAAATGAGAACTTTTAAAGAAGAACTCGTTTGTCTTGGTATGGACATGTAATAAGGAGGGATGAAACCGATGTGACTCAAAGAGTGATGGACATGAATGTTAATGTATGGAAAGGTAAAGTACAGCCAAAGAAAACATGGATGTATTGTGTGAGGAGTGATATTAAAGAGAAAGGAATACATGATGAGATGCCGTGATGACGTCTGAAACGTAAGATCTTTTGGACGTAATTATAACAACGGGTACCTAATCTCGAAGACGTCTCATACTGACTCGAATATTAAAATAATCATATGGCTAAAGTCTAACAAGTCCACAACGAACCAATCTCATTTGCACAAATAAACAGATAGTCTACAATAGCAGCAGTTTCCTTCACTCGGACAATAGCACCATTGTCGGCGCTGATGAAGTAATTACCACTATTTACAGTATTTATAGCGACGACTGTTCTAATAACCTTTTTCACGACAACACGCACAGTAGTAGTAAGTGATTGTGATTCTTAGATGACTCATTTATAATCAACAAGTCTTACAAGTAACTGTAATTAAAACTTTGATGTTTTCAGATTTGTAACCTGTTTGTGAAGGTGTTCAAATGACAGCATGATTGGAATATGTTTATGTGCTTGAAATACTAAATATCCGTACGTTATTTTTCTTTGAAGTATTTGGAAAAACACTTAGGTATAATTAATAAATTGCCAATCACATCTTAGTACGATTGTACGACAATCTACAGTAGAGTAGTAAACTCTCGAATGAAAAATCAATCAAAATTATTGAACCAATCAATGAAATAAGACAACATGTCTTAATTAAGTGCATTATGAAAAAGTAGGCAACATCCCATTTCAACTCCATAATTCGTTGTAAAACCGAAAAATCCCCGATGTGCTGCATAAGCGCATCAATCGTGGTCATACTACTCGTTAAATGTCGTGTTTGTTTGACATAAAGTGACCATATTTGGCTGTGTGTCGAGACTGATTGCGAGGTCACTGTGGACCAGCCAATTTGCAAATTACGGACTCAAACTGGACGCTTAATTCATGTACATTTTCGGGACAATATGTCAGATGCTCTGATTTGGCGCCGTAGCTTAATATTTTGGAGTATTATAGGCTATTTTATAGACCATAGATTTTATGTTTATAATACTAGAACGCAAGGTCTTTTAAACATTTTTAGTTCTCAAAATCAAACGCTTATTTTATTTATATAAATAACTAGCGGACGTCACGCGGCTTCACCCGCGTAATTCCCGTTCCCGTGGGAGTAGGGGGATAAAATATAGCCTATGTTACTCGCTGAAATAATTTTTCGATCCAGTAGTTTTTAAGGTTCATCATCATCATTTCAGCCGAAAGACGTCCACTGCTGGACATAGGCCTCCCCTTAGTGTCGCCACATTGACCGGTCCCGTGCCACTCGCATCCAGCGGATTCCTGCAACCTTCACCAGGTCATCGGTCCACCTAGTGGGAGGCCTTCCAACGCAACGTCTTCCGGTTCGTGGTCGCCACTCCAGAACTTTTCGGCCCCATCGGCCATCCGTTCTGCGAGCAATGTGCCCTGCCCACTGCCACTTAAGTTTGGCAATTCTTCGGGCTACGTCGGTAACCTTTGTTCTCTTGCGGATGTCTTCATTTCTGATTCGATCGCGCAAGGAAACTCCGAGCATAGCCCTCTCCATTGCCCTTTGGGTGACCTTAAGCTTTCTGATGAGGCCCATTGTGAGCGACCACGTTTCGGTCCCGTATGTAATCACTGGCAACACACACTGGTCATAGACTTTCGTCTTGAGACACTGCGGTAGGTTGGACGAGAAGATACCGCGCAATTTCCCGAACGCTGCCCAACCGAGTCGGATTCGACGATTGACCTCTTTCTCGAAGTTAGACCTACCTAACTGGACCGTTTGTCCCAGGTACACATAATCGTCTACAACTTCGAGAGTAGAGTCTCCGATCTTGATAGGAGTGGGTGTGACATGGGCATTCAACATGACCTTAGTCTTGTCCATGTTCATTTTTAGACCCACTCTTCCGGAAGCTCTACTGAGGTCATCGAGCATTGTACTGAGGTCCTCCATGGTCTCAGCCATTACCACTATATCATCGGTAAACCGAAGGTGAGTGATGTACTCGCCATTGACGTTGATGCCTAGTCCTCTCCAGTCCAGAACCTTGAAGACATCCTCCAGTGCAGCGGTGAACAGTTTCGGAGATATGACGTCTCCCTGTCTCACACCTCGCTGCAGAAGGATAGGTTTCGAGGCTTGGTCCTGAAGTCGGACTGACATGGTGGCGTTTTTGTACAAACACTTCAACACCTCGATGTACCGATAATCGATTTGGCACCGTTGGAGAGACTGCAGTACAGCCCAGGTCTCGATCGAATCGAAGGCTTTCTCGTAGTCCACAAACGCTAAACAGAGAGGCAGGTTATACTCTTCTGTCTTCTGTATAACTTGCCGCAGCGTATGTATGTGGTCCACGGTGCTAAAGCCTTTTCGGAAACCGGCTTGTTCGAGTGGCTGGAAATCGTCAAACCTGCGCGCGAGACGATTCGTGATGACTCTAGAAAACAACTTGTAGACATGGCTTAGAAGTGAGATGGGCCTATAATTCTTCAGCCGGGCATTGTCACCCTTTTTGAAGAAGAGCACCACCACACCCCTGCACCATGCCTGTGGCGTTTTTCCCTCAAGTATGACGGAATTAAACAGCTTCTGAAGGGCCTTAAGTACCGGTTTTCCACCCGCCTTCAGGAGTTCGGCCGTAATTCCGTCATCACCCGGTGCCTTGTTGTTTTTGAGCTGCTTCAGAGCCATCCTAATCTCGTACAGGCTGACGTCCGGGATGTCTTCGGTATAGTGTCGGGTCAGTCTAGCTCTTGGGTCGTTGGCTAGATCTACGACGGGTTTACTGGTTGACGTGTACAACTGTCCATAGAAGCTCTCGATCTCCCTCAGAAGATCCGGTTTGGCGGATAAGATCCTACCATCGTCGGTCTTCAGTTTCGTGAGCTGGCTCTGCCCAATAGCCAGATCCCTTGCAAATACCTTGGAGCCTTTATTCCGCTCAATCGCGTCTTTAATACGCTCGGTATTAAAGCGGCGGAGGTCGCTCTTCAAGGATTTAGAGATCCGTCTATTGAGCTGCCGGTATTTACACGCCTCGTCTGAAGACTGCAGGATCATCTCACGCCGCTCCTTCATGAGCTTGAGAGTGTGATCGGAGAGCCTCTTGTTCTGATCTGTACGACGCGCCTTGAAGAACTTAGACCCGGTCGTATGGACAGTTTCCACGAACCCATCGTTGTATTCGTCCACTGAGCTTCCTAGGCACTCGAAACGGTTCTGGAGTTCAAGCTGAAAGCTCTCGGGGTTTTGGATTTGGATCTTTGCTGGACGGAGCGTAGACTTCATCAGTCGATACCTTTCAAGCTTGATATTGATGTTCAATGTGCCTCTTACCATGCGGTGATCGCTCCCGGTTTTCACCGAATTGATCACAGAGACATCATTGAACATTTGCTTCTTGGTTGACATGATGAAGTCGATCTCATTTCTAGTTGCACCATCGGGGCTCTGCCAGGTCCACTTCCTGTGCTCACGCTTTCTGAAGAAGGAGTTCATCATATAGAGGCCCTCCTTCTCCATAAAACTAGCCAGTTGGTGACCCCGGCGATTCCGATGTCCAACTCCAAATTGCCCCACCTGTAGCTCATCCCCGTCTCGTTTGCCCAGTTTCGCGTTGAAGTCCCCCATGACAACTGTGAAGTGAGTTTTGGAACCATGCATTGATTTAGATATATCCTCATACATGGTCTCCACTTCGTCGTCGGGGTGTGCCGAGGTCGGGGCGTAGACCTGTATGACCTTCAGCGAATATCTTGAGGATATTCTGAGTATAAGGTACGCCACCCTGGTCGACACACTCTCGATCTTCACCACGTTGTTCACAAGGGACTTGTGGACGATAAACCCAACACCACCCTGGGACTGCCGGTCACCCTCTTGGAAATAGAGCAGGTTACCGGATTTCAGGATTATCGTGTCCTCCCCCTCTCTTCGGACTTCACATAATCCCACAATACTCCATCGCAGCCTGCTCAATTCCTCTTCGAGTTCCGCTATCTTCTCGTCGGTCCGGAGTGTGCGCGTGTTATATGTTGCCAGGTCCAGTCGTTGGTATTGGCAGCCGGATCCCTTCCGGAGATTCTTCGCACCCCTTGCCACGCCGTAGCCTCGACCGGGCTGCCGGGCACTAGGGGCCATTTCTTTGTTGCGCTATTCATGGGGGGGTTTTGCCATAATCGCCACGCTTGGCAAGCGGGTTGGCGATCGCAGTGAGTGCAGTTCTTACATAAGACACAGAGAGCGCTGCTGCCCATTCTCTGGTAAGTCCCTTAGTCGCCTCTTACGACACCCACGGGAAGATATGGGATGGTGTTATTCTTTACGTCCGACACCACACGGACGAGACGTTTTTAAGGTTATTCGTTACATACAAAAATACAAATCTTTCCTTTTTATAATATTAGTATAAACTATATTCTAATTATATAGTATATATATATTTATTCTCTCATCTTTCTGATATTATTATGGTACTTACCTAAAGATTACTTTCAGACAAGTGCTATTAAGAGACTAATTTCTTTCAATTATCTGTTATTACGAAAGATGAGCTTTCATTAATCTGGAGCGTATGAACTTGATAAGGCTAATTCAATCTGTAGGAGCATTTAGAAAAAACCATTACTTTGGTTTATTAATTTTGCTATGAGCATAAGAATAGTGTTCCTACTGTTGGACATGCTTTATCTCTGTGAGAAGGGGCCACTTGGTCTCGCTCCTGCTTGTTTTTTTACTCATTCATCATCATTATTCTGTCCTTATCTATGTCTTCTTCTTCTATACGTCCCTATTCGTCGTCATCTCCATTCACACAAATTTCTCACAGTTCATCAATCTTACATTCCATATTTCATACGTTTCCTTAGTTTCAACATCGTCTTAAAGCCACAGCTACAATCTATAACATATGAAACAAAACCAATTCCGTCCAGAGCCCCACTTCAACACGTTTTACTACTTGACTTTGAAACAGACTTCGAGAGAGTTCCAAGTACTAACGTTTGCTTAATACAATCGCGAAAGGTTCGACTACGAGCCTTTATGCCCCAATTATTGCCTACTTACAGCCTTAAGTGCCAGAATTTACTTTAGGATTCTGTGTAAAGGCGTTCTTGCTTGAAAAGTTCGGGTAATTTCCTTAGTGAGAACATAAGGTTTCACTGTGGATAATTATTGGGTACTTTGGCGCTTTATAACGCTCGTCATTGGTGTGTTTAGCTCTGTGAAGAGAAGCTAAAAGAGCTAACAACATTATACGTATATTTGTGTCATCCGCCTCTACCATTTCATCATTCCTGTCATTAGGAGTCCTGTGATCAGCAGATGACATCACCTGTCTGATACAATAATGATGATGGTTCATGTCTTCATTGAATGCATCTATCGCTGCTGTGACATCTTGTTCTCACTTATATTTTTGTCGGCAGTTTGTCGTTCAATCATTCAAATTATTTTTTTTATCATCTGTAGTATCTATACCAATCAGTTTATCTTTTCCATTACGTCATTAATTCCTAAAAAGCTTACGTTTAATATTTTTCCCGAAAAAACTAAGTCATCCGTGAACGATAAATCCGAGATTACATTACTGAACGCAGCAGATTTCGTGAAAATTATTGAATCAGAAGGGCTTATCTCGTTTTTATTTGAGTTACGAATATTATTCCTACTCCTTACTAAACATTACCTAATGTTTCTGGATTCTTGGTAGATAAGACGCTCCCAAGTACTTGTTTCATGATTATGCTTTTGTTGTTAATGAGGTTGAAGATAAAAGAGAATTTGCTTTTATTCCGGTGGTGTTGGCAACACAACATTTAGTTTTCATTTTGATAGCACAAAGGCCCAGAGGCCATTCCAAAAATATCTGTCAGTGTCACTAAATGTCATCTATGTTTCATTATCTATGATTTACTGTACAAAACAAAATTACAAGAGACGGACGTATTTTTCAACTCAACTGCAGTTTTATTACAAATCGAAATCCCAACATGGTCCTTCGAGCAAAACAATAAGTAATACAGTCCACCCAGCGACAGAACGGTAAATAATCTACGTCAGTGACGGGTTTCAACCAAGAAAATTCTACTTTCGGTGCCTGACGCCGGCAGTGCTTCGTCGCCGTGCCAAGCAAGCCGCAAGCGCAATTTCCGGTGACGCCGAGAGGGATTCGTCGGCGCTCAAGCAGAACGCATCTGATTGGCTCGCGTCACATCACGCCACTCTGTAGAGCCAATCAGCGACGGGCGAGTCCACAAATTCGAGAAGCAAAGCACGCGCCGCCACGCCCGCCGCCGGCTCGCCGCACGCGCCACCACGTGGCCCCGCTGCCCGCTGCCGCGCGCCGCAAACGCGTCACATCACGCCACTCTGTAGAGCCAATCAGCGACGGGCGAGTCCACAAATTCGAGAAGCACGCGGCCACGCGCCGCCACGCCGCCGGCTCGCCGCACGCGCCACCACGTGGCCCCGCTGCCCGCTGCCGCGCGCCGCAAACGCGTCGCATCGTCAAATTTTTTCAGTTGCTGCAGACATTCAGGTTTACAGAAAAATAACGTGTTGTCTCGTGCATGTGCAGTCACACAATTTCAGTTGTAACAGCAATTTTACAGTGTGCGAAACAAGTTTTCGATTTCAAATATGGAAGGCGACCAAATTAAAACGCTCGTCAGGAAACGAGCGTCCATCAAAGGTAATAGCTCGAAAATTGAAAACATATTCAAACACGAAGAGGGTTACAAGGAGTTATCCAAACAGGCGTTACTCCTAAAAGAAGAGCGTCTTCGCGAATTATTCAAGAAGTACGAAAACTATACATTGGAGATTTGCGCCATAGACCCCGAGCTCGATGATGGCGACGATGTAGAAGAAAAATACAGCAAAACGCTCACCGTCATCAGGGAATTATTGGATAAAATAAATTGTGAAAACGATTGTAAGAACGAGTTTACAAAAAGCTTCAATACAAAGTTACCTACCATAAATGTACCAACGTACTCTGGTAAGTACTCCGAGTTCAAGCCATTCATACAACTCTTCGATTCACTCATCCACAACAATCAAAATTTAGATGATGTGCAAAAGTTTTTCTATTTACGTAATTTTCTGCGAGAGGAACCTCACGATCTGGTCAAAAATCTCACCTTGTCTACTGAGAGTTACCATGAGGCTAGGAAAATTCTACTCGACAGATACGACAACAAATATAAGATTACAAATGAACATATACACATTTTGTTAGATATTGTACCTTTATGTAAGTCAACAGCAAGTAATTTAAGAAACTTTGTATCTGTTGTAAAACAACAAATTGCTGCCTTGAAAAATTTAGGACACTCTGTTGATCAATGGGATCCAATAGTACTTTGCATTCTGACTAGAAAGTTAGACTTATTGTGTAGTAGGGAATTTCAATTGGCTCGAGTACGAGATCCCACGGTTGCACACCTTATTGATTTTCTAGATAAGCGTGCACTAGCACTTGAGAATGCAGAGCGGCCACCGGAGAGATCCCAGCCAACTTCAAAGGTGGCTCATGTTGCTGCTGTGAAGAAAGCGAATCCAGATACAGGTGCTCCTGCGGAGACTGTAGGAACAAGAAGCTGCTTGCTCTGTAAGTCCAACCACAAGCTTTTTACTTGTCCACAGTTTAAACTTATGTCTGCGAGTGATCGAATCAAATTTGCTACATCTAACAAGATATGTTAGATTTGTTTAAATAATCATAGTAAAAAATGCAGATATCACTTTAAATGTAATGTCTGCAAAGAAGGGCACAACACATTGCTCCACGAAGATAAAGCATCGTCTCCAGTAACATTGATGTCTGAGGCTGCCTCCGAGCAAGTACTATTGCCTACAGCACAGGTAAAACTATTAGCGAGCAATGGTACAGAGGTTCATGTCAAGGCTCTTCTAGATACTGGATCACAGGCATCTTTCGTGACCAGAGAACTTGCAAACCTATTAAAACTGCAAGTTGATATAGCCAACACTCCAGTTATCGGTATAGGCAATACTTTAAATAAATTAAAGGAGAAGGTCCATTTGGAAATACATTCCCTCACTCAGAATTTTAAAATTTCAGTCACATGCTACTTATTGGACAAAATAACTTCAAAATTACCACAAAGAAAGTTTGACTTGCATAACTTAATTTTACCTCCCAAAATTTTGCTAGCTGACAAAAAGTTCAATGAGCCTAGTAACATACACATTCTATTAGGTGCTGACATATTTTTCCAGATCCTGCTGCCGCCTGAGCCTGAGCTTCAAGCTCTTCCATCCAGCTCGGAGGCGGCTGGTGGCAGTGTCACATCACTCACATCTAAAGCTCCAGTATTAAATACAAGACTTGGTTATGTAATTGCAGGTAACACATCTACACAACACACAGAACCAGTCATTACTTTATTTTGCAAAAAATGTGATTCTGATTTAAACAATTCTATTGTTGAGTTTTGGAAGTGTGAAAGTGTTCCAGAGACCTTTCCAGAGGCACATTCTGAACATGACTTGTGTGAAAAGATATTTTGTGAAAACGTTGAGCAAGATACAAAAAACAATAAAATTCAAGTAATCTTGCCACTAAAGTTGCCATTAGATTCAATCAATCAGGCTTTAGGAGATTCATTATATTTGGCATTGAAAAGATTTCACAACTTAGAACTTAGATTTAAAAAAGATTCTAATCTTTTTAGGTTATACAAGGAGTTTATTCATGAATATTTAAAGCAAGATCATGGTACATTAATTGATATAAGTCAATATAACTTATCTACTGATCCAGTGTACTTTTTACCACATCACCCTGTACTTAGGTTAGATAAAAAGACCACAAAATGTCGGGTTGTATTTGATGGTTCTATGAAAACCCGCACAAAAACATCCTTGAATGATTTATTACTTAATGGTCCTGTAGTACAAAAGGAGCTAGTAGATGTCTTACTGCTATTCAGAGTTGATGAATATTTTTTTATAACAGACATCAAAAATATGTTTAGAAATATAAAAATACATCCCAAACACAGGTCATTACAGAATATTCTATGGAGAGACTCTCCAGATGAAAGTGTTAAATGTATTCAATTGAACACAGTTACATATGGCTTAAAGAGCTCATCCTATTTGGCAACTCGATGTTTAAAAATGTTGGCTGAAAAACACCACAACGACTATCCTATAGCTGCTTCTATTTTAAATAATTCCACATATGTTGATGATATTCTTTATTCAGAAAAATCATTGGTCGAATTATCAGCAGCAAAGGAACAACTATGCAGTTTGTTAAGCTTAGGAAGTTTTCAGTTACATAAATGGGTTTCAAATTCGCCAGACTTGTTAAAAGACATACAAAAGGATCAACAACATTTTGATGAGATTGATCTAGAGAAAAATAACACTTCTTTAAAAACACTAGGTATGAATTACAATATTAAGTTAGACTCATTTATTATATCTAGTCCAAAAACTGTCAACAGCATGCCTCAATCTAAGCGTGAAATTCTTAGCTTCATAAGTGGATTCTATGACCCATTAGGTCTTGCTGGACCTATTGTGGTAAGCGCAAAGGCTATAATGCAACGCTTATGGCAAGAAAAATTGGACTGGGATTCTGTGCCAAATTGTGAACTGCTACAGCTTTGGCACAAGTTTTATAATAGCTTGCTTACAATGCAGCCAATGCTTATACCGCGACATATAGGTGTGCATGACATAAGCTTTACGCAAATTATAGGGTTTGCTGATGCATCTAGCAATTCTGGTTATGGCTGTTGTGTATATCTAAGAGTCGTGGACTCAGTGGGTAATGTCAAGATATCCTTGCTTTGTTCGAAATCACGAATAAATCCTATTAATAAGAGTTTATCAGTTCCCCGACTAGAACTTAATGCAGCACTGTTGCTGGCAAAGCTTGTCAGCAGAGTTCATCACATATTAACTGTTAAAATGCAAATACAGGATATTATAATTTATTCTGATTCACAAATAGTATTAGCTTGGCTCAAAACTAATATAAACACACTTAAAGCTTATATAGCGAATCGCGTTAAGGTCATCTCACAACTTACACAAAAATACACATGGTCATATGTCAGCTCGAACGAGAACCCCGCTGATTGTCTTAGCCGAGGAGTCATGCCAAACGAGCTAGCCGATCATGACCTGTGGTGGAAAGGCCCTGCGTTTCTGCATTCACGTGAGTACAAGCCGCAATTAAATTTAATTTTGCCACAGGATTTACCAGAGGTTAGCGTCGACTCTGCATGCTTAAGTGCAATGCTTTGTATTACTTCTAGTGAGCAATCGTTATGTCTCGATTTTCTTGAAAAAATTTCTGAAATCAATAAAATGATAAGAGTTTTAGCTTACATCTTACGTTTCGTTCAGAATGCAAAGTCAAAAATAGTCTCTAAAAATAAACTCAATTATATTACAACTCAGGAACTTGATCTGTCATTGTCAATGATTGTAAAGTATGAACAACAAAAATATTTATCAGAAGATGTTCATGTTTTAAAATGTAAGAACACAATAACTAAAGGTAATTTAAAGCCATTATGTCCGTTTATTGATGACAGGGGCTTGATTCGCGTGGGTGGTCGATTACAAAATGCCTCCATTCCTTATACACAGAAACATCCCATTGTCTTACCTAAGGATTCGCATATCACAAACTTAATTATTGTAAGTGAACATATAAAAAACCTCCATGCGGGTTCCAAGCTTGTTCTGTCATCGATAAACCAAAGATTCTGGATTGTGAACGGTCTCAGACAAGTTAAAAAAGTGTTACATAAGTGTACTGTTTGTTTTAGATTAAAAGCAGAATCAGCAAAACAGTTAATGGGTTCTTTGCCGCCAGAAAGAGTCAATGTATGTCGCCCCTTCCAGAAGGTTGGTTTAGATTACGCTGGTCCGATCTCATTGAAAATAGCCAGGATCAGAAAACCTATAATCTCAAAAGGTTATATTTGCCTGTTTGTGTGCTTTGTAACAAAAGCTATCCATTTGGAGCTGGCCACTGATTTAAAAACAGAAACTTTTATAGCCTGCCTAAATAGATTTATATCGCGACGTGGATTGCCCACAGACATATATAGCGACAACGCTTCAACCTTCAAGTGCGCAAAGAACCAATTAAATGAACTACATAACTTTCATAACTCGCCAGTTCACCAAAGACAGGTATGTCAATATTCAGCTCAAAAGAGGATTAATTTTCATTTTTTACCTTGCTATTCGCCAGTCTTCGCTGGATTGGCAGAAGCTGGTGTTAAAAGTGTAAAGTACCACTTAAAGAGAGTGTTACTAAAGTCTATTCTTACGTATGAAGAACTGTATACAGTCATATGTCAAATTGAGTCTTGTTTAAACAGCAGACCTCTCATGCCATTATCCAATGATACTAATGATTATACTTGTATTACTCCAGGTCACTTCTTAATAGGAACTGCTTTAAATACTTATCCTGAGCCTAATGTAAACATAATAAAACAATCTCAATTTTGGAAAACTTGTAATGATATAAAAATGTCGTTTTGGAAGGTTTGGAGTAAGCATTATTTAAATTTGTTACAATCTCGCCCTAAGTGGCAAGACACCCAACCTAATGTAAAGGTAGGAGCATTGGTGATCCTAAGGGATGACAATTTGTCACCACTATACTGGCCCCTAGCCAGAGTCATAAATACTTACCCAGGTAAAGATGGCAAAGTAAGAGTAGTTGAAGTCAAAACTGCAAACGGCCACACACATAAAAGAGCTGTAATGAAAGTTTGTGTTTTACCGCTGGAATGTAGTGGTACTGGTTAATAACAATGATAATGTTTTGTCTTCAAATTTTACCTATCAGCTACATTGTTTCTATGGTAGTTAATTAGTAGGTATATGTTAATTTAGTTTAATATTGATAACATTTGCAACATAACAATTTGTATGATAACGTTTTGTCTTCAAATTGTATCTATCAGCTACACTGTTTCTAAGTAATTAATTAGTTTATGTTAATTTAGATTAATAATGATAATTATTAGGTAGTTTAAGTTAATAAGTAATTAAGTTAATTTAGTTTAATAATTATAACATAATATTGTCTCTTAAATAAAAAATAAAAATGTACTTATCGGCTACATTGTTTAACAAGTACTTTTACTTTAATTAGTTGAAGTTAATTTAGTTTAATATGAACAATTTTAGTTTCGTGTCTTATTGTTAATACTACATAATATCTTTATTACCTATATTGTCTATGTGAAATAGTAGGCTGTTATATTACACGCTTTATATTATTTTTTGTATACTTTTAAGTACTTAGCTAATTAATCTTTCAGTTGCCCCGCCAATATGTTGGCAACACAACATTTAGTTTTCATTTTGATAGCACAAAGGCCCAGAGGCCATTCCAAAAATATCTGTCAGTGTCACTAAATGTCATCTATGTTTCATTATCTATGATTTACTGTACAAAACAAAATTACAAGAGACGGACGTATTTTTCAACTCAACTGCAGTTTTATTACAAATCGAAATCCCAACAGGTGGCGTCTTTGCGTGAAGATGAAACGAGAAAAGTTATTCTTTGTCTTTATTTTGAACAAGGAGGATGTGAAATTATGTTTAAACGCGATTTTATTTGATTTAAAAGTATCCAAGTGGAATCAGATGATTTCCAAGATTGCAACAAGTGGAATTAATTTGCTTTTATTCAAGACCAAATGCAGAAAAAAAATGAAATCAAGCAGTCATGATCAAATTAATGGAAAATCACTTAAGTGTTAATAAGAAAAACAGGATGCTTTCATAAAACTGAATATCAAAGATGATTATAACACTAAACAAATGCAAACAAAAATAAAAAGCTCCGTAAATAAAAGCTCCTTTTCAAGTTCTATACAAAAATCTAGCCAGATACAACGAAACAAAATACTACACGGTAATAATCCTCTTGAATACAGTACAGACCGTAGAATATCACCCACCACCAAGCGCCTTTGTGCTGGTAAATCCAAGCGAACTAAGGATAGTCTTTGAGAAGTATTCGTTTCACAGAAATATATTACACTCTGTGGGTACATTTATAGATTTCTTTTAGTGTTGCAGTTTCTTTGGAAATGTTAGAAGTGTTGAAAGAAGATGTTAGTTTCGTTTCAAAGACTTCTATTTTCGGGATTTTGATTCGACTTTCTCTTTAGTACTATTTTGCAGTGAATATTTGCCAGTTTAGCGTTTTCATACAGACCCCTATTTTTATTATGCACATTGTCTTCTAACTTGACTAACAAGTGTTTCAAGAAACGTGTCTTTTCAATTTCGTTTTCACAAGACTGTGCCAAGCTTAAACACGGATTAGATTAACACAAGGTGACCAACTCAGGCATACTTACTTCTTCTTTCATTTTGGCACTATTGAAGAAATAGCTAATACCGTGGTAGGTCAGTCATCAGTTTTCTTGCGGGATTGACTACTCAAGGCTCATCGGACGTAGATTGTCACTCTTGAAACCTTTTAAACGCAGCCCTTCTAACACATTCATAAGGCCTATTCCCACTGTCAATAAAACACATCTTCTCGTCTTTATAAATAGCTATGGTATTGCGAACGCTGTGAGTCAGTGTAGCTATTTCCTAACTATTGTCTATGCGCTGTTGTTTCTCCTCGGAAGCAAACGTCGCGATCGTATCGCTATTGTTGTCTGCGTGAAATGGACCTGTTGTTGGACGCTGTGTTCATTGTGGGAACTAGGCATGGATGTGAGAGGAGGGTATGGAAGATGTTGGACAGTTTTTAAACGAAGACTATTCAGCACCACTGGCGGAATGTGGATGCCACTACCTTACCCTTTAGCACGCGTAGCATGACCACCATAGAATAGAAAAGGGTTTTGTCGACGGAAGAATCGACAAAATGACAGATTGTGAAAAGAAATCTACCATTTTGTCGATTCTTCCGTCGACAAAACCCGTTTTACGGTGCCCATGCTACACTTGCAGGGATTACTAGTATGATCAGTGGTAACTCTTTCTTATGTCGTTTAGCCACGTTGCCAAAATAATCACATGTTAGTAATACTAATATGCATTGGACTCTTTTTCCCACAGAGGGGAGACTTGTGCTCCAGCAATGGGAAAAATACAGGGGGATGTAGTTGCCACATCTACTGGTTATACTAACAAAGAGGAATAGTTTTCTATTCTTGTGAGTTCACACAAAATGCTGCTGGCCTGGTGTGCGGAAAAACGAGGACTCTGATGATAAGACTACCAAATTACCAAAGATAAAATAATCCAAGGTCAAACAAAAATAGCAAAAACCTACATCATCAATTTAAACTTTGTAAAACTGCCAAAAACAAGACCAAAGCCAGACAGTAGCCATCAAAAGTTGAACACGAACATAAACCTATAACACCAGCTTAAAAATACGTTACTTTTTCACCTAATGAGTTTCAGGGATCTCTTGCTTTCCAACACTGCGTTGAAAATTTATCCCCGGGACCGATCCCTAACAAAATGTAACTTTTAATTCAATTATGAAAAGTTCTGATGTTCTGACAGGTGTTCAGAATTTTGTCAGACTCTCAAGTAGAATATTAATACTGTGGACAGCAAATTATGTGCGAGTACACTGTGTTTAAACTGATGAGAGTTTTTGGACAAAATTGGGTCTACGAAGTTCATTTTTTTAACTAGCGCACGATCTTTTATAATTTCTTCTTCATGCATTAGTGGGACGCCCAACAGAAAGGCTTTTTATTAAAAAGTAAATAGGTACCTACTGGGAAAACCTACAAAAAACAAAATGCTTTCAATCACTATTGAATTTAACTAAGCGACAAATAAAGTAGTTCAAAAACCTCATTCACAAAATCTATCACAGTAAAACCAACTAAAAACTGCCATAGTTTGCAGATGTAAAAATTTAATTAACATTCAATAATATTTTTTTGTTTGATTAACAATGTAAGTATAAGTACATACTTACCTTACCGTTTGATTATTTCTATGAAAAATAGTTTCTCATTTTTCTGGTTATTGGATGTAGGTACTTATTATCAAAATCTAACAACTTATCCAAAACTAATATTCCATTAGGGAAAATAAATCAGAATTCTTTGCAATCTTCAATAACAAATCACCGTCCAATAAAAGCAAAATATTAAATTCCTCTGAAAGTGGATCGATGATTGATATAACTGGGTTAGTGTGATTCAAGTTCGTCATCGATTGACGCAACACAGAACTGGATTAAAAAAGAAATTAGTCGCCACGTTACAATGATTATATCGTGTAAAATAGTCATTTTTCTGTTTGTTACGCATCATTAACTGGCCTATCTGATTGATTGCTTTATAATTGGAGTTCTCTAAGAAACAATCGGTTAGAAAAACCATTTTATTGCATCTTTCAAATATTAACAAAAACTAAAAATAACAAGTAATATTTAACTTTATTTTATAAAAGAATGCACAGCGTTACGCTCGGATTAAAACATGAACAAAAATTCTTAGCAAACTTTTGCACAATATTTATATTTTCGAACGAAAAACATGTTATGTTTGAATTTTTACTGAAAAACTGTCGCTACCAAAATAAATTGATAGATACAGGCACGTGCGGTATTTCCATTGATCCACGTATTGTCGAATATTTTGTAGGTAACATTTTGATTATAAAAGTTCGACAGGCATGCTTTTTGCAACGTTATACGAGATTTTTAGCAGGAATAACTTTATAATCGATGCAAAAACAATGTGAGCTAGACATGTTTGGACCCAATTGTAAAAAAAAACACAGTTAAAACTAAAATTCAACATTCACTTATAAACGTAAAAAACATACGTAACCTTTATTTACCAACCTACCCTGTAAGTTAGCAACCGTTCACAGTTCGCTTGTTCACGACAATTTTGACAGCGCATGCAACAATCGATTCAATCTCGATTGTCGTGCATGTGCATAATGATTGCGTTCTATTGATTTTTATTCGATCAGTCGTGCTAATGATAGTGTTTTATTTCGTTACAGGTACGTTAGTTAATGCTAAGCCGTAACAGATGAAAGTTGGAGTGGAGGTGATGTTGCTGATGACGTAAGTAATAGAAATAGTTGAGGTTTGAGAGTTGGGAAAAACATTGAATTAAACAATCCAATCAGCCTCTAAAAAAACATCAAAATAATGGTAATTTTAAAAAATAACAGATCAAAAACTTTGTCTTTAATATTTAAAGCTGTGATTACTCCCAATGATTATCTTAAGGATTGTCAACATCACAGTCTACAACTTTCGGGATAAGTTTCACCTATTGCAATACCTACCACAGACTACCAAATCTTATATTCCAATTCTGTCTAATCTGCACCGATTCCATTAAGTTCTTTCACTGCAATTCCATCATCTGGCAGTGGCCAGTCTACCAACAGAAAGTGTTCCACCTCTACGTTTTACACACTTAGAGGCTAGAGCTCAACATCACCGGTCATTCCTACTCCAAGCTATCTAGACTACGCTAACTATTCTTAATTGTGTCCGTGTTTGTAATCAATAATGAGATGAGTTACTATCACTCGTAAAGTCTCACATACTGGCTACTCTACTTCATCATCCAGCTCTTGATCAACGATTTGAACATTTAGATCTATCATCACCAACCATGACAATTCTGAAATGGACAAATTGCTAATTATGTCGTTCACTCTTAACTCAGAATGATTTGTTTGCTATTTCGATTGTAATAACTTTTCCTGC
Organism: Xestia xanthographa; assembly: GCA_905147715.2. Taxonomy (NCBI): domain Eukaryota; kingdom Metazoa; phylum Arthropoda; class Insecta; order Lepidoptera; family Noctuidae; genus Xestia; species Xestia xanthographa. The sequence goes on along the minus strand of LR990661.1, from coordinate 1,919,915 downwards.
TCTCTTTAAAAGATGTTAGTAGTGCCTGGTTTTGTCAGAATTGTCTTTAAACAAAGTAATGAGTCTTATATTATAACTTCTTTCCAAACAATATTTGTCATTGACATGCTAAGAAAAAGAATGAGACGACTATTGTTTATTTGCACCTGAAAACAAAAAAACTAACCAAATCCTCGAAATTAGAAGTGTCTTCGTTTGAGATAAGATCTCATTATTACCTACTTAAATGATAAATGATGTTTATTTTGCAAGTAGGTTTTTACAAACACTTTTACACGTCATTTTTAAAACTAGGTGGGGCCGGTGTTTCGTACCTGACTACTCTGAGAAGAAACAGCCGAAACAAACTCAGAGGTCATAGTCTCTTTTGAAGTACAGACATAATCTTGCTCAATTCACATGAGGACCATGCAGATTAGTGTCTGAGATGGTCTTTTGATGAAAAAACCATACAGATTTGAGTGGACCTGTCCAGTCAGTGCAAGCATTTGTCAGTTAACGTATAGCTCGACTTATAACTCAAGGAGCTCAACGAGCTTAGGAAGTGGTATCATAATAAAACATTTCTTAAGTAAAATTATGCACTACATACGAAGCAAACAAGAATAAAGAATTAAAGTAATTTGACTTGAAACACAAATGTAATTACAATTCCGCATCTTTTGATACGTTTCATCTGCCATGTCTTTATACTTACTTCGCATAAATTGCGACGTCTCCGAAATTGTAATAGGTTTTCTTGTTGCCGGGTTCCTTTAAGAATAAATTATATCATTTCACATGAGACATGCGGCAAAATTGTTTATTGCTTTTGAATTTGTGGTAATTTGTTTAATTAATGTTGAATTCGATTAATTCTGACAGACTGTTTATTTATTTATCCATCTTAATCTCAGTTGAAAATTGAATACACTTCGATCATTATAAACGTTTGGTATCAAAAACAACTTTGTTCACCATCTAGCGCACAGTGTTTGTTTATAAAACGCTTGCAAATAATTTTTGTAATAATATTGTAAAAAATATAACGTTCCAGCGTTGTTGCTGCTTTCTGAAACCCAATTAGAACACACGCTAACTTTTTGCGAAGCGATGAGGCGGTACACTGTGCAGTTAATATTTTATATTTTGTTTAGCATGACGAGTTATTGTTAGTGCATAAATCTTCCCTTTACCTCTAATTACTGGATGATTGGCTTATACTTTAATTATTGTTGATTAGCGTTTGATGTGTGGATTCATTTCTTTAATTGGCTTTGTGGTTCCTTTCTTTGGTTAATTAGGAGCTTAACGTTTGTATTAGCAGCGTCAATTAGAGAACTGTTATTTTTCAAGTGTTTTTATCTTTATTTTAGTGACCTCTTGATCTATGTGTTATAAATAAATGTTGTGCTAGTGGTATTACTAGCACAACATTTTGTATTTCATAAAGTAGAACACATTTCTTCTCCTAAAAATGTCCCAAGTAAATATTTATATTTCGTGTTCGCGTTCTAATTAGATAAATTTTCTATATTGATGAGTACAATTTCATTACGTAAGTACATACGTACGTAGTCGTACGTGATACTGGTAGAATTTCATACATTGTTCTTTTAATATATCAAAGGAAAAGAACACCCGAAAATAGGGCTTATCTGAGTTATAAAAAACCCGATAATGTCCAAGGAAGGAAAGTAATCAAATATTTTGATCAAGCGAACTCCAGTCGACCCACAGTATTTTACGTTGCATAGCAAAAGTACATTCGTAACAAGTTTGGGACTTTTTGTGAAAATATTTTCTAACACGCAAGGCAACGAAGAAATAACCAATTACCGTTAAATTCGTCGGTTGGAATTTCGTCTGACTTTACTACAACCGGTTTCAGAAAACCTGATCAAGTCCCCAATTAGTTATCCTTTACAGAACCATTTAACATATTTTTTTAGGCTGAAGCCTGCGAGGTGAAGGTTTCAGGAACTCGGTTTCTTTGTCTTTTAGCGCTTAAGGGAAATAAGGAACGTAAATAACTGCAATAAAATAGAACAGTCAAGTCCTTCCCTAATTGTAAATACTCATGTCAGTAATTGTCTTCTCTTAAGAGCGGCCAACCCGCTATACTTTTCGCGAGAATTTTGACAATAGCTCGTGTGTGATTATGCCGTTGTTAGACATATATTATCTTTGAATTTTTTGATCTAATAGCTATCTTGTGGACTATATCTAGGCTTCTATCGGAGCAGAAAATAAAAAATAGTAGAAGCAAATTCAGTATAAGACCTCCAAAAATTATGCTGTTTTGCAAAACTTTTACCTCAACTTTGGCCCTTCATAATGTAGTTTATAAATAGTAAAAGTAATGAAAGCATCCTGATAGAAGCCTTGAAAATATAGTGGAGATTCTAAATAACAAATATTTATTTCACATACTTGTAAGACTAGTCCAAAAACACGTATTTCCTGGAACAAGTTTTATAAATTTTCGAACACTATTTTTAGTTAAATGTCCTCGCGTTTGGCGGTATGAGGTGCGCGGGAGGCAAGTAGTGCGGGTTCGGGGCTAGGGAAGTTGAAAAAATACCACCGCTGTGGCTCTGGATGAAACAACAAGCTTTTCGACCATGCTCGCGTTGACGAAAGGCGGGCCGGGAAGGACCCTCTTAATACATATTTCCTTAAAGTTTCAGTTGAAGATTAACATTTTTGGGAAACAAAGTGAACATACAAGTTCTCTCGTCTAGATCCATGTACAGGATGATCTCTCTAATCTCTAAAATGTGATGAATTAGTTTCAACTTGAGCAGACGAAGTTTTGGTTTATTACATAAGTTTGTACACGCAGCAGCTTAGTAAGCAATTTAAACTTAGTGCTTAGAGTTTTACGTTAATTCCGAAATACTAAATAGCTTACTAAAGAAGGCAAAAAGTTTCGGGTAGGAATTTCCACTATGCCTATAATGTTGATAATTTTATTAAGTAACTTATATATTTCCAGGTTTTCTTGTGAAGTTTTGTTATTAAAACAGTCAAAATCATTTAGAAGACCTCTTTAAATCACATTCATTAATAAATACAACATCAACACACAAACATTATGATTTACCTATTGAGCAAAGAATTCACGAACTAGAAACAGAGTTATAAATGTGCTATGACTAACTAGAAATGCGTTGATTACATATTATTATATGGATACATTTGACATCTCTAACTAAATATCAAACCACACAAGGTATGTCACCTTTGTATGTGTGTACATATCTATATGTCAGATGTAATCTGGGTAAGCTCCCAGGGCTCCGGCCCATCTCGTAACTTTCCCATTTCGACAACTAAACAAAAGACGTGCGAGACAAGTGACAAAGTGTGCCAACTCGTAACTATTTTAATCTTCATACATTGAATCCCATTTCGTAACTATTTTGATCTTCATACATTGAATTCCATTTGGTAAACTTTTTGTTCGGCAAGTACAGTTAGCACGCAGGAGAACTACTAAGAAAAATCACAATTACTGTTCGGAATTATTTTTTTCTTTTTAACTTATCTACATCTACACTTATTATAATATTATAAAGAGGAAAGATGTGTATTTTTGTATGTTTGTAATGAATAAGCTCAAAAACTACTGACGATACTACTGATACTGACGGCTTGATCAAGATAAGTACGCCTTTTTTCTTTAAAAAAAAAAAAACTTTATTGCACATTTAGTTTAAGATATGATTTTCAGCCGCGCCGTCTAAACATTATGGTTGAGAAAATCACTCATATACTGATATTAGCGACCATTATTAATATTTATTTCTTACAGCTTACACTACCTGTACGATAACTCGTTTATGGAGAAGATTTGCTAAAAGCTAATTTAGGTACCGTAGCGTCATCATTTTGTCTAACCAGATTCCACAGAATACCAGTTTTTTACTTGGAGAGTCGGCTGATCTGATCTCCACAATAATCCAGTAACTGGGTAACATGATATCCCGATCCCCTTTTGTAAGTTTGGTAGTCGGTAGTAGTAGGCTGGTAGTATTGTAAACGGCGGGACTAACATTTTCTTCACGATTCTGTTCTCCTAGTACTTATTCTTGGGTATTCACTAAAAAGACAATTTCGGCGGCACCAACATCTCCTTCTTGATTCTTTTCTCCTAGTACTTTCTGTTCAAATTCAAAATTGAGTACTCTTGTAACAAACTTTAGTGTGCCAGAGAGAGATAAAAAATAGCAACATCAACAAATGGTTTCCTTGTAACTTTGGGAGCTGACTGTACAGTACAAAAAACAGTTGAAATTTATGGTTGACGAAATGGGATTCAATGTATGAAGATTAAAATAGTTACGAGTTGGCACACTTTGTCACTTTTTTCGCACGTCTTTTGTTTAGTTGTCGAAATGGGAAAGTTACGAGATGGGCCGGAGCCGCTCCCAGCTTGCATCGAATTGTCTCTACGTAGAAACAGACGTAAAATCCCGTAGCATATTAATTGAGCTTGTCTACCACAATGAGATTATCACAAAGGATTCTCCGACATCGTCTCCGTGTTCAATTCCTGGCTTCGAATTAATCTTTTAAAGAAAATTCAACTTTATGTAAATTTTTCGTTAGTTCATTTTAGGATCACTAGGGCTATTGAAGTAGTCGTGCTATTTTTTGAAGTCGAACACTATACGTGGACTTTAAAGTACATTTTTCAAAAGCTACTAAAAGTCACTGGACTGTGTTGGTAACTTCTGGAACGTGTTGAGTGAGTAAGCCTAGTTTAACTCGAAGGCTTGCGCAGGGAGCTGCAATCAGCTTTGATAGGAGACGATATTCTGTTTCAATGTTGTTAGGTGTAGTGCGACGTTACTTGTGTGGAAATAGGAGGGTGTTTGAGTATTGTCTGATATGTTAATATTTGTTGGTTGGTTCGGTACACACGTCCTAAATCTGCACAGTTCGGGGAAACGAATCAAATGTATGTTTTGCCGACTGGGAGAATCGAATAGTGACCTGAACTTGAACCTTTGTGTACCACACCTGATGCTTTTTACTCAACTGACCCAGAACGAGGGTAATGTTTTTTCGACAATGCTGTGTAGGTATACAAAGTATAATGATTACATATACATGACAGACACAATTCCTTAGGAATTCTATCTTAGCATGTCTTATATTAAGAAGCGATTTAATAGCTACTAATATGAACAATAACAATGGATTAAACACTTTCCTTAGTTTTTAAATCTTCAGTCACTTCTACATTGGCACAGACTCAGTACTTTAAACTCATCTCAGTTCAGAAGCCCTTCACAAAAAAGACGCGTTATAAATATTCTTAGTAGGTACACATCTAAGTTTAATCCCCAACCGACGTACAGTCACATCCACTACCAACATTAGAAACCGCAAGCGCCTAAGTTTCGCGTACGAATCTAGACGATCTAAATGCGTGCGCCGACGCAGTTAATTTTGGCGTAGAGTGCAACGTTCTCGCCGAGTATCAATGTCAACGACCATCGCAGGGACACGTAGGGCTTGGTTAGAATAGTGTGCTAATTAGTCATTCATTTGCTAACTTTAATAATTGGTATACTAGCGCTTTGCTGGCAAATTCAAACTTGAAGCTTTTATTTAAAACTAGCTCCCACCTGCGGCTTCTCTCGCGTTAATTTAGAATTTGACAATCAATTCGGGTTGTACTCTGCTTGTAATAATATAATTCAATCATGATTCGATAGACACGTGGCGCCATCTATTATCATAAGAACTTTATTGTTGTTTTCCTCGGGAACAGTACTTTTTTTCGGGATGAAAAGGTACTCTATGTCCGTTTCTGTACACTTGACAACGTATATGCAAAATTTCAGGATGATCGGTTCAGTGGGGTGAAAGGTAACAAACAAACTTATTTTCGCTTTTACAATTAATTAGAATTAGGACTAGGATAGGATTAGGATTAGGAAGTAAGGATTTACCAGTCACGGGCATTATGAATTCTCAAAATCAAAAGGATTACGCTACAGTTCAGTCACAAGGCATAAAAATTGTGAATGGACTTTATTTCCCAATTTCAAAGCGTAGATCTGACATCTGAAGAATGGGCAATAAACTCCGTGGACACTCTTTAAAATCAAAGCCGCGATGTTTTCCCCCTAACCCCTATTTCTAAAAATCCCACCCATTACTCTACATCATAGAGAGATGAGAATGATTTGTGTAAAATAATCTTTTTCTACGTCCAAGAGTTTAGGTAAGCCTAAACTCTTGGACGTAGAAATAGATTATTTTTGCGTTGATCAATCAGTAAACAAGTGAGTCAGGAGTTTTCTTTTTTTAAGTTACTACGTGTTGATACAGACTTTGTTATAAAAGCAAAAATGTCGACCATCAACAGTATAGTGAAAGGTATCTTTGAATGACAAAAGGCGTAACCGTTAACTGATAACAATTTGATTGAGTGAAAGGAAAACTTGAATGAATTTCTACGGAACAGAGGCATAACAAGCGTTGTATAGTCATCAAATCAAATTACAACAAACTGACAAATTTCGCCAAATGATTTTAAACAAAATGTGGATGATTAAGTTCAAAATCGAACGAGAAAATTTGACAGGTTGTAGTAACTTGATGCGTTGGTAACTGTACTATGTATTAACAACAACTGATTGTTATGATTATGAGACAGTTCTTGAGGATGATTTCTCATTTATTAAGGATGAAATACGTTTTAGTCACTAAAAATACTTTTGGGAAATTTCAGGCTCGAAAAAAGGTTTTAGTTTGAACTCGTCTTACTACTATTATAAATGCAAAAGTTTGTAAAGAAGTATGAGTGTCATCCTGAACTTCGACAGTTCATTATTTCGACACGGTCCCAATTTTGAATTTGAGCCGTGTGGTATCCGGCAGAGTAGAATAGAACCAACCAACCAACCAACGAAGAACCGGCCTTGAACCAACTCACGGGTGTCGTATAAGGCAACTAATGTCTAAGGACCTTGCGCCTCCGTAGACCAGAGAATGGGCAGCAGCGTTTTCTGTTAGTCTTTCATCACTGCGATCTCCAATCCGCCTGCCAAGCGTGGCGATTACGGCAAATTCCTCCCATCATAGGAGAGGCTTATGTCCAGCACTGGACGTTATGGGCTGTTGTTGTTGTTGTTGGTCGCAATTTCAAAAAACAATAGTTCGACTACTCATTGCTTCAACAGAACATAATTATATTCGACTAGCATTTGTCCTACAGAACATACTTCGGCAACACACACCTTTGAAAAACACTACTTTCACAGAATTCTTTTTTGAAATGCACTTGTTCGGCGGATCTCTATTTCACAGAAACAAACCTTCGACATAATACTGCTCTGAAATGTGAAAATAATAATTGAAATTAGCTTTATGGTTTTAGGTACAGAATTAAAGGTTCTGTAAGGTGTCGGACGTAAAGAATAGCACCATCCCATATCTTCCCGTGGGTGTCGTAAGAGGCGACTAAGGGACTTACCAGAGAATGGGCAGCAGCGTTCTCTGTGCTTTTGTAACAACCGTACTGCGATCGCCAACCCGCCTGCCAAGCGTGGCGATTATGGCAAAACCCCCCTTTAGGGGAGGCCCATGTCCAGCAGTGGACGTCTTTCAGCTGAAATGATGATGATGATGATGTACAGAATTAATACATAAATATAAAATAATAACCAATTTTGGTTTTGATATTAGGTATAATCAGAAATAATTCTACTAATATTATAAATGCGTAAGTTTTTGAGGATGGATGCATGGATGGATGTTTGTTACTCTTTCACACAAAAACTACTGAACAGATTTCGATGAAATTAGGCGCACAGATAGTCTAAAGCCGTAGTAGTAGTACGACTCAGTGGGACAGTTACCGAACTCCAGACGGGTGAAGCCGCCGGCAAAAACAATAGCCCATTTCTGCTTTTTACCAAAATTCCAAAAAAGTTACCTGAAATATGTAGAGACAATATATTTTAACCTATAAAACGGTGTCACTACAGTCTACAGTTTTATAACAAAGGTAACTTTAACCATATAATATTATTTGCTCGCTGCGGGTGACGCGCAATCCAATTTTCAGTCCATCAGAGTATGCAACATACCTACGTGTTACTATGTTCATATATATGTAGGTACTGGTGTATGTATGTTGTTACGAGTCGAGGTAAATTCTGTTAATACCTGTGATGGCTGCGGTGTTTGTTTGTGGGATGAATATTTTGATAGGTATAACGTTATTAACGATCGAGTGCTGAAACAACTGTGTTATAAAAACAAGTATTACAACAACAACAACAACAGCCCATAACGTCCACTGCTGGACATAAGCCTCTCCCATGATGGGAGGAATTTGCCGTAATCGCCACGCTTGGCAGGCGGATTGGAGATCGCAGTGATGAAAGACTAACAGAAAACGCTGCTGCCCATTCTTAGGTCTACGGAGGCGCAAGGTGTTCTGCCTCAGACATTAGTCGCCTTATACGACACCCGTGAGTGTAATGGGTTGGATCTATTCTACTCTGCCGGATACCACACGGCTATAACAATTATTATAAGACTATATTGTCCCACTGCAGGGCAAAGGACTCCCTTCCCTCCTTCCACATTTCAGGATCTAGTACGACTGTAGGCCAATCCTTTACGAAAGAGTCTAGCTCATCCCGCCATCTCCTTCTGGGCCTGCCGCGTTGTCGTTTTCTGCTATTTGGTATCTACTGAGTGGTAATGTTTGCGCATTGCTCCTCAAACAGTAAATTAAAAAGTAAACTAACTTTATATTAATCTAAATAACTTATTATGTTTTTTTGGGTCGGGGGGCTTTCGGGACCAGGACCGCGGTCCCGGATGCCCCTTAAATATTTTTGAGTGGTATTTTGGGACCACAAGAAAACAAAAGTTAGAGTACAGTAAGCTGAAATAATATTGTGTCCCAGCAGTGGGAACATTAATAGGCTGATGATGATGATGAATATTAATATTTCCAGAAACTGCGGTAAAAGCAAACAGTTTATGAAAACAGTAAGTAAGCAAGCAACAAAAGTGAAAATTCAACATAACTGGTAACACTTAAGTTACCTCTGCTTATCTTTTCGGATTTCAGGCACAATGTTATGTTATGTTCAAAGTAGGAAGGATATCGTTGTGTACCCAAAAGTACGGAATAAAGACTGTTGCAGGCCGTCTAGATATTACGTAGGTAGCTAGGAACCTTAAAAAAAGAAATTCTTATTATAATGCACTGATTTGAGAGCGAAAACATTTCATAGAAAATTCTCGTCAAAGTTGCACGTGAAGCTTATGAAAACATTTTTAAAAGAAAACGATCTTCATATTTCTTTATAAAACTACTAAGAAAAATGTTCGCAATTTATTTTTAAAAGTAAAATAAAATATCTATTTTAAAACGTTAGAGATCGGAGAATTTCTTTAATATCTCTCATTCATAAATCCTTATGAAAGGCTATGCATCTAGAAGCCATCCTTTGACCCGAGTCTAGGAAATATGATTTCCATATGAATTTGCAGTCAATATACTTTTGAATAGACGGATTTACACGCTCGCGTGAATTGAGAACGTTTTGTAGTGCAAGTCAAAGACTTAATGTATTAGATGCTTGCCCTTTATCATGTAAGGTTGCTTCCTCTTCTAAAAATCCATCTTTTGCTATCTTGATCTTGGACTTGTAAGTTACGGAATTTGTATGTTTATGCAAAAATAAAATATATTTCGCATTACCAAAAATCGTAGAATTTTGTCTGGTTTAAAAAAAAGTCTTCAATAGGGGAATTACAGCTACTTAGTAATTGACGCACAAACGGCTAGATACGAGCAGGAATTTTGTTGGCAACTATGGATTACAAAATGTATTATTAATTACCTTGACTATTCAATTTTGATTGAGTATTAAGGATAGCATCATATCTGACCGTTATCAAAATATGACACCTTTACTTTTCTACTTTTCCGTCGCCCGCTAACGCTTATCACTTGCGTAGCTAAAAATCGTATGCAGATTTCATTTTGAACTCATCGCGAGCGAGAGGCGATACCGAAATGAAAATTTTCTGCCTTTCACGTACAGTTATGGAAAATGTTACTTGGTTTATTTTGTAGCGAAATATATGCGAACTCTAGTTATCGGCTCTTCGTGATGTAAAATCAAATTAACTTGCTATTCGACTGTAGATTTTAAAAATCGTTCTCGAAATAAAAGCAGAGCTTTTGATAAAATGAAAATTCAACACGACTTGACGAGACCGATCTTGATAGAGTCACCACACTAGTCATTTTTTTTTATATTTTCTTATATATAACACAGTAAAGTTTCACGGCATAACATAGGAAATAGGAAACAGTAACTTACAAAGTGTAGTTGATACGAGTATTTTGTTATTATCAGAAAAATAGTGTGGAGTCCCTCTGCAGGATATGCCCCACCTCCTTTCTAGCCCATCCTGCACAGCCACCTGCACCTTCCAGGATTCAAACGAAGCCAACGACAGACTTGTACAGGTGGCAACATACTGGTCGGGGATTATTTGAGCCTATCGACACGGAAGAAGAATCGGACAAATATATATTCTAAATATTCTAATTGCCATCCTAATAGTGAATAAGTTTATTTGGGCTTATTTGAATTAATAATTTTATTTTTGAATTGATTTTGTTTTGTTTTTACTATGAACACCTTTAACGTGCACATCTTGCTACATTGTTCTCACATAATGTACCATCTCAACATGAATGATGTAACCAAGATTTTGTAAAAATATTCTGATTTAAAAGAGTGTCCATGGAGTTTCTTGCCCGTTCTTCTCCATAGAGATCTACGCTAGGGAATGGGCAACTACAGTACTTTCAAAGTTTTTATGTCTTGTGACTGGGACTGTAGCTACATTTAATTTTCATATTTGTTTCGACAATTCAAAAGTGCCTGTAACTGGCCTACTTCAAATAAATGCTTTGATTTGATTTTGATTTTGGTTACATGGGCTATACCAAACATAATATACCATTCAAAATTTAAAAGATACAGGAACATGCAAAATTCAGACCACCTATAAATTGCAACGAAATTTTAAATTATCCATAATATACGCAGTTAAATCAAGATTCCTACTTCTATCTCATTCATCAACACTACTCAAAGCACATTCCAATACCTTCATACCCTAACGAATTAAATAATCTTTTTAATTGTAAAACTTTCACCCCATCCCCCTCCCTAAGGGTAGGAGGGGGTGAAGAGCGAACTGATTGCAGCCCTTACTGGATTAACTTGGAGTGAACGCCGAGATTTGAAAGGCTTGCGTCTGATTGATAGTGGCAGATGGACCGAGGGTTCTGCGTCCCGGATCCCGGGCCCCGGGACGCAGGTCCCGGGGAATGGGGGCTTATGTGGTGTTAATTAGTGAAATTAAATGTGTTTTACTGAGAGATCGTTTTATGATAGGATTATTCAGGGATTCGGTGGTTGGCTGGCTGCATTTGCATGTCTAGCAATGTATTAATTTTATTGAGGTAATTAAGGAGAGTTGGAAGGGTCTTGGGCCTTTGGCCTTGGCTTTTTTTTTGGTTATTTTCGTAAATATCATTCCTCACAAAATTCATTAGTCTAGTCTTTACTAGACTTATGAATTTCGTGAGGAATGATAATTACGAAGGAAGGAGTAAATGATAGCATGGCGGTTGTCAGGGGGGAAATGAAAAAAAAAACATGTGCATCGTCCCCAAGTCATTTGGGACAGGGTAGGAAATGATGACCAACTTAAGAGGCACCGATGCGTAGTTCAAACATTTTCTTAAGGTAGTGTGTATTTATTTCGATTGTATTACAGAACATCTATGTTCCCAAATATATATTTGGAAAGGACATCGATATATACGAGATATGAGGAATTTAAGATTTCTATAGAAAACTTATTTTTCTCATAACTAATGATTAAATCGTGTCCATTCAAAATATATATTTGGGAACCTAGATATTCTGTATTCCAATCCGAATAAAGACACACTACCTTAAGATTATGTTTGATTTACAAATTATTTTGGTATTACGTTTGTATGAACTACGCATCGGTGAAAATTTGAGAGAGTTCGTCTCTTTAATTGCATTAATACACAATTTTATTATGTTCAACCTTCATAAATTCCTATGATCAAATATTTTAGCACGAAAAACAGTAACCGAAAAATAACATCAATAAAACGCAATACGCCCAAGTTTCACATCATCCCCACGCCACACATAAACCACCAACATATAAACATAGATAGTTTCCATTGAAATGTAGCTTTTAGTCAAAACATCAATATGAAGCAGAATCCTAAAAGCGCTCGAAAGTTCAATTTTCAGCTGTATTTCATGTTAACGAATCTATATTGCCTAGGTTTCAGCCCCTCCCTAAATGGGGTGAGTAGGGCGGGCCCAGCGTTTGGGGTACCTAGGATGAACTTTGTACCTTTACGTTGGGGGAAATGGGGGTTTTAGAGTAATAAGTTATGTTATGGGAGATTTAGAGTAATATTTGAATGTATAGTGTTAAAGTTTTCATGTTCGATGTTTTACGTTCCCGTGTTTACAGTTTCATAGCTGACGTCACGCGGTTTCACCCGCGCAGTTCCCGTTCCCGTCGGAGTACTCGCTGATAATCTAGATATCCATTGCTGAAAGAATTTTTCAAATCGGTCCAGTAGTTTTTAAGTTTATTCGTTACATACAAAAATACAAATCTTTCCTCTTTATAATATCAGTAAAGTTACAAACAATATTGTTTTGTTGTGCTTTATTTAAGTGGGTGTCTACACCTTTTAATCCAACTGATGACTGTTTGATTGCGTCATTCCATTACTGGGCAAGGGCCGTTCTCTTTGACAACTAGTTCTTTCGATGCAGAGCTTATTATACGTCATTGTACTCATCATTATGAACAACTTTTATTATGGGACCAAACTCTGAATCCCGAAAAAAGAAAAAAAAATCAGCGGTTCCATACATTTTGACGAGTTATGCGAACATATTGTAGGGGAACAGCTGATTGTTTTTTCGCGATTTAGTGGATATATAATTATTGTCCGGATCTTTAACAGAGACGTTGAAATATAATAAGACCACAATGGTAATGTACAGACGCTATTTTTTCCGTACGAAAAACGTATCCAACTTTTAAATTATTTTCTTTACGAATTTCCCTGCTCGCACAAACATTTATTCGACTCCATTATTAAGATTTCAATATGATATAATTTGCATATCGATCCCTGCGTACCCCGTGCGATTGCTTCATTTGTATTCACGAAAACTCAATAAAGGACAGAATGTAATTGTATGGGAACGACATTCTTTGACATACAGACACGCGATTACCCGAATATTAATTGTGTTATTGGAAAAGGGATGTTATAACTGCGTATCGGGTTTGACAAAAGGCAAATATATAAAGTAGGTATGGATTTGCGATATACAATGTGTTTGGCTGTCGGTTACCGATACTTTAAGAGCCTATACTACCTCAAATTTGCAACTCTATTTGTGGTGGTTCAAACTTAGTTTGTAGTACTTCTCAGAATAAAGTTCTAATCAGCTTGCACTACAAAGTGGTTGTTACGTCAGTCACTGCAAGCCGAATAGTGCGAAATGAGTGGTTTTTATTCTTTATAAAATCAAATTTTCGTCTTTTGGAAAAAATAAAAAACATAAGACCTGCTTTATAGTTAGTTCAGTTAGTATGCAAAGTTTCATGATCTAATTTGAAGTACTTTTTGAATACCAGCGGTTTATTGTTCGATTTGGAGGTAACTTTGGATTTTTTTTGTATCGAGAAAATTTTACGGAATCGTGTTTTCGCCAAACATAACCTAACCTAACCTAACATTAATCCTCAACTTTTCTATATATTTATTTCAAAATTAATGCTGCAGTATTTTAGTCATAACGGAGGATCATGCTAAGCCATTTGAGGTAGTATAGGCCCTTAAGTATTTATAAACGTGTATTTGTCGATAGAAATGAGTATTTAACATACCCTTAAAGTGTCGGTAGCCGGTGGCCAAACATAAGTGTCTTTACAGACCTAGGTACATTTAGTTACTTACACATAAGGTAAATTAAGCCAAGAGGAAGTAGGTATATGGGCAGTAAGCTATTTTAATGTTAAAAAGTGTACTGCTAATTAGTTTTCTACGAGTGCAAGTGGTGTATAAGTAGGCAATATTTTCATAAACAAAGACTTATTTTCAAGGAATTTGAGGGCTGCAGAAAGCTCTATTTACTGTTTTTTTCGAGTACAACTGGTATATCCAAATGATAATCCATGTCTTCAAACTATCGTCATAATCTTTTAATTTATATTTTTTCTTTTTTATTATACACTCAAGAGTCCCTGTTCCAATAACCCATAAAATATTTCTCTATAAGTGCACAAGTCATATGGTCTTAGTATTCCACATAATAATAATAATGCAGACTGACGGATGTTTCCCGGAGACCGTAAAATGGCCGACTGAGTGTTTCCGCTTACTGAACGTACGGTAGGCTCGTCGTATGGAAGATTGCACTGAAATTACTGCTTTTATACTGAAACGCTTCTTGTGGTTTCTATAATGGTCTGAGCATTGTGCATGGCTGTTTTGTATTGCAAGTTAACGTTCACGATCTAGGTGATCTCAAAATAAGTCTCTCTGTAAATAAGGAGATTATGTTTTACTATTTAACAGACATTTTAAACAACTGTTCTCTGAGTGAATTTACAAGGAATGCTTTGTTTGTAATTAGTTATAGGTATTACTTTTATGGAACAATTATGTTAGGTATTAATTAAGTCACATTTACCGCATTGGTTAGGTGTAAGGGTAGATGTTTGATGATAAAAAAAAACTGATTTAATAAAAGCTGTTTTTCGAGTTGAGAGTTGTTCAGCAATAAATTACAACGTCTTTGCTTATACCCCATTTCTATGTCAAAAAGGAGGAATTAGAATTATAATTGATTTATTTGTATTTGTTTATTTGAGGAGGTTATTCTGTTTCACTATTTTATAGCTGCTTAGATCGATGTTGATACTGAGTTACTTAAATATTAAAGTCGATCTAAATTCTTTTGTAAGTCTAAGTACAATTTCTCATAACCAATTCACGATTTTTGTACTAAAAATATCAACCAACCTTTTTCGCAAAAAGGACCAAGAAAGCACCAACTTTAATTAACCCTAGCTACTTCAAAATAGTGAGCGAACATCTAATAACATTGCTCGGTACAAATAAACCGTCAGTGGGCAATAAATAGCCCAGCGGCTTTAATGGGCACAGCTCTCGGTTTTATTATAAAAAGGTTACATTCGGGGCTACATTCGTAGGGTTAAAGTGCTTTTGTTTAGAAGGTTAATAGGATTTTTCGTTTTTTTGGGATAACGACGTTATTTTAAAAGCTTAGGTTTGTCTGGCGGGGGCGAAGCCTGAATAGTATCAGACTACAAAACAATAATGGTATTTGAAAGCCTTTTGCTTTGTAATTTCGTTTTAGGTGTCCTAGAAAACAAAAGGATTCTTTATCCTCTAATTCCTGAGGGTAGATAGTTAAAACCGTGACTTGTAATTTTCCATTTAAAGAATTATATTTTTAAACCTAGTCAGGAGTTTAAAATGCTGACTAGGTTTAAACAGAAAACTAAAGAGTTAATTCTTATGTAGCCTTAATCATATCCATACTAGCTTATGCCCGCAGTTTTGCCTGCGTGTTCGATAATTGTCCAACTGCCGGTATAAAATATATCCTATGTGTTAATCCAGGTTATAAACTATATGTGTGCTAAATTTTATCCAAATCCATTCAGTAGTTTTTGCGTGAAAGATTAACAAACGTCCATCCATGCATCCATCCATCTATGCATCCATCCATCCACGCATTCATCCATCCATCCGTCTATCCTCACAAACTTTCGCATTTATAATATTAGTTGGATAAATGTGAAAGTATCTGTGTCTGTCTGTCAGATAAGTTTAAACGCCTAAACTACTGAACTAATCTTTATATGACAGATACATAGCCTGGGACCATCCTGGGACCTTAAGCCTATGAAGGACATAGTTAGGCTACATTTCATCCTAGATCGCAGACAAAGTCGTGGACTACATTATAGTGATTCTATGATGCATAAAGAGCTTTTTCAAAAACTTTGTTTCATTAAAACTTCGTTTAAAAGATTATGACGATAGTTTAAAAGATTATGACGATAGTTTGAAGATATACCTATACGTAGATTATCTTTTGGAAATACATAAGCTGTACTAAAAAAGGCCTCAAATTCCCTGAAAATAAGTCTTTGTTCATGAAAATATTGCCTACTTATACACCACTTGCATTACTTACAACAACATTACTTACAACAGTTTTTGCTTTTAAAATCGAAAACATACTATTCTCCAAAACAAACAAGCGATGCAATAACGTTTCGTCTAGAAATAGAGACAGACAGTCTTTGTAAACATTCGTTCAGAAAATAGTCGAAAACTATCTAGTAATAGCTAGACATTTTTGCTGCCAATAGTAAAACCTTTGAATGAACCTCGAATGGCCTAGGGCATAGACAAATATTTTATGTAGAAAGAAAAACAGTAAGAGGGCTCGCTTGTTACTCGACTGTTATCCATTTACAGATATTGTATTAAAGGGTGTTTGCTATCTGTATTCATGTAGGCGTTCATTGCAAATAAGATTATTTCGAAGGAAAGGATTCGTATTATAAGGCTTAAAGAAGTAAATTGGGTTCTACTTAATGTATCTGAATGAATATAAAAAATAATGTAGGAAGATGAACAGGTTGGAAATTAAATACACATTTAAACCAACACAAGATATCATAATACTTATAGGTATTGGCACTTCAAAGTTTTCTTCATAATTAAATGTCACCGTAGGTAGATTGTAACTTCAATTAATTTCAAATTACCTCAACTATTAAATCTTGGTAAACCTGCTACCGTAAACCAATTAAAATCAATATTCTTGCGTCGCTTGCACAAAGTACAGGGAAGTCTAGCAAGCGCCTGACAAATTGCACTAGCAACGTGACGCAGGAGCGATATTGACCCAACTCGCAGGCGCACCTCATCCTTGGAGAAAACGTCTTTATCCTTAACGTATTATATTATTTGCATCCATACTTATTAAAAACACCTGTCTGCTTGTTATTTTGACCGGCCTAAACCACAGAACCGTTCGTTATGAAATTTTACAGATGGTATCCTGAGACATGGAGAAAGACATCTACACTAATATTATAGAGAGGAAAGATTTGTATTTTTGTGTAACACACACACAATTGTAATGAATAAACTCAAAAACTACTGCGCCGATTTAAAAAATTGTTTCACCATTAGAAAGCTACATTCACCTTGAATAACTTAGGCTTTATTTTATCCCCGTATACTCTCACGGGAAAGGCAACTACGCGAGTGAAACCGCGTGACATCCGCTAGTCTATACTAATAATATAAAGAGGTAACATTTGTTTGTAAGTTTGTATGTAGGGGGTAATCTCCGGAAGTAATGAACCAATTTTAAAAATTCTTTCATTGGTAGAAAGCTACATTATTCGTGAGTGCTATAGGCAATATTTTATTCCCGTACTCTCACGGGAACGGGAACTGCGTGGGTGAAACCGCGGGACGTCAGCTATAATATAAATAATCGCAGAGAAAGTCCCAAGCAAGATCTATTCTGAAAATAAACAATTGGATACCCTCTAAATACCATTTAAATCAATACTGTATTACCTAGAATTTCGGTTTAAAATTAGCTACTTCAAATAGGGGTCGGTTTTTGCGTCGTTTCACATTGCGTCAGTGAGATTGTGGCAGACAGTCGCCCTCCTGACGTCATCAGTAAACCTCCCGAGCCCTATTGTTAGTAACAGACTACCTCGAACGATGGCTCACCTTTATAGGAATGACGTCAGGGCCTGATGACATTAGTGACTATGTATAGGGTTAGATATTGCAGTATGTTGACTCGTACAGAGTTGTAGGTGGGTATATAAATAAACAGTGTCTGCTTTGCAGCTTGCTTGCTTGCTTTCTTTTCCAAGGTAAGGAGAAGAGTACCTAGAAGGATATGGGGAGGCCTTTGCCCAGCAGTGGGATATACAAGGTTACTAAAAAAATGTTCCTAGTGCTGGGCATCCTCTCTATGAAAGGGAGTGGGCCCAGCATAAAACTTACCCCATGAGCCTAGCGCGTGTTACTATTGTGTTCGCTTTTTAGGGTTCCGTAGTCAACTAGGAACCCTTATAGTTTCGCCATGTCTGTCCGTCCGTCCGTCCGTCTGTCTGTCCGTCCTCGCTTAATCTCTGTGACCGTTAGCACTAGAAAGCTGAAATTTGGTACCAAAGTGGTAAAATAAAAATTGGAAAAAAATGTTTTATTAGGGTAGCCCCCCTATATCTAAAGTGGGAAGTGATTTTTTTTTTAATTTCAACCCTAACGTGTGATATATTGTTGGAAAGGTATTTAAAAATGAATTTCGGAAATAATCGCTCCAAAAGTAAAAAACAATGTGTGTCCCCCCCTCTAACTTTTGAACCATAAGTTTAGAAAATATGAAAAAAATCTGAAAAGTAGAAGGAACTTTATAAGGACTTTCTAGGAAAATCATTTTGAACTTGATGGAAACAACAGTTTTTGTACAAAAAAGACAAAAAGTTGTACAAAATAATTTCTGGACTAAGTTTGTAGTATATTCGTATATGCAAGCATTTTTACATAATGGATACCCACCTTTAAACTCATAAGTGGGAACACTTATTGTGACGGACGGGAAACTACGGAACCCTACACTGAGCGTGGCCCGACACGCTCTTGGGCGGTTTTTTTTGTTTCTTTACGGTTTTAAGAGCAACCAGTCTTGCCAAGGGGTATCGTATTACCCAGTAGTAACTGGGTTGTGGAGGTCAGGAATATACTGGTATTCACCTGCATCTGGTTAGACGTGAAGCCGACCCCAACATAATTGGAAAAAGGCAGATGAGGACGGTTTTGAGAGCAGTGGTGATGAAATATTTACGTTCAAACCCATTACTACTGGGCAACCACTGCTTTACTGTTGCTTATCCCGTAGTAATTATTTACCTATCATCAAGCAACGTGCAATTGGGTATTACTTACATGCTGATGATTATGCTACCAGCTGTAAAAAGAAATTTTAAGTAGGTTATTTTATTTATTATACCACTAAATGTAAGTATAAACTCAATCAAAGAAATTCATGTTGTTCTTGTATTTAATTTAATTACCTGTTAGTGCTTTCAAAAATAATTTTAAATCAACTAAGTAAACTGCGGGATTCAGAGATTCGTGTGTTTGTCCAATTTTATATATTTGTTCGCTACCTAGTTCTCACGTGTTTACCTCTATAATGTTAGCAGCAATTTCGCTACCTTCCTAACGATAATACTATTATGTGTAAAGCCAATGAAATGGTAATTTTCTCGATTTTCCCGAGCAAGTTTAGTAGACTGGAGTAATTTCAGGATGTTTTCTCTCTCTTCGTTTTTTATTTTAGACACTATAATATGGAAGCGGTAAGGTAAGTTTTATTTGTATTTGAAGGAGTAGCGTTTCTAGGCAAGCCTTCACATATATTGCGAATTTGGGGCGTAGTTACATACAATATACAGCTATGCATATCATGCTTAAATCGATACTCATCATTTGAGCAGTTTCCCTAGCTAATTCGATTTGACCCTGTGTATCATATACTCAATAAGACATACCTATATTATACTTTATCTTCGATTAATTACTGTGTACATTCGCGACGAGATTTTGGTTAATAAAATAAATTAGACCCCAGATACGCTCACTCACCTCCGGGATCCTCACTACCTCCGGGATCCTCACTGACGGTAGAGGGGTATCCATCGGCGTTGAGTCGACGTTGAAGTACTTGGGACTTGTCCTTGACAGCCGGTGGAACTTCGTAGAATATTTCCGACGTTTGGCCCCCAAACTGGAACGGACTGGGGCTGCCTTCAGGCGGCTCCTGCCCAATCTGGGGGGGCCAAACGCCTCCTGCCGGAGGCTCTACGCGGGAGTCGTGCGGTCCATGGCCCTTTACGGGGCTCCGGTGTGGGCGCGTTCATTGAGGCTGCGAGCCGCCCACTATTTGAACGCGCCCCAAAAGGTAGTAGCCGTAAGGCTGGCCCGGGGGTACCGTACGATCTCCCGCGAGGCGGCGAGCCTCCTTGCCGGATTGCCGCCATGGGATCTAGAGGCGATAGTCCTCGCGCGCCTACACGAATGGCGCGCGGAGGCGCTACGCCGGGGGGAAACTCTGCTGCCGCGACAAAATGTCGCTTAGCGAACAGACTTCCGGCGGGATCTCATGGCGACATGGAGAGAGCGACTGTCGCAACCCCGTGCAGGGCACGCCACGATAGTGGCGATAAGTCCCCTCTTTGAGGAGTGGCTTGAGAGACGCCACGGCGTCCTCACCTTCCGCCTGACGCAGGTCCTCACCGGACACGGAGTGTTCGGAAGGTTCCTGCACCGAATCGGGCGGGAGGAAACGCCCGGGTGCTTCCATTGTGAGGATCGACCGGAGGACACGGTGGAACACACGGTGGAGGTGTGCCCCGCGTGGGCGGAGCACCGCCGTGTCCTCGAAGCGGCGATCGGCGGTGGCGACCTCTCGCGTCCGGCCCTGGTGCAAGCCATGGTCCGGAGCGAGACGGAATGGGACGCCGTCACCTCCTTCTGCGAAGCAGTAATGCTAGAGAACGAGGTGGCGGAACGTGAGAGGGAGAGAACCTCTCAACGTCCCGGCCGCCGCGGGAGACGCCCCGGGCGTCGGGGGCCACCACCACGTGGCCCCCGGCCACCGTAGGCGCGGGCGTGTGGACGGTGAGCTATGGGCTAGCTCGCCGTCCGTCCGTCTCATGACGACAGGCCGTGTCGACGGCGCGTTCGTGTTCCACGCGCGCCTCAAAGAGAGTCAGCAAAAAGGAAGGGGTCCGTAAGGACCGATGCCTGCCGGGGTTGCGGGACTGTTCGAAAGAGATACCGTGGCCCCGGAACACAAAGGGCGATGAAGGAACATGGATGGGTTTTAGTCAGTAAAAGTCTGACACTCCCTCCTGCTCCGCCCAGAGCGGGAGGAGTTATTTGATGATTTCCCATACGAAAAAAACAAAAAAAAAAAAGATACGCTCAGTCTATCTACATAAATAAAGGTATTCAGATAGGTGTACAATGCACAGACTGAACATTGCACAAAATCCTCTTGAAACCAAAAAGGGAAAGTTTTCTTTTAAATTAAAATTTCATCGTTGAAAGGCGGGCTTTAAACCCGCCATTGATAGTCGGATCAGCAGACAAAGGGGCTCCATATGGGGCTTAACTTTTAGAAGTTATTGTCTGATGGTTATTAGTATATAGCTACGTTTGTAGGCTTATTGTCAGTGTTTCGCATGTTATGAGTTAGGCTCAATTTTCGTTGGTACAGTCTGGGCTGCTTTTTAGGGTTCCGTACGCAAAGGGTAAAAACGGAACCCTATTACTAAGACTTCGCTGTCTGTCCGTCTGTCCATCTGTCTGTCACCAGGCTGTATCTCATGAACCGTGACAGCTAGACAGTTGAAATTTTCACAGATGATGTATTTCTGTTGCCGCTATAACAACAAATCTATACTAATATAATATTATAAAGAGGAAAACTTTGTTTGTTTGTTTGTAATGAATAGGCTCAAAAACTACTGGACCGATTTAAAAAATTCTTTCACCATTCGAAAGCTACATTATCCACGAGTAACATAGGCTATATTTTATCCCCGTACTCCCACGGGAACGGGAACTACGCGGGTGAAACCGCGGGACGTCCGCTAGTACTAAATATAGTCAATGGTACGGAACCCTTCGTGTTCGACTCGCACTTGGCCGGTTTTTTTTGTATTGTCTAGACGTTTCAGGAGTAAACTGGATAGATTTTCACTTTTAAGGGTTCTGTACTCAAAGGGTAACCAACGGGGACCCTATTACTAAGCCTCCGCTGTCCGTCCGCCCGTCCGTTCGTCTGTCTGTCAGCGGGCTGCATCTCATGATCCGTAATAGGTAGACAGTTGTTTTCTCACAGAATGTGTATTTTTGTGCCGTGTGGTATCCGGCAGAGTAGAATAAAACCAACCCATTACACTCACGGGTGTCGTTTAAGGCGACTAATGTCTGAGGAAGAGCTCCTTGCGCCTCCGTAGACCAGAGAATGGGCAGCAGCGTTTTCTTTTAGTCTTTCATCACAGCGATCGAATCCGCCTGCCAAGCGTGGAGATTACGGCAAATTCCTCCCATCATGGGAAAGCCTTATGTCCAGCAGTGGACGTTATGGGCTGTTATTGTTGTTGTGCATTTTTGTTGTAGCTATAACAAAAATTTATAAAATAAATTAAAGGGGCCTATTACGATGGTACGTAACCCTCCATGCGCGAGTCCGACTCGCACTTGGCCGGTTTTCTAAGTTTTAAACTACCATACGAATGTATATACTTTTTTTATCACTCTAAACAAGGCGTATTAACATCAGAAATAGCAAAGTGAAATATTTTTTTAATATCTATAAAAAATACTAAGTTATAAGCATTTGCTGATTAGACAGAGAGATCCGATACAGCGAATGACGTCATTCGCTGCATCGAAGTACAAAATCCATACTAAATTCCGTTTATCTAGAAAGAGATAGAAACAAAAAATGGTTATAACTTTCATGTTGTTTGGCCGATGTATGTCTTGTTTTCGCTTTTTGTAATTTACTTTTATAGTACTTTAACATTCCTTAACGAAATAAAAAGAAAATTAATGCATATTCCTTATTTAGCACAGTTTTATAAATAGGTAATAACAGCCTGTCTTCTTTAATATTTCTGCAATTCACATTATTGTTCTATTAATAAAATTACCCCTTAGCTATAATAGGGGTTGGTCGACAAGCAATTGACACGCAATAAATTTCTTTAATAGCTTCAATAATAGTAAAGAAAGTTGGTAATAACATGTCATAGCCTATCAATTGACTAAATTATAGTTATTGGAATATCCATTAACAACCGACGTTGTGTCACATAACTACAATAAGTATTGCGGTGATCCATGAAAATATTTTCTTCATCTATACTTAAGGCGACTACAGGAGCTAAATTAGCAACTCTATTTGTGGTGGTTCAAACTTCGTTTGAAATACTGTTAGAATAAAGTTCTAATCAGAGGCCCTACTCCCTAACGCTTCGTCCGTAATTCGGATCTATCCGTCTCTCTCACTCGCACTTATCTGCAGACGTGCGTATTAGAGACGGATAGATCCGAATTACGGACGAAGCGTTAGAGAGTAGGGCCTCTGCTTGCACTACAAAGTGGTTATTACGTCAGTCACTACGGGTCGAATATTGCGAAATGAGTGGTTCTTTGCGTTTTAAAAAATCTATTGATTGGACTAAAAACAATAAAACAATAGGTATCGTGCTAATATGTTGCTTATAGAATTATTTGACAAAAAATCAGAATGATCGCATGTATTTTAGTATGGTTTTTACTCGTTAAAAGAAATTTTTAAAGATAATTTCGTAATTTTTTTTATCGAGTAAGATTAGTTATATGTTCTCAAAACACTATCATACTAGCACATATCCTGAAGAATATTATATATTTTTCTGGTTTTCTTTATTGCAGTGAATCATATATATATAATCATAAACTCGCGGTTAGCTCTTGTAGTGGGGACTACAGGAGCTAAACGCGAGTTTCAGGGTATTTTTACACCCATTACATCTAAAAATCTAAAATAAGTTAGAGTTACTTAAAATCCTATAAACTCTGAAACAGTCCGTATAACGTTCTAGTCTAGATCTGATATTAGGCCGTATTTTAGTTCTAAAGCAATAATCCTAGGCCTATTTAAACAATAAAACAGCACTAAAATTAGTACTTCAGGACTTATACAAGACTTTCATGGAAACAGATAAAATCGTAACAACTCTTCAATATACCTCCGGTACTAAATCGGTACAAATCGGAAAAGCGCTGTAACACGTTGACATAAAGTTTGTATTGCTGTGGCAGGTGGTCGGCAATGCTGGCAGTAAAAACAGTCAGTCCTGAACTGCTGATAGTCGTAAAGTTTATGATATTCAAGACGTGCAAGTGGAAAGTGGGAACCGGGAGGTTTTTTATTTTGTATGAATTTTGTTGATTTTCAATACTTCAGATGCCTTACCTGCGGGGCTGCGGGACTGTTCGAAAGAGATACCGTGACCCCGGAACACAAAGGGCGATGAAGTATCAAGGATGGGTTTCGGTCAGTAAAAGTCTGACATTCCCTCCTGCTCCGACCAGAGCGGGAGGAGTCATTTGATGATTTCCCATCCGAAAAAAAAAGGTGCCTTACCTAGATCAAAAACAGAGAAAGAGCTTTGTCAGAGGAAGCGGTGTCTAGGCATGTTATCATTCTGTGATTAAATTACATTATATCTATACGTGTTCCCTTTGGGAGGCGGGTAGAACTCCTTAATATGCAGTGGTGGGCGTCGCCAAAAGAAGTGAGTAAGGCTCGGTGTCACGTCCTTTATTTTGAGACCAATGACTAAGTGTAACATATAAATACAATCAAAACTATAGAAACAACTGAAAATGGATTCTAACATCGGTAACACACAATAGGAAAATTTCTTAAACATAAACGCATTACAAAATCCCATCTGCCACTTCTTAAGGCTTAAAGTTGGCTTAAAGTTGTCCCCTTATTCCCAAGAAAATAAAGTAAACGCCTATTCGTCTGAGAAGCAATAAGCCGGGCTACATAACAAATTGAAATTAATTGTCTTCTGGCTGAAACAATTACTTGGAAGGCATCGATCCGAGCTAATCAATTGAGTGTCGTGTCTTACCTACGCAGCTTTTGTTTAGTCTTTGGCCTATTTTGTTGTATATTGGTTCATAATTATAATGAAAGTTATTATCTGGGTTATTATTACTTCAATTACTTGGGGATGGAACCGAGATAGATAAGAGTAATTTTACGCATGCTTCCAATCCATCTACTCTGCCTACCGCAGTCTTTTTGGACATAGGCCTCTCCCATCTCCCTGTCATACCCTATACAATACCCTGCCCTTCACCGCATCCAATCCAGTCTGTCCCAGCAACCTTTTGGCTTAGCATAAGTTCTGTCACTGTCAAACTACACGTGAACTTATCCCAAGGAAAGCGGTGATAGAGAAGATTGACAGATATTTTGAACTGGGTTTACAATTGATATGTTATTTCATCATTATCATCTGCCTAGCCTTTTCCCAACTATGTTGGGGTTGGCTTCCAGTCTAACCAGATGCAGCTGAATACCAGTATTTTACATGGAGCGACTGTCTATCTGACCTCCACAACCTAGTTAGTACTGGGTAATACGATACCCCTTGGTAAGACTGGTTGTCAGACTTTATGGGCCACTGACTACCTGTAACGACTGTCAAAGATCTACAAATGACAGCCGGGACCAACAGCTTAACGTGTTTTCCGAGGCATGGAGGAAACTCGGTATGTAAGGGCGGTCACACATCCACAGACCAACCTAGGCAAGCACCGCTTAACCTAAAGATCGACCCGAGCGGCTGTTATTATTTAGCCACGAGCGCCTCATGATATGCTATTTAATAATCATAAAGAAATTGAAAGCACTACTCTCGAGTATTCTTGTTTATGAATAGACCTTTTAATTTTTAGATTAGTTAAAGAAGAGCGTAGAGAGCTCATTCAGCTCAATAAATTTCAAAGATAACGAAAATATTACAAATTTTTATGACTATGACAAAAACGATAAATCTAGATGGAGTACCTATATCAATAAAGCTTGCGTGACACTTGCGCGCCCACAATTTTCTGCCGCACAGACAAAAATTCAACAAACCGTCGCACAAAACGATGTGCCATCTATAACAACGACATATACCACCCTTTTACTTCTTTATCTTACAAGATATATGACAACTCGGTCTTACAGCCTCACAAATTGCAAAAACTACGGTTATACGTACCTCCTTGAACGATCCTCGATGGAGATACTGTAAGCAATAAAGCAGATCAATTGTGGTTCTTGTAAAAGGGGAAAGAAAAAGTTTATTGTTCTTAAGAGATATGTAGGGGGTCCCCTAGGGGTATGTGAGCCCGTTTCCCGTGAGTGTTTTGAAGAATAATATGGTATGGTTTTTGGTAGGTAAACATGAGGCAACATTTCCTTGAGACTTCAACTGAATCACTCGGATTCTCTAACTGAAGCCTCGTTTCTATTATAAGTACAATGCAACTGTTGTATAAAAAAGAACCAATTAGTAATATAGCTGATACAGCTTCCTACTTCTTGGAAAGTGAAAGTTGGAAATTGGAATTTTGAGTGAAATCTTTTCTCGATCGAGTTGACACCCACAAACCACCGCTCAATTAAAAATTAAAAACCATAGTCCCTACAACTCAACCACACAAAATTTTATTCAGAAAACCCAAAACTTATTTTGAAAACGTATCAATTACTAAGCCATTTTTAACGTTAAATCGCTTAACAAATCTGGGACAAGAAGCCCCTTCACCCTCCTGTTGAAAGACGTTAATACTTAATAGTCTTATGGGCGATATGAGGGTGGATATGATACCCGACACCGTTACCGGTATTACAACGGTTCATAGAAATTTTAGGGGTTTAGCTCATCGTTTTGTCATTTTATGCTTCTTTCTTCGTGTAACAATGAGGTTTTAGGGAGAAATTGATAAGTCAATTGGAATTCAAATCGTTATTGGTTAAGGTCAGATAACGTAGGCACTCAGATGCTTATTGAAGACTTCTTATCTAAAACCAAACACAAAATAACTAGAGGAAGTCTAACCAAAAGTTAACTTTCAGAAATCACACCATGTGATGTCACCCCATAAGTCAATTTCGAAACGTAAACGACAACACCATGCTCCGTTGACATTACCCCAATTTGATAAGAGAAACTTGGACTCAAACCTCTCCTGCAAACGTAAAATTGCTCCAATTCCTCTTAATCAACACCAACTTACCGATACGTACATTTCCCGCGAAATACACGCTTTGCCGCCCTAACATCGTTAAATCAATGCGCGTACCAGAGATATGTCGACACTAGGGCGATATGCGCTTTACTCGCACCTTCTCACGTGTGACCCGGTTTCTAGTAACGAGGCGACATCTGTCGTATAATTGTGACAACTCCACTTGTGGCCGACCGCCGTGAAAGAGAATTGCTGCATGCTTTTAAAAATGTCTGCTCTTTTTAAAATGGGCTTTCTGGGTTTTTCAACTTTAATTTTAGCGTGAAAATAATGCATAGTTTGGAATTAATATCCAACATAAAAATATAAGACTGAAAAAAAAATCTAGAAAACAGAATGACTCGCATAAAATCAGTTGCTGATCTGAATGTAATGAAAGTTCACAATAACAAAATACGTACAGAGAGAACTGAAAACCCACAAGATCTAAAGGAAAGGTTCACAAGGTCAAACGTATCAAATGCTTCTCAAAAGTCGATACTCCTCAAAGTAACGCAAAACCTTAAACCCGAGTTACTTCTTTTCACTTTCCTTTCAAAAATATTATTTTCAGCCACTCGTGGATTTATTCAGACGTTGTCCCACGAATTATGGGAAGCCTGAAACGTACACACGCAATTCTTAAAGCCTTTTTAAAAAAATATGTAGCAACTTTGCCTCGGGGTTGTTTAAAAGGATAAGCTCATACATTTTTATGTCAGTAAAATCTTTTCGCAACTTTGTTATTATTTAAAAGTCAAGCTGAAAGTGAGGTCATATTTAAGACTGGAGCTATGTGAATTATTGTAATGTTGTCGTCTTTGTTTAAATAGAGGATTATCTAGATTTTCCTCGGCTCATCTCGCGTGCTCATTCAAAAGCTTCTTATGTCTAGTTTTATTTTGACTCTTTTAGGTATCCTCGTCATTGCTGGTTATTTTAACCTTATTGGATATTTTTCCAAATGACATGAATTTTAATGTTTGTACATATACCACTTTCAGAGCTAATGGGTATTAGAAGTGGTCATTACATTGAATGCCGTAGAAATCTGCTGGGTGTGAGAACCACAGGACCGGTTGAATTAGTAATATTTTGAGGACGTCTATGACCAGCAGTGAACGTCTATCAGCTAATATTATGGTGACAGATACGTCCTTCAATTTATTAATATCTGTATGTTTAACCAAATACATAAGTACCGTATTGCTCAGCTACCTTCGTATTGTAGACCAAAATAGTGTACCTGAAATACTTAACAAAAGCCACCAAAAAAATCCAACTTCTTAACAAATTCAATCAACACTTTCAACATCTCTTTTCACTACAGTCTTTTCTATAGAATGTACGATTTCGCAGTATCATCCCAGAGCGATTGCCTCGCGATACAATCAACGTTTCAATTTGAGCGAGAATTGCTTCACATGGCGCACCTATCTGTCCCTAGGGTTTCGATACAAATGACAGATCGATATCGAGTCTTATTACTACCGGTACTTTTTTTTTCGGCATCAAACTTATACCATCATTGGGATATGGTTTTGATTCGACTTCTGCTTTGAGATTATTATTATCGTGTAATAAATATCCTTCTTGCATTTTATTTTCTATTTCCATTACTAACTACTGAGACAGCTTATTTAAAAGCTTTAAAAGCGATTGTAAATCGCATAGGCCGTCTGGACTCATTCGAAAAAGATTTCGAATGAGTCCAGATGGCCTATGCGATTGACAATCGCTTTTAAAGCGTTTTGTTTTTCCACAGTCTTTCAATAATTTAGGTTCTAAGCTTGTTTTACCATCTTTAGCTAGCTCAGTCGTTCTTATTTTTCATAGTTGTTCATTGTACTAAAGTGGATATTAGTTTCAGTTGTGGATAGTAAATGAGTGATCCACAGCATTTTAAACTACTCATAATAATCCAATAACACTCGATTCTCTACTTGAATTAATACTGATAGAGTATCGATATCAACGATACTTGCATCGAATAAATATTTAATTTCACTTGAATCAAACCTACCTGACTAGTACTCTAATGAACATATATATTTTTTAATAGTTTGTAAAAGTAGTAAGCAATTATTCAACACCCACAGTCATTGCAACGGTTTTGTGAGGCTTAGTTCGTTTAGCATCTTTGAATAATAAATAAATAAATATTAAATAAATAAATAAAGCTTTCTTGTAGCTGCCACAGCTAAAGTAAGCCTGCCTTTACTGCTTCTTCTCAATAATCCACCCTGTTTAGGACACCACCACCACCACCACCTCCTTCACCTTTGACCTTAAACATTTTCGCAAAGGAATTGGTATCGGAAAAATTATACGCCGCTCGTTTATTTATAAGATAAATGGTAATTACTGAGATGAGGATCTGCCTTTTGGTGGTGTAAAGGTTAATGAGATTGGAGATTCTGGTTAAGATTGTTTGTGATAAATTACTAATCTGAGATTAAATAAAAAAGTGGTATACAACAATATTTATAGCAAATTGTACAGTTTATCTATACTAATATTATAAAGAGGTAACATTTGTTTGTAAGTTTGTATGTTTGTAAGTTTGTTTGTAGGGGGTAATCTCCGGAAGTAATGAACCGATTTCATCTATACTATAATAATATAATAATCTATACTAATATTATAAAGAGGTATCATTTGTTTGTAAGTTTGTATGTTTGTAAGTTTGTTTGTAGGGGGTAATCTCCGGAAGTAATGAACCGATTTCAAAAATTCTTTCACCATTAGACAGCTACATTCACCCTGAATAACATAGGCTATATTTTATCCCCGTGCTCCCACGGGAACGGGAACTACGCGGGTGAGACCGCGGGACGTCCGCTATTTTCACAATAAATTGGCGGCTTCGCCCGTGTGGAGGTCGGCAATCATCGAACGGGAACGTTCTACCGGGATAAAAGTCCTATGTTCTGACCCACGTCATGGTCTACCTGTAAGCCAATCAAAATCTGTTCACCCGTCCAGGCATAAAACTGTAACAGACAGGCAGACACCGTTACTTTTTCAGTTGTAATATTAGTATAGATTGATTCGTTTCACTGGCGTTTTATTTCAATAAATTCATCGAAAACGTCGCGATCTGTTTACATTTTCAGACCTCATTAATTATGAACATGTCTGCGGTTCATATCTTAATTGAATGTCGAAACGCCCGTGCCGTTGCAACCGAATTTTCCAGCGAAATTAATTATTGATAGACCTGAATGTTGCGTTTACATATTTATGCATATAATCTTCCATAACTGAATCAATTTTTATTTTAAACTTTAGGGCGCTGATAACAGGATTGACATACGTTTTTCTGTTAAGCTTTTCCAAAATCTTTATCGCGAAT
Organism: Xestia xanthographa; assembly: GCA_905147715.2. NCBI lineage: Eukaryota > Metazoa > Arthropoda > Insecta > Lepidoptera > Noctuidae > Xestia > Xestia xanthographa. The sequence goes on along the minus strand of LR990661.1, from coordinate 1,889,496 downwards.
ATTACTTTACTCGGGGTCTATTATTTGTTATTTTACTAACCATGAATAGAAAAGCATATTACAAAGCAATTCAAGTCTCCCACAAACTTGATGCTACTCAAATTAGACTCAAATCAATAATTTCATAAGCTTTCAGACTTCTAAAGGTATCCAGAAAAATACATTCGTCTGTTAAACCTTATTACATTTGAGAAATTCACCATTGAAATCCAACCTCAACGACAAAGCGATTGATACACAAAAGAGTCCATATTGCGTACAATGAGCTCTTTAACTTGGTATAACTTTGCAATGAGGAATATTGGGTCCTCGGGTGTTTAGAAGAATTTTAAGGAACGTAATGGAGTGGAAGTATTTTTTCGGAATCCTGCGCAAAATGACGATGGATTCGGAGTTTATTATAGAAGTTTATTATGCGGAGTTTTGAGGATCGGCGCTTACCGAAAATCTTTATGTAAATACATAAAGTAAAGTTACTTACAATGTAGAATTTTGCAAATGGGCACGCTTTTACATCCACTTGTTAAATTATTTTTCGTGCCGAAGGTGCCGAAGATTTTTGCGAACCTACCAATTGTTTATTGTATATTCATTTATCTGTTACATTACTTAATTATATAAATTTGAATGTTTATGGACTGACATGAAAGAATTGGTTGTCGTTTCAGCATGATCATCATCACCTTACAGTAGTCCATTAACAGGGCCCTCTAATCAATTCTGATATATTAGATTAAGTAATTCCTGTTCATTATGACGTTTGTGACAAGAAATAAACATATTATTTATTAGTTCGTCTCGATTCTGGACCACTCTCTTTTGACTGTCGTTTTTCCAATAACCTGATTTCTGACGACAATGTAATAATTTCAGCCTATAACAGATGCTTTAGTCGGTCTACCCAATTTCCTGTACCAAATTTGATAGACTTTTATGGTAGGATATCCCAAATTCTGTCATAGCCACAAAGCTCTCATTTCCTGCTGATTTTATTTCGTATGTAAAAGATATCAATAACATCAGAGGTCAATATGAAAGATCAGAGGTTTCTGATATGGAACTGGAAGATTGAATTGGCACACATCATAGTTGAGGACTATCATTAGATATAATTTCCTCTTTGATCCTCTCTCGTTCTAAATCTTTAACAATAGCATCCTTTTAAAACTTACTCAAAGGACGTGATTAGTTTTATACGCTTTGTTGAGTCAACTTCTGCTTATCAATGAAATTGAAATTTATGAATAGATCATAGCAATTGGAGTTCCGTAGTTTCTACCTATTCCCATAAGAAGGCGTGGGTCTCAATAGATTGAAGTACTTAGGTACGTGATTGATTGATTTTTTTCCTCACCAAATATACAAACAGGTTTTCATCTATTCCTAGGGGAAGCTTATTTCTAAGGGTTCTAAAACAGATTTTACGTTTGTTTCACATTATCATTCCTGTTGTTAAAAAGGATTCTCTCAATTCTCCGCAAACAATTTCAATTTCTCGGAATCCAATTCCGCCCGTCTTTGCCTTCGTAAGCGCAAATTGCTCTACAAGTGTATGTCAAGTGCCGTTCCAAGGTGTGACACTCGCAGACGACTCTCAGCGATATTTAGTGTCACTATGCTGCGTAGTTCTGACGTTTAATCATGGAGAAGTAAGATGGCGGCGTCATCCACGTAGATCGGATCTTATTAAGTTTGTACTCTGGGGTGTGAGCTTATACATCAGCCATAAGCTTTTTTGTTTTTATACTTTCGTTATCTAAGGGCTTTGACAAAGTAAAATACTACTAGCAACAATGAAACGTTAAAATTCATTGGATGGACAGTAAAGTTTCAGCCAATTCTGTTAAAAATTTTCGTCGTATAACGACACTCGTTGAAATTGTTTGACATGCCTTCCAGTTTCTTATTTCTTTCATGAATGTTAAGTTCTTTAGCAAATGATTTTAGACTTTTGCGATAAACATGAGGATTCTTATTTTGCAGCGTTTTCTGTTGGTTATTCAAGAAGAAAATATTATTAAGAATAACCCTATAATAAACCTTGTTGTTTATATTCTTGAGGAATATTAGATTTCTTGGAAATATTTCCTTAAAGGCTTCTTGGATGGAAGGAAAATATAGACTGTTTCAACTCCTTGGGTTTCCAATTAAAAGTAAATTGATCTGGACAGAGGATAAAGTTACGATTGAGTAAATTAAAAGGTTATTGCAGAACTTGAGAACAGCGGGACTGCGGTCTGTTAACAATAATAATTAAAGCCTACCTAACCTTAATTGTCAACAGTTTGTGCCCATGCTCATTTTGTTTGGCGAAAAGTTGTAATTTTTAACCCCCGGCGCAAAAAGAGGGATGTTATAAGTTTGACCGCTATGTGTGTCTGTCTGTGGCACCGTATTTTCAACGGGTTAACCAATTTTAATGTGATTTTCTTATTTGAAAGCAAGTTTCCTAGTTTATAAACATTTTTTAGAGTAAAATGGTCTTCATCACACAACTGAACAATTCATCGACTGCAACTAACCCAGCTAAAATCCACAATTCTCAGTTCTATTTAATTTACTTCATCATCGATCCAGCTCGCTCCATTTTCCCACAGCTCTCGACGTTACATTTTATCGTGATGTCCCCTGGGGGTAGCGCAATACATTTTTTATTCCCCGTCCGGAGCAAAAAATATCTAGTCTGAATCAGGCTTTATTCCTACTGTTTTAGCATTATCTCTGGTCTGTGGCCCTGAGGGTATAACATTTTCGTTTATTTTTATTAGGGACTGCTGGATTTGGGAAATATTATTTGTTATTGTTTTATTTACTTTACCGAAAGGAACGAAACGAGTTGGTTCATCTGACCTTTTTAGATGGTTATAAAACTGGTATAATACTAGTATGTGGAAATTTTGTTGGTAACTACTCTGAGTAACAATTTATTTTCCCAAAAAATAAAATAAAGTGCTTGACCAATCGCTGAAATTGTTTGTTAATAAAGTGTTGTACTACGCTAAAAAAGGTATTGAAACATAGCCTTGGCACTAAAACCAAGTAACTAGAATGTGCTTTTGAATCAGCGCCTCAACACAACCTTCTACAAACGAAACCAAAAATATAATTAACAAAGTAAAATAATTTCCATTTCCACTCTGAGCACACATTAAAATATTCTTCCACGTTCATCGTACGTGACAACACAAAAGACGTTAACGCTTTTAACCATTAATTATAAATGTATTTATGTTTTTTCACATAAAATAGACGTCGTACTGCGTAATATATAACTCTCTTCATGTTTTCAAAGCCTTTATGTTCGTCGTTAGACTCTGGAACGATGATAACCTAAATTGTAACTTGAAATTCAAATTTAGACCCTTTTTCAGCCTTGTTGGGTTTTATTTTATTCATTAGTAAGCTTATAGCGCCGTTGTTGAGTTTGGACGAAGAATTATTATGATGGAAATTGTGTTGCGTAGCGTGTGGGTGTAACTTGTTGACATTAAGTTATAGCTGGCTATTGTGGCGCCTGAAAATAGTTTCTATGTCAGTGGAAGAAAATATATTTTCAAGTGGATTCGATAAGAAAAACCCTACTGAATGAAAGTGGATATTTAATAGATCACAAGAACACTGCTCAAGATTAATGGCTAGTGTGTGCTTAGTTAATTCAAAAATATACTTCGTTTTATTTTTTAAGGCAGATCCTTAAAAATTAAAACATAGTTCATTTTCTAAGCCGTCTTTAAACAGACACAGGGTGACACAACATTTGTTAATTAAATCCTAATAGGAAGAATTTAATTAGCACAAAATCTACATATAGAAACATTAGTAGGCATATATTTTACGGAGGGTCTATTATCCTCCAGGTACCGTTTTATGATCAAAACAATCATCACCATCTCACCTCCCAATTAGTTAGAGTGGTGACTACAGGAGCAATAAAGTAATTGTAGGCATAGTCATGTCACAAAAATGTAGCGGTGACAAATGCGAGCAGAGTGCTTCCTCATTAAATACCATGTCTTATAAACAAGTATGTATGTTAGTTTTTCGGCCAACGACACGAATCTATATTTATAATACGTTATTTAGTCTTATTTTTATAATTATGTTAGTTATATTTTGAAGTATGTATATAATGTATGTGAGAGCAGCGGTGGCCCAGTGGTGGCGGCCCCGACTTACGATCAGTAAGTCGTGGGTTCGAACCCAGACAGGCGCATTACTTTGTGTAATTTATTTCAATACCACTGCTCTCAAAAACGGTGAAGGAAAACATCGTGAGGAAACCGGCATGTCCTAGAACCAAAAAATTCGAAGACATGTGACATCTACCAATCCGCACTGGGCCCGCGTGGTGGATTATAGCCCATTCCCTCTCATAGAGAGGAGGCCTGTGTCCCAGCAGTGGGAACATTAATAGGCTGATGATGATGATGATGATATAATGTAAGTAAACATATACGTATTTATTAGAACCGCAGTGAAAAGATTTTTTTAATGCATCATATATTATTTCTTTCAATTGTATCATTTAACGGTGACTTTTTAACTGTCAAAGATTTGGTATGTTAGTCAAAAAGTGGAAACTAATGGTTTTTCCAAATCTTTGGGATTGTGTAGTAACATGATTTAAAAGAGTGTCCATTGAGTTTCCTGTCCTTTATTATCCTTACAAGCCTGGATTTTGGGCTCTTTGGCAAATCAAATGGAAATGTAATTATAATAAACGCTTTGAGTTTCAATTTAAAAAATGTCTCAAATTTTATAGCACTCGCTACACCCTCCATAGTAACAATCAATTCCTTCACAGCAAAGCATGTATCCGTAATAGTCTGAGACGTAGGAGCAATTACATTAAACGAATCATTTACATCGGCTTCCAGAGTCAAACGAACAAATGTTTGTCTCAAAACAGGAATTGAAGCAAATATCTCGTAGAAAGCAAACGCTCCTAATTGCCATTTAAATAAACTCAGACTACGAATGTTAACTTTGAAACTGACATGTGAAATACGGTGACCATTCACTGTAATTACTTTTAGAAGAGTCTCTTGTGCTAAAAACATCTTCAATGTCTTCAATGTTTTCGCTTTCTACGTCAATAAATATATATTTTGTCTCCTTCTCAGCATTCAAAGTTTCCCTACTGTCAACAATTTATTTACAAGCATAAACAGTCTTTTGCCCTGCTTACCTATTTACGTTTCCCCTAAATGTCATATTATTTACGATGTCGTCTTTGTTGCAGGTAATACTACTTCGTGATTTATGGCAACCATTGTTATCTTAAAAATAAGCTGCAACATTATAACAAGGTAAGTGCCTCCTCTGGTTCTCAATGGTCCTCAAGTTGACGACGGATTTCTTGAAAAATTTACGTAACTTTTAAGACAGAAATTTCTACTGCAACATTAAAATTGGGTTCTTTAAGGTCGGTAATTTTTTTCCTGCCTTCTTAACTTCTGTTTTTTTAATAACTTGGTCCGTTAATAAATTCTTTGCAATTGTAATATTGAAATTACAATTTTACAATTGCAAAGAATTTATTCAGTCATAATAGCTTTTTTTTAAAAGAAGCTAGCATAAAAGCAAACTCAATCTTTTGCATGAAAGACTCTTCGAATCTTATTGGCAATCATTTCCATGGCTACAATAAAATTCAGCCTATACGCTTAACAGGAAGCGAAGGACGAAAATAAGAGTGTCAAGATAAAAATAAGAGTATCATTAAGTAGGTAATTTTCCTTTCTCATTTCCGTTGAATTGCCATGGGAAGATATGTACTTAATTCTATAGAGAAAAATCTTTGTACAATTTCTTAAGCCGAAGATAATTGCGACCTTACCTAAATCAAATGATTGTGTTCAATTTTTGGTAGAGTTTTTCTTTACATTGAGACAGAGTAAACAAGTATATAAATAATACATTATGGCTGTATATGTGGCTCGAGCCGTTGCGTGTGTCTTCGATATAGGTCAGGCAAACAATAGAATTTTATGCCTTGTAGATTTTCTCATACAACTAGTATATGCCAAGGTTTGGTAGCTTGCAAATAAAAATATTATATTTCAACAACTATTTTTGTAGAGGTAGAGGTAAATTAGGGACAAACACAATTTCATCGCAGTAAATGTAACAAATGTGATTCTACAAAATCTAAGTGTACACACAGCGAGAGCGACTTTGTTTTATACTTTGTAAAGATATAGATATACGTACTAGGTACCTTAAATACATACATGATCTCACGCTTTTTTCTCATGGGGGTAGGCAGAAGCCACAGATCGCCTGATCCTGACGACGACGGCTCGTCCACGTTCATATTAGCTTGCCTAAAAAGGCATGTTATATTGAACAACGAATGTCACATCAAGTATAGCCACAAAAACGCTATTAATATTAACATAATATAAAATAATTCATTGCCGAATAGCCAGGTCCCCAGTAAACATCCCATTCCGCGATATATTTCCCATTACCCACGACAACACAATTACTCGCAGGTGGTTTAGCCTTCATAATTCTCCTTAAAGCATTACTATAACAACGTTATTAGCGTAATGGTAGGCAGTCACGGCAACTCTCAGGTAAGCTCTAGCAATAATTCAGAAGAGCTCTACGGGCCCCTCACTCTCGTCCGTACAATTTTCGAGACATTTCAAGAGCTTCTGTAGGTTCTCAGCAAAGCTTTCAAGTGACTACTGAAATATAATTGGCTAAATTTATTTGTAGTTCGGTTTATGAATAGATTTGGAATCGTTTGGGAGTCAAAGGGTTTAATTAACGTAGCATTGAATCATCATTGTGGTCCTGAAGTTCTGAATACGAAGTTTTCAATTGGAATTTGACTGGGTTGGATAATGTCACGGAAATGTTGAAATGTTAATTGAAATATTCTGCTGATAAATTGTAGCGTATTAAAATTTAATTTTAAAGTTAAACAAAGTTATAGTTTATAAAAATCAAAACACTAAAGAACCGAATGGAAAATATACCCGAGCATGAAAATAAACGAGCAAAACTTACTTTATAATTTTTAATGCCATTTTGTTTTCATAAATCTGAAAGTTTTAAACCTGACGGTGCTCCATTGAATTCCCGTCAACTATGAGGTAGAACTTAACTAAATTTTGAGTGAGCACAAGAGCTCGTGTAATAACTTTGCAGCCATATAAGCAATTCACATACTGAACAGAATCCTGAACAGTTTTCCATGAAAATTTTACGTACAATAGGTAACGAGCTTAAATTAAGAATAGAGCTGTATTGTTCAAGGTTTGCTGCTAGTTTATCGTAGAAGTTGATGATATAAAGGAGGCCATACTATATATGTAGTTTGAATACAGGTGTATGGAAGTTGTGGTTCTTTGATAGCAACTATATTAGTAATCGTATCGCTCTTATTTGTTGTTGTTGTTGGAACTAACCTACGCTGTTTATCGTGAATTAGCTGACATTTTTACATAAAAAAATATAATCTATAATAATAAATACACATAAATTAGGATTGATTAATAACGTAAAAGATTACGATTCCCAAGGGAAAGTAGACTCATGTCTTAATCTTGCAAAGAAAAATACACAAAATAACACATCCGACAGATAAAAATATCATAGACTCACAAAGCAGTTCAAAATTGATATTACGAAGGTAACGTAAAGCGTAATTTGAACGCCATCATTTTTTACGCCAACATTACACACATGCTCGCGAAATATTCACATCAATTCATTGTACACGGCCTACCGACATATTATTTTGGAAATTCAAAAAATCCCAACATGATTTCTTACTTAGACGTAAAAAGCGTTACTTTTACGCAATCTATCATGTCTGAACCCAAGAATGTATTACATTACACAAATTGAAACCGTAATAATCTTTCGGGTGAATTCCGTCGGAATTGCGCGCAATTCTATCGTCCGGCCTCGGGGCAGCCGCTCGGATACCATCAAGTACCTATGTAATGCTTTTTACTTCGATTTCTTCATTTGGAGAACATTTTAGGGTCCCGAGAATGCCCCAGCTGGCTAAACGAAAGCGTCCCGAGATATTTATAGCGAGAAAATATTTTCGTGATAGGAATTGTGGTTGCGGTTGATTTATCTGGATGATATTGTTATTGCGTCACAGTTTGTCGTTGACATAGGTTATATTATTGTGCAATTTATTTATTGTTTGTATTGTATTGGATCTATTCAAATACCTATCCCATTTTGTAGAATGATTGAAATGGTTATTTACTTTTCTGCTTTAGTGAATATTGAGAATATTTTGTTTTGTATTCAAACTATAGAGGTTGAGGTCGTGTTTTTCGTAACATATGTATACATTTCAGCCACTCGATCCAAATAAAAACAGTTAACATATAACAAGGTTAAAGGACGTCCCTCACGACCGTGTCTAAGTCCGAAGAACTTGAAAGAGTATTTATTATTTAAGTCGTCAGTCGAATTCCTGACATCGGTATCGACAAAATAGGTTCCGTCAGTAAAACTTTTACGTTAAGACAGACGAGATCAAACTTGGGCCAATAACTAGTTCTTTGAGTGATCGCCCACAGCTCTCTTATATACTTTGTTATGTACTCACATACTCAAGTCGAGTACTTTTGGCGGTTCTAGTTTCTGATATCTGGGAAGCTGAAGTTGAAGCGAACGAAAGCTTCTTCGCGAGTAACTTGATAACTTTATTACGGTCTGAACTAGGTACCTATGTACCTAAGCTATGTCGAGAGGTAGTTAGGGGCTCGGTCTAGTACTATGTTTTGAAGAGGCTGTAAGTTTCTGACGTGATGGAGAATAATAATGTAACATTAGATATTACAGAAGTGAAATAATGGTCTATTACTTAAGTGATTGATACGACGTGCTTAGTGACAAAGCGTACTTGTTTTGTGGTTAGTGATAAAGTATATTAGTAATTTAAAAATTCTCTTAAGTTTCTACTAATTATGGTAATTTATTTAACACAATGTTGTTTTTCATGGAGTATTGTTATTACTTGTGAGTTTAGAATAGAAAATTCAGCCTTTAAAGTTCTTTGTTCATTTTTGCCTCCGCTAGTACTTTTATTTTATGTTCTAACTCAATGGCCTTGGTACCTAGCATTATTTATTCATTCAGACCTTTTGTTAGTAAATCCCATAAATTCGCGCATCGACAACTGATTTCCGAACAAAAGTGGAGGGTTCAGACCGTTCAGACATAAATCAAGTGATATTAGACAGTTTGATCCTCATTGTTCGTTATCAGGCATAATAAGGTCATGGACAGCGATTTAGTTTCTTTCTTTCTTGGAAATTGACTTAGATTTTGTGTTGGGCATAAAGAATGGGTGACAGGCCGATTAACAACTCACGCGATTCAAGGGGAAGGCAAAGAGTTATGGCATTTTTTCACTGTTAAAGACAATCGAGTTTTCATAATATAAAATCATTACTCTTTTATAGGCATTTACATTTTTTATAATTTCTCTCTCAAATTTATTCGTCGAAATAATGCATAAAACAAAAACCCTCCACGTGAAATGAAGTCTAAAAGTGCCGAAATGTCAATGTCAGCATAATCAATGAAGGCATCTAATTATTTCTTTCGCAAGGAAAAAGAACCGACAGAAACATTAGGATCATTCGTAATTTTATTACCAGCATCTATATTTTGTGAGAAGGGAGCCTCCCTCATAAACATCTCGGCATTAATCTTGGCTGTAACCAAAAAAATAATTTTCTCTTTTCCTCCGCCTTTCAAGACGTTGTACTTACTAATTTCCACCATTCCTTCTCCAAGTGTTAAATTGCTGTTAAGAACGGTCTTGAACCAAACGATCTCTTTAAATAAATATTCATTAATTGAATAAATGTCTTTCAAGACGTCTTCAGTGCTTTTGTTTTAAAGCTTAGTGAGATTAATTATTATGTTTCTTCTTAGCACAACATTTGAATCGCAGATTTTAGACTTGTGTAAACAGTTGAGCTTGTATTTAGTAACAGTTTTGCTAACAAAGCAACTTGTTTGAAGTACGTTAGTAAAGTATTGATTAAACAGAATTATACTTGAATTGGGGTTGGGCTTACGTAACAGGCTGAGCTCACCTGTCACAAAGGATTAGAGAAACGCTGTTGTGATGTCTAAATGCAGCTGTGTTCGAAACAGATAGTGTTTTGTGTTGAATATATTAGTATAACTTGACCCAAACTTGAATTTCTCGGGGGATGGTCTGGCAACCGATTTTGTGGTTTCACTCGCAGCCTTCAGGAGATTTTTGACATGTAACATGTTTGACTTTGCTTTTTATGATTGAATTTTCTTTTTTTCTAAATCTTTATCTTACCCTTATTCGAATATAGACACATTTTCTCCTAAATCTAGCTGCTACTACTAATCAACATTAAACCACATAACACTTTTATTACCCCTAACACCTACATTCTACAAAGTTCCCACACGACCTAATCCATTTCCTCCAGTTCTTTATTACCGGCTAACGAACCACTTCTTGAGAAATAGTTCTCCAATACAATATCTATAAAATCCCTAGTTTCAATTACTCAGCTTACACCCGAGACGTGCGGTCGTGAATTATGGTCGATTGGATCTGATTGTCAAGAACTAGACAAATGATTGTGAAAGATAAATGGTTGCGGGAGAAATTGGCGGTGGTCACTGCCTCAGAGATGACTATAGAAATACTGAATTTGAAGATTTATGGATTGAAGATGAAGTGGGGATTCTTGATGTAGAAGAGGATATTAATTCCGATTGTACGATAAAGGAAGGAATAAAACTAAATAAAAGGGTCATTGAAATGATAGACATTGTAGGAATTAACTCCAAGGCGCAGATACAAAATTATTCTTAGAGTAATTTTCGAGAAAATTTTGTTAAAAAGTCTTTTCATTCCCGTACATGATTATTTATGTTTGAAAGTTTCTTCATGCGTATCTTTTAATTTTGTTGCTAATTTCGTTCAAATGGAAAAGCCAAAGCAACTAAGGCAAACTCCGTCCAAAATCTTGGATATTTTCTAGGTGGAATTCATATGTAGAATACCACCCCAACACATGAAGTATATTTATTCAAATGGGATTAGAAACTAAGCCTCTTCAATCCGACAGTGAGTGAGGGAGTCCCGAAGGAGTTTATAAGTCAATGTATATTATATACAAATAGAAAAGTTTTGCTGTGATACACATTGAAAGATCATTTTTATACTCGTGGTTATTCTTGCGATTATAAGCATTTGATTTGATTTGGATGGCAAGAGATTTCTCAAGGCAGGTTCTTAACACTCCTTTGAAACCATATTTCTCAACATAATCGGTATTGATTCTTAAATGTCAAAAGTTTTTTTTTTTTTAATATGTAGTTGCTTCTTCTTTATTACTCTTAATTATAATTATTTTAAAAACTTCACAACATCAATACTGCTACTTTCAATGATCTAATAAAGTTTAGTGCTGATAACACGAAGTGAGGAATTGTGCTAACCTCAGCAACAAATAGAAGTCATATCCCATAGCGTAGTAACATAACGGACCTAGAAAAGGATGTGGAGACAGCTAAGCATGACTCTTCTAATTATTTTCACCCAGTACTGTTCCACTGCTGGGCAAAAGCCTCCATCCATTCCTTCTATCGGTCAGGATATCGATCGATTTTTTTGACGTGACAACGTCTTATAAATTGGTTTGCCGGGTGACACTTCAAGAAACTGCGTTACGCTTCGCTCACGTTATGCGCTTACAATGAGAGCGAGTGAGAGGCACGCGTCCCTTCCACTCGGGCATGGTTAGCCCGCCTAAGAGCGCCACTCAAAGTCGTTGTCACGTAAAACTTTCGCCCGTATACCGACTTTACAGGCAACCAATTTTTATGAATTCTCAACAAACATCCATGCGATTCTTCCAAATAAAATAATATTACCCGCACCAGTATATCGCGTAAGCAAATGACATCACAGAAAAAACATTACATATCTTAATAAATAAGGCACCGACAGTTTCATATATCCCTTCTGTGATACACGGCCATCCTGAATTCATCGCCACGAGCTACACATTGCTATACATTGCAAAACTTTCCCTTGACAACGTTAAAGTTAAATTATAATTTGCATACTCACATAAAACGGTTTAAAATTACGTACATTGTGCGAGGAGCCAATTACCAGGTGATGAAGCTATGCGACGGTGTGTTTTAACACTTTATTATTTTGTTAACTGGCTTACGGAGCGTGGGAGGAGATTATGTTTTGTGTGGGTTCTTCTTTTTTGGTAAAGGAGTTAGGATAGTTTAACTTTGGCCGTAACACATAATGAATTGAGTTTGGTAGGATGTTCATCATCATCATGATTATTATTTTGCCCTTATCCTAATTTATTTAGGGTCGGCGCGGCATGTTTTTTTTCCATACTTCTCTATTACTTGTCATTTTATCGGATACTTCCTTTCTAGCCTTCACACAGACCACCCATGGTTTCTTTGGTTTTCCTCTACTCTTATACCCATCCACATTCATACTCATTAATCCTCAAAACTCATGCTCATGAACAAATATTATAATGTTTATTCTAGCCACATGATTACGATTTTTGAATCTTTAGGTCAGGTTTGATTGATCCCTACCACACTTAAATCTTACCCAAATATTATGTTTGCCCACTCTTCTTGCGGTTAAGTGGCCTGTCCATCCAACTTGATTTGAATAGGCCGGAGCAGGACTATGAGGATATTTGAACTGCCTCATCTCATATCGCAAAGGATCGCTGACTGCGTTGAGTGATGTGGGTATGTTTGTATTCTCATCTTTTTCTCATGTCTTCGTTTTGAAGTAAAGATTTTTTTGCTACAGAAATATATTTTTTGTCATCCCAAAAATCAATAGGAGCTTCAAATAAATCATCATTCTTTCACTCTCAACTCGCAATTTTGTTGACTTTATTAAAAGCTTAAAACCTCACAAAGAATTATAAACTCACAAAGATCATCTTCCAATTTAATTTTAGCTTCAGTCACAATTTTTTCGTCTTTAACAAACAAAATAGAAAGGTTCCCCTAATTATAACGAGAGATTCAACAAACATTTTGGAAGCTGACCCTTCCTGTGATAAAAGTCATTCATCATCACAACGACGTCCGTAATCTGTCACGTTGAGGAGTGCAAACATTTTTATATTCACCCTCACATCGCGGATTGCCTAGCTTTTTACAGTTTGGGGAAAAATAACCTTTGGAATATATTTTGGGCGCGTGTCATGCGAGTTACAACATCTTTTACTGTATGGGTCATTTGTATTTTAGTGTTATTTGGTTTTTCCATCTGGAGTTTGTCATCGGCAGCACAAATATTGAATCTGTGCCCGGTTGATGGCAATAGGCTCGCCCCCAATTATATGGGGATCTAAACTTAACCAGCGAAATGTGGTTAAAGGTACTAATAGGTACATCTTTGTCTAACCTTTCGAGGAAACATGCGCGATGTTTCTGTTTTAATTTATTATAATATAACACTAAACAATAGTAGGTACTTAGTAAAAGAATAAAGCAACAAAGAAAAACCGAAAAAAAAATTCTGAATCATGTCAAAAGTGATAGATTGCTTCATGCGAATCAATCATAATAAAGGCTACAAGAGCCTAAAATTTCTTCTTTTTCTGAGAAAACTACCTAATTTTTTCCTGACCTCATTCATATTATTTCTTCCACCTGCCCTTAACCTTACTTCCTCGACGAAACAAGACACGACAAACAGCAATAAACAACAATTACTTTCGAAAAAATACTCTGTTTTCTCTTTTTTCTTGTTTTTTCTCTCCACAATTACGTGTAATACCAGAGAGATGGTCTCATCCATCTTAATTCCGGTTGCTTTCAGCTGAAACACTCAAAGTCTCATTTAAGGCCCTAGATCTAGGTATTCAGGTCGTGCAAACACTAGGACTTTCTTTCGCACCCCACTTTGGTTCGAAGACAGGTTTGGTCTAAGTTTGACTTGTGAGCGGACAAGAGGGTTTGACTTTTTGGTTTAGTTAACATCTAAGATCACTTTTAACATAGCATAGCCTTTAACTTTTAATGGAAATTATGTTTTTCCTACTCCTCCGCTATACTGTTTTGATTAATTTCGTTGCGGGATCCAAGACAGTTATTTTTTTTCTCTGGAACGTCTTCGAGCTTCATTGTATCGGCGCTTTTCTGGTGGTCACCACTGTTGGTTCTAGCTTTCAGGAGTTGCAGTGGTTTAGGAATACTGTGACGGACTGGTCCCAATTTAAAAAAAGCATTTAACTTTGCCACTGCTGCTGGCCTTTCCTTTGTGAGAGCGATCAGGCAGTAAACCACCATGCGGGTCTGGTTTGGTTTGGGCATCAATGTTTAAAGATATTGATACACTTGGTGGTCTGATTAGTAATGTTAGGTAAGTGGAAGAAATACGAGTAGCAACACGATTACAGAAACTTTCCTTGCGTGGTGGAATGTTATTGCCTTGCGTTTTTCAAGTATCTCGTCTGATTATCTTTTTAATATTAGTTTTACTTTAAGCAGTTATGACAGGTTGAGTAGAGGCATATTGTGTAAAAACCTGTTCTATTTGAATATAATAATCGCTATTTCATTAGCCTTTAGTTATGAAAATTATATTAGGTAGTTACTTGATATTTGATAAAGTAACTTTATGTTAAACTTGATTATAAAGCAAAAAGTTAATTATGTTCAAAGTACTTGCGTTCACTAGACTGTAATTAAAATTGTATTATTTAATATCCCACGCTCCGTGGAAACCCTGTGGTACTATTTCTGCTTTTCTAAGAACCACTTTCGTTAGATATTTAATCAGCGGGTTTAGGTTTTACAAATAGGTATAGCTGAAAAGGTTCACTTTATTGGAACCCAATAAATTGATGTCACGTTACATATTGAAATTCTCTGATATTAATAATATATGGGTTCGACTTTTAGCTTTTATTTGTAGTTATATTAAACAGCTACTATCTCTTGCTGCCTATGTACCTAGTAACTTTATGTTCTTTATTGCTAAATCCAGCTGTATCCACCATGTCTTCTTTATAACCTTTTAGTTTTGATAGTTGAGTTCAACATTTGCTTAGTTTTTTCTCAACTATGATGGAGTCAGCTTCTAGTCTAACTGGATATCGCTGAATTCACATGGAGCGTCTGCCTAGTGGTAGTTCTTCAATATCGTTCATCATATCTCCTTCAAGACTTCTTACTTGTGACAGTTAAGTTATCATTTATATAATCTTATGCCAACCGCCATGTTCTCCAAACTTGTAACAAGCGCCAACATTTTATAAGCACATGTACGTTCCGTCAGGGACACAAGTGCAAAACGCCACTTGATCTAATTACATCCGTGAAATTTCGAATTTCCGCGAAAATGTCACTTTTGAGGAGGTTCAATTAGAGTAAGTGGTTAGTTCTTGGAAAATGTAACAGGAATAATAATATTTCTAAAGCTAGGCACTCTGACAATTCATTCTTAGATACTTCGGTAGAGATACAGTAATATCTAAGAGCGAATTTTCACCAATACAAACGGAATGCGAACCATATGCGAACACATCTGAACCACGTTCAAGAGCTGTCAGAGTGATCATTGGTTTAGACGGTGACAACTCTTGAACGCCAATTTGACGTGGTGAAAGCGTTCGGTTTCTTTGAAGAAATCCGCTTTAAATCTATTAAAAGCACCAAACACTTTTAAAAGTGGAAATCATAATTTACTATTGCAATTTATACGTTTTGTATTGGTGTCATTCGTCATATCGTGTGATACAATGGTGTTGGTTTAATGGAACCCGAGTCCTAAGTACACTCCAGTGAAAACGATAATGAACAAGAATAAAATAAGATAAACAAAATAAACTTATCAAAATTATTTTCTGCTACAATCATAAAGATTATCTCTGTTGCTCGTTTTCGGAGAATAAAACAGAGGTCATCAAATTTTTATTGGGGACAAAGTCATAAGCAATCTCTGGAGAGCTTTCATCTGATCTTAAGATACTAAACTTTTTGGTACACAGTCCGTAAATAAGAACTAAGTTTGGACGTTTTAACGATTGTGAGGAGAACTTCAATATTAGTAAGAAGTGAACTTGAAGTCTAATTTCGTCTGTAATACTTTTTGTTTAAGATCTGTTGGGTTTCTTTTTCATCGCAGTGTTTTTTCTCTTTATTCTGTCTTATTTTCTCTCCTATCTTTATTGAGTCTATAAAAGTAGTTTTTGGTTTCGTATAGAGCAATTACCATCTGTCTACGGTCATTATTACATTGTATGTATTTGTTTTACTAGGGCTGCTGCACGCCTAAGTAGTGGTGGGACGAAATAATTGTTAATTAAGTCTAAAAACATAAAACTTTCCGTTATATTGTTCTGGGAATGATTACATAATTGATGTTCTTATTTGTTTTGGAGTTAATATATTAATTAAGAGTGCTCAGTAAGCCCCAAACTTTGATATAACACAAAACAAGATCTAAAGCAATTTTCCAAGAAAAGTTCTTTAAGCACTCGCTTAAAGAACTTGTACATTGTTCTATGTTTGTGCGATTATAAAGACCGCCATTTTGAAGGAAATATATCGAGTTTCGTAGATCCATATCAAAATTCAAAAGTTTTAAAGATGTGGCTTGGAAAGCGTTTGAGATTATCTTTGAGAGCGTAAGTTTATTTTTGCTTGGTTTCTCGTATAATTTCTTAAAAGACAAAAACGTCTACGATATACTTAGAAATTTGTTTTTGATAACAATAAAGAGAGATTATGTAAGTCTGTTTAAAAATTGCAAACGTTATAAGTGAGAGTTTAGGTAGGCAAGTAGATAGGTATTTGTATATTTTCAGTCTCGTTTAAAATATTAACTGAATTTAATTAGTTTCAGAAGTCTTACTCATTAATTTAAACGACAGGTGACGACAAAGTTTTATTCTTAAGCAGTCTTACAAATTGGCATGAATATTTTATAAGTTTACTTAAAGCTTTAACAGTTACAGCACATTTTAGACGATGTGTCCAGTAACTATTCTTCCAAGTATGGCCGTTATATTTAATATCTTTCTATGAATTAAAGGATGTTAAATCCTCCTCCTCGGTACCAAGTTGCAGAATAGCGTTCTGCGTTCCATGTTCTGCATTCCAACGATTGAAATCAGCAGCGTTGTCAAATACAGGATACGGAACGCAAGATGCATTTTTGCAACTAGTACCTTCTGAACGAAGTACAGAAATAAGTAAAATGACGTACAAAAGCCTAGATAAAACCTAATATAATTATAAATCTGTCAACTTGCTGACAGATTTAAAGGCAATAAACGCTTTCGGACATTGCCTCATTCATACTGCTTACGACTGAATGAAGTACTTATAGTACTTATATATTACTAATAGTACTTATATATTACTAATAGTACTTATATATTACTAATAGTACTTATATATTAGGTGGCCTAGAGCAAAGTGCCTGGGTAAATCTCGTGGACGTCTGATTTTAGCGTCCATAGTACGACTCAGGCAACATTCTTTTACCCTTAAAAATGTAATAGGCACTCTGGTAGTTTTTTTTTATCAGAAGTTTTAAATACTCAATCTGTTGGTTGGTTAAATGGATTGTGATGGATTAGTAAAAATGATTGAAGAGTAAAATAGAGTGTTTGGGTTTTTAAGGGTTTGCTTCTAGTTTTTAAGGTGTTTTGCATGTTATGTCTTCGAGTAAAGAACGGTAATCGCTTTTTTTAAAAACAGAAAAAAAATTATAAACTTTGTTAAGTAGAAAGTTATATTGGCAATATGTAAGGAAACAAACATTGGTAAAAAACAGTACGTTTTTTAAAGGAACCGCATATTGTTCATCTTTTAATTCCCTAACTTATAATACAAATTGTAGTTGAAAAGCTTTCTAGAACTTGCGCACAAACAGAATCCTTAACCCAAAACCGCTATTTACCCAGTATTACGCTACTACGCTATTTATTACGCTATTTAGCCAGATCAAATCGTTCTAAGTTCAACACAAACTGTGCTAGTTTGCTACACGAGACCAATAGCAAATGGCGTCGCAGATAAACGTCAAACTATTCATCGCTACCCCCCGGTTCGCCGGCTTAGGGCGAACGGAAAGCATTCAATCTGGCCACTTGTTCAAACACAGGCCATTCGGTATTCGGCATTCGACTCGCGAAATTCTGGCCTAAAACGTTCACTGTAACGTTTCTACTTGACTGTGACATTCGTCGAAATTGAATTCTGTTTTTGAATTTGAACTTTTTGTGGTCGTGCTTTGTTTTTGAGGTTAGGATTCGGTTGTGTGCGGGTTTGTGTTTTGTTTTTTTAGAATTTGGTTACATTGTTTTGTTTTTCGCATTTAAGTTAATATTGTGTTGTTTATACTGTATTCTATTCTACTACTATTAAGGGTCGTAGCTGGTGGCGTTATGTTCATGTTTTCTATTTAGAAGGTTTTTCAATTCTGATATTTTATTACATCATGAGATCGACCCTATTTTTTGAAACCACCACATTTTTGCGATTTACCCCAAATTCCAAGGGGTCCCATGAAACTTTAATTTAACTGTTTTACCCCTGCAGAATTCAACATGTGTTCGGTATAATGTGTTCGGCTCCGAACCATCCTTGCAATAATAATGATGCTATTACACCATCGCTTATTGACACCACTACTACATTTGCTACTCCATTCAGTTTTAGTATTATGGCTCCTGTATGGCCAATGTTGGACTTAATTCATGTTAAGCGCTCTATTCATGAAATGGCAGTGAATCATCTTAGTAGTAGGACGAGATTTTTGACCAAGGAAATAACATCTTCGTTCACCTTTCTGGCTCAAACCTTCAAAATGTAAGAAGTTTTATAATCTCATACCACCAACAATCCAAATATCAGTAGCAAATAATTGGCAATCCACATTCTGAGATCAAATAAAAAAAAATACAAATTTCTCATCAAATTATATAGACCAATCTAATTCTATCAAGGGTCTTCTAAAGTTGACGTTACATTTTAAGCCTGCTATAGCAACTACTGATAAAAAGGACGCATCGTGGCTCTGGTATCGCATGACAAAACCACAAATCCGTCGTAAGTTTCCACGAAAAACCTCCAACTGCCGTCATACCAGAAGGAGATAAGCCAGACTTAACCCTTTTTACGTTCCAGATAAAACAGCACAATTTGAAAGTTGGCATTGTTCTAGACAGGCGTAAGGGTGCGGCTAGACGAGACGATCGATACGCAGCGATCACGTCACTGTCGCCAGTGTGTCCGCAGTACAGCCTAGTTTTTCTACAATTTTGTGGCTACTGAATTTGATTTTCTAGGAAGTAAAGTGACGCTCTTCTGGCGCGTGCCCTTAATTATTGGAAGTAAATAATCGCTAATCTGAATGAGACTGGCCCAAGAGTGTGGAGCTTGGCATAACCAAGAGAGGCCTTTACCCAGCAGTGGGTGAAGTTGGGCTGTGGATGATGATGAAGTAATCGCCATCTTGTTTTTATTTAATACTGGCAGAACCGACAAACGATTTCCTGTATAAATATCCCCAACACTTTAAGTACTTACTTACGGGATAATATCAGTGATTTTCTTTTGCTTTTATTTATGATGATGCTCTTTCATGATACTTGCAACAGCGTCGTAATTTCGGGAGCTCATCAAAATCAAAACAAAAGAAAATCACGGATATTATACCATAAGTACTTTAAGTGTAGTGAAAAACCGTGAAAGTCTAAAACAGTGAAATATCCCCAATATTAAAAATGGAATTTTATATAATTATTACGATGATAAAAGTAGAGGGAGACCAAAAAAACAATGGATGTACTGCGTGAAGAATGATATGGCTTGAAAAGAGGTGTTTGACGAGATGACGAGTAATGGAGAAGTATGGAAGAAGAAGACTTGCTGCGCCCGTAAATAAATTGAAATAAGAGCATGGGAATGATGATTTTAAGATAATTTCCAAGTGCAATTTAAGTTTTTTATTACCAACAGCGCCCGTCTCTAAATTCAGTGAAGCAAAAGAACTCATAACGAAACTGAAACATCTCACAGAATAAAAATAACACTTTGGAAGAATGTATGGTTGAACTAGGTACATTGTGAAATACAAATTGGATCCTGAATATTGCAGAAGAAATAATTTCCCTAATGGTACGGATGGGATGAAGGAAAAAATATACAATATCAGGCTCAAATCAACCTTACACATAACGTAGGCATGAGATCAGAAATTAGATTCGGTGTTTCCAATTTGTCATTGTTTATTCAATTTTGGAAAAATAAAAATTGGGAGAAGGCATTCGATAACGAAACCTTGAAAAAGATAATACAAATATCTTCAATTTTACGACTGACATTACGAAAACGTCGTCGGCAAACGTCAAATTTGATATTTAAGTCGTTTTGAGTGTAAAAAACGAGGCGCGACGGCTGAATGCGTAATAAGACAGCGTTTGTCGCAACATCAAAAATCTTTTGTGTTGACACAACGTTTTTCAAACGTCTTTTTTTTCGATCCATCTATTTTTCTGCTTTGGTACTCTGTAAAGCTAGCTCTCTAGATAAGATTTGTTGAGTAGCAATACATTTCACCGAAGAACTATTGGTCCCTAGAATTACGATATGGAAATATGTTTATTTCCATCTGAAGCCGTGCATACCAAATAATTTCATGCAATAATGTAATTAATTTTACTTATAAAAAAAGCTTCAGAGGATCAAGCGACCGTAAACCAAAGTTCTTTCAATAGATTATCCATTTCTACGAAATACTTGAATTATTTTCTTTACTTCTATTAACTCCACGATAATTCATTTCCGACCCTCAAGAATTCTGAATTTATTACTAAACCAAACTTGAATTAAGTCAAGAAATTCAACTTCTTGAATTTCAATAGGTCCCAATAAATTCTGAGGGTCAACCGAAAACTTTCACATACCGTTATTTTGAACTTGTTAGGGATTCAAGAAATTTCGACACTCCTGCCTTTATTATTCGCTTAATATACCGGGTCTAAGCTTAGACATAAATGGCGCTGTGTCTGTCTTTTAACCTACCTTTCCTTTTCTTTTTTCTTTTCCTTTCCTTCTACCCAAGGCAGGATACGAGCCGCATTAGAAAAATATTCTTCAGACCAAAATAGTTTGGCTTCGGGTTTTCCTTTGGGCCTTTGATCGTGTCAGATTTCAATAGGCGGATTAGATCGAAAAATATTATCATTTTCTCATCCCAGAATGAAGTAATTTCCGTGCCGCTATTTCTTAGTTTTTTAAAAACATTAAATGTACTATAGATATTTTACTGGTCTGGATGTGAGCGTACACAATACCATGAATTTGTGTGGTATATAACTTAAAAACCCGACTTCTGAAAAATCACGCTTTAATTAAAATCGAAGTTTACAAGGTAAAATCGAATCCTATGTCACGCGGTCCATACACGAATCGATTGACACCTTATTCATCAAAATCGGAAGAATAGTTTAGGCTCTACGGAGGAACATACGTAAATACAAACATATATACATGGGCAGCCCTAGCAAAAGTATTAAACTGTTAAACATACACAACTTACAGTAAAATCCACACAGGAATTTAACTCAAAAGAAGAAACAGCAACGAAAAAAATGCCAAAGCAAGGTTAGAACTGCAGAGGTTTCAAACGGTACTAAAAAGTGAGGAATAGCTGCGCCTTTTCCTGTGCAAACCGTGACAAATGTCCTTTAATTTACTTTTAAAGCTTCCTTCGTGTTTCTTTAGTTTACGTGGGCAAAGCCCCACGGTCCCACAAGGTGTAATTTTGTGCAATTTACACTTCCTTTCAGTGATTTCAGGGGCTTTTGAATTAGCTAATAGCTCGCCGCATTTGGGTAATAGCACCGCCATCATTTCAGCATTGGGCGTAATTGTAATTTTGATAAGTACTTTGCCTAAAGAGGAAAATTCCAAACATTAGTCGATTACTACATTCTTGAGTATGAAAACTTTTAGCACACTTCTGATATTCTTCATTGACAAGTATTTTAACAACGGAAAATCGTCCTAAGCCACAGATAGTTAGGCTCTAGTTTATAAGTATTCTTCTCTTTTACAAACCCTCTTATCTCTGAGATCACCAGATTGTTAACATCGTTATGTATGAAGGTCGTTTAAACAATATCTTGATATATTTCAGGTCACGTTTCGGACTGATCATCTCCGTCTTTAGGAGCCTTCTCATAAATATATTCGTTACGTGTTTCATTTCTAAGCGTTGCGATAACGTTAGAGACAGTATTGGCAGATTCTATGATTGTGGCTTAGTTTGTCTCAGTTGTGATCAATACATCAAGGACGATATTTGGAATCTTGTTTTATTTTAAAATAAAATATTCAAGTATTGCCAACAAAGGAGGGGTAGAACATTATAGAGCTAGACCAAATGAACATGGTATTAAAAATAACAAGAGTTTTCTTGAATTTCGTGACGATTTAGTATAGTATGAGCTACAAAAGAATACGTTAGTCAATACATGAGTATGGATAGAATGTGAATTCATTCGTCTCGTTTCACCCAATCTTTAGGTTTTATTATTTTATTATGTTTACAAGTGTCATAAACATTACTTAGTTTATATATCTATAATCCCATTTTAACAATAAATTCCTTAGCTGTATAATCAGTTTTTCCAAATTGTATCCCAACAGACCGACTGTTGGGACTTTTCTTCCTACATTTAGTCTTAATCGCATGATTACTTCCGGATTAGGGCCGTCTTATCCGAACGCAATCTCATTTCTCTCTAGAAATTGACGTGACTGAAGGATTATATCATTTGGCGATGCGATACGATATTGAATCTGAAGTCTTGTATTGATTGGATTATGTAATTCGATATGTTCAGCCTTGTAGACTAAGTCTGCACCCCAATTAAGCACAATTACAATCATAATGCAAATTATAAAAAAAATGTAGTTTTATAATTAACATGTTTAAAAATTCATCTGCTTGACAACTTGAAAATGAACAGTATTGTGTGTGTTACACAGGCTGCTAGTTCTTGAACAACTGTTAACTCAATTTGAATCCTCAAAATGAGTGAAATGTTGAACCACTTGCATTGCAAGTGATTCAACATTTTGACTATAGCTGTGGGGTCCCCACAAGTTATGTACAAGCGAAATCCCGATATTTTTTTAAATGGTTCCGTTGAACCCTAATTTCGGGCGTCCATTAAAATACATTGAAGCAATTCCGGACAGAGCTGGGTAGTAGTGAGTCATTAAGGACACCACACAGATCGTTACAGCCGTTCTGATGTTAGCTCGTGTCAATTTGATTGTGAATCGTGTTTGTTAGTTAGTACGGGATTACGGGATTCTAGTGAAGATTTGACTAAAAAAATGGTAGTACTCGCAACCGGCGCACTTGTATGACGTATGAACGTGGACTATGTAAGGATAAAATGTATATGTAAGGATGTTCACATGAGACGTTTTGGACTTTTTTCCTAACTCGGAAAAAGCGCGAGTGTATGAGTTGATATAGGTAAAAAACTCGGTCTTTCCTGGTAGTGATATAGATATTTTAGGAATGTTCTTTATCGTAAAAAGCAAAGATGTTGAAGGCCTTTACAAGGACAGAAAATAGCTTGATAAGGTCATGGGTATTCGTTTGCTGCAAATTGCTCAGAACCGATCCTTGCGGAAATCTTTGGACGCTTCCATTTGGTTTGATTCTTAACCGAAGGGCTTGAATTATGCAAGCAATATATTTGTTGTAAATAAGGCAATATTTGACTTGCTAAAGAGAGGAGATTACCATTTTCATAATGTATTCCTTAGTAAGTTTCAGTGAATTAATGCCTTCACTAGCTTACGTACAATATACAAGTTTTTTAACCAGTCTTCCTCGGGCTATTTTCTCGTGAGAAAATTGCACGTCTACCGTGTATGCAAGCAACAAATATTTATGTTCTAAGATTTGCATCAAGTTGCAATTTCTACTGCTTTGTTTTTAAAATTCAAATTTCATCTTGGCTACAACATGTCTTGTTTAAGACAAGTGCTTTATTAAAGTGTTTATTTTCAATATCTACTGCAATACAATATGCAAGTATACATATTAAGTACACTTTTTTACCTACTGCTTTTAATGTTTTTGTCTTGCTTATTTGTCCTGCAGTGTTTGTAACGATAATGTAACTTTTAATGGTTATTGTGGTCAGTCTGCATCATCGCACTGCTGCGCAAAGGCATTTTTCTGTGACTTCTAACTCCTTCCATCCAGGGCTACGTACTACTATTTTTTTTTAAAGAAATCGTAATACCAACCTTACCTATTTCATCATCATCATCTGCCTAGCCTTTTTCCAACTATGTTGGGGTCGGCTTCCAGTTTTACCGGATGCAGCTGAATACCAGTATTTTACATGGAGCGACTGCCTCCACAACCCAGTTAGTACCAGGTAATACGATACCCCTTGGTAAGACTGGATGTCAGACTTTTTGGGCCTCTGACTACGTAATGACCGACCTTACCTATTTATTTATTCATTATTTACTTATTATTAGAAAAAAATATTGTACTTAATTTAAAGTGTTTGTACAAACGTTCTGTTCTTCAATGTAATGCTTTTGTTCCATTCACTATTGACGGATCGAAACACTTTATCCTTTCACCAACTTTTCTGAACTCCAACAAAAAACTCCTTTGCAACTAAGAAACTAGTAAATTTCCCCGTAACCCTCGCTTTGGCTTGAAATGGTTTTACTTCAAATAAAACCTGTCAAGGGAAAGTCGCTTAAAACTTAACCTAACTTGGAAGTTGAAGCCTTCGGCAGTGTTTCAGCCGTTCAAAGGGAAACTTTTATAGAGAATTCTCCACTTTAAAACGTTTTGTGAGTAGAAGAAAAATGTGCTTCGAACACCAAGTATTTTGACGTTCTGTTAAAATAATGTGGATATTGTTTAGTAGAAACTTGCTCTTGAGTTGATTGAGTACTTAACTTTCATTGAATAATTTACTGAATGAAAAAGTCATGCTGTACTTGACTCAATTTGATTTGAATAGAACTACAACATGATTAGAGTTTGGAGTGTTACTCTAAAAATCGACAAATTTTCAATCATTTATTTATATCATTGAACGTCACATCTTCTGGGTTAAAGCTAACTTTAACTTCATTACTGAACCACTGAACAAACCTCATATTCTATCCACAACACATCCAAACGAAAAACACAAACAAAACACACTTCAAAATTCAACAAAACTCAGTTATGACAAGTAATCAAACAACTGCAAACTACCCCGGAGGTCGGTGAGGTCCCAAATAGCTCCAACAAAGAGAACTGACGACACTTCATAAAAACACTCCCGTGGAGTCCCAGAGCTATAAAACCGAGCATTATACAAACCGGAGAAATAACCACAATCATATTAATAGTTTTTTCATCCGGTTCGGGAGACTTGGCAATAATAATTTGGGCATTTTCACCAAAAATTCAACCTAATTTTTAGGTCCTTTGGGTGTGCTTAAGTCCGGATAGGTTTCATTTTAATAACAATTACACAACATGTGTCTGTGGTTCCACATATAAAAAAATACTTTTTTACGAGTGGCAACAATGAAATGGAGCAAAATTTTCTTTTTAGAGTTTCAATTTCCAGCTCCAAAGCTTAAGAGTTTTAGGGAGCAATATCAATAAAAATATATTTCTTTGGTCTCTTTGTGGCGAGAAAACGTTACAATGAAAGGATGCTGAAGATAATGATTATTGCGGAGTTCTCAGACAATTAATTTTCCGCAAAGTATTGTTTTGGTCAATTGCATAGATAATCGTTTATTCTTATTTGGGCATTTGGTAATTTGAGTGGTTCTTTATTTGAAATATTACTTTTTTTTTTGTTTAATTTTTTTTTTGTTTTCTTATGTTTTTTTTTCGGCTTGGCTTCTTCCAGGTCAACCTTTGAGTCTGGTTTCTGCTAAACTGGACTGTTCCGTGGATGCCTTGAGAGGTCCATAAAACTAATAAACAGCAGCTCAGGGCTTTTTTCTAGATAAACCGGATGACTTTTTTATCACTTTCCAAAAAAAAAATGTGTATATTAGGTGAACGGAGTAGATAAGCTTATGGTATACCTAGTTTTTTTTTTCTTTTTTCGTCAACTTAGAAAAAAATTGATCCATCATCAAAAAATGCTACAAATTTCAAGTAAACTTTTCATATTAGAGCAAAGAAAGAGACATTTTGAAAAAAAAATGAAAAATATCGAATTTCAAATCATACGCAGTACGCGTATGATTTGAATTTCGAATTTTTGGATTTTTTTTTCGCATATAAAAAAAATTAGTAGTAGTAGTAGTTTTGCTTCTACTCCTTTCACCATACCTATCAAATAAATACCCAAATACCCTTTTTTTTTTTTGGAAAGTGATAAAGTCATCCTGTAACATCAAAGACAACCCTAGTAATCAGATTCCCATTTTAACGAAAAGCAAAGTGTACAGAAAACGAAACACCCCTTTCCTTAGTCAGCTTAATAAGGACTCAAGATCTTCAAACATACAGAAAGACCTTGATATCTCAACTGAATTAATTTAACCGACTTCTAGTTACATAGGTATACATACAATAGGTACATACACTGTTTCCCCATTCTAAGTGTGCTTTTGAGGTGTAATTTTAACGCCTCGGTTCCCCAGGGGGAAAAGTTTGGTGAAATATTGGGGTGACGAAATGTTGAGGTAGGTATGTTGGGCCACGGATGAAGCGATTCACGGCAACATTCTTCGTCCATGACATGTTTTAGTGATGCAAGTCTTCTTCTTCTTAGCGTGTCGATGGCAATCTAAATTGAGTCGGCCCAGAACTCAAAATAAAAAATAAATATAAATATTGCTGGACATTACACACAGCGCCATCTAGTGCCACACTAAGCAACGAGGCTTGTGTCGTGGACACCAGATAGTTGATATACTACATAGATACTTTTTGTTTGTAAATACATACTTACTATACATGTAAACATCCATGACTCGGAAACAAATGTCCATGCTCATCACACAAACATTTGCTCTGACCGGGTTCGAACCCGGGACCCTTAGAACGTAAGGCAGCCTCACTACCGCTGCGCCATTCGGGTCGTCAAGAACTGAGAACTGAGAACTGAGCCACT
This sequence comes from Xestia xanthographa, assembly GCA_905147715.2. NCBI lineage: Eukaryota > Metazoa > Arthropoda > Insecta > Lepidoptera > Noctuidae > Xestia > Xestia xanthographa. Next base: position 1,862,302 of record LR990661.1, on the reverse strand, counting down.
AGTTTGGCGCTTTCGGTTACGTCCATCAGTTCCTGTAGTGAGCAAACAACAGGACACGCAGGACACGATAATAAGTGCCCCATCGTGATGCAAGTAATTAGAGTATGACGATAACTCATTTAACAAATTACAGAAAGTGGAAAAGTCCTCTACTGTTTCAAGGAATGCCTAAAAATAACAAACAATAACATTTTGCAAAAATTCTCACAACAGAAAACGTCTACACAAATTACTAAAATCACCACAACATTTCATTATAAAACTCTAACGTCCCATAAGAGGGCGTACCATAGCTGTACCTTACTATCTTCTAATACCCCAAAGTCCCCAACCGTTGTCGGGAAGCGGAAATTAAATCCCCCATTCTACCCGCAGTTGGGGGTCTGATGGGGGATTAGTGTGTCTGGGGGCGACGATACTAATTATGTATTTATTGCCCTTTTTGTCTGCAATAAAGGTCGTGCAGACGCTTCGGATTTTAATGAGATCGTGTTTGAGATACAAGTGATTGTGGTATTTGATTTTGTGAGAATAGAGTATGAAATTGGTTTCAAAACGGTAGAGCTAACAAAGATAAAATTTTCCAAACAATTAATTGTGTTTAATCTTCCGCTGACAGATTGTGGGAAATTTATTTAACGCTTATAATTGCTAGATTAGTAATAGGTGGCCATAAATTAGACAGGGCGCAAACGACGTCTAATAATTGGGGGTTTATGTGATATTAAATTATTTTGGTTTCCATCAATGGATTTAAGAGCTGAGTTCTAATAAAAATAAATAACAAATAGCTTTAATAAAAGCAGAAGTATTTTCCTTTTATTGCTTTAGGAGTATTCAAGTTAGTACCAGTTAAAATATACCTGTTATTTTATTATCAAATCTGTCTACAAAACACCTGGTACTCTTACTATTGAAGCATTACGGTCGTTTTCATTTTATATATATAATATACAATTTTAATTTTAATAGACTTTCTAGACGTTACAAGACCCACAAGTGCCTACATGTAGTATCACGTACGTTTCCAATTGAATATAGTCTCTTATACCTGTCTATAGTTTACAACAATGACTTAATTGCTTTTAGCCATATCGATAACTTGCGGTTAAAGGGGTTTAGGGTTAAGTGTTAATATTCCCTAAGCCATACTGCGGTCTAAAGGGACTTTGCATTAATATGTAATCTGCTGGGTTCCGAAAGGATAACAATATAATGTGGGTGTAGGTCCGGGTTTACAAGTACTGTTAAATAGTAGAGTTGAATCAAGTAAGAAATTTGTTTTGACACCTATAATAAACATTAACCATGTCTATTATCTACACATGATTTTGCAAATAAATGAATCTTTATCTTTGTTTAAAACAACAAAAAAACCGACTACTGAAAAATCACGCATTAATTCTAAATCTCCTATTATTGAAGTCGGTTAAAACGTATGCCTATGTTACCCGGGCTCTAATAACGAATCGATTGCCACCTTATTCATCAACATCGACTGAATAGTTTAGACGCTACGCAGGAACCTACGTAAATACAAACATATTTGTACATAAATAGACGGCAAAAATCATAACCCTTCCTTTTAGCTTTGCCGTAGTCGGATAAAAAAACAGGTTGTCATAAAAAATCTTTCGAAACAAAATTCTTGCATTGAAGCTTAATCGTAAACCAAGAAATTTCTTCCACTTCTTCCAATCGCTATTGTCATGATTTTCAAATATGTATTCAATAATAAGATCTGCTAAACTAATAATTATTGCATTAAATTAATGATTGCACAAAATTAATTATTGCATTTTGTATAAAACGTGAAGTAATCTAGAATTGCGTAATACCTACCAAATAATTTGAAAAGAGTAACCATGGAGTTTCTTGCCGGTTCTTCTCCATGGTAGCAGCCAACCCGAACCGTGCACCCTTGTTGACGTTCGTAAGTGCCCATCCAGGCCTATGTGGAATAAAATACTTGGATTGAATATACTCAAGAGTTGATTGGAGCTACAGTGGTTTATTACACTATAATAAAACCAAAATCAATATATGTAAATGGCACCTGGAACTCGAGCAAGATTTCTATTAAGCCATAAACCACACTTGAATTTAAACCTCTCTCATTGCACCTAACGCTCGTTTAAACCGCTCCAAATCCGCTCTTATGGCCCCACACGGATAGAGGTGGGATAAATAAAATATCTTCCTGACTTCGTCTTTTATTCATTGCCTTGAAGTAAGAGTTCTTTATTGGAACATTTCCCACCTCTAGTGTCCTGGATACGCCACAAATGGTTCACGGAATCTCTGTTATGTGTCTGGGATGTAGAATAGTTTTCGTGAAATATTCCCAAAAACCAAGATATTATAATATAGCTAGGAATAACTTGCTTTTAAGAATACAAAGATTTTACAAAATTGCATCAACATCATCCTCTTGACTTGAGCAGTGGTGGCCCAGTGGTGGCGGCCCCAACTTACGAACAGTAAGTCGTGGGTTCGAACCCAGACAGGCGCATTACTTTGTGTAATTTATTTCATCATCACTGCCACTGCTCTCAAAACGGTGAAGGGAAACATCGTGAGGAAACCGGCATGTCCTAGAACCAAAAAATTCGAAGACATGTGACATCTACCAATCCGCACTGGGCCCGCGTGGTGGATTATAGCCCATTCCCTCTCATAGAGAGGAGGCCAGTGTCCCAGCAGTGGGAACATTAATAGGCTGATGATGATGATGATGATCCTCTTGACAAATTCTTTCAACCGCCAAAAGATCTGTTCAACACCATTAGAACTTGGCTTGATACGCTACCGCGTGTCTAGATTACACTGTGTAGATATACGGACGCCATATTTAATGCTAAAGGCAGAATCTTACGCAATGTAAAGCTTGAACAATAACAATTAATAATGTTGACGATAAGCGGAGCCATAACCAGAGATTTACGTTGTGTTTTCCGTTACCACACCACACTACCGCTCATAACCACATCCAATATTCAATTTACCATTAAATACATTATTCAACGTACACCAGCCACGCTAACAGAGTTTCGGCAATAAAAAAATGTCGAAGCATAAAAGGGAAAAAAATCTCGGGACTTTTTTCATTTATTGCTGGCAACATTGTATAGACTGACGTCACTTTATTAGAGACGACGCGTCTCGCTCTCACATTGAATTATGCAAAACGTCGCGCTCAACGGTTTTAATTTGAAAAAAGTAAATTACGCGACTGGGTTGCCAGTGGGGATATTAAATTTTAACGGCGGGAAAAAATGTTAGTAGCGGTTTTCAAGTGAAATTTCATCGTAAATATGATGCTAAATTAATTAGAGTCACGCGAGTATGGAAAAACGTTAAATATTTCACAAGTACGTGGTTAAAATAGGAAATTGTATTAACATAGTAGGTTTAACATAACACAACTACATGAAAGAATTATTTAAATACAGCTGCATCAGCTGTAGTTTTAGTTGCATAGTTTGATCAATAGACGCTAGGCAAAATGAGACTTTCAGGACTAAGGTAGCAGGAACATAGAATTGGTCTAATTTGAACAAACAGGTTCAAACTTCAGTGAGAAATAAGGTTTGTTTTGAAGTGTATAGAAGTTTTTCATCATTCCCATGATTCGTGACGACTTAAGGTGAATGCTTCGACCAGCCCGCGAAATTCAAATTTTCTTACGTTTTTGGCAAATTGCAAACCAGTGCAAGGTTGTATGTTGATTAAAATATTGGACGCGATTGTAAGACGTATGTAGTTACAGAATTATAATCATCAAAACCATCCAATATTTTAATCAACATACAACCTATCACTGGCCTGCAATTTGCCAAAAACGTAAGAAAATTTGAATTTCGCGGGCTACCCTGGAGCATCAGCCTTAAGATGTCATGACCTTACATAGGTAACCTATAAGACCAAAAACATCTAAACACCCAGACGTACAAAATCATACCTAAGCATGCAAAATCCTATTAAATACGTTACACAGTAAAGACTTAACACATCTTACAATGTTTCTCTCCACACAAGAATCACAATAACTAGACCCTCTTAACGAAGAATTAAGAGCCTATAAACTCACGCGCATGTAAAATATTCCGCTTTACGAGGCTGTAAGCGCTGTAGCGATGTTTTCATTAAGCGCTTTAAAGCGATTTTGAGCGCTTACGTGAATAATTAATGGCGCCATATTAAGGCGTGTTAAGTTGTTGCGATCGATGCGAGTTTAAAGGTCAGGTTTGAGTTTTAGGGGTTGGGGTAGAGAAGAGGCAGTGGTTTCGGTATTTTCATGATTTGTCTGGATTTTGGATCAGTGAGTCATCTTAGGTGATCAAATCTTTTGATTGGACGGACTGTTTACATAGATGCGAATAGAGATGCATAAGTTGACTGTTTCATAGAAAAAAAATATGGTCCACCTTCCATGACACCTGCGCATTTGACGATCTTTTAACGGCATCAGCGAGCAGAGTTCGCATATATGAACTTTTTTTATTTAATGAAAATTTGCTATCAACGCGCTAAGAAGAATTAGGAACAAAACGTTTTTGGTAAATATTATTTACCAATCTTCACTGATAATGAAGCTAAGGTCCTAGCCCTTACGAGTGTTTTTTAAGTTGCAATTTGTGATTGATCATCTTTGATGATTTGATTATCATTATTATTTATACCCAGACTTCACTTCGAAAATTTGATACAAGTAAAAAGAGGCCCCATGGGCATTATTTTTCATAGTATTGTGCCTGCTCCATCCAGTATTTTCCAACGTTGCAAAAGATATACCTAATTACCTAAACATAGTTTTCAAAAGTGCAAAACAATGTACATTAAAAATATTATCATTTCAACTACTAAACAAGCAAACAAACATCTCAAAAACCCTAGAAAACATTCCACCCAAGAACAAACACAACTCATTCGCCACAACATCTCACTAACACTCCCATTAATTACCCATTGCTTATCGAAACAAAATGGCGTCTTACCAAACTACCCTCCACTTGCAATCAACAAAACATTAGGCACGAACAAGAAGCAAGGAGCAAATTATACGGAACTATAGCGCGCAATATGGCGGCGACGAGAAAGTTGGCGTATTCAAATCAGATGGAAAGACTGTCTTTAGAAAACAATTATGTTCGTGAGGGGAGGGTTTTTTTTCTCTAGGTTTATTTTTAGGCTTTAAAGGTTTCTGGAATTTACTTTTTCTTGGTGTTGAAAGCTCCGGCGTTTTTTAGAATGAGAAAAGAACTTGTAGATGCTATTGTTAATGCCAATGACTGGCTAGGAATGAAGAAAAAGCAGGTAGGTATCTATCACCAAGACCATTGATTTTTACGGAGTTGCTGCTTTTTGAGGTACTAGTGTTATACGTTTGTAAATCCATACAAAATTGTTAAAAATAGATGATGCTACCATCTCACAAGACAAGCAGACAAATCTGTCTACCCTCTTTCTTAGTCTTCTTCTCTTCTTAAGTGCGCGGAATAAAAGACTAAGAAAGAGGGTAGACAGATTTGTCTGTTCATAATAAACAATTTTCGCCCCACCCACGAGATCATAACGCTTGCAACAGCGTCGAAATATCGGGACCTCATTAATAAAGAAAATCACGGATATTATCCCGTAAGTACTTTAAGTGTAGGTTTATAATGTCTCTTACAACAACCAAACCATCGTAAAAGAAAGGAACAAGGCAAAATTTAATTTCTCCAATTACTTATACAGCTGTTGCACCCTTTCCTTAGCACTCCCAACAACACAAACATTTTAATTTCACACACGTTCTTGAAACCACAAAAGAGGACAAACCGACTTAACAACTTTATTCACAAGAGGTTTCTAGAAAAATAGAACGAAACGAGATCCGACACTAAGGGCGATGACCCCCCTCTTTGTTTAGGGATAACCCGGTCAGAGGTCGAGACTCCCTCCTATTTATGCCTACACTCCCTCCCAACGACCTCTTTCCGTATTTTACCACGATTTTGTTCTATTGACAGCAAGCGCTAATGAACAAACTGTTATTCGGCTCGACCAATCAGAGTGATAGTTTTAATTGTCATTAGGAATTCGGGGCTGGGATTGGAAGGTTTGAATTTGGAAGCGAAGATGTTAATTTAATTGGTTTGTGTCCTAGATTTCCGGAAATTTTCCCCGTGGGTGTTGGAATGAGTTCTCTGTACTATTGTTATTCTCAAGCTTTTTAAGTAAATAGGTGTGTGGGGAAGACCCTTGTTTAATTCCGTAAAAGTATTTACATAAGGGTCAAGGTTTAAAATTTTTAGTACCAACATTTCTAACTTTATGAAGTTCAATGGTACTTCACATTATTTCTTTAGTCAAGTGCCTTTTTTGTTGTTTGGGCTCTTTTATTTAATTCGAAATGTCTCTTTCTTTAACATTTTCTATTCACACAATTCCCTTAAGAATTTACTGACAAAATCGTCACTTTAACTTTGTGGTAGATTATTGAACCTTAGGGAATTCCTCCATCCCCGTTCTTTTGTCACACTCAATGCATTAGCACATTTTTTTAAGATACCATGTCATGTTTTAACGTTATTTTGTCGATTCTTAAACAAATAAATCACCACCATTCATTTTTAAACGACTCTATTAACGCTGCATTTTACCTTAAATATTCATTAATTGTTTGATGAAAGCATACAAAAAACTTGCATAGTTATGAGCATATATGTACATACATAATCGGCCGGATCCGAATACCAGATTTGTACACGCGAATTGATTTATTGTGTAGTTAGCTTACGTAAAGTGAACGAATTTTCTCGGAAACACCATGTATTTGTTTTCAGTTGAACTAATTAGGGAAACAGAGTTACGAAAGTAGGTTTTAATCAAAAATTGTTTGTGTTTATATGGTGTAAAAAAAAACTCTTAACGAAGCTGAAAGGCACTTATTTTCCTCGTCATTGTGATAATTGTTTTGTTCTACACCATACCTGGGAACCTTCTAGTGACAGAGATATTGGGGGTAAAAATTCCACCTTTTTGACAAGTGTTTTTTTTTTAATACAAGTTTTGATTGTAAGATTTTTACTTTAAACACCTCTATGGCCCCCGTACTATTCAATCCATCCATCAGAAAATTGTTTTAAGTGCGTTACATTGAGTTCTACCACAAAACATGATTTTTCACCCCCAAAAAAAGTAATTTCCCAGCAATAATGTTTGTGTAAAGTTACCTAGATTGATGTACAGAATGCCTGGTTGACGGCTTCGTGATGAGGTTTTTTACACTCTGTATAAACAAGTTAAAGTTTGTTTTAGCCTGTAGAGATCGAAGTTACTCCTTCATCAACATGCTCATGACTTCACCCACTGCTGGGTATAGGCCTCTTCTTGTGCCAAGCTCCACGTTCTTGCCTCATCAAAGATATTCAATTTCGGAGTACGGCATGGTTATCGCAGGATAAACATGTCGTACTCCTAAGTCAACCCTAACAATAACTTTCACGGGGTTAATTTGAGGGCAATATGTACTTTTTTTCTATAATGCATGTTTGTGCAGAACTAATTTAAATTGTTATACGTTTGCTGTACCTATCAATGTAGACATTTGAGTAGGCGATTTCAAGGTAATTAATTGGCTGCCAACTTATGTAAATAGTTCGTTAATACAAATCGCAACTATCTTTTTTGACAGCTATGTGACGGCTTTAAAACACCATATTTTCGAAATATGTCTATTCAAATTAACACATAAAGCCATTAATTCAATTCAATTAAAAATAATTTATTTCACTCCATTTAGGATCATAATTTATGCACACATTTGAAATAAAAATTATCAATTAATCAATTAATGTCCCCCCAACTGTAAATTATTAAAACACGTTTTTTTTGTTTAGGTAAACACAATTAAACAATTTGATCAGTTCAGAAGTTTTTTCAGCCATTTTTCGGACATCGTCATGGATGACTTATTCTATTTCAGGATACAAGTTAATTACTTGATTAATAATTTAGTAATTAGTCAATTTTTAATTGCTATAGTATTCGACACGCGACACTTCCGCAATTGAAGGAAAACGCTCAAAAAAGATAGTTTTCGTGTGTCGGTATGCAAATGTTTCTGTTCGACTAGGAAGTTTGGTAATTAATGTACTTTTTATGTGCTTTTTAATTGGTATTACACATATATACGTTTTCATTAACACGAAGATCAATATGTTTTAAAATCCTTCTTTAGTGAACAACAAGTCAATGGTGTCCATTCTGTTGTGAACAAACTAAACTTAATTTAGGCTAATGCTATCTTTTTCTCTCTAATAAAACGAGAAAGAGACGGCATAATTTAGAGCTGTCAAATTTAGTTGGAACTAATATTTCCATACAAATGAAGGGTGCACGTAAAAACATGTCGACTAAAAGCACGGTGAAGCGCAAGGCATATACTAGATTGACATCTCTAACTTAGTTCATAGCTATAGCCGTCCTTTTCTCGCACTGCCTTTTAGTAAAAGATAGCAAAAGCCAGCAACAGAATCGACACCATTGTTGTTCCAAATAAAAGAAAATAAACAAGAATTAGTACTTACAACTTATTTCAACACCAGGCCGTACTTTAACCTGCCGGGGTTGCGGGACTGTTCGAAAGAGATACCGTGGCCCTGGAACACAAAGGGCGATGAAGGAACATGGATGGGTTTCAGTCAGTAAAAGTCTGACACTCCCTCCCGCTCCGCTCCGCCGAGTCATTTGATGATTTCCCATCCGAAAAAAAAAAAGGCCGTACTTTAAACTACGCCCATATTTCACCAGTTATGTTTAAGTGCCATATAAAAACCGGCCAAGTGCGAGTCGGACTCGCAAACGAAGGGTTCCGTACCATTGACTATATTTAGTATTTGTTGTTATAGCGGCAACAGAAATACATCATCTGTGAAATTTCAACTGTCTAGCTGTCACGGTTCATGAGATACAGCCTAGTGACAGACAGACGGACAGACGGACAGACAGCGAAGTCTTAGTAATAGGGTTCCGTTTTTACCCTTTGGGTACGGAACCCTAAAAAGGAACGATTCTATTGAGGCACACAACCAGACTCCGTGGCTGTTACTGAGAAATTCCTGATGGAAAAACTCAATAACACTTTGCCCGACCCGGGAATCGATCCCAGGACCTAATACTCAGCAGTCGAGCTCGTAACCACTAGACCAACGAGGCAGTCCACCATAATTCATTCACAACTAAAATCCCTATTTTACAGAAAATTTATTACATAGTCAGCGTTATCCCCAACAAGTAGGTCATAGTTTAGAGCTAAACCCGAGTTATCTGTGCAGCCTAGTTAGCGCTAATTAACAATTAATATAACCGGGTCTAATGAACGGCCGGCGGTGGCGCTGCAGATTCTGTAAAATATTACTAGTCATACTAGCTAACTAGAGTGTTATCAAATTAACTATGAGATCGGTTTTACATGATTATAATGAAGTTTTTTACAACTTCTTCTCTCCCGAAAGCCTGACTAAGAAGAATCTTTTTATTGATGAGATTACGAGTAATAGAGAAGTTTGGAAGAAAAAGAAGATATGCTGCGCCCGCGCCGACAAAGAATGAATTGAGATAAGGGGAAGAGAATAATGATGGGGTATATTTTTACTACTCTCATCAATCAAATACTGATAGTTAGCTATGTACGTATAGATAGCCGTGTGGTATCCGGCAGAGTCGAATAGAACCAACCCATTACACTCACGGGTGTCGTATAAGGCGACTAATGTCTGAGGCAGAACACCTTGCGCCTCCGTAGACCAGAGAATGGGCAGCAGCGTTTTCTGTTAGTCTGTCATCACTGCGATCTCCAATCCGCCTGCCAAGCGTGGAGATTACGGCAAATTCTTCCCATCATGGGAGATGCTTATGTCCAGCAGTGGACGTTATGGGCTGCTGTTGTTGTTGTATAGATTAAGTTAGACTGGAAGCCGACCCCAAGATAGTTGTAATAGGCTAGGCAAATTATGACACCCCTTTTGATTTAGATAAAGCAAGTGCTAAGTATCCGCTGAAGAGCTCGTGTCTAAATAATAACAGCCGCTCGGGTCGATCGTTAGGTTAAGCCGTGCTTGCCTAGGTTGGTCTGTGGATGGGTGACCACCCATTACATACCGAGTTTCCTCCGTGCCTCGGAAAGCACGTTAAGCCGTTGGTCTCGGCTGTCATTTGTAAATCTTTGACAGTCGTTAGGTAGTCAGAGGCCCAAAAAAGTCTGACAACCAGTCTTACCAAGGGGTATCGTACTACCCGGTACTAACTGGGTTGTGGAGGTCAGATAGGCAGTCGCTCCATGTAAAATACTGGTATTCAGCTGCATCCGGTAAAACTGGAAGCCGACCCCAACAAAGTTGGAAAAAGGCTAGGCAGATAAAGTGCTAAGTATCGGCTACCTACAGATCTCGGTCTCGCACAGTTCAACGACCGTCTTACAAAAATCTTTTTCATACTTAGAACCTGATCATATTATGGTGACGTTGACCAGTAACGAGTTAAATGAGACAATGTCCAAAAGTGATCAAGTTGATTATATGAATATGTTTGAGTGGCAAGTTCCAGTTGTAATGCAAGTGGTCTCGACTAAATGAAGCTGCTTTTCTATATGAAGACTGTGTAATATTGACTGGGTGATTAGAAATAAAAATGGCCGATGTATGCGCGCGGCAAGTGACGGCGTGCGAGTGTCCCTCGTCGTAGTCGAGGGCCTAGCGTTAGGCCCTCATAGTCGAGGGCCTAGCGTTAGGTAGGGCGTAAAGATGACGTAGGGATCGTATGACGCGATCCCACTGGCCTGCACGTTATGATGGTCCGGAACAAATTGGCCGTGTGGTATCCGGCAGAGTAGAATAGAACCAACCCATTACACTCAAGGGTGTCGTATAAGGCGACTAATGTCTGAGGCAGAACACCTTGCGCCTCCGTAGACCAGAGAATGGGCAGCAGCGTTTTCTGTTAGTCTGTCATCATTGCGATCTCCAATCCGCCTGCCAAGCGTGAAGATTACGGCAAATTACTCCCATCATGGGAGAGGCTTATGTCCAGCAGTGGACGTTATGGGCTATTGTTGTTGTTGTTGGAACAAATATGAGATGCAAGAGTTGTTCGGTAGTTCTTGAACTCTATCTAGGTGTTCTCAAATTCTCATAAGAAAGTTCTCCAGGAACTTCTGTATAATTATTCCAACCAAGATCTTAGGTTAATGTTTCTTCGTCTTGAAATGTGAGCTTTTATTCCAAAAGTTGAGCGCTGCATATATTATAGCTTCAAGGAGTGTTACTAATGCAAATGCACCCATTTGTAGTTTGTTCACGTTTTGGGTTTTATGCATTAAACTTCCGCATTATATTTTAGTACAACCAGCCAGTATGTAATGACCCTAGAACCTCCAAAAAGGTACGTGTATAAAAATAATCACTATTTACTTTTACTGCGGTTTCGGACAATTTTAAGCAAGCCCGTACGATATTTTCCTTCATCATAACTCTCGTTGTGAGTAAGCACACAATATACATTATTAATTGTAAACACCTTATAGCTGACACTTCAAATAGACACCTATCCTCGAATTTTGAGAAACCACAAATTTCAAGCTTAAATATCTATAAATAGAAACCAAACTCCCATACAGTATGTAAACTTACAAACAATTACCTCCGACCACAAGGCACTCAATACACAGTATGGTTCAACTCTCAGTTAGGAACATTCTCGTCCTTCGCAGCATCCGGTGTCGATGCAACAAGTTCACGGATGTGCACTCCGCTGCCTACAATTAACCCAGTTCCGGACACCTTCGACATTTAGTTCACATTTGGGGTTGAGAGGGGGTGGAACGGTTCACATGTGTTTGGGGTGGGGCAGTAATAGTCACTACTAGGTAGTAGGTACTTGTTGGTTCCAATTATGATGTTATTGCTGTTTCTAAAATCAGTTTCCAACGTTCTAAACTACCATATTTGCGTAACACACCTTTAATCACAAGCCTTATTGAATATGTTTGCTCAACAATGTAATTAACGCAGTGAATGTTGTTGAACTGTCAAAATAAATGTAAACGTACAAAGTTATTACTCCATTGATTAAAAGGAAGAAGTGTAAACGGCCATATTAAAATGGTGTGAGGTACCTAATCAATGCTCCCATCTCTACAACAAACGGTACAAGTGAAAAATCAAGGAATACAAAATTCTCTCCAAACAAAATAAATTCTTACAGCATTCCCTAGAATACAAATTCACAAACAGCAGCACAGTATAAATAACTCTTGAACAACGTGATCCGACACGCAAAACTTCCAATCAGGGACTTGTTTCCAACTTCAACAAAGTTGGTGACCTTTCTGCATAAAACATTACTATGGCTACATTGGTAAGGGCAGCGGGATAAAATTAGTAAGTGTTTGACGTCATTAGGACATTTTGGGCTGAGGGAAACTTTCAAGATTACTCTTGTTTTCTTAAAGGTCAGGACAAAAATAACTCAAAAGTCCACTACCAAAACTTGTGTTGACTGCTGTGTTGGTTTTTTAAGTACCTAATCAAAGCCAGTCAAGTGATTTGATAATTGTTAGTGTAATTGTTAGTTTGATGTACAGAATGTTTCGTTGAAGGCCTGTGAAGGGTCCTTTTACACCCTGTATGGACGGCAGTGTCGCATAAACGTTAGTCGCACTTGGGTAATGTCGAACTTCTGCCGCATAATCATTTGTCGCACTAGCGTCATATCGAGCTACACTTTGTTGCACTTGCGTGCATTTGAACTATGCTGAGTCGCAGTACAGTTTTGTCGTGCAAGCAGTCGATCTCACTTAGTGCACTCTTGATATTCGATTTAACAACAGATGAACATTCGATTGGCTTTCAACAACTGGAAGATAACTTCAAAATATGTGCTGATATTCGACTTTAAAAACCTATGGAAATTCGATAAGTTTTAAATAACTGCAGAATAACTTGTGTGCCTACAACTTAAGCTAAACGAGAATAAAAAAAAATCATTTATTAACTTATCACAATGATTATTTAACATGTAGATGTTAAATAATCATCATTTGTAGTCTGAACAGTAGATTGTAGAATCTACTGTTCAGACTACAAAGGGTTACAGACAGATATGTTTCATCCACCAAGTTTCTAAACGCACCTTTTTGACGTTTGACAGATTGCGTTTCGTTGTCTGTGCGATGACGTTTTGCTTGTCAATGCAATATTGGTTTGGAAGGAAATTTGGTCCGTGGTCTTGTAATTTGGTGCACGCGGCTGTCGTGTAATTATTGATTGAAACTTTGAGTTAATGGTAATCCGATACAATCCTGATCGGTGTTTGATATTTTGTTGATAATTGAGTGAAAGTTGAGAAATCTCGCCATTTTGGGTCTTGACCGCGAGTGATTTGTTGGTTATGTCCGGCCTTTTTTGTGTCATTTGAACGCCGGTAAATTCCTAAATTTAGTGCTGGACTATTGTGAATCCCCGATTGGGTTAGCAAACCGGGATAAAATTCAGTTGGACATTGGTGAAAGGTGCCACGTGTGGGATCTGAAGGTTTGATCCTGGAGTCGACGGTGCGCGCTGTGGGCGTCCATGGAACTGTCGAATCTTACATAACTACACATACACCACACAAACCACAGTTATACTTACACCCCACTCAGATACGACGTGACCAGGGACTACGTCACATCACCGGTACCAACGTGATGGTAAGTGTATCTAATAGGTGTTTTCACTTTGTCGATTGAACAAATATTATTTTGATTGGGGCTCCGCGTAATCGCGGACATCGTGAGTCTGTTTGTGCAGTCTCACACAAGATATATAGGATTACTTTTTCATTTTATACTGTTTCATCAACGCTTAAGGGTGTTTCTAGAGATTATGGCATTCCTAAACTGAAAAGAATTGGTGGCCTTAAAAAGGGCCCCTTAGAAACAAAAAGTAAAAGTACCTAATTAGTTTTACAAAAAACCTCAGTAATCATCCAATCTGATTCGCAAAGAAATGTCTCTAATTATGAAGCTGAAAAAAATCTTTTCACTGTGGAACATTCCAATAGAAATAAAGTTATTTTTTTAATTTATTAGTTGGAAAGTAACAAAACAATACATCACGCTTGTGGTCTCCTAAGGGCTAGGCAGAGGTATTCCTGATGGTACTCCCACATTTCACTAGTAATGTTTTTAGTCCCATGAAATAGGGAGCGAGCACGTTAAGCCGTTGGTCCCGGCTGTCATTTGTAGATCTTTGACAGTAGTTTGACAGTCAGAGGCCCAAAACGTCTGACAACCAGTCTTACCAAGGGTAAACTTATATTGTCACTTACGGGATATCTTCCGTGATAAGTAATTGTTTTGAGCTCCCGATATTTCGACGCTGTTGCAAGCGCCATGATCGCGGGTTGACTGGAAAATGCGGGTAGATGGAAAATAAATTGTTAAGAGCAGACAAATCTGTCTACCTTCTTTCTTTGTCTTTTGCTACGCGCACTATTGGAACTCGCCACTAAGTCACGACAAAACACACTCACAGTATCGCCAGGTTTTGTGGAGTCCTTATCATGATGCCGGCTGCTACTTTTGAGCATACTCCAGCCGCCTTTGTGAACTGAAACGGACAAGTTAAAGGGTTTATGTAATGAGTTTTGTTTTTGATTGTCAAAGGCTTTAGCGCCTTTGACTCTTTTCATATCAATTTCAGGGATTAGGAAGGTACGTAAGTAAAATACAATTATATTCAAACCTATAATATTAATGCACTGTTTTAGACTTTCACGGTTTTTCACTACACTTAACACTTTCATGATGCTTGCAACAGCGTCGAAATATCGGGAGCTCAAAACAATTAGGTACTTATCACGGAAGAGTAAGTGACAGTATAAGTTTAGTTTTAAACCGTGAAAGCTTAAAACAGTGTTTACCAAGGGTATCATATTTCCCGGAACTAACTGCGTTGTGGAGGTAAGTTAGGCAGTCGCTCCATGTAAAATACTGGTATTCAGCTGCATCCGATAAAACTGGAAGCCGACCCCAACATAGTTGGGAAAAGGCTAGGCAGATGATGGAATGGGATCGAGCATAATTTCATAAATTCAGGGCTGCTACTGAGAAGTTACGTATAATTATGTACCATGTTTGTCACTATAACATAATAAACTGAAATGACTTATAACTTTTGTAAAAAGCACCTAAGCTAATTGTATTCTTTATTTAGTAAAATTTTCATAAGACCTATTCGTTACCCTCTAGTTAAAAAACCCATTAGAAGCCCTTCAAAGTTTCCATTTCGTTAATTTTTCCTTCAATAGCCTCAGGCTTTCAATCTGCGACCTTTTTAGACATTTTCGACGATATTTTACTTTAGAAAATGTTATTTTTATGCCTTTTATGTCTCAATATTAGGTATTGGATTTTTTTAGGGTTTTATTTTCATTTCAGACTGAAAATTGGGTCTTCTTTGATCGCGAAGGGATCTATTCGATAAAACGTTTGACAATATTTCTCGGGTGCTTGCACAAAGTCAAAGTAACCGCATGCGATCACAGATCTATCATGGGGATTAATAAAATTATGCTATTCAGTGTGTATAATCATTGCAAAGTTACATTATTATAAATGTTTAAAGGCGACTAAGAAGACAATAAAGAGATAAAAGATGAAGATTTGCTTTTAGCAATAAGACCACCCATTGTGTGACCCCTTGTAAAATATTTAACATTTTGTATCTGTAATTTTTATGGTGTACGGCGTACCCATGTACCTACATAATAAAGAGTATTCTATTCTATTCTATTAATCTCTGAAAAATAATTACAAAGTTAATAAACCATCCGCCAGTTTAACGCTGTGTCAAATTCCTCCCCAACCTCTGCTCGATAAAAGCCATAACCGCAAACAAAGAAACAACTAACACAGTTACTAATAAACATTCTAAACAAACAAACTAAACATTCATCATACTGTATAATGATTACTGAGAGCAACACAGATCCATCACCCGAGAGGTTTAATGAAAATGTATTGCGGCCCCAACCCTAGAGCTATAGTGTCTGTTTATTATTCTATTCCTAGTTTATATTGCCTTTTGTATTACGATAGCTTTTGTTTAGTGTTTAGTAGAGCTCAAGTTACAGACGGATGAATTTTCCTTGTTATGAGTATTGAGTTCAGATCTGAAAAATCTGCTCTCATAATCATTTTATCTACACCCATGCTATATATCCTCTATAAAAGTATCTGAAACAGTTAGCTTATGGCCAACATTAAAACAGCCAGTGTCATAATAACCATTATAACACCCAAACGGGTGTTATAATGTTGTACTGAATTTCATTATGCAACTCGTTTTAAAAAAATAACATTGTCTAGCACGTGCGATTCACTACCACAGCGCCGTAATAATAAAAAACTAATAGGTTAATTCGAATTCACATCGTATCCCGCCATTTTTGTTCGATATTTGGATATTAGTATTGCATTATGTACTTTGTTGTTTACAAAAATGAGTGATACAAGCTTTGTGAATTTTAATAATTGTACAATCCAAAATGTAAATAATTAAGTATATTATTACCTATACAAGGCTTGTTTGTATTAAATACTCAGCAATTAAACTTTCCATGAATTTACATAGACTTCTTACAACACTGCAACACCCTATGGTTTCAGAACCTTTTATCGAGGATTCATATCATGGATGTAGATAAAGTCTTGTATGCAACTGTACATAATTAGGTATTAAAACACTCATGTGATACTATTATCACACTCGGCTTCGTCTCGTGTGATAAACCCACATTCGTGTTTTAATACCCCTCATTATACAACAGTTGCATAAATAACTATAGGGTATCGTTGGATATTTATGTTACATTGATATTATACTTAAAGTACTTACGGGATAATATCCGTGATTTTCTTTTGTTTTGATTTTGATGAGCTCCCGATATTTCGACGCTGTTGCAAGCATTATGAAAGTGTTAAGTGTAGTGAAAAACCGTGAAAGTCTAAAACAGTGCATTGATATTATAGGTTTGAATATCATTGTATTTTACTTACGTACCTTCCTAATCCCTGAAATTGCTATGAAACGAGTCAAAGATGCTTAAGCCTTTTACAATCTAATACAAGACTTATTATTTATACCCTTTAACTTGTCCGTTTCAGTTTACAAAGGCGTTACACAACATAACATTACGCCTGTAATCCCTGAAGGGTAGGCAGAGGTGTACCTAATAGTACGTCCACATTTCACCAGTTATATTTTAAGTCCCATGTAATAGCGGGTGAGCCTATTGCCATCAACCGGGCACAAATCAAGACGTTCCTTGTAAAAAAATCAAACAGTTAGGAACTTAGTTACAATGCCTCTTAAGGCTAAAAATCTAACAAATTACACTTAAAATACTTAATAATATCCGTGATTTTCTTTATCTATGAGCTCCCGATATTTCGGTACGTATTCCCGCGATCATGATGCTTGCAACAGCATCGAAATATCGGGAGCTCATAGGATAAAAAAAATCACGGATATTATCCCGTAAATGCTTTAAGTGTAGTGAAAAACCGTGAAAGTCTGTGCATCTAACAAATTATGTTATTGTAACGATTAATTTCGTGTTATGTATCTACTGCCATACAAATGAATGACAAAAAGTTCTACAATTAGACATCAAACTCCAACAATTTATACAACAACAAAACTAACGCCTAGAACCTAGGCTATCTCCCCGCTAGAGATCCGTCCACGGAGGTTTAATTAAAACATATTGCGGCACGACCCCAGTGCCAACTGTTTATTGTTTTATTTCTATCTGTGTGTGTGTGTGTTCCCAGGAGATATGGCCGGGTTACGATACGAATGTGTATTGCCTAGAGCTAGGGCGAGTAGAAATAGATGTGGTAATTCTGACATAGTTTTGTGATTGAGCTAAGTTTGGTTTCATGATATACCTAGCTCTTAATATCTATGTGAATTATTAATCCGATTAATTAACTGTACCTACACTACCTGTACCCTTTTTTTCGGATGGGAAATCATCAAATGACTTCTCCCGCTCTGGGCGGAGCAGGAGTGAGTGTCAGACTTTTACTGACTAAAACCCATCCATGTTCCTTCATCGCTCTTTGTGTTCCGGGGCCACAGTATCTCTTTCGAATATTCCCGCAACCCCGGCAGGCATCGGTCCTTGCGAACCCCTTCCTTTTGCTGACTTTCTTTGACGCGTGCGTGGAACACGAATGCGCCGTCGACACGGCCTGTCGTCATGAGACGGACGGAAGGCGAGCTAGCCCATAGCCCGCCGTCCACAGGCCCACGCCTACGGTGGCCCCTGACGCCCGGGGCGTCTCCCGCGGCGGCCGGGACGTGAGGTTCTCTCCCTCTCACGTTCCGCCACCTCCTTCTCTAGCATTACTGCTTCGCAGAAGGAGGTGACGGCGCGGCGTCCCATTCCGTCTCGCTCCGGACCATGGCTACACTACCTGTGTCCTTGGTTTCTCAAGAGTGTTTTGGAGGCAAGTCGAAACACTACGATGTGTGTGCTTTGTCTGAGTTAGTTAAATATTATACACATAAATCCGAGCAAATTCTCTAGATAATTATGAAAGAGGCATTGAAATCCGTTTCGTAAGTTTAAATGGTAACGCGGTTATAAAGAAAGACGAAGAAAGCAACGTTTATTTATTTAATCACACAATAAAATGGTTATAATACGATTATTTACCCAACCAAAGTCACAACTTACAATTGAAACCTGAAAAACTGTTAGAATCCAATTGACAGTAAAATGACAGATTACTTTAAAAAAACATGCTCAAAAATATCCAAGCATCGTAATTTAAGAAAGTACAAGGACAAACCTCTCGGCAAAAAGACACAAACTCGTCGCAGATAGGCGCAGGATGAATAAAAGATAAAAAAAAGTCTTGGCGTCGAAGAAAAGGCGCAATTGTCTGAATAATTAAGGAGAAAAGGGACAGAAAAAGAAAAAGTGCTCCGGACTGATATTAATTTCCAAGTGCCTAGATGTGAACGATTTTTATGGGTTATTCATGAGTTACTGTTTTAGCAATCAAGCAACGTTCTAAGGGACCGGCTCCACGAGCGAGAGAATCGCGGTGGATTCAACGTATTTCCATACGAAAATATCGCCGCGATTTTCTCGCTCGTGGAAACGGTCCAAAAGAGAGTGTATAGAAAAACGTGGCAAGGACGATAATATCGCCACGATTTTCTCGCTCGTGGAGACAGTCCAAAAGAGAGTGTATACAGAAAAACGTGGCAAGAACGATAATATCGCCGCGATTCTCTCGCTCGTGGGGGCGGCCCCTAAGATTGTCACGTTTTTAATTCTGCTTATAACCCTAGTTTGGTTAGTTTGTTAATTCTTTAATATTAAAATTTACTCCACCTTCGTAACAACACTTGTATTATTTGTATTTCTTATCTAATAACAGTTTCTCAGTATATCTACGTAATTATTTCTATGATTTCTTTAAAAATCTCATCAACATTCATTTTTCTCTAATTATCATTCTCCCAATTTATTTGGGATCGCCGCAACATGTCTTCTTCTTTTATATATATTTTTTACTAATAATAATAATAATTATCTCTTTATTTCAGAATAAAATTCCATAATTATAAGTTAAGTAAATACAAAGATGTTAATAACATAAAAACTTAACAACTGTGCTATTAGACATTAACAATATTTACGGGAGCATGAAGCTGACTTAAATACCAGATGTAAGGACAATCCAGTTTGTTGACATTCAAGAGACTGTTGTTGTTAATAAAAACTAATTTTCATTAAAGAAAAAATACTAAAAAACCTTTTCTAATCTTAAAACCATTAGTAAGGCACAATCAAATCGGAATGTTTGAGATTCATTAAATATTTTATCTACACCCATGCTATAAATCCTCTATAAAGGTATCTGAAACAGTTAGCTTATGGCCAATTAAAACAGCCAGTGACATAATAACCATTATAACACCCAAACGGGTGTTATAATGTTGTACTGAATTTCATTATGCAACTCGTTTTAAAAAAAGAACATCGAATGTGGTAGTGAATCGAACGTCTAGCACGTGCGATTCACTACCACAGCGCCGTAATTAAAAAAAAAACTTATAGGTTAATTCGAATTCACGTCGTATCCCGCCATTTTTGTTCGACATTTGGATATTAGTACTTTGTTTGTTGTTTACAAAAATGAGTGATACAAGCTTTGTGAATTTTGATAATTGAACAATCCAAAATGTAAATAATTATATTACTTCTTATACACGGTTTGTTTGTATTAAATACAAGCAATTAAACTTTCCATGAATTTACATAGACTTCTTAGAACACTGCAACACCCTATGGTTTCAGAACCTTTTATGGAGGATTCATATCATGGATGTAGATAAAGTCTTGTATGCAACTGTACATAATTAGGTATTAAAACACTCATGTGATACTATTATCACACTCGGCTTCGCCTCGTGTGATAAACCCACATTCGTGTTTTAATACCCCTCATTATACAACAGTTGCATAAATAACTATAAGATGAGTCTGGAAATCTTCTAATCCAGAGGGTTAGCATCGTCAAAAAATAATGGATTAATTTCTTCAAAATCTTTCTAAGAATCTAATTTAGTTGAGCCTTTTTCTCATTAATATTCCTCATTTATTAGCTTTTATTTAGTTTCACCTGTCCCGATGTTTGTTTGCAAGTTTGTCTGTCTGTAATCAAATCTTGCAAGTTAAATGTTATCCTCTTCCCGGGTACCGATTGAGCTGAAATTTAAAATCACCAATCTATCATTAAAGAAAAAATACTAAAATACCTTTTATAATCTTAAAACCATTAGTTAGGTATAATAAAAATCTGAATGTTTGAGACCCATTAAATATTTAAGATGAGTCTGGAAATCTTCTAATCCAGAGGGTTAGCATCGTCAAAAAATAATGGATTAATTCTTAAAAATCTTTCTAAGAATCTGATTTAGCTGAGCCTTTTTCTTATTAATATTCCTCATTTATTACAAGATTTTATTTAGTTTCACCTGTCTCGATGTTTGTTTGCAAGTTTGTCTGTCTGTAATCAAATCTTGCAAGTTAAATTTGATCCTCTTCCCGGTTACCGATTGAGCTGAAATTTAAAATCACCAATCTCTCGTTAAAAAAAAAATACTAAAATACCTTTTCTAATCTTAAAATCATTAGTTAAGTACAATAAAAATTTAAATGTTTGAGGTCCATTAAATATTTAAGATGAGTCTGGAAATCTAATCCAGAGGGTTAGCATCGTCAAAAAATAACGGATTAATTTCTTCAAAATCTTTCTAATTGAGCCTTTTTCTTATTAATATTCCTCATTTGTTTATCCTTTTAAATCTGTTTACTTAGATTTCTTTATGGAATAAATTGTTTGTTTTATTTTTTTCGGAACTCAAGCCATTTAATATTTTAATTTTCTTTATTGACGACCAGTCTATTTATTAAAAAAAAAACTTGTGACCCGCCACTGCTTCTCACTGTTTTTGTGACACGGAGTTTATGTAACTTCTAAATTCTCTGAATTGTTGTGAAAATTGCATTAATATTCGCTGCGTAGTTCGTAACAAAAACGCGCGACAAAATCAAATATATTATACCATACAAAATATACATAAGGTTAAACTTTCACATTCGAACTTGGATTTATACAACCACTAATTAGCGAATACCTACCTAAATAAACAATACCTTTACATCAAATTCCGAGAAATTATTTCTTGCAACACAATAACCTACCCGCCCCTATTTCTCTACCCGCCCCTATTAGCTACCCATCCTTAGCTCCCCATCATCCGGCCCTACACGTGCTAGGTACGTATGCACTGGAAGCGCATAATTTCCTTCATTACTTCCTTTAGGACGTTTCAGCTTCAACGTGTATTTAATTTTACATTCTCGCATATTTATGGTCTCTTCGTATTAACATTGTGGGAAGGGTGTTTTGTAAGAGAAAGTTATGATGTTAATGATTGGGGTAGTTTTATTAAGTTTATGCTAGAAATTATTCACGAGACGTAATTTTGATTTGTATTTTATGTCTCTCTCATTAGTCTTGTGCTATATCGGTTATTGCAGTTGAATTTGGTGAAGGTTTAGACGATTTTGGAGGGAGTCATCGGCCTATAACTTTTAAACACCACGAGTCGATTAAGATGATACTGATACTCTTAATCATCCCACTGCTGGGCTCTCCCCATGACTTCCACGTAATATGATGAAAAGACACACTGTTGAAATAAAAACATGAATTTAAATGAAAGACAATGAATATAACTAAGTAACTATAAAAAAGATGAAAAGATACAAGGTGACACTTGCCACCTTGGACGTGATTTTCTCACTAACTCCCAACGTACTATTTAATAATCTTTACTAAAAAGCGAGTTCGAACCCAAGTCTAATTTTTCGGATTCAAGTGCGTATTGAAAGAAAGAAAGAAAGAAAAAATATTTATTTATCGCAGGGACATGACATGCATACAAAATTTGAAAACAGAAACAATAAACATAAACATTCAGAGTATTACAAAACGGAACAAACAAAAAGTAAAAAAAAAAAAAAATGTTGGCAGCTTGCACGATTAAATAGCTTATTGTATCATTATCACTAGCTTCGGTTAAAGAAAACATCGTGAAGAATGAGAAAGCCTGAGAGATATTTCTCGATGGCATGTAAAGCCACGTCAGAGGCCTATGGGCGACATAAAACTCTGAAACTGACCCAAGAAAAAGAAAGAATAATCTACATCAACAACAAGTAACCAGCACCCCTAGCCAAGTTGACAATCTACAATCGTTAACGGTAGTAGAAAACTATTCAAATGAATGGGAATGACATCATCTCAACGTTAAATCACGTGATCAACACAAACGAATAGAAAATTCGTAGACAAGTTTACATCGTTAAAAATTATACAATATAATGTTATCGTTTCTACAATGTTGATCGCAAACTAAACTCTTTGGTATGAACGACCAAAGACTAAAGTGTAAGTTTTTTGTAGAAACATTAGAGAACGAGCGATCGACTCAGTCGTGTCAACTTGGCTACCAATTTAGCGCTTTCTACAATCGCTTACGCCGAGGCGTTTACGATTGTAGAAAGAGAATCGTTACGAAACGTTTGTAACTTGGCTAGGGGTGCAGACTACATATGAAAGTACCAATGGATTAAGCGTTTCGTATTTCTACAAAGACACAAGTGTATTTCAACCGCATACAGTTTCCACGTTTCACGATTGAGGATCGTCACTTTCTCTCGACCATCTGCACACGTAAGCTTCGCGAGATACAATTCACAACCTAACATACTTCTTCATTGTTCCAGGGCTGCTATCATGGGACTCTGGAGAGCACCAGGTCGACTTGGAGAAGGAGCTGGCCACCCTCACGGCGCAGGCACCCGAGGGGGAGGAAGCTCGATATGGTACGTACCTTTTTTTTATGAAGACAGACCCAATAGAAACCTTACTCCAATGAATATAAAGATCACTATAGTGTTGACAGATCTGTTAATAGTAGCTACCAAAGAGCAGCCCTTTACTTGATATTTCCTCCATGAGTAACTTATTGGAAGAATCAACTAAACAGTTATTTCAAAAGAAGTTACTCTATTCAGGATGACATTATTTAGTTAAATAACGCTATAACTCGTCAATGTTAAAACATTGTTTCTATATACATTTTTGTTTGGTTTGCCTGCTCTATCCCAGTGCTGGGCAAAGGCAAAGTTGTTTACAATTTGCCTTTTCCGACCAATCTGCACGTGCACTTAATGTGCACGTCTTTCTACATCGTTCTCACAATGTATAATCTCAACATGAATGATGTAACCAAGATTTTGTAACAATATTTTGATTAAAAAGAGTGTCCATGGAGTTTCTTGCCCGTTTTTCTCCATGGAGATCTACGCTAGGGAATGGGCAACTACAATATTTTCACAAGTTATTATGCCTAGTGACTGTGACTACAGTCACAGCTTAGCGTTTTTTTGTTGTTTTTTTGACATCCAATAGTGCTGTAATGGTCTAATTGAAATAAGTGCGTTGAGTTTGAGTTCTATCTTCGATATACGTAATGGGTGTAATAGTATAAACGTGATTTTTCACCAAAAAAAAAATCATTTCCCAGCAATATTTTTTGCGTACAGTTACTTTGATGTACAGAATGCAGTCTTCATGAAAGGTCCGTTTACATAGCTAAACAAATATATACAGAAAATAATTAAATAATCTACCTTTTATTTAAATACTAAAATACAATGTAGTCATTTCAATAATGTAACGCAATTACCATCGTTATTTCTTCGTTATTTGTCCAATGTTAATCTGTACTAAATGGAATTTTAATACCGCACTGCATATTTATTTCGGAGGATTAAACCGATCGGTGACCTCATTAGTTGGAAATAAAAATCAACAAACACACTTAAATTTTATTATGGAAGGTAATCATCGGTTGAAATTAATTAATTATCCACGAGTATCAGTAGTACAGTTTCCAGTGACACTCTTCTACCTTAATAATAAATTATACATACTTAATTAAATACTATACTACTACAACATCCCATAACGTCCACTGCTGGACATAAGCCTCTCCCATGATGGGAGGAATTTGCCGTAATCTCCACGCTTGGCAGGCGGATTGGAGATCGCAGTGATGAAAGACTAACAGAAAACGCTGCTGCCCATTCTCTGGTCTACGGAGGCGCAAGGTGTTCTGCCTCATACATTAGTCGCCTTATACGACACCCATGAGAAATAATAATTAAATAATTAACTGAATTTTGAGTAATTACGTAACAAGCTTAACGCATACATTTTTATATCATCCAGAAAAGCGCTGATTAAATGCTTTTCTAGCTAGTTTTATTACATCTGTACCTAATGGTTGGAGATTGAGTGATAGCTCACATATTTGAGTATGCCCTAATACCTAATTTACTAAGAAGTCAATAATAATTAGCGCTTTGATAGATATGGTCGTGGGTTGACATTCATAGCTGTTAAAAATACAGAATCAATCGCGTCAAATCAAACAAAACTAATAATTAATTCATCTATCATTGAGAAGCTTTCACTGACCTAATAATACGTTTAAATATATGGTGACCTACTTTAATTTATGAAATGGATAGAAACAAAGTTATAAAGAAGAAAAATGCTAAAGAACTATTATTACCTACTAAATAATTCAATAACTAGGACATTTCTCCATGGACAGATAGTACATAGAACAAAGGCTGGACAGATAGCAAAAAACACAAGAGACCTTTCACGCAGCACCATGACAAGACATTTATGTGACACATAAAGGAGGACCCATATTGAATCTCACAAAAAATTAAGACACATGCCTTTATTGAAACATGGGCACCTCATTCGTCACTGGCCGAATTATCGGCCGATCGAACGAAACGCAGCACCTATATATAAATAACTAGCTGACGTCCCGCGGTTTCACCCGCGTATTTCCCGTTCCCGTGGGAGTATGGGAATAAAATATAGCCTATAGCACTCACGAATAATGTAGCTTTCTACCAGTGAAACAATTTTTAAAATTGGTTCATTACTTCCGGAGATTACCCCCTACATACAAACTTACAAACAAATGTTACCTCTTTATAATATTATTAGTATATTAGTATAGATATAGAAAATAATTTTTTTTATTTCAGACTGGGTAATGTCCATACTTTGTTAGTAGCATATTAAATATCTTAAGACTAAGTTAGTAGCAATGTATATAGGCAGTCCAGATGAATACGAATTAAAATAACTTAATAGGATAAAGCAAAATACGAAATAAATTAACTTGAATTGAAACAAATTATGTCAAGTTACATTGAAACAAAAAAAAACGGCCAAGTGCGAGTCGGACTCGCACACGAAGGGTTCCGTACCATTGACTATATTTAGTATTTGTTGTTATAGCGGCAACAGAAATACATCATCTGTGAAAATTTCAACTGTCTAGCTGTCACGGTTCATGAGATACAGCCTGGTGACAGACAGACGGACAGACAGCGAAGTCTTAGTAATAGGGTTCCGTTTTTACCCTTTGGGTACGGAACCCTAATAAAAAATAAGTAAATAAAATAAATATGTGTATTACACACACTATGTGTATTACATAAATATGTGTAGGTATACACTTTCCTAAATTTAAAATAAATTTTCGCGACAAATAACAATTCTAAGTTGGAGATAAGATCTTTTCCATAAAAATATGTGGTCCAGAATACTATGTTACGTAACAACATTAAATTTTTATCAGAACAGTAGGAGAAAAAGACTTTTTAAAATTATTGTTTACACATTAATGCTCGTGGCTGTATACCTAGTATTCCGACGTCATCCAACGATTTTTCGACGAGGTAATGAAAATCACTAACCCGCACTAGACCCGTACAATCCACTCCGTCTGACAGATAGAAAGCTTATATCCCAGCAGTGGGAAGATTGAGCTGGGAATATAAATTGATTCACAAATGGAAATTCAAAATTGTTTGTGAATAGAAACTCTAGTCCTGTTTCGTGACATGTTATCTAAAATTCATATTTAAGTACATAACTTTGTATATCATTTTCCGTTTATGTAAATTAAATTGTGCATATTCCCCTACAGCCCTGTGGTTTTCTCTAACCGCAGACCATGTAAAGGGCTTGATACTTTCAAAATTAAAATTTCCACGTAAAATTCGAAATACTATTAAAAGTTGGAGTTTAGTTTTTAATAATGTTCTCGGTATTTTGAAGGATTTTGTTATTTAACAGAATTTTTAAGTGGGCGTCAGAAAATTTAATGAACATTTTAAATATGTTAAACTAAGAGAAATAAGCCGTGTGGTATCCGGCAGAGTAGAATAGCACCAACCCATTACACTCACGGGTGTCGTATAAGGCGACTAATGTCTGAGGCAGAACACCTTGCGCCTCCGTAGACCAGAGAATGGGCAGCAGCGTTTTCTGTTAGTCTTTCATCACTGCGATCTCCAATCCGCCTGCCAAGCGTGGAGATTACGGCAAATTCCTGCCATCATGGGAGAGGCTTATGTCCAGCAGTGGACGTTATGGGCTGTTGTAGTAGTAGTTGTGTAGTAGGAGAAATAATACCAAATCAAAATGTGTTCGATGCTTTCTTTGACAACCAACAGCCTCTTTTATATAAGCATTGTTTCTGCCCATGAATCGCTCATGTGAAGTTTCTTGTTTTAAGATAAACATAACACTTAACTGCCACAATATTGTGGGTATCCATCAGTGAAATAAATTTGAAACCTGATGAGCAGTTTCGGAGAATACTTCCAACGTCATTATTTTATTTTATTTATTCGGGAAAATATACAGTTATACATTAAAATATTACACTAAGTTATAAATATACAAGGTTTATAAATGTATAACCTACGAAATTTTCCACAGCATATTTAAAAGTTATATCTAACAATGCGCTGTTCTAATATTTTAAAACAGAAAAACAGTTAAAAGTGAACTTACACATAGACAGGCATGCAAACAACAAAAAAAAACCGGCGAAGTGCGAGTCGGACTCGCGCACGAAAGGTTCCGTACCAATTATTATAAAAAAATCACGTTTGTTGTATGGGAGCCCCCCTTAAATATTAATTTTATTCTGTTTTTAGTATTTGTTGTTATAGCGGCAACAGAAATACATCATCTGTGAAAATTTCAACTGTCTAGCTGTCACGGTTCATGAGATACAGCCTGGTGACAGACAGACGGACAGACGGACAGACGGACAGACAGACGGACAGACAGCGAAGTCTTAGTAATAGGGTTCCGTTTTTACCCTTTGGGTACGGAACCCTAAAAAAGAAAGATATAATGAGAAAATAATATACTAAATAACTAAACTAACTATAAACTACTATAACTTAAAAACGTCTACATAACATAATATCACGCCTGTAGTCCCCAAAAGAGTAGGCAGGGGTGTACCTAATAGCACCTACACCTACATTTCGCAAGATATGTTTAAGTCCAATGTATTAGATGGCGAGCCTATTGCCAGCAACCGGGCACAAATCTAGACTCCCTGACTGCTACCAAGAAATTCCTGGTGGAAATATACAATAACAGTTTGCCTGACTAATGAATCGAACCCTCCCCTCATGCTCACTAGACCAAAGGGGAAGCCTGAAAAACGTTTAGTTTTAGAGAAATCGAGCAATATTCTGAAAAACAATAAGAATTTCTCGTCCATTACCTACATAATAAACATCAAAAAAGAAAACAATATCCTTACATAAATACCGGTTTCTTTAAGTTATTGTTCTCTATAGCGATAACGAACAATACTTGTGGGA
This sequence comes from Xestia xanthographa, assembly GCA_905147715.2. Classification (NCBI taxonomy): domain Eukaryota; kingdom Metazoa; phylum Arthropoda; class Insecta; order Lepidoptera; family Noctuidae; genus Xestia; species Xestia xanthographa. Next base: position 1,833,889 of record LR990661.1, on the reverse strand, counting down.
AATAACCTCTTATTGTATTTTGACGCCCCAAGGCGTTATATCAAAAACAAATTCTCGCCTATTTACGTTAGACTTGAAAACAGGTATTGTTAGGTTTCCAATTTGTAAGGAAATATTGGGAGCTTTTGAAATTAGAAGGCCTATTTTTTAAATGTTGTGTACCTGTATTTTTTCTTTTTGGTCTGAAAATGTTTTGTTTGGGTAACCAACCGTTATTTTTTGAAAGTCTGGTCCTTTCATTTATAGATAAAAAGACCTTGTTGCTTCTCATATTTTTTTATTTTATCTCTTCATATTTTTACCTGGAATCGAACTTACTATTTATATGTATAAGACCAGCGACCCGCAAATTTTTCGCACGGTTTCAACGACTTGACAATTTCTTTTTTCATAGTAAATAATGTGTGAGACTGCACAAACAGACTCACGATGTCCGCGATTACGCGGAGCCCTAATCAAATAATATTTGTCCAATCGACAAATGGAAAACACCTATTAGATACACTTACCATCACGATGGTACTGGTGATGTGACGTAGTCCTGGTCACGTCGTATCTGGGTGGGGTGTAAGTGTGAATGTGCTTGTGTTGTGTTTGTAAAGTCATGTAGATTCGACGATAACCAAAGGGCGCCCCACAGCGCGTACCGTCGTCTCCCTGGTCAAATCTTCTGATCACACACGTGGCACTTTTCGTCAATGTCCAACTGAATTTTATCCCGGTTTGCTAACCCAATCGGGGATGTACAATAGTCCAGCACTGAATTTAGGAATTTACCGGCGTTCAAATGACACAAAAAGGCCGGCTACATAACCAACAAATTACTCGCGGTCACGACCCAAAGTGGCGAGATCTCTCAATTTTCACTCAATTATCAACAAAATATCAAACACCGATCAAGATTGTATCGGATTACCATTAACTCAAAGTTTCAATCAATAATTACACGACAGCCGCGTGTGTTAGATAAATTAAATTATTATGTGTCTAGTATTAAATACATAAATACTTGAAATACCTATAAATGCAAATATTATCTGTTTTATTTTGTCTAATCAATTGTTAAAATGAATTAATTAAATAACAAACTTATTTGTGTACAAGTCAAACACTGATTTGACTCAACGGTCACTTGTGAATCATACTTATTTGTTAACGGGTATAAAAGAGCGGAGCCTCATTGGAGCGGGTTCAGTCGCTCTACGACTTTTGGGGCGTTAACATCTAAGGTATGACATTATTTTGATTATGGTTGATAATACTATTCTGATTATATTGTTGATTTGTCGTGATGACGATGATAGTGATTGTGATAACGATGATGGTGATTGATATAACGATGATAGTGATTGTGACAACGATGATGGTGATTGTGACAACGATGATGGTGATTGTGACAACGATGATGGTGATTGTGATAACGATGATGGTGATTGTGATAACGACGATGGTGATTGTGATAACGACGATGGTGATTGTGATAACGACGATGGTGATTGTGATAACGACGATGGTGATTGTGATAGTGCGACGATGGAGATTGTGATAGTGATTGTGAATAACGACGATGGTGATTGTGTTAGTTTAGGTTAGATTAATATTGTGATAAAATGATGATGATTGTGTTAAAATGATAATGATTGTGATAAAATGATAATGATTGTGATAAAATGATAATGATTGTGATAAAATGATAATGATTGTGATAAAATGATAATGATTGTGATAAAATGAGAACGATTGTGATAAAATGATGATGATGTGATAAAATGAAGATTGTGATAAAACGACGATTGTGATAAAATGATGATGATGTGATAAATTGATGATTGTGATAAAACGACGATTATGATAAAATGATGATTGTGATAATGAAGGTGAATCACAATCATCTTCATTATAACAAGATAATGAAGATGATTGTGGTTATTATTATGTTATTATTATGTGTGTTGTTTATTAGGTATGGTCGATATATTGCTACGTAACGTTGTGTTATATACACTACTACGGTTAATTGTTATATACTACGAGGTAAATATAATGTTATTATGAAGTGAATCCCATTGTATTCCATTGTGTTTTGTAACCATATTCTGATTTAAAAGAGTGTCCATGGAGTTTCTTGCCCGTTCTTCTCCATAGAGATCTACGCTAGGGAATGGGCAACTACAGTACTTTCACAGTTTTTATGTCTTGTGACTGGGACTGTAGCTACATTTAATTTTCATCTTTGTTTCGACAATTCAAAAGTGCCTGTAACTGGCTTACTTGAAATAAATGCTTTGATTATGATTTTGATTGTTTATATTTTATACCTAATAAGTCACGAACATTAAATATTTAAATACATCTAGTTACATATCTACATAGTTTTATACTCAAACTCTAACATCAGAAGTGGGATTGACTTCAGCCTTATTAAGATGTTTATTTATAGAACTTGATGTATTCGTTGTTTATAATTAATTATAATCTTATCTGGTAGAAATTCTTACAGATTGTGAAGAAAGTAGAAATTGGAGGAAAGCTCATAGCTATGTAGACTTACACGTAAACAGCTTGCTCCATGCTAAATAATTGTAATATCCAAACGGCTAAGTTAAAATCAATATTAATTCACTTTCGCATAATAAAGCTTTGTCAGTTACAAAAAAAAAAAAAAAAAAAAAAAAAATAGTCCGTCGCTTGGCACCATGGTGTGAAAGAGGTTAATAGATGTCACGTGATTTTAGTAAGAGATAACAGTCTGAGACTTTACGCCGATTATAGATCCTTGGATAAATTATTGATAGAGGCACATATCCTCTCACTCTTATTTAGCATTAAATTGACAAAGTAGGAAAACTAAAAGCAAAGATTTATATCTCGATAAATATAAAAAGTGGTTTTAATTATGTTAATAATATACAGTATTTTTTTCAAAATCTTAATGCCCAAGAATTAGTACCAGTTTTAATGAGATGTCACTACCTTATTTGGAACTCCTATAGTAATTTCCGATAGAAGAACCAATTTTAGCAGTGGTCCGATTAGATGATTTTCTTTGAACTAAAATATAGAACAGCTCTTCTTGTACTGATGTGTCAGACTGGCCGAGCGTTTTGTGGAAGGTCCAATTGTCCTTAAACACTACTGTACAACAATCAACTGGCTTTTCACCTATTAGGCTGCTTATTGGCAGAAACTCTAACATCCCGTGTATATAAGCTAGATTAGATGAGGTAATACAAGATGATAATATAATTATTGACGTAACGGCCGATCGTCAGTTAGCACATCAACGTCTTAAAATTGTTGCCGATAAATTCAAAAACCGCTTTGACCAAACGCGTAGAGATAACATAAGTTATAGCGTAGGTGACACCATTTATGTAAATCAAGACCATAGGCGACATGACAAACTAACAGCAAAATTTAAGGGACCTTACGAAATTATGAACATATTAGATAATGACAGATTCTCATTAAGGGGTATTGAAAATATAAGGAATATAATAGTTGCAAAAAAAAAAAAAAAATCGCCTATGGCCCGGAGAGTGGACTGAGCAAAACGTTGTAGTAGAAGGTTTATTATAATATTAATTTAAGGTATGATTGTATTATGGATTAAAACCTTAGCTGTGGTATGACATTCACTGGCTGCGGGTGATTAAGCTTCACTGACTGCGGGGGTTTGGTCTGCCCAGTAAGGTCTGATTATTGATTATACCATATTATAATATTAATTTAAGATATGATTGTATTATGGATTAAAACCTTAGCTGTGGTATGACATTCACTGGCTGCGGGTGATTAAGCTTCACTGACTGCGGGGGTTTGGTCTGCCCAGTAAGGTCTGATTATTGATTATAGCATGATTACTATGAAACGATTACTGATATTATGTTAATAAAATGTACCTATATATAATAAGAATATTGTGTTTGTACTTCGAGAGCGAAGTACTTATCAGTATGGCCGTGTTAGATAAATTAAATTATTATGTGTCTAGTATTAAATACATAAATACTTGAAATACCTATAAATGCAAATATTATCTGTTTTATTTTGTCTAATCAATTGTTAAAATGAATTAATTAAATAACAAACTTATTTGTGTACAAGTCAAACACTGATTTGACTCAACGGTCACTTGTGAATCATACTTATTTGTTAACGGGTATAAAAGAGCGGAGCCTCATTGGAGCGGGTTCAGTCGCTCTACGACTTTTGGGGCGTTAACATCTAAGGTATGACATTATTTTGATTATGGTTGATAATACTATTCTGATTATATTGTTGATTTGTCGTGATGACGATGATAGTGATTGTGATAACGATGATGGTGATTGATATAACGATGATAGTGATTGTGACAACGATGATGGTGATTGTGACAACGATGATGGTGATTGTGACAACGATGATGGTGATTGTGATAACGATGATGGTGATTGTGATAACGACGATGGTGATTGTGATAACGACGATGGTGATTGTGATAGTGCGACGATGGAGATTGTGATAGTGATTGTGAATAACGACGATGGTGATTGTGTTAGTTTAGGTTAGATTAATATTGTGATAAAATGATGATGATTGTGTTAAAATGATAATGATTGTGATAAAATGATAATGATTGTGATAAAATGATAATGATTGTGATAAAATGATAATGATTGTGATAAAATGATAATGATTGTGATAAAATGATAATGATTGTGATAAAATGAGAACGATTGTGATAAAATGATGATGATGTGATAAAATGAAGATTGTGATAAAACGACGATTGTGATAAAATGATGATGATGTGATAAATTGATGATTGTGATAAAACGACGATTATGATAAAATGATGATTGTGATAATGAAGGTGAATCACAATCATCTTCATTATAACAAGATAATGAAGATGATTGTGGTTATTATTATGTTATTATTATGTGTGTTGTTTATTAGGTATGGTCGATATATTGCTACGTAACGTTGTGTTATATACACTACTACGGTTAATTGTTATATACTACGAGGTAAATATAATGTTATTATGAAGTGAATCCCATTGTATTCCATTGTGTTTTGTAACCATATTCTGATTTAAAAGAGTGTCCATGGAGTTTCTTGCCCGTTCTTCTCCATAGAGATCTACGCTAGGGAATGGGCAACTACAGTACTTTCACAGTTTTTATGTCTTGTGACTGGGACTGTAGCTACATTTAATTTTCATCTTTGTTTCGACAATTCAAAAGTGCCTGTAACTGGCTTACTTGAAATAAATGCTTTGATTATGATTTTGATTGTTTATATTTTATACCTAATAAGTCACGAACATTAAATATTTAAATACATCTAGTTACATATCTACATAGTTTTATACTCAAACTCTAACACGTGCATCAAAAATACAAGGCAATGGAAGCAAGTTTCTTCCCCATCAAAATTGCACAGACAACCAAACGTCATCGCACTGACAACTGAAACATAATCTGTCAACGTCAAAAAGGTGCGTTCAGAAACTTGGTGGATGAAACAAATAATATAAGTTTAACACTAGTTTAATAAATACTTCTCAGCTTCAGGAATTAATCCTCTTAATGATAGTGAAAAACGCGTCAAAATTAATTCCGCAGTTTAGAAGAAAAACGAGGAGCTCGTGGCTAAATAATAAAAGCCGCTCGAGTCGATCTTTGGGGTAAGCCGCGTTTGCCTAGGTTGGTCCGTGGATGGGTGACCACCCATTTCATACCGAGTTTCCTACGTGCCTCGGAAATCACGTTAAACTGTGTCTCACGGCTGTCATTTGCAGATCTTTGATAGTCGTTACAGGTAGTCAGAGTCCCGAAAATCTGACAACCAATCATACCAAGGGGTATCGTATCTGAATACCAGTACGCTGTACCGCTGTACCGGTCGGCTTCCAGTCTAACCGGATGGTTAGACTGGAAGCCAACCCCAACATAGTTGGGAAAACACTAGCCAGATGATGAGTCTAAAGCACAATACGGTCACAGATACAGATAAGGAAACCGGCTTTATTTTATTATTATCTAAATCTACACTATTATTGTAAGGTGGAAAGATTTAATTTTTTGTTTGTTTGTTTGTTACGTTTTAACTCAAAAACTACTTAACCGATTCTATAAATTGTATCACCATTAGAAAGCTACATCTTTACCGAACAACATAGGCTATAAATTATATTGATATCATGCAAGCTATCACAATTTTCGCGGACGAAGTCGCGGGTGAAATGCTAGTGTTAAATATAGAAAAAATAAATCTTTCACTCCAAAAAACATTTTATATCGCCCATTCGTAATTTTCTGCACGATTACCTAAGCCATTCAGCTATTCCTCCAACACATAGGTACTGTCGTAACAAACTTATTTACGGTCTAGTGAAATCTCTTAGTTTTATGTCCTTCATAACAACCAGTGGATATCCTTCCCCAATTGAATTAATGCCTAAATTGTTTTCGCAGAGGTTTTATATCTGTATTAATTTATATGACTATGTAAACATTTACTAATAAACTTGGACCCCCTTTTTTAGGGACCAACGGGACCCTATAAGCCTCCGCTGTCCGTTGCGGGACTGTTCGAAAGACATACCGTGGCCCCGGAACACAAAGGGCGATGAAAGAACATGGATGGGTTTTAGTCAGTAAAAGTCTGACAACGTCCATACTACGTTGAATACACCGGTTCTCGTCCGATCACTCCCTCCTGCTCCGCCCAGAGCGGGAGGAGTAATTTGATGATTTCCCAGCCGAAAAAATAAAAAAAACCTCCGCTGTCCGTCCGTCTGTCTGCCAGCGGGCTGTATTTCATGATCCGTAATAGGTAGACAGTTGATATTTTCACAGAATGTGTATTTCCGTTGCTGCCTACTATGATGGTGCGATACCCTTCATGCGCGCTCCTACTCAAAAAGAAACGGGACGAGTTGCGGAATGAAAATATTATTTATTTTGATTTTCATCAACTCGTCCCAAATGGGCCGTGGGCATGTGGGACGAGTTGATGAATTACTCGCGCACTCGCAATTTGGCCGGGTTTTTTCTTATGACGCCTTTAACTCTCAAATATCCAAGCCAACGTTGCACTAACTATGGTAAATATGTTAAAAGTACTATAATGTAAAAAAGTGGCGAATGTTTGCCATAAATAGTCTCAAATCAACGCTCAAGCTTGGTCATTTAAGCACTAAATTTCATATCCTATTATTTATTTTTACGTCTTTACAACCATACTGCTGGATACAAAAAGCGGAGAACAGGATGATAATATGGTGCAGCTTGGGGGAGGCCCATGACCAGAAGTGGACTGCAAAAGGTTAAAATGATCATTCCGTACTTTCTTTTACCATACCATAAGTAAATACATAATTTTATCGTTTGTATCCCAATGCGGTGCACCCAAATACACAAGCTAAAGTACCTCTTACCCACTATATCATTCCAATAGTGAGCCCTACGTTACTCCACATGTGGTCTGTTAGTCTGCAACCACTAACGGCCCACAAACCACACGTTGTGGCTCCCCTTGATTGTTCTTTGTAGTGGTTTGTATTGTACGTTTACACTGAGAGGGTGTTTCTCGAGTTAGTATTCAACAAAATTTCAAAGGAAATATTAAAATAATAAATCATATAGTTTCTTGATAAGAAAAAAAAACTTAGTATATTAAAATCTTTAATTATAATAATTCTGTGTTAGTTTAGCTCTTGATTCGTATGATGACTTAGTTACCATTGTAAGTTGATTCATAGACCTTAAATAATCTTATGTTCTATAAACACCAGTATATTTTTTTTGTGTCGCCTATTGCCTCGTTGACGATTTGGAGGTCAGATAGGCAGTCGCTCCGTGTATAATACCGATATTTAGCTGCATCTGGTTAGACTAGACACCGACTCCAAAGTTGGATAAAGGCTTTCAGATGATGACTTACGACTCAATACGAAATATGTTTGGTTGACCGTACTTTCCAAAGACATAAATTTGTTTTGTTTTCTTGTGGTCCCAAAATATCACAAAAAAATATTTAGGGGGAATCCGGGACCGTGGTCCTGGTCCCGAAAGCCCCCCATAGGTGGAAAATAGGAAATATTTCTTAAGTAAGTAGTCATGAGTCATTTGAAGCATTTTGAAATAAAACAAATTAACATCGAACTAGAGTTTTCATGTTATCATTACCTCCTGTTTTGAAAATATTAATATTAAATAACACTCTTTGACTTCTGTCCCCGAAGTGGCCTCCGCCGGTCTCCTTCGTCGGCCTACGGCCCGGTGCCCATGCCACCCTTAAAGAATTAAAAAAAAACTAGGAAAAATTGTCTCTATCTTAATATTGAAGTTGCCCTCTCTGTATTTCTAGTCGCTCACTTAGCCATTTAGTCACACGGCTATAATTTTAATATCTGAAATGGATTAATCACAACCCACTTTTTGTTAGCTCGTTCTGGATTTTATTATTAATCAATATTCTTAGTTAATTTTTCGCTTACTCAAATTCATACCGCTCAAGTTATTAAAACAGTATCTCATCATCAGTCGCTAAGTTTTTTTTTATTCGCTCGTTTTATAATTCCCCTTTTGAAAAGATTTCTATTCTAAAACAAAGTGATACTTTCTGGGTGTATATTCCCATCTAAATCAGTTGACCACTATCGACAGTAATAATAATTGAGGGTCGATTCATCAGCGGCTCGGGTTTGCAGCAATCAATCAGTAGACCGCGGCTAGGTTGAGGCGCTGACGTGACTGATTGCTGTACCTACATACATATACGTAGATACCTGTACTAAACTAAACTACAGTCTGTGGGTTGTTTATTCATAGTTTTGGTCTAGTTTCACTTATCTGTTGATTCTTTTTTTTACTGATTTTGACCTAACAGAATTTACGTGACTATTCAAAACTAATCAATTCAGTCTATATCTTACAATTTGAAAAGTACTTGTTATTTATTTTATTTGATTATTGTGAATGTGACCCACATGGTCCCCCATGTGGGTCACATTTTTATTTTTAACTGACTTCAACAAGGAGGTGGTTCTCAATTCGATTGTTTTTTTTTTAATGTATGTACACCGATTACACTGAGATTTATGATCCGATTTACGTGATTGTTCTTTAGTTTGATGCCGAATAGTTGCTATTTGGTCCCATAAAAATTTAACATAGTTTGGTCCAGTATTTTTTTATTTTATGAACATTTTTACTTCAGTCGTGTGGTATAATTTCTGGACTGGACAGGTCCACTCAAATCTGTGTGGTTATTTCTTCAAAAGACCATCTCAGACACTAATCTGCATAGTCCTCATGTGAATATAGCAAGATTATGTCTGGACTTCAAAAGAGACTATGACCTCTGAGTTTGTTTCGGCTGTTTCTTCTGAAACACCATCACGTTTGTTGTATGGGAGCCCCCCTTAAATATTAATTTTATTCTGTTTTTAGTATTTGTTGTTATAGCGGCAATAGAAATACATCATCTGTGAAAATTTCAACTGTCTAGCTGTCACGATTCATGAGATACAGCCTGGTGACAGACAGACGGACAGACGGACAGACGGACAGACAGCGAAGTCTTAGTAATAGGGTTCCGTTTTTACCCTTTGGGTACGGAACCCTAAAAATGACGTGTAAAACTGTTTGTAAAAACCTACTTGCAAAATCAACATCATTTTCACTACCATACCACCATATCAGCCGAAAAACAACCACTGCTGGACATAGGCCTCCCCCAAGGGGGGGTTTTGCCATAATCGCCACGCTTGGCAGGCGGGTTGGCAAACGCAGTACGGTTGTTACAAAAGCACAGAGAACGCTACTGCGCATTCTCTGGTAAATCTCTTAGTCGCCTCTTACGACACCCACGGGAAGATATGGGATGGTGCTATTCTTTACGTCCGACATCATACAGACTCCGACACCATACAGACTTCCGACACCATACAGACTTACTTACGACAGTCCAATGCTGAACATAGGCTTCTCCCAAGCTGCACCACAGCACCACGGTCTCCTCTTTCCACATCCAGCCACTCTGAGATCTAAGATCTAGGTCCATCTGACTGGACTGCCGTCGTTTGTCTAAGTTGTCACAAACGCGACTAGTTGAGCATGAGGTCCCGGGTTCGATTCCCAGGTCGGACAAAGTGTTAATGGATTTTTTCATCAGGAATTTCTTAGTAGCAGCCACGGAGTCATGATTTGTGCCCGGTTGATGGCAATAGGATCGCCCCCTAATAGGTGAGACTTAAAAATAACTGGCGAAATGTAGGTGTTACGTATACGTTTACGGTATATACCTCTGCTTAACCCTTCGGGAATAAAAGGAATGATGTTATGTTATGTCTGACTAGGGAAGTACAACACTGCGCTTCGCTGTGCTGCGCTTCGCTTCGCTTCTGCGATTTCGTTTCTTTTTTTTTCTTTTTTTCTTTTTGTGTAATTTTTATTAGTTGTACCTGCTCTTAATTTTACCATTTTAATTTGTGTGTTTTGTCCTGTGCGGGCTAATAAATGCTTGTTCCTTCTTCCTTTCTTTCTTGTCAAAACGTGGTAGCTATCTTCAACCAACGCCTCTGAGAATGTCCAAAAGTTCCTATCACTAACAAAAAGAATGAAGGTGTTTCATTTCATCAGCTGTGCAGTAGGTGAGCTATCAATACGTAGCCGTGAGCCGGTCGAGGCGCTGACGTGAATGATTGCTGAACCTATCTGTAGCTAACTTTAGATTGAGGATGAACATGGTTGCGGGCATTTTTAGATAGAAACTGTGAATAAATTATCACAGCTGTTGGAAAACTTTTATATCAGTTATCTATCAAACAAACGTACGTTAGATGTCTATCCATCTCTATCTACATAAGTAGATAGCAATCTAAAATACTTTATTGAAAAACGCAGATATATTATAAAATTAAAATTGTTACGCAGCTCTTTTATAGAGTCAATGATCCTAAATAAGCCAATTAAAACCTAATTAATACATACTGGCGCTGTTCATTAGTTAATCATTATTTATAATTACGTGCAAGTGAACAGAATAAAACTGGTACCTAGTCGTATTAGCCCCGATATATTCATCAACAAACAAAAGAAAGGCGGAATCTAAGCTAAGGATCTAAGCATGCATATCAAGTTCAAAGTTTTCATTCTCCTACAATATTGCATCGGTGTGATGTGTGGGTAACAGTAACCTTAGTATTCGCAATCAATCAGTTTGACATCGTACAAATGACCCGATGACGTGAGCGATTGACGCACCTGACGCCCGCAACTTAATACTAGCTTATTAGATAGAAATGAGTTTACATACCCAGTAACTAACTAACAATAGCATACATAAAACTAGTCACAGCAGAGCTTGGGCAAAACAGTTTCACCATGACAAAATGCGAAAACAAAAAGATCAGCCGGGCCTCTTACACCTTGGATAAACGGGTTATTGTACATTCGTCACAAAGTTAATTCGCCATGAAAAAAAGTATGTGTAAACTCGCCACAAATCTATTTTCATGTAGGAAAATCCGCCATATTGTTTATTTCCGTACAGATAACAGAAAAATCGAACAATAAGTAGATTATAACGTTATTTTTTTTTTTTTAATAATCACAGAAAATCTCATATAAATCACAGTTCTACTTACAACAAAAATATACGCTACTAATGTCTGGTTTTGTTCTATTTTAAGACCGCGCTGTCAAGGACAGCGTGACCTGCGTGACACGCCCAATCCTAAATAAACATGTATTGCAAGTGGCTGATTTGCTTACAACATTACAATTATAAGAAAGAAAAAAATATTTTACAAATTACTTAAACATTTATTTGTATTCAGTAAGTATGTACATTATTAACAATTTACAAATCTAATAAAATAAACTAAACTAACTAACTAACAAACACAAAAACATAAGTAAAACTTAAAAAATGGCGTCAAAAAACTCCTCAACACTGTCAACTGGTAATGTCCCCAAGAGACTGGTGGCTGAATTCAAATAAATGTTTAAGTACCTAATTTGTAAAATAAAAAATAAACTGCTGGTAAAAAAAGAAAAATAAAAGACAGATAATTAAATCACAGTAATAATCACGTTTTTTTTAATGTTAATAATTTACGTCTACAAAAAAAATCACAGTTTTACTTACAATTAAATATATATTTATTGCAATACGTTGATTTGCCTTCAGCTTCTAATCGATTTGTATCTTTACTACTTAACTATCGATTTTTTTTCCACTACTAACCTCTACGAACCCGCTGCAGTCAATATTCTAACGTTTGTAGTAATCGTATCCATCTTCAAACAGACTTTATCCAGTAAATATCGCTCCGAAATAAGTTTGACTCAACTTGAGCTTCGAATATTTTCTTTTAAATACTATAAAAAATCTTCCACTACTAACCTCTCCGAACCTCCCCCAGTCAAGTTTATCGCTATTAGTAATAGTACAGGCCTTGAAACAGGATTTACATCATAAAAATCGTTTTCAAACAGTATACTCCAAAACTTTTTTTTCTGTTTTACTTCTAACGAATACAATCCACTACTAACGTTTATCTATGATAAACGGCCGAAAAAACTGATTTTTCGAATTTTGCGGAATGAAACGGAAGGACCTGATTGCCTCGTATATTGCCAACAACTCTCGATCGTACGGGCTGTACTTCCTCTGCGAAGGGCTGAGGTTCCTCGAAAAGAATGGCAGCGGTTGCCTTTCCGCCTTACTCCGCTGCTGCAGTACGGCTAGAAAAAGATACATACAGCGAGCGAGCGAACGTGTGACAGCATGTGCAGGAGCGCAGGAGAAAAGAAAGATTAGAGAAATCATTTTCATTACGAGCGCTAAAAACCAATAACTTTGTTTGCTACCAGTAAATTATGTACCTATGAAGACTTGTGACGAATTTACACATAGCTTTTATGCATGTGACGAATATACTTTCAATGTATGGAGTTTACAAAAATGTGACGAATTAACTTTGTGACGAATGTATGTACAATAACCCATTTTAACAGACAATTTAGTTGCTATGTCAAACTGTAGGACTATAAGAAAATACTTAAAACGTCACCTACGGGATATCTTCCGTGATTATTGATTATTTAATTATTATTATTTGATTAATTTATAAGAAAATATATTTCTTCAAATATGTAGGATCCACTGTGGCATGACTGAATCCATGATCTTTAATTACAATGAATGCTGTTGGGAGACGACTTTTCGCGTATTCAAACTTTTATTCAATGTATGAATTCCTCAATCCTTGTACAGCACATATAAAATTGGGTTCCACCGCAAAAACCAGGATTAAGCGAGGACCGATTAATCCAATTTACGGAACTTGATTAATTTAATTATGAAACATGTAAGTTGGTTAGGAAAAGACGTCATAATATACTCACTCGAATATGTAGGGAAACTCGGATCCGTAATTTAATTAATCTCTTCAGAGAAACCTCGTTTCATGTTGATTCTGTTCCTTACCAAAGAAAACAGACCGAACGAAGGAGGATTGCCTTTTTCGTTTCCTTTTTTTTTTTCGCTCTCTGAATATTAAAAAGTATGATTTGACAGCTGCTGGAGTTCCCGCGCTAGTTTTAAATATCGAACGAGGAAATTGGGTTGCTAGTCAAATTATTGAAAGCCTGCCTTATTTATAATTCAGGTACAAACTTGTTGGTAGTGTATTGACTATTATTTATTCATTTATTGAGTTTAGCCAACAATTATTGTTTACACAGAACATTTTTGAAATTATACTTGCATAATAGTACAATTATAAGTGCAACAATTACTTACAGGCAAACACAACATGTACCAATTATGGTTATTTATCTATATCTATACATATAATAAAACAGTAACGAAAGAAAAACTGTGCATTGAGAACATTCGAGAAAAAATAAGTGGCTTTTGTTAGAAAAACGTGACTTTTTAGAATTTTTGTCTGTTTGTCTGTGTGTATGGTATGGCTTCACGCCAAAACTACCAGATAGATTGAATTGAAATTCAGATAAAATGTTCTTTGTAAACCAAGGAATGCTTTAGGCTACATATTATCACGCCGTATGTATGGGAGGTAAGCAATATTGATTTTAAAAGGTTTTTGTTTGTATCAAATATAAGATACATGCAGCGACATCAATTACACCAAAATAAAAAAATGTGCTTGTGAGCACATTTTTTATTTATTAGTACCATTTTGGTGTATATGTGATAACTTATAAACCGACTCACCGGCTTTAAAAAAAGTTATGATGACTAAACATACTCTAGATCTACATAACGCTGTTTTAAAAATCTACATTGACGCAGACGAAGTTGCACGGGTCAGCTTTAATATAATATTACAAAGCAAAAAAGATACAATTTAAAGCTATTAAAGTTTTCAATAATTTGCAATAATAACAACAACAATAACATTAAATAAATATAATAATTAATTTCGTCATAAAGAGTTTGATATGAAACTGTTATTACTGAAAACGCTCTACTTATTTACTTGAATACCCACGATATTTTTCAGTAAATATTGATTTAATAATTGAAAAGTAATCAAAAGATGGCACTTTTGACAGTGCACGGCCATATCTACATACTCCCCCAAAATTTTCAAGATAAAAGTTCAAACTATCTCACTTAATAAAGGGCATTTTACAAACTATCAATAGATACACCTATTCACGCCCATGTCCATACTGATAAAGCCATTTAACCACATAAATACATTCACTTCTTCACCCCTTTTCAAACCCACAAGGAAAATGTTAATAAAAACTTACTTTTTCTCTACTTTCTATTAAGAACTTTACATCCGTTGGAATAAAGTGCGAAATTCAGAAATGGCTAGTTATGTTAAACGTCGTTTTCTTAGATAGATATATTTTTTGTACCTTACAAAATGGCGTAGTTGTATTACATCGTAATTTCAAGCAGCGATCGTAAAAAAACATCGTAAACTTGAGATTTTAAGCAAACGCCAGATAAGCGCCTTCAGCTGAAATATTACTGAATTTAGGCTAGATTTGCGGTAGAGAGATGAAGTATGGCTTCAAGATAATGATAGAGATTTTTCATTTTCTTTTGTCACAGAAAATGGAACCAACTTTGGTACTAGATTTTAGCTGAAGCATAAGTTTAATCAGATAATAATGTTCCCACTTCTGGGATACAAGCTTCTTCCCAATGAAAGCTATAATCCACCACGTGCGCCAAGTGTGCAGTGTGGGTTCGTAGATATCCCCATGTCGAGGGATTTTTGATTTCAGGATATGTCGGTTTTTTCACGAATTTACCTTGGCGTTTTCTGTCCATCGATAAATGTGATATTTAGTTTGGGACTAAAAGTACATAAAATATCACATCCCATTTTTTTAAAGATGCCCTTTACTGGTGCGGTGACTGAGGTAATGTCAAAGGCTAAGGACAATGTCTTCGTCTTGTAAATAAATACTAATAAACTTAGATACAGCGATCCACCACCCACGTGCTATACGTGATGATTATTTTTAACCTTTGATTGAATTTGTAGTTCAATCAATTTAAACCTGCCTTTATGTGTCAAGATTGTAGATATTACAGATTAAACCATGGCTTAGTTTATCAATCATAAGTTTAGTGGAGACATTATTATTTAAAAGCAGCTTTATATTAACAAAAGGATAACGTCTTATACAAAAACGTTGTGTACAAAATAAATGGAGTCTAGTCCCTCCGCGACTCCATTTTCTACAAAAACACAATCATATTGTAAAACATATCAGGCATACTAAATTCTAGTATCAAAATTATGATCTATATCGCAGTTAGGCCTAAAATTAATTAATATTCCGCGTGCGTTGCTAGTCTACGTCATGCGACATTCGTGACCACTGGAAACTAATTTATTACATTCAATTAGGAGCTTTTTAGGTAGAATAAATAACATTGGGTTTAGGTTACCTAAGCATACAATGAAGCGTAATAACTATTGGTTTACTCTGGTAGGACTGGAAAATTCCATTGCTTCGATTACAGAAACTTCCCATGTTTATCCGACTACACCCTGTTTTATATTTCTTCGCGTCAAACAAAGCTTTTTTTTTATTTGTCACGTAGTCCTCTCTAAATGATGCCCTGGAGGGCCACGTGGCAAAGAAAATAAATAAAACAAAATATTTCTGTATTTTCGTGTAATAAAAAAACAAAGTTACACCTACAAGAAATAATTTATTAGGAAATAAATAAACTAACTCAGCGACAGGGGGGGACGCTTAAACAAAATGGGTTCTTTGGTGTGTGGGGGTGGATTCCCTAATTAAAGCGTTCACTAGGTTTCACAAGTCAAGGCTTTCGAAAAAAATCCTCAATTTCAACCATAATCTGTATATTACCCTAACACACGCTCTAGAAAAGAAAAATTCGATATATTTTTTGCTACTACATTCTTGTCCAATCGCGTATGAACATATTTCCATTAGTTGACTTTTATGAGTCAGGCACAAGCATTAGATAACGAAAGTATATAATATTATACATATTTGATATTCTTATTATGAGCTTATGAGCTAGTTCGTGCCAAGGAAAATAGTCTTACAAGAAAAGCTTGGAGGAAAAATGGGGTTAAAAAGTGGGACTATTTTTATTTGGTTTTGTTGTTGATTTAATTAAGACAAGGAATAACGCTCATGCATTGGAATTAGGGTAGGCAGCGGGTATAGTCTTATTTATATAGTTTCTGTTTTTTTATAGTAAATTGTTCTTGTATTCTTTCTAATTTTGCTACAAATATTTTATAGTTGAAGGTATTCAATTCCATTTAATTTATTTATAAGGTACCGGGGTGGTATTGATACTCAGACACTTATACTACGAATATTACCCAGAATAACACAAAATTAAATAGAGTATTGTCAGTCGTAGACTGAATTCTAGGTAATTTCTGAAAGTTTAAACATACAATTCGCAATACAATCACCAGAATACATGATTCTAACAATTAATTTCCAAAACACCCACTCCCCAGAATTCTAATTATATTTACCAAAACACACAAACCTCAGACTCTATACTAATATTATTATTATACGAAAGTAATTCTCCCCGTCAGTCTATGTATCTGGCTGTATACACCTCTTTTTATTTTTTTTCGGATGGGAAATCATCAAATGACTCCTCCCGCTCTGGGCGGAGCAGGAGGGAGTGTCAGACTGACTAAAACCCATCCATGTTCCTTCATCGCCCTTTGTGTTCCAGAGCCGCGGTATCTCTTTCGAACTGTCCCGCAACCCCGGCAGACATCGGTCCTTACGGACCCCTTCCTTTTTGCTGACTCTCTTTGAGGCGCGCGTGGAACACGAACGCGCCGTCGACACGGCCTATCGTCATAAGACGGACAGACGGCGAGCTAGCCCATAGCCCACCGTCCACAGGCCTGCGTGGCTGTATACACCTGAACTGCTGAATAGAGTCCCCCTTAGGCTCGTCCCCTTTTGTATGGGACTTAAATATGACTGGCAAAATGTGGGTGTACTATTAAGTTCACCTCTGCCTAACGCTTCGAGGATTATAGGCGTGATGTTATGTTACGTATTTTGTAAACCTGGTTAGTACTTAGAATACTTTTATACCCTCGGATAATTTTTACGCAAGCAAAGCCTGGTACAAAAGAAAGTAAAATATACAGGCTTTAAATTATCCGCCCATTGAGGCATAAATATAATCATTAAATTCGCTTTATTAACCAAATGTCGGCCACAAAATGAACGAAAGTTTAAGCGTTTACCAGTTTATCGGAGTTTCCGGCTCACTAGCTCGAACACGATCGAAGGAGCGCGCCCAATGGTAACAGATTTATGTGTTTATTTTTTGTGGCCCGAAATATTTCGATGAGAAACTTTGGGTTTATAGAGTGTGAATTATTAGAAGGGTGATAAATAGCTGTAGTTAGGTTTGTGGTTTGTGACTAGCCCTTTAATCAATGAAGCGAGTTAAGGTTACCAAAAACGTTACACACTGGAAGACTGGAACTAATATATGAGTTACGGCTAATAGCCGAAGTGCGGCTACACCTAGTTTTAGCCGGCTAGAACTAGGTGCAGCCGGCCATATGCAGTTAAACCTAGATGTATCTTCTTATCTTCGGTTAGAACTAGGTTTAGCCTTCATCATAGCGGCTAGAACTAGGTGCAGCCGCACGCCGGTGATTAAACTTAGGTGTGTCTTATTTATCATCGACTAGAACTAGGTTTTTTGTTCAGTTAAGCATAATTATTGGTTTTGTTTTGAGATTCTTATCTTGCGTTTCCCGATTGATTTGATTTCGTATTACCCCCGCAGATGCATCCAAGTCGAGGGAGAACCGGTCAAACGGGCCCCGCGATCGGGGCTCCTACTTTTGAATGGTTTATAAAAAAATAACCACGAAGGGTATGGCGGGGTCTATTCGCTCGCTTCGCAGGCTCATTCGACCCCGCCATTCCCTTCTAACCTAATCTATTTGTGTCGGGGTGACCTAAGGCAGCCTAGGCAAAACTAGTTTGTCATCAACCACCTCATTACTGAACTGAAAACCTAGTTCCAGGCGATGATAAATAGGATATACCTAAGTTTAACCACAGGTGTGTGGCTGCACCTAGTTCTAGCCGCTATGATGAAGGCTAAACCTTGTTCTAACCGAAGGTGCAGCCGGCCATAAGCGGTTAAACCTAGGGAGGTTTAACCGCTTATGGCCGGCTGCACCTAGTTCTAGCCGGCTAAAACTAGGTGTAGCCGCACTTCGGCTATTAGCCGTAACATATGCATATCGAAATTAATATAAGTGAACAACATCGTTCGCTAATATTGAAATAGGCATGTCCTAGAAACTAACATTCGAAGACATGTGAAATATCACCACCTGCAGTGGGCTCACGTGGTGGATTATAGCCCACTTACTCTCACTGGGAGCTCGTCTGTGCCCGCTGCTGACTTAGGCAGATTATATTGACTTAATTAAATTAAGGAAACCCATCATTTTGTTGTTTTTGATGGTAACGATATAATAAATACGAGCTAAATATCTGATTAAATACTAGAGAAAAAAACAATGACTTAGAATAGAAGCAGCATTGTAAGTCTCAAGTACTAGAAAAGTCTACCTAATGGATTTAAAAGCGTTCCTTCACAATAGTCCGAGTTGGCATATTTTCAAAGCTTTGTTCACTATTTTAATGGATCTTTTCT
This sequence comes from Xestia xanthographa, assembly GCA_905147715.2. Lineage (NCBI taxonomy): Eukaryota > Metazoa > Arthropoda > Insecta > Lepidoptera > Noctuidae > Xestia > Xestia xanthographa. The sequence goes on along the minus strand of LR990661.1, from coordinate 1,814,677 downwards.
TTGTTAATGGATTTTACATTATTATAAGCTGACTAGGACTATTTTAATAGAATATAAATTACCATTAAGAATCTTATTACAATGAAGACTTTGAAACCAATCAGTAGAAGGAGTGATCGAAAATGACTCTAATAAATTACAATTTCCAAACTGAATATATATTTTTTGGATATATTTTTGCAGCTTCTATTAACATATTCTCATCATTCCGGATTATTCCAGAAATCCCCACCGACAAATCCCTACCAGTGGGGTTACTTTTTTTTCCAGCAATCCCCACTAGTTAAATAATCTCAGCCTAGTGGGGATTTTTGGAAAAATTAACAACAATCCCCACCAGATGTTGTTCCCTTGCCCTTATTTCAATTTATTGAGGGTTGGCGCATAATCTCTTTTTTAATACAGTTGCTCAAAAAGTGGTGTATTGCAGGGACGTATAGCGTTCGGAATGTGGGCTATTACATACTAGTGCTTTTTTTTACCTTTCCCGAACTCGTGCGTTCTCTTTCCCAACTGTCAAAATAATGTCTATTTTATAAAGAAAAACCAACCATGAAGTTTTTACTAAAGAGTTTTTGTGATTCATACAAATACGTATATTTCTAAAAAGAAGCTACTAATTTATTTCAATATCAGATTTAATGATTTAATTGTTTGAGTCAGGTTAGGTTTCATTTCATTTCATCTCATTAAATTTATTTTCATTTTATATCAATAAAAAAAATCTACTGAAGACTAAGCTGTATGGATAGTTCCCTTTGCCTACCAAAATGGGTGAAGAAAAAAAAAACTCTGCTTATATTCTACGGTTGGCGCCATTTTCCAGAAATTTTCTTTGCGAGTTTAGTTGTTTGTTGCACAAAATTAGTAATTTCGACCCTATTTTTTTTTTAATTAACACCACCGGAACTCAGTATAATTGCACAAAATGCTTCGGAGAACATTTTACCGGAAAAGTCAAAAAGTCGTTACATATCTACTTAAGACGAATTTATTGCGTGGAGAGTGGAAAGAAGAGAAAAAGCAAATAGTTTTTCAGAAAATGTTATGTTGACTGACATACTTCTCCGAACTCTCAGCAAAATTAAAACCGTCTACGTTATGGTCGAGGTTTTTATTATTTTATTAATTTGCTTAATTTTTTCGCAACTGTATTAAAAATAGTCGTCCAGTACACCTGCGGAACCGTCATTGCAAATTGTTCCAACCAATGATATTATAAAGAAGATACGCCAAGTTCATACTGAATGGCGTTCAGATATCGTTGCGAGTAATTTAAAACTACGACAGCGATAGATAATACGGAACGTATAAGATAGAAAGAGATAGCTAGCTATCAAAGTGCAACAATTGTGTCACTTTGTCCTCAACAATTTGTGCGTGCTAGTGCGATATCTACCTCTTTTTACTATATAATATCATTGGTTCCAACTGTCAATCCTCGCCTTCGGCTGCGCCTCGGCTCGGGTAGACATTTGTCGGAACTCTTTGCAATGACAGCCTTTCCGCACTTGTAATGAAATATACTATTTCTTACTCACTTCTCTATTACTAGTTTTTCTCTTTCTATAGTCTCCGCCAGATAAGTAAACGACCTTTACCGTGATCCTTGACTTTTTCTAGTAATATAAAACGATTCATAAAGGGCTACCTACGCAGAGAAATTAAGGAAAGAGCAATGACCTTTAATTCTTACTTATATGGCGGAGACTTTAGCCATATCATTTTTCACACAATCCATCCTTCGTTTCCTTGTTGTACATTTATTCTTCAATAACTCTCGAGATTGCAGCTTCAATTGCAATAGTCTCTATATTCTTTTCTGTGACTACTTTTCGTTATATTTTGTATGATTTTCATTTGTTATTTCCAGCTTCATCTGTTTTATTTTTCTTTTAATTCCTTTTGGCATTATATTTATTCTAATGATAATCTCCTTTACCCACGTATCCAATTATATACAAAACCGTAATTTTAATTTGCATAATAAGCCAGTAATCCCACCTGGTTTTCGTATCAATTACTAATTGGTTTGACCGATGAAATGTAAAAGCAAAGGTTCGCATAATCCGATTAAAATGAAACATATTTCAAAATTGAAACGTATCTATGTATCTCGGATAATTCATTTGAAGGGAAAATCCTTTTGAAGCCGTCTGATACGAAAATAATCCGTACATTTTACTAATTGTGATATTATATAACTTAATTGAATTTTACTTTGATATAATTATAGAGTATGCTGAGTTCATTAATATCCTAACAGCGAAAGGTCATGTTTTGTAAAGATTTAGTATACCTATGTTTCTAAGTACTATGGTATCCTTACTTAGTTTGCTGATAACGTAATCAAGGTCCAAGTGTAAGGTGTCTTCCAAGTAACAAATGGCGCAAGCACATAATATCCCAGACTTTTTTTCTTAGCCTATCGATGACAAAAAGTTCCTCAATTATATTTGGCCCAAAATTCTTCTACGCAAACTCTGGTCAATGATGTTCTAAGATCATTAATACGACTAAAGTGCGGTAGAGGCATCCCAAATAATGTCAAAAACAAAACGTAGACAAATAATACAGCCATCGCAATCTAGCATCCCAACTTTAATTTCCGAGAATTTCTCTAACCACAGTTTCAATCGCCTTGAAAAATAAACAAGACCAACTCCAATTGAAACCGGACTCCAATTATCCGGGAAGACATTGTGGACCCAGTCAATACACCAGTGTTTATCTCCGGTGCAAGTGAACGAAGATTTGCTCAGTAGCTTTATAGATCCTCAAGTGTTTTCCACAGAACCATTGTAACCGTGGAACCGAGTTACGATAGCTTTATCAAGTTTTTGCTTGCATTTTGTTGGACATTTATCTGATAATCGGACGAGAGAATGAATTGGGATTTTATCGGATTGTTGCTTTGTGAGATTACAGATTTATTTGATTTGTCGAAAATGGTACTCCCTTATATCTCCTAAAAATTTTTGTCCGAAAATCATTATCCATAAAACGTTTGCTATAAACTTCAGTTACCATAATGTTCAAAATCCCGAAATTTTGTTTTACATAATTATCTTTATTTCTAAAACTGTTCTGTCATAATATCGAATACTATAATAATTGAATCTTCTAATTGTATATGCCATAAAGTCAATTATCCTAAGTATTATATTATATAATGTGTATTATTCCTAATGTCCATATAAGTGTAATAAAATTTTTGGTCCTAAAACATTTGCTAAAAATTAGGTTTTAGTGACAGAAACGAATCGCTGTAAATCCGACCCCACGCAGTCTTGTCTGCCCTACCCCTAGAGTGTAATTTAAAATCGCGTAGGCGCGTAGGGGCGAGGCGGCCCGCGAGTTGAAGAGCAGGTGGTTGTAACACTCGCCGCCGCTGCTGAGGCTGGCCGGCGAAGCCGGCCAGCAAGCCGAAGCTGCGGTGGTGAACGTTAAACACATCTGCGACGATAAGCTCGCGTGGGACCGCCGGAGCTCCGCAGCGCCGGAGCCGTGACAGAAACCATGCCTGCTGCATGTTGCTTGCTCGCTTGCATGCTGCATGCTTGCTTGCATACTGTATGCGTGCTTGCATGGTTGCTGCAAGCTTGTTGCATGCTTGCTGCATGCTGATTGCTCGCTTGCATGGTTGCTTGCATACTGTATGCGTGCTTGCATGGTTGCTGCAAGCTTGTTGCATGCTTGCTGCATGCTTGTTGAATGCTTGCTGCATGCTTGCTGCATGCTTGCTGCATGCTTGCTGCCTGATTGCTGCATGTTTGTTTGCATGTTTGTATATTTATACAATATATTATTACAGGGAAAAATAAAATCCACATAATTATATTCACACTCAAGTTTTATAATGATTGACGGTTTGATTGATTGATTTTCTGCCTTTTAGTGACTACTTATATGAAATGTATGCCAAAACAAAAGAAGATTCTAACTATGAACTTTCTGCGATATGATGGTTCTACTTTTTAACTCTTACAAATTTCCTAAGAGCAATATTGTATAAAAATGTGTTGTGTTGAGAGAAGTTCATAGCATAGCAAAAGCTAAGTAATAGTAATACTTACTTTACTGTAGGTACCCGTAATTACAGACACAATTAAAATAACAATGTTCTGTTCCCTTTTGGGAACGTCTGGGAAAATCCCGTATTGTTTTAAAAATATTATTAACATCTAAACATTTTTTTTTTTAATTTAGGATTTATAACTATTATTGAAAACGATTTTAAGTGTTTTGTATATTATTGATTGTAATATTTATGACAAACGGGTTTAGAGCATATTGTATTTAGGGATTTCAATTTTATGGCAAGTGATATTATGTGATATTAAGTTCGGGTAAATGATCATTCGGACAAATGATGATTAGGACAAAAAAAGTTATGGCACTTTAAATTATGAATAAAATAGTTAGGTAATACAATAGAGAACCGTCGAAAATGCTATATCGGTTACCATGTGAGCTTCTGTTATTCAAATATTTGATTAATTAATTTCAGCAACGTAGCGTTCCATCACCATCAACTACAATTTTGTTCAACAGCAGTTTCTAGATTATCAATAGTCGAATATGCATTCAAATGCGAGATAAAAGAATGATGATCCTTCTGTGTAGTTTATTTGTGATCAGAAGAGAATATTTTCGTCCTTACAAAATGTATATTCATAAATAAGAGTTCGTTAGAATCCTACTTCTTACTATTCTTATTGCTATATCTTGTGTCATCCTATGGGAAATGTTTTCTCTTATGAATGTTACTTGTATGGTGTACATAATAAAGTAGTCTAGTCTATTCTATTCTAGTAGTTACTTAGTAACACTAGTCGAGTAAAATCTCAACTAAATACCCTCTACCACCTAGTTCTGAGTAGCTCCACACCCTGAACTACATTCCGAAGGTCGCATCTCTTGTGTGGCATCAAAGCCGGCGGGGCATTGTCACAAGTCCTCTCCTCTTTGTGTTTATGTGAACAAAACGCTTTGTTCGTTGATGTCATTATTTTTCACTCTTTCACCTCTGACATGGCGGCGACATTTAGGCGTAATTTCACAAACATTTCGCTAAAGGAATTTTAAGCGTAAAGGCTTTTACTCGGTCGGTTTATACTTTTTGGTTGATAGCATCTGCTAACGTTTTTGTCACGAAAAATAAGATGATTTGTCTTTTTTCTTTTACCTAAGTCACGGTGAACATTTTTTTTACATTTCAGAGAATCATGAAAACAGTTTTCAGCATACTGCAAGCTACATTGTAAAGTTGCCAAGAATCTTAATTAATTATAGTTACAAATTGCAGACTTGTTTAATGCAAAACTCCTCAATCCAAGACCCATAAATGGAAAATAAACAACCAATTGATTTGTTTCAATACCATTTCTAAAACATCGAGTTTAAATTCAAAATCTAATATTATTTCTTGGAATTGTTTCACTTGGACTGTTTTAACATAATTCGGAAATTTCCAACTTTTAAACAATCGGAGTTGATTGAAATTCTACTTTCATTTTGTGAAGAGAAAATTTGGGAGTGCCCTAGGTGTTTTAAAATTGTTTCGGCGGAGAGTAATGATCAGCCTAATTATGTTTCTGTTTAAGATAATGGGCACATAAAAGGCTTTCAGAAATTTTATTCAGGACGAGAAATATTTTCATAATAGAAGATAATGAAAAAGGTTTTACCTTCCTGAAAAATGGCGCTTACTTTTGTTAGGATACATAATGTGTTGGTAATATGTTTTCATTAGGGAGCGACGACGTATGTAGGAAAATAGAACATTGAACGGAAAAATACAGGTCGTTTGAAGGTCACATGTAAAAGTTTTTCCTGAAAAAATCTAATTAGTCCGTCAGTTAGATTATCACGTATTTTTACTTTTGTTACGTAAACCAAAATTGACAAAGATACGACGCTTTTAAAATTCTCAATACATCACGCCGTGCTATAATTTTAGTGCGTTGTGTTGTCACGAGCACTCTCGAGTTTTGATGCGTTTTATCTTTGCCAATATTCATTGATTTACAAAAACAAAAAAATACGTGTCTATTATTTTCCAATACTCTAACTGACGGACTAAATAGATTTGCAATTTATTGATGGTGGAAACTAGCCTATTGAGATTGTGCCTATCAAATTCAAACAAAACCTTCAATATTGAAATTTTGTGAAGCAATTCACACTTTTCAAGTACTCTATTGTTCGAAGTTTCTAGAGTTTCTTGGAACTATCCTTAATTAAAAACACTAACATCTACCTACACGAACAACTTTGTTTGCAACATTGCCTTTTGTTACAAATGTTCTTTTTACAATGTAAAAAGAATGTTCTTTTATTTACAACTTGTAACTGCATGGTATTGCTTTATTGTTTGTTTCAAGTAAGTCGTATTTTCTTCTTGGTTGAATCTTCATGGCGATCGGAAAATGCATTGTCAGATAGATTTTTACTGTTTTTTTTTTTACCTGAATTATTGTAAAAAAAATTGTTGTTAAAATACTCATTTCATATTGATCATCTATCGAGACGTTATAGGTGACAAAAACAATATTGTGATGTTAAAAATAATTGTGTTAAACTTACGCTTTTTGATAACGACGAAATTGGCTTATTCTACCCACATTTTTAAAAAAGGACGTATCAAAAGCTATAAATAAAAATGCGGCTTTTTGTTAGGAAACATCAATTAGTGAGAGGCGGACGAAAAATTCGATGGCCTTTGACATACAGGCAACAATGGCTGATAGCGAACGTTATTAATTCGATATCGATCGCGAACAAATTGGGCACTAATTGAAAGTGATAATCGGAGGTTTGTGTGAGGTGGGTTAATGAGTTTTCCAGTTGATTTTTGGGGTTTTGTTTAACAAAGTTTTGAGTTTCTTGGATATAGAACCACTGGATTAATGACCGCTTTGAATATGGTAGAATGGAAGAAGAAAATGTGTTGCGCCCACCCCAAGTAAACTGAGACAAGGGAAACTAATTATTATCATCATAAAATCTCCCTGGATTTTATGATGATAATGATTAGTGTCCACTTCGCTGAAAACATTCTTCATCAGGACATCCAAGGGCACCCTTAGAGGTCCTTCATATTATTTTGGTGTTACCCCCCATACCTTCGTAAAAGAAAATCCCACTTTTAGACAATCCAGAATTTTGCAGACCTTTAATGTTATTTCTACTTTGCACGATTTCATAATCTTTGCTCTTTACTTAAGCTCGTCGTCTCAAAACTACGCTCTGAGTGTAAAACTGGTATTCTAGAAGTTTACTCATAACCATTAACCACGTTTTCACAATTGAACTAGTGAAGTCTAACGACATAACGCCCCAGATCCTATCAGATGCGTCTCTAATTGCTGTAAGAGGTGACAATTCACCCCCTTGTTCAGCAACACCATAACACTTAACAGTCCAGAATTTATCACCCTGTCAATTGCTCACTTAATTCCCCCACACGACTAAAACGGCGCAGATAAGGGCAAACACGAATTATATTAAGACGATAATCAAATAAACGACGCAGAATTGGTACGTAACGCGGCGAGGTGAATGGGGTGAATAGCGATGAATGGGGGTGAATAAGCCTGAATGGGGGTAAATAGAGACGTCGATAGCGAATAACTGGTGCTGGTGAAATGGCGCAATGCGGGGCGTTTTTGTCGCCATGGATTTAATATTTTTTTCTTGAACGTTCGTGGGTCGTTCGTGTTCAAGGTTGAACGTATGTGTCAGCTGAAAGTTAATAGGGGTTGGGGTTTGAAAATTATGTAAGGGTGAGACGTGACTCCGGAGGGGCGAAGGACGACCGTTTTGCGGGTTTTGTCTTGTAATTGTGATAATTTAATAGTAAAGTGAGAGGCATTTGCTCAGCATTGAGACACAATGGAAGCAAAAAAGTAGCAGAGTACCGTCGTCGTTACTTCTGGCGAATTTAAAAACCATGTAAAATTTGATAGCTTTACACACACGTGTGAAAAGTTACGTGTTATAAGCTCCGTTATTTTTTCGCCTAATAAAGGAAAAAAAATGTAATCGCCGAAGTGTATTACGTTGAAAGCTTAGTTATTTGTTGAACCAACAAAAAATGGGCCCAGAAGTAAAGAATTGTCCCTCCGTAATTTTATGTGCCTACAACACGCAATATTTTACTTAACCACGAAGCACGAATATTAAGAATGAGGAAAAGTTCTTTACGTAACTAATACAGTACGAAAACAGGAAAATAAAAGTGGTTGTTAGTAGGTCAGGTACAAATATTGTCATCTCCTGGGAAGGAAGGAGGGACAGATAATGAGGTGCGCAATAAATCAAATAGCTCAGTTGACTTTAGCAGGCTGATTAGGAATAATTATTGCAAAATATCTGTGTAAGAAACAAGAAGACGAAAATGTTTTAACAATTTTTTTTTATGTTTATTAACCCCACACCCTAGAATAGTTCAGTAAAAACAAAGCTTTGATTTTCTTAGCTTAAGTATGTATTAACAAACAAAAAGTATATATGTAGAAACAACTCAGAGTTACACACATAAATATAGAAATATTTCTGATTCACGAGATCAAGCTGTCACTAAAGTATTCCAGCTCCATCTTCACATTGAAAGGCCCTGACATGTTTTTTTTTAACAAATACATCTATACTAATATTATAAAGAGGTAACATTTGTTTGTAAGTTTGTATGTTTGTAAGTTTGTATGTAGGGGGTAATCTCCGGAAGTAATGAACCAATTTTAAAAATTGTTTCACTGGTAGAACCCTACATTATTCGTGAGTGCTATAGGCTATATTTTATTCCCGTACTCCCACGGGAACGGGAACTACGCGGGTGAAACCGCGGGACGTCAGCTAGTTCACTATAATTTACTATCTATCAACGTTAGTTCTATACATAGTGTTAGCCTGTGTTAACTTTGAATTACTGCAAAGAAAATTAAACCTAACCATTGAAGGCTAAAACAATGGCCATTGACATAAGTAGGATACACGTTTTTTTCTACAAAATGGGTCTGCTCTGTACCATGATCTCGTCTAAACGAAAACGATGGATAACTTCCTGACTACTCTTCCAATAATATTCTACGGGTGAATTATAAACCATACACGTCGACCAAATACTCTGTGGATAAACAAACGAAACATTATACCGGATGACTTTTTTATCACTTACCAAAAAAAATGGGTATATTAGGTGAACGGAGTACAAACATGGCATACCTAGTTTTTTTTTTTTTTTTTCGACAGCTTAGAAAAAAATTGATCTGTCATCAAAAAACGCTTTTAAGTAAACTTTTCATAATAGAACAAAGAAAGATAAATTTTGAAAAAAAAAATGAAAAATCTTGAATTTCAAATCACACGCAATACGCGTATGATTTGAATTTCGAATTTTTGGATTTTTTTATTCGAAAAAAAAATCTAAGTATGCCATTTGCTTCTACTCCGTTCACCTATTATACCCAATTTTAAACACTGTTTTAAGGTCAGGTAGACTAAGCAAAGTAGGCATTTAACGCTACCGTCCTTTACGCGAAACGAGCCGTGCGCTCGCGTCACCGGCGTGAACTTACGTGAACCCAAAACTTGAACACACAACTTTCATATTCTTCAAGAAAAATAAGGAAAACATAAAAAGATATTCGAATTAGACTCCTGTTCGGATTTGTTTTTATCGAGTGAAGTTTTCGATATCATGTTTTGAACCACAAATTATCAAAGTAGATAATAATATAGTCAACTTACAATATTTATTTTTTTTGGCCTTAAAAATCACTATTTGTTTGTTTACTATTGAATTAAATTTATGTAAAATTGGGAAAATTGGGTCTACCTGCCCATAAGCTTTCACGGTTCATAACTATACTTAAAAAACGGGAGCTCAAAATAAACAATAATTACGGAAGATATACATAGTATATACATTCTCGTTAACAAGAAGTTGGTTTCTTAGACATTATTTTGTACCCTATCACTATGTTTTCCTATTTAACCCAAAAGTTGACTGGTAGAGAATGCCTTGTGGCATTAAGTCCGCCTGTACCACTCTTGTACATGAAGTTTAAATAAATAAATAACCCGTAAGTGACATTTTAATTATACCCATTTTTTTTGGAAAGTGATTAAAAGTCATCCTGTATGTATGTCATGTGTCTTCTAATAAAACCGTAAGCTGACCAGAATAAACAAACTAACCTGAACCCTTGTTTCCAGGCGAACGCCTCATCCAGTTCGCGTCGGAGAACCTGGTGACGGAGATCCTGATCCACCCGCAGATGAACACGCTGATGCAGTGCATGCGCAACCTGCTCAGCTCCTTCACTCGACACAGGCACCTTGTGCACGCCGGATATACATTCGCTGGGAACGGCTCCTGGATCATGCAGGTAAGAAAGATTGGTTATTGTAAATGTGGACGCGCGTTGTAGATTAGACAAACAATATGCAAAACGGTAAAGGAAAAACCAAAATTCCAAGACATCTTCCCTAAACGACCCCCACTGGGCCCGCGTCGTGGACAATGACGCACTCCTCTCAGGATGGGAGGTGGTCTGGTCTGACAGTAGGCAACGTTATTGGCTGATTTTATAATTGGCAAAAATCTGTAGATGAAATCCTTTAACAGTTTCTTGTGAATAAGTTAACGGTAAAATCCAACATAATTATAAATATGCCATGAAATAATGGAGTTAACTGCTTCACTGTAATATGAAATAGCGTAGAGTATAATTACATGAAAACTTAGTCTGAATTGTCGAATTTTGAAGACCCAACACATAATTCCCACATAACCACCCATAAAGAGCCAACATCACTAAAACATATAAAGCAAAGACCAAACTAAATCAACATTTATGAATACCAAAAGCTTCCTACCCACAAGCCGAAGTCAGAACAGAAATTAACGTACTTACGTCACCAATCAACGGATCCGAATCAAAATGGGACGCCATTTTGCGACAAATTAAGGTACATTATCAAGGGAACGACTGTAATGTAATAGAATATCTCTGTTCCCATTACGTTTGACTAAATTGGAATTGAAAATGTACTGAGGATTATTCGGAGTTCGGTTAAATTCGAAGGAGGTTTATTAGCTTACAAACCTTTATTTATTCATGATTTTGTTGGGGCGTGGGTAAGACTGGCAGCTGTTCCCATCGTGTATGGAATTACATGGCTTTATAAGCTACATCCAAAAAATATAAAATTAAACACGTTTAAATATACTCTTAGTAATGATAGCCTACCGTAGGCTGAGGAGAATGGATGAAAAAAAAACGTGTTGCGCCGACCCCAAGTAACGTTGATAAGAGCAGGAAGGTGATGATGATGATGAAATATATGTAACTACAACTAAATACCTATTTGCTAAATACGCTTAAGACGTCCTATAATGCCAATCTTTGGAAACTTAAGTTGACAAAATAAAAAGAATAATAATAAAATAACTAAACCAACCTCTTAGGAGGCTCTCGCTTGGTAGCTGGATAAGGAGCTTGATTCAGAAAGCAGTACTTCTGGACACGGCACGTATTGTTAGGAGGTTCCTCTCTCAAGAGTCCTAACCACCGGTAGCTTGGACCCTGTTCCCAGCGCTGGTGGGCTACTATTTTTTAATATATATATAAATTGTTTTAATTTGAAGAATATTTAAAAATGTAAATTATATGTAAAGAAATGAATAAAGAAATAAATAATAATACACCACACATTTAATTTGTGGTAAATAATTGTGTGTGAGTGACTTAGTAATGAAATGAAATATGGGCGCACAGTAAGCCTACAACTCTCTTTTTTTCTCGATGTGGAAATCTACAATAGATGTCCTCCGTACTTGGGAGAGTGATGGGGTCTGTCAGCCTACACTTCTGGCTCAACCTTCTGGCAAACAGCCTTAAAGTTATGTTAACTTAACAATATTATCCAGAATTTAAATTGGTGACGCACTAAAAACGCCTATCTTAAAACAATCTAGATAAAGTAAAACTTACATAAGACCGTATAACTATAGCGAGCTAAATTCCCCACTCCCAAAGTAATTTAATATCGCTGTTATTTGAACTCTCAAGTTTCTTAATTGGATAAAGTTTTTTATTTATTTTTCACGGTACAAAATGTAACAGATGAAAAACAAAATTCGTGGACCTAAAGAAGACCTAAGCAAAAAAATAGTCGTTGTATTGTTGTTTGTTCGAGAGCCGAAAAAATATGATATTTTTGAGAATTGCTTGAGATTTGTTACACTAAAAAACTGTTGAAGAATTTATAATTACTTAATACCAATCACGTTTGATTTAGCTTAAGTTAGATAGTTGTTATGCGCTTTTTTGTCAAAGCTAGCTAATTTATTTTATTGAGAACCCTGGCTTAATTTACACTTTGCACGAATAGATGTTTGCAGGAAAATAGTGTCCAAAACAAAGAGTATATTTTCATTTAATCCAAATTGTACTTCAGCTGCATCGAACACTCGTATTTGATTACTTTTCTCTCACACTACGGATTTAAACTACATTTCATTACCTCGACCTGGCTCCGAAACTACTCCATTTGATTTAGAACGAAAATGCGAAACTGATTCGAATTTCAATTTCATTTGGACAGAACTTTTTCTTTGTATTTGAATTTAAAATAACGAATTTTGGAATGGATTTAAATTTTCGAACGCGCAAGCTCGTTCCTTCGCAAACGTGCTATGGACGTAGAATCACACGTTGAGTGACATTTCCCTGCGAGCGACGACGGAAATTAAAACTACAGGGAAACATCGAACAGGAACACATTTCATAGCTACATATTATAGGATTGCTTCGTGACGGAAGGGGCGGATAAATCGTGATGTTCTTAATAAAACAAATATGAGAAAAGAAAATATCTGATTTTAAGAAATATCTCAGCAACTTTACAGCAGATAAAAATTCTAATTTATGCTAACTTTGATAGGCTCGTCATGATTTTATGTTAAAACAAAAATATCTTACACTGAATTTATAGGTAAATACGTTTTCCAAAACTACTTCATTAGAATTACTTAGAAGTAAAAAAAAAAAAACATACTGTTCTTCATATATACTTTGACATCATCTGTTTTTTAATTATATCAAAATCAAATGACATCAAATCAAAACTTAATTATCAAACTTTCAATGAATTTTAAAAGAAATTCTAAAAGTACAAAATGGAAAGAACAAAGACACACGTATCGTTAAAAACAATATCGAAAACGGCACTCGCTGAAAATTAATTCATTCCCAGTATATTGACACGGCGTTCAAATAATTTTAATTAAACTCAGATAATGAAGCTTAAAAAGCCAAGCTACCAGCTGCACGGTAATTAAATAAGCGAGGACCGTAAAAATGTTGGCTTTGGAACAATCGCCATTGTACCCCAGTGAAAAACTGTAAGCCCTTTGTTGAAAGAATGGATTATGTAGCTATCCGTGAGATTGGGAATTGTGAGGATGCGAATGGTGTTAGAGGATTTTGTGGAAATATGGAGGAATATTAAGTTCTGAGTATGAATGTGGAGGGGTATAAGAGCAGAGAAAGACCAAAAAAACGATAGACTGTGCAATGACAAATGACTGCGGATGATATGGCAACAAAGGAGGTGTCTGATGAGTTGACGAGCAATAGAGAAGTATGGAAGAAGAAGACAAGCTGCGCCGACCCCAAATTAATTGGGATAAGGCAAAAGAATAATGACGATGGAATGATAAATGATGTTTATTTTGCAAGTAGGTTTTTACAAACACTTTTACACGTCATTTTTTAAAACTAGATGGGGCTGGTGTTTCGTACCTGACTACTCTGAGAAGAAACAGCCGAAACAAACTCAGAGGTCATAGTCTCTTTTGAAGTCCAAACATAATCTTGCTCAATTCACATGAGGACTATGCAGATTAGTGCCTGAGATAGTCTTTTGAAGAAAGAACCATACAGATTTGAGTGGACCTGTCCAGTCAGTGCAAGCATTTGTCAGTTAACGTGTAGCTCGACTTATAACTTAAAGAGCTCAACGAAACGACGAACAATACCAAAGAAAGGACATTTGGGTAGGTCGCTTAGAGTACTCAAACTGCCAGACAGTTGTAAACAAAATAAACAACAAATAAAAATGTGACCCACATGGTCCCCACATTCACAATAATCAAATAAAATTAATAACAAGTTCTTTTCAAAAATAATGTAAATAAAAATCACAAAAATCAATCAATGTCACAATGATGATAAAAAAAGTAAAATACTTAATAAAATATGTATTCATGTCAAATCAGTAAATGAAATAATAAAAAGAATTTAAAGTAATAAATAATAAAATACATGAAGAATGAAGGCAATGTATGAGACAATGGAGATAAAGTAAGCGGTGGAAATAATAGTTGTATCAAATGGGAAAGCAAACTAGAGAGAAACTTTGATGATTAAAAAATACTGTATTGAGGGACAAGTGGCAATCGCTCTCATAGCGTTTTGTATTTCTTCAACAACTTTTTTTTTTCGGATGGGAAATCATCAAATGACTCCTCCCACTCTGGGTAAAGCAGGAGGGAGCTGTCAGACTTTTACTGACTAAAACCCATCCATGTTCCTTCATCGCCCTTTGTGTTCGAGGCCACGCTATCTCTTTCGAACAGTCCCGCAACCCCGGGGTCCCGCAACCCCGGAGTCCTACAACCCCGGAGTCCCTCAACTCCGGAGTCCCGCAACCCCGGAGTCCCGCAACCCCGATTCTTCAACAACTTTCAATAAGATTGACAGAGTACAAAGTGTAAGCGAACACTTCACGAAGTCGGTAACCAAGCATTCTGTACACAAAACTGCGTAAAAATTATTGCTGGGAAACAACTTTTTTTTGGGGCACGCTTTACGTTAGAACTCAATGGAAGACATTCATAACCATTAGTAAATGGATGCATTGAATCATGGCGGTATTTATGAAAAATTATATTATTAAAAACTTAAAAAAAAACCTATAAAGAGTTTAAAAACAAGTGCCTTACGGCTTCGTTAAGGTTTTATTTACACCCTGTATCTAAATATATAAAAGAAGAAACTGACTGACTGACTGACTCATCTATCAACGCACAGCCCAAACCGCTGGGGTCTACAGATTCCAAATTTGGCAAATAGGTTCCTTATGTGGTCTAGGGGTGCACTAAGAAAGGATTTTTCAAAATTCACCCCCTAAGGGGGTTAAACGGGGCTCCAAAGTTTGTATGGGGAAGCAAGATTAGTTAGACTATTTTATTCGAAACTTCACAGAAGTGCTCCTATTAGTAAATGAGTAGAAACGGGTTTCAGGATTTTTCAGAATTCAACCCCTAAGAGGGTGAAATGGGGTGGCAAAGTATAAAAATCAATGCACAGCCCAAACCGCTGGGTCTAGAGATTCCAAATTTGGCACATAGGTTTTTTATGGGGTCTAGGGGTGCACTAAGAAAGGATTTTTCAAAACTCATCCCCTAAGGGGGTTAAACAGGGCTCCAAAGTTTGTATGGGAAAACAAGATTAGTTAGACTATTTTATACGAAACTTCACAGGAGTGCTCCTATTGATAAATGAGTAGAAACGGGTTTCAGGTTTTTTCAGAATTCAACCCCTAAGAGGGGGAAATGGGCTGGCAAAGTATAAAAATCAATGCACAGCCCAAACCACTGAGTCTAGAGATTCCAAATTTGGCACATAGGATCTTTATGGGGTTTAGGGGTGCATTAAGAAAGGATTTTTCAAAATGAACCCCCTAAGGGGTTGAAACGGGGGTCCAAAGATTACATGGATGGGGAAATAAGATTAGTTAGACTACTTTATTCAAAACTTAACAGGAGTACTCCTATCGATAAATGAGTTAACATTTGTGTTTCAGGTTTTTTCAGAATTCAACCCCTAAAGGGGGAAATGGGGTAACAAAGCCTGAAATACAACATAGGTATGGTTTGTATGGTGAATTGGGTTGGGTGTGTACAAAAACAACAATTTTAAGATTTAATGTGGCGGACATGAATTACCATCATTCCCTGTTGGGGTGAGATGGGGTTGAAATGTCTAAAAATCAATATGGGTGTCGAAACCGAGATTGTCAGGGGTACTGATGTCGAAAATGGCATTTATTTTGAGATCCAGAAGATGGCGGATTCAACTTCTACACAGGGTTATTGTTGATTTATTGTGATGATTGTGATAACGATGATGATGATTGTTATAATGATGATGATGATTGTGATTACGATGATAATGATTGTGATTACGATGATGATTGTGATAATGATCATCATGATTGTGATGATGATTTTGATTACGATGATAATGAGTTTGATAACGACGATGGTGATTGTGATAGTGATTGTGATAGTGATGGCGATTGTGATAGTGACGGTGATTGTGATGGTTATTGTGATGGTAATAGCGATGGTTGTGATAACGAGGATGGAGATTGTGATGATGATTATGATTAAGATGATAATGATTGTGATTACGATGATAATGATTGTGATAGGTAACGATGATGGTGATTGTGATAGTGATTTTGATGGTGATTGTGATGGTGATGGTGATTGTGATCGTGATTGTGACAGTGATGGTGATTGTGATAATGATGAAGATGATTCTGATTACGATGATAATGATTGTGATAACGAGGTTAATGATTGTGATGGTGATGGTGATTGTGATGGTGATAGTGATAGTGATAGTAATGGTGAGTGAAAGTGATAATGATGGTGATTGTGATAATGATAGTGGTTGTGATAGTGATGGCGATTGTGATCATGATTATTGTGATTAAGATGATATGATTGAGATTACGATGATAACGATTGTGATTACGATGATATCGATTGTGATGACGAGGATGGAGATTGTGATGACGATGATTGTGATTACGATGATAGTGGTTGTGATTACGATGATAATGATTGTTAAAATTATGATAGTGATTGTGATCGTGATGGTGATTGTGATGATGATTGTAATGGTGATTGTGATTGTGATGGTGATAGTGATTATGATGGTGATGGTGATTGTGATAGTGATGGAGATTGTGATTGTGAAAACGGTGATATTGATTGTGATTACGATGATAATGATTGTGATTACGATGATGATGATTGTGATAACAATGATGGTTTTTGTTATTTTGATGGTGATTTTGATTGTGATAGTGATTGTGATAGTGATGGTTATTGTGATGGTGATTGTGATTGTGACAGTGATGGTGATAATGATGAAGGTGATTATGATTACGATGATAATGATTGTGATTGTGATGGTGATTGTAATGGTGATGGTAAAGGTGATTGTGATGGTGATTGTGATTGTGATAGTGATAGTGGTGGTGATGGTGATTGTGATAGTGATAGTGATGGTATTTGTGATAATGATAGTGGTTGTGATAGTGATGGCAATTGTGATCAAGATGTTTGTGATTATGAAAATGATTGAGATTACGATGATAATGATTGTGATGACGACGATGGAGATATATATGATGATGATTGTGATTACGATGATAATGATTGTTAAAATGATGATAGTGATTGTGATAGTGATTGTGATAGTGATTGTGATCGAGATTGAGATGGTGATTGTAATGGTGATTTTGATGGTAATTGTGATGGTAATGGTGATTGTGATAGCGATGGTGATGGGGATTGTGATGGTGATGATGATTGTGATAATGATGGTGGTTGTGATAGTGATGGTGATTGTGATAATTTTGGTGATTGTGATAATCATGGTGGTTTTGATAGTGATGGTGATTGTGATAATGATGGTGGTTGTGATAGTGGGGTGTGTAACGGTTGATATAATAACAAAAAATCTAACGTTCACTTGAACTAATTTCAGTTAATATACTTTTGTTTAATATAACGATCAGATGAGAAAATGAATTGTTGATATAATTTCATTTTATCTAATTTCTTATGATATAATAAACATTTCCTATAATGCACATTTGACATAATATTCATGTAGTATATTATTCATTTACTGTAGTATTTATAATCTCTAATAACTTTTAATATAATTTAGAAAATCTTACCCTCAACTATTGTAACCAGTAGAAATTGGATGCAATCTGGACTTTAGGGCACCCCGACTCTTATTTTTTTATAAACCATCCAGAAGTAGGAGCCCCGCGAAGCGGGGCTCCGTCGACCAAGCCCACCCTCAACCATGCATTGAATATTTTAAGATTTGGTTAGGTGCCATTTGAGTTAGGTTAGAACTGTGACCATTAAACATGAAAATTTGGTCAAAAGAACATTAGGTCAAATGAATGTTATATAAAAAGAATATTATACATATTGAAAGTTATATAAAATGAACGTTATACTAAATGTTTTATATTAAATGAAAATTATATCATATGAAACATTAGGTCATATGAAATTAGGTTATATGATGTTATAGCATATGAAAATTATATTATATGAACGTTATTTCAAGTGAAATTAGAGCATTTGTTATTATATCATACATTACACACCCGTGATAGTGATGGTGGTTGTGATAGTGATTGTGATGATAATAAAAAATTGTGATGATTATGAAATTTGGCACATAGATAGTTTATAATCTGGATTAACATGTAGGACACTATTTATCCCTTTAGTATGATTCAGTGGGACAGTTACCGAACTGCACGCGGGCGAAGCCGCGGGCAACAGCTAGTATTATATATTCTCTTCTGTAGATTACATCAATAAAATACTAATTTAATATCATCGTTATTGCTGATAGAAGTCACTTAGACGAATTTAGTAGGTTTATTATGAACTTGGTGTTGTTAATACCTGTCTAAATGCCTACACAAAAAACGAAAACAATGCCGATATTTTTCTCCAAATACGTGCCACTTAGATCCTAGTACCAAGAGATATCGATACTAATGACCCGTGTTAGACACATGTCACGATTGATGGATGGATCGCTAACTGCTTCTACAGATCTCTGGGATACTAATGGAGCCTCACCTAAGGCTAGCACTGTTTACCTACGTTGGTAGGGCTGTACCTATAACTTAGCCGAGAAAGACAGCACTTATGATGTGGTCATATGTGTTAGGATGTCATCTTTAACTGAATCTTTAATTAAAAAAAACTGGCCAAGTGCGAGTTGAACTTGCGTGGAGAGAGTTCCGTACAATGTCAAAGTCAAATGTTTTTATTCAATTGTGGTATGTTTTACAATAGGTACAACTATTTTCCGTAAGTGAAAATATTATATTGAGTTTACCACTTTGTTTTCAATTGATAGAATTCTTATAGGTTTCTGTAATCTACAAGCAATTAACTATATTTTGTATTTTAGCTCAGTAGTTTCGGAGGTCAGGGGGAATGGTAAATGTTCGTCTTCTTTCATGAATAAAATCTAAACGATGTATTTTATAATAATAACAAAAGTATATTTGAGATCCTCATAACGAGCCCTAGCCCATTTGATATACAACACAGTAAGTTATGCAAAACTTTTTTTTTTATTTCCTTATTTGTCCCTATAAAAGGACCCTTTTTTATTAAAATATTTATTTACTTTGCACATCTGTATTTGGGTCATAAGATTACACTATCCTACCAAATTTCACCTTATTTGGTTCAGTAGATTCGGAGCAAATTGGCTGTGACAGACGGACGGACAGGCAGGCAGAGGCACTGGTGATCATAAGGGTTCCGTTTTTCTCACTTTGTGTACGAAACCCTAAAAATCATCTCGTTGGTCTCGTGGCCGAAAGCGGTACGGATTACTTAAGGTTCTGTGTTTTTATTACGAGGTTAGGTAAAGTGGTAATTGGGTTTTCTCTTCAGGCCACTTTACAGGTACCC
Source organism: Xestia xanthographa (assembly GCA_905147715.2). NCBI lineage: Eukaryota > Metazoa > Arthropoda > Insecta > Lepidoptera > Noctuidae > Xestia > Xestia xanthographa. The sequence continues at coordinate 1,794,840 of LR990661.1, read as the reverse complement.
CGGATTCTGAATTTGCGTCCGGTTGAGGTGAATAAGGACGCCCTTATATACATGAGATTTAAACAGTACGGGTGAAATGTAGGTGTTACCTTATCATAAAGGGTGTAAAAAACCTCTTAACGAAGCCGAAAGGCATATGTTCTTCCCGTCATTGCTATCATTTTTTTGTTCTACACCATACCTGGGAACCTACTAGTTCCGGAGATATTGGGGGTCAAAGTTCCAACATTTTGACTTTTTAAAAAAAATACTAGTTTTGAATGTTATAACTTTACTTTAAACACCTCCACGACCCCTGTACAATTCATCCATCAGAACAATGTTTTGAGTGCGTTACATTGAGTTCTACCACAAAACATGAATTTTATCTCCAAAAACAAAGTCGTATCCCAGCAATAATTTTTGCGTAAAGTTTGATGTACAGAACGCTTGGTTGTCGGCTTCGTGGTGAGGTATTTTACACCCTGTATAATTATATTAGATACACCTTTGCCTCAAATATAATAATAATAATAATAAATAAATATTGCTGGACATTACACACAGCGCCATCTAGTGCCACACTAAGCAACGATGCTTGTGTCGTGAGCACCAGATAGTTGATATACTACATAGATACTTTTTTGTTTGTAAATATTAATAATACATACTTATTATACATACGTATATAAACATCCATGACTCGGAAACAAATGTCCATGCTCATCACACAAACATTTGCTCCGACCGGAATTCGAACCCGGGACCCTAAGAACGTAAGGCAGCCTCACTACCGCTGCGCCAATCGGGTTGTCATATATCGGGGAAAGCTGAAAGCGTAATTTCGTGTTATCCTTACTAGACCACAGATGGTTATCGGTAGAGAATGTTGTAGGTACCTGTATCTTTTCACTGCATGATCTTAATTCATTGATTTTAAGACCCCCTTGGTCTATAGTGGTCGCAATAGCGACTGCTGAGCGCGAGGTCCTGGGTTCAATTCCCGGGTCGGGCAAAGTGTTATTGGGTTTTTCTATTAGGAATTTCTCAGTAGCAGCCACGGAGTCAGGACTTGAGTCCGGTTGATAGCAATAGGCTCGTCCTATTAAATGGGACTTCAACATAACTAAAGAAATGTGGGCTTACTTTTAGGTACACCTCTCTCTCTTTCGGGGATTGCAGCCGTGATGTTATGTTATGTTATTGATATGACTAACTCTTATCCCCTTGTTGCAGGACGGGACCTTTTCCCTAGCTGACTTCACTGATGCTTACCAAGAGAACGAGGTTCAGCGCGTGATCCGCGCTTACGAGAACTCGATCTCCATTGATGTCCACTGCTCCACTAGCGGTGGCGGAGAATGGGCCAAGCTCCCTGAGATGCCCTTCGTCAAATATTGCAAGATTAGGGTCAACCCTACTGATAAACTCGACTCTGGCTCTCAAGCCATCAAGGATTTTATTGGTAAGTGTTCACTTTTTCAATCAATCATGAATTGGGTAGGTGGTAGGACATAGTGTGTTTTATTCCGGTAGTACGATATAGTGGAATATTTTTTATCGTGCCTGGATAATGCAGACCAAGCTATTTGTAGGTATGTTAGAATATGAACAACTTTTTCTATAGAGCTAACTCTTAAAATAATACATATATGAACAAAAAGTAACAGCAATTTCACACACTTTAATCCCATTAGTATTGCACTTTATTGTTTTTAAAAGATAATTTGTCATATTTCAGTATTATGTGTAAAAATATTTTAAAGTATTTCATATAAGGCCTGTGCATCATTCTTTCTTAAAGTCAAAAAAAGTTGTCCAATATCCTCGGACCTACTTACTTTAATAGAATCGGTCCAATTACAGTACCAGGTCAGTCGGTAACCTTCCTCAATCATGTTGACTTTATGGTTTAATCTGGTGTCGGACTAGTTTCAGTAAGATTAGGTCTCCTTGTATTATTGCTTTATAACTAATATAATATAAGGGTTAATAATCTACCTACTATTGACTGTTAATAAGATTACTCAGTTAACATACTTGAAATAGTATAAAAACACTGCTACAAATGTTAAGACCCTGGCAGTATTTTTGCAAGTCCACACAGACTTAACTTTTATAATCAAAAAATTGTTGAAGTCAACAATATTTATAGGCTAATATTTCTGTTACTCTAATATTGAACTTAAGCAAATTAATATCCATTAAGGTGTTCTATAGCTTTCTAAATTAAATTCTTCTATCACATAATTATTCAACATCAATTCGCACAACAAATGCTAACAACACCATTCTTATTGTTATTTTATATAAATTACTTGATTAATATTCATTTTCTAACTATAATTAAAGTAAATCCAGTGAGATTACTAAATCAATCTGTTTGTATTACATCTAATCCAGTCTCGTTAGTAGTCGTGACAGTGTCTATGTTTAGGCTTTAGAGCTATCGATCCAGTTCAATTTAGTGATGTGTACTTAATAAAGCTGTTTACTTTGTCAGATGTATATTGTTGTAGATAGCTTTGCAATATTGCGTAGAATATTGCGATGCCTTTGTACCTGGCGGTGCTACTAGATGGCAAAAGTTTTGCCAGTAATTTTTCTATCAATACATAATGCAAGCCAGATTTTACAAACATGAACGAAAAAAAAAAATATTTTAACATAACAAACGTGTAGTCTTCCTTAATGTTAACAATCATCATCATAATCAATGTGAACAATACATCAAATATCTGTAATACAAACAGAAATGATATTCGAAATACTTTTTTGAAAGCCGAGGATCTAAAATCACTAACTCTCTGCCATCAAAAATGTTGACAGCTAGTTACTCTGTGTTATAATGATTTTGTAACAGTTAACTCTTAATAAAAAAAAATAAAAAAAAATTATAATTAAAAAAGTAAAGTATAATTTTATCATATCGCCAATATTCACCCGTAGTAGAGGTCTATTCCACTTTTAAATCAGAATCTTAATTTGCTACTAAACTGAAACAATACCTAGAAAACAATACACCCACCAACTCTTTCCCCTTACACAAAACTGCAATTAATAATCCGTTAATTACTAATCAAGAAACTTCAGCTGAAACTCGTGCTATTTGGCTTCAGCACAAAGTTGTGCAACAACGCACAAGTTTGTGCTCAGTTTGTGCTATTCGCAGTGCACTAACGATGCCGCTTGTGAGAGGACCTCAGTTACTGGCACGTGTATAGTGTAGGGTCACCTGCTTTTAAATGATAGTCTTGGAATATTTGTGTTGACTAGCAAGAGAGATGAAATATTTGAAGTCGAACTTAAAAATATTTAAAAGATAATATTTGCAAAATAAGTTCCTAAAAATAAAAGCGTTTTCTCCAAGTATCACTTTTAAAATCAATTAAATCACACTCTGATATTAATCTTATAAATATTACTTGTTGCCGCAAAGTCTTTTAAACTTTTGACCAAACGCTGTAATACAAGCTTTTAGTTCACTTAACCCTCAAAATCAAGTTTAAAAACAAAGCAAATTTTAGCTCTAACACCTTTAATATTAACTCAATTATCTCTCTTACAGTATATTAAATTTAGTAAACAGGTTTGAAGTGTTAACGGTAGGTGTCTGAGTGTTAACTTTGTCGGCGCCGCTTACAAAGGGAGGTTAATCCTTGTAAATATTTAACGAAGGATTCCCTTACTCAACGCTGAGAGATCTTGTTACGAACGGATTGATTTTGTTTTTCTGGAGTTATATGATTATTTTTTGTTTTGGAAAAGGGTCCTCTGGTTGGTAAAAGAGAGTGCTTTTTGGGGTTTTTGAACGTCTCTTTTGTTACGTTAAAAATAAATCAGCTCAACGAATAAACACTGCGTAGCCCATTCTGTTGGAATCTACTTTAATAAACTATTCAAAAATCCAACAGTTTTGAAAATAACTTGAAAACAATATCAACAATTTTCCTGAAACAATGGTTACCCTATCATACAATGTTAAATGCTGGCAATGACAAGGGGTTTGTAAACGGCAAGCAAATCAGCGTAGCGCCGTAGACAAGCGCTACGAGTTGCTACGCGCCCGCTACGAGACAGCTACGGCGTAGCTTTCAACAGTGCTTTGATATTGTGTTATCGTTTTAGTTGTTGTTGTTTGTTTAATTACTAGAAATAATTCACTTATTATAATATTATTAATTAGTGTATTAGTTAAATACGTTATTTTGGAAATATTTGTTTATGATTAATTTGGAATTAAGAAAGAAGTGGTAAATAAAATAGAAAAAGTATTTTTATTTTCACATAAAGTTACTAATTATCTATAGACTGGAATATAAACGGTTAAAATAAAAATAGTTTTAAAACTACTATCAAAATTATGGTACAAACTTGGCACTAAAATGATAAAATTTTACTGTAACAGGATTTTAGTTACATCGTTAAAATTTTAGTACAGTCCTGCCATTAGTTTATTACCTATTAACTATAAAAGTGGGTAAGCTGCGTGTTCTAAACTATTACGACTTTCGTATTTAAACCTGAATTGAAGTAGAAATAGGTCCAAATTGTAGGGTTTGTTCTCGTTCTAGATAATTTTACTAGAAAAGTATTTATTAGTCTTTATAGCTTAGTTCTTACAATTCATTGTTAGGAATTTTGATTTCTTAAAGTACCTATGTAGCTGAAGGTAACACTTAATACACTCAGAAAACTTACAAATTTAAAAAAAACGCATAAAAATCTATATTTATTCGACTGAAATTATTGAGCATAGTAAATTATTTTGAATGCCTCATTCATATATTGTGGTCACAAATGCTACTGCTGTGCGTGAGATACGGGATCGATTCCAAGGTCAGGCGAAGAGCTATTGGGTTTATTCATCATTTCTTGTAGCATGAAGGAATCTGAGAATAAGCCTGGTTAATGTTAATAGACTCGACCTTAATAACATGGGACTTAACGACGTAACTTGTAAACTGTGGGTGTTTCATTGTTGGCTCGCCTCTTACACCCGAATCTATACTCAAGTTAAAGTAATTGCTTGAGTTTAGGTAATTACTTATGCAAACATTTTATGCAATACGCTGTAACGTTACATTTTCCTGGATAGGATCCACAAAACTGTAAGGTCACTGAGCACTCACCTACCTAACTTTCAGTCTGGAGGGGAGCACTATTAAAAGAAATAAAGGGGACGAGTTATAAGAATTTATTAACAAGGATAATCTAAAGGCTGGAGCTACTTAATTACTAATGCCAGTGAAGCTGGCGGAAAGTACTGAAGATGAAACGCAGAATGAAATAAATAACTGAAGAACGCCCGTCTTCAGACTGTGGAGGAGGACCGAGGAACCATCAACTCTCAGGCCGTAGGCCGTAGAGAAGGGCCGAGGGCATCCGTCTTCAGACGGTGGTGGACGGCCGAGGACCGTCAATCCTCAGGCCGTAGGAGGAGGGCCGAGGGCATCCGTCTTCAGACGGTGGTGGACGGCCGAGGACCGTCAATCCTCAGGCCGTAGGAGGAGGGCCGAGGGCATCCGTCTTCAGACGGTGGTGGACGGCCGAGGACCGTCAATCCTCAGGCCGTAGGAGGAGGGCCGAGGAGCATCAAATCTTCATCAGGCTTGTGTAGCTCAAGGATCAAGGTTTCCAGGTGTTCTTGGTGAGGGTGCGGCACGGAGAGAGGCCGACTTAAAACCGAAGAATAAGGGAAACTGCCCTTTTACAAATACTTTTATATGGAGCTTCTCAGAGGTGTTACTGCTCTCAGCTCTGAACGTAGACTGCCCATTCCACCACCAGGCTCCTGTCAACTCCAGATATTTTACATTTTAAAATTAGAAAATTATTAAAAAGAAAATCGAATGAGGTCGATGTGATTTACCTATACAACCTACAAATAGCTCCAGCAATAAATTAAAAATAAAACTAGGGTTGCCACTAACTGACATCACAAAAGTAAACAAAGATTTAATAAAGATAAAAACTTAAATAACATGAATTACAAGGTAAAAAGGCCAAAGCCGTTGCTAAGCCTCCAAGAAATGACCATGAAGCTACCTAGGGAGGACAAATGCTTAAATTTTCAGGTTAATAATATCTAAAAATGTAAGTAAAAAACATGTAAAAGACACACATTACATTACCCCGAAAACCCCGGAAAATTTTTGAATACAATGAAAAAAATTTCTTATTTAGCATTAAGAGAGCGTTAATCAACAAAAAATTAAGCTAAATGAGTATATACAGTGATAAAGTAAGTTTAAAAACAATTAAAACTAAGATTCCCCATAACCCCAGAAAATTACTAACTAGAAAAATTTCGAGGTTGCAAATAAGGCCTTGATCTTTCATACACCTTTCATCAACCTACCCTACACACTTCCTCAATCATACATCACCAGCATACTTAGGGGATATGGTTCACATTCAATGACGCATACTCCACAAGGAATTATTTTTAAGGTTTACGAAGGCTTATTTATTTAATTTAGGTGTCGTAATCCGCACCTGTTCTAAAACCCGTTAAAATTAAAAGAATATATTTACAAGTTTTTCTGCTTTAGAAAAGCAGCCAAGGTTTAAGAGCATAAAGCGCATAAGAGAAGCCTTTAAGCTTTAAGTCAAGGGTCAAGGAGGGTCAAGGATAAAAAATTATTATCTAAGTTTAAAAAAGTACACTAAGGCTTATTTAACGAGTTAATGCGACCGCTCGACACAACGGCTTATTTAATGAGTTGTGCACCGCTCAACACAATGGCTTATTTAAAGAGTTGTGCACCGCTCTACAAAATAAAAAGAGGGATCTAAATAAGCCAAAAGTTTTAGGGAAGGTAGACCTTGTGGAGTATTTACAAAACTTAAAATGTAAATGGTTTTTACAAGGAATGAGTTAAAGAGGCTAGGCATTGAAGTTATAAAATAATAAAAACCGTAAAGAAACTCCAGACAGAAAATAAGGCGATAGCAAATTCAAAAGTAAAAGGTATCGAAAAAAAATATAAATAAATAAATTATTATGAAAGTGATAAAAGAAATTTTCAAAAAAATCTACGGAGGCCGAGAGTGTTTGAGTTAGAACTCAAGTCCAAGGGAGCGTTTGAGAGGGAACTCAAGTCCAAGAGAGCGTTTGAGAGGGAACTCAAGTCCAAGAGAGCGTTTGAGAGGGAACTCAAGTCCAAGAGAGCGTTTGAGAGGGAACTCAAGTCCAAGAGAGCGTTTGAGAGGGAACTCAAGTCTAAGAGAGCACTCAAGATTAAGAGTGTTTAGGACTCGCCCTTAAGAGTGTGGACCCGTGCTTAGGACCCGCACTTGAGAGTGAAGACTAGCCCTTAAGAGTGAGGACTAGCCCTTAAGAGTGAGGACTAGCCCTTAAGAGTTTGACTCGTGTTTAAGAGGAGAAAGAGGGAAAGAGGGATCAGGTCAGGACCGTAACACCGTATTCAGTAAACTGAGTGAACGTCAGGGCAGCTCCCGTAATACAGTAGTCGGGTAAGCTCCGAATAAAACATTAAGAGGGTCTGAGTACTTGAGCCCAAGAATATTTAAAAATTTATAAGACTCCGAGGGTCCAAAGAGGTTCGATTAAAAAATAATATTAAGAGTATGACACAGAGGGTGCAAAGAGGTTTGATTAAAAATATCGTAAACCAATAAAATCTGTATGGTGGTAAAATTTGGAACTAATGCATAAAAAGTTTGCTAAACTTTAGTACCTATTTTGGCCACCGCAAAGTTTGATAAAAAACTTTTTGCTGCTGCAAAAGAACTAGATCTCTATGGGCCTGTTACCTAGCAACGCGTGACAAATAACAAGTCAACCCAAAATAATTTTATGCAATTTTACCCGACTAGGGCGAAACTCAAAAAGAAGGTTATGTATACTATCTGTATGTTTGTAAGTAAGTTTTTTATCGAAAAATGAGGGATTTTTTAACGAGTATGTTTATAAGATTTTGGTGTTATTGAATAAGAATATCACCCAAAATTATCATAACTCAGTCTAGATTTAATTCGTTAGAATTTCTTAGAAAAATCTAGATTTAGTTATTTTATTATAGCCCAAGGATTCAATTTTACGCAAAATTCGCGTATGGCAAATTTATTGTTTAGGATCATGTATTTTTTAGTGTAAAAATGTATAGACTGCACTAGCCGTGTTTTCAGATCAAAACTAAATGAATAAAAATAATAATAATAGAAGTGATAAATAATAATAATAGAAGTAATAGTTCAGAATATATTAGTAAAGTATTTGTAGTGGGTGTAACGTAGTATTTTAGGGTTGTATAAACATCCACAGGATATTCTCCTGTTTCAGTCGTGAAGTGTCCCAACGACCCACTTGGGAGTGTCCACGAATGGATTAACACATCAAGCGACCATTGGGTACGAATACCAGAGGGTAAACGTAGTGGTGTGCAAGTCTGTGGGATGCAGTATAGCGATGTTTTGGTAGAGAGTAAGTACATATAATATGAGATGAACGATTACGGGATATTGTCCAATAACCGTCGTAGAGTAACCAATCTCCAACCTTGGCAATGCCCACAAGTGGGTTAACACAACCAAGAGGCCGAAAGGGTGCCAATTATCTTTCGATAATGGAATGTGTGTGAGATGAAGAATACCTAGATGATGTTTAGTTGTAAAAGAGTTGAGTAAGAGTTGAGATGAGTGAAAAGATGAAAATGAATAAAATGCTTACCAAATATACTCACTTGGGGAAGTGTTATTTTCGAATTTTGAGATGTGCAGAATGCCTAGAAATAATTTAAGAGGGGTGGGTTAGTAAATATTTGGGCGCCAGTCTGTAACGTTACATTTTCCTGGATAGGATCCACAAAACTGTAAGGTCACTGAGCACTCACCTACCTAACTTTCAGTCTGGAGGGGAGCACTATTAAAAGAAATAAAGGGGACGAGTTATAAGAATTTATTAACAAGGATAATCTAAAGGCTGGAGCTACTTAATTACTAATGCCAGTGAAGCTGGCGGAAAGTACTGAAGATGAAACGCAGAATGAAATAAATAACTGAAGAACGCCCGTCTTCAGACTGTGGAGGAGGACCGAGGAACCATCAACTCTCAGGCCGTAGGCCGTAGAGAAGGGCCGAGGGCATCCGTCTTCAGACGGTGGTGGACGGCCGAGGACCGTCAATCCTCAGGCCGTAGGAGGAGGGCCGAGGGCATCCGTCTTCAGACGGTGGTGGACGGCCGAGGACCGTCAATCCTCAGGCCGTAGGAGGAGGGCCGAGGGCATCCGTCTTCAGACGGTGGTGGACGGCCGAGGACCGTCAATCCTCAGGCCGTAGGAGGAGGGCCGAGGAGCATCAAATCTTCATCAGGCTTGTGTAGCTCAAGGATCAAGGTTTCCAGGTGTTCTTGGTGAGGGTGCGGCACGGAGAGAGGCCGACTTAAAACCGAAGAATAAGGGAAACTGCCCTTTTACAAATACTTTTATATGGAGCTTCTCAGAGGTGTTACTGCTCTCAGCTCTGAACGTAGACTGCCCATTCCACCACCAGGCTCCTGTCAACTCCAGATATTTTACATTTTAAAATTAGAAAATTATTAAAAAGAAAATCGAATGAGGTCGATGTGATTTACCTATACAACCTACAAATAGCTCCAGCAATAAATTAAAAATAAAACTAGGGTTGCCACTAACTGACATCACAAAAGTAAACAAAGATTTAATAAAGATAAAAACTTAAATAACATGAATTACAAGGTAAAAAGGCCAAAGCCGTTGCTAAGCCTCCAAGAAATGACCATGAAGCTACCTAGGGAGGACAAATGCTTAAATTTTCAGGTTAATAATATCTAAAAATGTAAGTAAAAAACATGTAAAAGACACACATTACAACGCATGAATGAAATGAAGTAAGAACCAACAAACAAAGCTAAGCTAAGAATTCTAGCTTTTGACAGTTCTAACTTCAAGCAATTACTAAACTGCAATGATAAAAATCGTATCCTAAATAATTACTTTTACTCAAGTAGTCACTTTGATTTGTTTATAGATGCAGGTGTCAATATATGTTAAATTATTTTCAAACAATTTCTATGTTACAACCACAAATCTAAACACCATTAAACTCCACAGCACAAATCCTTTTAACAACATAAAAATTACGTCCAAACACATTAACTTCCACATTTACCTTTCAAAGCTACAACGCTCATTTTAACCCTCTTCCTGCAAAAAGGAGTAATAAAACCTCTTTTGTTGACGCACAGAGAGGTCGCCTGTCATTCGCCAAGTTAGTCGGTACACCCGCACGGTAACATGGTACGAAGCTGTACAAATACTGGGTGGAGTTAATTTGACGTTCACGAGTTGCAAATTGTTCGTAACACTGAAGTTTCCGCGTGGATCTGGGTGGTGTGAGGTGGGAGGTGGTATAAGCGGGGGATATTGTAATGGAATTTAAAATAGGATTTTATTTACATGAAAATTAAGTTCTATGTCATCTGACAAAAACAAACATGAACGTTTGCGTTATAAGCTTTAGCCAGTGATTTCACGCTTTTGAGGTCAACAATTATCCCACGGGGGCATTTTACCGGTATAAAAAATCCTATGTCGTAACCTTAAATTATGATCTCCTTGTGTGCCAAATATCAAAATCCGTTCAGCTGTAGTTACGAAAATATTGGGGGTCAAAGTCCAACTTTTAACTTTTTTTTTAATTCATGTTTTTTAATGTAATTATTAACTGTAATTTAAATACCCCCGTACTATTTTCTCAAAACATTGTGCTGGCATGCAATTTTTTTTTTTTGGGGATTAGAAAGAAGATATATGAGAGAGAGAGAGATTTGATTTGATTTTTTGTAAGATTTTTTCTTAAATTCTTAATCCCCAAAAAAAAATTTGCTTACAGTTGACGGTTTCGTGAAGAGTCCGTTTACACCTTGCATAAAAGCCATGTAATTCATAAAATCGTTTTAATCTCTTTGTATGCAACACAAATAGCTGCTCTTAGAGCACCTAATCAAAAAACGACGTTAGGGGTACCAGTCCAAAACACGAGCTCTTTTATGAGTTACTACTGCAGTAACAACATTATAATAGTCAGTCAGCCAGGAGGTCGTTATTTAACTAGTTGGTGGTTTGTTAGCCAGCTAGGATGTCGTATCAGGGCCAACTGCCGAGGGCGCACCGGAAGCGGAAGTGCCTGCTAAAGAAAGCTCCCCTATTAAGAATATACCCACATAATTTATCCATCAGTTCTCAAGAGATCAGAAATGGCACGACATATTAAATAACAACAAAAAAACACCCAATATTTTCCTTCATCCTTAAAATAGCAATAAAAATACCGCTCCTAAATAGATTTACTTCAAAGAAATCAGATTTAACGAGTAAATCTCATCCTACACTTTTCCTTTGATTTTATTTCGAAACATCTCGAACCTTCGACTTACAAATAAAATATAAAGCTTTCCGATGTCTTCCTGTTGACGCTGCCTTCACGAGAATAGATTTTCTTTGAAATATCTTTCTTCACGTCGTCTGCAATATCGTGTTTATTGGAAACACGTTACCTATTTGTGATTTGTTTCCGGGACACACATATTGTGTAGTTAAAAATAATAAAAAAAAAGGATTTCTATGTACTACTGCTAACGTGGTCGAGATCTATAAATGTTACTTAGCACATACGTTGGCAGAGCGTTATTCCTAGCACTTTAACACAACTGGCAATGTACAAGTGCAAGATTAAAATGGCAACGTGTTCAAGTCAAAGCACATACACATAACATCACGCCTTTAATCCCCGAAGGGACGCGGGTGTACCTAATAGTACACTATCATTCCGCTAGTAATGATCAAGTCCCATGTAATAGGGGGCGAGCCTATTGCCATCAACTGGGGGCAAATCCAGACTCTGTGGTTGCTACTGAGAAATTTCTGATGGAAAAACCCAATAACACTTTGCCCAACCTGGGAATCGAACCCAGGACCTTATTCTCAGCAGTCGCAACCACTACACTAACGAGACAGTCGACGCACATGCTGTGATTAAATATTGTTTTCTAGTCTTTACCTAACATTCCTGTACCTACTACTTGAAGTCCATCCCCCTATACCGATGTTTTCTGATGTTTAATTAATATTCAAATTATCTTCTTTCTCCATCAGCTTAATACGACTCGAATGGCACAGCGGTACTGAGGCTGCCTTACGTTCTAGGGTCCCGGGTTCGAAACCCGGTAGAAGCAAATGTTTGTGTGATGAGCATGGACATTTGTTTCCGAGCCAAACAAAAAAGTATCTATGTAGTATATCAACTATTTGGTGTCCACGACACAAGCCGCGTTGCTTAGTGTGGCACTAGATGGAGTTGTGTGTAATATCCAGCGATATTAAAAACGAAAAAAAAATACTAAACAATACACTCACATCGCACCTATGCATCATTCCACATCACTCATTACCTCATTAAATTCACATCCACATAACTTCTCCTTACTCAAATAATTTCCAACATAAAACCAATAATGTAAAACATTGAACATCGCAACAAACTTGCTACTCCCAACTTATACATATTTAGTCGTATGTCGGCTGTATCCGCAACTTGTTACAACTTTAAATTGCTTTTACAACTTACACCTATCGGTTAGCCGTTTAAAGTTGTATTGAAACGCTCAACGTTAAGCATTTTGATGTTTAATTTTAGCATGTTTCGGTAAAGAGGGAAGTTTGGGAGAAAGTGTATCAGCCTACTTAATCTTCAAGTTTTCTGAGTTGAATAAGCTCTCTTTAAAAATTAAGGATGATGAGTAGTATTTTCGAAATAATTTAAAAATATAAAACAAGCGTTTATTAAAATGGAAAAGAGACAATTAGGTTTATCTATCAACATTGAACGCGTTTAATAAACCGTTGATAACTTTTCTCGTGAGGTGGCTACCCTGGCTGCAGGATCAAGTCATGTCTGTCATAAAAATGTACTGTTACCAGAACCAAAGGTGTGTACAAAATTTCAGCTCGATCGGTTGGGGGGAAATGGTTTGAAATTCAGTTGCTAATTTTGACCAATATATTTTAACTAACTAACAAGGCAAGTTAAATGAAAGCTTATAAGAGTACAGTACTTGCTTTTAACTCCTTACATTGTTACAGTGCTTGAATACAAGGATTTATATAATTATAATCTAACCCATAACAATAGAGGGTGGTAGACAGTACGTGATTATTACAACATTCTGAAATCACCAATCTGTTAACACCAGCTACGGTGTTCAATATACACGTAGTAACGTGCTATTGTGTCTACAATGCGGCGTAATTTTAAGCCGTCAAGCAATTTGTGCAACAACGATATATGAGAAACAATAGATTTTCTATTGTTTCTGCTGCACGGTGTTTGATTCATTACTTGTTTGAACTTCACTATCACTACATATTATAAAACAAAGTCGCCCGCCGCGTCTGTCCCCTATGTATGCTTAGATCTTTAAAACTAAGCGACGGATTTTGATGAGGGTTTTTTTAATAGATAGAGTGATTCAAGAGGAAGGTTCTAGTATATAATTTGCGGGGGGGGGTGAAGCCGTGGGCATCAGCTAGTATCTTATAAAGAGAAAAGATTTGTATTTTTTAATGTTTGTTGTAACGAATAAACTCAAAAACTACTAGATCGATTTCAAAAAATCTTGCACCATTAGAATGTTAGTGCAAAGCCGGACAGGCAGTAAAACATAAAACTGAAATTAATAGGTTTCACATTCAGCTTTCCTTTAGAAAACATACAGCTATGAAACGAGTTCCACTTTTAATTTAAAGAAATAAATTCAGTTGAAGACACATAAGACTAATAACAAAATGCTAGAAGCCGGAATTTAAGACCACTTTCCCTCTGTATTCTGTCTCATCAAAAACTAGTAATTAACAAAGAAAACTTTAGTAGCAATAAAACCCAGAACTTGACTACGACACTCAAGTCCGCCATCTTAGTCTTCTCATCAAAGACATTACATAAGATTCATTAAAGCTCTTGCCTATATAGTAATATCTTCAAGAGGGTTTGACCATTGTAGGACAATGGTTTCAGTCTGGGCACTAACGGTCTAGCTAGACTCGGGAAATAGCCTGTGATACTGGCGGTCTGTGTCTTGAACTGGGCAATGAACTGTTATAATAAGGTTTTGCGGAAGAGTGTCAGAAAATTCAAAGTTGTTGTAAAAATGTTTTTTTTAAGTGCGTGGCGTAGGTGCCTTTAGAAAACTTTTAAACTTACATTCACAAACAGCCAGATCTGGAACAACTACAGTAGGAACATGTAAGTCATACAAATATTTGTTCCATGCGGGGATCGAACCCGCGACACAGTAGCCAAATTACAGATATACTAAAAAGAAATGTAAAAAAAAAACTTGAAAGAAGAAACTTGAAAAAAGTATACAGGGTGTAAAAATTATTACTGGGAAACGACTTTTTTTTTGGAGTGAAACCATGTTTTGTGGTAGAACTCAATGTAACGCACTCAAAACATTGTGCTGATACCCATCAGCACAATGTTTTCCATCCTTACGGATTGAATAGTACGGGGGTCGTGGAGGTGTATACCTAAAGTAAAAATCTTACATTCAAAACTTGTATTTAAAAAAAAACTTGTTAAAAAGTTCGAACTTTGACCCCCAATATCTCCGTAACTAGAAGGTTGGGATGGTATGATATAGAACAAAAAAAAATATTGCAATGACTGGGAGAACAAGTGCCTTTCGGCTTCGTTAAGTCTTTTAACGCCTTTTATTATTATACCAGATCGGGTTGATATTATAAAGGCATTATTCACACGATGATTGCTTTACATTTCATAAAAATCACGTTTATCTACAGATGGACAAACGAATCGAGAACTTTCACTAATAAACATCATACGATCCAAAATACTATCTAGACCAAAACTTCAACCTTATCGGCCCCGATATTGAAAACATATAAAACCATTATCAGTGTGTATTGGCACGTCAACCAAGGAATTTTCAATAAGCGGATACCGGGCCGGCCTTACAATAGCCAGGCCATTTTATTGTTTACCCACACAAACGTGAGCTCTAGACCTAACCTTTGATCCGGCGAAATTAAAATGTGCCAATATATTGACACTAGAGCCTCGGGACAATGTAGACCCGAAACTAAAGCCTGGTTGTAATTATTTTGGGACAACATGTGACGAAAATTGAAATTGGAAATTTGTAATCCTTTGATAAAGTTTGATGAACGCTGTACGTCTTTGTTTAGATATTCTGGTTTATTTAGTCAATGTTGAACATGGGAACTTGGTTTGAACGTTATGCGTAAGCTTACTACATAAAAACACAGTACAAACCACAGAACACCACTTTATATACTTCTTTTGCCTCGTCGCTTCTGGTCATACACGTGAGTGCGAGTACTACGCACTTGACCTTTCTAAGGAATCTCACCAATAAGCATGAGTCAACTAATCAAAACTTTATTTCTTTTAAAGTAAATAGAAGTAGAGAGAAGAGAATACGTAACAATTTAAGGATCTTGTTTTTACTAACTTCAAGTTAGCAACGGCTTGTTAGATAAAACGTAAGTTACGGAGGCTGCTCTTTCGATACGATTGGCGGCGGCGACCTCTCGCGTCCGGCCCTGGTGCAAGCCATGGTCCGGAGCGAGACGGAATGAGACGCCGTCACCTCCTTCTGCGAAGCAGTAATGCTAGAGAAGGAGGTGGCGGAACGTGAGAGGGAGCGAACCTCTCAACGTCCCGGCCGCCGCGGGAGACGCCCCGGGCGTCGGGGGCCACCACCACGTGGCCCCCGGCCACCGTAGGCGCGGGCCTGTGGACGGTGAGCTATGGGCTAGCTCGCCGTCCGTCCGTCTCATGACGACAGGCCGTGTCGACGGCGCGTTCGTGTTCCACGCGCGCCTCAAAGAGAGTCAGCAAAAAAGAAAAACAAAAAAAAAACACTAAAACAAAACCACAAAAAAGTGAAAAATAACTTTAGCTTCAGAAGCCGGTGAGAAAAACACCAAATCAATCAAAGGTCAAGCTTCAGAAGTCGGTGACCTTGTTTAATTGATTTAGTGTTTTTGTCACCGACTTCTGAAACTTGACCTTTGATTGATTTGGTGTTTTTCTCACCGGCTTCTGAAGCTAAAGTTATTTTTCACTTTTTTGTGGTTTTGTTTTAGTGTTTTTTTTTTTGTTTTTCTTTTAGTGTATTTTTTTGTCCTTTTCTTTTTGTGTTTTTTTTGTTTGTTGTTTTTTTTGAAGTCGGTTTTATTTTTGGCAAAAAAGTTTTATTTTATTTTTCCATTTTTAGTTGTAATATCCTATACTTACAAATATTTGCTATGCATTCATTGTACATGGTTAACAATACATGTCATGGTAATAGGCTTATCCCCAATAAATGGAACATAACATGCCATAACTGTCGAAATCTGGGTGTACTGTACACATCTATGTACCCCTCAGAGCAAACAGGTGTAATGTTACGTCATGATGTTGTTTAAACAATGAACATCCAACCGATTGGAGCTATCACAACAGATTTGCCGTCTTTTTTTGAAGAGTTCCATTGTATATCTCCGAAGATCAGCATCAGATCTTCACCAAATTAAAATGGGACCACCTCAGGAGTATACTCTTTCAAGTAAAAAAAGAATTTTGAAAATCGGTCCACAAATGGGAGAGAAATCAGGTAAATTGTACACATCTGCGTACCCCCTCAGAGCATACAGGCGTGATGTTACGTCATGATATTGTATAAACAATGAACATCCAACCGATTGGAGCTATCACAACAGATTTGCCGTCCCTTTTTGAAGAGTTCTATTGTATATCTCCGAAGATCAGCATCAGATCTTCACCAAATTAAAATGGGACCACCTCAGGAGTATACTTTTTCAAATAAAAAAAGAATTTTGAGAATCGGTCCACAAATGGGAGAGAAATCAGGTAAATTGTACACTTCTGCGTACCCCCTCAGAGCATACAGGCGTGATGTTCCGTCATGATATTGTATAAACAATGAACATCCAACCGATTGGAGCTATCACAACAGATTTGCCGTCTCTTTTTGAAGAGTTCCATTGTATATCTCCGAAGGTCAGCATCAGATCTTCACCAAATTAAAATGGGACCACCTCAGGAGTGTACTCTATCAAATGAAAAAAGAATTTTGAAAATCGGTCCACAAATGGGAGAGAAATCAGGTAACATACATAAAAAAAAAAAAAAAAAAATACATACACACGAACATATAACCTCCGCCTTTTTTGAAGTCGGTTAAAAAGGAAGGGGTCCGTAAGGACCGATGCCTGCCGGGGTTGCGGGACTATTCGAAAGAGATACCGTGGCCCCGGAACACAAAGGGCGATGAAGGAACATGGATGGGTTTTAGTCAGTAAAAGTCTGACACTCCCTCCTGCTCCGCCCAGAGCGGGAGGGGTTATTTGATGATTTCCCATCCGAAAAAAAAAAAAAAAAAAAAAAAAGGGGGGCTCCCATACAACAAACGTGTTTTTTTGCCCTTTTTTTGATAGTAATGGTACGGAACCCTTCGTGCGCGAGTCCGACTCGCACTTGGCCGGTTTTTTTTAAGTATAGTTCGGTTCTCATTCATTTAGTAAGAGCTCTGTTGTTAAGCAACTCTCTTGTGTAAGGATTTTAGTCAGTAAAAGTCTGACACTCCTGCTCCGCCCAGAGCGGGAGGAGTCATTTGATGATTTCCCATCCGAAAAAATAAAAATAAAATGATATTACATTATTATTATATTACTAAGAATTATTTAAAAATGTTAAAAACATGTGTATATAAATGAATAAATGAATATCAAAGAATTAGTGTCCAAACATAATGACTGTCTATGTCGCTAAGTTACTTTAAAATGTCCGCACCCATTACATTAAGACGAAAAGAGGAGTTCGAGGCTAAATATGGCAACAACCGCTCGGCTCGACCTTCAGGTTAAACCGCACTTGCCTAGGTTGGGCCGTAGATGGGTAACCAGCCATTATATACCGAGTTTCCTCCGGGCCTCGGAAAGCTTGCTAAGCTATTGGTCCCAGTTGTCAATTGACAAGTAGTCTTACCAGGGGCGATCGTATTACCCAGTACTAACTGGAGGTCAGATAGGCAGTCGTTTCATGTGAAACACTGGTTAAACAGACATAAATTATGTCACATATTGCCCTGTTTACCTAGATCGCCAAGAGCATCAACTACACGGAAAATAATTAGCAACATCCTTGAAATTAACTGTGACCACTCAGGCGTGGCATCGCATCGACCACCGTCGTTCAACTTTAAACTTTACCATACAGGGTGTAAAGTTTGAAAAGCGTTGATAGCTGCTCAGGTGAGAGAGTTATTAGGGCGGCTAGTTCCCAGGTCATTGATTGGGTTGGAGTAGCGGATACAGGCTGTTAGGACACAATCTAGGTCATGGAAGCTTGTTAGGGTCTCCTTGGTTGAGCTATGGTTGTATAGAATGTAAGTTAGTTTAGTTGGTTGTGGCATAGTTTATGTAGGATAAAATTAAATTGTGTTTAATGCAATAAGTTGTGGAAAACGTAAATTAATAACTTCTAAAGAAAAAATTAAAATGAAAAATTGAAATTAATAATTAAGTGAAAGGGAATTATCTGCGAACTACACTTGATAACAAATAAGTTTTGTGTAGTGAAGGTATACTACAGTATACCTTCACTACACAAAACTTTGTATGGGCTGACGTAGTAGTAGTGTACTACTACTACGTCAGCCCATAACGTCCACTGCTGGACATAAGCCTCTCCCATGATGGGAGGAAGTGAAGGCAGTGAAGGTATAGTACAGTTTAAAGAAAAAGAAAGCTGTCAACGTGAAGAAGGACGATAGTATTTTACTTAAGGCATTCCAAATTCAAATTACAATTATTCCAAATTCGAAAATGCTCGCTATTCTCTTGGCCAACTTTTGTGCATCAGTAGAAAAATCTGCTTGAACTGTTGCTTCTTACTGTACATAATTCATATACAACGTTGTTTCTCAAATGTATCATCATCGTCCACATCTTCATCTTTACCCACTGCTGGGACAAGGCCTATCTTTACTCGTTCCAGTCTCCACGCTCCTGTGCCTCATTCATTTCATGACCCTTTCTCGAAGACACTGAATATTATTCCATCCTTATCAAAACCACCTGCTCTAACTAAATCCACTCCATACAACTTCTACAAAGATCCATTGACAAAACATATTCCTGTATTCTATATTGCCACCCCTATTTTCCAAGACCATTCATACTAAAGCAGTCTATTCACTGCACTGCAGTATTGTGCTGTTAAAACCCAGTGAATACCAGGATTTAGCTCAAATCTCTGCGAGCATAAATGTTAATAGGGACTATTATCCCCTGAACGTGTTCCACGGGTTATTCTCTCTTTGTTCCCGTTGATAAATGGGCTATATTTCTGTTAATTATTATTTGAATTTTAAAATATTTTGTGCGAAAATTTTAGTTTGTGGGTGCTTTATTGTGAATTATTGTGATTTTAAAATGTAAATGTAGTTGGTTTTTAGTATGTTGTTTTTTTAATAAAACCTGTTTTGATTTTTATGCAAAACATAAACTGATTCAAAAGTAGTCATCTCTGCTTTTAGTGCCAGATTTCTTATTCTTTTTTACGATTAACATCACCATGCATATCCAGTCCATAACACAATTTATTATTATTAAAGTCAGTGTCTTCCCAAACATTTCTTTATGTCTTCACCTTTAATCACCCCCCTTTCTAGCCATATCATCCTTCAAACTTGATAATTGAAAAAAAAAAATTAAGACATTTTTTTTTATTCATAATATTTCTCATATCGTTCAACCACAATTTAAAATTACACAAAAATATGACCTATTTTACGACAAATTTTATTAAACAACTTCATAATTTCTGCTAATAGCAGGGAGAAACGATAAGAAAAAGCATCTGAAACTCCCAAAACATCTGTCTCGTTAATCCTTCGTTAATTAGTGATAAAAATCTAATTAGAACTTGGAACCAAGTTATAACATCAAGTGTTCGTTTAATTAAGTTTCGTAGCATACAGTTAGAATTACTGACCGTTCCTTTTCAAGAATTTTAATATGAGAGCAAGTTAGTTTTTAATGGTAAGACTGAAAATAAAAATGTTTTGAAAAAAGTAGTCTGAATTCTCATGTAATGTCAAGTAGTTTTCGTTTTTAATAAGAAGATAGGAAGCGTACACGACTACATATTTAAACGTAGAAAAATATGGCCGACTATAAAAAAATATTAGTAATAACGTAAAATATTAGTAATAAAGTAAAATATTAGTAATATTCTAGTATTTCATTTATTTTCTTACAATATTCATGCCAGACACAACAAGATTTTGCCGGAAATTAAACAAGACAATAATACACAAACAAAACACTCTTTATTAGGCAAATTTTTCTCACTATAAAAACAAAACATTTTTCTCACACAAGACTACTGGAGGGATACATAACATTCAATCTTATAACAAGTCAACTTGACGAAAAGGAAACAGTAACCATTCTGAACCTATATCGAAAATAACTTACAAATAATTGTGGTACGAGCGATTATGGTTGCATTTAAAACCGCATGAACCATACATTGTAACCTTTATTGTAACACAATCAGGCCTTTATTCTTTATCATTTTTTCTTCCATGCCTAGTAGAACCAATGTAACCTTACCTCTTCTCCACAGCATACCTGGACCCGTACGTAGTGCCAGCCAGCCTGGACCAGCTCCTGGTGTCGAGCGACGTGGTGGGCAACATCAGGTTCAGCCACCCGACGCTCTACGTGTTCCCGGGAGGACAAGGCGATGCTGCGCTGTTCGGCATCAATGGATTTAATATGCTAGGTAAGTGGCTTTTGTGAAGTAGAGGACCGATAATAGGTCCTTGTGGGACGCCGAATGGAAAAGTTTGGTTGTTTGTTCATGATTGAAGACTGATTCAAGAGCTACAAGGATCTTGGCTTGGTTGATAAAAAACATGTCGAGCAAAAGTGTCTGCCTATCTGATTTCCACAATCCAGTTACTAACGCGATATCTATCGTGTATTTTTCAATAGTGGTCCCAGTCTAGGTCTTTGTCGCACATCTGAAGAATTTGGTGGGTCCTTCGTGATCGAATTCTAATTCAAGAGTATGACAATCACTGCCTACAGTATTGGGTTAGTTGCCATGTTTTTTTTTTGTTTCATGATATCCTAAGTAGTGCAGTTTTCAACAACATAATTTATTTAGGGGACCCGGTGCGGTTCTAAATGTTGTCTATTGTATGATAGTGGAAAATTTTCTATCAAATGGTGAAATCCAGTTACACATAATTTGATACTAACAAAGTACATTTGCCTTAATTTCATTAGTGTGTAACCGTACCTTTACAAATAGTACAACGTAGGAAAACTCCCAGCCCCCAAGCTCCTCGTTAATCTAATTGATAAATTCCACTACGAGCAGCAAGACGCTAATGTTGCCTCGGGGACTCCACCTTTACGGGAGAAAAATCGAGTTAAAAATAAAAATAACTTAGTTCTTTTCCCCAAAGTATGTATTACATAACCAGCTGACTAAGGTTCGGTAACTAGAGTGCCCGACTCACCACGTAAGGCCGACGCGACTAGGCGCCTCAGGCACTCAATGCGGATTTTTTGGGCTGTTCGCTTTTCATTGGCGCGCAGCCAAAACTCCTCTCTTGGTTACATTGGCAAGATTACTCCGTGTACTTCGTTCAATGTTGAACATTTCACAATTTAGTTGTACGAGCCTTTTGTTGTTTTGACTGTTTATGGTTTCACTCTCATTTCGGTTGGGATTGTTGGAAGAAACTGTTGGAGTTTTACTACCTGGTAGCTTGAATAACATGTGTGTTTTGAAAAATGTACGTCCTCATTTTGTCTTGAATGTATCTTGAATTTAGAATTGAGAGATTTTTTATGATCATCATTATTCTCTTGCCCTTATTCCAATGTATTTCGAGTAACTTCTTATTTCATACTTCTCTATTAATCATTATCTCAGTAGTCACTCTCTTTCCTGGAATGCCATTTTTCAATTAGTGAAATGGATCCACGTTTCTTTGGCCATCTACATGCACACAAATTTCCTTAGAGTGAATAAACTTCTTTATAGAGCCTCTGCTAAAATGGCAGTCCTCTCGAATCAACTTACTATATCCCAGATTCTCTACATAGTTTCCCACAAAAGACTACAATTTACAAGAAAA
Organism: Xestia xanthographa; assembly: GCA_905147715.2. Lineage (NCBI taxonomy): Eukaryota > Metazoa > Arthropoda > Insecta > Lepidoptera > Noctuidae > Xestia > Xestia xanthographa. The sequence continues at coordinate 1,772,606 of LR990661.1, read as the reverse complement.
TTCCTCAACCAATTGACTTATAAAAGTCGAACCTTGACACAATCTCGAAGGCAGTACAGCCACTTAGAAGTTGGTATTGTGCCAAAGAAATATTGGTTGTCTCCGGTACAAAGACGCTCGAGCGTTTGCTGATGGTCTGTCAAATTCACAATGTTATATTGTTTGTGGAGTTTTGGATCGAAACGTCTCGGTGTTTAGATAATTGTTTTGTTCTTTGTTGTTGTTGAGTGCTATGATTATTTGTTTGACAGTCTTCTGTCTGGGATTAATTGACGTCAAATTGTGTCAATGGGCTTGTCTACTTATATTAAAAAACTAAAGACCCTTCACTTACTTTGGATCCCTGTTATAGGATCATAATTATCCGAATCTTAACTACTTTCATAGTTCTGGTATTTTTTATTGGACACTTTCTTTATGTTTATAAGTTGTACTTATCTTCACTTACACTACAAGTGCTTCTGCATTTGTTTCCTCACAGTTAGCTCTGTCAATAGGATTTATCCCAGAAACAACGACATTCTTGGAAAATTCGTTGTTGACTTTTAATATACCCAGAGTTTTAGTTCGCGAAATATAGAACTCAAACATAGTTACATAACTCAATATTCTACCGTTGACCTATCCACTTTGCATTGAACGAATATTTGCTGATTCACCCGATCCATTTCTGTGATTTCCTACATGAGATATTGAGTTTGAATAAAGCATATTTCTGCGACTGCACTAGAAATATTAGATTTAAATTATATTGCTGATTTATTGAGTTCTATCATCTGAATTTTCGTTTGGAATTATTCAGTTGAAGAACTTTACTTTTAGTCTCCACATAATCAGTCTCATAAACATAATCAGTCTATAATATTCCCACTGCTGGGACACAGGCCTCCTTTCTTTCCAGTCTACTATGCTACCTTTCTCTTCAGAATGTATGGCATCTACATATCATTGGGCCCTAAAAAAACATAATCTTGTGTCCAGCAAACTACAATTTATGAGAGCAACTGCGTGTCACGTCAAGTCGACAGTGTAATGGTATTTTGTCATGTTGACACGATATGTAGGGATCGTCACGTTCTAGACCTTTTTTCTGACGTTGGTCAAACAAAATTCACTGAGTAGGGGAGAACGAGGCAAGTCCTAACAAACTTTATATTTTGGTTATAATTTTCTTCACAAAATAAGCGATTCTCCATTTATTCATTTGATAACTTGCTTATTCACATGTAATCGAAAAAGTACCGAATATCGTGTTTGAAATGTAAATTGTTTTTTTTTAACCTGTATTGTCCCACTGCTGGGCAAAGATCTCCCCCATAACCTTCCACTCTTTTCTATGTGCGGTTTTCTCCGGTCAATCTCTCACAAACGCTTCTAAGACACGACGATACCGGCCCCTGTTAAAATCAACCTTTGTCTCTACAGGGAATGTTACGAAATATCCATTATACAGATACCCTTCTCCGTATATCACTACGTCAGTAAAGTGATCTCTTTCCACTTAGCTCAGCATAAAATATAGGGTACCTAGACCCACCAGCTGCTAGGTCGATGAAGGTAAATAAAGTTTGTCCCACAAACAACAGTTTCCATTAACTTACCGCTCGTGTCACGCAAAGAGGGTGCTATCGTGTTACTAAGTAAACACGTTGCTGTCACGCTGTTGGCTGTTAACTTATCTGTATTACGTCACGTAAACAGGGAAAATGAAGCTCTTAAAAGTAATTGTGGCTGTGTTTTATTGAAAACTACTGTTAAACAGATACCCCTTTTATTTATGTTACGTACTAAAGTATTCTTCGTCCACTTAGCCCAGCATAAACTATAGGGTATTAGATTTAGCAGCTGACGCGAGTTAGGTCAAGGTAAATAAATTGTGTCCCACAAACAACGGTTTCCATTAACCCGCCGCACACGTCAAGCCGAGAGCGTGCTATCGTGTTGTTACTAAGTAAACTCGCCGGGACACGTTACTGTCACGCTGTTGTCTGTTGGCTTATCTGCACGACGACATGTTAACAGGAGAAATGGAACAGTAAAAATTACCTGTAGAGGTGTTTTATTGAAAGCTGCTGCAGTTAAAGAAAGTTACATTATATTGATTGACTAACATAGTGGACTTAATAATGTATTGGCTGTTAAACTATAAAGGGCAGAAAAAGCTACTTTAAGTAAACACAAATAGTTTTCGTAGTCTATACTAATATTAATATATTAATAATACTAATATTATAAAGAGGTAACATTTGTTTGTAAGTTTGTAAGTTTGTATGTAGGGGGTAATCTCCGGAAGTAATGAACCGATTTTAAAAATTGTTTCACTGGTAGAAAGCTACATTATTCGTGAGTGCTATAGGGTATATTTTATTCCCGTACTTCCACGGGAACGGGAACTACGCGGGTGAAACCGCGGGACGTCAGCTAGTTAATAACATTATAAAGAGGTAACATTTGTTTGTAAGTTTTTATGGAGGGGGTAATCTCCAGAAGTAATGAACCGATTTCAAAAATTCTTTTACCATTAGAAAGCTACATTCACCCTGAGTAACATAGGTTATATTTTATCCCCGTACTCCCACGGGAACGGGAACTACGTGGGTGAAACCGCGGGACGTTCACTAGTGTTTAATATACTCAATACTCGTTAAAACTCAATCTCACTGCCTACCAGACTAAACAAAATTTATTTTATCAACGGAAATTACTCAAGGTAGAGTACTCTCAGGTGTAAAAACAGATTTTTCACAAACAATATTTTCGATTTAATCCTATACCCACACTGTCACGCCTAGCCAACAGCGGGACAGCGTGTTGAACAAACACCCACAGAACGTGATTGTCACGCTGCCGAGATGGTTTACATTGAAATATTGAAGTTTTGTCTTTGAATAATAATATAACATGAGTTACGGGCGCTCTAAGTTGCCTTGTATATTATTTAGAAGGATTTATGTAGACAAAAACATTATGATTTTTATCCAAATCAAAATTCGATATCAAGCACCTACATAACCCAACGTGTTCAATTATGTAGCTGTCAATCTCAAAAGAAAAGTCAACTTCTGCACATAGATTAATGGCATTAATGTATCACCATTCCTGTAACCGAATAATGTCAAGTATATTCTCCTTAGCAGACATTTGCCGGATAAAAACACAGAAATACTCCACAAACAGCATTTCCCATTAAGCCTTTTGCGTCACGGCCGAGAGCGTGCAGCGTCGTGTTACTAAGTAAACTCACACAAGTATAAACACGCTCACTACTGGTGGTGTCACGTCGTTCGCTTTAAGTCTCTGTGTTTGGTACCTAATAATAATGTTGGAGTGTTATTAGTTGGGTTTGCATTTCTTTTTGATGTAGTAGGTTAGTAACACTTTTTTCTGCCTTTCCTTTTACTTACATATATTTTACATTTACATGGAGCGCCTACCTATCTTACATCCACAACTCATCATCTGGGTAATACGAAGTAGTTGTTTGGTCAGTGTCACGACTGTCATATTATATCTACGTTTGTAAAATATTAGGTTGAAAATATTTTTAAAATAACGGTCTAAGTAGGAGAATAAATGTTTGTTTGGTTTTATTAAGTATCTAATTTATTTGGAATTGGAAATTAATGTCCGTTTTATCTTAGTTGAAACAGCCCAAGAATTCTAATGTAGTCACGTAGTAAACTGGCCTGCTTCAGTTGTTTGCCGTATATTTTGATGGAATAGTAATGGAGCATATTAATCTTGCCGCTTTGGAAATAGTATAATGAACCAAATCAAGAACAAGACCAATAATAGAAAAAAGCGTTTGTAATCTCTATTTATTTTGGCTGAAAATATAGGTTTTATAATATATATGAACATTCACGGACGTAGATGGTTATTTTTTTAATTAAAAACACTTTTTACCTGCAAAATTATTATTTTTTTCAACCCGTTCTTTTTACTTTTAATCGGCAACACCGCAACATCTGTCAATCTACAATTTTCTCGCCATCTGCATACAAAATGGCGCGACGCAGCTTCATTCTCTGTTCAAACAAAATGCACATCGTCGCCCATTCCCGCTCCAATTTATTTTTCAATCAAAAGTCCATCGGACGATTTTATCGTTCTTGTTTGAGTTGGTACGTGTCAATATTTTGTTAGTTGAAGTGGTTTATGGTTATTACATTAGGTTGGTAACAATTTAAGGTTGGAGTATATGTGTTCGAGAATGGGGTAGATGACACACCAATCAATTGAGATAGGTACTTTTTAGGGTTCCGTACCCAAATTAATTGAAAATAAATCGGGTTTTCAGGCCCAAAATAAAGAGTTTTTTTTTTTAGAAATTAGTGTCTTGGAATTATTGTTTTATGGTGTCATCTACCCTATTAAATTGTATCTAATTATGTAGTATTTTAGGCGTAGGAGCTTTGAAGATAAACCGGAGGGCCTATGGATGACACGGTGGCAAACGGTTTAAAAGTCTTATAGACCTTTCAAATTACTTTCAACAGCATTAACATTAGCTGATTGCACCGTATTCAGCCCATTTTTGCTTTTTTTGTCATGTTTATTGAAGGTAACTTTGTCTCGATCCGCACGATTAATTTCAGTAAAAACGCCTTTATACTTACGTACTTTAAAATAAGTGACATCAAGTAAATTCGAAAATTTGCAAAACAAGGTATCTTTACCACAACGGAAATTTAAAAGCATAAAATGGCCAGTACCCCAGTTCCATTAAAGTCCATCAACTGCCAAGCACACATCAAACTGACATCCAATTAAAAACTTAACATTCCGTTCTTTATTTAAATCAGCATCCGAGTATTCGACCTCATTCGACTACATTTCCCGAATCAAAGGCTCATTGGCAGAAACCAATGAGTTCAGTGCCTATAGAAATAAATTAAAAGCAATATGAGACAATGCAAGCCTGATTATTGTTTACCGGGAGCATCATTTCAAATTGGAATTTCGCTTCAGTGACTATTCCGGAATGTTCGAATCCTATTGCGTATTTGATACGTGTTTGTGAACGAGTTTGTATGGCAAGCCTTCAATGTATGCCTAACGGCAGATTGTGTGTAATTCGTATGCTGATTTCGTAATGAAAGGGGGGATGAACTGTATTCATGTGATTAGATTTAAATAGGGTGGTTGTTTGGTGTGAATACTTGAACATAGTTTTGGAATTTATGCGAACTGCGGTGCTGGAACCACGTACATTGTATTTGTGGTTAATTAACACCTATTGTTAACGGGAATCGGGTTGCTCTTTTCGTTATAGGGAGCTGGTTTGATTAAGCCTTTTCAAATTGTAAGCTAAATATTCATGCCCTTTAATGAAGAGCTGTAGAATTAGTAGACTCCTAAATTCAGTCTGGGGTTTAACCTTTGAGCAATGACCAAAATGATTAAATTTATGTCATAATAGTTACAGCGGTTTCGAAAAAATATGACAATCCAATCCACAATTTTCTATTCACAGTTGCTATCTAACTTAAGAGGACGCATTGGAAATCATGTAGTCAATGATCTCAATTTTTGTCAGTAATTACAAAACAAATGAAAATATAAGTTGGTGACCTGATAATTCATGATAAAACCCTTATTTTGTTAGTTTTCAATACATGATTAAGTAACTTTTGTAACAGAGAAAAAAATATCAAACATACCTCTTTTTAAAAAGAGATTCACATTTAATGGGCAAACGGGACCAATTTAAGCCTCTTAACTTTCTCCGTAGATGAGCCTATACATACCCTTTAAAATTATAGAAGGAATTTCTGAAATTATCGTTCCCAACTGAATTAAATAACAAAAACCATTTTGTCGTTTACGTCCTTTAAGTTATAAGCTAGCAATCCTCGCCCCGCTCAGACGCCCAGTCCCCCGCTCAGTCCCGATGCGCGCGTGCCCGGTTTTAGAACGATGCCTCGCCTTAATAGACATTATTATGTGTTGCTGGGGCCAATTCATCCCGCCACTTCTTCTCCCAATCGAACACACTAGGAAATGTGAAAGGCGGACGTTTTTGGGAACTTCCGAAAATTTTATCATTTTGCGATTACCAGACTAATTTGACTAAAACATTGATTTTGAAACTACGGTTACCTACAGCAATAGTAACTGACTGCATACCAATGATATTCTATTAAACAGATATGTTGTGAGCGCGCAATCGTGAAGACTCGAAAACGAGCCAATTGGCCTGTTTTTCCTTTATTCTGCGTCACTGCGTGTATGTGAGCTGGCTCTCCCCCGCGGCACACTTTTTTCTGTAGTTTTGTACGTGTATAACATATCTGTTTATTAGAATATCATTGCTGCATACAATTTAGAGATCCTAGCTTCGTTTAATTAGATATATCTACCATCAAATAAATCCTCGTTATCAACAACAACAATTCCCAAGCTCAAGCCTTTCTGCAGTTGAAACCTACACACATAAACATTCTGGAACGTTCTAAAGACACGCTATCTCCGTGCCCGGGGGTTGTTAGCAGATGATAGCGCAGTGGCTGTTACGGTGACTGACGATCTAAAGGTCGCAGGATCTAATTCAACCTCGTTTAGCTATTGCGGTTTACTGTTAGGTAAAATAGATGTGGTGTTAGCTAGATGCAACTTTTATCTAGATTTTAGTTTGAAGATTCTTTTATTTAATTTTATGATGAAGGTAAGAGATAATACAGTCTTAAAAAAGTAACATACCTTCATATTGCTAGATAGACGGCAAAAAGGTAGCAAATAGCTCCCGCTACTGTTTATTACTTAATGTCATCATTAATTTATCGGCGACTCTATTATAAACTTTGAAAGGCAGCCTTTATTAGTGAAAATAAAACCGGCCAAGTGGGAGTTGGACTCGCACATGAAGGGTTCCGTACCATCGTAGCAGGGGAGCCCTCTTTAATTTTTAATTTATTTTAATTATTTTTTGTTAATGCGGAAAAAAAATACACATTCTGTGAAAATTTCAACTGTCTTCTTATTGCGGATCATGAGATACAGCCCGCTGACAGACGGATGAACGGACAGACATCCGTCAGTCCGTTAAATTAAATAGGGCTCCCCTGCTACTATGGTACGGAACCCTTCATGTGCGGGTCCAACTCCCACTTGGCCGGTTTTATTTTCACTAATATTATAAACCGTCTGTCCGGATTGCGGAGGCATAGTAATAGAGTCCCGTTGGTTACCATTCAGGTACGCAACCCTATTAAAGATCGAAAATATTAAGTAATGCTCTTTTAAGGATTGAAGTGGCAACGAAACGTCCCATCGCAATGACAGATTTAGAGTTCCATGTAACTGGATGGAAATACTTCCGTTGATGGTGACGTTGCTGCTTGATATGCGGTCGAGCGTCTACAGAGCTTAGTGTACTCTAACTTTTTTGTTTCTTGTGGTCCCAAAATACCACTCAAAAATATTTAGAGGGAATCCACGACCGTGGTCCTGGTCCCAGAAGCCTCCCGACCCGAGAACAGACCGTACAACAGTCAACAGAGCGACAAGACGTTTTTTTTTCTCTTTAACAAATGACTATCTCGAAATAACCTGGCTGCCGTTGAAGTTTTGACACCACGATCCAAATTAAATCACTGCTGCATGACGTGTCGGAAAATCACCTTTAGGTCTTCATCCACATCTGTTTCTTACTTCAAATAACAATATTCTAATCAAAACCTTCCCCACTTTCCAGTTGACGGAGGTTTCTCCCGCAAGTCGTGCTGGTGGGACTTCGCCCGCCACCTGGACCGCCTGGACGCCGTCCTTTTCACCAGGATCAACAACTGCTCCATGTCAGGCATGGCCTCCGTGCTGCGTCGCAAGGCCGGAGCCACCGTGTACCCTCAGATTGGCCATTTCTTCTGTAACTTAGAGGTGAGAACAGTTTTATTGCTTACTCTTATCATGCAAAATCTTCATCAAGAGTTTGTGGTGTCCCACTGCAAGTCAAAGGCTTGCTCTCTTTTAAAATAGGGGAAAATATTCAACTTTGTTCATCATCCTTCTAGTAATTATCCGTCAATTAATTATTTCCTATGTGAAATATAAGTAACCAAAACTGTAAAACATTAATAAATAAATTCTAAACAGAAAGAATTGTTAGAAAAAGATATACTTATGAAGCTATTCCAACGGGTAAGATGCTACCGTGCTTATAAATAAGAGACTCAATCCTCAACAAATTCTCCTAAGAGAATGTTTAGGCAACGACTGGTCTAATTCTACATGGAATTCGCATACCTTTTTCTGACACTTCAACCGTTTTTTGGTCGTCTGCTCACCATCTGCTCTTCAAACAAAACCTCTATCGTTATCAACCAGATGGACTTCGCACCTTCAGCTACTATGTCTTACATTGCCAATGAGTTATTCCGACAATCAAATGGAGCAGGGTACAGGCGCCACGCAGACGCCCTTACAAGGCCGAAACATGATACTACGCTGATACACATGATTGAACAGGCTACTTACTGGTTTTGTGCCCTTTAGAATCTAATAGAACAGGTTTCCTAAAGTTATTCTGGTTGACCAAGAGTGCCTTTGATATTTTAACGAGAAATTTGCAGTATTCATACAGTGTCAGCTTATTATGTTCACTGAAGATCTTCGCTTGTGTCGGCACGATCTGTATTAGAATATTATGTTGTACAGCAGTATAGGCCAATATTGGTCCCAGTGTTGGAACACAGGCCTCCTCTCTCTAAAAGGGAGCGAACAGCTGTCCACCACATGGACTCAGTACAGATACGTAGATTTCACGTCATGTCTTCGAAGTTTTGATAGAATTAGAATATCGTATGCCGTAGAAAAAGTATGGGCCAGTGAACAGTTTTTTACCGAACCGAACGCTAAATAGGTATGGCTTGTTATAGGGTTATTATATATTGATCAAAAGTTTAAAAACAAAAGGAGCAGTATGTAAATTAATAGAATCAATGCAGTCTGAACATAGTGTTCTATAATCTATGCTAATCAGTGAAGCATAGAGTATCAACTTCCAGTCAGTTTCTCGTGATCCTATACCAAGTACGACAGTGTCTTTGTAACTTAGTGAAACTAACAAAAAGTTCTTTAAATAAAGTGATTTTGTTTTTATCAAGTGTTAAAACGACTGATATTATGTGATGGGTCGGGGTATGTATGCGTGTCTAATAAATTCTGATGAGTCTTAATTAGAAAAAAAATATTACCAACCGAAATAACGAACTACTTCTTGCCGATTGATCAGCTAAGACTAACCGGACTGGTTAACAAGTCACAAATACAATTATTCAATTTAAGACAATGGTCATTTTATTCAAACTGAATCAGGATGAATATCGGCAATTCTGCTATATGACCGAAATTACGAATCTATGTTCTAAAAATCAGATCCTGCGACATTAATCAATACACCACCTAACGAATACATGGTTTTTGCCCTAACTAATTTAATAGTAGCCTTATCAAAATAGTACATAACATGACTACTTTTGATTGATTTTTAACTAATTGGAACAACAAAGTAGTCTTGCAATCAAACTCGTCTTTATCAATTCGTCACATAAAATTACTCGCGTACTTCATAATTTTCTATTCGTACATTCATAGCCTACCACTAATATAACTTTATTTACGGCCATTTTCAATAACTTACTAACATGTATCGGTAGGTTGCTCTCTCTGTCTGTTTGTCATTTAGCTTACGAATAGTTAGCAACAAAACACGTCACAGAAACGCTTTTTTGATTTTTCTATGAATCAACTAACACGTAGGTTACGCGGATAGGATATTTCAACCTAAGTTTGTTTATAGAAACACCGATACCCTACGAGACGTAGGCAGATTAACTGGTAGTTATACGTAAGTAAGTTATAGAAAACGGCCTTTGCATCGCATTCAACAACGAATAACAAAGTAATATATTAAATCCCAAAATATGTCCGTTTCCAGGAACGCCGCGCTCTCGCGAGCCCCGACGGAGACAAGGACGTAGACCCGCTGCTGGTGTCGCTGCTGCAGGAGGGCTCCGACATGATGGCCGACCTGCGCCACATCAACCTCAAGCCGCAGCACTGCTATCGGAACCCCGAACCCATCAACTTATACCACAAAGTTGGACATGGTACGTTTTACTGATACTGTTAACCCACGCTATCCCACTGCTGGTCATAAGCCCAAAGTACGTTAAACTATACTTCTATAAACTACTTTTAAAAAACATAACCAAGCCTAGACTGTAATCCTCCAAGGGATAGGCAGAAGTGTACCTAATAGAACAAACCACATTTTGGGAATATGCAAGAAATACAAAACTCTTTTTATTTATTGTATTGGCGCATAAAACAACGTGGTGCACTTGTTTAAGTTTCTAAAACATCACTTAATTTACAATTTGTTTTATGTAGCACGTTATTGGTGAAACGGAACGCACTCTCAAAACACGTCGTTCTCGATAACGGTGGTAGCGACGTCAAAGTCCATGAGTCAAAAAAACGCTTTTATTTGAAAAGTAGTTCAAGTTTCACTAAGATTTTGAATAAAGCACATACAATTAGTAAAATTATTAGATGCAAAAAAAGCAGATTGAGGTAAATGACGTCACATCATGGCCGCGACCGTCACAGACGTTTGAACTGTCATAGACAATTGCAGGAGTTTAATATTAGTTTTGAGCGACAAGCAGTAGTTGATCTTAACGTTAAATACTTGTCTTGGGTTGATAATATTATAAGATAAGTAAGTGTATTTTATTGTATTGCCATCAACCGGGAAGAAATCCTAAGTACCCCTATATTTCTTAGACTAGATTTATCGCGTCAAGTTACTTGTTTTAATATATCCTATGGCACTCGGGAATAGTTCAGGTTTCTATCAGTGCCAACATTTTTTTAAATCTATAAATAATTGCGGACCTCCTATATCCAAACTTACAAACCTCTTACGGTCATTGTCAATAACTTACTAACAGGTAACGGAAAGTTGCTATCTCTGTCTGTTTGACATTTAGCTTACGGACCGTTAGAAACAAAACGTCACACAAAAGATTTCTTCGATTTTTCTATGAATCAAATGACAGGTAGGTGACGTGGATAGGATATTTCAAGCTTATTGGCAATTAGCAACTTTGATTATAGAAACACCGATAGCTACGAGACGTACGCATATTAACTAACAGTTATACGTAAGGTATAGAAAAGGGCCGTTAATAATATTACTATGTATATATAATGTCAATCGTAATAAGATTGTTTAATATGACTCAAGTTAGTACTTATGTAAAGGAAAGCTATTCCTTTAATTCATTCATTCAAATCTGTCAACACGCAAGGCCAGGGTTGCGGTATTATTGCAGCTAGAGCAATTTTTTCTTTTAACACTTCCGGACTACTCGATAGGTAGTTCCTAGTGTTTACAAAGTACATTGTACAAGTATAAATAACATTTTATAACGTACTCTGATCTGATATTTATTCCTATTTTTTCTTTGATTTCAGGAACCCTAGACATGTACGTACTGAATCCGTCCAAGGACTCTAAATACGTTCGTGAATTCCTAAAACGTTGGCACAACAGTGAACAGAAACTATTCGAAGGCGCCAGTGTATCCGGACAGTTTAATTTTCCCATACCGAACTTAGTATCGATATGCGCGTTACTAGTGTGGCGCCCAGCCAACCCTGACGATACGATTACCAGGATAATGTTTCCAGGATCGACTCCGCAACACAAAATTTTCGAAGGCTTAGAAAAGCTCAAACATTTAGAATTTTTACAGCACCCTACTTGCACGGGAAGGCAGATGACTCCCGCGACGCCACCCGCCACCACAACGGCAACTACAGTCACAACTGCAAAGACTGGCGCTAAAGCTGCAACTAAATCTAGCAAAGAAAGAAGCATAATTTCAGAAAAGACGAAAGAAGATAAACTCGTTGAACCTGAACCTCCACCAAAGGACCTCAAGGATGGAGAAACAAAAAATATTATAGACAATAAATTACTTAGTGAACTCGTTGACGGAGAAGATAAAATGGACTCCGTTTTACACGATGCTATCACTGCGAGAATAGAAACTAAACTAGATGATAAGATTGCTCAATACGAGAGCACTGTGATAGACGGTCTACCTAAAAAGAAGGAAGTCAAAAAGAAGGCTGTGGATAAGAAAACAAAACGCGTTGATAAGACTGATGAAGTTAAAGACTCTGTAGTTAAGGCTGATGCTAAAAAAGTTGACGCTGAACCAAAACCTAAAGTAGAAAAGAAAGCACGGCTAGATACTCGCAAATCAGAAATGGCGTCATCAATGACTAGAAGTAAAATCAACCATCGTGCAACGCGGGCCGTTTCAGAAAGGAAAACAACAGTGAGCACTGACAAAAAGGCAGTGACTGAAGACAAAAAATCACCTCCAACGACACCCAAAAAGACAGTTGACGCCAAACCTACTCCATCCGCACCAGCAGTTAAGGAAAAAGTTAAAGCCAAAACTAGAAGACTGAGCCCCGGTAGCACTCCAGCCAAAAGCACCAAAGAAGCTAAAAATCGCATGGTTGTTGAATCGAAATATAAACAAGCATCACCTAAACGAGATCTTACAGCTAAACCAACTGAAAAGAAAGAAACTAAAGCTAAACGAGAACCTATTTCCCGCCGACCTAGACCTCTATCATCACCAGTGAAAGGATTAAAAGCTATGAAGAGTCCAACTAAATCAGTGAAGTCAGTTAAGGCTGATTCTTCAAAGTTAAAGGGCTTACAACGAGTTAACTATGAAGATATTCTAAAAGATGCAAAGAAATCTGACGAAGAAACTTCAAAGTCAATTGATGATATGAAGCAACAAGAGTTAGATGAGAGGGAAGAACAAGAAATTGTTAGAGAAATTGAAGCAGTATTTAACAGGGATAGCGAAGCTGAGGAAAAAATTGAGTTTGTAGGACGATCGGATATTGAAAAAATTACTTGCTTGTTAGACGATACTAAGACTGAAACGACTGCCGACGGTGAATTTGAAGAAGAATATTTGATTATAGAAAAGGAAGAAGTTGAGCAATATACTGAGGACTCTGTTGTAGATCGACAAGATAGCCATGAGCATGAGGATGAATTACAAAAACACGCTAAGGACAAAGAAGAATCAGAGAAAAAGAAAGATGTCACAGTATTAGAACAGGATAAACCAGAAGAAACACAAATAAAGACTGAAGCAATTATCGAAACGGAAACAAAACACATTGAATCTAAGGAACACTCAGTGAGTGTTGAAGAAAAACAAGATATTAGCAGTGAAAAGAAAACTTCTGATAGTAAGAGTATTCCCAAACCTAAAGATTCTCTTGAAATGCAGGTTCAAGAGTCTCAACCGGATGAGAAAATCTCTACTACTATCGAGTCTGGTGCCACAACTGCGCCCACTCTACCTGAAGATGAACGAATAACTCTTGATGATATCAAAGAAGATCAACAAGTCGAAGAGAAACACATCCAGGAGGAAACAAAGGAAGTAATTCCACCAACAAGCTTAGTAGATACTAAACCATTATCTCTTGAAAGAAGTCCTAAACTTGAGGCCATACCAGTGCCTATAAGAGAAATTGTCAAGACACCTGACGAAGTAGCCGACCTACCTTTGCACGAAGAAGTAGACTATAGAACCTATGTAGAAAAGAAAACACCGGAAGAAGAATTCATCAAACGCAAATTGGATGAAATTAAAGTACCTAAAGACCTACCACTTCTGGACCAGGAATCCACTATGGCTTACAAAGGAATGACAGCAGTACAAGATGACGTAGTAGTCAAAACTGTTCAAGGCGCGTCGCATCCTGAACTCGTTACTGTGACGCCTGGTTCGGCACCAGAGTCCCCAATGTATCACGAGCAAATGAAAGTTTCAGCAATTCCTGATAAAGACCTAAAACCCGTTAAAGAATACGATGATGCTGAGTATGACTATGGTCAGTATACTGAGAAGTTAAGAGAAACCCACATCACGACACTTGATTCCCCAATCAAAGATGATATTATTGTAATCGAAGAGATCCCATGTATGCCCGAAAAAATCCCATCAATACCTGAAGACGTTGAAAAAGAAATTGAGGAAGCTCGTAAGTTAGAAACGGCTGATAAACCTCCTATAAGTCCTAAAGAAGTCGAAAAAATTGTGGCTGACGTCGCTGAAGTACTAAAATCAGAAAAGAGCTTAGAAGAAATAATGGCTGAGAAGTCACCTTTGTTAAGTAAATCACCTGAAGCCTTCCCAAGCGTAGACAAAACCGTTAGTGTAATTGAAGCAACAAAGATGCTTTTGTCAAGTGAACAAGAAATCAAACATGATTTGCATAAAGATGTTAAAGAAATTAAAACCCTTGATGCAAAACCCACTCATGAAATTGCAGAGACTATACAAAAAGAAGTGTCACCAGTGCGGTCAATCACATCAGAAGACGTCAGTGACACTTCAGATAAGACAGTACTTAGTGAAAGTAAGCGAATTAAACGAGAACTAAGGGAAGAAAAGATCAAAGATAAAGTAGACGGTAGTAAGGAGATTGCAGAAAAAGACCATGAAGTGGTAATTCCGGAAGCACAAATCAGTACGGATATAACTGACCATGCCATTGTAGATGTTGAAGAAGTAATTCCTGAAAGAAGAGTCAGCGCTACTCTAGAATCAGCTAAGACACTAGAAAAACTTGAAGAAAAAATAGCTGACCTAAAAAGAAAAGAAGAGAAAATTCAACATGATAAAAAAGAAATAAAACCATCAGAAGTAAGCGAATTTAAAGCACTTGGAGATGGTACTCCAGAGGTTTCTGAAAAGCAAATCAGCTTAGACGAAGCACCTGTCATACCGGAAAAGGAAATCATCCTGGAAAAACATGAAAAACCTGAAAAACTCTTGAAGGAAAAATCACCTGTTGAGGAGAAACCAATTAGTCCTGAAAAGGAGCCAAAGAAAACTTTACTACAAAAAGCTGAAACGAGAGTAGAAAAAGTAGCTGGAAAGGTATCCGCTTTCAAAGACGAAGTGTTCGGATTCTTTGGCAAAAAAGCTGATAAAAAAGAACCTAGCCCAGAGAAAGAAATCCCAGAAAAATCCATAATAAAGGAAACTGAAATGAAGCCAGCTGACATCGTGAAGAAAAAAAGCCTTGAAAAGGAACTGAAAGAAACA
Source organism: Xestia xanthographa (assembly GCA_905147715.2). NCBI lineage: Eukaryota > Metazoa > Arthropoda > Insecta > Lepidoptera > Noctuidae > Xestia > Xestia xanthographa. The sequence continues at coordinate 1,757,439 of LR990661.1, read as the reverse complement.
GATATCGTTCTTGAAAAGCAGGTTCCCGAAAAAGAAAAAACACCAAGCCCACTCAAAGAAATATATTCAGAAGAAGTATCTATTGATAAACAACTAGATAAAAAACCAGTACTATCTATATTTGATGAAATGAAAGATCAGATTGCCGAGACAACTAAAGACGTTCTTGGCAAGTTGGACTTAAAATTAGAAAAAATTAGCCCTGAGAGAGAAGTCAGTCCTGAAATAATAAGTCTGAGTGAGAAACCGCCAGTCTCACCGAAGCCTGAAGAGAAAATAACTACGCCGGTTAAAGAGACACCAGAAGTTATGATCCCCAGCTTAATTTATGATGAAGATCAAGAGCTAGACATTGAAGAAAGACTGGTTGGATTTGAACCAATTGGAAAACCAGAAAAAATCTCTACTACACAGTTTTTGACAATTACCGAGAAAGGTATTGTAATAACAAGGAAATCTACAATTACGACCATCTTACAGGAATATAGTAACATTACAAGGACAATTGTTAGATACAAAACTACTGTTTTAACAATCGAAGATGATCAACTTCCTGATGGTACAAGAACTGGTAGAACTTACAGAAAAGTATCCCTTTCTCATGAAAGACCAAAGCTAACTCCACAAAAGCCAGATGAAAAAGCACAAAGCCCAACCAAACCTGACGAAAAAGCACCTAGCCCAGTAAACCTTGATGAGAAGGCCTCTTCTCCTATGAAGCATGATGAGAAAGTGTCAAGTATCACTGATGTAGAAAGAAAGATTCCTAGCCCAACTGTATCAACAATTTTAAGTCAAACACCAGACGATAAGCCAAGCTTAATTTATGATGAAGATGAAGAATTAGAAATTGAAGAAAGACTTATGAGTTTTGAACCAACAGGAAAGCCTGAGGAAGTCACAACGATGCAAATCATAACAATCACCGAAAAAGGCGTCATAATACACAGGAAATCGACGGTTACGACGATACTCCAAGAATATGCCAATGTTACTAAAACTACATTTAGGTATAAGACAACTGTTTTAACAATTGAAGAAGACGAGCTGCCGGATAATACCAAAGTAAGTCGTACTATCAGAAAAGTCTCGCTCGCATATGAAAAACCTCAGGTTATTTCTCCTACAGCTGATGAGAAATCGCTTAGCCTTGACGAACATATGACTGATGAGACTCTTAGTTTAACAAAAGAAAACCTTATATCACCAGACGGGAAGGCATCTAGCCCAATCCGTGTTGACGAAAAGGCACCTAGTTCTGTCCATCTTGATGAAAAGACAGTGTCAGTGTCAGTGTGTGTGTCTGATGAGGAAGAGCCAACCTCAATCAAGCCAGATGAAGAGGCACCAGGCCCTGTAAAGCCAAAACAAAAGGTAAAGCCTGATGGCAAGGTACCGACCTTGATTTGTGATGAAGCTCAGGAGTTAGAAATTGATGAGCTTCTGAAAGAATTTTCTAAGGTTAAGTCAGAAGAACATACTATTAATAAAGTAGAAACAGTAACTGAAAAAGGCATTGTATTTACAAGAGAATCTCTAATAACAACCGTTGTTCAGGAATTCAAACATGTTACCAAGAAAATTGTGAAATACAAGATTTGCATTATGACCATTGACGCTGATGAACATCCTGATGGCGCAAAATACACTCGAGTTATAAGACAGATGAAATTGTTCGATAAAAAACCAGACCCCATCCCATTCGAGTTCAAAGATAAATTGACTATACCCGAAAAAGAATTGCCTAGCCAGGTTGAAGAGAATGTTCCAAGGCCTGTCCAAATTGATAAAAAGGAAGCAACGAAAATTGATTCTGAAGCAGTCAGCCCCGTTAAGTCGGAAGACGTAAGTCAAAGCACTGTGTGTGAAAAAGAACCTAGTCCTGTTCATCATGATGAAAAGGCACCTAGCCCCGACAAGCCTGATGAGAGGAAGTCTTGTCTAATAACACCTGAGGAGAAAGCACCAAGCCCAATCCATATTGACGAAAAGGCACTTAGCCAAACTAAGTTGGACGAGAAAATACCAAGTCCAGTCAAACCTGATGACAAAGCACCTAGTCCAATTCATCTTGATGAAAAAGAATCAGTCTCAGTTAAATCTGATGAAAAGGCACCAAGTCATGAAAAGCCAGAACAACAGGTAAAGCCTGATGGCAAGGTACCGACCTTGATTTGTGATGAAGCTCAGGAGTTAGAAATCGATGAGCTTCTGAAAGAATTTTCGAAGGTTAAGTCAGAAGAACATACTATTAATAAAGTAGAAACAGTTACTGAAAAAGGTATTGTATTTACGAGAGAATCTCTAATAACAACCGTTATTCAGGAATTCAAACATGTTACCAAGAAAATTGTGAAATACAAGATTTGCATTATGACCATTGAAGCTGATGAACATCCTGATGGCTCAAAATACACTCGAGTTATAAGACAGATGAAACTGTTCGATAAAAAACCAGACCCCATCCCATTCGAGTTCGAAGATAAATTGACTATACCCGAAAAAGAATTGCCTAGCCCAGTTGAGGAGAAAGTTTCCAGCCCTGACCAAATAGATGATATTGAAGCAAGGAAAGTTGATTCCGAAGCAGCTAGCCCCGTTAAGTCGGAAGACGTAAGTCAAAGCACTGTAGAAGAAAAAATACCTGGCCTGATATACGATGAAACCCAGGAAATAAAAATTGAAGAGGCGCTTAAAACTTTTGAGCCATTCAATAAGCCGGAAGAACAAACAACTACAACGTCTGTAACAATTACAGAGAATGGCACTACATTACAAAGAAAATCCACCGTAACAACAATCATACAAGAGTACTGTAACGAAACAAAGACAATCTTTAAATATAAAGTCTCAGTCTTAACATTCGAAGAAGATAAACTAACTGATGGAACCAAAGTAAGTCGAACTATCAAAAATGTAACACTTGAAGATAAGAAACCTAAACAAATCATATCATCGCCGATTGGAGAAATAAAACAAACGCAAGTCAAACCTGACGAGAAGAAACAAAGCCTAATCACTCCAGAGGAGCAAGCAACTAGCCCAACACATCTTGAAGAGAAAGAACCAAGCCCAATGAAGCCCGAGGAGCAGAAACCAAGCCTTATCACTTTGGAGAAGGCATCTAGCCCAACACATCTTGACAAGGAGCCAAGCCCAGTCAAGACTGATGAAAGAAAATCAAGCCTAATCACTCCAGAGGAAAAGGCACCTAGCCCAATTAAGGCTGACGAGAAAGAACCAAGCCCAGTCCAAGCTGACGAGAAGAAACTAGGCTTAATCACTCCCGAGGATAAAGCAACTAGCCCAGTCCAGGCTGACGAGAAGGAAACAAGCCCAGTCAAACCCGACGAGAAGAAACAAAGCCTAATCAATCTAGAGAAGAAAGCACCTAGCCCAACACATCAAGACGAGAAAGAACTAAGCCCAAAGAAGCCCGAGGAGAGGAAACCAAACCTTATCACTTCGGAGAAGGCACCTAGCACAACACATCTTGATGACAAGGAGCCAAGCCCAGTCAAGACTGACGAAAGAAAATCAAGCCTAATCACTCCAGAAGAAAAGGCACCTAGCCTAGTTAAGGCTGAAGAGAGGGAACCAAGCCCAGTCAAGGCTGACGAGAAGAAACCAAGCCTAATCACTCCAGAGGATAAGTCAACTAGCCCAGTCAAGGCTGACGAGAAGGAACCAAGCCCAGTCAAACCTGACGAGAAGAAACGAAGCCTAATCACTCCAGAGGAGCAAGGACCTAGTCCAACACATCAAAACGAGAAAGAACCAAGCCTAATGAAGTCCGAGGAGAGGAAACCAAGCCTTATCACTTTGAAGAAGGCACCTAGCCCAACATATTTTGACGACAAGGAGCCAAGCCCAGTCAAGACTGACGAAAGGAAATCAAGCCTAATCACTTCAGAAGAGAAGGCAACTAGCCCAGTTCATTTTGAAATGAAAGAATCAAGGCCACTAAAACCTGAAGAGAGAAAGCCAAGCTTAATCACACCAGTGGAGAAACCTCCCAGCCCAGGTCATCTTGACGAGAAAGAACCAAGCCCACTGAAGACAGAGGAAAGGAAACCAAGCCTAATCTCTCCGGAAGAGAAGGCACCCAGCCCAGACGAGAGTGACGAGACAGAACGAATCCCAGTGAAGCCACTCGACAGGAAACCAAGCCTAATCACTCCAGAGGAGAAGGTACCTAGCCCAACACATCTTGACGACAAGGAGCCAAGCCCAGTCAAGACTGACGAAAGAAAACCAGGCCTAGTCACTCCAGAAGAGAAAGCACCTAGCCCAGTCAAGGCTGACGAGAAAGAGCCAAGCCCTGTAAAGGCTGACGAGAAGAAACCCAGCCCACTGAAGACTGAGGAGACGAGACCAAGCCTCATCTCTCAGGAAGAGAAGGCACCAAGCCCAGTCAAGGGTGACAAGAAAGAACCAATTTCAGTCAAGCCTGAGGACAGGAAACCAAGCTTAGTCACTCCCGAGGAGAAAGCACCTAGCCCAGTTCATCTTGACGATAACGAACCAAGCCCAAGGGAACCTGAAGAAAGGAAACAAAGTCTAATTACTCCTGAGGAGAAGGCACCTAGCCCAGTTCATCTTGACGAGAAAGAACCAAGCCCACTGAAGACTGAGGATGGCAAACCAAGCTTAATCACTCTTGAAGCGAAGGCTCCTAGCCCAACACATCTTGAAGACAAGGAGCCGAGTCCAGTCAAGACTGAAGTAAGAAAACCAAGCCTAATCACTCCTGAGGAGAAGGCACCTAGCCCAGTTCAGCTTGACGAGAAAGAACCAAGCCCAGTCAAGGCCGACGAAGAAGCACCCAGCCTACTGAAGAGTGAGGATAGTAAACCAAGCCTAATAACTCCAGAAGAGAAAGCACCTAGCCCAACATATCTTGACGACAAGGAGCCAAGCCCAGTCAAGACTGATGAAAGAAAACCAGGCCTAGTCACTCCAGAAGAGAAAGCACCTAGCCCAGTCAAGGCTGACGAGAAAGAGCCAAGCCCTGTAAAGGCAGACGAGAAGAAACCCAGCCCACTGAAGACTGAGGAGACGAGACCAAGCCTCATCTCTCAGGAAGAGAAGGCACCAAGCCCAGTCAAGGGTGACAAGAAAGAACCAATTTCAGTCAAGCCTGAGGAGAGGAAACCAAGCTTAGTCACTCCCGAGGAGAAAGCACCTAGCCCAGTTCATCTTGACGATAACGAACCAAGCCCAAGGGAACCTGAAGAAAGGAAACAAAGCCTAATTACTCCTGAGGAGAAGGCACCTAGCCCAGTTCATCTTGACGAGGAAGAACCAAGCCCACTGAAGACTGAGGATGGCAAACCAAGCTTAATCACTCTTGAAGCGAAGGCTCCGAGCCCAATACATCTTGACGACAAGGAGCCGAGTCCAGTCAAGACTGAAGTAAGAAAACCAAGCCTAATCACTCCAGAGGAGAAGGCACGTAGCCCAATTCAGCTTGACGAGAAAGAACCAAGCCCGGTCAAGGCCGACGAAGAGGCACCCAGCCTACTGAAGAGTGAGGATAGTAAACCAAGCCTAATAACTCCAGAAGAGAAAGCACCTAGCCCAACATATCTTGACGACAAGGAGCCAAGCCCAGTCAAGCTTGAAGATAGGAAACCAAGCCTAGTCACTCCAGAAGAGAAAGCACCTAGCCCAGTCAAGGCTGACGAGAAAGAGCCAAGCCCTGTAAAGGCAGACGAGAAGAAACCCAGCCCACTGAAGACTGAGGAGACGAGACCAAGCCTCATCTCTCAGGAAGAGAAGGCACCAAGCCCAGTCAAGGGTGACAAGAAAGAACCAATTTCAGTCAAGCCTGAGGAGAGGAAACCAAGCTTAGTCACTCCCGAGGAGAAAGCACCTAGCCCAGTTCATCTTGACGATAACGAACCAAGCCCAAGAGAACCTGAAGAAAGGAAACAAAGCCTAATTACTCCTGAGGAGAAGGCACCTAGCCCAGTTCATCTTGACGAGAAAGAACCAAGCCCACTGAAGACTGAGGATGGCAAACCAAGCTTAATCACTCTTGAAGCGAAGGCTCCGAGCCCAATACATCTTGACGACAAGGAGCCGAGTCCAGTCAAGACTGAAGTAAGAAAACCAAGCCTAATCACTCCAGAGGAGAAGGCACCTAGCCCAATTCAGCTTGACGAGAAAGAACCAAGCCCAGTCAAGGCCGACGAAGAGGCACCCAGCCTACTGAAGAGTGAGGATAGTAAACCAAGCCTAATAACTCCAGAAGAGAAAGCACCTAGCCCAACATATCTTGACGACAAGGAGCCAAGCCCAGTCAAGCTTGAAGATAGGAAACCAAGCCAAATTACGCCAGAAGAGAAGGCACCTAGCCCAGTTTACCTTGAAATTAAAGAACCAGGCCCACTGAAATCTGAAGAGAGGAAACCAAGCCTAATCCTTACAGAAGAGAAAGCACCTAGCCCAGTTCATCTTGATGAGAAAGAGCCAAGCCCTCTGAAGCCTGAGGATGGCAAACCAAGCTTAATCACCCTTGAAGAGAAGGCTCCTAGTCCAACACAATTTGATGACAACGAGCCGAGTCGAGTCAAGACTGAAGAAAGAAAACCAAGCCTTATTACTCCAGAGGAGAAGGCACCTAGCCCAGTTCAGCTTGACGAGAAAGAACCAAGCCCAGTCAAGGCCGACGAGAAGGCACCCACCCCACTGAGGAGTGAGGATAGTAAACCAAGGCTTATTGCTGCAAAGGAGAAAGCGCCTAGCCCAACGTATCTTGACGACAAGGAGCCAAGCCCAGTCAAGCCTGAAGAGAGCAAACCAAGCCAAAAGACGCCAGAAGAGAAGGCACCTAGCCCAGTTTATCTTGAAATGAAAGAGCCAGGCCCACCGAAATCTGAAGAGAGGAAACCAAGACTAATAACTTCAGAAGAGAAGGCACCTGGCCCAGTTCATCTTGATGAGAAAGAGCCAAGCCCTCTGAAGCCTGAAGATGGCAAACCAAGCTTAATCACCCTTGAAGAAAAGGCTCCTAGCCCAACACATCTTGATGACAAGGAGCCAAGCCCAGTCAAGACTGACGAAAGAAAACCAAGCCTAAAAACTTCAGAAGAGAAGGCACCTAGCCCAGTTCATCTTGATGAGAAAGAACCAAGCCCATTGAAACCTGAAGAAAGAAAACCAAGTATAATCACTTCAGAGAAGGCACCTAGCCCAACACATCTTGACGAGGAAGAACCAAGTCCAGCCAAGGCAGATGAGAAGGAACCAAGCCCAGTCAAGACTGATGAGAAGGAACCCAGTGAACTAAAGACTGAGGAGAGGAGACCAAGCCTAATCTCTCAGGAAGAGAAAGCAGCTAGCCCAGTCAAGGGTGACGAGAAAGAACCAATTCCAGTCAAGCCTAAGGAGAGGAAACCAAGCTTAATTACTCCAGAGGAGAAAGCACCTAGCCCAGTTTATCTTGATGAGAGAGAACCAAGCCCCGTCAAGGCTGACGAAAAGGAGCTCAGCCCACTGAAGACTGAGGAGAGGAGACCAAGCCTAATCACTTCAGAAGAGAAGGCATCTAGCCCAGTTCATCTTGACGAGAAAGAACCAAGCCCCGTCATGGCTGACGAAAAGGAGCTCAGCCCACTGAAGACTGAGGAGAATAGACCAAGCCTAATCTCTCAGGAAGAGAAGGCACCTAGCTCAGTTCATCTTGATGAAAAAGAGCCAAGCCCTCTGAATCCTGAAGATGGCAAACCAAGCTTAATCACCCTTGAAGAAAAGGCTCCTAGCCCAACACATCTTGATGACAAGGAGCCAAGCCCAGTCAAGACTGACGATAGAAAACCAAGCCTAAAAACTTCAGAAGAGAAGGTACCTAGCCCAGTTCATCTTGATGAGAAAGAACCAAGCCCATTGAAACCTGAAGAAAGAAAACCAAGTATAATCACTTCAGAGAAGGCACCTAGCCCAACACATCTTGACGAGGAAGAACCAAGCCCAGCCAAGGCCGATGAGAAGGAACAAAGCCCAGTCAAGACTGATGAGAAGGAACCCAGCCCACTAGAGACTGAAGAGAGGAGACCAAGCCTAATCTCTCAGGAAGAGAAAGCAGCTAGCCCAGTCAAGGGTGACGAGAAAGAACCAATTGCAGTCAAGCCTAAGGAGAGGAAACCAAGCTTAATTACTCCAGAGGAGAAGGCACCTAGCCCAGTTTATCTTGAAAAGAAAGAACCAAGCCCAATCAAGGCCGACGAGAAGGAAACAAGCCCAGTCAAGGCTGACGAGAAAGAACCCAGCCCACTGATGACTGAGGAGAGGAGACCAAGCCTAATCTCTCAGGAAGAGAAGGCACCTAGCCTAGTCATGGATGACGAGAAAGAACCAATTCCAGTCAAGCCCGAGGAGAGGAAACCAAGCTTAATTACTCCAGAGGAGAAGGCACCTAGCCCAGTTCATCTTGATGAGAGAGAACCAAGCCCCGTCAAGGCTGACGAAAAGGAGCTCAGCCCACTGAAGACTGAGGAGAGGAGACCAAGCCTAATCACTTCAGAAGCGAAGGCACCTAGCCCAGTTCATCTTGACGAGAAAGAACCAAGCCCCGTCAAGGCTGACGAAAAGGAGCTCAGCCCACTGAAGACTGAGGAGAGCAGACCAAGCCTAATCTCTCAGGAAAAGAAAGCACCTAGCTCAGTTCATCTTGAAATGAAAGAACCAAGCTCACTAAAGCTTGAAGAGAAGCAACCAAGCCTAATCACTCCAGAAGAGAAAGTTCATCCTGACGAGAAAGAACCAAGCCCACTGAAGCCTGAGGGTGGTAAACCAAGCCTAATTACTCCAGAAGAGAAGGCACCTAGCCCAGTTCATCTGGATGAGAAATTACCAAGCCCACTGAAGCCTGAGGATGGCAAACCAAGCCTAATCACTCCAGAGGAGGAGGCGCCTAGCTCAGTTCATTTTGACGAAAAAGAACCTAGCCCAGTCAGGGGTGACAAGAAAGAACCAATTTCAGTCAAGCCTGAGGAAAGGAAACCAAGCGTTATCACTTTAGAGACGGCACCTACCCCAACACACCTTGATGACAAGGAGCCAAGCCCAGTCAAGACTGACGAAAGAAAACCAAGCCTAATCACTTCAGAAGAGAAAGCACCTAGCCCAACACATCTTGAGGACAAGGAGCCAAGCTCAGTCAAGACTGAAGAAAGAAAACCAAGCCTAATCATTCCAGAGGAGGAGGCACCTAGCCCAGTTCATTTTGACGAGAAAGAACCTGGCCCAGTCAGGGGTGACGAGAAAGAACCAATTCCAGTCATGCCTGAGAAGAGGAAACCAAGCGTAATCACTTCAGAGAAGGCACCTACCCCAACACACCTTGATGACAAGGAGCCAAGCCCAGTCAAGACTGACGAAAGAAAACCAAGCCTAATCACTTCAGAAGAGAAGGCACCTAGCCCAGTTCATCTTGAAGAAAAAGAACCAAGCTCATTGAAACGTGAAGAGAGAAAACCAAGCGTAATCACTTCAGAGAAAACACCTAGCCCAACACATCTTGACGACAAGGAGCCAAGCCCAGCGAAGCCTGAGGAGAGGAAACCAAGTTTAATCACGGCAGAAGAGAAGGCACCTAGCCCAGTTCATCTTGAAATGAAAGAACCGGGCCCACTGAAACCTGAAGAGAGGAAACCAAGCCTTATCACTTCGGAGAAGGTACCTAGCCCAACACATCTTGACGACAAGGAGCCAAGTCCAGTCAAGACTGACAAAAGAAAACCAAGCCTAGTCACTCCAGAGGAGATAACACCAAGCCTAGTTCATCTTGACGAGAAAGAACCAAGCCCACTGAAGCCTGAGGATGGCAAACCAAGCTTAATCACTCTTGAAGAGAAAGCTCCTAGCCCAATACATCTTGACGACAAGGAGCCAAGACCAGTCAAGCCTGAGGAGACGAAACCGAGCCTAATCACTGCAGAGGAGAAGGCACCTTGCTTAGATCATCTTGACGAGAAAGAACCTAGCCCACTAAAGACTGAGGAGAGCAAACCAAGCCTAGTCACTCCAGAGGAGAAAGCACCTAGCCCAGTTCATCTTGACGAGATAGAACCAAGCCTAGTTAAACCTGAAGAAAGGAAATCAAGCATTTTTACACCAGAGAAGAAGGCACTTAGTCCAATCAAGGCTGACGAGAAAAAACTAAGCCTAGTTAAGTCTGAGGATAAGAAACCAAGCCTAATCTCTCCGGAGGAGAAAGCCCTTAGCCCAGTCAAGGCTGACGTGAAAGAAGCAAGCCCACTGAAGCCTGAGGAGAGGAAACCAAGTCTAATAACTCCAGAGGAGAAGGCACTTAGCCCAGTTCATCTTGATGACAAGGAGCCAGGCCTAGTCAAGACTGACGAAAGGAAACCAAGCTTAATCACTCCTGAGAAAAAACCAGGCCTAACTACTTCGCAAGAGAAGGTGCCCATCCCAGTTTACCTTGATGAGAAAGAACCAAGTCTTGTCAAACCTGACGACAGAAAACCGAGCCTACCAGAAGAAAAAGCACCTTGCCCAATTAATCTTGATGAGAAAGAACCAAGTCCTGTCAAGACTGGAGAAAAAGACCCAAGCCTCGTCAAGTCTTATGAGACAAAACCAAGCCCAATTACTCTAGAAGAGATCTCACCTAGCCCGGTTCATCTTGATGAGAAAGAACCAAGTCTAGTCGAGACTACCGAGAAAGAGCCAAGCCTTATCAAACCTGACGAGAAAGAACCATATCTTGTCGAACCTGACGACAAAGAACCAAGCGGCGTCAAACCTGATGAAAGAAAGCCAATCATATTAAAACCAGTAGAAAAAATACCTAGCTTGGACGAGAAACAAGAACCCACTAAACCTGATGAGAAGATACCAGGTCCAATTAAACCATCTCAAAAGCTAACCGCAATAGAGAAAGATACAAGCAAGCCAATAGAAGTTGACGACAAACTTAAAGAGAAAAATAAAGAGCATTTGGATGAAGATGGCTTTGTTGTTGTTGACAAAGACCTTCTTGATGAAACTTTCGACGAAATTGAAGCCGTTTATATAGAAGATAAGGAGGACGAGATTAGAGCCAGATCAGTGGATGAATCAAAACTGTCACATATTTTAGGGACAGAAAAAAAAGACGAACAAAAAATCACCATCGATGAGAAACCACAAGTCCTTAAGATTTCTGATGCCGTTCTCAGCAAAGTTCCTGTAAAAGAACCTAGTCCAGAGAAAGAGGCTCAGATAAGAGAGGAAGTGGATCAAGGTATCAAAATGAAAGATGACCTTCCACATGAAAAGATAACAGAAGAACTATCTATTCACACCGACATACAAGATCAATCTGAAGAAGAAATACCAAGCCCTGAACTTGTGCTAGATGCACTAAAAGACACCAATATTGGTCTTGGTGAAGTCATAAAGGAAACAAAGGAAATCACAAGTGAAGAACGTGACTTGATCACTGAAAAGGAAATTCTTGACGCTATGGCTGATATTTCCTTAGAAGACTCGGAGTCACAACGAGTTCCAAGCCCATTATCAGCCAAAGAACATGTGAAAAAACTGATTTCCGAAAAAGAAGAAGACGAAAACCGATCGATTACCGACGAAATAGAACCAATAGTAGACAAAACAATCACTGAGTTAAAATCTCTTGATACCAAAATCAAGGATTTAACCAAACCCTCAATTGGATCTGAAGATTCTATTGATACAAAACAAGACTTAAAACCAAAAGAAGAGCTTGATGAAATCACGAAAAAAGATATAATTTCTGACAAACTTGATGACAAGCAAGTTGGTCTAGAAAAAGATATTCATGACATCAAACAAGTTGAAAAGAAAATCGATGGTGAAGATTTATTAACTAAATGTGATGAAGTAACAATAGAAAAAGTGACAATCGCAAAAACTCTACTAAGCGAATTTGAAGAAACGTTTGACAAAACGAAAGAATTTTTATCGAAATCATTACTTCAACATGAAAAACCTGAAGTACCCAGCCCTGTCAAGTCTGATGAGACAGTGTCAAGCCCGGTCATGTCAGTGAAAGATGAGCTTAGGCCAGCAAAGCTTGATGAGAAAGCACCAAGCCCGGTTCCGTCTGTGAAAGATGAAAGCCCAGAAAAGCTTGATGAGAAAGTACAAAGCCCGATATCATCTGTGATGGATGAAATTAAACAAGCCAAACCAGATGAAAAGTCATCTAGCCTAGTAACATCTGTAAAATATGAAATTAGCCCAGCTATGCTTGATGACAAAGAACCCAGTCCTGTCAAACCTGATGAGGAAGCCATTAGTCCCATTCTCGAAGAAAAAATAACAAAACCTTCAGAGCTTCATGTAGTATCTGTACTTACCAAGCCTGATGAAAAGGCACCCAGCTCTGTCAAGACCGATGTTAAGAAGGCTAGCGCTGAAAAATTAGATGAAAAGGCGGCCAGCCCAGTGCCATCTGTTAAGGAAGAAATCAGTCCAGTCAAGCCAGATGAGAAAACACCAAGCCCGGCACCATCTGTGGAAGATAAGAAGGAAACTCACTTAGACAAAACTGATGACAAAGAGCCTAGCTCCATTAAGCCTGATGAGAAAGAATCCATCACGGTGGTGTCTAGCAAGGATAAACTTAGCCCAACTAAACCATATGAGAAGGCTCCTAGCCCGATATCATTATTAAAGGATGAAATTACACCAGCTAAACCTGATGAAAAGGTGCCCAGCCCGGTGCCAACTGTGAAAGATGAACTTACCCCAACCAATCCTGATGACAAAAAGCCTAGTCCCATCAAGCCTGATGAGGAAACAATAATTTCTGTTCTCGAAGATAAATTAACGAAACCTTCAAAGTTAGATATTATATCTGTACTTGAAAAGGCGCCCAGTTTTGTCAAGACGGATGAGCCAAGTCCTGTTAAACCTGATGAAAAGGCACCTAGATCCACTAAGCTTGATGAAAAAGAAACTAGCCCTGATCTAGATGGCAAGGCGTCAAGCTCAATAAAATTAGAGGGTAAAGAACTCAGCACTCTCAAGACAAATGAAAAGGCACCAAGCCCACTATCATATGTGAAGGATCAGTTAAGCCCAACCAAGCTAGACGAAAAGGTACGTAGCCAGGCGTCATCTGAGAAAGATGAGCTGAGCCCACCCAAACCAGACGAAAAGGTGCCCAGCCCGGTATCATCAGTGAAGGATGAGCTAAGCCCTGCCAAGCCAGCCAAAAAGGTGCCCAGTCCAGTATCATCTACGAAGGATGAGCTAAGCCCAGCCAAACCAGATCAAAAGGTGCCCAGCCTGGTATCATCAGAGAAGGGTGAGCTAAGCCCTGCCAAGCCCGACGAAAAAGTACCTAGCCCGGTATCATCAATGAAGGATGAGTTAAGCCCTGCCAAGCCAGACGAAAAGGTGCCCAGTCCAGTATCATCTACGAAGGATGAGCTTAGCCCAGCCAAACCAGACGAAAAGGTGCCCAGCCAGGCGTCATCTGTCAAAGATGAGCTGAGCCCTGCCAAGCCAGACGAAAAGGTGCCCAGCCTAGTATTATCAGTTAAAGATGAGCTAAGCCCAGCCACGCCAGACGAAAAAGTGCCCAGCCCGGTATCATCATTGAGGGATGAGCTAAGCCTAGCCAAGCCAGACGAAAAGGTGCCCAGCCCGGTGTTCCCTGTAAAGGATGAGCTAAGCCTAGCCAAGACAGACAAAAAGGTGCCCAGCCCGGTATCATCTGTGAAAGATGAGCTAAGCCCTGCCAAGCCAGACGAAAAGCTGCCCAGCCCGGTATCATCTACGAAGGAAGAGCTAAGTCCAGCCAAACCAGACGAAAAGGTGCCTAGCTCGTTATCATCTATGAAAGATGAGCTAAGTCCTGCCAAGCCAGCCGAAAAGGTGCCCAGTCCAGTATCATCTACGAAGGATGAGCTTAGCCCAGCCAAGCCAGACGAGAAGGTGCCCAGCCCGGTATCATCAGTGAAGAATGAGCTAAGCCCAGCCGAGCCAGACGGAAAGGTACACAGTCCGGTGTTCCCTATAAAGGATGAACTAAGCGCAGCCAAGACAGGCGGAAAGGTGCCCAGCCCGGTATCATCTGTGAAAGATGAGCTAAGCCCTGCCAAACCAGACGAAAAGGTGACCAGCCCGGCGTCATTCGTGAAGGATGAGCTTAGCCCAGCCAAGTCAGACGAAAAGGTACCCAGTCCAGTATCATCTACGAAGGACGAGCTAAGCCCAGACAAACCAGACGAAAAGATGACCAGCCTGGTATCATCTACAAAGGAACAACTAAGCCCAGCCAAACCAGACGAAAAGGTGACCAGCCCGGTAACATTAGTGAAGGATGAGCTAAGCCCAGCCAAGCCAGACGAAAAGGTAGACAGCCCGGTGTCCCCTGTAAAGGATGAGCTAAGCCCTGCCAAGACAGACGAAAAGGTGCCCAGCCCGGTATCATCTGTGAAAGATGAGCTAAGCCCTGCCAAGCCAGACGAAAAGGTGCCTAGCTCGGTATCATCTACGAAGGATGAGCTTAGCCCAGCCAAGCCAGACGAAAAGGTGCCCAGCCCGGTATCATCTACGAAGGAAGAGCTAAGCCCAGCCAAACCAGACGAAAAGGTGACCAGCCCGTCGTCATCCGTGAAGGATGAGCTAAGCCCTGCCAAGCCAGATGAAAAGGTGCCCAGTCCAGTATCTTCTACGAAGGATGAGCTTAGCCCAGCTAAGCCAGACGAAAAGGTGACCAGCCCGGTATCATCAGTGAAGGATGAGCTAAGCCCAGCCAAGATGGACAAAAAGGTAGACAGCCCGGTGTCCTCTGTAAAGGATGAGCTAAGCCCAGCCAAGACAGACGAAAAGGTGCCCAGCCCGGTATCATCTGTGAAAGATGAGCTAAGCCCTGCCGAGCCAGACGAAAAGGTGCCTAGCACGGTATCATCTACAAAGGATGGGCTTAGCCCAGCCAAGCCAGACGAAAAGGTGCCCAGCCCGGTATCATCTACGAAGGACAAGCTAAGCCCAGACAAACCAGACGAAAAGGTGACCAGCCCGGCGTCATTCGTGAAGGATGAGCTTAGCCCAGCCAAGTCAGACGAAAAGGTGCCCAGTCCAGTATCATCTACGAAGGACGAGCTAAGCCCAGACAAACCAGACGAAAAGATGACCAGCCTGGTATCATCTACAAAGGAACAACTAAGCCCAGCGAAACCAGACGAAAAGGTGACCAGCCCGGTAACATTAGTGAAGGATGAGCTAAGCCCAGCCAAGCCAGACGAAAAGGTAGACAGCCCGGTGTCCCCTGTAAAGGATGAGCTAAGCCCTGCCAAGACAGACGAAAAGGTGCCCAGCCCGGTATCATCTGTGAAAGATGAGCTAAGCCCTGCCAAGCCAGACGAAAAGGTGCCTAGCTCGGTATCATCTACGAAGGATGAGCTTAGCCCAGCCAAGCCAGACGAAAAGGTGCCCAGCCCGGTATCATCTACGAAGGAAGAGCTAAGCCCAGCCAAACCAGACGAAAAGGTGACCAGCCCGTCGTCATCCGTGAAGGATGAGCTAAGCCCTGCCAAGCCAGATGAAAAGGTGCCCAGTCCAGTATCTTCTACGAAGGATGAGCTTAACCCAGCTAAGCCAGACGAAAAGGTGACCAGCCCGGTATCATCAGTGAAGGATGAGCTAAGCCCAGCCAAGATGGACGAAAAGGTAGACAGCCCGGTGTCCTCTGTAAAGGATGAGCTAAGCCCAGCCAAGACAGACGAAAAGGTGCCCAGCCCGGTATCATCTGTGAAAGATGAGCTAAGCCCTGCCGAGCCAGACGAAAAGGTGCCTAGCACGGTATCATCTACAAAGGATGAGCTTAGCCCAGCCAAGCCAGACGAAAAGGTGCCCAGCCCGGTATCATCTACGAAGGACGAGCTAAGCCCAGACAAACCAGACGAAAAGATGACAAGCCCGGTATCATCAGTAAAGGATGAGCTAAGCCCTGCTAAGCCAGATGAAAAGGTGCCCAGCCCGGCGTCATCCGTGAAGGATGAGCTTAGCCCAGCCAAGTCAGACGAAAAGGTGCCCAGTCCAGTATCATCTACGAAGGATGAGCTTATCCCAGCCAAGCCAGATGAAAAGGTGCCCAGCCCGGTATCATCTACGAAAGAACAGCTAAGCCCAGCCAAACTAGACGAAAAGGTGACCAGCCCGGTATCATCAGTGAAGGATGAGCTAAGCCCAGCCAAGCCAGACAAAAAGGAACACAGCCCGGTGTTCCCTGTAAAGGATGAGCCATGCCCAGTCAAGCCAGATGAAAAAGTACACAGCCCGGTGTTCCCTGTAAAGGATGAGCTAAGCCCAGCCAAGACAGATGAAAAGGTACCCAGCCCGGTGTCATCTCTAATGGACGAACTTAGCCCAGTTGAAGTAGATGAAAGCATGAAACCTACCCCTAAAATACCTGCTGAAAAAGCGGACAGTCCAGACGAAAAAGTGCTTAAACCCATCAAACTTGATTTAGTTTCCAGTTTCAAGACACCAAGCCCAGTTGAATCTGACGAAGAAGTACTCAGCCCAGCGTTAATGGATGATACTGAGCCCGCAGATGTAAAAGAGCTAAAATCAGTCCAGTTTGACGTAAAAGGTTCCAGTTTAATCAAACCTGATGTCACAACACCTGGACCTATCCACCTTGACGAGAAAATGTCAAGCCCTGCAAAACACGACGAGAAGGCACCTAGTCTGGAAAAACCTGATGAGAAGGACCTTGCTAAAGCTGATAAAAATACCTTATCAGTTTTAGACAGAGAAACACCAAGCCCAACTCATGATGAATTAGAAATTGAAAACATATTACAAGACTTTGAACCGATTGGCGAGACCGAAGAAGACACAACTACTCAGATAATTACAGTAACTGAGCAAGGTCTCGTCATTAAGAGAAAAATAATAATAACTACAATCATTCAAGAATACTCTAATATAAGCAGAACTGTAACCAAATATAAAATTACTGTTATCTCTATGGAGACAGACGAATATCCAGATGGTAAACAATCCAGTAAAACTTTCAAGGAGATATCCATTGCTGATATGAGACCTAAAAAGAGCACAGTAAAAATTGAGGTGAAAGAACCCACTCCAGTAACTGATAAAGATATTACATGTCTTAAATTACCGTTAAGTCAAGATCTGCCCGATACAACTGATGAAAAGCTAAATGAAAAAGGAGCGACGTCAGATCAACCTGAAGAAGTTGCTACTCCAATTAAGGCAGGTGAAGAAGAACCTAGCCCTGTCAAGCCCCATGAGAAAGAACTTAGTCCAATTAAGTCTGATGAGAAGGCAGCAAGCCCAGTCAAGCCAGATGAGAAGGTTGTTAGCCCAATCGAGCAAGATGAAAAAGACCTTAGCTTGGGCAAACCTGATGATAAAGAACCTAGCCCAGTTAAGCCTGATGTGAAGGCAGCAAGCCCAATCAAGCCTGATGAGAAGCTTGTTAGCCCTATTGAGCAAGATCAAAAAGAAAGTAGCTTAGAAAAACCTGAAGAGAAAGAGCCTAGCCCCGACAAACCTGGTAAAGAAGAGACTAGACCTGTAAAACCTGATGAGACGGTTGTTAGTACAGTCGAGACAAGTGAAAAACTATCTAGCCCTGATAAACCTCATGAGAAACTCCCTAGCCCTGATAAACCTCATGAAAAGGAGCCTAGCCTTGACACATCTGATGAGAAGAAGCCTAGCCCTGCACAATCCGATGAGAAGGTTGCTAGTCCAATGGAGCCAAGTGAAAAACAACTTAGCCCTGATATATCTGATGAGAAGGAGCCTAGCCCTGACAAATCTGATGAGAAGAAGCCTAGCCCTGTAAAACCTGATGAAAAGGTTGCTAGTCCAATCGAGCCAAGTAAGAAACAACCTAGCCCTGATATACCTGATGAGAAGGAGCCTAGCCCTGACAAATCTAATGAAAAGGTTGCTAGTTCAATCAAGCCAGATGAGAAAGAGCCTAGCCCTGTCAAACCTGACGACAAAGAGCCTTGTATCGTAAGGACTGATGAAAAAGAACCTGGCCCCGTCACGCCAGTTCAAAAAGACCCTAGCCTTGGCAAACCTGATGGAGAAGCGCCCAGTCCTATCAAACCTAATGATCAGGTCCCTAGCCCAGTCAAACTGGACGAAAAAGCACCTAGCCCAATCGATGAGTTAGTTCTTGAAGTAAAACTAGTAAAACCATTAAAACTGGACGTTGTCTCTGTACTTACTGAACTCGATCAAGAAGCACTTCGCCCTGCCAAATCTGATGAAAAGGAGCCTAGTTCTGTCAAACCTGATGAGGAGGCTGTTATTCGAGGCAAGTCAGATGAGAAAGTTGCTAGCCCAATCAAGCCAGTTGAGAAAGAACCTAGCCCTGACAAACCTCAGGATGCTAGTCCAATCAAGCCAGGTAAGACAGAACATAAAACTGTTAAACCTGATGAAAAGGCTGTTAGCCCTATCAAATCAGATGAAAAAGAGCCTAGCCTTGTCAAACGAGATGAGAAGGAGCCTAGCCTTGTCAAGGCTGATGATAAGGGGCCTAGCCCTGTCAAGGCTGATGAGAAGGTAACTAGCCCAGTCAAGCCTGAGGTTGCTAGTCCAATCAAGCCTGACGAGAAAGCACCAAGCCTAATCAAGCCAGATGAGAAAGAACCTAGCCCCGACAAGTCTGCAGAGAAGGTTGTTAGTCCAATTAAGCCTGGTGAAAAGGCAGCTAGCCCAGTCAAGCCCGATGAGAAGGCTACAATCCCAGTCAAGATGGATGAGAAGGAACCTATCCCCGACAAGCCTGAAGAGAAGGCAGCTAGCCCAGGCATACCTGAAGAGAAGGCAGCTAGCTTTGTCAAGCCTGATGAGAAAGAACCTAGCACAGTCAAACCTGTTGAAAAGGCAGCTAGCCCTGTCAAACCTGACGGGAAAAAACCTAGCCCAGTCAAGCCTGACGAGAAAGAACCTATCACCGTCAAGTCTGATGAGAAGGTTGCTAGTCCAATCAAGCCTGACGATAAAGCACCAAGCCTAATCAAGTCAGATGAGAAAGAACCTAGCCCAGACAAGTCTGCAGAGAAGGTTGCTAGTCAAATCAAGCCTGGTGAAAAGGCAGCTAGCCCAATCAAGCCCGATGAGAAGGCTACAATCCCAGTCAAGATCGATGAGAAGGAACCAATCCCCGACAAGCCTGAAGAGAAGGCAGCTAGCCCAGGCAAACCTGAAGAGAAGGCAGCTAGTTTTGTCAAGCCTAATGAGAAAGAACCTAGCCCAGTCAAACCTGAAGAAAAGGCAGCTAGTCCTGTTAAACATGACGAGAAAGAGCTTATCCCAGTCAAGCCAGATGAGGAGGCAGCTACCCCTATCAAGCCTGATGAGAAAGAACCTAGCAAAGTCAAACCTGATGAAAAGGCAGCTAGCCCTGTCAAACATGACGAGAAAGAGCCTAGCCCATACAAGCCAGATGAGAAAGAACTTATCCCCGTCAAGTCTGATAAGAAGGTTGCTAGTCCAATCAAGCCTGACGAGAAAGCACCAAGCCTAATCAAGCCAGATGAGAAGGAATCTAGCGCCGACAAGTCTAAAGAGGAGGCTGCTAGTCCAATCAAGCCTGGTGAAAAGGCAGCTAGCTCAGTCAAGCCCGATGAGAAGGCTACAATCCTAGTTACAGAATCTATCCCAGACAAGTCTGAAGAGAAGGTAGCTAGCCCAGACAAACCTGAGGAGAAAGCAGCTAGCTTTGTCAAGCCTGATGAGAAAGAACCTAGCCCAGTCAAGCATGATGAAAAGGCAGCTAGCCCTATCAAACATGACGAGAAAGAGCCTGGCCCAGTCAAGCCAGATGAGGAGGCAGCTAGCCCTGTCAAGCCTGATGAGAAAGAACCTAGCCCAGTCAAACCTGATGAAAAGGCAGCTAGCCCTATCAAACATGACGAGAAAGAGCCTAGCCCAGTCAAGCCAGATGAGGAGGCAGCTAGCCCTGTCAAGCCTGATGAGAAAGAACCTAGCCCAGTCAAACCTGATGAAAAGGCAGCTAGCCCTATCAAACATGACGAGAAAGAGCCTGGCCCAGTCAAGCCAGATGAGGAGGCAGCTAGCCCTGTCAAGCCCGATGAGAAGGCTACAATCTTAGTTACAGAAACTATCCTAGACAAGTCTGAAGAAAAGGCAGATAGCTCTATCAAACATGACGAGAAAGAGCCGAGCCCAGTCAAGCCAGATGAGGAGGCAGCTAGCCCTGTCAAGCCTGATAAGAAAGAACCTAGCCCAGTCAAACCTGATGAAAAGGCAGCTAGCCCTATCAAACATGACGAGAAAGAGCCTAGCCCAGTCAAGCCAGATGAAAAGGCAGCTAGCCCAGTCAAGCCCGATGAGAAGGCTACAATCTTAGTTACAGAAACTATCCTAGACAAGTCTGAAGAAAAGGCAGATAGCTCTATCAAACATGACGAGAAAGAGCCTAGCCCAGTCAAGCCATATGAGGACGCAGCTAGCCCTGTCAAGCTTGATGAGAAAGAACCTAGCCCAGTCAAACCTGATGAAAAGGCAGCTAGCCCTGTCAAACTTGACGAGAAAAAACCTAGCCCAGTCAAGCCAGATGAGAAGGCAACTAGCCCAGTCAAGCCTGACGAGAAAGAACTTATCCCCGTCAAGTCTGATGAGAAGGTTGTTAGTCCTATCAAGCCTGACGAGAAAGCACCAAGCCTAATCAAGCCAGATGAGAAAGAACCTAGCGCCGACAAGTCTGAACAGGAGGCTGCTAGTCCAATCAAGCCTGGTGAAAAGGCAGCTAGCCCAGTCAAGCCCGATGAGAAGGCTACAATCCTAGTTACAGAAACTATCCCAGACAAGTCTGAAGAGAAGGTAGCTAGCCCAGACAAACCTGAGGAGAAGGCAGCTGGCTTTGTCAAGCCTGATGAGAAAGGACCTAGCCCAGTCAAGCATGATGAAAAGGCAGCTAGCCCTATCAAACATGACGAGAAAGAGCCTAGCCCAGTCAAGCCAGATGAGGAGGCAGCTAGCCTAATCAAGCCAGATGAGAAGGAACCTAGTGCCGACAAGTCTGAAGAGGAGGTTGCTAGTCCAATCAAGCCTGGTGAGAAGGCTACAATCCTAGTTACAGAAACTATCCCAGACAAGTCTGAAGAGAAGTTAGCTAGCCCAGACAAACCTGAGGAGAAGGCAGCTAGCCCAGTCAAGCCCGATGAGAAGGCTACATTCCTAGTTAAAGAACCTATCCTAGAAAAGTCTGAGGAGAAGGCAGCTAGCCCTATCAAACATGACGAGAAAGAGCCTAGCCCAGTCAAGCCAGATGCGGAGGCAGCTAGCCCTGTCAAGCCTGATGAGAAAGAACCTAGCCCAGTCAAACCTGATGAAAAGGCAGCTAGCCCTATCAAACATGACGAGAAAGAGCCTAGCCCAGTCAAGCCAGATGAGAAGGCAGCTAGCCCAGTCAAGCCCGATGAGAAGGTTACAATCCTAGTTACAGAAACTATCCTAGACAAGTCTGAAGAGAAGGTAGCTAGCCCAGACAAACCTGAGGAGAAGGCAGCTAGCTTTGTCAAGCCTGATGAGAAAGAACCTAGCCCAGTCAAGCATGATGAAAAGGCAGCTAGCCCTATCAAACATGACGAGAAAGAGCCTAGCCCAGTCAAGCCAGATGAGGAAGCAGCTAGCCATGTCAAGCTTGATGACAAAGAACCTAGCCCAGTCAAACCTGATGAAAAGGCAGCTAGCCCTATCAAACATGACGAGAAAGAAACTAGCCCAGTCAACCCAAACGTGAAGGCAACTAGCCCAGTCAAGCCTGACGAGAAAGCACCAGGCCTAATCAAGCCAGATGAGAAGGAACCTAGCGCCGACAAGTCTGAAGAGAAGGTTGCTAGTCCAATCAAGCCTGGTGACAAGGCTACAATCCTAGTTAAAGAAACTATCCCAGACAAGTCTGAAGAGAAGGTAGCTAGCCCAGACAAACCTGAGGAGAAGGCAGCTAGCCCAGTCAAGCCCGATGAGAAGGCTACATTCCTAGTTAAAGAACCTATCCTAGAAAAGTCTGAGGAGAAGGCAGCTAGCCCAGACAAGCCTGAGGAGAAGGCAGCTAGCTTTGTCAAGCCTGATAAGAAAAAACCAAGCCCAGTCAAACCTGGCGAAAAAGCAGCTAGCCCTATCAAACATGACGAGAAAGAGCCTAGCCCAGTCAAGCCAGATGAGAAAGCAGCTAGCCCTGTCAAGCCTGATGAGAAAGAACCTAGCACAGTCAAACCTGATGAAAAGGCAGCTAGCCCTGTCAAACATGACGAGAAAGAGCCTAGCACAGTCAAACCTGATAAAAAGGCAGTTAGCCCAGTCAAGCCTGACGAGAAAGAACATGTCCCCGTCGAGTTTGATGAGAAGGTTGCTAGTTCAATCAAGCCTGACAAGAAATCACCAAGCCTAATCAAGCCTAATGAGAAAGAACCTATCCCCTACAAGCCTGAAGAGAAGGCAGCTAGCCCAGACAAACCTGAGGAGAAGGTAGCTAGCTTTATCAAGCCTGATAAGAAGGAACCTAGCTTAGTCAAACCTGATGAAAAGGCAGCTAGCCCTATCAAACATGACGAGAAAGAGCCTAGCCCAGTGAAGCCAGATGAGGAGGCAGCTAGCCCTGTCAAACCTGATGAGAAAAAACCTAGCCCAGTCAAGCCAGATGAGAAAGAACCTATCCTCGTCAAGCCTGATGAGAAGGTTGCAAGTTCAATCAAGCCTGACGAGATAGCAGCAAGCCCAATCAAGCCAGAAGAGAAAGAACCTAGCCCCGACAAGTCTGAAGAGAAGGTTGCTAGTCCAATCAAGCCTGGTGAAAAGGCAGCTAGCCCAGTCAAGCCCGATGAGAAGGCTACAATCCCAGTCAAGATGGATGAGAATGAACCTATCCCCGACAAGCCTGAAGAGAAAGCAGCTAGCCCAGACAAATCTGATGAGGAAGAACCTAGCCCAGTCAAGCAAGATGAGAAAGCAGCTAGCCCAGTCAAGTTTGATGAAATGGCAGTAAGCCCAGTCAAGCCGGAAGAGAAAAAACGTGGCCCTGACATGCCTGATGAGAACACAGTTAGCCCTGTCAAGTCTGATGAGAAAGAACCTAGCGAAGCGTTACTTGATGACTTAAAGATCGATACAAAGGACCTCAGCCATGTCACAACAGAGAAAGAGTTATCAAGCCCAGGAAAACTTGGTGACAAGGAGTCTGCCATTGTCGAGCCCGATGAAAAAACAATAGATTCCATTTTTGGAGAAAAAATTGTGAAGCCGTTACAACTAGATGTTGTCTCTGCACTTACTAAACCAGACGACGTTAAGCAAAGTGCCTTTAAACCCGAAGATAAGGCACCTAGCTCAGTCGAAACCAAGGAAAAGCTCAGCCCCGCGAAGGCAGATGACAAGGCACCAGTTTCATTAAAGTCTGTAAAGAAAGCATCAACTCCCGAGAAGCTTGACAATGGACATCTCAGTCCCAGTAGCCCAATGCAAGAAAAATCTTTCTCATTCTTTGGTGATAAAGAAATAGAAGAAAAATTGAAGGGTTTCAAACCAATGGGCGAATCAGAAGAAAAAACTATAACTCAATATCTAACAATAACCGTAGAAGGTGTCGTTATTACGCGAACATTTATTATCACTACGATTGTTCAAAAATACTACAGTGTCACGAGAACAACAGTGATGTATAAGATCATGATCGTTACTGTCGAAGAAGATGAACTACCAGATGGTACTAAAGTCAGCAGAACATACACAAAAACTTCACTCAGTGACTCTAAACCTACCTTAGAAGAACTAATGCAACTTGTTAAGACGCTAAGTGAAGAACAGCAAAAGGAAATTCAACCAGTTCTCGAGACAAAAGAAACTAAAACCGTACCCCTTGGTTTTCCATCAGTGTTGACCAAATCAGATGACATTGTACTAAGTCTCGAACATGACGATAAAACGCCAGAAAAGCCTATCCAGAAGAAAACTAGCTTGGGCAAGCTCGATAAAGAAGAGCCTAGCACGGATCATCCTGACAAGAAGGCAACTACCCCAATCAAACCAGATGAAAAGGCTGCTAGCCCAATCAAGCCTGATGAAAAAGAATCAAGCCTAGTCAAACATGACGAGAAGAGAACTAGCCCAGACAAACCAGACGAGGAAGCAGCTACATTCATACTTGATGAAAAAGTTACAAGCCCAGTCAAACCAGTTGAAAAATCAGACAGCCCTGTCAAACCTGACGAAAAGGCAGCTAGCCCAGCCAAGTTTGATGAAAAAGAAATTAGACCAGTCACACCTGACGAAAAATCAGATAGTCCAGCCATGCCTGATGAGAAGGCAGGCAGCCCAATTAAGCCTGATGAGAAGGCAGCCAGCCCAGTTAAACCAGAAGAGAAGGCAGCTAGCCCAGACAAACCTGACGAAAGGGCAGCTAGTTTTGCCAAGCATGATGAGAAAGAGCCTAGCCCAGTAAAGCCAGATGAGAAAGCAGCTAGCCCAGTCAAACCTGATGAAAAGTCAGATAGCCCTGTCAAACATGACAAGAAAGAGCCTAGCCCAATAAATCCAGATGAGAAGGCAACTAGCCCTGTAAAACCTGATGAGAAAACAGCTAGCCCAGACAAATCTGACAAGAAAGAAGCTAGCGTTGTCAAACCTGATAAGGAAGAACCAAGCCCAGTCAAGGCAGATGAGAAAGCAACTAGCCCTGTCAAACCTGATGAGAAAACAGCCAGCCCGGACAAATCTGACGAAAAGGCAACTAGTCCTGTCGAACATGACGAGATAGAGCCTAGCCAAGTCAAGGCAGATGAAAAGGCAGCTAGCCCAATCAAACCTGATGAAAAGGCAGATAGTCCTGTCAAACATGACGAAAAAAAGCCTAGCCCAGTCAAGCCAGATGAGAAGGCAACTAGCCCTGTCAAACCTGATGAGAAAACAGCTAGCTCAGACAAATCTGATGAGAAAGAAGCTAGCCCTGTCAACTCTGACAATAAAGAACCTAGCCCAGTCAAGCCAGATGAGAAATCAACTAGCCCTGTCAAACCTGATGAGAAAACAGCTAGCCTGGACAAATCTGACAAAAAGGCAGCTAGTCCGGTCGACCATGACGAGAAAGAGCCTAGCCCAGTCAAGCCAGATGAAAAGGCAGCTAGCCCAGTCAAACCTGACGAAAAGGCAGATAGTCCTGTCAAACATAACGAGAAAGAGCCTAGCCCAGTCAAGGTAGATGAAGAGGCATCTAGCCCACTCAAACCTGATGAAAAGGCAGATAGCCCTGTCAAACATGACGAGAAAGAGCCTAGCCCAGTCAAGCCAGATGAGAAGGCAACTAGCCCTGTCAAACTTGATGAGAAAACAGCTAGCCCAGACAAATCTGATGAGAAAGAAGCTAGCCCTGTCAAACCTGACAAGAAAGAACCTAGCCCAGTCAAGCCAGATGAGAAATCAACTAGCCCTGTCAAACCTGATGAGAAAACAGCTAGCTTGGACAAATCTAACGAAAAGGCAGCTAGTCCTGTCGAACATGACGAGAAAGAGCCTAGCCCAGTCAAGCCAGATGAAAAGGCAGCTAGCCCAATCAAACCTGATGAAAAGGCAGATAGTCCTGTCGAACACGACGAGAAAGAGCCTAGCCCAGTCAAGCCAGATGAAAAGGCAGCTAGCCCAGTCAAACCTGATGAAAAGGCAGATAGCCCTGACAAACATGACGAGAAAGAGCCTAGTCCAGTCAAGGCAGATGAGGAGGCAGCTAGCCCAGTCAAACCTGACGAAAAGGCAGATAGCCCTGTCAAACATGACGAGAAAGAGCCTAGCCAAGTCAAGCCAGATGAAAAGGTAACTAGCCCTGTCAAACCTGATGAGAAAACAGCTAGCCCAGACAAATCTGAAGAGAAAGAAGCTAGCCCTGTCAAACCTGACAAGAAAGAACCTAGCCCAGTCAAACCAGATGAGAAATCAACTAGCCCTGTCAAACCTGATGAGAAAGCAGCTAGCCCGGACAAATCTGACGAAAAGGCAGCTAGCCCAGACAAGCCGGATACAAAAGAAACTAGCCCAGACAAGCTTGACGAGAAAACCACCAGAACAGTCAAACCAGATGAGGATAAATTGCCAAGCTCAGTCAAGGAAACTGAAACAGAAAGACCAGAAAAATCTGAAGTGACTAAAAAGGAAATTGAAACGAAGTCAAAAGATGACGAAAAAGACATTGATGAAAAAGAATTCTTTGATGACGAACCTACGTCCATTACTAGTGAAAAGTCAACACCTGAAACATATCTTTCCGCACAAAAAGACGACAAAAAAGTGAAAATCATTGAAGAAAAAGTTGTCCGAAAATCAGTGGCTCCAGTAACAGCTGATGTCCTAATAAAATCTACAGAAGAAAATTTCGAACTACAAGACCTAGACACGGATGAAAAAGATATTTACGAAGATGGTGAATCAATTAGTGAAGATAGTCAAGTATTGGAAAGAGTTGATATCAAAACAGAATCACATGCTCAGGTAACAGCTATGAAAATGCAACCTTTATCGAGTCACACTGAAGAAACGCTAAAACAAGAA
The DNA here is from genome assembly GCA_905147715.2 of Xestia xanthographa. Lineage (NCBI taxonomy): Eukaryota > Metazoa > Arthropoda > Insecta > Lepidoptera > Noctuidae > Xestia > Xestia xanthographa. The sequence goes on along the minus strand of LR990661.1, from coordinate 1,730,880 downwards.
ACACATTTCATTACTAAGTTAGAACCTAGCCTTAAGGAAACTGTCAGCAAGCCACATGAGATCAAGAAGAGATCTGTTCCGGATGATAAGTCAGCTAAAGATTCTCTTGATAGCTTGACAGATGGTTTTACTCCCATACCGCACGGTAGCAGTTCCGAAGATGTGTCTAAAGAAACCAGTCTTGAAGAAAAGTACAGTTTTGAAGGCAGTGAAAAATCTGAAAAGAAATCTCTTATGGACAAGCTATATTCTGAAGATACTTTTAGCCAAAAGCTTGAATCCCTTACATTCGATGATTCCATTACATCAACATTGAAAGATACTGATATGACAAAAGTTTATGGTGGGAAAATGGAAGAACTTGGATCACCAAAAGATGAAATTCCTCTTTCAGAAGCATCAGACTCAGGTGTACACAGTATACCTATTGATTTAGGAGCAAGTGAGGATAAAAGTTTATCACAAGCAATGAAGGATAGTGCTGTACATCTTATGGAGTCTATACATAAAGCATTTGGAGAAGATACTGTACAACAGGGTATCAAGACAGAAAGCGTAGAATCTTTGGTCAGGGTGTCTACTCCCCCAACGGTGCCAGTAAGTCCACTTCCAAAGACTCCTAGTAGCTTCCAGGATGTGAAAATCAGTGATGGAGTTCAAAGCGAAGTTACATACGATAAATCTGATGGCAGCGAAGAAACAATCACAAAAGTGGTTCACGTCGGAGATGATGTTCTAACTCAGCGAATTTCAACATCCACTGAGAAAGTAGCTAAAAAAACAACTGCCCTAATAGACGACGAATCTGATCTCTTATCTTTAATGCAAAATGTAGGAAAGATCAAAACAGAAACGGACACCGTTACAAAGATCATTAAAGAAGGTGAAAATGTCGTCACTCAGACTATAACTACTGTCACTACTAAAGAAGTAATATCAAGAGAAGATGGTACACCACAAAACATTAAGACCACGATAGAAACAACAACACTTAGCAAAGGATCTGATGGTTCTACCACCACAATAAAAGACACACAAACATTACTCTCAGAATGTTCTTCCAGCCTCAGATCTACCTCATCCATGGATTTGTATGCCAAAGACCGAACAGATAAGGAATATTTAGAAAACGAAGAAAAGTTTGAAATTAGAGACTTGTCTGACAAACGCGAGTATTCCGTCCCAAAAGATGTAGAGTCCCTTAAATCCTTTTTAAGTGAGACTGACGAATCAGATGACAACATTGAAGATACAATCATCGATACAGATGTTAGTAAACGAATAATTAAGGAAAATAACAAAGATATAGTAGAAACTGTAACAACAACGACTAAAAAAGAAACTATTAAAGTCAGTGACCATAAAAAGATAATTCGGACTACAGTTGAAACAAATGTTACTAAAGAACACTCCGATGGATCAAGAGATGTACAGAAGAATGTTGAAGTTAAGACTGAAGAAATTATTTTAGATTCTAGCAGTAATTTAGACAGTATACTGAGTGATTTTACAATTTGTGGTAAGCCTGAAGAAAGTGTTGCTACCACAACAGAAGATATTAAACAGGAGACCTTTATCATCAAACGAGCAATCGTCACAAGGGTAGTAAAAACAAAGTATGCTGATAAACAAGGCGTACCTAAAAAAGTCAAGACTGACACAACCATCACTACAACTGATGATTATCCTGACGGTTCATCTCGCACTAAAGTTGATAGTAGTACATCTCTGACAGATATTGAAGTAGAATCTGTTGAAAGCCCTGAACTACAAGATTTAAAAATAGAAAGCAAAGCAGTTGAAACTGACAAATATGAGAAAACTGTAATTATTAATGGTAAAAGTGCTCTGCAAATTATAACAACAACCACAACGCAAGAATGCTTTTGTTCAATCGATAGGAGTAAAAGAAAGCTCAAGACTACCGTAGAAACTGTGACAGAGACCATGCTTCCCGATGGAATGACCGAAGTCACTAAAGACGTAAAAGTATCTATTTCAGATATCGGAATACACGCTGTAGATGAAAGCCTTGAAGGCTTCGAATCTATTGGCAAACCCAAAGAAGAGACTACTACAGAAACCGAAATTGTTACGGAAGAAGATAAAACTATTAAGAGAACAACAACAATAACTACTACTATCCATGAATACATTAACACTTCCAAAAGCATAAAGCGAATTAAAATGATAGTCAAAACTGTCGTTGAAGATGAACACCCAGACGGCTCTGTAATCAAAAAGACCAGTGAAAAAATTTCACTCTTAGATGAAAATTATACAGAAATGCAAGATGAAGACGCCGATTCTGATAATCAAAAAATAGAAGCGATTCTAAAGGAACTTGTTCCATCCGAACCAGAAGTCAGTGAAAACGTAGAAACAGAAGAAATTAATGAAAATAACATAACCATCTTTAGAAAGATTACTACTAAGATCGTTAAGACTATATACACAGACAGTCAAGGACTATCCCAAAAAGTTAAGACGGTAACAACAGTCACAACAAGTGATACATATCCTGATGGTACTACAAATGTTACTGTTGCTACGAGCACGTCAATTACTGACATAAGTGTTGAAGAAATTCAAACAAAGAAAAAAGTACAAACAGAAGAGAGTACTGTGCCAGAACCAAAGGAAAAAGCCTTATCACCAGTTGTCAATGGAGTTCATGATCATCCCGAAGAAGACATTCTTATAGAGGACAAACCAAAAACCGGTGATAAAATTCCTTTCGATGATGGATTGACGACATCTGACGAAAGCACTAGTGAAAGTGGTAAAGTAGATGCTGCTCTCAAGGAGTTTACACCAGTTGGTGAGCCAGAAGTTAGTGAATCCAGCGAGACCGTGGAGATCAAAGAAAAGAGTATAACTATCAAGAGAACTATCGTTACTAGAGTAGTCAAGACTAAATATTCTGACAAACAAGGCAATCTCAAAAAACTGAAGACTGTTACCACTCTCACCACAACTGATTACTATCCAGATGGCTCAGCGCGAACCATTGTTGAAAGCAGTACTTCAGTAACAGACATAGAAGTAGAAACAACCAATGCAGTTGAAGAAGGATTTGATCCCATTGGAGACCCAATAGAAGACACGACAACTGAAACTAAAACTGTTACTGAAGATGGTATTGTCATCAAAAGAAAAACAACTATCACGACAACTGTTCAAGAATATGCAAACACTGATCAAAATATTAAGAGAACTAAAACCATAGTCAGGACAGTATCAGAAGATGAATACCCCGACGGATCGGTTGTTACAAGAGCCAGTGAAAAAATCTCGTTAGTTGATGAGGGTCTGAAGACTATCGAGCCCACTGCAGAAGAGCAAGCTGAGATAAGAAAACTTGAATCTGCTCTCAAAGATTTATTACCTTTGGGAGAACTTGAAATAAGTGAGGAAACAGATGTAAAAGAATTAAAAGAAAACAATGTACAAATTAGAAGAATTATTAATACCAAGGTAGTTAAAACTAAATACGCTGATGGTCAGCACGTATTAAGAAAATTAAAGACGGTTAAAACAGTAACAACAACTGACGAATATCCTGACGGCGCTGCAAGAACAACTGTGGACACCAGCACATCAGTCTGTGACATAAAAGATGAACATCGGCAAGTCCCAAGCAAGTCCAAGGTGGTAGGCTATGAGCAAATTGGAGATGTGCAAATTAATGTAGAAACTAAAAATAATGTAATAATAAGGGACGGCAAAGAACTTGAACAAATTATTACAATTCAAACAACAAAAGAAGTTCTCGAGTCACAACAAGAAGATGGAAAGAAAAAGGTAAGGATAACTGTAGAAACTGAGAGTCAAATTGCATTACCCGACGGCAATACAGAAATCACAAGAGACAAAAAAGTCACACTAGATGATTATAAAACCGAAACATTCTATGAAAATCTTACAGGTTATATTGAAATCGGTGAACCAACAGAGTCAGTCCAAACTGAAGAAGATTCAGTAATTGAAAATGGCGTAAAAATCAATAGGAAAATTACAGTAGTAACGATTAAACAAGAATTCGAAAACACGGTAACACTTTCCAGGAAAGTCAAAACTATAATCAGATGTGAGACTGAAGACGAACACCCTGATGGTACTGTGATTACTAAGAAAAAAGAAACAGTAACTATCACTGACATAGCCGGTTACTCGCAAAGACAAATGGACGATGTTCCTGAACGTCCTGAAGAATTACTCATAGGTGACTCTGAAATTGTAGAAAGCCTGACCGAGGATCTGGATGTTAAAAACGAAGTAATAGAGCGTGGTTCCATTACCATTAAGCGCAAAATCACAATTGCAACAAAACGAGAATTTTTGGCTAGCAATGATGTAAATATTAAACGCGTGCGAACCACGGTCGAAACAACTACTGTGGATGAATTTCCTGACGGAGCAACAGAAACAACTAAAGATGTAAAAATAACTGTTTCCGAATTCCAAAAGACATCTGACAGTGACCTACAAGCTGCGCTACAGGGATTAATCCCCACGGGAAAGATCAAGACATCCGTTGATAAGAAAACCAATATCATTAAGTCGGACCATGGCGAAAAAATTACTCAGACAATTACGACTAACGTGACGAAAGAAGAACTTAGCAATAGTAAAACGAATGACGTCGCGGTTAAAACAGTCACAGAAACTGTTACTGAAAACGCAAAAGATGATGGCACAGTCGAAACAACGAAAGACGTCCGCACACAAATAACGTATTTACCTCCAGGGACCGGTCTTGACGATTGGTCTCCAGAAGAGCTCGAAGAAATAGAAAAACAACCTGTTGCTCAAGAGGAAAGACAAGTACTGGATGATAGACTTGCAGTCAATCAATTACCACTTGAATCAAAGGATAAGCCAGAACAAAAACCAAAGAAGCAACGCTCTCCCGTGGGAGAAATAACTACAGAAACAGACACCTACACAAAAGTTATCACAGAAGGTGACAATGAAATCACACAGACCGTTACTGTGGTGACCACAAAAGAGGTGATTAGCCCTGAAAAAATTAAGATTACTGTCGAAACTACTACAGTTAGCAAGGGCAGTGACGGTGTCACTAAGACTACTAAATCCACTAAAACTACGATATCAGAGTTTAGAGAGGAATTTGAAGAAACCGTTGACACTGGTGAAAGTGAGAAATCGTTCTCTAAACTCTCCTCGAAGGCTGGTGATATGCGAAGCTCGTCAGCAGCTAGCGATGATCTAGATCACCCTGGTATATCTACCCCACCATCCGATATCAGCTCAAGAGGTTCTCGGGCTGCTACTCATGTTTGGGGCACTGAAAGTGGCAGCGGAATGTATTATAGCGATGAAGACGGTCAGGGCAGTCCCAGCAGTACCAAATCACAAGTCGCACACTCTCCGAGATCCAATCTTAGCTTTGAATTAGACACTGCAAAGTCACAGCAGGAATTACTTGAGAAAGACATCATGTCAACCTCAGTTTATGGACAACTCCCTGAAGATCATTCCTATAAATCATCGTCACATTCCGAAATAACTACGACTGAAGTTATTACCGGCTCTACAACAAAAATTACAGAAGCTTTCTTAGCTAAAGAGAGATCTGAACATTTAAAACATAGCGATGCTACTTTCTTGAAAGAAGCTGATGAGCATTTTGAGAAGGCCATCGAAGAACACAAGAAGGTTAGTGGATCTCAAGTAATTTCAAACATAACCGCTAAATATGAGCTTGATTCTAAATTCCATTCAAGTTCGACCCATTCTCATGAGGAAGAAAGTTCAATTACATTAAAAGACATTAAATCAGAGTCGAAAAAAGTAGCTGAAAGCAGTTCATCAAGCAAGCAGGAATCTAAGAAAGAAAAATCGGAACTTACCAGTGTAACTAGTAAACCATCTAAAGACCCTATCGAGTCTTGGGGAAAGCCACTTGGTCTGCCAAGTCCAATTGGAGCGCCAACTCAGCAAGATGGAAAAAGTACTCCTAAGAAGCAAACAAGTTCGACCATATTGAACAAGAATAAGATCAACCAGGAGAAGAGCAAGGAAGCGAAGAGTCGCGCATCAGAGTCACCGAGCAAGAAGAAAGCACCGGCACCAGTTTACATGGAACTGACCTACGTGCCCCATCATGGCAACTCGTACTACTCAGCCATTGAATTCTTCAAGCGAGTCCGCGCACGCTACTACGTGTTCTCCGGCACTGAGCCATCGAAGGAGATCTACAACGCCCTGCTCGATGCCAAGAAGACATGGGAAGATAAAGATTTAGGTAAGTTATACTTTTATTTCATTTTTACCTAGATATAATATAACTGAAAGTTAGAATGTTGGGTACCAACATATTCTGAAAATACAGCCACACCAAAATATACTTAGTATTTAAGTAATTTTTAACTCTATAGTAATATACCGTTGAGCAAATGAAAAAAACTACATTTATACAGCAGTGAGATAAATCGTAATAGGCAAATAAAACTATTTCCTTTAGCTCTCTTAAGTAATAACTTTTGTGTCTGTCCCTTGCAGAAGTCACCATAATCCCTACGTACGACACCGACGTCCTTGGCTACTGGGTGACAGAGAACGAGGAGGCTCTCGAGAAGTACAAGATCGACCTCTCGCCGTCTGCCTCTCGGTGCACCATCAACCTCCAGGACCATGAGACTTCGTGTGCGGCCTATAGACTCGAGTTCTAGGTTTCGGGTCTATTTGTAGCCTTCTCATCGAAGAAGTGAGCCCCTAACACGGAGTCGACGCTTACGAACCGAATGAACCAAAGAAAAGTGTAATTGTTGTTGTAGAAAAAAAAGGCTGTGATATGAAAAGAAACGCTCGTAAGCCTTGACTCTTGGGGCCACTCCTTCGTGTGAGAGTGTTCGCAAATAGATGCTGAATTTTTGTGATATATGAATGCAATTAACAGACTGCTAAAGAGTTTGATAAAATCTTAGTTAATAATGAAAGTAACGATAATGAAATGAATACGAAAACGAAAGTGCTGGTGTCAAAATGTGTTGTGCAACCCACGGCCGATTCGTAACTCCCAAACTGACAGTGTCCTAACCACATCCAATTGTAAAGTCAATAACCAATTCTCGACCTAAGAACAGAGACGTCCATTTTTTTCTAAAAACAACTGTTTTCTAGTAGCTTGCCATTTAAAATATATTTCTGATGATGTTTTAAAATTTGGTCTTATACAAAACTGTAGTGCTTTTATACATGATATTTAGCGTAACCAGTCCATTTTGTTTAGCCAAAACACCGCTTTGCGATCAAAATTTTTGGGGGAATGAAAAAGAAAAATTATTTTGCTATCGCCGTTTGTAATTTACAAATTGTACAAAATGTCTTAGCGGCAATTCTTTTGTTTAGCGTAGTCGCATTAAAAGGACGTGATTAACCCATGAATGTCATTCTAACTGACGTTAACATAAAACCTGATGGTACTTTTATAAAGGTTTAAAATAAAGATATACTTATAAACAAATGTTGTCTTATAAAGACATCCTTAAATGTAAAGTCGCTCGTCGGACTAGTGTTACGTGCACTAGTTTGTAATAATGTTTGTTAGATGAGACTTATTATTACGACTCTAGAACGACAAAGATGACTTCTCGTGTCAGCCTGTACCTCGTAAGTAATTCAGTTAGATGTAAGGAGTGACGTTTTCCACATTTGTTTTCAACTCGAGCTTATTTCCCTGCGATTATATATAGACAAATGGTGACGACCGATTGCAGGATTCAACGTAACTCTATGAAGCTCCGAAAGATGGCGTTGTTTTCGAGATCAGGTTTTACATCACGCTAAAGAAATTTATCTTCTCGGCTATTTAAAAATAAGTTGCGCATACTGTCACAAGCTAATGCAACGTTGATCTATATGCATAACGCCATCCTGGACAACTTTAACGCAAAAATATAAGAAATTAGACACAGAGTCAATTACAATTGGAAAATCCTGCAACTTCTAATATTCATTGAATGTGTGTCAAATGCTCTTATATTTAATAAAGCTCATAGATGAAATTAAAAGTAAAGTTTTACCGCAATCGATCGAAACTATAAAACTGAAGACATCTGTGTTATTCTAGACCAACAGAAAGCCTAAAACGATAGAGAGCTTAACCATTATAAATAATAAATGTTTTAGTAGACAACTATTATTAAAGAATTCATTATATTTACCTCTGTTTCAGTTGATACTTGCTTGTTGCGTCGAGGTATAGTAATATAACATAGTTATAATTACGTGTTATATAAAATTTACTCATTTCCAAAAGATAATTATTAAATGAAACGAGATTACTGAATCTCTATGTTTATTACGTTGGCATCTATATATATTTTCGGCCTGTTGTATTTTTGTTTTGAAATTTCTAGTCGTGGCGACCCAAATACTTATAAAAATCGTTATAGTCTTTAAAAATTCGTTCCTATTCCGATGAATTGTTTTTTAAGCGTTTTTGTAATATTTGTTTTGTCGAAGATTAAATCCTCATGTAATTATAGATAAAGAGACCTACTCCATTAGATTACCGACTTGTTTCAGAGTGTTATGTTCGGATGTGAGCGAATGTGATAATGATCCATAAATGATTCAGCATCTAGCGTGTAAGCAGACTTCAGGGCTTTCCTCCGTACACTGGCAGACGCGAGCATGTTCAGCCTTGACTTATATTTATGTAACATCTACTAGTTAATGCTCACTTGCTCGTATTTCCACTGTTCCGTTGTCCTTATTTGCCAAATATCCAATGAAAATGTTTGAGTCAATTAATTTTAAGTCATCCATAGTTATAAGTGGATTAATATCACACAACAATCGCTTACTTCGCCAATATTTCTTAATATAGAGAAAAATATAGCGGAAACAATTCGTATTCTGAACACACCAGCACAATGTATTAACATTAAAAAAAACTTTTAAAAATTGTAAACGAATACATAAAGAATACTTTTTTTATTTAATTTTTTATGTATGTCAACGAATGAGTTTTTATTTTATAGTTTAAAATACATAATTAATATAGTATGTGTTACTATGTGTGGATTGATGTGAGCACAATATTGTTTCATTATGTGGTTTACGCTTTAGGTAGTTTGGATGGGACTAAACAGGGATGTGAGGAATACCTTGTGGGGTGAGGTCGGAACCGATGCTACGCTATGACCACCATTGGCTTCTCCAGACAGTTTTAGTAATAAGCAGCGCTTTACATCTCTACGTTGCTAAAAAAACTACAATTATTTTGAAGTCGAGTTGCTCAAATGGTAGTGAGGAATTTGAACAGTTGTGTAAGCAAAACAACTTCAAAATAACAACAGGTTTTCGCTAAAATTTACCATAAATAAATCATTACGAGTGCATCGGTGATGACGACTATTATAATGCTTCGAACAAAAAGTATTTGAGTATTTTTTATTTAACTAGGCTTTGTTATGTTCAGCCAGCCACCACCGTTTAGCTGGCTATGAAGCCTGACCCTAAAGTTTACTATTGTATTTTATAGCTAGAATTCTAATTAATGCATATTATTAGGAATATTAAAAATGTTATTAAAAATAAGAATTGTATCAGCTTAGTGAACATCAATAGCTCTGAGAAATAAACCATTATTGAAATTATTAAATGTTGTATTCTTCCAACTGTGGGTTACTTTAACATGTTTAATTGTAGTTATCTAAATATTTACTGTCTTCGTTATAGAATATTATCTTGACTGTCAAAGGTTGGCAGACAACCATGCGGCTTACCTGAGTAAGCTTGTCAATATTACCTCAACACATCAAATAAAACTGATCATTTTGCCAACTTAGAACCTGCTTTACCTCAACGCCATCTATAGATGCCTAGAATTAAAATATACATTAAGAAAAAATTCTGATGACATGAAGTAACTCCAAGATCAGGTACACCGTATGACTGTTTGTCTTCACTCAGAACTTCATATATTCATATTAATGAGAAGGAATTGGAATGTTCGAATAATTCGGCTTGAGAATGTAAATCTCAAGAAAATACATCGATATAAGGAGTAAAGTAAACGGGAAATATGGATTTGTAGGTAGGTATTATGAGTGATAGTCGTTATAAAATAGAGCGTGTTGAAAAAATACCATTTTGTAATAGCTAAGTAATGATAGGTCAAGTTAATTAATTATGGCTTAATTATGTGCGTCGATAAGGTTCGGCCAAAGCATAACGATAAAATCATGAACACTTCGGACACCTGCCTCTGGGTGGTAAATTGAAGCTACTGTCCACAACACACTGGTTTGACCGAACTTTTCACGCAACTCTATCCTTCCAAAAATTAGCATGTCCTCTCCGTTTTAATTATTATAAAATAGTTATTATTTCTTCTTGTTAAATAATAATATAGTTAGATATATTTTCACGCTCTATTTTATAAAACGATGTTGAATGCTTAAGTGGTGCTAGAAACCGATGCGTTACAATATTAGTATTGAAAGTTTGCGCCCCGTTAATGATGAGGGTGGAATTTTTGCTAACATTATAAGAAATTCATAAACAAAAACATAGTTTGAGGTTTAAGATTTCCTATACATCGGATTTTGACAGCTGATGTACTGAAATATCCGGTAATGGATGATGTCCGCAGTCAGTCAGCAATTTGTCCGTAGCAAGTTGACCGATCTTTTGCATAGGTAGAAAACAAATTCCTTGACCATTTTTCCTGACGCCAAATTACGCCGTTCAAGGCGGACTACTTCGGAATTTCACTGAGAGAAATCCTAAGATCAACCAGACGATGCGTGACCATGTTCGTTACTTTATTGAAAGAGTTGTTGGCGTGTTGGTCACAAGTAGAAACGCAGCTTTATGTGTCCTTTTCAATGTTCGGTTAAACCGACCGGACCGGACTTTAGGCTGGCTGTAGACACGGACACTTTGACCGATAGGTACTTCAATAAGTTTTATATCAATATCCGGATCCGATCCGAAATCTGCCTACACGGGCTTGATCTTACGTTTACTTAAAAGTTCCACAGTCTTCATTAACTGGTGCGCAAGTAACACGCTTAGTGGTAAGTAAGACTGATCAGACTTGGACAGATTGAACAGCTACTGTCAATGCTTCAATCCGTTGCAAGGTAAACGCTGTATACGCCTAAATTGTGAATTAAAGGTTTGTTTTATGGGAATGTTGGTTTAAAAAATATGTTTTTGTGCATACGACGTTCTTGTTCTTAATTATCATAAAATTAAAATAGTTACCTTAATGGTTAAAGGTGTAACTAGATTGCGATCAACCGTAACACACCATCACGCGTGTTATCCCCGACGGGTGAGGTAGTAGTGTAATTTGTAGCACACACGGCGACACATGAATCCAAAATTCCAATATAAAATGGCCTGGCTTTGTATATGTTTCCCGTACAATGCAACATCCATTTAAACTGGATTGTATAGATTGATTTATCTCCAAGCTTACACGCACTTTGTACCGGTTTCATTATGACGTCAACTAGTCAAAACATAATCGATGGGTTGATGGGTGAACGCAATCTAGCAGCATCATAAGCCAAGATCTTTAAGCATTACTTACTTTGTGTTTAGACATAGACTTTTCGCCGTCCGTCTCTGTCTCGCACTTCAAGTTTGAGAGCTATGTGACTGTGACGGCAATAACGCTAGGCCAATGAAAGTGCTAAGTAACATCTATAGATCTCGCCTTCAAAGTTCTGTCGTATGCACTTATCTTTTAACATCGCTTGCTTGCGTTACTAACAAACCTGCAACTTTAAATGTTTAATAATTTAAATAATGTGAGCCCCTTAAGGTGCATATTTATTGTATGTAATATAAAGTACTCATTAATTGTCATGTATCAGTCGCGTCGCTATAATCCATACAGCGTGTTTGGTGGTAATGTATGAATCATTATGAGTAATAAAAATGTTTGAAAACGTTGTCGTTTTATTATTTATAAGTATCCCTTACTCGCTGTACCTGTGGCGAGAAGTGGAAATTATGTTTTATTCAAATTCAAATATTTTTATTTTGGGACAACTAGATCCAAGGGTTAGTAAACAAAAACTTAGAAACTATTGTTAGTACTTAAATACAATTACAAAGGACAACACTCATCATAATAATAACATATAAAACACATAAATAAATACCCCTGAGCTGAGACACCCCGCCCCGTCAAGATAAACAATAGGGAGATACCTCCCTAGAAATCACCAGACGAACGAAATGCCTCAACAAAATGCCTCAACACAGGTGCACGAACATCTTCAGCTCAGTTTTCAGGATGCTGTTGTGACTCCCCCGCACCCTCCTCATAACTGACACGACTTTTTTCCGAATGACGGCATGGAAATCGTCAGTATGAGCCTACGCGCACATCTCGGAGGCACTGCAGAAACGAGGAAGTCCCAACATCATCCTGAAAATGTTATTGTATTGGACGCGCAGAGTGTCTAGGGATTTTTTAGTATAACTAACCCATAGACCACCCGTATACAGACCCTGACAATACGCTTTAAATAGCGTGATTTTGACTTGGTCCGTACAGCGGGTGAATCTAGGGGCCAGCATATTGCCACGGACTGACAGAGCCCTGCGCTCCCTCTCTATGTCGACATCATCTTTAAGGTCGTCGGTAAGGTAATGTCCGAGGTACCTAAACTGTGATACCCTATCTAAGTTAACACCATTCAAAGTAATGGGTGGAACAGATTCAGGACACTTAGTTTTATGTACTCCGCTATTCTTTTTTTATTAATTTCGTTACGGGATACAAGACAGTTAAATTGTTTCTCTGGGACTTCGTCGAGCTTCATTGTCTCGAGGCTTTTCTGGTGGTCACCAAATGATTCTGGCTTTCAGGAGTTGCAGTGGTTTGGGAATAGTGTGGCGACCTTGTACCTACCTGCGGGAGATCGTCATTACCTGCTGTGCCTGCTTCCCTAACTACTAAGTTGGGTAGGTTTCCACTCCTGGTTAACCGGGTGCAGCTGAATACCGGTATTTTACATGGAGCGACTGCCTATCTGACCTCCACAACCCAGTTACTGGAGAACATATACCCCTTGGTGAGATTGGATACTTATGGATTGGATAATATAACTTCTATATCGCCTAGCCTTTTCCCAACTATGTTGGCGTCGGCTTCCAGTCTGCAGTTGAATACCAGTTTTTTACATTGTGCGACTGCCTATCTGACCTCTACAACCCAGTTAGTACCGGGTAATACGATACTCCTTGGTAAGACCGGTTGTCAGCCTTTTTGGCCCAATGATTACCTGTGACGACTGTCAAAGATCAACAAATGACAGCCGGGACCAATGGCCTAACGATAATAAAACTGCTATAATTATACTTAAATTACTCGCGTACGTATAGAAAATAAAACTAAGTCAATCAATTTCAAAACATTTAATAACAGCACATTTTTTTACAATTTTATTTAAATGCATTATAGAATAAACAGTCGTATACAATACTTTTTGGTTACTTATCTTACTGTAAAATGTATTTAGTCCAAAAATATACAGAAAGTAATAGTACATTGTTACCCTAGGGGTGAAAGTAACTTATTTAGTCCCGAGACGGGGTTTGGTGCCCGAGCGAAGCGAGGGCGCTAATAGTTCGAGGGACTAAATAAGTCTTTAACCCGAGGTAAACACTGTGCTTTTCATTACGAATACAAGGAAAAAAAAAACATACAACTCGAAAAAACTAATGAAGATCGGAATTCGAATGGGGTAGATGACACACCAATCAATTGAGATACTTTTTAAGAGCTGTCAAAACGCGGTTCTCTAATAGACTTTGTATGGCAATAGCCTACTGTGATGTCACTGTTTATTCAACTCAATGACTCGACTATTTATTGATTTCAAAGCAACTAAAAATCGAATTTGGCAATTAATTGAAAATATGTCGGGTTTTCAGGCCCAAAATAAAGTGTTTTTTTAGAGAAAGGTGTCTTGGAATTATTGTTTTATGGTGTCATCTACCCTATTGCCGCTTTCCCACCTATTTTGTTTTTTTTTTCTGTGACCGGCCAGCTATTCAGCCAATACCTATTCTTCATTTTCATCTTCGAAAAATGGTAAATATTTTTCCCAAATCTATGTTATTTTAAAGAAATAGTTGAAACTTAATTATAATAAAGATATTTAAAATATATATATTCTTTAATTAACACTTAACTTTATGTTATTTCAATTTTACATCGTGGCTGTATAGAAAGTTGGAACATGGTTCAATAGAAAAATGAACCATTTTTTTTTAATAATTTGACAGCTGTCAGTTGAAAACGATTCTCCCTAGGGCTGAAAAGTATTACTTTCAACCCGCTCCTCAGGCAACTTCAGACCTACTTTCAGAGTATGAGTAATGAAAAAATATTTTTCAATATAAATAATGTACCTATAACTACTAACAATAGGGAATGTAATTAAAAATAAAACAATCTCTAAATGGCATTTTACATGATTGTATAATATTTTGTAAGATTCAAAATGACGCAGAAACTGACTATATTTACGACCAGATGTAACATTATTTGGATATTCGAAGTCTGAAGTCTTGCACTTAAAAGTGGAACATTTTCATTTTCTTACATTGAAATCCAACACAATCGGGTACAGCTTATTTTAACAAGTGCTATTAAATTAATGTACTTATAGGTTACACTTACTTATTTAAACAGTAATGGCATGGAAAAATGCCTATGTAGAAACACAACGCGCAGAGGATAGTTAGAGGAGGATTAGTAGAAAATATCTAGTGGTAAGAAGACTTGTTTAATCAAGAAATAGAATACTACAATGTTTCATGCAATTTTCAGAAAATAGAACACACACACATATTTTCGTTATTATGATTGTGAAGCAAAATCGTAATAAATAATCCATTTGAAGTATTTCTAAATTATTGATAGAAAAAAATATTGCAACATTGTTATAAATAATAATAATTAAACTACCTTACAACTATATACTAAAAAGCTTCTAAACTTTGGAATGTTATAGTAATCACAATAATGCTCGTTTATTAATTACGTACTTAATTACGTATCTACATTAGCTTATGAGCACTTACATACCTACTACAAAGAGACAATTATAAATAATATAACCTATTAATAATCTGTTGTCGGTCTGCAAAATGGCCTGGACGTGCAACCAAATAAATATAGAACGTTGAAAATTAGCGTAATTTTAGCTTCCCAGTACCGGGCTGGGATGTGTGAAAACCTCTTGTGATTTTGATAAAATACATCAGATTTTGTTTATAAAACTATAGAAATACATCAAAATAAATTATATACTACACTACAAAGCGAAAAAACTCAGCACAGACCAAAGTATTGGGGAAAATTGAAAACTTATGAGATCTTTTATACTGGCCAACAACATGTTGAAACAATTCTAAGATAAAAATATTTTATGATTCGATGGACACAATTCAGTTTCTATCTAAATAGACTATCTCCAGGCAGTGTCGAAGAAACACTCTTGTGAACTTAAACTTTTCATAATAATGCTTAAATAGAAACATAGGTACTTATTTTCACTATATATAATTATGTAAACGTACCATTTCAACCTGACCTAATTATCTAGGTACGATCAGCGCCCTGCATTACTAGAACCCTTTTATAAAGAAGAACAGAGAAGAAGGTTCAGGTAATCAAGGACCATAGACTGTACCATCTTTTGTCTAGATTGCAATTATCAGGGTGGTACTGGTTTTGAGGATATGCAGACATTCTGGTTTTTACGCTAGTTCTTACTTTAGGCATTCAACTACGCGTACCGATAAGTTTAATACAAAAATCGACAATCCAATTCAATTCCAGATGTTTGCATTATTTGTTTATAGAGACTAGAATTGAAACATAAAGAAAGTAAATTAACAAAAATACACTCTAAGGACAGCAACATAAAGCATATTGTATATGTTCCATTTGAACACGAAAACATAAACTATAGGAATGTTCACATACATGTTTGTTTACCTATCATAAAATCATTTAAATTACTACCTTTGCTTGACCATACTCTTGTCTCCGAATTAGTTAATCATTTTTCGAAAACCTGTGTTTTTGGAGGGATTTTGATTTGAAGAAGGCTTTCGATAACGTCCTTCATTCACGTTTTAATTAAAATCGTTAGACTCCACGCCAAAAAATGATCACCATTCTGTAACGTCGCTACATCAGCTTACTCTTTTTGCGTGACCTACGTGAATCTAACAATTTCAATCTTTGCATCTACTTGAATCAATAAAACATCGTTTGGTAACCCAAATATTACTTAAATCTCAAGTCATCTGGTTTTCTGACGAAGTAAGCCACTTTATCGATAGGAACTTTGTATTCGTGCATCCAGCGGTTGCCTTTGCGCAGTGAGCCGTCGATGCCGTCTTGCCATAGGCCAGTTGGGAGGTACACTGAAAGAAGAAAAGTATGCAATTCTTTTACAACCATCAAAAAGGCATTGCCTATATCTAATAAAGTACGTCTGTCATAAATAATTATGTCACTAGAACCAAAGGTGTGCAAAATTTCAGCTCAATCGGTTGGGAGTAGTGGTTTTAAATTCCAGTTGCAAGATTTGATCAATACATACTAACAAGGCAAGTTGAATAAAAGCTTAACAATGAGAGGGCTGCACAAACAAATGAAAGTCACACATACCATCTCTATAAGTCTGGCCCCGTTCCAGCACAGGCGCGACGACGATCTCTCCTCCGATCGCGAACTCGTCTTGTACGGGCATCGCAATGTCACTGCCGCTCAGTAACCACAGCGGACGGATGAGGGGCAGGCCTTCTTCTAGCGCCTCGCGTTTGTACTTCAGGAGGAGGGGGGTAACCTGGAGAAAGGAACAACCATAGCAAATTGATGAAATGTGAAAATTTACTCAAAAGAAAACAAAGAGATAATCGTAAACAAACATTGTAGAAAGATAAATCGTTATCAAAAGTACCATTTGTATTGTTACTTACCATTCTCTGTCTCAACGAAGTCAAGTTCTTCGCCATCTCCAAAACTCTTTCATCATTGTACTTGCTCGGCAGGTGAGTAAACTTCATCACAGGCAAGAATGTCGCCATTTGCAGCCATCTCATATACAACTCCCTCTCTGGCAACTCTATTCCATTCTCTTGAGTAGCATTCGTTGTATCTACTAAACCTTTTGAAGACGGCAGGAACTGTTCGCTGCCAGGCCAGTAGATGTCGCCTCCAACTGCTCCAGGCATTATAAATGGAAAACCATTTACTCCGTAAGTCAACATCGTTGGTATTACAAGCCTTAAAGCCTCCCAAGTAGACTCAAATGGCGGTAAAGATACAAATATAGGTGGACGTGGTAACGAAACTGCTGAAGATACTCCAATAATACTCAACTGCTTTTCAAAGGTTTTGGTAAAGATTTTCTTGTACTGGTCAGGATTGGTGAGAAGATTTTCACATCGGAAGTAATGGGGCATATCGTAAGCTGTTCCCAAGTCCAAAAAGAATGAGTCGATATGGTACTCATTTATGACTGCTTGCAATTTATCCAAAAACCAGGGTACTGATCTGTTGTTTGTAATATCTAGGACTCCAGCACTTGCTAAAGATTTGAACCGAGTTAAAGCTGGTATCCGTCTATCACTATTCCTTTCACTGATCAGCAATCGTCTCTGAACACATTCTGCAAAGTTTTTACTCTCAGTACTGATAAACGGTTGAATAGTAAATGCTACTTTAAAACCTCTTCTATGCAGCTTATCTACAGTTGTATTCAGCGTTTCAAATCGACTCGTATCCACTGATAGATCACCTATTTCATTCTGCCAATGCTCATTGATTAATACATGTCCTTGTTTCAAGAATCCCAAATTAATAACATCTTCGGTGTATTTAGAGATGGTTTCTGCTTGTAATTCATGTTTGAATCTTGGAGCTATTAGCCAAACTGGTTCTGATATGAGTGATTCTAATGTTTGCATGTCAGCGGGTTTTAATCCATCCCATAATGGAGCTCTACGGTGACTGTGAATTGAGGAGTGTAATGATGTCATGTCTTCAGAAGTGCAGATATTATATTTCATTTCAGGGAACTCAGTAAGTTTGTTCGGGTAAGCAAATTCGTGAAACATAGCTTTGATACAGATTTGTTTGCCTCCTTTGTTGACGGATACATGAAGAGGTGTCTCATCATTGATGATGATACCGGCTCCTTTAGAGTTGATAAAGTATCGTGTGAGGACGTTGCCCCATTGGGACTTCTGCATGTCTCCGGTAATGAAAGGAGTGTAGGCCAATGACCCACTGTCTAAAGGCCAGGTCAGGTTAGAAGATTGGCCACCTCCATACCAGTGGACCTTTGTAGCACCCCAGTCGAAGCAGTCATTTGGATAAACATCTGTGAAAGTAAAAAGGTTAATTAGGATCTTAATTTATATATTACTTACAATCTGCTTTCATTTGTTTATAAAAATATTGCCAAAAATAATATGAAACAATTAAACAAAGACGATGAGAATTTGGCGAATTCCCAAATAATTTATTATCTGTCTTCTTTAACATTTTTTATTTAAGAAACTTGTTTACTTCGAACGAAGAAGTGTACGCATATCTCGTCAGTTTTATTTAAGTCCCATGTACTAGAATGCCTTTAATCATCAACAAAGCGACGGGTGGTTTCTGAGAAATTCCTAATGAAATTTTCAAATAAAAAAAGTGCCAGACCTGATAATTGAACTCCGAACTTCATGCTTACTAGTAACGCGTGCAAGCATTTGACCAAAGAGGCAGCCAATTGTTCTATTTATCGTATATTAACAGTCTCATTTACTTACCAGATCTTAACGCCTTCCAATGCACGTGGTAGCAGGTGGTGTTATCAACACCAGGGTCATGTGGTAGAGACTTGAGGTAAAAGCGGAGGGTGTGTAGCCACTCTAAACATTCCGAGCCATCTTTACGCCGGTGTTCAGGTAGACATGGGTACGCGTTCACCTTGCCCTGGATGCCCACAGCTGAAATGAGAATATGGTACAATTTGAGACAAGGAATGAAGTGGAAGTACGTTGAAAAGTTAGCTTAATTGGTAAGAGTCACGCAATTATACTAATCACAATAACAGTAAAGAAACAGGCATGCTACGTTTAGTGGAAAACTGATTAACTGGAAAATGATAATCTGAGGGCCTAGACAAGACAAATAGCAATTGCCCTTATTAATTCTACAAAGACTTTCAATAAGATTGACAAGATTTGCGGTAAAATATTAAGTCTATCTCATAATTTTCCACGATCAAATGTCACTTTCCTAGATAGAGCCTCAGATTCAGTCCATGGTGATCATAGAAATGAAGTGGCGTGCCTAGGGCCAACAATACCGCAAGCCCTTAAGGCAAGCAGGCTATTCAGAAACCCTAACAAGGTGAGTATAGTTGGTCATAAATAAGGGCTACGAAGCTATTAGATTTGTATGAAAATACCGCCACTAATTTGAATATCAACCACCTTTATCCCAAAGGAGAACCATTTTAATACTTTAAAATATGATATCTCTTTACCTAAATTGGCCCTCAGAATCTCAACATCATCTTTATTAAAGATCCTGATGAGTCGTTTGGGCTCGTTGAACTGCACGTTGTCGAAGTAGGACTTAGTGAGCGCCTGCTGGTGGTACAGCACGTACGCGAACCCCACGAAGAACACGATGGCCAGGAACATGAGCCCTACGAACGCGCGGAGCTTGTAGTCTGTGGGTTTCTTGCGGATTTTTTGAGGGATGCTCTGAAAGTAAGGACAATATGTATTTTTAGAGAAACTCTTCAGTTTTTTGGTAGTAGGTCTTTTCACTTTGAATTAGAATTGAAAATCAACACGAAAACACCAGGCCAGGTACAATTATTTAAGGACTAAAATTAATACTTTACAGGGCCAACGCATATAGAAAGTATGACATTGTTTAATTGTGTGATTACAGACAAAATAATTTAATTATTTAGCAAAACTTTTAATATACTTCAAATTGTTGTCTTTTCGCGATGCAACTTTCTACTTATCTAGAATATACATTTACATGAATGACAGTATAAATAAAAGTCCTAGTTTGCAGATCATCAATAAGATTCTTCCCGCTTCATCTCCATTGAGATCTACGTTCTGGAACAGCTTCAAACTATTTGAGTGACTCTTTGAAAATTCAAAACTGCAAGTTTTGAGTGCCTTTAAATGGTTTGGTATCAAAGGAACAGTGTAATACCTGTAGTTTCTCCCTGAGTAGACTGGCGAGGGAGTTGACAGAGGTGACGGAGTTGCTGGGCGAGTAGTCGTCATCGTCCATGCTGAACTCCGACCGGCCGAACCTGCGGGGAGCCGTTGATTTGCGTCGCGGGGAACGGAGGGGTGTCCTGAAATATAGAGAAAGAATTTTATGAAAATAATTATTTAATTAATTTTGAGGTCAGTGCACAATGCACGGGATCAAACCAGCCAGTAGTCAAAAAGTGAATAACTGGAAACCTGAAAAAGATAAGACAGTCACACCAGGTGCAATACTACAATCTTCTGCGTGATTACGCGGTCAAGCAAAGGTAGTATACACAATTTAAACGTCTGACTATGATCCTTTAAACCTAAAAAACCGTAGGTGTAATAGACATTATAAAAGAAACATTACCTATCTAAAAATATCTCTTTGTCGTTATATCGATTGTTTTTGTAGACGCTTTACAAAAACAATCGATATCATAATGAAAAACATTTATAGTTTTTTTTAGTAGCCTATGCTGTCTCCCGGCTGGGCTAAGGGCTCGACATTATTTATTTCACATGAATAACAAATGTTTTATCTATCTACATAATTACATCTGTCGGTGTAATTGTTGTAAAAATTAAATTATCTTATTTTTAAAGATAAAGATAATTTTATTTGTTAAAACATGCGTATACATGCAAACTAAGCACGCAGGATGACACAATATTGATATTTTGTACGTCCATGTTTCACTAATGTGGCGTACAAATTTAAAAAATTACAAAATAAAAACTAAATTACTAGAATCCAAATACATAATAGTCAGTCTTAAACATTGTTCAGTCAGTAAAGTAAATTAATCAAATAATGTCAAAAATTAAGTAACACTAAAAGAGAAAATAAACAATGTCAAAATGCAATAAAAATTGATAAGTCATTATAATATAAAATAATCATATAATGTCACAAAGATAAAGAAAAGTACCAATGTCATGTAGTGTCACTTAAAAAATCGTTTATACTATAATAACACTTGTCCGTTAATAAATCTCGAATCTTTTTTTTAAACATATTTACCAGCAATGTTTTATAAGACTGTGGTATTTTATTATATATTTATTAGGCATGTTTTTATGATGAGAGACACAAAGACACAAGACAATATAATTATTATCATACAAAATCACCGTCTGTCCTTCCCACACATTTCCAAGTCAAACAAATCTTAATACAAATAAAACTGACAAAAATACCTGAACATGACACAGCGAGCCAAGATAACGGACAGACTGACAAAACTAAGATGGAGGTAAAAACTGTCGCATGTTGTCTTAATGAGGAAACTCATTTACGTAGGTATCATTTGGTTGACACTGACAATATAAGAGTTTGTGATAATGGACACTTGGTCTTCAAGCTTTTGGAGGTCAAGAATTTATAGGAGTAGAGGTATCATCAAACATCGAAATAGTGAAAAGTGTGGAAACAGTCAACTAAAGAAATGCAACAAAAGATGGCATGTCTCTTATATAGAAAACGATCGACTACAGTGATATATAACACAATAAAGTGTTAATGGGAAGTAGCAATGAATTATTGCCAGCTGAAGACTATTCACTTAATTATGCTTTTGTAGTGCTAATCCCATTGCCATGCTTAGTTATTATGGCAAAGCAATGTACATTCATTATAGTAATAGTAACTCTCACATCGTAACAGTCCAGCAGATTTTGCGCACAGATACCTGAGATATGATTTAAGAGATTTTTTTCACGGTACTGCATTCCCATAAGATAATCGCCACCTTCCACGCGGGCCAGAGGACCAGCTAGTTTCCCAAAAACTGTTTGTACAAGTTTTCTGGCTAAAATAATGTAGATGATGATACTGTAATGTTCAATTGCATTGCTTTGCAAACCAATCCAGCTAAGCTACCTACTCAACTACTTATCGCACTACTAGATTTGACCAAAGTACGTATAAACGAGGCAGATCTAGATAATGATCTCAACAGGATCATAAGTCTGCCAAGAAGCTTAAGTAGTCTTTATGACCAAGGTGAACTCGAGTTTAAACCTCGATGCAAAACGAACTATAAGTGGTCTGATAATACAGTATTGGATGAGTCCAAACAGTGGTATGCTAATAAGATCCACAACCAGATAAACACAAGAACAACCAGGATGAACTGAAGAGGCTGGCACAGGAGCAAAGAGAAGAGAGGTGTACGTTCTACGCCCAGCAGGGGTGGAAGATGGGCTGTGAATAATGATGATGATTGTTCAAAAGATAATATTTGCTTTTATCTCCCTTTGCATACTTTTGTTGCTTTCTACTGGAAATAAAACTTTCAGTCATTTTAAGATTAACTTGCATGGATTAATCCAATGAAACAGCGAGATCACTATCACTATATACGGATTCAAAGATTGATTAGTCTTCACTTAATACTGGACATACTGCTGTAACATGAAGGTTATTCCTATAGATTCCATATTGAACAGTTTGGTGCAATCTACGAGTACCTATTATCTGTTTGTCGCAGTTATGACGGGCAAGCTGACAACTTTTTTGTTCGGTCCTGTTGTATTTATAAATATTTATTCTGCGTTGTTGTTTGTATGTTTATTTTCAGAAGTACCTAATACAATTATTTTTTTGCTCAAAAGGTACTTCCTGTCATTTTATTGTTATAAGTATTAGAAATAAAAACTTTTTTTTTGTCACGTTGTATGCAAGCCATTTCCCTGCGCAAAATAAATATTTTTCTTTATTTCTTCCCCTTCACACACTTAAATTATTTTTCAAACAGTGAAATTTAAGTGTGTTGTTATTGAATCTATGTCATATTTGAGAGGATGGTTGATTTAAATTACTTGTGCTTTTTCGTTTTCAATTAACATTCTGAATGTTAACTGCTATCTAGAAATCGTTTGGGTTTCAATTTCACGATTCTTGATCACTTTTATCTCAGTTTTACGACGCGTCCAATTTCACAGTATGATTTACAAAGTAGGCCATGGTTACAACTGAACTGCCAACTGTTATTTCTTTTAGAATTACTATTTTTAAACTCAACACAAACGATTTAAAAGTGCCATGTTTATCTTTGTAGAATGAGTGAATTCATTCATCATCATCATCAGCCTATTAATGTTCCCACTGCTGGGACTCAGGCCTCCTCTCTATGAGAGGGAATGGGCTATAATCCACCACGCGGGACCAGTGCGGATTGGTAGATGTCACATGTCTTCGAATTTTTTGGTTCTAGGACATGCCGGTTTCCTCATGATGTTTTCGTTCACCGTTTTGAGAGCAGTGGTGATGAAATAAATTACACAATGTAATGCGCCTGTCTGGGTTCGAACCCACGACTCACTGTTCGTAAGTTGGGGCCGCCACTACTGGGCCACCGCTGCTCCCATGACTGGGCCACCGCTGCTCAGTGCAAGTGCGAGTGAATTCATTAATGAATTGTATCAAGCAAAATGCTTTAAATCACCTGGATGAAATCCGAGTCACCGAAAATGCGCCTTACGAACTTTTGGTGTCTAACTGCATTTGCGTTCTTTTGAGAGAACCCGCACTGATTGATACACGTTTGACTTTAGGGAAAGAGTTGACAATGCCGTCTCTAGCAGGTGCAGCTAAGGCATCTTCGCGATCTGTGCTCTCAATTGAAAACAAATGCATTCTTCATAAACTTATCGATTTTTGTCAACTATTTTGTTCCGTATCTAGTCGAAGAAATATTGGTCAAATAAATCTTCAAACTCTGGAGCTCCGAAAATCCAATCATCATTTGCCTAGCCTTTTCCCAACTATGTTGGGGTCGGCTTCCAGTCTAACCGGATGCAGCTAAATACCAGTATTTTACATGGAGCGACTGCCTATCTGAACTCCACAACCCAGTTAGCACTGGGTAATATGATACCCCTTGGTAAGAGTGGTTGTCAGACTTTTTGGGCCACTGATCTTAAAATCCGAATCCAATGTGATTCTAACATGATTATTCAATGACATCCCAAAAACGGATAACGCTGTCCTAAATTAGCACTTCAAATATAATAAATAGCAAAACATTTAAACACGTCCAAGAGAAATGCAATAAACGCCATTTAATCAGCTCATTAATGCTAATCAGTACACAAACAGTGGGTAATTAATGTCAGTCCCACAATCCGCGTTTAATAAGCTGTAAAAGTAATCTCTCCGTCCACAATATTATCTGTAACCTCAGGGTGTAACGCAAATAACCTTTCATTTTATCTTCCCATTATTAGGACCGTAAATAGCAATGAGAAAGAATACAAAATAGAGTCAACTGAATGACCCTATGGTCTATGGATCTCATTGACCTAGCCACTAATAGTGTAGGGTATATCATAAAACTGACCGGCATCAAAACTTAGATAAATTATAACCAGGACCGGTGAATGATGATGACCTACAATTTTATCATATTGGGAGTGAAATCGTAATTTTTTCTTAATTAGATAATTGCCAGAAATTTATAAGGAAGGTGTTGTATGTAGGAGGTTAATTATATTTTGGGGCGCAGGAAGCATAAAGTTTGGGACGAATCAGGATTTTTTTTTATGTGGGACGAAAGTTAGTGGGATAAACGAAGAATAAATATATATGTAGGAGCGCTGACACATCGTGTTAAGTTTTATTTGACATTTCCTGTTTGACTTTTCTACACACTGTGTCTACATTTCTAATCCAACTTTCCTCTCGCAGGTCCGCTGGAAGAGATTTCTTAAAAAGTGTGTAAATAAATAAATAAATAAATGAATGAACAAATAAATTAATAAACAAATAAATAAATAATAAAATAAATAAATCCGTTATCTTCGGACCTAATGATCCAATTCCGAAAATTCTTTCTGCAATATCCTATAACAATATCCCCGAGTTTATGAAAAGTGTTATTTTTTTGGTAACGGCACTTCATGTTTTCTTCAATATAAATTGCAACCGTGCGAAATCGGGACGGGTCTCTAGTTTATAATATAAAGGAGATATAAATAAGAGAGCTCTACTTAGATTTTGAAGTCCTAAAGACTGACAATACTCAACAGAAGAACAGTTTAATAAAGGTCTTTAATAGTTCGATTCTAATTCGAAACAATTAATATTGAGTTCACGACTATTTGCCTAAACAAATCACAGTCGATAATGGCAGTCAAAACAATCGGAATCTGTCTGCAATACGAGATAACAACGGGTCAATGATTAAATAATTAAATATCACAATATTTCCGATCGAACGCACACTCTGGTGTCGAGTGGAACAAAGACATGTTTTACACAATAAGACAGAGTCCCAGGTCAATAAGCTTTACAGTACTTAGGTATATTATAAACACAGCACATAAATAAACTTCCTCGACTTTCTTGACTGCCTTTTTGGCATGAGTTCCTGGGTTCGATTCCCGGGTCCGGAAAATAGTTTTTGGGTCCCTGTAGGGTCAGGCAGAGGTGTATCTTATAATCCACCCACATTTAAACAGTTCCCTTCGGACGTCTACGAAACCGTATTTTCGTAACTAATTTCGATGAAGGAATTATTTTTCCTTGCACGTAACTAGTTTCGTTGGAGTAATTATTTTTCTTTGTACGAAACCAGGGTTATGTATGCATGATTACGTACAAAGAATTTATTGCTAAGGTTTCCATGAAAGAAATATTCTTCCTTGTACGTAACTGGTTTCAATTGAGGTATTATTCCCCTTCATGCAATATGGAGCGAGCCCATTTCCACCAACCGGCCGCAAATCTAGAGTCCGTGACTGCTACTGACATATTCGTGATGGAAAAACCCAATAACACTTTGCCCAACCCGGGAATCGAACCTAGGACCTAATGCTCAGCAGTCTTGCTTGCGACCACTGACTACTATCGAATTGAGGTAATTTTTGGTCTAATAAAAATTTCGGCAAAAGCAAAATACATATTGATTTACTTATTCTGTCTGGAAGCAAAGACCAATAATAGGTGTAATTTACATGACTATAGGAATTCTATTTTCATCATAATCAAAACAATTAACTTTCAAATTATTTCCGCTTATATTACAACAAAATAATTATCATTTATTTGAGTGGAAACAATAGCCATATTTCGAGTAATGTGTTTTCGTTGTGTATGAGTTTCAGAAATTACCTTTGTTTAATTAATGACTTGCTTTTATTGTGAATTGGACTATCAACTAGCTGTGAAGAAATATGAGCATTTGTTTACGTAAAATGAGGAACATAAGTGTCAATTTACTTTGACATTACCGGGAAAGTATCGTACCGTGTGAAATTGAGGACTTTGAACTTTCGGCCAAACAGTCATGGTGTTTACTTAATTGCAACAAAACTAAAGTGCAGAAACGGGTCTCGCAGGTTTTTATAACTCAAGCCAAAAAGGTTAATGATGGTATCAACAAATTATGCACTGCAGTTCACTGACAAAACTGTCCTTAAATATCTACTTACACATAAGAAACAGTGAGGCACGCATTATTGACAAGAATAAAACATTAATAGGTAATGTAATTACTTCTCACATATAATTGAAATACTTTATAATTTGATTTTGTACTAACATTGTAAAAAAAAACATTCATTTTTTTATTTAATTTAATTAATTTATGTACTACGTATTACGATCATCTATCTCTACATGACAATTTCACCACAGGCCTATAACTTTCCATTTATTAAAAAAAAAGTAAGTAAAGAAATTCAAACCTTTTGCTACAACTTTTAGCGCTCTACAAAAATCCTCCAAATGGACCACGACACAATTCACAACACTATGACAGTTTGTCTCTATAACACTCAGTAAAGATCTATAGATCTTTATATTGGGTTGCGCAGGAGTCTCTCGGAAGCGCGTGCGAGTTACACTGACCGGTGAGTTACACATGCGCGTGCGACGAATACGTGCGACAAACTAGAGTGCGTGCTTTTACCCGACTACGGAAACCCCGAAGGTGGGTTATGACTTCATGGGTTGAACCACATCTATCAGCATGGAATCGCATTTTCCTTGCTTAGGAGCAAGGAAAATGCTTCCTTCTATCCTTTTCTTTCGCTCAGTTTAACCCCACCTTTAGGTTTAAACGCGATGTCACTATTGTCTTGAACTTTTCAAATTTTCTTAGAGAACCTAAGTCATGATATCTTTGTGGCAGATAGGATGTGAAAAGGTAAAAGGCAGGCATTGTTTAATTTCCGACATAGTATGGATTATGTACAGAGCAGCGGCGGCCCAGTGGTGGCGGCCCCGATTTACGAACATCGTGGGTTCGAACCCAGGCAAGGCGCATTACTTAGTGTAATTTATTTCATCACCGCTGCTCTCAAAACGGTGAAGGAAAACATCGTTAGGAAACCGGCATGTCCTAGAACCAAAAAATTCAAAGACATGTGACATCTACCAATCCGCACTGGGCCCGCGTGGTGGATTATAGCCCATTCCCTCTTATAGAGAGGAGGCCTGTTCCCAGCAGAGGGAATATTAATAGGCTGATGATGATGATGGATTATGTGGCGATACTTGGAGAAGGCCTTTGTCCAGCAGTGGGCGTGTTTCAGCTGAAATGATGATGATGATGAGTATGGAATAGATCATGTATTTATTATCAATCTACAGTTATCTGTAAGTAGACTCTGACTACTTAACTGCTACTCAACATGCCTTAAAGTGTTTACCCGCAAAAACTATTAAATAATACTATCTCTAATTGAGTAACGTTGTTTCTAAATCATAACATTACGCCTGTAAACCCTCAAGGGTAAGTACCTTATAGTAGACCCGCATTTCGCTATGTATTTTTTTTCTTTTTTAGTTAGTCTGAGCTATCCCACTCCTGGCCTCGGACCAAGTATGTATTAGTTCTAAGTAATAGGGACCGAGCCGATTGTCATCAAAAAGGCACAAACCAAGGCGCTACTGAAAAAATCCTGATCGAAAAACCCATTAACACTTTGCCCGACCTGAGAAACGAACCCAGGAATTCATGCTAAGCAGTCGCGCTTGTGACCACGGTAGCGCGGATCATCTCTAAGATAAAGCAACGTTTGTCGAGGTCGGTTCGTGGAAAGGTGACTATATATACCATACAACTAAGAAGACTATAGGTAAATATACCTATAGTCTTATCGAGCCCCACCGTGCCTCTGAAAAAAAAAACTCAAGGAAGTAGATTATAGCTTTCTGTCATCCGAAGATCCTTGACATTCGTTACGAGTAGTCAGAAGCCAGAACAGTCTTGAATGAGTCTAATTAATCAAAACACATCACAATGACTATCCCCAATTCTGGCACAAGACATCTTAAGAATCATTTTCCTCATGCGTCAAGACAAATTAATGACTCACGTATTCCCAGGCACTAATTAACATCTAGACTATACCCTAATAGTGGTTTCCAGTTTGCAAAAAAAACAGTGTTCAAAATGCAACAGGAAATTATAATTTAAATCGATATACTTATTAGGTCTATATAGGAAAGATAAGAATATGTATTACGAAGGAAACCGGTTCTTTATGTATTTTAATTAGTATTGGCGTTAATTTTATGCGGTATTGAAATTCTTAAATGCTTGTGTATGATGCAAGTATAATAATGTCCACTTGCGCTGGGTGCATTGTGTTAACAAAATGTCCCCAAATGTTAATTAAATTAGTCTAGTGATTTACGTGCATTCGTGCTCCATGAGTAAGGACGCTTGGAGATGGTATTTTTAGAGTTAACCAACGGAACCCTAAAAATAAGCTTTCGCTGTCTGTCCGTCCGTCTGTCTGTCAGCGAGCTGTTCATGATCCGTAAGACAGTTTAAATGTTTACAGAATGTGTATTTCTGTTGCCGCTATAAGAACAAATTAAATTAATGTTAATGAATTAAAGGGGGCTCCCAATACTAGGAACTAGATAGGAACCCTTCATGCGCGATACCGACTCGCACTTGGCCGTTTTTTATTTGGAAAGATATTCTTAATGAATCTTTCCATCAGTACCACCAACGGAAACCGCGGGCACCTAAAATAATATCTGAGTCCGGCTCGCCCAATGATACCTATTCTAGGTAAACAGATATGTTGTGAGTGCGCAATCGTGAAGACTCGAAAACGACCCAATTGGGTCGTATTGCCTTTATTCTGCGTCACTGCGTGTATGTGTACTGCCGTTGCCGCGCGGAACACTTTTTTCGGTTGATTTGTAGGTGTATAACATGTCTGTTTATTAGAATATCATTGGGCTTACCCCTTTAGCATGGGACTAACACAATTACACATATATCAGCAAAGGCACACCTGCCTAGGGGTTATGCCCAACCCTACGGAGAAAACACGAATGATTTTATGTATGTCAAATAGGTATTAGCTCGTTAAAATTAGGCCGTGCATTCATGCAGCGAATGTGTTGCACTCGTTCATCGATCATAAGCTAAACGCAACTACTACGTAAAACTATAAATATTAATTATGCAATTTAAAGTTAATGATACCTACTACTGACATACCGACATAAATTAAATTAAATTATTCCATTCATTAACCTTTATTTCTAAAGAAGTATGGAATAAGAGGACATACTGCGCCGACCCTTTTGAGAATGATGAAAATTTCTAGTTTTATATCATTTTTCAGCTAACCTTTAGAAGTCCTTTAGATCCTAATGAACTAACAATCGAGAGAAGTCGTCATAATAGGAAATATTATCCTTGAAGAGATCTATCCATTAATATACATCTATGGGTGTAACGAAGCCGAAAGGCACTTGTTCTCCCCGTCATTGCGATATATTTTTTTGTTCTAGACCATTCTTGGAAACCTTCTAATTACTACTATTTGGGGTGAAAGTTCCGAATTTTACAGAAGTTTTTTAATTAAATGCATGTTTTTAATGTAAGATTTTTAAACACCTCCACGACCCCCGTACTATTCAATCCATCCATCAGCACAACGCTTTGAGTGCGTTACATTGAGTTCTACGGTAAAACGTGAGTATTCACGCCAAAAAAAAGTCGTTAGCCAGCAATAATTTTGCGTAAAGTTACCTAGTTTTATCATAATATTGATGGCTTCGTGAAGAATCTGTTATACCCTGTATCTATTGGCATAAAGCCGCGTATCCACTAGGCAACATTTGGCGCACGACATGTTGTACAACATGTTGCTCAACGTGTTGAAAGTCAGCGCGGAACTTTTGTTTAGCAACTTTTGTTTTGTTTTGTTATATTGCGCGCCAGCTGGCAACGTCGAGCGATGTTATGCAACGTTACCGAACATGTTGAGCGTCACGTGTTGCGCGTCAATTGTTGACTAGTGCGAGGCCTACGTCTTAATGATATTGAATACAAGTGCAGATTAGTTAATTCTCCTGTTGGTTTTCTGCTCTCTTTCTCTCTCTTTTCTTAGCTAAAATATTAAGTTTCATCAAACAATAATTATATTATGTGAATCTATAGCTAGTGGGTAGATACGCACAGAGCAGTCGTGCATTATAAACATCACTTGAAGAACATGAAACTAGAGTATAACTTGAGATAACGACTCGTTCAATGCGATGTTTTGTAACTTTTTAGTACCAACAAGACAGTAATGGACACTTGAATTGGTTAATATTCTTTGTTTCCGTAATAATTCTAGAAAAAATAAGGCTATATAATTAAAATAAGGTCCGTTTATCAAAGTTAATCGATCTATTCCACACCGTTTACACTACTCGTATATTCATATGAGTAGAGCGCCTGCAACATAGGGCGCTGAAGTTTTATTTCTTACACAATTTAAATCTCTCTATAAAATATAAATATAGAGTTGTTTATATTCTGCCTCCTGATTGTGAAACTTGATCGATGTGATTCTGATTCTGCTCGTTACCTTATACCACTATCGAATGTATTCTTACAATAACCTGAGGCTATTTGCGCTGTTTACCACTAAGAAATCCTCCCTCCATCGTCCTGAAAAAATCTAATTAGTCCGTCAGTTAGATTATCAAAAAATATTTGACACGTATTTTTTCTTTTGTTACGTAGACCAAAATTGACGAAGATACGACGCTTTTAAATTTCTCAATACGTCACGCCGTGCAATAATTTTTAGTGCGTGGTGACGTCACGAGCCCCCACTCCCGAGTTTTGATACGTTTTATCTTTGTCAATATTTATTAATTTACAAAAACAAAAAATACGTGTCCATTATTTTCCAATACTCTAACTGACGGACTACATAGATTTGCAATTTATTGATGGTGGAAACTAGCCTATTCAAAGACGGATAAATTCTTATTTGTGCGAGTTTTATACTCTAATAAAATTATTATCACTACGGTAATACCAATTACACCAAAATTCCACAACATCAAATAGAAACTAATACTATTTATTTACCTTATAAAAAGAAAATAACGTTTATTAAACACCTCTTAATACATACATCAACAGTAAAGTCATCTTATTAATAACTGGTCACAATATTCACTGACTTTTAAACAAACACTAGTAGATATTACTGCATCGAGCAACAGTATAAACTATACTGATTTATCTGCGACGAACCTATTCGATAACGTAGGTCATATATTAATTGATTTTATCGTAAATGATCCATCATTAAGTCAAGTTCGGTTAACTAATAATATAATTGGATAGTTAGTTCCATAGAAGGAAATGACGTATTCTATTTTTCAATCTGGCAGTAAAACTCAGAACACATGATCCACCAACCCTCACGCAGCCCGCGTGATAAGGCCAACTTGCTCACAGAGAGGAAGCCTGAGTCCCAGTAGTGGGATATTGAAGACTGATTATGTGAAATTCAGACCTAAACTAAAAATAATAAATAGTAATTTAGTTTAGGGTGTCGTGTCGTCTTTCGGTACTGAGATTGTGATTAATCAATTGGAAGATACCTACGTGTAAAGAGATGTCTACGAGCTCCCGTTACGGTATTTAAACCAATTAAATCTGAAACTAACCACGTAATTAAAAAGCAGTGAAAGCCTAGTGGTGTAACCGCCAAGTAATAGGTCTCAAGTTTAAACCCAAGATACGCACCTCTGATTTTTAGGGTTCCGTACTCAAAGGGTAAAAACGGAACCCTATTACTAAGACTTCGCTGTCTGTCCGTCTGTCCGTCTGTCCGTCTGTCCGTCTGTCCGTCTGTCCGTCTGTCCGTCTGTCCGTCTGTCCATCTGTCTGTCACCAGGCTGTATCTCATGAACCGTGACAGCTAGACAGTTGAAATTTTCACAGATGATGTATTTTTGTTGCCGCTATAACAACAAATACTAAATATAGTCAATGGTACGGAACCCTTCGTGTGCGAGTCCGACTCGCACTTGGCCGGTTTTTTAGAGTTCACGTGTCAACGTGCGTATTGTATAATTATCACTTGCTTCAGTGAAGGAAAACCAGCATGCCTGAGAGATATTTCTTGACGGGAAGTCAGAGGCCCATGGGCAAAAAACTCTGACACCAGGTTAGGCAACACACGATAAAGAAAGAAGAAGTCTAGGTAATTAAATCGAAAACAAACAAACAGTGTTGTCTCTTATTTGCTAAAGCTGATATGGGATGAGGTGCAGGATTCTGATGTTTTCCTTTTAGATATCTGATATGTTAATTTATTTTATTTTATTTATTTATTTAGGTAACCAACAGCGAATACAAAAAAATACAAAATAAGCTTGTTGTAGTTATTATGGCCATTTATAGGTTTCCCTGTAAGATGACAATTTTGAAAAAATTAAAACCTCTGATATGATCATTTTCCCCATTACAAGTGGAACAACCATAATGATTTACGTGTAACATCTGATAACCATGATCAGGAAATATTATTATACAAAACATGTTTTCCTTATTTTCGCGAAATCATGTCATGGGTTTATTTTCCATCAACATCATGCGAGGTTTTTCAATCTCTACAACTCTCTTTCTATTTTCCTAAATTAAACGAAAATTACAGCGATGTTAACGTCATATCAATACGTGATAAATACGTCATCAATTAGATAATCTACTTTTAAAGGATACCTATTGTGAAAGTCAAATCAAATACCTAGATGACCTACCTCTCATACAACATGTTGTATCCATACCTAAGTACTTGAGTGAATTGAGGAAAAACAACTGATTAAATTACCTGCACTCAGACTCAAATCTGGATAAGGATGACGTATGAAAGCTCCTAGTGCAGCTAAACTTTTAGAAAGCTTATGTTTTTGTCAGTAAAAGACCGCATAACCAGAGGCTTGATTTTAATGTGCATAAGTAGAGCCCTTTGAAATGGATGGAAATACTATACTACCAATATATGTATCTATTTCAACGGGTGTGTAATGTATGATATAATAACAAATGCTCTAATTTAACTTGAAATAACGTTCATAATATAATTATCATAAGCTATAAAATCATATAACCTAATTTCATATGACCTAATGTTTCATATGATATAATTTTCATTTAATATAAAACATTTAGTATAACGTTCATTTTATATTATAATTTCAATATGTATAATATTCTTTTTATATAACATTCATTTGACCTAATATTCTTTTGACCTAATTTTCATGTTTAATGGTCACAGTTCTAACCTAACTCAAATGGCACCTAACCAAATCTTAAAATATTCAATGCATGGTTGAGGGTGGGCTTGGTCGACGGAGCCCCGCTTCGCGGGGCTCCTACTTCTGGATGGTTTATAAAAAAATAACCACGAAGGGGATGGCGGGGTCTATTCGCTCGCTTCGCTCGCTCACACGACCCCGCCATCCCCTTCTAACCTAACCTGTCCGAGTCGGGGTGCCCTAAAGTCCAGATTGCATTCAATTTCTACTGGTTACAATAGTTGAGGGTAAGATTTTCTAAATTATATTAAAAGTTATTAGAGATTATGAATATTATAGTAAATGAATAATATACTATATGAATATTATGTGAAATGTGCATTATAGGAAATGTTTATTATATCATAAGAAATTAGATAAAATGAAATTATATCAACAATTCATTATCTCAACTGATCGTTATATTAAACAAAAGTATATTAACTGAAATTAGGTCAAGCGAACGTTAGATTTTTTGTTATTATATCAACCGTTACACACCCCTATTTCAACGCAGTCAAGCAGCATTACTTTTTGTAGCTAGGGTTTTCCTCAATTTGTCAACAAGATTGTATCACTTGGCACGACATGTCTACCTTACCTGAAAGCACATCATCATCATTTCAGCCGAAAGACGTCCACTGCTGGACATGGGCCTCCCCAAAGGGGGGTTCTTGCCATAATCACCACGCTTGGCAGGCGGGTTGGCGATCGCAGTGCGGTCGTTACAAGAGCATTTACACGCTCATTCTCTGGTAAGTCCCTTAGTCGCCTCTTACGACACCCACGGGAAGATATGGGATGGTGCTATTCTTTATGTCCGACACCATACAGAACATCAACATCCTGAACGCACGATACTACCTAACTCATCATCATCATTCTCTCTCTTGCCTTTATCCCAATTCAATTGGGGTTGGCGCAGCATGCCTTCTTTATCCATACTTCTCTTTTTCATCTCATCTAACTCCTCTCTTCTGGCCATATCACCCTTTACACAGTCCATCCATCGTTTTTTTTGTCTTCCTCTACCTTTAAACCCATCCACACTCACGCTCAAAACTTTCCTCACAAAATTTTCCCACGATAATATCTAAGTAAGCTACACAAATCACTCTTCTGCAGCTTAGTAAAAAGTCTACTCAAAATACGACCACACAACAAAAATCCCTGAACTCTCACTCTCACAAACGGATTCCCTCACCATTCATCCATCTTACGCCCTCATTACACACAACGCGGCGACTACGACACGCCGCGCCGACATTTCGCAATGCACCGGTCATCGTCCGCACTTCCTTATTAACTCCTGATTTGATGCAACCCTCGCACTAAGAGGACCTAGATCTCAAGTGGACTCATTTGGAGGAAGGAAGTGGAGGTATTGGGCTTGAGAATGTATTTGAGACGCTGGTGTTTACGATGATGTAGTTTTTACGATTACTGGTAACTGGTTTGTTGTGGGAATCTGTTTCGGTTCAAATGTTCTTTCTATCTCTTCTCCAAGCATTGGCCACTCAACGCTGAGTGTAGGACTCTTCTAAATCTCTCTACTTTGGCCGGTTTTGTGGCAATTGTAAGCTCAGTTAATGGTTTATCATTAAAAGAAATATTGAAATATTCCAATGTCACTTGTAATCATCACAGAATTTTTCACTAAAACTTGACGTTTCGACGCAAACCTTTACCAGAAAATCCTGGGGTTCACTCATAAACTATTTAGAGTTATAAGACATTTAAACAAAGACAAATATGGTTAAGCAGACGACAATCAGCACCGTAAACAAATAATTCGACAGAGTTGGTTTCCTAGGCTGAATATTATTCCAAAGACCTCTCAAACGCATGGTGACTGACATGATGAAACAATTAAGTTGGGAAAGTACTTACTTGGCTCTGTCATCATCAGACAGTACTTCGGTGTGGTCATCCGCCGTGTTGTCGCCATCGCTGAACCCTGACGCTGAGCTCTGATGGTGCTCCGGGATCTGGAAACAGCCACAAAAGTTGATTAGTCACAGAGATCACGCCTATCCCCAGAAGTAAGAAGTATACCCTAGAGTACACCCACATTTCGCCAGTTACGTTTAACTACCATAGGGGGAGAAACTATCGCCACAAACCGAGAACAACTCCGGGCAGCTACTAAGAAATTCCTGGTGGGAAGACCCAGCATCTAATGCTCAGTACTAGCGCTCACGCACTCTTATCACAGAATCGTTAAATAAAGTATGTACTGCTATAGTTTATGTAAGGGGTACCTAAATTCGTGTTCCACGCGCGCCTCAAAGAGAGTCAGCAAAAAGGGAGGGGTCCGTAAGGACCGATGCCTGCCGGGGTTGCGGGACTGTTCGAAAGATATACCGTGGCCCCGGAACACAAAGGGCGATGAAGGAACATGGATGGGTTTTAGTCAGTAAAAGTCTGACACTCCCTCCTGCTCCGCCCAGAGCGGGAGGAGTTATTTGATGATTTCCCATCCGAATAAAAAAAAAAAAAAAAAAAAAGGGGTAAATAAATAAAAATAATCTAGGGAAAGGGACACATACCACCTCCACTGTGCTTTAAATCTTATTACTGGCCGTTTGATCTGGTGAAGGTCGAAGAAACAGGTTTAATGCTTATATAATTTATTTTTTTTAACTACAGTAAATTCAGTTGTTTTTTGGAAAGTGATAGAAAAGTCACCTGTAGGTATGTATAATCTCAAAATTAATGATGTAACCAAGATTTTGTAACAATATTTTGATTTAAAAGAGTGTCCATGGAGTTTCTTGTCCGTTCTTTTCCATAGAGATCTACGGTAGGGAATGGGCAACTACAGTACTTTCTCAAGTTATTATGCCTTAATTGTGACCGGGACTGTAGCTTTGTTTTTTTTTGTATTTTTGACATTCAAAAGTGCCGTAATGGTCTAATTGAAATCAATGCAGTTTGAGTCGATTGTCTGACAGTATCCTAGTATCAAAGACAGTAAAGATTGCCAATAACCGTGCCAATGTACCGGTCAGCAACCTATTGCATAATGACTAACGAGCAACAGGAAATGTCTCCACAACGTGGGACCTCCACTCAACAGCAATCAAAGCAGACGCTGCTGCCGGCAATACGAAAATTGCACTTTGTTTCCGTTTGGCTCTCCAGTCAAGTACTTTCAACAGTAGGTACTTTTCTTTTCTATGTATAAGAGCAAGACTGGGTTATCAATATCAGTAAAAAGGTGACTCCATCAGTTTAGGATTATCATGTCGGAATTTCCAAATGGAGATTGGAGAACTTAGGGACAATTTCTACCATAAATTGGTGAAACCAAAATACACTTAAATACCTCACGGGAACGGGAACAAAACCGTTCATACTAAGAGCCAACCAAAGAGTACAATACTTAAACCAAAAGATCTAACTGACCATTGCTCATTGTCAAACTTGGCAAATATGTCATTATGATTCAACGTCACCGAGACAGGATCACATGCCTCCTCGACCATTTCTTTTGATGGTTTTTCTACAGTATTTTAAGTCTATGACCAAACCTGAGTAAGAGGAATGCAGTCGAACTCGACTTTCCGCCTGGACCCTCGCATGATCACTTATCCTGCACTACTGCATATGCACCGGTGACTAAATCACCGAGTCAGACCATTAATTAGTTCAATTGTAATTAATTTATGGCATTAATCACCAGAGGTGTCTGCGGCAAGTCTGATTTAGGGATGTCTCGCAAAAGATGAGGCTAGAGAAATATTAATTTGGTGATAAATATTTCTTTACGTACGCGTACAAAATCGAGAGGTTGCTGAGGTTTCCAGAAAATACTTATCGTTTAAAAAACGTTTTTTAAGAATTGGAAAAGTCAATTCCTTAGGACACCACAAAGTTCCTGATGACGACATGTTGCCCTATTGCTTTTTTTTATTATCCCATAAGCATTTTTATAACTTAACCTTCTGAAGAATGACCCTAGCAAAACCAAATTACCTATGTACATATTTTGAATGAAAAAGTGATTTTTCTGGTAAAGTAGAATTGATGTGCTTTGTGGGGGCGGTGGTCAGTATGAAAAAGTGGTCATTTTGGTAAAGAGATCATTTTGGAAACGCAGTAGTCATTATGAAAAAGTCGTATAGGTAAAGTGGTATTTTTGGTAAAATACGTAGACTCTAAATGCCTAAAGAATTTTTGAAATGAACTCGGAATCGGACCCCCCATATATTGCCATAGCAGATCACTAAATGCTAAAGATGTAATAATCAGTGGACAGTCACAGTGATTTGCTTTTAGCATAGCAACTTGTTGTAGCCCTACGTCTTGAAGAAATAGACTGAAAATCTAAAATTACAACATATAGGTAGGAGTCACAAAAGTATTTTTAATTTTATGTACCTACGTGCTTTAATTAGCTAGATGAGTGCTCGTAATCGCACTATTCGGCCCGCAGTGACTGACGTAACAACCACTTTGTAAGTGCAAGCTGATTAAAACTTTATTCTAACAGAATTTCAAACGAAGTTTGATCCACCACAAGTAGAGTTGCTAATCTGAGGTAGTATAGGCTCTTAACAGATTCACAAGTGGATTAAAAAGGAAAACTCTAAACCCAGGTTTAAGAAACTCGATTTAGGTGCCCCTCTGCCTTGTAAACTCTAAATATTTTTTTATTTCCATAACCTGTTATCTCAGGAACCAATTTCTTTCATAAACAAGGTATTTAAATCACAAATAAAATAAATAGTAGATTTCAAAATGCATTGACAAAAACAACTTTCGGCTAGCGACATCTAGCTATCTTAATCGGTACAATATGTCGGTACAATATAATACAATGCACGCAGCGACATCTTCTACAACACACAGTTAGTTCGACCAACTTCCACAAGATGACGCTTCTGGAAATCATATTACGGTTGGCGCAGTGGCTGAGCGATTGACTCCTGCGCTACATGTCGCGGGTTCAATTTCCGCACGGACAAATATTTGTATTGCCTACAAGTACCTGTTCCGGGTCTAGCTGTTTGTGAATTGAAAGGTTTGGAAACGCACCTGCGATACAGGAGAAATTCCTAGTCTGGGGCAATGATTTTTTAAGAAAAAGAAAGGAAAAAAGGCTTGTAAATAGGCCACACCGTACAAATTGCTAAATTAAAAATCTAAATACTTACATATCTAGGTACTTGTTCTCATGAAAATAAAATTGTCACAAGACATTCGTCATCTGGCGACTGTGAATCTTGCGACTGGTCGCGAGATGGCACCTTCCAATTTTTATTTATTTTGTTGTCGTCAACGTTATAAAGTAGGTACAGATAGTTACCGTTACCTACAGATAGTTACCTAGAGATAGTTACCACATTATGAAGGTTTCCTGAAGGAAACTGTAAATTACTCAACTGCACCACTTTTCTCTGCGATTTTAATAGATACTAATGAAACGTGCTGTAAATGCGTGAGGAACTAATTATTACGTTCGTTTGTAATGGTTACGAGTAGGTAGCAACCGTAATTGGCATTCTGTAATGAGATAAATGAACGGTCCGAGAGAAAATCGCCTACTTAGTCGTTTTTGTGATCTCTTTAAGTACATAACAATTGCGGCTCAAGACTCACCACCACATCAGCATCATCATGACCACCTCGAGATGTGCGAGGATGCGAAGCGAGGGATGTGTTTGTTAAGAGCCAATAGAATCACTTCATTTAGGTACTTAGCCTCTCTTAGCGCAGCTAAAGTGGAAATGGCTGAGCGGAGCGAGTTTTTTGTACATACAAAACAAGGGAAGGGTGATTGTGTGCGAGGGATGTGATAGAGAGATGTGTGTTAGGGACGGACGCGCGCGAAAAAATAGCAGCCACTAGATGGCGTGGTTACCGCTCGCATCTGAAATGAGCCCACACAGCAAGCACATCTCTAGTTGAAACGGTCACACCGTTCCACAGCCTCGTTACGCATCCTCGCAACGACCAGCTACCTCGCACATCTGGTGGAAACGCAACCTTAGACGAGGATCCGTTGGATGAATGTGATAGGTATATTTCTACTTCTAACTCTACTACCTACAAAAACCACCTTAAAAGGATAGTCAAAACGTCTTTCTGTCCAATAACGACAATGATGAGTGACCACCTGACCACAGTCGCACACCTTGACAAAGCGATTGGAGAAGAATCTATTGTGCACCAGTTTTTGTCACCAGCTCCGGTTGCGTTGGTGTAAACATTAACATAACTGAGTCTTAAACCAGGTTCAGCAGTGGGCGAGTGGAAAGATAACAGACAGAGTTAATTTTCAATTCATAATAATACGTACAGACGCCAAGCACATCAAGCTATTCCAATCTGTCAAACTTTAATAGATTTTCGACTTTATCGCTAAAATATTAGGTTCAAGGTTCAATGGGAACCTGCCGAGGCTGCGGGACCTGCCGGGGCTGCGGGACTGTGCGAAAGAGATACCGTGGTCCCGGAACACAAAGGGCGATGAAGGAACGTGGATGGGTTTTAGTCAGTAAAAGTCTGATACTCCCTCCTGCTCCGCCCAGAGCGGGTCATTTGAAGATTTCCCATCCGGAAAAAAAATGGTTGATTGGATAATTTTGACAGTTTCGAGTAAGTTGATGTCTGTAGCTACTTAGTTTAGATTCAACATGCTTATTTATGATGACCGAACAACCCTGCTTAATTACAAATTGACAATAAAAAACAGCAATAATGAAGGTTAAAATTAATAAAACAACAACAAAAAATAACCTTGGAATCCAGAAAGTTGTTGATACTCCCGGAGCTATCACTGCTATGGAGGCGGAGGCTATCATCACTGTTGCCTAGACCACTATTATGATCACCATCACGCGAGTCGCGGGAGTCACTCGACTTGCTGACGTCAGAGTCCGACTCGATCCACAACGGTGATCGATATTTAAACTTGCTTGTAAACTCACTGAACTTTGATTCGTTATTCATTTTGGGGAATTATCTGATGAAGTGTGATATAGTAATGATAGGTTTTGATTAACTGAGTTGTATGAAAAAATTGGGCAGTAAATTTGATTAAATTTAGGGATTTTGACTGTCGCTTTAAAATTCCGAAATTAACACTTTGTTTAGTTTTGGTAGAGCAATTTTCAACGTAAGAATTTAGGTAAGTAGTACTAATATTTAAAAATAACACAGCGTTAGTGGTTTTACATACAAATAAACTTGTTCAATTGAAAACGGTTACACTGGTACACAAAGCGTAGTGAGTAATTGCAAAAACAATTTGAAAGGCACGTGAACAGAAGTAAACACAGGGATAATAATGGTTTCTAATACTTTGGTTCTTAAACTGATGTTATGATGCAATATGGTCTGTATAGTTAGGGGTATGAGACGAATCTGTGTCTAAGATCACGGACAAATCCCGACGATTTGAATGTAGGCAAATAGGTCGAGGGATGTGCATGTTGAGACAGCGAGGTACGGCAAGTCTTTTCCTTTTTTACCCGACTACGGCGAAGCAAAAATGAGGGTTTACTGAAGTAAATCCTCAACGCCGTATTCAGGTATGGTCTAGAACAAAAAAATATCGCAATGACGGGGAGAACAAGTGCCTTTCGGCTTCATTAAGAGGTGTTTTACACCCTTATATTTTCTAGAAAGTTTTTAAAGTTATCCTTTTATTTTTGTACCGGGCGTGATTTTAGTTAATAAACCTATATTAGTAGATAAACCATGATAGATAATAAGAAAAAAACGGCCAAGTGCGAGACGAAATCTCGCATAAGGGTTCCGTACTACCGTATATTTTTTTTTTTATTTGTTGTTAAAGCGGCAACAGAAATGAAAAATTCAACTGTCTAGCTATCACGGTTCATGAGATACAGCCTGGTGAAAGACAGATGGACAGTGAAGTCTTAGTAATAGGGTCCCGTTTTTACCCTTTGGGTATGGAACCATAAAAAGGTAAATTTAAAAAAAGGGGTATCCCCATAACCGCACAATAACCTGAGAAAAACCTACGCTTTTTTTATCTTTTTGTATCTCTACAATTTCGACAATTCCCATGCTGTTAAACAATCATAAAACTGGTTTTATCTTGTAGATTATCATTAATTTTATAGCGAATCTACCAAATTATCTAAGGCCGTTAATCTCAGATAACGTTAATTCACACAAAGTTTATTAGCTAGTTTATGTGATGTGATGACGTCAGCACCATAGACATGTTTTTGATGAAACGAAGTGTTTTAAAAACAAAGCCTTTTTGACCAAATGATCCTTGCTGGAAGAATAGTTTTACGTGTAACTCATTAGCTTTACGGACGTAACAAGACTTTAGACTTAAACGACGCAACATTAAAGTTTTAAAAGATACGCTTGAGAATAATTTACATAGGTGTAAAAATTAGACCAAGAATGAGCATTTTTTGAAGGTCATGTGTTACAAGAGACAGCTTCTAAGACTAAGACCTCCACTAACTAAACTTATAATTTTGTTGCTAATAAAAAATGTATGTGGGTTTTAACTTCTTTTAGCAAACCTCGAACAAAATCCCATAACAAGTGAATCCTGCGAAATGAAACTGATACCAACACTAACTGTGGGACTAAATTGATCTTCCCGA
This sequence comes from Xestia xanthographa, assembly GCA_905147715.2. Taxonomy (NCBI): domain Eukaryota; kingdom Metazoa; phylum Arthropoda; class Insecta; order Lepidoptera; family Noctuidae; genus Xestia; species Xestia xanthographa. Next base: position 1,688,403 of record LR990661.1, on the reverse strand, counting down.
CAGGATGTCGCAATTTATTAGACGCTTCTCGGCTTTCAGTGTCACAGTAGATAGCCTCGTCTCAAATGATGGTAATAGTCCTGACTCCTGGTCTCCCCTACAGCGAGGTTAGATAGATAGAGAAGAAATTGTGGGAAAATGGAAAAGTCCTTATCAAGAAAAGAGTCGTACCTACCTATAAATAATTATTAATGAAGGGGTCACCTTTGATTTTTCGTATTTATGTGCGTATTGTATTTATAACTTACTTTGGTGAAAGAAAACATCGTGAGGAAACCAAACCAGCATGCCTGAGAGATATTTCTCGACGGCATGTAAAGCCAAGTTAGAAGCCCATGATAAAAACTCTGACACCAGGTTAAGTACTAACCACACAAGAATAAGAAAAAGAAATAAGAAGAGTGAAGGGCAGTCGTATTACTGACGAAACAACATTCAATGTAAAATTAATCAACAACAACAGCACATAACGTCCACTGCTGGACATAAGCCTCTCCCATGATGGGAGGAATTTGCCGTAATCTCCACGCTTGGCAGGCGGATTGGAGATCGCAGTAATGAAAGACTAACAGAAAACGCTGCTGCCCATTCTCAGGTCTACGGAGGCGCAAGGTGTTCTGCCTCAGACATTAGTCGCCTTATACGACACCCGTGAGTGTAATGGGTTGGTTCTATTCTACTCTGCCGGATACCACATGGCTAACTCTGCCGGATACCACACGGCTAGTCTGCCGGATACCACACGGCTATTAATCAATCTTTGATCATTACTATAATTATGAAAGGTAGCGTTAAGAGACTATTGTATGTAGACATTTTCTTACACAAAGTACATGACAGTGTAGCCTTATGTGGACAAAAACTAACTACACCACTATAGCTACCTGCGTATAAATAATAAAATTTCCGCCGATAGAAATAATTTGTGTGGGATGAGTAATGTGAATTCTAGTTCCCCTTGAAAACACTTGGAATATATACTACTAGTTTTAACAACCAGTTATAATGCTCAAAATAACTCACATTTAAAACATCCTTTTTTAGTTTGGTTTCATTATCATCCCGATCATTTTCAATAGAACCTTCTCCTTTGTTTGCTTTCCTGTACACTACAGGGCTGTCAGTCGAAGGCGTATCATCTTGTAACTCAACTTTCTCATCTTCTACTTTCACGTCTTCTGGAAACACAATTCTCACTTCAGGAGTCCTAGTTCCCTCCCTAATATCATCAGGACCATCAACATTGCTGGTGGAAGGAGTATCTATGCTGTCGTCAGTGCTAAGACTGCTCCGAATCACTTTGTCTATTTTCTTTCTTGTCTCAGGAGGCATTTCCACATAGTCATGAGGATATGAAGGTATGTCAAGCCGAAGATCTGGTTTCTTCCGTTCCCTCATTTTGTCACTTTGTTCATTAACTCACTGATAAGATATTTAATTCAAGGGCAACCTTTGAACACCAGCACAATGATTAAAGACTGTTAATTTTAGACACTCATCTGTTAACTAATTTATCACTCGTAAAACTTGTTCTATAGCTTACTTTAAATGTCTAATAACCTCATTTTGTACTATGAAGTTGTACGGAAAACAGTATAAGATAATTTTTGGTAATGTTATCTAAAAATTTTTCTTTGCTTTGTTTTATCAAATTCGCACCAATAGTAGCGATGTAGATAAATAACACGTAATACCGGATTGTTTTTTTGTTGTCATGATCGGATTAGTTATCTTGCTTATGTTTTGAATGCTATCATTACCGGGTTAGACCGAAATCAGATGATCTAGTGATCAGACGTCAATTATGACAGTTTTGTTAATTTTGGAATCGACTCCAAAGGCGTTGTTATGATTTCTTCTCTAGCATCAGCATGTGTTTGGAATTGCAATGTTTTCACCAATTTTATCTCCTTTTCTCTATTAATATGATTCGGGAGTTGACCATCGAGCCTGCTCATTGTTAAAGCCTCATTTATCAATTCCTCTTCCACTTCCATCATTTCGCTACCACTAAAGGTACACGTGTTAGGTATTAGATCCTCGGTGTCTTAATATGGACTGCCTTGAACAAGGCGCGGTCCATAGTTAATATCAACACCGATTATAAAATTATATGCGGGGTTTTACCTCAAAGTTGTTTTTCTTTTTTCGACGATTATAAACATAACATAAATAAAAACAGTTTCTAATCCGCTAATTTATGGTAAAATATTATTGCTTACGGAACTAAAAAAATTGCCATAATTTAACAATTTCAAGTTGTTTTTCGTGTGCAACGAATTTTAAAGCAAGTGGACAGAAAATCATATTTTATTTACGTATTATGCTGCTGGATGAGGCTGGCACAGGAACGTGGAGATTGGTACAAGAAAAGATAGGCCTATACCCAGCAGTGGGAGAGTTGGGGCTGTGGATGATGATGATAATGATGATTATGCTGCTGCAGGTGCTGAAAACCTCAAACGGTGCAAATACAATAATTTAATTGATAATTATGTGTTTGAGCCGTTTGGAGTTGAAACACTAGGGCCATGGGTTCCGAGTGCCCACTAGCCTCGTGATGTTTTATTGTTCTACGACTTGAGTTTCGATGCCATATTATACTTGATGTATATTAAATATAATTGTTTTAACACTAGAAGTTAAACTTGTATTTCGGGAAATCGCCAAAGCGGTTGGTCGACTCTTCACGTGACCAGAGTTTGGGCCAATTTTTTTGCCAATGAATCAGCATTGCTATTTAACGTGGCAATGCTGCCAGCCTTCTGGGCACTTTTCCTGTTGACAGCGATGTGGACGAATTTTTCAACGCCCTGTAACCCTTTACATACTTGATACTTGTACATATTTTTATTACTATTATATAGTTTTATTGTGTGAATAATTAGTCCGTGTTAAATAAATATTTCTTTACTTACGTTTATCAAAGAAATCTTCATGTTTTGTAAATTCATAAGCCGACCGAATCAGGGGCATGTCTCTAGTGTACCTATGTATATTTAATACAAAATTATTTTATGTCCAAAGGGTACTAAAGTATGATATTTCCTCATCAAAATGTCACATTGCTGTAGCTCGTAGAATATTGATGAGGTTTTGACCGTTATTGTCCTGTAATGTCGATATATTAGATCACCGATGATGCGATGGGCTTATCTTGATGGTATTATGTAAAATCGTTTTTTATTGTTCGTCTTACACTTTTTTATTTATGTGTCATCATCTAAGTCATCGTATTAGTTCAATCTAAAATCTAGCATTCTATTTGCTTCAGTGATCTTTGTAAAGTTATTCGTCTATAGTGAAAATAATTGTGTCAACACAAAATATTTAGACATCCATAAACGCACCTACCACTTGGTAGAAGAAACTGTGGTAAGTAACGCTTTTGACATTTTAGAAAACCACTATTAGGGAGAATTATAGGACCGTCATCCTATTGTAACAAGTTTTATCAAAATTGTCTCTCGGTTTGTCCAACTCCAGAAATATTTAGATTCAGGTAAAACTAGAAAACCCGGTTTTGTTTCGGATGAAACACAAACAAATATGACCAGAGATTAAGTTGGTTGTTCTGTAACCAGAGCAAGGTTGGCGATGCTCAAACAATTAGGATCATCGTTTGTAGATTAAGTACGAGATAAGCCTCTTGTGTTTGTTCCGATAATACAATCGAACTAGGTTGGTTTATTACGACTTTCTTTGGAGAAGCGAAGAGAATAAGTCTTGGTGCAACTAAATACTCGGAGAACGCAAAAAATAGGTAATGAACATTAGCACAAGCTTCCTTATTTTTGGATTTACCTTCATAATCTATATATACATCTGCCTAATCTACCCCAACTATATTGGGACAGGCTTCTAATCCAACTGAAAACGGAGCGAAAATGGATGGCTATTGGACCTCCACAACCCAGCTTCAGGGTAACACGATCCCCAGATACCTACTAACAATACAAGAAGGTACCTAAATTAAAATCTTCTACAGTCAAAAATACTACGAATCCGTAATCAATTTCAAGACATTCAGTCGAGGAGTTGTGAAACAAAAATCAACAATTAATCAGGCGCTCGTGTAATAATCACTTGTGCAGACGCATTCGTACATTACAATACAACGCAAAGTCAGTACTCCATTTTATGCAAAAACCACACATCTTTTGAAATCCAAAAAAGTTCTACATATTGATGTAGAACTTTACTTTACGTTTTTTTTATAAAAATTACTTTTAGTTTAGCTAAGTAACAATATATAACTCACCTCATCCTGTGGGTTATTTAAATACTGCTGCCTCAGCACCTCAAGCTCCAAGTTCTGAAGGGCCGGCATCGATATCGAGTTCCTCCTCAAGCTCATCTTCCTCTGTTCCATCGCCTCTCTTTCTCTCCTTATCAGCTCATCAGACTCCGCTGCTCCGAAACTCTTCGAAGTACTCGGAGAAGCTTCCAGGTCAGTAGATTCTGTTATAGGACTAGTTGGCTTCGAAGATTTCCCAGAATCAGGCTCTAAAGTAATGTATAGAGTCCCTTCTGGAGTATTCACTATTATCGTATCATTATTAGGCGATGTATGAACCTCCCCCAAATCTGTGGCATGCAGTTTTCTATCTTTTTCTGCCGCAGGTGGTGATCCATCTTCCTTTTCATCTTTTGTGCGCTTAGGACGTATAGGTTCGTCGGGTTTGACTAGATTCAGTTCGATGAAATCATCTACGTACGGAATGTCTTCGTTTCTTTTCAATTCAGGGGAGTTTAGCCCTTTTTCTATGTCTTTTGATATTTGATCCTTGTTTTCCATTATTTTATTTCATAGTAGAGATCTGCAAAAATAAATATGAATCATGTTACACCATTGAATAGAGTTACTAATGCTACATTGATGTATGAGACAGGATGAAATCATTCGCTTGTACAATCAAGTCATCTTCAAATTGTTCAAGTGTCTTGAGTTTGTTTTTTATTTCATATCAAACGAGAAAAAGAATCTGTCGGATTACGTTTTTTGTTACACCCGCAAGAACTCTTGTTACATTGTATTTAAAAAATATATATGCTTGTAAAAAAGGGTTCATTAACCATTTTGTTGTGTCATAGTATGTAATAGGTAGGTATATTTTGGCGTTTTCTTTGCTTCATTAGATATCATTGTTTTGTTCCCTTAAGTGAAGACCGTGAAACCTATCAAGACCGATAAATTTAGGCCGTAGACTATAACAATTATACAATACGAAAAATCTTGAAAAGAATAAGGTATTGAGATTATAAAATAATTTAACTCTGTTTTTTCGACAACGCTACATGAAATGTTAAAAGTTGCATCTCACACAACTATGTTAAATGCCTTATTTACTGCGTTTCATGGTTAAATTTTTTAAGCAATTTTAGGCATTTATACCTGAAGGCCGGAATACCCATCGTCACAAAACATCTAAGTCGGAGGATTATGGAGTAGGGGACAAGAAAAGTCTTCAGTATGAATGTGAACACTACAGACAATGCTACAAAGTACGACCAAAGCGAAGACGAAAGAGAAGAATATTTTATAGGAAAGGCGATAATTATGGCAAGATATATCAACTGAAACACATTGAAACAAACATTTATGAGTCATCCGCAGGAGAACCAAGCTACCGACATAGCCCGAAGAATTGCCAAACAATAAGTGACAGAAGGATGGTCTAAGCTATAAGGCCGAAAGGTCGAAAGGGGACTGGCGAATGTGCGTTCCTAAAAGTGGACCGATCACCTGGTGAAGACTGTGGGAATCCGTCGGATGCAAAAAACATAGGACGGCAAAAAACATAGGATGTGGCAACGATTGTGGGCCCATGTCCAACTATGGACGACTGAAATAATGACGATGTAGTAATACCCTGAGATATTAAGGATGTTCGGAAGTTCTGCTACACGACCGAAATTAATTGGATTATAACGCACATGCTGCGCCGACTCCATGAAATTGGGATAAGAATGATGTTGATAATGATGAAGAGCATCATTATGATAAGACGGACACAACAGTATTTCATGTCCAATAAAATATAATTTTCTCACGAACAAAACCGCGTGAATTATTATTATTTTATGATGACGTAGACAATTTTCTTGGTAGTGTAAGCTGACTATGTGACTTGGTGTCTAATGTAGACATTTGACATAGTAGTGACGCAAAGTGATTAGAGCCTCCCGTATACAACGCCCGAGTCAAACTGACATGATTTATTGCTCGCCTGTGAGGAGAATATTGTATATAATATCGTTGTAACACGTTGTTCTAAAAGAGTTGGTATCATAAACCTGGATTTGAACACCCTTTTTATAAATGAAGATATTGACTATCAACCAGTCTGTCGTAGACTTGATCAAATATTGATGTTATTATGAGTGTGATATTTTCAGTGACTGAAAAGTAATGTGGTATGGGCAAGTAATGAGAAGGAATGAAAATAATGTCGTGAGGAAAGTTTTGACCAAAGAAACGATGGATAGACTGGAACATGGCTAGAAATGGGGTGACAGCTGATATGACAAGTATGGAAGGAGAAGACAAGTGTTGTGCCGATCCCAAATACATTGGGATAAGGGCAAGAGATTAATGATTTTGGGTCTAACATTTTGAAAAAAAGAAATAAAAACTAGGAGGTACGTTCGTTCCTTGTTTATTTAATTTGAATTTAATATTAAAAACGAAAATAAAGAAGTAAGTTACTCTACATTACTTATTAGACTTTTCCATGGCATATCCCTGATACGGTCTATTCTATCTTTACGAACTAGGTGAACATAATTTTTCAAAGTTTTTTTCAAGTTCCGTTTTTTTTAGGGAAATAATAAGTATAGTGATAATTAGGAAATTATTCTATTGACTGCACTAAAATCTGCCTTTCTAACGTATTCTATTAATTGAATAAATCTTAATAATTTATGAACTTTCCGTAAAATTGACAAAGAAATCAAACACTATCAAAATAATAGACATGACTATAAATATTACCACAAATAAAAGACAAAGTGAAACAAGAACTATAAACAGAACAAACCGGTAAAGACGAATAAATCACCACAACAAAACCAAAATCACTAAACCACTTATAAAATTTACAACATTTACACTTGAAACCTTCTGACCGCCAGGATCCACTCTTGCGCACCGTAAGGCTCGACACACACTGGCACAAGGTTACTCACACGCATGTGTTTGCTGTTAGATTATCGTTGTGATTAGCACTGCTTACTTTTTGTATAATAAGTGACGTCAAAACCCGATCGCCACAACATGTTTAAAGAAAAAAAAAATGTTTATTGATTAAAAACTTTTTTGTCAGCAACGGTGGGCTAGCGCTGCCAGTCCCCCATATTTATTTATAGTATTGCATAATTATAGTTCTTTTGGCACGTGGCTTTAATCGGAAATAACGACATCATCTTTTTTGTTTTAAAATACATTTTTCTCAATTTCCCATTATTTTTCCACCCCTACCCCCTGACAATGTCACTAAAGAGCCAAAAGAGCCATGTAGTACTGTATCAAAAGTCAAATAAATAAAATAAATTGAGCCATGTCTAGTTAGACTGAAATCTTAAACGACTGAAAGAAAAATGGTTAAGATTTTGATTACTTAAATATTGTTATCAGAATTTATCGATGGTTTATCGTCTGAAGTCTCAAGAGCTACGGTTGAGGTTAGTCTTAAAGATTTAGAAGATAAATTTATCCTATTTGAGTGCATCGTTATCGGTTCTAAATTGTAAAATCCAAATGCTGATGGTCCCTTACTGTTTCATTTATGGTTTAATCGATAATTACACAAAGAAAACAAAATAATGATCAAAATATTAACTTCCAAGTCGGCTCTGGTAAGTTACACAAAATCTACTAAACTTTGGTATAATCTACGAACCCAAGGGACAACGGTAAAATACAGTACCACCACTTTAAAAGTGTAGTTCAAGGTAGCGTTGTTTGTAAAGAAAATTTACGTCGATATGTCAAACTTGAAACATTTATTTTAGTTCTGTGTTTTCCCGCCTGTACAGATAAGTTGGTTGAAGTGTAAAGTAAGGGAGATGCAATTTGAAACCCTGCTGTTCTCACAATAGGTCATGCTGATCTAATTCGACAGAAAAAAATAAGACTTAGGTGAAAAGGGATGAACATTATCTACGTAGGTAACTTTCCAATATTAGGGAGTCCCACATGCATGCTTTTCTATCTTATTCATTTACTGTTTCGATACTATACCCTGCTGAAGCAATCTGACTTACGCCTAACTGAGTACTGTAAAATTCGCTACAGCTGATTCAAACATACATAATAATTACAAATACCATTAAAATGGCTTGGCATTGACATTGCATAAGAAACAGTTTATTGGTCGCTGATTTGAAACCCTGAAAGGCGAATGTGAAAATCAATTTCAAAATTACTACTACGTATACTCTGCTTGCCTGCCTAGCCTTTTCCCAACTATGTTGAGGTCGGCTTCCAGTAAAACCAAATGCAACTAAATACCAGCATTAACATCAAATGACTAGAGGAGGAGCTCGTGGCTAAATAATAACAGCCGCTCGGGCCGATCGAGATCTTTAGGTTAAGCCGTGCTTGCCTAGGTTGGTCTGTGGATGGATGACCTTTATCATTCATATGTCATTTGCAGATCTTTGACAGTCGTTACAGGTTACGTATTACCCAGTTCTAACTGAGTTGTGGATGCCAGATAGGCAGTCGCTCTATGTAAAATACTGGTATTCAGCTGCATCCGGTTAGACTGGAAGCCGACCCCAACTTAGTTGGGAAAAGGCTAGGCAGATGATGAACCTCTAATGACTTCATAACTGGCGCATACTATAAGACAAATCATAAAGTGTTTCAAAGTGTACTCGAAGATGTTTAAATACATTTATGTGAACACTTAGGTAACTGTTCACATAATTATGTATTTAATTGCAAAATGCTGGATACTCACACGTAGTACCTAGTTACCTACCCTCGTAGAGGAGCCGCCTTGCGTAGCCGCAGATAACAGATAATCCGTGTGTGACGGCATTTAAACAGACGTAAAAACCAAATTACACACATCAAAAGTATCTAGGGATCAACATATATTTTTGCAATAACTTTTCTCCTGATTGATATTAATTAAAATTTTCTTTAAGGATTCATCAAATAAAGTGTTTTCGTTTGTCACAGTAACGATAAACCAAGTCACCTTTGCATTAATAAAGAAATTTGCCATTTTCCTAATAAAGGGATTTTTGACATTTGAACCACTAACATTAAAGTTCGAAAAAATGACTGAAAACACAGTTTTCTTTAAAATTTTATTGGGTAACTTAAACAATTAATAATCCGTGTTTCTACCGCGAACACTAACAACACAAGAACATCGGTTTGGCATACTCAAAATGAGTTCATCCAAATCACGCTGTGGAATGGCCGCCCATGTTCGTTGCAACAACAAAAAAAGGTCTTCTTGCGACTGGATACCCTCCATATTCGGCAGAGCTCTTCTCTGTAGCATATCCCATGCATGCTCAATCGGGTTCAAGTCTGGCGACTGAGCAGGCCAGGGCAGGACATTGATGTTAGCTGCGGCGAGAGTCTGTCTTACAACTCTTGCGGTGTGCGGTCGTGCATTATCATGCATTAACTGAAATAAGGGACCTATTTGCACTTGTAGAGGAACGATGACGTCTGATACAATCGTCTCAGCATAAATTTGAGCGTTGAGGTTGCCTCTGATCCAAATCAACTCAGTTCTTCCGCCGATCCAAATACCCGCCCATACCATGATGGTTCCACCACTATAAGGATGGACTTCCTGGCAGGATTTTAATCGCTGTTGGCGTCCAGGGGTTCTCCAGTGTCGTATACGTCTTGTATCCGGTCTCATACCAAAACGAGACTCATCAGAAAAGCACACGAAACGCCATTGTTCTTCTGCCCAATTTCTGTGTTCAAGAGCCCATTGATATCGAATCCTACGATTGTGCATTGCTATAGGTGGTACCCGTAGCGGTCTTCGGGAATGAAGGTTCACTTCATGCAAGCGGTATCTGACTGTTTGGTCGCTAATTAAGTTCCCTGAAGAGTGATGAAGCCTCACGGCTAACATCATGGCGGTTATTGTTGGAGCTCTTCGAGTTAAGATTTGAATGTATCGGTCTTGTCTCCGTGTGGTGCAGCGATACCGTCCTCTATGGCGCTCAGCCACGGTACCAGTGCTTCGGTAACGTGTCCAAAGTCGACTGATAACACTCTGACTTGTATTCAGAGCTAAAGCTACAGTACGTTGCCGGGAACCAGCTTCTATCATTCCCACGGCTCTGAGCATTTCTTCCCTGCTTAAATGACGTCGCCGCTCCATAATAACGTTGGTTTTAATCAGTAGTAGGGAAACAGTAGCACTAATAATGTCTTCAATGCGTTGTATGTTTTTATAGGGAAAATATTGACAGCTTATTTTCATCTTTTACTCGAATTTGATTGAGAGTTCCTGATTCAAATTATGAAATGCACCAAAAAGGATCCATATAAATTTATAAAATCATAAATTTATTACAAAGCCACATCTCAATCTCAAGAAATCCGCATAAAAATGCTTGATCCCTAGACACTTTTGATGTGTGTATTTTGAAAAATTTTCTAATCTGAAGACTGTTTATTGGTTGTACCTAAAACTACTATACAACCTATACTATGCAAGTAGGTGTTTACTTGACCTTTTTCAACCTTTACCACTGCAAACTTTACACAGAAAAAAAAATAATTACAGCGAACAAACAATCTAAAACCAACAATGAAGTTAATAAGCTATTTAATTTCAGATTAGTCTGTGTTTAAAGAATATTTACCTTTCACAAACAGGCCAGCTACTGAGCTACGCAATCATAAAGTAAAGAAATATTATTAGCAGTATTAGAACGAATGTCCCATAGAGTAGGTAATCCAGGTTCTCTAAGCACCACAGCCAGAACACTTTCATGTGGGATGAACACTGGTTAGTCATTTTTATAAATCACTAAAGAGGTTCTAACACCAGAAATTTTAAACTGAATCTTTTTTTTAAACTCTTCACAACACAAATGTCAATTTGTTGTTTTATCTAACAGCAAATCAAACGTCAAATCGAAATTATTTTCAAATCCAAAAATAGAACGTAACGCTTTCAATTGTTTTTAAAATTAACACTTGCCACAATCACTATCGGAATGCAGAATCAATAATGATGAATTAACACCACATTAATGAGGAAACAAACTTCAATTTAAAACACTTGTAAATGTAATTAGAACTTTATATTTAAAACCAGTAATGGTTAACGATTACCGCGTGACTTGCTTGAGTGGTTTTCAGTCTAAGTTTGGTTGGTTCTGATCTGACGCTGCGGAAAGGCTCTAAATGACGCGGTAATCCGATAAACATAGAGTTAATTATGATAATTACTACGCTGGTTTGAGTACAGGCTCAAAATTTGCCGTAAACATCAAGGAAGTGGAAAATATGGGTATAAAATATGCGGAAAATATGCTCAGTGATAACAAGTGTAGGTAATCGGCGTGGTGTTCTGCGTTTGATTCCCATTTTGATTGTTTGTATCAGATTTTTTAGAAGAAAGGACTCTACTTATCTACTGAGTGAATTTCCCGGGACCGAAAATTGCGTGGCATCAATGAAATCGGTAGTAAAAAACATAGTTATAATGTTCTCACATTTTTTTTCGGTTAGGTGAAATAGTAATCTATGTGTAGCACTAAATATTTTATTTAATTGGATTAATGGATACTCCAAAAAAATTAATTAAACCTCGAAATCTTTCATTGCCGTGTTTGTCCACACTTCACCTTGTTGTGTATTATTCCTCATTGATAAAAATCTATTGGTTATTTATACTAAAACCTAGTTTTATTTGATACATGAATAGTTAAAGTATTGTTACGGAATACATTTATTCAAATATTTAAACAATACAACGAATGGTTAATAAAAAATCATTTGTCCCAGAACTACCGTTCATCGCCGTGTCCTAATCATGTTCAAGGATATTGTTTTACCTACGACTTGCATCCCCCCTCCCGGTATGCTAAACGTTGCATATTAGTGCTGCCTAAGTGCTCAACGTGGAAGGACGTACACACGTGCCTGCGTTTTCGCGCCATAAATGTAAGTATTCAATTTTTATGTTACTGGACATTTTTTCTTTCATCGCCGTGGATAGGTATAACTATATTTGAATAAGTTTGTCTTCATGAGTAAGCATTCGATAGAACACCCATTTCTCTTAAGTTAATTTGTGAAGTGTTTATTTCTTCGAATAGTTAATAGATTTTTTGTTATTTATATTTTTTGCCTTGATTTTCATCGCCGTGCTTTCATTGCCGTGGTTTCCGTGGCCGAAAATTGCTATGGCAATGAAAAAAAACCGGCCAAGTGCGAGTCGGACTCGCGCACGAAGGGTTCCGTACCAATTATTATAAAAAATCACGTTTGTTGTATGGGAGCCCCCCTTAAATATTAATGTTATTATGTTTTTAGTATTTGTTGTTATAGCGGCAACAGAAATACATCACCTGTGAAAATTTCAACTGTCTAGCTGTCACGGTTCATGAGATACAGCCTGGTGACAGACAGACGGACAGACGGACAGACGGACAGACGGACCGACGGACAGACGGACAGACAGCGAAGTCTTAGTAATAGGGTTCCGTTTTTACCCTTTGGGTACGGAACCCTAAAAAGACACGGCAATGAAAAAAATTTCATTGCCATGCCTTGTAAAACAATTTAGTTTCATTGCCGTGGCCAGGTATTTAATTTCCGTGACTTGTGTTTTCATCGCCATGGTATGATTAGGCAAAGAAAACATCTTTTGTCACCTGTAATACATACCTGTATTACAGGTGACAAAAGATGTTTTCTTTACCGATTACTCTTACGATTGATCTTTTACCGATTACTGACAGTACAGGGAGTATGTATAAGAAAAGAAAGACTGTAGTATTAAAGTCTCTAAGTAGTGTTGCGAGTGTAATTCAACAGTCTTTGTTTACTTATTGTACTCTCATTCTTTTTTTGTAATAAATCTCCTTACCCAAATTTGACTCCCATACAAGTGTTGGAATCAAGACCTCTTATAAACAGTCATTTTTATTCTATCTATCTGTCTATCTCATTAAATAAAATATTTTTTAACTTCCGTGGATTGATTCTTTCATTGCCATGGCACAGTTCTTTCATTGCCGTGGACGCTTGTTTCATTGCCGTGCACGCATGTTTCATCGCCGTGGCACGAAATTTTTAATCCTGATATGTCGTTAGTTTTTTAAGTTATCTTGTAGACATTAAGCAAGCATATATACATCCTCAAAAACTTTAATAAAAGCGTTTTTTTAAAAAAAAAAAAAAAAACCTAAAATGAAAAAAAACACGGAAATGAAGATTTTATAGGACCTGTTGAAATTCACTCTACTAGATTTGTGTCTGAAGAAATATATATCTATATTCAATAAAAAACACTGATCAACAAGCATCTAGACGTACGACTATACGTCATCCATATCCGATATATTTATCATACCTGACGACATTGTGTATTCAGAAAAATCAAGCTACAAATGGTAAAAAAAAAAAATTGTTGCGGTTTTTTTGTTTTATTTTTGTCCTATTGCTGGTTTCGGTATCCGTGTTAAATTATCGAGTTTACCTAAAAGTTTAAATAAAATTTGATAACAAAGCGGCGTACCAAATTAATGAGATATATTTTTGTGTATATTGCGCAGGTTTTTCATAAAATTAGGTGTTTTCAAAAACCGGAAGCTGACACATTTTAAACTCACTTTCATCATAAACCTGTAACAATCTAGATTTATATTGCTTCAGTATGTAGTTAATATTTACATAATTAATTAAAAACTAAGAAATACTATCTTGTAATTTAATTAAAATTTTTGTGTTGATTTTACTACAAAGAACATCAGAACAGCCAGATTGGTCCACAAATTAAGGTCGCAGGGTTAGCAAGCAGAACGACAGTGGACCGATAGCCGGTGGAGCAGAGGAGTCCTGGAGTGGGGACTGAGTAATGGCAAGCGTAGCGTGAGAAGTCCCCCAGCTATATGGAACGATAACCTTGATAAGGTGTCTGGGAATTTTAGGCTGAAGGCCCAGGACAGGGGTTGTTGGCGCAGCTTGAGAGACGAATGCGATATGCTGACTCGATTGATTGTTTTATTATTTTAGGGCGCCTAGCAGTCACCCTTCACAGTCAGTTCCTTGCACTCAAACAGCTCTAGAGAGACCAAGCAACACGAAGACAATGTTTTTTAAGCTGTAACTCAAACAATAGTTACTCAAGTTATGCACAATGTCGGAAAACGATTGAACAAAATCCTATACAAATGTGGAGCCAAGTCATCAAAATGATTGAAGCACATTACGGCGTCCTAGAGACAACAGTTTATGGTAACGACTGTGAAAACAATAGATCAACTATTTGTACTAAACTGTTTTACCTCATGTATTGTAAAAAACATGACGAGGCTTCTGAAACATATTAAGTAAGGTCTTGTTAAGGATAGTGTAGACTGCTATCTTTCAATAACTGGGCGATGTGGATATAACATTGGTATTCTTAATCGATGCCGATAATGTACTGGAAAGGTAACTTTTTGCTAAAAACTAAACAGAAATTGCTCAAGTAGCTTCCAAATAATATCACAACTATACTTTCCTGAAGGACTAGTTGTACACTGAAGTACAGGCGAATTTCAGCCGTTGCATAGCCCACATATTTTCCCACACTATTTGACTCGGACATTCAGAAAGATATTATAGTAACGTCGGCATGGCTTTCAAATATTTCACTGTTTTGATAAATCAATTAATAAAATAATGACTGCTGAAATGCCTATCTGTATTGCACTAAAATATTGATTACTAGCTGTTGCCCGCGGCTTCGCCCGCGTGAAGTTCGGTAACTGTCCCACTGGATCATACTAAAGGGATAATAGTGTTCTCCATGTTAATCCAGGTTATAAACTATCTATGTGCCACATTTCATAATCATCACAATTATTATTATCACAATCACCATCACTATCACAACCGCCATCATTATCACAATCTCCATCACTATCACTATCACAATCACAATCCCCATCACCATCACAATCACCATCACAATGACCATGACAATCGCCATCACAATTACCATCACAATCACTATCACAATCACAATCACCATCACAATCCCCATCACCATCACTATCACAGTCACCATCATTATCACCAATTATCATCATTAACACAACCACCATAATTACAACAATCATTATCACAATCACCATAACAATCACAATCACCATCACCCTGACAATCACCATCACAATCACCATCCCAATGACCACCATCACCATCATCGTTATCACAATAATTATCATCGTAATAACAGTCATTATCACACTCACCATCACAATCACCATCACAATTACCATCACAATCACCATCACAATCACCGTCGCTATCACCATCACAATCACCACCACTCTCAGAATAACTATCACAATCATCATCACCATCACAATCATCATCAAAATCAGTATCACAATCACCATCATCGTTATCATAATCATTATCATCGTAATCACAATCGCTATCATCATTATCACAATCACTATCATCGTAATCACAACCATTATCATCGTATTCACAATCATCATCATCACAATCTCCATCCTCGTCATCACAATCATTATAATCGTAATCACAATCATTATCATCGTAATCCCAATCACTATCATCTTAATCACAATCATCATGATCACAATCGCCATCACTATCTCAACCACAATCATTATCACAATCACCATCATTATCACAATCACCAACACTATCACTACCCTCGTTATCACAATAATTATCATAGTAATCACAATAATCTACATCATTATAACAATCACCATCACTGTCACAATCACAATCACCATCGGTATCACCATCACAATCACTGCCACTTTCACAATCACCATCACAATCACCATCACCATCACCATCAAAATCACTATCACAATCACCATCATCGTTATCACAATCATTATCATCGTAATCACAATCATTATCATCTTAATCACGATCATCATCATCACAATCTCCATCCTCGTTATCACAACCATCGCTATCACCATCACAATCACCGACACTATCACAATCACCGTCACTGTCACAATCACCATTACAATCACAATCACTATCACAATCACCATCATCGTTATCACACTTATTATCATTGTGATCACAATCATTATCATCGTTATCACAATCATCATAATCACAATCATCATCATCGTAATCACAATCATTATCATCGTAATCAAAATCATCATCATCACAATCATCGTCATCATTATCACAATCATCATCATCGTAATCACAATCATTATCATCTGGATCTCAAAATAAATGCCATTTTCGTAGTCAGCACCCCTTACAATATCGGTATCGACACCCATATTGATTTTTAGACATTTCAACCCCATCGCACCCCAACAGGGAATGACCTAGTATTTCAGGTCTGCCACATTAAATCTTAAAATCGTTATTTTTGTAATACACCCGACCCAATTCACCATACAAAAAATAACTATGTTGAATTTCAGGCTTTGTTACCCCATTTCCCCCTTTAGGAGTAGAATTCTGAAAAAAAACTGAAACAAACGTTAATTCATTTATCGATAGGAGTACTCCTGTTAAGTTTCGAATAAAGTAGTCTAACTAATCTTATTTCCCCACGTAATCTTTGGACTCCCGTTCTAACCCCTAAGGGGGTAAATTTTGAAAAATCCTTTCTTAATGCACCCCTAAACCTCATAAAGAACCTTTGTGCCAAATTTGGAATCTCTAGACACAGCGGTTTGGGCTGTGCATTGATTTTTATACTTTGCCACCCCATTTCCCCCTCTTAGGGGTTGAATTCTGAAAAAACCTGAAACCCGTTTCTACTCATTTATCAATAGGAGCACTCCTGTGAAGTTTCGAATAAAATAGTCTAACTAATCTTGTTTTCCCATACAAACTTTGGAGCCCCGTTTAACCCCTTTAGGGGATGAATTTTGAAAAATCCTTTCTTAGTGCACCCCTAGACCACATAAGGAACCTACTTGCCAAATTTGGAATCTGTAGACCCAGCGGTTTGGGCTGTGCGTTGATAGATGAGTCAGTCAGTCAGTCAGTCAGTCAGTCAATCAGTCAGTCAGTCAGTCAGTTTCTTCTTTTATATATTTAGAAGATGAATTGCAATACTAAGACTGGATTAGGTGTTGAAACAGTCCTGCCGGGGTTGCGGTACTGTTCGAAAGAGATAAGTACCGTGGCCCCGGAACACAAAGGGCGATGAAGGAACATGGATGGGTTTTAGTCAGTAAAAGTCTGACACTCCCTCCTGCTCCGCCCAGAGCGGGAGAAGTAATTTGATGATTTCCTATCCGAAAAAAAACAAAAAAAAACCGGCCAAGTGTGAGTCGGACTCGCACACGAAGGGTTCCGTACCATTGACTATATTTAGTATTTGTTGTTATAGCGGCAACAGAAATACATCATCTGTGAAAATTTCAACTGTCTAGCTGTCACGGTTCATGAGATACAGCCTGGTGACAGACAGACGGCCAGACAGCGAAGTCTTAGTAATAGGGTTCCGTTTTTACCCTTTGGGTACGGAACCCTAAAAAAAGGTGTTGAAACAGTATTGGGCTTAGAAAAAACATTTAATTGTTAGTTACAGAATACACTTTTAGGAGAACTTACGGGCTGGAAACGCGAAAGGCCCTCTGTAAAACCTCTTTGCACTTGATCTTCTACATCTCTGTACGTCAAGTGAACAGTTTCTTAAGTAAGTACCTACGTAGCTTACAGTATTTTACCGTGGTCGTTTGTGGTTGTTAAGATAAAGATCTGAAGACGGTAGGAGGTACAGAGTTAAAAGAATTTTAATTAACTGTAACCACCATACCTACTAGTTATGTGTGAATAGTTGTGATGACTCTATATCTTGTCCAAGATTTTCCAGATGACCTAGCTGAAACAACTAGGTACCTCTACTTGTGATACTTTCCACTATAGTATATGTTTCTAAAGATAAATAAATAAATAAATATTGCTGGACATTACACACAGCGCCATCTAGTGCCACACTAAGCAACGAGGCTTGTGTCGTGGACACCAGATGGTTGATATACTACATAGATACTTTTTGTTTGTAAATACATACTTAACATACATATAAACAACCATGACTCGGAAACAAATGTCCATGCTCATCACACAAACATTTGCTCCGACCGGGATTCGAACCCGAGACCCTAAGAACGTAAGGCAGCCTCACTACCTCTGCGCCAATCAGGTCGTCAGAGGTAGTGAGGCTGCCTTACGACTTACTTAGATGGTTGACAATATTTCAAAAACAGACTTTGTTGTTACACTAGCTTGAGCTATATGTGTGTATTCTACTTTTCAAATACAGGTGTTATTAAAAACTATAGAGTTTTTTATTTTATTTTTGTCATTACAATATGGGCCCGCTCTTGACCTCGATCACGCCTGATGGAAAGCGATGGATGAGACCTATGATGGGACGAGCGTGCCCAGAAGATGCCTGTTCACTCTTGCTTTGAAGGCAGGCAGGTTAAATGTGGTTGGGAACACCGACGCTGGCAGAGAGTTCCACACTTTGGCTGTGCGCATAATAAAAGTGGAGGAGAAGCGCTAAGTACGACACATCGGGATGTCAACCAAGTGCGGATGGTACGCCGCAGTACGTCTGCTAGTCCGGTGGTAAAAGGGTTGATGGTGGGATCAGGTCGTGGAGCTCCTGCGCACACTCACAAAGAGTTCAGATACCTACTTAGTTTTTATAAAATCATACATTGATCATAGTACCCCCTCTAGTTATACATAACAGTACCTAATTAGGTACCGATCTAACTTTAAAGGGTTTACTGCTACCAGGTCTGCATGAGTAATGAGACAGTTGATGGAAAAGGTCGCCCATTGAGGAAAATATTAAGAAGATGACACGTGTGTCATATTATTTATATGACACACGTGTTATCTTAACACATAAACATAATATCACGCCTGTTATCCCCGAAGGGGGTACGCAGAGATGTACATTATTGTACGCCAACAATTCGCCAGTTACTCAATAAGCGACGAGCCTATTGTAGTTGATACCACATCCAGACTTCGCGGCTGCTACTTACGGAAAAACCCAATAACACTTTGCCCGACCTGAGAATCGAACCCAGGAACTCTTGGTCAGAAGTTGCGCTTGCGACCACTGGACCAACGAAGCAGTAACGTGATTTTATTTATATTATTATTGGTTGTGTTTGATTCGTAGAGTTAGAGATAACTCCTACGAATCAAACACACATTTTGGTTGTTGGAGTAACTGCCCTTTATCCCACCAACCCAAAACCACTTGCTAGGCTGCCCTGCCTAGCAAGAAATGATCAGAAAAACTCTGATGAGACAATAGGGTAGATAACAAAAAAAATATAATTAGTCCGTCCGATAGATTTCCAAAAAATATTAGACACATATTTTTTCTTTTTTCACGTAAACTAAAAATTAAGACGATTAAGTGCGTCGAAAACTCATGTGACCTCACATTTGAGTACATTTTTTACTCAAATGTGCCGTCCACAAGCCCCCCCACTCATGATCTTTGACACGTTTTATCTTCGTCAATTTTTATTAATTTGATGAAACAAAAAACACGTCAAATATTTTTCGATAACCTAACTGACGGACTAAACAGAATCATATTTTTTTTAGTCGGTCATCATCCCGATTGAACTCTAAACCCCTAAATAGAAGTAATCTTGTTAGAAGTACATATCTAGTGCCTATCATCATCAACATCATTATTATCCAGACCTTATCCCAATGTATTAGGGGTCGGCGCCGGCGCAGCATGCTTCTTCTTTCATACTTCTTTATCTTTCATCTCATCAGACACCTCCTTCCCAACTTAGTGTCCAACCCGACACCACTAAAAACAGTCCATTCCGTGAAAACTCTCCCAGACGTTTGCAACACTGCTATGTGAGTCAAAATGGCGGGTGTACTTACCATAGCAAATCAAATTATACCAATTACAAAAAAAATGTATCTAAAATATACTATTTAGTACCTAGATCTAAAGAATCTGTACCTCCTTCAGAACGAAACACATTTTTAGGGTTCCGTAGTCAACTAGGAACCCTTATAGTTTCGCCATGTCTGTCCGTCCGTCCTCGCTTAATGTCTGTGACCGTTAGCACTAGAAAGCTGAAATTTGGTACCAATATGTATATCAATCACGCCGACAAAGTGGTAAAATAAAAATTGGAAAAAAAATGTTGTATTAGGGTAGCCCCCCTATATGTAAAGTGGGAAGTGATTTTTTTTTAATTTCAACCCTAACGTGTAATATATTGTTGGAAAGGTATTTAAAAATGAATAGGGGTTTCCTAAAATCATTTTTTGATAATGTCAATAATTTCGGAAATAATCGCTCCAAAAGTAAAAAACAATGTGTCCGCCCCCTCTAACTTTTGAACCATATGTTTAGAAAATATGAAAAAAATCTGAAAAGTAGAACTTTATAAGGACTTTCTAGGAAAATTATTTTGAACTTGATGGAAACAACAGTTTTTGTACAAAAAAGACAAAAAGTTGTACAAAATAATTTCTGGACTAAGTTTGTAGTATATTCGTATATGCAAGCATTTTTACATAATGGTACCGATTCCCTTGTTTACAAACTAAACCAAATTTAAGTTCAGTGCATCTTTTTCTTTCTATTTCATTAAGAAAAGGACAGAAGATAAATTTTAGTTACGTTCTGTCAAATTAATCAGCGCCATACAAGTTTTAGACGCGATTAAAAAGTTGACAACTAAAATTACATCAAATTACGTCAGGTGCTGACTAATTTGACAGGATTAAACTAATATTTATCTTCTGTCCTTTTCATAATGAAATAGAAAGAAAAAGATGCATTCAACTTAAATTTAGTTTAGTTTGTGAACAAGGGAATCGGCACCAATGGATACCCACCTTTAAACTCATAAGTGGGAACACTTATTGTGCCGGACGGGAAACTACGGAACCCTACACTGAGCGTGGCCCGACACGCTCTTGGCCGGTTTTTTTTTACATTATATTTTTTTGGTAATCGGTATAATTTGATTCGCTATGGTACACCCGCCATTTTGACTCTTATACACTGCTATGTTCCGGACTGGGAATTCCAGAGGAATCAAATTAGACCTGATTTCACCAATGAAACTGTGTTTAAGAGAATATAGTCACTGGCTCTTGATCGCCGTTTGATGTGCTGAAATTCGACCTAACTTATGTATCGAGATAGAAAGACAATCAATCAAACAATGAAACTATTTAAGAAACAACGTCTATCTGAAATTGGTCCGTTATTTCGCTTCTATCAAACACGTCAGGTTGGCCGAGTGGTCTAAGGCGCCAGATTTAAGCTCTGGTTCCCGAGAGGGAGCGTGGGTTCGAACCCCACACCTGACAAAACCTTTATTTTGCTTGAATTACCTTTTGGATCTAACTAGCTTACTAACATTCATGCATTGTTGTTATAATTTCTTTTGCCAAATCGGTTTGTTTGTCGACTTTACTAAATCATTAATCTTATTTTTAATACAAGAGGCCAAATGTGTGTTTATTATACAAACCTCTTTACCTACCCCACCAGGCATTTCATACATGCATGATGTTGTTTACTTTTCTGCAAGACATTAATTGATTTCAACTATGAAAGTACTGGCTTTAAGCTAAAAGCAGCCTTGTCGTACTATCCAAACAAAGTTACTACAGATTCTTTCAATAGCAAAATACATGGCTGGCAAATCAATGGCCATCTATGAAAATACTATCTGATATAAATAATCACAAACCTATGACGTCACCAAAGACTAAGAACGTCATTCAACAATAACCCTGTGGCCACGTGCAATAAGATATGTATCACGGATGATCGTCTAATTAACATACTAATTAGGCCTTGTGCTAACAATGGGCCCTATTCATTAACTACATGTACTTTACATAATACGTGTTATGTGCAGTTGCCTATGTAACTGTATGTGCTGTAATATAATTGTGAAGGATATTTAATGGAATTAAAGTGCTTAATTAATGCATGGGGCGTGTGGTTTTAGGTTTAATCCCTTCTTCAGGCAAGGCTTTTTTTTTTAGGTAACCTTGCCTCACTTTAGGAATCTATCCTGTATCGTGCGTTCGTTTTCAAAAATTAAAACTCACACAAACAGACAAACCACGGATCAACTACCTGTATTTCATACAAATATTCGTTCCGTGCGGGGATCGAACCAGCGACACGCAGCGCAGCAGCCAAGTACTGCACCACTGGGCCTACCGTGCCGTCGTATTAGGTGTTTACATACGGAATTTTCTAATAGTGCGAGAATCTCATCCCCGGCTAGATAGCAATTATTTATAGGCTTGTCTGCACATTATACATAACTAGTAGAAAAGTAGAGTATGTCTTTGTATAAATCTGCCTTCCCTTAAAACACAGGCGTGTTGTTACTTAAAACACAATACCTACAAATTGTACCACTTACATTATTCTTATAGTTGTTAATAGATTTATTTTATTTTATAACATTTACTGACCTACTTAATTTTGTGCTATGTAAAGTGATGACCTGAAACACAGGTTTAAATAAACCTAGATCGGGCAGGTCGCTAGCAAACATTTGTGAATTCCACATTATCGTTTCTTGCAACTCTTAAATATATTTTTAGTTATAGTTTACTATTATGCATTAATTATACTTACCATTGTTTTAGAAATAACACTACTGCACATAAATGTACATTTTTGTAATCCGTTTATAAATAAATTATTCTTATTCTATTGTGTTTTAAGTGAGAAAGGTTGATTAGAAAAGTCAGCTGAAACGAGTGCATTTATAGTTACGATGATACAGTAATTGAAGGCCTACTGATATTCTTGCTACCGGAAAGCATTTTTTGTATTTGTGTATTTTTTTGTATTTGCCCGGGGACAAATACAAGAAGCGTCGGGCGGAGGTGTGGCGCGGGCGAGGTGCGGGCGTGGCGCTGGTGGACCGCAAAATAGGCGCGCGCTAACGGCAAACGGTGTCGGAAAGACGAGACGCGGGTGGACACAGGGATGCATTTGGGGAATTCTAGTGTTTAAAATTCTATATCGTCACGCATTTTCGCCGTCTAGTTCACCCCTGTGTACACTGTCGGCATGTCACTGCTGACTACAGATGCGCCGAGGGCGAAGAAGTGACGCCCGCGCCGCGCCGTCTCAGTTTGTCTCGCGCCTGACCTCTTCAATACATTTTGTATGAAATTTCAGAGAAGTGGCGCCGCGCCCGCGCCTCGCCTCCGCCCTACGGCTCTTGTATTTGTCCCGCGCCTTAGGCTGGCGTATGGTCGCAACTCGCCTGATGTGACGCGATGAGGCGGCGTATGGTGGAGCACGCTTGCCTAGAAGAAACCGATTCACTCGAACTTTGAAGAGATCTAGATTATAATGAGATTCTGTCAATCCTTTTGCAAGTCGCTGTAGATATTCAAAACGCTTTGACAGCGATTGCAGCTTGTAATGTACTTATAGTCCCTCTTTACGAAATTCAGCAGTAGTATGACCTACAAACGGCGGACATATCAAAGCCAATAATCCTACTGTCAACCTAAATAACTAAAAACATGCATTTTATCTAGAAAGCACTTTGTCGGCAACTGTAACAAAGAGATCTATCGCTACCGAACCGTAGATTTGTAACGATAAGATTGATTACCGTATCAGTAATTTGTAAAACAAGGTCTGAAAACATGACTACTGACCTACTTACTTAAAAAATGTTTTTCCTCAAAATTCGACGAACGGATAGTATGCAGACCATAGAGCACGGAAAGCTCTCGACTATAAGACTTGTAGATTCTGTGCTGTGTACCTACAGACTGTGGTACATACAGACCAACCTAGACCTTCGTTATCATCATCATTTCAGCCGAAATACGTCTACTGCTGGACATAGGCCTCCCCCAAGTGTCGCCACATTGACCGTTCCCGTGCGACTCGCATCCAGTGGAATCCCACAACCTTCACCATGCTATTAAGGAACTCCAACAAACAGGTTGTGAAAATATTTAAGTTCAGTAAAAAATGTCAACAATTCAGCACCATTACAGCAATTACCTAAGTTCGTATTTCTACTTTTTCCGCGACCCAAAACAGTCCCCAAAGTCTACATAAAAACTCTAGAGAAACTTAGTTTTACCCACTGCCTCAATTACAGGGTGTCTATTATATACAGAGTGTTGTATTGGTATTGAAATTTTGTAGAAAACAGTAGATATAAATTACCATTTATTTGCCTACTTTTTGTCTTACAAAATGTGTCTCTGTGGCCGGTGGGCCGTGCAGAGGTGAATCAGCTAAATCAATGTCCTAGTGGATTTCTGTTTGCTGTGTTCTGTAATTCGCAATTTGTTAGGCTATACAAACATATTACGTGTTTTATTTGGTTATTTGTGTTGTGTATTACCGATGACACGTCTTTCAGAATGATGTACTGACGTGGTAACGGTTTGTGCGTGTGCCTTTCAACCCTGCATACTAACGTTACACAATTTGTCACTTAGTTTATGTTATCGGCGTAAAAACACTTCATATGTATAGGTCCACTAAATTGTTTACATTGTTTTTAGATGACAATCGCGAATAGGCACTTGTATCACTTATCACATTCGAAAGGTTATCAGGTATCAGTCCATTGAGCCACTATCTCAATTAAATAGGTAAAATTGCTCACACACGTTGTGAGTTTAAGTAAACATAAAGCGGACTCTTGAAATTTTTGAATTCAGGTTAAGTGTTAAGATTGTTAGAAACATTGATGTTTTGAAAATACCGACTTTAATAGGCTGCATAATGTTCAGATAAACTGTAAGTTTCTAAATTAATATCATCCTGCTGCCTGCTACAGTATGGCTAAGATGAGTCTGTGGAGACAAAACAGCGACAGTTTGACACGCCTGTTGTAGGCAGTGGTTTAATTTCGACGAACAATTTAAGTAAGACAAGCCAGCCACCTTGTAATCATCATCATTCTCTTGCCCTTATCCCAATTCATTTCCGGTCGGCGCAGCATTTGTCTTCTTCCTCCATACTTCTTTATTTTTCGTCATCTCATCAGACACTTCTTTTCTTGCCATATTACTTCACAGTCCATCCATCGTTTCTTTGGTCTTCCTCTACTCTTATACCCATCCACATTCATACTCAAAACTTTCCACGACATTTTCCTCATCCCTCCGCATCACATGCCCATACCACGACAACCGATTACCACCCAATTTTAAGTCACCGGCGCCACTTTCAGACTTCCTCTTATATACTCATTTCTTACTTTATCCATTCTTGTCACACCACACATCCCCCTTAGCATCCTTATCTCCGCGACATGCAAATGCCTTTCATTCATCCCTTTTGTGACCCAACATTCTGATCCATTCAAGACAGCAGGTCTAACCATTGTCTTATAAATCTTCTCCTAAAGTTTAAGGGGAATGCAGGAGTCGTAGATTGTTCCCGTGACCTGCCGCCATTTCATCCATCCCATGTTAATTCTGTGCTTTACACTACGATCTATTTCGCCATCGCTTTGCACGAGTGAACCGAGATACTGAAAGTCGGAGCAGACAGGAAGAGGCGCGCCATCTAAAGCTCCAGAACTGGAGAGACCGCCGAAATCACAGAACATGTATTCAGTTTTACTTCTGCTGATTTTCAAGCCAACATTCTCCAACTTCTGTTGCCATTTCTCCAATCTGCTCTGGATCTCAGGTCCATCTTCACCGACAAGAGCAATGTCGTCGGCAAACAGCATGCACCAGGGTGCCTCTTCCTGGATGTCCGACGTCAAAGCGTCCATGATCACAGCCACCTTGTAAGTTCTGACAAAAACTCTAAAAAGGGTCTGAATACGTGGGAAAAAAGCTGTAATAACTCGTAATATTTTCAGTAATCTTTTACATGGAACTCGTAGCTCCGAGTTTGTGACGACTTAATAAATAGACGCTGGTAATGACAGTAAATAGAAAAATTGTTAAAACAACAGTCGATTACTGAAATAACAATAATTTACTCATTTTGTAGGAAGGACGGAATTACGACTTAATTCAAAAATTGCACAGATTTTCGTAATTACAGCGGAACAATCATAAATACATTTTGTGTGTTGGCTGCTCGTTGTTTTTTTTGTTGTCAATAGAAACATATCGTTATAGACCGGAACCGGTTTCCGTAAGAGCCAGACGGACATCTATGGAACCGGGAACCCCTAGGCTCCTGAAAAACCATCGATACATTTTGCCTTGATGCTACTGGGGGTGGGCAGACAGCACAGTGCCTGCTATTAGGGCTTTTAGGCTAAAGTAAGAAGGTTGAGTGGTTAAGTAAGGAGCAATTTCGGCCCAGAGTGGTGGTACCACGACTATTCGTAAGTCGTGATGGTGGTTTCGAACCCGGGTAAGCGCGATACTCATCGTGATTAAACCGACATGTCCAAGAACCAAAAATCGGAGGCGTGTGTGATATCTGCCAACCCGCACCGGGTCAGCAGTAGATTACAGCCCTCTCCGTCTTAAAGAAGAGGCCATGCAGTTTTACAGCACATAGACCACATAACATATTCTGATTTCCTAAGAAGGTTAAGCAAAGGTTATAATCATAATCAAACCTCAATATCAAAGGTACCTATAATAAGCAAAACTTATTCATTCATGGTTTACGACACCATAAAACAGTTATGGTAGTTCCACGGTTTTCCTTCTCAAAGAAAGCTACGTGTGCTGAACAAAGTCATTTGAGATGTGCATTTTATTATGATTAGGTTGGTAGAAATTTACAATAGGTTATTTTAAGAAAACTTACAGCTAGGATACGGATAGTTGACAGTTAGTGAAGGAAGACCAATTAAAAGGTTTCACTGACATTATTAGGGTAGAACAAGAAACAGTAGGTAGATAGGCAAGACAATGTAAGAAGGA
This sequence comes from Xestia xanthographa, assembly GCA_905147715.2. NCBI lineage: Eukaryota > Metazoa > Arthropoda > Insecta > Lepidoptera > Noctuidae > Xestia > Xestia xanthographa. Next base: position 1,661,282 of record LR990661.1, on the reverse strand, counting down.
AGCACTCGGAGAGAATTATGAAAAGACTGAACAAGTTTCAGTGATCTTTTTCTTTTTGTACCAATCAGGCTTTGTAGGAACTAGCACCACAACTGCTTGGTTTTTTCTGGATTAACAAACACGTACAGCCAGGGCCCGTACCAACCACTTCAGCAGAAAGAAATGGAACTATACATGACGTCTAGCTTTGTCTCGTTGCCGCACTGAAGTAAGATTATAACGAAAACTAAGTACTGCTATTATAAGTCGTGGTAGGTCTTAAAAAACAAAAAAGTCAATAAAATGGTTGGCTGTATTGACTGCACAGAGTGACTGAGTGAGTTTAGTGAGTGGAGAAGTGATTCTCTATCTGTCTGCTGAAGCCATAATTCTGATTTCTTTCTTAAATGCTGACGGGATTTGGGACAGTCCCGCCTTGTCTTCCTCTAAGGAAAACTAAATAACGATTTAGGTACAGGTAAATGCTGCTAAGGTAAATGTACTTACACGCTTACTTACTCTGCATGCTAATCCTTTTGTAGGTGGGTATAAATCAGACACTATATTTTTAAATTGATGTAACTAGGTACATAAGAAGGATATCTAAGTTATTATTTTTATTTTTAAATTTTTAATAAGTTTTAAAACTAGCTTTTAATAGAATAAGGCTGAACGCAGACCGGGATGGCATGGCAAGGGGTTTAAATTTTTGCCAATGGACATTCAAACGTATTGATATAGAAATACGACCGTGACGCGTCTTTCAATACAAATCCCTTTCGATGCCACGGCATGCCACGGGATAATTTTAAAGCAAAGCAATTTCTGTCGTATTTTTTATATCAATACGTTTGATTATCCATTGGTAAAAAATTAAATCCCTTGCCATCCCGGTCTGCGTTCAGCTTAACTCGTTCAGCGTAACTCGGATTGGCGACCCGATTGGCGCAGCGGTAGTGAGGCTGCCTTACGTTCTTAGGGTCCCGGGTTCGAATCCCGGTCGGAGCAAATGTTTGTGTGATGAGCATGGACATTTGTTTCCGAGTCATGGATGTTTGTATGTATAATAAGTATGTATTTACAAACAAAAAAGTATCTATGTAGTATATCAACTATCTGGTGTCCACAACACAAGCCTCGTTGCTTAGTGTGGCACTAGATGGCGCTGTGTGTAATGTCCAGCAATATTATTATTATTATTATTAACTCACTATCGTGCGAAAATCTTTCAGAAATTAAATCTTATTACCTAGACGTAGGTAGGTTATAATACTAGCACCATAATTATTTAATTTATTTATTAACAAACCTCTGTGATTTCGCAGACTGATAACTTACTGTTATGTAAGTTTAACAGATAGATTCTGTACATATACATAACCGTTCATAATGTGTGGTAAAAATTGATAATATGACCCGAGGTATCAACTTTGTAAGTATTATCGCATGATAATATCCCAAATTAATTAATTTAAGTAGGTATACCTACTTACTGTAATTACACTAATTACCCATTGTAACTTTAGCAACTTATTCTTATTAGTCGCATATTGGTGTCGATTCTGTTGCGCACAAACTAAACTTAATTTAGGCTATTGCTATCTTCTTCTCGTAGACCAGAGAATGGACAGCAGTGTTTTCTGTTAGTCTTTCATCACTGCGATCTCCAATCCGCCTGCCAAGCGTGGAGATTACGGCAAATCCTCCCATCATAGGAGAAGCTTATGTCCAGCAGTGGACGTTATAGGCTGTTATTGTTGTTGTATCTTCTTCTCTTTTATAAAACGAGAAAGAGACGGACGTTATTTAGAGCTGTCAAATTCAGTTGGAAATAATATTTCTATACAAATGAAGGGTGCACGTAAAACATGTCGACTAAAAACACAATGAAGCGCAAGGCATAAACTAGTTTGAAATCTCTAACTTAGTTCATAGCTATAGCCGTCCTTTTCTCGCACTGCCTTTTAGTAAAAGATAGCAATAGCCTAAATTAAGTTTATTTTGTGCACAACAGAATCGACACCAATATTTAGCTGTGGTGGATTTGACGTTCTTATTCATAAAGTGAAACTTATAGGTACCCATAACACCCACAATAAATAAAATCCATTTGTTTATTTACCAGTAAATAAAAACTATCTACCCTCAGTTTAGTCCGATCGTAAACGCCAAAATATTGTTAGAAGTAAAAACTCTTCACTTCTAGCTACTTACCTTTATTTTTACATTTACAATTACAAGCATCCGATCAATAAACAACCCATTATTTTTATTTAGTTAAATAAGAGCCCATGAGTAAGTACTTATTCAATTAAAACTATATTAATCCATACTTACAATCACACAGAAAAACACTGCAATCAAAAATTCTACATTAAAAAAATCGAAGCTCACTTCACTTTATCTACAACCAATCACACGCGATCTCTATCGGTCTACTATGCGCAGGAGTCGGTTCGGGGGCGCGAAGTAAACTGTTCATTATCTGCCTTTACCCGAGTGCCGGCAAACTGAGTACCTAATGAATGAGTGACGACAAACACACGTGAGGATTTCCTCACGACTTGCTCCGAGTGGGTAAGCAGTGGCTGCCCCCGAAAGACAAAAAGCGGTAACTCAACAAATGTATGTTTTGTTTAAACAGGGAATCTGTGAAAATGTATGTTGTTTCAGTACAAAAATGATACCTATCTAAGTCAGCAAATACATACATAAGCATATTTTTTTAACCGTTCAAACAACGACTCCAAAAAAAGAAGGACGAAATGTATTCAAGTAGTCTTTTTGATTCTGATGCTCAGTATCAGATTTTCAACAAAAAGAAAAGATTTTAGATTTTTTTAGATAAGTAGGTATAGCGCTTTTTAACTTACGATGGCAGGGCGCATAGCTGTGATGTTTAATTAAGCAGTTGCATTTTATATTACGTTTTATTTAGCATTAGACGCTGGGCCCACGCAGTAATTCAAGCATGCTGGATTAGTACCAAGGTACCCACCTGCTATACTATGACAGTTTTATATTATTAACGCAACAATCAGTCTGTGGCATCGGAGCTTTCAAACGGTTGAAAAAAAAGGGGCTTCTGCAAAAAAAAAAAAAGTTCACTCACATCTCAATATTTTTTATCATCTTCGGTTCGGTATAATTGTTTTTTGACATGGTCAACTTGCAGGCCAAAGTTGATAGATTGGTAGGTAAGTAAGGTAGGTATAGTCGCTCTATAAAGTTACTTATTCATTTCCACTGACTGTCTCGTGTCGCTTAGATAAGCTGCCTCAACGATTGCTTTGCAATAACTCAGCTGATTTTGATAAGGGATACGGATAACGAACGACAGATGGCAGTGATAATTATATTCTGTAACTACTTACTGTCTTTACTAAGGTACTCTTTTATAATAATACGATAGGAGGTATGTAATTAATAAGTAGGTATGGTAATCACATCATTTCAATCATGCTTCGATGCTTCTTCGATGTTGATAAAGCCACCCAAAAGTTCTAATCAGATCTTGTTGCACTGTCTGATATGTGAAGAGATGGGTACCTACCCGGGTATTTCCAAAAAATGATTGCCAAAGATTAGACTGCAGCATCTACCCGGTGTATAATGTAGCTTTGAACATCCTAAGACAATGGGGTAAGACCTTCAAAAATACCTTTGCCCTACATTCCCATCCGTAATTCCAAGTCTGGAAGGAAACATTAACGCCACAATAGGATCCGGCGCCGCGCTAACTGGACAGCCCGTGGCGAGGAATTACATACATACATAGGTTTATGTAACATTCAATTATATTTTATGATTCTTCGAGTATTAGTGGGCGCATGTTTTATTGGAAATGCAGAATGGGTCGTAGCAGTCATGGAGAAATACAGATAAGACAGGTGTAAATGGCCTGATCCTTCTTCAACTTTTGCAGTAGATAAAATAATTTCGGGATCAAAAACAAAGAAAGGAAAACAAGTTGAGAAAACTAAGTCTTAGATCCAACAATTCGAAGATAATGTGACATCCACCAGCCTGTCCACCAACAGTCTCGGTTTATCGTCTATCTGGCGTTATCAAACTCGCCTCCACTCAGAATTTTCTAAAGGTGCAGCACTGGATTTTCATTCAGCAAATTCATAGATTTCAAGACCTTTGACTAAGTTGATAATTCGAAAATTTTTGAATACCTACGTGAAGACCCCGTCATCATAAATTATGATGATGATTAACAGACGCGATCGTGATTGACTATTTAGCGCCACACTCACGCACACGTGAGCTCCTTTACACGTTAGCGCTATCATTATGGTGGCGCTAACGTATGAACTGCTAATATTTCACTAAAATTACTTTAGTTTATTAGCAGTTTAAAAAAATTACTCATTTAGCTGGTGCCACCAATGACTTCAGAAAAAAGAAATCGTTTCACGCAGACCTAGTGCTGCAAGGATCCAATGAAAGAGGGATGTTAGAAATTGTATTGAAAATACAAGATGGCAGCGATAGTTCCGAATTTGGCCACGCATCAAAGATCCTTGACGTGCATCCCTAATGAATTGTTGGTTTCACTGTTTGTTAGTTTCATTCCTTCTCGCAATGTTCAGCTAATCTAATTACATTGCGAGATTAAAAATAATATGAATATAGGGTCATCTGTCGGTAAGATATTCTTTTCTTTATCCTAGGTTCTAATATAGGTCTAAGTACCTACCCTGTCTGTATAATCTTGAGCCTGGCTTTCATTTCCAAAGTTTCTGCTATTCAAGATTACCTATTACCTGTATATCTGCAAGCCCAAACTATTCCAGGTTTTCACACGTGTATTATGTAATTGACCAATTCACGAACGGTTGAAACACTCCAAGCAAATGGGTTTGTCTTGCGTTTCAATTCAGTCTAGGAAGGAAGTCTGAATTAAAAGGATATTTGAGGAGTCCAAGCAACGATATTGACCTAAATAGTGCAGTGAATGAGTGAAGCTCTGTTCTAATGCTCATGGTCGTAGATTCGATTCTTATCAGGCTGCGGCTTGGCCGTAATCGCCTTTTCGGGGTAAGCAATTTGGTGATTACTTCTGTTGGTTTATAGAACGATATTTTCTAGAACTTGTGATAGTTATTAAGTGTTTTCGACCGTAATCATAGTAACATGTGAATTAGAGAATGGTGTTGATTCTGTTCTACACAAACTAAACTTAATTTAGGCTATTGCTATCTTTTTCTCTCTAATAAAACGAGAAAGAGACGGACGTAATTTAGAGCTGTCAAATTTAGTTGGAACTAATAGTTCCATTCAAATGAAGGGTGCACGTAAAAACATGTCGACTAAAAACACGGTGAAGCGCAAGGCATAAACAAGTTTGACATCTCTAACTTAGTTCATAGCTATAACCATCCTTTTCTTGCACTGCCTCTTAGTAAAAGATAGCAATAGTCTAAATGGGGGCTATCGCGTGTGAATTTGCCGCTAGAGGCGCTTGTGTAGACTAAGGTCCTCCAAAATGTCAGATGTCATAGAGTGTTCGCGCGTTGTGTGCTTTTTTATTACGTATTTATACTAATACTCACGATTGTGTTCTAGATTGAGCCATTTCTGATTAATTATGACTTGAAGATTTTAAGTAGCAACTTAGGATCATAATATTGTTAGTACTTGGAGGGTAGAATGATTTTTAAATGTTTCATGCTTGCTAATTTTAGGAAGAATATTGTAAATATATATCTAAAGCTTACACTACGTTGTTATATGTAATAAAATAAACATTTTTATGAAGTTATTGGTGCTTTAAAGTATTGAATAGAATTACTGACAGGACCTTACTCGACAGTGCGCCATCTGGTGAGCTCTAAAACGATAGCCCCCATTACCTAAGTTTAGTTTGTGTAACAGAATCGACACCAATGTCGAATTTTAAAAAAGATGAATGAATTCAGTTTGTCCCTCGTCGAAGTAAAGGCAACTGTATACCAGAGCAGGACTGATGCCCGATTTCACTGTGGGTACCTAAATATTATTGCGCTGTTGGAATTTCATCCGTCCCAGCTGAGCTGAGCGTTGAACATCCAATAATGTACTCATCATATTTAGGTATTTATTCATTGTTTTATGTATTTTTAAACTAATTAATCGAATAAATAATAAAGGCAAGCAGAAAATTTACAAAAAAAAATACGTAATTGAATACAATTTTATTTATTTAAGCGAAATCTATACATATACTGATTTTATCACACAAACACTGTGAACAACATACATTAATTACATTTATCAATTAAACTGAAGTTGGACGACTTTTTAGATGTGTCAAAATAGCCAGCGCGAAGGGAAGAAAGTGGAAGACAGAGTTCTAAGCCTTGTCATTCCGTAGTATAAGAACGCAACTAATTATCGGCCAACAGTTGCCCGATAGTTGGGCGACACTTTTTTTGACAGTTGTTGAATTTCACTGCAGTCTTTTCACAGTTATTTTAGCCAACAGCGACTTTTATAGACTTATCAGTAGCAGTATTTAATCCCAACAGCAACATTTTTGCAATGGGAATAAAAAGCAGTATGATTTTCTTTTGGCTATTTAATGAAGTGTCACCTTTAGCAAAGATCCAACAAAATTATTTTCCACTCGAAAACAGAATTTGCTAATACAATCTAAATCTTTCTTTTTGTGACAAAAAACATCACTTCATTTTCGTTTTTTGCTTTTTCTTTTGAAAGACAATCTTTAGCAACACATAAGAAACTAAAAAGTTGCCCAACATTCACTAAGTATCGGACACAGCGATGTGAAGTGAATCTATGCTATGATTGGAATGTATGATACAGTAAACCGCATCTACAAACATTGGAAAGCCAACACCAACTTTTACGTCCAACCCGCCTTCATAAGCAAAGTTGGACATAAATAATGGCCACCAATGTTTGTTAATACGACAAGTACTTACATTAAAGAAATGAGATTTTAGTCTTACACTATAATACCACTATCCATAATAGTACACTGGAGTGCAATAAAAAAGAGTAATTAATTAATTTTATTTTTGATAATTCATGACCTCTAATTGGTTAAAATTGATTTAAGATTTAATTAGTCACAAAAACAACTAAAATTTCATTTTTAACATTGACTTTTTAAAATTACACATCAGACCAAAATAATTATGTTACTTATTAAAAAATTAAATAAACAGAATTTATAAGTATTCTAAATTATTAAAATACTAGGAATAAAATTAGATTTAATATGGATAATATTCTATTAATTTGTAGTTAGACATGTCAACAGAAACATGCGTGCGAGATAGCATATTTAATATGATACATCGCTTTTTACTAAAATTTATGCAAACAGCAAAAACTATAGAGCCTCGCCATAAAGCAACTTATATTTTTTTAAACAAATACCACAGACTATATAACCTCTTTCTCAGTCCTTCGTGCAATGGCACCTTTTCAAGCCAACAACAATGCTATTGTAACGAAATATACATTATTTCATTTATCTAACACTTATAAAACCAATTTATAACATCTACCTTCAGAGCCAACGTAATTTAAAGCACTTATTGCATTTTATATTTCTGTATTCTTGGACACAAGATAGAAGTTACATCTTTGAAACTAACACTTGGGTGCTTAAATCGATACAGAAGCTTCACTTTGTGTTCATTTTTGCCTTTCATTCGGAGTATTTCCCCAAAAGTGAACCGCTCACTCGAGTAAAGCTTCTGATTTCGGCATTAGGACTTAGGGGTCAGTTTATTTGTTAATTTTATTTATTATTTTTTTGTTATATTTGTTAATTTGACCTTATTTTCGATAATCAGTGACCCCGAAAACCATGAAAATGATACCCATGAAGAAAAAAAAAAGAAAAAATCCTATGGTGTATTCCAATGGCTGTACTGTGATGTGATACAGATGTCAATGTAATACTACTATTTGACCACAGTAGACATTTAGACACTACGTAGAGTAGAGTAGCCTTGTTTCCGAAGGGAAGCCGGTAGGAATCGGCTTCTTAGGTGCCTTCGGGCCTGCCACCTACATGTATTAAAGTTCTTAACTTTGAAATCCAAAAATAAGCCTGTTCAAGTCTTGAATCGTCATCTATCGTGATCTTCAACATTTTTTCTAATAAAATACGATACATGGTTCATTTGTTTTGTTACGTAGGAAGAAATATTAGGGAAAGGGCAATGACCGCTATTGCGATCTTAACTGGCACCAACTATACACAACAACTATAGCACATTTATTCATCGAGATGTAACTTCTGCGTTGTGTCCATGTTTCCAACATTGAAGTTTAAACGTTAAACCCACACAAACCAGACGGGAGATAAATAAGTACTTGTCATTAGTTACCAACTTGTCATGAGAAGCTAAACATCTATTACCACTACTGAGATTATTACACTGACGTGCAAAACTACCTGGCCCCGTATCCGCAAAAGCATATTCTCATATGCCTCAGTGGTTAACTAACGATATCCGCAAGTGTTCTCCTGAAAATCACGGCCTGTTTTATTACTTACATAAACTCACGACTTTTTCCATGGGCAAGAACTTTAACTTGTATTTTCAGAGCAATATTTTTATTTCTGCACTACAAATATCTTCCAGACCGACTTTAGGAGAAAACTTGTGTCAAAGTAATCACAGACATTAACGGTACCCTTTCTTTATTATTTAATTTCATAAAATATCTGTACAATTAAACTTCTTATTAAATCCAGGTGTGACCCAACATTTTGCACGTCAGTGTAACATAATAAAATTTCCTATAAACATAATTTTACGTTAAATTTAAAACGCGGCTTAAACAACATAAGATTACAATCACAATAGGACGATACATTATATATATTTATAGTAACATTTAGACGTTATCATGCGTTTTACATTTCTAAAGTGCATCAACTTTCCTTTGAGAGATAATTTAATTTTACTACAGAGGTATTGTGACTACGCCCTACTATTGGGTGCTTGCATAAATCGTTTCCCGGTCCCAATTTGTTGAAACAACCTAACCAAAATCATGCGCAAGCGCATCCAGTATACAGGATGTAAAAGACCTCATCACGAAGCCGTCAACCAAGCATTCTGTACATCAAACTAAGTAACTATACGCAAAAATTATTGCTGGGAAACGACTTTTTTTTTTGGGGTGAAAAATTTGAAGTAGTAGATTTAAGTATATTGTTATTAACGGTACAGTTCAGTAATAAACGGGACGTCAACCAAGTGACTTGTATCATTTGGTTGACGGTTTGCGTTTTGACGACGCACAATTTGTTTTGTGGTAGAACTCAATGTAACGCACTCAAAACATTGTGCTGATGGATTGAATAAGACGGGGGGTCGTGGAGGTGTTTAAAGTAAAAATCTTACATTACAAATTGGATTTTAAAAAAAACTTGTCAAAAAGTTGGAACTTTTACCCCAAATATCTCCGTAACTAGAAGGTTCCCAGGTATGGTGTACAACAAAATAATGATCGCAATGTCGAGGAGAACAAGTGCCTTCCGGCTTCGTTAAGAGGTATTTTACACCCTTTATTTATGATCCCATACTAACTGTATTTTACCCGCATCGACCGTTACCCATCCGTTCCGACATGTCCGCACTGGGAATTTGAGTTTAGGTTAGGTTTTCCGGTCCCAAAAACCCGTATCTTTGTGCAAGCAACCATACATCTGTGCAAGCACCATCTACCAATAGGAAACAAGTCGTATGACGTGATACAGCGTTCGTCCAAAGACAGGAATCATATAGGGGTGTATACAGGCGTAGCGATTTCATATTGCTTTGTATCGATATGTGTGTCTAACCGATTGTGTAATATCTCTGACGTTTGCATTCGCATGTAAGCTAGTGTTGTTACTTTTGTCGATAGAATGGGGATAGTGGCTATCGATATTTTAAATTACTTTATAAATATTATCGTACCACTTCTTTCTGCTATAATATCGAAGCTTCTATCCTTCTAACAACACTAGCTTAACAATTTAAATGTTTTATGGCACCAACAGTTATTCCATACAATTAATACTGAACTGCACTTCTGACAAACAATTATAGCATTTAAGACCCGCTCACATTATGTTGTGAATGGGATGCTACACGCGGGCGATATTATCGACATACCTTCAACTTCATAAAAGAAACACGTAAGTGTTCAAATGTAGTCTGAAAAATGAACTGTTAAGCAAATGGACCAAAAACGAATCTTCAAATCACAAAATTGTCATTCGTGTGTTAAATGGCTAACACGACAAATGGCAATTTGCTTATTAATTAATTTCCCTGACGGTATGATAATAGCATGATATAAATTCGGTCTATTATTCCCCACTTATTTGTACTAAACCTTTCATGAAACTTTTCGCTGCCATCAATCAATAATTATATAAAAACACGATCATATAAAATCTATATAATATAATATAAGTTATAGGTATAATAATAGATATGTAAGAAAGGCTTAAACTATTAGAATTGGCTTTTAACAGCAACAAACATTAACACAGTTATGCTGATTAAAACCAACTTTTTCAAAGCTTCAATGGGATCAAGAGAGAATGAAATCATCTTTGAAGACAAAGACTTTCAACGTATATAGAGGCCATTTTAGAATGATTAATCGTAGTTAAAATTACTTTTAAACATTTATCACTTATACAGCCACAAATAAACTCTAAAAATGATAATAGTATAAAGGCGGTTATTCGAATACCTAACACATACACCTCACAAACTATATAATTGATTTTACTTACACCATATTAATGATATTAATTCGTGACTTGTAAAAAATATTTAGCTAAAATCTTATAATCCAATTTTGTAAAAGCGATATCTAGCGGCTACATGTTTGATTCAGCGCCATCTATGATTCGATGTTTTCAGAGATTAGTAATTAAATATTTTTTATAAACACATTACTACACAATGAAGATTATTTAAAGTTAATTTGTAATATATTTTACACTATCACGGTAAATGCGTTAATGATTCACAGTTCTACAATCACTACACGAATATATTAAAATTAAACAAAATAAAACTAAATAAAATCGTCTTATAATATAAAATGAGCTTTTAGCTGCTATTATGATGCGTATATTAATTTAAAAAAGAATTTTTAGATTTTACACTATTTTCAAATAATTGATTCAAATTTGTGTTCGAACAATAAAATTGATTTATTAATAAAATATTTAGACTAATATCGATTATCGTATTAATTTTGCTACTTATATTTTGAATTAATAAAAATGAACTAAATATTTTGCATACAGCAAATGAAATGAAGCAGATCTAAATAAATCGTATCATAATATTGTAAGTACATAAAACCTAACTTAGGCAAAGAGAGACCTTGAGTTTAGGGGCAGTCGACAATAAATAATTTTAGAAGATACGACGAATGGTAGAAACTTAAAACAAGCTTTCGCAGGTATAGATAATATTCCAAGTTTTTGCTTCCCTTCGAGCCAATGCGACGGAACGTCAGTAGCTTTTTTGCATTACGTTGAAATTGGCATACACATTATTAAGGCCATGGTCAGGCCAGGCCAGCGATGGGCGAGCGGCTTTAAGAGAAGCTGTATCTAAATTTTCACAGAAAATATTTCGGCTACAACTTGGAATTGCAATATAGCGGCGCATATGCTCCATCTTACAAGATTCCTTCCAAAGACTTTACGTACTTCTCTTCAAAATCACAGATGTGTTCAGTAACCATTCATTATATCCACCAAAATTCCACGAAATTGGAATCTAGGTAATTATTATTACACTACAAATCAACCTTGATAAGCATAGCTTAAAAGTTAGTAGTATAATATATATCTACAGTTTATATTTCGATATTGCGTCCAATTCCAGAAGAGGTGATACTACCATTCCCTAATAACCAGTAATGATTGTGTTTCTTGGACCAAATGTCACTAAAAAGTAAAGAATAGGCTTCGAAATATACTTGACAGGGTCAAGTATTCAAGTAAGTATAGATTCTATTCTTAATAAGCAAATATTATATTAGCTTTTAAATTGTATATCAAGCGCTGCGATTGGCTGTTGATATATCAGTCAACCAATCACAGTAGCCATGATGAGATATTATAATAATATGAGATTTGAGAGCAATTTTTACTGACCAGAAACTGGGTACGAATATGTATTTCAAATATCTTTATAGTGACATTTTGTCCAAAAACCGATGTTGAATTATGATAATTATCACTAGAAGGTAGGTATTGAAAAGATTTACGATAAATAATTAGTATTTAATATTATATTAGAATAAGAATAACGAACTAATACTCCCGCGCCGCCATTTTGGTAGAAATTATATTTCAAAAGTTCAATGGTGTTACCAGTTGTAAAATATTTTTTCTACCAAACAGTTCGGTGCTGAGGTGGCATAATACCGTTTCCGTGGCTTACTTCCTATTATGTTTGTGGAGGATGTGACGTCATCTATTCTCCGGTGTCCACCCAATTCGCCTCTTCGGCTATTCTGTCCATGCAGTTGCATAGGAATTGATACTGGAACAAGAGAAATATATAAGAATTTTAAAGAACATAAATCTAAACTGCGTGACTGTTACCGAGAAATTCCTAATGGAAAAACTCAATAACATTGCCCGAGTTAGGAATAGAATCCAGGACTTCATGCTCAGCAATCACGCTTCCACCACCAGACCAACAAGGCCGTCATTATTTACATACAGGAGCTCGTGCGTGGCTAAATAATGACAGCCGCTCAGGTCGATGTTTAGGTTAAGCCGTGCTTGCCTACGTCTGTGGATGGGTTACCATCCATTACATACCGAGTTTCCTCTGTGCCTCGGAAAGTACGATTAATCCGTTGGTCCTGGTTGTCATTTGTAGATCTTTGAAAGTCGTTACAGGTAGTCAGTAGCCTAAAAAGTCTGGTAACTAATCTTACCGAGGGGTACAGTATTAATCAGTACTAACTGGATTGTGGAGGTCAGATAAGCAGTTGCTCCATGTAAAATATCGACCCCAATATACAGGGTGACTTTTTATCACTTTCTAAAAAAGGGTATAGATGAACGGAGTAGAAGCAAATGGCATACTCATATTTTTTTTATTTTCGAAAAAAAAAAAAATACTCGAAATTCAAATCATACGCGTATTGCTTATAATTTGAAGTCCGTTTTTTTTGTTCAAAGTTTCTCTCTCTTTGTTCTAATATCAAAAGTTTACTTGCAATTTGTAGCGTTTTTTGATGATAGATTTGAGATTTTTTTCTAAGCTGTGGAAAAAAGAAAAAAAAAACTAGGTATGCCTAGGTAAGCTTCTACTCTGTTCACCTAATATACCCATTTTTTTAAAAGTGATAAAAAAAAGGCATCCGCTAATTGAAAAAGGGCTAGGCAGATGATGACCGTATGGTATGCTCACATATGGCGTGAAGAGCGCGACGGTCCGGTTCTGGTTGTCGTGGCGGGTGTAGGTGAGGCGCGCGGCGGCCGCGTCGTCGTCGGCGCGCCACTCGCGCACCGCCCGCCAGCTCACGTCCGCGCTGGCGCCGCCCGCTGAGCCCTCCAGCCACGTCGACAGCTTCAGGCCCGACCAGCCTAAGGACCAATACAGCTCATTCATAACTATACGAGTGGACGATATACTATTTATAGTAATTATATGCATTGGACCTCTGGAGACCTGCTATTTGGGTAGATGACAAAAAAAATCTAATTAGTCCGTCAGATAGATTTCCATTCCATTTTCTTTTTTCATATAAACAAAAAACCAACCAAATGCGAGTCAGACTCGCACACGAAGAGTTCCGTACCATTATCTATACAACAGTAGACAAAATGCCAAAAAAAACACGATTGTTGTATGGGAAACCCCCCCCCCTCCCCTTTTTTTTTGGGGATGAGGAATCATCAAATGATTCGTCCCACTCTGGGCGGAGCAGGAGGGAATGTCAGACTGACAGACTTTACTAACTACCTAACCCAATACTACCTAACCCATCCATTCATGTTCCTTCATCGCTCTTTGTGCTCCGGAGCCACGGTATATCTTTCGAACAGTCCCGCAGCCCCCGGCAGGCATCGGTCCTTGCAAACCCCTTCCTTTTACCGACTCACTTTGAGGCGTGCGTGAAACACGAACGCGCCTTCGATACGACCTGTCGTCATGAGACGGACGAACGGCGAGCTAGCCCATAGCCCACCGTCCACAGGCCCGCGCCTACGGTGGCCGGGGGCCCCCGGCGCGCTTCGCGCGGCGGCCGGGGCGCTGTGAGGTTCTCTCCCTGTCACGTTCCGCCACCTCCTTCTCTAACATTACTGCTTCGCAGAAGGAGGTGACGGTGCTCAGTGGGCCCATACTGAAAATTAGTGGACTTAGGCAACAAAGTTCCAATATCGATGCGATTTTTTTTTATATGACGTGTTATGATATTCCTGACAACTTTTACTCTTATAAAATTTCTTCTAAAGTTGATAGTTTGTCTGAAAAAAAATCAATTAGATTTTTTTGTATGAAGTGAATCACGTTTAATTTTTTTTCTTCTATTGTACTAATATGTTGGGTATGTAGCGTGAGTATATGATAGCTAAGGTCATTCTCTATCCACGAAAATTAAATCAGCGCCGGCCATCCGCGGCAGCGCGAGTAAGCATTCGGTAAAAAAATATAATAATAATAATAATAAATTTATTTATTGGCATACACAAGACATTACATGGTCGTGAATCACTGGTGCCTGTGGTAGGTAGTGAAACACCTGTAGTACAGGTCACCAGGTTTCCACTCAGAAAGCAATTTACAGTATTATTGTTAGGTACCAATGTTAAAGGTTGGTTTACAAATTAAAAATAGGTATCTTAAGAGAAATAAAAGTAAAATGTAACAAAAGAACAAAACAATTTAGAATAATTACATAAGTGGTGTAGGTGTGTGTGAAAGTGTGCGTATGTGTTTGTGCATGAGTGTGTGTAAGTGTCTTTGTGCATGAGTGTGTGTAAGTGGGTTTGTGCATGAGTGTGTATGTGTATGATGTGCCAGTAAGTTGTAGGTCAATTAAGCCAAAACCTGCAACAGACCCTCTGTTGCAGTATATGACTGCTGACGTAGCCAATCTTGAACAGTTATTTTAAGGTCGTGTTGGTTTAGTTGATGCACGGATAGAATTTTCTCAATTTTATTATAGAGGTATGGTCCGAGGAAAATAAAGAAGCGACGGCTGAATGATGTTTTGGTTGGGAAAGATGTGGCAACAAGGCGGTTTCGACGCACTGGTCCCGGTGTGTACTGTGACAGGGAGTGCTGTTTGATAACTGTGGCCAGAATAAATAATTGCCTTACAGTCAGTACTTGGCAGTATTCGTACAGTTCAACTGTGGGAAATAGGCGGGGTTTGAAACAAAAAACTTTAAGGACCGCTCTTTGGGCGCGTTCGACTTTTATAAGGTTAGATTTGGCGGCACCTCCCCAGGTCGTGTTGCAATAGTTTAAAATCGATTGACACAGCGCCTGATAGACCATCTTCATAATGTCTGCACCTGCGGATTCGCGCAATTGCTTAAATATATAAATGAGCTTCCGTACGCGGTTAGAGAGGTGATCGATATAATTTTTGAATGACAGATGACTGTCTATCACGACGCCGAGATACTTGATGTGTGTGACTTTATCTAAACTAGAGGTGTTATCAGTAGTTGTAATTTGAGGGAGTACATCAGATGGAATTGCGGAGTTGCGAATGGAGAAGTTGAGCAACTTGGTTTTGGATACGTTCAGGGTGAGTAATTTTTTTTGAAGCCAGTCACTAACAGCATTAAAGCCTCGCTGTGCAAGGCGATATGTTTCAGCCCAATTATTCGATGAAAATACGAGAGCTGTATCATCCGCATAAGAAAATATCGTGCCGTTTTCAATTATAAGATTACATAAATCATTTATATACCATAAGAAAAGGCTCGGTCCAAGGATGCTGCCCTGAGGCACCCCGTAAACAATTGGCATCTCAGAACTAGTGTGCGGCCCTATCTTTACACATTGGGTTCTTTCGCTGAGATAGCTCTGGAGTAAGGACAACTGAGTACCTCTAATCCCCATATTCTCCAGCTTTTTTAACAGTATTGGGATCGAAACGGTGTCGAATGCCTTAGCAAAATCCAGGAATAGAGCGACACATTTTTGGTTTTTATCAAGCTTTCTGACTATGTGGTCGACCAGGTGATGTACTGCATCAGCTGTTGATGTTTTTTTGCGGAAACCAAATTGGTTATTTGAGAGGAGTTTACGTGATTCTAAATAATCTACAAGTCTAATATTGATAATTTTTTCTAAAATTTTTGACAAAGCTGGTAAAACTGAAATAGGCCTGTAATTTTCAACACGGTTTCGATCCCCTGATTTAAAAATAGGGTGAAGGATGGCTCTTTTAAATGCATCGGGAAAGATGCCAGTCTTCAAGCTTAAATTGCAGATGTAGGTGAGCGGGGGCACAATAATTGAGCAATATTTCTTTAGGAACCCTGAGGAGATGCCGTCATAACCAACTGCACAGTCGTTTTTCAGTGACATCAAACACGCATTTACCTCTGCGTCATCTGTTTCCAGCATTACAAAAGAATCCGTTACAGAATCTACTGAAGCATGGGGACAGGGAGTTTTATTAATCTTTTCCGCTAGCTGTCTTCCTACATTGGCAAAGTACGAGTTAATGTTATTCACCGCGTCCTGTTTATCCAGATTGGATTCTAATAAAGCAGACACAGTGTCCTTAGGTTTATTAGTGTCTGCAACAGATTTAATGACCTTCCATAACCGTTTGGACTTTTTGCCTGCTTTTTCAAATTCCTTTCTTTCATAATCTTTTTTGGCCTTTCGCAAACGAGAAATGCAGTAGTTATTATACCGTTTATAAGAAACCTTGATGACATCATTTTTGGGGTTTAACTTATTAAGATTATCTCTATGGGTTTATCTTTATTTGTATCTTTTTGTTTCTGTTTATCCTGTGTGAGTCAATAAATACTTTTCTTTCTTTCTTTCTTTCTTTTTCTTTCCTATGGCGCATACATTTTAGTAACCCTGGGGTGATCCATGCTTTAATAGGCCTACGTCTACGTGATAGTGCGATAGTGGAGGTATTGGCTGATAAAGTAAAAATAATAGGCTCAATTAAAAATTTAGCAGCAGTATTGGGGGTCCTGTGCTGTGAAGACATTTTCAAAATTCGTTTTTTCCATGTCAATTGTTATCTTCATCAACCCTGGTAATAAAAGAGCGCTGAGCAGCAGTGGATTTCCTCATTGATACAGCCACCAGAACTGCATAGTGGTCTGTGATAGTAGTGTCTAATACCAAAACCTTCGTAGGCAAAGAGGTCTTAATGTTAAGAGCGGGCCTAACGCCAGGATAAATTCTGATTTCCCCCGCGCGTCTCGCTACACCCACATTAGTGCCGATAACAAATACGGGCGGCCGCGGCGCCACGACGCGCGAAGCGTGGGACCAAGCTTGCGTAGTGTAGCGGGTAGGGCGTAGTATATGCAAGCAACACAGTTAAATAAAGCCACTTTTTTTTCTTATTTTTTTTTGTATTCATTTTTTAACACCTTCTATACAATACATTCCTATGTTGTTTGTATGTCGTGAAATAAAAGTTTCGACTTTTGAGTACTCCATTTCATCTTAATTTTTTTCTCCACTTCGTTTTATCATCACGCCTGTTATTTTGACGACCCGATTGGCGCAGCGGTAGTGAGGCTGCCTTACGTTCTTAGGGTCCCGGGTTCGAATCCCGGTCGGAGCAAATGTTTGAGTGATGAGCATGGACATTTGTTTCCGAGTCATGGATGTTTATATGTATGTATAATATGTATGTATTTACAAACAAAAAGTATCTATGTAGTATATCAACTATCTGGTGTCCACGACACAAGCCTCGTTGCTTAGTGTGGCACTAGATGGCGCTGTGTGTAATGGCCAGCAATATTTATTTATTTATTTATACTTGAAGGTGGTTTTTTTTTTTGTTTTTTTGTCCCACGAGTGCCATACGCTCGACAACTTAAACAAACACATATTAATATCTACAATTTTTGCACAAATACCAACTAAAAAGAAAATGTTATATTATAAATAAGTACATTAAAAACGATAACAAAAAGTAAAATGATGAAATAATAAAATAAATAACATTCGATTTTTTAATAACTTATAAAATTTATAAATACTGTGACCATTAATAAGAGCAAAAAGGTATTCATAAACACCAAACATGACAAAATCGAGAAATGTATAAAATTGATAACCATAATAAAATTGAGGACATACCGTACAATAAGAATCAATACTTAATAAAAGTAAAAATAATAGAATGTATAAAATTTATGACATTGGTAAAATTGAATAGGTAACGAATAAAAATTGATGAAATTAAAAAAAATAAAGATAATATATTGATAACTATGCTAATATTTAAAAATGCATAAGATTGTATTAATGATACCTATACATGATATATACCTAATTGATAAAAACATTGATGAAAATTGTTTTAAATTGATACATCAAGACACAATAACAAAAATTATAGAATGTGTAAAATTAATAACATTGGTAGAATAAAATATTTATAAAATACTGTGCCCGTTAATAAAAAGAACAAAAAGGCAATAATAATAAAAAGCACAAAAGATAAAATCGAAAATTTTATAAAATTGATAACAAAAATAAATTTGATGACATACACTAAGAATCAGAAACAAAAAGTAAAAATGGAGGAATGTGTAAAATTTATGAGCTCAAAATGAAAATCCCAGGCGGCCAGAACATTTTTGGTTTTCGATCATGGGTGTCGTTTTCATAGTTTGAGGTCAAAAAAAAAAACCACAAAAATGAGGTCAATTTCGACCTCATTTTCGTTATCAGTGACCACGTTAACCATGAAAACAACACCCATGATGGAAAAACCTAAAAATTTCATCAGCACCATCTTGGATTTTTATTTTGACCACATTTTCGTAATAAGCAACCATGAAAACCATGAAAACGACACCCATGTTTGAAAAACCTAAAATTTTGCTCGCCGCCATCTTGGATTTTTATTTTGACCTCATTTTCGTTATCAGCGACTCCGAAACCATGAAAATGTCACCCACGACAGAAAAACCAAAAAACCAACTTCAAGTATAAATAACAGGCGTGAATGTTTACAGAGTGAACCTCAGTGGCCATTAAGTCGCGCAAAAGTCCAGTCGCGCAAGTGTCTTTCGCGCAAGTTTCTTGATACCTACTACCTACCTACTACCTACCTACAACCTACCTACTACCTACCTACAACCTACCTACTACCTACCTACTACCTACCTACTACCTACCTACTACCTACCTACTACCTACCTACTACCTACCTACCTACTACCTACCTACTACCTACCTACTACCTACCTACTACCTACCTACTACCTACCTACTACCTACCTACTACCTACCTACTACCTACCTACTACCTACCTACTACCTACCTACTACCTACCTACTACCTACCTACTACCTACCTACTACCTACCTACTACCTACCTACTACCTACCTACTACCTACCTACTACCTACCTACTACCTACCTACTACCTACCTACTACCTACCTACTACCTACCTACTACCTACCTACTACCTACCTACTACCTACCTACTACCTACCTACTACCTACCTACTACCTACCTACTACCTACCTACTACCTACCTACTACCTACCTACTACCTACCTACTACCTACCTACTACCTACCTACTACCTACCTACTACCTACCTACTACCTACCTACTACCTACCTACTACCTACCTACTACCTACCTACTACCTACCTACTACCTACCTACTACCTACCTACTACCTACCTACTACCTACCTACTACCTACCTACTACCTACCTACTACCTACCTACTACCTACCTACTACCTACCTACTACCTACCTACTACCTACCTACTACCTACCTACTACCTACCTACTACCTACCTACTACCTACCTACTACCTACCTACTACCTACCTACTACCTACCTACTACCTACCTACTACCTACCTACTACCTACTACCTACCTACTACCTACCTACTACCTACCTACTACCTACCTACTACCTACCTACCTACCTACTACCTACCTACCTACTACCTACCTACCTACTACCTACCTACCTACTACCTACCTACCTACTACCTACCTACCTACTACCTACCTACCTACTACCTACCTACCTACTACCTACCTACCTACTACCTACCTACCTACTACCTACCTACCTACTACCTACCTACCTACTACCTACCTACCTACTACCTACCTACCTACTACCTACCTACCTACTACCTACCTACCTACTACCTACCTACCTACTACCTACCTACCTACTACCTACCTACCTACTACCTACCTACCTACTACCTACCTACCTACTACCTACCTACCTACTACCTACCTACCTACTACCTACCTACCTACTACCTACCTACCTACTACCTACCTACCTACTACCTACCTACCTACTACCTACCTACCTACTACCTACCTACCTACTACCTACCTACCTACCTACTACCTACCTACCTACTACCTACCTACCTACCTACTACCTACCTACCTACTACCTACCTACCTACCTACTACCTACCTACCGGTTAATTCGGACGGGTTGTATATATTTAAAATAATTTCGGACAAAAACAATGCACATAAATCAATCATCCGTTTATTTTGCGTTTACTATGAGCTTATGCACGTAAAAAATACATAGTACCTTCGACTTCGGCAATCAGCCATCATTTGAGTCTTCAACTGTTTTAGTTATCGCTTTTCAATTGTATTTTTCTTTTTACCCATGTTACACAAAAATAATAATTGATTCAATGATATTATTAATGGCGAATTGGCGCGGAGCAAAGTGACATAGACTACCCGTCTCAACAGAGCGAGGGCAACTGATCGGCGAGTGATCGGTGAAACAAACTGATGTCTCAAGCTCGCGTCACGCGGGACGGAAGACTGCGTATTGCGCGGAATAAAAATGTAGTAAGCGCCAAATGCTTTGAGTCTGTTATCTCTTAAAATAGAAAATATTTTGAAAAAATGCCAATGTCAGCTATAGGTTATACATGAGTGATAATATTTATCAAGTTTATGGTTCAGTAACATGCACCAAAATAGAATAAAAACCAAAAATGTTGAAAATTAGAGGTAACTTTGTGATGGTTTTCTATCGAGAAAATTTTATCCTATTATGTTTTTCGCCAATGTCAACCATCACATTCATAATGAAGTTTCCTGACATATACTTTTTTTCTAATTGGAACATGATTTACTACTCTAAAAATCTAATCAAAGATTGAAGATTTTGCTTTAGGCCCGCTCTTAACGTGATCCAAACATGTAGACCCATGTGTTGGGAGGGTATGCCCCGGATATAATCCATGGTGCAACAAAAGATCTTGATAATCCAGAGTATAAGTTGATTTATTTTCTTTACCAATCTATTTTAATATCCCCCACCAAGAATATATTTTTATAGGATTTATGTTCGCTTAGTACTCTGTCCAGGGATTGTATAAAGTTGGATGGGTCTTTAAATGCATAAGGTCTATAAACTGCTATTATGGCCAAATCAGAACCTATGGTGACCACTAAGCACCTTGAATCAAGAATCACGGGTTCCTTTATTTTTATATTGGTTAACGTTGATTTAATAAACACAATTATTAATTATTGCAGGTAGCAGTGAGGAACATTCGTGAGGGTCACATAAAACTGAGTCACAAAAAGAAATATTATCCAAGTCGGATAACACGTCATTAAAGGCTGCGAATTATAATAAACAAAAGACTAAGCTGGCAGTTCATTGATTCAGGATAGGCTGAGGAGCCTACGTTCGCGCGTTCTAACATAATTATCCCGACGTAATGCACGTAAAACAATAAATGTTGATCATTCAAATAGATATGTAAATACAGTTTTGTTAGTTGGCTAGACTCCTAGCCCGCGTAGCATGGCCGCCGTGGAAACGGGTTTTGTCGACTGACAATCGACAAAATGACAGATATTTGACAGATTTTCGAAAGACTTCTATCGTCCTAAGCATGGCGATGTTTGACATGTGGAAAAGAAAGGTTTCTATTCTTTAGCGACAAAAGTCTACAACGTCCGAGCATGGCGATAATTTTTGTCTACTTTTGACACTGGTTGTAGGAATCGTTTCTTGTCAGCCCGCGTAGCATGGCCGCCGTGGAAACGGGTTTTGTCGACTGACAATCGACAAAATGACAGATATTTGACAGATTTTCGAAAGACTTCTATTGTCCTAAGCATGGCGATGTTTGACATGTGGAAAAGAAAGGTTTCTATTCTTTAGCGACAAAAATCTACAACGTCCGAGCATGGCGATAATTTTTTGTCTACTTTTGACACTGGTTGTAGGAATAGTTTCTTGTCAGCAAATGTCAAAAAGTCTACAACACATTAGACCTAGACAAGATTATTTTTATAAATATAATTTGTGTTTGCAAGCCATTTTGTTTTTAAAAAACATGTCGGGGTCCTACCGTCGCCATCTCCTCAGTTGTATGCCATAAGAAACGCTGTACGAGCTCTAACCGGGACCTTCGATATCCCGGAAAACGAGTCCCTTGATGATAATGCCATCTAGCTGATTTCGGCCACAGCGACTGCATTCGATGGCTTTCTAGGGTGGTTGTCGAGTGCTTTGGAGGAACTCGTGGCTAAATAATAACAGCCGCTCGGGTCGATCGTTAGGTTAAGCCGTGCTTGCCTAGGTTGGTCTGTGGATGGGTGACCATCCATTACATACCGAGTTTCCTCCGTGCCTCGGAAAGCACGTTAAGCCGTTGGTCTCGGCTATCCGTTGTAGATCTTTGACAGTCGTGGGGTATCGTATTACCCGGTACTAACTGGGTTGTGGGGGTCAGATAGGCAGTCGCTCCATGTAAAATACTGGTATTCAGCTGCATCCGGTAAAACTGGAAGCCGACCCCAACATAGTTGGGAAAAGGTTAGGCAGATGATGATGTCGAGTGCTTTGGTGTGCTGCTCTTTCATGTGCTATCAAGTGGCTAGCATTCATCATCATCAATCATATCAGCCCGGAATCACCCACTGCTGAGTAAACGCCCCCTTTATTCCGCCACACTTCCCGGTTCTGTTACTACTGTTTGCATCAATTTGTTCGTTTTTTTGCATCTTTTTCCTTTCAAACAAATTTAATGTCATCGTCCACCTTGCCTGATTGATATTAACCACCGCCCGTGTTCGGTGTTACCCGTGTAACATTATTTTTAAGTAAACAACAAAAACTTAGTAAGAAACTATTATCTTACCAACTGAACATTGATGGATATTATAAGTACATGGATGTTAAAGATGATATGAGATTGCAGGGAAGCAAGAGATCCTGTGATCTCTTCTAAGGTGATGAATTTAATATCAACAAACAATCTAAAAAATATAATCAATTCTATTACTTCTAGATCGCAGATGCTGAGTGCAAAATCCTCAATGTCACTCCGTTGCTATGGAAAGACACTCTATGTCTTTGTCTTCGTACAAACTCGAGTCGATGGGTCGCCGCATGCTCGGGCATGTCAAGACATTAAGACATGTCAAGTTGTATAGAAAAGAGTTTTGTCGAGTCTTGTAGAGTAGAGATAGAATTGCCATGCTAAGCCGGCAGCCCGCGTAGCATGGCGACGTAGAAACAGGGAAAGACTCGACAAATCTTTTGTTCATCTGTCATTTTGTCTATTCAATATCGACAAAATGACAGATGAACAAAAGATTTGTCGAGTCTTTCCCCGTTTCTAGTTGCCATGCTAGTGTGAGAAAATGTGCTAAGTGTGATGTGTTCGTTATGTAGATCAGTTCTTAATAAAACTTGTGTGATTAATAGTATAATTGTGAGTGTAAGGTACATGGATATGTTTTGTTCTTAAGATATCGATAAAATTTATACTTATGGTAAGTGGGCAGACTTAAAAAATACATTGCAACATTTGAGACGCGCATTATTAGGCAGGTGACACAAAGAGTACAAGCGGTAAGTTTGCTGACACAACTATTAAAACTTTAACGTAAAATAATATATAAAATATGAATAAAGTACCTAGTCAGATAATTTTCTTAAGGTGACACATCACACGGGCTCGAACTCATTGGTGGGCGTGGCCAAAAAGCACGCTGTCTCACCTGGCATCGTGCCCGACAGAGATAGTATCAGTGATGAGCAGTTAGACGCTAGTTGTCACGCGCGTCTAGTTCGTACGCACACACTCAGCGTTCCGAACCGTTCCGAACAAAAACGAAGTTATATAATACTTCCGTCTGACCTTTTATTTAAATGCGCTAAAAAGAATAAAATCAACTTTTTCTTTAAAAAAATTACTATCAACTTATAACGTCATCGTCACTACACAATTCGCGAGATTAGTGGCAACAATAATATTGTATAACTATGTATATTGTTTGTTATTGTTCGCCAGGTCTGCTAATCCCTCGAGAGAAATAAATGGCTGTGAAGCCAGCAGAGTCTGGACGTTGGTCGGCAGACGACTGCTTTATATTGTCATCGTGGTACTGTGGATTTCCTTGGCCTGATAAAGTTTAGGATTTCCTTTTCAGGGCGTATCACATCGGAGTCACCAATTTAGTGGTTGTTATACACTAACTAAATTAAATTAAAAATGTTCATAATTTTAAATAAATTTAGTCAACACAAGACAGAGAAGTGACAGATCAGAAGAAAAGTAAAAATTATATCGTGAAGGTTTTATGTATATAAAGTTTCTAAATAAGTAGGTCGCTACACCATATTATAGGGTGTGCGTTTCGATGGCGCGACCACGGCGTTTTTTTTTAAAATAACTATGCCATGATTTTGTAAAAATATGTATGTACGTGGTTCAAATTTCCCAAAACCTTAAATTTGTCAAAGTTATGGTTAAAAAGTTATAAGGGTTTCAACGTGGCCACGCCATCGAAACGCGGAGAACCGCGCGGCCACGGAAATCTTTAAAACTAAGCGTTGCAGAGACCTGAAATTTAGGTAAATAACAGATTGAATTTGTAAAAAAAATATAAAAAATCCTAGGTTTATATTTCAGGAGCATACGTACGGTATCGCTTATCACCTTCAAAATGTTCTGAATGTGAAATTTAAAATTGAAATTAAATAATTTAATTAATTAATTAATTTAATTTTAAATTATTTTTTTACAAAATCTTGCCATAGTTTAAAAAAAAATAATGCCGTGGTCGCGCCATCGAAACGCACACATTATAGGAGTGCAATAACAATGCACAGGCCCTTCAACTTCAGCGAAAAACAAATGACACGTCACTGACGTCATGCATGAAATGAAAAGGACAGAAATATAGGTCTTGTTCTTCTATCAAACGAATGACATGTCAATATCGCGTGTCCCCCTCCCGCACCGCACCGGGGGAAACATTATTCAGTGAGATGCATGAAAATTCATAGTAAAAGGCGCGCGTAAAAAAATATGAAAAGGCTTTTGGGAAATCGAATTTTATGAAAAAACCACTGCATAAATCATTATCAAATAAAATTTATTGAATTTTTCGATAATTGTGCAGTGTCGGTACCGACTTTGTTTTGGAAATTTGACACTTATTTTATTACTAATTTACGCCCAAAGTTACGTTAAAATTGGCAATAAAAATGAATCTTTGGTAGCTCGTAACTTTTGAATGGCTTTTTATTTTACTATTCTGTTTCCGCACAGACACAATTAATAATGAGACAAAACAATATCATGTTTAACTTTAGATGTACCATGTCAAACAGTGGAGTAATAGCCCCCCGAAATTTGTATGGAAAATATGTTGCGCAGTTCAACCTTAAGGGTTTCCAAATCCGCTTCATTTTTAATTTGAATACGAGTGTCGCCATCCGCTTTCTTCATAAATATGCGGCCATTATTAATCCAGCAGTATTTATATTCTAGAAATTTAGCCTTTTCGCGAGTCATTGCATACAGTTTTGTTTTCTATCCTTGCTTGTGAGGCTTTCAGCTACATAAATGGAAATTTTTGGTCCTGGGTGGCCAATAGTAGAGGAGGAGAGCTTATTAACAGGATTCAGCTTGTTGAATTCCTTCACTCCGTTTAGGATTCTATTTTTGGTTAGAACTGAGGATAGCTCTGTTACAATGGTGGATACGCCAGTTTTGGTTTTAATCCTGTAAATATCTTTTATGTCAGATGTCTGTATTTGGGTTTTAACCGCGTGGCACGTTTTTTTAACAAGTTCACATAGGTCTTGTTGTGACTCGGACTTTATCTGTTCTAGTGGCGAAGTTAAGTTTTTGAACTCGATAACTGTGAACTTGGCTCTTTTTTGCAACTCATTGATGTTATTTTCTAAGGTGGATATATAATTCATGTTTTTGTTTCGTTCGCCTTCCATGTCGACCAGTTTCTGCTTTATTTCTTCAGATTGCGCAGACATGAATTGTAGTGATTTTTCCAAAGCGTCGATTTAATACTTGAGTTTTGAGACTTGAGCTCAGTCAAATCATTGAGCAGTTTGTTTAGCATTATATCCTGGTCTTTCTTCCAACTGGATAGCATAGTGGTGAGCATGGTGGATAGTTCGTCTTTGAGAACTTCATAACCTGATTGTTCTCGACCGTCAATGCGGATACGCTTCTGAGCCCTCCCCGTATAACTAGCTGGACTATCTGGATTAAGATTGCATAGGTCATTTTCGGACTGTACATGTTGAACATTATTTCCGGGAGGAGACCTATGAAGCGACATGTTCATAATAATGCTCAGGTCCGCAGTTTGGGCAGTGAACGTTGGATCGGGCGACCGGTTAGCGTAAGCACACGAAGTGAGTGAGATATCAGTATTTCTCACCTTGCTTCTGTCCTTATTGCGCACACACAGCGCACGACGTGTGGCTCACTCCACAGCTCCTTATTGTCGTGAACTCCTACTACTTTACTGTGATTTTAATTTATTAATTTTGTTTTATTTCTTAAATAAAATGGTACAAAACGAAGTGGCACACGACTGTTCGCTACCGAGGTCCGAGTGGAATGAAATTATTTTGTATGACATTTTTTACCATTTAAAATAAATTCAAAGTATTTTTTTGTCTCATTTGGCTGTTTTGACCTTCTTTTTAGTTCAATATATAGTTTTAATAGCACATAGGTACTTACAACTTGTAATTCTAGTAGAGATTTAGTTATTATTGCATGTTATAGATAGCACCTGCATTGTGATTGATGACTCATTTGTTTGTGCGCTCGGCTAAGCGCATAACAAACGAGTCACCGAAAAATGCTTGTATCTGATTGGCTGTTATTTCTTTAACTACCTGCACGTTATCTATTGTTGAATGTATATCGTAATAAGTTTCAGATTATACTAATTTTGTTATTGATAGGTGAAATAATTTAAATTTGTACGGGCAAGTCGTTGATAACTTTATACTACAACATAATCAAGCTTATGTATATTATAGTCTAAGTTATCGTTTGTTTGATCATTATGAAACCTTGAAGTAATTGTAGCCCTGAAAAGGGCTGTTTGTTATTTTCCTAGCCCAGTAGAGCTATTACGTATCTCTGTTGACGGCTCGAAATGATAGTAACTGGGCTCAGTCTTCATCAGTTAACTGTTAAAAAGTTAGTTTCGTATTATGTATGACCAGTCGCGATCAATTATGACGTCATTGGTTTTAATCGTGGCTGATAGTCACCGTAACTCATTTTGACAGACGCTTTCGTATCGATACTTATATTATTTCGATTATGTAAGGATAGTAGACAACAAATTGATGACACCACAGTTTGAAGTGGCTTTCGTGAAAGACATTTACACCGTACCCGAGCTGTTAGTCACCGTAAAGTGATATCCACTCAGTGCGATACATAATACCAATATTATGACATTCTCGGTTGTCATCAAAGTTCGGTGTACAACCGAAGCTTGATAGTCACTGGATATCAGAAAGATACGTAATAGGCCTTGTAGTGTATAAATAAATACCGTCACGCCTTACTGGTGGGGCGAGCAGTGGTGGGGGTGCGGTCAGTGAGTTCCTTCACTGACAACACACTCTTTGCTTGTCCGCCGTGCGAGTAAGACGTGCGCGTTGAAACCAAAATGTGTTGTTTTATTTTACCACGTGCCTAATAGTGACCTGTACAGGCCTACTGATGGGCTTTTGTGGGAATAATCTAGAGACGAATCACATTATTTCTTGTTCCAGAAGTGGGTCCGACAAATTTTCGAACACTGCTATGAGGCATTCCTCTTCCTCCAAAATCTCACTGTCACAGGGAGGCTCAGTAGTCGGTAACAACTAAATTGCATCAGGCAACAACTCATTATGAACCTGTTACGTTATTTTAGGCCTTATGTAGGATATGTGGGGATCAGAGCTTATTAGAAGTCCATGGAGGATGTCTTCGTTTGTTGCTATTCTGGCCGTTTTCCTAATGTGCCTCTCCCTTACATTTCTGAAGTCCTTATTACGGGCTTCCGAAGCTTCTTCAGATGAGGTTCACAAATAAGCAACAAGAGCGAAACTAGATGGACTTAATGAATGTCTTTGTATTTATAGTCAGAGTTAATTACTCAAGTAGTGGATATAACAGTGACTGAAAATTATTCAGCCAATCGGAGACGGGCATTTTTCGATGACCCATTAGTTATGCGCTTAGTCGAGCGCACAAACAAATGAGTCATCAATCACAATGCAGGTGCTACCTATAACATGCAATGACAACTAAATTTCTACCAGAATTACTAGTTGTGAGTACCTATGCGCTATTAAAACTATATATTTAACTAAAAAGAAGATCAAAACAGCCAAATGAGACAATAATATACTTTGAATTTATTTTAAATGGCAAAAAATTTCATACATTTTTTTTTTTTACCAAATGATTACTCGCGCTGCCGCGGATGGCCGGCGCTGATTTTTTTTTTCGTGGATAGAGAATGACCCTAGCTATCATATACTCACGCCACACACCCAACATATTAGTACAATTGAAGAAAAAAAAATGTGATTCGCTCCATACAAAAAAATCTAATTGATTTTTTTTCAGACAAACTATCAACTTTAGAAGAAATTTTATAAGAGTAAAGTTGTCAGGAATATTATAACACGTCATATAAAAAAAAATCGCATCGATATTGGAACTTTGTTGCCTATGTCCACTCCAGACCATGGCTTGCACCAGGGCCGGACGCGAGAGGTCGCCGCCGCCGATCGCCGCTTCGAGGACACGGCGGTGCTCCGCCCACGCGGGGCACACCTCCACCGTGTGTTCCACCGTGTCCTCCGGTCGATCCTCACAATGGAAGCACCCGGGCGTTTCCTCCCGCCCGATTCGGTGCAGCGCGGGCGTGGTGCGGCAGTCGGTGCGGGCGGGCGGGAAAGGGCAGGGTGCGCGCCTGCTGCAGGTAGTACATACCGAGGGTGATGGCGAGCGCGGGTGTGGCGCGGCAGTCGGTGCGGGCGGGCGGGAAGGCCACGTGTCCGTAGCCGGGCAGGGTGCGTGCCTGCTGCAGGTAGTACATACCGAGGGTGATGGCGAGCGCGGGTGTGGCGCGGCAGTCGGTGCGGGCGGGCGGGAAGGCCACGTGTCCGTAGCCGGGCAGGGTGCGTGCCTGCTGCAGGTAGTACATACCGAGGGTGATGGCGAGCGCGGGTGTGGCGCGGCAGTCGGTGCGGGCGGGCGGGAAGGCCACGTGTCCGTAGCCGGGCAGGGTGCGTGCCTGCTGCAGGTAGTACATACCGAGGGTGATGGCGAGCGCGGGTGTGGCGCGGCAGTCGGTGCGGGCGGGCGGGAAGGCCACGTGTCCGTAGCCGGGCAGGGTGCGTGCCTGCTGCAGGTAGTACATACCGAGGGTGATGGCGAGCGCGGGTGTGGCGCGGCAGTCGGTGCGGGCGGGCGGGAAGGCCACGTGTCCGTAGCCGGGCAGGGTGCGTGCCTGCTGCAGGTAGTACATACCGAGGGTGATGGCGAGCGCGGGTGTGGCGCGGCAGTCGGTGCGGGCGGGCGGGAAGGCCACGTGTCCGTAGCCGGGCAGGGTGCGTGCCTGCTGCAGGTAGTACATACCGAGGGTGATGGCGAGCGCGGGTGTGGCGCGGCAGTCGGTGCGGGCGGGCGGGAAGGCCACGTGTCCGTAGCCGGGCAGGGTGCGTGCCTGCTGCAGGTAGTACATACCGAGGGTGATGGCGAGCGCGGGCGTGGCGCGGCAGTCGGTGCGGGCGGGCGGGAAGGCCACGTGTCCGTAGCCGGGCAGGGTGCGTGCCTGCTGCAGGTAGTACATACCGAGGGTGATGGCGAGCGCGGGCGTGGCGCGGCAGTCGGTGCGGGCGGGCGGGAAGGCCACGTGTCCGTAGCCGGGCAGGGTGCGTGCCTGCTGCAGGTAGTACATACCGAGGGTGATGGCGAGCGCGGGTGTGGCGCGGCAGTCGGTGCAGGCGGGCGGGAAGGCCACGTGTCCGTAGCCGGGCAGGGTGCGTGCCTGCTGCAGGTAGTACATACCGAGGGTGATGGCGAGCGCGGGTGTGGCGCGGCAGTCGGTGCGGGCGGGCGGGAAGGCCACGTGTCCGTAGCCGGGCAGGGTGCGTGCCTGCTGCAGGTAGTACATACCGAGGGTGATGGCGAGCGCGGGTGTGGCGCGGCAGTCGGTGCGGGCGGGCGGGAAGGCCACGTGTCCGTAGCCGGGCAGGGTGCGTGCCTGCTGCAGGTAGTCCGGCGCACGCCGTACATCCTGCAGCGCCTTCAGCTGGTACAGGCGCGCGCCCGCCACGCACACGCCGCGGTTTACGTCTTCTACTGCCTGTGAATACATATTGATATAGTACATTGTGATACAAAAGTAGAACGAGGTGTCATTTACAAGCCCGAACCGAAGGCGAGGGTTTTTAACGACACGAGTTTGCAATAACCTACACACCCGTATATCACACGACATTTTTCAATACAGTTGTGGGATATAGTATAAAAGAAATCAAAGAATTAAATAAAAATAATCAATTTAACACACAAAAAGTTTACATTTTTAGAAAATGGCGCGTTTTTTGCAACTGACATATTTTTGGAATTAGTAGAAATCGTCACGTGTCACGTAAGAAAATGCCGTATGCTGTGTGTGTGTGTGTAGTAGGAGGTACTACACAAGAAAGGTATGGCGGGGTCGAGTGAGCGAGTGATGCGAACGAATAGGTACAAACTTTCTCCACTTGTATCAAAATGTACTATGGGTGTCGTTTTCGTGGTTTTTGGGGTTGGAGATAATGAAAATTAGGTCAAAATGAAAATCCAAGATGGCATCAACGAAAATTTTCGGTTTTTTCTTCATGGGTGTCGTTTTCGTGGTTTTTGGGGTTGGTGATAATGAAACTGAGGCCAAAATGAAAATCCAAGATGGCGCCGACGAAAATTTTCGGTTTTTTCTTCATGGGTGTCGTTTTATTTATTTATTTAAACTTCATGTACAAGAGTAGTACATAGGCGGACTTAATGCCACAAGGCATTATCTACCAGTCAACCTCACCACCGTTTTCATGGTTTTTGGGGTTGGTGATAATGAATATGAGGTCAAAAAGAAAGTCCAAGATGGCACCGACGAAAATTATAGGTTTTTACTTCATGGCTGTCGTTTTCGTGGTTTTAGGGGTCGCTGATAATGAAAATGAGGTCAGAATGAAAATCCAAGATTTTTTCTTCATGGGTGTCGTTGTCGTGATCGCTGATGATGAAAATTAGGTCAAAATGAAAAACCAATATGACACGACGAAAATATTCGTTTTTCTCTTCATGGGTATCGTTTTCGTGGTTTTTGGGGTCGCTGATAATGAGGTCAGAATGAAAATCCAAGATGGTGCCGACGAAAATTTTTGGTTTTTTCTTCATGGGTGTTGTTTTCCTGGTTTTTGGGGCTGGAGATAATGAAAATGAGGTAAAATGAAAATGCAAGATGGCGCCGACAGAAATTTTCGGTTTTTTCTTCATGGGTGTCGGTTTCGTGGTCGCTGATGATGAAAATTAGGTCAAATGAAAAACCAAGATGACGCTGACGAAAATTTTCGGTTATTTCTTCATGGGTGTCGGTTTCGTGGTTTTTGGGGTCGCTGATAATGAAAATGAGGTCAAAATGAAAATCCAAGATGGTGCCGACGAAATTTTTCGGTTTTTTCTTCATTGGTGTCGTTTTCGTGGTTTTTGGTAAATGATGTTTATTTTGCAAGTAGGTTTTTACAAACACTTTTAGAGTCGCTGACAATGAAAATGATGTAAAAATGAAAATCCAAAATATCCGTATAAAAAAGTCACGACCGCGTAACAGAAAGATGCCTACGCCTAAGATTTAATTTTCGAATCATAAATTATAGCCTCTGAAAGTTCGCCATGTTTAACAACTGTATTGAAAAGTTAACATCATCCGCCCAGCCTTTCCCCAACTTTGTTATGGTTGTATTTAAAGCGCGTGACAACGCAACACTATGCTTTACGACAGCGTCGTACATCGCCTACATATAGCAATCACACACAAGAGCACACACGCACGTCCGCCGGTCTCAGCCTAGAAAGGCCACACAAAAATGGGCCCGTACTAACCACTTGCGAATCTCGCGCAACTGTATGTTTCACTATAGTCAAAATTAGGATACCCGGCAAAAAAAAAAATTTGCATCACAGATGTCACTAGTGTTCTTCTTGTTGTTTATTTTCGCTACAACATACTAGATGTCGCTTCAATATCTTACCTGCCAGAATATAAAGGCAGCGGCGGTAGAATCTTCGGCAACCACAGAGATCTCCGTGCGCGGGTTGAACAACCACTTGCGTATCGACAGACAACTACTGGATGCCGTAGAGTAGTTCTGGATGTACAGGGAATGGGGACACTCGTTGGGTTGGAGTTTTCGTTCTGGAAAAAATATATTGAATTTTAATAAACTTATATTGTCACTTACGGGATTCCGTGATTACTATTTGTTTTGAGCTAGTTTTAAACCGTGAAAGCTTAAAACAGTGTTTGAATTTTATTGATCGAACTTTAAATAGAAATCAAAAGCTAAATCTTCAGAAGTACACATTACCACGACATCTTTTACAAAGAAGGGAAAAGTGGGTTACTTATTGCAGGGAACTGACTGCACTCTTATGTATGAATAAGATAAAATAGAAGTTTTGCGTCGGAAATAATGATTAGTGCGACCTTTGTCTAATTTAATTGATTTAAATGGCGATTTAAAGATAAACTATTTTTTTATGTATGTCAAACGTGACGATAGACTGCGATACAGCCGATAGCAATGTCATCCTTAGTACAAGTTACATTTTCAACATATATAATGACCAACTTATCATATCAGATAATATTTAAAAAAATACATATCACTCACCAAAATTATACTCCACAATCTCGAACAGATAGAAGTACTTTTGCACGGATTTCGAAAGTCCGATCTTTTCGCAAACGGCTCTGTATACATCATCGGCGTTGGTAGACTTGAGGACGCTGACGGTGACTACTTCCTTGTCAGGGAGGAGGACCTTCAGGTCCACTGGTGTAGGGTTTGAAGAGTCGTCTGAATCTGTCAGGAACTCTTGGACAGCATCTGATTCTGCTATTACACGTACTGCGCATACCTGTAAAGATTTAAAGGTTATTTTCGATGTAAGACTAAACTTTTCAGTTACAGGATAATCATGCTTTTCTTCTGACGGTATTGGGCAGAAGAATTGGTCACTTCTTTGTTTCTTGTGGATTTGTCAAAATTCTCTTAAAGACCGTCACCAGACCCGATATTTAACAATCATAAAATTAATTTAAATAGTGCAGTAAAGAACGCTCATAAAGATAAAGCTAACCTTTTCTAAATACTGTTCGAGACCTCTCCTTCTGGCGTCCAACTGTTGTTCACTCAGTGTGAACGGCCACTTGCCGGGCAGCTTGGGAAAATTAAAGCCTGAAATAGGGAATATTAGGCATTACAAATTTGATTAGTGTAGTTTTCGATCTCACAAAGCCTTTTGATTCCGTAATGACAAATACGTTCCGACAATAACAAACTCGAAATAATAAGGATATAATGGGCCAAGTTCTCGGATGTGAACTTTCCTACGCTTAAAATATCAGCAAAACTAGTGCTCTGATCCCGGCCGCCGCCTTAAGTTTTCAAATTAAAATTAGCGTACCCAAAGGTTCAATTATAGGCCCAACACTATTCTTAACTTACAAGAGCTTAACATTACGATGCTAACCTAGGAACTCCTTCCTAAGCGTATGATGCAGCGCCGCGAACTCTCTATACCGTCTGCTACACAGGTGTCTTCCTGCCATATGTACATTGAAAGCCACATAGGACCTTCCGGTATTCCTCTCCATCACGATCCGGTAGTCCGGGATGGAGACAGGGAGGGACCGTTTGTCGGTGTAGTCGTAGCGTTGGTAGACGGTTGCGCGGGAGTTAGCGGCGCCGCCGATTACGCCGACTGGTGCTGAGCCGTCGTCGCATGGTTCTAGGCGTTCTGCTTCCTGTAAGTGATGAGTGTTATTGTAAAGTAGGAAAAAGTATCGGGTAATGTTTATCACACGTCATCTTCTTCTTCTTAGAGTGCCAATGGCAATCTACAGCGAATCGGTACAGAATTTAGCTACGAATTTGGCGCTATACTAGAGACACAAGTCAATAACAAAAATGTTGTATTGTGGACAAATTATTGTAGTGAACTTTCAGGACTTTCCCTATTTTCTACGAACTCGTGCTGTTTTGCGTATTCTACGGGATAACGGATAACGAAACTTGCTTCTCTCCTACAGATTTAAAGAGTAACCATTATTTTACACCGACATAGTAACAGACTTACTATTATTTAGAACACATTGATTGCATAATACGTATCCAATTGGTTGTCGCCTCGTAAAAGCCGTAAATGGCAATTTATAGCTAAATTAAATATCTTTTTTGAGTACAAGGACAATGCAATTGGTGTACAGTTTTATCAATTTTTAAACCTACGCTTAGCTCGCAGTCCGTTTTATAGACTTCTATCAATTATGTTGTATAGGAAAAAATACGAGATCACATTGTCATCTCGCGGGTGTAATATGATAAAAAATTATGCGGATAAGAAACAACATACTGCAAATTCAACGAACGATCGTTGATCATTATAGGGGCTTTGATTGGAATACGGGCATATAAGTAGTCCCCTCAGGTCAGGTCAGTGCAGTGCCCTGCATTACAAGACCCCTCTCTTCTCCTGTTCTTAATAATAAGAGGGGTCAAATAGAACTGAGCACTGATGAAGTGTGCTGTGAACTTACTCTTTGTGTAACAGAGATAACGGTGAGCGTGAGACAATCGCCGCCAGACTTGATGAGGTCTACCACCTGCCTGTGGGTGGAGCCTTCGACATTCACGCCATTACTGAAACAAACAAAAGAACATGTTAGTCATCAAACAAAAGTAGTGCTGCTTTTGTTTCTTTAGCTGACGAACTGAAAAGGGGGAAGTCAATAATATCCAGACAACAATGTAAATATGTTTTCAGCGTATCGACGGTGTTCTAAGCAGAAATGTCATAAGCAGAGATCGGAAACAGAGTGTATTAAGTAGTTCCAACTTCCAAATTCCGGGCTACTAGATAAGTACTGAGAC
Source organism: Xestia xanthographa (assembly GCA_905147715.2). Taxonomy (NCBI): domain Eukaryota; kingdom Metazoa; phylum Arthropoda; class Insecta; order Lepidoptera; family Noctuidae; genus Xestia; species Xestia xanthographa. The sequence goes on along the minus strand of LR990661.1, from coordinate 1,625,578 downwards.
ATTTCTTATGGAAAACCGAATTAGCACTTTTTACCCGACCCGGGAACCGAACACAGGACCCACTGCAAATGCCCCCATGACCAACGCGAACGTGGCAAACTAGTGCCTAAAAGTTTAGGGCCTCAAGTAAACCAGTACGCGTACTTAAGGTTATTAATGCCTTCACATACCCTGAAAGGAGGGCCACTTACTTGGGTACCCCACCCTAGTAACTGGCAGGAAATTGTATGTGTGTCGTAACGTGTAGTATTTTTTTTAGCAATCTACACTTCTACACTAGTATTATTAAGAGGAAAGATTTGTATTTTTGTGTGTATGTTTGTAATGAATAAGCTCAAAAACTATACGTACTGCGCCGATTTCAAAAATTCTTTCACAATTAAAAAGCTACATTCACCCTGAGTAACATAGGCTATATTTTATCCCCGTACGCCCACGGGAACGGGAACTACGCGGGTGAAACCGCGTGACGTCCGCTAGTAATTTATAAGTTCGTGGAGTCACTAGGCTGCAAAGATATTTTTCGTCGCTAATTGAAAGAATGGATCATCTTATGAGCATCCATATTAATACCAATTTATAATATCCGTATTATTTTCGAAAACAAAAGGTTTGTAATTGATAAGCAACAACGTAGGCTGAGCACTTCATAATGCAGCATGAATGTAGGTATGACTAAGCAATATTAATAATAACGATGTTAAAATTATTTAAACCAACAAAGAGCAGCCGTTTATTACTTTATTATTAACACGCAAATAAATCATTATTTAACAACTCGTTATCGATGCTGTATTAAACACAGATGTTGTTCAATACGTACACTGGGTGCAATTTTGTAGAAAATTGTTTATAGTCAAAAATATCGGTAAAATAATGTACAACCTCTGAGGTCACAAGAAGTATAATCCTATTCAAAACTATACGACATTCACTGAATGAATGAAATATTTGCACTGTTTTTCATCTCATTTAAGCAAAGATTCTCGAATCTCGACTTGTAGAACCCCTTTACAAGGGACCTGTTTTACTGCCTATCTTGCAAGACCACCTGCCTTCCAGAATTTAAACTAAACCAATAAAGGAGCTGTGCAGATGGCTACAAACTGGATGTGTTCTGCTAAAAAATATTTAAAATCGACAAGCAAAGAAAAAACAATGATTAAAAAGACAGGGCTAAGAAGGACAAAGGCCAAGAGAAAATCTATAAAATAACACATTTTACATAGACGTAGTATCAGTTTTCTTAGTCAACACATTACATCATACAATGGCGGTTTGTTTACAGATAGCACCACGACCGGCCAGAGTAAACGAGACATGTATACCAAACAGTACTGTTGGTATTAACCAATACTATGTTTGTTCGGCTTTGTATTGTTTCTGTGCAATTATCTGGAAAAACTGATAAGAGAAATTAAATTGGATGTTGCGTTCGTTCAGGTTTATCTTTTATGAGGTTGGCAAACTGGCCGACAATTCATTGAGGAACAAGGGAATTGGTTACTGAATACCAGCAACTGCATCAACCAGAGGATCAGTGACCTTAAGAGCTAAAAATGGGCCTCGAATTTTAGAGCCCGAGTTTTGCTTGGCACCAGAAATGAGTTAGATGTAGTTGTAGGTCCTTCCCTGGGACTATGGACTATTTCATAAGAAGTTCGGATACTACAAGATAGGATTTTATCCCAGTTAAGTATTAGCATAGTCACCATGAAAATCTAGTTTTAAAAAAAACTTAAAAATACTGGAAGAAATTAAAGAGACATTGAAATGAAAATTCAGATTGACCTTATCTCATAAACCTACGTCAAGCACAAATATACGCAAACCAAATTAATTTTAATCAGCTGAAAGTTAACGTAGGTCAAAAAATGTAATGAATAATTATGATATAAGTCTAACAGAACGTATTACATATCCGTTCAGCGCAGTAAGATAAGCTTCACGAATAACACTTTTTTTGCGGATTAACTACTGGCGGAAACCATTACTCATACATAATTGATATCTAGAACTAACACGATGGTCCAGCATGAAGCTGTGAACAGATGCATCTATTAGAATGTTTAGAAACCGGACCCCCTTGTAAACAACACTGGTTAAAGCCGCCTTATAAGTCTACTACTCAGTAAGTGCACATTGAGTAGGAACACCTTGCACAGTAGATGTCATATTGTGAAAAACCGACTTCAAAAAACACAAAACACAAAAATGTGAAAAATAACATTAGCTTCAGAAGTGGGTGACCTTTGTTTGATTCATTTAGTTTTTTTTTGTCACCGACTTCTGAAGCTAGTTATTTTTCACATTTTTGTGTTTTGTGTTTTTTGAAGTCGGTTTTGTTTTTTTTTTTTTAAAGTTTTTTTTATTTTTCCATTTTTAGTTGTAATATCCTATACAAATATTTGCTATGCATTTATTTTACATTGTTAACAATACATGTCATGGTAATAGGCTTATCCCCAATAAATGGAACTTAATAATGTTAAGTTAAAAATCGAAATTTGGGTGTATTGTACACATCTGCGTACCCCTCAGAGCATACAGGCGTGATGTTACGTCATGATGTTGCTAAAACAATAAACATCTAAGCGATTGCAGCAATCACGATCCATTTACCGTCTAGTTTTGAAGAGTTCCATTGTATATCTCGTATATCTCCGAAGATCAGCATCAGATCGTCACCAAATTTAAATGCGACCATCTCAGAAGTATACTCTTTCAAATAAAAAAAGAATTTTGAGAATCGCTCAACAAATGGAGGAGAAATCGGTGAACATACATGAAATTATACCACACGACTGAAGTAAAGATATTCATATATTGAAAACGAAGAAGGAATGAATATCGAGATGATGGCTAGTAATGTATGGAAGAAAAAGACTTGCTGCAAAAACCACAATGAATTTGCAGTAAGTTTGAGGATAATGGGCAAACGACATTGCTGTCATTGGAGGAATATCATGGATGAGGCTGGTACAAGACCGTGGAGCTTGGCACAAGCAAAGAGAGTCCTATACACAGCAGTGGCTGAAGTTGGCCTGTGGATGATGATGATGAAGAAGATGATGAGATCATCAGCAGGAACTGCCATAACATTCGTTGCTGTTTCAAAAAATAAACTATTAACCCCTTCCCGGATTACAAGCACCATCACAAAAAAAAATCGGAGCAGTCTTTGGGGACTGCCGATAGAAGTGAAAACAAAAAGTACTCAGGCCCCGCCCCAGTCGTAGCACTAGTTATGCCCCGCCCCGCGCATGCCAATGTGGTGCTACGCCGTAGCGGATGCTACGAGTGCTACGAACGGCTACGAAGCGTGACCGCACGTTACGTTACGTGACGATGAGTTCAATGTTTTTCCTTCACCCAAAAAGTGCTCAACGCGCCTAAAGAAGTTTTCACTTCAAAAATATTCACCTAGTATTCTTTGCAGAGTCCACGGTTTCCAGGTCATATATCTCGAAGTCTGTGTTAGCACAGTAATAGAAGCAGTACCGAAAGTTACCGACACCGCCCCTTTGCACCGACATGGCGAAACACACTGGCACATTGACACACACACCACAAAACTAAAAGTTCCGTTAAAATTGAAACTTCTTGGAGTAGCGATTTTTTTTCCAGTACTAAAGGGCAAGTTCCGAAAATTTTCAAACAAAAAGGTCACGCGTTAGGTTTCGAAAGAAACCTCTGAAAGTCTTAGCAATTTTCCTGTAATTATAAAGCTATGAAATCAACACAAACAAACACTTGTTCTTAAAGTTTAGCGTAACTCTGTCGGTAACGGTCCTAAAATCACAGATTTTAGTAAAATAAGACTATTTATTCCAATAAATTCATCTTACACGCGCGAACAGAAACACTAGCAAACTAATAATGATCATTAATTAGATTTATTTTAACAATAAACATTGATATTTGAATTGCGACGTTGAATTATATGGGTCGCGTCCGTTGATGACAGTTGATTAGATGCAGTTCTGACCTCTAACACATAAATAGGTTGTAAGGTAGCTATTTAATGTCCAATCAGATATCATTAATTGAATACGCAATTTTATTGTATGTTTCATCAGTGCCAAGGGGTCCCATCACCCATGTTAGCTTTGAAAATGGCGCGGTATTGACATTCAGTTGTCTCTTTTAATAGGGTATATGCATGATTTTTTTTTATTACTCTCAACAAAGCGTATTAACATCAAAAATAGCAAAGTAAAATTATTTTTTTAATATCTATAAAAAATACTAAGTTATTTAAAGCATTTGAAACTGCTGATTAGACAGAGAGATTCGAAATGGCGAATGACGTCATTCGCTACATCGACGTACAAAATCCACACTAAATTCTGTTTATCTAGAAAGAGATAGAAACAAAAGTTTAAATGGTTATAACTTTTGTGTTGTTTGGCCGATTTATGTCTTGTTTTCGCTTTTAGTCATTATTTTTATAGATTTTTAACATTCCGTATCGAAATGAAAAAAAGAAAATATATGCATATTCCCTATTGCAAGTAGGCTTATTGAAATCCATTTCCTTATTGTTTATCAAGATAAATATTAGTTAATTGTATTTACCTTTTATATTGATAAGGTTTTCCACGACTATGCCAAGCCTATTCCCTAAACACTTTTTTCCTGTACATTTTCTCGATGGTTTGCGTGTCACCACTGTTGACCTTTCGCTTATGAGCTTTGACCTATGAAATCTGCCATTGACCTTATCCTTTCAAGTTGGGCTTTTGATCCATATTTAATATCGTGGTGCGGATCAGAACTTCAGAAGGCTAATAAGGATATTTTTTTATTAACTCATATATAACCTTTTCCCTGTGATATCCACCAAACACCGCACAGGGGCCTGTGTTGGACTTGGAATATTGGTGGGCTATTTCCTCTCGCGAAGAGGAAGCCTGTGTGTGTCCCAAACATTACAGGCAAATCATAAATCTCTTTCCCTGAGTAAATTACTAATTTGACTAAATTCAATTTAAGAACGAAATAAATAGAATCAAACACACTATCAGTAACGGGAGTGTTAAATTTCTTGTCCACCAGATAATGGATAAAATAGGTTATTAGAGTATGAATGCAGTCATGAGCTATTTTGTTAGACAACCGGTTAGAACTCGCTGTTGCCGTGAACTTTGTGCGTACACGAGTACTGGCTACGTAGAGATTTCGGCAAGATAACTGTTGCTCTGGAAAAAACATGATAAAGCATCCGGGAAAGATGTGGAATTGTCTAATGGTGTGCAAGAAAATTTGTATGCTATTGTGCAATACACAATAATTACCCACAATGTATATTCTAGGTAAACATAAAAAATGGCGCAAATACTTTTCTGCCGCCGCAAGTAAAAGGAGTGCATCGGGGGAAAAGGAATTGTGAAAAAATTTACCTTTTCCTGCCTCGAAAAACAAGGGAAGTTTCAAGAAAATTTCAGAAAATGAACTTTATGGCGCTTTATTTCTAAAGGCATCATTCGTTCATGTGAGCTATTAGAAAAATATCAGTTTAACATCTTGAACGCCGTAGAATTTATATTTATGCAAAACAACTCAGTTTGGACCCCAATTATCGGGATCAAAACCGTTGCAAATTAGGTCTAGTATCACCCATTTCTAGGAATGCACTCAATTTCCAATCACCCTGTTATCTTAAGCTCTATTCGAAACCGTATTCATGATGTCTGGGCTTAATTAAGCCTTTCTCTAAGTCCAGCTTTTGCCGTATGTTAGAGGAATATGCTCAATTTCAGTAATATAGGACAACAGTAACTTTGCTAAGCAAACACACCGATCATGTTACTGTTACACGTAAACACGCGTAAAATATGCGTATTTACACGCTAACAACCTACGCTACGTTGAGATTGGCAAAACCACATTGTTGCAAAGTTACAAGGAAATTATTGATAAAAACGACAATCATGTCATAATGACAGCTATTTCCGTGCTTAGAATGTAATAAATAATAAATATTGCGGTTTACTGTTATTATATTATAAATAATACCTACCGGAATTTATTCCAGATTCAAATTCAAAAAAAAAATTGTTGTTTATCGTGTTTCTCTATAAACACGTGATTATTTGTATTTTAAATGTTCGTCAATACATCATCTTTGATGCTAGCTTTAGGTAGTAATTATCTGAAAATTACATCAACTAAGCGCTTTCTTCGAAGACTTATTAGTCACATTAGGTAGGTACAGCGTGTTCTTTTTATTTAAAAACACCTTTTTCTGCGCCAGAACACGGAGTGGTCTGTTTTTTACATATTTACATGTCTTCTTATCAATTAATCTGTTGCGAATTCCCTTGTTAGCAGCAGCTATGACAAGTTGCTCAAAATCAGTAGAAGATACTAACCCCAGATTGAATAAGGCATAAGCCTAATTAAACCAGAAACTGGGGCAAAGATATTCGACTTAATACGAAAGGTCAAGCTCGAGACCGAATAACTAACGAATCTCGGGACAATCGGGTTTCCGAATCAAGAAAAGTTGACAACTTGTCTAAGATTACTTTAGACGGTTCCTTCAACATGGCGTGTGAAATAAAAAAAATTCTTACGTTGTTTTGGGTAAGAAATTGGTTATTTCAATCAGAAACCTAGTAGGTATTAATCTATACTAATATTATAAAGAGGTAAAATCTGTTTGTAAGTTTGTATGTGAGGGTAATCTCCGGAAGTAATGAACCGATTTCAAAAATTCGTTTATGAAAGTTAAAAAACTTAGAAAGCTACTTTCATCCGGAGTAACATAGGCTATATTTTATCCCCGTACTCCCACGGGAACGGGAAACTACGCGGGTGAAACCGCGTGACGTCCGCTAGTCTCCAATATACCAATTTGGACAGTCTCTCATGATGGATATCAAAAATGTGGGCGTTAGGAAGCGGAATCTTACACATAAGGAATGTTATCTAATGATCGGGCTAAAGATTTGGCGCTACTTGCTGGTACGTTAGCTTCGTGAATACTTTCTAATTGATCGTGGCAGATAACAGTTGGTTGTACACTGTCTGCAATCCTAACGTGGAATGCATTACAGCAGTGGCTTTTCATATCTTCAACTATTTCGTTGGTCTCCTCATCGTAATTGGAAAACTATAAGGAATAATGACAAAAGTGAATAGTGCCATTCCTTTCTGGACATAATGATGAATTAAAGGAAGCCCAAAAGAACGATGGATGAACAGTGTGAAGGATGATATGGCTGGTGACTGCTGTGATGAAGAGTAATGGAGAAGTAAGTATGGAAGAAGACATAGGTACTGCGTCGATCACAAACAATACTAATAAACGTAGCGTGAGCTTTAAGTACTAGTAGGTACCAGTAGCGAAGGGTCAATTTTTGTAAGAGGTAAGCCGGAGTATGGTCGAACAAGCTATTTGGTTTACATTTTACAATGTAATTTGTGGGTTAAACTGTAAACCAAATAGCTTGTTCGACCGTACTTATCTTTAATGTGTTTATATTATTTGTCTATAGAATACTGACTGTGCCATTTTCAAAGGGAATCCGCTAGGAATCGAGTTATATAGAACCTTCGCCACTGGTAGGTACCCACTTATCCCGGGCAGCGAGAAGTTCATCTACTTACTGATCATTTGGTGGTTTTTATTATAAACCTTAGCTAGTGTTTCAAGTGAAAACCACATGTAAATTTGGATAAGAGCAGAAAGAGCCGGAGAATGATGATGATGATTATGATTATTAATTGTTAAGCTGAGAGGCCAATGCACTGAGTTTCCTTGCGCGATCGAATCAGAAATGAAGACATCCGCAAGAGAACCAAGGTTACCGACGTAGCCCGAAGAATTGCCAAACTTAAGTGGCAGTGGGCAGGGCACATTGCTCGCAGAACGGATGGCCGATGGGGCCGAAAAGTTCTGGAGTGGCGACCGCGAACCGGAAGACGTCGCGTTGGAAGGCCTCCCACTAGGTGGACCGATGACCTGGCGAAGGTTGCGGGAATCCGCTGGATGCGAGTCGCGCGGGACCGGTCAATGTGGCGACACTTGGGGGAGGCCTATGTCCAACAGACAGTGGACGTCTTTCGGCTGAAATAATGATGATGATGATGAATTGTTAAGCTGTATGTTGTTAAATGTATAATGTATGTGCTGCTCTATTGTGTTGCTGCTGTCCATTAACGAATAAATGATTATTCTATTCTATTCTATGAATTTCTTTGATTGTTAATTAACAGACCCTATGTTAATTTCTAAGAATAAACGTTGATGGTGTCACTGCATTTCTTAGGCCCCACTGGTGTTATACGAGCATTGGCGTTTCTCCAACGTCTCGTCTGCGCTTACCACGAGAGAACGCCAGTGGATAACAGCCTTAAGGGTTTAAACAACTATAAGGCAGCGGAATCCCTTGTAGCAAGAAAACAGTTTAACTGCACTAATAAGTAATGAAAATCAAGATTATCTGTAAACGCTCTTAAAGTTGTACAAAAATGTAAAACACATACCCCGTATCCAGCAGAGTGTATCCTCCTTTCTCAACAGCAACACCATTCTGTCGCAACTTCGGCTCGTACAAGCAATGCATGTTGTTAAACATTTTGTATCACAACCTCCTTTGACGACAGGCATTACCCCCGTTACGAAAGATTCCACCACTGGACACTGATTGGTCAGATTAAGATCACAGGACGTTGCTATTGGCAACATTTACGCAGGATTGAAATCACAGGACACTTCGATTGGCCAAATTCAAACGTGTTCGATGTTCGTATTGTTCCGGTCTCAAAGCAACTTTAATACTGCGTTCGAAACTTGGACAAAATCAAGTTATGCAACATGAGACCCGCCTCACTTGATTATCACGTCATACGTGTATTATAAAACAAAAGAAAGTGAGTAGTAATACCGTGTAGGTGTTGAAGATTTTTGCGTCGTCCTTTTGGCTTAGATGAAGCAAAGGTCAAATGCTCATGACGCGCAAACAGAGTAATTGGGTTTTACTGAGCAACCATTAGTGGGTTTATATTATGTTTAGATTAGTGTGAAGTCTATTAATAACTGGAAAAGTCAAGTTTGGACTGTTGGACCGTTAATTTTTAAGATTATAGAGATAGGTAGATCGCGCGGTAGGGAAAAACTACACCATACGCCATACGCACTTCGATCCTGACATATTCCTCTTGCTTCGTCTACATTCATACATCTGATCATAAAAGGATTATGTTGGATATGAGAATAGGGAATATGCATATATTTTCTTTTTTTTATTTCGATACGGAATGTTAAAGTACTATAAAATAATGACAAAAAGCGAAAACAAGACTTAAATCGGCCAAAAAACACAAAAGTTATAACCATTTAAACTTTTGTTTCTATCTCTTTCTAGATAAACGGAATTTAGTATGGATTTTGTACGTCGATGCAGCGTTTGACGTCATTCGCTATATCGGATCTCTCTGTCTAATCAGCAGTTTCAAATGCTTATAACTTAGTATTTTTTATAGATATCAAAAAAATAATGTCACTTTGCTATTTCTGATGTTATTACGCTTTGTTTAGAGTGATAAAAAAAAATCATGCATAGCCCTATTGTCTGTGGTCCAGCCCCTCCCTCTTATTCTGTTGGCTTGGTCTGTGCTTTGTGTCAGCGATCAAATAAACCTATATTAATTAATTATAGTGTTTAATTTCAAGATATAACAGTTGGCGACGAGAATTAAGGACCTGTGCAGCAAATAAATAAAAAGAAACATCAAAATAAAAAGAGAGAGACGAGTCCAGAGAGAGAGTCGAGAGAGTGAGTCGATTGCGAGTACCTACTACACACTCACACACCTAACCTTTTTTAAGATGGTTTAAGACAACCCTTGAACAAATTGGGTGTGTTGGGAAAACCAAGAAAAGGCGCATACGCTTCCAAACGAAAAGAAAGGATTGGCTTCTAGGTTACACGCTAAGTTAGAAACAAACAAGTTTCGAAATAACAATATCGCATGCAAATTCATTGACAGACGTTTTATACCAACATCAAAGTCCTTATGAAATTCTGACTCAACCGTGGGTAGATCACATAATAAAAGACAAATAAACCCGCTTTTAAGGACCGTGTAATAACCACTTTCTCACATGAAGCGCTTTCTCTGGCCACAATTATATTGTTGATGCGTTTTCGTACTAAGTATTGTGAAATGTGTGTAAGAACAAAAGACAGTTAATGGTAGTTAAATATGGGTATTTAAAGACAATGGACGCTCGTATAAGTAGCGAGTTTCGCTGATTGGTGGTGATTACTGCATTCATTGGGTTTTGAAAAGCATAGAAGATTTCCATCATCACTTTACACTTTTCTCTACTTTTTGGGGTTAAGTTTCAGACGCTGTCATTCATAGTGCAGTTCACTAATGAAACTGTTGTCAAGGAACTTTTCAAGCTTAAAACAGCAATCGATGACGATGTTATTTCAATCTGTATTGTAAAAGTAATGAACCAACTTTGACAGTTTGCTTTTAATAACAAAGTAATTACTTCAAGCTTGTCAGAGTTACATTCAGAAATATATCGGGTTATTTCAATCTGTATTGTATAAGTAATGAACCAACTTTGACAGTTTGCTTTTAATTACAAAGTAATTACTTCAAGCTTGTCAGAGTTACATTCAGAAATATATCGGATAAGGCCCCAATCAATAAGTTTTCAACTTTCGTATCTAATATTCATGTTTTGTCAACATAGCAACGAGCCTTTATACTTACCTACGAAATCCAAAACAACCTTCAAGGTTCCTCGGCATTAACTTCCAAAATATCGGATATACCTATTACGGATTCTTATTTTTATATTAATACGGATAGCTTCACTGACTGATTGCTCCTTTTTAGGAAGCTTACAAAGCTGGAAGATTTCCATTCTTATATTACACCGTTAAAACACGATGGTTGCAGGCCAGGATGGTATGGCTAACAAGGAGGTGGCTGGTGACAAGACGAGTAATAGAGAAGTATGGAAGAAGAAGACAACCTGCGCCCATCTATACTAATATTATAAAGAGGTAACATTTGTTTGTAAGTTTGTATGTAGGGGGTAATCTCCGGAAGTAATGAACCAATTTTAGAAATTGTTTCACCGGTAGAAAGCTACATTATTCGTGAGTGCTATTTTATTCCCGTACTCCCACGGGAACGGGAACTACGCGGGTGAAACCCCGGGACGTCAGCTAGTCCCAAATAAATTGGGATAAAAGCAAGATAATGACGATCAGTTTTAAGGGTATATTTGCAGGCTTGTCGCTGAACAGTAAATGTTTAGATGGAAAAAATGACACACAAGAAATAAAGAAGGACACTCGATTACTGCAGCTTTCTTTACACGACATCTCTTTTGTACCAGGTCATTGTCCAATAGAATAACAATACAAAGTAGGTACCTGAAAAGACTTGGTCGATAAAAGCCGCTTACTACCATGAGTACTCATGTCTTTGTAGTTGGTGTAGCATTGTTGTAATAATTGGATCACAATGGATTACATCTCGCAAAGGATGTTGTTGTGGAGGTCAGTAACTTCGACTAGCGCTTGATTTAGAAGATGCCAAAGATTGTTTAGATGTAGACGACGATTTGAGGAACGCTGATGAAATCATTTTATTTTTCGTAAATACAATCGTGCATGAAAAAGTTATTGAAGGATCCAACAGAGAAGGAATCTTTGTCGACGCAAAACCTAGGAATATCACACCTGTTTTTGCGAAGGTTTAAGCAGAAATATAACTAGTCCCATGTAAAACAAAAGGAAACTCAACTTACTATAAACATATTGCAAATAAATAATTATGATTAAAAGAGGACAAGCTTGTTGTCTACTGGGCACAAATCCAGAGACCGGACTATCACTGACAATTTCCAGATTAGGAAGGAAACATGAAAGCAGGAAATAAGAAGGCATAAAATATACATTATCTTATCCAAATGAGTCTTACGCAATCCATCTTTGAACTCCACGCTGTGTGGTAAAACCAGGCAGGATAGTAGATAGAACAATCAATTAAATAACTCTCAAACATAATAATCAATTAACTGGTCACTATTCTAAACAGATAGAAACACGTGCTGAACTACTATTCAATAGTATGACAGGGTTTCATTCTTATGTTATCATTCAATTACTAGTTCCAACAGCATCCTACCTATCTCGATTCATGTACGCAGGCAATGTTATTTTATGTGAACATGTTTATCTTCTGGCTGGTTCTAATATATGTATAACGGGTATTGTGGCATTTGTGGCATATATTACAGGTCTTTCATAATCATTCTTCTACCCTTAATCCAATTCTTTTTTATCTTCGTTATTTCTCTATTAGTCGTCATCTCAGTATCATCCTTTTCTAACCGTATCATCTTTCAATCAGTTATATCCATCGTTTGTTTGACATACTTAGGTAACAAACACGAGAGGAAGAAGTACTTAATGAAAAAAACCTTTAGATAGATGTCATTGTTCGTAGAGGAGAGACTAAAGGGCCGATTTTTCAATGGTCAGTTAAAACGTCAGCTAGCTAACAGTTCATTAAATTTAACTGAGATTTTAACGAACGACTAGAGAGTTTCAATTTTTCAAAGCTTTGCTAACGTCCAGTTAGTTAACTGAGCGATTTTTGTGACTAGCTTCACACTACATCTGCGAGAGCGAGACGCGCTTACGTACGTTTACAGATTTTAGAAAGAGATGCACAATTTCAACGCAATGGCAGCGGTTGTCATAATAACACGGGAATCATAACCTTAAACCTTGTCGGCTTGTCTCCGTGTTAATATTTTCTACCTTTTTCTTGTTACCTTGTTAATATTTCTTACTTGTTTCTTGTATTGGCGATTTTACTTCCAATGAGTGCTAATAAAAACTGTACAGTACTATTTTCGAGACGAATTCTCCTGTGAAATTTCTTATCGTCCCGTAAAGACGTATTATCGGGTCTTTCTCTTACAAATGTTTGACAGAAAAACGGTTCTTTACAGTTCTCACTTTCTAGACAACAATGTATAATAAAGAAATTTTACTGTACAATGAGTTTGACATGTGTCGAGTTTTTTTGCCCTGATAAAAGATTTTACCATTGACCTATAATATAATACGTAGTAAATTCTTTTTTCATTGGATTTTACTAGAACGCCGTTTAAAAAAAAATTCTCATAAACTGATCAGCGCCATATACTGAAATATACTGAAGCGTCGTGACAAACGTCAGTGGAAAATTCCTCATTGTTTCATCGTCAATAGAATCAAAAATATCCGTATGATCCATAATAACACAAATATAACCTACAAACACTAACGCGCGTAATGACAAATACGTCAGATATTTCGACAGTTAACGTACTAACTGAGCTGTAAAGGGCCAGTTAAGTTACATGGCTAGTTAGAGAGCGTAACTGGCCGTTAGAGCCTATCTGTCAATTGAAAAATTGAGAATCTTGTTAACTGTGGAATTAATCTTATCTCGTCGTTTAACTGACCATTGAAAAATCGGCCCTTAACTAACAATAATTGCCCCAATGGTAATAACAGGATTCCCAATTAATCGACAGCATCTCAAGGATGAGACTAATAATCAATCGATATCTAACAGCCAATAGGCTTAAAATCACCAGCCAGCTTAAGCCAAAGTAAAGGGCTAGAAGGTATAGAAGATACAGGACCAAACTGACAAGATGGGAACCCAGTAGATTTCTTCGGCAAAGGCAACGAACCAAACAATGCTAAGATTAAAGAAAGTACTCACAAGGAAATCAACCAACACGAAAACGCAAACAAACGAAAAATAATTGTTATTAAAAATAAGTAAACTGTATTATTAACACAACAAACAGTTTTAAAGTTAAACAGAGAAAGTGACCAGTGGCGTCCGCTGATAGGAATGCACTATTCAATATTATCACTAGTATTGTTGTTTCAGTACTAATAGATATGTTTTGCAATAAAAATTGAGTTATTTCTACTAAGTATAAAGTATTATGTGTGTCAAGTGGCTGATAGATAACACGATTTCCACTTAAAACAGAGAGAGCAGGTGTTCCAGAACAATAAAAGCTCTAGTAGGTATACCCACAGACTAAATAATAGTACTAACGTACAGATGATGCACTCCTTTGATGTTGAAGATAACCGTTATCATAAAAGCCTACAAAATCACATCAGATATCAGTTTTTACCAGACTACGGCGAAGCCAAAAGGAAGGGTTATGAGTTCCCGTTCCCGTGGGAGTACGAGGATAAAATATAGCCGCTGATAATGTAGCTATCCATTGCTGAAAGATTGTTTCAAATCGGTCCAGTAGTTTCTAAGTTTATTCGTAACATACAGAAATACAAATCTTTCCTCTTTATAATATTAGTATAGATTGTTTTTATGAGTAGTATATCTAGGGTTGGTCTCTTCTGTGTAGTACCTATTATCAAATATAGCATATTATTATTGTTACGAGCAATGGGATAAATTAATTACTACCGATGAAACAACTGAATAACTTTAATAATCACAAAACACTTCAAACTCAATCACAAGTACACTACTGATCACTATTCGCTTAGCTATCGCACTCACTAGTTCACTTTGATTCGTCCCGTACTGTAGCCAAAATAATACTGCCTGCTCCCACAAACACGTCGACTATTTATACGACGACCGAACGTTCGAGAAAGATCCATAAGTTCCCAGAATCTTCTAGGCAATTCATACTAGGTCATTGTCCTTAGAGAAACTTCCACAACTTTTGTACACAGGAAAGAAATAGGTACTGTATGCCCTGGGCGTACGGTCGAAATTACAATGACAACTTCCTGATGTATTTTATAGGTAGTTTGCGAATTTGTACCTACATCATTCGATACATACCTACTACTACCTACCTACTTAGTTGTAGGTACCTACTATTAGAAGCTACTTGTATTGTAGGTATGGGTACGACGTAACACTGCCCCCTCCTTAGACATGCTCGTCCCGAGCATCATTAGGCCCGTAGTATCGCGCCAATCGGTCTATATGGACAATCTTAGGCGCACCTCGTGGACCCTTCTGTATTCGGTAGGTGACATCGTTGATCCTAGTCACGACTCGGTATGGTCCATCCCAGTTTGCTTGTAATTTCGGAGACTTCCCTTTGCTCCGTACTGGGTTATGCAACCACACCAGTGAACTCTCGTCGAAACCCCTACTATTTGCCTTCCGGTCATAACGGGTCTTCATCTTCTCAGACATCTGTTGGCCGGATTGTCTAATATGCTCATAAACATCATTCAACTTGTTACGCAAGTCATTTGCGTAATCTGTTACACTGCGTGGAGCATCAGGGGGAGTTCCAGTGATTAAATCTGCAGGCAACCGTAATTCCCTTCCAAAGTTCGCGAAGGCGGGCGTCACAGTTGTACTTTCGTGGACTGCGCTGCGGTAGGACAGAAGAAACGGCTGTATGTGTTTGTCCCAATCCCTTTGTCTGCTTTCCACGACTTTTGCCAGATATCTTTCCAACGTTTGGTTGAATCGTTCCACCATTCCATCAGATTGTGAGTGGTAAGAGGTGGTTCTGGTTTTGTGGGTACCCATTAATCGACAACTCTCCTGAAATACTTGCGATTCGAAATTCCTTCCTTGATCGCTGTGTATTTCTAAGGGTACTCCAAAACGACAGAAGACTTCCTGAACCAATTTATCTGCGACAGTTGTAGCTTCTTGATTAGGAATGGCGAAGACTTCTGGCCACTTTGTGAAGTAATCCATGACCACCAAGAAGTACTTGTTTCCGCTCTCACTTTCTGGAAATGGTCCCGCAACGTCTAGTGCTATCCGCTCCCAAGGGGCTCCAACGTTGTACACTTTTAATGCTCCTCTGCTGCGTGTTTGGGGTCCTTTCACGGCCGCACAACTGGTACATTTGCGACACCAGTCCTCCACATCATCTCGACAGTGGATCCAGTAAAAGCGTTCTCGAATTTTTAGTAAAGTCCTTTTTACCCCCATATGTCCTCCCGAACATCCATCATGGTACAGCCGTAAAACATCCGGTACCTTAGCTTTAGGGACAACCATTTGTAGATGACAGCTGTCCCCTCGAGCGTTTTCCCATTTACGGCACAAGACTCCATCCTGGATCACCAAGCTGTTCCATTGCGCCCAATAACTCTTCGTGATGGAACTCATCGCAGCCACATCACTCCACTTGGGTTTAAGAGCACCAGCTTTGATCCACTCGAAGATCGGTTTGATGTCCGAGTCATTTTGCTGAGCCTGCTGTATGGTTACCTTCCATTCATCGCTAAGATCCGTTCTTAAAATCCTCACAGGCACCACTTCCTTAGACTCCTGTCTGGAACTGTGCTTCCAATCTTCAGGCAAAGGTCTTCTTGACAGTTCGTCTGTTTTGCTGTCGTTTCTCCACTGTTGCTGGGTAGTCATTCCAGCCGCTTTTCTCTGCAGAGATTGGTCTTGGTGTGCTTCGTTTTTTACAGTTTGACCGAAGGTGACCCCTTTCTCCACAATTGTAACACTTAGGGCTGTACCTTTGCGAATGCTGGCGTACAGGTGATGCCACAACTTGCTTTGGGCAGCTTGACCGATCATGATCCCTTTCTCTACCAGTGTAGCAGCTAGAGCTGTACCCTCTCTTACAGTCGCGTACAGGTGTTGCCACAACCTCCCTGCCATGGTGTGTTCGATGGTCTTGCCTCGCTGCCTCTACTTCCAAGGCATGGGCCAACGCCTCTTTCAGGGTCTCATGATGCCCAAGTCGTACAGCGGCTCTAACTTCCAAGTCGCGTATTCCGTCGACAAACGCCTGTATCAGATTTCCAGTGATGAGTGCAGGGGCAGACCGGTATGCTTTCCGAACCAGCTTTTCAACTTCCAGGGCCCACTGCTGTAGATTCTCGGCACTACGTTGAACACGATCCTTCAACTTAGCACGAAATACGTGCTCCAGGTGCGCGTCGCCGTATCTGGACTCTAACGCCTCCAGCAGCTGCTCGTAGGTTACATCCTTACCAAGCGCCTCAAGAATGTTTAGGGCCTGGTCTCGGAGGCCCAAGGTGAGCGCGGTCATGGCTTGCGATTTTGTCCATCCATTCGCCTTCATAACGGCCTCAAATTGAATTTTATAAGCCGACCACGAAGATGTTCCGTCGAATGGAGGCACCTTAAAGCCCCGCGCTGAAGGTGCAGCAACTACTGAAGCCACAGTCACGTCTCCAGACTTCAGTTCTCCCAAAGCCTTCTTCACTCCAGCGATCTGAACTTCGGCCTCTGAGATGCGATTCTCGTGCTGGTGTACCTGGTCCTTCATAATCTTGAGCTCTTTGCCGAAAGTTGCATAAAGATCCTTTATGAGGATCATCTGTTCTTCTTGACGGCGAGCCTGCTCCTCTTTATCTCGTTGCAACTGCTCTTGTAACTGGCGAGCCTGGTCCTCTTGACGGCGAGCCTGGTCCTCTTGACGGCGAGCCTGCTCCTCTTGACAGCGAGCCTGCTCCTCTTTATCTCGTTGCAACTGCTCCTGTAACTGGCGAGCCTGGTCCTCTTGACGGCGAGCCTGCTCCTCTTGACGGCGAGCCTGCTCCTCCTTATCTCGTTGCAACTGCTCCTGTAACTGGCGAGCCTGCTCCTCTTGGCGGCGAGCCTGCTCCTCCTTGTCTCGTTGCAACTGCTCCTGTAACTGGCGAGACTGCTCCTCTTGACGGCGAGCCTGCTCCTCTTGACGGCGAGCCTGCTCCTGCAGCAGCGCCATTAAAGCTGACAAGTCTGGCGCTACTGATGCTGGAGAAACTCCGGATGGACCAGCGACTGGCACTGACGTAGGCTGGACTCCACCCGGTGTCTGTGTCGGAGAGTCTCCAAACCGCCTTTGGTCCATGTCCTGCTGTCGCTGACTCCTGGTACGGATACCGTCCGTGTTGTCCTTTGGTAGAACTGGCATAATTTATCCCTCACTTCTGGCACCAAATTGTTACGAGCTGGGTATGGGATAAATTAATTACTACCGATGAAACAACTGAATAACATTAATAATCACAAAACACTTCAAACTCAATCACAAGTACACTACTGATCACTATTCGCTTAGCTATCGCACTCACTAGTTCACTTTGATTCGTCCCGTACTGTAGCCAAAATAATACTGCCTGCTCCCACAAACACGTCGACTATTTATACGACGACCGAACGTTCGAGAAAGATCCATAAGTTCCCAGAATCTTCTAGGCAATTCATACTAGGTCATTGTCCTTAGAGAAACTTCCACAACTTTTGTACACAGGAAAGAAATAGGTACTGTATGCCCTGGGCGTACGGTCGAAATTACAATGACAACTTCCTGATGTATTTTATAGGTAGTTTGCGAATTTGTACCTACATCATTCGATACATACCTACTACTACCTACCTACTTAGTTGTAGGTACCTACTATTAGAAGCTACTTGTATTGTAGGTATGGGTACGACGTAACATTATAATACACAATCTACTATTAACGACGAACAACTGGCAGTTGTAATAGATAGTTGTACTTACATACATTTCAAATCTAAGGTTTATTTTTTTTATAATTGTCATTGTCTAGATTCAAGATTATTGTACGTACTTACTTACTAATTTCGTAACTCGTGTCACACTCACAAACCCGCTGCTCAAATGACCTATGTACTGGTACGATTGTGTTTTACGCTATATGATAGACTGTATATATGAGGAGCTCGTGGCTAAATAATAACAGCCGCTCGGGTCGATCTTTAGGTTAAGCCGTGCTAGCCTAGGTTGGTCTGTGGATGGGTGACCACCCTTACATACCGAGTTTCCTCCGTGCCTCGGAAAGCACGTTAAGCTGTTGGTCCCGGCTGTCATTTGTCCATCTTTGACAGTCGTTACAGGTAGTCAGTGGTCCAAAAAAAGTCTGACAACCAGTCTTACCAAAGTGGTATCGTATTACCAAGTATGAACTTGGTTGTGGAGGTCAGATAGGCAGTCGCTCCATGTAAAATACTGGGACTCAGCTGCATCCGGTTAGACTGGAAGCAGACCCCAAAATAGTTGGGAAAAGGCTAGGCAGATGATGTATAGACTGTATATACCTACATTATACATACGTATGCACGTAAACGTAATACATATGCCTATTCTGTCCCACTGCTGGGCAAAGGCCTCCCCCATTTCTTTCCAACCCTCCCGGTGTTTTAATCGTACCTTTTACCATTACTAATATTATGAAATGGAATTATGGCGAGCGCGCATAGAGTAGAGACACAACTAGCGGTTACCGCAAGCTGCAGATACTTTCCTCGACCGGTATGTACTATCGACGACACTCCCGCCTGACCACCACTAAGCTTATTTTTGCTTGCACTCGCAACATAGAAACGCTCTCTAGCCCCGCCCCCCGTTGACTTTGTATAAAAATAATGAATGAAAAGATACCGAATCGGCCGAGCGCACTGACGACGCACGCCAAACGAGAGTTATTGTTATTTTGCGCGCCAAAGTTGACGCTTTCCTAATAGGCCCAAACTTTAAGGGGGCGTGGCTCGGCGCCTCCGCATGTTTTAGGTGAAAAAAAATTAAAATGGTCAGGCGGAAAAGACCCCGACTGTACCTACCAGTGCAAAAGGCCTAGTGTAACCTTCGATAGACAGTCATGAAAATCTTTCGCCAAGGATTGTCTGATCCTGAAAGATCCCATTGTATCCTACTGAAACCATTATACTTAACTGCGAGTCATTTACATAGGCTGCCGTATAAAAATGCCATTTCTATTCACATTGACGATTCTGTTTCTTTGCCTTTCATGGATTTCAAATCTAGTATCCATGTACGAAAGCCACGTGAAACTTGCTATACGTCCTTTGACTCACGGCTTTGCCCCTTGAGGTATTCAGAAAGAAACTACTAAATGCCACCTGTTACGATCTTCAGGCTGCGTTTCCAGCAGAGATGAGCGAGGATGCGTAGCGAGGGTTGTGTGTGGAACTAACCAATCACATAGCTACAATACCTCAAGCTGTGAAAAAGAAGCGACATTATTGGTTGGTTCCACACACATCCCTCGCTACGCATCCTCGCTCATCTCTGGTGGAAACGCAGCCTTACACACTCCTGCCTGTCGCCTCGACCACGTTCACACATAGCTCATACTTGCAAGCCAGTTGCCACACATGAACATTCCGATATAAAAAAGGTATATTATGTCCAAAAGTATTTGTAAATGGCACTAAAAAGACTATAGTAATCCGTTGGATTATGCGGTATTCTAAGAACAGAATCTATAGCCATGATCCCCGCAATCACAACAGCAGTGTGGAATTTTGAATTCCATTCCAACCATGCGTACCATTGTCAATAGTGCATTGGCACCAATCAAAACCACGTGCTTTGCTATAGGTTCGAAGTACCGATTGAATAAGAGAGATTAAATATTTATTTCTTTTCTACATGCGACCGGTCACAGCTGCTGGTTGACATATTGTGAGCATTGGGAAAACATCATTAATATTTTTTGAAATCCAGACGACAAAAGACGTTGCGGTAGGTCATGAAACAAATTGCGAGATGCTGGATACAGTCATTCTTGAACCGAGATTATTGTTAGGAGGTTAGGGTGGCAATTGCCAAGGTGTCATCGTATGCTCATAATCCTTTGGGGTAATCGGTGACGTAGAATAGAACTGCCTCTGTCAACTAGTTTCCACAATTGATCCGACCGCGACGGTCATTATCGCTAGACGGATTCGTAAAATGTCATCAGCCTTATCACCACGCAAAAACCACGCATTATTTCAGGACGACCTACATCTCGCCTGTTCCATAAACATTCCTGGAATGAAACTGAAACGGTCCCAATGTGCGTATGACCTTTACGTTAACAGGTCTTATTTATAGCAAAAACTTTTAAAAGGGATCCTCAATCAATCTTTCCGACGTTAAAATAAACAACATTAAAATCTGCCCAGTTGTTCTGGAGTTATCGGCTCACAGACAGGCAGATGGAAAAAGTTTTATGGTTTAACAATACAGGCGTTGTGTTTGTTATCAAGTTTTGGTTTAAATATAGGATCCTCCCACCCTTGACTGTGCCTCCTACTACGAACGCTGATAATGTTACGACTAACTTTGAACTATAATCTTTGATGTGGGTTGAGAAGTAATGAAGCAACTCGCTTTTAAATACAATTTCCTGGTAGGTACTTGTTAAATTATGTTTTTACAATCGGCCTATTGGGAATGCGTTAAAGTTTGAATTAGTAGAGAAGTTTTTGTCAAATAATCGATCTTTTCTTGGTGAGATTCAATAGTCTTGACGGTTTTTAAGCAGAAACTGAAACGCAACCATCAGTCCAACATTGTCAATGAATTTAGTCAAGCGAACAAACACGATTTGAGCCTAAATGACAGTTTTATGCATCACAAAATTGCCTTTTCTGGCACTTCTTAGACTACAAAAACCGGCCAAGTGCGAGTCGGACTCGCGCACGAAGGGTTCCGTACCATTATTATCAAAAAAGGGCAAAAAAAAAAACACGTTTGTTGTATGGGAGCCCCCCTTAAATATTAATTTTATTGTTTTTAGTATTTGTTGTTATAGCGGCAACAGAAATACATCATCTGTGAAAATTTCAACTGTCTAGCTGTCACGGTTCATGAGATACCTACAGCCTGGTGACAGACAGACGGACAGACGGACAGACGGACAGACAGCGAAGTCTTAGTAATAGGGTTCCGTTTTTACCCTTTGGGTACGGAACCCTAAAAAGGTATTGGACGCCTACTCATTACAAAGACGACACAATTTTATTACCCCTTTTAAAGTCTTTCTCTGGTAATGGCATTTTATTAAGGAGTTATAACTGTCGTCTCGTAAAACGTAATTGTTGCCGAGAAGAAATGCTGTAGCAATGTGAGTAATCAATGGAATGTCATCTTGGAACGTGTTACGATTGCCGTTTTATTGTTTCACGATAAAATTGGTATCGACACACTGAGGGCTGATTTCATTTTTGAAATGAACGCGTTCAAGAGGCAAGAGAGGAGAATATTGGCGATCCGTTTCATTGGTGAAATTTGTCCTAAATAATTAACATTGCAATGTTTGGTTTTGATACAGTGCAATCTATTAATTCTAAAGACGTAAGCGATAAAAAGATGTCACTCAGACCGAAACGAAGAGAGAACTTAATGAATGCTGATGATGATCGCACTCTTACCTCCATAGTTTATAAAAACTAGAATCAACAAACGACTCGCAACATTATGGGAGCTACGAACAGCTAAATTGTTAGAATGATTGACACAATAAATGCTCCATAGCATATTAGGGATCGTAAAGCGTGACGGTGTGTGCAGTAACGTGTCTGATAAAAAAAAATAACATGTAAGTACTTGAAACACAGTCATCTAGGCTACTCTCATGCAAGTGAGAAGTGTTAAAACTAGAACGGAGCTGATAATGCAATAAAACATAATGCACGATTGCGCAACTGCTGCTGCATTGGCGATTGTGCAAACGAAAGAATGGCGCTTGCATTTCTTTGTAGTATGGCTTCTCAAGTCGTTGTCTGTGCCCTGGATTCCAAACGATATACTCATCCACGGCCTTTCATTTGACCTGAACTTAGTTGAACTTTGAGAAGCTGATTCAGTAAAAGGTAAAACAGTATTTTTGAGACACAAAATCGTTTTCAAATTTTTGAAGAAGCAGGACCTTAATATGCGTTAAAATGAAATGGTTCTGAAGATGTACAATATAAATTTTGATAAGTACTTATCTAAATGAAGATATGGCAACTTAGAAGGCATTTGACTAGCAATGGACGTCTTTCGAATGATATATTACAATCAACTTTAGATATAAATTCTAATCAGACTTAAGAATCCCATTATAATACAGTTTCGTGGAGTTGAAATTAGATCGCAATCGATCGATCCACATAGGAACCTAACTCCCAAAACTATACAAAGTTATTGGAGCGCCTGTTAATCAAAACGGACTGAACTAAGTGGGCTTATTAGTTTGAGCCGTACGAGTAGAGGGAAGGCAGGTGACCCGGAAGAGTAGGGAACTTTATGCTTTGCTCCTGTGTGTATAACTGTATACCCAGCTTGTTTTATCGTCAAAAAGGTCGTTTACAACGTGCTGGAGCTTGCTAAAACATCGCTAAAAAGGTGTGGTCAGGTTACATTGGTGTGAGATAAGGTACCAAATTGTAATCTGCTTGCAAGGGCCAAACTGGCCACCGCACTTTCGTCTAGTTCTATAGTGAAACGTTTCAAATTGACAAAACTATATTTTTGCTTCAAGGCGACACAGAGATATCAATTTTTTCCTGTGGCATTTCTTCTGATGGCTTCTCTCATCACCATCTGCCTAGCGTTTTTCCAACTATGTTGGGGTCGGCTTCCAGTCTAACCGGATGCAGCTGAACACCAGTATTTCACGACAAGCGACCTCGACAGTGGAGCAACTGCCTATCTGCTCTCTACAACCGAATTCATATTGGGTAAGATACCCCTTGGTAAGTCTGATTGTCAGAATTTCGGGCCACTGACTACTTAGTCAGTGGCCCGAAATTCTGACAACCAGTCTTGTAACAAATGTCGAAGATCTTCAAATGACAGACGGGACCAATGGCTCCGACGTACGGAGGAAACTCGGCAACTAACAGATGGTCCCCCAACCTAGAGGATCGACCAGAACGGCTGTTATTATTTCCCCTCTCTATACTATCTTATTGCTTCCTTTTTAAAACTGACAAACCTAAAATGCAAGTGTTAACACACATGCCCCAGTTAACAAGTGCAGTGCAGCAATAGTTGTATTGATTGGTATCGTTCATTGCGAAATTATTACCATTCATAGCGCCCGTCCTTTCTATATCATTGCAATTAATTGAAGTCATTTGACACATCGTTCGCTAGCCATTGATAGAGTTGATACTGATGTTCTGCTGTCTCTGGTCCCCAAGACAATTGAGTTCGTCCATTGCTGACATGTTTTGGAGTATTGGTTCTGTTATATTTTAACTAGTTTTAGTCAGCATCTTCGTCCGCGCTGAGGTAGTAAATATTCCCACAGGATGATGGCAGTACTGCTGCGATAAGTATGGGTACAGTACGCATCTTATCGAAGCTGTACTGGTTACTAGTTCATGGTCTCCGTGTGCTTGATTTTAACCAAATCCGTTAAAAGGTTACCTGACGGACATACCGAGTTATACTTTCGACATTATAATAAGTATTATAAAGCATATCTTATGTTCTGCGATTGCGGCGGTCTCTCCAGTTCTGGAGCCATAGCGTTAGATGGCGCGCCTCTTCCTGTCTGCTCCGACTTTCGGTATCTCGGTTCACTCGTGCAAAGCGATGGCGAAATAGATCGTAGTGTAAAGCACAGAATTAACACGGGATGGATGAAATGGCGGCAGGTCACGGGAACAATCTGCGACTCCCGCATTCCCCTTAAACTTAAGGGGATTTATAAAACAATGGTCCCTGCTGTCTTGTATGGATCAGAATGTTGGGCCACAAAAGGGATGAATGGAAGGCATTTGCATGTCGCGGAGATGAGGATGCTAAGGGGGATGTGTGGTGTTACTCGAATGGATAAAGTCAGAAATGAGTATATAAGAGGAAGTCTGAAAGTGGCGCCGGTGACTGAAAAGTTGTGTGGTAATCGGTTGTCGTGGTATGGGCATGTGATGCGGACGGATGAGGAAAATGTCGTGAGGAAAGTTTTGAGTATGAATGTGGATGGGTATATGAGTAGAGGAAGACAAAAGAAACGATGGATGGACTGTGTTAAGAATGATATGGCAAGAAAAGAAGTGTCTGACGAGATGACGAAAAATAGAGAAGTATGGAGGAAGCTGCGCCGACCGCAAATGAATTGGGATAAAGGCAAGAGAATGATGATGATATAAAGCATATCATGTACTTACATACGTTTACAGATGAGCTGTTAGTCTGTTCAGTCAATCTCAAGTTACAAGTTCCTCGGAAAAAGGCCAGAATAATTCATGGAATTTACGGTGCGGACCGTCTCCTTGTTTGTATTATAAATTCGCCGGATGAAATCTCGTACAAAACAAACATTGACCAAAGACAAGTAGACATGATCCGTATGACTTTTAGTTCTCATTTTTTTGCTGTGATTTATAAATCGTTTTCCTAATAAATTACAATAAACTGTTATGATAATAAATCGTTTTGACAGGAAAAAATAACATCTAACAATTTATTCCTAATTTCCTACTATTACACACCCAGACGATAAGGAAAAGTCGGTACCTACATTGGTCGAAAATCAATTTGATGGAATCATTGTAGTAATGGACAATTATCTACGATCAATATAAAGCGATTGGTCGCTGTCTGTTACAATTACAAAGTAAGCACACTTGTGTTCATCTGTTCAGTCTCGAATCAGCCCGGGACTTAGTAGCCTTTTACCCACTATGTTGGGGTCGGCTTCCAGTCTAACCGTAGCAGCTGAATACCAGTATTTTACATGGAGCGCCTGCCTATCTGACCTCCACAAGTGTCCACAACCCAGTAAGTACTGGGTAATCCGATACCCCTTGGTAAGACTGGTTGTCAGACTTTTTGGGCCACTGACTAACGACACTACTGACACTGTTACGGCTGTCAAAGATCTTCAATTGACAGCCGGGACCAACTGCTTAACGTGCTTTCCGAGGCACGGAGGAAACTCGGTATGTAATGGGTGGCCACCCTTCCACAGACCAACCTAGGCAAGCACGGCTTAACCTAAAGATCGATCCGAGCGGCTGTTATTATTTAGCCACGAGCTATGCTTTTTGCAAGCAATTTAATCAAAATATTCTACGGTTGTACGCACAAATATTGATTACTTTGGAAAAAGCGGTAAAATGTCTATCAGCAATAATATTTATTGGATAAATGAAATAAGTTGATGCAATCTATGTTTACAATAAAATGGCTCATTCATCAGTGAAAATTAATAAGTTATTTCATCATATCAGAAAACGACCTCCTTCCTGCAAAGATCGTTGAGTAATATTATCAGGATCAAAGAAAATGCGTTGTTTCAACGGAAGAGACCAATTTCTGTGCAACCATTTTTCGGACCAGAAATCCTGGTGGAATAACAAAGGACTGGCTTTCTAAATAAGTGTAGCATACATAGTATAATCAGCCTATGAAAATGATGATGATGATTATGCATCTAGTCGATTTCGGCCACAGCGACTGCAATCGCTGGCTTTCTAGTGTGGTTGTCGAGAGCTTTGGTGTTCTACTCTTTCATGTGCTCTCAAGTGGCTAGCATATCCATCTTTGGCCGAAAAACTATAATGTAGCCACAGTTGCGATACAAGAACAGGACACCCTTTTCTGTGACAGGGAGTGGGCCTAGTACGGATGTGTGGACTGTGGATATCAAGACAACCAAGGATAACATCGTGATGAAGCTTATATGACTTTAGAAACAACATACGAAATCATTACACTTGATTTTTACCCGACTGCCAACGAAGGGTTATTAAAAGGGCATTTCATAAGTCCATACACTAAATACCTTTAATATAAATTAGAAAACGCCGGGTATCGGCTCGCACTTAACCAATTTTTCTATCGAATACGTACAAGACGTTACTAAAAGACTTTGTAAGTAGAAATGCTGATAACTGAGTCAAGGTTCATTGAGAGAAACCTTACGAATGCCTGCACTACTTGTTACTTTGTTAACTGGTACAAATTAGTATCGGTCTACAACCTACAACTGTTGAATGTGTTAAGTAACATTATCAGCTAATAGATAATTCTGGCCTTGTTTTTAAGTCGGCGTTCAAGATGCAAGTGTAGATCAGAATTTTGCATCCAGGAAGATGATTATGCCATCTAGCCGATTTCGGTCACAACGACTCCTTTCGATGACTTTTCTGGTGCTCGAGAGCTTGCGATTGTTGGCTCTTGCATGTGCTCTCGCATATCCAACTTTGGCCAAGAAGTTCCGAGCGCAAATCGGGCATATCAGAACACAAACGGCATTTTATGTTATAGCTGATAGTGTCTAACTTTAAGGTCATCATTGATCACGTCTTTCATATTTGGGAGCACCGAAAGGGCATCTAGAATTCTAGATACAAGTAACGTGATGATTCTGCAGCTTTCACAATTTATTCTCGAACACCTCATGCGGACATTACAGACGATGGTCCAACCGCCTTTTGATCAATGCAATCGAAAATCGCATTACGGAAGACTGCCTCCTAATGCTGTTCGTATAGCAACCGGAGCCGACGATACGCCCACCCAACCTCTTTTGAGTCACGGATAGGGTTACCAACTCGAAATTTGAAGTCCTGACAAAAAATACATGTACAAAGAAGTTCGGATATTTCACTTTTTCGTTGTCAAAACCTTTTCTATTTTGATAAACACGACGGTGATAACGCCGGAAATCTCCGGATCGATCGAAATCTCGGACGATTTTGTGGGTACGCTAGCAACGGGATCGGATGACGATACGCCCACATAGCGTCTGTGTGGCCCAGAGGCAATGTGGATGAATGAATAGCTTTAGATGATTGGACTGTATAGTAATTTAGGTAAAGCGCGCAAACCAATTTGCTTCGTAAAGGGAACCATGTTTGTTTAATCTGTTGTTATTACCTCTCACAGAGTGTAATCTATCAATACTGCACTACAAGTACGTAGTAATCGATAACGATCGAATCGATACGATTCGATAAATCCGACTTTTCGATTGGTTAAAAACTCATTTTATCGAGAATAACTGTCAGATTTATCGAATCGTATCGAATCGAGTGCTACGTAGGTACTTGCACTGCTGATGCTATAGCTATCAATACGAACATCATTAGTCAATTACTCAAAATGGCCCATAAAAAGTGCTTTTTGAATGTCATGGATATGAGAGATGGGTTTAAATGTGGTCAAGGTTATCATCTTGGTTCTAATTAAAATAATGTTATTTTTATTAGTTTGTTTATTTACAATCAAGCTAACTTTTAAAAGCAACAGAATTCATACTTACTAAAAGTATTAGTTTATTAAAGTCAGAATAAGATCTAAAAGCATAATTTGACTCTTAGTATTTATTATAAAAAATAACCTTATTGGTATGTAGTATGAATTGTGTTGTAAATGAATGTTAACATATTTGTTTGAAATGCTTGATCAGGCAATTATTTATGAAATTCATTCATACATTTATTTTGCACATTATCATACTAATAAGGCTCAATTTCGTACTTGAGTTAACTTAAATGATGTAGATCTCGGAAATCATGTATTGGTTGCCAGAAACAAGTTAGATAAAATACCTAACTCTTTTTTATTTTTATTCAAAATCAAAGTTTCTTATTACAAAGCTTAGATCAGAATCCTATTTATATATTACACAATAAGTAAACAGGTTTAGCTCATAGCTGGTGAGTATGTTAATTTTAAATAAATATAGACTTTCAATAGTGTTTCCGTATTAGAATGCAATGTTGAGCCGGTTTCTTGTATAAGCAATTGAATGCTGAGACCTAAGACCATAGTTAACTTGTATGTGAACGGAGGGACACAAAAAAGCGGTTTGATATGACAGATGGGTAACAATATCAAGTAATTATTTTTTTCTTTTGTACCTTAGCAGAATAATCAGCCTATAATGGTCCTACTGCTGGGACACAGGCCTCCTCTCTATGAGAGAGAATTTTGTTCCTTAAAATCTTAAAAATCACAGTGATCTGACTTTCAAATAAAAATTGATATTACAAGATTGATCTTGAAATCACAATCTTTATAAGGTCAAAGTTTAAGAGCAAATAAAATGTTGTATATCATGCAAAGATAAGATCAAGAATAATGTAAGCACAGTTGGTTGTTTTTTTTTTCCAATGATTTAGTCATTTGGGCAATTTCAAAATGTGTATTTAAGTAGAACTTAGGTGTGGTGACCTGTTTCAACTGTGGCAAAATCACTACTTATTATAAAATAAAGTCGCCTGCTACGTCTGTCCCTATGTATACTTAGATCTATAAAACTACACAACGGATTGCGGATGCGGGTTTTTTTAATAGATACGAGTGATTCAAGAGGAAGGTTTTGATATATAATTTGCGGGCGGGCGAAGCCGCGGGCATCAGCTTGTTTTAATATTTGATTGATTTGACAGTCAGTAGTTCATGGGCAGAGGACTTTGCGCAGCGGTGGGATGATGCAGTCAGAAAATTCTTGAAGTGATTTTTCTGTTTTCAAGTGATTTTATGCCAAAATGGTTGCTATGATAATTTCTGTTTTCAATTGTTAAGCATAAAATAACACAAGCTTATTCTGCACACTACACTTGATATAATCAGCAGTTTAGAAAAATGTGACATTTATTTATTTATTTAGGATCTCCAACATTGTGGCAGGTCTCAAGTTACTTTGGTAATTATTAAAAGTACCTACATGTAGTTAGATGGAAGCCGACCCCAACATAGTTGGAAAAAGGCTATATAATTATGATAACATGCAGGTAGATGTATTAAAATTTACTAATATGGCATTCAAAACATTGTTGGAAATAAAATGTTTGTTAGTTTTCATTTAATTTACCCACATTTTTATATAAAATTTGGACAACTGCTACATAGTAAAATTCTACACGATGAGAATTAATAAAATTTCCATTGTTATCTTCATGTCCTTGAACAATTAATGAGGTAAAAAATATGCAAAGTGACATAATTGCTTAAAAAAATTACATGATGTTTAAACTTGTCTTTTTGCCATCATAAAACAGACATTCAGACTTAGTGGCAATTAATACGCCAAGTTAGTATTATTATTAGTTGTATGTGTCACTGAAACCATTGACCCTGTTCAGAAAGTTGAGATCAGTCACTACAACCGTAGGTGTGTAGCTAAAGTTACTGAATTATTCTAAATGTTTTTTAGACCCGAATAAATACATATTAAAATCTAAATTACAATAATAATGGCTCAAGTACTGATGTCGTACGCAGATACGATCAGTTTCAAACTCCAGCAACTGTCGTTAGCAAAATCAAACAAGTTCTCAATGAATCATCTCAAACATTATGTAAATGAGCATGTACGAAATTACCATGAAAACTTTAGGCTCCTTCTCATGAGGAATCTCATTCCGAGAAGTATTCAAACACAAAGCACCGGCGGGAAATGCGTTGCTATGTTAAGTAACACAAACAATTATGGGAAAATCCAATGGGAACCAAGATTGTTTGAACCAAATGTTGGGCGCTGGCAAAACATGTTATTCTAAGTACTCACACTTCGAGTATCCGGTCCCCCTTTCTGATCCCAGCCTGCTCCGCTGCCCCGTTTTCCAGAACAGCGCTGACATGCTGCAGAGGAGCATAAAGTTCACCGTTAATCGATCTCAACTGCCCACCTTCAGACACTTGACCGCGCACGTTGAAACCAAACCCGGTCTCAGTTTTATAGATAGTAACGCGACGGGGCCCATTAGCAGGCCCTGTACTCTTATTATTTCTTTCCGTTCTGATAATACTGTTATTATCGGTTTCTGTCTCAGCCATTTTGAACAATTTTCATCACAGAAGATAAATAACAATTTGACGTTTGCATGCAGGGTGACCAGATTCTTATTTGAATGCAAAAAAGTAAAACCGCCTGACATTCTCGAAGCTTCGTAGAAAAGTCGTCAGAAATAATTGTGTTTTGCAAAGATATTTTCAATCCGCCACATAAAATTCTGACCTCGATTATTACCGTAAAATGACAATCCTGTATATTATTTTTATTTGTTATTTATTGCTCTATTGTTTCGGTTTTTAGGCTATTCATATTCGTACAATCATTTATGCCATCTAGTGTCAAAACTACAGCAACTCAGTGCTCATACGATAAAACAGTAAAAAAGTTTATTTATTTATTCGCTAGAGAGCGGTGGCATCGAAACAACGTGGTGCAAAAATTTCATTTTCTTTCACATCAAAATCAGCTGTGAACATCAGTATGGCCGCTCCATTATCTAAAAAATAAAATTGTTTTTGTAAAATCATACAAAAAAAATAGTAAAGTGCAGTTTTCGTACTTACACCGTCTAATTGTACATTTTGCGAAAAGTGTTGATGTTGACTAAAAGTGTTGCGTCATGACAGAGACCTCTCACTGACAAACAAATACAATAAAAATTGCGATTCGCATAGTACGGCGACTTATTGTAATTTCTATTTGGCTCGTTTAACGTTTCTGTCGTTCGGTTGAGGGCTGATGTTATTACTGAATCGTTGTCGAAGTTTATATAATGAGTAGTGTTAGATTGAGTTTCGTATCCGTGGGAAGGATAGCAGTGCGAAGAAATTCACAAATATCAGGTGAGTGCATATAGTTTCTCTGTTTTTTGCTGGTTGGCGTTGATCCAGGCTCGTGTCGCAGTATCTAGCGATGTTCTTTGTGTTCGAATGCGTACGCGATTAAGTGTTTGATAACAAAACGTGATGTTTTCTGTTGCTTATCTTGCGTGGTGTAGTGTCCGTTCATTACACGCGTGATGGCGCGTGTTTGGCGGCTGGACACTCCCGTAGTAATTAATTCTTTGTGAAGCCGTTTTCCTTCGGTTGCGGTGAGCAGGGCCTATCAAGGCGAATGTGGAAGCAAGGTCAAGGGAGTCACGTGTATGTACGAATGACACTGGCCGCATAGAATACAATTAGTGGAAACTGGTATTTATTTTGTAATTTCTAATAAGAACTTGTCACACAATAATGATAAACAATAATGATCTCTAAACTTGAGTACCAGTAATTGGTCACATTTCAACTGTAGAAACAACTGGTTTAGAATGTCCCAGCTGTACTGTAAGATCATATTATTGTTACCGCACAAGTAAAATTTAAAATTGAATAAGAAAAGAAAGTTGCTATGCATGCATTATAATTGCCTTTTACTGTCTTGCAGTTATAACCATAAGCATTTAAATTACCCTGTAATCACATCCAGGTTTGATTAGATGACCACACTAAGAACTATATTTGCTTCAACAGCTTACATGATAAAACATTGAAAACAAATCTGTAAATAAGTCGATTATTTCCTCAATGGCAATGATGATAGATACTTATCATTTATGTTCTAAGATCATAAGCTTATCAAAAAAACCTGTTTGAAGTTGGCTATAAAAAAACTTGTATTTAATTATGGTATTTGCTCTCTTTGTGAAGTAAATTAAGAAAATTTACAACTGCTGCAATTGTAGCAAGGTTAACTTCTTTTTTTATAAAGTCTACTTTACAAGTACAGTGAACCAATTAACTTGAAATGATGTTCCTGTATTAAATAAAACCTAAATGGATAAATTTAAATGTCTCCTGTTATAAGAATGTTTTTTATTGTTATTGAGATATTACTCCAATGAACAATAACAAAATGATGAATAAGAAAATACTAAAGACTGAGGCAGAGATCTCTTTAATTATTACTTACTTTGGATAATAATTTTTCTGTCACTGTCACACAACTGTCAAAGTACAAATATGACAGATAGAGTCGGGAACATGTCTAAGTTAAAGCCGGCAAATATGACAGATAGACGGGAACATGTCTAAGTTAAAGCCGAAATTAAGTAACTTTTATAGATCTCTGCTTAGCTTATTTTTTCTATTCTCATAATTTTGTTGCCTATTCTCTTGATTTGCAATTTATTTTTACCCAACAAACATGTGGACAGTGGATTAAAATAAATGCAATTGTGGAAGTATAACCATGTTGCAAAGGCAGTCTCAATCAATTAGCTCTGGCATATTAAACACCGCAAGTTGTGTGACTTGTGTGTTAGTGATATGCACTTGCCATGAGGGAAAATTAATGTGATGTTAAAAATACTTATTACTACTGTAATTTTAGAGATTTATGCCAAACTTTTGTGCAGCAGTGTTAAGTATTATCAGATCACCAACCTGAACTCAAAACATAAACATTAATTTTGAAAACAAAAAACTTTGTAATTGCATTTCGTCGGAAACTGACATCAGTCCCAACATTTATAATAAAATGCCTCATTATAACCTGTTGATTTAACCAACAATATTAGCTGTGACAATGTGTACAAGTTTTCCACCAGTCCATCTCAAACAAGGTACATTGCAATCTAATGAGAGCTCTTGTTACATTCACAAGTCTCTGTAACATTAGTTTAAGGCCATTATCACCTCGCTCAAAATATAAAAGTAATGGTTTTTTACTGAAATCAATATTTACTTACTGATTTATTTTATCCATAAACAAGGTGGAATCCCACATCAACACAAACGGTTACCAAATATTCAGTACATAAATAAATATCGCTGGACATTAGCACACAGCGGCATAGATGGCACAGTGTATTAATGTCCACACTAAAGCACTAGAGTGCCACATTAAGCAACAAGGCTTGTGTTGTGGACACCAGATAGTTGATATACTAGGTACATAGATACTTTTTATTTGTAAATACATACTTATTATACATATAAACATCCATGACTCGGAAACAAATGTCCATGCTCATCACACAAACATTTGCTCCAACCGGGATTCGTACCCAGGACCCTAAGAACGTAAGGCAGCCTCACTACCGCTGCACGATTCGGGTCGTCAAATCACCCAATAGAAATTCATCATTCCAAATCACCCACCTAGAAATTTATCATAGGTATTTTTTTTTTAAATCTGCTTTTCCATATATAAGTAAGTACATATTTTGACTTTGATGGTATTATTACACCTTTGTAGGAAAAAGCAGTTTAGAAAAAAAAATACCTTTGAAATCTTTCTATGTGGAGATGGGGGGATTAGAATAATGCACTGAATATGTGGTAATTGTGCATCAATATCCTTTCCATCCTGAATAATTCGGATATTTATTTATTTATTGGCAATTACAATAAATAAAGCCCCTTCAAAATCATTGCATGAAATCTGTGCTTCTGTAGATACCCATAATATACCATCTCAACGTGAATGATGTAACCAAGATTTTGTAACAATATTCTGATTTAAAAGAGTGTCCATGGAGTTTCTTGCCCATTCTTCTCCATAGAGATCTACGCTACGGAATGGGCAACTACAGTACTTTCACAGTTTTTATGTCTTGTGACTGGGACTGTAGCTACATTTAATTTTCATCTTTGTTTCGACAATTCAAAAGTGCCTGTAACTGGCTTACTTGAAATAAATGCTTTGATTTTGATTTTGACCCATGTCCTTACCTAGTAACAATCAAGACCAAATTAAGAATTAATAAAAAACATACATCCTTTTGGCGAGTCATTGTCTTGTGTCTACTAATGACACAATACAACACAATACACCATAAAATAATAATTCCAACTATTTCAAGACACCAATCTCTAAAAAAAAAACACTTTATTTTGGGCCAGAAAACCCGATTTATTTTCAATTAATTGCCAAATTCGATTTTTAGTTGCTTTGAAATCAATCAATAGTTGAGTCATTGAGTTGACCGAACAGTGACGTCAGTTTGCTGTTGCCATTCAAAATCTATGAGAGAACCGCGTTTTGACAGCTCTTAAAAATAGTATCTCAATTGATTGGTGTGTCATCTACTCCATTAAGGGCCAAGTTCACCGAAAAGATAACAGTCTGCAACACACACCAAACAGCAACACCAGCACCACCACCACCAGTGATAACAGCTGTTTTTAGATAATCAGACTGTTATCTTTTCGGTGAACTTGGCCCTAAAGGTTCCACTAAACCAATAACCGGTAGAGAGAAAATCCGGGCGCAGCTACAGACACTGGACACAGACATGTAATGTAGACAGACCACTGCCGGTCTGTAATCTGTCTGTACAGCTGTAACCAAACCATATACTTAACCTCTATATTTACCAAACCATATAGGTACTTAACCTCTATATTTACCAAAACAAAAACTTATTTGTCAAACAATTTGCAAATTCCAGTCAATTAACAACTTTACATAATATTGGCAACCGATGGAAGGCTAGATGAAACCGTCTGATAGAAACGTGACTCAAGTCCCAGTCCGGCCGCTATTTGTGCCTCCTGACCCTGACCGATTTGTCAGAACCTGCTAGGGCTCTGCCCCCCCTTATCGGGCGTAAAAGATTACATATGGCACCGAACAAGGTGCGTTGACATGAACTTTTAATGATAATACCACGTGACTAGAGTGATAAGTTTTATCTTTGGAGAGAAAACAAAAAGAATCATGTTTATTTGGATTTGTACGTAAATTATCTTAGTGAGAGATAAGAGATTTTATTGGGTTGCTAAACTCGTAAAATAGAACTTCCTAAGACTCCACCCACGGCCTCAGGTGATCCGAATTGTATCAAGAGACGACGTGCGCGCGTGTCATTTGTTTCTCATATCATGGCATGGTCTACTTAGCAACTTCTTTCATTTGCTTGTTCCAAAGTCGCAGTCGCAAGACGCGTGTGATCTTGTGCGCGTAGTTAGTGGCCGAGAGTCTACGTGTAGACAAATTTTTCGTCTTCGCATTTTCCCGTTCTATTACGTATTCGGTGCTCCGGTCGTAAACTTCAATACAATACAAAATAATATGCGTGAATTATTTATTCAAGTGATTATTTATTCAAGTGATGTAGTATTTGAATTAATAATACGAGATTACCCTCATTACTTACATCGTGCAGAACAAGTGATAGGTCGCCATGAGTAGTAAGTTGGAGAAACAGCGTGTTATAACCTTCAGTAGGTTTGGTTTAAACGTCACTAAAGGCTGAGGTCTTCTATCCATCCATTGTTATTGTAACCCTGGAAAAATCGCGAGTTTCCCCAACATAATAATTATCTCCGATCCGATCTTATCCTTATTGCATAGAAAATAAAAAATATACATCTTAGTAATTAAAACCAATTTCTAAAACAATTTTATCAGATTTATAATTGCAGTAGTGCTAGTAATTTTAATCGTACATCTAAGATTTTCTAAGAAGCTCATTGGCTCTTATTAATCTGATTAGAAGACAATGTGTTAATTAAATTGGCAAGCTGGAAAACCAACAAGAATCTTAGCCGAAAGCCGTGAAGATAAATTGGTAATAGATGTACATAAAATATTCTAACAGTGGCAAAATCATTTAGCTCGAGATTAAAAAAAAAAATCAAATACTCGTAAAAGTGACAAAAAATTTTTAGTTTTTAAGCCGACTAATGCTGACAATGCATTTAATCATCGCGACATGACAGTCCAAAGTCCTCAGCGGTATGAAAGTCCATATTCCAGAATGATAGCGTCCGAAATAAGCTACCCACAGATTTTGCAAAGTCAAAGCTGAACTGGTAGTGGACGGCCAATATGTATTCAGGGTTGATGGTCGTTGAAGGAACAAATGAGTCCTTGAGTGAAGACCGCGAATCGAAAAGTGTAGAGTTAGACACTCGCGCTGCCCAGTTAGAACCTACTAAAAATGCGATATTGGTACAGGAAGGGAGAGTCATATGCCCAGTCTGCCCAACAGAAAGTACAAACTACTGTAGGCTAAATTTTATCTTCTCCTGGTGCCTTTCTAATTACTGAAGGTTGGCCCCATCAACTCCGAATATTGCTCCTTATCTTTTCCAAAGTGGAACAGTTTATTTAGTCGTTCTTTTATATCTGGCCCATTAAGCCGCAACAAAGATTTAAATTGGTTTTCTATTCCACTACAAATAAACCAAGAATTTAATCTCTAAGTGGTAATTTTACAGATTTCTAAAGCACTGTCCGAGACTACTCCGTTTTGTCGCTAGCTTCGTTTCAAGTAAAAGTTTATAATTGCTTTTTAATTTGTCAAGGGAAACTAGGCGTTATAGACTTTTACTTTGTATGACAGTGCATTCTTAAATATCAGATGTTACGCATCTTATCTTTAATAATATGATCTGACTATTGATATAAGGCAAGTTCCAAGATGATCGAATTAACTGCGAATACGTCATAATTTTAGGAAACGGCAGTGAGTCCCACTCCCAACTGACTGAAAACAAGCGTCGGCCTTATGGCAGTGCCAGACAGGCGATTTTGGATCCTTTTAAAACTGAAGCTCCCAAAACAGCCCCTGGTAAGCCGACGCTCCTTTTCTCTTTTAGTAACATCAGTCATCACACCTGTATTCCCACCCATATAGTTAGCCAGTTTTCCCTTATCATGGCTTCCCAAACCTACCCTTTGATGTCCCTGCTACTACCAGGCGAGACCATAGGTTATACTCGCCTCAGGATCAGAATACCTGACTAATACCCCAACCTAAATAATAGGCGTATTATCATTCAACTGTATGATTGCAGCTCATTATAAAATCGGTAAATAAACCTAGACACATTGAACACTTCCTACACCCTGATGCTTATGTAACTCTTTCACACTTTCTTAAACAACGCTCGTTTTATACACTCCATTGATTGTGAAGAGTATAATTAGATATTAAAGGTAAACTATTAATAGGACAGACTTTCCCGAGGGAGTTGATGATAACACGTGTGGGTAATATTAGATTGAGGAAATGGTACTACGTCTGTGATTGTCCATCCGGCTGCCAAATGCTTACGGTCTTTATTGACCATGACTCGTGTTTTTGTTGTACATACTCGGAGTTCCTATCGTTTGAGAGAACGATGAAAGTGGTCATCGATTATTGTATCTCGTATTATATGTTAGCAATAGCTGGGTCAGCAAGTTTTTTTGCACGAAGCGTATAACGGCGGACACTTCAGTCTAGGTGTCTTGTATATAAAAATGTTGTCGAGTGTCGTCAAATGAAACTGGAGTGAATGAAGCTTGATATCTTTTGCATAAATAAAGGGAGTATTGTTTCTACTCCATGTTGACCCCTTTAATTATCTTGCTTTCCGTTTTTTTGGGAATCAAGCAGGGCGGCTACAGTAAGTATTACAATTCAGTCAGGATATCGGTCACTATAGACATCATACCAAACAATGACGTATTATATATAGACACGTCATGAACCAAGATCGCGGCGCTTAAAAACGGCGAAAATACTAGAACTACTTATAAGCGTGAAGAAAGAGAAAGAAAATATGACACCGAACGGCGGGATGCCTGTTGCGAGAGGGAGATAAATATACATCTTCAGTCACGTCACAGGATTTATTAAATTATAAACAAACGTAGCGTCGCGCGACAGGTTGGTGCGTAACTAAGCGCGATGTGGCCAATTGGCTTCATTTCATGTTGTCATTTTAGAGTGCGGACAACGTATCTATAGTTTATAT
This sequence comes from Xestia xanthographa, assembly GCA_905147715.2. Lineage (NCBI taxonomy): Eukaryota > Metazoa > Arthropoda > Insecta > Lepidoptera > Noctuidae > Xestia > Xestia xanthographa. The sequence continues at coordinate 1,587,315 of LR990661.1, read as the reverse complement.
ATCATTGATACCAAAAGCAACAAAATGCTGATTTATTCTTCCCAGAAACAAAGATGAAGTCTCATGCGCCTGGAAATACGCTATTACCTTTCTAATGACTTAATGTATTGTTACAGCATAAGTGTAAACTACTTTGTTGGACCCAATTACGCCTTGATTCGAGCATGACTAACCCAACACCTTAATGATAATAGCTTTCGTCACACATTCACTGGCGCCGCTCATTCCGTATTTCTAAAGCTTACGTAACTTAAATAAATAATTATGCTGCTCAAGCTTATGTTTATTACTTCATCGCTATGGTTTCTTATTGTTGTTTAAAATCTTGATTTACCAGGGTATCGTTTATGAACCGTCATTCAATTGTGTCAATCCTGAACCTTTGTGTGAATCCTGTCCGGCGGCGAGATGGGCAGACGACATAGCTGCCGTTGTGGGAAAAAACTGGATGAGGCTGGCACAGGAACCTGGAGATTGGCACAAGAAAAGAGAGGCCTATACCCAGCAGTGGGTGAGTTCGGGCTGTGGATGATGATGATGATGAATCCTGAACGGTCAATTGGGAGCAAATTCTGTATTGCCGAGCAAATTTTCATCCATGATGTTATATCAAGGTCGGTTTAGGAAAAACGAAAATTTTATTAGTCTAGTGTAATTTAGGAGCAGTCACTTGAGTAAAGTCCTACGTATTGGGCAATTTGGTCCTCTAAAGGCAATAGGGAATATGCATAAATTTTCTTTTTTTTTTATTTCGATACGGAATGTTAAAGTACTATAAAAATAATGACAAAAAGCGAAAACAAGACATAAATCGGCCAAACAACACAAAAGTTATAACCATTTAAAAAAACAAAAAAAAAACATTGAATTCAGGCAAGACACCCATACTGAAGCTTTAAACTTTTGTTTCTATCTCTTTCTACATAAACAGAATTTAGTACCTATGGTTTTTTTACGTCGATGCAGCGAATGACTTCATTCACTGTATCGGATCTCTCTGTCTAATCAGCAGTTTCAAATGCTTGTAGCTTAGTATTTTTTTATACTTAGATATTAAAAAAAATATTTCACTTAGTTATTTATGACGTTAATACGCTTTGTTCGGAGTGATAAAAAAAATCATGCATATACCCTATTAAAGGACTTGGCATGTATTAGGGATCATAACCAGAAATATGTATGGTCCTATCAGTGGCGTAGCTAGCATGGGTGACACCCGGTGCGGATATTGTAGGTGTCACCCCAAAAATAAATCAAAATAGTTAAAATATAGACAAACGTAATTTTTACGTTTGTCTATTCGTACAAGGAGTCATTTTGTCGATTTATACAGAAAATACTATCAATTGAAAAAAAAGAATAAAGTGGTAAACTCAATATAAGACTGGTATTGTACGGAACCCTCTCCACGCGAGTTCAACTCTCACTTGGCCGGTTTTTATAGGTGGCACTAGTGATAATAATAAATAAATAAATAAAGGCCGCCTCTGCCCCCCCCCCCCCCCCGCCCCCTACCTAGCTACGCCACTGGGTCCTATTAACACATCTAGCAATATTTTTAATGCGCTGGCAACACAAAAAGATGAAGGAAGAAATAAAGAACAATCAAAACTTTCCTTTATCGCATGACTTGAACAAATTCATGCTCATCTTGGAGCGGTAAACAAAATCACAATTCACAACATGCGATGACCCCTATAAGATTGTATTGATATACTACATAGTAGCTGACGCATTATGTTGATGTCAATGCTACGTCACACTATATCAGACCATCAGTGGAAAGGTATGTTGCGCGTGTACAGTTTGGATTAAAGATCATTATTAGATTAGATGTGGAGGAGCGGTGGTTGGCCCTTTCTTCCTGCTCGGATCGAAGTTGTACACAGTATGAAATGATTTCCAAGTTTTGCAAATGCATTGATGATGATCACAGTATATTTGAGCGTCGTGAGAGTACAGATTGATGCTGCTTAGCTGCACATCCTCCAGTAACTCGATACTTTAATTAATTGCCTATACTACCTCAAATGGCTTAGCATGATCCTCCGTTACGCCTAAAATACTGTAGCATTAATTTTGAAATAAATATATGGTAAAGTTGAAGATTAATGCTAAGTACTATGTGTGACGAAAACACGATTCCATGAACTTTTATCGATAGAAAAAAAAACAAAGTTACCTCCAAATCGAACAATAAACCGCTGGTATTCAAAAAGTACTTCAAATTAGATCATGAAACTTTGCATACTAACTGAACTAACTATAAAGCAGGTCTTATGTGTTTTATTTTTTTAGTCCAGTCAATAGATTTTTTGTAAATCGCAAAGAAACCACTCATTTCGCACTATTCGGCCGCAGTGACTGACGTAACAACCACTTTGTAGTGCAAGCTGATTAGAACTTTATTCTAATAGTATTTCAAGCGAAGTTTGAACCACCACAAATTGAGTTGCTAATTTGAGGTAGTATAGGCCCTTAATCTTGGTAACCTATTCAGTGCTGGGAAAAATTACTACGAAGTTTAGACTTCATTCTAGAAAAATGGCTATCAAAAGGAATCTAGATTAAAGATCTGAAGTCAGCAAAAAGATATGATTTTCAAACTCCATATCCAAGATTGCCTACCGGTTTATCAAACTTGAAGAACAAGAACAGTAGATTACTTTTACTTATGCATCAAAAGCAGCATTTATTGGTGATTATAACGCCCCAAGCTATCTGAACTCGTATCTCACGAGATAAATATCCGCATTAATTCAACAATGTGCCTTTAAATCACACTTAAGAGAGAAGGCAATAGCAGTGAAAGATGATTGACATAGCCAAAAAAAACAACACGGCCAGAACGAGATTAAACAAGCAAATATCAACTCTAAAGTGCGTCATAAAAGCATATTTTACTTTATTGGTAGTTTTATAGTCGGCGAGCTGCACGTAACATTTGTAACTTCACCTAGATTATCTAGCTAGAATGTTAGGAAAGTGAAAGCAGTTACGTCACGCCTATCATTTTATTACATTGTATGCAAACTTTTATGCATTTATTTTATTATACCAGATTCGGTTCGATTCAATGAAACTTGTTTCATACACGTATATGTATAATCGATCGATGATCGAAATTTTAAACGCCTTTTCTTATAGGTAGGTAACTGGTATTGCATTATGAGAATATGTTTTGTCTGTTGCGTAACCTTAAAACACTTTTGATCTGAATCTACTTTCCAGTTCATAACTGTTTAAATTATGAGTTTAAACAGTTTGATCGAGGTGATAAGCTGAAAGTAAAGTAAGTAGCAGTTTTATTCGTGATTTCTCGTACTGATATGGAAAGGGAAACTTTGTTTGTTTACAGGAAATGACGTGAATGTATTATGGGCCAGATTCAGTTGCATTCGTACGGCTTGTGTCGAATCGGAAATCCGTAGGAACCGTGAGAAAATGAAGACTCGGGAAGTCAGATTTATAGAGTACTCTTTACCGACTGACTGACAGTATTTATTGGTTATATGCAAATAGTAGTTTACTTCTGAAATTAAAAATTCGTCAAAGCTGTTTTAAAATTGCTCACGAAGCAAAATTACGTTTACACGCTTTTTCTAGCTAGCTACTTAGTAAAGAGTTAGGTGACCTAGCGATAACAACAGTGCATTTGTTTCTTTTTTTTATCGCTACATATGCATCAACATCGGGGTTTGTTTAAAATTTGCATTGCATCAGCACCTAGTACTACTGTGTAACAGTAACTCCTTGCTTTGTAACGGTATCTTTAGTATTCAAGTTTAAGACTCAATTGACAATGCAGGAGGTCGTTAAAGGTTAACTCATTAAATCCATTGCGTTCCACAAGGTGAACTTAGGTGGTGAGGTAGAAAGACATCATCATTATGGAAATGTGAATCTGATGGCGCAGCAACGTAGAGAGAGGAAATTGACTCGCTTTCGGTAACCATGCAATCCTTGCGATAGCTGATTGCATATTCTGTTGTATGTTGAAGCCTAATTGTAGCAATTTTAGGATTTTCTCCTTTGACTTGAACTCCTCAATAGGTAAATAATAATACAGATAAACTGTACATCTCAAATCCTCTTAAAAGTAAATATTTTGCTTTAAAATCGCGGTGTATTCTCTGTGGATGAATGAACTTTTAAGACGAAAGTCGACTTATTACACACGATGATAAGCCATTGTTTTAAATATTATCCTGCATGCATATAAAAGTTAACAAACAATCGTTTTAAAGAAGCTATCAGTAGTTTTGGGTTAAAAATACTAGCGATAAAACCTCATACCAGATTGTTTTGACGTGATGGACTGATGGCCGTGGTATTATGAATCGTGTTTTGTCGCCACTGTCTTTTTAAAGAATGACGTCCCGCGGTTTCACCCGCGTAGTTCCCGTTCCCGTGGGAGTACGGGAATAAAATATAGCCTATAGCACTCACGAATAAAGTAACTTTCTAACAGTGAATCAATTTTTAAAATTGTTTTATTACTTCCGGAGATTACCCCCTACATACAAACTTACAAACAAATGTTACCTCTATATAATATTAGTATAGATGATGTCTTAGATTGTATTTCTTACTCTTGATCAGAATAAATAAAGAATTAATAAAATAGCTCACTTGTTACATAAGCGTCTTGAGTTAACAAACAAAATCCAGTTTTAGTGTATCTTCTTCATATTTACGCCAATGTTTAGTTCGCGGTGAAACCAAAATAAAGTGAGCCTAGTATATTATATTTTTTTCTAAAATATCTGCAGTGCATCAAAATTACAAAATACGTAGGCCGTTAAGGCCATCAGTACTCTTCAATCCTTGTCCGTAAAAGGCATATGAAAGAGTTTAACCTACTTGGGCTTACACAATATCATCACCTTGACATCAAGCTGAAGAATATTAAGCAGTAACAATTGCGATTAATGGATTCGCTCTTTTTATTGACCATTATTTCCTTTACCGAATGATTCAAAACTTCAAAAATGCTTGTAATTTGTTAATTTATATGCTAAAAATCTGCATATATATGGTAAAGATTTGTGGCCAAGTATTCTCGCCTAGAATTGGGTCAAGGCTGTTTACTTTTAGGGTTCTGTAGTCCTGACAAGCAACCCTTATAGTTTCGTCATGTCCGTCCGAGGTTTTGCTTAGAGACTGTTAGTACTAGAAAGCTGTAATTTGTTAGAGGAGTGTGTGTATATCAAATACGCCGACAAACTGGTAAAAAAAAATTTTTCTTTTGGGTTTCCCTACATGTGATGTGGGAATGATTTTTTTTTCGTCGTCTATCCCATCGTGTGGGGTATCGTTGAATAGATCTTTTAAAATGACTTAGAGGTTGCTAAAACGATTTAATGCTCCATTCACGAAATATGAAACTTAAAGTGCAAGTATTTGTTCCAGTCCCCCCGTCTAAAAGCTAAACTGCTGGCTTGAAAATTCTGGAAAAACTCATGATGATAGTACATTATAGCGGTTAAGATAACTTTATTAGTTTAGCAGTAATAGTCGTTGAACTGGGCTGTTGGATAATTTTGTACCAAATACAAATCCTTGGAATAACATCGTTCTATGTGATACGGGCTACTACGGAACCCTATACTGCGCGTGGCTGACACGCACTTGGCCGGTTTTTTTGTCTTATCCAAACAAATTACCTGTCAAGCTTAAGTAAGTTTTCGTGGACCTTAATGAAGTGGTTTTATAATAATGTGGCCTCTTCTATAATGAGATGTCATGGGAATACCAAGCGCGTAACAACTGCAGGACAACATACTTAATCTTACGACCAACCAAGCCTCTCGATTAAATCCCCAGGTCCTCGAGTAATCTATAATCATATCATACAGCAGGCATGCATGCAGGACAACATACTTAATCTTGCGACCAACCAAGCCTCTCAATTAAATCCCCAGGTACTTGAGTAACCTATAATCATATCATACAGCAGGCATGCATGCAGGACAATATACTTAATCTTGCGACCAACCAAGCCTCTCAATTAAATCCCCAGGTCCTTTTTTTTTTCGGATGGGAAATCATCAAATGACTTCTCCCGCTCTGGGCGGAGCAGGAGGGAGTGTCAGACTTTTACTGACTCGAGCCGCGTCTGAGCCCGCGCCTACGGTGGCCACGGCGGCCACGGCGTCCTTGAGTAACCTATAATCATATCAACGAAGACTACTAGGGCCCGAATCGTGTATATTTTTTAATATAATCAATCAATGATTAATACTGAATGAATAATGCAATTTCCAAAGATAACCACCATGATACCTGGCATTTTTTATCATAATTAGTTGCACGACCTTGGCTTCACGTGTTAGGCGTTGATTTATTATTAAAAACTATCGAAGGCGTTTTGATTCAGCACGTGTAGTACGTGTGCATGCCATGATTTATTTTTAAATGCACTTACAAGCGTTTTGATAAGGAAAAGTATTTTTAAAATTATTATTATTAGACTTTCTTGTCCAAAAGTTCACCCACTGCAGGGCAAAGGTCTCCTCTTCCACTTTTCTCGATCCTTAGAAACGAGTCCAGTTTCATCCCCGCCATCTCCTTTTGGGTCTGCTGCGTTGTCGTTTCCTACCAGTTGGGATGCACTGACTGTTGGTTTTTGCCCATTTCTCCTGCGATATGCGGGAGACATGATCAGCCCAGTTCCAATCCAAGCAGCTGTAAGACTATAATCAGCTATGTATTTGTGTTATAGAGCGAAGTACGGGGTTTCTGATTCGATCCGCAACTTTGACACCCAGTATACTTTCGATAGGTCGTTAGCAGACTCCAAGTGCGGACTTCTGGCGATTTGTATGAATGAGATAGCATTATTGAAAAGCTTTTGGAGGGAGGGAAAAAGATAGCATACATACTTAACATTGGCAAAACTGGGTTACCGGTAGGTACCACTCTCCATCTAAGTTATCTTCACGTTCGCTAATGTAGGCTTTCCTTTATGTAACAGTGGTAGTTGTAACGGTGTTTGTTTTTGGTTGTTCCACAATAAAAACCAATATTCTGCTATTTACGGAGTCTAATTTAAACCCGGTTGATGGCAATAAGCTCACTTACATGGCATTTAAACATACTTGCAAAATGTAGGGGATCTATCTATCTATTTGGTACACCTGTGCGTTACTCTTAGGGGATTACTGGCTAGATGTTATGTATCTGTTCTGCTAAACTTCAATCCTAAACACGTTCTTTGTATTTATTTACCAAAGCATTTTCGTTTAAAATGATGTCCAACAAACTCGTTCTGATGGCCTGTATTAATAGACCTTATTTTGTTGTTTTTTATAAAACTAGTTCTCTGTTCAGGTTCAGATCTATATTAAAAATAGTCTGACGCATATCAAAGGTAATGTGCAAAAACATGTAAAATAAATAGTTCAACTATTTTGAAGGCGACTTAAATTATTCGTTTTATGGATAAATTTGCGCTTTTACGGTTCCATACAAAAAAAAATAAAAAACGGAACTCTTATGGGATCACTCGTGCATCTGTCCGTCTGTCCGTCCGTCTGTCACAGCCAAATTTGTAAATTGAAATTTAATAGGATGCTGTAATCCTGTGACCCAAACACAGATGTGCAAAGTAAATAAATATTTTTTTTTAAATATGGGTAATTTTCGGGGGACAAATTGGGAAAATAAAAAAAAAGTTTTGCAAACCTTACTGTGTCATAACTCATATTATATCAACTGAAAGGGCTCATGAGGATCTCGAATATATTATTTCCTATTTTATATTTGTTTCAAATATTTTTGTAATTATTATAAAATAAATAGTATTGATTTTATTCATGAAAGAAGACGTAAGTGACCATTCCATAAATAGTTCATATAAAAATAATTCATTGCTTGTAGATTACAGGAAAACCTATAATAATTCTATCAATTGAAAATAAACTGGTAAACTGAATATATAATACTTTGGCATTGTACAGAACCCTCTCCACGCGAGTTGAACTCGCACTTGGCCAGTTTTGCTTATTATCTAAGCCTTTAAAAATGATCAACGTAACTAATTTCTATGAAAAAACTGGTTTCTAAATTAATGAAACCTGTTTTGCCACAATTGCCGAACTGGCTGCTGAGTGCTGACCACTACTCTCGTATCCTCACCAAACACACATTAGTTTAAACGTTTAAGATTTACGTTAGAAAAGTATTTTCACTACTCAAGCGCCAACAATGGTGGTGTTAATAAAGCAGGAAAGTAAAATGGCATGTACAACAGTACCTATTGTTATAACAAGTTCTCAGAGACCATACTCGTCCGCGGTCGTGTAAACTATGTATAATTAGAGTGAAAAGCTATCGTAATGACAGTTGCCTTTGTCCTTTATTATTCACCATTCATTTATTCATTCTGCGTCTTGCATGCATAGCCAACATTCTTTTATGAAAGTGACAGCGAGATGCGCAACAAAATTGGCAACCTGGCTCCCCGACCATAATTACGATCTAGTAATAGTTTTTCTTGTAATAATAATGATGTTATTGCCAAATAATGATGCTATTCAAACGTAGTTAATTTTTCGCCAATTAGATACATTTAAAGAAAGCAAGAGTGTATATTACGAAACGATTATTAAGTAATCAGTGGAGGTATTTTAATTTTTATTAGTCATCAATTTAAATAAAATGATTTCGCAACGTCTTGAGCTGTGTTGGCGCCCAAGTTCCATTTCGAATGTATGTACTTGTATGACAACTATGAAGGTACTTATGTAGGCTATGTGTCTACATGCTAAAAGCTTTACATGGTTGTGAATGTCTTTGTTTATCCTTATGGAAAGCTTCCAAGTAATGCTTGATATTTGAAATATGATATCAAGTTCGCTTGTGTCATTGTGTTGCAATAATTTATTGTCAATCCTTGAGTCTGAAAGCTTACTTTGTTATGTAACTGGGATAACTTCCTTTTACATACAAGTTCTGAGATTTTACAAACCATAATACCTTACCTTTAGCCGTGTGGTATCCGGAAGAGTTAGCCGTGTGGTATCCGGCAGAGTAGAATAGAACCAACCCATTACACTGACGGGTGTCGTATAAGGCGACTAATGTCTGAGGCAGAACTCCTTGCGCCTCCGTAGACCAGAGAATGGGCAGCAGCGTTTTCTGTTAGTCTTTCATCACCGCGATCTCCAATCCGCCTGCCAAGCGTGGAGATTACGGCAAATCCTCCCATCATGGGAGAGGCTTGTGTCCAGCAGTGGACGTTATGGGCTGTTGTAGTAGTAGTAGTAATACCTTACGTAAGCGTCGTTAAATCTACATAAACTCAGTTCTCCGTTAGTCTTAGGTCATTTAAAGTCTTGTCTATGCAAGAAACATCTAACCAATTAAGTAACTGAGGAATCTTTAGACTTAATTCAAAATTCATATAGGTACATATTTTATGTTAAAGTATGCCTTGAAGTTTTTGAATGTCAAGTTTAGTATAATGACATTTTCAATGCTTTTGATAAAGTCGACATAATTATGAATTTATTTAAAGCTGATCAACTAAGAATTTAGTTTGGATATTGACCTTGATTATGCAAAGTTGGAATGACCTACCGTAACGATATTATTGACCTTGCTATCCTAAACATTAGTGATTTTATATTCAGAGGCATTATAATTTATTTTGTAGTTGCTTGTTTGAATTTGAATAAATTGATTCTTGTTATAAGTATACGTAAGTACTTTTTGATTAGAATCGGCATTCATTTCTCCAGAGACCTATGTCCAGCAGTGGACTGCTGTAACCTGATGATGATGATGAATTTTTAGTCCATATTAGGATGGGTAGAGTCGGGTCAAGTGTCATACTTCGCATTGTTGTACGAGTTTCATTTAACGGTCGCGTCAGAAAAATACAGGAAAACAACGATTTTAAAATTATAGTTCTTTGAACTTTTTATCAAAGTCGCATGTAAAAAGTGTAATTTTGTACAAACACACTTTGGTCAAAGCTTCGGGTTACTTCTAGTGTAAACAACTAGCTGAAGTAAGACCAGTCAAACAAACAGCTGATCCGAATTATTTATTTATATAAACCACACATACAGCTACTATCACAGGTTAAGGTACCTAATACAATAGCGTAGTTAAAAGTATTTAAAGTTACAGTTAAATTAATTATTTTGACAACCAATAGTAATTTTACAAAATGCGGCCTGTGTGAATTCACACATTCATTCATTATGAGATGTTCCATTGAAATCATTCATCAGTCATCACCATTGATCAATTCCATGAGCACATTAAAATCACCCCTTATATTTAGTAAAGGAGAGAGACGCGAAATTAAAATTTTCTTACGTTTTTTGCAATTTACAGGCCAGTGCTAGGCTAGGTTGTATGTTGATTAGAATATTATTCGTGGCGTATGTTCGCGGTTTGTGTAAGACGTATGAAGTTACAGAATAACAATCATCAAAATAATCACTACAACCCTCCAAGTTCATAAAGGTGCAGGAATGACTTGAAAAAGTCATTTGTCCACTTTTATGAACTTGGAGGATTGTGTTGATGATTTTGATAAATATAATTCTGTAACTATACGTCTTACCCCCGCGAATCATATTTTAATCAACATACAACCTAGCCAGTGCTAGGTTTAAAAACGTAAGAAATTTTGAATTTCGCGGGCTACCCTGGAGCATCCACCCTAAATGATAAACGTACAGCACAAACTTACAAGACATTTCGTTGCCACCAGGTGTACCGCAATGCCGCGCTCTACGACGGACCAATCCCCGCGAGCTGAGCACGTGCTCGGTGATGTGCAAGAGCCCCACCGAGCAGCCTCCCGGACCGCCGCATCACACACCTAAAGAAGCTGCTGCTGCAGGTGAGGATATATACCAGGGTTTCTCAAACTTCTGGCTCCACGTACCCCCATTCAAGTTTCCAGATGACAGCGAGTTCAGGATATTCTTCCTGTCTAGCTGCCCAAAAATCTATCAATATGTATCGCCCGCGCCTGCCAGTCACCCAGCCGCCATTACGAAAATTTTGTCGCGAACCCCCTAGCGTCGCATGGCGAACCCCTAGGGGTTCGCGAACCCCACTTTGAGTAACCCTGATATATACAATCATAGAGGTACTGCCTCAGTTCCTTGTTAACACGAACACATTTTCTTTGCGTGACGATGGCAATCTAAAATGAGCTGGTCAAGGTTTGGACCCCCGGTGGCGTCCTTGCGCTCAAAAGTTCACTTGTACTGGAATGGAAGGGAAACTTGTGCCTTAGTTGGACTATCATGTTTGTGTTAGCGTACACTACAACTACACTACAACAGCCCATAACGTCCACTGCTGGACATAAGCCTCTTCCATGATGGGAGGAATTTGCCGTAATCTCCACGCTTGGCAGGCGGATTGGAGATCGCAGTGATGAAAGATTAACAGAAAACGCTGCTGCCCATTCTCAGGTCTACGGAGGCGCAAGGACCATGGTCTTCTGCCTCAGACATTAGTCGCCTTATACGACACCCGTGAGTGTAATGTGTTGGTTCTATTCTACTCTGTCGGATACCACACGGCCAGTTAGCGTACTGTAGGGAGTTAACTTGACTGGTTAGTTGCATGGTATGTTTTCTGCAACACAACTTGAGATGGAAGCGCCGGGGAGACCGCGAACTTAAATATTTCTTCCGTTTTTTGCGTACGTTTACGACGGGCAGATTGCAAAAAACGTAAAAAAAAAATTGCAACACATGATTCGCAGTACGGCTCCCAAAAATTCCACAAGGTTTCTTAACCCCAAAAGGTCACGTTTATGGACAGTTTTTGTCAAATGCACATTAACCTCTGGAATGCTCTTTGACCTGCTAGTAAAATACCATAATTATATTTTAATGGTAACCGTTTCGTTATAATTATCTTCTAGTGACCTAGAGAAGGCTTGGATCCTCTTTCTTTCAATACAATGGGCCAGTGTTCAACTTATTAGGACTAACACAGGTCACTAATATTAATTTAGTATAACTATAATGAAAGGAAGCATCGATTGCTTATCTTTCTGAAGGTTATTTTCAGGCCATAATTGACGGAAATAGGTTCCGTGCAATGTTTGCAATGGCCATCTCATTAGATGGCCAGGCGATTGCACGCTAAATTATTTATACATTATGGTCTTATAGTTCATTGCCATGTAATGTTGTTTTATGCAATACTTATTCGAATTAAGTACTTGTTTTTTTTACCTTGTTCTGTGGTTACTTGGTAATTGGCTAAGTTTATGCAACTTCTTCTATATAACTGGTCTCCATGTAGTATAATACTAGCGAAAGCTGCATTACACTTCCCGCAGTAGTATTATTTATTATGCACTATCGAAGTACGTTCACACTTCACACACACAGAAAGCTCGACTTTCGCCAGAACTGCTGCAAATCTACAACTTTTCCCTTCAACTTGCCCTACCTGTTAGTAACCTATATCGATAGTTTCTATTAGAAATGAGTACCGAATTTGCTATCTTTTGTATTTCTCTGCCTTCTTGGTCTAGTGGTCGCAAACGCTACTGCTAAGGTCCTGCCTCCTTGGTTCGATTCCCAGGTCGAGTCGAGACTAAGTATTATTGAGTTTTTTAAGAATTTCTTATCAGCAGCCCAGAATTAAGATATATACCAAATGCCCTCTATTACATGGGACATAAAAACTGGCGTAATGTGGGTAGGTATACTCAAATTTACATCTCTTCGAAGAAATACAATCGTCGATACAGGATTTTCCTAGTGTCAAGGATAGTGGTCTTCTCAACATTAAAAGCCATACACATCGTCCATTAAAACACTGAGGTTACCTTTCCTTTTTGGTTCATAAGTACTGACTTTCTTCCCTGTACCTCCTCAGGCTCAACATCAGGTGGTAAGAAGTCAGGCTCGGGAAATGGCGTCCTCACGTGCCCCAAGTGCGGAGACCCCTGCACCCACGTGGAGACGTTCGTCAGCTCCACGCGCTTCGTCAAGTGCGACAAGTGCCACCACTTCTTCGTGGTCCTCAGTGAGGTGGACACCAAGAAGAGCATTAAAGACAATGCGGATAATAAGTCTGGATTCTACAGGTGAGCCGATGATGTTTTTGAAGCTTTATTGAAATATACGGTAGAGAGTAGAAGGTCAATTCTTGAACAAGAAAACGTTCTGATTTAAGTCAAATTAGAGATATTTTTGACTCATCGAGATGAAAATGCGAACCCTATCGTTAGCCGCTTAGAATTGGTTTTTAAGCGTTGATTAATTGTCGTACTAAAGTCAAAATTGAAATTACTGCCATGAATGTGATTTGGAAAATGTTGTAGTCAAATAAATAAAATACACAAAAAAACAGAACCTTTAATATTGATTTCTTCAATAGCATTTTCAGCTGCTTCTGGCTAGACTGGAAGTCGACCCCAAAGTAGTTGCGAAAAGGCTTAGCAGATAATGATTATCTTTGATAGCATAATGTAAGAAACTTAATAAGAAGCCAGCTGTCAAAGTTTATCGACACGGATACAATACAATAAATACGCATATTAATGTTAACGGTTTTGTATATAATTATAAAGTAGGTAACAGTTTTTTAACATAAATATTATGTAATCCTATTAAAACCAATGAGGAAAACGGGAAGTTATAATGACTGATTAGTGATTACAGTAGAAGTGTAAATGTTACTAAATGCTAGTGATAAAATTATTAGGTATTATGGATTACATATAAGTAGGTCTAAACTAACACCACTTGTCTAAATAAAAATCATGTAAGTAAACAAATTAACAAGACTATTATCAGTTCAGTTTTGTGGCAATAAATAATTAAATAACATCTATGTGTGAAAGTCACCAAAGGTAAACAAGTGGTTCTCTATTGTATTACCTAACTTTTTTATTCATAATTTAAAGTGCCATAACTTTTTTGTCTTAATCATCATTTGTCCGAATGATAACTTACCCGAACTTAATATCACATAATATCACATGCCATAAAATTGAAATCCCTAAGTACAATATGCTCTAAACCCGTTTGTCATAAATATTACAACCAATAATATACAAAACACTTAAAATCGTTTTCAATAATAGTTATAAATCCTAAATAAAAATAAAAAATGTTTAGATCTTAATAATATTTTTAAAACAAACCGGTATGTTCCCAGACGTTCCCAAAAGGGAACAGAACATTGTTATTTTAATTGTGTACCTCGATTGTGTATCGGGTACCTACAGTAAAGTAAGTATTACTTAGCTTTTGCTATGCTATGAATTTCTCTCAACACAACACATTTTTATACAATATTGCTCTTATGAAATTTGTAAGAATTAAAAAGTAGAACCATCATATCGCAGAAAGTTCATAGTTAGAATCTTCTTTTTTTTTGTATACATTTCATATAAGTAGTCACTAAAAGGCAGAAAATCAATCAATCAAACCGTCAATCATTATAAAACAGTTGAGTGTGAACATAATTATGTGGATTTTATTTTTCTCTGTAATAAGTATGCAAACATGCAAACAAACATGCAGCAAGCATGCAGCAAGCAGGAAGCAAGCATGCAGCAAGCATTTAGCAAGCATACAGCAAGCATGCAACAAGCTTGCAGCAACCATGCAAGCACGCATACAGTATGCAAGCAACCATGCAAGCGACCAAGCAGCATGCAGCAAACATGCAACAAGCTTGCAGCAACCATGCAAGCACGCATACAGTATGCAAGCAACCATGCAGCATGCAAGCGAGCAAGCAACATGCAGCAGGCATGGTTTCTGTCACGGCTCCGGCGCTGCGGAGCTCCGGCGGTCCCACGCGAGCTTATCGTCGCAGATGTGTTTAACGCTCACCACCGCAGCTTCGGCTTGCTGGCCGGCTTCGCCGGCCAGCCTCAGCAGCGGCGGCGAGTGTTACAACCACCTGCTCCTCAACTCGCGGGCCGCCTCGCCCCTCCGCGCCTACGCGATTTTAAATTACACTCTAGGGGTAGGGCAGACAAGACTGCGTGGGGTCGGATTTACAGCGATTCGTTTCTGTCACTAAAACCTATTTTTTAGCAAATGTTTTAGGACCAAAACATTTATTACACTTATATGGACATTAGGAATAATACACATTATATAATATAATACTTAGGATAATTGACTTTATGGCATATCAAATTAGAAGATTCAATTATTATAGTATTCGATATTATGACAGAACAGTTTTAGAAATAAAGATAATTATGTAAAACAAAATTTCGGGATTTTGAACATTATGGTAACTGAAGTTTATAGCAAACGTTTTATGGATACTGATTTTCGGACAAAAAATTTTAGGAGATATAAGGGAGTACCTAAACAAGTATGTCATGTACTGTGAGGATCTTTATAAATGAAAGGTGTTTCAGGTATTGAATTGAGATCATTTTTTCAGAAAAGACGTTTTTTTAATAGTGTTTTTTTCTAAAAATAATAGGTAACTGCCAGTGACCTAATAAATGACCGTTAAGGATAAAACCTGTTCAGTAAACTATCTAAATGTACCATAACCCTTTAAATAAACCGCTCTAACAAGTTCACTCAAATTAAGCCTACGTTTTCCTGATAAGATAGCTAATCCGTTTAGAACTTTCGCAACGCCACCATAGAACACGTCCGCATAGAGAATCGTGACAATGTCTTGTTTTGTCAAACAATCACAATGTCTATTAAAATATCCATTGTGACTTTCCTGTTTTGTAATTACTGTAGGTACCTACGTGGATTTTTATAGTAAAAAAAGGTTTGTAAAACTGAAACAGTCGAGTCTTGTTACTAGGGATTTTAACACAACCGGCGTGATGTGGGTATACCTACTAAAGTTGCAGTTCTACCTAAACCTTTGGGTATAACAGCCATGATGTTATCACTTATCACTAAGTACATATTATAAAAACGAAGTCCTCCGCCGCGTCTGTCTGTCTGTCTGTTCGCGATAAACTCAAAAACTACTGCACCTATTTTCATGCTGTTTTCACCAATGGATAGAGTGGTTCTCGAGCAAGGTTTGAGTATATAATTTGTCAAGTTTTTGTATACATTGGCTAGAATATAATGATATTTGTTGGAGGTGTCGGAAAAAAATAAGCCGTCTGGGAGCTTTACTTTTGGTCGCGATAACCGACCGCGGGCATCAGCTAGTGTAATATAAAGGCGAACGGCAGGTTTCGTACCGCAAACTTAGTTTGTTGTTTTGTTATAGAATTTGTACCACTTATTAAGGCAAACAAGCCTTTTATTTTCATGTAAGTGTACTATTTTTAGAACTTCGGATTGATTAATAATATCAATAAAAAGTTGTTAATAATTAAACGTAATGAAATCGTAAACTAAACGCGGCTGTGTTTTTCAATGTTGCCATAAGTAAAATAACACAAAAATCTAAATGTTAAATAATTATTTAAACGTAGAAATAACATTAAATATAATTATACACTTACTATTATACATAAGAAAGCATAATTGTTGCATACAATCTTAATAGATAACGATTTAATGATAGGAATGATTTTCGTCACCAATATTTTTTTTTGTTCTTATGGCAATTATTTATTGACAGGTAAAGAAAATCCGTCTTTCACTTCACTTCAGATCTTTGCTGTTGTTTTGGATTGTAGTTTGTGGCTGCTCCTGCTACAAAAATAGCGAAAACTATACTAGAACATTTACTTTATCACCAAAACAATGTTAAAACAGCTCTACGTACCAAAGTACACTGGTGCATTACCTTAAAAATAAGACTGGTTATAACTTTTACGTCCCAAGTTCTAAAAATCTAAGAATTTAAAAAGGGCTTTTCTATCATGTTAACTACCAATTAAAACAAAAAATATCTCAAAACACGACATTTTATTAGCGGTACGAGATTCCCATAGAAGCCTGCCATTCGCCTTTTCTAACAAAACTTTTTTAGTTCAAGCTTAAAAACTAAAGGAGTAAAGCAAACTTAACATTAAAAAGTGATTTTTGTGTTCTACTTCTAATAACACAAATCACTTTCATCAGATAAAAAAGTTGCATAAACATTTTGCTGATGTGCATCAACCAATCCTCTATAAACCACGAATTTCATCTCAACACAATATTGAACCCACGCCATGCTCTATTACAGCATCAAATTTAAAAATGTAGACAATCTGCCGCCTTACAATTGGCTAGCTCTAAACAACGCACATAAAAAAGGCCAGAACACACACACAGGTGTGAAACACATATGAATTATGTATACGTTGTCATACGGCTACAATGACCAAGCAATAAACTCATCTATCTTGCTTTTACATCGTAACACTTTTTACACTAGGGTTGCTGGATATGTCGAAGTCACACAGAACTGTCAATTGACAGGAAGTGCGTCATAATATGCCAATCTAGTTGATATATCCGTGTAATAAAGTTGTAGTTTCAACGGCCATATACGACGCAGCAGTTGACTACTGACCTATTCGGGGGCTTGCCGACGAGAACAAACAAATTTGGGCAAGTAAGCGTATCAAGCTCTTACACTTATTTCGGCAAACAAAGGCGGGAATCTTAAGAGCGGCCAACCCGCCATACTTTTCGCGAGAATTTTGACTAAGTATAGCTCGTACGTGATTATATCTTTGAATTTTTTGAACTAATAGGTATCTTGTGGACTATATCTAGGCTTCTATCGAAGCAGAAAATAAAAATTTGTAGAAACACTTTCAGTAGGTATAAGCCTCCAAAAATTGCTGTTTTTCACAACTTTTACCTCAACTTTGGCCGTTCATAATGTACTTATAAATTGTAAAAGTAAAGAAAGCAGCTTGATAGAAGCCTTGCAAATGTAGTGGGATTCTAATTAACATTTTTTTTCAATTTTTCGTTAAATGTCCCCGCGTTAAGCGGTATGAGGTACGCGGGAGGCAAGTAGTGCGGGTTCGGGGCTAGGTAAGACAGGGGGGTTGAAAGAATACCACCGCTGTGGCTCTGGATGAAACAACAAGCTTTTCGATCATGCTCACGTTGACGAAAGGCGGGCCGGGAAGGGCCCTCTTAACCATCAATACCCATACCCACTCCAATTCCATTTGCGTATCAGGATAGCTTCGAACGTTTCCTCGAAAGCTTGTAGTTATATATAGATGTTTTGGCGCGTGGTTATAATCGGAACTGACGCTGTCATCTTGTTTTTACAGAGCAAATTCCACAAATGTATTTAGTAACAGCGCCCTCCTGACAATGTAAAGCGTAAAATGCCAAGCGTTGAGATCCTTGGAGCACTGTATGTGTAGCCGTATAAAGGGTGTAAAACACCTCTTAACGAAGCTGAAAGGCACTTGTTCTCCCCGTCATTGCGATCATGTTTTTGTTCTACACCATACCTGGGAACCTTCTAGTTTCGGAGATATTGGGGGTCAAACTTCCAACTTTTTTTTTTAAATACAAGTTTTTAATGTAAGTTTTTTTACTTTAAAAACCTCCACGATCCCCGTACTATTCAAACCACCCATCAGTACAATGTTTTGACTGCGTTACATTGAGTCCTACCACAAAACGTGATTTTGCACCCCAAAAAAAAAAGTCGTTTCCCAGCAATAATTTTTGCGTAAAGTTACTTAGTTTGATGTACAGAATGCTTGGTTGACGGCTTCGTGATGAGGTGGTTTACACCCTGTAGATGATTCGACCGATGTTTCACGAGTATTTCCGATTGCGAAAAGTCGCTTGTCAACCCTATACTAGTTAAGGGCAGGTAGTCCCAATTTTCCTAATTTTACATAACTTTGATTCAATAGTAAACAAAGAAATAGTGATTTTTTAAAGCCAAATAAAATAGATATTATAGTTGACTATATTTACTAAGATAATTTGTGGTTCAAAACATGATATCAAAAACTTCACTCGATGAAAAAAAAATCCGAACAGGAGCCTAATTCGAATATTTTTTTATGTTTTTCTTATTTTACTTGGAGAATATGAAAGTTTTACTTCCAAAAAAAATATCTAAGCAAAGTTAATAACATATAGAACAATTATTTGTGGTTAATTTTTTCAAAACAATTTAATCCTTTTAATAATAAATTATTATATAAGAAAACGGCTTGCGCACGTGGATTCAGTCGCCCGCCAGGCCTTGACGAGGTAGGACCTATGTCCCTTTTGCTGGCGCACGGCTGTCCCGTCGATTTATCGAACGATTTATTTAAAGAACGTAGTGTAATTATAACAGTACAGTCTTTTTTAACCAACTTAAAAAAAGGAGGAGGTTTCACAATTTGACCGTAGGATAACTTCGTCGTTTATGAACCGATTTAGATGATTCTTTTTTTGTTGGAAAGAAGATATTCCAAGAGTAGTACCATGACCATGAAACTGGGATCTGATGATGGCATCTCAGAGAAATCGAGGGGAACCTTTGAACATCGTAGTGCGACTAGTGCGTTTGTTTTTTTGTTCATTGAGTATTTTAGAGCACTACTATTTAAAGAAAGTCTGGACTCGATCTGATGATGGAACCCGAAGACAGTCGAGGGCACTCCTCAACGATTCACAATAATTACCTGGTGTTTGGGCTTGATTAATTTGTATTGATGAGAACTTTACACCTAAATGGGTTGTGGTCATCCTTAGGGGTCTGATGATAAAGACGAAGGACAGTAAAAGGAACTCCTCAACGTTTTACAGTAGCTACCTTGTGTTTGGATTTAATTCATTTCTATTGATGAGAACTTTGCACCCATATGGGTTGTAAGTGCCATTGGTCTGATGATGGAGACCATAGACAGTCGAGGGAATTCCTCAACGAACGAGTTTACAATCTCACGAGATAGATTATAATCTAACGGTATTTACAATTTTACGGTGACACATACAACAAATAAAGCATGTGTCTCTTCGTGAGATAAAAACAATGTAAGAAACCTAGTCAAATTGTTCGCGACAAGTGTCTCAAACAGTGTTTTTATATAGTCTATAGAAAGAACGTTCGAGAAAGTACGCTATTGCCGTGTTTGTGATTCTTTGTCGAGTACTTTCTGTTATTATTAGTTTTAAAAGTAAGTAGGTACAAATTCCCTCGAGAATAGTCTCGTCACAGGTGCGCGTACGCAAACTACTTATAAAAAACATCGACAAATGTTAATTTAATTTCGACCGTACGCCGAGAGCGTAAAGTACCTACTTCCTTCTTCCGTTCGAGTTATTTATTATCCTTTTGCTTATAGTTTCCTTTGTATTTTTTTGTTAATGTTTTTTGTTCATGCTTTTTGTATGAATTAAAAGATTGTCTAGCGAACAAATACTACACACCGCTAGAGGATTCGCGAATATTTTTTGTGTGTCTGCTAATAGTATGAAAGCACAGCGCAGGCACCGCATAGTAAGTTTTGTTTTCGACATTGGAACAGTCAGTTTTGTTTACGATATTCAAGCAGTCAGTTTCGTTTCGATATCCGAATAGATAACAGTTCTTTCCGAGTATAGTTTCAGCTCAGTTTTTCCAGTATTGTCTGCTTGTAGTGTCTTACCATAGTCAAATAGTGTTTCATTTCTTCTCCATCTACAATAATAGTGCAGTATTTTCCAAACCCACCTCTCCGTTCCACGAAGCTAACGTTTACACCCGGAACTTTCGGTACAGGGCGGTTAGTGGCTCAGATTTGGTTCCGTTATAGTTTTTGAATTTCCAAACACGAGTCCACCCGTCTGGTACACAAATAATTGAATAAATTACGACTTGCAGCAATTTGTATTTACATTATCTATTCAAATTAATTTATTACATTTAAATGTTAGGTTTTCGCAATTACTACCTATTATAATAAATCAAGCTGACAATTTAATAAAATAAGTTGACCTACTGCCTACACGACACGCTTACCTATACTGTGACACTTCGCTCAGCTTTGGGTTCAAGTCGGCGACGCGTGTGCACGACTCGTTTCGCGTAAAGGGTGGTAGCGTTAAATACCTACTTTGCTTGGCGTAGACCGCCTTAACAGAGTCTGTTCTGAAAACGAATAGGTTCATTGAACGTCCCCACTTATCTTGACTCATCAAAACGAAGGTTTCCGAAAGCAATTGCCGCGATACGCATGTTTTACTAAAAAGGTCTTTGCACTCGATTTTTTGAGGAAAATGTAAATCTCAACAAATTGTAAGTATGTAAATATGTATGACAAAATGTTACATTTGTGTTACATTTTCCCCCGTTTCACTCGGCTTGGCTTTTATTTGAGTATGGTTCAGCTGGTTTTGTGATTATTTGGGTCATGTTGAATGTTCAAAAGATATTTGAACTGCATTATATTTAGTAAGTATAGTTATTTCGTTGAATAAAACCTACTTGCCTATTTTATGAGTATATACATATTATACATAGGTATATAAAACAATAAAACAGAAAAGAATTGTTCCTCATAATTACTTAAGTACCTACTGCGGAATTAAACTCTGCAAAACCTAGTTACAGCATAAAGCATGCAACGAAAAATAATTTATTCAAAAGCTTTGAATAAATTAGTTTCATATTTCTCTGCACCTTCAGCGTAGATTCTAAGTCACATTGAATTAATAGCAATTTTTCACTTAAATCTTCTCGCTTGAAGCACGGTAATATTATAATACAGTAGTGTATCTCGGCCGCATGATAGAAATAAATGCCTACAGCCGCGCGGTACGTAAACATGCGTAAGGGCTGCCCATCTCCAGCATTTTAATTACATTTGCCTACTTTCTGTTTCTATTTAGTTTTGTGATTGTAAATATCCTTTTTATATAAATAAATGAAATACTTTGTATATTGAATAGGAAGTGTTCAATAAAAATTCGTGTTGTTTTTTGATTGGTAGATTTGCAAACTAACAAATTTATTTAGAATTTAGAATTATGCAAACTAACAAAACACACATGCACCGAAGTTTTAACACAAGCGTAAGTAGGTAGGTACCTACCGTATCATGATTCATTCAGAACCGCATATAATTACCTATTTCACTCGTCTCAATAACTTTCCGTTACTCTATTCGCTTTATTTATTAATCCAAACACCTTTTTTTTCGTGAGATAAAAGGAAATACTTATCCATTAAAAAGACACACATTATGTACCTACCTACTAGTAAGTAAAATTATTTTATAGTCTTACCTTTCAGAGTTTCCAGGTAATTTAAAAAAACTTATGTCTGGATGCGTTATTGACGAATTCATACAACCAAAAACAGCACAATATTTCCTACTCGTCATATTAACTGATTTTTAGAGAAAAAATCGCGCGGTTATTGTTAAAAAAACAACAGACCGTCCGTTCGACACTGCGGTACAGCCGTGACTGTCTGCGCCCCAAGTGCACCCTTAGATCGAGGCGCGTAGGTATAGCTCGCGTTTCGTCCGTTTCTATGAAGTCGGAATACTGTATCATAATACTACTGTGCTTGAAGCCATCGACCCGACGACATTGTAGATACGTACTCACTATTGTTTGTTTTATTTGCTACGTAACGTTTGTTAGTATAATTTTCTTCGACAAATCACACAGCGATAGGGCTTAAAAACGGGGTGATTACTCTCAAGAAACTGTATAATTATAATAAACTCAATATCAGGTTGTTACTGTCCAACTACATGGCAAATGAAAATGACATGGTCCTCTCTCCTAATATTGCTGTGCCCGACAGGGTCCATAATGATCTTTTATTTTATTTTATAACACCATCCTTGTAATACTTATGGAACGGAATAAACAATTGAGTATTGAGTACTGAGGAAGCAAGAGATTTAACCAAATTAAGCTCAAGGAGGCGGTTTGGCCATTTCAGACTTGATAAAATAAAATTATAAAAAATGAGTTTCTGCTTATCGCCATGGGAAATGCGACAGTTATAATATATTATGTAAGAAACAGATCCTTGAATTTTATTTGATGTAAGCATCGAAGAAAATTCAAGGTCCACTAATTTAGATTTAGTATTCTAAATAAGTAAGTACCCTATTAAAATTCTTATGAGCACGCCGGAAAGAATCGCGGCATCCGACTTAGTTTGCAAACGGGGTTTACCCTGGGCACCTTTCTGGGCTCGTTACGACATCACATTTAACACTATGAATGTATAATTAATGGACTTTTTGATTACTTTGCGTTAAAGTTCACGCTTTATTATTTTGATAGTACACTCATCATCTGCCTAGCCTTTTCCCAATTTTGTTAGGGTCGTTCCAGTCTAAACAGAGGTAGCATATCAGTTTATAAAGTGACTGCCTATCTGATCTCCACAAGCCAGCTTCTAGGTAACACGATACCCCAAGGAAAGACTGGTTGTCAGACCTTCCGGCTTTAAACTCCCCGTAACAAAGAATATTCCAATATATTGCGCTACCAAATAAAATTGCAAGACCAACATGTTCCTATTGTAAGAGCATTATGTAAATGATGTATGTAAACACAGAAACGACACACCAATATGTTGTATCAAAACATTGGCAGACAGCCTTACGACTGTGTTTTCATATCTTTCTATCTTTGTCTTATCGTGAAAATAATCTTGTAAAGAATAATAAATACAAATGTAACACTTTCCCTATCAAAAAACATAAGCAACAACAACGTTCCTACTACTGAAATGGTGGATTACAGCCTGTGTCGGTTGTAATGCGACAGTCGGCCATATGGCGGGTTAGTGGATGTCAACTTGTCACATCAAATTTTGGTTCTATGATACACCAGTTCAGTCACGCACTGACAAAGTGTACCTTAAGGTCCTATACTACCTCAAATGGCTTAGCATGATCCTCCGTTATGCCTAAAATAATGCAGCATTAATTTTGAAATAAATATAGGTACTTATGGTAAAGTTGAGGATTAATGTTAGGTCTTAAGTTTGGCGAAAACACGATTTCATAATTTTTTCTCGATAGAAAAAAATCCCAAAATTATGTCCAAATCGAACAATAAACCGCTGGTATTCAAAAAGTACTTCAAATTAGATCATGAAACTTTGCATACCTACTGACTGAACTAACTATAAAGCAGGTCTTATGTTTTTTATTTTTTCCAAAAGACGAAAATTTGATTTTAAAAAGAATAAAAACCACTCATTTCGCACTTTTCGGCCGCAGTGACTGACGTAACAACCGCTTTGTAGTGCAAGCTGATTAGAACTTTATTCTAATAGTATTACAAACGAAGTTTGAACCACCACAAATAGAGTTGCTAATCTGAGGTAGTATTAAGACAATATTATGGTCGCCACGGGTAG
Source organism: Xestia xanthographa (assembly GCA_905147715.2). NCBI lineage: Eukaryota > Metazoa > Arthropoda > Insecta > Lepidoptera > Noctuidae > Xestia > Xestia xanthographa. The sequence continues at coordinate 1,563,084 of LR990661.1, read as the reverse complement.
TTAAAATCCCGAAAGTCTCCCTGCCAGAGCCAGTCTCACCAAGTGGTACCGTATACCCAATATCTGTCTTGTGAAGATCAAATATGCTGCATTCTGTTAGAGTATTAGACACCGACATACCTACTCGGAAAAAGCTAGGCAGATGCTGATGAAACACACTATTTTAAAGTATTCTTCTAAGTTCCAATTCTTGAAAGTTGCAATTCAGTTGCTCTTTTCATACCGCCAACGTGAGCTTGGATTGTGAAGATCCTCATTGTGATGTGATTACCAAATCTGACATGATTTCCTCGTCTCGCTCGCTTTCCAAGACCTTTGTTTAAAAAATAACGTGAAATGAGACATTTGTCTGTTGGTGGCCGACGCTCGTGTGTCATATTAAAAGGATTAAACTTTCACTGACTCTCGTTAAATGTAAGGCCCGTTGTCCTTGTCAAAGAACCCGTAAAAATGCATCGGGTTTTTTTTTCGTAGTGATTGTTTTTACTTTGGATTTGTGGTTAATCATGCATATGTATTAGTTGAAGGAAGTCTTGTGTGAGTCATGTGGAATGGTGAATAGCTATTCGTGAGGGGTGAACGCCCGTGAATATGACCTAGTTTTTGTATCGGCATCGTTGATTGGCATGACATAAAAATTACTGAACGATGTTTCGAATTGAGACTTGGAATACCAGATACCTATCTTCTACTCATAGAAATCGTAAATTCACTGACAGACAAAACGCATAGCTAAACCGCTGGGTCTTGAAGTATGAAATTTTGAACTGCAGTGTATTTTGTGACGAACGGTAAGATTTATGGAAGTTATTTATGGAAACTCATCCTATATGGGGGTTAAATTCCTACGGGTAAATCCGGCATCGGGCACTCGGCTTGTCGTTTAATATCGTCATGCTCATTTCTTAACAAAAATTCTACAAGCCTGAATTTCCCTGTTGCTATAATGTTATATTTGGAAGTTTCTGCCACAATGTAGACAATCTATAAGTTAGGTGTATGTACTCGCTGACCTAATACATGTAGACCGATAACAATTATGTAGCTATCTGATAACGAATAGGTCATGACAATGATATCTAAATCACTGTTTGATTTGTTACTATTTTTGGGATGTAGGTAACAGTCATGAATGAGAAAATTCGTTCTTCATTCAGTTGTTATGAATACTGAAACACTTAATGTCATTAATGCCTTAAGGTCTTTTTTTTTACAGTTTAAAAAAAAAAATATTACACTCAATCCAACTGCGGAAAACAGTAGGGTAATAAATCATGTCCAATTTTTGCAAAGCAACATGCAATCAGAACTCAGAACCAACTCAGGTCCAACCCAATCGATGGAGGGCCTCGCGTTCGATGTCGTTAACCCTAGACACCTATGACCTAACGTTCGTATAAACCTCTATAGACCTAACATTCGAATATGCGATAGAAAATTATTTGCTTCTTTCTACCGCACGTGCCAATAACCTTGTTGTTGCTAGTCCTAATTCCTAAATTATTAAATTTGATCAACTTCCCAACAACGCCGACGGCCATAAAGCCTCCTCGCGCCGGTCAGAAGACCTTACTAAACAATCATAAATAGTACTAAGTGCAAAGTTTACCTTCTAAGTTGTATATTCTCTTTCGCCTCCAGAAAACCTCCGCCTCCTCCTAAGAAAATCTTCGAATACTTGAACAAGCACGTGGTGGGTCAGGAGTACGCCAAGAAGGTGCTGTCGGTGGCCGTGTACAACCACTACAAGCGGATCTATAACAATGTGACGAGTGGCGCGCCCGCAGATGCCCATCATCCTTTACATCATACACATAGAGGTGAGAATGCTGTAGCACGATTACTTTGGATAACAGTTTTTTCAAAAAATTGCGATTGTCCGTTTGGCACCCAAACAAGTTGTGCAATTGCTTGTTTGAGGACGATTTTTTATTATACTGAAAGCGATCACATCGAAACCGCTTTCAAATCTGTCAAAGTTGCGCCCATGGACTCTTGCGCCAATTGGACTTTTGCGCGAACGGACATTTGTGCGCATTTGTGTCCTGGAAAAATCTAATTAGTCCGTCAGTTACAGTTTACACTGACTCCTAAGTCACAGGATCTCCTAGTTTGGGAGTCAGGGTTACTCAATTTGTATTAGGTACCTTTATTTCACTGAAATTCATGTGACCTAGTCTTAAGAGCCATTTCACAAAATTTAAACGCTCGAGTTTAGGTAAAAGACCGCAGCTTTGTGTATGTGTGCGTAGCTATCCACACTTACACAACGCGAACAATGCAGCGCGAGTGTCGAGACGGACTAAACAATCTTGGGCCGTTATAATCGTAATGCACCTTGGTTTGAGATTTAGACAAAAATATAATTTATTTATTGAGTCTTTAATCTATTAAACCCTTCTAAACTAATAAAACACAAATATATGTTATGTAAATATGTTTTTTATGTGTATGTTTCTATTACATATTTTTCAACACACTTGCTCGTAAAGTGAGCCTTATTACATCGTTATTAAGGCCTTATACCGAACACACACGTGCATAATAGAATTATGCCTACAATGTTAAGTTAGTAGGTACCTAACTGCAAATAATATGCGAGTACACAGAGCATTTTCAATTTAACCGGGTAATACAGTTTTGTTTTTGTCACCACAAAGAGGTTTTATGTCGCTGAAAATCCATTAACATTTTTGGAATAAATAATTAATGTGTCCATAATTAAGACGGAAAAACATTTATTAATATCAAATTATTTATAATTTACAATAATTTGTTATAGGTGAAATGTATGTGTATTTTATCACTAAAATTATAATTTCGAAGTAGGCTATAAGTATCACCTTACATTTGGCGCATGCAAAAAAAAAACTTGCGCGCCATTTCCCATAATTTTGTTTGTATCGCATTTGTTGCTGTGAGGTAAATAATTAACGATTTTTGCAATAAGTACATGTTTGTTTTTTCCTCGCAAGTGTGTTGAAAAAGCTCGTATGAAACTCGTGAGCAACTTGCTCACTAGACACTCGGCTGATTTACGCCCTCGTCTATGGCTCGGGCTGCAACCCACAGCTTCAGGCGCGGATACAGGATTTATTTTAGGGGGGGGGGGCAATTTTTAGAAAATTAATTAAAAAAATTGATAAACTTTTTATAACAAATGGGCGTTACTTTACAGAAATCCATGATATGCAAGATACAAGGGGGCAGCCAGCTTTTGGGCCAGGGGGGGGCGGAGCGTAGCGAGAAATTCTTACGACACCTTGCCTTGGACAGGTTACAATGGTTTCGAACGTTCATATAGGTTTCTTGGTCGAATTTTAGACAAATTCAAGAGAAAGTAGTCTGTAGAGCGAGCGAAGCGAGCTTGAAAATTTTAACTCTTTTTCTACCGACCTACTGCCCGCTTAGCATGGACGCCGTAGACACGAAAGAGACTCGACAAATCTTTTGTTTATCTGTCATTTTGTCGATTCAATGACAGATGAACAAAAGATTTGTCGTTTCTCTTTCGTGTCTACGGCGTTCATGCTAAGTGGGCTGGAGTTACCTGGGCCTCTTATAGACAAAGTTAAGACTCATGAAAACCTAGGTTTCAAGAGCGAGCGCAGCGAGCTCGAAATTTTTTACAACATTGCCTCAGATAATTATGATATAACACCATTCTATAGCATCAGGCAGGAAAAGCTATAACTTTTAAAAATCCTGAGCTTCTAGGGGCAAAAATTTATTTTCCCTCAAAAATTTACTACGAGTTCCTATAATAGGTATTAAAAAAAAGAAGTACTTACTAACAAGTTTTGATTAAAATTAACAGTAAGCCAGTTTATTAGTATGTTGTTTTGTAGAAGATGTCAGGAATATACTACGACTTCACGTTCTCATGTAATGTTCCCTGATAATGCCAAAAGAATACGCGCTGACGTGAGCGAAGCCGCGGGCACAGCTAGTTGTAACTAAAACAATCAATTTTATTGAATCAGACTTTCCACTAGTACCCTGCACGGCGGCGTCTCTTCTAAAAGTACTAGGTATCCTCTACTCGATTCACGCGATTTCTCATTCTAAAATGAAAACAAAATAGCTATCAAATTTCGGACCCCAAATATTTTTAAAGGAGTGTTATGTGTTTTCAAACCCTTCAAATTGTAATTACGGTTCTATATTCCATGTCGATATAATTACATATATGTTAAGAAAAGAAAATTTATAATATGTCAGTGTCAGGTTGTATGTTGAACAAAATATGATTCGCGATCGTAGCAAATAATGGATTTGCGGAGTTACAATCAAATCATCAATGAAATAGTCTTTAGAAATTTTGAATTTCGCGGGCTACCCTTGCGCTTTCACCTTACGTGATCGATAACTATGTATATGAATTGCAAATATAAATAATATCCACCTCGCTTCTGTTTCTTTTTTCTTTTATTCTTTCCGTATATTGACACAATGATAATACAACCCTTACGCCCCATTGCTATAACTAATAAAACAGAAATATTTACAAACTACTAAAATAATACTTTACTTGATATAAAACGAAATTCTAACCTAATGAAAAAAAAAGAATCAAAATGTTGTAGTCGTAGTATAACAATGCGTTTACAATAGATACGCTCTAAAATCGGGACGCGGAAAAAAATGGCACAGGTCCTTCGTCGATGGGCGCTCGGGCCGTACTAATCGGTGCTCGCTTATACGTCGTAATTTATTCTAATTTAGAGTGATGTTAAAAATTATATTGTATCTGATTAAATGAATTGATTTTAATAAAACTTTGAAATTAGTTTAGTAAAAGAACGTAGTTTATTTTTACATTCTTTTTTCAATGTAATTACGCTTTATTCAAACCAAAAAATCACGATAAAATAGCAGTATAAAACGTAAAAATTGACCTATGACTTTATTTTTTTACTAATTAATGTTATTAATTATCGTTATTCTAGTACATTATGTGTCGACAAAAGTATATGTCTGATGATTTGTGTATTGTTTTGAGTGAAATTTATAAATATTTATGATAGAATTAAGAGTCTGAAATTGACTCTGCGAAGATTTTTTAGTAAACTAGTTGTGGGAGATTAATCACTACATGTAAACAAATAAGTTTTTTGTAAATGTGTTACATTAAGTGTCAATAAGAAAAACTGATCTATTTTTAACATGTATTCAAAAATGCCAGGGTGTTCGCTAAGATGGTAATTTAGGCGACTAAAGTCTTATAAATTTGCGTGAAAACGTGAAATGGCTCTTAAATCAATGTTGAAGGTTTTTGTATCAAACTCAAACTCAAACTCAAAGCATTTATTTCAATTAGACCATTACGGCACTTTTGAAAGTCAAAAATACAAAAAAGAAAATCAAAGCTACAGTCCCAGTCACAAGGCATAATAACTTGAGAAAGTACTGTAGTTGCCCATTCCCTAGCGTAGATCTCTATGGAGAAGAATGGGCAAGAAACTCCATGGACACTCTTTTAAAATCAAAATATTGTTACAAAATCTTGGTTACATCATTAATTTTGAGATTATACATAAATGTGAGAACGATGTAGAAAGACGTGCACACTAAGAGCATCCAGAGTGAAAGATTAGATTAAAAATGTATGAATAAAGTAATTAAAATGAACCTTGGCAGCTAAGAGATGACCAGTCCCAACTGACAGCGCCCGTTCACAGACATGACGCATGTACCGGCGCCATTCAACTCAACCATATTGAAGGGAACTAAATGACCCGACACACCCGCCACCATCAGCGAGACATTTAAGTGAGCATGACATTCTCTCAGTCACCAAGGCATATTCAAGTCAATGAAAGATAAATAAATGTAAATGGTGGCTGAACAGTACAAAGTACTCACACATGTGCTATGCAATTATATAATACTAAGAACTGGAATCTATACAATGCAAGTATATTTTTACAATCTTCTGCAGCTTCCACAATACATTAACATGGGAATCAATTCTTCATCTTCTTTACGTGTCGATGGACTCAAATAATGCCCGTCCAGTACAAACAATTAGTTTGCCCCCCTCCCCCCCACCTATGGTTGTGGAGCAGGACCAGCATTTAGCCAAGCATTTATATCATCAATGTAATCCCCCAACTTATAATATGCTTGCCTACATAGTGTGCGTTTTATACAAGATTTAAATTTCGTCTCATTCAGTTGAAGAATGTGGGGAGGTATTTTATTGTAACATTTCAAACAGTACCCCATGAAAGATATATTCTTAAATAAAGATTTTTTTGTATAAATAAAGTTAGATTATCAAAAAATATTTGACACGTATTTTTTCTGTTGTTACGTAAACCAAAATTAACGAAGATACGACGCTTTTAAAATTCTCAATACGTCACGCCGTGCTATAATTTTTAGTGCGTTATGACGTCACGAGTTTTGATGCGTTTTATCTTTGTCAATATTCATTGATTTACAAAAAAAACAATAAATACGTGTCTATTATTTTCCAATACTGTAACTGACGGTCTAAATAGATACCTACCATACGAATTGACGGCAAGTATTATTTTATTATCCGGTAAACAAAAACAAAAGTTTCTGAATGTTTGTTCAATTTATATTTTTATGATTAGTAGAGTATCTCAACCAAATAAAGTACCTAAGTTAAGATTTCACGTGTTAATTTACTAGCTTTAAAAAATATGACTACTAAACGACGTAAAATGCAAATAAGCGTTGAAAGTAGAACCTCATTTAGACTAGATCTCCGTAAAGCGCGTCACGACTCACGAGCGCAGGTGCTTTTTGCTGAAAACTATTGTCAATAGCGCCGTGAAAGTGTGACGAATGCCCGAACAACGTGGTCATTACGCCTCAGTGGGCAGGTGACCTTATGACAGATTTTTCTTAGAACAATCTGTGCCCGCCTCGTTACTATTTTCACGGTCCCGATTTCGTTTGTGTTGATTGAATTTGAGTTTGGGAAAGTATTCAGGCAGCATGTTGATTATTTGAAAAGCGGTTCGGTTCGACACAGACAATTTGGCAGTACGTATCTATACGTTATACCTCCTTCTTTTTTTATTTTCGGATGGTAAATCATCAAATGACTATATTATACCTCCTTAGATTCGGTTTTCAACCCGGCTTGTGCCCTTCAGTAAACTCCGTTCCTCATTTAACATCCCTGGATCGAGTTCGGATAATTTTAGCATAATTTGAACTAAGCTGAGCGGATGTACCGAACTGTTCCTTTATGACCTAAAACGTGATCTAATCAGCGGTCATTAGTGCTTATGAATACACAAAAAACAAACATTTCCCAATATCGACCTAGATTTTTCGCAGTGCGCCAGTTTAGCACAAAACAACAACGAATTAATAACAAGTGACGTTAACTTCACGCTTTAACTTAGTGTAGCATTGTCGTTTGTTACCGGCCTTGCGAAACGCAACGTGAGCCGATGGCCTCATCAAACAGATCTGCTATTATCTGGTATTCAATTGTGTTGGAACAGTTTTAAAAATGAATTTGAAGCGTATAAACGCGACCTGCTCGTTAGGAAAAGTCGAATATGTGAGAGAATATGTAAATATGTGTGTTGTGTGTGATGTGTGTGTGTGTGTGGTGTGTGTGAATATGTGATATGTGTGTCGATTATGTGTGTGTGTGTGTGGATGGCGAGTATGTGAGTGTGTGTGTGTGTGTGTATATTCAATACACTTCCTCGAAAACTGGTTCTTATCGCACTATGATTAGTTCAACATGCAATGAATTTCACACGCGTGCGATTTTTTTCAATTTCCAAATTGGTTCAATGTCTATAGTCGGAGGTAAATGTTTTTTTTTTAATTTCAGCAAAGCAATATGCGTCTTCACGGCATAAATATTTTTTTAATAATTAAATTGTGTTTATAAATAGAATATCATAGATAAACATGGTTATATAAAACTAATATTTACTTTTATAAACAAATTAATATTTATTAGTGTTTTAAATAAAAATAAAATATATATATATATATATTAGGCTGCGGTTGCGACTTCATACCTTTGCTTCTCCTTCAACCTGGAGAAAGCACAGCGCGGAAAAAAGAAAATTAAAATCATAGTTTCCTAATAATTCATGACAAAAATATTTTACGTTTTTTTTTTTTATTTTATTTCTTTAAAAGTGTAATGAAAAACGTCGTTTGATACACGTGGACATTTGTTATTGCAGTTCTCGGCTCAAATGTCTTGTTAAATATAAGTCAAGTACGTTTTGCGTCTGTAAACTTCAACCCACCTATCTGTACAGGCGGGAAAACTCAGAACTCAAATAAATGTACCAAGTTTGACATATCGATGCCTTTTAGCGTTCCATACCCAAAGGGTAAAAACGGGTCCCTATTACTAAGAACTCCACTGTCCGTTTGCCTGTCTGTCACCAGGCTGTATCTCATGAACCGTGATAGCTAGACAATTTAAATTTCACAGATGATGTATTTATGTTGCCACTATAACAAAAAATAATAAAATTAAAAATTAAAGGGGGTTCCCTTTTTTCTTCCATTCTCCCCTCACCCCTGTCAAACGTCACGCTATCATTTACTGGGTTTCGTACAAAAAATTAAAACAAAGGAACCCTTACAGGATCACTCGTGCGTCCATCTGTCACAGCCAATTTGCTCCAAATCTACTGGACCAAATCAGGTGAAATTTGGTAGGATTGTGTTTTCCTATGACCCAAACATAGATAAGCAAAGTAATTTTTTTTTTTTTTAAATAAGGGTCATTTTTGGGGGACAAATTAGGAAATAAAAAAAAAGTTTTGCAAACCGTACTGTGTCATTATATCAAATGAAAGGGCTCGTTAAGAGGATCTCAAATATACTTTTGTTATTATTGTAAAAGAAATAGTTTTGATATTTTTCATGAAAGAAGACGAAAATTAGAATAGGTATCTATTAGTTTATTTTACGTGTATATGTGTATTAGTATCAATATAAGTACCTATATACATTCTCGTTAACAAGAAGTTAGTTTTTAGACATTATTTTGTACCCTATCACTACGTTTTCCTATTTAACCCAAAGGTTGACTGGTAGAGAATGCCTTGTGGCATTAAGTCCGCCTATGTACCACTCTTGTACATGAAGTTTAAATAATAAAATTGACCATTCCCCCCTGATCTCCGAAACTATGGAGACTAAAATGTTTTCTTCCATATCACTCCTCACACAATCCATCGTTTCATAGGTCTCTCTCCCTCTCCATCCATCAACATTTACCTATATTCATCACTCATTTAGTCACATGTGATTCGTCCCTCTCACTCACTCCAGATATTATTGTTGGTAATTCTACTCTGCTGTTCCTATTTTAAACATTCACCTTCCTCCTAGTTCTGGGCTATACTTTCGTCTTCAACTCGCAACGCTACAATATTTTTTTTTAATTTGATTAATTAATAAACGCTGTTTACAAAATATATTAATGTGGGTTTTGTTCGATGAAAGCCAAATAAAAAAAATGATTTTTTTGAGTAAACTTGAATTTTATTTTTAACACGTCTTCGTAGGTAACGTCCTTCGTCGTTCTCTCCGTATTCCAGTATCTCTCCTTTCACCTTGTTTTAACATTCACTTGCTTTCTTCTTCACTCCTAGACAATTTCATACTTTCATTTCTTTCATTCAACATGCTTCACATCTATCATTCATCTTTACGTTTCATTCCACTCGTCTATCATAACATTCCGTTCCTACTTTTATTATATATTATTATATTTTATTGTTTACTATATAATAATACATTATTTATTTGATAATTGTATCTGTTGACTATTCCAGATCTCCTTCACTTAAGTCACGGCCAGAACAGCGGGGGCGCCGAGGTGCTGGAGCGACAACATCATGAGCTGCGGCTCGACAAGAGCAATGTACTGCTGCTCGGACCTACTGGATGCGGTGAGTCACTTGCATGTCACTTATGTCACGCCTTATACCCATGAGGGTAGGCTGGATTTATAGAAAGCTTGAACTAAACTCACTTAGATCTACCTGGTAATTGCAAGTAGTTGTTGCTTGTTATTTTGTAGTCTTACTGGCTGCAACAGAATACCAGCCTTTTATCTAGCAGTGGTTCCCAAGCTTTCTTGGACCAGGGACCACTTTGGTGTCTTTATTGTTAGCAGGGGCTATGAGGTCCTGGATTAATATGGACACCGACAGGATTACATCTAGGGAGGTGAATCGTTAACTCACACAATGCAAAAATTGTAAAATGGGATGAAAACCTTGGAACTAAGATTGTGTAGGATACAAAAACAATCGAAGTGAGCTTGCAAAATTTTGCAATAATTCATACGGATCGGAAATTAAGTTAGTAGATTCTCAAAAAATTTTAGCACCTCGCCTCTGACAGGTTCAATTAGGCTATGGTAGCTTTCGCGGATCATATTAGAGCCTCCTGAGGACCACCGGTGGTCCGCGGACCATAGGTTGGGAACCACTGGTCTAGAACGACTATCTGACCTCCACAAAAACACAGTTACTGGGTAACATGATTACCTCTTGATAGTTACACTGATTGGCAGACTTACACATGACGACTGTCAATGAATTATGAATTACAGCCTAAAATGATAGCATGTAGGAGGTTTCTATTAAATGATGGTCACCCATCCACGAACCCACCGTGTCAAATATAAGTTATTACTTACCAGAATTATCTACAATTCCATGAAGTAATAATATAAAAAACAATACAATAGCACACCGCGTACCTTACCGCATAATATGAACATTAAATAAATGAATTATTGAAGAACAAGTGAAAAGTCAACAGCCCCATACTTACGTGTTTTATAAGAGTCAATAGACTTGCCCAATGGTAGATCGAGGTATCAATGTACTATTATATAACGTCTGACTCTTGTGCGAAAATGTAAATAAAGTTTGGTTAGATATTACATCTTAATTGTTGCTAAGGGATCTATCTTGTGTTCTTAAACTTGAATATTTTCGAGTATTAGTAGGTATCAAGCAAATCGTTAGAAGTAGTCGCACGATACATACAAAATATCATATTAAGTATATTAAAACTATTTTGTGCTTTGATGGTCGCGGTTTAGAGCTTTGATGGTTATTTTAATTAAGTGTAGGCGACCTCATAATTTACCTTTAAGCCTGAATATCCCTTACATCGACTGTCATGTCGTAAAAAGCAAGGTCGAATTGTCTGTGTGACAGTAATATAGTTTGAAACTTTTTACGGGGATTTTAGGCCAAAGTAGTAAATCACTTACGAGGTCCATAATATGCTGTTTATAACTGTCATGATACAACCACTAACTTACACACAAATATTATCTCAAAGTCTTCTGTACACGGCACATAGGTACTATCGTGGTCTTTTCCGCCTGACCAGTTTATTTTTTTTTTTGCTTGAATCATGCGGTGTCGCCGAGCCACGCCCCCTTAAAGTTTGGGCCTATTAGGAAAGCGTCAACTTTGGCGCGCAAAATAACAATAACTCTCGTTTGGCGTGCGTAGTCAGTGCTCTCGGCCGATTCGGTATCTTTTCATTCATTATTTCTATACAGAGTCAACGGGGCGGGGCTAGAGAGCGTTTCTATGTTGCGAGTGCAAGCAAAAATTACCTTAGTGGTGGTCAGGCGGGAGAGTCCTCGATAGTACTTCTATTAACCGGTTAATGGGTTGAATCAAAATTGATTCGGTGAATCAGTAGGAAACCAATAAAACGATTTACATTAAATAATGAACAAACATGACTCATGATTTTGTCTTGTTAATACATATAGACAAATGTTTACAGAGCACTTTGCTAGACTGTCGAAATATGGAATTATTATCAGGCAAAATATACTAGTCAGTGTTTAATTAAACCTTGTATGTTAAAGTGTATTGATCAGTGATACAACAGGCCAATATTTTGAATTATAGTTTGAGTAATCAACATCGGGAATATCCTGGATGAGGCTAGGCTTGGTACAAGCAAAGAGAGGTCCAGCTGTGGGTGATGATCTTGATGATGATGAAAACAACAATTCATGGAAGCCACCTACTCCTCCACTATACTTTTCTGATTAATTTCGTTGTGGGATCCAAGACAGTTAAATTCATTCTCTGGGACTTCGTCGAGCTTCATTGTCTCGGCGGTTTTCTGGTGGTCGCCACTGTTGATTCTGGCGCACAGGAGTTACAGTGGTTTGGGAATAGCGTGGCGGGAATGTCCCAAAAAAAAAATCGTGGAAGCCAAATTCCTATTATACGGCAATGATTGCGAAATCAACTAACAAACAAATCGCACGGTTATACCGAAACCGTGCGATTGCAATACGATTTTATATTACGATTGCGATTTGTGTGTTGTATTTGTATCTTCTTCTTCGAGTATATCTCGCTGTGGACAATGCCGATAAAATTCAGAAATCACATACAGTGCCAAAAACTCAAGACTGTTCTCACTTATTTTATGAGTTCACCTCCACCTCGTGCGAAATACCATTTTACAATGCCAGATACGATGTTGTACAGAAACAAGTGATAATAACAAATTGTATACTTAGTATTGTAAGTTTTGCTCTGTAATGCTTGGTTTGGTTCACTTTACTCACTGATGTAATTACTCGAATTGGTATTTTTACATTGCGAGCGAATGCTCCCTATAACCCCGGGAGCGCCTCAATACGGGAAAGGCATAAAATTGTTTATTTTTTTGGTTACTTTAATTATACAAACTAAACCAAATCCAAGGCCACATTTCATCACCTTACTCTATAATTCCTTACCCACTCACTCGTGGGTGGGATGACCACAAACTCGAGAGCAGAATACTAAACGCACACAAACTGTTTCGTATGCCGATAGCGGAAAGTGCAAATTAAAGGATTCTCATTAAGCTTGCGAGCCGCCGCCGACGGTTATGTTGCAAAACATTGAAGATAGATTTGTTTGTGCCGTGTTTAGCTTTTGAGTAGCGTTTCTTATTGTTTTGTAATGTAATGTTTTTTGTGACGAGCTGCCAGTGGTTGAGAAATTACGTCGTTGGCTAGACAAATTTTGTAACTTGAGTTTGGTACGGTATTGTACTTATCTCTGCAAAAGTAACTGTATTCGAAACTTAAGGCGCTGTGAATAGCAAAATCGCGCACACTGTCTATTTGTATGGGAGTAAATGAGACGTCACTATTACTGGGCGGCCAGGTTTTAGAAGAAAATAATGAATAAATATTGAAATAAACAAAAGTGATAAATAAAAAGAATAAATAAAAACAACAGTTCCCTTTATTATTATATATTACATCACTGGTATTAATATTATCAAGATTTGTTTATAAATAATACAGTTACAATTGCTACAATTTCAATTTAAATGGTTAGTTTATGGTTTTTTCTTATCGAGAAAATTTACCGAAAACGTGTTTTGAACACAATGGTCCACCCATAAATATGAATCAAGATTAACATATATTTTTTTAGCTGCTCTAAAATGTATACATTTGGCTAAAAAACTGTTTTGTGAAGCCAATTTTGACTAAGTACAGCGCCCTATGACTCATTGCGTTACCGTGGCCCCGGAACACAAATGGCGACTAAGGAACATGGATGGGTTTTAGTCAGTAAAAGTCTGACACTCCCTCCTGCTCCGCCCAGAGCGGGAGGAGTCATTTGATGATTTCAAAAAAAAAACTCATTGCGTGTCTTTTACTTTATTAAACCCGGACCTAAAACTTGGGCTATGAAAACGAGACGAACAAAACAAATCGACACAAAAGGGCCGTCTAACAAGAACTCGTAAAGTTACACGAACAATAAATGAGTAAGCACTCTCCTTTGCAACAATTTCATAACACGATCTCAACAGTTAACAAACGTGATACATTATTCAGCACACGTCCTGCCCCGCCGCAATTACACGAAATAATGAGCTTTCTGTATGACGAGCGTGTGTTGCCTGTTTAAAAAACACTATTTTTAGGGTTCCTTAAACCCGTACCCAAACCTCTCAACGTGTTGTATCTCATGATCCGTAGACAGTTTAAATTTTCGCAACTATAACAACAAATAATTTAAAAATTAAATACGTAACCCTTCATGGGCGAGTCTCGCACTTGGCCGGTTTTTTAAACAAAATGTTGAGAAACTAATAATTTTGAGATTCCATTTTTGTATTTTGCGTGAGATGTATGCTAATTGCAAGGCTGAATTTATTTGAATTTTGTTTTGTTTTTAAAATTATCATATTCTAATTGAAAGGTTAATGTAATCGTTGATTTCCTTATTAAGGAAGTATGGCATTGCATATTCCAAGAGAATAGTACTAAAACAAGTCACCTAAAACTACTGCAAAATATTTCACTGAACTTCTGATATTTAAAAACAAACAATGCTACCATGAATATTTTGTTATAAATAATCTCACACACACCGTTATGTTTGTATCGAGGTAGTAAATGCTATTGATGTTTCACATCGTAGGAATTACATTCCTTCTATATGGCTTCTAGGGATAACATTTTCATCTGTCGGAAGTGGCCATTGCAATTCTTCAACTACTATTATCTGTATCAGTTTATGTTGTCCATTTACGAGCAAAAAGAGTTCCAAACATGCATTATTAATGATACCTTATGTTCTTGTGGTTGCCAGGTAAAACTCTATTAGCACAAACGATAGCGCAATGCCTGGACGTGCCGTTCGCGATCTGCGACTGCACGACGCTGACGCAGGCCGGCTACGTCGGCGAGGACATCGAGAGTGTCATCGCTAAGTTGCTGCAGGACGCCAACTTCAAGTGAGTCTTCAATATCAACGAAATTCATGCAACCAAAACCTTTCGTCACATCATCACATCACGTACTACACACGAGATGTAACACGTGTCGAGATTATAATATGCAGAGCATGTTGCGCTTTTTTTATTGGGATAAGCCCGCCACACTATTCCAAAACCACTGTAACTCCTGAAAGCCAGAATCAACAGTGCCGACCACCAGAAAAGTGCTGAGACAATAAAGCTCGACGAACTCCCAGATAAACAAACAACTGCAAGCATGCAATGCATGCAGCATGCATCAGCATGTTGCGCTTTCAACATGCAACATGTTCCACTATAGACATAGCGCTTTCTGCATGTGCATATGTTTATGGGCGGAAGGGATACTGCATCCATTTTTGGATGCAGTTTTTGGCGAAATTAAAACTTAATATTTAATTAATTAGAATAAATTAAAAAAAAAACAATCGTCAGTTCATTCTCAAGTTTCAAGTGCAGACATTGTAAGAACAATTTTGTAACTTAAACAGAGTTGTATTAAAGCACAAACAACGTTGTTTTTTCTACACTTGCGTGACTCACGTGACATAGTGGTGTTTTAAAGTAAACAAGCAGTAGTAATAACCTAAATTGTTGTTGTTTACAGCGTTGAGCGAGCACAGACAGGCATCGTGTTCCTAGACGAGGTGGATAAGATCGGCGCTGTGCCGGGCATACATCAGCTTAGAGATGTTGGAGGTAAGCGTTTCATAAAAGTCTGATACAATATTTTACAGAAACAAACATATTATATTGATTAAACTTAAATAAATAAGACCTCGCATTCATGCTTTACTTATCCCACAAGACTGTATTCTCGAAAATATATTATATAAAAAATAATCCTGTCTAGTTTCAGTCTTTCTTTCCCTTGCATGTACTCCCTCTGGTTGGATTTTTT
The DNA here is from genome assembly GCA_905147715.2 of Xestia xanthographa. NCBI lineage: Eukaryota > Metazoa > Arthropoda > Insecta > Lepidoptera > Noctuidae > Xestia > Xestia xanthographa. The sequence continues at coordinate 1,547,387 of LR990661.1, read as the reverse complement.
TCGTGATTAATTGTCCTCTTTCTATTCATTCTGAGAGATGAGAGAGATCCTTTTTGATCTGAAACATCTATTAGGAGCGAGTAAACTAAAATATTAATAGGGTCCCGTTTTTACCCTTTGTGTACGAAACCCTAAAAACAAATGAAAAGTGTCGCGACGCTTTTGCCGTGGCGATTGTCGGCTGGCCCGAACAATCACGAACATTACCGACCTGTTGGAGCAGCACAAGATACATATTCGACTCGGTTTTCATTAAGTCAGCTGGTCTAGGGGCACAGGGCGCTTGGTTACAATCTCGTGACTCGAGTTCGAATCCAGCCTAAGGATTTTCTATTTGTGAATCGGAGTCATTTTGTTTATTATTATTTTATGTGTTGTTTTTTATATGACTTTTTTGAGCATATTACTTGTACAAAATAATTTCGATGTCGACATCTGCCAGGCGTCCCGCGACGGCTCACTTTTTATGTCACTTAGTAATCATCTATGAAAAGGATTTTACCTATTTGCTCAATAGAAACATTTAAGTTTTTAACATTTCCATGTATTGTTCCAGGCGAGGGCGTCCAACAAGGCATGCTGAAAATGTTAGAGGGCGCCGTCGTGTCCGTCCCGGAGCGCAACTCTCGCAAACTGCGCGGAGACGCCGTGCAGGTCGATACCACCAACATACTGTTCGTGGCCAGCGGCGCCTACAACGGGCTGGACAGGTCAGTACTGCTACTACTGTCACTAGACGCCGTGCAGGTCGATACCACCAACATACTGTTCGTGGCCAGCGGCGCCTACAACGGGCTGGACAGGTCAGTACTGCTACTACTGTCACTAGACGCCGTGCAGGTCGATACCACCAACATACTGTTCGTGGCCAGCGGCGCCTACAACGGGCTGGACAGGTCAGTACTGCTACTACTGTCACTAGACGCCGTGCAGGTCGATACCACCAACATACTGTTCGTGGCCAGCGGCGCCTACAACGGGCTGGACAGGTCAGTACTGCTACTACTGTCACTAGACGCCGTGCAGGTCGATACCACCAACATACTGTTCGTGGCCAGCGGCGCCTACAACGGGCTGGACAGGTCAGTACTGCTACTACTGTCACTAGACGCCGTGCAGGTCGATACCACCAACATACTGTTCGTGGCCAGCGGCGCCTACAACGGGCTGGACAGGTCAGTACTGCTACTACTGTCACTAGACGCCGTGCAGGTCGATACCACCAACATACTGTTCGTGGCCAGCGGCGCCTACAACGGGCTGGACAGGTCAGTACTGCTACTACTGTCACTAGACGCCGTGCAGGTCGATACCACCAACATACTGTTCGTGGCCAGCGGCGCATACAACGGGCTGGACAGGTCAGTACTGCTACTACTGTCACTAGACGCCGTGCAGGTCGATACCACCAACATACTGTTCGTGGCCAGCGGCGCATACAACGGGCTGGACAGGTCAGTACTGCTACTACTGTCACTAGACGCCGTGCAGGTCGATACCACCAACATACTGTTCGTGGCCAGCGGCGCATACAACGGGCTGGACAGGTCAGTACTGCTACTACTGTCACTAGACGCCGTGCAGGTCGATACCACCAACATACTGTTCGTGGCCAGCGGCGCATACAACGGGCTGGACAGGTCAGTACTGCTACTACTGTCACTAGACGCCGTGCAGGTCGATACCACCAACATACTGTTCGTGGCCAGCGGCGCATACAACGGGCTGGACAGGTCAGTACTGCTACTACTGTCACTAGACGCCGTGCAGGTCGATACCACCAACATACTGTTCGTGGCCAGCGGCGCATACAACGGGCTGGACAGGTCAGTACTGCTACTACTGTCACTAGACGCCGTGCAGGTCGATACCACCAACATACTGTTCGTGGCCAGCGGCGCATACAACGGGCTGGACAGGTCAGTACTGCTACTACTGTCACTAGACGCCGTGCAGGTCGATACCACCAACATACTGTTCGTGGCCAGCGGCGCGTACAACGGGCTGGACAGGTCAGTACTGCTACTACTGTCACTAGACGCCGTGCAGGTCGATACCACCAACATACTGTTCGTGGCCAGCGGCGCGTACAACGGGCTGGACAGGTCAGTACTGCTACTACTGTCACTAGACGCCGTGCAGGTCGATACCACCAACATACTGTTCGTGGCCAGCGGCGCGTACAACGGGCTGGACAGGTCAGTACTGCTACTACTGTCACTAGACGCCGTGCAGGTCGATACCACCAACATACTGTTCGTGGCCAGCGGCGCGTACAACGGGCTGGACAGGTCAGTACTGCTACTACTGTCACTAGACGCCGTGCAGGTCGATACCACCAACATACTGTTCGTGGCCAGCGGCGCGTACAACGGGCTGGACAGGTCAGTACTGCTACTACTGTCACTAGACGCCGTGCAGGTCGATACCACCAACATACTGTTCGTGGCCAGCGGCGCGTACAACGGGCTGGACAGGTCAGTACTGCTACTACTGTCACTAGACGCCGTGCAGGTCGATACCACCAACATACTGTTCGTGGCCAGCGGCGCGTACAACGGGCTGGACAGGTCAGTACTGCTACTACTGTCACTAGACGCCGTGCAGGTCGATACCACCAACATACTGTTCGTGGCCAGCGGCGCGTACAACGGGCTGGACAGGTCAGTACTGCTACTACTGTCACTAGACGCCGTGCAGGTCGATACCACCAACATACTGTTCGTGGCCAGCGGCGCCTACAACGGGCTGGACAGGTCAGTACTGCTACTACTGTCACTAGACGCCGTGCAGGTCGATACCACCAACATACTGTTCGTGGCCAGCGGCGCCTACAACGGGCTGGACAGGTCAGTACTGCTACTACTGTCACTAGACGCCGTGCAGGTCGATACCACCAACATACTGTTCGTGGCCAGCGGCGCCTACAACGGGCTGGACAGGTCAGTACTGCTACTACTGTCACTAGACGCCGTGCAGGTCGATACCACCAACATACTGTTCGTGGCCAGCGGCGCCTACAACGGGCTGGACAGGTCAGTACTGCTACTACTGTCACTAGACGCCGTGCAGGTCGATACCACCAACATACTGTTCCCAGGTATGGTGTAAGGTGTGGTGTGTGGTGTTTTTTAAAGATAATGCATATTTTAGCTGTAATCGGGATATCTTGCATATGATTCCTTTAATTTATCAGCTCCTAACTGAAAAAGTGGAGTGCTAAAGGTGATACCCGCAATGAAACACTTCAATTCAAATAGCCCATTGACTTAGGTGGACTTAGAACGATTGTTTTCAAGTTATAAAAATATTTTTCACTTCTCATGCTCTGAAAGTGCTTGTTTGTGCAGGATATAGGCATGTATCTACTCATAAATGTATCTATATTAAGGCAAAGAAAATGAGCCATACAGCCAAATGCAATAAGAAGTTCATAGATAGAATTTGTTATTTTATAATATTTACTTTAATTTATTTGCCTTTTGTTTTTTAAGACATAAAAGATATAAAAACTTAAATTCAAGTACCTACGGTAGGTTATTTAATTAATTTAAGAAAATTATTATAAAAACAAAAAAAAATTGTAGGCTGTATAGGTCTGCAGCCCAACTCTAATATCAATGTCGTAAGATTTCAAAAAAAGAAAACGGCGGGAAACAGCTCTTGTTTTTGCGTGTTTATTAATTTCTTCAATTTATACTAAGTACAGTACTCCCAAATTAATAATGCGCATAGAAATCTTCGTCACTGTTCGGCAACGGTCGTATTCCCCGAGCGTCGGAAGACGATATGTTTATAGAGTGGTTAAGTGCATTTTCTTCATGCATAATTTAGTAGAATTATGTGTTTTGTGCTAAGAGAGATAAATATTGATTTATCAGTAACTAAATTGATTCGATAATTCGATGTAAGTAAATAGCGAGGAAAACGACACGATTGCGAATATGCTACAATCTTTGTTGAATTGATTTACTTCTTCATACTGAAGCTGGTGTTATGATGGAAGAAAAGAAGGTTTAAAAAACGTGAAAAATGTTAGTATATTTACCTATTTTACAAAATAAACTATTTCAATTTGAGTAAGATAATTAAAGTTGTAATTAAATTCACATTTGAAAACAAAACCAAGAAGGGTGTGTAATAGCAGCTCTATATAATTCCACACAGAGAGAACACGTGCAGTCACCACCAATATATAAAGACGACTGACGGACCTTTGACTGACCGGCGACAGCCGCCGACCGCCCGAATTGTTTTCAATTGTTTCACATGATTTGACATAATGTGGGTTTATCACACGAGGCGAAGCCGAGTGTGATAATAGTATCACATGAGTGTTTTAATACCTAAATTATGACATTGACTCCTGTTTCTTTCGAACAAGGTGCAAAATGCAAGTGCATTGTTTAGGGCTCTCTCCGATTCAATGATTCGGGTGTTTCCGGGAATACGACAATTAGCGAAGATTTGCATGCGCATTATTAATTTGGGAGTACTGTACTGTTTTATTTCCTCGCAATCGAAGTGAAAAGCAGAGTTTATAACTCGTCCACAAAACCATTTTCATCCCTTCTATTCGAAAAGTGTCGTTTTGTTCCCCTTTTAGCGGGAGCAAAGTAGCTCTTTTCTCCACTAGACTTTTTAGCGGGCAGTAATGAGATTTGAATTTGGAACATGAATCGTTCATTGAAATCGAACGAAAATTGTATGAATTAGTGTTTGTACGGTGCGGGGGTCAGCACCCGCATTGTAGAAAATATTAAATTAAGAGCGCACACCTTAGCCGCACGAACTAGTTGGTGGGCGGGGTTAAAATGCATGCTATTTCATCCGACATCACGAGCGAAAGGGATAGACGCTGTAAAGAGCAGAAGGAAGCTACTGCGCGTACACATACACACTCCTAACGCTGAGTGACGCATACATGCGCGTTTTCTTAGAAGACGGGACGACATTGTAGCGGCGGCGCGCGGCGCGGCTACATTGTGTAGTATCATCGTTGGCACGTGCTGGCGTTTATGCGATTTATGTTTGAAGGACAACATAAACTCAAACTAATAGGTGTTGGAATTTACAACATAGGACAATCACTTAGTGAAACGTAATTATTATGCACCCAATTTAGTTGTTATTATGAAAGGACAAGCTCCTACATCCTATAATATTCCTAATAGGTAGGTACTTACCCGCGACTTTGCGAGACGTGGCAATGAGTTCGCTTGCGAAAATGTGAATATAAGTAGAACAATGTAGGTAGGTAGTAATGTAGGTAGATATTGTTATTTAGTTTAAAAAATAATTTCATTGATATGACTTTTTTTTTTATACTTACCTACCTTTGTTTTTATAGGTTGTGCAACTATGTTACTACTTATGTTAAATACCTAGGTATTTACTTAGCCTAGCTGTAGCTAGTTACCTATAATTAACCCACAGGCGACTCCTCATTAGTACAGCCAGAGTCAGGATAATTGCTTTTTCGACAGCGTGACTGATGTGACTGTGAGTCTGTGACTCTGTGAGGCTTGTTGTTGATTCATCAAATAATAAAATTTATGTTATTTTGTAAATTGTTTATTGGCTGTTTATTTATTTACAATAGCGGTCTGTAATATTGTCTTATTCTACATTTATCAACAATAGGCATTGTGCCGCTCAGCTAAATACGACGTAGTAAATGACGACCCGATTGGCGCAGTGGTAGTCAGGCTGCCTTACGTTCTTAGGGTCCCGGGTTCGAATCCCGGTCGGAGCTAATGTTTGTGTGATGAGCATGGATATTTGTTTCCGAGTCATGGATGTTTATATGTATAATAAGTATGTATTTACAAACAAAAAGTATCTATGTAGTATATTAACTATCTGGTGTCCACGATACAAGCCTCGTTGCTTAGTGTGGCACTAGATGGCGCTGTGTGTAATGTCCAGCAATATTTATTTATTAAACTAGCGTAATGAATGTTGTTAAAATAATTATGGAGCCAGTATTTATTTTGTGGGTCAAGTAACGATTTTTTAAATATAGGTACCTACCTACTCAGTAAAAAAATATTTCGTTGCTATGGCTTCATTATAGCTGTTGGATGATTCTCTGAAAATATTTCGTGCATGAATACGTAGACCTTCTATCCAGACAAAGAGTAAAGTAGGTAAGTAACCATTTTTATCTTTGAAAATTTATTTAAAAATATGACGTAGGTAATTACCTACCTTATTTGCAGTATTAATCCTTATCCAAATAAGTATGTCCATTATCTTGACAATTGAATTTAGATTAAAATTATCTTTTACAGCTTAACATTTGATTGAATAGTTTAGAAGTTAACACAGAATTAAAAAAAAGTAAAACACAAAAAAGTGAAAAATAACTTTAGCTTCAGAAGCTGGTGACAAAAACACCAAATCAATCAAAGTGTTTTTTATGTTTGTGTTTTTTTTTGTCTGTTTTATTTTTTGCAAAAAATATTTATATTTATTTTTCCATTTATAGTCGTTCCCAAACAAGCGGAACTCGTGGCTAAATAATAACAGCCGCTCGGGTCGATCGTTAGGTTAAGCCGTGCTTGCCTAGGTTGGTCTATGGATGGGTGACCACCCATTACATACCGAGTTTCCTCCGTGCCTCGGAAAGCACGATAAAGCCGTTGGTCCCGGCTGTCATTTGTAGATCTTTGACAGTCGTTAGGTAGTCAGAGGCCCCAAAAGTCTGACAGCCAGTCTTACCAAGGGGTATCGTATTACACGGTACTAACTGGGTTGTGGTGGTCAAATAGGCAGTCGCTCCATGTATAGGTACTGGTATTCAACTGCATCCGGTAGGTAAAACTGGAAGCCGACCCCAACATAGTTGGGAAAAGGCTGATGGTGGCAGATGATGAGTCGTTCCCAACCAAGTCGCCATAAATATTTATTATACCTAAATTATTAACAATACACGTCATGGTAATAGGCTTATCCACTATAAACTTAACATTTATTTATCTACTTACAACGGTTGTATTTATAAACCAATTACTGTAACTAAAACTAGAACTAAAAGAGTAAGAGATAACATACAATTAAAATATACAAAATAACAAAGTAAAGGTTCACACATTCATAAATTCTTCTCACAATACTTCTGACATGCCAACAAAATCTCTGTCCATCATCCGCAAACATAGGTACCTAACTTTCGAAATCTGGGTGTATTGTACAAATCTGCGTACCCCCTCAAAGCATACAGGCGTGATGTTACGTCAAAAACAATAAAAATCTAAGCGTAAATCACTATCAAATCGGAATCGCAAAGTCCAATGCCAGGGTCAGTAAAACGTGAAACAAATTCAAAATAATAAACACAAACTATCAATAAAGAAATATCGGTATCCAAAATTCAAGCCAGAGTTCAATGTTATAAAATAGTATACTCGTAAGTACGACAGCACGTGCCGGGCGGCAGCTAACCAAGTGAGCATGACTGTGTGCACCTACACACACTGCGCACACACACGCACTGCGCGCTTCCCCGTTCCCCACTGACCGGGGTGGCAACTTGTAGCGAAATGCAATATGATTTACAACGAAAACGGGCGCGCGAAATTTTTTATGTAGACCTTTGGGAGTACGGATATCATGAAAAATCTATTGGATGTATCTGTTCAAAATAAAATGATTTCAACTTTTGAATAAATTATCTATTCTTGTATGGTTTTAGTTTTTCCATTTTCATACTACTTAGGTCATTTATTTACGCCCAAAGATGAGTTAAAATTAGTGTTGAAATATGAAAGTTTCGACGCTCATAACTTCCAAACCAATATTTTTTTTCCAATTCTGCTTCCATACAGGGCTAGATAATGAAAAGATCAGTTCATACAATTTTTAATTTTTAATCTACACCGTCAAACAAATGAGTAGTCACCAGACTACGTTTGTATGGAAGAATGACCGACTTGTTTAACCTTAAGAGCTCGCCCACACCATTGTCGCCATACGCCCTTCTACATAAAAAAATCAATGCCTTTTCCTGAGCACCAGCCAGATACTGAGATTACAAACACTCAAAATATCGGATGACATTATTAATCACTTTCCAAAAAAATGGGTATATTAGGTGAACGGAGTGGAAGCTTATGGCATACCTAGTTTTGTTTTTATTTTTTCCACAGCTTAGAAAAGAATTGATCTATCATCAAAAAACGCTACAAATTTCAAGTAAACTTTTCATATTAGAACAAAGAAAGAGAAATTAAAAAACAAAAAATGTAAAATATCGAATTTCAAATCATTTTTAACAAAAAATTTTATTATTTCGAATTAAAAAAAAAAACTAAGTATGCCATTTGCTTAGTTCTACTCTGTTCACCTATTATACCCATTTTTTTTTAAAGTAATAAAAATGTCATCCTGTATAAATAAATCCACAACTATATCAATCCCAAATAAAACACACACACAGTGACAATAAATTTTCAAAATTTCGCCAGTGTATTAGATAAAAATGTAAATTTGTAATTGACCTTTTTTACATTCATGTAATTTTTTTTTTAATTAAAATTATTTAATAATTACTTAAAAGTGTCTCTTATTTATTTTCTCATAGAACGAGATGAAAAGTAGAGTATATGACTCGAGAGCAAACATATTTTTCCCTCAGGCGATGTACTTTGAATCCCTCGTTACGCTCAGGATTCTATTCTAGAATCCCTCGCTGTGCTCGGGATTCTATTTTAGAATCCTTCGCTTCACTCTGGATTCAAAATAGCGCCCTCGCCGTAAAAATACTACTTTGCTCCCTTGTCATACAATCTACTATTTCATCCCTTCTATTCGAAAAGTGTCGTTTTGTTCCCCGTTTAGCGGGAGCAAAGTAGCTCTTTTCTCCACTAGACTTTTTAGCGGGCAGTAATGAGATTTGAATTTGGAACATGAATCGTTCATTGAAATCGAACGAAAATTGTATGAATTAGTGTTTGTACGGTGCGGGGGTCAGCACCCGCATTGTAGAAAATATCAAATGAAGAGTTGCAGATAGTTCGCCCATACCGTTGTCACCGCGCGACGCTACATCAAAGGAACCTTTTCCTGAGCACCAGCCAGATACTGAGATTACAAACACTCAAAATACTGGATGACTTTTTTATCACTTTCCAAAAAAAATGGGTATATTCGGTGAATGGAGTAGAAGCTTAAAGCATAACTAGTTTTGTTTTTCTATTTCCACAGTTTAGAAAAGAATTGATGCATCATCAAAAAACGCTACAAATTTCAAGTAAACTTTTCATATTAGAACAAAGAAAGAGTAATTAAAAAACAAAAAATGTATAAATAAATCCACGACTATATCAATCCCAAACAAAATACACACTGTGACAATAAATTTCAAAATTTTGCCAGTGCCATTTATATTTATATCTATTAGATATAAATATAAATTTGTAATTGACCTTTTTTACATTCATGCCATTTTTTTAATTAAACTTATTCATTAATTACTTAAAAGTGTCTCTTATTTATTTTCTCATATAACGGGATGAAAAGTAGAGTATATGACTCGAAAGCAAATATATTTTTCCCTCTGGCGATGTACTTTGAATCCCTCGCTACGCTCAGGATTCTATTTTAGAATCCCTCGCTATGCTCGGAATTCTATTCTAGAATCCTTCGCTTCGCTCTGGAATCAAAATAGCGCCCTCGCCGTAAAAATACTATTTTGCTCCCTTGTCATACAATCTACTATTTTATCCTCGACATTACTATCAGAAAGTCTCGGATAAAAATGGTTCGTTTTGTGCACTTGTTGTAAAATCTACTATTAATCAATAGAAGGCTCAGTCGCACTACTAATAATTAGGAACAGAATTCTGTTTTTTTTTTAAAAAAAAAACAGTCGAAAATGTAGTACGAGTAAATTAAATTAAAAACAGGAGCACGAGGAGTTCGTGGCTAAATTATAATAACAGCCGCCCTTACATACCGAGTTTCCTCCGTGCTTCGGAAAGCACGTAAAGCAGTTGTTTCTGGCTGTCATTTGTAGATCTTTGACAGTCGTTACAGGTAGTCAGTGGTCCAAAAAGTCTGACAACCAGTCTTACCAAGGACTGGGTTGTGAAGGTCAGATAGGCAGTCGCTCATAGGCTAGACAGATGATTTTGTAGTACTTATTTAAATTTTATTTGGCGTTTATGCACTTTTGTTGTATATTTTGAGCATTTGTGGTGCACATTTCGAGGATTGTATGGTGCATATAATCCGGTGTATATGTATAGTCATGACGTATGTCCGTACGCCCGCAGACTGGTACAGCGGCGCAACAACGAGAAGTACCTCGGGTTCGGCGCGTGGGACCCGCGCTCGGGGCGGCGCGCGGCGCTGGCGGCGGCCGCGTCCGACGCGTCGCCGCTGGACTCCGCGCGCGCGGAGAACGACGAGCGGGACGCCTGGCTGCGCAAGGTGCAGGCCCGCGACCTCATCGACTTCGGGATGATACCGGTAACGCCACACTCTAACGCATACTTTCATTCAGTTTCAGTACCATTTCTAACTGCAATTCATTATTTATTCTGTCCATCGTCTTTTCAAAACTATTATTGAATGTATTCTTTTTCTACTTCAAGCATTTTTACTATCGCAATTGGTCCTTCGAGCCGGATCAAATGATAAAAACAACCATCCACTTAAGAGCCTGTATTTGCTGTTTTGGTGATATTGGGCGATCTAGATCTCGGTATCTATAAGACCTAAGAGTTCGTTATTTGGACACCATTAAACTTGGACTTATAATCATTAAATCTGTTGAAGCGAAAACACGATTGGATAAAAAAATCACGATAGAAAAAAAAGACAAAAAAAACTCGTTTTGCACTTATTTTGTTTTGGATCTCTGAAACCCTACGGAAGTTAATGATGATTTTTAGCCTAATAGATAGGTAACAATATTATCTAACATCGTGTTGACTTAATTTTTTATTTAGACGAAAATTTGATTTTATAAAGAATAAAAACCACTCATTTCGCACTATTCGGCCGCAGTGACTGACGTAACAACCGCTTTGTAGTGCAAGCTGATTAGAACGTTATTTTAACAGTATTACAGACGAAGTTTGAACCACCACAAATAGAGTTGCTAATCTGAGGTAGTATAGGCTCTTAATAACTCTATATCGTTTTATTTCGCAGGAGTTCGTAGGCAGATTCCCCGTGCTAGTACCTTTCCACAGTCTCAATCAAGACCTGCTCGTACGGATACTAACAGAACCTAAAAATGCCATGGTAAGTTAAAAACATTTTGACAGAACACTATTGTGCAATAAAACTGCCAAATGTCAACTACCAAATGTGTTCAACATGATTCATTCTTATTTTAGAAGCGTTTAGACTATCAGCCGTCACGCTTCTGACAGACGAGATTTTAATAGAGCGGCCCTAGATCAGAAGCAATATTTGAAGGACATCGACGACGAGACTTTAAAAAACCGACTGTAAAATCTGGATACCACAGCCAAAAATGAATACTCGCGTTGAAAAACCGTAACGCATAACAAAAACCCACCACAAACAGCTCAGCATCCCTTAAAGCTGGTAAATAATACATGGTCAAAAAAAGACGACGAACGTGCCGAGGCCTCATTCTTGGCCGGTGTATTCACTCCTAATTCTGGCGACATCAATGGAAAAAGAGATTTGGAGACAGATCTACAACTCGGTTTACTGATAAAATGCTGCTCACCTCGAGAGATCTGGAACTATATTAGGCTCCTGCATAAGGCAATATCCAGGAGCCTTATTTAGTTCTAGATCTTGAACTACCGAAATTCAACGTCAATTGCCAATAAAAGCCATCGTATCCATAACACAGCTCCTTAATGGAATTTTGAGGACTGAATACTTCCCGAGAACATGGAAAGTGTCGGAAATCATCGTGATCTCAAAGCAAAGAAAACCACCACACCTTGTTTCGTCATACAGACCAATACGCCTACCCGTCATGTCAAAACTGATTGACGAAGATAAAGCGTGTCAAAGATCATGAGTGTGTGCTTGTGACGTCACATTTGAGTAAAAATGTACTCAAATGCTCGTCACACGAGTTTTCGACGCACTGTATCGTCTTCATTTTTTGTTTACGTGAAAAAAGAAAAAAATTGTGTCCAATATTTTTTGGAAATCCATCTGACGGACTAATTAGTTTTTTTTTGTGTACCCTATTATGTTGGAAACGATGTTCTTGTTTGATTTTAAGCTCTCCTGACTAGTTTCTCACGCACGCTACCTTGCTCCAGGTATCTCAATACAAGCTGCTGTTCGCGATGGACAAGTGCGAGCTGTCGTTCAGTGAGGACGCGCTGAAGGCCGTGGCCGCGCTCGCCATGGAGCGCAAGACCGGCGCCAGGGGACTGCGAGCTATCATGGTAACTTACTTCTAACATTATTATTAACCTTTACCAGCAGTTTCGTTGTCCGTAGTCGGTGCCGTAGTCTACGGACCTACCTTAAATGAAGTTTATTTTTAACCGACTTCCAAAAGGAGAAGGTTATATGTTCGTGTGTTTTTTTATGTATGTTACCCAATTTCTCCCCCATTTGTGGACCGATTCTCAAAATTTTATTTGAAAGAGTATAACTCCTGAAGTGGTCCCATTTAAATTTGGTGAAAATCGGATGCTGAAGATCAGTATTAGATCTTCACCAAATTTAAATGGGACCACACCATTTAAATTTGGTGAAGATCTAATACTGATCTTCGGAGATATACGATGGAACTCTTCAAAAATAGACGGCAAATCTGTGTTGCAATCGCTTGGATGTTCATTAATTAGACAACATCATGACAAACAATATCAAAGAAAGGTCATTTGGGTAGGTCGCTTAGAGTACTCAAACTGCCAGACAGTTGTGGGAAAAAATAAACAATAAATAAAAATGTGAACCACATGGTCCCCACATTCACAATAATCGTATAAAATTAATAACAAGTTCTATTAAAAAATAATGTAAATAAAAATCACAAACATCATTACATGTCACAATGATGATAAAAAAGTAAAATACTTAAATAAATAAGTATTCATGTCAAATCAGTAAATGTCAAATAAAATAATAATTTTAAAAAAAAAAGTAAAAAATAATAAAATACATGTCAAAACATTAAATGTCTGAGTGTATAAAAAATAATAAAATACATGTCAAAACATTAAATGTCAGAGTGTATAAAAAAGGAAAAGAAAGGAATAAATAATAAACAAGCGAAGTCCAAAACTTCCGACATTCACAAAGCAAATTTCATTGGAGCAGCTTAATCCCAAGCCTATTTATCTTCGAGATAGTGATTAACATGATAGTAGGCTTTCAGGCACAGCTTCCGTTTTATAAACGGTTTGAATTTATTTAGGCTTAGTGCTTAAATTTGACTCGGTAGTTTATTGTAAAAACGTATACATTGGCATCTGAACGTACCCCCTATTTTTTTGAGCCTCGTTGCAGGAACAACAAATTTGTGTTTGTTCCTCGTATTTATGTTGTGGATATCACTGTATTTTTAAAACAAATTAATATTTTTGTGTGCGTACAAAAGGTTTTCATAAATAAACTGAGAAGGCACAGTACAGTGCGACTTAAAAGAGTAGAAAATAAACGAGGGCGCCACGATCGCTCAGGTGGCAACCCAGTTAGTACGACCTAGCTGATATTGATATTTAGATAAACTAGTATAGGTCTAATAGCTATTGTAAGCGCGGGTTCTTCACGACTTACACGTTCGTTTGTAGCCTCGCCAGTTGTAGTTCGAAGTAAAAGTCGGCTGTGAGATAAACTAATCGATTTTTAATCACTACAGATCGATATTACAATTTGTACTTAAGAACTAGATCAACGCGGGTCGTTTTTATGGAGCGCGCTAGGAATCGCGTAGGCGCATGTATCGTCTTTGGCGGTCGCGGAGCAAGAGAGCTCCCGGGCGCGGCTCGCTCGACGCAGACACGTTGCGGGGAGTGAGGCGGGCGCGGGGTGCGCTCTAGTGATGCGAAATGAGGCGCAAGCGATATTCTCGTCGCGTTGGTGTTGGCGCGAACAGCTATAAATAATGAGAAAATAATTATTTTAAATAAGTATGTTTATTAATTAATTGCTTTCAATAATTTCCTCGTAGATAATAGGTTTGGTACGTAATAGTAATAAAACTACAAGTTCATTCAAATACACACATCAAAAGTATCTAGGGATCAACATATATTTTTGCAATAACTTTTCTCCTGATTGATATTAATTAAAATTTTCTTTAAGGATTCATCAAATAAAGTGTTTTCGTTTGTCACAGTAACGATAAACCAAGTCACCTTTGCATTAATAAAGAAATTTGCCATTTTCCTAATAAAGGGATTTTTGACATTTGAACCACTAACATTAAAGTTCGAAAAAATGACTGAAAACACAGTTTTCTTTAAAATTTTATTGGGTAACTTAAACAATTAATAATCCGTGTTTCTACCGCGAACACTAACAACACAAGAACATCGGTTTGGCATACTCAAAATGAGTTCATCCAAATCACGCTGTGGAATGGCCGCCCATGTTCGTTGCAACAACAAAAAAAGGTCTTCTTGCGACTGGATACCCTCCATATTCGGCAGAGCTCTTCTCTGTAGCATATCCCATGCATGCTCAATCGGGTTCAAGTCTGGCGACTGAGCAGGCCAGGGCAGGACATTGATGTTAGCTGCGGCGAGAGTCTGTCTTACAACTATTGCGGTGTGCGGTCGTGCATTATCATGCATTAACTGAAATAAGGGACCGATTTGCACTTGTAGAGGAACGATGACGTCTGATACAATCGTCTCAGCATAAATTTGAGCGTTGAGGTTGCCTCTGATCCAAATCAACTCAGTTCTTCCGCCGATCCAAATACCCGCCCATACCATGATGGTTCCACCACTATAAGGATGGACTTCCTGGCAGGATTTTAATCGCTGTTGGCGTCCAGGGGTTCTCCAGTGTCGTATACGTCTTGTATCCGGTCTCATACCAAAACGAGACTCATCAGAAAAGCACACGAAACGCCATTGTTCTTCTGCCCAATTTCTGTGTTCAAGAGCCCATTGATATCGAATCCTACGATTGTGCATTGCTATAGGTGGTACCCGTAGCGGTCTTCGGGAATGAAGGTTCACTTCATGCAAGCGGTTTCTGACTGTTTGATCGCTAATTAAGTTCCCTGAAGAGTGATGAAGCCTCACGGCTAACATCATGGCGGTTATTGTTGGAGCTCTTCGAGTTAAGATTTGAATGTATCGGTCTTGTCTCCGTGTGGTGCAGCGATACCGTCCTCCATGGCGCTCAGCCACGGTACCAGTGCTTCGGTAACGTGTCCAAAGTCGACTGATAACACTCTGACTTGTATTCAGAGCTAAAGCTACAGTACGTTGCCGGGAACCAGCTTCTATCATTCCCACGGCTCTGAGCATTTCTTCCCTGCTTAAATGACGTCGCCGCTCCATAATAACGTTGGTTTTAATCAGTAGTAGGGAAACAGTAGCACTAATAATGTCTTCAATGCGTTGTATGTTTTTATAGGGAAAATATTGACAGCTTATTTTCATCTTTTACTCGAATTTGATTGAGAGTTCCTGATTCAAATTATGAAATGCACCAAAAAGGATCCATATAAATTTATAAAATCATAAATTTATTACAAAGCCACATCTCAATCTCAAGAAATCCGCATAAAAATGCTTGATCCCTAGACACTTTTGATGTGTGTATATTATGAGAGACAGAGGGACGACCCTTTCTGTGTATAGCTGGTGTCGAGAATTTCCCGCCGTTTTGCACAATTCTGCGCACTGTGCTTACAGAAACACCTAAAACAAACAAAGCATGGTATTAACATAAACTTATAGATTCAACTTTAAATTAATGCTTTATCTTCATAATATAACTGCTGTCAGTCCGACGAAAAAAGTCCCGCGCAAATATGTTCATAACGTGAAAATATTTTAAAATTGTTTCTTTCCATTAGTCGGTTGCTTCAACAAATATGGTATAGCAAAAAACGTATAATTGGTAATACGCAATTAATTACATTAAATGTTTTTGCTTTACTATCAATGTTGTTAAGTCCCTCTATAACTACAACGGTATTTGTTTATCTTAGCATAACCTCAAAAATCGTAGACAACTAATTTTTAAATACTATTTAGATCGAAAATTTTGCTCCCTGAATGTATTAATCGTTTGTAATTAACGTTTACTGCAACTTTCAATAGTTACTTACAAGTAAAATCTGCTGTACGATGGCAAACATCTTCGAAGTAGGATAGCAGCTTCCCAGCTTGTGTAATTCGGCCAAACACCGTATGAAAACTTTGTAAATTATTTCACGGGCACCTCCACAAATTACCTTATTCATGATATGTCGCTGTTTTCCTGTCCACACTCAGAAATAACACACAAAAACCAAAATTCCATTGAAAAACGAAATCGATCGAGAAGAATTGACAGCTCAAGTACTCATTTTAGATGTTCCCAGAAAATGAAAAAATTTAGTTTCCAAATATTTAATTTCTACTCTTTTAAGTCGCACTGTAAGAACATTAATCTCTTAAAATTTTTCTCTGAGGGAGTATCTGGGACTTAATTTATAAATTGAACGAATTGCCCTTTTTTGCATAACAAATATTGTCTGAATATCGACGGCATTGCCCCACAAGAGAATACCGTACTACATCACGCTATGGAAATAACTAAAGTAAACTAAACGGGCTGTCTTTAAATCAGTTAACTCACGAATTCTTCTAACGGCGTATGCTGCAGAGCTAAGTTTTTTTGACAATTTGTCTATATGCGGGCCCCACTGAAGCTTGGCATCCAAAGTTATGCCTAGGAACACTGTGCTATCTTCCGGTTTCAACTCTTCATCCTTAATTAGTACAGTAGTTTCCACTTGTCTTACATGGGGTATCGTAAACTTAATACATTTAGTTTTTTTCTCATTTAGGAGTAGGTTATTAACATTAAACCAATTAACGACTTTTGCCAGGGCGCTATTAACATCATCCGTAACTAACTGCTGACGTTTGAGTTTAAATAAAAGAGAAGTGTCGTCTGCAAACAATACTATGTCATGATTATCCTTTATGAGGTGAGGCAAGTCATTTATGTAAATAAGAAACAAAAATGGACCAAGAATTGAGCCCTGTGGTACGTACCCCCATTCTTACTACGGATCCGGGAGATCTCTTCCCGTTAACATCAACTCTCTGAATCCTATTACTCAAATATGAAATAAGAAGATCCATAGAGGCGTTACGGATTCCGTAGTGGTGTAGTTTCCTGATTAATGTTTCATGAAGAACGCAATCGAAAGCTTTAGATATAGCGCAAAAAAAGTCGTGTAAGTTAAGTTTTTACAAACAAAAAATATTTTAAGAAACTGGCATCCTTTCCGACTACTCTGAGAAGAAACACCGAAATGAACTCGGGTCCAACTTACATGGGACCTACAATCTTTTATGTTTCTTGAGCAAGATAATAGTCAAGAGTACCTTACTGCAAGAGTTTTTAAAAAATTTCGAGTAAGTAGCAACATATTTAGTAAAAATTTTGTGTTAATGTAAGGCTTAATTAAGGCGCTACCGAGTAAACGATACGTAATTCCAAAATAATTGCATTCGCTTGATCCCTTACTGCATCGTTATTACTTATCCTTCAGTTATGCAATTAATATGTAAGATATTTAAGGGTCCCTACAAGAAATTAAGTCATTTTGAACATTTTTGATCACTCCTTGTGAGAAAGGCAAGAAGAATTTGAACATGCTTTATTTTTATTATAAGAGTCAGGTTCTTATTCTTGTCGATTGCGGGAACAATTGTTTTAAATAATGTATATATTAATGGCAATCACCCATATTCAAAACCCCTTTTCCGCAAAAGTAACGAGCGAGTGATGTTTGTGGTTCCCTGAACAAAGAACTACAAAATATTCTGAATATTAAAAAATATGAATAACATCAATATATGGTCTACTCGTAACATACGGGAAAACATTATTGATTTCTATACGAAATATAGCAGAAAAAAAATGTTGAAAAAACTTAATTTATGGAAAACGTCGGGACAAAAGGGTATTTTTTTCTATACCTTAGAAACACTTTAAAGAAAATTTAAAAATTACTCATTAATCTCAAGGTAGCCCTTTATTAGAATCTGAATTTTAATTTATAAATAAACAATAACTTCATTTCGTAAATTAAATGCAAAATGAACTATATAATCGACCGCGCAAACGCGATCCCGTCAGTAACGAAAGGGCTCTCCCAGCGCGAGCACGTATCACTTTGCTTCGCAAGCGCTCCCGAGTTATTAAGTGAATATATTTCCGAGATATACGCAGACTACCACATTTCGATCCAGTATTTATATTAAAATTATTAAACTTTTTGATTGTACATATTTAGATAAGGTTTTTTTTTGACGTTGGTTGTTTATTATGATTGGTAATATATTTTTTGTTTTTTACGGATTCGTATAGAGGAGGCTCGGGAAAGTAAAAACCAGTTTTCAAAAGTTGACCCACTTGTCCCCCTTTTCCCCCCTTTAGGCGGATCTCGGAAGTTGAGAGACTTGAAACATTTTTTTTTTTTCAGATTCATATAAAGGGGCAACGCGTTAGTCAAAATCATTTTTCAAAACTCCCCACTCTCCCCCCCTTCACCCCTCCCCCCATCGTATCTCGGAAACTAGGACACGTAGCGGCTTTTTGATTTTTACTATAAATTATTAATGAGGAGCGTTTAAATTTGTAAACGGAGGGTATCCTCCCCTCCCCAACCTCCCCTAAAAATAAAAGGGCTATAACTTCGTAACGGTCAGAGATAGCCATTGGGTGCTTGAACAAATATTATAGTAGGCGTCGAAACCTGTCTGGTGGTAGGTAGGTTCTGAGTGGAGCCAACCTGCGAGACCGAGTGGAGCGAAGGGGCGACCTCCGCAGCGTAACGAAAGTTGAGTGGGTGAAGCGTAACTCAGGGCGACGACAAGCAATCTTTAGGGTAGTGTTTTTTTTTATGGGTCTGAGTTTTTAAATAAGGTTTTTTTTATAGGTAATATTTTCTTAAATTGGTTTTTAGAGTGTTTTAAGGGTTCTTAAGGGTTTTCATACTGATATAGGGGTAGTTGTAACGGATTTTCCAATTATTTTAAGGATTCCTATGGATTCTCAAAATTTTATGATGGTAAGGAATACTTCTCAAGAACATGACAAAAAGCGAGCTGCACGCAACTCGCGCACCCACGCAAATACTAGTATTAATATAATGTAGAAGTAAGTAAGTTTTGGGGTCGCTGATTATGAAAATGACATCAAAATGAAAACCCAAGATGGCGCCGATGAAAATTTTCGGTTTTTTCTTCATGGGGGTCATTTTATTTATTTAAACTTCATGTACAAGAGTGGTACATAGGCGGACTTAATGCCACAAGGCATTCTCTACCAGTCAACCGTTGTTTTTGGGATAGCTGATAACGAAAATGAGTTCAAAATGAAAATCCAAGATGGCGCCGAGGATTTTTTTGGCGCCATCTTGGATTTGCATTTCGACTTCAGTTTCGTAACCAGCAACCCCAAAATCCATGAAAACGACACCCATGACGGAAAATCAAAAATTTTCCTCGGCGCCATCTTGGATTTTCATTTTGACCTCATTTTCGTAACCAGCAACCCCACAAACCATGAAAACGACACCCATGACGGAAAATCAAAAATTTTCCTCGGCGCCATCTTGGATTTTCATTTTGACCTCATTTTCGTAACCAGCAACCCCAAAATCCATGAAAACGACACCCATGACGGAAAATCAAAAATTTTCCTCGGCGCCATCTTGGATTTTCATTTTGACCTCATTTTCGTAACCAGCAACCCCACAAACCATGAAAACGACACCCATGACGGAAAATCAAAAATTTTCCTCGGCGCCATCTTGGATTTTCATTTTGACCTCATTTTCGTAACCAGCAACCCCAAAAACCATAAAAATGACACCCATGATAGAAAAAAACAGAAGTTTTCCTCGGCGCCATCTTGAATTTTCATTTTGATCTCATTTCGTTATCAGCGTCTCCTTAACCATGAAAATGACATCCATGACAGAAAAACCAAAAGAAAAAACTACCTTCAAGTATAAATAACAGGGGTATGTTATGTTTACTCTACAGAGTGAACCTCAGTGGCAAAAGTCCATTCGCGAAAGTGTCCAGGCGCGCAAAAGTCCGTTCGCGCATAAGTCCAATCGCGCAAAAGTCCATGCGCGCATTTGTCTTTTCGCGCAAATGGGTTCGCGCAAGTGTCCTTCGCGCAAAAGTTCCAGATCCAGAAAAATTAAGTTTGTCCTTTAAAAAGTTTGTACGGAACCCTCAGTGCGCGAGTCCAACTCGCACTTTTATTTATCATTTTGTAAAATGTTTAGGTACCTATCTAAATTCTTCTAATACAAAATTAAACCATTTTTATTTTGATTGTGATAAATATACAGTAGACACACATTCCAAACTTTTATTTCTAAACCGTACTGACTTTATAATTATGTATCATAAAATAATATCGTCTACAGGATCAAAATGGTTTAGGCGATCACTACGCTCGATCTGCACCCGTTTGTGCGTGTATCTGCATGAACAATGCACACAAACATAGGATCGCAACGAATTTGCCTAAACTCTAGCGACTGAATTTTTGGAAGGGGCTCTTAAGGATTCACTCTATACATCATACACTTTAGAAACACGATTATTTTTAGTTTTCTCGATAGAAAAAAAATCCAAAGTAATCTCTAAAAAACAAAATAAACCCTAGTACGGCGTAAATACTTCACGGAAGATCATCAGATTTTAAATAATAACAAAACTACATGTTTTCTATAACGTATACATTTTACATTTTCGAAATGTGTTTGAATAATATGAAGAACATACCTAAATTAGTGTGCGTTCCGCCCGTTCTAACCAGAGCCGCCACGCTTCCCCCCTATCCGCTTTAGTCCTGCTTCGGCTGTCGGACGGAGAGCTTGTGTTGCTTGTTGATTTTTGCGGCGCGCCATAGAATTATAATTTATTAAATTTCGACTTTCGGACCGCGATCGTAACAACAACAACGTGACGACTGTACTATTTTTGCAATAAATACATTGCTCTTTGACCACTACGTAAGTTTGTCGCTAAGTCACTGGACAAGCAATGTAAAAATCACAAAACGATACTTCATTAAGCGGATACTTCGCGTAGTACAGCCGCTTCTTCTTGCGACTAGTTAGGGATGTGCGTGTGGAGATCCACTGACGTAGGCTGTCGACAATATCGACTGACGAATGAAATATTGCTATTATAGTCGATTTTTTAATTTGGCAACCGTTTTAACCCGGTTGGAATATCGATTTGTAATAATGTTTTTACGTATTTTGATTATTTTACAGCATAGTAGAGAAACGCGTAACCTACTTTCGTAAAGTAAGTTAATTAAATTTGAGGTTAAATCAGTGGAGTGTTTTTGGCTTTGAATTATCGTATATTATGCCTTATCCTCGTGCTACTAACTACTGTTTCAATAGGCCATGACAGCCTAAACCAGCGGTCGGCAACCTTTCGGCAGGCAAGGGCCACAAGGTGGCAAAATAAACTAAAGGCGGGCCGCACTTGTGATATTAACTCTAGAAGCCCAATATACCTACGTATCATATCCCATAGAAAAAATGAAAAGCGCTTGTTGAGGTTGCACTAGTCGCGGGCTCGAACTCACTGGTGCGCGTGCCCAAAAAGCACGCTGTCTCACCTGGCATCGTACCCGACAGAATGAGCTCAGTGAGATGCAAGATAATTCATAGTAAAAGACGTTCGTAAAAAAATACAAAAAGAACTTTGGAAAATCGAGTTTTATGAAAAAACCAGCGCATAAATCAAGTACAAATCAAATTGATTGAATTCTTCTATAATTGTGCTTTGTCAGTACCGACTTGTTTTGGAAATTTGACACTTCTTTTAATAATAATTTACGCCCAAAGTTGCGTTAAATTGGCAATAAAAAGTAAAACGAATCTTTGGTAGCTCGTAGTTACGAGTTACTCTTTAATGGCTTTTTATGTAACTATTCTGTTTCCGTACAGACAAAATTAATAATGAGACAAAACGATATCATGTATAACTTTGGAGTTTAGATGTACAGTGTCCAACAGTGGAGTAATTCCCTCCCGAAATTTCTGTGAAAAAAATATCGACTAGTGTCACCTTAAGGCTGGATCCACACTATACGGTCGATTGTGGTTCGTTTATGCATTTATTTTATTTTGATAATTATAACTTATTTACAAAACTTTTACGAGCCGCAAGTAAGACGTCCGCGGGCCGCGGGTTGCCGACCGCTGGCCTAAACCAACGTAACCGGATATTTTATTGTTTTAATTTACTTAATAATATATTTTTTAGCTACATATTGTTTGTTTGATTATAATATTATATTATGGTCATTATTTTTATTTAAATATTTTCAGGACCCAAAACAAAAATACAAATGAAAGATTCGATAACTTTCCGATTTAGTCAATCACTAGCGTACTTACGCTTTTGCACAGCACAACGATAGCGAGTGTTTTTTTTGTGTGGGTAAGTTGTACGGTGCATGGTAAACACGCTGTGTTTGATGTCATAAGGTTTGTAATTGATTGTGTAGTACGTTCAGTTTTAAGAATTGCCGGTGTGTGCGCGACTGCGTATCTATTACTTTTACTGAACTGCATGTGTAATAGTTGCCCTGTGGTAGGGGCATATCTCCTTCTTTATTAAATCCATGCGGCGCGCGGATGTGCCTTACGCACACATACATGGAGCGCATAGAATACCTAAAATCTATTAGTGCCAGAAGCTCGGCCCGCCCTTAAGGCCGTACAGCTCAAACAATCGTTCCCTACTTTTCCTAATACCCTGTGTTGCCCAGTCACTGAAAATAAACTTTGGGCCAATAGTTTCAGTTTTCTTTTTAAAGTATTATTGAACTCGGCGTGCACTACCGAAAATAATTCTTCATACAATTCATTTACATTGTTTCTAATATGTAAAAATTCAAAATAATAATAATTAAAAATTCTCTATTATCGCAAAAACAAAGTAGCCGAGTGCAATTAGACAAAAATACTCATAAGGTGTTCGTTTAAGTTCTTGGTCTTAAAATTCAATATTTAAAAAATAATTGCATAAAATAGGAAATTTAAAAAAATACTTGAAATATAGGTACAGTAAGCGTTTATAAGTGCTGAGGCACGCTAAGGATTGTATTGCTGTGAACGCACGGTCGAGCGTCCGTGCGTCGATATGTGTAAGTGGTCTCAATACAGTACGCACACCACAGCCACAGAGTTCGCCCAAACGCATGTCGCGCGTCACACTCCACGAAATATAAGAATATATTTCCGTTTCTTTTAATATACACGCAGCAAACCTTATTTGTGTAGCGACCTGTTCTTACCATTGGATAGTTAAAATTCACATCTATTGACCATGTGTTGATAGCTGTTGGGGTAATCAGTAGGATTCACGATCAAAGAGATCCGAGTTCAAATCCTGTTAACATCGTGTGGGGTTTTTGTTTCTTGGTAACATTAGTTATTGGTTCATTATTTATTTTTTATAAGAATAAGTTAAATATTAGTAAAAACAAACATAGTATTATTATTCAACTATTTATCATCGATCACTAATAAAAAACTAGATACACAATCCCATGCAAAAGTTCTCTAAAAACTGTCGCCAAATGTTTTGACGTACTTGTAGTTGAAATAAATATACATTAATGTAAATTCAACCTTAGACACATTGCCTAAAGTTGTATTTACAAAGCTATGAACAAAAAGTAATAACCTTTTACGACCGATACTCGCTGGTCAACCCATTTCAAAACAAATTCAACCTTACACGCATGTTTTAAAGTCAGAATTACAAAGTGCCAATAAAAAGCAATAAAATTTTACGACCGAGGCTCGGCGGTTGGACAAGGAATGAACGGAGTCGAACTGAATATTTTTTGTTACTGTAATTATAATTTTTAAAAAATGTTAAACTTGTTTTAAAAAAATGGTGTACTTAATGAAGCAAATTCTATTCTATTCTATGGTGATAACTGTAATGGTAAGTGTAAAGTTTATAATATACCCGAATGTAAATATGTTTTTGGATAGGGCACCACATTCATTTAGTAATGAAAGTAATTAAAACAGTCTTAATTATTTATTGTGTCTTTATTTTGTGTCAAAAATTTAAAGATATTGCTTGACAAACAACTTAAACCTAAATTCAATAGTTACAAAATATAAAAAGTAGGTACAGAAAGTTCGGAAAGAATATCGAGAATATCGAGGTACAGCTGTTTTGCGTAGCCTTCTGCAGGCCTATTTCGTATCTTTCTGATATCCAGTGACTATCAATCTTCGGTTGTACACCGAACTTTGATGACAACCGTGAATGTCAAAATATTGGTATTACGTATTACACAGAGTGGATATCACTTTACGGTGACTAACAACCCGGATACGGTGTAACGTCTTTCACGAAAGCCACTTCAAACTCAGTTGTCTTGAATTTGATGTCCACTATGCTTACATATTTGCAATATTAGAAGAATCGATACGAAAGTGTCTGTCAAAATGAGTTACAGTGACCATCAGCCACGATAGGCACCTATGACGTCATATTTGATAGCGACTGGTCATACATAATACGAAACTAACCTTTTGACAGTTATTTAATGGAAACTGAGCCCAGTTACTATCATTTCGAGCTATCAACAGTGATACGTAATAGGCCTGGTGATTCCTTTCGTAGTCACATATTCATCAACAACAACTACAACAGCCCATAACGTCCACTGCTGGACATAAGCCTCTCCCATGATGGGAGGAATTTGCCGTAATCTCCACGCTTGGCAGGCGGATTGGAGATCGCAGTGATGAAAAAAGACTAACTAAGAAAACGCTGCTGCCCATTCTCTGGTCTACTCACTCCTACGCACTCATACATATTCATCAATTTTTGCACTTTGCACTTGCTAAAAAAAACTCACGTCTTTAATTTTATTACATGCGCATATTCAAAACTAAATCTATAAAATGTTACAATAATATTTAGAGAAACAGTAAAGAAGTCTCATTAGACAAAAAAAAAACAATCATACTTTAATAATAAAAAATAATAAAAACAATAGCATCTCCAACAAATGGAACAGAATCGACGCACGTAACTCGAACAATTTAAGTGGGTATGCGATAGTAAGATTAAATGCGTTTAGTAAGGGTCTTTACTATTGAGATGCCTTATAACTCCTGCTATTTATTACGACTTAATCTAAAAAATGATTATACGATGATTTTTTGACAAAATATCAGTATTTACAATACAGTGATAACAATGAAATAATGATAATATTAATACTTACCGAAAATATGAAATTTCATCCTTTTTTAGCGTCCTGGATGTGTGATTTTTACACTTTTTAAACGAGCACTGAGGCATGTTTACCGTCGGAGCGTTCAAATGCTACTAGATTAAAAGCGCACCCAAATGTTCGAGTGGGCGCTCATTTGGTGAGGACACTTTTTGCCGCTGATTGTGTATCTAGTTTTTTATTAGTGATCGATGCTATTTATTTATTATTTTAGCTGTTCGGTGTTGGAAGGTGGAAATAAAAAAATCGTGGTGAATGATAACAAAAATATTTATTCGTTTTATTTATTTATAAAATTAACAAACTTTTATGATAATTGTAACGTCACATTCCTACCTAGATGTAAAAAAGTTCTCTTGTAACCGATCATAAGATTTTTTATTGTATACGGTATACCCGCTTACTTTCAATTCATAATAACATACGTAACAAGGAAAGGATATTCTAATCACACAAATATAACATATAGTTGATACCCACTTATTATAGGTATCGGTAATCAGCAGAGTTTATTGAAAACTAATATAAATAATTTAGACTTTATGAATATATTTTTTTGTGACGTCGCAATAAATGTAACTCGTATTGAGGTTATAGTTTAAGTGTTCATTTTCCCGAAGAAAAGAAGATTGAAACTAAACCTCAATTTAAGATCATTAATATAATTACGGATAAGTTAATATTCACTAAATATTTTGTAACACATCTAATTAAAACTAAAGCATCTAGGGATTAATTTTGTAGCATGACATTTTCTAATACTTCTACATAATTAAGTAGAACTGTTGGCGCGTGGAGGAATAAAAGCCAGTTCTCCTGGCCCTGCTGCACTTATCCATCCCCACATGATCCCCACATATTAACCATAATTCGACATGAGTCTGTATTATGTTATTATTATTGTTATATTATGGGATTATGTTTTTATCAGACCAGCAGAGTTTATTTATGGCGCAAGAATAACAATTCTTGCGCCATAAATGAAGCCTACCCTTTTGACTTTATTTAAAAAGTCAGTTTTTTGAGTCTTCTCATGGTAGTATTCCAGTAAAAATCTAAATAATCCCGTGCGAAACGTAATCGTTCTTCTATAACTCTTTCTGTCAAGAAGGGCTTCTTAGCTGGTCTTCGTGATACAAGCCTTCAGCGTGGAGGGCACGGCGAACAGTTTGCGATGAGGTGTCAAATAATTCCACAAAGTGTCTCGTAGGTGTGAAACCATTTGTTTCTTATTCGCCAACCATATATTATGTCTTCGCTGCGCATCGATAATAAGCGACGGCTTTCCACTTCATTGTCGACTAGCAAGGCCTTTTGATCTGACTCACAGTATTCCTCTAAAACAAAAAAATTATGTTAGGCAGCTATAATAAAATACTAAAGTTATCATTCACTCTGCGTTTATAAATCCAATAATTAACACTAATTATTTATCTTTTATGCCTCATGATGGATTTAAAATCAATTTATTAATCCCTAAGTCACCAAATAAATAAACAATAACAAAGTAGGCTTTAATTTTTAATAAAACTTTGTTACAATAATTCATAAATATAATACTCACATTAGTCCGGTTTCTTCAGATATTTGTGTTCTATCAAGACCACTTTTATGCAGCACGATAATATTAGTCGCCCTCGCCTCAATATCAATATTTGCCTGCATTTTGAGAAATACCAACAACAATACCGCTATCTATTAAACCACACGTCACTAACCAAATTTAACATAACCAAACGACAACGTTTATTTCGATCAAGTAAAATATTCATAAAACTCGGGTTTACCTCACAGAAATATAAATTCTTGACTTATTTTTCTATGATCTACCTTCTTCTAACTTTATGAAATGCGTGAACAAAGCGAGAACATTTTTCTGTCCCATTACTTCCAATCGAGTAAACACTTACAAAAAGTAACAACGTGAGATTTGAACTCACGACTTACTGATTCACTCTTAGATGTGGACGCGCCTAACCACTAGGCCATCTTGACTTATATTTCCATGTTGAAATTTTGGACTACATTTACTTGTAGATGACAATGTCTATTTTCTTGAAAGTAGAAGGTCGTAAGTCAAACTAAACGTCAAGCTATTGCTTTGTGAGATTGCCTATCGAGTTTTGGTCGACACTGTACATTACATCGACAACAATGAACAAAGAAACAGACCAAATTAGCATTTAATAGATGCACGCAGGTCACACTATTACGCTACAATATGAATTCGTCGAATTTGAAGTTAGTCATTTACGAAAAAAAAAATCCAATGAAAATTCAAAAAAAAAAAAGTCGCGAGCGACGAAATTTTAACTTTCTTCTCCACTCCTTTAGGAACTCGATAAAAAATCCGACCACTATAAACTTCGTTCCACCTTATTGTCTAATTGCACTCGACTAAAGGATTTGCAATTGAAAAACGTGTTGTTATTCAATTACATAGTAAGCATGTGTACGAGCAAACCCGTACAATATCAATTGTTTTTCTTTTTTTTAAATTCAAATTACGTTTCTTCGAGAAAGAGGAGCGGCACACAGATCTGCTGAAAATTACATATTTTTCTATACTTCTCTATTACATGTCATATTAACAAAAAAAACATACATACGATGAAACGACTTGCCAAATCCAATCGATGTGTTTGTTAATACGGTTAAACCTTGCCCGGTGTAACCTTGCTTCGTCGTTCGGCAAGTGTGTCATTCACATTTATAAACAATTCAATGGTATAACAACTAATAAAAGAAAGGTCCCGCTATAAGCATGTAATCCCTCATGCAGGCTACATGGTCGACAGACACTGAAAAAATGTTTCTTAGCCGAGGAAGACGGAAGTTTTTACAGAGGTTTTTTATTTGTATTTTTAACGTAGCTTCCTGCACTCTTGTTACTATGAAAATCCAATCCTATTGCATTATGTAGGTCATAGCAGACAAATGGGGAAGCACTGGCAAAGATAATCTAAGATGGCGCCACCATAGCTGGTCTCAATCTGACCAATGAGGTTAAGCTATTTTGAAATATAAAATGACATTACCACATTTTCAACCAATGACGATATTGGAAACCAGCTATGCTAGCGCCATTAGTTCCACAGTTTCCTTCCCGATTGCTGCGATCCTAGAGGCTGGAGAGATACAGGTTTTTATAGAGACCTATTTCAAGCACCAGTCTCTCACAAAGTTAATTCCACGCTCGTGTTCCACTGTAACCTTAGCATTAAGTAACTTGTGTAGAGAAAATGAATAGATATTTTATTTTTATTATTTCCCTTTATTTATTTCTTTACAAATTAATTACATTTTTAAATATTCCTTATAAAAAAATATATATATAAAAAATTGTAGCCCACCGGTATCGGGAACAGGTTCCAAGCTACCGGCAGTCAGGGACTCAGGGCTCCAGAGAGAGGAACCTCGTAACAATACTCCCCGTGTCCAGGTGTACCGCGCACTGAATCAAGCTCTTGATCCAGCTGCCTAATGAGAGCCTCCCCAGGCATTGATCGAGGCTTGTACCGCGCACTGAATCAAGCTCTTGATCCAGCTGCCTAATGAGAGCCTCCCCAGGCATTGATCGAGGCTCTTGGCAATTAAGCCATGGGCTGATACGACTATCGGCACAATGATTGCCGAGTCCACTTCCCACATGTCAACAACCTCGCGAGCCAAGTCAAGATACTTGATTTGTTTATCTTTCTCGGCTTTCATGAGGTTCTCTATTTTTATTATTATTAATTTTGAGTGGATTATGTGTAACATTTGGTGGGATGACACAGGAAAACCTACTCCTGGAAGTAATGTTCGAGATCCCCGGGTCGGACATCGCGACGGTGCACATCCACGAGGGCTGCGTGTTGAGCGCGGAGCCGCCGCACACGTCTCGACGCCGCGAGCACAGCGACGCCCGCGCCGCGCCGCACGACCTGGACGACTGGCCCTCGGTGCGCCTGCACAATTGTACGTAGCTAGAGTAGCTAGACTAGACTAGCCGGACTCCTACACACGTCGCGGCGCCGCACGACCTGGACGACTGGCCCTCGGTGCGCCTGCACAATTGTACGTAGCTAGAGTAGCTAGACTAGACTAGCCGGACTCCTACACACGTCGCGAGCACAGCGACGCCCGCGCCGCGCCGCACGACCTGGACGACTGGCCCTCGGTGCGCCTGCACAATTGTACGTAGCTAGAGTAGCTAGACTAGACTAGCCGGACTCCTACACACGTCGCGGCGCCGCACGACCTGGACGACTGGCCCTCGGTGCGCCTGCACAATTGTACGTAGCTAGAGTAGCTAGACTAGACTAGCCGGACTCCTACACACGTCGCGAGCACAGCGACGCCCGCGCCGCGCCGCACGACCTGGACGACTGGCCCTCGGTGCGCCTGCACAATTGTACGTAGCTAGAGTAGCTAGACTAGACTAGCCGGACTCCTACACACGTCGCGGCGCCGCACGACCTGGACGACTGGCCCTCGGTGCGCCTGCACAATTGTACGTAGCTAGAGTAGCTAGACTAGACTAGCCGGACTCCTACACACGTCGCGAGCACAGCGACGCCCGCGCCGCGCCGCACGACCTGGACGACTGGCCCTCGGTGCGCCTGCACAATTGTACGTAGCTAGAGTAGCTAGACTAGACTAGCCGGACTCCTACACACGTCGCGAGCACAGCGACGCCCGCGCCGCGCCGCACGACCTGGACGACTGGCCCTCGGTGCGCCTGCACAATTGTACGTAGCTAGAGTAGCTAGACTAGACTAGCCGGACTCCTACACACGTCGCGGCGCCGCACGACCTGGACGACTGGCCCTCGGTGCGCCTGCACAATTGTACGTAGCTAGAGTAGCTAGACTAGACTAGCCGGACTCCTACACACGTCGCGAGCACAGCGACGCCCGCGCCGCGCCGCACGACCTGGACGACTGGCCCTCGGTGCGCCTGCACAATTGTACGTAGCTAGAGTAGCTAGACTAGACTAGCCGGACTCCTACACACGTCGCGAGCACAGCGACGCCCGCGCCGCGCCGCACGACCTGGACGACTGGCCCTCGGTGCGCCTGCACAATTGTACGTAGCTAGAGTAGCTAGACTAGACTAGCCGGACTCCTACACACGTCGCGGCGCCGCACGACCTGGACGACTGGCCCTCGGTGCGCCTGCACAATTGTACGTAGCTAGAGTAGCCGGACTAGACTAGCCGGACTCCTACACAACGTCTCGCTAATATTTCAGATTTTAATTACAGGTCGCGGCACGTAAGTCTAGCGCTGACCGTTATTGCGCAGAAGTAAATAATAAGAATGTCTTGGCGCGTGCGTTGCGCCGATTGGCTCTCCAGTCGTATAACATGCGCAGATATCCCCTTCACGTTTCGTTCAGCGCTAGAGTTACGTGCCGCGACCTGTATATAAGGCGAAAACGCCAGGGTAGCCCGCGCAATTCGATTTTACTCACGTTTTTTGCAATTTGCTGGTCAGTTTCAGGTTGCAAATTGATGATTGATTGATATTTATTTATTGACACACCAGCGACTTATTCACTGAATCATTTACATTAATTAGATTATATTTCAATAGCTTTGAGGTGAATTCGTCACTTATAGGTGTGCACAGCACTTGTATAATCAATAATAAAAATTGAAATGGAAATATATGATAATAAAAAATAAAATTTACAAAGTTTACATTGAATTTAAAATGTCAAGTAGTTAGATTAAATTACAGAATAATTAAAAAATTAAAAAAATAACATCAATTAAATTCTAATAGAAAAACAATTATAAATTAAAACTCTGAAAATAACAAATAAATTAGGACATAATTATTACATTAATTAAAATTAAAAGAATAGAAAATATTAAAATTTGAACTCAATTTTTTTTTTAATATCCAGTCGTTTTACATAATTTACCTAAATTGAATCATCGATGCAATCCTCTTAAGTATGAGTTGACCTAAAATGTTATGGTTCCATGAAAAACGTGGATTGTGAACCAAGGGCCTAAGCACACGGCGCATTTGAAACGCGCAGACGACGCGCGTTTTCTGCGCCATAATTGTCGATTTTTGCGTTTTTATAGAATCAAAGTAAAACGCGATGGGCTCTTAGGGAGTTGCAAAGAATTTACGATTACAATTCTGTAAATACGTATTTTTACGGCCGCAAATCGATCAATCATCAATAATTAATAACATCATACTGTAATTTGAAAAAGTCGAGAAAATTGGAAATTCGCAGAATACCCTGACAGGTTCCCCTTATACAGACAAAAAAAAACTTGACGCCAGCTTGTATTGAAGACGTGTAAGGTGGATGCTTTGTTTTCAGTTACTTTGTAATTTAGTTTTCTACACCTAAATTATGGCGCTGCCGAATTCGTTCGCCAACAGAGGCTTTGTTCCCAGTAGGCAAACTGTTAGCGGCCGACTGAGTTTGCGGCGTATCGGTTTAGTACGCCTTTCCATATATTTGAAATAGAGTGTCCACAGTTTTCTAGTTTTGCGCTCACTTTAAGCAGTCTGCCGCGTTACGTGCGCCGACTGTCTCAGTTAGTAAAAATGTACAGCAAAACCGATTCTAGTCGTCGGCGGCGATATGGTTGTTCGCCGGGCGTAGTGAGTCTGTTTGCCGCAAACTGTTCATGCGGACAGTTGGAAAGAAGCTATCGACGTGTTCGGACGTGTTCATGCTTGCATCGCTTATACCTAACTAATCTCCACACCACAGAAAATCCAAGATGCTGCTTTGATACGGAAAGGTACAACAATAGTAAAGTGAAAATTCAGTCGGTCGACCTAATTAAGCGGCTAACTCATAACAGTTTGCTTGCGACGCACGAAAATTGATCTGAGTTTGCAGCTAACTCAAATCTCAGTGCGCCACAAATTTGCGGCTCACTCAGTTGACTGCTAACAGTTTGTCTACTGGGGGCACAGCCTTATAGTATCATCTAGTTACCATATCCTGTAATGTGTTTACCTGACTTCCCCATACATTATAATTATGTTAACCATTTCTTTTTGTTACTCTTCTGGGTATTTTAAAAGAGTAATATCGACAAAGAGTGTTTTATTTGAATTATTTTCCAGAATGTTGTTTCTACTACGGTGTGGCCAAGATAACAAAACGGGTGTCATTTGTGTGGGTTTTCATTTCCTTACTTTTTTCCTCTCTATTTTGAAACGTTACGAAGTAATTTTATTGAAAGAAATACATATCATTTGCATTCCCACATAACTAAAATTCTCTTATTTTAGTTTTTAGAAATGATAAATGATTTAAAATTGTATTCACGCGTTGCTGCATATAGGCATGGGCCAAAGGCCAATTTAGTTGGTTTTACCAAAAACGTACTGAAGACAATATTCTTATTCTTATTAACAACACAACAATAGCTTCAATAGCTTCTTGACAATAGTTTTCGATAAAAAATATCTTGCTAGATATCCCTATATGTATGTGATGTGTGTACGTAAAATATGCGCTTTGGACGTGTAGTTACGTACACCAGTGACCAGCCCGATATTCTTATGTGTATGATTTATATTTCTTTTTAATCAATAATGACCATCTCGTTATTCTCCTTGGCCTCGACTGTATAGTTCGGTTCAAACTTAATGGCGGCTCGGAAGTTAGCTGCGAGTGACGGTCTGCGCAGGAATAACGCTTTAAACTATATGGCGATTCGGAACATCTAATGTAAAGCTGCGCAGACAACAATTTTAGGTATGAACGGGGCGCAGATGACGCATCGTTTTGTCTGTATAATGCACAGACCGTCACTTGCAGCTATCTTCCGAGCCGCCATTAAGTTTGAACCAAACTATACTTATATTTGATGTAAGTTCTCATTCGTTGCAGAGGCTCAAGGCGACAGCTACGCCACCACCTGTCACTCATTCGTGTGTGCTGTGAGCGGTAACAAGTATGGTGGTTACTACGAACGGACGACACTAGTGTACCCTCGACTATAGGACGTCTCACTGTATACGTACTAGTTCATATTCGATGTACTTGACGCCGGTAATTAACGCTCACGAATACAATCGAGGTAAGAATTGTTCGTTACTGAAAATGTAAAAAAAATGCGGTCTATAAATAAAAAAGTGTTTTGATCTAGTGCTTTTTGTGAAATTTTACGTGTGGTGTTCAGGAGTCCTGTTTTCAGACTTAGTATGCCTAACATCAATCCTATTTGAGAAGTTAACGATTACATATTTACGGATTGCTGGGTTTTTATAAAAATATCTTTTTCTTTAACTTACCGTCCGTAAATTTAGTATCTCTCTCTCTGCATTCTCTGCTTTGTAGCTATGATATGGCATTAGTAGATACCTACTTGATGTTATATAGAAATGTAGTTTTTATGATAAAATAGATGTGTCCTAGAAAAGCATTTCGTTTTAATGGCCAAGATAAATTGTAAATATAAAAATACTGTTATATAACGATAAGTTAGTAAACTGTTAATTAGGACTCCTGATTAAGCATAGTTCCAGCTAGCATTTTATGGAAACCGGGACGGTTTTAACTTAAATTTTACAATACGATGAAAAAATATATCTTAATAACATCGCCAAAATACAATAACATAGAAAAACCAAGAATCGTTTTTGTATTTTTTTGTTAAAATCCAATTTAAGGCCGTACTGGTCTTACTATTAGTTCCTTACGTTAGTTTATGTAGAAGAAAAATTGAAAAAAATGTTGTATCGTCCACAACCACCATACAACAAACTCTTGTGATGTAAATTACTGTAAATAGTAATAAATAATAATGATAAATAGAAAACTGTTATTATTAAGGTTTATTAAAAAAATAAAATAGGGTTCATTATTGTACATCCCAAATAAGTTGTAAGTACGAAAAGTCACACACAGATGTTGTTAGTTTAAAAATAGATGTTTTTATTTCGGCCGGCAACACTGGTAAGGAATGACGTTTTGACATTTTGTTAATTATTATACATAATTATTTTTTTATTTATAAATGGAACGTTGTGGTGTGATTATAGTAAAAGTGTGAATATTTTTTGTTAGAGAACCTCCAAAAAGATGTGTCTAATATAATTCTGGACTTGTGATAGGATAAATTTTATGGCATGTTGATATAATCACATTGCAACTCGAGTAAAATAGTATAAGCCTATTTTCAATTTAAAATATAAAGAAAACCAAATTCTGATTGTTTTATTTAAAAACTTTATTTGCTTTTTTGTAGAAATAAACCTTACTTAATTTTCATCAAAACAGGTAGATAATAAAATAACATAAGACACTAGCAGACGTCCCGCGGTTTCACCCGCGTTGTTCCCGTTCCCGTGGGAGTACGGGAATAAAATATAGCCTATAGCACTCACGAATAATGTAGCTTTCAACCAGTGAAACAATTTCTAAAATTGGTTCATTACTTCCGGAGATTACCCCTACATACAAACTTACAAACAAATGTTACCTCTTTATAATATTAGTATAGATTACATTACATACATACAATTGATTAGTCTCTTATTCTAAACAGCTTGGAGCCTAAAGCATAACACATTATGAATAATAAGCTGTTTTGAACTAGGGATACATTTTATACTCTAGAAGATAATAGATGTATGTATCGTAAGATAAATAATAAATATCATTTTTGTTACGTGTTTAATGTTTTATTAATAAATACAGTGAACTTGGTAATCGGTTTATAAAGGGTGTAAAAAACCTCTTAACGAAGCCGAAAGGCACTTGTTCTCCTCGTCATTGTTTTTTTGTTTAACACCATACCTGGGAACCCTCTAGTTACGGAGATATTGGGGGCCAAAGTTCCAACTTTTTGTCAATTTTTTTTTTAGATAGGTACATGTTTTTAATGTAAGATTTTTACTTACATCTCCACGGCCCTCGTTCTATTCAATCCATCCATTAGCACAATGTTTTGAGTGCGTTATATTGAGTTCTACCACAAAACATGATTTTTCAACCCAAAAAAAAGTTTCCCAGCAATATTTTTTGCGTTAAGTTATTTAGTTTGATGTAGGTACAGAATGCTTGGTTGACGGCTTCGTGATGAGGTTGTTTACACCCTGTATAATCGAGTTCACTGTACTTCTGCCATAAAGCGAATCTGTCCTAAAGCGAACAAGGGATTTTATAAATATGTACTGATGTAACTTGAGTAGGTTACACAACATAGTTCCTATTCTTATCTATCGCTTTGTAACTCTCGGTCTTAACAATATCCAGAAGAATGTCCACTATTGTATAAACCTCTTCATAACTTGTATACAAAGCCGTTGGAGTCAATCTAATAACATTGGGATCCCTAAAGTCTGGCACAATCCCTCGAGACTTCAATGCGATACTGATCCTGTAACCTTCATCATGTTCTAAGCAAACATGGCCGCCTCTCTTGCTATCTTCTCTCAAGTTTCCAACTATAAACCCGTAATCTGCGAGCTTCGTTTCTATCAGGAACATGAGATAACCAGTTATGTGTAAGGACTTTTTCCTCATATTGGGTATACCAGCTTCATTGATAACTCTCAAAGCCCCTTCTAAAGACGCCATCGACAAAACATTAGGAGTTCCAATCTGCCATCCATTCGCATCTTGCTGGTGATCAAACTCTTGTCTCAACAAAAACTGAGTTTCAATTTTGTTTCCGTACCATCCAGCTAGACCTGGCAATCTTGTGTGATGTCTTCTGTTGATGTACAAAGCCGCAGAAGATCCAGGGCCCCCGTTTAGATATTTGTAAGTGCACCATATTGCAAAATCAGCGTCGATTTCTTTCAAATTGATTTCTATAGCACCAACACCGTGACAGAGATCCCATCCTATAAGAATGCCTCTGTCTTTGGCTGCTTTGGTTATTTTCACCATGTCTAGAACTTGGGCACTTCTATAGTACACCGTAGGGAGAAACACCAACGCTACATCGTCTGTCATTGCATTTATGATTTCGTCTTCATTCATAAACTTCCCGTTACTTTTGACGACTTTCACTGCATCTTTGGGTTCGTAACCTTGTAATCTTACTTGGCTATCTACTGCGTAACGGTCCGTTGGAAAATTGATGTCGTCTACCAATATTTTGTATTTGTCTTTAGTGGGTTTATAAAACGTGCTAATACCTTGATGGATGTTGATTGTGGTGCCGCCAAAGATACATATTTCGTCAGGATCTGCTCCAACTATAGGTGCCATGAGCTTAGACAAATACTTGGAATACAGGTAATATTTGTTTTCGTCGACCATCCAGATTTTGATACCTTCGTCTTTCCAGCGTTCCATGACTTCTAACACACACTGTTCGGCGTCCTTAGTTGCGAGTCCCAGGGAGTTCCCACACATGTAGATGTAATCTTTCTTGAGAAAAAATCGTTGTCTAAAGTGTCCCAGAGGATCATTGTTGTCCAGTGATTTTGGATATTCAGGATCGTCGCGATATTCTGCCTTCATTTTGACCTCCTTGTCTCCTATATTATTGCAATTTTTTTAAATGTTGATCTGATATAATCTTCCGTCGGCAATTTAAGTGGAACAGGGAACAGGCGTGAAGGCTGCCTTCTCGATGAAAATAAAAACTTGTGATATAAAGTGTTTACGGTGCCTAATGCAAATTTTGGATGTCAAGGGACCACTAATCGGTTTTTATATACTCGAAACCTTTTATTGTTTTGTAGCGTTGATAGCTTATCAGTAAGTCACCAACAGGTTTAATGTTGCTTTGTGTATGCGAATATTGAAAGATAATTATGATTTAGTAGTGTCACCAAATCATTTATGAAAGTGAGATCAAGATTAGGTAATTATTAACTAATGTAGGTACAAGGAATAATTGAAAGAATTGAAAACCTCAAAAGGGACTTATGTATACCTAGTCAACGTCGTAATTGCCAGTAAATTAAAACTTCAGTAAAGTTGACTATCAGCGACCACATCGGACTTAAATCAATAAATGACCCTTTCTTTTAGGCTTTAGTCAAGTAAAAATGGCGACAACATTAACTTGGTAAATTAATTATGACGTCGACTAAACTCATCATTATGGATAACTTTACCTATAGGTACTATGGACCGACCATCAGTTAGCAAAGTAGGTATACAATACTTAGATTACAGTTGGTGCACAGAATAGAAGACAGGGCGGCAGTCTCGAAAGAGATAACGTCAAAATCGCCAACGAATAAATTGGTTGCAATAATGATGCTTGCGAAAACGCATCTTGGATGTAGAGACTTGCTTAACTCGCAAGCATCATTATTGCAACCTAATATATTTTTGTTAGTAATCAGCGATCGATGTTAGCGAATTTGTCGCTATCTATGTGTGGCAGTGGGCAGGGCACATTGCTCGCAGAACGGATGGCCGATGGGGCTGAAAAGCTCTGGAGTGGCGACCGCGAACCGGAAGACGTGGCGTTGGAAGGCCTCCCACTAGGTGGCGGTGACCTGGTGAAGGTTGCGGGGATGCGAGTCGCACGGGACCGGCCAATGTGGCGATACTTGGGGGAGGCCTATGTCCAGCAGTGGACTTCTTTCGGCTGAAATGATGATGATGTCTAGACTGCCTGCCCTGGGACCAGCATACTGGTTCTGTGTACGTAGCCAAAATCCTCATATTGAGCATCCAACAGAATAAACCTCTTGCGCGTTTATAAGGCATGACGACAGTATCAAAAAATTGCAAATTTATTTAGTCCGTTAGTATTGGAAAATAGTGGACACGTATTTTTTGTTTTTGTAAATTAATGAATATTGACAAAGATAAAACGCATCAAAACTCGAGAGTGCGGGCTCGTGACGTCAGAACGCACTAAAAATTATACCAAGGCGTGACGTATTGAGAATAAAAAAAAAAGTATAATATATACGGTCGAATTGAGAAACCTCCACATTTTTTTTAAGTCGTTTAAAAAGTTTTTTTTATAATCTAACTGACGGACTAATTAGTTTTTTTTCTTCTACCATATTGTAGGTACACGGTCGCAATTTCAACGTTTGCTTCAAGTTTTAAGACTATCTAAAACAGTCTCTTCTATTTCTCAAATCATAGTCACATGAGCAAAATAATAAAGTACGCTGTTATCTTCGATAACAATAACGGTAAGTACGGATTATATCATAAAAGTGATAGGTTGATACTGCAACTGCCGAAAAATCACTGATTTGTGTAGGTACTTATTGTGATTTTAGGTCTAACGTGGGAAAATATTGTCTATGGGTGGGTGGGATTTTATATCGTGTGGAATGATTTTGGACTTTACCAAAGTAATCCCAACTTTTGTTCAAAGGTGTATATTAGTCAACATGATAATTATAATGGTGCCTCTTCCCTTGTTTACAAACTAAACCAAATTTAAGTTCAGTGCATCTTTTTCTTGCTATTTCATTAAGAAAAGGACAGAAGATAAATTTTAGTTATGTTCTGTCAAATTAATCAGCGCCATACAAGTTTTAGACGCGATTAAAAAGTTGACTACTAAAATTACATCAAATTGCGTCAGGTGCTGACTAATTTGACAGGATTTAACTAATATTTATCTTCTGTCCTTTTCATAATGAAATAGAAAGAAAAAGATGCATTCAACTTAAATTTAGTTTAGTTTGTGAACAAGGGAATCGGCACCACTATCACAGAAGACACTAAAGAATCAGTGAGTTCTTTTGTATACCTAAATACCGCTGTCATTACATAAAATGATGTATTGTAGACCAACTAGTTAGTCTGTTGGTCGCAAGCCCTACTGCTGCGCATGAGATGGTGGGATCGATGCCCAGACTGGACAGTGTTATTGGGGTTTTCCAACAAATTGAAATTTTACGGTTAGTAACACTGACGACCCGATTGGCGCAGCGGTAGTGAGGTTGCCTTTACGTTCTTAGGGTCTCGGGTTCGATTCCCAGTAGGAGCAAATGTTTGTGTGATGAGCATGGACATTTGTTTCCTAGTCATGGATGTTAATATGTGTAATAAGTATGTATTTACAAACAAAACGCCTCGTTGCTTAGTGTGGC
Source organism: Xestia xanthographa (assembly GCA_905147715.2). Taxonomy (NCBI): domain Eukaryota; kingdom Metazoa; phylum Arthropoda; class Insecta; order Lepidoptera; family Noctuidae; genus Xestia; species Xestia xanthographa. The sequence goes on along the minus strand of LR990661.1, from coordinate 1,507,923 downwards.
ACTAGATAGCGCTGTGTATAATGTCCAACGAATTTATTTATTTACTTATATTTAGTAACAGCCATAGAAAGAAAGAAAGAAAAAATATTTATAGAGAAAAATATAATAAATCTATAATATAAAAATGAATCACAAAATGTGTTGGTAAGCGCATAACTCAACAACGCCTGGACCAATGTGACCAATTTTTTTTTTTAAATGTTCGTTGGAGTTCAAGGATGGTTTTTACGGCGAGAAAAAGAAAAAAAAAGAAAGGTGGGTAGGTAGTAGGTAGGTAGTAGGTAGGTAGTAGGTAGGTAGTAGGTAGGTAGTAGGTAGGTAGTAGGTAGGTAGTAGGTAGGTAGTAGGTAGGTAGTAGGTAGGTAGTAGGTAGGTAGTAGGTAGGTAGTAGGTAGGTAGTAGGTAGGTAGTAGGTAGGTAGTAGGTAGGTAGTAGGTAGGTAGTAGGTAGGTAGTAGGTAGGTAGTAGGTAGGTAGTAGGTAGGTAGTAGGTAGGTAGTAGGTAGGTAGTAGGTAGGTAGTAGGTAGGTAGTAGGTAGGTAGTAGGTAGGTAGTAGGTAGGTAGTAGGTAGGTAGTAGGTAGGTAGTAGGTAGGTAGTAGGTAGGTAGTAGGTAGGTAGTAGGTAGGTAGTAGGTAGGTAGTAGGTAGGTAGTAGGTAGGTAGTAGGTAGGTAGTAGGTAGGTAGTAGGTAGGTAGTAGGTAGGTAGTAGGTAGGTAGTAGGTAGGTAGTAGGTAGGTAGTAGGTAGGTAGTAGGTAGGTAGTAGGTAGGTAGTAGGTAGGTAGTAGGTAGGTAGTAGGTAGGTAGTAGGTAGGTAGTAGGTAGGTAGGTAGTAGGTAGGTAGTAGGTAGGTAGGTAGTAGGTAGCTTATGTGACGCAGACGAAGTTGCGTGGGTCAGCTAGTATATAATAATAATAATGAAAAATAAAATATATAATGAATATTTCCATAGAGTATAGTAATATAAAGGGTAACAGCCCGGATTCCGTGTCGTGCCCGGATGATGGCAATAAACTCGCCCGTGATCTTACGTGATAAAATATGCAACTAAATTAATACTTAGTCGTTCACTGATACATAGTGTTGTCCTTCGAGCCTAGGCCCATTTTTTTTTTTTTTCGGTTGGGAAATCATCAAATGACTCCTCCCGCTCTGGGCGGAGCAGGAGGGAGCTAGTGTCAGACTTTTACTGACTTAAACCCATTCATGTTGATTCATCGCCCTTTGTGTTCCGGGGCCACGGTATCTCTTTCGAACAGTCCCGTAACCCCGGCAAGCCTTTGCCCTAAGCCCTTTGATTCTATCTTACGACACAGTTGGGAGTTAGCACAGTGGCTGCAGCACTACACGTCGCAGTTTGTATGGTGCACCAAAAAAACGCGGGCCTAAAACTTCTCTGTTTTCAGCAAATTCGTAATCAACATGATAAAATACACCCTGTAACCTCGTCAACGTGTTGTTGACGACTCCCTGACCTTGTCACGATAATCTCACTAATAAACCTTTATAAATAACAAAGATTAATTGAACTGTTTAACTATCATTCGATAAAGGCATATCTTGATAAGTTCCCATTAGTTTTTAGGTACGTAGGTACCTACGGAAAGATCAATCACCTAAATTGATACAAAAATGTTATCTAATTACTTATTGCGATCATGTGAATGCATTAAATCCGGTAGGTAACTACGTAAAGCGATTGAAATTGCAAATAAATTATCTAATAAGTAAGTTAGAATGTTCCATTGATCAAATGAAGTCGTGCTCATTGATATCAATCAGTTAACTTATCGTAATTCTCAATCTTTAGTTTACATAAGGCGGAGCATTCCATAGAACGTGCTAGGCAGTTTGATAGGTAGGGTAAGTAGGTACTATCGAGGACACTCCCGCCTGACCACCGCTAAGCTAATTTTTGCTTGCACTCGAAACATAGAAACGCTCTCTAGCCCCGCCCCGTTGACTTTGTATACAAATAATGAATGAAAAGATACCGAATCAGCCGAGCGCACTGACGACGCACGCCAAACGAGTGTTATTGTTATTTTGCGCGCCAAAGTTGACGCTTTCCTAATAGGCTCAAACTTCAAGGGGGCGTGGCTCGGCGCCTCCGCATGATTTAAGCGAAAAAAAAAAAAATGGTCAGGCGGAAAAGACCACGATAGTACAGTCACGGACTCTAATTGATAAGCCACTTTCAAGATTTCCAATTGTATACATTTGCAGTTGTATACATTCACGAGATTACACGATTAAACACGAACTCAAACCGAATGCTCGGAAACAAAATGACACATTACTAATAATCGGAAATAGTCTTATCCATAGAGGTTGAAAAATGACTTATCAAGTTGTCAATGATAAAACCATACAATGGTGCTGACATGTATCCCAATCTATTTGATACTGACCTCCTTTGAAGAAATAGTCCTTATTAAATACTCTTTATTTCTGAAAACCTATCCGAAGCCAGAGTGACAGTTGAAATGTCGATGTTAAACATTAAAAAAGATAAAATTTCTCCGTACGCCAACGTTACTATGGCTACGCTAAAACAATATTGTCGCTAGGTTACGGTTGCTACACCTGCAATTCGTCGACTTCAGGTAGTCACTCGGATCTGTACTATGTACGAATATAACCGACTAAACCCGATTTGCATTACACGGCTAAAATACGAATGGTGGCAAGTGGCTCATCATTTATAGTCCGTGACTGTACATCAACCAACTTAGGTACCTATCTGTGCAGGCGGGAAAACACAGAACTAAAATGAATGTAGGTAGGTACGGTCGAACAAGCTATTTAGTTTACATTTTATTTGTAATGTATTTTGGATAGCAAGCGGCACATCACGCGACGCTTTAGGCCCCGTTCCCACTATGTCGTGACGATTAGGTAATTTATCGTTGGTTTTTAGTTGGCAAAAGTGATGGACGACAGTAATCGCGTCGTCCTATATGTGAACACCTCCGTTTAATACACTAGCCACGACACTTAAAACTACACGATTATCTAGTGGGAACGGGGCGTTACGCGACTGAAAGTTCGGCGCGAGTGAAAATGCACGAATAAGCATTAGGTCATAGATAATACACTATATAATACAAGATAGATGTGCAACTGTGGTTTTCGTTTTAAAAACTGTGTACCTCAACTGTTAGATGGCGTTACTTGTCTCAATGTACCCTCCGCTTACGCTATCGCTCACCAGATGGCGCTTTTAGTTTTTGTTTCTAGTAATAAATCCTTTTATTGAAGAATGATTGTTATTTATTTGTGTGAAATAAATAAATTCTTATGTGTATAAAATAGACTATGATGACAACATCATGATTATTCTAGTCTTGCCTATAAAATATAGAATTCGAAACATACACATAAGAATTTACATAATTCACAAAATAAATAACAATCAGTCGTCAATAAAAGGAAAATCATTCTTCAAAATCTTAAGCTAGAAATGACATCATTAAGAGCCATATCAATAAATTAATGATAGATAGAAATGAAAAAAATATTTAGTATTCTAAAGAATTTATTTCCTTTTTTACAATGTGTGCTAGAATAACATACATACAATACAATACATCCAAAAAGCACTTAACTCGTCGAATTCAAATCAAAAAGGTAAAATCGAGATCCAGTATACACGGCGTTGGGTCAATCGTTTACGTATCTTATCACAGGGTCCAAGGTAGAGAGTCCAACGTTTATAATAGCAGATATCAAGAAAACAAGCACAGTTTTAGGTCGTAAAAGAACACAAAACAGATCACCAGAACATCACGAAACAACAAACGTAACATAAAAAAAGTTTTCAAATGTACCCCATTGTAACTGTGTACTAAATAAACTACTTGAAGTGAAAACGAAAAGGTCTTATTTATTTTGCTATAATATTTTAAAATTTATTTGTAATGTAAAACATGTTGAAATAATAATAATAAATAATACTTTTTTATTAATATTTAGTAATACTTTTATTGTACTGTTATCAACTAGCTCTATCTATTGGCAAAGGTATAGAACTATGGCCAAACTAGCGTACCTATCCACACAGATGGCAGCACTGTCTATGAAAATTTTGTTTGAAGCCAATGTACGGAAGTTTCACCCCCCTGACATTAGGTAGTGCATTATGACTGTATGTTTTCACCGTACAGGTAGGGATGCCAGATGTCCGGTTTTCGACCGGACAATCCGGTTTTCTTTATGCTTGTCCGGTTACAAAATTCTTGGTAAACCGGACGTCAGATTGTCCGGTACCTAAGATAAAAATCGTTCATTATTTCTAGCGAACAGCGCGAGCGTGTCGTAGGACCGCGACACGCCGGTCGCGACACGCCGGACGCGGTGTCAAGGCGTCAAAGTGAGAAAAGCCGCACTCGCTCCCAATAAAATATCGAGGCTTTTGTAACAACAAATATTTCCTGTTTTGCTGTTTTAATTGTGTTATGTGTAGTTGGTTTTTATAATAATATGGATGACGAGGAAGCATCGACCAGTGCTGTAACTCCACCGAAGACAGTGAGAAGAACTTGCTATTATAATGTTGACTGGGAAAGATTGTTTCAAAGTACATTTATCTATTAGGAAATAAAAAAAATTAAAACTTGTCCGGTTTTTTCTTTGAACACATCTGGCATCCCTACGTACAGGTACCTTTGCACCGAGGTTCGGTCGTCCGGTGGTTCTCCGACGCGGCGCGGCGGCGTGGTTGCCGCGCCAAGAATTAGAACTTATTTATTTGTAAGAATGTAGTTTTACATAGTATGATGTTAACATTTCAGAGCAGCAAGTCGACAACCAATGCACTCAAAAGTAGTGCCTGTTGCGTTTTCTTCTTCTAAGCCCTCCATAAAAGCCAATATTATAATAAAACCCATTTTGGTGGGCAATTCAACACGTCACAACCGCACATCATAAAGACACCAACTGACGACGCGCTGAACTAAACGCCGCCGCCGCGGCCGCGCCGCCGCCGTCGTGCTTCCGACTATTCGGCGCGTTTGGTGTGTCGTGCCGACCGAATACTAAGAGGGTACGACCGATAATTCAGTCGCTGAAGTGTCGGCGCCGCCGTACGTTCTGCAGATCTGATGTGTTGCGACCCTTAGCAATAAACGCGTGTTGGAGATAACATGCAGAAAAACACAATGCTTTTCAATCCCACCAATGTCATGCAAGGCAAGCACCAAAAGGACCACGACGATGCAACCATGTGATGCAACTTCTCATTTCTCAATGTATTTTCCTAATGAGAACGGTTTTATTTTTACTCCACCTTTTTGGTCACCAATGCCAAAGAGCAGGGGGTTTATTCTTCTTGCACGCAGTAATCAACTGACAGCAGTCACAGAGTACAATATACTGTTGACAGCAGTCTATAATTATTATTTAGCAAGAATATTATTGCCTATTTCTAGTAACAGACGTGCATCATGAAGAAAATTTATAAAATGTCGAAACGTATGTTTTCGGTTAGCCACCGCGGGCCCAAACCAAATTATGGTATATCTCCAACTGAAGTAATACGCACTGTTCTGCTCAACGGGATAGGAGTGGCAGCGGCTAAGACATATGGGGGTCATATCGGTGCTTGTACGATTATGTTCCAGGTAAAAAAAAACAACTATACCATTTGAATGTACTTTCTGGAACCCTTTTTTTATTTTTATTTTCGGATGGGAATCATCAAATGACTCCTCCCGCTTTGGGTGGAGCAGGAGGGAGTGTCAGACTTTTACTGACTAAACCCCATCCATGTGCCTTCATCGCCCTTTGTGTTCTGGGCCTTCTGGGGCCACGGTATCTCTTTGGAACAGTCCCGCAACCCCGGAGACTTTCTGGAACCCTGAACTGTTATTTGAAGTAAGTACCTATACTTGTCGAATGCACTAGGTATACCTAGTGCATTCGACACAAAAAACAAAATTATCAGACCAACTGAACTGTCTGGCAAGGCAAACTGTTGTTTGATCATTCTGCTGGCTGGTCTGGTATCAATGAATTAGTCAAACCTGCCTTTAGGTAGGTATGTAGGCACTTTTCAGATTAGAGATCATTATTCGCGTGTGTAGTAGGCTCTGATAATGGCTTTGTTTGCCACGCAGGCAGGCTCCCGACACGAAATGAACGAGGCACTCGGAGCTTGCCACTTCGTCCGCGCCGCGTCCTCTTCGTCCAGCTGTGCGTATTCCGGCTTCACTAAGATGCGCAGCATAGCGCAGCAAGGAGTGTCCATCACTTGCACCGGTGACAGGCAATCTATAGCATACACCCTCAGATGCCCCACCACTTCCTTTGCAGAAACGAAATGCTATTTGTTGGATACAGCTCTTAGGTACTTAGAACCAATTTAATATTTCTACTAATGTCACATTTACAAAGCTTCCAGACTGAAAGTGGTTCTAGGTAGGACACACAACAACAACAACAGCCCATAACATCCACTGCTGGACATAAGCCACTCCCATGATGGGAGGAATTTGCCGTAATCTCCACGCTTGGCAGGCGGATTGGAGATCGCAGTGATGAAAGACTAACTGAAAACGCTGCTGCCCATTAGGTATCTGGTCTACGGAGGCGCAAGGTGTTCTGCCTCAGACATTAGTCGCCTTATACGACACCCGTGAGTGTAATGGGTTGGTTCTATTCTGCTCTGCCGGATACCACACGGCTCCGCCGGATACCACACGGCTCCGCCGGATACCACACGGCTCGGTAGGACACACGTTAATGATTATTCTATTTCTCACCAGATGCAGCTTCAAACAATGGGAGATTGATAATTTGAAACCCATGTTGAAGGACGACCTGCATCGCATTCATCCGTTACAACGTGTTCTAGACTTAGCCCAAAAAGCGTGTTGGGCAGGCCCACTTACCAACTCTTTGTTCTGCGATTCATCAAGGATATACGAAATGACTGGAGAAACTCTTAACAAATTCACTAACGAGAACTTCAAGGCTGATCACTGTTCTGTAGCCAGCGTTGGTATACCTTACGAGGAGACAATAAAGTTAGCGGAAGCCATCGAGCCTAGACGAGTTAGTGCACGTTTCCATTTTTGCACAGAATTTTCTGAAGAGGGACCTTTAGACAGTTCATTTGTAGGTAATCATATCTAGGCTGCCTATTGATGATAGCTTAGTTTCCCATAAATATTTAAATACGAGGTTACGAGTAGGTACGTATACCTACGTTACGATTAAACGCGTATAAGTATTTAGACTGTAGTTTGTATAAGGACTTTTAATAGGTACTAATGCTCGAGTTAATATCTAGGAAAGGCCACTATCAAGGATGTTGGTGAAATCTTGGCCGCGAGCAGGGTTCGAGTTCTACGATTTGGGCCCAGACAGCGACACGTGGATATGTGTCGTGGTGCCTGGCTGCGGCACATATGATTTAACGTAAGTTTTCATGATTGTCTAGAATGGCCTAGGCCCTAGATCATCACCCAACTAGCCTTTCTCCCAACTACGTAGGGGTCCGGGGGTCGGCTGCAGCTGCATAAAGGGTGTAAATAGACCTAGAGCAAAGCTGAAAGGCACTTGTTACGCGGTCTTTGCAAGTTTGTTTTTGCTCTGGACCATACTTGGGAACCTTCTTCGGAGCTATGTAGTTCATAGTTCAAACTTTTTACCTGATTTTTTTTAAACCTCACATCACACGGACTCGAACAAAAAAAAGCAAACAATAGGGAATATGCACGTAATTTTTTCTTCACTTATATCAATAAAATACAGTATTAGCAACCCAAGAAAAGTATTCAAAGTTAAGTTCAACTACTGCTTGTCGCTTAAAAATAATATTAAACTCCTGCAATTTTCTATGACAGTTCAAACGTCCGTAGCTGTCGCGGCTGTAATGTGACGTCATTTATCACAATCTGCCTTGTTTAGATCAAATTTTTTGCTTTTAGTAGAATAGTTTTACTAATAGTATGTGCTCTAGTCAAGTAAAAATTGCAATAACCATATTAAAATAAAATCTTAGTGAAACTTAATGCACTTTTCAATTAAAAGTGTTTTTTTGACACATGGACTTTGATGTCACTACCGGCGTTATCGAGGACGACGCGTTTTGAGAGTGCGTTCCGTTTCACCAAAAACATGCTACATAAAACAGTAAATTGTAAAATAAGTGATGTATTAGAAACTTAAACAACTGTACCACAATGTTTTTATGGGCCAACACAAGGTATTTTTAATAAATAAAAAGAGTTTTGTATTTCATGCATATTCCCTAGCAAGATTTAAGGTTGAACTGTCAACCTTAAAACTTGTTTTTCTAAAATTGTTTTTATGGTTACAGCAAGGTTACAGCTTTACTATAAATGCCTCCATGACCCGTTAACTATTCAATGCATCCATCAGCACAATTATTTGACTTGTACTGCAGTGCCTAGGTACCTACATTGAGTTTTACCGCGTGATTTTTCACCCAAAATAAAAAAAAAAACAGTCGTTTCCCAGATTCACGGTTGACCTTGCATTACAGTGAGATACCTATGGCTGAGCGCTGCGGCTAGTGTTTCCGGAACCGGTATTCTTTCTGAGAACCGGTAATTTCGGTACTTTTTTTATCGGTACCGGGATTTCCCGGTTCTTTCGGTATTTGCGGTTCTTGGTAGTTTTTGTTTTATAAAACAAGTGATATAAGTAAAGTAAATAAATCTTCAAAGTAAACTACAATTAAGTATTGAAGTAATTTTTATTGGAACAGTTTTCTTCTATTTTCTATTCTCATACCTAGTAGACTAGTAACTTATTAAATATAAATCAGACTATAAATCAATCAGTCTTATTGTCAAGTACTTATGTAAGTATTTACTGTCAATAACATGGTAAAAATCAAGCAGTCATCTTAGATTCCTTAAACATTTAGAATTATCTTATACATTATTCAAAGAAAACAAACAAATTTAAAAAAAATTAACAAAAAATATATAACATAATAAGTATCTCCTTCCGAGTAGGTACCTATTCATAAAATATGGCGTAACCTCTGAAACTAAATTTTGGCTTTTTAAGAGCTTTTTGCTCTCTCCTCTCTATAATAGGACCTTAAAAACAAAAGCGCATCTAGACTTTTATCACTCAAACGAGATCTTATTTTGTTGCATAGCAAACCAGCCCCAGAGAAAACTCTTTGGCGTTGGCGGAATCGTTAATAGATGGTCATACGCCTGAGATAAGTAACGCCCACGATCTCCTCCATTCTCAAAGAGAGCCATTTCAATCCTTACATTCATAAAGAGATCTTCATTTTCTTGAGCAGAAGATCTAATGCGTTTTTGACTAACAGCCTTTGCAAGCTCAGCATTTAACTCATCGCCTTTCGTCAAAGCAATGTTTTGAACTTCAAGCACATCAGAGTCACGTTCACGTTCTCTCGACTGTTCACCTTGTGAGGTTGGTAGGGGTTCAGCTTGAGATACTGGAGTCGTTGAGGTTTTGGTGCGACTTAGCAATGACACTATTGCGTTGCACATTTCATCGCTGCTTGGGCGAGAAAACACTGATGAATCTTCATCATTTTCTTGAAGGAAATAACTTTCTGGATTTTGTAAGTAATTCAGAGTCGCAGCTACAAGGTTGAGACGCCGTTCTGTGTATCGTTTTTACGTAAAAATATTTATATAAATACATACCTCATAAGTATTTCACCTCGTTTTGTCAGAAATTAACAACAAAAACTACTAAAAGCCGTTTAGTTTATCAAAATCACATACACGCGCGCACTGCTATCCGAAAACTGAGTGAGTGAACGCGTGATCGCGCTGCGCGGCGCGGTGTAGTTCGTCACCGCGTCGCTGTCGCTACCTACCTTCCTTCCTAGCCTAGCAACTAGCAACAGCGAGCGAGTGTAGGTAATTAGTAATTACAGCGAGCGCACCAATAATTTCGCGTGTTATTTCTATTAGCGCTGAATTATTCACTTTAGTTTTGAATTTTTAAATAGTAGTAAGTATGAAAAAGTAAAGTAAAGAGTAAGTAAGTAAATAGTAGTGTGAATCGCGTAATAAAAATAAAATTCCCGAAAGTACCGGGAATCAAATTAGATTTCCCGGGTCCATTTTGCTGATAAAAGAACCGGGAATTCCCGGTACTTTCGAGACCGGGATTTCCCGGTTCTGAACCCTAGCTGCGGCTGCAGGCTCTCTGCCCTCTATCTCAAAAACGGTTGGGCTTATGACATTTTTATATAACAAAGTTTGTCGCAAATTTGCTCTAAGTACCTACAATTTTATAATAAGTAAATGTTAACATAATTGGAGCTATTAATAGAAACCGATATAGGTACTTAATCGCGAAAAAGTGATTTTTGTGACCTTTGACCTTGAATAACATACGACGCAGACACGAGATTTTAAGAGACTTGAGACATTGACGTATTATATATAGACACGTCATGAACCAACATCGCGGCGCTTAAAAACGGCGAAAATACTAGAACTACTTATAAGCGTGAAGAAAGTGAAAGAAAATATGACACCGAACGGCGGGATGCCTGTTGCGAGAGGGAGATAAATATACATCTTCAGTCACGTCACAGGATTGATTAAATTATAAACAAACGTAGCGTCGCGCGACAGGTTGGTGCGTAACTAAGCGCGATGTGGCCAATTGGCTTCATTTCATGTTGTCATTTTAGAGTACGGACAACGTATCTATAGTTTATAATATCATTGACTTGAGACAACTTTTAGAACACCAAAATGAATGATCCGAGTTAACAGCTTGTTATATCTGATTCCGAGGTGAAACCCCTAAGCACTTTATTAGGGCATTGTAATAGAGTTAGGTACTTAGTTTGATGGACAGAGTGCTTGGTTGACGGCTTCGGGAACGGTCCATTTCCACCTTGTATGGTATTTTACATGGAGCGACTGGGTAATCATCATCATCATCATCAGCCTATTAATGTTCCCACTGCTGGAACACAGGCCTCCTCTCTATGAGAGGGAATGGGCTATAATCCACCACGCGGGCCCAGTGCGGATTGGCAGATGTCACATGTCTTCGAATTTTTTGTTCTAGGACATGCCGGTTTCCTCACGATGTTTTCCTTCACCGTTTTGAGAGCAGTGGTGATGAAATAAATTACACAAAGTAATGCGCCTGACTGGGTTCGAACCCACGCCTTGCTGTTCGTAAGTCGGGGGCGCCACCACTGTGCCACCGCTGCTCTCGATTGCTTAGATTGGTAGTCAGAATTTCGAGCTCTTGACTACCCGCCGCAACGACTATCAAAAATGTTGACGTGAGGTTTCTCCAAGACACGGAAGGAAACTCGGTATGTAATGGTGATCACCCATCCACGGACCGACTTCGACAAGCACTGCTTTACCTAGTTTAAATACAAAGAAGTAAACGATTGTTTTGTTAAATTGTGTTTATAAAGGGTGTAGAACACCTCTTAACGAAGCCGAAAGACACTTATTCTCCCCGTCATTGCGATATTTTTTTTGTTCTACACCAGACCTGGGACCCTTCTAGTTACGGAGATATTGGGGGTCAAAGTTCCAACTTTTTGACAAGTTTTTTTTTTAATAAGTAGGTAAGTACAAGTTTTTAATGTAGGATTTTTACCCCGTACTATTCAATCCATCCATCAGCACAATGTTTTGAGTGCGTAACATTGAGTTCTACCACAAAACATGATTTTTCACCCCAAAAAAAAAACTCGCTTCCCAGCAATAATTTTTGCGTAAAGTTACTTAGGTATGTCATGATTTTCAAATATTTATTAAATAATAAGATCTGCTGTGATCTATTTAAACTAATATTATGTAGGGTTTTAAAGATTTTAATAATTCGTTTTATATTTGAGAAATGACAACACTGCCTAACCGTCAATGTTGTAGCGGGAAGGGGTAGTTTATAAAACATGACACTCGGCCGAGAGAGCGCTGTTCATTGGGAGAAATTGTGGTGTTAAGACTAATAGTCGAATCTGTGTCTGATAACTGATAAGTGTTGTAATTATTGCATTTTGTATAAAACGTGAAATAATGTAGAAGTGCCCATCCAGGCCTATGTGGACTGAAATACTTGGATTTGAATATACTCAAGAGTTGATTGGAGCTACAGTTGTTTTATTACAGGTCAGAAGTGACAAGAACCACGAGCCATCTCTCAGCGAAATAGTAAGTAATTTGTTTCCTTTTCTTTACCATAGTAAGATGTATACTTTCTGTTAAATTTCGGTAAAAAAAAAGAGGGTGGAAATTTAACAAATAAACTTTCACGTATGCACAGTGTTTTACACCATGGAGATTATTGTTATATCATGAAATAGAGAAAGATTTCTACCCCGCTAAAAGCTCATGTGATTCAACTATGCAGAAAGTATACATAATTATTAAGAACTGTGTTCTGACTCGCATTGCTCGAATTTATTACTCGGAATTCTCTGAAGTTGATTTATTTAACTCTAATAAACCGACATTAAAAAAAAAACGAATAACGAACACTATAAATGGAGATAAATGAGAAGCAACCAATCTTCTTCTTCTTTTTTTATTCAACCGTTTTTTGTTTAAAATTTTTCAAAATCGTAATCCAATTCTAAAAATAACTTAAAAATTATTTTGTATCGTATTTTTGTATTGTATTTTTATTTTTTGGAAATATCTGGCATTAGTCCGTTCGCATGTATTATATATATATCCCAGTTACACAGGGAAACCTATAATTGGCCATAATAACTGTCACAAGCATATTTCGTAAAATATTTTTATGTATCGCTGTTGGTTGGTTAGTTTATAGATAACATTAAAATAATTATGGCATATATTATTATATGAGTTTAACAATGCAGCAATGAAGATGGGTTGATTTTACATGTTAACATCCATTCTAAAGAACCATGTGTGAGTGTTGTTAGTAAACCATGTAGGTGTGTGTACATATAGTATGCCATGACGGTAGAGATAGGGATAGTCGTTAAACTTTTAATATTTGCTGGATAAAAAGGAAAAATACATAAAAACTTACACGTTTTGAAGTGTTTTGAAGAATTGACCATGAGGCATTTATGAGAATGATTACCCACAATGTTTATTAGACAATGCTACATTGTTTTTGCTATTATTTACATGGCTATGCTGTCATAGGCCTCTGCACCGGCATTTAAATGAGCAACATTGGTAGTGCCAATGTAACAAACATGTTTTATTTATGATTATTTACAAGCATCCAGAGGTAAATGTCAATAACTTATTATTCTGGCCATGATGATAATGATGATAATGATAATGTGAACTAAGTGTGTTCACAAGCGACTTGGTCAGTTCACTTGATTTTATGCAGCTGTGTCCTGTTGATTTATCACAGTGAATCGGTCGCCGGATCCATGTTAGGCGACTTGGTTAGTTCACTTGATTTTAGGTAGGTATGACCTACTGATTTATCACAGTGAATCTGTCGTCGGATCCATGATTATGATGATTATAATGATAATGTGAACTAAGTGTGTTCACAGGCGACTTGGTTAGTTCACTTGATTTTATGCAGGTGTGTCCTGTTGATTTATCACAGTGAATCGGTCGTCGGATCCATGTTAGGCGACTTGGTTAGTTCACTTGATTTTAGGTAGGTATGACCTACTGATTTATCACAGTGAATCTGTCGTCGGATCCATGATGATGATGATTATAATGATAATGTGAACTAAGTGTGTTCACAGGCGACTTGGTTAGTTCACTTGATTTTATGCAGGTGTGTCCTGTTGATTTATCACAGTGAATCGGTCGTCGGATCCATGTTAGGCGACTTGGTTAGTTCACTTGATTTTAGGTAGGTATGACCTACTGATTTATCACAGTGAATCGGTCGTCGGATCCATGATGATAATGATGATAATGATAATGTGAACTAAGTGTGTTCATAGGCGACTCGGTTAGTTCACTTGATTTTAGGTAGTCGTGTCCTACTGATTTATCACAGTGAATCGGTCGTCAGACAGATGTTAACCCAGTGAACTAAATGTGTTCACAGGGCCTATGTTATGCGATTTAGTGAGTTCGCTGGATTTTTGTAAATGATAATTGATAAATGATAATTGATAAATGATAATTGATAAACGATAATTGATAAATGATAATTGATAAATGATAAATGATAATTGATAAATGATAAATGATAAATGATAAATGATAATTGATAATTGGTAAATGATAATTGATAAATGATAATTGATAAATGATAATTGATAAATGATAATTGATAATTGATAAATGATGTTTATTTTGCAAGTAGGTTTTTACAAACACTTTTACAACTTAAAATTAATTAATAATGGTGAGCAATGAATTAAAACAGGTTATTGTAGTAGTTGGTTATTCCCTATCACTATACTACACTATATTTTCTCACTGGATTATTGGGTGACCTGCATACATTCGTCGGATTTGAGCTAACTGTATTTGCTTACTGGTTAATGACTCTTACAACGTTTAGATGAAGCGTAGTAATTATATTGAATTCGAATGATTTTTAATTAAATAAAGAGACAGATTATGTCGATGAATATTGTACACATTTCAGAAATCAATAGGCGTAGTATTATTGTTGAGGAACTTGACTGCTAAGCTGTACTTTTATATAAAAGTACTAGCGGACGTCACAGTTTCGAGTACGGGGATAAAATATAGCTTATGTTGCTCGCTGGTAATGAAGCTATCCTTTGCTGAAAGAAAAAAATTCAGTAGTTTTTAAGTTTATTCTCTTATATATCTCTTTAATAATCTTGGTATAGACTGACGCCTGACAATTAATGACATTGACGGATAAAAGCAAAAAGCAAAGCAAATTCACTTTCTAAAGAAAAGTTCGTACTCAATTCGAAGTCTAGTCATAATAATTATTATTAGTTTTCTCGTTATTTTCTTTCTAATTTTTGGTATTTGATAGAATATATATTAGTTAATTTTATCTGTATATGTGTATTAGTATCAATATACCTAAGTATTAATATTCTCGTTACCAAAAAGTTAGTTTTTTTTAGACATTATTTTGTACCCTATCACTATGTTTTCTTATTTAACCCAAAGGTTGACTGGTAGAGAATGCCTTGTGTCATTAAGTCCGCCTATGTACTACTACATATTTCATAAGTCTTCTTATTCACTTTAAATCACTAAAGTGAAATTATAGCATGCACTACAAAATTATAAAACCACCATTACCAGTACCACTATTGTACATGAAGTTTAAATTATACAACATTTTTGAAATCCCCTCTGGGCAAGTAAATGTTGTTGCTAACAGCCTGGAAATGCTAGCAAACAAATGACATTTTTATGTTTCACATTGTTGGATTGCTCACTTATTGATTGATTAATGAATTTATATTGATATTTTAGTTCAATTTCTTATTTGTTTGTTTGACCAAGACCAGCGTCTTATTTTACTTGATTTGGTAAATAGTATTGTGTATATGTCTTTGATTTATAATAATGTTTTTATGCCTATTACCCAAAATATGGATATTTCTGTCATAGATAATTAAATTAATTAAAATTAAGGATAGTTAAGCTTATTGTGATCGATCATTCACATGACATCGTTTTTATGCGAGTGTGAACGGATTACTTCTCAAATGATGTACAATGTTTCAGTGAGCTGTGACGATGTCGTCTGATGTTGAGCTTGGTACCCCGTCTGGTACACCTCTGAGGCGCCGGCGTAAGTCCATGAAAATGAAGGCTCAGGCAGAAAAGCCCATTGATATCTACATAGTTCGAGTGAAAAGGCTTTCCTTAGTGAAGAAAGTTACGAACGTCTGTTGGAAGGGATGTTACATCGTACTTTACCTGTTGATGAAAGTATTCGTGGATATTTTATGATAAATTAATTAGGATTATTAAATAGATGTTAAATTACCGGTAGCTGTTGGCTGGCTGACTGACTGTTCGATTAGGAATAGGCCGCGGACTCTGAATAGTTCGGTACCCGAAGATCTACTTAACTTTCTTGCATCTCAGAGACCTCAACTGCAGTTTAATAATAAATTACGTGAACATACGACTCAAAACCACGGTTAAGGTCTTTGAGAAAATAGTTTGACTTCGGTCATCGGTGTTCCAACTAAGATTGTGTCTGACCGTGACACAAGCTTTACGTTGAAAGACTTTAAAAACCTTTTGTAATACACATGGTATTAGAACATATTTTAAACGCAGTAGCTTGTCTCAGAGTTAATGGTCAGGCAGAGAGATTTAACCAAATCATCTTAAAATTCATGATCATCTAACCTATATAAAGGCTACTGAGACAAGTGTCTGGGAATCATACAATAGGGCATTAACAACACTGTTTGTAATCATAATCATTTATTTGTAATGTTACGAATAAAAAATATTTATTTGCTTAAAATACAGGTGTTACCAGATGTTAAAGTTGGTGGTTTATGCATAAACCATATTTTGCCTTTTTAGGGCATGCAAAAATAATTTTACATTATTGTATAATGCGTTTCTATGTGAAATTTAACATGTACTTATTAAGTTTACAGTAAAATAATTATTAATAATAATTAATATAAAATAATTAGTAAAGTAAAATAATTATTGGTACATATTAGTCTCAAAATAAGTTGAGCGTAATACATAGTCAAACAATACAATTCTTTAATATCGATACCAGAAGTATCAATTAATGTAAGGGACAAAACACGGTTTTTCAGGAGAGCCAAAAAACGATTTTATTTTTTTTAATCTGTGTTTAAGTTTTTACTGTCTGCTCCAATTTTAATTGTGTCTAGAGCAAAGTTTCTTAGAATTTCCTCTTCTTTCATGCTCTAAACGAAAGATTTAGGAATACCCAGCGGTTTAAAATATAGCATGTCCCTTACATTAAAAAAATATGTTTAGTTGTGCCTTACGTTACTAATATTTTATGTGTAAACCGTCAAGCATAGTGTAAGCAGCAAGAGAAATAGAAAATTATACGTAATTCTATTGTAAAGGACTTTTACAGTGTTGCAATTTGATGTAACTATAGATTATCTACTAAAATTATGGTATTTTAACACCATGGAAATAGGTTCTTTGCATGATTAATGTTAGTTTCAGCTTAGCTATCACAGATTTAAATGAAATTTAGGGATACAAAAATAAAACGATTTATTGTTAATATTTTATTTTAGACTTTTATGTCTGCGTAATTATCATAAATTCAACACACTAATCAGTCTATAAAACTTTTTTTTTAAGTTTAAATAAATGTTCTAAAAGTAACAGGGGCCTACCACGAGCTCTTATCGCGATCCATTTTAGGAACTAAATTGAATTGTTCGTCTAATTCGTACCATGACGTCAGTTTAACGATTCAATTTAGGCCATGCCATCTGACAGCGGTTGACTCCAAACTGAGTCGCAAGTTTTGGTTTCATTCAGTCAAATTTGTATTTGTTTGGTACCATGACGTCCATAGAGCAGCTCAACTGAAACGGTCAACTGTTAAATTAAGCGATTCACTTTAGGTTACTATTTCTCTAACGTAAACTGAAACGTTTGGTGAATTATTGACGAAAATAAAGTTTTTTAGTTCTATTTTAGTGAAATCTTACAAAAACCAATGTAAATGTACTTCTTTCTTATAACTTTAAGGATGCCACTTGAAATAATGTTTTTTTTATCGAATTCAAAACTACTCTTCACTTTAATTTTCTTACCGTAATCACAACTCCACAGACATCTTTCTTATAATTTTGAGGGTGCCACTTGAAATAATGTTTTTTTTATCGAATTCAAAACTACTCTTCACTTTAATTTTCCTACCGTAATCATAACTCCACAGACTACCTAACTGACACTATCGGTGACATGACAACTCGCACAACTTTTTTTACTCTGGTACTTTCGAAACAGAAACATAATTTGTTTTATTACGTCGAAATAAAAAAAATCGTGTAATAAATAGCAAAAGGTAAATAAATATCTACTTTGAATAAGAATTATTTTAACAATGCTTACCGTATGAACGTGCGGTACCGTGGAATCTTAAAAACAACTGCTATGTGTCTTTTTTACTTTTGGTAACGTTACTGAGTTAAAAACAAAATAAAACGTTACTTGCTTCTGAGCGTGTCTGACACTAAAATGTGCGCGAAACAAAGTTATTTGATATTAATAGCGTTGTCTCTTTTTCACCAAAAACGTTTCAAACGCGGTTCAGTCACAAATTGCGATCTTTCATTCACTTTCAACGATCCAAATGCCGCTGAGCGTATTGGACGTCATGGTACGAGTTTGAGCAATGCAGTTTAGGAATATAAACTGAAATGCCTTGCAATTGAATTCTAATTAGATCATGGTAGGCCTCCAGTGCTCTAATTAACAGTCTTACACACCTTCTAGTTATCAATGTAAAAATAATTATGTATAAAATCTTACAAAATCTGTACTTTTAATAATTACGTTTAATTGGCTTTATAATTAAAATCACCTAATGAATAAAAAAAATGTTTTCTTAGACTTAAGGTGAAAGCTTCGACCAGCCCGCGAAATTCAAATTTTCTTACGTTTTTGGTAAATTGCAAGCCAGTGCTAGGTTGTATGTTGATTAAAATATTGGACGCGATTGTAAGACGTATGTAGTTACAGAATTATAATCATCAAAACCATCAATACAACCCTCCAAGTTCATAAAGGTCTAGCAATGACTTTGACCTTGAAAAAATCGTTTCTCTTATACTCGGTATTTTAGCAACGATCTTTTAAACAAATAAAGTAAAGCAAATACGAATTTGATTTTTAGTTGTTACGTAATAGGCATATTACAGTAAGGAGCTTAAAATAAAGATAGTTTTGTGAGATAATAATGTAAGAGAATAATTATTAAAAAACTCTAATCATGAATTAAAGTAAGGGACATGCTATTTAAATCGACTGATTTGAGGTTTAAGGTGAGGTTGTAAATTATTTAACACTATGACTTACTTTATTTTTCAGAGAAAAAAAAATGTAAACGTCTGTTACATCATTTTTTTTTTCATAAATCGTTTTACGCAGGCCAAATTTTTTTAACGTAAGGGATTTTTTTTAACGATAGAATTTTTTTAATAATACCAATCGATAGAGCAGAAAATTCTGAATCCAATGATGTATATAACTCATTTTCGCCAAAATGTCCCTTACGTTAATTGATACTTCTGGTATCGATATTTGTCTTTATACGTTAATTTTTATCATTCATTATTTTAACAAAATGTTCAATATTGTTACCATAATTTAGATTTTAGAATATATTAATTATTAACATTATTTATAAATTCATTAGTAGAATTAAATCGTTAACTTCAAACTCTTTATAGTTCTTTGGTATTTTAAATTATAAATTAGTCCACACATTAAAAGAGTTCGTTCTTTACTTATATTGTCACTTACGGGATATCTTCCGTGATTGTTCATTGTTTTGAGCTCCCTAGTTTATTTTAAAACCGTGAAAGCTTAAAACAGAGTTCGTTCTTTATTTAAAAGTCCTGTTAATGCCTCAACACAGAAAACTGCGGCAGAGGCTATGTTTGGGATAAATAAATACATGAGATAAATTACACGAGATTTTATCCAATAAGCTTAGCGCCGATAAGTCTATGTACTAATTTAGAGTTGCCATAAGTCGAAAAACTTAATTTTGATATGATAAGAAAAGTACAAAGCCTCTGTCGAAGTTTGCGGGTCCATACAAGATCACTGAAGTTGCAGCTGATTAAATCCGACCATGGATACATTTTGGAACTGCATAGCTCTGATGTAACTGTAACTAAAAGTAACTGAGTAAAGCTAACTTAAAATATTTCCTCTTACTGTCTATTTTATTGCAAAACATATTCTTTAAATGTACAGGGTCAGAAGCTCTAGTTAAATATGTTGTCAAGTTTTAAAAATGTATATATACCTATTTGTAATGTATAGAAATGTTTTTTTTTTTTGTATTTTTTGTTTTTCTCTCTTTATTTTTAACGCTTAAGAATGTCATGATTTTATTTCTATGATTGTTGTGTGTGCCAGGAGGCCACACAGTGTCGGATGGCCGAATGTCATGATTTTCAAATATTTATTAAATAATAAGATCTGCTGTGATCTATTTAAACTAATATTATGTAGGGTTTTAAAGATTTTAATAATTCGTTTTATATTTGAGAAATGACAACACTGCCTAACCGTCAATGTTGTAGCGGGAAGGGGTAGTTTATAAAACATGACACTCGGCCGAGAGAGCGCTGTTCATTGGGAGAAATTGTGGTGTTAAGACTAATAGTCGAATCTGTGTCTGATAACTGATAAGTGTTGTAATTATTGCATTTTGTATAAAACGTGAAATAATGTAGAAGTGCCCATCCAGGCCTATGTGGACTGAAATACTTGGATTTGAATATACTCAAGAGTTGATTGGAGCTACAGTTGTTTTATTACAGGTAGGTACCTACCTAATATTTTGATGTACAGAATGCTTGGTTGACGGCTTCGTGATGAGGTCTTTTACACCCTGTATAAAAAGGTGGCGGTGTTTGTTTCGATTATGGCCACGTGGTAAAAGATCCTTCTATAGCTAAGCTAGGTAGGTACCTATATTGTTGAAATTGAAATTACAGAATGCCAAACACCAAAAATGTACGATTCTAACATCGACGGAACGGAAGAAAGCAGCGGGTCTAAAATGGCCGCTATAGCAGATCCTACGCAGAATCTTAGCATGAATCACGTTAAAAAATTAAATTCTTAAAATGGACTTTATACAAATAAAAATAAAGTCCATTTTTACAATTTTAAATTTTTTACGTGATTCACAAAACGATTCTGCTAAAGCTGCCATTTTAGACCCCCAGGGAAGTACTGCTTTCTTTCGTTTCACGTGCCTTTCACTGCGTTACTCCACCGAATTCTTTTGTGTTAGGGAATTATTGAAGCACTCTATAATAGCTCACGCCTGTGGAACAGACAACATTCAAGAGGGCACTCACACCACCATGGACCGCATGCCGGAACCACCAATCGGCCTCATGCCGTTAGGTGACCTGCACACCACCTATAAGACTTTCAACATAGCGTATTACGAGACTGGCGTATTTGGTAAGACTGTATCTAGTTATTATATTTAGTACACAACGTGTGAACGTGTAAATATTTAATTAATAGTTTTTCAATACCTACACCTTCTCGAAAACGGGTTCATAACGCATTAAAATAGTTTTTTCAAAAAATTACAAAAAAATCACGAAAAATTAAATTTAAGTAGGTATAATAAATTAGTTTTTTTTAATTATTAAAAAAAATCAGTCCCAATCGTTCCGAGTTCAATGATCGAGTTTGTGGCTTTCGGTTCCAGAACGACCTAAAAATAAACTACAGTGGTGTTGATTCTGTTGTGCACAAACTGAACTTAATTAAGGCTATTGCTATCTTTTACCTACTAAAAGGCAGTGCGAGAAAAGGACGGCTATAGCAATTAACTAAGTTAGAGATGTCAAATTAGTTTATGCCTTGCGCTTCGTCGTGTTTTTAGTCGACATGTTTTTACGTGCACCCTTCATTTGTATGGAAATATTAGTTCCAACTAAATTTGACAGCTCTAAATTACGTCTGTCTCTTTCTCGTTTTATTAAAGAGAAAAAGATAGCAATAGCCTAAATTAAGTTTAGTTTGTGCACAAAAGAATCGACACCACTGTCATCTATGACAAAGATGATGAACTAGAACTAACAGCGAAACACGTCAGAATTCTTACATCGAGCAAACAGAGTTATCCGCGACTTAAGACTATACATATAGAAGAACCCGACAACAACTGTCGGGCAGTGGCCCACCAGACACAACCGACCGATGAAGAGTTTCACACCCTGTTCTTCAACCCCCTATAGTTCTTTTATTTGATTTCTTCAAAAGTGTATTGAAAAACGTCGTCTGATAGGTACACGCGGACGTTTGTCTACTTGTATCAAAGCAATGACGTATTATATATAGACACGTCATGAACCAACATCGCGGCGCTTAAAAATGGCGAAAATACTAGAACTACATATAAGCGTGAAGAAAGAGAAAGAAAATATGACACCGAACGGCGGGATGCCTGTTGCGAGAGGGAGATAAATATACATCTTCAGTCACGTCACAGGATTTATTAAATTATAAACAAACGTAGCGTCGCGCGACAGGTTGGTGCGTAACTAAGCGCGATGTGGCCAATTGGCTTCATTTCATGTTGTCATTTTAGAGTGCGGACAACGTATCTATAGTTTATATATCATTGTATCAAAGTGTATTTTTTATCTTCTCAGGCGTTGTAGCAAAGACTCGTGCATGCTCAGCGAGGAATGTCGCGAAATCTGCGGCTCAGTTCCTCGCGCACGTCGGGAACCTTGATTCTAAACAGATTAATGCTGGCAAGAAGAGGCTTCGTAAGTACTTACCTACTTCACTAGTTGCTGGCGTATTGTTGCTCTAGAAAAGCCAAGGTATTTCCAAAACCAACGGATTCAAATCTCATTCCTTGCTTGAATTCTACTAATTTTTTTAGAGGTAAGCACTTACCTAGTAAGTATTCATGATAATTTGTATTTTTACAGTACGTACTCCCGCCTGATCACCACTAAGCTAATTTTTGCTTGCACTTACAACATAGAAACGCTCTCTAGCCCCCGCCCCGTTGACTTTTAGACTTGACTGTTTAGTAATAATGCCGGCCGAGCGCACGTTGTTTTGCGCGCCAAAGTTGACACTTTCCTAACAGGCCTAAACTTTAAGGGGGCATGGCTCGGCGCCTCCGCATGATTTAAGCGAAAAAATGTTTAACTGATCAGGCGGCAAAGACCACGACTGTACAACGACCTTTTGGTACTCGAGTGACGTTTTGACAGAGCGGAGCAGCGCAAACCATTTTAATTTTGTGAAAACAACATGGTGGCGATTGGTTCAGATTTTGACCACGCTCCAACAGATTCGACACGGCCTTATAAGGGTGTAAATCCGAATTACAGTAAAAACATCCCTAGGTAGGTACATTTTCCCATTTCTTACCATATTGCTTATAAAAAAAAACATTTATTACAGAAGTAAGCTTAGCACTCCACGAAGAAGATTGCGTGCAGCTGAGTGAGGGATTGGCTCTTCAGGCAGTCAACCGGTTTTGTATAGACAATGCAAAGGCCGCCATCAATATGATCGACAGCATCTCGAACGATGACATAAAACACACTGCTATGTCGCTGTCGAGTAAAGGTACAACTTATGTTCACGCGAAGTGAACTTTGGATACCTACATTTTTGATTGTCATATTCTTTACGTAATGAGATTGAATGAGATGAGTTAGTACTACAAGGATCTATTGGCGAGGGAATGACATTGATAGAGGGCCGCTGTTGGTAAACGTTTGTAAAATTGTTTTAAGGTGGATGCTCCAGGGTAGCCCGCGAAATTCAAATTTTCTTACGTTTCTTGCAATTTGCAGGCAAGTGGTATGTTGTATGTTGATTAAAATATTGTTTGCGACTGTAAGACGTAACAATGTAGTTTCATAATCCACCACGCGGGCCCAGTGCGGATTGGTAGATGTCACCTGTCTTCGAATTTTTTGGTTTTAGGACATGCCGGTTTCCTCACGATGTTTTCCTTCACCGTTTTGAGAGCAGCGGTGATGAAATAAATTACACAAAGTAATGCGCCTGCCTGGGTTCGAACCCACGACTTACTGTTCGTAAGTCGGGCCGCCACCTCTGGGCCACCGCTGCTCGCCTTTAGTTGAATCCACCAAAAAGACATTTTAATTTTTGTCTGTTTGTTCCGGCTAATCTCTGAAACGGCTTGACCGATATTGACGGCATATAACTGATGTTAGTCTAACTTTTATTTTGACTTTACCTACTTGATCTTTGAAACTATTTGCAAAAATGAAGTGTTTTTATTCGTTTCAGGTCATCAAATGGCCTATGCCGTTGTAGGCGATATTGGACAAGTGCCTCACGATATAGATATTCGTCCGTGAATATACCTACATAGAAAATTGTACCTGTACCTACTTATTGGATTGTTTTAAATTTCTAATGTCACTTACGGGATAGGCATCTTCCGTGAGTTTTGAGCTCCCGATATTTCGACGCCACGCGCCGCGCTGTTGAAAGCGCCATGATCGCGGGTTGACTCAAGAGAGGGATATCTCGTAATGTGACATTATAAGTTTAGTCATAAACCATGAAAGCTTAAAACAACATGTTATTGTTTGTAGACTGAAATACCAACTTTTTAAATTACTTAATTAATAAATGATGGTTAATGGAATCAGATTCTTTATTGAGCACTCAGGAGATACTCACCTATACAAATTGAGGATAGAAGTGGGAGAGTATTTGGTATTTTTACGAGTCTTTGAATTCTAAAAATTATACCTAATTACCTTCATGTAGCTGCCTTTTTTTCGGATCGTAAATCATCAAATGACGGGGCCTTGGCGTTTTTTTTAAAAAAACTAAGCTAATATTTTGTAAAATTTTAAAAGTAAAGGTTTTTAAAAAATCTTAGCAGTTTAAAAAAAAAAAAAACGCCGTGGCCGCACGCTCGAAACGCACACGTCCCGCCTCTGGGCGGGGCGGAAGGGAGTGTCAGACTTCTACCTACTCAGACCTACTGACTAAATCCATCCATGTTCCTTCTTCGCCTTTTGTGTTCCAGGGCCCAGGGCCGCGGAATCTCTTTCGAACAGTCCCGCAGCCCCGGAAGTAGCTTAGGGGAACCGGGGGGAATGGGAGTCAGTGGGCAATGGGGGTCAATTCAAAATGAATTGAACCTTAAGCTTTACAGAAATCAGAATACGGCTATGTCGCATGGGGTTTAGCTCTGCACCCCTCCCGCACTGGCCAATACGCGGCCAGAAAGTCATGCTCACATCACCGGGTGCGCCACACGTGTCACAGGTGAGGTGAGGTTCCAAAATTTCTGAAATTTCGATCGAAAACGTGATTATCTATATTTGTTAAATTCTCGTATAAAATAATCTCAAAGCGTAGTACTGGAACTAAACTTATTTATTACTAGATTTCAGATGATTTTTTGTGTAATAATTAAAATCTAGCAAACAAACCGTCATTGGGGTAATGAGAGTCAAGCTAAGAAACGATAGGAAAAATAAAAGCATACAAGAGACAAAGTGATCTGTGCACGATATGCCTCGAAGAAGGAAATCTCTGTGCTGGCTGGGCCCATAAGGCATGTACAGGATTTGATGATCCAAGTCACTATCGCTGTGATTTTTGCATTTAACTCGATTTATTTACTATTCTTTGTTATTGCATTGGTTTATCATTTCTAACTTTTCATTTTGCTAATTCTTATTTTTTTGTTAAAAGAGATTTTGTTACTTTCTTCGTTTTATAATTTGGACTCGTACTGGACATGAACAGACTTTCATTTCCCTTACATGTGGGTAATTGGAGTCAAAACTACTTTTTTTTTAAATTATAATTACCTACGTTTAGGGCAATGATAGCCAAAAACGACTTAATTAAATCGATTCCTGATATTATTAGTTTTTAGAGATAAGTCAATGTGAACAAATTATAAGACTGATCATTAGTGATTACAATAACGAGTTTTCCTTATGTGACTCCCAATTCCCCCAACTCCCCTATAGTTCGGTAACTGTCCCATGAGATGGTAGATACTACCGGGATTAAAACTATTAAAAGTAGGTACCTATCCTATGTGCTATTCCCGATTATAAACTACGTGTATATCAGTGTGCAGCAGGAGCAGTGGTGGCCCAGTGGTGGCGGCCCCGACTTACGAACAGTAAGTCGTGGGTTCGAACCCAGACAGGGGCATTACTTTGTGTAATTTATTTCATCATCACTGCTCTCAAAACGGTCAGGGAAAACATTGTGAGAAAACCGGCATGTCCTAGAACCAAAAAATTCGAAGACATGTTCCGCACTGGGCCCGCGTGGTGGATTATAGCCCATCCCTCTCATAGAGAGGAGGCTGTCCCAGCAGTGGGAACATTAATAGGCTGATGATGATGATATCGGTATGCAAATCCTTTCAGTACCAGCTGCCGCCGTTCCCGTGAGGTTTGTTTTGCATGGAAGAGTAACAAAGCTTCCTAGGTACCTAAGAAAATCTTTAGCCTGAATCTACATAATAATTTCATGAATCTCACTAATATTCAGCACAGACACACAGTTGCACAGCCTAGACTGCAGGGTCTATCATGAAAGTCTGCACACAATTTCCTCAAATATAAAAACCAGCCAGCGAGTTGGACTCGCGCGCCGAGGGTTCCGTACAAACTTTTTAAAGGACAAACTTAACTTTGCTGTTCGATCCCTAGAAACTAGTTTTGCACCAACTGCAAATAATGTTTTGCACCAACCGCAAATAATAAGTTTGTAAAGTGTGAAAATAAGTGCTCGGCCAGAGTGGGAGCGCGGTGCGTGGTGCGGTGCTGGTGCGGCAACGCGCGCGGTTAGTCTGGCCAGACTGGCCGCGCGGTGCGGCGAGCGGTGCGGGTTCGGAGATCCCCGCTCCCACCAGAGTTACCAACATAAGGGTTTTCCCCCCAAATTAAGGGGTAAATAAGAGGGATGTGATTTTTTTAGGGGTACTTTTAGTGCTGGGCTAGACTGAAAACGCGGGCAATGAGCGGGCGCAGGGCGGCATACTCAAACATATGAACTTGAACACGCAAAGACGCCATAGCTGCATAGCTCGTTCATTCAAGTGGCCGCAGTGAGTAGGTACGTGGGCGGCGTTTATTCCCATCCACCACCCCCAATTCTACCACCCGGGGTGGTGGATGGGAATAACTTGAAGCGTTAACGCGTTTAACATTTATTCCCATCTACCACCCCTGGTAAAAGTGATTTTAAGGACATTTTTTTTTTATTTCTTGGACTATAGGACTTCTTTTTTTTTTTTGTTTTTTTATTTCTTGGACTATTGGACTTTTTGTTTTTTTTTTTGTTTTTTGGGCTGACTTTTTTTTTGTTTTGTTTTTTTGGAATACTACTTTTTTTTTTGCTTTTGATAACTTTTTGTTTTTTGGAGTAGTCGACTTTTTTTTTGTTTTTTTTTTTTGGAATACCACTTATTTTTTACTTTGCTTTTGTTTTTTGGACTATTTGACTTATATCTTTTTTATTAATAATTTCGTTTTGTTTTTTGGAATAGTTGACTTATTTTTTTGTTTTTTGGACTGACTTTTTTTTATTTTGTTTTTTTTTTGTGAATACTAGCTTATTTTTTTTTTGCTTTTGTTTTTTGGAATAGTTGACTTATTTTTTTTTTTGTTTTTGTGACTGACTTTTTTTTTATTTTGTTTTTTTTTTTGGAATACTAGACTTTTTTTGCTTGTTTTTTGGACTATTTGACCTATATCTTTTTTTATTAATTATTTTGTTTAGTTTTTTGGAATACTTGACTTATTTTTTGTGTTTTTGTATTATGAATTAATTTTTTTTTCCTTAACACGGCTCAAATGAGGTCAAAATGAAAATCCAAGATGGTGCTGATGAAAATGTTCAGACTTTTCTTCATGGTTGTCGTTTTCGTGGGTTTTGAGGTCACTGATAGTGAAAATGAGGTCAAAATGAAAATCCAAGATGGTGGAAAAACAAAAACAAAAAAAATAAGACAAGTATTCCAAAAAACAGTAAAAAAATAATTTAAAAAAAGGTATGTCAAATAGTCCAAAAAACAAGAGCAAAAAAAAAGTCTAGTATTCCAAAAAAAAACAAAAATAAAAAAAGTCAGTCCAAAAAAACAAAACAAAAAAAAGAATAAAAAACGAGATATAAGTCAAATATTCCAAAAAACAAAAGCAAAAAAAAAATAAGTCTAGTATTCCAAAAAAAAAACAAAAAAAAAGTCAGTCTAAAAAACAAAAACAAAAAAAAATGTAGTATTCCAAAAAAAACAAAAAAAAAGTCAGTCCAAAAAATAAAAAAAAAAACAAGAAGTCCAATAGTCCATGAAAAAAAAAAACAAAAAAAAAACAAATATAAAACAGAAGTCCAATTTAGAAAAAAAATTAAGTCAAATAGTCCTTAAAATCACTTTTACCAGGGGTGGTAGATGGGAATAAATGTTAAATGCGTTAACGCTTCTAGTTATTCCCATCCACCACCCCGGGTGGTAGAATTGGGGGTGGTGGATGGGAATAAACGGTGGGCGGCAAGCGACAACCGCGCGTGACCACCGGGGTTCTCAAACTACATAGTTCGAGCCGTGCTATGGCAACTAGGAGTAAAACAAAAATTCACGTTTTTAATTGAAAACAGCGCTATCTTTAAAAAAAAAATATTGTTGCTATGGCTAAATATATTATTGTTGTGAATTAAAATATATATAAAAAAAGGATTTTCAAGTAATTGTGGGAATTTTGACTTAGCTTGAGGGGTAAATATTTTTGGGAGTTGGTAACCCTGGCGCCCGCACTTTCCGCCCGCGCGCTCACTGCGGCCACTTGTATGAACGAGCTATGGTTTGAACTGCCCGCACGCGATTCGCGTGCGGCCCGCGCCATCTAGCCCGCGCCGCAGCCCGCACCCGCGTGCCCACTATGGACACTCCAATGAAGTTCATATGTTTGAGCTCGTCGCACCGCGCCCGCACCGCACCCGCGTTTCCACTCTGGCCGAGCACTTAAGGTGAATGCTCCAACCAGTCCGCGAAATTCAAATTTTCTTACGTTTTTTGCAATTTTCAGGCTAGTGTTAAGTTGTATGTTAATTAAAATATTGTTCGCGGTTGTAAGACGTATGTAGTTACAGAATTTTAATCATCAAAATCATCAAAACAACCCTCTAACTTCATATAAGTCGAGGAACGATTTTTTCAAGGTCAAAGTCATTGCTAGACCTTTATGAACTTGGAGGGTTGTATTGATGATTTTGATGATTATAATTCTGTAACTACATACGTCTTACAATCGCGAACAATATTTTAATCAACATACATCCTAGCACTGGTCGGCAAATTGCAAAAAACGTAAGAAAATTTGAATTTCGCGGGCTACCCTGACGCTTTCACCTTAAGGTAAATTTTAGTCGGCAAGTTTTCGCAAACATCTAAAGGAGACAATTTTCTTTGTTTGGAGAACAGGCCACCCACATAAAATTGTAACAGACATACAGATATTAATGAAACGTATATAGATTTCTTCCTTATAATTTCTAGATTATAGTGCAAGTGGTACTATTAGCTAAGCCATGTCTAACCGGAATGATGAGAAATTCGAAAATGAAAACGTGAATCTAACAATAAACAATAACACGTCAAATGTCAAATGAAGTTGTCAGTCAACCACCAAAAAGACGAATTTACAACGTTCCGTGCCATGATGATTTTCTATACCATCTAAAAGATTTTAGCGGAAACCTCTAAAATAGCATTAGAATGCTCACTGTTTAATATTATTTATTTTTATATTTATATTGAGTCCGTTACCCCAGCCAGATGTTGTCGAAAATGGTCATTTGAATCTTATAGATAATTAGTTTTACGGCGACTATAATTGTTGCGCACATTTTTAAATTTGTTGCACTTATAGTTTTTTAATTATTTCACAAAAACATTTCCTGCTGGGGTAACGTTACCCCAGCCAGACCTTTTTCTTTCTAATGGGAATATACTAGCTATAAAATTAGTTGTTTAAATGAAGTAAATGTTGTGCCTTATTTTGTATTTGTTCTTTCTTCGGTTGCGAAGTTATTCGAGATTTTGCTGGGGTAACGTTTTTGGTTTTGCTAGATCTTTGAAATGGCTAAGCGGATTTGCAAAAACAGGAAACGGAACTGCCGAAGCGCACGCGCACTCTACAAGATGAATTATGTGATTATGGAGCATGTTTAGTGCGTTATGCAAACAATGTATTACCCCTTCACCCCACCCCTCCCGCGTCCCACTGAACGACATGTTATATCGGTGATTTTTGATAAGTTTGTGCAAGTGGAAGATAATAATAATGTTTTCATAGTCCAGATATTATTATATTATTATGTATTTAACAGTGTACGCGTCTGTACCGAAATTGTAAGGTGTATTATACTAAACATTTCAAAAGATAGTTTAATGTTCTGCGTTTTCGCTTTTTCGTAACCACTTAAACTTGGTCGGGTTACCACGGTCATTCACTTCCTAATGACTTTAATCGTATTAACTCATTAATTATCCAATAATAAAAAAACTAATAATTGACATAACATTCAGTTCATATATCCAATCCAGTGGCCAAATAACACCGCGCGCATCAAGACCGTGCTCGTGAAGAACTGAATATCATCATAACTTGTTAAATACTTACAGGATACTAATGAAACTTCACATACATTTGAAGGCAGTTATAAGCTTTAAAATAACGTTTAAAGTAAGTCTTTAGACTTCTAATTGAGAGTGCTGGGACCAATTGAAGTGTTTTTCTATTTAATGAAATAACCTTTAAGCTATGCATTATTTTGTTTTTTTTTATTGCAGAACTTATTTAAACTAATTCCTAAGAAGTCATGTACAAAATATGAAAAGAATCCGCTTAACCATTTCAAAGATAGCAAAACCAAAAACGTTACCCCAGCAAAATCTCGAATAACTTCGCAACCGATGAAAGAACAAATACAAAATAAGGCACAACATTTACCTACTTCAACTAGACAACTAATTTTATAGCAAGTATTTATTTAAATATTCCCATTAGAAAGAAAAAGGTCTGGCTGGGGTAACGTTACCCCAGCAGGAAATGTTTTTGTGAAATAATTAAAAAACTATAAGCGCAACAAATTTAAAAATGTGCGCAACAATTATAGACGCCGTAAAACTATTGTAATTATTTATAAGATTCAAATGACCATTTTCGACAACATCTGGCTGGGGTAACGGACTCTATTATATTATATTTTAATTAAAGCAGATATTAGTACCAATGGATACTGTACTTTTTTTTTGTAAACGGAAAAAACGCCCCTATTTACGAAGTATTTTCCGTCAAATGGCATTGACCACAACAGGAATGATTTGACTCGCAAAAAAATATCATAATATAACTTATTTGTTATGATTTTAAGATTCCGGTTTCGTTTCTATGTAATCTTTCGTTTATTATTAGAATAAAATGGTTACTTTTTTTTGGTGTAAGTAATATGTATATCCGCAACATCGAAGAGGGCCTAAAAAAACTGTCTCCTTTGCCTTCTTGTTATCGTGTTTATTCAGGATCTTGATTTATGCACCTAATAGGGACTACTAGACCTCAGTATCTGGTATAAATTTCAACTTGCTAGGTTTTCGATCAATAATAGTACTAGGTCCACTTGTTCCTGAGAAAATCGATGGTGACAGACAGACAAGAAAGTGATCTTATAAGGGTTCCTTTTTTACCTTTTAGGTTCCATACCCTTAAAAGGTTTAATTCACTAAAGGGGGCTAAATACGGGCATAAAACTTTGTATGGACGTGATTTTATTTGATGGAAAATCCAAGAGCCAAAAGCTTAACCAACTAAAGAACAAACCCACATCTAAATTAATCTACTTTAATTCTTAACAAATCATACTAATCAAGCTTTATACACATCTGTGTGTTTGTAATTAATCTTCTTGTCAATCCCCAGTAACTGCCGAATGATGAATTCCGGTAAACGCTTGTGTTTCCAGCGTGTTGGTAGCGGTGTGTGGTTGGCTTTCTGCAGTTTGTTGGCCACGTACTGCTCTGCTTGGAACTCATTGGCATCTTTCACCATAGCTATCAAGGAGTTTTGGAAGTTCTTCTCTTTAGTTTGACGGCGGTGCTGCTTTATCTGCAATTGACATTAGAGAAATTAGTTGTTCAGCTATGAATGTGACTAAAATTCCCAGTTTTAGGACTCTCTGTCAAGAGAGGGCCAATATGCTCCATGCAGGGCCACAGCCTATTGGAAGATAGGTGATCAAGTAAACAAACGTGTGGAAGTGACTCTTTTCAAATACTTGATTGCGGCCACAACCTGTTAAATAGTACCTTCACTACTCACTTTATTTAGTACAGCATAAGCCATTAACACTAAATACCTAATCCTTTTACTCGGTCTTCTTGCAGAACCACAAACATTCTAACATTATCGTCTTCCATTGATCAGCAAACAAGTCCAATCCAGGGTTGGTCTCCACAAGCGCGTTGGGTATCATAAGCTTACGCGGTATAGGGGAAGTGGATCGAACTAGAATGCAACTTAATGGGACATTAAACAATTTATGTTTTCTAGAGCAATTATAATTATTTGGAATAAATAATTGACACAGTTCATCTGTAAACCTGTACTATAAATATAGTATTATAAATTAATTGCTAACTATGGCAATGCTTGACTAATTATACAAAACTTGCATAACCTAATCTCTTGGTATAAAATAAAGTACATTTCAATATTGTCATAATTTATTGATGTTATTTTGAGCAGTAAGTTAATTTTAGAACTTTTATGATTATTGTTTTAACTTTCAAGTATCAAAACTAAAGAAACTGTTCTGTTTTCGCACTCATTAGTTACTTATTATTATACTTACCCTAGCCCATGTGTACCGCATTTTCTTCCACAGCTTCCTTCTCTGATGTTTCTTCATCTTCTTCCTCCTAATAACAATCAACCTTGCAGCTTGAATCTCCTCCTGACTGATAGCTGGTAGACCAATCTCATCCTTTCTCCACTCTCTGTCCAGCAGTGGGAGGATGGAACGAGGGTTTACAATAGGTATGTAAGGTATAGGGTCCTGTCTAATCCCATTTGGCTTCCGCTTATCTATGATTTCGACACCAATACTCCTTGGTGCAAAGGATAGGATTCTTGGAGTACAAGCCAATTCATTTTTAGTTTTTACAACGTTAGGGACAATAGGCTTGCATTCGGATATGGTTTTCAGTGCCGTGTTGAGATTGAGCAAGCGAAATTCTGGAAGTTGAGTAAGAATTCGTGAATACTTCAATAATAACGTAAGACATAACCTCAAAACATCTTGTACGTACGTTTGATGGTGTTTTGAAAAGAGTTCATCGTAAAGCTTTCTGTTTTTATTTAAGTTTTTTACATAATGCGTATCGTATAATAGAAAGAATTAGGTTTTAATTTGTAAGAAGAATAATTCTATCCACAACTCTTCAGCAGGTTAGTAAAATAATATTGTCAATTTGACACTGACAGTAAGCTAAGCCGCAGTGTTGCCACTTGCCACCTTGGTTTTTTAAAAGGCGCAGTGGGAACGTGCAGGAACTATAGGTGGCAGCACTAATCGACAAAAGAGACACTATGCGGACAGAAAAGGAAACTTTATCACTTCTCATCGTGCTTTCAATTTACCGTATACAAAATTGTGTGTGTTTTGAATATGCTAAAAGGTATAAAATATGAGTTCCGGTTTATCAATAACGATCGTCAGCGTATTAGAAATGTTTAATAATATGAATTTTATATCTTTCGTTTACTTTCTGATGAAAATTGTGGTGTATGAAGGCATGGTGGCTGGCATAACTAAGATAGCTTTCTTATTTTTAATACATGTTATAATGGAAGGGAATCCTTTATCAGCGAGAACAGTATCTCCAGGCTCTAATAAATCAATTAGTTCACAATCATTTGATGAAGCAATCAATAAAATGCAGTCCGTAGCATTTAGATACAAAACTTAAAAAACCAAAGGAGTGCAGCCAACTAAAAACATTATTGTGGGTATAACCATGTTTATATTCTGAATACATGTGGAGTCTTTGATTAACTGTTGAGGGATATTCGGTGTGAACTTTAGTGCGGTCTAGTAGAACACTGTATGGTGAAGTATAAATGGTTCTGGTATGTTTGCATGGACGGTTGATTTTGAGGGCCTTTTCAATGCAGAGTGTAACAAAAACAAGTTGTTTTCAAATATTTTTCTTTACTGCGTTTATCCATTTTTTGCTTTTTTCGCCAAAACATGGTATGATAGTCAATGATGATGATAGTAGTATTCTTTGGAAAGTAATAGAATTTTACGCTAATTGATTTATTTTCATTTTTGTGGATGTATTGGTACCTACATCTAGAAATGCAACAATGCATTATGATTAGTTAATTAATTTTCACTATAAAATTAATTCTGTTTACTTGTTAGAAAAGTCTATGTCAAGCATTAATAGAGCACAAGATTCGGATTGGCGACGCCAGTTGGCAGCACCGTCGTTGTGCACGTTCCCTCGCAAATTTTGCCATCATAGGAGGAGAAAAAAGGCTAAAAACATAAATACAAGTGCAAAGCAAAGGGATAAAATTAAAAAAAAAAAAAGTTCAGAATAGCTGTTTATTTCTTAGCAAGATAATTATACTTGTGTGATAAATATTGTTTATTTGAAACGTATTATTTATGTAAAGTAATCTAGGAAATTGCAAAATCTAAATTTATTAAATTGTTAAAAATCAGAGTCTTCATCAGAATCTTCCAAAATCATAACTGCCGGAAGTCAAAACATTCACATATGATGTTACCATAACAAAACCATAATATACATAAAGTGTGAACTGACAAAATCTATACTACATGGCACGCATTGTTTCATGACTTGGTAATCGCGGTACGAAGTTTTCGTATCGCTTGAAAACGGCTAGATTGCTCTTTTCGGGCTAAAGCACGAAAAGACGAGTTTTCCCACAGTTAAAAAGTGAAATCTAGCCCGAAAAGGGCTAAGGTGGCAACACTGGTAAGCCGAGTAAGCTGACACTTGATCACTTGAGTCATGTTGACGTTTCTTTAAAAAAAAAAGAATTGTCTCAAAAAACGTCTTGATCATACTATTGATCGAAGTTTGGGGGCTTCGAGTATATATTACTAGAGTGCCGCGCCGACCCCCCACAGCGCCTGTGTGCGAAACCTATGAAGCGCCTATTTTTTTCACGAATCTTCATGTTTCAACTTATTTTTTTTTATTAAAAAGTTAATTTTGAACAATCAATCACGAACTATACTTACCTATATTGTTTTTAAACCGCCCAAGAGCGAGTCGGACTCGCGCACCGAGGGTTCCGCACAAACTTTTGAAAGGACAAACTTAACTTTACTATTCGTTCGATCATATGAAACGGCTATTGCATCAACCGCAAATAATAAGTTTGTAATAGTAAAATCCCTTTTTTTGTATATATTTAGGGAAAATTCTAAAAAATATTTTTTTTGAAAATTAAGGTATATTTTGGTATTACTTACAAGTTTTCGCGAAAATCTAAATTTGCCCATATCTTTTTATCGTGTTGACTCAGAACCTTGATTTTTTATCTGGTTTAAATTTCAACTTGCTAAATCCACCCGTTTCTGAGAAAATCGGTGGTGACAAACGGACAGACAGACGGGCAAGAAAGAAATCTTCTAAGGATTCCTTTTTTACCTTTTGGTTTTGAGGTACGTAACCCTAAAAATCAATGCGCACCTTGAGTGATTGTTCAATTATTTGTTTTGGCTCTCTCGTTCCTTAAAGTCGGGGAATCCCCGTGACCCTGACCCCACCCCGCTTGCGTCGCACGCATTGCATGGGGTTGCGTTCATAAACTCAAACAAACTTACGGCGGTTCTTTTGATTTTAACGCTGAGCTCGTAACTAATGTAAAGTGAAACCCAAAGCGTAAAATTAAACCACAAACGTGAATATAATCTTGGGAGACTTGTACAATAAGCGCAATATATGTTTTGTTATTTACAAGGCATGTTGCGCCTAATAAATAAATGTTGTTGTGTACTAACACAACAACATTTATTTATTTACAGGCGCAGGTCAGTGCTAGGTTGTATGTACTTGCTGGGTTGTCTAATAAATAAATGTTGTTGTGTACTAACACAACAACATTTATTTATTTACAGGCGCAGGTCAGTGCTAGGTTGTATGTACTTGCTGGGTTGTATTGATTATTATAATTCTGTAACTACATCAGTCTTATTACAAAAAGCGGTTTAAATAATATTAATATAGTCTTACAATCGCGAACAATATTTTAATCAACATACAACCTAACACTGGCCCGCAAATTGCAAAAAACTTAAGAAAATTTGAATTTCGCGGGCTACCCGGACGCTTTCACCTTAACCTCATTGGTCAGATTGAGACCAACTATGGATGGTGGTGCCATCTGAGATTTACTTTGCCTTAGCCACCCCCACTCAATCTGATCGTAGACACTGGTAAATAAAACAAGTAATAAATTCTAAATCACTTATTTATTGAATCAATCAAATGATATTTTTGAAAATCAATGGTATTTTTCTATATACCGTAGCTAACATTGAAAACAAAAAATCGCAGTATCTATAATGCCATGCGTATGATTGCTGTGCACGAGATAGGTACGGATAAAACACATACATAATTATGTAGGCACAAATATTCATAATCAAATATTGGCAAAAATATAAAACTAACAAAAACAGATAGGTACTACTTACTTAGCCATCATTGCTGCATTTTTATAAAAAGTTTGACTGATAAGAATAAGAAATTTTTATTTTTGTTGATCTTCGTATCTCTTTACATACACTTTATTTAATCAAACTATATACAGTAGTGGTACATGGGTACTGACATATAATTGACCTGAACTTGACGCATATTTTCCCTTCACTAATCGTTCTTTTGTTTATAGGCTTGTTTGCGGGTGATTAAGTTTTTTATTTATTTCTTAACTAGCGGACTTCCCGCGGTTTCACCCGCGTAGTTCCCGTTCCCGTAGGAGTACGGGAATAAAATATAGCCTATGTTACTCGTGGATAATGTAGCTTTCGAATGGTGAAAGAATTTTTTAAATCGGTCCAGTAGTTTTTGAGCCTATTCATTACAAACAAACAAACAAACAAACAAACAAAGTTTTCCTCTTTATAATATTAGTATAGATGACACAAGGTGTTTCCCCAACAATCAACTCGGCCTATCACAGTCCACAGCTGGACATAGACCTCTCCTCTCCCAAACTTCGCAAAATCTTTTCCTCTGCATCAAGTCTGTCCCAGCCTTATATTAAGTCTGGGTAAATGTTAATTAAATAGCTTTCCAACTTTCAAGTTGCTTCTAAACCAAGTAATGCTTTAGTATTAACAATGTTAGACGATTTCTTATCTGCTCTTCGTTTTCGTCTTTTTCCAGTCGACATTCTCACCTGTTTACTAGTACTTCTTTTAACTGAATTTCTTAAAATGGTTTTGAAAAAAGTGTAGCATTCAATCGTAGAGAAATTGCTATCACATTCACGTATTAACTCATGAAAGAATTGTATTGTATTGTTGTATGTTTTAAATGGAATTTTGGATTCCTCTCCTCGGGAACCCCCAGACCAAGAGCATCGAGTCATGAATTTTCTACAAAACAGGGCGTCAACTAAAATGTAACTACAGGTTATAGCATCCCCTTTCCCATTAAATAATATTGAGTACTTGTCCCGCAGCATTTCCCTCTTCTCTGGATCATTGAGGTCTTTTTCGAACTCATCCAATTGATTCTTGTTCTCAATTATGGTTCTAGAATCAGCTCTAGGTGTTGATAAGTTATAAGTACTGCAGTTTCTTGTTAACATAATATCAGTTTTAGAGTAACCCTGAAATCTGGCTGAGAAGTCAGATAATTTAGACATTATTGTGTGTTGGTTGGCTATCATTAAGTTCTGATTTTCTAATAACTTTAAAGATACTTCTAATGAAGAAGAGTTATTATCTTCGATTGTGTTTTCCATGTCCGGCAGCTGAAACATGAATAATCTCATTAATTTTTAGATGTGCATTGCATGGAATTCATTGCAGACCAATTCTGCTTACCTCATCGTCAAAGTCATCTGCTTGTAAATATACTAGCCCATTTGCATTTGCTCGATCCTGGAAATAATAATTAAATTTAAAATTAATTATAAAACATGTTCAGTATAATTATTTTCTATAATAAATAATTAGATAGAGGTTTGGAGGAAAAAGGGGAGGCCTTTGCCCAGAACTGGGACACAAAAGAGGCTAAAAAAAAAAAAAAAAAATGATGTAACCAAGATTTTGTAACAACATTTTGATTTAAAAGAGTGTCCATGGAGTTTCTTGCCCGTTCTTCTCCATAGAGATCTACGCTAGGGAATGGGCAACTACAGTACTTTCACAGTTTTTATGTCTTGTGACTGTGACTGTAGCTACATTTAATTTTCATCTTTGTTTCGACAATTCAAAAGTGCCTGGAACTGGCCTACTTGAAATAAATGCTTTGATTTTGATAAAAAAAAATATCAAAAGTGGAACATGAGAGAGTTTACCAAAGGTTTGCATAAAGAGGTTCATTGCCTCTTAATTACAGGAGAGTGTGCATTGCCTCTTAATTACAACCTGTTTGATAAAAAATGAAATCTTACTGTGAGTTTGGCAACATCAAAAACTTTCATTCTGCTTTCGTTTCTTTGTAATTTTCTCATTTTGTTAGAAGATTCTCCTGATTCATTTTCAGTGTTCATGACATTCTTTCTTTTAGATGTGTTTTGCTTCCTGTTCATGGAATTCACATTAACCTGAAATGAAATCAAACATGATAGGTACAAAAAAAGTACATTTCTTGAGAGCATAGATTTTACCATGGTAGATGGGTATTTGACATACTGAGTATTTATTTAAAGAATCTCTCAATAAGAAATCTCTGATAAAAGTAACCCAAAAGCAACCTTATACCACCTGAGGCATGAAAACATCTAAGCTTTGGCTATTAAGGATCACCGACAAAGGTCAGGAAACTACTATGCATTTCAACTGGCCAAACATTCAAATTTATTTATTTGCCTGAATATAGTACAATACTTGGTCTTAAATTAATTAATGGTCTCATCACATTCTGCCACATAGGTCGCGCAAATATCAGGTACACAAATAAAATGATTATAACACAAACATATTAGGTTAGTATTGATATAAAAATGAGATAAAAGATATCAACTAAAAGGAGAGTGAGTGAAATGGCGATTTAAAAAAAAAAGTATGTGAATGCTTCATCAGTGGAACTGTTAATTCACAGTGGGATCATTATATACTTAAGATAGGTAAGAAGAATAAGTAACTACTTACATGCTCAAATTCCTTCATAGAATGCAAAGGAACATCATCATCACTGCCACTGTTATCCATTTCATCATCTACTGTCATTTCCAATACGTCTTCTATTGGTTCACATTCTATTTTAATTTCTAATTGTTCATCACCTTTGATAACTATTGTTGACAAGTTGGAGTTGAGATTGGATGCGACTCTATCAATATTCTTTATTTCTTGTTCTGTGACCTGGAAAACGATTTAATAACTCTCAAATTACAGCAGCACTAGTAGTACTAGTAGTATTTACTTGATCATAGTCCCATAGTCAAGCAAAGAGCTCCATTAGGCTATTTATTTCAGATAGGCAGAAAGAAAATTGGTTGCCTGTAAAGTCGGTATACGGGCGAAAGTTTTACGTGACAACGACTTTGAGTGGTAAAATAAACTTTTTATGTCTGTCTCTCTCGCTCTTAGGCGGGACGCGTGCCTCTCACTCGCTCTCATTGTGAGCCGCATAACGTGACCCAGTTTCTTGAAGTGTCACCCGGCAAACCAATTTATAAAACGTTGTCACGTCAAAAAAAAATAAAGCCAGTGTCCATATTTTCTTCCTCATTC
Organism: Xestia xanthographa; assembly: GCA_905147715.2. NCBI lineage: Eukaryota > Metazoa > Arthropoda > Insecta > Lepidoptera > Noctuidae > Xestia > Xestia xanthographa. The sequence goes on along the minus strand of LR990661.1, from coordinate 1,468,279 downwards.
TTCTTCATTAAGATCTACATTTTGGAACAGGCATCACACTTAAATTTTTTGACTACCAAGCAAAGTCCTATAGAGCAAAAAGTGCCTCAAGGTTCATTTACCTAATTAAATAAACGCTTTTGAGTTTGAAATTACATTCAAATTATGATAGAATTAGAATAAAGGTTCTCACCACACCATGGTTCTGTAGTATACTGAACAATAACCCCTGGGATGTAAAGTATTTCTTCCTGAACTTACTGAATTTGGTAATCAATGCTGAACATTCATAACAACAATAGTCTGGCATGTCTGAGAAGAGCATTACCTGAAAGATAATAAAATGATCATGAAGTTAGAATATTGACAAACTACTAATTCATCTAATTAGGTAAGTAATTGTACCTTTAACTTTCAAGATTCGAAATAGGTAGTATGAATATCGTAAAGCATCTTGTAACAAAGCCAACCGCTCATAAGCATGGAAATAATGGTTTTTAACTAAGTACCTATATACCTAACGGTTTTTGAATAACATTGTAAGCCAAATATAACGTAGTAAAGAAAAATTTTGTACTTACGTTGTGCCCAAATACAGATTTAAAATTTGTTTCTAGGGTCCCTTGAATCCGATGCATTTTAACATCTGTGATCAAACATATTCTACAAGCTTCTACTCTTCCCATCTTTTCATTTATTTATTACAAGGAAACAGGATTTAATTTACAAAACATAATTTCGCGAGTATATTAAGATAAAATCAAAGAGTAGAATACAAAATAATGTACAATACAATCAACAATGCCCTTTGAGTTTGATATTCCAAATTCCTTGGAACTAAAATTTGACACTTGACGTTGACAATGACTAGGTACGGCGACGGGTGACGTCACGCCTTGTGAAGTTGTCACTTGTCGTTGTCAAGTTGTGACCAGTGTTGCCAACTCAACTACTTCAAAATGTGCTAGATTGGTATAGAAAATATACCAAAAATATGCTAACATCTAAAAAAACAAAAAAAATGTCAACATAAATAAGTATCAGTATTTATTAAGAAATTAAATCAGGGGAATAGAATATGAATGTCTTGATATTCATCAACATTAGCTGATATGGAAGGCTGAGAGCTAGAGTCGTTACTCTCTTTCATTTCGATACAAAGTAGTACATTGTCTGGAACAGTGTAAGAATAACAGCACTTTCCTGCTCTTTTTAGGCCGAATCTGACGTACAAAGTGGCATTCAGGGTTCTCACGACTAAACCGCCGCGGAGTCGAGTATCGATTTCAATTTTTATTTCAAGAAACATTGTGATTTCCATTCTTTTCTTGTTTTATAAAATATGCAAAAAAATATATTAATAAGCTGCTAAAAGAAAAAAAAATATGCTATACAAGAACAAAATATGCCAAATTTAGCGTATAATATGCTAAATTGGCAACACTGGTTCTGACGCTCTACAGCTATTACACGTTGTGTTGCCAGTGCTGCCAATTTAGCGCTTTCTGCACCAGATCTAGCGCCTTTTTTGTTCGACAGCGCGTTCTAGCGCCTAGCGCTTTTTGAAATCATATTGTGATATGCACATCCAATATTATTTATTCTGTGATGTGCGTAACACGGAACGAGTCACTTAAATTTTTTGAACTTGCCTGTATCGTAGTTTGACATACCTATTTTGATTCAATAAAAAAATGCATTCATTAACATTACGGTGACGCTTCCCTGTATCTTTGCTCATCTGGTAATAAAATGAGGACGTTTATCTACCTATAAACCTAGACAGACTCAGACAATACTGTCGCAAGTCATAGTCTTCTAATATATAAAAATCTCATTTGAATTACTTCAAAATAATTAATTTGTCTTCTAGGTACCAAATCATTCCCACGAAATACGTCTATACATCCGTAGTCTCAAATTATTGGGCGTTTTGTTTAAATTTTGGCGCCGAATACAGCGCTTATTTGACAGCGACCATTTAGCGCTTTTTTAAAGAGTGTGTTGCAAACAAAGTACTGACTTGAACCGAATAAAAAGTAAACTTGAATACTAATATTTTAGCACATTTGTAAATTGTTCTGAATCTTACGGTTAAGTATTGCAAATTGCGATTCTGTGGTATGTTTAATATGTGTAGTATGATGATAAAAAACCGGCAAAGTGGAAGTTGGATTCGGGCACCGAGGATTCCGTACAAACTTTATAAGGGACAAACTTAACTTTGCTGTTCGATCCCATGAAACGGCTATAGGCGGTTACCCGACCAAAATTAGCAACTATATTTGTGGTGGTTCAAACTTCGCTTGAAATTCTGTTAGAATAAAGTTCTAATCAGCTTGCACTACGAAGTGGTTGTTACGTCAGTCACTGCAGGCCGAATTGTGCGAAATTAGTGGTTTTTATTCTTTATAAAATCAAATTTACGTCTTTTGGAAAAAATAAAACGACAATTATGTTCATTATTAAATTGCCTATCCATTAGTATAAGTAGCAAATCAAAATAATGGTTACTTTACGAGGAGTAGCATTTTATAATTCATTATTTCTCATTTCTGTGGTTTCGTTGTGAGGGGATTTATTAAACATTAAGCAACTTATAACAAAATATGAAACGACAATTTTGGAGTCAAGAATATGTGGTAATTTAATATATTTTTTATTAGTTGGTATTTCTTTTGGATAAAGAGGAGTAGGCTCCCAAAAACTGCTCGCTCAAGGTCATTTGCTCGGGGAGCCGCCTATCGCTATCTTTTGTACTAAATATTGACGGTTTTCAGATTTGTCCCTTTACATGTGCTGTAAGACATTGCTTCTCGCCAAATTTCGTGATTCTAGGTCAACGGGAACTACCATAAAGGTTTTCGTTCCAAAACCTATAGGGTACTTCCGGTTAACCTAGAATTGTCAATTTTGGTGAGTGCTCCAGGGTAGCCGCGAAATGCAAATTTTCTTACGTTTTTTGCAATTTGCAGGCCAGTGTTAGGTTGTATGTTGCTTAAAATATTATTCGCGGCTGTAAGACGTAGTTACAGAATTATCATCATCAAAATCATCAGTACATACAACCCTCAAAGTTTATAAAGGTGTGGGAACCAAAAAAAACAGAAAAAGTCATTTCTACACCTTTAAGAAACTAAAGTAAAGAGAAAATTATAAAAAATAAAAAAAGTTGAAAATTGAGGTAAATTTTGGTACTTCCAAGTTTTCGCGATAATCTAAATTTGCGTATATCTTTTTATCATGTTGACTCAGGGCCTTGATTTTTATACACTTAATACGGACTATAGACCTCAGTATCTGGTATAAAGTTCAACTTGCTAGGTCCACCCGTTCCTGAGAAAACTGGTGGTGACAGACGGACAGACAGACGGCTAACGGTTTTTTTTAATTTGATAGAGGTAGGTAGCCCACGTGTTTGAATTTTATTAGGTATTATTTTCATTTTCATTTAAATTTTATTAACTTTCAAGCAAAGTTAGTAGTATAGGAGTAATAGATCGTACGTATTGTTTTCTTTTTGGTCGGTGTTGATGACTTGATGATAGCTATAACGTAAAATTAATTAATGTTTACAATTTTATTTGTCTGGGATTCTTCTTAATTGTTCACTCTTGACAGAGTGGTCGAGGTCATGAGGGGTCGTCCACAACTACGGTCGCTGTCTTCGCGATCCTTTACCACCGGTCTCTATTGGTCGCATGGCGAGCACATTCTGCCAGAGGGATCTTGGTGACAGATTTAATGCAGTCTGTCCATCGGGTTGGTGATCAACCACGTGGTCTCGTGCCTTCGACTCTACCCTGAATTACCAAACGCTCCATGGAATCACTGTTGCGGGTAACGTGTCCAAAGAAACTGAGGATTCGTAATTGCATGAGTTCTTTGAGTATTGACACGTTAGTCCGATGAGCGGTCCAGGAAATCCTTAGCATGCGCCTCCTCCAACTGCTTTGCAGTTTGGCGGGGGTAATTATGTAACAGTTCTAATATATTTTTGTGAATAAACACTTTTTCTTTTTTTTTTTTTTTTTTTTTTTTTTTTTTTTTCAACACCACATCTCAAGGGCGTCAATCTTGCGTCGGTCCTCAGCCCCGGATCTTGAAATTTTTCGAGGCAGGGCAAAAACTAAAAAATACCGCCCCCGCCCGTCTATATTTTTATTTTTATCATCATCATTATTTCACCCATCAGACGCCTAATGATGGCCATAGGCCCAGGGGTGGACCGTGAGTTTGTTGGGCCCTGGGCTAATACTACTTGGGGCCTGGCCAAGGGCGTCGCCAGCTTTTGGGTCAGAAGGGGGGCCTATCAGAAGGGTGCGATTTGTAAGTTTACTATTTACGGATGTAGCTGAAGTGCATATAGCCACTTCAAAAACGTTAGCACCTCCGTGACCTCGGATTGGTTAGTTTAGGTTTTGAAGAGTTATTTGAAAAGGTTAGGCACTAAATGAAAGTTTAATTCTTAAATAGAGCATCTATTTAAGAAGCATCTAAATCAATTTAGGGAGACAATGTAATGAGAAAGAGGAACTAAGACTCTAAGAGCGAGCGAAGCGAGCTCGAAAATTTTAACATCCTGCTTTGGACAGATTAGAATTATGTCGTCACTTCATACAGGAGTTACTTGGTTGACTTTAAAAGTTAAGATTTAAGAAGAACTTGACTGCATGAGCGAGCGAAGCGAGCTCAAAAATTTTTTGACACCTTGCTTTGGACAGGTTTGAATTGTTTCGATCCTTCATACAGGAATTACTTGGACGACTTTTAGGCAAAGTCTAAAGAAAGTAGTCTAAAAAGCAAGCGAAGCCAGTTCGAAAACTTAACAGTTTACCTACCTTGGACAGGTTAGAATTATTTCGAACTACCGGAGTTACTTAGGTGACATATGGACAAAGTCAAAATTCAAGAGAAATTAGGCTGTAAGAGCGAGCGAAGCGAGCTCGAAAATTTTACGTCTTTCCTCAGAAGAGAGAGATCTAAATCGATGGGCTATTTATGCATACGCATATGGGGTGTCTGCAGGGCGCTCCTTCTTCAACAGGAACAGTTTTCCAGTCTTCAACAGAAATCAATGAGTTGTATCGTTACAACTCATCATTATCGCAACTTTGACCATATGTCTGCCAAGCTTGAATTTGCCGCCCCCTAAACTTGCCGCCCGGGGCATGGGCCCCGGCTTGCCCCCCCCTAGATCCGGGCCTGGGTCCTGCATACGCAATGTCCATGTCTCTGCTCCATAGAGGAAGATCGGGAAAACCAAGGTGTTCATAAGGCGAATTTTGGTTGTCTGGGATACCTACTACAACTAAAAGGGTCAAATAAAAATAAAACACTCACAAAAATTACTTCGTTGCTGTTGACTTTGCGCGTCGATGTCTCCATCCACCCTGTATAATAATATCTACTGCTAACGGTCTCTGAATACAGGGTAAACATAAAAATTCCCAATCACCTTTATTACTGTCTAGTGTGTCTGATAATTAGAATGAATTATAACGTGCGTAAATTTATTTTTCGAAAACGTTGAGAGAGAGCGAGAGAGAACATTGTACACTCATCAGTGAACTGATAGGGGGACATTCGATTGATTGATTAAATTATTTTCACGACTTTTCCTGAAAGGGATTACCCACGGCGACCCATGGGGATTCCAACTGCCAGTCAACATACTCAAACGGAATATAAACGTTTACAAAACAACGTTATACTTGTTTACATTCCTAGCTCCGCTTCGCTCAGCTTAGCTTCGCTTCGCTCCCGGCCTCCGATATTTAGGTTGCTTGGCTGTCAAACGCTTTATTTTTTCCATTTTACCGGACTTAATTACAAATTCGGAGTTTCATTGACATGGATTAATGATCCACTCGCATTTGAAGTGTACGGTTTTGTTTACATTTTTCGTATCTATACCTATGTGTGTTTGTTTTATCTATTTGCTGATTGGAGGGAAATGAAATGCATGCAATTTTGCGTTTGAACCGGCTAACTAGGCAGGTACAACAACAGCCCATAACGTCCACTGCTGGACATAAGCCTCTCCCATGATGGGAGGAATTTGCCGTAATCTCCACGCTTGGCAGGCGGATTGGAAATCGCAGTGATGAAAGACTAACAGAAAACGCTGCTGCCCATTCTCTGGTCTACGGAGGCGCAAGGTGTTCTGCCTCAGACATTAGTCGCCTTATACTTATATATAGGTACCTATATAATATATACCTTATACGACACCCGTGAGTGTAATGGGTTGGTTCTATTCTACTCTGCTGGATACCACACGGCTAACAGGCAGGGTAGGCAGGTACCTACGTAGAAATTGAATTTGTGATTGCAACGACTATCTTGATTCACTGACACTAGGCTTTTATAACCGCATAAAAAGATAGTGCTGGAAAGATGATCTGGATTACTTTTTTACTAAGTAATAGAGCGATACACAGAACGAGGATTGATAATAATCATCATCATCATAATGAGCCACTATTTACCGCTCACCATAGTCCCATCACCTACTGCGTATGACCACTTCTTGAGAATGCTAAGTTGCTTAGGTATCGAGAATAGTCTCGATACTATACTGATTGTACCTTTTTTGTGTTCGGGGGGAAACCTTCAAACAGGAATATTCTTTAAACAGATAATTTTTAGAAAATTTATAAAACAAAAAATTATATACTTTTGATAATAAATGGGTGTTACCTGGGCCTCCTAGAGACAAAGTTAAGACTCATGAAAAACTAGGCTTCAAGAGCGAACGCAGCGAGCTCGAAATTTTTTACTACATTGCCTGAGAAAATTATGCTATAATTGTATAATATATATAAGGCCTCGGGGCAAGGGGCTCCTAATTTATTTCAGGTTCTGTCTATTGTACGTATATAGATCGAACATGCAAAAATCCATAGGAGTGCCAATCCAGAGGTAGAAAAAAGGAGCCTTATTGATAAATGTTTTTTCGCAGGGTTAAACAATATCTTAATTTAAGTGATTCCATTTTACGCTACAATTTATTACGTATAATACCATTCTATGGCATCAGGTAGGAAAAGCTATAACTTTTAAAAATCCTGAGCCTCTAGGGGCAGCTGCCTCCTCCTGGCGACGCCTATGACAAGATACAGATACCGGCACGGTTCTTGAGCGCTCGGCGGAAGAGTGGGGATCGCTTTGCGCATCGTGCACCTATACGCGCCCCACTTCATACCACCAAAGAGACCCAATAACTCACTTTTGCGCAGGTGAAGGTCAGCGCTCAAGAATCGTGCCGATGATTGTATACAACTAGAATATTTAGTTTTAATTCCGTCAAATTAGTTCAAGCTTGGCTAATGACGTATTTGGTCCAGTTCGGGGGGGGCAATCGCACCCATTGCCCCCCCCCCCCCTATCCGCGCCTGCCTTCAAAGCGACCGGTGTTTGGAGATAAGATCGGGGAGTGTGGGATTTTTACCTCACTGGAGGAGGCACCGTTTCCCCTTACAAGATCTGCTCGGAGTCCCTCTGAGCAACACCTGGTATAGCAAACGCCTGTGACTATTCAGAGGTTTCCCCTAAGGGTCATCTCTGAGGTCACTCGGAATTTGATAGTAGGTACCTATAGTATCCAAGTCATCCAACACTCTGATTCATATATCTGGCGTTAGCAACATCAGCCCAAAGAAGATGATAAAGAAACTATCAACACGCGTGTTTGTGTTTGGGTTAACAGATAACTATTACTTTCCCTTTACGCAACCCTTCTTATGGGATTATTTACACGGCCTTTATATCCAATATAAATATGTATAATATTCCGTGGTTGTATTAAATCCATAATATCCATGGGTTTGACCCCATTTAGAATAGCTGAATTATTGAAAATCTTATGTAAGTAGGTAGGTATTGTCGTGCCCGGGGATTCATCTTCGAATGTTTTCTTAGAAGAACATGCTTTAATGATCTTCAACGTATTAAATCAGCTTTTTTGAAGGTTTATTTGGCATTGTATAAGAAAAAACACAATTGAAAAACGTGTCGTCTTAAGAAAGCTCTGTTTTAAATGGTTGGGTGGTAGGTGTAATTTTTGTACCTAAGTATGTATTTAGTTAGTGAGTGGCATCTAGAACAAAAAATCCATGACAAACGACAACCACCAACCCGCACTGGGCCCACGTAGTGGTTTACGGTTCACTGTCTCATGGAAACATTAGAGACTAACTATCGTAAACACCAACAAAATGGCGCTTATTACCAATCTCTAAATCATTAATCAAAACATTTTCAGAATTTACTGTCTATACAAGTCCAGCTCTCGACATTGAAGACTTCAAAAGCGTGTTGAACTTCAAAGTAAAACGCAAAAACATCAGCTGCTAGACAATCAGAGGGTCTCCTTACGCCCGCCGTAGATCTTTCATGACAGTGAATGGAGTTCAAAGCTGCTTTTATCTGCGACATCGCACGCTTCACAGGACCCTTTGAGCAGCTGGCAAAGATGGCGGCGTCTTCAGGAACCGACAATCGATGCGACGAATTTTGGAGGAGGATGTTTGAGTTTTATGGCAAGCACTAGTTGTGCCTCGTGGCCTAACTCACCATTTCTCTCCTAAAGGTCGTAGCGTGATGTTAAAAAGACTATAACCCCAACTCAATAAGCCCAACTCTTGAGGTAGGTTTAGTCGCCTTTAATCAATACAGTCCAACTCGGGCCGTTCATTTTGTTTTTATACGATACATCTCGATGAAACCCGCGATAGTTCGCGCTGGCGTCCAATTTCCTGGCGAGCGCGACCCGCGACCACCCTCGGCGACCCGCAGCGACCCGCAACTTACCCACGGACGGTCACGATCCGATTCTAACGTTTTTTACGACACTCCTCGGATATAAGAATGTTTATTACGCAATTTCTTATGAATATTAATCTTTGAATCTTATTTCTTTCCTGAGCTATTATTTTAATGAAAAAGCTGACACTGTAAATGCTGTAGGTATACATGAATGTTGTATTTTGCATGGTAATAGCGGTCATGAAGGACCATTACCGCTATTACCATGCAAAATACATCATCATCTTCCTGCCCTTATCCCATGTTACTTGAGGTCGGCGCAACACGTTTTCTTCTTCCATTCTCCTCTGTCAACCGTCACGCAATCATTTACACCATGCAAAATACATCCCAAATATTTATCCATAGAACCAACACAATAAAACAATGTATCGTGTTCCATTGGTAAAATTGTAGAGGACCACGATAGATGTCGGTTATAGGCTGTATTTCCGTTTTTGAAAAGAAGAGCTTCAATAAATGAAAGTAGGTCGATGACCGCAATTGCCATGCTAAAACATAATAACGATAGGTACAGTCTTTTCACAGATACTATACCGCAAGTTTGGATAAAAAATATGCTCTAGTGGGGAATCATTCAAACCTTGGTCACGGTACCTTGGTTAGCCAATGCGAAAAAAAACTGTTACAGGACGGTACAGGAACTTTGTGATAATCTTCTCACACAAAGACATGATAAGCTTATTCCAACCACTTGGTAAAACGGTAGATTCAGCAACATTATTATCGCGAAACTGTTTAATATTCTCCATCCGCATTACGAGCCAGTCTTCTCGAAAGACTTTAATATTTTAGCATAAATAACTCTATTCATTAACATCTGAGTCCCGGCTTAAGTTCCGCTAAATTATAACAAGTAAATTGAGATAATAAATGAATTTTGTACCGAAAAAGCTGCTGGGTAGTCTGAATAGGATCCAATTATAAAATTGGTTTACCTTTCGGAAATTAGACAAAAAATAACGCCTGAATTTCCCGAAGAATGTGGTAGAGGTGTGGAGTTAAATGTGAAACACCCACATTTCAACGTTATGTAAAAGGTAAATAAATCACATGTCAGCTTGCTTTTTAACTGGGCAAAAATTCAGACTGTGTTACTGAGAATTCACGGCAAAACTTAATAACACGTTGCCCGATCTAGGGACTCAGCGACATGTCAACACAACTATATAATACCTTGGAAGACGATTACTAGATTTGAATTCCGGAAACTGACTTTAAGGCACCTTTGCAGGCGAATGTTGCCTGTACTGTGCACTGTAGAATTGAACGTCAGAACTAGATGGTAGTGAGTGTCTAAAACTTTGCTTCTCGTCTGTGTAAAGAGAGATCCGAGTACGAGCGCGTGGTGTAAACGCAATACATAATAACGCAAATACATTGATACATAATATAATTATCCTACTCCATTTAGGGTAAATTGTTTGCTACAAGCACAGTATCAATATGAATAAATTCTTAAAATTATGTAAATGGGTCGTTCTTCTTTTTTAGTGACAATGGTGTGTCACTCACCTCATTTTGTGTCATATTAGAGTATGGATTATTATGTATTCATTGTTTGAATCTACATCCTCGTCGCTTTATACCTTTTAATACTAAATAATAATAGAAAACTGAATACTACCACACAATTTAAAAATACCTATTGTTTTGCTCATCCAGTCTTGTACCTACTTAAACTAAACCAAATATAATGTTAGTTCCTACCACCCACCCATCCCGCCAACGTCTGATTCAAGTAAAACCGATTTAAACCTGTGCCAATTGGATTTTGGTTTGCTTTCTACGGAAATTGAATAATTCCACTTTCCGCTGTAGCTGTACTCCTCGCTGAGTCATTACACAAGGAAGACTTAGAAGGCCGGAAGACTTTTTATCACTTTCCAAAAAAAATGGGTACCTATATTAGGTGAACGGAGTAGAAGCTTATGGCATTTATAGATTTTTTTTCTTTTTTCCACAGCTTAGAAAAAAAATGATCTATCATCAAAAAACGCTATAAATTTCAAGTAAACTTTTCAGATTATAACAAACAAAAAGAAATATTTAAAAAAAAAACGAATTTCAAATCAAAAAGTCATTCGGTATAAACGTTGGTGCAAAACCCAACTCCATCCAGGCGCGGATACAGGATTTCCTTTAAGGGGGGGCAATTTTTGGAAAATTAAGAGGAAAAAAAAATGAGAGGGAGAAGAGAGAGTGAGAGAAGAGAGCGAGAGAGAGAGAGGAAGAAGTGACTGATCGAAGGCGTTGGCCAAGGATGCAGGAGCCCAGTTGTTTCCACTGGAGAGGCTATTGCTTTCGCCTGATGATACACCTTTTCACTCTCCATTCCACTCCATTAAACTATGTTGCGCTCACGTTCACAAGATCGTCATATGACCTAGTTATTTTATTTGTAGGAAGTGAGCCTTCTGAGTCATCACAGAGCGATGCCGCCTCTATATCGCTAGTGTCCATTAATTTAATTTTATTCCGACCTCTGGTCGTCGGTGTCGCGACGTCCCTGTTTTATTGGAATCTAATACGTTTATTTTGATGAGAAGTAATCTAGTATATTGGTCCCATTCGTCCTCTCTGAGTGGTCGAAGTACGTCATCATCCTTGACGTTAACCACGAATGTGTTTTGACCCCGGATGTCCTGATTTTTCATTCGATTTGACGAGACAAATGGAGTTCGACGAACGTCGTTGCAATGAGCTTGGTATATCACAGTCGTGTAATGAAGTAATAATGTACAAGGAAGTACCTATCTAAGTATTCCCGAAAGAAAAAAAGTAAGGAAGTCACACATTCCTCAATCTCTATTTAAAATGAAAAAGAACTAACTTTACCAATAAAACAGCAGCTACACAATTCAGAAATAAAGGCTTTCAGCTCAAAATCTAAATAGACTTCAAAATATTCTGTGGAAATTCAATTAACTTTTTTTCAACCCGCAGTCAGCCTAAGGGTATATAAGACTGTCATGAATATTCAATATATTTTTCCGCTCTTTCAAAGGGATTTTTATGTTCTATTTTTTTCTGGCATAACCAAATGACGTTTCATAATTTTGAACTCTTTTGAAGTTATTCGTAGTGGAAAGTTTAGCGTTTATGGCGTGGCGGCTCGTTAGTGTGTTTCTGAGCCGTTATGAGAAGGATACCCATGTGAATATACTAGGGCGTGTATGACTTCTAAAAAGTTGTTAAGTTCGTGTAAAAAATTGATCCCTCGGAAATCGCTGTTTATAAAAACTTCATCTTACAAGGTAGCTCTTTGTTTGCTATGAACTACTTGGACCAGTTCGACCAAAAAATAATCCATGGTCATCTTGTAGTTTAGTAGGTAGTTATAAAGTCCTATTAAATAAATTTCCATAGGGAAAATGTCTAGATATCTATGGCAATGTATTAAAAACTAACAATACCATAGTAAACACTGTTTTAAGCTTTCAGGGTTTATACCTAAACTTACACTGTCACATAAGTGCGCGTAGCAAAATACTAAGGAAGGTAGACAGATTTGTCTGCTCCTAACAATTTAATTACCATCCACACACATTCTTCAGTCATCCCGCGATCATGGCACTTGCAACAGCGTCGACATATCAGGAGCTCGCAATAATTGAAATTACGGAAAATATCCCGTAAGTGACAATGTGAATAATACCCCATGGTACCCTAGTTTATATATAGAAACTGGGGGTACTTTTATATTATAAAAATATTAGTTTTATTCTAGGGCCTAGAATAATTCTAATATTTTATCTTCCTGAGTATTTAACGGTAAACAACGCAGAATTTACGCAGATTCAGCCTAGAAACTATAATTGACCTAGTTTAAACTATCACAATATTACTGAAACAGCTGAATATTACCATAATATTACTGGAAATGTACAGTGATTTGATTTGACCCTCCGCATAAACAACCCAAGTTAGTGAGGTCAGATATTAATCTAAATAAGTAAATCAATACTAATCTGAATTCGAGTTGACTGTGCATAATTTAATTTCTCTACAGTTTGATTCAGAATTCTTATTTAAAATGACTAGCAAAACTAGCAATGAAAAGAATAACTTGGTTTAATACAATGAATTGAGTACCTAGCTCTTCATAATTATGTTACTATCTACTATCATTACGAAAATTGATTTATTGTAATGTTCCTATTACCAATAGTCCAACTAGATTGCAAGTAAATAAGTTATAACTTTTACAACACTATGTACATTTAACGGAGACCTATTTGCCATCACTAGGATACAAATTGTTTTAACCGACTTCAAGAAAGGGGGTTATGTTCTCCTAGAGTGTGAGAGTTTGCATCCACAAAAACTTGACAGCCATTTCGATTAACGTATGTACTTACGTGTGAAAAACGCTATAAAACGTTAGTATGGTTCTATGCAGTTTGCACATAGAGGGACTGGTAATAAAATACACCGGTTCCGGGCAATTCATTAGTTTAGCGCAGTTTACTTTACCAGGTAGCTCAGCTTACCCACTCTATAAATGGGAACAAGAGAACGGCGCCAGCGTGAGCGGTTTAAGACCTTACTTTTAGGGCGACAAGGTGCAATTTACAATTTTAGTTTAGATGATGTAGCAGTTCCAAGCATTAATTTGTTTGTTTTTTTTTTTTACTATATGACAATTGGGACGTTGACGTCATATAGCGATAGCCGCCTGATAGCCGCCCGGGCAGACAGCCCGCTAGTGTGGGTGCTAACTAATCAGTGGACCTCTCTGTAGTTTGGCAAATAAATAAATAATAATAATATCCCAACTTTTTTTCACCATAAATTATAGTGTCGTACAGCGTGTGTGAACGAGCGTAGCTGTATGATACGATAATTTCGGGTAAAAAATGTTGGTACAGCGAGCGCTGTGTGAACGAGCGTAGTGATGTTCTATTTCGATAGAGATGTCAAAAAACACAAAAATGAATAGAATTGACATAAGCTACCGAAAAGCAATCATGTTGAAAATTAAATACAAAACGCTATAAAAACGATTCCTAGTTGTCCAGAACCTCTGTTCATAATTATCTTAAACTAGTAATAACAGTATTACATTTATAATGAGTTTTAGGCATTATTTTCTTAAGAAACATATTTGTCAAATAATTTCTTCATACCACATGTTAATAAATATCATAGATTGGCTTCGTAGAACATCGTCATTGTCATTATTTCGACGACCCGAATGGCGCAGCAGTAGTGAGGCTGCCTTACGTTCTTGTCCCGGGTTGGAATCCTGGTAGGAACGAATGTTTGTGTGATGAGCATTTGTTTCAGAGTCATGGATGTTTATATGTATACTAAGTATGTATTTACAAACAACAAGGTATCTATGTAGTATATCAACTATCGGGTGTCCACGACACAAGCCTCATTGCTTAGTGTGGCACTAGATGGCGCTGTGTGTAATGTCCAGCGATATGTACCTACATATTTATTTATATTACCTGTTCGACAGTATCTTTTTGAAGCTCTAAAAACGCTAATCCCTTACAAATTGCACCACTCCTAATAACTATAGCGCTCTGTAGTGAATAGTTAGTAAATAATCCTAGCTTTCCGACGTAATCAATTTATGTTGAGCTCATTTTAATCGGTTACAGTAATAATAACATCTACGCTTAACTTTCAAAATACTTATCTTTTCTAATATTTTCAAGAACCTATAATAAGTTTTTAAATAAATCTCAAGTCAATTAAGTTGAACGTAAAAATCTCAGTTATTTATCACAAGATGTTATTAATAAAGGAATATTTCTCAAAAACTCCACTTTGGTACAAAAATGTTAATTATTTAATTAAAGCCCTCCGCTCCACGGGATTCTTTAGCTGGAGGCGAAAAATTAAAAGGTATGCCTTGTAACATTGTATAGCTGAGTAAAAGTTGGGAAAGTACTAAAAACTGAAGGAAATGTCGTAGGCGGAAAACCATAATTAACTTACAAGGGTAATCCTTACTCCTTCAAACTAATTTGACCTAAAAACAATAATATTAGTACAAACCTACCTCTTACTAGTATGATGATTTGTCATCATCTGCCTAGCCTTTTCCCAACTATGATGGGGTCGGCTTCCAGTCTAACCGGATGCAGCTGAATACCGGTATTTTACATGGAGCGACTGCCTATCTGACCTCAACAACCCAGTTAGTAGGTATCTCTCAAATGACAGCTGGGATCGACGGCTTGGAGGAAACTCGGTATGTAATGACCATACATTACATACCGAGTTTGCCCTGGTTTCTAAGTATCAACCAGGGCAAGAGCGGCTTAACCCACGAGCTCTTCAGTTTGATGATAAATGATGTTTATTTTGCAAGTAGGTTTTTACAAACACTTTTACACGTCATTTTTTAAAACTAGATGGGGCCAGTGTTTCGTACCTGACTACTCTGAGAAGAAACAGCCGAAACAAACTCAGAGGTCATAGTCTCTTTTAAAGTCCAGACAATCTTGCTCAATTCACATGAGGACTATGCAGATTAGTGTCTGAGATGGTCTTTTGAAGAAAGAACCATACAGATTTGAGTGGACCTGTCCAGTCAGTGCAAGCATTTGTCAGTTAACGTGTACTTAGCTGAGATGATTTGTCATACAGCGATAAAACACAAGCAGATAACTCAGTGTTCAAGTTTCACTCAGAGGCCAGCTATCTCTCTAACTACAAGTTACGGCCACCTGAGGGCTAAGTCAACGTGGAAATCGCGTCGAAACTGTTTCGTATTTCTACACTAACTTTCCATGATTGATAAGCTACTGAAAAGCATAATAAATGCACTGTGTATTGGACTTTATCCATAATCGTGTTTGCTGATAGAACATCAATTCGTCTATGTTGGCTTTTGTTTATCCCTAACAACAACAGCCCATAACGTCCACTGCTGGACATAAGCCTCTCCCATGATGGGAGGAATTTGCCGTAATCTCCACGCTTGGCAGGCGGATTGGAGATCGCAGTGATGAAAGACTAACAGGAAACGCTGCTGCCCATTCTCTGTTCTACGGAGGCGCAAGGTGTTCTGCCTCAGACATTAGTCGCCTTATACGACACCCGTGAGTGTAATGGGTTGGTTCTATTCTACTCTGCCGGATACCACACGGCGATGTTGTTTATCCCTAAAGATAAATGTAATAGTTTCCGATACCTCATCATCAGCCTCATTCGCTCTCCTTGATCCCAAACTACGACAGCTATCGGTTCGCTGGTCATGTTACCGTTATTGACCAATAACGGTAACGGTAACGGTGTGTGTGTAGCGAGGGTCCAGCTGGCTTGGTGACCACCAAGCCAGCTGGACCCTCGCCAGCGATTCAATCACAAATTATTAAGCCATGCAGTTTCATAAGCTTGCTACTACGTTCTGGCAGAAAATGCAAATTTTCCATTAGTCCTTTACCGTGTGGACTGCGAATTATCGAGTTTTATACGTAGCTGGAGGAGCCGAAGAGTTCATACGTCGACAAAGGGGAATGCCAAGTCGCCATAGTAATTTAGGCCCACTGTGCACACATATAAAAATTCATGATAATAATAGGGGACAATTCCAATAATGAATTAGTAAAAGAAATGATTTACGTGATTTTAAGTTATTTAAGATTCTTAGATTTCATCAATATGTAGGTACTGGTTATGTTAAATATATACATATACCTTATACATTATTTGAATTTATTAATGAGCATAATTAACTGGGAGTCAAATAATACAACAAACATTGTAGTTTTACATCTTTATTGATTTAATTCATCATCATACACCACTAAAACATCATACAAAAATTGTGCCGGGGAAAAATATTGTTATGGGTGGACTGTATTTTTATTTATTGTTCCCTTCTTCGATAGCTCAGGTGGCTATGGGATTTCCTTTTCAATTAAAACTCTTCGATGGTTTAACACTGTTTAATTACTTCGTCTATATTTTAGAGCGGGCACGTTATTCTACATAAACTGATTTACACAAGTACACAATAATCACAAAGAACAATAGTCAGAACATAATAATCACAAGAACATAATATACTTAGGGCACGTGGGACTCACAATAAACACTTAAAACTAGACACTTGTAAATAGAACACTGTAAAAATATAAAACTGTATCGACTGACTTTAGTCGCCTATCTTTATACCAAAACACCATGTCGCAAGTAGTGGCGGGGCCTCGTTGTACTCAACCCTTTTGGCTAATCGTTCCCTCTATAATGGACTTTCCCATCTTTCTGCGGGTCGGTCAAGTTTCGACTTGTCGGAGGCTCCGCCCACAACACGCGAAATGGTGATTTGTTACCTTATATGGTAACGTTTTTGGCTTGTTGTGAAACCGTCAGTTTCGCTACCATATAAGGCAATCGTATGTCATGGTATGTGGTTTTAATAAAGTCTACACCTTTTTCCCGCCTTGTGCGGGCCTGTCTTTTTACTTTATTAATCCTTATCTTAGCTAGTTATCTCCTAGTGATACAATGGAGCTCGGCGTCTGTTACAAATATTATTCTGATGCCGTGCCCATCCCAAGTACCATATCACTGTCATGACGTCGGCACAGCATCCTACAGTACGGCGACCGACAATACAGTTACAGCAGTACTGTGGGATCGCTGCGCGCCCTGCGTTAGCAGTGCTGACTAATACATACACGAAGTAGACTTTGCGAATAACATGACGACTTGCGATAATTATGACTGATTATTCTGATTAATTAGGTACCTGTTAACATTTTTTTGTAAAGGCAAAATTTAGAAATTAATTTTTGTTCAAGTTTTACTAATTTAGTCGTTTCAATATTTATTATTTTCGAAAAAATGTTGCTGACTTGCACAGACTAATGAAGACGTGGAAGACATGGGAAAAATATTGACATATTTTTTAGGGAAACCAATCCCATGTGCAAGTCTGGGCCTAAAATTGTCATTCCCCTTTTTTAGGGTGTGTTATTACCAGAATCGATGAAAAAAAAATGGCTAATGTGGTCATTAGGGAGAGGCCTATAATCAGTAACTTGTGAATCCGTACATTTTGAAACATCTCCCCCTCCTCCTCCAACCCCCCTCCCCCAATCCCCTGACGCCCCGCCCCAGTCGTAGTACTGCTACGAGTTGTGCCCCGCGCACGCTTAAGTGGTGCTACGCCGTAGCGGATCAGCTACGAGTGCTACGAAGCGTGATATAAGGTGACGATCGCTCAATGTTTTTCTTTCACCAAAAAAGTTCTCAACGCACCTAAAGAAGTTTTCACTTCAAAAAAGCATTTCCATGAAGAAAAATGTTGAGTGTTGTTTCTGTAAACGCCACCTATCACGTGGAATCTTGTACAGTGATCTCATTGGTTTAAAACCCTCTCTCTACACTCTCTTTTTAACACCTTATAAATATTCCTGTTCTAATAAAATTCTTTTAGTTTACGACTAAACTTAAAGCAACTAACCCCAGAGAAAAACTTGAGTACACAACAAATGAACAGAGCTAACAATGTTAGTGTTCGTCATCTGAAAGTGAAACAAAACAAGCGAACAGCTGTTTGCGCGCCATGTTTGTCTTTGTTATCGCGAGTTGAGCTCAACGCAGCTCAACAGAGCTCAACTCACTGAAAAAGTAACGCGTCGGTCTGTGTGTTTTGATTTTTGGATGTTTTTGGTTTACACCTCCATGTTAAGTTACCTTTATTTGGAAAGTTTTCGCTGATGTGTGAGATTGTTTAAATTGGGTAAAACTTTTCGTGGCATGTTGTTTTCTGTTAAAATTTTCTTCTGATTTGTGATTCCTTTACAGCTAATATTTCACAAGATAGAGTATTGCACCGCAGCAGTAAATCATGAAATGTATATGTGTAAAAAAATCGTCTTTATTAAAAATACAACACCCAGAAAGAAAGGACAGGTAGGTACGTAGTGCTCGCAACCGGCGCGGCGTATAATACTACCTGCTTGGAAATGGCGTTTATGAATATGACTCCAATATTGCTGATAGAAATTATAAATTACTAGCTGACGTCACGCGGTTTCACCCGCGTAGTTTCCGTTCCCGTGGGAGTACGGGAATAAAATATAGCCTATAGCACTCACGAATAATGTGGCTTTCTACCAGTGAAACAATTTTTAAAATTGGTTCATTACTTCCGGAGATTACCCCCTACATACAAACAAATTAATGTTACCTCTTTATAATATTAGTATAGATAATGTACCCACTACAATACTACGAGACGATCTCGCCAATTTGCTTTGATAATCTATCTGGCTTAGATCTCAAGACTGTCGCATTCAAGGCTCAGGCACTACAACCGAGCGGCCATCTTATGTGCATAGTTAAATTAATTCCCTCGTTCAAATACAATTTCGATAGGTCCGTAATCGGATAACAGAGATCCCGCGATAAATTACTGTGTTCCAATTAAACTGGACCAGTTGGGCAATGGGGAGCAGACTGGCGCATCACACGCTTACAAAATGCTGGAAAACCGATTTTGTTTCAGGATGACTGTTTGTTCCTTACGGTTAGTCAGATGCCTGATAGTCTGACAACCAGTCCTACCTTGTGGTATCGCCAGAAAGGCAATCGCTCCGTGTAAAATACTGATATTGAGTGGGAGTTAAGTGCCGACCCCAAAATAGTTGTGAAAAGGCGGCGGTAGGCTTTACGATTACTTCCACGTTAGACTACTGATCGTGGAGGGTTCGATTTCCATGTCAGTCAAAGTGTGGTTGGAATTTTCAAACCGGAATTCCATAGTGTCAGTCCGAAGTCTAGATTGGGTGCTGCCAGTAGGCTCACAACACATAATTATAACAAAATAAATGTTTGCTTACCACTTTGGGGAAAACGAGAGCTTTATTTCCAATAGCACATTTTTTTGCTTGGTACTCGTAGATGTGGAAGAATACGAAATGTAAAAGGCAGATGCCATTGAAAGGAAAATTCAAAGGGCCTCGCACACCGGTATCGCCCGTCTGCCACAAGTCCCTACGGAGAAAATTTTCATATTCCCGCCGTAGCTCGGAGGCAGCAAGCAGTAGGCACACTCAGAAAATAAATTAACGTTCTTACGGCGACCTTACGTGCCCATTCGCTCGATACACCCAGTTTTGCATGATTTATTGTTTCATTTTCTTATACATTTTTTTTGTTTCACCCATTTTATGTAGCACTGTGTTTGGGGTGTGTTTTTCAGCAGTAAATCACAGTGTTATTTTTAGTGAGTTTTGAAGTTTCCGTGGTATTTTCAGACCTTAAATAAATCGAATTCTTCGACTCACCTTTTACCAAAGGTTGTCTGGTAAATATCGGTTTTAGCGAAAAGATCGCGAGTATCTGTCTATCTACCAGATTTAGTTTTAGCGATAAGATCGCGAGTATCTGTCTATCTAGGTTTAAAGAAACTTTATTCTCAATAAAGGCAAATGTCACTCACTTGAGAACAATACTAGGATTTAAAATGCCATAAAGTATCTCGTAGCTAATGTAGTTTCTATTTATGCAGTTATTCTATCCGCGTCACCTACCTGTCACTTTATTCATAGAAAAGTCAAAGAAAGCTTTTCTGTGACGTTATGTTTCTATCGGTCGGTAAACTAAATGTCAAACAGATAGAGATAGCTACTTACCGATACCTGTTGGTAAGTTATTGAAAATGGCCGTTAGTTGACACTTTTATCACAGAACAGTAAGAAACAGTACGCCATATACTAATTAATTTCACAAATGTTTAGCAACAACTGCAGCGCTCTGACAAGAACCATGTAGCACTTGTCGTTCAAAAACTGATTCTTGAATAAATACTTGTAACTTTGATTTTGATTTCTCTAGATTGATTCCAACCAAACCCCAATATTTCGTAGCCCATCACCACATCTCCAGCTATTAATAGAGCAGTTTATTTACAAGCAGAACCGACAATCAACGGCTCGCTTGCCGTCAAACAGTGATGTTTATTCAAACCGTCGCCGGAGCCGTGTCGGCCCGGGGCGATGCCAGTTCGGGTGAGTTCAGAACTACCTTTACGGGAATTATGAATCTGTATGTGTGTTTACTTTACGTTGTTGTTTGACGCGTGCAGTTCGGAATATGTAGGTGTTGTGACTTCAATATTGATGTATTTGCTCGTTACAGAGCGCCGACTCGCGCAGGCTTTTCAATTCTGGCTCTCCTTTGTGCAACAGTTGACACTGGCCAAGGATGTGGAATTGGATGGTTTGGTAAGTAAATACACTGGACTGAATGAGTCCAGTGTATTTACTAGGTACATAGTACTCGCAATAGGGTATATATTATGCATGATTTTTTTATCACTCTAAAGCTTAATAACATCAGAAATAGCAAAGTGAAATTATTTTTTTAATATCTATAAAAAATACTAAGTTATAAGCATTTGAAACTGCTGATTAGACAGAGATCCAACAAAGCGAATGACGTCATTCTCTGCATCGACGTACAAAATCCATACTAAATTCCGTTTATCTAGAAAGAGATAGAAACAAAAGTTTAAATGGTTATAACTTTTGTGTTGTTTGGCCGATTTATGTCTTGTTTTCGCTTTTTGTCTTTATTTTTATAGTACTTTAACATTCCGTATCTAAATAAAAAAAAGAAAATTCATGCATATTCCCTATTGTGCGTATTGATTCTGCTCACCCCTATGAGAGAAAGGTATGAGTTTATGAATGTGTATGTACCTACCTAAGTGTACCTACATAGCAGACACTTTCGGCTTTATTTATTTATTTTTCATTGCCCGTCTGGTTTTCTCAATGAAGTATTTATGTAGATGAGTAAATAAATCTTTCAAGAAAGTAGGTGTCTGATGAAAAAACGCGTAATATAGAGGTGTATGGAAGAAGAAGACAAATACTGCGCCGACTCCGAATGAATTGGGAATGATGAGTAAATAAATATTCAATGGAATTCATTGTATTTTTTTCTACGCTCAAGGTACATTTATTTACGTTAGATACGTTCCCTTACACTAAACTAAATGTAATAGAGACAACTTCCTCACAGTTCACAGCTAAGAGCTCACAAGTGGTGTCGCAAAGGGCTTTACACAAAAATCCTTTAAGTTCGGTGGAAGGTGCGAACAAAGCTCTCTGCACTAGTGCCCGGGGACACCGGGACGGACTGTAATCGCTGTATCAATGTTGCCAATTCTAGTGATTTGTTCTTTGTTTAGTAGGCAAACCTTTTTGGTATTTTCATTCTGTTTCAGTGTGAAACACTTTAAATGGTGACATTACTCCTTCTCAACCATAGAGATAGAGTCAATGCTCTCAACCCATTTAGTGAGCGTTATAGATATTGCCAGGTCAGAATTCTTGGTCAGGCTGTCAGGTTTGTTGACAAGCCGGTTGAGGCTTAACGACTGCCAATCAAAATTTATGCTTCGAATGAAAACCGGACTCTCGGGTTACAAATGCTATGTGACACAATGTATAACACAATACAACCAAATGAAAGTTATTGACGTTATCGTTTTTACAACATTCCCGTTTTCTACAGTTTCACAAATCAAAATATTCCAAATTGTTTTAATAATTTGTAGCTGACTCATATTACTGAACCTGCTATTACTTATTAATCCTTTATACCCCAACATTATAAACCAATTGAAAAACGTCACCAACGTAACATTGTATCCTCAATTCTCCATATTTTCCAACCGGATGCAAACCGGAGCGCCGCGCCCGACTGGACCATCGCCTGTCAGATTAACTGTAAGAGGATTTTTTCACAGCACTGCACCACACCGCGTGCCTTGGGACTTCAGGCTGGTTTCCTTTGAATTATCGGTGAGTTTCCGCCTTGAGGGTGTATATGGTTGATTATTGTAGGTTGGCAAGGATCTAATATTTCCGTATAGGTAACCACGGAACCATAGGAAAACCACGTATTAATACTATAGTTATTTTATAATCAGTAGTTGTTGTACGCTCATTGTTGAAGTTGTTGTCCAACATAATATTTTTAAAATCTCTGAATCATAAAGGTGACGCTTGTTGATTTTCTAGTTCAATTTTTCTACAAGTACCTATTTGTTTTCATAAAATATTCACAATATTTTCTGGAAACAAATTCCTTGTTACAGTTTCAAATTTGAATACTCGTATTTAAATAGAAACTTAATAATACTCAAGGTGATTCCTTCAATGTGATGTAGCACTCGATATTCAAAATTTAAAACCTTTAAGTATAGGTTTACAAGTTCTAAACTTTGAATGCTTAATTATTCAGAAAAAAATAGTAGTTCTGCCTCTTTTATACTTTTAAAGCGTCTCCTAGGTTAGATGTACTACCGTGTTCGCTAAGAGTCTACCACATTTCTTTCACCCTTATGCCCTAAGGTTTAAGGTTGAAAACTGGTCGACAGTCAGTGAACTAGGTAGTACCCTACCTTATTCAAAATTCCAGAATCACCAAACATTATAAGAGTGTTAACTTAAAGCACTATTGCCCACTAACTTACAGAAACCTTCCTCACAACAACCTTGACCAATCCCCCCCTCTCTTAAATAATGCATCACAATGCCCCGAAGTTAATTGGCTAAATCGAAGCAATAGAAGTTTGGCCAAGCTCCTGCCCTTTCAAATTCTCTGAGGAGTGTTGCGTCATGATTGGCAATTAGTCTCCTAATGCTCGGAAGCCCTCCATCGCGAGGACTTGAGGAGACCACGCGGTGATTATTTAGAGGCTTAGGGGTTGTTAGTGGATGAGGGCTTACCTGGTTGTAAGAAGGGGTCCTCGTTGTCTATAGGGTATATTGGTGAGTTATCGTGGGTTGTTGAGCAGTTGTTATCGGATTTGTTGAATAATGTAATGTTGCCATAGCAGAAAACTGAAAAAATAATTTATGAACAAATTGAAAGTGACTAGGTATAACTATTATCTAGAAACAGGAGTGACAATAATCGTTATCGGTAAAACCTTAATTCAACTTCTTTTTGAACAAAATTTTCCTTCTGCTGAGGCTGTCTTGTTGGGCCAAAGTCGAAAGAGTTGCTGCTGAGGTATTGAGTTCGATTTCTATGTTGGGCAAAGTAATTTTTCAGAAGCAGCCGGGAGTCTGGATTTGTGCTCCTTTGATGGCAATAGGCTCGTCCCCTTTTACATAAATGGTTAAACTTAGGTCCCCTTATAATTACGTACCTTTCCCAAAACTAATAAAGGTAAAAGAAACTTATATAACATGTAAGCCTTACATGTTTTAGAAGTTTCTTTTCGAAAATGCGATTATTCTTTATTGCATTTTTTAATTAGGTCAATAATGTTTCCTCATTACTTCTAAGTAAGTATAGATAGTACCTATAGTTATTCCGTAAGAAAAGCTACGTTATGAAAGAAACCCTCAGTTATCAATAGCCGTAATATAGTGAGCTGACCTTACGTTAATAGATTGTAAGGGGATCATTATCTTAAGGAGAGTGCACACGAGCGAAAGATTTTTCTTTGTTGGCAATTTAAATTGGAATGTAGATTATTATATTTGTTTAACAAGCCTGGGTAACGCTAAAGTAATGAGATCTAGAGAAGTTTTTGTTTGTTTTGGGGAAACCCCTTAAAGGCGGAAGAGGAACATTAAGGGAGACCTTTTTTGTCCTGTACACGTCGTAATTAGGACGCCGTACTATCGTGGTCTTTTCCGCCTGACCAGTTCAATTTTTTTTCGCTTAAATCATGCGGAGACGCCGAGCCACGCCCCCTTAAAGTTTTGGCCTATTAGGAAAGCGTCAACTTTGGCGCGCAAAATAACAATAACTCTCGTTTGGCGTGCGTCGTCAGTGCGCTCGGCCGATTCGGTATCTTTTCATTCATTATTTCTATACAAAGTCAACGGGGCGGGGCTAGAGAGCGTTTCTATGTTGCGAGTGCAAGGAAAAATTAACTTAGTGGTGGTCAGGCGGGAGTGTCCTCAAAAGGTAAAAAAAAGGAAACCTTATCAGATCACTTTCTTGTCTGTCTGTCTGTCCGTGTGTCACCACAAATTTTCTCAGCAACGGGTTGACCTAGCAAGATGAAATTTATACCAGATGCTAAGGTCTATAATGTAATATGTAAAGGACATCGTGTAATGTACTGTTTACGTCGAATGAGTTTGTGTATCGAGACAGGGTGAATGACACAGTGTGTACACCTCCGAACACATAAACTCGCGAGGGATCATAAAAAGAAGCTATACCTTTATCTTAACGATTAAGCTGTAATGGCTATGTTAGGCATGGGACACTCATAACGGTATTCAAACGTTATTTTTCATATTTTTAGTGCGCCATAATTTCAAGGGCCCCCCTTGCTACCTTATTTATGGAAAAGGATTGAGGGAGGATTGATTCAGTGTATCTGTCACAGGCGATTTACTTACTTGAAACTGTTTAAAATGTAGATTCAATTTTTTATTCATAAATAGATAGTATGATTATGGTTTATGAAAAGGGACGAGCACAAGTATTTAATGTCAATGAGGGATTTTCTTTTTAGCTCTTCCCTAGTCGCTGGATAGATGGCGCTAGGAGTTAGTGTGATAATGCACGGAACGGAACCTAAAAAAACTGATTTTAACAAAGCGCGAGAAAACTAGGTTATATTCGGAAGGTTAAGCAAATGAAAGTGTCAGTCAACGAGAGTATGTGACGTGACACAATGTTATTTTTCCAAGCGTTTTGGCTTTGGCACCAACTATCATAGCAAGTTCAACGCCATCTATAGAGTTCTTGGAAACTAAGTTTTTTTTTTTAATATCTCAAAAGGAAAACCTCTCATTGCCGACTTTAATGCATAAGTTGCCTTCTGCTATGTACACAGTGCTACTGATGAACTTTTTCAGTAAACAAACTAAAAAAAAACAGCCAACAAGCTTATCCCCACAAAAAATCTGAACGAAAAAATAACCCTTTGAAAATAACGGCTATAAATAACGGTTATCGGTAACGATCGCACCACTATCGTTAATGAGAATAGGTGGCGACATCGATATCCAGTAATGATATATAAACTGGAAGGGTGTTAATCTATAGGCAGGGGTGAAGGGGGATGTGAGCCAAGCAGATTGAGGATAAAGGGGGTGGTACAAAAAATGTTGTTTAGGTTTTTTCAAAGGATATCATGTACTGAAGGATATAAGAGGTTTAATGAGGTCGTCGTTTATCTAAATCTGCCTCCTTTGTTCAATAAATAAAAGGTGACGTACAGACTAAACAGTAACTATGACTGACAGTAACTGTGACTATGACTCCTGTAACACAGGTCTCAACTAGCGCAGGAGTCAGTTTCAAATTGAAATGTACTTACAACCTTTTAGGTAAATAAAAATATTTTTTTATATTTGTCATTAAAAAGATACAAAACTTATAGCTGTACAAGAATCTTTTGGGTAATTCGGAACTAATGCCGCCACTTTTTACCACGTTCACAAATGTTCAACAACTGCGCTCCTTTGTCTTCATTTGAGCGCTCAAAGACAGGGCCGTCTTTACCTAGTGTGCAGGTTGTGCGTTGCACACGGGCGCTGCGGCCCTAGGGGGCGCCGAGCGCCGCTCGCTACGAAGCCCCACACGGCGCCTTCCCAAAAATGTTTTTACTCGTGTACAGTAGGCCTCACTCGCAGTGAGCTTACCTTCCCAAATTTGTCAAATGTTTCCAATTGATATTGAACTTTTATGTTTATATGAGGTCGTAATTAGAATAAAGAAATTCAAAATTTGGACATTGATGATGTAACATCTATTATACATGTTAACATGGGTATGTTTTGGCTTGTTAGAGTAAACACCAGAACACCCTAAATACAGTCAACAACACATCATGGTATCCAAAACCGAAAAATTTCTACTTCATCTCCAAACAATAGAGTTTATTATCTACTAGCTGTTGCCCGCGGCTTCGCCCGCGTGAAGTTCGGTAACTGTCCCACTGGATCATACTAAAGGGATAATAGTGTCCTCCATGTTAATCCAGGTTATAAACTATCTATGTGCCGCATTTCATAATCATCACAATTATTATTATTACAATCACCATCACTATCACAACCGCCATCATTATCACAATCACCATCACTATCACTGTCACAATCACAATCACCATCACAATCCCCATCACCATCACTATCACAGTCACCATCATTATCACCAATTATCATCATTAACACAACCACCATAATTACCACAATCATTATCACAATCACCGTCACAATCACCATAACAATCACTAACACAATCACAATCACCATCACTATCCCCATCACTATCGCTATCACAATTACTATCACAATCACCATCACCATCACAATCACCATCAAAATAACTATCACAATCACCACACCATCATCGTTATCACAATAATTATCATCGTAATCACAGTCATTATCACACTCACCATCACCATCACTATCACAATCACTATCACAATCACCATCACAATCATCATCAAAATAACTATCACAATCACCATCATCGTTATCTCAATAATTATCATCGTAATCACAGTCATTATCACACTCACCATCACTATCTCAATCACCATCACAATCACCATCACAATCACAATCACAATCACCATCACAATCACCATCACAATCACAATCACAATCACCATCACAATCACCATCACAATCACCATCACTATCACCATCACAATCACCATCACAATCACCATCACAATCACCATCACAATCACCATCACAATCACCATCACAATCACCATCACAATCACCATCACAATCACCATCACAATCATCAACACAATCACCATCACAATCACCATCACAATCACCATCACAATCACCATCACCATTACAATCACAATCACCATTACAATCAAAATCACCATCACAATCACCATCACAATCACCATCACAATCACCATCACCATCACAATCACCATCACAATCACCATCACAATCACCATCACAATCACCATCACCATCACAATCACCATCACAATCACCATCACCATTACAATCACAATCACAATCACTATCACAATCACCATCATCGTTATCACACTTATTATCATTGTAATCACAATCATTATCATCGTTATCATCATTAACACAACCACCATAATTACCACAATCATTATCACAATCACCGTCACAATCACCATAACAATCACTAACACAATCACAATCACCATCACTATCCCCATCACTATCGCTATCACAATTACTATCACAATCACCATCACCATCACAATCACCATCAAAATAACTATCACAATCACCACACCATCATCGTTATCACAATAATTATCATCGTAATCACAGTCATTATCACACTCACCATCACCATCACTATCACAATCACTATCACAATCACCATCACAATCATCATCAAAATAACTATCTCAATCACCATCACAATCACCATCACAATCACAATCACAATCACCATCACAATCACCATCACAATCACAATCACAATCACCATCACAATCACCATCACAATCACCATCACTATCACCATCACAATCACCATCACAATCACCATCACAATCACCATCACAATCACCATCACAATCACCATCACAATCACCATCACAATCACCATCACAATCACCATCACAATCATCAACACAATCACCATCACAATCACCATCACAATCACCATCACAATCACCATCACCATTACAATCACAATCACCATTACAATCAAAATCACCATCACAATCACCATCACAATCACCATCACAATCACCATCACCATCACAATCACCATCACAATCACCATCACAATCACCATCACAATCACCATCACCATCACAATCACCATCACAATCACCATCACCATTACAATCACAATCACAATCACTATCACAATCACCATCATCGTTATCACACTTATTATCATTGTAATCACAATCATTATCATCGTTATCACAATCATCATTATCACAATCATCATCATCGTAATCACAATCATTATAATCGTAATCAAAATCATCATCATCACAATCATCGTCATCATCATCACAATCATCATCATCGTAATCACAATCATTGGATAAAAAGTAAAGATGTCCTTTCCCAAGGTTCCATCTATCTCTATACCAAAATTCATTTAGTAGGCATATACGATACATATCTGCACCCTGCATTATCTATCACTCGCATAATTACGGGATCGGGATCGGGATAAAAGGTTGCCTTTGTCCTTTTCAAAGGTTCCATCTATCTCTATACCAAAATTCATTTAGTAGGGATATACGATACACAACTGCACTCTGCGTTTCCACCCGTATAATTCCGGGATCGGGATCGGGATCTGGATAAAAAGTACTCTATGTCCTTTCCCAAGGTTCCATCTATCTCTATACCAAAATTCATCAAAATCGGTTCAGCGGTTTAGGCGTGAAAAGGTAACAGACAGACAGACAGACAGACAGAGTTACTTTCGCATTTATAATATTAATATATATATATTATAGTAGGGATTGGGTAAATTTGACAGTTTGCGGTTTGGTACTAAATTGTACTTTGTAACCATTCCATTTTGACCACGCGTTTACTAGGTGTCGCTAGGGTAATGTTTCCACACGGGCGCTACATGGGCTAGAGACGCCTCTGCTCAAAGATCACTCATAAATCCGTGTATCCTTTATAAACATACTCGTATTTCATTGATTTTTTGCATCAATTTACAACTCTTGGCATGTCAATTACGACATTTTTAAATCCAGTTGGTGAGTTAAATTCTAGTTTAAGCGTCATCAAAGAAAACTGACATTACGAGATGGGAATTACGCACGTTGGATCTTCTAAAGATTCAGTCAAACCTATACCGACAAGATGCGGACCAGCTGCGTAGATTGGGCTCTGATAGATAATACAGGGTGTAAACAGCCTCATCATGAAGCTGTCAACTAAGCATTCTGTACATCAAAGTAAATAACTTTACGCAAAAATTATTGCTGGGAAACGACTTTTTTGGGGTGAAAAATCATGTTTTGTGGTAGAAATCAATGTAACACACTCAAAACATTGTGCTGATGGATGGATTGAATAGTACGGGGGTCGTGGAGGTGTTTAAAGTAAAATCTTACATTAAAAACTTGTATTAAAAAAAAAAAACTTGTCAAAAAGTTGGAACTTTGACCCCCAATATCTCCGTAACTAGAAGGTTCCCAGGTATAGTGAAGAAAGGGAGAGAATTACTTGTCCGGGCCCAGTGTCCTTAGCCACGTCCGCAAATTGTCTGAACCCGGTTGAAAGATTCTTGACTCGGTATGTGGAGGTCAGATACAGTTAAGCATTTGCTCTATGTAAGATATTGATTTTCAACTGCGTCCGCTTAGATTGGATCATGGAGAGCTGATGATGATAGTGAAAAAACTAAAAACCAAAATTGCTTAATGTAAACCGTTTATTAAACAAATTCATTACTTCTCTTGACAAACTGCACGGCTATCTTCTCATCAGGTACGAGGAACATGCCGTTCTTCTCAATGCTAATCTGGCTCGGTTTGGGGGAGTCCGCGTAAACTTTGAATTCGTAGTTAAGCAGGAGGTCTGCTAGTCCCTGGCGAAGGGTCTGGTAGGCGAAGCGCATGCCTGGAATTAAAGGAATGTTTTAGTATTTATAAAATGGGCAGTTTTTGACGCGGTTGAGCTGATCATGTATCATGACTTTTGTCGCATTGCATTCGGCGCGGTGTGGAGTAGTATCCGAACCAAAACAAGGCGAATAACGTCCTTCACATTTTATTTTAATGGTACTGTTACGGAATAGTATCCGGCACAGTTGCACCTGGAGCTGTAACCGAACCTTAATCCGACAATATTAAATGTTTGCACTATACTGTATATCGATTTCAATAGCACCGTTTACTAAAACTTACGTATAACTGTTGGTTAATATGCCTACGTTCGTAACTGTCGGTGTTTCAATAAACAAAATTAGCTTGGAATATGCTATCCGCGTCACCTTTCTGTCACTCAGAGGACTGTGATTCATAGAAAAACAAAGAAAGCTTTTCTGAGATTGTTTATAATGGTCCGTAAGCTAAATGTCAAACAGTTAGAGATAGCAACCTTCCGTTACCTGTTAGTAAGTTATTGAAAATGGCCGTAAAATAAGATGCATTTTTCAGCAACGGCAAAGGCTAAACAACATATTTTGAAATACGAACGAGAAACTTTGCAAAAAAAAACAATGCAACTCACCAATACAACTCCTAGGTCCTTCACCAAATGGCATAAACGTATAGGGGGTGATGTCCCTCTCGTTCTCCGGCAGGAACCGGTCGGGGTTGAAGACCTCAGGCTCGGGGAAGTACTCAGGATCTATTTGCATGCTGACGCCGTTCACGTAGACCGTTGTGCCGGCTTCGATAGTCAGATTCTCGTCGATCTGGTAGTCTTTGGCGGCGATGCGGTCCAGCCAGCCCATTGGAGGGTACATTCTGAGGGTCTCTGTAGAAAGAAAGTTAGTTATAACCTCAAAACTTGCAAAATCAATCGCCTGAATAATAGTTGGTGTTATATTTTCAACTTTAGGCTTTGAGCCGAGCGTATAAAATCTACAACGCTTTTTAGTATACGTATTTGTAGTTGTCTAGTATTGGAATGCTAAATGCATCTGTAGAAGTGTTAATAGACTAGGTACACTGAGATCGCTAAGTAATTCTAACAATTAAAAAAACTGAGCATCATCCTCCACTTAACATTGTGATGTTAATAAATAATGTACATAGGTATAAACATCCTGGTCTATTTCCGTCGTACACATTATTAAGCTATTTATTATTCATTGGTCCATTATGCGCATTAACTGCGTAAATAGGTAGGGCATGTTAATCTATGCTTACAGAATAGTAAGTAAAAGTTGTTGTTATAGACTGAGACCTGGTGCCCTGACACAGTGAGGCGGGGTCGCGGCAGGCCACGAAAGCGATGGCGGAACGAACTAGACAGGTTCAGTAAAAAAAAAAACTGTGTCGACTGCATTAAAATCTTACCTTTGATGACACAGTCGATGTAGGTAGCATCAGCCAAGATTGCAGAGTCGAAGCCACGGCTTCCAATCTTTCTTTTGATTTCTAAGACCTCTTCGTAAAGTTTCTCCTAAAATATAATTGAAGGATTAATAACATTGCAAAATACATTGTGTAGCTGGTCAATTGCCTAACTAGGTACTAGTTTAATAAAATTATTGATCATTCAAAAACCTTCCCGTACAAGTTGACTTAGTAGTAAATTGATGGTGTTTTATTTAGTAGGTATATCACCATCGTCATAATCACGCTTCCATCGTCTACAGCAGTTCACTGCTGGACAGAGGCCTCTTCAATCACCATTTTCAGTTACTCTTATCACTGGACGTACTCCTTTTATCAAGCTGTTACCAGTAACCCTGTGAAGAATGTAGCTCCGAACAGAACCCCTGAGAGCGTACTTCCTAAGTCCACCGATTCGCGATCTCCACTAAAGAAATTCGTCTACCTGAACAGTCATTGGTTTTGCGGCTGTATAGCCGGCCAATTTCCACTTCAGTTTACAAAATTTGTGAGCTATGGTATATCTTACCTGGTACTGAGGATTCCAAGCCAACTCATAAATAACCCAGCACAGCGTTGTTCCAGAAGTATCGAAACCACCCAATACGAATACAGCTGCTTGCGCCAATAGAAGGTCTTCGCTAATTTCTGTAACAAAAAGTTTTTGGTTGGGTTCCTGTCGTCACCCGAAGGATGCCAAGAAGTTGCAAAACTTGAGTAAAGTTGGAATGTAGGAAATACATTCGAAACTACTCATTCGATTCCAAAAACTCTTTCACTGGTGGAAAGCTACACTATTACCGAGTATCATAAGACGCTGTAGAAGTCGCGGGCAGAAACTAGCCATACATAATACTTTAGTTTACCTTCGTTATCCTTAGCAGCATCCTGCCTGATCTTCAGCAGCGCATCAAGGAGGTCCCGAGTATCCTTCACCTCTTTGTCGTATCCTCCTCTCTGTTCGATCACGGAGCGGAAGATCTTACGGAGCAGCTTCATTGTCTTCTTGGGGAAGAACGTGAATCTGGAAGAATAGCAATCAATAAGTTTTTAGTCTAATCCAAGACATAGTCTATCTGTGTTCTGTGTGTTAATCCTCAAACAAACTGTTTATCAATTGTTTCGTGATTTTGTAAAAAACATTCTAACGAGATTTTGGAGCACAAGCAGTGTGTGGCACATGCACAGTGAGGCAAATGAGGATGTAAGGGATTTATGTGGCAGCTAACTTTTAAAGTAGTTAAAAGAATGTAATGTTAAAGAGATTATTACGGCAATTCGCTGGCTGCCGTAACGCAGTCGCGATGACAGACCTCAGTGACACAATTGTCATCATCTACAGAAACGTAATAGCCAAGGCAATTGCTTTCGATGACCAAACTTACCTAAATATATCCACCAATTCAGGGAAGAAGAAAATGCTAGACCAGGACAGTCCCCGATGCCAATCGAACTCCATGAACTCTCGGGTCACCCTCCTCATGATGCTGTCTCCTTCTGCCAGGCAGTTGCTGGTGATCCCGAAGGCTGACTCTCCGATCACGTCAGTTGTGAAGTCTGTGCAGATTTGCTGGAAGAAGATGGTTTATTTGTAGAGACTGATAAATGTTTTACCTATTTGTTTTTTTCCTTATTTGTATGACTATAGAACGCGTAAAGCGTACTTCTATAGAATTAAAATAGGAGCATTAATAGTCTCTTGTAGTCGTAAAGCAAACTTGTTAGTCAATCTGACACCACCGTTTGGCTGACTAGAATACTGGATGAATTACTTTGATTTAATTTTACGAATATCAATTATGCTATACGTAAAATGCGTCGTAGGTGAACCGAAGACATAGCAAATCATATTCCCACTGCTGGGACACAGGCCTCCTCTATGAGAAGAGTGGGCAGTAATATTATTAAACATACTTACTCTCAGATCAATAGACTCGTCCTTCTTAGATTCGACGCCGATGCGGTTAATTAAAGCTTTGGACTTGGAAATAGTGATTCCGTTGAGATTCCTCAGTTTGGCAGCCGTGAACACCGAGGTCAGACGCCGTCGCAGTTGCGACCAGACAGGGTCCTGAAAATTAAAAGCAGTCAATCAAACGAAGACTGCGTGAAATACTATGTGGCTTTTCATTGGGCAGGAAAGCGCGTGGCTGACCTTGGTGAAGAAATGCGCTGGACAAAGTTAATAGTTTATGTCATAACCATACAGGCGTGGTGGGCCATCATCTGTCTGTGTATCTCACATCTCTTCAAAGATTTGGCTCTTAAAATACTGGTTTCCTCATTTTTTGTCTCGTCAGTTTTTACTATTTGAAGAGCAGTTGCATAACTACTGCCACTGTCTGCTTGGCCACCAAAACAAGTTATGTATTTTTAAAATAGCCGAACTTCATTAGTACTGGTACTACAAGTTTGTTCGTTATCTATTTTTTCCCTGTTTAAGGAAGTGTTCGCGTTCAATCGACACGAATAAATTTTTATTACGGCAGGTTTTCAACTGATCACGTGTTTTATTTTAAAATCAGTAACTATACATGTTCATGATTATGTAAGAGCAACCTTTAACTTTTTATTTTTATTTAGAGCTCTATTTTAATGTCAAGTCGCAAAATTTGGAAACTACGTAATCATTTAATCTTACTAATTATGACGTACTACTGACAACATGTTTGCTAACAATAACACGGATTCTTCCGTAAGTTTGACCTTTAAGCATTTGCCAAAGGTTTTTCTAAAGCTCTATCTATTGTTAATTTTTCAAGTACCTGGTATTTTTGTATAAAAACCGAACCAAACAAGTTATTACATTTTGTGTTTACAGTTAAAATGATTAAGAAGCTAGCAATAGAACATAATAAGTATATTTTCCTGATATTTAATAACGACTGGACTTGATCTTAATTTGATAAATAAGTCAGAACTCAAGTTCTAGAACGTTAATTATGATCGTGAAGAACATAGACTGCTCTGTGTATCAAAATATTTAGACAGAACATCACCAGACAGTCAGCTTCAGTATTCCTCTAAAATAAAACAGCTCTTGAACGCGTTCTAGAAGTTCTGATCGCGTTTAGTTTTAATTTGTGGCATTTTTTTGACGACCCGAATGTCGCAGCGGTAGTGAAGCTGTCTTACGTTCTTAGGATCCCGGGTTCGAATCCCGGTAGGAGCAAATGTTTGTGTGATGAGCACGGACACTTGTTTCCGAGTCATGGATGTTTATATGTATAATAAGTGTGTGTTTACAAACAAAAAGTATCTATGTAGTATATTAACTATCTGGTGTCCAAAACACAAGCCTCGTTGCTTAGTGCGACACTAGATTTATGTATTTCCCCTTAGCATGTAAGCTTCTGTTAACGGTAAACCTACTTACATTAACAGTAAATACGTTCAGAGCTCCGATGGGATCACTCTTGCCGGAGCTGAGGAACCTGTTCCTGAATATGTCAGCATCCTTCACCAGGACTCTGCGGGCTATCTCGGGGCTGTTGATGATCAGGGCCGGTCTCCAGAACTGCCAGATACCAACGTAGGGTTCCTTGAAGTCCTTATATATTTTGCGCATCCATAGTGACTGGAAACAAAAACATGAGTATGGTTAATAGATGGACATTTGCCTTACTGTTTTCTGAATGTGTTCGGTTCGGCTTGTAGTAGATAGTACCCCGATGCAACTGAATACCAGTAGTTTGCATGGAGTGACTGTCTTTTTCTGATGACATGCTACCTATTTATAACAATTATTAAGCATCCTTAATCGCTGGGGTGGAAATCCCAAGTTTTATGTAAATTGTATTAGGGATATCACGTTTTCGCAATGAATTTCATGAATAGACTACTATATATGAGACCAAAGTCAACTTCTTTTTGACTGCCAATATTGACTTATAATCAGTCTGTTTGCTATTAGTATTATAACGATTTCTCCTTGAAGCCCAGCTACATTATCTCTGGAACTGGCGTCGATGACTTTTTCCTTTTATTTTTCGTCAGTACCTACGGTTAGCACTTTAGTTGCCGGTACATGTCGTGTTATTTTTGTGGTATCCCTGCCTTATTTTGGAACATTTCATATTTCTGTGGTATTACTGCCTTATTTTGGAACATTTCATATTTCTGTGGTATCACTGCCTTATTTTAGAACATTTCATTGTTACGTTTGGATTTTTTTTGTTATAAAGTCATCGACGCCAGATCCAGAGATAATGTTACCGCTAGTTGCCTAGTTCAATATCATGGTCATCAGGAAGCCCATATTCGTAGTATTGAGGACGGCATATGCCGGCTGATATTATGCTCATTATTGGAATGTGGAGCAAGGCTTTGACCGAGTGGTGGCCAAGATTAGTCTAAAGAATTCAGGGCCGTCCTAGAGCTCGTTGGATCGACGATATCGTTAAAGTCGCGGGAAACACCTGGATAAGGGACGCATATAACTGGGAAGTGAGGTAGAAAAAAGGGGAGGCCTATTCCCAGCAGTGGGTGACTCCAGGCTGATATGATGATGATGATTCGAATGTAATGATTCTTTAGACTTTAGACCTAGGCTGTCTAGCTTGTATTAGAAAACTACCTACATTTGTACAAACAACAAATCTTGCACGTTGATTAAAATTCAAGAGTTTTTTATGCTTAAACAGCGTATTCAATATCGGACTACTAGATGTTACTTCGGTCGAATATTTTAAAACAAACAAGCACACATGGCGTGCTCTTTATCGAATGTTGACTCGCTTAAGTTCAAGGCTTTTCACAAGTTATTTTGCTTTCTGCACATTGTACGTTGGGAGTACTGCGCAGTATTTTGGAATATTTGCTGACTCTACGTATTTTCCAAGAAAAAAAGCCATGCGTTTGTGTTTCCATAGGTCATGATTAAGTAATAGTGCTTTTTTGATGATTTGGAATAAGATACATAAAATGGAAATGAAAATTCTCGATCTACGAATCCGCACTGGGCCAGCGTGGTGGGTGGTGGAGCCCATTCCCTCTCATTGAAAGGAGGCCATGTCCCAGCAGTGGGAATATTCTAGGCTGATGATGATGACGACAGAAAATGGAAATAAATGAACATCACAGATTGATTAATTGATATTTGATTGAATTGATTAATTGATGTTTGGTTGATAACAGTTTCTTTTTTTTGCAGACTAAAGATGCTGATCTTCTGCCCATCCTCTTTTTCTTGCCTTTTAAAGGTTCTCGGGTAAAACATATCTACCAAAATGTAAAAGGTCTGATCTTTAAGAACACCTAATCTAGTTTAAGCTTCATCATGAATGCTTCATAATATTGTGCTCTTAAAATATTAGGTTAATTTTGAAAGCAGCTTTAGTGCCGTAATCTAATAAAATGATTTACGGTCTAGAAGCTCTAAAGAACTTGACCTTTTATAATAATATAAAAACGTAATGTAAGTATTTAATTTACTTGAAGTAATTATTTATCTTAATTTTTAATGTGAGATAGAAACTGAACCTCTGAATAGATCATAATACCCTGTCCTTATTTATTTGTGCTCTGTGCAGTTTGTCAATTTTTTTTTAAATTTTATGACAAATGTGTTGTTTTTTAGTCAAAAATGTATAGTACTGACCTGACATCAGCTAACGAAAAGCTTAAGTTATGTAATTTTGTTTCGGGTCATTGTAGAAATACGAAACAAATTGACAGCGATCGTCAATTGTCAGAATAGCTGAAACTTTTTTTTTTCGAGGGGTCGGTAGCTCGGTAGGCACTCAAGTTAACATCCCTCAATTTGATGAGTAAAAAATCTTTATAACAGTGAGTTGTAAAAAGTTATACTTACAGGATTTTGCCTCTGCAAAAAGGTAAGACTGCCCAATATGGGATGCGGAGGGCTATGGGGTACACCCCTTTCCGACCAGTAACTTTGAACTTTTCTCCATCGTAGGTACAACCACGCAAAAAAGCAAAACGCCACTAAGGATAAGAGAATGAAAATCATTTTCTTAAAGTTGTAGGAACACAGAATCACTCGATGTTTCCTCCGATGACTTTAGATCAACACTGAGTGTTATTTATACAGATTTTCATACCGTATAGTTTATCTATTCTTCGGTATACGATAACCGTCAGTTTCGTCGGCAAAAGTTGCTTGTCACTCGTTATTAGATTAATTGATGTTATTATATTATTGTTATCTTGTTGCAGAGGTTTTGTGCGCAAAAATTATTAATGAGTAATTTTTATTTTTTATTGTCGGTCATTTAAATTTCTTTCGTATTTAATGCAGTCTATAAAAAAAACGTGTCAGTCTTTTTAATGAAATTAAAGTACTAGATTTAAATATGGCTGGCGAAATGTGGGTGTAAAGTTAGGATAAATCTCTTCCTAATCTTTTGGGGATTAAGGGCACTTTCCTATATCTTTATTTAATGCATTATTGCATTGTATGCTTGTGTGTTTGAGGAGCTCTTGGCTAAATAATAACAGCCACTCGGGTCGATCTTTAGGTTAAGCCGTGCTTGCCTAGGTGGTCTGTGGATGGGTGACCACCCTTACATACCAAGTTTCCTCCGTGCCTCAGAAAGCACGTTAAGCTGTTGGTCCCGGCTGTCATTTGTCCATCTTTGACAGTCGTTATAGGTAGTCAGTGGCCCAAAAAGACTGACAACCAGTCTTACCAAGTGGTATTGTATTACCCAGTTTGAAC
Organism: Xestia xanthographa; assembly: GCA_905147715.2. Classification (NCBI taxonomy): domain Eukaryota; kingdom Metazoa; phylum Arthropoda; class Insecta; order Lepidoptera; family Noctuidae; genus Xestia; species Xestia xanthographa. Next base: position 1,429,805 of record LR990661.1, on the reverse strand, counting down.
TGGGTTGTGGAGGTCAGATAGGCAGTCGCTCCATGTAAAATACTGGTATTCAGCTGAATCCGGTTAGACTGAAAGCCGACCCCAAAATAGTTGGGAAAAGGCTGAGCAGATGATGCATGTGTGTTTGCTATGTTATGACAAGCTCTGCTCCTGATATAGGTTTTCCCGTCGATCCCAACAAACTATCATCTCCTACGTGTTTCTAGACTCAGCGGCATCCATTGTGCGGTGTCTGTCAGTGCATCAAAGATTGTTTTTAGTAGAGCCGGAGTTTGCCTAACCGCCTATGGAATATGGGCTCGATTTTTAAGTTATGTTATGTTTGTTTCACGAGTATATGCTTTACTTTTGATGGGTAGGTACCTATTTTAGTTTTATTTTTAGACACCAAATCATCAGGTTAGTTTACAACGCTTACTTCTCAATGCACTTGACTGTACCAAAATAATATTATCCAAGTAAGTATTTATCTTTGCGATTATCACTGATGTTATGCTGATACCTCATATCATTGCTGATCACATAAGCTTTGTTATGTACCTGTTCATTAGGTGATTAACGTAATTTATTATTGATATATCGAAGCTTGTTCTATCACCGTCGTTGCAATGTAGGTATTTGTTTATAGGGTGTTTTATTTAACGAATGACTAATTTATTGGGTCTACGGTGTCTTATAAAAATGTTTCTGTTTTTCTTCCCAAAAATTGCCATACTCGTGATTGCGGTCTGTAATCGCCATTGGGCTCGGCTTTGCTGTAGTGGCTTATAGTCTGCGATCGTCTTTCAAATAATCCTTAAGATTAAAGTATACTTAGGTACATATTTTTGCTACTTATTATAATCTAAAGGTCAAAGTGATAGTCCACTCATTTGACCTATTGTCATAATTACGTGTCGAATTCATGAGTGATCGTTGAAGTGACAAATAGGTACTGCTGTGAGTAATATCTTAAAACCGCTTTAAGGCCATGGAAACAGCGATCAATTCTTAAAAAAAGCTTACCCTGTATTAGAATATCGGTCTTCGATAATAACAAAATAATTGCGCAACAGCGTAGATAAATGTCAAGTCATTAAAACAAATCAGATTATAAAAAAAACGCTTAGTAATAACTAATAAATAATAATCGTTATCAATGACTTGTCGTCACCGTAATACATGATCAAAGCATTTTCTTCAAAATTGCTAAGTAATTGCTGATATAGGGTTTATCTAAAGTTGACGTGTTTTTGTCTGCGAATTGTGCGAATCATTTCTCATCAACCCCCGACAGAGGTAAGTATGGAACAGTTATTTCTTTTTCTTACTGAATGTAACTTTTATTATTAATATTGTCTCATTTGTCCACTTCATCATTATACACACCGCCCACCAACTCGGCATGGTCCCTCTTCACTCCTCTCCAACTCTTCAGCTTACCAATAGGATCTAATCAGGTACCCAGATCCCGTCTCAGCCAGGTTTTAGACGAAACTACATAATATGTAGAAACTCAGCCAACCACAACCTACTGTGGACATTTGCCTCTCCCAAACAGCAAAATCCATTCTGTGCCAGCCATCTACCCACCGCCATCCAAATTGAAGGTGGATATAGTTGCATTTGTCCGAAATTCCCCATCAATCCATTTAAAAAAGTAAACTTAATATATCTAGTCAAAACTATCCCTTTCGTGAAGCTTCCTAAAATAAATAGTGCTAGGACACCATAGGACTGTAGAACCAAGACCAACCAACCTGAACAATAGGCATCTAGGGTAACAGCATCCGACTTGGGTACCCTCTGCTCCTCTTAAGTCACTCTCTGAAAAATTCAATGAAATAGTTTTAGTAAGGTGTCCATTGTCAAGTAAATACTAAACGAGGCAGTTAAAAATAATAGTTTAAAAGAGCTTACCTTATTTCTTTTCCTGTGCATCTCAGCCAAGTATTTTCTGCGATACACCTTCCTATATCTAGAAGACATCTTCGCAATATTGATTTCCTTACTAGCCATATCTTTACACATTTATTTTTCGTATACCACTTTGCTTATAGACAAATGGTTTCAAGACACGGCTAGGTTTATACTGATAAATAATTTTCGCCGCCATTCGTTTATATAATAAACGATTATTAATTTTCTGATATCATAGGCGTAATTAACTCAAAGTGATTAGATATCGTGTCATAGTGTGAGTAGGACTCAAATTGCGTTGTCATGTTCTGATAATTTCTACTCGTAACACGCTGCTTGCTGATGATAAACATTGTGTCTTTGGGTATTTGTCATGATAGATAACAGACTGATTTATGTAATTCTTGATGAATAATGTCCATAATAAACTATCGTGAATTACATTTATTGGTTGAAAACCGTGTATGTGTTATTTACCAATTCCTACTAGATGGTGGATTACAGACTATTAATTTTTCTTACAGAGAGTACCTGTGTCCCATCTGTGGGAAAATTTTAGGCTGATCATACGTTAGAAGTTCCAAATCTTGAATCTATCTAAGAGTGGGTGTAGTTTCAGATTTGTCGCAGTCAAAGTGTTGATTTTATAAATAAAGGGTGTAAAACACCTCTTAACGAAGCCGAAAGGCACTTGATCTCCTCGTCATTGCGATCATTTTTTTGTTCTACACCATACTTGGGAAGCTTCTAGTTACGGAGTTATTGGGGGTCAAAGTTCCAACTTTTTGACAAGTTTTTTTTTAAATACAAGTTTTTAATGTAAGATTTTTACTTTAAACACCTCCACGACCTCCGTACTATCAAATCCATCCATCAGCACAATATTTTGAGTGCGTTACATTGAGTTCTACCACAAAATATGATTTTTCACCCCAAAAAAAAGTCGTTTCCCAGCAATAATTTTTGCGTAAAGTTACTTAGTTTGATGTACAGAATGCTTGGTTGACGGGACGGCTTCGTGATGAGGTCTTTTACACCCTGTATAGGACAGGATAAATAGAACAATCACCCTAAAACCTTACCTCTATGAGATGGAGTGGGCTGTGATTAACCACTTGGGCCCACGTGGTGGATTACGGCCCATTGCCTCTGGTGTGGGTTGGCGAATATCGCAAGACTGTTCTAGATCATTGTCCTCGCCGTTGTAAAAGCAAAATAAGAAAAAAAAGAGTGAAAAACGTTTAGGATTAAAAAAAAACATAGGAATCGTTCTTTGGTGGATTCGGATGACAAAAAACTATTATGTGGATTTTTTTCGGTTCAACAGCGCTTAAAAAAGCATCATGACATGTATCTAAAAATAATAAATATACCTACTATTCATCGAAATACACGCTATGTAGGTAGGTAGGCATCTTGATGAATTTGTATACGACCACATAACATAAAAGAAGCATTATCAAAATGAAATAAAGAAAACAAAAGTCATTATAAAGATATGGAATCAAAATATTTATTGTTAACAAAGCAAATATTATAACATTGTTATCGTAATTATACCTAAACGTTTTTACAAACTCAATTACCTTAGAGGTCATCTTATAATAGTGCAGTGCGGAAAAAGGCACGTGTGGCATAATTCATGTTGAATCTCAGGTGGTAAATTATAATTATCTGTACATATAATAAAACAGTAACGAAAAAAAAACTGTACATTGAGAATTTTCGAGAAAAAATAAGTGGCTTTTGTTAGAAAAAACGTAACTGATGACAAAAAGTGACTTTTTAGAATTTTCGTATGTTTGTCTGTGTGTATGGTACGGCTTCACGCTAAAACTACTGAATAGATTGAATTGAAATTCAGCAAAATTGTTCTTTATAAACCAAGGAAGGCTTTAAGCTACATATTATCACGCCGTATGTTATGGGAGGTAAGCAATATTGATTTTAAAAGGTTTTTGTTCGTACTTAGATACACATCAAAATTGCCACGCGAACGAAGCCGCGGGCAACAGCTAGTTAAAACTATATCTCAATCATTCACACAGTTCAAATTTCAATGGGCTGACTCACATAAGGGTGTTAAGAGAAACGTCACCAAGTCGAAGCCTACGCATTTTGACAATCGAACTAAAGTAAAATTTATTAAAAAACAACCCTTTAGGCCAGCGCAGTCCGGGGATGGGGCGGCAGGGTATTTTATCTTTACCTAAAAATCAAAATCTTATAGAACTATTATCTTACTTCCTCCGTTTAAATTCAACGGAGAGTGGTATAGAGGGGAGGTAGAACAGGCCTCTCTTCTCGATGGGGATGTCATTGGGGATGGGGTACTTCGGCAGCGGTTTTAGTTCGAAGTTCAGCACCACCGCGGCTAGGCCGTAGCGGACTGTGTTCTGGCCTATACGTTTACCTGTTGACAAAAACGAGAATATTATAAAAGCATTTCATTTGCATCCTCGAAGGCGAATATGTAGAGGTGTATAGTACAACCACATTTCTCCAGATAGGTTTAAGTCCCATGATAACGGGTGAACCTACTGCCATTCACCGGGCATAAACCTTCTAGGGTCTGGCAAAGATATCCTTGAAAAACCCTATAACACTTAGCTCGATCTGCGAATCGAATCTTCCTAGATTCGATTCCCAGAGCCCGCATTCCCCATGCTCGGTAATTGTGCTTGCTACTACAGGACAAACGAGATAGTAAAATCTTAGAAGAGCTAAAATCGTCGATGGAAATAAATTTCGTAAGTGATAAGCCTCCTGTTAGATTGTTAACTTTCGGTGCTTATATTAACGTTACCAATCCAAAAGCGCTCTCAATGACCCTAACGTTTATGATATTTTAAATAACCACCGTCAAAATGTAAACATTTTCAGAATTCCTCAGTTGACAAATATTCAATTAATTAGGGAGCTTCCTGATGCGGCGTATTAATACCCCAATAGCTTCCAATTCAACCTCAAACCTATTAATGGCCGTAATATGACAAGAAATAATGACTTGCGATCCCTTCAATCTGTCAATTTATCAACCGTAACAATTAATGATCAGTTTAATTAACAAATAGCAAATCGATTTAACTCGATTGTCCGCCGGTCGTGACTCGTGTCAAAAGTTGTCCTCTGGTTGAGTTGATAATTATTAATTTCCTATAGAGAAATTATTGTGGTGGTCCAGAGATTTAAGGGGCCCAGTTTACAGAAGTCAGACGTTTGAAATAACGTGATAAATTGATGTAGAGTCAATAACCCTAAGTACATAACACAATACAGCATACAATTATGCCTGTGACCCTAAAGGGTTGAGGTGAGGGGGTAGAGGTGTACTGCTGTAGTACAATGCGACATTTCATCATGAAGGTCTAACCTATTTCTATCACCTGGATCACTAAGCAATTCCTGATTTTTAACACTTTGCTCAGTCTGGGAGCTGAACCCAGCATTTCATATCTTTTAGCCCTAATCTAGTTCATCAAGGTAGAAAATAAGTAAGAAACATACCTATACACATTCTAGGTCCTTCTCCAAAAGGCATATAGCTGTAAGGGACGATACTGTTCGCGTTTTCCGGCAAAAATCTTTCAGGCTTGAAGACGTCAGGCTCTGGGAAGTACGTGGCGTCCTTGTGCATGCCGATTGCGTTCACGTACACTACAGTCTTAGCTGGGATCGTCAGTTTCTCGTCGATTTTGTAGTCTTTGAGTGCGACGCGGTCCAGCCAGCCCATGATAGGGTACTTTCTGAGGGCTTCTGTAACAGAAAGACATACTTATATGGTCATACAATGGACGGGCGAACGTTCTGTCTGTTGACAGACCAACCATTCAACCTTATAGGCTTAGTACCTAGGTGGAAATATAGTACAGTTGCCATATCGAAATTTTAAAATAGTTAGGTTTTTCAGAGCGTCTTATCTAGCAACAGAATAAACTCGAATAAACTCGTTGTGTCATATTTGTAGTATTAGTATTTTCCCCGAAGAGTTGGATAGAAGTGAATTTCTGGTAAGTAGTGAGATTTAATTTCGTAAGTTCCTTAGTCTAAGTTAAATGGTGTACCTTTAATGACAGCATCCAAATAGGGAAGTTTAGCTAAAGTTTCTGAGTCGAACTCCTTGCCTTCCAATGCTTCTTTAGCTTGCCGAAGTTCCTCGTATAGGGTTTGCTGTACAGAAATAAGAAGTGGGTTATTACACCGATTGAGACATACCAATACACCTTTAACCAACAAAAAATGAGTAAGTGTAGTGAGTGTGTGTGTGTGTGTGTGTGTGTAAGTGTGTGTAGTGTGTAAGTCTAGTAGGTGTACTACACTTCGATCAAGGTTACAACCTAAGACCAACGCTCAGCACTTGCGTAAGATCAGTCAAAAAGGCAAAAGTATGTATTTGGGGCGGCTTAGTGATAACGGCTCTGACTTATGTACCTGCTATAGACCAGGGGTTTGAACTAAGGCTTCACATTGAAATGTGATATACATATTTTGAATCACCATTACTCTCAAAACGGTGAAGGGAAATATCCAAATATGACATCCACCAACCCTCTTTAGGCCCGTGTCGTGTAGATTCACTTCCTCTCACACAGAGGAGGCCTGTGTCCCAGCAGTGGGAACGTCACAAGCTGATTATACTACTGTAAATAGGTTGTTACTTGGATTTCAGGATGATGCGCTATCTCAAAAGCGGCATACAGCGTAGCAGTCGAAGACGTGTCGTATCCTCCTTGGAGGAAGATCATCGCGTTCGATAGTAAGATGTCCAAGTCCATATCTGGAAGTAATTATAATAGAGGGTAAACGTCGTGTAAGTGATAGCGTGACTGCTGACAGGGGAGAATATAAGAAATGTGCTGCGCCGAACCCAAGTAATAACTATGGGATAAGAGCAGGAAGATGATTAAAAGGAAAATTATGATGATGCGAAACAAAACGGTTAGTTGACACTTTCAGTAACCTAGGGGCTGATTCTTTCATTGGCTGGTTTCATGGTTGTATATATATGAAATTGCCTTACTTGTGAGACTAAATCCAAATTTGTTTTCCTACCTATCTGATACTGTACAACGTAACAGGCAAAATGACATGCTACGCGGACGCAGAGCCAAGACAGCTCTTATGCGGAAAAGCATATTCTGCAGAGCCCCGCAAATTTATAATAAAATTAATAAATCCATTAGAGAGTTAGATTTGGCTAGATTTAAGAAGCAATTTAAAGATTATTTATGTAATAAATGTTATTATAATTTGAATGACTACTTAAATGACACTGACATATTAATTTAATTCAATTATTAATTTAATCTATACTTAATCTAAATATATAAAAGAAGAAACTGACTGACTGACTGATTGACTGACTGACTGACTGACTGACTGACTCATCTATCAACGCACAGCCCAAACCGCTGGGGCTACAGATTCCAAATTTGGCAAGTAGGTTCCTTATGTGGTCTAGAGGTGCACTAAGAAAGGATTTTTCAAAATTCACCCCCTAAGGGGGTTAAACGGGGCTCCAAAGTTTGTATGGGGAAACAAGATTAGTTTGACTATTTTATTCGAAACTTCACAGGAGTGCTTCTATTGATAAATGAGTAGAAACAGGTTTCAGGTTTTTTCAGAATTCAACCCCTAAGAGGGGGAAATGGGGTGGCAAAGTATAAAAATCAATGCACAGCCCAAACTGCTGAGTCTAGAGATTCCAAATTTGGCAAGTAGGTTTCTTATGTAGTCTAGGGGTGCACTAAGAAAGGATTTTTTCAAAATTCAACCCCTAAGGGGGTTAAACGGGAATCCAAAGTTTGTATGGGTAAAACAAGATTAGTTAGACTATTTTATTCGAAACTTCACAGGAGTGCTCCTATTGATAGATGAGTAGAAACGGGTTTCAGGTTTTTTCAGAATTCAACCCCTAAGAGGGGGAAATGGGGTGGCAAAGTTTAAAAATCAATGCACAGCCCAAACCGCTTAGTCTAGAGATTCCAAATTTGGCACAAAGGTTCTTTATGAGGTTTAGGGGTGCATTAAGAAATAATTTTTCAAAATTCACCCCCTTAGGGGTTGAAACGGGAGTCCAAAGATTACGTGGGGAAATAAGATTAGTTAGACTACTTTATTCGAAACTTAACAGGAGTACTCCTATCGATAAATGAGTTAACGTTTGTGTTTCAGTTTTTTTTTTCAGAATTCAACCCCTAAAGGGGGAAATGGGGTAACAAAGCCTGAAATTCAACATAGGTATTATTTTTATGGTAAATTGGGTCGGGTGTATTACAAAAACAACGATTTTAAGATTTAATGTGGCAGACCTGAAATACTACCATTCCCTGTTGGGGTGCGATGGGGTTGAAATGTCTAAAAATCAATATGGGTGTCGATACCGAGATTATCAGGGGTGCTGATTACGAAAATGGCATTTATTTGGAGATCCAGATGATAATGATTGTGATTACGATGATGATGATTGTGATAATGATGACGATGATTGTGATGATGATGATTTTGATTACAATGATAATGATTGTGATTATGATGTTGATGATTGTGATAATGATGATTGTGATAACGATGATAATGATTGTGATTGAAATGATAATAAGTGTGATAACGATGATGGTGATTGTGATAGTGATTGTGATTGTAATGGTGATTGTGACAGTGACGGTGATTGTGGTAGTGTCGGTGATAGTGATTGTTGTGATAACGAGGACGGAGATTGTGATGATAATGATTGTGATAACGATGATGGTGATTGTGATAGTAATTTTGATGGTGATTGTGATGGTGATTGTAAAAGTGGCAGTGATTGTGATGGTGATAGCGATGGTGATGGTGATTGTGATTGTGACAGTGATGGTGATTGTAATAATGATATATTATTATGAATAAGATTATTGTGATTACTATGATAATGATTGTGATAACGAGGGTAGTGATTGTGATGGTGATTGTGATGGTGATTGTGATTTTGATTGTGATAGTGTTGGTGATTGTGATAATGATGGTGATTGTGATAATGATTGTGGTTGAGATAGTGATGGCGATTGTGATCATGATGATTGTGATTAAGATGATAGTGATTGTGATTACGATGATAATGATTGTGATTACGATTATAATGATTGTGATGACGAGGATGGAGATTGTGATGATGATTGTGAATACGGTGATAATGGTGGTGATTACGATGATAGTGATTGTGATAATGATGATAGCGATTGTGATTACGATGATAATGATTGTGATAACGATGATGGTGATTGTGATAACGATGATGGTGATTGTGATACTGATTTTGATGGTGATTGTGATGGTGATGATGATTGTGATAGTTATTATAAGAGTGGTGGTGATTGTGATGGTGATAGCGATGGTTATTGTGATGGTGATTGTGGTGGTAATTGTGATGGTGATTGTGATGGTAATTGTGATGGTGATTGTGATGGTCATTGTGATGGTAATTTGATGTTGATTGTGATGGTGATTGTGATGGTGATTGTGATGGTGATTGTGATGGTGATTGTGATGGTGATTATGATGGTGATTGTGATTGTGATTGTGATGGTGATGGTGATTGTGATGGTGATTTTGATGGTGATTGTGATGGTGATTGTAAAAGTGGCAGTGATTGTGATGGTGATTGTGATGGTGATTGTGATGGTGATTGTGATGGTGATTGTGATGGTGATTGTGATGGTGATTGTGATGGTGATTGTGATAGTGATTGTGATGGTGATTGTGATGGTGAGTGTGATAATGACTGTGATTACGATGATAATTATTGTGATAACGATGATGGTGATTGTGGTAGTTATTTTGATGGTGATTGTGATGGTGATGGTGATTGTGATAGCGATAGTGATGGGGATTGTGATGGTGATTGTGATAATGATGGCGGTTGTGATAGTGATGGTGATTGTGATAATAATAATTGTGATGATTATGAGATGTGGCACATAGATAGTTTATAACCTGGATTAACATGGAGGACACTATTATCCCGTTAGTATGATCCAGTGGGACAGTTACCGAACTTCACGCGGGCGAAGCCGCGGGCAACAGCTAGTATTATTATAAAGCTGAAGAGTTTGTTTGTTTGTTTGAACGCGCTAATCTCAGGAACTACTGGTTGGAATAGAAAAAATATTTTTGTGTTGGATAGCCCATTTATTGAGGAAGGTTATAGGCTATATAACATCACGCTACGACCAAAAGGAGCGGAGCATAAATGAAAGATGTTGCAAAAACGGGGGAAATGTATTCCTTTTGTTAGCTTTTTCTCTCTTAAGTGACGCAGACGAAGTTGCGTGGGTCAGCTAGTTATTTATATTTTTTCATTAGTAACTGGCATTCCTTTTTGAATTTTAAATATTATTATTCATATAATATGTGATCACTAATTTAACTTATAACATTTGCACCCATGTGGTAGAATGTGATGACAGAATATATATAAACTCAAGACCATGTAATAATATACATACCAACCATGTTCTGACAAATAAATGATTTGATTTGGCTAAGAGGTTAAGCAATGTCATACTCAAACTCAAAGCATTTATTTCAATAACAGTATTTTTTTTTTAATTACAGTCCCAGTCATAAGTAATAATAACTTGAGAAAGTACTGTAGTTGCCCATTCCCTAGCGTAGATCTCTATGGAGAAGAACGGGCAAGAAACTCCATGGACACTCTTTTAAATCAAAATACTGTTACAAAATCTTGGTTACATCATTCATGTTGAGATTTTACATATGTGTGAGAACTATGTAGAAAGACGTGCATATTAAGAGCGTCCAGAGTAAAAGATTAAATCAACAATTTAAAAATAAAGTAAGTAATTAAAATGAACCGTGGCAGTTAAGAGATGACCAGTCCCAACTGACAGCGCCCGTGCACGAACATGACGCATCTATCGGCGCCATTCATCTCAACCATATTGAAGGGAACTAAATGACCCGACACACCCGCCACCATCAACGAGACATTTGTGTGAGCATGACATTCTCTCAGCCACCAAGGCATATTCAAGTCAATGAAAGATAACTAAATGCAAATGCTTAACAGTACATGGTACTCACACATGTGCTTTGCAATTATACAATACTAAGAGATGGAGTCAAAGCAAGGATATTTTTACAATCTTCTGCAGCTACCACAATAATTTGCCCAATTAGTTTTCCCCTATGCTTGTGGAGCAGGACCAGCATTGAGCCAAGCATTTAAATTACAAGCATTTACATACGACTTGGCAATGCTGCCGATAGTGATATGGAGGAGTTTTTCGTTGCCATAATATTTTAGTTACTTTTCCACTGTTGTTCGTTTTTTTTTTAAGCCGTGCTTGCCTAGGTTGTTCTGTAGATGGGTGACCCTTACATACCGAGTTTCCTACGTGTCACGGAAAGCACAATAAGCTGTTTGTTCAGTGCCCCAAAAAGTCTGACAAACAATCTTACCAACGGGTATCGTATTAGCCAGAGGTCAAATAGGCAGTCGCTCCATGTAAAATACTGGTATTCAGCTGCATCTGGTTAGACTAGAAGCCAACTCCAAAATAGTTGGGAAAAGGCTAGGCAGATGATGATGTTTTTATTTTCTGTTTGTGTATAATTGGTTAGTTAATCTCGGTTTAATAAAAAGCGTTGTAAAAACTTGTTTGGTGGAATTTTTATTTTTTAGTTTAGTTATTATCGTGTCAAGTTGTCAGACATGCCTTGCATGACATTTCAGACAGTAATTAAAACATAAACATTAACAAGTAAATAAAATTGTGTTAACCAGCTGCGTCGTGTATTTATTAATAAACGCACCAGAAAACTTGGATCACGACGATATAACTACAATTATATGGCGATAAAATACCAGCCTTAATATTACATTGCGGGGCAAATGCCTCTTCTCGTACGGAGAAGGCACGAGGTTTGTTTCATCACCATTTTCTGTGGCACTAATTATTATTACCTATTACATAGCATTTTTAATTGTAGTGTCAAATGTAAAGGAGCCAGGGAGGGAGGAGGGTGGTTGTGGTGGAGGCCTTTTGGCCTTGCACAGGACCATTTTGATTGTTTTTTTTTTTTAATCTTGTTTACTTTTTTAGGGTTCCGTACCCAAAGGGTAAAAACGGAACCCTATTACTAAGACTTCGCTGTCTGTCCGTCTGTCTGTCCGTCAGTCCGTCTGCCCGTCTGTCCGTCTGTCCGTCTGTCCGTCTGTCCGTCTGTCCGTCTGTCTGTCACCAGGCTGTATCTCATGAACCGTGACAGCTAGACAGTTGAAATTTTCACAGATGATGTATTTCTGTTGCCGCTGTAACAACAAATACTAAAAACAGAATAAAATTAATATTTAAGGGGGGCTCCCATACAACAAACGTGATTTTTTTGCCCTTTTTTAGGGTTCCGTACCCAAAGGGTAAAAACAGAACCCTATTACTAAGACTTCGCTGTCTGTCCGTCTGTCCGTCTGTCCGTCTGTCTGTCACCAGACTGTATCTCATGAACCGTGATAGCTAGACAGTTGAAATTTTCACAGATGATGTATTTCTGTTGCCGCTATAACAACAAATACTAAAAACAGAATAAAATTAATATTTAAGGGGGGCTCCCATACAACAAACGTGATTTTGTTATAATAATTGGTACGGAACCCTTCGTGCGCGAGTCCGACTCGCACTTGGCCGGTTTTTTGATAATAATGGTACGAAACCCTTCGTGCGCGAGTCCTACTCGCACTTGGCCGGTTTTTATATAATTTTGTCATTTCTATTATATCTTTTTGTTTCTGTTTATCCATGTGAGTTCAATAAATACTTTTCTTTCTTTCTTTCTTTAAAATAGTTTTCAAAAAATGTTCAGAAGTCTTTGTTAGTTACCTTTTTTTTTTTCGGATGGGAAATCATCAAATGACTCCTCCCGCTCTGGGCGGAGCAGGAGGGAGTGTCAGACTTTTACTGACTAAAACCCATCTATGTTCCTTCATCGCCCTTTGTGTTCCGGGGCCGCGGTATCTCTTTCGAACGGGACAGTTCGAACCCCGGACTGTCCCGCAACCCCGGAAACGTTAGTTACCGTATTTGTTAGTTACCTTGGTTATCCTTCTTAGCATCTTGCTTCATCTTCAGCAGGGCGTCGAGCAGATCTCTCTTTCCATCCATCTCCCTCTCATAGCCCCCTCTCTCTTCGACCATCACCTTGAAGACTTTCCTGAAGTAGTCCACGGTATGCTTAGGCCATAACGAGAACCTGAAAATGTAATACATAAGTAAGTAAGCGTTGGACCCTAGGACCTACTTGAAACTAGGGTAGAATGGCGCAAAACTGAAGAAGCTTACATCCAGCAGTGAGTGGAATAAGGCTGCTAATGATGATGATGATGATGCTAAACAGTCCAAGGGGTCGTGTTCATTTAGATGGTTCTCGCCCATCGTTATACTTACTTACTTTTCTTTTTTCAAGGAGTGTGAACACTGTTAAGGACAGACATAGTTTGCGATACAACGTCAAAAAGAACCTCACGTAGAATGAATCGCGACCCTCTGTAATTCTAATGAGGATCGCAACACGAGGAGAAGGTAGTAATTTGGTTCTAGGGGACCTTTGGGTAGCAATCAAGCTGTCGATCACTCGGTGGCTAGATGCCTGATGGATTATCCACTAGATTCTAAAGGCATTTCATATGTGGTAACTATCTGGGATGCTTGAGGTACAGGAACAGTCAGATTTTTGGAAGACAAAGCTTTAATATCTCACGTGCCTAATAGGCATGAGATATGAGTCAGTCCAAAAGTGGAAACTTGTTGCCTGTTCCAAAATGTAGGTCTCTATGAAGAAGAACTCCAAGGTAAATTTTAAATGATTTACAAAGTGGTTTCATCAGCCAGTTACATAACGAAATAAATTAAACTTCTTACCTGAATACATCCACAAATTCTGGCAAGAAGAAGATAGAAGACCAAGCCAGGCCCCTCCAGGTGCTGTACTTCTCGAACTCTTTGGTCATCTCCCTCAAGGGGCCGGTGCTGTTCCTCGTCGCTTGGCACTGAATGCCGAATGATGACTCTCCTATGATGTCGGTTGAGAAGTCCGCGAATACAGTCTGTAAAAGATATTTAATTAAGTATCTAGAGAAGTAGATGTACACTTAACATCGAGCTACTATAACCTAAATTGTCAAGCAGGAGTGTTATAGTATTTTGTATACTACAACACTCCTGCCTGATACTTTAGGTCAAGCAGGACAAAAATCATCGTGGAAAGCAGAAGGATAGAAATAAGGCACATCTAATAAAATCATAATTATTATGGGATTCATTTAGAAAAAGTTGAGTATGCAGAGCGACCTTTTTGCACTTTAGCCACGCAAGGATTTAGAGGTGTAGGTAGAGTCCGCGCCACCACTGAAGTCTTACGGCAAAGGCGGGAACTAAATTCATTACGTTATGCAAGTGCAAATACGTGATTGGTGCAAAGCACTTACGGACGGTTTTGATTGGCTAATTTCTGCGATAGCAACGCCGCGTCTATCGGACTTGAGTGGTGGCGCGGACTATATAGCCAAAATGGGAACTAAAGCCGCCTCCTTGTTCAATGCATTTTACAATTAATTAAACACAAAATACTTCCCACAGCACCCCCCTGTCAACATCCACAACATCCTCGCGGCATTGAATACCTGTGTGACAGATACCGGTGTTCCTAAGGTTCGATCATTCATATTTACCCTCAAATCGATGGTGATTCCTTTCTCGTTGTCAGAATCGATGCGGTACACCAGATCAGTTACTTTGCTCTGATACAACTCCGTCCAGCCCCTCAGTTTGGAGCCAGTGAAGACCATTGTCAGACGCCTTCGGATGGAACTCCATAGGGGATCCTGAAAAGTGTCACAATAACATTGGCATTATAATCGAATTCCAATGCAATAGGAGAGAGTCACATAGTTGCGAGTAAACAAGCTAAAGTGGCAGTAGGCTGGCCATGTCAGTCGAAGAACTGATGTAGGATGAAGAGACGTGACGCCAGATGGACGCCACAAACACGAATCTATAACCCTTAGAGGCTGGGTCCGACTGGATCCAAAAGGCGGAGGACAGTCATTTGTTCACAGTGAGAGATTGAGTTGAAAGGCACAGATCCAAACTCCGGGATGCGAATGGAAAAATCAATTAATGTAAACAAATAAGGTTTAATTATGTTTATTGTGCAGTCACTTACATCCACAGTGAACAAGTTGAGGGCACCCATGGGGTCAGTCTTCCCCGAAGCCAGAAGTCTGTTCCTGAAGACGTCGGCATCCTTCACCAGGATCTGACGCGACAGTTCAGGGTCATTCACCACAAGGCCACGCCGCCAGAACACCCAGATGCCCACGTAAGGTGACGGTTTGTATTTCTGGTACAATTCAGTTAGCCATACACCCTGGAATCAAATAACAATAGAAAAATAAACACAAGAGTCTTTTTTTGTTGTGTACTTGTTTCTGTCCATGCAGCAAAGATCCCATAGTTTGACCGAGGAGGTCATGTAATCCCACCGACACCATGACCTTTCCAGGATAAAAAGTAACGCATGGCACCCTCTAGCCCAAAATGTATCGACCCAAAGCAAATAAGAAATCAAGGGCAATCCAATGCTCCGGTGTTGCGTGAGAGAAGTCAATAGCATTTCGTGTGCACAATAAAATGCTGTGAACTTTTTGGGTACTAGTTATTAATCATCGGACTTCGGACATATTTTTTTTTTGGATGCTTTGCAAATCGGTACAATCCTAAGCGCATACCAGCTGGGTATGGCCTTGCATTGTATTTGTTCGTAAATAATAAAAAAAAAAATGAAATCTCAGTTGCGGTGTTTCATCTAATATTTACTTTATTTGAACAAATACTTGATGTCGGCACAAACTGATTTGAAAACACGACTTCCAGCGGACTAGGCGCTGGCAAGACAAATGATACGCGCAGATGACAGAGATGAATCTGTAGAGAGGGAACATCGTAACATTTGGAGCAGGTAAATGTATTCAAAATATAGTCATTCGTCATATTCGTACTACTCAGTGATTTTAACAAAACGAATAGGTATTGGTACGTACAGCAATTTTTGTAAAATATTTCGTTCTGAAGTGTCGTTTAGATTTTGGCAATTTAAGAAGCTGACAGCCGCGTTTTTAATACTACTTCTAAATTTATTTATAATAAAAGGTTCTGGATGCTCTAATTCGAATCTACAGGGCCGGCAGTCTCGACAGAGATAACCACAAAATCGCTAACTTTCGATTGCTAATTACTAACGAATATCATTATTGCAACCGAATTTATTCGTTAGTAATTAGCGATCGAAAGTCAGCGATTTTGTCGTTATGTATGTCGAGACTGCCAGCCCAGCTCAGTAAGGCGCAGTCCACACCACTAGCTAGC
Organism: Xestia xanthographa; assembly: GCA_905147715.2. Lineage (NCBI taxonomy): Eukaryota > Metazoa > Arthropoda > Insecta > Lepidoptera > Noctuidae > Xestia > Xestia xanthographa. The sequence goes on along the minus strand of LR990661.1, from coordinate 1,413,483 downwards.
GAGCGAGCGAGCGAGGCAGGCGAGGCTCTTTTCATACTTCGGTTGGCTCTTACGGTAGTTCGCTGTGTGAAGCAAAGTATGAAAAGAGGTGAAACGATTCCTCACCCACCTCGCTAGCTAGCTGGCGGTGTGGCCTGCGATTAAGTCGGGTCGTTATCACTACAATACCAATAAAATTGATGCAAAAAAAACTTGCAAAGAACTTTATGTCGGTACAAAACTGTAGGTAAGTACAACAGCAAAGTGATCATTAAAATAATAAATAAATATTGCTGGACATTACACACAGCGCCATCTAGTGCCACACTAAGCAACGAGGCTTGTGTCGTGGACACCAGATAGTTGATATACTACATAGATACTTTTTGTTTGTAAATACATACTTATTATACATATAAACATCCATGACTCGGAAACAAATGTCCATGCTCATCACACAAACATTTGCTCCGACCGGGATTCGAACCCGGGACCCTAAGAACGTAAGGCAGCCTCACTACCGCTGCGCCAATCAGGTCGTCATTAAAATAATGACTTGTTATTAGATCCTACCACTTAGGGCTATTATTCTCTGATAGTATTATCATGAATAGTAGGTAGTATAAATAATATGTGTAATTACATCAAATTCTGTGATTATCTTGTTACGAATCGTAATGACATGACAGTGACACACAATTTAAATAAAAACATAACACAATATTCACGGCCAATAGTTTATCAGGGATGACCAAGGCATAATTTATATCATCCGGTTTTTCTTTTCTTTAGCTCAAAGGGTTCCTCAGTACCACACAAAATTTTTAACGCTCATTCATATGTCAATTTACTTTTTATTACTATTTATTTCCATGTCCATGTCAGCCGTGTGGTATCCGGCAGAGTAGAATAGAACCAACCCATTACACTCCCGGGTGTCGTATAAGGCGACTAATGTCTGAGGCAGAACACCTGGCGCCTCCGTAGACCTGAGAATGGGCAGCAGCGTTTTCTGTTAGTCTTTCATCACTTCGATCTCCAATCCGCCTGCCAAGCGTGGATATTACGGCAAATTCCTCCCATCATGGGAGAGGCTTGTGTCCAGCAGTGGACGTTATGGGCTGTTGTTGTTGTACTATTTATGTCTTTAGTGACACTCGCAACATTAAGACAAATTGATTGCCGTAAGAATCATCAAAATCGGTCCACGCGTTTGGTCTCTAGAGAGGAACAAACGTACATCCACACATACAATAGGCCCTCGGCCACAGTCGGGTAAAAAGATAAATAATTAATTAAGCCGATAAACTGTGACATCCCAGCGGTCTGCGTTTGGTGACTTGCGTTTTGCAATATTGTGGGGTCAGGTCTACGTGATATTTTTGTCATAATCTCAATGGAAAAAAAACTTCTTTTAAAACAATCTTAATGATTACTCCTGATGAAATTATGCTCTTGACTACACACTAACGAACCTACCTAGATTGCTGTTTTTCTTTAGTACTAAATTCACGTATTGACTTCTAATTTTCCCTCAACACCTGGTGGAAAGCAAAAGACGAGGTTTACGATGGAAGGAGCGTACCCAGAAGATGGCCTGTTTACTTTTGCAAAAAAACTAACCGACTTAAAAAAAATAAGACTAAAAAAAGTGGTGTGTGTGTGTGGTGGTTTCATTAACTTTTTTCCCACTCTTTTAAGTTGTAATATCACACACAAATCTGTGTCAAGTAACAATTCTACATTGTGACTAGAAAAAATGCATGTTATAGAAGATACTCTGAAAAAAAGACTTTAAAATCGGACCAGTCATCACCGAGAAATCGTTCAACACAAATAAAAAAAAAAAAAAAACTGGTGGAATACGTAACCTCCTCCTGTTTTATTAGAAGTCGGTTTGTAAGTTCGATTAGATATTTAAAAATAACTGTCAATTCATGGGAATGCCAACAGGTGTGAATTTGTGTAAGATATCGGTATTATGATTGTATTATCAATCATGACTTTCAATCAATGTCTGTGTTTTTGAAAATAGATTTAAAAAGAAAACTCGTGAGCTGCTGCATCCATTTTATCAGTCTGATTACCTAGGTACATAATTTTTCCACAAGATTAGGTAGCACAATAAATTATGTAACATACCTATAGCAAAAATAAATATTATGACTACATATTTACATGAAGTAGGTATATTATATTTGTTCCAAAAAGTAAACAAATTGTAAACGGACTCTTCACGAAACCAAGCATTTTGTACATCGAATTAAATAACTCTACGCAAAAAAATATTACTGGGGAACGACTTTTTTTGTGGTAAGAAATCACGTTTACGTTTTACAGTAGAGCAGGACTCAATGTAACGCACTGAAAACATTGTTTTGATGGATGCATTGATTAGTACCGGGGGTCGTGAAAGTTTTCAAAGTTATAACGTTAAAAATTAGTATTAAAAAACGTGAAAACGTTGGAACTTTTCCATAACAAGGAGGTTCCCAGGTATGATTCAGAACAAAAAATAATCACAATGACGGAGAGAACAATTAGTGCCTTTTGGCTTCGGTAGCTCTTCGATACCCGCAATTACAGACACAATTAATATAACAATGCACTGGCACCGATCGGGTACGACTGGGGACATATAGGTAGGTAATGCATCCATTATTTAGGTACGTATATTTTTTAATATTGATTGACTTTCGATCTCCTCTCTTAACTGATTTTAATATTGATTGACTTTCGATCTCCTCTCTTAACTGATTTTAATATTGATTGACTTTCGATCTCCTCTCTTAACTGATTTTAATATTGATTGACTTTCGATCTCCTCTCTTAACTGATTTTAGAAAGAATTGTTATTTTAAAAATTGTATTGTAAAAGTTGCAGTAAACGTTTTTATTGTCTTTTAGTAATGCTTTGGGTTGATTACATATTACTCCTGACATGTATAAAAAGTAAAAATATAATAATTCTTCAATATTAGAAGACCATAATTATTATCATGTTTATTTTCTTGCAATTTGAACGAGTCTATAAAGTCCTACCGGGAATAGTAGGTACAGTACATACTTATTTATTTACACTTATGCAAGAGAATTAGCACACAAATTAAAATATTTATACGAGGGAGTTTCTAAATACATATATTCACTTGATTAGATTTGTTAATGGGAATTATTTTACAGGATTCATAATTATGTGGGACAGCTGTAGTCTAAACCAAATGTACTTAAATAGTATGAAAACTCACAAAAAATCTCACTTACCGGATTTTTCTTCTGCAAGAACGACATGCTTCCAAATATAGGATGGACAGGACCCTGGGGGACCCCCAGATTGGTCCAATAGTTCTTCATTCCAATCCATCTTACGTAGAGCCACAACAATATTGTTATCAACGGTATAACGAGTAGGAGAAGCATTGTCTCTCAACGGCACACTAGTACTGGTTGATATTATTGTTTGACGGGTAATATATATGTGAGCGTTTTTGTAGTTCGCGGCAAAATGTAGAGGCAGAATTGATTTAAAGCGGGACTATGGGTGAAACGAATTTGTTCAAAGGACTTCCAAGGAAGATTTTGGCTAAAGCCAAGTGAAGGGTTTAAATGCAATATTGATTAGGGCTGATTTTAGGTTAAACCCAGTGAAGAGTCAAGGGATCAGGTCCGTTTTAAAAGGCAACAAAATTAGACCACCAAAGTGTGAGATTCAGGAAGTAATGTTTCAAGCTTGCCTTCAAAAGTAATGACAAGAACTATGGAGGCCCTGTGACGCTACGCTTCTTGCTTAGCTGATAGACCAAGTAACCACTAACTTGCCTTGGGTTAATATATATTTGGCCGGGCTAGAAACGATAAGATGAGCTTCAAACATGTGAAATGATTTCTATTTGATAACCTACAGATTAGATTCAATGTGATTAAAAATTGCTTGTTATGTTGTTATCTTGGGTTTTTGTAGGTATTTAATATTATTATGTAATGGTGGACGTTATTATATTTTAAACACTAATGTAATTTTTACCTACTATGACTGTCTATGACCTTAAAGCTAAGCCACCTACAGCTATTCCCTACAATTTCGTCAATGGTGTTCTGACATGTCCGATTTGTGCTCGGAGTTTTTCGGCCAAAGTTGGATATGCTGGCCGGTTGAAAGAGCAGCACACCAAAGCTCTCTACAACCACACTAGAAAGCCATCGAATGCAGTTGCTGTGGTCGAAATCGGCTAGATGGCATCATCATCATCATCATCATGATTGTTTTACTCGTTGGTTTAGTGATCAGTGTGGCTGCCGAGCATGAGGTCCTGGGATCGATTCCTAAAAGTTTTATTGCGTATTAACACCGGAAATAGAATAGGAATTATGAAATAAATAATAAATATTAAAATAAATAATTAATATTTCAGTAGCAGACTCAGAGTCTGAATTTGTGCTCGGTTCATGGCAATATTCTCGACCTCTATCCCATAAGACTTAAACATAAATAGCGAAATGTGTGTACTATCAGATACAGCTCTGCTTAAGCCTTCAAGGATTACAGGCGTGATGTTATGTTATGAAATAATACCTTAAACGGGGAAATTATTTTATTTTATTTATTAAGGGACAATAAACAGCTGCAATATGTGTTGGAACAGAGTAAAGTTAATACAAAACATTAACAATATTGCCGCATATTAACATGAGAGAATATGAGTGATAATGAGTGCCACTAGATAGGTAAAAAAAAAAAATACATCACAATAATAATAAATAATTGTAGAAACGTTGAGGGAGCGCTTCTTTGGCCGCCTGAATAAGGTGCTAGGCAGTCTTTTGTCAGGCGGAAACAAGGTGCGCGCCTTCAACGGTTGGGTCATGCCAGTTTTGATGTATTCCTTCGGCATACTCAAATGGACTCAGACGGAACTTGATGCCCTGGATAGGAGGGTACGCACACTGCTGACCGCAAATCGAATGCATCACCCACGTTCGTCGGTGATAAGACTGTATATCCCGCGGAAGTGCGGGGGTCGTGGCTTCTTAAATGCTAAGGCCCTACACAACCGTGAGGTATGCAGTCTCAGGGAATACTTCCTGGAAGCTGACGGGGAGATGCACCGAGATGTAGTCTCAGTGGACAAGGGCCTCACCCCGCTCTCCCTGGCTAACGAGAACTGGCGCAAGCCTAAAGTATTAAACACTAATGACCGCAAGGAAGAATAGCAGAGCAAGGAGCTTCACGGACGCTTTTACCGGGCCCTACATGGCCCCGATGTAGACTTCTTAGCGTCGGTATCCTGGCTACGCTTTGGTGACCTCTTCGGGGAAACCGAAGGTTTTGTCTGTGCAATAATGGACGAAGTTATGATGACGAATAACTACCGGAAATACATTGTGAAAGATGGCACGGTTGACATATGTCGGGCATGCCACCGTCCGGGAGAATCGATCTGACACATTATTTCTGGGTGTTCTAGTCTCGCTAACGGAGAGTACTTGCATAGACACAACCTCGTTGCCAGGATTATCCACCAGCAACTTGCTTTGAAGTACAACCTTGTGGAATCAGAAGTGCCATACTATAGGTATGCGCCCGACCCAGTTCTCGATAATGGTAATATCACGTTGTATTGGGATCGACCTATCACCACTGACAGGACTGTTGTTGCCAATAGGCCTGACATTGTGGTGATGGATCGATTGGAGCGTCGCACAATGATTGTTGATATAACGGTCCCGCATGATGAGAACCTCGTGAAAGCAGAGAAAGATAAACAATTCAAGTATCTAGATCTGGCTCGCGAGGTTGTTGACATGTGGGACGTAAATACAGCAGTAATTGTGCCGATAGTCATGTCGGCCAATGGCTTAATAGCCAAGAGCCTCGACCAACATCTTAGGAGGCTCTCGCTTGGCAGCTGGATCAAGGGCTTGATTCAGAAAGCAGTACTTCTGGACACGGCACGTATCGTTAGGAGGTTCCTCTCTCAAGGGCCCTGACCACCGGCAGCTCGGACCCTGTTCCCAGTGCTGGTGGGCTACAGTTTTTTTATATTTTTAAATGTTTTTTTAAGTCGTCTTACTAAGAAATATTTAAAAATGTTAAAAACATGTGAATTTATATGAATAAATGCAAATAATTGTAGAAATATCAATAATATAGTAATTATTAAATGACTAAACAAACGAAATATTAATTACATCATGCAAATTATGTTCTACTAGGTTGTCTAGGCTCATCATTGGTCGTCAGAACAGCTTATGGTATAGTAAAGAACTCGTTATACAAACAGCACCTTCCTTTATTACTGTCCCACAGTTGGACTAATACATCTATCTATACAGTGAAGGCATGACCGCTTACTCTGCCGATCAGTCAGTACAAACTAGACAATCTTTTTTCAAGAAAATTAGGCATTTCATGTTGTAAACTTGGCTTTATAATGTTAGAATTTGTATTTTGATAACGTAGTTTTAAAGGCAAACATTGCAATAGTGCGAAAATTGTATAATGTCGTTTGAATGTTATTTTTTATTGCACTTGAATTTCTATTTCGTCCAGTGTTTGCTAAAAACATACATAATATATTTTTCAATACTTCCTCGAAAACTGGTCCATAACGCACTACAATTAGGTACAACATGCAATGTATTTCACACGTGTGCGTTTTTTTTCATTCAGAAAATTGCCACAGATAACTATACCTATACTTAGTCCAAATTGGTTCAATGCCTATAGTCTGAGGTAAATGTTTTTTTTTTTAATTTCAGCAAAGCACTACGCGTCTTTACGGCATAAATATTTTTTCAATATTAAAATTGTGTTTCTAAATAGAATATCATAGTTAAACATGATTATTTAAAACTAATAGTTATTTTTATACACAAATTAACATTTATTTGTGATCTGAGTTCAAAAATATAAAACAAATCTATTTTTATATTAGGTTGTTTAACGGATTCATACCTTTGCCTCTCTTTCAACCTGGCGAAAGCAGAGCGCGAAAAAAAAAGAAAATTAAAATCATAGTTTCATAATTCGTGACAAAAATATTTTTCGTTATATTTTATTTTATTTCTTCAAAAGTGTATTGAAAAACGTCGTTTGATACACGTGGACATTTGTTATTGCAGTTCTCGGCTCAAAAACAAAGTTATAATTCCGCCTCGAATGCAATAACAAACTTTCTCCACTTGTATCAAAATGTACTATTTTAATTGCTGAATCACAAGAATATAACACAGGAATCCTTACCATAAATATAGAGGCTAGTTAGTTTGGATGTAGGGGATAATCTTTGAAACTACAGATCGGATTTCAAAAATTCTTTTGACTAATGTGAAGCTACATTATCCCCGATCGAAATATCCCCATCGACAACATTTAAAATGTTCCTATGGGATAAGTTACGACCATTACACGAGCGAAGCCGCGGGCATAAGCTAGTACTTAGGTATATGTCATACTTGTTCAGGTTCTCGACTAATTTGGGAGCCAAAATGTTTTATTGAGTTGACCATGCCCTGCTTAAAAACCTTTCAGGACCTAACGATACCTACCAAATATTGCCGTCAAACTTTAACGCAACTGGATACTTTTAAGGCTAGCGTACACTATAGACAAGACTGTCTTTAGACAGACAATTACCCTACTAGTGTGAGCGAGACAGACTATGTATTCTCGCTCGCACTGTAGGGTAATTGTCTGTCTAAAGACAGTCATGTCTATAGCTGTGTGCGGTAGCCCTTAAGATAACTTTCATGGTACAAATGTAATAATGTCTTTTATGTTTTTGCTCGGTCATAACACCAAGAAGTAAATATATATTTTTTGAATTTTGAATGTTAAAATTACCCGTTTTTCAACGGGTCGGGGGGCTTTCGGGACCAGGACCGCGGTCCCGGATTCCCCTTAAATATTTTTGAGTGGTATACGACGCAACCTTCAATGACAAAAAAACAAAAAAAAAGTAATTTCCATAATTAAAACCAAATTACTTTTTCGTTGCAAAGAAATTCACATTAATTAAACCCATTTAAAAATTAATATTTCAAAGGCTGTCTCTGAAGCCATTAGGAAGCCCTTTGTCTGCCAAGTGCCCATTGATCCGGCGGAATAATAGCGTTATTGTAATTCAATTAGCGGGGTCCTGGGTTCGATTCCCGGCGCCAATTATACAGGGAACAATGGACTAAAATGATATGCTTGATGGTATCTTTACGTTTAAATGAGCTTGGCTGGAAAATGTTAGTAACCACACGTTGTTACGACTTGTGTCTTGTTTTGTATCTAACCGAGAAGGTATTTGGTTTCCTTGAAACCTGGTGACCCAGCAAACGCTCGAAATTGATTCGTGTATTAATTTCCACAGACATAATTCGCGTAGGTAGATAGAGATAAATGTAATATTGGAAAATTAAAACAACTTATTGATACACAAGAGCTGTGTAGAGTTAGACTCAAGGCTTTTGTTAACATGGTTGGGGAAGGACTTAGCAGATGATGACAATGATGAGACAAGATGCATCAAAGTCAATTAAATCAAAGAATCACTAAGTTGTTACTGGGTTAGTTTTATCTACAAAATGAAGTTCCTTAGAGCAGGTGTGCAGACTGCAGAGCGTCAAGATTGCCAGTTTGAGTTCAAGAGTGACGTATTGCCCTAAGGTTCTTTGAGGAAGAAGGTGGTGGGAACGACATAAGCAACTCTACTCACTGCCTCATTCGTTTAGTGTTTACAAGATCTTGACCACGCTAAGCCTTATCTCATCAGAGCTAGCTTGTTCAGTGGGAAAATGAAGTAGTCCATTCTCAGTCCTCATACTTCTCTTCCTTTAGGAATTGATTTACATAATATCACGCCTGTAATCCCAGAAGAGTTAGATAGAGGTATACCTAATACTACACACACATTTCACCAGTTATGTTTCAGTCCCATGTAATAGGGGGCGAGCCTATTGCCATCAACCGGGCGCAATTCCAGATTCTGTGGCTGCTACTGAGACATTCCTGATGGAAAAACCCAATAACACTTTGCCCGAACTGGGAATCAAACCCAGGACCTGATGCTCTACAGTCACGTCAGTCAGTATGAATTGCTATGCAAATAATAAAAATGGGAATCTACGACACGAAGAAGAAGAAGAAGAAGTATGAATATACACGTATTGTTTCCCCATGTAAACAAAACCGTAGAATTTAACTAGTATAGAAAACAACGGTATGGTTCTGTATGGTGTCGGACGTAAAGAATAGCACCATCCCATATCTTCCCGTGGGTGTCGTAAGAGGCGACTAAGGGACTTACCAGAGAATGGGCAGCAGCGTTCTCAGTGCTTTTGTAACAACCGCACTGCGATCGCCAACCCGCCTGCCAAGCGTGGCGATTATGGCAAACACGATTTGGGGCAGGCCCATGTCCAGCAGTGGACGTCTTTCGGCTGAATGGATGATGATGATAGAAAACAACAGAGAAATGAGGTCTATTCTCCTGTAACGAGGGGTGTAACAAGGTCTGTAACGACACTGTTACAGAACTTGTTCCGTGGTCTGATACACCTTCATTTTTCCAACTTTTCAACAAGCTTTTTTTTCAGTAATTAACTGGGCGCTCGTAATAGCGTGCGTGTTCAAGTTAGAGGGTGACGGCGAATTCTGTATTTTAGTGTTTTTTATGGTATTCTTCTTGTGTCGCTGGCACGACAATTTTTAGGGTTCCGTACCCAAAGGGTAAAAACGGAACCCTATTACTAAGACTTCGCTGTCTGTCCGTCTGTCCGTCTGTACGTCTGTCCGTCTGTCCGTCTGTCTGTCACCAGGCTGTATCTCATGAACCGTGACAGCTAGACAGTTGAAATTTTCACAGATGATGTATTTCTGTTGCCGCTATAACAACAAATACTAAAACAGAATAAAATTAATATTTAAGGGGGGCTCCCATACAACAAACGTGATTTTTTTGCCGTTTTGTCTAATGTATAGATAATGGTACGGAACCCTTCGTGCGCGAGTCCGACTCGCACTTGGCCGGTTTTTATTATATATTTTTAGCCCAGAACTTCGCCACTTCCACCGCGTCAGCGGTAGCAGCGTTTTTTTGGCAAAACAAAATAATATCATAACTATACCTTTAACTACAATGTTTTTAAGTGAATGTAACTATTTGTATGTTTCCCAGATGACAGTTTCTTTCTGGGTTTTTACATTAGCATTTTTTCCTGGTTTCACCTGCTTAGGGGACTTAAACATAACTAGCAAACTATCTTTTACATGTACTACTTATGTAGATACAATACAACTCTATAATTTTACGAGTTATTTTTCAAATTTCACTTTAGTAAAGGTACAACACTTGATAGGCTACTGCAAACACAAAATTGATAAAATGGGTGCTCAGGAGCTGTCCACAACATCACCCATTTACTGGACAGTACTAGGTTTCCATAAAACTTCACTTTTGAGTACAGGCCACTTACTAATTTAAAAACTATCCTTCATAAGAAAATACTAAATATATAAAGAGAAAGAACAATCTGTCACATTTTCAGTTCTCTCATCCCTTTTTTTTTCCGGATGGGAAATCATCAAATGATTCTTCCCGCTCTGGACGGAGCAGGAGGGTGTGTCAGACTTTTACTGACTAAAACCCATTCATGTTCCTTCATCGCCCTTTGTGTTCCGGGGCCACGGTATCTCTTTCGAACAGTCCCGCAACCCCGGCAGGCATCGGTCCTTGCGGACCCCTTCCTATTGCTGACTCTCTTTGAGGCGCGCGTGGAACACGAACGCGCCGTCGACAAGACACGGCCTGTCGTCATGAGACGGACGGACGGCGAGCTAGCCCATAGCCCACCGTCCACAGGCCCGCGCAGTTCTCTCATCCCTTAGACCACAAAGTTATATTGTAGACAGAGATTTCCCAGAATTGTTATTACTTATAATAACCGGATAATGGCGGCCCGAACTTTTCACATTGACGTCTACTTTTTTCTTAAAAGCATGAACATTGTTCTAATTATCCGTATCATTACCGACATTGTTGTTAACTATTTTTGCTGTTGTAGGTGTCAAAAAGGGGGGGGGGGGGGGTCGTGGTCGTGGGGGGTGGTGGTCTGTAGATGGGTGACTTTCATTGCATACTGAGTACCTTCCGTGACTCGGAAACAGTGGGTCCCAGGTGGTCAGGTCCCAGCTGTCAATTGTACAACTTTGACTGTCGTTTCGAATAGTCAAAAGCCTGAATGCCTGACAACCAGTCTTGCCACAGTATGTCGCGCAACAGTAATTGGTTTGTGGAGGTCAGAAAGGCAGTCGCTCCATGTAAAAAAATAGTATTCAGCTGTATCCAGTTAGACTGGAAGTAGACTCCTACATAGTTGGGAAAAGTCTAGGCAGATGAAAATGTGTAGATTTTTTAAAGAGTATAATAATTTGTCACCCAACACCTATTTTTTATAACATGTTTAATATATTGGTACATAGAAAGGCGGTCTATTTTAGGCATCTTGGCAACAAAAAATCCCTCGAGACATTTCAATGAATCAATAGGTATTCACCGTATTCACAGTCAAAATACCTATTAGTAGGTAGGTATAACAATTCTTATAATCCGATAAAAAGAAACTTGATAAGGAGTTTTTAGATATTATCTGTTATTTAACAGTAATTTCTAAAACACTTTAAATACTTCAAAAAGTAGGTATTTAATCCGTTGCTATGTGTCTGCTTGTCCGTTTGTAAGTAAACTTCACAAAGAACTGGAATGCAGTTTTCACACACATTTATCAAGGTGTAACAAAATAAACGCACAATCTCTCGTCTGGTGTCTTGGACCACGACACTGAAAAACTTTAAAAGGCCCTTTTTTTTGACGAGATCAGCTGATCAACATGCATTTAAACTAAAAATAAGTTATGGATTTCCAAAAATCATGGTGCATAAGTTTTTCAGTATCATGGTCTGAGTACTAAACTATAAGAATTTCAATGTTTTTCAAGTCGTAAAAAGCGTTTTTTGGCGCTTACACTCCTTTTGCTGTTGACTAAACAAAAGAGATATTTCAAATAAATGTACCTACTATAGTTGGTGCGAGTTAAGATGAGAATACCGGTCATTGACCCACCTTATTAAACTTCTTAAATTTGAAAACCAAAAATAAGCCTGTTCAAGTCTGGAATTGTCATCTATCGTGATCTTCAACATTTTTTAATGAAAAACGATACATGGTTTATTTGCTTTGGTTCGTACAAAGAGAGATATTAGGGAAAGGCAATGACCGCTATTCTCATCTTAACTGGCACCAACTATAGGATCTTATTGATCTTTAAAAACACTCCTGAGAAGTCTCAGGAAACACTCGTATTTCTGATATTAACTACTCAACAGTCAACTTAAATGATGTCACATCAGAAATGTACATTCGACGCGCAAACCTGAGCACAACCCGAGTAAAATCGCCAGTCGTGTAAAACAATAGGTATTTAAGATCTTATAATAGGTATATTGATACCAAAATTGTGTATCAATGGATTGCCAATTTAATAATGTAGGATCGGCGTCAACCTAATCAGATAAAAGTAAGTATTTCGGTGTATCATGACGCCGTTTCATTAGCCTTGTCATTTCACATTTTGCACCGTTGTTAAAAAGCACGATTTACACCAGCCGGTGCGCTTCGAGACGTATCGTATCGGAGCGCAGTTTACAAGGAAATCGAAGCGTTTATTAAGTTTTTCGACGTCGTACGACGCGACCCGAACGGTGTAAATCGTACTTATAGATAGCGAAACGTCTGTCATGTCTTTGTTTTATCTTGACGTCGTAATGGCGCGGCTAGTCATTGTTTTGCTATGCCTAATCAAATAACTAGCTACAAAATCACGATGTGGCACGAGTAAGTACCTATTGCATCAGCAAGGCATCTGGTCTGGAGTTATTCCTGGTTACAATCTATTGAAGATTGGTCAAACCGGCACTGACACATTGCAGTGCCAGCTCTGGACACTGACACTGAATGATACTTTAGTAAAAGTTCGGTGATACCGGTACTGACAAATAATGTGGTAAAGTATCTGTCAATGTCTGGTGTCCGCAGCCGGTCAAGAAGTACAAAAACAATAAAAAATGAAAATTTACTTTACCTACTTTCGGAAGATCGTGACTTCGTTTGTTTCATTGACTTTATTGGGACCGACGAAGGGTTCCGTACTATTGTATATTTTTTTTATTTTTTGCTAAAGCGGTAACATAAATACACATTCTGTGAAAATTTCAACTGTCTAGCTATCACGGTTCATGAGATACAGTCTGGTGACAGACAGACGCAGACAGGCAGCAGCGTTTTCTGTTAGTCTTTCATCACTGCGATCTCCAATCCGCCTGCCAAGCGTGGAGATTACGGCAAATACCTCCCATCATGGGAGAGGCTTATGTCCAGCAGTAGACGTTATGGGCTGTTGTAGTAGACAGACAGACGGACCGTGGAGTCATAGTAATAGAGTCCCGTTTTAACCCTTAAAATAATCTCAAAATTGGACCAATAATCAGTAAATAATAATCAGTTTAAACAAATGAAAAAGAAAAAAAAATGGTGGAACACAAAACCTCCTCCTTTTTTAGAAGTCGGTTAAAAAATCAAAATACTCGTTATCGGCATGCGTGTACGATCAGCAGGGCTATTACGTATCTTTGTTGACAGCTCGAAATGATAGTAACTGGGCTCAGTGTCCATCAATTAACTGTCAAAAGGTTAGTTTCGTAGTATGTATGACCAGTCGCGATCAAATATGACGTCATTGGTTGTCATCGTGGCTGACAGTCACCATAACTCATTTTGACAGACGCTTTCGTATCGATACTTATATTATTTCGATTATGTAAGCATAGTGGACAACAAATTGATGACAACTTAGTTTGAAGTGGCTTTCGTGAAAGACGTTAGACCATACCCGGGCTGTTAGTCACCGTAAAGTGATATCCACTCAGTGCGATACGTAAAGTTCGGTGTACAACCGAGGCTTGATAGTCACTGGATATCAGAAAGATACCTAATAAGCCTACTGATGTCTTCGTATGAATGTGGACGAGGCGAAAGAAGTATAAGTATAGTAGCAGGTGGCTCTGTAGTTCCAGTTTACTCACAATGGGAAAAGGTGATTTGATTGAAGGGGATGATTACTCTGTATTTAAATATCGTCTATGACTTTTCGATGATCGGGCTTATAGATGATCGTCGGATAATAAAGTAACCGAATCAAAATTAATTGGATGCAGATCGCTATAATTTTCTCTTTTGGCATTTAAGGAACCACTACACCGTATCCGTATCCGTACCGAGCAGCGGTGGCCCAGTGGTGGCGGCCCCGACTTACGAACAGTAAGTCGTGGGTTCGAACCCAGTCAGGCGCATTACTTTGTGTAATTTATTTCATCACCGCTGCTCTCAAAACGGTGAAGGAAAACATCGTGAGGAAACCGGCATGTCCTAGAACCAAAAAAATCGAAGACATGTGACATCTACCAATCCGCACTGGGCCCGCGTGGTGGATTATAGCCCATTCCCTCTCATAGAGAGGAGGCCTTTGTCCCAGCAGTGGGAACATTAATAGGCTGATGATGATGATGATGATGACACTGTATCATACCATGACGATGACCCTGTTTAAATGAAATTATCAGGTAAAAAATACTATTTTCATTGAAAATTATGAGACTTGCCCGTTCTGTCACCGACTAACATCGTCGCGTGCCATGCACAAAGCGTGTCGGCACCGGCAAAATATTCTCGCTGACGTTGTTGACGCTCCGTGCATGGCATGCGATGGTGACGAAATAGACTATAGTCTCATACTTGTCAATACAAAGAATATAAGGTTTAATCGCGTAGTATAGCCGTTCTAAACCCCTTATAAACCGGTATAATACGATGTTGATACGTTCGTTTCGGATCTGTATGGTGTCGAACGTAAAGAATAGCACCATCCCATATCTTCCCGTGTGTGTCGTAAGAGGCGACTAAGGGACTTACCAGAGAATGGGCAGCAGCGTTCTCTGTGCTTTTGTAACAACCGTACTGCGATCGCCAACCCGCCTGCCAAGCGTGGCGATTATGGCAAAACCCCCCCATTCTTAGGGGAGGCCTATGTCCAGCAGTGGGCGTGGGCGAAATGATGATGATGAATTATGACGTTTGTTTGCGTCTTTGACGTGGTGCAAATCTGACGAGATGAGTTTCTGTCAATATGCGTTTTCTGGCGAAATGCGTATTTGACCACTTGCCTGTCTGACGACATGCTAGTAATCCCCTGATACGATTTCATAGCACTGGCATGGTATGGTACGGTGTAGTGGGTAGACTCCTTTATAATTAACTTTGGGAGTTAATTAACGATGGTATGGATAAGGTCAGTGGCATAAAGTAATTAATTTTAATTTCTGATATTTTATGGATGCACCTCATCGTTGGCTCAATTTTCTACAATACATAAAAAATAATTGTAGTTATTTAAAAAATTACTTTTGGTCCGCGTTTGCTCAAGAAGCTCAACGCACTCGTGGAGACCAACCCTGGATTGGACTTGTTTGCTAATTAATGGAAGACGATAATGTTGGAATGTTTGTGGTTCTGCGAGAAGACTGAGTAAAAGGGTTAGGTATTTAATTTAGTGTTAATGGTTTTAAATACTGTACTAAATAAATAAATGAAATAGCTGCTGCAGATTTTTTTGACCCAACAAGCAACTCATGAGTACTATCACCTCATGATCATCATCATTTCTGCCGAGACAAGCTTCTCAAAGCTCGCTGATTCTGTGCTTCTTGCGCCGCAATATACGTAAAATATAAGACTTTAAACTATTGTTGTTTATCTAATTATTTTATCGAAATAACAGTAAGTGTTCCACCAGGGCACGCAGCCGTGGCCACTTGTACTTGTTGTTGAATTTTGGACCAAACAGAAAATTTGAAATTTTTCCATCGATACGCAAAGAAGACTATTTTGGTTGAGGTTTTGCGTATTCACACTGACACAAACAGAAGCCTAGTCATTTACGCACCGGATATTCATAAACAGGCGACATTTCGGTCACAACCGGGAATGAAAACCCGGGTAAATCCGAGTCGAGAGCAAAGGAATCGATTCTCGCCATATCCTAGACAGGCATAAATCGACATTGGGCTCTGCTAGCTTTTAGGGTTCCTTCGAGAACTGCAGAAAACTCTACATAGCGAGACATCACGCCTGTAATGCGGTTAGGCAGAGGTTTTGCCAGGCATGTTAAAGCCCCATGTAATAGGGTCGAGCCTATTGTCATCAATTGGGCAGCAATCCAGATTTCTGGCTGCTACTGAGATATTTCACATGGAAAATTTTCTAACGAAGGATATATTTTGCCTGATCTAGGAATCAAACCCAACCATTCGTTCTAGGTTATGCCACTTACCGCATGATGTTTTTCTACACCATTTTGAGGGAAGTCGTGATGAAATGAAATACACAAAGTGACTGTTTGGGTTCGAATTCACGACCTTCAGGTCATAAAGTCATCATAAAAGGTGACTTGAAACTCAACTTCCTTTCCCACGATGATCTGTGTGTATGTTTGTGTCATCGAACCTCCCAAATGGATGAACCGACTTTGATTTCGTTTTATTTGAAAGATGACTCGTATGATTTAAAACACAAAATAAAGGCTCTCCTGTCCCGTGATAAGGAACATCTAGGCTGGTCCCAGCTCCCACTTGCCCGACGATTATATTCAAAGGCTGGGCGGGCCTCGCATATTTCATCTCGGTCGTCGATAGCTGCCATGATTTACTGCCGCAGAGGTAACTATGAACGTTGTGTTTAAGATATGTTTATGTCCAAAGTATTTTTCGTTAGGTATGTAGGTGGGAATGATAATTATGTAAAATTATTGTGAGGTGTTTCAAATGCCTAAGGAGATAAGAAATATTTCGTTTTTCTGTAGATTTAAAATTAGTTAATTCTAGTATTTGTTTCCTCTAGTTTGATAATTATAATTATACTTGAAACTCAAAAGCTACGAAACAACCAGTGGAAGGCAAGGCAACGTGGTTAAATAGTAAAGCAATCTGGAGATTTTGATGTTTAAACTTTTAGTGAAAATAAATGATTGTAAAACAATTTTTAATAATTTTTAATAAAGACTATTTGAATTTGACATAAACTAAAACTAACTCAGGCACAAAATATTATACCAGTATTCAGATCATATCTTTTTCCATTGTTGGTGGTTTATTCCTCTTTAGAACATTTTTATTTTTCTCTGCCATAATTTTGTTGTGGGAGATGATGAGTTACAAAAATAATTAATGCCTTTGAGTGGAGTTCACATTGCTGAATTTTGGGCCAAACACATTTAATAAATATTTGCCATCGACACGCTAAGAAGAAGAAGATGCCTTTGTGAACCCTGTTACTTCTATACTTTTCGAATTCATTGGATTTTAAGTCGAAACTTTTCAAGTACCTACTGACAAAGACATCAACTAACCTTAACCAAAAAATCCGTACGTTCCATTTCCTATACACAACACAAGGAGCTTATACTTACTCTATAAATTATTCACAAACTAAATTACCTCGGAGTGTGTAAAAAACCTACCAGAATTTACCTCCAACATAAAACGGAACGCTTAGTTTAAAATTCAAATTTGGAAGCGTCTAACACGGCAGCCGCTGAGTCGATTTAAGTGCAAATACGGCCGAGTTACGGAGTCCCCTTCGCTGGACATTTGCCATGGTAATGAGGGACTCCCACCACTGGACGGTTAATTCTATTCATGGCTACAATGGTACGGTGCAGTACAAATAGCGAATTACGCTAGCACTGAATAAAAGAAACGTGGTTTTTAGTTTATTTTTCTTCCTTCCAATGCAATCTGGGTTGTAAGATTTGCATAAGTAGGGTCGGAAGAGACTTACATGGTGGTTGATAATCTATGTAATGGCTGAATTATACGTCATAGGTATCCGGCTCGAAGGACCGCTTTTTAACAACCAATATATCAAAACCATGTTTTTGTCCACTAATTTTCCGACAAAAAAGTTCTTTTAATCGGATTTCCTTTTCATTTACATTTTACCTCATAAAACAATGTGACGTGTTAGTAAAAATAAACTGCTACGGATGACAGCCCTGAAAAAATGCAGCTGAAAATTTCTAAAAATCTGCGTTATCTTCTAAACGATTTTAAAATTTATGGCATCAGAGATAAAGTTGAAAATTGAATGGGTTTTAAAAGAATTAAGTCGCTTACTTGCAATTATGTTCGGTGTGAAAACGGGTACATTTTGTGTTGGTAGAACAAAACATATTTAGAATTAAAATACGGGAATGTAGTGGCATGCACTAGTTACGTTAGCTCTAAAAAGGACAAAAAAATCTCATTCTATTTTTGTTTCGAATTGAGAACAATGTTGCATTTGTATTGGGACATGGTTTTCCGTTTATCTACTCAGGTGTGGTTTTAGCATTCTGACCAGAATCAGGGATAGCGCTAGCGGTACCAATGTCAGTTTTCACAAACACTAAGTCTCACCTAAATACCTAAATGCCTAATTATGATTGTAGATTGTACTGTTGTAGTTTTACTGAGCGCTAAGCCAAACGTTGAAAATTCAACAGTGCGCTTTATACTGACATTCATTTAAGTGTGACTGCATCGTTGGTCGAGTGGTTGCAAGCGCGACTGCAAAGGATGAGGTCCTGGGTTCGATTTCCAGGTCGGGAACGTGTTATTTTTTCATCAGGAATTTTCTCAGTAGCAGCCACGGAGTATTGCTCACCCCCTATTACATGGGACTTGAACATAACTAGCCGTGTGGTATCCGGCAGAGTAGAATAGAACCAACCATTACACTCACGGGTGTCGTATAAGGCGACTAATGTCTGAGGCAGAACACCTTGCGCCTCCGTAGACCTGAGAATGGGCAGCAGCGTTTTCTGT
Organism: Xestia xanthographa; assembly: GCA_905147715.2. Lineage (NCBI taxonomy): Eukaryota > Metazoa > Arthropoda > Insecta > Lepidoptera > Noctuidae > Xestia > Xestia xanthographa. Next base: position 1,394,543 of record LR990661.1, on the reverse strand, counting down.
TAGTCTTTTATCCCTGCGATCTCAGATATAAGAGTCTATTTAATTACTGTTAAGATTTCGAATAGATATGAATCCTGAACTGTAAGTGCTATTCTTATTATCTAGACATTATAATATTAATATTTGCACCAATTGATGTGACGTTTTACATTTAAGATGTCCTGATATTTGTATGCCATTCTATGGCGAAAGATGTAAGTTCATAACCCTATCTTTATGACCTTAATGTACCATGTTTTTACACAAATAAAGTACCTATTCTATTCTATTCACCCCAGCAACAGTACCCCTTACCCGCATACCAAACTACAAAGATCAAAACACATACCCCTCAGAGCTCAAAACTTCAAATATTCCCGAAGCGAAGTGTTAAGACAGGCCCCAATTGTACTTAAGAAAGTTTAATGAAACCTAATTAGACCGTAAATTTAAAGCCAATAGACTTTTCCAAGTGTTTAATCCTGAACCGTCCAAGCGTAATTAATCTTGGTACAGGGCCGAACTAATCTGTATGCACCCTTTTGATTAATTGGGCGCTTGACGGAGCGATTCCTTAATAAATGGCTCCCATTTCGTGGACCGACAAGTTTTTTGGAGATATTGGTTTTTTGGGAAGCTGCTTTGATGTCGAGAAATGGTTATAAAGTTTTTTTTTTTAATGAGTTGGAATTAAGAATTTACATATCTTGACATTTTGCGCTGTAGGTTTGAATACAGCTTCGGTTTGATAAAGAAGCTATGCCCAAGCACAAATCTAAACCATGAACCTAATAATGACATGTCTGTGCGACTGTCAAAAATGGAACTGTTACAATAGTCACAATGAGAAAGGAGCAATTAAATCACTAACATGACTACATCACCTTAAATGACTCGAATAAGCACTGAGGAAATGTTGAGCATGACATCCTGGGTTCGATTCCCAAGTCGGCCAAAATGTTATTGGGGTTTTTGATTAGGAATTGCTTAGTAGTAGCCACGGAGCCTGGAATTGTGCCCGGTTGATGGTAATTGGCTGGGACTTAAACATAACGTGCGAAATATAGGTGTACTATTAGGTAACCTCTGCCTAATCCTTCGGGGAGTAGTATCCTCCTTTAACCCTGAAGGGTGAGCAGAGGAGACGTGATGTTATGTACATCATCATCAGCCTATTAATGTTCCCACTGCTGGGTCACAGGCCTCCTCTCTATGAGAGGGAATGGGCTATAATCCACATCCGCACTGGTCCGCGTGGGCCCAGTGCGGATTGGTAGATGCCACATGTCATCTAATTTTTAGTTCTAGGACAGGCTGGTTTCCTTACGATGTTTTCCTTCACCGTTTTGAGAGCAGTGGTGATGAAATAAATTACACAAAGTAATGCGCCTGCCTAGGTTCGAACCCACGATTTACTGTTCGTAAGTCGGGGCCGCCACCACTGGGCCACCGCTGCTGTCAGTTATGTACATATTATTATTTATAACACATTTGCTCGTAAAGGGTCTCTTATTTCATCCATTTCAATATCGTAATGTATCTCATTACGTACTTGTGCACTAATGTAATGTACAACGCACGGTTCATCAAGATGCTCCGTCAAAAAGGAATGGTACTTTTTTAAATCTTAGCAAAGAGTTTTTATGTCAGAAAAGTGGTCAACATTTTATGAATAAAATTAACTGTGGGAGATGAAATATAATAAATAAACATTTAATTATTTTATTTAATTAATTTTGACAATAAATTACAACCATTTATCTGTAACAAAAACACAAAAATATTAATTTACTTTATTAGTAATACTGGCTGTTTTTGTGTCTTTGCCTTAAAAAAAAGCGCTGATGCGCGAGCATCGCTGATTTGTGAACAAGTAAAAGATTTATTCGTTTATGAAAGTCAGAGTTTTATTTATTTCCTCACAACTATGTTATAAAACGTCGTATGACATGCGTGCGCTTTGATAATTACAGCCTCTGCTTTATTACAGCCCTCGCCTACGGCTCGGGCTAGCAATATCGCCTCAGCTGTAATTTTCAACTTACCGCACTTATATCATAATGTACTATTACGTTGAATGGCTTTGTCACATTAGTGCACATTAGTATCTCAAATGATTTAATTAATAGATTAATAATAAGTAGTATTTATACATATAGATATGGCAAGAACCCTTTCTATTCCAACGCTCCAAGTACATGCCTGTAACCCAAAGCTGGTATATTTCAGTTTTTGTCGGGGTCGGCTTAATAATTCTCTGCGCCCGGACTATGCTCGAAATAGAAAGTTTTTAAAGCATTTAAATAGATCACTTTTGTAATTGCTACACTTTTACCTTCATTTTCGGAGCTTAATTAAGTTTAAACTTAAATAGGTTTCTGATGAAAAGAACAAAAAAGAACTAGTTTATATTCTTCGGTTGTCGTTTATCGTGGTGTAAAGGTAAGCTAATGAGAAATAATGGTGGATGCATTTACCACCCAGGGACCAAAGACTGTACTTTAAAGGACCTCGTGGCCACGACCACGACTTGTCGCATGACCGGCCGTTATCTTGAACAAAATTGACAAACATTTTTGTATTTTCCAAACATTTGCAACAACCCATCTTTACAACCTACAATTCTAAGGCGACCGCAACAGAATGCATCGACACCGCGGGTTTTTTTTTTGCTATTTCTCTGAAAACGCTTCGAAAAATGATAATATTGCAACCTCACCGGTTTCATAGTATCATATAAACCAATAATGTAACTGCAGTCTTCTCGTCATTGCAATTTTATGAGACACTTTGCAACTGTGGTTGGTTCACCGTTGCGGTATTGTACTTTCAAAGCTTCTCTTCGCGCCGTATTCATAAAATACGCTCAGAAGAACTTCTGTTTGTGACACACATCAGAGTTCCCCCATCCTGCTCTGCGGACCATACTTGAGATCCAACACATTTCAAGCAAGCAAGTCCTAGAAAGTATTGAAAACCACTGGCTTCGGCTGTATACCGATGGCAGCAATATTAAAGTAAAGGTTGGTGCTGCGGTGTCATGCTGGGACCAGGACGGTGAAATTGCAAAGTTGGAGCTCAAGTTGGGGAACTACTGCTCCGTTTTTCAGGACGAGGTGATCGCCATCTTAAGAAAAGTTTAAAACACAGCAGCCATTTTTGTATTAACTTTATGGCTGCATTTGTAAAGTATTTAAATCAACAAAAGAAAACCTATCTTCTACCAAGATCTGCCACAACAAACAAATCCCTCAAAATCAACTCAGCATTCTAAATCTAAGTATAAAAACACGTGTCTCCGGTACCGTATGTACCTCATTGAATTTCAATCGCCACGCATTTGACGACACGCCATGCAAAGCCCCGGGTTTGAATCCTGAACATGTTAGAGATTTGTTGGCACCCGTTGTAAAGTTTGTGTGCTGATTTCAAAGTAAGTACTTTTTCTTGTGGAGTTTAAGGATACGAAAAGACTAGCTGATTGTTGATTTGAGTATCGTTAAAGTTTCCATATTTATTTACTAATATAGGTTCACCAACAGCTTCTGTGTACAGCATTTAGGTATACATAGTTTTTACAGTCTTGGACTTACACAGTCGCCAATTATATTGAATCAAGAGAAACTAGAATTTTTCGATAAAACGGTTTTCTTGGGAATCACGCTCGACTCAAGGTTACAATGGGGTCCTCATCTAACATCTCTTGCAGGACGGCTAAGCTCAGCAGCATATGCTGTTAGAAAAATCCGTCAATTTACTGATGTTGATACCGCGAGGCTGGTCTATTTTAATTATTTTCATAGTATTATGTCATACGGTATTTTACTATGGGGACGGGCTGCAGACATCGAGTCTATATTTATTCTGCAGAAAAGAGCCATCAGAGCCATTTATGAATTACGTAGACGCGATTCTCTAAGAGAACTGTTTAAGAAAATTAATATCATGACAGTACCTTGTCAATACATCTATGAAAACATCATGTACGTTAGAAAAAATCGGCATTTATTCAGTAAGAGAGGGGACAGACACCATAACATAACACTAGAAATAGGGACCAACTAGTTCAGCCAGGTTTCAGGCTTGCTAAAGTGGATTCATCTTTCATGGGGTACTGTTTGAAATGTTACAATAAAATACCTCCCCAAATTCTTCAACTGAATGAGACGAAATTTAAATCTTGTATAAAACGCACACTATGTAGGCAAGCATATTATAAGTTGCGGGATTACATTGATTATAAAAATGCTTGGCTAAATGCTGGTCCTGCTCCACAACCATAGGTGGGGGGGGCAAACTAATTGTTTGTACTGGTCGGGCATTATTTGAGTCCATCGACACGTAAAGAAGAAGATGAAGAATTGATTCCCATGTTAATGTATTGTGGAAGCTGCAGAAGATTGTAAAAATATACTTGCATTGTATAGATTCCAGTTCTTAGTATTATATAATTGCATAGCACATGTGTGAGTACTTTGTACTGTTCAGCCACCATTTACATTTATTTATCTTTCATTGACTTGAATATGCCTTGGTGACTGAGAGAATGTCATGCTCACTTAAATGTCTCGCTGATGGTGGCGGGTGTGTCGGGTCATTTAGTTCCCTTCAATATGGTTGAGTTGAATGGCGCCGGTACATGCGTCATGTCTGTGAACGGGCGCTGTCAGTTGGGACTGGTCATCTCTTAGCTGCCAAGGTTCATTTTAATTACTTTATTCATACATTTTTAATCTAATCTTTCACTCTGGATGCTCTTAGTGTGCACGTCTTTCTACATCGTTCTCACATATATGTATAATCTCAAAATTAATGATGTAACCAAGATTTTGTAACAATATTTTGATTTTAAAAGAGTGTCCATGGAGTTTCTTGCCCATTCTTCTCCATAGAGATCTACGCTAGGGAATGGGCAACTACAGTACTTTCTCAAGTTATTATGCCTTGTGACTGGGACTGTAGCTTTGATTTTCTTTTTTGTATTTTTGACTTTCAAAAGTGCCGTAATGGTCTAATTGAAATAAATGCTTTGAGTTTGTTTTGAGTTTGTTCAATTACAGGTTAACCAGCATTCACAATAATAAGTGTTAAAATAAGAGAAAAATAAAATTAAAAATTAAAATGAGTGTTCTGGCTATAGACATGAAATACAATAGTTAGACCCTGTATAAATATTACTATAAATTGTTTTGGCTGCATATGTAAACGTAGTTAAGTTTGTAGATAATTTAGCTGAAATGATTTTTAAGAAAGTATTCTAAAAAACTTTGACATTGACTGCTATTTTAAAAACATTTTTGCTAAAAATAAAACAGTAAGTAGTAAGTACTTCTGTGTGTTTGATTCAGTTTCTTTGCCACCGACTTTTGAAGCTAAAGTTAATTTTCACTTTGTTGTTTTTGAAGTCAGTTTTATTTTTGCAAAAAAGTTTTTTATTTTTCCATTTTTAGTTGTAATATCCTATACAAATATTGGGTACTAGCTGACGTCCCGCGGTTTCACCCGCGTAGTTCCCGTTCCCGTGGGAGTAAGGGAATAAAATATAGCCTATAGCACTCACGAATAATGTAGCTTTCTACCAGTGAAACAATTTTTAAAATTGGTTCATTACTTCCGGAGATTACCCCCTACATACAAACTTACAAACATACAAACTTACAAACAAATTTTACCTCTTTATAATATTAGTATAGATAACATCACGCCTGTAATCCCCGAAGAGTTGGGCTGACGTGTACCAATAGTACCTACACCCACATTTCACCAGTTATCTTTAAGTCCCATGTAACAGGGGGCGAGGATGGAGAGGGCTATGCTCGGAGTTTCCTTGCGCGATCGAATCAGAAATGAAGACATCCGCAAGAGAACCAAGGTTACCGACGTAGCCCGAAGAATTGCCAAACTTAAGTGGCAGTGGGCAGGGCACATTGCTCGCAGAACGGATGGCCGATGGGGCCGAAAAGTTCTGGAGTGGCGACCGCGAACCGGAAGACGTTGCGTTGGAAGGCCTCCCACTAGGTGGACCGATGACCTGGTGAAGGCTGCGGGAATCCGCTGGATGCGAGTCGCACGGGACCGTTCAATGTGGCGACACTTGGGGGAGGCCTATGTCCAGCAGTGGACGTCTTTCGGCTGAAATGATGATGATGATGATGAACAGGGGGCGAGCGCTGGTGCAAATCCAGATTCCATGGCTGCTACTGAGAAATTCCTGATGGAAAAACCCAATAACACTTTGCCCGACCCGGGAATCGAACCCAGGACCTTATGCTGAATAATCGCCACCACTAGACCAACGAGGCAGTCATTTATTTCATATTGTTAACAATACTGTACACATCTGCATACCCCCTCAGAGCATATAGGCGTGATGAGTTATGATGTTGTGAAAACAACAAACATCCAAGCGATTGCAGCAATCACGACCAATTTGCTGTCTATAATTGAAGAGTTCCATTGTATTTCCCCGAAGATTACAATCAGATCCTCGCGAAGTAATTTTCTTCCAAACAAAAAAAGAATCATCGAAATCGGTTCACAATTGGCGAAAAAAGGCACAAAAAATTCAGACGAATTGATAATCTCCTCTTTTTGGAAGTCGGTTCAAAATATTCCAAACCGTTGTAAAGCATAGTAAGGCATGGCGTAGTCACGCGTCGCACAACGTAGCGATGTGTACCAAATCCATACTTAGCATAGCTAGGGAATCCGTAGCATCGCATAGCAAGGGAATCCGTAGCGTCGCGTAGCAAGGGAATTCGTAGCATCGCGTAGCAAGAGAATCCGTAGCATCGCGTAGCAAGGGAATCCGTAGCGTCGCGTAGGAAGCTGTAGCAAAAAAAGGAGCATTATTTTCCTTCCGTAGAAATTACACACACAAAAGCACAATTCAGCACACGTCCCGTAACTTGTCACTTTATTTACGAGAAGTTCCGAAAGCTCAGGAGCTTCAAATTTTAGAATCCCCTTTATTCAATTACCCATTTCTCGGAAAGTGATAAATTTTTGAAGTCGCCTTCGTTTTATTTTGATTCTGTGAATTTCATTTGTGGCCCTATTAAAGGTTTAACGACTTAGGCTGGCAACATCCTATGCGACAAACGTTAGGAAACCTCCTTAATTCTTGATGATATATTTTCGTAAATATTTGCATGTTTTCAGTTTCATAGGTGATTCACTCGTAACCTAGCTTTAACGAGGAGTAAAAATACAAGTGAAGATACTAAGCTAAAGGTTTAAGTTTTTCATACATTTACGCTGCGTTATTAATGATGGTTTAACAGTAACTCTCATCTCATGCAGGTAATCGCGTAGCTACACTATTTGTTGGTGTAGCAGGCAGCTGTGTGTTGTTTGATTCTTTAGATTAAGTGCGAATTTCACAAAATAATTTTACTGATCGCGATGAGCACGAGCTGTCAAACCACGCTTAAGAACTTAACAGCTAGATCTGCTGATCGCATTCAGTTTAATTGAGCCTTATTTGTTTACTAGACTATTTTTAGGTCTTAGTGAGATGTAGGAACTTTTTAGTGACCAAAAACAAAACCAAACGAGCTATCATCAATCTCTCATCGAACTGCGATTAAAAGTCGCACGCATGTGCACAGCCTGTAAACAAGTAAAGCAGTTTTATTAGCACGTGCCAGTCGCGATGTTATAATTCAGCTGTCAGAGTGTCGCGCCAATAATGAATGGCTTCTGTTACAGTTTGTTCAGATTATCGGGAACGCGAGATAAACAAGTTGTGGCATTGCTTGTAGGTACTTATGTAAAATACCATATTAATACTGGTGCTTTTTGAACACCATAACCTTTTGCATTGATAGTCTCCAAACCCCCTCTTCATCGTTACCTGTAAATATACTCCACGTCCATGTGTATTTAAATATACTTACCTACGGTCACGAGTCATTTTGATTTTGTCATGTCGACCGCCTTTTTGATTCTATAGCAGACTTCGCAAATGTTTCACCAGCATAAGGTTGAAAATCGTTTGTACGTCATAAAACGGAGAGTCTCAATAAGTTTAAGTTGTATTAGAATTGGTGAGGTTCTTCAAAAAGGTCAGGTGCGTAGTACTCCCAACAGGCGTGCGTGTATGATCAGACTAGATGTATGAACGTGAATGACGCACGTGTAGACGATGTGGTGACGTGTGGCAGGTGGCACTCTTTGGTTTCTGTCTATCTCCATGGGAAAAAGACGTGACTTTTGTGTATGTTTATGTGTAGGTATGTATTAAAATGGTGGTTAAAAGTTGTGAAACAATGACGGGGTTCACTATACGTATCTGTCTAATTACCACAGTCTGAAAAAATCTACAGCTACACTATAAAATGGTATTTGATGTTTTTATTTAAACCTGTAGCATAGCAAAAGCTGTCATACCCAAACCCGTTTAATCACCAATAAAGGGTGTAAAATACCTCTTAACGAAGCCGAAAGGCACTTGTTCTCCTCGTCATTGCGATCATTTTTAGGGTTCCGTACCCAAAGGGTAAAAACGGAACCCTATTACTAAGACTTCGCTGTCTGTCCGTCTGTCTGTCCGTCTGTCTGTCACCAGGCTGTATCTCATGAACCGTGACAGCTAGACAGTTGAAATTTTCACAGATGATGTATTTCTGTTGCCGTTATAACAACAAATACTAAATATAGTCAATAGTACGGAACCCTTCGTGTGCGAGTCCGACTCGCACTTGGCCGGTTTTTTTGTTCTACACCATATCTGGAAACCTTCTAGTTACGGAGATATTTTTTTTTTATCTTTATTGAAAAATAGAGGATTTGATCATTACGGAGATATTATGGGTCAAAATTCCAACTTTTTAACAAGTTTTTTTTTAATACAAGTCTTTAATGTAAGATTTTTACTTTAAACTCCTCCACGACCCCCGTACTATTCAATCCATCCATCAGCACAATTTTGAGTGCGTTACATTGAGTTCTACCACAAAACACGATTTTTCATCCCAAAAAAAAAGTCGTTTCCCAGCAATAATTTTTGCGTAAAGTTACTTAGTTTGATGTACAGAATGCTTGGTTCACGGCTTCGTGATGAGGTTTTTTACACCCTGTATGTATCTGTATTTAAGAGCCTATACTACCTGAGATTAGCAACTCTATTTGTGGTGGTTCAAACTTCGTTTGTTATACTGTTAGAATAACGTTCTAATCAGCTTGCACTACAAAGCGGTTGTTACGTCAGTCACTGCCGGCCGAATAGTGCGAAATGAGTGGTTTTTATTCTTTATAAAATCAAATTTTCGTCTTTTGGAAAAAATACAAAACATAAGACCTGCTTTATAGTTAGTTCAGTTAGTCTGCAAAGTTTCATGATCTAATTTGAAGTACTTTTAGAATACCAGCGGTTTATTGTTAGATTTGGAGGTAACTTTGGGATTTTTTTCTATCGAGAAAATTTTATGGAATCGTGTTTTCGCCAAACATAAGACCTAATATTAACCCTCAACTTTACCATATATTTATTTTAAAATTAATGCTGCAGTATTTTAGGCGTAACGGAGGATCATGCTAAGCCATTTGAGGTAGTATAGGCCCTTAATGACGTAGTTCAACAATGAATTTCGAAAGCTAATATGACTCCGCTGATATTTGCGGTGTAGTATGGCATGGTAATGAGTTCGACGGATGCACCAATCAGTGATCAGCTGTCGTCATTTTTTTTCGAATTAATAAGTTTTAGATTTCTCTGTCTTACGTCTTGTAGCCTGAAATTGGCGCGACCGTGACAGAAATAACGCTTAGCCATGTTCGTGCTAAGTAGCGTTTATAGATATCGGCTTAAGACTCGAGAAATAAATTTACTTGGTTGTTTGATGTTATTCATCCGACATTGGTGCCATTATTTAACTCACAAAGTAAAATTATATCTAATGGATTACCATTAGAATAATTATTAGTTAATACTATATTTTGTCCTTGCTTAGTTAACACACGTTGAGAAGTTAAATATTGTCTCGATAAATGCAAAGGTTTTTCACCTTATTACTAAAATCAAAATAATGTGACTATAATATCAAATTCGTAAGTACAATTACAAGATGATTGCAAGCCCAAACCACCTTTTACTTCGCTACCAAACTTTTTAAATAGTAACCAAATATCAATTTACGTGCCAGGAACAATCATAGTCGGAAATAATCGTTCTCCAGTCAAAAACTTAAAAATAAAACATGCTTGTTGTTAAGTGCAACTTGGAAGAGAAAACATATGAATGTCGAAGTTGGAGCGTGCACTATTGGCCCGCTTTGCACTAGAAATAACCTGAAACATTTAATGCCATGTCGTCTTCAAAGTATTAAAGCAACGATGTTTAAAATACACATAACATCACGCCTGCATTCCCTGAAAGGTTAGGCAGAGGTGTAACCACATTTCGCCAGTTATGTTTAGGTCCCATGTAATAGGGAGCGAGCCTATTTTCATCAACCGGGCACAAATCCAGACTCCGTGGCTGCAAAATCCAACGTTGAATACGGGAATCGAGCCCAGGACCTCATGTTTACGCTTATCGCTATTTTTGTGCAAACGGGACCTCATGTTTACGCTTAACGCTATTTTTGTGCAAACGGGACCTCATGTTTACGCTTATCGCTATTTTTGTGCAAACGGGCTTTGGTTAGAAATCGATGAATTGGCAATTGTTTCACTAAATCTGGTAGGTGTGTATATATATCGCAAGGTTATGATGATTGTCCCACAAAATCTTGTTCAACAAAACATTATGAAACATTAGTCCTGCATTTACGGAAGAGTAGAAATGAAGGCACACCCATGACCCACATTTCGTCCGTTTATTTATTTATTTATTAGATAAGGCACACCACACATATTTACAATATTGGTTCCTTAAGGTGATTATAAGTCTACAGTGCGTGTAAATACATCACTTATAGGTATGCACAACAGTCACAACAATGCAATTAAATTAAAAATTATTAAAAAACAAAATGAATTAATTAAATAGGTAATAACAAAAATGTGAGATAGGTACGAATACAATTCAAATCAAGTATCATCATCATAATTTCAGCCGAAAGACGTCCACTGCTGGACATAGACATTCAAATCAAGTATAAACAAACGAAATTAAGTCAATTAGTAACGGAATAAAATTTAAAATAGAATAACATAATATTGGATTAAATTAAGTATAAATTAAAATAAGTATATAGCTGGTTACAGGTTTAGTAATAAGTTCCAACCGGGCGCCAGACCCCAGACTTTAATGACAATATCCAACTTACTTTTTCAAGACACATCCACCACACGCCTAGGTGAACACTCTCAGGATTTCATAGACATCAGTAGACCAAACGGCCTAAGGGCGCGCCCGTTCCTTGTATGGTCCAGTACATCAGCTACGGTTCGCGTGTCGGCACCTTCCGGAGTTCACACCCGCGCCAGGTAATTGAAAGCACCTTAGTGTAGTGTGGTAGCGATACCGCAAGTGATTGACGCGGGTTTGATGCCCGGCTGATGCATCGTGCACGTTGAATTACCCTTGTTTTGGTGCTGTTTTTTATTCTTTTTTTCGATCAAACCTACCCCTGGTTTAATTGAAAATAAAATAAGAGATCTTTGATTTTGATCTAGATTTATAAAGAATGACTTTAAATTGAGAAATGGATTCAATTTGAGAACACGTGATGTAGATTGAAGTCACACATAATAATTATGTAGATATGAAAACTACCATCAAAAGAGCACTGCAACAATATTTTTAAGATTAGATTATGCTCTGTTGGTTACAGGAACACACACCAAGAAGACTTAAACCCCTAATTAAAGTCCAAAGGGCTTTAATAACAATCCAAACAGATTGATGACGTCAGTATTAGACAATGTCAACAGAAGCGATCCTGAACAATTGAACGAATGAACGACAGAACGAACGAACTGAAGTTATGTGATCCACCAATGAAAGAGAACTTTGGGACAAAGACGGGGGCCTTTTGTATGCCCATAATTAAGTTTGTGGAAGTTTAATTGATTTGCCTGAACCAGCTGACAGATGGTCCCCATCAATTTTAAGACCTTATAGTTTTAGGTTCAAACCCTTGTAGGTTACCGCTCGAGTTTTAAACTGTCGTAAAGTTTGAGGGTAGGAAAATATGGATTTTGTTAGGGTTATTTGCGTTGAGTAGATGAGGGATGCTTGATTTTAATAGAAATTTAGGGTGAAAAGTAATGGTTCTGTGGCTTTTCAGTTCCCATACAATCTTTTTTGCCTTATTTAACCACCATAAGTAATAAGGGATCCGTTCTTTCTGGACTTCTACCACAACGCCTACACAGGTAAGTTTCTATCTGAGTTTGTACGATTTATTGCTGCGTAGATTTTGTAAGGCGTTAGCCATTTTGACTGAAATAGATTTCAATATGGCGACCAGCGCGGTGAGGTGGCCTTTTAACCATTTGTTAAGTGATTACAATAACTATGTGCCTTATATAATTAAGTTTAGTTAAAGGTATGTGTTCAGACGCCTTCGTGATTAGAATATCTCACACGAATCGAAATACCTAAGCAAATACCAATCAACGCAGGCACCCTCACTAGGACACTCGTTCACAATATCAATGAGGTTTGACCCAAAGCAAAATTAAAACGCCTTTTTAAATAAAATAAAAACACTCAAGTCTTTCAGATCCCTTTTTTAAAAATAAACCCGTTACCCGTTACCCGTTTAACTGGATTATAATAACGAGACAAACAGACAATTTGTCAAGGGCCAACCTGCCACAAGACAGGTAGGTACAGAAGTTTAAGCCTATACAACGAGCGAAAACTGGAAAACAGGCGCACACAAACACACACACACATAGACGATACGTATGGTGAACTCAAACAAATGAAAGTCGCGAATACTTTATAAATTATTTGGAGAAGATACTGACACAGACATTGTAGTAAATACGTACTTGATAATACTGTGTTTGGCTCGCCTACGCACCACCACGTGCTTACGGTTTGGCGTTCGGGCAACGACTGACTCCCACTCCGCCCGCACCGTGTGACGTATGCGCTCGAGACAAATCTTATGTATAACTACATACACTACATCCCTTCTTTATTTTAGTTTATTTTATTTCTTTATGGATACTATCTGCTTATGTACTAAATTATATATAGATCTTTAGGTATAAATAATATATTTATCTATGTATTTATTATAAAGTATTTATTAAGTAACGCTTTGTATGACATAGCCTTTAGTGTTTTTTTATCAACTTAAATATGATATATTTATTTATACAGACATATATTTTCAATAATCATAACTAATCATATTTATTTATACAGACATATATTTTCAATAATAATAACTAATCATTTTGATATAAATGTTTTTTTTTATAATTAATTTACCTATCCTCCATCTCCTCCCCAAATGTTAATTCAATCAGTCTTTATTATTTGATGTAGATGTATCTTCTAGATTAAGTTCTTCAGTTTCTTTATCATTTAACACTTTCCACTGGCCTTCAATTTTCTTTAAATGTACTACGTTTCTTCTTAATAATTGTCCTGTTGAATCATTTCGTACTTCAATATCTCCTCCATTTCTTTTTTCTACAGTATGTGGAGATGTGTCATAATTCAAACTCAATTTGTTGTTCTTTATTAAATTTTTCAAATATACTTTATCTCCCGGTATCAAATCACATTCTTTTGCCTTTCGTTTCATATCTGCATATTCTTTACCTAATTGTTTCTTTTCTTTGTCCACATCTCTTACCTCTTCGTCTTCTAGTTGACGGTTAATGTCACTGACCATAGGGATTTTGTCGCGAAATTGCCTTTTAAAAAACAATTCCCCGGGTGGTTTACCTGTCACGCTATGTGGTGTGTTGTTGTACATAATTAAATATTCCTCCAAACCCTCTCTCCAATTACCTTTCTCAGCCTGGCTGATTTTTAGACGTTTCAAAATATCCCTGTTTTGGCGCTCCACCTCACCGTTCTGTTGTGGCCAATATGGTATTGTGTTAAATAACATTATGTTCCGTTCTTTACAGAACTGCTTAAACTCTTCACTACAAAATTGCTTACCATTGTCAGCAGTTATTGTTGACGGATTTCCAAGACGGCTGAATATTTCTCTCATGTTTGTCAAAATATCTTCACTGGAAATCTTGCGAGTAATCTTTATTTCTTTGTAGCGACTAAAGTAGTCCACCACGACTAATATAAATTCTCCACTCGGGAGGGGTCCCATCAAATCAATGGCTATATCTATCCATGGCTCACTGGGCAATTCTCGTCTCTTCAGAGGGTTTGGTGGATTTGGGGCTGAGACTAGAGTGCACCCTTTGCAGGACTTTACCAAACTCTCAGCATCTTTGTCGTACCTTGGCCACCACACTTTAGTCCTCAATCTAGCTTTCATTAAAACTATACCAGGATGCCCCTCGTGAGCTGCCATTAAAACTTGATTTCGAAGTTCACTTGGGATCACTAGCCTAGTTCCTCTCAATAAAACCCCTTCGTAAAAGCACAGCTCATTTTCGAATAGCTTGTAATTTTTTACTGTATCGTCCCATTTATTCTTGTAAATACCCTCTTTAACCTTTATAATCTCTTGATCTTCTCTTGAATGTTTTATAATCTCTTCAAGTGTCACGGCAGTAGGTCTAGCTTCTTTTACAATATGATGTATGTATTCTTCCATTTCATTCACTGACGTATTCTCTAAGTGGCACAATCTAGACAAGCAATCTGCAATGTTTTCTTTACCTGGTTTATACAAGACTTTAAATTTATATGACTGGAGTCGTAAAACCCATCGTTCTATTCTGGCGCATGGTCTTGACTTGGGCCCAAATATGACCTCAAGTGGCTTATGGTCAGTTATCAACTCGAATTCCTTACCATAGAGAAAAACGTGAAAATGCTCCACAGCCCATACTAATGCCAGAGCTTCCTTCTCTGTCTGACAGTATCGCCGTTCGCAATCTGTCAATGTTTTATGCCCATATGCTATAATTCGTGGTCCTTTGTGGTCTAACTGTATCAAGACGCCGCCCAATGCTACTGGACTGGCATCAGCTATCACCATAGTCCGATCTTTCACATCGTAGTACCCTAACGTAGGAATGGAAGATAGTGTCGACTTGAGTTTATTAAACGCGGTCTCCTGTTTCACTCCCCAGAATTTTCCGATTTCAGCTCCTTTTCCTTGCTTGAGTCGAAGTAACTCTTTGAGAGGTTCCGTTGTGGTTGCTAAATTGGGAATCCATTTCCCGACAAAGTTTATAAGACCCAGGAAGCTCTGAAGCTCACCTATATTCATAGGTGGACGAAATCCCTGGATACTTGATACATATTTCTGTAAAGGTTTGACTCCTCTGGCCGAAAATTCATGTCCAAGAAATTGTATCTCTGTCTTTCGGAATAAACATTTATCTTTTCTTAGCACCACATGGTTTTCTTCTAGGGTTTCTATTACTCTTTTTAATCTTTGGTCGTGTTCTTCACTATCCTTCCCATACACCAAAATGTCGTCAATGAAATTGATCGATCCCTCACATCCTAATAGGATTCGCTCTAACGTCTTTTGAAAGATTTCAGGAGCGCATGTGATACCGAACATTAAGCGTTTATATCTATAAAGTCCTTTACTTGTTATGAAAGTAGTAATAAACCGAGAATCCGGGTGCAGTTCCAGTTGGTGGAATGCATCCTTGATATTTAATTTGCTAAAGACTTTAGCACTTTTCATTCTAGGAAGCAGTTTGTCTATCGTTGGTAACGGATGGTTCTCTCGTAAAATTGCTGTATTAGCTCTCCTCATGTCTACGCATAGGCGAACCTCTCCATTATCTTTCAAGACAGGTACTATTGGAGATACCCACTTTGAAGAACCATTGACTTCTTCAATGATATCTCTGTCTATTAGTTCTTTGATTTTATTATTCACTTTTTCTTCAAGGGGTATAGGGATTCTTCGATATGGCTGTGAAACTGGTTGGATGCTTTTATCAATAACTATTTCGATTTGAACATGTTTTAACTTCGGGAATGGTTTTTCGGTTTTCATTTGGTTTATCTCAAGTCCAATTCTCAGAACTCCCATATTCATAGCCGATTGTTTTCCTAATAGATTTCTTGTTCCATCTTCTATAACATAAAAAGTTGCACACTCCGATTTATCACCTATTCTCATATTCGTCTCAAAAGCTCCCATTATTTTTAAAGGTTTATTACTCCCATATCCATAAAATGTTTTTTTAGGGTTATTTGTCTGGTTAATTATTGCCATTCCTTTGTTTTTCATTTCTTGCCATGTTTGGCCCGTGATTAAGTTACATTTGCATCCAGAGTCCACCAACATATTTACTTTCACCCCTCCTATCTCACATTCTAATTCGGTGTCTTCATCTATCCTGAATACATAGTGTACATCATCTGCTTGTTTTATCTCTTCTTTTCGATTTTGCGGTTAAAGTCTCTTATTGTCCGTGTTACTATTATCCCTTTCGTTTTTCCTTTTCAGCGGTAGTCTAGTTCTGCAGAATTGTCGAAAGTGTCCTTTTAAACCACATTTCAAACAGTCTCTTTCCCTGGCTGGACACTTGCTATCTTGAGAGCCGTGGTTATTACTTCCACATCTACCACAACCAGATTTATCTGTCCGTTTTCTATAATTGTCCTTTCCTTTTGTTTTTAAATCCACTTTATTTACATCCAGGTTTTTTCTTGTACCATCCTCAAAATCACACATTTGTCGATTAATTGCTTCAAGAGCATTTGCTTCAGCTATTATGTTACCCAATGTCATAGAATCTCCAGTTTGCAATATTTTCTTTCTTAGCCCTTGTAGTGAACATTTTTCAGTTATCTGATCTATAGTTTGGTCATCTTTATCTTTAAATTGACATCTAACAGCTTGTTGTCTTAGGCGTACCAAAAACTTTTCAAATTTTTCATTAGTTTCTTGTCTGATCAAACGAAATAAATGTCGCTCATAAACTTTGATCTGTTTAGGCGTAAAATAAGCATCAAGTTTATCTATTGCAATCTGGAAGACATCTAATCCCTCTGTGGCAGATACATTGGCATCCGGAATATTGTAAAATATTTCTTGCAGTTCTAATCCACCGAAATGCAGTAAGCTTGCCCTTTTCTTGTCACACTTATCAATACCAGAAGCATCGAGATAAATAAAGAGTGCTCGTTTCCAACGTTCCCATCTGGGTCCAACCGAAGAAGGTTCTCCTTCGCAGCTGAACTTGTCGAGCGTCAGCTGAGACATTGTTATATTATATCTGGAACCAACCAGTTAATTGTTAGTTCAATATCAATTTAATGATCAGAAATATCTGCTCACTTTTATCACATCAATTTAATGACCAGTAATGCTGTTGAGGATATAGTTCATCTGAATATAGTCAGACAGTGTCAATTAAATGACCAGCTATGCTGCTTTCATATTATTACAATGATGATGTCAATTTAATGATCAGTATAACTGTATTATACTGCTATACAAAACTAAAATACTTTTTATTTATATTTATTTCCTTTGTCAATTAAATGACCAGGCACTATGCCAGCTTACTTGCTTCATTATGTTTTGAAATTATCCACAATAACCACTAATGAAACATCTCTGCCTATCTCTTCGAGAAATAAAAGCATGATATTGATTTAATGATGTTTTTTTTTTTTTTTTTTTTTTTTTTATTAATTCACAAAACTGATGTACAATCACAAAAGCAATAAAAAAGTTACAACACCATATTTCTGATTGACATCTACTGGATGTGAATCTAGCATGCATATTATATGTAAGACAATTAGGTAAAACTCACAAATTGTGAACCTTTCCAACAATTACGAAAAAGTTTTTGAGAGAAAAATTAAACAAAGAAATATAAAGAAAAAAAAAAAACAGTGACATTATACAATTAAGACTCTAAGATTAGTCCTAACCGAGGCCACAGAACCAGCAAAGACATCTATTTCACTACGAATGGAGTTCGCTAGAGAGAGCATACGGTAAATGGGCGAAAAATTACCTATATTAGTTCGACTATGGGGCAGGATGAAAGTCCTTCGGTTAATTAAGCGGCTACTACTACGTGGGATACTAAATGACACTCTTTCTAAAAGCTCAGGCGAATCAATTAAGCCATTTATTAGTTTAAACAGAAACATGAAATCCAGAGATTTCCTTCGTGCGCTCAAAGGTTTCATTTTATAGTGACTCAGCCTAGAGTTATACGAGTTCAGACTACGACATTTGTTATCCGAGAAACTTAAGTGGTACAGAAACCTTTTTTGAATACGTTTAATCCGATCAGAGTGCACTTGATAAAACGGGTTCCACACCGTACTACAGTACTCCAGAATACTTCGAATAACGCTGTTGTAGATGGAAATAGTCAGAAAAGGTTCTTTAAAAATTTTCATTTCCCTGACGATGAAACCCGATAATTTCGATGCCTGACTAATAATTTGGTCATAATGACTCCTAAAACTTAAACTACTATCCAATAAAACACCGAGGTCCCTGATAGTATCAACTTCTTGGAGCGGGCTGTTAGTAATCGAGTAATAATATTCACACGTTTTCCTTTTTCTGCTAAATTTGATAAAGTAACATTTGTTTTGATTTAATGACATTTTATTTTGTATGCACCAATTGTGTACGTTATTTAAATCTAGCTGAAGCTGCATAATGTCGGATTCGTTGTATACAGTTCGATATATTTTTAAGTCATCAGCAAAAAGTTTATATTCCGAATTAATTTTGCAACCCAAATCGTTTATGAAAACTAAGAAAAATAGAGGCCCCAAGTGTGAACCCTGCGGTACCCCGGATGGTAAGTAATATCGTTTGGATTTAAAACCCTTGAGATACACCAGCTGAGAGCGATTTTTTAAATACGATTCGCACCAACGCAGCAACGACCCATGAATGCCCATACTTTCTAATTTAGCAATTAGTAGGTCGTGGTCTACCAAATCGAAGGCCTTTTTAAAGTCGGTGTATATTGCATGGACTTCTCTACCGTCATCTAGTGCAGATGATATATATGAAACATACTCGACTAGGTTAGACAGCGTCGATTTTTTGGGGCGAAAGCCATGCTGGTTATCATCCAGTACACTTTTAAAGTGAGAAAACATTTTTTTCTGAACAAGTGATTCAATAATTTTACCACAAGCGGATAAAATGGACACTGGTCTGTAATTTGAAACATCATCAACACGACCAGATTTAAAGATTGGCGTGATGTGCGCTATTTTCCACTGATCAGGGAATACGCCTTGTGCCAAAGAGTAGTTGAACATAGTAGTCAGGGGATCAGCCAGGTTCGCTGCACATTTTCTAAGGAAGAGAGGAGGGATTGAGTCAGGCCCGGGTCCTTTATCACAATCTAGGGAAGACAAGTAATCAAAAACTTCACTCACTTCAAGTTTACACCGACTAAAAGTGTCATTTTTACAGGGAGTGAGTTCATCTGGCGTTGAAGTGAGTGTGTTACTATCTAGTCTATATATGGACTGAAAATGATCGGAAAACAAATCATAGATTTCCTGACCGCCCCTGGCAAAAGCAGTGTTATTCAATACCATTTTGTTGGGAATATAATTGCTACCTGTCCGTTTATTTTTTAAGTACCTCCAGACATACTTAGGATTGGTACGAAGATGTTCAGCTATATTCTTTTTAAAATTAGCATAACAGTCCTTTATCAACTCACTGCATCGCCTTCTTAGGCATTCAAACGTAATTTTATCTCTGGGATTCCCGTATTTTTTATATATATTGTGATATTTAGCTTTTTCTTTAATGACTTTTAGTAAAGCTCTACTGTACCACACAGGATAGCGTTCATCTCGTGGTTTTGTAATCGGAGTGTGCCGTTCGATAATTGGCATAAGAATATCATAGAATTTTTGCAACATGTCGTTAATATTTTTTACAGAATTCCATTCATCTGACCATGCAATTGTCGCAAGTTCAGCGTTGACCGCTTCATAATTACAGAGATAAAAGTTCAAGTACGGGATTTTATTTTGCACAAGAGGATTGCTATTATTGGATGTAAACGTGATCTCTAGCGCAGGATGATGAGGATCAATTGGTATAAGCGGAGTTGAGGCCTGAGACACCAGCACTTTGTTGTTACTACTACCAAGAACTAGATCTAAAATCCGGTTTGAAGCGTTGAGTATCGTGTTGCATTGATGAAGATCATTAAAGGCTAACATGTCTAAAAAAGTGTGTTCTATATTGCTGCTAGATCCTTTGGGAACCAATAGTCCAGATTCCGCAATATATTCCCAATAGATACTACCCATATTAAAATCACCGATTAGTAAATTGATAGAATTAATTTTGCTTTTTTTATTAATTACTTCTGTAAAGTTTCGAAACAGTGCATCGATGTAGTCTTGTTTAATTGGAGGTGGAATATAAACGGCACAAATATTAATTCTTAAGCCAGTCTCACACTTGATTGTGATCCATAACTCCTCACAATGGGACTCCCAATTTAATCTCCGCGAGACCTCGTATTTTTCCAAAGTTGCAACAAACACACCTCCACCATCTCTTTTTGTAATCGAGGATACCGTAGATGACCTATCGCGCCTGAAAACTCTGTAACGGTTATCTAAAAATTCATGGTCTAACACCGTATCATTGAGCCAACTTTCAGTGCCGATAATGATGTCGTAATCAAAATTTAAAGCTGCAGTATAAAAATCCTCTGTCTTGGTTCGTAAGCCTCTTACATTTTGATAATAGATTTTAAACTTGAATTTAAATGATTATAACACTACCAAGCGTGCAAAGTATGTGACTAATAAATAATAAGTTACAAAGATTCTAAACATGCCAAATTTTTAACTAGAAGAGATTTAGTTGTCACATCCTTCCGGACAAATATGCGACCATTCCGAACCCATACAAAGTTATATTTCTTTTCCTTAGCAGTAATTCTTGTCGCTGCATGTAGTTTTTTGTTAGCCAGAGTCAGATTTTCTGTCACAAAGATCGGCTGCTTTGCTCCACCAATGCCAATATGGCTGCTGTTCAACTTTTCCGACTCATTCTTCTTATTAAAGTTTCTAACGGCAGCAAGTAGATCATCGCGAATACGAGGACTGGCTAACTTGACGACTATGCTACGTGGACGGTTTGTCTCTTCGTTTAATTTAGCAACTCTATGAAATGACTGGATTTCATTATCCTGGAGTTCATTTCCCACAACTCTACCCACCTGTTTTACGACCATTAACAGGTTTTCGGTTTTGTGTTCAGGAACGCACTGTAGCTCGATATTGCTTTCACGCGCTAATTGATCAATAAGCTGCAATTTAGTCTCTAATTCCCTCACTTGAGCACTCATCGCGACGTTATTCTTGAGGAGTTCGGCAATACTGTTATTATTTCTAGCATTTAATTCGACTTGCTCGTCATAAGCGTCAGAAAGAAACGATACAGTCTTCTTAAACTCGTCAAAGTCTTCGCACATCGAGGAAAATTTCAAAGATAAGTCATTAACTTCCCTTTTGACCGTACCTAGAGTGGATTCAAATTTCGCCAAAGAGGCTTTTTGACTATCAAACTTGTCATTCATATCCTGCCGCAATTTACGAATTTCCATAAGTATTGTGTCTTGCAAATTGACTTCAGTGCCAACGCATGCCACTCGAGGCGTAACTGGTGGTGATTTCTCAGCTGGCGTAAGTCTCTGACCAAGTTTTGGGCTAGGTTTGTTTTGGTTATTAGACGGTCCCGATATAGAGGAATGCATTGTAGTTATTTCAGCTACCGGACTTGCTTGGTCAGTTTGCACAGTGTGACCTTTAGGATGGACTGGTGTATTAGTGTTGTCTAATTTAGGACGGCCAGATATGCAGATTGGACACGTCCATTTAGACTTAGGTGTTGACGCTTCATCGTACTTGACGCATTCCAAATGGTACTGAAGGATACATTTGCTTACACAGCATTTAATTCTCTTTTGTGTAACGAGAATTGTACCATTACAACCAGCACAAATCATATTGGCAAAAAAAAAAGCAAAAAGAAAATGCAAAAAGTAATTCTTATCCTGGGAATCGAACTCACAAGCTTTGGCGTCTCAACCGTCACGCTCTCAACACTGCCACTGACGTATTGAATTACTAGTCGAAATAAGCGTATTGCCGCGTAACACTAATGATCGTAGTGAAGTGGAGTTGATAGTTATTTTCGAAACACCCACTTTTGTGTGAACTTGAACTTGCGAAGTCACTTTTTTCAATGTTTAGTTTATGTTTTTGCCAAAATACAGTCACTGATCACTCTGCAAACGATGTCACGTATGCCACATTCACTTGGCTTTAGCTTTAACACAATGTTTATATCGTAAGTAAAGTTATTACAATATTAATATTTATTTGTTTACGGAACGGCAAAATGTAAGTGTTTACTAATTGACAGATGACAGATACTCTATGATTTGTGTCAAATAACAAAATCACATACACACATCACTTATTATTATCACTGGATGAGTTCTAAAGACGTGGTTGTGATTATTTACACCCCACATTGAATTCACTAATCACTTTGTACCTAGGAAAACCATAGGTAGGTACTTCATTAATGTTCGGTTTAGCGATATCACTAATAAAATAACCAAGATAATTATTTCTATAAAACTGTTATGCTGCGTTCGAATCTAATGAGTCATATTACATCTAGTTCTAGTGTAAACAAGCAAGTTAGGTATTCATTAAGGCTGCTGTCCCTCCATTACATATAAAATTGTTTTGGTTACTCGAATTATAACATCATTTTGGTAATTGTATTAACAATGATTTAGATAAATTATACTTACTACGTAAGTTGTTTTGTTATAGGCTATTGCCGCCACCACGGAGTACATTGAATACTATAGTTCTCGTAAATGCAATAATGCACATGTAATTTTCTTGTTGGGAGAAAAAGTTCCACGTCCACGTTGTTTCAACTTTTATGTTTCTTTCTAGTCTCCACAGAACAATAATAGATAATAGTGTCGCGCACTTTAATTTTCCACCCATAGATAAGCTATGGAATAGTGCTTTGGCAGTCGATTCGGACATTGAGTAATATAGTATAGAAGTGGCATGTACATGTGAGGTTTAAACCATGGAGGAGGTAGTTTAGTCGATTTTCTAATGCACATTTTTTCCGTCGGTTTCCTGGCTAAAGTCTTAGCCCTACACGCTTCAGCGCATAAAACACTATTATTTCTCTAACTCACTAGTTTTTTTCTTTTTTTCCGTTAAAAAGTTTTATTCTCGTCGCCAAATGTAGTAAATACGTACTTGATAATACTGTGTTTGGCTCGCCTACGCACCACCACGTGCTTACGGTTTGGCGTTCGGGCAACGACTGACTCCCACTCCGCCCGCACCGTGTGACGTATGCGCTCGAGACAAATCTTATGTATAACTACATACACTACAGACATAATTTGCCGAGAGCTGAAGTAACAGTGGGTAAGTATGTGGAACAACCGATGGTAGAAGGAGCAAACGAGTCCAAGAGTGGAGACCGCGTATCAGCTAACGTCACGTGAAGCAAGGTGAACCGACGACTATGGTGGATAGGACATACAGATGCAGAAGGTCGAGAGCAGGGTGTTGTGGCGCAGTTTGGATGAGGCTTTTATCAATCAGTGGATTGTAATACGCTGAGTGGATTGATTGATTGAGTGCACTTGCAGTTGCTGTTCGTGAAGTGTGTCTATGTGTGCGTGCGTGCGTATTCGAGTTAATGAAACAGACCTTTTGTAGATATCTATTTGGTGGTTCTACCCTGCTGTGTTAATTAATAATTAGCTACCAAGGGGGGAGGGGGGAGTAGGTAAAGAATACTAATGCAACGCTGATTTCAACTGTTTATTTTATTCAAATCTTAAATTATCCAAATGAAAGGTTTATTTTGTAAAATAATTAGGGTGGGCTTTTTGAATTTCATGTATTTTTTTTTTCAGTTCTGTTTTAAGCCAGTATCATACTGTCTTCTCTCCCTCGTATTAGAAGAAAGAAAAGAAAGAAAACCATTCATCCGTCCATCGTCCATTAAGAATTCTTTTTTTATGTCTGAGGTACCCTTACAAAAGCGGAACTATTACCTAGTTGTATTTTCCATACTGTGGCAGTCTTTATATTTTTAATGCTAAAGTCAGCCGTTCTGTACATTTACATTGTTTGCACGGCCAAATTTCTAAGCCTTAGGAACTAGTGGAAATATAGCTTATAGTTAAAAAATATTAATTTCTTTTCTCACATAAAAACAGTAGCGGAGCAAAGATAATATTTCCAGAACTGCAAAATCATAAAATTCCAACAGAAATCTATATCTCTGTTATCCCCGTCTGGAGCATATTTTAAAGTACAGAAACGTTTCAGCATCAAATGTTCATACTCGTACATTTATTAAATGTAAAATCCCAGACATTCGATAGATTCCTTCTATGTCAACTTTTACAATTTTATATTATCGAATGTGATCTTCCAGACGACTATTCTCTAAGTTTTATGCAGTTGTTATAAGAAAGATTTTGTTTTTCACTTATTAAAGTTACAACAGGGTTTCTTGTTTCTCATTAGATAGTTACATACACATAAATGACGTGATCAAATGTTGTGCTAACTCACATAAAGTCGTATTTACATTATTATATACATACAATAACATACTATTGTACGTAATATCACCATAATTTATTACAAACACCAAAACAGATTAAAAGCCTTTTGAAAAAGTACATGCAATAACAGCAAAGCACATTGCAATCAAAATATTCTCAGGCGCTAAAAACTGATACAGTTTTAACAACTATTTGTGTTGTAATACTACAGCAAAATCAATACAAAACCTTAGTCCAAACACGTTCAAAGCAATAACCCCAGGTATAACAAAGCTATATATATCCTGATATCCACCAATGAACAGGCTCCAACAAGACGTTATCTAGACGGCATAGAGCTAAGCAATTTGCCGGGCTTCTGAAGACGATACAATCCCCAAAATATGTGTCGGGTAGATTTGTCCAGCAATTAATCAGTATTAACAGTGGCCCATCTGTCTGTGAGGATTACGGCGACAGCGGCGCCGTGTCTGCCTGTCTTAATAGCCTGTGTAGGCTGGTGCGGGGACTGGTGACGTAGAAGTACAACTTTGTGGAATGGAATCACGCTGGAGATACCAGCAATAAATTTAGCATGTTAAAGACTGGACTGGAAAACTCAGACTTATGTGATGGGTGCAAGTTAAGATGCATACTTTACCTACAGATGCGTATTTCAAAGGAGTATGCACAAACGTGGTGCTCGCTCACATATTATAATTTATATGTTTGCTTGATAATGGTGCGTGAGTGCATGTGTATACAGGGTGTAAAAGACCTCATCACGAAACCGTCAACCAAGTATTTTGTACATCAAACTAAGTAACTTTACGCAAAAATTATTGCTGGGAAACGACTTTTTTGTTTGGGGTGAAAAATCATGTTTTGTGGTAGAACTCAATGTAACGCACTCAAAACATTGTGCTGATGGATGGATTTAATAGTATGGGGGTCGTGGAGGTGTTTAAAGTAAAAATCTTACATTAAGAGTCCTATTACATTTTTTTGGTAAATTCATGATTTTTGACGCAGTAATTCTCAGCAGCAGTAAGATATTTTAATTATTTGCTTAAGAATAACGATAGTGCCATTCTCTTTCTTGTAAGTTGGAGTTATACATTTTCATTTTTCTTTTCGTGTAATTTACTATAAATATTTGACGAACTCAGTTTGCAAGAAAAACCGTCGACGATGGAACTTTAACGCTCAAATTCACATAGTTACATTCAATTCTTAAAAAAGCTAAAATTACTACAAGATAAGTTGGATGTTTTACTTGTTTATTGGAGTTTTAGAATTTCTTTAAATTCCTTGAGTTTTCACGGAAAAAATCGTAAAGAAATAGTAATTTAAGCCATAAATGTCTTAATTCAGCGTCCATAATATTCCAAATACACTCAATTTTATCAAACAAATTAATATGATATAAAACTTCGATCTACAATGAATAAGTTTCATTAGTTTTCGTTTGTCAATATAATAAGATAAAAATACAATAAATAAAATTAAAGTACCTACTACGACGAATATTAAAGACGAGACTGACATGAGACTGAGGAGCGAACTGAAGTGAGATAATTCTCACTTCAGTTCGCTCCTCAGTCTCATGTCAGTCTCGTCTTTAATATTCGTCAATATCAATCGACAATCGTCCAAATATCGCTATTATTATCGACTCGTGTACGCCGACCGAAATAATTTGATCCAGGAAGTAAAAATCAAAAATTTGCCTAAAAAATTTAATAGGACTCTTAAACACTGGTAAATAAAAAAAAATGTTGGAACTTTGACCCCCAATATCTTCGTAACTAGAAAGTTCCAAGGTATGGTGTTGAACAAAAATATGATCGCAATACTGGGGAAAACAAGTGCCTTTCGGCTTCGTTAAGAGGTGTTTTACCCCCTTTATAACGTGGATGTTAAGCAATAGCAGATTATTTACTGTGTTCGAAAGTGCGCGAACACAGTGCTCATGGGCGCTTGCTCCGTGTATATAAGCATCATCTTAAGCACTTATTATAGATGTTTTAAGTTCTAGGATCTTTTATATTTCTTTTGGCACCTCTACAGATCAGGATGTGAACCTTCTGCCAATATCTTTTCTATGCATCAGTAGCCTAGAAATAAGGGGTTCTGAATAATTTAGATAAAGCTGCGCTAGTTCAGGTTAGGTGATTGGGTTATGTAATACGTGTCTTTGTATACGTTCTTACTTTTTCAGGGCTAATGGCGACGCTGAAAAGGTTTAAAACTCGAGACATACGAGACGTATAATGTCCTTAAATCCACAATGGTGTGGGCCATTCACTCCACGAGTCCACAAATATGGCATCCTCTGCGAGACCATATTTTGCTTCTCGCATCGAGTTTTACACCTACGTTTTAGTGTTTTAAGTTTTCAGTTTATCTCTTGCAACACGGTACTGGCCATAGTTCTTCATCTTGAGGCACTGCGGTAATGTGAGTAAAAAAAATATTTTGCTGCTTCCCGAAAGTTGCGCAATGCCTCTGTATAATTATTGAATTAGTATTTCACGAACCATCTACGGTTGGTGCGCCATAAGAAGCCTGTTTAATCTTTCTCAACTTTTGTCTCAAGACAATAGCAGTAAAGCACGACATAACCTGTTTTCATAAGAACAACCCGTACACCACTATCAACCGACATTACCTCACCTCAAATACCCATTCCGGGTAACGAGCTCACATTCGAGTCCATGTTCTATTCCCCACCAAACATTACCTCCAAACGTTTCATATTTCGTCCTTTATCAAGAATCACTATTTTAAAATAAAACCCCATCTACGAACGCTTTGAAAACGTCAGACGAGCAATTTTCGGGCTATTCTGAATGCATAAAACTTTACATCCGCGCCGCAAAATATAACCAGCGTAAAGCGACCCCGGGAATTGAGTCATAGGAGAAGGATTTAGTAGGATTCTTTAAATAGAACGGGAGGGGAGGGAGGTCAGGTCATGGTGGTAGTTCGGAGAGTTGTAACTGTTAATTCGGAAGAACAGCCAAAACCTTTCGCCTTAACGAGCGACAGTCATTAAGAACTGTTTAAGAGCCGCTCAAAATGTTCCGAGCCCCGGAGCTTACAGTTCAGTTACGGAATTGATAACTTTAAGAATTACTCTTAGTTTGACGGCGGGTAGACGCATGGGGGTTGGTATTTTTGCAGCGTCGCCGCGTCGCAGGGCCATTAGAAAATGCCAAAAATCGAGTAAGGGCTTCAAGTGAAGTTAGGTTAAATAGTAACAATCTGTTGTAAGTACAAAGAATAGTTTTTGTTTTAAATCAGAAATAAGGAACTCCGGTTACAGAACGAATAAAACAACTTAATGTTTTCTTGCGTTACTATACTCACATGTCCGGGACTCAGAAATACGTTCTGGATAAAACTGCTCGGCTTGAATCGAATTGTTCTGAGGCGATCCGAACATCATTCAATGGAGTTCGCCAATCGGCACACGAATTAATATTTTGAGTAGTGATTTGGTTGTTAATCAAATACTGTCGAATCCTAACCAATCTATAACTTTCCCACTGGTGGGACACAGGCCTGCTCATTATGAAAGGGAGTGGGCCGTAATCTACCACACGAGTCCAGTGTGCGTTGGTAGCTGTCACGTCTTCGGTTTTCCGGCTCTAGGACATGCTGGTTCTCACCAGATGGTTTTCTTCACCGTGTTTGGGTCGCCTCTCTCACAGATACTATTCCTGTACCTGTAAGAGCCGATCGGCTCGATGTTCAAGTTTAAGCCGTGCTGGAAGGCCGGTCTGTCGATGGATGACCATCCATTACTAACCGAGTTTCCTTCGTACCTCGATAAGCACATTAAGCCGTCAGTCCCAGCTGTTATTTGTAGATCTTTGACAGTCGTTACAGGTAGTCAGTGGCGCGAACATTTGACAACCAGTCTTAACAAGGGGTATCGTATTACTTAGTACGAGTATTAACGGGGATATGGTATGGTATTAACCAGTATACCTAGCTATTTTAATAACCAATAAAGAATGTAATTTTTGCCTGTAGGGGGGAGTCCCTGGTGTCCTGAAATACAAGTTTAGGCTTAGTTTAGGCACCAGTCTCCCACAAATAAACACACATAGTGACCTTTTTCAATCAATTTACATGTGTTAGTTTATAAGTATTCTTTGTGGAAGAAAAATAAACATTTATTATTATTATGGAGGTCAGATGGGCAGTCCCTCCGAGTAAAATTCTGATTATTTTGTTTGTCTTTTCTGGTTTAAGAGCGGAAGCCGACCCTTGCAAAGTTGGGAAAAGGTTAGGCAGATGATGATGGTGATCAAATAAGTTACACAAAAAGCTTGTTGAACAAGTGTGAAACATCTCTTATCTCGGGACGCAACTGGTCCAGCAAATTGTTACGGCTAACAAACTTAATTATCTCTATGTTATTTGTTCCAACTACTATTTGAACTCACAAGGTCAAGTCAAGTTAGCCCTACAAGAGTTAGACTTACTTTTGTTACAACAACTTAGCCCTCGGCCTAAATTGTTCGAATTTCATTAGTTCTTAGTTCGGAGCAATTTCTGATATCGAGTATAAGTTAAGTTGGATTGAATAATGCTATTGATTTGATTCGAGTTAATTTTACAATAAATGTAGTTTCAAATGTCCATTTTTATTTTGCATAGAAAAAATTGCGTTTAGTTGTTAATCCCCTATAAAAAAAAACCTAAATGTTATTGCAGTTTTAAAAGAATTTCAACCTTAACCTTTGATATTGGAATTTGAAAATCTAGCAGGATTCTACCCCCGTTCCATATATCCCTACTGGCGTATCCCTGCTGGTAGGGATACTTGGATTTTTTTTCCAACTATCGCTACCGGTTGGGATATATGGAATTGTCTACTCCATATATCCCTACTGACCCGCACTGGTGGGGAATAGACGTCTTCAACTGTTATTTTCTGGAATAACGTTTGAAGACATCTAGAATCTTAATAATAGGGTTAATCAAATAGTAAAAAAAGAAATAAGTCTTCAGTTTCAGTTCGACTTCCAAAAACAAAAAAGTGGTACATTATTTGAGAACCTCACGTCCCGGCCGCCGCGGGAGACGCCCCGGGCGTCAGGGGCCACCACGTGGCCCCCGGCGATGCGGGCCTGGTGGACGGTGGGCTAGCTCGCCGTCCGTCCGACTCATGACGCCGTGTCGACGGCGCGTTCGTGTTCCACGCGCGCCTCAAAGAGAGTCAGCAAAAGGAAGGGGTCCGCAAGGACCGATGCCTGCCGGGGTTGCGCGACTATTCGAAAGAGATATCGTGGCTCCGGAACACAAAGGGCGATGAAGGAACATGGATCGGTTTTAGTCAGTAAAAGTCTGACACTACCTCCTGCTCCGACCAGAGCGGGAGGAGTCATTTGATGATTACCCATCCGAAAAAAAAGGGTAAATTATTTCAACTAACAAGTTATCCATTATTTATTATGAACCTTCGTAATCTATGTAATTACATTAACGCACTATAATAAAAGAAATTGATACTTCAGCCTTCTAAAAGTTGAAGCAACCAGGTATAAAATAAATAAACAGCGCAGACGTAACTACCCACATTTGTAACGAAAAAGAAAAAGTGTGTTGGGTACAATTTATGCGGTAAAACTCTTCACTGGCCTCACCCATGAAATACTACCCAAGTTGGGTAGGAGGAGTACAGGAACTTGAAAAACGTAGTTACTTGTTGTAACTGCGTCGTTGGTGTAGTGATCGCAAGTGATGCTGCTGGAGACGAGGTGCTGGGTTCGATTCCCAGGTGGGGTAAGGTGTTTTTGGGTTTTATCATCGGGAATCTCTTAGTAGCAGCTCAGAGTCTGGTTTATGGCAATAGGCTCGCATCTATAACATGGGAATTGACCTTAAATTGGCAAAAGGTGGACTAAACGGTACACCTCTGCTAACCCCTCGTGAAAATCACACGTGATTTGACATCGTGAATTTCAAAACAACACCTAGAATATGGAGAGCAGCGGTGGCCCAGTGGTGGCGGCCGCGACTTACGAACACTAATTCGTGGGTTCAAACCCAGACAGGCGCATTACTTTGTGTAATTTATTTCATCACCACTGCTCTCAAAACGGTGAAGGAAAACATCGTGAGGAAACCGGCATGTCTTAGAACCAAAAAATTCGAAGACATGTGACATCTACTAATCCGCACTGGGCCCGCGTGGTGGATTATAGCCCATTCCCTCTCATAGAGAGGAGGCCTGTGTCCCAGCAGTGGGAACATTAATAGGCTGATGATGATGATGATGATGATGATGACCTAGAATATCTTCTGCATTGCACGACCTTAACCCTATGCACACATATTCAGGCTTTCACTCACAAAAGGCAGTTAAAAACGATTTATTCACCATAAAATACAATTAATGTTCGTTGCCATGTATAATTCGCACCCAGACCTGTATTATAATACAATTATACAAAAAGTTATGAGTTCATAACCTTGCAGAGCGATTTAAATTATATATTAATTTCAATATTGGGTGGAATATTGGTAATTATTTGGAGTTACATAGAGATTGGGATTATCGCTAGATGGTCAGACGGTCAGACGGCTTAGTAAAGGGCACAGGATACGGTGACCGATTAACTTGTCGATGTGACAGACTGGATACAGTATACAATTAGCAAAATCCAAAAGAGATTTTCTCGTGAAATAACTGTTTTTTCTTTGAGATAAGACCAATGATAATTATAAACTATAGATACGTTGTCCGCACTCTAAAATGACAACATGAAATGAAGCCAATTGGCCACATCGCGCTTAGTTACGCACCAACCTGTCGCGCGACGCTACGTTTGTTTATAATTTAATAAATCCTGTGACGTGACTGAAGATGTATATTTATCTCCCTCTCGCAACAGTCATCCCGCCGTTCGGTGTCATATTTTCTTTCTCTTTCTTCACGCTTATAAGTAGTTCTAGTATTTTCGCCGTTTTTAAGCGCCGCGATGTTGGTTCATGACGTGTCTATATTAATACGTCATTGGATAAGACCTATTTCGTAATAGTATATGGCTTGCAAAAGTTCGGGCACCATATGTAGGAAAATCTCTTTGACTCGCGTTTATTAGGATCGGTCTGAATACCTTTCTCGTTCACTATTTAATCCAAATACTTTAGTTAGCTTTTACAAAACTCACATTTTTTTTCTTTCGTTAGTCGATTACGTACTTTTCTGAGGAGTGCGAGATGACTATAAAAATCTTTAGAGATTAAGATCAAATCATCCACATATCCGAAGACACAATCATCGCTAGTTGAAGTAAGTTCGTGAAAACGTTAAGCGTTAATCAATACAGTAAGACATAATCACTTTTTTAAAGTTGCAGCGTGTATATATTTAATTGCTCGTGACTGTACGCGATCAAAGTGTGGTGCTAACTTTTCGGATTTCGTCCATATGAGTGAAAGCTACACATTTTCATGAGTTCTCCACTGTCTTCTTGTACATATAGAATAGAATAGAATACTCTTTATTATGTACGCCAAATTACAGATACTAATGTAGAACATTTTACAAGGGCTGACACAACGGGCGGTCTTATCGCTAAAAGCGATCTTTTAAAGACAACCTTACCTTTAACATATTTATGTTCCATTTCGTTTATTGGTTCACGGGCCAATTAAATTAAAATAAAAAATTAAATAAGTTTATTTGACACAATTAAGATTTAACAATTTTACAATAGAAATGATGGCGATGCTAGCTAGCTACAAAAAATATATAGCACATCTATCAACGCCCAACTTCATAAAACATATTATTTGTTCCATTTAATATTAAGAAAAGATAAGTTTAAAATAACTATGAATTACCTAAATTACAGTGTGCCCAAGTTCATGAACCTTTATTCATCATCATCATCATCATCATTTCAGCCGAAAGACGTCCACTGCTGGACATAGGCCTCCCCCAAGTGTCGCCACATTGACCGGTCCCGTGCGACTCGCATCCAGCGGATTCCTGCAACCTTCACCAGGTCATCGGTCCACCTAGTGGGAGGCCTTCCAACGCAACGTCTTCCGGTTCGCGGTCGCCACCCGCGGAACCTTTATTAGTAGACTTGATTGTAAAAAAAAATCCTTCAAAATATTTTTCGTTATTTTTTACCCAACTGCAAGGAAAGGGTTATGTTTTTTAAACAGAAGTCAATTATATATTTTTTTGACTCCAATCATTAGAGACTACAATTATCTTTATTTTTTCAGGTGTGCCATTACATTTTTTACGATACTTTTACGCCTAGCAAACTGGTCCATGGTGTGATATTTATTAGTAGAAGCACGTACAGCACTGACAGATGACTAACTATTAATTTTGAATGTACTCTGCTTACTGGCCCCCTATTAAATGTGCCCTAAATATAACTGACGACGATGATGGGTGCACTATCGTGTACACCTCTGCCAACCAGCAGGTGATTACAGGCATGATGTTATATTATATGTGTGTGCAAATTCTTTTAAACAATTCCTTAATGTTCTCCCCAAACTACATAGACAAACAAAACTAGCCGAGCGAGTATTTTATTTCACTGGAAAGAAATTAAAAGGTGAACATAAATAAAATGTAGCAAACCGTATGAGTATTTTAGTTCGTTATTCTTTTGTAAAAGATACAAAAGGTAACGCTTTTTACATAGTACCTAACGGGGCACCTCCCCTACCTTTTAATGAAACATTAAATTCAGAACGGTCTAGTTTTATTTGTGTTGCGTTTATTTTAATGTAAATTTTAAATTCACTAATTTAATGATGTTACATGTAAAAAGAACGTCATTAACATCACACCTGCAATCCTCGAAGGGATAGGCAGAGGTGTACTAAAGCCATCAGCCGGGCACAAATCCAAAATCTGGCAGCTACTGAGGAATCTCTGATGGAATAGTACACCCACCATGTGAGCCTATTGGCATCAAACACAAATCCAGACTGCTACTGAAAAATTCCTGAAGGGAAAACCCAATAACACTGTGCCCGACCTGGTAATCGTACCCAGGACTTAATGCTTGCGACCACTCAAACAACCTCACCTTTTTTAGGGTTCCGTACCCAAAGGGTAAAAACGGAACCCTATTACTAAGACTTCGCTGTCTGTCCGTCTGTCCGTCTGTCTGTCACCAGGCTGTATCTCATGAACCGTGACAGCTAGACAGTTGAAATTTTCACAGATGATGTATTTCTGTTGCCGCTATAACAAAAAATACTAAAAACAGAATAAATTAATATTTAAGGGGGGCTCCCATACAACAAACGTGTTTTTTTTGCCCTTTTTTGATAATAATGGTACGGAACCCTTCGTGCGCGAGTCCGACTCGCACTTGGCCGGTTTTTTTATATGTCCTGACCAAAAAAAACATATTTATGCTGAAAACATTTAGTTATGTTGCATCACACTATTTTTAGAAGTGGACCAACGATAAAACTAGGCACAAAAATTGTTACATAACTACATGAATTCACTTGCCTCCAATGACTCTCAATCTTCACCAGACCATGACTGCACACGGTGGTGACGTCGTCGGTTTGGAATATCACCTATTTACTCGGCATTATTATAAAGCAATGTCCACATCGAGAGCACTTTACCACTACAAAAAAAAGCTTGAATCTGACCACGAAGTTCGTTCGGTTTAGGAGTTCCAATAACACCATAGCATAAGTATCCCACTGCTGGAGCACAGGCCTCCTCTTTATGAAAGGGAATGTGCTATAATCCACCACGAGGGCCCACTTCGGGTTGGTAGATGTCATATATCTTTGAATTTTTGTTTCTATGATATGCTGGCGTCCTCACGATGTTTCGCTTCACTGTTTTGAGATAAAGATGAAGATGAAATTAATTACACAAAATAATGAGCCTACCTGGGTTTGAAACCACGACTTATTTCTCGTAATTCGCGGCCAGCACCACTGGGCCACCGCTGCGCTGCTCCATGCAATAAGCACCGTACATTTTAAATTGTATTTGTTAAATTCTAAAAATAATAATTTACTGGACGAAGCAAAATATTACTCTTCATCGCCCCCAGACATTGGACTATACAACATTAGTTTTAGTATATATAAGTATGCGAAACCCGAAACACGTGTCTAGTATTTTTATGTAAAGAATCTATGTACAAAATTTCAAAAATGAATTTCGGATCGTAGTAGATGGCGTACTCTAATTTCTACGTACCCCCTTGGGGAATAGTGAGTTTATGTACGGTCGAACAAGCTATTTGGTTTACATTTTACAATGTAATTTGTGGGTTAAACTGTAAACCGAATATTCTTCGACCGTACGTTTTTACATAAGAATGGAGATTACAGGCGTGATGTAATATTATTTAGAATGATAGTTTATAATGAGTTTTTTTAAAACCCCGACACATTAAGGGTCGAACCTCTCTCTCTCTAGCAAATGACGGTTCTGAGCGATAGAAAAGGATAGGAGCGTCGAATAATTAGATTCCGTAGGTCACTACCTACGGAATCTACCCTCTATCGAAAAAAGAGATTGGGTCTAGCAGTCTAGACCCAATCTTTTTTTTCGATAGCTCACAAACGAATGTGAGGTGTGAACGCACCCGGGGTTGCGGGACCCCGGGGTTGCGGGACTATTCAAAATCAAAATCAAAATCAAACCATTTATTTCAAGTAAGCCAGTTACAGGCACTTTTGAATTGTCGAAACAAAGATGAAAATTAAATGTAGCTACAGTCCCAGTCACAAGACATAAAAACTGTGAAAGTACTGTAGTTGCCCATTCCCTAGCGTAGATCTCTATGGAGAAGAATGGGCAAGAAACTCCATGGACACTCTTTTAAATCAGAATATTGTTACAAAATCTTGGTTACATCATTCACGTTGAGATGGTATATTATGTGAGAACAATGTAGCAAGATGTGCACGGTAAAAGTGTCCACAGCAAAAAAAACACAAACAAAAAAAAAATACAATTCAAAATAATTCATTCAAATAAGCCATGGCAACCAAGAGATGACCAGTCACAACTGACAGCGCCCGTTCACGGACATGACGCATGGATCAGCACCATTCAACTCAACCATTTTGAAGGGAACTAAATGATCCGACACATGCGCCACCATCAGCGAGACAATAGAGTGAGCATGACATACTCCAAACCGCCAGGGCACATTCAAGTCAAAAAAAGACGTAGGTTTCCAGTGAATGATAGCTTTCTAGTACATTAGTACTCACACAATATGGGCTATGCATTTATATAATACTAAAGAGATTGATTCTATACAATGCAAAGATAGTTGTACAATCTTCAGCAGCTCCAACAATACAATTTAATGCTATCAATTTATGCGCCCCTGTCCATGTGGAGCAGGACCAGCATTGAGCCAAGCATTTTTGTCATCGATATAATCGCTCAACTTGTAATATGCTTGCTTACATAGTGTGCGTTTAATGCATGTTTTAAATTTCGTCTCATTCAGTTCAAGAATACTTTGTGGAATTTTATTATAGCATCTCAAACAGTACCCCATGAAAGATGAGTCTACTTTAGCGAGTCTGAAACCTGGCTGAACTAGTTGGTCCCTATTTCTAGTACTGTAATTATGTCTGTCACCCCTTTTACCAATTCGAAAGAGATACCGTGGCCCCGGAATACAAAGGGCGATGAAGGAACATGGATGGGTTTTAGTCAGTAAAAGTCTGACACTCCCTCCTGCTCCGCCCTGAGCGGGAGGAGTCATTTAATGATTTCTCATCCGAAAAAAGGTTTGAACGCACCTCAATATTTTCAATCTTTTTTCCTCAATCATCATGACTTAGCAAGTTTTAGGCAGGTATATCTATACGTAGAAGGTATATTATATCCTTTGAAAACAAATTGCACAAAAATACTTATGAATAACGCTATCTGCAACAACGTAGTTTTTAGCGGTTGATTCATATAAAATGCTTTTAAACAATTAAATGTTAAAATTGCTTGTCATCATGACTTGGTTTGATTTCATGTTGTTGCATGAGATTTGTAGTAATTAGAGATTAGGAACAATTTGTTATCGACAGGAACGATTTCCGGCTTTAATCAGAAATATAAATTTGCCTTATCAACAAATATGTTCTTGTTAAGAAATAACAATGATTCTACAGGTTTGTTTTATCTGTTATGTTGAAAAGCTGGGCCATGATAAGTGGTATCAATCTAATATGTCGATACCTCCAAAAAGGTCTCTAGGTGCGTTAGCTTTAGATACTGAAATATTTCATATATTTACTTACTTCATGCCGATGCCGCTATGATTGGAACACAGGGTACCTACTTGTTCGTTAGACACCTACAACTTGAATTCTGTTGCTTTTGTTAAAACTCCTACTGAATCATTATTATTCCCGTGCCCTTATTATTAAAATATTTTCCTGGTTTAATTTTTGACTTGTCATACGTATGGATTTTTCTAAGTAGGTAATTGATAAACTATAATTAATTAATTAATTGATAAAGTATTAATATTATTATTAAACTACCTATTTAAAATATTTTCTATCTCTGTGCCAAAAAGGGCTTCCCAAAACAAATTGAGTAACATAGTTCAACAAACCTGAAGAGAACATTAACAAAACGTATGTGATCCCCAAAGGGTTAAGGCAGAGGTATGCAAATCGTACACTCGCATTTCACTACTTATGTTTAAGTCCCATGTAATAGGGGCAAGCCTATTGTCATCAATAGGGGATGAATCCAAACTTCTGACTAGGTACTATGCAGAAATTCCTAATGGAAAAATCAAATAATTCTTTGCCTAACCTGGTATTCGAACTAAAGCCTCTTGCTCAGCATAGTTTTTATGAAAATGTAAATTACATTAAATTAAGTATTTGTACCTATTTATATATTATTTATATTTTTTATTTGTATTTGTATTTGTGTTGTATTTGGCCTCCCACTAGGTGGACTGATGACCTGGTGAAGGTTGCGGGAATCCGCTGGATGCGAGTCGCGCGGGACCGGTCAATGTGGCGACACTTGGGGGAGGCCTATGTCCAGCAGTGGACGTCTTTCGGCTGAAATGATGATGATGATGAAGTATTTGTAAAACTCTCAAATCACATCTTACTTAAGCACACCAAAAGCCCACCCTCGCCAAATAAAATAACGTATGAAATAAACAACACCGTCTTAGGTAATCCTACCATTCGTAAGTGCCCACTGCATCTCGAATCTCTTAAGAAACACACATCCATATGTGTCCCGGCGAATCCCTTAACTGATGTCGGACACTGTCTGTGGGCTTTCGTATGGGCACTGAGAAAGAACCACGAATCTTGGGGACTGAGGAACGAGCATTTGACGATATGAAAACGTTTTTGTGTTGAAAGATTTTCGAACAAAGGGAAGTTGTGAGTGAAAATGCACTGTAGGAACACCTTAGAAGAACCTCTGACTTATCGGTGAGGTTCTGTAGAACGCCTTCTAAGATAGATTAACGCTTAGTTATTAATTTGTTACAGTTGTAATATCCGTCTGACTGAATTTCGTTTACGGCCATGGGTCTCAATCTCAACAGACACCCGGTACGTAGATACTCAACGACTGTGTTTGCAAGCACAGGGAAAACGATATGACGTGTGGACATCTTCTCTTACTCTTCATGATCCAATCGGTCGCGATTTAATTTAAACATTCATACGAATAAATCAATCAACTCCGCCTATCTACACAGATTAAATATTTTCGTGAAATCTACACTTCTATACTAATATTATAAAGAGGTAACATTTGTTTGTAAGTTTGTTTGTAGGGGGTAATCTCCGGAAGTAATGAACCGATTTCAAAAATTCTTTCACTGGTAGAAAGCTACATTATTCGTGAGTGCTATAGGCTATATTTTATTCCCGTACTCCCACGGGAACGGGAACTACGCGGGTGAAACCGCGGAACGTCAGCTAGTCGTTCATAAAAACAAGAGAGATAACCTTGGAAAGTACAAATTACTGTTCACACAGGTACAATGATTGGTTAGATAATAATGAAAAAACAAAAGTGTCGAATCATACCAACGAAGCATTAAGTATCTTCGCAAAATATTCAAATTATTCGTTATCGATTTTTACCTGTTATCCGTGTGCACTCAAAATTGATAATATACTTTTCTTGTACCTTTTATCTCTTGTTTCCTGTCTGATGAAATTATGAATGAAACTTATGTAATCTACTATAAAATAATCTAATAATAAAATCTTTGTAAAGTCATGACTTCATGAGGGCCAATATGAACTAACAGCGATAGTGATGAAAGAAAAGTAAAGATTGATTGACATAAACTGTTTTAAAGCATTATGTTAATTCTGTTGGAAGTCGTTGTAAAATACAAAACGCTCTTTCAAAGTGATTGCTGAGCATCTGTATACGCTTTCTCGTCTATAGCATAAACCTTTGAGATTATCAGTTACCTAGGCTTTTTCTATTATGTTGGGGCCGGCTTCCAGTCTAACTGGATGCAGCCGAATACCAGTACTTTACATGGAGGAACTGCCATTTTTTTTTTGTTTTTCTGATGGAAATCATCAAATGACTCCTCCCGCTCTGGGCGGAGCAGGAGGGAGTGTCAGATTTTTACCGACTAAAACCCATCCATGTTCCTTCAGGGCTTCAGGGCTCTTTGTGTTCCGGGGCTACGAAATCTCTTTCGAATAGTCCCGCAACACCGGCAGGCATCGGTCCTTGCGGATCCTTTCTTTTTGCTGACTCTCTTTGAGGTGCGCGTGGAACACGAACGCGCCGTCGACACGGCCTGTCGTCATGAGACGGACGGACGGCGAGCTAGCCCATAGCCCACCGTCCGTCCACAGGCCCGCGCCTACGGTGGCCGGGGGCCACCTGGTGGCCCCCGACGCCCGACGCGTCTCCCGCGGCGGCCGGGCGTGAGGTTCTCTCCCTCTTACGTCCCGCCACCTCCTTCTCTAGCTCTAGGAGGTGACGGCATCCTATTCCGTCTCGCTCCGGACCATGGCTTGAACCAGGGCCGGACGCGAGAGGTCGCCGCCGCCAATCGCCGCTTCGAGGACACGGTGGTGCTCCGCCCACGCGGGGCACACCTCCACCGTGTGCTCCACCATGTCCTCCGGTCGATCCTCGCAATGGAAACACCCGGGCGTTTCCTCCCGCCCAATTCGGTAGGGACTGCCTATCTGACTTCCACAATCCAGTTAGTACTGGGTAAAGAAGATATCCTTTTCTATCGGTCTCTGCTTGTTTGTTTCGGCTAATCTTCGAAACGGCTGGACTTGACGGGAATTTAACTGACGGATAGCTGATGTTATAAGGACTAATTTAGGCTACTTTTATTTTAGAAAAAGAATAAGCGTTAAGTGCAAGAAAAACCGTTTTACTCTCTTACCACAACATAAGTCCTTACTCTCAATGTCAGACGATCATTGGATATAGCGCTCAGCGATATTTGTCTGCGAAGCGCCCCCGTTTGTCTTCCCAACCATATTTAGGCTTAACGAGTGGTCTCAGTCCTGGGTTTACGTTTCATCTAATCTCCGTAATGTTTTGTCAAGTGGTGATAAGACAAGCAAACTATTTCGGTAGACAGGTGATAAAAGGATTTTTGTTACATTGATTAGGTACAATATACCTAAACATCTGTTGTTTTATGCTGTCATATCAGTCCTCCACGTTGGCAGAAATTCTGCAAGTATAAATGACTAGTTCAAACTTAAAGACTTGTTCCCAAATGGTTTCATTGATAAATTGAAGCTTATCGTTATGCTAATCTTATTACTACCTTATCTATAATCCTTTGTTGTTTATCACTTGTTTATTGTGGCTGTTTTAAAATATCTCTGATTAATCTTGCTTTCACGTTGGCAGATATTTTGCAAGTTTTAATGACTAGGTAAAAAATGGCCAATACTTTCAGGATTTTCAATTCACACATACCTTATCATTAAGTTCTTATCATAAGTATTTGTGAATGAAATATCAGAGATTAGTCTAGCTTAGAGGTGGACAGAAATAGTGCAAGCCTGAATGACTATGTTAAAAGGGGTTATTCACCAACTGGACACGAAAGACTGGACACGCGTGTGTCCAGTTGGTTAAACTCACAATTAGTATCACTTATTATTTCGTCATCTGGACACGCCAAAATTTTTACGCGTGTCCACATAGTGAAACTTAAAATAAATCACTTTTATGTTTTCGTCAACTGGACACACGTCCGCATTTTGTCTGAATTCATGAGAAAGTACAGTCACGTAGATTGATTTTCTGTATCACAATCATGTTCGGCCACGTTCCACTGCTGGGAACGGGTAATTTTGACAATTTCTGAATAAAAAAAAATAATATCAGAAATGGTGAATATTTTACATTGACATACAAAATCAGCTGTTCCCAACAGTGGAATCTGGCCGAACATGATTGTTGTTCGCGACGAACGTCACCTAATCAGCATTATAGTGTTTTTGTTATAGTAAAACAGTGTAGAGTCAGTGTATGGGCAATATAGTGACAAATGATAAATGCCTTCAGTGATTGGAATAGTATAAAACAGTAATTTACATAAGCGCTAGACTCATATAAACTCGCAAGTCGAGTTTATAGTTTAATTTAGTATTTTAGTAAGATCCAGGTAGCCTATATAGGTTGCGACCTACGCCTGGATATAGTATTTTTTAATAACTTAGCCCTTCAGGAAAACCACTTTGATGAGAGTATGACAATCTAGCGCAGCTGTATTCGTCAGTAATAGGAAAATTTGGTCTAACAGAATAACAGTTAAAGGATCGTTACAGGCTGAAAAATACAGACACGACAAAATAAGTACCAGTTTTCGATAGGCCATGTACTTGTCTAGTATATGGAATTATATACTTACGTACAGTCACAGCAACAGTTTTCGTGTAATTCAGCCTGGAAGATCATTCAACCAGCCACTGTTGGAAAAGTTGTCTGGTTTTTTGGAAATAATTTCCTAATTACAATAAAGATTATTGTGATTTTAATGTTTGTACATAAATAACTTTATGTAAAAGCCATATCATGTATATAATGTACTTAGATATAAGCACAAAATTGTAATTTTCCGAAAAGATGCATGTATCGATAATCAAAATTTTCATTAAAATTTTCCAAAATCAGGAAGCGAATCAGGGTTCTCGTTACAGTAAAGTTCCGGAGTACCTTAGTAAACACAACATTTCTAAGAATTGTAGTCATCAGTACGGCAAATATATTATGGCTACAGTTATATATGTAGTTATAGGACGTCAGCGCCGTCTGAGAGCGAAGTGTAGTGTATGCGTGCGCCCGGTGTAGAAAGGGTATAGGCAGACCGCTAGGTACACGTTATACATCCACGCCTTCAGTGGATCACGCCCGTTCGGCACAATTGTGATACGGAAAATCAATCTACGTGACTGTACTTTCACATGAATTCAGACAAAATGCGGACGTGTGTCCAGTTGACGAAAACATAAAAGTGATTTATATTAAGTTTCACTATGTGGACACGCGTAAAAATTTTGGCGTGTCCAGATGACGAAATAATAAGTGATACTAATTGTGAGTTTCACCAACTGGACACACGTGTGTTCAGTCTCTCGTGTCCAGTTGGTGAATAACCCGTTAAAAGCACGTATAAGCAATAATCAATTAATATTTCAGGTACTGTTGATTAATCGTTATTGATACTAATCTTTATTTTTGTAATAACATCATAAGTCTGTGGATTATAACTTACTGCCCGTCTGTACCTACTTATAAATTATATTAATTGATTAAATAAATAAGAAGGTGTGTTCTTTGTGTCGATGGCAATCTACATTGTGACAGCCCAGGATTTGTCTACGAGTTAAGCACTTTTAGTTAGCGTCCATCAGTTCCTGTAACGTGCAGACATCAGGATAGGTAGGACACTGTATCAAGAGTCCTATCTTTTGTGGAACAACAACACGATTACAATCCAGGGTAGAGTCATCTGCCCGGGTTGCGGGACTGTTCGAAAGAGATACCGTGGCCCCGGAACACAAAGGGCGATGAAGGAACATGGATGGGTTTTAGTCAGTAAAAGTCTGACACTCCTTCCTGCTCCGCCCAGAGCGGGAGGAGTCATTTGATGATTTCCCATCCGAAAAAAAAAGGGTAGAGTCATCTATGAATTTTGTTTAGTACCTAGTTTTTATAGTAGGTATACTAACTGTTGCCCGCGATGTTTAAGACTAAAAAATAGCCTACGACCTATTCTCAGACTTACCAAATATACATAAAAATAGATCAGCCGTTTCGGAGGAGTTTGATAAGAAACACTTTGACACGAGATTTTTATATATTAGAATAAGATTATTATTTGAATTTTTGTCATCGCTACGCTAAGAAGATGAAGTACATAATTATAGAGCAGATCATTACTACACAACCAAGTTCTTAGAAAAAAGGACTTATTTGGCCTTTGCCTTGTCTATTAATTTATTCTGCCAACATCGAATCATGCAACTATTACCTACTACAGTAGTATGTGTTTTATAGATTCGATGTTGGCAGAATAAATATCAAATCTATAAAACACATACACACACATTAAAACAAAAAAAATCCTTTAGATACTCATTGAACTCTGAAGGGGTACAAAATAGACTGTGGCCCAACTCACTTTGAAAAAACGTTTCTATTGTGAAACGTACATTAATCTTAGGACGCTTACAAAGTATTCTTGTTGTTTGCTGCCCCAATACAGATGTGACGAAGATGTAGTGCTGCGAGATGAGCTTCAGATGGGAAGATGGGAGTTGGACACAGGGTTTGAGCGTAATTGATATTATGGTCTAGCAACTCTTCTTTAATCACTTCTTGACCAAAGTAGGAAATACAGTATAATAACTAAGATGATAAGATGAACACCGCCATTTTTAAGAGGAAACATCTTTAGTCGCGTTGAGCACTTTTTGGGTGAAGGAAAAACATTGAACTCATCGTCACTTGACGTATCGTGCGGTCACGCTTCGTAGTACTACTAGGCGATCCGCTACGGCGTAGCACCACTCGGGCCACAACCCGTAGCAGTGCTACGACTGGGGCGGGGCCTGTGTACTTTTTGTATTTACTTCTATCGGCAGTCCCCAAAGACTGTCCCGATTTTTTTTTACAATTTTCCTAATATGCCTCGTTGGTCGAGTAGTCGCAAGCGTGACTGCTGAGGTCCTGCGTTCGATTTGCGGGTCGGGCAAAATTCTATTGGTAATTTCTCATCAGGGTGCTTTTTTTCAGTAGCAGCCACGGAGTCTACATTTGTGCCCGTTTGATGGCAATAGATTCACCCCCTATTACGTAGGACTTAAAAAAACCTGGCGAAATGTGGGTGTACTATTAGGTACACCCCTGCCAGACCCTACGAGTATAACAGGCGTGATGTTATGTAATTACACAAATGTTTACCAACAGCACCTCCTGTCAGTGTCATTAAACCGCCCGTGGACCCATGTAAAACTCATTTATGTTGGAAACTGGCAATAACCCAGTGGTTTGGATTGAGAGTCTGAACTTTACGCATTGTATTACTGACGAATGAACATAGAACCAATATCAAAATACTTTTAACCCGCAAAAAGAGTGTACGTATATTTGTTATAAAAAAGAGATCTACGCTAGGGAATGGGCAACTACAGTACTTTCTCAAGTTATTATGCCTTGTGACTGGGACTGTAGCTTTGATTTTCTTTTTTGTATTTTTGACTTTCAAAAGTGCCGTAATGGTCTAATTGAAATAAATGCTTTGAGTTTGAGTTTGAGTTTGAAAAAAACGTCTCTTTTTGAATCGGATTTTGTTAGCAATTTCAAAGGTTTTCTTTTTTTTTGCACGGAACTCTAATTCTTATTCTAAAACAATAGTAAGACTTAA
This sequence comes from Xestia xanthographa, assembly GCA_905147715.2. Lineage (NCBI taxonomy): Eukaryota > Metazoa > Arthropoda > Insecta > Lepidoptera > Noctuidae > Xestia > Xestia xanthographa. The sequence goes on along the minus strand of LR990661.1, from coordinate 1,349,991 downwards.
ATTGGACCTAATAACATCAGCTATCTGCCAGTGAAATCCCTTCAAAATCGGTCCAGCTGTTTCGGAAATTAGCCGCAACAAACAGACAGATACAAAAATTTAAAAAAAGTGTTTTTGTTTTAAGTGCCGTAAGTAAATATTTTCATATGCATTCATTCATTCATTTCACGCTTTCTATCAGTCGAGATTGAGGTCAAGAGTAGGCCCATATTGTAAAAAAAAAACAGTATAAAGCAGATTTTGATATTACAAACAGGCACTTCAATTTTATTTAGTTGTATAGATGGGTGATCGTATTAATTTAATTAATTACTTTACGTAAACTAATCCCAAATACACCGGTAACCAAATACGCATTAGCATTCGCATGATCAGTTTCATAATGTTTATTTGTGTTTGCATTGCGGTGTTATTTACTCCTAATATTACATTTAATTGGATGCAATCAAAGCTAACTAATTAGCTCTTCAATCTCGGCAAGAAGCTTGAGTCTGTCGATGTGTGGCCGACTTTGGGTTTCATCTCGATGGGTACCTATCTTAAAAGGGTATCGAAAGAAAGAAAAATCATTTATTAGCCCGCACAGGACAATAAACATGAAATAAAATGGTGAAATTATCAGTAGAACTAAGGAAAAGACGAAGAATGACAGAGAATCTACGTTAAAGCTTAATTATAAACAGTTTATTTTTTTTAGATAGGTATGTAAATAAAAAAAAAAATATATATATAATTATGTCAGCACATTCCTTTTTACACGGAACCAATTTGCCGGCCACATCCAGTGACTCTACATCCCCGTCATTGGTCTCGAGACATTTCAACCAGCCCCCTAACGGCGTCGGCTTGAAGATAAATCGCTTCAAACGCTCCTTTCCTTCCGCTGTTGGGCTTTCAAGCTAAGGAGAGCGTAAAATAGGTAAATACGTATTTTATTTAGCAAAGTTCTGGCGAAATATAAGGGGAATGAGGGAGTTCTAACTTGGACGTGCAAGAGAGAGATGCAGATAATAATGCTTTTAGGATGTATTTTATGAGCTGGGGTAAGGTGGTTTTTTAAATAATGAGTTGTGTTGTATACAGTGATGGGTGGATGGATCGAGGATGAAAGTGATGGGATTGATCACTAAACTTTGTTAAATTTTTCGTCACCTGTTAGATTACCTGTCTTGTTGGTCGTGGAAATAAGTATAAAATAATGTTATGTTTTTCTTTAGTAAAAGTATTGTGTTGTGTTATATGGTACGGATCTTTTGTCCCAGTTATCAAGACTGAAAACTGAAGTTTAAAAAGAGAAGAGACTTTATCCAATTATGTACTGGGCTAATTCGTCTACCTACCAACTCATTATAACTACAAGACCTACCCTTAAAAACAGGTCAACTAAAACCCACCACCTAACTCAATAAACAGCCAAATAATTCCTCAAATCGTCCATCATTTGTAAGTAGGTAACATTTGAACAAACGCGTGCTCCACAAAACTTGGGTTCAACGTTTTTACATCCGCCGAAGAGTTCCCGAGCTTCACAGGAAAAAATAAGGCTGTAATCTTTAAGCAATTTGTTAGAACTCTGCAAAAACTCCGCGCATTGCGCCCGAGTGTTAGGACTAACTCCTTTTTTACACGATTACGTAGACAAAAGGTCGGTTATTATTTTCTATGTTTTTACTGTTATGTAGGAGGGTTTAATGCGGCATTTTATGCTGGGGTAGGTTTAAGTTCGTGTTGGTTTTTCATAGAATTACTAGAGGTAATGCGAGTTGTGATGAGTCATGAGATGGTGGTTAGATCGTACCCGCTAAGTATCAGGTAAGGAGACTGAGACTAGAGCTAGGAGAACTAGGGGACTATTGGTAATTCTCTGTTCATTGCTAAAGCAGAAAGGTGAAAATCAAAAGTTACTCAATTATTTTGTCGTGGTGATCATCAACAGCCATTACAAAAAACCGCCAAAAATGGAGAGATTTGGAAGAGACCTACACTCAGGATTGGGTGGTCAAGGTTTGAAGAAGAAGAAGAAGATCATCAACATCGTGTGGTGTGACAAGAATTGATAAAGTAAGGAATGAATATATTAGGAAGTCAGAAAGTGGCGCTAGTTACAGAAAAGTTGAAAGTGAATCGACTGTCTTGATCACATGTGATAAGGAGGGCCGAATCGCATGTGACTAATAGAGTGATGAATATAATAAATGTTGATGGATGGAGAGGTTGAAGAAGACCAAGGAAACGATGGATGGATTGTGTGAGGAGTGATCATCACTATCACTATGATCGCTAGCACTACATATTATAAAATAAAGTCGCCCACCGCGTCTCTCCCTATGTATGCTTAGATCTTTAAAACTACGCAACGGATTTTGATACGGTTTGTTTTAAATAGATAGAATGATTCAAGAGGAAGGTTTTAGTATTTAATTTGCGGGCGGCCGCGGGCATCAGCTAGTATGAAATAAAAAGGAGTAAATAATTGCGTGACGCTTGAAATGGGAGAATGGAAAAAACGTATTGCGACCCAAAGTAACAGGACAAGGACGGGAAGATGATGTTGTTATCATCAACTCCCTAGTTTTTTCCACACCAAGTCATATAGATGCAGCTGAATACCAGTGTTTGACATGGAGCAACTTTATCCTAACTGATCTGAAATTTTGCCCCTTATTCAAAAACCTGAAAACGTCAATCGGCACAAAATTAACGGAGAAGGCCAAATATTAAAACATAAACATAACTTGAATCCTCTCATCAAAAATCTTCAAGGTCCTCCGCCATTATTTTTTAAAAGACAACCGGGAAATCTTCTAAATCGCCATTGATAATGGGATAACGATGGCACTCAATTATCCGCTCTTATCGACGCCCGTCCCTATTCCGACGAGTTTTTGTGTTCGAGCACTTCCAGCGATTTGAATAATTTCTGTCACTTTTCAAAGGACTTTTGGAACGTCAAATTGTCAAAATAATTATACAAATTGTGATGTTAAGTTGTTTCATTTTGAAGGTGAAGACTTTTTATGATTTTTGAGATCGAGTTATAATTGGTTTAAAACTTATTTTAGATTAAAATCACGGTTGTTTTCACAAAAGACAAACACAGAATTGTAGCTACAGTGAGACTTACCCAAAAAGGCACGCCCAAAAACACTCCTGCTTGATCATTTCATCATCATCATCATCATTTCTGCCGAAAGACGTCCACTGCTGGACATAGGCCTCCCCCAAGTGTCGCCACATTGACCGGTCCCGTGCGACTTGCATCCAGCGGATTCCCGCAACCTTTACCTCTTGATAATTTACATTTAGGTAACTATAGATATTGAACAGCAAAATGCAAGAATTATTGAATTTAACAATTCCATACAAAGTCAATTTTATCACTGTACACACCATAAGTCTGTATTTGTGCCCGGTTGATGGCAATAGGCCTTACAATAGGCTCAACCCCTATTAAAATGGATTTAAACGTAACTAATGAAATGTCAGTGTACTTTAGGTGCACTTCAGCTAAAACCATTACCATTAGTGATGTTATGTGTGTTATAGTAGGTTGGTACTATATGTAGGTACTCTATCTAATGTTTATATTGTTTATGTTTATATGATTGATCTACCAGGTAATGTAATACTGCTAACCACAAGAACATAACAATGTATGTCGATATGCAGGTAATTATGCTAATAAGTACACAGATTGTAATATTATTAGATAGAATAAATAGATCCTTACTTATTGCAGTCATAGGATGTACTTTTACACGTACAGTCACGAGCACCAATATCATCCGCCTAGCCTTTTCCCAACTATATTGGGGTCGGCTTCCAGTCTAACCGGATGCAGCTGAATACCAGTATTTTACATGGAGCGACTGCCTATCTGACCTCCACAACCCAGTATGGGTAATACGATACCCCTTGGTAAGACTGGTTGTCAGACTTTTTGGGCCACTGACTACCTGTAACGACTGTCAAAGATCTACAAATGACAGCCTGTACCAACAGCTTAACGTGCTTTCCGAGGCACGGAGGAAACTCGGTATGTAAGGGTGGTCACCCATCCACAGACCAACCTAGGCAAGCACGGCTTAACCTAAAGATCGACCCGAGTGGCTGTTATTATTAAGCCACGAGCTCCTCATGAGCACCAACATGTACAACACTTAACAACTTTTAAATGTGTTTTTCTCCTACTGTTCGGATTCACCTCATATTTTTATGGAAAAGATCCTATTTCCAAGTTACAATCGGTATTTCTTGCGACAATTGCGTCCAAATTAAGGAAAGTGTATACATATTGGTGCTCATGACTGTACAGACTACGGAGATATTGGAGGTCAAAGTTCAAGTTTGAAATGCTAGTTTTAAGGTCATAACTTTACTTTACATATCTCCATAAACCGTTTAGTATTAAATGCGTCCATCAACACAATGTTTTGTGTGCGTTTGGAGTGATAGAACACATTAAATCGTAATTAATTACCCGTATCTTGAAAAAGTATGAAAAGTTAATTTCTTAGCAACTTCCATAGGAGTTATTAGAGGCAATTACCACATTTAGAATGTGACCTAGTATGGCATTACAGATACCGTCAGACTCGAGTGCATCATTTTTATAGGTGTGATATACAGGGTGGAATTTTTGCATGCCACCTGGAGGGAAAGTACTCTAAATACTGGAGATAGCAAATTTTACTCAAAGGAAACATTCCTTTATTTTTTAAAGAAACAAATCTGCATTCTTTCGACTTTCGATATTTTTTTTGCCACACTCGGGCATCGAACCCGGGATGGATCGACTAAATTTCGAAAAAATAACATTCTGTACCTTTCTGCAATCAATTGATAGGGTCAATCATATGGATCAAATCTCTCTAACAAACATGATAAATTAAATGAAAGGAAAACCATGAATAAAAAGTGCTTTATCTTATTGAATTTATCCCATTGAATTAATAACTGTTCTTTAGATTTAATGGTTTTCCCTTCATTTAATTTATCATGTTTGTTAAAGAGATTTGATCCATATGATTGCGCGTATCGATTGATGTAAAAAAGTACAGGATGTTATTTTTTCGAAATTTCCACCACCTCCTTCTCTAGCATTACTGCTTCGCAGAAGGAGGTGACGGCGTCCCATTCCGTCTCGCTCCGGACCATGGCTTGCACCAGGGCCGGACGCGAGAGGTCGCCGCCGCCGATCGCCGCTTCGAGGACACGGCGGTGCTCAGCCCACGCGGGGCACACCTCCACCGTGTGCTGCACCGTGTCCTCCGGTCGATCCTCACAGTGGAAGCACCCGGGCGTTTCCTCCCGCCCGATTCAGTGCAGGAACTTCCCGAACACTCCGTGTCCGGTGAGGACCTGCGTCAGGCGGAAGGTGAGGACGCCGTGGCGGTGTGATATATACCTTCGGACTGAACAACGTTCTGTATGGGATCAATCAATCAAAATTTGGGCTGCAGGCAAAGTTTGTAGGAGACAGGTGATTACTTTTTCGGATGTTTGTCACATGGATTTAAAACAAAAACGCTGCCCCACTCTATTTGGAATTTCTCCTGCATCGTATACATTTAAACGCACATACACAAGCAGCCAGACCCGGTACAACCAATTGTGGGCCATACAAACATTTGTCCCGCACGGGAGTCGAACTCGCAACACGCAGCACAGCAGTCAATCTCTACCCACTGCGCCAACCTCGCCATCAAAAGTTTGAGGGTCTATCTAAAGGTGTATTTCTGATAAATAGTATATGAACAGTGACGAATACAATCAGAATCAATCACTCGATTCGAGTAAGTTCTGTATAATGTAATAAGAACTGCGTCTTACACCATACCGGACGTCATTTGTTACGACCCGTACATAATAGGAACGGACCGTCCGTACGAGACCATCTTCAAGGGCATCGTACATTATTATCGAACGTTTTAAAGTCATAAATATTAATAATGAGCACAATGTACCATAATTATTTATTTAAAAATAAATATTGCTGGACATTACACACAGCGCCATCTAGTGCCATACTAAGCAACGAGGCTTGTGTCGTGGACACCAGATAGTTGATATACTACATAGATACTTTTTTGTTTATAAATACATACATATTATACATATAAACATCCATGACTCGGAAACAAATGTCCATGCTTATCACACAAACATTTGCTTCGACCTACGACTTATTTAATCTATTAAGGTTCGGACACAATATAATTAACTGCTGTCCGTGATGGTTTCACTAGCTTCCTAAAGGGGAAACTATTACACGCGCTGGGATGAAAAATGTATCATATAATAATGTTTGTTTATAGATATCGTGAACTTTAAATCTATATTTGTAGTACTAAAATAAAACATCAAAATATTTTCAGCCGTTAAATTAATACTGCGTCTATGGGAGTAACCAATTTATTTGAGTAACTAAAAACAAACTATATGAAGTATTTTGTATTAAATTAAAAAACTTGTCAAAGTAAACATAACAAGTCTGCGTTATCTTTATGTCAATTAAAGTGTTGTGTGGTCTGTTTATTTACATGAATGTCATGTTTACGTCTATATTATTATGACCTCTGAGCAGGAATACCAAAACACTCAAAGTTTATAAAACTCTCAATGTACGAACACAGATAGAGTAACATTTTTTGCGTTTTGCAGAAAAGGCATCCAAAGGGTTTAAAAACAAAGTAACAGCCAGAGAAAACGATGATGTCAAAAATGTTTACCATTGACAAAAAAAACAAACTTTTGGGTAATTTTCTCATGCCTTTTTCCGAGGGATAGGTAGAAACATCAGAACGCCACCTGATACGATCCTTTTTTTTTCGGATGGGAAATCATCAAATGTCTCCTCCCACTCTGGGCGCAGCAGGAGGGAGTGACATGACTTTACTGACTAAAACCCATCCATGTTCCTTCATCGCTCTTTGTGTTCCGGGGCCACGGTATCTCTTTCGAACAGTCCCGCAACCCCGGCAGGCATCGGTTCTTGCGGACCTGATACGATCCTTACTGCTCTATTCGCCTTAGTTCTAAGTCGCTTTTAAAATACGAAACTCGTTGAAAACGATTAAAAAGCGATTATCAGTTGTGTAGACCTTCAGCTTAGTTATGGCGTAGCTTTTCAGTGTCAATAACTTTAGGTTATTGTGGCGGTGTACACCGTTAGAAATAACCGTTAGAAGTAAATCACTGTAGCGTTTGAACACTCAGCATTTTACACGGTAGATTACTCTTCAGATATAAGAATACTAACGACTATAGTACAAAAGAGAAGTTATGTATTATGCATTTAAGTATAACGTAACATCATCACGCTTGCAATCCACGAAAGGTTAGGCAGAGGTGTACCTATAGTAGGACACCCACATTTTGCCAGTTTCGGCAGAAATACAGACTCCGTGGCTGCTACTGAGACATTCCTGATTGAAACACTCTAGAACAATAAAAAAAAATAAGTGGCAGCTTCGTGAATGGCGTTAACATATTAATATTTTTTAGATTTTTTTTTAGATATTTTAATAAATTCATACGTACATAAACTCAAGCCTTATTACCACAGGGGTAGGCAGCATGTACAGTACCTCACGTACTACGATTGTTACATACTAACCTTCCACTTTGCTTTCGTTCATGCATCTGATCATATTATTCACGCTGACCTTTACGAATCCGTTATATTATGATATGTTTGTAATAACAAATAATTTACGGTCACATGCCATAGCGTTGATATTATTAAGAAAACAAAATGAAAATCAGTTCCAATTAATAGTAATTAGATACAGTACTATAACGCATTATATGATAATTATAAATACACAACTGTTTTCATTGCTAGTTTAGTCAACGAGAATCACACAGAGAAACAACACGATGTTTCTCTTTATAATAGGGACCATAATACTCCTAATCTATTATGTGTCAATACGAAAGTTCGACTACTGGAAAAATAGGAAAGTGCCGTTCATCAAACCTACTCCCCTCATAGGAAACTATGGACAAATCATTTTTCAAAATAAAAACTTTGCGGAAGGAGTACAAGAAATCTGCGAAAAACTTCCTGAAGAGAAAATTATCGGAGCTTTCTATGGTACGGAACCGGTGCTCATCCCATTAGACCCTGACATTATCAAGCTAATTGTGGCCAAGGACTTCTACTACTTTAATGGAAGGGAGCTATCAGAACATAGCTTTAAGGAGCCAGCAGCATTGAACATCTTCTCTACCCATGGAGACAATTGGAGGGTCTTACGTCAGAACATGACTCTGCTTTTCTCATCTGCCAAAATGAGAAACATGTTTCATCTCATCGAGAAATGCTCCTACGTCTTCGAATCAATGCTGGATCGAGAGACGAGCATATCGGCGGAAGTAGAAACCAGATCGATAGCAGCCAGGTATACTATAGAATGCATCGGTGCTTGTGTATTTGGAGTAGAGGCCAACACTATGACAGAAGAAATGCAAGACAATCCCTTCAGCAGAATCGCTGCTCTCACAAGTCCAACAAAATACGCAGCTTTTATAAGAGGAGTCCGATGTGTGTGGCCATCTATATTCTATGGATTAGGCTTGCAGCTAATGTCAAGACAGATGGATTTCTTCAAAAACCTGATCACTTCTGTGATGAATCAACGAGATAACAAGCCTTCTGGGAGGAATGACTTCCTGGATCTTATTCTGAGTTGGAAGCTAAGCCAGAACATAGTTGGTGATAGTATTAAAAATATGAAAACTGGTGGATGTGAGAGGGTATCACTAGAAGCTGATGATGACTTACTAATAGCTCAGTGTTTTGTTTTCTTCAACGCAGGGTTTGAAACATCAGCGACCATTTTGAGTTACACCCTTTACGAGTTGGCGAAGAATCAGGAGATACAGAACAGAGTGTTGGAAGAGGTAGACGCGTATATGCTTCGTCATGACAACAAACTCTGTTACGAATGTGTGACGGAGTTTCCGTACCTTTGGGCTGCAATTGGTGAAGCGCAACGTCTCTACCCCGTCCTCGGAGTGATCTTTCGAGAGACCATGGAGGACTACACGCTACCGGATGGTCTTGTTGTGGAAAAAGGGATGCGAGTTCACATACCAGTGTATTATTTGCACCACAACGAGAAGTACTTCCCGGATCCTGAAATATTCCGTCCAGAAAGATTCTTCGGTGATGAGAAGCACTATGTCAATCCTTATACTTACTTGCCGTTTGGAGAAGGGCCTAGAACTTGTATGGGTAAGTTTTTTTAGAAATCCGGGTATTTCTTTTTTAATAAATTCTTATCTAAAACAGTAAAAGTGGAGTACTTTCCCGCTTCTCTTTTTATTGATTTTAATACGATGAGGACGGATTCGAAAATAGGAAAAATGTTATGTCCCTGTGGCTGAGACTGATGCAATCGCAGAGTTTGTTACAATCGAGGTAAGTGCATAATTAGTTCCTCTCTAGTTGGAACATGCGACAGCTGTTTTCGTTAAATCAAACTTACCGACTTATGTAGATAAAGATCCAAATATTATGTAGATTTACTTAATAAAATAATCTACAATTTCTCAATCCAAATAATATCTTTGTTTAGTCGACCTAACTGCTTTCTAGCTCAATATGGTCTGACCAATGGGTAGGTGAGCACCCGCTTAGTCTTTACTTGGACTGACCAACGGGTAGGTGAGCGCCCGCGTGGTCTTTACTCGGTCTGACCAATGGGTAGGTGAGCACCCGCTTAGTATTTACTCGGTCTGACCAACGGGTAGGTGAGCACCCGCGTAGTCTTTACTTGGTCTGACCAACGGGTAGGTGAGCGCCCGCATGGTCTTTACTCGGTCTGGGTTTAGATTGAATGTCAATTATAGGTTAAAAGATTTGAAAATTGATTGATCTGTGTTATGTTAAGATATTTTAAACCCCAGACTTTCAATTTAGGGGGAATTTATAACAAAAGGGCATTAAACTATAACTACCTAAAGTTAAAATCGCAATCATGTTAACGAACTGTACACGGAAATATAAAAAATCATTTAAAGACCTAAAAGCCCTGTGCCTATCATATAAATATAATGAAAAGAATAAAATTCACTGGACTTGAAAGAAAACTACTCCACACCTAAACACTACAATTACTTAGTCGGTCTCTCAGATATCAATTTTTTGACAGTGACCTTTAAATTGTTGTTAATTCTTTGTGGTGCACACAAACACTTGGCACAACGGTGCACTGACCAAGGTTTGCTATTGAGACTGGGACGTAAAACAAACTGTGTCATAAAACAAACAAATTATATAATTTATGTCTGGTTCCGATTGGTTTATCCGATTCACATGGAATATTATCGAACAAATAAAACTTGTAACGAAACTGTACACCAGTTTCTAATTTCAAAGATATGTACGCGTAGTTATATGCCTGTACTTTTCCACCGATGCCTTTTATGCTTGTTTGATCGCTATATAATTTTGTTTCGCGTGTTACCGATTGTTTGTTGATTAATGAAATTGTTGCACCCCTATCGATTATAAATTTTAGTTTTTGTTTTCCAGCGTATAAATAGATAAAATCGAGACTTTTACATACTATATCATAATTAGTTGCTCCGAAAAGCTGAGCTAAATTTTCCTCTTTTTCCTTTTCCTCTTTTGGTACTGTAACAACATTTACGTTGTCCTGCTTGGCACCTCTGTAATGACCCCTTTTACTTCTATAGTAACTTTTATTCGGCGGCCTAGAGTATCTATATGTGTCTGCCACGGTAAAAACCTCGCTGTGCGGGTCCCTGATCCCTGTAATGCTGAGCTGCGTTATTATCTCGATAGTGAGAAGGATTTCCACGGTATTGAGTAGTCTGCCCACGATGGTAGTTTCCGCGACTCCGACTGTACCTTGAGTTTCTACCTCGTGTGTAAGATAACACGGCATCCTGACCTGATGTTCCGGGAAGTGACAGCTCCTCATCCTCTGCTGCTCGTACTGCATCCTTCAGTTGACTATAATTTCTAGCTGCTAAAATAGTACTAAGTCGACGATTTCTCAGACCATCAGCAAATCTTTTAACTACTAACCTTTCGTTTATTGGACTTAGTATCTCGGCGGCTATCTGGTTTCCGTCTGCTTGCGCTATGGTAAGGGAGGTAAACAAATCTCCTAATTTCTCTCCGTATTCGCCTATAGTCAAGTTGTTTTGACTTATATTATTAATCTGAGTTAATATTGAGTTGGAAGATTTTTTTGTCTTAAGATGAGTTTGAATATCTTTTACTAAACCAGAAACAGTTGCGTAACTTTTTTGCAGTTTTAATCTCGCTATTTTTGATAGACGAGTCTTTAACACAAATGAAACTAGCAATTTCTTACAACCTTCGTCTGTCAAGCAACTTTCATACATCTCTATACCTTCGATTATTCTCTCTACTGTTTCTTCCTTTCCGTCCATAACTGGAATCAAAGTACTAGCCGTTTTTAAACTGAAACTCTCCATTTTGTATGTTGTCTTATTTTCCTCTATATCTAAAAAATCATCGGATGAACTTTCTGAAATATCTGTTACCTCTTTATAACCCAAGATTTTTCTATAAATTTTCTCAATTTCATTAGGTATTGACGGATCTATATGTCCTACTTTTTCGCCTCGCCTTTTAGGGCCTAATTTTCTAATACTAACACATAAATCTAGTAAAGTTCCATAAATATTTCACTGAGTCTTTCCATGAATAATAATTATAGAGTTTATTTTTACACTTATACACATTTTTACACTTCGTGAGTACCGCACTCATACCTTTCATCGAGTTGGTCCGTCTCGATGGGCTGCTTGGTTTGTCCTCTGGAAGGGCTGCTGAGTTTGTCCTCTGATGTGACTGCTTGGCTCATCCTCAGGAATGGCAGCTTGGGCCGGGCTATACCCTGGACACCACAGGTAACTGAGCCGGGATTACCCTGACTCCTCCAACAAAATAAATTTTATTTCTTCGTTCTTCTCTCCTTTTTTTATAATTTTTCTTCTCTCTTCTGTAATTTTTATTTTCTTTCTTCAATAATTATTATTCTTCGTTCTTCTATTATTAAAATTTTATCTTCTTTCTTCTTTGATTATATCTTCTTTCTTCACTTCTTCATTATTTATTTATTTTCGTTTTATTTACGGCTGGCACAGGAAACGCTGGTAGGTTCCTCTCCGGATCTAGTGGTCACGCGGCGAATGGACCGTCTCATGTTTTGTGTCAAAACTTCATTCGTGATCCAAATATGATGACACTTTTTGTACAAAACGTATAGTCCGTAAAGTCCTGCAACAGACAGTATTGTGCAGATGACGAACATCACGACGCTTATGTTTGAAAGGTGATATTCCGCACTGCTGTTTGATCCTCCGGAGGCAGTCTGAGTGATGAATACTTCGTCTTTCTTCATAACTGAGCGACACATTTTGATGTTGGTACATTAATTGTCTATGTTGATATTTATACAACGCCGAAACATGGTTGAAATCCTGGCAGGGTCGCCATGTAAGGATTGGGCAGATTGGGTAGAGTTTACAAGGAAACGTCCGTATGTCGTGCGATCCATTTATTAACTGTTCTCACATAATATACATACTTATTGCTATTCTACGTAAACTACTTGCAAGCTGTTACTGCAAGCTTGCACATCATATTACATACCACAACTTTAAACTACAATCAATCCTTATTGTCGATAAGCCATTGTGTGCACTAGATAACATATTGATAATGCTTCGCCCGTCGGTGTCACCAGTGTGTTGTTAAGTCAATCATGAATTCATGATACATGATAATGATAACACGTCATAATACGTGATATAAATAAAAAGCCAAAACTCGCACGCAACTATACATTCGGCTGTAACTAAGAACGGCGCTTAGTTGACTCCGATCGCGCAGTGAGACAACACGATGTTTCTCTATCTAACAATAACAGTACTCGTTCTCTTATATTATGTGATCACGAGAAAATATGACTACTGGAAGGACTGGAACGTACCACACAAGAAACCAACCTTCTTGCTGGGAAATTATGGAGATGTACTTCTTCAGAAAAAAAACATGGGAGAGACAATTCGTGATTACTGTAATCAATTCCCAAATGAGAAATTCATTGGTGCATTCCATGGTACAGAACCCGTACTGATTCCCAAGGATCCAGAAATTATCAAACTGATTGTGACGAAGGACTTCGCCTATTTCAATGGAAGGTTGATATCTGAACACAGTGACAAGGAGCCCTTAGGTTTGAACCTCTTTGCTACCCATGGCGATAACTGGAGGGTGCTGCGGCAGAACATGAGCCCAATGTTTTCATCTGCTAAGTTGAAGAACATGTTTCACCTCATCGACAACTGTTCACACAGGTTCGAGGACATGTTGGATCGAGAAACTAAAATGTCAAAGGAGCTCGAAGTTAGATCGATTACTGCATGTTATACTATGGAGTGTGTCGGAGCTTGTGGATTCGGTGTTGACACAAAAACGATGACAGAAGAAGAAAATGACAATCCTTTTAGAAAAATTGCAAGATTTGCAAATCCCCCAAAGTTTATGGCCGTACTCTTCCATGTTCGTTTACTATGGCCAACAATCTTTTACTTATTGGGAGGCAATCTTGCGAACGGACCACTCAAATTTTTCAATACCCTGATTAGTTCTGTAATGACTGGACGGGGATATAAACATTCTGGAAGGAATGACTTCGTGGACCTCGTGATGGGTTGGAAGACAAGCAATCAAATAGTGGGTGACAGCATACAAAACATTAAAACTGGCGAAGTGAAAAAAATTACATTAGAAGCAACCGATGATTTGCTGATTGCTCAGTGTTTTGTTTTCTTTTCGGCTGGATTTGAAACATCGTCAACCACTTTGGGTTACACTCTTTATGAAATCGCAAAGCATAAAGAGATCCAGGACAGAGTGTTGGCAGAAGTGGACGCATATTTAGTTCGTCATAAAAATAAACTCAATTTCGACTGTATTTCGGAGTTGCCGTACCTGGATGCTGTTATAGACGAGGCTCTTCGCTATTATCCAGTTCTTGGCATGATCCCTCGCGAGCTGATGGAAGAATATACAATGCCTGGCGGTGCAAAGTTAGAGAAAGGCATGCGAGTACATTTGCCGGTGTACTATCTGCATCACAATCCTGAGTTTTATCCAGAACCTGAAGTGTTTCGTCCAGAAAGATTCCTGGGTGAAGAGAAGAAGAAAATCAATCCGTACGTTTACCTGCCGTTTGGAGAAGGACCAAGACTTTGTATTGGTGAGTAATAACACTTTTTTTTTTTTTTTTGTGAAAAAGTTCTGCATATTTTTTTGTATTCATGGTATGTTGAATGCAAACTGTGGATGTTTTTGGTATTATCGTTGCTTATAGTATTACAGTACTATTTTGGACAAACACGGCCTTATCGTCTATTTGCAAGTTAATTTAGCTACGATTTTTAGAGTTACGTGCCCAAAGGGTAAAAACGGAACCCTATTACTAAGACTTCGCTGGCATAATATTGGCCGATTGTTTAAAAGTCCTGCAAGAAGATGAGTAATGTGATGGTAGCATGATGACTGTGCAGTCAGGTCTTTGTTACTGCCCTCAGTGCCCCCGTTTGTTGTCTGATGCAACAACTCTGAGCAATTAAGGTTAATGCGTAATTTCTTGTTTGAGTCGTGAAAATACATAAACGACTTGTAGCTAAAATCGTTGTCACTTTAATCCTAATATTTTTTAATAAATACATTTCTCAAGGTTACTTTTCATCTTTACACACTTTGGTCGTGGTAAACATAATATACTACTTGACACTATAACCGAACTTAATTATGAATGTAGCGTGGACCGACTTGAATATTCTTACAAATAGTTAGTTAACAAAGTTTTCAATTAAAGAAAAACGAATAATGGTCCAATCTAAAAGGTTCAAACTAACAAAGTAATAAAACAACAGATAGTTATAACGCCGTCATAATTCAACAAATTGGACACTCAAGTTCAACAGGTTTACACACACACAAATACTAGTATAGGTAAACGATATACTTAATCATACAGGTAAAATCGTCACACTCAACAACATAGGTACTTCTATAATAGCGAACAAAACGTTAGTAGCTTAGTCAACTCAGGTCGCTCAGAGAAACCACACGATGTTTTTGTATCTACTAGTGACGGCAGTTCTGCTGATCTACTATGTGATCACGCGGAAATATAACTACTGGAAAGACAGGAATGTACCCCACAAAAAGCCTACGTTCTTATTGGGAAATTATGGAGACATGATCCTGCAGAGGAAATCCTTCGGAGGAACAATTCAAGATCGCTGCAATGAATTTCCGAATGAAAAATTTATTGGAGTATTCTATGGTACAGAACCCGTACTGATTCCCAAAGACCCAGAAATCATCAAGCTGATTGTTACGAAGGACTTTTACTACTTTCATGGAAGAGAATTATCGGTCCACCAACATAAAGAACCACTAGCTGTGAACCTTTTCGCCACATATGGCGACAGTTGGAGAGTCTTACGACAGAATTTAACTCCATTGTTCTCGTCGGCTAAGATGAAGAATATGTTCCACCTTATTGAAAAATGTTCGCACGTGTTCGAAACAATGCTGGATCGTGAAACTAATATTTCAAAGGAGCTCGACGTCAGGTCGTTGACCTCGAGATATACAATGGAATGTATTGGAGCCTGCGCTTTTGGCGTAGACACAAAAACAATGACGGAAGAAGAAAAAGAGAATCCTTTCAGAAAAATTACGGACTTCTTGGATCCGCCGAAATATGTGGTCTGGATTAGAATAGTTCGTGCAATTTGGCCAACCATCTTTTACATGTTTGGATTGAAGATGCTGAAAAAACAATTGGAATTCTTCGGGGGTCTGATTACTTCTGTAATGTCCGCAAGGCAATACAAATCGTCTGGAAGGCATGATTTCGTGGACCTTTTAATGAGTTGGAAGCAAAGCCATCAAATAGTTGGTGATAGTATCAAAAATATCAAAACTGGTGAAAACAAAAAAGTGACGTTAGAAGCTAACGACAAGCTGTTAGTTGCTCAGTGTTTTGTTTTCTTTGCTGCTGGCTTTGAAACATCATCAACCACTTTGAGTTACACTCTTTATGAACTCGCGAAGAACAAGGAAATTCAGAACAAAGTGTTACAAGAAGTAGATGCATATTTAGTTCGTCACAAGAATGTGCTCAATTACGATTGTATTTCGGACTTGCCATACTTGGAAGCTGTTGTGGACGAGACTCTTCGTTTTTATCCAGTTCTTGGTATGATTCCTCGCGAGGTGATGGAAGAATACACAATGCCTGGTGGAGCAAAGTTAACTAAAGGCTTGCGAGTACATTTGCCAGTGATGTATCTCCACCACAACCCGGAATTTTATCCAGAACCTGAAGTATTTCGGCCAGAAAGATTTCTTGGTGAGGAGAAGAGGAATATCAATCCTTATGTGTACCTGCCGTTTGGAGAAGGACCAAGGACTTGTATTGGTGAGTTTATTATTTATTATTATTTACTGTGATACCTTCTACTGAATAATCATGTGGGTGGGAATAACTGATAAGAGTAATGAAGTCAGTCTTAGAGGTTTCGAAATTGAAATTTTCAGTAGTAAAACCCTTTTTTAGGGTTCCGTACCCAAAGGGTAAAAACGGAACCCTATTACTAAGACTTCGCTGTCTGTCCGTCTGTCCGTCTGTCCGTCTGTCCGTCTGTCCGTCTGTCTGTCACCAGGCTGTATCTCATGAACCGTGACAGCTAGACAGTTGAAATTTTCACAGATGATGTATTTCTGTTGCCGCTATAACAACAACTACTAAAAACAGAATAAAATTAATATTTAAGGGGGGCTCCCATACAACAAACGTGATTTTTTTATAATAATTGGTACGGAACCCTTCGTGCGCGAGTCCGACTCGCACTTGCCTGTTTTTTTTTGGATGGGAAATCTTCAAATGACTCCTCCCGCTCTGGGCGGAGCAGGAGGTAGTGTCAGACTTTTACTGACTAAAACCCATCCATGTTCCTTCATCGCCCTTTGTGTTCCGGGGCCACGGTATCTCTTTCGAACATTCCCGCAACCCCGGCAGGCATCGGTCCTTACGGTTCCCTTCCTTTTTGATGACTCTCTTTGAGGCGCGCGTGGAACACGAACGCGCTGTCGACACGGCCTGTCGTCATGAGACGGACGGACGGCAAGCTAGCCCATAGCCCATAGCACACCGTCCACAGGCCCGCGCCTACGGTGGCCGGAGGCCACGCGGTGGCCCCCGACGCCCGGGGCGTCTCCCGCGGTGGTTCGGTAGTAAAACCCTTAACCCAAGTTAGTAGTCTTGTAAAATGTTCCAAGTATAATAAACTTTTAGTCTGTAGTGTTAAACATGGAATGAGTCATGGTTACTCTTGAAAAATAAATTAATCTATACTAATATTATAAAGAGGTAACATTTGTTTGTAAGTTTGTAAGTTTGTAAGTTTGTATGTAGGGGGTAATCTCCGGAAGTAATGAACCAATTTTAAAAATTGTTTCACTGGTAGAAAGCTACATTACTTTTAACAATTAGTTATTAACAATTGGTTATTAGTGAAAATATAGCCTATAGGCTATATTTTATTCCCGTACTCCCACGGGAACGGGAACTACGCGGGTGAAACCGCGGGACGTCAGCTAGTATAATTATAAAATAGAAAACGTGCAGTTTGTCCACGGAGTTACTTTACCACAACAACTTTTGTCAATATATCCCAATGCTAGTTGTTGATTCTTTGGCACAACTATTCAACTTACCTATATAGATGATATATTATATTATTATAGTTAGCGATAATAATATGGGTTTATTGTATTAAAGTACCATCCCACAAGACGATGAGTAACATGATGGTCGCATGATGTGCAGTCGGGTCTTTGTGACTGCTCCCAGTGTCCCCGTTTGCTTGCTGCTGCAACACTGTAGTGACCTATACTCTAATACATTATACTTGAAACGTAGAAATTCAATCTAATACCTTTAAACGAGCAATTCTTGTATATATGTATGTATATCTAAATATGATCTGAATCTGAAACGGCTCCAACGATTTTCATGAAATTTAGTATGGAGGGGATTTCGGGGGCGACAAATTTATCAAGCTAGGTTTTATTTAAAAAAAACCGAGCAAGGCTCAGTCACCAGATATAATGTATAAATTACGAAATTGCCTACAAATAAAATCAATAATAATGTATAAACATATTTACAAAGTATTATATAAAATCAAAAAACTAAATAAAATATTTGTAACAATTTATTTCAACGTACAAACACATATTTATACTACTAGATGATTTTTTATCAGCTAGCCGGCGCAGCTATGACGCGTTCTTTGTTCTAGCGGCGAGCGCGCCCACTACGTCACCCGAACCGGTTGCGTGAGCGAGACGGGACTATCATTGCGTTGCACTCTGCCTCGTCCGCGTCGCCTCGCCAGTATGCAACACTCTCAAGAGTTCCACTAAGAAGAAGGAGTGGTAGAAGTAGATAGCACGGCAGTAAGCGAAAGAACAGTCAATAATATCAAGCGCGGCATAGCTATTAGTTACTAAATCAATTAATTTTTAATATCTTTTCAATGTTAATGAAATACTTTAAATTCAAGTTCTAATTTGTTATTTCTAGAAAACTAATAGCTAAGCCGCGCTTGATAATATTGAATGTTCTTTTGCTTACTGCCGTGCTATCTACTTCTACCACTCCTTCTTCTTAGTGGAACTCTTGTATGTGTGGAACTGTAACATGGGTCTGTGCAATAAACTTTCTTCCTTCTTCTTGTGTACTTCGGACTTTTCTTCATCCCTTCATATATTTGCACTCATCGATCATCACAGACACCATCAACACCGACAACACTACAACTCTGAGCAAATGCGTAATTTCTTGTTTGAGTTGTGAAAATAAATGAACGAAATTCTTCTATAATCGTTGTCACTTTAATCATAGTACGTTGACTAATATCTGTATCTTTACATACAATGATCGTGGTCATTAATTCTCAAGGGTAATAAATTATTGACACTTAGACTGAACTTAAGAAAAAGATGTAGCGTAAACGTGAAAAGATGTAGTGTAAACTAAATATTTGTAATAATATTCAAGTGGGTCCAACTTGAATATTATTACAAATATTTAGTTAACAAAGATATCAATAAAAGAAAATCGAAAAATGGTCTAATATGAAAGGTCCAAACTAACACCGTACTAAAACCAACAAAAATTGTATCACCGTCATAATCATCAAATCAGATACTCAATTTCACAGGTTTACACATACAAATGTAAGTAGATAAAATATAGAGTCAACAACACGTACACAAATAATAGCGGACATTACGTTACTAGCTTAGTCAACCCAGATCGCTCAGAGAAACCACACGATGTTTCTGTATCTACTAGTGACGACGTTGACGGCAGTTCTGCTGATCTACTATGTGATCACGAGGAAATATAACTACTGGAAAGACAGGAACGTACCCCACACCAAGCCTACGTTCTTATTGGGAAATTATGGAGACATGATCCTGCAGAAGAAATCCTTCGGAGAAACCGTTCAAGATTGCTGCAATGAATTTCCTAATGAAAAATTTATTGGAGTATTTCATGGTACAGAACCCGTACTGATTCCCAAAGACCCAGAAATCATCAAGCTGATTGTTACGAAGGACTTTTACTACTTTCATGGAAGAGCATTATCGGTCCACCAACATAAAGAACCACTAGCTTTGAACATTTTCGAATCATTTGGCGATAGTTGGAGAGTCTTGCGACAGAATTTGACTCCATTGTTCTCGTCGGCTAAGATGAAGAATATGTTCCATCTTATTGAAAAATGTTCGTACGTGTTTGAGACAATGCTGGATCGTGAAACAAATATTTCAAAGGAGCTTGAAGTCAGGTCGTTGACCTCAAGATATACAATGGAATGTATTGGAGCCTGCGCTTTTGGCGTAGACACAAAAACAATGACGGAAGAAGAAAAAGAGAATCCTTTCAGAAAAATGACAGACTCCTTGGATCCGCCGAAAAATGTGCTTTGGATGAGACTAGTTCGTGCAATTTGGCCAACCATCTTTTACATGTTGAAATTAAAGATGCTGAAAAAACAATTGGTATTCTTCGGGGATCTGATTACTTCTGTAATGTCCGCAAGGGAATACAAATCGTCTGGAAGACATGATTTCGTGGACCTCTTAATGAATTGGAAGCAAAGCCATCAAATAGTTGGTGATAGTATGAAGAATATCAAAACTGGTGAAAGCAAAAAAGTGACGTTAGAAGTTAATGACGAGCTGTTAGTTTCTCAGTGTTATATTTTCTTTTCTGCTGGCTTTAAAACATCTTCAACTACTTTGAGTTACACTCTTTATGAACTCGCGAAGAACAATGAAATTCAGAACAAAGTGTTACAAGAAGTAGATGCATATTTAGCTCGTCACAAGAATGTGCTCAATTACGATTGTATTTCGGACTTGCCATACTTGGATGCTGTTGTGGACGAGACTCTTCGTTTTTATCCAGTTCTTGGTATGATTCCTCGTGAGGTGATGGAAGAATACACAATGCCTGGCGGAGCAAAGCTAACTAAAGGCTTGGAAGTGCATTTGCCAGTGATGTATCTCCACCACAATCCGGAATTTTATCCAGAACCTGAAGTATTTCGGCCAGAAAGATTTCTTGGTGAGGAGAAGAGGAATATCAATCCTTATGTGTACCTGCCGTTTGGAGAAGGACCAAGAACTTGTATTGGTGAGTTTAATTGAAAGATAGTTTCCACGCTTAGATACAGATTAAAAAAGAAATAGTCGTGAATCGAGATCAAAGTGTTCTTAAACATTTTTATAGTTGCGTTTCTACACCGTTAATAAACACAGAAGCAAACACACCGGAACACCGAAACGTAATAATCCAATCATACTATTCTATTAATACGCTAGTTGTGTTCGACAGAAGAACCATATATTACAGACTAGTAGTATTATAAATTATCCAGCGCTAGGTACTATGTTAGTTCCTTCAGTTTCTATATGCAAATGACCTGTTAAAATAAAACCCTTATTGAATAAAATTACAAACAACAACACTTTAAATGAAACAGTATAACAAATTAACCTCCTGACGTAACAAACTTGGTACTTAACCTGTGTAAAATTTTGAGAGCGTTTTAAAAGCCCCGTGGCTCCGTAACGAGGGAAGACATTAATATTGACGGGGTTAACTCACGATACAGGACTTATTTATGAAGTAACTACACTTGTAATGGACTGTTATTATTTATTTTACGTGAACAAGTTCTTTTTTCTCGTATAAAATTGTTGTATGGACTTCTTTTGGGGAAAGATCGTCATTAAATAATGCGATATTAATTATTAAACTTTTCAACATTGCTTTTTAAGCCGTGTTGTGTCTGGTAGGTTTTTAGCCTATTCGATATTTGAAGGACTTTAATAGACGAAGAAGGATTTAGGGTTGTAGACGAAAAAGAATTTAGGGTTATAGACGAAACCAAAGAAATTATCATATATCATTGTTAGAGCCTACTGTAAAGTGATCTGAGCTCTTTATGCTTTTGTTGTCATCATAATCTGTCGGTCTTCTACAGACTGTACTTCGGTGAGTGTGCGCAGGAGCTCCACGACCTGATCCCACCATCACCCTTTTACCAACCGGACTAGCAGACGTACCGCGGCGTACCATCCACACTTGGTTGACATCCCGATGTGTCGTACTAAGCGCTTCTTCTCCACTTTTATTATGCGCACAGCCAAAGTCTGGAATTCTCTGCCTGCGTCTGTGTTCCCGCCCACATTCAACCCGCCTGCCTTCAAAGCAAGAGTGAACAGGCATCTTCTGGGCACACTCGTTCCATCATAGATCTTATCCATCGATTTTCATCAGGCGTGATCGAGGTCAAGAGCAGGCCCATAATGTAATAAAAAAAAAAAAAAAAAAATGGTAGTTGAATTGCTCCTACTAAACATAGGCCTCACAATAAGCCCTGCAGTGAAGGTCAAATGGCGATACAATAAATACTTCTGCAACATTTTTTTCTTTTTGCTGTTTGCTTCATTAATGTATCTTAGTTTGTTTCAAACTAGAGTATTCAAGCGTCTTTGGATGATTTCATTAAGTATCAAAGACTAGTTAAACCTCTTTTTGTAAGAATTATTAACCTTCATTAGGTCAAAGTCTAAACTCAAAGATTAAAGTCTGTCTAAACAACACGAGATATTTCTATTAATAAAGACAATTTTTTGTTTTGACGCATAAGTCTAATTTTGTATCTAACAAAAAACCAAAAAATTGCCTTTTTTGGCAATAATTGCTTCAAGTTTGACCAAAAACCATAATAATAGGTCTGCCATTTATATTTGTGATCCATAATGACCAAGAGTTCCTTAGAAGGGCGATTAGTTGGGTTTATCCAAAATAAGAAAGTTAATTAAACATAAATTGATAATATTGTAAAAGCCATTCTTGTTGTTGAAAATAAACAATACCTGTTTATCAGATAACATTGCTAAAAGGAAAATACAAATTGTATTAAAACACGTGTTTTAGTTTAGTACATGTAAAGGTATCTATTTTTGCATCGCTTCGCCGACAAGATAAGATAAAGTTGAAAACATACTTGGCCATATTTTTTTATTTTGTCCGAGAATGAAATAATATGGTAGATTAAAAGATAATACTGAACATATTCATCGTAACTATCTCTTTGCAAGTAATGTTTAAGAAGTAAATGTAACCCGTATCACTGCTGATACAAAAAGTTTCTAGAATAATCATTATCAGTAAACATCGTGAGGAAACCGGCAAGTCCTAGAACCAAAAATTCGAAGACATGTGACATCTACCAATCCGCACTGGGCCCGCGTGGTGGATTATAGCCCATTCCCTCTTATAGAGAGGAGGCCTGTGTCCCAGCAGTGGGAACATTAATAGGCTGGTGATGATGAAACGTAGGTACACAGCTAGATGCTTGCACAACAACAGTGTGGTTAGTCAACTCAAATTGCGCAGTGAAACCAAACGAAGTTTCTCTATCTGATAGTGGCGCTACTGTTATTTCTTTTTTACTATTTAATCACGCGAAAATTATGACTACTGGAAAAACAGGAACAGTTCGTACGTCAAACTTACTTTCTTACTAGGAAATTATGGAGAATTATTGTGAATTATGGATTTCTTGAAAGAAAATATTATGAATTCTCTGACTAGAAGTTTATTGAAGCGTTTTACGGCACAGGCACCGTCCTGATTCCTACGGATCCAGAAATCATCAAGCTCATTGTGACTAAGGACTCCTACTTCTTTCATGGAAGATTATTGGACGTTGGCGGTGTTTGCAGCTATTCATTTTTATGGGAACGAATTTAACAGCAACTATGGATCTGAGTTCATAATTTAAGTCAGGTTCCTAGAATAAATAATAGTCTAGAAATAAACCTCAAACTGGCTCTCTAGACTTGTAAATTAACCATAGTGATGAAACACTCAGGAAAACACTAGGAATTATTTGTAGATTTTTCATTTTCTTTGTTTTGTTAGCGTAATTGCTCATCGGCATAAATACCGGTTGGCCAACGCGTCTATTATTCGGTAATGCAACAGCTCGCGAAACGAGTTCTGTGAAGGTCAAGTTCATATCAATGAGCTCAACTACCGTGACGACTTGATAGGTTTAATTTAAAAACTATGATTTAATGATTTTGTTTTTGAAAATCTTATCGTGTCCCATTGAATTTGAAAAATGTTTTTGGCGTTCCTCAAGGAAGTATGTTGGGCCCCATTCTATTTATTATTAAGTTACTAGTGATTATTATCGGTTGCTGGCTTTCTTTGTTATCATCCTTGCTGATTGGCCAACCTTAATCATGATAAATATGAACTTTTTGGTATCTATAGCTCGTGCCGATATTTGAAGGTTATACACAATAATATTCTTGTGTTATTTAATATCTGTTTATTTGGTCAGCTCTTAGTCATGCGTTTATCTGAGTGACAACAAGCGATTTCAATTCTGATAATATGTTATCAGGCTGAGGAGCTCGTGGCTAAGTAATAAAAGCCACTCGGGTTGATCTTTAGGTCAAGCCGCGTTTGCCTAGGTTGTTCTGTGGATGGGTGACCACCCATTACATACCCAGTCTCCTCCGTGCCTCGGAAAGCACGTTAAGCAGTTGGTCCCGGCTGTCATTTGTAGATTTTTGACAGTCGTTACAGGTAGTCAGTGGCCCAAAAGTCTGACAAACAGTCTTACCAAGGGGTATCGTATAACCCGGTTAGACTGGAAGCCGATCCCAACATAGTTATAGTTAGTAGCAGATGATGTGAATATGTTATCAGGCTTCAGACAGCCCACATTTGTGCGCTGTGATAAGAGGATATTATGAATTTGTTATATAAATATGACGGCAATAATAATTCAATTAAAAATATTTCGTTTTTAACTGATAAAGTTATATAACCTGATAGTAACAAAACGGATATTGATACAGAAAAGTAAAGTCACTTGTAAAAGTAAGATAGATACTTAAAAATGTACTAACGAAGGTCGATCGACTTATTGATTCTTTATGCACATGGATTCTATTATGTACTTATATTACAGGGATACAATATTTCAAATTAATAGTTTACCATTTATCATGTCTATAATGTTTTCCTGCCGAAATGTTATACGCAGGTTATTTTCACCTACATTCATCGCGTTAATTTATAAAGTGTTTTCGTCGCCACATCGCTCTAGTTACTTTAGTAGAAATTTAGTCTATTGTAAGCGTTCAGTTTTCCTTGCACACCCTTTCGATATCATTTTAATACATAGCCGAGGAATATCTCTTGTTATATGGCATTTCTCTATGTTGTGGACTTTCCTTCGGCAGCCTATATAATAATTCACATCTAACCAGCTTGCTGACTCTACAAGCAGTCACTCCGAAGCAAATAAAAAAAATGACCATTCTATTATTTATTGTTTTATTTCTGTTAACAGGAATGCGTTTCGCAAAGATGCAGATGCTGGCAGGTCTCATCACCATGTTGAAGAAATACCGCCTGGAGCTGGCTGATGGTATGCCAACGAAGCTGACCTTCAAACCTCAATCATTCATCACTCACCCCGTCGGAGGCATCCGGCTCAAGTTCATCGAGAGAGAGGGATGGGAGAACAGAGTGTTTGTGAAGTGAGGCAGTTGCTATAGGTGTACGTGGATCTTTTGGCGTGTGGCCATACTCGGAACTAACGTGGTCATCTTGGTTTTTCGACACATGTTTGCAAATGTTTACCAACAGTGCCCATCCGTCCATGTCATACAAGCGTCAGTTGAGCCATGCCGCTCTATAACCGGCCTTTAGTAGCGACTAGACCAGTGAAAACGACAACTAGACTTTTTAATTTAAAAGTTGAGTGAGATAAAATTATTTTTTATGATTGTTTACAGTTTTACTCTCGTAGAATTTCTACCACAAATTAAGCATTCGTGAAGAGCTGCTCATAAGTATAACCTTTAAATATACGCTTCTAGATTTGTTTGATTTTTGTCTTTCATTTCTGAATGTTATTGTTAACTTGTTATTTACCGTTATAAGAATTGAGGTAAATGTGGTGGAGATTTAATTATTATTTATGTATGTAAAATGTTTGATAACGAAAATCAGACTGTGCTATATGCTTGGTACTATTGAAATATTAATGAATAATATTTTTTACGTGACTTCTTTGAATGAGAAGAGGCTTTTGGGACAGTAATAGGGTCGTATTAATATTATTATATATAATTTTTATCGTTATTGTACTTCAAGCTTTCAGTTCCAATTATAAAATATTTTTTAGCCAATAAGTGACTACGTAGTACGTACTGTATACTACTTACTTAAGTATCGTATATTGACTGTTTATTATATATTTTTATGATTTAATCTTTGAGTGTTTCTATTGTTTTCCCCTACACACACATATATGATTTTTACACTTGTAAAATGTTGACGATTAGGTATATCTCTGCTGTTCACACAAATACTTCAGTAATTGTGCAATTATAAGATGCTCTATGTAACGACAAATTGTTCATAGTAAGTGGTTTGTATTGTTTATATGTCCTTGGCTTTATATAAACACTTCAGATTCTACGGCTATTTACTACCCAATGGGATGTTTTCTTTTTGAGGTATTAAAAAAAACTTAGTTTCCAAGAACTCTATAGATGGCGTTAAACTGACTACGATAGTTGGTGCCAAAGCCAAAACGCTTGGGAAAAAAAAAACATTGCGTCACGTCAAATACGCTCGTTGACTGACATTTTCGGTTGCTTAACCTTCCGAATATAACCTAGTTTTCTCGCGCTTTGTTAAAATCAGTTTTTTTAGGTTCCGTTCCTTGCATTAACGTACTAAGTTCAGCGCCATCTATCCAGCGACTAGGGAAGAGCTAAAAAGAATATCCCTCATTAAAAAAATATTTTAAAACTTTTCTTGATCTTGAATTGACAAGAAGGTCAAGAGAAGTTGCAGTTGTTAAAGTACACTATTGTACTATGTTCTACTATTGTATTTCATTTCTTTAGCCACTTATTTTAATTTTAATCTCTCATGCTAACACTTATTTTTGTGAATGCTGGTTAACCTATAATTGGCAACTGTGTTAGTCCAAGACTGTATAACCAATGTATACCTAAATGTTATACACAGAAGCTGTTGGTGAACCTTTACTAATAAATAAATAAATAAATAAATACACTTCAACCAACTTGTCTGTGCAGCCGGGAAAACGCTGAACTACTTAAAATAAATGTTTCAAGTTTGACATATCGATGCATTTTTTCATTTTTTCATAACAAGTAGCGCCACCTTGAACTACAAACTTAAAATTGTCATACTGTAACCGTAATGTACAGCAACTGTCAACTGTTGTAGGATTGACACAAGCACTTGATACAAACTTTTTGCTAGCGAATATCAAACCAATACATTTTTGTATTTCCTTCGTTTCTCCCTGATGAATGTTATACGTAGCTATTAAATGTTAATAAATGTCAAGTTTATACATGAGTAAAAGAAAAGGGAATATAATACAGTTCCCATTAATAATATCCTGTTGTTCTTCGCTTACACGTGTCTTCTATACTTTATTTATAGGTATAATTTCATCATCATTGCTCTCAAAACGGGTAAAGCACACATCGTGAGGAAACCGGCAAGTTCCAGGACCAAACATTCGAATACACGTCAATTTCCCTAACCCACACCGGGTTCTCATGGTGGCCCACTCTCTCTCACACCAAGAGGATAACTGGGTCCCAGAAGTTTGACATTGAGATTGTTGTTTGATTATGCTATACAGGGTACACCCTGTATAGGTCTTGGTCGGTCATACTTGCGTACACATACTTGTAGGTAAGATTATAATCATACTATTGTATATATTCCCTATGTATAAATACATATAAATATATTTGTATATATATACATATTCATAAAATACTAATTACTTATGCAATAAATCTATACATACTTAAATATTATACACACTTACACACATAACATGCACATACACACCGTCACCAATGTTCGTACTATGTCCACGTTGACAACCACTATTTATGATGTGATGGGGGGCCTGGAGTTCTAAAATACAGGCCTAGGCTTAGTTTAGACTCCAGATCTTCCACAAATTACAACTTTCTGCCAAACTATGTGTCAACCTATAAACAATGTAACTTGTGGAGATGAATAAACGTTTTTATTATTATTAACGAAAGTGTTTTTTCTTCTCAGCCCTTAGACTGGATTTCAACTACATTTACGGGCCGAAGCCAATTAATATTATTATTATTATTATTATGTATAGGTTGACGGCTTCGTGATGAGGTATTTTACAAAAGACCTCATCCCGAAGCCGTCAACCAAGCATTCTGTACATCAAACTAAGAAATTATGGGCATTCATACAACGGACATACTTATTATTGACATTCTTATTATTGGCATTATTATTATTGACATTCTCTTGTTGACATACATAATATTACTTATTACTTTCCAATTATTATGTTAAATTCATGTATTCATAAATGTTCTTAAATTTTGCATGCTAGTTTTAGCGAATTGTGTGAAAAACTGTAATAAAACTCGACCACCTATGTATATACTACAATTCTAGCAAATAAAATTTCATTCCATTTCATTTCATTTCATTTCATTAAGGTATTTTCTACGACCAAAAATGGTGAAGAAATAATATGTTACATAGCTTGCGAGTTGAAAAAGTAAATATATAGGTATTTCTGTCTTCGGGCCACCGACAGATGGATGTGTTGGCCCCCCTTTCAAATACGTGTAATTTTGGCAACTTTCATGACAAAAATAATTTGATTAAAGTTAAGGAAAACTGAAGGTGTATATGTTACAGTTAAAATTGTTAATCGGTCAAAACTACTTTCGTCTGGTGTCAGTCAAAATCCTTATGAAGTTAAATAGTATATTTTGATACAAGTGGAGAAAGTTTGTTATTGTATTCGAGGCGGAATTATAACTCCCGAGCCGTAGGCGAGGGTGTTTTTGAGCCGAGAATTGCAATAACAAATGTCCACGTGTATCAAACGACGTTTTTCAATACACTTTTGAAGAAATAAAATAAAATATAACGAAAACTATTTTTGTCACGAACTAAGAAACTATGATTTTAATTTTCTTTTTTTCGCGCTCTGCTTTTGCCAGGTTGAAGGAGAGGCAAAGGTATCAAGCCGATAAACAGCCTAATATAAAAAATAGATTTATTTTATATTTTGAATTCAGAACACAAATAAATGTTAATTTGTGTATAAAAATAACTATTAGTTTTTAATAATCATGTTTATCTATGATGTTCTATTTATAAACACAATTTTAATATTCAAAAAATATTTATGCCGTAAAGACTCGTAGTGCTTTGCCGAAATTAAAAAAAAAACATACACCTCAGACTATAGGCATTGAACCAATTTGGACTAAGTATAGGTATAGTTATCTGTGGCAATTTTCATTCCTGCACACGTGCGGGAAAGTGGAAAAAATCGCACGCGTGTGAAATACCATGCATGTTGTACCTAATCGTAGTGCGTTAAGGACCAGTTTTCGAGGAAGTGTATTGAAAATGCGTTTTCTGCATTAAAAATATGTTGTTTTAGAACGCCTCAGTTGTAATTACCTAGTCCAAGAATGACATGATGTTTTTCAAGGGGTCACAAAAAAAACCTAACAATATAATAAGTTTCTAAGAAAATGTTAGTTATTGTTTAAGGCCGTCTACGCCAAGCAAAGTAGGTATTTAACGCTACCACCCTTTACGCGAAACGAGTCGTGCACACGCGTCGCCGACTTGAACCCAAAGCTGAGCGAAGTGTCACAGTAAAGGTAAGCGTGTCGTGTAGGCAGTAGGTCAACTTATTTTTTATTAAATTGTCAGCTTGATTTATTATAATAGGTAGTAATTGCGAAAACCTAACATTTAAATGTAATAAATTAATTTGAATAGATATTGTAAATGCAAATTGCTGCAAGTCGTAATTTATTCAATTATTTGTGTACCAGACGGGTGGACTCGTGTTTGGAAATTCAAAAACTATAACGGAACCAAATCTGAGCCACTAACCGCCCTGTACCGAAAGTTCCGGGTGTAAACGTTAGCTTCGTGGAACGGAGAGGTGGGTTTGGAAAATACTGCACTATTATTGTAGATGGAGAAGAAATGAAACACTATTTGACTATGGTAAGACACTACAAGCAGACAATACTGGAAAAACTGAGCTGAAACTATAATCGGAAAGAACTGTTAACTATTCGGATATCGAAACGAAACTGACTGCTTGAATATCGTAAACAAAACTGACTGTTCCAATGTCGAAAACAAAACTTACTATGCGGTGCCTGCGCTGTGCTTTCATACTATTAGCAGACACACAAAAAATATTCGCGAATCCTCTAGCGGTGTATAGTATTTGTTCGCTAGACAATCTTTTAATTCATACAAAAAGCATGAACAAAAAACATTAACAAAAAAATACAAAGGAAACTATAAGCAAAAGGATAATAAATAACTCGAACGGAAGAAGAAAGTAGGTACTTTACGCTCTCGGCGTACGGTCGAAATTAAATTAACATTTCTCGATGTTTTTTATAAGTAGTTTGCGTACGCGCACCTGTGACGAGACTATTCTCGAGGGAATTTGTACCTACTTACTTTTAAAACTAATAATAACAGAAAGTACTCGACAAAGAATCACAAACACGGCAATAGCGTACTTTCTCGAACGTTCTTTCTATAGACTATATAAAAACACTGTTTGAGACACTTGTCGCGAACAATTTGACTAGGTTTCTTACATTGTTTTTATCTCACGAAGAGACACATGCTTTATTTGTTGTATGTGTCACCGTAAAATTGTAAATACCGTTAGATTATAATCTATCTCGTGAGATTGTAAACTCGTTCGTTGAGGAATTCCCTCGACTGTCTATGGTCTCCATCATCAGACCAATGGCACTTACAACCCATATGGGTGCAAAGTTCTCATCAATAGAAATGAATTAAATCCAAACACAAGGTAGCTACTGTAAAACGTTGAGGAGTTCCTTTGACTGTCCTTCGTCTTTATCATCAGACCCCTAAAGATGACCACAACCCATTTAGGTGTAAAGTTCTCATCAATACAAATTAATCAAGCCCAAACACCAGGTAATTATTGTGAATCGTTGATGAGTGCCCTCGACTGTCTTCGGGTTCCATCATCAGATCGAGTCCAGACTTTCTTTAAATAGTAGTGCTCTAAAATACTCAATGAACAAAAAAACAAACGCACTAGTCGCACTACGATGTTCAAAGGTTCCCCTCGATTTCTCTGAGATGCCATCATCAGATCCCAGTTTCATGGTCATGGTACTACTCTTGGAATATCTTCTTTCCAACAAAAAAAGAATTATCTAAATCGGTTCATAAACGACGAAGTTATCCTACGGTCAAATTGTGAAACCTCCTCCTTTTTTTAAGTCGGTTAAAAAAGACTGTACTGTTATAATTACACTACGTTCTTTAAATAAATCGTTCGATAAATCGACGGGACAGCCGTGCGCCAGCAAAAGGGACATAGGTCCTACCTCGTCAAGGCCTGGCGGGCGACTGAATCCACGTGCGCAAGCCGTTTTCTTATATAATAATTTATTATTAAAAGGATTAAATTGTTTTGAAAAAATTAACCACAAATAATTGTTCTATATGTTATTAACTTTGCTTAGATATTTTTTTTGGAAGTAAAACTTTCATATTCTCCAAGTAAAATAAGAAAAACATAAAAAAATATTCGAATTAGGCTCCTGTTCGGATTTTTTTTTCATCGAGTGAAGTTTTTGATATCATGTTTTGAACCACAAATTATCTTAGTAAATATAGTCAACTATAATATCTATTTTTTTTGGCTTTAAAAAATCACTATTTCTTTGATTACTATTGAATCAAAGTTATGTAAAATTGGGAAAATTGGGACTACCTGCCCTTAAACAGTTTTCACCGGTCAACCAATCAAGCTATGCAATGTATGCAATCAAGTATAAGCGGATTTATTATTTTACGGGAAATCTACATTGACATGGTTAATCATTTTAGGTCGTTCTGGAACCGAAAGCTATAAACTCGATTATCGAACTTGGAACGATTGGACTGTTCTTTTCAAAAAATATTTTTATACTTATTTTTTTTTAAATAATCCCAATCATGTCAAAAATACAAATACAATATATCTATACTTAATATTATAAAGCTGAAGAGTTTGTTTGTTTGTTTGAACGCGCTAATCTCAGGAACTACTGGTTGGAATTGAAAAATTATTTTTGTGTTGGATAGCCCATTTATTGAGGAAGGTTATAGGCTATATAACATCACGCTACGACCAAAAAGAGCGGAGCATAATGAAAGATGTTGCAAAAACGGGGAAAATGTATTCCTTTCGTTAGCTTTTTCTCTCTTATGTGACGCAGACGAAGTTGCGTGGGTCAGCTAGTATAAAATACAAAGCGAGGTTAGCCTCGCCCACGTTCATACATTTTTGCTCGTACATGAGCGCACGCCACTGTCGGTTGCGAGTACTACGCACCTGTTTAGGGCAAATCACTAGATATTTATGGTCGTCGAACCTTTTGAATATATTTTGTCTTATTGTAAATATAAATTCTAGCATAGGTATTGCGATAAATTAAAAGCTGTTTCTAACTTACCAGCACGCGTAGCATGACCACCGTGGAAACGGTTTTGTTGACGGAAGAATCGACAAAATAACAGATTGTAGAAAGATTTCTATAGTCGTACGATGTTAAAAATATAGAAAAGGAATATTTCTATTGTTCAGTCGACAAAAGTTTACAACGTGAAGCATGACGACAATTTTTTCTCTAATTTTGACACTTAGGCCCAGCGCACACTGCTGGAGGCGCAGCGGAGCGCATTTGAAGACAACAATTTAATATAAACCTTAACAACCTTGATATACGGTCAATATAAGAATAAATTCGCACGCGGTACTCGGAGCGCCCTCAAGCTACTACAAGAAAATGCGCGCGACCATATATCAAGGTAGTTAAGGTTTGTATTAAATTGTTGTCTTCAAATGCGCTCCGCTGCGCCTCCAGTGGTGTGCGCTGGGCCTTAGGGGTAGAATAATTTCTTACCAGCAAATTTCAAATAGTCTACATCACATCGGACCTACAGAAGATTCTTTTTATTACTATTCTTTGTGTTTATTGAATTTTATTGATTTTAAAAATATGTCAGGGTCCTACCGCCCGCGCCGCCGCCTCCTCAATTTTTAGCCCGAGAAGAATGAAAGTAACCCCAAAAAGAATGCTGTACGAGCAACCGGGACCCTTGATTTCCCTGCTGTATACGGCAAAGTTTTATCAGACAATACCTAAAGCCCGTTTTCACTAACACTAAATTAATGATACCTAACTCAATGCCTAATGCCCACTTTCACACTCTCTCTTTCACTGTCACCTAACTGAATGCCTAATTTCTCGTTTTCATCAACACAAAGTGACACCTAATACTTTTTGCCCCGCAACGGGACAGCATGAGTAGATATGTGACTGATATAATAGAGCGATTGGTGACTCCGTAAAATAATAGTTTTTTTTTGTAAACTGAATGCCGTTTTATTTAATTTTTTTGTGTCATCAATGTAATTGAAGTTATGAAAGAGAAACATGTTTTGAGGTCATTAACTTATAGTATTTATTAACAGTCAAATATTTACACAATAATACCTACATTACACGTTACAGTTAAACACATCTGTACAGTAATTTAATTACAATAGGTACAACTAATTATTTTAGCCACTCCAAGCGCAGGCCACACCGCCAGCTAGCGGGCGGGCGAGCGAAGCGAACGAGGCCCTTTTCATACTTCGTTCGGCTTTGTCGGTAGCTCGCGGTGTGAACCGAAGTATGTAAAGAGGTGAAACGATGTTCGCCCGCCCGCCCGCTAGCTGGCGGTGTGGCCTGCGTAATATACTAATCTCAGTTAACTTATACATTATGTAAAAAAAAAGTCTTTTGTTTCATTGTCCTAATCACCAGCCAACTACTTATAAGCAGTTCTAATAATCTTACTTCAATGTGAGAAAGAGACAGAAGCTTAACGTTCCGTAGAGCTCTATCTCTTTCCCGCATTAAAAAATATTATAGAAATACTGCTTTATGAGGTAAATTCCCTGGTAACAATTCCTTACTTCGCCAAAACTCTCTTCTCCCATCCTTCCCTCTCGATGAACTTGAGCTTGATGCCATCTACTGGGTGGGTGATGCCTGACAGAGGCTTGAAGGTTAGCTTCGTGGGCATACCATCAGCAAGTTCCAGACGGTACTTCTTTAGCATGGTAATGAGACCAGTCATCATCTGCATCTTCGCAAATCGCATACCTGGAAAGAAACAAAAAAAAGCAAACCATTAATTATGAGGAAATTATCCGGAAGAAAACTGACATGGCCGCCAGCTGAGACAGGTAACTTTTTCTTCTGCCGAAAAACAGTGATATTCTATCAACGATAATAATAATGATGGAGAAGTCATAAATGTATTGGATTGACTTATGTTTACCAAAACCTTACAATCCTGTTAAAAGTGTTTGTAGAAAAACGAAAGGCTCTGGAATCTTTTGTCTAGACCTTAATGAGGGAACACAAGTTATAGAATAATAAGCAGCGGCAAAGGTAACGTGGAACGATTATCTGGATGTTTCGTTGTTTACTTATTAATTCAAACGATCGTAAAAAGAGTTGATGTGGTCGTGTTTGATTGTGTTTTGTTTCGTAACAGCCTCAAAATAGCATCA
Source organism: Xestia xanthographa (assembly GCA_905147715.2). NCBI lineage: Eukaryota > Metazoa > Arthropoda > Insecta > Lepidoptera > Noctuidae > Xestia > Xestia xanthographa. Next base: position 1,315,572 of record LR990661.1, on the reverse strand, counting down.
GGATGATAACTAACATCATTAGCCAACAACACTTTTCATTTAACATGATACAATTTTAACTGCAGGTACTTGTGATTAATTTAATACAATATCCCCAGACGATGGTCAATTTAAAAATCATGCTGTAGCACTTAGATACCCGCAATTACAGACACAATTAAAATAACAATGCACCGTGCCCGATCGAGCACGGCTGGGGACATAAGGGTATATATGACAAAGGTAACTCACCAATGCAAAGTCTTGGTCCTTCTCCAAACGGTAGGTAAACGTATCGATTTATTTTCTTTTTCTCCTCACCCAGGAATCTTTCTGGTCGAAACACTTCGGGTTCTGGATAAAATTCAGCATTGTGATGCAGATAATACACCGGCAGATGTACTCGCATGCCTTTCTCTAACTTTGCACCGCCAGGCATTGTGTAGTCTTCCATCAACTCGCGGGGGATCATGCCGAGAACTGGGTAATAGCGAAGAGCCTCGTCTATAACAGCATCCAGGTACGGCAATTCCGAAATACAGTCAAAATTAAGCTTATTCTCATGACGAACTAAATATGCGTCCACTTCATCCAACACTCTGTCCTGCATCTCCTTATGTTTTGCAAGTTCATATAGCGTGTAACCCAAAGTAGTTGACGATGTTTCAAAGCCAGCAGCAAAGAAAATAAAACATTGAGCAACTAACAGATCGTCAGTAGCTTCTAATGTTATTTTTCTTACTTCACCAGTCTTGCTATTTTGTAAACTCTCACCCACTATTTTCTTGCTTGTTTTCCATCCCATCACGAGGTCCACGAAGTCATTTCTTCCAGAATGTTTGTATTCCCGGCTGGACATTACAGAAGTAATCAGGTCATGGAAAAACTGAAATTGCTTTTTCAGCAATTTTCCGCCAAATATGTAAAATATTGATGGCCACATGTTACGTACTTCTCTCAAGACGACTCCAGCTCTGGGTGGATCTGCGAATTCGGCAACTTTTCTGAATGGATTTTCCTTGTCATCTTCCGACATCGTATTTGTGTCCACTCCGAAAGCACAAGCTCCGATACATTCCATAGTATATCTTGCAGTCAACGTCCTGACTTCGAGCTCTTTTGAAATTCTAGTTTCGCGATCCAACATGTCCTCAAATCTGTGTGAACAGTTGTTGATGAGATGAAACATGTTCTTCATCTTCGCAGATGAGAACAACGGACTCATGTTCTGGCGCAATACCTTCCAACTGTCGCCATAGGTCCCGAAGAGGTTCAAAGCTGCTGGCTCCTTGTGACTGTGCTCAGACAAGAATCTTCCATTGAAACTGGCGAAGTCCTTCGTCAAAATCAGTTTGATAATTTCTGGATCCTTGGGAATCAGTACGGGTTCCGTGCCCTGGAATGCTCCAATGAATTTATCGTTTGGAAATTGATAACAATAATCTTGAAGTGTTTCTCCGATGGATTTTTTCTGAAGAAGTACGTCTCCATAATTTCCCAGTAAGAAGGTTGGTTTCTTATGTGGTACGTTCCTGTCCTTCCAATAGTTATATTTTCTCGTGATCACATAGTATAAGAGAACGATTACCGTTATTGTTAGATAGAGAAACATTGTGTTGTCTCACTGAGCGATCTGACTCGACTAAGCGTTTATCGTACTGACAGTTGATTGTATAGCGGTGTCTGAATTTGGGCTTCGTTTTTATATCACGTCTGATTGCGTATGATGTCATATTATTATCGTGATTTCTCTTGCTTATCTTGTATGCTATACTTTAGATTATTTTGTTCTAATATTTTAGTACAAAGGAGTTTATATTACTATTTAGACTCCTTTTTTACTCATTTTAAATAGTGACTTGATGATAAAGTTTATGAAAGTGTGTTTTTTGTTTTAAAATTTTGTTTTTGTTATCAGTTAATTACCATTATGGTATTTATGCGGGTGTTTAGTCTGAACGGACCAAAATTAATTGACAGCGGTCTGTTCAGACGTAGACGAAAAATGGGGCGTTCATGTTTTGCAAACTTAATGAAACTTGATAAAACTTGATTGTTAAACCATAGAATTGCTATAGAAGACTTGAGACTCTTCTCTTCTCTCTCTCTTTCTCTTGAGACATCTTTACATATTGCGCTTAACACAATCAAATTACATCACATATTTACGGCTTGAACAGGTGAATTTGCAAATCGTCGCGATCGGCGTATTAACCATGCGTCATTGGGGGCGGGACTTCCGTCATAACTTCAAACGTAGCCATTTCACCTCGTGTTGCCTAGCTGTAACCACGGCTTAGCCAATTTGATAGCCAAGTGACATTTTAGTTACCATAGCAAGGGTACAGGTACCCTAGCTAGATGTATGTCTACATCACGACTAGACGATCATAGGACACTCTGTGCATTAGGATTATATTTAGAAGTGTGACCAAACCCACGAGATCCAGGCATTCGCCTGGATCTCGTGGGTTTGTTCGCTGCCGTGGTGCTGTGGAAGGGACTGCGAGAGCTGCATTCAATTTGTTGCACTACATTAGTTACGCAACTACAACACTAGTTACTATGCAAAAAGACGATCGTAGTCTTTCTCGTTTTAAGAATAAAACACTGACGTGTGCTAATATTCTTGTGATAACTGAGTACTTATCATGTAATTTGCTAACTCTAAGATTTACAGAATTGCCATAGGGTAATTTATCATTCACTGGTTTATGACCGATTTAAGTAAATACCATCGGAATTGGTGACTGTCCTCAAACACCGTAGCATCTCATTCTCATTTCATAGGAACATCATACGGCCAAAAAACATTAGTATTTCGACAAACAACAATATCAAAATACCTAACAACATTAAAATCCCTCAAGAATAAAAGTACATTTCTATATAAAAAACACGCGTCCTAGTTTCATAATAAAATACGTTTTGTATCAGAATGATTTCCTTCAGATCATATTATAGCTAGGCGTTCCCGCGGGAGAAGAACGGAGGGAAACAACTGAGCATCGAGAGGAATATATGTTTTATTATTATTTTGGAGTATTTTGTTCAGTATTGCGGTATTAGTAAACGATATTGTGTGTAATACAGTTTTTGTAGACTGGATTGGATAGAAAAAAAGAGGTCCTACTTATTCCAAAGTTAGAGTGGCAGAGAGTGTCCCTTTGTACTACTTTTGTACATGAAGTTTTAATTAACAAATAAATGAATGGAAAATATGTTAGGTACTGTAATTCATGAATGTCAGCGTTGCTTGTGAGATCTTATATCGCAGTGATGAAATACTAACAGAAAATGCCCATTCTCAGGTCTACGGAGGCGCAAGGTGTTCTGCCTCAGACATTAGTCGCCTTATACGACACCCGTGGTTGGTTCTATTCTACTCTGCCGGATACCACACGGATGCTTATCAAGGGGTATCGTATTACCAATTTACTGTGTTCTGGGGGCCGGGTAAAATACCATTGTCAATTTGAATCGGGTAAAACTGGAGACTAACGTTTAGGCTGATGATGATGAATTCGAAAATTACTTCAATAAAACAAATAAACACTCAAATAAACGGGTTATTCACCAACTGGACACGAGAGACTGGACACACGTGTGTCCAGTTGGTGAAACTCACAATTAGTATCACTTATTATTTCGTCATCTGAACACGCCAATTTTTACGCGTGTCCACATAGTGAAACTTAAATTAAATCACTTTTATGTTTTCGCCAACTGGACACACGTTCGCATTTTATCTGAATTCATAAGAAAGTACAGTCACGCAGATTGATTTTCTGTATCACATTTGTGCCGGACGGGCGTGATCCGCTGAAGGCGTGGATGGATGTGTACCTAGCGGTCTGCCTATACCCTTTCTACACTGGGCGCACGCGTACACTATACTTCGCTCTCAGATGGCGCTGACGTCCTACACCTATTTAACTGTAGCCAATCTACGCAATCTCAGGCGTAGAACCTAACGAGGGAAGGAGGGTTTACTGGGAAATAATACACTGATAAACTTTCATAACTATTCAGGAAGCGATTCGGAGCCTCAGAACTTTTCGCGCACAACTTTTTCACTGGTTTTCTTCATAATATATTTGCCGTACTGATGACTACAATTCTTAGAAATGTTGTGTTTACTCCGGAACTTTACTGTAACGAGAACCCTGATTCGTTTCTTGATTTTCGAAAATTTTAATGAAAATTTTGATTACATGCATCTTTTCGGAAAATTACAATTTTGTGCTTATATCTAAGTACATTATATACATGATATGGCTTCTACATAAGGTTATTTATGTACAAACATTACAATCACAATAATCTTTATTGTAATTAGGAAATTATTTCCAAAAAACCAGACAACTTTTCCAACAGTGGCTGGTTGAAGGATCTTCCAGGCTGAATTACACGAAAACTGTTGCTGTGACTGTAAGTTCTGTGTTATTCTGTTAGACCAAATTTTCCTATTACTGACGAATATAGCTGCGCTAGATTGTCATACTCTCATCAAAGTGGTTTTCCTGAAGGGCTAAGTTATTAAAAAAGACTATATCCAGGCCTAGGTCGCCACCTATATAGGCTACCTGGATCTTACTAAAATACTAAATTAAACTATAAACTCCACTTGCGAGTTTATATGAGTCTAGCGCTTATGTAAATATTACTGTTTTTTACTATTATAATCACTGAAGGCACTTATTATTTGTCACTATATTGCCCATACACACGACATTGTTTTACTATAACAAAAACACTTTTTTTGTACATTTTGTTTGTACATTAATAACTGTATCTGGAAGCCATATCATGTATATAATGTACTTTGATATAAGCATAAAATTGTAATTTTCCGAAAAGATGCATGTATCGATGATCAAAATTTTCATTAAAATTTTCCATAATCAGGAAGCGAATCAGGGTTCTCGTTACAGTAAAGTTTCGGAGTACCTTAGGAAACACAACATTTCTAAGAATTGTAGTCATCAGTACGGTAAATATATTATCCTCTCCGCAGCTATCTGGGTCATTTGCGTTATGGCTGCATTACACTTGATAGCTATCTAGTACATTTGTATGGCGCGCACCCGCCTCAAAAAAAACTGCATTAAAAACCGTCTAAAACTGTCTCCTCTAGAGCTTATACCTCTGTGTTCAATTCGTTACTAAATTCCTCAATAATAAAATCGAACATCGCAACACTACTCCATAGACAACTTGCCGAAAAAAAAAAAAAAACTTTCATTTGACAGACGGTGAACACTCGAATTTACCTGCGCAGCAAATGTCGTGATAACTCTGGTATTTTTAATGGTAGCTGATACTATTATATATCAAAATTATCCTTGTGAACCGTGCTTCATTATTTTGTCAACGTAAATTCGTTTTGGAATCTCGAAGTTGCAATATTTCGCCCGTGAAAAAGTAGTTATTATATGTACCTATAGTGATTGTGTTGTGTGAAGAAATACGTGATTTAGTGACTAAAACGTGTGTGAAATGGGAAAAACAGTGCTTAATTAGTGAGGTGATTAGATTGTTCAACTATCTACACCAAAAAACATGTGGGTTTGTGTGTTTTTTCATCCAACACCGGCTGGCAAAAATTAGTTTCCAGATGTAAACAAACAGTGAGTATCTAGTTTCATAAGTATATTTAGATATGATGCTATTGAGCTATAAATGAGATTAAGGTCTTGTTGGAAAGGAAATATAGTCTAGTTTATTTCTTTAATGTTAAAATGGATAAAAAACTAAGAGAAAACTGATATTTCTAGCGAAATATCAGTTTTTGTAACTATTTTTTGCTATACATTATGACTTGGAGTATATAATTAAAGTATTTCATTTTGATTTCTAGATAAGTAGATTTCTTATCTAATCAGCTTGACAACAGTATTTTTGAAATTGCTCTAGGACTTGTAGTTTTTGAGCTACAGGTGTTTTTATCGGATCGGGCAGAAAATGTTTTGAAAACTTGCAAAAATTTTTGCATGTGAGCGGTTACGGTATTTGCAAATCCGCGCGCTTAGCTGCGAAGTGGTGAAGAAAAACAGTGAAAAAGTTGTGCGTGAAAAGTCCTGAAGCTCCGAATCGCTTCCTGAATAGTTATGAAAGTTTATCAGTGGATTCATTCCCAGTAAACCCCCCTTCACTCGTTAGGTTCTACGCCTGAGATTGCGTAGATTGGCTACAGTTAAATAGGTGTAGGACGTCAGCGCCATCTGAGAGCGAAGTATAGTGTATGCGTGCGCCCGGTGTAGAAAGGGTATAGGCAGACCGCTAGGTACACGTTATACATCCACGCCTTCAGCGGCTCACGCCCGTCCGGCACAATTGTGATACAGTAATCAATCTGCGTGACTGTACTTTCTCATGAACTCAGATAAAATACGGACGTGTGTCCAGTTGGCGAAAACATAAAAGTGATTTAATTTAAGTTTCACTATGTGGACATGCGTAAAAATTGGCGTGTCCAGATGACGAAATAATAAGTAATACTAATTGTGAGTTTCACCAACTGGACACACGTGTGTCCAGTCTCTCGTGTCCAGTTGGTGAATAACCCAAAATATTCACCATTTCTGATATTATTTTTTTTAATTCAGAAATTGTCAAAATCACCCGTTCCCAACAGTGGAACGTGGCCAAACATGATTGTGATACAGAACATCAATCTGCGTGACTGTAATTTCTCATGGATAAAATGCGAACGTGTCCAGTTGGCGAAAACATAAAAGTGATTTAATTTAAGTTTCACTATGTGGACACGCGTAAAAATTTTGGCGTGTCCAGATGACGAAATAATAAGTGATACTAATTGTGAGTTTCACCAACTGGACACACGCTTCTCCAATCTTTTGTATCCAGTTACTTTGTTTACATTTTACTTTGTTTTCTTTCTAACTTTTAACTAAAATGTATTGCTCGAAGACTTTACCTTGTGTTGATTATTTCATCACCATTGCTCTCAAAATGGTGCTTAATAACAGCTGTGACGTTTCCACTATAATTAACCCAAGAATACATTTGTGATGATGAATGATCCCACCTTAAGTAATGACTTCGACGAAGTAATCCTATTAATATAAACAAATACATAAATATAACTGTTTCATCACTATTTATAAGGCTCGATGATAAATAAAGCATCCGTGACTTTCGGTTGGGGGGTCAGCAGAAGTGTAGGTAATTAATTATACGTAGGATTCGTCCTTGGATGAGTGGCCAAGAAAAGGGCGGAATTAAGGAAGGTAGATGGGTTTTTATTTTCGGTTACTAGAGTAATGTCACTATTAAAGTGGCTAGGAATAATACGTCCTGTTTTATAAAGAAACGCTTTTCCAAAAGACTATATGAACTATTTTTTAATGATTTCGAACAGACGCAAGTTATAGTTTTCATATCCGTACCTCGATTTAGTGTCTCTGCCTGTACCATATTGGCAGGCGCTGGCAGCTTTGTATTCATAAAGGGGTAATTAATATCAATGACGACAGACATCACATCATGACGGCGATGTCTATGGTATGGATTTTAAGTCGTTCGTGCTGCGAGTTCCGACTCATCATTTTGAGACGTTCCTCAAGGAAGAGATTTGGCCGAAGGGTGTCATGTATCGTTGATTCCGCGGAAGGCTACGCCACACCACGCAGCGCAACATGACGCCGTCTCTTCGTGTACAATAGTTTAATTAGGTTTTTGTAGTTTATATAAATATGTATGTTAGTCTGTAAGGTACGTATATATATGATACTAGCTGTTGCCCGCGGCTTCGCCCGCGTGCAGTTTGGTAACTGTCCCACTGAATCATACTAAAGGGATAAATAGTGTCCTACATGTTAATCCAGGTTATAAACTATCTATATGCCAAATTTCATAATTATCACAATTTATTATTATCATCACAATCACCATCACTATCACAACCACCGTCACTATCACAACCACCATCACTATCACAACCACCATCACTATCACAACCACCATCACTATCACAACCACCATCATTATCACAATCATTATCACAATCACCATCACTATCAAAACCACCATCATTATCACAATTACGATCACTATCACAGTCACCATCATTATCACAATCATTATCACAATCATCATCACAATCACCATCACCATCACAATCACCATCACCATCGCTATCACCATCACAGTCACCGTCACTATCACAATCACCATCACCATCACAATTACCATCAAAATCACTATCACAATCACCATCATCGTTATCGCAAACATTATCATCGTAATCACAATCACCATCACTATCACAATCACAATCACAATCACAATCACCATCACCATCACAATCACCATCACAATCACCATCACAATCACCATCACAATCACCATCACAATCGAAGAGAGAGCACACGAAGGAAAGTTATTAAAAATAGAATGGTACCTAAACTTAACATAACAAAGCATTGTTCACGTTACCAAGCAGTGGATTTATATAATAAGTTACCTACTGATTTGAAAACTTTGGTCTATAACACAAACTTATTTAAGACAAAACTGAAAGCCTTCCTATTAGAAAAATGTTTATGTTCTGTTTCCGATTTGATGTTGAATGATTCCAGATAATTTGTGTATGAATTACTTGATAAAATATTTACATTTATTTTATTTGACATTTGGTTCAGTTGACATTTATTTAATTGATTTAATTGACATTTTAATTGTTTGACATTTGGATTACATTTGATTGACATTTAATTGGAATTTTATTGACATTTAGATTACATTTGATTCACATTTACTTGGAATTTAATTGATATTTAATTGGAATTTAAATGACTTTTAATTTACATTTAATTCTCTTTAATTGACGCAACATGGAATAGACATAGTTGTTCTTGAGCGTATGTGGTTGTGTAATATGTAAATGGTAATTTGAATGACATTTAATTTATGTATATTTGGTATTTGATTTTCATTCAATTACATTTAGTTGACATTTAACAGGCATTCAATTTACACTTAATTCTCCTTTTACATAACATGAAATGGACATGGTTCAGTATGAGCTTTTTATGGTTGGACATATAAACAGTAATTTGAGTGACATTTATTCCTCAGTTAATTACGTAAAATGGAATAGACATGGTTGTCCTTGTGCTTTTATGATTTGACTTTTTGTACTTTTTATGCCTTGGTTTTTGATGGATGACATAGTAATAGTTTTTTTTGTATTTGTCCCTTTTATGTTTGTAATGTTTATTGTAATGTTTATATAATTATGTAATAATTTTGTAAAAAATTCCAACACAATGTAAATTGTTCGATGAATGAATAAATAAAAAATCACCATCACAATCACCATCACAATCACCATCACAATCACCATCACAATCACCATCACAATCACCATCACAATCACCATCACAATCACCATCACAATCACCATCACAGTCACCATCACAATCACCATCACAATCACAATCACCATCACAATCACCATCACAATCACCATCACAATAACCATCACAATCATCATCACAATCACCATCACAATCTCGATCACAATCACTATCACAATCACTATCACAAACACTATCACAATCACTAACATAATTTTAACAATCATTATCATCGTAATCAATCATCATCATCATAATCTCCATCCTCGTCATCACAATCATTATCATCATAATCTCAATCATTTTCATAATCACAAACATCATGATCACAATCGCCATCACTATCACAACCACAATCATTATCACAATCACCATCACTATCACAATCACCATCACTACCACTATCATTATCACTATCCCTATCACTATCACAATCACAATCACCATCACAATCATCTTTGCCATCACCATTATAATCACCATCACAATCACAATCATTATCATCGTAATCACAATCACCTTCATCATTATTACCATCACTGTCACAATCACAATCACCATCACCATCACTATCACCATCACAATCACCGTCACTATTACAGTCACTATCACAATCACCATCACCATCAAAATCACAATCACCATCATCGTTATCACAATCATCATCATCGTAATCACAATCATCGTCATTACAATATCCATCCTCGTCATCATAATCATTATCACAATCACCATCATTATCACTATCACAATCACCATTACTATCACTATCACAATCACTATCACCATCACAATCACCATAACAATCATTTTCACAATCACTCACCTCGTTATCACAATCATTATCATCTTAATCACAATCATCTTCATCATTATCACAATCACCATCACGGTCACAATTACGATCGCTTTCACCATCACAATCACCGTCACTATCACTACCACAATCACCATCATCATCACAATCACCATCAAAATCACTATCACAATCACTATCACAATCACCATCATCGTTACCTATCACAATCATTAGCATTGTAATCACAATCATTATCATCTTAAACATAATCATCATCATCACAATCACCATCACAATCTCCATCCTCGTTATCACAACCATCGCTATCACCATAACAATCACCATCAGAATCACAATCGCCATCACAATCACTATCACAATCACCATCATCGTTATCAACTCATTATCATCGTAATCAAAATCATCATCACAATCATCATGATAATTATTACAATCATCATCGTAATCACAATCATTATCATCTTAATCAAAATCATCATCATCATTATAACAATCATCATCATCGTTGTCACAATCATCACAATAAATCAACAATAACCCTGTATAGAAGTTGAATCCGCCATCTTCTGGATCTCAAAATAAATGGCATTTTCGACATCAGTACCCCTGATAATCTCGGTTTCGACACCCATATTGATTTTTAGACATTTCAACCCCATCGCACCCCAACAGGGAATGATGGTAATTCAGGTCCGCCACATTAAATCTTAAAATCATTGTTTTTGTAATACACCCAACCCAATTCACCATACAAACAATACCTATGCTGAATTTCAGGCTTTGTTACCCCATTTCCCCCTTTAGGGGTTGAATTCTGAAAAAACCTGAAACACAAATGTTAACTCATTTATCGATAGGAGTACTGTTAAGTTTCGAATAAAGTAGTCTAACTATTCTTATTTCCCCATGTAATCTTTGGACCCCCGTTTCGACCCCTGAGGGGGTTAATTAAAAAAATCCTTTCTTAATGCACCCCTAAATCCCATAACGAACCTTTGTGCCAAATTTGGAATCTCCAGACTCAGTGGTTTGGGCTGTGCATTGATTTTTATACTTTGCCACCCCATTTCCCCCTCTTAGGGGTTGAATTCTGAAAAAAACTGAAACCCGTTTCTACTCATTTATCAATAGGAGCACTTCTGTGAAGTTTCGAATAAAATAGTTTAACTAATCTTGTTTTCCCATACAAACTTTGGAGCCCCGTTTAACCCCCCTAGGGGATGAATTTTGCAAAATCCTTTCTTAGTGCACCCCTAGACCACATAAGGAACCAATGTGCCAAATTTGGAATCTCTAGACTCAGCGGTTTGGGCTGTGCATTGATTTTTAGATTTTGTCACCCCATTTCCCCCTCTTAGGGGTTGAATTCTGAAAAATCCTGAAACCCGTTTCTACTCATTTATCAATAGGAGCACTTCTGTGAAGTTTCGAATAAAATAGTCTAACTAATCTTGTTTCCCCATACAAACTTTGGAGCCCCGTTTAACCCCCTTAGGGGGTGATTTTTGAAAATTCCTTTCTTAGTGCACCCTTAGACCACATAAGGAACCTACTTGCCAAATTTGGAATCTGTAGATCCAGCGGTTTGGGCTGTGCGTTGATAGATGAGTCAGTCAGTTTCTTCTTTTATATATTTAGATGGGTCTTTTGTTACCTGAAGTAAATAATATATTGTTATGGAGACACGTTTCACATCTTTGGGAATCTTGTGAAACAAGTTCTTTAGTTTGATGTACAGAATGCTTGGTTGATGGCTTCGTGAAGAATTTGTTTACATCTTATATACCACAGATGTACCCAAAGCCAAGAGTTTAAAACAAAATAGGGTTTTGTATTCATAGCCATCCGAAGTACCTACATCCCACACAAAACCAGAACATGATAATGGGCTGTGTCACATACAGTAAGCGTTTATAGGTGCTGAGGCACGCTAAGGATTGTATTGCTGTGAACGCACGGTCGAGCGTCCGTGCGTCTATATGTGTAAGTGGTCTCAATACAGTACGCACACCACAGCCACAGAGTTCGCCCAATCGCATGTCGCGCGTCACACTCCACGAAACATAAGAATATATTTCCGTTTCTTTTATTATACACGCAGCAAACCTTATTTGTGTAGCGACCTGTTCTTACCATTGGATAGTTAAAATTCACATCTATTGACCATGTGTTGATAGCTGTTGGGGTAATCAGTAGGATTCACGATCAAAGAGATCCTAGTTCAAATCCTGTTAACAACGTGTGGGGTTTTTGTTTCTTGGTAACATTAGTTATTGGTTCATTTTTTTTTTTTTAAGAATAAGTTAAATATTAGTAAAAAAAAAACATAGTATTATTATTCAACTATTTATTTATTATTTTAGCTGTTCGGTGTTGGAAGGTGGAAATAAAAAAGTCGTGGTGAATGATAACAAAAATGTTTATTCGTTTTATTTATTTATAAACTTAACAAACTTTCATGATAATTGTAACGTCACATTCCTACCTAGATGTAAAAAAGTTCTCTTGTAACCGATCATAAGATTTTTTATTGCATACGGTATACCCACTTACTTTCAATTCATAATAACATACTTAAGTAACAAGGAAAGGATATTCTAATCACACAAATATAACATATATAGTTGATACCCACTTATTATAGGTATCGGTAATCAGCAGAGTTTATTGAAAACTAATTTAGATAATTTAGACTTTATGAATATATTTTTTGTGACGTCACAATAAATGTAACTAGTATTGAGGTTATAGTTTAAGTGTTCATTTTCCCGAAGAAAAGAAGATTGAAACTAAACCTCAATTTAAGATCATTAATGTAATTACGGATAAGTTAATATTCACTAAATATTTTGTTACACATCTAATTAAAACTAAAGCATCTAGGGATTAATTTTGTAGCATGACACCTTCTAATACTTCTACATAATTAAGTAGAACTGTTGGCGCGTGGAGGATTGCGCCATAAATGAAGCCTAACCTTTTGACTTTATTTAAAAAGTCAGTTTTTTGAGTCTTCTCATGGTAGTATTCCAGTAAAAATCTAAATAATCCCGTGCGAAACGTAATCGTTCCTCTATAACTCTTTCTGTCAAGAAGGGCTTCTTAGCTGGTCTTCGTGATACAAGCCTTCAGCGTGGAGGGCACGGCGAACAGTTTGCGATGAGGTGTCAAATAATTCCACAAAGTGTCTCGTAGGTGTGAAACCATTTTGTTTCTTATTCGCCAACCATATATTATGTCGTCGCTGCGCATCGATAATAAGCGACGGCTTTCCACTTCACAGTATTCCTCTAAAACAAAAAACAAAAAAAATATGTTAGGCAGCTATAATAAAATACTGAAGTTATCATTCACTCTGCGTTTATAAATCCAATAATTAACACTAATTATTTATCTTTTATGCCTCATGATGGATTTAAAATCAATTTATTAATCCCTAAGTCACCAAATAAATAAACAATAACAAAGTAGGCTTTAATTTTTAATAAAACTTTGTTACAATAATTCATAAATATAATAGTCACATTAGTCCGGTTTCTTCAGATATTTGTGTTCTATTAAGACCACTTTTATGCAGCATGATAATATTAGTCGCCCTCGCCTCAATATCAATATTTGCCTACATTTTGAGAAATACCAACAACAATACCGCTATCTATTAAACCACACGTCACTAACCAAATTTAACATAACCAAACGACAACGTTTATTTCGATCAAGTAAAATATTCATAAAACTCAGGTTTACCTCACAGAAATATAAATTCTTGACTTATTTTTCTATGATCTACCTTCTTCTAACTTTATGAAATGTGTGAACAAAGCGAGAATATTTTTCTGTCCCATTACTTCCAATCGAGTAAACACTTACAAAAAGTCTAAAAGTAACAACGTGAGATTTGAACTCACGACTTACTGATTCACTCTTAGATGTGGACGCGCCTAACCACTAGGCCATCTTGACTTATGTTTCCATGTTGAAATTTTGGACTACATTTACTTGTAGATGACATTGTCTATTTTCAACCGACTTCCAAAAAAAGGAGGTTCTCAATTCGACTGTATTTTTTTTTTTTTTTTTTTTTTTTTTTGTGTTTGTTACCTCAGAACTTTCGACTGGGTGACCCGATTTTGATGATTCTTTTTTTATTTGAAAGCTGGTGCTTCTCGTGTGGTCCCATTTAAATTTTGTTAACATCTGATGCTGGTCTTCGGAGATATACAATGGAACTCTTCAAAAATAGACGGCAAATCTGCCGTAAATGTTGCAATTGCTTGGATATTTATTGTTTATCTAATATCATGACGTAACATCACGCCTGTATGCTCTGAGGGGGTACACAGATATATACAATACACCCAGATTTCGACAATTAGGTATGTTAAGTTGGCGCGATCGTGTTCCGCGCGCGCCTCAACTGACGTAACATCACGCCTGTATGCTATGAGGGGGTACGCAGATGTGTACAATAAACCCAGATTTCGACAATTAGGTATGTTAAGTTGGCGCGATCGTGTTCCGCGCGCGCCTCAACTGACGTAACATCACGCCTGTATGCTATGAGGGGGTACGCAGATGTGTACAATAAACCCAGATTTCGACAGTTAGGTATGTTAAGTTAGCGCGTTCGTGTTCCGCGCGCGCCTCAAAGAGATGTCAGTAAAAGGGACTGTTGTAAAGAGATACTGCGGCCCTGGAACATAAAGGGCCAAGTAGGAACATGGTTAGTCAGTAAAAGTCTGACACTCCCTTCCGCTCCGCCTAGAGCGGGACCCGTAATTTGAGTTCCCATCCGAAAAAAAAACATGGTATGTTAAGTTCCCTAAATTGGGGATACGCCTATTACGCATATACCATGACATGTATTGTTAAAAATGGCAAATAAATTCATGGCAAATATTTGTTTGGGAACAACTAAAAAAGAAAAAATAAAAAACTTTTTTGCAAAAAAATAAAACCGACTTCAAAAAACACAAAAAAGTGAAAAATAACTTTAGCTTCAGAAGTCGGTGACAAAAACACCAAATCAATCAAACAAAGGTCACCGACTTCTGAAGCTAAAGTTATTTTTCACTTTTTTGTGTTTTTTGAAGTCGGTTTTATTTTTTTGCAAAAAAGTTTTCTTGAAAGTAGAAGGTCGTAAGTCAAACTAAACGTCAAGCTATTGCTTTGTGAGATTGCCTATCGACTTTTGGTCGACACTGTACAAAGCACAGTCGAATTAAGCTACTTTTTTTTCGGTTAGTGATACCCTCAGCCTCCCTGGCCTCGATACAGCTAGTCCACGTAACGCATTCCCCACTTAATTCCCGCTAGATTGAATGGCGCGGGATTTGACACGTGTCTCGCTTACCAACGATACTACCTGAGAAGTTCGGATTCTTCTCCATTTGTTTACAAAGTAGATGTGTAGAGGTAGCATGGGGTGGTAGGGTGGTTACTGAAAGACTGATCAATTCATTTCTTACGTCAGTTAATTGGTGGTCGTAATTTTGGGTGAGTAATTCCAGTATGTAAGAGAAAATTAATTTTGATTTATGTTTTGTGGACACACATGTGTGTTCTATCAATAAAATGATTGACAAGAACAGTGATTGCGTTTTTTTATTTTCACAAGATCAACGGCCACCATTTGTTTTGTTGTTTATTATAAACCTATAAAGTTTCCACCGTAATGACAGACCTCCTTTTTGTGATGAGGACACTCCCTTATCACAAAGAGGTCTGTCAGCCCTTATCTACTCAGGTCCATAGAGATAGAAAGTCTCAGGTCTGACAGTCCACTGGCTGTCATCTAAGCGGGTGCGGGTTGGTAGACGTCACATGCGTTCGATTTTTTGGTTCTAGTTTTCTTCTCATGTTTCCATTCGCAGTTTTAAGAGCAGTAGTGTAGTGATGAAATTAATGAATTAAAGTAAAATCCTGGCCTGGTCTACGCAGTAATTTTATTTATATTTATACTAATTGGCCAATACGTACTTTTATTTATTTCCCGAGCTCCCAAAAAATTCCCATACACCAGTCACTCAATAACATCTCACTCCACAATAAACCATTTTTAAAACCTCTGTGAAACTAATAAAAACCTAGCAAAATCCACTTACATTTCGCTGAAACTTTCTGAATATATACTTACATCGATTCCAAGTTGCGAGTGGATTGGACTGCTCCAAAATCGTGTATATTTTTATTCGAAAAGTTGGCGACAAGAAAATTGTCCAAGTGTCGGAAATACGCGGTCGCAAAGGAAGGACTTTTTTTGTTAAAACTCGGAACCTTTTACTAGTTTTGGCACTGAGGTCCTTCCGGGGTTATGCTTAAGGATATTACGAATAGGTATGCATTAAGGGTAGTGTTCTGCTGTGAATTAGGTTATACAATATTTTGGGTTAAACACTGGTATTAGCTACTTAGTCTTAATAACTTATCGTATTTTTCATCAGCATTATCGTCTGCCTAGCCTTTTCCCAATTATGTTGGGGTCGGCTTCCAGTTCACAACCCAGTTAGTACTGGGTAATACGATACCTATCAACATCACATCATCATCTGCCTAGCCTTTCTCCCAACTGTGTTGGGGTCGGCTTCCAGTCTAACCGGATGCGGTCCATCATCACATATCGGTCGTAAAACGTCTTCTGCTGGACATGTACCTCCCCCAAGTGTCCACATTTCGAACGGTCCTATTATGTTTCTCGTTAATACAAAAGAGTAATGTACTTTTCTTTGCTGTAAAATTATACGGTTTTATATGTATTTAATGCGAACTTTTTTTTTTTTTTTTTCGGATGGGAAATCATCTAATAACTCCTCCCGCTCTGGGCGGAGTCCAACATATAATAACAATAAATAACACTTGGTAACGTTGTTCTACAAAAAGTAACTGCGGATTGGATGCACCATAACAGTATGCAAACAGTTAGTACTTAGTAATCATCGAAACGGCGAACAGTGATTTTGGTCGACGCGACGTGTGAGTTCTAATATTTCAATTATTTACATTTTTTAATTTATTTTACTTTCGCCTTTGACCATGCCAAGTTAGAAATGATTGCGCTACGAGGGTCATCAATCAAGGACAAAATTTAAAATTTTCCCAGAATATGATCCGAAATCCGAATTAGCGAATACTATCGAACATTTACTATCGAATGATCGAGGGCAGTCCGCGCGATCTATAAAATGGGTCCTCTCGAGTCCCTCTGAAAAAAAATTGAAGAGATCGATATGCTGATTCTGCCTTCACTTTATATTTTTGAATGTATTTTAATATGTCCGCAAAAATCGAGGGCTTTTCAAAATTAGAAGTGACTTCATAATATATAATTCAGGAGGGAGTGTCAGACTTTTACTGACTAAAACCCATCCATGTTCCTTCTTGTGTTCCGGGGCCACGGTATCTCTTTCGAACAGTCCCGCAACCCCGGCAGGCATCGGTCCTTACGGACCCCTTCCCTTTTGCTGACTCTCTTTGAGGCGCGCGTGGAACACGAACGCGCCGTCGACACGACCTGTCGACGGCGAGCTAGCCCATAGCCCACCGTCCACAGGCCCGCACCTACGGTGGCCGGGGGCCACGTGGTGGTGGCCCCCGACCGACGCCCGGGGCGTCTCCCTCGGCGATTTAATGCGACCTAAGACCACATTGGAATTTCTTGCTTAACATTTCTGAGCCCAAAAGTAACCACCACAAAAAAATAAAACAATGTTTGTCAAAATACTCTGCAAACTTCGCAAATTGCCAAAGCAACTGAAGATTAAATTTCTTAGCGAGTTCTCAAAGACTTTGTTGGTTCGTCGGCCATAGTTAAACTTCCGACTGTATTATTACAAACAATATATTTTTGTTAACCATGCGCCTCTGTTATGATTATTGCTATCGTAAAATAAATCCGTACGTTTGCCATTACGGCTCACGGGAAAATTGCCAGAATGCCAGATGTTTACTGAGTACTGGCTCGCCGGGGCCGGTTCGTGTCCGGTTTTCTCATGATGATGATGATGTATACAAAGGCTTCACTTGTTCATAATGTAGAGAAATCGTTGACATAGGTATAAGAACTTCGAAGGTACAGTAACTAGTATGTATATAAGGTAAATATTTCATTGTAAATTAGAAACTTTGAATAAGTGTTTTTACCATTTAATTACAGTATTATTTTATGAGTATTTTGTATTTTATTCTAAAGCTTTCTTGTAACAAAACATGAACTAAAATTGACACAAATCCTTTACAAATTTCAAAACAATTGATACCAAAATATCTCCAACTAAGCCTATACACAAAAACAAAAATAGAACAAAACAGATTCAATGTTGAAAACGGGCAATAGAAACCACTCGAAAGCCTCCATAACCGAGAAATCTCCCAAAATACTCGTCTATTCATAAAAAATAAGTGCGTCCCAACAAAAAGGGTTTACTACAATAAAAATTGGGAATCCTTCCGGTGGTAAAGAATTAGCGGAGTCGATGAAAGGTACCCTTTGTGCGGTGCTACCGGTCCGGTTGACGCGAGGCCGTACACGGTTCGTGACACGTATCGAGCTGGAATGTTCAGTATTAGTTTTCTGAATTATTTTGTAAGTTATGAGAGGTAGCGGGTCAATCAGTTACTCGCTTTCGACCCCATAATGGTACATAATGTGACCATTATCAACTTTGTTTTCGTCATTGGTAACGTTTCCGTCAAATTACGTAGTGACATTATACTAATGTCATGTTGTTATCAGTGGTTGGTTTGGGAGAATGGCGAGATTGCATGTAATTCGGGACCCAGTGATATGGGTAGCGTGCATTGTGAAAACTTATGAATGGTTAAAGAACGACTTAAGACTAACAAAAAAGCAAATGGAAAGTTAGTTCTAGAAGTTGGGAGAAAAAAGATATGAAAGGTAGAAGATTATAACCCAACTTAAGGCACGGACTTATTGGTTATTATTAAATAGTAGAATGGCACAAAATAGGTTTTCTCCGTATTCGACCTAGCCGTTGAACACAAACAAACAATAGAATGATCCACAGATTATGACACTGACGTTCCATTTCTCAGTTGTAAGAAGGTAAATGTCAAACGTTGCATTCGGAAACTGCACGATGACTTATTTTTATATAAATTAAAATCATTCGTAACTTATAATAGGCATGACGAGAGTGTCAAAAACTTGCAAATCTATTTAGTCCGTCAGTTAGAGTACTTGTTGGAAAATAATGGACACATATTTTTTGTTTTTGTAAATCAATGAATATTGACAGATATAAAACGCATCAAAACTCGAGAGTGAGGGCTCGTGACGTCAGAACGAGCTAAAATTATACCAAGGCGTGACGTATTGAGAATTTTAAAAGCGTCATATCTTCGTCAATTTTGGTTTACGTAACAAAAGAAAAAATATGTGTCCAATATTTTTTGGAAATCTATCTGACGGACTAATTAGATTTTTTTTGTCGTCTCGCGTATTCCCATCATCTAGTAACTCAATATTTTTATTTAGAACTCTGATAAACTCTTTACTATAATTAATATAAACTAGACCGTGAACGGCGCTCCGTTGATTTTTAAATTACGTGGGTCCAACCTCGCCATACTCCTTTAACCTTTACAACTTTTTTAGTCTTTAACTGATGTTTACTTACGCTTTGACTACAACACTAACACCTGACGAAAAATCTTATAAGGATATCAACTTCAAACGCTCAAGGGAACAACAGCTTCATGCTGTTTTACGTGTAATCACACAACTCTATCCTAAATCCTCACCCTCCAACGAGTTCAACATTCAAACTCTTGAAAAGGTATACCTTAACCAAATCCGGGATGTAAATAACTCCAAAAGTCCACAGGACACACAAATTCTTAGCTCAAGTTAGCCCAACTTAGTCCAAGTTAGTCCACAAGGGCAGTGCAAAGTTGCCGGACTAGGGGCCCTTCCGAAGGACATCTATATCCATTAAAACTTAGATTAACCGAGCTGTGCCCTCTGACCTTTGCAAATATACGTTATTTTTAGATGGAGGATTACAGGGAAACAGTTGTTTTAAATCGATGCTTGAACAATGTACATGTATTGTTGAACTTTGTCCTTAAAAAGACTTATTTTATACGTACGTGGGTGTTTTTGTGGACGCTAATCTTTTAGGTGTAAGTGATATTGTAAAACAAGCTTATCCTGCACGATCCTAGACCGAGATGTTTTCTGAAGTGGTAGTTTGGGTCTGGAATCATGTAAATAGTTTGAATCACGATGTCTCACACCGTGTATGAACATAGGGGCTAACCAATACTTAATAAGAAAGAGGCTATTGTCATGACCTTCTAGGTCGTACCAGGTATACATTTAGCTAAGTAACGGGGCTCGTAATACTGTCTAAAATATCATCATCTTTTCTGGTCAGCCACTTTTTCGTTCTAGCTAAAACACTGGTGGAGGTGAAGAATGGGCTTTTTGTGTTTATTCTCAGCCTAATATAAATATAACATAGTATTAAGATTTTTATCTTAGTGTCTCAACTGTGGGAACATCATAGACTATGATTATTGATATCATAGATTTATGTTTATACGAAATAACAAAAATACATGTACCTATTCGTATACTCTTCATTTCACTGTATCTGTAGGTCACAGTAACCCCATATGACCCAGTTTCCCCATAAAAACAAAGTATGTCCGGATTCCCGTCGTGGTCGTTGCCAATCACGCGGCGACTCCCAATTTAACTTTTAATGAATACAGTCCCGCTCGCCGTGCCCGTTCCCGCTTCCGCGTCCGCTCCGCTTGACGCTGTCACTGCTTGCTTTGTGCCTGATTTGAATTTAATTGTACATGTAAAAGTGGACGTTTTGTTTACTGGGGGATATTGATTGTAAAGGGTTTTTTTAGGAGGTTGAGCCGGGAGTGTATGAACTAGTACTTATGGTCGACGGTTATTTTAGGCTATAAAGTGCGTCTCAGGACTAAGCTATATTCAAACTGGTGTAACGTGGAGTTCCTAAGAGCCGTGATAAAAGATAGGTCTTCAGGTACAGCACAGTGTGGCGACCAGTCCTTAACATTGTGGTGTATGTTTTGTTTGATAGGCATCCACTACTTAATACAAATACGACGTCATTTACTACAATACGAACTAACATATTAAAACACATTAGTACTTCAACTTCAATCAAACCCTGCTGACCCTATTTATTTAAGCAGCCTAAACACGCAACCGCTAAATAATCATCTAGATTATAGATTTACCTTTATCTAAATGACTGAGTCGTTTGGCAAGTTCTGGCACTTTGTTTGGCCATAACTTAGTCGGGCAGATCTATGGTAAGATCCGTATCTGCTTGATTGAACAACAAACAGTATCGCTTACTAAATTAACGATTTACTCAATGACTTATTGACTTTTTAAACTTTACACTTAAACTTTTATAAATCTCACTTACTAACTTGCTTAATTTATTAAGTTCTGTTTGTTATTTTTCACTTTTGCAAAATTCGGAACTTATTTTTTATTATTATTTATTTATTTATCGAACACAAGTGATTCATATTTTTGTTAGTAATACTTACAAACTATGTTAGCAACATTGAGCTAAAATTCCGGATCGATCCGGAAAATTCTAGACGTATGGCAACCGTAATTCCATGCATAATTTTCGGCTATTATACATTTGAAAGTTTTGGTACTAGTAAAGCAATAGATTAGATTGTGCCGTAATTTTCAAGTGTTAATAATGATTTTGTCCTAGATTCTTTTCGTGAATACTTTTCTTTTTCTTTTTCAATCTTCAGCCACTCAATACTGAGTACTCTTTCAAAACTCGATTACCTTTATTTTTTTTTATGTACGTAGGTATTTGTCTCCTTTAATGAGTTAAGTAAAGTTTTTTCATAAATTTGTATCTCAGTTATGCATGTACAATTGTATCCCCCGTCACACTTCACTGCACATAATCCCTACCCAAATCCAACCCGCCACTGCCTGGACTCTGCTTCAATTGACAAAATTAGTTGTTAATAGGGTTTCGAACCCTGTTTGTTGATAAGGAACTTAGCAAGTTATCAAGATATTGATTTGATATAATACCCAGAGGTATACAGAGGGAATTATGTTACATTTGTAGATCTGCTAATTGGCTCCGCAGTAGATATTGTTGGAGGTAATTTGGATTGAGTTACGTTTTGTTTTGTCAATAAATGCGGTAGCTTTGATGATAATTGACCCAGATGACAGATATTTGGTTGCTGGTTTAATGTTTATCATTATGTTT
The DNA here is from genome assembly GCA_905147715.2 of Xestia xanthographa. NCBI lineage: Eukaryota > Metazoa > Arthropoda > Insecta > Lepidoptera > Noctuidae > Xestia > Xestia xanthographa. Next base: position 1,293,130 of record LR990661.1, on the reverse strand, counting down.
TCTTGGAAGCCGACCTCAACATAGTTGGGCGAAAGCCATGCCAAGGCACCAGATCCTGTAATTGTCATGACGACGTGAGCGAGCGTAATCAGCAGAGATAGTATAGGTAAAGTTTATTTGCCTAATCTACAAGGAATTTCTCTTCCTCTTATTTAACAGCTTTATTTAGGAACCTAAATATCATTCCAGAATTTTAAAGGGAGGTATGATTCACTTGTTACTTACTTCCTTCATCTATAACAGGAGCTAAATTAGCAACTCTATTTGTGGTGGTTCAAACTTCGGTTGAAATACTGTTAGAGTAAGGTTCTAATCAGCTTGCACTACGAAGTGGTTGTTATATCAGTCACTCACTGCGGGCCGAATAGTGCGAAATGAGTGGTTTTTTGCGATTTACAAAAAATCTATTGATTGGACTAAAAAAGTAAAACACTATGATGCTAATATGTTGCTTGTAGAATTATTTGGCAAAAAATCAGAATGATCGTATGTATTTTAGTGTTTTTAGAGATAAGTTTGTGATTTTTTCTATCGAATAAAATTCGTTATATTATGTTTTCGAAACACTATCGTTCTAGCTAGATCCTGAAGCTTATCATATATTTTTCTGTTTTATTTTAATTTTCAACCGACTTCCAAAAAAAGGAGGTTCTCAATTCGACTGTATTTTTTTTTTTTTTTTTGTGTTTGTTACCTCAGAACTTTCGACTGGGTGAACCGATTTTGACAATTCTATTTTTATTTGAAATCTGGTGCTTCCCGTGTGGTCCCATTTCAATTTTGTGAACATCTGATGCTGATCTTCGGAGATATACAATGGAACTCTTCAAAAATAGACGGCAAATGTGCCGTGAATGTTGCAATCGCTTGGATGTTTATTGTTTATACAACACCATGACGTAACATCACGCCTGTATGCTCTGAGGGGATATGCAGATGTATACAATACACCGAGATTTCGACAGTTAGGTATGCTAAGTTGGCACGATCGTGTTCAGCGCGCGACTCAAATAACTTAACATCACGCCTGTATGGTCTGAGGGGGTACGCAGATGTGTACAATACACCCAGATTTCGACAGTTCGTTCGTGTTCCGTGCACGCCTCAAAGAGATGTCAGCAAAAGGGACTGTTCTAAAGAGATACTGCGGCCCTGGAACACAAAGAGCTAAGAAAGAACATGGATGGGTTTTAGTCAGTAAAAGTCTGACACTCCCTTCCGCTCCGCCCAGAGCGATAATTTGATGATTTCCCATCCGAAAAAAAAGGTATGTTAAGTTCCATATAATATTGGGGATACGCCTATTACCATGACATGTATTGTTAACAATGCCAAATAAATTCATGGCAAATATTTGGGAACAACTAAAAATGGAAAAATAAAAAACTTTTTTGCAAAAAATAAAACCGACTTCAAAAAACACAAAAAAGTGAAAAATAACTTTAGCTTCAGAAGTCGGTGACAAAAAAACGAAATCAATCAAACAAGAGTCACCGACTTCTGAAGCTAAAGTTATTTTTCACTTTTTTGTGTTTTTTGAAGTCGGTTTTATTTTTTGCAAAAAAGTTTTTTTATTGGAGTGAATCATATGCTTTTTTGCATTATAAAACTCGCGTTTAGCTCATGTGATCGCCTTAATCAGTGTCACAAATAATCTTTTTTATTCCAATTATTGTTTGTCCACGTTGGTCTAGTGGTTGTAAACGGTATTACTCAGCATGATGTCTTAAAGTTCGACTTCCAGATCACGAAAAGTGTTGTTGGGTTCTTCCATCAAACCTCTTTCAGTAGCAGCCCGAATCTGGACCCGGTCGATGGCAATAGGCTTGCTCTGTATGACATGAGAATTAAACAGAACCATCAAAATGTGACAAAATCATCGAGCCTCCTGAAACTTTATGATGATCACCAGAAGAGAAGCTGTGGCATGTTTTCTGCACCTGAAAAATACAATAACACCTAAAAATTTGGAAACTGAACTCATCTACCTAGCCTTTTCCTATGTTGGGGTCGGCTTCCAGTCTAACCGGATGCAGCTGAATACCTGTATTTTACATGGAGCGACTGCCTATCTGACCTCCACAATTCAGTTAGTACTGGGTAATACGATACCCCTTGGTAAGACTGGTTGTCAGACTATTTGGGTCACTGACTACTTGTAACTACTGTCAAATATCTGAAAATGACAGCCGGGACCAACGGCTTAACGTGCTTTCCGAGGCACGGAGGAAACCCGGTATGTAATGGGTGGTCACCCATCCACAGACCAACCTAGGCAAGCACAGTTTAACCTAAAGATCGACCCGAGCGGCTGTTATTATTTAGCCACGAGCTCCTTCAGGAACAAAAGTGAACTCCAGGAACAAAACAACTTAAACCACTACCGGGAAACCAAGTTAAAAAAGATAAAAAAAAATAATTACTCCCCTCCGAAAGCACGTACAATATTTAAGTGTACATATAAAGTTCCATGATAAGTGTGGGGCCATAAAGTAGGCGTGTATAGTCCAGTCACGTGGCAGCGACCGCCTGTGTTTATAGGCGCCAGTAATGACTGGATAAAACCGGAATGGGCTGGTTTATTATAGCTGTTTTGGGTGCTAGTGCGGTGGTTCAGAAGGCACATTATACTAGACTAAAATATATAAGTTGAGATAATCAGCATAACTTGCTTGTTGTGTTATATTGGCAAAAAAAGTACCTAAAGCCTTTTTTTCCTTAGCACTTAATACTCCTTCCTAAGCATTTTACAGATATAGATTTTACATTTCGATATTTTTTTTAAACAGAAGTTTATGTTCTTCTTGTCAAGATTACCTATCGAAAAGTCTGCGTTTCGACTGGGATTCATAGTATCACTAGAGAAATATTGGGCCTTGCAACATTTTGAATTTGGTTAACACAAACTTATTTGATGTATGTGTCATGACCTAGCTAGATATTGGTATAACTATTCAAAGTTAAAAGAAATAAAGAAAACACTAAAACAAAACCACAAAAAAGTGAAAAATAACTTTAGCTTCAGAAGCCGGTGAGAAAAACACCAAATCAATCAAAGGTCAAGTTTCAGAAGTCGGTGACAAAAACACTAAATCAATTAAACAAGGTCACCGACTTCTGAAGCTTGACCTTTGATTGATTTGGTGTTTTTCTCACCGGCTTCTGAAGCTAAAGTTATTTTTCACTTTTTTGTGGTTTTGTTTTAGTGTTTTTTTTTTTGTTTTTCTTTTAGTGTATTTTTTTGTCCTTTTCTTTTTGTGTTTTTTTTGTTTGTTGTTTTTTTTGAAGTCGGTTTTATTTTTGGCAAAAAAGTTTTATTTTATTTTTCCATTTTTAGTTGTAATATCCTATACTTACAAATATTTGCTATGCATTCATTGTACATGGTTAACAATACATGTCATGGTAATAGGCTTATCCCCAATAAATGGAACATAACATGCCATAATTGTCGAAATCTGGGTGTACTGTACACATCTATGTACCCCTCAGAGCAAACAGGTGTAATGTTACGTCATGATGTTGTTTAAACAATGAACAACTACCGCAACTAACTAACTATCGCAGTGGTTTCAGATCTGCAGATTATCTGCTATCATGTAAACGTCATAATATGCTGCCACTCGAGAACAGGCGTATGATTCTGGACATGCTATTTCTTTATAATATTTGTAGTGGGAATATTGACAGTACTGTTTTAAATAATTTAGTTACAAGATTAAGTGCTCCGTCTCGACGGACTAGGCACACGCAGTTATTCGAAGTACCACACAGTAGTACAAACTACGCTCAAAATTCAGTCATTGGTAGGACGCTAAGTAATTCTAATAAAAGATTTTCTCATCTCGATATATTTAATACTAAAAAAGGTATGTTTAGGAAACAATTAATAACGTCAGTATGTGACGAACTGACCAACGCATCCAAAAAGTAGGCTTGTTCAGAAGGTATACAGACAATCAACACACACACACACACACACACACACACCGTTATAACATACTCACACACCCACTTTAACTCCTCAGGGACACACACTCTCACACGCTGTATTCTTTGCTATGTATAGATGTTAAATTGTAAATCCTTAATTGGCTGTAGGATTAGTTAGAATAGTTTAGGTTAGGATTGTAAAGAGCTGTGGATTTTGTGATAAATAAATAAATAAATAAATAAATAAACATCCAACCGATTGGAGCTATCACAACAGATTTGCCGTCTATTTTTGAAGAGTTCCATTGTATATCTCCGAAGATCAGCATCAGATCTTCACCAAATTAAAATGGGACCACCTCAGGAGTATACTCTTTCAAGTAAAAAAAGAATTTTGAAAATCGGTCTACAAATGGGATAGAAATCAGGTAAATTGTACACTTCTGCGTACCCCCTCAGAGCATACAGGCGTGATGTTCCGTCATGATATTGTATAAACAATGAACATCCAACCGATTGGAGCTATCACAACAGATTTGCCGTCTCTTTTTGAAGAGTTCCATTGTATATCTCCGAAGGTCAGCATCAGATCTTCACCAAATTAAAATGGGACCACTTCAGGAGTGTACTCTATCAAGTAAAAAAAGAATTTTGAAAATCGGTCCACAAATGGGAGAGAAATCAGGTAAAATACATAAAAAAAAAAAAAAAAAACATACACACGAACATATAACCTCCGCCTTTTTTGAAGTCGGTTAAAAAGAAGGAAAAAGTATTTTAAATAAAAAAGTTATTTTTTTTTTATTTGTGAAAATAAACAGTTATACATTAAAATCTTACACTAAGTTATAAATATATAAGGTTTAAAGGTTTATAAATGTATAACCTACGAAATTTTCCACAACATATTAAAAAGTTATATTATAACTAAGAGTGCGCTATTCTAAGATTTTAAAGCAGAAAAGTAGTTAAAAGTGAACTTAAACATAGACAGGCATTAAAACAACATAAAAAGACAGAGAGAATGAGCAAATGTTATACTAAATAAGAAACTAACTATTACATTCTAAAATTATTTTGTTGGTAAGATTTCTAAATTTTTGAGCAGAGACAAAGAAGAAGTCAATGTCTTCAAAGATCTTATTATATTGGTTGGTAAGGCGGCGTAAGGGTGCTCGCAAGCCCGCGTTGTGCTACAGGAACTCACTGCAAATAAAGGTATTGCGCGCACCCCACGGCGTATAGTTGTTCTGGGTACTACGTAGGTGATTTGAAATGATTTTGAAACTAACAATAAATCAAAATTATACATGAAAAAGTAAACTTAAAAAAAAAACAAACGAAATTGGCCCTGTACGGGGCCAGAAGGCCCCTATCTCAGCTCTCAGCCTTATGCTGTGAACATCAGAATGATGTGGTTATATTTACATCGTAATCGGTCTACTACTGAAGTTTTGTACGGGACAGCTTTTTTCGATTATTACGATGTTTTCATGTCTGTATCTTATCTGCTTATTTGTACGTGAGTTTCTCAAGCTTTTTGTGAGAAATAGATCTTCTTGCCCACCTGTGTAGTGAGGCGAGTTAGTGTAGCGATATTTGCTCTAAGAGCATTAGAAGTATTAACGTAACATATAAACTTCGTTAAATATGAACTCACATACACGCTACTTACATCGTTTTAGTGCTGATCAACCCATTGCAGTTCGCTGTTAAGTATACTTCTTAAAAAGATATGTTAACATCTTTCGTAAATGTCTATTTAGAAAGATTCAAGATAGGCCTTCAAATTGCTTGAATACCTGTCTTTAAAAATGAACTAGTCCCCATAAAATGAAGAGTTAATTTTTATTAGTTGAAGCTAAAACCATAGTATGGTAACAGCAAGGAATTAGCTATACGAGTACTTTCCCAAAATCAGTTTTATGATTTTTTTTGGCAATAAAATGTGATTCTTCTTGTTTATACTAGTGTAAAAAGTGTGGATGGGTTTTTATTTTCCTTTGACTGCCTTCCCTGTGTTTAGAGGTAAAGATTTCTCCTCTCGTAGTTGTGGGTTCGAATCCGGACCAAAAGCAATGTGATTGTTTCAATTAACTTGTATTTTCTAAGTTTGTCATGGACATCACTAGCATCGGTGAAGAAAAACATGGTGAGGAAAACAGGAAAGGCTGTTTTGTATGAGAAAAGGCATTTTTGCTGCGTTTGGGAATGTCTGGTCTTATTTCATGCCTACCTATTTAGGAATACCGTGAGAGCTTTATTTAAATAATTAATGAACATATTTTATTTCTATAACCGTTTATGTAAAAGACACTGGCACTGAATCTCAAAACAATATATTTCAGTTGGCACTACCTAACGTATCCCACGCTGTACGCACAATGCTGCCAACATACATATTTATGTTGCGCGACAGGAAAAAGCCATTGCTCACTTCCGTTTGTCTAATGATGTTTGTTTTATTTTATTTTCGTAAACAATAAATCGTTACATGTTATTGCTTCTAGCTTTAGCTTTATGTTTGGGGCTATTGTTCAGGACAGGGTAGCGGAGTTTTACTTTTCAGTGCGTTATTTTGTAATTTAGATAGAATATTATGCCCGAGTATACCAAAACCAAAAATACTTTTTCCTGTATGTATATAAAAGGTGTAAAATTCCCTTAACGAAGCTGAAAGGCTGTTCTCCTCGTCATTGTGCTCATTTTTGTACTGGACCATACCTGAGAACCTTCTAGTTACGGAGAAACTGAAGGTCAAAATTCAAAATTTTCCACAACTTTTTTTTTTTTAATTCTAGTTTTGAAGGTGATAAACTGATAACTTTATTTTAATTACCTCCATGACCCGTTTACTATTTAAAGCATCCACCAGCACACTGTTTTGAGTTACCGTAAAACGTGATTTTTCACCCCCAAAAAAGTCGTTTTCCAGTGTAGGAGCGCTGGCACATCATTTTGTATTCGACGTAGGTACGTGCAGCGCTAAGCAGACAAAGAAATGTTTGTTTTTAGCTTAGTTTACTTAATAGATGCCTGAGAAATATTTTTATTAGGGTTTTTTTTTTCACCCATCGTGTTACGGTGGTTAAAAGCTTAAAAGCCTTTATTGTAACAATATAAGATTCGGTTTTGTACAGAAACAAGTGAATCTGAAATCACAGGCGAAAGCTCCCGGTTAAGTTTTTACTGTTTTTGACGGCGCCGGAAACTTTTTTCTCTGTAAAACCGACAGGGAATAATTGCGGTCACAGTTTTATACATGGACACCGACATATACTACAGTAAACTGCGCCACCTAACTTCGCAAGTAGTTAAGCGGCCCATCTTTTCAGGTTCCAATCACAAAATGTCTTAGCCTACCGCGAGTACCGAGCCTCGTTCACCGAACTCCCCAAACACCTGACATAAAGTTTAACCCGCAGTTCATTGACCTGACAAGCGAATGACCTTACAGCCGCTTTCAGGAAAGGTCACTGTATTAAATTATATTTTCCGGCCGGTGATAAGGCAACGTAGCACCACAGCCTTATCGCCACAAAAATATGAATAAATTAAGTAGCTGGAAGCTACTTAGCATAATCAACCTATAGGTGTGGTCAAAACGACCGCACCGGACTCAGGAGACTAGATAATGTACTGAAGTATTTGTAAACTGACTAGTTGACTGCTCGTTGGTCTAGTGGTAGCAAGCGGGTACTCTCTTATATCTCCTAAAAATTTTTGTCCGAAAATCATTATCCATAAAACGTTTGCTATAAACTTCAGTTACCATAATGTTCAAAATCCCGAAATTTTGTTTTACATAATTATCTTTATTTCTAAAACTGTTCTGTCATAATATCGAATACTATAATAATTGAATCTTCTAATTGTATATGCCATAAAGTCAATTATCCTAAGTATTATATTATATAATGTGTATTATTCCTAATGTCCATATAAGTGTAATAAAATTTTTGGTCCTAAAACATTTGCTAAAAATTAGGTTTTAGTGACAGAAACGAATCGCTGTAAATCCGACCCCACGTAGTCTTGTCTGCCCCACCCCTAGAGTGTAATTTAAAATCGCGTAGGCGCGGAGGGGCGAGGCGGCCCGCGAGTTGAGGAGCAGGTGGTTGTAACACTCGCCGCCGCTGCTGAGGCTGGCCGGCGAAGCCGGCCAGCAAGCCGAAGCTGCGGTGGTGAGCGTTAAACACATCTGCGACGATAAGCTCGCGTGGGACCGCCGGAGCTCCGCAGCGCCGGAGCCGTGACAGAAACCATGCCTGCTGCATGTTGCTTGCTCGCTTGCATGCTGCATGCTTGCTTGCATACTGTATGCGTGCTTGCATGGTTGCTGCAAGCTTGTTGCATGCTTGCTGCATGCTGCTTGCTTGCTTGCATGGTTGCTTGCATACTGTATGCGTGCTTGCATGGTTGCTGCAAGCTTGTTGCATGCTTGCTGCATGCTTGCTGCATGCTTGCTGCCTGCTTGCTGCATGTTTGTTTGCATGTTTGCATACTTATTACAGGGAAAAATAAAATAATTATGTTCACACTCAACTGTTTTATAATGATTGACGGTTTGATTGATTGATTTTCTGCCTTTTAGTGACTACTTATATGAAATGTATGCCAAAACAAAAGAAGATTCTAACTATGAACTTTCTGCGATATGATGGTTCTACTTTTTAATTCTTACAAATTTCATAAGAGCAATATTGTATAAAAATGTGTTGTGTTGAGAAAAGTTCATAGCATAGCAAAAGCTAAGTAATACTTTACTGTAGGTACCCGTAATTACAGACACAATTAAAATAACAATGTTCTGTTCCCTTTTGGGAACGTCTGGGAACATACCGGTTTGTTTTAAAAATATTATTAAGACCTAAAAATTTTTTTTTAAATTTAGGTTTTATAACTATTATTGAAAACGATTTTAAGTGTTTTGTATATTATTGATTGTAATATTTATGACAAACGGGTTTAGAGCATATTGTATTTAGGGATTTCAATTTTATGGCATGTGATATTATGTGATATTAAGTTCGGGTAAGTTATCATTCGGACAAATGATGATTAGGACAAAAAAAGTTATGGCACTTTAAATTATGAATAAAAAAGTTAGGTAATACAATAGAGAACCGTAGCAAGCGTGGTTGCTAAGCATGAGGTCCTGGGTTCGATTCCCCAGGTCGGACAAAACGGCATTTGGTTTTTCTTAATTGCAGCCTGTGTCGGACGTAAAGAAAAGCACCATCCCATATCTTCCCGTGGGTGTCGTAAGAGGCAACTAAGGGACTTACCAGAAAATGGGCAGCAGCGCTCTCTGTGCTTTTTGTAACAACCGTACTGCGATCGCCAACCCGCTTGCCATGCGTGGCGATTATGGCAAAACCCCCCCTTGGGGAAGGCCTATGTCCAGCAGTGGACGTCTTTCGGCTGAAATGATGATGATGATGAATTGCAGCCAGAGAGTCTATATCTGGGCTCGGTTTATGCAATAGGCTTGCCCCCTATTACTTAGGACTTAAACATCATCTGCCGAGCCTTTTCCCAATTATGTTGGGGTCGGCTTCCAGTCTAACCGGATGCAGCTGAATACCAGTATTTTACATGGAGCGACTGCCTATCTGACCTCCACAACCCAGTACTAGGTAATATGATACCACTTGGTAAGACTGGTTGCCAGACTTTTTGGGTCACTGACTACCTGTAACGACTGTCAAAGATCTACAAATGACAGCCGGGACCAACAGCTTAACGTGCTTTCCTTCCGAGGCACGGAGGAAAGCCGGTATGTAATGGGTGGTCACCCATCCCCTATCTGTAGGTTAAGAAAGATCGACTCGAGCGGGTGTTATTATTTACCCACGGGCTCCTCTCTTAACTGAAACATACCGGGGAAACGAGGGTGTTCTATTAGGTACACATCTGCCCAACCCTTCGGGGATTACAAGCGTGATGTTCTGTTATGTATCTGTAAAAATGCAATGTCCGCAGCCAGTCTCCGGTCCGGTCGGTTTGTTCCCATCTTTTAATGTTCCCTCAACTGGAACACAAGCTTCTTTTCTGTGAAAGATATATCCACCACGTGGCTACTGCAGAGATTCTCAAATTCTCGTAAAATTTTCGTCAAAACCCTGGTTTGGGACGTTAGTTAACTTCTACATATCTATACTTCCATACTAATATTATAAAGAGGTAACATTTGTTTGTAAGTTTGAAGTTTGTATGTTTGTAAGTTTGTATGTAGGGGGTAATCTCCGGAAGTAATGATCCAATTTTAAAAATTGTTTTACTGGTAGAAAGCTACATTATTCGTGAGTGCTATAGGCTATATTTTATTCCCGTACTCCCACGGGAACGGGAACTACGCGGGTGAAACCGCGGGACGTCAGCTAGTTTTCAATAATTATGTCTTTGCCAAAAGAGACACAAATACGATGTCTTAGCTACAAAAGAAAAGATTACCAACAAACCTACCGGAAATTGAGTCCTTGGTTTTTCCCCAGAACACGTCTTGAAAAGCCCAAAAATAATCTAGAGATAGTTGTTATTCCACCCAGTCTTAAAATCACGTTCAAGGCTGCGAAAACACGGGAAATTGGCTTTTACAGAGAAATATTAGACATTTGTGGAGACCTTTTGAATTTTTGTCTAGCCTTGAACGATCCTGTAATTTCGTGATGGAATTCCAGAGAAGCTATATATTATTTTCGATAGTTTTTTTCCCGTTGTGTGTCAATATTAATACGTTAACAAGTTCTGAAACCTTCACACGAACAAGCAGTAAATTCTATTGTGTAAGTATTTCCACAGGTAAAATCGTGCGAATTTATTTTAAATGAACTCCGCGCGTTTGTATAAGGCCATCGGTATATAATTTTAAAATCGGAATTGCTATTCCCAGATTTATTTCCATGAATTCTTATCCAAGAGTTTTTGTTCTTTGAACACCATTAATATCATGTAAAAGAAGTCTTCCTCAAACATAAATATCCCCTTTTTTCTTTCCGCAAAAGACGAAAAAAAAAACAAATGACAGTGAACTGTTTCCTCCGACCAAGTAATCTCACCGAGGCTGGACCAAGCAAGTGAATTACATCAACGGACAGTGAAAAAGCTGTAGCATCAATCACACCGAACACATACGTCATCCCGCGGTCACCCACAATACACGTTTATGAGCTTCCATAAAAAATCGCGCGAAATAAAGTGTATTGAAAAATATTGCCGGCGCCTCTGGATTTCGTGGAATCAATTTTGTGCGGTGTAATGGGAGGAAGGATTTGTTATGTTCTGGTTTCTTTGTGGATTTTCTACAGATTTATGTAGGGTGTAAGTTTTGACGTCAGAGCTTAACTGAGGGTTAGAATATTTAGGTTACGAAATCTTACTATACATGCAAATTGTGCCTCGAAAACGAAATCGTACTAGTTGCAATTGTTTGCGTTATGTACATTTAGTATCGGTGAGGACTTATCGAGGGAACCTATCATCGGGCGTAATGTAAGAGTTGAACCTCATCTGGCAGTACGGCAGTGCACAAAGCGTACTAACAAAGCAACGTCCGTATCTTGACTACAGCCTTGTAAGCTACAACTACTACTTGGAGTACGATCTCGAGGTACAATTACCGTTCTCCTAGCGGGCGTGAGCTAGTACCTCTTTAAACACGCAAAAGCAGGCGCAATGTTATTATACCCTAGATTTTATGAGGTTAGTAAATAAAAGGAAACAAAGAATCTCTCAAAAGCACACTTTCAGACTACAAACTTATGAAATAATTCTTTGGAAAGTCAACAAAAACATGTTATTGAAGTGGCTCAGAGCTTGCAAGAACTTGTGACAGCTAAAATACTTAGCACTCGACAATGTCCCGACTTGCAGCAAGTCTGCAAGTTGCCCCTACTTGCATTCTTTCTTTGTGTTTCTTTGGAAACTGTTGGTTGACTTTGTTCATTAAGTTATTTTAAGTGATTTTTCAGGTCGGCTGGCTTTTATAAAATTTTCTGGTATTAAATTATTCCAGTAAAGTTGTTTTTTGACTTAAACTACTGCCCGTTTCACTAACATGAAGCGACACCTAAATTAATCTATATCCATACTTCCATACTGTATACAATTATATAGAGGTCAAATTTGTTTGTATGTAGAGGGTAATCTCCGGAACTACTGATCCAATTCCAAAAATTATTTAATTAACGGGAAGCTACATTATCTTATCTCATCTTCTTATTAAACATATTATATGTTTTGAACGTCCCCATGGGTTAATTTCCGTACATAACGAGAGTAATGACGCGAGAAAAAGCTAGTCTTAAGTAAAAGCATGCTGTCCGTTTATTAAGTTTTCAAATTCATTTATTGTGTGATACGCGTAACTACTAAAGCATTGAGCTTTTTCAAGGATTAAGACAAGTATTTTAAACAACCCATTACATTGTAAATATTTGGACACTCAAAAACACAGAACATCATTTTTATCACACTCATGCCTTAACCCAATATATTCGGTTAGCAGCTCTCCTTCTTACATAGGTACTTCTCTATTATTGGTCAGATCATTATCCTACAATTCACAAAACATCTCAAGACAGAATCGACAAATCCAATGCGCTTCTCAATTCACAACCGAACCAAAACAATTTTCAATAAATTGCGGCTTGCAATCAGAGACGAGCTCTACAACTCAGCAACTGCGACTGCAAACTTTCCCAACTGTTTTTCAAGTCAATCAGCCAGCTTGCTAATAGCATGTACAAGTACTTAGTTGCTGGTTATTTTTGCATAAGTGGTGCTGCGTTTATTCCGGGACATCGGAGGACATAATTTCGCATTGAAAATGTAAATTCCCCAGAACTTCTGAGTACTTAAAGTTCCAGACGAGGACGGGTTAGGCCAGGAGTTGGGGACAAGGAATAATTTTCATCTAATTATGGTTATTCTGTTGTGGTTTGGGTGTAAAAGGGGGGAAAAGTGCAGGTGTCCTTTTCCCAAGCCTTTTTCATAAGTCCCTTGACAAAAGAAACCTGGAGGTTTCTTTCTCTCGATCCAGCATAACGAAAAATAATATACTGAGTACAATTTTTAAAGGAATAAGCGGAAAAGCCCACAAAGCCAATGTAGTCAGTTTTATGAAATTAGTAGCATTAACCATGTCTAAATTAACAGTAGTTTCTACTTAAAACACAAAGTACAAGTACAAAGCATAACATCAAGCCTGTAATCCCTAAAGAATAAGGTAGAGGTGTACTTACACATGTCACCTGTTATTTCTAACCCCCTATACATCTTTTACTTACAAAGCTACACTATTTTCAAGTGAAACGTACTCAACAACACCACTTTTCCACAAGCTTCATGTAAGAACGTTAAAATAAAATTCAAATTCTCTCCCTACTCCTGGTTTAAACAAGAATTCGTGTAGACTGAAATTCCCCGCTCCTTGTTTACCGCTCCACAACTCAGCTCGCTCCAATCTTATAATAATTTGTCTGAACAAAATGTACCGGAACCTTGTACACGTCAAATTAATTACACAATGTTGATAACTACCGCTCTAGTCTGCAAAGCCTTCCCAAGGGTGTCGTAGGGGAATTACGCGATTACCAAGATGGGTTAAAGTAGGCCTATGCTAATAGAATCATATTGAGTTTCTAACACACTTAGAATGTAGTTTCGGCTAAACTGTCTGGATTACTGGAGGACATACTCTGTTAGAACAGGCGTCAAAGTATGTCTCATTTTAAATCATGGACTAAAAACTATATAACTCACTCTTATTATTTGCCTGACTTGCCTAACTATGTTGCATGGAATTGGGTTCCAGTCTGACCAGATACAGCTAGACGCCTGTATTTTGCATGGCACTACTGTCGTATCTGATCTGCACAATCTAGTTACTGGAAGATACCCTTGGTTGCCACCTATACTCACAGCTTACAGCTATAGAACTTTATACTCTACTGCAAACATACACTTTTGATTTATTGATCAAAAGCTCACCAATTTTAAACCTCAACCAAATCTAAAATCCTCCTTTCGGATATCCAATCAGGAAAAAGTGTGAATCATTAAACATACAGCCGACCGGTATTGAAACTCCGCCACAACGATCTCGGATATATTGAAATGGAATAAATTGAAACATAATTATTTTCCGGATTATGTTACGGTTTGTTACGTTTCGGTTACCGAAATTGGAAATGATTAAACTTGGTAAAAAAATATGGTTGGAATATTCAATTCAGGTCCAGTAAATTGGTTAGGGATGACACAAAATCAATCAAGGTGAGAAATAACTACTAGAGAAAACTGCTGCTCGGATTCTGGATATGCTTGTCATTTTCTGTGATCCGTCATGTATGTTTCAAAACGTTGAATTAAAGGATCCTGAGGAAACACTCACCAGCCCGCACTGGGTCCAGTTGGTGGATTTATGGCCAACTCCCATTTATAGAGAAGTGGCTGTGAATACCAAGATTAGATGGGATTTGTCCTAGAGGCCAGCCAAATAATAGTTATAGATCTGAAAGTAAAACTGGACAATTTCCAAAAATATTTTATTTCCCGAGGCCTTTTTGAACCAACGAACTATCTACCTCAGTAAAACTGAATATAAATATCTCCGGACAAAGAAACAACCTCCCAAAGATAAAGTAAAGCAAGTAAATATATTTCTTTCATCCCCACATTAGAATAGAAATAACGTACCATTTCATTGGAAAATTCACATTTCAGAAATATATAGCGAAGCTTTCTCGCGCCAAAAATATTGCTTGCTATGAAGCACCAAGTGTGATTTATAGGGAATTGGTCTTTGTGTTACACTAGTGCTGGCCTGTGGCTTTGTGTGCGCTTTTCGATTTATAATATGCAGTTTTCAGATGATGTAGTTTGTAGCGAATTTTCAGCTCGTGGCTAAATAATAACAGCCGCTCGGGTCGATCGTTAGGTTAAGCTGTGCTTGCCTAAGTTGGTTTGTGGATGGGCGACCACCTATTACATACCGAGTTTCCTCCATGCCTCGGAAAGCACGTTAAGCAGTTGGTCCCGGCTGTTATTTGCAGATCTTTGACAGTCGTTAGGTAGTCAGAGGCCTAAAAAGTCTGACAACCAGTCTTACCAAGGGGTATCGTATTACCCGGTACTAACTGGGTTGTGGAGGTCAGATAGGTAGTCGTTTCATGTAAAATACTGGTATTCAGCTGCATCCGGTAAAACTGGAAGCCGACTCCAACATAGTTGGGAAAAGGCTAGGCAGATGATGAGTTTGTATCCAATTTTTAACAGACCAAGCTGCTCCTTTGTACTTGCGAGTTGCAGTAGGTACCAGTTTGTAATTGTGAGACATCAAGTTTTAGAAAATGATGAGCTCTTTTTAGGATTTGTCAAGTTCGACGAGTCATGCTTTCACCGGGATATGGCTCCTTTGTTGATAGCCGGAAAGTTGTGGACAGGGTGTTGTGGCGAAGTGAGACCTATTTCCAACAGTGTTGTACGATAGGCAGAGTTGGTTACTCGTTTATGGACGGAACTATTAACGTTAATCGTAGCACAATCACAATTGAGGTATAATTGAGTAACATACGAACAAAATCAAAGCTATTAATTTTGGCGATTCATCAACCATTCGACGACCCGAATGGCGCAGCCGTAGTGAGGCTGCCTTACGTTCTTAGGGTCCCGGGTTCGAATCCCGGTCGGGGCAAATGTTTGTGTGATGAGCATGGACATTTGTTTCCGAGTCATGGATGTTTATATGTATAATAAGTATGTATTTACAAACAAAAGGTATCTATGTAGTATATCAACTATCTGGTGTCCACGATACAAGCCTTTGCTTAGTGTGGCACTGGATGGCGCTGTGTGTATTGTCCAGCAATATTTATTTATTTATTCATTGAAAAAAAAAGCAAAAAAAAAGAAATAAAAAAAGAAAGCAAGCAAGCAAGCAGCAAGCATTTTATTTATTTATTGGATTTTTTACATTGACGAGCATATGACGAATTTCCCTCAAACTCCATTGGATTATGACAGAAGTAGGTCACACAACGTGAGTGCAGCACGCCATTATTGAAGTCCAATTCTTTTCACAATCCTCATCCATATAAAATCTGTAAATAACTGATCTATAATAATAAAAACACACAAACACACACTCCTTTTAATTAAAGCCTTCATTACTTCGCACTGTATTCCAGCTGCGCGTATTTTTGTAGTTCTGACGTATTTCAATGCATTTGTAAGGACTAGTACCATTATCGGCATGTGTTGTTAATGTAAAGGTTTTTCTCTTTATTTTATTTCGTCTGGAGGTCAATGAATGAGCCCTTTAATGTTATTGTAGACGCGTGGATAAGCAAAAAAGAAATCAACGAAAATACTAAAGGTTCAAAGGCCTTTATGAGGTCCATTCTACTGCTTTTAGACTTAGGAAATATAGCGAAACAATAAGGTTTGCTGTAAGAAAACCCAATTCTGTGTTAAGATGGCCATTGAACATAAGCTATATTATTAGAATTTAATTTATATTTTTTATTTTGTGTACAATAAAGACTACGAATATGAAACTCAGTGGGTGATGTCACCATAACGAAATAGCAGGTGTAAATAAAGTCTCCTTAATTCTCTATTCATTACAAAAAATAACATAACATCAAGCCTGTGATCCCAGGAGGGTAAAAATACAGTCCCATGTAATTGGGGGTGAACGTATTACCATCAACTAGGCACAATGTACACCATGGCTGCTACTAAGAAATTCTTGATAGAAATACTCAATAACAATTTGCCTGACTTTGGAACTGAACCCAGAACCTCTTCTCAGCAGTCACTTTTGCAACGGCTAGACCAACGAGGCATCATCAGTACCTTGATTACCTTATATTGATCCAAAATTCCCCTCACACAACCCAAAAAACCTATCTCCATCAGTCCCACAGTTCTAAGCTAACCAAACAAAACAGCCTATTAATCGCGGAGCTACTTCCACTAGATTGCACGCTACAGGGTGTAAACAAAGTCATTTGTTTCTCGCCCGCTCTGATTGCGTAATTAGGACACATGGTAGCCGATGGGATCAAGATTGCGTACCCGACGGATACGCCGTTCATTTCTATGCCTATGTGTACGTGGAGGGTAGAGTGGTAATAATAATAAATAATAATAAATGTTTTATTCGCAACTCTTCATACAATTGGTCTAATTCTAAGGTGTACATCATAGTGACTTAAAATAGGAGAATGGATATTGGATTACAATTTCATTGGTTAATGCAGCTAGGGCTTATATTAGGCAAATTCAGTAATAAGTATCCCTTCCTCCGAAACTAGGCATAACCTGTATCTTCAGAGCCAGTGGAATTGATGGTATTAAGGATCGATTTTATGATACAGGTATTTATGTTTATAAAATAAAAATAGCCTTTATTTACCACTACCATTCAAAACTTGACATAACATCAATCTAACGCTTATAGGCTTCTTTTTTAATTTTTAAATTAGTAGTCGCATCGCCTCACGCTTTCATAAGGGGTGAATCTCTGGTTGAAGATGTCTGTCTGACCTTTTACTTAATCTCCCTTTTTTCCCTTTCCGGCCTCTTGGCGATTGATGTTTACAACGTCAATATTAACTTCTTTAAGTAGCTGTGACCTGAAATATTTGAAACAGTATCCTGAGATATTAATTTTACGCCACGAGAAACACAAACATTATTAGTACGATCGTATCGCACGAGGAGATCTGTTACAGATATCCGTATTATTATTACATTAAAGACAAACAAAGATAGTTTCTATAGCAACATTCAGTTCTATATTGCGGAACACAGTTCCTTTCACAATCTGAAGGATTTTAATAAAGCCTCTTTTATTCATAAATTCCCACACACCTCTGCTTTAATCCTCAGGAGAAAATAGGCGCGAAGACCAAAGAAAAGATGGATAAACTGCGTAAAGGATGATGTGGCTAAAAAGGACGTCTGCTGAGATGACGAGTATTTAGAGAAGTATGATAGGAGAAGACAAGAAAAAAAAATGGTATATGGGCAGGAGAATGATGGTGATGATGATTGTTTTCCAGAGTTACCATAATCAGTCTTTTAGGTTCCTATTATAGGCACGAGACTCTCCCTATGAGAGGTACGGAGACGATATATATCCCGTGGCGATCCCAATGCAGGTTGTGGTGGAAGTCTTCTTCGGTCCTAGAAAATGCCGGTTTCCTTATGGACATACCCGAGGGTTCCCCTTCTACTTATTCCTCTCCAATTACCGAAGGTTGGCTATCAACTCCAAAGATTATGCTTGTCCTTTGTGCCGTGGAAAACTTCAGCAGCATATTCAGGGTTTGCTACAAAAATATTTTAGAACGGTTGTGTAACTTGTAGTACATCGATTCTCTGCTACGGCGTAGCAGGCGTGCTACAAAGGGCGTAGCTAGCATACGAGTACTCACACACACGAGCTGAAATTCGAACTATAGTTAGTTTTGGTTAGCTCTGACAGTGGGCAGTATGAGCAGTAATGTTTTCATACTAATAACAACACGTTTATTTTCAACAAAGAAAAGTAAAGAAGACTGCTTTTAAAATAATTTCCATCTCAAAATAATACCGTAACGGTGTCCCTCCAACCAATTCATATTGCGCCCACAATGTTCGTACCTGTTAAGAATTTCCTTTCTCTTTTTATTTTAATTTAAAAGAGGCTTGAAGGGATATAATCTTGCCAGTCCGGGGAAATTGATTTTGGGCGTACGTTCGCAATATTGTTATATTAAAATATGAAAAAATGTCCTTGTTGTGTATTCTGGAGGGATTTAAGGGGGAATGGGGAATAGTTGGGGATTATAAATAATGTGTTGTTTGTTTTGGTGGAGCTGTTGATATGATCGTGAAAGTAATCCTTACATTGATTAAGACATTAAAAAAATCCTATCAGTACTGAGAAAAGCTGATAATCTAGACACTTGTGAAGTGTATTTAATTGTCAGTTTATTAATTGTATTTGAGCCACCCATTTATATCATAATTTCTTGATTGTAGTCCATAGAATCCCTATGGAACGGCTTAGGATCTAAAATGTGAAGACATGTGACATCTACCAACCCACTGTAGACCCATGTGGAGTAATTACGGCCTAGGGAGTGGATCGTCATGCACCACGCCACCTGCGGTCTAGTGGTACTAGACACTACCCTCAAAATCAACGAGGTCAAAATAGAGAAGAAAAAGAATATTCTAAACAACGGCTACTAAGCCATAAGCTATGGCCGTCAAATAACTTAACCCCTTTCATTCTGACCTTCACTCCGGGTAAGATATTCGAGAAAATATTATTTCTTCCTCCCTAAAGAGAAGTGTAAGAAATACTTACGCTCACATTATTTATAATGTTCGCGAACTACCCTCGGTATCCGAGCCATATTTTTATTTGTACTTAAATCAAACTGGGTAAGGGAGAGATATTATTTTCTTATTTGTAGTAATATGTTTTAGGTAACTCGCATTTATGGGGTGGCTAGAATTCCGTATATTTATTTAAATAAGTCTATAACGTGCCACTGCTGGTACATATGCATTCTCCTTGCGAAAGTGTTGGGTTTAGGCCATAATCTAGCAAGTGGTCCCATTATGGGGTGGTACATGTCATATCACTTACTAATTCTTCGATTGTAGGACATGCCGATTTCCTAGAATGTTTGACAGCAGAGAAATAATTTCCCTTTGGAAGATAAGTTCTTTTGATTCTCACACAATTCAATTTATCATCCCATAATCCAAGGAAAATCATCAAAAAAAATTATCTAAAGCCATTTTGTCCCCTTCATCCCTTACACAAGCCATCCCTACCCCCTACCCGTGAGATAAGTCGTAAATAACACCGCTTACACTTTTCACTCCGAACGTGTAACATGTTGCAAACTTCTCAACTTTGACGACTGTAACATGTAACGTGACAAATTAAATTATTTCACGCGCTTTCGTTATGCATTGTATTGTTGACGACTTGTTTAGACGACTGTATTTTTAATGAGGAACTTTTGCTGTCTAGGGGAGTTAAGTTGTTCAGTAACATGTTCTGCCTTTTTTTTATCATTGCTAACTGTAATAAAATATGTATAATATAACTTTTCTGACCTTTATTTGACCCAGCAGAAAGAACATAAGTAGTGAGTAGTAGGAGTTTAGTCCATCAAAAGGTTGTCTTGAAGATATTGCTATCAGCGATATTAAGACAAGCAATTGCATCTATAGAATAACAGCAATATCAAAATCAATCTAAAAATCAATATTAAAATTTGTATGCAATTGAGTAAATTATATATACCTATATTATAAGTGTTCAAACACAGTAGAAGTAGCACGGGCAGCGCAATCCGCAAGCGGGTGTCGTAAAAATACAGCTTATTTGCGTGTGAACACAGTTACAGCGGCGCGGATGAGCGGTATCCGCAGCGGCACAAGCGGGCAGCGCCGGCGCCGCGGCGGCGCGGAAAATGCAAACCAGTTTGCGTTTCCCGCTCGTGGCGTCCGAACATGTCTTTCACGACAGAAGACTTGATAATGCTACTACGCGTTTACGCTAAGACGCCCCGCGAGGTACGAGTAATAGCGTTTACTGCCCTTCCCGTATCCGCTCCCGCCGCCCACGCCGCACCTACTGTGTTTGAACACTAACAGAAAGGCTAGAAAAATAATCAAAAGGTAGAAAGCGGACCTTGTCTCGGATCTAGCATAGAAAGTGAGAGAAAAAGGGCTGTTATTAGAAAACTTATTTGTTACATATCAGGGAAAAAACTAAAACTAAAGTTCACAATAAATTCAAGACCACTTAAGAGACCCATGAAGCTTACACAGCAATCAATTCAAATTCCATTGAAAAATCCTACTCGGAAGGAAAACACTGTCGCAACAATCATTTCATAATCAAATCCACTCTTGCATTTCCTCCTCCATTACCGAGCCCTCTCTCAGCCCTCAGTCCTCACAATACCTCACGTCTGCTTCATCAATCACTCCACTTATTAATAGTCCTCACTTAATCATTTCAACCTCAACTGACCTAATTTTTACAAGCCCATCTCCCTTCCCTAACTTAAGAGACTAGAGAGTAACAATGCATTTTTATTTGTTTGTTTTCAAATCTGAGAGACCCATTTTTTGGAAGTTTGTGTTGATAAATTGTGGTTTGATTTAATAATAATAATATCTTTATTCTCAGACCATAGATCCGGACTTAATAAAATAAAAAACACAAAAAACAAACTTGGCACTTACTAACTAAAACAAAAAACTAAAACTAAAACAACTATAATACATATCTGGATGACGGTCTGTGTGCCGACACCCAGCGACACATTATCAGGCCATCCATCCTGCCGGCTACAGTAGCCACGAGACTGTTGGGGCTGTCGCGCACCCGACGCCTCAGTGATGCGATTCGCTGACGCAGTAGCGAGCCGAAATCCGGAACGCGTGCGTCCGCGAACATCCCAGACGCGCTACAGAAGCGCGGCAACCCCAGCAATACCCGGAACGCGTTATTATATTGGACTCGTAGAGCACCGTACGAGCCCTGTGTATAACTGACCCACAGGGCGCACGTGTACAGCGACTGGCAGTATGCCCTGAACAATGTTACTTTAACCTCTTTCGTACACCGTGCGAACCTGCGGGCCAGCATGTTACACCTGACTGCCAGCGCTCTACGTTCCCTCTCTAAATCGGCATCATCCGATAGCCTATCGGTGACCCAGTGCCCCAAGTACTTAAACCGAGTGACTCTTTTTTACTTTTTTTTACTTTTTTTTTTTTATTTTTTTTTTTTATTTGCATTTAATGTTTTTTTTTCAACGGTTTTGATATTGTGAGTGGTTCAGGGAAAGCGTTACCTACCGTTTTATTTATTTCTGCAAGGTTGGTGAAAGTTCTTCATAAAATCTTAAGTTCACTGATAGACTACCCACAATTTAAACCGTTGGGTCCAGATTCTAGATTCTTTATTTACATGAAATTATGGTAAATTATGGTCTTAAAAATAATGATCTTGAAGCACAATACACAAAGTTATTAAAGCAGCGGTAAGGAAAGAAACATTTGTAGAACCGTTTTGTGAAATTACAATTAAACCGGCCAAGTGCGAGTTAGACTCGCGCATGAAGGGTTCCGTACCATCGTAGTAGGGGAGCTCCCTTTAATTTTTATTTTATTTTCATTAGTTTGTTATTATAGCGATAACAGAAATACGCATTCTGTAAAAAAATCAAATTCAAATATTTTGATTTGTAGAACTTAAGTAAACAAAAGTAAAGATGTCAAAATTAATAAAACGTGCGCTATGTCTTGCCATCAACGGCGTACAAATATTCTAATTAAGTATAATTTCTTATGATTAGTTGGTAAATAAATAACAAAAACAGTAAAAAAAAAAAAACAGTAAAAATTAATAATTAAATTAAATTAAAGCAATCCAAAAAAAAAAATGTTCTATTAATTAATTAAAACAATACAAGAGAGAAACTTGTTGTTTTAGTTTTAGTTTTTTGTTTTAGTTGAGCTTCATTTGAACAGTGTGTTAAGATGCCAGTTCTTGAACACTATAGAGTATTATGAGTATTACGCTCCTCAAATATTTTCGCGATTCCCTCTAAATACTCTTAAGTTGTGCCTAAAACAACATAAAAGTGTAGCCAAAGTGTTTCGGATTACGTGTTATTGTTATCTAGTGTGCTTAACAACTAAACCCACCAAAAAACCTAATAGAAAGTTCAAAATTCTTCCAGTGAAAATATCTTGTCACTTATGTCATTTATATGTGACAGCAGGCTGTGTTGCTTTTGCCATCAATGTTTATAGTTATTGTTATTTTACTATTGTTATATTGCGTGCTGTTCCTAGGCTTACAAAGTAACAAAATGTTCTGCTCAGCATGCAATACCGAATTACTACTGGGTGATGCATATGAGCAATTTTTACATTGCACATCGAACACATGCAATAATTATTTCCATATATCATGTATACATAATGAAAATATACATGATGTAGATTTGAACTCATGGATTTGCCGGGAATGTCGTATTTACGCAGAGAATAACAATAGCACTCAGGCTTCAATTGGAAACTCATTTGAGAGTGATGATTATGCTAATGTGACATTGAGGAGAAAGTTTTCGTCAATACCTAAGATTGATGAGATTCAATCTGCAAACTCGAGCGAGCTAAACTCTGAAATACGTCTTCTTCGTCATGAAGTGCAGACGCTCAGCGATCAATTATGCCAAGCAATGTCCTTAGTTTCCTGCTATCATGATAAACTCGAGGTATATTCTAACCAAATGGCCACTATGGATGCCAAACTAAAAAAGTTCGAAGAAGAGCGTCTGCAGAGTAACGTACAGGTGCACGTAGTTGATCAGCAGACCGATATACCTCTTCAAGCTTTTGGCCCCTCAGCGCCCAAAAAGCGCAAGCGGCAAAAAAAGTTAAAGTCAGTCAGTCAGCCAAGTTCTTCCAGCATTAATTGTGAACAGCCTCAAAGACAAGACCTACAGCCTAAGAATACCTACAGGTCTAGTTCAGAATCCTACAATGGACAGAAATCATTATCTGGCACGGCGGGCACAAATGTAACGACGCTGAAAGCTGTAGAAACACGAAAGTTTATCCATGTATGGAATATGGAATCAAATGTCGAGGATGTTCGTGTTTATTTGCGACAGCTATGTCCCACAGCAACCTGTACAGTCGACGAACTCACACCTAGAGGACATTACAAGTCTTATAAAATTGGAATTCCTGTTCCGTTCTTTGAGAAGATTTTTTCGGTCGATGTCTGGCCAGTAAATGCCCAAATTAAACTCTGGTTTCCCTATATACATCGTTATAAATATAAGAAGCCGGGATTAACACAAACTCAGCATACTTTTCGTGGCTCAGGCCACCCACAGTAAACCTATCAAAACTACAACAATCGACATCTTTTATCAAAATGTTCGCGGATTAAAGACTAAACTCATGATGTGGAGAACCAATTTACTATTATTAGAATATGATATTATTGCTGTAACGGAATCATTTCTCGATCACTCGGTTGAAGACTCTGAAGTTACCTGTAACGGCTACAGCGTTATACGACGAGATCGTGGTTCTCCGTGCGGCGGTGTGATGCTCCTGTCACGGGCTGGTCTACTCATGAATCGACGTCGGGATCTTGAAACGGATAGCGATGAAGATCTGTGGGTATCATGTGACATAGATGGTCGCTTGATATTTGTATGTGTAGTGTACATAAAGCCCTGTGCAACTGATAACGACTATATGTCGTGGTTTTGTAAAGTTGAGAGTTTCATACAAACCATAAAGGGCACTGTTTTCATATGTGGTGATTTAAATTTAAATAGTGCTTCGGTTAATATTAATAATTATTTCTGTTATTTTCTGTCATTTTGTAGCATGGCTGAGAAGAATGTTGTGAAGAATCTGCATGGAGGTATACTAGATGTAGTGTTGGTTCACGAGAGCGTCGAGGTATCTATAAGCGAGTCAGAAGGTATGGTACCACCCGATAATTACCACCCGCCACTGGATATTACTTTAAAGTTTGACACAGCTTCCCATGTTCGTCCTATGCCAGCTAGTAATAGTGATCGGTCTAAGGACTGGAATTTTAATAAGTGCGATTATAAACGTCTTTATACTCTACTTAATGAGGAATCTTGGAGTACCGTAATAGAATCAACTGATATTACTTTTTGCATGAATAGTTTTTATGAAATTATTTATAATTTCTTTAACGAATGTATGCCAAAAAAACTACGCAATAAAGCTAGTCGCAAACGTTATCCAGTTTGGTACACCCGTGATATAATAACAGATCTTCGAAATAAACACAGACTACATCAAACTTGGAAAAAGTCTACTTGTTTAACGGTATACAAAGCATTTTCTGATTTAAGAGCAAACCTTAAGCACCGCATTATCAAAGCATATAATTCACATTTACATCATGTTGAACGTAATATAAGAGTCAACCCACGACAGTTTTGGCAGCACATATCCACCCTTCGATGCAAAGGAGGCTTTGAGCCTACAATCAACTATAAGGGTCAATCACTGTCGGGTATCCATGCCGCTAATGCTTTTGCTGATTTTCTTTTCCAGTGTTTTCTTACCTGAAACACCTGATTTGAATGTCTCCCAAATATGTGCTCTTGAAACATATAGCAATAGTAACTGCGTCAGTTTAGTTAATTTTTCAACTAACGATGTAGAACGTGGTATCAGTAAATTAAAACTCAGTAGTTCTGCTGGACCGGATAACATTCCAGCTAATATCCTTAAACTGTCTAAAACTTCCATAGCCATCCCTCTATGTCATATATTCAACTTATCATTAACCACTGGAAAATACCCAACTCAATGGAAACTCTCTAGGGTTACTCCTATACCGAAGACAAGGTTGAAATTATCGGTTGAAGACTACAGGCCTATTACTATATTGTCTGCCCCTGCTAAAGTATTTGAACACATTTTATATAAGGAAATTCAAAGACAAGTCGATATTTATTTGTGCAATGAACAACATGGTTTTCGCAACAAAAAGTCAGTTGACACCAATTTGCTAACATTAGTTGATTTTATTTCTTTTCAAATGGACCGCGGACAGCAAGTAGATGTGCTGTATTTCGATTTTCGTAAGGCCTTTGATAGAATTAATAACGACATCTTGTTACGCAAGTTAAGTGCCATAGGATTTACACCCAGTCTTCTTCTTCTGTTTTCTGACTATCTCCGGGACCGTCAGCAATTTGTTCGTCTTGGCTCATACAATTCACATGCGTATCATACACGATCAGGCGTGAGTCAGGGTTCCATTTTAGGTCCCTTGCTTTTTTTGATTATGGTAAACGATCTGCCACAAATAATAAAACAATCGAAATGTCTACTTTACGCCGACGACCTGAAAATATATGCAACAGTAAACTCCGTGTCTGACTGTATAGCTCTCCAGCGTGATATCGATGCCTTGAGTGAATGGGCTGCCACTAATAAAATGGAATTTAACACCTCTAAATGTCAATTTATGAGCTTTGGCCGTATGCGGAACCCAATACACTACGACTACAGCATGAACAACGAGTTTATAACCAGAGTGTCGACAGTGAAAGACCTCGGTGTACTGTTTGATAGCAAACTGACCTTTCATACACACATTATAAGCTTGGCTAAAGAATCATTCAGACGCTTAGGTTTTGTTTTACGTAACTGTCAAGGTTTTAATAACCAGGCAGTTATCAAGCTCTTGTTCAACGCCTTAGTTCGGTGCAAGCTCGAAACTAGCGCTTGTGTATGGAATCCTCATGAGGTAACCTATACACTCATGCTGGAAAAAGTGCAAAAAGCTTTTCTCAGGTACCTCTACAAACATGTATTTGGATATTATCCATATATGTATCCTACTAAATTTCTTTTAGGATGTTTGAATTTTAATTGGGAATCAAACGAGCTTACCTGTTAAGCGAAGTCTTGATTCAAATTTTATGAGTGGCAATCTGAAAAATAATTATTATA
Organism: Xestia xanthographa; assembly: GCA_905147715.2. Lineage (NCBI taxonomy): Eukaryota > Metazoa > Arthropoda > Insecta > Lepidoptera > Noctuidae > Xestia > Xestia xanthographa. The sequence goes on along the minus strand of LR990661.1, from coordinate 1,266,631 downwards.
ACTTGGTAGTATTTCTTATATCTACGTTACTTCACCGCGGTTTTTAGAGAATTAAAAAATAATATTTTTTAAGAATTGCAACCTTCGTATGCCTCTCTCATCTGACACATGACGCGGTACGTCACTTATTTTAGAGATCTTATCATTGGAACAATCTCTGTTTTATGTACAGAGTAGTTCCAAATACCTATATTCACTATATTTTCCTGAAAGGTTAAAATTGAATTAGGTAGACTAATTATTGCAGCTTTGGGGCTGTTAGTGTTAACTATATTATAGCGGCGGGTGGGTAATTATTTTTCAGATTGCCACTCATAAAATTTGAATCAAGACTTCGCTTAACAGGTAAGCTCGTTTGATTCCCAATTTTACTTCGTGGCAATCTTTCAAATAATTATTATAACTTGGTAGATGTTCAGAGTTGGCTGCAATAATTAATTTATTAACTGATTAAAATGCAAGTAATTCTGAGTGTTGATCTGTGATAATTACATTGGACCTTCTTCTGTAAGAATATTAAAGCTTCCATATTAAAGCTTCAAGGATACTTTACAATAAATATATTACATTTTGTAAAATAACTTTGATAACCATGTAATCCACATTATGTCTGACTTCGTTGATGCCAGCTCTAATTTGAGCTGTTGTTTTGGTTGTATAGTGAGAGTTTAATTCTGGAGTTTAGATGCCCCTTTCACTTGAAATCTGACAAACTTACGAATATTAGGGTTTGATATATTTTAATAACTGTTTTATTGCTCCAATGGGTTAAAGTTAGAGCTAGGAGAACAATCAATGTCTTTGTTTTCTAAATTTTGCTCATATTATCAAACTATGACGAAATTAATTATACTTTTGATAGATTCTATGATTGAGGCAATGATAGCCTCAGATCTCTCAGTAAGTAATTTTATAATTTGAAATCCAGTTGTAGTGTTAGTATTTTATAGATGTGTCTGCAAATAAAAAAGGCTCATCAACTCCATTATTTAGTGTTGAATTGTCTGGAAGTACTATCAAGGAATGCCACTGGCATTATTTTTATTCACTTAGGGCCTTTTGTTAAAATACTTGCAACAGAATAGTGCAACCAAGGCAATGTTTATTCACTTAGGGCCTTTTGTTACAATACTTGCAACAGAAGAGTGCAAACAAGGCAAGTATAGAGTTCCATAGATATATTGTCTCAAAAGGTGATTGTATAACTATAAAAAATTTAATGTAATGATTTTATGATCACATACAATGTCTAACTATTGTTCAATAGTAGAAGAGCCCGAGTCCATTCAAAACACTGTTTCCAATTAATATTACAGCCAATTAATCAGAATACAGAAATCTCTTCACTTTATTGTCGTGAGAATTAAACTGATTTTATTAATCAGTACCTAGTAGTAAGTACTTCTTATCAATAAAGCTCAGTCATTTTTTAAGGGTCTAGGTAGATCCTTGATCAAATATTATGGATATTAAAGTGTTCACTCTATCATCACCAATTAATATAGTTACATACAATTAATAAGAAAAGAAAGAGAAACCTCTTTATTACAGTGTGGATTAAACTGTTTTTATTATTAATTAGTACCTAGTAGTACATAGTATAAATAAAGCTAAAAATTTTGCTAAGGGTCTGGTAGTCTTATGACTAAATATTATGAATGTTAAGGGATTCACTCCTTACTGGTAAAACAGAATTTGAGATTTAGTCAATTGGCTCGAAAAGGACAGTTGAGCTATTTTCTCAAAACTGTTTGTATTTAAGTCTTAGAAACTGATTTCTGCTTAATACTTTTAGTCTGGTAAATTTTGTACATTATGATTTCGTTTATAATTCATTTTTTAACCTATTATTCCTATAATGATAGAAACAATATAAATAAAAACATTGTTATTATTATGTTTTCCCAGGCACCTTGTAAAGGAGCAATAAGTTTTTGCGGTTTCATAGTAGAAAAAATATAATACTTAGAGGTCTGGTCTCCACGATGAATATTTGCTATATTAGTATAATTTCCCAAACTATTTCAAATATTAGGAACTTCTACAAGAATCAGCAGTGTTTTCATGACAATGTCTTTCAAGGGTCTCGAACACTCCTGTTTAATCATCTAGTAATTCTAAAGAATTGACTAAATGTTGTGCAATTAGTGGATATGTGTTGACCATATTCAGTCAACATTGTGTAGGTAATTGGCTACATTGCCGTAATGTACTGTCAATTGTTATGAATTTTAGTTGGATTTTATTAGCTCTACACGAAATGTATGGCATTTTATCTTCTAGTCACAATCCATTGATCTCTGCACTCGCATGCACCCCCCCCCCCCTTTTGTTTCACTTTATGGTTATTTTCAATAGAAAGCTATGAAGCTATTAAAGCCAATACTCCAATTGGTAATGAAAACTGAGAATAAATGAGATTTCTTAGTTAAAATTTATTTTTATGAGTTTGTATAAATCTCACAATAATGTCTGCCCATCTATCTTTTCGGGTATTTTAATTGTGATTTTAATTTTATGTTATGATTCAATGTAGGTAGATGACATGTTGTTATTTGATAGGGATTAATTTGTTTTCAGCATGGTTCATTTTCTAGTAGGCTACAGCTGATTATAGGGGTCAACGCCCGGAACCAGGGAGCAATGAAGTTATGTTTTACTACTGTCTTCATAAGGTAGTCAAAGTAATAATTATATTTCATTTTAGTTTTAAGGTATGAGTCAGCAACAATATGATTAAGAAAGGTGCTTAATTATTATGGGTAAGGTTTAAGTGATTTTAAAATGCAATGCAATGCAGGAAAAACTATCTGGTCATGAGAACCCTTCCAAAAATACTCTTGGACTTAAGGGGTACTTAAAAAAATTGCATGATTAATATACCCATAATTTAATATTGTATCTATGGATTGCTAGATAAAGCAATAGGTTACTATTGGAGATGTTATTTTAGATTGGGCTTATACATAATGATGATAAGAATATTATCTTTGTTCGAAGCTGGGGTGGGATTTAGTTCCACTTTGCAATTTGATTTAACACTTCAATACCCGCAATTACAGACACAATTAAAATAACAATGCACTGTGCCTCACGAGGCACGGCCGGGACCATACGGGTTAGAACTAAAACAGGTTTAGTTGTTAATGTCATTTGTACATTGACAGGCTGTTATGACCTCCAAACTTTGTAAGTCTATAACCCTTTCCCTCTCAATACTAATAGTTTTGAGTATTATGACATTATGGTGTATAGATTTGATAACAAATGGTTTCTTGAACCATTGTACTTAAACCAAGTACCCAGATCATTACTTTATAACTGGTATATAATATGGTTAAATCATTCCGGTACCATCCTTGATGTGTTCTCTTTTGGGGGTACTGACTTAGCACTCCAGTATCTATTATTGTGTTCAGTCTTGAAAGATTTTTGTTAACGGGATACTTTTTTGGGTGTTGAATTTTATTGTGCTAGGCACAAACAGATTAATTGATCTTCTTGTTGTTGGTGGTAAAATCTCTTTGGCTACATGTATTAGTTATTTGGAAATATACATAATAAGCTAAGAATATAACTATTGTCCTTATAGGTTTGGTGTTTCATTTCATTAAAGGAAATATAAATAATATTAATTTAATCTCGAGGTTGACATTGAACATTGGTAGGTTGTGTTATGCAGTGTCATTCAAGCCATTCATCGGTTGCTTTGCTTATGATAACAGTAACATTCTAATTTGGTTTAGAACATCTCAATACCTTGGTTCACTGGTTCACCATATGTATAGTAGTGAAACAGAAGTCTGTCATAAGTGTCTGGAACATTTTCCATCAGCTGTTCTCTCATAGTATTAAGTGAACAAAGAATCTTGTTCTATTATTTGAATGAAAAGTTGTTATATTTAAATGTAAATATTACTTCATCGCTGAAAGATCAAAATTACAAGTTTATGGCATAGCCACAGGGTTCTTTGATAATATCATACTTGACGTCAAAGCTTACACACATAGTGTAGATTATAACATGCTGTAAATATCTCGTATTTAGGCATGTAGATATTATAAATATCCTGTATAGTCTGACATAACTTCCACCAAAATAGAATAAATACACTTTTTGGGCTGGTGTTTTCATTAGTTAAACGTATGTGTAACATTAATTTATACTTGATGTTCAAGCTAAATCTGCGCCAGTCACTTTGCAGCAATGATGTCACAATCTGTTTTCTGTTTTATTTTGTTTGTAAATGTATTACTAACATAGTTTGTAAGTATATTGTTACTAACGCTGAGTCTTGTTGCTCGAAATAAATAAGTTATTATTATTAAAAACACATTATATGGGCTTAACATGCTGTTAGTATCTCGTACTTAAGAATGTGTGGTCCTGACAAATGTATGTCAGCCAGCCAGCAACTTTACTCCCTGATGGGAATCCAGGCAAGGAATGGTTCCACATTCACTGCGAGAGTATAATGCATTTGCAAGGTTATAACACACACGGGATGTGCTAAGTTAAGCAGGGTCGTCTTACGACCTGCATGGTCATGGATATATAGCTCAATTTTGTAATTACCTGATCAAGGTAATGAAAGTACCTGCCCTTTGCTAGCATTGTTCGATAAATTTAGCTGGACACCGCGTGTCAAACTGATAATTTACCATGCAGCTAGTAACATGAGGTGTTACTGGTCTTGAAAATGGCACTTACCTGCCGTTGAATGCTATGCCATTAGATTTTCAGTGTTAGCATCGTTCAAAGACTCAGCTAAAGGATATCTCGTATCTCCACTGATAGATCACCATCCAGCTAGTAACCAGTAGTAGTGTTACTGAGGTATCGCGTACCCACTGGAGGAAAAAAGCTTTAACGAGCTTACAACCCCCTTAGTGCTTCGATGAGCACTGTGGATATCGCGTATCCGGGGGTCATTTAAAGTCGGGCATCCAAGTTGTTGTCAGGAATACACTTTTCCTGCTTCGTCTCTGATGTCTTCTGATAAATAATGTCCTTCCAATTTACGTCCTGGTCGGTAGCGAGCGTTATTTGTAAATGCTTGGATTTCTGTTTCGGGTTTACGAATTTCACTAAAGATGCACTTAGTACACTTCCTGTCACTCGACATTTTGTTATTTTGGTAAAATGTAATGTAAACTTAGTTATAAATGAATAATTTGACGAGAAAGATTTTTTCTTGCGGTGTCGATAACGCGCCAATAAAAAAAGTGACGTACCGCGTCATGTGTCAGATGAGAGAGGCATACGAAGGTTGCAATTCTTAAAAAATATTATTTTTTAATTCTCTAAAAACCGCGGTGAAGTAACGTAGATATAAGAAATACTACCAAGTTATAATAATTATTTGAAAGATTGCCACGAAGTAAAATTCCCTTAAAGTCAGGCGTGCTGTTGGCCAACTTACAATTGCGTATAAAATTATACATGGTTATACCAACGCCTCGGAATTACATGCTGAGCTGTGTCAATTATTTGTTCCAAATAATTATATTCGCTCTAGGAAACATAAATTGTTTAATGTTCCATTTAGTCGCACTGTAGCTCGATCCACTTCGCCTGTACCACGTATGCTTACGAACCTCAACGCTCTCGTGGAGACCAACCCTGGATTGGACTTGTTTGCTGATGAATGGAAGACGATATTGTTGGAATGTTTGTGGTTCTGCGAGAAGACCGAGTAAAAGGATTAAATAAACAAAAGATCCTTCACTAAACCAGAGCTATTGCACTCCGTGTGTGAGATAATTACCTACCGCTTCGCGCATATTGAATATGCAAGCTCTCTCTCTAGGGCTGTCGCGCTCCAGCCGTGCGTAACTGCGTACGTATGCCGCGTTAATGTTTCGCGCTCTTTTGACCTTGCGTCGCGTACCTACCTACCCGTACTTCGTGTTTGTTAACTGACTGATTTATTGATCATTAATCATTACTAGTGAAAATGACAAGCCGGATAAACAGCTGTTGCTGATAATAAATGTAGAAAAAAATTGTCTTGTTTATATAAATTTCACTGCTTCATGTCCATGTTTCCCATTCGAGTTTCTTTTAAAATTACCTATTTGTTAGATTTCGCATTTATGCTACTATTAAATTTAACAAGTAATCGTCATTTTAGAGAAGGCAAGATATATAATTATGAGACATTATAATAGAGTAAAACAATTTTGTAATTATAAAAGTTTTAATTAACATTTAAATGATAATACATTAAAATACAAAAATGTTGGTAGGTAGTATTTTATTTTGAGTACTTGAGGCAACCCTACCGACTGACCATTAAGCAGTGTGAGACGCCGAATAAAATACGCTAACGCGTAGCGTCAAGGCACAATTTAGTTCGAGCGGGCCCAGTTTAGGTATTTATAATGTCGGCTTTCTTCAAGATCAAAGGAGTGCAACTTCTGTACGCTAGTACTATTATCTATTCTGTGACTAAACTATACGTATTACTCTAGCCCTTTATCATGAAACAATCCCATATCTCATTTTACTTTTTCCACATAATTAACGTTGATATCATAAAACATAATGAGTCTCGTTTGATGCCCCGCCCGCGCCACAGATGAGCTCGTGGGTAATTATCTCGCGTCACTTGTTTACTATGTTTACACGTCATGCGCACAATTTACAGCGCACAAAGCTGCTTGATAACTCGCTAAATAATACTCATAGGGTAGGGATAGGGGTACACTGAGAGAAAAGGGTAATAAGAACCCATTTCATTCTAAGAGATAAAGTATTATAATGCATTTTCAGAGTAGTTCAAGTGGTTACTTGAAATATTCTCTAACTCAAACTCAAAGCTTTTTTTTCTATTAGACCATTACGGCACTTTTAAATGTAAAAAAAAAACAACAAAAAAACGCTAAGCTACAGTCACAGTCACAACTTAATAACTTGAGAAAGTACTGTAGTTGCCCATTCCCTAGCGTAGATCTCTATGGAGAAGAACGGGCAAGAAACTCCATAGACACTCTTTTCTCTCATGTTCTTCTTCTATACTTTAATATTCTATAGAGGTAAAAGTTTATATCCAATTATAAAAATTCTTTCATTGGCAGAAAGCTACATTATTCGTGGGCGCTTTAAGCTATACATTATATTTATATCATGTATCACAATTTTCGCGGACGAAGTCGCGGGCGAAGAGCTAGTCATAAATATAAAAATTGCATCCGAGTGATCTGCGGGCCTAAAATGGCCGCTTTATCAGAATCTTAATAAGAATCAGGTTAAAAAAAAAACCTTAAAATGGACTTTATTGTTATGATCATGAAGTCCATTTTAAGAATTTAATATTTTTTTAGATCCCCAGCTATAACTGACATGATCACCTAGGCCATTGCCACCTAACAGAGAAGTAAAAACAAAAATGTTGCTATCATCATCATCATCATCTCTTGCTGACTGACTTCTTCTTCCATACTTCTCTATTATTCTCTTCTGAGCATCGGTGGCCCAGTGGTCGCGGCCCCGACTTACGAACAGTAAGTCGTGGGTTCGAACCCAGGCAGGCGCACTACTTTGTGTAATTTATTACATCACCGCTGCTCTCAAATGGTGAAAAAAAAACATCGTGAGGAAACCGGGATGTCCTAAAACCAAAAAATTCGAAGACATGTGACATCTACCAATCCGCAATGGGCCCGCGTGGTAGATTATATATAGCCCATTCCCTCATAGAGAGGAGGCCTGTGTCCCAGCAGTGGGAACATTAATAGGCTGATGATGATGATATAAAAAAATGTAGCTATATTATTATTAATATTTTTTTTTTAAAAGCACGTTTTTTTTTTTGCTGTGCTTGTTATCGTGAGCGCGCTGAGATTTGCCTGGCATATTTCCCATGTCAGACAAAATATTATTTTGTTTTTTCAATACAAATTATTCAGAAGTCATAAGCAACACACCTCTGCCTATTTTCCCGTATTTTAACTTTTTGTTACTTTTCATCATGATTTGTACTCAGTGTGTCACTGTGTTTACGGTAGTGTTTATCTGCGGTATCATTATTAGCCCTTTCGCCGCCTTTCATGTCGCAATGAAACGAGTTCATTGTTCATCGCGTATTTACGACTTATATACAAAAACCACCGACTTATGTATCTACGTACTTAATCTTTAAGGGAGATTTTATCGAGTAGTTCTTGTATGTTAGTAAAAAATACAACGAGGAAAACTAATATGTAGTTTTAGTAAGTGAAACCTTTTCAATACAATGAAACTATTACGTGTATTATATGGTGTTATACAGGTACGTAAATACTTGCCAACGTGAGATAATTTATGTGCATAGCTCACACAAATTATGTGTGAGTTTAGAAACAGGTACACTCTGCATTCACAACAATATTGGGTTAATGTGTTTGGATAGCCAAATTTACAACTAAGCCCCGCAGTTAGATTATCACACATGTGAAACAGACATACTATATCTAAAATAAATAGGTGTTACAGGTTAAGAGATAAATCAGTAGATTCCTACTACTTTTATCAAATGAGAAACTGGCTGTTAAGAACGTCACTTTTTTTTTGAAAATGTGCTACACTAGCGGACGTCACGCGGTTTCACCCACGTAGTTCCCGTTCCCGTGGGAGTACGGGGATAAAATATAGCCTATGTTACTCGCTAATAATGTAGCTATCCATTGGTGTAAGATTTTTTCAAATCGGTCCAGTAGTTTTTAAGTTTATTCGTATATTATAAAGCAAGCAGCACCTTTCAATAATTTCCCCCATCGTCGCATCCACAACAAGGGAAGAGCCTATCCAAAGTCCGAGTTTTACGAGAGCAGCTTGTGTTTACTCGCCAAAACTGATTACGTTTCAACGATAAGTACCATAAACAAAATCAGGCGATTTTAATATTTTACGGGCTAAAGTTTTCAGGCATTTTTTCATCCCCTTTAAGGAAATAAGGAATAAAACGCAGCTGTCGTTCAGTTGCGCACACTTACCCTGTGGGGTGTAACTTTTTAATTACACCCCCTCCGACATTTTTACCCCTAAGGGATGTCTTGGATATTTCTAAAGTTGGACCCTTAAAAGTGTTTGATTTTATGGCTTGATGAAACGAAACTTGTTTTCTTTGTATTAATTCTCAGTAAAGGTAACTTAGTATGCTATCCATCTATTATGAACACTTAACTTTGTGATGGTGTCGTCTAAAGATTCCGACAGTCAGTTTTGGGCCCGTTGCTTCTCATGGGAACCCGCTCCACATACTAGATCGTCTGACATTTTATCTGGTTTTTACTTCATGGTGCAGTCAAACTATACAGGAATGCATGAGCATGTGTAGGACAAAACTGAACATTTACCCTTGTCTGTACATGAAACCTAAAGAATATCGAAACATAAATTGTTCCACTTGGTTATACTTGCACGGTGCGACTGCGCAGGCAGTTGCAAATGAGCCAACCGACAGGCTTGTTCGTATGTGTCCTCTATGGAAGTCGCTGTCACAACACGCGTGGTACTTGAGCGACGAGCTCGTGACAATGCGGTTACCCCAGCACAAATAAGTATGACAACAATATTAGCAACAACACCAACTAATTACAAACAATTTGTTTCTCTTTCTCAAATCAGCATGTCCAATGTCCATCCAAAATCATGATTAAAGCGCGCCAATATTTTCTAATAGCTGAACTGATTACCAATTAGTGTGGAGCCCGTCCAATTCTCCTGGGAGGGGGTGTGATGGGGTGTGAGGGGGTGACAGTGACAAACGACGGAAATATTTCACTGAGCCAGCCACCCGGGGACACTGTTGAGAGGATAATAGTAGTCACAGATGGAAGAATTGTAGGAGTCTGCGTGCATCTGGTTGGAGAAACTGTGGTGTGTGGAATGTGGGGAGTTTGGGGGTCAATAGTGAGATGTGTGTGTGAATTAATATTTAATATCCAATAGCCTTTTTTAGTCAGTCGTTCCATGTAAAATACTGGTATTCAGCTGCATCCGGTTGGACTGGAAGCCGACCCCAACATAGTTGGAAAAGGCTAGGCAGATGATGACGATGAGTCTTTTTTAAACAGAACACATTATAAAACACATGTAAACGGGTATTTATTGCGAATTTTACATTTAATACTGTTAGTGCCACTGTTAGTGTTCTGTGCTGTCTTAGTGTGAACCGGCTCTAATTAACATTATGAAGATAAAGTGAGGGTAGTTGAATAAACACCTTCGCTTTGCTGTGGCGGTACCTCCAATACTTCAGTCTTCCCGCGACCACGGCTGGTGCAATCCGGTCGAAAAGTCGAGCTTATTTAAAGGTAAAATTCGCAATAAATACTTTACATGTGTTTTATAATATCCAATAGCTCAATAAATTCAACATAACAATATTAAACAAGGAGACATACATATCCCCGTGTCTTTTTCCGATGGAGGTAAGTTGAAACCACACAACGCCACACGTTAGGATCGTTAGATACTTAACATCGCGCCTGTAATTTCGGAAAGGATAGCGGCTGTACCACTTATTTTCACATTATTCACGATATTTCGCCAAATACGTAAGTAAGTCTGACTTAATAGGGTGCAGACTCTGGCTGCTATTGAGAAATTCTTGATCTACCCTCAGCTCGATGTCATCGAAACCCAAGACCTCATGCTCATTATTAACGTGACCACAAAGCCAACGAGGCTGTTCAAACATATAAAATAGTTTAGAGTAAACAATAGTTTAGATAGTCAGACAAAACAATTTTATCTATCTTCGACAAACAGTGTTCTGTCCTCAGAAGACAGTTTTGTTGCGGTTTGAGCACCGTCATTGTTTTTATATGCAGATAGTCTGGTTATGACTGTTATATCTACTACTGTCGTTTTGATTATATTTGTGACGTATTCATTAAGAACATAATAATAATCATCATCAGCATACTGCAGTCCACTGCTGAATATACGCCTCTCCAGTTGCACGGCACTCAACTCACAACACGTTAATTCGAATTTGATTTATTTGTAAAGATTATATTATTATTATTGGTTTTATTGAATGTAATGTGAGCTATAATATAATTTAATTTTGGAAATTATAATCCTGAATCGATGCAACTTGTATGTCTAGTTTGGCTTAATCATTGAAAGTGAAATCTGTTAGGGGATGGCACTGTTTGCCGAGATACAGGATCCGTCCTAGTTCGGCAACAGAAGATTCCATATTAAAAACTTGTATACTAAGCCTATCAAGTCATATAAGAGTCAATTTCAACAACTCGATTTTTTACCTAATTTCCATGGACATTTTCATTTTCAGGTTTTTTTAAAAACTTTAATAATAAAGCGCAACATATCCACATTATATATACATTTTCTAAAAGGTGATATTATAATTAAATTAATTAGAGAGTTATTTGAGCCACCGAAATTGGCGAGCCACAGAAATTTTATTATTGCCACCGAAATTGTATTGGTGACACAGAAATTCTGCGTTTGCACCGAAATTGTGAATTATTATATAATATAAATTGTTTTTTAATAATATGTAAAGAAAGATAAGGTTTAATGAAAAAACTGATATAATACGAATATCGTCGTTAATATATATCGTCAAATTATGTAATGAACACCTGCATGTAACCCATGTATCACAAACAAACGATTTGATTTGATCATTTTAATAAGCATTCAAGAAAAATACGACGTGGTGTACTACTACTCATTTGATGATTTCCCAGCCGAAAAAAAAAAAAAAGGAACTGATTATGTTTGTTACTTCTATGAAGAGGACGGGAAATCATCAAATTACTCCTCCCGCTCTGGGCGAAGCAGGAGGGAGTGTCAGACTTTTACTGACTAAAACCCATCCATGTTCCTTCATCGCCCTTTGTGTTCCGGGGCCACGGTATCTCTTTCGAACAGTCCCGCAACCCCGGCAGGCATCGGTCCTTGTGGACCCCTTCCTATTGCTGACTCTCTTTGAGGCGCGCGTGGAAGAGGAACGCGCCGTCGACACGGCCTGTCGTCATGAGATGGATGGACGGCAAGCTAGCCTATAGCCCACCGTCCACAGGCCCACCACGTGGCCCCCGGCCACGACTGCATGTGCATGGACCGCACGGCTCCCGCGTAGAGCCTCCTGCAGGAGGCGTTTACCCCCCCCAGATTGGCCAGTAGCCGCCTGAAGGCAGTCCATTCCAGTTTGGGGGCCAAACGTCGGAAGTGCTCCACGAAGTTCCACCGACTATCGAGGACGAGTCCTAGGTACTTCAAAGTCGACTCGACCACACGACGAAGGTAGGTCGGCACCCGGTGATACCGGAATGCCTCCCTAATGCAGCTCCAGGGCATGGTGTTGAAGGCATTGGCGATGTTGAGAGACACCGCCAAGACAACCCTACCCCAGGAAACCACATCCCCCGTCGTGAGGGCTCTCACGCGCATGATGGCGTCCACTGTAGAGCGCCCCTTGCGGAAACCAAACTGGTGTTCCGCAAGATCCAGCCCTCTCCCCGCAAGGTGCTCGGCGAGGCGGTTTGCAATTACTCTTTCAAAGAGCTTACCCACCTCGTCTAGCAGCACCACGAGCCGGTATGCGAACGGAGAGTCCGCAGGGCGCCTCGGCTTCCGAATGAGGACCAGCTTTCTCGTCCTCCAACGAAGCGGGAACTGGCCTCTCCAAGCATGCGCTTAGGAGCTCCTCTAGTCGGGGCCCGAGAGCCTCCGAGGCCAGGACCCAGGCTTTGCCAGGCAAGCCGTCGGGTCCCGGGGCGGTATTTTTGGCACTGAGCCTACGTACCGCCACTCTTAGGTCTACCCCAGTCACGGAGCGTTTTCATCGTCGTCCTGTTGGTCCGCTTCCAGCATCGCAGGCGGTAGAGCCATAGGCGGGAGGGGGATGTTCCCCTCGCGAAGGGCGAGTGCTCACCACCTCCTCCAAGAGCTCAGGCCGGAGACTCTGCGACAGTGGGGGGCCCAGGTGCGGAGTTTATCCCGCACCATCTTGTAAGGGCGCCCCCACGGATCTCTGTCGAGAGTCGCCAGCATCTCCTCGCGGGCCAGATCCCTGGCCCGCGAGGTGCTGGGGACTCGACACCTGCGCACGTCGCAGATGTTGGGCATGGCCTCCTGGAACCACCCGGCCTCATTGTCAACGTCGGCAGGCCTGCCCGGTGATGTCACCCAGGCCTGCATGATCGAGGCTTCCAGGAGGAGCTCCCAGAGGATGCAACCCTCGAAGTTCATTTAATCCAATTGAAAGACTTTTTCAAGAAATAGTAATACAATTTTATTTTAATGTTGGGGGCTAAGGACCTAGTTCTGTCAAAGTAATTTCGGCATAACAAGTATTGATTCTTTTCAAAAATCTTCATTATCACTAATACAATAATTGATTTGTACAATTTCTGTGGAGTCTTGTAATTTCCGTGGGCACCCAGATGCCACGGAAATCACAGAAATTGGCCCACAGAAATTGGAAACGTGGCTAATTTTTTTTAATTACAAGAAACTATAAAGGCTATGACTATTATTTTCTATAATTATAAATGTGTACCAAAGGCTACTTAGCATGCATAAAAGTGATACCTTTATTTCTTGCAAAAATCCTTTTAAAACGTGATCACCGAAATCGCAAAATTTTGTTCCGAGTAAACTGAAATCACGTACTTACATTTTTGGCGGAAAGACCTGGCGATATGGTGCACTACCATTCTTACTGCGCGTAAGAGCACGACTGTCTCTTGCCGAGCAGAAATTTATTATTCGTTTAAACTCATTGGTGGAAGCTCAGGACGGTGAAACAAAATGACCATAGAAATTAGTAATTTCGCTTGGACAAAACTACCGTTGACATGTACTCATTAACTTTGAGTCTAAACATTCAAAACTAATTAACTTCTTATAGGTCAATCATTACTTAACGCAATCAAAATACTTTTTCTTGTATATGTTGGAGATTGTCTTCCTGAGAGGTAAATGCTGTGTATGAAAGTGATTGTGGACAAGACACAGAAATTGATAATTCGTCATTTACCGATTTTTTTCATAAAAAGTAATAGTCTTATAAATATAATTTAAGTGGCTTCATTTAGATTCATGTTTCTTTAATTCTGAGAAAAAAAATCGTTGTATTATCTGTAAAGCAGCACTGCATTTTCAGCCTAGACGCGTAAATTTTTCGCCTGAGAAATTCACTCATAATATTTATTGTTAAATTATTGTGGTGAAAATAAAATATTATTATTATTAAAAACTCGATTCTCGGCACCACTCATCCAGCTGCTACTAGTCAGCCTGCGGAGATCGTCGCACCATTCAACCTGAGAGCATCTCACCTTATGCTGCCGATTCACGGTCTCCACTCTAATGGCATATCATTAGTATGCAAACATAAAGTTCATATGGTTCACGTCTTCTTCATTTCTGTCTTTTAAAAACGCATTTTGACGACCAAACGTAAATAAAATGAGTTCACTAGTGAATTAATCTAACGATTTTGGATTTGCCAGTTGGTCTTTCACTCGCCTACCAAATGAACGACGAATGAAATTAAAGGAGCGAATGAACTTTCATGCCTATGTAATTTTCTTTGTGGTGTATGAACGTGGAATGAAACAAAAATTAACAGTCAATCGAAGGAACCATTACTCGAGTGATGACGAGTCCATTATGTTTATGTATTCTTTGCTGATGCAATTTGTTTTCGTTTGATGCAATTTGTTTTCGTTTGATACAAGACAGGAAATGGACGATAATGCTAGCTTATCATACATAATGTTTAATCTTATATAGGTATCAATCCTGATTATTTTAACACCAACAAGAAGGAATCAAAAGATTACCTGAATTCATTAATAAAATGTTATCAATGAAGTTGACTTGCTGGTTTTAATACTTCAAGTATTTATGGCTGGTTTTAATACTTCAAGTATTTATGAATGGGTATGATTTTTCACAAGTCACAGTTATATGCGAAAACAAGTATTTTTATGAATAAAGAAAATACGATTGTGTGATCTTGATAACAATACGTTTAGGTTTATCTCGTTGTTGTAAATAGATAAGGTAATAGCATAATATTGTAAAGAGTCAGTGTGACTTCTAATTATTAAGGTATTGTGATTAAGAAATGATTCGGTCACTTCGACATCCATTCAGCTTTACACTCGAGTTGGACGTGATATGTATTGCAGATATTATATAAAAGGATTATTTTCTACATTGCTGTTGATATGGCAAGATGTAGTATCTTGGCATATCAACAGCAATCGTCCTAATTTATAATATTTTAATAACACACAATAATTGAAAATAACGGAAGAAATCCCGTCAGTAGTTTACACTTTACGGATTTTGATAGATAACAGTCACAGTTAATATATTGAGCTCTTTTTTCTAACGATATCAGCCGAAAGACATCTACTCCTAACGGCCATTGTCAATAAATTACTAGTAGGTTTCGGTAGGTTGCTGTCTCTGTCTGTTTGACATTTTGCTTACGGACGGTTAGAAACAAAACGTCACAGAAAAGCTTTCTTTGATTTTTCTATGAGTCAACTGACAGGTAGGTGACGCGGATAGGATATTTCAAGCTAACTTTTTTATATAAATACCGATAGCTACGAGCGTAGGCTTATTAACTAACAGTTATACGTCAGTAATGTTATAGAAAACCTCTGTTAATGTCGTTACATCTTTCGGCGTTAAGTATTTTTGGTATGGCACCAGTTATTTTTAACCACATTCCTAATAACATAAAAGAGGAACCCGTAACAATGTTCAAGAAAAAGCTAACTGAACTTTTATTAAATAAATGTTATTACTCCATATCGGATTTCCTAGCTGATAAATTTTAGTTTTGTGTCAATATTTGTATGTTTGATGATGAACTGCATCAATGTTTGCATGCCAAATGTACAAGGATTCTCCAACATTATTGTAACCATCTTATTGTAATTACCTACATTCTGAGCAAATAAATGACTATTCTATTCTATTCTATTCTTTTCCGTCCGGTGCTTCACACATCCAGTCTATTATCGCTTTTATTGTCCAGGTCTTCATTTTGTGGGAGGTCAAACAAAAGTATGATTTGTTTCTAAACTACTGTTCCTAGTTGAACTATGAGCATGTTATGGTCATCTTTAAAACCAGTATGTAATTACTTGATAGTTTGACTTTTTACTCTTTGACTGTGTTTAGTTCTTTTGAGTTATTAATGTTCTTTAAAGATCGTTAAGGTATCGTCTTGAAAAGATTAAATATGTTGTGCAAAAGTTTCCGTAGTAAGTTCTGTCGCAATGGAACTTATAACAAATGAAGCTAAGTAAAGTTTTCCTTTGGTGTATAATGTAGTGCAAGTAGTCATCATTCAGTGAATGAATTAAATTTCCGGGTAGAACTTTCTGTAACATGACTATCAAGATTTAAAATAAATCATTTGATAAAGCGAGAAATCCTAAGTTGAACAAGTTGACAAAATGTCTCTTCTCTTACGCGCTTCATATTTTTGCCATAGATGTTGTTTGATGTTTTTTTTTAATTATTGTAATGTGCTCAGCATGCTGAAATTAGAATTAGCAATACTTGGGAGAAGGTACAGTCACGTGCAAAACTGATTTTGTCTTTCTACGGTATTGCTTGAAATTTAAGGATCATCAATCACATTGTAATGAAGCTTTAGGTTGAAAATTGCTTAAAAATGAATGGCTGTAAATACATATTTACCACATAAAAGTACACCTCTACCTACTTTATACGGCTTACAGCCATTACCAGCAATTTATCAAGCAACTACTGAACAATAAAATAAACCCCACCAATTCATGAACTGCAATAAAATGGACGGAAGCACCCGCCATCAAAAGGCGCACTTTTAACATTTGACACTTTTTGTAATCAAAACTTTTCGCCAACTCGTTGGAAATTTTACAGTTTAAAAATAAAAAAAAAGATGGCGGAAAAAAGTTGTGGGAGCATGTCACATGTGGCACACGACGTTGAGTTATGGCGCATAGTTTTATATTAAATTTCGCATAATTCCCCGACAGGGTGTAGTATGTAATTTGCAACTGCAACTGGGTCGGTTTTGGTAAAGTTGTGATTGTGCGACTGGTTGCTATGATAGTTGTGTAGCGTGTTTGATATTTTGTGATGCATATTATACAGAGGTGTATTTTACTTTTCGATTAACATTTACAAAATTTGAACCAAACTACAAAATATGGATGTCATAAACATGACAAAAAACCGCGGGCTTAAATAATTATGTATATAATATCGATTAAAAAACAACAATTCCTATTGTTATTGTTGCGACACCAATACTGCAATAAATATTTACAAGATGATTTGACCTTTTTACCAAGGAGTTGTAAAGACTTATTGCAAGCTCCACCAAACCACACCGGGCCAACGTTATAACCCATATAGCAGAATATTCTCTCTTACCAAAGAGAAAGTCTGTGTCTCAGTAATGGAAACTTTATAGGCTGAATGCTCTTAAGCTATCACAACCAGTCACAACTACGACTGGTTGCTAGCTACGTGATAAGCCACCATGCCGGATGCTTCTCGTTCTCTGATTGTAAAGTCAGCCACAGCTCGGCAGAGCATCTTGCGAATACGACAGAACTTGTGCCGCGGAATGTACCACCGCACTGAAAATTATATTACCAGTATTACGTCGAGGCTTTCAGGAATAAAAACGATATTAAAGGAGGTTGTCTGTTTAGTTAGATTGAAAATGTACGTTGCAGGAGTTTTGTTTCGAGTAGGAATGATTGTTTTGTTAATTTACATCATAATTATAACATGACGTGTATCCCCGAAGGGCTTTGAAAAGGCGTAGGTGCCTATAGTACATCTCATTTCCATATTTGAGTTCCGTGTAATAGGGGGTGTACCTTTTGCGATGATCCGGGGAACATTCCAGACTCAGGTTGCTGCTGAAAGATGCCTGATGACAAAAACTTATTACCACTCTGCAAGCCCTCTTGATATTAAGTAACGCCTGAGACCACTAGTCTAACTAGGCAGTCGAGTCTTGCTGAGTGTCATGATAATAATACTAGTCTGTTTACAAGACCAATGTGTAGGTATAGGTTTTATTTGTCTAAGTCTTTAAAACGTGGATTTTTTAGCTTACATTAAGTACAAGTTTACTTGTATAAACTCACTCTTAGTAGCAACAGTTCATGAAGACAGGCCGTGTCGACGGCGCGTTCGTGTTCCACGCGCGCCTCAAAGAGACAGCAATAGACAGGGGTCCGCAAGGACCGATGCCTGCCAGGGCTGCGGGACTGTTCGAAAGAGATACCGTGGCCCCGGAACACAAAGGGCGGTGAAGGAACATGGATGGGTTTTGGTCAGTAAAAGTCTGACACTCCCTCCTGCTCCGCCCAGAGCGGGAGGAGTCATTTGATGATTTCCCATCCGAAAAAAAAAATGCAGCAACACAGAATACCGTCAGAGTGGATAACAATTCAGAACATTAAATCACATTCTTTATTCCACACAAACAACCAAGAAACCGCCGAAAACCATAAATTCAACAAACAAGGGACATACAACCAACATATTTATATCTCACCGACCGTAATTCGAAAAAATATATTCAACGGGCATGCAACCGGAGAGCCCAAGGGACCGCTATTGGAAAGCCCAGGGGAACGCCATTGCAAAATTTCCAATTTTCAACTCAATCCAATTTCAATCTATTTTCAATATCAGTCGATTGGTGTACTCGGTTAGACGCGGAGCACGTGGAGAGACTTGTAAAGGATAGCAGGTGAAGATCCCGGTGGAAGCAGGCTGGGTACGACTGAATTATGCAATACGTTTTGATGTAGATTAGAAAGGGAAATTGTTTGTGTTATCATCGTTTTTTTATTAGATACAAAAGTTATACTCTTAGCAATTGCGGAGATAGGCAAGCAAGTAGGTACCTATATTACTCCCACATTTGATTACATCATTGGGTTTTTACATCAGAAGATTTTAAAACCCAATGATACTTTACTCGACATGGGAAAAGAACCCGTGAACCCTGAACTATAACTAACAAGTAGTTCTAAAACTAAAACCCGACTACTGAATGAAGTCGGTTAAAATTTAGCTTTAGTTGTGTTCGACAAAGTCTGGCACAACGGTTTATTATATAAGCTGTATCAACTGGGAGTGCCGGACCGTCTCGTGCTCATCTTGCGAGACTGAGAGAGAGAATCGCACGTTCCGATACCGCATAGGAAAATCGCTCTCTGCTCCTCACCCTATTCGCGCCGGAGTCCCCCAGGGCTCCGTCATCTCTCCGCTCGCATTCACGTTGTTCACTAGTGACATTCCCAAGAGCAAAAAAGCTCAGTTAGCCCTGTTCGCGGACGACACGGCCATCTACTACACCGGTCGCTGTAAAAACGCAATCGCCAAAACCCTCCAAACCTCAGCCAACGTCTTAGGCGCTTGGTTTAGAAAATGGAGAATCGAGGTAAACCCCGATAAGATTCAGGCCGTTCTTTTTTCGAAATCGCGTACTAATGTCACTTCCCCCAATCCGATCACTATGTACGGCAAGCTTTTCCCCTGGGAGAAGCAAGTCAAATACTTAGGAGTCATTCTCGACAACCATCTGACCTTCGGGCCACATATCAAAGCAGCTCGCGACCGAGTTGCTTTCGCGATGGGCAGACTCCATTACTTACTTACGGAAAAGAGCAAATTGTCTCTCAGTTGCAAATTGCGTCTCTATACCGCCGTGATCCGTCCCATCATGACCTACGCTTGCATCGTGACGCCCACGCCAAGCCTAGATATCTTTATAGGATGCAGGTCCTTCAGAACCGATTCTTACGTAAAGTCACGGGAGCCCCCTATTACGTCCGTAATGACCGTTTACATTTAGATCTTAAAATCCCCAACCCCCCGTTAGCTCAGTTCATGAAGCGCCTATCCAAGCGCTTCTTCGATTCTGCTATTAAACACCGTAACCCCCTGATCGCAGCAGCCGCCCGTTACGAACCCTCGCGAATTAGTCAGATCCGCCGCCCAAGGCATACTTTAGTCGATCCCGGTGACGCTATTACCCTCCTCCAGGAGAGCAGGAAGGAAACTAGCACGCTCAGAAAGCACAGATGCAAACAGCCGTCATTCCGTCCTCGCCGTTGAGGCCCGTCGCGACGCCCCGATACGAACCCTCCCCGTCCCTTGCTCGTGCCAGCCTGCGTTGCTGCGCTTGTAGTTAAAAAATCAGTCCCTAAATAATGACACCACACGTCGTTTTGTTTGTATGTTTTTTGCCCTGGCTGGGGGCCTTACACTTAAGGTACACAGGATTGTCCGGTTAAGCAGACGACAACCTCTCTAGGTTAAACTGCGAGATGCCATTCCGCAAAAAAAAAAAACTTTAGTTACCCGGGTCATAATAACGAATCGATTGACACCTTATTCATGAATATCCGATGAATAGTTTAGGCGTTACGGAGGAACATACGTAAATACAAAAATACATACATACGAGTAGACTGCTAAAATCATTACCCTTCCTTTTGGCTTTGCCGTTGTCGGGTAAACATAAGTATGATAAACAACAAATAGCCACCAAAGCGGACAAATTCACCCCTTCCTCTTAATAAAAAGCTAAGCCGTATTATCCAAAGGCCATTTCACACCGGTATTATAAGAAAAATGAAACCAATAATAGATAATTCATTTCTCAATTTCATGCAAGCGCAGCCTCGGGTCGAATCTATCCTATTAGTTACCAATAACTCGTGCTAGGATAAGGACGGAATAAATTATAACTTGGATACCCTGTATTTAGGCATATCATAACATCAAGTCTGTGTACCCTGGATGATACCCTGGAGGGATAGGCAGAAGTGTGGGTGGTAGGTTTATCTAATGTATTTGTATAGTACAGCTTCATTGCAAAAGTTGAAGATTAAAGGCTCTAGCACACAGGCGCGTTATTATCGGTCGATAATATCGTATGCGTTATTGCGATAATGCGTCCCGATTCCTTGCACACAACTGCGTTTTTATCGTCCGATAAATTCTATTTCGTATTCGAGTTTTTGGCAGGTTTTTTACCTTATGTCGGGCAGATTCGCCATTTTTTTAATAGGAATATCGCAGGACGCAGAAACGCAAGCGTCCTATTTCTATTGCGTCGTTGTTAGCCGTCCTAATACATAATGTACTAAAAACAGATATCATAATAACGCATGCGATATTCATCATCATCATCATCATTTCAGCCGAAAGACGTCCACTGCTGGACATATGCCTCCCCCAAGTGTCGCCACATTGACCGGTCCCGTGTGACTCGCATCCAGCGGATTCCCGCTACCTTCACCAGGTCATCGGTCCACCTAGTGGGAGGCCTTCTAACGCAACGTCTTCCGGTTCGCGGTCGCCACTCCAGAATTTTCAGCCCCATCGGCCATCCGTTCTGCGAGCAATGTGCCCTGCCCATCACTGCCACTTAAGTTTGGCACTTAATTCTTCGGGCTACGTCGGTAACCTTGGCTCTCTTGCGGATGTCTTCATTTCTGATTCGATCGCGTAAGGAAACTCCGAGCTTAGCCCTCTCCATGCGATATAATCGACCAATAATAACGCGCCTGTGTGGTAGCGCCTTTAATGCCCGTTTAGGGTTACGCCTCATCTAGTAACACGGAATAGGATATTTCCTATCCCATGTTCCTATCCTCAACGCTCAGCTCTGCGCCCAGAGCTGGAATTCCAAAAGTCCAATAATATTAAGGCATTCATTTAGGTGTTGCTTAGAGTAAGTAAAAATGTGAAAAAATCACATGTAAAAGTGGGCGAGCCTATAGGCATTTATTTTTATTCGTAAGATATTGTTTAGGGTCCAATAAATAATCTTGGTTTAGATATTTTATGGTAGGAAGCTAATGGGAGGAGATATTGATGGTTATTGTAGGAAAAGGGGAAGTATTTATGCTATATTTTACTCATTATGTATGATACAGTAGTGACGCCATCTCGACACTCTCGACACTCGTGACACTAATAAGGAGACAACACACTCCACCGACAGTTATGACACTGAATTACAAGGCGACATATCCATCTCGACACTTTCGACACTCGTGACACTCAATGACGAAACGACACACTCCATCTCGACAGTTGTGACACTCAATGACGAGACGACACACTCCATCTCGACAGCCGTGACATTCAATGACAAGAGGACACATCTGTATGGTTCTTTCTTCAAAAGACCATCTCAGACACTAATCTGCATTGTCCTCATGTGAATTGAGCAAGATTGTCTGGACTTTAAAAGAGACTATGACCTCTGAGTTTATTTCGGCTGTTTCTTCTTAGAGTAGTCAGGTACGAAACACCGGCCCCATCTAGTTTTAAAAAATGACGTGTAAAAGTCTTTGTAAAAACCTACTTGCAAAATAATCATCATTTATCATTTATCACACTCCATCACGACAATAGTGGGCCATTAAGACCTCAATTGCTCAAAAAAGCGCTCACAGTATTAAATAACACTGGTTTAGAAATTAATACCGCTCAAAAAAAAAGCCTATCATTGTTGACTTTGTTCCATAGTTTACCAAAAAGGCCAGTTTATTCGCTACACTAAACTAAAAATAGCGCAACATTAACATAAAATATGTTAACAAAAATGTCTACACTTCAACACACGACCTTTGCCGTTTCTAAACTCGTATTCAGCATAATTCACGTGTAAAAATATGAACATTCTGCTATACTGAAATGTTCACTCGAATTGTCGGCAAAAGCTTTAGCTCATTATGTGCGAATTCAAACGTAACGCGTTGCTCTAACGAAACGAACTAAAAACTGTATACGATTTGTGGAAAATCTACATTTTGTGTGAAATAGTTGGACTTTGGTCTGTGACTTTGTGAAAATTGCGTCGAGTTGGGGAATTAATTTACAGTGCAGTGCAGTATTTTATATATGTGCCTTTTGTTTGAATTGCGAGTAAGCTCGTCAAAGTCAAAAAAATCCTCCATATTTTTCATTCCTCTGATGTTTAGTTTTAACTATCTAGAGCAGCTTTATTTTTGTTTATTTCATCACCACTGCTCTCAAAACATCTTCACCGTTTTGGGAAAAGAAAGAAACCATCATATCCCCGAAAAAAAAAATCGATGTCATGTGACATCCATTAACCCGCACTGGCCCCGCGTGGTGGATATCGGCCCATTCTCTCTCGCAGCGAGGATGCATGTGTCCCAGCAGTGGAAAAAATATATGCTGATTATGCTACAAACGATCGCAAGGCTACAAATAACCCTGACTTCCCACGTACCTATTAAGATCTATTACAAAACGAAATGGCCGCCATTATGCCGATTCCGAGAACGTTCCAATTTTAAAGAATGCAAACCACAGAGTACTGGCATGTAAGGTTCGTGCAAAAAACAAATTCGGTAACGAAATAATGGGCCGAATAAGTTAATCTTCGGGGCTTAGTTTGAAATTCAAATCGTGAAGACTCGGGTAATGTCGGGTTGTGGTGGAAGGTCTATAAGTATAGGTGTTTGTGGTGAAGTAAGGGAATACGGATCTTATGAGGTTTTTGAGGATATAGGAAGTTGTGGGTGCAAATAGAAACATAATTATGACTTAACTGGTAAAAGGGAAAATGGAAAATATTATTATGGAACATGTTTGACTGAATCTGAATGCCATTTAGAGGAAATCTTAAACTGTTATGTTAAGATTTTCTAACGAAGATACCGTATATTATCGACAATTCGAAACTCATTTGTATGCCAGAAATACTCCGTCATTGTTATACTGCAAAATATTTTGTGCTAGCTTTATCAAAAGCAATTAACAGTTGGTAAATCTGTTAATAAGTTAATTATGATCTTATCAGAAAACAAATCTATTGTCGATTCAGCTACCATAATCTCTTTATCAAAATTCATACAAATAAAGATTAGAAGCCGGAACTACAAATTCCAATTTTGCTTTTCAATTTCCTTTAAACCAAATTGGTTGAACCGTGTAAAGTTACGATTAGAATAAATCAACACCCAAGTATGCTACTCTATTAAAATTCTCAAAAGAGCTAACCCAATAAAAACGCTTTCAAACGATTTCTTTGCCCGAAGTAGTGCAGGTCAATCCCCTGTAATTCCGTATGGTAATAACCGCCGGTCGGTTATGGCACAAAATAGATGGGTGCAGAAGGTCAAAGCATGGCAGTGGTGGTCTAGTGGTGATTGATGGCCTCGATGTAAGAGTTGTAGATTGTGGGTCCGAACTTAGACAGTCTACCTAATTTATCTCATCACCACGGCTCTCAAAACAAAGAAACTGGCATTAACGCTAGAAAAAAATCGAAGATATGCGACATGGCACTAGCTCCACGCAACGATAGCGAACGCACACACTCATAGACACGGTTCACGTACAGCGAGTTTAAATCGCCATCGCCATACGTACGCGTCTAACCTCCTGGCCACGAGCTGTACCTTTAGACCAGACGTCGTGTGTTACAACAGCATTTGTGAAAATAACAAATTAAAGTAGTTGTTTGAGCATGCCACGAGTCACAGTGATGCAACTGGCAGAGCGACTATACAAATGACGCGCGTGCGTTTTTCTTGACGTAAGTCGCATCGCACGAAGGGTGGTCAAACAAAGTGGACCGGACAGCGGACAGCATTGTGGAGATCGGTCTTTGGATAGATTACGGCATGGTTGGCAGTGGCTGAACGATTGGCTGCGTGCTGCGTTCGATTCCCGCACGGAACAAATATTGGTTTGGCCTACAGGTAGTTGTTCCGCCGTTTGTGTTTTAAACACGATGTAGGAGAAATTCCTAGTATGGGGCATAGTTTCTTCAAACAAAAAAAAACCGGCCAAGTGCGAGTCGGACTCGCACACGAAGGGTTCCGTACCATTGCCTATATTTAGTATTTGTTGTTATAGCGGCAACAGAAATACATCATCATTCTGTAAAAATTTCAACTGTCTAGGTGTCACGGTTCATGAGATACAGCCTGGTGACAGACAGACGGACAGACGGACAGACAGACGGACAGACAAAGTCTTAGTAATAGGGTTCCGTTTTTACCCTTTGGGTACGGAACCCTAAAAAGGTAAAGTACTGAATTATCCATCAAGGTCCTGTTGCCGCGTCAATGTGTGCGTGCGTCTGTTTCTGTTCGTGGCGTGAAACCGACCTTCTGCATCTCCATCTATTTCGCCAGTAATGGTATTCATTGAAAACGTTCCCGAAGGGATTCCTACAGTTACTTCGGAGACTGAAAACTTCCACTGTTATTATAATTGAACGATTTTTTGTCGGAATTGGATTAATTTTGAGGAATTCAAATTAGAATTCGGTTCGGTTGTGTCTTTGGAATGTTTTGATGAAATTCATTTTTTGAAGTTTCCTTTTTTCGTTATTTCGTCGTGAGGCCACTTTCCACAAGTGGCATTGCGATTAAAGTATTTAAAGGTATTTTAAAATTAAAATATCAATCATATCTAAGTCTGTAAATTTTTACCAAAATTAGCTATTATGGAATTTAAACTCGCGCGATCTTATTTTGGCATTCAATTTGGTGGTTTGTGAAAATGGTCATTAGTTCAAATCAATCTGCACAGAAAACTATTAAATTATCAATAAATTCAAATCAATTCAGAAAAATCTATACCTTAAATTCTATACGCGATCAAAATTCGCCAGATAGAGTTAAGCCCTAAATAATTGCCCACAAATGGGTAGAGCTAACCCTAAGGTGGCACTCGACTCAGTTTGGGCAATCCTGTATGATAATGTGCTCATTTAATGGTATTCATTGGATGGCAATGAGAGGGAGAAGTAGAGGACACTACTGTTTGAATATTTTTACTTAGGAAACGATTTTATAAGTAGAGCTATTGGTTTTAAATTAAGATTCAGAGACAAATTAAGTTTGAAAGTTGGGTTGTTTTATAGGTATAAAAATTAGCTTTTTAGAAACATTTATAACAATATGAATGACTGTTTTCAGTAGATTTTTAAACTCTACGTTTAGGTGTTGCCGATGTAAGTAAAAACTGGCATTTTTTGACAACTAAGCTGCTTGTAGAAAAGTCACGTTTACGGTAAACATATTATTCACAATTTGATTTAAAAATGTATGCTATCGAGAAAAATGTACCAGAATAGGTGTATAAAAAAACTCTTCCACTTTTAACGTAATTAAAATGGCAATATACGTTCAATTGAAACCTCTAATGGAATGAGTTTACTTCAAAAGACACTTTTGCGGAATTAAACCAATCAGCTAATTTACTGAACATGTTTTTTTTCCCATGCTACCTCAAAAACCTTTGGAAAGCTTTTCAAAACATATTTGTTCAGACCTTTCATGAAGACTTCAGTATTTAAGTGTAGGTGTTTATTTATTCACTGAATAAGAAAATTATATTTCGAAGATAATTTGTGTTTACATTTTGATCTTTGTGCTGTGATAAATTTCATCAAAAACTTAAAATTTTAACCATCTATTAAATTCTGGGCTTTCAGCTTTAATATGTGAGTATTTTTTTTAAATGTGGAATAATTTTGACCTGTATGTCCCCAGCCGTACCAGATCGGGTACGGTGCATTGTTATTTTAATTGTGTCTGTAATTGCGTGTATCGAAGAGCTACAGAAGGTACAAAAAAATGATAACACAGACAAGAGGTTTGCAATGGCCTATATCTTCTACCAATTCTTCTTGACAAGGAAACTACACCACACAACCTTTCAGGAATTAAAGACGTGCTGTTATGTGTACACGTCGAAATGAGAAAATTATTTTCATCCACGATTCGCCTGTACTGATTACCAATCCGTTTCCCCGTGTATCATGCCGGACAAACACCGTCCAACAACCGGATAAACACCGCATGAACACCGGATACCTCGTTTACTTACTACTCTACTGATTACGTCCCGGGAGAGGCAGATTTACTGCAGCATCCCACTTCTGCTGTACTCTCTAATATTGATGGATTAGTCCTGCGTGATTTAGATGGACCTAGCTTTTGTTTAGTACTGTTGCTAGCTGGAAATTCGTTCTAGGCAAAATCTATCTCTAAATCAATTTATTATAAGACAAATCGCAAAAAAAATATTAGCCGGTTCTTTGAGAATTCAAACAAAACGGCAATTTGAAAAAACAAAAGTGCCTGATGAATAATACTTAGCTTTAAATTACTGACTTACTAACAAATTCTTTGCCGGTACCAAAGTAAGTAAATACTGTAAATGGTTTATTTGACTACCTTTTAAGCTAGATTTTCCTAGGTGACCATTTCTCACAGTGAGATGAATATCCGAAATCACGCTAGGGACGTATTTTAGGGTGATTTAAAACAATCGTTCTATAATTATAACCAAGCATTGGTAAACCTTTAGAAGCCCGACGTAAGCTTGTATCGCAAAGCCCAAAAAAGAAATCAATCAATTTCATCAAAAACCTCCCAATCCTACAATGATGTTGTCAAGATACAATCACGCCCAAATACGCAGCGCAATACTGAATTGCAAATTTTCAATCTAATTATGAAAATGAAGGTCTGATACAGGTTGTGACAAATATATTCAAAATAACACCCTTATTAAACCCAACTCTTTCACTTCCAAACAAATTGCCTTTCCCAAATCACCAAGGATTACTGTGCCTTATTAGTTTTCACCCATACTGAATAAAATATGAGTATACAGGAAAATGTCCCCATGATCCAGTGGCCGAAAGCTTGACTGCTGAGCATGGGGTATTGAGTTTAATCACCAAGTCAGTTACAGTGTTTTTGCGTTTTTCCATTTGCGGGAATTCCAGAGAGTAACGACCCGGGGTCTGCATTTATTCAGAATGATGAAAATAGGCTTACCCACTATTCATCATCACCCTATAACGTTCCCACTGCCGGGACACGGCCTCCTCTCAATGAGAGGGAATGGGCTATAATCTAACACGCGGGACCAGTGCGAATTGGTAGATGTCACATGTCTTCGAATTTTTGGTTCTAGGACATGCCGGTTACCTCACGATGTTTTCCTTCACCGTTTTGACAGCAGTTGTGATGAAATAAATTACACAAAGTAGTGCGCCTGTCTGGGTTCGAACCCACGACTTAAGTTCGTAAGTCGAGGCCACCACCACTGGGCCACCGCTGCTCTATCCGTTATACTTTGCGATAAGCGACACACTCATCTATTACAACTTGTTATATTCTCGTGATTATTCTCGTGGTGAATGTCGGTACATTCTTAGCAATGTAATTAGGTATATTATATTTTGATTATTTTCCATTATTTTTAGGAACTCGTGGCTAAATCATACAGGCGGCCGATCTTTAAGGTTAAGCAGTCTTTCCCACTATTACGTGGGACCAAAATATAACTAGCGAAAGGAAATTCTGGATCACTAGGAAATGGTTAGGGGCAGGCGTCTTGGGGGCTGTCTTGTGTAATATTATGACACTTAAAAAGTCCTGATTATTTATCGGCCATATCCGAATAAAGAATTTTTGGATTCTGTGTAATGGAGTTCAGGTAGGCAATCACTCCATGTATGATACTGGTATTCAGCTGCATCCAGTAAGACAGGAAACCAATCCCAATGAAGATGGGAAAAAGGCTAGGCAGATGATGATGCTAATGATTTGAATAGGAAAGTGATTTTGACTTTACAATACACTTTTGTCGTTCTCTTCAGTTAACACTATTAACATTATGAAAAGTATGGTTGCAGCAAAAAGTCCCAAAATTACCATTTAATAACCCTTAACGGACCTATAAACAATAGCGCAGCTCTTGCCGATGGGGTAGCGGCAGTAATTTCCCCTGCCCGGCCGCAGAGCCTCCAGGTGGAATAATTAGCAGCCGTAACGATGCCTGGCGTTAATTGAATCTAATTGCGATGCTTTGCTAGTGTGGCCATGGTATAGACGGAATTGATCGGGAACCAGTTTCGGGGTTTGTTGTTACGGTTTTGTGAAGATTAGCTTTTGCAATTAATGTAGTTTATAGCAACCGCATCTATGATGTATGGATTGAAAACAAGTTGTTTGTAACGTAATGAGACAAAAGTGCACGTATAAGATATCTGACCTGGTACAGCTTCCTGAAATTATCCTCGAATACCTCGTAGATTCTAAAATCTTTACAAGATTAAAATTAAGAAACAAATACGTTTTATTTTTGACAATACAAATAAACATAAGTCTCACAGTTTTACTGAATATAACACTAATGCTTAACAAGCTAAACAATAAGTGAAACCTTAATGTAAGTAATATAGATAGCTTAAATGCACCTATCTGTAGATTACAAAAGAAACTTCGATTCGATCGAATTTGATGTAAACATCTAAAACATTTTGCGTAATATTTTAAGTCTGTGGTATTACAGCGTTCAGCAGGTGGTGCCCACATAATCCAGAGGATGCTATTATTTTATCAAAGACATTTATTTATTTAAAGAGCGTATATTTTACATAAGACTAGACAAGACAAAGTGACAGTTCTATGCATTTTCTATGTATAAAAAATACATTTTCAAAATAAACGTCACATAAAAACAACCAGCATGGACTGTTCAGATTAGAAAAGAGTCCCACAACAAAGTCCTACAAAAATTCGCGACTTCATGGCTACACTAGTTTGCGTGCTCGTTCGGGCCGTGTCCCGCAACTGACTGACTGATCCGCGAATTTACACCACAACCACACTTCTGAACACTTCGAAGCTAATGGAATAGGTTTTATAGGCCGTTTAAATTTTTTTGTTCATTAAATCAAAGAAAGTAGTGACATGTTTTATGGCATTACTACATAGTATCTACCTACCATTTGTACACATCATCGAAGAAAAGGAGTGTGGAAGAATTGTGGCAGATAGCTTTTTGTAGCTTCTGCCTACCCTCATGTACCACTGTAGCTCGATTCACTTCCCCTGTACCGCGTATGCTTATACGAACCTCAACGCTCTCGTGAAGACCAACCCTGGATTATACTTATTTGCTGAGGAATGGAAGACGATATTGGTGGAATGTTTGAGGTTCTGCAAGAAGACCGAGTAAAAGGATTAGGTATTTAATTTAGTGTTAATGGTTTTAAATACTGTACTAAATAAATAAATAAATACTGTTGTTGTTGTTGATTATTATTATTGTTTGTTTTTTTTTGTTGTTGTCGATTTGTTACTTTTTTGGGTTGCTTGTTTAACTGACGTCAAATAAATATTTTTCTTTCTTTCTTTACTTTGGTCTAATTACCACGGCTGGTCCAAATCTTAAGGATTACTTAGAAAATGCCTGATTAGGAATCGTACCAATCAAATACCGTCACAGGTATTACATCACATCTTAAAGACGAACATTAAAAAATCAGGAGGCATAGAGCACACGATTGCGGAGAAATTATTACAAACTCGTTCCCAACTCCTGAGCAAGAAAGGTACAATAAATTAAACGCGCGCGCTCACAAAAGACTGCTCGTGAATGGGAGCCGCGCATTGTTCTGTCAGTTCAGACAAAGCGTCACTGCGATTAGCCGGCATACGACTCATTATAATTAACTTGCGGATTTTATGACGCCTGTTCATGCTGCAGGTTTTGATTCTGGGTTGAAAAGACAATTTGCAATGACAGTGTTTAAAAAAATTGAGCATGTATTTTGATTTTCTGAAATAATTGAAATGTTATCAAAAGTTTGGCAGTAGTTTGATTGTTCAGATATTAAAATTCGACCGATCCGTGTTTGCTTCCATCGGAATTTTTCATCCAAAATTCTGATCTGGCTCAAACATTCGACACAGAAATCTGACCCTTTAAAAAACACAACAAAATGCAGTCCAAGTCCGTAGAATCGCAACAGCTAACTCGGCGACGCAAATCCTCGCTTTGTCGACTCAACGCGTCGCTTGCGGTGCGACAATAACAGAGTTAATGCGATTAGTCGCCACGTTAATAGCCGGCTTTACGGACGTGGCGGTAAATCAGTGACCCGCAGGTGTTCCACTTTATCATAATGTTCACGTGAACTTGTAGAATCTGGAGAAGAAAGAATGTTCTGGAAACTTGGGACGGAAGACGAACATAATCGTCATGCTTATGGGCTTTTTGGCCTTGATTTTGGTAAAATATTGCTATTTTTACATAACATAATTTGTTACACGTGCTAAGGTATTACGATATTGAAGGGAGTCAATCATTTGAAACACCACTGTCATGTATTATTTACATGAGAATCTTACCATTACAAATATCCACAGTTTGTGAACCGTAGCTACAAATTGAGCGCTAATAGGTATACATTCTACGTTTGCCTAATAAGTTTTACCCATTTTTATAGAAGGAACACGACGAATTTTTACCCAGTAACAAAAGGGCACGTGTATTATATTGTTTACCATAAATTCCCAAAGCTCAAATAATATTTAGATCACTTCTTCATTGTGTTTATTTTCTCCCCACTGTCCCACGTATGAAACCATTTACGTCAATGTAGAGTCGAGGAAATTGATAAGCCACTTTCACTATTTTCCAATATTGCACTTTTATACATTCACGAATACGAATTACCGACTAAACCCGATTTACATTACACGGCCAAAATACGAATAGTGGCAAGTGGCTCATCTATTAAAATCCTTGCTTGTACCTACTTCTTTGTCTAGCCATTGGGCCGTTCATATGGATTTACAAACTGGAGGGTGTAGGAGCATTAACACAAGTTTACTTTTTTTTTAAATCGGAGAATTTAAAAAATAAACCCGAATAGTTTAATAGTTTAATTTCCCTCTCATTGAGAAGAGGCCGTGTCCCAGCAGTGGGGACATTATAGGCTGCTGATGATGATGAGTTACTACTTACAATCTGTCAAATTTCTTTAATTGATTTTCAACTCTATCGCTAAAATATTAGGTTCCAGGTTGATTGAAAAAAATTGTCAGTTTCGGGTAGCTCGATGTCCTGGCGTAACGTCTGTAGAAACAAAATAACAAAATCATAAATTGATTGGCGTCCCTAGTCTGTTGAGTGTTCATCGCCGTGGAAGAGGTGATTCGCGGTAATGAAGTTGAAAAACAAATGTTATTTCGGTTCGTTGGGTTTTAGAGACTCGCACAATGTTTGGTCAGTTTTCAGGGATAAGCACTTCACCTGGATTGTTGTATAATTTGTTGGGAATGTTATGGGAAATGGTTGTTGTGTTTTTAGCCTGCCCTTTATATTTTCCAGGAAATATCAGTTTTCTTTTAATAGCTATTATAATTATAGGGAGTATTTAAGTGTGTTACTTAAATCCTGCCTAAAGCAATAAGTCCGCAATTGGGTCACATTTTTATCGAGTATACTTTCTCAAACACATCATTTACTTTTCATATTTATGTCAAAATCTAAATATTTTCATATATCCTAACATCCTTTGAAACTTAGAAAAACTACAAACTATTTTCAGCTAAAACCACACAAACAGCCACATAGCAAAAAGTGATTCAAGAATTCAACCATTGAAAACGTAAGAAAAATAATTTCCTCATGCCGTTCCGGCTACATGCGTGACTTCAAACCTTCGAATAGAAACTACTTACGAACTGTACCCACATCTTACAGAGGAAGTAGACCAGAACCAAATAATGTGGATAACAAAGAAGCAAAAGGCGAAGTTCGTGAAGCAGGAAGCGAATCTGCGGACAAACAATTTGAGAAAGAATCAAGAGTCCTTAATGGATAGAAAATGGATAGTATAGTGAAGTGCGCTGAGAAAACATTGGACCGGATTTTGCATAGTCAGTGGCGGGGAGATAGGGACGCTGGATGTGATCTTATTAAAAGGTAAGAGATTGTATGCTTATTTTATCTATCCAGTAATTGCTCCAGATTGATAGGGTCCCGTAACCATAATATGAATGACGTTAATAGTCATAGTACTTTAAAGTTTAAAAAATAGAGATAACACAGACAAGAATAGCTGTTGAATAATGTCTTCAATTCACTTTGCTAAGTTTGAAAATTCTTTTTTGCCTTTATATTGATTAGGATTTCCTTCTGAATGGCGACTCCTCCAACTATTTAACTGTCAGTGGTTAGGACATCCTTTTTTAGGGTTCCGTACCCAAAGGGTAAAAACGGAACCCTATTACTAAGACTTCGCTGTCTATCCGTCTGTCCGTCTATCTGTCACCAGGCTGTATCTCATGAACCGTGACAGCTAGACAGTTGAAATTTTCACATATGATGTATTTCTGTTGCCGCTATAACAACAAATACTAAAAACAGAATAAAATTAATATTTAAGGGGGGCTCCCATTCCATTGTGAGGATCGACCGGAGGACACGGTGGAACACAGGGTGGAGGTGTGCCCCGCGTGGGCGGAGCACCGCCGTGTCCTCTAAGCGGCGATCGGCGGCGGCGACCTCTCGCGTCCGGCCCTGGTGCAAGCCATGGTCCGGAGCGAGACGGAATGGGACGCCATCACCTCCTTCTGCGAAGCAGTAATGCTAGAGAAGGAGGTGGCGGAACGTGAGAGGGAGAGAACCTCTCAACGTCCCGGCCGCCGCGGGAGACGCCCCGGGCGTCGGGGGCCACCACCACGTAGCCCCCGGCCACCGTAGGCGCGGGCCTGTGGACGGTGAGCTATGGGCTAGCTCGCCGTCCGTCCGTCTTATGACATGACGACAGGCCGTGTCGACGGCGCGTTCGTGTTCCACGCGCGCCTCAAAGAGAGTCAGCAAAAAGGAAGGGGTCCGTAAGGACCGATGCCTGCCGGGGTTGCGGGACTATTCGAAAGAGATACCGTGGCCCCGGAACACAAAGGGCGATGAAGGAACATGGATGGGTTTTAGTCAGTAAAAGTCTGACACTCCCTCCTGCTCCGCCCAGAGCGGGAGGGGTTATTTGATGATTACCCATCTTAAAAAAAAAAAAAAAAAAAAAAAAAAAGGGGGGCTCCCATACAACAAACGTGATTTTTTTGCCGTTTTGTCTAATGTATAGGTAATGGTACGGAACCCTTCGTGCGCGAGTCCGACTCGCACTTGGCCGGTTTTATTTAGGTACTTCTGCACTGTAAAAATGAGATCAAACAACGAGTAAAGTTCCTCATCTCAATGTTTTGAGAGCAGTGGTCATGAAATAAATTGCACAAAGTAATGCGCCGATCTGGGTTCAAACCCATGACTTACTCGGGGCCACTGCTGCTCGCATGTGGTTATATTTGACATCAGGTAAACAACGTAGTTCATACGTGTCGTTGTAGATGCCACCACCATGTTCCTGATCAGCCTCATCCAGTATTTTCCTTCTCTGTAACAGGCAATCGTGGCCTTTGGAAGCTCGCCAAACACACAGAGAGATGAAATTTAATACGGGACGCCATTGAATATTTATTTATGATAATATATAATGATTTATGCCTGGACTGCTTACGGTTAATAATTTTTCGTGCTTGTGATGTAACGAAACTTCGCGAAGATGAATGGTGTGACAGCGCATGTATTGTTGTTTTGAATTGTTTATGCTTCAACAGAGGTCGGAGCCGAAGTGCTTAGTACTTATGAGTATTGTTTTTAGAGGCTTTGTGGAATATTATTGATTTTCACGTTGCTGAGGCTGATATCAGATTCTTCGCTTTGTTCCCTTTTGTCTTTGAATCGAAATCTTATAGTTGAAGTGAAAAATAAGTAATTAGTGAATCGATTTAACGATGGTAGTTTTCAGCACCTGGCTACCGAATATCCGACAAATGATTTCAAAAGAGAAGCTGAACGCATTGCACCTAGGCATGTAATCTTGTCGCTGTCATGTGAATATGGAATTAAAGAAAAATAAGCTCTCTAAAAATAAGTCTCTCGAGTGAAGTGTCTGATTACACTGTTTTTTTTTTTTTTTGACAAGAAAGGCCTAATAGGATGAGAACCTCACGTCCCGGCCGCCGCGGGAGACGCCCCGGGCGTTGGGGGCCTCCACGTGGCCCCCGGCCACCGTAGGCGCGGGCCTGTGGACGGTGGGCTATAGGCTAGCTCGCCGTCCGTCCGTCTCATGACGACAGGCCGTATCGACGGCGCGTTCGTGTTCCACGCGCGCCTCAAAGAGAGTCAGCAAAAAGGAAGGCAAGGACTGATGCCTGCCGGGGTTGCGGGACTGTTCGAAAGAGATACCGTGGCCCCGGAACACAAAGGGCGATGCAGGAACATGGATGGGTTTTAGTCAGTAAAAGTCTGACACTCTCTCCTGCTCCGCCCAGAGCGGGAGGAGTAATTTGATGATTTCCCATCCGAAAAAAAAGGCCCAATAGGATAACAATCATGATCAACACCCATCAAACAATTTCACGAATTTCCACAATAAGATATACCTACAGTCAATTGTAAACAAATTGACAATGAGAACGGAGAAAATATCGCCCAATAGCAACAACAAACAACTCCCAAGATTTCAATCCACAAGTTCCTCAGATTTTAATTTTGTTATTTGGAAGACATAAAACAAGACGCTTACATATAATTATGACGCAAGCTCCTCTCTCTGCCTACCTCAGAAACAGTTTAGCGTCAACAACACGATACTGTTAACTAGAAAACTTTGATATTGCCGATATGTAGGCAAACAGCGAAACTAGTGAAGTAACAAGTGTAATAGGAACTGCTGAGAACTTGCTCCGAGTAGACGAGCTCCATACATCGATTGGTAGATGAAGTGTACCTATTGGAATCAAGGAAGGGCCGAAGAAATACGGTAACTATGCAATGTTTCTGTACAAGGCGTTCTACAAGGTCTAAACGGTCCCTTAACGAACCCGTCAACCAATAATTCTGTACATCAAACTAAGTAACTCTACGCAAAAATTGTTGCTGGGAAACGATTTTTTTTTGGGGGTGAACCGTAAAACGTGGTTTTGTTTTACAGTGGGACTGTGTGTGATTGTGTTTAAAAAAAAACTTGTAAAAAAGTTGGAACTTTCACCTCCAATATCCGTAACTAGAAGGTAAGAAAATAATTGCAATGACTGGGGGAACAGTCCTTTTGGCTACGTTAAAGGCACTTTTACACCCTTTATGTACCTAGTGGTACTGCGCTCCATCCAAAGGTCTATTGAACATAAAATTATTTTTCCATGGACCACTATATTTTAAATCTTTGTGGCTATGAATAAAAAATGAAACAAGAGATGTTATCAAACAAAGGTTTCATTTTAATTCCAGAACATACTGTTGGTAGTATGGTGTAAGCAAAAATTAAATTGTTTGTTTTCTTCTCCTGTCATTTGTAGATCTTTGACAGTCGAAGGTCTGACAACCAGTCATACCAAGGGGGATCGGATTATCCAGCACTAACTGGGTTCTTCTTCTTAGCGTGTCGATGGCAAATATTTATTAAATGTGTTTGGCCCAAAATTCCCAAAATTCAAAATGTAGCACTTCAATACCCGCAATTACAGACACAATTAAAATAACAATGCACCGTGCCTCTGGAGGCACGGCCGGGAGCATACGGGTTAAACTGGGTTGTGAATATCAGATAGGCAGTCGCTCCATGTAAAATACTGGTATTCAAATATATTCGGTTCTAACCGGAGCTGTTTGGAAGAAAGCTAGGTAGTGATGATGTTTTCTTTTCCTGATGGGTAACAGTATTCATTGTCGGTGGTATCTCTGATCAGTTTGTCAAAAGGAAGTCAGAGCGACTTCCTTGTAACTAAGAATCTCTTTGCAACTATTTTTGACTGGACTAAATTAGGGATAGTCAGGTAAAAGTAGATTTTTTTCCCAGATGTTTTCAAGACTTCCTAATAAACAAACATTTTTCCTGTAAACAAACAACAAAAAAATATTTTAATTTTCACATCTATCTCAAAAACCTTCCTTATTTCTTACGTATTCATGCCTACAGATGTCGCCTCTACTTTGAAGTATTAAATAATAGCTGAAAAGGAAAAAAATACTTCATTAGCAAGCTGAGGGAAACGACAGCCGAATATAATTCCACTGAAGTGAAGTTGAGTGTGGGTAAGCCGTATTTAACGCGAGACGTAGTCTAAGGGAGTGGACATAGTCGCGCGGTCTCCGCGCGGGTGTAGACGCGAGAGCGTGATGGATTTACTGTTATAACGATGTCATTGCCTACATAGACCACCACCACATACTCTTTTAATGGAGCAGTGTTCCTCCATTATAAAAGTGTGCGGTGGTCTCCCAAGTCAGACCTGTGACACACAATTTCTGTATGTCGTACTTTAAGATGTCTGTTACAATGTTGTCATTATATTGAAATGAAGAATTCAAATTATGCCTCATCCACAACCACAGAGGATGTCAGATACATCGTCATGCGACGTAAGTTATGTCAAGCCATAACGCGCGTTCGTCACTAACTTGTTTCTTTCGCATGAGTACTATCGCTCCGCAAGTTGCAACTTGCAAGTCGCGGTAACTCGCAACAAGCTCTGAGCAATTTATTTCATTTGTTTTCTTTGCAACTGCTTGAGCAACGCGCGTGGTTTTTGAGGGTGTAGCTTTTGGCCACATGGTTATTTTATTTTATTTATTTGGGACAAAAAACAGTTACACGTTGTAATAATAATAGTTAGCTAAGGTCTAACAGTAAACAAACGCATAACCCACACTATTGTCCACGGAATAATATCGATTAAAAGAAATAAGGAAACGGACATCTATAGAAAGGGACAGTAAGAAGATAAAAATAAAAAAGCTTATAAACCTGAATGGTCACGCAGACCAACACTAGACAGCGC
Source organism: Xestia xanthographa (assembly GCA_905147715.2). Lineage (NCBI taxonomy): Eukaryota > Metazoa > Arthropoda > Insecta > Lepidoptera > Noctuidae > Xestia > Xestia xanthographa. Next base: position 1,228,897 of record LR990661.1, on the reverse strand, counting down.
TACCCGTCCAGATCTAGTTCGTAGTCACCAATCACATGGTTATGGGGGGCCATGTTGAATTATTGTGAACTACCACTCCGGCGCTATCTGTCACACATTGTATATCGCTGTCCTATACATAAACGCTATCTGTCACGATATTACTACGCGCACCCGCCTCCCAAAAAACTGCATTAAAAACCGTCTAAAACTGTCTCCTCTAGAGCTTATACCTCTGTGTTCAATTCGTTACTAAATTCCTCAATAATAAAATCGAACATCGCAACACTACTCCATAGACAATTTGCCGAAAAAAAAAAAAACTTTCATTTGACAGACGGTGAACACTCGAATTTCCCTTCGCAGCAAATGTCGTTGATAACTCTGGTATTTTTAATGGTAGCTGATACTATTATATATCAAAATTATCCTTGAGAACCATGCTTCATTATTTTGTCAACGTAAATTCGTTTTGGAATCTCGAAGTTGCAATATTTCGCCCGTGAAAAAGTAGTTATTATATGTACCTATAGTGATTGTGTTGTGTGAAGAAATACGTGATTTAGTGACTAAAACGTGTGTGAAATGGGAAAAGCAGTGCTTAATTAGTGAGGTGATTAGATTGTTCAACTATCTACACCAAAAAACATGTGGGTTTGTGTGTTTTTTCATCCAACACCGGCTGCCAAAAATTAGTTCCCAGATGTAAACAAACAGTGAGTATCTAGTTTCATAAGTATATTTAGATATGATGCTATTGAGCTATAAATGAGATTGTGGTCTTGTTGGAAAGGAAATATAGTCTAGTTTATTTCTTTAATGTTAAAATGGATAAAAAACTAAGAGAAAACTGATATTTCTAGCGAAATATCAGTTTTTGTAACTATTTTTTGCTATACATTATGACTTGGAGTATATAATTAAAGTATTTCATTTTGATTTCTAGATAAGTAGATTCCTTATCTAATCAGCTTGACAACAGTATTTTTGTAATTGCTCTAGGACTTGTAGTTTTTGAGCTACAGGTGTTTTTATCGGAACGGGCAGAAAATGTTTTGAAAACTTGCAAAAATTTTTGCATGTGAGCGGTTACGGTATTTGCAAATCCGCGCGCTTAGCGTCGGAGAGGCTAAGATGATTGTTGATTAGTTGTTCATTCATAGTCTCCTGCATTTTGAAATGTCCACTTCTTATATACCTGTCGTGAATTTTATATATTTTATTTTTCGGTCTGCGTTTTCAACAACAATACAAAAGTAATTCAGTTCAGATTATTGACCAAAGTTTGCGTTCATCGCCGGCGAGACTCGCTTCCGCACCCGCTGCAATCACGAAATGTGTCCAGTCCCTTAATTCCTAGGGCCCTGAGGCCTCTCTTTTATTTTACGTTTAATATTATTCCGGTAGGCTAATATTTGATGGGAGATCGGGCGGTTTTGTTCGCAATCAAAGGTAGTCGCCGCGTAAACGTGAATTAACTTTTATGCTGTTTAACGTGGGTTTCTTTTCACGTCTAGTTATGTTTGATTTTTGGATTTAGTTATTCTTTTGATGTTTTGAGTACCTGGTGTAAATCCAGTGGGTAAATGAAATTATTTTTTAAATTAAAACCTAAAATTTCAGAAAAGTTCAGTCTTATTTGCAACATAACACGCACACTACGCGGACACGACCACGACTTGTCGAACAAAACTAGTCGCACGCCCGGTCTTGCGACTGAACTTTTGTTTCTGGATTCCACCAAAAGTCGCTTCTGCAGCAAAAAGTCGTAGTCTTGGCGGCGTAAAACGCAGAGTCGGGGGTGTGTCAAAATACATTTCGGTTGCTTTCCTCTTTAATTTTTCAATACACCGACTAGTTGTAATATGGAAAAACGGTTGACCATAGTATCAATCGTCTTGGCTCTAATTCTGCTGTAGCATGCAACTATGTAGTTTATATCGCTATCAGTAAATATGTACACCTTTATCGTACCAGATATACAATGACATTTCTCCTGAAAGCAACTCATTGAATCGTAGTTACTGCAACTGAAAACTTGACGCTAACTTGTGGTCCCCAAGTTGTGGCAATATAATTTATTTACTTAGACTTCATAAGAGCTAACATGTCTACTGAAACTTTGAGTCACATTCATTTGATTTCTCTTGGATGTGACTAAATGATTACTGATATCATTTGGAGCTTAAGACCCTTATTCATTATGTTACTAAACATCATCTGCCTAGCCCTTTCCCAACTTCGTTGGAGTAGTCTTCCAATTCTAACTACCCGTCTACTACTACATGTCAGCCAGGACCAACTGCTTAACATGTTTTCCAAGTCGAGTCTTGCAACTTTTCTAGTGAAAAACTTTGTAGATTTCAATCTCGAAAACACAGGTAACTCTATGTTATCCTGTTTCCTCTGGGGAACACGTTATTTCTAAGTTGAAAACTTAAACAGGTCGTTGAGTTTAGGTATCAAATAAAATTAGGAAACACTGCTATTCGGAAATTTTAGTAAAAGAAGCCTGTTTACGGAAACCTTTTCATGAAAAAGTAGACTTTGTAATGAAATACTATTAATAAATATCCTGTACGTAGCATTTTTATTTGATTGCTCATTGGTCGAGTGGTTGCAAGTCCGACTACTGAGCATGAAGTCCATGAGGGTTTGACTCCCGGGTCGGGCAAAGCGCAATTGGGTTTTTCATCAGGAATTTTTCAGAAGCAACCACGGAGTTTAGATTCAACGTGGGCCTAGTTGAATCTAAACTCACTCTCTTGATGACGATTCAGACCTTAGAAAAACTATAAAGTTTCCTTCAACCGTTCGGGATTAGTCGTAACACAATAACGAACCGTTCCTAAAGTCTTAATTATGTTCCAAAAAATACCATTTACATAAACTACAACCCCATCTTGCAGATCCCGCTACAGTATTAGGCAGTGCCATTTGTTTCCGTTACTTACAACGTCGTAAATAGCAATAGTAACTAGTCTAGAACCTACGTACCGAAACTAGGTTATAGCAGAGCGGTAACGAGCCAGCCATCCGTCACTATTTGTTACAAAGACACTTAAAGTTAACTGCCCGAGAGTAGGTACGCAGTTAAGACACTTATGTTGTGTGCAGGCGGTGAAACTTTTACTTGTTCTACACGGTATTGTACGTAGCGAGGTGATTTCTTTAATATTTTTTTTATGAGGACAAAACACAGGTATATAATATTACTTATCACTGTCCGTTTTTAAGGAGCTCGTGGCTAGATAACAACAGCCGCTCGGGTGGTTTGCGTATATTGATCCGTGAACGGGTGACCTCCCATTACATACCGAGTTTGCTCCGTGCATGGGAAAGCATGTTGAGCAGTTTGTCCCGGCTGCCAATTTTTGACAGTCGTTACAGGTAGTCAGTGGCCCGAAAAGTCTAACAACGGTATCGTATTACCCAGCACCAACTGGATTGTGGAGGTCAGATAGGCAGTCGGTCCATGTAAAATACTGGTATTCAGGTGCATTTGGTTAGACTGAAAATCTTACTCAAACATGGTAACAGTTGCTAAATGACTGACAAATGATGAAAAAAGTGCAAGATTCTTTCTCAAAAATCTTTTGGCATCTTTAAGGATTAAAATATTTTCGTATCGCACAAATTCGGCTTACGAAGATCTCAGCGCCTTTGGAGATTATAGCCGTCACGGGCTATTATAATTATTTTGCATTTTAAGAACTTCCTGCCGACAAGTACATGCATTCATTTTGCTTTAAGTCCAGTGACCTAGTTTCTAATAAGTTGATTAGGAGGTTTGGTAATATAGCTTTGTAAGGACTTAGACGAAGTATTATAAGGGTAAGGCTAAATATATCGAGAAAGTAAGTAACTAAGTATAGAAATATCGAGAAGTATGTCTGCCTCATTGGTGTTTTTGGTGTAGTAGTTTTTAGCGTGTTATTGGGTTTTTTAAGTAGGAATTTCTCAATACAAACTAGGTGTCCTGATTTGCGCTCGGTTGATGGCAATATTATATCAAGTACATGGTCGGGACTTAAACATCTGACAAAATGTGGGTGGAAATAAAATGATATATTTGTAAGTAGATTATTACTGTTGTTTGTACAAACTAGATGAGGTATCAGATGGGGATTCATATCTGACTACTCTGATAAGAAACAGCCGATACTGATACTGATACTGTTAGCCTGCGTCATCCCACTGCGGGGCAAAGGCCTCTCCCTATGACTTCCAGTTTTCTCTATCCAGGGCTAATGTGGACCACTGGTCGTTGGTTTTATCCAGCTCGTCCCGCCATCTTCTACGACGTCTGCCTAGAAACAGCCGAAACAAACCCATATCATGTGAGCACTATGTAGATTCTGGACTCAGTGGGCCTGACCTGACCAGTTAGTGTAGACATGTGTCAGTAAACCTGTAGCTCAACTCAGCTCACCCAACGAACAATACCAAAGAGTATTGTAGGTATAACATACCTACATATCTGCCTAATCTTTCAGGGAATACAGGTGTGATGTAACAAGGGTTTGATTTAGGTTTCTAGGTTTGGTAGATAGTCCTCGTTTCGCTATTGTGAGCAGAGCTATACAACAATAAATCATATCGCGGTAACAAGGACATGACAATTTATTTCTAAACTAGATTTACCCTTGGATATTTTGCGGATAAAACTTACTGTGAATTCTTTTCAGGCACCAAATTATCCGTGAGACAAAAATCAACAAAATTACGTGAATAAAAAAAAACATTTATTTTTTATTTTATAACCTAGTTACAATAATTTTGCTATGTATTAATAATCTATCTCGACATTTTTTATTTACAAAATCTGTTCCTTTTTTCTTTTATACATTTACATCCATTTTTAATTTAACTAAAACAAAAAGAGAGCTACACAAGTACAATGTTATGTTAGATAATAACACTTAAACACTAAACATTGTAGTTCAGTGACCGCCATTACTTTCGCTACAACAAAGTGCTACAATTAACATACAATTTATGGGAGGGTACTACAATGTTCTCTAGTTACGATTTTTAAAGGGCAGGAACTCCTTCAGTGTTGGTTTTAGGTATTCTAGTAATTGTACGTTTAAGGTGGCGTGTAAGAAATGACACGCGTTTTATTTACGGAGAAAATTGATGAGACTAGGTAGTGATAGGTGTTACCAAGACTTCATAGGCAAGCGAAGAATGGCATTCAATGATTTATGTCGACGAAAATAATGTATTAAGGGAAACAAATGTGGAATACATAAGAAAGAAGTTTAAAACTATTTTCTTTGAACTAATAGGTTTCTACGCTGATGAGCAAAGAAAGAAGATACACACATCAAAAGTATCTAGGGATCAACATATATTTTTGCAATAACTTTTCTCCTGATTGATATTAATTAAAATTTTCTTTAAGGATTCATCAAATAAAGTGTTTTCGTTTGTCACAGTAACGATAAACCAAGTCACCTTTGCATTAATAAAGAAATTTGCCATTTTCCTAATAAAGGGATTTTTGACATTTGAACCACTAACATTAAAGTTCGAAAAAATGACTGAAAACACAGTTTTCTTTAAAATTTTATTGGGTAACTTAAACAATTAATAATCCGTGTTTCTACCGCGAACACTAACAACACAAGAACATCGGTTTGGCATACTCAAAATGAGTTCATCCAAATCACGCTGTGGAATGGCCGCCCATGTTCGTTGCAACAACAAAAAAAGGTCTTCTTGCGACTGGATACCCTCCATATTCGGCAGAGCTCTTCTCTGTAGCATATCCCATGCATGCTCAATCGGGTTCAAGTCTGGCGACTGAGCAGGCCAGGGCAGGACATTGATGTTAGCTGCGGCGAGAGTCTGTCTTACAACTCTTGCGGTGTGCGGTCGTGCATTATCATGCATTAACTGAAATAAGGGACCGATTTGCACTTGTAGAGGAACGATGACGTCTGATACAATCGTCTCAGCATAAATTTGAGCGTTGAGGTTGCCTCTGATCCAAATCAACTCAGTTCTTCCGCCGATCCAAATACCCGCCCATACCATGATGGTTCCACCACTATAAGGATGGACTTCCTGGCAGGATTTTAATCGCTGTTGGCGTCCAGGGGTTCTCCAGTGTCGTATACGTCTTGTATCCGGTCTCATACCAAAACGAGACTCATCAGAAAAGCACACGAAACGCCATTGTTCTTCTGCCCAATTTCTGTGTTCAAGAGCCCATTGATATCGAATCCTACGATTGTGCATTGCTATAGGTGGTACCCGTAGCGGTCTTCGGGAATGAAGGTTCACTTCATGCAAGCGGTTTCTGACTGTTTGGTCGCTAATTAAGTTCCCTGAAGAGTGATGAAGCCTCACGGCTAACATCATGGCGGTTATTGTTGGAGCTCTTCGAGTTAAGATTTGAATGTATCGGTCTTGTCTCCGTGTGGTGCAGCGATACCGTCCTCCATGGCGCTCAGCCACGGTACCAGTGCTTCGGTAACGTGTCCAAAGTCGACTGATAACACTCTGACTTGTATTCAGAGCTAAAGCTACAGTACGTTGCCGGGAACCAGCTTCTATCATTCCCACGGCTCTGAGCATTCCTTCCCTGCTTAAATGACGTCGCCGCTCCATAATAACGTTGGTTTTAATCAGTAGTAGGGAAACAGTAGCACTAATAATGTCTTCAATGCGTTGTATGTTTTTATAGGGAAAATATTGACAGCTTATTTTCATCTTTTACTCGAATTTGATTGAGAGTTCCTGATTCAAATTATGAATTGCACCAAAAAGGATCCATATAAATTTATAAAATCATAAATTTATTACAAAGCCACATCTCAATCTCAAGAAATCCGCATAAAAATGCTTGATCCCTAGACACTTTTGATGTGTGTAGTTAACAAACAATTGGAATGCTCATACAAAAGTTTAGCAAACAATAATAAGGTCACAGGAAAGAATAACGTCACAACACTTACCAATAAAAGAACTAGAAAAATAAAGAAGATTGCCCTAAATTCCCATTCAATTACAAACGGAGACAGAAGAATAAAATATGTTTCTAATAAAACAGTGCCTACTCGATAGAAGATTACGGCCATCGTAATTTACCTACCGCTAAACAAAAGAGAAAGCGCATTGTTACAAACCACTTACATAGAAAATTAAGCGGTGCACACACGTGCATACGGGTCGGTATAAATCGGCATATCCGGGCAAAATTGAATATAACTGTGTAGGTAAACCCGCTCGGCTTACCTCGAGTTGCAACAAGTCGACCTGAAGATGATTATAATTTAAAGCTTAAAATCTCGCTTAAAATCCAGTATTTTATAGAGAGGTATTTATTATCCACATGTTACTTAATTCCTTGAAGTTTAGGCAAATAAACTCACCTATTCCGATCTTTGGTGTTAAACGAAACGAAGTTTGCCGAGACGGGCCAAATGAAAGCCGATTGTGTGTAGCATTTGCTTTAGATCGACTTGGTTGTCCAACCAAAATCGAATGTGCCGACCCGAACATATATGAAGCACCCTCAGAAACCACATATCATCTTAAACTAACCCAAAAGGAAAGACTAAAGTATCCCAAAAAATATGGCTTCCAAATAACTCATGAGAAATGTACTAAGAAAACAAATAGACAAGGAATTGTAGTCGGCGTTCACGGAACATTAAGCACCCTACAGATATGTATGGTATTAGCAAGTGCACAATAGGGCTTTTATTAGCACAAGATTAATGGGCCAAGTTTGTTTGGATGATAGTAGGTTTTAGGTCAGCTTGGTGGAAACATTCTGTCTGTGCATCTTTGTTTGTTCGGTATGTTTGTTTGTTTTTAATTTTTTTGTAACGGTGCGGAGTCTGTATTGGTGCCCGGCTAGCAATAGACTCACCCCGGTACACATTTGGTTTGAAGGTAGTCAATTTGGTTGAAAGGTCTTAGCAATCATAAATGTTCTACGTCTGACTGCGAATATTAATAATCTGCACATCACATTTTATAGGAGTGCAGTCTTTGGTGTCTTCAGAATGAACGCAGTATTATGTTGGATAGCGTACAGGTTACATCCGGAGTTATTTACTATAAGGACCTTGTAGAAACTAGAACAAGCGATTTTGTCATACCTAATAATATATTGGAATCAAATATATCAAACAGGACCCATTAATGTTAATATTTATCCGTGTGCTAGGCAACTGGGCCTATCCCAGTTGTAAACGTCCCTTTGTGCTTATTGGCCTTGTTTCGTTCTGTCTCCTGTTGTTATGGAGGGAAATGGAAATTACGGTTTTTTCCTACTCCTCCGCTATACTTTTCAGATTAATTTCAAATTCAAATTATAAATAAATAAATAAATATTGCTGGACATTACACACAGCGCCATCTAGTGCCACACTAAGCAACGAGGCTTGTGTCGTGGACACCAGATAGTTGATATACTACATAGATACTTTTTTGTTTTGTAAATACATACTTATTATACATATAAACATCCATGACTCGGAAACATACGTCTATGCTCATCACACAAACATTTGCTCCGACCGGGATTCGAACCCGGGACCCTAAGAACGTAAGGCAGCCTCATTACCGCTGCGCCATTCGGGTCGTCAATTCAATTTCGTTGCGGGATCCAAGACAGTTAAATCCAATCTCTGGGACTTCGTCGAGCCTCATTGTCTCGGCGATTTTCTAGTGGTCGCCACTGTTGACTCTGGCTTTCAGGAGTTACAGTGGTTTGGAAAGTGGCGTGCTTGTCCCAAAAAAATAAAAATAAACATACATGGGGAGTCCCCAGACTCCTGCTACTGGTAACATTACAATGTGACGGCAAGGGTGTCAACATAAAAATATATTAATAAAATAAACGGGTGTGGGTAGGTTTATGGTCACAAGTTTCTCCAAGCCCGCCCGGGGGGTTTGCACGGTACTCTCCTGGCTCAGCCCGGCGTGACGATGACCGTAGCGGTGTGCCACGCTGCAGACGTCAGGTAGGGTGACGGACGGCAGATGATCGCGCCGACCCGTAGAATTTCGACGCAGCCACGCAGGTAAAAGGTACCCGCTGCGGAGCCCGCGGTAAATTGGATGCCGGTAATACGGTTGTCAGCCGATAACTGGACGTTAGCCGGAATCTGGAACCCCAGTATGGGGTTTACGCAGACACAAAACGGAAAGAGTTAGGTTACTAACAAAAATTAAAGCTGCCTGCTTTAAGCCCGAATATTCTAGATCACGAATACTTCTAGAAATTTAATTTCCGATGAAAAAACGCGTCTAATCACTGGGAGCAGAATATTTCCAAAAAGACTCGTCACCGCGAGTCCGTGACATTTATACTGGCGTGTTTAAGGGGCCGGGGAGCATGAATTTGTCCATACAAACGTAATACCAAAATCATTTTCAGTTTGAGCATATTTCCACCTAATATGCTGTTATTCGGAACAAGATGGTAATTACCTAGGTTTCTACATTGTTTTTTTTTCAAAATACTTACCAAAAGCGAAATGCAAACAAATTGAATATCTCACATTTTTACAGTTTAAATACGATGTTTTCATCTCATCTGTTCTATATTAAAAACGGTAGTATTTGTAATATTGTTCAAATCGAAACATGTGTTATATTGTTAAGTTAAATAATATAAAAAAAATGGAAAAGCATTGAGTTTTCATTCATCATTTTTGGTATTACGGCACGCATTCAAATTAATCACAAATGTTCATCGGAAGTCGTGCTATCGCATCAAGCATTGTGCTGGGGCGGGGCGCGGAGCGCGGGACAGAACATTTGGATGTGTTGAGTATAGTGACAAATGTAAATGTGTGCGTGCGCACCTCGCCACCCGGCCGGGCCGGGCAATTCGTTTGGCAATGTTAGACGATTACTTGATTGCATACAATTGGCAAACAAATACGCACGCACAACGTGCGTATTTGTTTGCCAATTGTATCGTAATATTTCTGACACTTCTTGACCTAGGTATGCTACGGATTTGGATCTAGATTTGCCTTGTGATTTGGAATCGAGTAACCTACCTACCTACTTTATTACGACTTTTGTTTTGTTTACGGATATTTGCTTACGATTTGGTTTAATTTAGGTTACAAAACAGGTACCTACATAAACATAATTATATAAAGGTTAGCAACATGGACTCCAAACGTTGGGATGTATCTCGCAGTAAGTATCCACCTACCTTTTTGTTTTCATCATTTTTTAAAACTCAGACCAAGAAAATGACTGCCTATCTACACATATTTTTTCTCGTTCATAATCGAAATTACATTACACTGGGTTAGTACATACCTACTGAATTAGATGTGTTTAGGATTCAAATGTCCGACTAAATAGGTTTCATTCATAATCATAACATAAGGGTACCTACCTACCTGCCGGGGTTGCGGGACTGGTCGAAAGAGATACCGTGGCCCCGGAACACAAAGGGCGATGAAGGAACATGGATGGGTTTTAGTCAGTAAAAGTCTGACACTCCCTCCTGCTCCGCCCAGAGCGGGAGGAGTTATTTGATAATTTCCCAACCGAAAAAAAAAAACAAAAAAAAAACGGTACCTACCTACCGACTAAATAAATATTAGGTATGTTTTATTTTACAAGCTTTGATCTTTGATTATATAATGTCTAGATGGAGCGTCAAGTGCGCGCAAACGTGTCAAAAAATATCAGCCAACTGTTGGATTACAAGTTCTTACCCGCCGATTAGTGCCGATCGTGCCGCTTTGGCGTCACCACGTATTACGTGCGTTAGGTAATAAACAAATAACAGCGATAAAATGACGGTATGTGCTATTAAACTGTGCCGGAATTATACAGGAAGGGTAAAAAATACCAAGCACATCGCCTATCATCGATAAGTAACCAAAAAACTATATTTTTCTGTTCTGTTTTTATGAACATAAAATTACGCCATATTTTATCAGTGTTGCCAGTTTCTTTTTTTCATTTTCCCAACAGACCGTCATTTTTTGTGGGTAAATTAGTTAGTCTAGGGTTACGTTTATATTATTTAGTTGGTCTACTTTGTTTATCGATTTAAAAAAAAGGTGGAGTTTATAAATTCGTATTAAGTCTTTCTTTATATGATTTTGAGGTCGATTCCAAGTAAAACTTGTTATTAGCTAGGTAAATAATTTACTTGATACCGACTTCATGTTCGCATTTTAGTCATAATTAGCTGACCCGCGCAACATCGTCTGCGTCACAGGAGCGTACCTACCTACTTACTACCTACCTACAACCTACCTACCTACTACCTACCTACCTACCTACCACCTACCTACCTACCTACTACCTACCTACGACCTACCTACCTACCTATTTCTCACCGTTTAAACCTTCCGTGAACTTCCACAAATAATTCAAGACCAAAAATAGCCAACTCGGTCCAGCCGTTTTCGAGTTTTAGAGCGACGAACGGCAATTCATTTTTATATATATATATATATATTATTCTTTCTTTATCGTGTAGTTAGTGTCTAACCTGGTGTCAGAGTTTTTAAGCCGCCCATGGGCCTCTGACTTGGCTTAACATGCCGTCGAGAAATATCTCAGGCATGCTGGTTTCCTCACGATGTTTTCCTTCACCGAAGCAAGTGATAATTATACAATACGCACATGAATCTGAAAAATCAGAGGTGCGTGCCTTGGGTTCGAACTCAAGACCTATGACTTGGCAGTCCGACGGTCACACCACTAGGCTATCACTGCTCATATATATTATTAATAACTGGCACTGATTAAAAGTATTAAATCGGTAATTTAACCTCTATTTTTATTCCTTGGATAAAAGTTATCTGACTAATGAATAATCAGCCCTTATCAAACATAATTATTGAATGAGTAGAATATGGTGATCAACATAACATCTTATTTTTTAGAATACCCAATAATCCTATTATCAGGAATCGATGGATAGATCGCATTCAAAAAAGCCGTGGAGATGCCACGTGGAAACCAACAAAAACTAATGTAGTTTGCATGTAGAGAGAAAAAGATAGAAATAGTCTAATTTTAGTTTAGTTTGTGAACAAGGGAATCGGCACAATTCTAATACTAATTTATTTAACTTAGCTGATTTAATACAACATTCAACAACTATATTTCAATTTAAATAGTGTTTTTTTATTTATCGAAGAAAGTAACTACATACCTACTTAATAAAAATACACTACTAAAACTGAATAATACTTACTACATACATACACCTAAAACTTATCTTATTTAATTAAGTAGTCTATTATTTTTAATATGTGACATATGGGAGAATTATTGTACTAGCTGGTAACATTATTCACGCACACAGAGACACAGTAGGGCAGTGTAAAACACCGCCTGCACGCACACAGGCTTGAAATTGTTGGCTCGTTTTTTACGTTTTGATTGTAGGGCGACGCTCCATCTAGACATTATATAATCTAAGGCTTTGATATAGTTTCACGTGTCCCGATGTTTGTCTGTAATCTGTAAGTAATCAAATCTTGCAAGTAAAATTTGATCCACTTCCCGATTACCGATTGAGCTGAAATTTTGCACGCATATGTAGGTACAACCCGGTCACATTATCTCGAGACCTCGCTGGAATGCGAACCTCCCACAATTTTAATCATATCACTAAAATATATTACCTACATTAAATTAATTAACACAATATTTGTTTTGTTGGAAATCTTATTGTTTATAATAATATCCTACTAGAGGATACTTGTTTTGCGCACCATATCAGAGCGCCGACGCGACGTGACGTCATCGACGCCAGGTGTCGAGATAATGTGACCGGGTTGTATATCGCGTGACAATGCTATAGGTGGCCATAGGAATTCTGTAATGTAACGACGCAACCCCATCGAGTTTGAACTTGTTTGATTCGTCGTGACGAGTACTTTGTCTTTAGGTTATATCCAGGGTCTGATGATGGAGCTAGAAGGTGTCCATGGGAACTCCGTTATAAAACGACATAACCCCATCGAGTTTGGGCTCGTATGATTTGTCTTGACGAGTACTTTGGTGCTAGGTGGTATCCAGGGTCTGATAATGTAGCTGGAAGGTGGCCATTGGAAGTCCGTAATAAAACGACATAATCCCGTCGAGTTTGGGCTCGTTTGATTGATCTTGAAGAGTAAATTGGTCCTAAATAGTAATCAGGGTTTGATGATGAAGCTGAAAGGGGGGCCAAAGGATCTCCGTAATAAAACGACGCAACCGCTTCGAGTTTGGGCTCGTTTGATTCGTCTTGATGAGTACCTACTACCTACCTACTACCTACCACCTACCTACTACCTGCCTACCACCTGCCTACCAACTGCCTACCACCTGCCTACCACCTGCCTTCTACCTGCCTACCACCTGCCTACCACCTGCCTACCACCTGCCTACCAAATGCCTACCAAATGCCTACCACCTGCCTACCACCTGCCTACCACATGCCTACCACCTGCCTACCACCTGCCTACCACCTGCCTACTACCTGCCTACTACCTGCCTACTACCTGCCTACTACCTGCCTACTACCTGCCTCCTACCTGCCTACTACCTGCCTACTACCTACCTACTTTTAGGTTCTAGGATACTTATGCCGGTTTCCTCACGATGTTTTCCTTCACCGTTTTGAGAGCAGAGTTGATGAATTACACAAAGTAATGCGCCTGCCTGGGTTCGAACCTACGACTTAGGCGCGGGCAGTATTATAAGTAAGATTATGGGCACGGGACAAATACAACACACGGTATATCGTTACATCCTCGTCAGCGCAATGATATACCGTGTAGCCTAAATTGCACGTTATTTCCATGCATTTTTAACCGACTTCAAAAAAAGGCGGAGGTTATATGTTCGTGTGTATGTATTTTTTTTTTTTTTTTTTATGTATGTTACCTGATTTCTCTCCCATTTGTGGACCGATTTTCAAAATTCTTTTTTCATTTGATAGAGTACACTCCTGAGGTGGTCCCATTTTAATTTGGTGAAGATCTGATGCTGACCTTCGGAGATATACAATGGAACTCTTCAAAAAGAGACGGCAAATCTGTTGTGATAGCTCCAATCGGTTGGATGTTCATTGTTTATACAATATCATGACGGAACATCACGACTGTATGCTCTGAGGGGGTACGCAGAAGTGTACAATTTACCTGATTTTTCTCCCATTTGTGGACCGATTTTCAAAATTCTTTTTTTACTTGAAAGAGTATACTCCTGAGGTGGTCCCATTTTAATTTGGTGAAGATCTGATGCTGATCTTCGGAGATATACAATGGAACTCTTTAAAAATAAACGGCAAATCTGTTGTGATAGCTCCAATCGGTTGGATGTTCATTGTTTAAACATCATCATGACGTAACATTACACCTGTTTGCTCTGAGGGGTACATAGATGTGTACAGTACACGCAGATTTCGACAGTTATGGCATGTTAAGTTCCATTTATTGGGGATAAGCCTATTACCATGACATGTATTGTTAACCATGTACAATGAATGCATAGCAAATATTTGTAAGTATAGGATATTACAACTAAAAATGGAAAAATAAAATAAAACTTTTTTGCCAAAAATAAAACCGACTTCAAAAAAAACACAAAAAGAAAAGGACAAAAAAATACACTAAAAGAAAAACAAAAAAAAAACACTAAAACAAAACCACAAAAAAGTGAAAAATAACTTTAGCTTCAGAATCCGGTGAGAAAAACACCAAATCAATCAAAGGTCAAGCTTCAGAAGTCGGTGACCTTGTTTAATTGATTTAGTGTTTTTGTCACCGACTTCTGAAACTTGACCTTTGATTGATTTGGTGTTTTTCTCACCGGATTCTGAAGCTAAAGTTATTTTTCACTTTTTTGTGGTTTTGTTTTAGTGTTTTTTTTTTGTTTTTCTTTTAGTGTATTTTTTTGTCCTTTTTGTATGATAACATTTGAATGGAATAGGAAGCCGCCCTCACCACAGTTAAAACTGTGCCCTCGCCATGTCCGCGCCCGACGCCTCTTGTATTTGTCCCGCGCCTTACTGTTCGTAAGTCGGGGCCGCCACCACTGAGCCACCAGTACGTACTTTTATTTCAGATTTTCAGGCGAACCGTATACTTATTCGTTACCTACATTAGTGGTATAGAAAGAGTAGTAAGTAACCCAGTTTTTTTTCAACAAAGCCTAGATTGTGAGTTAATCTAACATTTGAGATAAAAACATTGTAGACAGATTTCCTAAAAACGCATTACTATTCTGCACATACACTAACGATTGCACAAAGTAACTAACAAAAATAAAGCTAATAATGAACATGATAACTACTAAAAAGGTAAACACCAAACACTATTAACACACGCATAGGTAAATACTATTCACACATGCTCACGCGCGGCTACGCAACGGGCCGGGGAGTGTGAAACAGAGACAACAATATTTCAACGTGTTTTTGCCTTCGCTTCGAATTGCAGTTGCGAGCGGATGGCGCCGCACTCTTAAGCATAGACAAGTCTTCACTCATTCGATCAGATACACGTAACGCGCGCACAGCACTGGTAAAACAGCTAATTTTAGTCGTTTAGTAACTGAACGGCCCAATGAGTATGTATACTCTGTGGCGTTTGTTTTGACATTTAACTTAATTAAAGTGTTGAATAGGTTATGTTTACAAAGTAACGGTAGAAACTATTCTGAGTTTCTACAACGTTACAACAATCGAGGGTTTAAAGTTACATTCATGAATTAAAAGTAAAAAATACGCTAAAGCATAGTCAGCCCGTAATGTTTCCACTGCTGGGACACAGGCTTCATCTCTGTGAGAGAAAGTGGACCATAATCAAACATGCGGGCCTAGTGGGGTTTGGTGAATGTCTTCCTAAGTTTTCCTTTAACCTTTTGAAAGTAAAGTCCCTGCTTTGGTTCAAAACCACGACCAATAACTCTAGTCGAGGCTGATACTACTGGGCCACCACTGCTCTTAGGGGGTAGTAGGGTTCACCAACCATATACGAGATTCCGTGAACCGTTATATAATTGACCATTAAAACAAAATTGTATACAAAAGTTAAAATAGCAGGCTACTGACTATTTTTCTCCCAACCATTTTCACGGCACATTGGTTACTGTTTTTGAAAAAAAAAAACTTCATCGAGCCACCCATTGTCGTAAAATTTTATAGTTTCAAGTCTGCAAACTTGAACAAAGGGTTCATGCGACAATGACCCTCATTACTTACGATTTACACAGATGTTTTGCTGAATTGGCGTGTACAGGACTTGGGATATTAGGAACGTCAAACATTGTATTTTTAGAGGGGAGAAGCATTTTAAGTATAGTTATGAACCGTGAAAGCTTAATACAGTGTTTGGGGAGAAATTATGAACACTTTTATAAGCTAGCATTAATTGCTGCCAATTATTTTTCATGATTTTTACATTATTTTACAGCTTTTGTAGATTGAACGAAGAAGATTTAATTTACTTGTTGAAACTATACAAAATGGCTTGATATCTCGTGGTGTTTCATAAGTGTTTTAGATCTCTGTGTTACAATATCAGAGGATTTTCTTATTCTTGATGAACACATTTCCAAATTTGGTAGCTTGTGAAAAATAGATAATCGTTTTTGTCGCTGCAGTCCTTTGGGAACGGAAACAATTAAAGATTGATTAAAGACCATCGCTGATTTTAGACAAAAGTATGGCTACAGGAAAATATATTCCCAAACCTACCACTGCTTAAAGCTTGCTCTCAGCGTCTTCTAAAAGACCGTAACGACATTGAATTTCAAAGATATTAAGCGGAAGCCTTCCACAATACGAGTCATTTGAAAATAATAGGAATTCCGCTTGGGAATTATTGTAAAGACCCATCTCCGATTGTTGAACCTCAATCACAATTCAATCACGGTCTGTTTTCATATCAGCCGATCGAAATATCATTGGAAATGTCGCGAGCAGGACGGTCGCGGGTGGAATGTATGGGAGAGGGGGGCAGACGGGCTCGCAATGCTGTCAGGTACGGATAGATGACTAGTTAGGGTTCCTGCTCTCCTAGTACTTTGTAGTTTTAAATGTTAAGTAATTAATGTCGTAACAGGGCCAAGTTCAGTTTTTCTAGTAAGCCTTTAAGTTCTTCGATATCGTTGATAAAATGCCACTTTGTCTAGAACCTAACGTCAGTTATTCATTTTGTTTGAACATAGTTCTCTATGCTTATACTAGAGGCTATAAAACCACCACGTGGCCCTGGACCATCGTAGGCGCGGGACTATGGACGGTGGGCTATGGGCTAGCTCGCCGTCCGTCCGTCTCATGACGACAGGCCGTGTCGACGGCGCGTTCGTGTTCCACGCGCGCCTCAAAGAGAGTCAGCAAAAGGAAGGCGTCCGCAAGGACCGATGCCTGCCGGGGTTGCGGGACTGTTCGAAAGAGATACCGTGGCCCCGGAACACAAAGGGCGATGAAGGGACATGGATGGGTTTTAGTCAGTAAAAGTCTGACACTCCCTCCTGCTCCTCCCAGAGCGGGAGGAGTCATTTAATGATTTCCCATCCGAAAAAAAAGGCTATAAAAATTACGTGAACAAGCAATTAGAAAAAAAATTGTTTACAAAAACACAAAAAAATACAAAAGGAACAAAATGCCGGTCAGTTTCATTAACTGCAATCACAAACTGTCTCGATTACTACCCAAAATATAAAGGAAATCCTTCCAAGCGTCTCCTTTCGATTATAATCGCCGTATATTTCCACACATGAATGAGTTGCAGTGAAACGATTTCCCGTCGCGTCCTGAAACGATTTCCCTTAAGATTCTCTTTTTATTCGGTACATACTCCAATTTCGATGGTTTACTCGTCGTTTAAACTGAACAGAATGAAATTACGAGTTTTTTTTTAAATACAAAAGGTCCTCCGATGGTTCTGACAGGGAGTATCATCAAAGGATCTTGTATTTGGGAGCCTTTATTAAATGTTATTTACATATTGAGTTGTGTTTCTTGAGGAAACGCTTTTAAGTTTATTTTAGCGTGAGCTGATTGGATAAGGAAGAACGTTTTGATTGAAATACGGTTTTGGGTGCTGGGAAATAAACAGACGCCCTGTTTATTTCCCAGCACCCAAAACCGTATAACCGTAAATTAAGTAGGTTCGCAGAATAACTCATGATATTGAGTAATAAGAGCTATCACGAAATGCATTGATTATGCACAATGTGTCGTTATAGACTACGTTCTAGTCTAATCTCCCCGCATTTAATTTTCGATACTCGTTTGGGCTTTGGGCAGTAGGCCAATATGGTAGAATCATTTGAATACTACCCTGAGTGAAATCTTAAAAAAATAGACTCTCTTTATCATTGGACCATGATGTCCACACAATGGGTGCTTAAAGATAGACAACACCACCGAGGCAGGCCTAGAAAGAGATGGTCGGACGACATGGACGCTTACTGGTGCGTGCTGGTTCGAAGTGGCGAGGGAAAATAGTTCCCTTTGCCCAGTTTGGGCAGTAAGAGCTAACAAAAACCAACGGGATCCACAATCTATTATTACATTCGTGTCCAAAAATAATCTTCAACACTTAACCTCTCCAAATCCTCTCCTCTCTCCATCCACTTCAATCCTATCAAGTGGTATCAGATATAAATCGTATAAAATTGCGCATTATTCTAGTCAGTCGTCAGGACGTGTCCGTTCCGCGGGGGGCGAGGCGGTGGTGAGGCAGCGAGGCACCGGTAGAGGCGGCGAGGCAACGGGTGAGGCAAAGGATTAAGGTGTAAGGTGCACGGAATAAATCGATGCCAAACACGTATTACGTACTGGCGTCGCGACAAGTGGTTTGGGAAAGGAATTTGGTTTGTCTTAAATGTTTTTCTGGAGCTTCACAAATTGGACAAGCCTTTTTAGAAAACATGTGGACTGAAAATGTCTGTGTACCATTGCAGCCTGCAGAGTAGGCTTAAAGTGGCAGTGTGCTTGGTATGCCTCTCGAAGATTGGTTTAAGTTGGTTGGATAAGACGAGTTATCGAATGTAAACCAATCGTTGGTTAGCTCAGAGCAGGATGTAACCTCCAGCAGGATGAATAAATAACCAGAAAAAGGTAGCCAGAAATAAGGAAAACACTGGAAAGCTTAAAACTGAATCTCATCAAGTGAGATGAACGAAGTTAGGCAATATCAACAAATTCAATCACATTCTTAGTGTTTGAATGGCAATCTAATTGAATCAGCCCAGAACTTAGTAACAACAGCTAAAACATTCTTCAACATCATCTTATACAACCTGACTTCACCTACTACTAGGTGTCGGCCTCTCTTTGCTATAGTTGGTGCTAGTTAAGATGAGAATTATAGCGGTCATTGCATCCCTAATATCTCTTCGTACGAACCAAAACAAATAAACCATTTATTGTTTTTCATTACAAAAAATGTTGAAGATCACCATAGATGACGATTCCAGACTTGAACAAACTTATTTTTGGTTTTCAAAGTTAAGAAGTTTAATAAATGTTGGTGGTCAATGACCGCTATTCTCATCTTAACTGGCACCAACTATAGAGCCAATCTTCCAAACGTTCTGGTGCCTCATCCAGATTAGACCCGCGATGATAACAATGACGTTTCGCCATCTAGTCATCAAATGACAAATACTCATATGTTTCAAGGTGTTGGACAGACACTTGCATCAAATTCCGCAGATCCAAATCAAATAATATCGTAACAATTTTGTCCTCACGTATACTTACACGTCGTTTGATTCGTCACGGTCGAGCAGTCGGATTTATTGTGAAAGTTAGCTAATAAATAGTGTCGCGGCGCCGGCGGAGTCGCGGGGCGAGCGAGTAGTATTAACAAGTAATACCAGTTAAGAACTCGGTGTAGAATATTAAGAAGACTCAAGTCTATTGGGAGATTAGGTTTTAATTTTGAGAAGAATTTATAGGACTATGAGGGAAATAAAACCGGCCAAGTGCGAGTCGGACTCGCGCACGAAGGGTTCCGTACCAATAACTATACAACATAAGAAAAAACGTCTAAAAATCACGTTTCTTGTATGGGCTCCCCTTAAATATTTATTTTATTCTGTTTTTAGTATTTGTTGCTATAGCAGCAACAGAAATACATCATCTGTGAAAATTTAAACTGTCTATTTATTATTAGCTATCACGGTCACACAAACAAAAATAGCCAGGTAATGCAAAACACAAAACTTAAAACAAAAGACAAGAACCAGGTTTCTACCAAAATTATCAATGCGTCAAGATTAAATGCAAGTTATGCGATGGGCTGCTGAAAATTCATTCAATCAATCACAGCAGTTCACGAGCGCTCCACAGTTTGTTAGCTAATTTGAATGTTGTTTCCGTTCCAGAAACTGTGTTAAGCTTGGAATTATCGATGACCTATTTCGAAAGCAAAGTTGTAAGTCTAAAGTTAATACAATTCGGCTGTTTCGGATGATCCCATTCTATCCTTTCAAGAGGCGATCAGCTCCTTGTAAAAAAATAAACATAGTACCTATGCCCACGGGAGAAGACCGGATAAACTTTCCTTACCCGTTGACCGGTTCTCAGGGCCCTTTGGTAAACTTTCGTGTGGGCTTGATATACTGCACATTCCCTCATTTTCCTCATTCCTCTATCACAGGAATGGATACGACTGGCTGTGATTTATCTCCAAAGTTATGGATCTTTATTCAATTGGATGAAACTTGCGGTGTCGTTCATCTTCACTTTTTATTAGTTGGACAGGTATAAAAAGTTGTATTATTTGCAATATTACGTATTCTGGCGTTAGTTTGAAGGCAAATCGGCGAAGAAATATAATACAAAATGGTTTTTGATTTACGGACTAGTAAGGAAATGTCCTCCGGCCGTTTTCGCAACTGTAACCACCCACGCTTTGCTTGCCAGTCAGATATAAAAATCAAACAATAGAAGTCTGGTTTGATGGGGAGGTTTCCATGCTCTTCAAAGGTACCTGCAAAAAAAGAACAAGCAAAAGATTAACTTAAAAAAGAAAGATCAAGTTTCCGTAAAGTTTCTGACTAATAAAAGTACTAACAAAATCTCATTCTACTCTGCAATTAAAAACAAGAACTGTAAAACTTTTTCAAGGCAATCACTGAAACAAAAATAAAAGAACTTTAAAAACTAACCAAACGAAAACCAAACATTAGTGGAAAGCAAAGTTTTTAACAAAACGCAAACTATTTATATACCCACACTTATAAGCCGTTTGGGGTACAATGTCCATGACATTATTTAACCATACCAACTTACCTTTAAACTTGTCATTACCCCTATTCCTTTAGCCACAAGGTCGGGTCTTATTTGGCTGGACAGTGTAAATAAGTTTGTTTGGCTAGGGTCACAGCTGCAAAATGCTAGGTCTACTCATTTGTGGTCATCCTGGCTAAATATCCTGAAGCTGTAAAGTGCTTTATGTTAGTTATGCGTTATGTAGTTCAGTTCTGTTTGTTTTGGGTTTAGCCTGGTACTGTGAGGTCAACGGGAGGCTAGGCTAGGCTAAGCTAGCTTATGGCTAAAACCTGCTACGGGATGAACAGTACATAGCCGGGGAAAATGGGTCTAGTGTCGAGTTTCGTGTCATTGTAGGCACAAAAGTTGTTAGGCTTTCTGTAACAAACCCCGAGCGAATATTGAGAAACTGATGGCTTGGAAGTGACCATCGCTTTTACAGCGCCCTTCAACCACTTTGGAAAGGATGGCTTTTTGGTTGTTTATTTCAGTTTTCAGCCTTTATCAGTGCATCCTAAAAAAATTATCAGAAAATAGAGGACATCAAAAATATAAATGATTTCACACAAACACCATCATCTTCTCGTTTAAAAAACCCAATCCTCAGGGTCTAGATAAAGTCGAAAACGTATTGCATGACGTATACCGAATAACGAAACAGTTTAAGTCAATCAACTTTTCAGTTGTTGTAGCGACACGTTTTTATGAAATGAAACTAAATAGTTTCATTTCATAAATACTTGCTAGAATAGTTGTTCATTATAGAAGGACGAGTTTTTTACAGTTGCTTAAACAAGTTTTGGTAGTTTATTATAAAATCCTTTTAACCATTGGAAATAAAGTTGATAAAAGCGGCTTTTCTTTTAGACGTGATTATCTCAAGTCTAGACAAAATAATGGAATCAAATATCTCCAAACATCAATAGTAGTTTATAACCAAACAAAGAAGAAATCTAAGGTTATAATAATAAATTCCAAGAAATCGTAGAGCTACAAGAACTAGATAGATAGCTCTGTCGTATTAGTTATGAGCTATCGACTATACGTGGTCCGGTTCGTAACACCAGCTGAGGATATTTATGTGAGTGATTTCTTATAGCTTTTTATTCCCTGTTGGTTACACTATGTGTGATGTTTTGACGATAGTTTTTAGTTGTGTTATGAGTTAGAGAACAAGTCTTCAGTTTTTCTGATTAAAAATGGCCATCATAATGTCAAGGGATTTGCGGATGTATGCGTTGCCAAAGTTTCTACTGCCTGATTCTTGGTGGCCAAATTAGGTAAAGATTGTAAGTGTTCTTATAACTATGGCAAGATACCATAGTTATTAGAACGCTTCTCATCTTACTGACTTAGCACATCAATGGCCTTTTAAAAGAACTATGTCAATACATCATTTCATCACTATTGATCTCCAAATAGTGAAGGAAAACCTCGAAAGGAAACTGGCCAAAAACTAAAAATTGAAACATATAAGATATCCACTAACCTGCATGATGAATGGTGGCCTATTGAGTGTAGGCTGTCTCAGCTATGGACACGTTATTGACTGTTCACATAAGTCATCATACATTGGCAAGAGAACCAGTGATGGCAGTTATTATTAACACAGCAGAAGACACGTCAAGACTCCGGCTTAAACATGTTCTCCCTCGAATAATAATAATAATAATAATAATAAATCTTTATTCAGAATATCAAAAGGTAAAATACAATATGAATCTAAAAACTAACAATGTAGGTATAATAATGTATGATGCCTGTACTAGGATAATCCTGTATCACAGGCTGCAGGAGCTCTAACAATATGCTACATGTAGGACAGAAGTTATTTATATTTATTTAAAATTTAACATTACTTGACAAAATTATTTTGATTAACTTACTTTAACTTAGAACTAAACACATTGTTACACGAAAATTTGCGTCAGCAGAATTTATTATAGGTTGCAAAACACATTCGAGGCACTCTGTTTTTATTCGATAATATTTTACACCTAGCGACTAATGTGCTTACAATAAATAAAATCGATGGTAAGTATGTCAGCGCAGTAGTCTGTTATTGCCATGTTGTTTCAGCAATATGCGTCAAATGCGGAAGTCTGACCAATAGTATGACGCTCTACGCGCCCTCGTAGTCGATGGAGTTTATGTACCTATATTCTGCTAATTTCTTAGCTGGGCACTCAACATCTCCCGTTTTGTGGTTGTTGGGCTTTTTAAAACGCGAGCACGTCGCACATTTAGGGGTGTCCGCTTTCTTCGCGCACTCAGACATCGAGTGTCCTGCTTCTCCGCAGTGACCACACGTGGAGTTCACTTCTCTGCATGATTTAGCTGCATGACCGAATTGTTGGCATTTGTAGCATCTGGTAACCAAGGTGAAGTCTCTAACAGGGCAGGAGGTCCAATTTATAAAAATTCTTGCTTGAGATATTAAAGCTCTACGTATCTTGGCTGGAACTTCGATAACAAAGTTGCAGGTCGATGCATCTTTCTTCCCAGATTTATGGCTAAATTTAATTTCGGCCAAAAAGGTCTCAAGTGACATTGCTGGAAACTTATCGGCGATGTTCTGCTCGTACATGAACCTGAAGACGTCAGCATCAGCCAAAGAAGTCGGCACTCCTACAACCGAATGGAAAATAGGTGCCCTTTTCTCAACCCCCGTCAAAACTAAAGCCGAATGCAAGTGCAGCCCACTATAGCCTTCATGCATATTTCATGACCTGATCGCGTATGTCACGGCTATTGATTCCGTACACCGTTGCCCGGACGTCCGACAGACGGTTTTCAGGTCACCGAATAGTGTCTGTTTTACATAGCGGTTTCTTTGGACGGCTCGTACACACGGCAAGAGTTATTTATGCAAACAACTCCGAAATTCAAATAAGAGTCATTTGCTCGAAGTCTAAGCTATTTCTACTGCTGAAGCAGTGTTTCTTGTATTTCAGTAACTTGGTCACAATCTACACGCGCTTTGCTACTGCGACTGCGAAAAAAAATAATTAAATACATTTCATCATGGTCTGTCTAGCCTTTTCCCAACTATCTTGAGATTGGCTTCCAGTCTAACTCGATGCAGCTGAATACCAGTTTTTTACATGGAGCGACTGCCTATCTAACCTCCACAACTGAGTTGGGACTGGTTCAAACGATACCCCTTGGTGAGACTGGTTGTCAGAATTTCAGACTACTAACCTGTAACGACAGTCAAAATTTTAGAAATGAGAAACGTTACAAACGGCATAATGTGTTTTCCGAGGCACGAGGGAAACTCAGTATATAATGGATGGCAACCCATCCACGGACCGACCTTGTCAAACACTGCTTAACCTTAAAGATCGGCCGCCTGTATTATTTAGCCACGAGCTTCTAAAAATAATGGAAAAATAAACTAAATGTATGCCTAATTACAATGCTTAGAATGTACCGACAGTCACCGCGAGGATAATCACTAGAATATAACAACTTGTAATAGATGAGTGTGTCGCTTATCGCAAGACACAAGGGTTGGTGTCGGTAAAATTGGGGCCTGTGAGAATTTTCGGCATATTCTGATAGGTATATGTATATAACAGATTACCGTGATCATGAGCTGTAGTCACTTCTTATATAGATGCTCGCATGCCATCTAATTACACAAAAACCTATATTACACTTTACATTGCTACACAGTCCAATTGGGTAGTATACCTAACATTTCCAAGGCATTGTATTCAATCCTAGCTGATGCATCGTACCGACGAACAAAACAACTAACAGATATACCTCCTTTTGCGGTTTCAAGTCGGATAAGAGCTAGTTCTAGATTTAGTCTATTAGATACGAGAACTGTGAACCTGCGAGTTATTTCTTGGAAATTATTGAAACACTTCTACATAAACGACGACAAAATCTTTATATCTTCTCGCCGACAACATTAAAAGCATTGTTTCTTCACATTCGATTTCGTCATAATACCCTTTAAATCTATGGCTGATCAACAAAATGAATGTTTTGGCTGACACTATTTACAGAAAAAAACTGGTTTTCTGGCTGGCAAACTGTGTGTATCATCAAAACCTAACTTTACTCCAAAATTCAAATATTAAAGCATACATTACGAAAAAAACTCTTTCTCTAACTAAAATAAAATTTAAAGTGCCAAGTCCCGAGTGTACCCAATCAAATCATTACTATTGGCCACAGTCCAAACTCGTAGAGTCGAGCGTCCCAATATTGAATTTATACGATTATTAACCTATGGGACTTTGGAGCGGAGCAGCGATGGTGCGCGATAAGCGGTCGTTATGTAAATAGGTAGCTAGCCAGTAATACTGAAACAGAATACCACTTCTTTCGAGTCGGTTAGGTCTATGGTAATGTGGGGTAGTAGGTGCTTTGTTTTGATGGTTGTGGGCATGTCATTAGGGTTGGAAAATCGAGCGTATTAGCCGTAATAGCACAGCAAGTAGCCTCTTTTTAAGTGAGTTTGGAAATGGGTGTAGTTTTTCTTTCTACTACATAGGTATTTCTGTTAGTTAACCTATTTGTGTTGATAATACGTTGAAGTATTATTTATTTATTTAAACTTCATGTACAATAGTGGTACATAGGCGGACTTAAAATGCCACAAGGCATTCTCTACCAGTCAACCTTTGGGTTTAATAGGAAAACATAGTTATAGGGTACCAAATAATGTCTAAAAAACTAACTTGTAAACTAAGTATCTACATACACGGACTGCCTCGTTGGTGGACTGCTGAGAATGAGGTCCCGGGTTCGATTCCCGGTACGGGCAAAGTGTTATTGGGTTTTTCCATCAGGTATTTTTAGTAGCAGCTACAGAATCTGGAGTTGTGACTGGTTAATGACAAAATGCTCGCATAACGTGGTACTTAAAACATAACTTGCGAAACGTGGGTGTACAAGGTGTATAAGATACACTTCTTTATGTATCCTGCACCCCTAGCTAAGTTGACAATCTACAATCGTTAACGCTAGTAGAAAACTATTCAAATGAATGGGAATGACATCATCTTAACGTTAAATCACGTGATCAACACAAGCAAATAGAAAATTCGTAGACAAGTTTACATCGTTCAAAATGATAGAATAGAATGTTATCGTTTCTACAATGTTGATCGCTAAACTCTTTGGTAGGAACGCTCACCAATACTAAAGTGTAGGTTTTCTCTACAGTCATTAGAGAACGAGCGATCGACTCAGTCGTGTCAACTTGGCTACCAATTTAGCGCTTTCTACAATCGCTTACGCCGAGGCGTTTACGGTTGTAGAAAGAGAATCGATACGAAACGATTGTAACTTGGCTAGGCCTGCTGTAGTATACACATAATGTACATACAATAAGTTGCTCTGGGGTTTGCTTTTCTGTATATTTTCCTACAATGGTTGTAAGATTAGCCTATTTCAAGCAAATTTTCACAATCCACGAACCAAGTGCCTGCAGAAGAATATAGCCTTATGTGACATGATATTACGAGCCAATACAGTGAACACTTAGGTTTACTTTCTTTGCAAAAATCATTTTTACTCCCGCAATCTAATAGGCCTCACGCCCCTTTTCCTCTTCAATTAACAATCCTAACTCCCATACAAGCATGCGAAAGCTCCCCATACAAGTATAGGTAACATAAGGTGTAATGAGAAGGTATAATCACGCGTGAAGGTATGAACATGGCCGACTAATATCCGTATGTTTATCTGTTAGTAGAGTAGGCAGGGTTCAGACGTGACAGGACTTTGTTGACGAGAGTTTCAGGATTTTTTTATGCCTTACTACCGCGGCGGTTCTGTATGGTGTCGGACGTAAAGAATAGCACCATCCCATATCTTCCCGTGGGTGTCGTAAGAGGCGACTAAGGGACTTACCAGAGAATAGGCAGCAGCGTTCTCTGTGCTTTTGTAACAACCGTACTGCGATCGCCAACCCGCCTGCCAAGCGTGGCGATTATGGCAAAAACCCCCTTTGGAGGAGGCCCATGTCCAGCAGTGGACGTCTTTCGGCTGAGGTGATGTGATGATGATGACCGCGGCTTCGCTTGCGCTAATTAAGAATTTGACAATGAAACTCTTAGGACACTACTAAAGTTTGTATAATAATATAATTCAATCATGATGCGAAAAACACGGCGGCGCCATCTATTATCATAAGAACGTTATTGTTGTTTTCTCGGAAACCATATTTTTTTTTCGGGATGAAAGGTCCGCTTCTGTACACCTGACAACGTATATGTAAAATTTCATGGTGATCAGTTTAGTGGTTTAGGCGTAAAATGGTAACAAACAAACAAAAACAAACTTGCTTTCACATCTATAGAATATTAGTTAGGATTGTTTTAAGCTTTCACGGTTCTTATCTATACTACAAATGTCACTTACGGGATATCTTCCACAACAAAGAAAGAGGGTAGACAGATTTGTCTGCTCCTAACAATTTTTTCCAGCCACCCGCATTCTCCAGTTAACCCGCGATCATGGCGCTTGCAACAGCGTCGAAATATCGGGAGCTCAAAATAATAAATAATCACGGAAGATATTCCGTAAGTGACATTTGTAGTATTAGTTAGGATGTTCAGTAAGCTGGTCTGTTTCGATACATAAGATTCGTTACATAACACAATTCAGTGCGTCGTTAACGGTACAATCACAGATTATCAGCACTTTACAGCTTTCAGTATAACTTAATGCAGCCAACTACCAGTATTTCACAGGGAGCGACTATCTGTATGATCTCTGGGTAACAAGATACCCCTCGGAAACACTGGTTGACAGACTTTCAGGCTTCAAACTGAACTGTCAAAGACTAACGAATCACTGTCGGGGAAAATGCATAACTTGCTATCCTAGGCATAGTGGCGTGTTGGTATGTAATGGATAGACACCCATCTATGAAATGTTCTCAGTTAGCGTTTCTTAACCTTAAAGACCGACCCTTTTGGCTGTTATTATTTGTCCACGAATGAATCGAATCTTTTAGATACATTTTTGAATCGTTTGAGGTGAATTAAGTCTGATAGATCAAGCAAGACCAAAAAGAGCATTGTGTACCCATTTCATAAAATTAATTAATAGTTATAGGCCATAATAAACAGTTCACTTTGCATATTATCATTAGCATATTAAATTAAAATGTTAATACAAAATTACGATTCATTCATTAATATTTTAAAACTTTACATTCAGTAGTGAACAATAAGCCTAGTTTATTAAAACGCTAACTTTGTTTATTCAATATAAAATCCACACATATGATAATATTAATCTATGCCCAAAGGTGGGTAGGCAAATAATAAACACAAAGGTGTATCGTTAGCCACACCTGTTGTTCGTAATCTTTACAAATTATTGTACTCTGCTAACTGGCGCCCAACTGGGGCTCGTGAGCAAAAACTTATGAAAAAATTAAGCTTTTGTGTGGTGGTATGTTTTCTGTCCCTCGGGTTTTGGAGTAACTATTAGGTTACTAGTTGTAACTTGTTAGGGCTTAGTTCGAGGGTACTTACTCGGCTTTACTCAGGTAAAAAGGTAGATGTGTTAAAGTTAGTCCGACCGTGTTGTACGAGGTGAAAATCAGTCTTTTGGGGTCTAGAAATGTTGGGTTAATACCCCCTTTCTAGGGATTAGACATAATATGTATATAGTAGCATTTCTATTCTTTGCAACTCTTTTAATCTTAACAGTTGGCAGTCTGAGTCTATTAGTTTTTTCCGACGTTTTTGCTGTGCATTATAAGCCAATTTACCAAAGTTCTTCTCAACACCTCACTGTTTCTTGGATATCTCAGATTTAGAAAATAATAGTTTAAAATAACCAAACTTTTGGCTTAATAAGCCAAAAGACACAGCGACTGGTCCTATGAATTTCTCATCTAGATACAGAATGAGCTTCCCAGAATACGATAGATAATATTCCAACCGAATTAAATTTATAAATTATTTAATTATTTTTAAATTTATCACAGTTATTCTTCACCCAGGAACTATTAACAACATAAACAAGCAACCCATTTGTATACTCTAAAAAGATGTCCCATTACAGAAGACAAAACAGTGCGAATAAAACAAAGTTGCAACAAGCAAACTTAAGTTAAAGGTGCTCCGCGTCCGGCTTGCAATCCCCGCCCTTATGAAATTCAATGAGCATTTTGTCTCACTCTCGAGTACATAAGTACATATGTGAGCGCGTTTGTAATCCTGTGACTCTATTGGTGGATGGGGCAAGGTGGAAGATGAAGACTTTAAAAGAACATTTTTAGAAAAATACCACTGGTTTTTCACTTAGTTCGTACTGAAAAGCTGAAGGTTACTTGTTTATAAATAGATAGGATTATTTTCTGGTAATTTCCAGACGCATCTATCTAGAAAATTGATGCTTGAAAAGGTTCTCGAAAGGCCCGTCTCCTTTGGTTTACTAAGAAGAAATTAAATCAGCCTAAGACGATTTAATTTAGAAAGACGAATAAAATTTCAAATAACAATAGTGTTTTCTTGTTGTGTTATGCCAATCGACGCTATAGTTTTACAAAATGACTGAAAAGGTCCCTTCAAAATTATTTTTCCAGTAATTCTATAACTATTAAAATCAGTCTGATTTCCTTTATTTATTCTTGCAACAGATTTTTGTATTGTTTCTTAAAAACCTAGAATATAATAATAAGTGGTCCGGTGTCAGGAGCAGGGTCAAAGCTACCGGTGGTTAGGACTTCAGAGACAGGAAGGTTCCTGTCTCGCGAAACGCGTTGCGATACACAGGAGGAGTACACCGTTGAAATTTTCATCTGGTTCCTCTCATGCCTTATCCCATACAATTTCGTCTCCCGTGCCATAATCCCACACTTGACACGTAGCTACCTAGATCTGCCGCGAGTTAACTTGTTCTACACTTTATCTATCTATTTTGGTGGTACGGCTTAGCTCAACATTGTATAAAGCTTATCGTTTGTCTGTCTATGAAGTGTTTGGCGACTTTGTTCTTATTTTTTTTTTTTTTTTGAGTTTTGTGTTCGCAATTTTATCTTTTTGGAGCCGTTACTCTTATGTAAGCATAAGACTAACGACCAACGGCATCAACAGGCAATTGTTTATAGCTATTATAATAAGTTATAAAAAATTGCCCGTTGATCCAGTCGCTGCAAGCACTGGGTACCCTGCTGATCGTGATCGGGCAATGTGATATCATTCACCCCCGATTCATCTTTAACACGTCTCAACGCACATAACTGGCAAAGTTTAAGTTGCTTTAGATACACCTCTTCCTAACCTTTTTGGGATTACAACAACAACAACAACAGCCCATAACGTCCACTGCTGGACATAAGCCTCTCCCATGGTGGAATTTGCCGTAATCTCCACGCTTGGCAGGCGGATTGGAGATCGCAGTGACGAAAGACTAACAGAAAACGCTGCTGCCCATTATTAGGTCTACGGAGGCGCAAGATGTTCTGCCTCAGACATTAGTCGCCTTATACGACACCCGTGAGTGTAATGGGTTGGTTCTATTCTACTCTGCCGGATACCACACGGCTTGGGATTACAGGTGAAATGTTATGTTATAACATGATAAAAAGTATCAGTAAGTAATTTAGTCGTTAATAGAAATAATCATCAAATTGATGTTGGAACTTAATTATTATCATCGCAATCAGTTTCGATTACCAATAGATATGTAAAAGACGGTTAGATGTTATTAAATTAATTACATCTTAGCAAAACATTAGCCTAAACTAAGATCTGAGCTAAACAGAACTAAAACTCTTCAATAATGTATTAGGCGGTGCTTTGCCGGAATAAATGGGGTGTTATCAGTTAAGAGCCCATTCTAATGAAAATTCTCTGTAATTTCCATCCAAGACTGATTTCTGTGAGCGGAGCTACCGCCGTGTCTGACAAACGGTCCAAGCTACAAGCGATTGGATGGGATTATATTTACATTTTGCTTTACTGTATTTATTAGAAATCTATTAAAACCAATATAGTGCCTGTAATACCCGGAAGAATAAGCTGAGGTGTGCCTAAAGTAACCTCTTTGCCAGTTATGTTTTAATCCAATGAAATAGCGGGCGAGCCTATTGCCATCAACCGGATACAGGTTTCTACTGATAAATTCCTGATAGAAAAACCTAATAACAGTTTTCCTGACCTAGGAATTGAACCTAGGATCTCGTGCTCAACAGTTAGCACTTGTGACCAATTCAACGAGACGGTAAACAATTTTTTTAAAAAAAAAAAACCTCAGCATCAACAAATAATTGACAGAATCAGGACCGAATTTTAAATACATTTAGCTAAAAAATTACCCTTTCAGAAACTCAAGATTTATCCTCAAAAGCTTACACAATGCACCACAAATGTAAGGGTAAGTTCATTTGTATTCATTGCGCGCGTTCCCTGTCAATCGAGTGCGTCCCGTCGATGAAGATTGATGGAGTGCCTCCGCTAAAATAAACGGCCGAGACTACACACGACAATTATGTCAACATCCCTTGTGGAACTGTTTTAATATACGAGTACGTTTGTGACCCATAGGTCTTCGGTTGTCAGGCTCTACATTGAGAAGGGGTGACGTAAGTTTAAACAGTACCTATTTGCCTTGTAGTCTCGTTGGCCTGGCCTGGTATACACGGGCATTTTTATTTTGAGGAATATCTCAGTAGCAGCACTGGGTTTGGATGTGTGCCTTGTTGATAGCATTAATTATAATAGACTTGGTCCCTGTTCAATGACACCTGAAGGCCTACGCAGACCGGGACGGCATGGCAAGGGATTTAATTTTTTACCAGTGGACATTCAAATGTATTTTAATAGAAATATGACCTAAATTGCTATGCTTTAAAACAATGCCGTGGCATCGATAGGGATTTGTATTAAAAGACGTGCCACGTTTGTAGGTATATCTATATCAATACGTTTGAAAGTCCTTTGGCAAAAATTTAAATCCCTTGCCATGCCGTCCCGGTCTGCGCGGGCCTTAAACATAATGGTTAAAAGTGGGAGTTATATAGGTATATCTCTGCTGATGTTTATTTTGTAAATTGGTTTTTAAAAACACATAAAAGCGTCAAAACAAACTGAGACGCTATGTTATGTTTATGCAGAATTGAATTTGGTTTTGCATTTAAATTAACAATAGTAAGCAGAACCAAATATTGTATTCAACGCCAACAAACGATATTGAAAAAGAACAGCTTTTTCATATTAAAAGTTTCAGAATTACAAAATCGTTTTATTAAAATGACTTTTGTAACGAAACACAAAGCTCTTTTGTATTAAATATAAAATTCTAGAGACAATGGCTGCAACCACACGCCTGCGGGCGCACAGTTGTACTAGATATTCAATCTCCTGCCATTTTGTCACCCGAAAACCTTTTTATTGTACGTACCAATGCATATAATAATGTACAGAAGCTTTACAAAAGCTATACATTGATTTAGAACTGGAAAATTAGAGTACATCTCTGCCTTAGGACCCAGGATGTAGGAGTGGCTGGTAAGACGGCATGGAGCCTCCACTTTCCACAGCTTACATCGGTGCTCTCCGGTCATGGATGTGAAACCTATCCGTATAAGTTGGAAGCTGGCAGTCGATTATCACCACTGCGGTAACTGCCCTGAGAGTCAGTGTCTCTGTGTGACAATAGTTTCACGAGTTATTCTTCTGTTCGTTACTACTCTGTGGGACTATTGTGATATTCGAGCAACGAATTAAAATGCCGGTTCGAGAATCCGTACAAATCGACAAAGCTTTCGGTTCAATTTTATTTTATTGTAAAACGCATAGTTAGGTTTGTTGATGTCCGGCGAGCCGAGCGTGCGAGCGTCGATGGCGTATCGGGGAACCTAAAATGCCACCAATATTTTTTTTTTTCACAAATACTGTGTAGGCCATGCGCACCTATAAAATTAAGTTTTATGCCCGTTCATTTGTTTTATAGATTGGATCGCCAGTTCGTTTTTGTTTTTAGATTGGAGCGTAATTGTAATTTGGATGTTAGGTGTCGAGTTCCGCAGTGTGGGTTGTGTATATTGGAAATTGAATTACTTATTTGTTCGGAAACGGTGTATGAAAATGATGTTTTGGGGCCGTATTGGTAATATAGAGAGTACCCTATCACCAAAATGTAATTAAGCAGCCCTTTGCATTTGGTATTACAATAACGAGATATTTTTGTGTCCCTATTTGAGTGAAAAAGCATTGGTTTAGATTTTGTTTTAATTTGATGTAAGTACTTATAAATTAATGTTAAACGATTCAAAAGCATAGGATTTCTTGTTTTTAAACTTACGAAATTTTATAAAAGTTTTAACTGGCGGGTATCAAGATTAAGAAACGGTATCGAATACTGTAATATTTTTACACAGGAATTTAAAAGTAACATAACCAAACAAACAATGAACCAGCTGCAAGACGCCATTAAACAAACAAACCTACTTCCAGCCCCTTTAAGTCCCAAACGTAATACTCAAAAATTTCCATCCGTTTACCCGCTACCATTTCACCACATACGGAACGCAAAAGGAACAGAAGAAGAAAAATACAAACTTAAACTGAATTGCATGCCAGTTTCAACACACTGTATACTTTATTCTGTCCGCCACAACACGGGCGATGTCGCTTGTCGCTCGCAACGACATTCCAATTCCATTTTGTGGCTTTGTGACATCGTGGCACAACTTGTCATATTTATATGACGTATAACTCGGGGAGACGCGATATATGATATGTGGAACTAACGTGGAATTATGGGGGGTTAGTGTGCCAACGATTGTGGATGTTAAAGATATGGGATAGGGTTAAAATTGAAGATTTTTGCTTTTCAAATAATGTTGCCAAGAACGTATCCAAGTAAGCAGTATTGATAAAAAAAATGTGATAGATGGAACCACAAAAAGAATTTGTGATTTGACTCATCTCTTTCTTCCTCAGTCAAGGCTAGCATCACACAAAACGACGGGGAATAAACTTCCAGTGCGTCACTCGAATAACTGAATTGTTCTATCACAAGGCATAAAACTAAACGCAATCAGTACACAGATCAGCGGTCAGTGTCATCATTTCCACAGAATATTTGAT
The DNA here is from genome assembly GCA_905147715.2 of Xestia xanthographa. Classification (NCBI taxonomy): domain Eukaryota; kingdom Metazoa; phylum Arthropoda; class Insecta; order Lepidoptera; family Noctuidae; genus Xestia; species Xestia xanthographa. Next base: position 1,194,610 of record LR990661.1, on the reverse strand, counting down.
TCTGACAGTTCTTGAACACGGTTTGCTTACGGCCGTTTTCTATAACTTACTTACATATAACGGTTAGTTAATATACCTACCTCTTTCGGTGCTTTCGGTGTTTCTAAAGGGTGTAAAAACCTCTTAACAAAGCCGAAAGGCACTTGTTCTCCCCGTCATTGCGATATTTTATTTGTTCTATACCATACCTGGGAACCTTCTAGTTACGGACATATTGGGGGTCAAAGTTCCAACTTTTTGACAAGTTTTTTTGAAAATACAAGTTTTTAATGTAAGATTTTTACTTTAAACACCTCCACGACCCTCGTACTATTCAATCCATCCATCAACACAATGTTTTGAGTGCGTTACATTGAGTTCTACCACAAAACATGATATTTCACCCCAAAAAGTTTTTAATGTATGATTTTTGCTTTAAGCACCTCCACGACCCCTGTATTATCCAATCCGTCCATCAGCACAATGTTTTGAGTGCGTTACATTGAGTTTTAGCACAAAACATGATTTTTCACCCAAAAAAAAGAAGTCGTTTCCAAGCAATAATTTTCGCGTAAAGTACTTAGTTTGATGTACAGAATGCTTGGTTGACGGCGTCGTGATGAGGTTGTTTACACTCTGTATAAACAAAGTTAGCTTGGAATATCTGCGTCATCTGCCCGTCACTCTGAGGACTGTGATTCATAGAAAAAACAAAGAAAGCTTTCCTGAGACGTTTTTTTTCTAACGGTCCGTAAGCTAAATGTCAAAAAGTTAAAGATAGCAACCTTCCGTTACTTGTTAGTAAGTTATTTTATTGGCCAAAAACAACAAAAGCCCCACGACCCAAATGAAGCTTCGCTTCTTTTCAGCGTAACCTACTTTTAAATACTATTCTACTGCTTAAAACAAATGCAAGCGAGATTTAAAAAAGATAGAACTTCCCGTAATATGTCAGATTTCCCGCTCAGTGGCCGTCATCTTAGCGGATCAGCGGCGTGAAGTTTTGTATGCAGAGGTAAAGTAAATACAAGCTTCTTCCTGCTCTGAATAAGAGTTTAAATTGTGGAGGCTTCCGAGTTTCTTCAAGTCGTTATGTTAGAAAATGTGTAGCTTTGTCATTGCTATAATTGAAGGTGGGTTTTTTTTCTTTTGTCTTAGTTTATTCTCATTTTGTTTATACACGAACGTATAATAAACATTTCTCGAAAATCCTTTGGACACGTCGTGTAGATCTTATAATTTTAAGTCTATCTATTAACTCATACCACATTCTGACTGAGATTCACATAAGTCATGTAGTCAGAATTTCACAGCTCTAGAATTTCAATGGCGGCAGTTACTACTGCGTTTTAAACTATAGTGTCGCGTCTTGAATAGACTGCCATTGAAGCACTATTGCTGTGACATTCTGGCTACACATTTGTGATTTGAGTTTGTAACGAGTTACTTTTGAGTAGCTACAATTATCTTAGTATGTCGTCACAAACATCCGTTCTGGTCCAGCCACCTTCTTACATCGACCGCGTTTTCCGATACGCGGTCTCCAGAACTTGTTTCCTTAAGCTGTTCGTCCTTTGATAGACATGGCTAGACCACTGCTACTTCAGCTTGATTAGCGTCGCGCCTATATGTACGAAAGGCCTAAACCAAACTTTTTTATAAGCTATTGGCAAGCCAATTGGGAAAAAGTTGTTAAATGTAGTTGAAAGTCTCGTCATTTTTAGGGTTCTGTATACGAAGGGTAACCAACGGGACTCATGACGACATGAATAGCGCCTCTGCCGCTGCAATAAAGGTGGACACCTACTGGGCCACCTACACCTAATAAGGACTATAGACCTCAGTATCTGGTACAAATTTCAACTTGCTAGGTCCACCCGTTCCTGAGAAAATCGGTGGTGACAGACGGACAGACGGACGAGAAAGTGATCTTATGAGGGTTCCTTTTTTACTTTTTGAGGTACGGAACCCTAAAAAGAAATAATGAAACAAATTTTTTTCGTACCTGTGTACCCTTATCGAGAAGCTAATATGATACTATTTTCTTATATTAATGAATATAGTTAATTTATATTGTATTGTAGGTACTCAAATAAAAGTCCCTAAAACTATTTTGTAAATCGATTAGATGGTCAGTCGAGAATTGATGTTTCAAGATAACGAGCCTTCGCGCTGTCGATGATTCGTGCTTATAGTTTTTCGAGATTCTGATGCATCGAGGTAGTGAACTGTCGAACTCATAATTTATCGATTTCAAGTACTATCGAGTAGAGGAAGTTTGAAAGTTGCGCCAGTTACAGAAAAGTTGAAAGGGAATCGACTGTCTTGGTGTGGGCATGTGATGAGGAGGGAAGAATTGCATGTGACTAAAAGAGTGATGAATATAAATGTGGATGGATGGAGAGCGAGAGGAAGGCCAAGGAAAAGATGGATGGATTGTGTGAGGAATGATATGAGGGAAAAAGGTGTAAATGATTGCGTGACGGTTGACAGAGAAGAATGGAAGAAGAAAACGTGTTGCGCCGACCACAAGTAACATGGGATAAGGACAGGAAGATGATGAAGTACTATCGAGTTAACGTTTTCGAGCGAGTGTTATTTGATCTAACGTCATTCGATTTCAAGTAGGGGGAACTCGGCCCAAACCATCTAATATAGACGTACATCGATACGACATGAATAAGAAGAACAACCAACGGGACCCTATTGCTAAGCCTCCACTGTCCGTCCATCCGTTCGTCTGTCTGTCAGGAGGCTGTATCTCATGATCCGTAATAGGTAGACAATTGAAATTTTACCTGAGCATGCATTTCTGTTGCCACTATAACATAAAAAATAAGAGGACTACTACGATAGTACGGAACCCTTCATGCGCGAGTCGGACTCGCTCTAGGCCGGTTTTTACGTTTTCGTTATTCTGCATACCAAGTACTTGTCTCTGAAGTTTTTGTGAAATTACCTACTTCAAACGAACTGGATAATTCTATTTATTATTTTACCAGACAATTTGGCGGTAGGTACGTCTGAGCCTAAACCTAACTAGGCTAAACCAAGGTCAAGTAGAACGCACTGACATTCAGACTAAAATCTAATAATCTAGTTTTTTTTATACGCCTTTTTGCTTTATTGCCATCGAAAAAATAACTACAGCAATATAATACAGTGTGGGTGTATATTTGTGTTGATCGAAATTGAGTTTATTCTTCGTCTGGAAATTGACGCGCGTAAAGTGAAATTTGAATGGAAAAATCTTTATTGATAACAAAAATCAAGATATTTTCTTATGTTTGAATTATAATTTTATTAGTTTATTGAAAAGAAAGGTCATTAAACTACGTGTTTCAGAAATGTGTCGTCGTACTTACGGGTCACAGACCATTCAAGTAAACAACTTTCTTCATGGGAACAACATCGTAATCGTGAAGAAGTAATCAGCCATGACATACACCATGGGTCACATGACCATGGGGATATGGGTCGAGAAGGTCATAAAATTTTGTGCGGGACAACTGATTGTTTTATCGCAATCGATTACCACCCTTGAACATGACCACACCTGTTTGATACATACTCTATACCAACAACAGGTACCTAAGGGAATTCCCACACGACACTGCTCGTCCCCGCGATTGGACGGAGGCGACGAAGATGAATGGGCAGTGCGCCGCGCGGATACGCGATGAGCGCCACTCGTCCGCGCGGTCGGCCGGTGTATCTACGTGTGTGGGTATCAACGGATTTCATACAAGCCAAGGCGACATGAGATCCGCTTCACTGCACGACCGCGCGGGCGATTGGTGTCGTGTGAGAATGGCAGAATAACACAGTAAAAAGATAAGCAGTAGTGTGACTAGGACGTGTCCTTGAATTCAATGCCTACTGGGTTAGGGTTGCTACTAAACCGATAGTAACGACGACGATAAACCAGGCAGTGTACCCGTACATTGTTAAGAAAATGACGCGGCGCGCGCGAGTCTCAGTCTGTTTGCACCATGAAGTATCCTTACGGGCGGGGGAAGGGGTGCTCGGAGCATTTCGGTCGTTTCTTTGAAGCCAACCTACTACTTATAATTTTACTGTGGTACTTAAAATAATGGTTTGTTTCTAAAGAATAATAGCTGAACGTAGCGAATCCTGACTGTTTAGTACCACTCGTTTCCGAACGTTTTTGTGACGTATTGGGCAGCTGTCACTGTCATGTCAATTGTAATGTCGTTGTCAAAAACCTTTGATTTTGCACGGAACGTTTTGATTGTGTTTCGTGGAGGAAAATTGTAAATCGTTTTGAATCCTGGTTGTTTTCCGAATTATTGGTTGAAATTAGAGCTTATCGAGCCTAGCATTTACTTGAGGTATTTACCCGGGATAGTTAGTGCTTTTTGGACAAACGCCGCTTTGAGGTTAAGTGAGCTGCCCCGCGCGTGGAGTTACATATTTCATATAAAGACATTGGTGAGAAGTGTGAACGATTTAGTTCAGGCCCGGAGCCGTTTTGTGATCATCTTTGACAATTGTGGTAGTGCATTCGAGCTGTTACACGCTGTAAGGATCAGCGTCACTTGGGAACATCGTCGAATCTTACATCAAACTCCTCACTCATTACACAAACGAAAACACCTATATACATACACAGAAGCGACGTGACCCCCAGACAGGACCTCATCACCAGCGCTAGGTAAGTACAAATAAGCCCAACATTATTTTCATACACAGAAACTTGCCCCAACAACAACCAGAACAAAATTCAACATCATTTCACAAAATCATACATCCATTACAATTATTAATTAAACAAACCACGAAGGAGTTAATGAAGTAATATCTCCGTTTAAACATCGGATCAAAGGAGAACTTCGCCGGAATTGTTTGACAAGTCGTACAGAGGTCGTATAGAGGTCGTGTAAGAGGCGAGCGGAGCCGCGGGGCGATGTTGTGTAATTAAACCACTTGTTTAGCTGATTCGTTTCAGATTTATAGCGAAATGGGCGTTTTCTGAATAAATCTGGAGTTACATCGATTGACGAATTAGGCATGAGATGTGGTACTGTGAATTGTTTTGCTAGGACAAGGTACCTTACCTTTAACAAAATAGCTTTTGTTGTCTATGTTAAAATCAGTTTATTTTTTCTTACCTTTAAAAGCCTTTTGTAGCACCTTTGTACTTACATTGAGGGATGCAAATAAATGAATATGAATATAAGAATTTGAAATAACTAGGTACGTTTATGGAGACATGAAGAACAGGGTGTAAAGTTCCTCATTCCCCATATAGAAGGGAGTATCCTCTACCTCGTTTCTAGTGAGCTACTGATTGATGAAGGTGGTTAGGTTTCTGTTTGTGTTAATCACGCGGATAACTTACGTGATGTAAGCTTTTGGCTATATTGTTTTCATTTACATGCCGACATTAATTTGTTGAATTGTGAACTGATTATTTTTAAAATTTTATATTAAATTGTTGTTGTAAAATGTAATTTATCTATTTTGTCTACTGTAATTGTATAATTTTTGTGTTTAAATTCAGATACAAGTTACTTGTTAATGAATAAATGACTATGACTATGTTCAATGCGTAGTTCGTATATCATTGTAGATGGCCACACTACGTGTTAGTCAAAAGAAAAAATAAGTACAGTATTACTTCTATCTTTCTGTTTTCTTTAAGCGATATCACCTCTTTAACTTTCTACATGAATGTCACAATACAAATATATGTCTGCGCTTCAGTGCAGAAAGGAAATTGAATACACAATCTCAGGAATCGACCGCCTCGGCCGGATTACGAGGCGCGACAGGGCTGCTACAACAACTTTTTTCTACGCAGATAAGCACTTTAAAACGAAGAAAATTATGTTTCTGGAAGTGTAAATTTATTTTAATGTACAAACAACAGGACACGTAGGACATGATATTTAGTATCCCATCATATGTGAATCAGCGCCCATCAGCATGGACGCTGCTGAAGGCGCTAAGTTTGTAGCCCGGTCCTGGGGCGACTCAATTTAGAATTATTATCAACATGATAGAAGAAGAACAAAAGAAGAAATAAATATGGTTTGGAAGAGAATACAGACGTATCTAGAGGAGCGGGACGCGTCTATTGAGGTCCTTGATACTAATCTCGAGTCGAGCAGTGATATTGGATTTTCACACTACAAATATAACAGTAGGAGCCCTGAGGCTAGACTGTTGATGACTGACCCAGTTGATGGCAATAGGCTCGCCCCTTATTACATGAGACTTGAACATAAAAGCTTCAACTACAGGGTTCTTGTGCTGTGAATAAATAACGAAGGAATGAGGGCAGACAACCGACAAGGTAGACCTGGATCTTATTAGGTAGATTTAAGTAGAGGAAGAAACTGGATAGCGGTGACACAAAACCGCCAAAACCTGAAAGACTTGGAAGTGCATCACTCAACTTAGGGTGGTCAAAGGTTGAAGAAGAAGAATGAACGAAGACTTTATAAACATTTTACGAAGGATTTTGATTAAAAATTATAAACTTCAGAAAGTAAACGATACAGCAGTTTAGTGGCAACCCTCAACAAACAAACAAACGAACAAAACTTCCTTCTTCACATGATAACATCAGTGTTTAAAGTTTAAAGAGTCTGATTTGAATCGCAGTTAACTGAGAAAATGCATTACAAAGTTCTACGATGTAATAACGTTCTTATGGGTTTTACATATCTGCTTCTAGCATGTTTATGGCTTCATTATCTTGATGCAAACACTTCGGAAATTGTTCTTGAATTAGCTGTTGCCATCATTATCCTCCAAGTCTGAATTTCCTAGACTATAATGTAAACAGTTTGACAACATAATTATGTAATTAATAAATTGTTTGTTATAGGCCCGTCGCTCAAGACAAGGCTTTTCTAACGCGTTATTGGCTAGTTTGTGATTGGTTCCGTCATGTACAAAGTTACGGACTGCCATTGACGACTAATGCTATGACATTCTGTCCACTTAACGGAAATTATTGGTTGAACTGTTTCTTTGTGAATATTGTGCAAAAATTATCTTCCGTCCGTAATACTCTTAAGTATGTTCTTTTTGCAAAGTTTATGGAAGACTATTGTCCTGTAAAAGAAAACTATTTTGAAGTACCAAAGTGTTGCATAAAAAAACTGACAAGCAATGAGCAATGTTCAACAATCTTTTCTACAGCCAACTAGCCACATACTAGAATGGGGACCCCTTTATTGGACAGAAGTAGGTCATTTTCCATAGGCTGTAATTTTTCTTGACAACCCTACATTTCAATAACAGTTCAGATACAATACATATAGCTCTACACCTAAACACTGGAGCGTTTTATATTCCCACAATATATGTGTGTTCGTATCTACATAATATACTTACTTGCGGTGGAATGAGGATCTCTTTACAATATCGTAATGTAATTTATTTTTTCAAGGTAGAATATGTATTGAGTGTTATTGATATTTTGAAATATCGCTACATGTTGACATGTTCATGTTATCTGAAACGCTCCGTGTAAAAAACTGGTAATCAGCTGCATCCAGTTAGACTGGAAACTAACACAGACGTGGTAGGCCGGGGCAGATGATGGTAATGATGATGTTGTCAAATGTCTTAAAATACTTATCACGCGCGTACAAATCAAGTTTGTTCGTTGTCAATATCTACAAATTCTGTGTACTTAGTTTTGTTTAAAAAAATGTAAATGATTATTGATTAATTGGAAAAAAAATAAAAGCTTTAAAATTTTAATAAATTCTATGACTTATTCAATAGTAGTCATTCAAAAATTACACATTTATTTACGCAAGCAAAAAGATAAGAAGTGGAAATAACATCAAATATATTATATAGACGAAGATTTAAATTGTCTTCTGATGGTCCAACTCTTTAATCCAAACAAAACCGGAGCCAATACATTATTTTCCACTCAACCCATAAGTAACCGAAAGAGAAAAAAATATCCATATTTCTCCATTTCGAAGCGAATTACTTTCAACCAGTATTATTACCGAAGCTGGTTTCCATTTGCTAATCCTTTAAGCTTTAACACCTTGCCAGAGGATTTCCAGCAAGATAAAATTCCAGAAAAAGTAAAAAAAAAAATATAGGATTTTTTCAACATTTTTCAAAAGAAAAGCTCCTCAGAAAAAATTGCTAAACACGTCCCGGGGAAACAGGAAATAAATGGAAACCGTTCTTTCAGGTAAGCGCCTGAATCGGGCTCTGATAACGGTTGGGGCTAAGATTCGATGAAACTGGATATGAACTGATTTTCAGAAGTTAGATGTGTGGTCTGTACACGTGGAGATTTACCGGGTTGTAGATGACGATGTCAGTTCCTGATTTGAAGTTGGTATTAACTAAGTATTAAATTAAATTAACTAAAATAAATAAACTAACAACAAACTATAAAAGGGCATCGAAAAACTCCTCCTCAACGCTGTCAGCTGGTAATGTGCCCAAGAGACTGGCGGCGTTGCCACGTTGTATGGCAACACTTAGCCTCTGACCAATATAAAAGCCAGTTGGTAATTGGGTTAGAGGTACTCCTGTCTCGGAGAGCACGTAAAGCTATCTGACATGCGCATGATCAGTCTCTTCCCGGTTGTGTCGGATTGGGTTCGTTGTACTATGGGAATGAAGGGAGACGAAACACCTACATATTATAATAATGTTTGCACCCATTTGTGATTTTTTATATCTGCTAGTTTCGTTTAGTGAGCAATCCCGATTAGGTGCATTTGTTTAAGAGTTTATGTACACAATAAGTAGGGAACACAAAAAAAAACATTTATTTAAGCTAGCTTATTTGTTCTTTTCCAGTTGTTCGCGTCTTGGTATCGAACTCATCTCGTCGGTAAAGCGATCGTATCATCTCGCTAGCCTCCGACAGATCCACTGATACAGTTTACACTTTTGTATCGAGGTCGAGACGTATCTTACGCGTGATGGAAAACTTTGTTAACATCGTGTTGTGAAGGAAATGAGGCTATTTTGTTTGCTTGTTTGTTAATTTTGTGATGGAAAACATTATAATAGTTTCGTGCTCGTTTCGTAAATTAGCTCGGCTGTAGTCATTACCATTTGATTAGGATTTAAGCTTGTATGACAAAATTCTACAACAGTTACTACCTACCACCTCATTTTGGTTTCATCAGGTATGATTATTATTATTATAAGCCTGTGTTGTCCCACTGCAGGGCAAAGGCCTCCCTTCCCTCCTTCCACATTTCGCGATCTAGTGCGATTGTAGGCCAATCCTTTGCGAAAGAGTCCAGCTCATCCCGCCATCTCCTTCTGGGCCTGCCGCGTTGTCGTTTCCTGCTATTTACATTTATTTATTTCCAGGTATGATTATTTGTTGTTATTGTTAAAGTAACTAAGACTAGAAAGATTTATTATCTTTTTCTCAGTATCCACTTCTTACCCTCATTCTATATTTGTTTAAGAAGAAGCTTTTATTCAAAGTCGACAATCGAACCATTTTACGCTAAGGATTAAACTTTAAACCGTTGACCGTCAGCCTTACACAGTTACGTACGTAAGCACACGACAAGCCAACCTGTGTTCTATCTAGATTGCCTTGCACACTCCGTGCAAGGACAAAGCGCCACAGCTATACAGGGTGGCCAGTAAATTGAGCGTGAGCGGCGACAATTTGACGTCAATTTGGCGTTATTACCACGCTGTCTTGTTGCCTCGTAAATTTTCGGGGTGGAGCAATGCACTGGTTTTTGTGGTAGTCTTTATGGTCGTTTGTGTGATGAGTGTTGTGTGGTTTGGCAGATATAAGAATTGGAGTGGAAAAAAAATATCCGGCTCGAAGGACCAATGGTTTTTGGGTGTGGCATTTTTATTGTTGCCAGATAGACATTGCTATTTTTTAAATTAAAAATAATATTATTGTGCTAGAATTTTTGTGGTCTTAGGTCCTGTATTAAAAATAAGCATAATTTATTTTGTTTTCGTCTAAGCCTAACTTGTGTGCCCACACAAAAAAAAAAAAAAAGTGAAACCATAACCTTGTCTTTGAAGTTGCGCAGTTGGGCAAAAAGTAAAGAAAATATGAATAAAAAGTCACTTTGAACGATAACTACATCATAATCATTCAGTTATGGAGGGTGTCTTTAGCCGTTAGATAATATCAAATTGACCAAATTTAGCTAAATTGGTTCTAAATAACATCAATTTGAAGGCAATTTGCTGCTATTACGACGATGTCTTGAATTTTGAAATAAGGCTGCGTTCACAGTAGCTTAAGTTTAGAGGGAAAAAAACGTTCATGACATTATTGTATGTATAACAACATCTTTACGGTTAAACAACGAATGCTCCGTTGTAGGTTCTGATTTATCGTGGATGAGCCTATCCCTGCATCAGAAAACGCATAGGCAGATCTTAAACAGTCAGAAGCTCTGGGTTGGGTTGTATGTATTAGTGACCCAGAGACTGGGTTGCGATGGTCAGATAAGCAGGTGCTTTATGTACTCGTAAAATACTTGTTTTCAGCTGCATCGGGTAAGACTGGAATCCCAAACTAACATGGTTGGGAAAAGGTTAGGCAAATGATAGTAACGGCCTTATTATTCCATAGAGCGATGTTAGATACAAATAAAATACAAAAAATGAAAGAGACACACAGAATATTATTAGGAGAGTCTATTAAGGAAAATGAGAATCTGTCTCGTTCGGATGATGAGTTTATAATTAAACTGTCACAACTCTCGCATATTTCGATCTCAAATGCGACAGTTTGCTAAATTAATGTTTCTCCTGAAGTAAAGTATTTTGCGTAACATCAAGACTATGTAAGATGGGGGCGGCAGTCAAGGCAATTTTCTAAGCTCAGAAAACTGCTTAAAAAAAACATAAAAATTTAAGGATATTGAAAAGTGAACATATGTGGTTTAAATAAACTACTAATAGGCTGTATTGTTATTTCTATCACACTACCAACTTACCCGTTATGTGTATGCTATTTGGAAAGTGCATGTGTTTTTTTTGCATGGGGAGCGAAAATACCTAAAACAAAATATAAGCGTGAGCGTTTTCCAAAAACGCTTCCACTTTGACTGTAAACACATGACATCATTAACCCTATTAGTGACTAAACCTGTGTTTCCACGTATTCTGTCTATGCCGCTAATAGCACTGAATTGATCAAATATCAGATAGATAATGGATGACTGGATGGAAGATGGGGGAAGAAAGTGGTGCAGTGGAGACCACGAACGGGACGGAGAATGTGGGAAGACCATCGTGTAGGTGGAAATATGTATGATCTCATTAAAGTGGCCGGATGAATCAAGATATAGCCATGACACAGAACCGCCAAAAGGGAAAAGATTTGGATGAGACCCTCACTCAGCATTGGGTTACCAGAGATTGAAGAAGAGAAGAGAGCTAGACAATAAATAGATAGATTACTAGAGCCGGCTTTAATTGTATTGTAGCTTTGTCATGCAACCTTAAAAACGGCTTATTCCCAGGCGCTCTATAATTTTATTTCCGGCGGCTCCAAATTAAAAAAAGCAATCTAAATATATAAAAGAAGAAACTGACTGACTGACTGACTGACTGACTCATCTATCAACGCACAGCCCAAACCGCTGGGTCTACAGATTCCAAATTTGGCAAATAGGTTCCTTAGGTAATCTAGGGGTGCACTAAGAAAGGATTTTTCAAAATTCACCCCTTAAGGGGGTTAAAAGGGGCTCCAAAGTTTGTATGGGGAAACAAGATTAGTTAGTCTATTTTATTCGAAACTTTACAGGAGTGCTCCTATTAATAAATGAGTAGAAACGGGTTTCAGGATTTTTCAGAATTCAACCCCTAAGAGGGGGAAAAGGGGTGACAAAGTCTAAAAATCAATGCACAGCCCAAACCGCTAAGTCTAGAGATTCCAAATTTGGCACATTGGTTCCTTATGTGGTCTAGGGGTGCACTAAGAAAGGATTTTGCAAAATTCATCCCCTAGAGGGGTTAAACGGGGCACCAAAGTTTGTATGGGGAAACAAGATTAGTTTAACTATTTTATCCGAAACTTCACAGTAGTGCTCCTATTGATAAATGAGTAGAAACGGGTTTCAGTTTTTTTCAGAATTCAACCCCCAAGAGGGGAAAATGGGGTGGCAAAGTATAAAAATCAATGCACAGCCCAAACCACTGAGTCTGGAGATTCCAAATTTGGCACATAGGTTCTTTATGGGGTTTAGGGGTGCATTAAGAAAGGATTTTTCAAAATTAACCCCTTCAGGGGTTGAAACGGGGGTCCAAAGATTACATGGGGAAATAAGATTAGTTAGACTACTTTATTCGAAACTTAACAGGAGTACTCCTATCGATAAATGAGTTAACATTTGTGTTTCAGGTTTTTTCAGAATTCAACCCCTAAAGGGGGAAATGGGTTAACAAAGTCTGAAATTCAACATAGGTATTGTTTGTATGGTGAATTGGGTCGGGTGTATTACAAAAACATCGATTTTAAGATTTAATGTGGCGGACCTAAATTACCATCATTCCCTGTTAGGGTGCGATGGGGTTGAAATGTCTAAAAATCAATATGGGTGTCGAAACCGAGATTATCAGGGGTGCTGATGTCGAAAATGGCATTTATTTTGAGATCCAGAAGATAGCGGGGGTTTTGCCATAATCGCCACGCTTCGCAGGCGGGTTGGCGATCGCAGTGCGGTTGTTACAAAGGCACAGAGAACGCTGCAGCCCATTCTCTGGTAAGTCCCTTAGTCGCCTCTTACGACACCCACGGGAAGATATGGGATGGTGCTATTCTTTAAGTCCGACACCATACAGACAACATCACCATCCAACAACATCATGATGATTGTGATGATGATTTTTATTACGATGATAATGAGTTTGATAACGATGATGGTGATTGTGATAGTGATGGCGATTGTGATAGTGACGGTGATTGTGATGGTGATTGTGATGGTGATAGCGATGGTTGTGATAACGAGGATGGAGATTGTGATGTTGATGATTATGATTAAGATGATAATGATTGTGATTACGATGATAATGATTGTGATAACGATGATGGTGATTGTGATAGTGATGGTGATTGTGATAGTAATGGTGATTGTGATAATGATTGTGGTTGTGATAGTTATGGCGATTGTGATCATGATGATATGATTAAGATGATAATGATTGAGATTACGATGATAATGATTGTGATTACGATGATAATGATTGTGATGACGAGGATGGAGATTGTGATGATGATGATTGTGATTACGATGATAGTGGTTGTGATTACGATGATAATGATTGTTAAAATAATGATAATGGTTGTGATTGTGATTGTGATGGTGATAGTGATTGTGATGGTGATAGTGATTGTGATGGTGATTGTGATTGTGATAGTGATGGAGATTGTGATTGTAATAACGATGATAATGATTGTGATCACGATGATAATGATTGTGATTACGATGGTGATGATTGTGATTACGATGATGATGATTGTGATAACGATGATGGTGATTGTGATAGTGATTTTGATGATGATGGTCATTATGATAGTGACGGTGATTCAATCAATCAATCAGTTTATTTGTGAAACATAGGTGTTTACATAGGTGTTTACATAAATAAGAGGTACGCTATGTTTTGTCATAATTAAGACATACAAATTTAAAAGGGACCCATTAGGTGTCGTTACATTATGTCACAAAACAAAAAAAAGAAACATCAAATACAATAAAATTAATAAATAGTCATAGTACTTCTTAATGCATTATTCTAATAATTGGTCATTCAAAAATTCGTCTAGATTATAATAACATTTGTCAATTAATAATTTGATAAGAGGTTTTTTACTACACTACTACTACTACTACAACAGCCCATAACGTCCACTGCTGGACATAAGCCTCTCCCATGATGGGAGGATTTGCCGTAATCTCCACGCTTGGAAGGCGGATTGGAGATCGCAGTGATGCAACACTAACAGAAAACGCTGCTGCCCATTCTCTGGTCTACGGAGGCACAAGGTATTCTGCCTCAGACATTAGTCGCCTTATACGACACCCGTCAGTGTAATGGGTTGGTTCTATTCTACTCTGCCGGATACCACACGGCTAAGAGGTTTTTTAAACTTACATAATGTCATGTTTTTTAAGTCATTAGGAATTTTATTAAACACTTTAGGTGCCATACCAAAAAAACTTTTTCGCATCAATGCGGTCTTACATTTTAGATTACATAGTTTATTTACGTATTGGGCACGCAATGGAGTTTTTTTAGTGGTTTTTCATTGTGATGGTGATAACGATGGTGATGGTGATTGTGATTGTGACAGTGATGGTGATAATGATGAAGGTGATTGTGATTACGATGATATTGATTGTGATAGTGATTGTGATAGTGATTGTGATTGTGATGGTGATTGTAATGGTAATGTGACGGTGATTGTGATGGTGATTGTGATTGTGATAGTGGTAGTGATTTTGATGGTGATTGTGATAGTGATGGTGATTGTGATAATGATTGTGGTTGTGATAGTGATGGCGATTGTGATCATGATGATTGCGATTAAGATGAAAATGATTGAGATTACGATGATAATGATTGTGATGACGAGGATGGGGATTGTGATGATGGTGATTGTGATTACGATGATAATGATTGTTAAAATGATGATAGTGATTGTGATGGTGATGGTGATTATGATGGTGATTGTTATAGTGATGGTGATTATGATAGTGACGGTGATTGTGATGGTGATAGCGATGGTGATGGTGATTGTGATTGTAAAAGTGATGGTGATAATGATGAAGGTGATTGTGATTACGATGATAATGATTGTGATAGTGATTGTGATTGTGATGGTGATTGTAATGGTGATGTGACGGTGATTGTGATGGTGATTGTGATAGTGGTAGTGATAGTGATAGTGATGGTGATAGTGATAGTGATGGTGATGGTGATTGTGATTATGATTGTGGTTGTGATAGTGATGGCGATTGTGATCATGATGATTGTGATTAAGATGAAAATGATTGAGATTACGATGATAATGATTGTGATGGTGATGGTGATGGTGATTATGATGGTGATTGTGATGGTGATTGTGATAGTGATGGTGATTATGATAGTGACGGTGATTGTGATGGTGATAGCGATGGTGATGGTGATTGTGATTGTAAAAGTGATGGTGATAATGATGAAGGTGATTACGATTACGATGATAATGATTGTGATAGTGATTGTGATTGTGATGGTGATTGTAATGGTGATGTGACGGTGATTGTGATGGTGATTGTGATTGTGATAGTGGTAGTGATAGTGATAGTGATGGTGATAGTGATAGTGATGGTGATAGTGATAGTGATGGTGATTGTGATTATGATTGTGGTTGTGATAGTGATGGCGATTGTGATCATGATGATTGTGATTAAGATGAAAATGATTGAGATTACGATGATAATGATTGTGATGACGAGGATGGGGATTGTGATGATGGTGATTATGATTACGATGATAATGATTGTTAAAATGATGATAGTGATTGTGATAGTAATTGTGATCGAGATTGTGATGGTGATTTTGATGGTGATTGTGATGGTGATTGTAATGGTGATTGTGATGGCGATTGTGATGGTGATTGTGATGATGATTGTGATGGTGATGGTGATGGTGATGGTGATTGTGATTGTGATAGTGACGGTGATTATGATGGTGATAGCGATGGTGATGGGGATTGTGATGGTGATTGTGATTGTTATGATGATTGTGATGGTGATTGCGATGATGATTGTGATAATGATTGTGATAATGATGGTGGTTGTGGTAGTGATGGTGATTGTGATAATGATGGTGGTTGTGATAGTGATGGTGATTGTGATGATAAAAATAAATTGTATGTAGGGGGGTAATCTCCGGAAGTAATGAAGCGATTTTAAAAATTCTTTCACCATTAGAAAGCGACATTTACCCTGAGTGCTATAGGCTATATTTTATTCCCGTACTCCCACGGGAACGGGAACTACGCGGGTGAAACCGCGGGACGTCAGCTAGTATATTTATAATAAATAAAGTCTTTCCCAAGAGCTCCAAAAATTTTCAAGT
This sequence comes from Xestia xanthographa, assembly GCA_905147715.2. Classification (NCBI taxonomy): domain Eukaryota; kingdom Metazoa; phylum Arthropoda; class Insecta; order Lepidoptera; family Noctuidae; genus Xestia; species Xestia xanthographa. The sequence goes on along the minus strand of LR990661.1, from coordinate 1,178,548 downwards.
ACAGATTGCACAAATCTACCCATCCCTATCCCATCTGCCATGTCCTGAAACTACTTACCACCCGGTCTGATAATCTTAATTATACTGACAATAACGACATGCTTAAAGTTACTTAGTTAAATAAGATGTGGGAACATAGGGGCCTAGACATTTGGCAATAGCTTTGGAAGCCTATGCTGAAGTGTAAACATCAGTCAAACAGAATGTACTTGTTTAGGCCTTTATCATGACATGTGTGTACCTATATACCTACCTAAGCAATACTTTATCTATCAATCCCATAACACTAATAAACAACATGATACAAACATCATTAACATAATTATTGATGTCTGACGCCTAACTAATTAGCTCTAAAATCGACAGCGCGCATAAAACACGTTATAATCAGGGTCCTGTATAAAACAGATAAAACAATATAAACTACCGACTGAGTCGGTACGGTCGTATATTTTGACAGGGTTCGCAACAGTCCAGCAATTACGTTAGATGACTATTATGCCCGTCAGTTTGCAGCGGCATTAGGGGCGATGTTGAAACGGTTTTGATACGAGACTCAAGAGCTTGTGGCTAAATAATAACAGTCGCATGAGTAAACACCGTTTGCCTAGGTCTTTCCGTGGATGGGTGATCATTCATTCCATAACGAGTTTCCTACGTGCCTCGGAAAGCACTCTAAGCCGTTGGTCTCGGCTGTCATTTGAAGATCTACAACATAACTACGGGAGTACTACTACGGGAGTCTGACAACCAAAGTTACCAAGAGGTTTCTGTTGTTGTTGGTTGTGGAGGTCACATAGTCAGTCGCTCCTTGTATAATACTGGTATTCAGCTGAATCCGGTTAGACTGGAAGCCGACCCCAACATGGTTGGGAAAACACTAGGCGTCCTAGTGTTTTCCCAACTATGTTGGGGTCGGCTCATCACTATCATCTATGATGCTGAGTCCCAGATTTTGGCGATTAATTATAGTGGCGATGCATCTTTGGTGTTTCTTATTTCCTACGTATATTTGATTGCGAGTGTGTCGTACCGGGTAGAAAATAAATAACCCTGTGTATAAACATAAGAGCACTGCCGGTATTTTTACCGTTTTTGTGAATTTGGTCTAATTTATGACTGTTCACCAATCCAATTTATTCTCTCGTGACTAATGTCTGACGTAAAAGCTTTTCTAATGACTAATTAAAACGTATCGAAAGTTTTTCCAATAAGTTCGTGGAGTGCGGAATGATTGCTTAACATTATAATAGTCAATCTAACTCTGACTTAAGAGTTACTTGAGTAACCTAATATTAGGCAAGACAGAGTTACTCGTGCGGAAAAACTTTAGAGTTAAGTTGGCATTACTTAAACTAAGCGTAGACTTCTGTTGAAAATTCTGTTTGACTGTTCATCCATTCAAAGCCACAAAATATATTGCCTTACTATTTTTAGTACTTAAAGTACACTTTGTGTCAAACTTACGGACCGCATCAGAAACTCCATACTTCGCTCGAAAACCCAAATAGCTGATGCTGATGAAATGGAACTGGGCTGATCATCTGCCCCATGTCGGAGGAGCAATGGGCAAAAATTACCACTCAGTGGATACCATTAATAGCAGGAAACGACAACGCGGCAAGCCCAGAAGGAGATGGCGGGCAGAGCTGGACTCTTGAAATAACTAGCACTCAAACGACACTCACATACTCACATAGTCAAGACCTTTCTCTGCCCCTGTCTTAAACTGTCTAACACACACACACACTCACATACACACACGCACACGCACGCTCAATCTTGCACATATACTTGCCATCACGTTTCCAATGATGATTGATTTGAATTTGTAATTTTAATGATTTTAATTTGAATTGTTAATGAATGATTGATATGAATAATGATTATAGAACATTTTAATTTTAACTATTTGAATTACGTATGTTCATCTTCGCTTTTTATTTTATTTTATATTCATGTATTGATTTAGATAGGAAGATTTATATTATAAGATTGATATTTTTAGGTATATATATGTTTCTTTATTTATAATTTTCAAAATGAACTGTTTCTTGTGTCTTGTTGTGCTGTGTCACGCTGAAGAGTCAGTTATACAATCTGCCTTTTTCTGTCTGTATTGGGCCACCAAGATACAGGCTGTGCCTAGTTTGGGGCCCACGGTTTCTTCTAGTTTTGAACTCCTTTAAGTATGCTCATTGTTTTGTTTTCTTGCTCGTATATTTTGTAACTTGTGTGTGTTAATAAATTGATTTATTTTATTTTATTTTTCTTTCTAAAGGATTGCCTACAATCGCACTAGATCGTGAAATGTGGAAGGAGGGAAGGGAGGCCTTTGTCCTGCAGTGGGACAATAATAACTTATATAATAATATTATATTAAAATAAAATTCAAAATCAGTTCGCTAAAGATCCAAAATCATTCTGGCAATATATTAGGTCAAAAAAAAGTAGAGTAAATAGGCAGAGTATTATAAAAGATGGGCAAAATCTTACTGATGTGCAGTGTGCTAAGGAATTCGCAGAATTTTTTGAGTCGGTATACAGTCAGGAACACCGCAACTAGACGTTCAGGCGGCGATGGCGGGGGCCAGCAGTGCTACTAGTGCACGGGTACATATAGACACCTTGAGTCTCAAAGATGTGCAGGATGCGCTGACGAACCTCAAGCCAAAACGATCATCTGGCCCTGATGGTATACCAGCGATTTTCTTTAGAGATTGTGCTAGAGTTTTAGCAAGCCCGCTGCATTACATATATAACATGTGTTTAAAGCAGTCGACGTTCCCGGATCAGTGGAAGACTACACGTGTCGTTCCAGTACCCAAGGGTAGGGCAGGTCCAGATGTCAGCGGTTATAGACCAGTTGCAGTGTTGTCGACGCCGGCAAAAGTTTTTGAAGCCGCTATTCAACGCTGCATACAGGGGCAAGTCCAAGCGCAACTGTCGGACGCGCAGCACGGCTTTCGGCCAGGACGCAGGACTTCCACCAACCTGCTTAACTTCATGGCACAGGTTATTCCGGCAGTTGACGCTGGAGTACAGGTAGACGCGGCGTACTTTGACTTCAAAAAAACCTTCGACACCGTGGACAATGATGTCTTATTAAGGAAGCTAGCAGATATAGAATGTACTCCACACTTGCTACAGTTCTTTGTCAGCTATATGAGGAACCGCCAGCAGTACGTTGACTACAATGGGTACGAGTCGAAGCCGTACTTCACCAGGTCCGGAGTAAGCCAGGGTAGCAATGTGGGGCCTCTTGAATTTATCATAATGATAAACAGCTTACCGGAGGTCGCCAGACATGGCTCATGTTTATTGTTCGCAGATGACCTCAAGTTGCTGTTCGAGGTAAGGGACGAGTCAGACTGTGAGCGACTCCAGGGTGACATTGATAGGGTGGTGAAGTGGAGCCATGACAACAAGCTGTACATCAACGCGTCCCAATGCTCGGTAATATCCTTTAGTCGTGCGCGCACCCCTGTCCGCTATGAGTACAAAGCAGAGGCGGTACCTATGCAGCGAGTAACGCAAGTGCGTGATCTAGGGGTGTATCTCACTCCAGATCTTACGTTTCGCGAGCATATTATTAAAATATGTAAGAAAGCGTACAGAAACCTTGGCTTTGTACTCAGGCAGTCGCAGGGGTTCACTAATATTACGACTATTAGGGTATTATACGACGCTCTAGTCAGGAGTCACTTGGAGTATGGTGCTGTCATATGGGCTCCACATGAAGCCAAGTACTCTGTCATGCTGGAGCGCGTACAAAACAAGTTCACGAGTCACTTGTACTGCAGACTGTACGGGGTTTATCCATTGTACCCGCTGATGTACCCCACCCTGTTTGTACTGGGCATGGTCGGGTACAATGAATTGAGGGTCCGACGACAGTTCACTCTTGTCGTCTATTTAATAAAATTACTTCGGGGCAAGGAGCACAACCCAGGAGTGCTTCAGTGCTTGCGGTTCTCTGTTCCAGACCGCTACGTGTGGAGTCGGCGGCGCCCGCCACTGCTGGCTGTGCCAACTGCCAGAACCAACCTGCTGGCTAAAGCACCTCTCACGCGAGCAATTCGTACTGTTAACGAAATTCAGAATAGGTTGGACATATTTTCGTGTTACTTTAGTGAACTTGCAAAAGTAACTTTAAATATAATATGTTACGAAAGCATTAATTAGTGTTATTTTAGGTTTATTGTTTATTTTATGTTAATTGTTTCTTTTATTTATTTACTTTTTAATTTTTGACTGTAAAACATATTTAAGTTTATTTTGTATAAGGTTAGGTTGTATCGTTTTAGTATTAATGTACCTATTGTGTAATTGTTAGTAATGTAAGGTTATTTTAAATAGTTATTAATTTGATTACAAGTAGTCTTAGCTATCGCATTAGGTTTGTAACCTGTAATGATAGTTTATGAGTTTTAAATAAATAAATAAATAAACATTTTCCACTATCGTTCCTCAACATCATCCCCAGTTTAACATAATGTATAAGCATGAAGTGTGTGTCAGTGGGGTCAGCAGATAGCGAGCTCATTACTGCAGTGATCCGTCGATAGCAAAACCGTACTGTTTGTGATTACACTCGCAACTTATGCAGCAAATCGTTTACTATGTGAATTATGAAACCAAATTGTTTAGTATGTGAATTATGAACACACAAATTTTGGATTGCCCAGTTTATATTGCAGGTAAATTCATGGATTTTCAATTTATCGCTGTTTGGATTTTGGGGTGAAATAGTGTTATAGTTATTTCATTTTAGTGTGTATATGCTTGTGTGACACTGTTTAGTAAGTTAATCTACCTGACTAAAGCTCAGTTCCATTCCAGAACTAAATTGGGGCGTGGCGTACTACATGGGACTTGAAATATGAATGGCAAATAGGGCCCACAGTCGTCACACCTCTGCATAGCTTTAGTATGTACCCACGGGTCGGGGGGCTTTCGGGACCAGGACCACGGTCCCGGATTCCCCCTAAATATTTTTGAGTGGTAACATTTCTCGAATAAGGCAAAAGCCGCAAGTAAAACAAGCGTGATGATGTAGAATCAACAAAGTTTTTACTACGTTTTAATATTTGTCTTGAAAAAAAACAAAAGAAGTCGTTTCTGTCTCTAGTAGTACTATAACAATGTTACCCTTAATTTATCAGATGATTTGATTCACCAATGATGAACCATTTCATGCAGGTGTTTGTGAGGCAGGAATGATGCATCATCGATGATTTTTGTAATGTTTGTTTGTTGTTATGTATGTATGAATTTTCTAGGAGCGTAATAATACCATACACTAACATAGTTCTGTAAGTTTTTGTAACTAACACATGGATCTTTGTTGTCTGAGCAAATAAATTATATTATTATGTCGTTTAAATTCTTATCTAATTACATGTTTAAGTATTTCTTAAAATAAAACGATACAAACAAAAACACTTAAAAATATAAAAAAAATAGTGGTCCACCGCTGTCGGGAGCAGGGTCCAAGCCACCGGTGGTTAGGGCTGCAGAGACAGGAACCTCCTCACAATGCGAGCCGTATCGAGGAGTACTGCCTTCTGAATCAGGCCCTTGATCCAACCGCCTAAACAGAGCTTCAATGGATGGTCATCGAAGGTCTTGGCTATATTATTATAACATGCTGCTAAGATATTACGCTAGTATTCTGAAGATTACTCTACGACCACAGTCATACTAATTCGATATTACACTGAAGAGTCCGCTGAGATTCGAACATTTTGATATTGAGAACACAACGTACCTACGTAGATACTAAGTTTTACCGCCTAAAGCCCCCGATTATTTTAACCAGGTCATACAATAATCCTAAAGGCATGTGCAGACGAGGGACTTTTAAATTCCCGAATCAATTAAACAAGTAAATGTGGTGTACTAATTTTATCTGCCCTACCTTTCGTGGCATAGCCCGAACGGATAGGCAGAAGTAGGCCATGATACCGTGGCCCCGGAACACAAAGGGCGATGAAGGAACATGGATGGGTTTTAGTCAGTAAAAGTCTGACACTCCCTCCTGCTGCGCCCAGAGCGGGAGGAGTTATTTGATGATTTCCCATCCGAAAAAAAAAAAGAAAAAAAAAAAGGGCGTCGTCAACGTGGAACGGTGCGGTAACGTGTCAGGTTACGTTACCGCGTCGTGCTAGTGCGCGTAATGCTTCATTGTCTTAGCGATTAGTTGTGATTTGTGAATAAAAAATATCGGAAAATATTGACTGTGTTTTATTGATTTCACTTGTTGAAGAACGTCCAGTGCTTTGGGACAAGACAATGAAGCATTAACTGAGCGAGCTCATCGAATCGAGCCACGTCACCCAACGTGACGCACCGTCCCACGGCGACGTTGCCGTACCGTGCACTAGCACGACGCGGCAACGTAACGTGGAACGTTACCGCACCATTCCACGTTAACGGCGCCGTGACGTGTAGATGTGGACAGGCCCATACTCTACTACTACTGCCAAATTCCTGATGTTAAAATAAAAAAAAAACACTGGCAGGCCCAATGATATATAAACTATAGATACGTTGTCCGAACTCTAAAATGACAACATGAAATGAAGCCAATTGGCCACATCGCGCTTAGTTACGCACCAACCTGTCGCGCGACGCTACGTTTGTTTATAATTTAATAAATCCTGTGACGTGACTGAAGATGTATATTTATCTCCCTCTCGCAACAGGCATCCCGCCGTTCGGTGTCATATTTTCTTTCTCTTTCTTCACGCTTATAAGTAGTTCTAGTATTTTCGCCGTTTTTAAGCGCCGCGATGTTGGTTCATGACGTGTCTATATATAATACGTCATTGGGCAGGCCTGGGAATCGAACCAAGGACCTTGTGTGAGACTGCACCAGCAGACACACGATGTCCGCGATTACGCGGAGCCCTAATCAAAATAATACTTGTCCAATCGACAAGGGGAAAACAACTATTAGGTACACTTACCCATCACGTTGGAACTGGAGATGTGGCGTAGTCCCAGGTCACGTCGTATCTGGGTGGGGTGTAAGTGTAAATGTGTTTTGTGTTGTGCATGTGAAGTTATGTCAGATTCGACGGTATTCCAAAGGACGCCCCACAGCGCGTACCGTCGACTGCCTGGTCAAACCTTCCAAGATCACACACGTGGCACTTTCCAGTCAATGTCCAACTAAATCTTATCCCGGTTAGCTAACCCAAGTGGGGATTTACAATAGTTCAGCACTAAGTTCAGGAAGTTACCGGCGTCCAAACGACACAAAAGCCGGCTACTTAACCAACAAATTATTCGCGGTCACGACTCAAGATGGCGAAATGTCTTAATTTTCACTCAATTATCAACAAAATATCAAAAACCGATCAAGATTGTATCGGATTAACATTAACTCAAAGTTTTAACCAATAATTACCCGACAACAGCGTGCATCAAAAAAAAAACGGAAGCGAGTTTTTTCCAAACCAAAGATCGCACGGCCAACAAAACGTCATCTGTCAAACGTTAAAACTGCGTTCGGAAACTTGTGGGATGAAACAGACCTCATTATCAGCAGACGCACTAACAACCACTACATCAACGAGGCAGACTTGGTCTAATAGTGTTATGATTATTAGCCATACAAAAAAGTAATCTTCCGTAAAACGTAAATACAACGTAAGAAATCAGCACACACGCATCCCACACTTGAAGACCCACAAAAATGTCTCTCGTCTACTCAGGTCCTAAAGGGTTTTCCCAAAGCCCACTTCCCAGTTATTTCCTAAACATAGCGAAACTCGGAGCAAGCCGTAAAACGAAACAAGTACACTTTGGACAAACGAGAAAAAACTCCAGAATTCGTTACGAAAAGTTTTTGTGAAAACAAAAGTAATTTGCAGCGAAGCTTGTTAATAACGTGTTCTGTATTAATTTCCTTTTTAATTATAGCTTGTTTTTAATTATTATTTTTATTTCTAGCATTTACTGTTTTTGTTTTTTTTTGGTTTGTCTTAAGTTCAAGGTGGATTTAGGTTTTACGGTAATATTACTTTGGTATTATTACTCGTAAATTGCGTTTTAATTCACCTTGACAGTTTATCAAAATTTGAAATGCCGCAAGGGACGCAACTGGATTAGCAACGTTTAAGTTGAAAATCCAACAGCTACCATCACCGTTTTCTTGTAGTGGATATTGGTAGGTCAACACTTGTTATTTACAAACCTGCAACCTGAAAATCAGAAAATGTAGCAAGACGGTCAAAGAAAATCCAACAGCTTCCATCACCGTTTTCTTGTAGTGGATATTGGTAGGTCAACACTTGTTATTTACAGACCTGCAACCTGAAAATCAGAAAATGTAGCAAGACGGTCAAAGACGGTCAGAAAATGTAGCTTTCTGTAATTTATTTAATGCATTAATGTTATTATCATCACGCCTGTGAATCCCGAAGGGTTAGGCAGTAAGGTAGTACCCGTTTCGCCACTTACGTTCATGTTATTAATGTTCCCATTGTAAATAGCCCGCATAGTATATTTTGTCCGAATAACACCGCTAATATAAATCAGCATAATGTATAGAACGGCGGTGTCATCATTATTTAGTGTGCCGCATTGCCCCAGTTGTTGATAATAACGATACAATTCAATTTAGTTTTAGTACTACACTATTTCTAATGTTAATTATTAATGAGGCGATGAAAGAGGATTTCAATGGAAGGTAGGTACCAGGATATCATGAAACGTCAGAGCTATGCAGGTGGCCGCATACTGGGTGAATGTAATTTGAGTCCATCGTTACTCAAATAAAAAGAACCATAAGGAAGTCGGTATCTCAGTGCGTTGTGAAGTTTGTGTCTTATTTTCTTTAGTCTCATTGACAGCCCTGTTCGCCCACTGCTGAGTATATAAAGCCTTCTCTCTTTTGTATCATGCTTCCCTGGTCGCTGCGAGTCTCATCCAGGTTTTCCTCGCTATCTTCTGTAGGTCGTCCGACTGACAGACAGTCTGCCAGTGCTCCTTCAGTAATAATTCTGTTAGGGCTCAACCACCTGTTATCACTAGTCTTGCTCATCTCCATCTCCGCTACCTGAGTATCTGAAACGAAACAAATTATTTTAGAAGTTAAAAATAAATAAAATCTGAAGCAAACAAAGAATATCTTAAGTAGGGAGTAAAGCAAATGCGGAACAATTCCATTCTGAGTACCAGGAAAACATGGCCTCAAGAAGCAGCATCATTCGATTGTAAAGAGAAAAGGTCGAATTATTTTACTATTGAGTCATGTCTCTGTTTTACACACATTCTTAAGTTTAAAACCGATAGTATCCAGAACAGCAGCATGGGAACTGGTGTAGTACACAAAATAAGGTCATATTGTAGTCTCTACACAAGTCGCATAGAACTCACCTACTTTTAGGCAGAATGCACACTAAACCACCCTCAAAGCTGAACACGTACTCAGCCCCAAAATTCGCCACTGTATGTACCCAAATCAACATACAAAATTAGATTAAACAAAAAAGAAAGGACTTAAAACAACACAAGGGAAACAATAGAATCGACGTACTCCTACTTTACATTCAGCCCCACATGTCTACAACCGACTTTATTCGCCTCACGAAATAAATCTTTCTTTATTTATACTTTCAACTAACCTATTGTTTTTTTTTTCTTTCTTTCTCTCTCTCGTTTTCCTCAGTGATTTGGAAGTTTTTTTCTTGTGTGGTATTCGGTTACTTCGCGGAGTTAAAGTTGACAATCTTGTTTGGCGGTTAGAGATTTGTGAAGTGGCTTTGAAGATAAAGATACTTTGCATACTAATATTTTGTACTTTTTACGATTATTGATAAATGGTTTACAGAAAAACAATTATGTTTCTTTTTACACAAATTTCACATTCACGAGGCAATTCCGTAATACACATGACGTTATTTTTTCAAGTTCTAAGTAATTCATTGCGATATCAAGAAGACAAATACAAAATAATAAACCAATGGTTAGAGCAATTTTCTTCAAAATCCTACGTTTCAAAGAGTGTTCTGCAGTTGATAGCGGTTTCTGAAAACCAAATACAAAGATAATTTTTCCTACTTGTAATTGACCACCTGAATCAACGACAGTCAATTTATCATTTCAATAATAAATTCGAACATCATTATTATAGGTATCATAGGTTTTAATTGCAGGCACCTTATTACCATCATAAAATAAAATGAACATACCTAACAGGGATCATATTCATAACCGTTCAACTATCTGCATATACGTCGTGTTTAATGAGAAAAGCTAATTTCCGTAGGATGTAAGACTACAGTACAGTATGCGCTTTGTGAGCTAGAGAGAAGATAACAAGTACTATCGGGGTCTGCATTCCGCCTGACCATTTTATTTTTTTTTCGCTTAAATCATGTGGAGGCGCCGAGCCACGCCCCCTTGAAGTTTGGGCCTATTAGGAAAGCGTCAACTTTGGCGCGCAAAATAACAATAACTCTCGTTTGGCGTGCGTCGTCAATGCGCTCGGCTGATTCGGTATCTTTTCATTCATTTTTTCTACACAAAGTCAACGGGGCCCTAGAGAGCATTTTTATGTTGCGAATGCAAGCAAAAATGAGCTTAGTGGTGGTCAGGCGGGAGTGTCCTCGATAGTACATATTTATGAAAAAAGCTTGTAAGAAACAAGGCTTACAATGTTACTGAAGAAGATTCTATCATAAGCATAATTTATGTATTGGGTTACAAAGTGGTTAAGAAGTGCTAATAAAATGAGTGGCCACTCTGTTTAGTTAATATAAAATGCAATTTTGTGCCTGTTCCCCAAGGAATATTCAATTTTAAACAAAATGGTATGAAGCGAAAAATATTGTCAGGTACTAGAATTACATATTATTGGAAGAGGTAACCGCTATTAAGAGCCTATATAACCTCATATGGCTTAGTATGATCCTTCGTTACGCCTAAAATACTGTAGCATTAATTTTGAAATAAATATATGGTAAAGTTGAGGATTAATGTTAAGTCTTATGTTTGGCGAAAACACGATTCCATAAAATTTTCTCGATAGAAAAAAATCCCAAAGTTACCTTTAAGCTGAACAATAAACCACTGGCAATCATAAAATACTTCAAATTAGATCATGAAACTTTGCATACTAACTGAACTAACTATAAAGCAGGTCTTATGTTTTTTATTTTTTCCAAAAGACGAAAATTTGATTTTATAAAGAATAAAAACCACTCATTTCGCACTATTCGGCCCGCAGTGACTGACCTAACAACCACTTTGTAGTGCAAGCTGATTAGAACTTTATTCTTATAGGTAGTATAGGCACTTAATGCATAAGAAACAAACCAAGTAACCACATCTGCTGAGGGTATCCAGCGTTTGGTGGGAGCCATCAAAAATCTTTGACACGATTGATCGATTTTTAGTTCACTTTTCCGTACTTAATTCGTGTTTCGGCACATAAATAATTAAGACAAATAAAATAACCCTTTGCGTCCGCTATGGGTATTTTTAATGACGACAAAAACTGGGCCCTTTAGTATTATTTTTATTGTAGAAATATGTTATCAATATCTTCTTAATCACATAATATTTATCACAATGCTTGTCGCGTACTGTAAGTGTGATCAAATATTTGTTTACAAGTAATGAAACAAGTCAATATGTCTACCAAATTATGTTATTCACAACACAATATCATTATCATAATGTAGACGCAAAGAGGAAGAAGGAAAGAATACAAATTTTCTATGATGACGGAAAAATGGCCTGTTACACGGAGGGGAGAAATAAATGTTTTATTTACGTAATTGCCAAGACAGTTTTTTAAGGACAAGCCCATCACTCAGTTCCCAATCACTGCAACTCTTGAAAACCAGAAGTAACAGCAGTGACTACCTGAAAAGCGTCGAGGCAATGAAGTTAAACGAGTCCCAGAGAAACAAAGCAACTGGATTGGATCCCGTAATGAAATTGCAAAGACAAATTACCGAATATTATTGTCACCCTGTTCGTCAAACACATCACGCTCATTCGTCGAAGGGGAAGAAAAATTTGCCAGTTAGAGATCAGAGATTTGAAGACTATCTTCAAATCCGCCACAAAAAATGACAAATCAGTTATAGAAGAATTTAGGACCGCCACGCAGACAAAGCTGCAGACAAAAGCAAGTTCTACATAAAGTACCGATAATATAGACATGGTAGCAGTGTGAAAACTTTAGTTTACATTCACATAATAATTTCAGGAAAATACGAGTAAAATACATTATTTTATGAAACAACTCCAGCAGTACTGACGTTGTTTTAATCTGGTAAAAATGTTTTTCACTTTTTATCTCAAACTCGACGTATTCCAATGATTCATTGTTTTACGAATGTGTGTGCAACTGAATACGTTATTTTTTGTCTTTTTTTGGGATATTACGTTTAAAAATATATGTATAACTTTGTTGCAGACCGTGATATTTTGTCGCTGACGTTTTTGGGACTTTGTTGTGAAAAGTTTCGAGAGAATATTGTTAAGCTTTGTACTTACGCATACAATTTCTGCTTTATATCTGTCTGTTTTAATAATTCTGATAAAATTTATCAACAATAATAAAAAATAATAAAAATAAAAAATAATAATAATTAATGTTGATAATAATTTATCAACATTAATATTACAGATGGCAGCATGGAACAATGAAGACTGTTGTAGACGTTTGCAAGAATAATGCATATTTTCACCTCTACAACGACTTCAGGCTTACCAAAAAACACCATACGGTTCACATAACACAGCTAAATTAAACTCACATAAACCTACACTCAATTCTCGTACTGAGATGTAAATCCACTAAACACCCGATAAATTCCACAATTTCGGCCATTAAAGTCATTTAAGTCGTAAATAGGTAACCGCGGTTGCCTTTCGAGGCTTGCCTAACAATATTTTATTTTAATGTTGGTAGCACTGAAATAATTAGCCAGGGATCGTCAACCGAGCAGAAACTTCGTGTAGGAGTCGAAAACATTGGGGGATTCATCACTCGTTTAGTTGGGATGTGAGTGATGTAATGAGAAAAGCGGGAAGCTAATGAATAAAGTGTTTGTGTTATTTAGCACTATTCCGGGTTGAAAATTACCAGAATAACAAAGACAAGATTATAAATATACACGTATTGTTGCAAAATCCGAAAGGTTTACTCAGGTATGTAGTTCGTTTTTGATGCCAACAATTCAAACATATGCACGGAGGTGACACTTAAATAATACATTTTCGTCAAATTAAGGAGATTCGATCATGGAACGATCGCCAATCGATCTGCCACGTATATTTTTTATGGTAACTAAATAAGTAGCATTAAAATCATTTATCCATTTGCGATAGAAACTATTCCTGGGTTTAATGAATAAGAAATTAAAACCGATCTGATGCTGTACCGTGTAACGGTAGGTATACATTTTAGTCATAAATTAAATCAATTAGCACCCACTAAAGCCTCACTCCAGTCCGTACCGAAAGCAGAACAGTCAGAATAGTGCAGCGGTACGTAAATCCTGCAATTAGTCGGAGACGCCGATGTGCTGGCTGTACCTGGCTTTGTGGCAGTCGTGACGTAGTTACTGTTGGTTTTGTTCTAGGTACTTGTTACTCAGATATGAATTTACTTTTGGAAATATTTGGTTTCATGCAGAGAGATAATAATAGTATAGAAATACATTCATAAGAAATGTCACAAAAAAATATGATTCCACACCTGAGCGCAAAATCCTGAACTCGCTCGTATCAATTATAATACTTATTTATTATTTTACTAAATTAGTCCAGTTAGATAGTTGGATGGATAAAATAAGGAATGAGTATATATTAGAGGAAGTTTTAAAGTTGCGCCAGTTACAGAAAAGTTGAAAGGGAGAATCGACTACGATCGCATGTGACTAAAAAACTCACTTCCGGCTAAAACTATCCTACTGCGAGATGTATATCGGCACAATAACTGTTCAAAAAAACTTATTCCTTCATCTTATTAAGGTATTTATTCGTTTTGTAACAATTACAGAACTTCGGAAGTTGTATGTTTGTTCGTGTGACGTTTGAAATCCTAAATGGTGAGCAAAAAGCCGCAACTGTCTCGACACGAAGCGCCATATTGATGTAAAAAAAGTTTTTGTAGCGTTACGGGGTGCCAGTCAGAGCGACTGTTTAATTGGGTCTTTCCGAAATACCGAACAGTAATTCAATGTTTGTTTACGTTTCTCGTCTTTTTATGAAATTACAAAAAAATGCTATCAAGAATTATATTGGTCCTAGGAAAGACAAAACCAGAGTGCTCACCTGTAAGCTGAATACCTTGCAAGCAACATAATCCTCCTCCTCAGTCGTGCATTCTTGACAGAATGGTCGTGGTTGAAGATGATGCATTTTCTTTGGATGACGTAGCCCTTACGCTTGTTGTGGCCTTCAGTGTCTCAGGAGCTTTGGACTATGTACGTTTGTGTTGCAGCTTTTATAAGGTCTGTCCAACACGTAGGTGATCGTCCGCGTGACCTCTTGCCTTCTACTTGCCCCTGGACAACAAGTCGTTCCATGGGGCGTTCGTTTCGAACAATGCAGCAACATAATGGAGAAGTTTTAATCCAGCTGTGGACTGGTAGCGGCTGGTAATGAAGATGTCAATGTCAGTGACTCCAGATTCTTCAAAGTTAAAAAAAATATACCAAGGTGATGATACTTTCGCTTTATTACAATGTATTAGGAAACAGGCGTGCCCTAGAATGAAGAAACGAAAAGAAATCCAAACTGGGCCTATGGCTGGTGGATAAATACCCGCTCCCTTTCAAAGAAGAGAGGCCTGTGTCCCGACACTGGCCATGACATAGGCTGATCATGTTTATTGTTTACCCTACCTACGTGTTTACTTGTCTTTGTGTATGTTTCAGAAGCACCTACAAGTTCAGTCCTTATAATTCTTGCAAAAATGTCTGGTTCCCGCTGGCACAACGGCCCCGCCTCATCGTGACGTGTTAATGCTGGTTGATGGATGCGCCGCCCACCACCAGCGTGGATTACTACGCGCGCCGACAGATTCACACCAACACACACTTTTTATTACACAGTCTGTTGCAGAATTACGTTTTAAATGCCTTTTTAGGTATGTTTTAAAGGGATACGTGGAAAATAATACAAGGTGACGTTGCTTAGACTTGTAAAAGCAATGATGAAGAAGGATGAGGAAATCATTGAATAGGAAAGAGCGTAAAGAAAAACAATGGTGCAGTGATCCCGCTACCGTCTTGTCTTTAGATTTATGAACACAGCAGATGGATGAAAGAAATAAAAATATTTACGCGCCGTGACGGGACGCCCTTAAAGGACACATACCTTATTGATGATAGTTTGTTTGGAAAGGTCAGGTACGTATAATACTCGCAACCGGCGTGTGTGTGATGACCATTTCAAGCAATACGTATTAACGTGGACGAGGCTGAAGGAGTATGTATGGATCATAGCAACCTCCATGGGAAAAAGACATGAGTTTAGGTATGTATGTGTTTTCAAAGAACTTACCTGCAAATGTTTGTCCAGCAATTACTAATTCATTCACCTTAATTCACAGTAGGCTAGTTTCCACCATGAATAAATTGCAAATCTATTTAGTCCGTCAGTTATTAGTCATTAGAGTATTGGATGACAAAGATAAAACGCATCAAAACTTGAGAGTGGGGGCTCGTGACGTCAGAACGCCAATTTTGGTTTACGTAACAAAAGAAAAAATACGGGTCAAATATTTTTTGATAACCTAACTGACAGACTAATTAGAATTTTGTTGTAACCCACCCTACCAACCTATTCTTGGCCACAGAAACACGACACACTTCAGTATTCCGAAGCATTTCTCTCTCTTTTCTTGCAACATTCTCACAATTACTCATAGCCACCATATCATTTCTTCCAGCATCGATATTCAGTACCGAATGATACAATATTTCGTTCGCAAGTACGTCACGTAATAAATGCGTTGTATCGGCGCCGGCGCTCGTAACTCACGCAGAGCGAACGTATCTCATCGCGGTAAATCGCTGGGAGACGTAAATTGTCGCAAATGCTGTGTTTTTCAATGGGTTATCGCGAACCAATATGTGGTGCTGTACTCGAATGATGGACTGGAGTTTTAATTATGTATGTGAGCGGTTGTAGTTGTTGTGACGTTGAATCTCCTCTAGTTTTTTTTAAAAAGGAGTTTTTTTGTTGATTTTTTAAAACTTCTTGCAACTTAAAACCAATACCAATGCCATCATCGCTATTTCTTCTACTAAACGGTGTTACTGCTGCTGATTTGGCTTGATAATGTGAGTGGTATTCAAGGGAGAGTTCCTCGAATATCACACTTGTGAAGAAACCCAACGCCGCTTTACATAATCAGCCTCCTCTCGATGAGAGGGGAAGGGCTATAATCCACCACGCGGGCCCAGTGCGGGTTGGTAGATGTCACACGTCTTCGAATTTTTTGGTTCTTAGACATGCCGGTTTCCTCATGGTTTTTTCCTTCACCATTTTGAGAGCCGTGGTGATGAAATAACCGTTCGAACCCACGATTTTCTGTTCGCAAGTCGGGGCCGCCACCACTGGGACAACGTCGCTTTACCTCTGACAATATAATCACTATGATCGATTGACATACCTAATCATTAGACCTCCATCATTTTGAGGTAGTATTTTATCTTTACTTAAAAGAAAAAAATAACAACCTTAATGTCACAGCCTAAATAATTTAGCGGCATTAATTACAAGCAAAAAGCCCGTACAAAAAGCTACAATTTTCAACACTACGCAAAAAAAAATTCGTCAAAAAGTAAAAAAAAAACCTTAAAAAGTTAAGCAACGGAAATGGCGCACGGCAAAGGCTCTGCTCTATTAAATTATTCCGTTTGGTCGAGTCAAAATGGTAGATCTTAATGTTGCCAGCATTGAAAAGAGGCCGGCTGAAAGGGTTGGGCTTTTTGCCTTATTTTTACACTGTGGTCAAGTGCTCTCGTGTGGACGAATTGTTGATGTTACGTTTCTGTGATGGCTTTTGTTGGCCTTGAAGAGTTATGTTACTGATATTGTTACTTTTAACATAACATAGTCTTCATCTGCAGTCTTTCAAAACTATGTTGATATCTTAAATTGTTGATGTTACGTTTCTCTTGTTGGCATTGAAGAGTTATGTTACTGATATTGTTACTTTTTAACATAACATAGTCTTCATCTGCAGTCTTCCAAAACTATGTTGATATCTTAAATTGTTGATGTTACGTTTCTCTTGTTGGCATTGAAGAGTTATGTTACTGATATTGTTACTTTTTAACATAACATAGTCTTCATCTGCAGTCTTCCAAAACTATGTTGATATCTTAAATTGTTGATGTTACGTTTCTCTTGTTGGCATTGAAGAGTTATGTTACTGATATTGTTACTTTTTAACATAACATAGTCTTCATCTGCAGTCTTTCCCAACTATGTTGATATCTTAAAATGCTACTTACGGGATAGCTTCCGTGATTATTGAGTATTTTGAGCTCCCGATATTGAGTTAACCCGCGATCATGGCGCTTGCAACAGCGTCGAAATATCGGGAGCTCAAAATAATCAATAATCACGGAAGATATCCCGTAAGTGACATTTTAAGTATAGTTATGAACCGTGAAAGCTTAAAACAGTGTATGTTGATATCGGCTTCCAGTCTAACCAGATGCAGCTGAATAGCAAAATTTTACATGGAGCGACTGCCTATCTGACCTCAACAGCCCAATTAGTGTCGGTCAATATGATACCCCTTGGTAAGACTGGTTGTCAGACTTTCGGGTCAGCCGGGACCACGTACTTTCCGAGTCACGAAGGAAGTATAATAGTATCACCTATAATTCCTCGACGAGTTAGGCAGTACAGTGCACCTATGGCAAATCCACGTTATGTTGGCCGTCCCATGTAAAAAGGCCGCGCTTATTGCCATCAACCGATCAAATATCCCGACTCCCGGCTACTACTGAAAAATACAATAACTACCGACCTAGAAATCGAATCCAGGACCAAATTAGGATTCCTGCTAGCGACCATTTTAGTAAATGAGACAATGACTGAAATTGTTATTTATGTCTGGTTCAAGTATATTGCTGTAGTGATTTTTTTAAAGAGTTAAAATCGGGTGATTACCCGTGGTCCCGGTGGGTCGACCCATTACCGGATCCATGGGTAATTTTAATTACCTGTGGTTCCATAGTGAAGCCCGGACACGAACTCGCAACGTAAAGTCTATAACAATTTTTAAATGGAAAATATCTATCATAAGTATTTTACGGTCATTACGTCAACGCCACAGTTTCGTGGTCCACTGGTCTCTCTAAACAATATTTCCAGCACGACCTAGTGTTTCAGGTGTGGTCGTGTTAAAAGCCACCGACGGAATAATTGATCGATAAGAGCGGCCGTTCCACACCACAAATCAATTATTTATTTAGCCTGTGGTTATTCTCCTGTAAATTGAATTGGAAACAATCTAAACAAGCTCGAATTTATTGTTCTATTGTAGCTCGGGTTGCGGATTTAATCAGGTTTGGTCGCAATTAGAGTAATTAATTAATGTGTTTATGTGGCTTCTAGTAATACATAATGCTTGGTGTAATTGTGTCGCTCTACATAACAGTATAGTTAGTAGGTAAGTAATGGGTGTGTATCATGTAGGTACATGTAAGTTGAGACTTCATCTATAGTAGAAAATGTTCTGAATTGTGTTAAGTATTACCATCAAAATATAAACGCTTGGCCACAGGCTATCCGCTCAAATGACTCGCGCGTTACGACAGCAATTACGGAGAAAACAAATAAAAGAAATTGTTAAGAGCATGCCACGAGTCACGATGCGGCGCCACTGATCTCGTGAAGGAAATAAGTCCTGTGTGCGAGTGTCCCATCGCCTGTGGTCGTAAATGCTTGTGGTACTCAAGGGTTGTTGCGTTCTTATTCATAACTAGCAGTGACCGCGACCTTCGTTCGCAACAAATTATCAAAAAAAATATTAGTTCCATAATTGAATCGGAATTTGAAAACAATTTTTTTGGTTTTTGAAAACCACTTTTGAAAATAAAAGTAGCTCAAGTTATTTCTTACAAAATCAGATATCTGCCAGTAAAAGTTTCGTTAAAATCAGTCCAACCATATTGGAGGTTAGCCGGAAAAAATAGACAGACAGACAAAAAAACTTATTTTGAAATTAGAAACAGACACTTATTTTTTTTTTATTTGTTTAGATAAGAACTCAACCTAGTTTATAAGGACCTGTAATATCATAATTCTAAGAAAAAAAACATCATTACATACCCATCCTACCCCGTCACAAGCAGCCATTAAAAGTAATTAAACAAAAGCAAAGTACCCACATACGTAACATCACAGCGACTTTAAACGTAATGTATCGTAATTTATTCACGAACCCTCCTCATTACCGGGCTGCTGTGTCACTCCCAGTGGCTTATGAGCAGGGCCGGATCTAGGGGGGGGCAAGCCGGGGCCCATGCCCCGGGCGGCAAGTTTAGGGGGCGGCAAATTCAAGCTTGGCAGACATAATATGGTCAAAGTTGCGATAATGATGAGTTGTAACAATACAACTCATTGATTTCTGTTGAAGACTGGAAAACTGTTCCTGTTGAAGAAGAAGGAGCGCCCTGCAGACACCCCATATGCATACTAGCCCATCGATTTAGATCTCTCTCTTCTGAGGAAAGACGTAAAATTTTCGAGCTCGCTTCGCTCGCTCTTACAGCCTAATTTCTCTTGAATTTTGACTTTGTCCATAAGTCACATAAGTAACTCCGGTAGTTCGAAACAATTCTAACCTGTCCAAGGTAGGTAAACTGTTAAGTTTTCGAACTGGCTTCGCTTGCTTTTTAGACTACTTTCTTTAGACTTTGCCTAAAAGTCGTCCAAGTCATTCCTGTATGAAGGATCGAAACAATTCAAACCTGTCCAAAGCAAGGTGTCAAAAAATTTTCGAGCTCGCTTCGCTCGCTCGTGCAGTCAAGTTCTTCTTAAATCTTAACTTTGAAAGTCAACCAAGTAACTCCTGTATAAAGTGACGAAATAATTCTAATCTGTCCAAAGTAGGATGTTAAAATTTTCGAGCTCGCTTCGCTCGCTCTTAGAGTCTTAGTTCCTCTTTCTCATTAAATTGTCTCCCTAAATTGATTTAGTAGCATCTATTTAAGAATCTAATTTTCATTTAGTGCCTAACCTTTTCAAATAACTCTTCAAAACCTAAACTAACCAATCCGAGGTCACGGAGGTGCTAACGTTTTTGAAGTGGCTATAATGCACTTCAGCTACATCCGTAAATAGTAAACTTACAAATCGCACCCTTCCGATAGGCCCCCCTTCTGGCCCAAAAGCTGGCGATGCCCTTGGCCAGGCCCCAAGTAGTATTAGCCCAGGGCCCAACAAACTCACGGTCCACCCCTGGGCCTATGGCCATCATTAGGCGTCTGATGGATGAAATAATGATAATGATAAAAATAAAAATATAGACGGGCGGGGGCGGCATTTCTTAGTTTTTGCCCCGCCTCGAAAAATTTCAAGATCCGGGGCTGCTTATGAGGACCCTTTATCAGGATTGAGATAAAATGATTTAATGCTACACACCTTGTTCCACAAGGATGAACATGGATTTTTTACGCGATAACAAAGAAACAGTCAGTTGGACTAAATACTTGAAATTCCTTAAAAGTTAGAAAATCTAAAGCTAAATAGGCCTACTATAATGCCAGACACAACATTACTCCTGTAGTGGACCTAATAGAACCTCACATTTCACCAGTTATGTATAAGTCCCATGTAATAGGGGGCGAGCTTATTGACATCAACCGGGCGCAAATCCAGACTCCGTGGCTGCTACTGAGAAATTCCTGGGGAAAAAACCCAATAATCTTTGTCCGCAATAGTCCGCAAACTCCTGTCACCTTGAGTTATAAGTCGAGCTACACGTTATCTTTAAAAATGGAACTAGTGATTATAAAAAAAAACCGGCCAAGTGCGAGTCAGACTCGCGCACGAAGGGTTCCGTACCATTATTTAAAAACATTAGACAAAACTGCAAAAAAATCACGTTTGTTGTATGGGAGCCCCCCTTAAATATTGATTTAATTCTGTTTTTAGTATTTGTTGCTATAGCGGCAACATAAATACATCATCTGTGAAAATTTCAACTGTCTAGCTGTCACGGTTCATGAGATACAGCCTGGTGACAGACAGACGGACAGACGGACAGACAGCGAAGTCTTAGTAATAGGGTTCCGTTTTTAACCTTTGGGTACGGAACCCTAAAAACAACACTAGTTCCATCATGGAACTGTTAATGGTACACTAGTACCATGGACTGCGTGTGTCGAAAACTTCGTGTGTATAGATATACGCCCCCAGTCGTTATGATTGATTGATCTAAAAGCAATAGACAATCAAAAGTGCTATGTATTTTTGGGAAATAAATACTTTTTATTATTAAAAAAAAAAAAAAAACAGATATATTGCTTATGTAGTAGTCACTAGACAATGAACGTAACTGACAAATTTGCACTGACTGGACAGGTCCACTCAAAATTGTATGGTTCTTTCTTCAAAAAACCATCTCAGACATAGATCTGCATAGTTCTCATGTGCTTCAAAAGAGACTATGACCTCTGAGTTTGTTTCGGCTGTTTCTTCTCAGAGTAGTCAGGTACGAAACACCACCGGCCCCATCTAGTTTAAAAAAAATGACGTGTAAAAGTGTTTGTAAAAACCTACTTGCAAAATATACATCATTTATCAGTGTGAGAAAGTGGTGTCACTGATGCCATTTATGTTGTGCCTCGATTTTTTTATCCTGAAGTCTGAGACGGCGTGGTTGATTATGGGACACTTCCTCTCACAGAGAGGAGCTTTGTGCCCATTATTCTGTATAATGTCCGATTCCCTCGAATCTCATCCACTGCTCTAATGAATTGATTATTACCTACATAGTTAAAAACCGGCCAAGTGCGAGTCGGACTCGCGCACGAAGGGTTCCGTACCATTATCTATACATTAGACAAAACGGCAAAAAAATCACGTTTGTTGTATGGGAGCCCCCTTAAATATTAATTTTATTCTGTTTTTAGTATTTGTTGTTATAGCGGCAACAGAAATACATCATCTGTGAAAATTTCAACTGTCTAGCTGTCACGGTTCATGAGATACAGCCTGGTGACAGACAGACGGACAGACAGCGAAGTGTTAGTAATAGGGTTCCGTTTTTACCCTTTGGGTACGGAACCCTAAAAAGTAAATGATAATAACCGCATGATACATTCTTCTCCAAACTATCTTGAAATTTAAACTTTCCAACTGCAATTACCCAACAGAGTGGCTATAAAACACGGCTTCTATAACACCTATTGCCTGAACTTACACGTAAATATGGCGGAGATGGGAAAGTTCTTCAACTATTCCATTGAGCAAAACTCCGGCGCATAGCTGCGGAACTATGTGTGCCAGGTCATAGTGCTGAGAACTAGTGTGGAGTCGAGGTATGAGGAGGTACTTGGAGATAATTGTTGACTGGTTTAAATGGTCTTGTCATCCATGAAGTACTGTTTAAGAATACTTCATTGAAGATTAATGTTCAGTTCTAAAAACCTGATCTTGAAATCTACTAATAGGGTCTAATCACGCGAGATTTTCGCGTCGAAAAGTTCGTATGTATAGATATAGGCCCCCAGTCATTATGATTGATTGATCGAAAAGCAATAGTCAATCAAAATAGTGAGCCTAGAATCCGTACTAACAGCCTATCACGGCTATGTTGCATCAACACTCAGATATGGTGTAATATACCGGGGCAATTCAGTTGATAGAGGACGCTTATTTAGAGCCCAAAAAAGATGTGTCAGAGCTATGTGTGGCCTTAAAAGCACAGACAGTTGCCAACCGTACTTTATACGTCTAAAAATACTTACCTTGCCATCGCTGTACATATACGAAACAAATGTGTTCGTCAAATCTAACATTTCACTATATAAAATAGCTACTAAAAGTTACTACAGAAAGTTGCGCGATAGAAATAAGTTGGAACTCGAAGTGACTTATGGCAAAACTGCTCTAATGAATAAAAGTACCTTCTGTATGGCCAAAAAAATATTTAACAAACTACCTGAACAAATAAAAACGTTAAATCTGGACAATTTCAAAACACAATTATTAAGAATATTGATAAATAAATGCTATTACTCACTACAAGAATATTTGGACGATAATTCTATAATTTCTGCTTCAGAAAATTGTACATCAACATCACCTCACCTATTTTGACGATTTGGAATCTTATTGACATTAGCATTAATATTAAGACATGTAACCATTGAGCTATTACTACTACGTATAGAGAAGACAGCGCGAACAAAATATGTGCAACAAGCGCGGCAGTGCGGGGTGCGCGGGGGTCGGCTAGTGAGTCATAGATGCGATGTCACCGTTAAGAGGCGACACTTTGTTAATATTCTGCCTATTTCATTGGGTACCCCTTACGTGCACATTGTTTGACTTACAATTTTTGTTATAATATTTATTTTAGGTATAAACTGACTTTACTCTGCGGAACAAATAATATATTCTGGCATATATACCTACCTATACTAACTGGTTCAGTCAGGGTTATGGGAAGTCTCATTCTTAAACAAATTGTATTCCTAAATAAATAATAATTTTATTTCAGGCCTTTACTTGTACAAACAATTAATCAATTAAAACCAAACAATCTACCAGTTACTAGCCAAAATATCATACCTAGCTAGTTATAGGCAAGGCTATAAGGTGAGTAAGGTAGCTCTAAAGAGCTCATCAGAATAGCCTCACGATCTATAGATAGTCAATCAGCTGGAGCGCTCGTGAGTGTCATCGAGGTGCTCCATGTGTATGAGTCGACACTCGCTAATGCGTGCGCCGTGTCGCGCCAGCCTCGCTCTAGTGTTTGCTGTCGACGTCTGTACACACCCTTATTCTGGACACCTACTCCTTTCGGAGGTGCAATTTTGTAATAATTGATTTTCTGAAATAAAAGGTAGGATAAGATGGCAGAGATGAAGTTCTAAAAATCAGAGCAGCTTTCAATCTATTTCGTACAGAATGTTTCGTCGTCAAATCAAATCAAATCAAATCAAATCATTTATTTTTACCGAAAACACTGTTAAATTAGGCAGTATTCATTGCCCTTATTTCTTTGGGTAATTTATTGAAAATTACAGGAGCCATGTGAAACACACTTTTGTGCATTAAAGCGGTATATGTTTGGCGGACATAGAGGCGAAGTTGGTCACGTTGTTGCCTATTATTCACTTCTGAGACTGATGTAAATATTTTTTTATTGGTCTTAGCAAATACTGAGACCTCATAAATATAGAGGCTTGGGAGAGTTAAAATTTTGTACTCCTGGTAAACGGTTTACAGGTTTCGATCATTTGAAGCCTAGCCCTTATGCACCGTTGCGTCGTTCCGTTTTTAAATTACTATCATCTGTCTGGTCTTCCCTCAACTAAATTGGACTCAGATTCCAATACAGTTAGATTTAGTGAGAGTTAATTATCATACACAAGCCCAATTAATACCGTTTTTGAATGAGATCGGTGAATATTCGATTGTATCCATGCTTCCCTGAATATTTCAATTTAGGATCACAGGTATCGAAGGCATACCAACTACCACAGAATGCAATTGAAATTAATTGAAATTAAATGCTCGCTTTAGCCCATTGACTTGTAAACAATTGTGCACTATTGCAATGTTCAATATTGTGTTGCTTTGATACTAAACGTTACTATTGTAGTCAGAAACTTACTGTTACATTTAAGCAGGTTTGCTAGTGTCAGAAATAATTGTACGACGTTGAAAGCTGTTTTGCTTTTAAAAGTGACCTATTGGGTCCGTTTTTTGAGATCAGTAAGAGCTAATAAGCAGACTTGATGGATACTGTATAAAGACCACAGTGAGGGTTTTGCATGATGGTTATAACTTTACATGCAAAACCGACAAGCATAACTGAGTTTCATACTACACATACACGTTAGGTTTTGCAAGCACCGTCTGGCCATCAACTCTCAGTTGAGCTACGTGACGGTGTGTGTAGGACGCCAATACCAAACTACAACTACAACCTAACACTTGTTCTGCAGAACAGAAAAAGAAAAAAAGATCGCAATGAATGGTCTAAACGTTGGTTATTGAAAAGAAAGCAATTCTCCCACGCAAATTTTATAAATGAATTGAGATTTACACCAACAGATTACAAAAATTGAGAACTGTGGCAGGCAAGCTCACCGGACGCCACACACGCTCGGTTATGCTCGCTCGCAAACATAACCGAGCGGCATAAAATATCAATTTTGATATTTGCTCGGTTGCATGTACACGCACCGGTAACTGTACAGTTTAATCACATACACGCTAGGGCTTGCCTGTCGGTTATGCATGCACGGCTTTAGCCGTGCATGCATAACCGACGACGACGACGACGACGTGATGGTTTTGCATGATGGTTTTAACCATCATGCAAAACCTAGCGTGTATGGCCTTCAGAGATGTCGAAACTTTTGATCACACTGGCAAAAGGCGGTAGTATATATTTCGTGTAGTAGCAGCCCTGACTTACTTCTCGAAGATCGTAGGTTAGAACCAGATCCTCTCACTGCTTTCAAAACAGAAAAGTAAAGCATCATGAGGAATTCGACAATCGAAAGTATGAAGACTGACATCCACCAACTGGCACTGGGCCCATATGGTGGATTATGGCCAGTTCTCTTTCACAAAGAGGAAGTAAGCAATATTAAAAATGTCATCACATCGTTACAGTAATAATCTCAGCAGCACATCCCAGAATCAGCCAGTTTAGTGGACAATCGTGAAGTGGAATCCATTTGCAAGCCGACGAGGGCAGGATCGTGAGCGGCAATATTAGGCGTTCTGAGAGTGCTACACCTCGCTTGTACGGCTATACTACGGATATGCGGCTCTTGCCGTGTTTGCCGAGTGCCTAATGTTGGAGGTAGGACCCTTTGTGGCGTAGCGGTGTAGGTATGGATATGATGGGAGATTGAATGTTAATTTATTTTGCATACTTAGCCATACTTAGTCTATAATATTCCCATTGCTGGGACACAGGCCTCCTCTCAGTAAGAGGGAATGGGCTATAATCCACCTAGTGCGGGCACCTAGTATGTCTACGAATTTTTGATTCTATCACATACGGGTTTCTTCAAGATGAATTCCTTGAAATAAATTACACAAACTTGAAAGTCTGACCGCGAAATTAAGGCCACTACTGTTTTTGTTCTGTAAATGCGTTATTCCATCGCGACTGCAATCAAAATGTCATCAGAAGACAATCATATTACAAGCATAATTTTGGTTAATACTGGAAATATTGAAGTGACTCATTTAGGTATGTCATAAAGTCGCATAGATAATAGCAGGTAGGCACACTAGTGCCCTACCATTAGGCCTACCAGAGAAGATCTTTTAGGTTATGTTAGAAGCATAAAATAAAAGAGTTTTTTTTAATAAACAAAAGCAAGAATATGAAGATCTGCTTGTCAACATTGTCATCTAGAGTGGCACTATGAGCAGACGTATCGTAAAAGATACACAGGGTGACTGGGTTTGCACCCTCCGTAGCAAATACGCATATAGGCGTGTGTAATGTTCAGCGATATTTATTAATTTATTATTATATAGAGGAGGTCATTTGCTAATTTCTGCAGACCCAGTTACGCTGTATAAATCATGAAATCAAAACAACTACATGAAATGTGTACTGAAAAATATTGATAATATTCGCTAGCACGAACGGACGACGGATGTACGGACAGATGATTTGGACATGTACAAAAAACAGTCGAAATGACTATGAAAAAAGAGTTTTAAACGATTTCAGCATGTAAGATTCTGTGATTTCCATGTACGCGTTATGTGATTTTTCGTATATACAGTCAAAAGCCTTAAGTACAGTAGCATCTCAATGTTAATGATTATTCACACAGATGTTCTGCGCATATCTCTTTGTGTGTATGATGTGTGGCATGACACGCCAGCAATCGAAGCAAACGATTACAATTATACCTCAGCTTTTTCTAATTGACTCATGATGAAAGAGTGCGAATTACAGGTGTGTATGTGTGTGAAATGTCGTAAGTGCAACGGCTTTGTGAGATTGCTCCTGAACTTCTGAATGAGATCGTATGTATGTGCCTTGTTGTTTTTAATTTTTTTGGGAGTATTTTCAATAATAAAAGACTTACCCAATTAAGGTTCATGAAAACAGGATAAACGGTCCTGGTTATGTAAAAATATCCTAGTATGTTTAAGAACGTCAGACAAGCGCCGAAGCAATTTTCTATTATCTTATGTACGAAATGATAAGTGTTTCAATAAACCAAACTACAGCTGTATCCAATCATAAATAAAATCGATGTTAATATCCGAGACGAAAATGTTTTACATTCTTTCCCAAATATCGGCAAAAAATAATATCCAAAGAAAATGTTGGGAAATAATAGGGTCTTCTTTTTTTTGTTAATTATCTAGACTGGAATTTTATTTTGGATAAAAAGACATGTTATTCAACAAACTTATAGGCTCGATAGACCAGATGGTTTCTCGGGAATTTGAGACTAACATAGGTTGTGATTGTTTGCTTGATTGTTCCAAAATAAATTGGTATACGGGCAGGAGAATGATGGTTTTTTCTTTTTAATTAGTTATCAGATCTCAGATTTCGTGGAATGTTATGTTTTGTTTCATATTTCAAGGATGTTTTCGGCGAATGTTGGATTTATTTCAAGAGCTATATTCTGTGTTATTCTTATTCTTTATTGCACACAAAAAATCAAATATACATATAAAATTGCAATTATATAGCTCATGTACAAAGGCGAGCTTAACCCAGAATTGGGTTTTCTTACAGCAAACCTAATTTTGATAGCGAGATTTGCAGAAGAGGATTCACTTAAGAATGTGCAATAATATTACTAAAATTAATTAATTTTATAAACTAAACTACAAACATACAATATAATATACGTCATACATACAGTATATACATACATACCTATAAAATAATATATATATACAGGGTGGAATTTTGTAATGCCACCTGGAGGGAAAGTACTCTTAATACTGCTGATAGAAAATTTTACTCAAAGGAAACATTCCTTTATTTTTAATAAGAAATTAATCTGCATTCAAAGATTTTTAAAATTCGCTTGCCACAGTTGGGAATCGAACCAGCTAAATTCCAAAAAAATAACATCCTGTACTTTTATGGCACCAATCGATAGGGTCTATCACAAGGGTCAAATCTCTCTAACAAACATGATAAATTAAATGAAAGGAAAACCATGAAATCTAAAGTTATAAATTCAATGGGATCAATTCAATACGATAAAGCACTTTTATTCAAAGGATGGACCTTTACAATTGAAGAAAGAAGATTGAAATTTGCACGTGTTTGTTTGTGCAAATTGCAATCTTCCTATCTAAATAGTTCTTCGTCATTTTAGTCAATAAATTACGTCAAAAGATAATTGTTTAAGTATTAGAATCTAACATAAGTAATTGGATGGACCTTAGGTAAAAGTGCTTTATCTTATCCCATTGAATTTACAAGTTAAGATTTCATGGTTTTCCTTTCATTTAATTTATCATGTTTGTTAGAGGGATTTGATCCTTATGACTGACCCTATCGATTGGTGCCATAAAAGTACAGGATGTTATTTTTTTGGAATTTAGCCGGTTCGATTCCCGAGTGTGGAACGCGAATTTCCAAAATCTTTGAATGCAGATTAATTTCGTTTTAAAAATAAAGGAATGTTTCCTTTGAGTAAAATTTGCTAACTCCGGTTTTTAGAGTACTTTCCCTCCAGGTGGCATTACAAAATTCCACCCTGTATATATAAACCTACATACATACATATTGATCATGTTGACAGGAAATGTTCCCT
The DNA here is from genome assembly GCA_905147715.2 of Xestia xanthographa. Lineage (NCBI taxonomy): Eukaryota > Metazoa > Arthropoda > Insecta > Lepidoptera > Noctuidae > Xestia > Xestia xanthographa. The sequence continues at coordinate 1,149,545 of LR990661.1, read as the reverse complement.
TATTCCTCTCTTGAACACCTCTAATGAGGGGCTATCCCGTAAGGAGTGTGGAAGTGAATTCCAAAGGCGCACAGCACGAACAGTGAAAGATCCATCATACCGACTTGAGGAGTGGGAAGGAAAACGAAGGAGAAGAGATGACGATGAGCGACAAGGCTTACCTCTAGGAACAAGATACTCAAAGCGTTCCTGAAGATACGAAGGAGCCTTAGAATTGTGAAGAATGGAAAAGAGAAACGAAAGAGTGTGACAATCATCATGTTATCATTGTTGTGTGTGGTTCAATTGAGTTGGTGATTGTGTTCAGTGTAATTGGTGAATACGCTCTTTGGCTTGAATACCGTAGCTCCTAGAAATAATAAAATACCCAATTTTCACCATTTTGTGAGCTGAAAGGCTTTACGGCTCCAGCCCATTTCGTAACTTTCCCATTTCGACAACTAAACTAAATAGCATCACAAAAGTCCAATTTCGTAACTATTTTGATCTTTTGGTAGCTAAATTCTATGCCTATCTGCCATTGATCTGCACTCAATTAAGTTAAGTAATAAGTAATTGAGGCGTGCATTGAGACATTTATCGTCATTTATGGCCTTTGTACAGTATTTAAAGTTCACAGACTGACAAAGTGACAATTTGATTACTCGTGATTACTAATCGTTATTTAGCACAGACTTCATTCTCTGTTTTCACGTCGTTCGCACTACTGACAAACTCAATCTTTCTAAGACATTTTTTTCTCGGCATATGTATGATTAAGAAGTTTATATACTATTTAAGCTTACCAAAGGACACTAAAAACATTTTTATTGTTACTGCAGACTATAGCTTTGAGATTCATGTTCAACATCCGTAAATGCATACATAATAAATAAGTACATCCTGCAAGATCTGAAGCTCAAAACTGTAAAGCAAGAGATCGCTGCCCGTAGCACAAACTACCAGAAAAAGCTTACGAAACACGTCAACTCACTGGCTGCAGATTTGTCGGTGTCTGGAAGTATTGTATACACAAGGCTTAAGAGGACAGTGTTCCAAGTTTTAAAAAAAGATTCTCAGCAGAATGAATGAGAATGGCCAATGGACATTTTCTCGTTGCTACAAATACCAAATGCAGAAGAAATTCGAACAAAGGAGCAACTAAATAAATGTTTATAACAGATTGTTGTGATGACCAGGAAACATAATAGAAAAAAAAAACTGTTACTGAAGCAAAGTGCTCTTAAATCATTTATGGATACAGTTTAAAGAAGAAGCCTATTAAATAATTCAAGAACCGCGAATTTTTAAGCGTATATTTAGTTAAGAAAAAAATAGGTACTGGAATAATAAACCCTTAGGTACTTTTCTACCAATAACGAGCGAGGTCGGGTCAAGGTGAAAACCTCTCATTTTATGAAGCCTGTAATAAAAGCGTCTAAAAATCTGAAACTCAAAAATGGAGCAGAAGGGGGAAAAACGTTCCAATCTCACGAACTATAGACAAAATATTAAGTTCAGCATAACTTCATAGTTTATTGAAACCAATCCAGGAGTTTGCGAGGGTTATTGGTCGGCGCAAACAACCTAAATGAACCGTAAAACAATTAACCCTTTATAACGACACGTTGAAACTTGGAATAGGCTCCGCGACCAATAAAATCATTAAAATTCTAAACTCTGAAAGCCACGGTTTTGTCAAAATAAGGTGTTAAGTAACAAGTTATAAGCGATTAGAAAATTTCAGCAATCATGTCAAGAGAAAGAGTTATCATAGAGTTCCTGAAAGGACTGGAAATCATTTACCCGGTAATTTTTTACAATGTTCCACTATTCCTTTCGTTCTCGTCCTTTTGTTAGTTACTGATAATATGAGCCTCTGTGATATGTGCCTCTCAAATTACATGTTAACATTCGGTTATCTGTATGTATAGGTAATTTACTCCTGCTGCATAATTATGTCAAGTTCTTTGCAGATACGATGTATTAAAATAATTTAGTTGTACTTTCAAAGTTGTTCCTTTTTTGCCAAGATTTTGTTAACACACTTTTTACCCGACTGCGGCGAAGTCCAAAAGGAAGGTTATTAGTAAAAGGTTTTTGTATCATAGTGACAGCAGAACACTGACTCCTAAGTCACAGGATCTCCTAGTTTGGGAGCCAGGGTTACTCTATCTGTATTACCTTTATTTCACTGAAATTCATGTGACCTAGTCTTAAATCAATGTTGAAGGTTAATAAAAATTAAAAAAAAAAAATTGGTAAATAAATATTTTTATTTTTATTATTATTATTCTCAAAAACTTATTATTAATATTGAAACACTAGCTCTGAATTAATTTTACATTAATAAATGTGTGAAAGTGATTTTAAACGCAATATTTTTCAAGTAGCTGTATTATATAGCCACCACTAAACGCTTCCACGCATTCCTTTCACTCCACCCCAAAAATCTTGAGACAATGACGGTGTTTGGAGAAAACTCGAGCTCATCAATTTTATGGCACAAGTTTTGAGCCGGAGTTGGGCGGCGCGGCTTCCGTGACGTCATCATAATGTAAGCGGTTACAATTATTACTCGAGTCACTAGGGAAGCGAACCGGGGGATTACTGAGAGCTTATGAGCGAAGAGCTTACTGCTTATTAGGTTGGATTTCTCATTTAAAAGGATAAAGTATTAGTGACGACTTTTTAAGATCCTTCATGGCCAAGGTCACCATGGTGGCGAATCTCAGACTAGCCACCCGACGCAAGAAATATTATGGGCCCTACCATGACGTCAACACACATTCACTCTCTCATCTCTTACTATCATAGTTCGAAGAGATGACAACCCAACACGATCGGAAAGAAATCCTGAAATTAATATACGTACAAGCTCACGCCTGTAAGGATACGTCATAAGTATATATCATAAAGATAACAATTTGTCTCCATTGCATATTTGATAACCCATTCTTAATCTATAATGTTAAAAAGGAGACGTAAAAAGAGTAGTATTCATAGTTGTAATGGGTAAACATTACAACTATGAATCCTACTTTCACATCCCAAAAACATACCACGCAAGTCTTCAAGTCTGGCGCAATAATTCTTCTTTTTCAACCCTACGCCGCATACAAAGAAAGATGGCAAGAGCCCTAATTAAAGGCCTCTAGGCTAATTACAACGACATGTCGAATCCGGGCCTGGCGCGACGGCTTAAAATTGTCAAGACGCGTTATTTGAGAAGACATTCGTTACAAAAAGAGGCTCTTGGGAGCGTGTGACAGGGCTGGAATTAAGGTGCATGAGTGGCTGCTAAATGATTTTTTTTGGTGGTGGTAAAAGTGTGTTGGAGAAAAGAACTTGAAGTATGAGGTATGGATATTATGAAACAATGTTTAGATTTTTTATTAAATTGTCAAAAAATGACATAATACGCATCTCTTTCTCCAATTTTCACCATTCTTTTTTAAACAGACTACTCCAAAAACGCTTAGGGCACCTTTTTAAGCAAACCGTATCATTGTTTTAAACAACAGGAAGGTGCTGTCAAACACAGCAAGTAGGTACTCCTTGCATTCTTAAATTGATAATCCCGTTTACCATCCAGGATACCAATACTACCCAGGTTTGCCATCGACACGTATACATTACACCGGGAAACCGTAAAGGCAATTCATAAAATTAATTATTGAAAGGCTAGAACGTCAATTAGAGCGTTTGCACCCGCCGTAAGCTAAGTAAATCCGGCCCTGTTGGCAGGACGGATGGTGGGGGGAGGAGATTAATCCCTCTTGATGGATCGCTATCCCGAATCTGTTTTTGCGTAAATGAGAATAAACTGTTTGTCCAACCTGTCACCTATAGCTGGTTTTTGTAAGTTTAAGCTATTTTTGGGAGGAGCTCGTGGCTAAATAATAACAGCCGCTCGGGTTGATCGTTAGGTTAAGCCGTGCTTGCCTAGGTTGGTCTGTGGATGGGTGACCACCCAATACATACCGAGTTTCCTCCGTGCCTCGGAAAGCACGTTAAGCCGTTGGTCCCGGCTGTCATTTGTAGATCTTTGACAGTCGTTAGGTAGTCAGAGGCCCAAAAAGTCTGACAACCAGTCTTACCAAGGGTTATCGTATTACCCGGTACTAACTGGGTTGTGGAGGTCAGATAGGCAGTCGCTCCATGTAAAATACTGGTATTCAGCTGCATCCGGTAAAACTGGAAGCCGACCCCAACATAGTTGGGAAAAGGCTAGGCAGATGATGAAGCTATTTTTGGGAGGTGTGATGAGCTATGCTATTAATTGGAGTTTTCCGCCTCAACTTTCAGTGTGAATTCAGAGAACATATCATGCACTAATAATTTCAAATGGGTGTTATCAGATTTGCACCTGATTTTGCCAGTCATGTTTAGTCCCATATAATTATGTAGTAGAGGAAAAACCAGTTTCCTTCAACCGGGAAAAAATCTGAATTCAAGGCTGCGTGAGAATTCAAGTTACATATTCTAGTTACACTTTGCCTGTTCCAGGGATCACACCCCAGATCTCATGTTAAAAACACTTGTTACTACTGGACTAACGAGGAGTTCATAAAACACAAACTACAAAAATATCGCTTATAAACCACCTCATCGGAGTTTTAAAAAAAAAACCGCCTAAACCCAGAAAAAAACAAATATATATCTGACCTATGATCAGTTTTTACGAATATGTTTTATGTCCAATATTTGAGAGAAGCAGCGGTGGCCCAGTGGTGGCGCCCCGACTTACGAACAGTAAGTCGTGGGTTCGAACCCAGACAGGCGCATTACTTTGTGTAATTTATTTCATCACCACTGCTCTCAAAACGGTGAAGGAAAATATCGTGAGGTAACCGGCAAAACATTCGAAGACATGTGACATCTACCAATCCGCACTGGGCCCGCGTGGTGGATTGTAGCCCATTGGGCCATTTGGGAACATTATAGGCTGATTATGTGATTTGATGATGCTGATTTGATAGTATTTTAACGAATGCACGCAAGCTTTATGTACAGTCCCCAGATTGCGTGTCCAGCGTTCTTTCTTTTGCACACAAAGTTAAAGACAATTCCAACAAGGACACAATTTGCATCAAACAACTTTTTTCAATACTAAAGCCATTATTTATCTTCCCACCAGTAATCCCAGTCGACAGGTCAGTCAACTCTAAGCAGTAGCATAAATAAAGATTAACTACCGCCCCGCGCGGCTTCTCTCACTCTGTGTATTTGAAGCGTGCCGACATTGAGATCAAAAGGATTAGGCAGCTACGATGTTGGTGACGGTTTGAAGACCATGATTTAATTGGGGTCTTCCTATCCGGAACCTATTGTGGGCTCTTTAATGAGAATGGAATAATAATGCTGAAAATTTAAAGCTACAATGGATTACGGTGTAAAAATGGAAATACAGGTAGATGAGACATTCGTTACCTGTGTTGTCTCTAATGTTGTTAAGGCCCCTCGCCCCGTCCCTCGCGACTTTTTGTAGCTATGCTGTTTCGCGTTTACGGAATGCGCGACTGCATCGGTACTAACGCGCGTTAGTCGCATTTGCAACGCGCTACAGAAGCGATGCCAACGCGCTACTAACGCGCTACAGTATCGCGACTGTATCGATGCAAAGTTTTTAGTAGGTTTAGGAGATCTTAGTTTTTTAGTATTTTTTTTATTACAATATGGGCCTGCTCTTGACCTCGATCACGCCTGATGGAAAGCGATGGATGAGATCTATGATGGAACGAGCGTGCCCAGAAGATGCCTGTTCACTCTTGCTTTGAAGGCAATTTTAAACGTTGTTACAAGATGTCCACAAAGTAATCTCTCTTTATTAAATGGGTGCATCCAATATTGACGCTGCTTTGGTTGCCTTCACTTTGCTTTAAAGACAACGTGACTTATGTTGCCTCAACGGAGTCCATCTTGCATGGTGGGGAGGGATCGCAGGTATTTTTGTGCCGTTACTGAATCGCGTTTGCATAGCGACTGAATCTGGGCCCGTGGGCGAGGGCACACAGCTAGCAACCGCTTCGCGACTGTATCGATGCGGACACGCGACAGCATCGCTACTAAAACTCACCGTGAGCGAGGACCCTGTCCACGGACATCACGGTGCTGGCTTGTTTGCAACACAAAATCATGATACTATACGGGTATGAAGAAAAGGGTGTAAAGTTCTTCATCTGCATAGATAAGGGAAGATCCTCCGACCAGACGATTATTGTATCTGGTGGGCGACTGCCCGACAGTTGTTGTCGGGTTTTTTAAATAGTGGTCGCGGATAACTTTAATAGCACGATTAAACAGTTTTGATGTTGGTTCTTCATTTGTGTCATAGATGGCGCTGTATTACTTTTTATACTTTTTTTTTTTTTCGAAATGGCATCTCGCAGTTCAACCTAGAGAGGTTGTCGTCTGCTTAACCGGACAATCCTGTGGGTGCCCCAGCCAGGGCACTTTTTATACTATGCTATACATTATTGTATTTGCTATACATTTACTATTGATGGGGCATGAAGAGCATTCGTACAATCTCACCAATTGCATTATTTCTGTGAAACATCCCCTTAAAATCTCAAAGGATTCATAAAACTCTTGTAAAATATCCAAAGACCACTTTCAATCATCTTTCACCCGGCCCTTTTCCAAGTTCAAATAAAAAAATCGACAAAATATCTTAACACCCGCAACCCTCAAATCGTTTTGAGGAACCAGTCAGTTATGCACTTCAAAATTAAGCATTACATCACATAAAAATATGAATATTTTCTCGGATCCCGCTTCCACCTGTAAAATATAATATTCAAAGGCAATATCTCCGAGCGATTCCGAGAACCTATAAATGTTCACCATAAAAATGACGTTACACTTACGTAACTCAACCAAACGATATGAAACCTTATTGGTTTTGAATAAGGATTAGTACCACCGCAAAGGTAGGTTGGTGAACGTAAATATTAGCACCTGAATAATCTGTTATATGGTCTGATATTTATTTCTTTCAATGTATTAGTGCCTTCCTAAGCAGAGGCCGTTCTTCTTTTATGTATGGGCGTAATAAAACACAAGAATCCCTGTGGAAACTTTTAATTAGTTAGAAAATATTAGCAATTTAGACGTGGCTGTGGCACATCTAGGTCAATTTATAATGAAGACGTACCTTTCGCTTTTACCATTTCGGTTATAATTGGGTTATTGATTTGGATACCCTTTGAAGCTAGTTCTAGGTTTCTAGTCGGCTACTGTTTCGTAAAGATATTAGTTTTGAGGCCAGACTATCTTTGAAGTTCAAAGCTGAACGTAATATTTTGGGTTTCTAGATCAATTTTCTCTGGTAACGTGTAAATGGTTTTCTCTCTTGTAACGTCCATAGATATACATAACATAAATGGGTGTGTTTTTGTTAAAATAGTAGTCTAGTTCGATTCAAAGCAGTTTTTAATGAAAAAAAAAAACAATTACTCATTTAAATAGGTATTTTTAAAGCAGACACTCCACCAACCGGCACTCTGGACCTGCTTGAAATACGGACCAATCCTTAACCATACAGCCTGATTATGTAAGGAGGGCCCAACGCATGCTAATGCGATTCCGATCGATATTTCGAACAATACAAACCCTACACAATAGGCCTAACGTGATCAAAACCTTGAAACATATAACACATAATAGTATTATGTTAATCCTGACCCAAACTAATCTGCTCAATGCTTGTTGTGACATGTTATAAATCTTCACAATCTCACAAGGAAGGCATCTTTAAGGACAACACATCTCCCTGATTGGTCTAGGATCGCAAATACGAGGAGGACCTCGTAAAGTTTTGCATAAACTGGGAATCGAAGCCTTCAGGATTTGATTTTCACTAAGAATTTTGCAGCAGCTGTTCGGAGTTAGGATTTATGGCCGGTTGATGGCAATAGGCTCCCCCTCTACTACATAATTATCATCTGCCTAGCCTTTTCCCAACTATATTGGGGTCTCGGCTTCCAGTCTAACCGGATGCAGCTGAATACCAGTATTTTACATGGAGTGACTGCCTATCTGACCTCCACAACCCAGTAAGTACTGGGTAATACGATACCCCTTGGTAAGACTGGTTGTCAGACTTTTTGGGCCACTGACTACCTTTAACGACTGTCACAGATCTTCAAATAACAGCCGGGACCAACAGCTTAACGTGCTTTCCGAGGCACGGAGGAAACTCGGTATGTAAGGGTGGTCACCCATCCACAGACCAACCTAGGCAAGTGCGGCTTAACCTAAAGATCGACCCGAGCGGCTGTTATTATTTAGCCACGAGCTCGCTCTCTACTACATGACTGGCAAAATGCCGTTGTACTATTCCTCTGTCTACCTCTGCCTAAGTCTTCGGAGATTACAGGTGTGATGTATTGTAAAAACCATGTAAATCCTGACCCAAACTAATTTCTACAATACTTGTTCTGACATGTCTTGTTATAAGTCTTCACAATCTGAAAAGAAAGTAAAATGGTCAAGGACACCACATTATCTAAGATGGCCGCCGGCCAAGTTTTCAGAAGGAAATAACAATCGCAACAAAACTGCTCCATTTGTTAATGGTCGAGAAAAATGCAGCAATTTCTTCAAGAGAGTTTCCTTTGCAAATAAAATGTATGTGGTTCTCGGGCGAAATAAACTACAACGCGTCTTGAAGTGTGTGTATGTAGGTAGTATTCATAGTTATGTTGAAAGGTAATAATATTACTAAGTTTCCATTTTCTGTTTCCATTTTATTGGCATATTATGTTATTTTGTTTCAAATATAAACAGTAATTAATTGAGTTTCTTCAAAAACTCGCACAGGAAGTAATCTTCTTTCAATAATAAATAGCCCAGTGTTAACTTGTTTTATTCAGCATAAGTTTAAGATAGATATTTGTTATATTATTAGAGAATAAAGTTTTCATGTTTTGCGCTTTTAATATCAGTCATAACAATCTTGATTTAATAAATTTAATATCATTGAATGTTGGCGGCAGTGTCAAATGCATTCTAGGATTCAAACTGAAAATCTCCAGCCCAGTACAACATTTGCAAACAGATTTCCACATAAAGAACGTAAATAAATCCACCTCCAGGATAGATCCAGGTGTTCTTAATACCAAAACCTCTTAAGCCCCAACTACTAAGCACTGCATCCCAACTTCCTAAGAAAAATAACAAGCGCTCGCTCTCGCGATATGATTATAACACGGCCATGTATCGTCACCGCTCCCCAGTAAACTATTACACGGAGGTAAGTGAGTCAGTAATTTATTCGGGTAATCGCGTAATTTGTCGCAGAGGATTGGTGTAATTTGTCCTCAGGTGCGGCCCGGGCGCCTGTTTTCTTGGAAATACGCTCCATGTACAACGAAGGACGTTTTTTGAGTTAAATTTTTCTCTTTTCCTGTTTTGTTTCAATGAGTTCGCAGAAGTTGGGTTTAGGACCCTGCTTTGAAGTGTTATTTATCAATTTGGGGCGAAATAAAATAACTAAAACATGTTTATTTTTTGTGTTGACATTTCCAAGGTCTCCTTTGTGCTTCAAAAAATCTAGTACGTATTAAGTCTCATATGACATAAAGTTGTTACTGGCAGAGAGAAAAAAAGTGGCCTCACTTTATGAATAAGTAGTTATGTAACAGTATTTCACACGGAATCAATATAATATGGGCTTCACATTTACATACATAAAAAATTACCCTACTTCAAACAATACCTGTTGAGCTTACCGAATAGCAAATGCGTGCACTTCTCCGACACAATTGGCCCAACAAAAAAACTGCCCACTACAAAAGCCTACAAAATGAGCAATAAACGGTTGTAGCTACAACAGTTGGAGTGTTAGCTGTTCCAACAAGTTGTAGGCAAAGTGATTGGTGCACAACAAGCTGGTGTTAACTACACGTTGTCGAGTGGTGATTAACTGCAGTGGCCAGCTGATGGCAGGGATGTACGCGGGACGGAAGAGGCCGGTACTGGCATTCATAAAATATTCCCAAGCATGAAAGTCCAGTTTAGAGGGTTTAACTCACTGGCATGCGGTGTCAGGAAACCAACGTGTCACCTGCTGTGAATCTCCTACATGAGATACAAGACAAGTTAACATTCGACCAGCAATGACGACAATGGAAAAATAAAAATGTATTCTTATACTAGCGACCCACCTCGGCTTTGCTCGGGACCAATTTAGAACAAAAAAAGAAGTGCGCTTACTGTAAACTTATTTTGTAATGCCTTTATTTTCCAATTATTTTGTGCATTCAATTACGAACAAAAACCTTTTAAAATCAATATTGCTTACCTACCTTAACATAGGGCGTGATAATAAGTAGCCTAAAGCCTTTCTTGGTTTACAAAGAACATTTTTGCTGAATTTCAATTCAATCTATCCAGTAGTTTTGGCGTGAAGCCGTACCATACACAGACAAACAGACAGACAAAAATTCAAAAGATTCACTTTTTGCCATCAGTTAAGTTTTTTTTTAACAAAAGCCACTTATTTTTTCTCGAAAATTCTCAATGTACAGTTTTTTTTCGTTACTGTTTTATTATATTTGTATAGATAAGCCACCGAAAAACTTAGTAATATATCTTTTCTACAGGATTGAAATGATATATTATTAAGTTTTTCGGTGGTTTTGCACGCACAAAGGCACAGTACAGTTGATACGCTCTGAAAGCGAGTGTGACTTGTTTAGTCTCTCAATCTATAAACTTACGTGCTAGTTTTCATGCAACTGTAGAAAAGGGAAATTGGGAAGTTTTAGAAATCCCATCAGACTGATAGCCATCGACCAGCCTTTATATTTCAAACGAAACTACTTCTAGTCCTCAAAACTCAACGTCAGAACTACCCAGTGGCCGTAAACCTTTGGTAAGCACATTCGCTGTAAACTCGCCCATGATTTACGAGCAAACGCGTGCACTATAAAAAATGTTTAGTGTCAAAATCAGTCCATAGCGAAATAATGAAAATCCTTGGCTCATTTTCCGCTTACAGTAATTTTTGATGAAGGTTTGTGATACCTGATTTTTGGGTTCATGACGAAGCTGATTGTTTCGGACAGGTAACTTGTGGTGGTTGTAGACCCGGTTACTTACTGACGACTAATTGTGTATTTTTGGTTTGACTTAAAATAAACCTTTGTTTAAATGCCAATGGTCTCACTCATCAAGTCATCAGGCAGATTTTTTGGAAGTTTGATGAAGTTACGATAGGATGCCCTCTAATGATTAGAAGCAAATTCGTTTTTGCAATGAAAACTAATAACAATACCAACTGAGATAAGTTTATGAACTCTTCAACTAATATTTAAGGAGAAATATAAATATGGAAGAGCTGAAGATGATGCAATTTGAAAAATTGTAAATATGGATTCCCGCTCCTCGGTTCTCAACGGCCAAGCAAAGACTTGACTTAAAATAAATAAAACATCTCTCCTAAAGAAATTCACCACTTAGTACGAGTTCGTCGGGCAAATTGATATTCAACCAGCAACCCAGAATTTTTCAAATAAAAAATAAACAAACGCTAAACAAGTCTGGTCCCAAAAAGTACTTATTTACCTCAAACCGAACTTTCTCCTGAGTTACCCTGACACGGCCTCTTGATAATTTAATTTTTTCTCTCGTAAGAAGACGTAGCTCATTACGCATTCGAGACTCGTACGCCACTATTTATTCCTTATACATTCGGCTCACGTAATAAATCACAGTTATTTAATCTACTGAAAGATATATATGGGTATTTACCCGAGTATTTCTATCATAATATTTGTTGAATGCTACTTTTGTGGGCCTCATATAGTTTTTAATCTGGAAAAGACAGAGATAATGGTATGAGATACATAAATAACACATATTATATTCTACTATGTATCTTCATTCCCAAAATAGTTTTTATATTTTGTAGCGCTAGATTTTTTCTGAAAGGTAATAAAATTTGACAAACTTGCTTTTCTTGAAGCAGTGTTCGTAGTCATAATATTTCAGACTTAAATTGAGTTGGTGCGAGTATTTTGTCAACTTCTTTCTACTTTTTCTGGAATTATTTTACGAATTTGTCTTGTAGATGTAGAACTTGTTCCATCAATATTATTTTAGATGTAGCTTGTCACAATTCTGTTTCGACGAGGAATGATAGACGTGACCATATTTCTTTACTTTTATTATCTCAGAAGTTTACAAAAGATAGATCTTTGAGATGTTACCAAGGCAATATTAGCTTACCAAAAATAAACGATACAAAATGACTGAAAACTGTCCACGATAACACAGTTATCGTCCCAAAAGATACGCTTCAATAACCTAAATGGAATTTGCTCCGACCTAACAAAATATCGACGCCTTAATTCAGGATACAGGAGGTGAGTGAAAAATTAGATTGGCGAGCACTGGACACGGTAGAACCTAGCCATAATCTCATTGCCCTGGACCAGCGCAGGCGGGGGACAAGTTACATGCGAGATGGATGTGACACTCTCTGATTGGAGGATGGATTACGTCGAGCAAAATTCTAGTTACACAGGGCTAGGGGATATAGATGGAGAAATAGATAGAAATATTGTCACCAGTTGTAAGTTAAAGTCAATAATGTTTGAATCGCCCATTGATTTTCCATTAGTGATCATTTGCACACCATTCTAATTTCCGTAAACAAACATTAATAAATAAACGCCCGACGACGTTTTAGAATGCAGAAAGTAAATTACCCTAAATTGAAGCGCGAAGAATGTCAGTGGAAATTTTCATCGCGAAGATTTCGTCTCTTGTACCAAATGGTGTACCCAAAGGGCGCAACGCCGCAGGAATATTTTTGAGTCTTTTACAGGGACACGGCAAATGGGAACCGAATCATTTCCGATTCGGATTATTGATTCTACATCGGCGGATTTACTGAAGATTTTCGACCAAAAACGTACTCGAGGAAATTGGGTTAAGTGCTCACTTCTAGGCTTGATTGACGGACTCCATCGGGATTTTGGAATCTAAAAATGTAGGCCAACTTCATAGCACTCTGTACTTTATTTTGTGTTTTTATGTTTCACACATATTTCTGTGATATGTTTTTGAATCCTAACGTTAAATTCGTTGATATTTTGACAATCATCTCTGACGACTCAATGCTACCAATTTTTTTCATAGAATAGGAAAAAACATGTTTTCTTGTTAAAATTTTATTATATTAAAAAAAAACTTATATGCAACAACTAACGGCCTTCTTTCGAAGAATAAACAAATAAAACATTTTGTTTTCAATAATTTCTCTCGATATCATCACGTGTTACGTCTTATCACTCAATATCTCATCGCTTATCAGACAGCTCTTCGAACTCGTATTCCCCTGGTCCCCAGTTCCACTTTACATAAATTACATTCTCATACACTTCTCCTCAATATGGAGTATCAATTTCGTACAATAAAAGTATTCGTAACAAGTACCCACATTCACAAACCCTGGAATTTCATTACGACAAACAAATGTATCGATATCAGGATGATTACATTACATTCAAAGGAAAATTTCTAAGATGCTTATAACGTATCGGGAATTATTGTTCCGAATTTTTCCTACCCTCAATAATAACGTTTTCTTTGAAACACTTGAACAAAATTGCTGGGAATTTTAAGCCTTACTCAATGAATTTTGGAATATTCAACTTTGTTCTCGCTTTCGTTGGTTAGCTTAGAGTGAAGGAAACACAATTTTGAGGATGTACAATTCGTTATGAATTTATTTATTTTTGTTATCTTTATTTCGAATTTTTCGTTGTTTGCTGATATTAAGTTTGGTCTGTTGCCTTAGGGCGACCGCTTTTTTTCGAAATCAATCTCCGGTATCGATATCTGAATCTTTATCATCTTGTATTACGGTTTTTCTACAAGTTACAAAATATTATCTACAGGTTTCAGTTACAGATTATCGTTTTTCAGATTTTCCTAGAATAACGAATAATAATATTATTATAATTGGGGACTGTTTGTTACGAGGAAAGTTTTTGAGAAGATAATTGAAGCTAGGAGGCAATAAACACATTTTTATTAGTAGACCTCCAACGTAAATTGGATGAGGATGTTTATTGCCTGTTTTTTAGGAAATGAAAGAAAGTTAAGATTGGATTTTTTCTACATTATTACTTTTGTTCTAAGAAGTGGACTTATTTACTAATAAAATTTAAAATTATGTTATTTTCTTCTCCCTATATACATAATTATACAACATAAGGCCAAGTACTAACCAAAACGATGGGCGCGCGAACATGCGACAGTTGTGTTAATTTTATTTCATGAGGTCGAACTTATTGTTTCGCCGACAGAGGGCGCCTTCCGATTTCCCAAACAAATGAGTGACATAATTATGAACGCGATACCTACGTTTGTTTTGTTTGGATGCTCACTTTAATTTCGTGACTGGACTGAATGTGAATTTCTGGGGGGCGAGCTAAGTTGCGTGTAATTGGAGAAGCCTAGCCAAGTCCATTGTCCAGCAGTTAGACTGATGCAGGCTGATGTAGATGATCCTCATAAATGAATTAAATTATCAAATAATAACATAATTAATACAGACTGTAATAACAGAACAGCTTTCAAATAGTATGTTTGCTGCTAGCTAATCTAATATGTTCTACAAAATGTCGATAATCTGAGAGATATGAACAGCTTGGCGTTCGAAGCATAATGTTATTAGTACACAAAACGCTTTTGTTTATATTCTGGTTCATAATCTTGTAGCAGCTATTCTTTCAGCTATTTTATTTGCATAATCGCTTATAGTATCTTGAATCCTGCGAAACTTACATAGAATCTTTTGTTTATAAACTTAAGATTTTGCCAATTTTTATCAGTTTCACTATTTTTTTATTTGGTTTACTTTTTATGTGGGAATCATCATCATTCATCATTTCAGCCGAAAGACGTCCACTGCTGGACATAGGCCTCCCCCAAGGGGGGGTTTTGCCATAATTGCCACGCTTTGCAGGCGGGTTGGCGATCGCAGTACGGTTGTTACAAAAGCACAGAGAGCGCTGCTGCCCATTCTCTGGTAAGTCCCTTAGTCGCCTCTTACGACACCCACGGGAAGATATGGGATGGTGCTATTCTTTATGTCCGACACCATACAGACCCAAAGACTCAGTGGAAAAATAGTTAAAATTGTAACCGTGCAATTTTAACTATCTTAGCTGCAAAAAAAAAACCATAAAATATTCAGTTATCAAGCAAGTTAATGGATAGAGTAAAATGATCAATCAAACAACACAAATTATTTCATCTAACTTAGTCTTTAACACATACTAATGAATATTAACAAAGCCTGAGTAATTGACCTTTTACCCTTACTATCCCAAATAATTCTATAAATAGCCGCAGTATAATTCGGGCAGCAGCAACTAAACACATAAGTAAAGCCATCGGGTTTGCTGCGCGCGCGTATTCGCCGCGCCACAGCGACGGGGCACGTGCACACACATGCATTAGCATAATCAAACGTGGTTTGCTGCGTACGCTATGTTGTGTACTGGGGACGGAAGATGTGGCGTTTTGTTGGAGTTTGGAAAAGCGAAATGTTGCACATTATTTATTTGACTAGGTTGTATCGTGCTATCAGCCCATGGATGTTACTATTACACAAGGCATTCGTTCTATCATCTCATCCTACAAAAGTCCACTGCTAAACATGGGCCTATTGAATCGCACGCCACTTCAGTCAATTCTCAACAACTCTTGTCCAGTTGCTACTAGCCACCCTGCGAAGGTCGTCGCTCCTCCGAGCCTGAAGGCGTCCCACCTTACGCTTGTCGATTCGCGGCCTCTACTTAAGAACACGTCTACCCCAACCGTCAACGGTCCTACGGCTAATATGGCCGCCCACTGCCACTTTAGATTCATTGACCGCTGTCATAAGTTCACGATCTGCTGTCAGTTCCATGACTTCTTTAAGAAAAATCACATTATTTGCTTATTTAACTCTGGGCAGAACCTTTTATGGAAAGATCTTTACTTTTAATAAATTATAATGTTTCTTGATCTATTACAGCATTATTTCCACCCAGTGCGTCCTCAAACATAACCTCAAGATTATTCAGCGACCACCTACACTATAACGTGTAAAAACATAAACTATCGAATTAATATCTTGCTTAGAAACAGTTTAGTCCTCACTTAACTCAATGTAAGGATCTCTTAGATAAGGGACGAGCCTACGTGACTTCACTCCTATTTTTCTATTTTCTTGGCGAAATTTTAGGCTTTCAGAGAAAAAAGAAGGAATTGAATCGAGAGGGTTATTAAATTAGATTGAGGGTAAGGGTCGTTTTGGTCCTGAGGAGTAGTTGGCCCGAGAGCTCTTGAAGTTCTGAGCTAATAAATAAGTATGTCAATGATTTCTGCCTCATTGGTCTAGAGTTCGCCAGCGCCACTGCTGTGAATAAGTTTCTGGGTTCGATTTCCAGGTCAGGCAAAATTTCATTTAGAATTTAATATCTAATCTCTTAATAGTAACAGATTTGGCCTTGATTTGTGCTCAGTTAGTGACATTAGTCTCTGCCCTTTTACACGGGGCTTGAACATATCAGCAGAAATGTGTGTAGTACTCTGCCTAGCCCTTCTGGGAAATACAGGCGTAATGTTATTTGTTAGTTATGTTATATTCTAAAGTCTACTGCGGCTCGTCAGTCAGTCACTTTTTGCTGCTGTTAGTTTTAATAAAGTATTTGTTAGGTATTTTATCTAAATCGAATTAGCTTTAGCTCATAGTTTAGCAAGAACTAATTTATTCACAATTAATTTACAAGAACTTGTGTACCAAATGCCAATCCAAAATAGGTTACGAAACCTCCACTTAAAATATTCCACTTTAAATTCAACTCCTAGACCTAAATGATTACACCGGTAAATCTAGCTCAAAACAAACCTAAAACATTAAATACTAAATCTCTTTTCTAGAAACTAAATCGAGAAAAGATTTAACGTAACCCTAAACTGCTAGATACATGTCGGACGATCAATTTGTCCGGCGGACAGTCCGTCCGAGGGCCATCAAAACAAATGTTACAATTTATTTGATCCATTTTCTATCGCGCACGTACTCGTACATTTGTAGATGTTTCGCCCAAATTTTGTAGCTACGTGTATGTAGTAATTTGATTTTCGTTGCCTATTCAGGTGGATTTTTTGTGGACGGACTGGTTTTTTGGCGAAAGAGTGGCCAATGAATAACAACCAGACAGGTCTATCGTCAAGGATAAGCAACGTTTGTCAATGTCATGGATGGGAGGCTGCCCATTACATGCATGCTTGAAAAAGCACGATAACCCGCCGCGTCTTAGTTGTCATTCATCATATTTGACAGTCGTCACGGGTAGTCAGAAATCTAAAAGTATGACAGTGATACCAAGGCATATCTCGTTACCCAGTTATTGAGTAGCAGAGCATGTCAAATAGGCAACCGACCCAGAAATACTTAGTTGGGATAAAGCTAGGCAGATGATACTCATGATGAAAATATAACTTCAAAAACAGCGTCAGGTTTGATTTTTGTAAATTACACTGACTGTATTACCTAACATTTATAAAGTCTTACTTTTACCTGAATTCGCATAACTTAGCTCCAAAAATATCTCACCGGACCAGTATTAATACGACCTCTAACCAAATCATTCTAAACAAACCAACAATAGTGGTGTCCATAAATGTTTGCTCAATTTGTTTGTTGATACATGTAAATTGCACACACACACAGACGTATAGGCAAACAAGACGAAGTGTATCTCAAGTTGAAATCTAACCGAAATGGACCGCAGGACAGGCGCTGCCCACTTCAAGACAAGTGAACTTTGGTTAGCCGTCGACGGCGACTGTGCACGGCCGATAGGAATCGGTCGTGCGTGGAACTATTGCTACCTTCTCGGCCATTCTGGATGTATAGAGATTTCAGGAAATAGAGATTTCAGGAAATAGATAAATTACTTACACGTACACTCAAAGTACTTACGGGATAATATCCGTGGTTTTCATTATTGATGAGCTCCCGATATTTAACCGTTAAAGCCGTTGCCTTTTTTTAAAACTGTGAAAGTCTTAAACAGTACTAACACGTAAACAAACATAGTCATCATCATCATCATCTGCCTAGCCCTTTCCCAACTATGTTGGGGTCGGCTGCCAGTCTAACCGGATGCAGCTGAATACCAGTATTTTACATGGAGCGACTGCCTATCTGACCTTTACAACCCAGTTAGTACCGGGTAATACGATACCCCTTGGTAAGACTGGTTGTCAGACTTTTTGGGTGTCTGACTACCTAACGACTGTCAAAGATCTACAAATGACAGCCGGGACCAACAGCTTAACGTGCTTTCCGAGGCACGGAGGAAACTCGGTATGTAATGGGTGGTCACCCATCCACAGACCAACCTAGGCAAGCACGGCTTAACCTAACGATCGATCTGAGCCGCAGCGGCTGTTATTATTTAGCCACGAGGTCCTCCTACGTAAACAAACATAGTATCACGCTTGTATTCCGTTGGGGCTAGGCAGAGATGTGTCTTTAGTAAATACACCTGTATTTCTGCAGTTTTGTTTTACTTAATATTATAACATAACATCACGCTTGTAATCCCCGAAGGTTTAGGCAGAGATGTATTTAATAGTTTTCCAAATTACTGCAGTTTTGTTTTAGTTCCATGTAATAGTTTGGGGGCGAGCCTATTGCCATCAACCGGGAACGAATTCGGAATCCATGGCTACGACTGAAAAAATCCTGATATAAAAACTCAATGACATTTGGCCCGACCTGGAAATAGATACCACTAAACAATTATATACCTCATGTAAAAAAAAACCAACAACAACTAAGGAATTATTTGAGGGGGTAGAGATACGTATCTTTGGTTTAATCTTTTTTTATTTTTTTCCGCTACTGGAACATTATAGGTAATTAGTTAATAAAAGTAAATCATCTCTGTTTATTGATAATAGATTGATAGGGCATATTATACTTTATTGTTTCATCATCATCATCATCATCAGCCTATTATTGTTCCCACTGCTGGGACACAGGCCTCCTCTCTATGAGAGGGAATGGGCTATAATCCACCACGCGAGCCCAGTGCGGATTGGTAGATGTCACATGTCTTCGAATTTTTGGTTCTAGGACATTCCGGTTTCCTCACGATGTTTGCCTTCACCGTTTTGAGAGCAGTAGTGATGAAATAAATTACACAAAGTAATGCGCCTGCCTGGGTTCGAACCCACGACTTACTGTTCGTAAGTCGGGGCCGCCACCGCTGGGCCACCGCTGCTCTCACATCACATACATCTCACATCACATCTCTTATTGTTTACACCAAAGTTATTACAGAGTTATTAGTTATATTGTATAGTATTTCTCTGAAACTTCCAGTGAACCAACAAACTAACCTTTTCTCACACTTCAATAAAACTCTCAAGTAGATTACCTCCCACACGAACTGGTGAAGGAACCCACAATTGTTTTAGAGCGCAACTCCACCATTTCTTTCCATCACTAAGCAACTATCCGTACGTGAGCGCACGGCCACGACCGGTGCCGACGGGAAACGAAAGAAAGAAAGAAAGAAAATAATTCTAAGGTAATCATGTAACTGGCGAGATAATACCGGCCTTTGGGTCGAATGATAAATTGAAAAGGACCACGTTTTGTGTAAATTTCTTTTGGGATGAAAAGAAGATTTGGGACGTTTTTTTTTGTCCATGTGTGAAAAATGTGTGCGTGATTATGGTCGTTTTGTGTCTAAGGATAAGCTAGAATGTGCGGAAACTACGTGATGGTCATTATCCAGAAAAAAAAGGATGCTTAGACTGTTAGAGATTTAGGTAAGCGTTGCTATTTGTGATGTCGGAAAAATAAACCTGTTTTTAAGAATTTCTATAAAAGTATTAAATTATTGATGATTTGGCTTTGTGTTATAAAAAATAAAAAGCTGCTACGTAAAAATAATATTCAGTTTTCCCCAGACTATATCAGAGCTCTAAGAGCTAGAGCAAACAAAATAAACACAACCAATAGCGCCACCGAAAAATGTAGAACTCCAAAGAGAAATTTCCTTTTGATTCCAACCATCTTTCAAAATATTATCGTACAGAAACTACCTGTTTAATAGAGCGCCGCCACAATGGTGTCCCAACGGAAAAGTCACAGGTAACAATGGGCCAATACCTCCCAAATAAATCAAACCTTCGGCTCCTACTGAGCATTGTATCCACTCAAACTACACAGAATTATCACCTTTAAATTCCCATTCCTAGAGCTCATAACTCCATGAAATATTTTACTTGTAGTCTTATTTTGTTTCGGACAATTCAAAGGAATATACGCTGTATTGTTGAGGCAACAAAGGCGGTGTTTCTGTGCGGTGTAGAGACATTAATCAGCGGCCGTCAGTTTGACACACAAAAGCGTCAAATGTTCGCTGTGAATGAATGAAGTAATTTGTTGTAGATATATTTAGAACATAGTGTTTGTTTGTTTTGGTTTAGGCTTTACTTGGTTTTGTTATATTTGATTAGAATCTGGAACGTAGTCATAATTTATCATCTGGAATAATGGAATTACGTACCTGCTTCACAAGAGTGCGTCACGATTGCTCGAAGTTATGTTGCTGAGAGCCGTCTCCTCTCATCTGGTCGATTCTTCCACGTCTCCGTTCCGCCTCAGTGGAAATGCACCCTTACACAATTTCTCACTCAAACAATTGAGACTTTCTTCATTAAATCACGTGGATAGTACAACCTTGTCCATTTCCAACCTGTATATTTTTATTACATCGTCACTATCCATAATATTTCACATACCTTTAGCAACCTTTTATACAAATACGATTAAAATTCATATCGAAAGTTACAACATACAATTAGCGGTTAGCGACTGGGCCATAACCGTTCAAATATGAACTTAACAGTAAAAACATATTAATTGATAACATGGCGGGCCAAATCGCCAATTAATTCAACAATTATAACTTCTAACTGTATTCATAGGGTTAGTATAGTACAGTCAGCTTGTTAATTATCTAATCAAATCATTATGGTTTTGTTGATCTTCATTTCTGTTGCAGTAAGAATATTATTGAAAGAAAGTCTGGAAAGATATATCAGAACATAATGCTAGGTGTTAATTAGAATACGATAAGAAAATAGCAAAAAAAATGGAAGAATGGAAATTTAACTTTAAAGTCGATTATTGGTTACTGGTAAGAGAGAAGGAGGAGTGGTGGTGGTGGAGGTTGCGCCTCCGTAGACCAGAGAATGGGCAGCAGCGTTTTCTGTTAGTCTTTCATCACTGCGATCTCCAATCCGCCTGCCAAGCGTGGAGATTACGGCAAATTCCTCCCATCATGGGAGAGGCTTATGTCCAGCAGTGGACGTTATAAGGGCTGTCGTTGTTGTTGTTGTTGGTAAGAGAGAAAATAGACCCTGTAAGACACCATTACAATATGTAAGACCGTATTACATTACCTCTCAAACGTTTTTTATATGACCCTTATTTATAGTTGTTGTATTTAAAAGCAGTGTTTTTTTATTGAAGGACACAAGAACTGGTGAAGATTTTGAATACCTAACATTCAGTGAGCCATACGAGTAACAAGAACAGAAAACAAAGACATTGACCAAATTATTACACTAGGAATATTCTATTATGGCCGACTGTACATAAACTAATATCCGGATAGGGGTAGCTTAGCACGCATATGAAATTCAATGAGCTAAGCCGAGCGGAGCCGAATTGAGTCGAGAAGAGCCGACATGAGCCGAAGTTTGCCGAGTTGTGCCGAAGTGAGCCATTAACTCCCTTTAGTTTTGTTTAAGTTTACACGAGCGAGCAGATACTCCAAGTTTGGGACAAGAATGAAGTTTCAAAGGTAGGTTGTAAATAATTGTTTTTTCACGGCTTATTGTTTTGTCATATGTTTAAAGCTGAAATTGTTTGCTTGTCCGTCACAGTTTGTGTAAGGCTTGCAGTTGCAATTATAAAATAACTCTGGGTTTTCACTGTTTTCGTTTTCTTTTGCTAATTGCACAGACCAGGGAAGTATGGCAAAAAGGGTAAGAGGTTTTTACTCAGCAGTGGAAGACCCAAGGCTGCAAATGGTGATGATGAAACTAAAGACGAATTTTAACAGTATCATCTTAAGGTTGAAATTCAAACACAATACATTTTTACTCAGCAGTGGAAGACCTAAGGCTGAAAATGATGATGATGAAAATAAAGACGAATTTTAACAGTATCATCTTAAGGTTGAAATTCAAACACAATACATTTTTACTCAGCAGTGGAAGACCTAAGGCTGAAAATGATGATGATGAAAATAAAGACGAATTTTAACAGTATCATCTTAAGGTTGAAATTCAAACACAATAAATTTGCGTACGCCATAAACAAAACGTTAAAAAACGAATTTATTAGTAATAATATGCAATCATTAACGCAATTGACCGTTTTCAATCAAAGTTATTTATCGTGTAATTCTATAGCCAAACCAATCGCAACATAAATACATTCCACAACTGAAATGTTAGTGTTTCAGCGACTATTTCATAGATAATTACATTTCGATAGCACTTCAGTACACTTGCGACTAAACACAGGTAGTGTTCGATAGCAACACACACATTCCGTTTTACGATACCTACAATACCGTTGTGATAGGGCTGCCAGTAACAGATATTATTGAATGAAATGTTTATTATGTTTTGATTAATTTGAAAGACCCTGCGAAAGGTATGAGAAAGTAGAAAAATATCTGGCACTTTGTTTAAAGCACCAATTTGAAGAACACCCATACAAATATTCTCGTGAGATGATTCCGAGGTCTTTAAACTAAAGTCCTTCCTAGACATCAAAACAATTATTTATGACTAGCTGTTGCCCGCGGCTTCGCCCGCGTGAAGTTCGGTAACTGTCCCACGGGATCATACTAAAGGGATAAATAGTATCCTACATGTTAATCCAGGTTATAAACTATCTATGTGCCAAATTTCATAATCATCACAATTATAATCATCACAATTGCTATCACAATCACGATCACTATCACCATCATTATCACTGTCACAATCACCATCACCATCATCGTTATCACAACAACCATCACCATCCCTATCCCAATCACAATCACTATTTTTTGAAGATCCTAACTTTAAAACTGACGATTTTCCATAAACAACTTCATCCCCCTATTTAACCCTTCGGGGGTGGAATTATGAAAAACGCCTAGACACATATCAATTAATTTTTAATCATCAGCCTAAACACAAAATTTCAAGATCCCAACTATAAAACTGACGATTTTCCATATACATCTTCATCCCCCTTTTAACCCTTTGGAGGTGAAATTAACAAAAATGCTGAGACACGTATAAATTAATTTTTAATCGTCAGCCTAAACACAAAATTTGAAGATCTTAACTTTAAAACTGACGGACTTTCATACACAACAGCTTCATGCCCTTTTTAACCCTTTGGGGGTAGAATTATGAAAAACGCTGAGATACGTATAAATTAATTTTTGATTGTGAGCCTAAACACAACATTTGAAGATCCTAACTTTAAAACTGACGGACTTTCATACAAACTTCCATCCCCTATTTAACTCCTTTAGGGGTTGAATTTCTAAAAACCTTTGTGAAAAATTTCAGCTTTCTAGGTCCAAGGGTTTGGGCTGGGCGTTGATGAGTCAGTCAGTCAGTCAGTCAGGCCTTTTGTTTTTGTTTATATAGATAGATAGATGTCTAACTGGTCATTGGTCCGAACTCTACTTCCAGTAAATTATTTCATCACCACTTCTCTTAAAACGGTAAAAGAAAACATCGTGAAGACACCGAAATGCCCTAAAACCGAAAATTTTAAGTCATGTGACATTCATCAATCCGCATTGAGCCCGTGTGGTGGATCACAACCCACTCCCTCTTTCTTTCACAGCCTTACAAATTGAATGTACTGCCCACTATTGCTGCATTGTTATCGATCAATAATCATCATCATCTGCCTGGCCTTTTCCCACCTATGTTGGAGTCGGCTTCCAGTCCAACCGGATGCAGCTGAATACCAGTATTTTACATGGAGCGACTGTCGGTCTATCATCATCCCCCACAAAACAGAGACATCCCTAAGAGTGAGTATTCTCTTAACTGATAAAAATCTGAGTCCTCGAGAAGTTAGTGCCGTCGTGTGCCACCGGGACGCTAATGTCGTGCGCGCGGTGACGACGCGGAATTCTAAGTGAGGGACGCGAAAACATTGCGGGTAGGTCAGAGTTTCAATTGGTGTTAGAGAGGGTTCTGCGTGTTTCATTTGCTTTTTTGGTGATAATAGGATATAATTGCAGGTTGTATTCTTTTAAACCTAGGGTTTATTATGTCCAGTTTCATCAACACTCAGCAACTCGGACACATTTAAAATAATGCCTATTTAAAAACGCACTGTTGAATTTTATTCGCTCGGCTCAGTGACTTAAGTTGAATTGGCGGCACGTTTGACTGCTGTGCTGCAAATATTTGTATTACCTACAGGTAGTTGTTCCGAATCTGACTATTTGTGTATGTGAGTTTAAATGTTGTTGCATACACGATACAGGAGAAATCCCTAATGCGGAGAATAATGAACACTCACATCAGTATAAATGAGCGTTCGTAAAAACGAGCAATAAGTACGTTAAGATTCTCTATGATAAGTTTTCCCAACTTGTATGCGTCTGTGTTTCCTGACTAGCTTCAACCCTAGTTAAAGTCATACTCGTAAGTTAAAAGTAGTTTATATCTTCTATTAGATGACTAGCGGCCCATCCCAGCTTCGTGCATTCTAATGGTGAGAGAATTTTTGAAATTGGTCCAATAGTTTTTAAGTTTATTCGTTACAAACATATAAAAATACAAATCTTTCTTCTCTAGTGTAGACCAAAACATTTTTGTCTTTGTTGACGTAGCACTTGTTCTACCACCCCGCAAGAAAAACATATATTTATGTCCAAAAACTTCTGAAGATAAAGAACGACACTAAAATTCTTACCACCCTCACATACGGAACCTTAAACCATATATTTTTCCCGGGGATCGTTCTAGAAGCTCGTTTAATTTCCTGAATGATTTACTTGTGCTCGCAAAGGAAAGGAAAATTGCCCGTTTATACTTGAGACTTCGATGTCGATCAATGAGGACGATTTTGCATTTTAAACAAGTTTTTTTTTACACCCTTGTTGAGCTTCAAGGAAATGTAGGAATGCTGAATTAACTGTGAATGATTGGTATTTGTACATGTCGGAAAGAAAGTAAGGTCTTCAAGACATAAAAAGGAACCATTGTGAAGTTATCTTCGTTTTTAGCTAATATCAAGTTACTCGCCCCCTATCACAACATAACTAGCGATATAAAACGAGTAGGTGTACTGTAATTATATATGTATACCTCGGCCTAACCCTTCTAGATATTCTGGCGTAATGTAATAACAAGTGTCATTCCTTTGAGTTCACACTATCTTAATAGAACTTATATAAAAAAAAAAACAAATATTTTATTATCCTTTCCATAGCGGCAAATTACATACTACAACGTATGTGTATTAATATTTCTCAAAATCAATATTGTAAAATATAACATTTTATAAAACGTCTAGAAACTTTCATCTCTTAAAACTTATGCAAGTTCGAACCATAATTTCGCAGCAACCCAACATTTTGTAGAAAAATGCTCTCACAAGCAAAAATCAGCTAAACACACAATACACCTGAGCAGCTCAATTTAGAACAGCTTGTTCGACGGCTCAGACGGGGCAGCCTTTTTGCAGCTAAAAGCACCTCGATTTCAGAGCAAGGAGTCACTGAAAAGATACTCACAGAAGAATCACAGTGCCAAAGACACAATTACAAAGCCTGCACACAAAAATAGACAAACTTTAAAAACTGTCCTCCTACTAGAATATTCAATTGCATTAATGTATAAGCAATAAATCGATATATGCAAGCCCAAATAGCATTTAGACTAGTGGAATTTCTGTACGAAGTTCTACAACCTCGTAGCACGGAGTTGGCGGCACGTAGCGCTACGGCCCTCGTAGCCGCGTAGACGCGCTACGAGTAGTTTTCAATACACATTGCTTTGAGTCGAGTCTGGTACAGAATTTGCGCTACATTGCGATGTAAAGTTTTATTTCTGTTTTGAACGTTTGATTGTTGGATTAGTTCTGGTTTACTGTGGGGACACAGAGAGAGTTGTATTATTGTCCCATTGCATAAACTGTATGGTAGCCATTTTGTTGCCTTTATTGTTCTTCAGCTCAAATAAGAATTAGAGGGATATAATGATTCACACTTTTTAGCAAAAAACCACTTTTAAGTAAAGTATTTAGGCAGTCTAATTGTAATTCAGACCTCCAATAAATTATGTTAACTGCATACCGCTTATTAACCCAAAACAGGGCAAAATCAATTCCGGAACTGCACCAAGACGGATGGCGGGCCAATGGGTAACAAACACCATATAAAGCCCTCATCCATCGCACCCATGGACCAATACACTCCCACGCTGTGATAAATTATTACTATCGCTGGGTTAACGAATAATATCCACCTTAGTTTCTTTCTTTTTCTTTGAATGATTTCTGGTATTTTTATCACCGAAGGATTATGCAAAGTTATATATTTAATAGCACTCACATTTTTCCAGCTATGTTAAAGTCTCTTAAAATAGGGGGCGAGCCTATTAACATCAACAACAACAGCCCATTACGTCCACTGCTGGACATAAGCCTCTCCCATGATGGGAGGAATTTGCCGTAATCTCCACGCTTGGCAGGCGGATTGAAGATCGCAGTGATGAAAGACTAACAGAAAACGCTGCTGCCCATTCTCTGGTCTACGGAGGCGCAAGGTGTTCTGTCTCAGACATTAGTCGCCTTTTACGACACCCGTGAGTGTAATGGGTTGGTTCTATTCTACTCTGCCGGATACCACACGGCTTATTTATTAACATCAATTGTATACAAATCCAGACTCCGTAATTCATACTGAGGAATGACAATATATAAGACTTTGTCTGACCTGTCCTTGAATGTGTCGAAATCTGTGAATTCAACCCAGGACTTTATGCTTAGCAGCCGCACTTGCAACCACTGGACCAACAAAGATGCCGAGATATGTGTCAGCTAAATTACTAGACCATATTATGTCTATCAATTTTAGAGTTGTGACGCGATAAGTTCTAGTTTCTTCTCATTATCTTCCTAGCCTTTTCCCAACTATGTTTGGGATCTATTAACAATCTAACCGGATGCAGCTGAATACCAGTATTTTACATAGAGCGACTGCCTATCTGATCTCCACAACCCAGTTAGTACTGAGTAATACGATACCCCTTGGTAAGACTGGTTATCAGACTTTTTGGGCCACTGACAACCTGTAACGACTGTCAGAGATCTGCAAATGACAGCCGGGACCAACTGCTTAACGTGCTTTCCGAGGCATGGAGGAAAGTCGGTATGTAATGGGTGGTCACCCATCCAAAGACCAACCTAGGCAAGCAAGGCTTAACCTAAAGATCGACCCGAGCCGCTGTTATTGTTTAGCCATGAGCTCCTCTATACAACAAGTAACCATGAATTTAGGTACACAGTCGTGTACCAAAAACCCTCATCCATTCGCAACAGTCAGGATAGCTTCAGGATAAAGAAGGATGCACAAACGAATACCTTGCATGCACCCGTCACTTTGTCAGTTATCCACATCGATGTGCACGGATGCTTTGAAGAATTCCAATCGGATCGGGCTTACAAGTTTCATCTCCTGTAAAATGGATGACACAAAGGACAATGGGCTAATCTGTCCCACAACAGGGTTATAACTATAGAGGATCTTGATATACTTTTTATCACTTTTCAAAAAAATGGGTATATTAGGTGAACAGAGTAGAAGCTTATGGCATAACTAGTTTTATTTTTATATTTTTCCACAGCTTAGAAAAAAATTGATCAATCATCAAAAAACGCTACAAATTTCAAGTAATCTTTTCATATTAGAACAAAGAAAGAGAAATTTTGAAAAAAAAAAATGAAAAATATCGAATTTCAAATCATACGCTAAACGCGTATGAATTTCAGCTTACTGTACTCTAACTTTTGTTTTCTTGTGGTCCCAAAATACCACTCAAAAATATTTAAGGGGAATCCGGGACCGCGGTCCTGGACCCGTATGATTTGTATTTAGTTTTTTTTTAACAAAAAAAAACAAAGTAACTAAGTATGAGAGCAATTTTTACTGAAGCCTTATAAACATAGAATGGACCAGAATATGTTAAAAGACGTGTTAGTAAAAATATGCAATCCTACTTCAACGGCGACATCCATCTAACAGGTGTTCTCTTTGAAATCTCGCGTGGCCAGCACTTGTACAGATGTAACATGTCTACGAAACTTAGGTTCTAGGACATGAGGGGTTCCTTACGATGTTTTACCTTCACGGAACCATTAGTTTGTGGTAAAAGTCCAAAAATAATCTTTGGCCTATGGATACTACATGGGTACTAAACATGATATCATATCCTAGCTACCCCAATATCAAACACCCGCTATATCAAGTATCTATTTGAACATAAACCGTTTATCGCCGGCTATCGCTCGGACAATGGCGGCCGGGGGGCGCGGGGGAGTGGCCGGGGGGACGCGGGTGACATCCGCTTCCGACGGAACCGGAAATGGCTGATATGTGACTTTGTTTTGCGTCGTTTGTTGAGCTTCCCTTATTTACCGTTAGTAATAGCTGTTAATATATTTTGAAATATCGTTAGATTTTTGTTAGGAGACAGGATATGATATAATGCTCTAGTTATCCACGTTTTATGTTACGAGTATTTTGTTCATGTAATAGTTACTATGGGAATATAAGTGGAGAAATATGGTGTGCTTTAGTTAGGTATACCTCTGCCTAACCTTTCGGCGATAACAGGGGTGATGTTATGTTTTAGGGTTCCGTGCCCAAAGGGTAAAAACGGAACCCTATTACTAAGACTTCGCTGTCTGTCCGTCTGTCTGTCACCAGGCTGTATCTCATGAACCGTGACAGCTAGACAGTTGAAATTTTCACAGATGATGTATTTCTGTTGCCACTATAACAACAAATACTAAATATAGTCAATGGTACGGAACCCTTCGTGTGCGAGTCCGACTCGCACTTGGCCGGTTTTTTTTTATAGTGTCGGAAATGGTTATTTTGTGAAATAATAATATAAGCTTGGGAACATTATAATTTTGAAACACTGTTTTAAGCTTTCACGGTTCATAACTATACTTAAAATGTCACTTACGGGATATCTAACCCGCCGGGATAAACCCGCGATCATGGCGCTTACAACAGCGTCAAAATATCGGGAGCTCAAAATAATCAATAATCACGGAAGATATCCCTGATGTGACATTTTAAGTATTATAATTTTGTTTCTGATACAAATCATTAAAAGGCAAAAATTATAGTAAGTTTTATTTATTTTGATAATACATATATTTTGTATTGCTATACGTATGGCAAAGCACTAACTAAACGTGAATGCGGCCAATACAGCCAGGCTTGTTTTTTCTCCGGACCATTGTGGCGATCTTTCGGTGAGGCCTATGTCCAGCAACACGTTCCCTGTTTCGGCAAAAAGGATTCTGATGTCACATCATCCTTAGCACTGGTAAAAACTTCTAGGACAACATTCGTCATAATGAAATATGTTTATTTGTGTTTAAATAAATAAATAAATCTTGTAACTGATCATTCAAACAATCTATGATGTCATTAGACGACTTTCAAAATATTCAATTACAATGTGTTTTTCTGACCTAAACAAATAGGATTAGTTTAAAATATTTGTATTTGAACAAAGCCGTAGATAACAATAAAAAGATATTTACGAACCTAACTACATTGAAACTAATAATTTCATTAACTAAATATCGTTATGAATTGTTCGAATTAATCTCTAGTCTCATTACGCATTATTATTTAATTTATAAAACGATTCAGTAATTTGGGATAAACAAAGCTCATTTATACATTTTATGTGGCTCATTATCATTTAACATCGTTAATTTATTTTTCAGATGATCTACTTAATACAAATATAAATAATGACCCACATTACAATGAGTACATGAACTTAATAGCATCACATGGACTATTACCTGCTTATACGTCCCCTACTAGAGAAAAAAACTGTTTAGACCACACCATGATCAAAGTTAAAAATCCAGTAGTTTCCATTATATTAGAAACTCACATTACCGATCATGCACCAGTACTTGCCTGTGTTAAAAATTACTCAAGTTCACAAAGTATCCCTAGGGTAGTTACGAGGATTGATCAATGTAAACTAGCCACAGATATAGCCAACGCGGATTTTGGTCCCGTCATGTTGACTGACAATCCAAACGAGGCTACAGAACGGTTGATAAATACAATTACCTCTATCATACAAAGCAACACTCAAATTATTCGTGTTCCCTCGAAGATGAGAATTATTAAACCCTGGATCACGCAAGGTCTACTGAGATGTATCCGAAATAGGGATAACATGCATAGGAACCATAAAAAAACACCGGATAATTACAACCTTAAAATAACATACCTCCGTTACCGTAATTTCTGTAATAAACTGCTTTAACAGACTTAAAACCGAATATGAGAAAAATGAATTAATTAAAGCAAAAAATAATCCCAAAGCGACTTGGAAAGTAATAAATGATATACTGAGTAAACAAAATTCTAAAACTCCTCCCACAGACCTATTATCCATTTCTGCTGTCGACGACAAGAGTTCAGTTAATTTGGCAAATGATTTTTTCGCAAATATTGGCAAAAATCTGGCGGCCAAACACACAATTACACCCACTAAACATGTCCCTCATCTCCGAGATGAAGCACAATCCAACTCTCTCGTGCTCCTGGCCCCTGATCAGGCTGAAGTAGAAAGAACCATAATGAATCTTCGTACTGATTCTGCTGCGGGTTGGGATGGAATAACAACCAGAATGTTAAAGGTTAGCATACAGACTCTAGCACCCCCCATCACATACATATGTGAACTATGTTTCTCAAAAGGTGTCTTTCCAAGGGTTTTAAAGAGAGCGATTGTGCATCCAATACACAAGGGTGGAGACAGAGGCAGTGTCAATAATTACAGACCTATATCGGTACTTCCGGCTTTGTCAAAAATTTTAGAGAAGATCCTTAACAATCGCCTCATCAACTTCATGGAAGCACATAATATTTTATCAGGAAATCAATATGGCTTCCGTAGAGGGAAATCTTGTGAGGACGCTGTTGCTGCCTTTGTTGACAGAGCCGTTAAGATGCTTGATTTAAAATCTAAATGTCTGGGTATATTTTTGGACCTGTCTAAAGCATTTGACACTGTCTCTGTCCCTACTCTAATATTAAAATTGGAGAGGATTGGAGTGAGGGGTTCTGCACTAGCAATATTTGAGAGTTACCTCTCTGAGCGGACACAATGTGTCAAAATAGGCTCTTATGTTAGTGACGAACACATGTTATCTTTTGGTGTTCCTCAGGGCTCCATTTTAGGACCCACCCTCTTTTTAATTTATGTAAACAGTCTTTGTAATCTGCCCATCCCAAATAGTAGCATATACACATACGCGGACGATACGGCTCTACTCGTATATGGTCAAGACTGGAAAGAAGTCCACGAGCGAGCAGAATCAGCGCTAGGTATCGTCATGTCGTGGCTATCTGCAAACACCCTAACTTTAAACGTGGACAAGACAAACTTTATCCCCTTCTCAATTAAACTATCCTCGCAACCCGATGAGTCGTTTGCCATCAGGGCTCATATGTGTAGTCAGCAATCAGATCAATGCTCCTGCCTTCCCCTGACCAGAACAACCAACGTCAGATATCTAGGCATTGTGATAGACTATCTTATGTCATGGAGTATGCAGATGAGGGCGCTGTCTGGCAGAGTGAGAAAGCTTATCTCAATCTTTAAAAAATTACGATGTAGCGCAGACTTTGATATTCTGCGAATGGTATATTTCTCGCTGTGCCAGTCAGTTCTATCGTTTGGGGTGACGGTTTGGGGCGGCGCTCCAAAAACAAATATTTTACAATTGGAAAGGGCGCAACGAGCTGTCCTTAAAGTGATGACGTTTAAGCATTTTCGGTACAGCACTAAACAATTGTATAAAGACTGTCAAGTCATGACCGTTAGACAGCTCTTTGTGCTCAATACCATTTTGCGCAAACATGCATCTTTAGAATATAGTACCGGTCATCTGGCAAAACGAAGATCAACTGATGTCTGCCCAGTAGAGAGACATAGAACCAAATTTGCTGAAAGAAATTTCCGGATTCTGGGAAGTCGGTTGTACAATGCAGTAAACAAACACTGTGGCATATATAGTAAAAATAAGTTTGAGTGTAAAAATATAGCGAGCAAATGGATCATGGCTCATACGTATGAGGAGACAGAAAAGTTATTAGACAAGTTACTCTAAAAGTACTGACTTATATTCTTGCACTCCACATTATAGCGCAAACATATACAGTGTCCCCACGCATACACACAAACGCACACACACAAACGCACACACAAACTCACTCACTCACACTCATACACACAAACACACACACATATCTATATACACTCTCATAGAATGGCTATAGTCAAAAAAAAAAAAACTTAGTATTATTAAACTAACTATACTGCTTGCTCCAGCAATCGCTAGTGACGCTAATCACTATGTAACTCCGAACTTGTTTAAATTATCTTGGTAATGTATAAAGAGAGAGCCCTGACACCCATAACACAAGTTTAATCTTAGCTTGGGTGCCAGAGGTTTAAACACAGTGGTATTTTTACAATTTTTAGGTCTATATAATCTGTTATACATAGTGTCTATTTCTGCTAAATTGTAAACTTGGAATAAAGCATTATTATTATTATTAATAATAATAATAACAGCCTATTACCCACTGCTGGGCTAAACCCTCTTCTCATACAATACCGAGCGCGTTAATCGCCGAGTTTAGATGTATGCGCAAAAGTTCCTTTTTATAGCGAAAGTGTTTCTACTTTCGCTAAGAAAGTATTTGATAAACATTACGTATAAGAAATCTTTGAATCAAAGTTAGTATATTTAACTCAAATTTTTTTGGCGAAAGCCACATCAAACCTTGAATGCTTGACGGAAGTATGACCAAACGTATTTTACTTATAAAGAACAAACTAAAGAAAGTTGCTAACCACCTACTAAAATAATCTCATAGGGAATGAGTTTTCAGAACACGTACCACCTGAAACAAACTCATATTTAACTCCATTTTTTTGAGTCAGACAAAAAGCAATGTAATTACAACTTAGTTTTTGTAGCGCCATTAATTAATTAATTATCTACTACTAATAAAACTTTCATCGGTCACCACAGCCATGTTGTGAACTAGTTTACTATAAAACTATTTACTCTCTAGTCAGCTCGTAATTAACTTAGTTTTTGAACTATGCAATGGCGTAAAAGCGCTACGATTTTGTGAAAAACTGTACTATAACGACATTTATTTTTAATCCGATATTTTTTGTGTTCATAACGTAAAATAATATTATGCCTGGCATTGAACCGTTGTTAGGAAGCCGTAAACACTCACATTTTGCCACTTATGTCTTAAGTCCCATGTAGTAGAGGAGCCTATTGCCATCAACTAGGCACAAATATATTTAAGTTAATTTGGTGTCTATTTGAGAATACGAGAAAAAGTTAAAGGGTACTTGTTTTATCCATAGGTGTCAGTAAGAAAAGTCAGGTAATCATATCTAACTATTCTTGACATGATAATGCACGACCTCTTAGTGCAGGAGCTTATCCAAGGAAATACTACCCCCATCATCCTATTTGAAAGTTGAGAGAGAGATGAATCAATATGAGATCTTTGAGCATTGTATTAGGGATAGCAACGCACTTACAAGAAACCTGAAACTAATTCTCTTTCACCTTCAGAAAAATCAAAAGGTGTACGATTAGTTTCAGCTAAACTAGATCTCATTTAACATAATCTCGAAGGAAATATTAAAATAATAAATCATATAATTTCATGATAATAAAAAAAAAAACTAAACAAAAAATTAAAGCTAATCTAACTTCATAAGAAATAGTTTGAGCCACAGCACGTAATTCCCCTAATAAAGCATAATTAGAATTAGATGATCATCCAGCAACTATCACAGTATAAACTTCTAATCTTGTACAACAAAAAAAAAAACTAAATTAAATCTAATCTGTTTTCATAGGTGACAGCGTATTTGCAAGCGTAGCTTGGGGCACCCATCAACTCCTAACTGGACCGACCAAAGATCTTAGACAGGTAGTTATTATAGGTCAGACTGAATGACCCAAGGGGAGGACTAGATGCTGGTACAGCTTGGGATAGACCAGAATAGACCAATCTCCAGAAGTGGACCAATCTGCGATAGGCAGAGTTGATTGAATGGTTGATGGACGATGCTGACCACTCCTCATGGCCCTGCAACATAAACATAAAAACAAAACACTGCCGTCATTATATGCCCATAAATTGTTTCCTGTGAACAGTAAATTGAATGCTTGACGCGCATAAATTATCTTCACATTCTGTGACGTCACATGCACATAGTTACCCTATGTCTAGGATAATAAATCAAGCTGTGTTATCTCTATAAAACTGTCTATAGGTACATCTGTTCTAAACTTGTCTGATTTTAGGATTGGGCGGGGTTTTTGTGACAGAGAGCAGAAGCTATTAATTTAATATGTTATACGTAGGTAGTTTTGGTTCTACATAGGCCCATTTAAAGCCCTTCTCAGATTCATTAATTTTCGTCTGTTATATTTCAATACTACTGTATTATGCGCCATATCTATGGTAGCGCCGTAAGTCGACAAAGATAATTTAAAAGTTTCAAATAAGACGTGAAGGTTACGGGGATTCGCTGGATGCGAGTCGTACGAGACCGGGCAATGTGGCGATACTTGGGGGAGGCCTATGTCCAGCAGTGGACGTCTTTCGGCTGAAATGATGAAGAAGATGATGAAGTCAGACGCTAGGAACCTTTATGAAAACGGCAACTGGCGGCAGTTTTGCCATCTACGGAAGGGTTTTCTTGGTGTAACATATTATTATTACTGAGGTCTTTCATAACGTTTGGATGGCTTACCCGCTATTGGATGTGGTTACATTGCCATTGGCGTTTCCCCCGCTACCAGTGCGCCCACACATTTAAAACAACTCTCACCCCACTCACGTCCTCAGTCTGAGATAAAACGCAATATAACTTGCAACAGAACGGCTCTATTCAGATTAGTTCTAACAAGAGAATATTGAGTTCTTTGCTTCTTCAGTTCCACCTTCTATTGACGCTTTATGGATCTACTCGTACCTACGTGACATGGTTTGTTATCTGTTCAAATGGATTTTTATTGGTTTCTATTAGAAATTGTGGAGCTAATATGTCTAGTGGTCACAAACCTCACTTCGGAATGATTCTAGGTTCGATCACAAACTCAGTCCAATTTTTTTACAATTTAGTCGAGCAGTGCTATGAATGAATTTACGATGATTAATGGTAAAAGAGGGATGGAGTGGAGCTTGCTTGGCATAAGAAAAATACAAAAAATAAGGTATACAAAAATAAGAAAACTAACAAAGTCCGCAGATGCTCTACAATATGCAAAAAAATTGAAATGGAAGTGAGCCGGCCATGTAGCACGACTCTCAGATCAACGTTGGACCAGAAGAGTGACGTCATGGAAGGGCCCGCTCGGCAAAAGAGGCATAGGAAGGCCCATGAGAAGATGGGACGATGACATTAAAAATATCGCCGGCCCGCATTGGACAGAAGTAGCCCAAGACCGCAGCTTGGATTTATCAACGAACTTGTTCCCATCTAGTTTTATTGAACAGATGAAATCTGAACTAACAACTTTAAAATCAAACCTACAAAGTACCCAGAATGAAATGGACAATTTGATTCTGGAAAATGTGGAGTTAAAGAAACAAGTTAGTCAGCTCTCCCAGGAAATTATAATTCTGAAACAAATATGTAGAAGTCCCACCTCGACATGGAAAAACAATATATCATCAAGTCGGAAAAATAGTGTGAAACGACGACTAACGGATGATTTCCACCCAAGTCCACTTACACTTTGTCCTAAAAATGGAATGGGTAAAGAGACAACTAAACAACTAGCACAGGCTGTTCAAGCCTCGGAGACTAATGACCAGTCAGCGGAAATTACACAGGCATGCAACATATCTGGATTCCCGACTGAACCTCAGCATAATATTACAGACAGCTTAAATGACAACCCAAGTAACATAGAGAAAGATGTCGGAACGAGGATCAATGTCTGTAACGGTACAAATAGTAGCTCAACTCTCCTGAACTCGAGCAACGACAACGTGCCACAAGTCACAATGAAACTGTCATCTAGATCAAAGAAAACACCTTTAAAAGAAATTGATTCTAGTAGGATATTCTTATTTGGTGGTAAACAGTGCCTTAAAATGTCTGAAACACTAAAGAAATCAAGAGAAAGAACTCCATATAAACAGTACCGAGTGATTTCTTTCATCAAACCTTATGCATCAACGGAAGAAATACTGAATTGCGCCAAATTGTTCGATATTACTCCAGATGATCGAATAATTGTCTGTGTTGGACAACATGACTCAAACGTACTGAAAATAATGACGGAACTATGTGTATTTCTAAAGATTATTCAATGTCCAATATTTGTTTTAAAAGTTTTCAATAATGTACATTTAAATGAATTTAAAGTTAATGAAATGCTAAAGATGATAAGTAACCAGAACCAAAATTGCAATTTTATTAATTTTGACGACAATTTACAGTTGACTATGAATGATATTTGTAAGCAGATTAATTCTACTCTGGATCAAGTAGACTACAAACTTAAATTTCTTAATTACAAAACTACTGCTTTATGTACTGGGAACAATAATGTGAGACTTAAATACACCGATTATTACAAACATACAAACATACAGGTTAATCAAGTAAATCAATGTTTAAACTGTCCTAAAATAAAAATGGTTGATCATACTACACAAACAGAACATCATAATAAGTTGCAAGATAATAATGCAAGTACTAGTTCGAATACAGGCGAGTTTTTTCGTGACTAAATACTTAAGAGTACTCCATCAAAATGTAGCTGGTATCTTGAATAAACGTTATAATTTAGAAATACAATTATCTAACCTATCCGTACAGAATACTGAGCCTGACGTTATTTGTTTGACCGAAACATTTATTGATAAGGGTAATGAATGTCTAATTAAAATGTCTGATTATGATTTGGCCGCTTCTTATTGTAGACAAATTAAACAAAAACGTGGAGGAGTTGCAATTTTTATTAAACGCGGTATGAACTACAAAGAATTATCCTTTCTGAATGAACACAGTTCCGATAAACACTTTGAATGTTGCGGCTTGGACTTACCTTCTTATAACATTTTCATAATAGCTTTGTATAGAACCCCAAATTCGGATTTTTCTTTATTTATTATGAAACTCACTGCAGTACTTTTTTATATAAACAATAAATTTAAAAGGAAAAAAATCATTATTCTAGGCGATATAAATGTAAACACATTACAACTAGATAAAAAAACTAAAGATCTCGAGGCTCTGGTTGCAAATTTTAATTTAATTTTCCATATAACGGATCCAACGCGGCAGAACACCTGCATCGATCATATCATAAGTAATATCCCACTTGCTAAAGATGAGCTTTTGCACTGGGATATATCTGACCACAATACAGCACAAATTTTAAGCGTTCCTGTCAAACATAAGGAAATTTTTCAACAGTATTTTATTTTTAAAAGGGACTACAGTTTGGAAAACATCCTTAAATTCAAGGAATGTTTGTCTAATCTTTCCTTCTCAGAAGTTTATAGTCAGCTGGATATTAATTCAGCTTATGAATCTTTTCAAGAATTGTTCCTATTATTTTACAAGTTATGTTTCCCTAAAGTTATAATAAAAATGACAAACAAATGTAAGAAAACTAACTGGATAACGAAAGGTCTAAGAATTAGCAGTAAACGTAAACGCTCATTACGATTTATATATTACAAGAATAAGTCAGACCGTAACAAGATGATATATAAAAAATACAGTAAATTACTAAGATGTTGTATCACTAGTTCTATTAAAGCATCAAATGAAAAAATACTAAAGAATTCAAAAAATAAAAGTAAAGCCGCGTGGACACTTATAAAGCAAGAATCAGAATGTGCGAGTAAATTATCACTGATAACGAATTTAAATATAAATAATAAAACGGAAGAAAACCCAAAAAAAATTGCGGACTCGTTTAATGACTACTGGATTGACTTAACAAATCAACCGAACGATAGTCTAAGGGACACATGTAAAGCTAACACGTGCGATAGTCTGTTCCTTCGGCCATACGGCTACATTGACATACAAAAAAATATACTTTCCCTAAACAACACAGGAGCAGTCGGGTATGATGAGATCTCGACTAAAATTATAAAGGCTTGCTCAAGCGAAATAACTCCTGTGTTGACATACTTAATTAATTTGCCGTTCTCAGAAGGCTGCTTCCCAGAG
This sequence comes from Xestia xanthographa, assembly GCA_905147715.2. Taxonomy (NCBI): domain Eukaryota; kingdom Metazoa; phylum Arthropoda; class Insecta; order Lepidoptera; family Noctuidae; genus Xestia; species Xestia xanthographa. The sequence continues at coordinate 1,110,905 of LR990661.1, read as the reverse complement.
TTATTAAAGACTGTTATTGTTAAGCCTCTTCATAAAAAAGGCGATAGCTCGAAAGCAGATAATTATAGACCTGTTAGTCTTATACCAATCTTTTCTAAAGTTTTTGAAAAAGCTATGCAATACCGGCTCATGGAATTTATCGGAAAACATCAAATTCTGAAGCAAGAACAATACGGGTTTCAAAAAAGGAAATCGACCACTCTGGCATGCTTCAATCTTGTTAAAAATATTATTGATGAAGTAGACATGGGGAAACGTGTATCCGTAATCTTTTTTGATATGTCGAATGCTTTTGATTTTGTGTCTCATAGATTATTGCTTTCAAAGTTGGAACGATATGGCATTCGAGGAACAGCCCTTAGCTGGCTTGAAACTTACCTAGTGGGCAGAAAGCAATGTGTTGAAATCTTAAGTATGGGTACAAATAAAGAACTAAATAAGATCCCTTTCAAAATGCAACAACTCAGGTGTGCCACAAGGAAGCGTTTTGGGTCCCCCTTTGTTCTTGTTATATATTAATGATCTCCCTGAACACACACCCAATCCATGCACATTATTTGCAGATGACATTTCTATTATATTGACATCACCAATTAAAGCTGACATAAATAATCACAAAATTGACATTATTAATACAATTGAATCAATAATTTCTTGGTTAAACTATAATAATTTGCATGTAAATATTAATAAAACAAAAATCGTTCAATTCAGGACATATGGTCGCAAGCGGGATATACTTGACATTAATTATAACGGACAACCTCTATTAGAGACAGAGGAAACCACTTTTCTGGGAGTAGCACTGGATGGCCACTTCTCCTGGAAACCGCACGTAGAAAAAGTTTGCAACAAATTAAACAAATTCGTTTACGTTCTCTACACACTGCGAAAGACCTCGTCGCTAAGTACTATGCTGACTGCGTATCACGGCTGTGTTGCATCGACTTTACAATATGGCCTCATTCTATGGGGTAACTCAACAGATGTGGATAAAGCCTTCAGGGTACAAAAAAAATGCATCCGAGCCATTTGTGGCATTCCACCATGGGAATCCTGTAAACCACTATTCCAAAAATTAAAGCTTCTTACATTACCCAGTATGTACATTTTAGAATGCGCTAAATTTGTTCGACAGCACTTTGGCTTGTTTAAAAAGGCTGAAGACCGTTTCCCTCGAAAAGTAAGAGATCCAGATAGAATAGTTCTGCCTAGAGCGCCAAGGACTTCTCTATACAAAAAGAACTCTTTTAATATGTGTGGACTAATATATAATAAAATACCAAAGGACTTGAAAGAGCTAACTAATAATTTATTTTTTTAAAAGTTTAAATTATGGCTATTGGAAAAACGATTTTATTCTGTTAATGAATTTATAAATAATGTTAATGACTAATCTATTCTTATTAAGATAACTTTAATGAATGTTGTGTTGTAAAATTTTGCATGTCATCTATATCTGACTATGTATATGGAACTTCAACTGACTTTAAGACCATAATGTACTATACTTATTGCAAATAAAATGATTATGATTATGATTATGAAAAATTAACACTAGGATAAGCAAAATGTAAACTAACCAACATATAAAAACGAAAATTGTAAAAGTGCATGCAAGAAATAAAAGGCTTTTTTATTTTATTTATTAAAATGGTAAAAGACCTGTGGCCTACTGATAACGGCTGACTCACTAGTTGTACCAACCCAGGCCAGCGCTTGCACTTGTTGTAATTTATTTATCACCACTGCTCACAAAACGGTGAAAGAAAATGTCGTAAGGAAACTGGCATATCATAAAACGAAAAATTCAAAGACACAGTCCGTTCCGGAGGCCTCAGCAGTGAGAATATTATAGGCCAACTGTGCTTTGATATGAAAACGGCAACACGGGGTTATGTCGCCGTATAACTAAGTTTTTAAATTAATAGAGTTACATATAATACATAACTGACAAAATACACCCACTACCATAGGTCCACCGGTGCCTCATCATTCAGGGAAATACGGTCGAGATGTTTTGTTACACCACATGGACATCACTCGTGTTGACAAATGTCATGTCTGGATTTGCGGTGACCAAGAGCAAAAGGCATATTCGAGTATTACATTAGCTAAGACGACTTTACAAGTATTGTACACCAATAGGACAAACACATGCGTATGACGTTTAGCATAAATGGTATAATACTTCCTAAAGAATAGACAGAAGGATATGGTGGACCATATCCCTATGTCTATTCTTTAGGAAGCTAAAAGTCCCACATTTCGCAAGACGAATAGATTTTTATTATTATATGTTCAGGTAAAAACCAAAAATCTACCGATACGGACCTTTATAGGAAAACTGGCGTGGGGCGGGTCTTAAACAGTGTGTGGGTTGACTAATAGTGTGTTGTGGGCAATCTCTCAGCTGCCATGTAAATGGTGCCCGTCTATGTATTTTGTTTGTTTGATAAATTGTTTCACAGTGAGTTCAGTAACCCGAAATATTTCCACCGGCAGAATTGTACACTGTGCAGGGATGTACAGTAGTATAATATGTGAATCTAGGAGATTTTTTGTAAAATATAGATTTTTATCATATTTATATTACATATCACATTACTTCAGAGGTGTAACTATCGGATGTAATATCTTCGGAACTTCTTATGCAATTCTAAGAATTATTTTACTAATGGGAAGCTACACATTACATGTGAGTGGCGTCTTACTAAACTTGTTCTAAGTACTATAATTATGTAAAAGCGAAAGTTTAGAAGGATGGATGACTGTTCAAACGTATCTGGATTTGGCACAGAGATGTATTGTAGTCCGGAATAGCACATGGCTACTTCTTTTTATCCCCGATATATTATCCCGTGAGGAATTCCCGAACTCCACGCGGGCAAAGCCACGGGCTTAAGGCGATTACAGGAGCTAAATTAGCAACTCTATTTGTGGTGGTTCAAACTTCGTTTGAAATACTGTTAGAATAAAGTTCTAATCAGCTTGCACTACAAAGTGGTTCTACGTCAGTCACGGCGGCGGCGGGCCGAATAGTGTGAAATGAGTGTTTTTTTGCGATTTACAAAAATCTATTGATTGGACCAAAAAAATAAAACACTACGATGCTAATATTTTGCTTGTAGAATTATTTGCCAATTAATCAGAATGATCGCATGTACACACTGCAAACTAGTTTGGTTTGCAGGGCACACTAACAAAGTTATTGGTGTGCGTAAAATCAACGGCTGTCTGGCTTCGGCTATTTATTAGTGTTTGCGCTTTACAATAACCTGTTGTCTACCCACACACTTGCAATTTCTTGTCACTTGATGTTGCATGGAATATGAAGCATAAATTTAGCCAACATAACAATCTTCTCCGTGGCGCAATGGTCGAGCGTACGATAAACAGTATCTTACGCCGCCAGCGCCTAGCGCCGTAAGTTCAAATCCGACTGCCAACACATCGGTGTTTTTGTATGTTTTAATGAAACGTTTTACATTTGTTTGTTCAATTCATTGCTTAAATATTGGCAAGTCTTCTTTATATTTGAGTTAGAATTTATTTGAGGTCTACCCTCTAAAAAATACAAATCATGTGTAAGTTAGTAGTTTAAGTTCATCGTCATAATGTTATTGACTATCGGGCTTACGTTACGTTTTTAGACATTATACCCTGCGTGTTTTGAGCAGTGCTTTTATTTGTTAATCATTATGAATCACTTAACTACACTTTTAAGAGCTGAGATTATTATTTTGCGTGAGCAAAACGTTTCAATGAGTGAAATTGCGAGGCGTTTAAAGATATCGGTAAGTAACGAAATGTTATTAATATGTATAGAAGACTAATAATAATGTTTATATAATCCACATGTTATTGATTGTTGTTTTTTGTAACAATATTTTATTATTGTTCACAGAGAAGGACTGTGCAATTGTGGGTCCATCGATATGCAGATTCGGGAAGCATTGATCCTTGCCGACCGGGACCGAAGGCTAAACCATAGCATACACAGATGGCAATGCGCGGCACCGTGATATAGTTGCAACGCATATCGCTGAGTCCTTCTTCACTACTCGTTTAACGGCGACTAAACATGACGCGTGCAGCTGGTGTGAAATGTCGTGGGCCAGCCAAGAAAATATTACTGTCAGATATTCACAGACAAAACCGGGTACGCTTCGTAAGAGAATATTTGGATTTCGGTTGGTGCAATAATGTTGTTATATTTAGCGATGAAAAATGTTTTAAGTCGGACAGAGACGGTCGCAAAATATTGTGGCGAAAAGATGGTGAACGCTATAATAATAAAAAATATTCTTCCATGCAGGTCTAGTGGCTGCTTTACTTTGGGATTTTGGGGATGAATGTCATCAATGGGTCCTGGTGAATTAGTGCAGGTAGGGGGTCGCAATACCAGTGAAGGTTACTCTTGAACGTTTTACATAACCTGATGCTACCAAGTGTGCGCGTTGCATACCGATAGTAAAGGCGCACCAATCGGCTATTAATAAAAATATCAAGGGGTAATTTGTTTTATGTGAGTGATGTTATTGTTAGTGAGATAACAATTTAGGATACCTGTATCTTAATATCTTTCTTACTAACATGTTTATTCATATCACTATAAATAATTAAATTACTCTCTTGAATATGAAAAATAACGTTATTTCCTGTCCGACTTAGAATATTTGTCATGCACAAAACTTTATAATTTGTAATTATAATTATTATAAAAACCTAGGCAATAAATATTGTTGATTTCTTATTACAAATTGTTTAATTTTCACTTCCATATTTTTTTCTTATTATCAGTTAAAATAGAAAAATGAGGCGAAATAATACACCAGTTGACTTTACGCACACCAGCATTATATTGGTGTGCTCTGCAAACCTAACTAATTTGCTGTGTGTACGTATATTTTAGTATGGTTTTTACTCGATAAAAGAAATTTTTAGAGATAAGTTCGTGATTTTTTTCTATCAAATAAAATTAGTTATATTATGTTTTCAAATACTATCGTACCAGCATATATCCTGAAGAATATCATATATTTTTTTGGTTTTGTTTATTGCAGTGAATCATATGCTTTTTTGCATTATACAACTCGCGTTTAGCCCATGTAGTCGCCTTAAGTTAGAAGGGTATATCTGAAACGTTCCCGTGAGATAGTTTCTGACGTTATCGCGAGCGAAGCCGCGGGGGAAAGCTAATAATTCATATCAATGCCTTTATATTATTATGTAAGTTCTGCAGTCATTTTTTACTACTACCGTAAAGCTATTAATAGATGCATTTTGTTAATGCAACCATGATTGATTTGGCGACACTTGGGGATACCAAGTTTCAGCAGAGAACGTATTTCGATTGAAATTATAAATAAAAAAAAAAAACCTGTATTTATACCCTAAATACATAGAACATAATAAACTTGATTCATTGTAAATGTAACAACTCTTAAAAAATACATTAATAACATCACATTACATTATTTATTTTTTATTATTCGATTGGAGTTAATAAACCATTACACGATGATTGTATGTGTTTAACATGCACGAAAACATCCAACCTTATATCTATTAACGAAGTAAAACTTCTGCCCTGTGTATTCACAAGGTACCTGTCTCCAGTCTCTAGATCCAAAATAATCTTTACAAATACTTTGCACGTGTAACTGTGTTATTATGTTATTTTTTTTACAAAAGTATTACCTTAGGCAAAAAATAAAACGGGAATATTCAGTCGGTATATTGTCTATTTAATACCTTTTTAAATAAGAAAGTGTTCTTCAAAAAACAGAATGTCAGTGTCCTGTGTTATTACAAAGCTATTCGCTATGAAGGGTGAAAATAGACCCTTAACCATACCGAAAGGCACTTGTTCATTTTATTTCATTATACAGTTTTAGGAAAACTTACAGCAAAAAATTTACACTTGATTAAGAGTAACAAAATTAAGGCCAATTAAAAGTTTTCACAGATAGAAAAGAGCTTATTAACAAAAACAAAAACATATTTAAGAAGGCAGACAGTGTTTGTAAAGACAGTATCATAGGTAAAAATGAGTTTCAAGTAGCGCAAATTGCATTCACTTAGTTTACGTTATCAAAAAAGAAATTGCAAAGAGTCCTTTTTAATTTTGAGATGCTAGTACTGAAAATATCGATGTCAACGCCCTGGCCAACCGCATTAAACGTATGACTCGCTCTAATTAAGTATGAGTTTCGTCTTTATTTCGTTCCTACCACAGGAGTATGCAATAGACGGGTCCGAATCCGCAGTTCTATTTTTCTCAGCAGTTTGGGAAGCTCGGTTAAACCATTAGCGATTCAAAATAAAAATGCCAAGTCTGCAATTCTTCTCCGTTCAGAAAGAGGAAGTCGATGGAATCTTATACAGCGTAGAGTGGGAGAATATGTTTTAGACCGGAATTGAATATACCTCAAAAATTTTCATTGTATATCCAATCGATTAATGTATAAGTTGTAATTGGGATTCCAAACTTGAGAGGCATACTCGAGATGACTGCGAACAAAACTACAATAGAGAATTTTAATGGTTTTGATGCTCCTGAACTCGGACGAGACTCTCTAAATAAACCCTAGTGATTTTGATTTGTTCTCCCCGTCATTGTGATCATTTTTTTGTTCTGGACCGTACCTGAGAACCTTCTAGCTACGGAGATATTGGAGGTCAAAGTTCAGACATTTACACAAGATTTACTCTGGATTACATGGGACTTAAGGGGCTGACAACACCTAATTTGTTGAAACTGATGATATTTAAGCAGTTTTTTAAGAAAAACTATTTGTTCTAGCACGGCAAAAAAAATATATGTTAATATTGATCATATTTCAAAGACCTTGGACGGACTCGATATATATTTCGACGAAATCGGCTCGATAGATAATAATTGCAAAGATTGGTCTTAAAATTATCATTAACGCTCCTATGTCTTTATTATTTTGACGTATGGGTCTGCAATTAAAAACATGAAGTCAACATATTCATACCTAGACCGCTAACGAGTCATATTTCACAAATAATCCATACTTTTTTTTAAATCAATATTTATTCATTATTTTCTTTTAAAACCTGGCCGCCCAGTAATAGTGACGTCTCGTTTTCTCCCATACAAATAGACAGTGTGCGCGATTTTGGTGTTGACAGCACCTTAAGGCGACATGAGCTAAACGCGAGTTTTATAATGCAAAAAAAGTATTTGATTCACTGCAATAAACAAAACCAGAAAAATATATGATATTATTCAGGATATAATGCTAGTAAGATAGTGTTTTGAAAACATAATACAACTAATTTTATTCGATAAAAAAAATCACGAACTTATCTCTAAAAATTTCTTTTAACAAGTAAGAACCATACTAAAATCACTAAAATACATGCGATTATTCTGATTTTTTGGCAAATAATTTTACAAGCTACATATTAGCATCATAGTGTTTTACTTTATTAGTTCAATCAATAGATTTTTTGTAAATCGCAAAAAACCACTCAGTTCGCACTATTTGGCCCGCAGTGACTGACGTAACAATCGCTTTGTAGTGCAAGCTGATTAGAACCTTATTCTAACAGTATTTCAAATGAAGTTTGAACCACCACAAATAGAGTTGCTAATTTAGCTCCTGTAATCGCCTTAAGAATAACTGGCGAATTGTGGGTGTACGATTAGATATAATAATTATACCTCTGCCGAACCTTTGGGGATTATATGCGTGATATTATGTTATGTTTTTAACCATTTCAATTAAAGTTATTAAATAATAGTACCATGTAACAGGGGGCAGGCCGATTGCCACCGCGCACAAATCAGACTGTTACTGAGAATACTGCCCACTGCGACTTGGGGCTAACAGACTTCTAACTTAACACTGAAACAGAACTGGATTAGCGCATCTAAACGGCGTTTGAGAGCTTTAAATATCAAGATCAATCAGTTTCAATGGTGAAATCAGCCCTTTACTCGATTCGGAGATTGAACCCAGAACCGTGCTCGACAGTCGTTCAACAATGTTTAGAAAACCAATAGTATTTTCCACTTTTTAAAAACTTGCTACAGCATCTACAATTTAAAATCATAGCAGTGTAAGTCAACAAGCCCGTGCAACGCGCTGAAGCTAACAAAGTCGTGATTTAAAGCGCTTTGCGCTGCACCAACTATTTACGAAGTAAAAACTTAAGCCGCTTTATTGTGTTAGACCTAATGTACGGTAAGTAGTATGTACAGAGAATACCTAACACGAACTTGTAATAATTTCACATTGACAGTGTCTTTATTATTTCGAAGCATGCGTGGTTTTGTATAGGAGCTCGTGGCCAAATAATGACAGCCGCTTGGGTCAATATTTAGGATAAGCCATGCTTGCCTAGGTTGGCCGGTGGATGGGTGACCATCCATTACATACCGAGTTTCCTCCGTGTCTCAGAAAGAACGAAAAGCCGTTTGTCTCGGCTGTCATTTATAGATAGTTGACAGTCGTAACAGGTAGTCAGTGACCCGAAAGTATGTGAATCCGTTTTACCGAGGGGTCATATTACCCAGCACTAACTGAGTTGTAGAGGTCAGATAGGCAGTGGCTCTATGTAAAGTACTATTTCTGGCATTTCAGCTGTATCCGGTTAGACTGGAAGCCGACCTCAACACAGTTGAGAAAACGCTAGGTAGATTATGAGTGGTTCTATGGTTGCTGGTTAATTTTTTTTTGGGTAACATTGACATAATACCAACTGAATTCACATTTCTGGTAATCCTCTAATCTGTGTTTATGAGTCCAAATCATGATAATTGGTCAGTTAGCGGGTTTAACATTAATTAGTGGTAAATTGTTGACATGTGGGTGGAAAATTCTACTAAAATAATTATGAAATTCGGTAGGATTTACATTACTTACACTAAACACTGTGTTAAGCTTTCACGGTTCATAACTATACTTAAAATGTCACTTATATGATAGGTATCTTCCGTGATTATATCTTTATTGGTCCAATAAAATTAAAAAAACAACACTACAAACAACAACAATTAAAGAAAAATAGTTGTGATGATTTTTATAGGTTAACGACAAATTAAGTTTCTGCAATCCGCACCTTTTCAAGGACAATCAGAATCTTTCATCCTATGAAACCATTGCATCATGAACGTTCAATGAGGGATTTTCTTTTTAGCTCTTCCCTAGTCGCTGGATAGATGGCGCCAGGAGTAAGTATGATAATGCAAGGAACGGAACCTAAAAAAACTGATTTTAACAAAGCGCGATAAATGTTGGTTATATTCGGAAGGTTAAGCAAATGAAAGTGTCAGTCAACGAGAGTATGTGACGTGACACAATGTTTTTTTTTCAAGCGTTTTGGCTTTGGCATAGTAAGTTCAACGCCATCTATAGAGTTCTTGGAAACTAAGTTTTTTTTTAAAACCTCAAAAGGAAAACCTCTCATTATTTTCAAAAAGAACTCCGTTGAGTTTGTTTGTGACCTCTTCAAGACTTACTGTGCTAGGCTAGGACATAGTAGTCGTTCTTATTAAATCTAGTAATTCTATTTCAAGCCAAGGGCAGTTTCATAATTAAAAATATTTTAACAATTTCAACCAAACAAGAAGATTTTCGCCTCCAAAATTACGAATTTCCAACGGTTCAAAATACCAATAATAATTTAAAGAGTCGAATTTCCTAATTATTTTGTAAAATCCTTTAATAAATGAGTTCAATTAATTCGGTAGTGTAACCAAAATAAACAGTTTTAACAATAAAGCGACGTAACGAGTTCCTGTGGTTTCTGAACGTTAGATGAACTGTGAACGAGATTTAATTAATACATTGTGTGCCGCGTATGGGATGCGGTCCGCAATGAGTTTGGGGGCTCGGTTAAAAGTACACACCATAAAATCTGTGTTCATTCTGTATCTCTCTTTCTCTTTTTATTACTCTTTCCGCGTTGTTTTGGCGATATAAAGTTTTCCGGTAATAGTCAATCAGCAAGTTGCAGCAAGCAGTTTGGTAGCTAACCCAGGGTATGATAGACGTCCAGTCACTCGCAAATCAGGAGTAACAGTTCGAAATTGAGAGGTCGTAGCAGTAAAAGCGATTTTTGTAAGGCCAGTGAAACCACTGATATGCGATTGACTGTACTATGGTAGGCATCGTTACTAAATTACGTTTAAGACTGAGAGAACACGTGGCTGAGTGGTCGGCTTCCAGTCTAACCGGATGCAACTAAATGCTAGTATTTTTCACGGAACGACTGACCATCTGAACTGCACGACCCAGTTAGTACTGGTTAATACTGTACTCCTCAGTAAGACTAGAAGTAGAAATATAAGGTACTTGAAGAGCTAACAAGATCTAGGATTCTAGGACAACGTGGATCTCAGCAATAACTTAAAAAACCCTTATAAAAAACTTATCTAGCTCATCAACCAAGAATTACTGAAACCATCATAAACCCTTACTCAAGTTTTAACGATAACTCCGTAACTTATAGTTAAACATAACGTAAAGTGAAAACGTCGTAAAACGTTAAGTTAAAGTTAAGGTTTAATCAGTTGTATGTCGCCTGGTAACACACCATTAAAGTTACTCTATTTCCCATTGCATTAAGGGGTTGTTCTGGTGAAGACGACTGGAGATTGCGACTGTTTAAATGTCAAACTGACATCAGATTAACATCTCTTCTGTTTTTTTGTCAATGAATGATTGATTTAGTTTCACAATACGGAGGAAAAACATAAAACAAGGTAATAAATATTGAATGCTAACTTATTTCCGCGACCTCGTCTTAGTTGAAGCCGGAAATTACCCATCGAGAGCGCGGTAGGTACTACCAGAGTAAATTGGATCTGATGCTGAGGCGCAAAAAGGGAACATACAGATTTAGGCGCTTTGCACATGGAGCAACTATTGCAGCAACTGGCAACTATCTATACATTTATTTCAATTGGACTGCGCACACATAGCAACTCTAGTTTCGAGTTCCGGTGATCGTTAACAGTTTTCAGAACAGTTGCTGTAATCGATGACTAAGCTACTTTCTAATTGCCGCAACTAGCAACTGTTAAATATTATACCGGTTTTTAAAGTTGCTAGTTTCCTCAACCGTCAATCGCAACGCGTCGAGCGATTTCACACCCTCTCCTTCCCTCTCTCTCTGCTTCTTCGATATCAATCCTCACACTGAACGCTGATCGCTGCGTAGATTGAGCAACTGGGCTATGAAAGTAGCTCACAAATTGCCATAAAATTGCGGCAACCGTAAACGTTATAGCAACTATCAACTTTTAACAGGAAACTTTTAAAATATTGATAGTTGCCTCAACTTAAGTTGCTCCATGTGCAAAGCGCCTTAAAATTACAATGCAACTTTTAATGCGATTTCTGTCGCATTTATAATACATGTTACTGTGTAACATGTGTGTGTGTGTGTGTGTCTGTTGTATGATTATGAATACGTTTGCTTTGAAACAGATGATTATGTGCTAAAAGAAGATTCTTTAACCCGATTTTACAGAATAACCAAGTTTTTTCCGACACTCTAAACACGGTATGAAACAAGCAACATCGCTACCGTGACTCAGCCGAAAAAAAAAACACTGTGAGTAATCCTATCTAACCTCACAAATTCCAATAAGGCGCAGAAAACCCCTAGTCTCATACAGAAGGACCGTACCGTAACAAAGTTAAAGCGCTCACAATTAGATAGCACCATCTATTACCAAGTTCCGTCTATGTGTAACTAACTCAATTACTCGCTGCTACAGAAATAGGCGGCATTTGACAATTTGGGGGCAACTTGTACCGCTTGTTATCAAACTAAGGTGGGCCAGATGTTTCTACAAGTATTTATTGTGCGTAGTTCGAGGTAGGAATAGAATTGATATGTTTTTTTTATGGATGTGATCTTTGACCACTTTTTCGTTTCTTTTTTGTCATATTTTGTGTCCTTTGGGTGTTAAACGTTTTCTTTAGGTATACCAAAAAATAATAAATGTTAATGTTCAAGATTTTATTAAGTCTTTTCGAATTTCGAATCTTCTAAGATTCGAAATCATTAAAATAAAAGAATTTCGAATCTTAGAATAAAAGCTTTCGAAGAGTATCTGGTAAAGCAACAACCACCGATTCACTCATCATACCCCATGCGGGTATGCTGATTTTCTTGTGCTAAACAAAGAAATATCTTTAAGATAAAACGTCACTTTCCACAGTGCCTGTAACTGCACACGGACCTATTCTGGCGCGAGGTCAAATCGTCACTACAAAGCCACCGTATTTTAAATACATTTTACAAATCAATTTCACAGGTTTTCACCAGCGTCTCCAATACTGTATGAAATAATCTTCCACTACAAATAGATATGATATTAAGGGTCGACAAAATTAATATCATAGTAACAATATGGTCAATTACTTACTTCATGAAACTCTTTACCACATAACTCCATTGTCAATTAACTTCAATTACCGATAGGAGCTAATGAACATGTCCAAACTAGAGCCAGTTGAAAGGAGACTTGTTCACACTGTTCCAGCGCCAATTATGAACAAGTTGGCACATGTTTGACTCAAACATGATTTCTGCTATCGCTTAGTTGTTTCGGAGTTGTCCGAAGTTTCGAGTAACTGGGTTAGTGGGGAGAAATGGCCGTAATTATTTTTGGGGGAACATCTTTGTGTTTAAGAAGTCTGTTAAAAGAAGTTTTCTTTTGATTTTCGACAAAGATACTTATTGTTAGGGTTCCGTACAATAGGATCATTCGTGCGTCTGTCTGTCCGTCCGTCTGTCACAGCCAATTTGCTCCGAATCTACTGGCCCAATTCAGGTGAAATTTGGTAGAATGGTGTAATCCTATGATCCAAACACAGATGTGCAAAGTTTTTTTTTTTTTTAAATAAGGGTTCGTTTTCGGGGGACAAAAATAAAAAAAAAGTTTTGCAAACCCTACTGTGTCATTTATCAAATGAAAGGGCGTTACGAGAATCTCAAATATAATTTGGTTATTATGGTAAAATAAACAGTTTTGATTTTATAAATTAAAGAAGACGAAAATTGACCATTTAGTTTATAATTTAGTTCATTGCTTGTAGATTACAAAAAGTATTAGATAAAGTGGTAAACTCATTATAAGACTTTGGCATTGTACGGAACCCTCTCTACTCGCACTTGGCCGGTTTTTTTTTACATTTTACTTTCAAGTTATCTACAAAGTAGGTTGAAGTAAAAAAAATAACTCATTTTAATGGTTGGCTTAGTGGTTAGAGGCTTTTAAGATTATTTCTATCAAAATACTAGTTGCTATTTTGTGAGAAGATCCATGAAGTTTTTTGCTGTTCGTCTAGAGATCTACGCTTTGAAACGGGCGACTAAGTTTATCTTTCTGATCTTGACTACGGAATCTAATTAATCCTTTGTGTTTGAGTTATTTGAAGCCTTTGATAAAATTAAAAACTTTCTTATACCTATTACAAAAAAATCGATGGGAAATATTCGAAGTGCCTACTATTTCATCTTAAGAATGAAAATACAATAACAATAAAATCAAACTCCAGTACGTACCTAATATAAATTATAAGTTTCAAGAGGATAAATTGGGTTAAATCAAGAGACAAGAATTGAGACAAACAGAAAGTTCCAAAGTTACATCTTATGGGAACAATAACAAAGTATTACATAGTTCCCACTTTCATTTAGTTTTAGCTATAATATTATCAAAAAGCCGAATTGAGACCAATTTGGGTTTTGGTTCACGTCGTTATTTTTATTGCTTGTATTTAACAAGTTTTATTTTTGTTTTTTGTTAGGTAAGTAAAGATGCAAGATTTGAATTAATTTTTTTGTGATTGCCATACGATATAAGGCGTCAGTTTATGTACATAATTATGTATTAAACTTAGGTATTTCTTGATGTAAACTAAAATGATCGCTCACCTATTGGCAATTGTAATAACCTAATTTCAGCCAATCAAAGTATGTTACTTCAACATCATCAAATTGTAATTCTTAAAGGTTTTCGATCCTCCGTTCAATAATAGTAGGTGTAAAACGGGTAGTTCGACACAAACAGAAAGTTTCCCCGCTAGATGTTACGAGTGCTATGACAAAGTGCTATATCGTTTACACGTTAAATTAGTGCTCGCTATAAAATCAAAAAGCCGCCGTTGGTGGCTGCATTTACACCGTACTGTAACTTTCTAATAGTCATTTAAAATTACCGATGTATGTATCTGGTTACAAACTATTGAAATGTTTTCTGTTCTGAGTTACCTTTCATTTTCTTTTCAGGAGGTACCTATAGATCCTTAAGATATATTGCTGGTGCGGGTTTCGAAATGTAATACGTCAAAAATGAAATTGTGTTATGATGCTTATGGCGTATAAATTAAATTGGATATTTTTTTTGATTGGAGTTAATTGCCGTCATGATACCACTACTGCCCATCCTTTTGGCGTAAGCGTCAAATCCAACACATTTTCCTAAAAACAGAAAACTTTAACGTTTGTTTGCATAAATCAGCTACTTGCAAATCTGCTTAAAATTCTGCTGATCCGATAAAACGCGCCCGCAAGAGACGATCACCCAAAATACATAAAACTCAAATATTTAAACTTGCGAACCGAATTTGATTCCTATCGCTAACACTCCAATTTTATATCGTCGGCACACAGTAAACTTTTATGTTTACCCATAACATTTCTATTTCTGGCTAATATAATTGAAATGGAGTTCATGTATTGTTTTAAACAAACGATGGAAACAAACGATCAATCAATTCGCGAGCTGGTAACCGGATAAGGCCGAAAGGATGAAAAGCTTTATTTTTAGAATTCGCGTGGATTTTTCATTTATATGTTATTTCAAATGATAAGTTTTTTATTGTGTCTGTAGGTAATGAAAAACCGGCCAAGAGCGTGTCGGGCCACGCTCAGTGTAGGGTTCCGTAGTTTCCCGTCCGTCACAATAAGTGTTCCCACTTATGAGTTTAAAGGTGGGTATCCATTATGTAAAAATGCTTGCATATACGAATATACTACAAACTTAGTCCAGAAATTATTTTGTACAACTTTTTGTCTTTTTTGTACAAAAACTGTTGTATCCATCAAGTTCAAAATAATTTTCCTAGAAAGTCCTTATAAAGTTCTACTTTTCAGATTGCATATTTTCTAAACTTATGGTTCAAAAGTTAGAGGGGGGGGGACACATTGTTTTTCTTTTCACTTTTGGAGCGATTATTTCCGAAATTATTGACATTATCAAATAATGATTTTAGGAAACCCCTATTCATTTTTAAATACCTTTCCAACAATATATCACACGTTAGGGTTGAAATTTAAAAAAAAAACTCTTCCCACTTTACATATAGGGGGGCTACCCTAATAAAACATTTTCTTCCAATTTTTATTTTACCACTTTGTCGGCGTGATTGATATACATATTGGTATCAAATTTCAGCTTTCTAGTGCTAACGGTCACAGAGATTAAGCGAGGACGGGCAGACGGACGGACGGACGGACAGACATGGCGAAACTATAAGGGTTCCTAGTTGACTACGGAACCCTAAAAAGGCTCTGTATAGGTTACAGAATACTATCTTTTGCCTATGGTTTCGCCTGCGGAGAGGTAGGAATGATCCCTCGGCAATGCACTAAAGATTGAATGTTCATAAGACTCTTGTTACACTGGTGTCGATTCTGTTGTGCACAAACTAAACTTAATTTAGGCTATTGCTATCTTTTTCTCTCTAATAACATAATACGAATAAGAAAGAGACGGACGTTATTTAGAGCTGTCAAATTTATTTGGAACTAATATTTACAAATGAAAAGTGCACGTAAGAACATGTCGACTAAAAACACGGTAAAGCGCAAAGCATAAACTAGTTTGACATCTCTAACTTAGTTCATAGCTATAGCCGTCCTTTTCTCGCACTGCCTTTTAGTAAAACATAGCAATAATCTAAATTAAGTTTAGTTTGTGCACTACAGAATCGACACCAATATCAATGTAAATTAGATTAGTGCATTGACATTGTGGTTTTTAAGAAATAAAAATGACAAGGTGGTTTTATCCTATCTGCAGTATTGTAAAACAAAATTAGTAGGTAATTCATAGTTTTTTTACGATTTTTGCAAACAGAAATGACAAACTCTCCATTTCCGAAGTTTCAACCAATACCAATTTACACACAAAAATCGTCACTACCAAAAACTCTCAACGATTCTCAAAGCCGTTTAAGTTCGTTTTGGTGTAAAGGCAGTCCGCCCCGACAGCCAGTAATTCTCGATCTCGGCCAACGAGGCAAGTTTAATGAAATTCTTGCTGCCCCTATCTCCGTACTATGCTTACAGCGTGTTTTTAACTTCGCACTTTCCTACTGCTTGTTTTGCGGGTAGATATGAAAAAGTGTGGTGGAAAATACATGGGGGGTTTAGCGTTTAGAAGGATGGTATCTTAAGTATGATTATGAGTTGAGTAATTTGGCTGATAAAAAGACGTTTGGGTGTTGGTTTTTTGTTCCGGGGTTTGTCTCGGTCTTGTGCAATGAGATTCTAGAAGCGTTATTAGTTACAGTTAAGCAGGCACGGATTATTACTAATGTATAACATCACGCCTGTAATCCATTGTCTTAGTTAGTATGCTTTATTCCAGTTTATTATTAATCTATATATATCTATATATATATATTTAAAAAACTGTGTCTGTACATTGAATATATTAAAAAATAAATAATTGAGGGGGGTTTAGAAACAGTAATAGAGCACGAATCCAAAAAAAAACTGTCTGTTTGTTTGTACACGCTAATCTTCGGATCTACTGGACGGATTTGAATGTTTTTTTGTTGTTGTATAGGTTTAAGTCTGGGCAACATATAGTCTATAATTTATCTTGGAAACTTCCAACCAGCTAAACTTTAAGAGATAAAATAATGGTACCATAGCAAAAATTGTTCCACGTGATGAGCATTTTCTGCTGATCTGGAACACCTGATGTGGAACTCCAAGAGCCCAGCTACACTATAACATATATATAGGAATGACGTCTCAGCAAAAGTTGTTCGGTCTGATGGGCATTTCCTGTTGACTTATAAAAATGAAAGATCTGGAACGTCTCGAATCGTCTCGCGCATCCCGTTGTTTTCCCGTCGCCGGGTTCTTAGAATTCGACATCAGACGTTTCAGATCTTCGATTTTGATGACCCCGTTGTCGCTGGCATAAGCAACAGGAACCGCGTACGAAGTCGCAGGCAGAAGCTAGTAAATAATAATTGCAAAAACCTGTAAAAAAAAAACAACCTAAAGAAAAAACGTAGGTATACATAAAGAGTGAGCTATTTCGTTAATAGAAAAATATTTTTAGGGACTCAGAACAAAAATTAAATTTTTAATGAATTATTCTTTTAAAATTATGCTTTCATTAAAACTAAAAGAAATATAAATATGCACCATTTTCCACTTGTACTTGAAGAATTCAAATTAAAACCAAATATAATGAAAAGAAAAAACGCACTTGTTTCTTTGCATATAAATTAGTTCTTGAAACTTTGCATTAAAACATCGTAAATGTTTTGTCGGTGAATAACTTAATTAAGGTTTTAACCTTAAAAACTTTATGAGAGAATACCGTACAGATGGGTATTCTGGAATTTCATATCTGTATCAGTAAAAGCTCTATTAAGAACGAGCTCTTTCTCGGAAGTAGAATCCTAGAGTAAAGGACCCATTTAAACATTTACCAAGAACTTGGAAGACTTTCTTTGTCGGCTTTCAGTCCAACCTAAGGCAGCTGAATACCAGTTTTTTACATGAAGTGACTGCCTATTTGATCCACCTATTTGTTTATCCCTTGATGACGCTGGAATGGAAGACGTTGCGTTGGAAGGCCTCCCACTAGGTGGACCGATGACCTGGTGAAGGTTGCAGGAATCCGCTGGATGCGAGTCGCACGGGACCGGTCAATGTGGCGACACTTGGGGGAGGCCTATGTCCAGCAGTGGACGTCTTTCGGCTGAAATGATGATGATGATGATGATGAAGCTGGATGTCTTTTGGCTTCTGACTACTTGTAACGACTATCATGCATCTACAAATGCCAATTGGGACCATCGGCTAAATATGCTTTCGAAGGCACGGAGGAATTTAGACATGTAAAGGAGGCTGTATTCCCTCACCGAAAAACTCCGAAGGCAGGGCGAGTGAGAGTGTTCAGCCAATGGAGAAAACTCTCGTATACTTCCTCCACCTCGGAATGTCTTCGCGAGAGTGCACATCTACCATAAACCACGAAGGCTGTTCACCTATCTACGGCCCGACTTCGGCTCAAATTTTCTTCTTATAGCTATTAGCTACCCTTGTTGACAGGTTAATCTTTTAACCTCGACATGACAGCCTAAATAAGATCTATCTAAGTAAGATATCATTCTATTACCTACACGTATCAAATCAAACTAAACCTTAAACTCAGCCGTATTCTCATGAAAAATATATCCGTTTTTTTGTCTTCCAAAAATAATATTTGGTACATTTCCCGCGGTGTGTCACGTCGATAGCTTGTCACGGCTGCTAAGGGCGTGTTAACGGCCCTTTCAAACACGCACCGGTTTTTTTTGCCCGACGAGAATTTTGTTGGACCGTTTTCATGTTTCATTCTATACAATATTCAGGTTTTTTTCCAGAATTTTCGTGTTTTAGGAGCTAAAAACATAACACGCGTGTATTTCTGAAAAAGCGAGCCAGAGTGTTTAGGTCGTCAGCATTTTGTCACTTCTGTTTGTCTTGAAGGAGCTCGTTAGTGTGGGTGCAGTTATAATTTCTTGCTGTTTCTACACAAGACTACAATACTGCAAATTAGCAGACATGGGAATCCAACTCAGGACCCCATGATCAGCAACCATCACTGAACTAACAAGGTGTTATCATTCCAGTCAGTTTTAGAATCATTTTAATATGGGAAGAAGTTACGCAACAAACTCCCCAGAAAGACACCTGTCTTTGATGTCCATACTATTTCGTTTCAGACCATTGTCTACATTCCCACATCTCATTATCACCGTTTTTCAACCACAATTATCACACCAAATTTAATCGATTGTAAAGCAATGGCGTCCGCATATTAATTGGCTAGTTACAGTATAATTAATACGATTATCAATTGATTACAGATGTTGAGAACATTCAATTACGGACGCGAGCTGGAATGCTAATTGAATTAAATGTGATTGTTTGTTTGTATGATTGTATAGGGGGATGGAATTGTCATTATGTTAATAATTAAGCACTTAATAGTATTGAAATGTTGGAAAATGTGATAGTTCGTACATATTGTAGTACCTAACACCACTCTATGACTGTGTTACTGTTTTTACTGATCAAAATTTTTTCTCATGCAAAGAAGAAACAATAGGTAAATGAACACTTCAACTGTATGTTGTCGATACCGTCAGAGGGTAACAAGTGACCATATTGTATTCCAAAACATTTCGTTTTCAGCAAAGATTTTCGGCACTATTAACATAAGATTTTCGTTAACTGATGTCAATCCATCTATGACGATTCCATGACCGTGTTCATTGATTGATTGATTGATTTTGAAATTTCTTTATTTTAACATAAACACAACAGATAAATGACATTCAGATCTTATTCTAAAAGCATTAACCTTAGGTACCTTTTTTTCGAATGGGAAATCATCAAATGACGGGGGTCGTTTGATGATTTCCCATTCCCCCCACTCGCTCTGGGTGCAGCAGAAGGGAGTGTCGGACATTTACTGACTAAAACCTTTGTCTTCCTTCATTGGCCTTTGTGTTCCAGGGCCGCGGTATCTCTTGCGAACAGTCCCGCAGCCCCGGCAGCCATCGGCCCTTCCTTTTGCTGACACCTTTTTGAGGCGCGCGTGGCACACGAACGCGCCGTCGACACGCCTGTCGTCATGAGACGGACGGCGAGCTAGCTCCAGATTACCTTTGAAATGACATTTGTAGATCATAGGCTTGGCTGGACAAAAGCTGCTGCTAATGCGATTTGCAAAAATGAAACCCGTAAATCCCCAATCTTCTAATGACAAAATAATTATAATACAAACAGATCCTATTCATATTCTCCTATCAGAACACTCTCTAAGTGGTCTTGCATTAATTTTAAACAGCTCGTATGAGTAATGCACCTAACTGTCGCCGTAAACTCCCACCGGCATACTTGAATAACGACTTAACTCGATAATGCTGCGCTGAACTTGGTTCAACTAAATTATATTATTAGAACTAGCTTTGATGGTAAAGGATCTTGGTCTTAGATGTTTTGTCCGTAGGGGTTGTGACGTTTTTATTCGTGTTAGCCCATTTTAACTCGGCTGAAAAATCGTTAGGTTTTCAGTAGTAAATAAAGAATTTTAGACTCATTAATGGGACTGATCTATTTTCTCATTCAACTTAATCAATTATTGATAAGTGAGAGAATTTTATAGTTTTAATATCAGTTCATTTCTGGCACACTATATTGGGACATTATTTAGTGTGCATTTATTGTAAGATGCGCAAAAGTGCGCATTAGTTTTGACTGATATAGTTCGTTATGATTGAAAAATCTATTGCTTATTCCTAGTATAGCCGAAGTTAGCACTGGAGATTTGAAAAGATTTTAATTGGTGATCGAGAATTGCTACCAACAAGCTTGGGCATTAATGATTCTTTGGGTCTGACCTCTGATAAGTACTACAATACTTCATAGAACAATTAATTTTGTAGTTAGGTACTATTCCACTCCTATGAAATAATTTGATTCTAGTAATTCCCTGCTTAGAATATCCCAGATGGTACTCTATACCAAGAAGACCAAGACCAACAGACATAAGTACAGAATCTACAATATATTACGGGCATGTTGACTGTACTTGCTTAGTTCGCTCTATTTGGCCAGAATGTTTGTCTCCAGTCCCTGTAGTGTTACTATTCCTAGTTTACAACTTGTGTAAACGGCAGGATTAGGTATGTGTTGGCGTGTTGGAGCCAATGTTCTAGTCAATATTTGTTGTTGTTTGAAGAATTAAATTAATCAATGATTTTTTCCCTTGGAGTAGAATTTGAAAACTGATGAGTGCTTCGCTAATAGAGAAGATGACTTTATAAAAATAGTAAAAAGTTTGAATGTCCTAAGAAATACTTTAAATAGACATTTAATTGACTTCTTATGTGTGTTGTCTGCAAGCCCGCCACACTATTCCCAAACCATTGTAACTCCTGAAAGCTGGAATCAACAGTGATGGCGACCACCAAAAGCGCCGAGACAATGAAGCTGGACGAAGTCCCAGAGAAAAAAATTAACTGTCTTTGGTCCCGCAACGAAATTAATCAGAAAAGTATAGCGGAGGAGTTATAGGAAAAAAGTGTTGTCTGCAAGCATGACTTTGTTTCTACGTAGCTTTCTTCTTAGGAAGTCAGGGTGCAAAAGAAAGCTTAATAAAAGTACCTCAAATGGTTCTACTACCTAACGAAATGGTTTAGTCCCATCTCGGCACCTTCCCATCTCGGCACCCATGAATTAATTTATCATCTTTACGAAAAATTCCCATCTCGGCACTCCGTCATTAGTCGTTGCTAAGTACAGTCATCAAAAAATGGATACACTGTATCAGTATAGTGAGTAAATCAAATTGACTCAAAACTAAAAAATCTAAAAAAAGTACCTATAAAATAAGTTTTATAGCAATTAGCTGACCCCCTTTGCAATTATTTTATATTTTATTTATTTGAGCGAAGTAAATAAAATTTAAAGAATTGCAAAGGGGGATCAGCTAATTGCTATGACTGTACAGTGAACGCGTAATTAAGCCTACTCGTATCATTTAGTACCAGTATGAAAGTCCTCAAAGTATGGACGCCCTTTTGCCTACGTCACGGTTATACTGATTAAACGTTAATTGTACATAATAACTGTTGATTTTTGTAATATGTTTTTACATAATTGCTGGAAAGATTTTAAAACAATTATTCCTACGAACCGTGAATTTTTCATATATTTTAAAATTTGTTATGTTACTGCCAAGGCAGAGATAACGGAGCCTCTAAAAAGTGATTCAAGGGCTTATCTGTGAAAATGGTAATTTAAAAAGAAACAAAAATGATTTAATAAATAATAAAGTTGATTTACTTACTATACTGATACTGTGTTTCCGTTTCTTTTTGTGTACCTTAAAATGATTCATGAGAGGGTGCCAAAATGGGAATTTTTCGTAGACAAGATAAATAAATTCATGGGTGTCGAGATGGGAATAAACCAACGAAATACCATCACCATAATATATTGGGGTCGGCTACATAGTCTAAATGAATGCAGGTGAATGCTAGTATTTTATCATAGAGCGACTGCCAATCTGTCTCAACTCAACAGTATCTTTGATAACAATGACATCTTCGTGAACTAATGATAAATGTAAATAAAATATAATCAAGTTCAGTCGATTTGTTATTCCGCCCCCTAGGAACTGTATATTTACATAAATAGTCCGGTTTGAAACCAGACGCGATCGTAAAAGTTACCACTGTATACCTCGTGAATAATAAACATAATTGTAAATCTTACGACTTGTGGGAATATTGAAATGTATTCAGACGCTTTTGAATAAAAGTATGGTAATATAGTCTTGAATGCATGGTAGCGAAATCAAAGATTGTTAAAAAAGTTAGTGAGAATTGATTCTTTGGTAGTTAATATGTAGCTCGGACGAAATCTCATCACCAGTACGACTCTTTTTGCTTGCAGCATTCGGCTGCTATTGAAGCACTTATTAAGCTCATCAACCAATAGCGTCACAGCATCTGATCCCTTGTTGATCGTTAATGAAACAAAGGGTCAAAAAAATAAAGACCAATAATAGTTCTTCTTCTTCTTGTCGATGATTCGCTATGGGTGGTAAACAGCTGTGGAGATCGTGTGCACGGGATTTTGTTTTAAAAATTAGCAGATTTCGTCCGAGCTCATGGTACCTACTTATTTGGACCAATTTCGGTCATGGCACCGAATCACAATAAAAACTAGTCACTGCGGTTGTTAATGACAACAAATGTGTCCCCTAACGCAGCTGCCTCTACTGTTTATTTTGTTTAAATTTAGTATGCACGTCATGTCCCTGCGATAAATAAAGATCTTTTCTTTCTTTCTTACCTTCTATCTTCCCTCAAACGAATAGTCCAATGGAACGACAGAGATCACATGCATAAGCAATGGCCTTAGCGTGTTTTCCTACAGGAAAACCCCCAAAAACACTTAGCACAACCTGGAAATTCACGTTAGCTTAAAATCTGTCAAGATCAACGTCAACTACCCGATAAGTAGGTTATGTTATCATTTAAGGGTGCAAGTTTACGGCAAAAATAACTGAATTTGACAGATTCATTTTAAAAACAAAATATAATACTCTATTTTTTTAGAAAAATAAAAATCTACCGTCACAATTTTAACCCGCGGATGCGACGAACAAAAATGTAAAGCCGGCCGAGCCTATGACAGTTAGTCGCTGTCAATACAAACTGTATGTTGGACACCCCATTTTTAATTGGTTTTAGGCCATGCTCGGTAAAAAAACGAAGTGCTAACAACGTTTGCCAATCGTCCACCTTTGAAACTAGGCCTTCTATAGTGAGGGATGTGTGAAGTCAATTTATGGAGTGGAGAACTGATTTCAGAGGGTCGTACTTTGGTTTTTGAAAATGTGACACACGATTGTAGAAAGCGCCAAATTGGTAGCCAAGTTTACATGACTGAGTCGATCGCTCGTTCTATAATGTCTGTAGAAAAAACCTACACTTTAGTCTGTGGTGAGCGTTCCTACCAAAGAGTTTAGCGATCAACAACTTTGTAGAAACAATCAATCAAATCAATCAATTGTAGAAACGATAACATTCTATTCTATCATTTTGAACGATGTAAACTTGTCTACGAATTTTCTAAACGTTTGTGTTGATCACGTGATTTAACGTTGAGATGATGTCATTCCCATTCATTTGAATAGTTTTCTACTAGCGTTAACGATTGTAGATTGTCAACTTGGCTAGGGGTGCTGGGCTTATTTGGCGCAGCCGTAGAACACACAACGTTATCTTTCTTTTTGTTTAGATTAAAGTTTATTAAATTAATGTTGTGTACTCTTGTGACAAGTGCCATATAATCATGTTTTCTTTCTTACCCTTTGGGCAGAATTCTGAATTAATAGTGTTATTAACAGTTGTTAATAGACGACATACCAACGAGACCCGACCGAGACTGAAATATTTAGTTTAAATCTTAAGGACTCTAACTCCTTAGTAACCACGAGGCGTACTCGTCCAACCATAGCTCTCAAAAGCCTAACAAAATTATCGAGTACCCATAAATCAATCCAAAGCGAACCAAAGTTCAGGATTAAAGACGTTGAGAGCCGTAACATTTGAGCTAGGGTCCAGTTTAATATAAGTTGTGACCTTGACTGCAATGGCGTCGCCGTCTGGCGCTTACGACTCAACCCTGAAGTTGGGGACGATAAATTACTTATAATAGAGGGTGGGGTACAATTTTTGGATTTTAATGGGAAGCCGGTTGTGGTGATAGTTAATGCTTTTGGGGTAAAAGGACTCGGTTTTGGTTTATCTTGGCTGCGTTTTGGGGAAATCATCTAACTTGTTGACATTGCGTGGTGGCCACGCGGATGAAAAGCAGCAAGGCAAAGATTGAAAACGTCATATGCCAGGTATTTTATTGAGTGGTAATAATTATTCTTTTCTTAAAAAAACGATTTAGATACAGGACTTTTTTATAATAATTAACGTTTTAATAATATAAAATAATGTAAATACCCAATATTTTGTAATACTTGATGATTTAAAAAGTATCCATGTAGTTTCTTGCCCATTCTTTCTAGCTGAAAAGTTGGGTAACATAAACGCCAATTTAAAATTCAATTATGATTCGCTGAAAGACTAAAGAAATTCGCATGTAAAAGCTAAATCAAATGTGGCCAGATTTTCTAAAAATAGCTACACATAAAAACTCATAAACCTAAAACATTACATTACATTAATTTAATGTAGGACACAAATTAATGCGCGGCTGCCAACCATTGAAATAAAACCCTTATTAAATTATACTGGAATTGTAAACAACTCGACATGTGTAATTTATTTAACGTACAACTCATGTGGACCGAGGTAATGTGTGTTGAATTAGAAACTTGAATTATACTGAGAGTTTCACTCGAATCATTGCGGCCATTTTGTTGGCAGTTTTGATGTTAGAAGGTACTATTAAAACAATTAACTCATTTGTAGTTGTTAGTTTTTCCAAATTCTAATTTTACATATTATAGGCTTGTTGAGAGCAGAGTGGGAGTGAGATTTTTGGGTCTATGTAGGGCATATCTATTTCCTCAAGATAATTCAAGAGCAGTGGTGATGCAACACAGTACACGAAGTTAAGTGCCTGCCTGAGGATCGAACCCAAAACGTCTGATCGCGTAAGCCGGGGCTGTCGCCACTGCGCCACTGCTAAATACGAAAAAAAAATACGCGGTATATTTTCCAGAAATTAATTAAAGAACAACAAGTACCCTAAACCTCTCTTTTCCTACAATTAATATTAAAGACAAATAAGAACAACAAAATAATAGTAACTACAGCCCTAACTTAACTGGAAATCGCAAACAAAACTTTACATAATCCAATTCAGCGTATTATTACAAACTCCTCGAACCATCTCTAAAACAAAGGCCCTATTTCCTAAAATTCCATAATAAAGATTATTTAGAGCCAATAGAACAGACTGGAACAGTTAATTACTTGAAATAAAGTTTTTTAGAAGAGTTTGAAGGGAATTCGTTCGTAAACTTAGTCGTAGGATCGTGCGATTGTCGCAATTGTCGCGTCAATCGACTGTCGACAAATTAAAGGTCCTTAGGCTCCTCTCTAATTTGTAGTTTCTCTTGGGACTAGTGTAGGGGTGGCAACGGAACTAGTTTCGAGGAAGTTGTCCCTGTATGAATACAATTTAGTCGTTGTAATAAGAAAATACGTTGACAGCGCGAGAATTTGAGATGTTTATTTTCATGTGTTTGAAAATACTACTACTACACTACTACTACAACAGCCCATAACGTCCACTGCTGGACATAAGCCTCTCCCATGATGAGAGGAATTTGCCGTAATCTCCACGCTTGGCAGGCGGATTGAAGATCGCAGTGATGAAAGACTAACAGAAAACGCTGCTGCCCATTCTCTGGTCTACGGAGGCGCAAGGTGTTCTGCCTCAGACATTAGTCGCCTTATACGACACCCGTGAGTGTAATGGGTTGGTTTTAGTCTACTCTGCTGGATACCACACGGCATGTGTGTATGTATGTTTGAAAATAAGCTATGTATTTTTTCATTACCAATAAAAAATCCAACTCTCAATCAGTTGTGAAGAAACCATGCCGGTTTTTCAAAAATTCAGGTTTTTTAAAAATTCAGAACTCTAGAGAAAAAACGATATAGAACTAATATTTAGTACTCCATCAGGCTCGTCCACATTTTTTCAGTAGGTACTCTTTTTCAAAAGGTTATCCTGCCCCAGTTTGTTTATTCTCTTTTCAATTTATTTTCATAGAAGGCTGGTAGCCCTACTGAAGGATCTTTCCTGAAACATTAGCGCTGGACCGGAATGTCATAGGACGAAAATACTCGTTTTTTGGACGCGAATAAACGTTTGCTCCATTTACCGTAATCATGTTGGCTTGAGCTTGAGGAAAATGAAGTGTGAGTTCGACTTTTATAAAGATGGCTGAAGTCAAGATAAATGTGTTCTTGTATAAAATGTCGTAGTTTTAGTTTTAGATAAGGATATTGAACTGGTAACTGAAAATTAGCTCTTGTCACTCATTAGAAAGTGTTTGCAGGTGTTGAAAATTGCAAAATCAAATTTTATTGGTTAAATTTGGCTGAGAGTAAGCAAAAACTACAAAAATCCCATAAACTGCCTGCACGCCTTTAACACGCAGGATTCCCCATCATTGTTTTTTGTGAACTAAGTGAAGCATCAATATTAAATTACATTGGAACTTCTTTATTTAGTTAAAACACAATATGACAATTCCCAATGATTCAATCATTAATAAAATATTTACGACCCCCAGCGAAGTAATTTCTACAATCACAATAAGCACTAGTTTATTTACTTTGTGAAGTCCAAGCATGGGGTGAAAAGGGGAGCAAAGGGGGCGATGTCAAAATAACAGGAAATAATAACGGCACGGACGTTTCTATTGCTTTTTTATTTCTCCCCCCTGCGACCTCTTTAGATGAAAATCGATGGATCCCGCGGATGTCCCAAAACTAGCGGTTTATGGGGTGAAGCACTGCTGTTATGTCAGTTTACGGGGTGACCCATTTTTCTCACGAACCAATTGGATGCGATAATCGGAAAATGTTTTTGGAATGAATGTTGACACTGATAATAAAAGTAAGTCGTCGGGAATGTCAATGGGTTTTTGGAATTGTTGCTACGTATGAATGAATCTTTTCAGTTAAACTAGGATAATCTACAATTGAAAACTTGTAAAGAACTACTGAAGAATTGGCCTGAGGTGTACCAGTCATAGAAAAAAAAAACAAATCTATTTTCATGCAGCCATTAACTTGTTTAATATAATAAAAACATTTAATATTATGTAATCAAGTGCTTTATTTATATACAACAATCCAAATCAAGACCAAAATGTTCCTCCTTCTATTCATATACATTTACTCTTTATTATTTCGATTCCATAGTGTTTATCGCGAGGACGAGGAGCTCGTGGCTAAATAATAACAGCCGCTCGGGTCGATCGTTAGGTTAAGCCGTGCTTGCCTAGGTTGGTCTGTGGATGGGTAACCACCCATTACATACCGAGTTTCCTCCGTGCCTCGGAAAGCACGTTAAGCCGTTGGTCCCGGCTGTCATTTGTAGATCTTTGACAGTCGTTAGGTAGTCAGAGGCCCAAAAAGTCTGACAACCAGTCTTACCAAGGGGTATCGTATTACCCGGTACTAACTGGGTTGTGGAGGTCAGATAGGCAGTCGCTCCATATAAAATACTGGTATTCAGCTGCATCCGGTAAAACTGGAAGCCGACCCCAACTAAGAAAAGGCTAGGCAGATGATGAGTGTTTATCGCGATCATACGCCAATAAGCACAACTACTGTCTTCAAGTAACCCTGAAATTGCCAATGTAACCTCAGGCTACTTGCCTCTAAGTGACCATCGACAGACTAATCAACCGAGACTGCGGCTCACCGATAATTTATAATTGACGCTCAGAAACCGCACTGATACTGGACTGGCTAGTTCACTTGATCATGTAACTGTCGAAGTTTGATCACTAGTTCAAATCAATTGAGGTTTTCGGAAAAACAAAGTTTAGTTATAAATATATCTCGAGGAAAGATAACTTTCGGGCTTTTTCTACGAGCAAAAATACATAAACTCACGTTTGTTTCCCGTGGGGCAGGCAATAACTACAGAACTTCATCGAATGTGATCGTTATTATAAGTATATACTCATTTTTATTCGTTCGCGTTCCTACATCTGATCACTCATACCAATTCGAGAGCACTATGCACCTAACATTTCTGAAAGGTTTTTTGTTTGCTAACTGTTTATCCAAGGCAAAGGAATGGAATCAAGTACTCACAGCAACTAGATAATGAAGCTGAACTTAAATACAATTGATACACATAATATAACACGACGCCAGTTTACGCAAAGTAACAATGCAAATAGAATTTTGAACTGCATTATTATTTTCATCACCATCATCTGCCTAGCCTTTTCCCAACTATGTTGGGGTCGGCTTCCAGTCTAACCGGATGCAGCTGAATACCAGTATTTTACATGAAGCGACTGCCTATCTGACCTCCACAACTCAGTTAGTACTGGGTAATACGATACCTCTTGGCAAGACTAGTTGTCAGACTTTCTGGGCCGCTGACTACCTTACGACTGTCAAAGATCTACAATTGACAGCCGGGACCAACTGCTTAACGTGCTTTCCGAGGCACGGAGGAAACTGATCGGTATGTAATGGGTGGTCACCCATCCACAGACCAACCTAGGCAAGCACGGCTTAACCTAAAGATCAACCCGAGCGGCTGTTATTACTTAGCCACGAGCTCCTCGCTATTATTTTCATACACTGTGTAAATTATTCTTCACCAGGCCTAACAGCTGTGAAAGTGTCCTTCCAATTTGATTCATACATCAAGCATACAAATGTCCAATTTCTGTTATTTCTTACTTCATTCAACACCCCTTGACCTTGACAATCAGACGTCACTTTGTCATTGATAGGTGTAGGTGATTAATCAGTCTTGTCTGCGGTTTGTCGTAATTACCACTAGACAATTAACTCTGATTCCAGATGATCTCGAATTAACTTGTGGTATTCACTCCCGACCTCTGATTAGCAATTTGTTAATGTCAGACAGTTGCCACCTGACACCGGTTTAGTTGTACATTGGTGTGATTGAATGGATGAGTTACTATTTCTTGAAAATATTTGATAGAAATAATATATTTTGGATGAATTAAAGGCAACTGTTCTGTATGGTATCGGACGTAAAGAATAGCACCATCCCTTGGGTGTCGTAAGAGGCGACTAAGCATGGGCAGCAGCGTTCTCTGTGCTTTTGTAACAACCGCACTGCGATCGTCAACCCGCCTGCCAAGCGTGGCGATTATGGCAAAAACCCCCTTTGGGGGAGGCCAATGTCCAGCAGTGGACAGACTGATGTCAATGGAAACGATATTCAGTAATCTTATTGGAAATGATCAATTGATCAGGTGCGAATTACAATCAGCGTCTGAGTATGACCAGATGTATGAAATCTGACAATGCAATTATAGGCGAGCGCTATAAGAATCTTAGTTACGTTATGATCTTAATAGTTAACACTGTAAACGGGATATTTACCATGTTTACTGTTTGTTTTGAGTTCCCGATATTTCGCCGCTGTTATTCGTATAAATTGAAGTTATTGCGAGTGGGTGTTGAATTGTTTCTGATCTTAATTTGTAATCCTAGTAGGTGCTTCTGCTCACTTAGATTGGATTAAAACGAGTGCTTACGTAGTGTATGTGTAAATTATTACCATCTGTCGTGAAACCTAGTTGTATTTTATCACCTTATTCGATTTCTTCTCCTATATGCTGTTACGACTGTCTTGGGATGAAGTCGTGACTTGCAAATACTTTTTACCACTTGCAACACTAAATCAGCTCGTAAACATCACAGCTTTATCTCCAGAGAATTAAACACTGCTCTTTGTGAGAAAAAAATAAATTCGCAGAGATGGCCCCGATATAGAACCCATTTAGACAGTAAACTGCTTTCCATTTAGTCGAAATAATAGCTTACAGCCTTCCGAGGCACCTTATTTCACTTATCGAGCAAACCGTGTAGCTTAACTTCGCTTTTTTCGCTTTTTTCGCTCTCTTCTTCTCCTTTATCATGGTAAACACCTTTGTCTACACTCTATTAACTGACGAGTGTGTTTTGTCTGTTAAAAGGGTTCTTGTCTCGATTTTTCGTGTTTTCTTTGGTTCTTTGTTATGTTAAATTCGTGTCTAAAGTTTTCTTTATTCGCGCATCGGATGTCGAGTCTAAGGGCTTCGGTGATTGGTTTAGAAAGAGATTGTGTTTGTTAGTGATCGCGATTTAGAAGGGAAGTTTATGTACCTGTGTGTTTTTTTAGCCAATCAACGTAAATGTTCTAAATTTAGTAGGTAGGTAATTTAGTAGGTACCTATGATCGCTCTAACAAAAGATTCTTTTTTTTTTTGTCTCTTTTCTTTTACAATCTGTCACTATTCATTAGGACAATAAGTAATTTCTATGGCGTGTTAGATGGCTTGCTTGGTATGCGTCCTATGACACAACCTCTTACTCAAAAGCATAATGCTAATATTGTCCGATAAAATCTTGTGGAATTTTGTGTTTTAGTCTGCGGGTTCCTTTTTTATCCATGAGATGGTTTGCCAAGATGTTTGGGTGAATAAGTCTGCTCCCAATAGCGTCTAAAGTTTATGAATCGCTCCTTTTATCGCGATTAATGCCCATGATTGAAGAAAAGCATTTAATACCCGACCACCAATTTGGGTTCCGACAAAGACATGGCACAATAGACCAAGTTCACAGGCTTGTCAGTAAAATTCACAACACTTTCGAAGATAAGGAATATTGTGCTGCCGCATTCCTTGACATTTCTCAAGCTTTTGATAGAGTTTGGCATGAAGGTCTCCTCTATAAAATCAGAAACAGCTTCCCAAGCAACATCTTCCTCATTTTGATGTCGTAATTGAGAGATAGATACTTCTTCGTGCAGAGGGGAGACGCATTATCAAAGCTATACCCTATCGCTGCTGGGGTACCTCAGGGCAGTGTGCTTGGACCGATTTTGTACTTGATTCATACTGCGGACCTCCCAATATCAAATTTGGCGACAATAGGAACTTTTGCGGACGATACAGCTGTGTTGGCATCCCATACTGACCATAAAGTAGCATCAGCTATGCTGCAGACCTGTTTGGATGACATATCCCTCTGGCTCAAAAAGTGGAGGATAAAAGCAAACGAGACCAAGTCAGTAAATGTCACATTTTCTAAGAGAAAAGAAACATGCCCACCAGTACAGTTAAATAGTATACAAGTGCCTCAAGCTGAACATGTTAAATACCTTGGTTTATACCTTGACAGACGCCTCACTTGGAAAAAACACATCTTCACGAAACGGAAGCAACTTGGGCTGACACTAAGAAAGTATTACTGGTTGATTGGCCGGAATTCACAATTAAACCTGGAAAATAAAATCCTTTTATACAAAGCCATAATCAAGCCTATTTGGACCTATGGCATCCAGCTATGGGGGATAGCATCACACTCTAACATAGAGATCATACAGCGCTTTCAAAACAAGCTTCTAAGAACAATCACAAACGCTCCATGGTTTGTTCCAAATGAAGCCCTACACCATGATCTGAAGATACTCCCAGTCAAAGAAGAAATAAAAAGCTACATCAAGTCATACAAAGAAAGAATAACAAAAGATTTAGCGCTCAAAAATAACTTGACCGGTGTCGTAGACTTAAATACACTTACATGAGGGTTACTGGAATTAATTTCAATTCATTCCCAGTACTACCATCACAATTTATGAAAGTCTTAGACGACGAATAAAATAAATATTTATGAAAAACGGTTGAAACTTTTCAAAAACTTTTATAGATTTGAAGCAACTTATTTCAGAGTCGTAATATTATAGTACATATTTTCAGTTTCAAATACTCGAAAAATGTTTATGTAAATAAATAAAAAAACCGGCCAAGAGCGTGTCGGGCCACGCTCAGTGTAGGGTTCCGTAGTTTCCCGTCCATCACTATAAGTGTTCCCACTTATGAGTTTAAAGGTGGGTATCCATTATGTAAAAATGCTTGCTTAATTAAACGAATATACTACAAACTTAGTCCAGAAATTATTTTGTACAACTTTTTGTCTTTTTTGTACAAAAACTGTTGTTTCCATCAAGTTCAAAATGATTTTCCTAGAAAGTCCTTATAAAGTTCTACTTTTCAGATTTTTTTTCATATTTTCTAAACTTATGGTTCAAAAGTTAGAGGGGGGGGACACATTGTTTTTTTACTTTTGGAGCGATTATTTCCGAAATTATTGACATTATCAAAAAATGATTTTAGAAAACCCCTATTCATTTTTAAATACCTTTCCAACAATATATCACACGTTAGGGTTGAAATTAAAAAAAAAATCACTTCCCACTTTACATATAGGGGGGCTACCCTAATAAAACATTTTTTTCCAATTTTTATTTTACCACTTTGTCGGCGTGATTGATATACATATTGTTACCAAATTTCAGCTTTCTAGTGCTAACAGTCACAGAGATTAAGCGAGGACGGACAGACGGGCGGACGGACAGACATGGCGAAACTATAAGGGTTCCTAGTTGACTACGGAACCCTAAAAAACGAAATAATAAAAAGCAAAAGTTTCACTATGAATTTTCTTTACAAAACATTGCTTGGTTGGCTGCATTAAACCACTCTGACCTTTACTGTTCATTTGAATGCAGAAGTCATACTTATATCATGAATGAGCCAGTATCTCTAACTGTCGGTATGTCAGGAATTGCTCGGTAGCAGCTACTGTGCCCGGTTGATGGCAATGGGCTCACCCCCTATTACATGGGACTTCAACATGGCTGACGAAATGTAGGTGTACCAATAGGTACAGCTCTGCTCAGCCTTTCGGGGTTTATAGGCGTGAGGTTTTGTTGTAAGCAGGTAGACTATGGTCTGAGATAGGACATAGAGTAATCAATTCCTGGCAGTGCGAGTTCTGTGGCATATATTCCGACCCCCACGCAGGCGAAGTCGCGGGTAAAATGAGTAACAAAGCTAAAACCACTACTACCACTACTACAACTACAACAGCCCATAACTTCCACTGCTGGACATAAGCCTCTCCCATGATGGGAGGAATTTCCGTAATCTCCACGCTTGGCAGGCGGATTGGAGATCGCAGTGATGAAAGACTAACAGAAAACGCTGCTGCCCATTCTCAGGCCTACGGAGGCGCAAGGTGTTCTGCCTCAGACATTAGTCGCCTTATACGACACCCGTCAGTGTAATGGGTTGGTTCTATTCTACTCTGCCGGATACCACACGGCTACAACTAAGCTAAAACTATTACTTATTAATATTCTGAAACATTCTGACCTCCTTCGAACAAAGACAAAAGAGTTATTTTTATTTTTATATTAGTTTTCAAGTCCATTCTCAGTTTGTCCTCGATGTCTTAGTTTTTCTGTATTCTGCATTATTCATTCACTCGGGCACTAAACAGGGTTCCGCAGACTACTTTGCAGTTTCTCGTAAACGATGAAGAAAAACCGTCAACTTCAATAGTTTATAAGACTTCGTTCGTGAGAGGTCGGGGAATAATCTGTTGTGTTCTTGGTTTATTGAAAAATCTTTAGCTTAGTCTAGGGGTTTGCTTTGAAAGAGTTTTCGCAAGGAATAGAAATATCATAGTTTTAAGATCTCAAATATAAATTGTATGACTGTTCAAACACTGATTTAGATCTAATACTTGAACCTTATTTCTTTCTTCATAATTATGTCAACCTGTTTTTTATAATAAAAATCAATCAATGAGCATCAATCACACCATGTAGTTTTATACACAGAGTAACTTTTTCAATCTAACCTTGTCACGCGTGAACCATTGAACTGATTGTTAGTTTTGACAGTTAACTAACCTGGAACAGTGTATAAACTGTTTTTTTTTGCAATAAAACAGATAAACAGGTGAAGTCACGAGAAACAACTAGTTTCTCTAATATACGTGTCATTGTTTAAAACATCTTGTACCCTATTGTTAAGTAAGAAAACAGCTTGTCGTGAAGTAGTCACAATTCCCACATTCTACCCCTAGGTCCTATTCAGACATTCAAGGGATCTAACATCTTACTAAGTACAAATTCAAGTCCTTGTTCTCAACCTTGTACTTTATTCCGAACAACTCGATAAATGAACGAAATAGAAAATGCCTTGAGACGGTTTGGAAACCGGCTAAAGACTTGAAGGTAGGCTTAGAAAAAAATAATAAAGCATTGGCTGTCTACTAATGATATTATGGTACAGCCATTAGACGAAGGACTGTAGTAATACATTTTTTGGATCAAAAATAAGCAAATTAGCATCCCATTGAGTGCCGTGAACTGAATAAAACTGAATAAAAATAACCAATCTTAAATTCACAATCAGAGAAGGCACAACACTTATTCACACATACCATAGACTACTTACACACACCTAAACCTTAAAAGGAAGGTGAAGATTAAGGGATTATATTTGAAAATTCACTCAAACGGGTTTAATACGATTTTTTTCTATAATTATGAAATCTCATCACGTACACGACAGTAGTAATTTATTTATTTATGTACACACAAAATACTTAACAGGACATTACATTAAGATAGAAGAGCACAAAGGCACTGCTTGTTTCATAAGAAATCTCTTCCAGCAGACCTGCGAGAGGAAAGTTGGATTAGAAATGTAGACACAGTGTGTAGAAAAGACAAACAGGAAATGTAAATTAAAACTTTAAACAAAAATATATCTAGGTATATGAAATAAACATACCTACACACACATATAAAAATAAATACCGGTATAGTAAATATTTACCTATAATATACATACATTTATTATGTATGTACGTATAGAATATTGCTCTAAAGAAGAAAGTAATATTAAATGACTAACTCTTCTTCGTTTAGACGGCTAGATAATTCAGTCCACATATATTTACACATCAATGTTGAGACTAGTCCTTTGTTCAATCTCACATTGAGTAGACTATCACCTTAAATCTTAATTAAATTTACCATCTAAATAAACGCCACAATGCCATGTTGATCTTAAATTAAAACGGGAACTATTATGTATAGTTCGGGCATAACTTATGGGCTCCGTTGGGATCTAAATCATCTCTGTGACGCTATAGAATTAATTATTCCACGCAGTCGTCCGGCGGGAAAGGGTTAACAAGGATGGTTGTGTGGTCAAACCTGAGATACGAATGGTTTGGAAGCTGAAAATTTAAGGCCCTTTTGGCCTAATTGTTGTGTAACTGTTTACGCCAATTGTGGGTAATTTCAAATTAGTAGAAATTAATAGTCTTTTTAGGATAGTTAGACCGCAAAAATATTTTTATTGCAATAAGCTCGGCCTCAATTACATGGGACTTAACAAACGTAACTGCCGAAATGTTGGTGTAGGTACTATTAGGTATTCCTCTGCCTAACCGTATTATGTACATCGTGTTAATTTAGTAGTGTTACACCCTAGTTATACAAAGTAACCTCCTAGATAGTTTTCATTGCACTGCCTAAAAAAAATTATCGTCTTATAAGAGCCTTTTAACGATAGGCCTACTATTAAAATATCCAACAATGAGGGTTAAAACAATAAACATTAGGTACCAACTTGTCCCGGTTAAAATATTTAAATTAGTAATCCTCAGTTCAACACCTAACAACATTGCCAAGGCAATCTAATCCTAAGAAACAACTGCGAGTACAAGTTAGAAGCCAAATATCTTCACTAATACTAACGGCACTGATACCGTAATGGTAACAAATATAAGAGACATAAAAGCGATATAGAACGGAGTGAAACGTCGACGGACCGGCTAGCAGCGGCTATGATAGCCACTTTCTAATGGCCAAAGTGTCGCGTGTATCTGTCATAGATTAACCTAATACTGGAATGGAAACTGGGAAGATGTCTTGCTGACCTTATTGGTGATGTTCTCAAGAGAGGTCGGGTGACTAGCATGTCAACACATGCAAGTCCTCTGCATGTATAATAATACTTAAAATGTCACTTATAGGATATCTTCCGTGATTATTCATTATTTTT
The DNA here is from genome assembly GCA_905147715.2 of Xestia xanthographa. Classification (NCBI taxonomy): domain Eukaryota; kingdom Metazoa; phylum Arthropoda; class Insecta; order Lepidoptera; family Noctuidae; genus Xestia; species Xestia xanthographa. The sequence continues at coordinate 1,074,427 of LR990661.1, read as the reverse complement.
GAGCTCCCGATATTTCGACGCTGTTGCAAGTGCCATGATCGCGGATTAATGCATAATCACGGAAGATATCACGTAAGTGACATTTTAAGTATAGCTATGAACCGTGAAAGCTTAAAACAGTGTTATGTATAATAACTATCACTCTTGCTTCGGTGAACGAATTTCTCGACGGTATGTAAAGCCAAGTCAGTGGTCCATGGGCGATATAAAAACACCACCGACTCTTAAACTCGTCAGCCTACTAGTAGCTTTTCTGCAGACTCAACGTACTAGTCCGCGATCGCAAAGCACACACGATGTCCCACTTCCTGACCTGTATTTTGTGCAACTCCCACTGCTTTGAGGGACCTGTCCGAAGCCAGTAAACAATCCAATCAAATAAATTAAGTAAATCAGACCAGACTAAGGTTCGTAATAAAATTGGCAAACATACACAGATCCTTTACCCATATACCATTCCAGCAGTCTCATAGTCTAGGACAATAATCGTAGAAGTTCAGAAACAAAACCAGTTTGGCGATACTCCAGTACAGAGCAGTAATGAGGGTTTTAAGTCTAATGAATGAAACTGAACTTCAGCACTTACAGACACTGGGGCTGCTCCGCTGCTGGGCTGCGCTCGCGTGATAACGACCCCACTGATGTTATGCTGATTGTAAGTGGCCTATTGTTTTAATTAGTTCGCTGTTTTGAAGATTTTTGGCGAAGGGTCTTAGGCGTAGGATTGAGATCATTGATGAAGAAATCACTTCAGTGTGTGATTTGGTTATTAGCTTTTCTAATTACGTAATTCTTGGAAATTTGAATTTTTTGATTATCCAGTAAAGTTTTACTGCCCTAGTAGTTTGGAATACGTAACTTTATTTAAATCAGTTTTTGAAGGAATCTTCGAATTTTATCAATTGCAAAGTTTACATTAACGTAACATAAACATCACAGTAGATAAATGCCCCCAAGAGGAGAGGTACGCCTATAACAGTTACTTTCAATTACCTAATTCGTAGTTTACAATCTAATTTAAATCTAACACAGTACTTTGAATCAAAAGAATTGCTTCTAAAATTCAAAACATCAACACGATTTTTAATAAAAATCTTTAATCAAACGAATGAAGCAATACAAATTTCACTTCACTGCATCGAACCGCACTACCTACCGAAGAAAACAAACTTGCTGACAAGATCCCTTTCCCAGCTCAGCATATAGAATTGGTATTATTTTTCTGCTTTCTATACGAGCGACCTTATCTGGGTCTTCGCTAGGTATTTCCAAGCCAGTGCACACCAAAGGGACAAAGGGCACAAAGCCCTTAAATGTTCTCTATAAATATATACGTACGTAAGGACCGTAAGGGTATAAGACAGAAGTGACAATTCGTGTTTTTTGAAGAAAATGCCTCTTTCGGTAAAAAAATCTTCGAGACTCTACACCAGGTACACAAGACACTATTACAGAAGCAAGCAGGAATTAACAAAAAATTTAAGTGTTAACTAACATTGAATAAGCGTCAAAGGGTTATTGATGGGCCTGTCATGACAGAATTCGGTTCTGAAGTCAAAACCCAATTTTAGAAATTTTACTGAGAAATGATTGGACCAATCTGTCTCGTAAATCAAAGCTGATTTCATCTCTTTTCCATTCCATTTCAGGACAGCTTCCATCTATTAATCTAACAGTGGATTTGTAGTTTATTCCCATATTGACTACGGAGTTGTCCGATTGCTAGTGACGTTGTGTTGCATCCGTCATCATCGATCACGAAATGCATTCAGCGCTAAAAGTACAAAATGTATCTTTTAAAACATAAAACGTTGATTAAAATGCGCTTAACGCCAAACATATTTTTATTGATTTGTGGTGCAAACGTAATTCAATTCTTTATTGCATATGACATGTGTTTCACAAGACCTTATCTATATCTAAATATATAAAAGAAGAAACTGACTGACTGACTGACTGACTGACTGACTGACTGACTGACTGACTCATCTATCAACGCACAGCCCAAACCGCTGGGTCTACAGGTTCCAAATTTGGCAAGTAGGTTTCTTATGTGGTCTAGGGAAGCACTAAGAAAGGATTTTTTAAAATTCACCCCCTAAGGGGGTTAAACGGGGCTCCAAAGTTTGTATGGGGAAACAAGATTAGTTAGACTATTTTATTCGAAACTTCACAGGAGTGCTCCTATTGATAAATGAGTAGAAACGGGTTTCAGGTTTTTTCAGATTTCAACCCCTAAGAGGGGGAAATGGGGTGGCAAAGTATAAAAATCAATGCACAGCCCAAACCGCTGGGTCTACAGATTCCAAATTTGGCAAGTAGGTTTCTTATGTGGTCTAGGGGTGCACTAAGAAAGGATTTTTCAAAATTCACCCCTAAGGGGGTTAAACGGGGCTCCAAAGTTTGTATGGGGAAACATGATTAGTTACACTATTTTATTCGAAACTTCACAGGAGTGCTCCTATTGATAAATGAGTAGAAACGGGTTTCAGGTTTTTTCAGAATTCAACCCCTAAAAGGGGGAAATGGGGTGGCAAAGTATAAAAATCAATGCACAGCGAAAACCGCTGAGTCTAGAGATTCCAAATTTGGCACATAATTTCTTTATGAAGTTTAGGGGTGCATTTAGAAATAATTTTTCAAAATTCACCCCATACGGGGTTGAAACGGGGGTCCAAAGATTACATGGGAAAATAAGGTAAGTTAGACTACTTTATTTGAAACTTAACAGGGGTACTATTATCGACAAATGAGTTCAAATTTGTGTTTCAGGTTTTTTCAGAATTCAACCCCTAAAGGGGGAAATGGGTAACAAAGTCTGAAAATCAACATAGGTATTGTTTGTATGGTGTATCGGGTCGGGTGTATTTCAAAAACAACGATTTTAAGATTAAATGTGGCGGACCTGAAATACCATCATCCCCTGTAACGTTGGGGTGCGATGGGGTTGAAATGTCTAAAAATCAATATGAGTGTCGATACCGAGATTATCAGGGGTGCTGATTACGAATATGGTATTTATTTTGAGATCCAGAAGATGGTGGATTCGACTTCTACATACAGGTTACTGTTGATTTATTGTGATGATTGTCATAACGATGATGATGATTGTGATAATGATGATGATGATTGTGATGATAATGATTGTGATTACCAAGATAATGATTGTGATTACGATGATGATGATTGTGATAACGATGATGATGATTGTGATAATGATGATGATGATTGTGATGATGATGATTGTGATTACGATGTTAATGATTGTGATTACGATGACGTTGATTGTGATAATGATGATGATGATGATTGTGATGATGATTTTGATTACGATGATAATGATTGTGATTACGATGATGATTGTGATAATGATGATTGTGATTAAGATGATTATGATTGTGATAACGATGATGTTGATAGTGATGGTGATTGTGATGGTGATGGTGATGGTGATTGTGATAGTGATGGTGATTGTGTTAATGATTGTGTTTACGATGATAATGGTTTTGATAACGATGATGGTGATTGTAACAGTGATTTTGATGGTGATGGTGATGGTGATTGTGATGGTGATTGTGATTGCGATGGTGATTGCGATGGTGATTGTGATGGTGATTGTGGTGGTGATGGTGATTGTTATTGTGATAGTGATGGTGATTTTGATAGAGATGGTGATTGTGATGGTGATGGTGATTTTGATAGTGACGGTGATTGTTATGGTGATAGCGATGGTGATGTGGATTGTGATGGTGATTGTGATGGTAATGGAGATTGTGGTGGTGATTGTGATGGTGATTGTGATTGTGATGGTTATTGTGATTGTGATAGTGATGGTGATTGTGTTAATGATTGTGTTTACGATGATAATGGTTTTGATAACGATGATGGTGATTGTGATAGTGATTTTGATGGTAATTGTGATGGTGATGGTGATTGTGATAGTGACAGTGATGGTGATTGTGATAATGATGAAGATGATTGTGATTACGATGATAATGATTGTGCTAAAGAGGTTAGTGATTGTGATGGTGATGGTGATTATGATAGTGATTGTGATAGTGATGGTGATTGTGATAATGATTGCGGTTGTGATAGTGACGGCGATTGTGATCATGATGATTGTGATTACGATGATAATGATTGTGATTACGATGATAATGATTGTGATGACGAGGATAGAGATTGTGATGATGATGATTGTGATTACGATGGTAATGATAATGATAACGATGATGGTGATTGTGATAGTGATTTTGATGATAATTGTAATGGTGATGGTGATTGTGATAGCGATTATGATGGGGATTGTGATGGTGATAGTTATGGTCATGGTGATTGCGATTGTGATAATGATTGTGATAATGATGGTGGTTGTGATAGTGTTGGTGATTGTGATGGTGGTTGTGATAATGATGGTGAATGTGATAGTGATGGTGATTGTGAAAATGATTGTGATAATGATGGTGGTTGTGATAGTTATGGTGATTGTGATAATGATTGTGATAATGATGGTGGTTGTGATAGTGATGGTGGTTGTGATAGTGATAGTGATGGTGATTGTGATGATAATAATAAATTGTGATGATTATGAAATTTGGCACATAGATAGCACTATTTATCCCTTTAGTATGATTCAGTGGGACAGTTACCGAACTGCACGCGGGCGAAGCCGCGGGCAACAGCTAGTTATTAATATAAAGTTCACATGGACACTGTCAGACACAACATTTTTTTTTAAATATTTGTATTTGTCTATTTGTGTATCTTTATACTTGAAATCAGCTCTTGATATACTTGTACTTCTGTATGTATATGCTGTGTTACCTTACGCGATAACATGTGGGACCGTCAGTGAACGTGATTAACGTTCAGAAAAGATGGAAATTGGAACGATTAATATTAGTACGTCGCGTGGGATGCGAATCATGAACGGCTGTTTCATTTTGTTTGTGGCGAATGTACGTGATACAGCGGTGATATTAATTGTAGTACTAGCTTTTACCAAGGGGTTCGCTTGCGTAAATGTCGGAAATTATCCCAAAATAACTTTCTATCGGGATGAAAATTATGGGGAGCTCGTGCCTAAATGATAACAGCCGCTCGGTTCGATCTTTAGGTTAAGCCGTGCTTGCCTAGGTTGGTCTGTGGATGGGTGACCACCCATTACATACTGAGTTTTCTCCGTGCCTCGGAAAGCACGCTAAGCAATTGGTCCCGGCTGTCATTTGTGATCTTTGACAGTCGTTACAGGTCAGTCAGTGGCCCAAAAAGTCTGACAACCAGTCTTACCAAGGGGTATCGTATCAGATAGGCAGTCGCTCCATGTAAAATACTGGTATTCAGCTGCATTCAGATAAACTGGAAGCCGACCCCAATACAACTTGGGAAAAGGCTTGGCAGATGATGATCGGGATGAAAATTATCTTATGTCTTCACACAGCTCGTGACCTATGTTTGCGTATTTAAATATAAATAGAAAATGGTTTATTATCCAGGTACAAATAAACACAAAATATGTTATAAGTGTCTTAAAATATTACCTACAATAGTCAACATAGATTGTTCCTTTTAGTGAGCCCCAACCAGACACTGTCTGAATTCCAACGACATCCGTTCAGCCGTGAAAAGGTAACAGACATGCAGAGTTACTTTCGCATTTATCATAATTATCATAGTATGGATGAATATTATGGTGTGTTTTTATAATTAATTACAGAGGTAATGCATGATCGCTTGACCAGTTTTATTAATGAGCATAGGCTTGAGTGTTTCGTAATACACATATTTTTGGGCCGGTTACCAGGCTTACTGGAAGGAGCAGAATACCAGTAATTTACATGGAGCGACTGCCTATCTGACCTCACACCCCTTTACAAGACGATATATCTATATAACAAAACCGCCCAACCTCGTGCGACTTAAACTATAAGAGTCCTTTGAAAGTTTTATCAAACAGTGAGTATGATCTCTGTTGGAAATAACTTAATTACAGCAACGATGTTGGCAATTTGGCATGTGCCTAATACACATCATGGAGTTTGTATATATATATGTCCCAATATAAACTCTGGTAGTATAGAATAAGTTTTATAGACAGATGTCACTGTTACAAAGTTGTCTTTTAATAATAATCCAGGCTACTTTGGCCCATAGATAAATACCTTACAGACTAACATATATGTCATAATAGTACAACGTGTGTTAGTGTTTAAACTACCTCCACTCTACCTCTACCTCTACCTCTACTCTCTCTCTCTTCTACTTTTACTTCTGATCGTTTGCCTGTGCGGATGCACAATATATTCTGAAGTTTAGTATGTTATTTTATTGAGAAGTTCACGGAATAACCAACAATCTCAACGCACCTTATCCGGGAATCAAAGCTTAAAATATATTTGAAGAGAATTATTAAAATGTCTGAATATTTTCCACCATAATAAGGCGAGACGGGTTAGCATCTATCATTATTTATGTACTATTGCAATCTTGCGCCGTAAATAATGTATACCAAGGATACAACCGCTTGGGAGTTCCTTGCGGTTTTAATACCTTCCCATTTGCCTTGGAGATGAAAAACTTTTGAACGTAGGTTTAGGTTAGAAACAAATAATTTAGACCTTTTAACTATCACGAACAATTCAGTGAAGATACATACAGTGTAAGACCATGAGGAATCTAATAAAAGCTTGTAAGGTTAACTCAATGTTTATCTAATCTGTGCGTATATTATTAAGGGGACTACAGGAGCTAAACGCTAGTTTTATAATGCAAAAAAGCATGATTCACTGCAATAAACAAAACCAGAAAAATATATGATATTTTTCCGCTTCCTTCAGGATATATGCTAGTATGATAGTGTTTTGAAAACATAATACAACAAATTTTACTCGATAAGAAAAAACATGTACTTATCTCTAAAAAAATCTTTGAATGGGTAAAAACTACAATAAAATACATGCAATCATTCTGTTTTTTTGGCAAATAATTTTACAAGCAACATATTACCATGATAGTGTTTAATTGTTTTGTCCATTCAATAGATTTTTAGTAAATCGCAAAAAAACGCTCATTTCACACTGCCCGCAGTGACTGACGTAACAACCACTTTGTAGTGCAAGCTGATTAGAACTTTATTCTAACAGTATTTCAAACGAAGTTTGAACCCAAACAAATAGCGTTGCTAATTTAGCTCCGTGAAAAAGATGAAAAGATTCGACGAAAACGTCTGTGACTCATACAATAAAATTGCAAGTCTTTAAAACATCTATTTTCATTTTGAGTCTATCTTAACGTGTGTTAATTGCAGTCTCTCCTTCATAATTTACACTCCGCGCACAACACTACTTCTTGTGGAAGAATATTAGTGTTGTTGTGTAAATTATAATCTGCGTAATTGACTTGTTCAAAAAAAAAAAAACATCATTTTTTAAATATAATTTAAATCTTTATCATAAATTATAGTAATGATAGAAGCGACAAACTCTCAATTCTTTTTTATTTATTTATTATAGACAATTTAAATTTGATAAAATTTTGAAATTAGTCACGTGACTAGAAACGCGCCAAAATCGGTCGCCATGTTGGCTACGTCACAATGTTAAAGGACTTGCTCAACAATACAGAGTGAATTTTCGTGAACTTTCTGCATTAAATTTTATAATGAAAAATATGTCACGGCAGCTGTTTCATACAATAAGTTTGTAGTTAATATCTACAATAACGTGTTGAGGTCGGTAAAACGACAGCGACGTCAGTTTATTGCCAAATATGTGTAAAATACTTAGTACTACACCCTTCCTAAAATAGGTAACCTACATGCACTGAAAATATTGTACTTATAGAAGCTTCTCGTTTGCTAATAAAACTCGAAAGGTCAAAATGAAAACAGTAACATTCTATCTGCGTTCTTATTTTCGTCATTATTCATACATAATTTTCATACACAAGCACAACACAATCGAAGTCTTGACAATATTACTATAAAAAAACCATGTTGCAACATAACACTTCTTTTAGTAGTGCTGACCGCAAGCAAACCCAAGTTTCGCAATCACGATTAAAAAGTTGCATTCAGCCTAATCGATACTCGCAATGAAATGAAGTCTGGAAAAAAAGAGTTGATACTGAATACTGAAAGCTCCTTGGTATAATTTTTATTAATTATTATAAACTATCATTTTTAATAATGTAATTTAGTAATTATTCGATGCTTTTGATTGATTTCACGAGAAGGTGATTATATTAATGAGAAACAAGGCTACGGCTAAATTCGCGTCGATTTTTTAGTTTCTAAATTTAAACTTGGAATGCGCTCGCAATTCACATTTATGAGTATTTTTATTTACTACATCTTTTATTTATTGTGAATTTTGTTTTGTAATAACTGAAGGTTGGATATAGTGCGCCAAGGATCTTGGTAGGCATAGTTTTGATTGATCCACCAAAGATAGATAAATATTATCAACTCTAAAACTTCAACAGATTTTTACAATACCTACCAAGATCCTTGGCGCACTATTTCCAACTAACGGGACGCTAGACTGAAGTGATAACTTAAATTAAACTAATTTATGTTGAACTCCTATTTGATATTGAAATTGTTTAAAAATAAACAAATTAGTGGCGTTAGTTCAGATTTTGTCCACGCGCCAAAAGATCCTTGTACAGTCAGTTTTTTTAATAAAATCGGATAGGGTTTCTAAACATGTGTCAAAATAAAAAGTAATTTAAATCAAAAGCACTAATATGGGGTAGAATTTCGGAAAATGCTTTCTTATCGGATGCCTACGTCATACAAAGAACACACCCTCTAAGTTTCAGGTCTCTACGATCAGCGGTTTGGCTGTGCATTGATCCATCAGTCAGTCAGGAACTACTTCGTTCCCGAACTCCTTCGTTACCGTTCCGAATCGAGTCACCCTCCCAGAAGAAGTTATCACTTCAAAAAATAGTAAATTTAAATACAATGTAATTTTGAACAGCGAGTGCATTTCTAATTTAAATTTTGATTTCGAAAAAATCGGCGTGAATTTAGCGATGGATCAATCTGTACTATTTATTGTTGGGTTGGTTTGAATACCTACGTATACAATATACAAAATACTATTAAGATTACCTATAAAAAAGCACAATAATATAATAAATATTTAAAACAAGCTTAAAACAAGATTATTTTAATTTCCATTCGTTAATTATTACAATCCTATTTACAAAAAAATAATCGATTGGAATAATCGCTTTCACACATCACAAAGATTTAAAAAAAAAAGTATCGGCATGTCATGTCGTCAACGTCAATAATAAATACAAATTGAGTCTAAGTGGTAATAAATATTACGTGTTATTGGTCCTGTGTTAGTAAATTACGCTAAGATTTGGGTATTTTCATGTTGTATAAAATATTTGGAATGATATTTGTCATATTTGTTTTCGAATCTATGCGTCTGTGTGATACAACGTGAAAAATAAAAATGTAAACACGCAAGATTGCCGCGAAACTTCGACTTTAGATTTCAAAATCATCATTACCATTAATTATTTAAATGGAACTATGGATGAATTCGTCACATAATTAAATGACGAGTCAATTATTCTCAACATAGTGGAGCTTGGATGTCCGAAAACTATTTTTTTATGATTTCTAGCCTCGGCTCACAATATGGCGATGACCGTATTTACGCACTTGGATTTTATTAGGGTAAATTAAGAATCTTGCGTGCTAAATATATAACTTTTAATGGTGTTGACATATGATCCTTTTATCCAACTCTCTTAATTAACGCACACTCATAGTATTTGAGGAACAAAATTTTAATAATAACAAAAAATCATCGATGCTAGGTCAAAACACTGTATCAGCTGTATGGTACGATGAGTAAGTATTAACATTGTGACGTCACACACGCGCTCGGGTTTATTCGGGAACTGTCGGCGTGTTTTCGGTACGGGGTTCGAGAATGTATTTTTAATCTAATATAACTTTATAATTAGAGCAAAAAAAAATAAAATAAAAATTGTTTGTTATAAAACATATATAATATATGATCTTTCCATTTATGACAAAAAAAAAATCTAGTATAATACTCAATTATCTCATCTATTCAACATCCATATCTCACTACAGGTATCAGTCTCAGATTTTTGTTTTCAAGCCACCTCATATTTGGTTATTCCTATTTAATTTATTTCTATTTTCTATGTCATTATGTCCTCCTATTGTTTATAAATTTTATTACTGTTTTTGGTATTGAGGCATTGCGTTGCATTCAACGTTGGTTGTTCTTAATTCGTTTTTTTTTTATATGGAATCATCTCGACGAATCGTGCCTGGATTTTTTCTGTTGTTCTTTTTAGGGATCCGTACCCAAAGGGTAAAAACAGAACCCTATCACTAAGACTCTACTGTCCGTCTGTTAGTCTGTCTGTCATCAGGCGGTATCTCATGAACCGTGATAGCTAGACAGTTGAAATTTTCACAGGTGATGCATTTCGTTTACCGCTATAATAACAAATATAAAAACAGAATAAAATAAATATTTAAGTGGTCTCTCGTTTTTTGCTCGATATTAATAACGGCAATAGTAGACGGTTAAAATATTCACAGAATATTTTATTAGTTGTATGATCACTTAAAGTTAAAGTAAAATTAATATTTAAGGGGGACTCCCATTCAACAAACGTTCATCATCATCATCATCATTTCAGCCGAAAGACGACCACTGCTGGACATGCCTCCCCCAAGAATGAGGGGGGTTTTGCCATAATCGCCACGCTTGGCAGGCGGGTTGGCGATCGCAGTACGGTTGTTAGAAAAGTACAGAGAACGCTGCTGCCCATTCTCTGGTAGGTAAGACCCTTAGTCGCCTCTTACGACACCCACGGGAAAATATGGGATGGTGCCATTCTTTACGTCCGACACCATACAGACATGACTGACAACAAACGTTATTTTTGTCTAATGTTGTACAGATAATGGTACGGAACTCTTCGTGCGCGAGTCCGACTCGCACTTGGCCGGTACAAACTATGATTTAGGTTTATGTATTAAACAAGATAACAAGACTTACTCTAGTTAACTTAATAACTTAAGTATTGAACTATTTCAGCAACATCATGTTTAATATTCTCGTTCGCCTTAATAGGTATGTTTTTAGGCCAATAAGTATCTAATATTACAAATGTAGGTACGTAGATCTGGTTTGTGATCTCAATAAGAACATTATCTATCCATTTATCTTTTGATTAAGTGCTCTCAATTCTTGTACTTTTGTGTATGTAGATATTTTATGTTTTTCATTAGGTTGTTCCACTTTCAGGTCGTATGGTAAGTAGAATGAATTTCTTATTTATCTCAGGCTAAAAATAAATGCGTGGCCTCTCGGCTTTTTCCACTCCTCACGGCTGTTATTTTGTTCCATTTACTTGTGGTCACAAGTAAATAAGAGAACAATTATCAAATTAGTTCCGGTAAAATACTGGTTCAGCTGCATTTAGTTACACTAAAGGCCGACCCCAAGTTACACGAAGCAGATGCGTTTGTAGTTTTCAAAAGGTTAAATCTTCGTCTTTGCGTGTCGATGATTGTATATTATTGCTAAGCTATGAGTTTGGCACCATCACTAGAGTCCTGTAGCTTGCAGGCATCAGTGCGGTGATTACAGTTGGGCCATTATATAATAATATAGAACGGCATCGGCACCACATTTGCACTCTAGACCGGAATCGTCTATTAGGCCCTTTGTCTCCACTAAAGGTGCCTTTCCGAGACGGGTTGCAGACCGCAAACTGCAAGCGACACCACTTGCTTCTACGAATCTCTATGAAACATTCTGAGCGCGGCGACAATGCGACCTAAGTCCGCGGCGCGCAGCGACCGCAAACTGTAGTGCCCAGTGGTGTCGCTAACCGCAGAGAGTACACACGTAAAAAATGTCAACTGTGTGACTGAGGTATGGTTCTATGCATTGTGCAGCCGCGGCATGCCACCGCGCTTGGAATAGAAGCAGCCGCGACCGCAGGCCGCACTGCGGTCCAACCGCAGCCGCTAGCCGCAGTGTCGCCTGCGGTTGCAGTCTGCAGCCCATCTCGGAAAGGCACCTTTATAAAAGCAGGTTTTTCTTGCTTTGACTAACCTGTTTCCGGAGTCTGTTAAGTCACTTCCAGGTTAGCGAGATTATCAGGAGGTGGAATGAAGAAGATAGGAAACACCATCTTGCTTGGCTTTCCAACGCTTCCTTAGTTTAAATGTAATATTGCCATAACCATTTGATGGATTGGTATACATGCATACTAGCACAATAAATGCAGAAGTAACTGTGAATGTCTGTCAGTGACCTTTTGACAGCGCAGCGGTGGCCCAGTGGTGGTGGCCCCAACTTACGAACAGTAAGTCGTAGGTTTGAAGCCAGACAGGCGCATTACTTCGTGTAATTCATTTCATCACCACTACTCTCAAAACGGTGAAAGAAAACATCGTGAGGAAACCGTCATGTACTACAACCAAAAATTCGAAGACATGTGACATCTACCAATCCGCACTGGGCTCGCGTCGTGGATTATAGCCCATTCCCTCTCATTGAGAGGAGGCCATGTCATAGCCATGGGAATATTATAGGCTGATGATGATGATGATGACCTTTTGACGCCTTTACTGAGATAACATTCGGCACACAGATATACAATAACTTAGTCTGCAGACATTGGACACTCCCGATAGTAGTTCCGCAAGGGATAAATTTCGACAAACTCGCGGGCGAAGACACGAGCAGAAACTAGTATTAAAATAAATGCAAAAATAAACATCACGAGCGTTATATTTAGTTTGAAAACGAGTTTATCCCGAGTTTGCTTTACTAGATTAAGTCCATCAGATTTACTTTACTTTTTAAATGAATTTTAAGGCAACTGCAGAACTTCATGATATTTTCAGAATATCAGGCTGCAAAAGTTAAAAAGTTCCGCCTTCGTTTGCGGTTTTAAAACTAGAGGTTTTAACGTAACCGGATGAAACAAGCTATGGCCTTATTTACATATAGATTATGAATATATTTGTAACGTGTGTGAACAGGCTCCTTGTTAAATTATGCCATATTATTACAAAAAATATGGGGATTTTCTTAATGATCATGCAGTTTTCAGAGACAATATAAATTAAGTTTAGCACTTTGGACTTGGAAACTGAGCTTAGAACAAAACAATACTGAAAAGGGAAATTCGTGTGGATTTACAGCAGGATTTCTGAAGTTTCAGAGTGATAAAAATATTAAAATAACACCTAAACCACTGCTAAAGTTTATTTAATGAGGTCTTTGCCAAGACTGCCAGGTCACCAAATTTATTGGGTTTTTCTTTTATGAATTTCTCAGTAGCAGCCCAGAACCTAGTAGTCTAGATTTATGTATGTTGGCAAAAGGCACTCCCCCTATCACATGGTATTAAAACATGTGCCTATTCCTTTGAGGCAAACATGCGTGATGTTATGTTAATGTCGAATCAACTATTCATTAATAGCTACTCACTTGTAACCTATGCGAGGTATAAAAATGTATTTTTTATTTTGAACAAAGGTATTTAAAAAAAATGAATATAGGTAAGGATACCAAACCTATCAATAGCTTGCAAGACTGGCCATGTAAAGACGCTTATTACAGCTTCCCTGCGACACACAGAAGGTTGAGTCCTAATCCTAGATTAATCCTCCACCCTCTACTAGTGAAGTGTGAAATAGATGTCCGTCCCCCTTATATTATCCGTCGAAGGAAAAATCACCGATCGACAGAATGTTAAATTGTGATTTCCATTTTTTCTTATCTAGAAGTTTTCGGTATGGTAGGTTCGTTAATTAATTCCTACTCTAAATTCTTCCATCTGACCAACCCGAATCGACAAATAAAAATATGCTTTTCACAATCTCGGAATCCATATCACAAAAGCCTGATGAAATATTTTTGTATTTAAAATATAAAGATAGCCAATACTGTAAAGAAATTGAGATATTTTCCTTGTTTACAAGACCACAGTCGTGGAAAATTCTTTAATATATCAGTTTAAAAGGAAAGTAAACAGTATTACAACACTCCTATTATCTCACGCATCATGAAAACACAGAGGTGTATAATAGAATGAACATTTTTCCAGTTACCTTTTAGTCTCATTGAATGCGAAGGTGAGGAATGAGGAAAAAGTCGTGAGGAAAGTTTTGAGTATGACTGTGAATGTGTATAACAGTATAGAAAGACCAAAGAGATGTTATATGGATTCGGTGAAGGATGATATGGCACAAAAGGAGGTGTCCGATGAGATGACGAAAGTATGGAATGTATAGAAGTATGGAATGTGTAGAAGTATGGAATGTATAGAAGTATGGAATGTATAGAAGTATGGAATGTATAGAAGTATGGAGTGTATAGAAGTATGGAATGTATAGAAGTATGGAATGTATAGAAGTATGGAATGTGTAGAAGTATGGAATGTATAGAAGTATGGAATGTATAGAAGTATGGAATGTATAGAAGTATGGAGTGTATAGAAGTATGGAATGTATAGAAGTATGGAATGTATAGAAGTATGGAATGTGTAGAAGTATGGAATGTATAGAAGTATGGAATGTATAGAAGTATGGAGTGTATAGAAGTATGGAATGTATAGAAGTATGGAATGTATAGAAGTATGGAATGTATAGAAGTATGGAAGAAGAAGACATGCTGTGGCAACCCCAAATGAATTGGGATAAGGGCAAGACAATCATGATGATTAATGAAAGGTGACCCTATTGCGATTTATCAAGCGAAATTCTAGACCAGAGCAACTGAAGAATCAACAATAACTGCTTAAAACCTGCACGATAGATTCCCAAATCCAACATAATCAAGCGCCCTGGAGTAGGCAAAGTTAACACAACTCTAATCGAGTTGCTTCACTGTCGACGCTCCATATTACCTGCTGTAATATCCCAGGGGAAAGCCTGGAACCATCCTTATTTTATACCCCAACAAACCACTTTTAACTTTAAAACCAGCGTTGTAAGGTTCAGATTCGTTGTCCCTGCGAAATTATTCAGGATTGTGATTTTTACAGATAATCTTTATGTTAAAATCTGTAGTATACTGCAATAAGGCTGTGTATGGCTTCGTAAAAACGTTTTTTTTCGTAAAATTGTTGCTGTAAAGTGTTTTCGTGTGTCGTTTACCTGTATTGGAAAATGAATGTTCACTTAGTGGAAACGATTGGCATAACATTCAGTTATGTTATCGCGTTGACGTCGACAAATTGTTTGTTTTATAGGAATTGTAACGGCGTCATGTGGGCGTACATATAACCAAAAAAATATTGGAATCGTTAGTTTACACAACGAGTTTTAGAAATAAATTGGTTTGAGTAATCCGATCACGACGACAGACCACTGCAGCACTGGTTTTCAAGAAACTCAATGAAAACGCTTCCGTAATTGGATAGCGACTTTGTCATAGAGTGACATAGAAACCAGTGGTCCTGCCAAGGTCTGTCGTCGCAATTGGGTAGCTTTGACACTGCTGCAGTTTGCGGTTAAGGTCACTTGGAAAATTGTACCTTAGATCTATTCAGGTACCTACTGCACATAATAATAATCTATACTAATATTATAAAGAGGTAACATTTGTTTGTAAGTTTGTATGTAGGGGGTAATCTCCGGAAGTAATTAACCGATTTTAAAAATTGTTTCACTGGTAGAAAGCTACATTATTCGTGAGTGCATCACGTAGGAGTACGGTAATAAAATATAGCCTAAAGGCTATATTTTATTACCGTACTCCTACGTGAACGGGAACTACGCGGGTGAAACCGCGGGACGTTAGCTAGTCATAAACTAAACTTAGAAATCAGTGAAAACTAGCGGTCAAATAGTATGTTAAGCTAGATTTATTTCTTCGTGCAACAAATAGGTAGATACAATCTGCTAGTTCCAACGTTACCGAATATACACAGGTGTGGTTGTCACAGGAGCTGTGTAGTGACGTGCACACCCCCTGCACCCCGTACAATTTAAAGCGTGTGTTCTCACCCCAACATAAAGCACGGCGCACACTACACTACAATTTAGCGCGACTCGCAACCCGCACACGGCTAATCCCTGTCGCGTAGGGTGTCTATGTTTTCCGCAAGTGTTCTGACATTTTACATGGTGAATTTTATGTGTGAGGTATTTTGTAAGTCTTTATAAAGTCTTTGTCTTCCAAAGATTAGTTCATGCATAGATACATGCTGCAAAAATATAAATATCGCACTTCCTTATCCTGCATGGTTCTTTTAGTACGTGGCCTTAATCATAATTAACACTACGTATATCCACAACCAACTTAAAAAGTAACTATAACATCACCCTCCCGTTAAGATCATTCAAGTCTCAAAAGATAATTTCGTTCAGTTGAAAAATCATTTGCAGTCGAGTCTCCTCTCGACGAATGAATGTGGTCTGAACGTTTAGAAAAGCCACATAAGTTTCATTGCCAAGAAATATAGGAACTAATTTCGAAAATTGCATAATGCAATCAGCCCAAAATGTGTTGTTCCCATTCCAGGAGAGCAAAAAATGTATACGACCCAAAAAAGTCCTGAGCAACTCTAAAAGCAAGGCCACAACATGGCAGAAGGGGAGCAAATCCATGCAACGCCTGTATGTTCACGACGTAATCTGATGGGGCCAACAGAGGAACTACGCGATTACATCAAATTGAAACTAAGTGAAAGAAAGACAGAGTTATGAGGCGCGGTAAACTTCACACAGTGTTTTTTATTGAGTAAATGAAGTTATGAACTTGTTCGCAAAATGGGAAAAGATATTTACGTGGTGCAAGATAAACAAGGAGTTCTTGTGGGGGGATGGGGAGGGAGCTTATCTGAGGATATGGAGTGGCTTATAATGATGATGGGGGGAATATGTTTAATGGTGGAGGAGACGTTAGTCAAGTTTAAGTTTTAATAACGAAACGAATAGCCTAATAAACACTGTTTGCCATTGAATTTGAAAATCAAATGGCTACAGAGTTTAGGCACTGCTTTTAATTTTGTTGTGGAGGAGCTCGTACGTCGCTAACTAATAATATAAGTCGCTAGTTAAGCCGCGCTTGCCTAGGTTAATCCGTGGATGGGTGACCACCCATTACTTACCAAATTTCCTCCGTGCCTCGGAAAGCACGTTACGCCGTTGGTCCCGGCTGTCATTCGTTGAAATTTTACAGTCGTAACAGTTAGTGGCCCGGAAGTCTTCCAAGGGGTATCGTATTACCCAGTACTAACTGGGTTGTGAAGTTCAGATAAGCAGTCGCTCCATATTAAATAATGGTATTCAGCTGCATCCGGTTAGACTGGAACCTGACGTTAACATAGTTGGAAAAAGGCTAGACAGATGATTCAAATTGGAATTCAAATATCACAGTGAATATAAACAGTAAAACTGTTTATTGTCATAAATAATCCCACTAAAAATACATACATACCCCTGCTTTGTTACACCAAAAAATAATTACTTACCTAACAATTAATTCGTAATCAATTAGCATGCATTAAATAACTCTCTCTAACCAGCAATTCTAAAATAAATATGGCAACTGTAAAATCAAATGATGGCGCTGTAAATGTTCAAATAATACAATATTTATTTAACAAAATTGAATATTGAAATGCGCTCGTGCGAATCTCTTGGGCGATACGTTCAATCTATTAATATAAATTCATGAGCCAATGAATGTAAAATTTGACGAGTTGAGTGACGCGTGGCGCTGGGCTGGCGGCACGTTTTATGCGTTTTTGAGTGTTTTAGTTTCGATCCTCGTATTACAGTATAGTAGGGTTGTAGCCGTACCTTGCTTCTGTCTCCGCAAATGTAGAAATTTTTCAATAACTAAGATTCATCCGTATTAGCATACGGTAGTTCTAATAAAGAAAATTGATTTCAGAACCACACAAATGTGACCACCGCCAGAGGCAGGTTCTGCACCAAGTGAGCAACTGACTGCTGTTAATGGCTCTAATTGCCCATAGATAGTTTTCGTCAAGGAATGCCTTTCATTTTTTTTTCTTTAAATCGGGTCCATTACATCCCTAGCGCGAAGATTTTTACGAAGTCTGGATTTTTTATGTATGTCAGATTTTTACGCCTATCGTAGATATCATATTATGGCCTCGATCAATCATTGCAAATGATTTTGAGCCGTGTTTAATCAAGCTTAGTTTCGAGAAAAATATTTCAAAGGCATTCTTTTTCATAGCGTATCGATGGTAAAAATTCTAAATATGTTTTGGACAAAATTCAGCTATGCGAACTCCGCGCGCTGATGCAGTCAAAGGCATTTTCTCTATTCTTCTTACTTCGTATTGATGTACGACTAAGAATTCTTGCATCTAGCATACTTCAATGAATTGTCTCCATTGATAACATATGAATTTTCAATTAGTTTTATACTTTACACCGTGACTTATTACAACTATTACAAAAGTCAGTTTCTAATCAACGCAATATAGGCCACCTGTCATCACAATAACAGTGACAAAAAAAAGCAAAGTTCCCTTAACGTAGAAATATTAATCCAGTCATAAGTTCCACCTCTCTGACGTAATTTCCTGACTGATGAAACTCTAAACTATCCAGCAGATTGCGTTGCGCTCATTCTGCAGCACCGGGTCCCTCAGGATGTGATGTGCGGATTGTTCACATTCACAATTACGTGTTGCTCTCACTGGAGATAACTAGATTAACGAAACTAGTCATACAGGAATTTAATTCTCTTTGCAAGTCTGAGTCTGATTAGTACTGAAGATTATTAAGGTCCATTTCATTTTCAACTAACTATTTCCTGTTCACAGCAGTCCAATATGTATAGGTAGATTGAGGAACGTCAGATGTTCATGATTAGAAAGAAATCCTTTACATTGACTTGCGGCAAAATTCCGTAACAGATTTAGTATCTCAATTTTTAAATTCAACAATATTTACTACGTTGTTTAAGTTTTCAGCAAATTATTATTTTTTCTATAAATATAGACTAGTGGCCAATTTCTCGTAAAAACCGTTTCAAATAGAATCTATAGCGACTCGAATTTTAGTCTGACTAATTACAGCACCTCTCTTGGGCTATTATTTCATAGTTCCTTATTTACACATACCACAAGTGCTATTCTAATGTGGATTAGTGTTCACACGAACTTTTCGGACAATCCAACCTACTAAAAAGCACGCAGGTAGTTTCAATTCACCACATGACACCCGCATACCTACCCCGTGCACCAAAACTAATCATCAACCAAGTTCATTTTAATTACATTCCACCTATTCTGTATCTCAAAAGAGGCATGCCACTCCACTTTCCACCCCGAGACGAGTCCAGTTCAGAAAATACCGAAACATCGACAATTCTATTCCAACTGTGTGGTGAAATTTTCCCGGCAAACTTATTCTGTGCGAGTGCAAAATGCAATATTGTAAGTTGTTATGATTCGTCCCGGGAATAGTTCCGTACATGCTCTGTGCCGAAATTGTCAGCGTAGTCTACGTATATTTAACTTTATCGCTTCAAGTTTCCGTTTATTATTATGGTGTGTTAGTGGAATGGTAATGGAGGCTTTGGGCCACTTTGTTTTCGATGTAAACGTTTGGATTTTTATGACAGCGTTTTGTTTAGGATTATGTGAGTTGCATATGGGTTGCGAAACGCTGAAATGATTTTCCTTATAGAATTATTTTGTAATGTCTGGCTGTTATGGTTTCAATCAGCTGTATTGAGTAGTTATTTCGGTATTGGAAGACCATTTTAACCAATACTGAAGTGTTTTACATGATGATGAAAAACAATTATAATTATTTACTCAAACTGGAACTAGGCGATAGGCTTGAAGCACCATCTTATTCAGATCAATGGAAATACTTAATTAATTCTTCTCTTAATTCTCTACATTTCCAAACAGCACTCATCCATTATGATGTAAAATCTAAAGTTTATCATTTAAAACCCTCACTATTTTAAAAGTATTGCTTTTAATCGAGGAATCGTGTCCGTACTTCATTATTTAAGGCTGTGTACAGATAATTAATCAGTTCCTACGTAGCGTAGCACACTATTCGTCTTGGTAACGAATGTCGTCGCAGGTTTTATTCTAAAGTTGCACAGTTGTGTTGTTAGCTTTATTTATATGTAACATCAAGATGGCTTGGATTATATTGGTTATTAACGTTTTTCTACCAACTTGTATGTGATTTCTGAAAGTCACAAGTTAGTGTTGGCTACTCATTTTAATTGATCAAATCAAAAGTATTTTTTTTTTAATATGGCTGAGTAGTAGCGTAATTAGTTACATAAAGATAGTCTCCCAAAATGCACTTCACCATCGTTTCCTAGTGTTCTAGCTGGGGAGTAGAAGTGGCGGTACAAACTACCGAGGAGCAACTTTTTTTTTTTTTCAGGTCATATACTGCGGCCAGTCTTTATTATGCAGGATAACACTATGTAAACAAAGTAAAGTAAAAAAAGCCTAAACTGCCTGTTCGACCTTGTCCAGCCAGGGTCTTCACAGGGCTTCGGATGGAAACATGGAGACTTTAATAAAACACGTAACAAATACTTGTTCCAACGGTGTATTCGCAGAAAAACTGTTAAATCTAAGTCATCGGGTCCTTATATACTAGTCGGCGGAGAATCTTAATAGCGCGATCTAGAAAAATGTATAACGCCATCTATCGATGGATCGAGAACTAATTTACAAAACAGTGTGTCTAAGGTATTTTAGTTAGACGACACACGCGGTTAAACACTGCCTGATACTTTAAACATTTTCTACAATTCAAGCAAGTTCTACTGGCTTTACCCAAGTCCAAAAATGCTTATGTAACCGTATGAAGCCCATGGAAATCTTTTTCATCCCGATAACATCTAAATTCTCAATCCCGCCCAATCAGGGAAGGTTTTCCAGAATATTCTCGAAACGACTCCCCTTCCTTTTCTGACCACTATTTTTACAAACCATAGACCGCCATTGATAGATCATTAAGCAAATGATTCCCGGGGGTAAGCAGTGATCGGAATCTTTACCTACCTAATGGTCTGCTAATAACGCTGAGATTACCCCAAAATTTTCCTTATAGCAACCCCGCAGGTGATTCTAGCCTAATGGGATCCCAACATTATATTGCATTATTTGATGGTTGCCAAATTAAGAGGAATGGTTCTTAGTTACTTTTTTCCTTGAGTTTTTCTTTAGATGTTTATTTTGGGATATAAACAAATGACTACACATTTGGAATTTATGTACTTCATTTTTGAAACGGAGAAATGCTACTTCTCTCTCAAGATCCTCTGTCAATCGTAAATAGAGAATGACATTCAATAGGAAGCGTAAGTCTGTTCCATACATTTTCAAGTTCTCCATATTCATCGTTATCGCTTGGAGAAGAATGCCTATAATCAACAGATGAATTGTAAATTATTTTTGACAACGAATGAATTTAATTTATACTGTCGTTACGATTTTTGCTTTTGTTTTATGTGATTTTTTATTGATTATATTTTGTTTATTTTATTTATTTACTTTCTTAGGTATCAAATTCAGACACAACGTAATTTGTTGTTAATAAATGAAATGAAATGTCACTTTGTTCTTGCTCTCTCAAAATCTGAATTCTGTCCACAATTTTAAAACAGAAAAACAAAACCAATTCAGGAAATGAATTATTTTACTAGACTTATAAAACATATCTTTAGACTTTCGTTTAATTAACTATTGTACCTATATTCTCCACCAAGTATTTAGACATTTAATTTAGGTCTAACAATGTCGACCTTTCAAACAATTTCAACCTACACTTCAAACTAAGTACCCACCATTATAGCAAGTACATCCACCTACATCCGGAATATCTTAGACACCCTCCTACGCAGTTTATCCTCTCTTGTGTTCATCCCTCCGAGTGGGTGAACTAATAAAGGGTTAGCTATCGTAAATTCTTTTATTTCTGTCCCGATCCTGGTTAAAAATAAACTTTACGATGAAAGGAGGAATTTAGTTAAGGAAAGTCTGGTAGTAAGTAGGTATGTACCCAAGTGCTTAGAGTTACTAGGTTATAAAAAACAAATAAATTCATCTGGGTTATAGTATATTCAAATAATTATGGAACTTTGCCATGTCCAGCACACAAAACAAGCACAGCAGTTGCAAAAAAATCGCGAGGTTTGTCTGCGGCTTTATTCGCGTAAAGTTCAGAAATTATCCCACCGTAACATGTTACCGAGATACAAAGAATTCTATATTTGAACGCAGGTCATGGTCTACATATCATGCCAAGTTTCATCAAGATGCAGTGAACCGGTAAGACGTGAAAATTTAATAGACAGGCAGACACAGGGGACCATGTGGGTCACATTTATATTTTTTGTTTATTTTTTCCCACAACTGTCTGACAGTTTGAGTACTCTAAGCGACCTACCCAAATGTCCTTTCTTTGGTATTGTTCGTCGTTGTTTCGTTGAGCTCCTTGAGTTATAAGTCGAGCTACACGTTAACTGACAAATGCTTGCACTGACTGGACAGGTCCACTCAAAACTGTATGGTTCTTTCTTCAAAAGACCATATCAGACACTAATCTGCATAGTCCTCATGTGAATTGAGCAAGATTGTCTGGACTTTAAAAGAGACTATGACCTCTGAGTTTGTTTCGGCTGTTTCTTCTCAGAGTAGTCAGGTACGAAACACCGGCCCCATCTAGTTTTAAAAAATGACGTGTAAAAGTGTTTGTAAAAACCTACTTGCAAAATAAACATCATTTATCATTCATTTATCATTTATCATATTTATTTTCGCATTTATATTTTAAGTATGATGTTAGTAGCTAAAATATTCTTGGAATGTTAAATTATCTCGCAATTAAATCATAAGTCTGCTCACTTCACCAAACTACTAAAACCAACACCAGAAAAAGCCCCAACACTAAAAAAGCCAAAACTAACACCGAACACACCGAACACCGAACTAAAGCGAGTTTCCAAAAAAGTGAGATAATACGAATAATAGGGTGTTGTAACAAGAATTCGTTCCACGTAGCGCTTAGTAAACTCGCCTTCGTCACTTGCCGTACCTTCGTCACCGGACAAAAACGTTAGCACATTACAGGGCCTTTCACCCTACGACGCGCGGCTGAACAAATTCAGTGTTAGTGTTAGCTAAGTCGGGAATCACCTGCTGAGGTTCCAAAATTAGGTGAGAATTTTTTTTTTTTGCGAGAGGTAGCTATGTAATCTGTGTTACTAGGCAGTATTTCGTCAAAATTACAGAGTTGTCCAGAAAAATGTGTGTTACAGTAATTGGCTGATGGCCATTACATGGGACTTAAAACATAGGTAACTGTCGAAATGTGGGTGTACTATATAGGTGTACGACGACTGTACGTGTGTGATGATGTTATGTTTATGTTGAAATAATTATTGTTAAGGCGCTGTGAATACCAAAATCGCGCACACTGTCTATTTGTATGGGAGTAAATGAGACGTCACTATTACTGGGCGGCCAGGTTTTAGAAGAAAATAATGAATAAATATTGAAATAAACAAAAGTGATGAATAAAAAGAATAAATAAAAACAACAGATCCCTTTATTATTATATCACTGTTATTAATATTATCAAGATTTGTTTATAAATAATACAGTTACAATTGCTACAATTTCAATTTAAATGGTTATTTTATGTTTTTTTTTATCGAGAAAATTTACCGAAAACGTGTTTTGAACACAATGGTCCACCCATAAATATGATCAAGATTAACATATATTTTTTAGCTGCTCTAAAATGTATTCATTTGGCTAAAAAACTGTTTTGTGAAGCCTATTTTGACTAAGTACAGCGCCTTAAAAACCAAAAGGATTTGGGAAAAACTAAAAACTGTATCTCTCTACTTAAGCTTTTTTATTAGGTATTTTAATTTAGTTCTTCGCACTTATTTCTCGATAATAGAAAAAATGAAAATATTTATTTAAGTGATATATGTTTTATGTATGTATGTATTTATTGTATATAATGTAAATGGTACACCACACCACACACCACAGGCTACCTGCAGTATTTTCTCTCCTTCCCCCTTAAATCCATCCAAAGGTTGTCTTTAAAAGATCGCTTTTAGCGATAAGACCGCCCATTGTGTCACCCCTTGTATGTTTTACTTTATTTTGTATCTGTAATTTGAATGGTGTACATAATAAAGAGTATTCTATTCTATTCTATTTTCTCATGTTTATTGATTTTCATCAACTTATCCCAAACGGGCCGTAGGCTTGTGGGATGAGTTGATGAACGACTCACTTTAACAATAATGGTAAAATGCTCATCAAAAATTCATTTAATTCGTTTGCCATAGTAAATTGACTCAAGCATTGTGTACCAGACAAATATTTAAAGCCAATTAGTGATCGACATAAACGAAAAATACTCACAAAACTCTTGTATTATCTGTGGCAAAAAACATTCTCAATTTATTTTAACTTCTTTTTACGTTCAAAATCTGAAAAACTAGATCCATTATGAAAGGGCAAAAAGACAACTATTTTTATACCTACTTAACAAAACATTGAGGAGACTTTATTATGTTCCCGTCTGAGTCTGTGTGACCCATATATATTAAAGGGTAGCTCACCTTACTTTCTCCAAAGGTCACTGAAGGACTTAATGTCTAGAGGATGCACAGCATCTGCTCACGTCAGTCTCGAATCGGTTAGTTTATCAATGATGATTGTGATATCCTACTATTATTAATTAATCACACTATCACTACATTATTATAAAACAAAGTCGCCCGCCACGTCTGTCTGTCCCTATGTCTGCTTAGATCTTTACACAACGGATTTTGATGCGGGTTGTTTTTAAAAGATTCAAGAGTGATTCAAGAGGAAGGTTTTAGTATATAATTTGCGGGCGGGCGAAGCCGTGGGCATCAGCTAGTAACATATATTCTGAAGTATATTCTTCAAAGGGTTTAAAAGTAAAAATGGGGGTTCCGCAAGGCTCAATATTGGGTCCTTTCCTCTTTCTAGTATATATATAAATGATCTACCCTATTTATTGAAAAACCAACCTCAAAATATGGTGTTGTTTGCTGATGACACTTCCCTAATTTTTAAGATAAATAGACGGGCCCAAAATCTAGATGACCTGAATAATGCCCTACTTCAGGTCCATAATTGGTTCACAGCAAACAATTTGGTATTAAATGAAAAAAAAACTAAATGCATAATATTTGCTTTACCCAATGTTAAGAGTAGTGATTGTGAAATAAAATTGAATAAAGAGAAACTTGAATTCGTAGATAAAACGGTTTTCCTGGGGATTACGCTTGATTCAAGGCTACAATGGGGTTCACATTTAACATCCCTTGCGGGGCGGCTAAGTTCAGCAGCATACGCTATTAGAAAAATCCGTCAATTTACTGATGTAGATACCGCTAGACTGGTGTATTTTAGTTACTTTCATAGTATAATGTCTTATGGCATTTTGCTATGGGGACGGGCTGTAGATATTGAGTCTATATTTATTCTGCAAAAAAGAGCCATCAGAGCCATATATAATCTTCGTAGGCGCGATTCTCTAAGGGAACTGTTTAAAGATATT
This sequence comes from Xestia xanthographa, assembly GCA_905147715.2. Classification (NCBI taxonomy): domain Eukaryota; kingdom Metazoa; phylum Arthropoda; class Insecta; order Lepidoptera; family Noctuidae; genus Xestia; species Xestia xanthographa. The sequence goes on along the minus strand of LR990661.1, from coordinate 1,048,809 downwards.
GGCATCATGACGGTACATTGTCAGTATATCTACGAAAACATAATGTACGTCAGAAAAAATCTGCATCTTTTTGGTAAAAGAGGTGACAGACATAATTACAGTACTAGAAATAGGGACCAACTAGTTCAGCCAGGCTTCAGACTCGCTAAAGTAGACTCATCTTTCATGGGGTACTGTTTGAGATGCTATAATAAAATTCCACAAAGTATTCTTGAACTGAATGAGACGAAATTTAAAACATGCATCAAACGCACACTATGTAAGCAAGCTTATTACAAGTTGGGCGATTATATCGCTGATAAAAATGCGTGGCTCAATGCTGGTCCTGCTCCACATGGACAGGGGCGCATAAATTAGATAGCATTACATATAATTACATTACATAATTACATAAAATAAAAGAATGTACTCACAAAACTGCACTTCACACAAATACCGTTTTCAACCTGCCAGAGGCGCCGTCTGGTAGCCGCTGTCTGAACTGCGCGTGACGTCACCTATGACGTCGAGTGATGGCTGCACCTGCGTCATCGTCTTGAAGTGTTGATCTGAGAGTGGCGCCCTCTGTGGCCACTGTCCGCTGCTGCTGACTCTCCTCACCACCAAGCCAATGCTGTGTGGAGCTGCCACCGCTAGTGACGCCCTCTGTGGCGACTCCAACAACTAGTCCTCCACAGCTGATTCAGCTCACCGCCGCTAGTGCGGTGGAGGAGGGAGGACCGTGTACCTTGCTGCAGCAATCCACTGCAAGTACACGGGACGGAGAAGACAAAAACTGTCCAGAGATCCGACTATCCGGCTCGAAGGACCAATGTTGGGATCTGGAGGTCTCGGAGGATGGTACACCACTTCTTCAAATAACACAAGCACTGTACTTTATGACCTTTTTACTTTGAACTTTGAACTTAATACAACCTTTTGAACTTAATACTTTAATAATTTTTGAACTGAAACTGAACTCTATGTACCTTTACCTAACCAAATAGCGTGACAACCTTAATTGCGACTTCTAATTCGCCGACAACGCCATCTAGTTCTGCAAATGTACAACTTTACATTTTGAACTCTTGGTGAACGGTTTCTAAACTAACATGGTTCTGAACAGGCGCTGTCAGTTGTGACTGGTCATCTCTTAGTTGCCGTGGCTTATTTTAATGTTATATTTTAATTGTATATTTTGTTTTTACTATGGACACTTTTAACGTGCACATCTTGCTACATTGTTCTCACATAATATACCATCTCAACACGAATGATGTAACCAAGATTTTGTAACAATTTTATGATTTAAAAGAGTGTCCATGGAGTTTCTTGCCCGTTCTTCTCCATAGAGATCTACGCTAGGGAATGGGCAACTACAGTACTTTCACAGTTTTTATGTCTTGTGACTGGGACTGTAGCTACATTTAATTTTCATCTTTGTTTCGACAATTCAAAAGTGCCTGCAACTGGCCTACTTGAAATAAATGATTTGATTTGATTGATTTGATTTGAAGGCGAAAGTTTGTATGTGTGTATGTATTTATGTGTGTTACTCTTTTACGCAAAAACTACTTAACGGATTTGGATGAAAATTAGCACAGAGATAGTTGATGATTTGGATTAACCCACAAATTACTTTTTATCCCAGTAGTATTATCCCGTGGGACGATTATCAAAGACAATAGTCATTTTATATTTCTGTTAAGATCATTCCGAGTTTTTTTACTTGGAAACCTTTAAAAAGTTTCGCATTAACTGCTCAAAGGCTGATTTGATAATGACTAGCATTGAGTAAAGTTTTTTGATTTTTTTATAAACAGGATTGCTTTATCTAATTAACATCAATTTACACTTTCGAAAGTAAAATCAAGATATCCTTTGATTAGCACAAAACTTGTTCAAATTAATGCAATAATTTGGATATAAACAAATATTGGAGTTTCTCTCGAAACATCAGCTTGATTAAAGGCTCGTTAATTAATTATCTACTATATTTATGAATACTAATTAATGCGGATTAATTACTGAGGAAGGGCAAACTTGCTTCCTACACACAGTTCTTTGAACTACATGATTATTCGCCAGAAAAGTCTTAACTAGGCAGAAAATATATTTCTTAAAACTTGGGTTGGATAAACGTTACAACATTAATTTGTTTTTTGTTGTCTGACTGCACTGGTATAAAAAACATCATGTAAAAACCGGGACATTGCGGGAGTTTGCATTGAAGCAATAAAATACTTCTATAATAATTATGTAAAGTATGTCGTCCACTAAAAACAAGGTTTTACCTTACAGAAAATCAGGTGCTGCATACATTTCATGTTTAACTATAACTCGACAAAATGTGCAGTCTTTAGAGAACGCGTTTTAACAAACATCCGGTAGAATCACAAGTCAGCCAGAATATTTCCTGAAAAAGAAAAACAATAGTTCAAAAAATACTTACTCTTCAATCCCACATACAATCAATACTAATTGTCCCAAGATCGAACAAAGAAAGTCGTAGAGCTGCCACTTTGCAAGTACTGACTCATCTATCATCGTCAGTGGGTATGTTTGCAAAGGACAGCATTTACACCGACCAACCCCTCCGTGGCACGCTGGGTCACCGATCTGATGTGACTTTTAACCCTTTTTTGAACGATTTATCTTCGGTGGTCCGACAACATCGGTATCCTGATATTTCTATTTAGTTTCTTTATGGGGTTTTTAGGGATGTAAGTCTTAATTTGGTCCTTAACGATACTAGCTTATAGGTATGGTTTTTGGGAACATGAGTTCTGATTTTATAGAGAACTTCAGTTATTTCTCATTGTATAAGAATAAGCGATGCTTATGATGACACCAAACCGCCAAAAGTGGAGAGATTTGAAAGAGACCTACACTTAGTATGGGGTGGCCAAATGTTGAAGAAGAAGTTAAGCTTTTCTTCATAATTTTTAGAAGAATAGTTACATTATGGAATAAATAACACACTTGCCTGCGTTCAAATCAAACCCAGCTACCCCTGCTCTGTTGTTCCACACAGTATAAGTTTGGTGATCTAACTTTAGAACGAAAACGAAATATACGGTTATGTTTTGGTTTTGTTTTGAGGCGTGAAGACTTTGCTGGAAAAATGCAACATTATAAAGGGTCCTTCGAAATTCGAAGTAAGCAAAGCAATTTGATAATTTACTAATAAAGGCAATAAGCAGTGGTGGCCCAGTGGTGGCGGCCCCGACTTACGAATAGTAAGTCATGGGTTCGAACCCAGACAGGCGCAATGCTACTTTGTGTAATTTATTTCATCACCACTGCTCTCAAAACGGTGAAGGAAAACATCGTGAGGAAACCGGCATGTCCTAGAACCAAAACATTCGAAGACATGTGATATCTACCAACCCGCACTGGGCCCGCGTGGTGGATTATTGCCCATTCCCTCTCATAGAGAGGAGGCCTGTGTCCCAGCAGTGGGAACATTAATAGGCTGATGATGATGATGATGACTAATAAAGGGTGTAAAACACCTCTTAACGAAGCCGAAAGGCACTTGTTCTCCCCGTCATTGCGATAATTTTTTGTTCTACATCATACCTGGGAACCTTCTAGTTACGGACATATTGGGGGTCAAAGTTCCAACTTTTTGACAAGTTTTTTGTAAGATTTTTACTTTAAACACCTCCACGACCCCCGTACTATTCAATCCATCCATCAGCACAATGTTTTGAATGCGTTACATTGAGTTCTACCACAAAACATGATATTTCACCCCAAAAAAAAAGTCGTTTCCCAGCAATAATGTTTGCGTAAAGTTACTTAGTTTGATGTACAGAATGCTTGGTTGACGGCTTCGTGATGAGGTCTTTTACACGCTATAGGTATACAATTTTCATTTGCCTTAAGTTCTTGTTATGTTTTGCTACATAATGTTATTATTATATCCGCTTGGTCTCAAACACAACTTAACACAAACTATACCTACAAATACACCTCGATACAACAACAACACTAGTAGGCATCCACACCGGTTATCTCCCAAACTGCTGGCAGACAATTTATTAGCAGAGATAGCTCATAAATAATAGACTGCCTAACTTAATATTGTATTAACATTCAACATCTATTAATATTCCTGGATTATGGCGAATTAGTTGCTAGCTCTAACCGGGTTTCGGTTTAGGATAGATATGTCTGATTATCTCAATCTAATCTTATGTCATTAATACATACGTGAATGTTAATAAATGTGACTTTCATAGAATAAGGCTACGTACACACTCTTTAAGAGGGCTTTTAAAATTTTTCTTGTTTTTAAGAGTCTAGCACTCAAATACAAGAAATTTTTTGATTTTAATTTTGAGCGCTCCCTAAAGAAATAATCAAAATTTCTCGGGCATTTTTTTTTTTAATTATGAGGCAATATCTACACCATAATCACACATCTAAATTGAGATTTTTGATTTGTGATTAATGTATGACGGCCATATATCTAAACCATAATCACACATATAAATTGAGATTTGTGTGATTATGGTTGAGATATGGCCACAAAATAAAAAATAAAATATGCCCGAGAAAGTTTGATTACTCCTCTAGTGAGCGCTCAAAATAAAAATAAATATTATTTTCTTGTATTTGAGTGCTATACTCTTATAACACTCAAAAACAAGAAAAAATGTAAAAGCCTTCAAGGTGTACCGTTTACTTATTGTTCTTGGTTTTCCATTCATTATTTCAGTAGAAACCAAAGACACGTTGTGACTCCTACCAACTCCTTTACACAGAAGGCCTGTGTCCCTGCCGTGGGAATGTTGTGGGCTGATTTGATATGCAGTCTGCAGCGTCCCTACGTTTGGTGTGAACACGGCTTTACATCCGTAGTGATCACTTAAATAAAATAATTAACTCTTTAAACAAACATCAATACCGCTAAAGTTAATAAAACTACAACCACGAACTGCTATATTAATTGCGTTCATTTATTAACTCACGAGAAATATAAATGCCAAACTGCACAACATCAACATTTCAAAACATTTTAACTGTTCATTTTTCGAAACCTCGTTTAAATATTGAAACTTTTTTTAAATAAAACAAATGATTCTGCCATAAAATTGACTTCGCTTCGGACTCTCAGACCGCACCAGACGTCACTTGTCATAATTATTGTGACATTCAAAAGAAAACGCAGCGAATTCCTTTACAAACATGCCTCACATCCGTCCAAGAAAATTCCTACCTTATCTTTACCATCATAAGGTTCTGACCAACTGCATTTGGTACCATAGCAAACAATCTTTCAGTAACTATTTAAGCAAAGGAAATTGCACTTTATATCGTTACAAGAAAGATGCAAGTTGAAATTCAGTAAAGGTTCTTCATTTTTAAGTACGGTTCGCTTTTAATTTGTCATATAAAGCGTGATTTATATTTTAAAAGTTGAACGACTACCGCCAACGTGTGAGTCGGTTTACAAGGGACTTGTTTTAAATAATTTAAAGTTTATTACGGCCGTTACTGTGCGTATTTATTTTAAAATATTTGTAGGAAGTGAGTTAATGTGTATATGCATGGAGTTTACTTTTTTACATGTTTATTCAGTATGTTTGTAACGGAAATTGAAATGGTAGTATTTGATTTGTGTAACGTTTAAATTCTAGTCATTTCATTGGCTGCCTCGTTGTTCTTAGGTTTTGGGTTCGATTCCAAGTTCGGGAGAAGTATTACCTTTTGAGTTTTCCAACAGAAAATTCCCAGTAGCAGTCCAGAATCCAGGTTTATGCCCGGTTGATCGTAGTTACTCACCCCTTATTACGTAGGATTTAACCCTAATAGGTAATAAGTTAGTAAACTAAGATACTCGTACATCTCTATCTAACTCTGCAGGAATTACAGGCGTAATGTTATGTTTGTTGAATGCTGAGAGGGGGACAATTGGACGACTGGGGGGATATACTGACCTTACTGGCGAGGTTTTATAGAATGGCTGACCATTCTGTAAAACGTACGTAGTAGTATGTACGTAGTACTCACACGTAGTGCGTGTATGACCAGCACCCCTAGCCAAGTTACAAACGTTTCGAATCGATTCTCTTTCTACAATCGTAAACACCTCGGCGTAAGCGATTGTAGAAAGCGCTAAATTGGTAGCCAAGTTGACACGACTGAGTCGATCGCTCATTCTCTAATGACTGTAGAAAAAACCTACACTTTAGTCTATGTTGAACGTTCCTACCAAAGAGTTTAGCGATCAACATTGTAGAAACGATAACATTCTATTCTATCATTTTGAACGATGTAAACTTGTCTACGAATTTTCTATTCGTTTGTGTTGATCACGTGATTTAACGTTGAGATGATGTCATTCCCATTCATTTGAATAGTTTTCTACTAGCGTTAACGATTGTAGATTGTCAACTTGGCTAGGGGTACAGATGTAGGCATTTTTAAGTTCGCGGAATGGAGGGTGAGAAGTGAAAATAAAAAACCTAAATTATTTTTCTTTTTAACCGACTTCCAAAAAGGAGGAGGTTCTCAATTCGATCGGTATTTTTTTTTTCAATATATTCACCTGCTACCCTTATACATTTTTCAGATCTTTCAATTTCTTTCATAAAAAAATGTTTTGTCTTTGTCCGAAAAATAAGCCGAAACCGCGTCCTTCACTTCTTCATCAGTTGAAAATTTCTTCCCACGAAGTTCTTTTTTCAGTTTTGGGAAGAGGTAATAATCACTGGGAGCCAGGTCTGGGCTGTAGGGTGGATGGTCTAAAATACCGAAGCCCACCTTATGCAGGGCAGCCAACGCAACACGGCTCTTGTGAACAGGCGCGTTGTCGTGAAGAAGAAGGACACCTTTGGTCAATTTACCCTCCTTTTTTCTTTAATGCTTTCTTTCAACCTCTCGAGGATAAAAGCATAGTATTCTCTGGTTATAGAAACGCCTTTATCTTTATAATCGGTCAACAGGATCCCTTCTGAATCCCAAAACACTGTTGCCATGATTTTTCCAGCCGATTGTGACACTTTAAACTTCTTGGGTGGTGGTGTGCCTTTTTTGTGCCACTGCATAGAGTCCTGTTTTGACTCAGGTTCATAATGATGAACCCAAGTTTCATCTCCAGTAACAATTCGACTTAATAGTCCATCCTTATCTTCGTTACAGAGGTCCAAAAACGTGCGAGAACACTCCACGCGGTGTTGTTTTTGAGGCGGCGAGAGCATTCTTGGCACCCATCTTGCACTGACCTTTGTCATGCTAAGATGATCGTGTAGAATTTTGAAAATTGTCGTATCCGATACTCCAACCATTTCTGCAACCTGTTTCTTCTTTATTCTGGCATCTTCCAATATTATTTTTTCGACATTTTAATGATTTCCGGAGTAGTCACCTCGATCGACCGTCCGGGCCGTGGGTCGTCTTCAAGTGAGGTCCTGCCTTGTTTAAAGAGACTGTGCCACTTGTAAACCATGGTTTTACCCGGGCAAGAGTCCCCGTAAACGGATTCCATCTCTTCCAGTATATTTTGAACTGACTTCCCTTGCCTGGTAAAGAACTTTATTACGGCACGGTACTCGATTTTTCCATAATTCACACTTTCTTCTGATTTGGTTGTTTGATTGACGATAGTTCAAAGACTAATGATCCAATTAAGATAAAACCTGGTATTTATACTAATATTGAGTGGCTGAAGTTGTGGCCATCCCGATAATGACCTATTGTTATCCCCTCCCCCCCATTCCGCGAACTTCAAAACGCACCCTCGTATGAACGTGTTTGTAAGGACCGTAGCAGGTTTCGTTCCTTCGTTTCTTTATATTTGTTGTTCAAACTCAAACTCAAAAACTCAAAAACTCAAACTCAAAGCATTTATTTCAATTAGACCATTACGGCACTTTTGAAAGTCAAAATTACAAAAAAGAAAATCAAAGCTACAGTCCCAGTCACAAGGCATAATAACTTGAGAAAGTACTGTAGTTGCCCATTCCCTAGCGTAGATCTCTATGGAGAAGAATGGGCAAGAAACTCCATGGACACTCTTTTAAAATCAAAATATTGTTACAAAATCTTGGTTACATCATTAATTTTGAGATTATACATATATGTGAGAACGATGTAGAAAGACGTGCACACTAAGAGCATCCAGAGCGAAAGATTAGATTAAAAATGTATGAATAAAGTAATTAAAATGAACCTTGGCAGCTAAGAGATGACCAGTCCCAACTGACAGCGCCCGTTCACAGACATGACGCATGTACCGGCGCCATTCAACTCAACCATATTGAAGGGAACTAAATGACCCGACACACCCGCCACCATCAGCGAGACATTTAAGTGAGCATGACATTCTCTCAGTCACCAAGGCATATTCAAGTCAATGAAAGATAAATAAATGTAAATGGTGGCTGAACAGTACAAAGTACTCACACATGTGCTATGCAATTATATAATACTAAGAACTGGAATCTATACAATGCAAGTATATTTTTACAATCTTCTGCAGCTTCCACAATACATTAACATGGGAATCAATTCTTCATCTTCTTCTTTACGTGTCGATGGACTCAAATAATGCCCGACCAGTACAAACAATTAGTTTGCCCCCCCCACCTATGGTTGTGGAGCAGGACCAGCATTTAGCCAAGCATTTTTATCATCAATGTAATCCCCCAACTTATAATATGCTTGCCTACATAGTGTGCGTTTTATACAAGATTTAAATTTCGTCTCATTCAGTTGAAGAATGTGGGGAGGTATTTTATTGTAACATTTCAAACAGTACCCCATGAAAGATGAATCCACTTTAGCAAGCCTGAAACCTGGCTGAACTAGTTGGTCCCTATTTCTAGTGTTATAGTGGTGTCTGTCCCCTCTCTTACTGAATAAATGCCGATTTTTTCTAACGTACATGATGTTTTCATAGATGTATTGACAAGGTACTGTCATGATATTAATTTCCTTAAACAGTTCTCTTAGAGAATCGCGTCTACGTAATTCATAAATGGCTCTGATGGCTCTTTTCTGCAGAATAAATATAGACTCGATGTCTGCAGCCCGTCCCCATAGTAAAATACCGTATGACATAATACTATGAAAATAACTAAAATAGACCAGCCTCGCGGTATCAACATCAGTAAATTGACGGATTTTTCTAACAGCACATGCTGCTGAGCTTAGCCGTCCTGCAAGAGATGTTAGATGAGGACCCCATTGTAACCTTGAGTCGAGCGTGATTCCCAAGAAAACCGTTTTATCGACAAATTCTAGTTTCTCTTGATTCAATATTATGTCACAATCACTACTTTTGACATTTGGTAGAGCAAATCTAATGCATTTAGTTTTTTTCCCATTTAGTACTAAATTATTAGCGGTAAACCAATCGTGGACCTGCAGTAGGGCGTTATTTACGTCATCAAGATTAGTGGCACGTCTGTTTATTTTAAATATTAAAGAAGTATCGTCAGCAAACAACACCATATGCGGATGGTTGTTAAATAGATGGGGTAGGTCATTAATATATACTAAAAAGAGGAAGGGACCCAATATCGAACCTTGTGGTACACCCATTTTTACTTTTAAACCCATTGAGTTGACTCCATTTATTTGTACCTGCTGCTGTCTATCATTCAAATACGATTTTATTAAACTGAGCGCAAGTTTACCTAAACCGTAATGCTGAAGTTTCAAGATCAGGGTTTCGTGATTTACGCAATCAAATGCCTTCGAAAGGTCACAAAAGATTCCTATGGCTTCTTGTGCCTCTTCCCACGCAGTAAATATGTGTTTTAATAAAGTGACACCGGCGTCAGTTGTACAACGTCCTTTGGTGAAACCATACTGTTGCTCGTGTAATATTTTATTAGTGTTAAAATGGTTAAGCATTTGATTGAGCATTATCTTTTCAAACACCTTGCTGAAAACCGGCAACACGGATACGGGCCTATAGTTATTGGTGTCTTTACTGTCCCCGGATTTAAAAAGCGGTATTACCTTACTGAATTTCATTAGATCCGGGAAGACCCCTTGATCCACGCACAAATTAAATATTGAGGCTAAATACGGCGCTACAGTCTCAATAATTGAGGTACAAGCTTTGATAGACATACCCCATAGATCTTCCGTTAATTTGATCTTAATTTGCTTAAAACCTTTTATGACTGTTATGGGGTTTATATGCTGAAATTTAAATTCATTTGGACAGGCTGAAACGTTCGCTTTCAATAAATCAATAGAGAGCAAGGGAGAGGAATTTAAGGTTTCTGTAGTTTTAAGTGGGATACTGGTAAAGAAATTTACAAATTCTTGAGCAACTTCATAGTTGGAGCTCACAAGGCCACGCGATGTCTCTAGTGTGAAGTCATTACCTTGTTTTTTATTTCTATTTGTTTCACTGTTGATGATTTTCCAAACCGTTTTTATTTTGTTGTCGGCTGATTTAATCTTGTTGCTAATGAATAAGGATTTGGCTACCTTGCAAGTGTTTTTAAAAATTTTCGAGTAAGTAGCAACATATTTATTAAAAGCTTCAGTGTTGATGTAAGGCTTAAGGCCGTACAGCTCAAACAATCGTTCCCTACTTTTCCGAATACCCTGTGTTGCCCAGTCACTGAAAATAAACTTTGGGCCAATAGTTTTAGATTTCTTTTTTAAAGTATTATTAAATTCAGTGTGCACTACCGAAAAGAATTCTTCATAAAATACATTTGCATTGTTTCTAATATGACCCGGTATACTTAACTTGCTAATTAAATTATTATTAAATTTGTCTAGATTGCTGGGTGTTATTTGTCTAGTTTGTATCTGAATTCTTTGTAATTGTCTATTGTATGCGAAAGTAACCGTCTGACCACTATGATCTGAAGGCAGGTAATTTACGATGGATTTATCTAAGTAATCGCAGCAACAAAAAACATTATCGATACATGTAGCAGTATTTGTCGTAATTCGAGTTGGTTCTGAAAACACATTTGACAAGTTAAATGATTTAAAGAGACTTAAGAATCTACTGCTATTCACATTATTCTCTATGATATTGACATTAAAGTCACCACAGATAATTATTGGTTTATTACCAGTTACAAGTTTTGCCAAAGCATCTTCCATTACTGACTCAAAGATAGAATAGTTCAGGTAATTAGGGGGTCTGTAAACGCACACTATTACATGCTTATCTAGCTCAACACAAGACAATTCAATGCTATGTTCAACCGATAGATCGACTATATCATTACGAGACTTAGATTTAATACAATTTTTTACTAGGATTAATGAACCCCCACGCATCTTAGATTTTCGGTTAAAGCAACTGCTCACCTTGTAATTCTCATAATTTATTTGCATTACTTCATAATCTTTCATCCAATGTTCAGTAAAACAGATAATATCAAACTTAGTTTTTTCTAAAAATAGTTCTATTTATAGTTCTTTGGAAGAAAGTCCCTGAATATTCTGGTGAAACAATTTTAAGGAATTCTGCTCAGCCCCTTTTTTACAGTTATTTGATTGAGAGCTAGAAGATACCTCGAAGTTGACGAGATTAACTAAATTGTCACTCGCACCTTCTATTGTCTTATTGACTAGTTTAAATTTAAGCTAATACTATTTGTATAATTACAATTAGTATAATTACTAATTTCCGTAGACCTATTTACAAAAAACTGCGACATACCACATATGTCTGAGTTTATATTAAAAGCTAATAGCCGAGCTATTTGACGTCTAAAACTAATAGGCAAGTACGCATGGTTTCTGGTTGACTTCAATTTCTGAACGAAACTGTTAGTGTCGAAAAATGTCAACCTGTCACTATAATGACTAACTAGAAAATGCAAATGATTATTTATGCCATGGATATGATGGTTTTGCTTGCTAGACAATTTCTTAAAGTACGGGAAGGAGCACAGAATTACTCTCTTACAATTTAGTTTTAATAGTTGAGTGACATTGTCCGTGATATCATCAAGTTTAACGTTAGAACTGTTACCTACAAGTACAGTTATAATGGTATTAGGATCAAATTCCTTCCGAGTTATTGATGTTATTATCTGGTTGTAAGAAGCCTGAGGAGTACAATAATTTAGAGAAGAATGACTCAGATTGTTACTAATTAACTTGCCTAACCCTTTTCCTATACTATCTGAGAACAAAATGGAGCAGCAACTGTGTGTATTACAAGAAGGGGGAGAACTACTATCTATTTGACCTACCTGTGATGAACCTTGTACAATATCTGGTGAATTTTGAATGGAGATACAGTCCGGAACACTGCTCAGCCGGGTCGGGTTCTCCGTTACCTCGGGTAGGAGAGTGTCCGGGCTGGATTCACTTTGTGATGTACATTGAGTGTTGTTGAAGGTCATCGTGTCTACACAGTCTGCATTACTATTACAGCTATCAACTAATTCGTTTGCAGCAAGGATATGTTCCTTAATTTGTTTTTGAGAATTTACATACATAGAATAACATGACTGTAGTTGACGCTCTAAAACTTGAATTTCAGACTGTAAGTTTTGAGTGTCTATTTCATAAAACTTCTTACTATCCTCTAATTTAATTTGATAATTATTCAACTTTTTTATGAGGAAAACACGTTCTTTTATTAGTTGAATATTTTTGGAACTGTGTTTTTGTTGTTTTTTAAATTTCTTGCATTTTTTTATAATTCTATTTAGTTTTGCATATTTCTTTATTTTATTTTGGCTTACTTTATAACTACTACAATTATATTTCAGAATAGAATCTTCAGTAAGATCTATTGTTGTTAAGAAATGTGGGTTGCAATTTGAATTTAATAATTCATTATATAGGTGATCTGTTTCCCTAACCTGAGTACATTCTCTTTCTTTCTGAAACTCAATAATTTGTTTGTTGGCATGAAGCAGTTCAACTTCTAAGTCCCTAACCTTACATAAAGCCATTTCATAATGGTTACTGCAGTCGTTGAAACCATCTGTGACCACCCGCAGATTGTCCCGTTCCTCAACAACATCCATGTATTGTTGGTGCAGGTCCACTAGCTCCCGTTTCAGGCTTGTGTTTTTGTGAAAGACCTTCTCGATTTCAACCTCATGTTCCTCTCTATCCAATAACAGCTGTTGACATTTGCTGTTTGCTTCCTTAAGTTCATCAAGGGCCGTTCTCAACTTAGCCTGTAACTCCTGGGTAGTTGCCTTACGGGTCATCACAGGCATGGTTTCAGGGAATAGAACTGAAAGTAGAAATACAAAGAATGGTGAGAACTAATTGGATGGACAAAATTAGGAAAGCTAGAAATGAAAGAAGAAAATGAGAATAGACTGGAATGTGATTAATAAATTGGAAACTGTGGTAGGCTTATGAGTCTTACACAAAAAAACTTTAATAAGATTATTAAATTAAGTTAAACTTTAAATTGATTTCATGTCTTTAACTTTTTTATGAAGTGGGTAGGACTCTTGGTTTAAAATTATTGGACTTATTTGAATAATAATGCCAAAAATGATTAAAGAATAACCAACGTACTTTTTTGTTGTGTATTTAGTTAATTAAATATATAGATAGCAAGTACATACTTATTACAAACTACACAACTACATAACTAACAAGTGCTAACTGACACAGAACCTAACTTCAACTACAAAAGAGTGCCAGATTAGTCAGAATAATGAACTTAGTGCTACAGAGCTTTTAATTGGTTAATATGAGCTACTTATTAGACATTAAAAGGAAACAATTATACTCCCCAGATAGATCCGCAGGTACATCAGCTGTTCGTGTTATAGGTTACCGGTTGAGTTAGGAAACCAAACACTACGTGTTACAGTGTATTTTTCCGTGAAAACAATAATCTTGGGTATTAATACACTTAATAGACATTTAATTATAATAATACAAGTTTTTTACACTAAAATATTAATTAAATCTAATTTAAAATTACGGAGCTAAATTTTGACATGTCACTCAACCAGTGTTGCCACTCCTCCACAGACGGACAGACAGCGAAGTCTCAGTAATAGGGTTCCGTTTTTACCCTTTGGGTACGGAACCCTAAAAACAGAATAAAATTAATATTTAAGGGGGGCTCCCATACAACAAACGTGATTTTTTTGCCCTTCTTAGGGTTCCGTACCCAAAGGGTAAAAACGGAACCCTATTACTAAGACTTCGCTGTCTGTCCGTCTGTCTGTCCGTCTGTACGTCTGTCTGTCACCAGGCTGTATCTCATGAACCGTGACAGCTAGACAGTTGAAATTTTCACAGATGATGTATTTCTGTTGCCGCTATAACAACAAATACTAAAACATATACACTAAAAACAGAATTAAATCAATATTTAAGGGGGGCTCCCATACAACAAACGTGATTTTTTTTTGCAGTTTTGTCTAATGTTTTTAAATAATGGTACGGAACCCTTCGTGCGCGAGTCCGACTCGCACTTGGCCAGTTTTTTTTAATAATAATGGTACGGAACCCTTCGTGCGCGAGTCCGACTCGCACTTGCCCGGTTTTTTTTTCTCTTTAATTTTTATTAGTTGTAACTACTGTTTTACCATTTTAATTTGTGTATTTGTCCTGTGCGGGCTAATAAATGCTTTTTCTTTTTCTTTCTTTCGAATGTCAAAAATATGAGCGTGATCCTTTAAAAAAAAACGAAATCACAAAAATACTGCAGCAAATGATTTAAAACGAGTATTTGCCACGAAATTTCTATTTTCTCTATTAAGAGCCGACTTAAAGTAAATATCGGAAGCAATTTTCGAGGCAAATAGCGTCCGTTGCAGGATTGCATTAGCGACTGCAAATATAAGCGGCGCAGATACTACACCCTGTGTAGTGTAGATAGAACAGCCTTACTGTAGATAGAGCATGCTGTATAATGTGTGGTAAAAAGTGAACATTTATACAGACGAGGTGAGCCTTAGGGTGGGGACACAGTGATAGGAAAATAACTATGTTCTTTTCTCTTCTGTTTATTTGAAGGTTTCAATTCCAAAGGAGACCACACTTGGATTCAGAGATGAATCTGCTCTAGAGTGGATGTGTGTGTGTGTGGTGTGTGCACTCAATGGTCAACTGCAGTTCAATCGGTATGACAGACTGTAGCGAGACAACTGCTTCTGTCACTGTTAACCAATTGTGATGCTGCGATATGTGATTGCGATTGGATGGTGTGTCGATGCCGTTTGCGGTCGTCACCTTCCATCTGCCAGCGCCACCAAGAACACCTTCTTATTTATTGATGTTGGCGCAGTGGCAGAGCGATTGGCTGCTGCGCTGCGTGTCACGGGTTCGACTCCCGCACCGAACAAATATTTGTATGGACTACAGGTAGTAGCTCCGGGTCTGTCTGTATGTGTATGTGAGTTTAAATGTTTGTACCCACGATATAGAAAATGTTTCTAGGGCAACGTTTAATAATTATGACACTGACACTGATTAATTCAGCACTTTCCAATGTTTATGCGGATTAAAAAGTCTTGAAAAGTGAAAGCTCTTTTAATTTTTAGGTACTTTGACATTGACATGACATTTTGATACTTACATGAACTCATCACTTTTTTTCATGGGAGTAGAAAAAAACTGCAAAACGTCACATGCTTACGATCCTTACATGCTCCTTCTGTGTCGTCAATGTTTATACATCTAGTTATACAAACACGTCGATAACACGTACTACGCACCAATCTTTTTATAAACCGCTAACCGCTCTCGCTCCCGCCTCCGTTCATCACCCACCTGATAACCAAAAGCAGCCGCGTCGATCTCATAAGAAACACAAGTACTAGCGTTCAACTTAATGGTTGCGTTCAGTTCGACGGTCTGTACCGTCTACTGCCGACTACCAAGCGAGCGTAGAGCGTAATACGCTTCTTTACATTCCTCCTCTGACTTTTTGTACCTAGTATGTAATGTAACGTACTTATGTACTTCCTTTGTAAGCCTTAATGAGATACAAGCTTGTATTTTAAATTGGTTTGTGTTTGTTTGGAATGTGTCTTCTTCTTCTTCGATTTGAGAACTATAATGTATACTCTCTTTTAGTAGAGTGTATTCCAACTTGCTTGTTTAGGGTCACTAGAAATGATTAAATGCTCCTTAAGTGTACAGCTAGCAAAAACATAACTTTTTCTTGAACACATTCAAAATATTCTGAATAAATTATCATGTCACATATATTTTTATGTCGAAGCAATTATAACAAGCTAGTAGTTAAAACAAAAAAGCTAGTGAAAGCTAGTCAATAAAACCTACTAGAATAATTGAATATATTCAGATCATTATATCTGAATATATTCAGATGTAACATTTTGAAAGGTCGGCAACAACTTGTGACATGTTTGAAAATAACTTCAGTAATATTTCTTCTGCGAGCAATATTCAAAGTCACAGTTCTGGGAACATAATTTTAATAACTTATCAACAACCATGAAAATAAATTGGTACTCGTTATCGTCCTTCGTGCTAAGGCACTAAGTTCTCTGCCACAAGTTACACGCTCTAACGATGAGTGTGTTGCGTCAGCGACGTTGCTTCATCATCTTCCTATCCTTGTCTCACTCTACTTTACGTCTACTTTTCTTCTTCTATGCTCCCCTGTCAGACGTCACGGCATCATTTACTCCTTTCTCTTATTTCTGTTCCGTCAGCGCCTATTTAGCAACATTAAGAGCACGCCACGAGTCACCACAACGCGACTTGCGTCGGAACACGTTAAAGAAAGAAAGAAAGAAAAAGCATTTATTAGCCCGCACAGGACAAAAACACACAAAACAAGCACGACCGTGTCGCTTGACGCAAAAGCTGAGGTCGCGAACCGAACATTTCAAAAACGTTATTCCTGTAAAATATCAATTACATTACTGAAGCAAAGTTAAAATTGTTAAAAATAACTTCACAAGATCTAGAGGCGTTAGACCTTAAACGCAAAGAAGAACACGTAGAACTTTAACTACCTTTCAAGATCAATATTCCTATAATATCAAATATCAAAGGACGTCCATCATTACTAAAGTTAACATTCTCAACAATTGCTTCACAAGATCTATCTATAGATTTTCAAAGAAATGTAGAAAATGATTTGAACGTGAACGAAGCTAGCACCGATTATATTTATCATCCAATTTTAATAGATATTATTATTCAAAGTTCTATTTTATACGGTTCTACGAATGAGCGAAAGAAACCTGAGCAACTATGTTAGAATTTTCATATATAAAATTCTGGTAAGTTGAATAATATAATAATAGAATTGCCAAACTTAAGTGGCAGGGCACATTGATCGCAGAACAGATGGCCAATGTGGCCAAAAAGTTCTCGAGTGGCGACCGCGAACCGGAAGACGTTGCGTTGGAAGGCCTCCCACTAGGTAGACCGATGACCTGGTGAAGGTTGCGGGAATCCGCTAGATGCGAGTCGCACGGGACCGGTCAATGTGGCAACACTTGGGGGAGGCCTATGTCCAGCAGTGGACGTCTTTCGCCTGAAATGATGATGATGATGATGAAGTTGAATAAAAATTCTGGAAAATAGTATCAATAGAATTAAACAGTAAATAATACTGCAGCTTCTTATTACAACGGAAATGAAATATGAAGTACAGGCATTACACGGTAATAACATCGCGTCAACCTGACTCGTGCGGGATTCTTTATATGGAACTCCATACTGCAACGCACATTTATATGGAACTCCATACTGCAACGCACATTTATAAGCAACGTAACGCCATCGCCTCGCTAAGGGATCACCACATAAACAGCTGTCTTAGTAGCCTTCTAATTACTGCCACGTCTATATGGTAACTGAACTCCACACGTGTTCCTTCTATATGTTTTTTGTTTGAACACTCACATGCCCCAGATAATTTAATTAATCAAGTTTTTATTCCTAATATTCAAGGATGAGATGTTTGTGGAGTTGTTTTGGATAAACTTATGTAATGAGAGATTATGTGAGTATGGTAATCGCTCCTATATCATACTATCATCATTTTTTTTACTTTTAAGTTGATCGATCAGTTAAGTCTATTTGTACGACAAATAAATAACGAATAAATTAATGATTATTCTATTCTATTCTAAAATAAATAATGAATAAATATCGCTGGACATTAAACACAGCGCCACCTAGTGCTACACTAAGCAACGAGGCTTGTGTCGTGGACATCATAAATAGTTGATACACTACATACCTAGATACTTTTTGTTTGTAAATACATACCTACTTATTATACATATAAACATCCATGACTCGGAAACAAAATGCATCCATGCTCATCACACAAACATATTGTTCCTACCGGGATTTGAACCCGGGACCCTAAGAACGTAAGGCAGCCTCACTGCTGCTGCACCATTCGGGTCGTCAAAAAATTAAATTCAACTTACCATATTTAAACAAAGTATGGGAACTAATTAAAATATTTGCCATTTGACTATGTCCATTGGATAAAAGTAGCATTATGATCAATATCATCCTCGCATTTTTCCAACGGTTGATACTGCCGTTTTCTTCTTCAACTGGATGCTGCTGTATTTAGCCTAAAATACTGATTTTACATGGAGATTTTGTTTATCTACACTACACTACTACTACAACAGCCCAAAACGTCCACTGCTGGACATAAGCCTCTCCCATGATGGGAGGATTTGCCGTAATCTCCACGCTTGGCAGGCGGATTGGAGATCGCAGTGATGAAAGACTTACAGAAAACGCTGCTGCCCATTCTCTGGTCTACGGAGGCGCAAGGTGTTCTGCCTCAGACATTAGTCGCCTTATACGACACCCGTGAGTGTAATGGGTTGGTTATATTCTACTCTACCGGATACCACGTAGCTTGTTTATCTGAGTACCACAAACTAGCTACTAGATGCTATCCAAAATGTCTCTTGGAAGAATCACTTTATTCAACGTATGTATGTAGAATAGTAGAAAGACACTGGTTGTCAGACTTTCGTGAAAATAAATATTATGATCATGCAAAACTATACACAGCAATACAATAAAACCCGTATACTAGTTTCCAGAAACATGAATAACAGAGCAGCATCAATAGTGGCATAGATTTACGACATCATCCCCGCTTGCCAGGCGGGTACATTTTTACCCGCAGAACAATTTGACGCGAAAGCATTCGTCAGCGATGGATGACACAAATGTGCGACGCGACGGTACTAAAGAACCGCGAGATACGAGAGGGTTAGACGTTTTGTGTTGTAGTGTTGCCAGAATTTGAAATTATAGAAAAAACGTATTTTTTAAATCAGTTAAATGAAGTTCGGACTGCTGAAAATAATCATTGAAATTCTTCAAGGACTCTGAGCAGTCGGCCTTGCAACTGCCTACTTAGCTGATGGGATTATATTTTGACACTGCATAAAGCTGCTCTCTCCTGTATTGTGGGTGCGTTTTCAAACATTTAAGCTCACACACACAATCATCCAGACCCGGAACCTGTAGTACATACAAATATTTGTTCCGTGCGAGACTCGAACCTGCGATACGCAGCGTAGCAGCCATTGCTCTAATGGTGCCGTTATTGAGACCGGCCGTTAACCGTTATAGGACCTTAAGGTATATTATATGAGAACAGGCCGTTAAGAATATCTGCAGAATCATCACCAATCTGCGCGTATTCCAATTCACTTGGGGTCTGCGCAGCATTTCTTCGTCTTACACAACTCTGAATTAGTCAACATCTTAATAATCACTACCCTGTATAAACTAGAGTTCGAAATCGAGGTTCATAAAATTCTACAGACCTTGAGTTTCAGATTATACATTTTTTTCAATTTCATCCCAAATATATTCTTTGGTCTGGCAACACCGAGTCCTGACTCAGCATAAACTATGACTGAGTGTATCTTATTGATTCGAGATGAGATGTCGATACAGCCACGCGATATCTTATGTAAGCTATATGTTGATCATGTATTCTTATGTAGCTGTCTACTTTCTTGTGGTGGTGTGGGTGCTGTTTTTAAAGTTAAGAGAGTGACTTGCAGCATGCTGAAGTATACATATATAAAGCATTGTTTAATTGATACATTTTAAGATACGTTTAAACTACATGAACATAGAATAGACTAGAGCAAAAGCTGAAACTTTCGTTTCACGTAAATTATTCGATACATTAAATTATACGATATTCTTATCTATGGCTGTTTATCCATGTTTTAAATATTGTAGAAAACATGTTTGTGTTATGTATCTATCAAAAAAGTCACAGGTACATTTTGAGCAGCTGCCTAAGGCATTTTACTCGAGTTGCAAAGATACGTGGTACTATAAAACGTTATACTGCCATTTCTCCCAAAATTCAAGGATGCAAAACAATGGGGAACCCAAAAAATGCGCAGAAAATGGTACAACAACAATGAAACAGGTTAAAAAGGCGTAAAGAAAAACGTCACGAAAATACTACAACAAGCGCAATTCCCACGCCGCTCTTCAAGAAAATCTTATGAATTCGACGTAATAAAGATGCAAATGTGTACATTTTTTTGCTCGCCAGTGTACTGCCGGTTCACTCGGAAGGAAACTTCACAAATGGCGTGCATTGCGACTCTGTTTACACTATCTGTCAAAATAATTGTGCACGCTCTCGCGTGGCTGTGACGCAGACATGTTTGTGCACCATATTGGAGCGTATTTTTATTTGTGTACAAAAATATTGCAATTTCTGAACAGCGTAGCTCGAGGTAATGCTTATCGAGTGTTGATGTTGAGTAGGCGATATGCCTTATCTTTGGAAGAGCGATAATATTTCTAAGCATAAAGCGTAATCTTCTATAAAAGAAGATTAATATGTTTTGGAGTAAACTGGGAAGTTGAAGTTTGGCTGATAATATAATGATGATGTTACAACGAGAATAGAAGCGTTTATCTCGATCTTCGAAATAATTTATATCTTAGATTAAATGCCTTTGAGCATTTCAATCCTTCACATTACAGACTAATTTGCTTTAAAGACTTTCTTTGTCCGAGGGGAAATCTAGCAGCTTACATCAAACAGTCAAAGAGATAAACGGAATAATATCCAAAATCCATTTGGAATTTGTCACTAATATAACTTTTAATGGAGAGTCCGTTCTACCCTCGTCAGGGTGGGTAGCTCTGTCGCCATTGTTTCAGCCAAATGTCAATATCTAAGATAATCTTCAGCTCGGCATAAAGTCTGCCTGCCAACAGTCACGGTGACAGATATTATTAATTCTGTACTAATATTTGTGCCACATTGTGTACTATTATTTAGTTCAAGGTTTTTGTTAGAAGTAAGATTGTCAAATAACGTTGTCACTTTGTCATTGATATTTTTAATCAAGTCGGGGAGGATAAAGCGAGGTTTTTTATTTGTTACACAGAATTAATATAGGTACGCATTGGATGAATTTAGTATAATGTAAACGCGGTGAATTCTGTTTGTCTGTCTGTGAGCAATTATACAAATTCTTATTAATAAAGGATGTAAATTTAAATAAACATAAATCTTAAAATCACGCCCAAGCATTTACTTGGCCGAAGGGTTAAGCAGAGGTGACCCACATATAAACACATTTTATCTGTAAAGTGTAATGAAAACTACAAATTAAAGGAAATAAGCACCGAAATTAAACATCCACAACTGCTTAAATATCACTCTTGTTAAAAAACTTACTTTATCTATCTACACTACACTAACAATTCAAAATCCGAATCTACAATGTCTTCAGTCCATAAATACACACTGTCCCTCTCACTCCGCCTTGTTTAATCCTTTTATCCTTTCTAATGACGTCTAGAGCAAGTGATAGGCTAGCCGTGCCGTCTCTCAGCATACAGCGCTGTAATGTCCTGGAGACGCGGCGACGGCAAAGCGCTTAAAGCGGCATTTAGCGCAGATTGCGCTGAGCTGTATACTCGGGGTAAGGTAGTGCGCACAGATGCGACGGTAATTGGTTTTGTAGTCCTGTAGATTATGTTTGTGATGGTCTATCTTTATTTGAAAGGACTTTTTTTATCAGCCGTAGATGAGATTGCCTCGGTAGTGTAGTGGTGGTGGTTGCAAACACTATTCCTGAGCGTAAGGGCTTAGGTTGGATCGGGCAGAGTGTTTTTACTATCATCAATTATCAGCAGTAACTGTTATAGGTGTATGGACCTATGCCCGCACAATGGCAACAAGCTCCGTCTATTACATGGGACTTAAACACTGGAGGAATATGGGTGTACCTACTCTGGTTCACCCACCTTGGGCAACAGAGGATTACAAACGTAATGTTATGTTTACGTAAAAAAAAGTCATCGCTCTAGTTTTCTCAAAACCCCGACTTATCAAATCATCATTATTGTCTGCCTAGTCTTCCCCCATCCGTGTTGTGGTCTGCTTTCAGTCTAGCTGAATACCAGTACTTTACGTGAACCGACTGTATATTTGACCGACTATTCAAATGTATAGAGTAAATAACAAAGCGGCATCGCGTTCAAAGTGTAGTATTCTGACATAATTGATTGACTGTTCGAGCTGGAATAATTTCATGAATAAAATATACCGGCGCTATTGACCGACCGGCGCTATAGGATTTATTCACGCATAAATATTTATGTATCTAGATTTTATACGAATTACAAAACAGCTAACATACTGTGTTATCTATTTTTTGATGCCCAGAGAGATACAGAAAATATTTTTTTAAGGTCACACGAAACGTTGTTTGCATTTTACAAAATGAGGTTGAAAACATGAATAATGTTTTTATGGAGTTTGTATTTGTAATAAATAAACTAACGTAGATGACGTGGACGTTGTATATATATATATATATATATATATATATATATATATATATATATATATATATATAGAATATCCGATTCACAACATTATTTCTTCTTGAAACTATTGCAAATTGGCACTTGTCGTTTTGCGTTTTCTATAGACTAGATAATAGACGTCGACGTAGTACGCAGTATGTGAACACCAACTCGCTTATATACTGGAATCAATAATGCCTCCATGAGAGTATACTCACTTTTACAATGCCGTATATGGAGTTTAACTCACGACCTCTCATTGGCCAATCGGGCATGGTAAACAGTCTATTAATAGACTGTTCAACATCTCTTTCGTTCTCTGCGTTGAAAAGGTAAAATTTCATACTAATTAAAAATCTAATCAAAATCTAGTCGTAAACGTGCGCATATCTTACGCACACAGTGTATTAAAATAATATCAGCGTTATATTGCGGCGCTGCAGTGCGCCCATATTGAAACATTATAATCTGTTTTTGATTAGCTTTCTGACCGTTACGAGGACGTTCACCAACTTTGTAGCATCAGGGGCAATAAGAAAATACTAACATCACTTCAATAGTTATTGAACTACACACATCAACACGGTCTAGGGATATTTCATACTCAATTAAATAACTCGAAAAGTACTGGCCGCATTGGAATCTTTTATACACCGATTTGTTTGTAATTTATCTCAGACTAATTCCAAATTCAAATTTTTGAAAATTCTTTTGTTTCGGTGGCATAAAAATGTCTTGATGTATAGGAGAGGGAATTTTCATTTGTGCGAAATTTAGAAAACAATACGAATTACGTTACAGTTTTTTTTTCATTTTTAAACGAAAGATAAAGTTAAAATTGAGGTATTGTAGCCATGCAACGCCGACATTTGACGAGGGCGGAGATGTTACGAGCTGTGGGAATGCTGGAAGCTGGATCTGTTCAGCGTAATGTTGCTGAGGCCATAGGGACCCATCAAAATGTAATTTCAAGATTGTGGACACGCTATCGTGCCACAGGTGAAGTAGCGGAGAGGCACCGGGGGCCAAGTCGCATCACTACCCCCAGACAAGACCGATTTTTGCAAATTACTGCGCGAGCACAACCAAATGCAACGGCGACTCAATTGGTCCAAAGGCTGCGAGTGGAACACCAAGTGCTTGTGAGTGACCAAACTGTAAGAAGGCGACTGCATGAAAGCAACCTACGCTCTCGTAGACCACTCCGGGTCCCACCTTTACGGAGAGGCAATCGTGGACGACGATTAGAATGGGTTCGGAACCACGTGGACTGGGGCCGTGACCAATGGTCCAATGTGCTGTTCACGGATGAATCCAGGTTCGGCTTCCATCCAGATTCACGAAGGACGCGTGTTTGGCGAGTTCCTGGACGATGGAGCCGTCTCCAGAACCCTCAGGAAGTTCACCCATACCAAGGAGGAACAATTATGGTTTGGGCAGGAATTCGTCTTGGAGGACGGACGGATCTCGTTTGGGTGCGGGGCAATATGACGGCAGAACGATACGTCCAACAGGTGCTGGGGCCCGTAATCTTGCCCCACAGAACACAAATGGGGCAAGATTTCCTGCTCATGCACGACAATGCCCGGGCACACACGGCGAGAACGGTAGCAGCTTGGTTACATAAACATAATGTTAGGGCTTTAGACTGGCCTGCTCAATCGCCAGATCTAAATCCCATTGAGCATGCGTGGGATATGCTGCAAAGAAGAGCTCTGAAGGAAGTTCCTGAAAATCTGGCTACAGAAGATCAACTTTTTGCGCACCTCAGAAGGACATGGGACAATATTCCGCAGCAAGACATTGACAACCTTGTTCTGAGCATGCCGAATCGTTGCCGATGTGTTATGAACATCATGGGCGCTTTCTCAGACTACTAACTTCAAGTTTATAAACACAAATTAAATGATTTTTCTATTTTTTTCAGTTTTTACTCACAAATTAAAAGTTCATTCATATACGGTTTCCGTCTATGCTTCATTTTTTTTCCATAAAATCCTGAAATTTTAATCTATACCTTAACCATTATTAAAAAATGGTAGAATATTAAATAACGGATCTTTTAAATATATACATGTCATATAAATAATTAACACATTGATAGTAATTCGCTTTTTTTAAAATATCCCTAGACCGTGTTGATGTGTGTATATTACTACGTTAATAAAAGCAGATTTATTTCAAAGTGGTGTAGCTAATTGGTTTTTTAGTTTTCGAAAAATTACATCATTCAGTCGTTGGTTTCATCTGCGGAAAAGACGGACGATCGCAGTCGTAAAGCCGATATCAAAAGCTTCACTTTTTGTCTTTAATATTTTACTTGAAGTGAAATATCAGAACACGTATCAAAAACTCAGCACCTAGCATCTACTTATATTATCTATTCACCTACCGAATCCCGAACAGCAAAAGAAAGGAGCAGATGAACATACATCCCTACGTAATTTTATCAGTTTCGTCTGAACGTGAAACAGAGCAAATATCAGCTTCAGAATAACCGAAATACGTAACCGCTTACTTTTTTTTTCCTAGTCTGTACTGTCCCACTGCTGGGGAAAGGACTTCACCAATTCCTTCCATTTGCTCTTTTCTTTTGCCCTCGCGGTACGTGTCCAAATCTTCTCGCCACCTTTTTCTGGGTCGGCCTCGGCGGCGCCGTCCGTCTTCCGGAAACCATCTTGTGGAGACTTTTGCCCATCGGTCATCGTGCATGCGACTGACGTGACCCGCCCAATCCCATTGTACCCTAGCAGCCTTCATGCCAACGTCCACTATGCCCGTTTTGGAACGCTGCGTGGTGTTTCGAACCCTGTCTTGTCTTTTGACATCCAGAATGCTGCGTTCTATTGCCCTTTGGCAAACTCCAAGGCGGTGCTTCTGAGACTCGGTGAGCGACCAGGCCTGAACACCGTAGGTTAGGACGGGCAGGATGCACATGTCGATGAGTTTGCGCTTCAGGGAGATCGGAAGATCACCCTTCATAAGCGTCTTCATATTCAACCGCTATTTAACCGTTTACTAAAATATATAAATTTAAAAACAAAACATTCAATAGGTACTAATCTATTATTTAAATACGAATCGAAAAAACATAAAGAGAAGTGTGAGTGGGAAGTATCGGAGCGATAGAGACCAAAGCTCTAGGGAGTTTAATTAATAATTGAAAGGTGAAAAATGTGAAATATCCCCTGCCCCGATAGAAATAAAACTGTAAAGAGCCGTTTACAATGTAAGTTTATATTTATTTAATGGAATAACAGTTGGATTTTATCGTGAAAGAGCTGTAAACGTAAATCTTATGTATAGGCGTTTCGACTATAAACTTCAAAAACTAACAGGTGCATTGAAACTAAAAAGGAATATGAAAATGTTCACCCTTTATAATTATTATCATCACTTCGTTGATAGTTATGTGAATTCTAAACTGAGAATCAATGATTTATTTTTCTTTTTTTCCACAACGCCACGTTCAATACAAAATTGATCAGTGGAAAGACCCTAACTCCTCAAGAAAGGCCAGCAACATCATGGTATCACTAACGATTTTGCTTAGAGTCTAAGGTATCGGCTTCTCCATTTCAAAATGATGCAAAGCACTAATCTCCTATCTATTAACGACATACCGCGATTACAAATCCAACTACCAGACACAGATTATAAAATCGCCCTCTAAAGCTTATTGGTAAGATCGCCATGTACCGGTTTGAGTTACATGAAAACATTGATTTTCTTTAAAATAGCTTTTATACCAAACAGAAACAACTTCCACTTTTTCCCCAGTAAAAACACTTGAACTTTACCGCATTTCTCCCTCTCAAGCAGAACCACTCTAAGCAAAGTTGTACACGTAACGATGTAACGAAGTCATGTGAACTCTTCCTTACGCGAGCTAATTTCAAATAGTCACGTCTCGGCGCAGCGCAGGTGGGACTGGGGATCGAATCCGCGTCTATGGATAGAGCGGCTGTCAACCGCGCGTGTGTCTCGCTATGGTCTCGCTGATATGTTATGGTTTATAGTACGATTTGTATTTGTGTTACATTGACTTTTACGATATTATTATTATTTCTGTTATGAATGTTATCAAAGTTATATTCACAATTTCCGAATGAGCAAGGTATTAAAATTGCAGTGGGCAGGGCACATTGCTCGCAGAACGGATCGATGGGGCCGAAAAGTTCTGGAGTGGCGACCGCGAACCGGAAGACGTTGCGTTGGAAGGCCTCCCACTAGGTGGACCGATGACCTGGTGAAGGTTGCGGGAATCCGCTAGATGCGAGTCGCACGGGACCGGTCAATGTGGCGACACTTGAGGGAGGCCTATGTCCAGCAGTGGACGTCTTTCGGCTGAAATGATGATGATGATGAAGGTATTCAAATGTGAATTATCTATCAGGTAACTATAACTCAAGAGCTGTAGTAGACATTTGCCACAAAGGTGCCTTTTGATCTTAGAAAGTTTGGTCGAACCGGTACTGACAAACTGCAGACTTGGCGCCTGACTCTGGACTCTGACAGCTGATGTAGGTTGGCGCTGAAGTATCCGTGAGTCCGGTCACCGCAGCCGGTAACCAACTTACCGTAACAGTATGGATCAAGCTTTACACGTGACTGCCAAATGGAGCACGTTTAATATGAATTAAGCCAATCTGCCACTACCGTCACTCTCATCGCAAAATGTTACATATTTTATCAGCCGGTAAGTAATATCAGATCTCACTGACACTGATATTTACGAGTTAATTCAAGGCTTTGCCACGAACTTAAGTTCAGCTTACAGATTTATGTGGAGCACAAATTAATAATTTATAACTTTGTTACCTATTCGTGTATTAGACAGTAATTACATTACTTTGAACATGCGTATCGTCTTACTGAGTATTATAATTTAAGCCTCTCTGTAATGATTTTGTGTTGTTATTGTTAGGTATTATAGACTAGTGTAAAAGACTTAACTACTAAAAATCCGAGGAAACAAAGTAAAATCCCTCTCATCGAGAGGAGGCCGTATCCCAGCAGTGGGAACATTATAGGCTGATGATGATGATGAAAGTAAAATGAGACAACTTTTTAAACTATTCTAGCTATAGTTGTATATACCTCGTTGCTCTAGTGATCTCATAAGCCACTGCTCGACGTGAGGAGGAAAAAAAAAACCCAGGAGGGTTTGATTCATAATACGAGTAGAGTTATTGGGTTTTTTCATCTGGAATTTCTTAGTATATGCCTCCTGCTACATGACACTTGAACATAATTAGTATACTTTATACATTTTGAATAACAGGCATTGATATTATTACGTTGTCTTAATTTTAAAGATGGCGTTTCAATGCTCGCATGACATAAAGGAGTCAATTTTTTTTTGTTTGGAGAACAGGCCACCCCATAAATTGTAGCAGATATTAATGAAACGTATATAGATTTCTTCCTTATATTTTCTAGATTACAGTGGTAATATTAGCTAAGCCATGTCTAACCGGAATGATGAGAAATTCGAAAATTAAAACGTGTATCTAACAATAACCATACAAGTTGCTGCACGTCTGTAGCAGTCAGAAAGTAATTGTATTCGCACATTGCCTTGAAATCTTACTGCACAATTGACACAACGACCAGCAGATGCCATTTTCATAAAATAGTTTTTCATTATATGCGAATAAATCGCAGAAACACTTTCAAAAAAATCGAAATAAACTGAGTAAAAATAGCTGCGTTCCGAATTAGGCTGTAATCGATTTGAGCGTCCATAAACCCGTTCCGAATTACCGTGAGCGCTATAACGATATCCCTTGAATCGTCATAGATGACGTCATGACATGCGTCATCTTGCTATTACACCGACCATGCTCCAAATAAATATCACCGTGAGCGCTGTCAAAAATGACAGTTGTGTTGACAGGTTGTGTTGTTTTGTTATGAACTTATGACTCGCATCTAACGATACATTATATTTAATTATCGTTGCATCTATGTTATTTGTAATTCGTGGTATTTTTTTAAGAGGTAAATCTTTGCCGGGTGCAAAATACGCTAATATCCTTTTCATCACTGGACGAATCGTCGTTCTCTATCTCAAAATCTGAGTTATCAGAGTCGATAGAGTCAACCAACTTATCTTTCATTTTCAAAAATAGGTCTTGTGATTGGGGTTATGATTCTGAATTGATGACAGTTCTTAGCTGTCATAATCGTGATATCTAAATCGGAACGCAAAATATTGATGTGAGTGCTGTGAGCGATTATTTTGTAATACGGAATGCAACCAATGTCAAATGAAGTTGTAAATGTCAAAAAGAGTAAATGTCAAATGAAGTTGTCTGTCAACCACCAAAAAGACGGATTTACAACGTTCCGTGCCATGATGATTTTCTATACCATATAAAAGATTTTAGCGGAAACCTTTAAAAATAGCATTAAAAAGCTCACAGTTTAATATTATTTATTGTTATGTTATATTCTATTTCTATTATAATTAAAGCAGATATTATTACCAATGGATACCGTACTTTTTTTTTGTAAACGGAAAAAACGCCCCTATTTACGTAAGTATCTTCTGTCTTAAAACATTGATCACAACAGGAATGATTTGACTCGCAAAAAAATATCATAATATAACTTATTTATTATGATTTGAAGATTCCGGTTTCGTTTCTGTGTAATCTTTCGTTTATTACTATAATAAAATGGTTACTTTTTTTTGGTGTAATATGAATAATATTTATGCAACACCGAAGAGGGCCTAAAAAAAACTGTCTCCTTTAGGGAGACTACTTGAAAGAGGAATATACTGAAAACAAACCATTTCAGAGAACTTGTCCATGTTCTAGTTCGCTATATCTCTTGTGTCGCGGCGGGTGAATCTACGGGATAACTTGGGTATTCAGCTGTTCCGACTACTGGAGAGCGTTTTGTTTAATGGGATTGGGAGAAAATTAGATAACTAAACATTTGAGAGTAGATACTAGTTGAATAGTTCAATTATCATCAATTCATCATCTTCCTTTTCCCAACGATGTTCGGGATAGTTTCCAGTCTAACCAGGTGATCTATACTAGAACTGTTTGTAATTACGATTGAGGATGTGATTGTCAGCAATACAATATTGCTAACGTGTTTTTTTAATAGAAATTTTGATTTAAAGCAAAGAATAAGTGGGATATACCGTTCCTCATCGACTGCGGTGGCACAAAAGGAGAGTAATGTTTATAGTCTTTGGGTATTTTGTCAAGAAGTCAGGACGGTTGTGTGATATGACATTGTTCTGAGTTATTAAAAATTAGATTCATGTCTTCATCGACCACAAAGCTCAAAACTATGTTTGTTTATATCCTGGCTCACCTACTTTAAGACACGAGATTTTTCTTCAAGATAAAAAAAAACATCCTACCTATGTAGTGTTTCGCAACCACCAATAAAACCTCCAACGTTTACATCCAATCCGATACAGCCTCCCTCGCACCCGACACCCCGGACTACAGTAAGTCCACAAAATTATTTGCGCACTAAAGCGGTGTATGAATTTATAAGCGACGCCCGGAATCCTAAAATTCAACTAAACCGGGAAACTTTCGTCCCTCCTGACCTTCAAGAAACTTGCTTCTGATGTAGGTACCTACATACCTACTTCAAATTTACAACCCTCCTCCGCTATGCTTGTTAATTTTCTTCAACTATTGTGCCTTTGTTTTCGGGAATTTTCAAGTTATTTGGTTGTGTTTTAATTGGTGCTGTTGAAACGAAATACTTTCGTCCAGTTTTTGGAGAATCAATTCAAAAATTAGCAAACAAATTGTCAAGCTCGCATAAACTGCTGTGATTGGTTAAATTAATTTACAACAGCCAATCGCATCACTTGACTGGGTTTGTCCTGAAACACGTTACAGTTAAAGCCGAATTCGGTATCAACTCAATTCTGATTACCGACACGATAAACGAACTGGGAGATTTTGTTATGTAAAAAAAAAATGTATTTGCATCCAGTAAAGTCTAGACATTGAGCAAACATCAATTAAGAGCATCGTGAAAAATGTAAATTGGAGTATCAAAGGAAATTAAAATGTTTACCAGAATATTTGGTGATAAGCCTACAGCTGATAGGCTGCAGATTTCAAGGATAATTTTTTTCGTTTATGTTAAACATCATTTCTAGATAGATAGAATAATCACACCACACAAATTACAATGTATGCGGTTGATCTGCGCAACATATTTTCCATACAAATTTCGGGGGGCTATTACTCCACTGTTTGTCATGGTACAACTAAAGTTAAACATGGTATCGTTTTGTCTCATTATTAATTGTGTCTGTACGGAAACAGAATAGTAAAATAAAAAGCCATTCAAAAGTTACGAGCTACCAAAGATTTATTTTTATTGCCAGTTTTAACGTAACTTTGGGCGTAAATTAGTAATAAAAGAAGTGTCAAATTTCCAAAACAAAGTCGGTACCGACACAGCACAATTATCGAAGAATTCAATAAATTTTACTTGTAATTGATTTATGCAGTGGTTTTTTCATAAAACCCGATTTTCCAAAGGCCTTTTCGTATTTTTTTACGCGCGCCTTTTACTAGACTTATCGTGCATCTCACTGAACAATGTTTCCCCCGCTGCGGTGCGCGGTGCGGGAGGACGACGACGACGTTCACGCACACATTAACAATATGTCAGACGCGCGTAGGGTGGTGGTACCAATTATCGACCGTGTCAACTTTTTTTGAACTTTGACTACTTGTAATTTTTAAGTGCTTTTGATTTCTTGCAAAAAAAAAAAATCGTGGATTTGGGGTGCCATATTGTAGACTTCGAATTTTTTTTTCTTCTAATACCATCGAGTGGGGTATCAAAATGAAGGGTTTTAAAAGATGATTACAAAAATGTATTCAACGTTTGAATGTAATTCGAAATGACAGATAGTATAAAAGAATAAATAAATTTCAAATGTTTCTCACCATGAAGATTTTAAAATGAAATGTATTTATGGTATGGGAGGTTATGTGTATGGATATAGAGTCGTTTTTGCATGAAAAGTATTATGATTTTAGGGCAAATTTTATAGTTATGTTACTTTTTCTAGAAAAGGCCGATTTTAGGAGGAGGCTAATACTAGGAGACTCCACCCTATTCCAGTTATATTCAAAATTTCGAATCTGCTTCTAAAGCCTATGTCATTCGTGTGACGTTTGACGTATAACTGTTTGGACTCCGGATTTTTGATAAAAAATTTAATTTTTGGTTTGAGTGGACGCTCTGCTAGTGATATTGTGTTGGTTCATTGAAGAACAGGTGTGAATAACTACAAATTCGATGGCAGCAAAGTAGAAACGGACATCTACATTTTTTTCGAAAATCCTTTTTTTACAAAAATGAGCTTATATTAATCCTATCTAGAAAATTTGACACGTAAATGAAGACATCTACACTGGATTTTTAAAAAACATCGCAGTAGAAACGGACATTTGAATTTGTCCGCCTTTACTTCGGAGCTTTGACAGATGAATGAAACGTCAACAAAGACATCAGCCAGTTATAGAAGTTCTAGAAAGGGGTCAAATGAAGTATCCAGTTGTCTTTACAACTACATAGAGAGAAAAAGCCAAGAGGGAGTGAAGGATATACGCTTATGGTCGGATAATTGCGGAGGCCAAAACCGTAACCGTATCGTTTTTGCGATGTATTTACTTGTGGCCAAAAAATTTGGTGTTCGCATTTGTCATAGATTCTTAGAAAAGGGCCATACGCAGCAAGAGGGTGATAGCGTACATGCGTTAATCGAACGATCCTCTAAAAATTAAATTATTTTCTCGCCGCAGGAGTGGTATACATGTGTACGCTGGTGTAAAACAAACGATCAACCCTATGAAGTTGTGGAGATAAACCAAAATGATATCTTGGATTTTAAGTCTACTCTTAGTCTTCACAAATGGGTAAAAAATGAGAAGGGGGAAAAAGTAAAATGGAATCAAGTGCGTGAAATAGTGGTGGAACACGATCAACCTGACAAAATATTTTATAAATACGATTTGAATGAGAGTTTGCCTATGTGTATTGACAGTTCCAAGAGGACAAGCAGAAGTTTTGCAAGTCAATAATAATACACAACAACTTGGAAAAGTTTATGGTGAAATTTTACCCATTACTACAGCAAAATACAAGGACTTAATGTCTTTGTGTCAACAAAATTTAATCCCACCAAGATACCATGATTTTTATAAAAACATTAAGCATAGAAGAATCAGAAGCTGTTGATGGCGCTGAATTCGATGAATAAGTTAGTTTTTCGTACCTAATCGTTAACATTTTGATCTCGTTTTTCCTACTATAAGTAAAAATAAATAGTGTTAATATTGCTAAGTTTAAAATATTGTTCTTTTTTATTTTATTTCAGTTTGATATTTACCTATTTGCCAATGATACCTTTGATAATAAATAAATCATAGTATTATATTGCTTTTTTACTTATAAAAATATATTTTACGTGATTTTGTAACTAAATAAATGAGTTCAACCGATAGTAATAGATGAAGTTTAGTTGTAGTTAACTCATTTATTGATAATGTATAAAATGTTAAATGCAAAGTAAATACAGACATCTACAAAATTTGGTCAAAGAAAGTATAATACTGTTTGTATGTTGCTTAGAAGATGTTCTTTAAATATCCTTAAATGTATTACAGGAGATTATTATCTTACTTTATTATATATTTTAAATGAAATGGGCACTTTTTTATTACAACGTATAAACGGTTATCTGGCAGATGTCTTCTTCTACGTCAAAGTTTTTTCAGAGTAAAAAAAGACATCTACATTATTTCAGTAAAACAACGATATAGCGATAAAACCTATTACACAATTCATAAAGAAGGTTATTTTAAAGGATCATAGAAAATTTCAGGTTAATCGGTCCATAACTTTCAAAATAACCACTTTTTTAAACTAAATCTGCTCTCCTGTAAAGTTGCGATTTTGTAGATGTCCGTTTCTACTTTGCTGCCATCGAATTAACAATGGGTAAGTCATATAATTTGTTGCACCTAATCTATTTAGTGTTCTTACACACGAGCGACACGCGGCATCGACATCAGAGGCACGTGTCGATGGTGACTTCAACCATTAGTGCTATTCTCTACACGTAGCGTCGCAGGCTTACTTTACCCATGGTGGCCGGCGGCGCGGCTTTGTGTATAGGCAGTAGGGTGCCCCCCTTTGATTATATAATGTCTAGATGGAGCGTCGACCTACAATCAAAACGTAAAAAACGAGCCAACAATTTCAAGCCTGTGTGCGTGCAGGCGGTGTTTTACACTGCCCTACTGTGTCTCTGTGTGCTTGAATAATGTTACCAGCTAGTACAATAATTCTCCCATAAGTCACATATTAAAAATAATAGACTACTTAATTAAATAAGATAAGTTTTAGGTGT
Organism: Xestia xanthographa; assembly: GCA_905147715.2. Taxonomy (NCBI): domain Eukaryota; kingdom Metazoa; phylum Arthropoda; class Insecta; order Lepidoptera; family Noctuidae; genus Xestia; species Xestia xanthographa. The sequence continues at coordinate 1,014,650 of LR990661.1, read as the reverse complement.
ATGTATGTAGTAGGTATTATTCAGTTTTAGTAGTGTCTTTTTATTAAGTATGTAGTTACTTTCTTCGATAAATAAAAAAACACTATTTAAATTGAAATAGAGTTGTTGAATGTTGTAGGTATTCAATCAGCTAAGTTAATTAAATTAGTATTAGAATTGTGCCGATTCCCTTGTTCACAAACTAAACTAAAATTAGATTATTTCATAATTTTTTCTCTACAGTAGTTTCTCAAACTACATTAGTTTTTGTTGGTTTCCACGTGGCATCTCCGCGGCTTTTTTTAATGCGATCTATCCATCGATTCCTGATAATAGGATTATTGGGTATTCTAAAAAATAAGATGTTATGTTGATCACCATATTCTACTCATTCAATAATTATGTTTGATAAGGGCTGATTATTCATTAGTCAGATAACTTTTATCCAAGGAATAAAAATAGAGGTTAAATTACCGATTTAATACTTTTAATCAGTGCCAGTTATTAATAATATATATATATATATATAAATGAATTGCCGTTCGTCGCTCTAAAACTCGAAAACGGCTGGACCGATTTGGCTATTTTTGGTCTTGAATTGTTTGTGGAAGTTCACGGAAGGTTTAAACGGTGAGAAATAGGTAGGTAGGTCGTAGGTAGGTAGGTGGTAGGTAGGTAGGTGGTAGGCAGGTAGGTGGTAGGTAGGTAGGTGGTAGGTAGGTAGTAGGTAGGAAGGGAGTAGGTAGGGGAGTAGGTAGGTAGGTACGCTCATGTGACGCAGACGATGTTGCGCGGGTCAGCTAATAATAACTAAAATGTGAACATGAAGTCGGTATCAAGTAAATTATTTACCTAGCTAATATAATAACAAGTTTTACTTGGAATCGACCTCAAAATCATATAAAGAAAGACTTAATACGAATTTATAAACTCCACCTTTTTATAAATCGATAAATAAAGTAGACCAACTAAATAATATAAACGTAACCCTAGACTAACTAATTTACCCACAAAAAATGACGTTCTGTTGGGAGAATGAAAAAAAGAAACTGGCAACACTGATAAAATATGGCGTAATTTTATGTTCATAAAAACAAAACAGAAATAAATAGTTTTTTGGTTACTTATCGATGATAGGCGATGTGCTTGGTATTTTTTACCCTTTCTGTATAATTCCGGCACAGTTTAATAGCACATACCGTCATTTTATCGCTGTTATTTGTTTATTACCTAACGCGCGTAATACGTGGTGACGCCAAAGCGGCACGATCGGCACTAATCGGCGGGTAAGAACTTGTAAGCCAACAGTTGGCTGATATTTTTTGACACGTTTGCGCGCACTTGACGCTCCATCTAGACATTATATAATCAAAGGGTGCCCCCCTATGTAAGCAAGAAGATCTAAGCGCGGTCCAATGCGCTAGTGACTTTTATTTTGTATGCTTATGTAAATGGGGAGAGGCCTTTGCCCAACAGTGGGATGACGCAGGCTAACAGTATCGGTATCAGTATGTAAATGGAAATGGTTGCGCAAATAGTAGGTGCCTCATCATCAGCCTATTAATGTTCCCACTGCTGGGACACAGGCCTCCTCTCTAAGAGGCAAAGGAGGTAATGGGCTATAATCCACCACGCGGGCCAGTGCGGGTTAGTAGATGTCACATGTCTTCGAATTTTTGGTTGTAGGACATTCCGGTTTCCTCACGATGTTTTCCTTCACCACTTTGAGAGCAGTGGTGTTGAAATAAATTATACAAAGTAAAGCGCCTGTCTGGGTTCGAACCCATGACTTACTGTTCGTAAGTCGGGGCCGCCACCACTGGGCCACCGCTCGCTGCTCTTGGTGCCTATACATATATAAAACCAACCTCTGGCACTTCCGGCACGGTAAAAACTTATGAAATCTGTACCGGGGGTCTAAAATGCCGCTTTAGCAGAATCGTTTTGTAAATCACGTTAAAAATTTAAAATTCTTAAAATGGACTTTATAGTTATTGACATAAAGTCCATTTTAAGAATTTAAATTTTTTAACGTGATTCATGCTAAGATTCTGCGTAGATTCTGCTATAGCGGCTATTTTAGACCCGCTGTGCTGTGTGTATCGTTGACCCGAAAAAAAATAGCTTTTGATTTTTATGTGCGGAGTTTCGCTAACTCATTTAATTTGACCCTGTGTAATCCATTTTTTTTTTAGATCAACACAAGATTTCGGGCAAGATACCTGTGCAGCAGAAGCACATGAAGCAATGTCTGCACAATGTGAATAGATTAGTTCCGATATTCCTCATGTACTGACCAAACCTTACACTCCATTTAACAAAAAAAAAACGTCTCGTGAAATGGTGCATTTTATGCACTTGATGTACAATCTATTATTTCACTTCTCATGCTCTAAAAGTACGCCATTAAAGCCCTACGAAGCGGGACTGTTGGAGGTTGATACCTTCATGGTATATAATCTGTCACATAGTGACTTTGTTTGTAGGCATGACAACAGTTCTCAATAAAATGTCTGAAAACTAAAACGTGTTTTCTGTGAATAATAATTTATGCTATCGCTAGTCATCTTTAGTCCATCAGGGACTAAAGTAACCTTTTTAGTCTCTAGAAAGTAAAAGTTTTTTTTTTTAATTTCTTTCATGTGACATAGACAAACTCCAAAGGGTAAAAACAGTACCCTATGATTACTAAGACTCCGCTGCCTATCCGTCTGTCTGTCCATGTCTGTCTATCCGTCTGTCTGTGCGTCTGTCTATCCGTCTGTCTGTCTATCATCTTTCTTTCTATCCGCCATTCTGTCTGTCTGCCCATGTCTGTCTGTCCGTCTGTCTGTCTGTCAGGCCAACTATCTTTCTATCCCTCTGTCTGTCCGTCCATCTGTTGTCTATCCGTCTGTATGTCCGTCTGTTTGTTTGTCCGTCTGTCTGCCCATCTGTGTGTCTATCTGTCTGTCTGTCCATCTGTCTGTCTAGCCGTCTGTATGTCCGTCTGTCTGTCCAACTGTCTGTCCTTCAGACTAAATTGACTATGTTTACAATGCACTATTTTGTTAGTTTTTGCATATTCTAATTGAGTTATGCGTTTACAGGACCACGCAGGATGAATTGATGACACGTCATGAATACAGGGTGCAAAAGACCTCCTCACGAAGCCGTCAGTCAACCAAGCATTCTGTACATCAAACGACTTTTTTGGGGTGAAAAATCATGTTTTGTGTTACAACTCAATGTAACGCATTCAAAACATTGTGCTGATGTATGGATTGAATAGTACCTACGGGGGTTGTGGAGGTGTAATCTTACATTAAAACATTGTATATTAAAAAAAAACTTGTCAGGTGTAGATGGATGCAAAGTAAGCATGCAGTTGCACGGGCTCATGTATACTAAGGTAATTAATGATGGAGATAGCAGTGTAATAAACGCTCTAAGAGACGCAATGGTGTATGGTCCTAATGTTCACATATGTAAGAAAAATAGAATGCAGTACTGCGAAATTATTCAAATAAACTAAGACAAATAGGGAAAATATGTATGTGCTTTAGAAAATTATTATAAGAGCTATAGCATTAAAAACGTTACCCTATTTACTAAGACTCCGCTGTCCATCTGTCTGTCTGTATGTCCGTCTGTCTGTCCATCGCTCTGTCCATCCATCTGTCTGTCCGTCTGACTAAATTGACTATTTTTCTCGCTCTCAAAGTGAAAAGTACAGTGTAACACTAAAATCCCATTATAAGAGCTATAGCTTTCAAAACGGAACCCTATTACAAAGACTCCGCTGTCCATCTGTCTGTCCGTCTGTCTGTATGTCAGTCTGTCTGTCCGTCCGTCTGTCTGTTCGTCTGTCTGTCAGTCTGTCTGTCCGCCTGTCTGTCCGTCCGTCTATCCGTCTGACTAAATTGACTATTTTTCTCCCACTCAAAGTAAAAATTACAGTGTGACACACTAATATCCCATTATAACTCGTTCTAAAATCCCATTATAACTCGGTTCCTATTCACTACCTCGTGTATAATGGGTCATTTTAGCCCCCTGTATTACAATGTACACGTGCGTAAATTACGGTTACATTCGTCTACTCGTTTGTAAAAACCAACTTTCCACACTAGTACCATACATCAACAACAACAGCCCATAACGTCCACTGCTGGACATAAGCCTCTCCCATTATGGGAGGAATTTGCCGTTATCTCCACGCTTGGCAGGCGGATTGGAGATCGCAGTGATGAAAGACTAACAGAAAACGCTGCTGCCCATTCTCTGGTCTACGGAGGCGCAAGGTGTTCTGCCTCAGACATTAGTCGCCTTATACGACACCCATGAGTGTAATGGGTTGGTTCTATTCTACTCTGCCGGATACCACATGGCACGGCACGGCACGGCTAGTACCATAAATACCTTACTATTTTTCTGTTTATTAGGAATCATTTATTTTGAGCTATAGTGGCGGTAATTACACACCGCAGACGTAAAAAGAAACAATGTCAGTAATTGTGTTATTATGTAATTCCATAATAATAATAATTTAATTGGACAAGAGCCTCAACTAACATCTGAGGTGACCCTCGCTAGGCAGCTGGATCAAGCGCTTGATTCAGAAAGCAGTTCTTCTGGACACGGCGCGTGTTGTTAGGAGGTTCCTCTCTCAAGAGCCCTAACCACCAGCAGCTTGGACCCTGTTCCCGATGCTGGCGGGCTACCTATTTTATATGCTGTTAATTTTATTTATAATTTTGTTAATATAAAATTAAAAATGTAAATTTATTACATTTTAAATATTTATGTATAATAATATATTTTTTACGGACTCGTTCCTGACTGATTGGCCGGAGGAGGCAAAACACCGGGAGAGTTGGAAAGGAATGTGGGAGGCCTTTGTCCAGCAGTGGGACAGAATAGGCTAACTAAAAAAATATATATTTTTAGTAACAAAAATATGTATACTTTTTGGGCATTCAATTATTCTTTATTCGATTTCTATACATTGTAGATTTCACTTCTCACGCTCTAAAAGTACGCCATTATAGCCCTACGAAGTGGGACTAAAGTGACCCTTTTAGTCTCTAAGGAGTGAAAGTAATTAGTATTTTTTTTAATTTCCTTCATGTGACAAAGACAAACTCCAAAGGGTAAAAAGGGACCCTATCACTAAGACTCCGCTGTCCATCTGTCTGTCCGTCTGTATATCTGTCCGTCTGTCTGTCTGTCTGTCTGTCCGTCTGGCTGTCCATCTGTCTGTCTGGCCGTCTGACTAAATTGACTAATGAAAATATGTATACTTTTTGGGCATTAAATTATTCTATAATCGTTTTCTATACATATTTAAGTAGTTTTCACTTTTCATGCTCTAAAAGTATGCCAATAGCTTTTTTAATTTCCTTCATGTGACATAGACAAACTGCAAAGGGTAAAAACTGCACCCTATTACTAAGGCTCCGCTGTCCATCTGTCTGTCCGTCTGTCGGTTCGTCTGTCTATCCACCTGTCTGTTCGTCTGTCAGTCCGTCCATCTGTCTGTCTGTCCGTCTGACGAAATTGACTATTATTTTTGTCATGGACTCTAAAATGTAAATACTAAGAAAAAAATCTTGATTTGTCATTTGTCTTGATGAAAACATGTGTTTACATTTATTTATTATTATATTGTTATATATATATATTTTATTATTATATTATTAAAAACCTAAAAAAGTAAAAAGACAGGTAAGTATTTTTGTAAAACAATTTATGTAGGCAAAACTAATTACAATTATTAGGTATCCACTCTGACATAAGACCAACCCGCACTAGGCCCGCATTCCCTCTCACAGAGAGGAGCTCTGTGTCCCAGCAGTGGGAGCATTATAGGCTGGTTATGCTGCTGCAATCGGACATAAACTGCGATGAACTTTCAAGTAAGCATGTGTCGTCGCGGTGGCAGCGTCGTGAACTCTTGAGCGATCGCTGCATGCATGACCACCCGGGGAAAACTAAACATAATAAGCAATCTATATTAGGTTCTTAGAGAGCCATACAGGTACAAAACGATGACGCAGCGCCTACTACTTTAGTACGAGTTGGTAGATACCTACTTGCTGATTTCTCGGCGATTCGAGCTGGCGTCGAATGGTGTCATGCTGTGCCACAGAGCCACTATCTTAGAAATCGATCAATTATATCTTAAAATGATGTACGTCAAACGTACATCAACGTATCAACGTATATCGTTATCGCTGTACGTGAAACAACAACAGCCCACAACGTCCACTGCTGGACATAAGCCTCTCCCATGATGGGAGGAATTTGCCGTAATCTCCACGCTTGGCAGGCGGATTGGAGATCGCAGTGATGTAAGACTAACAGAAAACGCTGCTGCCCATTCTCAGGTCTACGGAGGCACAAGGTGTTCTGCCTCAGACATTAGTCGCCTTATACGACACCCGTGAGTGTAATGGGTTGGTTCTATTCTACTCTGCCGGATACCCCATGGCTAACGTACGTGCGTGTGTACCTACGTGCAATATGTAATAATAAAATAGACATTGATTGTGGCTCTGCTGGAGAGCATACTCTAGCAGAGCAGTACATGTACTCAAGAAAGACAAACGCTACTGTTTTTTCATATCAATTGTGTGCATCGTGTAACTTCGTTTTTGTTCGGAACGGTTCGGAACGCTGTGTGTGTACGTACGAACTAGACGTGCGTGAAGACTAGCGTCTAACTGCTCATCACTGATACTATCTCTGTCGGGCACGATGCCAGGTGAGACAGCGTGCTTTTTGGTCACCAATGAGTTCGAGCCTGTGAGCTGTGTCACCTTAAGCATAAGTTTTTGAAGTGAAAACTTCTTTAGGCGCGTTGAGTATTTTTTGGGTGAAGGAAAAACATTGAACTCATCGTCACGTATTGTAACGTGCGGTCACGCTTCGTTGCCGTTCGTGGCACTCGTAGCATCCGCTATGGCGTAGCACCACATATGCATGCGCGGGGCATAACCAGTGCTATGACTGGGGCGGGTGTACTATTTGTTTTCACTTCTATCGGCAGTCCCCAAAGACTGCCCCGATTTTTTTTTGTAAAGGGCATCTTGTCGGTCAACCTATTAGACTGGTTTCTGCTTAACTGGACTATCCTATAGGTACCTTGAGTGTAAGAACTCCAGTTAGGGGCAAAAAACGTATAAACTAAGCGAAAGCGCGCTAAGGGCTGTGGGGTACGAGCCTCGGCTTAGGGTGTCGTTGGAGAGGGCAGCAAGGGATAGGCTGGATCTAACTGTTCATAGGGTGAAACAATGGGTGGTTTTTATCGCTAATAGCATTTTTAGTATGTATTTAGGCTATAGCAGTTAGTATTCGTATTCCTGAGTTTTATTTTATACTAAAAAACCCCAAGGAAAGGGTTTTCGTTTCTTCCAATCGCATTCACATTCCATCCTCCATTAAACATCATGATCTAAAGCCTTTCTCCTCAAACTGAAGTATTATCTCCATGATTAGCAGTCACTGTTCGTGCGCTGTTTGACAAAAGACTCAATTTCAACTTCGATTATTATCTCTATGCTGTTTCTGGCATCCAATCAAATTATACTATATACGCGCTGCGGTAGAGATGTGTCTTCATTTAATATTGTATTATAGGGGAGCTTTGAACAGGTTAGAGTGACAGGCAGGATAGGTAAATGAAGACTTCAAGGAGAGCTACAAGTAACAAGGATATCTATCAATCTTTGACGACCGATTAATCTTTCACAAAAATATGAACCCACAAGCCTTAAGGTCCAAGGCGACAATCGCCGTTTCAGAATGCAGCGACACGACTACTTTCGCCCCCAGTTGCCGTTCTCATACCGTTTTGCTGGTGGAGTTCTCTATTGCTGTCATGTTTGAATGTGTACCTTTATTGAAGTGCACGTAGGTACATGGTAAACATAAATATTGCTTTTTTTGCGGCGATTGCAATAAATATCAGTTTCATTGCTGTCTTTTTTTTTCAATATCGATAGGGAATATAGAAAAGAAAGAAAGAAAGAAAAAGCATGTATTAGCCCGCACAGGACAAAACACAAATGAAAATGGTTAAATTAACAGTACAACTAATAAAAAAAAACAAAGAGAAAAAAAAAAAAAAACATGAAATGAAATTGGTCCTGTACGAGGCCAAAAGGCCCCTATCTCGGCATGGTGCTGTAACATTTAAAAAAAAAAACGTCACAGCGCTGGTATTCTGATAGGGCCCAGAGTGATGTCACGGTCAGACACGGAATATAATTATGTTTTAGTTAGTTTTATTATGTTTTATATAAAAATTGGCAATCGTTGTACCATTTTAGACTCTTAGACAGTTAGTAATTATTTTCGAATAGAAACCGAATTAAATTAGACTAACAAAATAATTGATTTACTTTTGAGAAATCTAATTTAGTATCCGACAACAGTAGCGAACTTGAGCGCGAGTAGCGAGAGCTACCTACTTCCACTAAGCCAATCACAACTTAATCCGAAACAAGAACACCAATTTCCCGAATATTTTAGTTACATAGGGCGACCCCATTCTTATTCGAAAAAACCCTAAGCGCTTCGATTTCATTATGCATAGCCGAGCCAAGTGTCCAAGTTGGATAATAAAAGTGGGAATAGTGACCCATGAACGGAATATTATCATGTTATTGTAAACAAAACCACGGGTTGCCTTTCTGTCGTTACTGGTTGAATAACGAGGTAAGTTTTATTAAAAAATCCCGGTATTATCCCGTTGGGGCTGAAAGTTAGGTTGTAGCGGCTATACGCACCACCTGACTGCGATTGGGCTAAGGCGAGGTCATTAATAATGTAAATTGTAATTAGAACATTAATTTCGGTCAAGATTGAGGTGAAATTACTGCTTAATCTTCATCAGATGCAAGATTTTGAAAAAAATATATATTACATTTTTGTGTCCATGATACCTTTGAATTGCCACAGGTATATTATTATAGATACATAAACATAATGACACGCCTGTTATCCCCGAAGGGTAGGCAGAGGTGTACCTAATAGTACACCCACATTTCACCGGTTATGTTTAGGTCCCATGTAATAGGGGACGAGCCTATTGCCATCGGGCACGGATCCAACATGCTACTGAAAAATTCCTGATGGAAAAATCCAATGACACTTTGGGAATTGAACCCAGGACCTTATGCTTATAACACTCATGTAGTCGCGCAACCACTCGACCAACGAGGCAGTAGTTTATTATATTGTAGACCAAAAATATAGTCATAAACATCTTACTTTGATAAATAAATATACGTATATAAGTTTATGGTGAAAAAAATAATTTTGAAAATCGGTCTACAAATGGGAGAGAAATCAGGTAACATATATTAAAAAAATACATACACACGAACATATGACCTCCTCCTTTTTTAAAGTCGGTTAAAAACCAAAGCTCGCTCCCCGAAATCCGTTAAAATAAGGGGGAAAAAAAGAAAGAAAAAGTACGGTATCCAAATCCAGTTCAAAAAAGTTTCAAACAATTAACGAATCCCGAATACCCGACATTCCAAATAAAGCAGGTAAAACACCATAATGAGGGGTGAGGGTACATTGATCCCCCGTATCTTGCACAAGCTTACGCAACACAGGTACGGCACAAAGGATGGGGGCAGTCTTTGACTCGACAAAGACATAATTACTTTGTGAAGAATTGTCTCAGCACGCCTTCAAATGACAGAATCGCTGCGATAATTCCCGAAATTCTCGGGAATTTTGACGTAACCTGTGGTCCCGATTTTTGAGTCGATTTTTAAACGTTGCGAGCTTGCTTTTTAAGACTTTTGTGATTTATGTTTTAGGGTCGTGTGAAGGATTAAAATGTCTGCTCGTTTTTGGCTGACTCAAGTTTTTTACGAACTTTTATTTCAGTTTAATAGCAGTAAAGAATTACGCAACCAATTTTTATTTTTAGAACTGCTACAGAGAAAGTGGATTAATATTCAATCTAAAATAGAATTCCTAGTAGTTCTACAAATGATGCTCCGCAAAATCGAGTAATCTGATTGTAGCTTTGGTCATCAGAATCCCGATTACTGAGAACTAGACAAAGCTTTCATTAATTTGCTATCAAATCCCACGACATGTGATCGTTTGACCAAAATACACTTGAACATAAAAATTTATCCGGCTCGAAGGACCGGCGTTTGTTCATGATGCAATTAAAGAGTGGACTTCATTTAAACAGGCAATGGTTTATGACCAGTTGTATAACAACACGTCAATTGTACCCGGACAAACAAGTAATAATGAAAAGTAAAAAAGAGTCGTTTCGTAGGTGGCGGTGATGTCTAACGACCCTTTGATCACGGGTTTGATTCCCAAAATTTTCATGTGTTGAGTATTGAAAAAGATTTTGGGAATCATGTGTTGAGTATTGGGGGGGGGGGGGGGGGGGTTGGTGTAGGCCTTAGTGGGGCGTGTTCTTTTTTGCCAGGGAACACGCACCTAAAAAATTCTAAGAATGCCAGTAGCGTACGCCTAGGTGTGCGGAGCTAGGCTATCAGGCGCGCATCGACAAGTTCTTCATACACGTCCTCGCCATCTCTAGACTGCCGACGCGGTCTAGGGATGGACTCACATACTTTCACCTTTGTGGGTCGTCCCCTCCGGGCAATGCTGCGGTCTATAACGAGCCCCGCACTTATGACCTACCTCGTGACCGCAGCAGCTGAGTATGAAGAACGAAGGCGAATCTTCGGCGCCATAACCGAACTACCTGGCAAAGGAAAGGAAAGGGAAGACAACCCAAAAGGAAAAAATTACACTTACTATGGAAGAAGCACGACTCAAAGATAATCTACCCCAGGAGGGTACCGGCGGAGCCGGAGAATCCCTCCCTGAGCATAGCTCGGGCTGCCCCACGTATTCTGGGGGGGGGGGCAAAGGATTGCTACCCAGTGAAACTTTACCGGAAAACCAAAGAAAACATTGACTGAACAATTATTCCATCCAGGCCTATTTCATCGCCAACGATCAGCATCACTTAGCGAAATGAGCCAGAAAAAACATATTGACAACCTGCAATTAAAAGGAGATGAACAAAGCAAACTGTTCAACCATAACGCGCCATGGCAACGAGTGCCAAATCAAAAAAGAAACCGCTCTCCTGATGAAAAAGATGCAAGAGCTAATCAAGCCAAAAGAACACAGCGACGTGAGACAATTATTAACAAACACACTATCATTTTGAACGATGTAAACTTGTCTACGAATTTTCTATTCGTTTGTGTTGATCACGTGATTTAACGTTAAGATGATGTCATTCCCATTCATTTGAATGGTTTTCTACTAGCGTTAACGATTGTAGATAATAATGTTGAACAGAGTACTTCCCCAGAAATAAGAACAAGTAACAGCTTTGCATTGTTAGATGTGGAAGTAGGAGATGCTCCAGCCAAAAGAACACCTAAACCACCACCGATAATACTGTATGGCGTTGACAACCTTGCAAAACTCACACAACTCATCGAAGAAGTTGTGGAAAAGGATGACTACACTTATAAAATAGTATCTAAAAATCAACTCATCATCTCTTCCCATACGGTCGACAAATATAAAACCCTGATAGAGCATGTAAGAAGCAAAGGACTTATAGGCCACACTTTTACACGCAAGGATCAAAAATGCACTAGGATTGTTATTAAACATCTTCACTTCAGCACACCAAAAGATGCTATCATAGAAGCAATAGAAAAAACCGGAAACAGGGTTCAAGGGGAAATAGTCACTGCCCGGAAACAAGGAACTAAAGAACCCCTAAACACATTCTTTGTCAATGTAGCCCCGCATGAAAATAACAGACTTGTCAAGGAAATAAAGTTCATATATAACCAGAAAGTCACCATAGAAGACCCAATAAGAAAAACGACTGTGGTACAATGTCAAAGGTGCCAGCAATATGGACACAGCAAAAATAACTGCATGAGGCCGTACAGATGCGTGAAATGTGCCGGGGCACACAAAACCACCATGTGCTCAATTGATGAAAACACTCCAGCGGTATGTGCGCTGTGCTCAGGAAGTCATCCCGCTAGCTACAAAGGATGTCAGGTCTATAAGGAAATTGTAGCAAGAAAGCATACAGGAAACGAACGACAGCCACATCCGAAAACAAGACCCACTCAGAAAGTACTGAAAACACACACTACAACAGATGAGCCCCAAACTGTCACAGACACGTCAATCGTCGAGCCTGTAAGTAACCTCAGGTCTACCCAACCAAAAAGTCGGCAGTCAAGCGTAATAGAAAGCATGGAACTCTACAGTCAAGCTGTCAAAGGATCTAATAAAGCTGTAGTAGATCTTACACATACACAGAAAGCATACCTGAGAAATAACATTGACCACACGAAACCACAGAGAACACAGAAAGACAAAGTTTACCATACAGAGTCACAGAGAAAAAATCACGTTGACCTTGAGTCACAGAGAACACATTTGACAAAAATAGAACTCGAACAGGAAAATAAATATAGCTTAGAAGCACTTTTACGAAGACAGAGTGAAAGGATCGACCAACTTATATCACAGTTTAGCACAATGATGAACCTCCTCATGACACTCATCAGTAGGCTTCCGCAATGATGTCGTTACGAATTGCTACCTGGAATATCAATGGCCTAACGCCAAATAAACAAGAACTAGAAGTACTGCTGAAAGATAACAAAATCGATATTGCTCTGATAGCAGAAACCCATCTTAATGATCGTAAGAGTTTCAAGATGGACAACTACTGCGTATATTGTACCAATTATCCTGATACCACATCACACGGAGGGTCTGCAGTTATTGTTAAAAACAACATCAAACACCACCTCCACAGCCAGTTCCAACAGGACTGGATGCAGGCTACTACCATCACTATTAACGAATCTATGGGCCTTATTAATGTAAGCGCTATCTACTGCCCACCAAAGCATAATCCGAAGCAACACATGCTTGACTGCTACTTCCAGAGCTTGGGAAATAGATTCATAAGCGGTGGAGACTGGAACTGCAAACACACCCACTGGGGATCTAGATTGACCACTACTAAAGGACGAGAGTTGAAAAAATGTATTGACAAACACAAACTTATAACATTAGCAACAGGCGAACCAACTTACTGGCCAACTGACGTCAATAAGATACCCCATCTAGTAGATTTCTTCATTGTAAAGGGACTGTCTGATGTATATTTTGATGTGGAATCATCGCTTGATAGCGTGTCTGACCACACACCTATCATAGCAACATTTAGCGTGTCGGCAATACACAGAGCACAGAGGTCAGCATTGTATAATCACAAAACAGACTGGGTTGCATTTACTGAATATCTGAAAGATGAAGTCAACTTAAAGATCAAACTGAAAACAGAAGAAGATATAGATGAAGCAACGTTCTATATTACAAACCTAATACAAGTTGCTGCGTGGCGTGCTACCCCGACATTAAGCTTCTCCACCCATAAAAACAATATACCGCTGGAAATACGCAATAAACTGGAAGAAAAACGGAGACAACGAAGGCAATTACACACGAGCAGGTCCGATTTAGACAAGGCAGAATACAATAGAATCACTAGAGAACTAAAAGAGCTAATCAAAGAAAATCAGAATACCTCTTTTCAAGAAAAACTATCCACGCTTTCAACCCAAAAGAAAGACAACTACTCATTATGGAAAATAACGAGAAACTTTAAAAGACCATTTAGCCATGTTCCACCCCTAAGGATCTCTTCTAGCGATCCGTGGGCTAGAAGTGGAAGCGAAAAAGCTGAGCTCTTCGCTAAACACCTAAGCAAAGTTTTCATTCCAAACCAGTCATCTATGACAGAATTTGAAGAGGAAGTTGATCGAATGATCAATAGTGACCAGCAGTTATCACCACCGCTGAAACTTGTCACTCCATAGGAACTAGCACGAACAATTCGTTACTTGGAAAACAAAAAAGCTCCTGGCTTCGACCTAATAACGGGTGAAGTCCTTAAGCAACTACCTAGAAAAGCAATAGTATTTTTAACAATGCTATTTAATGCCATCTTTAGAATACAGTACTATCCAAAGCTATGGAAAATATCCCAAATCTGTATGATTGCAAAACCAGGGAAACCACCAACAGAACCTAGCTCATATAGGCCCATAAGTCTTCTCCCTATTCTATCAAAGGTATTCGAGAAGATTCTATTGCTAAGACTAAAACCAGTTCTGGACGAAAACAAGATTATACCTGATCACCAGTTTGGATTTCGGGAAAAACACTCTACTGTAGAGCAAGTTCATCGTGTGGTTCATAAAATTAGACAGTCGCTAGAGAAAAAGGAGTACTATTGTTCTGCAGTATTCATCGACATCCAACAAGCATTCGATAGAGTCTGGCATAAAGGACTGCTGTACAAGTTAAAAACACTCCTACCAAACTCGTTCTACATGATCCTATAATCTTACTTGGATCAAAGAAGATTCCAAGTAAAATACGAAGAAGAGCTATCACAGCTGTACTACATCACTGCCTCAGTTCCACAAGGATCGGTGCTTGGCCCGGTGCTATACTCAATATATACGGCAGACTTGCCTGAGACTGAAAACGTTGTTACAGCAACTTACGCAGATGACACCGCATGCCTTGCAAGCGATACAAACCCGAACAACGCATCGCTGATACTACAGGAACAACTCAATAAGGTTGACTTATGGCTTAAGAAGTGGAGAATTAAACCTAGTGTAACTAAATCGACACAAATAACATTCACACTCCGGAAAGGCGACTGTCCACCTGTGCTTATGGAAGACAAACCGTTACCAAGCAATAACAGTGTGAAATATCTTGGTCTACACCTGGATAGAAGACTTACCTGGGCTTATCACATTAAAGCCAAGAAAACAGAAGCCACCTTACAATTCAAAGGTCTATCTTGGTTACTAGGGCGTCAATCCCGGCTGTCCCTCGGAAACAAAATACTTGTATACAAGGCTATCATAAAGCCGATCTGGACCTACGGGATAGAGCTCTGGGGCTGTGCTAGCAACTCCAATATCGAGATTCTCCAGAGATTTCAAAACATTGCTCTACGAACAATTTCAAGCGCACACTGGTTCGTGAGAAACACGGAAATACATGAATACCTGGAGATGCCGACCATAAAGGAAGAAGCTTGTAAAATAAGCAAGAGATACAAGGAGAGGCTCAATAAGCACACAAATGAACTGGCTAAGAACCTATTAACCCGACATGAAGATGTGACTCGCCTGAAAAGATGGCAAATACTAGACATAGACCAGAGAAACTAACTGCTTAGTATCTACCCACTCATACGGTGCTATTTAATGGAATCGCACCCAATCCAAATTAATCCCAGAAAACATCTGGTTATGGCTAAAAGCCGATTGCAAATCAAAAGGAAAAAAAAAAAAAAAAAAAATGTGTTGAGTATTGTCCAGCTGTGCATCACATTTTCTGTTCACATTGTCAAAACGGACCCTTTTTTTAACCGACTTAATTTTTGATGGGAAATCATCAAATGACTCCCCCCGCTCTGGGTGGAGCGGGAGGGAGTGTCAGACTTTTACTGACTAAAACCCATCCATGTTCCTTCTTTGGCCTTTGTGTTCCGGGGCCACAGTATCGCTTTTGAACAGTCCCGCAGCCCCGGCAGGCATCGGCCCTTGCGGACCACTTTCTGCTGACATCTCTTTGAGGCGCGCGTGGAATACGAACACGCCGCACCGTCGACACGGCCTGTCGTCATAAGACGGACGGACAGCGAGCTAGCCCATAGCTCACCGTCCACAGGCCCGAGCCTACGTTGACGCCCGGTGCGTCTCTCGCAGCGGCTGGGACGTGAGGTTCTCTTTCTCTCACTTTACGCCACCTCCTTCGCTAGCATGACTGCTTCGCAGAAGGAGGTAATGGCTTCCCATTCCGTCTCGCTCCGGACCATGGGATAAAACAGGGCCAGACGCCAGAGGTCACCACCGTCAAAACTGACCCTCAAAATAACTTATGGGCACGTAGGAACACAGTAGCCGATATATCGCCACACAAGATAAATGGCCACCATAATTAATTATAAAATGTGTCTCAAATTAATAACGCAGGTCAGGCGGGTCGTGACATAATGACTTCGTTTATTGCCCGGCGTTACCTGCCGGTATTTATGTTGTATCTCATGGTGATCAGATCGATGGCAGTGATGGCGTGGGAATAGCATTATGTTTTGAAGACTAATTGATTACAAATGCTTGCCAAGGGGTTGTCAGATTTCATTGAGAGTCGCACACGCCACACACTGATGTAATTTAAAATCAAATTATTGGAACGGTGTCGATGAAAAGAATAAACACTTGAATTTTGTTGACAAGATTATGCTGATCAAATATAAATAGTGATTTATTATTTTGTAAGCATCGATTTTAAAGTGTCAGTGGCAAGAAGATACACGATTCGAAATCTTAAAAAAAACCAGACACAATTTTAAAATATAATCTCTAAAATGAGCAATCGATCATCCAGTTGGATATAAAAACCTTCGTCAAATCGCCACCCCCTGAGAAATAGGGGCATCCAGCATTAATTCAAGTTATAATGGATACAGTGCCATCCGCCCCTCCGTGGGGACAACCTTTGTCAGCGGCAGTCAGCGCCATCGATGTGGGTTATTATTTGAATTTTATAACACTAGTGTGGAAAACTCTTCATTTGTTATGTGGAGCTTCATGAGATTGGATTTGTTTAGTTTTTATATCCATGTGGGATGGAGAAGTTTTATTTGACGTAGGTACTTTATGACGTATGTTTTTTATTAAAATTTATTTTAAGTTTTATCGTCAGTCGATAGAGGTAGTCAGTGGCACGAAAGTTGAAAGTTGAATGCTGCATCCAGTTAGACTGGAAGCCGACCCCAACATGGTTGGGAAAAGGCTAGGCAGATGATGATGTAAAGTGAGTGCCCTGCATTACTTGATCCCTCTTTGCCTCTTCTTCTTTGCAAAAGGGGTACGTCCACAATGTACAATACAAGAAAGTTAGAATTGTATGTAGCACAGGAAAGATTCAGAAATATTTTGAACTGGAATAGATGTTCTGCAAAAAATAGGGAGAATTTTTTTTTCTTGTTTATTACAAATCTTCTATATTTTTATATACTCGTATTTTCAGACTTCGTGATAAAACTGAAATAAGATTTATGAGCTGTCTACGCCAGTCTAGAGTTGACAAAGTAACAAGACTGATGAATTTGTTATAAAATAGTTACAAAACCTGCCTCGTTTCTGAAACAAACATAATAGTATATTTTATTATTTGGCAACTTTTCGTCCAGTTGCTACGTGTTGTGTACCATTTTCTAAGTTAACTACTTAGAAAACAAAATACAATAAATTATTATAACCCTAACTCTCTTTACAGATTAGCTTGAGAAAAATGTACCACTGGTAATGACTTCCGCTTTTATTGGTTTTTCATTGTAGATTGGTGATTTACTATTATCAGTAGACCAAAGGTCAAAAGGTGCTGATCTGCGGCAAAAGACAAAAGAACAAGAGCATCTAGTAAGGCACATTTTTCCATATTTCTTCATTTACACGCCTTTTACTTAAAGAGCAACATCAGAGATACTACCCACATTTCACTTTTCTCCGCCGCTGCTTAAGAGCTAATCCTTAGAGTGCGAGGTGAACTCTTTCAACAACAAACAAAAGTAACACAACTCAATCAGCGAACATTTTTAAAGGCCGCTACACAACAGCCAATCAGAGCACATTTTTGAACGCCGGCCCACAACAGTCAATCGAATGTTGCCTAAATCGCAAATGTGCGCGTCTGTTTATTTATCTGGTTCAAATCGTGGATGATCGAAACGGGGGAGATTCCAGTGAGTGAAGCTATTGAAGTGTGGTAATGTCTGGCCAACTTGCAAGTACCGTACCTGGGTTTTAGTTTTACTTATTCGTTTTACAAAGAGTTAAACACAAAAGAGTTACACAAACGCTACGATGCCTTTCAATCTTCTTCTGAAAGTTGATGATACTCACATGTTGGTAGATTCTCATATTGAGCATAATTTTTACGAAATGTCAACCTCTTATTGGCTGCATATAAAAAGCAGAATTATTACATCCAGAGACTTCATGATCGACGTATAGCTGGCTCGACAGCATTCTATATATTACTTGCCCAAAAAATTCTCGTTGGGCCAGTGTTCTCAAGAGTGGTAGTGGAGAATGAGATCCTGGGTTTGATTCTAGGGTCGGGCACAGTGTTATTGGGTTTTTCCATCAGGAATTTCTCAGTAGCAGCCGCGGAGTCTGGATTTGATGCCCGGTTAAGGGCAATAGGCTCGCCCACTATTACATATTAAAACATTACTGGCAGATGTGGGTGTACTATTAAGGTGCTCTCAACACAAAATCGTGTACACTGTCTATTTGTATGGGAGTAACGAGACGTCACTATTACTGGGCGGCCAGGTTTTAAAAGAAAATAAAGAATAAATATTGAAACGAAAAAGTGTGAATTATTTGTGAAATATGACTCGTTAGCGGTTTAGGTATGAATATGTTGACTTCATATTTTTAAGTGCAGACCCATACGCCAAAAAAATAAAGACGTAGAACCGTTAGTGATGATGTTAAGACCAATCCTTGCAATTATTTCCTATAGAGCCGATTTCGTCCAATTACGTATATATCAAGTCCGTCCAAGGTCTTTGAAATATGATCAATATTAACATTTTTTTTTATGCGCTAGAACAAATAGTTTTTCTTAAAAAACTCCATAAATAACATCAATTTCAACAAATTAGGTGTTGTCAGCCCTTTAAGTACAAGACTTGTACACATAAACACGTTACCCTTCAGACATTACAGGCGTGACTTGACAACCAACCTTGAATAGTGAAATTAACCTGAAAAGATCTTCCAATCCTGAAATTGATATCCTATCATCTTGAAACCCATTCATTCACAATCGTAACAAAGCAACCATATTCAGCGTCAACCGCGTCACGTTAGCATATCCCTTACTTCTGCAATCACTGTCCCGAATCAATCGTGTTATGTCAGCCGGCATGGATCAAATTGATCCGTTATACTTCACCTATACACTCGATATGGACCTGTTCGGTCCTTACTTATTTACTTTGAACAAAATTGCCGTGTTCGTTAATGGGATTTTATTTTGTCTGTGTGTGTGTGTGTGTTTTGATTAAATATGGAGCATTGGAAAGTGAGTTATGTTTTGTAAATAAAGTGTCAAATTGTTTGATAAAATAAAACGGTGATAGAGACTAGTGAAAATTCCTTGCTGCGCACAGTGGACTTAGTGGGTAAACATCGACATTTCTACACTATGATATTATGTTGATTAAATATCAATGAATATAGACATAACTCTAGCAAACTTAATTGTCTAAATGGAAACCGCATCAAAATCCGCTGTATCAAGAAGATCAACGCGGTCACACATACAGACGGAAACAGCAAATATACAGGGTTTGACTTTTAAATATTCATGATAATTAGTTCAACAGATTTTCATTAAAAAAATAAAAATATTTAAACTGAACGCTCTTACGGGCCCCCGCCGCCCTAACCCCTCGCTATTGTACTATCGCTTTCTTTTGTAATATCGACATAATAATATATTCCCATCCCTAGGTAACTAAACAAACCTGACCTATCGGCATCCACCGACCACGATCGCCTCTACTTTAACTTGACATTTCATTGATATTGTAATATGGCCGCTTCCGGCTATCCGCGGGTTGACCCAAGCCGTCAACCCGTCACATAAAGGAGGGATCTCACCAATCAATAACATTTTCTTTTGTGTTGTTCGCTGAAAGATTACGTCTTTTATGGTCCAATTCTTTAATTTACCGATCGTTTTTGCGCTGGTAATTTTGAACAACAACAGGATTTTCTTCGGACGATAATGCTTATTATGTACAGTCGGTAACTCTAGATAAGTATCAGCGGATTATTTGGTGAGTACTTATCTCGGGTCATTGATTGTACCTGTAAAGCCGGGTCCATCTTGCTTACTGACAGCATAATCAGAACTTCGGTTTTTTACCGATACGAGAGTAAAAGAAACGTTATAAGGGTAAAAAACAACATTCATTCTAAACATTTCCGTTCGTTTGGATAAATTGACACGTGAGTCGGGACCCATATTGGATGTTATGATTTTAGTCTAGATTATTTAATTGACCCCGACTGTTGCAGTAATATGTCCTGTCTCCTGAACTTGTTTTATTCTTTTCAGTTTTTTTTATTTTTATTTAATGTTATTAGTTATTTTTTACGCAGTCGGGTTTTTTCAATTTTTTAAATTATTTTTTTATTTTACACTTTTTAGTTACTTAGACATTATACCAAATTACCAAGCCGTGTGGTATCCGGCAGAGTAGAATAGAACCAACCCTTTACACTCGAGGGTGTCGTATAAGGCGACTAATGTCTGAGGCAGAACACCTTGCGACTCCGTAGACCTGAGAATGGGCAGCAGCGTTTTTTGTTAGTCTTTCATCACTGCGATCTCCAATCCGCCTGCCAAGCGTGGAGATTGCGGCAAATTCCTCCCGTCATGGGAGAGGCTATGTCCAGCAGCGGACGTTATGGGCTGTTGTAGTATACCAAATTAAAATCCTCATGATGAGCCCTTTATCGAGCCGTTCAGGTTGCAGAGCATGCGAAACATTTGAATTTGGCACTAAATATCTGCCATTTTGTTTTTTTTTTACTATTTTAATATACCCAGTGTCACTCTCACAGTAAATACGAATCTAAAGACACCTCTCAAGCTAAAATCCAGCTAGCCGTTCAAGCTGCAGAGTGTGCAAAAAATTTGTTTTTTTTTTTACTTTTATACTATTTGTCATTTCGAATTACATTCAAACATATATGTTGCATATATTTTTGTAATCACCTTTTAAAACCCTTCATTTTGATACCCCATTCAATGGTATTAGAAGAAAAATAGATTTTTATTTGTTTTTAGGGTTCCGTACCCAAAGGGTAAAAACGGAACCCTATTACTAAGACTTCACTGTCTGTCCGTCTGTCCGTCTGTCTGTCACCAGGCTGTATCTCATGAACCGTGACAGCTAGACAGTTGAAATTTTCACAGATGATGTATTTCTGTTGCCGCTATAACAACAAATACTAAAAACAGAATAAAATTAATATTTAAGGGGCTCCCATACAACAAACGTGATTTTTTTGCCGTTTTGTCTAATGTATAGATAATGGTACGGAACCCTTCGTGCGCGAGTCCGACTCGCACTTGGCCGATTTTTTTATTATAATGTAACCAGTAACACTCGCGCCATCAAGAAGAATCTAACGATATATAATCTATCCAAATCTCTCCATCTGTTGAGGAGTTACGAGGGAACAAAGAAACGGAGATACATACATACAAACTTACATACAGGTCAAACACGTTACCCTCCTTTTGGGCTTCGCCGCAGTCGGGTAAAAAGAGAACAGCTGATTTTTTCCGCAAGTTGGGACATTGGTACCATATTGTATAACTATGTTCGCACTGTTTTCTGAGTCTAAAGTACCCTGGGCAAACTATTTTGTAAATTAGTTCTCGATGCCTCGTAAGATGGTGTTGTACGGTCGAACAAGCTATTTGGTTTACATTTTAAAATGTAATTTGTTGGTTAAACGGTAAACCAAATAACTTGTTCGACCGTACATATTTACTATTCATTTCATTTATTTCAGTAACAATTTTTACATTGTATCGAAATGTTACAATAAAATTATAAAAATAAAAGAATTACAATAGAATCATCAATTACAATAGAAATCTAGAAAGAAATTAATATAACAATAAGCACACATATAAATTAATCAAAAAGTAAACATTTGCAATTTCCCTGCTAAAATATGTTATATAAAAAATATAGAAACAAATAAAGAGAGCACCGTTACAATATGTCAAAATTATAAAATGTCAATAAAATGATGTTAGATAATGATGGATGTCAAATAAAGAAATGTTAAAACAAATTAAATAGATTCACCCAGTACAAAATAATAATCAAAAATACTAGTGCCAAAATAAAATTTATATACAAAAAAAGCAAATTAAATTAGTGTCACCACCATCATAATCAATGTCAAGAATATAAAATGTCAAATATAGATCGTAAAAACAAAACTAGATTACGGTGTTAAGATTGCGCCGCACTTGGAATTTCTTCGATTAGCGGTTCTCTCAAATAACACTGGACTTCACCATAGCTAGGAAAATGTAGTGGGTATACCTCTGCCCAACCCTTTTGAGATTACAGACGTGATCTGGTGTTTAGTTTCGACGACGATTTTCATAAAGAAGCTAAAATTAGAATCTGATATTCCAAAACAGTCCAACTTAAAGTCCTCCTCAGACAATCTACCACTAAACCATATTTAGGTCACCACACAATTTCGTATCATAAACTTTATTGTTCCGTGGGACCTTCAATATCCTGAAGTGGCGCAATAAACCTGCTGTTACAACAATAACATCCCAATAACCTCGCCACATGCATTATTCAAATCTTTCAAGCGTTTGATGACGCATTACGTGTTGTTTAGCATTTTCGAATAATTTCAACTGAGTGTACAACTGTGTGTGAAAATGGGCCAAATGGGCTGTAATGGACGACTATGAAGGAAAATCATAAAGGTTAAGCTTTTTACGTCTTGGGTTTACCTATGATTGTTCCATTAAGTTTATGGTGGTGTTAAAAATACCTTTTGCTTGTTTTCATTGATTGGTGACAGTTTTAAGGTGGATGCTCAAGGGTAGCCCGCGAAATTCAAATTTTCTTACGTTTTTTGCAATTTGCAGGCCAGTGCTAGGTTGTATGTTGATTAAAATATTGTTTGCGACTGTAAGACGTACGTAGTAACACAATTATAATCATCAAAATCATCAATACAACCCTCCAAGTTCATAAAGGTGCAAGAATGATTTTGACCTTGGAAAAGTAATTTTTCCACCTATATGAACTTTGAGGGTTGTATTGATGATTTTGATGAATATAATTCTGTAACTACATACGTCTTACAGTTGCAAACAAAATTTTAATCAACATACAACCTAGCACTGGCCTGCAAATTGCAAAAAACGTAAGAAAATTTGAATTTCGCGGGCTACCCTTGAGCATCCACCTTAACCTAACCTAACGCATTTAATGGGGATTCTCTAGCTTAGTTTCTGCAAATAACTTTTAAAAAGATCCAGGAAGATAGTCAAGGAGATTATAACTAGAAAATTACAAGTAATTACATGTTTGATGAGGTGACAAGTAATAAAGAAGTATGAAAGAAGGAGACTTGAAGTACCGACCACAAATAAATTGGATAACTGCAGGTGAGTGAACATGATCAGTAGAAGATCAATTAATTACGTCCCTTTTAAATATAATTACCTAAGTAAGATCATTCTAGGCAACCTTTAAAAAATCATAGTCAACTCTACTTGATAACCAAAACGTTAGATTTAATGTTCATGAAACGGGTAAGTACAAACTAACCAAGGCATCAACGGAATCTGGAAAGCTTTTCAAAGAGAAGAGAAAAATTAAGACACACAGATTTACTTCACATCACTACTTATTTGAACCCTTCCTCAATTATCTTCTAATGATCTCTACACTCCCGACGATGACGACCCGAATGGCGCAGCGGTAGTGAGGCTGCCTTACGTTCTTAGGGTCCCGGGTTCGAATCCCGGTCGGAGCAAATGTTTGTGTGATGAGCATGGCCATTTGTTTCCGTGACGTGGATGTTTATATGTATAATAAGTATGTATTTACAAACAAAAAGTATCTATGTAGTATATTAACTACCTGGTGTCCACGACACAAGCCTCGTTGCTTAGTGTGGCACTAGATGGCGCTGTGTGTATTGTCCGGCAATATTTATATTTATTTATTTACTCTTTTATTTGTAACCAAGGCATGAACGAAATCTAGAAAGCTTAACAAAGAGAAAAAAAAAATTAAACACAGATCTACCTCACATCACTACCTATTTGAACCCTTCCTTAATTATCTCCTCTGTTCGCAAGAGTCCAACTTTCTCAGGAGTCCAACTTTTATAACATCCATAAAAGTCTTCGCATGAGTCCAACTTTTATTTTTTATTTTTTACGTTTTTTTTCCGTAGATGGATGGATTTTTGTTCTAGACCTATCCAGGTCCTGATTACCGACATCCACATATTGTTCCACACCGGTCTAATTAGTACCCCGTATG
Organism: Xestia xanthographa; assembly: GCA_905147715.2. Taxonomy (NCBI): domain Eukaryota; kingdom Metazoa; phylum Arthropoda; class Insecta; order Lepidoptera; family Noctuidae; genus Xestia; species Xestia xanthographa. The sequence goes on along the minus strand of LR990661.1, from coordinate 990,415 downwards.
ATTGTTAGCATTAAAAAAAACAAATTCAGTTTGTTTAATTTAATGTACTTAGAACGGGTAAGTACAAACTAACCAAGGCATCAACGGAATCTGGAAAGCTTTTCAAAGAGAAAATAAAAATTAAAAGACACACAGATCTACCTCATCACATCACTACTTGAACCCCTCCTTAATCTACTATACTGATCTCTACACTCTTTTATTTGGATTATCGGAGAAATAAAACGTGCGCTGCTACGGATGGGTTTTTCTCCTAGCCCTATCCAGGTCCTGATTACCGACATCCACATATTGTTCCACACAGGTCTAATTAGTACCCCGTATGATTTTTAGCATTTAAAAAAACAAGTTCAGTTTCTAAAGCTTTCTCTACGGTTTTCTTTTTAATGCGGATTTGTAGAACCGTTGAATAAAAGATTTGTGATGGATTTGGTAAATCAACTGATTATTATTCTTTGTTTGGGAACAATCAATTATTTCTGATTCTGAATAATGTGAAGGGATTTGTTAAAGCAGTATAACAATGTCTGTCTGAGATCTAAAGAGCGAACTTAGATTTAGCTCAAGTTTTGCTCAGTCACGCTTCATCCGAAAATAAACCTTATCAGTATGAAATTAATGTGCATATTCCTACAAGCGACTGTAATCAAGCGTATCTTACGAATAAGAACATAACTTTTTGCAAATAATTATGATTCATTTATGTTCATTAGGCCGAGGCAGACTGTATTAAGGGCTGACAACATCTAATTGATGTTATTTATGCAGTTTTTTAAGAAAAACTATTTGATCTAACACAGCAACAAAAAAAAATGTTAATATTCATCATATTTTAAAGACTGGACAGACTCGATACATAATTGGACGAAATCGGCTCGATAGAAAATAATTGCAAAGAATGGTCTTAAAATTATCATTAAACGGTTCTAAGTGTTAATTTTTTTGACGTATGGGTCTGCAATTAAAAACATGAAGTCCATATCGATACCTCTGGGCTCAAAGGGCGTATAGTGCGTAGGGCGTATATATATATAATATTAATAAGTAATTTATACGCCCCAGTTTCTTTGCATCATTTTTGAAAAGTTGGGCTTACGCCTTTGTGTACCTGCTCAGGCTGTATTTTTATGGGGTGTATAGGACAGATATATATTTTTTTTGTCGTAAAGCACACGCTATCTCAGTCATTATAAGAACAGCGCCATTTTCAAAATGTTTTTTTTTTGTTTTTTGCTTCTCCTGAAAACCCACGTTTTGTGCTATACGCCCTTTGAGCCCAGAGGTATCGATATATTCATAATTAAACCGCGAACGGGTCATATTTCACAAATAATCCACACTTTTTTATTTCAATATTTATTCATTATTTTCTTCTGAAACCTGGCCGCCCAGTAACTCTGTCGCTCTCGTTTACTACGATACAAATAAGCATCTCAACCACAGTGGCCGACTACAAGCAGTGGCACTATTGGGATTTTGTGTATCGTTATGAAAGATTTTCTCAGATGGCGTCACTGCTGTTTACTGTTGCGGTCAAGGTAGATTGTATTTAGTAGCTGTCAGTGATAGTACGACAGCACGTATTTTGAGTTTATGAAATGAGTTTCACAAAACTGAAGTCAAGAAGGGCCATTGCTGTCAGATGTGTTACTTTGGTAGTTATTTTTGTTCGAAATCTTAAACTTCGACTTAAACATAGGTAACTGGCAAAATATGAGTCGACTATCGTACGACTTTGCCATAACTTTGTGCGGAAAACAAACGTGTTTTATGTTTTAAGTTTTGAAGCAGCAAAACCATTTAGAGCAATCATTTATATAATCTTCTTACAAAATCGCAAATAAAGTAAAAAAATCTCCTTCAAACTCTTCAGTTTTAAGCGGATAAACAGAATAAAAAGCTCTCCGCAAGAGATTCCATCGCCAGCAGATAATCCGTAATAATTGATTGCTTTGTCGTTATAACACGGAATTAAAACAAAAAGCAACCGGCTTTAAACTTCTGACTTGTAATTATAATTTTATTTTCGCTCGTGGAAATTAGTACTTCATTTGTTTTAATTAATCGTTTTGATTGGTGTTTTAGTTTGTTTAATGAAGTTTTCGAGGTGCTGATTGGACCTTACATATCACGGTCATGGTTAACCTGAAATGCGTCAGTACATTTTCAAGTAACTAATAGCTTTGATGGAAAACGGGGCTGTCCATCAAAGCTATTAGTTACCTGAGTTGGCGTGTAGCGGTCAATCAATCAATCAACTCAGGCGATAGCAGAGTACCGCTGGACAAGTCTTTCCCGAGTTGCAAGAGATACCTTATCCTCCGCATGTTGTCTGACCCAGCCGCCTTTCTAAGGTCGCTGCGTAAGTCGATTTAAAACGGTAAAAGCGTGGGTATTATTATTTATTATTACTCTTATTATTCACAGATATAACACTCACTTACTTTCACTGATATCTAGACACGCGGGAGCGTGTCAAGCCAAGTTCCGGCGCGCAGCTCACAGTGTGTAATATTACACGAACCATTTGGAGCCACTTTTGAGCCCCTCATAACTCAAAAACTGTTTCACCTAAACTTGTCAAATTTGGCTCATATATTGAAACTAGCGAGATGTATATGTGTTCCAAATTTTATAAACATATCTCTAACGGTTATTTAGATATTAACGTCCAAAAATCGTCATTTTTATGACTGACCTATAGATCAAAACTATAACCCAGTTCCAGATGACCTAGAAAGTTCAAATTTAGCATGCAGATAGGTAATTAGGTGAAGACAAAGGAAAAAATCAGAAACTTGAAATTTTTTATCATTTTATTATAATTTTCACTTAACTTATTAATTAGTGCCTGTAAATCTCTATATGTGGATTTTATGATCTTTACGTGAATATATAACGAGTTGAATATCACCCTTAATTTTCTTGAATCCAAATATTTCCGTTTTTGTACTTATAAAATAAATAAGAATATAGTAGATTTTCGTATTTATTACGCGTAACTAACCGTATTCTACAACCACTAGCGCCGCCTATTATCTTTCTCAGAAACTCACTCACTACACCATGCCGCCTCCATTGATTTATTTAAAAGTGACACTAGATGGCGTATGTACAAAAAGTAATGATATCCCATCAAAAACATAAATGTGAAATGAGAGCCAAGTTCAATATTATGATATATGCTTTGGTTGTTGACTTCAACGACAAAAGAAGTGAAATCTAAATGGGTGCCAAGTTCAATGGTCAGTCCTGAAATTTATCTATAACAACATAAAATATTATTTCTTCTTATAACTTAGGAGAATATATTGTAGACTAAGGTCTGACTTGGCTAGTTTTCAAATACGAATTATATTATAGCCTTCGCAAGTTCAACCTGTTACTTCTACTTACTGTCGGTTCTTATTTTATTATTCCGAAAATTTGGCTTGCTGATAAAAACTAACCACCGAACATAATAATTCGTATATGAGAACTAGCCAAGTCAGACCTTAGGCTACAATATATTCTCCTAAGTTATAAGAAAAAATGATATTTTATTATTATTATTTATTTATTTAGTACAGTATTTAAAACCATTAACACTAAATTAAAAACCTAATCCTTTTACTCGGTCTTCTCGCAGAACCACAAACATTCCAACAATATCGTCTTCCATTCATCAGCAAACAAGTCCAATCCAGGGTTGGTCTCCACGAGAGCGTTGAGGTTCGTAAGCATACGTGGTACAGGCGAAGTGGATCGAGCTACAGTGCGACTAAATGGAACATTAAACAATTTATGTTTCCTAGAGCGAATATAATTATTTGGAACAAATAATTGACACAGCTCAGCATGTAATTCCGAGGCGTTGGTATAACCATGTATAATTTTATACGCAATTGTAAGTTGGCCAACAGCACGCCTGACTTTAAGGGAATTAAAATTCAAACATCCTAAAAGAAATTTAGTAGGATACATATATGGATAATATCCAAATACATGTTTGTAGAGGTACCTAAGAAAAGCTTTTTGCACTTTTTCCAGCATGAGTGTATAGGTTACCTCATGAGGATTCCATACACAAGCGCTAGTTTCGAGCTTGCACCGAACTAAGGCGTTGAACAAGAGCTTGATAACTGCCTGGTTATTAAAACCTTGACAGTTACGTAAAACAAAACCTAAGCGTCTGAATGATTCTTTAGCCAAGCTTATAATGTGTGTATGAAAGGTCAGTTTGCTATCAAACAGTACACCGAGGTCTTTCACTGTCGACACTCTGGTTATAAACTCGTTGTTCACGCTGTAGTCGTACTGTATTGGGTTCCGCATACGGCCAAAGCTCATAAATTGACATTTAGAGGTGTTAAATTCCATTTTATTAGTGGCAGCCCATTCACTCAAGGCATCGATATCACGCTGGAGAACTATACAGTCAGACACGGAGTTTACTGTTGCATATATTTTCAGGTCGTCGGCATAAAGTAGACATTTCGAGTGTTTTATTATTTGTGGCAGATCGTTTACCATAATCAAAAAAAGCAAGGGACCTAAAATGGAACCCTGACTCACGCCTGATCGTGTATGATACGCATGTGAATTGTATGAGCCAAGACGAACAAATTGCTGACGGTCCCGGAGATAGTCAGAAAACAGAAGAAGAAGACTGGGTGTAAATCCTATGGCACTTAACTTGCGTAACAAGATGTCGTTATTAATTCTATCAAAGGCCTTACGAAAATCGAAATACAGCACATCTACTTGCTGTCCGCGGTCCATTTGAAAAGAAATAAAATCAACTAATGTTAGCAAATTGGTGTCAACTGACTTTTTGTTGCGAAAACCATGTTGTTCATTGCACAAATAAATATCGACTTGTCTTTGAATTTCCTTATATAAAATGTGTTCAAATACTTTAGCAGGGGCAGACAATATAGCAATAGGCCTGTAGTCTTCAACTGATGATTTCAACCTTGTCTTCGGTATAGGAGTAACCCTAGAGAGTTTCCATTGAGTTGGGTATTTTCCAGTGGTTAATGATAAGTTGAATATATGACATAGAGGGATGGCTATGGAAGTTTTAGACAGTTTAAGGATATTAGCTGGAATGTTATCCGGTCCAGCAGAACTACTGAGTTCTAATTTACTGATACCACGTTCTACATCGTTAATTGAAAAATTAACTAAACTGACGCAGTTATTATTGCTATATGTTTCAAGAGCACATATTTGGGAGACATTCAAATCAGGTGTTTCAGGTAAGAAAACACTGGAAAAGAAATCAGCAAAAGCATTAGCGGCATGGATACCCGACAATGATTGACCCTTATAGTTGATTGTAGGCTCAAAGCCTCCTTTGCATCGAAGGGTGGATATGTGCTGCCAAAACTGTCGTGGGTTGACTCTTATATTACGTTCAACATGATGTAAATGTGAATTATATGCTTTGATAATGCGGTGCTTAAGGTTTGCTCTTAAATCAGAAAATGCTTTGTATACCGTTAAACAAGTAGACTTTTTCCAAGTTTGATGTAGTCTGTGTTTATTTCGAAGATCTGTTATTATATCACGGGTGTACCAAACTGGATAACGTTTGCGACTAGCTTTATTGCGTAGTTTTTTTTGGGATACATTCGTTAAAGAAATTATAAATAATTTCATAAAAACTATTCATGCAAAAAGTAATATCAGTTGATTCTATTACGGTACTCCAAGATTCCTCATTAAGTAGAGTATAAAGACGTTTATAATCGCACTTATTAAAATTCCAGTCCTTAGACCGATCACTATTACTAGCTGGCATAGGACGAACATGGGAAGCTGTGTCAAACTTTAAAGTAATATCCAGTGGCGGGTGGTAATTATCGGGTGGTACCATACCTTCTGACTCGCTTATAGATACCTCGACGCTCTCGTGAACCAACACTACATCTAGTATACCTCCATGCAGATTCTTCACAACATTCTTCTCAGCCATGCTACAAAATGACAGAAAATAACAGAAATAATTATTAATATTAACCGAAGCACTATTTAAATTTAAATCACCACATATGAAAACAGTGCCCTTTATGGTTTGTATGAAACTCTCAACTTTACAAAACCACGACATATAGTCGTTATCAGTTGCACTGGGCTTTATGTACACTACACATACAAATATCAAGCGACCATCTATGTCACATGATACCCACAGATCTTCACCGCTATCCGTTTCAAGATCCCGGCGTCGATTCATGAGTAGACCAGCCCGTGACAGGAGCATCACACCGCCGCACGGAGAACCACGATCTCGTCGTATAACGCTGTAGCCGTTACAGGTAACTTCAGAGTCTTCAACCGAGTGATCGAGAAATGATTCCGTTACAGCAATAATATCATATTCTAATAATAGTAAATTGGTTCTCCACATCATGAGTTTAGTCTTTAATCCGCGAACATTTTGATAAAAGATGTCGATTGTTGTATTTTTGATAGGTTTACTGTGGGTGGCCTGAGCCACGAAAAGTATGCTGAGTTTGTGTTAATCCCGGCTTCTTATATTTATAACGACGTATATAGGGAAACCAGAGTTTAATTTGGGCATTTACTGGCCAGACATCAACCGAAAAAATCTTCTCAAAGAACGGAACAGGAATTCCAATTTTATAAGACTTGTAATGTCCTCTAGGTGTGAGTTCGTCGACTGTACAGGTTGCTGTGGGACATAGCTGTCGCAAATAAACACGAACATCCTCGACATTTGATTCCATATTCCATACATGGATAAACTTTCGTGTTTCCACAGCTTTCAGCGTCGTTACATTTGTGCCCGCCGTGCCAGATAATGATTTCTGTACATTGTAGGATTCTGAACTAGAACTGTAGGTATTCTTAGGCTGTAGGTTTTGTCTTTGAGGCGGTTCACAATTAATGCTGGAAGAACTTGGCTGACTGACTGACTTTAACTTTTTTTGCCGCTTGCGCTTTTTGGGCGCTGAGGGGCCAAAAGCTTGAAGAGGTTTATCGGCCAAAGATTTCTGCTGATCAACTACGTGCACCTGTACGTTACTCTGCAGACGCTCTTCTTCGAACTTTTTTAGTTTGGCATCCATAGCGGCCATTTGGTTAGAATATACCTCGAGTTTATCATGATAGCAGGAAACTAAGGACATTGCTTGGCATAATTGATCGCTGAGCGTCAGCACTTCATGACGAAGAAGACGTATTTCAGAGTTTAGCTCGCTCGAGTTTGCAGATTGGATCTCATCAATCTTAGGTATTGACGAAAACTTTCTCCTCAATGTCACATTAGCATAATCATCACTCTCAAATGAGTTTCCAATTGAAGCCTGAGTGCTATTGTTATTCTCTGCGTAAATACGACATTCCCGGCAAATCCATGAGTTCAAATCTACATCATGTATATTTTCATTATGTATACATGATATATGGAAATAATTATTGCATGTGTTCGATGTGCAATGTAAAAATTGCCCATATGCATCACCCAGTAGTAATTCGGTATTGCATGCTGAGCAGAACATTTTGTTACTTTGTAAGCCTAGGAACAGCACGCAATATAACAATAGTAAAATAACAATAACTATAAACATTGATGGCAAAAGCAACACAGCCTGCTGTCACATATAAATGACATAAGTGACAAGATATTTCACTGGAAGAATTTTGAACTTTCGATTAGGTTTTTTGGTGGGTTTAGTTGTTAAGCACACTAGATAACAATAACACGTAATCCGAAACACTTTGGCTACACTTTTATGTTGTTTTAGGCACAACTTAACAGTATTTAGAGGGAATCGCGAAACTATTTGAGGAGCGTACTTATGTGCTTCTGACAGCTGTCGCCAAGCAAAAAAAATATATGTTGTTATAGATAAATTTCAGGACTGACCATTGAACTTGGCACCCATTTAGATTTCACTTCTTTTGTCGTTGAAGTCAACAACCAAGGCATATATCATAATATTGAACTTGGCTCTCATTTCACATTTATGTTTTTGATGGGTTATAATTACAGGTTTTATTGTAAAAATATTGTACACACTTATGACAACGTTTTTTCAAGTCTCAGTGGTTAAAGTAGGAGTATTGTATTATCAAGTTACTATGTTGTGAAGATCACATAGGTATGCTTCGTGTATTATACTAGTAAGTATTTTCTGTTGCATGTGCATCCAGTTAAACAGGTAGCCGACCCTGACAGTGCTAAGGAAAAGGCTAGGCAAACAAAACTAAACACACACCTTTCCACAACAACTCAAATACAAGTACCTCACACCCACACACACAATGCCTTTAAGAAAATAAGTAGATTTAGGTGTGTGTACCTAAATCTACTTATTTTCTTAAAGACATTATTGAGTGACGAGTAAAGAGCCTTCAAGCTCATCGAAGTAAAGATATTTTGTAGATTCCTCCAGAAAGAGGAAATCATTTATAAAATGAGGCACTCCCAAAGATTGGGCGTTACGACTCAATGTCGAAAGGTCAAAAGTGATCGACGTGATCTTTCAGAAGACAATTTCAAAGTTAAATGTCAAATTTTGTTTATCTTCAGTTTAGGAAAAAATTAATCACGATGTTTTTTTTGTTTGAAGGTATGTTTTTAGCATGTCTCAACAAAAACTTAATTCTAAAGGAATCTCAACAAAAGTATAAAATAATAGCTCTATAAGATTATTTATTTTATAAGGAATGGAAGACATGTGATATTGCCAACCCACGCTGTAAACTTTTGGAGGATCACGGCCCACTCCTGCTTACAAAGATGAAGCCTTTGTCTCAGCAGTGGGACCGTTAAAGGCAGATCATTATGGCTAGAACTGAGGCCACATAAAGAGTGTTACAAGTGACTGGGGAATCATGATTAGAGAAAATCTTTTTATCTTCTAATCACAAGAAAATCAAAATATTTTATTTCACATAGGCCTAGATGGGCACCGATAAAACGTCGAAAAAAGGTGCACGATTCGGGTTGGTCGTTTCCATGGAGAAGAACCAGCAAGAAACTCCATGGTCACTCTTTTCAACTTAGTTTGATCTCTGTTCAATAAAATTTGATATCACCTGCACACTAAGCAGAGGACAATAGTGGAAAAGGGTGGTCAATTATTGAGGTTCATTTAACTACGTCAAAAGTTAATTGGCCTTTTATACTTCCCCGTAACCAAACCTAGCCTTTGACCTCATAAGTTAAAACTGATTATGATAACAATTACTTACTTACAAAAATAAATGCTGGACAAGCCACAGATATGATTGACAGAAGGCGTACAGTAAATAATGTCAATAAGGGCAACATAATATAAATAATTTGAAGGAAAATTGAAATGGAGTGATGAACGAACAATCTGTCTATATTATTTTAGTAAAGTTGTAGACAGACAAGTTACAAAGTTCAGGCACACACACAGATCCGGACGTAAATAAGACGCATCGAACAGTTGTCTATCTGTAACAGAGACGATGCTTCACAAATGTAATGATTTGGTAAAATAATAGTAAATAATTGTACTTCTTCCCACAAGCGACAGATGGCGCTAGTAGGTGCATGAATAAAATACATCTATTTTAGTTATTAGTTCTAGTTATATAGGTTTTAAGTTTGTATGTAGTTTATAATTACTAAATCATTATTAGTTAAATTAAAACATGTATAGACTGTTAATATTAAGCCTTAATGTATTTTAGACAATCAATTGAGCAAACGTACTGTGTACTTTGCTCTGATTGGTCGAATAGCATGCGGAGTGTTGAGCTACTGTTAGAGTGGGGAACATTCAGCTTGTGGTTGACATTTTGGACAGAGTCAGTCTATCATGAGGCGTTGAGCAGTAAACATAGTTTGTGAACCCGTATTTCTGTTGTACTATTTTACTTATAAATCGATGATTGTGATATAATTGATTAAACATATAACTTTTGAGTACTCGAGTGTTTGATTTCATAATACAAAGTCAGTTATTTTATAAAACTCAATGTTCTGTTATAGTTAAGGCTATCGGCGTGCCTCATGTATAAGGTATCTGTCCCACCACTTGACTGAGGAAACGACTGCTACCAACTCTCACTTAAGAAACTAAAAAGATATGTCTGGTTTTAAGAGACATAGGTACATAATATAATAATAGTTCGTTGACTGTTCACACTGGACGGCGAGAATTCTGTCAAACAAACCAGTCGTTGCTTGCTGTATTCGCTAATCGCTAAATAAATAATCGTCAGCGATAGAACTGTGTACCTAAATGTTTTTAACATTACGTTACGTCACAGTAACTCAATGGAACTTCTGTCCTCCACGCTCTATCCACATAGAGCGGTAACTAGATTAATGGAACTAGTCACGTATGACCCCCGGAACCGGAAACGGTGACGTGACGTCACTCGTTATTATGACTCAACACGGAAGTGAAACTGAAAGTTTACTGTGGGCGGCCATTTGTCTTTCAGTTAGAATATAATTGGTTAGTTTTTTAGACAAATTAACAGTGTTTTGTTGAAATAATTGGGATTGATAAAGAGTTCTATTTATGGGTCAAAGGTAGATGCCGAGATAAAAGAAATTCTAAACATTATACCATTGAAAAAATCATTCACCAACACTATTTGGCGTTCATTTTTAATTACCCGTCATTATTATTTTGTAAGACCAAAGAAACAAGACATGGATCAACGGAGTTTAAGATGATTATTGTGGCTAGAAAGGGAGTGACTACTATTAGATGACGACTAATAACGAAGTATGGAAGACAAGCTGCGCCGACGCAGGGCTAGATACTATTTTGGGTTTGGGCAAGATACTATTTTTCACGTATGCATAAAGTTCGCCAATTTATTTGATCCGTATCGTGCCAGATGTACAATTCAGAGAGAGTTAGTATACATTCAATACTCTTGAATATATTTTACACTTAAGCCAAACCCATTAAAACCCTTGAAAACAATAGTAGTCTCGAGTAGAGCGGACGTGTGTATTAGCACCTGAGATACAGGTTTATTCCTAGTTCAGGTAGAATCAAATTATTGTATACCTATAGTTTTTAAGGCATGTTTGTAATATTTTTGTATTTCAAATAAACAATTTCAATTAAATCATCATTCACAGTTGAGATCCAACTAACACATCTACCTACCCCACCTCCCGCCCACATCCAGGATCACCGCTATTCACAAACAAATCAGAACCATTCCATTAAAATAGAATCCGTTATGTAAACAAAACCGAAAGCGGCTTAGCCGGGGCGAGGTGTTTAAAAATCAAAGCTCGTCGAGGCGGCGAGGCAGAGGCGTGGCGCAAGATTATTGTTTGAGGCACGGAGGCACGTATGGACCGAGGTCTGTTGTGACTTAGAGACGTGTCGTGGAGCAATGAAGTTCTGGTTAAACTGGGAAACTAAACTGGTCTTGTCGACTGTTTGGTAAATTAAACAAATTATAGGCAATTTATGAAGTTTCTACCTAACACAATATTTGAGGTGAATATTCAATGAGTTTTTATTCATTGTCTGCCGTAATCGTACCTAATACCTATATTGTGTAAAGATACTATTGTAAATTTGAAAAACTAATTTCATTAATACTTTATATACCATCACACCTTCGTATTTCCCCAAAAGGTTAGGCAGCATATGATAGTATGACGACAATTAACTACAACATCCATCATCCAAACTTAAAATGTCACTTACGGGATATCTTCCGTGATTCAAACAAACATCGTCATTGGTTGAAAATCTGTCAATGTCATTTTAATTTTCAATTTGTTTTGAGCTCCCGATATTTCAGCGCTGTTGCAAGCGCCATGATCGTGGGTTAACTGAAGAATGCGGGTGGATGGAAAAAATAGTTAGTGGAAGAGTAGTGTGTTAGTGGTGGTAGTTTAGTTATGAACCATGATAGCTTAAAACAGTGATCCATTACCACTCCATCTATTCCCACTTCACACGCAAAAAGCCAAGTCAGAGGCCCATGGGCGGTACAGAAACTCAGACACCAAGTTAGGCACTTACCACACGATAAAGAAAGACGCGAAAATATTATAAAATGCTGCAGTTCAAGTACCTAGTTATGTTACACAGCAACGGAACGAAGGGATGCCTTCGTTCCCTTTGCTTTGTTTTGCTTGGAGCTAATAACTACGAGAGGGTCTTTAGCGCTATGTAGGAGAGCGGACTGTGCAGTCATTATGATTAATTTGGATATAAAGAGGTTGTTGTATCTGAGCTAAATAACAGTACACCAAACCTATTACCGTCTTACTGTGGGAAAGAAGCCTGTTCTCATACAGGAAAGGCATGAGCGAGTGTTGATCACTAAGTTTGTTCAAGCTGTGAATCGTTATTTCCAACAGAAATATTTAAAGGGAAAATTTCCTATACATAAACAGAACCTCCCCATTTGATCAGACATTTACTAGAAATAATACCAATAGTAGCAGATGGGGCGAAATATCACTATTTTACACGAAGCGCCGTCGGTCCCGAGACCGCAACCCAATTAGTGGTTAGCTAAGGTTCAACTTGACGAGACTACGGTCAAAATCAAAAGCTGGGTTAAGTCAGCCTTGAATACCATTTGAATTCATGTATTTCTTAATAGAAATAAACCAGTTGCAGGTAGACAAACAATAGATTTCATTAAAGTAAAGGGAAAAAGCTCCCGTTGCGTTGATCAGATAAAATTTTCTAGCTAACATTTTCCGCTGCAAAAGGCAGACTTTTTAAACTTATAGAAAAATTTTCATCCCAACGAATTTCCAGCCAGCTGACACAACTTTTATGAAGGAAACAAAAAAATTACGAATAAACTGTAGTTATAACTGAATTCAAACGTAATTTCCATCTGTCCGACTCAGAGCATAATATGAATACTTTTTCATTTCAAGTTTTAACGTTTCCACATTTTCGGTAATTACAATTCTGTCTTCTGTCGCGTTGGAGATATTTATTTTTTTATGTATATTTTTAATTGAATTTGGAACTTTGACCAACAACTTAGATCGAAAATCTTTATGATCTGACTATTAAAATACGTTATTTACGTATTTTAATAGTTTTTGTTGACATTCCTATATTAATACAGAGTTAACAAGTGGCCCGTCGGTTTTTTGGTGAAACCCCTGCGAGCTTTTAGGCGTTTTTTCAGGAGCTCGCGGCGTCGCGTGGCATTCGTTAATTCTTACAGAGTGAATTTTTGCGGTGTACTATATACCCACTTTTTGTACAAAAAGAGCGGCATTTTACGCTTCCCGTAGCACTTTGTAACCCCCAGTGCAGTTTGCAGCACGGTTCATTTTTAGGTTTGGACAATTACGTAGGTCTGTTGGTCAGACATGAAAGAGAAAATCCATTGGACATGCAGATAGACTAAATTCCTGCTCGGTTTACGGTCTTTTGTTTTGAATACGCGATTTTAACTTTCACAAGTAACTGTGGCCGTAATGGATGAACGACATGAATGGGTAAACAAAAAATATTTCGCTAACAGGATTATGTTTGAACTAGCATGCTAACAAAAATTAATTGAACCGAATACCTTTGGTATAGGATTCCCAAAGAGTACTTCGCAAAAACCATTACCTTTTTTAAAATAAAACATTAAAAGTATACAAAAATCTGAAGTTTAAAAGCAGCCCATAATTAAAAAGACTAGCTTAACACCAACATTCGCAGTCATTTTTGAATGAATGAAAACATTCATTCATTCGTTCATACCGCTCTTTTCATTTCGGGTTTGAATGACGTAACGTTTCGTACAATTCGTTCTACGTCAAAAGTCCACCTAATTTTGGAAATGCGCTCCCCTATTTGTGCACGGGCTCTGAACTGAGGTAGGGCAGCAGGGTAAGTACATACTCTTCCTACTTTGGGCCAAAAATACATTTTTTCTTGTTCTTTTTAGAATTTTGGTAATCATAGATAGTGTTTGTTTCTATAAATGTAAGCATAAGATGTATCAAATATCACCAAGTCATTGGTTATGCAATTTAATATAGGAATTAGCGGTGTCTTGAGATTACACTCTATTTCTGTAATATCTGGGTTGTGAAGATCAGACAGGCAGTCACTCCATGTAAAATGCAGATCTTAACATGATTGGGAAAAGGCTGAGCAGATGATGATGAACGCCTGGCCGTTTAGTCAAGGCAGTCGAGGTGATCTCTGTAGGTATGTACAGTATAGGGCCTCTGAACTTTATGATAAACATCTTTGTCAGGTCAATTTATGTATTCAGAATAAGGAAATAATTAAAAAATTAACATTACATTCTCCTCGAAACGAAGTTTATTAAGTCAGGCGATCGCGATTCCGGAATTAATAAGTTCGTGACCGTAGCAGTTAATAAAAACATGGACGACGCGCGCTTGGACTCCGATATTAATAAAACGTTGCTCTTTAATAAGAATGATTAAATTAAGTAGATAATTTTAATAATGTTTATAAAAAAAAGAATACTTCCCTTAGATTGTTTAATATTTCATTATTATATATATAATATATGAAAATTTCATGTACCTAATGGAAGCGTTTTCACCAAAATACTTATTATTTGGGTAGTAGTTTTCACATACAAAGATCGCGCCGTGCACGAAAAGAAAGTTCAACAATTGACTGTCGTAGAATTATGACAATCGTTACCGGTAGTTCGACGCCTTAAAGTCTGACAACCAGTTTTTAACAAGGGCTATGGACTATGGTGTAACCGCACTGGGCCCGCGTGGTGGATTATAGCCCATTCCCTCTCATAGAGAGGAGGCCTGTGTCCCAGCAGTGGGAACATTAATAGGCTGATGATGATGATGGTGTAACCCAGTTGCCAATCCAGTTAGGATTGTGGATAACAAATAGGTAGTCGACCCACATTAAGTACTGGTATTCAGTTGATCTATCTTGGTATCCAGTCTTTAAATAATACAAAGAATAGTTTACATCATAAATCATACAGCCAACAGTTTTTAAAGATCTTATAATAAAATTGCAATTACTAACAAAAAAGTCCGCCAGTAATATGAACGAAACATCAAAAAGAGCTTCACAATACAAATTCTCTTCAATCCGAACACACATCGATTTATAAATTCAAAAACGCTACAAAAGAAGTATTGTAAAAACCGTCATTTTGCCGGCCGTCCGGTACGAGACGGTTCCTTTTGATCAACGAACCGGAAGTGAATAAATAAAGTTGTTTCGGGTTCCGTTTCATTATTCATACGTGGCTGAGGTTCCTTTGATACAGTTGTGCCAACTTAAAAGTCGAACCGCGGTTTAAGTTTTGACTAGTTTGTACACAAGATTTATTGTTCTAAGTTATTTGTTAAGATAGAAATGCAGACAAAAAAGTAACTCTGTTTAAAGGACAATTAACAGTGAAGATGCACATTAAATAATGGTGTCGATTCTGTTGTGCACAAACTAAACTTAATTTAGGCTATTGTTATCTTTTACTAAAAGGCAGTGCGAGAAAAGGACGGCTATAACTATGAACTAAGTTATAGATGTCAAACTAGTTTATACCTTGCGCTTCACCGTGTTTATAGTCGACTTGTTTTTACGTGCACCTTTCATTTGTATAGAAATATTAGTTCCAACTAAATCTGTCAGCTCTAAATTACGTCCGTCTCTTTCTCGTTTTATTAGAGAGAAAATGATAGCAATGGCCTAAATTAAGTTTAGTTTGTGCACAACAAAATCGACACCATTGTCTTTAATGGTCATCAATTCTTAAAAATAGTTTTCTGACTGCCTCATCGGTGTAGTGGTCGCAAGGGCCACACAGGTTTTTTTCATTAGGAATTTCTCAGTAGCAGCCTCAGAGTTTGGATTTGTGCTCAGTTGATTGTAATAATATGAATCGAATCCGACTCGGTTGGGCAGCGTTCGGGAAATTGCGCGGTATCTTCTCGTCCAACCTACCGCAATGTCTCAAGACGAAAGTCTATGACCAGTGTGTGTTGCCAGTGATTACATACGGGACCGAAACGTGATCGCTCACAATGGGCCTCATCAGAAGGCTTAAAGTCACCCAAAGGGCAATGGAGAGGGCTATGCTCGGAGTTTCCTTGCGCGATCGAATCAGAAATGAAGACATCCGCAAGAGAACCAAGGTTACCGACGTAGCCCGAAGAATTGCCAAACTTAAGTGGCAGTTTGCAGGGCACATTGTTCGCAGAACGGATGGCCGATGGGGCCGAAAAGTTCTGGAGTGGCGACCGCGGACCGGAAGACGTTGCGTTGGAAGGCCTCCCACTAGGTGGACCGATGACCTGGTGAAGGTTGTAGGAATCCGCTGGATGCGAGTCGCACGGGACCGGTCAATGTGGCGACACTTGGGGGAGGCCTATGTCCAGCAGTGGACGTCTTTCGGCTGAAATGATGATGATGATGATGATGATTGTAATAGGCTCGCCCACTATGGCATGTGACTTAAAACTAACTGGCGAAATGTGGGTGGACTATGAGGTACAGCTGAGCCTATCTCTTCGGGGATTAAGGGCGTGATGTTATACTATGTTAGTTTTAATTCTCTAATGTCAAAAAGACAGTTGTGACAATTCGATATCTTGTGGTTTAAGGAGACATAAAAGGGACTCATAATTCAACATAAAGAATGCCGTCATTCTTAAAAACCTTTTCATTATCTGCCTAGCGTTTTCCCAACTATGTTGGTCGGCTTCCAGTTTTACCGGATGAAGCTGAATACTAGTATTTTACATGGTGCGACTGCCTATCTGACCTCCACAACCCAGTCAGGACACGGTAATCCGTAGTCCTGTGATTACGATACCCCTTGGTAAGACTGGTTGTCAGACTTTTTGGGCCACTGACTTGTAAGGTCCCCTCTACATAATTATAATCTTTGTCATTGTAGACACCATATATACCATATTATTATTATTGTAATAAAGGCAGTATAGTCTCAGCAGTCATTGGTTTCATTTACTGTCTCTGCCTACCGTACATGGCGACCCTGCGCAAAGAATCTGCTATCCGAGCGTCACGTATTTGACACCACCCGGCCAGCGCTGGCAGGCGCCGTACCGTATATGGACGAAGAATGTGAAACAAATCAGTGGATTTAGTACAAAGTGCATCCAATATGAATAAAATAATTTTATCGGTGATTTATGTCACACGTACTGCTGAAAAATATTCAGAAATACATAAAAAATGGGTACAACACAGTCTCATGAAGAAGTGATCTTGGCACAGAACGCAGCTGGAGGCTCCAATCAAGCCACCGTCGAAGAAATTCGTTTTCATTTAAGTACAGCAAATATTATCCTTACAATTATTGCCCTGGTGATTGGTTTTGGGCTACTGATCTTCATATACCGAGCGTATAGAAAATGTCACAAGCGCTGGATGCAGCAAGAGATAAATCGAAATAATCTACGAGTCTCCAATTATCGCCGCCGCACGCTGATGAGATGAAACCAGCCGGAATTGTTTAAAGCAAAGTGAATTGGAGTGCCAAATAAAATAATAAATAAATAATGCGTATAATTAAATAAATGCAGTGTAGTGAAAATAAGTGATAGTGCGGAATAAGTGCGAAAAATACATAAGTAGGTACCTACATAATCAAAAAGCAAGGAAATATCAAATAGGAAAAAGTTGAAATCATAAATTATTATATGACCGGAATAAATAGAAATTTACGAACATTGTAGTGGACTATACGATAAAATAATAATAAAAAGTGTATAATTGCTACATTAAATAAAGTTGTAACTAGTATGTGCAAAATTGTAACCGGGCGGATGGATATCGTCCCTGGTAAGTTATGAGTAGAACTTTAAAAGATTTGTATCAGAGTTTAAAGGCTGTCAGAGAATATTTGATTAAAATTGGACCTAGGCGGCGTCAAGGGAAGGTTATCATTCAGAAGTTAAAAGAAGCTAAAGATTTATACGAAAAATATATATTAGTTATAAATGACTTAACTCTTGATATCACACAAGGAAAATTATCATCAGTTGACGCAGAATTAGTTACTAACATATCCTCAGATATTCAATTACTTTATAGTAGAATTGTGCATCTATGTTCGGGAGAAAGCAAAGAGGAGGAAGGTTCAGATACTAGTGGAGAATTTAAGGACTCGGTCGACGATAACAGTTGTGTAACCATGGAGATGTTTAATTTAAAAACTGCCTTATCTTTGCTATCACCTATGACAGATGAGGAATCTCAAACCAAACAACTGATTGATAACATTGAATATTATTCATCCATACTAAAAAATGATGATTGTAACAGTAAATTGATCACATTCGTACTCAAAAGTAGATTGTCTCAAAGTGCAAAATTAAAACTAAAAGAAAATTATTCAAGCATTGGTGATCTGATTAAAGATATGCGGACAGAACTTCTACCTCAAAAATCAGCCCCAGCAATTCAAAATAAATTACAGCAGATTAGACAAAATGATCTAAGCATTCAAGATTATGGAAAAGAAATAACAGAATTGTTTACAGAACTTACGATTACGCAATCCAATGGCAACTCCGATTGTTACAATGTATTAAAACCGGTTAACGAAAAATTTGCAATAAAAAAATTTGCGGATGGGCTCCGTAATCGTAGGCTCAGTACTGTTATTTCAGCTAGAAATTACACATCCCTAAAGGACGCAATACAAGCTGCCAAGGACGAAGAAACAGAGACAGCCTCTACATCAGGAGACCTTATGGGTATGTATCGTAATAATTTTAATAACTACAGAGGTAGACAAAACCACAATCGTGTAGCACGAGCTGGCTACGACACCAGAATTTACTCAAACCAAGGAAATCACAATCAAAACTATCAAGGTCAAACTCCCAATGGCAGTGGTGGCGGTAGTTTGCAGCCGCAGCAGTCCACACGAGGTGTATTTAATCGGAGACCTTGGCAAACCAGAGGTAGGTATAACAATTATTATAGACGCGAAAATCAGTGGGTACGCAACGAACGTATGCGTGTAGCCGACAGTGAAAAATCAAATGAAAATACAGATGGAAAAACAAATGAAAATCAATTACAAAATGAAACCGAGGAAAATCAGTTTTTTCGTGAACAATAATATTATCTTAGCGACCAATAGTAATTGTTGGATTAAGTTACTAGTAAATAACGTGTCATATACTTGGTTACTTGATACGGGCGCTACCATTTCAGCTTTAAAGTACAAACATGCGCTCGAGCAAAAACTTACAATCCATAACGAGAAGATTATCATAAACGGAATAGGAGGTAAAGTCCATGCAATCGGATACACATATTTACAGTTACGTAGCCATGACCAAAATTTTAACCACAAGTTCTATGTATTTGATACATTGCCATGTAAAGCGCATGGTATCATCGGACAAGATTTTCTAGAGAAATATTGCGCGATCATAGATTTTAAAAATAATAATTTAACTTTGACAACAGACCAAAATACGAAACATAACTTACCTTTTGTGCGGAATTATAAAAACAATTGGAAAATACCAGCTAGAAGTGAATCAATACCCTATATCCAAACAGATTTGACTGAAGAGTGCGTGATAATATGTGCAAAAGAATTAGGTGAAGGTATTTTTTTAGCAAGTTCTATAGCTAATCCACGCAATGGTCTTATGCCGATTCGAATATTAAATACTACGGAATCCACAATAACCTTAACAAATATCGAGCCGACAGTTCATAAATTATGTGAATACACGATATGTTCGTTTCGTAAGACAAATACGAACGCTGAAAGAGTCAAGCGGTTATTTTCACAATTAAATTTAAAACATTTAATTAAAGAAGAACAGGTGTCAATAGAGAATTTATGTGCCAAGTATTCGGATATTTTTTACCTACCGGGAGACAAGTTGTTGACAACCAATATTTACGAACATAGCATTACTTTAAAACCAAACGTTAGTCCGGTATTTACAAAACCTTATCGGCTACCACATTCACAAAAGAACGAAATAAAAACCCAGGTAAATAAATTATTAGAGAATAGCATTATTGAAAAGTGTAATAGTAGTTGGTCAAGTCCGGTACTATTAGTGCCAAAAAAGACAGACAACAGCGGCCAGAAGAAATTAAGATTAGTCATAGACTACCGTAAACTAAATAATTTGATCGAGGATGATAAATATCCCCTTCCAAACATGTCAGAAATATTAGATGCGTTATCAGGCAGTATATATTTCACACACTTAGATTTATATAATGGATTTTATAACGTAAAATTAGAAAAGGAAAGCAGGAAATATACTGCGTTTTGCTCAGGACAGTACCAGATGGTGCGTATGCCTATGGGATTGAAAACTAGCCCAGGATCATTCTCGCGCATGATGAATATGGCCATGGCGGGCCTCACATATGAAAAATGCTTTATCTATATGGATGATCTAATCATTTTTGGAAACTGTTTAAATACTCACAATAAAAACTTACAAGAGGTATTTGAACGTTTGCGAAACGTAAATCTGAAGTTAAATCCGGAAAAATGCGATTTTTTAAAGAAACAGATATTGTATTTAGGTCATGTGGTTTCTGGTGATGGAATATTACCAGATCCATCAAAAATAGATGTAGTAAAAAACTATCCACAGCCAAAAACCCTCGATGAAGTCAAAAGGTTCATTGCATTTGTTAATTACTATAGAAAATTTATTCCGAATTTCGCAAAGAAGGCAAACCCTTTACATAATTTGTGCAAGAAAAACGTACCCTTCATATGGGATGGTAATTGTCAGGAAGCATTTCAAGTATTAAAAGAATGTATTATTACACCACCTGTATTGCAATACCCTTTGGTGTACCAAATAAATAAATAAATAAATACCCGAATTTTTCTCAGCAAAATCAGTTTGTCATACAAACCGATGCATCAAATTATGCAATCGGTGCTATTTTGTCTAATAACGATCTTAAGCCCGTAGCATACGCTAGTAGGAGTCTAAACAAGGCAGAAAAAAACTATCCAACAATAGAAAAGGAACTGCTAGCAATCGTTTGGGCGACAAAGCATTTTCGACCATACCTTTATGGTAAACCATTCAAAATTCAAACAGATCACAGGCCTCTAGTTTATTTATTTAACATGAAAGGCCCTTCAAGCCGGTTAATGAAGTTTAGGCTTTTACTTGAAGAATATAATTATAGTGTTGAATATATAAAAGGAACAGATAATGCAGCAGCAGACGCCTTGTCTCGAATCAGCGTGACATCTAAAGATTTAAAAGAGATGAGTGAAAACTTAGTAAGTGTTATGACAAGAGCGCAAAAACAAAAGCAAGCGCAGACTAGGACAGACTCCGTGACCAATAGCAACGACTGGCCTCACCAACCGAAAGTTGTGGAGGCACACGTCAAACCAAAGGATCACACGGAGTTAATATTTATAGAGAAAAAGAAGTTAGATGCCATGCGGAAATTAAAAAATATTACCTATGAATGTAGAACATTTTGCTATATTCCTGAAATGAAAACGCTTTACATAAAATACAAAAATTCTCCATCGCAAATTACGCCAGCCGAATTTGTGAGAGAACTCGATACGTCGTGTAAACAAATAGGTATAAATGAAATATATTTCGTAAAAACTAAAACAAACAATATGTTTATAGAAAAGTTTTTAAACGAGATAAAAAAAAGCGGTAGTGCTACTATTCCGCGAGTGTGTATATTAAAAGATGTAGTAAGAATAGAAGAAAAAGATGACCAAAAGGTGATTTTGAACGACTTCCATCTCCTACCAAACAGTGGTCACGCAGGTATGAGGAGGATGTTAAGCAATATCAAAAAATATTATTTTTGGCCAGGCTTAGAAAAGGACGTCAATCAATTTGTGAAGAGATGCGATAAGTGTCAAAGGCATAAACACTCAATACCCGTAAAAGAACCAATGGTTATTACATCTACAGCAAAAACTGCATTCGAAAAAATATATTTAGATATTGTTGGACCATTAGATCGAGATAACAATAACTATACGTACATATTAACGATACAATGCGAATTATCAAAATACGTCGAAGCCTATCCACTGATTACTAAAAGTACAATAGAGGTAGCTATAAATCGTTTGTTAATAATTTCATTTTGCGCTATGGTATACCACAGGAGATTGCAACGGACAGGGGCGCAGAATTTATATCTTCCATCATGAAAGAGGTATGTGCCCTTCTACACATTAATAAAATGAACTCGACAGCCTATCACCACCAATCTATAGGAGCCTTAGAAAACTCACACAAACATCTTGGTTCATTTCTTCGTATCCAATGTGACAGTCACCCCGAAATGTGGAGTCAATGGCTCCCATTTTGGTGCTTTTCGTACAACACCTCGGTACATAGTGAGACCAAATTTACACCATATGAACTGATTTTTGGAAAAAAATGCTCTCTTCCAAGTAACTTAAGTTCCAATGTAGTAGAGCCATTATATAACTACGATTATTATCCGCTAGAGTTGAAGTTCCGGTTACAATTATCACAAAAAGAGGCTAAAGACAATTTGCTTAGGAGTAAAATACAAAGAAAAGAAAAGTATGACAAAAACAGCAGACCAGTAACTTATAGTCCTAACGATTTAATTTTAGTTAGAAATGAAGTAGGTGGAAAATTAGACAGCGTATATTCAGGACCATACGTGGTAGTAAGAGATATGTCTCCGAATGTGGAAATTATGAAAAAAAATAAGCTAGATGTAATACATAAGAACCGCACTAAACTGTACCATTCTATTAGTTAGTTAGTTTAATTATGTTTATGTTTTTATTTTATTAATTTGGAAAAAAAAATGTACCTTTAGTTTGTAATTTTTTTTTTCTTTCAAGGGGGAGGTGTAAGGTCCACTCTACATAATTATAATCTTTGTCATTGTAGACACCATATATACCATATTATTATTGTAATAAAGGCAGTATAGTCTCAGCAGTCATTGGTTTCATTTACTGTCTCTGCCTACCGTACAGACTACCTGTAACGACTGTCAAAGATCTACAAATAACAGCCGGGACCAACTGCTTAACGTGCTTTTCGAGGCACGGAGGAAACTCGGTATGTAATGGGTGGTCACCCATCCACAGACCAACCTAGGCAAGCACGGCTTAACCTAACAATTGACCCGAGCGGCTGATATTATTTAGCCACGAGCTCCTCACTTACTTAAAATACTTCTAATTTCTTAAAATCTTGCTAATGTAAATCAGAATCTCATTTCAGTGGTAGTCAACATCGAAAACTATTTAAAAAAAGGTAAATGAAAAGTAATTTTGATGTTGTTTCCATTTCAACATATTTTCTTAAATTACGGGAATCGTCCCTCTGGCCAAAATCACGAAATAACCAATTCCCCACTCAATAATATTCCAATCTCAATCCAAATTCAACCGTATAATTGACCCATAAAACCGAAATAATAAAAGCAAACAGTCGTTCAATTCATTCGTTCGCGAATGATAATCGCTAATTGAACACGTCTCGTTCACGTCAACGCTGACACGACGTGATTTAAAATGACGTGAATGAATCATGACGTGTGACGTCAGTCTATTGATGTGTCAATTAATTTTAGTAAGTGTTTTATTATTGGCTGGTTTGTTGGAATTTTTTGGTAATGTTCTTTTTTATAATTCCCTGGTTTCGTTTTTGCGTGCTGGTGGGTGGTTGGGTTGGTGCATGTGTTTGTGCAGATTGTTCTTTATTCACATTTATTGGTGAACATGGTGCTATTATTTTTGATCAAGTTTTAAGTTGTTCTGGTTCATAGTGGCTCTGTTAGAGGAAAGCGAAGTTTTAAGTCGGACTTAAACAGGCTTCACTTATACACACCACTGGCAGTGTGTGACGACACCAAACAGCGCGACGCAGTGCTACGCGGTGCTCTACCAATGATGCTACGCGGTGCTACGCCGATGCTACGGGATGCTACGGCGTAGTACTCCCAGGAAAAATAGAATTGTGCCTTCCTTTCATAAAATCCTTAAAGTGCACAGTTATTGCAAAATCACTTATTACCGTCAATATCCAGCATGATATCCAGCATGTTTTTTTTTAAGTGGCTGTAGCCACTTAAAAAAAAACAATCTCGGAACACCAAAACAGTTACAGTCAAACGGCCCTTTCTGACATTTTTTAATTTTCCCACGAAATCCATGTTGTAACATTCTATAAATAACGTTAACGTGATTACCTCACACAAGTAGATTACAGAGCACCAGAGGAAACACAAAACTGTAGGAAACAACATTTAATTTAAATGCCAGCAGTAAAGTACATATTTTTAAATGTGCTCAGCATACGGAGTGGTCTAATAGAATTAAGTGGTTCTTTTAATGTTAAATGTTTAGCGTCCATCCTGAAAAGTGCTGCGAATGTGGGATGACTACTGTGGGAAAGCTTTTGTAAATCTGATGTTTTGTGGGCGATATTTTAGGTTAGTATATTACGGTGGTTAGCCGTGTGGTATCCGGCAGAGTAGAATAGAACCAACCCACTACACTCACGGGTGTCGTATAAGGCGACTAATGTCTGAGGCAGAACACCTTGCGCTTCCGTAGACATGAGAATGGGCAGCAGCGTTTTCTGTTAGTCTTTCATTACTGCGATCTCCAATCCAGCCAAGCGTGGAGATTACGGCAAATTCCTCCCATCATGGGAGAGGCTTATGTCCAGCAGTGGACGTTATGGGCTGTTGTTGTTGTGTATTACGGTGATAGTTATTATAGTATTAACTAAGAAATGGACCAGTTTTATAAGAGGACTTTGGATTGTCAACGTGGTGAAAAGATTAGCCAGTCAGCAATGACTCGTTGACTGCCCAGGGTTTAAGAATAGACCAGTTTTTGTTTGTGTTTTGGTATCGCACGTAGATACATACTCCATCACTAAGATCAACAAACAATGTATAAATAATAATATTTTTTTGCGCATGTGTGAAATTTCTCACAATTCGGACTGAAGGACTCGAAATTGATGACATTTGCAGAACCAACATTTTTTTTTTCTCGTCATTGCGATCATTTTTTGTTCTGGATCATAGCCTCGGAAACCTCTTTGTTACGGAGATAATGGAGTTCTAAATTTTTAAAAAGTTGCAACGACTTAATACATCCATGACCCCTGTGCTACTCAATGCATCTATAAGCACAATGTCTTTTTATCATTCGTATTTTTTCATAGAAAAATAAAAAAATGATTTTCCAGCAATTTTATTATTTTTGCGCAGTGTTACTAAATGTGATGTACAAAAAACTTGCATAAAGAATTCGTAAAGGGTCCATTTACACCATAAAGCTTATTGAAAATATTGCTAAAATAAAGGATAACGTAATACGTCAAAGCTTGGTAATTAAGCTTTTATAAGGCTACCTTACTGTCCATTTACTTTTTGGAAACAAAAGCGATTACATTTACATACGTATATATTACTGCAAGCACAAAGGCGAGTTCCGGGTATAGTTTCAATTCAAATTTGAAATGATTTTGAAAAAAAAAGGTAAAAACACAAAAAGTTTTACAATATGTTGGCATATCCCATACAAAATAATCTTTGTCTCCACACACAAATCCGATTTTTATTATAACACCCAGATTAAAATTTCAAACGTTCTGCAGCAAAGCGTCATAAAGTACGGATTTATTTGAAACATTTGTTTTGTTACGAAATAAAAATTTTACTGAACATTTGTATAAAGGATGACATGTCACCGATGTGTACGCGAAATGAAAATGAAATTTTAAATATTTTATTTGGGATATGTATAATTGAGTCGGATGTAGGTGAGGACAATTGTTATAACTGCCTGCGGAAACTACGGGGCATGCAATCCGAGGTCCTAGTACGCACAGTAAACGTCACATAAATATGATAATATAGATTTTATTAAGGTTTTATCCATGAGTCATTCTTGCAAAAAAAGTAAACCTTAATTTTTTTAAGATAGTTTTCACTCAAGGATAGAAGAACAAATGTTCCAATCTACGGTACGCTTACGTTGTACGTTCGTGCTAGGTCTCCGTAGTTAAATATACACGGGATTGGAGGTTCGATGAATGTTTATGCTTACTCTGAACGGATACTGAACGTAACAAGTTAAAATATTGATACTGAACATTTCTTATCAGTGATTTTAAGTCATTTTAGAAAGATTTGATTGCAAACATATATATGTTTGAGATTTTACATTTATGTATAATCTCAAAATTAATGATGTAACCAAGATTTTGTAACATTATTTTGATATTAAAAGAGTGTCCATGGAGTTTCTTGCCCGTTCTTCTCCATAGAGATCTACGCTAAGGAATGGGCAACTACAGTACTTTCTCAAGTTATTATGCCTTGTGACTAGGACTGTAGCTTTGATTTTCTTTTTTGTATTTTTGAAATTCAAAAGTGCTGTAATGTTCTAATTAAAATAAATGCTTTGAGTTTGAGTTTGAAAAAGACGCTTTAGGCAAACATTAATAACTAGCAAAGTACCTTCTTCCACCAACTGGAAAAGTGATCAACATTTAAATGCAGAAGTTTGATGTAATGTCATTTATTGAAACAGGGTTCTTTCTATATTTTATTTTCTGAAAATACGAGTATTATCTTTGCTGCATGTGTAGTCACAATATTATTCGAAACTAGTAGAGGCTGTGTCTGCGACAGCCGTGTATCAAGTTTTTAATTTTCCGGGAGAGTACAGTATGTCATGCTCTAGATATCAGGTTCCTTTGGATCAAAAATCACTAGATTCAGAACCTACATCACAGTTATGACTGGGGATCTGATATTCGGATGTATATTTGAGTATTGACTTGTAGGTATGGAGTGCGTTTCGTTACGGAAAAAGTCCCGGTTTATGAGGCCAAAGAATTATGCTTTTAGGTTTAAAAAGTACATGACATGTGTGTGTGATGATTTTATCAAGAAATTAATATCAGCTATTTGGAATTTTGTAGTTCGAGCAATGTACTACTATTTTTTTCTCTAAAAATGAGGTCCTGGGATCAATTCCCAGGTCGGAAAAAGGGTTATTGGGAATTTCTCTTTAGAAATTTCTCAGTGGCAGCCACGGAGTCTGGATTATGTTCCCAGTTGCTGGCAATAGGCTCACCTGCTATTACATGTGACCTAAACATAACTGCAAAATGTGGATGTTATATTAGGTACACCTCCTAACCTTTCGGTGATTACACAAAGACGTAACTTATTAACGTTATTGTGATATTAATTGTGTTATATTTATATACACCCTGATATCCGATCCCTAGTAGTAACACAGCACAATAGACACTTCCATGGCTGTTATAATAATACTTGTTTCGCAACAATCTTGTCGACTAGTTAATCTTTTTGCTACGGCGAGAGTTTTCTCTTATAGTTTGTGCTGAAACAAGATAGCGCACTGAAAATAAATACTGAGAACATTGTGTTTGCCTTGTCTGAAAAATGCTTTACCAGTGTTATACTTTTTGGGCAGTTTCGGACTAGTCATAATCATTTAGCAATAGGGAATATGCACGTAATTTTTTCTTCACTAAAATCAATAAAATACAGTACTATCAACCCAAGAAAAGTATTAAAAGTTAAGTTCAACTACTGCTTGTCGCTTAAAGATAATATTAAACTCCTGCAGTTGTCTAGGACAGTTCAAACGTCCGTAGCTGTCGCGGCCATGATGTGACGTCATTTACCACAATCTGCCTTGTTAACATAATTTTTTTGCCCTTAATAGAATAAGTATGTGCTAGTCTAGTCAAGTAAAAATTGCAATAACAATATTATAATAAAATCTTAGTGAAACTTAAAGCACTTTTCAAATAAAAGTGTTTTTTTAAACAGATTTTGACGTCACTACCCGCGTTATCGAGGACGACGCGTTTTGAGGGTGCGTTTCGTTTCACCAAAAACATGCTAAATAAAACAGTAAATTGTAAAATAAGTGATGTATTAGCAACTTAAACAAGTGTACCACAATATTTTTATGGGCCACACAAGGCATTTTTAATAAATAAAAAGAGTTTTAAATTTCATGCATACTCCCTATTTGCTGCACTTATATTTCGAATTCGTTATATTCTTCGTAGCCACTGCTCGCAAAACAGAAAAATTAAGTGAGAAACACAGTTATTCTGATCCAAAAATTGCCATGAGTCATTCAACAACCCCTCACTGCGCCTGCATAGTAGATTTCGGCCCACTTCATCTTCCAGTCAGAAAGCCTCCGCCCTAGCACTGCATGGAGAATTTAATAGAGGCACATTGTAATTCTCTTCTTTAACGTGTGGTGTGGTAGTGCCTAACTTAGTGTCAGAGTTTTTTATGCCATGGGCGTTTGACTTGGCTTTCATGCCATCGAGAAATATCTCTTAAGTATGCTAGTTGATTGTTATTATATATTTAGATGTTAACTGGATTACTATGGATTAATTCACTTCCTCGTCAAGGTAGTTCTTGCTTGTGTAAAGCTCCGAAGAACTTATATAAAAACCTGTGTTAGGCACCAAATAAAAGACTGTAAAGATTAAAAGGCGCAATTGGGTTTAATATTTAATTACAATATTTAGGAAATAAGAAAATAAAGATAAGTCGCCCCGTTGCTAGCCAACCAACCACACAACGAGCACCTAGCAACGGGGTTGCCAGATCTATCGCCAACAACTGGTATAGTGCTTTATTTCTAACCTCGTTCTAAAACTATGATAGTTAAAATATTCACACCACTAAAATCCACACGAGAATATGAATAAACATGTTCACAAATGGACATATCTAGTCGAGAATATTTTCAACTGCATTTTGTTAGAAAAGATAAATAAAGTCGCACATTTCAGAAGTACTTATGTAAATAATTAATTGCTACGCTGCTTGAAAATCTTTTTTAGAATGAAATGCTGATGTCACTGGTTTAGAACGTGAATTAGGTTTTATATTTTTTAAAAGAGAAAGCTGCTATCCACCACCTTTTCAATTATTATTTTTTCAGTCTGCAGAACCTATTATTTGTTAAATATCAAATATTTAAGATTGAATTAGCCAATTTATACTGAAGAGTGCCTTAGTGGTCTAGTGGTTGCAAGGTTTATTGCTGAGCATAAGGTCTTGGATTCATTTCCCAGATTGTAAAGAGTGTTTAGTGTAATTTCTCTATCTGTAATTTCTCTGTAGCAGTCTGGAAACTAGATTCGTGCACAGTTTATGGTAATAGACTCGCCCTCTATCGCATGTGATTGATAAATGATAAATGATGTTTATTTTGCAAGTAGGTTTTTACAAACACTTTTGTTACACGTCATTTTTTAAAACTAGATGGGGCCGGTGTTTCGTACCTGACTACTCTGAGAAGAAACAGCCGAAACAAACTCAGAGGTCTCTTTTAAAGTCCAGACATAATCTTGCTCAATTCACATGAGGACTATGCAGATTAGTGCCTGAGATGGTCTTTTGAAGAAAGAACCATACAGATTTGAGTGGACCTATCCAGTCAGTGCAAGCATTTGTCAGTTAACGTGTAGCTCGACTTATAACTCAAGGAGCTCAACGAAACGACGAACAATACCAAAGAAAGGACATTTGGGTAGGTCGCTTATAGTACTCAAACTGTCAGACAGTTGTGGGAAAAAAACAAAAAAAAAAAAAAAATGTGACCCACATGGTCCCCACATTCACAATAATCAAATAAAATTAATAACAAGTTCTTTCCAAATGAATGTAAGTAAAAAAAATCACAAAAATCATTAGGTGTCGCAATGATAATAAAAAAAGGTAAAAAAGTACTTAATAAAATAAGCATTCATGTCAAATCAGTAAATTTCACATAAAATAATAAAAAATAAAAAAAATCAAAGTAAAATAATAAAATACATGTCAAAAAAATTCAATGTCAGAGTGTATAAAAGAAAGGAATCAATAATAAACAAGCGAAGTCCGAAATTTCAACATATCTGTCAAAATTGAAATTTTTGATTGAAACATATCTGTCTAAATTGATTGAAACATATCTGTCAAAATGAGGGTGAACTAAGTATAATACACTTCTGCCTAACCATACGCAGATAACGGTCGTGATGCTAAAATATATATAAATAAAATATACCTCCAAGCAAAGTATCTTATCATTCAAAAACCAGTTTGCACTCCGGGTGCATACTAAACTTTCAGCTATCTTCATAGCATACAGTTTCAAGAAACAGTTGACAAGACAAACAGAAAACTATTACAAGGAGACTTGCTCTTGTTAATTTTCATAGGATAACTCCATCGAGCGGGATCACAAACTTGCGCCAAGTTAGCGTAGCTTAGCTGTGACGTCAGAGCTTGTGCTTATTAGATAGTGGGTAAGTCCCTTTATGTAACTGTCTTGTTTATACTTACTTCACTTATTTGCTCAGGGGATAGTTTGTGTGTATTGCGATTATAATTATGGAAGTTGGAGTTGTTAAGTTAATCTGAATCGTGAATCATTACACTTGTAGTGTTATGTTTACCTATATTATAAGCTTTCTAGGGTTTAATAATTTTCTAGGGCTTAATAGGTTTCTAAGGGTTCGATAAAATCGTATACAGCGGACTCTGAGAGATTATTTTTGAAGTATCGGTCACTGTCAGGTATCCGCATTTACAAGTATAAAATTAGTCTAGCATATTTTTTCACCCAAACCAAAACGATGCCGTTTAAAAAAACCACAGGTTGGGTTCCGTACTATCGTATATATATTTTTTGTATTTTTTGTCATAGCGGCAAGTAAAATACACATTCTATGAAAATTTCAACTGTCTAGCTATCATGGTTCATGAGAAACAGCCTGGTGACAGACAGACAGACGGACAGTAGAGTCTTAGTAATAGGGTCCCGTTTTTACTCTTTGGGTACGGAAACATAAAAAGAAATGATGTTTTTTAAAAAAAAAAAACTGGTTGTTATAAAAACGACAACTGAAGCTTGAAAAAACTTTTAACTCTTTATATTTCTATTCTAGTATAAAATTTCGACAACAATACATAAATGGATAAGTGGCTCACTAGTGTGTTCTGAGACAATAAACACAAGTAAGTGACGCATAAATCTATCTTTTACTCCTTTATGCGTGGGAACTGTGCACAGTTTGGGGTTCTGTAGAGCGAGGTGAGTACCCTCGTCTTAATGTAGTGTAGAGTGATATACGGATGTTACCTACTTGGGACAATCTACCTAGATGTTTAAGACAGTAACCCAACCTGTGTGTATATCTTTCTAACTTGCTTGTTAGACCTTTATAGTACACTAGCTGACCCGGCGAAGTTCGTACCGCCTAACAGTCGATTCTTTTTTTTTTTTTTGTCAGGCTATTTTTTAAATTTTTCTCTCCGTAAGAACTATCCTCGTACTTCCAGGAAAATTACAAAAAAAAGAATAAGCGAAATCGGTTCAGCTGCTCTCGAGATTTGCGCTTAACAACACATTCAGCGATTCATTTTTATATTATAGATTACTATCAGACACTAGACAAGCAAAATTTTTAGTAGAAAATTGCGTGTTCAAACAAAACCATTTTCCGGAAAGGATGACGTTTATCTCTAACATTGCGAAAGTTGTGTCCTATTTTCCTCTTCTTTCACCAATATTAGACTTCCCAAAACCATCAAAAATCAACTCTGAATTCACAAATACACAACCGTTTCTATTTTCCTCCTCAAAAATCCACACAGCACTCTAAAAGACACATCATATCCTACGGAACCTCGGGCATACACTCCAAATTCGCGCCGCCATCTTTTTTTGTTACTCTGAATATTTCAAAGCTTCGCATGAATCCTTTGCAAGTGTAGTGTTACTGTTGTTGCGTATGGTTGTTTATGCTTTATTTATCCATAAGGGGATTGGTACGTAGATTGTTCAGCGTGCTTATTTGCTTACGTGCTTTCTTTGCTTGAGAATCGCTGGTTTTGATGTATGGTGGGCTTGGAGGTAAATGTGGGGAATTTGAGCCGGGGGATGTTATCTGTGGTGGCTTTTTTTTATTTGTTTGGGGGTGTGCGATTTTGGCATACTAAAGCTGCTTATATACTAAGCGTATAGTCAGCGACCGACTGAGAGTGTGAAGTTCAAAATGGATAACGTTTTGGAGAAATTGCGAAATGTTTAATAATACAGGCTATTACATAGAAATTGAAAAAGTTCTTCCTGTTAACGGCCCGGTTTAATGAAGAAGATAAAAATTGATTCTGTTAGGTTATTCAAAGTTCCGAGGAAACGGTTAGTTGAAGGTTAAGGAGTTACTGGAATTAACCTTAGTTGATTCCTTTTAATTTGTATTTCTCGGAAACTTTGTATATTTCAAGTTTAAGAAAACTGATATCTGTTTTTTGTCATTGTAAAAAAAAAAGAAATTTGAAATTTGTGTTTTAGAAAAAAAAAAAAACAATCTTTTTTATTTTGTAAGTATCAAGTAAGTAATTATATTATTGTAATATATAATGGCGTCAAAAAACTCCTCCTCAACACTGTCAACTGGTAATGTCCCCAAGAGACTGGCGGCGTTACCACGCTGTATGGCATCGCTAAGCCTAGGTCACGGGAAGTGTCAACTAAACGTATATTAAATTAATCATAAATTATTAAATTAATTTATGATTTTCGCGTAACGTGAACAGTATTCAGTTCAACAAGTAGTTACCTATGTCAGTAGTTATGAAACGTGATACTCCCTTGAAGGTACCCCTTAATTCCGGACATTCCCACTTTGTACCCTCACATACTTGCAGTTAGTAGTTTGAGCTGTGAGAGACGTGCTTACTCGTACAACTATTTGCATAAGGATTTTTAGTATATTTCGTACGTATTTGTACATTCAGTTAAGTCAGAGAAATTATTTGTTAAGTAACTTGGCTTCTAACTTAATTACTTAGTTCTTAAACCTACAACATTTATCAGAAAGCTGTAGTCATAGATAAGGGTATGTTTAGAGAAAAACAATCAGCTGTCCCATACAATTGGGTCAAGTGGGTACAAAATTTTTGTATGGGTCAACTAATTTTGTTTTTGCAATTTCGCTATTAGTTACATGGGGAAAATTGATCAGTTTTATGATCAAATAAACCTGACATATTATCATTTCTTTACTTCTGTACTCGTTGTCATATATAAACTGTACAATTCGTTGAGGCAAGAAGTATCAACAGTTTTACCTTACCTTATTTTGTTATCCAGTAACTAACTGGATTGTGGAGTAGTGATGTCAATGAGGTATTCAGCTATCCAGTTAGACTGGAAGCCGGCCCCAACGTTGTTATGAAAAGACTTAGCAGAAGAACCGATTATTAATCTGAAAGTAAGAAAGGAGTAATCGCGGGCTATTAAAATAAAATTATGATCTGATACACGTGTGTTTAACACAAAAGAAACCAACTCAAGTTACCGGACACTTTACACGTGGTGGAATGATCCTTTTACTAACTATGAAGTAAATGAGCAACGCTATTCTTAGCTCAGTAAGTCTCAAGGACTTTATAACAATAAGAAGGTGTGCACGTGTTCATGTGTTCCCTTATCCTATAAAACGTATTTTGACGATGAAGAAATTCATCTTCGCTATATCAAAGTTACCTCACATGCATCCCTCGAGGGTATCTGTATGTCTAGAACGTTCTGTTCTGACAGAACGTCCACCACACGTCACAGTCCACCTAAGGGTTATAAATACTTTTAATTACAAGTCTCGAATAGTTTAATTAAGTTTAGCGTTTTGTGCCGTGTGGTATCCGGCAGAGTAGAATAGAACCAACCCATTACACTCACGGGTGTCGTATAAGGCGACTAATGTCTGAGGCAGAACATCTTGCACCTCCGTAGTCCAGAGAATGGGCAGCAGCGTCTTCTGTTAGTCTTTCATCACTGCGATCTCCAATCCGCCTGCCAAACGTGGAGATTACGGCAAATTCCTCCCATCATGGGAGAGGCTTATGTCCAGCAGTGGCCGTTATGGGCTGTTGTTGTTGTTGTTGTAGCGTTTTGTGTGCTGCTAGAAATTGGTACAGAAATTTTATACCCAACTAGCAAAATTTTAACTTACAAGTATCCCAAGACCTATATTTTATTACTCTTTTAGCATACTTACAAACAACTGTAAGTGTCGATTTAGGCGCACTTTGTAAGAGAATTCTCACTTAGAGTCAACTTATAACGCTCCTATTGAAGATTACTTTACACTTACAATAATCTTGTTACTGCTGTTGTAATACCAAAATAACTTATAGGTAATACTTTTATAATGGCATGGTTTGAGTGAAAATAGGACTTAGAGCGCTCTAACGACTGCTCTTATAAGTGTAATTCGCCTTATATTGTTCTCTGGAAGCTCAATAAAGGAGTATTTATCACAACGGCCGCAAGAGATGCGCGAGCTCTGCAGGAATAAAAAAAAAATAAAAACAAAAAATATTGTCCACTCATGTATTATTATGTATTATTAGTATTTTTATTTCCTGTAATCATTTAGTTCATTTGCTTGATAGTTATGAACTTAAATAACTTGCGGTGTACATTTTTCTTCGAATATTTTGTGGAGTAAAGTGAAATATTTTTAAAGGCCCACTTGGTTATTTATTTAGAAACATAGTAAAAAAATATTAATTAATTGTAAACATAAAAAGTGACGCCATTAGAGATTGATAAGACCAAATACTCTTCTCTAAGATAAGCTTAAAACTAAAATGTCTTATTTCACACTACCTAAGTTAATTTTAAGCCTTTTGGTCTTATTGAGCACTTACATAAGGTAGCTTGGTAGCTTTGCTAGCTAGGTAGCTTGCAGCCATTTAATAAATTTAGGGTTCCTTTTAAAACCATGACATACAAATTCCATTTTGTGGTAGGTATAATGTTAGGTGAGCCAAACATGCATAAGTTATGTACTATTACGTGAGTGTGTTTTAAAATATTTTAATTCACTCTTTTTAGGGTTTCGTAAGCCAAGCCTAAAATATTGAAAAAAAAAAAACAAAATATAGTTCATTGCTTGTAGATTACAGGAAAATCTATAAGAATTCTATCAAAACATGCCACAATTGAATAAAAACAATTGACTTTGGCATTGTACGGAACCCTCTCCACGCGAGTTCAACTCGCACTGAGCCGGTTTTATTTATAGTGGTTATTGACCCCCCCCCCCGGCCGTCATATTCTTAATAAAGTGTTCACAAGTCTTTTAAAAGTCAAAATATTCAGATAGAGCTCTACTATTATTTGTCTTCTCTTTAATTTGACTCAGAGAAGACAATTCACACTTACAACTTGTTGGTTTTATAGTAGTTTATGCAAAAGTTTATTAAGGTCATAAGTATTATAAAACACTAAATGCAGACTCTACTAAGAAATAATGTACTTTTAAGATGCTTTTTTAAGTGCAAATAATATTCAAGAGCAATTGCTCTTTGAAAATGCACTTGTAAGACAACTGTGCTAATAAATGTCTTACAACGATTCTTTATACACATCTCTAAGAGCATGTCCTAAGTGTTAGTATTCTTTTAGTACAAAACGCCTTATATCATGCTTTTATAAGATGTACTGTCATAGTCTAGACACATGTAAGCCTGCTGTAACACCTTAGTTCTTAAATAAGCATATCCGCAAGAGAGAATTGCTAGTTGGGATTTTCTTTCGATTCCCAGGTTGGACAAAGTGTTATTGGGTTATGCCATCACGAATTTCTCAGTAGCAGCCACGGAGTCTGGATTTGCGCCCGGTTGATGGCAATAGGATCGCCCCCTATTACATGGGATTTAAACAAAACTGGTCAAATGTGCAGGGTGTACTATTAGGTACACCTCTGCCTAACTCTTCGGGGATTACAGGCGTGATGTTTTCCAAATGACTTGTATAAGTGTAAAAATTTAACGTGTAAAAACAAATAAATTTGTTTACAGGTTTGGAACCGTAATTACAGACAGAGTTATATTATAATACACATGTAAACGGGTATTTTGCGAATTTTTACCTTTAATATTAGCCTAAGCCTAATACTAGCCACCAGCCGTGGTCGCGGGAAGACTGAAGTATTGGAGGTACCGCCACAGCAAAGCTAAGGTGTTTATTCAACTACCCTCACTTGATCTTCATAAATGTTAATTAGGGCCGGTTCACACTAGGACAGCACTCTACACTAACACTAACTAATATTAAAGGTAAAAATTCGCGAAAATACCCGTTTACATGTGTATTATAATGTGTTTTGATCGTGAAAGTTTAAAAAAGACGACAGAGTTATAGTAGGTATTTTCTTTGTTAAATTCTCACAACTTGTGTTTGTAGTTAGTTGATTAGTGTTGGTTCTTCTGTTTAGTCCTACATAATACCATGTTTACAATGTTGTAGACGAGAAGTTTCCCCGTAAATAGGTTCGTGGCACTGTTGTCAGGTCTTAGTAAATAGGTTCATTCAGGTAATTGACGCGCCACCTTTTCGCTCATTAGGTTTCCCCGAAATATTGTTTTTGATCTAAAAAGTAATTAACCTGAACGATATTGAATAAATTAACGCATTTTACAAAGTTGGAGTTGGGCTGTGGTTTTTCAGTTCAGGGTAGCGATTCTTAGCGATTCTTATTTTTTGTTGGAGTTTTCTCTTTTAACAATTTATGAAGAGTTTACTCATGTGATTTTAAAATAGATAAAAAAGATATATTAAGGTTGACTATGCATATATTTGGCTATAGCCCCGCACAAAATTAAAAACTAACTTGATAATTTAAAATTTACCACCCTGCCTACTCTGTCTGCGTTTTTTCGGGAAAAGATGCAGTTTTGAAAACCAAAGTTCAATATAATAGCAACATCATAGCATTGTCTGAAAATACCCTCCACATTTACAGAGTGAGTAATCACAGGACAGCTATACATTACCCAAACAAAAGCTACAATAATATATATTATTATCATCCCTTATAACAATCATGGGACTATGAGAGCCACCCTAATGCTAATTTGTAAATAAATAGCCGTTGAAAATGTCGCGCACGACAAATTTGTAGCTTGTTCACAACACAGATTGTTTGGATGTCCCATTTTTGTTTAATTTATCGCAGCACCCCGGAAGGGGAAGTTTTAGGGCGCTAATTACCCCTGAAACATTAAAAGTACCTGAGATCTGGTATCAGTTTGACCCCAAAAGACCTCGCCTTTGATCTCCTGTTGAAGAAACTCCGTAGTTTCGAGCTCGTTATCTTCGAGATGATCGATGTTACTGTGTGAAGGTTTTAAAGTTTATGTTTTCCGCGTCGGCGTCGGTTTGGTATTGAAGAAAACTCCTGTAACTGATTATCTTTGTTGCGGAATCTTTGCCGGGATACTTCCAGGGTTTTAAGTTTTGCACGGTTTTTAGTCACGAGAAACTGAAGTAATCGTAAGTAAAACGTAGTACGACGTAGTAAATCGTAGTAAGTTGGGAGTTTCTCATTATTTGTTTTAATAAAATAAAATACCTACATGATACTCTTTTCCATAGAATAAATACGTAGAAACTTGATGCGTTGCATACCTTTCGTTTGACCTTCAAAAATGTTTTTTGCAGCCATTTTATTTCTGACATAAAACACACTTTTACCTTGTTGGAAAGTAATAAACACTCGTGTCTTAAAGAAGGTCAAAAAATTCACGCACAAAAAGCTATCATATCAATAAAAGGAAGAATAATAAACCGTCTTGTTTTTTTGTCATTTCACACTACAAAAATCTCTATTTTTTACCAACTGTTCCTTTCTGTCAAAGTCGTTCAAACGCCAAAAGACCCATGCAAAATTGTACTCATCTTCCAGATCAAGACAGCATCCCTCTCGTTGCCAAGAGGCATCGTATCTCAACAAACAGACTCCTTGAGTACGTCCCAGATCGATTACTTGAAAACTATTACAAGTCGCTAAGTCTACGGGGATGCCCTACATTGGGTAGCGACGGAATCTGGCACGAGCCCAGAATCTCCTAAGTACCAACGTTAGTACTTTTCACCGTTATTATTTTGTTTCGTCTGTAGGATACGGGGTAATACTTTTTATTTGGGTACTTTTCGTTAAGTATTTTTGCGTCAAGATATTTTTTGCCATGACCTTTAAGCGCTAGTGAGGACTAAATTTCTTACACGTGTAGTCTGTGTCGTGTCTTCTGTACAATTTCTGACAAACATCGACGCGCAAACTGTTATTATGTACTCAACACATGTTTTGAGACCACAGAGAAAGATTTATAATGTTTCAAATATAATATGAAACCTGTGAGTTTTTTATTTTATTTTAAAGGTCGTGAGTCTTGAATTATATTCGGAATTAATTGTTATAGTTCGCGCGTCGAAAACCCTTAATTTTGTTTATTATTTCATTTAGTACTACTACATTATACATATATATATATACATAATACATACATTATACATACATAATTACTTACTACTACTACACTACAACAGCCCATAACGTCCACTGCTGGACCTCTAAGCCTCTCCCATGATGGGAGGAATTTGCCGTAATCTCCACGCTTGGCAGGCGGATTGAAGATCGCAGTGATGAAAGACTAACAGAAAACGCTGCTGCCCATTCTCTGGTCTACGGAGGCGCAAGGTGTTCTGCCTCAGACATTAGTCGCCTTATACGACACCTGTGAGTGTAATGGGTTGGTTCTATTCTACTCTGCCGGATACCACACGGCTAGTTCATTTAGTATTATTTAAGTTGTATTAGTAGTTTCATTTAGTATTATTTAAGTTCAATAAAATGATTTCTTCGACTTTCGTATTAATTGTCATGATATAAATAACATCAGAGCATACCGTAAAAATGTCAGCCAGTCAGCAAGGCATAAAGACCATCCGTCAGATTACATAGTAGTCATCAGTTTTTCTTTCACGGAAAAGAGATAGTAACTTCCAGTTGAGGAAAGCAGAAATACCACCATTAATACATCTCTCACCGTGTCAACGTCTCCAAAAATAAAAATAAAAAGTAGGAAAAACAGAGCTATTAAGTTAAAACTTGTCCCGAAAGCTTTCTCCATAGTCTTGGCATTCTCTACAATACTAACAATAAAATAAAAATGCACAACAGCTCTCCTTCATAGAGAAGTAACGTTCTGTCTGTGCTCTCAACCAGAAACCAGTATCTGGCATTTAGAGCAAGAGGAATTTTGCGAAGCTTTTAGGTTATGTGTGACGCAACATCGTAATCGAATTATGGAGATTGACGTAATCGGGCCATGGTATCTATTTTGTTTAAAATCGGGTTTACAATGAGTCAGCATTTAATGTATGTTTGTGTTATTTTTGTATCTGATATGAATTCGATTTGACGTTAACAGCGTAATTTTGACACGTTTTAATGTGATTTTAATATAATTTTATAACTGATATTTAATCAATGTTACGTTATGATTGTAACATAATTTAATATA
Source organism: Xestia xanthographa (assembly GCA_905147715.2). Lineage (NCBI taxonomy): Eukaryota > Metazoa > Arthropoda > Insecta > Lepidoptera > Noctuidae > Xestia > Xestia xanthographa. The sequence continues at coordinate 951,053 of LR990661.1, read as the reverse complement.
AACATATTTTACATTTTAGAATTACGTATCACTTGGCGAAAGCAATGTCATATTAATTTGAAACAATCAATCACACATATTAATTAAAAATGGACTGTACAGGCTATTAAACAAAAAGTATTTTTATTGGAATTGCATTAATCAACTGTTACGTTAAACTTTGATTAAATAGCGAAATTCTGTTTCTTTCACAACACAAAAAAGAAAAAACTCCCGGAACCTACCGCGTTATCCCTCACAGCACTTTCGACAAGTGTTTTACAGCTGTCCGAGCGTCTCCTTTAATTAAACTTGCCGGCTTGGGCTGGCAATTAAACGCTTATATTTTAAACAATATTAAACGTTTATATTCTGAACAATATTGAATCCTGGACCCTGCACCCTTAATCTGACGCTAAAACATGTCCATTGAGAAGGTTCCCCTAAATATCCGGCTATAATGAAAGAGGTTGAATGGATTTTTGTGAAATAAGTAAAGAGAGATGGCATTAGGGTCGCCCTCTATTGCATGGGGACTTCAATATAACTAGTAAAACTTAGGCATAAAATAGTCACGGAAGATATCCTAAGGGATATCTTCCGTGACTTTTTTATATTTTGAGCTGTCACATAAGTGTGACAGTATACGTTTTGTTTTAAACTATAGCTGTCGTGTAGCTGTTATATTTCCGCATGGGTTGATCCTTAAGGTTAAAGCGCACTTGCTAAGGTCGATCTATGGATGGTTGGCATTATATACCGAGTTTCTTCCGTGCCTCAGAAAGCACGCAAAGCCGTTGGTCCCGGCTGTCATTTGTAGATCTTTGAAGGATTCTTTGGATCGTAAAAGGTAGTTAGTGTCACAAAAGTTTGGCAACTAGGACACGAAAACGACACGTAATACGACATGCCTTGGTAAGAACCAAGGCGTATCGTATTACCCAGCACATACTGGGGTGTGGAGTTTAGATAGGCAGTCGCTTCATTTAAAAAACTGAAAGCCGAACCCACCGTAATTGGAAAAAGGCTAGGCAGATGATGATGATATTGTTACGTCTACCGTACCTACAAGTAGGTAGGTAGGACGAGTCTCGAATGATGTAGGTACAAATTTGCAAACTACCTATAAAAGACATCAGGAAGTTGTCATTGTAATTTCGACCGTACGCCGAGGGCATAAAGTACCTACTTCTTTATTTTTTACAAGTTGTGGAAAGGACAATGATCCACTATGGCATTGTCTAGAACAATTCGAGTAACTCGTGGATTTTTCTGGAAGAATCGGTCGCCATATAAATAGCCGACATGTTTGCGGGAAAGCAGTCTGATTTTGGCTACACAGAAGCGAATCGAAGTGAACTAGAAGTACGATATCTAAGTGAATAGTGATCAGTACTGTACTTGTTAGTGAGTTTTAAGTGTTTTGTGATTATTAAAGTTATTTTTGTTATTTTATCGGTAGTAATTAATTTATCCCGTACCCAGCTCGTAACAATATCTATGAACTGTTTAAATTCTACTTATTTAAAAAAGTAGAAAAAAATCACAGTTAACATAAAATAAGAAGGCAGTTACTAAACTCGACTTAAAATACTTTTAACAAAATAGTAGAACGCCAAAAAAGGTGAAGTCGCCTAGATTGAATTTAAACTTTGAAAAGAGTTCAGGCGACAAAATTAGACGATGCCACTTAAATAATGACAAAAGTCTCCTCAACAGTCTCATTCTTGCTTATTTATTTTGGGTTATTTTCCATAGAGTTTGTGATACTTATTTAGTTCTTACAGGTTAGGTAGAGAAACCTAATAGGCTTAATGCAATCATATCGCGTTATGCTTTGCGTGTTAATAGGAATCAACATTATGTAATGTGAAGACTTGATTTCCCCAGGGAATGAGGTAGCTCCATGTTAGATAAGATACCTACTTTGCTACCTTGGTTATTATTGTTTTCGTTGATGTTGAGTTGATGCCGCAAAAGTAGTAATAAGATCTTATCTAATGATTTTAAAGTAAAAAAAATCAATAGATATTTTTCTTAGATTATTATTTTCATCATTCACCGTAGCTGGTGGCGTTCTGTGGTTTCTGCCTACCCCCCATGGGGAAAAAGCGTGAGTTTATGTATACCTATTACGTATTTCATTTATCCTTTTTTTAATTTTTAACCTAACTATTCAGACCATGTATCGAGGAGGAGCTCGTGGCTAAATAATAACAGCCACTCAGGTCGATCTTTAGGTTAAGCGGTGCTTGCCTAAGTTGGTCTGTGGATGGGTGACCACCCTTACATACCGAGTTTCCTCCGTGCCTCGGAAAGCACGTTAAGCAGTTGGTCCCGGCTGTCATTTGTAGATCTTTGACAGTCGTTACAGCTAGTCAGTGGCCCAAAAGTCTGACAACCAGTCTTACCAAAGGGTATCGTATTACCCGGTACTAACTGGGTTGTGGAGGTCAGATAAGCAGTCGCTCCATGTAAAATACTGGTATTCAGCTGCATCCGGTTAGACTGGAAGCCGACCCCAACATAGTTGGGAAAAGGCTAGGCAAATGGTATTCAGACCATGTATGAAAATACCTCTGGTCATTTTCTAAAAGAAAAGCAAACAGCTAAAATATAATGTTTAACTTCAACAACAAAAAGTGCCGCCTGAGCACTAGAGTCTCGTGACGAACAATATGAACGTAGTATTTTCAAATTTTCCACGCCGCTGCCCAGCTAAAGTAATTTCTTTAAAACATTTTAGAAGCAATTTTGACAAAAGAATGCACTTAAACCTGCGGATCGTTTGGCTAGAGTGACTCTTTAGAAGCCTGAGACTGGGATATCGACGACGGTTCAATTTAGTGGTTCCATTTATATGTGAATAGATATGAAATGCCACAGCTGCATAGTGAGATATCAATTTAAATTTCTAATCTTAGAAGATTGTACATAGGCCGGTCAAAAAGGGTCAGAGCCCATTTGTCCCCTAAGATTCGCACCCTGTGCCCACTCGTCCCCTGGAACTTTTGAGGGGCCCATTCGTCCCCTGAAGAATATTTATTTTTATTCATTCTTCTAATATAAATACATGTATATGTGTATACTGCAACTTGGTAGTCCTGGTACAGTCACGCAGAAAAGGGTAAAATAAAAAATATAGTAATTCGGTAGATATCATGTTTATTTCAAATAATATTAAGTTTAATAAAATGCCTCTAGGCTCTAGGCATTAAGCCAGTCTTCAAAATAATTAATCAACTTTTGGTTTCTTGTACATTTGTAAATATTTAGCAAAATATATGATAACTATAATATCTTTATGCAGTAAAATAAAACTGTGTAACTATTTAAATAAAATGCCAGTAATAACTGAATTTTAGATTAATTTACATCCAGTGTACAAACAAATAACCAAATATCAATACCAATATAACAAAAATAACAATTAATTGTTAGTACTTTGTACAGTCAAAGAGATCTACAAAATAATGCAATATCACAATAACTTTGTATAAAAGTAATATAAAAAGTAAAATCAGTCTTTATCAACTATGTAAAACCAACATTTTTACTAACTACAAATACACATGCAAAATCACAATGTCCTAGAAACTAACAAAATACAACTCTTTTACAAAAATCAACCTTGATTGGCCATCATATAAATCAACAGCGAATATAAAATATGCAAAAAAATAGTCACAACACATATATAGTCAGTCAGAACACATATCAACAGTAAATAATCACTTCTTATTTTTTTGTATATTAACCAACAACATACATGCAAAATCATAATAACTTAAATGTAAAAAATTATAACAGTACAAAAAAAATACTAAAGTCACAGTAATTATTGAAGACTAGATAAATCAACATATTTTTTTTTGTATATTAACCAACTACATGCAAAATCGTAATAACTTACATCTAATAAATTATAACTAGAAGTACCTACATAAAAATTGGCTATAATCACCGTATTTTTTGTATATTTACCAACTACATGCAAAATCATAATAACTTAAATCTAACAAACTATAACTACAATAACAAAAAATGACTAAAATCACAATAATTATTGAAAATTAAACAAATCAACATTATTTTAGTATAAAACTAATCTTATATTTGTTTTTTCATTTTAAATAAAAAAAAAACTATAATAAATAGTGAAGTATAAATTCTATAATTCTGTGAATTACCATTAATAATAATACTAATCATATTCCAGGATTCAAATGAGATAATTCGATTCAATTATGTTAAAAATAATATTATTCTAATATTAACAGTATTGTTTACTTCGTTAGGCGAACTTCATTTAATAAAAGACCAAAGACACATTGAACAGTTTCGTATTCGCAGTCACTTTCAAGAACCAATATGTCACCGAGGCTGCCATAACATACAAACAAAACACCTTATCTATTTTGTAACCCGTTTTTTTAACAAGCCATTCGTGAGAAGAGAGACAATATTACATCGTAAGCCTATCGTCAAGTTATATTATTATTATGACGGATTAACATTAATCATAGCTCTTTTTTCAATGATCTGTTATGATTTATTAAATTAATTCCGTTAATAAACTGTTCACAAGTGTACTATGTTAACCGTTTCTTATGTAAAATATAGCAAATTTTATCTCAGGGGACCAATAGGCACCTGAATAGGTGCCGAATCTTTAACTTATATTGTATATACATTAGAGGGGACGAATGGGTACCTTAAAATTAATATTTTTGTTAAAATATTAATTGGTCCCCTACCAGGAGACCAATGGGCACCTTTATAGGGGCCGAATCCACAACTTTTATGCTGGGGGACGAATTTTAGGGGACGAATGGGCTCTGACCCGGTCAAAAATATAGAAGCGTCGAATGGTCCGACGCATTTTTTTTTTATAGCTATACCTGACCGGTTCAAGCCGATTCCACGTCGATAAGTTTGGTTACTCCCTTTATCATCTGTAGTAGCTATATACCCAATTTTTACCTTTTATTGAAACAACATTAAAGTTACCTACGCTGAGTTTTTGGTATTTATATTATACTTACTTACCAACTTACTTCTTCTCCATTTGATAATTCTGTTACAAAGGATAACGAATGGGTTGACCACTCACTTTTCAATCGTCAAGAACTACTAAACGTGCCGTAACATTTCAGTCACGTAAGTCCCTGAAAAAACCTGGTCCATTATTAATAGCTGTAGTGTACCATTAACTCTAAAAGTGCTTCTACAGTCTGCCCAGAGCAATATTGACAAAAAATGGCCACTTTTATTCCCCTGTGTTTTAGAGTTAAAATATTTTTCTTTTTCGTGTGAAGTGTGGGTTTTAGAGGATTTGCTAGTTCCAACGTTTATTTTACGTGTATTGGCAATCTGTACTAGTTTTTGAAGAGGATATTTCAAAAATACTGGAAACGATAGCGGGCGTCAAAGCTACGAGAAATATACAAAACGGAATGATTTTGGATTTTGATATAAATTTTTTACTATATGAAACACCTGCAATACCTGCTCTTGCATGAAATATTGAGTCGACATACCTTCGTGTATATTTCAGTTTTTCATAACATGGCTATTGGGTATACCCCTTTTTAGGGTTCCGTAGTCAACTAGGAACCCTTATAGTTTCGCCATGTCTGTCCGTCCGTCCGTCTGTCCGTCCTCGCTTAATCTCTGTGACCCTTAGCACTAGAAAGCTGAAATTTGGTACCAATATGTATATCAATTACGCCGACAAAGTGGTAAAATAAAAATTGGAAAAAAATGTTTTATTAGGGTAGCCCCCCTATATGTAAAGTGGGAAGTGATTTTTTTTTTTTAATTTCAACCCTAACGTGTGATATATTGTTGGAAAGGTATTTAAAAATGAATAGGGGTTTTTTAAAATTATTTTTTGATAATGTCAATAATTTCGGAAATAATCGCTCCAAAAGTAAAAAACAATGTGTCCCCCCCCTCTAACTTTTGAACCATAAGTTTAGAAAATATGAAAAAAATCTGAAAACTAGAACTTTATAAGGACTTTCTAGGAAAATTATTTTGAACTTGATGGAAACAACAGTTTTTGTACAAAAAAGACAAAAAGTTGTACAAAATAATTTCTGGACTAAGTTTGTAGTATATTCGTATATGCAAGCATTTTTACATAATGGATACCCACCTTTAAACTCATAAGTGGGAACACTTATTGTGATGGACGGGAAACTACGGAACCCTACACTGAGCGTGGCCCGACACGCTCTTGGCCGGTTTTTTATTTCACTTTATACTACCAATAAACTTCATTAAATAGATCATGGTATTCCATTTCCGAATATAATTTTGTGCTGCAATGTTGAAAATCGATAAATAGTGCGCTGTTTAATATAGAAAAATACTAACACCATAATAATCTACAATCAGGGTTTAGTACCCGTTCTCACTAACATTTAGCGGCCCCTGAATGAAAACCTAAATGAAAGCGCTCTATAGGATTTTCAATGCTCAGCTCAGAACGAGATTCGAAATTAAACAGTATACCTAATAATTCCATTTATTTATTTATTTAGTACAGCATAAACCATTAATACTAAATTAAATACCTAATCCTTTTACTCGGTCTTCTCGCAGAACCACAAACATTCTAACATTATCGTCTTCCATAACACAACATCACGCCTGTAACCCCCAACGGGCTAGGCAGAGGTTTATAATAATAATTACTAGGCTTTTTAGATATTACTTAGTATTATTAGGAACTTACATTAGTATTCATAAAAAATACATTTAAGTCGCCGAGGTACTCTAAAGACCAAAAATCTCATACACTGATCTCTTAAAATATCAATTAAAATCCAGCTCATTCCACCACAAACTGCCACCATTATCACGAAACAAGAAAACTTACTCAAGCGAGGCGCTGTCGAAGCTTCAGAGGCTAATTTTTACACAATTACAAGCAACTTGGGCCAACAATGTCAGTGTTGCCGAAACACAGATTAACAGAGTTTTCGTTTTAATATTCGCTATTTAGATCGTGATTTATAAAGTTGGGTTTTATATACTTTAATTGGGTTGAAGGGGTTGGTGATTTAAAGTGTTTCTGATGACATCTTCTATCTAGCCTGTTCCCTATTATGCTGGGGTCGCCTTCCAGTCCAGGTACATACCAGTATTTTACAAAAAGCTACTGCATATCTTACCGCCAGGAACCGGGCAACAGAATACCCCTAGGTAAGACTGGTTGTCTAGACTTTCGGCCTTCAGACTACACGTAACGAGTGCCAAAGCAGTCCTAACGTAAAGAGGATTATCTGTTAGGTTTCTTTTCACGTTTGAAAAGGACTCATTATAACGGGATCTTCGCAACTTTTCGGTTATACAAAAGGCAATTCTAAGAAGATAAGCAATAAATGTTGTGACTGGTGACCCAGACACGGGGCAATCGTGTTTCTCATACCTGCAATAATTTTCAACAGAACTGGCAAAAGCGTTTCGGTAACTTATGTCAGCCCCATATGTTGCTACTTACTTCTCCATCATCGATACTGGTAGCTGAAAGAATACTTATCACTTTAACAAGAATCTCTGAAACTAAAAAGATATAAAAATATAGATCTCTAATGACAGTCCACGTTTGTCTCATACTAATTCCATAAGAAATTAGTCTTCCTTTGTTCCAAAAATATACCACCCATCGTCGTGGCCGCCTACAACATTGTACTGCGTTGAAAACTCTATAAATAATCCCTCATCCCTGCACAATGGATCGCGTTAATATTTCGACCATAAGCCGCAGATAATAATTTGACGCTATTTTAGTTTGCGTATCGCCATGGACCAATGTATTGGTCCTCTATATTAAAATTTAAGCTTTTATTAGTGGAGATCAGTTTACAGTATTTTAGGCTGTCTAAAGAATATGGAATCGAAGATCTATAACACTGACAAATTATTATTGATGTAATTTTTTTAAGGATGTCGGATGATAAAGTTATATCGAAAGTTATCTCAGACATGCGTAGGTAGTTGGTAAATGGCAATCTATAATACCAAAGTTACTTTAGAGTGAGTAATATTGTTGGTACATTGAATAATTTATTGGTAGGTTGACAAGTTTTTTGCATTGAAACCCGTCAATCTTGCTGATAATGATCTTAAAATTTAGCACAAAAGAGCACATGATATAGTAATAAAGAAAAAAAGAGAATCGTACGCAACCTATCAACCAATAAATATTTAGTTAAACAAGTAACGATCACCACATGGTCTGTTAAAAATACCTCAGAGGTACATACCTAAAAAAACAAAGAAAGGAAAAGGTTGTATGTCCATTTAAAATAACAAAATCCTATAGGGTACCAGTTCAACCCGATCAATATATTTCCCAATATGTCCGCGCTATCAGAGGGCTATATTTCGGCTTTAATCCACAAATAATTTGACAGTGGCGGTTGATAGCCGGCATTAGCCGTAGCGATGCAAATTGTCCTGTACCGTAAATATTTCCTTTTTCCCTCGTTTGGTATATATCTGGTTTAGCTTGTTATATTGGCTGCATTGGATCTAAATGGATTTTATTGTTGCTGTAGAATAGAGATAGTTTGTGTGTGTGTTGGTTTTAGATTGTACCTATATTGTGTTGAGAAAATAAAACTTTAATACCTAAAGATATATATTGTGAGATAATATTAAGTTTTTTGAATGCAGCTTAAACAGTCAAAATCAAAATCAAAGCATTTATTTCAAGTTAGCCAGTTACAGGCACTTTGGAAATGTCGAAAGAAAGATGAAAATTAAATGTAGCTACAGTCCCAGTCACAAGACATAAAAACTGTGACAGTACTGTAGTTGTAGTAAGTAGTGTGGAATTGGAACCTGGGAAAATCAAAGATATTCAAATCATGGTTTTGTATTTGGATTACGTGATTCTATCAGTAGGTATCCTCAGAAATTCATACATCGGAGCTTTATTGGAATCCTCATTCAGCAACATCTATTTTAGGATCAAATAGTTATACACGACAACACGATAATACATTGTTCATGTTACCAGAATAAGACCTTCAATACCCTTACCACAAAGTTATTGGAAATCGATAGTCCCACATGCTAAATCTAAAAGTCTAAGCACAAACCCAGACCGGACCAGAGCAGACCCAAACGAACCGATACAAATACAATCTACGAATAAAATCCGAAGACAGTCTAAACAACAAGCATTAAGCTGTAACAAACGATCCTTGTAAACACTCCCGTTTCTGCATAAGTTTGGATTTGCAAACAATGTCGGATAAACTTGCCAAGTTTTTCGTGCATTCGTCAACACCTTACTTACTTAAGACAAGGTTCAAATTCCACCAACTTGGGTGTAGAAGTTAAGTTAGTTGTACAACTCGGTGCATTTACGAAGCTAGCTGCTGGCACTCGCTTACACTATTTGCATTGTTAATAGAGTCAACTGATTCAATATTATCGATGTGCTGGACCGTGAAAGGTTCGCTAGCGATGTTTTATAATGTCTGCTGGACTAGGGAGCTAAGGACGTAGCTTCGGATTTATTCGGATATTTATCCGACAGATCTGGTTAGGGAGGGGAGGACAATAAAATGTCTGGATGCTTATTTGGTGAATAAGGATGAGTATGGTGTATGGAGCTCGTATATCTGTGGTGTCATAGATGAAGTTATAGGTACTAAGTTAGGAATCTACATTTTTATAGATATTACTACTACATTTTTATAAATAAAATACTGGGATGATATTAAATATATTTTTCGGATCTTTACTTTGTTGATTTGCCTTATTGGTTTCATAACAAGATTATGTCACCTGTAGTTGTTCTTGTACCTACGCACCATTAAAGCCATCACTATTCATCGAGCTTAATGATAATGCTAAGTTTCATCACACCCGAATCCCAAAAGGTTAGACACCCACATTTTTCCAGCTAAGTTTCATCATCATCTACCTAGCCTTTTCCCAGCTATGTTTGAATCCCATTTATAAAGGAAAGCGAGCCCGTTGCCATCAATAGGGCATATATTCAGACTTCAGGCTGCCATTTAGTAGTTCCAATAACAATTTACCCAACGTGGTAATTGAACTCTGGACTTCTTGCTCAGAAACAGCGCGATCGGTATACCATCGGGGCAGTCATTACCAATTTACTGTTTTCCAATTTTCTATTAATCGATTTTTGAACGAATTTGCAATTTGCGTGAAAAAAACTTTATAAATAAAACTTTAAACCTGCGATGAATATTCTCCCGCAGTCCGTATTATATTCTTAATACTAAAGCACCAACGTCTAGCGTTTATTTGGTTTAGTCTGTGCTCATTAGCAGCCAGTAATGGCCGTCTATTAGTTCCCTTTGTTCTCGATCTAGAGGTATGAGTAGCCGAAACGACCTATGTTTGGTTACTAACGAATCTGGGTACTATGTGGTAGATGCTTTAGGCTTTCAAAACAAAGTTTTCCATTCAATTGTCATGGAAATAAATTGAGGATCTCGCGTGTCTAAATAATAACAGCCGCACAGGTCGAATTTCTCGGTTAAACTGCGTTTGCTTAGGTCGTTTCGTAGATGGGTGATCATCCATCACATAACGAGTTCCTCTATGCCTCGGAAAGCACGTTATACTGTTCGTCCTGGCTGTCATTTGTAGATCTTTGACAGTGGTTACAACCTTTCACGGGCCTAAAAATTTGACAACCAGTTTTACCAAGGGGTTTCGTAATACCTAGCATTTACTGGGTTGAGATAAGCTGTTGCTCCATGTAAGATACTGGTATTCAGCTTCATACGTTTAGACTGGAATCCGATCCCAACATAATTGAAAAAGGTTAAGCAGATAATGAAGACAGATAAATTAACTATGTTGACTAGATTGATAAACTATGTAAATGAGTCAGAAGACGTGCAACGGTTTTGAGTTGAACGTACGGACAGTAATAATTTAAGATGATTGTTATTTTCTACACAAGCGATATTTCTACCTACGGTAGACAATCAGAGAACTGTGTCTTCAAGTGACTATGTCTTGCATAATAGAATGAGGGGCTTTCAATCCTGAATAATCTGAGCGAAAATCAAACAATCCCCCTAAAGAAACGTCAGTAATTTAATTCTCAGCAGAATGAGAGCGCAAAAAAAACAAAGCGACCATTTTTTCCTCCCCTAAAAATCAAATAGGGGAAGTCGTAAAAATTGAAATGTTTGCTCCTCACCTCTTGGAACTTCGCTCACTGCTTAAAAAGGAACGTAAACAAAAGAAAGGGAGGCTGGGCCACGATTAAATTCTGTTTGAATCCGTATTAAACATACATGGTATGGTGGGGTCTCAAATACGTTGCGCCATGACATCCCCCTTCGCTGGAAATGTCGAGCTTTCTTTTGAAATAAACGTGTCTTGTTCTCTAAATGGTAGCAAGTGTTTGTAAACCTCCTTGATTTAGGAAGGACTGCGGAAAGAAGGTAATTCATATTTCTAGCACATCCCTTCTTACACGTATTATTGTTGTGAAAGTGTGTGAAAGACTTTAACTTTGCCTGTTTGATGTGTTTTTCTTGAAAACAGATTTTGAGGAGAGGCAGAGGAAGCAACCAGTCGCAGTAGCTGTTTGTATTTCATACGAAAATTACGTCATATCAACACTGGATTATGCTTTAAAATTATTAAAACATAAATCATCTAACGGTTTTGAAGAACCATATGAGTGTGCATGAGTTAATCCCATATTTTACGATGTACGAAATTATAATGTTCATTAGAGCATCAGGTGTAATTTAACACCTTGACATTCGAACCAACATTTCGCACCCCCCACCGAATAAACCGGTAATCGACAATTCTAAATTTTACAGGAAAAATAAAAAACTGTTTTATGCATATATCTCAGCATGGGTGAATCCTACGATAGCCATTTATACATCAAAACAAAGCTAATTTTTTGCAGTCTGTTTTACTGTATGCATTTTTTTTGCAATAGTATAACAAAACAAAGTTATTGACGAAAATAATGTTACTGATATTGTAGGACAAAACAATTGTATGTAACACATCATTACGATATTATTCGCGTGTAACCTCAACGATATCGTTGTAAGTATTAATGCATTACGGTATTATTCGTTGAAATTCGGTACCGAAAAGCCTGCCGGCAATATGATATTACGATATTATCCAAGCGATAGTGTATACAGTAATATAACATGACAATAATATTCGTCGATATGTAGTGTCAAAAGATTAACAGTAATGTAATGTTGCAAATATCATATTTTATTAAATAACACAGTAAAAACTTATTATTTGATTTTCCAGTAGCTTAGCAATATTAGAGAAAGTTCATAATAATGCTGGATAATTTAATTTATTTTATTTTATTGTGGTTGGGTGCCTAGCAAACACAATTCAAATTCATCAGAAACAATGCAGCTTTTAGACAAGGTAGTACTAATTGTCGCTAAGCAGCTTGCAAACAAATTGATTGACGATACATACGAGTATACATAATTGCGAATTTGTGAAAAGTTATGAAGTTATGGAGACTACCCGCTGACGTACGTGAACTGATAAACGAGAATAACGCAGCCATCCGTGCCTACGGCAACTTACCCTGGGATGCTTACAAAACTCACATGCACATACAGAGCGTGTTGTAAGGAAGCGCATAAGTGGCATCGTTACACTCGATAGGACAAGGTGCTCAACCAATTCGAACCCACCCACCAAGCTTTCTGGCAAATGCAAAGAAAGATGCGTGCCACCGTCGAGGTTTTGATGCTTCTTCTTATCCGCCCCGAGCGTCGCATTCGACAGCCTGGAGTCTCAGTGCTCTTCCAGCTCTCAACCAGTAGAAAAATGTCACCTCGCCATAGTGAATGCCGATGTCGAACGTAGATACGCTCTCACTCCCGTAAAAGATCCCAATGATCCTGTGCCTCCAGTCATACCCGACGAAGTACATGACACCATAAAAAGGCTTTAGCCGCGGAAAGCACCCGGTTCTGATGGAATCACCAATAAGGTGCTCAAACTCCTCCCCGCCCAGGTAATAGTGTCAATGGAAGCCATCTTTAAAAGATGCCTTGAGAAAAAAAAATCTTCTCCCAGGTATGGAAAGAGGCCACTGTTATCAGTACCTATCCGCAAACTCGGTAAGCCCAAGGCGGAACCATGTAGCTACTGGCCTATCAGTCTTCTGTATGCGTTAGGCATTAAAGAGACAGGCGCAAACGCGCCGCGGTGCACGCTGTGCACGGGCACGCGGTGTATTTTAGCTGCGTGGATTCATTTGTTTGATAACGTGGGCCTACGTATCAACTGCAGTATATACTATACGCCCACGACTATGTACAATTGTAGCGTGCGTGGCCCACTGCGGTATGGTCGTGGGTATTCGTGTATACTGTGTACCGCATGCACAGCGCCATTGATAGCGATGACCTATGTGAGCGTCTTATTCGAACAAGCTACGCATGTAATGTACACGTATAATGACGTCAAGTCATGCACAGCGTGTCCGTGGCTTACGGTGGTCACATTCACATACATTTTCTTGCAAAGCGAAGCTCCGTTGCCTCTCCGTGCGCAGCTGTGGGTTTTCGCCTTTATTTATAAGCGACATAAAGACTATGCCGAGGCTAAGAGTCTCATTTCCAACGAGCAATTCGGTTTCAGGACCAAACACTCGTGTATCCAACAGATCCACAGCATCGTCGAGTATTTGAGCGCTGGAGCGATGACGGGCGGGTTTTTCTTCGACATAGCAAAAACCTTCGACAAAGTCTGGCACAACGGCTTGTACAAGCTGTACCAACTAGGAGTGCCGGACCGTCTCGTGCTCACCCTACGAGACTCTCAGTCGGATCGCACCTTCCGCTATTGCGATAGCGGGGAAGCTCTCTCCTCACCTCGAATGGGGAGAGGAGTCACTCCATTCAAGCCACCATCTCCCCGCTTATATTCACGCTTTTACGCTGTTACGTGCTGTCGAAGCAAAAAGGCTCAGTTAGCCCTGTTCGCGGACGACGCGGCCATCTATTACACTGGTCGTTATAAGAATGCTATTGCCAAAAACCTACAAACCTCAGCCGACGTCTTAGATGCTTGGATCCGGAAGTGGATAACCCCGATAAGACTCAGGCGGTTCTTTATTTTAAACCGCGTATTATTACAATTCCACCTCCCCCAGCCCGATCACTCTGTACGGTAAGCCTATCCCTTGGGAGAAGCAAGCCAGATATCTAGGAGTCATACTCGACGACCATCTGTCCTTCGGGCCGCATATCAGTGCAGCTCGTGACCGAGTCGCCTTTGCTATAGGTAGGCTCCATTTCCTGTTAGTAAGTTGTCTCTCAGGTGCATGTTGTGCCTCTATGCCGCGGTGATCTGTCCCATCATGACATACGCTGGTGTCGTGTTTGTACTGTATACCAAGGCTAGATATATCTATAGGATCCAGGGACTCCAGAACCGGTTCTCACGCTAAGTCACGGGAGCCCCTTACTATATCCGCAATGACCTAATGGTCTACACATAGGCTTAGAATGCCCACTATCCTTTAGTTTATGAAACGCTTTTCTAAGCTCTTCTTCGATTCTGCTATAAGGTAACGTAATCCTCTAAGCGCATCGGCCACCCGATACGAGCCACCCCCGATGACGCTACCACCCACCTCCAGGAGATCAGTAGGGAAACTAGCACGCTCGAGAAGCACAGACACAAACAGCCGTCGCAACGTCCCGATCCATGCCCTCTCCGACCCTTGCTCGAGCCAGCCCACGTGCCTGAGCTTGTAGTTCAAAATCAACCCCTAAAGCCTGTTTGATTGCTTTTCTCCTCCAGCGACGCTCTAAGTGTAGTCGCTTAGTTTGTAAGTCTTTTGCCCTGGCTGGAGGCCTGACACTCAACGCACCCACAGGATAGTCGGGTTAAGCAGACGACAACCTCCTAGGTTGAACTGCGAGATGCCATTCACAAAAAAAAAAACAAATTTACTCATCAATCACAATGGATAACAAATGAATAATTCATTACGTACCGATACCATAGTAAAATTTTATTGTACAAACCGCTTGCTTTAAGAATATTAACTATTATGATACAGTGAACGACATTACGATTTTAATAGGTCTCTGTCATGTTGTGTAAAACAACATTACCAAATCCTGTGAATTAAAATAATACACGAATATAATTGTATTACACTTTACGTGGAACAAGATATGCGTTTTTTACGCGAATAAAACGGTAATCGTCGCTTACCGAAAAAGTTAAAGATTGCATAATCTGTAACAACTTGTTACGATACTATTCGTGCAAAAAGTGTGTTAAGATTTTTCGGGAATAATATTGTTAAGTCCATTATGGGACCATTGAAATTATTGTACTTTTGCAAAGATGCATAGAAAAATTACGAAAAAAAATTACAAGGTGTAATCAATGCTATAAATATCGAATATGCAATAAAACGTAAACTATCGTAATAGCACATTACCATATTATTCGGTGGGGGGTGCGATTTGATTCACAGGCCGTAATTTCCACAAAAAAATATAACGTTTACACAAAATAAGTAATTCAATGGCTGATAATAAATTATAACGAGCGATTAATCACGATATTACGAGTTTTATTTACGGAAAAGAGAATAAAATAACGGAGAATGATAATGAACAGGAGTTTTTGGACCATTTCCCTATTTATGTGGGAATGTATAATGTGTATTTCGCGCCAAGATTCTCCGGGTTCCGCTTTGTGTTCACGTTTTGTCAGTGAATGACTTTTTATGTGTTTCTTTTTTGCGTACATTTTGTAAGTGGAGGAAAAATGACGAAGGAAAATAACAATATTACTGGGGCCCAATTCTGTAACTTTGTGTTAAGCAACACGCCATTGACACTCTATCGACACACTACAGACATTATGTTGCCACTGTTGCAAATTTGGTATTCTGCAAAAACTTCAATGGCGTTTCAGTAATGTTTCAGTTTAGTGTGTCGATAGTGTGGCGGTACAATATTTTTCAGTGCTTTCGTTGTTCGATGGCTTCACAAAGGCGATTCGATGGCCAAAACACTTTTCAAACACGATAGACACAACTTTCAAATACAGTTAAAATATTTACAGACTGCCGTAACTTTGGCCATCATGATGACATTGACACATTATAGTGGAATACCAGAAGAATACCATTTTTACAATAGTCTTCTATGGCGTTTCAATGGCACTCCAGTGGTAAGTCAATGACCATAGATAATTTGTAGAATACCAAAATGTCAATGATTAGCCTATTGAGACACTGCTTACACACTACCGACACACTATTGACAAGTTGGTAATTTTACAGAATTGGGCCCCTGTTAGCTTCACAGAATTATTTTTAAAATGCTCAATAAGATGTCTGTGTTGCAAAAGTGCTGTTAACAGCGTATACATGTTCACTCATTCACCAATCTGCTGCCTTAGACACTGGGCTCCGATTCACATCTTTATGTCTAAATACTTATTTTGTTAGTCTATTTTATGCTTAAATAATATGCCCCGGGCTATAATTATTATTAATTCCTCAAATTGTTTATTGTAAGCAAGGAAGCATGAGCTTTTAAAAGTAATTTTGTTGGAATAAAATTAATCTGATTAGGCGGAAGGAAAATACTCCAACTCAATTATGCATACTTAATTTGCTTGCTTTCATCTTAAAAGTCTTCATAAATCTTTATTACATTATATGGGCCTTTATGAATCATTGCAATAAAATCAGAATTTATAATATTAGTGACAATCACAGTAAGCATTGAAGAACACTCATGGATACTACTGGTGATTATAAGAACGTAATCCCCAAAGGCTTAGGTGGTTAGAAGTGTCCCATGTTACAGAGGGCCTATTGTCATCTACCGGGTGCAAGTTTTGACTCTCGAGCTAATACTGTGTAGAGTATTAGTGGACTTTAGCCGACCAGGGAACTGAACTCATACTCAACCATAGCATTTGCAATCGCTAAACCAACAAGGCAGAATTATAAAATGAAGTAAAATATGTACCATCGCCACAAACAAAAGAAGATCCGAATAATTTGTTTTAACAGAAAACCTCATAAAAAGCATTCAACTATCCTCAAACACGACCATAAAACCTTCAATTCGCTAACCGATCCCAGAAATTGGTTTACGACGCAAAAAACCATTTGATACAACCAACCTTTTCCCTCAGAACATATTGTACATAGACTAGATATACAATATATTTGCATCGAAAGGCATTACGAGCTTCAAGGCAGGGTTATTTCACGGCTCATAAAAATTTGATTTTGAAACCGAGTAGAGCGGAATCTGACACAATGTATGTATCATACAATATTGTGAGACGTGCACACTGATACATGCCGCATACGGATACGGATACGACCTGAAATGTAATACTTTTTAAAATATTTTTCGTTCGAGAAAGATGGCGGCCGGGTTGGTCTTGTTGGTGGTTCAGGTTTTGTTAATAGTTTTTAGGTTATAGTTTTTAGGGTTCCGTACCCAAAGGGTAAAAACGGAACCCTATTACTAAGACTTCGCTGTCTGTCCGTCTGTCTGTCTGTCCATCTATCCGTCTGTCCGTCTGTCCGTCTGTCCGTCTGTCCGACTGTCCGTCTGTCCGTCTGTCTGTCACCAAGCTGTATCTCATGAACCGTGACAGCTAGACAATTGAAATTTTCACAGATGATGTATTTCTGTTGCCGCTATAACAACAAATACTAAATATATCAATGGTACGGAACCCTTCGTGTGCGAGTCCGACTCGCACTTGGCCGGTTTTTTGATATTGTCAAAGATAGTACCTAACCTTATTTATTTATACCTTGAGAGTGGAAGACTTATGACATAGGCATTTTCACTTTTCGAAGATGTAGAGATAAACAGTGTTTGGTGGAATTTCAATTAAGTAATCAATACACATAATAACCTTATTGCTAGGTAAAACAATTAATTTATTGCTAAAATAAGTCGAATTAATTACAGCGTAGTTTTTCAATAATGTGTCTTCATGACATTTTTCAGGTAAATAGTACCTATTTCTTTATTATGTTACTTTTTACGAGCTTTTTATTATGATCAGGAAACAGTAAGTTATTGCTGTAACAAGGAAGTAAATTAAACAAGTCATGTTTGGTTTCACCTTACATTCAATATAAACATTGAATAATCTCTTATAATCTGTCTACGGTATTCCCACTTCTGGGTCGTACGCCTCCTCTAAATAAGAGGGAGTAGGCTGTAATCCAACACGTGTGGTTGTGACATATCCTTTCGATGTTTTCTTTAACCGTATTGAGCGCAGTAGTGACGAAATAAATGATACAACTTGACACGCCTACGCTTTTCGCAAAACGAGCAACAATTCAATTAATAGAAGTGATGCAGGCTACAAGGGTGGCAAAAGTACAAATAAAAAAGTTAAATTCAGCAAATTTAATTCACGCAACAACGGTTGGAGCTGTCAATATGTAAATATGGACGGCTCACAAAAACTGCCGGAGTAATTCCGGTATATAAAACATTTCACTTCCATTTTGTTCGGGGAGGATATAAAAGGGATTTCTATCATCATGGCGGATCCTGGCCTTGTTACGAGACAAAGAATTAATTGTGATATCACCAAGCTTTGTGATGACAATGGGAGTTTTAATTGGTGCAAGGCAGAGCAATTTTGTGCAGGGAATTGAACCTACTAAAAATGTTGTAAAGATTAAGGATTTCTGTGCGCTAAACAACTTGGCAACTCCTTGTATCAAGAAACAATATTTTATATTAACCTTAACATCACGCCTGTACCACATCAGGCAGCCTTAGGGCTCATTTACGGAGATGCGGTGCGTCGGGCGGCGCGCCCAGAACCGATTCTTGCGTAAAGTCACAGAAGCCCCCTATTACGTCCGTAATTACCGTTTACATTTAGACCCTAAAATCCCCACGTTAGCTCAGTTCATGAAGCGCCTCTCCAAGCGCTTCTTCGATTCTGCTATTAAACACCGTAACCCCCTGATCACAGCGGCCGCCCGTTACGAACCCTCGCGAATTAGTCAGATCCGCCGCCCAAGGCAACTTTAGTCGATCCCGATGACGCTATTACCCTACTCCAGGAGAGCAGGAAGGAAACTAGCACGCTTAGAAAGCACAGACGCAAACAGCCGTCATTTCGTCCTCGCCGTCGAGGCCCGTCGCGACGCCCCGATTCGAACCCTCCCCGTCCCTTGCCCGTACCAGCCCGCGTTGCTGCGCCTGTAGTTCAAAATCAGTCCCTAATTAATGACACCACTCAGATCCAGCCTGTCCCCTTGCTGTCCTATCCCAGCGACGCCCTAAGCCGAGGCCCGTACCCCGCAGGGGGTGCCCTTAGCGTGTAGTCGTTTAGTTTGTAAGTTTTATGCCCTGGCTGGAGGCCTTACACTTAAGGTACCCACAGGATGGTCCGGTTAAGCAGACGACAACCTCTCTAGGTTGAACTACGAGATGCTATTCCGCAAAAAAATAAAAAAACAGCATGTTAGCCTACCCTGATCAGAATGTTTTCTGTTTCTTCATATGCTACATATCTTAACCAAGTCAGTTGTAACTTTAAGTTCCTTAACAGTAATACCTCTACCTGGGAGTTGAACCTACGCTCATAATCGGCACATTTGTGATCACTTAACCAAGCAGTCAGTCATCCAGGAAGCTCTTTACATTTAGTAACGTGTTAACTTAAAAATATTTTACTGTTCTCTGAATACACACTTAAGCAAAAGACGGAACTATTAGCATGATCAACAAACCCAAGAAACATAACTAAACCCAAACTTAACCATACAAATCGATGCTACAAAGTACAATGACTTGCAAGAAGTAAAATAGATAGCAGTAAGTGATTCCAGCGGCCCTGGTTGTGACCCAGAAACACACTTCCTATTATCAGACGATGGATCATACGTCGCGATATATCTCGTCATAAGAAAGCTGAACTTTGAACGGTATCTATAGCAGGCGTAAACGGATTTGTTTCGCAACCTTGAAGGAAAAAACACGAAATAGGAAATAACGTAACTTCTACAGGCAGATAGAAAAAAAATATGTTAAGGTTTCTTTAGCAAGAAATAAGACGTATTCTTATTACAAAACATGTTGTTTTTTATTTAAACAAATAACTTGACTTATTAAGTCCTGCTAACGAGCCAGTTAGTAGGACAGTAGGCCAGTTATAATAAAAACATAGCAGTCACTGAAATACATGAGCAGTTTAACAGAACTTAACTACTTACTCTAGTAGGTACGGGGTCGGTTTGAGATACCCTAATCAAGATAAAAATCAGAATACCAAAGATAGCTCGAAGGTTTTGAGCTTCGACTAAAGGTAGAACTCCTTTTTATATATGACAGATACCGTTTTATAACAAAACCAGGTTTATCTACAGATCCAAAAAACCAGACCACACAAGCAAATCTAGTAGCAAAAATTATTTCAACTGCCATTTTTCACGAAATCATTTCTTTCCATAATACTTTTACAGACGACACTGGCTTCTACATCCTACATAATTCCCACGACTTACACAGAATCAAGTGAACTGACTTACCTTATCTCTGGACCCTACATCCATTACCAGTTACACTAAAGACGATGGCCACAACAAGAGGCTACATTCAGCTTACTCCACTAACTCATCTGGACACATCCTAATCTCGTTGACAAATGAACTGGACCAACGGAACAGCATTATCTTAGTACTGGAAGAAACGATACCTTGACAATCCAACACAAAGCAAAAGCAACTGTAATCTTCAAAGAAGAGGGTTCAATTTTGGATGTGAAAGTTTGTTGGCCAAAATCTGCCATTATGTCGTATGAGCGTAGGGGGCGTTTAAGCGAGTCCCGAGGGGGTTAATCAACTGTTTACACTACGAGATAACAGGCGAGTAGATTGCTCATAAAAACCCTTCCGTAGCCTTGATGTATGTGAGGCAAGGGGTCGATTCTTGAAGATTTAAATTGGTTTCTAAATGAATGTGTTGGTCAAGCTATTATCCTTTGTTGTGTAAGGGCTGCAAACTGTGTGTATCTAATAAATTGATAGGAGGAAAGAAAACACTGAAGTCTTGGTAGGTAATCAAAAATATGGAATTGAAAGCGTTCTTGTAGCTTTTCCTTGTTATTGCAATCAATTAAAAATGAATTATGTAAAAGGCTGCAACGTCTCGACTGTAGTTTTTAATTAATTTTCATGACAGTGAAAACTGAAAAACTTTCAGCGTTTGTTTTGAGACCGACACTTTGATTATTTTATTTACCACTGCAGTAACGTATCATAATAGCGCTGTGACTTAAAACCAAAAGCTGGGCTGGGTTGGGGCTTTTTTTAAATGTTACAGCACCATGCTGAGATAGGGACATTTTGGTCTCGTAAAGAACCGATTTCGTTTGTTTTAATTTTCCATATCTTTACTTTTTACACGACAGCCAAGGAAGTGTTATTATATAATTATGTTATATTGTTAACAAGCGGACGTCCCGCGGTTTCACCCGCGTAGTTCCCGTTCCCGTGGGAGTACGGGGATAAAATATAGCCTATGTTACTCAGGGTGAATGTAGCTTTCTAATGGTGAAAGAATTTTTGAAATCGGTTCATTACTTCCGCAGATTACCCCCTGCATACAAACTTACAAACATACAAACAAAATGTTACCTCTTTATAACATTAGTATAGATTTAACATTTTTTGTTTTGTCCTGCGCGACTACTAATAAATAAATTTTCTTTGTTTTCAGTAGATTTTTTTGCATAAGACCTCCATCCTTCTTTGCCACTCACCGTACTTACTTAACAACCACAATAATTATCTCCACAATTCAAATAACCCAACCATAATCACAGTACTGTACTGTACTCTAAACTAGTTCAAACCGGTTTCTCCCAGTTCAGAATTACAATAGCGAACTTTAAAATAAACTTGGCTGGCCCAGGAGTCATGTTAAACGTCCCGGCCAGTCGGGCTGGGCTTGAAATATCACTCAACTTACCAACTAGCCAAGCCTGAGTTTTTTCCCCACTTTTTATAACTGTCATAGTTCGAGGAGTCACTTTGATCTTTGTATGGAGTGTTTTTGTTCGACACGGGGCGAGGGAGCGATTTTATGAAGAATCTCCCGAGTTTTTAAGGGTGTTGTGGAGTCTCGAGTTTCTTTAATAAATGGGAGTTGAACGGTGAACGGAAACGGTAGCCCTTTCTTCTTTGTTTGGAAAAGTGAGTAAACTGAGTTTCATTAACTTGCGGATACTTGGAACTGAACAGAACTTGTTGGTTATAGTTATATATCGTGACATGACATGTAGTAAGTATTCTCTTCATTCTAAATTGGTTTGTTCGCAAAATTGAAACAGTTTGGCATACCAGGCTGTTATTTTTTTTACATTTCTAGTGGTCTCTAATGGTCGTACCTATCTTCGTCTGATTTATCTCTCGTATGTTAGGGTGGGCATCCAGTCTAATTGTATTTATCCTATCCAATACACCATCACACCACTACAAACCCGATACAAAATGTAGGAATGATTTATGTATTTTCTATTCTTGATTGTTTAATTACCGTTCTTGACCCAAAAAGGCAAGGTCCTCCAATAATACACAATAATTATTCACCCATAAAACATACGCAGGTAATCTGTGCTTCAAAGGGGACCCACAAGGTTGGGTTACAAACTAATTATTATCAATCCGGTAGCCGGCAGGATAACTCCTGCTAATTAATCTATAGCTATTAACAAATACGGGGCCCGATAAATCCGCACAATTTGCAACATTTATTATTCCACATCCTGCTTGGGGAAAACTAATTTATTGTGAATCAGGTTAAGGGCTCTTTTCCTATTGCTGACTGCAGGATTAACGATTTATACCATAGTGATGAATTTTATGGTTTTCAGCGCATATTATAGATATCACATCACACTAACGTCACTAACATTATAAAGGCGAAAGAATCGATGTATATTACTCTTTCACGCTAAAACTGTCGACCGGATTAGAATGAAATTTGGCACCAGATAGTTTATAACTGAGCAGCGGTGGCCCAGTGGTGGCGGCCCCGACTTACGAACAGTAAGTCGTGGGTTCGAACCCAGGCAGGCGCATTACTTTGTGTAATTTATTACATCACCGCTGCTCTCAAAACGGTGAAGGAAAACATCGTGAGGAAACCGGCATGTCCTAGAATAAAAAAATCGAAGGCATGTGACATCTACCAATCCGCACTGGGCCCGCGTGGTAGATTATAGCCCATTCCCTCTCATAGAGAAGAGGCCTGTGTCCCAGCAGTGGGAACATTAATAGGCTGATGATGATGATGATGAGTTTATAACTTGGATTAACATATGGGATAATTTTTATCCCAATAGTACGATCCCATAGGACTATTACCGAACTCTACGCGAGCGAAGCCGTGGGCAAGCTGATTAACAATAAATCTGCGCTATTTTTGGTCCTTGAAGGCAAGAAGTGAAAAAATAAGTCAGGCACATGAAAAAAAATATTTTTGAGAAGGATAAGTTATTCTAGGTAAGATTTTTTTAGATACCTTCTAGAATTTTGAAGTAATTAATATACGAAATAAGTGGATGGTATATTTTAAGAAAATGGTTTTGTTTTTAGACTACGTCTTAGCCAGCTAACAAAATCCTGGCTCTACTTAATCATAATAAATCACACTCTTAATTTTTCCAAGATAAATGGTGCAAACCATGTTAATTTATTCAATATCGCTTCCATTCAATAAATATTTAGCCAGAAAATATCTTAAATAAGGATCTTTAGACAAAGGCCAAATAACGGCACTCTTGCACGTAAAGCCAAAAAGTCTTCAATATTTTATATAGAGAGCAGATGACCAATAAATTTGTTTGTTGTAACGAGTTTCGATACGCTCGTAAATTTTAAACCACAGCTAAGTAACCAAATTTAATATTATAACATGTATATCTTATGCGGAGCGGGATCACGCTAGGGTTGCCACGCCGAATATTATTTTGTTGATAACATTTTGTAAAGGAGGTAACGTTTTTTCTTCCTTAGTTAGGCTCTTAACCTTCGAACAGAGTGTGTTCATTAGTAATGACATGAACCTCTTAATTGCTGAAATAAAATGTTCAATAATTCTCTTAATCTTCAGATCGGTTCATTATCCTTTCAATGATCTTAAAAATACTTTATTGTTGGCGACAGATCTGGCAACCCCGTTGCTAGGTCTTGTTGTGTGGTAGTTGGCTAGCAACGGGGCGGCTTATCGATGTATTCTTTTCTAAATATTGTGATTTAATATTAATTATACCCAATTGTGCCTCATCTATAAAGTCTTTAATTTGGTGCCTAACATTTATCATTACTGTATCTTTTTCTAAAAAATACAATTATTTGTCTCTCACTAGGTGGACCGATGACCCAGGTGAAGGTTGCGGGGATCCGTTGGATGCAAGACGCATGGGACCGGGGGAGACACTTGGGGGAGGCCTATGTCCAGCAGTGGACGTCTTGCGGCTGAAATGATGTTGATGATAACAGTTATTTACACTGACTACTGTTGTTATAAAAAAGTTTATTTCCTACAAAGAAATAATTAAGTCTAACAAAATCAAATCATTTGCTACGCTTTGCATCTCCATCTTCCCTCCAAAGAGATGTTTAGAATAATAACGATGCACTTTACAATTCCAGACATGGATTATGTTAGCCTCAGAGTCGTGAACCCTGGCTGACGTGTAATTATGCACTGCAGACATAATTCAATGTCGACCTTACATAGTTAGCGCTCAGTTGCTTAATTTTGCTAAACCGACGAAATGACATTGTAGAGGATGATATATTAGTATCTTTTAAATTATAAATTACTTTGGAGACTTACAGTTTCATAGTTTCAATATTATCTTCCGGTTCTTGTTCCATGCAGATTACTTGTGGTCGGTTCAATTTGTTTTCTCTTTCATTCTCTCTTGTCAGTGTCACGCTATCATTTCCTCTTCTTCTTTCTGTCATACCATTCCTCATATAATCCAAGCAACTTTTCCTTGATTTCCTTTGCTTCATCCATCAACATGCATAATATCACATCCCAATCAATGCTCTTTAATAAATGTACAGATTGTTTAATTTGAATTCGTAATTTATTCCTAGCGCTTGTCATTTATTTGTGTCTCAAATACTATAGAGGATGTGCCCGGATAAAAAAGTATTGAACAAGAAAAAGTGTTATAAAATATGATGTTAGATTAAAAACTTTCACAAGTTTTATTTCAGTTAAAGATTTAAGGAAATTTTACTACGATCTTGTTACTTTATTTTCATGAATGTATGATCTTCTACATTTAATTTTACATCAATAATCATAACTCTGGCAACCCTGTAAGACAGACGTCGTTAGGCACACCGGGCGCTCCTAAATAAAGTCGGAGGATCGGCTACATTCTGTTGCTTCATATTGCTGCCAGCAACTTAACCTTTCCATCACATCCTACCACAACCTTATTTGTTTCAACCGCACTGCTTCCGTCCATCAAACTTGAGAAAAAGTTTTGATGATCCAAGGGTGAAGCCCTTGGATCATCAAAACTTGGGATCTACTTTTTTTGAGTAAGTACCTAAGTAGGTACCAATGTGATTTTTTCATAGCAAAGTTCCTATCTAATTGTTGGACATTATATATAGACTTACGGTGATGGATAACACAATCACATAACATCACACCTGTAATATCCGAAAGGTTTGATAATTCGTGATTTTTGAACGATTGTCTCCCAAAACAGGGCGTCCCTCACGATTTCCAAATGTTTATACTGGAAGAAGAAGTGGTGGAACAAACTCCCCAACAACAAATCTGCCTGTTAGCTTGGCAGAACTTGATATTTTATACACATTTCACAACCAAGAAAACATTTAATTTAATAATTGGCCACATGTTAGCAAGCACACGCTAGCGTGTATTTCTCTGAACTACATAGTTAGTTATACCTATACGCACATCATGAAATACAATTTAAAAAATCTATACTTAAAAACTTTAACTCGGTAACGTGCTGTGAGCCAACTTGTTCAATGTTCATCTATAAATCTTTTCTTATCGGTATGATCCTGTTTCAGGTTTTTCTTTGACTCAGGTTGGATTACAGGCCGATATTATTACGATGATGAAAGTATTGGTAAAGTCTTACATTAATAGTTTGTATCCACAGTCCTGCAAGCCAGACATCGTTAGACACAACGGCTGCTCTAAATAGTCAGCAGATTGGCCCCTGCTGTAGCTTCATATTGCTGCGCGCCGACTGCCGCAGATAAGCGGTTTTTAGTCTGTCTCCACACCTGTTGATGATATAAAACTCTGGTTATATTGCCTGGGATGAGAGCTGAACAGCGCCTTAAAGCAAAAAGCAAAAATATTGATTGCTTGAGCTTCTCCTTATATGTAAACATGGATTAATTTAATAGTTTGCAAGAACTAATGATTTTTGGTGTGATAGGTTTCACCGCGAAATATTAAGGACAATGTTTTATTTTGTTCTGTACTGTGAAATATAATATGTTTATTCATTTATGGAAGCGTGCGAACGCCAGTGATTTTTGACAAAAAATAAGTTGGCTTTTTACTTTCATAATAGCTTTTCATAAGTTTAAATCCCCATCCAAAAATAAACACAAAAAAATACCTTTATCCAATATTTTCCGCTTCGTAAATAAATCCAAAGGCACTCACAACTCACAATCAGGCACACAACCACAAATGGTATATTTACACCTATTGCACCGTTCCCCTTAATGCGGGACATTCTTTAAATGGTTACGTAAGTGGCGTCATAGTGACCCGAAACTTTCAATCGAGCCTTTATCAATATTATCTACAGCAGAACGCCGAACGCCGGCGAAATGAAAGAATCTGGTCTATTCACAAAAAGGTCCCGGAATGGGAAAAGAAATTTCTCGAAAGCGACCTTTCTTAGATGTTTATCTGCGCTGCCTTTAAGGGCCATGGCTTGTACCGTACCAGTTCGAGTGCGACCGTAGTCGAGGATCGCGCATTTTTCCTTTTCGATTGCGCGTTCTGATCCTAGCAACATTTCTGCTATTAATGTATGATGAGCATTGGTAACAAAAGTGTGAGGGGTGAAATTTATGGTAGTGTCTTCACGGTAAAAGTCAAAGTATACAATTTAAAGATGAGCTCCTGAAACAAGATAAATCTATTGACGAAAATAGCTCTTAATTTTGAGTTTACATAAAAAATAAATACATTTACATTTAATGTATAGGTGAATGCTCCTAATGCCTCCTTTTAATGTTTAGGTATTTCTGTTTTTGCGGTATTTAAGAGGTCTTTACTTAAAAAGAAAAGGGCCGAAGACGACTCGGTAATTCTTTGAGTGGAGATATTAAGGAGCAAGTCTGAGATGATTTACAGATTCTGCGATAATTTTGCCCTGGACTTTTCTTTTAATCTGCTTAGTGCTTTTTAGATACTTTTTTGCTGAAGTTGTTATCTGTTTTCTACGCCCTAGTTTTCACATTAAAGCGATTTAAAGACCTTCAAACGAAAGTTATAACTTTAAAAATATGCCTTTGTCTCAAGTAGAGTTTTTTTCAGCTCGAATAGTTACATAAATTAAAATTGGGCAGTTTTGTTTTACTCTACTACCGGAAAATTCAGCGTACAAACTTCGTAAATACTCTCTACATGTATACGCAAGACAATTATGGAGCTCAGAGCCAGGGAAAGGGAAATAAGGGACGTCATATCATTTTCCCGAAGCCAGCACAGGATCCGTTTAGTCTAAATCATGACCCAAACATTCATCCCCAAACTCGCGATAAACTACATCTGCTTATCCAGAAAAGGGTTGAAACGAAATAGAATAATACTTCTTCCTGTAGGGTCGTCGGTCTATACTTCAACCCTATTACCCTTCGGTCTAATTACAAATTAATGCTTGTTACTTTCTTTAATAAAGGGCTAAGGGAGCAACTCATTATATAAAAATGTTTCCGCTGCGTCTTTTATTTTTGGCAAAAATTGTACAGAACTTGTTAGAGAAGTGATGCGAAAGTCTCGATAGATTAACTATCGTTAAAGCATTTTTAACATGTACTGTTTCGCGCTTGTCGATAAAACTTTGGCAGATTGTTCATTTACAAGGAATTTTTTTTATATACAAGCGTGACACGTGTTTAGAACTTTTGTAGGAGTTTTTAATAATAAAGCAAAAAAAGTTGATTTAATACTACCAAAGTAACAAAAAACGCGTGTGGGAAATATATCGTATTACCGAATTAAAACACAATTTTTTCCTTAAGTACTTAAAGTCAGCCTGTGGACGGTGGGCTATGGGCTAACTCGCCGTCCGTCCGTCTCATGACGACAGGCCGTGTTGACGGCGCGTTCGTGTTCCACGCGCGCCTCAAAGAGAGTCAGGAATAGGAAGGGGTCCGCAAGGGCCGATGCCTGCCGGGGTTGCGGGACTGTTCGAAAGAGATACCGTGACCCCGGAACACAAAGGGCGATGAAGGAACATGGATGGGTTTTAGTCAGTAAAAGTCTGACACTCCCTCCTGCTCCGCTCAGAGCGGGAGACTCCTCCCGCTCTGAGCGGGGATTTGATGATTTCCCACCCGAAAAAAAAAAAAAAACTTAAAATCATATCTAGGAGAGATAGTTTCATGGAAGTAATTAATAATTAGTGAGTTTGTTCGATCACCTTTATGTTCCCAGCCGTGCCTCGTGAGGCACAGTTCATTGTTATTTTAATTGTGTCTGTAATTGCGGGTATTGAAGTGCTACCGTTTTATGAGGTTTTAGTAGCTTGAGAGTCTCAATAACGTTCAGAACCTACACATCACACACTTAACGACGGTTAAAAACTCCTTGTTTATTATAACTTGCCTCTTTTAAAAGTTCACCATTTCAAAAACAATTCCTTTTCCAGGAAAAACAAACCGAAATAATGTTTGAAAGTCGAACACGGAAATGTCAAGCATATGATTGGATTGTGAATAATTTTTCGAACATCCACTTTTGTTTTCTATTGGCTTTTTCAATAGAGGCTTAAACAATGGCTGGAAGTATTCATAATCTAATTTATTTTTTAGTTCAGCTGCTACATCACACAAAATAACGTCATGGCAGGTAATCGCCGAAGAGTTAGGAAGAGGTGTCTTAATAGCTACAACCACATTTCACCAGTTTTGTTGTTCCCCTTTCTAATAGGGGCCGACCCATTACCATCAACCGAACGTACATCCAGACTCCAGACTGCTATTGAAAAATTTCAATGATATGGAAAAACCCAGAAACACTTTGCCCTATCTAAGAATCGAACTTAAGACCACTAGAATTAGATCAACGAGGCATTTACATCATCAGATAGGAAAATCCCACGTCTAGTTTATACAACTTACTTATTAATAACATTTTCTTTGATTTCTACCTGCTATGAATAAATGGCAAAGTTTTGTTTTTGTTTTCCGTATAAACCACAAATCCCGAAGCTTTATTAGTGTAATGCTGATAAGACAATTCCCCGGTTCTTCTTATACAGAAATTAAATACTGCCGAGCAAGTTTATAAACTCCCGACTACTTACAACGTTGTTCGTTGCGGATTAGCCAGACAATAGCCGTGATTGATGATTATTATTATAATGGACAATACGCTATACAAATGTTTTGATATTATTATTTTACATAAAGTTCTTTGATAAGGCCAAAATAAAGTTTATTTAACGTGTTTAGGTTCTGATATCAAAACTATACAGATATTCAAAAGTTACCAAGCTTTAATAATTTTATTGTAAAGTATACACTTGTTACCAAAAGGACGAATAATTAACAAAACTCATGCAATTAAGACCAAAAACATTTTAACCGAATCCGGAAAGGAAAGCTTGTTCAATATTAATGAACGAGATGCCATGAAAAAACTCAAAAGGTAAGTTTACTTCACGGCCTCATTATAAATACAAGTTTTAATTTTAACCAATAACGGTTGGCGAAAGGAATCGTCCATTAAACTACGTCCGTCCGCAGTTTGTACGCAAGCAAGCTGCTTGTCACAGATAGGGCAGACAGAGGTCGTGCTTGATTGATGACTATAATGGACAATGCATTGTAGTCAGGCCTTTTCCTTCACATTATAAGCAAAAGTCGTACCAAACCGTTATAGAGGTGAAATGTGTCATGAGAATCATTTTTTCATCGCTTTTATATTTACGGAACCGAGCAGCTTTATCAGAAAACATTGGGAAGATTGACTGCTTCGTTGGTCTTGGCGTAAACGCTACTGATAGGCATGAGGTCTTAAATTCAGTTCCCAGGTCGGTCAAAATATTGCTGGGTTGCGTGGCCAGCGTGATATTTTGTAATGAGGTATGTAATAATCTTAATGATCTTTTATAAATAGCGAAATATTTCATGCAGGTCTTACCTACATTCTTCTGAATATAATCCACATAAGTAAATGGCTGTTCTTCTGCTAACACTTATGCTACCGTTTATCGGCAACAGTTCAGTAAGGGCTCTACTCGCCTGACATCATCAGACCTATCCAAATCCATTTCAGAACCACTACAATTTTTAATGATTAAGTTATTTTTTTTAGTTTTGCGTCGAATTTGCGGGTTCCGAACAACGGCAACGGCAACCTTAATCATTAGAAGTGTAACATTTGAAGACGTTAACCGCTAAATTGTTTGCCCCAAACAGGCTGGTTCACAGTCCACACTGCTCGTCATAGATAGCTGACAGAGGTCATGATTGATGGATGGCAGTGCCGACGATGCAGAGCGGGTCACGCGCGCATTGTTAGCGCAAACGACTTTTATTTCAAACAGGCTTTACTCAGCAACCTCGATAATGAACACCAACGTAACATGAAACATCAGGGAGGCGCTGGTTTCTAAGAAAAACATAATCCACCCGTCAAATTCTGTACATTTCAAACGTAATTCCAAATTACACCGCCTGTCTTGACATAATGGTCAAGTTATTCGCAGTTCTCAGATATTTCAGGGATTACAATGTTGATTAGGGCCCTTCATGCGTATTAAAAGGTCTGTAAAGACCTTTAAACAATGCGTAGGTATTATAAAATATTCAATTGCGCTTTATCTTTCAGACAAAATTCATGGAAAAACTTATTATGTTTTAACCCTTTAAAGGGATTTCATATAAGCATATTGAGGCATTGTATCAATGGAAGTCAAATCGGTTACTTGAAGCTCCCACACGGTTGCCACTGGTACGCGTTTCTAGAATACGACACTCATTACTTTGGAATTCTAGCTCTGAATATATTCTATTTCAGTTTTCGTTACTAGTTATTCGTAAGATACTACAAAATGTAGTCGTTATATCTACAATAAAATATCAGGCCTGTTCCCCGGAGTGTTCGGTAGCGTTGTACCTACAGTAATCATTTCGCCAGTCAGTTATATAGTACTTGTAATGTTTTTAGTAATGTTTAAATAAGTTTTTAAGCTGACATGGTCATTTCGCCAGTTAGTTTTATAGTACTAAGGGCTCATTTACGGAAACGCGGCGCGGCAAGCGGCACGGACCGCTTAAAATTCAAACATATGGCAATGTATGAGAGCGTTTGCAGAGAGGCGTTTTTACGCGCGTTTGCTTGAGATGCAGCGTCGGACGCGGCGGGGGACGCGGCGTGCAACGCGGCGTGCAACGCGGCGGGCGACGCGGCGTGCAACGCGGCGGGCGACGCGGCGGTATGTCGTCTTATTTTACTCTGTCATTACAAGCTCTAGAATAGAACGACTATTTTAAACTAGTTGTCACCTAAGCAAGTAGCCCGAATGGTTTAGTGACCGCCTTGTAAACCAGGGGTTGCAAGTTCAATTCGCAGTCAAGACATAATCACTTTTTGTGATTATTTTGTTTTTTTTTGTCTGCGTCGTTGTTCGAGTGGTTGCTAGTGCAACAATTATAAAGCATGCATGAGGTCCTGGTTTCAATTCCCCGGTCGGGCAAAATGTTTTGGATTATTCTATCAGGCATTTCTAAGTAGCGGCCACGGACTCTGGTTTTATACCCGCTTGATGGCAATAGGGTCGCCTCTATTACATGTGATTTCAACATAACTGGCAAAATGTGGGGGTACGATTAGGTACACCTCTGCCTAACCCTTCTGGGATTACAGGCGTGATGTTATGTTACGATGTTAGATTATGTGTGAGAACTGACTCCGTCATCAATGTGTCATAATGTGGGTGATCACCACTAAAGGTATCCTTTAGGGCGCTGTAATTCTAAAATAAAACACCAAAAGTGTTTATTAATCTATTTTGTACTGATTTAAAAATTATAAAGCATTAAAACAAAATATCTAGTTACAAAAGGCAACACTCACGAAAAGCCCGTGACGATCAGACAGACCATCGTTGTTTTATGAAACCTAAAAGTTTGTCTGTGTATGTCCCCAATTTGGATCACGGTTCCTTTGAAAGTTATCAGGTGGCAAAGGTGTATAAAATTGCTCGCGAAACACGATTATAATAAAAACTTAAAACTATACAATTAAAAAACTTAAAACTAAACAGAAAAAAAGGATAGAAAATAATATTGTGTGTCTCACGGCAATTTTGACGCCAATCTTAGCGGCGACCAACATGGGTGGTGTTTTCTCCACTTATCTCTGGAATATTAGATATTGGGATATCATTTGCGAGCAAGTCCTGGTCACGGTTGTTTATGTTGCTCAACTGGTTTATAAGGTCCACATTCGACGATTGCGACACTTGGGCTTGAGCCGCAGTTTGGTCTCCATAATAACTATCCTTTCCTCCAAGTTACTCATTCTATCGTTGGTTAACTTAACAGATGACCTTAGCTCCGACAGGTCATCGCTTAGCCGCTGGAACTTCAGAACTTCAGACAAACACTATTGGTTGAGCACAGCAACGGTGTATAGGACCGCACACACCGACGTTAAGTCACAAGTTGGTTTTCCATTCCCCAAATAATAAACTTCTATGAACTGTGGGTTTCGGGAACTTATGTATTGATGGGGTTCACTAAAAAGTTATTTACAGTTTTTTTTCATATTTAAACAGCACTTAAACACTTTTTCTTCTACGTCGTCACACTCTTGGCAGAGTGGTCGTGGTCGTCACATCAGGGGTGGTGGCAAGCTTCACAACCCGTCGCCATTCTTCCCGTACTGTGGTTTTTCTTGTGCATTCGTGGAGTGGACCATTGAGTGCAGTTTTGACTTGGTCGGTCCAAGGCATTGGTGCCTGCGCTCTTGTGCTTAAATATGTAATGTAATTTGTAAGTTGCACTGACAGAAGTATTTATTCAGTAAACTTATGCGAATTAGACTGTTATTTTTATTTATTCGCGAGAAGAAAAACACAAAGATATATAGATTCTCTGTGCACAAAGAGCTTATTATGTCTATTTGACATCCATGACGTGACATGTGACATAACGCCGCGGGCACCGCGCTACTGCGCGCGCCGCCTCTCCGTAAACAACATTCGTACTAGTGTTTGGGCGCGGGCCGCTGCACGCGCCGCCTCTCCGTAAACGGAAAATACGCTCAACGCGCCGCGTGACGGCGTGACGCACCGCGCAACGCGCCGCCCGACGCGCCGCGTGGTCACTAACACTAAAACATCTGCTGGAGGTCTACTCGCTAAGTCCGTCAATGAACGAACGGGCCCGTCCGAAAGCAGTCCGTAATGACGGAGTAAACCCTACTCCCGATCGATTACGGGTTCATGACTTTCGAACGGAATCATAGACAATTTTCGTGAACGAATGATACATGGCGATAGTGTTGCGCGATTTTACCGGTCGATTACCGGTCTAATAACTTAGTGGATTTCAAGCTTTTAAACAAAAATTATATTTGTTATTGGTACAAATGACAACATTTATAATAATAAACATTTAATTAAGTCTTTCTATAACGAATTGAACTATTTTTGTCTGGATTGTGGCTTTATCCTGATAATACCTTTGCCTTTTTTCTTTCTGGCGACAACTGTCAAATAAAATGTCAGTTTTTTCGCGGGCAGACTAATATTTCGCGGGTATTTTAAAACTAGTGTTTGTATATCACAGAGTACATTATACTTTGTATATTTCTAAAATGACTTCAACCAATGCTCCAAATCCAATCGCTCAAGCAGCAACTTCGTTACAAATAGAGGCACTCCTCGAGTTTATGTCCGTGCACGAGGACTTAGGTCGGGGATACTTAACGACGCCCGAGGCGCGACGTCGATCGAACGAGCTATGGGAGAGTTTGTGCAATTCACTTAATGCGATGGGAGGTTGCACTAAGACCGTGAAGCAGTGGAAAAGGGTGAGTGTAATACATTACTCAGTGCATACAAATACCTGTTGGAAGACCTTAGAGTATAGGTACCTGATTTTATATAGTTTTTTAAGTATTTAAAATCATTAACCATTTTAGGTGTGGTCTGATAAAAAGTTTTTGGCTAAAAAGGCTGCTGGGGATGCCAGAAGCGATGCAAGTGGCACAGGTGGAGGCCCATCACAAGCACCATCCCTCACCCAAAACGAGCTAAGGATACTTACAATAATGGGACCGGGGTTTGGGGAGCCACAAACAGACACAAGAGTGCCAGCTTTTCCTTTGGTAATAATTCAATTTATTATTTATGATAGAAAGTTCATTCCATTGTTAAAAAATCAACAGCAATAATCTAGTTAAAAAAGTGCCTATATTTGATTTATTTCAGTTCATACATAAGTTGCATGGAGGCTTTGCTGTAACTTTTTTTTATTTAATAATATCAAATAACAGATACATAAATAAAGTATTTGTTGTATCCGTCAATGATATTCAGTTTTTGTTTTACAGAGTCCATCTGTAAGGCAAAACCCAGTAGGCATCACACCCACCCTAACATCTGCCGATACACCTGCCCACGCACATTTCCAGGAGCAACCGAGTATGGATATACTTGTACAAATGAAAAGACATTAAGTAAACCATATTTCAGAAAATTGTTTAAATGTGAAAAAATATTATTTCATTTTTTTCAGCATTAAATTCTCGTCGTGCTGATACTGCTGCCCACCCACATCCCCAGGAGCAACCGAGTATGGATATACTTCCCGATAATTCCCAACTGCCAACACAAAATCAGCGAAGTAAGTCAATTATTGTTCGATAGAAAAGACAATATGTAAATCATATTTCAGAAAATTATTTAAAACTGACAACAAATTATTTCATTTGTTTTCAGCACTAAATTCTCGTCGTGCACATCCACGAGTTCGGCGACCCCTCACTGGCGAGTCAGCCAGAAATCGAATTGTTGAGTTGGAAGAACAAAGACTTCAAGCTGACAATAGACGAAATGAAGTGCTTGACCTAATAAGAATTGCAGTTATGGACCTTAGCGCTTTGGTTCGGGAACACATTTATAGGAATTAGTATTATTAAGCAAGTAGTATTGTTAAGTATTATTAATTATTATAATGGCCTGTCCCCGTGATTAATTTAAATATTCCTATAAATGTTTTCCCGAGCTCCTCATTTATTTTGTCGCTTGGCAGTCTCTGATCTTTCAACCCAATAATAATTCATATCTATTCATACAGGAAATATCTTAAGGGTTCATTGTACTCATCATTATGAACAACTTTCTACTATGGGATCAAACCCTAAATCGTGAAAAAAAACCAGCTGTTCCCTACAATATGTTCGCATGAACTCGTCAAAATGTATGGAACAGCAGATTTATTTTTCGCGATTTAGGGTTTGATCCCACATTAAAAGCTGTTCATAATGATGAGTACAATGACCCCTTAAGAGATTTCGTGTATGAATAGATACACCTTGTAGAGAGAGTGGACTTATTATTTATTATCGTTGGTTTGATTGTTAATCTTTATAATATACAGAGAGTAAAGACTTGTTAATTTAAGTTGGTTTGATAATTAAATATCTTTAATGTTTATAAAGACTTGATTATTTATTATCGTTGGTTTGATTGTTAATCTTTATTTTATATAGAGAGTTCACTTAAATAATGAAGTCTTTGAAATGATTTGAAGAAGTTGGTTTGATTGTTATAAATCTTTATTTTATATAGAGAGTAAAGACTTGATTATATTTGATTTAGTTGGTGGTAAATAAATAAACCATTTTGTTTTATTAAAAAAACAATACTTTTATTATTAAACCCAATAGATAAAGAGAGAAAAACAATAAAAACTAAAATATTAAGATTTATTAGCCCTACTAGACTAAATGGTACTCACGTTTACAAGAAAGTATAAAAAATTATATAAAACAATGGTAAGTAATCAGTATTCAAAAAAAGAAGGAAGAACTAGTAGAGTGGGAGCATTTGTGAGCCCAAGTGGCTGTGGAGCATGACTAACATTAGGCCAAGCATTTTTATCAATAATATGATCTTCCAACTCATAATTTGCTTGCTTACATTGTGTGTGTTTTAGGCATGTTTTAAGTTTCTTTTCATTAAGTTGTAGAAGAATCAAAAGCTTCCGCCAGTCTCAACACCCATTATGTCCTGTAAGCAAAATAAACTGTATGTAAAATATTTCTTGTATCATAATCAATAATATAAACACAAATACCCTATGTAATTATTGACATGTATTATTTGGAGAGTAGTTTTTTTGTGAGACTGCATAAGTACCTATTTCTGTCCAACAATTGCACTAATCTGTCTCTCGCTCTTTGCCCTTGCTGAAGAGCTTGATGAGTGGACATAGATTCATGTCGCTGTCCTCCTTGTCTACTGCGCTCTAACTGGAGGTCTTCCTCGGTGAGGGCAGGTGCTTCTAAACCTGCCCGATTACACATATTGTGTAAAATACAGCAGGCAATGACAATTTTACCTGAAAAACAAAATACTCTGAAGTAAAAAAAAATGCTGTTCACCATTTCAATTTGCATTATAAAATAAAACATAGTTATAGTGTAAATTGTAACAAATACCTGCTGTGTTGGGAGCATAATGCAGCTCTCTTGCTGCTAATAGACATCTCCATCGGCCTTTTAAAATTCCAAATGTGCGCTCTATAGTGGAGCGTGCACGTTTTTGTATGGAATTGTATCTCCCTTCTGGAGAGTCTTCGACAGCATTTTCTATTGGGATCATCATGAATTCCCGAAGTGGGTACCCAGAATCCCCTGTAACAAACATGGTTGGTAAATAATTGCTACATAAGTAAATAATTTTAAATTTGTAAGAAACCAAATAACATCCAGCAGACAAATATTACAAGACAGATTTTTTTATAAATACAACTACATACCCAAGAGACATGGTGCCTCCTGTTGTAGACCCTCCAGATGAGCTTTAATTTCATGATGCGACCAAATGAAAGAATCATGGGTCGCTCCACCATAGGATGCATCAACATTTAAAATTGTGCATTCTGTATCACATATCTATTAGACAAACATAAATTAAATTATTTTTTATGAGAACTCTGACTATTACTATTCAGGAATTCAAAAGGCTAACTTTTGTATGTTTTTAAATTTAATGTAAGTATACTCTACTTTATTTTAGGGTAGGTAATTTATCTTTACTTAGTTAACGAACATCTTACATAAAACATTGGTACTTACAACTTGGACATTTAATGAGTGAAAATGTTTCCTATTAAAAAAACGCTCCTCATATTGAGTAGGTCTCACAAGTGCTACATGTGTGCAGTCAATACAGCCGATTACGCCTGGCAGGCCATATTTTTTATAAAATCTGTAAATATACATAGCTTAATAAAGTTTAAAATTATTCTGATCTGTTTTAGTGCACTCTTTGAGTGTTAAATACTCTTCAATGGGTAAGTAGTCATTGCTCTATACTCACTTTCTTTTTATAAGGTTCCTCTCAGCCAAATTTTGTGGAAACCGAATATATTTTTGTATCATTGTGGGGCTGTTGAGAGCGTTTGTGACATCCCGCAGACAGCGTGACACTGTTTGTTGTGACATTGGGACGTCACTGTTGAGGCCCACCGCACCTTGGTAGCTCCCTCGGGCATACAAATTAAGAGCAGCAAGGATCTAAAAGTAACCAAAAACAACAGTAAGTAGGTGGACGTATTGGTACATAGTACAACTCAATAATTCGCAGAATCTTCAATAAGAATATTGTTAGTTCTTAATTCTTGGATCAAACCATTACCTACCTTCATTTTTGGATCAACACCATATCGTCGCTTTTGTTGAGGCAAAAGAGGGATTAGATCCTCACATAAAGTTTGAAATAGCCCCCGTGTGAGCCTGTAATTTCCTTTAAATTCTAAATCGGGAATGCTCGCCAAGCGTAAGTTTTGGCGTAAGTGGAGTCGGTGTCGCCTCCGCTCTTCATGTAGGGCTCCTTCAAGGTCTTGCACCATTAAAAATACAGCCATTTTCTTCAAGCACAACAAAGAGATTCAAAAAACTTAAAACTCGCTCGTAAATATTTATATGTCTTTGAAGCGCGACAACTATTTTGTTGTCGTATAAAATGACATAACGATCCGTTCAAAGAATTGTCAAATCCTACTTTACGGACGGGCAAAAACGCATCGGGAGTAAGGACAACTGTCAAATCGAGTCATCATTCATTCTTCGTTCGGGCCTCCAACTAATCGTGTGTCCGTAGGTGCTAGGGAGTAGGAAACGCCCGTTACGATTGCCGATTGTACGGGTTTCGTGCTTAGCGAGTAGACCCCCAGGTTCGGGTGCCGCGATTCGCGGTTTATAAATCTGTGATC
Source organism: Xestia xanthographa (assembly GCA_905147715.2). Classification (NCBI taxonomy): domain Eukaryota; kingdom Metazoa; phylum Arthropoda; class Insecta; order Lepidoptera; family Noctuidae; genus Xestia; species Xestia xanthographa. Next base: position 912,298 of record LR990661.1, on the reverse strand, counting down.
ATCGCGCTTGCAACAGTGCCGAAATATCGGACTCTGAAAAAAAAAAACTATAAACATGATAAATATCCCGTTTTAAGTTTTAATCATATTATATCTTCATCAAGGTTCAATAACGTTTAAAATATTTTAATGGTAGAATTTTTTTTTAATTCTCAGTATCTTAACCAACTGTATTGATCTGCTCACTGTTTTGAATTTAAAGTTTTGAAGGCGACGCAGATAAAGACAATCCATTATCCTTCATCCGCACACAAGCTGGAAAATATGAATACACGTCTAAACCAAACTTACGAATTCACCCTCCATCCCATATCAGAATCACTACACAATCAAGCATCGGTCCCTTCATCCCGAGTCCTACATTCACCACACAAGGCCCTCCCGACAATTAATCCGGTCCTTAACAAAAAACCGTCGGCGTACAATGGCGTTGTGTTCTCGACTCACAAATGGGCAACAACCTCTTGCTATTATCCGCATAAATTGTTAGGGAATCATCTTTGTCCCGGCCCTTTGTTCGGCAGCTCTTCAGCAGGTCTGGTCTTCATTAAGTTAATTATGTCCCGCCTTTGTGTTGAGTGCGTATGACCTTCTGCGATAGGAGCCTGTGTGTGAGCTTTTTTAGATAAACGGTCAACTAATGGTGTTTTATGTTATAAGGTTTTTAGTAGTGAGAGGTCTAGCGATGTATTTGCTGTTACTGAATCTACAAACATTGATTACGATAATCTCTTAAGTTGACACAATTTCTCACATGAATCTATAAATAAATAAGTAATTTTTTCACGTCAATTAGTGTTGAAGTAAACTATTCTGCCAATTAACAGTGTTATGGCAATTAACGGTATTGTTTGGTCGTAAGAACACAGTAAAACAGCACCAACAAAGAATAATAAATGGTTCCATCAACTATCTTTTTCTCATTTCACTCAGCTTCTGCCACTGACATACAAATGATTAAATTTCAGTTTCCTGGTAAAACAAATTATACTTTTATATTAAACTTTCTCTTATTATTCTCCTTTCGTACGAACATGTTGCATACAAAATAATGCAGCCATGTGTGCATCCGATCCTTATATAATCTACAAAACTTAATTTAAAACTGCACTGTGCGACAAATGGCGGAAAAAAACCCAATGTGCAAACACGGTAAAATTGAACTCAAAGAAATTCCCGTAAGAAGCTCTGGTTACTTGTGTTTGAGGAAAATTCTTGTTTCCGACAGAACTCGGCTTTTGGGGGAATATTTGTCAATAAATCATTTTTCAGGGAACGTTACCTACATAGAGTTGATGTTTATTAAATTGGGACATTCACCTTTACATCGATTAATGTTTCGATCAAACACGTGACGTTTGATAAGATACAGGATGGGAATTTTATATGATACAGGATGGGAATTTGTGAAAATATAACGAGAAAATTTTGAATGAAATTTTTTTCAATCTTTCAATAGTCTAAATGAGCATTGATGGGATCGTTATCTTCTCAATTAGATTTATATTGAAATCATAAAAATACAGGGTGTAAAAGACCTCATCACAAAGCCGTCAACCAAGCATTCTGTACATCAAACTAAGTAACTTTACGCAAAAATTATTGCTGGCAAACGACTTTTTTTATGTGAAAAATCATGTTTTGTGGTAGAACACAATGTAACGCACTCAAAACAAGTGCCTTTCGGCTTCGTTAAGAGGTGTTTTACATCCTGTATACATGAAAGAAAAACTAGTGTTTGACAACCGTGATTGAACCTTAACCCCAAAGCAACGTTTTCACGACTCATTTTTGACAGCCGGTTAACGCCCTATTTAATGTGACTTCTCTGTAATAACAAGATCATATGTCTTTCTAAGATATAATTATATGATAGGTTCCACCGGCCCTGAATCGCCAATGTAAATCACTTTAGGAAGCTCCAAACCTGCACAGCACAAACCTCCATTGTCTAGAACTCAATCAAATTAATACATCACAACTCCAATCCAAACTAATCAGAATATTAATGAGAGTAGCGACGACGCGTATTACATCGACGCATGAATATGCATACGCCACCGCTACGCCGGCGTACTACGCACACCACGCGTAGTCGCGTATCATTCGTAATCTGCGTGTAACTCGGCAGAGTTTTGCTATTAGAGTTAAATCTCTTTCTGAATATCATTCGCGGCATGTGTCGCTAATGAAATAATTCTGTCCTACACTTTAATGTGGATCAAGTTTTGGGTCAAAGATTAGTGATTCTGGCTTTTTGTAGACGTGACGCGTGGGGAAAATGGTTTAGTAATTCATTCCTATGAGTGGAGAGTGATAGGAAGAAGTGTGCGGTTTCACATTGTTTATATTAGGGCTTAGCGTGGTCGGTGGTAATTCAGTCAGTGTCGATTCCTGATTTTGTGCAACAACTTTCTACAAGATTGACATCAATAATTTATACGTCAATTCTATACGTTTGAACTTTTCCATCGTCGTGATCATTAATAGACTGTCACTTCATCTAGGCACCTTTGCTATTGAAACCTAGATTGTAACTTAACACAGTTTATGTTGCTTAGGAATCGACTTTACATCTGAAACCACGTCTTTAGAAAAAAGCTAGATTAAAGAAAAATCCAATACCAATTACGTTATTCATGAATAAGCTCGCAGAAACTTAATGGCGAGAAAAACTAGAATGATTGAGTCTAGCTTTGCGATATTAAAATTCTCTCAAAGTTTTTACGATTAAAATTTTAAAACTCGATGAGTCAGACTTTGCGCGCTTGCCCAATACCAACAGTTACAGAAAATTTTGCAACCATTTTCAAATAAAACTTGATTGGCATTCTATTGGTAGATCAATGCAAAAAGTTATTTCTATGGTGCATCCACACCACAGTTACTTTTCGTTGAGCAACGTTTCCAAGTATTATTTATTGTTAGTAAATGTTGCCGTGTTAGTACATGTTAAGTACTGTTGCCTTTTGAAAACAGTCAACACGTGGTAACAAATGATTACATTGATAAAGAATGTTACCTCAACATGCGATGTGGATGCACAATAAGGGCTAATCACAATATCAAGAACACTGAACGCGATCAGCAAATCTAAATCACGTTCGATAGCAGCTGTCATTGTGTCAATATTCAAAAACAATGATGACTTTGACAGCAACTGCTCTTCAACGTGATTTCGTGACTACGTTCAGTTTGAATGGTGAAATCTGCCTGAAGTAAAACACGAGCACGTTAAAGCTCTCTTCAATAAAAATACTCATAGTAAAGTTATTTTCTATATTAATGTTAGAGCGACTGGAGTTTCTAAAGGCAATATTTCAAAAGAACAATATATGAATATTTTCCTGTTCGGACGATAAATATTGCCGGAGCACCCGAATATACGGCGGAATAATAATTTCTTTTGCGGTTGCTTTTTATAGCGAAAATACTAACGTAGAGTTTTTCATGAACAGTATTTTAAGTAAGTATAAGAAACATAGTGTTATTTCAAACAATTTAAGTGTATTTTTCTGATGTGTCTGCCCGTACGGATTAAAATGATTCTGAAATCTGCCTTCGATTCAATCTTAGTAGGTGCTGAAGCCATTAGTCTTGCACATAATATCTCCGCAGTCGTTCGGATTGGCTCCTCATTGGAATATGAGATTGAGGGAAGTTATACAACAACTGCAACGGCAACTGTATTTATGCACACACTTGTGCAATCTCGAGGTATTTCCTGTGTCAGGGTGGTAAAGAGGACATAATAGTAATATAATCTTTCCCATCTTGTACAATTTGTCACTTCTACATCCTACTCTATGTCCCAATGTCTTAGAATAAGCCGCAAAGACTCAAGTCATACGTAGCCGACTGGCATTTAGTTCCGTCATCTCCAGCAGCCAACCGACGCCAACTTATACCGATGTGGCAGGCTTTGCGTCACTCGCACTCCAGAAACGTATTAGTTTTAAGGATTTTAGCGCAAGATCTTGAGTTATTCCGGAATATTCCAAGATCATTATTTTAAAAGGCGCCGCAGACTTTACCTTTAAAATTATAGTGAGTGGGAATATATTTCAGGAGTGACGGGCTCAGATTTTTAACAGGATACTTAGTTTAGGAGGCTTTGTGTAAGTAATGGAAATTGTGTTAGGCTCTCTGATGTTTTGAAATGTTTCACTAACGAGGTATCAAATTAATGATGTTATTTTACGGGCATCAGCAACAGAATAGGCAAAGTCAAGTGTTTATACACACGTATATACCCGAAAAATAAAAAGTACCACTATCTAATGGTCTTCGCAAGATGTCTGATAACAGTTAACCGAGAAAGAAAGAAGAAAGAAAATACATTTATTTGGCACATGCCACAAGTGCACACAGTAGAAAATAATATTTAAAAAAAAAACTTAAATCTAAACAAAAAATACAAACTAAACACTGTGTGCCTCACGGCTGCGCTAAAGAGGGCCGGCAGAATGGCCCGCGGTTGGAGAGAACTATGTCTGTTAGTGGACTGCAAACTGTAGGCTGATGATAATGAATAAGGTGATTTATATCCCTGAAATCAGCATAGAAAACCCAAAAAAAACCTGAAACAAAACCTTACTTCCTTACAAAGTCTATAATACCTACACCATGTAACCAGCACTAAGAAAATTAACCCCAAGAACCGGCACAAGTTTGCGCTGCATTTTATTAAGTTCATCTGCATTAAAATTTATTCAGCGCGGCAGGGGGCGCCACCGGCGGTCGCTAGTAATCGCTAATGTAACAGTGATTTTATTAAAACCCTTATTGGACCGTTTTGCATTTTAAAGCTTTACCTATTGATTGTGCTGAGGGCAATTTTACGGCGGTTATTTTATGGCATTTTAATGGGATTAAGTGTAGATGATGGAAGGCGGGGCTGTAATGGGATTAACCACGATTTACTTTGTCTTTCTTGGTTAATTAGGCTGCTAATTGCGTGAGAAAAAGATAACTTAGAGATTCTTTGCTCGGTATTTCTTGCCTGGATTTATTCCCGGTCGATGGCAATGAGCTCGCTCCCATTTTATAGTACTCAAAAATAACAACGAAATGTGGTTTTCATAATGAGTGTTATGTTTGTTTAAGTACAGGTTTGCCTAAGCTTTTTGGGATTATTGGTCTTGTGATATTACGTGCTATGTTTTTCGTCGAAGTCACCAAACTACTTATAAAGAGTATGGTAAAGTTTCCACTATCACAAAAGTTATCGGTTAGTAAGATAACTTCATATTCCGTAGAAATTGTTAATGGTTTAATAATCACAGTGACATACAATGAGAAATCATGACGGCCAGTGATATAATTAATTAGCGTTAAATAAGGATTCAGTTTAATAACAAAGTCGGCTTAGTCGTTTAAACAAAGAAGGTATTTTATAATCTCTACAATTGAAAAGTCATCTACAAAAACTTTTAATTAAAATCGTCAATTTAGAAGATTAAAGGTCAGCGCACACTTAAGGACTGCTCGATACTAGCATCGCTTCAACTTCAGCCGTTCGGCATTTTTACTTAGAATTTCCACACGCTACTTACATTGATAAGCATAGCAACAGCATCGCCTCAGACTCGGATCTGCTAGTAAAAACCAGCTATGTGTGATTCGGACTCACGCGCAAAGGGTTCCGTAGCACTAAAAATAATTTATGTATCACATATTATTAGGTCACTCAACAGCAAACTTTTGTTTTTCGTAGTATGCCAAAGAAAAACAATGTTACTGCTGCAGTTTCACGAAATATTACTCCATCCGATATCTCTAAAACTAAATATAAAATCTAGCAATCAAACTAATTTCCATTGAAAGTTCAGGTACCGTTCTATGAACCCACATTTTTTTTAATTTTTCCCCTCTTACTTAAAAAATGAGAGAGGGAGAGAGCATAATTGGTACGGCTATCTAAGTGAATATTTCAGCAACTATTGACATAAGAACAAAAGTATTTTAGTACTCTATCTATGGACCCACAAAGTTATTTACGAAGATTTTTTTTTTTCAATTTTCTCTAAGATGTATCGAGGGCCACCTCTATTTAATTTTTTTCGTAATTTCACCAACATTTTTACAAAGGCACCTGTTCCCTAAATTTCAACTCTGTGGTGATAACAGTGTCGTAGTAAAATGACTGTGACATACGGACAGAAAGACAGCCGGACAGGACGAATCTATAAAGCTTCCGTTTCTTCCCATTTGGCAACGGAACCCTAAAAATGAGTCAATATGGTGCTGACTCCGTGCATTACTAGCAGGTGTGTGCTGAACTTAGCCGTGTGGTATCCGGCAGAGTATAGCCGTGTGGTATCCGGCAGAGTAGGATAGAACCAACCCATTACACTCACGGGTGACGTATAAAGCGACTAATGTCTGAGGCAGAACACCTTGCGCCTCCGTATGCCAGAGAATGGGCAGCAGCGTTTTCTGGTAGTCTTTCATCACTGCGATCTCCAATCCGCCTGCCAAGCGTGGAGATTACGGCAAATTCCTCCCACCATGGGAGAGGCTTATGTTCAGCAGTGGACGTTATGGGCTGTTGTTGTTGTTGTTTAGTGTGCTGAACTTAAGATAGTCACTTTTATAATTCAAAAATCTGTTACTACACTTTAAAATTGTTTTAGTATCAGTGGCTACAGTTGTATCTACAAGTTGATCAACATTGTAACACCAGGTGCTCAGGTTTATTTCACAGCTCACTCGAGAATTAAGGAAAGCTGAACGCTTCAACAGTCCTGCAGTTAAGAGCTACGGTTCAAACTACGCTTTAAGATACAGCTGGGGACATCTAAATTGGGCACCTTGATTTTTATTTATATTTATTTGGTGAAGTGTGGATGTTCTACAAATAGTGTGCCTAGCCAGCCCTGAGTTTTTTTTTGTTTGTAATGTAGTTGAGGAAGAAGATCGTTGGTTTTGGAGGACGAGTTCGATGACAAAACTAAGGAATGAGAAATAAACTTGATTATAGAAGAAAACTTTTTAAGCAGAAAAGTTTACGAAAGGCAGATTTAATTTAACAACTTGTTGAAATAAAAGATTGAAGATAAAACTTTTCTCTTCCGATTATTACGATCAAAAAATAAATGAAAAATCGAACCTTACCGTAAATGTATCATCGTCGGAACGATTTTTCATCATCATCATCATCATCCACCTATTAATGTTCCCACTGTTGGGACACAGGCCTCCTCTTAATGAGAGGGAATGGGCTATAATCCACCACGCAGGCCCAGTGCGGATTGGTAGATGTCACATGTCTTCGAATTTTGTGGTTCTGGGACATGCCGGTTTCCTCACGATGTTTTCCTTCACCGTTTTGAGAGCAGTGGTGATGAAATAAATTACACAAAGTAATGCGCCTGCCTGGGTTCGAACCCGCGACTTACTGTTCGTAAATCGCGGCCGCCACCACTGGGCCACCGCTGCTCCTCGATTAGATCGAACGATTTTTAACAAAAATAAAATTTAAACGTTCCCATTGAATCTGTCCGAGAGTGTAGGATATCTTTACGCTGCGAAAGCGTCACTAGATGCTTCCTAATTGCATTTCGCCGACTACCCTCTTCCAGATTACTTCTGTTGCAATTTACACGAGTGTACCAGCTCGATCTGACCCCCCTCGCCCCGCCGGCACTTCGTCGAACGGGCCCTGAAGAGTTCACTTCATTTAAATGCTGGGTTCCAATTAAACTGGGCGCCCTCTTACAATCTTAACACGGTCCAATTTTAATTTTAAGGAATTGTTCCTCTCCTTTTAGAAATAAGTTTTTAAGTGTCGCGACAATAATTGGATTTATTCTATTAAGGCTCTAAATAGACAATACTGGAACATAATATAAATAGATAGCAGGGTACCTACGTAACGTGTATCTATTATTATTTTTTCGTTTCAATATCCATTTGACTCAAACCAATTTCATGAAAGTATTATTGTCAGTTTCACAAAGTATTAGCTAGGCTTATTCTTTTTATAGTTGTAAAGTAAAAAGGTTGGTTTGTTGTACTGCAGCATCTAAGTTATTATTAAGCATAACATACGGGTCAGATAAGAAGATTTGTACATTAGAGTACACCCACATTTTGCAAATCATGTTTTTACCTTCAACTAAGCACCTATCCAGACTCCGTGATACTCTACTGTAAAAATCTTAATGGAAAACCCTAAAACACTTTTCTCAACCTGAAAATCGGACCTAAGACCTCATGCTCGAAAGCAGCACTTATGACCACTAAACCAACGAAGCAATCAGTGCCTAATTATTTAAATAGAACTTAATCCTTAAACCAGTATAATAATTACTGTATTTTCCCCTACAATCACATACAATCGCTTCGTTCAAGGTAACTAGGGTCCAAATACACCATGTATATGCAAATGAGTCTGCAAAGGATTTGATAGCGTTATTACCCTCCTCAACCCCAACTAAAAAGGTTCCAAGGCTGTGAACCTTCTTGGAGACCTCCTAAACCCAATTCAGATAATCAGCTGTTTACATTATGGAAAAATGTTTTTATTTTTTGTTCCTATAGTATCATTGGGTAGGGTGACAAATTGAAAATGTGGTTTTTCTTTTTTGTTTTACTTTTTTATGGATCTGAAATCGCGATTTAGGCAATCAAAATATGATTTTTATCCATAATAATAATAGATAAAAGTCATATTTTGATTGCCAGACACTAGACAATAATTTTATGGTCTAGAGTCTCAACGGAGAAAACCGTAATACAATAGAATTTACTCCATACAAAAAACGAGAGCAATAGTTTAAGGGAGTAAAGTATTTATAAATTTTCCTATGGGGCTAACTCTGAAACATAGGAAACAAAATCAGCTGTTTCCTATAATACTTATACATGTTCATCATTTTTCGAAATATGCAACGATAAACTCATAAAACAGAAGTAAATTTTTCGTAATTTTACGTTGATCCCGTAAAAGTTCATTAGTTTTGTGCGTCTTACACGAAAGTAAAAGTAAAGTAAGTTAAGCACTGTTTTAAGCTATCACGGTTCATAACTATACTTAAAATGTCACTTACGGGATATCTTCCGTGATTATAGTTTATTTTGACCTCCCGATATTTCGGCGCTGTTGCAAGCACCATGATCGCGGGTTAAATATCGGGAGCTCAAACTATAATCACGGAAGATATCCCGTAGGTGACATTTTAAGTTTAAAGTAAGTTAAAGTATTGATCTCGTTTAACAAACACCCAGGTTTTTTCTGCCATAATTGTTTTTATGTTTGCCACAGACTTATGATTGTTCTAACATGAACTATAGTATCTTGAATCTTGTATTTAATTTAAATCTACAATAAATCAAAAATCGAATCACTAACGTCAAGGTCTACAGAAGCATTTGCAATAACTTAAGAAAACTTGAAGCTTTATCTTTAAAATAATATTTATAAGCCATTAGTATCATGATTTAGGTACGAGTATAATATATTTTATGTCCAATAAAACTCTAGTCTAAAAAATAGTTTAAGTTCAATAAGTCAACCTGTTTGATGTGAAAATCTTGTGAAATATTTATCTAGAAGAGTCTGCCTTGGAAATAAATGTACTTGGGGTATTAATCGAATGTCAAACACAACTCATTATACTTATCCTTCGCCGAATCTCGAAACCCGATCCGATTTGCTCCGCTTATCTGTCGACCTTCCATTACTTCTGACAGAACATAAAACAAAGATTAACATAGCTTTCAGCAAAAATAATACGCTTTAAAATGAAGAAGAAACGGTTTTTCAATACTCGGCTCTAAGCAGGTTTATCTGATTTATGTGGCATGTGGTTTTAAAACAAAATGTCTACCGTCCAGACAAATGATATTACTTGATAGGTCGAAGTCGTCCCCAGAGCCACTTCTCCCTAGTCTAAACTCTAAAGTGCCGATAGAAAATAACGTTAAAGGAAAAAAGAAATAAAACTCTATACATTTTATTAAATTCCCAGCCAGAGTTCCCTCAAAGAGATATTATAGAAAAAAAGAGTAATTTGATCTACCCGACCGCAAGTTGACACAAGATAGACGTTACTTCAAAATTCGTTATGACGAATATTCTGAAATTTAATTAGGGCGTGCGACTGACAAGGTAAACGGAAGTGGGACATGGGGTCATAAATAAAGGATATCGTGCTTTTTACACAAACAATTGTTTAGGTTATTTGGTCTGGCACAATTAATGTTTCTTTGTTCGTATTTACGACCTTAAGAAAGGTTGTTAGCATCTAAATTCAATTAGCATAGTAATTAATTTAGAATTATTCAATACCCAGACACCCGTACTTGAGAAAATCGTCGACAAAATGTTTATTTAATCAAAGTTCAGCCCAAAAATAATCGCCGCTTTGATTTATTCGCTAAGTTATAATTAAGTACATGAATGCTTGAGTAAGTTCGGCATTGTTGCCAACTTGTACGACAAAGAATTTTAGTACAGCATTATTGGAACAAATAATATGTAGAACAGTGAAGATAACTTAACTTCCACTTAGTTTGGGTGCTGACTGATCGATGGGCTGAGTGTCCAGCTTTCTGCCGTCAAACATATTACTGTGACGGAGAGAGGAGACATCCCTTGTGACTGTTTCTTTAAGACCATTATCTTTGCATCTGATTTTAATTGTTGATGATGCTAGATTACCTTCTACATATTGCAGTGATTGAAAACAACAAAATATCCTATTCTACATCTGCCCCGTATCGTAGATGCATCTTCATAAAAGGATACCTCGAGAAGATTGACTGCAAACCGAATTTACAAAGGCAAAAAAAAAATAAAAAATTTAAATTTTTTGACGATTAAAGTGCTGATTCTGACACTATTTCGAAAAAAATGACTTTTTTTTATTTCAACACTACCAAGAAAAAAAGGAGACTACTCGTCTCTAGTAACAATCATAAAACATACCTCGGTGTAGATCTGATGAGGAGTACGTCATCGCTTCAGGCACATTATGACGCAGACAGTTAAAATACTTAGTGAACCGTTACAGATATGGTATGGAGTACTCAGCCGGTAACTATTTTAATTGACATTCGATTATTACTTCGGGCTCACTAGGTCACTAGAACGAGTATGTAGAGACTGACTGCTGCTTTTCTGTGCAAAGGCATTTCATATAAGTATAGAAAGGATGAAAATCATCAAGAGCAGAGTGCATGTTGGCGAGTTCAGACTACAACAATAGTTTGCCAGATTTTTAAACTTGTGATAATCATAATTGTTTTTAGGCCTTTAAATTTCTGACGACATTTCAGCAGTACGAAAGAATTCTCTGTAACTGTTACATGGATAGTAAAAAAAACTAGTAAACATTTATTTCGACTCCCTCATGGTAGCAATTCGCCGGTTCACAACCACATTCGTATTTTTCCACAAATATTGCTGATAAGTTTCCGCCAATAAACGCAGTGACCCATTTTTCAGCGAGCCAATAGCTGTCAAAGTCAGAACCGTCCCGCGTCATGCAGAAATGTCACTTCGCTCTTACGCACTCTGGTCACCGGCGACAATTTTGTAGGAAATTACTGGGTCTTTTGTAATACGTTTATGCATTTAGTACTTTTTACAATCAACAACCAGCTAAACCAACGAATAAGTATGTTAATAAAAGTTATGAGCTCTATAAGTCCATAATTTTGTATCTATTTAATCAGTTTTAAGTGTTTGTGTTTTTGCATCACGAAAAATCACCAGACCGCGCCTCAACAAACATAGTCAAAGCACAAAACCACGAAAACCCAAACAGTATCCTGAAAATAAAATATTACAATAGTTGCATGAAAACGATAGGAACAGTAAGACCTTCGAACTAGCACCTAACATAAACTTTAATAGATAGAAACCCTCACATGCTTACCTAGACATGGAACAATTAGGTCAACACCTGTCTATACAACCTCCATTGATCACAACGGATGGAACTAATTGTCCAGCCACTGCCGCAATCAAATCATCATCTAGGAACTGATGCTCAACTGACCCTCCAGTGATTTCTTGGAAAAGCTCGACTGTTCTGTAATCACGCCTGTCGCTTGCGTGCTAGCAACATGTCGCTTGCAGGGGTGACGTCAACGTGTCGTATGCAGGGGTGACGCACCTTTCAAACCACAGATTCAAACATTTATTCAGGCGTAAACACATCGGTTTGCTATCAACCGCAGGTGGGCACTGTAGGCAGTTCTCTTAAATGTTGCCTGTTTTTCATCTTGGTTTATTTGCATTTTTAATATTTCTGTCAGCAGAGACCTCCTTTCTAGTAAACAATTAAATGAAGCTTTTAAATATGAAACATATTTGTTCGTTACCAATGATATTTATTTGTACCTAATTGAAATAACTATACCCAAGTTACATAAATGACCTCGATTGAGTAAGTTTTCCGGGCAAAAAAATGTCCGAAGTTGTTATTTTTAACTTCGTCACAATTACTTCCACTAGTTAAATACCCGATAAACGACCTTAAAAATATTTTTATCTTTGAACATCGAAGCCAAACTTTATAACTTCGTGATTTTCGGACTCGGTAAAAGCAGAACTCCGTGAAATATAATTTTGTGTGACCTATTTTTGGTGAGGCCAATACCTGTCATTGTCAGGACGTGACGTCATGGACGTATCCTATACATTTGTCTTGTGTATTTGTGTGTGTGAGTTAGATGTATTTTTAATTGCAGTGTAAACATTTTGCTTAACGGTGTTCTATGATTTGTATAGTCAGAATAATAAAACAAATATATTGAATTAATCTTATCATTAGCTATATTCTATTCCAGGGATTAATTTTCTTCTTTGTCATTAAGACATAATAATTAAAACACGTAAATAAAATAATTGAATAACCTTATAATATTAATTAAAATAACTACATAAACCTAATACTAGTAATATTGTCCATAATAATTGTATTTGTAAACAAACTTACAATCCAGTATACCCACTAACTGGATGTTTGTTTTGTCCAATCTACCTTATTATGTTGCCGTGCCCTAACCGGGTTTCATGTTGGAACTTACTTACATATATGTAACAACTTAATGTACACATGAATGCAATAAAGAGTTTGAGTTTGACAAAACTAAAAAAGTAAGAAAGAGTTATTAGAAAAAAATGGTAGCCAATTGTACCTTAATTAATGAATGAATATGAAAAGCCTTTATTTCAGACATTATTATTATTATTTCAATAATCGCTTAATCTTCAGTGATACTCTATTCGGAAATGTAATCGATGTCCGTTCGTTCCGTGAAGAAGGCCTGTAACTGCCTCCATTTTGTTCTATCCTGTGCTGTTCTAGTCCAAATTTTTCCCGTTACTGCAATGATTTCATCTTTTAAATTGGCATCTTCGTCTTGGTCATCATCATGGTCTTGCTCCACTTGTTATTTCCTCTTACCGTAATGTCCTGCCCATTTCTGTTTCAGTTCCTTTATTTTTACTGTGACGTCTTTTATTTTCGTTAACTTCTGTCTGTTCTTGTCATATTTTCTTTTCTACAGCATACTCCTTTACATAGCATGCTGGCACGTTCCTAATTTTGCTATGCGAGCTTTACTTAAAGACCATGTTTGGCGACCATGTTTGAGAATCGACAGCACACAGGAATCGTATTGTTTTCTTTTTATTACTGTTTTAATTTGTTTATTTCTCATAATTTCTCTGCAAAACCAGTACCTTTTTCATGCAATTTTAATCTTTTTTCAATTTCCTTTGTTGGTAAATCCTTTCGGGAAATAGGAGATGCGTGTAGATGCGTTACATATTCCTGGACGTAGTCTATGGTATAATTGTTGTCTTCTTTTATGGCACACAAAGGGCAATGGAGAGGACTATGCTCGGAGTTTCTTTGCGTGATCAATAAATGAAGACATCCGCAAGAGAACCGGGTCACCGACGTAGCACGAAGAATTGCCAAACTTAAGTGGCAGTGGGCAGGGCACATTGCTCCCAGAACGAATGGCCGATGGGGCCGAAAAGTTCTTTAGTGGCGAACGCGAACCGGAAGACGTTGCGTTGGAAGACCTCCCACAAGGTGGACCGATGACTTGATGAAGGTTGCATCTCGCAATCTGTTGGATGCAAGTCGCACGGGACCGGTCAATGCGGCGACACTTGGGGGAGGCCTATATCCAGCAGTGGACGTCTTTCGGCTGAAATGATGATGATGATGACTTTTATAGGTTCTTTTACATTGTTTGTCATAGCTTTTGCTTTTTAGGTGTGTAAATCATTTATATTACAATACGGCCGACGTATCTTGGCGAGTCCGAACTTCGCGCAGAAGGTTGCGCAATCACTGTTTTGAGGAACCAAATGGTGGCATGAGGCGACGTGCGGGGGGCGGTGGTCTAGGCTAGAGATTGACCAAGAATAAACACAATCGACCCTTTATTCAATCTAATATCGGAATCGATTAGTTTTAAATAGAATTAATTGATTTTTGTTTATTTAGGATATTAAACGAAATAGATTTACAAATATAGTGTATTTTGTTTGTGAATATACGGGATTTCGATTGAAATTTAAAAAAACTTATTAAATTTTATTTTCTCGGTTGAAAGACATGATTTACATAAAATATCAGTTATCTATTAACGACTACTTGAGTAACGACTATTTGAGAAAATTTAAAACCTCCTTACAAAATTAAAAAGAAATATATTTTTTGACTTAATTTTAATCGATTTGAATAAAAATCGAATAAACAGCACCCTCAGGAACGCGTATTGGACATCCCTATTTGATTACTTCGTGAAGCTTCGTGCTTATTCGGCAATGCTCGGTACACGGTAATATGTCTCACTCACACGTTAGCATTGGTGTCGTTTTCGTGTCACTATCTCTGTCTTGAGTACAGTCGGTTATAAAAGTTTTCGTTGTTATTGTTGTGAATTATTTATTATTGGTTATTATTATTGTTTAGTTTTTTTGTTTATTGTTAAGTTTGTTCTATTTGCGGTATTTGCAAGTATCAGTTGGCACTTACATTATTCGCCAAATATGCCAACCAAAGCATATTATGGTTATTTTATTCGTACATTGGTTTATAAAAAATAAAGACAATAACAGTTTTCTTAACGAGTGTACATGCGCTAAAGTTCGCAGAGCGTATGTTCAGACTCGCCAAGATACATCGGCCGTATTGTAAGCTCGTATTGCTCCCATTTGAGTAAATGAAAAATCGCTTTTAGCCGCAGTGAATAACTTTGAAGATAAGGGGCCACCTTGGCGCACTCTTGTTCGGCATGGTACCTACCAATACATATTCTACCATTCTAGCAAGGTCTTTGTTGCGTTTAAGGAAACAAAAATATTTTCAATTAAATTTATTTCCGGGATTGTTATTTTTTTCTGAGTGTACTGGCACTGACCTATATCAGCTACATCCAATATCTCTCATAGTCAGGCGGGTGACGTCACAGCGTGTCGCAAGCACCGCGTGACGTACGTCCAAACCTTAGTGGTTTAAAAATGCTACTCTGCTAAAACAAATGTACTAATTTTTAAATGGTAAATAAATGAAAAAAAAAAAAAAACGTGTTTGGAGCACCGTGTACTGACGCAAAGACGTGGTAGAAAAGGCGTAGTGTAAAAAAAATATTGTTTTGATTTGATGTTGTTATTGTATTTTACTGTTAGTGTACTAGAACTGACCTATATCTTTTTTATCAATATACGTCATAGTCAGTGTCGTGACGTCAAGCATGTCACGAGCACCGTGTGCCGCGTGTTTAGAATACTATGTACTGACGCGGCGTCGTGTTAGGAAAGATTAAAAAAAACGTGTTTTGTCGGAATGTTAATCATAAAGCACAAAGACATAACAAAGCACGCCTTTTTCCCATGAGGTATGAAAGTAAAGAACGTCAACTTCTATTTTTCTTACGTACTCCTTTGCTTTGCTTTGTGAGATCAACAAAAACCAATAAAATAAAATAAATTTCTAGAACAACACCGTTTTTTGCAAAAAGTAAATAGGGCACATTTGTCAAAATTACCATAATGTGTGATATTATTCGTTATGGTAATTTTAAATCTTACGCAAAAAAGAGACAGATTTCACAGAACGATTGTAAGTAGGTAAATCAAATCCTTCAACATTACTTATTACTTAAATTTTTGAGTACGAAGTATGAATGTCTATGAATAGACTCACCGACCGCACAGTCAAACCATTGCAACGGTTTTGTGGGGCTTAGTTTACATGATTACTTACTACTATTTAATAAAAATAAATAAATAATAATAATAATCACTACATACCTAGTAAAATGATTAGCTACTATTATTGGCAACATTCAATAAATGTAACTCCTCCAATTAATTACTGCAAGCAAATCCTTAAAAAATAAAATTGAATTAGTATCTCAAAGTACGAGTACCTACTTTAACTTTTAAAGCATTCACTAAAAACTAAACGAAATGATTACCTCAACACAGAAAAGGTACCACAAAAATTGTTTATGCAATCTCGTAATTCTTTTTCTGGATTAAAATGATATCATGAAGTATTTAAGATGCAAATAATGTTATCAAACAGCGTCTTATTATATTAAAAGTACGCCTTTTATCCCCAGGGAGATTTATCTTTTTATTCTTGTATCTTTTCCGTAGTAAATGTATATTTAGAGAACATTAAATATGTAAGGTATATAAGGTTAAGAAGGAGTGGATTTTCTAATGTGAACTAAGAAGAATGCCACTCAATTTGTTAGATTTCATTGAATTTGAATATTCTAGAGTAGTCAAATTGACGTTTTGATTTGTCAAAGGTAACAGGTATTGTGTGGATACGTAACAGACCAGATCAGTCCACCATACATGTCTTTTGGCTGAAAAAGTGATCATAATAATTAATCATTGTGTCATCTTACAACAGTAAAGGCATTCTCAAAGATAAATATGAGTACAACCCTTCCTAAGAAAATAGATAAGATAAAAATAAACACGATACATAAGCTAACGTTAAAACTAAGAACATTTCCTGATAGGAAGCTATTAGAAGGCACTTTGCGTTCAGCCAAGCTAAACGTTACGCCTCTAGTGCAGGGCGCGATTACCTCATGCATAATATTGATACTTCAGCAACTAGAACTTTACCAGCTCGATACGTGTACCCGATATGTAAATATGAATTCACTAGCTGTTGCCCGCGGCTTCGCCCGCGTAAAGTTCGATAATTGTCCCACTGAATCATAATAAAGGGATAAATAGTATCCTACATGTTAATCCAGGTTATTAAACTATGTATGTGCCAAATTTCATAATCATCACAATTTATTATTATCATCAAAATCACCATCACTATCACAACCACCATCACTATCACTATCACAATCTCAATCACTATCACATCACTATCACAATCACAATCACAATCACAATCACAATCACAATCACAATCACAATCACAATCACTATCACTATCACAATCACAATCACACACTATCACAATAACTATCATAATCACTATCACAATCGCTATCACAATCACAATCACTGTCACAATCACTATCACAATCACTATCACAATCACTATCACAATCACTATCACAATCACTATCACAATCACTATCACAATCACTATCACAATCACTATCACAATCACTATCACAATCACTATCACAATCACTATCACAATCACTATCACAATCACTATCACAATCACTATCACAATCACTATCACAATCACTATCACAATCACTATCACAATCACTATCACAATCACTATCACAATCACTATCACAATCACTATCACAATCACTATCACAATCACTATCACAATCACTATCACAATCTAGTGATTGTGATAGTGATAGTGATTGTGATAGTTCACAATCACTATCACTATCACAATCACTATCACAATCACTATCACAATCACTATCACAATCACTATCACAATCACTATCATAATCACTATCACAATCACTATCACAATCACTATCACAATCACTATCACAATCACTATCACAATCACTATCACAATCACTATCACAATCACTATCACAATCACTATCACTATCACAATCACTATCACAATCACAATCACAATCACAATCACTATCACTATCACAATCACAATCACAATCACTATCACTGTCACAATCACTGTCACAATCACTATCACAATCACTATCACAATCACTATCACAATCACTATCACAATCACTATCACAATCACTATCACAATCACTATCACAATCACTATCACAATCACAATCACAATCACAATCACAATCACTATCACTATCACAATCACTATCACAATCACCATCATCGTTATCACAATCTTTATCATCGTAATCGCAATCATTATCATTGTAATCACAATCATCATGATTACAATCGCCATCACTATCACAACCACAATCATTATCACAATCACTATCACAATCACCATCATTAACACAATCACACCCACCATCACATTCACAATCGCTATCCTCGTTATCACAATCATTATCATCGTAATCACAATCATCTTCGTCATTATCACAATCACCATCTCTGTCACAAACACAATCACAATCACCATCACCATTATTATCACCATCACCATTACTATCACCATCACAATCACCGTCACTATCACAATCACCATCACAATCACCATCAAAATCACTATCACAATCACCATCATCGTTTTCACAATAATTATCGTCGTAATTACAATCATTATCATCGTAATAACAATCATTATCATCTCAATCACAATCATCATGATCACAATCGCCGTCACTATCACAATCACAATCATTCTCGCAATCACTATCCTCGATATCACAATCATTATCATCGTAATCACAATCATTTTCATCATTATCACCGTTGCTGTCACAATCACAATCACCATCACCATCGCTATCACTATCACAATCACCGTCACTATCACAATGACCATCACTAACACAATGACAATCACCATCACCATCACAATCACTCTCACAATCACTATCCTCGTTATCACAATCATTATCATCGTAATCACAATCATCTTCATCATTATCACCGTCACTGTCATAATCACAATCACCATCGCTATCACTATCACAATCACCATCAAAATCACTATCACAATCACCATCACCGTTACTACAATCATTATCATCGTAATCACAATCATTATCATCTTAATCACAATCATCATTATCACAATCTTCATCGTAATCAAAATCATCATCATCATAATCATCCGCATCATTATCACAATCATCGTCATCGTTATCACAATCATCACAATAAATCAACAATAACCCTGTATAGAAGTCGAATCCGCCATCTTCTGGATCTCAAAATAAATGTCATTTTCGTAATCAGCGCCCCTGATAATCTCGGTATCGACACCCATATTGATTTTTAGACATTTCAACCCCATCGCACCCCAACAGGGAATGATTGTATTTCAGGTCCACCACACTGAATCTTAAAATCGTTGTTTTTGTAATACACCCGACCCAGTTTACCATAAAAACAATACCTTTGTTGAATTTCAGGCTTTGTTACCCCATTTCCCCTTTAGGGGTTGAATTCTGAAAAAACCTGAAACACAAATGTTAACTCATTTATTGATTGGAGTACTCCTGTTAAGTTTCGAATATAGTAGTCTAACTAATCTTGTTTCCCCATACAAACTTTGGAGCCCCGTTTAACCCCCATAGGGGGTGAATTTTGGAAAATCCTTTCTCAGTGCACCCCTAGACCACATAAGGAACCTACTTGCCAAATTTGGAATCTCTAGACTCCGCGGTTTGGGCTCTGCATTGATTTTTATACTTTGCCACCCCATTTACCCCTCTTAGGGGTTGAATTCTGAAAAAACCTGAAACCCGTTTCTACTCATTTATCAATAGGAGCACTCCTGTGAAGTTTCGAATAAAGTAGTCTAACTAATCTTGTTTTACCCATACAAAATTTGGAGCCCCGTTTAACCCCCTTAGGGGTTGAATTTTGAAAAATCCTTTCTTAGTGCAACCCTAGACCACATAAGGAACCTATTCGCCAAATTTGGAATCTCTAGACTCAGCGGTTTGGGCTGTGCATTGATTTTTATACTTTGCCACCCCATTTCCCCCTCTTAGGGGTTGAATTCTGAAAAACCCTGAAACCCGTTTCTACTCATTTATCAATAGGAGCACTCCTGTGAAGTTTCGAATAAAATAGTCTAACTAATCATGTTTCCCCATACAAACTTTGGAGCCCCGTTTAACCCCCTTAGGGGGTGAATTTTGAAAAATCCTTTCTTAGTGCACCCCTAGACCACCTAAGGAACCTACTTGCCAAATTTGGAATCTGTAGACCCAGCGGTTTGGGCTGTGCGTTGATAGATGAGTCAGTCAGTCAGTCAGTCAGTCAGTCAGTCAATCAGTCAGTCAGTCAGTCAGTCAGTCAGTCAGTTTCTTCTTTTATATATTTAGACTAGCTGTTGCCCGCGGCTTCGCCCGCGTAAAGTTCGGTAATTGTCCCACTGAATCATAATAAAGGGATAAATAGTATCCTACATGTTAATCCAGGTTACAAACTATATATGTGCCAAATTTCATAATCATCACAATTTATTATTAACATCAAAATCACCATCACTATCACAACCACCATCACTACCACAACCACCATCACTACCACAACCACTATCATTATCAGTATCACAATCACTATCACAATCACAATCACAGTCACTATCACAATCACTATCACAATTACTATCACATTCACAATCACAATCACAATCACAATCACTCAATCACTATCACTATCACAATCACTATCACAACCACTATCACAATCACAATCACAATCACAATTACTATCACTATCACAATCACTATCACTATCACTATCACAATCACTATCACAATCACAATCACAATCACTATCACAATCACTATCACAATCACCATAATCGTTATCACAATATTTATCATCGTAATCGCAATCATTGTCATTGTAATCACAATCACCATCATTATCACAATCACCAATGTCATCACAATCACGATCACAACCACTATCACAATCACTTACATCATTATCGCAACCATTATCATCTTAATCACAATCATCATGATCACAATCGCCATCACTATCACAACCACAATCATTATCACAATCACCATCACTATCACAATCACCATCATTAACACAATCACACTCACCATCACAATCACAATCACCATCACAATCACCATCAAAATCACTATCACAATCACCATCATCGTATTCACAATCATTATCGTCGTAATTACATCATTATCATCACAATCATCATGATCACAATCGCCGTCACTATCACAAAATCAAGTTAAAACAATCACCATCACAATCATTCTCGCAATCACGATCCTCGTTATCACAATCATTATCATCGTAATCACAATCATCTTCATCATTATCACCGTTGCTGTCACAATCACAATCACCATCGCTTTCACTATCACAATCACCGTCACTATCACAATGACCATCACTAACACAATCACAATCACCATCACCATCACAATCACTCTCACAATCACTATCCTCGTTATCACAATCATTATCATCGTAATCAAAATCATCTTCA
Source organism: Xestia xanthographa (assembly GCA_905147715.2). NCBI lineage: Eukaryota > Metazoa > Arthropoda > Insecta > Lepidoptera > Noctuidae > Xestia > Xestia xanthographa. The sequence goes on along the minus strand of LR990661.1, from coordinate 890,711 downwards.
TCATTATCACCGTCACTGTCATAATCACAATCACTTTCACCATCGCTATCACCATTACAATCACCGTCACTATCACAATCACTATCACAATCACCATCACAATCACCATCAAAATCACTACCACAATCACCATCATCGTTATCACAATCATCATTATCGTAAAACAATCATAATCATCGTAATAAATATCATCATCATCACAATCATTATCACAATCATCATCATCGTAATCACAATCATTATCATCGTTATCACAATCATCACAATAAATCAACAATAACCCTGTATAGAAGTCGAATCCGCCATCTTCTGGATCTCAAAATAAATGCCATTTTCGTAATCAGCACATCTGATAATCTCGGTATCGACACCCATATTGATTATTAGACATTTCAACCCCATCGCACCCCAACAGGGAAAGATGTTATTTTAGGACCGCCACATTAAATTTTAAAATCGTTGTTTTTGTAATACACCCAACCCAATTCACCATACAAACAATACCTATGTTGAATTTCAGGCTTTGTTACCCCATTTCCCCTTTTAGGGGTTGAATTCTGAAAAAACCTGAAACAAACGTTAACTCATTTAACGATAGGAGTACTCCTGTTAAGTTTCGAATAAAGTAGTCTAACTAATCTTATTTCCCCATGTAATCTTTGGACTCCCGTTCCAACCCCTAAGGGGGTTAACTTTGAAAAATCCTTTCTTAATGCACCCCTAAACCTCATAAAGAACCTTTGTGCAAAATTTGGAATCTCTAGACTCAGCGGTTTGGGCTGTGAATTGATTTTTAAACTTTGCCACCCCATTTCCCCCTCTTAGGGGTTGAATTCTGAAAAAACCTGAAACCCGTTTCTACTCATTTATCAATAGGAGCACTCCTGTGAAGTTTCGAATAAAATAGTCTAACTAATCTTGTTTCCCCATACAAACTTTGGAGCCCCGTTTAACCCCCATAGGGGGTGAATTTTGAAAAATCCTTTCTTAGTGCACCCCTAGACCACATAAGGAACCTACTCGCCAAATTTGGAATCTCTAGACTCAGCCGTTTGGGCTGAGCATTGATTTTTATACTTTGCCACCCCATTTCCCCCTCTTAGGGGTTGAATTCTGAAAAAACATGAAACCCTTTTCTACTCACTTATCAATAGGAGCACTCCTGTGAAGTTTCGAATAAAATAGTCTAACTAATCTTGTTTCCCCATACAAACTTTGGAGCCCCGTTTAACCCCCTCAGGGGGTGAATTTTGAAAAATCCTTTCTTAGTGCACCCCTAGACCACATAAGAAACCAATGTGCCAAATTTGGAATCTCTAGACTCAGCGGTTTGGGCTGTTCATTGATTTTTATACTTTGCCACCCCATTTCCCCCTCTTAGGGGTTGAATTCTGAAAAACCCTGAAACCCGTTTCTACTCATTTATTATTAGGAGCACTCCTGTGAAGTTTCGAATAAAATAGTCTAACTAATCTTGTTTCCCCATACAAACTTTGGAGCCCCGTTTAACCCCCTTAGGGGGTGAATTTTGAAAAATCCTTTCTTAGTGCACCCCTAGACCATATAAGGAACCTACTTGCCAAATTTGGAATCTGTAGACCCAGCGGTTTGGGCTGTGCGTTGATAGATGAGTCAGTCAGTCAGTCAGTCAGTCAGTCAGTCAGTCAGTCAGTTTCTTCTTTTATATATTTAGATTATACTTATGCTTTTGTAGTTACTTGTTTTAACAAGATCATAATAAGTCGATCGTAGCGTACTTTCTTAGAGTCTTGAGCAATATTAAATTGCATTCTAGAAAGAAGACTCATTATCACTCATTTTCTGTTTGCTAACTTAATTAAGCTCATGTATAAGCACTAGCAGCGGATCGGGATTACCGCACCGCATTTTTGCAGGCTGATGGCCGAATTGAATCGATGCCCTTGAGATATTTATGGGTGGCCGTTGAATTATGGAGTTTCATTGAAAGCATTGTCTTCTGCTCGACTTGAAGTGATGCTTATCTGTTGCACTGCTAAACTCCAATGCTGGACACAAACCTCTCAAAAGTTGCTATAGCTTTCTTCATTGTCAATTAATTGCTTGTGTTTAGGTGCACTTCCTCTGCCTTCTTAATCTTCGTACATAACGGGAACTTATTACTCTGACTTCATAAAGAGATTCTCCAATTTTGGTGAATTACAACGTGTGATTGTACACGTGCATCGGTTCATTCATAATTGTTTACACCCACAAAACAAACGCAGTGGCTTCATAAGAACTTATAAAAACCATCTTACCTAATAATAATATTTAAAGGCTCAATTATGACATAAATAGTGATGCATTTGCCAGTAGGTACTAATTTGCTCAACATAGCGTCAGTGTGAGATACATCTACGTGCATTGGCAATGCGTGACACGCGATTACGTCATGAATATTGATAAGAGTACTCACGGGCTTGTTATGTGTGCATACGGACTGCAGAACCACTGGATTAGACAAACGGACACCAGCATCAATACTGACTACTGATTAACTGAACCATAGATTAGAGCGAGACATGATCCTCATCAACATCAAGCCATCCTCCTCAAACTCCTAAAAATACAAAAAAACTACTTTTCTAATTTTCTCAATTTATCTGACCCAGTCGATAATCTATATCTATACTAATATTATAAAGAGGTTTGGTCGTTTGTATGTAGGGGGTAATCTCCGGAAGTAATTAACCAATTTCAAAAATTCTTTCACTGGTAGAAAGCTACATTATTCGTGAGTGCTATAGGCTATATTTTATTCCCGTACTTCCACGGGAACGGGAACTACGCGGGTGAAACCGCGGGACGTCAGCTATAAAAGATAAAGGACACAAATAAAAGTATCAATTCAAGCAAATGGACGATGACCATTCCTGCATTACGGCAACGGACTGGAAAAAAGACATTAAAACTGGAAAAATATTGTCACTCCATTACTTTTGAACCCAACGCCCAACTCCTACCAACTTCAAAAGTTTCCTCCCTTTAAACTTCTAAACTTTAACAATAAATTTATCTTCAGCGATTTCTAGAGGCACTTCATCGATACCACATCCATATTTCATAGTGCTGCTGTGCACCTCTCATCCTCCAGTGTAATTGACAGCACCACCTGACACCCGACTAAGTGATTTTTTATTTATTCATCGGATGAACGCCTTACAGTGTAATAGATGAAGATTCTTGAAGAAAAGTGTTGAAAGATTGATAATGTGTGAGAATATAATGATGCAGAGGTGAGAGATTAATGAGTCGGCTGATCAGGTGAGAGATATGGGAGGCCATTAGTTGTGAACGTGCTTTAGAAAAAGAAAACGCAGGTGTGCTACTAAGATTACTTTTTAAAGTCTTTTTAAGTCACTAACATTTTTAGTGTCATTTTACGATGACATTCTTTAAGTAAGACTTTAGTAATGACATAAAACATGACTCTTAAAAACATAGTCTGACAAAGCAATTTGTAGCACACATCATTATATTTTTACCCTAGGTAATGTCACCCCATATTACCAAATAGATATCTGCTAATGATTCCCTCGCAGCCCAAAGGTGTCGTTTCCATTTATGAGTCTGTACGAAATACGGTATAATACTAACCAATTTACGAAACACTAAACAATTAATATACCCCCGAGACACGCCTGCTATCATCTTATAGACGAAACTAAAGCTACACATTAAACGCCCATAATTTTAGTTAGGTTGTAATTTACAAACAGAATCGTAAAACCAGTGGCTTGTAACCAATCAAATAGACAGGCGACGTTGCATTAAGTCAGGACACGGAGAAGTAAGAAATGGAGTGTTACGTCTCTGATTAGCGTCGTAAAAAAAACAGCAAATATTTAAAACCCTTACCGCAATATTTGAAATTCAGAACAACACCGCTACGTTCTACGTCACCAAGTTCATTACGCATCTTCCACAATAATCTTTGCCTTTTGCATACCTCTTCAGTTCATTGCAATCGTTGAAATTTGAATTAGCTTATCGCTTAACTTTCGGCAATAGCTGGTTCTGCTGGTAGGGTTCAAGACAGTAAGCGGTACAACGTTTTTATGAAAATATCTCACCTCTATAACCTCTCCTCCCGTGTAACTCACGCATTTTGTGGATTCAGACTCGATGAATTCATATGATGCTCTTAAGCACTCCATTTAGTACATACTTCAGAACGAAAACCTATCAACATTTTACGAGCCCGCCACGGAGGAGACTGGTAAAATTGGAAGTGTCTCGGATCTTTGCGGCTTAATCATGGCTCGAATTAGGCATGCGACACTCGCTAAAGTTTTGACATTAGCTATTTGGAGACTGCAGCGGCTCCATTACACTCTGACGTTTTAAAGAGCCAGACCTTTTTAGGTATCCTGAATTCTGTTTTAATGTATTAGAAAAGTCAATCTCGGCTTTGGTACATTAGACAAAGTAGGGTCTTACAACCCACATGACTAAGGAATTTTACTTTACAGGCTGAAGTCATAAATGGGTGTAAAATCTACTTCGAAAAACCGACTTAAAAAAAACACATAAAAGTGAAAAATACCTTTAGCTTCAGAAGCTTTATTTTTTAATTTTATGTGTTTTTTTGAAGTTGGTTTTATTTTTTTGCAAAAAAGGTTTTTTATTTTTCCATTTTTAGTTGTTCCCAAACAAATATTTGCTATGAATTTATTTGACATTGTTAACAATACATGTCATGGTAACAGGCGTATCCCCAATACGTATATGCAACTTAACATACCATGTTTTTTTTTTCGGGTGGGAAATCATCAAATTACCCCTCCCGCTCTGGGCGAAGCGGAAGGGACTGTCAGACTTTTACTGACTAAAACCCATCCATGATTATGAATTGAGAACCTCCTCTTTTTGGAAGTCGGTTGAAAATAGTTTATTAGAGGCAGAACAAGGTTTTTTACTCATCTGTAATTTCACAGACGCAACAGGGCAAAATACCAGGTTAGGTTACGCTCTGATTGCCAAGTTGCTTTGCTTGATAATACGGAGATGACGACATATAGAGACCTGTAGAAGAAAAAACATGCCATGTCGATACCAAATAAATTGAGATAACGGGCATGGGAATGATGACTTGGGAACATAAAAATACCTAATTTACTCCTGAAAAGCTGCACTGCGCCCTTATTTGGCTGTAGCCGAACATCTCATATAACGCGGCGAGCAGACGACGTGACAGCGTGACGTATAGCTGACAAAGACAGACAATATGATGTATGACCGTGCAAGTGCTGGCTGGGCACTCGTGGTTGTGGCTGGCGTGATATTTAGAAATTAAAAGTTCAGCACAAGTTTAGGAAAATGAAAATCACATTCCACGACAAAACTTTTAAAGATAATATTGAAGTTAAGGAAAATGTTATGTACCTACTTTAGAAAAGCTCTATCACCTCCAATGCAATATCCTTTATTTTATTTTTATCCTACCTAAACTACACTGCTGTACAAACGATCGTATTCCTATTTCCTCTATAAAAAATCCTGCCAATAACATTTTCAAGAGCCATTCGCAAAAAACCTCGTATCGATTTACACGTAGCGAATTCTCGCTTTCGGGCGCTCGCTTTGACCTATCGACACCGAGAAATATAATATGGCGCCATTGTGGATGCTGGTAGCATGCTAACACGTCGGCAAGTTAAAAGTATCAGTATTCACGGGGATAGGGATCGCTGGCGCGTGTGACGTCATCAATATTCACGTGCCGTCGGCGTGACGGCCCGTCACGGCGCCGCGTCACGCTGACGTGAGAGCGTGATTAATGGAGGCGTGTCACACCAGGTGCATTTTGCTGTCGGGACATAATAATGTCATCAATGTATTGGCCCATAAAGACTTAACTCTTTATGGGCCGTTTGAACACCTGCTGAAACGGTAATCTTTTTTAGTTATTTATCATTTCCCTGTTTGTTTGTTTTTACCAACACTGTTTACATTATTATTTGAAACGTGTTGCGCCGAACCCAAGTAACATGGTACAAGGCTGTCCTTGTAAATAATAATGAGGAAATGAGGATGTGTGAAATAATAATGTGAAATATCATCACCCTGTGGTGATGATATTTCACATTATTATTTCATTCAAACTCGTCACGGGTACTCCAGAAGCCAGAAAGTCTGACAATCAGTCTTCCCAAGAGGTATCGTATTACCCAGGATCTGGATTGTGGACATTAGGTAAGCAGTCGCGCCATGTCAAGTATTGATTTTCAGTTGCATCCGGTTAGATTGAAAGCCGACCCCATCTTGAGAAAAGGCTAAATAGGTGAAAATGACTACAAACATACACACATCAAAAGTGTCTAGGGATCAAGCATTTTTATGCGGATTTCTTGAGATTGAGATGTGGCTTTGTAATAAATTTATGATTTTATAAATTTATATGGATCCTTTTTGGTGCATTTCATAATTTGAATCAGGAACTCTCAATCAAATTCGAGTAAAAGATGAAAATAAGCTGTCAATATTTTCCCTATAAAAACATACAACGCATTGAAGACATTATTAGTGCTACTGTTTCCCTACTACTGATTAAAACCAACGTTATTATGGAGCGGCGACGTCATTTAAGCAGGGAAGAAATGCTCAGAGCCGTGGGAATGATAGAAGCTGGTTCCCGGCAACGTACTGTAGCTTTAGCTCTGAATACAAGTCAGAGTGTTATCAGTCGACTTTGGACACGTTACCGAAGCACTGGTACCGTGGCTGAGCGCCATGGAGGACGGTATCGCTGCACCACACGGAGACAAGACCGATACATTCAAATCTTAACTCGAAGAGCTCCAACAATAACCGCCATGATGTTAGCCGTGAGGCTTCATCACTCTTCAGGGAACTTAATTAGCGACCAAACAGTCAGAAACCGCTTGCATGAAGTGAACCTTCATTCCCGAAGACCGCTACGGGTACCACCTATAGCAATGCACAATCGTAGGATTCGATATCAATGGGCTCTTGAACACAGAAATTGGGCAGAAGAACAATGGCGTTTCGTGTGCTTTTCTGATGAGTCTCGTTTTGGTATGAGACCGGATACAAGACGTATACGACACTGGAGAACCCCTGGACGCCAACAGCGATTAAAATCCTGCCAGGAAGTCCATCCATATAGTGGTGGAACCATCATGGTATGGGCGGGTATTTGGATCGGCGGAAGAACTGAGTTGATTTGGATCAGAGGCAACCTCAACGCTCAAATTTATGCTGAGACGATTGTATCAGACGTCATCGTTCCTCTACAAGTGCAAATCGGTCCCTTATTTCAGTTAATGCATGATAATGCACGACCGCACACCGCAAGAGTTGTAAGACAGACTCTCGCCGCAGCTAACATCAATGTCCTGCCCTGGCCTGCTCAGTCGCCAGACTTGAACCCGATTGAGCATGCATGGGATATGCTACAGAGAAGAGCTCTGCCGAATATGGAGGGTATCCAGTCGCAAGAAGACCTTTTTTTGTTGTTGCAACGAACATGGGCGGCCATTCCACAGCGTGATTTGGATGAACTCATTTTGATGCCAAACCATGCCAAACCGATGTTCTTGTGTTGTTAGTGTTCGCGGTAGAAACACGGATTATTAATTGTTTAGGTTACCCAATAAAATTTTAAAGAAAACTGTGTTTTCAGTCATTTTTTCGAACTTTAATGTTAGTGGTTCAAATGTCAAAAATCCCTTTATTAGGAAAATGGCAAATTTCTTTATTAATGCAAAGGTGACTTGGTTTATCGTTACTGTGACAAACGAAAACACTTTATTTGATGAATCCTTAAAGAAAATTTTAATTAATATCAATCAGGAGAAAAGTTATTGCAAAAATATATGTTGATCCCTAGATACTTTTGATGTGTGTACTAACATACTTTTACTAATAACATACTTTTTGGAAGCAACATAATAATCATCAGTATAATACAGAACTGCGTATTATGCTGTGGCGTCTACGTTTCAAGTAGATGCATGAATATGCATTTCATAGTACGTAGGTAGAGAAGTGGCCGCCGGTATCAATATTCTAGTACCGGGTATTCCCGCAGGCGTTATGAGAACTGATCTGCTTCGATAAACTATCGCTACAACTTGCATGCATGTAGGTTCTTCCTTGCATGTAGGTGATGTTTTATATTAAGTAGGTATCTTCGTAAGATACATTTATTTCGTCTGTTTCTCCAAACAGTCTTCTCTTTCTCTTCAGTCACTTTCAAAGCGTTTCAGAATACCTATACCTAACATAGCATCACGTGGGTAATCCCCGAAGGGTTATACAGAGGTGTAACTAAAAATACAACCACATCTGGACAGTTATGTTTAACTGTTTAAGTTCCATGTAATAGGGGGCGATCCTATTGCCATCAACGGGGCACAAATCCAGACTCCGTGGCTGCTACTGAGAAATTCCTGATGAAAATATCCAATAACACTTTGCCCGACCCGGGCATCGAACCCAGGGCCCCATGCTCAGTAGTCGCGCTTGCGACCACTAAACCAACGTGGCAGACAATGGTAGTTTATATCAAACACATTATTGACTATTCTACTATCTTAATTGGTGATACATGAATTCAGGTCCATTTTCAAACAAAATAAATATTGTACAAAGGTTAAAGTTCAGTGATTATGTTTAAGCCTTTCCATTAAATTGGCATCAACCTTCAAAATAAAATCATAAAGTTTAATCAAATTAACATTTTCTTCAGATAATAACATGTGCTCTTAACAAACAACTTCTAATTACACATACCTAATTAATTTCATTCTAATATTTACTAATCAAGTTCAACTAATAAAACATTGAATTTTCACGTGTAGTCATTAAAATGCTTAAACGATTAACTTCGAGAGTTTACTTCTTAAAGTTTAATTAATTGTTTTATAATATAACTGCTACTTACATTAAAATTTAATTATAATTTGCTTGAAGAGTATTAAAATATGCTATATGTATTTAGATTTTCAGATTTCCATAATGATTTGGGAGCAAAATGTAGCGAGTTTATTACCAAAACTAGCGAACAATACAAATATTTTTTTCAGGGTTCCCCTTTGCGCAGTGCTGCGCGCGAGCTGTCAAAACTCCCAACCGCGCTGTATCAACAATTTTAGCCAATTTTTGACACATTTTCCGCCCGTTCCAATTAAAACACCTGTAGCTCAAAACCTACAAGTCTTAGAGCAATTTCAAAACTACTGTTGTCAAGCTGATTAGATAAGGAATCTACTTATCTAGAAATCAAAATGAAATACTTTAATTATATACTCCAAGTCATAATGTATAGCTAAAAAATAGTTACGAAAACTGATATTTCGCTAGAAATATCAGTTTTCTCTTAGTTTTTTATCCATTTTAACAATATAGAAATAAACTAGACTATATTTCCTTTCCAACAAGACCACAATCTCATTAACATCTCAATAGCATCATATCTAAATATTCCTATGAAACTAGATACTCACTGTTTGTTTACATCTGGGAACTATTTTTTGCCAGCCGGTGTTGAATGAAAAAACACACAAACCCACATGTTTTTTGGTGTAGATAGTTGAACAATCTAATCACCTCACTAATTGAGCACTGTTTTTCCCATTTCACACACGTTTTAGTCACTAAATCACGTATTTCTTCACACTACACAATCACTGTAGGTACATATAATTACTGCATTTTCACAGGCGAAATACTGCGATTTCGCGATTCGGAACCTAATTTGTGTTATCATAATACGATAGTACAACTTCTCACGATAATTTTAATGTATAACACTGTATTCCAATAACAAATACGTAACTCGTAATAACTTGAAATGTGACACTAACGCAAATACGATGACGCAAGAAATGGCGCGCTCTGTTGACGTAATTGTGTTTTTATTATTTGACAACTTGTCAATGGAGTAGAGCTGTGATTTTTGGTACGTCGTTCAACAATGTTATATAGATTATAAATAAAGCATTGAATACATGGACCGAGCACGATTAGTCGATATTTTAAATAAAGTTTTGGGATAAATTATGCCAAAAGCGTGCGGTGGTCATTACAGCCGAGCGCGTACAATTGAGTAAAGTTACTGGCTGTGATCTAATTCAGCCGCGGTTTAGAGGGTAGCCAAAAGGTAAAAACGGAACCCTATTATTAAGACTCCACTGTCTGTCTGTCTGTCTGTCACCAGGTATCTAAGGAATAGTGATAGCTAGACAGTTGAAATTTTTACAGAAAGATGTATTTTTTGTTGCCGCTCTATCAACTAAAAACAGAATAAAATAAATATTGAAGGGCTCCCATACAACAAACGTGATTTTTTGATAATGGTACGGAAACCTACGTGCGCGAGTCCGACTCGCACTTGGCCGGTTTTTCATATCAACTTCATCATCTGCCTAGCCTTTTCCCAAGTTTTTTATTGGGGCCGGCTTCTAGTCTAACCGGATGCAGCTGAATACCAGTATTTTACATGGAGCGACTGCCTATCTGACCTCCACAACCCAGTTAGTACTGGGTATTACCAGTTAGTACTGGGTATTACGATACACCTTGGTAAGACTGGTTGTCAGAATTTTTGGGCCACTGACTACCTGTAACGACTGTCAAAGATCACAAATGACAGCCTCCCGGCTGTCATTTGTGATCTTTGACAGTCGTTACGGCCAACAGCTTAATGTGCTTTATATCGACTTATTCATTAGAAAACAATTTAACTAACGTTCAGTGAGTTCAGAATAGTTACAGATGCACTGGTGAGAACATTTGTGTCACTTGGTTAATACAGTCTTATTTTTCTTTGTGTAGTTTTTTTACCGATTGTTTGCGAAATGTGAACATTGTAAGTCTAGTAGAGTCCGAGATGTTTGTTAACGTTTATTTCTTGTTTTACTTACTTATTTTCGGGCCTACGCTGTCCTCCCATAATACTACTGGAACATGTAACTTTGTTAAATCAAATCATTTAAAAAGAGTAGGTAATTATGAGTTGAAAAAAAAATATGAAAATGAAAAAGCGTGTATTCGTGGTGATATCGTATTACAAAAAATGTTACTTTTGCCAAACTGTAAAGCAGTTTGTTGGCAGATATAGCTCCCATATAAAACATTCTGCTTTTATGTTACTAATACTTTATGTACCTTTCCCTCAATAACAAGAAATAAACTAAACATTAACTAAAACTAAACACTAATATTTTACATTGGTACTCCCTTAATTCTCCTAAAAAATTTTGTCCGAAAATCATTATCCATAGAACGTTTGCTATAAACTTCAGTAACCATAATGTTCAAAATCCCAAAATTTTGTTTTACATAATTATCTTTATTTCTAAAACTGTTCTGTCATAATATCGAATACTATAATAATTTAATCTTCTAATTTTACATGCCATAAAGTCAAATGTCCTAAGTATTTTATTATATAATGTGTATTATTCCGAATGTTCATATAAGTATAATTAAATTTTTGGTCCTAAAACATTTGCTAAAAATTAGGTTTTAGTGACAGAAACTAATCGCTGTAAATCCGACCCCACCTAGTCTTGTCTGCCCTACCCCGAGAGTGTAATGTAAAATCGCGTAGGCGCGGAGGGGTGAGGCGGCCCGCGAGTTGAGGAGCAGGTGGTTGTAACACTCGCCGCCGCTGCTGAGGCTGGCCGGCGTAGCCGGCCAGCAAGCCGAAGCTGCGGTGGTGAGCGTTAAACACATCTGCGACGATAAGCTCGCATGGGACCGCCGGAGCCCCGCAGCGCCGGAGCCGTGACAGAAACCATGCCTGCTGCATGTTGCTTGCTTGCTTGTATGCTGCATGCTTGCTCGCTTGCATGCTGTATTCTTGCTCGCTTGCATGCTGCATGCTTGCTTGCATACTGTATGCGTGCTTGCATGCTTCATGCTTGCTGCATGGTTGCTGCAAGCTTGCTGCATGCTTGCTGCATGCATGGTGTATGTTTGTTTGGTGTATGTGTGTTTTATTGATTTTCTGCCTTTTAGTGACTACCGATATGAAATGTATGCCAAAAGAAGATTGTAACTGTGAACTTTCTGCGATATTATGATGGTTCTACTTTTTAATTCTTACAAATTTCATAAGAGCAATATTGTATAAAAATGTGTTGTGTTGAGAGAAGATCATAGCATAGCAAAAGCTAAGTAATACCTGTAGTTACCCGTAATTACAGACACAATTAAAATAACAATGTTCTGTTCCCTTTTGGGAACGTCTGGGAACATACCGGTTTGTTTTCAAAATATTATTAAGATCAAAACATTGAATATTTTTTTGAATTTAGGATTTATAACTATTATTGAAAACGGTTTTCAGTCTTTTGTATATTATTGATTGTAATATTTATGACAAACGGCTTTAGGGCATATTGTATTTAGGGATTTCAATTTTATAGCATGCTAGATTATGTGATATTAAGTTCGGGTAAGTTATCATTCGGACAAATGATGATTAGGACAAAAAAAGTTATGGTACTTTAAATTATGAATAAAAAAGTTAGGTAATACAATAGAGAACCATTTTACATTAGCTCAAAAGGCTGACCAGTAGTGAATTGAAACGCCAGTATAAAATTCAAAATGCTATTGGCATTAGCCAATAAAAAAATAAAATAAGTAAATAAATTAAACTTTATTTTAGACTAAAGTCCATAGTTTTTTGTTAGTATTTTAGTAACAGTAACAGTTTCTTAACAGATTCTTCTCTACAGGAAAAGACCAACCCAACTCAAGTGTCCATGACGTAGGCCTATGTGACATTTATTTTTAAACGTATTGATTATATCGCCAATAGTACAACATAAAAATAACAGATGGCGCTGTGTGTAGCAGATGGACAATGTTTAAGATTATAATCATGATAGGTTTAAACACTGTTTGCTGATAACAGTGCTAGGTAGACTGAAGGACGGAAACGACGACAGGGACGTAGGAGGTAGATTGGAATATTATACTCACGCATTCTCATTCTTTGCCCTTATCACAATTTATTTAGGTTATTTGGGGTAGCCTCACTTTTTTGTTACTCGTCATATCAGCAGTCACCTTCTTTCTAGCTTTATTTCTCTTTCTATGAATATGCTTACGCATTTTATGTTTTTGACATTGGTTAAGAAAATAAGGACGGTTTTGACAGCATATCCTCACCGCAAGAATTTGTCTCTAATGTAAAAATCCAAGATTCGATTTTGTACAGAAAAAGGTGAATTTAAACCGTTAAAATACAGGCGAATGCTCCCGGTGAGGAAACGCCAAAAGTCATTTCTTTTTCAATCAGATTGATTCGTAGTTACCTATTCATGTACTCTTTTAGGATCCCTTTAGGACCTTTGTATTAAATTACAATTTTCTATTTCTGGACGGAAGCCACAACTTGCGCAACGTCTCTACCAGGTCATCGGAACTTTTGCATAATCCGTAATAGGAAAAAGATTAAAACGACATTCTAACCCAAACCTTGAAACCAACGACCATGTTTTACATAATGATCCACTAACTTTCTAATATCTGTCGTAACCTTGAACTCATCATGACGACATAACTCGTTATTTTGTATTGAACATCAATGTCCACAGATATGTTAGATGTTGACTAACATGCACGTTTAAGGAAACATACTTGTAAATTAAGGATGGCAGCATTTATTTAAATCGTGATTGAAAAGCCCTTGGTATTCGCAGTTTAAGTGTTTGTTTGTAATTTTGTTGTAGGTAGAACATTTGGCACATCATCTACAGTCAGCTTCACGATGTGGTACCCCCCTTGAAACCACATACGTTCGAAACTCTGGGACTGGGATACCCAACTGGGGTACCCAATTGATGCAGCCCACTGTACATAAAACTTATACTGTTACATACGGGATATCTTCCGTTATTGTTCATTATTTGGAGCTCCCGATATTTTGACGCTGTTGCTGCACCATAATCGTGGGATAACTGGAGAATGTGGGTGGATGGTAAATAAATTGTTAGGTGCAGACAAATCTGTCAATTTTTTCTCTAATATCGGGAGCTCAAAATAACGAACAATCACGGAAGATATACCTTAAGTGTCAGTATAAGTTTAGTTTTAGACCGTGAAAGCATGCACATTATGTGCAAACCCCTTCGTTTAATGTAATTTGTTGTAATTCACTTGAAGCTCGGTGCTTTGCTAAAATGGTTAACTAAATATTTAATAGTGTCATAATAGAATTTTATGTAAAAAGTAAATACATTTTGAGTACATTTTCATATTCAATTTACCGTTCTTGTTAAGTTTTAACTTATACTGAACAAATTGCCTTGGTGTACCTATTACTTTTAAAATAATTACCTTTTCAGTCAGCCGTCCATCGTATTGATTATATTGTCGAAAGTTCAACATTTAGATAACAGATGGCGCTGCCTGTAGCACTTTCCTTTCTAAACACAATGTGTACAAAATAATAAAATGTTTAACCCGTGATAACCGTATAACCGTTTAATTATCCCGTAAGTACTATAAGTGTAGTGAAAAACCGTGAAAGTCTTAAACAGTGAATAAAATGTTTTATTTTGTCTTCCACTCATATAGGATATAAATAAAAACAGGATAGAAAAATAGGGTTTAAATCCAGGTATAATAAAAATTAATTGACTATTTTTATTTAATTTTTGATTTCTGCTAGAAGTATTATGAATATAAATATCAATCGCAGTTGTTTCAAATTCAGTGAATGCAAAATATCTAATTGATTACTCTCATTGCGAAATCTTAGTTAATCTATAGGTTGCAGAGGTCAGATTGTTACAAGTTAAACTAGAAGCTCGTAAAAATTACCATATTTATAGAAGCCAACTGAGTGTTTATATACTAATCGATTTAACCTTTTTGTTGGAATAGTGGTTAGAAATTAACTGGTGAGCTAAGAATTCATATGGAGACACGGCAAAACGCCTCTTACTTTTTACTGGGCTAAATTCCCGAGACTGTCCTAAGAGAAAAACTTAGGAATATTTTACAGCAGACCTTGAAATGAAACTTGGGACATGATATAAAAAGAATGAAACTAGATACTCTAAAAATTTATATCCTTGACCTTATCTAAACGTCTACGTAAAGTTTCCTCTTCAAAAAGTCTATAAAACGGCTATAAATAAAATATTAGGTGTTTATTAAATTACCAAGTTATTGCTACCGACCTTTAAAGTGAAGTTAAGAAAATAATGAAGACACATTACCAAGTTCTTGTCATTAGGAAACCAATTAACGAACTTAGCAGACACATAAAAATGTTATCAAACCATCGAACTATAGTAAAACAAATATTACACACAATGAAACGAGTAAATAAACATAATTAAGTGACAACCAATGAATGGTGTTTGATGACATTTCTTTCGAAAGAGATAATAATAAAACGTGTATCTGTGTTACATTCATTACTAGATATGGCTGCGCCTACGGCTATAGTAACAAATAAAGGGGCCCAAAGTGATGCAACATTCTTGTCTTTGTTACAAAATAATGCCGACAGTGTTGTTCAATAAATGAACACTACCTTCTAAGGCAAGCATAACTTAGAATTGAGTTATAAAACTGGAAACTTTCGAAGATTTATCAGTGTGAGGTTCGACAAGATAACGTGTGGTGAAGAACGCAAAGTGACATTTAAAAGAATGCTAAAGTTAAATCTGTAATCAAAATACAATAAAATCGTTTCTAAAACTTCTACAAAATGCATCACCTAACACTGAACTTGAAATAGCTCTTTAAAGAGCTAATAATAATGTGACATTTGGACGAAACCGGCAACTTGCACTTAACGCAGTGTTATGTAAACATAGTTGGACAGACGAGTATGCTAATATACCGGTTTGTTTCCAATTCCTTATCTTGCTGTACAAGTGACCTAACTGATTTGTATGGAGGAATTAGGCACAATCATCGTTATTAGGTATTGAGGAGAATTTGTGCTGGCTCAGTAGTAAACGATGTTTGTTTTGTTTGGTTTTAACAAACACTTCGATCTCGACGTCTTAAATCCGACTGTTCTCGGTAGAAACACTGAAACATACCCAGAGAGATCAGTCTCTTTTAAAGTCCGAACACAATCTTTGCTAATTCATATGATCAGATTTCATTTCATTCAGACTGGCGTCTGATAGAGGAGGCCTGTTCCCCAGCAGTGGGAATGCTAGATTCTGATAAGATGATGTGTGAGATGTGTGGCTGGTAGAACAACGCGATTCTTGGTGTAGGTAGATAAACCATCAATAAATTCTAAAAACCGGTTTTGGTTTTGGTTTGACATACAACTAAAATCTGTTAACCGTAAAAACTATTTGTTGTTTGTTTTGTGAATGTATATTTATTTCATGGAATTTTGAACTAAATTGCCTTTTTAGTTCAACATATTTATTGTACACATTCGTTCACAATATGGACACGTATGTCCATAAGCCGAATCATGATCATCAGCCTACAGAATTCTACTGGACGTAGGTCTCTTCATTTGCACGTCATTCAACACAATTTTTGGCAACTTTCATTTAGCTGCTAACGAACACCCTGCAAAGACTGTCGTTCCACCAAACCTGAGGGTGTCCCACCTAACGCTTACCAATTCGCGGTCTCTACTCAAGAACTTGTTTACCCAATAGTTAACGGTTTTACGGCCGAAATGGTTGGCCCATTGCTCGTCATCGTCAGAAGAGCGAGGAACTCGTGGCTAAATAATAACAGACGCTCAGGTCGATGACAAGGTTAAGCCGTGGGCCTAGGTTGCTCCGTGGATGAGTTTTTTTTTTCAGTTTTACATCTTTTTCACAGTCGTTACAAGTAGTCAGTGGCTTGAAAGTCTGACAACCAATCCTACCATGAAGTATTGTATTAGCCAGTAGGTACTAACTGGGTTGCGGTGGTCAGATAGGCAATTGCTCTATGTAGAGTACTGGTATTCAGCTACATCCGGTTAGACTAGAAGACAACACCAACATAGTTGGACAAAGGCTGGGCAGATGATGATGATGGTCGGCCCATTGCCTGTTCAGCATACTTATTATGTGAATATCGACAATAAACTCAATATTGCCATAAAAATACCAATCTTAGTATATTAAAGAAGTGTGTTAAAACAGGTGTAAATAATTTTCTGAAATGCTGAATAGAACTCACAACTTACCTAACTTTAAACTTAATTCTGGCTAACCATCACTTAACATCTGACCCCAATACTCCGTGCTCGTGGCCCGCCCGTAATAAATTGTGCTTGAAACTTGTAATATTTGAAGATATTAATTCCCTGTCAGTAACCTGGAGTTTTAATTACGGCACTCGTAATTTAACGATGTCGTAAATTATTATTAATTCATTAGTTTTCGTTCAGCACTGATGTACTGAGGTCAAGGGTGAGGTGATGGGGTCAGAGCTCTTCAGTGCTAATGGACTGTGACATTTTGACAAATTATGGACGGAATCGCTGAAGTTTAGGTGGGACAGTAAAGTGTTAAATAGTTTCGGAAGTTCTGTAAATCGTAAATATTTATTATCTTCCTCGGTTGTAAAATAAATGTTGAATTGCCCAACAATCGCTCATTACGTAAGGGCACAATTTTATTACAAAGATATTGAAATTGATGATGATGTTTTAGAAGTTTATTTGAAGGACTTAGTCAAGTTAGTAAATAAAGAAGTAATGACCCCCTCTTTCTGGGAATGCCACGCGTTAATGAGGCAACTTTAACTCCAACGTGACCTTCCTGACGCTATGATATAACCAACTTTTTGAGTAACACTCATACTCAATAGTTTACTGCATTCCACAATGTGGACGTAGGTGGTTACCTAAATAATGAGATCATTATAGACCTTGTCAAGCCCAGCAAACACAGTAGGAGAGAGGAAACTTTGATACTTATGTATGGTAAGATACCAAAACATAATGAAACATTTTGTCACATCGTTTAAACAAGCTGTTAGCTTAGGAAGCACGCATCATGCTGGAACATGAAACAGATACCGTGAATGCAACGCTGAATGGCGCCATTTTCATATTAAATGATTAGACGCAGGCTGAGCTGCCGAGCTTGTATTCACAGCGTCGCGCCTGTAATGCCAGCAAATGGCTATAAACGCAAATCGCTCGCAAATCCAACGCTTGGGGCTTGTGGCCATACAGCACGAGGGAACCGAGAATCTGTTTACCATACAGCTAAGCACTTGCATAAGTGAACACAGAATAAGGACAAGTCTTTGAATTGAGGTCTCGTGTGCGTATTTTACACAGCTAGCTGGACCGACGCGTCTAACTATTCTAACAGAAACAAAGATGGAAAAGTCACTTTAGACAACTTGGAAGCTCTCTCAGGCATTATGGAGCAAATAGTGATCATATTTTATATATGGGGTATTAGAATACGATTAGTGCCCGACTATATTATCCTAATGTTCTTCATAGGGAGTCTCCACAGCAGACTCAGTTTATTGATACTACAACTACTACAACAGCCCATAACGTCCACTGCTAGACATAAGCCTCTCCCATGATGGGAGGATTTACCGCAATCTCCACGCTTGGCAGGCGGATTGGAGATCGCAGTGATGAAAGACTAACAGAAAAACGCTGCTGCCCATTCTCTGGTCTACGGAGGCGCAAGGTGTTCTGCCTCAGACATTAGTCGCCTTATACGACACCCGTGAGTGTAATGGGTTGGTTCTATTCTACTCTGCCGGATACCACACGGCAGACTCAGTTTATTGATAACTACAAACGATATTCGTAAAATATTTTTAAATGTTGGCACCTCGTTGGCACTAGTAAAAGCTTTTTGCTCTGTCACTCTAAATTCCTTTAGCTAAGTATCTTATTCTCCGCTATTGGTATGGGCTGACGCATAGCTACACAGTGCAAACGTCGATTTGTCGCGTTTACAATCAGCGAGTATTGCACCGCGACGAGCGACTGTAGGCACAGCGCGGCGGACGGCGAGCGCAGCCGCGGGACGTGACTCGTGCGAATATTATAGTCGCATGTATTATAGGGAACTACGTATAGCGAGCGGTGTGCTTAGATTTTATAAAATTTTGCTCTACTTACCTTCTTTGATCAGTCTACTAAAATGGTATCATCTACTTTTTGATTTTATTTACTGGTTGAAATAAAGGCTTCCACTGTTTTACTGAATTGCACTTATTGTTATCGAAATTTCATCATCAATGAATGAGACGTAGATTATTTTATGCCCAGATTAAATAATACTTCAATTTATAGTAGAGGAATTATTCTATATTCTATGACATTCAGGCAGCATTAATAAGGTATTCATTTCTACATTCCGCATGCAACACTACCATCATTCTCACTTCACCTTTCAAGACGTATTAACGTTTACCTGATTTGGTCATTCATTTCCCACCACTTTGAGCTAAGATTGTTTCTGTGCAACCCGCAAGTAATGAATCTTACTATTTATTAGATTAGAAAATTACCGATTAATAAAGTATTTATATTTGAGTAACATATAAAACTTTGAGAGGTGTTGTTGGTGGCCGATCATGTGTGTACATGTTCGGGTCGACATGATCTGGCACAACTATGTGTACCTTCGTGGAAACTGCTCGGTCTAGCTCGAATGGCCTCGCACCAACCCGGACATAATTCCTCGAGCCGTAGATGCCGAACGGAATTTATCGATCAGAATTTGCCGATCAGTTCGAAGAAAATCAAAACTAAAACCCTTGTGCAGTAATTGCTTTGGGCAGCCTTTGTTGTTCAAGGAATACTGTCGAATCGAATGTGCCGACTCATGCAAGTGTTTATTACCTTTTAACTACCGAATGATGTCTTCACATTTCCACAACAACAAAACGCGATTATTTCTCAAATCACCTGTGTATTGCAAGATCATCTGTCAACATGGTCATCATAGCCCATCATGACGCGGAAAAGGTTACAAATCAACAAACCACTTCAATCAGTCAATTAAATTAAGCATTTAAACCGGTAACCGATGACGAAGCAACCTGTCTCATGATCAAATAGATTCTTTTCAAAGTTACCACACACGCGGTTAACTTTCAACTTTACTTTAGTAACAGTTAAGTAACAAAAACTTGCCAAGTCATACGTTATTTAATTATGTGTGTAATATGTAGTTACTGGTTTGGTTTCCGGATAGGTAAATGATCTTGTGTAATATAATATATGGAGTTTAATAGTGTAGTAATTTTATTTAGGTAGTGTGTAATTTCTTGTAAAGGCCAGCTATTGTGGGCAACTGGGCATCGTAAAGGGCAAAGAAGAAATTATCTCAAGATGATGGACAACATCGTTTGCCTTTCTTGGCGGACAATATTGTTTTTTCTCAATCCATATCCGGGCTTCTTGGGCGATCTATGAATAAATACTGGTAAAAACACAGTAGACTGTGTTTCAATTCCCGTGGCTTTTGAAAATGTTGATTCACATCACCCGTCGGTAGGTATAGCAACCCACGCTCACCTAACTTTTGTCTTACATCACGTACCAAAATAGAAACCATAAAAATAAACCTCCCCAACACACAGCCTCAACCAGCAGCCATCTCTCAACGCGAAATAACTCACTAACTGTATTAAGTAAAGCAACGGCTAAGGTAATGAACATCCCACTCTGCGAAGACCCCCCGATTATCCGCTCACACCACGATATACGAGAATTAAGGGTTCGGGAGAGGTCTGGCTACAATGGTCGTTGAGTAGAAGGCTTCGGAGCGCAATACTCTCATTTGGGGTAATATTTCTCCCATCACGGCTTTTTGATGTGCTAAGCAGGTAAATCAGGTGCTTTTGATCCCAGATTGTATGTTAACGACGGTTCAGGCTTGTAATTATTAGATTTTTACCGAGCTCACTGTTTTTGGAAAGAGATTTTCTTTTCTTGGAGATGTTGTTTCAATTAAGTGTGTCTTGCGGATTAGTGAGGCTTTCGTCTTGGATTTAAAATGTCTAGTCCATAAGCTTTTTTTTGAATGAGGTTCTGTTTTCTTTTCTTTTTTCATATGAGTGATGTTTTGATATTTACAATTGTTTGTGCTTTGTATCTTTCCTACTATTAACCAGAACCCTATATGCTACTATTTTATAAAAAACCGGATTTCAAAAGTGAACCACATTGTTTTACAAGGAGTAAAAAGGTTATTGGTTATCAACATTCACTTTACTCTAATAATGATTGGTCGGCAAACATCCAAGAGGTACTAAACATGGTCTTCCCAAAGGCCCAAATAGCTACCTAGATAAATTAATGGTCTAAGGAAAACATGTTGAAAAAGTGCTTATAAAATCACCTGCTTCCCGCCATCTTAATGTATTCTTAACAATTTCATACCGTAGACAACAAACTCATTAAAAAAAAAACATTAAGAAAAACGCAGCAAAAAATCGAAAAAAGAACGCCGAGCGAGTTATCGCGCGTCGACTTTATCTATGGAAATCTATGCGCAGCGCGAATGGAACCTACTTTTAATTAAAACTTTCTTATATCCTTCCGTATGCTCCCCTTTTTATTTTTAGGTTAGAATATCGCTGAGTGTTCTTGACTCCTGCAGTTATAAGTGGAAATATAAATTTTGTAATTGTCTTATTTTCGACGAGGAGCTCGTGGCTAAATAATAACAGCCACTCGGGTCGATCGTTAGGCTAAGCCGTGCTTGCCTAGGTTGGTCTGTGGATGGGTGACCGCCCATTACATACCGAGTTCCCTCCGTGCCTCGGAAAGCACGTTAAGCCGTTGGTCCCGGCTGTCATTTGTAGATCTTTGACAGTCGTTAGGTAGTCAGAGGCCCAAAAAGTCTGACAACCAGTCTTACCAAGGGATATTGTATTACCCGGTACTAACTGGGTTGTGGAGGTCAGATAGGCAGTCGCTCCATGTAAAATACTGGTATTCAGCTGCTTTCGGTAAAACTGAAAGCCGACCCCAATATAGTTGGGAAAATGCTAGGCAAATGATGTCTTATTTTCATTTGCAGAATGTTATTAAAAACGGGAAAATTTTATGCAGAGTTTTTTGTAGTAAGGATTACATTATTCGATGGAAGTTTATAGGCGGATACACTGTTATATTTTGCCTTATTGTGTATATGTATGTATATGTGTGATTTTGACCCATCTGATGAGAATTTAAGAGTCCTATTACATTTTTTAGGCAAATTTTTGATTTTTACTTCCTGGATCTAATTATTTCGGTCAGCGTACACGAGTCGATAATAATAGCGATATTTAGACGATTGTCGATTGATATTGACGAATATTAGAGACGAGACTGACATGAGACTGAGGAGCGAGCTGAATTGAGAATTATAGTAGCTACTATAACAGTCAGAAGTCGACTGCCAATCTCGCAACACAATGGCAAAGCAATATTAGTTGTACTTATGACCTTCTTCTATAAGAACGTTTGACAACACTTACACATTAGCAACTTGTTGCCCGCTTAAGATTGTTATTACAAATTTCAATGAGTTGTGTAAGTGATACGGTGGCCTAATTGGTTAGCACTGCGCCTCGCATGGCGAGTGTTCGGGTTCGAGTCTCACATCAAACATGAAAAACATTTTTTAAGTATTACATGTGAAATATAAATGCCGAGTTGTTAACAAAATATAATGTTAAAATATATTCCACAACTAAACGAAGATTCTTTCGTTTTACAATAATTTTCAATCTTAGCGTCGTTATTAAAATATGAGGGTAGATTTGAAACAAAGTGATAAGTTCACTTTGTTTCAAATCTACCTGCATATTTTAACTACTTTACTAGTTCACATAAATTATTCCACTATTCGCTGTTGTTGGTTGGTGAACATAGTTACGAGCGTTTGTGTTATCTTGCTGTTGCTATTTTAGTATTCTTCATTTATTCTTCATTTATTATCATTATTGTAATAATAAATTACCTTTATAATATATTTATTATAATATCTATTTGTTCAAAATAACTTACAAAAATAAATTATTAAACATAATTAAATAAAACATAAAAAACCGGTCCATCTTGGATTCGAACTCACATCTATCCCGATCACACTAGCCTCGTTACCGATCTAGCTAATGTTAACTTACGCAAACTTGTCAAAATTTTGCATTACTATGAAAAAAAATAATCAGACGGTGATAAAAAGAAGTTACTGATATTGTCATCCTTGTCTAACATTGACCACATCTATATTATTACTCGTAGCGATGCTACACGACATGTTAATTTGTTAGCGTTGGAACATCACTCACACGGATAAATGCGTATGTGTGTATAGGCGCCGCCGCCCGTATAGCGCAAACGATAATGTGCATTGCGGTGGAAGTGGAATTTTGACCTTTGACTGTACTTTAATTTTATTTATTGTATTTTTGTTTTATTATATTGACAAACGAAAACGAATGAAACTTATTCATTTTAGATCGAAGTTTTATATCGTATTAATTTGTTTGACAAAATTGAATTTATTTGGAATATAATGGACGCTGAATTAAGACATTTATGGCTTAAATTACTATTTCTTTACGATTTTTTCCGTGAAAACTCAAGGAATTTAAAGAAATTTTAAAACTCCAATAAACAAGTAAAACTTTCAACTTATCTTTTAGTAATTTTAGCTTTTATAAGAATTGAATGTAACTAGGTGAATTTGAGCGTTAAAGTTCCATCGTCGACCGTTTTTCTTGCAAACTGAGTTCGTAAAATATTTATAGTAAATTACACGAAAAGAAAAATGAAAATGTGTAACTCCAACTTACAAGAAAGAGAATGGCACTATCATTATTCTTAAGCAAATAATTAAAATATCTTACCGCTGCTGAGAATTACTGCGTCAAAAATCATGAATTTACCAAAAAAATGTAATAGGACTCTTAAGGATTCCTTTACTCAGGCCCTTACAAACTAATGCATTATAGATAATTCGAGTTAAATCACATTTTAATGCAGCCATGATTTTTGTTCCAGTTCACAAAACCGGATGTGTATGAGGCACGAATAAATGAGAAGATACCCAATTCCCGGCAACCTAACGTGTACTGTAAAGCGGTGTACACACCTGCGACACGCCGGATTAATGGCACCTCTGCAACTAACACGGCTTTATTATATTGTAGTAGTTGTACTTGTTTCAGATACACTCGCACCGGATTCGGAACTGTTACAGTTGTTTGCAGTTTTAGAAACTGACTTAAGTTGGGGACCTAATTTGGTGGCTTAACACAGGTGTGGAAACCAGTCCTACATCGTGTTTATTGGAACCTAAATGTTTTTGACAGATCATTTTTTTGAAAAAAAAAATCCTTTGTTGAAGATCTTCTTTATTTTTTTAATTGATTGAAGTTATAAGCGATTATAATCCGACGACCCGAATGGCGCAGCGTTAGTGAGGCTGCCTTACGTTCTTAGGGTCCCGGGTTCGAATCCCGGTAGGGGCAAATGTTTGTGTCATAAGCATGGACAGTTGTTTTAGAGTCATGGATGTTTATATGTATATTATGTATGTGTAAAAAGTATCCATGTAGTATATCAACTATCTGGTGTCCTCGTTGCTTAGTGTGGCATTAGATGGCGGTGTGTGTAATGTCCAGCATTTTTTTTATTTTTTTTTTATTAATAGTTGTCATAACTCATTAGTTAGGAATGGCATTCTGTTTTTCGTTATTAATTTTACTCATACACGTAAGCCCACGCAATTTTCCCGTGGAGGTAGCACAAGTCTTACCCATCGATCCGGTTTAAAAGAACATCACCAATAAGAGCAGTGTATGTCCTTCAACCCGCTTCCCACTCACGTCTGTCTTGTAAATTTTCTAGTGTCTACCTTTTGTTCCACGTTTTAATGTTCATACATGCAGGATATTCGTTCTAAAATGTAAGTAGATGCGTATCAGTATTTATCACTATTACCTACATAATGATGTAAATAGCACTCATGTAGTTAAGGAAGACACCTGCGCTCCTGGATTAAGGTGGCACCTGCACGAGTGCGCGGATTCATTGTACTGCACTTGTTCTGTTGCACGAGGCAGTGGGGTGAAGGCACCGGTTGGCGCCTCTGCAGAGCATTACCTTCAATATTCGATTATCTATACTATAATAATATTATAAAGAGGAAAACTTTGTTTGTTTGTTTGTTTGTTTGTAATGAATAGGCTCAAAAACTACTGGACCGATTTCAAAAATTCTTTCACTATTAGAAAGCTACATTCACCTTGAGTAACATAGGCTATATTTTATCCCCATACTCCCACGGGAACGGGAACTACGCGGGTGAAACCGCGGGACGTCCGCTAGTAATTTATATTTTGTCAAATAAAAGGACCAAGTACTTAATTTTGAATAAATCCACAGTAAGTAGCGAACGTAATATTTAGCTTGATTGTATGCAGGTAGAAGAGACCTCCATAGTAATAGTATATGCATTTAAATTACCTAGATTAATGTTGAAACTACTCCAAGACGACATTTAATGAAACAATATTACATAGCAGATACACATAATATAGTAAGTGCTTCAGAATTCATTAGAAGACGAGCATAACTCGAAACATCATAATTTGATTACAACATACTCGTACCTACACTAGTTTACCAAGTATGTGCTGTACTTTAAAGTTCTTGATAATAATTGCATGGCATTTACGTTGATACATGTTAAGGCAAAGTTTTCGCAAGCAAAGTTTAGGCGTTTATCACAAACGACGTACTTAAGAACAACTTAATAGTCACTGCAATTTAACTTATTATTTTGACCTTTTTCATATTACAAAAAACTTTAATTTGATGGCAAGCTATGAGTTTATATTTTACGTGTCATTAAATTTAACTTAGAATGGAAGATAATTTGTTATTTTTTGTTGTAATTTTGGCTACCGAGATACAAATATCTAATTTCGGTCGCCACTGAAGCGAAAGTTATGACTTGAAAATTACGTTGTTTTTGCTTACGGATCATTGAACGAGTAACGCATTTTTTTATTAAACTGATCTTTCACGCAACACCTTTCTTTTGTTATTTCTAGAAATCTAGACTATCATACGCTTTCTTTCAAAAGAAATATGATGAAATAATGTATATATTATTACTTAATTGTAAACACACACAATCATAATTATACTGATGATTTTTTACTCATGAAATAAACATTACACTGATAAATACAAAATAATGTTGCATTGATATTATTGAAGGGATATCCATCAGGACTTCAGGAGTGTAAAAGTGAGTTCCAAAGGCGTACGGAACAAACAGTAGATTATCCATCATAAAGACTTGAGAAATGGGGAATGATACGAAGGACTTATTATTTTCACAAAAACTTAAAAAGAAAAAAAATACTACCCTTCCAGTCTTGGTGTCGTATACCCTTCCCCGCCTTGTAGGAAAGTTGTCGGCTTTCCACACAATATACTTCTGCTGAGTTCCCAATTGTGTAAGCGCTCCGGCCATATTGATTCAGTGAATAAATTCCACACAAGCACACACAATAAGTATGTCGAACTAGTGCACAGTGCAGTTCGCTGCTAGCTCTCTGTTCTTTGTTCGAGAAATAAATTAAGTTTATGTTTTTACTTGTGGAGAGCGGTTTACAATTGTTGTTTGTGTAATGATGTTTCTTTAAACACCATTACACAAACAACAATTGTAAACCGCTCAACAGCCACAGTCCTTTGACTGTGGAGGGAAATACTTAAGATGCAAAGTTTTAATAATTGTGTTCGGTAAAGGGAAACGGTTTGAAAACACTTAGGAACGCAGCTGAGTCCAAACTAGCGATAGTTTGCGTTCAAAGAACGTACAACTTTCATTTTGATATTATTGTTTCTACGCTAATTTAACCAATACACGGTGAAAAACCACATTTTTTTCTCCTATTTCGGCGTAGTAACCGATGTTTGTTTGTTTCTTGTCAATTAAAAGTGATATTATTGTCCAGAAGTAAGAATACAGGTACAGGCTGCGACTATAAAATGATTTAGATTCCATTCTTAAAACAAAATAAATTGAGTTCTTGGCCGGAGCCCACCAAACGATGCTTTAGCTTATCGAGGTCCTACCGAAACAATATTTACATGGCCTGTGGATAGTCGGCCCAAAAGTTCTCGAAAAATGATGAAAAAAATACTTTTTTGTATAACTACCGTTCTCTTTGCATGTCACAGGTGGAGGGAAAAACTACTAGCAATAATATTTATTTTAATAAAATGGCAACACAGAAGGTTCAGCATTTATCGTTTAAACTGAGATGTCCAGGCGTTTGTTACTTTATGAGTTTATTGACCATGACACACGACCACTACAGCAGCTGTAAGCCTGAAAGACAAAATAATAGTAAAAAAGTTTTATATTAACTCTAGCTACAAATTGTAGTGAAATAGGGCTCAAAGTAACGCGAAGTATTTAATGGTAACTACATCATGTTACACAATGAACTCGCAAACAAAGCACCTCTAGTAATTACATCGAAAGGTCAAAAAATAAATAATTGACATGCCTGCTGAATACATTGATGATCCCAATACGTTACTACTAACAGCCAAGCAGTGTTTAATCATCTAGACTCAATAAAGTTGGGAAACGCGAGGCTTACGTCCGTGAATGATGCTCGAATTATAACTAGATTTGAGTGAGGATTTAGTTCAAAACCTGACAGATTTCAATCGAGATTCATACTTCAGCATTGTTTTAGGGATTTCTCATTAATTAATCTTCAATCAAATTGCGAGGAAATCGCTTTAAAG
The DNA here is from genome assembly GCA_905147715.2 of Xestia xanthographa. NCBI lineage: Eukaryota > Metazoa > Arthropoda > Insecta > Lepidoptera > Noctuidae > Xestia > Xestia xanthographa. The sequence continues at coordinate 862,963 of LR990661.1, read as the reverse complement.
GTACCTAAATCCACAAACTAATTCAATGAACTTGCGAATTCGCAATCCATCTTCGGAATTCTAGCCGTACTTTTCTATAAAGCCGTCAGTGTCACTTAAGATAAAGTCTCGCGCAAACCGCGGCACTTGAAGCGATGGAAGCGGTCTACTCCGGTGCCGGGACAAAGTTGCCGGCGTCGCTAAATCAAGTGTCTTGGCGCAAACCGCGGGTCACATTTCGCGTAATCACGCCACCTAATTGTCTAAGTTTGGTCTCAAGTTGGTGAGTGACGGTGGGTGCTCCGTGTGTGGTACGCTTACCTGCTGCTCGCTGTTTAAACGTTTTTGGAATTGTTTCGTGTATTTTACGATTACCTTTAATTATACTACACAACACAACGTCACCCCAGTAATCCTCGAAGCAGAGGTGTACCTATGTTGTAGTACTTTTAGTTATGTTCAAGTCTTATGTGATAGAGGGTGAGGGTATTGCCATCAACTAGTCACAAATCCAGTCTCCTAGTGGCTTATGAGATATTCTTTATAATTTAAAACATTTTGTCCACTGTCAGCGAATCAAACCCAAGACTTTACGCTCAGCAGTCATGCTTCATCATCTGCTTAGCCTTTTCCCAAGTTTTTATTGGGGTCCGCTTCCAGTCTAATCGGATGCAGCTGAATACCAGTATTTTACATGGAGCGACTGCCTATCTGACCTCCACAACCCAGTTAGTACCGGGTAATACGATACCCCTTGGTAAGACTGGTTGTCAGACTTTTTGGGCAACTGACTACCTGTAACGACTTGTCAAAGATCACAAATGACAGCCGGGACCAACAGCTTAACGTACTTTCCGAGGCACGGAGGAAACTCGGTATGTAATGGGTCACCCATCCACAGACCAACCTAGGTAAGCACGGCTTAACCTAAAGATCGACCTGAGCGGCTGTTATTATTTAGCCACGAGCTCCTCTCCTCTCAGCAGTCATGCTTGCGACTACTAAACCAAGAGCCAAGCCTTTATTATGATGACGATAATGAAGTCATCGCGGCTTGCTCGGAAACGTCCTCTGTCTCAATCAGATCTTCGAAACCACTCAAAATAAACAGTATCGGGGAATACAAACGGGCAAAACAAAACGAATATTAATGTTGTCGGTGATCGCTTCGAAAATATTCTGAAAGTAACCACAAACTATTTTAGGAAACATAATGATATACAGAATGCTGATGATGTTAATGACTATTGCCTGCTTATAAAGTAAGCATTATAATATTTACATGGGTATACTATAACTGGTGATTTGTGAAAATCGTTCCAAATGTAATTAGGCTTAGGCTCATAGTGTTAGGAAAATAAGTAGTAATTTGGGCTAGATTCAGATCTATGAGTAGGTGGCTCGTGGCTCGTTACGCGTTGCTCTACAATTTGGACGTGAGCACCGACAGCTTTTCTAAAATCATGTTGTAGTCAAAATTATTGTTGTAATGATGGATGGATAAAAGATAAGCAAGGGCGTACGCTTATGGTAATATTTGATGAAATATTAGCTTTTTCCCTCGGTTCGGTCGCGGTGTAGGTCGGAAATTACCCCACAAGTACATACTACCGAGAAAAGGTATAAAATAATTAACCTAACAGAACCCAGGACTTTGATCAGTGTCAGGCCAAGTGTACGTAAGGCCCTGAGAAAATTCAGTCTATCAGCGCATACAGTTTTAATAGAAAAGTCAAAAAATATTTGAATGACGGAATAACCTCGTCATCGAAACTCTTTAAAAGCAATTGCGTCTTGTCATAACTCTCTCCTCTTCCAAAGTTTTATCTATCCCTCCATCATTTCTGTTTCATTTAAAATAACTTATCTAGTAAAAATCATCGCAAATTATTTTCCAGAAAAAATACAAAACCGTTTAAAATGCCAAGTTAATATAATTATTATAAAGGTCAATCAGTACACTACGCTAATTAAGTGCGAGGTCACAGGTCAGGACGAACAATAGGACCGTTTGTAGCTAATAAAAGGTTAAGGACACAACCGTGTAACCTGCCAAACTTCATTATCTAGCGTTTTTTGCGAATGTTTTAAAACTTTTATAGACTCCTGAGTGTATGTAGTGGTTTTTAAGAACATTGATGTGGTAAAACTGTTTCTTTGTGTACTAAGTCTGTGTTTAAAATCGCACTCTGATTCATTTTAATCTTTAAAACTAGTACGGAAGTAATTTAAGTGACAAAACAAGTTTTTTTCAATCATTAGGCAATATAAGGGAACAAATTACAGAGTCTTTATTTTAATTCATAAAAAAATCTTAATTGTCAACGAGTTCGATTATTCAGAGAGTTAAAACTAACTAATCGGGAACACAAACAAATAGAAAACATGGTAAATATCCCATTTTCAGTGTTGACGATAGAGTTCAAACTAGTTCCCAGTAACATGATACATAAATTATCTATGGAGAAAAACAGGCAAAAAACTCCATAGACACTCCTTTTTAATCACACCTCCACCATAAATAAATATTCATCAACATTATTCACTTTCAATTAAATAAGACCTAAACTAAATCTTATTCCTATTTCCAGCACACAGACAGACTGCAACATATCTATCAAATTCACCAGACCACAGCGGTCGCCGTAGGCGCTAGGCCTGCAAGACAAACTCCCTGGTGGCCGAGATAGGGCGCTAATGTCTGTTTGTGCCAACTTTGTGCACCGCTCACCCTCGTACTGTCGCCTTGTCGCGTTGTCGCCAGATTGTTGCGGTCGCGGAGACTGTCCTCTGTTGCTGAGATTCTTTATCGAGACGATAAAACTTTTTGTTGTGAGTTACTTGTTCAAGAGAACGTGGTTAACCGCTATGATTTTTGCTGGGAAGTTGTATTTTTATTAGAGCGGTGATTGCGTCGGCGTAATAAAAGAATAATTATTATTTTATTTATGGAGATGTCGTATAGGCAACCCCTATCTGTTTTCACTGAAAAGTGATATTGAAGTGATCTTAGAGCAGAAACATAAATAAATAAAATTATGAGACAGCTGGTGAAAACTGCCTTTTACTGAATCTTTGAATACCCCATAATTAGAAACTGGTGGCTGGGTAAGCCTGGATGTTGATGACGGAGGACAGGGTTCTGTGGCGTTGGTCTATGTCCAGCAGTCGATTTAAATTGACTGAGTAGATTGATTCTGATATTCAGAAACCTGAGAACTATACCGTTTTAAAATATAATCTTTGCTGAACATTGAAATATGAAATAAATCATTTAAAAACTGTCCCAAAATTGTCCCTCTACGTTTTGGCAACAGCATCTGGAGGTTTTTGTCCCGACTCATCCACCCGGCGCGGGTCCCGGCAGCCGGGCAGGTTCGGATCACCATTGTTTAGGCTCTGTTCATTTATCAGCGTCCGTTTTTACTACATTATGTTAATTTTGAAACTCTGTTGACATTTTGTGTGACCACAGTTTGGGGGAAGTGATATGTTTGGCGGTGGATAAAAAAAAGTTAATGTAGAGGTGATGCGCTAAAGTGAAACTTATGAAATCTCGTTTTTTTTCCCTGGTTCACTATCAGAATTAATGTATAATTATAACACCTAGGTTAATTCTTTTATTATGACCCAAAAATACATGTTTTTTTCGTTTGGTCGGAATTATATTTTGAAATGCATGTACTTATTTTGGTATATTAAAGTAAGAAAATTGTAAAATCGCAGGACATTTATAGTCTAACGCTTTTACCTTAAGCAAAAATGTGAGTTTTACTCAATAATGTGGCTTTACTTTGGCCTCTAACTTTTGTCGGAAGTCTTACACACATTTACCGTACAATTACAGCAAGGAAAGTTCGTTCCGACATCTAACACACAAAGGGATTCGTTTTCATTACTCTGCCTACGCTCCGATGGCTCAAGCGCACACTCCTCGTAATTCAATATAGCAAGCGGATCTTCATACCTTGAAGAAAACAAAACAAATATATCGTGACACGTGGCACAACCAGGAACTCAGGCAAATGTATTGAGTTTGACGTTATCTTTGCTAAAAGCGCCTTTATGGGGTACAAAGATAAACTGGACGTGCTCTCAAGGCTGTAACGGCAGGTAAATTTGTCTTATTGGTATATTTTTGGAGGCACTTGCTTATTCGGCATCTTAAAAAAATAAATACATCAAATATAGGGAGGTACGGGGACGGTAGGCTGAACCACCAATACCATTATAACCTGGCATCTTAGTATCGGGTTCACAATTGTAACTGAACGAAGGAATCCTAAAATTCGTAGCTCTTGAATGCAGTCTACGTACTGATCGCGATCAGTTTAAATTAGAAACTATTTCATACGCTATGCCAGCTAGTCAGTGTTACCACTAATTACGGCCTACCTAATGCTCCATAACATCGACTAGTGGAATAGAAAGTCAAGATGCAACTGCTATTATCTCAGATCATGTGAAACTTTTACTCTATATTATCATGATAACTTTTACTCATAATTACAAGCAAAAGTAAATGCTATCATTATAGTATCATGACCAGTTCGTCATTAAAATGATCTAGCTACAAGAATTAATCAACTTTTTGTAATAACAGTAATAATGTTCATCATAATTATCTCTCCCGAGTAAATAAATTGAGAACTCGAAACCGTATAATTATTGGAATTTATTCATGTCGCCCAAATTATTATTTTGGGCCACCAACATAAAAAAGTAATCAGTCTTAGAATTAGAAAAGGAAATTGTTGAGTGATCTCGACGTCAATTTATTTATTGGCAAACTCCCTAGGTACTATACCTGGACACGATTTTATTATACTAGGTATAGTAATGTCTTTGAAAAAGATCTACTAAGCAATCGGACTGAGGAGCCCGTGGCTAAATAATAACAGCCGTTCGGGTCGATCTTTAGGGTGAGCCGTGCTTGCCTAGGTTGGTCTGTGAATGTGTGACCACCCTTACATACCGAGTTTCCCCCGTGCCTCGGAAAGCACGTTAAGCTGTTGGTCTCTGCTGTCATTTGTAGACCTTTGACAGTCGTTACACGTAGTCAGTGGTCCAAAAAGTCGGAAAACCAGTCTTACCAAAGTGGTATCGTATTACCCAGTATGAACTGGGTAGTGGAGGTCAGATAGGCAGTCATCATCTGCCTAGCTTTTTCCCAACTATGTTGGGGTCGGCTTCCAGTCTAACCGGATGCAGCTAAATACCAGTATTTTAAGCATGTTTTATTGAGGTCAGATAGGCAGGCGCTCCATGTAAAATACTGGTACTCAGCTGCATCCGGTTAGACTGGAAGCCGACCCCAAAATAGTTGGGCAAAGGCAATTAAAGCAAAATCCAGCAATTAATTAGGCACAAAGCTGTGTTTTTGACAGTCATACATGAATCACCTGTCACCGTTGCACTGCACGGCCAAGGTCTCTCGTATAGAGAATGCATGAGGATGAATTGAAAAAGTTTCATCTACACTTGCCCGGCTTTGAACTCACAGCCTCATGCATGAGATACGAGATCTTAGCCACTAGACCATTATTGCTTAATTATCATTAGTCACACTTTAAACACCAAAATAATTAAAATACTGTTACATAATATCGTAAAACACTTTCGTACAAAAAAATACAAATTCCTCTCCCCGACCGCTTTTCCCACGGGCTGTTCATTTCTCCCCGACTTCATATAATACGTAAAGAACGTACGTTTTAGAAGGCACTCATGTAGCTGCAACTTTTATTATTCATTAGAAGCAATAGCTTCGGTAATAAGACTGTTTCTATTTGCGGCGCGGATACCGGTGTTGCTAGGACCAGTTTTGGTCCCTTTCAATGGGGTAAACAGTGTTTCAGGGCGAATTTCGGGACCTCAAATGTTTTCGGTTTTCGGCGGACGTGGAAGGGCACTTGACTTGCTATTTGGGTTTAGATTATGATGGTATTTGGGTGATAGCAGATGTCTTTATTCTAATTTTTGACCAATTTGGTATCATACGCCGTGTTATCAGCTAAAGCAATGCGTAAGTATTGTTTTTAGTTGCACCTATTATGGTTTTTTAGCTCAGTGAACATTTCATAAGAGAACTAGCTATGCAGTATCTAATCTGAACTCCTGTTAAGAGTATAAAGTGAAGATTAGTTCGGCTAGCGTTGGAAAGCATGCTCACGTTCACTATTAGGCTTTTGTCGGTTCTACCTCTCTACGTCTACTTTACTGTCATCTCGCTACTAAAACGGTGCACTATTCTGTTCTAGCAAAATCACCACTTTAATTCCAACAAAGTAAGGCAACACAAACACTTTCCTCTGGCAACCCAGCGGGCCTTATCACGATGTTTTAACGGCGTCCGAACGAAGAATGGGATCGCTATTGTAATTTGTTGGTGTTTTACCGTTTTATGGCCCCTGCTTTATTCATGGGGATGTTATGGGCTCCCAGCGATCGCTTCGTTAACTATGTATCGCGGACGGGGTTGCTAGAGGTAAAAAAACGTATGGAGAGCTTTATGGGACTTTTTGGAGAATGTGTTAGAGAGAGCGATGATCATAAATTGTTTTTGTTGTCGGTTTTCGACGTAGAATTGGAAGCAATTGATTATCTGTAATCAGTCCTGGCAATTGAGTTTGTCTAAATGTGTATTCAAATGAAAATACTTCGCTACTGTCTCAATATCAAAATTTTGAAGAGAGTTAACTGACTGTTCAAATCAAAACAAATCATTTATTTATCTGCAAACATGGGTAATTAACGGTTGCGCGCGCTACCTCATTCCATAGCCATTGTTGATATAATGATGTTGTTACTTCCTCAATTAGTTAACTAGGTACCCATATAAATTTGTTTAATACACCATAAATTTGTACACATAAGTGTAACATATAAAAAACAATTAGATGGGGAAATGTAAATGCACTAGTTTTTTGTAATTTTAGGGTGCCTTACAGCGTGAAACGACTTCCATCTGCATGTAAGTCGCCTATAAGTCATCGTAGAAGGCTTAAACTACCCTCCAAGGCGTAGTATTACCCCCGACCAAGCTTCAAGTAACCGGAGAGTGGCTGAAGGTTACAGTGACTGTAATACGAGTACACAACAATTTTGTAAACTTTGTTACAAGTTCCGAAGACGGATAGGTCAGCTTGCTAATTGAAGTTTCTTGCGTCAGTAGTTCTTCTCGGAAGTTCGAGTTAAACGTTTAAGAAGCGTACTCACTGGTGCTTACGAGGAGAAGTTTTCCGTTTTTTTAACTTAAGTTAGTCATGGCAAGCCTGATGTGAATTAGTAAGTTCTGCCTATGACTGCGTATCTTAAAGTCTTATGTGTTGTTTTTTTTTGCAAACATGAGTACAGACAACACAGAAAGAAAGACAGTACAGGATACTTAACAACATCAATTTCAAAAGATGCGTAGACAGATCACCCTGTATCGAGCAGTAGGCAAGAATGTATTTTAACCAAATTTCGCCATTTATAATGACTGTAAGTTTAAATCCCATTTAATACGAGGCAGTTATTTGCTATTAACAAAACACAAATATAGAAATTCTTACTTATATCCCAGTAATATGCATGATTTTTTTTATCACTTTACAACAAAGCGTATTAACATCAGAAATAGCAAAGTGAAAATATTTTTTTAATATCTATAAAAAATACTAAGTTATAAGCATTTAAATCTGCTCATTAGACAGAGAGATCCGATAAAGCGCATGACGTCATTCTCTGCATCGACGTACAAACTCCATACTAAATTCCGCTTATCTAGAAAGAGATAGAAACAAAAGTTTAAATGGTTATAACTTTTGTGTTGTTTGGCCGATTTATGTCTTGTTTTCGCTTTTTGTATCGAAATAAAAAAAAAGAAAATTTATGCATATGCTATTTGGATCGTTTTGATCATTCGCTAAAATTATACTAATAAACCAGCAATAATTCCACGATCTTGTAGATTAAAACTAAATGCAGTTTAACTTTCGTATAATAACATAGATATAATATAACCAAAACGTGGTGCTATTTGGAGCAGACTGTCCATTTCGTTCTGTAAGTTATTTTCACTCGGGAGGCGGGCATTTCTCGAGCTCACCTTTTGACCTTACGGTTGAAATGACCCTAAGGTGGGCAACATTGCCGATAAAGTGTAAGTAGCTGTTCTGTAAACATGTGTGTTTAACTGTACTAGTAGTTCTGCAGCTCGGGAGAATTAATATAAGAGAGCTAATGCAAGTTTTGGTGTTCTAAATCTGGTTACTTAATTATTGTTGGGGAATTTTATTATAACTCAGCTCTAGGTTGGTTAAAAGTGTTGGTTTTGTAAAACGTTGTATGAAACTCAATAATCGCATGCTTTATTAATTAAAATAGTCTATTGAAGACCGTCCAATTATTTGTCTCGTACGGAAATCGAACCCTCCACCCAATAGTAACCTAACGATCCTGATTCAATCACTGCAATGGAATAATTAAACGGTCAGTTTTTGCCAACAATTCTATCAAATACTTTTTACTCGAGGAAATATTACTTAAGGGAAATATTTAAAATTATGCAAGAAAGAAAAAGAATGTCTGAGGGTTAAAACTAGTTGTGTCCATAAAATCATGTTAATAAGCCCTGCAGGGTTAAGTCGTAACAAAGTTATGTAAGGAACAAGCCCAGCTCTTTCTTGGGCCACTTTATGAAAAGTATTCTTAAAAGTGAGGTGTAGTACCTATGTATGTACTTAGTAGGTAAGATCTATGTTATAAAATGTATGCATTAGTATTAAGAAGAGTAGTATTAAAGGCTGATTGATCGGTAACGGTTGTTTCAATAATATGAGTTCCCTACATGGCGACCTTGCCAGGATGGGGCGCGTGACGCAATCACTGTTGGCTTAGTGTTACGGCTCCGAAACATGTAGAAAAAAAAACAGATAATAATGGCGTAATACATATAAAAGTATTTTTGTTTATTAAATTCGGCAAAAATCGGTGCACAATGTGTCGATCAAATGTGGAAAAGGAGACTGTCTTCTTAAACCAGAATGCTGCGGGTTCGAACAATGCCCATGTCGAAGAAATGAAGATGCACATGTCAACTATCAGTATTGTGTTGCTGGTAATTTGTACACTTTTGGGTCTTGGCGCAGCGTATTTTGTGTATAAGCAATATAAAAAGTGCCACCATTCATGGATCAGGGAGCAGATTGCACAAAATAATTTTCGGCGATCGTTAAACCGTTCCAGAGGGAATCGTGGAGATGATCGAGAGGTTCATGTCCCAATAAAGTAGATGGAAGCAAAAGTGCAAGTGCTTATTTAGTGAATGAGTAGTGCGGTCTCAGTAATATAAAGTGAGTGAAATAATGAGCGTTAGTGAAAAACAGTTACAAACAAAGTAAGAAGGACCTTCAGGATTTTAATAGTGACTTTAATGTTTATATTACCAACTGTGTAAATGTGTTTCAATTTCACCTTCTGAGTTGTGTTTACTATAGCGAGCAATTGCATTCCAATGTATCAACTTACGTTATTGTCCCCTACTACGGTAACTCACTACGAGAATGTGGTATGTAATTTAAATAATAATATATAATTGTAAGTCAGGGAATGGAAGAAGAATTACTTAAATGTTTAGACGAGCTTACTATAATAAGGAAATATCTAGTTAAGAAAGGAAAGTCTCGATTTAAGGGTAATGTTATAAAAAATAAATTAACAGAGACAGAAATAATATTTGAGAAAAGTAATAAACTAATACAGTTATTGACTACTAAGGAAGGAATAAAAACAGATATTTTGACAAGACTAACTTCATTAAGAGATGAAATAAAATCGTGTTATTTACGAATAGTAGATTTATGTTCTGAAACGAGGGAAGATAGTAGTAGTGGAAGTGAATTTTGTGACGTAGACTCAAATCTAGAAGTAACCATGGAATTCGATTTAAAAACCGCGTGTAGTTTGATTCCTGTAATGAACAGTAAAGAAAATAACATCAAAAGTATCATTGACTCTGTAGAAATGTATGCAGATATGTTATCAGAAGCAGGGAAGACATTACTTATAACATTTGTCTTGAAGAGTAAATTGTCAGAAAATGCTAAATTACGAATGAACAACAGTTACACATCAGCAAACGATCTTGTAAGAGACTTACGTTCCGTCTTGTTACCAAAAAAGTCATTCACTGCAATACAATCGAGGTTGCAAAACACAACACAAGGCTGGCGCACTATCGACCAGTACGGCACGGAAATCGAAAAACTATTCACCAATCTTACAATATCGCAAGCAGATGGTAATTCTCAGAATTATGCTATACTAAAACCTTTAAACGAAAAGCAAGCAATTAAACGATTCGCAGATGGCTTGAGTGATTCTCGGCTCAGTACAATTATTGCTGCACGTAACTACAACAGTTTGAAGGACGCAATCCAGGCGGCGAAGGACGAGGAGTTGGCAGTGGCATCAACTTCCAGAGATGAAAATGTCATGCAGTTCTCATGTCGTGCTAGAGGTAAGTTCCAACCTAATAATTTTCGCCGAGGGCAATCCTATAATCGTCAACCACGAGGACAGCGAGGATACTATCATCAGAACTCCAATAATCATGACGGAAGGAATTACAGACAATCGCGTGGACGATCATTTTATCGTTCACGAGGAGAAACTCGAGGGTCATTCAACACAAATCGTGGACGAGATTACCAGGTATCTAGCAAAAACCAATCGAGTTACGAAACTCATGGTAGTGGTAATAGTAATGGTAATCGTGTGTTTTATACGGATCAATCTAACAACAGCGAAGCTGTGAATTCAGAATCAGAGGAAATGCAGTTTTTTCGATCAAAAACATAACATTTTGGCGTTGGCAGGCAAAGCAAAATTTATAACCTTATATTTTGGCAATAGAAAATACTTTTGGTTAGTAGATACGGGAGCATCCATTTCCATAATAAAGAGAGTCGCGTTACCAAATAACATTGCCATAATTAAAGATGAGACTATCATAAATGGTATTGCGGGTCAAACTCAAGCAACTGGATTTATTAATCTTAGCCTGACTCATCGTGATGAGCAACAATACGCTGACTTTAAAGTCAAGTTACATGTTTTCGATAACATGCCATTAAAGGCTGATGGAATTTTAGGTTTAGATTTTCTATGTCATCATGCATCGAATATCAACTTGGAGACTAACATCATCACCTTGTCTAAATATGGAAAGAAATATTATTTAACGCTACGTGACACTGTAGATTATTCAAACGAAGTGTTACACATTCCAGCCAGAAGTGAATCGATTCAATATTTACTCTTGAATAATAACTCAAATAATGACTGTATTATTCATAGCAAGCAACTGACGGAAAATGTATTTTTAGCAGGATGTATAGGAACAATTAAAAATAATAGATTAGCAGTAAACAAAAGTGCTTATTTTATTTGTCTGAACTTCTTTCTGGCCGTACTTACTTTCAAAGCTGGCTTTGTTCCTTCATTAAAATTCTAGTATATTTTTAGTTCCTTTCTAATTTTATAATATTGAGTTTCAGGAAAAAAAGCTTGTTTGTGGAAACTCTTTATTGGAAAGGTAGGCCTTTCCTTTCACTGTGTTTTATATTTTAAGTATTGATCAGGTTGAAAGATTTCGCAGGAGCAGACGGTTGCAGGAGCTCGTAACACGAATTTGCTTACTAATAACAGCCGCTTGGATCAATCTTCTGGTTAAGCCACGCTTGTCTAGGTTGGTCTATGGATGGGTGACCACCCATTACATACCGAGTTTCCTCCGAGTCTCGGAAAGCACGGTAAGCCATTGGTCCAATCAGTCAAACAGTCTGACAACCAGTTTTACTAAGGGGCTATGCTATTACCTATCAGTACTAACTGGGTTGGACTAACCCTGACAAAAAATCATCGAATTAAAATCGGTTGGTTCCTTTTGTCGAGTTATGTGAACGTATGGAAAAGCTTGAATAAAACTCGAAACAATTTTCTCTTTGAACCATTGCGACTTACAAAATAATTCTCCGTCCAAATATTGAAGCCCAGCGTCTTACCTAATCGCAACCTCACTTTACATTCGGTCGACCGATTCCTAAAAGTTCTCAAGTGCATCCACGCTGTATGTAAGCGGTGATAAATGAAATAATTTTATTTCTCCAAGAGTTTCAGGTCTTACAAGTGATTTATAGTTGGCCGGGGCCTCGAACCTGCTCACGGGGATTACGTACCGGAACTGAGGGGAACGAACAGGAAGGGGGGAGCGAAGAAATAAAACTGTTTCGATTTGTGGAAGCTGCACGTAGTTTTAAGGTTTTTAGAGTTTAAATGCGGTTTTGAACTTAGTGTGCGTAAGCGGAGAGTAGTTAATTTATGGTTTTGCTATACAATAGAAATGAGGTTTTGCTAAGAGCAAAACCTTGTTGAGGATTTGGGGCCCTCGTTTTACGAATCTGAAATATTTGTGCACAGATTGTTTTCTTAAGCTAAGTTTTAAAAAAACTAGAAAGGAATCTATCTCTACGACACTCATACAAAAACATAAGCAATGTCAGGCATACATCTTTTGTTAGCATAATAGAAATACTGGAAGGAAAACCGATCTATGTACTATCGAGGACACTCCCGCCTGACCACCACTTAGCTTATTTTTACTTGCACTCGCAACATAGAAACGCTCTCTAGCCCCGCCCCGTTGACTTTGTATAGAAATAATGAATGAAAAGATACCGAATCGGCAAAGCGCACTGACGACGCACGCCAAACGAGAGTTATTGTTATTTTGCACGCCAAAGTTAAGGCTTTCCTAATAGGCCCAAACTTTAAGAGGGCGTGGCTCGGCGCCTCCGCATGTTTTTAGCGAAATAAATTTAAAATGGTCAGGCGGAAAAGACCCCGACTGTACCTAAGTCACTTGTACATACTCACATTATAAAGACATCACTCATGGGGAACATTCGGAGGGTCAGATATATCTATTTACGTATAGACAAGGAAAACAGAAACTATGAAATGTTCCCATCAATATTGAAGCATCGTTGTTTAGGTATGTCTATTTTAAGAGATAAATTCATTGGAAAAATTCCCAACGAAAAATTCATGATACTTGAAATAATAAGAGAAGATTGTGCTCAAAATATAAATACTTGAAACGGATGATTTTTTTATTATAGAGACAGATTTTTTGGACTCGAAATGTACGAATATTTATTTAGCCATATTTTGAGGATTTAGTCAAACGTACAGGGGCTTGCTTTGTCCACATTAATAGAAAGTCTAACAACAATCGTTAAATGATTCTAAGAAAAACCTCATCCAGTCTTCAAAGAAAATTACATCATGCTTCTGTTATTCTTCAGAACGAGATCTCGTATCACCTCACATGTCTATAAAATAATTCAATTTCAAGCTGTTTCCGAGGCCTCGTCTCGCCGTTTATTAATTAAAGCTTATAACTGGAGGCCTATTTGATCTCCTGCCCGAGGCCGACAGTCCTAACCAAATACTCAGAATTGTTTAATCATGGTTCACAAATGTGGACTGGTACCGGGTGAATCAAGGTGAACTGTGTTTTGTTTATGTTAATGAATTGCAAACACCTGATGTTACTGTGCATTGAGTTAAGTTATTAATTTGTGTTGGTTCGTTGGTGGGACTTTGATCTTTAGTACAATGAATGAGTTTGACATGAACTCCGTGTTTATGAACAAAAGGTACTGGTATAAAGACTAACAGTTTAATGGTTATAAAAGCTGCTCTCCTACTATTTTGCTGTTCACGATAGAGTACATAATGATCTCAAAAGATAAGTTCCCACCAAAGACAATGTAAATGTAATAAAAGATTGAGTACTTATTTAAAGTTTCTGTCAACAGAATTAAGGAATTTCATTTTATATATTTGGGCATTTCACTCACTCACTCACTCCCCTATGCACACATAACACACTTCCACCACATGGACCCTTACACACAAACACTCATCAACTCACACACACACATTTCACACACAGACATACAAACACAAGTATCGCTTTAACATTATAACTTTGTTTTTATTTTTAACTTTGCTTCAATTTTATTACATACTAGCTGACGTCCCGCGGTTTCACCCGCGTAGTTCCCGTTCCCATGGGAGCATAGGAATAAAATATAGCCTATACGGATTCGGAAGAATCCCTCTAAGTAATGGTAAAAGAAATTTTGAAATCGGTCCAGTAGTTTTTGAGCCTATTCAATACAAACATACAAAAATACAAAGGTTTCCTCTTTATAATATTAGTATAGAAGTATAGATAATCATAATTGTAATTCCTTTAGTTATTTTTTTACTAAGTAATATGTGTTACCAAACGGCAATAACCTTGCCTGTTAACTTTGTAGCGACACTCTCAATGCCGTTAAGAGAATCCATGATAGTTTTTATGTAATGTATGCACTTGAATTGAATTGAATAAACATCATTATTATTATTATGGCTGAACGCTGACCCCTAAAATACAGGTCCAGGCCTAGTTTGGGGGTTAGGATCAGATTTGTGGAAATACACTCGTGTGCTTTCTTATTGTGACTCGCTTGTAACATGTATTTTTAAAGTGTCAAATAAATGTTTTTATTTTATTTATTTATTTTATTTCATTAGCCTCATATTATGCTCTTTCAATCATTCTATTAAAAGCTTATTATCTAGTTCACATTAAAAAAGATAATTGAGAGACGAAATGAAGAACTCGTACGATTTGATTTACTAACAGTACCCTATATTGATCGACAAGAGCCATGCGATTTATTACGGGAGGCACTGTTTATTGTATGTGTCCTATTACTCAAGTTAGGAACTATCTGTATGCCAAACATCACAACGTATACAATCATCTGTTAAGGAGTGATGAACAAATAAAACCAACTTATATATTTTATAATATTACTCAGGGTCAATAACGTTACACGCACTAATCAAAACAGTACCAATAATAACAAACGCACTTGTGCCACAATCCTTTTGTCTACCAACACTACATTAACGCGAACTATTCAGGTGTCCACTATAAATCATGCGACAATGATATCGAGTGAAAAATGGTGCACGATATAATTGAAACATCGCGTGCGTCTGTTGTGGCGATTTCGTATTAAAACAAGCTATGAATTATGTAGTAAGTGAATAGAGTAATGTTGGAATAGGCCGCTGTTTTATTAGAATTAATAATAATTGTCTGTATAGCGTTTCTAGGAACTCTGTCTATTCGGATTTTTTTGCGTAAAATTGCTGCTGTCAAACGCACATACCTTTCATTTGAAACCAGTTTTAAATATTTAGGTAAATGAATTTTATTTTTAAAATGTTTTTGTATACTTCTCGGAACTAAAAAAGGGACACTATAAAAAGGGCAAACAAATAAAATATCATCACTAGGTACTGGAAAATATAAAAGTATACACCAAGTTGACCACTGAAGTCGGTATAAGCAATTTTCGGACTTTTGGTGCTAGATAGCGAATAATCTCATCCCGGTAAAAATGTGAAATAAACCTAAAATTATATTAAATAGTTGTTTTATTGGCCGAAACCATCTAGAAAAAGTAGTACTAAAAAAACCAGGATGCACGCGATAAAAGTGCTTCGAATGCACAACTGATGTCAGTTTTGTCCAATAAAGCTCAGTTTCTTTACTTTAAATGTCTCGGAGGACAAGTTAACTTAGACACGTTGGGTTTGTATTAGAAGCATGTTATGACATTATCAACTACAGCTGAGGACTTTGGACAAAGATGTCGTCTAGCGTTACCACGTCGACAGGCCTTGTTCTACAAAAATAGCTGCAACCTTAAAAAACCTGAAGATATAAAAATAAATCAAGCTTGAAAATGCTCACAAAATATGGCAAGGAAGCCACAGCGTTGAATAATAAATGGCAGGCATGCGTACGAGCGTACGATGCAACGTTACCTGATACACTGGCTACTGAATACGAACCGCGGCGGACTGTGGAATATATTGCTCGGTGAACAGAATTGGGACCGAGGGTAGTTTATGGGATTCTTTGCCAGCAGTACGACTTCAACTCTTGTTGCTTGTCATGAAAATTGTGTGCTGCTGCTGCAGTCCTGTGCAGGATACTGGATTTCTGAACGTTTTCTCTACTATGTTGTAGTTGGCTTTCAGTCTAACCAGATGGAATCAAAAGCAAAAGTCATTAATTTATTCAAATTCGAAATCTCGTAAAATATTCCCCCGAATCGGCCGCATTTTGACAGATACTAGATGCAGCCGAATTCATGTATATGGAGCTATTGCCTATTGGACCTCCGACCCTCGAAACTGGGTAACACTTAGCTCTTGCTAAGACTGGTTATCAGACGTAGGGACTTTGTTGTCGTTGTTGTTAAGGAAAGCGAACCGTTAGAGAGATAACTGACTGCCAGTTACGACTGTCCGACAAACTGTCCGAATGTTACCAGAATTTATAATACCCAAGCCAATTATAATGTCGCTTTAAATAACAAGTAAAAATACACATCAAAGGTTTAGTGTGTGGGCTTTTTAGAATCTATCTTTACCTATCCCTTTTGTAAGAAATAGTTTATATAAATGTACCTATCATTTTGTTACGAATCTGTTTTATGACTAGTTTTTCGCCAATCACTCATTCAAGCCAGTCGTTTTATCCAGCGAAACTGTTCATCAAAACCCAAAGGCTTATTTATTTCAGACTACTCATTTACAAATGAGTAGTATAATAATAATATTAAATAAATAAGTAGTCTCATAATAATAATAATAATGAACCCATGACATATTTATGCTCTTGGCATAATTAATGTCAATTTGTAGCAATTTGTTCCTCCCAACAAACTTTGTGACTCATTTCCTCCATCAACATTCTCTCATTTAATACTTTGAATCTCTTCAGATCAAAGGCATTAAAAATAACAGCCGACAAAACACATATTTGTGTCCACCATTTTACAGAAATGTGCATTTCGAATATTAGATCTAAATGCGTCCTGATGGCCCTATTCTGAGTGTCAATTCTAATAACTCTGTATAAAGACATATTCGTTCTAATGGCGCGTGTGGTTTAAAGCTTAAAATACAATGTATGTTTTAGTCACAGTTCTTGTGTGGTCTTTGGGATAATAATAGCTAAAACGTCTTCATTAATTTATTGCACACTGCAAATATAACAGAAATAAATTTCGAAGCGGTAACTTGAGTTTCTACTGATTTACCAGGCTAATTTGGTTACATACTTTAATTTGCATAGCAATCTTGCAGATAATCTAGAGCTGCACTCTATTTTTAGATAGCTTTGACGATTGACAGGTACTACACAATTTAGGTATGCACCCAACGATATGGCAGCTTCCCTTCCAGAATAAGATCGCTGATGTCAGAATGCGCGTCGCCGGGGACAGTGTCTCTTTGATCAACATGTTGGTTCTATTTCTGACCAACTATTTCCAACAAAGAACATGTTGGTGATGGGATACAAGTGTTTGTGTTTAAAGAGAGTTGATACTTGAAGCGAGCGGCATGAAGCTTTCTGATGTGGTTCACTTTGATCGTTTTTGAAGTGTGTCAGATTTTGCTAAGGCGTGTGTGAAAAGAAAATAGTCTCTTTGTTTTGAAAAACGGAAATAGAAACAATATATTTTACTTCATTCATCATGATCTACCTTGGTAAAGTTCTTTACTACATCGACTTCAATTCAATATTAAATGCTGGAAGCTGTGGCGGTAATAATTTTTTGCTTTGCACAAATATTTAAAACCATCATGAGTCTAAATGAAAGGTTTACTACATGAGCATACATATAACAAATTATTATTAACTTATTCAGTAGCAAGGATCTTAGTAATCTTTCTGTAAACTGCATCTGAAACTGCGTTGACATATCTAAACTCTTATCTCATCTTTTATCGGCAAAACATACAATCCTTTACACAAAACTGAAAATTCAGTGCTTCGTTTGTATTAAACTCTAGCTCCCCTTTTGCACTTATATGATTTTGTTGGGTTCCGATGCACACCGTACAGGATATCGATGCTCAAACTGTTACTATGAACAGAGTGATGACTGACTAAAAAAAACATGATTCTGTTTAGTCCGTCAGTTAGAATAACGAAAGAAGAAGATAAAACGCGTCAAAGATCATAAGTGGGGGGTTTGTGTAAAAAAATGTACTCAAATGTGACGTCACTCGAGTTTTCGACGCACTGTATCGTCTCCATGTTTAGTCTACGTGAAAAAGAGAAAATACGTGTCCAATAGTTTTTGTAAATCTATCTGACGGACTAATTAGATTTCTTTTGTCATCTACCCTATTTCTTCATTAATCATTTTAGACCCCCAGAAAAAACATCGTCGGTTATTACAAAAATCTGCCGTTTCATGAAAAATACAAAACCTACTCGGTAATAATGTGGGTCTAGAACCATTAACTGAATTCGACGTAACAGTTTCCACGCTGAAATTATACCAACATCATAAAACAACTCCTCTATTATCCAGCTCACTACTTACCATATTACTATGTGCATAGCATTACTTGCGGCACAAGTTGCCAACATTATAATAATCGGCGGAGTGTATGTATGGGACTAATTACTTCTGGATCAAGTGCCCTGTTCGCAAGTTTCCACTCTATTCATGAGCTGCCATTAAACCTTGTTAGGAGCTGCAATTATGGCGTGAGGATCTTCAATGCAAATTGGTTAATTTAGGATTGTTTGAAATCATCTTTATTAGTCGCTTTCCTTAATTTTCTGACTTTGCGACATAGAACATAGTTAATATTATAACTCACTTTAGTAGAAAAGAGGCTATTTTAGCCTAAATGAATACAGGTATAAAACCGTTAGATTTTCTACGGTTTTACATTTAACGCTGATGAGAAAGTACGGAAGAAAAGGACAAGGCAGATTTGAGTGGAAGTACAGGGAGGGAATGTCATAAGAAGTCATACTCTGACCTTATTGGGTGATGTTCTTCTGAAAGGTCCGTGCTTACAACCGGGTGTACGTTTATTGGCAGGTGTATCAACGTGGATGAAGGAAAATGAGTATGTATGGAACGTAGTTGTTTGTGCCTACATCCATGGGTAAAATAAAAACGTAAGCTGTATACATGTTTTGTTATTGTACGTAGGTAGGTACACAAACTAACATGACATTAACCTCTTTTATTACTAAATGGCTTCTAACAAATCCTTGCAGAGGTCGTCACTTTAAGATCCCCAGCCTGATAGTCTTGTTTAACGACAAACATATTAGGGGCCGGGTTGAAAGCCAACTCAAACCCGACCGAAAGCCAGTTGATTGAGGATTCGCGTGACCCCGTGGCATTTTATTGATATTTATGGACTCTCTACACACCGTCGCGTATCGCCGAATGCCTCCGGAAGTTCCCGAGCGTCGCTGAACCTATTAGATTTATGTTCGCCTTCAGTAATCGATAGCTATTGGTCGCATTGATGTCAACTCCAAGTTTTGGCTCCGTGAATAATGTGAGGTTTTCCGTGCTTTTAGTTTTCCGAAGAGTTCGAGTGGTGTTTGTATGTGGCGATATATTTAACTCGTGTTTGGGTGCAGAAAAGCGTGTGACTTTTAGAATAGGGTCACGCGCCATTTTTATGGCTCGTAATTTACTATCGATGAAGATTTACGGTCAGTTGCATCCTCTTTGTGTTACAAATGCGTTAGCGTTAAAATAATGTAGGCTGCAATGACAAGAAAGCGTTGTTCATTCCTACAATAGACTGTTGCATTCTATTTTTTTGGCAAGATAGGTGCCTTATTTTTCAGTTTACTTTTTTATATAATTTTGTCTTATTGTTTATTCTATCATTTTTTTATGTCCTGTGAGTCAATAAATACTTTTTCTTTATTTCGTTCATTATTTACAGTGAAGTTATGCTGCGGTTTAAAGTCGTCTTATTTCACCAAATTCTCCGCCTTCTCTTGTTCAAGCGACGACGGTCCTGTTTTTCTTAACCTTTTCATAAATTATCATTTTGGTTTTACGTACCTAAAGCTACTCATAAGACTGGAAAACTTGTACGATTTCTATTGTGTATTACCGTGCGTACCTACCTAATTATAATACTTCTGACACACGCTATATTGGCTTGATGTGGCTTGTGTTAGAGGAAGGTCTGAACGCGTAGGTGTCGGTAATTCGAGGCAAGTTGTTTGTTAATATGTATAAATTATTGTGGTGCGGGCTATTATTAAATGTTTGTGTGCTATCGAATTAACAACTAATATTATGTGTACTTCACTTCGTTTGTGAGGTATTCTATTGTTTCGTATTTAGATACGGGATAATGAAATGTGGGAAGTACTTATTTGTATACTTTTGTACCTACTTAATTTCTGAATGTATAGTTACATTTTTTAGAACACAGTCATCATCATCTGCCTAGCTTTTTCCCAACTATGTTGGGGTCGGCTTCCAGTTTTACCGGATGCAGCTGAATACCAGTATTTTACATGGAGCGACTGCCTATCTGACCTCCACAACCCAGTTAGTACTGGGTAATACGATACCCCTTGGTAAGACTGGTTGTCAGCCTTTTCGGGCCTCTGACTACCTAACGACTGTCAATGATCTACAAATGACAGCCGGGACCAACGGCTTAGCGTGCTTTCCGAGGCACGGAGGAAACTTGGTATGTAATGGGCGGTCACCCATCCACAGGCCAACCTAGGCAAGCACGGCTTAACCTAACGATCGACCCGAGCGGCTGTTATTATTTAGCCACGAGTTTCTCACATAAATAAATAATCTTCAATAACAATCTTACAGAAAATGTAATCATCGCGGCATCGATCGTCATTATTATCGGTTGAGAACGAATTTATTTTTGTTCATAAAATAATGCTACGGTGTGACAGTCAGCCAACAATGATTAGGCGCCTCAAAAATTCATTTTGTATTCTAAATCATTGAAATCGCTCCCCATTGCGACAAATACGGTAATTTTTACTTTCTTTGCCCCAAATTGACCCGGGCCCAAACTTTAACAATAATGAAATTATTTAAAAACTTCGCCGCGGAATGGGAGTTGCCCCTTTGATGACGATTAGCTGTTTGTGTCGCGAACATTCCAGATAAATGGGTTTTGTGAATGTTTGTCAAAGTGTTGAAGAGTTCTTTGTTGTAAAGAACCTTTTTTCAGGAAAGATACGCTTTTAGACAAAGCTTTTTCTTTTGAAGATGCCATGAATCTTATTTTATTTGTGTGGGTACCAGAAATAGCGCTCTACGCTACTGTAGTGAGTGTAGTAGTAAGTACCTATTATGTCAAGTGCTGTTGTAGTGACTGGTTGTCTTGTTGACCAGGTTTTGATACTGTTATTAGTACCTAATTAGTTTTTATTTTAGTTTTTCGTTATAATAAGATGCAGCGATGGTACTAGTTTATCATTTTGTGACATCGAGTTACTAGCTTATGTGTATAACGTCGTAGGACCTAGAGGCTTTAGTTATGCCTGAGTTTATTTTGTGCTTAGATATTATTAAGGTACTTGGTGACCCGCGCAACTTCGTCTGCGTCACAGAATATAGCTTATAACATGTCATTTTGTGCATTCAATTACAAACAAAAACCTTTTAAAATCAATATTGCTTACCTCCCATAACATACGGCGTATGCATATGTAGCCGAAAGCCTTCCTTGGTTTACAAAGAACATTTTTGCTGAATTTCAATTCAATCTATCCAGTAGTTTTGGCGTGAAGCCGTACCATACACACAGACAAACAGACAAAAATTATAAAAAGTCACTTTTTGTCATTAGTTACGTTTTTCTAACAAAAGCCACTTATTTTTTCTTGAAAATTCTCAATGAAGTTTTTCTTTCGTTACTGTTTTATTATATGTATTATGTATAACTTAAGAGATAGATGTGTTGCTGGGGAATTTGTTCAGCCACTGCTTTTTGACACGAGGAAGTGGCGAAAGACGGACGTTTTGGGGGAATTGACGTGCGACGTGCGCGCAACACTTCATGTCGCTGCGCAAACTGCTCGTGAATGCGTTAGATGGCGCTACTAGTGTCGTTATTGAACACATAGTGTCCTAAACTACATAAAAGAGTCCCTAATATTAGTGACATAGGTAAGTCATTCCCACAAGTCCTTTTCAATGCATTAAAGAATGGGTCCCTATCGACCGCCTATGAAAGATTTTCAACTTTATAGTGTACTTCAAAATAAATCAATTTTGATGTACACTTTGACACACACTATATTATATTCTACATTACCGTATCTAATCAACGTTATTCTATAAAAATCTATATCAGACACCTTTAGTTCGATATCTTTCACTCGAAGGGAAATTTTCTAAAACAAAATTAATCAAAAGTGAAAAATAAAATGTACGTATATTAATGAACCGATCCAACAATGTTGAGTTTCGGCACTCGAGTCTCGACTACGAATTCTAACAATGAAATGAAAGAAAACGAAAAGGAAAAGATAAACGTTCATTCCTATGTAAAGTTGGAGAATCAGGAAAGTTACGAAATGGGATGTAGCCATTTTATCAGTTTTGTGTGAATGTGGATTGAAACAAAAAATAATTGTCACTCGAGGGAGTTTTGAAAATATTTCGACCTAAACACAAATGGCTAAAAGTAATCCCGTAAATCAAAACACCAGTTTCCACGAATCGACTTTAACTCATTATGGACACTGACGAGCTGTTCTGGAAATGCTTTAGAGCTTTCAAACCAAAACTGGCTAAACCCTCAAATTAGTCGACGTGCAAGTAAAGTCCATCTAATTCCGTTGTATGGACGCGTCAATGCAAAATTGGGTTTGCATATAAATGATGCTAAATTGGTGTGGACATTGGCTGTATTTGATTTCAAGGAGGGGTTGTGAATGGCGCAACCTGCACCTGCATTTTATGGCTATTCTAGGGTGGATGTCGAGAGGTTTGGTGTGCTGCTCTTGCATGTGCTCTCAAGTGACTAGCATTTCTAACTTTGGCCGAAAAACTCCGAGCACAAAGTGGACATGTCAGAACACCATTGACATCACTTTCGATATGATTATCTGTAGCTGGTCTAGGTTATAGGGCATCACGTTTTGAATCAAATTGCGACCTTGTTCATTCTTCAAAAACGTTGACCTACTTACCGATGCACATGACGTGTCTACTCGGGCCGATTTTGGGCTTGGTTTTCCCATCCTTATGGTCTATATCGCATCTTTTGACGTATCTATTCTTTAAAAGCTTTCATTAGAATGTTATTGGTGTGTATTTTATATACTAAGGATGATTAAAAAAAAACGAAGTAGCAGTATAGGAACGGGATCCCTTTTTTTTGCATAATCTTCTTTTTCCTAATATACTTTGGCATAACTGTTTTAGCATAATTTGTTTTGCCATAATAATACTTTGCCAATTTTTTTTTGGCATACTGTTTTTGTTGACATAATCATCTTGAAGGCTAAATTGAATTTTGCATAATGTTACTAGGCATAATGACTATTAGCATAATAGTATTTAGGCATACAAGTAATATAAATACCGGAATCAAATTTGAGTTATTTTTACGTATTTATTTTGAATTAAAAATCATTAAGTTGTGCTACAAAAGTTAGTGACAGAAACGAATAGCTGCAAAACCGACTCCACGTAGTCTTGTCTGCCCTACCCCTAGAGTGTAATCTAAGCCCGCGTAGGCGCGGAGGGGCGAGGCGGCTTGCGAGTTGGCCGGCCAGCAAGCCGAAGCTGCGGTGGTGAGCGTTAAACACATCTGCGACGATAAGCTCGCGTGGGACCGCCGGAGCCCCGCAGCGCCGGAGCCGTGACAGAAACCTTGCCTGCTGCATGTTGCATACTGCATGCTTGCTTGCTTGCTGCATGCTTGCTTGTATGCTGCATGATTGCTGAATGCATGCTTTCTGCATGATTGCTGCATGCTTGCTGCACGCATGCTTGCTTTATGCGTGCTGCATGCATGGTGTATGCTTGTTTAAATGTTTGCAAGCTGCATGTTTGCTGCATGCATGGTGTATGCTTGTTTGCATGCTTCTTACAGGGAAAAAACTCACATATGTTCACAATCAACTATGTTCAAAACAAATATGTTATGTATTACCTGCTTCGGAGAGATGGTTTTATTCCAATCGTCAAAATAAATTGGTATATCCAATTAGGGTATGTCTAACATTTTAGGATTATGCTTCTTTGTTATGCCTATAAAAAATATGTTTTAGTATCATTATGCGTAAATCAATTTATTCCTAACAATGTTATGCTTAATCATTAATAAGATTAGATAAATTATGCTTAAAAAAATTATTAACTTTTGTAGCACAACTTGAATTTATAATTCAAAATAAATACGTAAAAATAACTCAATTTTGATTATGATATTTCTATGCCATAATAATTATGCTAATAGTCATTATGCCTAGTAAAATTACGCGAATTAAATTTATGACAAAACAAATTAGCCTTCAACATAATTATGCCAACAAAACAGTGTGTATAAATTTTTCCATTTCAAGTTCTTACCTCAATCGATCCATACAAAACCAGAGTTTCCTTCGTAATAATATTCAGTATTTCCTGAAATAATATTTACTTTATTTTACTGTTCGTTCCCCGAGTGACTGTTCTTAAAATAAGTGGCTCAACCACGCCACGTGTCCGAGATAACATCACTCGGCTGTATCCACTGTCCGCAGAATCCTTTCTGTAAATAAACTTTGTGAAGGAAAAACGTTATTAAGTTATAATAGAGATGTCGAGTAAAATGGAGATAGACGGAATATTTGAAACAATGCTCCACTGACCTGGTTTGTGAAGGGTGTGTTGTGGGAAGGAACCTTTAATGTTAGCTGTGAAGGTCTCAAGCAAGCTATTAATTTCATGAAGGTTGATAATTTATGGCTAAGTTTTATTTGAAGAACAATTTGATGAAGATTATGAGTAATGTCAGGTGCATTTATTTACACATTTTTTTTTTCTTCCAGGACATACATAGCATATACAATATAGAGGTAATAATATTCAGACAAAAAAGCACAAAGGTGCGGCTTATTTAACTCAGAAATCTCTTCTAGTAGACCTGCGATAGGATAGATAATATAGACAAGAAACGTAAACAGTGTGTTGAAGAATAACTTAAACTTAACTCAGCATAAAATTAACATACATACTTATAAATGTATTATGTATACCTTTCTCTGGTCTACGGAGGCGCGGTCTATAAGGCGACTAATGTCTGAGGCAGAACACTTTTGTTCTGCCTCAGACATTAGTCGCCTTATACGAGAATTCTAAAATATATAAAATTCTATAGACCAGAGAATGGGCAGCAGCGTTTTCTGTTAGTCTTTCATCACTGCGATCTCCAATCCGCCTGCCCAGCGTGGAGATTACGGCAAATTCCTCCCATCATGGGAGAGGCTTGTGTCCAGCAGTGGACGTTATGGGCTGTTGTAGTTATGTATACCTATAATATATAAACATGATTTATTAATAATAGGTATCCATCATCATCATTTCAGCCGAAAGATTTCCACTACTGGATAAATGCCTCCCCAAATAGTACATTACTCCTGCATAAAGAAAGCTTCAGAATAATATCTAAACCAAGAACCCTATTATAAATTCAAAACGTACACCATATTAGCACAAATAAAATTTTTAAAGGCTTGTCCTAAAACATATTGATCGTATGGTCAGTCATTTGTTCTAACTCCGTCATCCGGAAAGACACTACAATTACAAAAAAGATGAAACATCAAACGAAATACGCGAACCCTCAGATATTTTATATTCGGAAGTGAAAGAATGTCGTTACAAATATAACCCTAAAGCGCTACGTGTGTCATCCGGCGTCTCAACCGGAGTAGAATATAAGTCGCGTGACAAATGCGCCGATTAGTACTGCCCGCTTCATTTGTGCTCGAATCGTGTCGTATAAAATTAAGCCCCCTTTGATCTAAACTCGTTAGTATATGCTCTTTATGGAGAGGCGCCCTTTTTCATGTTATTGTTTCTTTTTGTGTGTGTCTATTTTAGGAGGCTTTGAAGGGTTAAGTTTTCTTTCTTTGATCACGCGTGGAGATGTTTTTAGAGTTATTGAGTTGTTGTAGGATGATTTTGTTCTTAATTATGTATGTTAGGGATTAGTAAGTGTTTGAATATGAAAGGCACAACATATTACGAAAAGCATCCTACCGTAACTAGGTTAGAATCTAGGCTAGGACCTGATTAACAAAATCATGAATATTATAGTCACTGAGCATATTTATATCAGGTTTGTATGAGATGTCGTTAATGGAACCATCCCACACATTTCATATCCTTTATAAAACCGAGGTACGAAAAAATAATACCTCAATTCATCACATTTATACGAAAATAAAGACAGCAAAAAAGCAATTATTTACATCACAACCTTCATTTTACACGTCCCAAAATACTTCTATTCCAGCCAGCGATTATAAGCTTTATGTCGCAATCGTTAAGGTAAATAATGGGTTGTTGAAGCGGGACCTAAAATTGAAACAAATCTGTCCTTTTTGGCGCCTATATAAACAGTATAAATCTTCGATGAATCTGACGTGCTAAGCCCCACTTAACGGCGCTTACCTCAATGTATCTTTGCTAGGATTTAATAATTACTCGTGTCACTTTCACGCGTCTGTATTACGTAAAAACGACCGCAAGTGGTTGGTAATACAAAAATATTATAATATGGAATACTCTGCGTATTACAATATTTTTGTGTCTACATATTTAAATGTTGTTGTGAATAATTAATTATATTGGTTCGACTTTAATTGCTATCATAAATTATTCTTATTATCATAGGATGCGTCAATTTTATTAATAATATATCTAAACTCTGCCACTTGTAATTAGTTGTGTCAAAAACTGATTCTCATGAATATTTTAATTTAGTTCTTAATGGTATCTATAGCTTATAATAATTCGATCCGAATCGAATCCGGTTAGACTAGAAGCCGACCCCAACATGGTTGGGAAAAGGCTAGGCAGCTGATGATGTTGAATAATCCAAGCATTATATCTGTACGTCGAAGGTTTAATCTTCCGTTGGCAATTAGCCGTAGTATCCAAACTTGGTTAAATCTCGTAGTTTCATAATCCATTACAGTAATTGTGAGCAAACCTCGAGCGCTTCAACAGAATTATGTAAATGCAAGACATACGTTGCATAGTACTGCCAGCATATTTTACGTAGAATGGAATTACTAAGCCAGCACCGGGTTATGAAATAGCGTTATTATAGAAGAGCATTTATCAATAATATTGTGCTGCAATTTCACATGAGGTTATTTTGCAATTAGTTGCATATTTCGTCACAGAAAAATGGAAAATAATGATGATCGATTTAGCTAAAATTAGATCTTTCAACCTCTATTAAGGGGTTTTAATTAAGGGGTTATTTGTGAATTATGTGTCTTTCTATAACAAACAATCTAGAAACAACATTTTATTTTCACAATTAAACAATGAAAGCCTCCTGACATTTGGGTATATCCTAAACAATTGCACAACCACAACACAACGGTCGCTCCAGAAACGTCCCGGGTACAGTCAAGGACCATAATTCTGTTGTGTGAGCCGCTCGGGACTCTCCAGGCCCTATATATTACTACACAAGGGTGTATATTTTACTCCACTTATGACAAACGCCCCGTTTTTTTTCACGTCGCTTTTCTGAATAATTTTTCGTCTGTCAGTCGGTCGTACGCCCATTGTGTCTCTAATAAAAAGCGTATCTTTTTCAGCGTGAATTCGTTAAGAGTATTTTATTAAGGCCGATTATTCGAAGTGGTTTGTTTGAATAATCGTTCTGTAATGAAGACAGGTTCGAAAGTTCGTTTCTGCTAATGAGCTTTATGTTCTTTTTGCGTTTTCTATTTTGGTTTGGTTTTTTGGTTTGTTGGCTCAAGTTTTCTACCATACTCTTTAATTTAAATAATTGTTGGTCAATTAGCAAACTCCTTGTCAGTTTAATCATGCATCATATTCGACAAGCTTGTAATTTTGTTGACTGCCATCTAACGCTAACAGCCCCGAGGAAGGCTAAAACTTTGGGATATAATCCCTTATAAGAGGCAACCTCTTCCGAGGGAAACTATGGAGAGGATTATAACTTTAACGAGAGCACGTGAAAGTTTGTTAAATATTTAATGAATATGTTTGATTATGGTACATAAAAGGTTTTATGTTTGGTAAAATTGATCGCCAGAAATATTTAGCAAGCAAAATAATGGCCAATGTTTTCTTTATATTTTCCATAGTAGCAAGTATTCTAAGTTAGCTGACATAAACCTTAAGTATCTAAGTACTAAAACAAAGAGTAAAATATTTTTTATTTTAGTACGTTTGCGACAAAGAGCGGAATAAAAACGCGCCTACTGTGGATTGCGTCACTTATTTTATTTTTGTCTTCAACACATCAGTAACAAAGTGTTTCATTCTGTTTTATGTTATGGCATTTTATTAGAAGCCTACAAATATTCCATGCGGAAGACTCAGAATGGAGTGTTCTGGTGCAAGTTGGAAGAGGCCTATGCAGTGGACTGCGATACACTGAGTTGCAAGCATCAGATCACTTCTGCACCAGCACAAGGTTGGCAGAATTTTGTGAACATGCCCTACAAGCTAGTTAGTATCAGATCAACTCCCAATATTAATAATATAGCCCCAAATACCAGTTTAACTGCTTACTCATCCAAGGATCAAAACCGCCAAACAATAACAGCCTCCCAAAGAACCCAAAGAAAACAATTGAAACTACAAAACAATGACAAACACACTTCAATTGCTAACAGTCCCACGATCCCGCGTAATCCCGCCTTAAACCCGCCCGACTCGAGATCTTCTAATACTTGAGATTTTTCGGCGAAGGGACAGAGACGAAGCCGGGACAGCGACGGGAACGACGACGGGAACTCCCGGAATCCCGAACATTCACTTTCAGACGCGGCACGTGATTTCTTGGGGCCCAAAGGGTCCTTCCTTAGGGGTATTTACAATGTATTTGACTTAAATCTCTGTCACGCTGCAATGTTAGATTTAGAGAGTGAGGATGAATGCGGGATGTGTGATTGGAATGTAGGAAGATATAGGAACTAGTGAGGATGGGTGGCATGGCAATGTTCGCATCCATTTTATTGTTTTCTTAGTCAAATAAGTGGATGTAAACAAACATAAAACTCCTTTTTTGAGTAGTCGTTTAGTCTGAATAGTGCCTAAACAACAACGAGACAATCTACTTTTATGCATCCAGTGATAAATGTTGACATATAAATGAGTTTAGTCCTAAAACAGATAACGTAAATCATTATTTAGGTAAATCACGTTGTCGATACCGATCTTGAACTAGACGAACTAACATCTATCTCTTTATATCTACTCTACAATAGCCAACCTGTTATATGAATTGAAATAGCTTTTAGTGTTTATCTGTGTGACTGCTTTGTTCTACTAAACCTCTTGAGGATGATTTGATTTAAATTCTTTGCATGATGTACCATTACTCGTTTATTTTATTCCGGAAGCTAACATTCATACTATTCAAATCAATATAATAAAAAAATCTTCAAGTTTTCTAAAGTCATACTGTAAAAAGTGCGAGGCAGGGGGAGGTCGCTAGTATACTCAGTTCACCCCAGAATTTGTCTCAAAAATGGATGTGTAAAATAATTGTAAAAGCTAGTAAAAGTATGATAAATGCGTGGAACGATTTGTGAGCGTAATATATCAGTAGGAATGCGACACATTCACCCGCTTCGATCGATCCAGAGATTAGCTCTGTGCCGGCAAAATGTTGCTGACCTCTCGTGCTTTTTTGAAATGGCATTGATAAGTATAGATTATATCTACTTTTAAGTCTTGGATATCTGAGATAGGAAGCGATTGTATTTGTCAGAAACTTTTACAATATTATTTACAAGGTAGAGGTGAGTGGTAACGCTGGGAGGGGACGTATTAGAAGGACATACGCCTCACTGATCTTATCGGTGAGGTTCCCGAGAAAGATTAGGTGCGTAGCACTCGCAACCGGCCTGAGGGTATGACTAGATGTATGAATGCGGATGAGACAAAAGGAGTATGTAAGGATGGTATCAGGTGGTCTTTTGAGGTTTCTGCCCACCCACATGGGAAAAAGGATTATGGAATTATGTATGTTGAACAATAGTACCGTCCAAGTCAATTTACCACATTCAGTAGGAATTCCCATTACTACCGTTCTTCTGGTTATCGCCAAATAACATTAGTATTTAAAAATCTTTGACTATAGTAATATTGTGGTTTGGGTCGTTAGTTCTTCCTACCGTTGCCAAAGATGGCTGAATTAAGTTTTCGTGACAAGGATCAGTAAAAGACATAATTGTGTGAACATTACTAATGGTCTTGCTATTAAAATAATAGCTTTCTGTCTCAGTACTATGAAGTTACCACTGCTGGGACACAGAGCTTCTCTTTTGGAAAGTGCAAAGTGTTGGTTCATACTATCAAGGTTTAGGAACTATAATAATTATATGAATAGCTTTCTATTTGACATATTGTTAGGTCTTTCCAAACACGTCTCGCAGTCGACACAGTGACCGTCTAAAAGCAAAGATGGCCAAATGTTATTTACGTGGTCGTCAGTTTAGACGGCTATTTCCGATGATGGCAGACACTGAGACAGGCAGACACACGACTCTGATGGAAAACGCTGTTGACACTGTCGCACATTAGCGGGTGATTCACACTCTCTGTTTGTGTTGTCACAATATAATGTGTGTGCTTAGACACGGAGATTGACCGAATTCTGCCTTAGTGCCTTTGATGTAGAACCTATGCTCGGTTTTACTAAAATGACACCTAAATATCATTGCCCTGTTGGAATTTCAACTCTCGACGTTGAATTAAGGATTAAAAATCCAACAGAGAATTATCGTTGCGTTATGTGTTAGTGAAAACTGGCATTGTTATTTATTTTAAGTGTTGCATTAATTTTATGTTGATTTTTATTTATTATGTAACAAATGGCCCGACTGTTCGGCATTTTTGTTGTCTTTATTTTCGAGCCCATGTGTGTCGCTGGCTCATCGCCGATTAATGGCATGTTACGTTATGTAAACGACTTTCGATTACTAAACTTGTTTCGACATGGAACGTGTTTGTGATAGAGGTTACAAGCCTTGAACTATTGCTGTGGGGTCACTTTTCTTCCATAAACAACAAGATAAATCTTAAGCTATTATATAAAGAAGGCTTATTAATAGAGTTGCAAAAATGCAAATTATACATACCTATCAAGATTAGATTTTACATTAGCAAAACATAATATATATGTGGAAAATCATTCAGAATTCTATTAAACACAACAAAATACTCAAAAGCTTATGCACAGCAACGGATGTTTCTCTTCCACAGAAAAAATCACGTAGACAAAAATGAGTAATGCGAATTAAACTGCTCCCAAGTCGGCAATTTTTCATTTTAATCTGTAGCGTACGAACAATATACAAAAGAGATTATTCTTCTCAAATATAATGTATAACCCGGGGCGTGTGACTGCCGTAATTAAATTATTATATTAGTCGCAGACATGCGACAATGGCAGTCGGTCAAGGCCTCAGGGAGCCCCAGGATCTTAGAACGTGAAGGATTTTTAAACGTTCATATTTTTTTATTATTTACGAGGCCAAGGCCCGAACAGCTGTGCTCGGAGAAATGGACTCATAAATCCAGTGAAAGAAATTATGTTTTTGATTTAAATTTATATTTTTCATTTTTCATCAGGACAATACTTTGCTGATGTTCATAATGTAAATTGTTTGGTATTTTTTATGTCTCACATTATGCATCTATTAATGTGTAATTTTAATTAAAAAATGGAACATTAACATACAAAATGAGAATTGCAGAAAAATCTCAATCTCTCTGTTGAGGTAGAAATAACGATAAAATTGCTTATAATCGCTCTATTACCATGTTAAATTAAGTTCTGAAAATAACTAATGAGTAGAAATATTCTAATTTTTATATATATTTTTTATTTTTGCAAATAAGAGCTCGTGGCCTAATAATAACAGTCGAATGGATTGATCTTTCAGGTTAACGAGCGCTTGCCGAGACTGGCCTATGGATGGGTGACAACCCACATACCAAGTTTCCTCGATGTCTCGGAAAGCATTAAGTAATCCGATGGTTCCGGCTGTTATTTGTAGATTTTAGACAGTCGTTAGCAAGTGACCCTAAAGTCAAACAACCAGTCTTACCAAAAGGTATCGTATTACCCAGTAAGTACTAATGGGGTTGCGGGGGTCAAATAGGCAGTCGCTTGCAGTTGGTAGTTCAGGATGCTGCATCAGGTTAGACTGAAGCCGACGGTCGATGAATGATACATTTCTAAAAATAAAGTTCTGAAGAATCGGATGAAAGTTACACTCTTTGCGACGTATTAGGTACCTACAAACAACGCTTTCCGTGCGTGACTTTCTATAATATTTACTTCTGCTTGTCCCCCGGGAAGCAACGCTTTAAGATATGTCGTGTAGCGTCTACTTGCTATTCGCACAATAAAAATGATAATACATCTCGATGTGTTTTTGTAAGTTGTCAGTTTCCCCAAGTGTTGGATTTTCGCGAAAAGAGAAAACGTTAGTAGATTATTCGTAGAACATTATGTTTGACGAAACCCTAAAGTGGAGTGTAGAAATATTTTTCTATCTACATAGTTATTTTACGAAAATTTCACAGAAATGATTTACGTACACATAAATATTTACGACGTGTTTTACATCAAATTATGGGTTGATTTATTTTTCAAAATGTCAATAGCTAAACAACAAAGGATTTATTGGTGAAACCTATGACGAAACAGTTTCTAAATTCCAGGTCAGTGCAGCATGACTTCAAATTCAGATTATTTATTTGTGAAACATCTTCTTCGTCTATTCGTCGCTATTAGTTTATCTCAGTAGGAATTCCCTTTCTAGCCATATTCTTCTTTCACGTAGTCTATGCTCTATGCATAGTTTCCTCTCACTCTCTTAGCCATCCACCCTCAAAACCTTCCATACCATATCAAGGCTTGATGGGCTAAATAATCACCAACCATTTTGTTGTTGATTATTGTTGTTTGTGTCAATCTTCGCGCTTCCGTTCATACCTCATCCAAGTTT
The DNA here is from genome assembly GCA_905147715.2 of Xestia xanthographa. Lineage (NCBI taxonomy): Eukaryota > Metazoa > Arthropoda > Insecta > Lepidoptera > Noctuidae > Xestia > Xestia xanthographa. Next base: position 829,800 of record LR990661.1, on the reverse strand, counting down.
TACCCACGATGGCAACAATGTCGTCTGCCCAACAGCAAGCTCAAATAAACCTAAATCAAATTAACACCCATCTTTAAAATTGAAGCCGTTTGCAGAGCACGTCGGAAACTTTTTGGGGAGGTTCAGTCGTTCACGTTTCAACTACTATGTCTCATGTAAGCCTGGATCTACAAAGTAATGACGGTCGCCGGTTCCCAGGAAACTCCACTGACTTACAAACCGCACTCAATTGCACTGTGGACTTACTGTAAGTCCAATTTAGGAGCCGATCGGATTCGACGAACGATTCCTCCTTGCCGAACTATTGCTGGGTAAAAAGTATGTTTAACTTCATTTGGGGATAAGGGTTATTTACAGCTTTCTAGTCCTTGGGTTGTGAATGGGTGCTGATGGCTGCTAATTGTGTAACGTTTAAATCTATATTTTTTTGCAAAATCTCTTAATACCATACATACCATACGTCTCTAATTAATTTAGGTTTTATACGATTTAAAATGTAATAGATCTAGAGGACGATCTTCATGACGAATAATTTTATAGAGACATTATGTGTGGAAGAATTTGGAAGAGGCTTTTGCCCAGTAATGGCTTATCAAAAAATATTATCAAATTTACCGCATTTTGTGTGTAATCAACTTGTGTGTTTGTGTTTTATCCGATTTCATCATCTTTATAGAGATACAGAAGATTGTGAATAGGAGTTAAAATAATAAATAAACCACTCTCAGTGGTTTAATTAAAAGAAAAACATCCGTCTAAAACGCCCTGCCAGTTACGCTCTTGGAATAAAATTAAACAAACACCCCATCACTTCCATACCCCTTTCTACAGTCGACCCTATGCATTTTCCACGGCCTGTACCTACAGTATCAGGCATGCGTTGGACAGGCGACAAGGCGACACGGGCGCGGCGTGGGGGCGACAAGCAAACACGTCACAACACGTCGCGCGGGCAAACACCGACGTGACGTGACGCCCACAAACGGCGGCTACATTTGACTCAGGCTAAGTTTGAGCAGTGTGTACCTAGACTACAGTTTTATTAATGTGCGTTGTATTGATGGGATTATTCCTAAGTGGTCTTAAAATAATAGTGCATTACATTTACAACGCAACTTTTACTAAATATGGGAAAATAAAGTGTTTGGTAATTTTGTAACTAAAACCATCTGAATCTTGGAGTCGAAAGTCCTTGCTGCTGCCTAATTAATGTATCACGCTTATTTTTTATGACTTACGATACTACCAAAATCAAATCCAGAAAAATCATTGGCAAATTAAGTGTTATATTCACAGGCCAATCTATCGCGGTGTCAAAGCAGCTGAAAAAACAAGTGACTATCAAAATCCTTTACACACAAAACATATGGCCAGTATCACAATCCATTGTCAAACGGTGACAGAATAATTTCCAGCGAGATTGCCGCGTGGATGTGCAATCTTCGGGATTAGCCGGTCGCCGGCGAGTTATGGACGTTAAACAACGTAATGTATTGGCTAGTTACTATTTATAGCCTTTATCCTATTGCCTGAGCGTTGCGCGCAATGTATATGGGACTTCCCAAGATTTGTTTCGCTGGCAAGCATTGTGACTGTTGCTTGTTGGAATCTACGTCTTTTATTTTTCATTTAGATCTATGTACCTACGCTTATTGCATATTCTTTTATAGCCAAAAGACTTTAAACTACTTTGATCTCCATTGCTTAGTGTAGAACAAAAATAAAAATCATCATTTTCACCGAAAATTTAATCGAGTTTCAGAGAATTTAATACAATTTGAAGAGTCGATAATCCAAGTGCTATAAGATTACTGTTCTGAGATAGTTCAGATCCAACAGATTCCATCTAACTTCAGTCTGATCGCAAACAAGAGCCGAGTTGTTTATTCTGTCGAGTTAGTTGTAACCTTCCAGGAATTCGAGATAATGATGCTATTAAAAGATTACCTGGTTTTTTTTTTTTTTTTTTTTTACTTAGCCTGTTCTGTCCCACTGCTGGGCAAAGGCCTCCCCCATTTCTTTCCAACTCTCCCGGTGTTTTGCCTGGATTATAACAATGTATTAATTCTACAGAAAATAAATTGTACCTACCTTTGTTTGAGCAAGAAATGAATGCTTTTGTCAGTGCTAAAAGTGAAGACCTGTGACTGAGTGGCGTCCACGAACTAGAAAGTGAAGTGTCGGTCGTCCGGCGGCGAGATGGGCAGACGACATTGTTACTATCGCGAGAATATCCTGTATGAGGCTAGTACAAGAATGTGGAGCGTGGCACAAGACCAGAGATCCCAGCACTGGGTGAAGTGGGGCTGCGGATGGTCATGATGATGAAAGGTGAAATAAATTATAGTGAATTCCTTCATTGTCATTATCAAAACAATAAAAACAGAAGTTTCAAATGGAACCAGAGAGCCTAGAAATTTCATTTTAAATAAAAACAATGTTTGTGACTGGATTAAGTTGATAAGCATACTTTCAATTCCGTCGTAGAAGTCGCTGTTTAAGGCGGCTCCCCGAGCAAATGACCTTGAGCGAGCAGTTTTTTGGAGCCTACTCCTCTTTATCCAAAAGAAATACCTACTAATAAAAAATACATTAAATTACTACATATTCTTGACTCCAAAACTGTCGTTCATATTTTTTTTTAAGTTGCTTATTTTTTAATAAATACCCTCACAACGAAACCACAGAAATGAGAAATAATGATTTATAAAATGCTACTCCTCGTAAAGTAACCATTATTTTGATTTGCTACTTATACTAATGGATAGACAATTTAATAATGAACATAATTGTCGTTTTATTTTTTCCAAAAGACGTAAATTTGATTTTATAAAGAATAAAAACCACTCATTTCGCACAATTCGGCCTGCAGTGACTGACGTAACAACCATTTCGTAGTGCAAGCTGATTAGAACTTTATTCTAACAGTATTTCAAACGAAGTTGAACCACCACAAATAGAGTTGCTAATCTTGCTCGGGGTACCGCCTTAAATACAAAACGCTTTGAAAGCTATTGCCACATACCTAGACTCTCAGATCACGAACTCAGCTCACAATTTGACAAAGATAACTTAAAAAAGAGGTTTTCCGCCATGCTTCACTTCAAGATTCTATCTACAAGAACCGCGTTAACATTGCACAGTATTTCAAAGCAATCTAGTGCCAGTCTAATATCAGAATTGCGGTGACACCAGAATAAAAGGTCTTGACAAATTGAATCCGAACTCAAGGTTATATAGAGGGTAAACAGTGGTCCCGAACTAGCAAAATTATCCGTGTTTACCTGTTCCCACACCTTTGATCCGCTATCAAGCGTTTATGAACACACCCTATAATACATGGGCAGTTTATTATTTTATAAATTCGCTTGCACAAAGGTCCGAGTCGAACCCAATTTACGCCTCGAGGAACATAAAGGGGGTTCGAGAACCAACTTTGGTGTGCTCCTCCGGAAATGTTGCTTTATCACTTATATTTGGGATATAAGGGTGAGTTTTGCTTGGTTTTGGATGCGTAGAATTGTATAGATAGTGTTGTATTAGTGCGACGTCCTGTGGACGACAAGATCACGCCTCGACTTCGTTAACTTCTATTTATTGATTTCGCTCCAAGATGTTTATAGTTCGCTTCTGGTAAAAGATTTATACCTCGAATATCCACTGTTACACTATTTCTGTAAGTGGGTGACGACGGAGAAACGAAACGATAAATACGGGAGGTATTTACTGCAATGTTTCCTTTGGCGATTAAAATAGATTTTACGTTCGGTTTCAGGATTTATGTAAACACAAACAAATGTAATACTTCTATGAGAGACGACAAACACTATTACCTCGGCTTACTCTGCCTGTCAAAACATTCTAGTTATGAAAACATAGACTGTTTCTGTCAGAACATTACTTTAGTTTGGAAGCCTAAAGTCAAATAAAAGTTGCTGTATATTAAAAACCGCTGGAAACATTGTGATTTACTTTGATTTACATTTACATAAAATTAACGTTATTCTTGGATTTATTTTCTTCGATGGCCGAATTTCTAAATAGTAGGTAACTGCTTGAAATACTAATAAAAATAAATCAGCAATTTTAAAAGTCATCCTATCGAAGTAGGTATTTGTGATAAATTGGTGCGATATTTAAATGTTACACAAGTCTATACAACAATAATAGCTTGTTTTGATACAAACTCGTATTAATGATCGATCACTGAAATAATAATTGAAATGTGAGTCCTTGAATACAAAACCGAGTCAAAACACAATCGCTTCCACACACAACGGTAGCAAATAAAGCAAATCGGTGATTTCTCAAAGTGCCCTCCCAAGCTTTTTGTGCGGCGCGATGTAGACATTAATCGTTGCTTCCAAAAGCACTACAATACAATAAAAGCGCTAAACACCGCCACAATGAGCTCCACTAAATATTTCACTACAAAAAGCGTGCGCTGTCTCGCTCTAACATTTTCGCGATTGGAATGAGACATTACAGGGATAAATGGTTTCCTTTGATGTCGACGCAGCGACGCCGACGTACGTCCGCTACATATCACTTAGTATTCTTACGTTTACTGTCAGACTGTATCAGTCGAAAAAATAATAACAAAGAAAATTTAACACACTGTTAATTCCGACGCATTTGAAGGATGCTTTTTTTTGGCGCGAGAAATACGTGGGTGGTAATGTTCATTTGTTTCCCTTTTTCTTGGTACTTGATGAGTAGGTACAGTGAATAGCACCTGCAGTATGTGTAAACACACATTGAAAACTAATTTCACTTTTAAAAGTAATTTCCCTAAAAGCTGAAATTTCCTGTTGATACGAATAGGTACCAACATACCTAGTATTTTGGAATCTATGTTATTATCTTCTTCTTTATCATGTGGTTAGTTCCTAACTTGCCCGCTTAGCATGAACGCCGTAGACACGAAAGAGAATCGACAAATCTTTTGTTCATCTGTCATTTTGTCGATTCAATGACAAATGAACAAAAGATTTGTCGTTTCTCTTTCGTGTCTACGGTGTTCATGCTATGCGGGCTGGTGGCAGAGTTTTTTATGCCGTCCATCGGCCTCTGACTTGGCTTTAAATGCCGTCAAGAAATATCTCTCAGTTTGGTATCCTCTTATGATGTTTTCAAGTGCAAGTAAAAAACATCGTGCGAATTGGTATTTTAACATGGTATGGTTACCAAGTTAAAATTAAATAGGTAGGTATTGTCTCAAAGTTCCTATCGCTAGTCCACGAGAAAATCGCTTTTTAATTCAGTGAAGTGTTTACATAATAGGTGCTCATGACTGTACCACAGTCGTCCGCTAATATTGTCTTTGTTCCGTTCGGATCGATCCGACGATAAGTCTATCGCTGATCGCTAAATAAATTATTGGCTTTGTAAGGCCGTCTTTATTTGTTTTGTCTATGTCGTTGTCGGTCCCTTCTGATTCGTCACTTTTTGTTTTATAAACACTGGCTGGAAATATTTCGTCAGTTTCTTTAGCCAAATAAAGAGAAAATAGAATGAGTTTGTTTTAGTTATTTGTAATGTCTAAGTCATTATGTTACGGTCAGATATTTGTTTAAATATTGGTAAAAGGTTAGGCAGATGACGGTTGGTAATTCGGACAAGGTTAAAATTAGGCAACTAACTGGAATTTACGCATTTTGGAGTTTGTTTACAAATTCGTAGTTCAAAATAATATATTCTAATTTATTTATTAAATATTTAAATTTTGCTCAAATTTTCAAATCCCAACACATAGGTATGTATACAAAGTAGATACCTACTTGTGTTTATCTATAGATCGTGTTTATTCTAAGAAACTCTAACCAGGATACTACGGTGAAGTACCAATTCCAATGATCAAATCAAATCGATTTAGGTATTTGGCAAGCAAGGATAATAAATTGAAAATTGACATAGATGTTTTGGAAATAATAAAATAGTTTTCTATGTTCTGCTTATAGGCCACGCCATTGCCAACTTAGTAGACACCTACAGAGATTTATGAAAGATCTTATTTCAAAATTCTCTTTGATTTATGAACCAACTTTGACATATATAAATCAAATATCAATGTCACCTACTTAATTTATCGACACACAAAAAAATGATTTGTTACCAAGTCCCAATCAACTGACTCAAAAGAAATAAAACTCAAAAACCTATACATGCAATTACTTAAAACAATCAATACCAAAGAATTGGATGAAAACAAGCTATCAATGCTAGGAAAGTTCACGCCAGCTAGTGCGGGAGGGGGGACAGAAAGATTAATGATGTTTCATCCCTCTTTACACCCCTTGCATCAATCACTTAGCCCTTTGATGTATTATTTACTCCCAAAGTTATTTTTGTGTCTCTTCTGTTTTTGAAGGGGCACAAATATTTTTGAACGCCATCTGTCTATTATAGATGACGTGTTTTGATAGTAAGAGGGGTGAACGGGGGTGAAGTGGGAACAGTTTTGGTAAATGTTATGATGATGGTATGGGGTTGTTTTGCCATGATTTGGGGGTGAAAGGAAAACAAATGGTCAGTTGTTTGTTGAAGATTGCCGACTTAGTTTAATAAACAGCCAAGGATTAGTATTATTTTGGATATTGGCGGTGGCACGTGGCTAAATAATAATAGTGACTCGGGTCGATCTTTACGTTAAGCAGTGCTTGCCTAGGTTGGTCTGTGGATGGGTGACCACCCTTACATACCGAGTTTCCTTCGTGCCTCGGAAAGCACGTTAAGCCGTTGGTCCCGGCTGTCATTTGTAGATATTTGACAGTCGTTAGGTAGTCAGTGGTCCAAAAAGTCTGACAACCAGTCTTACCAAGGAGTATCGTATTACCCCGTCCTAATTGGGTAGTCAAGGTCAATAGGCAGTCGTTCCATGTAAAATACTGGTATTCAGCTGCATCCGGTTAGACTGGAAGCCGACCCCAACATAGTTTGGAAAAGGCTAGGCAGATGATGATGATTATTTTGGATATTAATTAGGTATTGAGTGCTCACTGAAATAGCTTAAATAATAAAAATGTTGAGCATTAGCTTACTATAGAAGTATACTGCATTGCTCGTAGAACGGATGGCCGATAGGACCGAAAGGTTCTTGAGTGGCGACCGCGACCCGGAAGACGTTGCGTTGGAAGACCTCCCACTAGGTGGAGCGGTGACCTGAGGATCCGCTGGACGTGAGTTGCACGGGACCGGATATGGTGACAGTTGGTGGAAGCCTATGTCCAGCAGTGGACGAGATGAGAAGGAAAATTACTAGAAAGCTGTTTAGATTACCAAGAATTTTAAGAAAACAATCATTTGATGAACAATTAGGTACTCCTCCAGGCGGATGACAGACTACGATGAAGAACATTTTAATATTGAAGGAGCACTGTCTTGTTTATCAATAAATCGTCTCCCCCGAGGGGTCTATTACCTAACCATATTGAATATACCCAGTTACTTAATAAAACCTTGAACGTAGTCACCAAACACGTGATTGCTGTCCGTGACCCTAATACCAAAGTGATCGCCATTGATGATACCTAAGGCACACTCGTAAATAACCATCAATACATATTTATTGCAAATTATAACAGTTTTGAATAGTAATTTCATTTTGATGAGTTGGACCGAAACGATACCTTACTTTAGAGTTGGTAACAAAAAACAAGTTGTTTTTTTTATTTGATGCATCATTCAGCATTTAGGAACAGCCTTGAGAAATGTGCTTTTGTTTTATTAAAATGGTATAATAATAAAATCAAGTTGATACGGGTCTAACAAAAACAGATAATATTATTATAAGGACCAGGATGTAATATCAAAGGACCACTTCTATTCTTGTATTCTTATAATAGTTTGAAAGTTCATTGAAAAGGAAGTTTTTATACGCGGAAAATAAATATATATTCTCATTGATTAATAAGAATCCATACCACACACAAAAAGATCAAGGGCGGAGATAAATTGAAACCGCAATGTTAAATATGTTTGACACTTGAAATAGTTACATTGAATTTATTCGAAGAACTAACATGACGTAATAGTACTCATTCCTTTGAAGTGCTTATGAATATAATAATGTTATTATTGAACTGCCGTGATTGAACGGCAAACAAGTTGAAGGTGCGCTGCGTGACAAGTGGTCTCCGCGACTGTTACTTACCCGTGACAGCCGCGACCTTCGAAATTATAATCAAAATATTACTTCCTCATTTGAATGCGATTTTTTAATAATTACAAGGTTTTTAATTTTTTTCACGGAACCCTATAACCTTTTTTTTAATAAAAAATAAAACTGACTTCAAAAAAATCCGGCCAAGTGCGAGTCGGACTCGCGCACGAAGTGTTCCGTACCAATTATTATAAAAAAATCACGGTTGTTGTATGGGAGCCCCCCTTACATATTAATTTTATTCTGTTTTTAGTATTTGTTGTTATAGCGGCAACAGAAATACATCATCTGTGAAAATTTCAACTGTCTAGCTGTCACGGTTCATGAGATACAGCCTGGTGACAGACAGACGGACAGACGGACAGACGGACAGACGGACAGACGGACAGACAGACGGACAGACAGCGAAGTCTTAGTAATAGGGTTCCGTTTTGACCCTTTGGGTACGGAACCCTAAAAACACAAAAAAGAGAACAATAACTTTAGCTTCAGAACTCGGTGACTTGTTTGTTTTTTTTTTGCCACCGACTCCTGAAGCTAAAGTTATTGTTCTCTTTTTTGTGTTTTTTGAAGTCAGTTTTATTTTTTGCAAAAAAGTTTTTTATTTTTCCAATTTTAGTTGTTCCCAAATAAATTCAATTAATTATTTAACAATTATTTAACAGTTTATTTGACATTGTTAACAATACATGTCATGGTAATAGTCTTGTCCCCAATACCTAAATGGAACTAAACATAACTAACTGTCAAAATCTGGGTGTATTGTACACAACTGCGTACCCCCTCAGAGCATACAGGCGTGATGTTACGTCATGATGTTGTATAAACAATAAACATCCAAGCGATTACAGTAATCACGGCAGGTTTGCCGTCTATTTTTGAAGAGTTCCATTGTGTATCTCCGAAGATCAGCATCTGATGTTCACAAAATTGTTAGTTACTCCTTATAAAATCAGCTATCTACCAGTAAAAGTCCCCTCAAAATCGCTCCAGCTGTTTCGGAGAGCAGCCAGAACAAACAATCAAACAAAAACAAATTGTGCAGCAGACAAAAAATCAAATAAAAACGTTTTTTGATAGAAGCAGATCCTTCACGAACCCGCCAACCACACAAATTAAGTAACTCTACGCAAAAATGATTGCTGGGAAACGACTTATTTTTTTTGGGGTGAAAATCACGTTTTACGGTAAAACTCAATATAGCGTACTCAAAACATTGTGCTGATGGCTGGATTGAATATTACGTGGGTCGTGGAGGTGTTTAAAATAAAAACCTTCCAATAAAAACGTGTCATTGTATTTAAAAAAAAAAAACCTGTGAAAATGTTGGAACTATGACCCCCAATATCTCCGTAACTATAGTTGGTGCCAGATAAGTAGAGAATAGTGTTCATTGTCAACGCAATGCAATGCTCTTAAATCCCAGTAGGTAAATGCTATCATGTCAAAGCAAGAAAGCATAATTTAGTGAGATTATCACATAAATTAAACCAAAATAGCAGAATTAATCAACTAAAGACCTCGGTGTTACTTTAATTAACTTTTATCCTACACGTAGATTTCATAATAGAGAAGTCTTCTAGAATGCTTGGTTTCGTTTTAAGACATTACAAACAGTTTAGGTGTCCTAAAACTAAAATTATGCTTTACAACAGTCTCATTCGAAGCCTGTTGGAATATTGCAGTGTGATCTGGCGTCCGCACTACGCTACACATTCGTTGCGTCTGGAGAGAATCCAAAAACGCTTTCTGTGGCACCTGGCGTTTACCAGCGGAATAGCAAAAAAAATGCGTCCATATACCAAGCGGCTGAAATACTTTAAAATGATTTCGCTGGAAAAGCGCCGTGGCCTTATTGACGTAATGTTTGTGGGCTAAGTAATGGCCAATAAAATTGACTGCCCACAGATACTAAATTCTTTTAAATTTCGTGTGCCTTCAAGGATTCCTCGTAAGCCAATAACTCTACTCTGTCCACCTCTCCGACGAACGGTCTTAGGCGCTAGTGTCGCGAGGTTAAGCAAGATAATTAATGAATGTGTCAGTATCTAAATAAGATGTAACGATTTAGATTGAGTAGTAGTTTTGATTTAGTAGTTTATATACATTATGGTAGTTTTCTTCTTCTTTTTATCTATTGTACGCTTCGATCAATAGTACTATTATTGATCGAAGATTGTACGTACAATTTACGTTTTGTATGCTGAGTTTACCTATAAGTGATTGTACACTATTGTTTATTTGTTTTTGCTTGTTTTTATGCCCATAACCATGTATTGGTAAACCAATAATTATATAAAATAAATAAATTGCCCTTTCCATAATATCTCTTCGTACGAACCAAAACATATCGTTTTTCATCAGAAAAAATGTTGAAGATCACGATATATGACGATTCCAAACTTGAACAGGCTTATTCTTGGTTTTCAATCGGGAGTCAATGACCGCTAGGGTTCCCAGGTATGGTCTTGATTTTAGACCTAGATTGTCCTAGAGATTCTAGAACAAAACAAATGATCCGAATGACGAGCAGAAAAAGTGCCTTTCGGCTTCGTTAAGTCTTTTACACCCTTTATACTAATGTTACACAGAGGAAAGTTTTCTTTGTTTGTTTATTTGTACCGAATAAGCTCCGAAACAACTGGACTGTTTTTTTTTTCACTAATATAAAGCTAAATTATCAGAAAGTAACATAGGTAACATAATAATATGATTTTCGCGCTCGACCACTAAACCAACGAGGTAGATTTTAGTTCTAATAGGGTAGATGCACGATTTTTTTTTATCACTCTAAACAAAGCGTATTAACATCAGAAATAGCCAAGTGAAATTATTTTTTAAATATCTAATAAAAATACTAAGTTATAAGCATTTGAAACTGCTGATTAGACAGAGATATCCGATAACACGAATGACGTCATTCTCTGCATCGACGTACAAAATCCATACTAAATTCCGTTTATCTAGAAAGAGATAGAAACAAAAGTTTAAATGGTTATAACTTTTGTGTTATTTGGCCGATTTATGTCTTGTTTCCGCTTTTTGTCATTATTTTTATAGTACTTTAACATTCCGTATCGAAATAAACAAAAGAAAATTTATGCATCTTCCCTATTGTAGTAATTTAAACATAAATTGCAAGCCTGCTCTTAATGGTAGAAATAAAATGTTATATTATTTTATTCTCACTCGGTACTATTCGTACTTGATACTATAAAAGATAATATTAACATATTCTTAGGATGTAATCCGAAGTTTCATATTATACGACATTCCAATCCCGCGCGACCTTTTTTGTTTTTCTAATATTTCGCGAAATCCTCGGAAAGGTCACTCATAAGAGATTATAGACGTTAAGTATTGATTTACATACAATATTATTTAGTTGGAAATAAATCACATGGGTATAGGTATTATTTAAATATCATCAAAAGGCCAGAATATTAAAATGGATGGCTTCTATAACTGGTTAAATCTCGAATTCATATATATATTTTATACATTTTATACATTTTATTTTTTTTATACATTTTATATATATATATATTTTGACATATAAACCAAATGCTAAACGATTACAAAGTAAAATCTAGTCTAAGACTAATAAAACCGACTATACAATCAAAATCAAGAGTCATTTATTTAAATTAGGCTGATAATAATCAGCATTTTTGAACGTCAAAGTTTACAAGAGACAGTTCTATTGTATAAGCTGGGAAGAAGTGGCGGAACAAACTCCCCAGCACCACATCAATCCGTCTGTTAGGTAATAATAATAACGTCTGTGCACTTGAAGTGACACCCACAAAGTATTTTTCCCATTTTTATATGTATTAATTCTGTAGAAACAATCATGAGTATGACCACACACAAATAATTGTACTTCAGTGGTCCGCGAGATGGCGCACAGTACGAACAGTTTAGGTTAGGTACACTAATCTATTAGCCCACTATTTCAAATACATAAATGTTTGCATCGTCCTAAAAAAATCCTAAAACACTCCATGAATGAAATCATTTCCAAAAACGCTTTATTCGTTTGTAAATCATACTGCCGCAAAAACTTGACACTTGTCAACCAGCTGATGACTATACATAATGACACAGGACTAACCCACACCCATTAGCTTAGAGATTACCGCGGATTTTGAGTTTTAACGTTAGAATTTATGTAACTTGGTAAAATCAAGGGATTCTAAGATATCGTAGTCGTTTTGTATCATTGTACTTTCCACCAAATTTCAATCGAATCCCATAGATCATATACCCCTATTCTCTGACGTAGTCGGCTTAAAATGGTTGGCAACATTGGCTGTTCATTAAACCCTGCGTGGGCAGAGAAAAGCAAAAAGATTAAGACAGTAAAACTCATCCCAAATTCCCAACATACACGAAATAAAGAGCGCCTCAGCAATAGCTAAGTTCAAATCGATTAAGGCCAATAGGACATTACGATATTCATCACATCACCGATATACACAGTACAAGGCAATGAACTCTGTCTAAATCGATTTACTAAAATAAATATGTTTTAAGCGTATATACGTAGTGTAATCGAGTTGTGGCCAGTTGATAGAGTAGGTACGTGTCGTAATGATAGAGATGAGCTTCGAAAGGTCAGGTGTAGTAGTCGCTAGAGGCGATACCTGTTTCTGGTTGAAATTGAAAGTGTTGCAAATGAGATTTGCTCTTTGTGAAGTTCATGTTTTTTTTGTTTTGTCTATTATGTCATTGTTTGTGAGTGGCATCAATTAGATCACGTAAGAGTTATTTTGTAATTTGAATTGTTGGTTACGTGATTTAGGTCAACCTTATTAGAGGTGTATAGAATCGGTTTCGTTTTTCTTTGGTACCATGAGCACTTTTTATGTGTGAAGCCATAAATATAAATGCTTTATGTTTGTATGTCAATGTTATAACATAGACTATCTGCAGTATTGTCTATTCTTCTCGTTTTTGTCATGTCAAAGGTTGTCTTAATGATATTATTATAGCTTTTATAGATTAGACCTCCATTGTTTCACCCTACGTAAAATTTCAATTTTTGTAATTCATCACCTACCTATAAAAAAATAGAAAGCATTACATTCATGTGTGAATTATTATAATCTGTCAAAGTCTTTCTAAATTCTGAATATAACTGTACCCATGTTTTGCATAATGTTATAAAAGATGCCATGGGTTCCACAATGGTGTGCTATTTGTAACCAGCCCTGTGACGTCACGAACATCTGTCATGCGGTTTGGACATGTCCTAAGACTAGGGCTGTCAAAAACAGAAACAGGACTCGCGAAAGTCATTATTTTTGTCGTTAAAGGTACACATTTCTGACGACAAACAGATAAGAAGGGAATAAGACAATAAAAAACAGGTAAGTTGGGATAGGGGCAGAGGTATGAAGTTATCAATGAAAGTTTACAACTTTGGCGATTTCTATTTTGTTGTAAGTTCCTATGCATAATTTAAATTAATTTTTCAGTAGCAGACCGCAGTCTGAGTTTGTGCCCGGTTAAAAGCACTAGGCTCGCTCCTATTAAATAGTACTTGAAGATAACTTGCAAACTATAGTTGTACTAGCACACACTCTATATGGTACACTATACTTAACTTTTCCAGGCTTAAAACCCTTTTTGTTTTGTTGTTAAGTTATGGTGATTCATAGAATAGTAGTAATACTTTGCACTTACAAAGCTGTATAAACTGGCATTTCAAGATTGCCCTTGCCCTTGCCCTTGCTCAGCGTCATTTTGATATACTGTCAAACCATCTATATAATAAAATAAATAAACTCTGCTCCATTGCTCCCATGTGTATAAACGGATGCAAAACCAAGGTCACGAAGTGGCTCTTGACATTAACTTATCACGAAACTGAAGACTTACTACGGATATCTATCGCTTAACCTAATGTAGTTAGTTAGTAAAGTAATATGTTATAATTACATTTTTATACAGACTTACATAGATTCTAGTTTTCATCATATTTATCTATCCCTCACGTTCATATACACACCCATACATATCATCTACATTATATAATATATATTATATAATTTATCATATGAACATAAATAGGCCATATCTTAGTTGCATTAAATATAGTATTGTAATTAAATTATGATAAACTGTGCTCGTCTTACAACTACTGTTACATGTTCAAAGTATAGGCGAAGACGCTGGCACCCTAAACACAAGTTAAATCTTACATTGGGTGCCAGAGCTCATCGTAAACACTCTTATCCCTAGTTGTAATGCTGCATAGTACTTAGAATAAGTGTTTTTTGTACAATTATTGAAGGTAATAAATTCTTTTTTTTTTTTAAGATGTTCCGGATGCTATTAACGTCGTCATCTGGTTTGACATTCATTATTCTTTTTTTAGGGTTCCGTACCCAAAGGGTAAAAACGGAACCCTATTACTAAGACTTCGCTGTCTGTCCGTCTGTCCGTCTGTCCGTCTGTCTGTCACCAGGCTGTATCTCATGAACCGTGACAGCTAGACGGTTGAAATTTTCACAGATGATGTATTTCTGTTGCCGCTATAACAACAAATACTAAAAACAGAATAAAATGTATATTTAAAGGGGGCTCCCATACAACAAACATGATTTTTTTATAAAATTGGTACGGAACCCTTCGTGCGCGAGTCCGACTCGCACTTGGCCGGTTTTTCTATGTTATTAAATGCCAAAAGTCTACAGTAAAAATATTATTATTTTGTAGCTACAGTAACTTACAACAATTTTTTTTTTTGAATGGCAGCCCTGAGCGTGGCCTTGTTAGACTATTTAGAAATGATTTAATAAAAACTTGTAATTTAAATAAGCGTTTAGTGGGTGAGCGATTGTGTATGCGTATTTAAAGGTTAAGGTGTCGCGAATTCTTTAGGTCATTTTTTATGATTTTTATGTTTTTATTTTCACTGAGCTAAATGTCAAGCTTTCCTTTGTTTTTATTATTTACATGAATGACTTTTTGGAGTTATTTATTGTAATAAAAAGCTAACCTTTATCTAACCGCTATATCAATAAATTAAGTAATATATTTTTAACGAAAATAGCAAAAATGTACGATGACTAATGTTATTGAGTCAAGCAGTGAAAATGTCAATATTTGTAACCTTTGGTCATCACCAGTCACTGTGAACTCTTTTTTTAACAGTGAACATTCACTAGCTACACTAAAGTTAGTCTACTATTTACAAGAAAAGACCCCTAACAAAATATTGTGTACCAGAAACGTAGACACCATAAAAGAGTATCCAATCAAAAAAGCTCACACCTTGCCTACGAAGTATTGCAAGCATTCTATGAAAGAGTGAAATATGCGGCCCACAAAGGCCGATTCACACTGCATGCAATTTGTATCGCTTCGGGAAACCTTTCACGTCAGGTGGCGACGAAAATTCGTGTCGCTCTCACCTTTGAACACTTACCAATACGAATAGTGGTGATCGTGATAGGCAGGCTCCACATCAATTGGCAGCTAGATTTTATAGATACTTTGAGGGTGTAAAATCGAACAAGTATCAGATCGGAACTCAAAACAAATGGTAAACATCGTATCTTATTGATAGGTATAAATAGTTCGATGAAATAATAATGTTAAACACATGAACACGTCTATTTTACATCAGAAGAGTTAGGCAGACATGTACCTACCTATAGGAAGCTCACATTTCTTCAAATATGTTTAAGTCCCAAATAATAGAACGTAAGCCTATTGCCATCAACCAGACACAAATCCAGATTCAAGATTACCTACAAAAAATACCTGGATATATAAAAAAAATATACCGGACTTCAGAATCGTACATAAGACTTTATGGTCCTAGATCAACGTGGCGGGATGTTAACTATTTTGGTATCAATCCCATAATAGTAAAACCGGCCAAGTGCGAGTCGGACTCGCGCACGAAGGGTTCCGTACCATTATTATCAAAAAAATGCAAAAAAATCACGTTTGTTGTATGGGAGCCCCCCTTAAATATTAATTTTATTCTGTTTTTAGTATTTGTTGTTATAGCGGCAACAGAAATACATCATCTGTGAAAATTTCAACCGTCTAGCTGTCACGGTTCATGAGATACAGCCTGGTGACAGACAGACGGACAGACAGCGAAGTCTTAGTAATAGGGTTCCGTTTTTACCCTTTGGGTACGGAACCCTAAAAAGTGTCTAAATCAATCTACGGAGTACCTACATTAATTAATTCACGGAGATGAATATCTTCTATTCTGTTTTTTACATTGCTATTTGTTTGACTGCTCAAGTAGATAGTAGGTACCTACTACAGCCTGTGTGGCCTTTTACTAATGACTTCTCAATTATGTGTGTCATTGTCACCCTACTTCCTGACAAGGCATTCAATTAGAGTTACAATAGGAAAGTATTTAGACTCACGGTCACTCGGTAACAATTCAATTCACCGAATCAGACACAGGGCTACTATTGTAGATATTTTGTACGGCCACCAATGATAATTTTAATCAATACAAATAATGTATTATTGCGCCATGCACGAACACACGCTATTACGTAATATTAAAAAGGATAATTGGTGCAACATTCGAAAATAATTTACTTTCGAAACTATAGTTTTAATGATACTGTGTTATTATTTTAATAAATGAATATGAATAGCAGTAATGCCTGACCTTTCATCTCGATAGAGTTAATAAATCCCAGATCGTATAAATATCAATCACTCATTCGGTTTAGTAAAAGCAATAAATTTATTATAGAGACAATAATTGTAGTTCTAATTACTATAATTATTACGTTTGTAATTAAATTAGGTACTTACATCGATGCTTTAAGTTTATTACGCTTACATAAAATTGGTAGTAGTAACTACATAAATGTATTATTTTTTAATTATTTGATGGTTATTCACAATAACACAAATTCACACAATTCACAAATTCGTCAATAATTCATCTTTTCTATTAGCATATTTTATTGATATACTTGATCGCAATCAATGTCTTAGCGAAAATCGTATCGCTAAATATTAAGGTAGTACCCGCTCACCCGCTAGATGGCGTTACAATACCTGAAACTCGAAACTGGAAAGTAACAATTAATGAATTAATCGTGTTTGTAATCTTTAATGAAATAAGAAGGTAAGACACATACGAGTATGGAGGTTTTATTACGAATAAAACTTATGTGCGTCTATTTCCAGCAGTTTTTTTTTCTGAAATCCTTAGCTGTTTTTCGACGCATAGAGCCTTCCGATTTACGTACGGTTTTCACACAAGCACTCTACCCCTTTAACGGTATCCGGTCTTTCACCCACGGGCCTGTATGGCAGTCTTCTACTCAGAAAGAGAATCTTCCACCTGCACATGCGTTGCTTTGACTCATCTGGAAATCTTTAAACAGTGTCTAGACACAGGTTGGCCGAAGCAAGTAAAGCCTTCTCAGGTGGCGAGTATGAGTGTGGTGTTGTTCCACAAAGGATGGGACTCGTCATGTCGTGTCCTGCGTGTTGTTGTCTACACGTTGCAGTAACTGGACGCCATTAAAGAAGCTCGTAGCCGAATTCTGGAGCGACTCAGTTTAAGTTGCCATCGACACGCATAAAAAAGGAATGTGACTTCACTTCAGGCAAATTTTTGAATGGATTTTACACATACCATACACCTACCGAGATCTCAAAGCCAGCATTCCACTTCGAGGGTAATTATTGAATTTATGAAACAATTTTTATATTCTGAGAACTTCCGATATGTTACACCGCATTCAATAAAATTGGATTTCTGTCGTATTTCGGGATTTTCCAATTTTATTTCGTGAGCGATCAGAGTTCTTAGAATTAAACCAGACCAATCATTTGAAGCGGAAGTGGTTTGTCATATGTTTGTGGTTAAATAGTGTATTGTCGAAATTAGTATAGTAAAGGAACGTGAAGATTGGTACAAGCATAGGAGAGACCCATCATCCACTACCCGACTTACGCCAATGCTGGGTGCATTGGCGTAAGTCGGGTAGTGGATGATGATGATCACGCTTCAGACCCATATTTGGAATATTATTTAGATAATAGTTCAAAGATTTTATTAACATTCTATCAAAGTAATTATCTCGAACTATAATAAGAAAAGACAAATCTATCTCCAAATAAAATAACAAGCGCAAAAACCGCGGCAAAAATAACAACGACCCAATATTAGCTCCCACTTTATTAGCAGCCTGTACCCAATATACGGTCAGCAGCAGTAGGTGTCGAATAAAGCAATAAGTGTTCATTAGTAGGGTTAGCAGCGGAATAGAGTAAGTACCGTGTTTGCTTCACTCCGTGTACGTACACACTACGTACTCTTCACGCGGCAGTCCAATTTCTTGGCCTGGATAAAAGACATGCGCATTGGGTTGTCCGGGAGTTGGGACCCGAATTTATTTTTTTAGATTTATTTGTGGTAATTGCTGTTCTTATGATTAAAGTATACAGAATTGTCTTATATAGATAAGGTAATAAGGGCATAACATTACATTATGGCCGGTACTTAATTCTAAAAGGGTTAAGGAGATATGTAACTTAAAGTACTCCCATCTTTTGAACGTTATGTTTAAGTTCCATGTAAAAGGGGGTGAGCCTATTGCCACAAATCGGACATATTATTTATATATATATATATATATATATATTTTACTTTTATTAATCAAGAAACACCGTTTATAAATATTTATACAACTTAAACATATATATGGATATATGCTATGGATAGAAGCTCCGGGCTGCTACTGAAAACTCCTGATGAAATTCCTAAAGATACTTCGCCGTAATGGGAATCGAATCCAAGATCTCGTGCTGAACCAGAAACGGCTGCGACCACGAATAGCAGCCACAAACATACCATTTTTTCCACAATAAATTCAACTTGAGGTAAATTTATGTATGTATCAGTGTATACAATATCAGTTCATTATTAAAACTTATCCAATATGCGATGAATAATGAAATTATTGTTTGCAAAGCGTATGACCAACTTTTTGCGGCAATTGGCTGTACACTTGCTGTCATTATTTGCATTTTATATTACACAGATGATAATTACGTTCATTATAAAGTTATTTTTGATAATTGCACTTTCCAGAACACAGTTTATGTATTATTATTATTGTAGGTAATCAAAGTCGTTAATTTTGCCAGTTCAATGTGTTTTTTGAGGAGCTCGTGGCTAAATAATAACAGCCGCTCAGGTCGATCGTTAGGTTAAGCCGTGCTTACCTAGGTTGGTCTGTGGATGGGTAACCACCCATTACATACCGAGTTTCCTCCGTGCCTCGGAAAGCACGTTAAGCCGTTGGTCCCGGCTGTCATTTGTAGATCTTTGACAGTCGTTACGTAGTCAGAGGCGCAAAAAGTCTGACAACCAGTCTTCAAGGGGTATCGTGTTACCCGGTACTCTAACTCGGTTGTGGAGGTCAGATAGGCAGTCGCTCCATGTAAAATACTGGTATTCAGCTGTATCCGGTTAGACTGGAAGCCGACCCCAACATAGTTGGGAAAAAGGCTAGGCAGATGATGATGATGAATGTGTTTTTTGATAAATTGAATAATTGAAGCGTTTATAAATGTACAAATTGAGAGAAATTGATTAATTATGTTGGACATTAAATAAACATTTATTTGTTCGGTTTAACCAACAAACGATACGCAGATATAAATGAAGTCTTATTGATACAAAAATGGTTATTTTAAGAGTGCTCCTTCAGTTATAATGTTCTTCTTCCACTGACCACTCTCCCCTGTCAACAATCACGCTATAATTTTACTCATTTTTATTTTTACTTCCACACTCAATCCATCCATATTTTTAATCTTTGAGCGTTACCAAAGTACACTGAATACCGCTCAAAATAATAATTCTCCCCTTAAGGCAATGCATGCATAAGCGATCTCTCACATTCATAATTATTTATGTATGTAAAGTCCAGGTAAGTATGCGCACCATCGCTTAAATATAAATCACATTATTACTCGTACATTACTGTCGGTACTGTTCATGACTCTCGACGTACAAAATACCTTTCATCATCTGCCTAGCCTTTTCCCAACTATGTTGGGGTCGGCTTCTAGTCTAACTGGATGCAGCTGAATACCAGTATTTTACATGCAGCGACTGCCTATCTGACCTCCACAATCCAGTTAGTACTGGGTAATACGATACCCTTTGGTAAGACTGGTTGTCAGACTTTTTTCCACTGTCTACCTGTAACGACTGTCAAAGATCTACAAATGACAGCCTGGACCAACGTGCTTTCCGAGGCATGGAGGAAACTCGGTATGTAATGGGTGGTCACCCATCCACAGACCAATCTAGGCAAGCACGGTTTAACATAAAGATCGACCCGAGTGGCTGTTTTTATTTAGCCACGAGCTTCTACTAGCGTTCAAAATACCTTAAAAAATCTGTAATCAGAGACTAAGCATATATGACCTGATTTCAAGTTCACAATCTCTCTCTTAAGTCCTCTCACGCAGCCCGACTTCACCCACTGCTGGGTATAGTCCTCTCTATGCTTGTGCCAATATCCACGTCCTTCTGCCAACCTCATCCAGGATTTCCCCGCGATGGCAACAATGTCACCTGTACGTCTCCCCGCCGGACGACCCACACAGGAGTGCTGGAAAGAGAAATTCCAATCCTTGGACGCCATTCGGCCACAGATTTTTTCCACCGCGGTCTTCACGCCTTGCTAGGTATCTTGCCCCACTCTATTTGAAATCTTACGAAATCTACAATCATTTTATTTAAAACATGATTCATGAAGTTTCTTGTCTATTCTTCTCCATTGAAAGGAACCTAGTAAAACAGTACGCTTTGGAATGACCAACTAACTTCATCTTTTTGGCTGACGGACTCTTTGATAATTTATTATAGCCTGTTTCAAAATGCTTTGAGTTTGGAAACAAAAAGCAACAACATACCGGATTTCTTTTCACACAACCACATACCGAAAAAAAACTAAAGAATAAAACCGTAATTCCCAACTCCCGGTGTATCCGGGCGGGTGCATCGAGTAATCGGTTTACTCGGACCGAGGCGCCTCGAAACGGACTGCGATAGATTTACTCGCCTCATTTTGCTCGACACGAGACGAGGGCGACTCTATTTGAGAAAACTTATACTTGTGTAAGTTCCCTTTGCGAGTGAATTACTCTTGTTTCGTTTTTCTCGGCGAAGATGTGAATTTACGGAGTGGGTTTTTTAAATTAAAATTTTATCTGGAATGTTGACGAAGTTTTGTTATATTTATACCAAGATACATTTCTAGGTTAGTGGAGTTACAAAGATTAGTAGCTTAACTCTGTAAAACTACAGTTGCAATAAACTTGGATCTACCTGTTGGTAGTAGATTCACAACATTTCGCGAAATACTAAAGTGAAATTGGTGAACACGCTGGTCTTTTCAATTTTTGGATACGGAGCAGAAACTTGGACTTTGAGAAAGGCCGACCGGACTCGTATAGACGCCTTCGAGAAGTGGTGTTGGAGGAAGATGCTTCAGATACCCTGGACGGCATTCCGCACCAACGAGTCCATCCTACGCGAGCTTCAGATAAAGACCAGACTCTCTACGACCTGCCTCCGCAGAGTTTTGGAATTTTTCGGCCATATAGCGAGGAAAGATGGCAATAACCTCGAGCAACTGATGGTTACCGGCAAGGTGGATGGTAAACGACCAAGAGGTCGGAGCCCTTTGCGATGTTCTGACCAGATAAGCTGTTCTCTCGAAACGAAATTTCATGATTCGTTTCACTTGGCCAAGGATAGACGGAGATGGCGAAACATTATCAAGGGAAAAATTATTTCAAGGAAGGATCACGACCCTCAGCAATGAGGAGCACGACTTGAGGAGGAGAAGGAGGAGGAGTTGCAAAGCTTAGCTCTCCAAAACTACAGTTGCAATAAACTTGGGTTTACCTATTGGTAGTAGATTCTAAAAACAGAGCTTTAGCTTTTTCTTTTGACGCTTGCACTAGAATTTCACGCGCACACTCCAAAATTACTAACATTTGTTTCAATTATGCCATTATATGGCATTTTTGAATCTCAAACCAAGGAAATAGTACTGATTCTAGTTTCATTAGCTGCTGAATGTTGGTGGTTCATTTGTTTACGCAGAATTTGACAAAATGCTGCGTAGAGAACAGTGGCTCACCTCCCTCGATGAATAAACTATCACAAAATGCTAGCATTTCTACCATTTTGTGACAGTTCCTCGAAGGACGAGTGAGGAACAGCAGCCATCTACAGAGCGTGATATTTCACCAGATTTTACATTAAGTAATCTCCTAATTACCCATCTAAAGCTGCCATTCCGCACCATAGCGAGTCCGCTCTCTGTCCGGCTACATAGGCCCTGCATTCACACCAAAATGACGGCTTAGAACTATATTAGCAGTGAAACTGCTTTAAAGCGCGTAGTGTGTGGAGTTTCCGGAATACCGTGGTGTCCGCCTACGTCCGGCCTCTGTCCGGCGCCGGGTTAATTTGTTTGTGCGTGGTTCGTTGATGGCAGAAATTGTGCTTGTGCACTAAGCCTTATTAAATCTAATTGAAATTAACAAAATGTTTCACTCGTCTGGCCTTCGATGTTCGAACGAAATGTAATTAGTTCTAGCGCGGAGTTGTGAGTTAATTGTTTGATTGTATCGTGTACTAACAATATCGGAGGAGAACCTTCTAGAAATGTTATTGGAGATATTAAATCAAAACAAAGTTGGACTCAGAGCTACCAATGTTAATTATTGGTTTCATTACGATCTCTTGATAAGAATTTATACGTAGATTATTTAAGCTCGAGATTTTATTTGCGTGAATGTGGGATAAAAATCAAATTGATGAAGTTATAGATTGTGGGAACTATGTGGTGGATATCAAGTATGAAAAATCTGAAAATGTAAAATACCTTAATGTAATTACAACGCCGTGTGGTATCCGACAGAGTAGAATAGAACCAACCCATTACACTCACGGGTGTCGTATAAGGCGACTAATATCTAAGGCAGAACATCTTGCGCCTCCGTAGACCAGAGAATGGGCAGCAGCGTTTTCTGTTAGTCTTTCATCACTGCGATCTCCAATCCGTCTGCCAAGCGTGGAGATTACGGCAAATTCCTCCCATCATGGGAGAGGCTTATGTCCAGCAGTGGACGTTATGGGCTGTTGTAGTAGTTGTAATAATTACAACGATCTGCCTCTTGCTTTACTGGTCGCTAGATGAGCATGAGCTCCTGGGTCGGATTTACAGGTCGGGCAAAGTGATATTGGGGTTTTTCCATAATTAAGGAATTTCTCAGTAGCGGCCACGGAGTCTGGATTTGTGCCCCGTTGATGACAATAGGCTCGCCCCCTATTACATGGGACTTTTAAAGATAACTGGCGTTTGAGTGTACTATTAGGTATACACCTCTGCCCAACCCTTCGGGAATTACAGGGGTGAAGTTATGTTTATGTATTTACAACGACTGTTTTAAGCTTTCACGGTTCATAACTATACTACAAATGTCACTTAAGGGATATCTTCCGTGATTGTTGTTTATTTTTGAGCTCCCGATATTTCGACGCTGTTGCAAGCGCCATGATCGCGGGTTAACTGGAGAATGCGGAACTTGTGTTGCCATCTGGCATTATGCTGAGCTGAGGCCCTTTTGGCATTATTCGTTTTGTTTGTTTATTTATTTTGTGAAATTTTGTAATGTTTTGATGCCAAATAAACACCATTTTCTTTCTTCTTTCTTTCTTTCTTCACATTTGTAGTATATTTACAACGAGTTTTAAAAATAGTAGCTTTCCCCGAAAACATAAATATTGCACTAGCTCGGCATGTAGACTAACCCCGGTCTATCGAACAAACAACGTTAACTCGATCCACTGTTGACACTTGCACCCTCACCGTGTCTATGAGGGAGGAGCTTGTTATTTAAAGTCTATGATTTAAATGGTCAGCTATTGAGCTTTTGCTCTGCTTCAAATGTTTTCGGCCAGCAAATATAATTAATACACACACACAGACAGGGTAAGAAAGAAAGAAAGAAGAAAATGAAATATTTGACGTCAGATACACACACATAAAAAAAAATCGGAGCAGTCTTTGGGGACTGCCGATAGAAGTGATAACAAAAAGTACACAGGCCCCGCCCCAGTCGTAGCACTGGTTATGCCCCGCGCATGCCTGTGGTGCTACGCCGAAGCGGATGCTACGAGTGCTACGAACGGCTACGAAGCGTGACCGCACGTTACGTTACGTGACGATGAGTTCAATGTTTTTCCTTCACCCAAAAAGTGCTCAACGCGCCTAAAGAAGTTTTCACTTCAAAAATACAAAATAAGGAGGAAAACAGCTGTGTGTGGCACACAGCTACACGGCTGCACCGGGTAGGTAATAGTGGCCAGCAAAAATAATTATATCGACAACTAATCTCAATTAAGGCAATTATATTCTAGATATCTACATCAGTTTTAAGCCTCTGTGAAAGACCACATAATAAATGAAACTGTTGCAACTCCGATTGCTTTTTTTTCGTGAGAAAAATGTACATACTGACCTGTTTGGCGATTTACTTCTGAAAAGTCAGGTGCCTAACTCGAGTGCGTCTATGCCTAGATGTTTTAACGTGGACGAATAAAAAACTATAAATAATAAGGATCATAGCAGGCGGCGGATGCAGTTACTGTCTACTCCCATGGAAAAAAAAAGATGTTAGTTTATTTATGTATAAGTGTAAAAAGTGTAAAATAATCTTCAACACCAAACTCAAGTACCAGGGCCTCATAACACCAAAATAGCACAAGCTAAGTGTCTACTAATAGAAATTCAAGTAAACGACGAGGTAACCGATGGCGGAGTCCCGTACTATAAGTAATGGGGGGCAGGTGTACCCAATGTTAGCGTAAGTGCG
Source organism: Xestia xanthographa (assembly GCA_905147715.2). Classification (NCBI taxonomy): domain Eukaryota; kingdom Metazoa; phylum Arthropoda; class Insecta; order Lepidoptera; family Noctuidae; genus Xestia; species Xestia xanthographa. The sequence continues at coordinate 804,722 of LR990661.1, read as the reverse complement.
GCCCGCATTGCGATGGAGAATTATTTTATTTTATACGATACGCCTTTTTGGGAGAAAGTTTTTATCGGTTACATTTGTAGTGAGTAGTGGAGGTTGTTTTTTTTTTGTAAGAATGTACGTGAGTATATAACTTTGTTTTACCTAAAGTTTACTTAAAGACATACAAGAAAGGTTATGTACAAGTCGAAGATATAAACTATCGAATGTGCTGGTTGCACCCAGAAGAAAGTGTAAACAGGTTGTTGTTTATTTTTTAATTTTAATCTACAGGCTGTTCAAGACACTTGAAAAAAAAAAACTTCTATCTTGTTTAGTTTTTCGTCTTATCAGGATAAGTTTTTATTATCTCCCTTAACTATCCGTGAATATTTTTAGAAAGCCATAAGACTCCAAATAATCCTATCTCTGCAACGCAAATCACATTCGAAAATAAATTCCTCCCATAATAGAACCACAAAAGCATAAGAAATACAATGTGTAAGAACAGCTTATATTACGTCCTTATGTTGTTAACAGCCCCTTAAGGAAAACGGGTCATTCCCCTGCTGTAAGCGATACCCTCGTAAGTTTTAACTGTCTTCCTAGGTGAATGAGTTACCTTCGTATTGGGTAACCCTTGCGAATTAGCTGTAATCAGGCCTTTGAACACATGGGTAATGGTGATGGACGTAGGTGTGAGGGAAATGTTGTCGTGAGGAGTATTTCAGCTTACGTAGGATGGACGAACCAAGGACGATGAGGAGCTCGTGGCTAAATAATAACAGCCGCTCGGGTCGATCGTTAGGTGATGCCGTGCTTGCCTAGGTTGGTCTGTGGATGGGTGACCACCCATTACATACCGAGTTTCCTCCGTGCCTCGAAAAGCACGTTAAGCCGTTGGTCCCGGCTGTCATTTGTAGATCTTTGACAGTTGTTAGGTAGTCAGAGGCCCAAAAAGTGGGGTTATTGTATTACCCGGTAGTAACTGGGTTGTGGAGGTCAGATAGGCAGTCGCTCCACATAAAATACTGGTATTTAGCTGCATCCGGTAAAACTGGAAGCCGATCCCAACATAGTTGGAAAAAGGCTAGGCAGCTGATGATGTAGGACGGACGAACCAAATGATACAAGGTGTACAACAGAGATACCTACATAAACTGAAGCCTTTTTTCCATTGGGGTAAGCAGAAACTACAGAACGCCACCTGTTCTGATCCATACATCCTCCTTTTGCATTCATTTGGAAATCAAAGTTGACCAAGTTGTTTTGTATACAAGCAGCTAACTTACCTACAACTACATCAAGTGTGCTGAGTTAGTCAATCATTTTGCATCACTCTCAGAATATGTCGTATCTTGAATACGGGCAGAGTAGTAAACATATGAATATTTATGCTGGTGTATGAAATGGCTAGTGTCATGAGTTGTGTGTACACGTAATAAGGAAATATATTATTTTAGGAAACTGAATAAAACCAAGTCTGCGAACCAAATGTCAGCCATATATTTTTCTGAATGGCACTAACACACGAAAGAGTATATTGTATCTTTTCCTTACGGACGACATGTTAGGCGAACACCAATACACCAGTTCTTCATTTGTGGTATTATTTTGGGATCTATCTATCACACACATGATTAGAATCTCTCCTCAGAAAATAAATCATTGTCTAGCCTGGTCAAATGGAGCTCGATAAAGTGCATTATGTGGGGCAGATTTTCACTATTTGTGAAGAAGGCAAAATAAAGTTAGCCAAACAAAATTCAATGACGAGCCTTACTGCTCTGAATGCAAATAATCTAGGTCCAAATTGTAATGACTGTAGCCCAGCCTGATATAAGCTCGCCATTCCACCTATTGTGTATTAATAACCGATTCTTTCCACCGCCATATTGATAACAACTCATTAATTACCCTTTAAAGGTTAAACGGCGAAATCTCTTTTGTTTTTCATAAAGCTAGCCGAAACAGTTTCAATTTATTGAGTGCGGTTTTTAGATTCAAATTAATATTGGTATTGTTTTTCATTTTGTTTTATTTCACTTTGATGTGAATATCAATAGGTCAATATTATTTCAGGCAGAACAAGAGCTAAAGTTAAAGCTGCTAAAGTTGCATGAAAAAAATTGGATTAGAATAAATTCCAAGCCATTTTTGTAATGTTTTTGATTAAGTTTACTGAGTAATTAAAATAATTTATCTCCTAATCCACAGCTCTGCTACTGAGGACTATAAATATTATTCCTTCTCACAAATAATACACTTTTGGCACTTTCTGAGGCAATGGGGTAACGTACCCCCACGCTGATACTGACAAATTCCTATTTCGAAAACCCATTAACAATTGACAGGTGACCTGGGATTCCAACCCAGGACCTCACGCTCAATTGTCGTGTATGCGAGTTACGAGTCGTGGTTGTGCTTAGGCACATACAACTCCAACATACAACTTTTGACCTACATAGACAGGTATCTAACCCCATTACAGAACATCCGGAGCACGTTTAGTCGCATGTCCTTGAACCGGCGGCAAGCGTCAAGCGTCAAGCGCACAGTTTACGAGGCGAGCACCAAAAGAAACGTCCCGCCGATAACAGCCAGTTACTTCGTAAAAATATACTTTATTGTTCTTTGAGTGTTATTGCGAACAAGTTTCTTCGGTGGAAAAAGATGAAATCTGCAGTGGGTTTACTTTGAACAACTTTAGACAGGTTTTTGAATCAATCATATCAACTACTACTGGTCAAAAATCTCCACCATTGCTTTTTTCTAGTATTTATTCGTGGTTTCCTCAAATAGCATTGTAAACCTGTACTCCTTTAAAGCATTACGCGCGTTTTAAATAACCTGTTGAAGTCAGTCAGTCCACATTTTGATTAATATTATACCAAATGTTGACTAAAAAACCAGCCAAGTGCGAGTCGGACTCGCGCACAAAGGGTTCCGTACCATTATTATCAAAAAATCACGTTTGTTGTATGGTAGCCCCCCTTAAATATTAATTTTATTCTGTTTTTAGTATTTGTTGTTATAGCGGCAACAGAAATACATCATCTGTGAAAATTTCAACTGTCTAGCTGTCACGGTTCATGAGATACAGCCTGGTGACAGACAGACGGACAGACGGACAGATGGACAGACGGACAGACAGCGAAGTCTTAGTAATAGGGTTCCGTTTTTACCCTTTGGGTACGGAACCCTAAAACCGGTATTTCCAGAATGTTTATGAAAAGATTTAAAGCTACGTACGTTGATAATGCATAATATGAACCTTCTGAAATATCCTTCGTCATCTTCCCGTGAAAAGTCAATAATAACGAGTAACCAAGTCACAGGTCATCGTCGTCTCAAATAAAGATGTTTTTACAGCTCCTTACATTCATCCCAACAATAAACATTGATGTGCCTTATTCATAGACGTTTTATATGAATTCAGTAAGTACGTTACTTACATCGCTGATATTCGGTCTCTTTTTATTGAGAATATATTATAGACATGAACCCCGAGTTGATCTGTCTAGCGCGTGCGATGTTTTAGATTGATTTTTATAGAGTTCTGACTGCATCCACACGAATTATTTTTATTATTATACGATTTGTATGTGACACACAGATAGACAATAACATTTTAAAACGAAGTCAGTATGATGGAAAGTGTGTGTGTGTTTATGGCATAGTGGTAAATAAAAAAATATGTTCAGAGCAACTCGATTAAGTTTTATGTTCAGGAGTGATTATGAAGTTACATTATAATGATACTCATTGTCCCGTAGTATCATTTCCACCTCAATAGGGGTGAACCCGTGGGCAAAAGCTATACTTAATAAAAGAAACTGTAGGAAAAATATCTGGTTCATAATTTTCCAGTCGTTTCCAACAGAGATATATTACCATTATGTTTTTTTTTAAAGACAGCTTTAGATATCAGACTGTGACTTAAAATAGTATGGTTTCGAACTTTATTCTTTTATCTTCATTATCACATAGAAAATAAATCTTTGATCACTGTGTTAGGCGCTTTCACACCATTAAATCTAGGTTTCCTAACGATGTATTTTTTTGCCGTAAATCAGGTCTAAGATCAACTTACAAAGTAAACATAACGACATAGAAAAAGTCACATTGATTGCTCGCGAACCAGGCCATCAAAGCTACAGGATGGAAATAAACATAAAATAAATGAAGAAAGAAAAACAGTAAGTATTTGTGCTAGGTAACAGACTTGTATTACTGTGACCTCGACCTTTGGCGTCAACACGATATTATTTATGTTGTCAAGTGGTTCACATCGAGACGGTGCTTCTAATAACATTCAGTGTTTTCTTAAGTTTGTTCACAAGTGACGCCTTGTATGTCTGTCAGTTTCTGTTTGACATATCATTCCGCCTATGTTCCCGGAAAGGTTAGGTAGAGATCCTATAGCACCATAAAGCCTACTTTCACAAGCAATCGAAGTGCACGATTTCTTGCCGTATAATAAATGTTGTAAGATCATTGGGAAGTGGACGTGTGATACCAACTTTGTACCGCAAAATATCGTGCCAAGCAGTGAAAGTGTGAACCACTCGTAATAGTCGTGATTGTTAAACATTAAAGTCACATATAATAGTAGACAAAGCTATTACCATCAACTAGACACAGATCTGTACTGCGGGCCTGAAGGAAAACCCAATTTATATTTGCCTAACCTGGTAATCGAACCCAGGATACACAGCGCTTGCTACCACTAGACCAACGAGGCAGTCAGGCGATCATTTATCAAATAACATTGAGTAGTTTATCATGGAAAGATTTCAAGTGCGACCCAGACACGCAATGCTAGTGTGAAAGAGTCAAGAAGGAAAGAGTCAAGAAGAAGGCTTTCTGATTCTCTACAACAACAACAACAGCCCATAACGTCCACTGCTGGACATAAGCTTCTCCCATGATGGGAGGAATTTGCCATAATCTCCACGCTTGGCAGGCGGATTGGAGATCGCAGTGATGAAAGACTAACAGAAAACGCTGCTGCCCATTCTCTGGTCTACAGAGGCGCAAGGTGTTCTGCCTCAGACATTAGTCGCCTTATACGACACCCGTGAGTGTAATGGGTTGGTTCTATTCTACTCTGCCGGATACCACACGGCTAATTCTGATTCTCTAGTTTCACTAAAACTAGAATAGCTTGGTTCTATTTAAGATTTCGGGAAGTACAGGCATAATGGATGGCAAGCAATAAATTAGTGTTTTGCTTTACGAAGTAACTGTCTATCTCAGCGAGTGGAGCTGGCTGTAAGTTACACAAAGTTCTCAAAGGAGCTGCCAAGAGTTGTTGTAGTGTCTATCATTAATGTTAGTAGGAACTACACTCAGTGGATAAGGCTTAAAACTAGTTGCGACATCTTCTAAAAGACACAGTTCTTACTTTGTCTTAAGGCACTGACACTCCGCATGTTCCGCGCTGTTGATATATATTCGTATTTATTGTGAAGGCTTTTGAAAGAAATACCTACATGACTTTGAAGGAGGCTCCAAATTGTCTGGCTGAATAACCCTTAGTTCATTCACTCCTTTGTGCACAACTAAAAATAAGTGTTTTTATTCAAAAGATGATACTTATTGGGGATTAGGTACAACTTATTTGTACGACTTGACTTAAAAGACGCAGAATAATTTAACAATGAATAAAAAAGTAGTGCGTTAATCGCAAAAAAATAATTTAAGTACATAAAACCACCGTTTTATCAACAAGTAACACACTTCATCACACAAACCCATAGATAGTCAACCCCAACAATAAAATACGACAAAGTGATCACCATGAATATCAAATATACATCATACAAAATGTGCAGAGTGCACCCTGTACCACGGCACACTTGGTGCCGTCGCATCGTCGGCACTCGCTATCGATACGTATCGCTATCGCTACCACGATAGTAACGATAATCGTGGTAAAAGCCATGTTACGATACTGTAACACTTTATTGTGAACTAGTTGGGTGAGGCCATTGTGATGGCGGACAATGGACGAATACATGCACAAATAAATAATATCGCGAACTGCTGGGTAAATATTTGGAGCCGAAATTGTAATTCTTTTGTCTTGATTGAAATTGTAAATGTGCAAAAGAATAAAAGGTAACGTTTTCAAAAGTTATTGTGATTCATTTCGCTCTATATTGTTTATTTTATAAGTTTTTTTTTATTACTTGTTTATGTTGTAATTGTATGTCGAGTTTAGCCAAAATATATCAGGTTCCAGATTGAAGTGCCAAAGAGGAGTCCATCTTGCTTTTTGGACATATTCAGAATGTATAATGAAAAAGTATGCAACAAAATATACTTCATTTGTAATTTTTCGCAATATTTTACAAAACTTTGCTATTGAAGTAAACAAAGCGATCATTTTAGTTCCATTCTAGTCATTCATAATAGTAAGAAAGGTGAGTTTTACTTTTCACTAGCGGACGTCCCGCGGTTTCACCCGCGTAGTTCCCGCACCCGTAGGAGTACGGGGATAAAAATAGCTTATGTTACTTAAGGTGAATGTAGCTTTCTAATGGTGAAAGAATTTTTGAAATCGGTTTATTACTTCCGGAGATACCCCCTGCATACAAACTTACAAACAAATGTTACCTCTATTTCCTCTTATCCCTCGGGGAATGTTACTGCCGCGGCTAATTAGGTATTCTGATGTATTATAGTATAGATGAACGTTATTTGAAAGATCCTTGACAAAACAGAACAAATATTTTTGTGCTCACTAAACCATTTTTTTTTCAATTTGCGGGTGCGGCCGCTAATCGCGCGCACTACCACCTCACCCATAGATTCATGGTTACGTGTTTCCCGTGGTTGTCTGGCACCGCGTGCCTGTATAAACAACGGGGCAGTTTGATCGCGGGTCACCGGAGTGGGTCGTACCTTTATGTTTACACATTATTTGCATGTTTAGTTGTTGATGTTGCAAGCTATTTTCAGGTAATTGTTGTAGGTTATTTTTAAATTAACGGGGCTTGTATTAAAAATATAAACAAAGTCTGTTCGGTAACGTGGCAAACTGTGTTGTACCTTTGAACTAATTACAGTCATGAGCACTGTTACATTTGAGATTTTTTCCCTCTAGTGGTAATGGAACAAAAGCCCAGATGCAAGGTGGGTTGATATTAAAAAGAAAAGAAACAACAAACCATCTCAAACAACATAAGTTTATTTATATAAACTATATAAACTTAAACATGAAAAAGGATAATGCCAGCCAGCGTTAAATTCAGTCGGTTTTGAACTATGGTTGTGGAGGGTTGGAGATAAACCCAGTACTGTTCCTTTTTCAAAAGTTTAAATCAAATTAATGTAAATAAAGTATAATTAAATTAAATTAGTTCTTACTAAAATATTCAGATGCAACCTTCCAGTGTTGTGAATGTGAATAGATATTAAATGGGCGCCAGGGACTTGAAGAGTCCCGGCTCCCGGAGCCGACGAAGATGTCCAATATTCTTCCAGTTAAGCGTAGGTGTCGAACCCGGGGTCCTTTAATTTAAATGAGTTGAAGACCGGCTTCTTATTTGGAAAACCGGGCAGGTGATACACGGGTTCGTATATGAACCGGTAGAGAATAAATTAAAAGGGGTAAGTTTATATAAAAAAAACCGTCCCGCCTGCGTTAAATCGCTAGGCGAACTCTGCTACCGCATAGGTCGTCTCCACAGGAGGCTTTGAGTGGACTCGAGGAACGGGTGTCGCGTCCAGGTCCCAGAGGCTCCTCTAGATCCTGGCGGCGAGACGAATCTCTCGAGTTGCCTCACCTGGAATTGACAATACGGGGACCCTATTATATAAGGGGAAACTATGGTACTTTCCTTGAGAATGAATGGAGGTGAGGAGCTAGGAAATCTAAAGGCTAAAACATTAGCCGGTCAACGTGGAATACGTGGCCTTTGGAAAACACAATTGAATGAGCTACGACTTCTGTTTGCCTAACCATCCGTGGTGGAACAACAATAGTAATAATCACAGTTGTGTAACTTTTCCCCTTACTCCTTCGGCGAATTGAGAATGTATCACCTGGCCACATTAAGTTATTGACATACCACAGATGAAATATGGATTGTGAGCTCCGCGATGTTTCTAGAATAATCTCTAAAATAATTTCACTTCCGTTTACGGTTAAAAAAACAATTAAGTATTTCAACCAAAAGCTGGAAATTATTAAGGATTGGCCTCCACGATATTAGTTCGATGACTTCCAATCAATATGTTAAAATTGTATCGATATTAAAACTACAACTGCATATCGCAGCCGCTAGATGTCGCCTCTAACTGTCAGAAACTGGCGTTTAACTGAATGATATTTAGAATGTAAACAATCGCAGCTTAATTACGATATGATGGATCTAATTTATTGTGAAAACCTGTTTAATAGGGTTTTGAAAAGTGATGTATCGTCAGAAAGTGTTACTTAAGAGTCCAGTGACGAAGTACAGATTGGAGGATGACTCCTTTAAATCGCAACCCAAAGTCATTTGCACAAACTACAATGCACATTTCACTTGTAAACCATTGTGTTCAATGTTGGAAACCTCACAATTTACAACGTATGCTCACAGGTAAATGTTAGGTAGGTACAAAAAAAAAACAACGTAACAGCACTATTAAGCGGGGATCTTATTTTGTAATAGAATATCTTCCAAAATACCGTTAGTTACAGAATAAATTACAATAAATGCAGTTGAAGAAAATCGGTTTCGAATGTTGCTTAACGTGTAAATTTTAGTTGGTCGGGACTAAACAAACTTAACATACCTTACGGCATAATTATTTACGTTCAAAAAATATTTACAGCTTGAAATGGTGGACCTAGACACCAGGATATAGGCAATCCAAGGAAGCTATTCCTGGATACGAAGCTGACCAAGCGCCTTCTGCGCCTGGACAGAGATAGCCTGTGACTGGTGGCGGGGACCATCACTGGACACTGCTTACTGAATAAACACTTCTACAACCTACGAATCACAGACAGTGCTCTGTGCAGAGCGTGCATGGAGGTAGAGGAAACGGTGGCGCATGTGCTCCTTGAGTGCACCGGCGTCACCCAGATCCATGAAGAGACTCTTGGAACACCAAGATACCTTCCTGCTTCTGGAGGGAGGTGGACTGGTTGAAGTTACGGCCACCATGGCTCACGCATAATGGTCCACTTTATGGACTAAGTGCGGAAACCAAAACCCTTAACATAGAACATAATTTACAGCTTGCTTTGTGTACTTTTATCAAGCTTAGTAGACTTGGTAGAAAGCTTGATATTTGCTTCTCTCTCATACTCTGAAAAGATTTGCTCTCCGCATTAATTTTTTATTAATCTGAGAAAATAAAACTGTTTTGAACTACAATTTGAATCAGCTTAGTATAAACTAGACATGAATATTAATTAAATACATTTAAACGACACATGATTTCTGAGAAGCAAACGTTTAATATAATAATATTATGAATATTGTGAGATTTGACAGCTGACTGAATTGACTTTCAAATACCAGAGGTGAACGTTCTTATGCCTATTTTCAAAAACAGAAATCGACAAATGAATGCCTATTTAATAAATAATCGCACTATTGAAATTGAAACTCTCGACGACAAGCCGAACGTTGATAATCCCATAGACCTGTATTGCCTGTGTGAATCGGCATTAGTTTTCCTTGTAGCAAGTGTAGGCGCCCTTTAATTAATGTAGAACATTAAGTACCCAGAAAACTCTTCTATAAAGCAATTAGTCGACTAATCCCTTTAAAATCAAATAACTATCAGTCTTCTGTGGGCCGAAGAGTTTTCAACAAAATGAACTAAATTATTTGTAGAGAATCTGGCGACAGACAGACACCCACGCCTACCAATTGAACTTGATAAGTTTTACTCAAAAACGAAGTTATTAGATAATTAGACAATAATTAGGCTTTGTATAGAGTGTAGTTAATTCTAAGATTTTAGAACTTGTTTGATTAATTAACAACGTTGTGGAATTATTCGGTAATTAGTTTCTTTTGTATGTTTTGGTTGTCGCAATTAATATTCTTTGTTTAGTCATAATTAAAAAAAAAAAAAAAAATGCTATCGTTGTCAATGAAAACAGAAAAATATCTCAACCAACCCACAAGTTCAATAATTATTGATTTTATATATTTATACTAGCTGTTGCCCGCGGCTTCGCCCGCGTAAAGTTCGGTAATTGTCCCACTGAATCATAATAAAGGGATAAATAGTATCCTACATGTTATTCCAGGTTATAAACTATGTATGTGTCAAATTTCATAATAATCACAATTTATTATTATCATCAAAATCACCATCACTATCACAACCACCATCACTATCACTATCACAATCACAATCACAATCACAATCACAATCACAATCACAATCACTATCAATATCACAATCACAATCACAATCACAATCACTATCGCTATCACAATCACTATCACAATCACAATCACAATCACAATCACTATCACTATCACAATCACTATCACAACAACCATCACTATCACAATCACAATCACAATCACAATCACAATCACTATCACTATCACTCTCACTATCACAATCACTATCACAATCACTATCACAATCACTATCACAATCACTATAACAATCACTATCACAATCACTATCACAATCACTATCACAATCACTATCACAATCACTATCACAATCACTATCACAATCACTATAACAATCACTATCACAATCACTATCACAATCACTATCACAATCACTATCACAGTCACTATCACAATCACAATCACAATCACAATCACTATCACTATCACAATCACAATCACCATCAACGTTATCACAATCATTATCATCGTAATCGCAATCATTATCATTGTAATCACAATCATCATGATTACAATCGCCATCACTATCACAACCACAATCATTATCACAATCACAATTGGAGATGCAACGAATATTCGGCAACTATTCGGTATTCGGCCTTTTCCGCCAGTTTTTTCAGTATTCGGTATTCGGGCGAATAGTAAGTAGTATTCGGCCGAATACCGAATACATAAAAAAGTAGCAAATATCTTATAAAAGGAAATAAAAAAAAGCAATTTAATCGAAACATTTAATTATCCAACAATCATTAATTGCGAAACTTGGAATCTTCACTGAAAACTTCAAAATATTTCCAAATAGGAGACTTTTTAATCACAACTAAAGCCATTTCAGACAAATTTTAGACAAATTAGATTTAAAACACTGCACGTTGTAACACGATTTGCCGGCTACTGGGCCAAATACTTCCCGCCCCGTCACCGCCTCACGCACCGCATCAAAACGTGTTGTTACTTGTTAGCGTCGACGTCAATTATACTGGATCACCCGCCGAATATTCGGCGGCTGAATATTCGGTATTCGGCTGAGAGCGCCGCCGAATATTCGGTATTCGGTATTCGGCCAAATCACTATTCGTTGCATCTCTAATTATCATCGTAATCACAATCATCTTCGTCATTATCACAATCACCATCTCTGTCACAATCACAATCACCATCACCGTCACCATCACAATCACCATCAAAATCACTATCACAATCACCATCATCGTTTTCATAATAATTATCGTCGTAATTACAATCATTGTCATCGTAATAACAATCATTATCATTTCAAACACAATCATCATGATCACAATCGCCGTCACTATCACAAAATCAAGTTAAAACAATCACAATCACCATCACAATCATTCTCGCAATCACTATCCTCGTTATCACAATCATTATCATCGTAATCACAATCATCTTCATCATTATCACCGTTGCTGTCACAATCACAATCACCATCGCTATCACTATCACAATCACCGTCACTATCACAATGACCATCACTAACACAATCACAATCACCATTACCATCACAATCACTCTCACAATCACTATCCTCGTTATCACAATCATTATCATCGTAATCACAATCATCTTCATCATTATTACCGTCACTGTCATAATCACAATCACCATCACCATCGCTATCACCATCACAATCACCATCACCATCACAATCAGTATCACAATCACCATCATCGTTACTACAATCATTATCATCGTAATCACAATCATTATCATCTTAATCACAATCACCATTATCACAATCTTCATCGTAATCACAATCATCATCATCATAATCATCAGCATCACTATCACAATCATCGTCATCGTTATCACAATCATCACAATAACCCTGTATAGAAGTCGAATCCGCCATCTTCTGGATCTCAAAATAAATGACATTTTCGTAATCAGCGCCCCTGATAATCTCGGTATCGACACCCATATTGATTTTTAGACATTTCAACCCCATCGCACCCCAACAGGGAATGATTGTATTTCAGGTCCGCCACACTAAATCTTAAAATCGTTGTTTTTGTATTACACCCGACCCAGTTTACCATAAAAACAATAATGTTGAATTTCAGGCTTTGTTACCCCATTTCCCCTTTTAGGGGTTGAATTCTGAAAAAATCTGAAACACAAATGTTAACTCATTTATTGATTGGAGTACTCCTGTTAAGTTTCGAATAAAGTAGTCTAACTAATATTATTTCCCCATGTAATCTTTGGACTCCCGTTCCAACCCCTAAGGGGGTTAATTTTGAAAAATCCTTTCTTAATGCACCCCTAAACCTCATAAAGAACCTTTGTGCCAAATTTGGAATCTCTAGACTCAGCGGTTTGGGCTGGGCATTGATTTTTATACTTTGCCACCCCATTTCCCCCTCTTAGGGGTTGAATTCTGAAAAACCCTGAAACCCGTTTCTACTCATTTATCAATAGGAGCACTCCTGTGAAGTTTCGAATAAAATAGTCTAACTAATCTTGTTTCCCCATACAAACTTTGGAGCCCCGTTTAACCCCCTTAGGGGGTGAATTTTGAAAAATCCTTTCTTAGTGCACCCCTAGACCACCCAAGGAACCTACTTGCCAAATTTGGAATCTGTACACCCAGCGGTTTGGGCTGTGCGTTGATAGATGAGTCAGTCAGTCAGTCAGTCAATCAGTCAGTCAGTCAGTCAGTTTCTTCTTTTATATATTTAGATTAACAAACATAATGTTTCTGGCTTGAAAACTAAACACAGCACCTCAAAACTAAAATAAACTTAATATCGTTAGTTTGCGTAATCCTAGTGACCGCTGTTTAAGTACTGGCCACTTGCAGTAAACAACTTCTAGTTATGACTTCCACCATGCACATAATTTTCCAGCTTCAAGTTTAAACAAAAAAGGTTTCGTATTATCATAATTTAATGCTTAACTAAGTTAAATAATGCCTCTGCACCTTCGATCAATAATAGCTCTGCACCGATGTATGTGGATATTTTAGTGTTCTCTTTTGAGGCACCTATCTAATACATACAGTCGGTACATAATAATTATGATAACTTACCAAATAGGTAAATAGAATTAAATGTAGGTACATCGGTTAGGATTACGCAGTTTTGAATCATGCAAATTAATCAGCTAATATGCAGCAATTTATTAAAATATTTTCTTATTATATTCGGTGTTTAATTTAATATTACTACATCAGCCTATAACGTCCACTGCTGGACATAAGCCTCTCCCATGATGGGAGGAATTTGCCGTAATCTCCACGCTTGGCAGGAGGATTGGAGATCGCAGTGATGAAAGACTAACAGGAAACGCTGCTGCCCATTCTCTGGTCTACGGAGGCGCAAGGTGTTCTGCCTCAGACATTAGTCGCCTTATACGACACCCGTGAGTGTAGTGGGTTGGTTCTATTCTACTCTGCCGGATACCACACGGCTCAATTAATATGAATAAATTAATTTAAAATAGTTAAGGTACTTACCGATATACAGGGTGTAAACAAACCCTTCACGAAGCGGTCAACTAAGATAGATAGATTCATTTATTTGCAGCAGTGTTGGCGACTAGGCCTCATAGGTCTCAAGTACACCACACCACTAGGTGTGGTGTACTTGAGACCAATGACTTGGAACCCAAGACACGCACCTCCGATTTTTCGGATTTATGTGCGTATTGTTACGTAGGTTATCACTTGTTTCGGTGAAGGAAAACATCGTGAGGAAACCAGCATGCCTGAGAGATATTCCTCGAGTGCATGTAAACCCAAGTCAGAAGCCCATGGGCGGCATGAAAACTTTGAGACTTGGTTAGGCACTAACCATGCGTAAAAAAATATTTGCCTGAAATATAGTGTTTTACAGATCTTATCTCTTATCTTCTTATTGTCTGTATGGTGTCGGACGTAAAGAATAGCACCATCCCATATCTTCCCATGGGTGTCGTAAGAGGCGACTAAGGGACTTACCAGAGAATGGGCAGCAGCGTTCTCTGTGCTTTTGTAACAACCGTACTGCGATCGCCAACCCGCCTGCCAAGCGTGGCGATTATGGCAAAAACCCCCCTTTGGGGGAGGCCCATGTCCAGCAGTGGACGTCTTTCGGCTGTTATGATGATGATGATGACAGATCTTATAATAAATACACAATAGTTCTTCATATTCCGCCAACTATGCGAATTTTGTGACAATAACATTGATTAATCATCATCATTCTCTTCCCCTTATCCCAATTCATTTGGGCTCGGCGCAGCATGTCTTCTTCTTCCATACTTCTCTATTTTTCGTCATCTCATCAGACACTTCTTTTCTTGCCATATCATTCTTTATACAGTCCATCCATCGTTTCTTTGGTCTTCCTCTACTCATATACCCATCCACATTCATACTCAAAACTTTCCTCACGACATTTTCCTCATCCCTCCGCATCACATGCCCATACCACGACAACCGACATCCCTCCGCATCACATGCCCATACCACGACAACCGATTACCACACAATTTTTCAGTCACCGGCGCCACTTTCAGACTTCCTCTTATATACTCATTTCTAACTTTATCCATTCGCGTAACACCACACATCCCCCTTAGCATCCTCATCTCCGCGACATGCAAATGCCCGTCATTCATCCCTTTTGTGGCCCAACATTCTGATCCATACAAGACAGCAGGTCTAACCATTGTTTTATAAATCTTCCCCTTGAGTTTAAGGGAAATGCGGGAGTCGCAGATTGTTCCCGTGACCTGCCGCCATTTCATCCATCCCGTGTTAATTCTGTGCTTTACACTACGATCTATTTCGCCATCGCTTTGCACGAGTGAACCGAGATACCAAAAGTCGGAGCAGACAGGAAGAGGTGCGCCATCTAACGCTATGGCTCCAGAACTGGAGAGACCGCCGAAATCGCAGAACATGTATTCAGTTTTACTTCTGCTGATTTTCAAGCCAACATTCTCCAGTTTCTGTTGCCATTTCTCCAATCTGCTCTGGATCTCAGGTCCATCTTCACCGACAAGAACAATGTCGTCGGCAAACAGCATGCACCAGGGTGCCTCTTCCTGGATGTCCGACGTTAAAGCGTCCATGATCAACAAGAAGAGGTAAGGACTTAAAGCCGACCCTTGATGCAAGCCTACAGCCACACTGAACTCATCGGTGTTGCCAGCAGCTGACCGGACGTAGGTACAAGATTGACTGTACATAGCACGAATTAACTCTACATACTTCCCAGGTATACCTTTCTCTTTCAAGGCCCACCACAACACATCACGAGGTACCCTATCATACGCTTTCTCCAGATCAATGAACACCATGTGCAAGTTTTTGTGTGCACGTCTGTACTTCTCGCACAATTGGCGGAGTGCAAAGGTGGTGTCCATTGTTCCTTGACCTGGCATAAACCCAAACTGATTTTGGGTGATCTTACTCTCTTCTCTTATTCTTTTCTCTATTACTTTCTCCCATACTTTCATACTATGTGACATGAGCTTTATCCCCCGATAGTTGTTGCAGTCCTGCACATCACCTTTATTTTTGAAGATGGGCACTAGCGAACTATTGCACCATTCTTGTGGGATCGCTCCTTCATACAACAACTTATTGAAGAATAAAGTCAGCCACATACATCCGTCTTCTTTTAAACACTTCCATACTTCTACTGGTATTTCATCAGGGCCCATGGCCTTTCCATTTTTCATACTTTGAACTGCCTTCCTCACTTCATCCATACTAATTTCCCTCACCAAACCTATATTTACTTGTACCTCTTTAAGCACACCGCTCCATGCATTCTCTTCATTCATTAGCTTTTCAAAATAACCCTTCCATCTCCTTTTTATTTCATCATCTTAAGACAAAACCTTACCAGCGCCGTCTTTCATACACTTTATATGATTTATACCTCTCGTTCTCCTTTCTCTTGCTTTTGTAATCCGGTAGAGCTCCTTCTGGCCTCTAGGACTATCCAGTGTGTCATATAACTTCTATAATATAATAACAATGATTAATAATAATAGTAAATCGTTTATTGGACTCAGTAAAATAAAGCCTATTATAATGTCATCCATTATGGGGTGTACAAAAAAGGCTGCAAAAAACTATAAGGACGCCTGACTTCCAAACTAGGTAAAGAATCTGTATCTTGGAAATCAGTACACTTCCATGGAAAAAAAAAAATGTGTGTTTCGTTTCTAATTTAATAAAATAATTAAAAACAAATGTGAAAAGAAAAGTACCTACTAAATCAAGAATTGTCTCAGTTATCAAATTACAAATAAAAATAATTCAATTACAAATTTTCTAAAATAAACTTACAAAATAATGATAAGCAAATAAATTAAATTACAAAATATGTGAATAGCTCTGCACATCAAAATAAGTAACTCTACGCAAAAATTTTTGCTGTGTAATGACTTTTTTTGGTGTGAAAAATCACTTTTTACGGTAAAGCTCAAGACATTGTGCTTATGGACACATTTAATATTGAACGGGTTATGGAGGTATTAAAATTAAAGTTATGACCTTAAAAACTAGTATTTGAAAAAAAACTTGTGACAAAGTTGGAACTTTACCCTCCAATATCTCCGTAACTAGTAGGTTACCAGGTATGATCCAAAACAAAAAAATATCGCAATGACGAGAAGAACAAGTGCCTTTCGGCGTCACTAAGGGTGTATTTACAACCTATATTAATAGCATTTAAAAATCTGAAAAACACGTTCCAGAATCAAATTCAGTATCAAAATCAGTCTTCATCTTATAAGAAAATAATAGCGAAATAGCAGTCCTAGCAGATCTGAGTACTTCTAGATCTTCTGCTAGGATCAACCATCACACCCCTATTATTGAGGTATATCAATATTGTTGATATCGGCTGTCAAACACGCGTTGACAGCCTGTTACGACAGTCACGGGCTAATGGCATATGACAAGCGTGGCGTCAGGATCGAGGTAATGAACGGCACTCGTTTGATAACAATAACACATATGATAGGTAGATATCTACAGCTGCTATTGAACACAGTCTTCAAACCACTATAATATGCTACCATACTGAATACTTGAATAGTATTGCAATTAGTTAGGTACGTTCTTTAATAAACTTGTCACTTATGAAGCCACGTGAATGGCCCTGTGCTTTACCTAATTTATTTAGTAGTATTATTAATTAGTAAATATGTAGTATTAATTTATTTATTTAGTAGCCGTGTGGTATCCGGCAGAGTAGAATAGAACCAACCCATTACACTCACGGGTGTCGTATAAGGCGACTAATGTCTGAGGCAGAACACCTTGCGCCTCCGTAGACCAGAGAATGGGCAGCAGCGTTTTCTGTTAGTCTTTCATCACTGCGATCTCCAATCCGCCTGCCAAGCGTGGAGATTACGGCAAATTTCTCCCATCATGGGAGAGGCTTATGTCCAGCAGTGGACGTTATGGGCTGTTGTTGTTGTTGTTGTTGTTACCTAATTTAAATCCTGAAGGATCCAAAAACCTCGCCTTTGTGCACAAGCTATATAATTGCAATTTATATGTATATTTGTTTTTATGTGTGTAATCTACATATTATAAAATAAAGTCCCCCGCCGCGTCTGTCTGTCCTATGTATGCTTAGATCTTTAAAACTACGCAACGGATTTTGATGCGGGTTCTTTTAATAGACAGATTGATTCAAGAGGAAGGTTTTATTTAGTACATAATTTGAGGGCGGGCGATGCCGCGGGCATCAGCTAGTAAAGAATAAGAATAGTTCTTAATGAGGGGGAGAAAAACTGCGAATTAGGGTCCACACTAATACTATGTTTGTAATAGTCTAAGATCCCTTGAAGAACGACCTTCACCGAGCTGGTTATTGGATGAAAAGTGTTTTATTTCAAATTAAATATGTCAAAAAATATACTGCAAATGGGTTGTCTAAAAAATTTCAGTCCAGAATATGATTAATTATCAATTTATTTTTTAAATATATTTTTTAACTTTTCTCTGGTTTGCTTAATAGACAAATTCCATACCAATTGAAAGTATGAAGCCTATAGAATATATCCAAACGTTAGTTTGACCGGTTAACCTAACGTTTGCATATTCTGTAGGCTATAGAATATGCAAAAGTTATGCAGCCTATAGAATGTGCAAATGTTAGGTTAACCTAACGTTTGCATATTTTACAGGTTTCATACTTTCGATTGGTATGGAATTCGTCTATTAGCCAAACCAGTGAAATGTTGAAAAAAAAATAATAATAACCTGGACTGAAATTTTTTAGACAACCCGTTTGCAATATATTTTTTGACATATTTAATTTGAAATAAAACACTTTTCATCCAAGAACCAGGTTGGTGAAGGTCGTTCTTAAAGGGATCTTATACTATAATAGATTGACGATTTCCCTATTGGCCAGATTGGATACAATTTGCGTAATCAATAAAATACCATACCTTTTAGACGAAATAATATTATAAAGTCTTGTGAAGACTCAGAGTCGTAAAGTTATTTAAACTAGTCACTAGCATAACTAAACAAGTTGTACAAGAACCGCGTCGCCAACCAATCGATTAGCAGAGAATCAATATGATCAATGTGTAGTCAAAGTTAACGGGTCGAGCTCGCGTGTCGTTGCACTCGGCATGAATTAAATAAACATCGAGGTATTACTGACTAACTTCAGCCCACGACTTTGATTACGAAACACGGGGTAAAACTACCCTATATCCTAATTGTAAGAGTGGTCTACTTTTGAGTGAAATTTCATCAAAATCCGGAAAATGACAGAGTTGTTTTATTACCACATATTACGCCTTTTTTGTGGGGGTTTATAGAAACTACAGAATCTTACACACGCCTTTTGCTACGTCCTCGTTCATAAATCGGTCATACACGCACACCGACTGCGAGTACTACGCACCATCTGACCTTTCTAAAAAACATCACCAAGAGTTACTTTCCCATTAGAACATGAGTATGGATTGCGAGTTGTTTCGTAACAGTCATTAATTAAAATGTTTGTAAACATAGCTGTTAAAAATGGCTATTACGTGGTAATTAGAGGGTTTGTGTTTTGTGAATGTTTAGGAGACAATTAATTTGATGACTGCATTCGCAGCGCAACTGGTTAGCGGGCAACGTGTGTCTCTTTGTGTTTGGTTCGAAACTAGTATTTGGTAGGTACTCGTAATTTACAACAATGACAGGGTAGTTATACCTAAGTAGTAGGACACTTATTGGACTTTCATTATGTAAGTTTTCTAATTCCCACTTTTCTATCGGCCCATGGTATCCCACTCCTGGGCAAAGGCCTCTTTCCACTCTTTCCATTTCTCGCGGCTGTTCGCTTGTGTAGACCAGTCCATCAAAGTATTTCCATGCAAAAAGTTAATTTATGTTTGGAACAATTTTCAAACATAAATTAACTTTTAAGACACCCATGCCTGACACCTGCAGAGATTTGCATAATCCCAAAAGCACAAAACAATAAACAATGTTTGGTGTGCATCACATTGCGCTCTCTACCGAAAACAGCGGTGTCCCCGAAGAGTTAGGCAAAGGTGTACCTACCTAATAGTACCATCAGATCAGCTCGGACGAAATCTTACCAAGTTTTTAAACAAAATCTCGAGGACACGATGTCCACATCTGTTTACTACCCGTATTGTATTGTATTTTCTTCTTTCGACCCTTTTTTTCATTAACAAAGACAAGGGATCAGATGCTGCGATGCTATTGGTTGATGAGCGTACATAAGCGCTTCAATAGCGACCGGGTGCTGCAAACAAAAAGAGCCGTATCGGTGGTAAGGTTTCGTCCGTTGAGATGGTACATCCACTTGTCGCCAGTTATGTTTAAGTCCCATGTAATATCGTCCCATTTTGACGACGCGAATGGCGCAGCGGTAGTGGGGCTGGGTTCTTATGGTCCTGGGTTCAAATCCTGGTAGGAGCAAATGTTTGTGCGATAAGCATGCACATTTGTTTCCGAGTCATGGATGTTTATATGTAGAATAAGTATGTATTTACAAACAAAAAGTATCTATGTAGTATATCAACTATCTGGTGTCCACGACGCAAGCTTCGTTGCTTAGTGTGGCACTAGATGGCGCTGTGTGTAATGTCCAGCGATATTTATTTATTAATAGAGGGCAGGCCTGCCATCAACCGAGCACAAAGTCAGACTCCGTGGCTGCCACTACAAAATCCTGACGGAAAAACCCAGTAACATCTTGCCCCACCCGGAAATCGAATCTAGGACCTCATGCTCAGCAGTCGCACATGCAACCACTAGACGAACGAGGCAGTTAGCTGTATTTCACGCTCAAAATGTTTAATTTTTCTCAAAGTAAATTTGACTGATGTTCAGAATGCATTGTTGACAGCTATGTGATGGGCCATTGTACCATCAGCTCGGACGAAATCTTACCATGTTTAAACAAAATCCCGTGGACACTATATCCACATCTGTTTACCACCCGTATTGTATTGTATTTTCTTCTTTCGACCCTTTTTTCATTAACAAAGACAAGGGATCAGATGCTGCGATGCTATTGGTTGATGAGCGTACATAAGCGCTTCAATAGCGACCGAATGCTGCAAACAAAAAGAGCCGTATCGGTGGTAAGATTTCGTCCGAGCTGATGTAGGTACATACATACACCCTGTGTTTCTTGCAATAGTTTCTCTAAATGACAGAAAGAAAATTTGCTTTTCTGACAAGAGAATAAGCCTCCAATTGATGGTATAGAGTCCTGTCTGCTAACAAAGGAAAAACTGCGCACATCCAGACGAATCAATTCGCTCGGGTTAAGGCCCTCACTTAGCAGTTAGCAACCGTAAAGTGTGTGGGTTTATGTTAATGCCGTCTTTAATAGACGCAAATATTCAAGGGTTTTTAACTTTAAAATGGCTATAGATAAACAATGTGGAAACCAACACTTACCATCTATATCTATACATATAATAAAACAGTAGAAAAACTGTGTCTGTACATTGAATATATTACAAAATAAATAATTGAGGGGGGTTTAGAAACAGTAATAGAGCACGAATCCAAAAAAAAAAGTCTGTCTGTTTGTCTGTTTGTCTGTTTGTTTGTACACGCTAATCTTCGGAACTGCTGGACGGATTTGAATGATTTTTTTATTGTTGTATAGGTATTAAGTCTGGGCAAGATATAGGCTATAATTTATCTTGGAAACTTGAACACCTGATGCAGAACCACAACAGACCAGCTGAACTATAAGAGATACAAAAATGGTACCATAGCAAAAATTGTTCCACGTGATGGGCATTTTCTGCTGAGAGAATAAATTTGAAGATCTGGAACACCTGTTGTGGAACTCCGAGAGCCCAGCTACACCATAACACATATAGGAATGACGTCTTAGCAAAAGTTGTTCGGTCTGATGGGCATTTCCTATTGAGTTTTATGTTGGAAAAAACATAAACACCTGATGCAGAACCGCAACAGACCAGCAAAACTATAAGAGATACAAAAATGGTACCATAGCAAAAATTGTTCCACGTGATGGGCATTTTCTGCTGAGAGAATAAATTTGAAGATCTGGAACACCTGTTGTGGAACTCCAAGAGCCCAGCTACACCATAACACATAGGAATGACGTCTCAGCAAGTGTTGTTTGGTCTGATGGGCATTTCCTGTTGACTTATAAAAATGTTTAGTCTGATGGGCATTTCCTGTTGACTTACAAAAATAAAAGATCTGGAACGTCTCGAATCGTCTCACGCATCCCGTTGTATTCCCGTCCCCGGGCTCTTAAAATTCGACATCAGACGTTTTAGGTCTTCGATTTTGACGACTCCGTTGTCGCTGGCATAAGCAACAGGATCCGCGTACGAAGTCGCGGGCAGAAGCTAGTAATTAGTATGTGGACACAAGATCACGGATTAATAATTGTTTTAATACTAACGAAAACATAGAACAAATTCAAACTACGCTAAGGTTGAACATATCTAGCCAAGGCAGACTTCGTCATTTTATGAAGTCCAAGTAGTGCTACTTAGTGATCACTGGATTCCAAGCGGGAGACGGACCGCTCTCCCGCTTGGAATCCAGTGATCACTAAGTGTACTCGTCAAGTGAAATCATCTCAGTATGCGGACACTGTTAGTGTAGTGGGCTGTCCTAGTGTGAACCGGCCCTAATTAACATTTATGAAGATCAAGTGAGGGTAGTTGAATAAACACCTTCGCTTTGCTGTGGCGGTACCTCCAATACTTCAGTCTTCCCGCGACCACGGCTGGTGCAATCCGGTCGAAACGTCGGGCAAATATTAAAGGTAAAAAATTCGCGAAAATACCCGTTTATATGTGTTTTATAATGTGTTTTGATCGTGAAAGTTTAAAAAAGACAAAAACTGAACAAGTTAATTTAGCAGGCAATTTGCACCCTTGTTGACCGACGGAAAATTGTGATTGCTTCCACGAAAACAATTACTGCAATATTTCTAATAAAACATTGTAAATATGTTATGACAACATAATTCAGTGTATGTTGAACATCGAATATGCAGAGACTCGATACTTGATTACTCGTAAATCGGTTTATAATTATCGATGTTTTGCTACATCACTAGTGGTACAATATTTTGTTGCAAAATGTGTACCTAAGTGTTTACATTTTTAAGATGTTGGCCGTCGTCTTCATTAAAGATTATTTACATATGTATGTATGTATAGCTCTATAAATGATACTTACAAATTATTTAAGTGTTTTTGTCTAAGTAAATAGGTGCTTGACCTTTTTAAAATCTGCATCTTGTGGTTGGTGGCTTGAGTCAACTAAAGTTTGATTACCAACGTTATAAGTGCTTCTATAACGCAACATTTAATGTTTGTATATTTCGCTATTTTTATGGCCAAACACGTGAATAACCACAATTTTTATTGTTGTAAGTGTAATCTTAAGTACTTACTGTTTGTTTGGCCGAATAAAGTCTTGATTTCAACCTTCCTCTAATTTGGCATTTAGACAAATATTTGGGTATCCGTTGTATTACTAATATTTTTATTTAGTTTATACATCTTTGCACATATAAATTACATTTTAAATATTCCAACAAAAAACTATATAAACACACACAACTACTAGACATTTAAAAATAACAAAAATAGTAGCTCACCAACATCGGGAACAGGGTCCGACCTGCTGGTGGTCAGGACTATTTTATTATGATATTTCGTCTAATTTTATTGCTCAAAAGCGATAAACAACAAAACTTTGTAAATACCGACAAACTTACAACAATCTAACTTAAATTTAGCTCACTAAATAATCATAAAACAAGTTGAAAACTCACAAAATCTTAAATCATCCTTAGAAAAACTTTTCTGTAGTATTTGGCTTGTAAAATGTGAGTAGAGGCGTTGTTGTCGCGCATGACAATCGTGCACTATTGAAACTTGTCGCCCGCGTCACGTCCGCGTCGCCTCGTCGTCGCCTCGTCGTCGCCCCGTCGCCGACAATACTCAGCTGAATGTATAATGTACCAGAGAGATTTTTACAATGGAATCAGACGAGGATTTAAATTAGAAGTGAAGATAATTTGAGGAAATCGTGTGAGGTGAGGGAAATGGAAACTTTATCTTTTCAAATATCTTTTATGACTGTGTAGATACTCTACCAGAACGGCTGTAAGAGTGTATGTGTGTGTGATGCAAATATTATTAAGACTGTCAAGAAATAGGTACCTATTCAAAGTGTTTGAACAAGTAATAAAAATTACAGAACAAGTTTTAGAATATCGTAAAAGTAAATTCAATATAATCGCATTGAATATGCAGAACTATTTACGATAATTTGAATAGAAAAATACTCAAGACTTCTATTTTACTTCTAAAGGAGTGTAAAAATAAGTTTGATTCTAATAGATTACGTGCCAAAACTCAATGGCATAGACTCGAAAGCCCGTCATAATATTGTGTAAAAAATCCCAAGGTCTAAATTCCAGGTCGAAATCCAATCGTAGCTATTATACCTGGGATTCAAATAGATCTCACGTTTGTTACCATAGAAGCCATGTATTTATTATCCATGTTTCGCTTTCACCTTCAGTCGATACTTAATAGGTAAATCAGATTTAAATAAAAATGGTTGAAATTTGGAGTCTATGACGAGATAAAAATATGAGTGATCCAATTAACTAGAGACTTTGAGATAATTCTAAATTCTGGTCTTAACTCCAGTAGCTATTCAAAACTTAATAAAAATAAACAAATACTTGACTTACAGTTCAAAATTGACTGTGTTATTTCCAAATTCCTTGGAGGTCAACTTTCAAAGACTTGGCGTAATCGAAAATAATATGATATTTATGATATTTTAATTACGTGTAATTAAAAGTAGTTGTAGGTCTGGGAGTGAGACACAAACATATTTTATTAGCTTGTTATTATTCTGATAAGCGAGTCGTAAAGTTGTTGCTGAGAGATTATCTTGTCACTCATTTGGGGATTAAATACCAATAATATTAATTGTTATCTAAGCTTTCTTGACTCATCGATTAACTAAGAAAAAGTTTTAACAACAACATCTTTTGACAAATCTTGGTCTTTTACTGAGTTCAAATGGTGTTTTCATTATAACATGCTTTGCACCGTATTGTTTTTCTCTCTTCTTGTAGGTAAGCTCAAAAACTACTTTACCTTCTTCTTTTACATATTAATCTCCTCAGATTTCCCGGCAGCCTTGCCTTTAAACTTCAATTTAAATTCTGCACCCACTCATACCCAATCTAGAGCTGCGCAATAAAGCACGCTATCGACTATCGACAGCCATATAAATTGCGATTCAAAATAAACAGGGGATTGGTAAAAACACTTGGCGCGGGACATAAAGCGAGGCTGTATCAGGAGCTCTATAAATCGCGCGACATATGTGTACATAAGTACATAGGTACATAGCTGCAGTACTGGGGAGACGACCCATTCGGGGCGTTGACGTAAGAAAGATTTGGAGGTAGCATTCGAGACTGACGATTATGCCTTAGAATAAATAAATAAATACGAGGAAAAAGTACCTAGTGTACCATGTATCTTAATATCGGTTGATCAAAGACACCGTCATATTATTTATGTACGTGGCCAGCAATTTTTAAATATTTGTATGTATTAAAGTAGTAGAATCTGTAAGAATGAATTAGGGGTGTCCACAAGGATCGATTATGAGTCCGCTACTGCACTAGAATGAAATTAACCAGTTTAAATAAAATTACGAAAATACATTTAAATAACATTGTTCATGAAATACGGTTTTATTTTTCACGTCATGAACCTTAAAATTCGCTGATGCTATGAGGTGAGTACTCTCTTGTATATCTTTCTTCTTCGGTCCGGTCCCGCTCCTCTGAACTTATGTCTCTCTCGGGACTCCGCGCTGTCGCTGAACTAACTTTTTTAACTCTTATTACGTATTTACGACCAACTCATATTAAAAACTTTTGTGTAAAAAAGATGTATTATAACTTTCTCATATTTGAACTGTGGGATTCGATTTATATACATTTACGTTGACCTGTGCGTGAAGGTGAACTAAAAAGTTTTATTTTCATAATAAATTCGTTTTGTTACAGCAAATAAAGGTGCGTATCAATCAAATATTGTATGAACTGTAACTACATAATCAGGTATTTAATTTCGAATCTACATCAAAACATAAGTCAAGTTTGTTGCCCTTGTGAATGATAAATGGCAAAATAAATAAAAGTTCAATGCACTTTTAGATTAAGACAAATCCCCATTTAGCCAACAAATAGTAACAGATATATAAACTAAATAGAACTGTCATTTGTTACTACAACTCTGTTTTAAAAGGTACTTAATAAAACCAAAGAAAAAGTACTTAAAAAGAGATTAAGTACTTAACTTACATAGCTATTTCAAGCTATTATTTAACGGGACGGAGCAATAAAAAGTATTGCGTGGTTCACGGACAAACCTCAAGGGTAAAGCGCAAGTCATACAGAGGGTGGAACGGAAAATATTAAATAGTAAGTAAAAGTAATTACTTGTATGATGCTACACCTATCAAGTATTAGCTTTTGGATTATTTTGTTAGACCCAACAAAAAAGATAAGGGGTTTATCGGCACAATGCTTGAAACTATAGGTATTCAGTGTAACCATTATTGGTTTTACTATTATGTGTTTTTCTGAAATGCAAAGGATGTGCATCTTCAAAGTCAATTCATTAGGATTCCGTACCCAAAGGGTAAAAACGGAACCCTATTACTAAGACTTCGCTGTCTGTCCGTCTGTTCATCTGTCCGTCTGTCTGTCTGTCCGTCTGTCCGTCTGTCTGTCACAAGGCTGTATCTAATGAATCGTGACAGCTAGACAGTTGAAATTTTCACAGATGATGTATTTCTGTTGCCGCTATAACAACAAATACTAAATGTGGTCAATGGTACGGAACCCTTCGTGTGCGAGTCCGACTCGCACTTGGCCGGTTTTTTTATTCCAATTAGGCCATTAAAAGAAAAAGCATTTTTGAACGTCAAACTATTAGGTAGTACAAGGAAACATACGTATAATCGATGCTAATTGTGCATTTGCAAAAGTAATTTCGTATTGGGAATAAATCACAGGAAACGCCAAAATTACTCTTTTAAACTGTAATCTTGCTGAACTGTTGCTCCGTTAGGCTTTCAGTCTGACCCAATCTTAACAATTTGCAACGTAATACAGTCACTTAATTGTAAAACTTTAGTTAGGCTTTTCTTCAAATCTTAATTAGATTTGTAATGATGTTTGTAATTTGGTAGCCATGTTCGAATTAATGTTCAATCTTGTAATCTGATCATGGCCATTAATAATGAATACGAATTTTCTAAGCGTACCTATAATTTACTGCAGTGCAGTTTGTGAGAAAAATGGGTGTGTTTGAAATTGTTTTTTTTTTCGTAACGTTACATCACGCCTGTATATCCCCCAAGAATTATGTAGAAGCAGACACGTAATACAGAAGCACGTTTTTTTTCTCATTGCTATATATTTAGTACCCATCGTTTTTCAGCAAGAACTTAATTATCATGTTGCTTTTTGTAAATATTTACTCAATCTTCAAATTCTTTAGTACCCGTTTAAAAACACATCATCTTTTTAAAACAAATCAAAAACTGCTTGACTTCATAGTCTCTCTAAATGAACACGTATAAACAACGTTAACCCACTCTCTGCGTTTAAAACTATAAAAGAACGCTTCACTTTAAAGTTTTCTTGCGTTTTAATGCGACTTCAAAGACTGTTGTACAAGCAAATGAGCTTCTAAAGATCCTAACGTAACGTTTTCATGTCTCATTAGTAAACAATGTCACACTTCTGAGTAGCGATTCCTGTAAACGTGAAGTAACATTACAATTAAAAATATCTCAAATATTTTAACTATTTTTCAGAAAAGAAGCTAAATTTGAACAAACTCCTTCCTAAGGGGCTGACAACACCTAATTTGTTGAAATTGATGATATTTAAGCAGTTTTTTAAGAAAAACCATTTGTTCTAGCACGGCAAAAAAATATATGTTAATATTGATCATATTTCAAAGACCTTGGACGGACTCGATACATATTTTGACGAAATCGGCTCCATAGAAAATAATTGCAAAGATTGGTCTTAAAATCATCATTAACGGTCCTATGTGTTTATTTTTTTGACGTATGGGTCTGCAATTAAAAACATGAAGTCAACATATTCATACCTAAACCGCTAACGAGTCATATTTCACAAATAATCCATACTTTTTTTTATATGAATATTTATTCATTATTTTCTTCTAAAATCTGGTCGCCCAGTAATAGTGACGTCTCGTTTACTCCCATACAGACAGTGTGCGCGATTTTGGTGTTGACAGCGCCTTAACTGTTGCTATTTTCTTTCTAAAAATTTGAATTGCGAAGCATAGAGCACAAACAAATTCTGATAAACCAGCAAGAACAAAAGCAGCTTTTCTCCTATAAAAGATTATGACAAAAAGATACATCCTACTTTACTTTCAGGACACAATCCGCATTTCCTGTATAATCATGCGTCCTCACAATTACTCAGAGGAACTACATCGGTAGTTAAGGGTCCTCTCTTTGTAGCACTAGCGCTACTTTAACCGGCTGTTTCTTCAGTGTAGCGTTTATTTGGGCCGCACTGATTGCGCACTTCTGCCGCGCTGACAAAAGACCTGTTTATTTGTTTTATTTGCTCTCACTGCCACGTAATCAAAGAGGCTTGTAAAAGGAGCATAGAAATAAGAGAAAGGTGACACTGAAAAAAGTGGTGTCGAATATCTGTTTACGATTACGATAGACATTTTTCTTCGTAATAAAGAAAATAGTATATCTTTGGTAAGAAAAGTAAAAATGATTTTTGGAGATCAAATAATTCGTGGATATAGGGAGGTGTTTCAAAATACATATGTCCAACAGTTTTTTTTTCCATTATGATTAATACATATTGTTTTGTCCATTACGACTTGGATGATATTGGTGGTCGAAATGTGTTTTGGATAGTTATAGTGTTGGTAAGGTTCATTCAGCAACCTTCTACTGTCCCTCATTTTGAAAGAAGAATCTAAAGTTTTTCTTCCACCCGGTGCGTGTTTCACCTGCCATATTCACGAGCAGCTACTTTCCTTTCTTAGATCCGTTGTTGGTAATCATCGTACTCTCGCAATGTTCATAATTAGACGTGCAATATTTGAGTAGTTTGTGATTTGAGCAACTTAAACACTTCAGTTTCGAACTGATTACAAATAGCCCACAATTCACCCTTAAAAACAAAGCAGCTCATTCACGCACATCTATTTAGTCAGACATTTTAATTTAGCCAGTAATTTAATTGTTCGTGCGACTCGACGCGGGATGCGGGCTGGCGGGACGCGGGCAGGTCGTCACGCGCGCCGCCGACCGCATTACACCAAAACAACATTAATCGTTAAATCCCGTTAATTACCGCCGTCGTCGATCCACCGGCGGCTGCGGCGCGGCTGCGGGACGACTGCGGGGCGGCTGCGGGGCGACTGCGGCGCGGCTGCGCTCCGCAACGACTCCTCGTCGCAAACACATTAATTTGCGACGCGTCCCCGCAGCCGGACCGCATTATGCACTCGATACTATTAATTTTCTTTTTTAAAGCAGTTTTTATTACTTTATATAACAGATTTATCACGTTCACGCTCACTGCAAGCTGTAAATCTCGGTAACGGCTTATTAATTCTACTGCTAATATATACAGCTTGTAATTATCGTTAAAATCGAGCTTTTACTTGAACGTGCTGCTTCCGTGCACCACAGTGCATGCGGATGACGTCAAATTATCATATTATATGCACCTTGCTTCCTGTACTGCAATGTACACTTCCAGACGCTGGGTTTACTACGTTTTGCGGATTTGCGGATAACAGCATGACTTTTTCCATGTTAAAAAATCTAAACAAACTTAAAATACTCACGTCTTTTTCTCATGGGTATAGTAAGAAAGTATCGAATCTGACTTAAAAAAGAGAGGGATTTAAGACATGTAATTCGTAATAATTAATTAGCTGTTGTTGGAAAAATACTTTATAAACTTTAGCAGTCCTCCGACCGACGCGACGACGACGCGACGCTTGGAAAATAAAAATATTTGGACTGACATAATATATCTGACTTTATTAATTATAATAAGTTTAAAATATTATTTGTTTGTTTTTAGACTTTATTTTTTGTGTCGGGGATTTATTGAAATTTTTAATTTTACTTTTTGTAATATCTGTTCTTATTAAATTAATTTAAGACTCAATTAGATTCCGTACAACTAAAACACAAGTTACTTCAAAAATCTGCAAGAAATAAAATTCCCAAGATAATTTGATAATGGGAAAAATATCCTCTAATACTAAAGCCAAATCAAAATGAAACTTAAATTCAAAACCAATACTTAATCATAATTCTGAATGAGCAAACAATAATCCAGCATGTCTGGAAGGAGAACATGTTTCCAGCGAATTTGTGAACGTTTACGTGTGACGCGCACAAACCGGGACGGGTGTCAAAGCACTGCACGCCTCATTGACTTCACACTATTAAGGGTGAGTCTCCAATTCTCCATACGTGCGACTTGGATAAGTTGTCACTGTTGTTGTTCTAACTACTACAACACTTCTAGTTGAAGGGCATATAATATGAGTGTAAGGAATGGTATGACAGAAAAAATACTAAATAATAGCGTAATGGTTGACTGGGGAGCATGGATGAAAAAAACATGTTACATGCTTTCAGTAACTTTGGGAAAGGGCAGGAATATAATGATGATCACCTGCTACCTGCCATGATCTACGACCGAACAGCAGTAACTGAATTACGTTAAAAATGTACGAAAGCTAATTTCGTAAATTTTATAGTACCTACGTACCTACGTACCAAACAGCAGTAACTGAATTACGTTAAAAATGTACGAAAGCTAATTTCGTTAATTTTAAAGTATCTACGTACCTATTTGCATACCTGAGTGTTACTTAGTTAAACCTCGTGAGCAATTTTCAAACATTATTTCAGGATTAAGGCTAGTTTTTGTGTTGTCAGTACAAAATAAATACACCATTATAATACGTAAAGTTAAAACAAGGTGATTTTGAAATAATTTAAATGATTATTTCTGTTAAAATAATAAGAAAAATTCTGCAACAGTACGCATAAATATTTTCAAATTACTTAATTTATTTTCTAGTTAGTTACAGCTGTAAAATGAGATGTGTACGAAGCAACATTAATTCTCATTGTAATAGAAATTACTCATGATACGAGCTACATTACCTTGCGAAGAATAAATAAAACAAACTGCTAATAAACACATCTCATTTGAAAAGAAAAATGTACAGCATCAATTTTACTTTAATTAAACTTAGAATTCGAAAGACGCATTGACGTCGAGAACTCAAAGTTTATTTGTTTTATTTTTATTTTTTATACTAATTGTACGTATAATGTAACTACGTGTAATATGAAGTTATTTGTAGTACATTAGAATTTTCGACTTTGGTCGTATATACTATTAATTATTAAAATATACTTCCACAAGTTTTTTTGCGAGACTGTGCAGGAACACCTCAACGCTTGTAAAATATCCTCATTCTATTAATATGGAATATGTGGTGGACTATTTCTTGTCTCTGACTATCAGTTTAAGTACCAATCATACATAATGGTAAGCCCTCCAGGCCAGTATCAGTTGCGCATTTGAAAATCATTCACCGTTAGTCACGTAATATGTTATGCATTCGTCGCGCTATCGGAACGCATCCCTAACATCTCTGTAAGCAAATGTTTGTGAATCGCAGTCGCTTGACGCGCCTCCGACTTAGCTGAGTTATAACGCAAACAAATTATCTTTCACGGCTCAACGACCACGAACCAGTGATTTTACTTATTATAAATTAATATGGGACTTTAATTATATATATTATCTCGGAGTCGCGGAGTATTGAGTGTGTTCGATTTTAGATTCAGTATGAAGAGCAAGCTAATAAGGTAAATCAAATAATTTGATTTACTAAGATGAAGATGATTTATTATTATATTATACTAGCCCGTATCGTCTCAAAGGTCAAAGACGTTCCAACCTCCTTCCACCTCCATGGTAATGGTTAGCATAAGATAAAATAATAAATAAACAAAACTGTACTTTCATATACAATTCATGCGAGAAAAATTCGAAGCAGGTGTTACGTCTTGTGACTTGTACTTACACTCATAACATTACAGGGGTGAACTAGGTATGTAAAAACTAGAAGATAGTTTTTTCCTTATAATAACTTACAGTAATATCACATAATTAAAATAAAGGAATATCTGATGAAATACATTCTTGCAACACAAGCAAATAATACCTTAATATTGAACCATAATTATTATAAATAATAATATAACATGCAAACACTACAACTCACCATATCGTACTAACCGGACTCTAGATAGTCTTAAGTAAATCACATTTTATATACTTTTACTATGACCGAAACTATTGTACTGTATTGAACCCAGAACATTTGTACAAATATTATTGATAAACACGGCTGTTATATTTAGCGGCTACAATTGACGATAATGAGGCAGTTGCGTACGATTGTGATTCTCTTACCGTCACCACGACGGACAAACAATCGCCCGCTGCACGTGTGTGCACACAGGATCAACACTAATGTTGCAGATGGTGCACTGCTTTGAACTAAGTTGAAGATAGATCAATGTGACATGAGAAGATCCATCTTAATATCTTTTACTTTATCGTCCACAGCTCGACCACAGCCTATAAAGATACCACTGCTGGGACACAGGCCTCCTTTGTGACAGGTGACAGGAACGTGGGCCGTAATCCACCACCCGGGCCCAGTGTGGGCTGTTTCCTAAAAATACAGTGATATCATTAAAAAAAAGATTCTGCTTTACAAAAAATCAATTCTTATACCTACTTATTTATATAGATTTGTCACACACCATGCTGTGCCAACCCGCATGAATTGAGATAAAGGTAACAGAACGATGATTTAGACAGATTTGATCTTTCCACTGTCATAATCATAATTTATCCGGGGCCTACGAGGCATGTCTTTTTCTTCCATAATTAAGCTGTCATCTCAAGTACTTGACTGCACTGGAAGATAAAAAGAAGACAAGAAGCAGATGGACTACTACTTTAAAACGGGGTACCCTTTTATATCTGGCCATAATGAGCATAAATTCACAAAAATCTACGCAAAATTGCAAATCCGAGTAATTTATTAATTTTATGAATATTTTTGTTCAAAGATATCCCAGAACGTTATAAATCACCTATAGGCTTAATAAATAGTACCTGACCGCATCTGCGCCACATACTCTCTCACATCGCCGTATGCCTGTAATTCGCGGCTGATGAATAATTCACCGTCCGAAAGACCAATTGTTTACCTCGCCGCCATTGCCTGCGACACTATCTGCATTTATATTAAACCATCACGCTGAGCCTGCCATGTTTTCCAACAATCATCTCAGCGGTTTTCATATTCACGGCCTTTTTTTAGTTTATTTTTATTGTTGCCTCTTGATACACACACTAGGTATCACGTCGTTTAAAAATCGCCGTCGCACCTGTGTTTTAAAGATGAATGTTTGACATCATTTTGTCATTTCCGCTATCTTTCGGGATTGTAACAAAATGCGCTGACACCAAAATAACAACGTAAATTACCGGTACATTACAGGTCAAAATTAATTACCATTTGATTAACATAACAACATTATTCTATTCCCCAAACACTGACGTACCTTGTGCTTATACATACGTACTCGTATAACTCCTGTGTAAGGAGGCGATTATATTGCCATCACTGGACACAAATCCGGACTCCGGGCTGCAACTAAGAAATACCCGGAAAAATAATAAAAACACTTTGCCCAATCCGGGTATCGAACTCGGGACCATTCACTGAGAATAATTTGACTGTGTACTCACTTACTCGTATTAACTTATGATCAACCATACAATGATCAACACATACAATTTGATAACGATGGTGTTAATTCCTGTGCCACTTCAAACGCAGTGTACAGCCGACATTAGTTGTCAATATTGTAATAATAATGGATGTGTTCAAAATTAGCTCCAACTCCCTACAAGCGAAATGGGTCAAAGTAGACTCCGTTTGAAATTGGCTCGAGTGTGTACGTCATGCGAGTTTACAAGTTTGGCTAAGTATAGTTGCTTTACTTGCATTGCTGACTTACTGTCATACAATTTGCATGCGAAGCTCATCCATTAAACTTTCATACTAATAGCAAAACTAGGAGCTCGTGGCTAAATAATAACAGCCGCTCGGGTCGATCTTACAGTTAAACCACGCTTGTTGGTTGGTTTGTGGATGGGTGATCACCCATTCCATATTGAGTTTCCTTCATGCCTCGGAAAGCACGTTAAGCCGTTGGTCCCGGCTGTCATTTGTAGATCTTTGACTGTCGTTAGGGTAGTCAGTTGTCCAAAAGTCAGATATATTTCTTGCCCGTTCTTCTCCATAGAGATCTACGCTAGGGAATGGGCAACTACAGTACTTTCACAGTTTTTATGTCTTGTGACTGGGACTGTAGCTACATTTAATTTTCATCTTTGTTTCGACAATTCAAAAGTGCCTAACTGGCTTACTTGAAATAAATGCTTTGATTTTGATAATCAATTTTACCAAGGGGTATTATATTACCCTGTACTAACTGGATTGTGGAGGTCAGATACGCAGTCGATCCATGTAAAATACTGGTATTCTGCTGCATCCGGTTAGACTGGAAGTCGACCCTAACATAGTTGGGAAAAGGCTAGGCTGGTGATGATGATGACTTATAGCATAACGCTAATGTATCCTGTCGAACGCGGTATAGCTTCCCTGGTACAGCTTTTTCTTTTTTTTTGGGACAAGCCCGCCACACTATTCCTAAACCACTGTAACTCCCGAAAGCCAGAGTCAACAGTGGCGACCACCAGAAAAGCGCCGAGACAATGAAGCTCGACGAAGTCGCTGAGAATGAATTTAACTGTCTTGGATTGTGACGGAAAGGGTGTCCGTGGGGGTAAATAAAAGAAAACCACGGACCCAGGTCAACATAAAAATATATTAATAAACTAAACGGGTGTGGGTAGGTTTATGGTCACAAGTTTTCCAAGCCCGCCCGGGGGGGTTTGCACGGTACTCTCCTGGCTCAGCCCGGCGTGACGATGACCGTAGCGGTGTGCCACGCTGCAGACGCCAGGTAGGGTGACGGACGGCAGATGATCGCGCTGACCCGTAGAATTTCGACGCAGCCACGCAGGTTAAAGATACCCGCTGCGGAGCCCGCCGCAAATTGGATGCCGGTAAAACGGTTGTCAGCCGAAATCCTGACTGTCAGCCGGAATCTTGAACGTCAGCCGTAATCTGGAACGTCAGCCGTAATCTTGAACGTCAGCCGTAATCTTGAACCCTGGAAAATAACGTCCAGCGTGTCACGGAATGGCTAGCAGTCATCCCCGCTGATTGTGACACCAAGGCAAAAGCAAAGCGAGAAATACCCGTGCGCCAATGAAGGTGATGTGTGGTATGCACAATCAGTACGGAGTTTACATGATGGTGGTGGTAAGCACGACATGATTTGCACATTATGAGTGTCATGAAAAATGTTAAACACACTCGGCTGAAGGCTACATGATTTAAGCATTTGAATGTGCATAGCAAAAACGGTGATAGAAAGTGGGTCAATCTTGAGACCACGTAGCTAGTGATATACAAAGTATGAAAACGTGAATTGCTGTTCAACACTTACCCAGTATGGGGTTTACGCAGACACAAAACGGAAAGAGTTAGGTTACTAACAAAAATTAAAGCTGCCTGCTTTAAGCCCGAATATTCTAGATCACGAATACTTCTAGAAATTTAATCTCCGTTGAAAAACGCGTCTAAACACTGGGAGCAGGATATTTCCAAAAAAGGACTCATCATCGCGAGTCCATGACATTTATACTGGCGTGTTTACGCATAGACAAGTCTTCACTAATTCGATCAGATACACGTAACGCGCGCACAGCACTGGTAAAAACAGCTAATTTTAGTCGTTTAGTAACTGGACGGCCCAATGAGTATGTATACTCTGTGGCGTTTGTTTTGACATTTAACTTAATTAAAGTGTTGACTAAGTTATGTTTACAAAGTAACGGTAGAAACTATTCTGGAGTTTCTACAACGTTACAGGATCCCGCAACGAAATTAATCAGAAAAGTATAGCGAAGGAGTAGGAAAAAAACGTAATTTCCACTGGTACAGCTTATTATAAGTAAACATGGTTTTGTTTTTGTAGTGACTACGTGCAGGTTGAGATTATTAATGAACTTTCCATGAGTTTGGTCCTTTACCGGTAACAAAAGCATACTCTATCAGACGTACATACAGTCAGCTTCAAGATGTGGTACGCCTCTTGAAACTTGAAAGCACCTACGTTCGAACCCGGGGTACTGGGGTACCCAATTGATGCAGCCCACTGTACATGATGCTTACTGGTATTTAATTGGAAGAAGTTTTTTGCGAGACTTTTAATTCTAGAAAAGCGTGCGTTGTCTATTGGTCATTCAATGGTGAAAGTATTTCATGAAGACTTATAATAGTTGTAAGTTTTGCAATACTAAAACAGTATTTGTCATTCGTCTTTTCAAACTATCCATTCAATATTCAATGTTTCGATCAAGCCAGTCTGTCACTCGTTCTAATGATTTTAAACGTTTAGCTCGGCACCGAAAGCTGCAAATCTAACAACAAGCTCAACGTCCTTTAGGTCATTTTTCCACCGTCTATTTCCCAGAAATACACTATCAACGACAAACACCTAGCCCGTCTGTAGCCAGAACCAGTAGGCACCCTAGCCCTGTAGAGTGTAGCCTCCCGCTAATCTAGTAGCATCAGCACAAAAGCGCGATAAGGGCGGGGACAGGCGTCGCCCTATCACCGGTATTTATTGTGGGCGATACAATTATCGCGCGATTTACTGCCGACGGTACCTTCAGGTGGCGGGATATTGTCGAATTTGTACACGGAGGGTCTGTGGAAGGATTGGAGACGTTTGCCAAGGTTTTGAATATGAATATGTTTTAAATATCCTTGTATTGGTTTACATTGAAACACCTTAAAAATAAAAACTTAGAAAGCTGTGTTATTGATATAAACGAGCGTAATTAAATCATGCAATGATTGTTATTGTACCGCAAAAAGAAGTCGCACTAGCAAAAATCGCATTGGCTGAGAGATTGGCGGCTGCACTGCGTTTCGCGGGTACGGTTCCCGGCCAGAACAAATATTAATATGGCCTACATGTAGTGGTTCCGGGTTGTTCTCTGTTTTTGTATGTCAGTACTTATAGTTTTTTTTTAAAGAATTCTAGAAGGAAATAATATTTCCGGTCATATCCTGACTGGCCTACACACATATATATACACATACTGACAAGTAAAGTTAAGTTACATAAATAACTACAAAAATTCTTAAGAATATATCTACACATAAAAAGTAAACCAATCGGCCCTCATCAAACAACGCTTAATACAAAATACCGTATCTCCCTTCGATCTTGAGTACCCGCATAATCTCCGTGCCTACAGGATTCGCTAGCCGGCGGCGGCGTCCAAAGACTCCACTCAAAGACTTGTCCTATCTGCGCTCATCTCATCTGCATGGAACACATCCTAATAAACTACTTAGTTCAGACAGGATGCCTAACAAAGAATTATACCTGAGATTTAAAATTGATGTTGATGTTTTGTTTAGCGCACTTGATGATACAATAAATGAATTCAAATTTTGTTTTTACAGGGTATCTTGGCTGGTGGATGTTCGTTAATTGAGCTATTTTGGGAAACTAACGGTTTTTTTGTCTCGTTAATGGCATCACCTTTATGAGATGGAGGGGACAAACTCAAACTCAAACTCAAAGCATTTATTTCAATTAGACCATTACGGCACTTTTGAAAGTCAAAAATACAAAAAAGAAAATCAAAGCTACAGTCTCAGTCACAAGGCATAATAACTTGAGAAAGTACTGTAGTTGCCCATTCCCTAGCGTAGATCTCTATGGAGAAGAATGGGCAAGAAACTCCATGGACACTCTTTTAAAATCAAAATATTGTTACAAAATCTTGGTTACATCATTAATTTTGAGATTATACATAAATGTGAGAACGATGTAGAAAGACGTGCACACTAAGAGCATCCAGAGTGAAAGATTAGATTAAAAATGTATGAATAAAGTAATTAAAATGAACCTTGGCAGCTAAGAGATGACCAGTCCCAACTGACAGCGCCCGTTCACAGACATGACGCATGTACCGGCGCCATTCAACTCAACCATATTGAAGGGAACTAAATGACCCGACACACCCGCCACCATCAGCGAGACATTTAAGTGAGCATGACATTCTCTCAGTCACCAAGGCATATTCAAGTCAATGAAAGATAAATAAATGTAAATGGTGGCTGAACAGTACAAAGTACTCACACATGTGCTATGCAATTATATAATACTAAGAACTGGAATCTATACAATGCAAGTATATTTTTACAATCTTCTGCAGCTTCCACAATACATTAACATGGGAATCAATTCTTCATCTTCTTTACGTGTCGATGGACTCAAATAATGCCCGTCCAGTACAAACAATTAGTTTGCCCCCCTCCCCCCCACCTATGGTTGTGGAGCAGGACCAGCATTTAGCCAAGCATTTTTATCATCAATGTAATCCCCCAACTTATAATATGCTTGCCTACATAGTGTGCGTTTTATACAAGATTTAAATTTCGTCTCATTCAGTTGAAGGATGTGGGGAGGTATTTTATTGTAACATTTCAAACAGTACCCCATGAAAGATGAATCCACTTTAGCAAGCCTGAAACCTGGCTGAACTAGTTGGTCCCTATTTCTAGTGTTATAGTGGTGTCTGTCCCCTCTCTTACTGAATAAATGCCGATTTTTTCTAACGTACATGATGTTTTCATAGATGTATTGACAAGGTACTGTCATGATATTAATTTCCTTAAACAGTTCTCTTAGAGAATCGCGTCTACGTAATTCATAAATGGCTCTGATGGCTCTTTTCTGCAGAATAAATATAGACTCGATGTCTGCAGCCCGTCCCCATAGTAAAATACCGTATGACATAATACTATGAAAATAACTAAAATAGACCAGCCTCGCGGTATCAACATCAGTAAATTGACGGATTTTTCTAACAGCATATGCTGCTGAGCTTAGCCGTCCTGCAAGAGATGTTAGATGAGGACCCCATTGTAACCTTGAGTCGAGCGTGATTCCCAAGAAAACCGTTTTATCGACAAATTCTAATTTCTCTTGATTCAATATTATGTCACAATCACTACTTTTGACATTTGGTAGAGCAAATCTAATGCATTTAGTTTTTTTCCCATTTAGTACTAAATTATTAGCGGTAAACCAATCGTGGACCTGCAGTAGGGCGTTATTTACGTCATCAAGATTAGTGGCACGTCTGTTTATTTTAAATATTAAAGAAGTATCGTCAGCAAACAACACCATATGCGGATGGTTGTTAAATAGATGGGGTAGGTCATTAATATATACTAAAAAGAGGAAGGGACCCAATATCGAACCTTGTGGTACACCCATTTTTACTTTTAAACCCATTGAGTTTACTCCATTTATTTGTACCTGCTGCTGTCTATCATTCAAATACGATTTTATTAAACTGAGCGCAAGTTTACCTAAACCGTAATGCTGAAGTTTCAAGATCAGGGTTTCGTGATTTACGCAATCAAATGCCTTCGAAAGGTCACAAAAGATTCCTATGGCATCTTGTGCCTCTTCCCACGCAGTAAATATGTGTTTTAATAAAGTGACACCGGCGTCAGTTGTACAACGTCCTTTGGTGAAACCATACTGTTGCTCATGTAATATTTTATTAGTGTTAAAATGGTTAAGCATTTGATTGAGCATTATCTTTTCAAACACCTTGCTGAAAACCGGCAACACGGATACGGGCCTATAGTTATTGGTGTCTTTACTGTCCCCGGATTTAAAAAGCGGTATTACCTTACTGAATTTCATTAGATCCGGGAAGACCCCTTGATCCACGCACAAATTAAATATTGAGGCTAAATACGGCGCTACAGTCTCAATAATTGAGGTACAAGCTTTGATAGACATACCCCATAGATCTTCCGTTAATTTGATCTTGATTTGCTTAAAACCTTTTATGACTGTTATGGGGTTTATATGCTGAAATTTAAATTCATTCGGACAGGCTGAAACGTTCGCTTTCTATAAATCAATAGAGAGCAAGGGAGAGGAATTTAAGGTTTCTGTAGTTTTAAGTGGGATACTGGTAAAGAAATTTACAAATTCTTGAGCAACTTCATTGTTGGAGCTCACAAGGCCACGCGATGTCTCTAGTGTGAAGTCATTGCCTTGTTTTTTATTTCTATTTGTTTCACTGTTGATGATTTTCCAAACCGTTTTTATTTTGTTGTCGGCTGATTTAATCTTGTTGCTAATGAATAAGGATTTGGCTACCTTGCAAGTGTTTTTAAAAATTTTCGAGTAAGTAGCAACATATTTATTAAAAGCTTCAGTGTTGATGTAAGGCTTAAGGCCGTACAGCTCAAACAATCGTTCCCTACTTTTCCGAATACCCTGTGTTGCCCAGTCACTGAAAATAAACTTTGGGCCAATAGTTTTAGATTTCTTTTTTAAAGTATTATTAAATTCGGTGTGCACTACCGAAAAGAATTCTTCATAAAATACATTTGCATTGTTTCTAATATGACCCGGTATACCTAACTTGCTAATTAAATTATTATTAAATTTGTCTAGATTGCTGGGTGTTATTTGTCTAGTTTGTATCTGAATTCTTTGTAATTGTCTATTGTACGCGAAAGTAACCGTCTGACCACTATGATCTGAAGGCAGGTAATTTACGATGGATTTATTTATGTAATCGCAGCAACAAAAAACATTATCGATACATGTAGCAGTATTTGTCGTAATTCGAGTTGGTTCTGAAAACACATTTGACAAGTTAAATGATTTAAAGAGACTTAAGAATCTACTGCTATTCACATTATTCTCTATGATATTGACATTAAAGTCACCACAGATAATTATTGGTTTATTACCAGTTACAAGTTTTGCCAAAGCATCTTCCATTACTGACTCAAAGATAGAATAGTTCAGGTAATTAGGGGGTCTGTAAACGCACACTATTATATGCTTATCTAGCTCAACACAAGACAATTCAATGCTATGTTCAACCGATAGATCGACTATATCATTACGAGACTTAGATTTAATACAATTTTTTACTAGGATTAATGAACCCCCACGCATCTTAGATTTTCGGTTAAAGCAACTGCTCACATTGTAATTCTCATAATTTATTTGCATTACTTCATAATCTTTCATCCAATGTTCAGTAAAACAGATAATATCAAACTTAGTTTTTTCTAAAAATAGTTCTATTTCTAGTTCTTTGGAAGAAAGTCCCTGAATATTCTGGTGAAACAATTTTAAGGAATTCTGCTCAGCCCCTTTTTTACAGTTATTTGATTGAGAGCTAGAAGATACCTCGAAGTTGACGAGATTAACTAAATTGTCACTCGTACCTTCTATTGTCTTAGTGACTAGTTTAAATCTAAGCTAATACTATTTGTATAATTACAATTAGTATAATTACTAATTTCCGTAGACCTATTTACAAAAAACTGCGACATACCACATATGTCTGAGTTTATATTAAAAGCTAATAGCCGAGCTATTTGACGTCTAAAACTAATAGGCAAGTACGCATGGTTTCTGATTGACTTCAATTTCTGAACGAAACTGTTAGTGTCGAAAAATGTCAACCTGTCACTATAGTGACTAACTAGAAAATGCAAATGATTATTTAAGGCATGGATATTATGGTTTTGCTTGCTAGACAATTTCGTAAAGTACGGGAACGAGCACAGAATTACTCTCTTACAATTTAGTTTTAATAGTTGAGTGACATTGTCCGTGATATCATCAAGTTTAACGTTAGAACTGTTACCTACAAGTACAGTTATAATGGTATTAGGATCAAATTCCTTCCGAGTTATTGATGTTATTATCTGGTTGTAAGAAGCCTGAGGAGTACAATAATTTAGAGAAGAATGACTCAGATTGTTACTAATTAACTTGCCTAACCCTTTTCCTATACTATCTGAGAACAAAATGGAGCAACAACTGTGTGTATTACAAGAAGGGGGAGAACTACTATCTATTTGACCTACCTGTGATGAACCTTGTACAATATCTGGTGAATTTTGAATGGAGATACAGTCCGGAACACTGCTCAGCCGGGTCGGGTTCTCCGTTACCTCGGGTAGGAGAGTGTCCGGGCTGGATTCACTTTGTGATGTACATTGAGTGTTGTTGAAGGTCATCGTGTCTACACAGTATGCATTACTATTACCGCTATCAACTAATTCGTTTGCAGCAAGGATATGTTCCTTAATTTGTTTTTGAGAATTTACATACATAGAATAACATGACTTTAGTTGACGCTCTAAAACTTGAATTTCAGACTGTAAGTTTTGAGTGTCTATTTCATAAAACTTCTTACTATCCTCTATTTAATTTGATAATTATTCAACTTTTTTATGAGGAAAACACGTTCTTTTATTAGTTGAATATTTTTGGAACTGTGTTTTTGTTGTTTTTTAAATTTCTTGCATTTTTTTATAATTCTATTTAGTTTTGCATATTTCTTTATTTTATTTTGGCTTACTTTATAACTACTACAATTATATTTCAGAATAGAATCTTCAGTAAGATCTATTGTTGTTAAGAAATGTGGGTTGCAATTTGAATTCAATAATTGATTGACAATTGAATGACACCTGTATTTTTATATTGATTAATAAACTGATTTTGATTTTGATTTTGATTTTGATTTTGATTATATAGGTGATCTGTTTCCCTAACCTGAGTACATTCTCTTTCTTTCTGAAACTCAATAATTTGTTTGTTGGCATGAAGCAGTTCAACTTCTAAGTCCCTAACCTTACATAAAGCCATTTCATAATGGTTACTGCAGTCGTTGAAACCATCTGTGACCACCCGCAGATTGTCCCGTTCCTGAACAACATCCATGTATTGTTGGTGCAGGTCCACTAGCTCCCGTTTCAGGCTTGTGTTTTTGTGAACGACCTTCTCGATTTCAACCTCATGTTCCTCTCTATCCAATAACAGCTGTTGACATTTGCTGTTTGCTTCCTTAAGTTCATCAAGGGCCGTTCTCAACTTAGCCTGTAACTCCTGGGTAGTTGCCTTACGGGTCATCACAGGCATGGTTTCAGGGAATAGAACTGAAAGTAGAAGTACAAAGAATGGTGAGAACTAATTGAATGGACAAAATTAGGAAAGCTAGAAATGAAAGAAGAAAATGAGAATAGACTGGAATATGTGATTAATAAATTGGTAACTGTGGTAGGCTTATGAGTCTTACACAAAATACTTTAATAAGATTATTAAATTAAATTAAACTTTAAATTGATTTCATGTCTATAACTTTTTTATGAAGTGGGTAGGACTCTTGGTTTAAAATTATTGGACTTATTTGAATAATAATGCCAAAAATTATTAAAGAATAACCAACGTACTTTTTTGTTGTGTATTTAGTTAATTAAATATATAGATAGCAAGTACATTTACTTATTACAAACTACACAACTAGATAACTAACAAGTGCTAACTGACATAGAACCTAACTTCAACTACAAAAGAGTGCCAGATTAGTCAGAATAATGAACTTAGTGCTACAGAGCTTTTAATTGGTTAATAAGAGCTACTTATTAGACATTAAAAGGAAACAATTATACTCCCCAGATAGATCCGCAGGTACATCAGCTGTTCGTGTAATAGGTTACCGGTCGAGTTAGGAAACCAATCACTACGTGTTACAGTGTATTTTTCCGTGAAAACAATAATCTTGGGTATTAATACACTTAATAGACATTTAATTATAATAATACAAGTTTTTTACACTAAAATATTAATTAAAACTAATTTAAAATTACGGAGCTAAATTTTGACATGTCACTCAACCAGTGTTGCCCTACCAATTCAATACAACTACGCCATATCCCACCCTGTATAAATTAGTTGATGTCGTGGAGACAACAACAACAACAACTGCCCATAACGTCCACTGCTGGACATAAGCCTCTCCCATGATGGGAGGAATTTGCCGTAATCTCCACGCTTGGCAGGCGGATTGGAGATCGCAGTGATGAAAGACTAACAGACTGCTGCTGCCCATTCTCTGGTCTACGGAGGCGCAAGGTGTTCTGCCTCAGACATTGGTCGCCTTATACGACACCCGTGAGTGTAATGGGTTGGTTCTATTTTACTCTGCCGGATACCACACGGCTAACGGCGGCGTGGAGACAATATAGC
Organism: Xestia xanthographa; assembly: GCA_905147715.2. NCBI lineage: Eukaryota > Metazoa > Arthropoda > Insecta > Lepidoptera > Noctuidae > Xestia > Xestia xanthographa. Next base: position 760,412 of record LR990661.1, on the reverse strand, counting down.
TAATAATTTACACGTGGTAGGTGGTTGTACTAACTCCTCATGGTACACCTGATGTTTTATACTTTAGAGACATTGAATGTCTTTGCTCCAATGTGGTCAATTTAATTTTAAATAATGTCAATATTGTATCCAGTCTGGACGAGAACTCAAATATGTAAAGTCCCGTAAGAAAGCAGCTTTACATAAAATTAGTCTCTTGATAACGAAACGCTTTACAAACTATATTACGACAAACTCTACGATGTGTATAGTATGGAGTCACGTAACACAAGCTGAAGACGCCGGTACCGAGCTTCACGTGGTTAAGGCGGGGTGGATAATAATGCAAAATTTAAATTCCAACAATTGGTTTAATGAATAAAAAATTATGAAATCAATGCGTAGTACGTGTGGCGGATACCAACATCTGAATGCGAGTGTCAGAATTTTTAAATTATTATTACGGAGTCACACTCCTACTGGCCAGTATTGTAGGTCAGTTGAATAGGTTTTATCGGTGTACGCGTGTGTGCGTGAGCCGTTGATGAATGCACACATGCAAGGCGTCAACATGTTGCCGCCCCAGGAACGCAGTTCTGGTCCGTGACTGGCAGTGGGGACAGTCGGTTGAATGCTCGTCGAAGAGTGCCCGAATTGGTGAGCACGTCAGCCACACGGGTCACGCCGTCGGAGCCGGGATACAGGCGCATCACACGCCCTAACATCCATCGGGTGGGTGGCAGCCGATCATCTTTCACCAGCACCATTTCTCCGAGCTGGAGTTGTTTTCCTTGTTTGCGCCATTTTTGTCGTGTTTGAAGCTCTGTAATATATTCTATGTAATAACGTTTCCAAAAATGGGCTTTTAATTGCTGGATTCTCATATACCGTGAGAGAGTAGGTATTGACGAAGGTTCAGTGTCCTGAGGAGAAGGTAAAGCTGTTAGCGTTCGTCCAATTAAAAAATGTGATGGGGTGAGCGCTATGAGATCAGAAGGATCCGACGACAACGGAGTAAGAGGCCGAGAATTCAAAATCCCCTCGATCTGTACAAGAACTGTATTCATTTCTTCATATGTTAAGTTAGCTAAACCCAAAACCCTCTTTAAATGATATTTTACAGATTTTACGGAACCCTCGACTAATCCATTAAAATGTGGACTGTATGCTGGTGAAAATTTGAAGTTAATATGTGAATTAGATGCTTGAGAGCTAATTTCGTCGGAATATGACTTTAAAAATCTAGCCAACTCGTTACATGCACCGACAAAACAGGTACCATTATCAGAGTAAATGGTTTGCGGTCGTCCTCTGCGGGCAATGAATCGGTCTAATGCAGTTCAGAATGTAGTACTGCTCAGATCGGTGACAAGTTCTATATGAACTGCTTTAATGGCCAGACAAACAAATATACAGAGATATGACTTTATTAGTCTGCTTCCTCTGCCTTTTCGGTTCAGTATCATGACAGGACCGGCGTAGTCGACCGCCGTGTTGGCAAACACATAGTCCGTATGCGAGCGACTGGAAGGAAGGTTCCCCATGATGGGTTGAATGCCTTTTCCTGCAAAACGACAGCATTTAATGCAATTTTTAACAGTCTGTCTGGCAAGGCTTCGACCATTGATAAACCAGAATTTGTGACGAAGTGTAAAAGGTAATAATTGCGGTGGTGCATGCAATAAAATCATATGATAATGCCTAAATATTAATGTGGCAAAATGATGCCGTGAATCAAGCAGAATAGGGTGTTTCGTGTCAAAGTCATAAAGTGAATTTTTAAGTCGACCACCTACTCGTAATAATGCGTCATTTACGTTATAAAATGGGTTAAGTTTAAGTAATTTATTTTTAACTGACAATTGTTTATTATTTTTTAATAAGTTATATTCTAAACTGAAAGCTTCAAGTTGTACAAATCTGCATAATGAGTTTAAAGATGAATTTAATTCATGGATTTTTATGAAGCCATTGCGTTTGTTTTGTGGATGTAAACAATTGTGAATGAACCGATGCACGTGTACAATCACACGTTGTAATTTACCAAAATTAGAGAATCTCTTTATGAAGTCAGAGTAATAAGTAACATAATCCGTACAGTCAGCAGTTAGATGACATTTGACCTTGAATTCTGGTAATTCAGGCTCTTGTAGGTGTGACGGTTGTTTAGGCCATGACTGTTCGTCATGTAGAAGAAATTGTGGACCTGACCACCATAAGTTATTATTTTGTAACTGTTTGGCATCTGTCCCACGTGACCCAATATCAGCTGGGTTACTTTTAGTGGGCACATAGCGCCATCTGCATGATTCAGTTTTCTCAGATATTTCACTGACTCTGTTAAACACGAACGGTTTAAGCAGGTGTGCTTTAGATGAATGTATCCAACCAAGGACAATTGTGGAGTCACACCAGTAAGTACATTTGTTTATATTTAATCTTAGTGATGATTTTACTTTATCTGCAAGGCGAACGGCGAGGAGAGCTGCACACAGCTCCAGCCGAGGGACGGTCATGGGCTTCAAGGGAGCCACTCTGCCCTTTGCTGTCACTAAATGAACAGATACACAATTATCGTTATTGACACTTTTTATATATACACATGCGGCGTAAGCTTGTGTGCTAGCATCACTAAATACATGCAGTTCGATTAATGAAGGACAATCGCAGAGAATATATCTTGGAATTCGAATATTATTTATATTTCTGAGGGACGTTATAAATGTAGACCACATGTTTTCAATATCTGATGACACGGATTCATCCCACGTTATCTTTGAAGACCATAGCTTTTGTAAGATAACTTTTGCTAGATGTAGACATGGGCTTATTAGACCTAATGGATCAAATATTTGTGACATAAGCGATAACATCGTACGTTTAGTAAGGATTTTATGTTCATCAAGATTAACTGAAAATAATAAATTATCTTCTTTAGATGACCAAAGTAGTCCCAAGGTTTTAGAATATTGATTATTACATAAGTTAAGCAATTCATCGCTACTGTTTTCACCGACGATTTCAGTAACAACGTGAGCATTATTTGAATGGAATTTACGTAAATGAAATTTACTACTTTCTAACTGTGCAATCACACCCTTACATGTGTCTACGAGTTCCGATTCAGTAGCGGCGCCTGTAATCAAATCGTCGACGTAGAAGTCATGTAAGATGACTTCCGAGACTCTTTGGTCAGGACATTCGTTACCAAGCTGTGTCAAACACCTTGTCGCGAGATAAGGAGCCGACGCGGTTCCGTACGTGACCGTGTGCAGTTTGTACTGCCTTAACTGTTCATGAGGTTCGAATCGCCATAAGATTTGCTGAAGCATTTGCTGTGATGGTTTAACATTCACCATCCTGTACATTTTTTCAACATCTGCAGTGACGAGAAACCTATGCTGGCGCATTCTAATTAAGATACTGATAAGGTCATCTTGAACTGTTGCACCTACCATTTGAATTTGATTGAATGAAACACCAGAGGTCGTCACTGCAGAAGCGTCGAATACGACACGTAATTTTGTCGATAAGCTTGAGTCACGTAAAACACCGTGGTGTGGTAAAATATAAGTGTGACTATCATTTTTAGGATTTTCATTTAATGACATATGATTTAACGAAATGTATTCTTTAATGAAATTGCAATACTGCACTTTGAAATGTGGTTCACGTTTGAATCTACGTTCCAAAGACAAGAATCTGGACAAAGCTTGTTCGTAAGAATCGCCCAGCTTATCAGGTGAATCCTTTAATGGAATCGTCACTTCAAATCGCCCATCAGGCAACCGAGTGGTATTATGTATAAAGCTTTGTTCACATTCGAGCTCTTCCTTAGATATTTGTTTACGTGTAATGACCGTTTCTAATTAAAAAAATTTAGATAATTTATCATGTAATTGATCGTCATTATTTTGTAGAGTAAGATGATTGCAGTGGACTGTATTAATAATTTTAGTACGTTGTATTGGCACTGGGCCTGATATTAAGAAACCCAGTTTAGATTTATTTAATGTTGGTTTATTTTTACCCAACGATATATTTTGAGAACCAAGTAATGTCCAAAATATATCAGCTCCAAGAAGCATATCGACTGGAGCAGGTATGTGGAAATTAGGGTCCGCCAACGTAAGGTGCAGCGGTATATTTAATGTTGTATGGTCAACTTTTGTAGTTGGTAATAACTGAGTGATACGAGGAACGACATAACAGGAGACGCTCTCGCTATAATTGTTATATAATGACGATATAAGTACGTTACAACGCTTTGATAAGCATGATATTTGAGAATTTAACCCTTCAACAACAGTCGAAGTGATAGAAGTAGGTAAGTTAAGTTTAGCAAATAGGCTTTCAGTTATAAAGCTTGAGGTACTTCCACTGTCAAGTATAGCACGTATTTTATGGCATTTACCATTGTTGTCTGTCACATGGACTAAGGCCGTGGACAGTAGAACACAATTGTTTTGAATAGTTGACAAAGCAATATCTTGAGAAGGACTAGGAAGTTGTCCTTGAACGTCAGGCTGTGGCAAAGTGTGTAACATGACGTTACTTGTTGAAGGTACAGGTTCAGACGGCGCACGAATTTTATGCTCGTGTAATAAGCTGTTGCGCCGTGTGCCGCACGAGCGACATGGCCCTAACTTGCATACATCGTCAGCATGACCATGACGTAAACAATTTAAGCACAATTTAAGTATCTTAACTTTGTCAAGTCTGGTTTCTAAGGGTAATGATTTGAACTTTTGACAAACATAAAGTGCATGATTGCCTTTGCAATATGGACAAACGTATTTGCGAGCTGGGGGAGAAGATGAGTTGGCCACAAATGTTTTTTGACGAACATGTGTAGTGTCACTTGACCTACGCTTTTTATGAGCATTCTCCATTGTTTCCAAGAAATCAGCACGATCTTTTAGAAAATCATTAAACATTTTGAGTGTAGGCAACTCTTTCAACTTATTACGATAGGATTCCCACTTTTTGCTCGTGTCTGTATCAAGCTTGTTTGAAATTATTTGAATTAGTAATGCATCCCAGTGCTCAGTAGGGAGCTTAAGTTTTTTGAGAGCTCTGAGGTTCCTATTGACTGTATCGATTAAGACTTAGATGATTCCTTCGCTAATTGTTCCAAGTTAAGAATGGATTGAATGTGATTGATTACTAATGACCTTTCATTGTTATAGCGATCGTAAAGAAGTTCCCAAGCTACTTCGTAATTATCACTCGAGAAATCTAATGACTGAATTATTACAGCGGCGCTGTCTTTCAACGCGGCACGTAAATAATGAAATTTATTAATATTGGGTATCGACTTGTCTAAGTGTATGAGACTACTAAATGTGTCACGGAATTCCAGCCAGTCATGATACTGACCCGAAAAACTAGGCAAATGGATAGTAGGAAGTGCAAGTTTTGTCCCACCTTCGAGCGCAGTGCAACAAGAACCTGTCCCGGAGCGGTCGATGCCCGCTTGGTCAGCTGCTGGAGCCAGCAGATGACGAGCGCGTGCCATCATCCTGAAGTACTTGGTCTCGAAGGCCTCACGTTCTTTGTACTGCTCATCTGGAATTTCCATGTAATTTTCTATTTCACATTGAATCGAGTCATAATCGGTATAAATTTCTTCGATTTTAGATAAACGGATGTTCAATTCATTTATTTGTAATTTACTCAAACTGTCACAACTCTCGACGGTTTGCAAATAATTTTCAAATAGCGTAAGCTTAGCTTTGTATGATGCACGCTTTTTAATTAAAGTTTTATCTGCCATGCTGAAGCAGGTAGAAGGGTATGTTTAAAATGGAACGATTACTTAAATCAGCATAAATGGAGCGAATGAGGGGTACGCGTAAAATGTGCAATAAACCAAGCAGCGGGTGGAGCGCAAAAGCAGCAATCACGCAGCTTGCCGATGCAGCCCGGTCCCGTTACACTAGAACATACGAGATAATAATAGTTAAATACGCGTTATGACACAGTCCATATACACACCAAAAGGAACATGGAATATCTGGAACCTCTGAAATGGAATGAAGTTACATTACGAATGAATGCATAATATGCTTTTTAAGTATTGGTTGGGATATTTGTTGCGCAATGTAATAAGTATAGGCCTTGTTATGGAAATAACAGATCTTTAACGTACGAAATGAATCACAAAGTTAAGGTTTTGTGTATTTAATAATCAATTTAACAGCACTAAATGAAGGATTAGTGACTGTTTTAATGGGAATAAATGCAAGAATCACAAAATAAAGGATTTGTGACTATGATTTAAGGCTCACAAAATAAAGGATTTGTGGCAGAATTTTAGAAGATTTACGGGGCAATAAATGGACAAATTGGAACGAACTTACAGTAACGCTACCCTCAGGACTCACGAGTGACCTTCGTTGTAGGTGTAGTTCTCTTTGCCTTCAGCTCCCAACTCCGAATAAGTCGATGTTTACGAAATTCTTCTGATGATGAGATTCTTCATAGAAATGTTGTATGATGTTGTATGACTCGTTGAATGTTGAACCCGTAGCATAAATTTTCCACCTGACGGCCGCCATCCACGTCAGCGCAGCATTTCTTTTGTTCTTCTTCTTTTGTTAGTGGTTCAACAATCTGGGGTCGCTGGGCCAATCCGGCTCTTAAGGACCAAAATGAAGACGCCGGGTACCGAGCTTCACGTGGTTAAGGCGGGGTGGATAATAATGCAAAATTTAAATTCCAACAATTGGTTTAATGAATAAAAAATTATGAAATCAATGCGTAGTACGTGTGGCGGATACCAACATCTGAATGCGAGTGTCAGAATTTTTAAATTATTATTACGGAGTCACACTCCTACTGGCCAGTATTGTAGGTCAGTTGAATAGGTTTTATCGGTGTACGCGTGTGTGCGTGAGCCGTTGATGAATGCACACATGCAAGGCGTCAACACAAGCATCTCCTTGCTTAAAAGATGATCTTCAAATAATTTTTGTTAAGCCTTATGCTAATTGCCAATTTTAATTTAATCTTATAAAAAAACGATTTAAAAAAAGATGGACCTTATTTTCACTGTCACTCAACCCCGAAAGCTCAATAATATGTTAAATCAATGCCCTCAGAATTTACGTCCTCACTGAAGCTCAGAATACAGTCATACTACCTCGAGAGAAAAGGCATAGCAGGTAGGTAATCTATACTAATATATAATATTATAAAGCTGAAGAGTTTGTTTGTTTGTTTGAACGCGCTAATCTCAGGAACTACTGGTTGGAATTGAAAAATTATGTGTTGGATAGCCCATTTATTGAGGAAGGTTATAGGCTATATAACATCACGCTACGACCAAAAGGAGCGGAGCATAAATGAAAGATGTTGCAAAAACGGGGAAAATGTATTCCTTTTGTTAGCTTTTTCTCTCTTATGTGACGCAGACGAAGTTGCGTGGGTCAGCTAGTTAATACATATTTTAGGTCTCGACAACGATCAAATAATGTAGTAGGCAAGATTTAAACAACTGTAATCAACATTATAAATTCGAATAATATACTAAAACTGCTGAGAATTTCACCGAATTTCTGAAAAGCGTTCGTAAGTAAAACATGGTGAACTAAAATAACACGGGTCTTACACGGCTCATAAACAAAATAGCTGTGTAAATCAAAGAGAAGCAGTTTGAGTGCCGCCCTACATTCTACTGAATACGTTACTTTGTACCTGAATTATATTTTAGAAGCCCAAATATAGACTTTATGAAACAGTCTGAAACAGAAATACATTTTTACTTGACTACGAAGTCCATTGCGCGTTTGGAACAACTGGTTGCAATATTTTGGCCAAGAAACCCAGCAATGGATTTTTAATTTAAAATATTCGTGTTGGTACTTAATTATAATTATTTTTTGTTGGTTGTACATTTGTAAGCCAAATGCTTTTAATAAAGTGTACTTACTGTACTTAGGCAACCCTGAGGCTAGACCTGAGTTGGATACATTTGGACCCAAACATTACCTAGTCACCGACATGTTAGACGGTCTTGTTTGCCTTATATTTTCTAAACATAAAGACTTTTGTAACACATTTAGCCCTATTGCGCAACTCCCACATGGACTTGCGAAAAGTGTTTAATAAACTACACCAAAAAACGTCAGATAAAAACCGGCCAAGTGCGAGTCGGAGTCGCACAGGAAGGGTTCCGTACCATCGTATTAGAGTAGCCCCCTTTAATTTTTATTTTATTAGTTGTTATAGCGGCAACAGAAACTCATCATCTGTGAGAATTTCAACTGTCTAGCTATCACGGTTCATGAGATACAGCCTGGTGACAGGCAGACAGACGAACAGTGGAGTTTTAGTAATAGCTAGGGTGCCGCTTTCACCCTTTGGGTCATCATCATCATCTACCTAGCCTTTTCCCAACTATGTTGGGGTCGGCTTCCAGTTTTACCGGATGCAGCTGAATACCAGTATTTTACATGGAGCGACTGCCTATCTGACCTCCACAACCCAGTTAATCCTAGGTAATACGATACCCCTTGGTAAGACTGGTTGTCAGACGTTTGGGTCACTGACTACCTGTAACGACTGTCAAAGATCTGCAAATGACAGCCGGGACCAACGGCTTAATGTGCTTTCCGAGGCATGGAGGAAACCCGGTATGTAATGGGTGGTCACCCATCCACAGACCAACCTAGGCAAGCACGGCTTAACCTAAAGATCAACCCGAGCGGCTGTTATTATTTAGCCACGAGCTCCTCAGCTGCTTTCACCCTTTGGGTACGGAACTCTAAAAAATTTAAGAACATCAACAATTTATGTATTAAGTTATTATCTCAGCAGCAGCCCTGCGTCTGTAATTGTGCCCGATTAATGGCAATAGGCTTACCCTTTTAACAACGCACTTGGAACATATCTAGCGAAATTAGTATGTATTAATTACATCTCTGCCGAACTTTTCGGTGATGTATGTAATGTACTAACCATCACCATTAAACAACGTGATCGAATAACTTAATCATCCTAAAACACGTAAACATAACAAAAAAAAAAAAAAAAAACCTTTAACATCAAATATTCAAAATGGCACATCAGGTAAAATGGCACATAACCAAATGAAACAGCAATAAGTCACGACTTCATATAAATCAGAAGACAAGACGCGTGAAATTGCTATTGTAAGGAGTTATGTATCGAGAGGCTGACGGCTCGCCGCCGCGACCTGCACCCCTAGCCAAGTTGACAATCTACAATCGTTAACGCTAGTAGAAAACTATTTAAATGAATGGGAATGACATCATCTCAACGTTAAATCACGTGATCAACACAAACGAATAGAAAATTCGTAGACAAGTTTACATCGTTCAAAATAATAGAATAGAATGTTATCGTTTCTACAATGTTGATCGCTAAACTCTTTGGTAGGAATGCTCACCATAGACTAAAGTGTAGATTTTTTCTACAGACATTAGAGAACGAGCGATCGAATCAGTCGTGTCAACTTGGCTACCAATTTAGCGCTTTCTACAATCGCTTACGCCCCGAATGGTTTACGATTGTAGAAAGAGAATCGATACAAAACGTTTGTAACTTGGCTAGGGGTGCTGATCTGATAACTGGCGTGCCTAACAGGACATAGCTATTATGGACAGTGAAATGGGTGATTTAGTGTAGATGAAGTCTGACTAGCAAAGACCATATTCAGACCATACCAGGTCTGTATTTGGACAAGGTTATGGACGTGTAGTAGGAAAAGACAAGTTTTCTAAAGCAGAACCGAATAACCAATAGAACTGACGGAAAATGACAGTTGACTATTATACTCTGCCAGTAAAGGTATACTTTAAAATATAGTGCCTACTGATAAAACTACTGCTAAAGAAAAGGAAAATAATATGCAGTTAAGAAGATGCCTTCATCGAATGTTTCGAAGCACTTGTTACAAGTTACTAGTAAATTACTTTGATTCGCAACCACTGGCTTATAGGTTTATACATTGTTCTTATAGTACAGATTCAACAATAGATGTATAAGGATATTCATTCAAAAACAACGATACAGATGAAACCTGAACACAATCCTAACATAAAACCGCGCCTGTCTGTCGTAAGATTCAAAGCCGCCTCGTGTGCAGTGATCCTAACCTGGAGATTGAATTCAGGAGCCAGGAAGATTATTAATCTCGTCTCTCCAGCCTTTTATATTACGATATTGTATTCCATTTAATATGACCTAAAACACCGACGGGTTTTGTTCTGACAAAAATTGTTACGTAACACTTTTTTTCGGTATCTCAAAATTGTGAGTTACATAATCTTATTGTCTGCCTAGTTATTTATATACATACATACATAAGTTCATAATAATTGGTTATTAAGGGCCTCTGAACTAATTAGTTTTGTAATCTATCAAAGATGCCTTTGTCTGACAGAATATGTATGTTGGGCTGAAATGGTGACCATGGTAATAATTACAAACGTATGTACGACTTAGTTACGACTGCTTGGCGACGTTTTGGCACAATCTATAGTCAAGTATTTTGTAGATGTCAATAAAATCCACTAGAAACTGGTCTGAAGACAGACAGATTACACTAAACAATAAAATTCTATTCAAACCAACTTGGCCTTTTCCCAACTTGCTACTTGTGGTTAAACCGAATACCAACCAGTATTATACATTTTTTTTATTCTTGTCTCTTCCCAAGGGACAGGAAAATGATGATTTTACCTGCCTATCTGACCTCCTCATGCACAACTAAGTAACGCCATACTCCTTGGTGAGACTGCTGCAGTCGAGCCAACAGGATTCTGGATGCCCGTTACGATTAAGTACCAAAATTCCACGAATGGCAGCCGAGATCAACGGACTAACGTGCTTTCCGAGGCACACAGTGCTCTGCGACACTACTAACTAACTTTTTTAATTTGCCTTAACCCAGCCATTTTACAAATGAATATTCATTTACATTTTCAGTAATTTTCCATTTCAATTTATTATTCGAGTTTCCAGTCCGGCGAGCAGGACAGAGTCGGCCGAATGCTTTAAGTTTTAGATTTGATTCAATTCGCTTTTCAATTTGCAAGAAGTGTTGCAAATATTGTAATTAAAGTGGATTCATTTTAACAAGTTGGCAACTCCGTCAGCATTGGAAAAGTCTGAATAGTGCCAACTTTAGATATGCTACTGTTAACTTTGAGTTTACAATGGGATTGGGCGCTTGGAGTCAAATCGCGAATGCATGTTTAATTCTAATAGTTTTGCAGAGTTTTACTGTGTGGAATTAATATTTTCGTGCATTTATTAACAACGTTTGAAAATAAACGTAATAACTATTACTAAACTAAATAAAACACTATCTAGACACAACCCTACATAGCCTCCTAAGCCCGGTCTCTCGGAGCCCGTCTAAGAACTCAGCTGAATACTTAACCCTGCAGCGAGTCATTAGAGCGTGTCGCCGTGTTATTGCGGGGCCCGGGAGACCCGCGACAAATCGCCGCTCAGCCTGAATTACTCACACTCGTGTTATTGCCACGCTCGTTACATGGTTATGTATTTACTGCCAAGTATTTTAGGTAAATGCTTGGAGAAAGATGGGGGTGTAAATTTTATGATAACAGGTTTTGTGATAAAAGAAGAGCGATATTTTAGATTGAATCTGAGAACATACGTAAAGTGATTTTTTATCATGCTACGTAGCAAAAGAAAAATACGCAGATCCAAGTACATATTTTGCTTCTTCTACGTTCCTAAATCTAGTCTTATACAAACGTCACTTGTGGGCACTATGCAACAATCAATCTGTGAAAGATATTTGAAGTAAAGACCCTGTGAAAGACAATTATATCTACTCTACTTGCACGTTAGTGTGTTATAGTAACTGCCTTGGCCCAAGGCAGTTAGACCCAAGAGCTGGCGGAACCTATTATACCCAGGTAATTAACTGATTTTAAACCAAAAGGGCGCTACAAAGGGAAGAATGGAAGGTTATGGGGAAACATTTGCCCAGTAGTAGGACAATAAAGGTAAAAAAACGAAAGTCTTTAAGTACAACGGACCGGAATGTTAGAGCCACAAAACACATTAAAACCCAATATTTCACACCCAAAACCTTACTAAAAGAGCCCCTTAGAAATAAGAATCACATCTTATTCCCCATTCGACAATCGCACAAAATAGGCCACAACTATCGGCTCAAAAATATCTTGCGATAGTTCGTTTAGGGCCGAAGTAGGCAAGGTGCAGACTGGGAGCCATTCTTACGGTATCAATACGCTATTTATATTTATCGAGGGTACTCTTAGCTGTTCAGTGTGATTTATGCCTTATTTTTCGAAGCTAGTCGCACGCTCGATCTGATAGGACTATCGCTTCTGTTTTTTGGCAAAGAGTTTTTTTTAGAGCAACAGTATTACGGTTATGTGTTAGGATCGGTGACTGATTTTTGTGCTTTGAGATAATCAACCTTTTCTGCCTCTGTTTTGCTGGATAAATTGGGTTATTTTTAAGGTGAGAACCAGATTAAAGTATAGGCTGTTAAAACCACTGAAAAAAGGTCCCGTATTCAACACAGTTCAGGTCAATATATTAATTATTTTTCCTATTAACGTTACGAGTTATTCTGATCCGATCCTCTAAGTCTGATACACGTGTGGCAAAGATTGGTTCTTTAATTAAAGGTGGATTTGATCAGAGAATAGACAGGAATTACTCATTTTTATTGCTATGAGCTATCTAATGGTCAAACGTTGGGCTCATGAATAATCATGATTACCGTCATCATCATCTCTTTATGAATATTTAAATTGTGTTTGTAAACAGAATATTTTATAAAATTATTTGCTTCTATCAAACAAATTAACATTTATTCGTGTCCTAAATTCTAAATTTTCTATTTTTATGGAATGAAAATTATTACTTCGAACCCTGAAGAATGACAACTGGGCTCAACTGCTTAACGTGCTTTCGAGGGCACGGAATCGTAATTGCCATGAAATTAATAAACCCTTTAGATAACTCCTTTGTTTTTTTACGTTTTGTTTTAGTGCCTAACCCAGTGTCAGAGTTTTTATGCTGCCCACGGACAGAGGACTTGGATTTAAAAGTAGTCGAGAAAAAAAAAAATTAAACTTCATGTACAATAGAAGGTACATAGACGGACTTAATGCCACAAGGCATTCTCTACCAGACAACCTTTGGGTTTAACAGGAAAACAAAAAAAAATATCTCACAGGCAAGCTGGTTTCCTCACATTGTTTTCATTTACCGAAGCAAGTGATAATTATACAGTATGCACATGAATTCGAGAAAACAGAGATATTTGGTTCGCATTCGAGACCTGGCAGTCCAACGGTCACGCCACTGTGCTAATAAACGTATCCAATAATAAATCGATACTGCTGATTAAGATATAAACGTATCCAATAATAATAATCTCTAGCTAAACTACTAATAATAACTTCGCTATCTCCAGTACTCGCGCCAGTAACTCGGCTGTCACACGTGATTGATATTTAATCGAGTAATGCTCCGCTGGTAATTGTGCCGCGGACTGTAATGATAATAACTCGTGTTAAGACACGCGTAATCGTAATTAATATCTGCTTGTCATGGTTATGTTGCTAGGAACAAGAGATCATTTATATATCAGGTAGTCAGATACCTCTCAAAGGGATGAACAGCTATGTTCTGCTATGACTACAAAATCGAAGACAAAAGACATACAAACTAATTAGAAAATCAGCACTTTTTGAACGTCAAAATAACATTCCAAATCAGCCGTTCTTTGCCACTACATCCAGTGTTTAGCTGGTAAGTAGAACAAACGGCAGAACAAACTCCCAGCAGCACTAATATTGGTGTAATAAACTTTTTTGTAACGAAAAATAATATTTTAACTTAATTTCAATTTAGTCGTTCCGAAGGAAAGTTATAGTAAAATAATAATTTCAGTTTCGAATCTAGATTAGACCAATATTATCTTACCAAAACATAATATCGAACTAGTAATTTTCCAATAGATCAGACTGGTAATGGAGAAAGACTGGTCGGGACATGCAGATTTATAAAATATGTTCCATTCAATATACTCAGTATTGTACATTACGGGTGGAGGAACACATTAAGGACCCCAGTGCAGGGAATATCAGTAGGACAACATGTTTTTTTAAGAATACTGTAAAACCGTACATTATGTATTTTTGTTGAAATTAACTTTTCGTTTTTAGCTTTCACGAAAACTTCAGAAGGAGTTCTCGCTGCATTGTGGTTAAGTATTTATCTATTTCTGGAATTTTCTGTTCTGTACATAACGTTTATCTCTCAAAATTAATATGAAAACAATTTCCTAAATGTAGGTTGTCTTTTTGATAACGTTGAAAATGAAATCTGGCATCAACAATGGTTTGAGTCCGTAATAATATAAATGTTGAACGAACGGTTTACTTGTAAGTACAAAATCCAATTACTTTACCCATCCTCGAATTTGAAATGTACTTGTATACGATAGTCAGACCAAAATAGTTCCTTTAATAAGGTAAATGACCCGACCAGTCTTTATTGCAGACAAAATTACAATATAGACTGTTGCGGGTTAATAAAATTACTCTTGCTTCTACTCTGTGGCGTCTTATAACGGAAGCCTGCTCGCAAGGGGAATGCGAATAAGACAATATTGCCTGGCGAACGTTTGACCTGCGTTAAATATCGCCATTACCCTTCCCTCTCGCACTAATCACGCACGTATAGCCCCGTCTCTGTCTCCCGCACACCTCATCCCGATGCCTAATGGAGAGGAATGTAGTGTACGAGTCTCACTTAAACGACGTAAACAAGTGTTGACAGTTGAACTCTCTCGAACCTTCCACTGCTTTATTTTTTTCTCGATGCATTAAAGGTTTTCTTTTGTATCGCGAAACCCTTTGAGAGCTGCGTGTCTATTAAAGCGAGCAGTAGAAATAAAAATGTTTGATCATATCGATTTTGTAGCGGAATTTTAATGAATAAAAGTTTGTGAAGAAAATCCTTCAAAGAAAATACAGCGCGGGTAGCGCGGCCACAGAATGTAGAAGTTATGCAAAGACCGAGATTGAAACTACGGTAGTTTGTGTTTTAGAACAATTAGCTTTATTTCGTTGAACAATGTTCGGTTTGAAACAAAGAGCTCACGTAATTTGTTTCGGACGCGGTGCTTTGAGAGTGCTTCATCATCGTGTCAGAGCGTAAGCGAGAACTACCTTCCACTGTACCATCGATACACGGAATCAGAAGGGCTCGTTTTTTTTATTTTTTATTATTACAATATGGGCCTGGGCCCTCTTGACCTCGATCACGCCTGATGGAAAGCGATGGATGAGATCTATGATGGAACGAGCGTGCCCAGAAGATGCCTGTTCACTCTTGTTTTGAAGGCAGGTGGGTTCAATGTAGGTGGGAACACAGACGCAGGCAGAGAATTCCAGACTTTGGCTGTGCGCATAATAAAATTGGAGGAGAAGCGTTTAGTACGACACATCGGGATATCAACCAAGTGCGGATGGTACAGTCTATAGAAGACCGACAAGCAGGCAATATTACGCCGATGAGCTAGGCTGTGAAGCGAAGCTGCCAACGTCTCGTCGCCTATAAGCCTTTTAGCTCTGCGTTCCACCGAGTCAAGTGCAGCAAGCTGGTATTTTGCTGAGCCATCCCACAAGTGACTGCAATACTCCATACAGGAACGGACTTGTGCTTTGTACAAACTTAAAAGCTGTCCAGATGTGTAGTATCGCCTCACCTTATTCAAGATGCCCAGCTTCTTAGCTGCGGTCTGAGCTTTTGACTCGATGGTTGCGCCAAAGTTGAGATCCGATGTCAACTCCATGCCCAAAAGCTGTAGGTGGTCAGTAACTGCTACAGATGCACCCCGGAAAGTGGGAGACAACTGGAACTGGCTCCTTTTTGCAGTGAAGAGACACGCCTGTGTTTTCAGAGCATTGAATTCGACCAGATTGACGTCACTGGGAGACGAGATTTATGGTCAAATTCATTCGCTCCACCATGGCCTCTCTAAGAGTAGCAGTATCTTCTCTCGTGGGTCAATACTAACAGCCGTACGGGTTATATTCAAGTCTAAGCAATGGTTGCGGTGGTTGAACCGTGGATAGGTGACCACCCATACATATTCCGTTTTAGTAGTTTCCTCCGTGCCTCATTTTTAGATCTTGCGAAAGTTTGACAATCAGTCTTACCAAGGGGAATCGTATTAATTGGCAAGTAAGTTGTGGAGGTCAAATAGGCAGTCGCTCTATGTACACGTAAAATCCAGCTAGATTGGAAGCCGATCCCAAAATAGTTGGGAAAAAATGATGAATAGGAGAAATAGTGGATTAAAAAACAGTTCCTGGCGACATAGCACACACACACAGACAGGTGGACAAGTGGATATAGCTGTTAAACTGCCCTTTAATAGCTGCTACACAAGAACATTACATAATTGTAACGCCTTCGCATTGCCAGCAAAGTGTCTCTAACAAACTCAAGTTCGAAAAGTTATAACACAACTCCTTCCATATTACATAAGTAATAGGTATCTCAATATTGGTGGATACAATATTATTTCGGTCCCAAAGTATGTATAGGCCTGACCTTTCTAGATCAGACGTATGCGACCTCTATTCGTGTTTCTGATTGAATATCAAAACTTTCCTTGTACCTACTTCTTTTCGGCGAACATTGGCATTTTCCTTTTGATGTTATGCGAAGGCGCCTTTTTTTACTTTGTTTGCTTTATTGAAGAATCAGTTATACTGGTACGGACAAGTTGTGGACCGTTTGTGGACATTCAAGGGAAGGCTCAAGGCATTTCTACTGGAAAGATGCCTATAGTCAATAGATGAATTGTAAACGATTTTTGACTACGAATTAAATTAAATTTATACTGTTGTTACGATTTTGCTTTTGTTTTATGTGATTTTTTATTGATTATTTGATTTTTTATTGATTATGTGATTTTTTATTGATTATTTGATTTGTTATTGATTATTTGATTTTTGTTGATTATTTGATTTGTATTGATTATTTGATTTCTTATTGATTAGTTGATTTGATATTTGATTTTTTATCGATTATTGTTTATTTTATTTTGTTCAAATTTTTATGTTTATTAACTACTAGCGGACGTCACGCGGTTTCACCCGCGTAGTTCCCGTTCCCGTGGGAGTACGGGGATAAAATATAGCCTATGTTACTCAGGGGGAATGTATAGCTTTCTAATGGTGAAAGAATTTTTTAAATCGACGCAGTAGTTTTTGAGTTTATTCATTACAAACATACACACACACACACACACCTGACACTGACGCGTGACGTCGGCATAAAGAACGTTACAATGTTACAATTTACAGTTTTTCCGAAACCCTACGCGCTTCGCTGATGCTAGAGGCATACAGGCTGTTTGGAAGATATACCATAATCATAGTTTTTACCTACAGAATTTAAGTGTTATGTATCACGGTAATTATTTCTTTATTTCGCAAAATTACACTTCCAACAGTCATCTAAACTTTTTTATCGAGGTTTAAATTTTTATAAAGATCGCAATAATATGGTGTTTTCAATAATGTACATTTATCTTCTAACAAAAAACAAAAATAACACAAAAATACAAAAAAATACAAATCTTTCCTCTTTATAATATTAATATTGTAGATTTCTTATGTATCACATTCAGACACAATGTAATTTGTTATTGAATAAATGAAATGAAAAATAAAATACTGACAGATATTTTTGTAGTATAGGGATGTGTCCGTGTTCAACTGAACTGCATCTGCAATATATCCTAAATGGTTTGACCGAACCTTTAAAGAACTACGACCTTTATTCATCTTGTTCTCTAAGAAGCGTAACTTAGCTTAAAGACCTATCTATGCAAGGATTGAGTTTAGACTGAATGCTTTGAGAGATAAAACATTCATGTATGGCTCCAAGGCCTTCCTAATAACAATCGGGGTACAAAGTGGGAATATTCCGCAAAACACAGCAAGCCATTTTAAAATTCTAGCCATTTTTTAATCTATTTCTCTCCTGACACTTCAAAACGGCCTGAAAACTAGCCTAGTCTCACGTAGAGCACAAAGGAGGCGCTGTAGCATGCCATACCACCACACGACGTCAGACGAGCACCTGATACTGACGCGTGACGTGTTGGCACAAAGAACGGTACAATGTTACAATTTACAGTTTTTCCGAAACCCTACGCGCTTCGCTGATGCTAGAGGTATACAGGCTGTTTGGAAGATATACCATAATCATAGTTTTTACCTACAGAATTTAAGTGTTATGTATCACGGTAATTAAGACATTATTTTCTTTATTTCGCAAAATTACACTTCCATCAACAGTCATCTAAACTTTTTTATCGAGGTTTAAATTTTTATAAAGATCGCAATAATATGGTGTTTTCAATAATGTACACTTATCTTCTAAGAAATATTGTATGTGCTTCCAAAATCATTAGAATAGAGTTAAGTTCTGAGCTAGTGAGTGACATACCCAATCCCTCAAAAAGTGTCAGTCCTTCTACCGAACACCCTGTATGTATATTCCGACTTATTTGCGATCTGATCCGATCCGTGTTGTGGATCATTTTTGTTGGTAAAGTTCGGGTTTACTCGGGTAATGTTGGTAAAGTTCGGGTTTACCCGGGTAATGTTGGTACAGGTAATATATTCAGAGAAACACTTTCGGTTTATGGTCAGGGATGATGTGAGGTAAAAGGGTGTTGCCGTTGGAGGTCAGCGAACTTGGTTAGGGAGAGTTATATCAAGAAGTGTTGGCATATTAATGAAATACCATTTTACTATAACCTTGTTTTAATGAAATGTATTAAATAAATTAATAATGACTTAAAGAATGCCTCTGACAGATTTGGCAATAAACGTGTCTTCTAGCTGAGTTCGAACAATAAAGTTAAACCGACTGACACGAAAAGAAAAACAACCATGAATGGCTAAATACACTGTTAATTAGGTCTAACGTCGAAAATCCAACAAAGCGCTTTTTTGAGGCATTCATGTAAGTGTTGCTTTGTTTAAAAGAAAATAGACAAAAGCCGTCTTCAGAAATGACAAACAAAATTCCTAGCAGCTCCACAATCTTTATACTCTACTTGTTAAGATTAAAACGGAAAGCAATAAACGTAGAGGCTGTGAGTACAATTATATCCCCTCGAGTCAAGTTTACGACGCACGGATAACCGGATGATAAGCTCCACGTTTTTATATACTTAAACAATTTAATGCGCGAGGAAAATATGGAGAACTAGCGTTAAGCGCTGCGACTCGTTGTGAAGTAATTGAGTCGGAATAAAATCTTAAACGCTGTGAATAAAAGGAAAATAAATGCGTTGCGGTCTGCGCGTGGTGCGGAGAGCTGCGGCGGCGCGGCGGTGCGCGGTGTGGCGGAGACGACAATCTTGTTAGTGAGCAGATCGCTCGTTATTGTTATAAAGCTGCAAATAATAGCGTGATTGATGTATAAGTACTGTGGATGTTTGCTGATTGGAACACTCGGTTAGATATAATCGTTTTATCTTATTTTACATTTATTTATGTCGTGAGCGGGCTTAAGTAGGGAACATATTATACATACATGTGATAGTGCTCGTCTCCTACTCACACTCTCTTGGACTTAAAAAGAACTGGCGCAATGTGGGTGTACTATATTTGGGTACACCTTTGCCTAACCCGTCGGGGATTACAGGCGTGATGTTCGGTTATATGTGACATGTCATAATATTATGACATGTCACATATAACCTATTGCTGCTATTACAAAGCCTTTGAACAACCCCATGTATGACAGTAGTAGTTGTTATCGAAATCCAATAGTATCAATGAACATTATTGCTATTCAAATCGTCCAACCACGTGCAAAAATATAGGTTAGTACCTACACAAACAAAGCAATACCTTGCTGCAATCCAATTGAATATCTATAAAGCGATGGTTCGGATTCTCATTTTAATGAAATACAGTAAAGTCATACCTCTTTTCAAATCCGGGGACAGTAAAGATACTAATAATTATAGACCTGTATCCGTGTTACCAGTTTTTAGCAAGGTTTTTGAAAAAGTAATGCTTAATCAAATGCTCTATCATTTTAACACCAACAGAATCTTACATGATCAACAGTATGGCTTCACCAAGGGACGTTGTACAACTGACGCCGGTGTAACCTTATTAAAGCACATATTTACTGCGTGGGAAGAGTCTCAAGACGCCATAGGAATTTTTTGTGACCTCTCCAAAGCGTTTGATTGCGTAAATCACGACACATTACTTTTGAAACTTGAGCATTACGGACTGGGTAAACTTGCACTTAGTTTGGTAAAATCTTATTTGAATGATAGACAACAACATGTTCAAATAAATGGTGTTAATTCACAGGGGTTAAAAGTAAAAATGGGGGTTCCACAAGGCTCAATATTGGGTCCTTTCCTCTTTCTAGTATATATAAATGATCTACCCTATTTACTGAAAAACCAACCTCAAAATATGGTGTTATTTGCTGATGACACTTCCCTAATTTTTAAGATAAATAGGCGGCCCCAAAATCTAGATGACGTGAATAATGCCCTACTTCAGGTCCAAAATTGGTTCACAGCAAACAATTTGGTATTAAATGAAAAAAAAACCAAATGCATAAGATTTGCTTTACCGAATGTTAAAAGTAGTGATTGTGATATAATATTGAATAAAGAGAAACTTGAATTCGTAGATAAAACGGTTTTCCTGGGGATTACGCTTGATTCAAGGCTACAATGGGGTTCTCATTTGACATCTCTTGCGGGGCGGCTAAGTTCAGCAGCCTTTGCCATTAGAAAAATCCGTCAGTATACTGATGTAGATACCGCTAGACTGGTTTATTTTAGTTACTTTCATAGTATAATGTCTTATGGCATTTTGCTGTGGGGACGGGCTGCTGATATTGAGTCTATATTTATTCTGCAGAAAAGAGCCATCAGAGCCATATATAATCTTCGTAGGCGCGATTCTCTAAGGGAACTGTTTAAGGATATTGGCATCATGACGGTACATTGTCAATACATCTACGAAAACATAATGTACGTCAGAAAAAATCTGCACCTTTTTGGTAAAAGGGGTGACAGACATAATTACAGTACTAGAAATAGGGACCAACTAGTTCAGCCAGGTTTCAGACTCGCTAAAGTAGACTCATCTTTCATGGGGTACTGTTTGAGATGCTATAATAAAATTCCACAAAGTATTCTTGAACTGAATGAGACGAAATTTAAAACATGCATTAAACGCACACTATGTAAGCAAGCATATTACAAGTTGAGCGATTATATCGATGATAAAAATGCTTGGCTCAATGCTGGTCCTGCTCCACATGGACAGGGGCGCATAAATTGATAGCATTAAATTGTATTGTTGGAGCTGCTGAAGATTGTACAACTATCTTTGCATTGTATAGAATCAATCTCTTTAGTATTATATAAATGCATAGCCCATATTGTGTGAGTACTATGTACTAGAAAGCTATCATTCACTGGAAACCTACGTCTTTTTTTTGACTTGAATGTGCCCTGGCGGTTTGGAGTATGTCATGCTCACTCTATTGTCTCGCTGATGGTGGCGCATGTGTCGGATCATTTAGTTCCCTTCAAAATGGTTGAGTTGAATGGTGCTGATCCATGCGTCATGTCCGTGAACGGGCGCTGTCAGTTGTGACTGGTCATCTCTTGGTTGCCATGGCTTATTTGAATGAATTATTTTGAATTGTATTTTTTTTTTGTTTGTGTTTTTTTGCTGTGGACACTTTTACCGTGCACATCTTGCTACATTGTTCTCACATAATATACCATCTCAACGTGAATGATGTAACCAAGATTTTGTAACAATATTCTGATTTAAAAGAGTGTCCATGGAGTTTCTTGCCCATTCTTCTCCATAGAGATCTACGCTAGGGAATGGGCAACTACAGTACTTTCACAGTTTTTATGTCTTGTGACTGGGACTGTAGCTACATTTAATTTTCATCTTTGTTTCGACAATTCAAAAGTGCCTGTAACTGGCTTACTTGAAATAAATGCTTTGATTTTGATTTTGATTTTGATTTTCAAACAGATGAAACATTTACAATACTGAACTGAATAGAATATAACCTGCAAAGCTCGTATCGTATTGCATTAGACTGTAATTCTGTAAAGGCAATCACACAATAGTAGTAGTATTGCGATGTCAGAACGTATCCCTTGCAATAGGATAGTGCTGCGATTTCAGAACGTATCCCTTGCAATAGTAGTAGTACTGCGATGTCAGAACGTATCCCTTGCAATAGTAGTAGTACTGCGATGTCAGAACGTATCCCTTGCAACAGTAGCAATACTGTGATGTCAGACCGTATCCCTTGCAATAGGATAGTGCTGCGATGTCAGAACGTATCCCTTGCAATAGTAGCAATACTGTGATGTCAGACCGTATCCCTTGCAATAGTAGTAGTACTGCGATGTCAGAACGTATCCCTTGCAATAGTAGCAATACTGTGATGTCAGACCGTATCCCTTGCAATAGTAGTAGTACTGCGATGTCAGAACGTATCCCTTGCAATAGTAGCAATACTATGATGTCAGACCGTATCCCTTGCAATAGTAGTAGTACTGCGATATCAGAACGTATCCCTTGCAAACACATGTGTCATAATTTTCCAAATCTACCAATGAGTACATCAATTCGCATAAATGTTACAAACCTTAGATATTTGAGACTTAACACGGTTTCAAATTAAAAGTTATTTATTCAATCTATGCTGAGAATAAGCACTTTTCGAACTTCAAAAATACATAGGTATATATAAGACCTACCTAATTGTCTTCTTCGTGCGGTGCGTTGCATTATCGTGCCGATGTGTTTCCATCTTTATGTGTTCTTATTGCATTGGCTGGCTGGGTATGAATATAATACTGAAAAAAGACAATACAATACTGATAATACAATACTGATAATATAATACTGATTATAAACCTAGCTGGGTTGTCAAATAAGGAGCATTGAATATGGGCTTCCCTATTATCTTGTCATTAATTTACATTCACGAAGCGAATGGAATTCCCATCATTACTATTCGAGTTAAATTCAGAACGATAATGTAACCAATAATCAAAGTTTAATCACATTTTACAGTACCTCTTTTAGTTATATTTCCGATCATAGAGACAGGGTGAGAACAATTTCCCCCTTTTTCTATTTTTATCACAAGCCAAAAATAATGATCAAGAAACCAGAAAATTTTTCAACAAAGAAGTAGAGTACCTCAACAAAAGCTCCTTTACTTGCCATAGCTATGTAATATTTCTATAGAAATTGTCCTTTTGTACAGAAAACATGCAAATCTGACAGCTTGATACGAAAATAAATACCGACCGCGTGTTGTGGACAGGCGATGTTCAACGTTTTCCAACAGTGCCACTCCGCCCAGCAAACAAACGAACACAGAGATGTAGTGTCAACACGTGGAGCCGCACCGGCTGGTGTGTGACTCAGTTGTAATGCAGTGTGCAATGGACGTCATTTCGAATGAATAATTGGACTCATTTGGAAGTCGATAAATCTGTTCGGTTTTAAATTGTGACTGCTGTTCAGTTCGTGTCGCAGTTACTGAATTGTGGTTCCAAAGTTTTGTGTCAGGAAATTAAAACTAATGAATTTCTTTTTAAGGTTCCGTACCTCAAAAGGTAAAAAAAGTAACTTAACTTAACCTTATAAGATCACTTTCTCGTCCGTCTGTCTGTCCGTTTGTCACCAACGATTTTCTCAGGAATGACTGGACCTAGCAAGTTGAAATAAATACCAGATACTGAGGTCTATACTCTCTATTAAGTGACTAAAAATCAAGGTCCTGAGTCAACATTATAAAAAGATATGGGAAGTTTCGATTTTCGCGAAAACTTTACCAAAATTTACCTTAATTTTCATCTTTTTTTATTTTTAGGAATGTTCCCTTTACTTGTGCTGTAAGACCTTGCTTTTATCCAAAATTTTCAATTTTAGGTCAATCGGAAGTACATATCCCTATAGGTTTTGGGTCGAAAACCTATGTGGCAGTTTCCGTTGACCTAGAATCACGAAATTTGGCGAGAAGCAACGTCGTCAAAAACCGTAAATGTGTAGTTTAAATAAAAAAAAAAAACGTTTTTACTGTTACAAACTTATAATTTGCGGTTGGTGCAATAGCCACATGGTGGTGTGTAATGGTGTTCATGGGATCGAACAGCAAAGTTAAGTTTGTCCTTTAAAAAGTTTTTACGGAACCCTCGGTGCGCGAGTCCGACTCGCTTTTGACTGTTTTTTTTTTGTTAGTGTTAAACATTTTTTATTTCAGTTTTATCGATAAGTAGTAGCAAACGAAAAGTTTGAAATTAAGTAATTAATATGTTTTTTTTGTTTGGTTTTTAATTTGATTTTTTTTTCTTACATTATTAAAATCTTAGAAGGACTGTTGTACTAAGAAGTATGAAATTGCAACTACTTATGTATCTCCTTCGCAGAACCTCTCACCCGTCAGTACTGACAGAGTAGGTACTTAGATCGCGATATCTTATTACGTGGACATTTACTGCCGTTTGATTCAAAGAATCTTCTATATGCGTTTTCAATTTCAAGGCTCATTCATCAGAACTTGTAAGAACAGACTACTCATACTGTAAGCCCCACAACAAGAAAACTATTGAGTATTTTCTAGAAGCTTTATCTTAAAAGAATTTGCTAATTCTAAAGCAATGTTATTAGAAAATACTTATAGTCACTTTTCCAAAATATCAGTCCCTTAAACTAGTATCATTCGTGGAACATAGAAAATATATCAACTAAAATAAAAGTAACTTTCAACAGTTTGAACTCAAAACAAATACAAACAAAATGCCACTATTTTCGTCCCGAAGCACCCATGTGGAAGCTGTGACAGCCGTCTTACGTCCCGGCGACAAATCTTATGATATCTCCAGCTTGGCACGTTAAAACTACGCGCTTCACATACAATGGCGGACATTTATTATTTAGGATCAGCACCGATAATCAGTGCCATTACTCGATTTCTTTCACTGGGGTGCCGCCCTCGATTTACTAACCTACAACAACTTTGTAACACCCTTATGCCTGTGCCGACAAAGTTCAATTTTGTTTGCTACTTAAAATTTTACAATGTTATCCTTAGATTTGGTCGTCATGCTTGCGTCTTTTACATAAGGTTGTTGTTTGCTTGTGTAGGGTGTATTAGTAAGTTGGTGTATATTTTTATCATGACGTGCAAAGGTGGCCGGACGCATCGGTCCCTGGGAGCCAACGCATCTGGCGTTGAAATTCGCTTGATATATTGTTTCATGTTCGCACCCGCCTGTAATGCTCGCCAGAGATGGGGTATACGGTTGGCGACATTTTTTGTAGAAAACAGTTTTTTCTTCTGTAGAAACGTATTCGTGACTTCTAATTCAAATGAAGATTTTAATGTCACGTTTATAAAATGAGACGGGGAACATTGTTAATTTTGTGATCGTTGTTCGTTCAGCTTTAAACTGTGACACTGGGAGCATGCAAACCACACAATAACATTCAATATCTAATTTTACACACAATTTATTTCCCACAATCAAGTTCTACTACTAAAATAAATATCACAATACACAACTTACTTACGGCATTTATTTATTTAAATAGAACGGCCGAAGCCAATTAGACTATTTAATTAACATATAAATTCTTCTCACAAAAGTTCAAACATTCTGACAGTATCACCTTCCATTCAGTCGCAAACATATCTGATCTGTGTTCGAGTTCAGGAGAGCGTTAATAGCGGCTAATGTCCGGGGCATAGTGACTTGGTCATATAAACATTCCCTGAAAGCAGAGGTGTACGTAGTAGTAGGTACACCCACATTTCACCAGTTATTTTAAAAGTCCCGTGTAGAGATCGTGCCTATTGGAAATCCACTGGGCAGAGATCCAGACTCCGTGGCTGTTACTGAGAAATTCCTGTTTGAAAAACCCAATGACACTTTGCCAGACCCGGGAATCAAACCTAGGACCCAGCTGTTGCGCTTGCGACCACTAGACCAACGAGGCAGTAAATATAAACGAATAATAAAACATAAAAATGTCAAAATATCGATACAGCCGGTCACATTGTACACACTGCGTCCCACCCCTAGCTGCCGAGCGGGGGTGAGTAAATATGAAAACTCAACGAGTTGTTTGTAAAAAATAAAACAATAAAACCGTGTTATAGGGATTTGGATTTATTTCGCACAATTTTCCTAATATTGGGTGACTTGTTTATGGCTTGTTGCGATGTTCCAGTGCGGCAGCGGTGGGACTTGGGGAAGTGGGCTTTTTATTGGATTTGACCAAATAATATGAGTTTTTATTAAGTGTTCTTCTTTTGTTCTCTGTTACCTGTCTTCATTGCACTTGGGCTTTTGAGTAAAGTGGTTAGATTTACATCTTTTGTTTCATTTAGAAAATTTCACTTGTTTCATCATCGGTGACTGCAAAAGCATACACATAATTTTTTATTTGTTCTTGGCCTAAAACAGCATTGCATAGCTTGGCATCAAGCATAGTGACTAAAATCAACACGCTTGATGATCATCTCGGTGATCAAAGAACACTATAACTATGTTAGATGTAGGTCGTATTCTCGTCGCAACGTTTCCCCTTACATAATCCCTCAGTCACATCTCACAATGCCATGGTTACCGATGGGGCCATCTATCCGCCGCCCAAACCGAATGATGACTCGAGCAAATATATTCAAAGGAATCACATATTTATCTCGCCATTCGCCAGATTGTTCTGCAGATAGGTTGAACTGAGGCTTTTAGGTGATAGGATGGGCTGGCGATCTGTCACTGTGGGCAATAAATTGTTTTACTGCCATTTTTACACCCAATGCCTGGTTTATTGCTGGCGATATTTTGATTTACGAGATTAGAAGTGTCCTTTATATCAAAAGGTATCGGTATTGATAGAATTGCCGTTGAATTTGGATATTAAAATCGATGTTTCAATAGGTTTAATCTAAATTACGGTCTACTTCTCGTAGAGTTTAATTTAATTGCTCGTTTTTTTAGTTTTGAAGAAATTTTACCTCTGAATCCACTGTAAAAGGGACTGATAGATATCACACTCCAAAGGGCGTGACTGAATGTAGCATATTACGTCAAATCATGTGTCTTCCACATCATGTAACTCTCAGTCATCCATAAAAATTGATCTTCACATTTATTTCCTTATCCTGTAACAAAATGAAGCGTATAATTTTGATTCGGAAATCTATTTCAAGCTCCAAACTAGCTATAATCCAAGTAAACAGCTTCAAACGGATCGGCTCGGCCCGTTCTGTGTATTCAAAGCAGCGGCACATACATTGTTTGAGACGAGTCCAAACGTATCGATTTGCGAGCGCGATTAGATCGCTCCTATCGACTGACCTAATCGATGTGGGACGCGCGCTGGCCCGAATACGAATCACTTTTAATAGTGGACCGTTTTTTTTTAGCTTATATCGCTTAGTTTGCTCGTTAATTTTTAGTATTATTGGTGGTTGTTCTTAGGATTTTTTTGTTGACGGTGCGATTAAAAAAGTTGTAAGTATTTTTCAGAGAATAACATCATCATTCGTTTTTCCATTAGAATGTTATTTTTCCCAATTCTGCTGTTTTCTAAAGTAAGTATATTAAAGCAATCAGATCATGAACATAAAGTCGTAGACAGTTATATTCTGTTAAAGCCCCAGACTAATCATTAGTATAATTCTGTATTGTCTCATAAAGATATTAGTTTGAACAAAAATGAACACCCTACGGAATACAGTTCAATTGCCTACAACAATAATTGGAGTTTTCGGTCCAATTTGTTTCATCAAAGACCTAATAGTAGAACAATAAGAGCTATCCTATCAGTTGTTCTTGTTAAGACAATATTTGATTAAACTAGAATAACAGTATCAAGTGACCCAACAACGTAGGACATTGGAACGAGACCTAAGGGCGATCTAAATAGGTCAACTTTTTGTTTTGATGTTCGGCCAGTGAAACAATATTAATATTCATGTAGGATCGCGCTGGGACATGTTCTATATCGACTCGATCTGATACTGATTTACAATTACTGGACTCGTAGTGGGGTGGTATAGATATTTGTTATTATTTCATTTGCTGGGGTTAAGGTCTCTCTGAGGACGATGGCTGTAAACCATCACGTATGTAGGTCTAGTGCCAATTGAATTATAAGGCTTTATAAAATAATTGCTTTTAAGACTCGTTTTTTTTATCGTTTACCAGCCTTCTACATGTGATTTGTTTCACTCATTATAAGTTACTAGCTCTTCTACCCGTGTTTAGGGCGGAAATTATACTATATATAAAGCTCGATTACCACTCACTGACTCACTGACTGACTGACATAATTGTTCTCCCAGATGGTGGATGGGGAGGTGGGTATATTTTGACAGATTCGTAAACAAGTAACTCCCGCGAGTATGGGAAAAGTGCCAAACCTCCCTTTTTCGCCCCCCTTCCTCCCCCTCCCTATCGTATCTCGGAAACAAAGAGACCCGTATTTTTCGTTTTTTACGGATTCGTATAGAGGAGGCTCGGCAAAGTAAAAACCAGTTTTCAAAAGTTTACCCACTTGTCCCCTTTCTCCCCCCTTTACGCGGATCTCGGAAGTTGAGAGACTTGGAACATTTTTGTTTTCAGATTCGTATAGAGGAAGCTCGGCAAAGTAATAACCAGTTTTCAAAGTTGCCCCCCTTGCCCCCCTTTTCACCCCCTTTAGGCGGATCTCAGAAATTGGGAGACTTGGAACATTTTTTTTTTCAGATTCGTATAGAGGAAGCTCGGCAAAGTAATAAACAGTTTTCAAAGTTGCCCCCCTTGCCCCCCTTTTCACCCCCTTTAGGCGGATCTCAGAAATTGGGAGACTTGGAACATTTTTTTTTCAGATTCGTATAGAGGAGGCTCGGAAAAGTAAAAACCAGTTTTCAAAGCTGCCCCCCTTGCCCCCCTTTTCACCCCCTTAAGGCGGATCTCGGAAGTTGAGAGACTTGGAACATTTTTTTTTTTTCAGATTCGTAAGAAGGGGCCTAGAGTTAGTCAAAATCATTTTTCGAAACTCCCCACTCTCCCCCCCTTCACCCCTCTCCCCATCGTATCTCGGAATCTAGGACACGTAGCGGCTTTTTAATTTTTACCATAAATTATTATTGAGGAGCGTTTAAATTTGTATACGGAGGGTATCCTTCACTCCCCAACCTCCCCTAAAAATAAAAGGGCTATAACTTCGTAACGGTCAGAGATAGCCATTATGTGTTTGAACAAATATTATAGTACGCGTCGAAACCTGTCTGGTGGTGGTAAGTCCCGAGTGGAGCGAACCTGCGAGACCGAGTGGAGAGAAGGGGGGAGGTGGCGAGCGAAGCGAGCCGGCGACCTCCGTAGCGTAACGAAGGTCGAGTGGGTGAAGCGTAACTCAGGGGCGACGACAAGCAACTTTAGGGTTATGTTTTTTTTAATGGGTCTCAATTTTTAAGTAAGGTTTTTTACTTTTATATTATTAGGTTTTTTTTTTAAAATAATTTCATCGTGTTTTAGGGGTTCTTACCAATTATTTTAAGGATTGCTAAGGATTCCTAAAATTTTATGATGGTGAGGAATACTTCTCAAGAACACTACAACACGCGAGCTGCGCGCAGCTCGCGCACCCACGCAAATACTAGTTATACTATAAGAGCCTACTACAGGAATAAAAAATATTCCACGTCCGATCCACCACGTCTGCTAATAAGTCAAATCCGTTGTGCCGCGAAAACTTAGCAGGCAGACGGAGTGACTTTCTCATTATTATTTAGTACTTGAAAGTATACCAATGAAAAGACCAATTTATAATTTTCTTCTTCTTTTGAAAAATTAATTATCAATTTATTCGGACAAAGCGCACTTGACATAATCCCTTTGGCACGTTTTTTACCAAAGTCATCAAAGAAATGAAGGGGCGGCATTTCCTTTGCCAAAACATGGCAATGGATTTTATCATTAGGCTTAATAATTGCATAGCTATTGCCTCAGGGCTCACCATCCCCTCTGCTTGCACCCCTTCCCTTTACGTGGGAAGATCAACAGATGCTTTCGTGGAATTACGATGGAAATTAAATTACCATTGAATGCGAATGGGACCTTTTTTAAATATAATAATAACAATGTTGATGAAATTTAAAATAATTATCTAAATTATAGAGAGCTTGGTAATCGAAGATATTATTATAAACTCGGGCGAACTGCAGTTGGCCTGGGGTGAGTCTCGTATGTCACGTCACCTCGCAAAACGTTTAGTTCGAGAAAATAGCATACTGATACTGTTAGCCTGCCTCATCCCACTGCTGGACAAAGACCCCCCATCACTTCCGGTTGTTTCTATCCAGGGTTAATGTGGACCACTGGCGGGACGAGCTAGAAAAAATAAAAAATATTTAGAGGGTTTGGTATAATATAAACCCTCTAAATACATCATATCAGCTGCAACGATTCTATAGTGGAATAGTCTGTTAATGATCGCTACCATGAAAAATGTAGGGGTTACTAATATTATCGTTAGCAAGTCAAAGTTAAGGCAAACCAATCAAGTATTCAAAGCATAATAATAATTATAATTGATTAATTGATTGGTTATAATTGTTTATGTGCTTATTGTGCACCTACCCACCTGTACCTATACTGTGTAAATATTTCGACACAAATGTATTTTGTTATGAAATAAATAACTTGAACTTGCACGTTTAAGAACTCAGTTTTGGATTGTCGTACAAATAGTATTTTACAAAAAAATTAAATAGTAATTTTAAATAGTATTTGTATGACAATCCAAAACTGAGTAGGCATCACAGAATCTAAACATCAACCTACGGCCTCTAAGATATACTAATAAACGTAGCGTGAGCTATAAGGATCCGTGGATTGAGTAGTCCACACTTATCCCGGGCAGCGAGCACACGCACCCTTAGAGTTCATCTACTTACTGATAATTTGGTGGTTTTATTCTTAAGCCTAATGATAGTGTTTCAAGTGAACACCATATCACGTCTAACCGTCTTTAATCAATGTAAAAATTTGATCATTTCAATTTCTCTAAACTCTCCACATATTCCCGTTACGATTTTTTTTGACATTCCGTCGACACAGACGTGAAAATATATACCAATCTCCAATAATCTTTTCTTCTCTGAAAACACGGCTATTAAAATGTGAGATATTATATCGACGATTAGATGTAAGGGGCTGGCAGTTATCGAGGGTGGAAGGTCAGCGTGACCTCTAGACTGAGGCCTTCATTACGAGGTATCGAGAGGAGATCGCATTTGAATGTTAAGGAATTAGGACCGATGCTGACTAGATAGTAACACCAAAAAAGCGTTTTTTTTTTCTCCTTTTTTCACAACTCAATTAACTTTTCTGTTTTTGCGTTTGTCAGATGATTTTAAAAGAGCTGTCTTTTCTTTACTAGCCCAATTAGTAATGTCAACTACAAACCTACTTTTACCTTTTCATTTAGGGTCAGTTTTCTACCGATTTTCCTTGCAAAAACAGACATTTTGAAGAACTCTTGTTTTGTTTTCTGATAGCTCCTAGAAAAAGGACGAGCACGATATTATTTGTAATTTATGGAGGTTTAAACACGGAAAGTGTCGTGTTTGGCTTTGTTTACACCTGCATTAGACATGATGTGACACCAACAGTACTGCGGTGTTTACTTTGTAAGGACCGCAGTGTAAAATAGTTTACAAGAACATTAAGAGTCTTTGCTGTGTTTGAAATTGGAACTCTGTAATCCTGAATGCCTCCGTGACTATTAGCTTGTTTCTAAGAGAATTTGTTGAACAGAGTTGATTTAAACAGAAACTTCTTTGAACATTATGTATTGATAAAAATATCATCGCATTAAATAAGATATTATAGAAGCTGGTAAAAGGAGAGAAAAAAGAAGAAAACTATAAAGTAGAAACAAGAAAAGGTTCGCTGTTCTTTTGTTTAAGTACAATAGGATTTTCTAATTTAAATCTAGTTTTCTTAATATTTAATAATAATAATAATAATAATAAATTGCTGGACATTACACACAGCGCCATCTAGTGCCACACTAAGCAACGCTTGTGTCGTGGACACCAGATAGTTGATATACTACATAGATACTTTTTGTTTTGTAAATACATACTTAATATACATACAAACATCCATGACTCGGAAACAAATGTCTGTGCTCATCACACAAACATTTGCTCCGACCGGGATTCGAACCCGGGACCCTAAGAACGTAAGGCAGCCTCACTACCGCTGCGCCAATCAGGTCGTCATTTATCTTACGCTTCTTTTCATTCACTCATAAGAGTAGGAGAAAATTAATATTACAACAGAAATCATATAACAATTACGTATGTATAGAAGAATTTCATTTTCCTTGTGTGTGTTACCTTATAATATTACATTATGATCCCGTTGGTCACGTACCAGCGAAAATAGGTCAACATATTGGATTAGTGGCATTGCGGATACTTCCTATTATGCTTTACAAATGTAATTATTATTAAACGTGTTACTATTGATTGTTTAACACATTGATAATAATCAGACAGTGGCAGTTTAGTTTATCACCAATTAGTTTAATGCAAATCCAAATGAATAAAGCTAATTTATAATCAAACCGATTGTGTCATGAAACTTTTTAATATCGTCACAAAATGGGTTCAATAAAACTTCAATAAACCATACGACAACACAGATTTCAACGAAGCAGGTCTAACAAATTAATGAGTGCACCACAACTAACACGATAAGCGGTCATCATCAATTCAATTATACCCAGCCATCCGAATCATGTTATGTGCCACTGACATAGAATAACGAATAAATGGATTAAACATGTGGATGCAACATTCAATAACACACGGTTTGAAACCGCAAAACAATGTCAAAGTGTGATGGTAGTCTTAATATCCGATTAAGAAGGAATATTGTCATTTGAAATGTTTAGTGAATCGATCGTAAGATTGTTTTTTACGTATTTTTAAGGCAATAGTCATGATAACCGTTACGACTCCGCCATTATCCACCGTGGACACCAGATGAGCCATGCCGAGAACACGCAGGCGCAGTCTAGGTTGGGGTTTACTGTGAAACTTGTTACCCGATATCCATAATGCTGTTAGATTAAGAAAATGTTTGTAACTATGGTAAAATAAATATATTTTTATCGCAACGTAATACGAGTATCATCATTTTAGGAGACTTCAAAAGCATACAGCTGAGTAGCACATATAGCATTTCATTTAATTTTGTTTACTACTCCATGTCCTTCTCACGTATGTGTGTGCACGGAGATGAGACATTATGCGCTAGTAATTATTGGAGTAATTTCATCTGCGAGCGAGTGAGTTGCGACCGTCGCGCGTCGGTAAAACGCAATGGATTGATATTAAATGGAGTGTGTGACTGTGTTGTTACTGATTGTGTATTGTGTGTAGTGTGATGTTCAATTATGGTCCTTAAATTTGCGAAGTAGACTGCGAAAGGTAACATATTTACGCAGTGAATAATTAACTGTAGAGTTGGAGTTTAGTGAAATAAGGAAGATTATGTTAAATTGGTTAACCTTTCACAAAGTCAAGTCCTAAAATTCTGTTTGCTTTTGACAAAATATCCACAATTCAATTAACCTTTAAAAAACATCAAACATGGCAAAGATTCAATTTTATAAGGCACTTATCTAACGTTATAGAAGCTCGTGCTATCATAACGATCGCCGGGATGTCTGGCTTAAGAAATTATCCGAAGCTAATATTAGCATCGCTGGGAGTCAGCCAGCCAGGCTTTCCGTAAATCTACCGGCCATTACCGACCCAATAAACGATTTAACTTGATTCCTTCTTTTAATACCGAGTTCAAAGCTCAACTCGGCTATCAAAACACTTTATATAAGTACCTCTCAGGAGCGCCAATAAAGGGTTGAAGTGTGAAATTATTTGAGAGTAAGTAAGAATTCCTGACTCAATTAAGTTTGTAAGTAAAATAGGCGTTGGAGAAAGGGTCGTAAAAGAATTTGTCTTAACTTTTGTTGAGTTTGAGACAATTGCTTCTGTTTTATGTTTTTACTGCTCTTTAGTGGTGATGGAATGTGGTCGTGTCTTTGAATAATATCAGTCTGTATAACAACCACTGACTAATGTTACCAGAATCACCATTACCAACAACTTGCAGTGATTAGAAACCTACAAAGCGGAACACTATAAAGGTAAGTTTTACCTCCTTTTTAATTATTGAATGAGTTTAATAATATATCATGTTAGGTACGCCTCAGTGAGTGTGAATCTTTACCGAAGTCACGGCATTTTAGCAAAAAGAATCGTTATTCTAATGTGTTTAGAAATTCACAAGGTAGGTATATTATGTTTTTGTTTTTATTCTAGTTAAGTTAGCCTGTGTTTTATGAGATGCTATTTATTTGATTAGGAGTCTAGGAGTTCTGATACCTACATTTTGTTTTGTTTTAGTATGTGCCAATTATATAGAAGAAACCTTATGTAATCGACCTCTTTACGTTTTGGTTAAATTAGACTGCGCTAGGTCTGTGGTGTAGATTTAATTAGCCTACAACTACTACTACTACTACATCAGCCCATAACGTCCACTGCTGGACATAAGCCTCTCCCATGATGGGAGGAATTTGCCGTAATCTCCACGCTTGGCAGGCGGATTGGAGATCGCAGTGATGAAAGACTAACAGAAAACGTTGCTGCCCATTCTCAGGTCTACGGAGGCGCAAGGTGTTCTGCCTCAGACATTAGTCGCCTTATACGACACCCGTGAGTGTAATGGGTTCGTTCTATTCTACTCTGCCGGATACCACACGGCAAGCCTACAACGCTTACAACCATTTATATTTATCAAAACTAATACTTAGTGAAATTATTTTGTGAAACTGTTAAACAGTTTTTTTTAACAAAGAAAACTATATACTTATATGTATTTCAAAAAAGATTTGATTTTTTCTGAATGCAATGCATTTATTTTGATACTTCTTTAAAACTTTTCTTTATCATAATAAACGAACAAAAATATTTTCAATATTAACAAAAAAATGTTTTAGCTTTTATAGAAATTGATATTGTTTAGTTTGGAGCAACATATTTTGAAGGCATAAAACTAAAGCAAAGCAAAGCTTTTGAAAGGCACCTCTTGTACGAAATAGGCTATAAAAATTGAGTTCAGTGACCTGTTTAAGGCGACACTGAGCGTTACATTAAGGCTGGCTTAACACGAGTTAAATCTTAAATATTTTTATGAAAGATTTTCAAGTCTGTGCGCTGTTGCGTTTTAACTTTTAGTTATTAAAGTGAGTTTGTGAAGCTGGTAGTTTTATTACGAGCGGCCCACATATTTCAGTCCAGTCTTTTAGTACGGGATTCTTGATTACCTAAAACTTTTGCTGTGAACATACATGTCCATGAACCAGTCTATGCCTAAAGCGTTAGCACTCTGGGTAGTATTGGAGTCGTTTTACATGAAGTCGAGAAATAATGTGCCTTTCGATTCCTAGAAATATTTCCAATAATAAATCTTTCCGCGGAATCCCTCTCGTATCAATGTAAATATTTAATTCAATACCGACTACACAAATGTTGACACTCTCGATTGTGATCACGTATTTCTTATAAAACTGATTCCTTATCAATCCCCTTTTACCATACTTTTATCTTACACACTTCGTTGTGCAATTCTATTTGCGAAGCCTTCCTCAATGGTGGCCTATTTTTCCTTGTAAATGAATATTTTCTGTGGATACACGAGGATTTCTTTCACTTGTATCTTTTAAAAGATAAGGAAAATTTCAATCAATCCACAGTAAAGCGTTTTCAGATGAGATTATATTGGTTGGATACGTTTTGTATTCAATATTTTGTTTACAAATGATAAAAATTAATGTGTTGGATTTATGACAGTATTTAAGGCTTTTGTAAGCAGTGGGTAGGTGAGACTATTGAGAGAAGCTTCATTTAATTTAAAAATAGAACACCAAAATGATCTCACACTACCTATATTACCATCTCACATTGGTTTTATAGTGCAGTTCTCAATCCCTTTCCATTGTTTCCTGTATTTAATTCCATACAAACAAGCTGCTCAGAAACTAAGCTGTTTATGACGTAAGTGTGCGCTAACATTTTTATATACGTACAGCCTGTGAGTTATTCGTCCGAAGCGGAACGAGTATGTGGATGTACGTCGTAAACGGTACCTACCAGAGATACCTACGGAACGAGGTAATCCTAAGCCTAGGCTCAAGTACCTGGAGCTTAAACTAGGAAAAAATCATACATCAGGATTAATAAAACTTTTTAACCACATTTATGTCAGTTTTTATTTTCCTCAAGTTCTTTTTCATAAAATAAATTATCGTTTTTAAGGTATACTTTTGTTTTATGAAATGTATTATCAGACGCTAGTGATCAATATTGGATCTCACTATCTTAGAAATACTCGGGTTTTAGTTTATCCACGATATTTTTATCACAAGTTATAAAAACAGAACGATCATAGCGGCTCCAACGTAACATTATCCTTTCAACAAAAGTAAAATAAACTTAAAAAAACTTTTTCGTTTATTGAACCCGTAAAAATTAAGCTTCTCAGTTTGGCCACGCTTTACTGCACCTAACTCTTTCGTCCGTCCCTTCCCTGTTTACCCAAGACGGCCTTATAGCTCGGGGTCTATTAAATATGAGCGAAGCGGAGAGAAAATGTGCGGGAATCGACCAATCACGTTGGTTGAAATCCACATCGCGTCTGTCGTTTCTCATGTTATTAGCCAAATCTGAAACATCTCCGTTCCACTCCACTCGTCTCCGCTTTGCTGGATATGGCCAAAAGTCAGCGGGATGCGGGGCGAGGGTCCGGCGACCCCTGGGGACTCCGGCGCAGGCTTATACGCTAAACAAGGAACGTAAGAACCCCGCACTGACCGTAAACGGCCCGGAGAGTTTGTGGCCGAGCTGCCGGTAGTTCTGTAGGGTAGGGTTAGCACGGGAGGTAGTTTTAAATGTTTTGGTGTTGCTCGAAATATACATAAGTGCTTGTTTTTTAATTAACTTTATAGGTTCGTGTTTTACTTTTGCACTTTCTTTTTTCAAGATATTGAGCAATGGAGTTAGGCTTTTATCGAGTTTTGTGTGAAGACCTTAGGCTTTATTTAGCCCCAATATTGCACACTATATATTCTGGAAATAATCATTAAAACTTTGACCTTTTCACCAAAACTTTCAAAATGATTAATATAGTATAATGTGGCAGCCCTGCTTCGTCTCTCGTGTAAGGTTTACTATAACGGCAGCAGAACATTGCTACTCGTACGTACCCAGTGGTTCTCATGCTCAAGTGTAACAAGTATAACCCCCGCTTTATGGCCGATATTGACCACGTATCACTTTTATGTCCACTTACAGGTCCAGCCACAATCACTTACAGGTCCAGCCACAATTGGAGAATAGTTTAGCTTTCAGATAGAATACCTAGTTTTTATTTCAGGTAATCTATCTGCAGCACTGAAGTAAAATAAAAGTTTTTTCAACGTTCTTTTTTAGGATCTAATCTTATTGAATTTTTACGACATGAAGGTACGTGTGTGATGAGAAGCTATATATTATTCATCAGCAACTACTTACGCTTTATGGTACTTAACTGCATTTAAATTAATTAAAATTACTGCTACCCATTGTCATCTACTTATGTGCTCTTTTATTTAATTAAATTATATGCTAGCTTCAAAATGTGTACTATTATAATCTTAATATATTATATAAATTACGTGTCACGTTGTTTGTCCGCGATGGACTCCTAAACTACTTAACCGATTTTAATCAAATTTGCACACCGTGTGCAGTTTGATCCAACTTGAAAGATAGGATAGATAGATAGGATAGAATAGAAAAAAATCAAATGCCCACCCGTGCGAAGCCGGGACGGGCAGCTAGTTATACTATATGTTGTAAAATAGTGCTCATATCCCTTGTTTACTGTCGTATTGTTTCAAATCAATCGATCAAGCAGTTGTTGAGAACAATGAACCCCCAAACGAACATTCTGTCATCGGTAAACGAAGTATTGGAGGACGCGAGACAAATACCAGTAGAACCAAACCCACTATAAAAGGTTTCTTTGAATTCAATTCTCCTTCAGTATTCAATACAAACATTAATTCGTATAAACGACTTCGATAAGAGTCGCACAATTGTCGAAAATATCAGGTTTGTGAATATAAAGGTGACAACAATGGAGTCTTTGCATACAATGTGTGCTCGAGTAATATTTTACATTGATATTGTGCCCATTGAAAACGTATACCAAACTGATAATTCTAAAACCTATTTCTGAAACTGAAAATGTATTTAATTTGCTCGTATTGGCTTGAAAAAGAAATTTAATGTAGTTTTCTTTCCAGATCAATGGTTTTATAAGGCATCGACCTGTAACATTAACCACGTGTGTTCTATTTAAAAAATGGCTCATAACTAACTAAAAACTGACCCGATTGTGTAGTGTTTGTGTGAGTCACATAGATACAGGCTGTGCATAATTTAGGAACTGCTATTAAGTATAGAATTTGAAAGTTTATGGAGAAAATTATGAACATACCAGTGTGAAAGGGATTCGCATTAAAAAAAAATCTGTTGCTGAAAGTTCTGTGCAGCTCACTCGTAGCGTGCGATGTTTCGTGAAACATAATACGAAAGTGACATCAGGCCATGATACTAAGAGTGAGCAGTATGGGCATCCATTTGCTAATAACAATTAT
The DNA here is from genome assembly GCA_905147715.2 of Xestia xanthographa. NCBI lineage: Eukaryota > Metazoa > Arthropoda > Insecta > Lepidoptera > Noctuidae > Xestia > Xestia xanthographa. The sequence continues at coordinate 721,557 of LR990661.1, read as the reverse complement.
CTTATTACAGCAACGATTCGCTTCCTAAACACCGATCTATATTTCAGTTCAGCCCATACCCATACACTCCAAACCCGGCCATAACTCGCTCGCAATAGGCTACAAACTCAAGTGATTTTAAGTTGTCGTACCATTAATATTAGTACGGCCATATCTCGCCGACACATAACACTAAACCTTTATCAGTGAGTACATAAACACGCGCGATAACCTCCGATGTTCTGACTTAGTTAATTTACTGTAATTGCGCCAACTATGGCTCTCCTAGGGATGTGCGTGAATTGGCTTTGGAAACTGGAACACGGAATATGTTAGGTATTGGATGCCTCAGTAGTGACAACTGTCCTTAGTAATTTCGTCAAAGCAGCACCTTGCATATAACTGGTTGATTTACTAGGAATACGCTTTACATAAGTAAAGCGTATTCATTTTGCCCGACTATACATCCATCGAATCTTGGTCAGTTAGCCCCGGAACCACCTGTCGACTGGCTAAAATCTGTCACGATATCAGCAGTCGTCTCACTTGTGTTGTTTAATATGTTATTGTAAACTTCTTGATAAATCATGTATTTTTCATACTTAGTTATTGTTACTATAAGATAACAAAAATACTCACCAACTACGAAGCATTACGATAATCCTACGGAGTAGGAACATTATTTGGTGATCCAATCATTTTCCTGATCCACGCCCACAAGAAATACTAGGAACAAACTATATTTTTATCATGTTGCACGATATCGATCTACGAGTTTAACTGCCACATGAAGTAGAAATAACAACAAATTCTGAGTAAAAATGATTAACAGAGAACAGGGTGAAATGGTATAACCACTTTATTTACGTACCTATCTCGAAATGGGATGCAGAGAGGTGGGCCGATCGAAATAGAACCTTTTTCCACATAAAGTAGGTGGAAGGTATCGATTCTTTTTTGTTCTATAATAATTAACATCAAAGAGGATGCTCGTCTTGATCGTTTTCTCTCAAGTTGCTGTACTTGTAAGTTTTCTGTTCTAATTATAGCTTCCCTTGAACTTTCTTCTATGAAACATTTTTAGTTTAATGACATAGCGTACTAAAATAAATTGACGATAGCAAAATAATTTTAAATTTTCTTAAAAAAATGTTTTTTACTTTGACTGTACAAAAAAAAGGCGTTTTTCAAAGGCCAATGGATAGGGCCGTCATCTATCCCGGCAGCAGCGGAGACTGGAATCGGCGAGATTTGTCGTGCGGTGTTCCACAGGGATCGGTTCTAGGGCCGCCCTTGTGGAACATCGGGTACGACTGGGTGCTGCGCGCCGACCTCTCTAGCGGTATCAGCGTAGTTTGCTACGCTGACGACACGCTGATGCTGGCACAGGAGAGGCCGCACGAGGCGGCAACGGCAACTAGGTCTCGAGGTGGCATTGCACAAGTCCGAGGCCATGTGCTTTCAAGGTCCTCGGAATGCACCACCGCCGGGATCCTCACTGACGGTAGGAGGGATATCCATCGGCGTCGAGTCGACGTTGAAGTACCTGGGACTTGTCCTCAACAGCCGATGGAACTTCGTGGAACATTTCCGACGTTTGGCCCCCAAACTGGAACGGACCGGGGCTGCCTTCCAGCGGCTCAATAGTGCCACAATAGTGGCGATAAGTCCCCTCTTTGAAGAGTGGCTTGAGACGCCACGGTGGCCTCACCTTCCGCCTGACGCAGGTCCTCACCGGACACGGCTGTTCCTGCACCGAATCGGGCGGGAGGAAACGGGTGTTTCCACTGCGAAGATTGACCGGAAGGCACGGTGGAGCACAAAGTGGAGGTTTGTCCCGCATGGGCGGAGCACCGCCGTGTCCTCGTGTAGCGGCGGCGACCTCTCGCCGCCGGCCCTGGTTCAAGCCATAGTCCGGAGCGAGACGAAATGGGACGCCGTCACCTCCTTCTGCGAAACAGTCATGCTAGAGAAGGAGGTGGCGGAACGTGAGAGGGAGAGAACCTCACGTCCCAGCCTCCGCCGGAGACGCCCAGGGCGTCGTAGGCGCGGGCCTGCGGACGGTGGGCTATGGGCTAGCTCGCCGTCCGTCCGTCTCATGACGACAAGCCGTGTCGGCGGCGCGTCGTTTTCCACGCGCGCCTCAAAGAGAGTCAGCAATAGGAAGGGGTCCGCAAGGGCCGATGCCTGCCGGAGTTGCGGGACTGTTCGAAAGAGATACCGTGGTCCCGGAATACAGGTCAGTAAAATTGTTTGAAAGAATATGAAAAATGACCGCACCCAAAAGAAAACCTTGACCCTACTGAATAGGAAAACGAATAAGGATGACTACGATCTATGAAAAATTCATAGAATCTGACACAAAATCAAGGAAGAAAAATTCCAGCTTCATTTTACAGCTCGTAAAAAATACAAACCTTACATCCAATCAAGCTAAAGTCAATAAAACTAGCCCACAGTAACAAAAATCTCTGAATCTTGTTCCAACGCCACAAAATCAAGCAACTGAAAACCGAATTTCATTGTTACTTCATAAAAACGCTCTAACAATCAGCTGATCAGTCTATAAAACGTAAAACACGCACGAACTCATCAATGAATGTAAACGAAGCACGAACTCGCTCGAGCACTGGCTGCTCACACTCGACCACTCGACTCGCCCGAGTGCGCTCGCAGAAATAACTCAATATTCTTTACTTTACAATTCAGCCGGCAGCCCTGCGGTTCGCTTACGGGCCCCTAATGCCACATTACTTTTGTACAGAACCTTCGCTCGGTTCTCCGGGCGTTTTTGTCATGACGGACGGGTAATTTTGCGGGCGAATTTTGCCCGTTATGGGCGGCTAAGGTAAGTTTATCTGGATTAAAATGTTCGGGCCTTCGATGTAGCGCGAGCGGTTCTACTGTGGGTGTAGTTTAACGTTTTTGTTTCGGCAGTACAGAGCAAGGTTACGGTTTAGTGTGGAGGAAGAGTGAATTATTTATTTTAATATTGCTGAAGATTTCGTTATGTTTGTCGAAATAGCTGAAGTTCCTGAGTACTGTCGAGAACCCTTGAATGTTATAAACATAAACATTTTCTATATTTTTCAATTTATTAGATTGGTTTTGTCAATCACATAAATTAAATAAAAGTTCCAATCGATCACTAACAAATTCAATCCTCCAAATTCACTTTACACATAATTTTCATCAAATCAAACTAGATACAATGAGCGATATAGTCGTGAGTAGTATCGCCATTACGCCACTAATATTTACATTTCTACTACATAACACATCTTATTGCCCCTACATGGCAATCTGCCACTAAGCTGGCAAAATTTCCTATACATGTGCCAAACTTTCTGGCTGGAAGTACCCTCTCAGAGTCTGTAGGGACATAGAAACCTTATTTAATCCGCCTGATCCACATTAAGTAATAATAAAGGTAGCCAACGAACCGGAATCAAAATCATATTATGTCGAACTACAATGTTATGTACGCTACGGCTGTTATCAGCAGAGGATGGGTACAAACCTCAGATGTCATGTCTGACACAAGACAAGACGCTTCCTATTATTCCGATTCGGGTGGAGTTCCGTAGTGGCAGATTTATGTGAACTGTCATGACGTCAGCTTATAATGTTTATTTATATTTGTTTCTTAAATCATTAGTTACCTGCCCAAAATAAAACAATATCGACCTTGTTTAATAATAATTCTGTTACTACGTAGACTCCGACGTAATGTGAGCGTCAAGTTGAAAATATAAGAAGAAGCTCTGACTGAGGTGACCCGATACCTACACATGGAAACAAACATGGTCCAGCAATGGAAGATGCCGATGAGCAAAGGCGAAATTGCTTCGGGTCATACTTGTTTTCAACAAATACTGCTGAACTTTTGTTTTTGATTATTTTGTCTTCGGTGATTTCAGTTGATACAACATATTAATCAGTTTCAAACTATATCCTTAACGCCGATACACACGTTTCTCGGCTGAAGTCAATAGAAAGACAGTTTCTAACAAGAAATGGTAACGAGATAGATATTCTAGGAACTGATCAAAATGCATCTTAATTAATCAAAAGTCCAAGAAACTTATACGTTGCGGATACCGGGAACCGATGCCGAGATGTTGTGTGCAATAGGTAAAGTTACTCATTGTGTCGTTCAGACTATTGTATCTAGCTGAGTGTGAACATAATATAATTTTACTTCAGCGAAATCTGAAGTAAACTGTTTAGCTATTTCATCAAATAAAATGTTTTCATATTTTGTTTGAAAAATGTTTTCATATTTTTGAAGCTAATGTATTAATCACTGGCCCAGAATAGCACAGCTGATCGTGGGTTCTGGGATCGATTCCCAGGTCAGACATCATGTAACTTGGTGTATCTACGGGGATTTGTCAGTAGCAGACCGGAATCTGGTTTTGTAAGATAAACTTTGCCTGTTTTTGTTTTTCAAAACGAGAAACAACAAAAGTTTTCTATTTTTGTTGTTTCTCGTTTTGTTTTAATATTATTTAACTTAATTTCGAGGAATTTCTCTTCCAATTGTTTTAGCTTTCGTCAATGCATTAATTAGCTGATCCATGGAGAACCCATTTTCATCCCTTAGACTAGTGCAGAGTAATTGGATTTGTATAATGGTATTTCCTGTAATGTTGTATTCACCGAATGGCCTGTATTTCTGCTTATCTACCGTCACAATGACAGCTAAATGGTTTCGGTTTTCCGTTTACTACCTTACTGAGTTCATGATTTAATGTGCCATTATTTTTGACGTAAAGCCGATAATGTCCTAGGACATTAAAACGCACAAAAACTATCAAATTTCAGATTTGCTGACTATCGTGAATCTTTTTGTCTGAATTATTTTTCGCGATAAGTGACTTTTTCACGACATTTGTGTACCTTGATCTAGATAAATTGACCTCATAGTTAGATTAATTAAAGGCCAAACCAACGTGTGCGAAGTACGCCCACGCTAGTGTGCCTCGAGGCACTTGGTTGTTTGTAGTTCTTTGCTCTTTCTATAACTGGAATAACAAAATTCACTAAACGCATAATTTATTCTTTGCAAGTCAAATGCATTGGTTTGGCCTTCCCCTTTGGAGTGTCTAGCAGGTCTACATCTAAAGCCACCTCAAGTCAACACGGTTATGGAGAATCTTGTGTTATGTCGCTTTTATCTTGGGCTGTGGCAGTATGACAGCGTGGCACCTGTTAGGAATACAATATGAGCGTAGCAGTCATATCAGAGAGCAAAGTAAGTAATTCCTTATACATTGAAATCCGTTGAAGCGGTGAATTCTTGAGACGGTGCAGGTTACAGGTTATTCGAGCGTCACGCTATCGGCACAGGTATAGCGTTACAGTGCAGAATACGTAGGTAGCAGATTTGTGTTTTCGCTTTTGACTCACGGTTTATTGCAACATTTCTTTTGCAATCTGCTTCTAAGTAATAATTTATATAAGGTCATTATTTCAAGTTAAACGATCAAATAATTAGAAGTTTAAAAGAAATTAAATTAGAATAATTCAGAGACAAAAACGAAATAATATTGCAGTTGCTAAACAAACTCCTGGCTCAGCAACATCACGTGATACGATCCGAGGATACAAACTACAGTAGCCGCAGGACGCTATCTACTAAACACACATCTCCGCCATTATTTAATTAAAATAATACAAGTTAATTAAAGCGTGCATTACGTACTATACGTACTCGGTACACGGCTTAGCTAATTAACCCATATTTGCAGGGTGTGGCCTAGAGCGCATACTTGCTTCAATTTCCTAGTAATATGCTAAATACGTGCGCTTAAATTAAACGCAACTCGTAAACTAGGTGTTACGGGGATGAGCTGTTGTGATGAGATTCAATATCTTTGTTGGTTTTCTATTCGTACATTACCGGTTTATGAACGAAGCTAAATTAGTTTCTTGTAGGCGAAAAATTTAACTAAAATATGTTATGGCCTATCGCATCAAAAGTCGGTCATGTTTCTGTTTAGTTGGACATTTGAGTAGTATTGATTCTCTTACTCATATTGAAAGTCCTGTCTTCTCATTGTGGGTACTTCTTCGTAATGTATCTCCTAAGTACGGTGACATCTTATGTTATTCTTTGGTTAAAGTTATTAACTAAAAACCACCACGTTAATTATTCAGACGATTTACAGAATATTCAGTAATTAATACAGACATAAATCTATAATAAGCTATTAATTTTACCTAGATCTGGATTTCAATATACGAATGATCTGTGTCTGACAGCCACGCTATAGGAGTAATCCTATTATGGGGCAGCATTGGTTTTAATTCCCTAGGCTAGACTAGATTTAGGTCCTGAAGTTCACATCAAGGTTCGAAGCGTTAACGCAAATACGCTTTCTCAGTAGCGTTATAAAACGTTTCCATATAAATACCCCATTCAATCTGAACCCACGCTGCTTGTTCATTGGAATAGACCTTTTTAAATATACTATTTACATAGAAATACCGTTTTCAATGTGACGGTCTTGGTATAGACAGAGGCTTTCAACAAATCCAGCTGTAGCGTGGACCGACGACGCGGACGGCGCAGTACAATGCTGGCGCGATTTAGGGAACATTGTAATGCATTGGTTGAGAAACGGATAGTTGTTCTTGGCTAACCTACTGTTGAATTTTGCTGTTCACGTATAAATACTCATATTTTTTTCCACGAAACGAAACTCAGTGACCTGTCAAGTCTTTTCCAGTCACAGTCTTTATTAATTAATTTAACTCGGTTCAATAACTTAACTCACAATAATTACACAATAAAACTTCCAATTAAATCCTTATTTCCATTTACATCGAATATTAAGTTAAATATTGATCACAATTATGCGCAGAGGGTGCGATTGGAAATTGCTATGGTTCACAAATACGGGCGGTCGGTAATCTGTTCATTAAATGGGATATAATTAAAATACGATCGAGTTTCGTGGCCATTAGTGGTCACATCTGCAGTGTGCTGCGAAGAATTATGATATTGTGGTGACAGTTATCTGTGCGAGTACCCTTTTCTGGTGCAGGTCAGTGGTGTGAAAAGTCTCACTTGACCATTCATAAATATTCAGGTACACATCCACGTTTATTATAATTTATTTGATGTAAGTGCTCCACCTAACCACTTCTTCCACATGCGCCTATCCCAAAATTTGATTTCTTCTATATAGAACCCGGATGGATATCTTAACAGGGTTTAAAATCCTTTTGTCATGTAGAGTCAGAAAAGATAACATCACAACATCACAATATCACGCCTATCATTCCCGAAGGGTTAAACAGAGGTGTACCTAAGGTGTACACCAACATTTCGTTAGTTATGTTATGTCCCAAGTAATAGTGGCGAGCCTATTGCCATCAGCCAGGCATAAATCCAAGCTCCGTGGCTGCTACTGAGAAATTCCTGATGGAGAAACCCATTAACACTTTGCCCGAGCCGGGAATCGGACCCAGAAAGAAAATGAGTCCAACATTCTTGATATTAATTTAAATAGTATTAGGTAATCATTGTACAGAACATCAAGTGCTGCTCGGGACTGGTGAGGCCTCTAATCAGTATATTAACTTTAACACAAGTGACATCACGGCTGGACTGGACTCGTGGGTCCGGATGTAGTTAGCGGGGTCACTGCGGGTTACTTCGGTATGAGTAATATTAACATAATAGGAGAATGCTCCAGATATGCATAAGTCTATAGTTTGGTATTAACGAAACATAAGTAGGGCGCACACATTTATGCCATGAAAAAAAAAATGTTCCTATTTTCTGTTGGGATGTACTGAGTCCTATAGGGTTTCTCGTGTGACTGTCTACTTTTGTTGGTACTATAATACAAAAGATTTGGATGAGACTCGCGCGAAGCATGGCACAGTAAGGAGAAGGTCCATCTAGTCAGCCGTGAGTGGAACTAAGCTGCCAATGAATAAATGAAGGAACTAAAATATCTGTTACACATTTAATATGCTGGTTGAGCATATTCGAGACTAGCCTCCAGTCATGCTGTCTAGTTTTTTCCTATCCATGGGGGTCTGCTTCTAGTCTAACCAACAACAACAACAACAACAGCCCATAACGTCCACTGCTGGACATACAGACATGGCCTCTCCCATGATGGGAGGAATTTGCCGTAATCTCCACGCTTGGCAGGCGGATTGGAGATCGCAGTGACGAAAGACTAACAGAAAACGCTGCTGCCCATTCTCAGGTCTACGGAGGCGCAAGGTGTTCTGCCTCAGACATTAGTCGCCTTATACGACACCCGTGAGTGTAATGGGTTGGTTCTATTCTACTCTGCCGGATACCACACGGCTATAATACCAGATCCTAGTCTAACCAGATGCAGCTGAATACTAGTATTTAACCCAGACTAGCCTCATGATTCATAAATATTTCCAGACGGCATTACGAACGTGCTCCATCATGCCGCATCATGGCCGTCGCACAGACAATCGCAATTGCGCACACAGACAGATTACCGAGCAATTAGCTCGGCGCGGCGCGAGCTATATGGTACGGGCTATACGGCGCGGGCTAGATGGCGCACTAGATTGCCCGCGTGCTCATTATAGCGATAGCCTCCACCACGAGCTATTCAGGGACCGCTTGCTGGATTGATGATGAATTATTGAAAGCAGCTTTCATTATAATTTGGGTGATACCTGCTATTTTGTTAGTGCTCTATAAAGGTGGTTGAGACAGATTGGACGCGGAAAGTGAAGAAAAGGTGAGCAGAGTCTGCGATTGCCTGAGTTAGTTGCAATAGCCTACTTTCAGTTGCTAGAAAGACTAATTTTAATTATTCATACATAATAATATAATGCGCGAATGCAACCGGATAGGTGGATCGTCACTCACTGAACGCCTGACGAAGGAAATCGCCGTCGAGGTAGACCGCGACGAAGGTGCTGTGACGATCTGATCTTATTTGCGGGGTGAACATGGCCATATATCGCACAAGATAGAGAGGTGTAGAAGGTGAAAGGGGAGGCCTTTGCCCAGCAGTGGGACACATGAGGCTAGAAAAAAAAGTTATTAGCGAGAGGTACGGTCGTACACGTTACACACGGTACTCGTTCCTAACCCAGATCTCTTGCCATGTAACCCAATTCTCAAAAACATTCGTCTGCTCTCAATTCATCGTTTGAAAAATATTTTCTAAGTGAGTTGTTCCCCCGAATTGCCGCCGCAAGCCACTTTATTTGTTAACCAACGGTAAAAAAGGAGGAGGTTCTTAATCGTCGAGTCTATTTTTTTCCAAACAAATTCACTAATTAAAATACATGAAAGCGATTTTTTGTAAAAAAACTTTTTTTTTATTATGATATTTCAATTGTAAATGCATAAATTTGTAAATGAAAAAAAGTGCCAAGTGCGAGTTGAACTCGCGTGAAGAGGGTTCCGTACAATGCCAAAGTCTTATATTGAGTTTACCACTTTATTTTCAATTGATAGAATTCTTATAGGTTTTCCTGTATTTTACAAGCAATTAACCATATTTTATAAAAAAAATATAATTTTAGGCTCAGCGGTTTCGGTGATCAGGGTGGGGAATGGTCAATTTTCGTCTTCTTCCATGAGTAAAATCAAAATTATTTATTTCACAATAATAATAAAAATATATTTGAGATCCTCATAACAACGCCTTTCATTTGATATATGATACAGTAAGGTTTGCAAAACTTTTTTTAAATTTCCTAATTTGTCCCCCGAAAATGACCCTTATTTAAAAACAAATATTTACTTTGCACATCTGTTTGGCTCATAGGATTACAGCATCCTACCAATGGAGAGTGTTGAGATTGCATGTACTTACACATATCACTGGGTCCCGCCCAGTGATATGTGTAGCGTACATTGTGGAAACTTATGAATATTAAAGAACGACGGACTAACAAAAAAAATAAACTAATGGAAAGTAGGTTATAGAAGCTGGGAGAAAAAAGATATGAAAGGTAGAAGGTTATATCCTTACTTAAGGCACATACTTATTGGTTATTATTTAGTAGTAGAATGGCATAAAATAGCATTTATCTGTATTCCACGTAGCCGTTGAACACAAACAAACTATGGCATGATCCACAGACTATGTCCACAGATGAATTTGACACTGACGTTCCATTTCTCAGTTGTAAGAAGGTAAATGTCAAACGTTGCGATCGGAAACTGCACGATGACTTATTTTTATATAAATTAGAATCATTCGTAACTTTTAATTCCCATCACCCAGTAACTAATTATTTTTTTATATAGAAGTCTGATAAACTCTTTACCATAATTAATATAAACTAGACCGTGAACGGCGCTCCATTGATTTTTAAAACACGGGGGTCCAACCTCGCCATTCACCTGGGTTTTTGGTGAGATTGATGAGATTGAGTCCAGTAGATTCGGAGCAAATTGGCTGTGACAGACAAACGTACAGACAGACAGACGCACGAGTGAGCGATTATATAAGGGTTCCGGTTTTTTTTTTTTTTGTACGGAACCCTAAAAATGGACGTGCTTTATTATTTTGTGCGAATAAATCTACGTTGAATAAATATTATGTGGTGAAAGTCCTGCTCCATTTGTGGCAGACTGTATTTCTGTCTAAAAATTTAAATGTTTGTTTACAATTTACACTGATTGTAAAGGTATTCACGTAAGTATCGCTATATTTGTAACAAATATTTTCTTCATATCGAATGTTTCAAGCCTTCTTTCTGCTAAAGCTGTATCGATCTGTTCACAACATTGTATCAATATATTTTGTATAGTCAGTTAATTTGGGATCTTGCTTTAGAAGTTCAAATATAATTCACTATTTCTATCCTGTGACGTTGAAATTTAATAATAGCTACCCACAACAATTATCTCCCCAAATGTAACCAGAACATAGTGAATGTTCATTATAGAGGAGCAAGTGAAGATAATGTTCCGTGTGAGTGACAGGCGAACAAGCGCACCCAGATCATCCCACACACGTGACGTTGACGGACGGCGGGCGCGCAGGAAGTCGCGCCGTGAATAGGCCGCCGCGGCTACCAGGGAGCCCGTGAATGAGAGAGAATCAAAGTTAAAGCGTGGGCTGATATCGAGCATCGGGTGGCGAATTTATGTTCGTTCAACTAAGTTTCGAAAGATTGATGATAAATTATAATGAACCTAAAATAACTGTAGAAATAACTGTCCTTAAATCAGCAGTTCTAAAATAGATTTGAATGATAATAGAAAATAGGCAAAAACAGAGTTAAATATAATCCTAAACTTGATGTGAAACCAAGCTTTAATATAAAGTATTTGGAACAGAGAAATTCGCCTCGGCAGCGAAAATAAAGTGTGTAGTAAGTACTGCATCGGATATATTATTTCTATGAAACTCCATCCACTCCGACCATTCTCGAATCGGGATAAGCTAGTGAAAATTAGGTGACGTGACTATGTAATAAATAGCTTTCGTAGTTCATACTTGTTTCAACCGCTTAACTTCGCACGTAAGAGTTCAATTCTCTCGGATGAACATCAGTTTTAACAAAAGTTTTCATATGTAATGAGATATTAAATTATCATCTTGTGACCGTCTCTTGTTCGTTGCTGAAAATTAAGTACTGTACACAAATTGTCTTACTTTTTCATCAGAATGAGTAATTACTAGGCGCACAGGAAACAAAATGTAAAACTAATAATATTTTTTGTTTTTCATTTGTTACATTTTCATTCATTCTCATGAAAAGTAGTATTATTTATTATAAACATCTTAGACTGTATGTTAAGCTCAGCCTACCTGAAGAAAATAATTGAAAAAGTTTCTTAAGTACTATCTACAAATACAAAATTTTGATAACATTGTTATAAGAATATAATTGCGAACTGTGATTAAAGTGGCTATTATGATGTTAATAGATTTCAATAGATTTTTAGACAGGTTTATAAATGTTTTCAAAATAATTTAATATTTTGACACAGTTTGACTATTAGTTTTAAATTGATAACGACGCTCTTAGAATTGTTTTGATAATAAAAACCTTTACTATTTGCGATACATTTTTTTTCTCTGAAATAAATTAAGCTAAATCTCATAATTGTCTTTAAAATATGCATACTACATAATGTACTCACAAATCTTCGTATCTTCCTTATTTTACAAAATCAACGACAACGCTATACTATTTCTGGCACAGCTCTTACTCGTAGTAGTAGTATTTATTGTGGCGTATAATAGGGACGTTACCCGACACTGTTCGTTGACAAGCTGGTAATGAGAGCGCGATCTGCGCTAATTGTACCTATGTAGGTCTGTACACACCCTGTACACGATAGGCCACTGTTGGGGGGCAGCAGTAATGTAACACCGGACCGGCGGCGGCCAATTTGATGCATGGACAGGAATTGTTGTTAGGGTTGCGGGGTGAAGAGCGATTTACAATATGGGACTTGGGTAGGTATAGGTGAAGTATGTTACGTAATTCTTATTACATACAATAGCAAAAAATAAGTGATATAACATTTTTATTCATTTAGCCATCTATTCTATACAACCATCATCTGCCTAGCCTTTTCCCAACTATTCTACACAACCGTAAACACCAAAATACAAAAAAAAATACGGGTACTTTCACACTATTTTTAGGCATTATATTAATTCAATATAACAACAGTTCTGATTTATACTCGTAATAAATTGCTTAAAAATCAAAATACTTGTTGCATTGCTGTTTTGAAATACACTGTGACGATCAATGCAATACCTTTGCTTCCTCGACTATCTTTGTTTTCTATTTGTTATTGGAAAAGCTTTTAATGTTTCCTTTAATTTCATATAAATGGGATTGTGTTGACATTATCCTCTGTTATTGTACATACGTAGAAGAGAGAGAAAAATGTTTCAAGTGGAGGAAAGCTTTTGTGTCAGTTAAATAATGGTTTTTCGTAGAATCGGGAATTATCGAGGTTTTTTGAGATAGGTAGTTAATCACCTACAACGACCCATCGTCGACTACTCAGAGTGAGGTCCCGGGTGAAGTACCTAGGTTGAGCAATGCTTTTCGAAGTTTTAATGAGTTCGCCTCCTTCATTCTAAACTTTAACATAATATTATCTTGCACAGCGTGTGAACACTTTGAACCAACACATTGGAGAATCTAGTGACTCAATTCGGAAACCGGCAACCAGCAATTAGGTTCCGATTGATACAAAACATAACATTGCTAACAAAAAAAGATGACACACGGAAACGTGCCAGTCTCAATAATCGACAATGAAAGCAATATCCTATTACAAACACATAACGTCCAACATAACACTATAATACAGAACATTCGTGATTCATTACGGCTGTGATTGGATTGAATGCGATTGCTAAGGATTCCCGCTAGGCCCACTATCTTTTTATTTCTACGGCTTCGGCGCAATATTCCCTTCATCAAATCCAATCACCCATCTCGCTCACTCCTGGAAGAAATGAAAGAAAAGACAAACGGATTTAGAATTAGATAATTTGATTTATATGTATTTGGAATGTAGATGTGGTATAATGAAGCCTAATGAATGTTACCGGGTCAGGCGTTTTATTGTGCTCGCTGTGATACGGGGATCTGATTACGTGTTTATTTTAAAAGGAACGTGGAACGGATTTGGTGTAATGTTGTTAAGGATAATCTTGTTAATTTGATTGTGTGTTTGGTTCTATCTTTATTTTGTTGAGTGTTATTAAATGGGAACGAGAGTAGGTACAACAACCAAGACGATCAAAGTTCGTTCATCCAAATAACATTGCATTCATTTTTATTCCTATTTAATCAACATAATGTTTGAAGTCCTCAAGATAATATCAATGACTTTTTTAATACATTTAGTTTACCTTCAGAAAATCCAAGGTTCTTCTTAAGCTTCTCAATAATAGCCCGGAGTTTAGAATCGACTCAGGTTGTTGGTAATAAGCTCTCCTAGTAAATAGGGCTTCAATGTAACTGTCCAAAAGTGGGTGCACTGCATGTCTCTGCTTAACCTTTGTTGTTAAAGATTACTCGATAGTACACACAAGTACAAAGCACGTAGAATGTTGGCGTCGCGACTGGAGCTCGCTTTGAAACAGGACGCTAATCTATGAGTTATGTCGAAGCTGTTTGTATTCGCGGCGGAATTGATACCGTGTTGAACGTTCCTACACATACTGCAGCAAGGCGCATTTATGTGCTTGATTGGTAATATAGATCAGAAGTAGCTTATTCCGTATTGGTAAATCCACAAGATGTCTTTTTAAAATACTGTTTTACACAATCACAATTTAGTCATGGTCTCATGGTTCACTCTTGGCTTAATACTAACAGCCGCTCGGATCGATCTTTAGGTTAAACCGTCCTTGCCTAGATTGATCTGTGGATGGGTGACTACCCATTACATACCGATTTTCCTCCGTGCCTCGGAAAGTACGTTCAGCAGTTGGTCCCGGCTGTCATTTGTAGATCTTTGACAGTCGTTACAGATCAGGCAGTTTCCCAAAAAGTCTGACAACCAGTCTTATCAAGGGGTATCGTATTACCCTGTAATAACTGGGTCAGATAGGCAGTCGCTTCTGTAAAATACTGGTATTCAGCTGCATCCGGTTAGACTGGAAACCGACCCCAACATAGTTGAGAAAAGGCTAGGCAGATGATGTTCGCTGCCACTAAGTACTATTAGCAGTTCCATGATGGAACTACTGTTTTTCTTAATCACTAGTTTCATTTTAAAAGAATCAGAAAATAATGGAACTAATGTTGAATTTTGTTATCACTAGTTCTACATTATTATTTTATGAGGTAGGTAGGCATCATATTAAAACAGATAATCCTACGTTTTGTTTCTACAACCATCTGCTTTCAAATATTATTTCATCGACGCACTATTTTGCAATACAAAGCACTGGGAATTAATAGTCAAGAGCAAATTGTTTCGCATCAACACAAAGCTTAGCGTGGAATCAATTGAGCATAGCTTGAACACAGCATCACACACATGTGAACGGGGCTTTCTGCCGAGTTTGCACGCTCCAGTCACTCGCCACACTCAATTGTCTGGTCAAAGGCCAGCGATGTGTAGAATGCGACAGCTGTCTTGTACGACATTCTACCTGAGATATGAACAACATTATTCACGTCTTCGCCCCATATTAATATACCACTGTCGTTGTAAGGGGCATTTGTATACATTTGTGGTGTTCGAAGATATTGTATTGAATAAAACACAGATGAATGTTAGAAATTCAGATTGTGAAGTTTTATGAATTTTATTTTTGGACATTAACAAGTATTGATCGTTTCACTACAAAATCGTTGATCGATAGATTAACGAAATCCACTATCACTGTCACTATGTAGAGTCTAGGACTTTAATGACAAGCCACTTTCATTACTTTCCAATGTTGCATTTTTATACATTTACCAGTACGAATTACCAACTAATCACGATGATTGTGTATTACACGGCTAAAATACGAATAGTGGCAAGTGGCTCATCAATTAAAGCCTTTGACTGTACCTTGCTTTATGTTCGTCGTCGTTGTCTTGACGATTTAAAACGTTTGACCGTCCAAAAGTCCAGTCCTTCTGAAGACAATCAAAGGTCAAATCTACTAACTCCTTACCCTACAAGGTCATCAGTGTCGTCACAAAAATCTTGAAACTTTGTCCTAAAAAAATGTTAATTAGGCGAGCAATCCCCGCGTCTGACGACTACTTATCATACTTCTACCATGAACCTCCCTGCCCACCCTCCCCCTCTTCCCCTGGCACCGCAGTAAAGCCGCACGATACCGTCAGCCGGGATTAAGTCATTCAAAAATGTTATGGTCACCGCGAATGCAAATGGCGACATCTCTCGCCGACAGTTATTAAGTGCCAACATTAATTTATTCCGTTTCGTTCATCTTAATTAAAGTCTTGCACTTTTACAGTTTGCCAAAGCGGTTGGCTATACTATTTTTCTAGCCGGAAAAGTGGATATAGTCTTGTGTTAAACAAAATGGGTCTCTAGAATACTGTACTCCATTGTGAAGAAAAAAAGGATTAACCCAAGTAGGTAAATGCATATTTTTGTTGAAGTAGCACTAAATTATTTTATTTTTTTGCGTAAAAGTGAAAATATTTTTTAAAGCACAAGCTTTATGTCGCTTCCAGTCCACAATAAAGATAATTATGCAGAAAAGTGTAGTGGTCTACGAAGGACCTACGCGGCTCGTAGCTACGTGCTACGGCGTAGCAGTGGCGCTACGTGGCTACGACAGTGTTTGCATTGTTGATTGTATTCAAATGGGTGTTTGCGCTAATAGTTTTATTATTAGCTGCTCGTTTGTTGAGAAAAGATGCAAATCTGCGTCTGGCATTTATTTCTAGTCATTTAAATGCTGGTTCAGTAGCGTAATTTATTTCTATTTCGTATTACGAACTACTATATTTTATTGATTGCTTAAACTTATTTTGTAAAATCCAATTTGTTTACGAACAGAATAAAATTGTGAAAGATAAAAGCAAAACAACCCAGATCTTTTTATTTAAAAAGTTTGCACAAATCTCAACTCGACTCAAACGAATACGTGCGCTAATCTCACGGCATTTAATTAAGAAACCTCAATAAAAGGCGCACACTGAAACAGAGTAACAAGTAAATAACTGACTTACTGCGAACCGAAACGAACCGCGAAATAATAACGAAGTTTACCGAAATATTCCGAGCATTTGTATATTAGGCGTCGCCTTGTTGCTGGAGTGCACATTAGCTTCGTTACAGAAAGAATATCTCGCCAACCGAATATTTAAATCGTTAAATGTATGTACTCCCGTATTCCCGTATCCCGAGGTAGGTCCCGTGAAATATTAGAGTACACTAAAAAGAGTGAGCTTGCAGATTTTAGTATTAAATGAAAAAAAAACTAAATGCATAAGATTTGCTTTACCCAATGTTAAGAGTAGTGATTGTGAAATAATATTGAATAAAGAGAAACTTGAATTCGTAGATAAAACGGTTTTCCTGGGGATTACGCTTGATTCAAGGCTACAATGGGGTTCACATTTAACATCCCTTGCGGGGCGGCTAAGTTCAGCAGCATACGCTATTAGAAAAATCCGTCAATTTACTGATGTAGATACCGCTAGACTGGTGTATTTTAGTTACTTTCATAGTATAATGTCTTATGGCATTTTGCTATGGGGACGGGCTGCAGATATTGAGTCTATATTTATTCTGCAAAAAAGAGCCATCAGAGCCATATATAATCTTCGTAGGCGCGATTCTCTAAGGGAACTGTTTAAAGATATTGGCATCATGACGGTACATTGTCAGTATATCTACGAAAACATAATGTACGTCAGAAAAAATCTGCATCTTTTTGGTAAAAGAGGTGACAGACATAATTACAGTACTAGAAATAGGGACCAACTAGTTCAGCCAGGCTTCAGACTCGCTAAAGTAGACTCATCTTTCATGGGGTACTGTTTGAGATGCTATAATAAAATTCCACTAATTATTACAAGTTGGGCGATTATATCGCTGATAAAAATGCGTGGCTCAATGCTGGTCCTGCTCCACATGGACAGGGGCGCATAAATTAGATAGCATTACATATAATTGTTGAAGCTGCTGAAGATTGTACAACTATCTTTGCATTGTATAGATTTAATCTCTAGTATTATATAATCGCATAGCCCATATTGTGTGAGTACTATGTAAAGCTATCATTCACTGGAATCCTACGTCTTTTCTTGACTTGAATGTGCCCAGGCAGTTGAGAGTATGTCATGCTCACTCTAATGTCTCGCTGATGGTGGCGCGTGTGTCCGATCATTTGGTTCCCTACAAAATGGTTGAGTTAAATGGTGCTGATCCATGCGTCATGTTCGTGAACGGGCGCTGTCAGTTGTGACTGGTCATCTCTTAGTTGCCGTGGCTTATTTTAATGTTATTTTTTAATTGTATTTTTTGTTTTTACTATGGACACTTTTAACGTGCACATCTTGCTACATTGTTCTCACATAATATACCATCTCAACACGAATGATGTAACCAAGATTTTGAAACAATTTTATGATTTAAAAGAGTGTCCATGGAGTTTCTTGCCCGTTCTTCTCCATAGAGATCTACGCTAGGGAACGGGCAACTACAGTACTTTCACAGTTTTTATGTCTTGTGACTGGGACTGTAGCTACATTTAATTTTCATCTTTGTTTCGACAATTCAAAAGTGCCTGCAACTGGCCTACTTGAAATAAATGATTTGATTTTGATTTTGATTTTTTAAGTGGAACGATAGATATACATTTAAGTATGACAATGTCATAATTAAAAAACATAACGGTAATTTTTTCATGAGGCGGTTGTGCGATTATAATGATTTCAATCGTTGCCGCGGCCCACGTGGCCCACATCGGCGCTTGATTTAATTTCATGTACAATAGAAGCAAGGTCTGTTCACGGGGGCGGAGCAGGGAGCACTGGGCCACTCACTAGGTAATCTCATTCGAACCGAGTCGTTCACTACGCGAACCGATTTTGTTAAAAGAAACTGCTTTTATTACAGGAATCCGTAAAGCGCACGTGTACCGGATTTACGAGGAAAAGTAAAACATTACAGTTTTACTGTGTGTATGTGTTTGTGTATGGGACTACTTTATGTGGGACTCGTGATAAGAAGCATGGGGATTACGATTATCCCTTCCCTGGACAAATGAGGGAAATAAAAATACTAAGGGGAAGCAATAAAAATAAACTTTTACTACCTACATCTCACACAAATTGGATAACACACATTACACACACCTACAAAGACACCTCGAGATTGTAATCAACTGTTTACATTTTGTGCTGAAATGAAAGTTATCTTAGCCCGTGCTAAGATAACTTTCATTTTTTCTATATTAGCCGAGTGCATAATTATACTAAGCAACAACTAAATTGTGCCTACTGAACTGCACTTTATTGGATTTTCTATACAAAGTGCAATAATATTTAGGCATTTACTTAGCTATCGTATATGTAATACAAACAAATCTATTCAAATAAACTAAACTAAAACTGTATAATTAGATATTTAATAACGTACCTAATGTTAAATAAGCACACAAATTTAAATTTTCTTTTTTCTTTTAAATGTATAATCACACACATTTAAAAATCTTATATATTAGTTCCAGGACAATGACCGTTGTTTATGTATTGTATTTGTGTTGTTACTAGCTAGTTTTTTAAATACTTTAAATTGTAATCTGTGGAGAACGTTGTGGGTAGCATAATTGTATTAAAATTAAATTTTTTGTTACGAATTCTTATTGTGCTACTGTTTGTTTTTCCTTAAATAAATAAACAATGTGGATGGATGGAGAGCGAGAGGAAGGCCAAGAAAAAGATGGATGGATTGTGTGAGGAATGATATGAGGGAAAAATGTAAATTATTGTGTGACGGTTGACAGAGGAGAATGGAAGAAGAAAACGTATTGCGCCGACCCCAAGTAACATGGGACAAGGACAGGAAGATGATGATGATGACGTAGATATCCTATAATACCATGGTATTGGTGTCATAACTACTTCGGATTGTACTATAATACAATCATCTATTAACTTCCTAGTAAGATGAGAACATAATACACGCCCGCTTTCCTCGAAGGCTTAGTCAAAGGCGTACCGTAGAGTATTACCCGTATGTTTGTAAGTCCCTCGCTATTGGATACCTAAACAGAAGCGGTATAGTGTGTGGAATTGTTCGTGTTAACTGCAATTAAGTCAATTCACTCCTCCGACGCATCCTGACTCAGTGTGAAATATAATAATTGATTTGCGATGATTATGTAAACACTACACACTACACTACACTCAACTATTTGCTGCTGTAGATTTAAGCAAGCTTTTATTTTAATAAAAGATATTGTATAATAAGGTCGTTTTTCTAGGGTACAAATTTAACCGAATTTATTTATTTATTAAACAAAGAATTTGTCTAAAGAACTTGTCTTACCTCCACAACCCATGTAAGTACTGCGTAATACGACGCCCGTTCTACTAACAAATTCTTGATTTACAAATGACAGCCAGGACCAACGGCTTGACGTCCTTTCTGAGGCACGAAGGAAACCCGGTATGTAATTAGTGGTCACCCAACTACAGATCAACCAAGGCAAGCGCGGATTAACCTAAAGATCGACCCAAGCAGCTGTTATTATTTATCCACGAGCAGTATGTTTCATTGTCGATAATAAATCTGAAATGGTAATACTCAAGTTCCCACTGCTTATAATGAAATTTAAAAAATATATAATGACACAGCTATAGCTCACGGATAGAAGCAGTTTAATAACACCGGTCTAACTGATCTACACAAACATGATATAAACCACAAACCGAAATGGGATCAATCATTATTAGATTTGAAAATACCATTTGTGTTCGCAAATGTATTTGTCTATCAAACGGAGGGCTAATCCATACATAACAACATGAAGCGAGGCGTAGCACACAAAAACACGCCAATCGTTACGTCACTCATGTAGACTATTGCTACGAGCGTAGTGGCTACGGCGTAGCACCGCTATACTCTGAACACTCGTAAGAATTTATTTATCAGCCATAATAATTTATTCGACGTTTAACAGTGATAATAATTTATTGGAGACATATTCGGCGGTGATAACGGAAAAGAAACGGATATCAGAGGCCGTCAAACTGATTGATTGGATCGTTTTCTTGGGCTCGTAGCACTGATAGCGCCCCCGACCAAGGAACGGGTGGACGATGTTTTTTTTTCGTATTTTTTTTTTGTAAGATAATACAATCTTCAAGTTTTTCAGAAAAATATCTCAATTTCATATAGTTAAATGAAAAGTATTTAGTTTCAAACTCTTTTGAAGTAAATACCTCAACAAATCAAGATTCGTTTTTTAGAGCTTTTGGTATTTCCAAGAAGAATCTACTTAGATCTAGTACTCAATTATTTTAAAATATTTATGAATTCAGTAAAATAAATTAATGAACAAAAAGCTACAAACAAACGTTTGAACCCCAAAGTAAAACCCATTTCATCACAACCATATACTTCACCTGAAACTTGAAATCAACAAAACAAACACGGAGAGCGTAAAGAAATCTTCCACACATCTCTCATCTGAACTTAGTACTTACCTTTAGGTAATTTTAAATGAATCCTAGACTTTAGTGCCGTGAGCATCGCAGGGTTAACTTCTCCGTGCAATTGTTTTCTAAAAACTTTGCTGTTTGAGTGCAGGGTTACAAGCGAGGGGTAATTTTGATTTCCAGGTTCCAGTTTGGAATGAAGTATATTGTACTTGAGCTAAGTAGGACATGTGAGACTATGTGGAAAGTTGTGCTTGAAGTTTTGCCTTGTATTGAATTGCGCAGATTTTAATTATGCCCTAGCATAAGCAGATGCACAGCACGCATTTGTTACAGGAGAATCATGCAGTAATGATACCAGCATCTTACCTCTCCTAAGTTGATGGAATCGTAGTCGTTGGCCTCAGCATCGAAAGACTCACCACTGAAGTACAGCTTTCCATATTAAATCGAATTAATAAAGTTTTTTCAAGAGTTTTAAGCCTTTATCTATAGATCTTTCATAACTGAAATTACTGGACTGACATTCTTTTATCACATCCGCGTCCATTCGTAGGTCCTTGCAGCCCGCAGGCCGCGGGACCTTGCCCCTTTCCTCCTTTCCCCCTGCCTGCCTCATCCCCTTCCTCACCCGCTGCAATGACTGCTATATTTCACAGCGACGCGTCGGATGGATCGACGCACCTGACGACCAATCACAAGCGCGTTTTAAAGAAAGACCTTCGTGAACTCAGATTTAAAGAAATGTTAGTAACGGTGTTAAAAGTTCAAGGTCGTTTAACTGGTGTTCGTGGCATTTGAGGTTATTGTCAGACAATTCTGATAGTCGTGGCAAATGTTCTAGTTATTAATAGTGAATCCTTAATTACTTTTTGCAGTTTAATAAATATAACGAGTTATATACCTATCATTAAACGAAAGTGATTGAAGTTTAACACTAAGTTTTAGACAACTGACTAAAACATGTTCATTTGAATACGTCATTGTTATACCCATAAATCGTTAATTATGAACCAGTTGGACTTAAGCAACCAACTCGAGTGACAGCCTAGTAAAATGACTATGTAACACAAAGTGTCACAAGTTACTCTACGTATACACCTAAATTATATTTCAGAAATGTAAACATATAAAATCAGACCAACGTCAAATCGCGGTCAGATAAGCTTGCTAGGACCATTTCTGAGTCTAGGCCACATGGTCAAATTGTCATCATGGTCACATACGCTTTCATCACAATAATTATAATATCTCGACGAATATTGACGAAATCATAAGCATTTTATGAGGTGGTACATACTTTGCAAGTACCGAGAGAAGGGGTGGTCGTAACACACAAACTTTCTCTTCATCAATAGCTGAATAAAGACGCCGAGATAGATGGACTTGCTTTTTCAGCTCGATATACCTACATGATCCAGCTGTCTAGTTTTGCTTTAGGTAATAAAATCACTTATATCACGACAAAATAACCATTCATTGTCTGTTCAAAACTTGATCATGACATTAACATACAAATTCAGTCGTATTCAGTGGCACAACAGCGCGTCCGCGGCATAGTAATGTACAGCCATTGTTCCGGGACGGCACAGTCCGCGTAATTGCCGCCAATATACGAGATTGTTCTCCAGTAATTTAATTATTTGTTTTGGAAGTGGGACGAGTTCGTCCTCCGACGAGAGGAGAGAGGAGGCTGTATCGCCATCTGATAGACGGATTTGTTCGTTATTACATGATGCTGGGACGGTTTGATTAGCGAAGGCAATTTTCTGGTGCTTTCGTTTTGTTAGGGACTGCTGTTTTCCTACTTGTATCGGCAAAGTGGGTGTATGAGCCTGTCGGTAACCCATTTTATTGAACAGTCTAAAAGGGTAATTCTTATTAAAACTACGTAAATGAGTTTTTAAACAAATCCGTGTTGTAGAGCACACAGTACTTTTATGACCCTCAACAACTTTTAGTCATAAATATGACTTTACGTTTTTCTTAGTTCGGTTCTTTGAGCAGGATTCCGCCAGTTTATTCTCAACTCATCCTACCCGAGCCGCGGGAAGAGTGATGACGCAGACATTTAGTACAAATGTGGATAGAGGGGGGGTGCCGTGAGGTACGACGGGGGGAGGTTACAGAGACTAATGTATGACGATTATTTAGGACGCCGCCCCTTCCTTATGGAGCAATAGTTTTTAAAAGCGGAGGGAAAGTGGGTACATATCGTAGGATGTAGTGTGTGGAATGGTTGCTCTTTGTTTACTTCTAAAATAGTATTTGCTTAACATCTTTTCTTTCAATACGGCGAAGCTAAACTCTACATTCTAACTTCACTCTGTCCTGGCACTACTGAAAAAAATGAGATCTCATTATAAATTGAAATACTTTCATCATGGCTTTTCAGTAGGAACTACGAAATAAAACTACTTCTGCAAACCAATTATGTCAAATGGAAATTTATTTCAAATAAGCGTATTTCTTTTATTTGCTATATTTCTACCAACTCTTTGTATTTATTGAAGTGTAAAGTAAGTTTCTGAGCAACACGACAGCATGCTTATTGGTAGTTTCAGTTAAAGTTCCAGCAAAACTTTTAGTCTAAAAATATTTGCAATGAAATTCAAGAAAGTGTTATAAGTCTCACTAACTAGTTACTTGTTTTTATTTATTTCAGAGAGTTGAAACTGCTCGGCGTGCTAAATAACGAAATAAATATTTATTATTTCGATCTGTTTCTAACTTTAATTTGAATGGTTTGGTTTTGATGTCTATTTGATGTTGTTTCTTAGAAAATAGTTCAAGGTTTTACAAGTATCTGGATTTCATTGCATGGTTGATGTAAAAGTTTGACTATAACTGATGGCTAATATTTTATTTCAAGCTTTTCACGTCGCTGTTCATGTCGATACTAACTTGAGAATATGAAGCCAGTAGCCAGAAAATTAAACCAGTACTTTGTAACGTTGTTAGTTCATAATTGATAAAACGTAAACAAATAAAACAGAAGTCATTTTAATATCGTTTACCAGCCGACCAAATCACCTGATCGCGCCTGTACTTTTGTCTCACTCGCTCGCGTTCCTAAAACCAGTTTTTTTCCCACTCCATCATTCTCCGCGCGCCGCGAGCGTCGACCACGCTCGCATGCCTGCAGAGGCCAGTGGGCATTTTACGCGCGGTCAGTCTACACACATATTAGACGACATATGCGCAGCCTCGCGAATTATACTTTGATTGGACTACTGAATTTCCAAAACTTTTTTTAATAATTTTACTTTTTAAAAAGTTCTATAAAGGAACCATAACTTCAGTGTGTAATTCCCCATATCGGGTAAGTGGCTAAGTGTTGACAAATTCACGCAGTGCTTGTTTCTAAATGTCATGTCAAGGTCAATGATGTGCAAAATTATTTCATCATCTTTTTCATAGACATCATTTTAGCTACTATTTCAACTATTGTACTCAAACCTTAATTGCTACATCAATGTTTTATGTAGGTATGTGTAAATATTAATTTAAAAGTGCTTCACACCTTTTTTTTCTCTTTTCTTTTTTTCTCTGTAAACTCCGCTTCTGAAGGTGACCTCTACA
The DNA here is from genome assembly GCA_905147715.2 of Xestia xanthographa. NCBI lineage: Eukaryota > Metazoa > Arthropoda > Insecta > Lepidoptera > Noctuidae > Xestia > Xestia xanthographa. The sequence goes on along the minus strand of LR990661.1, from coordinate 696,894 downwards.
CACATACGCCCTAAGCGCAATAGTACCCATCCCTACGCTTGCGCTTACGCTGCTGTGGTCACCGTCAGGAGAGGATAAGCAGAGAACCCTACGCTTACCACTGGACATAAATTCCAGGGACCAAAGTTCGGGATTTTCTTCCTCCGGGGTTAACCCGTGTGTGCCGTTGCTGCGTCACCTGGTGCCGACACTCGCAACTGACGAGTCGGTTCCACCGGCATCCGGCATCCAACGACGGCGACGCCTCTACGGGCATCCGGCACCGCTACCACCTACCCTGCGGGTCCTGCATCCTGCTCCTCGGCTCCAGCGTCCATACAGCTACGCGCAAGCCAGGGCAGTACTTGACGCGCCTACCTCCATATGTCGGAAAAAACCTATGACGGGCCTTAGTAATCCGCGACCTATTTTTAATAAATTAATTTTTATGAAAGTGTTGGTGAATTTTGTTCAAACCTATTAGGGTTCCATATTCCCACGCTTCATTGGCGCCCATATCGTGGTTTTTTCATGGTCATACGTTTTTTTTTCTGTTTTATGGAGGTAGTGGTGTTTTTCGGTGTTTTGTGTGTTTTGTGTTTCGTTGTTTTTTGTAATAACGCTTTGTTCTTTTTTTTATTTCGTGTGCAGCAACTGGTGTGAAGAGTTAAGTTTAGTTTTGTTTTTAATTTGCCTGATATACAGGGTGTTTTTTTATATACCGGGTGCGGACTTAGTTTTTTTTATTTTTTTTCTTGAATACCGTGTATTCAACATATTGTAGTAGTAGAGCTTATAGTAACGGCTCGCCCCGGGGAAGTACTACCCTCATTCCTGTTTTTTCTTCCGGTAAGCAGTTTTTGCTGTGTGCTGGTTGAAGGGTTTGAGTGCCGGGTGTAAGTACTGGCTAACTTATAGACATTATCATCTTTGTCTTATGTTGACACTTAAATTACTGTAAAGTGTCTACATTTTTTTTTTTGGTTTTGTATACAGGGTGATTAAATTTAGTTTTGTATTATTTTAATCTTTGTGATTTTTGTTGTTAAACGCCAAGATTAGGATCGTTAGTTTATTTTTATCTTTTTGTAATTTACTTGTACCCTCACACCAGTTGCAAAACAATTTTTTTTTGTTTTACGCTTTTCTTGTTTTTTTTGTTGCATCGTAACTAAATTGTACGTTACAGAAATTTATTAAGTTTTAGAGTAAGTACAGTCATGCTCAAAAACTTGTAACTGTCTTGTTGTACAGTCAGCGCACGATATAAGTTGCAATTTTTTTTACATTACATTAAATTTTGAACTCGATATCTTTTAACCGTTACTTATTGACGTTGCTTAATTCTTAGGTACGGTCAGAAAAAAAGTTTTCTTTTTAACAAAGTTTTTTTTTCCTCACTCTAGCTAGTTTTATTTAATTCTGCGTACACATTAGTTGCAAATTTTATTATTTTGCATTTTTTTATTTTTTTATTTTTAGTTACCAAATTTCTAAGTTTTTTTTGCTAGCTTTACATACGTGGAAAAAACAACAATACGTTACTTAAATTTAACTTAAAATTGTAACAGACGGAGTATTTAGTACTTATTTGTTTATTACACTATACGGAATTGTTCAACACTTACCCACACTGCTAAAAATTTTTTTTTTTTTATTTTTATCTCTCATTTCTACCAATTTAAATTATTGTTATAATGGCTTATCCCGTGAAGTTCATGTCGCTTCAAAAGTCCGAGTATGAAGTTGCTATTAAGGGTGAATCGCCAGCTGCCACAGTGCAGGAGTTGCGCAAACTAGTAACTAAGTGTGGACTATTATTTCCTACAGAGGATATTCACACTAGTCTCTCGAACTAACGCACGACCTGAATGGTGTGCTGGATGTTCTTGAGAAGGTTAACGTCATTTTAGAATCGACGTCATTACTGCAATACATTGCTGCGTACTCAAAATTTCCTTAATCATTTATATCTCCGGCTTAGCCGCATTCCATGTGATGATAAATTTAAGGAAGACTATGGGCAATGTGTTACCCTTTTCAGGAAGGCCACAATAAGGCTTACGTACACAAGTCTAGTCTAATAGTAACTTACATAAATTGCTTACTCTAAATATAACAATAACTTAGAATTAAAAAACTACCCTATACCTAGTACCTTATTATCAAAAATAAAATCAAATAGCATTTCTTTTTCTCTCCTCTATATTTCGATATATATTATTTTGAATTTTTCACATCTAGTTTTGATTTCACGAATCAAGATTTGCATGCCCTCTCGCATATATTCCACCGTCTATTGGAACACTTATTGGTAAGGTATCTAGTTAGAGAAAAACAAGATACCTATATTTTTATGTTATAGTGCGTCAGTTATGTTGGTATCGTTAGAATACAATAACTGCTGCTAGTTTATGTTAGCGAGAAGTATGAAAGATGACTTATAAAAGGTAAACCTATAGTAACTCAAGTTCTTGATGCGGATTTTTATTCATTTTAAGAGATGACAAAAATCCTTGATTGCGCGCGGGGGTATTGTAACGTTGTTAGTTCATAATTGATAAAACGTAAACAAATAAAACAGAAGTCATTTTAATATCGTTTACCAGCCGACCAAATCACCTGATCGCGCCTGTACTTTTGTCTCACTCGCTCGCGTTCCTAAAACCAGTTTTTTTCCCACTCCATCATTCTCCGCGCGCCGCGAGCGTCGACCACGCTCGCATGCCTGCAGAGGCCAGTGGGCATTTTACGCGCGGTCAGTCTACACACATATTAGACGACATATGCGCAGCCTCGCGAATTATACTTTGATTGGACTACTGAATTTCCAAAACTTTTTTTAATAATTTTACTTTTTAAAAAGTTCTATAAAGGAACCATAACTTCAGTGTGTAATTCCCCATATCGGGTAAGTGGCTAAGTGTTGACAAATTCACGCAGTGCTTGTTTCTAAATGTCATGTCAAGGTCAATGATGTGCAAAATTATTTCATCATCTTTTTCATAGACATCATTTTAGCTACTATTTCAACTATTGTACTCAAACCTTAATTGCTACATCAATGTTTTATGTAGGTATGTGTAAATATTAATTTAAAAGTGCTTCACACCTTTTTTTTCTCTTTTCTTTTTTTCTCTGTAAACTCCGCTTCTGAAGGTGACCTCTACACACATACGCCCTAAGCGCAATAGTACCCATCCCTACGCTTGCGCTTACGCTGCTGTGGTCACCGTCAGGAGAGGATAAGCAGAGAACCCTACGCTTACCACTGGACATAAATTCCAGGGACCAAAGTTCGGGATTTTCTTCCTCCGGGGTTAACCCGTGTGTGCCGTTGCTGCGTCACCTGGTGCCGACACTCGCAACTGACGAGTCGGTTCCACCGGCATCCGGCATCCAACGACGGCGACGCCTCTACGGGCATCCGGCACCGCTACCACCTACCCTGCGGGTCCTGCATCCTGCTCCTCGGCTCCAGCGTCCATACAGCTACGCGCAAGCCAGGGCAGTACTTGACGCGCCTACCTCCATATGTCGGAAAAAACCTATGACGGGCCTTAGTAATCCGCGACCTATTTTTAATAAATTAATTTTTATGAAAGTGTTGGTGAATTTTGTTCAAACCTATTAGGGTTCCATATTCCCACGCTTCAACTTACAATAATTATGATGATGTTGTTAAATTTAAAAGAAACTCTCCTTTGAAGATGCTTTTGTCAGCAAAAGAAAACCGCTTACCGCTGATCTTTTTCAGGTGAGCACAAAGCTCCTTGAAATGAAATTCTTTTCTTTCAATAAATCAATGCTCAGACACGGTTGGAATCTATTTATTAAAGTTTAGAAAGGAACTTTATTTATGTTATTGAATTTGGTATATTCACATAACGTGAGACAGTATGTAAGCCGCAAACTGCGCCGTCCATTTAGTACAAGTGTGAGTCGGCAATTCTCGGCAATCGTCGGTCACGGCACGATGCACGTGGCCTCAATTAAATTAGGGACGTCACCATCGCTTCACTTCTGCTATCTTGGTATTTGAACATATGTTGTGTCAGGTTTCTCCTATTAGGTTTGGAAGTCTAAATCATAGCTTTCTTATGGAAATGTTTTATCCATGACTCTCTTTTTTAATTTCAATGTAACATCGCTTTAATTAAAAATCTTACGCCACAATCACGAGCTCCATATGATATTTGGTATTCAGAACACAGTTTCTCATCACGGCAATATATCACAGGGCAGCCAGTTGATCTAAACCCACTTCGTGGAAAACAAACCCTCGCAGTACATTACTGTCGTATAACGTCGCGCAGTAGTTACCCGGGGTAGGTAGCTAGGCAGCTAATCAACTCGCGCTGATAACGCCAACCCCGCTCACGACCTACGTCACACCACTGATACTTGCTTGTTTTTATTTTATTTTGCTTTATATACGTACATTTACCTACTGCCTGGTGGCTCGTCTGCTGAGCAAAGTTTTCCCCTATAATTATCCCACATAATTAATAAATTGGAATATTTACTGCTAGAAATCTTGTCACCATACTATCTTGAGGACTATCAGGAGCTGAATGTATTCGCCTCTGGATCATCCAGTGTTAAAATTGGTCCGAATACAAGTTCTGATCTTTCTAATACTCGTTTTGGAATACCACAAGGCAGCATATTAGGTCCTACATTATTTTTGATATATATTAATGACCTTTGCAGCCTGCCACTCGAAAATGGAGTTGTAATGTCCTATGCGGATGATACTGCCCTGTTGTTTTCAGCTAAATCAAGAGTTGAGGCCTATGAACATGCTCAGAATGGTTTCAACATTGTATCTAATTGGCTCCAGAATAATCTTCTAACACTGAATGCTGACAAAACAAAATACATTTAATTTACAATGAGAAATACTAACACACCGCTTACTAACCTAATCATTTACGCGCATACCTGTAGCACGTACGCTGACACTGCATGTTCTTGCCCTACTTTAGAAAGAGCTGACCATTTGAAATATCTTGGTGTCACTATTGACTCGAATCTAAATTTCCGTAAACATATCGAGTTGCTATGTGCTAGAGTGCGCAAACTAATATTTGTTTTTAAGTATTTACGTAATGTAGCCGACTATAAATTAATAAAATAGGTTTATTTAGCGTTGTGTCAGTCTATTCTAACCTATTGCATAACGTCCTGGGGGGGGGGGGGGCGGGAAATTCGATTCTTCTCCCTCTAGAACGTTCTCAAAGAGCAATTCTAAAGGTTGCTACCTTTCTTCCGTTTAGATTTCCTACACACCTGCTCTATAGAGCATGTAATGTGCTCACAGTGCGGCAATTATTTATTCTTCAAATCATACTACAGCAGCACTCTACACTTCCCTATGACCCAGTCCCTGACGATAGGAGAAGGAAGGACCTGGTTTGCACAAAGCCTCAGACTAGACATGCTTTTGCTAGTCGATTTTATGTGTTTTTAGGACCCTTTCTGTATAATAGACTCAACAAGAATCTAAACTTCTACAGTCTTAGTTATAGGAAATGTAGTTTTGTTATATTGGATTATTTAGCGATACTTAATTACACGGACACAGAAAAACTGCTAGAAGTCCTGGTTTGATTATGTTATTCCCTGGTATCTAATTGTACATAGGTATTTTACTTAATTTAGTTTTAATGTTTATTGATTTTTGTACCACTTAGATTATTCTTATAGTTGTTAATACATTTATTTTATTTTATAACATTTACTGACCTAATGATTTTTGTGCTATGTAAAGTGATGGCCTGAAACACAGGTTTAAATAAACCTAGATCGGGCAGGTCGCTAGCAAACATTTGTGAATTCCACATTATCGTTTCTTGCAACTGTTAAATATATTTTTAGTTATAGTTTACTATTATGCATTAATTATACCATCGTTTTAGAAATAACACTACTGCACATAAATGTACATTTTTGTAATACTTTTATAAATAAATTATTCTTATTCTTATTCTTATCCATAAAATCAAAAGGCTAAATAAATGATTTTACCAAAATCCTGACTCCTCGCTTTTGCTAAGAATTTTTAATGGCAAAAAGCCAATGACACTACCCGATCTGCGAATCGAACCCGTTATGGGTTCATGCTCAACAGTAGGCCCTGTGACCACTAGCCTAACGAGCCAGCAAGTGAGTTATCCCATCGGCCGAGCAGATGGCACCCATTCACGAATATGACGTATAAATCGGCATTGCATAGATCATCAAGTATACGGCGAGCTTAACAACTCTATGCATCACTAACCATCAACAGGACAGTCTTAATGTGGCCCTGGACAGCCGAGCGTGCAAGCACACGCACTGCAAGCCACCCTACCAATTCGTTTTGGTAGCCTCGGCGGCTGCAAAATTTCTAGTGTCCTGTCCCTCTGTCCACAGCAATGAAAAGCTAAACAGGATAGTTTTAGCTATCTCCCTGGTTGACTCGGAAGCGCCGCGCTTGACCGACGACTTGGAAAGTGGGTTGCCCTGATACGGATTGGCCCGAGAAGAGAACCCGTTTTTCCAGAGACATTAGGATAAACCGCTCTGTAGGTTGGTACCTAAGTCATAAGTCAGCCAAAACTGCTGAGCGTGCCCGTCTGCTTGCTGTGGGTGAGTGGGAATCGAGCCTTTGGCTTTAGGCACAAGAATCAGCATTGCAGTTTTCCTATTGATAGCGATCAGAATGATTTTTTTGACGCACTATAATTAATATATAATAATAATAAAGGGTGTAAAAAGACTCTTAAGGAAGCCATAAGGCACTTGTACTCCCCGTCATTGCAATCATTTTCTGTTCTACACTATACCTGGGAACCTTCTAGTTATGGAGATATTGGGGGTGACAGTTTCAACTTTTTCACAAGTTTTTTTTTAAATACAAGTTTTTATTGTAACATTTTTACTCGACCCCCGTACTATCGTATACGTATCCATCCATTAGCACCGTTTATGGTTATTTAAATTGAGTTCTACCTCAAAAGATGATTTTTCACCCCAAAAAAAAAGTCGTTTCCCAGCAATAATTTTTGCATAAGGTTACTTAGTTTGATGGACAGAATGCTTGGTTAACGGCTTCGTGAAGAGTCTGTTTACACCCTGTAAAAAAAAATGAAAAAATGAATGAATGAATGTAAATTAGTATATCTGAAATATGAATGTTACTATTGCAATTTTCAGTTTGAAAGTACAAAGTAATGAATATTTTTTTTAACACAAATCTATTGAATAAATTGGATGAAAGCATATAGAGCTTGGAGTATTTTCCTCACCATACACAAAGTTTTATTTGCGCCCACATTATTATTTATTTGAGCACCCCTGAGCAATTTTCTTACTAACTTACGTACGTAAGTCTAATCGTCTAGTCGAAATTTTTACTTTTTACGAAAACATAAGTACCATCACATTCTTTTATTTGCATAAACTGAGCGTCAGTCGGGTGTTTAGTAAACTGGTCCCACACAGGTAGATCCCGCGGGATCAGTCGACCTAGTGAATTTTTGAATTGGTCAACTGATCCCGTTGACCAATTTTATGATTTGCACAGTCAACTAGAAAAGTTTCTTGATATTAATTTATATGGTAATTCCCGTTGGCCCATCGCCCGTGTCCACACTGGTGGGGCGGGGTTGGGTTTATTTATTTATTTTATTTATTTATTACCTAGTTTACCTACTCAAAAATATTGTATGGATTTGGAATCGAGTAGTGTTAGTACAGTTGTGCTAGTTACGGGCAGTAACCTTACGAACAGTACTAGGCTGGCATGAATCCAAGGTATTTATTACTGGAAGACCGTGTTTACCCAGTTATTGAAATGCATACCACCTTGAGCCTATGCAACCCTGGTACTTCTAGGGGAACATAAGTGTATTATATATGCCTGGCAACAAACGGGAACTTTTTTCCGGTTTGTCGCCAGGGAAAACTTCTTCCTGTGACTCGCGAAAAGTACGCAGACGTAATTCGTCGCCAGACTAAGTACAGGCAGCTAAGGCGATTCTCACATTGCACTGCGCGTCCGTGCGGTCGCGTTGTGCGGAGGTTGCGAAGCATGTATGTATTGGCGGTGCACAGCGCGGAATGGTTGTACTACGTGTACCTCAACGAATTCCATATAGTTCGATAATACTCCCAGATGATATATATTATGTATAATTAGTCACGTCATTAATGGGAGAACATGAAATGGCGATGCTGCAATGCCTATGATACCTTGGGACACTATTAAAAAAAACGATTTTTAGGTATCTAGTATGATCGATCTCCTGAAAAAAAAAACAACGCTCATCTGAAAGATAAAAAATTCTGTATGATAAAACCACTGCTGCATTCTTCCAAACAGTGGAAAAAGTGGTTGCTGCAGCGATTGAAGTCGCCCTCCGCGCAGCTGGATTAGGCATTTTTTCAGCAATCACACGGTTCAGCACGCGGGCACGCTCAGCAGTGTTTCCGTAATTAAAATTTATTTAATTTAAATATTTTTATTTAGTCCTATAATTTCGTCTTTCTCATGCTTTCCCCATTTCAATACTTTCAACGTACTGTCCTATAAACTTACTTAAAGTATCAAAAGTAAGGGAGTCCCAGTTCTTTATAACGGAACCGGTTTTGCATTACCTGAATATGACACAATTATTTTTCTCAAAAAGTACCAGGCTGGCATGAACTCAAGGTAGTATGCATTTAAATAATTCTGGGTAGGTACGATCTTCTTACTAGAAGATCGTACCTACCCAGAATTAAGATGGTATTTATGACTATAAATACCACCTTGGATTCATGCCAGCCTAGGTACTACTTGTTCGTAAGGTTACTGCCCGTAACTAGCACAATTACTGTACTAACACTACTTAATCCCTTACAATGTTAAAAATACGGTGGGGCCAACGGGATTTTATTTTTATTCTTCCTAACATTTTTCTACGTGATGTTACTCAAATTTGAAATTCGACGGCATTTTTTTGTTATTTTAAGAGCGGGACCAATCTACTAAAGAAAATGACATAAAAATATTAATTTAGTAAACTGATACCGCGGGATCGAAATGAGCGGGATCAATTTACTAAAGAGCCGTCAGTCGAACTACAACTGTAATCGTGATCCACATTATCCAGAAAATGTTAGTACTAAACCATTAACGTTACTAATTACCTTCGTTACTCGTATCGCTCCGTGTGTAGGTAACCACACTTTACGCCGGTATCCGGGACACAACCGACAAAATTAATTAAAAACCTGCATCTATACAACTTTTCCAATATTCGTCAAAATTATTTGCTTATTACAAACAAAGTGTGCAACTTTCGTAATCAAATGAAACTTTTGTAATTAATATCGTGAGATCTACGAACTGTCTTCAGATAATTGTTGAAATTTTTGTGTTCCATGATGTGAATAAAGCAAGTTCTTTTTACTGGTGATTTTGATAGCTTTAAAAGAATCGAGGTCAGCACGAGACGATGGAAAATACGATAAAGTATAAACAATATTCTGTGCGGGTGCGGCCCGGTGCGGACTGCGAACTGCGAGGTTTGTGTTTATTACGCAGATATATTCACACAAAGAAGACAAAACAAAAACAATTTGTATTACGTGAACAAAAATGTAATACTGTGGCGAGCGTGAGCGCGTCCCTCCTAACTACGTTTGTGCTTCGTAGGTACGTATACATGAGGTAAAACATCGGCCCTTTTTTGTCTTTTCACTTGTAAAAATATGTAAATAGTGTTAAAATGTTTCAGCTAAGCTCGGCTGACAGGCAATGTTTTGTTTTGTTTAGAACTGAAATTATTATTCATCGGCGGCAAGCAATTGTGAAATTATGTATACTGCCAGTAACTATTAGGTACCTAATCTGTGCTAGACTTGTTTTAAACTTTATTAATATAAACAAAACTGTTTTACTTAAAATTATTCGAGTAATTTAATAAAGTAAGTATTTAGGGCAGACTTGTTATGTAACAAAGGCCCCTTATTTTTGTAGGAAAACGTTTCCAATGGAACATTTCGTATTTGTACGAAACGATGTCACACAAACTGTGGCATAAAAGGCAAGGTGACCAATGTGAGCAGCCCAATTTCTTTCAAACAACCCAAAATGACCGCAAAATGTCCGTTCAAACTCGTCCCATACCTTTAATACCACATTTTTTACCCCGAAGGTATCCGTGATCGATCACAACTACCGACTGCGTCGTTCCCGGGTTCAATCCCGTCAAATTGATATTTTCTCCTTTCGCTCCAAGCTTTAATTTCCTCGGATCCACTTAACACGTTGATTTGACGTTTAATTAGGATCTGTGCGATCAAAATAATCCTCGTATTTCTGTCTACACCGAGCGTTGATAATGCTGACCAAGAAATAAAACGATAACTTTTCTGACCATCTTGGACGACGTACACTGAAGACTTCCTTTCTAAATATTCTCAGCTTCTCTTGTCTAGCGAGCATTGTAAAGCTAAACAAACGACGGAGGCCGTCATGTTGTGTTTTCTTGGTGCTGGTAAAGAAATCGGATTCCTTTGTGTAATATGGGGCTATCGGTTGGCATTGTCCGGTCCGCATCGCAACCTGTTTGATACTCAGTGGACACGCCGCGCACCGCGCGCCGCTCCGTCCTTTGTCAATGTTCCTGTGGCCATGTATGCGATACATTGCTTGTGAGTTTCTTTTCCAAATTAACGTTTTTAAATAGCTGTGTATAGGGTGGGTTTTGAAAGAGATTTGTTACTTATTGTGAAGAATGCTCTAGTATTTTAATATAATGCCTTGTTACTGTACTGGTCACAAATGTTACTGCTGAAAGTAGTTATTAGGTTTTCCAACAAGAACTTCTCAGTAGTACCTCGAAACAAGCCTTTATGTTGATTGCTATTTATGCAAGTTGTCAAATAAAAATAAAATTAGGGGATACACCTCGGCCCAAGCCTTCGAACATTACAGGAGTGCTGTTCTGTTTTGTAATTTATTTTTATTTAAAGACCAGAAACTGATATTCTAAATCCAACGCCAAAAATCTCTGACGTCAATCGTCCGCAAGTCCGTTTGATTCAATACCCGACCCAACGTAACTTCCGTAATCAAGAACAAAATCCCGGAAATACAAACCGAAGTTCAATCACAAACCGTTCTAGCACAAAGCATCTATATTCCATAACGGCTTACCATTCGAATTTCCATGTAATTGTTGATAACTCCCCCGCGGCGGTTATTATATTATCTGTACTGCAAATATTCCATTACGCAGACAAAAGGAGAGCCTCCAGACTTGTGTAACTTTGATATTTTAAACGATTGTTTTCTTCAAAACTTTGCCTGTCCGACAGACTTGTTAATGATCAAGGAATGGAATATATTTATATAAGTCTCAGTTTTGTTAAGGTTGTATCTTTTGATTCAGACGTGGGTTGTAATATTCCTGTTTTCTAAAGTCGCTTATAAAGATCACTGGCCATCATGCCTGCAAGCGTCTAATAGTCCGTTCTTAAATAAGTACAACCATCTCCATTTCCTCGAACATTATAATGTAGGTTCAATTAGTAGATTTTCAGTCAATATACATTAAAATTATCATTGCAGTAGACTTTATCATTGAATAGAATTGAACGTAAACAATCGTTGTAAACGTACCAAAATAGTTGCTATTTCACTATTGAATTAAAAAAACCTATAATGGTACATCATTGGGATAGTTATTATAACTTCACTTCTCTAATTAATAAACCGCAATATTTCAATATCAAACCTACACAACTTTCATTCGACCGACTGCTCAACTAAACAGTTTAGTGGACTGTCCACACGACCACTATTGGTTGAGTTCTTAAACAGTTGTACTGAGTTATGTGACCATCCCGAATGCTCCCGAGTGCTTCCGAATGCTCCCGAGTCCTCCCCAAAGGCTGCAACGCTGCAAGGTGCCTCATTTCGACACAACTCTTATTTCTTTTTAAATGACACTTTGTATTCATGCAAGAGAGTATCATACTTTATCTTGCACATAAATTTAATCAGTCAGATGTAAAACTTAATTACTTGGACTAGAAATAAAATATTGGCGAAATTTGCTGTAGCTTGATATTGTTCGCCGATCAGTGAAGATTGTTAGGAGCTACACACGTACATATTGAAGATATCTACTGTACACCAGACAGAATTTCTCCCATCATAAACGATTCTTTGTGGTATGAGTATGAGAATGTTCAGTTAACGTAAAAATACATAGACCGTACATTTTAAACTCAAAAAGTAGAAAACATTATTTCCAAGTTCCGCAGTTTCCACCGAAACCATCTTAAATCGTAATGGCGATCCCAATAAAGGCTAGTTGGCGCTATAAAAATGAAAATCACATAAACGGGCGGTCGTCGGTGCCGACAGCCTGAGCTTACCGCTAACCATCGGTTAGAGTTAAACGACAATACCAGCGCGGTGTAACCGGCGGAATTACATCTCAACTGCGAAGACTCGGCAAGACTGATAAAAAGCCGTTGAGAACAATATTATTATAATAACTTTACAGCGGAAATGTCTGCTGACGGAAAATTGGTTTTGATTTAATCCGATTCAGTCGTAGAGGCAGCGGCACGGTGCGTGTAATCCTAATCAGAGTGTATCACGGTGGGCCGAGCACTCGTATGCTTGATGACACAGCTGGCATAGTTTGTACATAGAACTTATATTACGTGTTTCACTTACTGGCGGTGACTTAGAGGCGTTTATGAAATTGGCCACCAGCCGCACAGAGAGAAGAGAGGCAGTTTATGGACCTGGCGTTTGGCCCAGCAGTGGGACAATAACAAATAATAATAACTAGAAACAGTACTTACCATTTGGCATGGTGACTCGTAGTATACTTGACGATTTTGATAATCAATTTATGGCTGTCTGCACCAATAATTGGCAACGATTTTTTACTCATGTGAGTTAAAATAAAATTCTGATAAAAATCGTTTCAGCAGTTCAGTTAAAATCCGAATATAAATTAAATAAAGAGCGGTCTGAAATTCTCACGTGTTCGTGTATTAAGTGAGCGGATGAAATAATAGCTCATTTGTCAGGCGCAGATGAAGGGTTCAGCCGTTCAGGGGAACTGCCAGCGTTCATATTTAATGTACACCTTTTTTCAAATGTCACTCTTTTCAGTTACATCGGAATATAAATTGTGAATTCAGGCGACATGTTGCCGATTTCATACCCTATTAAATAAAGATTCGATGCTTGTTTTTTAGGGTTCCGTACCCAAAGGGTAAAAACGGAACCCTATTACTAAGACTTCGCTGTCTGTCCGTCTGTCTGTCACCAGGCTGTATCTCATGAACCGTGACAGCTAGACAGTTGAAATTTTCACAGATGATGTATTTCTGTTGCCGCTATGACAACAAATACTAAAAACAGAATAAAATTAATATTTAAGGGGGGCTCCCATACAACAAACGTGATTTTTTTGCCGTTTTGTCTAATGTATAGATAATGGTACGGAACCCTTCGTGCGCGAGTCCGACTCGCACTTGGCCGGTTTTATTGGTACCTTAACTGCTGAACCAATTTTTAGTGGAAGGATTTTATTTCTCACTTGTCGTAGAAGTCTCGATAAAAAAGTCCAGTACGTCTTGGTAAATTAATAGTTCTGTGACTTTATAAACTTCTTTATTTCTTCTTATGATACATTCGAGGCATGTCACAGAACAAATATATTTAAATATAATCAGCGGCATTTAGGCAGTGCGTCCACTGTACGTACGGTGGGTGGTCGTCCCGGCGCCGCCCCGCATTGCGACATTCGCTTTATTGTCCGGTTGCGGCTCGCACGGCCGCTACGGGGTAGGCAGCCCTCCTGGTGGCTGAAACACGATTCGCTGAAAGAAGATTCGCTTTATACAGGGTGTTAAAGACCTCATCACGAAGCTGTCCACCAAGCATTCTGTACCTCAAACTAAGTAACTTTACGCAAAAATTATTGCTGGGAAACGACTTCTTTTAGGTGAAAAATCATGTTTTGTGGTAGAACTCAATGTAACGCACTCAAAACATTGTGCTGATGGATGGATTAAATAGTACGGGGATCGTGGAGGTGTTTAAAGTAAAAATCTTACATTAAAAACTTGTATTAAAAAAAAAAAACTTGTCATAATGTTGGAACTTTGACCCCCAATATCTTCGTAACTTTTTCCCAATCCGGCTGGTCCCCGTGGGGAGAACGACCACCACCCTCCAACAAACAACAATGAAAAAGAAACAAAAATCAAATTGAAAACAACACATCAACTTAAAATCTGCACATACAATGTAAGATCATTATCAACAAGAGAAAGACTACTAGAGCTAAACAACTCAATAGAAAATATAGACTGGGACATTATAGGACTAGCAGAAACCAGAAGAATGGGCCAAAATATCGAAGAACATGAAAACTATATCCTATGTTATATAGGCGAAACAGCAGGCCTGCATGGAGTAGGCTTCCTAATAACAAAAAAGTTCAAAAATAATATAATAAACTTCCAAGGAATATCAGAAAGAGTCGCAATTCTAAAACTTAAATTTGAAGAATTGGCATTTACCATAATCCAAGCTTATGCCCCCACTACAAGCTCAAGCGAAGAAGAAATTGTCAAGTTTTACAACGATCTAAAGACAGCACAAGAACTATCAGATAAACACATGCTTGTGATCGGTGATTTCAATGCAAAGATCGGGCAACCAAAACCAGAAGAAAACATGATAATGGGAAAATTTGGATACGGAAAAAGGAACAGCAGGGGAGAACGCCTTATACAATATGCAAACGAGAACAAAATGTCCATAATGAACACATTTTTTAAAAAGAAACAATCCCGCAGATGGACATGGACATCGCCCGACCAGAAAACAAGAAATGAAATCGATTATGTATTGACTAATATTCCAAAGTCTATAGCTAATGTGGAAGTGCTCAACTTAGCCAATTTTCCATCAGACCATAGAATGCTCAGATGTTCGCTAATGATTCAAACACCTAAAATTAGTCGAAAATCATATAGACTTTCAACAAGCCTACTTAACACTACAACCGAAAGAGAAACATACACTCAAAACCTAGAAAAGTACTCTAAAACTCTCGACGAAATCTTAGCAACCGAAAATGATATACAAACTCTAAGCAACCAACTAGAACAGGTAATAACAAAAAGTCTCAAATTCGAAAACAAAACAAAAACCCACAAACACAAAATACTGACCACTGAAACGTTGGACCTAATCGCCAGACGTGGGAAATTAATATTACTAAAAAACAAAACTAAGGAAGAGAAAGATGAATTGAAAAAATTATTTAAAAAAACAAAAAATGCCATCAGAGAAGACTACAACACTTATAGAAAGACAATCATCGAAAAAAACCTCACAACGCTACGAAGTTCAAAACGAGCCAACAAAGAACTGTCAACCCACAAAACATGGATTCAGAACCTAAAGGACGGTCAGAATGAAACAAAAAGCAGGAAAGATACTCTCAAATGCGCTACTGATTTCTATAGAAACCTCTATAAAAAATCCCCAGGAGAAGAATTAGCCATTAAGGAAAAGAAATACAAAAAAGTAGAAGACAAAGAACAAACCCAAGAAACAATAGATCCAATAAGCAAAATGGAAGTATTTAGACATATAAAAGCACTGAAAACAGAAAAAAGCCCAGGACCAGATAATCTAACAAATGAAGCACTAAAAATCGGAGCACGGATTTTAATCCCATACTTAACAACACTCTTCAACCGGATCTTAGAATCTGAACAAATACCAGAACAATGGGGTCTATCACACATAGTTCTACTTTACAAGAAAGGAAACCCACTAGATGTAGGAAACTACAGGCCTATTAGTTTGTTATCGGCTGTATATAAGCTGTTTTCTTCGATCTTGCTTAGCAGAATAGCACCGAGTATTGACAAAAACCAACCAATGGAACAAGCAGGGTTTCGACCAAACTATTCAACCAGTGACCACATCCACACAATGGACCAACTAATAGAGAAATATCAGGAATTTAATAAACCACTTTATATAGCATTTGTTGACTACTCAAAAGCATTCGACAGTATTGCGCATACATCTATATGGGAAGCACTTAAAAGTAACGGCATACATGAAAAATACATAAATCTCATAAAGAATGTATATTCAAAAAGCGTCAGCAGAATAAAACTAGAAAGGAAAGGCGAAGAGTTTCCTATAGAAAGAGGCGTAAAGCAGGGAGATCTGCTCTCGCCAAAGTTATTCATAGCGGTCCTTCAAGATATCTTCCAAAATATAGATTGGTCAAACAAGGGGGTGTGGATACTAAATAGACGTCTTACCCATTTAAGATTTGCTGACGACATAGCCCTTTTTAGTGAAACTGCCACAGACCTAGAAAAAATGCTTCAAAACCTCGACAAAGAAAGCAAGAAAGTAGGATTAGAAATGAATACCAGCAAAACAAAAATAATGACCAATAATATTCAAACCCCAATAAAGATAGATGGAAGGATGATAGAATATGTCAACGAATATATATACCTCGGAAAACTTATGTCATTTGACACCAATCGAAACGAGAATGAAGCAGACAGAAGAATAAACACAACATGGAAAAAATATTGGGCACAGAAAGAAATCCTCAAAGGAAACTACAGTCTGAAGTTAAAGAAGATCATAATGGATTCATGTATCTTGCCCTCCTTAACATATGCAAGTCAGACTTGGACTTTCACTAACAAGACTAAAAACAAAATCCTCTCGTGCCAGCACGCCATGGAAAGAAGCATCCTGAAACTAAGGAGAATAGATAAAACACGAAATTCTGACATCCGCAAAAAAACAAAGCTCACGGATGCATTGCAACAAGCCATGACACTGAAGTGGAAGTGGGCAGGCCATATTGCTCGGTACCAGGATAACAGATGGACATTACAAACAACAAAGTGGCTCGGTCCTACTGGAAAAAGACAAAGAGGACGGCAAAAGAAACGATGGGTTGACGACATCGTAAAAACGGCTGGGAAAAACTGGATGTACACCGCCCAAGAAAAACAAAAATGGAAAAAGTTGGAGGAGGCTTTTTACCCTACAGGGGCCATACAATAATCATATGTATTTTTTTTAGTAACTAAGTATGTAAATAGTATGGATAAATAAAGCTTAAATAATAATAATAAATAATCTTCGTAACTTGATGGTTCCCAGGTATGGTGTAGAACAAAAAAAAAATCGCAATGACAGGGAGAACAAGTGCCTTTCGGCTTCGTTAAGAAGTGTTTAGAGGAAGGGTTACTTGAAATAAAAATTGGTACAACCTAAAAATGTATTGATTGCTGAAAAGATAGCCTGTGCTACGTGGCTGCCTACCTTGGGGGGATCGACGAATACGAACAAATTGGTAAAATTATAAAATGTTTCACGTGTTACAGTGTGGCAATACATTCTCAGATGTGAATTCTGATCTCTTTGATACAATCTAGACTTCTCTGAGCGTATATACAGGATGGAATTTTTCAATGCCACCTGGAGGGAAAGTACTCGAAATACTGGAGAGAGCAAATTTTACTCAAAGGAAACATTCCTTTATTTTTAAAAGGAAACAAATCTGCATTCACAGATTTTCGAAAATTCGCTTGCCACACGCGGGAATCGAACCGACTAATCTTCCTTTCATTTAATTTATCATGTTTTTAGAGAGATTTGATCCATATGATTAACCCTATCCATTGATTGCAAAAAGGTACAGAATGTTATTTTTTCGAAATTTAGTCGATCCATACCGGGTTCGATGCCAGAGTGTGGCAAAAAAAATATCGAAAATCTGTGAATGCAGATTTGTTTCTTTAGAACAATCAAGGAATGTTTCCTTTGAGTAAAATTTGCTATCTCCAGTATTTAGAGTACTTTCCCTCCAGGTGGCATTGAAAAATTCCACCCTGTATAATACTTTCCTCAGTAGGAGATTCAAAGACATGCAACACTGCACTTTGAGAGATGCTTTAGTACCATACCATCTGCTTTAGTCTAAGTGACTATACATCTCCTGTTTGGAAGTGTCTTCTAAAGCCACAAGTAGTCCATATAAGGTCTTAAGAGCTGCGGCCAGAGTACAGATTAGCTTACTAGCTCACAGGAGTCTATCAACACAGCTGTAATCATCTGGTTCGGTTGATTCCTGCTCTTGATTCAGCCTCGACTCGTTTGTTTTTATGTTACGACTGCTAATACGCGCTTCAATTGTTTTCCTTCATTCGTAAATGTGATATTAGCTTGTTTTTCTGGCTTTGTGAGGGCGTTGGATTTTTTATTGTAACTGTTAGATGATAATTTAAAATATTACATTCCTTCTAGAGTAGTCGGGTGAAAGGCATTCAAGTGGTTTTTCAATTACTTTAAATGAGTTTCTAGTGAACTTTAAATATAAAACAAAACTCTGAGGTAGGTAAGTCTCACTACGCCAATAACGTCAATGCCAATTGTAGGATTATTAAATTAAAAATGCTGGAATCACTACACGAATATAAAATTTATTAGAATTAAAATTAAAGGAGAAAAAATACTATATCTAATTAAACTATTCTTAAAAAAAAACGAGAGAAAGTAACAATATAACTAAATATCAGATTTTAACTAATAATATTATAAAGATCACGATACAAATTCAGAAAAGAAACCGTTGAAAGGTATTTTTTTTTTAAACAAAAATGTGTTTCTTGGCTGAAGCTTCAGACAAGAAAAAGGAAAAAATACATATTTCGAATAATAAGCGCAGTATGCTGCGGTAATCGATTCCTTAATTCTTAATTTTGTACACAATCTTTTATAAACATAACACTACTTAATTGACAATTTACACAATATAAAGAATTTTGTTTATTTAGCACACGTCGTGAAAAAAAACCTTAGCGATGTAATTAGAGTCTTTTAGTAACACAATGCCTTGTAGAGATGTAGAACTTTGGAAAGTCTCAGTATGTTGAGCACTTCATGAATCCAATATTGGATGATTAAAACAAGATAAAATATGCAGCAAACCTCGTTGTTGACGATTAGGTAATATGATCTCCAGAACCAGCACCAATCACTGTGTCCAGATTACATCAGTGAACCAAAACAATCGTATATAGACAGGCAAGTGGATGACAATAAATTGCGGATCCGGAAACCCTGGTTGTAGGTAACATGTATTGCCTCCGAATCCGGTATTATACTCAGAGGGCTAAACGCCCTCTATGTTGGGTTGATCGCACCTACGGTAAGAAACGAAAGATTAAGTAAAATGAACGAAACCCAGCTGAAGCGTGATAGTCAACCAAAATGGATGCAACGAAAAAAATAAATACATACCCTACCCAAACTATATATCCAGTAATTTTATGATAAAAACCACAATATCTTTTCCATTCGATACCTCTCAACCGAATCCATCAAAATCGTCAAGGATGTCAGAAAAAATTTCCTTTCAAATCTAATTTCGAAAAATAACAACGCCAAACAAAAAAAGAAAAATTAAACAAGGTTTAATTGATATTTTTTTAAAGAAAAGAGGTCTTATGTAGCGCAATGCTACACAATGCCGTAGTGAGACCTACCTGGTTTCCAGTTAAAAATCAAAATAGAAGACTTTTTTTCTAGAAGTAAACCATCAACCTAGGGGTAGAATTATCACCATCAAACTTGCATGACCATCTAAAAGTGGCGTGGACGTGGTACCTCCTTATTGTTGTAATAATAAATTTTGCTTTACCGATTATCAAGACGTGTAGTGACAACACTAATTTAGTAGTACCTCACTAGTATGTAATGTCAATTTGATGTACTCTGTGCTGTGGAATCTCTTGAATAAAACTACATTGTTCAAAATCTACTTTCGCCGTTTTTAATTAATCTCAACAGGTTATGGGCCCAGGCCGCCTGATTTCTTTTGAAATATTAAAGAAATTCAAGTGATTATTAAAATACAAAAGTAAATTCCGTGAAAAAAGTAGTTCCGTATTCAAACATAACTGTCAACGCGTGGTCTTTTGTGACACAATTTTTTCTTCATCAGCAAAATGTCGTCTGCAAATAATATGGCACTGATTGAAAAGCTGACCGGGAGAGAAAACTATCCAACGTGGAGATTTGCCGTCCAAACATATCTTGAACACGAGGATTTATGGCATTGTGTTACCGAAGAAAAAGTCGATGTCAAACAAGATACGAAAGCTAAGTCCAAAATTGTTTTATTGGTGCATCCCACCAACTATGTACACATTCAAGAGGCCAAAACTGCCAAAGAAATGTGGAATAACCTTTCTAAAGCTTTCGATGACAAAGGGCTGACACGCAGAGTTGGTTTGCTAAGAGATCTGATAACCACAACGCTAGAAACATGCCAAGGTATCGAAGACTATGTTAGCAAAATAATGTCAACTGCACACAAATTAAGAAATATTGGTTTTATTGTGAATGATGAATGGCTGGGAACCTTATTACTGGCAGGTTTACCCGAGGTCTATCAGCCAATGATTATGGCTCTTGAAAGCTCCGGTGTGGCAATAACAGCTGATTATGTGAAAACTAAACTGCTCCAAGATGTGAGAAGCACTGAAACAAATGCTTTATTTGTTAATAAAAGCAAGGGAAATCGGTTGCAGCATGCCAAACAAGCTTCAGATAAAACCACTCACAGTAACAGCAAAGGTCCTAGATGTTTTGTGTGTAATAAGTATGGACATATAAGTAAATATTGTCGAAATAAGAAACAAAAGTCAGAACAAAGCACAAAGTCAGAACAAAGTACCAATTATGTCGCTGTATTTTCTGCAACTACAAGCAATGAGAAAGGTTGGTACGTAGATTCTGGAGCATCAATGCACATGACTATGCACAGTGACTGGCTCTATGATAAAATTCCCCCTCCGATTAGTACTATAAAGGTGGCGAATGATGAGAAACTTTTGGTAGAAGCTTGCGGAAAGATAAATTTAAATGTTGCTGATAGCAATGGGAAGATAAATACAATTCAAGTGCAGAATGTTCTTTATGTTCCTGGTTTGGGCACCAATCTTCTCTCGGTTACTCAGATGATTAAAAATGGATGTTGTATACAGTTTGATGAGAAAGGTTGCAAGATATTAAACAGAAATAAAGAACACGTGGCTACCGCAAAGATGATGAATAATATGTACCGGCTAGATACTCACAGTACTCAAGCATACATATCTGCATCAAAAGACAATGACTTTTATCTGTGGCATCAAAGAATGGCTCATTTAAATTTTGAAGATTTGAATAGACTAACAGAATCTGCAGGAATTAAGTTAGAAAATAAAGAAAAGGTTTTATGTATTTCATGTCAAGAAGGGAAGCAATCAAGAAAACCTTTTCCTTCTAAAGGGTCTCGAGCACAAGCAAAGCTAGAGGTCATTCACTCTGATGTTTGTGGACCTATGGAGGTACCATCTCTTGGAGGTGCTCGCTATTTTGTCACCTTCATTGATGATTTTACCAGGAAGGTATTTGTATACATTTTACATAAGAAGTCTGATGTATTTGAAAGATTCAAAGAATTTAAAGCTTTGGTGGAGAACCAACTGGATTTAAAAATAAAAACTCTCCGTACAGATAATGGCAGTGAATATTTGAGCAATGAATTTCGCAATTTTCTCAAGAAGTCTGGTATTTCACATCAAACTACTACTCCCTACACTCCACAACAAAACAGTCTAGCGGAGCGTATGAATAGAACTCTCTTAGAGCGAGCAAGATGCATGCTACTGAATGCTCAATTACAAAAACCGTATTGGGCAGAAGCAATTTCGACTGCTGCCTACATCACAAATAGGTGTCCAACACGGTTGCTAGAATTTTCAACACCTGAAGAGAAGTGGACTGGTAGAAGGCCAGACATCACTAATTTGAAAGTCTTTGGTTGTGAAGCCATGGTGCATGTGCCAAAAGAAAAATCCAAAAAATGGGACTCAAAGGCAAATAAGATGATTTTTATTGGCTATAGTGAACAGACGAAAGGATATAGGCTTTTTGACCCAAAGACAAGGAAAGTGTTAATTAGCAGAGATGTCATCTTCATTGAAAATTCAGTTAAAAGAGATTATGCATTATTGCCATTATCAGAGTCGGTCTCAGAACCCAAGATCAGTGATGATATTTCTAAATTAGAGAATAGATCTGAAGATAGTGAATTGCAGTCTGAAAGCAGTGATGAATCTTTTCACTCAGATGAAGGATCAATTTATGAACCAGACAAAGCAATTGATCCAACAGAACTTAAACGAAATATAACAACAAGATCTAAACTAAGAATGGCTAAAATGGAAGCTAATACATATACATGTGTTAATGAAGTGTCAGAACAAGAGGATGTTCCAGAAAGTTACACAGCAGCAATATCCTCACACAATGTGAATGCTAAAAATGGAAACAGTCAATTCAAGATGAGTTTAAAGCACTGTGGGCTCACTCATGCACTTGGCTGTGGTAAGCCGTCCAGATATCATGTATGGAGACAGTCTGGTGAGTCGATATTTGAACTGTTATGATCAGACTCATTGGAATATCGTCAAGAAAATATTAAGATATTTGAAAGGAACAAAAGACTATGGTTTATGTTACACACCTTCAAAGTCTAACCTAGAGGGTTATAGTGATGCAGACTATGCCAAAGACACAAGCACACGCAGGTCTTTAACTGGCTATGTATTCATGAAGAATGGAGCTGCAGTAACATGGGCAACACAACGCCAACAAAGTGTAGCCTTATCTACCACTGAAGCAGAATTCATGGCTGCATGTTCTGCAACTAAAGAAGCTATATGGTTAAAAGGATTGTTAATGGACATAAACGAATTTAATCAGAACTCTGTCTGTCTAAATATTGATAATCAAAGTGCAATTTGTCTAATTAAGAATGTAGACTATCACAAGCGATGTAAGCATATACATATAAGGTATAACTTTATCAAAGAAAACTATTAAGAGAAACAAATAGATCTTAAATATGTGAATGCCAAAGAGCAATCTGCTGATATATTTACTAAGGCTTTACCTAAAGAACAATTTCAATATCTTAGAAATAAAATTGGTATTAAGCAAGTATCTATCAACTAAAATGTTTTGTTTTGTTATTAATTGCTTTAGGGTATTATTTGATAAAAGGTTGTCTGTCAGTCTCCAATATTTTTCTTTAAGATGTCTGTAAAGTTAAAATTTGGTGAGAGTGTTGTAATAATAAATTTTGCTTTACCGATTATCAAGACGTGTAGTGACAACACTAATTTAGTAGTACCTCACTAGTATGTAATGTCAATTTGATGTACTCTGTGCTGTGGAATCTCTTGAATAAAACTACATTGTTCAAAATCTACTTTCGCCGTTTTTAATTAATCTCAACATGGTAGCAGAGCGTGGTTTAATTGATATTTTTTTAAAGAAAAGAGGTCTTATGTAGCGCAATGCTACACAATGCCGTAGTGAGACCTACCTGGTTTCCAGTTAAAAATCAAAATAGAAGACTTTTTTTCTAGAAGTAAACCATCAACCTAGGGGTAGAATTATCACCATCAAACTTGCATGACCATCTAAAAGTGGCGTGGACGTGGTACCTCCTTATCCACAATTTTTGGCGACCAGTAAATAAAGCCGGCAGGCAAGTGATCTGAACAGATAGCGGCGCCAGTACTGAGCACAGCGAGCTGCACTAAACACGCGATAGCCTGGCAACTTGCCACCGCGCTTGCTCGCTCACTGACTTCGGAGCACGGTGGGACAGTGTGTCACTGTCCTTTTTAGTTCACTGGACCAAGTGCTGGACAAAAATGCGGGCCAAGTGTAGAACTGGTCTGTTATTATTATTAGAAGTTTTTGTAGATGCAATTGTCCTAGTGAAGGTCACTGGAAATAGCAGGTTGTGTGCAGTTCAAGGTCAATCAAGTCCTGAATATGACGATATTCATGACAATATGAATAACATCACTCCCGTATTCCCAAACGAGGTTTGCAGAGGTACATAACTACATAGTAATCCTCCAATTATCAACATAGTCATTACTGGCCCACGAATCTCTTTCCCGAGGGAGCGACGCCTGGTCAAGTTGTAATTAATATTAGATAGAGAGACATTACCCACAGCAATGAAATAAAGTAAAGAATGTGAGATTAGAGTGCAACGCCGGCTCTAATAGCTTCGCAATCAGCCGCCGCGCCCGCCGCAATCAATCAGCCTGGCACTCTGCCGACCCTAGTGAGCTGGGCGGCGTTATCTAAGCTTAGATAAAGTTTTATATTTTTAATAAATTTTGTTTGAATTAACCGTCGTGTAAATGCGTTTCTGACACTTCGTTTTTTTCGTAAAATTTTAAAATTGCTTAATTTTTTTTAGCTTGCTCTATCATGCAAAGTAATGTGTGATAAGTTTTTCCAAAAGTTTGATAATCTGGGCGTATGATGATGAAGTTTAATTATTAAATCATTTACATCACAAAAGTTCATAAAAAATGTAAATATATACAAAAACATGTTTTTTCAGTTTCATCTGTGGGTGTAACCTTCTTGTTACCAAAGGATAAATGTAGATAACAAGTTACTGTTGTTGTCACTGATGTCACGTCATATATAAAAAGATGTCATTTATAATAACTAACGTGTTTTTTAGAAAGTAGACGACAAAAATATGAACGGGCACTTTTTGATAAAAAGATAAGTAGCAACAATATGTAAATTCTAACGAAAACATTACTAGTTGTTATAAATGACATTTCTGTGTCATTGGGTAATTAGCAAACAAAATAATTATAATTATTTGTACTTTGTCTAGCCTTTTTGCAACACCGTTGGGGTCGGCTTTCAGTCTAACCTCAGTTAAATACCAGTATTTAACATGAAGCGAGTGCCTGACCTCAATAACCCAGTTACTGGGTAATATGATACCCCTCAGAAAGATTTTCTGTCAGCCTTTTGGGCTTCTCACTGAAAATTTGTCACAATATCAAAGATCTCCGAATGACAGCGGGGACTAACAGCTTAACAAAAGTCACAATAGTTCACCCTATTATTTTTAATCTGATCCGCACCATCTCAATAAAAATTAGGCATGTATTGAATTAGTGTGTGAAAGTTAATGAAGCCTAGCTGCATGTGTGTGTGAATCTCATCAATCAGCTAATCAGACGTGGAGTGGAGATCAAGGCCAATGCGGGGGCAGGGGTCAAGGGTGACGTGATATGACCTCAACATGGTTACGGTGGTTACAGGAAACTGACGACTTCTTTGATACAAGTTTGACACTAGTTCCAAGAGTTTGAA
This sequence comes from Xestia xanthographa, assembly GCA_905147715.2. Classification (NCBI taxonomy): domain Eukaryota; kingdom Metazoa; phylum Arthropoda; class Insecta; order Lepidoptera; family Noctuidae; genus Xestia; species Xestia xanthographa. The sequence continues at coordinate 671,588 of LR990661.1, read as the reverse complement.
ACCAGTTTGACACCTACTCGAATACTAGCTTGATACTAGTTTCACTGGCCGGATACTAGTTTCACACTAGTTCTACTGGTCAGACAATAGTTTCACACTAGCCGGACCCTAGCTTAGCACGAGGTCCTAGTCGCCCACTAGTTCGACACCACCCACGACTTAAACGTCAGAATTTACTATCCTTTTCGCTGGACTAGTACTGGTCTTCCTGAGTTCAAAAATAAATAAAAAACAGCAATATGACACAAATGAAGCGTCAGCTAGTCGTCGCTCAATAACAGTGTTGAGATGGCTGTTATCCATAATTGACGCGCTTACTGACAGACACTATGAAACTGTGAGAACCGAACGTGGTGAAAAATGGAAGTGAAGAGTGACGGGATTATAAGTGACGATCGGAGAGATTATAGTTATTAGGTATGAAATGACATTCCAAGTAACTATCCGGCTTTATTTTACTATACGGCCGTATACTGGGGAGAAAAGATCAATAACCTCAGGCACGTTGCTTCTGAGCATAGAGATTGGGCTAAGTGTTATTGGATTTTTCACAAGGAGTTTTGAGGATTTTTCAGCAGTAGATAGAGTTAAGTATAAATCACATGTCATAGGCGTCTATGAATATGGCGAAATGTGGGTGTGCACGACTGTATTACGGAACTCCGAAGTTTAAAACTCCAATGTACGTTATTCAGAATGTTCGTTATCACCAAGTACGTTACTCCGAAAGTATGCTATGACGAATTACGTTATTCAGAATGTTCACACCTATGCGGGATACCCTTTCGCGGATTACAAGCGCGGGGTTATATATTTTTTATCAAATATCGTTTCTTAAAATCATTCTAAATCAGCTGGGAGAGCTGGATCCTCAGTTTATTCAACCAAAGTCAAATCACTTGCAATATCATCTGTCAAGCACACTATGTCAGTGACATTACATATCTAATGGCCTGAGCAGAACGCACCGGGCCGGATACTTACCGTGAATGGGTATTAATATCAGCTAGTAGTCGGAACTGATCGATTGCGTCTATATTAGAATATTATAGGTAATAATTATCTATTGTTGTAGTGCTAAGTTTGTTATCGTAGAAATTACTTTCATTAAGTTAGAATGAATTATCTGCATTACATTGAACGATTGATCACAACTTACATCTATCCTGTTAATTATATCAAGACATAGTTCGTAGCATTAACGAACAGATGTGTACCGAGAATTTAATATAAACAATATTTATGTATATTTTAGTGCTCATAATAAATAAAAATAAGTATTATTAAAAGAAGTATATCACACCAGAAATCTTCTCACTCTCATATGTCACGCTGCTTAACATTCACGCCAGTACATTCCGGATTCATAAATATATAACGTTCAATATACAAACAATCTCGCAGATTTATAGTGGTTTAAATGTAGTCGGACGCATAAACATATCCGCAGGTTACGGCGTCATATCCCGCGATGCTTTGCGGATACACGGAGCAGTGACGCACGACACTATTTCAGGATGTTGTGAATTAAATTATAATACGTGGGTAGATTATCCGTCGCGGAAATACAGGGCTATGCATGTTTTAAGTTTGGTGGAATCCTTTTTATTAAACTCGATTGAAAAGCAGGTGAAGATCATATGAAACTTCCAAGTCGAATATAAGAAATCCATTTAATGACTAAGAAAAACGAAATTCTGCAAGTTTTCATACTATTCTTGTCTCCAATTCCCAGGCCATATCCTCCACAAGATACAAAATAGAACTAACATTCCAAATACGTCACTCAGAAGAAAATTATTAAAATACCGAGCTGAAGTCGTGAGTTGTCATGAAGTGGAAAGCTAATTAGGATCAATCTCACGAAGTACAAGATCCGAGAGTTCCGTGGAACTACTTCACCTTGTTAGCAGAATAAATAAGATTTTCCGCTGAACAGATTTCACGAAAGTTTTTCTATTTAGGCGGGTCACATGTCACAGTGGTAGACGTTTCAGTATCTCTAGCGAGCCTCCAAGGAATACAGCTTTTCAAGAGAAACTTTTACTCATTAACTTTAGTGATACCTTTTTTTTAGTTTGTCATTGTCTCACTACCGGGGAAAGGGCCCCCCCTCTATCTCTCTTTGTGCAGTATCTGGCCATATTCGCGCCACAAACAAGATCGTCACACCACCTTCATCGCAGTCCACCTCGACGACAATTTTCTTGGTCAGGTGTCCAGCGACGCGATAAATGTATGCTGAACACCTATATGCTGCGCTCTATTGCCCGCTGGAAAATCTTGAGTTTGGACTTCTGTTGTTCAGTAAGTGACCAACTTTGTGAACCGTGGGTTAGGACGGGCAGGATGCACTTAGTCTTCATCTGCAAAGATAAAATATTTTATCATTTAAGATTGTTTTAAGTTAACTGTTTTAGAAATACAAATGTGCTTTAAATGTAAAGTGTGATGTGTGCATACGTGAACGCATCATAAAACTTAAAGAAAGAAATGTATAAGTAATAGTACATTATGATATTAGTGCGGTAAGTTGAAAACTACAGCCGAGGCGATATTGCTAGCCCGAGCCGTAGGCGAGGGCTATAAGAAAGCAGAGGCTGTGATTATCAAGGCGCACGTTTGTCATACGACGTTTTATAACATATTTGCGAGGAAATAAATAAAACTCGGACTTTCTTAAAAGAATAAATCTTTTACTTGTTCACAAATTAGCGATGCGCGCATCAGCGCTTTTTTTAGGCAAAGACACAAAAAACATCCAGTATTACTAAGTAAATTATTATTTTTGTGTTTTTGTTGCAGATAAATGGTTGTAATTTATTGTCAAAATTAATTAAATTAAAGAATGAAATGTTTATTTATTATATTTCATCTCCCAAAGTTAATTTTATTCATAAAAAAAAACTCTTTGCTAAGATTTAAAAAAGTACCGTTCGTTTTAGACGGAGCATCTTGATAAACCGTGCATGTTACATTACATTACTGCACAAGTACGTAATGAGATACAATACGATATTGAAATGGGTGAAATAAGAGACCCTTTACGAGCAAATGTGTTATAATAGTACATTATGATATAAGTGCGGTAAGTTGAAAATTACAGCCAAGGCGATATTGCTAGCCCGAGCCGTAGGCGAGGGCTATAATACAGCAGAGGCTGTAATTATCAAAGCGCACGTATGTCATACGACGTTTTATAACATATTTGCGAGGAAATAAATAAAACTCGGTTGTTCACAAGTTAGCGATGCGCGCGCATAAGCGCTTTTTTTAAGGCAAAGACACAAAAAACAGCCAGTATTACTAATAAAGTAAATTAATATTTTTGTTGTAAAAAATATTATTTATTTTTTATTATTAATTGATTTAATTAAATTAAAGAATTAAATGTTTATTTATTATATTTCATCTCCCACAGTCAATTTTATTCATAAAATATTGACCACCTTTCTGACAGAAACTCTTTGCTAAGATTTAAAAAAGTACCATTCCTTTTTGACGGAGCATCTTGATAAACCGTGCGTTGTACATTACATTACTGCACAAGTACGTAATGAGACACATTACGATATTGAAATGGGTGAAATAAGAGACCCTTTACGAGCAAATGTGTTATAAAAGCATTTACAATAAACATTCATACGACTTTAATTAATAGCTGTCTAACAAAACGTTTTGCCTACTGAACAAATACTTAACGGGTCTACCCTTTATAGCAGAACTTTTTATGTCATAATATTACTTTGCATAACAGTAGATGGCATAAACTTCATTTCGCAGACAATTGTTTGGCAGACACTCATTTATCATACATTCAAAACTCATAATTTTGTAAGTCAGAATCATCTTTAGGCATAAATTTCATATGCATAAGAATTAAAAGTAGAACCATCTTAACGCAGAAAGTTCACAGTCAGAATCATCTTTTGGCATAAATTTCATATCGATAGTCATTAAAAGGCAGAACTATCATATTACAGAATTTGTACAGTTAGAATCATCTTTTGGCATACATTTCATTATGCATAATAATGGAAAGCCTCATCTGATCTATCACATAACAAAAAAATCATAGTTTTACTAATTTTGTATTTCTTACCATAATATTAGAATAAAACGATGACTCCGTGAATCTACACTTTTATTGCTTATAATTACTTTAAGTACATACAATATATATATCAATTAATATGCTAACAGCTACCGGACATAGGTTCGGTTATGTCTTCACACTACTGAGGTTCCAACCAGAAAGAAATACAGATTCTACTTTTCGCCCCAGACAAGCCTCTCTACCCCCACTACCTTACCACTTCTCTAGCTAAAAAAAATGACGAGAGGCAGTCGTTATCGGTATTGCCATTTTAATGTTTTCAAAAATATACTAAAATCGAGACAAAAATAACCAAAATCATGACAATAATAATAAAATTGATTGAAAATTTTTTTTTTTCGCCACAAACATACGACAATAATGTTAATTGCTGCGTATTTCTGATCAGGCAAGCATACATCATGGTTAAGTTAGGTAAGGCACATAATATCTATTCTCTTCTTTTTCTCACACTATTGTCTACATTTCTTTTTAATTTCTCCTTTTGCAGATCTGCTGGCAGAAATTTCTTAAGAAATAAGTAGTTCCTATGTACTCATATTTTATAATGTACTTTCCTTTGTTGTATACTGTGTGTACATAACTAGTAAAATAAATAAATCATGCATGCAGCAAGCATGCAGTATGCACACATGCAAACAAGCATGCAGTATGCAAACATGCAAACCAGCATACACCATGCATGCAGCCAGCATGCAGCATGCAAGCAAGCATGTAGAATGCAAGCAAGCATGCAACATGCAGCAGGCATGGTTTCTGTCACGGCTCCGGCGCTGCAGGGTTCCGGCGGTCCCACGTGAGCTTGTCGTCGCAGATGTGTTTTACGCTCACCACCGCAGCTTCGGCTTGCTGGCCGGCTTCGCCGGCCAGCCTCAGCTACGGCGGCGAGCGTTAAAACCACCTGCTCCTCAGCTCACGGGCCGCCTCACCCCTCCGCGCCTACGCGGATTTAAATTACACTCTAGGGGTAGGGCAGACAAGACTACGTGGAGTCGGTTTTGGAGCGATTCGTTTCTGTCACTAACTTTTTTATCGTAACATATTGTCTTTTTAAGACAATATTTTAATTCTAATTTAAGGTTAAAAATGCTATTTTATGAAATGGCAATAATGCCAAAAAAAAATATTCCAAATGGAATTCTGCCATCTTCATAGTATGCCAAGTGAAATTGTACCAAATAATCGTCGCTCTAAATAAACGTTATTCTAAACGAAATTATGCGGAATTTGAACAATGCCAAAGGTAATTATGCCAAATAAAATTCTGCCATCTTAAAAGTATGCCATTGTAAATTCGGACATACAAACATTCGGCCAAACAATAACTATATTAAATATTTTTTATGCTTTTAAAATATTCGTTTAAAGAAGATTATGCCAAGTGTGTTATGCCAAATAAATTTCGGAGCATCAAGATTCTGCCAGATAGAAGGAACCCATACTTAACTTGTATTGTACATAATACTCCAATACAACTCTAATTCAAAGTACAACTTCAAACAAATGCATCATGTAAATGACATAATTATAGAACGCGTATTTGTTAAAGTTTTTACAAGTTGCGCGACGAATAACATTAATTAACAAATATTCTAATGGAAAGCGTGTGAGTGTGGCTCGTCGGTGCATTCTGTAAATAGTTACAGAAAACCCACCTCACACAAAACTTGACCTGAATAAAAACGAACGGAAAGTCAGCGAAGTAAATGAGTTTAATTTACAAAATTTTCCGTTTTGAACCATAAACCATATACGTATAAGTGATCTCTGTGAGTCTTGCACAAGAGGGGTGCTAAAATACTTGTACATTCGATTTGGCAGTATTTGTTGAACAACAAAGCAATTATTATTATACAAATATTTAGTTTTCATTCAGGTCTAGGCTATCGGAAAACTTATATAGCAACAAATTCTTAGTCTTTCTTATAGAAAAGTAAATAGGGGTTCAAAATTCGTGGTATCTGTTAATGATCTTTTATAGTTTGAAAATCAAAGTTGATCTTCTGTCCCCATCTACCTACGTCATGTCAGCAGTTCCCTCGAAGTCTGCCAATTTAGACGGGTGTCGTAATGTGCGTGCCATTATATCGCGCCGACGACTTTTTTATTTGCCTGCCTAGTTGTATTGTGTTAGAGCGATTATTCCATTTGTGTGGATCAAGTTGTGTACTAAAGAAAAATAAAGTGCTATTTAGACTCCGTGGCTTTTTGTGTTACGACTCGCAATAATTTATTAAAGAAAAGAAGCGTTTGATACAATTTAGAGCCGTTTCCAAGAGTGTTTTGGAAAAATTGTAAGATTTTGGTTGGTGGTCTAACAATACTCATTTGTTTGTGAAATGTTACTAAACTGTTTTCAAATTCACTCAACATAATGTTTCCTGAAATAAATAATACATTGTAGCCTCACTACACTACTACTACAACAGCCCATAACGTCCACTAATGGACATAAGCGACCTGATTGGCGCAGCGGTAGTGAGGCTGCCTTACGTTCTTAGGGTCCCAGGTTCGAATCCCGATCGGAGCAGTGTTTGTGTGATGAGCACGGACATTTGTTTCCGAGTCATGGATGTTTGTATGTATATTAAGTATGTATTTACAAAACAAAAAGTATCTATGTAGTATATCAACTATCTGGTGTCCACGACACAAGCGTTGCTTAGTGTGGCACTAGATGGCGCTGTGTGTAATGTCCAGCAATATTTATTATTTATTATTTATTATTTATTATTATGAGCCTCTCCCATCATGGGAGGAATTTGCCGTAATCTCCACGCTTGGCAGGCGGATTGGAGATCGCAGTGATGAAAGACTAACAGAAAACGCTGCTGCCCATTATCAGGCCTATGGAGGTGCAAGGTGTTCTGCCTCAGACATTAGTCGCCTTATACGACACCCGTCAGTGTAATGGGTTGGTTCTATTCTACTCTGCCGGATACCACACGGCTAACCTTACTTGTAGCCTTACTTTTCTTTGATTAACCCGTATGCTCCCGGCCGTGCCTCCTGAGGCACAGTGCATTGTTATTTTAATTGTGTCTGTAATTGCGGGTATTGAAGTGTTAAAAGTTCTTGGAGCACAGAAATTGTAGCCTAGGTCTGAAACTCTTAAACAGAGTAAATATTTAAGTAACATTTAACTGCCATCCATAATTCAGACGTCAATTTAACTCGCTCACGTAAACAACTAACATTGTGCAGCGCTAACTTCATTACCTCTCTCGCTCGCAGTCGGGTAAGTATTTTCATTCTTTTATTCATTTGAATGGCTTGTTGAAGTGCTTTGGGTAATGTACTAATTATTCTAACTTAATTTTGTTACTAAAACTCCTATATCTGAATTTCCAATTGATTTTTGCTGTGGTCATGCCCTATATTTAATTCTAAGTTAACTGTAGAATTGTATGGTTTCCTATTGTATATTGGGCTGGTTTCTTTCAACTCAATATCATAAGCGCGTATTTGGCGAACAGTTAATGTGATCACACTAAAATCAGAGTTGAAGCGAGTAATGTGACAGCCATTTCGACCTCATCCTACTGTTTCCCCGAAAAACGGGGTCATTCCCCAAACTACCCTCAATAGTCTAAACCAGCCAGAACTGTCGTAAAACTGGAGCCAATATAACAAGTCTACGTCATAATAATAACCGTGAATAAAATCAAACAGGAACACCACGCCACAATAACGCTGTTATGTGTAGGTACATTTGCGAGGGAACGATGACGATGACAAGAGTAATAAGAACATAACGTACTATAAGTAATAAGAACATAACGTACTATAAGTAATAAGAACATAACGTACTATAAGACACGATGAGATTATGAGAACAAGTCAGGAGTACGCGGCGAGTCTAGGCAAGTCGACAGCTATTGATAAGTGAGGATATCTTCATTTAGAAAAATCAATGGATAATATTATTTGTCGACGAAACGAAATATGCAAGTATTGTTAAATAGTCGACTTTCTCGGTGATAGACACAGCATCCGTATAGCCAGCAGTAGTACTTTCAAGTCTTAATACTTAGTTTAAGTTGTAGTTGTACTTTTATTGGGTTTGAGTCTCAGTGGCAGCCCGGAGCCTGGAGTGTAACCGGTTGATGTGAATAGGCTCGTCAGATATTACACTAAACCTAAACAAAACTAGTGAAACGTTGGAGTATTTCAGGTACACTTTTAACTTATGCTTTAGAAAAAACCTGCAAGAAGTTATATTCAGTCGTCGCTAATTAATGGTTTACACGTAACGTTCGCTTACAAATCAAAACAGATGCTTTTATTTTGAACAACAAGGTTCATTTGGAGGAGGAAATTGTTCAAGAAATTAATTCCTTTTTTTTGTAATTTTTTGCTTTCTCTATACGCATAATCACAATCATCTAAATATATACTGTCACTTAAGAGATATTTTCCTTGATTATCTATCATACTGAGCTCCAGATATTTCCCACTGTTGCAAGTTCCATGATCGCGGGAAAGCTGGAGATTGCGGGTGGATGGTAAATAAATTGTTAGTTGCTAATCAAAGCTGCCTACCCCTGTTCTTAGTCTTTTGCTACGCGCACTACTGGAACTCGACACTAGGTCACGGCAAAACACACTCACAGTATCACTAGGTTTTGTGGAGTCCTTATTACGCTTTACGCTCAGAATATTGGATAATCACGGACGATATCCCGAAAGTGACTGTATAAGTTTAGTTATAAACCGTGAAAGCTTCAAACAACACTCACCTACGTTAAATCTGAGATATGAGAGTTACAGAGTGCCTACTCTCAGTTGAACGGCTCCATATCTTTGTTGTAACTACTCTGAAACATTTAGACAGCGATGCGAGCATCATTTAATTTCTCGTTGCTTCACATTGTGTGCCGTGATTGGCAGTTAACGCCTCAATTGACACGCTATTGTTGTTTCAATGCCTCTAGTAACATACCAACAATACCTGGCAACATAACAACGGTATCTGGTAACGTACCAACAATAGGGTTGCCCTATACAACGATTTGGGAGCAATACGCTAGGTTTGCAGGTGGTTAGGCGAGTGAGCAGTATTCTGATGGAGTGTTGAGCCTTCACAGTAAAGTTCAACGATATTTAACTATTATATTGCAAGGCTTGATACCTTCCATCAAACACAGAAGTAACGAAAGTTGTATCGCTATTTCGCTTACCAGCTTTGTGCTCCGTTACTGAGAGGATATCTTCAGCAATCCTCGACAAAAATAAACTAATAAATAAGAAATAAATCCAGAATAGCCTCACCCACTCATTCATAACGAGGTATTTGCAAACCGCGCGCAGCCCGCAGGTACAGTCGACCGCACAAAGTAATAATAACACACAATCTCAATTAATTTCAACACGCGGTCATTAATTGTGTGGCTTTGTTTCCACTCATTATTGTCGTTCAGCTTTATGTAGACCACCTCATTGCTCCAGTGGGTTAAGGACGGGATTTCCTGAGTTCAAGACCTGGGTGGAGGGAAAAGAAAATGGTGATCCTCTTTTGGACTTGTACGCGCTCGAAAATGGGCACAATATGAGTTTATCTAGTAGAAATAATCAGACACAACAGAACAATTGGACTAACGCCAAACAAATGGCGATAAGCTTCCTCAATGATTGTTATACTACATGTAAAGATGTGTTTATTTTGTGATATAAAATGTAGCAAGAAGATATAAAATGTTACACTCGTGGAGAAAACTAAGTGTTTTGTATCCGATATGCTAAACTGAGTTGCGCTGGTTTGTAAACTCAACTAAAAAGCTTTTTTAAATAACTATTCATTCGTTCGGGATATTGTTTCATTTTTATTTTTTCGCCTCCATTTTGTGAAATGATTTTACAGTTCAGGTTCTGAAACTTGAATTGAACAGGTCATACAATTCTGCGAAATGCCTGTTTCTGAAATTCTGGCAAATATTTTATTTGTGTCCTAATATTTTCTTTTTCAACAAAGTAATTTCGTACATTTATGGCCCAACCTAAATAAAAACTTAACAATCAATTGACAATTTAACCTAGTTTTACACGAATGGATAATAACGAAGTGGGCTAAAATAACAAGCTTACCTCAGCCCCCGCAGCTGTAGGTGTTGAATTATTTGGGCTCCCAGTGGGGGCGATACATTATATCCGAGAGGGGCACATCCCCGAACTCCTAATTAAACGGGAATACATAATTAACTTTTTCTTTCGCAAATAAAACGGACAATAAAGTAAGGGTCACTCATGAATGTTAACGTACTCCTCTCGACAGCAGGGACACAACTGATACGACCTGTGAACGTGACCGACATACGATTTACATAGTTTTTATTGTGCCTGTGACGTCATAATGTGTGTCCGTATAAATTGTTTTTTTAATGTTAATTGCTTTACTGTTTTGTTGGCTGTACTTGAAAAATGTATGGAATTCCTGGCTGTGGTTAAAAGGGTTGAAATGGAAGGGCTGGGGGCTAAGTGGGGTACTAATGCAACATCCGATGTGTTAGTATACGAGTGGGCGCGCTTACATTATGTATCAAATTGCGGGTTCAATCATTTTAACTTTTTGTCGTTTTCATCTAGAATGGAAGCTAATCATACTTTAAAAATGATGATTTAATTTATAAGCACGATGTTTACGTTTGTTGTCATTCGCCATAGACCACAATGTACTCATCAATATACACGTACTTACTACACGCACCTACCAAACGTATTGATTACACTATGGCCTTATTGGCAGGGGTGTCACAACACGCCGGGGTACTGGGGTACCCGTCCCCCGGGTCTCACTAACTTGTATGAAGCTAACTTAACTTCTAAAGTAATTCCCTTTCCTCAGTCAATTACAACACCCTCGACACGTCGCCATTGCATCGTGTGAGAACATCAAAGAAGTCAAGGAAACGTGAAGGCTCTGTGTTTCTTTGACATTCAGCTTCAAAGCTGTAATAGTACAAGCTTTAATACTTATAATATTGTACTATGACAACGAACGAAATCTTGCCACCGATACGGCTCTTTTTGTTTGCAGCATCCGGCCGCTATTGAAGCGCTTATGTACGCTCATTAACCAATAGCATTCCAGCATCTGATCCCTTGTCTTTGTTAATGAAAAAAAAGGTCGAAAGAAAAAAATACAAAACAATACGGGTGGTAAACAGATGTGGTCATCGTGTCCACGGGATTTTGTTAAAAATATGGAAAGATTTCGTTCGAGCTGATGGTACCTCCAGTCTATTTATTCACTTCGTAACGAGCTTGGAAACTGCATTTTCCTTTGCACGGATTAATAAATCAACGGACAATGAACGCAAACCTGTGTCGGGTTTTAGTATTGAAAATAAAATGTTTTGTTATCCTTGGAAAAATGTTGCTTTAAAATGAAACAAAGTTTTAAGCTTTACTAATTCTCGTTCAGCTGACAATTTCGCTGGATTTGGATAAACAAATACCTAAAAATTGTTAGTGTATTATAGAAATGTGTGAGTTCAGACAACACTGAAATAATAAAATGTTTTTGTTAGGATTACCCAAAGCTTTGACAATGAAGCACAAATCAATTGTACAATTTCATTTAAATCTGGCGGGTGACATGAGTACCTTCCGGCTTAGTACAGTGAGCGCCAACACGCGCTAATCACGCGGATTATGCCGCTGTGATCGGTTGTACTATTCTAATTTTCGGCAATGCGGCACATCGCTTGCGTAACGTTCGGGATGCTCACGACGGCCCCAGGCCCCGGGGAGGTCGGAGTCCCGCTTAAATCACGGATGGTGGAAAACAGATTTTTAGATTGTGCATGCAATTAGTTTGAACAGGGTCGGTAGATTTTAGCTCAGATGTGAACGAGTGTTTTATGGTCTATCTTGATTTATGAGCAAATAACCGCTGGCGGTCATTTGATTACGTCTCATTAGAATCCCAGTTTCTCAATACCACTGTCAGATACCTCACAAGTTCCAAATACTCCCTAATGTTAATGAACAAAAATTACCTTTCCTCAGATCCTCAGCAAAGAAAGACCCCTAATTATGGAAGACCAAGACAAAATGTGTTAGAATACTATCTCTTAGGTCTAGGCATCTTACGAGTGCTTGTAACAAAATTAAAATAAAAGAAACATGGCGTGTGTTTGCTGCCCGCCATTCTATGCGAGTTGTAAAAGTTCTGAACAGGGAACAGTTATGTTCGGGTACACACGGCAACACTGCTGGTAACAATATAGGGTTCCTTGAGGCCACTTTACCATCGTTGTACTAAATGTGGCCGGTTGTAACTAAAGTGAAACGGTGTGAAATGCGGTGGGTGAGAGAAAATATAAATGGAACTTATTAAAGCATTTAATGGACTTCTAAGAAAATCGGTTATATTTTAACTCGTGATTTAATTTTGACTGAGTCAAAGTAATGTAACCCATATTGTAGCTCTTTGACAAAAGTATCCATTACATGAGCCCATATAAATTAATCGAGTCACTAACAAGAACACAACGATTTAATTAAACTCCAAAGAAAATAATAAAATACAAACAACACTGTTAAATTGAAACAAATTGGCATACACAATTAAAATGTCTCCCAATTTAAACGTGCATTATTTATAAGACAACGTACAGCATTAGCTAATTAGAGAGGGCTCGTAAACTCCATGCAAAGAGGTTCATTATTTTCTTTTACGCGCGCCAACGAATCGCCACGGACAAATTAAAAGGTCACATCTCTAATTTAATTCTTTAAGCGAGTCCGCAGGTGGGGCACGGCGGGCACACTTACATTTGGCCCCGACTGTACTCGGCCGGGTTTAGGGCTCCCTAGGTTTACGAGCAGGACCTTATTGCTCTTATTGCCGTTTACGTCCGGCCGACAAATATTTTGTAACTCACATAAAATGCTAAGTTCGGACAAGCTATTCTTTCCTAGGAGCAGGATCTTGACCCAGTTGCGACGATCGAATACTATTTTTCTATATCATTAAGTCTTGTACGTATTTTGTGAAAGGGTTTGTATTTATTTTTTGTCCGGGATATTGCGAGACTGGTTCTCGTTGGAGTTGTTATTTCGCTTATTTACCGCAAAACGCTATTTCAGGAAAAATAACTGAGAACCTTTGGAGATTTGCAAAAGGTACACTCAAGAATTTGAATTGCGGAAAATGTTAAAAGATTTATGTCATGTAAAGTCCCTGTGTTCACGGCAAAGTTGGAACTATATTTAAAATTTCCTCGCAGCGAGGTACGGAACTCGCATGAGTAGTACATTACGTAGTATTGTGTAGGTATCGGTCGTGCATCGCCGGATTTTCTTTAAGAGACTCGGCTCCGTACGCGAACGGTCGCGGGTAGTAATAAAAAATGATAAACTACCCACATTATGTTAATGTATTTTTCTTTTTCATCCCCTAAGATGTTCGTGATAATGGGCGGGTGGCGGTGAGCGGGTGGTGGCGTGTCCCGGGGGAAGTTAATTAGTATAATATGTGTTGTGTTTAGCTGCGTATTAATTGTGTGGGGACTGTCTAGACCGTCGACTGGCTCCAGATTGTGTTGATGAATGACCCGCGGCGACACATCATTGTAATGAGCTGAGAATGTAGCTTAGCCAATTCGCCGATTAATATGTTGTATGATAATATCTGGTTATAAAATTCATATTCATATTCATTTATTTTGCATTCCATATTGTATAAAAGGTGTTACAAAGGGCTTAAAGCTAGGTACATAGATAAGGACCCTGTAAGGGCACAGCAAAATAGGACAGAGAAAGAGAGCTCAATTTTTTCTAATAAGTTGGTAATACAAAGTAACAATACTTAAAATTAAAAAATATTTATGTGTATTAAGTAATTTAAAATTGGCATTTAGATATTCATTTATAGTATAATAATATTTATATAATAAAAATTGTTGTAATTTATTTATGAATGAAATAAAGTTTTCTTCCTTTTTAATTATTTCCGGCAATTTATTATAAACTTTCATTGACATGCCTAGAGTACTTGTTGAATGCATTTTAGCTTAGAGCTTGGTAGGTTTAGTCTATTTTTGTGGCGTAATGTGTAATCTTGACTTGACTGTATATTTTCTCGTGTAGTGTAAAAATGTGGGTACTTGCGAACAAATTTGCGAATTTGTAGAATGTATAGGCAGGGGAGGGTTAATATTTTATGTTCTTGAAAATGAGGTTTACAGCTGTCAGTGTCTTCTATATTTACTAATATTCTTATCAGTCTTTTTTGGAGTGTGAAAAGTGTCGGTGCGTCTGTACTGTTTCCCCACAATATCATGCCGTAACTGAGCCACGCATATGCATAGGCATAATAGGTAATTAGTGCGGTTTTAAAGTTGGTAGTCTTTTTAACTTCACGTAGGGCGTATGCAAATGTGGATAGTTTAGATCTTATCTTTTTAATGTGAGATTTCCAGTTAATGTTAGTATCTATGGATAGGCCAAGTAGAGTAAAGTCTTGAACGACTTCTATTGTAGTGCCGTTGTAGGTGAAGTTTATTTCTAGTGGAGTTTTTTGACGGGGGTGGAAGGACATTATTTTAGTTTTAGAGAAATTAATTTCTAGGTTATGGTTTTTGAGCCAAGTTATGGTTTTATTTAGTGTAGTGGTTAGGTCCTCGCTCAAGCCAACACTGTTACGGCATGAAGCTAGAAGTGAAATATCATCAGCAAACAAGACGCATGGCCCCTCTATGATTTTCGGAAGGTCGTTTATGTAAATTAGAAATAAGAGGCATCCAACTACACTCCCTTGGGGAATAGTGTAAATAATATAATCTGTTTTGATTTCTTGTAACGATTGTACAAAAATAAACAAATTATTGTTGGCACTGATTTAACTAGCTTCTTTTCTGTGAGAATCATTCTTTCTACATTTTTTCACATAAAACAATATTACAAATAAATTATTCCAAAGTAGGAGGTCCATTAATTAATATGAGTACTCTATAAATATACACATAAGCAGGGTTTTAAACGTAATGAAAACGTTGATCCGCCGTAATAACCTACGTTAAACAAAAATATTTGCCACCTGTGGGCTCTATACACAAATGAGACGTTAAGTATTATTTCGGCTTTACATTTTAATATTTTCATGTAGTACGGTGTATTTTTAGAAACTCTCTCTTTGCCTGTCATCACAGCAACATCGTTAATTTATTTTTATTGTTGTTGTTAAGTACTACAATAAAATTAACCTGTTTGTGTATTTTTTTTTTTACAACAGCAACAACAGCCCGTAACGTCCACTGTTGGACATAAGCCTCTCCCATGATGGGAGGAATTTTCCGTAATCTCCACGCATGGCAGGCGGATTGGAGATCACAGTGATGAAAGACTAACAGAAAACGCTGCTGCCCATTCTCTGGTCTACGGAGGCGCAAGGTGTTCTGCCTCAGACATTAGTCGCCTTATACGACACCCGTCAGTGTAATGGGTTGGTTCTATTCTACTCTGCCGGATACCACACGGCTGATTTTTTCAGCCGTTAGTTTTTTTTTTCAGCGGTTTTTTTTAACTACAAATAAATCTCTACTCTCTTGGAATTTGATATGTGCCGTAGCCGTATCTTTTTCTGACCTTTACCTAGGATGGAAGTATTTTTTTTAATTCTATATTATCATGTTCTGAAGTATGCACAACTAATTTTTTCTCTTCAAAAATGATAAGAATCACAAAAACCGGCCAAGTGCGAGTCGGACTCGCGCACGAAGGGTTCCGTACCAATTATTATAAAAAAAATCACGTTTGTTGTATGGGAGCCCCCCTAAATATTAATTTTATTCTGTTTTTAGTATTTATTCTTATAGCGGCAACAGAAATACATCATCTGTGAAAATTTCAACTGTCTAGCTGTCACGGTTCATGAGATACAGCCTGGTGACAGACAGACGGACAGACGGACAGACGGACAGACGGACAGACGGACAGACGGACAGACAGACAGACAGACAGCGAAGTCTTAGTAATAGGGTTCCGTTTTTACCCTTTGGGTACGGAACCCTAAAAATGATTAAATGTCACAATGATAATAAAAAAAGCAAAATACTTAATAAAATGAAACAGTATTCATGTCAAAACAATGTCACAGTTTATAAAGTAGTTCAGAAGAAGAAGAAGAAGCCTACTTGTCGCAATCAATGCGGTACTGGACTGTCAGGACCAAATATGCTGCTGCGTCCAGCGATACCATCGACGTTGCTGTATGTGTCCCGACTGCATCACTCTACGAAGGTTGAGGAGATCGTAGAGTACATGAAGGTGAAGACCAGCTGGACCTTGAGGGTCGAGAAGTTGGAGCCGCGTCACAACACCAACTTCAAGTCGTTTGTGGTGTGAGTTCCGACACAACATCTCGACAAGCTTCTCAAGGAAGAGTTTTGGCCGAAGGGTGTAGTCTACCGACGGTTTCGCGGCAGGCTACGTGAGACCGCGCAGCGTAACACGACGCCGCCACTTCGTGTGTCATAGTTTAAGTGTAGTGCTACTAACATAGTTTTTTAAGTTGCCTACCTAACAAAAATTGTTATTAGTATGTATTTTTAGGCTAAGGTATTTATCTATGGGTCTTTGTTACCTGAAATAAATGGTTTATTATTATTATTATAAAAGAAGGGAATTCATTATAAACAACCGAAGTCCGAAATTTCGATATTCACATAGCAAATTTCATAGTAGCAGCTTCATCCCAAGCCTTTTATTATCTTTGAGATAGTGATTAACATGATAGTAGGCTTTCAGGTATAGCTTCTGTTTATACAAAACTTGAATTTATTTAGGCTTAGTGCTTGAATATGGCTCCAAAGTTTATTGCAAAAACGTAACATTGGCATCTGAACGTACCCCCGTATTGTTTGAGCCTCGTTGCAGGAAAAACAAATTTGTGTTTGTTTCTCGTATTTAAGTAGTGGATATCACTGTATTTTTTAAACAAATTAATATTTCTATGTGCGTACAAAAGGTTTTCATAAGTATACTGAGAGGGCACAGTAAGAATATTAATCACTTTATTTTTTTCTCCGAAGGAGTATCTGGGACAATTTATAAATTGAACGAATTGCCCTTTTTTGCAAAACAAATATTGTCTGAATATCAGTGGCATTGCCCCACAAGAGAATAGCGTACGACATCACGCTATGGAAACAACTAAAGTAAACTAAACGGGCTGTCTCTAAATCAGTTAACTCACGAATTCTTCTAACGGCGTATGCTGCAGAGCTAAGTTTTTTTGACAATTTGTCTATATGCGGGCCCCACTGAAGCTTGGCATCTAAAGTTATGCCTAGGAACACTGTGCTATCTTCCGGTTTCAACTCTTCATCCTTAATTAGTACAGTAGTTTCCACTTGTCTTACATGGGGTATCGTAAACTTAATACGTTTAGTTTTTTTCTCATTAAGGAGTAGGTTATTAACATTAAACCAATTAACGACTTTTGCCAGGGCGCTATTAACATCATCCGTAACTAACTGCTGACGTTTGAGTTAAAATAAAAGAGAAGTGTCGTCTGCAAACAATACTTACTATGTCATGGTTATCCTTCATGAGGTAAGGCAAGTCATTTTATATAAATAAAAAAACAAAAATGGACCAAGAATTGAGCCCTGGGGTACACCCCATTCTTACTACGGATCCGGGAGATCTTTTCCCGTTAACATCAACTCGCTGAATCCTATTACTCAAATATGAAATAAGAAGATCCAGAGAGGCGTTACGGATTCCGTAGTGATAATATTGCATCAACTATTTTTTATCTACGTATTTAGTTCAGATTCTGTGAGATAATCCCAGTATTCTTGCCACACCCTGCGGCTCTCAACTGGCACGAATGTTTGAAAAGTAAATGCATCTGTGGTGTCATTCTTCAATATCTAAGATCGGTTTATCTTTGCTTGGGTTTGTATTAAAATCCACTCAAATCCCCCACAGAACAACCAAATCATTATTTTATTTTGTAATTAAAATAGAACTAAGGCCAGACCATTAATCCTCAAGTAAGCATCAAGATTAATCCAAAATAAGTCCAGATTTACAATTGTGGCTAAAATAAGTCGTATCTACGTAAATAGCTGGGTATGTAAGACAAGAGCTGAATAATTTACGACTATTAATTTACTTGGCAATATAATGTTGTAAGTTATTCAGGTCAGTTTACAGCAGTGTATTATTTTCTGCAGGTACCTGCTTACCGGCCGACGATGGATGATAAAAACCCTGTATCTATTTATACAGAAGTGGGGCAGTTCTTAGGTGCTCTGACGTCACAGTTATTATGTTTTTGTGACCCTATGTGGTTGATATAATGTACGTTATTATGTTTTATGCACATTTTACTGGGGCTGCTACCAAGTCACTGCGACTTCTGTACGACCCATTTATATCGTCGGCTAAGAACTTGAAGCTTGGGTTGAACGAAACATATTAAAACTACTTAATACCTAAATCCATTTCGAGCTTGATAGCTAGTTCTTTAACTACGCGACAGGGGCCTCAATAAGACTGGTAAGCTCAGAGGCGTATGTGGCCAACAGTGGCAGAAGTCAAGCAGTGGATGATGTGATGATGAATCAAAGAGAACCCATTAACATTTACGTTCAAAACCTCATAAATAGAGCTGTTATAAAGCAAGGCTACTAAACACATCGACGTAGGTGCATTGAATAGTTACAGTTCGTTACGTAAGCCTGCAGCACAGTGAACTAAATCCGACCTTCAGTCGACGAGTACCTAGGAGCTCCGAGTCGTGGTCGTGACCTTGATTGCTTTGCCAGAACTGAGCACATAGTCTGCAGAATGCGCCGAGCAGTGTGTATCTGACCTGAACGTGCACGACATCATATCTCAACACAATTATGTTTTGCGTAACTAACTAACCACAGGTTGCAAAAAGCAGTAAGTAAAATGTTTAATGAACCTGTGAAAATATTTTAATGGTCCGTGATTATCAGATTCCAGGAGTTCTTTGTAGGGTCACAACGAAACGGGTCCAAGTAATTCGAAAATTCAGGTCCAAGTTATAAATGAAGACATTATAAAAGAGTCGAGAAAAATGGGTAGTTCGTTTGATATTAAAAACGCGATGTATCTCAAAACACTGTCAAAATAAACTATTTCCTATAACATCATCATTCTCTTGCCCTTATCCCAATTCATTTGGGGTCGGCTATTTCCTATAACATAACATGCCATAACAACAAAAACAAATTATATACTGGAACTTGGGCACAAGTTCCCGTATATAATTTTACTAGCTGTTGTCCGCGGCTTTGCCCGCGTGCAGTTCGGTAACTGTCCCTTGGGATCATACTAAAGGGATAAATAGTATCACTATCACAATCACCATCATCGTTATCACAATCACCATCATCGTTAGCACAATCATTATCATCGTAATCACAATCATTATCATCGTAATCACAATAATCATCATCACAATCGTCATCACAATCATCACCATCATTATCACAATAATCATCATTATCAGTATCACAATCGTCATCATCATTATCACAATCATCATCATCGTTATCTCAATCATCACAATAAATCAACCATAACCCTGTATTTAAATAGAATCTTCTAGATCTCAAAATAAATGCTATATTCGTAATCAGCACCCCTAATAATCTCGGAATCGACACCCATATTGATTTTTAGACATTTCAACCCCATAGCACCCCAACAGGGGATGATGGTATTTCAGGTCCGCCACATTAAATCTTAAAATCGTTGTTTTTGTAATACACCCGATGACCCAACCCGATACACCATACAAACAATAACCATGTTGATTTTCAAACTTTGTCACTCCATTCCCCGTCTTAGGGGTTGAATTCTGAAAAAACCTGAAACCCGTTTCTACTTATTTATCAATAGGAGTACAAACTGCTGTGAAGTTTCTAATAAAATAGTCTAACTAATCTTGTTTCCCCATACAACAAACTTTGGAGCCCTGTTTCACCCCCTTAAGAGGTAAATTTTGAAAAACCCCTTCAAAGTGCACCCCTAGACCACATAAGGAACCTACTTGCCAAATTTGGAATCTGTAGACCCAGCGGTTTGGGCTGTGTGTTGATATGTCAGTCAGTCAGTTTCTTCTTTTATATATTTAGAAGATTTGAATACAAAATTTAGCTTTAAACTGCATCCCCCTTTTTATCCTCTTGTGGTACGTTGTGTTAGTTACAACCTTAAGCCGAAATATTTGTGATTTTAACTTAAAAAATGAAGAACTTTAATTAAAAACAAAATTTCATCCCATTTTCACCCCCCTAAGGATTGAAATTCTAACAACACCGTTGGATTAGCTTCCAAACACACGCCTAGATAACTAATTTTATGATTTTTTACTTCGAAAATTAAGGACTACTCAACTTCATCCCCCTTTTTAACCATTTGCGGGTAGAATTATCAAAAACGCTGAGACACGTATAGATTAATTTTTAATCGTCAGCCTAAACACAAAATTTGAAGATCCTAACTTTAAAACTGGCGGACTTTCGTACACAAATTCATCCCCCTTTTTAACCCTTTGGGGGCAGAATTATGAAAAACACTGTGATACGTACCAATTAATTTTCAATTGTCAGCCTAAATACAAAATTTGACGCTCCTTACTTTAAAACTAACGGACTTTTATACAAACTTTCATCCCCTATTTAACTCCCTTAGCGGTTGAATTTCGAAAAATCCTTCCTTATTCCTTGTCTACATTATAAAGGAAACATATGTACAAAATTTCAGCTTTCTAGGTCTAAGGGTTTGGGCTGGGCGTTGATGAGTCAGTCAATCAGGCCTTTTGTTTTTATATAAATAGAAGATAGATTACCCCACACTTTGCCAGTTGTCGAGTTGTTTTTATATACTCTGTTAGCAAATATATAGTATTAAGTTTCATCAACAAAAAACAGCATAGGTGCACTGTGAAATTCTTTCAACAGCAGCGCTCACTCGTTCACTCGGTCACTCATTCACTCACAGGGGCCGATAGCTTTTTGTTCGAGTCCCGACCGCGGCGCGCGGTGACCCCTTGCGGTGGAGCGAGCAGCGGCCGCTTTTTATACAAATATCTGAGGTTTTGTAGCCAGTTCTATTGTCGAGGAAGCTCGATTCGAAATAGATTCTGTGTTGTTTAGAAAATGTTCCCTCGGACAATCAATTACTGTGGAGTCTAACGTAATTATTTAATCAAGTTAGCTAGCTTAGAACTCTGAATTATTCCGTGCACTAACATTTCTTAATTAAATTGCGGTGCCGACAGGATTAGGTATGTTGGAACTGAAAATGTTGTGTCGACCGTTCTTCATCTGAAACTACGTCAAGGTTGGTACAGCGGCTAAGCGTTTTGCGCTCGGGATAGTACTCCCGCCGGCTTTCATTCTCACCCGGAATAAATACAAACACGTTAGAGGTAGATCGTTGTTTCTGGTGTGGTCTGGATGTCAATACATGTAATCTTTTCTTCTTCTTCGTGTAGATGGAACTATTAAATTTCATTGGTCCAATACTACGCCACGTCCACGTATCGTCGATGACAGCGCAGGTGGCAGTGCAGTCGCTTTGACTGCAGCGGTTGAGGCACAAAGAGCAGGATACGAGACGAGGCGATACTGTTTTACATCTGCATTCTCGTATGTTAGATTTGGGTTTATAAACATACTTACAATGCAGGCCAGTTCTTATGGTGAGGTAAAGAAAGAAAGTTATAAAATAATCGAGAATTGACAATTTAAAGAACATCTGAAACATGATAAAAATTCTTCAATTACCGCCCCTCGTGATCACACAAAAATAGTTCCTGTCTACACGATAGGTATGTATGTATGTGTGTGTAGTGCACTTACACAATGGTGTGTAGGTGTGGGTGTAGGGGGCTCGCAATTACACTGATATATTTGTGGCACAGTTTGTCGCGAGCCCAGAATGCAACCCGCGACTGACGCTCATACACACGGGTCGATAGTTCGGCGGACGTGTTCATTAACGATTTGTCACGAAGATCAGATCACGAACATGAAGTTTTTAACTTGTGTTTAACAATGATTATTAGAATTATTGTAATAAACTCGGCTAGTAGTGTAGTAACTTAATAGCAACTGTTAGCTAAGATAAATCTCTCTTCAAGCTCTTGTTTCTAATGTTATATAGTTTTAAAGACTGGTTTTTACGCCTCAGTTATACAAGACTTTATTTGTATCGTTACAGGATCGCTGCAAAGTAACAAACTTGCAATAAGTACACGACACTTACGTCAACGTTGTTAACTACTAAGTTGTCGTCCCTTCCCTGCCGTGTGCCTCCCAACACGTGAGGTGTGCAATGCATCGCGGGAGACAACTCAATTTAACGTGCACCCTCGAGACATACCCCCGCCCCCCTCCCTCCCCCGCCGCCCGCACCGCGCTCGCGCCCCGTCACCCCTCTGCTTGATTAATATAAACAAAGTTTATTATAGGAGGGATATACTTTCCCGACTTGTCGAAGTTAAAGCTGCCACACATTCCAACTCCTTGTTTATCGCGTGCCATATTCATTATTTAAATTAGCCGTAGTTAGAAAGGCACGCAATTCGTTATTCATCGAAGGGTTATCAACAATGCTAACTGTTCTTACCAGTAAATCTCTCGCACAAACTGAAACAACGGACGGATTCACGCTTTGGTTGACGGATGTCAATTGTTTCAATATTCGTAGAATTGTATTCAGGAATACGACTTCCTTTTTTGATTGAGAGATTATTCGTCGATAGTACCCAGAAATATTTTCACGAAATGCGCAGTTAACTGAATTTGTGTGGAAAAATAATTAAACATTTTGCACTCAAGTCACGAAAAAATACAGAAGTAATACAGAACTTGAACTTGGCAGGCGGGTTGGCGATCGCAGTGCGGTTGTTACAAAAGCACAGAGAACGCTGCTGCCCATTCTCTGGTAAGTCCCTTAGTCGCCTCTTACAACACATACGGGAAGATATGGGATAAACTCATGTAGATATGATTATAGGCTGCTCAGAGAAAAACGTGTCAATAAAACATTATAAACCGATGAAACACGGTATAAATTACTTATCAAAGTGATAACTGACAAAATATTAAAATAACCGAGTATAGCACCAGTAAAAAGATGGAAAATTAAAATGCCTAGTTGTTGTAAATTAATAATATTAAAATACCCTTTAGAAAAAACTTCCAACTTTCTTTGAAGCCGTCTTGATGAAAAAGAATAATTAATTAAAATAAATACGGCTGTCTGTTTATACGCGCTCAGTTAAAATAAAAAAACTAAACTCATTACTATGAGGTATGCAACATTCGAAACCTTTTTGTTTAAATGCGGACGTTTCCGTAAAATTTTCAGGATTCATTGAGTAAAAAACCTATAAGTGCAGCAATTTGGTTGACGTCCACAAGTAAATTGGTTGGGAGGGAAGCCGCGGCGGATCGCTAGCTACCAATAAATTTAAACTTAATGAATAGCGACCGAAATAAAAAGATTTTTAATAACACAACTATTTGAAAAACGTGAGTACTTTGATAATTAATTGGACGAAGGGGAAGAGCCTCTGCGTATAAATTTGAGAAACGATACTTTATACAAAAATAAAGTAGATATTTTATTGCTTAAATGAAAATGCTCTTTTAATAAAGGGGTGATTCTTTTTCTACCTATTTGAGTTTTCCCAAATAGATCTAGCCTAACACATTGGCCACCCACATCATTCACTACAGTAAACATGTTGCATTCTTTTCATCTCAGTAGCAGTAAGCAATCACTTTTTATTCAATAGTTCATCCCTTGTTATTCGCTCCCTTCACTTCTACATATCTATCAATACTCCAAGGGCAGACTCAACCCTTGTATTCATCTTTATCCCGATGTAGACGTACGTACATATATGTATACCCTCACGTTCTATAGCCGGGATGAATTGATACACCGTTAAGATACGAGAGATGAATAAAACAAGGAAGCTGTCAGGATTGCATTACCGCCTTATTTAATACCCTCGGAGGAAAATGAGATGATATGTTGTGTCTGCTCAACTGTGGGCGGTTTGTCTTTATTTGTGTTGTATGGCGAAGTTATGAGTTGCTTATTGCCTTGTACAATGAGTGCTACTTGATGAAATTTCGTGAAAATTGTGATGTAATGTTTGCAGGAATTGGGCTTGTCAATCTTCGTAGTTAATATTGAAATATTATTGGCAAGATGGCTTACCATGTAGCTTACCATAAGTAAATTAGGGGTTGGCTTCCAGTGTAACTGGTAGCAGCTGAATTGGTACCTGTATTTAACATGGAGTGACTGCCTATCCGACCTCTAGAACCAGTTAAAAGGTAACACGATACGCCTTGAAAAACTAACAATATTATTAACTGATTTAAGCATGATGTGTTTACGATTTTTACATTCTTCCTTTATATAAACAGAACAGCTTCAATAAGGATCAAGAAAGAATTCTTATAATAATTATTCATCGTGATAGCTGGCACAAAGCCTTCATTGAAAATATTAGTAGTTACCTCCCACGGATGTATTGCATACTATGCCTTTCTAAACTCGACAATTTATTCTAGAATAAACCTTTAGTTCGGTAATATTTAATCGTCTTACTAAACACCTATGAGTGGAAAAAGAAAGGTACGAAACACAAGGCACGAAGGACCGAAGTGTATCGGCGTGCCTAACGTGAAAGCAATGCGTGGGAAGATGTGAATACACACACGTACCATGTCAATAGTCTCTTGAAAGAGAAAAAACGAAAGTGATTTGGAAAATGTTTGACTGATTAAGTACTTTGATTTAAAATAATTCGAGTCGGGAGAAATGAAAGAGATTACCTTAATCTTTTATATCTCAGTGAGTCAAGCATCAAACTGTAGACGTTTTCGATTTTAAGAGAAATTACTATACAAAAAACCTTTTTGAATCAACATGATAGGATACAATCTACAAAAACACAAAAGAAAATGGAAAGCGAAAGGTCTAACCGACCAGCTTTATGGGCTGTAATACGTCTCCCCATAAGCAGCAAACGATCTTGCACAAATAAATGCATGGCGGTGTGAACACCATAAAACTTCGCCTACTTACAGTTCCCCTCGTTTGCCGAAATTGAGCGAGCTCCCCTATAGATAACACTCCATTCCCTCGAGGTGCCATTTACAATGCAGATCGTAATTGGGGAACGGGAAATTGTTCGTTAGCTGCCTATCATTAAGGTCTCTGGTGAGCGCAACGCGGTGTTGGTGAGCACTCGTGCTGCATTAATGTCGTCATCTGTATAAGAAACACGTTGCAATATTGATTAGTTGTGACGACATCGCACTTATGATCCTTATATCGAAAAGTTTGTACATTGATACTTGTACTTTGAGTCTTGTTTATCGTGATGACTTTTCTCAATCCATTACACTTTGCGAAACATACTACATTATAACATAATTGAGATAATCATCAAACTTTTCCAAGCAGTAGAAATACCTCGACGATTCTCAATAGACTAAGTACTGTCCATATCTGAATTATTCCATGTAAGTGATCCTCACGCAACCTCGAGTGAGCTCCCCCGAGAGGTGCAGGAGGGTTCGTGATCTAGGATTTCTTTTTCATTTACTTTATTTTGTTGTAATCTAACGTTACGGTGCTTCGCAGTTAAATCACTACGTGAGATACAATTAATCTGCATTTCTAAGCGAACGTTACATTTTTTCTAAAAGGGAATTCGTTTTGTTACTTCGGAGCCAATTTGGGGAAAAGTGTTTATCTATATTTGCAGACTAGATTTTGGGAAATTTTCGTTAGTCTGGGAATAATAGATGAAGTAAATACATTTTTGTGTGGTGCCAAACGAGTATTGAACTAAATTTTAAAAATGTTGGTACAGTCTAAAGGGTTTCATAGCACATGTACTATGATAGAAGCGGTCGCGTCCAGGATTTCCTTTTTATTGTGTTTTATGTAAATTTTACTGTGGTTATGGGTAAGCTTTTGTGATTATACACATTAATGAGTTGTATTCTCTATCGACATCAAAAATAAACAAAAAGAAAATGAACGATTTTTTTTTTTTTTTCGGATGGGAATTCATCAAATGATGCTCTCGCTCTGGGCGGAGCAGGAGGGAGTGTCAGACTTTTACTGACTAAAAGACATCCATGTTCCTTCATCGCCCTTTGTGTTCCGGGGCCATGGTATCTCTTTCGAACAGTCCTGCAACCCCGGCAGGCATCGGTCCTTACAGACCCCTTCCTTTTGGCTGACTCTCTTTGAGGCGCGCGTGGAACACGAATGCGCCGTCGACACGGCCTGTACGTCGACACGGCCACGTGGTGGCCCCCGACGCCCGGGGCGTCTCCCGCGGCGGCCGGGACGCTGTGAGTTTCTCTCCCTCTCACGTTCCGCCACCTCCTTCTCTAGCATTACTGCTTCGCAGAAGGAGGTGACGGCGTCCCATTCCGTCTCGCTCCGGACCATGACTTGCACCAAGGCCGGACGCGAGAGATCGCCGCTGCCAATCGCCGCTTCGAGGACATGGCGGTGCTCCGCCCACGTGGGGCACACCTCCACCGTGTGCTCCACCGTGTCCTCCGGTTGATCCTCGAAAATGAACGACTTCACACATCAATTATTTTGGTTTGCTAGAAAAAGCTGAAATAATGCATGAAGTGAGAGAATAAATTTTGCGTTTTTCGTTTTTGTCCTAAATCAGCGCGGTATAAAACGAGAGTATAATAGAAGCAGTTGTTTGTTTGCGCGCATAAATCAGCAACTTTGTGCGCTGTGATCGTGCCGCCGCCTCCCCCCCTCGCCTGCCCTGCACGACCGTGTCCCCCCCCCCCTCGTGCAAGACCGTGCGGCTCGGTGCACTATTTGTCTCACTTTATTTATGACTTCTTTTAAACATACCATTGAAAGAGTTGCTGCTCACGTCTGGCGTTTAAAAAATAAATCTGTTAAATTGTTAAGTACTACATATTTTTTCTTGAAAGTAAGTATTCCCTGGAGTATCATAAAAAGAACCCTCATGAGTAAGACTGAGAGCATCAGTCACTTGACTTTTGATTTAACGATAATATCCTTCAAACAATACCTACGATATTGCTACGAGTAGTACTTGACTTTTATTAGGACGAACCCCAACAACGACATTTACGTTTTTATTTCCCAATTAATTGTCAAAGAAACATTGTAAAACGTAACAGCGAGCGCCCCAATCTCCGGACGAACGCTCGCCGCTCGTAAACCGTCCACAGTCCACACAAGCACGAGAAAGCACGAAATTGATGACCACAAACCAAAAGCTCAGAAGGTTGAAAGCTTCAAACGAGCGAGAACAGACACACACTCAGCGCTCACATGGACTCGTCTGAGGGCGGTCTCAAGCAAACGCTGGTCACGAGAGCGCTTGCATTCGAGCACTCGCTGTACGTAGACGTGTGTTGATTTGTGCGCGCATTTTTGCTTATTGTATAAAGTGGGTTCTTTGTATTTATCTATTCTGTGGTAAAAGCCTGTGCTACGTTAAAATTGAATTTAATCTCCGCCTGAATTCCGAGCCAGTGCTAGTGCTGTGACCACAAGCCGAACATGCGACCGACGCCTTCCGAATGAAACCCGACCAATTACGTGATCAAAAAGTGTCCCAACCACGTATTATTAGATGGCAATTTGCTGCACAATTACAAACGGATTTGATGCAGCGTTTGCAGCGAAATTGTAAATGTTAGTGTAGTTAGTCTGACATAACCAACGTTACTGTAGATTCGAGCAAAATAATAATAGGTCACATGGTGTGCCACTGTGTGATTCTTGTGGAGAGTTAATAAAATATAGAAATAGGCCCTTACTTTCACAACTATTGCCGAACGATTTACATCCAGCTCTACAATGATATGAATTTGATTTCCTTAGAATTTGCTTAGCTTTATTTACAAGAATCAGTTAGGAGAGTACACTTACAGTCGAAATCTTTCAAATAATACACTAGTCATCCATCTAACAGCCGCTGTGCGAACGTTTGACAATTTGTCAGCTCGAGTCGAAGCTATCAATTCAAAGGAATCTATTTCTCGAAGAATGTGAAAGTTTATATAGTATCAGATATAACAAAGTGTAACTTTCATTGATGGGGTGTTATATTTAATACTTTGTAAGGGGACGAGAGGGGTGCCCTGTGGCGACGAGCTTACGCCTGATAAGTTCGGGAATATTTGGATTTTGAATATCAAAAATTCAGTTTTTCCATTCACAACATTCACTTTCCAGTTTTTGTCGTGAAAAGATACCAGTTTAGATACTCAACGTACTCAGTGTACTCAAAGTCACAGTCATCACGTAATTTGTTCTGTTCTATAGTATGACTAGTAAAGGTAGGTACGTTTAGACTACGACATTATACACGGTACACTCAGTGTATACATTGAGTGTCTCTGTATATACACGAGTGTCTCTAATTGCAAAATTATTTGTGACACGATAATTAGTGTCACATCAGACGCTGTGTACACGTTGTGTCCAAGTGTCTAGTGTAGTTGAAAAGTTTTCGAACAGGTTTGAAATTTTGAATACACATAAATTGAGTTTTATGTGGAGCAAGAAGACCACAAAGAGCCTTATTATTTTTGTAGAAGGGAATGTTTTATCCAGTGATTATAAAAATAGAGTAAATATAATAAAAATAAAAATAGAGTAGTATAATATAAAATTAGAGTAATAGAGTAAAAATAGAGCCTTTTTTAATCCACTGCAAAGATACACTAACTAATGATACTTCTTTTGCGTTTTCGTCTTTTGCGATTTTTTATCACAATAGTAGCAACAGCGGGTGCAAGACGTTTATCCATGCTGGCTGAGCATCACTAACTAGTTTGTGTGTGAACAGCTCGGACACAATTTCCGTACACTTATAAATAGACACTACTCAGACACAAAAAATCCGTACAAGTGTAAACAGTACAGACATTAATGTCTGACATTTATGTTGGAATTTAAGGTAAAACTACTATTGTATGTGTTCTTAG
This sequence comes from Xestia xanthographa, assembly GCA_905147715.2. Lineage (NCBI taxonomy): Eukaryota > Metazoa > Arthropoda > Insecta > Lepidoptera > Noctuidae > Xestia > Xestia xanthographa. The sequence continues at coordinate 642,440 of LR990661.1, read as the reverse complement.
AAAAATATATAATAATTGCGTTTTAGTTAAGGTCACTCGATTATGGACAAACTCTCAGAACTACAACAAAGAAAATCACTAACAAAGAAACAAAACCGACTTCCAAGAAACACTAGATTTTAGAAGTAATTGATTACATTCCTTTAAACCTTAATGAGACTTACTAAATACAACTTTCCACCAGCCTGTCTAGCTAGTCCCTTTTAGAGAAAAGCTTGAAGTAATCCAAATTATCCGTCATTACGGTCGCCGACAATAGACGCCCACACAAAAGCGCCGGAGTTATTGTTTAGCAAAGTTTTCTATTATTAGGAAACTAAAGAGTCTTCGAACAATCTCTTATTAATTACTTCGAGATTCAAATATTGTGAAGACTTGCTGTTTGTGCTGACAGAGGTTTCACGAACATGTCTGATGCTTGTCAGACCCTTAATACTACACACGAATCCGAACACACGAAAAATTATTACTGAATCAGAAGTATTTGGAAAGTAAATATTTATATTATTTCCTAATAATTGAAGACCATAAACATATCAATATAATGGTTCTCTAAAGTTTCACCATAACTCCATTGACAAACATTCATTTTACAACCAACGTTTCGTATACTATTTATTTCGCAAACAACTTATGCTGCAATTGTTTCATTTTAATAACACACGTTTTACAAAAATTATAATAATATGGCAAACACTTCTCTTATCAAATGCATCAGACGATATTTAATCATTTATACATTTTTCATTTCTTATTTAGATACATTTGGGTAAATCACGTTTCTACAAAATAATTTACAGGCTAGTATTTTTTTATTATTTATTTATTTATTTAATTTAATGCACAATGTACACAACCAATTTTACACGTTAAGCTTAAACTAGTGAGTACATGACCCTGTTAGGGCGCAGCAAGATAACTTAAAACTAATATTGCAGATTATGGTATTTATCTAGATTTATCCAATATCACTTACATATCGAATCAAATATTATATTAATTAAATTTATATCTAACATTTCATTTGATTTACTTAATAACAATTAAAGAAAATAATTTAAATAATCAAAAAACATAACATAATTATTAATAAATAGAAAAATATATCATCACTATGTCAAATAAAATTAATAAAATGACAAATATACAATGTCAACATGATAAAAATTAAAAATACAGTAAAATTAAAATATAATAAAAATAAGAATACACCATTCGATATTTAAAATGTGGTACCAGAACTATATCGAATGTCAAAAATGAAAATCATACACCAATCATAAACGAAAACATGTCATATAAAATAATAATTAATCACAAATAGTTTTTACATAAAAAATAAACTATAATAAAATGAACACATGATATAAATTTTTGAATTCTATTGTAGCACTTCAATACCCGCAATTACAGACACAATTAAAATAACAATGCACTGTGCCTCTGGAGGCACGGCCGGGAGCATACGGGTTAACATTTTGTCTTCCATAAATTCTTGAATACTATAATAGCATTTTTCTAATAGAAACGACTTTAGCCTAGACTTAAATACACATACTGTTCTCGTGGACCGTATATTTTCTGGTAATTTATTGTATATCTGTATGCAACGATATTCAGGGCTATTTTTATACATTTGTAGTCTAGGTGCGGGTAGTATTAACTTAGTTTTGCGGCGCTCGTTCTTATCAAAATTAAACAGTTTTATGTTTTTCTTAACAAAAGTAGCTAAATGATAAATGATAAATGATAAATGATGTTTATTTTGCAAGTAGGTTTTTACAAACACTTTTACACGTCATTTTTTAAAACTAGATGGGGCCGGTGTTTCGTAGCTGACTACTCTGAGAAGAAACAGCCGAAACAAACTCAGAGGTCATAGTCTCTTTTAAAGTCCAGACAATCTTGCTCAATTCACATGAGGACTATGCAGATTAGTGTCTGATATGGTCTTTTGAAGAAAGAACCATACAGTTTTGAGTGGACCTGTCCAGTCAGTGCAAGCATTTGTCAGTTAATGTGTAGCTCGACTTATAACCCAAGGAGCTCAACGAAACGACGAACAATACCAAAGAAAGGACATTTGGGTAGGTCGCTTAGAGTACTCAAACTGTCAGACAGTTGTGGGAAAAAATAAACAAAAAATATAAATGTGACCCACATGGTCCCCACATTCACAATAATCATATAAAATTCATAACAAGTTCTATTCAAAAAAAAATGTAAATAAAAATCACAAAAATCATTAAAAGGCACAATGATAAAAAAAAAACTAAAATACTTAACAAAATAAGTATCCATGTCAAATCAATAAATGTCAAATAAAAAAATAATAAAATACATGTCAAGACATTACATGTCAGAGTGTATAAAAAATAATAAAATACATGTCAAAACATTAAATGTCAGAGTGTATAAAAAAAGGAAAAGAAAAAATAAAAAAAGGAAAAGAAAGGAATAAATAATAAACAAGCGAAGTCCGAAGCTTCGACATTCACAGAGCAAATTTCATTGAAGCAGCTTAATCCCAAGCCTTTTTATCTTCGAGATAGTGATTAACATGATAGTAGGCTTTCAGGCACAGCTTCCGTTTTATAAACGATTTGAATTTATTTAGGCTTAGTGCTTGAATTTGGCTCGGAAGTTTATTGTAAAAACGTATACATTGGCATCTGAACGTACCCCCTATTTTTTTGAGCCTCGTTGCAGGAACAACAAATTTGTGTTTGTTCCTCGTATTTATGTTGTGGATATCACTGTATTTTTTAAACAAATTAATATTTTTGTGTGCGTACAAAAGGTTTTCATAAATAAACTAAATAAGCTATTTCTAATATATAAATGCAGGGCAGAGTTAACATTTTTTCTTTCATAAAGTGGGGTTTGCAGCTATCTCTAGGTTTTATTTGAAATAATATTCGCATGCATTTCTTTTGTGCTATGAATAGGTCATTCGCATCTACACTGTGTCCCCACATGATGATGCCGTAGCGGAGCCACGCGTAGGCATATGCGTAGTATGCAGTGAGAGCACAGTGAGTTTTAGTGTTCGATTTTAGCACGCTAAGTCCATAGGAAAATTGTGACAGTTTGATTTTAGTTTTTTCGACATGTTTTTTCCAATTTAAATGAGAGTCTAATGTAATACCTAGTAACTTGAATTCTTCAACTTCTTCAATTTGGATAGCGTTTGTTATATTTTTCAAGTTAATTTTTTGTTTTTGGTAGGGTTTAAATTGTATGATTTTAGTTTTTTTGTTGTTTACTTCGAGATTGTGATTCTGAAGCCAACATTTTATTAGATTAAAAGTTTCTATAATTTGGGAGTTATATTGTTGGTTGTTAGTAGGACTTTTAAAGAGTACGGAGATGTCATCAGCGAATAACACACATAGATGGTCACATATTTTTGGCAGGTCATTGATGTAGATAAGAAAAAGTATACATCCTATTACACTACCTTGTGGAATAGACCAGTTTGTGGTTAGTATATTCGAGCGCACGTTTTGTAGCTCGCAAGTGTCGTCATCTAGGTGTTCTATCTGTACATACTGTTTCCTATCGGCTAGATACGATTTTACCCATTCAAGCGCGTCGCCCCTGATGCCAACTCCATTTAATTTCGTTAATAGGATCGAGTGAGATACTTTGTCATACGCTTTGGTCATGTCGAGCAGGAGGCCTATTGCATAGTTTTTGTCTTTGATATATGTAAGTATTTCTTGTGTGTATTTGTATACTGCTAGGGTCATCGACCGGTTTGTCCGGAATCCAAATTGGTTGTTGTCGAGTATGTCGTATTTTTCTAAGAATTTACACATACGTTTAGTAACTGCTTTTTCAAATATTTTTGAAAACGCTGGAAGAATTGCTATTGGTCTGTATTGACTAGGGTCGTTGGAATTTCCACCTTTTTTTGGTATAGGTTTAATTATAGCTATTTTTAGTCGGGACGGGAATGTTTTCTCCTGAAAGGATTGATTAACAAGGTATGTTATGGGGGGGGTGAGTTCTTGGATACATGCTTTTATTAATGTTGGGGGTATCTCGTCGATGCCACTACTGTGCTTGTTTGGGAGGTTTTGAATGATGTCAGATATCTCTTTTTCTGTAACGGGTTCTAGGAACATGGAGTTAATGGCGGGCGTAATTACTGCATGGTCATTGACAGTCTGCGAACTGATGTTTTGCGTGTTTGGGGAGCCTACGGAAGCAAAGTATTGGTTGAACCTGTTTGCAATAGTGTAGGGGCAGTTAGTTATATTGTTATCTATGTCTATTTTCATGTTTTCAGTGTGAATATTTTTAGGTTTTTGTGTTATGCGTTTTATTATATGCCACATGGTTTTTGTTTTATTTTTTGATTTTTCCATCTCTTGTGAATAATTTTGTTTCTTAGAAGCCTTTACACATTTTTTGAAAATTTTAGAAAATATTTTATAATGGTGTTTTAGTACTTTACTTTTTGATTGATTTACTAATGTCTTTAAAAGTCTTTTATGTTTACATGATTTATTTATTCCTTTGGTTATGTAGTTCTTATTCTTGGGATTCGTTATTTTTATACGTTTTAATGGGATAGTGGTATTTAGGGTTTCTTTTAATTTGTCTTCAAAGAGGTTGTAGTTGTCGTTTATTTTATTAGTGGGTATTAGAATGTTTTCCCAGTCTATGTCTCTTAGTTTAAGTTTGAAAGGTATGTAGTATTTTGGGTGGTTTGTTAGTCTAATGTTTTTATACATGGGTTTAATTCGTGTCCTAGAAAACAGTTCAAAGCTATAAGTTACGCATTTATGGTCGGAGATTCCTTTATCCTCAACACAAAGCGATATGTTTTTATTATTTGTAAAGATTAGGTCTATGCAGGTTGATGACGTCGATGTTTCCCTAGTTGGCTTATTAACAATTTGATGCAAATTATATTCAAGCATGGTTGCTGAGAGTTTTTTATAGTGTTTGGAACTCGAGACTGCGTTAATGTTCAAGTCGCCTCCTATTATTATATGTTTTTTGTAGTGGTGTGATTTTAGTTTTTGGAGTAGGTAACAATCGTAGAAATATAAAAAATTGGTCTATTTTACGGTCCGTTCTGTACAAGGTAATGAGAAGTATATTAGGTTTAATTTCTACCGCACAACATTCGATGACATACTCTATAGTTAAGTCGCTAAGGTCTGACCTCTCAGTATAAGTGGTTCCGGTTGGCAGCAGGATGGCGACGCCACCGCCGCGGCGCTGTCGGCGACAGTATGCCGCAGCGACCTCGTAGCCGTCGGGGTGGTAGTCGTAGGGGTGTTGTTTATCAGTAACCCAAGTTTCAGTTAGGCATACGGCTTGGTATTTTTGTTCTTGGAGTAGGTTTTCTAGTAAATGGGTCTTGTTTTTTATGCTTTGTACATTTTGAAGTATAATACTGTATTTAGTTTCGAAAGGAATGATCTGCAGAGTTGTGAGCAGAGTTGCTCCTGAAGGAGTTGTTAGAGTCGTTGTTGTAAATTACTGTCATGTTTTCTTTGTTGGTACACGGGCTTTTTCCGGGAAGGGCCGTAGTTTGTGTATTTGGTGAGTCTTCAGTTTCCATCTTATTTTGTGCTTGGCCGTTAATGATGAGTTGGTTATTTCTGATCACCGCATGGTGACCCTCTTTTCTTGCTTCGTATAACATTTTCCTTAGTGCATTTCGTTTTTGTAGTGCCTCATTTTCCAGGAATTCGCCAATCATAACTCCAGATCCCTTCAGAAATTGTCTATTTTGGAGGATGTATCTGGTCATTTGTTTGCTAATTAACTCTAAAACGATTGGTCTGCGATATCCTTGTTTCCCTAGTCGTGTTAGTTCATCAATATGTCCTTCTAAATTGACGTTCATATTGTCATAAAAGATGTGTAGGATGCGGTCATAGAGTTCGTCTTCTGTTTCCCAGTTAAATTCTTCGAGTCCATATAAAACTAGTTTCTTAGTGTTGATGTTATTATTGTAGTTAGGTTTATAGTTACTGTGGCTCTGTAGGTATTTTAATTCATTATTTAGGCGGTCGCATTCTTTTTCTAAATTATTGATTTTCCCTGTTATGCTTTGTATGTCATTGCTTAGTTTGTGTTGTTCCGTGGTTACATTATTAAGTTTGTTTGTTATTTCAGTGCTTAAATTCGCCATGAATGTTTTTATTTCCTCCTGTATAAGAGATTTTAGTTCTGTTTTGATTACTGTAACTATTTTCTTTTCGTTGCTCTCAAGTTTTTTATCCAAAAGTTGGCCGAGTTGATCAAGTGTGAATGTGGGCGCGGATGCTCGTTCTTGGGTTGATTGCACTGCCTGGGTGTTTATCGTGTCTCCTAAGCGGCTTATATCAAACGTTGATAGCTCATATAGTGAAGAGACGTCACTGCTTTTCCGTTCAGCTGATGGTTGTCTGCCGGTTGGGATTGGTTTTCTCAGAGTGACATTGGGATCCTGGGAGGAAGTTCTATTATTCCCTGTTGAAGCAGAGCATGCTGGAATGTTCTCATTGTTCCTTCTTGGTGTTTTGGCTGTGCAAGCAGGACACTTCCATATTTTCTTACAGTCAGAAAGTCGTTTTTCGGGGATGTTAGCACATTCTAGGTCGTAGTTTTGGCCACATTTACACCTATTACCCTTTTTTAAGAAAAAGTTTAGGAAATGCATAAGTTTTTCACAACATGCAAACAAGCATGCACCAACTCCATACATGCAGCAAGCAAGCAGCAAGTATCGATCAAAATCAATAAAAATCAAAATCAAAGCACTTATTTAAAGTAAGCCAGTTACAGGCACTTTTGAATTGTCGAAACAAAGATGAAAATTAAATATAGCTACAGTCCCAGTCACAACACATAAAAACTGTGAAAGTACGAACTGTAGTTGCCCATTCCCTAGCGTAGATCTCTATGGAGAAGAACGGGCAAGAAACTCCATGGACACTCTTTTAAATCAGAATATTGTTACAAAATCTTGGTTACATCATTCATGTTGAGATGGTATATTATGTGAGAACAATGTAGCAAGATGTGCACGTTAAAAGTGTCCACAGCAAAAACACACAAACAAAAAAATACAGTTTAATATAATTCATTCAAATAAGCCATGGCAACTAAGAGATGACCAGTCACAACTGACAGCGCCCGTTCACGGACATGACGCATGGATCAGCACCATTCAACACAACCATTTTGAAGGGAACTATATGATCCGACACATGCGCCACCATCAGCGAGACATTTGAGTGAGCATGACATACTCTAAACCGCCAGGGCACATTCAAGTCTTTCACGCGGGCACATCAAAACTTTTCCTTATTTGAATCAATAATGGAAGATGTGATGGCAAAACTTGCAGCCAGTAATAAATCTACAATTATTTGTGGTGATTTCATTATAAATAATTTTAGAAGAATGTTCAAATAGCAGTCGCTTATTAAATCTTTTTAAGTCATTTGGCTTGACCAACACTTTTAAAGAACCTACTAGAGTCACTCCATCTTCTGCTACTTGTATAGATAATGTTTTCTGCGATTGTGATTACTTAGATGAAGCAATAGTATATTGTCTGCCTTCTGACCATAGCGGACAAACTGTAACCTTTAGGTGTAATACACCCACCCCCATTGCAAAAAGTTCAAATTAAATTTAGACCTATAACTTCTAGCAGATTAAATAGGTACAATATTTCGCTACAGAACAAGTTGAATGTTATGAGCCTTGACGATATTAATATAAATGAATTGTATAATCGTTTCTTTTCAATAGTTCACACGGAATTCAATAATACTTTTGAAAAGAAGACAAAAAGTATTTGCCCTAAATTTATATTTAGTGATTGGGCAACTAGAGGTGTCAGAAAAAATAGGGAAAGACTATTTGAGCTTTATGGCATTAAGCCTTTTAAATTTTTAGAAATACATGGTAGATTGCTAAAGCCCTGCACATTAGCAACAAGATCAAAACAGCAGAAAATAAAATAAAGACTGTTTGGAAAGTCATAAATAACGTGACTAACAGGAAGAAAATACGTAACACTAGCTACACATTAGATACAGCATGTGGTCCTAAAAGCTCTAATCAGGAAGTAGCTCAAGAATTTGTACATTTCTTTACCGAAATACCATTAAAAACTAAGGAGGCTCTTATTTCCTCACCTGAACTCTCAATTGGTTTATTAAATGCGAATGTGTCTGGCTGCCTGGCTGAATTTAAATTTAAACACATTAACCCTATGACAGTTATTAAAGCTCTCTGGCAAATAAAAATCAAACTAACCGAAGATCTATGGGGAATGTCTATCAACGTTTGTACATCCATACTTGAGACTATAGCCCCTTACTTAGCTTTAATTTTTAATTTATGTGTCGACCAAGGAGTTTTCCCTGATTTAATGAAACACAGTAAAGTTATACGTCTTTTCAAATCCGAGGACAGTAAAGAAACTAATAATTATAGACATATCCGTGTTACCAGTTTTTAGCAAGGTTTTTGTAAAAAGTAATGCTTAATCAAATGCTCTATCATTTTAACACCAACAGAGTTTTACATGATCAACAGTATGGTTTCACCAAGGGACGTTGTACAACTGACGCCGGTGTAACCTTATTAAAGCACATACTTACTGCGTGGGAAGACTGTCAAGACGCCTTAGGATTTTTTTGTGACCTCTCCAAAGCGTTTGACTGCGTTAATCACTACACATTACTTTTTAAACTTGAGCATTACAGACTGGGTAAACTTGCACTTAGTTTGGTAAAATCTTATTTAAATGATAGACTACAACATGTTCAAATAAATGGTGTCAATTCACAGGGTTTCAAAGTAAAAATGGGGGTCCCACAAGGCTCAATATTGGGTTCCCTCCTCTTTCTACTATATATAAATGATCTACCCTACTTATTGAAAAACCAACCTCAAAATATGGTGTTATTTGCTGATGACACTTCCCTAATTTTTAAGATAAATAGGCGTACCCAAAATCTAGATGACGTGAATAATGCCCTACCTAGAGACCAAAATTGGTTCACAGCAAACAATTTGGTATTCAATGAGAAAAAAAACCAAATGCATAAGATTTGCTTTACCGAATGTTAAAAGTAATGATTGTGATATAATATTGAATGAAGAGAAACTAGAATTCGTAGATAAAACTGTTTTCCTGGGAATTACGCTTGATTCAAGGCTACAATGGGGTTCTCATTTAACTTCTCTTGCGGGGCGGCTTAGTTCAGCAGCCATTAGAAGAATCCGTCAATATACTGATGTAGATACCGCTAGCGCTGCGATTTCCAATCCGCCTGCCAGGCGTGGAGATTACGGTAAATTCCTCCCATCATGGGAGAGGCTTGTGTCCAGCAGTGGACGTTATGGGCTGTTGTTGTTGTTGTTGTTGTTGATACCGCTAGACTGGTGTATTTTAGTTACTTTCATAGTATAACGTTTTATGGCATTTTGCTGTGGGGACGGGCTGCAGATATTGAGTCTATATTTATTCTGCAGAAAAGAGCCATCAGAGCCATATATAATCTTCGTAGGCGCGACTCTCTAAGGGAACTGTTTAAGGATATTAACATCATGACGGTACATTGTCAATACATCTACGAAAACACTATGTAAAAAAAATCAGAAAAAAACTGCAACTTTTTGGTAAAAGGGGTGACAGACATAATTACAGTTAAGTACTAGAAATAGGGACCAACTAGTTCAGCCAGGCTTCAGACTCGCTAAAGTAGACTTCTCTTTCCTGGGGTACTGTTTGAGATGCTATAATAAAATTCCACAAAATATTCATGAACTGAATGAGACGAAATTTAAAACACGCATTAAACGCACACTATGTAAGCAAGCATTATTACAAGTTGAGCGATTATATCGCTGATAAAAATGCTTAGCTCAATGCTGGTCCTGCTTCACAAGGACAGGGGCGCATAAATTGATAGCATTAAATTGTATTGTTGGAGCTGTTGAAAATTGTACAACTAACTTTACATTGTATAATTCAATCTCTTTAGTATTATATAATCGCATAGTCCATATTGTGTGAGTACTATGTACTAGAAAGCTATCATTCACTGGAAACCTACGTCTTTTCTTGACTTGAATGAGTCCTGGCGGTTGAGAGTATGTCATGCTCACTCAAATGTCTCGCTGATGGTGGCGCATGTGTCGGATTATTTAGTTCCCTTCAAAATGGTTGAGTTGAATAGTGCTGATCCATGCATCTTGTCCGTGAACGGGAGCTGTCAGTTGTGACTGGTTATGTCTTAGTCGTCATGGCTTACTTTGAATGAATTATTTTGGTTCTCGAATTGTTTTTTTGTGTGTTTTTACTGTGGACACTTTTAACGTGCACATCTTGCTACATTGTTCTCACATAATACCATCTTAACATGAATGATGTATCAAAGATTTTGTCACAATATTCTGTATTAAAAGAGTGTCTATGGAGTTTCTTGCCCGTTCTTCTTCTCCATAGAGATTTACGCTAGGGAATGGGCAAGTAATTTCACAGTTTTTATGTCTTGTGACTGGGACTGTAGCTACATTTAATTTTCATCTTTGTTTCGACAATTCAGAAGTGCCTGTAACTGGCTTACTTGAAATAAATGCTTTGATTTTGGTAACAATATTTTCGAGCCGTTTGGGTTTGAAATTCTAGGACCGAGTTCTCACAGCCTTTTAAAGGAAATTTTAAAACGTTTAGTTGACACTTCCTGTGATCTTAGGGCTGGCTTTTACCTTGGCCAAAGGCTTAGCGTTTCCATACAGGTTCCCTATCCATTTGCCTAATAAAACTTGGCATACTTTTTTTACTCTTAATTATATTTCCCCAATCATAATAATGATTAAGCATAACTTTCTTAAGCATAAATTTATTTACGCATTATTAAAACATATTTTTATAGGCATAACAAAGAATCATAATAATTAACTCCTAAAATGTTAGACATACCATAAGTGGACATACCAATAATTTATTTCGACGATTGAAAAAAAACCATATCTCGTGAAGCAGGTAATATATAACATATTTGTTTTGAATATAGTTGATTGTGAACATATTATGTGGGTTTTTTCCCTGTAAGAAGCATGCAAACAAGCACACACCACGCATGCAGCAATCATGCAAACATGTAAACAAGCATACACCATACATGCAGAAAGCATGCAGCATGCAAACATGTAAGCAAGCATACACCATGCATGCAGCATACAAGCAAGCATGCAGCAACTGGCCGGCTTCCTCATCCGCGGCGGCGAGCGTTTAAGCAACCTGCTCCTCAGCTTGCGGGCCGCTTTGCCCCTCCGCGCCTACGCGGGCTTAGATTGCACTCTAGGGTTAGGGCAGACAAGACTACATGGAGTCGGTTTTGCAGTGATTCGTTTCGGTCACTAACTTTTGTAGCACAACTTAATGATTTTTTAATTCAAAATAAATACCTACGTAAAGTAACTCAAATTTGATTCCGTTATTTCTATTATTTGTATGCCTAAATACTATTATGCTAATAACATTATGCGAATTCAAATATGCCAAAATAAATTAGCATTCAAGATAATGATGCAAACATAAACTTTATGCTAAAAAATTACAGCAAAACAAAGTATGCCAAAATAGTTATACCAAAGTATATTAGGAAAATAACATTATGCAAAAAGAAGGATCCATCCCATACAGTGTGGTAACGCCGCCAGCCTCCTGGGGGACATTACCAGTTGTCAGCGTTGAGTAGGAGTTTTTTGACGCCATTTTTTAATTTTATAGTTTTATGTTTATTTTATTTTAATTATCCTATTAAGTAATGTATCTTGAAATTAACCTGATATTCATCTGTATTTTTACTACAAAACGAAGGTTTATTGTTAAGCCTCTAAAACTATTAACAAACTGTACGTACTCCTAAAAATAGGAAAACGCTAACTGCTGAAAATTGAACTAAAATAAATTAAACGGAGTGGCATAAAATAGAATTAAAAGCCACATATTATAGTGTCATGTTTAGGAAAATTCAAATGAATTGTTTTTATGCACAATGTGGGCATCACGCGTAAAAGTTATTTTAGTGAATAAACACCATGAATATTCATACGGCGAGTTATCTGTTGGAATATGGAAATTGGAGTTTAATCTGTCTTTTTATTTTTATATCTGGGGAGATCAGTGATCAGGATGTGCGCTTTTTAACTAGTCTCAATTGTGTCTCAATTTTATAAGCGGTGCAGTCAAGATTCAGAAGTTATTTAGTACTCCATTTACGAAATATTAATCTTTAAAGTGCAAGTTTTCACCAATGTTATAGGTACCAATTCACAAATCTGGAAGTAAGTCTGATCTTTGTAACTACCGCCCTATATCTGCGCTTCCTGTAATCTCATTTTTTTTTAAATCATGTAAGTACAACTGTCTAGAAACATTCCTTAAATCAAAAAACTTTTTATGTAAAAAACAATACGGATTCAGACCTCATTCTAATACTCTTTTGGCTACCATTGAACGAGCAAAATTGATCAATCAAAATCAAATTATTTTGAATATAATATTTTATATATTTTCAAAACAAGTTGGTTTCATCAAAAGGTAGTAGGTAGGTATCAAAATAATAACAAGGTATTTGTGAGCTTGAGTCTCCGGTACTACCACCGGTACGCCGCGCCAGTAAACGCATCCGCGCGTGGATGTTAGCGTTGGTATTTAACCGGAGACGCTAAACTTATTACGACAACGAGACTGGAGCTTATCTGCGAACTGCTTGTAACTGCGAGGCAGAGGTCGCTGCGAGTCTGTGACGTTACGGCGCTGTCACCATTGTTCGCAAGTTGTCGGCTCTGCCTACGGCACTCGCGCCAGTTTCACCCAGTTCCATTCAACGCAATCCAGTTCGAACCGGCTCGCGGCGCCCCCGACCAGTTAATTTAAGTTGCCGCGGTCTTTGAGTAATTGGTTCAGCGTTTACTCATTCATACGACGGTCTATTTGCTCAAATGGAGTGCTGCAGGCTTTGTGTGCCGCTGACGTGCCTAGTGCCTAACAATTGCCTGGATAATATTAAATTAAGCTGCCAATTAAGACGTTCAGCTCGTCTCGCTGCACCGCACATTTGCTATGCGACAAAGCGAAGCGGAATGAATAGAACGAGTTGTACGAAAGTGCGCTAATAATTGATATAAATCCTAGTCTGAAATGTCGATTAAAGAAATGAGCCGAGGTTCAGATTACATAAAACGCTGGTATTGCATTCCCATTCCAAGTATGCAGGTAGTAGCAGATCCTAAATCGGATTCTATAAACTCTGCAATGTGTGTGTTCTAGTGACAATTTAACTGGAGTGCAATTCCAATTCAGTTTAAAATACATCAGAAAGTTTGGTTAAATGCGGCGCCAGAGCGGGCCCAACTGGCGCCGCGGCAGGAGTGTGGGTGCGGTGCGCCCGGACGAGTGAGTGTTGTTCCACAAGGAGCGAGACTTATTGTAATCAGACGGCGGCAATAAAACCGTCCGACACGCGCCGTAATGAACGACGGATAGAACAACGTTTAATATTTCCGAAACAAATTGACCAATAAAACAAAAAGTTGCCAAGTCTTGATTTCCTCGGAGCTCGAACTTGTTCAAAGTTCCAATTGTAGTCGGATTGTTTTTTAAAGTATTCTGCGAGTCCGTCCCGGGGGTGTGCGGGGGTGAGACGCGGCGAGGTGAGGGGAGTACCGCGAGGCGAGGAGGCGTTCGCTTCACTCAATAAAAATCGTGCGGCGATGGTTACGGCAACATTTTCATTCGCTAATCTCCGGCGCGCACTAATCCTCCGCGACTCGTGACGGACGGGCCATGTTTATTTTATTCCCTTTCGAAATTTATATAAGCCGAAAGGAATTCGCTTCGGACTGGAGCTAAGTTTTTAATAGAATTTGCCAAAGTTTAAATAAGTTAATGTTATTGTTGGAGTAACTGACGTCGCGCCATTACTCCGTCAATATTAGATCATTCCCTTGAATTAGTAACGAAATCTTCTTCTAAGAACTTTTGTTTGTCTCTGACTGAAGTACCTACAGTACCCTTAATTAATTACTTAAACTGATTAATCTCATTGTACCTGTAAATGGAGACGATATCTGAAGAGCATGAAGACTGCCACAAAAACTACAAAATGTTCCCAATGAAAAAACCTTTTTAATTACATTTCTAACAAGCTGCAAGTGTCCCAAATGGTTCCACTTTCGATATTATCACTCTCGAGAACGAGCGCCTCTCGCTAACGACTGCCGCTTAGCGGTAGAAGGTCGTAAGTTACAGCACATAACTCTTGAGATGATCGACCAAGACGCAGTGAATTCAATATCTTGGAAGGTAAATAAATAGATTATTGAGAGAAGGATACAAGAAATAACTCAGCTTAAGCCATAAAACAGAGGTTACCTAATAGCTAGTCACTAAACATGTTATCAAAAGCAATATTCATTATTCATGGAGATTTAATTGTCTTTGTTCACAAATGAAACTTTACACAATTTTGTTGAAGTAATTACACTATCTACATAATTCAATCATTGTATCGGAGAGAAATCTAATATAATTATTATAAAAAGTGTTTTCCAATTAATCGTGCAAAAACACCCATTCGTTTTACGATCATGAGTACATGATTTTGTTGGCTCGGCGCAAATGGGCCACCAACCACAGCTATCGGTAGCCAGCGACAAGCAGTTCACATGCTTTTTCATACCTTTTATTGCAACTCGCCGCACACGTGTGGCCGGTGGCGGCCACTCGCTATAAACAGCAGTGTTGGCGACTCGAGCTAGCGCGCGACAGCCACCGGTGCCTGTGGTTGGTGGCCCGTTTACGCCGAGCCGTACGCAGAATTTTTAACTAAGTTTGAACTGCAATATGGAGATAAGACTTGATACTGTACTACGTACGTACGTCTCGTAATAGTATTGTGAATGTGTATAATTTATTGAATTGTACACAACTTGGACATCACACAGATTTCAAGGAACTTAGGTAGGTATAATAAAAAATAAATAAAGAATGTAAACCATATACAGTGTCGACCAAAAGTCCAGAGGCAATCTCACAAAGCAATAGCTTGACGTTTAGTTTGACTTACGACCTTCTACTTTCAAGAAAATAGACATTGTCGTCTACAAGTAATAATATTGTAGTTCAAAATTTCAACATGGAAACATAAGTCAAGATAGCCCAGCGGTTAGGCGCGTGCAGATCTATGAATGAATCAGTAAGCCGTGTGTTCAAATTTCACTTTGTTACTTTTAGACTTTTTGTAAGTTTTTACTCAATTGGAAGTAATGGAACAGAAATATATTCTTTATCTTGTTCGCTTTGTTCACACATTCCGTGAAGTTGAAAGGTAGATCATAAAAAATCAAGTAAGGAGTTTAGATTTATGTGAGGTAGACATGAGATTTATGAATATTTAACTTGACCGGAATGAATGTTTTCGTTTGGCTGAAGTTGTTGGTTAGTGACGTGTGATTTAATACATAGCGGTATTGTTGTTGCAAAATGCAGGCAAATATTAATATTGAGGCGAGGGCGACTATTATCGCGCTGCATAAAACTGGTCTTAATAGAACACAAATATCTGAAGAAATCAGACTATGTGAGTACTTTATTTATGAATAATTGTAAATTAAACTTTTATTAGAAATTAAAATCTAATATTATTGTTAATTTATTTGGTGACTTATGGACTAATTAATTGTTTTTTATTGTAACTTAAACTTTTATTAGAAATTCCAACCAAATTTTATTGTTAATTTCTTTGGTGACCTAAGGATAAATTAATTGTTTTTTAAATCCATCATGTGGCCTAAAAGATAAATAATTAGTGTTTATTATTGGATTTATAAATGCAAAGTGATCACTTTAGTATTTTGTTCTACAGGTGCCTAACATTATTTTTTTTTGTTCTAGAGGAATATTGTAAGTCGTTGGATAAAAAGGTATAAAGAAGAGGGGAGCCTTGCTAGTCGACAGCGAAGTGGAAGGCCGTCGCTTATTAGCGAAGCGCAGCGACGCCATAATAATATGGTAGGCCAGTATGAAACAAATGGTTTCAGGCCTACGAGACACTTTGTGGAATTATTTGAATTGTTAACAACACATTGAATGGAGGTGTGGGAAAATTTAAGAGGAAGGAACCCGAATATGTCAAAATATTGTGGGGTCCAGGCGCAAACCTCTACTTGACTGCATCGAAAATAATGGGAGTAAAATAAAATATCAAAATATCAATCCTAGTGTTTTAATTTGAATTAGACGTGTAACAAAATATTATTTATGTGTTAATGTTTATTTGTTTACTTATCCGTTATGTAATGATCTTAAATTGAGGTTTAGTTTCAAGGAGGACACGGTGGAGCACACGGTGGAGGTGTGCCCCGCGTGGGCGGAGCACCGCCGTGTCCTCGAAGCG
The DNA here is from genome assembly GCA_905147715.2 of Xestia xanthographa. Lineage (NCBI taxonomy): Eukaryota > Metazoa > Arthropoda > Insecta > Lepidoptera > Noctuidae > Xestia > Xestia xanthographa. Next base: position 626,001 of record LR990661.1, on the reverse strand, counting down.
GCGATTGGCGGCGGCGACCTCTCGCGTCCAGCCCTGGTGCAAGCCATGGTCCGGAGCGAGACGGAATGGGATGCTGTCACCTCCTTCTGCGAAGCAGTAATGCTAGAGAAGGAGGTGGCGGAACGTGAGAGGTAGAGAACCTCTCAACGTCCCGGCCGCCGCGGGAGACGCCCCGGGCGTCGGGGGCCACCAGCTGGCCCCCGGCCACCGTAGGCACGGGCCTGTGGACGGTGGGCTATGGGCTAGCCGTGTCGACGGCGCATTCGTGTTCCACGCGCGCCTCAAAGAGAGTCAGCAAAAAGGAAGGGGTCCGTAAGGACCGATGCCTACCGGGGTTGCGGGACAGTTCGAAAGAGATGCCGCGGCCCCGGAACACAAAGGGCGATGAAGGAACATGAATGGGTTTTAGTCAGTAAAAGTCTGACACTCCCTCCTGCTCCGCCCAGAGCGGGAGGAGTTATTTGATAATTTCCCATCCGAAAAAAAAAAGGTTTAGTTTCAATCTTCTTTTCTTCAAGAAAATGAACACTTAAACTATAACCTCAATGCGAGTTACATTTATTGGGACGTCACAAAAATATGTTCATAAAGTCTAAATCATACTTATATTAGTTTTCAATAAACTCTGCTAAATACCGATACCTATTAATAAATGGGTATCAACAATTTTATTTATGAGATTAGAATATCCTTTCCTTGTTATGTTATTGTGAATTGACTTAGAGTAAGTGGGTATACAATAAAAAATCGAACGATTACAAGAGAACTTCTTCTAGGTAGGAATGTGACGTTAAAATTCTCATTAAAGTTTTTTTTATAATTTTATAAATAAATATAACAAATAAACATTTTTGTTATCATTTAACACGACTTTTTTATTTGCACCTTCCAACACCGAAAAGATAATGAATAATAAACACAATCACTTAAATGGTTAAATACTAAAACGATGGGTTTTTAATTAATATTTAACTTCTTAAAAAAAAAAACAAAATACCTAACAAATTTTTGCATAAAAATACAAATATGAATATGGTTACAAAGAAACAAAAGACCCACACATTAGTAACGGGATTCGAATTCGGACCTCATTAAACGTGGCACCACTGCTTTACCCAAACAGTTATCAACACTTAATAATTATGTGTGAATTTTAGCTATTCCATGGTAAGAATAGGTCGCCACACAAATAAGAGTGTTTGCTGCGTCTATAACAAAAGAGACGGAAATATATTTTTTTGTTACGTGGAGTGCGACGCGACGACCTGCGACAGTGGGTGAATTCTGGTGTGCGTACTGTATTGAGACCACATACACATACAGACGCACGGTCGCTCGACCGTGCATTCACAGCAATACAATCCTTAGCGTGCCTCTGCACTTATGAACGCTTACTGTACCTGCAACATGACATGAATCCGGTCGCTACTACGAAAGTCTTGATGGAAAAAATTAAAGATATATATCAAAACTTAATAGCACTTTGCCTAACCTGCGAATCAAACCCAAGCCCTCATGCTTCAGCAGTAGTCCTTGCGACCACATAATATATAGCGTGTAGGAGTCTCCTGCTAATATTATTATTGATCAGCCACAAACCATCAACACACCGCGACAGTACCTAAATCAATATTTCTCATCTCTTCCCTTTTATATTTCACTTTCCTCAATCAGTCAAAGAAAATATAAAACATTCCCGAAGCTTATATTAAATCATATCTGAATTAACATGAAAAGCAGAATAAAGTAAAACTCGCGTCACATCCGTCTCTTGTTCGATAAACGAATATTTATCCTAAAAAAATGGCATCTTATCGGAAATATACAAATGATATTGTCGAACGAGTTGGGACCCGGGTACGTAATGTACGTTTGAGATACATAAGTTATTCCCGCGTATGTGTCTCGCGTCTTGTATGCTCTGCTCGCTCCACTCCGAGCGCTGAGCGCGAGAGCCGAGCGACTGAAAGATCTTTCTTGATTGCTGCTTCTCAATCGCAAATTGATCTCATCTCTACAACTATTGATATTTCATGAATATCTCTACATACTCACGACTGCAAGTATTAATTAAATAATGTACTTATTCATGTGAGTGTGAGTAATTAACGTTTTAATTAAATGTATCCATCTATTCTGGAAACTGATATTGTGTGATCAAACAACCACCAAATGAAACGATAATCAGATAAATTCATACATCAAAGTTGGAAGTAATTGCCTATTGCTACCTGCGGCCATTTATATTTATCGAGACATATGCGCGAAAATTTGAAATAACAGATAACTGAAATATTTGTGATAGTTTTCATTGTACCTATAATTACGTGACAATAGAGTCGAATTGTAAAGTATCCCCCCTCCGTTCTTGCAACTAATAAGAATAAGAATTATTTATTTGCTTATTCATATGCATATTACACGAACTTCTAAAACAAAATGCACGAAAACAATCTCGTCTCAGGTTTCGTCAGCGGATATATGGAAGCCGCAAATCCTTACAATATCCAATAGCGTAAAAGAAATGCGCTAAATTAAATTCCGAAGCGTGGCCATTGGTAAAGTACCGCAGAGCTACGCGCTACAGATTAGCGGGCAGTGCTACGGTGCTACGCCACTGTGCTACGCTGCTACGAGACCGCTACGCTGCTACGACACGCTTCAACTTTTTTCGCACATGTAACACGAGTGCCGCGGGCGATCCATCTAGTTTGTCAAACTTTTACAGTAAACTAAAAGATACTTATATTGTTTATTGAAATATTCTCTCTTTTATTCGAATGATCTATTTGCTTTATTCTTCGACAGGCTACGAAAGTTTGTTTTTGATAAGTTAAGCTTTAGTACCACAAGTTAATACAGTAAATTATGTATATAATTTATTCTGAAATTGCGTAGGGAGTAGACTGTTCTGAATTCAATTCTGTATCAACATTTATCAATAATCGTTATCGGCGAATCGGTGGCATATCAATAAATTTCCAAAATAATTATCAGAGCTCAACAAAGGAAACCCTCGTCGAATCGAGTAATTTTCGTGCCCCCGACAAAAATTCCGATTCTCGTTATTCAAATACGAAACCGGAACACGATTCCGGAACTCATTCGAGGCTCGCGCCGCCACGTCGAAGGCCGCTCAATCGAAAATTGAATTTCAATGTCACAACAGTGCAGATGTAAAAATCGTCTCTTCCTCGGGCGACGTCGGGCATCGTCGGGCGCGCTCGCGATCGTTGGGCGGTGCGCGCGCAGCGGGTGCGTACGGGGAGCGCGGGGGCGGGGGCGCGGGGTGCGCGCGCGGTAGGCGCCGGCAGTGTCCCGGGCCGGCCGCGTCCACCGCACGTGTGTCGCACGATGCCCCCCCGCCCCGTGCGCGCCCCCCGCGCCCCTCGCGTCGTGCTGTGACCGCAGTGAGTGCTCTGTGTGGACCCGCTCGCTTCCGCGACTGTGGCGCGATGATCGCGCGACTCCGCACGCGCTGAAACGCATGCGATTTGTCGCGACGGATTTCTGTACCTACAGTAAGTTTCAGTGTTGTTTCGCGACTTAAATGCACAGTCGCTCGGACCGGAGACTCATTTGAGTTGACAAACTTTTGATTTATCTGTCGCTCCATCGGAGCCGAGTGAATCGTTTGAGTGGTGCCGACTGCCGAGGATTGTCGAACAAAGCGCTGGTAGTGCTATCAGATCTGAGCGACGCGAGTTATCTCCGATCTCGCGCCGAACCGAGCCAGCGGAACTCCAGCTAAGCCGCTCTCTCTAGGTACTGATACAACTCTGCGGAGCTTCCAACTTTAAGTACACCTAATCACTGAAAAGTTCATTGTTTAAATTGAATTTAAAGTGTAGTTTTGTCGTAAACTTTTAATGTTCGTCACTTTATTCATGAATCTCTCGAGAAGCAAATAACTGAATGAAAGCAAAACCGCAAAGACGTTGTGAAGTGTTGACGGCGGTGGGTTAGCATCGCGCGGGCTCGGCGCGGTTCAGGCGCTGCATTCATTAGTGCGTCACAACCGTGTCGAGTACCACCGTTCCGCACCGCACTGCACCGCGCCGCGACGCGCCGGGCCGCGTAAATCTTTATGAGCGGTTTAAAGCGAACATTAGCCGCGGCGCACTCGGCACAGATAACGCCGGCCTCTGAATAAAACATTCAATCTCCGAGAGAAGCCACTCTATTTGATTAACGTCGTAATTACTCATATAACTCCGCAGACGTCTCGGAACAACCAATCCCTCGCTACCGGACGTTTGTTTCAATATCGTCGGAAACGATCGCCGTACAAAGGACGAGCACGTTATTGAAACAAACTTTGAATGTCGCCGGGAAAAACTTCATTTATTAAAATCACAGACGATCCGACCCGAGGAACCGAGGAGCTTTGAATACGCAAAATGATAAGCAGGCAGCGAACATGCCACAAACTGAGCAAAGAGGATTTCTTCTTTAATCCTCCGACTGAATAGTACACTTTGAATAGCTGGAGAGCGGCCGGACATAGTTGTTACCGTACTGCAGGTTGAGGCCATTCGGGCCGTTTGAGGCAAGACGGTGGAATCGCTTTACCGAGGGTTGAATGGGATTAGCCCTTTCGAGGGGACGCGATAAACTAATATGTGGACTGGAATAGGCTCCAAATAACCGAAGTAATGCGCAGTCCGAGCCGACGTCATCGGCCCCCAATACAAACTATCGGCCTGACAGTTAACAATTGAGACCTGAAACTTTCAATAGAAATATGTCACACTAAACATCTTTGCAGAATGTTTGTATAACAATGAATAGAATCCGTCGATGCGAAACCAATTAATGACTCATCATCATAATCAGTCTATAATCGTCACGAGGGTTCAGACTTAAGTGACAGTCTATCAGCCGTCACAATCATAATCAACGATTTATTGAATTGACATAGAATATCGAAAAGCTTAAGACAGTTCTGTAGAATTTCGTAGAAATACTAAAGTTATTTTTTTTGGCATTAACACACAGCGCCATCTAGCGCCACACTAAGCAACGAGGCTTGTGTCGTGGACACCAGATAGTTGATATACTACATAGATACTTTTTGTTTGTAAATACATACTTATTATACATATAAACATCCATCACTTGCAAACAAATGTCCATGCTCATCACACAAACATTTACTCCAACCGGGATTCGGACCCGGGACCCTAAGAACGTAAGGCAGCCTCACCACCGCTGCGCCATTCGGGTCGTCTGTCGTTTCACTCAGCCTTCTGGTTCGTTACACGATTTATATTTCAAAAATCTTAAGCAAGTAGAAATGTACTTTTCATCAACTACACCGCACACAGAACATCAAATATTAATATTTGGCATTCATTTTTACCAACAAGTATGCTGAGCATTCACTAAAAGATGAAACAAACCAACTATTGTAAACCTCGCTTGTCGCACCAAACGGCAATTAATTAAATAATCATTTAAATAAGCCGGTAATAGACGCCAGCGCTCAGGGAATCACTTAATAAATAGATTGTTGTTGTGTTCAACTGTTCATTATGAAGGCAAAGGTTTCAGCGCGAACTTCCGCGCAATTCGCCGTAATCCGAGATTATAATAGACAAAGAATAATTAATTGGGGCGTTAAGATGTCTTATTAAATTCTGTTTAAATATTCCCGTTTTAAATTATCATCTAACAAAACATACCTTCATTATAGGCGGATTACAGGCGTATCTGTTATCCCTGAAGAGTAAGACAGAAGTGATACCTATAGAAGAACCACATTTCATCAGTTACGTTTAAGTAATACGTAATAGGGTACGCGCCTATTGCCATCAGCCGGCACGAATCCAGACAATGGGCTGTTATTGAGAAATTCTTGGAAATATGATCGAAATAAATACATATCAAAAGCTCATTAACATAAAACACACACTCACACACACATGTGTAAACTACTACTGTACACTCTGGTAAACTCTAAACTTAAGTATATTCTGAATAATTAATGATCGCTTAAGCGTAAGGTAAATATAATAAAACTTTTCAAGAGTTAGAAACTGTAATTTAATTACCTAACATATTCGTTAAGTTAGCTAGCAATTACGACTAAGTTTAGTTTTTGTTTACTGACTTATAACTGAGCTTAATAACGATTCTGATCTGAGATTAGTTTCTTCTGAGCGAATAGTGTCGTTATAATTGCAGTTAATACGTTTAATTTACTTTATATTATTTGCTTACTTGTGTGAAAATAAAACAGTTGTGAAAAGCTCTCTTTAAATAAAGTTAAAATATTTCGCAATACTGCAGTAATTCCGCACTCGCGGTCGATGGTGGGCCGACCGCGATCATTACGATGAAAATGTTCGACTAAATTTCAGATATCGTTGTTGTCTGTTAACAACAACATACCATACACATATATCGCATATATTGGTGTACAACCACTTAGTAGGTACACCAATATATGCGAGATTTATTTTGATTGTGGAAAAAATCAGTGTAGGCTGACATTTCTAAATTATGATTAAATTGCTAAGGTAACTCAAACCAGTTTAATAAATAAAAACAAATTTCAATTAGGCTCAAAATTATGAAAAAAGTTTCTCGATTCATTGAACATTGAACGAAAAGCGCCATACAAGAGAACAAACCCCTTTTATACCCACACCTATAACTCTACAGGCCAACTCTACTACTTTTGTTGTGAACGAGTATTTAAAAGCAAACTTGGTTTGGCCAGTCATGTAAGGATAAGGGCACATGCAAGGCAATAGCTTCAAAGAGTAGCCAATATGAAAATCGGTAAGGAGATAGATACATAATATTAGGTACTTAGACACACCATCTGATAACGCTTTTGCGTTGTAAAGACAACGCAATGTGACATTGTCACATTATCGGTTTACTGGACATGTCGTATAAATTTAACTAGCTGATGCCCGCAGCTTCGCCCGCTTGTCAAATTATAATTATACTAAAACCTTTCTCTTGAATTACTCTATCTATTAAAAAAACCCGCATCAAAATCCGTTGCGTTGTTTTAAAGATCTAAGCATACATAGGGATAGGCAGACGCGGCGGTTGACTTTGTTTTATAATATGTAGCGATAGTGATACTGATGTTTCGGCAGAAGCAGTATGCTGTTCCTAGTATATCAACATAAACAAGTATAAAGTCATCGTTCACGAGAAGCCAGCGACGTCGACATAAAGAGAGATTGATGGACGGTTCTTAATCTTCAGATACTTATTCCAACGTAAATTCAGCATAAACCCGAGCGCCGTAAATAAGGATCCTCATCACTTTATCCAAACTCGTTCCGCTTTTAATAGGTGTGTGCCATTAGCATTAACTGCTGGATACGTGGGCAGTAGGTAGTAGTACGTCGTGGCTCTCGACATTCTGCTTCAAGTCATGAATAATCAGCTGGGTATGAGCGCGCGCACACTTAGCGCGCCCGAGAGGCGAGAGGCGGCTGATCGCAGATCGCTCCCTCGGGGACAGATAAGCCAATCCCGCGGCGCCATAATATAAACCTTCACTATTTTATGGCACGATTTAATGCCGCGCCGAAAACCCGGATAAAGTTATGTTTGTTGTTTTTCTCGTCTTACGTCTAATACGAGCTCCCTGTGCCCACCCACTTCTTCAAGCGCGATATGAGTCAAATTTCGTCGCAGAACTAATATTTTATACGTTCCTAGTAGTTGGTGGGATGAGTGCGATCAGGTCCAACGAGCGCGCTCTTCAGTGGAGACGTTCTCACTCCTAATGCGATTTATTTTTCGTGGAATTATGATTTCTTGGTACCGCGCTTTTTCATCGTCTAGGACTTTGGCTGAGATCACCTTCTGAGAACAAACTCGTCTTGACTTTATACTGTTCTGTTTTATCTGACATTTCCTTTGTGTATCGTAAATGGTATCCAAATAAATCTTGTGAGCGGTGCTTGTGCCAGTGAGTCTATTACAGTGAGATACCACCGTGGTGTGTAGTGCGGCCGGAGTGCGGGAGTGCCGGGTTGCGGATTGTCGGAGGGTGAATAAATAGCGATCCAGATAACAGAAGGGTATGATATCAAATCCTTTCATTGAATGTACGTCCCCAGTGCGTTCTGAGTGGATATCCAATTAGATACCTTATCCCATGATTAAGTTGTAGTTTTTGTTCTGACAGATGGCAAAACGAATTGCACAGAATTAATTTAAAAACACCCAAAAAGTCTTCTCATTTATTTTAAATTTGATTAATTTATAAACGGTGTGACAGTTCAACTTTCATTACCTATCATCAATGAAAATTGACAGTGGAGAACAAGCCCATAATACAATATTCCATTATTTCTGCACTGAAGTCAAATATTTCACAACTCGTTATAATGAACATAACGTTAATTGGCTGAAGACAGGCGCTATCGCATAGCCCTTCAGCCTCAATTGTGGCAGAAAGTAATCTATTAAAATAATGAAATAATTGTGCGGTGTAGCCCGCCAATGGGTAATAAGCAAGTCGGCGGCTTGTTAGCAAAACAACCATCCTACGACTGAATTATTCAATATTACAAATTACATTACCATTTACTTGAATTTGGACAGTTTGAGTGTTCCCCTCGACCCCTCCTCACCGCATGTCAGTGTTTAATAGCGCACATTACTCAAACTATATTTGTGTTTATGTTACCTATAATTGTAGGTGAGGAGTACCTAAATAGTCGTTATCTCTCCATCTAATGGGGAGCTAATGTTACTAAGTATCTAACTGACGATGGATCTCTCAGTGATGAATTTAGGTTCCAAACAAAGAGCAACAGTAGAAACTACAGTTAATGCAAAAGTTCTCGAGCTAATTAAGAGTCGACGACATTTTACTCTTCTATATTTACGCGAATTTATAATATCCTCGCCTTCTGTCTGGGCTTACCTGGATTTAAATGGCAACAGCTCCAAAGTTTTAACTTTAAAGTAATACATTAGTAAAGCTATAATTGTCACATTTGTATTCATAGAAATGTCAGAAATATTCTGTCTATGATTGAGCACTAAATCAAACCGTTTCTTTTCGTTGCGGTTTCAGATGTTCACAACATAACAATCAGTACCGAAATAATACATGAAAGCTCGCTCTCTCTGAGCACTCATGTCTAGAATGACGAAGTACTCAGTGTAACAAGCTCAACTTTGCGTCAAACTATTTTCACAGCTCATTACATACATGAAAATACGTTTGCGGTTAATGCTGTTACCCAATACGAGTCTAATACGAGCGGCGAGCGATGCGCTGCGTGATGGATCGTCCATTGCCGGCAAACTGCCACTTTATTGGACATTAATCGCGGCGATGTAGCGATGGATACGTGATACTGTGATCTGGTGTCAAATTTTTGTTTTCGTTTGTACAGCCCCATTTGAGAATTTGGATCGTTATGGATTTTGTCACCATGACAGTCACATTTATGTGCATTTATTCTACGAGCACTTTGTTCGCTTTGAGTTACGAATCTTAGCTTGCCGTCGAGTTACGTGAGCTCATTTACTATTATCTGTGCTTAAATCGTGATCTGTGATAATTGAGTCCTCTTTAATCTTCAACGCATCTTTTCATATTCTGTGATCCAAGTACAGTCCAATAAATTAATTATGGTCCTTCTTGAATGGAGAAGTTTCGATTTTTGTTTTTTTGGATTAAGTTTAATAATTTAAATAAGAAGAAACAAAAGTGTGAAAATATCAAAAACAAATCTGTAGAAATGAAATAATTGTAATTGCAATGAGGTAGGTAATGTGACGTCACGTGACCACTTTACATTATTTATTATTGATGTGTGACTAATAAAAGTGAACTAAAAAGAAAGTAGGTAGATAATTTACTTAAGTACCTACTTGAAAAATGAAACTCATTGTATATCAGCATTAACATAAGATAGATCTATATTTTTTTTTTTTTTCAACCGACTTCGAAAAAGAGGAGGTTTTCAATTCGACTGTATTTTTTTTTTTCGTGTTTGTTACCTCAGAACTTTCGACTGCGTGAACCGATTTTGATGATTCTTTTTTTATTTGAAAGCTAGTGATTCCCGTGTGGTCCCATTTAAATTTTGTGAATATCTGATGATGAACTCTTCAAAAATAGACGGCAAATGAGCCGTGAATGTTGCAATCGCTTGGATGTTTATTGTTTATTACGACTAAGACTTCGCTGTCTGTCCGTCTGTCTGTCACCAGGCTGTATCTCATGAACCGTGACAGCTAGACAGTTGAAATTTTCACAGATGATGTATTTCTGTTGCCGCTATAACAACAAATACTAAACATAGTCAATGGTACGGAACCCTTCGTGTGCGAGTCCGACTCGCACTTGTCCGGTTTTTACAACATCATGACGTAACTTCACGCCTGTATGCTCTGAGGGGGTACGCAGATGTGTACAATACACCCAGATTTCGACATTTCGTTCGTGTTCCGCGCGCGCCTCAAAGAGATGTCAGCAAAAGGGACTGTTCTAAATAGATACTGCGGCTCTGGAATACAAAGGGCTAAGAAAGAACATGGATGGGTTTTAGTCAGTAAAAGTCTGACACTCCCTCCTGCTCCGCCCAGAGCGGGAGGGGTAATTTGATGATATTATTATCCCATCCTAAAAAAAAGGTATTTTAAGTTCCATATATTGGCGATACGCCTATTCATCATCAGCCTATTAATGTTCCCACTGCTGGGACACAGGCCTCGTCTCTGAGAGGGAACGGGCTATAATCCACCAAGCGGGCCCAGTGCGGGTTGATAGATGTCACATGTCTTCGAATGTTTTGGTTAGGACATGCCGGTTTCCTCACGATGTTTTCCTTCACCGTTTTGAGATCAGTGGTGATGAAATAAATTAAACAAAGTAATACGCCTGCCAGGGTTCGAACCCAACAGTTACTGTTCGTAAGTCAGGGCCGCCACCACTGGGCCACTACTGCTCACGCCTATTACCATGACATGTATTGGTAACAACGTCAAATAAATTCATGGCAAATATTTGTTTGGGAACAACTAAAAATGGATAAATAAAAAACTTTTTTGCAAAAAAATAAAACGACTTCAAAAAACACGAAAAAGTGAAAAATAACTTCAGCTTCAGAAGTCGGTGACAAAAAAAAATCAATTAAACAAAAGTCACCGACTTCCTAAAGCTGAAGTTATTTTTCACTTATTCGTGTTTTTTGAAGTCGGTTTTATTTTTCTTAAATGTTTTTGTGTGTACTAATCATTACCACTGTATTTTAGTAAAGTTATTCTTGTTTGATTTAATTATACGTATTGTATAACTATTTGTGAAAACTTGTAATTGGTCATACTGTTGTTATTAACTAAACTATTGTGTCTGGTTAGCAGCAAGTTTTTCCCAAAACTATAAAATAAAAATAGAAAATAACGTCCAATACTGTATGTCTTTTTTTAATTTATTTATTTCGATTTTAATCATTTATTTCCCAGTAATTTATTGGCGAATTAAAAAAAACAACAACGATTTTCGAGGATTGATCAATTTTTTAATTCCCCTAGCTTGAATAAATAGTGTTATTAACATCGGGAAACTTTTAAATTACTAACAACTTTATAAACATGCTGCATTGTTTCAATATGTCGGTATAACTCTAATAGATTAGTCCCAGTAGTGTATTCGCCATCTAATATAATTGATTCGGTAATTAAACGCTCGTAAATAGTTGATTGTTTGCTTCACAATGGGCCCGATGTAATCGGCCACTATTAATAACAGGCTACAATTAAAGTGCGCTTTGTGGCCGACGGCGCGCGCCCGCGTGGCCGTGTGGCCCGCGTGTGCCCGGTTTATCTGCCATCTGACTAATGACCCGCGCTGGGCTCCGGCCGTGCTTACCCCCTGACTGACGGTGTCGTTATAGTGTTACACGTCGGTGCCAAGCCGCGCTACAGTCGCGATGTGCGTTGGTTGCTGAAACATTTCAACGTGACATGGTAATGGAAATTATATCGTAGTACCGTAGCGCTGCAAATGTTCATAACAGAGCTCAGTCCTTATCAGAGCGAAAGCACGTTACAGTAACATTATATTGATATCTATTGTTTGGCTTCAGCATCACAAATATCAGTTTACTTTATAATAATCTCCTAGTTGACTGTCTCATTGATCTAGTGGTCGCAAGTGCGGCTGTTGATCAAGTTCCTGGGCGCGATTTACAGGTCGGACAAAGTGTTATTCTATTTTTCCATCAGGAATTTCTCAGTAGCAGCCACATGGAGTATGAATTTCTCAGTAGCAGCCACATGGAGTATGAATTTCTCAGTAGCAGCCACATGGAGTATGGATTTTTGCCCTGTTGATGGCAATAGGCTTGCCCCCTATTAATGGGACATAAACATAACTGGCGGAATGTTACACCTCTGTTTAACCCTTCTGGGATTACAGGTGTGATGTTTTATGTTATGTTGTTATTTGTTTTACTTTTTACATTGTTGAGCCTCATTTAGATATATTTGCTTAACTTCCAAAGAGAAGAGATATCCCTCAAGTTCCCGATACGTGCCTTCCCAATATGGCCTTCATCTTCACTCCTACAGACGTGCTTTAAATACTCCTACACTGTTCGACGATATTATCTATTAAAAGATACTCAAAAATCTAAGGCACAATTCGTTTTTAAATATGAACAATGTCAGACTTGTATTGTCAATTTGTTTTCGTAACAACGTTTAACGTAATATAATTTCAATGAATATTTATGGTCGTCCCGCTTTGTTCCAACAATATTTATTTCAATTGAAATCGAATATCATATTATGAACAGTTTTATTCACTGTCACATAATTATATTTGTTTACTTGATTTACTGGGAATGAACTAAATAGTATATTTTCAGTGATTTATATTGAGAATTTGTGCGATATATACGTGATGTGAAGAAAACTAAAATTGAATTTCATTCTGAAATAATTCGTTTTACATGGCTAAACTAATTAATCCGTTGTTAGTCCCACTACGAACGAAACTATTTTGCTTTGCATATTTTAGTACAAAGTGCTTTGCGAAGTGAACATTTTATTTCTTTAACTAGCTTCACAATCAAGTAAGTAATTGAGGAAACAGTTCCTTTCGCGCGAGTTATTTGTGTTTCAGTTCGCTCGAGTGGCCATCTGTCCGCTCACTGAAATACCTCCACATTTTTCGTTTCTATTACAAGGATTGCGTAAATTGGTTCTAAGTTACAACACTCTCTGGATTTATAAAGATGTTAATTTGTGAAAGAAAAAAGAAACTGACGTGTCAGCTACTTTGTATTTTAAAACTGTTTTTAAGTAGCTCGTAACTGCAGCCTCGTAAGTTAATACTATTTGTATACTCGAAGTGCTCGACATCACAGAGAGCGACTGTCTTTGATTCTGCTTGGTTGTAGCTTAAACTTAAAGCTACTGATTCGGTATAATTAATGAGCACTGAGCAGTAGGTATCTGTCGCTCCGCGCGACATTGAGTTCCGTGTAACACTAGCGCAGGCAGCTCATCCCGCATTACAACACCGACTAAGTACGGATCCATGTATTACACGCTCATTGTATCAGATTAATAGGATTTTGGTTCGTGACGCCACCCCAAGCTATTATGTTCTTTACACGCACGCTATAACGCCTTCAATGGCGCAGCCTTTGAGCGCGGTGCAAAGTAATTGCAGAACGCATTATCTGTTTGAATGGCACTTTTTGCTCAAAGAGCTCAATTTGGAATGTAGCCGAAATGTGGCGCATTGAACAAATATTCAGTTGGATCAGTTCTGAGATAACGTTTGTATGAGATAGTTGAGCATGGCGTGGTGACCCGCAGTTGCTCTATATCGTGTCTACTTCCGTCTGGCTGCACCCTGCACACTGCACAGTGCTAACTGCCTGCACAATCATGTACACTCGCACAGTGGCACTCGGCGGCTCCGCAAGATGTCGACAGTTTAGTATCGCGACGACAAGCCCTCGCAGCGAGTTGGACAACTCCGCAACTGTTGCCAAAATGTACCAAACTTTATGTATGCAGCGCTACAATTGTATAAATACTGCTAAAATCTTTCTATTTAGAACATTCGGACCGTCCCGTCCGTCCATTCTAAAATCTATTTCGCCATGTTTATTTGGAATACAATTTGCGTATTTTGCTTTACAGTTCGCTCCAACCTTTCATCAAATCGATATTTTGCGGTAAAGTTGAAAGCATACCATTATAATTTTAGTTATTTACTTCGGCCGTAGCTCTTATTACTTTTATTCATTTCTCGGCAGTTTCACTGGCGACGGGTGAATCCGTTTACGGACAGAATAAAAGATCCGGCTATCTAGACGAGACGACTGCTCCCATTCGAGATCCAGGAATACCTTTTTATTATTCTACTAACGTTTAGCGTCCCCTATATACCTACGGTTATCTAATATTGATGTTGAAGACAAACTACACTGTGAAGCAGTAGGTGAGTCTCCCAAAGGTTGAGTCGCATCTGTGTCGGTGGCAGAAATACAAATATCTCGTCCATTAGCGTTCTCAGAAAGTCTAATGTTGAATGAAGTCCTCGTGTTGTGAATAGAGTCACACTTACTATAAGCGAGCTATTGTAGAGCAGAAAAAACGTCCTTCAATGAACCTGCTGACAATTGAGTCGGTGTTTCACAAAAAGCGCCATTACGTCGGAAAGCGCCACAAAACTCACTTCACTGCGATGTCTCATTAAGAGCTGCACGGGCATTAAGCAGTTATTTTTATGTGAACTTATTTTAATTATGCGCATTAGTATTTTCATGCTTGTGGAACCAATTGTTTACGACTTAGTTTTATAGAACTCGGGGCGCTTTAATTTATTTTATATTCAGCATTATCATTTGATGTCTAAAGTTAATCTCGAATTTACTTGTTGTGATCCTGCGCTATAAGGACCAGGCTCAAAAATTGAAGAATTTCTTATAGTCCGGTTAAGCATTGAACGACCTTCTAGCGGAACCGTGGTCGGAGTCCGTTGAACAACGAGTGGCTAAATTAGAAAACAAAATCTTAAACTAAATTCAGGGGGTCTAAAATGGCCGCTTTAGCAGAATCGTTTTGTGAATCACGTTAAAAATTTAAAATTGTTAAAATGGACTTTATTGTTATTCGCATAAAGTCCATTTTAAGAATTTAAATTTTTTAACGTGATTCATGCTAAGATTCTGCGTAGGATCTGCTATAGCGGCCATTTTAGACCCGCTGAATGATTGGTTATTGAGAATTGAATTGTACCAGCTCTATATATTGGCGTAGGTATAGTTATGGTGACGAATCGGGACTTCTAGTATGGAAAAAGTTTTTAGTGACCTATCGGAACAGTGACGAGTCGGGCATAACCCTTTAAAACCAATTGCCGATCCTTTCATAATGACAGATGAATAAAACGAAAATTTAGAAATTGTAAAAAGAAAAGTTCGTGTCAAATGCCATTGTCATTGTGCTCCCAAATCTATGCAAAAATAAGTATTGGAGAACAACAAAACAGGACGCTACCTCACTCAGATATGCGCTTATCTCAGCAGGTTATCAGCTTGTGTTGTTGCTCCGAGTATAGGAGGGAACAGCTTCAAGCGCCGACACGTTTAAAATGTATAAGACAGCCTGTTCGAATAATATTATCGGCTCGTTGGCAAGGCGCTAGGCGGCGAGGCGCAAGGCGCGAGGCGCGAGGCAGTGAGGCACGTCTCTCCACTTTATTCGCGAGGGGCGCGGGGCGCAGGGCGGGGGCGTCAAGTGCCCTCCTTCACAACTTTGACAAAGAGTGTCAACCTCTTAGCTGTCAAAATTAAGAAGCGTGGCAGGTGGCTTCTGCAAATAATTAGGGTGCACTCGATTGGCCCTCTCGAGCCCTCTCGCCGGGGAGGTGGGACGACTTGCCGCGTGTTTAAAATGTCGAGTCTCATTGTTATCTTGTCGCGTTTGTTTTAAAATTACTCAACTTTATGACGAGTACAAATTGTTCCTCGTTACGGTTATTAAGTAGCGCGGAAACACAACTTTTGTTCTGTCCACTTTGCATTTTTTAAAACATTGAAATTTTTATTTCATTCTTATAAGCAATAGTCTTCCGATTCACATGAATATTAAATTGACCGCAGCAATCATGACAGTGAAGAAGGAAGAGGGTCGAAGTTAAATAATATGAACAAAGCGATGATAACGAAGCGTCGGCGTCGGCGTCACGAGGAAACGAAACGAAATACCGAGTTGTTAACATAAGATTGAGCCTCGAGCGATGGACCTCTTTTTAACCGTCTTCATTTAATAGGGCCATTCTTATAAAACATTTCAGCGTTTAATCTTAAAACAAATCCTCTCTTTTTCAAAGTCTGTTTTATTTTTTTCAATCAATCAATAACTTTAGTGTGGATCATAGGTAGATAGATACATAATACAGGTCTTAAAATAATTAAATTGTAATCAGCTATATCTCGCCCATTGGACATAAAATAGTTAATTGCATGCAAATTACATAAATTATTACATTTTTTGTGTGAGACTGCACGAACAGACTCACGATGTCCGCGATTACGCGGAGCCCTAATCAAAATATATTTGTCCAAATTGACAAAGGAAAAACAACTATTCAATACACTTACCATCACGCTGGCACCGGTGATGTGACGTAGTCCTGGTCACGTCTCATCTGGGTGGGGTGTAAGTATATCTGTGGTGTGTGTGGTGTATGTATAGTTAGGTAAGATTCGACGGTAACCAAAGGACGCGCGCGGCTCGCACCGTCGACTCCAGGATCAAACCTTCAGATCCCACACGTGGCACCTCTCACGAATGTCCAACTGAATTTTATCCCGGTCCGCTAACCCAATCGGGGATACAATAGTCCAGCACTGAATTTAGGAAATTACCGGCGTTCAATAAAACACAAAGGCCGGCTACATAACCAACAAATTACTCGCGGTCAAGACCCAAAATGGCGAGATTTCTCAATTTTCACTCAATTATCAACAAAATATCAAACACCGAACAGGATTGCATCGGATTAACAATAACTCAAAGTTTTCAACCAATAATTACACGGAAAAGCGTGTACCAAAAATTACAAGCACGGAGCGACCATTATTCAACCAAAATTGCACTGACAAGCAAAACGTCATCGCACCGATTCGCACAGACAACGAAACGTAATCTGTCAAACGTCAAAAAGGTGCGTTCAAAAACTTGGTGGATGAAACATCTACCCCCCCCGGACGGGCCGTCCCGTCCGCTAATCAATTGGCAGTCTTGACAAGGTTGCGACCGCTCTCTTCGTAACCGATCCATCCACTAAAAACTCAGCAAAACGAGGTACCCCGTCGGTGCCAGCCACCAAATTGAGAATGCGCCCCCGGCGCCAATACAGAGGCTTAAGGTTGGCATCCTTAATAAGGACGAGGTCTCCTATCTTGGGCGGATGAGTTTTATCAGTCCACTTGACGCGCTGCTGGAGGATGTGCAGATACTCTAAGCTCCAACGCTTCCAAAAGCTCTGAGTGAGCTGTTGCACCAACTGAAACCGCGATAGCCGATTTTGGCTCACATCAACAAAAGGGTACTCAGGCAGAGCGACAAGTGGCTGTCCAATCAAGAAATGGCCCGGGGTTAGAGCCTCCAAATCGTTCGGGTCCGAAGAGAGCGGGCACAATGGACGCGAATTTAGTACCGCTTCAATGCGACAAAATACCGTAGCTAATTCCTCAAAGGTGAGAACGGTGTCTCCCAACAATCTCCGCCAGAGTCCCTTTGCCGCTTTCACCGCGGCCTCAAAAATACCCCCCCAATGGGGGCAGGCTGGCGGGTCAAACAACCAAGTGACCCCTCGACGGGCCAATTTGTTACCAATGTCAACCTGGCTCTCATTAAGAAAGTCATACACTTCTTTCAAATAGTTACTTGTACCCTTGTAGTTGGTACCGCAATCAGACCTGATCAGAGAAGGTAACCCACGGCGAGACGTAAATCTATCCAAAGTTGCCACAAAGGCCTCCGTCGAGAGGGAGGATACCAGCTCCAAGTGCACTGCCTTAGTTGACAGGCAGACAAATACGCACAAATAAGCCTTGACAATTTTACTATTGCGAAGGGTAGACGTCTTTATCGAAAAGGGACCAGCAAAGTCCGTTCCTACGCCTGCAAAGGGCCTCGCCTCATTGACGCGATCAGCAGGCAAGTCTCCCATCTGGGGCTGCATCGTTGGGGCCTTAGTCCGATAGCACGGTATGCAACGGAAGACGATGCTACGAATGGTACGACGAGCCGACAAAATCCAAAACTCTCGCTGCAGAATGGCCAACAGCGCATTACAACCGGCGTGCGAGTTCTTAATGTGACGATCAGTCACCAACAATTTAATCAAATGGCCCGCCTTGGGCAACAAAAGGGGGTGACGGACCCCATAAGGAAGGCTAGAGTGCCTCAACCGTCCTCCAACACGCAAAAGACCCGTTTCATCCAAAAAGGGGTTCAACTTACTAACGGCTCCCGACAACTTAACTCTACCGGACTTCAAGGTCTCGATCTCCTTCTCAAAGTGTACGGCCTGCACAGAGCGAACCTACAGGAGGAGTGACTCCTGTCGATCTTGAGGAGAGAGAACCGGTGACAGGCGCTTGTCCCCTGGATTCCTAGCATTGTGACCAAAACGCCTGATCCACGAGGTAACGTTCAACAATTTGTCGAGGGAGCTGTATCGATTCAACAAAATATCCGGATCAAACGGAGGGTCCTTCGTCCCAACAGCGAGCACCTTAAGCCCGGGCAAAGGATCCGACATCAAAACTGGCGTTCGAGGCCAATCATCCTCGGGGCGAGTCAGCCAATCCGGTCCCCACCAAAGGGGGTGCACAATCAGGCTCAGGTGGAGGGGCAGCCTTCAACACTGGGCCCATCACCGCAAAGCCAAAGATGGTCGAGACAGCCACCAAACCGTTCGGCTGCAAGACTTTCACATTACCCAACAATATTCTCCCTAGTACATCGGAACCCAATATCAAATGAGTTGTATTAGGGGAATCAAACCGGCGGTCAGCCAAATCCAGGCCTGACGTCAACCGGACAATATCAGGCGACAGCTGACGTTGGGGATGACAGCCCAAAATACTCGTCAGAACAATGGCCGAAGGAAAAAACTTAGGGTCCAAACAACTCACAGGAGTGAGCCCAAATAAGGTTTGTCCCTCAACAGTCGGGATAGGTGTTTCGCCTATTCCATTAATCGTGCCTGAAAAGGCACGGACATCCAGGCTCACCCGACCCGCTAACCAAGACGACAAAAGGCAACCCTGGGCTCCCGTGTCCAAAATGGCACGGACCACAACAGAGTCCCCCGTGGGTCCCCAGACCCTGACCGATGCCGTTGGCAACAAAACCGTGTGGATCTGGGGAGGTACGTTAGCGGGACAGGCGCCAATTTCCTAGCAATGCCTGGGCGGCGACCGATCGCCGCATCCAGGCTGGGGTCTATCCCGGTGAGGATAGTAATCAAACTCCTCGTCCGCGCGATGTCCCAAGCCGCGCGCCATCGCTGGAGGGGCATATCCCACTTGACGCCTGAGTGGCGGGGGGCGCGTCTCCAAACGGGGACGTTCCGCCAACGGAGGGGAGGGAAGGCGGTGCTGGTCTGGCCAACGTCGCCTACCAGCAGCTGCATAGTCGCCTTCACGAGGGGAGGTCAATCGGCGGTCGCGCGGCTCCCGATCAACTGGCGCGGGGGGTGGAGTGCGGCGGTCAAAGTTGCAGGCCCCTCCTCGACTCTGATCCGGCGAGCGAGAAGCCCGGTGCTCATCTCCATCATACCCCCCCCTGCGCGAACCCCCATCAGAGGCTGGTCTGACAGAGCGGTTCGCGTTGGCGCACAAAACTTCCAGATGTGAGCCCCTACAAATTGAACAAGGGCGGGGGTTGGGGCAATCCCGATGAAAATGATTCCCCAAACACGAAAAGCACAGACGGCGTGCATTGGCAACTCGGCGGCGGGCACTCACGTGCAACTCCAAGAAGGCCGCGCAAGTTGGTACGCCATGTCCCGTGGCCTTACAATAGCCGCAAACAAGATTACTCTGGGTGCCACCAAAACGGGGGGCAGGGCGGCTATCACCAGGCCCGACAGTCCTAATCCGTCCCTGGGCCCTCGGCCGAGAGGGCGGTTGGCTTGACCCCGTGGCACCACGGGCGTTGTCGAGGAAACGACACTCATCCTCCAAAAATTTGACGAGGTCCTCAAAGGGGGGAAGATGGGTGGCACTATCCCCACCATACTTCTGCTCAAAACGGGACCTCAAGTCTGACGGAAGCCGCTGCAACACTAAGTGTACCAACAAATAGGACCAATAGTCCACCGGCAACTCCAAGCGTTTCAAGGCGTTGGTTGCTGCGAGCAACGGATTCAATAGGTCAGCACGCAACGCTGACATTCTGGTGATGGCCGGCAACCCCAAGATCTGGTCAATATGGACATCAGCCAGGCAACGTTTGTTCTGGTACCGTCGGGATAGAAGTTCCAGAGCAGTGGGATAGGCCGAGTCGGTCACCGGCAAGTGCTGCACCAAGGCTCGAGCCTCACCTCCTAGGGCTGACAACAAATAAGCCAACTTCTGGGCCGGTCGGAGGTCAGAGCGCGAATCAACCAAACTGTCAAATAGGTTCCTGAAGCTTAACCAATGGTCCAAGTGACCGTCAAAATGTGGCAGCTCCAGGGTAGGCAGTCTACCCAAAAGTCCAGGGCCTGCAACAACAGAGGTCTCTGTTTTGACCTGGGCAGGGTCCCGACTCTTCAAAATTTCCCTGGCGCGCATACTTATTATGTCACCCAGGTTCATCATCTGGTCATAATCCGCAACAACCTTATCACGGGCTGCTTGACCCAATGTTTCCAGGTCCAAGTCCAAAATCACTTCATTGAAGCGAGCAAACAAAGTGTCAACCGCACTCAATCTCGCGTTCAACTGCTCATACCGGGCAAGCGTGGCCTCTTCCAGGTCTCGACGCTCAGCGGTCGCAGCGGCAGAGGCAAACCATCTTAGCTGTGAGGTCAATCCACCAATGGCTTGGTTTACAGCTTTCAATGAAGCCATTGGGGCAAATATCAAATAAACAAATTAAATTCAATTAAATAATCAACGGGAATAATTTTCCCGGACCCAACTACAATTTAAACCAAATAATAAAACTTAGTTTGAATTATTACAAGTTCAAATCCGACCCTGTACAAGCAATACCTTGTTTATACAATAACAAATTAAAGTACAAACCACAAGGGACACTACATATCATAATATATTATGTCAAACAATCTATGTTTAATTTGAGTCAGGCCGACGGCAACAAATCAGACTTCTCAATACTTTTAACTCATAATTCAATATAAGTGGTGAATTTAACAATTCAACCACGCTCTGCTACCAGTTGTGTGAGACTGCACGAACAGACTCACGATGTCCGCGATTACGCGGAGCCCTAATCAAAATATATTTGTCCAAATTGACAAAGGAAAAACAACTATTCAATACACTTACCATCACGCTGGCACCGGTGATGTGACGTAGTCCTGGTCACGTCTCATCTGGGTGGGGTGTAAGTATATCTGTGGTGTGTGTGGTGTATGTATAGTTAGGTAAGATTCGACGGTAACCAAAGGACGCGCGCGGCTCGCACCGTCGACTCCAGGATCAAACCTTCAGATCCCACACGTGGCACCTCTCACGAATGTCCAACTGAATTTTATCCCGGTCCGCTAACCCAATCGGGGATACAATAGTCCAGCACTGAATTTAGGAAATTACCGGCGTTCAATAAAACACAAAGGCCGGCTACATAACCAACAAATTACTCGCGGTCAAGACCCAAAATGGCGAGATTTCTCAATTTTCACTCAATTATCAACAAAATATCAAACACCGAACAGGATTGCATCGGATTAACAATAACTCAAAGTTTTCAACCAATAATTACACGGAACAGCGTGTACCAAAAATTACAAGCACGGAGCGACCATTATTCAACCAAAATTGCACTGACAAGCAAAACGTCATCGCACCGATTCGCACAGACAACGAAACGTAATCTGTCAAACGTCAAAAAGGTACGTTCAAAAACTTGGTGGATGAAACATTTTTGATACAAATGATTAAATTATTAAAATGTCAGAGAATATAATAAAGAGAACAATAAAGACAGGTAGGTACACATCAGTGGGCTACTGGACGCGTCATGACTGACGGAGTATTGGATGATGTATTGGAGTAGAGATTTGTTTAAATAGGAAGTCTTTTATAGAGTAGTAGCATTTTCAACCGACTTCCAAAAAGAGGAGGTTCTCAATTCGACAGTTTTTTTTTTGTGTTTGTTACCTCAGAACTTTCGACTGGGTGAACCGATTTTGATGATTTTTTTTTATTTGAAAGCTGGTGCTTCCTATGTAGTCCCACTTTAATTTTGATATAACTTAATAAATAAATTAGGTCCCATTTAACATCTGATGGTGATCTTCGGAGATATACAATGGAACTCTTCAAAAATAGACGGCAAATGAGCCGTGAATGTTGCAATCGCTTGGATGTTTATTGTTTATACAACATCATGACGTAACATCACGCCTATATGCTCTGAGGGGGTACGCAGATGTGTACAATACACCCAGATTTCGACAGTTCGTTCGTGTTCCGCGCGCGCCTCAAAGGGCTCAAAGGGCTAAGAAGGAACATGGATGGGTTTTAGTCAGTAAAAGTCTGACACTCCCTTCCGCTCCGCCCAGAGCGGGAGGAGTCATTTGATGATTTCCCATCCGAAAAAAAAAAGGTTTTTAATTTCCATATATTGGAGATACGCCTATTCATCATCAGCCTATTAAATTTTCTACTGCTGGGACACAAGCCTCCTCTCTATGAGAGGGAATGGGCTATAATCGACCACGCGGGCCCAGTGCGGGTTGGTAGATATCACATGTCTTCGAATTTTTTGGTTCTAGGACATGCTGGTTTCCTCACGATATTTTCCTTTACCGTTTTGAGAGCAGTGGTGATGAAATAAATTACACAAAGTAATGCGCCTGCCTGGTTCGAAACCGCGTCTTACTGTTCGTAAGTCGGGGCCGCCACCACTGGGCCACCGCTGCTCACGCCTATTACCATGACATATGTGTTGGTAACAATATCAAATAAATTCATGGCAAATATGTGCTTGGGAACAACTAAAAATGGAAAAATAAAACCGACTTCAAAAAACACAAAAAAGTGAAAAATAACATTAGCTTCAGAAGTCGGTGACAAAAAAAAATCAATCAAACAAAAGTCACCGACTTCTGAAGCTAATGTTATTTGAAAAATACCATTAGCTTCAGAAGTCGGTGACTTTTTTATGTTTTTTCAAGTCGGTTTTATTTTTTTTACTAGCAGATTATGAAGATTCTTTTTAAATTTTGTTATTTCTGGAATTATTCGAATAGACCCCGGGATATTATTAAAGATGCGTGAAGCTGTACAAAAGAAAAACGAAATCAAAACTGCAAACTTTAGCAATACTATCGAAATAAGTCAGGTCTTCCTGAAATAACTAAACAATTTACATTGAAGTGAAACATTTCACAAAGTACTGTGAAAAGCCTAATCTTGATTGTTGAGGCGTTCATTACAGCACTCATTAATATTAGAGAAGTCTTCCGCGGCAGGGTGAAGAGGGGGGGGGGGGGGGGGCAATCAACAGCCTGTACTTGTGTGAGCTTTGTGTTTAAAACTCAAGTCAGCATTAAAACTTTGCGGTAAGCCTAAGCGATGTAAAACATCATAATCAACATGGTAACCTGCTTATAAAAGCGTTCACATATTTTGGGCGTTTGACCAAAAATACGTACTTTTCCAAGTCCTCGATATTTGTTATATAAAAATAATGGCATAATATTTCAATGAAGAATCATAAATCTGGCTTTGTTTTAGTTTGTAGATTGATTAGAATTTTGTTATAATAATTAATATTACGAGAAATAGCAATTTTCCGACAGCCAATTTCAAGCAAACGTTAAACATTAGGTTTTCTCCTGCCATTTGTATCAAACTGGTAACACGAAAAAATAAAAATAAAATATATATGTACAGTCACGGACTATAATTGATAAGCCACTTTCAAGATTTCCAATTTTGCAGTTGTATACATTCACGAGATTACACGATTAAACACGAACTCAAACCGAATGCTCGGAAACAAAATGACACATTACTAATAATCGGAAATATTCTTATCCATAGAGGTTGAAAAATTACTTATAAGTAATTGTCAATGATAAATCCATACAATGGTGCTGACGTGTATCCCAATCTATTTGATACTGACCTCCTTTGAAGAAATAGTCCTTATTAAATACTCTTTATTTCTGAAAACCTATCCGAAGCCAGAGTGACAGCTGAAATGTCGATGTTAGAAAAAATAAAATTTCTCCGTACGCCAACGTTACTATGGCTACGCTAAAACAATATTGTCGCTAGGTTACGGTTGCTGCACCTGCAATTGGTAGTCACTCTGTACTAAGTACGAATATAACCGACTAAACCCGATTTGCATTACACGGCTAAAATACGAATGGTGGCAAGTGGCTCATTATTTATAGTCCGTGACTGTACTGGTCATATAGTCCTCAAGGTTGTAGATTGATTAGAATATTGAAATAAAAATTGAATCGATGCAAAAAAAACGATATTCAAAAGCAATATTGATCTAAAATGTATGCATTTTCAGCGTCCATTATATTCCAAATAAATTCAATTTTATCAAATAAATTAATATGATATAAAACTTCGATCTACAATGAATACGTTGTATTAGTTTTCGTTTGTCAATATAATAAGACAAAATTACAATAAATAAAATTGGAGAACTATAATTCTGCGTCAATTCAGCTCGCACCTCAGTCTCATGTCAGTCTCGTCTCTAATTTTCGTCAATAACAATCGACAATCGTCCGGAGATCAACATTATTATCAAGTCGTGTAGGCCGGTCGAAAAAAATTGATCCAGGAAGTAAAAATCAAAAATTTGCGAAAAAAATGTAACAGGACTCTTAATGCCATGGTCACCAAGTTCTAACACGATTTGATTTGATGAACCACACCACGCTAACTAAAACTTGTTATAGTACTCTAGTCAGTTTCAAAATACGGTAAGTTTCAAACTTATATACGCAGAGATAGTTGTTCATCTAGGTACATTCAAGTAATTTTGACCATAACTTTTGAACCCATGTGAGAACATAATCACCGGTATATTATTTACTATTTATTACGCGTTTCTCTTATCAGGATGTTCGTCGTAACGTAAATCAGCGTGAAATATCTTATTAGAGCAATTTTCCTCAATTATTCGGCAAGTACTAGGAGCACATGAGTGGATAAGAGATGAGGATGAGGGCCATTGTGTCGGGCTACTCCAATGTACGGAGAATTCATTATTCAGACATCACTGAGTACTACTCATATTGTGTGCGTGTGTGGGTGAGCTATTTTTAGTTCGAGTACGATTTGGATCCGATTTTTATATCGGAAAAAACTATTTTATCATGAAATCGATGCGTAAAAGCTATCAAACATCAGATATAAATATTTTGAATTATTAATTAGGCTACCAATAGGTACGATTAAAAGCATCGTAACCTTTGTAAGTGACGTCATAGTTCTCTAATAACTATATTTTAATAACTTCACTCGTACCACAATAATCTAAATTAAGAGTTTAAATAGCACATAAACAATATAGTTCGTCAAGATTAAAGCCGTGATTAAATTACATAACAAAAGAAGAAAGTTGGTAAACAAAAACGTAAATAGCTAAAATATAACGAAGTCGCCATTAATTCCACAATCTCACGAACTTCGTACAATAAACACTTTCTAACTAAATCTAAATGAATAAAATGTCCTGATATAAAAAGTTGGGATCGTGTGACTCAGACAGTGAGCTATGTACCAAGTAAACGATACGACATTCGAAGAAAAATAGTTAGTTTTGTGTGGTCTGTCTCGTTTGTAAGGTACACTTTGGCAAAAAGTTTAACAATGTTGATTAAAAAAATATAAATAGGTGTGTTTTGTTCGTGAGCTGAGAACATGACTTAATCGAGAGTGAGTAGTGAGGCACACGCCACCTCGCCCCCACCTCAGCCCCACACCAGCCCCTCGCGTGACCGATAATGAGTGCATTATGTCAAGTTGAATCACAGCCGTCACGTGTCCACAGAGTACATAAATTGTAACATTTTGTTTCACCACTAAACAGTTACGCGAAAATTGTTTAAGAATTTAATTTTCAGCACATTTTGTACTAACACGCTATGGTTTTATTGATTTTTTGTTCATTCATTGGTAGACTGACATTGAGTGAACTGTATCAATTGAATTTGTTTGACTAGATGAGAATGTTATTGGATTAACTTTTGTGAATGTACTATCGGGGTCTTTTCCGCCTGACCAGTTTAATTTTATTTCGCTTAAATCATGCGGAGGCGCCGAGCCACGCCCCCTTAAAGTTTGGGCCTATTAGGAAAGCGTCAACTTTGGCGTGCAAAATAACAATAACACTCGTTGGGCGTGCGTCGTCAGTGCGCTCGGCCGATTCGGTATCTTTTCATTCATTTTTCTATACAAAGTCAACGGGGCGGGGCTAGAGAGCGTTTCTATGTTGCGAGTGCAAGCAAAAATTAGCTTAGTGGTGGTCAGGCGGGAGTGTCCTCGATAGTACTTGTTTGTTTTTAATGCTATAACCTACGTTATCACTGTTTGAATGCTTAGACTTACCTATAAAAAAGTCAGGCGCGAACTATTGTCAGCTACTATAAGCTGATGGATGAAAGGATAAATAAATAATTACACTCTAAATAAATAATTATCTACTTAGGTCGTCAAATTGATTCATTCAGGGACATAAAATACTTTTTTCCCCACACAAAATGGGTCAATTATATTATAGTAATTGTGTTATTAGTCTAGTAACAGTTGTTCAACTACTCCTTTGGTCTCGCGGTCGCAAGTGCGACTGCTGAGCGGTGGGATCCCGGGTTCGATTCCCGGGTCGGGCATTATTGTTTTTTTTAGGGTTCCGTATCTCAAAAGGTAAAAAAGGAACCCTTATAAGATCACTTTCTTGTCTGTCTGTCACCACCGATTTTCTTAGGAATGGGTGGACCTAGCAACTTGAAATTTATACCAGATACAAGTCTATAGTCCCTATTCGGTGTATAAAAATCAAGGTCAAAGTCAACACGATAAAAAAATATGGGCAAATTTAGATTTTCACGAAAACTTGTAAGTACCAAAATGTACCTTAATTTTCAACTTTTTTGTTTTTAGACTAACCAAAATTGACAATTCTAGGTCAACCGAAAGTACCCTATAGGTTTTGGGTCAAAAACCTGGTAGTTCCCGTTGACCTAGAAAAACGAAATTTGGCGAGAAGCAATATCTTACAGCAGCAAAAAAATCTGAAAGCCGTAAATATGTTGTTTAATGGCAAAAAAAAGCGATTTTACTATTCCAACTTATTATTTGCGGTTGGTGCAATAGCCGTTTCATGGGATCGAACAGCAAAAGATTAGTTTGTTCTTTAAAAAGTTCGTAAGGAACCCTCGGTGCGCGAGTCCGACTCGCTCTTGGCCGGATTTTTTTCCATTAGGAATTTCTCAGTAGTAGCCCAGAGTCAGGAAATTAGCGGTATGATACCCTAGTGCCTTGGAAAGCACGTTAGCTGTTGGTCCCACGCCTGATCGGCCTCTGGTCGTTTCCGATTGCCATCCCTACTACTCCGCTGAGATTGGCTGCCGTGACCGAAACCTGCCTGGAAGACTATACTATTTATAACTGTTGTTTCTACCAATAGGACACTGAATTGTACCTATTCAAAGTCTTGGTTATAGGTAGGTACCGGGTCAGGCGAAACTGTGTTACTACATCAAGTCCCAGTGTGATATTGCATTGCTCAATAGATTACCAGCTTACATTATTATAATCCTCTTATAGGTTACTGCTGATGTGAACAAGTAAAAATGTATTACATTTATGTTGAAAAGCATACTTTTATCTAGAGTTTTTAAATAAAAACTCTAACAAAATCATACCAGGTTTTTGTTCACGTTATTATAATACACATCAAACAGCCTTTACAAAGAAATTACTAAAATTATAAAAAGCTTTTATGTAAAATCAAAGGCACAATAATGAGCTTGGAAATGAGCGAAACAATGTAGAACAATGCGTGAGCTCCACTGTTAGCTCCGCAGCGAGATTGTGTGATACCCTACAATAAAATTGCAGACATTTACTTCATTTAAACTGAATATATTTTTGGGTATTTTAATCACGGCTTCGGCGAACCATGGCAACTGAATGGAACTACACGTTAACACAGTATGTGGTATATTTGTGTAGCCATAAACCATAACGCATAACATAATTTTGGTGAGGTTTCCGATTAAGAAATACTATGTAGGTAGTAAGTCGAGCCAAGGTGTGCTGCCCTTTCAGACGCCAGTCTCACCGTGGCGTGTGACGAGGTGTGTGTCAGAGTGCTGCGGCACTATAACTTACTCAATCTTACTAAGTCGTACACTTCGCTGACTGCCGCCGAAACGTGTGAGAAGGCGTTAAGCGATAATAAATCAAGAGACGGAACTTACCTCGTAAAATAAATAATAATCATCTGCCTAAAGTGATGAGTTTAAGTAAATAATACGTTTTACTAAACGATACCCCGCGGCCAAAGTTTAGCTACTCAATAGAGAACTGGTTTGTCTTTCATTGATTCACTTAATGTGTTATATCTTTCATCTCGAGACAAAGACCTCCACTAACAAAATGCTCCGGTGGGAACAGAGAATGTCACATGTTTTGGTTCTAGACCATTTACTGCGAGTGTTTATACTTATTGTAACGAACATTCAGAACATGGAACGAGCAAAAGGAAACCGAAACTACAGAACGCCACTTCGTTCTGTAGTTTCGGTTAGTTTGAGTTTAAGTTTCTGTATGTACCTATGTACTCACAGTGTCCTTTAGCACCAATCATAGTGATAATCATATCGTCAGTACATCAGTATCAATAGACCTTTCATAACACATTGTTCACACATAGACAGGTATTGTTTGACTCATTTTGTATTACAAATAGTGGTAGCTTATGAAATATTCAGCACATTATTAGTGGGTACACTACGTAAGTCCGATAATTATCTGTTCCCTGTAACGTTAATATTTATGTCTGTACACAGTACAAGGGTGTGGGAACATAATCCTTGGCTTACCAACTTATTAGTGAGGGGTTTTAGATGAGGTGTATAGTATTATGCTATACTTACGCTTCATATTCATCATTCATAATACTATTCATCATTCTTTTTATTTGTTTATATATCTACACTCAGCAAATCGATCTAAATACGATTCATTTACTTAAAAAATAGCTGAAATAAAAATAATATTAACTTGTAATTTTCATGTTGTGATATTTACGTCAATCGTCAAATTGTCAAACTGTCAGTTAGTTTTTTAAATCTCTTTCTGCTCAGTCTATGGTCTAGCTCTATGATTTCTCTTTTGGGTTTGTATAATTTAAATTATTTTTATCAATATGTGTTTAGCCATTATATTTTGTAGATTATTATGATTGTTTACTAAATAACTTAATATTAAATTAAATTATAAAATTCTTTACGCACTCATGTATATGTCCTGGCCGACTACACTTGTCAGTTGAGATGATGGCCACACTAAGAAAACTAAGATTTGAAAAGAGGAAGACTACTTTGGGAAAACGAGCTGACGGACGGCTAAAAAGACTACTCTGGAATCTGATTTGAGGAGTATCAGAGAGCAGCTTGGTTTTGGCGGTGAGATTCTTAAACTGCCCAGGGGATCCAACGAAAGTTTCTCCTGGGACTTCTACTCCCGATGTTCGGAGGCTAACTACCTACGTGCCTGTCCATCTACTGGTCTCGCAGGGCTGTCCTACGTCTGGCCCTGAGTTCTGCACTGTCTTGCTGCTGAGCTGTCCTAGACTCTGAGATCTGCGCTGCCGCCGTTTCTACTGCTTCAGAGCTCACTTCAAGGTTACTCCGGTATCGACCTGCTACCCTGACGCCTGATCCCGTTCTTACAGTGTGGTAAACTCATCATTGTCCATCTAAGTGCATAAACTTTAAAACTGAGTGCGTGCTAGGTAGTTTTTTATAACTAGCAGTATTTTTTTATCTTTCCTAAATTAAAATTGTATTTGAACAAGTCTGCTTATCCTTTTATTTTAAATAGGAGCAAGTAGATTTGTTACAAATTGGCGCCCCCCGTAAAATCAACTCGAACCCACTCATTTATTTTCAAAATTCTAAAAAAACTAGCACTAGTATTTCTTTTTGGACTTCTTATTTGGCCTAGTCTTATGAATACTAACTAACTTATTTTTCTTCTTCAGCTCTCCTCTATTCGACTCAATTCTTCTACAACAGTACTAAACATCATCTAGGTATTCTTCACCCCTACACACTTATCGTTATCGAAAGATAATTGGCACCCTTCGGCCTCTTGGGAGTGTTAATACAAATACTTCACTATCCTCCTAAACACTTATTATATATATTTATACATATTTCATCTGGGAATCATACCAAAACAAGTTTTGCATCGTAGGCTCTGAAAATATTTATATCGACTTGTTATTTGTCATTGGTTGCTAGGTAACAAACCAGGCCATGGAGTATTATGAGCATGGAGTACTAGTCTATTTGCGCGGTGGCAAAAATAGGTACTAAAGTATAACAAACTTTAAGGTGGCAATCATGTGTACTACACTTTATGCTTTAGTTCCGAATTTTACCACCAAAACAAATAAGTTTTTCTTGGTTTACGATTTTTAATTTTCTTTTCTTGTATTATCATTAAATCGACCCTCTTTAGACTTTAATGTCTTACTCTTAAATTTTTAAACACTTTTGCACCGTGTCCAACACTCAGACTCTCTTGACGTTTTACTCGGAGCTTACCGGCTACTGTATTGCGGAAGCTGCCCTTACGTTTACTCGGAGCTTACTTACTGCTGCCCTTGACGTTTAACTCGGAGCTTACCGACTACTGTATAACGGGAGCTGCCCTGACGTCTACTCGGAGTTTACTGTCTGCGGTGTTGTGGTTCTGACCTGACCCCTCTTTCCCTCCTTCTCTCTTAAACTCCATAGGTACTTGAATCCCTTCATCCACTACAAGTAGGCTACTTTAGAATCCTATTTCAGAACTCAGATCCTATAAGTCTAGACTCCTCGTTTATACACTTTTACCCTCTTTTACTACCCGTATACTAGTATTTTGCTATTTTCATATACTTACTCATGACTCATCTCTTTCTTCTTTCCTTCTTCTATGATAGAGTTCTTTTCGATTTATTAAAACTCTATTTATTTTCTAATTCATTCATCACTTCCTAAACCATTAAAATATTATTTTTAATCTTTCTTTATATCTATTCTTCTCTTTTCTTCAAGTTAATATGACTAACTTGTTTCTTTCTATCGACTCTAAAAGTTGATTGGAGCGGATGACAACTCCATAAAAATAAGCCGTTGTTAACTACTGACTCTAAAAGTCAACTAACTATCAACTCTAAAAGTTGATTGGAGCGGATGACAACTCCATAAAAATAAGCCCTTGTTAACTATCAACTCTAAAAGTTGATTGGAGCGGATGACAACTCCATAAAAATAAGCCCATGTTAACTATTGACTCTAAAAGTCAACTAATTATCAACTAAAGTTGATTAGGAGCGGATGACAACTCCGTTAAAAATAAGCCTTTGTTAAAATCTTTCTATTTTCATCTCATTAGTGGTTTTAGACGCGAGCGGATTACAACTCCTAAAATAAGCCTTAAAGTTATTGACTTATCAGGTTGAGTAGTGATCATTGAATGTGAATCCTACCTGACCTAACTTCGTAAGATGTCGGTGTATTTGAATGAGTTATGTAAGTTTTGTGAATGCTGTAATACTTTAACTTTAGCAAAATTTTTGTTCTAGGCCAAAAATTTTCTCGGGGTCGTTGGGGAAATATAGTATTATGCTATACTTACGCTTCATATTCATCATTCATAATACTATTCATCATTCTTTTTATTTGTTTATATATCTACACTCAGCAAATCGATCTAAATACGATTCATTTACTTAAAAAATAGCTGAAATAAAAATAATATTAACTTGTAATTTTCATGTTGTGATATTTACGTCAAGCGTCAAATTGTCAAACTGTCAGTTAGTTTTTTAAATCTCTTTCTGCTCAGTCTATGGTCTAGCTCTATGATTTCTCTTTTGGGTTTGTATAATTTAAATTATTTTTATCAATATGTGTTTAGCCATTATATTTTGTAGATTATTATGATTGTTTACTAAATAACTTAATATTAAATTAAATTATAAAATTCTTTACGCACTCATGTATATGTCCTGGCTGACTACACTTGTCAGTTGAGATGATGGCCACACTAAGAAAACTAAGATTTGAAAAGAGGAAGACTACTTTGGGAAAACGAGCTGACGGACGGCTAAAAAGACTACTCTGGAATCTGATTTGAGGAGTATCAGAGAGCAGCTTGGTTTTGGCGGTGAGATTCTTAAACTGCCCAGGGGATCCAACGAAAGTTTCTCCTGGGACTTCTACTCCCGATGTTCGGAGGCTAACTACCTACGTGCCTGTCCATCTACTGGTCTCGCAGGGCTGTCCTACGTCTGGCCCTGAGTTCTGCACTGTCTTGCTGCTGAGCTGTCCTAGACTCTGAGATCTGCGCTGCCGCCGTTTCTACTGCTTCAGAGCTCACTTCAAGGTTACTCCGGTATCGACCTGCTACCCTGACGCCTGATCCCGTTCTTACAGTGTGGTAAACTCATCATTGTCCATCTAAGTGCATAAACTTTAAAACTGAGTGCGTGCTAGGTAGTTTTTTATAACTAGCAGTATTTTTTTATCTTTCCTAAATTAAAATTGTATTTGAACAAATCT
Source organism: Xestia xanthographa (assembly GCA_905147715.2). Lineage (NCBI taxonomy): Eukaryota > Metazoa > Arthropoda > Insecta > Lepidoptera > Noctuidae > Xestia > Xestia xanthographa. The sequence goes on along the minus strand of LR990661.1, from coordinate 592,973 downwards.
GCTTATCCTTTTATTTTAAATAGGAGCAAGTAGATTTGTTACAGGTGCTCACTCATAAAGAAAGGGGATAATTATATTGTAATCGCATTTGACAGAAAGGTGTTGTATAAACTGACGTCATAGTCCCTGTAGGGTAATAAGAGAGTATTTACAATTTGCAGAAGACAGGTTACACCTAAGAACAAATTAACTCAATGTTCCTAACACCTATATCCGAAAATGAGGTGACGAAACATCATCATCATCATCATCATTTCAGCCGTAAGACGTCCACTGCTGGACATGGGCCTCCCCTAAAGGGGGGTATTGACATAATCGCCACGCTTGGCAGGCGGGTTGGCGATCGCAGTACGGTTGTTACAAAAGCACAGAGAACGCTGCTGCCCATTCTATAGTAAGTCCCTTAGTCGCCTCTTACGACACCCATGGGAAGATATGGGATGGTGCTATTCTTTACGTCCGACACCATACAGAACCGACGAGACGAAACATATATTATCGTTAAACAATACCAATTTGGTAGGCTATGATGAACTTAACACCAGAATTATTAAGACATGTGTTAATGAAATAAGTGGTGTGATGACTTATCTCATTAACCTGTCTTTTTCTGAGTCTTTCCTAGTCCTTTAAAAAAATCTGTTGTCAAACTGATTTATTTTTATTTTTTTATTAACAACAAACAGCTAACGACAGGGCTATTCATTGATCTGTCAAAGGCATTTGATTTGGTTACACATGAAATATTATTACAAAAACTAGAGACTATCGGTATAAGAGGACTTCAGTGGATATCGTCGTATTTAACAAACAGACAACAGAGTCACTGTCACGAAACTTAATGAAAGTTGGGACTTGACGGAATATTCGTTGAATGAGTATAAAACGCGGCGTCCCTCAGGGTAGCATATTGGGCCCTATCTTATTTCTACTCTACATAAACGACATTGTTAATGTAACCAATCATAAATGCTTACTTTTTGCCGATTACATTTCCATAATTGTGACTACCGATAGTAAAATAAAAATAAAAAGAGCTTTATTTTCCTTCTACAATTTTGTTGACTTAATTAGAGATTAGTGTTACAAAGGAGACAGTTTTTTTTTAGGCCCTCTTCGATGTGCATAGATATTATTCATATTACACCAAAAAAAAGTATTCATTTTATTATAGTCTAATACGAAAGATTACATAGAAACGAAACCGGAATCTTAAAATCATAATAAATAAGTTATATTATGATATTTTTTTGCGAGTCAAATCATTCCTGTTGTGGTCAATGTCATTTGACAGAAAATACTTACGTAAATAGGGGCGTTTTTTCCGTTTACAAAAAAAAAAATACGGTATCCATTGGTAATAATATCTGATTTAATTATACTTAATAGAAATAGAATATAATGCAAAAAGAAATATTATTAAACTGTGAGCTTTTTAATGCAATTTTTAAGGTTTCCGCTAAAATCTTTTAGATGGTGTAGAAAATCATCATGGCACGGAACGTTGTAAATCCGTCTTTTTGGTGGTTGACAGACAACTTCATTTGACATTTACTCTTTCCGTTTCTTTCGATTTTTGTGAAAGTGTTTCTGCGATTTTTTCGCATTTAATAAAAACTACTTTATGAAAATGGTATCTGCTGGTCGTTGTGTCAATTGTGCAGTAAGATTTCAACGCAATGTGCGAATACAATTACATAAATTGCAATAAGCGTCCTCTGTTGCTCAGTAGCTGTACCACTACTTCTCTACTGAAAGTTGTTTGTTTATCGATATTTGCTATCGATATTTTTACACGTTAAGTCGTAAATAATAAGTATCAAAAACGTAATTTTACTGTTCTGGTAATCATGAAACGTCGTTCAAGTGTCAATATGGGAATAAATGTTATTGGTTTGCGTATATTTCTTTAAAATTACTTAAAAAAGCTATCAAAGATATACTCGCTCCGCGATACATGCTCACCGGTATCATTGTTGTCGGGAAGGGAACAAGTGCGTAGCACGTGCAGTGTTGCGCAGGATAAGCCGCTCCGAGTGAGTGGTGCGATTAATCGCCCGTCGCACTCGCACACTCGTTTATAGCCCAACTACAAAACTATCGGAACTACATACTCGCTTCTCACTGCTCGCCAACGCATTTCTAGTTTCCAGCTCTACTCACTTCTCGCTCATCGTTGGCGGTGGGTCATCCGCCTAATGTCACATGTAATAGTGGGCGAGCCTATTGCCATCAACCGGGTACAAATCCAGACTCCGTGGCTGATATTGAGATATTCCTGATCGAAAAACCCAATAACACGTTACCCGACCTGGTAATCGAACCCATCATGCTCAACAGTCGCGTTTGCGGCCACTGGACCAACGAGGCAGTCTCAATATAATACAAATATTTAATTAATCTTACCAAGCGTTATCGATAAGATTTATCGATAATTGATGCCATCTTAGTGGGATCTACCGTGTAATAGCTGAATTATATAAAATATATATATATATATTTGTGTTTTTTCTATTTATAGCTAGATAGCGCTACTGACGTACTACATCAAAATTATTGTATGACATTAGTCCCAATGTCCGCTCTATGTATAGTATTTTTAAATCTCTTTGGATTCACGTTTTCATTTTCGAATTTCTCATCATTCCGGTTAGACATGGCTTAGCTAATATTACCACTGTAATCTAGAGATTATAAGGAAGAAATCTATATACGTTTCATTGATATCTGCTACAATTTATGTGTGGGCCTGTTCTCCAAACAAAAAAAATTGTCTCCTTTGACTCAGTTAGTAGTAATATTTTTCTTGATTTATATGTACCGTTATTTAATTATTATGTACAAGGACCGCTAGCAATAGCGGTGAAAGCCTCCTCCATTCGTTTCCATGCTATTCTGTCTCTAGCTACTCTACTCCAAATTTTACCTACTATTTTTATGATATCGGCGCTCCATCTCATTTGTGGTCGACCTTGTCTGCGCTTTTTGTTCAGTGGGTACCAGTTGGTGGTGATTTTCGTCCACCTTTTATCTGGCACTCTTTGGAAATGTCCAGCCCATTTCCATTTCAATCTAAGTACCTTTATAGCCACGTCCTTTGCCTTGGTTTTACTTCTAACTGTTGTGTTCTTTACTTTGTCTTTAAGTCTGTGGTTCAAGTAGCTCCTTTCTATTCCTCTTTGGCACACTTTTTTTTTCTAAGTTTCGTTTCGTCAGGGGCCATGTTTGACAGGCATATGTGAGTGTGGGAAGTAGGCATGTTTCCATGGTTTTTGGTTTTATTTTGGTTGGCATCTTACTCTTGAATATTTATTTTAGAGTCCAGTACTTATTCCAGGTAGATTTGATTCTTCTTTCTATTTCTTTTTCTGTGCAGTTTTTAAAAGTAATTAGGTACCCTAGGCAGATGTACTCTTCAACGTATTCTATGTTGGTAGATGAAATTATTATTGGTGTTTTGTGTCTGTTTGTCATAAGTTTTGTTTTTGTTTGCTTTGCTTCTAAGCCCACTCTTTTGCTCTCGTCAAATAGCGACTCTAACATAAACTGCATTTCATATGGGTCTTCTGACATCAGCACGATATTGTCAGCGAATCTTAAGTGGGACAAGTGTTTTCCGTGTAGATTTAGGCCCTTGTCTTCCCAGTTCATTGCTCTGAATATTTGCTCTAACACTGCTATGAATATTTTAGGGGAGAGTGGGTCACCTTGTTGAACTCCTTTTTCGATTTTAAAACTATTTCCTGGTTTCTCGAGCGTAATCCTAGAGTTAGTATTTTTGTAAATTGCCTTTATTAGATCGATGTACTCTTTGTTGATTCCTTGCATTGATAGAGCTTGCCATATAGAGCTGTGGGAAATTGAGTCGAACGCTTTGCTGTAGTCGATGAAGCACAGGTCTAGAGCGTTGTCATACTCATTATATTTTTCATAAACCATTTTCAGGGAGTGTATGTGGTATATGGTAGAGAAGCCACTTACAAATCCTGCTTGTTCTACTGGTTGATTTTCGTCTATTGGTTTTGTCAATCTTCTTAGTAGAGTTGCCGAGAATAGTTTGTAGAGATTTGACATGAGACTAATGGGTCTGTAGTTTGATATTTGTTTCGGGTCTCCTTTTTTAAACAAAAGTACGATGTTTGAGCATGTCCATTGTCTGGGTATTTCCTTTTGATTTAGTATTAAATTGAATAGTGACGTTAGTGGTTTAGTTAGGGTATTTCTTCCAAATATTATCATTTCATTTGTTATGCCATCTGGGCCAGTGTTCAATTTCCCATGTACAGAATTCTGGTTCATTTTCTGTATTTACAGGATTAGTTTGTGCTTCTTCTGTGGAATCGCTGCCTTTTTTGTAAAGATTTTTGTAGAAATTTGTAGCTTCTTTTAATAGATCTTTTCTGTTTGTTATAAGGTGGCCAGATTTGTTCTGTAGCTGATTCATAAGTGTTTTGGTTTTCGTTAGATATTTATATGCTTTTTTGACAGCGCCAGCTTTTTCCAGGTAGTTCTGTAGGACTTCTTGTCTATATCTTTTGGTGTTATTTTTATCTTTCTATGTATGATTTTGTAGAGTTTGCATAGCTGTTTTTTTCTTGATTGGTTTTATTTTCCTTATTTCTCAGTATATGTTTTTCATATTTAAGCTTGATGATTTCGTCGTTTATAATTGTTTGTTTGCGTGTACTTTGCTGGGGTAGGATAGCGCAAATGGAGCTTTTCAGGATATTTCTCTCGATGTTGTCGTAATACTCTTGTACAGTTTTCGTCTCGTGTTCTTCGTGCTTGGCTAGTTCTTCTGTGTATTTCTTGAAATTAATATTTTTGTGGGGTTAAGTTCGGAAGTTAGAGCGTTTTTTCTTGTTGCTGGCTGTGTTTATTTTTATTCTGATGATACGGTGGTCGCTTGGGTGTTTAAAGTTACTAAGAACGCTGAAATCTTCGATAATTTGTGGCTTATTCGTTGCGATGTAATCTATTTCACTCTTCGCCATAACGTTAGGTGACATCCACGTCCATCTTAATTTAGGTGATTTTATTAAACATTGTATTTGCTATTTTGAGGTTGTGTTGAAGACAAAAGTGTATGAACCTTTCACCTCTTTTGTTTCTTTTTCCATAACCATATTTTCCCATGGCACGAATGTGAATCTTTACATGAATCAATGCTACTCTTTCTGATAGGCCTATAAATATAAATGATAGGCATATAAATGGCCTATCCTGTACTTCTATGTGTTTTTATTTTTTACTATGAACTACCTACTCCATTTCTTCCCTTACTTTCACCCATTAGGTAGAGTTGGTACTCGTTCCTGTCTTCCACGATGTACCCTTATTTGCGGCTTTCACAAATGCTTAAAATGTCCCATTTTATCGTTGATAACGCATATTCTAGCTCAGTTATTCTGGTTTCATTTGCCAGGGATCTGACGTTGAAAGAAGCAATGTAGGTTTTATTTTCGTTTTTTGGAGGGTTTTAGTCTACTGACCCCGCGGTGACCAACCGTATTGGGGTAGGTAAGTTCTTTTTTATTATAATAATATAACTCTTTTGATTTTTGGGGCGTTGTGAAGGGAGGCTTTATTAGTTGCTAATAATGCTTTCTTTTTGCCGAAGACATTACCATAATTGTGACTACCGATAAAAAATATAAATCAATTACAGATCATGAAGCGGACATAAATGAAACTATTGACAATTTAATTAACTGGTTAAATAATAATAATTTATCTATTAATCTTAACAAATCAACATATATACAATTTAATCAATCTCATAATAATACATTTAATTTTAAAATGGACATTCCGAAAATTACACAAGTGGCACAAACTAAGTTTTTAAGAGTAGTAATTGACGAACATTTAGGAGGTATTCCATGAAGCACACCCAAACGAAGCACACCTAAAGTATTCCACTTAGCACACCCGTAGGTGGGCTTCAAATAAAAATTTAAAAAAAAAAATTGCTATTCCACGAAGCACACTTACGAATATCACTCACATAGTGCGGGGACTAAGAAATAAAAATGTCGATAGGAGAAAATATTTATTATTTAAAAGACTAGTTTGTGAGACTTTACTAACCTTGTTTACGTTTGTTCCCGTTCAGTTACACCATAAGAAGAAGAAGAAGACAAACTACCAGGATCCCAGAATCATGAAGAAGTATTTTCTACATTGCCTATTGCATGATAATAAAAAAATAATAATAAATAAAAAAAAATAAAACCAATAAACCCGTGCCTAGTCAAATTATGCAATCACTCGTTACCCGTGGTCCCGGTGGGATAATTATGATATGCTATTATTATGGATTTGTATTTTCTCGCGCATCATGTATACGTCTTATCTATGGGATTTATATATGAACACTATTAAAATTACAAGTATTGTATCACATTATTATAATGAAACTGAAAGATGTTAGATATTTAAGTTAGTCTTTTAAATAATAAATATTTTCTCCTATCGACATTTTTATTTCTTAGTGGGGCCACACTATGCAAGTGATATTCGTAGGTGTGCTTCGTGGAAAAGGAAATTATTTATTTTAAATTTTTATTTGAAGCCTATAGTATTATGCTATACTTACGCTTCATATTCACCATTCATAATACTATTTTTTAGCATTTTATTTGTTTATATATCTACACTCAGCAAATCGATTTAAATACGGTTCTTTAACTTGGAAATAGCTGAAATAAAATATTATTATAATTTTCATGTTGTGATATTTACGTCAAGCGTCAAATTGTCAAACTGTCAGTTAGTTTTTTAATTCTCTTTCTGCTCAGTCTATGGTCTAGCTCTATGATTTCTCTTTTTGGTTTGTATAATTTAAATTATTTTTATCAATATGCTTAGCCAATGTATTTTATAAATTATTACGATTGTTTAATAACTTAATATTAAATGATTATATTTATAAAATTCTTAACGCACTCATGGATATGTCCTGGCCGACTACACTTGTCAGATGAGATGATAGCGACAATAAGAAAACTAAGATTTGAAAAAGGAAGACTACTTTGGAGAAACGAGCTGACGGACGGCTAAAAAAAAAAGGTGGATGATTGGATCTGATTTGATGAGTATCAGAGAGCAGCTTGGTTTTCGCTGTGAGATTCTAAAACTGCCCAGGGGATCCAGCTAAAGATTCCCCTGGTACTTCTACTCCCGATGTTCGGAGGCTTACTACGTGCCTGTCTGTCTACTGGTCTCGCAGGGCTGTCCTACGTCTGGCCCTGAGTTCTGCACTGCCTTGCTACTGAGCTGTCCTGGTGAACTCTGAGATCTGCGCTGCCGCCGTTTCTACTGCTTCAGAGCTGAACTTCAAGGTTGCTCCGGTATCGACCTGCTACCCTGACGCTTGCTCCCGTGATTTCTAACTGTGAACTATAAAACTATAGAGTGCGTGGTAGGTAGTTTTTTTATATAACTAGCTGTATTTTTTTTTCCCTAAATTAAATTTAATTGAACAAGTCTGCTTATCCTTTTAGACTATAGGAGCAAGTAGATTTGTTACAAGCCCACCTACGGGTGTGCTAAGTGGAATACTTTAGGTGTGCTTCGTTTGGGTGTGCTTCATGGAATACCTCACATTTAGACTGGAAAGCACAGATTGATACTGTATGTAATAAAATAAATAATTTGTCTATGCTTTGAGACAAATAAAAAAAGTAACGAATATAAAAACGGCTGTGATGCCATATCGCGCATATGTTGAGTCCTCACTACGGTATGGACTAATGATGTGGGGAAGTAGTATTGACCACCATAGAGCATTTGTCGGCAAAAGAAATGTTTACGAGCTCTTTATGAGATTCCATCCGACGAATCATGTCAACCAATATTTAAAGAGCTTGGTTTGCTACCGTTACCTTCATTTTATGTATATGAAGCATGCCTTTTTCGTTCAAAAACACAAAGAACTATTTAAAACAGCAGAGAAAGTAAGTTCTCGTAGTCGGCGCGGCGTGACCAATACAGACTTGTGCTAGATGTGCTGCCTCGATCAGCGAAATATAATAAAAACTCTGTGGCTATGTGTGTACGTCTGTATAATAAATTACCAAAAATGTTTAAAACTTTAAATTGTAAATTATTTAAAATCCAATTATACAAATAGCTCAATAGTAATAATTTCTATTGCATTAATGATTTTTTTTTTATGAATTCATAATGTATCTTTAGTAAATAAGTTTGCATGCTTTAGTATTAAGCAAAACATGTCCGATCTAATGTTTTTCAATAACACCTTGTATACCATGTTTTATGAAAATAAAATATCTTATCTTATCTTAAATGATTAGTATTTCAGGTCAAATCAAGTATTTCGGGTTCAAATCTAAACCAACATACAATAGAAGTTTCTATAACACTTCGAAGTTTAAAAAAATGTGTCAAATCTTACATCACCACAAAAGCTAAACCTTAGGTACACGTTACATTACCCTGCCTCAAACGCTTCATAACCAGTGAAGCGACGAATTGAAATCATACTCCGATTTATGAAAAGACATCTCTTCCCCTTTCCTGCGCCTCTGGTACCTCGTACTGAGCGGCCGTCACGCCAGTAATCTGCGGGGATTAGCAGAGGTGTGCTCCCGCGCTCCGGCCGTCTGTCACGGTATTACGGCGGCATGTGATTGAGGTTTATCGCGACCGACGTAATCTCTATTGATGGAGAATTGATAATACAAGCCTGGCATTACTTATTGACCTCCTAGACAAATCGTACTTAGAATTTCATTCTTAATACTTGTTCCTGATCAATAACGATTTGAATAATTATCATGATTAAGAGTATTCTGTTCGTGGACCACTGCTATCAAGCTAAATTAAAAAAAGAAATAAAACATGCAAATTTCTTGGTCTATTGTAATACTCCTTTTGCATGAAACAACATTATTACAATATGCGTTCATAAACTCACACTTTTATCACCTATTATTATTTAGCAATTTATTTACAACTTTTCATCAGTGTTTAGTGGCCACGGTTGCTTTATTAAGTTATAATGCTCAGCACGTAATTACAAAAGTGATAAAAGTGTCAATAAAAGTTCACAAGTCAATAGGCTGGTAAACCACTTTGCCTCCCGCCCATTATATCTTGCGGTAACTTTTATAACTCACAAAAGAAAAACTTGGAGAGAAAATGGCGGGTTTCATTTATTTATGATTACCATTAAGATTATTTTAAGTTGTTCAGTCGGTTAAAACTTTTGTCGTGTGACATTAGTATAACATAGTAAGTGAGAATTTTAGTTTCTTGGTTTTCATTCAGTGTGTTGTTCGCGCTTACGAGTATGTGACTTAAGTTTTACACCGACAACTTAGTTAAAACGGGACTAATGATACATTAGATAATACTTCAATATTCATGTTATACCTACATGGAGTAATAGTTACGTTGTTAATTTGCAGAGTGTGAGTGAGATTAATTTAATTTTTCGCTAGGTATCATAAATATTTTATTAAAATAATTTCTCTGGTTGTAAGAGTGACAACTAAACAATATTGAAACATTTCATCAAATTAACAGACAGTAGTAATAATATTCGTGTGTTTGTCGACGCTTTGCATCGTTTCGGAGAATTATTTATTTATTTGATAGTTCGCCGAGTTGTTTTAATTGATGATTTTACTGAGTTGTAGCCTTGTTTTGTTGAGTTAATTGATTAAGTTACACAACTTATTTCTAACTAGCTGACCCGCGCAACTTCGTCTGCATCACACGAGAGAGAAAGAGAGGGTTAGAGAGAGTGTGACTTGTGTGTGTGTACAGACCCCCAAACTAGACACCTACCACTGCTTGTACACCACCTAAAGGTTGACTGGTAGAAAATGCCTATGGCATTAAGTCCGCCTCTGTATTTTGTGCTTGAAGTGTTAAATAAATAAATAATTGTGTGTGTGTGTACAGACCCCCAAACTATCAAAACTTTTCCTTATTTGAATCAATAATGGAAGATGTGATGGCAAAACTTGCAGCCAGTAATAAATCTACAATTATTTGTGGTGATTTTAATATCAATATTTTAGAAGAATGTTCAAATAGCAGTCGATTATTAAATCTTTTTAGGTCATTTGACTTGACCACCACTTTTATAGAACCTACTAGAGTCACTCCATCTTCTGCTACTTGAATAGATAATGTTTTCTGTGATTGTGATTACATAGATTAATCAATAATAAATTGTCTGCCTTCTGACCATTGCGGACAAACTGTAACCTTTAGGTGTAATACACCCCCATTGCAAAAAGTTCAAATTAAATTTAGACCTATAACTTCTAGCAGATTAAATAGGTACAATATTTCGCTACAGAATAAGTTAAGTGTTATTCGTCGGTCGAATCACGAAAGGGCCTATCTGAGTTTCACCAAATTTTTCAGGAGAGCGATTTTTAATAAAATGTACAACTATTAACCGTAGTAACATTTTACCATATCTTATATCAGGTTTATAGAATACTCGTTTTGATTAATGGTTAATACAGTTTATATATTTCATTTACTTTTTTGTGTAAAATAGTTGGCTGTGGAGATATTCGTTTTTTTTTTAAAAAAACTTTCACTTACGCCCCTTTGTGATGTTCAATTAATATCATTTATTTCATTTACGCCCGGTATCTTGGATTTAAATTAAATAAAAAATAGGTAAGTATACTGAAGTTTAATCTTATTTTGTAATATATTAATCTGAAAAATACTTGTACTTGAAGTAATAAAAAGGGTCGAAAAACCAATCAAAATAAATAGTAATTCTTATACTCATTCATTAAAGTTAAATTATTTTGTACTCAAATAATCTTCAATCGTGGGGTAAGTTTTCGTAGTAAAAACATGTTCTCGATTCCTTATTATCGGTGTATCTCCGCTGCACATTTTCATAAGGTCATTGTACTTCTCTTTGGATTTTTTTTTTAAAGAGTGGTTTAACTGTTCGACGTTTGTCCTCAACCAATGTACATTACTTCGTTTCAGTGATATAGATTTGTATTGTGTTTCCATGTTAGTTTTAAAGAACAGTGTAGTTGGTAGGTTGGTTTCTCAATACTCTAAACTCCATGACATCTGTCCACTTAAATGACTTACCAGTTTGGTCATCTCCCTTTTTCAACTGTAGCAACTTAAGTTTTGCTGCGAGGTCTTTAAAATTTCTGAAATCATCATAATTCAGAAGTCTAACCTCATAAGGCTTTTTGCGGGTCAATCGTATGATGGGTTCTAGTTGACTGGGTACTTGAATGTTTCCAACCTGATTCATTGCAAAAATGCTATCGCGTTATGGGCAGAATCGCCCTCACTTTGTCCATGAAAAGAACAGAAGTAACGTAAACTGATTTCTTCAATCGATTGACAGTTATTAATCTATACTAATATTATAAAGAGGTAACATTTGTTTGTAAGTTTGTATGTTTGTAAGTTTGTACGTTTGTATGTAGGGGGTAATCTCCGGAAGTAATTAACCAATTTTAAAAATTGTTTCACTGGTAGAAAGCTACAATATTCGTGAGTGCTATAGGCTATATTTTATTCCCGTACTCCCACGGGAACGGGAACTACGCGGGTGAATCCGCGGGACGTCAGCTAGTCCAATATAAAAGCATTGCCGCCATTGTGGAGTTCTTATTCTGGGCTACACAGCCGTCGCTGAACATGAACACTTCTTTCACTCCCTTCCTATCACAATTTGATGAGAAATAATGAACACTCGTAGACATTTCATTTGCACCTCTCTTACTGATCGTCTCATTCCATAAGTTGCATACACAGTCTTTGGTGTTTAGATCATAAATCGTAAAGTTATAATTTGCCAAACGTCTTTTATAAAAAATGGCATTTTCTTTACATTGCGGCAAATAAATTACTTGTTGCAAATCAAACGAAACACAACAAATGTTCGTATTTTGTGTAGCTCGAATCTTGCTCTCTTTTTTGATTCGTCGTATTTCTTCTTTCTCCTTTATGTGTCTACGTACGAGTTGAATATTAAAACGTTACGCCTCTTCGTGAAAAAATATAACTATACATGTACAGGCGTATCTGATGCTACGCCTATTCGTGATGTTTTAAATTAAAGGAATAGTAGATATGGCCCTTCGCGACTACTCATAAGTCATTAAATACTGCGATTTTGGTTACGCCTTTTCGTGACATGATAAAACTTGACATCTAGAATTCAATGGTGTAAATAACTCAAAATCCGAAATTTTGTTGGTTTCGCCCTTTCGTGATTAGACCGACGTTATGATGAGCCTTGACGATATTAATATAAATCAATTGTATGATCGATTCTTAACGTAACAATTACCTAAGAAAACTAGTTCACTCTCTAAAATTATACAATAGAAAACCCGATACCGCACAAATAATTTGTGCGGTATCGGGTATTTTTTTTTTCTTCTCATACATAAAACAATTCCAATTAAAAATCAGATCTTACATTTATCACAAAATCCTAATCAAATCAACCTATTTAAAACATAATAATTAAATAAAAATATCACTTTAGAACAAGAACTGGTTTTAAGTGAGAAGCGACCGTGCGTGCGATACAATACAATACAATCTTGAAAATACGTGCAGTACCTATGGATGTATGTTTAACTTTAACAAGTGGTCAATGTTGTTATGATCTCTGTCACTAAATTGAATTATTGTGTTGTGATTTGTGAAGAGAATAAACACTTGCAAGAGTGATTAGCTCTATATTAATAGTACATTATGGCACCAGTGTGTAATGTTGGTGATTACCGCTGAGGCGCTATTGAGCCTCCTAGGTCTTAAGAGAGCCGAGCACGGTAATCATTAATACACACGTGTATCATACAACGTTTTTCAACACACTTGTGAAGAAAATAAAAATAAAAAATAATGTTATTTAGTAGATAAAAGATATTTGTCCTTGGAGTTTTCAGGTAGTAAACTTTCCATAACGTTAAGGGCTTCACATCTTATATCGGGCGGTGTACAACATAAATCATTTTCTTCATAACTAGTACTTGTAGACATTTCAATTAATAAATAACTATAATTTATTTATTTATATTATTATTATTATATTATTTATAAAAACAGTGAAAACGAGTTGTGGAAAATGTTTCACAATAGCGGGAAAAATTAACCAGTTTTCCTATGCGCGCGCATGATACAATGGCTATTGGCCATAGACTAAAATAATGAGGTTTTTGCTTTTCGCGGATAGCTTTTCAGCCACGTACAAAATGGGGAATTCAAAGTTAGAAAACAAAAGTCACATTTGAGTGAAAGTTTTATTTATTTAAAACGTACAAGTTTAAATTATCTATTTAAATACGAAATTGCATAAAATGAGCCAGCAATAGGTTACATTAATTTATTTGTACTATTTATTGAACATGATTTTTTGTATCGAAACTTATTTAAGAATAAAGCAACAACCACCTCAACTTATAAAAAAAATACCCTATAACTCACTTGTGAATAATAGTAATGAAAAAGTCACAGTTTGATTATAGGTCTCATTACGTACCTAATTGTAGTAAAATTAGAGCCATTTTATGAGCAAGTGTGTTGAAAAATAATAAATAACGTAATAACAGTTATGCACTTTGCAGATTACAGCTTTTTATTTAATTTTTTAAATAAAAATACAACTATCTGTATTATCCGAAAAATCCAGATAATGATGCAAGTAAAATCCGGATTTGAAAATCGGCGGATATCCGGATATCCGGATTGCAAGCCCTACTCTCAATTGGTTTATTAAAGGCGAATGTGTCTGCCTGCCTGGCTGAATTTACTATAAATTCAAACACATTAACCCTATGATTGTTATTAAAACTTTCCGGCAAATAAAGATCAAACTAACCGAAGATCTATGGGGAATGTCTGTCAAAGTTTGTACATCCATACTTGAGACTATAGCCCCTTACTTAGCTTTAATTTTTAATGTATGTGTAGACCAAGGAGTTTTCCCTGATTTAATGAAATACAGTAAAGTCATACCTCTTTTCAAATCCGGGGACAGTAAAGATACTAATAATTATAGACCTGTATCCGTGTTACCAGTTTTTAGCAAGGTTTTTGAAAAAGTAATGCTTAATCAAATGCTCTATCATTTTAACACCAACAGAATCTTACATGATCAACAGTATGGCTTCACCAAGGGACGTTGTACAACTGACGCCGGTGTAACCTTATTAAAGCACATATTTACTGCGTGGGAAGAGTCTCAAGACGCCATAGGAGTTTTTTGTGACCTCTCCTTGTGTTTTGATTGCGTAAATCACGACACATTACTTTTGAAACTTGAGCATTACGGCCTGGGTAAACTTGCACTTAGTTTGGTAAAATCTTATTTGAATAATAGACAACAACATGTTCAAATAAATGGTGTTAATTCACAGGGGTTAAAAGTAAAAATGGAGGTTCCGCAAGGCTCAATATTGGGTCCTTTCCTCTTTCTCGTGTATATAAATGATCTACCCTATTTATTGAAAAACCAACCTCAAAATATGGTGTTATATATTTGCTGATGACACTTCCCTACTTTTCAAGATAAATAGGCAAACAATTTGGTACTAAATGAAAAAAAAAACTAAATGCATAAGATTTGCTTTACCGAATGTTAAAAGTAGTGAATGTGATATAATCTATACATATAATAAAACAGTAACGAAAGAAAAACTGTACATTGAGAATTTTCGAGAATTTATAAGTGGCTTTTGTTAGAAAAACGTAACTGATGACAAAAAGTGACTTTTTAGAATTTTTGTCTGTTTGTCTGTTTGTCTGTGTGTATGGTACGGCTTCACGCCAAAACTACTGCATAGATTGAATTGAAATTCGGCAAAAATGTTCTTTGTAAACCAAGGAAGGCTTTAGGCTACATATTATCACGCCTTATGTTATGGGAGGTAAGCAATATTGATTTTAAAAGGTTTTTGTTCGTAATTGAATGGACAAAATAATTGAATGCACAAAATAACATGTTAATAAAAATTTTACTCTAGGAACATAATAATCACGCTATTTTTTATAAAGGAGCAGGGTATTAAACTTACTTATATCCATACTAATATTATAAATGCGAAAGTAACTCTGTTTGTTTGCTACCTTTTCACGACTAAACGGCTGATCGGATCGTAATACAATTTGGCAAGGAGATATATTTCAACCAGGGGAAGGACATAGGCTATAATAATATATTATTACGCTAATAACTTACGGGGTGAGCAATATTGCATTTCGTCAATATTATTTAACTGTTTGACAACTGACAACTGCCATAACATACGTTGCAATAGAACAGCTATTTTGAACCTTTTGTCACTAGAACAAATAGCCCGCCAGCGCAGCGACCGCCCTGTGAACAGAGTTTCGCAAGTTCGAGCCTCAGTCAAGACTCACTTTTTGTATTAATTTTGATTTGTTTAATGCTGTAAGATAATAACTTAGGTTCGCATGTTCGATCCCCATCCAGTTTTCGCTTTTTGTAACTAAGTATTTTGATTTTTTTTTAAAGGTTTCGAAATCATTACTGCAGTTTATACATACTTTTAGTTTTTTTTAACCATATAAACGACGGTTAGGGAATAATTTATTTCAATCAAAATTTATCTATATTTATTAATATAAACGTGGAGCTTTTGTATGCATGGAAAGCAAGTCGATCGCTTTCCAAGCATATTTAGCAGTTTAAATTGACTCCATTTTCTGAATCGCAGTGTTAAGATTATTATGAAAGAATGATAAATACTGTCATTCGCCCGTGTCAGCTGTGTAATGGAGTTGGGCAGGACACCTAGCAAGGCGCGGTGATCGTAGGTGGAGTAAAGCTGTGACCGGGTGGCGTCCTAGGAACGGAAAGAGCGTGGAACTTAGCACAAACAGAAGAGGCCTATACCCAGCAGTGGGTGAATTCAGGCTGTGGATGATGATGATGATGACGCATAACTTTTTCCAGAGAGGTCCGATTTGCATGATTCTTTTTTAGTGAAAAGCGTATATCTCAGAGTTGGTCCCATATACAATTGAAAAAAAATCCCAACCCAAGTCATGCACTTCTGATTTTTCGGATTCATGTGCGTTTTGTATAATTATCACTTGCTTCGGTGAAGAAAACCATCGTGAGGAAACCAGCATGCCTGAGAGATATTTGTCGACGGCAAGTAAAACCAAGTCAGAGGCCCTTTTTTTTTCGGATGGGAAATCATCAAATGACTCCTCCCACTCTGGGCGGAGCAGGAGGGAGTGTCAGACTTTTACTGACTAAAACCCATCCATGTTCCTTCATCGCCCTTTGTGTTCTGGGGCCACGGTATCTCTTTCGAACAGTCCCGCAACCCCGGTAGGCCTCGGTCCTTGCGGACCCCTTCCTTTTTGCCGACTCTCTTTGAGGCGCGCGTGGAACGCGAACGCGCCGTCGACACGGCCTGTCGTCATGAGACGGACGGACGGCGAGCTAAGCCATAGCCCGATGTCCACGGGCCCGCGCCTACGGTGGCTGGGCGACGGGATGTCCGGGGTGACTTCCGCGGCGGCCGGGACGCTGTGAGGTTCTCTCCTTCTCACGTTCCGCCACCTCCTTCTCTAGCATTACTGCTTCGCAGAAAGAGGTGACGGCGTCCCATTCCGTCTTGCTCCGGACCATGGCTTGAACCAGGGCCGGACGCGAGAGGTCGCCGCCGCCAATCGCCGCTTCGAGGACACGGCGGTGCTCCGCCCACGCGGGGCAAACCTCTACCGTGTGCTCCACCGTGTCCTCCGGTCGATCCTCGCAATGGAAACATCCGGGCGTTTCCTCCCGCCCGATTCGGTGCAGGAACCTCCCGAAACAACCGTGTCCGGTGAGGACCTGCGTCAGGCGGAAGGTGAGGACGCCGTGGCGTCGCTCAAGCCACTCCTCAAAGAGGGGACTTATCGCCACTATTGTGGCGTGCCCTGCACGGGGTTGCGACTGTCGCTCTCTCCATGTCGCCATGAGATCCCGCCGGAAGTCTGTCCGCTGAGCGACAATTTTCCGCGGCAGCGGAGTTTCCCCCCGGCGTAGCGCCTCCAAGTCAGAGGCCATTGGACGGCATAAAAACTCTGACACCAGGTTAGGCACTAACCACACGATAAACAAGAAGAAGATCGTTCTTAGGCTCATTTCTTGATGAGAACTTTAACTCTGGCTGGAGTATGACTGTCATCGATATTCTAACGATGGAGACGGAAGGCAGTTGCAAAAGGTTCTCAGAGTTTACAGCATCTATATCGTGTTTGTGCTCATTTTGATGAACCTTGATGAGAACTTTAGACCTGGGTGGAGTATGACTATCAAAGAAGGTCTGACGTTGGAGAGGGAAGGCAGTTGCGAGAGATCCGCAATAGTTTAATGGAGTTTTATCGTGTTTCGGCTCATTTTGTGTTCCTTGATGAGAACTTTAGACGTCATCGAGTGTCTAAGGATGAAAACGTAAGGCTGTCGAGGGAAGCCCTTATTTGGAAAAATATAAGTACTTAGAATATTTTAGCTATTAACGCAAATATTTCTGAGAAATTAAATTGTTACCTACTTGAGTCTATACTAATATTATAAAGCTGAAGAGTTTGTTTGGATGGTTGAACGCGCTAATTTCAGGAACTACTGAATTCGTAGACAAGTTTACATCGTTCAAAATGATAGAATAGATATCGTTTCTATAATGTTGATCGCAATACTCTTTGGTAGGAACGCTCACCATAGACTTAAGTGTATGTTTTTTCTACAGACATTAGAGAACGAGCGATCGACTCAGTCGTGTCAACTTGGCTACCATTTTAGCGCTATCTACAATCGCTGAAACCGAGGGGTTTACGATTGTAGAAAGAGAATCGATATGAAACGTTTGTAACTTGGCTATGCCTACTGGTTCGACTTAAAAGTATCTATTAGTGTTGGATAGCCCATTTATCGAGGAAGGTTATACGTTATAAAACATCACGCCACAACCAATAGGAGCGGAGCATCAAAGAAAAATATTGCAAAAAACTGGAGATTCCTTTTGGGAATCTTTAACCGTTTACGCAATAATCATAAATGACGGAATTGTTCTTCTTAAAAAGTTAAAAAACAGTCCGCGATAACATAATGATGTCTATATTTTAAGGTGGTCTCAGAATCTCTAACCTAACCCTCTCTCTCTTTCTCTTATTATGTGACGCAGACGAAGTTGCGCGGGTCAGCTAGTATTGAATAAAGAGAAACTTGAATTCGTAGATAAAACGGTTTTCCTGGAGATTACGCTTGATTCAAGGCTACAATGGGGTTCTCATTTAACATCTCTTGCGGGGCGGTTAAGTTCAGCTGCCTATGCCATTAGAAAGATCCGTTAATATACTGATGTAGATACCGCTAGACTGGTTTATTTTAGTTACTTTCATAGTATAATGTCTTATGGCATTTTGCTGTGGGGACGGGCTGCAGATATTGAGTCTATATTTATTCTGCAGAAAAGAGCCATCAGAGCCATATATAATCTTCGTAGGCGCGATTCTCTAAGGGAACTGTTTAAGGATGTTGGCATCATGACGGTACATTGTCAATACATCTACGAAAACAAAATGTACGTCAGAAAAAATCTGCACCTTTTTGGTAAAAGGGGTGACAGACATAATTACAGTACTAGAAATAGGGACCAACTAGTTCAGCCAGGTTTCAGACTCGCTAAAGTAGACTCATCTTTCATGGGGTACTGTTTGAGATGCTATAATAAAATTCCACAAAGTATTCTTCAACTGAATGAGACGAAATTTAAAACATGCATTAAACGCACACTATGTAATGTAATGTATGATGTATGTGTGTATGTAATGTATGTATGTACTATGTATGTGCAAGCATATTACAAGTTGAGCGATTATATCGCTGATAAAAATGCTTGGCTCAATGCTGGTCCTGCTCCACAAGGACAGGGGCGCATAAATTGATAGCATTAAATTGTATTGTTGGAGCTGCTGAAGATTGTACAACTATCTTTGCATTGTATAGATTCAATCTCTTTAGTATCATATAATTGCATAGCCCATATTGTGTGATTACTATGTACTAGAAAGCTATCGTTCACTGAAAACCTATGTCTTTTCTTGACTTGAATGTGCCCTGGCGGTTGAGAGTATGTCATGCTCACTCAAATGTCTCGCTGATGGTGGCGCATGTTTCGGATCATTTAGTTCCCTTCAAAATGGTTGAGTTGAATGGTGCTGATCCATGCGTCATGTCCGTGAACGGGCGCTGTCAGTTGTGACTGGTCATCTCTTAGTGGCCATGGCTTGTTTGAATGATTTTTTTATTTTTATTTTTTTTGTGTGTTTTACTGTGGACACTTTTAAGGTGCACATCTTGCTTCATTGTTCTCACATAATACCATCTCAACATGAATGATGTAACCAAGATTTTGTAACAATATTCTGATTTAAAAGAGTGTCCATGGAGTTTCTTGCCCGTTCTTCTCCATAGAGATCTACGCTAGGGAATGGGCAACTACAGCACTTTCACAGTTTTTACGTCTTGTGGCTGGGACTGTAGCTACATTTAATTTTCATCTTTGTTTCGACAATTCAAAAGTGCCTGTAACTGGCTTATTTGAAATAAATGCTTTGATTTTGATTTTGACTCAACCTTAAAAGATAGACATAATTCTAAGCTATCGCGGTTTTTTTGATTTTTTTAAGAGAAACAATTTTCTCATACATGATTGTTGCGTAACTTTCAAATCATGATGTAAATTTTCAAAGCAGCGTCATGTAGACTAATCTAGAGTACCTTATTTAAGCTATAATAACTTTAATAAAGCCGGTCAGTCGATTTCAAAGTTATCTGGTAAGCACATTTTAGTCATTATTACCATTCTAGTACAATAGATGTCACTGCATCATACATTTGATGATTAGTTCTTCTTGAACTAAATAATACCTCAAGATACGTTCAAGTATAAATATATGTATAAAAGATATCTATATTGGTTTCGTATATTTTACGTGATGCTTGATCATCGAAACAGACAAACAAATAAACAGACAAACAGACAAAAAATCCAAAAATGCTGGAAATGAGTTCTGTTTGTTATCCTTTCACACCCTGGCAATTTTTTTCGAAATATCTTCGATGTACAAAAACGATTTTTCTACAGATTTATTATATGTACGTAATAGATGTATAGATAGATAGATTAAACACAAATTGATTGAATGTGCCTGACGTGTATCATAACATAAGTTATTAACCTTTCTTCGCAATATTCGTATATTTTCCAACCATTTAATAGTAGCATTTTACCTAAAGCATTAGTATAATTCACGCCAGATCCCAAAACGTTACGATTTCTGAAGTGTATCATAGGTACTGCAGTCAGTATGATACACTTCCGAAATCTTCAAATTTCAGTAATTTACTTAACCTTGACATTTTCTATTAATAAATTTAGGAACATCTTTATGTAGTAAGTACACAAACCGCCATAATATTAATAATGTATTCGTCCGATAGCACACGACACGAGGCAGTCGGCGTGCGCGCGGGCGGTCCCACGCACTACGCATTGAACAACCAAACGCGCGTAACTTTACCATAAACACACTATTAATAAAACTCGCTACACACCACCACACTACGTCACGCTACATTATGAACATCACTAATTGTATCTTCCGGTACGCACAACAAACACTACGGGAAAGATTCACTCAAATAGAACTCTGTAAAGTACAGAATATTTTAGTCTTCACACAATTTATTGGATGAGAGATTAGCTGCTTTCTATTTTGGTATTTAGTTGTAGGGGTTGTCAATCTCAGTTTCTATTAAGTTTTTGGAAATATTTATGATCGTAAATTGGATAAAAAGACATTATACAATTTTAATAATGCAGATATCTACCTATTTTTAGAGGTGCTTTGAAAGTCTAGACTTTTTGATAAATGTTGTCAATAATAACATAATATTAAAACGGTGATTTAATTTTTCAGCTGAAAGTTATTATGAATTCTGCCATTAGAGTCCAGTGATTATATCGTTCGATTTTCATCCCTCGCGCGTTGTCCGAGCAGGCGTGCGGCATGTCGCGATAATGTATGCGCTGTTCGTTTACATCGACAAGTTTTAATGCGCAGCCATTGCTCGTGCAGCGAATAATTAACAATGTATGTCGTGCTATTCGACAACACCGCCGAGCGTTTTGTTTAAATTGTCTTTCCGTTGGCCTTCTTTAGGTAATTAAACTGACGGAAACATAAAGTTCTGAATCCTGTAATTATTGTCAACATATTTCCTTACGAACTTGTATCAAAACTTTAGTTAATTGACAGTGTTACTAAAATATTGTGAACGAAATATCTGATTACGGCTTTATTTCGTGAAACTGAAATCCATGTCGTGCAAATGAGCAACAGTGGGGCTAATTTACAGCAGTATTTGAACTTGGATTTAACAAGCAGTGATATATCTTAGGCAGTTTACATAGCAGAGGAGAGTGTCAGCTGGCCGCTCTACATCAAAGGGGCTATATTTACGACGCAGCTCTAAATAAGGACAGGCAGAAGGCCCGCTCCTTCAGAGCGTGCTCGTAAATCCAGTCGCTACAGTGTAACTGAAACGAATTTGTATTGAACTATAAATCGTAGGTTTAACATCCCGTTGCAACACTTTTACTGACGTGCATTGGAAACCACTGCTCCAGTATTTTAATCTTATGCACACATATACTGGAATTGTAAAATTGTTGATAACAAGTGTACAGAAAGACGCAATAACACATTTTGCCCATCTACTTGGAATTTCTTCCAGGACCTCCACTAAAGCGACTTCGAAGTCTTTTTTCTTTTTATTCTGACTTGTAATGTGGAACTTCTCGGGTAACATTGCTTCTAGCCCTACTCCGCCCCCTCTACCCCTGAACACGCTCCCTCCTGACCCGGCACAACGCGACACAACACACGCACAACACACACAAAACACACGCACACCTCACGCACGCCTCACGCACGGCACACGTACAGCCACACAAATTGGCGCGCGGTGCCCTTTACAACTTCCGCCAGAGTTGAATACTATTATACTATCGGAAATGTTGTGCGCACAATACATTTGTCTTCCTGCAAATGTTTTGTACCGTTCCCGTTGCCAAATAATTCTGGCGGACTTTTTTGTCTTTTTGCTGGACGTGTTTTGCTCTATGTAGGCTATAATTATGACTGATTGTAGATAGACTAAAAACAACTGTGATTGATAGATGTTTCGCCTAATTCTATTTGTACAGAAGCAGATCACGATCTGGGTTAGGACAGAATACATTTCATCTTGGTGCCGCGTTCACGTAGGTTAAGCCAACCTCCACGCGGGTGAAGTAGTGCACAAAGCTACGAACATAATAATACGTTTAAAGCTCTTAGATTGCACTACGCAAAGTGGGTGACTTGAAACGTTGCATCAGTACAAAAAGTGATACGGGTTTAACTTGCGCCAAAAAAAAGATTGAAGGTTTTGAGACAAACCGTTATCCAGTGTATTGATTGAATGATGAAGTAAACAAATACATAATAGTGAAGTAATCCGGTAACGCGATGATTGTGTGGGTTGGTCGCAGGACTTAGTTCAGTGGCGGGTAATGCCGTCTAATTGAGGCGCTTACGCTCATCGACTCAACAAGTGATGGATCCAAGTTCAATTAGTATTCCATCCTGCTGCCGGCTGCCTGTCTGATGTGAGGAGATATGAGCGCCCTAATTACTGCCTCCCTCGCACGTCACGCCCTCTTTATAATCACTTTAGAATTAGGTCGCCTATTCAAATTGGTATTGAGTCTATCGTATTTTATTTGTAATGTCTGAGATTTGGATGTTGATTTGTTTCATAATGACTCTATGCTCGATTAATGTGTAAATCTCTGTTGATCAAGACATCGGCCGGCGATAGCAAAAGTTACGTCTAAACGGTTAAACAAAACACCTATAAACTACCATACTTCACATTTCTTTACACGTCATACATATTCATGATGCTAAGACTAATATAAAGCAAGCCGCCGTACAAACAACTCGTATGTTTATCTTGCGACTGAATAAACCTCAGTTTATTGGCAAGACCGCCGATATTCTGCATCGCTGCCTTATTACTTCGCGAGGCAATGCCGATGGCCTGATGTGGTAAGAGACAACCGCTGTAAGAAACATAGATAGGTATGAAGAATGTGCAAAAACATATTATATAGACAAAGATGAATACCCTATAAAACGGGTATGAAAACATGGTTACCGTAACCCGTAAAATAAATAAAACGAGCTGGAAGTATCGCCAAAATCACAAGCTTTCTAAATAAATTATTAGTATTATGATAACGTTACGTAATGATACCGAAGAAAAAAATAATCACCTATTTAACTATAAGTGTATGTTTTTCTATTCAAGAATAACGTGTATGATTCAATTTACCTCGAAAGCTTCGGAAATTCATTTGAAATTGAGTACATGTGTAAGAATATTTCAATATTCGCTATCTATATTTCAAGGTTGATGTTCATACCTATTGTATTGGCAGTAAAATCTCTCTCCGGATTCATATCGGTTACCTCGATTTGGCATAATGCTGTTGTGTCGATCGCAATAACTGACATCAGTGGTGAACTAGTGACGGTGCCCCCACAGCTCGCGGATCAATAGAGGCGCTCTTCTTTTGTTCATTCACTTCGCTCACTACATCAATAGCTAATTTCGCGATATCAACCAGTCGTGAATGAACGCTTTTGATGTCTCTTGGCAATATCGCCAGCTTCGACAGATTCCACTTTGTATCCACGGGCGTCGGCTCCCTCGCGATTTATTGGTACAACGTGATATTTTAGCAGCCCATTATAAATGTATAGGGCGACATTTCTTTTACAACTGAACTCATAAAACCGCGTTGAATATAAATCGGATTAGATAATTACGTTGAGTTCACATAATTTATTTGGGGCTTAATTTGTTATTCATGGTTGAATATAGAATTTTTTGACGATTATTGATGGTTCTTATTTTAATTCGATTCTGTAAAATCAAGGTTTATTTTTCACTGATTTTATTTTCTCAAGTGCGGACAAAAGAAGGTTAACGTTGTCGAAAAATGGGGTTTCCTGTGAGATAGGCGTGTGATCCCGAGCCCCTGCGAACGTATCACGTACATAATGTACCTGCGCCTCACCGCGCCGTGGTGTGGGTGGTAGAGCGGTGTGCGTACAAACATTGTGTATCACTAAAGCACACAGTCGCCACGTTTAATACAATAAGTACACATGTTAAAGAAGGATAAGAATCGCCTATAGCCGGCACAGCGTTGTTTGTTGAAGGGAAAAAACGTGCACGAGAAAATATATGAGAGCGCTTTGCTTCATAATACAAGTATTGGTACGGTGAGAGATATTGGCTTGAACGGAGGGTATTTTTGGATATTAATGGTATTAGCTCAAGCAGCTGGGATGAAAAACAAACAGTTTGGAGAGAACTCGCTCCCATCACACAAGTTGCCATCTTGCTTCAACTTTGACGTGGGTATATGTAGTGCCGTGTTCTGTACTAATAGCTGTGTTAACATAGTCAGTCCAAGTCTTACATAATATTGATATTGAACGCATTACCATAATGATTGACAATGGTGTCGATTATGTTGTGCACAAACTAAACTTAATTTAGGCTATTGCTATCTTTTACTAAAAGTGGGAAAAGGACGGCTATAGCTATTGACTAAGTTAGAGATGTCAAACTAGTTCATGCCTTGTTTTTAGTCGTCATGTTTTTACGTGCACCCTTCATTTGTATAGAAATAATTATTGTTCCAACTAAATTTGACAGCTCTAAATTACGTCAGTCTCTTTCTCGTTTTTTTAAAGAGAAAAAGATAGCAATAGCCTAAATTAAGTTTAGTTTGTGCACAACAGAATCGACACCATTAACTAAAATTAGAATTCGGTTAGTGAATAGAAAATTGAAAATAACTAACATACAACACACCTAGGTGGTGTGTAATTTTGTGGTGGTATCTAAGAGTTAAAGGTACCTACCTAACTTTAAGTCCCATGTAAAAGGGGGCAAGCTTATTGTCATCAACTAGGCAAAAATCCGCCGCGTGGCTGATATCCCTGTTGGATGAACTCAATAATACTTTGACCGACCTGGGAATTGAACCCGGGACCTCATGCTCAACAGCCGTGCTTGCGAACACTAGATCAACATGGTAGTTTAAAAGTTGATAACTTTTTAGTTCTTATTTTAGAGCAAAGCTCGCCTAGCTGTAAGTCATCAGGTAAAATAAAGATGCGTCATGTCGTACAAAATGTGCAAGATACTCAATCATCAATTTAAAAATTCTTTTAACGTTATTTTTGTCCGCTTCACGTCATGCGTCGCGTCTGTCACACAACTCGACGATAACGTGTTTTGAAGTATTTCACAAATTCTTTACTTGTCACACTCCCCTGCCAGCTCCGCTGCATTTCTGTGCCAGTTAGTAGAACAAACGATGCACAACAACGCATAGCTGCTGTCACTACAATGACATGACAGAATAGCTCTGCGATATTTCAGCTCGTATCTAGCCGGATTTCGGTTTTCCAAAACGTTACCCGTACGATTTTATCGACAGAGAAAAATTCGAGCTAGGCGGAAATCGCCAGAATATCCGGGATTGACTCGTACTGACGCGTACACCTAAACATTTTGTTTGAAACGGTAGTCTATTTTAAATCCGTATCTCTATTACAAAAGGTTGCCTCTCTTTGTTCCGTTTGAATGTTCACAACTTTTGGAATACATTTCTCAACGATCTTAGAACGTAAGAGCTTTACAAAGTTGAGATTCACAAAAGCAGCAGTGGTTGAGGTCCGCCAATGTCAGCATAGTCCGCTGTATTCCAGCGGTCCGCCAAAATCCGGCAAGGTCAGCTCAAGTCTGGTATGGCCCGTCTGCGCGGCGGCCGACGAATATGATCCGTTATGGCTACGCTTACTATTCCGCGGACGTCGCAGATGGGATTGCCTTATACAATTTCAGGGCATCGCTGGCTGCGACCATAAAGCTGACCGCCATTACCGCGGCGTGCTACCACGAGAACTCGCACTCGATCGGTACTCGCTCGTTTTATGAGTGAAGAGAGGATGTGTTGTTATGGTGGTCGTAAAACACAAACAAATTAAATAATATCAGTACAAAATAATGTATGTTTCTGAGAGATTTGACTTATTGCCTTTAGTTTTCGGCTTGACCATCCCGAAAAGACACACGTCTTGTAAAGAAGTCATGGTTGTGCCTTTGTGATAATGTAATTATGAGTACGAGTTGTTACCTAAACCTTTGTGTCTACGGATTAAAAGCATCTCCATAAATGTTGAATCTGAGTTGTGTAATTCTTAACAGCAAAATAGAAGAATCGTAACGATGGGATGAGACATTGTCACATAAATCTATACAAACAACAATAGTACATGTAGGGCACAGTACGCGACCGGACGGGTTCCGTCGCCGCATGCACTTTATTTCGTCCATTACTGTAATGAACCGCGAAATAGCGCCTTCTGCTGAAATATAGCGCAATTATTTTTTTGCGCGGGTGGCATGATTGCGCCGAGACGCGGCGCTATATCACGCTGAGCGACAACCCTAGCCCGCCCCCCCCCACGCGCCTCTTGCACCCCGCACCCTCTGTGACCATCACACCTAGCAGACTAAACAGAAGGACCATTTCGAACTACACTTTTTTTTAACATTGAAATGCTCATACGAGTAGTCTGCTAAAGGAGAACAAGTATTATGATTTGAGAACAAGGTTCTGATTTAGAGTAACTCAAATACCTATGGAATTTTGAAACCTTTTTTCCGTGACAAAATTGGTGTGTTTTGATTTGCTTATCTTTGTGCCTCTCTCCCAAATTGCAGTAATAGGCATGAGGACAGTATCAAAAAATTGCAAATCTATATTTAGTCCGTCAGTTAGAGTATTGGAAAATAGTGGACACATATTTTTTGTTTTTGTAAATCAATAAATATTGACGAAGATAAAACGCATTAAAACTCGGGAGTGGGGGCTCGTGACGTCAGAACTAGCTAAAAATTGTACCTTGGCGTGACGTATTGAGAATTTTAAAAGCGTCATATCTTCGTCAATTTTGGTATACGTAACAAAAGAACTTTTCTACACACTGTGTCTACATTTCTTATACAACTTTCCTCTCGCAGGTCTGCTGGAAAAAAATTATTAAGAAATAATCAGTACCTTTGTGCTTTTCTATGTAAATATATTGACCTGTACATAAATGAATAAATAAGAAAAAATATGTGCCAATATTTTTTGGAAATCTATCTGACGGACTATTTCGATTTTTTTTGTCGTCTCGCCTATTGTACTGTTATCCCCGTTGCTACCAGTTCTTCTGCAACTGTCTTGGGAGTGGCACACACAAACGTGTCCCGCTCTAACGTATGTTCCACTAGTGTACGTATATTAAATGAGTCGAACGTACCGACGGTTCCGCTCCACGACACTGCCGCCGCCGAAAAATATCCGCGCGTTTCTCTCTGTGCCGCGCGCCGTTATTTCAGATGCTTTACTAAACCGACCCCGAACGGCACACAAGTGGAAGAATACAATACAAAGCAATATCAACGTTAAGGCCTTATACTTAGTAGTAAGGCCTTTCGAAGTAATAGGACTAGGATTGGCAAAAACTTTGATCGCCAACGTCTCGGGCTAGGCTGACGCTGAATAATCTCGCTAAGTTATTTTTGATGGCAACATCGTAGAAAGATTAATAGGGTCCTTTGTCACGAGAACGGGACCTTAACTGTGATGTGTCTCAATTTATATTCTTTTTATGGAGCTGAGTCGGGAGTTGTAAACTTTATTGGGGATACAAAAACAATGGGCGGGTTGACCACTGGGAGGAGGGACGAAGAAGGTCAGCTCTGTGCTAAGTGTATTACAAGCTCAGACATAGGAAACGACACTAACATGTTCAAACTACTACACTACTACAACAGCCCATAACGTCCACTGCTGGACATAAGCCTCTCCCATGATGGGAGGAATTTGCCGTAATCTCCACGCTTGGCAGGCGGATTGGAGATCGCAGTGATGAAAGACTAACAGAAAACGCTGCTGCCCATTCTCAGGTCTACGGAGGCGCAAGGTGTTCTGCCTCAGACATTAGTCGCCTTATACGACACCCGTGCTGCCCCCGATAGGAAAAAAGACGCATCTAACATTTTTTCCAAATTTGAGTTACATATATTGCCAGAATCAGAAAAAAAAGGCGCATCTGCCTGTATTTTTAATATTTTTCTTACTTCCTTCAGTGCGGTTTTAGCACAACAATATAGGGCGCTTCTGTTCATTTTTTTACACCCGATTGAAGATGAAAAGACGAATTTATGAGAAACTTAATTGAAAAGTCGTATTTATGTAGATAATGTCCTTATACTTAATAGTTTTTTTTTTAGTTCAGTAATATAAAAGGCGCATATTGGTCTATGTTTTTAAGAGGAAGTTAATAAGACGCAAATAAACATTTGCGTCTAACGCGCTAATAAAAATCTGCTTTCACATTAAGAAAAAAAGACCACATCTGACCACTTACGCCCTTTTTACTTCGCAAAATTGTTTTAGCATAGGTGCATTTGCCATAAGCGTCTTGAAACTTTACGTTGAATAAAAAAATACAATATAATACTTAATAAAAAAAGCGTAAGTGTGCAGAAACGTCCTTTTTTTCTAGAACTGTGAATCAAGTTGGGGTTGCGCGGGGTTCGGGCGGGGTATGTTTAGTACGGCGCCTGACCAGTTTCTATGTCAGTTGCGCCCAAATAGGTTGTAGGAGCACGAACGTTTCGCGGTCGCACAATTATTCGCAGCGTGATTCGTCTTAATAAAGTAAGTTTTTATTTGAATTTGTTTTTTGTTTGTGGGTGCCATTTTATTCAACCGTAGTGAGGTGGGTATGCACCGAGATGTGGTTGCAGTGGACAAAAGACTCACCCAGCTGTCCATGGTTAGAGAGAACTGCCGCAAACCTGAAGTACTTACTACTGATGACCGCAAGGAAGTATGGCAAGGCAAAGAGCTTCACGGGCGCTTCCGGGCTCTACATGGGCCCGATGTACATTCTCTAGCGCCCGTGTTCTGGCTACGTTTCGGAAACCCCTTCGGGGATACTGAAAGTTTTGTCTGTATATGTTGACGAGCAACTACCTGAAATATATTATGAAGGACTGGACGGTGGACGTGTGTCGGCCATGCCACCTTCCGGGTGAGTCCATTAGACATATTATTTCTGGTTGTTCTCGTCTGGCTAACGGCGAGTACTTGCACAGGTGCAACCAACTAGCCAGGATTATTCACCAGCAACCTGCCTTGAAATATAAACTTATGGAATCTGAGGTACCGTACTACAAGTATGTGCCCGATCCAGTTCTCGAGAAGGACCATGCCACGCTGTAATGGGATAAGTCTATCATTACTGACAGCCAATAAGCATACTGATCGCCAATAAGCCTGACATAGTGGTTATAGACCCATCAGCGCGCCGCGTATTGATAATCGATGTTACCATTCCGCATGACGAGAACCTCGTGAAAGCTGAGAAAGAGAAATAAATAAAATGTCTCGACTTGGCACACGAGGTTCACGACATGACATATGGAATATGAACTCGGCTATCATTGTGCCGATTTTCTTGACGGCCAATGGCCTTATGGCCAAGAGCCTCGACGATCATCTATAGAAGCTCTCTTTAGGCGCTTGAATCAAGGGCCTGATTCAACCGCCTCGATATATAAATGAATACATTTATGTAGGACAATCAGTATCACCAACAGAGAGCATGCAGAAAGAAATTGAAAGAAGAATAACAAACACTTGGAAGAGATCGTGATCGCGGTCTTTGGTAGTTGAGCGAAGTAATGAAAAATAAAGAAATGCCTATGGCGGAGAAACGAAAAGTCTTCAATGCAAGCATACTGCCATGTCTTACATACGGATGCCAAACTTGGGCCTTAATATAACAATATATATATATATATGTCAGAATGGGATAAAGAGAAGCGTATATTGGGAGTAAGAAGAAGGGATAAAATTCAATTTAAAAAGATCAAAGGAAAGACTAAATTTGGAAAAGTTCAATTAGTATGCAGAAAATTGAAATGTAGTACAGCAAAGGACAGAAACAAGTGGAAATCCTTAGAGGTGGCTTTTGTCGAAAGACAAGCTGCTAAGAGAGCAGATCAGCCGAATGCCAAAAATATGTTTGAGTTACTTCTTTTGTTACCTATATATTTTTTTAAGTAATGTTCGGTCAAATAAGTCAAAACTTGTTAGTTTAACTTATTTGCACTAAAGGCTTATTTAATTTTATTTTACTCCTTGACACGGCTCGCATAGTGAGGAGGTTCTTGTATCTGGAGCCCTAACCACCGGTAGCTTGGACCCTGCTCCCGACACCGGCGGACTATTATTTTTTGTGTTTTTTATAGTGTTTTGTATTGGAATATTTAAAAATATAAACAAAAATATGAATGTAAAATAAATAAAGGAATATGAGAGATAATTATAATAGATCTGTATCTATTTAAGACTGATTAAGCTAAACTTTGCTCAAGTTTAATACATAGTTCTGATTTTCATTATAATTTACTGTGCCATGGATAGCATGTTTTTACAAATAATAAATTAGGCTATGGCTTATATGATAACCACGACGAACCTACAGTCTGTTTCAGATATACTACCATACATAAAAGGATTATATAATTTTATAAACATTTTATCTAAGCAAAGGGTTATCTACATACTTTCTAATTCTTAGGAAAAAAGGCGGAAATACCTATATGCGCCCATTCTGTTAAAATCATATACTAGATAGATACACTTAATACTTAGAAGAAAAGAATAGCCTAAAGTGTTTGAAATTTAAAGGACGCATCTAGCCATTTACGTCTATTCAATTAAGTATGTAATATTTTTCTGCATTTTTTATGCTAAGATGAACTTGTTTTTTCATTATTTTTGTTATAATAATTTAATAAATTCATATTTTTATTAAACCAAGTAAAAGCCATTAAGAGTGGACATTATTTTCAACTTTTAGTATGTAAATATTTTGATTTACTCGAAGACAGCAAACGATTTCCCGTTTCATTTATTAAAACATTTATTTCTCCGTTTTTACTTTTTGTTACATACGTCTTTTTAACTATCGGGGGCAGCGTGAGTGTAATGGGTTGGTTCTATTCTACTCTGCCGGATACCACACGGCTATTTACATGTTCAAAAAGGTCTTTAAAATTACTTCAATTTGCGTCTGCATATTATTTTAAATCCATCTAATTACTTGATCCATAGCTACTGTGCTTAATTTATTTGCCAGTTTTGTTATGGAGCAGGCCTACTGTATTTTTTAATATTCCCTGGGTACGGCTAGTTACTAGTTATTATTCTGTGGTGCGGGTAGGGTTGTCTCACACCAACTAAGTAGACTCACGCGATTTGTCCGCTGTTGTACCCACGTCCTAACCACGGCCAACTTTGAGCTGGGACTAAAGTTCGTCTTCATTGTAGCTGAGATAGAATGGGGATCAACTCACTCCGCCTATTGAAAATCAAGGATGCAGGATGTGTTGTTACGAAGTTTTGTTCTTTGTTGTCGTCGTCTCACTATTGGCAGAATGTTTGTAGTAACTACAAGACATGGAAGAATACCAATAAATAAAGTTCAATGAGCGGTGTCTGTGTGAATTTCAATATTAAAATTTGTCGTAGTTCTCTGTTAAACACAAAACAGGTACATAAGAGACAATGTACCTACTGCAGAGTTGGGGCTCTAGCATGACCTAAATTGAAAGCATTTCAGTTCAAATTACAACGTAAGCTACAACAATTCCAAGTAAGGCAAAAATAAGCACACCGATTCCGAAATAATGGCTCCGGCCCATCTCGTAACTTTTCCATTGCTATGTCTGAGCAAATTAATTTCGAACAAAGAACTACAAGTACTTGTAAATACTATTAGAACTGTTTGTATAAGCATGTCAAACTATTTTTTTTTTTTAACAATAACACGGTGACGCGGTGATTCCATGGGGCGGTTGGCCGGTGACGCGGACGGACCGGTCTAGTGGGACATGGCTTCATACTTTTCAGTACAAAGTTTTTTTTTGCCTGATACGTTTAAAGCACGGTCAGTCGGTCATGGTATGGTATGGTGCAGTGGGCAGACTGCTTCATCCTTGCTAGGTCATGGCACACTACAGCCCACGTGCTACACGCTCAAGCGACAAGCTTTTTGCTACAGCGACTGCAGAGAAAACAAATGAAAGAAGATGTTAAGACTACGCCATGTGTGTTTTTTGAAGGAGACAAATGGTGCACACGTGTGTTGTTTGACGCAAGTCCTATCTCCTGTGGTCGTGAACGGAGCATTAATGCCCAATGCTCGCCAATAATCCTCGCTACAGTCAGTCACAGAGAAGGCGAAGCTAACACGGTACGTTACTCTCACGGGACTCCTATTGAGGACAATGATTGTGTGGAACATTAAACTAACGGTTTGCACAATGCACAAGGATCGTGTTATAGACTATTTTCACACGATGAATTACTTATTTATCTGAAAAAACCATAGAGTAAGATGTTATCTCTGGAAACGCATAATAAATCACAAAGGTACAATGAACTATGATCTCTGGTAAATAGATACGTTGATATCTTTAAAACGAGACTATTAGATACAGCTTACAAACAAAACAAGTCATTATTAGACCGAATAAGTGCCTTGTTAATGTAGTAGCAAAAACAAGACCCTTAGTGTACTCGTAATGGTCTAGTCTTCAAATAATATCTAGAACTTTAGATTGTATTGTGGGATTCAGATGGCAGAGTCTTTCCACAAAAACATTACATTCTGTCATGACGCCTGTTATACCTGAAAGGTAAAGGTAGAGATATACCTTAGTAATCCCTATTCGCTAGTTATAGGGGAAGTCCTTCTACAACACAAAGCAAATAAAACAATAAATAACATACGAGTACTTTTTCCTAAATGAAGTTGTTAGCTAGTTACACGAGACTCCTCACGCGTCCTGTTTCCCTGGTAGCTTGTAACAATTGAGTGGAACACAGGCTGTTGGCACCTGCTCTCTGGTACATAGTTAATGAACGCTTTCGAGCGTCCCCACTCACAGGCCTTGAGTTAAGGTCGCTCTAGTGGGGCGGCACACGATCGGAGGACACTTCGGAAGGAGAGGCAGAAGATCCTGTGCCTTATTACGTGATGAGAATCTTACTTGAGAGAATGTAGCGTAGTTTAGGGCAATTTGCAAGCCAAGAACAATTGATTGACGTTGGAATCAGCACATGTGTATAGCGGTGGCTTCAGACAAGCAAGGTGCCAGAGGTTTTCTGAAAATACTGTCAACTATCTTTGTATCGATAAACACCTCGAAATACCTATACTAGAAGAGCTAACTGCGGAGGATTTATTTCAAAGATTCTTATAGGTACCTACTTTATCTTACATGTTTGAGCGCTTCATTTAGAACGAACTTATAATACCTAGGCTGGCCAAGAGACTTAAATATAACTTGCGAAATACGTTATTTTGCCTACCTTTATAGCAGGTAAGATCAAGCACGGCGGCATTTTCAGGTTGTTCAGTTCAGGAGCAAAATGAACCTTCTGCCCTCGTGTGTGGTATGTGGTGAGTGGGTCCCGATCGGCCTCGTGCGTGCGCTGCTCAAGTGTTTAGCTTTAATAAGTGATGTCTGTTGATTCGGACGATAGGCGTGTTAACGTGTCCTACTAATTGACCGCCATTACATTTGACGGTTCGTTTACTTTAGAGCTGCGCGATTAATACTATACAGGGTGTAAAAGACCTCATCACGAAGCCGTCAACCAAGCGTTCTGTACATCAAACTAAGTAACTTTACGCAAAAATTATTGCTGGGAAACGACTTTTTTTTGGGGTGAAAAATCATGTTTTGTGGTAGAACTCAATGTAACGCACTCAAAACATTGTGCTGATGGATGGATTGAATAGTGCGGGGGTCGTGGAGGTGTTTAAAGTAAAAATTTTACAATAAAGACTTGTCAAAAAGTTGGAACTTTGACCCCCAATATCTCCGTAACTAGAAGGTTCCCAGGTATGGTGTAGAACAAAAAAATGATCGCAATGACGAGGAGAACAAGTGCCTTTCGGTTTCGTTAAGAGGTGTTTTACACCCTTTATTTACATTTCATATTATACCTACATTCATGAAATTAGATTAATATTTGCTGCAATTTCTGGGGAAAACATTTACCAAGCTAAAAACATTTTATTAATCAAACAGATATTTTACGAGGAATCCCGGGACAGTCATCCAAAGAATATTGGAATGTGATCAAATCACTATTCTACCAGTTTAGGTACCTCTCTGTCCCATACTTGTGGTATGTTATGTAGTCCTTCTTCCTAATTAGTACTTATGACATATCTTATGTTATTATACTCTCTTATTCCATTTACCTTAATAACCTTTGTTACTTTACACAGTTAATCATTGTTTACATCCTTCTAATTATTATGTTTATCGATGGATAACCCACGACCCCAGCAATATATAAGCTAGCACATAAGAAATTTGTACACTTCTATATTATCATCAATCAGTGTTGCTATTTACTGCGTAACAAAGGCGCAGCTTGTTGGATAGCCTAAGGCAGTCAGACTGTGTTATGTATGTTATGTTATGTTAAGTTGTGAACTACAGTGCTGTACCTGATGGGTTCTTGAACTCCCTGCCGAACCGACGTCTATCCGCATATTTATTGTGTTACACTGGTAAGTGGCTCAAATGATGCTCTAATTCTATTCAAATTCCTTAAATTAATTTCTAAATTTTTACTATATCATATTTCATATAGGTACCTATATCCTTTCTTATATAAATCCATATCCTATATCTAGTCTCCATTAATATGTCTCAATCAGATATGAATAAATACCTGAATAATTAAAGTAGCAGCCGGATCAGTCGACCTTAACATGACTTCGATACCTTACAAGTATCAATCTGTTCAGGTATACTTACTCATCGATTCCATTCGGTCATGCGACTCCTCCCAAGAAATATTTTTTTAAATGAAATCAGGATCTTCTGACGGCCATGCTGAACTATTTTTCAAATGGAACGATCTTAAACGAATAATTTAAGATCATACCATGAGGTTTTCCCAAATAATGTTTATCAATCCCACGACCCGAGCAATATATAAACTAGCACATAAGACATTTTGACACTTCTATTTCATAATTTATTGAACGTCAACTTCAACTCCTTCAACTCCTCCTCGTCAACTTCTTTTTTTATTTCCTAATTCAACATCTTAACTTAATCATACCAATTCTTGTAACTAAGTGGTAGTAAACACTGTTTTAAGCTTTCACATAACTAAACTTAAAATGCGTAATGCGTAGCAAAAGACAAAGAAAGAGGGTAGACATTTTGTCTGCTCCTAACAATTTTTTCCATCCACCTGCATTCCCCAGTCAACCCGCGACCATAGCGCTTGCAACAGCGTCGAAATATCGGGAGCTCAAAAGTAATGATAATCATGGAACATTTCCCGTAAGTGACATTTTAAGTTTCAGTGGTAACACTTGTAAAACCAAAAGCGTGAAGCTTGACATTAAAAACTGCCGAACATCAACTTAACGTCGTTATCGGCAAAAAGTGCTTCTCGAACAGAAATCAAGTTGTTTTATCAGCGAATCTGTCCGCCGACGCCGCGGTATCGAGTGGCCGAAGTTGGAGCACGCCTGCGACCGTGACGTCATTGGGGGGCGGGAGGAGGGGGGGGGTCCTGAACTTCAGCATTTTGGTTCTTTTTATAAGTGTCTATCTGAAGAGGTAATGCTGTCAATCGTACTAGCAACCTGAAACTTAAAATTCTTAATATCGCTAAAGTCCAGAAAGTATTAACACAATATCACGCTCATAATTCCCGAAGTGCACCGCACCTTTAATTCATATTAATTTATCATTTCAAAGAATAAACAAAAATAAAACTGTATGCATAATATCTTTTATACGTCACAAGTATTTTAATGATGAAAATATCATTTCAAAGTCAAAAATTAAAAAAAACGAATTTTGGGTCAGCATTGATAAAAATAATTATTATAACAATAGCCTTGTATATCCCACAGCTGTTGGGCAAAGGCCTCCCCATATCCTTCCAGGTATTTATAATAAAATCCGATAATTACAAAATAATAAAATTATCTTGATAATTTCGAACCCTGGTAGTTTCATGTGAAAATACTCAACAGTTAACCACTCACAAAGCGCCACAGTATGACAAATAAATAGGAGGTATTCCATGAAGCACACCCAAACGAAGCACACCCAGACGAAGCACACCTAAAGTATTCCACTTAGCACACCCGTAGGTGGGCTTCAAATAAAAATTTAAAATATTAAATTTCCTATTTCACGAAGCACACCTACGAATATCACTCGCATAGTGTGGCCCCACTAAGAAATAAAAATGTCGATAGGAGAAAATATTTATTATATAAAAGACTAACTTAAATATCTAACATCTTTCAGTTTCATTATAATAATGTGATACAATACTTGTAATTTTCATAGTGTTCATATATAAATCCCATAGATAAGACGTATACATGATGCGCTAATAGTCAACGCGTGCGCCCTCCACTGAATTCCCGAGCCAACCCGAATTTAGCCGAGCGTTTCCACCGGTCTTGTTATTGTTATTTTTTTCTGTTTTTCGTGCAATTTATTCAAACAAAATAATGGAGCCGATGGCAGGTTCAAGTAGTGGAAATTTTAACCAAACTATTAATTACGTACTTGGCCGGAAGGAGACACAAGTGTTAGTGTATAATAACAAACAATATAGTAAACACAAGATTTATAAAAACGGTAATGTCTTGTGGTGGTGTATTAAAAAAGGGTGTAATGGCTTACTTACATTGAGTGGTTACCCGTGGTCCCGGTGGGTTGACCCATTACCGGGTCCATGGGTAATTTTAATTACCTGTGGTTCCATAGCATTAGGGATTGTTTCCTGGACTTCTGAACGTATCGATAGAAAATACAAATCCATAATAATAGCATATCATATCCCACCGGTAACGAGTGATTGCATAATTTGACTAGGCACGGGTTTATTGGTTTTTTAATTTTTTATTTATCTACCAACTACCAGGAGGCCAGAACCATAAATGAATGACGTCACGGATGTCAATCAGCCATAAACTCTTTGTGTTCGTCTCGCGAATAAATTAAAAAAAACCTGTTAAAATCGCATAAGTTGTGGTGTAAATACTTTGAAAATACTACTGCCAGTGCAACTTTCAAATAACATTACTTTCCAGTGTTGATGTGCTGTGTAAACATTAAAAAACTCTAATTTTACGTAATAGTGAAACCCAGCAAGTAAACAAGTACCCGAAACCCAAAATTTATAAAAGGTAATTTCCTGGGGAATAGAAAATCAGCCAGTGACCTAACTTCAGTGTGTGCGGACCTTTACGCCGATACTGTGCTCAACCTATGGTGTTTGTCTGTACTTTACACACCGTGGAAATCACCATAAACGCGTACCTGCAAATAGCGCCATCTGTTGTCTAATCACAGTACTACTACGACTGATCAATTGGTAAACAAGACACATCAACACACCATGGCCAAGTGCGGTGCTTGTGGCAAGTTTTTGTCGTCGGCAGAGTCTGTTAACTGCAGCAAATGTCGGCAATGGTACCATCGAGGGTGCGTAGCTGTCCCAAATGCAGGTCCTGTACCGACTCCCTGGCACTGCCCTGAGTGTGAGAAGAACCAGGTGAGGGATAACCGGGCTGAAACACCGGTACGGTCGCGGGCACCAACACCAGCTCCTCACGAAGACAGCCTGGTCAACTTGATGGACACCAGCCCCATAAACAGCACAGCCCTAGATGCCACTCAGGAGTTTAATTACCTGGACATCCTCAGGTCAGAGCTAGGCAGTTTTAAGGAGGAATTTCTAAAGACCGTGCGAAACGAGTTCCAGCAGCTACGCGATGACCTGTCGGAGCTAAGGTCATCCGTAAAGTTAACCAATGACAGGATGAGCAACTTGGAGGAAAGGGTAGCTGTTATGGAGACCAAACTGGCTCAGCCCCTAGTGTCGCAATCGTCGGATGTGGACTTAATAAACCAGTTGAGGAGCGACATAAACGACCGTGACCAAGACTTGCTAGCAAATGATCTCCAGATATCTAACATTCCAGAAATAAGTGGAGAAAACCCTACCCACACTGCTATGTTGGTGGCCGGTAAGATTGGAGTCAAACTTAAAGTGCGCGACATCGTGAGCGCCGAGCGTGTCGGAGGCAGGCGCATCAACGCCACGCAGGCGACGACGCCCGTGGAGACCCGCCCCCGCTTCCTCGTCGTGCGCCTCGCGCGCCGCGACCTACGGGACGAGCTGCTGGAAGGAGCGCGAGTGCGTCGCGGTATGACCACGGCGGACCTCGATCTGCCAGGTCCTGCGACGCGCTTCTACGTCAACGAGCGCCTTACGAAGGTGAACCGGGAGTTGTTTCGAAGGGCGCGTGAGGCGGGCAGTCGCCTCGGTTGGCAGTTTGTGTGGTCTAAACGTGGCCGTATCCTCGCCCGGTACAAACCCGGTGATACTACTTGCCACATCCGCTGTGAGGCAGACATACTGCGCACCTTCGGCCCGCCCGCGCCACCCGGAACCAGTCCAAATAGTGCACTTTAGAGAAGTTATCTTGTTTGTTTTTGTTGTTTCTAAAATTATTTGTAGTTTTATCCTAGTAAAGAGAATTAATTGTATATACGTATACTATGCAGTCATGCGGACCTTAAAAGTTAATTTATTAAAAGGAACTGACAGCCTGTCGAAATTTATGTTAATAACTTTGTTTTCACACTTTAAGCAATGTCTTGTATTGGCAAATATGTGTCTCGCGGCGCACATTATTGAGCTACGGGTAAACCAGATTCATTACACTACACATATTTACCTACACCTACTCATCACAAAACTCCTCCATTTTACAAACCTATCAGTTACATATCACTATTTAAAACCTCTGCTTTATTTTATATTATACACTATCTACTTACTTACAACACGACTTAAACTAATAACACAATATCTAATTAAAATTGAATGTGCACTGAATACTAATGATTTTACCAAACGTCGGTACATATTATACTATTTAAATGACGACTAAAGGAGAAAAATATTTGAAAGTTGGTTTTCTTAATGCTGGTTCACTGGGTACAGATCATGATGACTTGATTGTCGCAATTGACAGGCATGGTTTTGACGTTATGGCCATAAATGAAACTTGGCTCCGACCAGGCGAGGAGGGGCGCGCTCCGGTGGTGCCGGGCTATCGTCTGCGTCACACACCGCGACCAGCGAGTGTTCGCTCGGGTCGTGGTGGGGGCGTCGGGTTTTATCTGAGACGGGGGCTGAGCGCGCGTACGTGGACTAGTGCGGTCGATCCCAGGTTCGAATCGGTGGAACAAATGTGGCTAACGCTCTCATTAAACGGTAAAAAAATTGCTTTAGGAACAGCATACCGTCCACCATGGTTAGACCTTGTCCTTTTTCTCGATGCCATAACAGATTCGATTAGTTCTTTGGGAAATTGCGATCACTACATTCTGCTTGGCGACTTTAATGTTAATATGCTAGATACAAACGGAACTAAAACGAAAAGCATTAATGAATTTCTGAATTGTCTAAATCTTACACAGCTGGTCACAAGCCCAACCCACCACACAGCAACCAGTGCAACCCTCATCGATCTCCTATGTACTGACTTGACAGCAAGATACACAGTAGTAGAATCTCTCGGTTCACTCAACGGCCATTCCATTTTAGTGAGTGAATTTAATATTAAGCGCGACAAATTCCAACCGTACTTGGTAAAATTTCGGCCTCTTCAGAATGTATGCACGGAAACATTTAACATGGACTTATTGTCATTAAACATTGGTATTATTTCAACACTCGACAACGTTGATGATATGGTGCATGTCTTTAACACACTTATAACTTTCTTGTTTGATGTTCACGCACCTATCAAATCATATACAGTAAAAGAAAAATCATATCCGTGGATTACAGACATAGTCAAAGTTATGATGCGTTTACGTGACGAAGCATTGAATAGTTATAGGAAAACTAAGTCAGATTCCAAAAAGAAATACTACAAAGACTTGAAGCTTTTAGTGACTAGTTCTCTATATAATGAAAAGACTGCGTATTTTAAGCATAACATTAATACTAAAATAAAAAACCCCAAATTGCTCTGGAAAAATTTGAAATCCACCTTATTACCTTTTAAAACTAGACAAGACCTTCCGTCGCATTTTAAAGATCCTAACTTGATTAATAGAAACTTTTTGATTGTTCCCGGCAACCCCGTGGCAAGCGCATCGCTTATGAATTACTATGAAAATCATAGCCACGGTGAGGCAATTTTTACAATCGTTCCAGTGGACCAGAACAATGTCTCACGCACTATCGCTAGTCTCAAAAGTAACGCTGAAGGCTACGACAACATTAATCTGGACATGATTAATATGACTTTGCCGCACACGTTAAATGTTTTAACGGACATAATAAACCGGTCCATCGAGACGTCAACTTTCCCTGACCAATGGAAAATAGCCTCAATTAGGCCCTTGCCAAAAAATTCAAATCCATTAACTCTAAAAGATCTACGCCCTGTTAGTATATTACCATGCTTATCTAAAGTACTAGAGAAAATTGTCAGCCACCAACTAACGCAGTTTCTGGAACAGAATAACATTTTACCTGATTTACAATCAGGGTTCAGAAAACAGCGCAGTACATCTACGGCTTTACTGGATGTTACTGATAATATATTATCTGCCCAGGATAAGGGAATGTGCACATTACTGGTTTTGCTGGATTTTTCCAGGGCATTTGACGCTATTAGTATCCCGTTATTATTGTCAAAGTTAAAACATTACGGTTTCGACCCCCAAGCGATACAATGGTTCCGCAGCTACCTAAGTAATAGAGAACAGCTAGTTGACCTGCGTTTAAGTGACGGCACTACACTTAGATCGGCACTGATTCCCGTAGACAGGGGAGTCCCGCAGGGTTCTATTTTAGGTCCCATTATTTTTATTTTGTACTGCGCAGACATAATAA
Organism: Xestia xanthographa; assembly: GCA_905147715.2. Classification (NCBI taxonomy): domain Eukaryota; kingdom Metazoa; phylum Arthropoda; class Insecta; order Lepidoptera; family Noctuidae; genus Xestia; species Xestia xanthographa. Next base: position 551,724 of record LR990661.1, on the reverse strand, counting down.
AATGCCTACAGAGATGCAAGTACCATATATATGCCGACGATGTCCAACTATATATTTCCTTCAGACCGGACGAGTATGAAAATGCCGTTAAAGATCTTAACGAAGATCTTCAACGAATTGCCGTTTGGTCTGAGGAGAACTGCCTGTCACTTAACCCTACCAAAACGAAATATATAGTATTTGGCACCAGACAGCGGCTGGCTCGACTACCTTTGACTTTTGACTTGAAACTAATGGGCAAACCAATTGAGCGAGTGTATGAGGCGCGAAATCTGGGTCTGGCGATGGACAAAGACCTTCGTTTTGAGAAGCACGTAGCAAGCTCTGTCAGAAATTGTTTTTATCGTCTAAAAGTTTTATATAAGATGAGGCCTTACTTATCAGAATCACTACGGGAACAGCTTGTGGAATCTTTGGTACTATCTAGGTTGAACTACGCCGACACAGTGTACGGCCCGCGCCTGCTAGCTCGTACTGATCGACTCATTCAAAGAGTACAAAATGCTTGTGCGCGGTTTTGCTACAATATTCCTCGGCGCAGTCACGTAACACCTTTTCTAAACAAGCATTTCTCGCTTAAAATGAAGTCCAGACGGAAACTACACTTAGCGTGCCTCCTGTTCGGTGTGGTTAAATATAAAAAACCGGATTACTTATACAATAAACTAAGTTGGTTAACCAGTAGACGCGAATGTGGGAGAAGGCAATGCTCGCAACAACTCTCGACTCACTCTCATAATACAGCAGCTTTCAGGGGTAGCTTTCGCTATGCGGCTTCCAAAATATGGAATAACCTGCCACCACCGATTAGAATGATCAACACAATACACACATTCAGAAGACGTTTACGGCAGTATCTTATAGAATCGCAACGGAAGTTAGATATGGTCGCACTGAATGTCTCAATTATATGATGTACAAACTGTCCTACCTATCACTACCCACACAATTGCCATCGCATCTGCAAATTTTAACGTTCACTTGTCACTTATTTATATTATTAATCCACCGCGCTCGGCTGCTTGCAGCGTATTGAGCGACGAAGTGCACGGTTTCATGGCACAGTAATTTACATGATTACAAGTTGGAACGTGCGAAACAGATTTCGTCCATTTTCATTTGTTTATGTGCCATACGTTGTTTGTCCTGTCTTGAACTTTTCTCTCTATTCATATGTAGTTTATTTGTTATTATTTTACACACATTTATTTATTTTTTTGAGTATCTATTCATACACACAAATATATAATTAGAACACGCACACCACAAAACTGTTTTATGTCCGTGACATCACCATCTCAGGTCCAGTTGAAAACCAGCGTCGGGCACTAGCTGCTCGGCAGTTTGCTGAACTGGGCCTATTTGGCGCAGCCGTGAGACACGCAATATTATTTCTCTTATTTTTTTGCTTAGTTTTAATTTTTTTTTTTTATTGTGTAGTTTTAAGTTTCTTATTTTTTATTTTATTCTTATTTTGTTGTGTGTATTTGCGGCTAAAGCCAAATAAATACGTTTTCTTTCTTTCTTTCTTTCTTTCTTAAAGGAGGTATTCTATATTTTTAATGGGGATCTCATAATCAATTCATATACATTTCGATTATCATGCAGTATGCAATGTAGAAAATACTTCTTCATGATTCTGGGATCCTGGTAGTTTGTCTTCTTCTTCTTCTTATGGTGTAACTGAACGGGAACAAACGTAAACAAGGATAGAGTCTCACAAACCAGTTTGTCTTTTAAATAATAAATATTTTCTCCTATCGACATTTTTATTTCTTAGTCCCCGCACTATGCGAGTGATATTCGTAGGTGTGCTTCGTGGAATAGCAAATTAATTATTTTAAATTTTTATTTGAAGCCCACCTACACCCGTAGGTGGGCTTCAAATAAAAATTTAAAAGTGCTAAGTGGAATACTTTAGGTGTGCTTCGTCTGGGTGTGCTTCGTTTGGGTGTGCTTCATGGAATACCTCATAAATAAGCAGGAACACACCGTGGGCTTGTCATCGCAGAGTTAATCATAGAGCGTCGCACTATGGCCGTCATTGCTGCGCTTAGCTTATTATTATAAGTGCACATAGGCAGGCTCAGTGCTCAAAATCAAATCATCAAAATCATTTTTTTTTTTCAATTGGCCTCGATGGGCACGGGGGTCGTTGCTTAATAAACAAAAAACGTAAAACAGAAAAATGTTTAACAAAAGTTAACAAGCATCTGGGAATCTACAAAGCCTACAATGTTCACTTAGTCACAAATAATAGCTAAAAAAAGAATCTATACAGACGTAAGAAATTTTTGTATAAAAAAAAAACGAAATTAAACAAGTAACACAAATAATATTGTCATAATATGTGCTGTAACTTCTGAGCAAAAGTTGAAAAAAAAAGGTTTGAAAACTATCGTAAAAATCTGAATGGAAAGAAAAGAAAAAATGAAATTGAGAATAGTTAGAGACATCCATAATGTTTTTATGAGCTACCAGGGAAGCCGCATGCGCAGAAGGAACTAGAGCCAAACTTCTTTATCTTCAACGAAATCTTTGATTTTGTAATACGCTTTTGAACTTTCTATCGGTCAGTTCTATAACTGACTTTGTCAACTTGTGATAAAAGCGTATACTGTTTATAACAAAAGACTTGCTAGTTTTTGTTAATCTGAATTTAGGTATTACAATTTCATGTTTACTGCGTGTATTTTTATTATGGACTAGCGGACGTCACGCGGTTTCACCCGCGTAGTTCCCGTTCCCGTGGGATTACGGGAATAAAATATAGCCTATACGGATTCGGAAGAATCCCTCTAAGTAATGGTAAAAGAAATTTGGAAATCGGTCCAGTAGTTTTTGAGCCTATTCAATACAAACATACAAAAATACAAAGGTTTCCTCTTTATAATATTAGTATAGAAGTCGCTCCTAATTTTGAAAAGCCCTCGATTTTTGCGGACGTATAAAATACATTCAAGGATATAAAGTGAAGGCGGAGTCAGTATATCGATCTCTTTAAATTTTTCTGAGTGACTCGCGAGGACCCATTTTATAGATCGCGTGGACTGCCCTCTTTTGTAGAATGAAAATTGAATCAACGTCAGCTGCTGATCCCCACAGCAGAATGCCATATAAGACATAATACTGTGAAAATACGCATAGTATACTAACCTAGCTGTGGCTACATCATCAGTTAACTGTACAGCCACATGTAAACACTTAGCAAAATTCAAAATCGATTTTCTCGTAAAATAACGTTTTCTACTAAGACCAATTTCGTAATAGTATGGCTGGTATGGCTTCTAAAACACTATGTTCGTGAATACGTAAAACGTCAATCAATACAATACTATAGCAGAAAATTACTTTTGAATTTTGCTAAGTGTAGGTATGTTCAAAGACCGAAAATGCTCGTAGAGCGTTACATTTCATCGGTCGTGACTTTAAATGATGCAGTATGAGTATCAGAAAAAAAAAATGGCTTAACAATTTGGCAACTTTGGTTTGACCAAACCTTAAGATGGCGTTTCGTATTTAATAAGTTAATTAAGGTTAACATTTCCCTGACTGAGATACCCAACCTTATATCGCGTAAATTCTTTGGAAATACTGTCTGGGGCTTAACACCACGCATGGTGCGATTACTAAATATGGAAAGGACCTTTGGAATCTTTACACGCTTTACTACACGACAAAGACTTCTCGCAAATATAATCAACTGATGTATTGCATTGAACAAAGTTACTTACAACTTTGTGAACCGGCTAGCGGCTTCTAAAAAAGGAGGAGATTATGGCGGTGGGTCACATAAATTGTATTAGCTTTGTTTGAGTATATTTTATGAGTTAGTTCCCTTTAATAAGTATTTTTCTATCTTGGCCTATGTTGATTGGTCCCTTATTAACTTCATATTAAGTCATGACAAGAATTTGTGTGGGATACTACAACTAAAAAGTTTTTTTTTATTGTTACCTAATTAAACCTACACTGATTTTCCATTTAAAATGAAACTGATGTCATCAGATGGACCAACTCATTATCTTGTTCTCATATTGTTATTTGTGAACAAGGACAGTTATCTGAAGCTACCACTGACTGTGGCATTCATCTGTTACTGTTATACGCTTTACCACAGTTTAGTTTAGAACAAACAAAATAGCTCGTATATCACTCCGACTTTCCTTTAAGATTAAGAATTAACTGTAATATATTAATGGCCATATTCTATTAAAAATACTAAACTTGTATAGTGTTATTTTAGTGAAGATTAATGACACGCGCGACCGGTCGGTCACTACTCACCAGTCACACATTTGTTTTTGGTAACGCGACGCATCTGAGACAACTTGTATTTGTACTGTTTTAAAATAATATGCGGAGGAACAAGGAAGGAAGGAATTAGTTTCTTCATGAATAATTTAGTGCGTTTTTTGTTTAAGCTTGTTTGAAGTAGGTTTGTACTTTGATATTTATTCTGTGGCTATGAAAGAGCTTGTTTTTGCTGAGTTAAGGACGATTTTTAAAACTTCATATATTTTTATCCGGAGAATGAAATTGATATAATATTATGACAGTTTCGGTACGTTGTTAAGATTATTGAATGATTTCCTAATGATGGAGTTGTACGCTCTCTGCAATTGCATTGTGATTGTGAAAAAATCTGATTTGTATTAAAATACCGGCTGTTAAAAGTACATAATAATTATGTATATTGTAAACATGAACACTTACTACTTACAGCCCACAGACACAAACAGGATACACACACACAACGCTTACTATGTGATGCTGTATATACCTAAAGGTACCCGTCACTAACAACTAACAACACTGCCATCAAACCGAACGCTTTATAAATACATTAGGTAACAATCAATACACGAACGCACGCACGAAGAGATAAATATTTAATTTCCTCGCCAAGGTGTCGTCGGATCGCTCATTTCCGCGGAGATACGCGCGTAATCCCAGAGATTGATGCTACGCGTACTACTCGAACATCTATATTTTTCATGTTCGCTCAAACGGATTTTATTCGCAGCTAATGGTTTTTTGGCGGCGCGTTCTGTCATATTCTTTTTTGTTGTTACAAAATGATTTTAGAAAGATTGCTGTCGAAATGTTTGCGTTACTAGAAATAAGACTTCAGACAAGATTAAATTTCTGCTTGAAAAATAATGGTTTAGTAGTAAAACTTCGAGACTCTGGATTAATCTAATAGAATTAATGACCAATTGCTTAGAACGAGCGACCTCACCTGTTTCAGTTGGTTATAAACCAAATAATTTCCAACATTTATCTTTGTATTCTCTGAGAGGATTGTATAAACATGCGGGAACAGTCAATTATTACAATGATCTGTAATAAATAATCTCCATAAATAAGAGTGCATTCCTTAACCCACCTGCACAGCATGTGCGATTGCTCGCCCGTCGCATCGGTCTTTAGCCAATGCGTGATGAACACCGGTTGGTAAGGTGACGCAGCGGCGAGCACATGTGTGAATGTGTCGCAAGTTTTGCCGCGCCACGTGCCGATGACATCACGGGTACATCCACATACGGACACATGCAGCGCACTGCGCTTTTATTGTGCGAACTGTTTCTGCAGTGTTTTGTTTATTGAGATGGATTATTTGAAGTGCCCAAAGGTTTTAACAGTAAATGTTTTCGAAAAAAAGTAGGCAGAATAAATAACTTATTAACACTATGAATAACTTGACATTTTAACAATATGACGATAAAATTTCACGTGTATTCAAATCTACGTTTTAAATCATTCCTGTCCTGGAAGAAAATATTCGTTATTTTAACGATTTTGTATGTAAATTACGACACTTCCTTACCGAAACATGAAACGAAAATTCCCATTTAGTGCGGTAACTAAACCTAAATTGAATTGGACCACAATCCTCTCCGGCCATAAAATAATTATTCCACAATTCCATGGCAGTGCCACGTTACCACGTATCATCCCTGAACCCTCCGTAACCACAACTTTTGTTGCGGCGATATTACACAAGTTGTAACAAAACGGCACATTAATTCCGTATGTGGCGATATTTGTGTCGTACAAAAAGCGAGCAATACAATTTGCATTGTTCTTGTGGCGGGCGGCACGTGCCGAAGAAAAGTTGGCGCGTCGGGTGGTACGTGTGGCTGTGTGAAACATTGCGGGGTGGACAGAAGGTGCACCACAGGAAATGTTTCACAGATTGACACACTACGTACGTAAGTTTGCAAGCCCTCGCAGACTGTAGACTTTCTATCGGCCGATAGTTTAGTCGGGCTCATAATATGCAGTATGAACATGTATGCTATTGTACTTATTACAACGCTTCGGTACCGGTCGATAAATCAATTTGATGGGCTACACGATTACCTTCAAACTAAACTATCGGCCCTTGGTTTATTTGGCCGACTCGGCTGATTTTCACAGATACGCTGTTACAATTTCAATATACGGATAATTGTGTGTTGGGTATTCAATTTGCCTAACATAATTAGGTAGATACGTTTCCCTAATTATACACCGGTAAATATTTGTCATCAACATCAACACAACATTGTATTACTAAACTTTGGGCATTGTTTAAAGCGGATCTTCTGAACCTCAATAAATATTTCGTATGTGCCCAAAACTCCCAGATCCCCCAACACATCCAGTGTTGGGGGATCCGGGCTGCGTGATGCTCTCTTGTCAATTTTGCACATAAGTTACTTTTAGTGCTCGTTAGAGAACAAGTGTTACATCGCCTGTTATTGTTTCATTATATTACAGCTGAATATCATTGGGATCGTGCCCGGTTGAGAACAATAAGCTCGCGCAACGAAACATGGACCTGTATCGGTGTCGCTGAACTGTCGCCAAAGCGTATATTTGTGTGTGTATATGTAAACAGTAGATACAGCTGACCTTTTTGTAATAAAGGTGAGTAATGTCACAAAATACCACTGCTATTAAACACGTGACTGGGGTTTTCAATAGGTCAGGTGTGATTGAACTGTCTGTGTAACAGTTCATCCGTTGTGGTAATATCACAATGTTTGTCTGCCTCGTTGGACGCAAGTGCGACTGCTCAGCATGAGGTCCCGGGTTCGCTCGTCCTCGGAGTCTGGATCTGTGTCTGACTGATGTCAATATAGGCTTGCCCCCTATTACATGGTACTTAAGAATATAACTGTTGACATCTGGGAGAACTATGTATTAGTTAAGCTACCTGTGCCTATCCCTTAGGGATTGCAGGCGTGATGATGATGTTATGTATATTTATTTGTGTCTTCAGGAAATATTGTTTTCTTTTACAGGGAAATTACATTTTCTCAAATTTTGTCTCTAGATTAAGCATAGTATTGAAATTTAAAAACAGATAATACTTTTACTTCTACCTACTTTCCGAGAATCTCCCACCAGGACACGAGTCTTTGCATATACTCCGGGCACAGGTTGACCAAAGTCTTTGCATAGACTACGGACACAGGTTGGCCGAAGTCTTTGCATAGACTACGGACACAAGTTGGCCGAAGTCTTTGCATATACTCCGGACACAGGTTGGCCGAAGTGTTTGCATAGACTACGGACACAGGTTGGCCGAAGTCTTTGCATAGACTACGGACACAGGTTGGCCGAAGTCTTTGCATAGACTACGGACACAAGTTGGCCGAAGTCTTTGCATATACTCCGGACACAGGTTGGCCGAAGTCTTTGCATAGACTACGGACACAGGTTGGCCGAAGTCTGCATAGACTACGGACACAGGTTGGCCGAAGTCTTTGCATAGACTCCGGACACAGGTTGGCCGAAGTCTTTGCATTGACTCCGGACGCAGGTTGGCCGAAGTCTTTGCATTGACTCCGGACACAGGTTGGCCGAAGTCTTTGCATTGACTCCGGACACGGGTTGGCCGAGGCAAGGTCAACCTGATTAGGTGGATATTCAGAAATGACGGCCCTGGAGTGTAAATGTGGTGCTGACCCACAAGCGATGGGATATTTGATATCGTGTCCTACCTGCCCTGTTTCTTGCACGCCATAGGAGCTGACGGACGCTACTGAAAGTGCCAAAGTCATCGCCAAATTTTGGACTGACTTAATTTAAACAGTTTTCGACACGCAAAGATGAAGATTTTCCGTATTTACCTTCCCTATTAACATCTGATATAAAATACATGCCCAATTAGCAGAACACGTGTAACAATGGAGTAAAAACAATATTTTGATATATTATACACCGCCCGGGGCAACCTTAATCAATACAAATCGGGAACTCGCGGCTAAATAAAAACAGTCGCTCGGGTCGATCTTCAGGTCAAGCCGTGCATCTCCGTCATTACATAACGCGTATCTTTCGTGCCTCGGAAAACACGTTAAGCAGTTGGTCCCGCCCGCCTGTCATTTATAGATCTTTGACAGTCGTTATAGTCAGTGACCCAAAAGTCGCACAACCAGTCGTAGTACCCAGCACTAACTAAAAGGGAGAAAATCTGAAAAAATCGGTCTGTAGAAGAACTTAAGTACATTTAACGAAATTAATGGTTTGAGTGAGATTTTTTCTTTTTTTTAGCTTATATTGTCCCACTGCTAGGCAAAGGCCTCCCACACAGCCTTTCTCTTCTTGAGTGAGATTTGATTTAATGTTTTTGATATGTGTGACTTTTTCGTAAAACAGTGGAAATTGGTAATGAACGTTAAAACTAGATTTATTGTATTGTAGGTATGGTGCTACGGAATCCTTAGTGCGCGAGGCCAACTCGCGCTTGGCCAGTTTTTATTTTAATAGATACCTAGTCGCAATAAATAGGTACCAGGTGTTTATTGTAAACTTAAATACAAAAAGATCTAATCAGCCTGTAGCAACAAATACTCTAATATAATATCAGTTTCCTAAGTGTTGGTAGAGGAAAACATCACTTATTTCAAAATAATAACAGGCATCTGAAACGCATCAACGCTCGGCTCTACGACCTCAGTTTCGTGTGTTAACGTCCGAAGGCACACGAGCACACGACGCGCGACGTTCGGGAAGTCATTTGTGCCGGAAATGTACATAATAAGGTGACTGCCGGTGGAACACGTTCATTTAAAAATATATTGCGGTAAGTGGTTATATACCCTGTTCAAGGTTTACGCTTTAAACTTCTGAATTAATAATTGGCTGGAAGGAGGTCGCACTCTGAGCTTTCACGTGCTATTGAATAGGGTGGTCGCTTCTGACAAGTTTAAGAGATCTCATAAACAAAGCAGAAATAAAATGTATCCAGATACATGAATCCAGATACATGTGTATGTAGCATGCTTATAGCACACGTGACAATAGCCTCCTGTGGTTGGAACCGTTTCTCAAATCGTGAGTTTCGGAGTCCAATGTTGAGCAGTAAACGTTTACTTGCTTGCGGTAATGTCGGGACGTCCGCCGAGGCTTCACTGCTCACAATGGCCTTTAATTAACATTTAAATGAAAACCACACAAACTACACATTAACATGCTCGAAAGCTTTAAAAAATACAATTAATTCGCTGCAGTAATTTGATCACTGTTCTTAATAACTGGGATATCGACAATGCGTTAATTTTTACGATAATCCGTGTGGGGCCATAAAGGCAGCGGTTGTTTATGTGTGGCCGTTCCGACGGCGATTACCGCGAGTTAACAGCGCGTTAACCACCTGATTGCACGGTACGTTGATTGGCCCCGAATCTGCGGGAGCCGGACACAAGTCTTGTGATCTTGTGCAGTACAGCTTCCGTGTTATACATGTACTGCACTGGATTCCTAATGAAGGATTTAGCTGTTATCTTAAGGCTGTCTTTGAGCAAGCAGGCCAATCTTACCGGATTCATGCTGACACCATATGAATCAATCAGAACGCTTCATCTCGACGACGTTTATATGATTTAATTACACATTGCAGTAATCGCAATCAATCAATGTTGAGGCTATAGATTGGCACGAATATCTTTAATTCAGACGAAGTGTGAACGTAAAACTGTTTGGCAGCCTAACACGAGTCGGTTATGTTCAAGTATTAGGCTTTAGATTTAGAGTAGAATAGAACCAACCCATTACACTCACGGATGTCGTATTAGGCGACTAATGTCTAAGGCAGAACACCTTGCGCCTCCGTAGACCAGAGAATGGGCAGCAGCGTTTTTTCTGTTAGTCTGTCATCACTGCGATCTCCAATCCGCCTGCCAAGCGTGGAGATTACGGCAAATTCCTCCCATCACGGGAGAGGCTTATGTCCAGCAGTGGACGTGGTGTGATATTTAATACAGTAGCTTTTTCGTGATTCCCGAGTGCTGGGCGTCATGACAACTAACTTAGTACTTGAGAGCTATTTCTGTAATGAGATGATGGCTGATATAATTTCCCAACTCGTATTACCAGAGAGTAAGCACTCTCTGGTAATACGAGTCTACATTTTTAGCAGTTTAATAACTAGACCGTAACAAGATTACTCTCATTTCGGTAAATAGGTAAGGATTTAAAATTGAATATTATACCTAGGTTGTTAGATTTTTAATAACAGACTTGTTCAAATATTACATTGCCATTCCACTGTCTCGTTGGTGTAGTGGTAGCAAGCGTGACTACTGAGCAAGAGGTCATGGGTCCGATTTCAGGGCCCGGCTCAGTGGCATTGGGTTTTTCCATCAGGAAATTTTCAGTAAGAGCCACGGAGTCTGGATCTGTACCCGGTTGATGGGCAATAGGCTCGCCCCTTCTCTGTTACTATTAGGTACGCCTCTACTCTCGGGGATTACAGGTGTAATGTTCAATCAATCAATCAAGTTTATTTCTCACCACAATACTCGTATACATAAATTATTTACATTGGTCAGATTCAACAATGATACACAATTCAGGTAAGTATATACTGTGGGTTTATAATATATTGTGTATATTGTGATTTTATATATATTATATCAGCAAGCCGGGCGGCTACGCACGGGTGCAATGTAACATATACATTTATATACCATCCTCATAAATCATTCCATCTATTGCTGAAAACTGCATTCAAATACGTTGCGTAGTATAAAAGATCTAAGCGTACAGACAGCTAACGAGAGTGACTTAATTGACGACCCGAATGGCGTAGCGGTAGTGAGGCTGCCTTACGTTCTTAGGGTCCCGGGTTCGAATCCCGGTCGGAGCAAATGTTTGTGTGATGAGCACGGCCATTTGTTTCCGAGTCGTGGATGTTTATATGTATAATAAGTATGTATTTACAAACAAAAAGTATCTATGTAGTATTTCAACTATCTGGTGTCCACGACACAAGCCTCGTTGCTTAGTGTGGCACTAGGTGGCGCTGTGTGTAATGTCCAGCAATATTTATTTATTATTTATTTATTAATTTTATACTATGTAAAGATTTAAACTCTGATAGCGTACGTTGTACACGGAATTAATTACAAATCTTACAGCTTGTAGATATTTTAAACATGAACTCTCGAGTTGAACAAAATATAAAAGGATTTTCATACAGTATTAAGCCCACACTACGCACAGGTGTGCGTGCCACTGGCCAAATAAACTGTTTTACGAGCTACACCACCTCCCCCTTCCCCTCCCCCATTCAGTCCGCAACCCCTGCGTCGCCCTTTCAGGGCTGACCCGACCGAGTTATTGTTTCCTTTCGAAATGTGTCGCGGGCATTGTGTGCGTTTTATTTTTGTCACAAATCTGATTAAGCTTCATTAAAAAGATTATTAATAAGAGTCTGCTGGCCTGATTTCAATTTGTGGAAATATCTCCAGTGTAGGTACAACATGGTGTTTAAACGAATCAAGTTCCTCGTTCAATATTACATCAACAAATAATGAATGAATTATTTAACCGATTTTTGTTCCTGATTACAACATTCTAACCACAAAAACAATGCATTTAATTTATCTAAACTCGCAGTTCAAGGAAACGAACAATCTTTTCAGAGGAAAAATCACACAACCCCATTGGTGAAACATAATACTAATATTCACTGCCCGTGTAGCTATATGATACGGGCGGTGTATCGTGTTGGCGCACTGTGCACATACCTTCGCCCCACGCTGCACGGTATTTAAAAAGAAACACGTATTTTTTCCTGTCGTTATCCCGAACGGATTCGCGCTGCGGACGCAGAATAACAGCCGGCTCTACTAGATACTCTGCTAGCTGGAGTTTTGTAAACGTTACGTACAAATATTACAGAATATTATTTCTTATGCCCATACGACAAAAAGTGCTTGTTATAACTTGTTTCGAACTAGTGCCAAGGGATAATTATTAATCAAAATCATCGGTGTTGCATTTTTGTTAAGGTTTTAATACTCTGCTCTCACAAAAATAACTGAAAACAACGTTTTCGCTAATATATTTAGAACCGACTAAAAAGAGAATTTATACGCTGCAGGCTTTCTAAACTAATCTATTCTTTGATATCAGCGACGAGTGAAATGTTCGGTGTGGTACCACGGCGGCCGATACTACAGATATCGCGTATCGCCGCTTTAGATACCGGCCGTGCGATACCGCACGATCGGCGCGCGGCGGCCGATATCGCGCGAATATTTGCATCGCTTTACGTCCCTCCCCGGCCAATTAGTGTTTATCTCACAACTATTGTTCTCCCTAATTTCTAGTCTGGGGAAGCCCAAGACTAGAAATTAGGGAGACCAATACTTTTTTTATTGATCAATAAATTATTGACTGTCTGGGAAATTAATTGAAGGAAACGATTTTGGAAGGAAAGTAAATGTTTATAAAGTAATAAAATCTATACTGCTCTGGCACAATCGGTCATCACATTGTTATCTCTAATACAAAGAAGATAACTGGAAATTTTTGGTAAGGTAGGTGTTGGAGAATCTCACATAAACTGTTCGTAAGAAGTTCAGATCAAAAACTACCCGTACGCTTTCACAAGACATGGCCCTTTTTTTTTCAATATTTGGTAGTGTGTAATGAAAATAATACTCGTACTATCACAAATTCTTTTAATAATTATTTCTTCTGCTAGCTGAAGGAAGAGGTTGTCAGTGACGCGCTGCTCCGCACAAGTGTTGCAGATTGAAACTTGATTCAGTTTCCGTCAATATCGGGAGTTCAGCTGCAACTGTAATTCAAGGATAACGTCTGTCACGACATTGACTATTTTTACTCCCCTGGGCTCCAAATTAGAATTTTCTTTAAAGACAATTTTATGAAACTAAAGTTTGACTATTGCTACTGAATGAAGCTTTAACCAAGTTGATTTTTCAAAGCTCAGATTGTGCAAAAGTGCAATACCCTACACGATCATAATTATATGGAATCATCATCATCATCATTTCAGCCGAAAGACGTCTACTGCTGGACATAGGCCTCCCCCAAGTGTCGCCGCATTGAGCGGTCCCGTGCGACTCGCATCCAGCGGGTCCCCGCAACCTTCACCAATGTGTGGAAAAGCAGTTTTTTTTTTAAATTACTCATGAGACGATGTGCGGGTTCAAATTCCTGTACTGAATGCGTGGTAACCGTTTGAACGTCGTATACTTTCCACCCTGTAGAGCGTTACAATAATAAAGTTATTATAAAAACAGTACAACGCAGTACCTATACAATCTTTGGTTAACTTGTTCTTAACCGTCGATCTATTAATGCTTCCGAGTCAACATTATTGTGTTTGTGCTTCGAGAAATCTTGAATTACCTACGGGCTTCATTAAATAATAAAATAAATCTAGATAACGCTGATGTACTAACCGCAAGCGTACGATTCGCTGACGGTCATGTAACATTGGGTGGCTGGAGGGAGGGCACAGTGTAATGCGCACATAAATCATGAAGCAGGCGTATCAAATGCATGTCAGGTACATGTGTCGGGAACATGTGTCCTATGTGCATATACATAGGTCGCATAATTGAGTGAGGAGCAATGCAGATGCACATTTTGATTTAGTTCCATTCTTGATTAATGTTCCTCGAAAGATCGGGAGTTTCCGCAACATTAGGATATTGGCTCAATATTACTGTCTTTCGCTTCAAATACCTAACTGTCATTATTATACTAAACTACCCCACATAGAAAAGGAAAAGGTCAGATAGATGAATTTATTCTTAAAAAAGCGTCAGTAAAGTCTCGTCTACCATTCCCCCGTTTGTTCAGTATGCTTAGTGCGAGTGTCATACTAAAATTTGAGTAAAATCTCGGTCGCGTAAATCTAGTTTACGTCGTTGATAGTGACAATCGAGTGCCTCTCGAAAGTATCGAACCGTTTCGAGCACATCTCTAACTTTTGCATGTGTAACGCGAGTGCAAGTTACAATTTTGACAGTTTTGACAGCTCAAATACGAAACGCACTCACTTGCGAGCGTGAAAAGTTGTCACTTAAGATTTTGTGTTGAGAGCATCGTGAGAGTGGTGGAATAACAAAGTAATTTAATTTCATATTGTGCATCAAACTTACATCATACAATCTCGTATTATTTCGTTTGGAGAATGTTTGAGACCGCAAAAGCACAAGCTAAGCGTAATTTAACGACACAAAAACGTTAACATGGTCACGTAAACAAAGATAGAGTGCTCCACTACTAGCCACTCGGGCATTATTAGATTATTTGCTTAGATATCCATGCCTAAAAAGTAACAAACTCAGTTTTACAAACTTCACACATGGTCACTCACTATACACCAAAAGATATAAATTACACTAACTGCTCCATTTATGTCACCAGCATTTCAAATTGGGACGAGCTAGTCTTTATTTTTATCTATAATATTCAAAACTGTATGCATATCACAACACAAACTTTCGTAAACACAAACAAAACTAATGACCTCACAATATGTTGTTCTCACGTATTACGCTAGGTGGCGCTTACCCAGCGCCGTAAAAAAATTTGCGTAAACGTTAATGCGCTCGATACGTAAAAAAAACTCGCACTAAGCATACTGAGGTGAAAACGAGACTCATGGTTGAAAGACCCCCTTTTCGTCGGTCGAGACTTGACATGGATTTATTTTTGAGACCCATAAACAATGATATACTAATAAACAGATATGTTTTACACCTACAAAACCACCGAAAAAAGTTATCCGCGCGGCAGCGGCAGCACACATACACACTTTTCATTCATTCTACATTTCACTACAATTCAAAATGATAAGGGATAGCTCAATAAAACCAATAACACAGTGCGCTTGAATGTACACAAACATTATTCTGGCGATCAATCACCGCATGTTGTGATCATAGACTAACAAAAACGAGACGGAACTAATAAACACTACAAAAGATATGTAGGTGAGAAATAAAGCACGATGTATATTTATTTTGTAATAAAATAGTAGATTGTATGACAAGGGAGCAAAATAGTATTTTTACGGCGAGGGCGCTATTTTGATTCCAAAGCGAAGCGAAGGGATTCTACAATAGAATCCTGAGCGTAGCGAGGGATTCAAAGTACATCGCCTGAGGGAAAAATATGTTTGCTCTCGAGTCATATACTCTACTTTTCATCTCGTTCTATGAGAAAATAAATACGAGACACTTTTAAGTAATAAATGAATGTTGGAATGTTTGTGGTTCTGCGAGAAGACCGAGTAAAAGGATTTGGTATTTAATTTAGTGTTAATGGTTTTAAATACTGTACTAAATAAATAAATAAATAAATAAATGAATAAGTTTAATAAAAAAAATGGCATGAATGTAAAAAAGGTCAATTACAAATTTATATATAAATATAAATTTGTAATTGACCTTTTTTACATTCATCTAATACACTGGCGAAATTTTGAAAATTTATTGTCACTGTGTGTGTTTTGTTTGGAATTGATATAGTTGTGGATTTATTTATACAGAATGACATTTTTATCACTTTCAAAATAAAATGGGTATAATAGGTGAACGGAGTAGAAGCAAATGCCACACTTAGTTTTATTTTTTTAATTCGAAATTAAAAAAAAATATATATATTTTTTCGTTTGATGTGAAATTCGATATTTTACATATTTTTTTCTCTTTCTTTGTTCTAATATGAAAAGTTTACTTGAAATTTGTAGCGTTTTTTGATGATGGATCAATTCTTTTCCAAACTGTGGAAAAAAGAAAAACAAAACTAGGTATGCCTTAAGCTTCTACTCCATTCACCGAATATACCCATTTTTTTGGAAAGTGATAAAAAAGTCATCCAGTATTTTGAGTGTTTGTAATCTCAGTGTCTGGCTGGTGCTCAGTAAAAGGTTCCTTTGATGTAGAAGAGCGCGGTGACAACGGCATGGGCGAACTATCTGCAACTCTTTAATTTGATATTTTCTACAATGCGCGTGCTGACCCCCGCACCGTACAACAAATACGTACAGCCAGTAATTTATATAATTTTCGTTCCATTTCAATGAACGATTCATGTTCCAAATTCAAATCTCATTACTGCCCGCTAAAAAGTCTAGTGGAGAAAAGAGCTACTTTGCTCCCGCTAAAAGGGGAACAAAACGACACTTTTCGAATAGAAGGGATGAAAACAATCATACACGTTCGAAAATATTCATTTTTTCCTTTTCTGCATCTTAGGACCTCATTGGTTAAAAACCTTAACGAAGAAAAGACATTAGATAATTAAACTCGCTGTTGTTACAAGCTAAGAGCAGCGGTGGCCCAGTGGTGGCGGCCCCGACTTGCGAACAGTAAGTCGTGGGTTCGGACCCAGACAGGCGCATTACTTTGTGTAATTCATTTCATCACCACTGCTCTCAAAACGGTGAAGGAAAACATCGTGAGGAAACCGGCATGTCCTAAAACCAAAAAAACCGGCCAAGTGCGAGTCGGACTCGCGCACGAAGGGTTCCGTACCATTATTTAAAAACATTAGACAAAACTGCAAAAAAATCACGTTTGTTGTATGGGAGCCCCCCTTAAATATTGATTTAATTCTGTTTTTAGTATTTGTTGTTATAGCGGCAACAGAAATACATCATCTGTGAAAATTTCAACTGTCTAGCTGTCACGGTTCGTGAGATACAGCCTGGTGACAGACAGACGGACAGACGGACAGACGGACAGACAGCAAAGTCTTAGTAATAGGGTTCCGTTTTTACCCTTTGGGTACGGAACCCTAAAAATCGAAGACATGTGACATCTACCAATCCGCAATGGGCCCGCGTGGTAGATTATAGCCCATTCCCAGCAGTGAGAACATTAATAGGCTGATGATGATGTCACAAAGTAAACTAATATTTACGATTCAGAGTCGAAAGTTGTTACATGCGTTAATTAAAAATAGAAATGGCTTTATTCATTTTAACATTCTCTGTGATATATTATGGAAACGGTAAGCTATTTATATTTTCTTTTCCCACACATTACATGTTTAATTTATAATTAAGTATATCAGTAATTTAAAAAAAAAAAAACAGAATGATTAAATAATCCAAGGATGGAAAAAACGAAAGCAGAACTCTGGGGTAACGATGACTTTACTGCCTAATTTTCACATCTGTACTTTTATTCTATGTCTGGAGTGCACGCGTCCTTGTAGTACTTACGACAAAAATGTATTTCCCATCTCTTTCTTTTTTGCAACCTCCAAATATCAGAATATTATGAAAATAAAAGAAAAAATATTAATAAATCGAAGTATATTGCGTGGTTACATATGAGATGCCTTGTGTTTTGTTTGGTATCTTATTTGGTACACTTTCTGAAGACGCACGATGGCATTTTTACAATTTTTATCTAAATCCGTAGCAGCGGCGTATCGTTTGTCGCCACGCGTGTTGCAGACTAAAGGCAATACGGCCCAATTGGGCCGCTTTTACGTCTTCACGATTGCGCGCTCACAACATATCTGTTTACTAAAATATCATTGCCCATAAATATGTTTTCAATCAATTAATCAATTCAGCTAATCGCAGTCTACTCAATACTCATGCAACAAGTGCTTTTATGCTTTTTTTTTGTATATTGACAGTGTGATATCTTGTTGCAGAGTGCGAGGTGTCGCGCAGAATGTGCGCGTGCGCGTGGCGCCTGCACGTGTTCACCGCCGCGCTCGTGCTCGCCGCGCATCTCATCAAAGGTACGTGTGTCTCTCTCTCACACATCTCTATCTTGCTCTCTTTCTATAAGAGACTATCTCTGTGATAACTAATAGCCTATGTTGCGGAAAATTACACTGCGCAAAAAACTAGCGTAGGCAGTTGATATTTACGCAACGCGACAGGATACAGCCTGGTATTAAAATCGACCCACAAATATTAGTACACATAATACAATACGAACAGCCCGCAGCCGTACCGGCCCCAACACTTTCTCTCGCTCCCAGCGGACACGTACTACCGCACTTATTGTACGTTATCAAAAGAAATGGCACAGTTCAGCTGTAATCCGCCCTTTGTATCTCTCGCTGACCGTAACAACAGATTCCGAATGAATTTTAGATAATGTACCTACATCATACAACTCAGTTACGCGGATATTGTCAGATAAAATGCGAAACACCTGTTTGTGAATAAATAACGACGAGTAGGCTTCAAGTGTGTACGTAGACGTGCTCATGCTCAGTGCTCATGTGTGAGCAGATACAAATCCGTATGTAAATGTGGCGGAGTATTGTAAACAGCGAGTAGTTATCGAGGGCGGATCGAGTTTGCGCAACTTGTTACTGTAGCTAATGGATGTTGCGTTAAGTGGAGCAGTGTAAACACCCGACGAGGGTGTTCGCGGGCTCTCCACGCGCTCGGCACCACTCGGCAACACTCGCCAACCCTCGGGAGCGCTCGGCAGCGCTCGGCGCTCGCAGCAAACACTCGAGCGCGCCGTCGAACACGACACTAGTTTTATATGAATATGTTCGTCGAGACATCAATTCAAAACGCGAGCCACGACTCGTTGATAACTCTTTATTTGTAAACTTTTCGCCAGAATTTGTTACAAGTTTTAATAGAAATAAAATGAAAAGTAGTGGCGTCGGCGGCGGCGTTATTGCGGAGTTGCGGAGTTGCCGACACCAGGTCAGGTCCGCGCCGCTAACGAACGTTTGTGAGTATTTTTTGGAAGAGTTTGGAGCTCAGGTTGCAGTCCCGAAACGTTTACTTTAACGACGTAATTAACTCACGAAAGTAAATTTAAACAATTTGGCGCTTTTACTGAAAAACTGCGCTAATTACACCGAGAGAGGCAAACGAGTGAAAAAGTAGTCCTTTACGAATGTAGTGAATAAACGATCGGTATATCAAAGCCGAGTAAACAAAGTAAAATAATGAGCGTCGTGAACAATGGAGCGCCTCACTCAGTGGGTTAACGTGGAGCTATTAACAAATCAAATAGAGTAGTTTCGCCGGGAGCGCATTAACACCGTCGTCGGTAATTTATGAGGGTATTACGTCACCGCGCACACCTGCCGCTCGCGTCGGTGTAACGGCGGCTTAGTCGGTGTCATGTGCCTAAATAGTGGCACCCGATGTGGGTCAGAGATCCCTAGAGGAGACATGTAAGTACCGTACGGCACACGACACACGGCACATGGCACACGGCCCGCAGCCTCCTCCAACACGCGGTTACAGCTTGCCTTCATTACTGTGTACTGAAATTAGAGCGACTTCAGTGGGAGGAATATAAATGACTTATTTACTTATAATTGGAAAGTAATTGCTTTTTCCATCGGACGGTTTTTTGCGACGAAATATTAATAGTCTTTTGATTTTGTCGTTGACGATAGTAGCATTTAGGTTCCTAAAAAATGTTGAAACTTTCATAGACATTTATTAAATGAAAAAAAAATAATCTATTCATTTTGGTAATTCTCAAGAGCCACTAACCAACTGATAAAGGTATATACGTATTTGCCGAAGATTTTAAAGTGACCATCTTTAATGTCTCAGCGCTAAATAAAACTATTTTCTTTCCATTCAATACAATCAGTTGTGTAAATGCTCCACGAACTATTTGTTGCCGTTACACACGTACATTATACACGAACATTAATATTAAATCACGCAGAATTACGCAGTAATTACTGCTAATATGTTACATGTTTGTGTGTGTGTGTGTGGCGCAGTGTAGTATAAACTTGAACGTAGACCGAGTAAGTAGATAATTTAATTTTATTCATAAGTATTATGTCGAGTAATGGCATAAACTTGAATATATTTTTCTTTTTCTTCTCTTTTTGCATATTTATTTATTCAATTTGGGAAAACAAATAGTAGATAGATAATTGTCAAACTTCGGATCCACAAACTCAATTTCATTTATGACAAAGTTTAAATGCCTATGCAACATAATCTAATTACATTTTTTTCCTTACAAAATATTTAGACTAATTACATAGTACAATAACCTCAAACTCAAACTCAAAGCATTTATTTCAATTAGACCATTACGGCACTTTTGAATGTCAAAAATACAAAAAAAAGAAAATCAAAGCTACAGTCCCAGTCACAAGGCATAATAACTTGAGAAAGTACTGTCGTTGCCCTAGCGTAGATCTCTATGGAGAAGAACGGGCAAGGAACTCCACGGACACTCTTTTAAAATCAAAATATTGTTACAAAATCTTGGTTACATCATTAATTTTGAGATTATACATTTATGTGAGAACGATGTAGAAAGACGTGCACACTAAGAGCATCCAGAGTAAAAGATTAGATCAAAAATTTATGAATAAAGTAATTAAAATGAACCTTGGCAGCTAAGAGATGACCAGTCCCAACTGACAGCGCCCGTTCACAGACATGACGCATGTACCGGCGCCATTCAACTCAACCATATTGAAGGGAACTAAATGACCCGACACACCCGCCACCATCAGCGAGACATTTAAGTGAGCATGACATTCTCTCAGCCACCAAGTCAATGAAAGATAAATAAATGTAAATGGTGGCTGAACAAAAACAATAAAATACCAACAAAAAAAAATGTGAACTGTCTGTTTTCAAAACCTCTAGTTATCTAGTTTTTGACCGCGGCTTTGCCCACGTGGATGACGCAAATTATCCCACTGGAAGGTGCTACCAAGATAAAACCGTTCTTATCTGGATTATCACATGGTCTGAGCCTTTCAAAGAATTCCGTTCGCAGATAGAGTAGCTTTTGCATTCATAATGGATAGTATGTATCTTCTATGTTACAAGTTTACATAGAATACATTAATGAAGGAAACCTCACGTGCGCCGTACTCCGGGAACTGAACCTCGTCAGCTGAGCTTTGATGTGTGTTTCCGTTATTTTTGTTCAAATGGCTCTGCTAACTTAGAGCCAGGTAAAGGAACGGACAATGTTCATTGTGCTGTGTTTAAAAACGCCAACTGGAAAACTTTAGCCTGCCTTTTATGAACGCCATTACCGTGTCAATCAATATCATAGGGTAGGTTTTAGGATTGATTGACTCGCCTTCTCCGAAATTATACCAATAGACACAACTGACGACAAAGTTGACCTTCAAGCCTAACAATAAAACCATTAAAATAAAATGTAGAAACAATAATAAATAACAAGACAACAATTCGGAAATAGTAAACTGTTGTTACTTCTTCGAATGTGAATGAGTTGAACTGTTCTGTGAGTGGTCGGTGTTCTCCTTGATGACCTATCTGCTCAATAGGCCGAAGGTCCCTGCCAGCTCCCCCCCCCCGTGCGTAGAGGCAGATTTATAGTATTGTTTACTGTCACAAATGCCCAACAAATAGAGAGGTGCTCTCGCCTTTTTCCCGTTTTTTTAGCGTCTCGTCGCTTGTTTACGGCGACCCCTAGAGCCACTAGGGCGCTTCCCACTTCCTTTAAAAATAGTGAGTTTATTCTGTGAATAACAAATTACTTTTTTTAGTGTTGCCTAGAATAGAGAGAACGGGTTTTGTGTTTGTACAGAGGTTGAGTAATGTCACGACAGCTTGTAATGTTTTGTTCACAAAATAAAAGGTTAACCTATTAATTAAAGATTCGGTCGAATCGAGCGGACTAGACTGCGAACACCAGACTTAAGATAGATAATGAACTGAATAATCTGGCAAGTTCAGTGTCCGCAGCCAGTTCACTGTCTTGTAAGGCTAGAATGAAGTAGGTACCATATTTTTAACATGTACGTTTATTATAGAAATGACTCAAATCTGACAAATAATAATACGTTTAACAATCCAGCATGTTGTTGAGAGCGTGGTGTTTAAACGCGGTGCTCATCGGAGAGCCCTCAGTCGAATTCATTACGTCCACGTGTAAGATAAGCGGAATCTGCACAGGACTGCCAAACTGCCGGTCCCCGCGCTCTCTGCAGAAAATAACGCGTAGAAGGCTCACAGATACAATTATTACAATATTACATAATAAACACTTTTGTAGCTTCGGTGATACTTGTGTCTCATTTGCAAGTAGGATGGTTGGAATAATTAGATTGACATTAGACCACTTACTGAAATAGTCCTAATTGATAAGACCTCGAAATGTTCTCAATAGGTGAAGAACGGTCACCTCCTACCGAACGTCGTAGTTTTAGTTCGTAGATGTTCGGCCTACGCCGTAGGCATGTGCTACGAGAGGCCTACCTCGAGCTATCATAACGTTATCATACCTTTGTAGTATGCAAACTTTCTATATTTTATGAGTTAGCCGTCAGCCACCCTCCCTGCCTCACGCCCCGCGCCTCCCGCCGGATAAATAAGAATCTTTTGATCTGCGCTTTTAACTGGTGTTCTTTTAGAATCCCTGGTTTCATCCCCCCGCCCTCGCCCACCGCTCGCCCCTTTGACGTCATCCCTCTGCTGCTGAGATATTGTATTTTTCGCCCCAGTGGATGACAAAGACGTTCTAACGATCATCATAACAATGGCTGATGTAGAGCGGAGCTTTCAAATATTGACATACCTTCACTTTTGAGCGATGACGTACTCACATACTACACTGTTTATGATAATAATGATCATGGTAAATGACGATGATGATGATATTTATTATTAAAAACAAAATCGCTAGTGGTATTGGAATATTAATAATTATTACTTTTATACATTATCCTAGGGTTTCATAAGTTGCAATAAATTAACACGAAATGCAGAATTTAGTGAAATTTATAATAATTCTCAAACTAACATTGGATAGTAAGAAACCATGATAGTACAAAACAACGATCTTTTAACAAAAACGTAAAAATAAAACCTTCCGTCAAAACCATTTAACATTCCAATGTAAAGGTTCTAAACTCGCACTTCACGGCACTTATTACGCAGAAAGTACTGAAAGTGGGTGAAACAATTACTTTCAGTCGGAAGGCGCGCCGACGGCGGCGTCAAATATAAAGTTTATCGCGCGGTACCTGCCAACAGTGCCAGTACTGCTGTATTATTTAGTGCTCACGCACACACACACACACGCACCTGACGTCATGACCTGGATATCAAACAGTCTGACAGACACCGACTCGACACCACTTTTTTAGTTTCGTGTCTATTTCTGTCCCCACTAAAGAACCGAGTCAAGTTTGGGAGGAGTCGTCTACCGACCTCGTATTGTTTCAAAACTGAATTAACTCTCCTTGAACAGTTAATAGTTTCGTTCTTTGGGTCAGTGGTTTTAATAACTTCTTTGTAACTCTGCATTATGAATATGTCGTGCTTTTAAATAGTTAGGGTAAGTTTTACGTGTAGTACTAAGACGAAGTCCTGACAGATAATTGTTATTAGTGCTCACATGTAGTTGACAAGCTAAGATCGATCGTAGCATTTGTATCTTCCAGTGTACATCGTTGCCGTTGACGTAGCCGTTGTTATTATATGGCAACGTCTCGTGTAAGAAGTATGAACCTTATTTCATAACCACTGTATAAATCACAAGAGACAAAACACGTCATCTATCTAACTTCAAGTATCCCCAAATGACATCCATTTTTCTCCTAAATCTTAGAAATATATTTTGCAAAGAGATTATTATTTCTGAGAACTCAGAAAAATACATGAAGGCAAAAGTAAATGACATTTATCAACATAAAGTATACAGTCCGCTGGGATCGCATTAAAATCAAAATTACACTAAATTTAACAGAATATACATTTGTTTGTACAATGCACAAAGAAAATCAAGCTTAGTACTTACTGGTAGCCACGAGGGTATTAGATAATCTAAAAATTACGGAGATAGCCGAGCGACGCCGACAATAAACGAAATGAAGGCAAATAAATGTTGCGCCTCGTCTATTGTATTTAGAACGAATGATCACTATTACACACAGACAGACGTTACGTGTCCGTGTCGTGCTTGACTAACAATCTTGGTAAATTTAAATCTCTTTGAATGTTGAAAATGTAATCTTTGTAATGTTTATAGTTAACAAAGGAAAATATCGAAATAATTCGAGCAATCAAAGAAACAATTTTGGCTAGAAATTCGAAATTTAAAACAGTTATTCTATAAAATTTATAGAATCTGTAGCAAGATGGGAAGAGACCTACTCAATGAGAGATCATTTGAAAAATTCTTCCAAACCGCTGTGAATCATCAGCATTAATTGAAAGCATCCAATATACAGCAATTAGCGATAATTGAATAGTGTGTGTTCTGCCGTTCCCGTGCCGTTGTGCTGCGGGCCGTGCCGGGCGATGTAACATGCGCATCGGGACTCGTATCGAGCATTCGATATGTTAATGTCAGTTTTATGACATCACTACGATGGCTGTCCATGTGCACAGAACGTGTGGCTACTGAACCACACTCGCGCACATTTAGACGTAGTTGCTGATGAATAAAATGCTAATTCAGCAGTGGTAGTACTGCGTGATGGGTGTGTGG
This sequence comes from Xestia xanthographa, assembly GCA_905147715.2. NCBI lineage: Eukaryota > Metazoa > Arthropoda > Insecta > Lepidoptera > Noctuidae > Xestia > Xestia xanthographa. Next base: position 527,005 of record LR990661.1, on the reverse strand, counting down.
AGCCACTTCAATAGAACTCTAATAGAGTAGTGTAGACGGTTTGCCTTACTTTGGGTCGACATTAAGTTCCCGGACCGCCACAGCCATCGAAACACTGCTTTGACTTTGAGTTCACTTACTCGTTACTTTTGGTACCTCGTTGGGTGGATGAAGGAACATAAAGTCTTTGTTTTTCAGATAAACTTATCTAATTTCTGCTCATAATATGCAAATGGGTGTTGATTTGTTTTTCATTTCATCTCATTTGTATCTGTTCCATTATTTCCGCATCACGATAATACACACAAAAGAGTATTCATTTACCGTTCGCACGAAACTCGGCAAGATACTCATCGGTTTGTGTGACATAAAGTACTTTCATTTTATTATTGTTACATGCTCGTATAATTTTTATTATAGACTGGAATAAAATGTATGCGAGAACAAATTGGGATCCGTTGCCGTCGGCCGCTGGTTACTGATTTTAATTGGGGAAAAGGTATTTATGGTTGGGAAAAAGTGTTATTAATTTTATAGGAATTCATTTTTGGAGGAATATTTATCATATTTCTGATATTCTGCAACCACTTATAAATTCGTATTGCATATCTCGGTAGTATGTAGTACACGCTGGTGGATTTCCGTTATAAATTAATCCAATTCCACTTCCAATTTTGATGAACGTTTTCATTATTTGAACAACGGTTTCGCGCTGTTTGTCTCGTCCTGTCATAAGTTCGCGTGTCGCAATCGCAGTAAAATTTCCTCGCCGCACTCGTATCTGGCGCATGTACGTTACGAGCTAGGGGGGTACTTCCTCACGCTGGCATAGCACGCCGGCGTGGGACGGCGGTGGCGTGGGCTCGGCGTGCGGTGGCCGCAGTACAGAGTAGACGTGAATGAGCGCGTAATCGCAGCGATCAATCAGCGCGCGAGTGAGGCCGGAAGACTGGCCTAACGCGCCGCTGACACGCGACCCGCCGCCGGGCGGGTCCGACGCGGCGGCCGGAACGCGGCGGGATAAACGCAGCGTTAAAACCGCAGCCCTCTCCCGATAAGTACACTTTCCGAGAGTTTCAAAAGTTTAAGGCGTAATATCTGGCTGACTGTTAGAAAAGCATTGAAAACAAAACAAATCTCATATTTATACGCGTTTAGGTATATAAAACACGCCAACATGAATCTGGCCGCATGTTGCGGTTAAAAACCTGATTATCTTAATGTGTTTCAACGTCAATTTGACCTGTCAATTCAAATAAATGTAAATTGCTAATGTTGCGCAGTCTCATTAGAATAATCCATTTATTGATAATTGCATAAAACTGTGCGTGATGTCTGTCTGCGCACTGCATAAAACAAACTTCAGTCTGGCACAAAATCAATGATATATAAAGGAAAATTGTCTCAAAACTGCCGCAGAATACTATTGCAGCTGTATATCGTCTCAATTCATCGCAATCAGCTGCTTGTCGTTATAGTTAGTCTGTTTTAATTAAAGTCTTGTCACGACCTCCGCTCTACCCTAGTTTTGAATGAATAGTCCACCCACTACCCACTACCCGGGCCGCCGATACTTCGTCCAATGACAACTTGACTGTTCATGTTTAAAAGACGGAAGGTTTATTAAAGGTTCAACAGATTTACCCTCCCAATATAAAAGAGTGCAGTTCCCTCTGAACATATCGCATTCGATAGCATTTTGTGATGACTACAAACAAAGCACAAGGACAAACACTCAAGATCAAGCCAATTAGACTTTACTTCGGTCCTAACCTGACATCGGACCCGGTGGCCGGTTCTTTGACAGATAATGAAGGTACTGAAATATCCTGTGTCCGCAGTCACTCCGAAGTCTGGGCTACCAGTTTGAGTCTAGAGCTACCGTTCTGTCCTACCAGTTTGACGGACGGACCAGTTGTGGACACTAGTAGATACTTATGTATATTCCGCAAATTATCCAATATTGGTTTGACCGAACCATTAGCAAAGTAAAGCGATGCTCTAAAAGTCTGTAAAATATGAACCAGGTTGAAATCGGCTTGAGTCTCCTATATAAATTAGGCGCGTCCTGGTTCATTCCTTAATTACTTGTAAAAACTAGCCGAAGTTTCAGCGTTGCTTTACACAAGTGTTACAATTTAATTTTAATCATTACTTATTGTTCTCACAACAGATTATTATACTCATAATTTACTCTCAAACTTTATTCCTAAATGTTTTCACAATTTCCAAAAGTTAACACGCTAGATGAAGGAAGATTCAATTTATTGCCCCGTGTCGGTCTTAGACAAGCACATATAGTATGGTTACTAAAGTAGTTCCTCACAAAATATAGCTATATCTTGTATCAATTCTGTACCAACCATGCACTTTGTGTGGAATATGGGCCTGATTCTTAAGTCGGAAACTACATTATGTTTTGTCCACAATTTCTTAGTGGACTACCATCCTAATTATAATTAAATATAATTAATAAATTCAATAATAATTATAATTAATTATTATTGAATATATTCATAGTACAGATATGTGCATGTTGTGTATCCTACTACCAAAATATAGCTCACAAGTAACAGTAAGATGGATGGAAGTTTTAGACGATTGCCAAATTATTGACTCTATGTGAACTTCGCTTTCCCAGATTACTAACAGACTTAATTTCATTAATTAAGCATCTGTCTTGTTTGAGTAGGAGTCGAGACGTTCAGCTATTAGTTTAAATTGCCTTTCAATATTACGGTATTCAATGTTACTAGGTGTCATTTAATTTTGATAAAAAATAAAATGGAGAGATCTTTGACCTCGTCACTAGATAAAGAAAAGCTTCGATCAAAGGTTGTATAATATGTGTGTAGGTTGAACTCCAAAGCTGGTTTGAAAAAAGGTATCGGTAGAGTTGCTGTGTACTATGTACTGACTCATGCTAAACCTTTTGATGGTCCTTTGAATGTAAAGTGTTCAGAACTGAATGTTTTATTTTAAACTAGGTGATGCCCGCGGCTTCGCCCGCATGGATGTCAGTTATCGCGTCCAAAAGTAATCATTAAATTTTGATCCCATCCCCGCAACCCATGGGAACCTATTCCAGGGATAAAAGTAGCCCATGTCTTATTCCAGGCTATAATCTATTCCTTATCATTAAGGATTAATACCGTATTTGTGTAAATAGCTTTCCAATTACCGCTTTATAATTGCCCATTTTTTAAAGTATTCAAATGGATATAGTATGTTATCCTTAAGAGATAGACATATGCCATCGCGGGCTTTTCTGTAAACCTATACACAATTCCACCATACATTATTTTGTTATAATATCTCAAAGGAGCGTAGGTTTAGGCAGCGTTTTCGTTAAAAGAAGTTTTTGTATACATTGGCTAAAATATGGTGTCGGAAAAAATAAGCCGTTAGGGAGCTAACGGCTTATTTTTTCCGACACCATATTTTAGCCAATGTATACAAAAACTTGACAAATTATTTACTAAACCCTTTCTCGAGAACCATTCTATCCATTGGGAAAACGACATGAAAATCGATGCAGTAGTTTTTGAGTTTATTGCGAACAGACAGACAGACAGACGCGGCGGAGGACTTTGAATATGTAGTGAAGAAACATTTATTAATATCAAGTCTTGCGGCTGTTGCGGTCCGTTCACAGTGCGGTGTAGCCGTGGGGCGGCTTATTCCACATATCCCCCCTAAGAGAATCCCCCTCAGTGGGGAAAACTGAACTTTAATGTAAAAATAATCCAGAAAGTCCCCTTTTAATTTTTAGTTATTCCACTATTCCCCCTGAGAGAATCTTAAATGTTAATTATTGAATGTTGGTAAGTTGCTTTATTTATTGCGGAGACATCAACTCGCGTTACAACTTACAGTTATCGCTGTTGTCCAGCACTGCTATGTTACTATTACGTTATGTCACGACAAGCCGCATCTTTATGAAATTATACGATTCTAGCTTTTGCTCGCGGCTTTGCTCCCGCTATGTGCGGAAATACTACTAGAAAGTTTTAAATGTAGCCTACGACACTCGGGTATAATGTAGCTTCCCGTTAGTGTAAGAATATTCGGAATCAGATCTGTAGTTCCGAAGATTACCCCCATGTTTATATATGATTACATGCAGACAAATTTTACTTCTTTATAATATTTTATAATATTTAAAATACTGGCGTGGCGACCGCGAACCGGAAGACGTTGCGTTGGAAGGCCTCCCACTAGGTGGACCGATGACCTGGTGAAGGTTGCGGGAATCCGTTGGATGCGAGTCGCACGGGACCCGTCAATGTGACGACACTTGGGGGAGGCCTATGTCCAGCAGTGGACGTCTTTCGGCTGAAATCATAATGATGATGATGAAAATATTTTAGTACATAGATTATAATTCTGAGTTTTAATAAATGTATCACTTTGTTTTAATGGTAATTCCAGATACAACACAACATATTTAATTAAATCGAAACGAGTTCTCGGAATTATTCCGTGTTCATTGTTCAACTTGTAATTATACGACATTTGAAGCAAGCCGGGTAGCCGGGTACCCTGGTACCCGGGCAGCCGGGTAGCCGGGTAGCGGGTATCCGTGACCGCGGACAGTGAGGGACCGAAACATTACATTTAAATTTAAATAAACGCCAAATAGCCCGTAAAGTTGGCTCGTTTTCAATCGGAACTTTCTGAAATGACCCGCTATTTGGCTAACTACGTGTATATGTTAACAGTAACGGGGACTAACAAATGGCTAGTATTTGCGAACACACAAAAACGCTATTAAATATCGTATCGTAGGAGAAACGGCGCGCTGTAGGTAGGTGGGCGCCCTGCGAGCTCGTAAGTACTAGGCGTGGAGCCACTATCGTAACGTCGTTGTGCAGTTTCGCTCCTAAATTAGCTCTAAAATCATACAATTATTATTTTTCCAAAAATGTGAAAGATTTTTCTATTATGCTGACAATGTATAGACGAACACGAGTAGTGATATTGTCCATTGTGATAAATTAATCTCCTGCATTGGTTTTTGTGTGGAGGCACTATTAATCGTACTAGCAGTGCGCCGCGGCGTCGCTTGCCGCACGAGACTCCTACAAGACACATACACGCCACCGACACATAGCTAAACTGCCATTTGAGAAGAACTTCTTGGTATTGCATTACAGTATTGTAAGACGTAATAAGTAGTTACAGTTCCTGTGCTAGGAATGAAAAGCATTTCTGTGTATTACACGGAAAAGTAGGATTCCAGAGAAAATTTGTAAATGGAACAACAAAACTAACATATTGTTGAAACTGTGTGAGTGTGTCCTGGAAAGTGTCGAGTGTTACTCATAAGTTAATAACAGATTACAGAGAAACGTACAAGTCTATATTTGTAGTTACATTAACAAAGGATGCGAGTTTTTGAAAAAAGAAAAATACTTTCTTTGTCCTCCGTTAGAAAATTCCATGAAACAAAGAGTTGCTTGAAATTATCGTACACCTCACCCACTTTCAGAGAATCATGCTATTAATGGTGCTGCTTTATTTAAGAAGCAATACACACAACAGTAATTGATGTCTGACATTTCAGAATAATACCGTCTGACCTTTCAAGACGATCCCAAATAGAAACCTCAGGTTGTCAGGGCTGCGGGACTGTTCGAAAGAGATACCGTGGCACTGGAACACAACGGGCTAAGAAGGAACATCGATGGGTTTTAGTCAGTAAAAGTCTGACACTCCCTTCCGCTCTGCCCCGACCGGGAGGAGTCATTTCAAAAAAAGGTTGTCAGTAGTAAAAAATAATGTTTCAAACAAAGGTTTCTACTAATTGCAATCCTTTGGTTGCAAACATAATACAGAATAGAATACACACACATACATATACACATTTTTATAACGTACACCTCTTCAGATTCCGCAGTGACAAAGTTGGAATGAACAGTAACCCTTTACGATCACTAGTTACACACATTAGCTATTTACCTGTAATGCCGCATCACCTCCACGCCAAGGCCACGCCGCAATATTCGCATTGCCAACATTTAGGCCGCAACAGCCTATTTTAGATAATTACGGAAACAAAAGTGAGCGGTTTTTGTGCGGCGCGGTGCGGTGATGCGGCGGTGCGGTGCGGCGGTGCGGGAAGAGCGGCCGGATCCGGCGGGATTGCGAGCTTTGTTCCGCGCCGAGCGCCGGGGCCGCGCAGGCCGGCGCCGGGGCCCACGCGGCTCCAGGCCCGGGGCCTCGCATTGTTTCTAATTAATCACGAGCTCTCGGCGACTCTACATTGTGTTTCTTTTCTATTATGTATGTGCATGTGTATTATGTGGATTGTGGCCGTACCTCTAAGATTGTGAGCGCGGTATTGAGGCTCGTTACTCTTTGTGCTGTCCGCTACTGATTACTGTGGCGGCGGCGGATTGTACGAACACATTCTAGTTTAAGTTTACAGTGAGTATGACGACCACATGATTGTATAGACGAGTTGTCCCAGTTAAACTAATAAGCCACACGCAAGTCGCGCGGCTTCGATGTATAAATAGTGATCGGTAAACTTACACTTACTTGCAAACTTAGTTTGTTGAAATCGTATTCAGGTTTACCCATCTCCTGAATAATACATCGTGTTCGGTTCTACCGGTGTTCGGTGTTGCCAACTTATCGTGCTTGTCACTACTTACTGCAACTTCTACCTATCTACCACTTAGTTACTATTACAGTTGGTATATTGTTAAATAGTACTCCATACATGGCCTAATGAGCTCTGATTTGTGTGTGGTAAAACGACTAAAATATGGTTCAGAAATAGACTTTATTTATAACTTTGCTCATTAACCCATTTAGCCGTAATACACACGGTTATAACGTAGACAAATGAAATAGAGACAGTTAGTTATACTAATGTTATTAACAGAACAGTCTCACCGTTCATACGACTGAACTTCACGCGGTGAGGCCAACGCCCCACTTCTAAGTCCAACTTCTAAGTCTAACTCCCAAACTCTGCTTTTAAAACTAGGAATACCTAATTTTAGCAATTTCCTGTTTCCTTTCTATTGATGTTGTTGTTCTTAAACTTGTTTACTCCTGTAAACAAGCAATCATTATCTTATTTACTTCCACACAAAATTAAATTATATTATCGTACAAACTTTCATCTCGTTAAATTGTTGAAAGGGACTTGTTAAGACGTTGACCCTTTTAGCCTCAAATAGACAGAAACAAGATCTTACACAAGCATAATATATTATACGTAAGTAGGTACAATGTCCGGGATCTCATTAATATTCCAAGTATTCTACTCCCTTCAGATAAACACAACTAAAATAAAAGTTTTTGTCCTCAAAAAACGTCGCACAAGAGTTCTGTGTAAACAAGGTCGTTGCTCCCAATATAACAATACAAAAAACTCGCTAGTACTAGCCTCAAGTACGTATTCACATCGTGAACTAGTTGGCTAAAGCAGGACGAATCCCAGGACAAGCGTCCACAAAGCGGGTAGTAATTCTCTTCGTTTTGTTTTTTTTTCTCTGTAAACATTAGTGGACGATAGATGACGAAGCAGTTCAAAACAGACAATGATGATCTCTTCGCCGCTGAGTGAACTACCTGCAGCGGGTAGAACTTGAAAAAGATTGAACATCATTGCGCTCATAACGAGTCAGGTTGTTGAGATGTATGAAGATTATTATTGAAATAATGATTTCATGGGGTAGATCGACATCTACCGAAGACGTAATTCATAAACATAAAACATAAGACTTTGCTAATTAAAGCATGCGAGCACATTCGGGTAAATCATAATGCCGAGTTATCAAAAATGTTTAATTAGAACCATCGCTCAAAATGTTTGATGCATGCAGTGCCTCTCTGCTAATAATTAGTTAAAGTTAACCTCGCACTCGTACCGGCTGCTAATAGCGTCCGTTTGCAGTCCAGTCCTAATCCGGGCATTACGCGGACTGACCGGACATTACCAGATAACGTCACTTTGCGAACATTGTCCATTCCGCACCCCACCGCGGCCGGCTCACCGCGCACTGAACCGTACAACTAGTCACTTGAGTCGCCTAGTACTTTCCAACTACCTAATACGTTGGGGTTATTACGAAAAGGACCAATTTAATGCGAATTTGGACTCTATGATCTTGCATTATATGTTATATTGTACAATGGGCATATCTTCTATCTATCTACTTCGATACGTGCTATGTCAATTTGGAGTCTCTTTGGTGAGCAATAAAAGTCATTAACGTGTTAAAGGTTGGTTTGCAAATAGCAGTGTTTTACTAATACCCTGCTATCTGTGCTCGTGATTGAGCACTGATAGTGCGGGTTAGGGCACGAAGCGCGCTCACAGCTCGCATGTAGATAAGCATCGCTAAACGTAAGGCAGGCCGGACGCCGGACGCCGGATGGCTGCGTCACTGTCCGGCGCTTCCTTGACGTTTGTTACTCGGTGCACTCTTAAATGACTATCGCATGGAGGTATTTTCTTTGAAAACTTATGCTTTGGTCTGGTCTTCTGTGCCTGTTGGCACAGTTTGTTGCTGGCTGGTTGGTTGTACCTACCCAACATGCAGTTAATGTTTCCAGATTATACGATATAATTGCTTAATGTATGTTGTCATCATTGTACAATCTTCGCCAGCGCGGACCTGATTCTCCAATCTATGGCAAATGCCGGAGTGATTTGTCAGCTCATGTCAAACAAGGGGAGCGTGATAACATGGAGGTCATCTGTATACTCAGCTGATATCAAATTACTCATACATTACAAACATATCAAGAATGTGTGACGCGCACAAACTCGCGAGTTTTCCTCTTGTATCAACTTTCATTAGCATTGTCGCTGTCCACGCACATCTCAATAATATCATTACGACTATTATGTTGATGTCGGGGGTGGCAGGAGGGTACGTCTGATGTTGTTTGTTGATGTTGACGGAAGGAGGTTTTATGTTTGGTTCCAGTTTACGACCTCTTTCCTGTTATTATTCAATGCTTATTAGCTGATACTAAAGTTTTATGACGACATCAAATAAAGTAAGAATTGGAAAACAATTTGTGGAGGTGACTGATATCACATTGAAACAAATAATTATTATATCTTTTGCTTTGATTATTTTTTAAACTATAAATGATTTGATTATTGATTAATGATTTTGATTATTTTTTAAAAAAATGTCTATCCCACATCTATTTGTTCGATACCATTGTTTGACGTATCATTGTGTGGTTAACTCAACAAAATCAAGAGTCGATAGGTACGTGGTTATTATAACAAAAAACTTCAGCGATACTGTAAGTCTATAAAATTGCAAGTCGTAGCGTGTTGCAGCGTGTTTCAGCGTGTTGCAACATGTTGCGGCGTATTGCAGCGTGTTGTGGCGCGTCTCAAAGTCACGTCGCGTCACGTCAGTGACGCACAGTTTAACTAATTCAACAGTAGTTCTCGACAAACTTAGTCTATCGCAGAGTTTCATATCCAACTAATACTAATGTAATTAACGACTGAGTATTTATTATCTCAAGAGTTTGTCGGAGCCCTATTTCTTTAATATAAAGTAGCATTTAGCTTGCAGTGTATAAGTAGACGACACGTAGGCGCTGACCGTGCAGACGCACACTCATGGCACAATGGCGGCCAGTTTACGAGCCGCGCCCGCTATCGCACCCACTTACCATATTTCCACAATAAACACGACTCCAACACCCCGCAACAACTAATAATCAACCTTAATCTCATCCCCTTAAAGACTAGATTGCATCGCCACTAGACCCCGTGTTCCGTGTACTTAGCCGCAGTAGAGATGTTATTCAGTAATTCAAGTCAGCCCGAGCTAAATTTATTATTTTACAAGTTACGCTCCTTTCTGCAAAACTACCGCGAGAAGTTTTCAGTTTTATTTTCTTTTTATTCCGGTGCACAATGCAACCTGAACATAATTATTACAGACGTACTCAAACGTTTCAGTGGAAATTATAACAAATTGAAATACAAATTACAGTTCGGTGTAACTGACGTATGTTTAGCAATATGTGCATGCGATATCAAATACCTTACACAAATAATGAAACATTCATATCCGATAATATCGGATGCTGACGTTTAATATATGGCTGAAATCCATGTTTACATTGAACCACGCATCAGTTCAGCAAAGCTGATCAGTTATTTCTCGATGTTGGTAATAATGACAAAGTGCAAGTAAACTACCTACTCGAATGTTATGGCTGGCTGCCAACCCAGAAAGATTATCTACATAAATAAAATAACCCTTTCAGTCAATTTCCTTTTATAAGATAATACCTCGACTATTTATGTGTTTGGCTCAAAAATAAAAGATTGACTGCCACGTTGGATTTACTTGTTAAGCAGTGAAGTTTTTTCAACGTTTGAGCAAGAATTTCGCTCAGCAGTAAAATACTGAAAGGTTCCGGCCTCGATAGATAGATAAAATAGAAGTCCATTATTGACTTGGCCTACTGAATATGCATGTATTGACGTGAGGCCAATATTGGCGCACTGTGTGACCGCGCGTGGCCAACGCGCAAACACCAATCAGCGGTGCGCTAGCGCTACGGCGTAGCACCGCAATGGCGCGCGTCATGAGCTACGGCGTAGCGAGCCTACGAAATAGGGCGTAGTGAAATCCGCTTTGAACTTTCATCCGACATAGTGATCCGATGGGAATACGTTCCCGGGAACATTTTTTCACGTTTTCACAATCCGCTTTTTGAGGAATTATAACTGTAGTTTTGTTGCTGGCTGGTTGATCAGAATAAAGATTGGAGATGTTTTTAAAAGTAATTTTTATTTTGTTTCCCCCAACGTACTTTAATAATACTGCGCTTGCTCAATTCCTATCACTTCCCTTCCTTGATTACGCTGATGTCAGTTATCTCGATCTCACAGAGGCAAGTGGCTTTTTACATCGTAGAATTCCCATAATTATCTGTCTTGTTTCAGCTCCGCAGTATTCTGTTCAATCCGGGGGTTGTGGGATTATCTTAAAGAAAGTTTCGAGTTCCTTGATGACACACATAGTAGATTTTTGAGGTCAAAACCTGTGACTTGAGACGCCGATGCATTTTGCTTTTACAACAAATCTTTAACAGTCGAAGCAGTACGGCTATGGAATGAATTGCTGTGTCAGTAAGGCGCGCCCAAACCTGGTACACTTTTAAAAACATGATGAAAAACCACTACCTCCATGACCATCACATACATTGTCCTCTGCTCTTCTAACCTGATTATTATTAATTTTATGTATTTACATATAGATTTGTTTCTGTTTTATCTATGTATACATAATTATATTGATATGTAATTGGTAAAGCACAGATTACCTGCAGTATTGTCTCTCGCACTTCCTGTAAAAAGGACAGGAGGAGGGAGGAGGGGTTGTCTTGAAAAGTTCGCTTTTATCAATAAGAACCGTTGTGACACCCTATGAAATGTTTTGCTTTTACGAATGTTACTCTTGTTTGTTGTAAATCATAAATAAAATTATATTCTTATACAGTGTGTAAACAGACTCTTCACGAAGCCCTTAACCAAGCATTCTGTACATCAAATTAAGTAACCCCACGCAAAAATTATTGCTGTGAAATTACTTTTTTTGGGGTGAAAAATCACGTTTTACGGTAAAACTCAATGTAACGCACTCAAAAAAAATATTGTGCTGGTCGGTGGATTGAATAGTGTGGGGGTCGTGGAGGTGTTTAAAGTAAAGTTCTTACATTAATAACATAAACCTAATAAAAAAAAGGTGGAACTTTGACCCCGATATCCGTAAATATAATATTGTAATCAGAAGGTTCCCAGGTCCAGAACAAAAAAAAACGCAATGATGGGGAGAACAAGTGCCTATCGGCATCGTTAAGAGTCTTTTTATACCCTTTATACTTAACGACGCACAAATAAAAATTCAAAACAAATAACTTTGTGATTCAAACCAAGTTCGCAATTTAACCACAGAATCATGTTCAGACGATTGATCCTTAGAGACTGATCAGAGTTTGATTTTATGGTTATTGCTCAGTAATATAGTGATAAGTTAAGATATAGAGTGATGGCTCCCGCCTGACTGTTATATGATAACTTAAGATGTAGAGTGATGTATGTGTGTGTATTTATGTGCGATTTGATTGCGTCAGAAATTAAGATTTGAAAGCGTATTAACATATTTTGTAACGAATAAAATAATATTGATGGTGTTGGCGTGTGGCTCCATTTAATTAATTTTTAATTCGTTCATTAACGCATCGACCGCGCGATATAACGCCGCGCGAACAACACGCGAGCTCAAGACCTTGCGCGCTGGTGGACTGCTGTGTCTCTACACCATCATCATGACCACGATGTGGTGACCGCTGTCCAGTAGCGCCCAGTGGCACGGTGAGAACTAACACGATTTAGTTTGAAGGTTCCATCTCAAGTAACCTGTGCTTGCTGCGGTCCGTTCTATTGCTATTGGTGGATACTGACACCTTCTGTAGTAGTAGCAACGAATACTCAAAAGCCCAGCTCCATTTCTAGAGAAACGAACACATTTTACTTTATTTTAAAGTTAATCCTCATTTTAATCAGTGGCTGTAACACAACGCAAACTTTGTTGTTTAAAAACTTCGTTGAACAAAGCTTGGCTCGTGAAAGCTTGCACTTCCTGACGGTAACGCAGCAATAATTCTGGTGGTGGTGGTGGTATTCTGGAGTATTGTAGTACGGTGTGGAACCCGTTTTATCAAGTGCACTCTGATCGGATTGAACGTATTCAAAAAAGGTTCCTGTACCACTTAAGTTTCTCGGATAACAAGAGTCGTAGTCTGAACTCGTATAACTCTAGGCTGAGTCACTATAAAATGAAACCTTTGAGCGCACGAAGGAAATCTCTGGATTTCATGTTTCTGTTTAAACTAATAAATGGCATAATTGATTCTCCTGAGCTTTTAGAAAGAGTGACATTTAGTATCCCACGTAGTAGTAACCGCTTAATTAACCGAAGGACTTTCGTCCTGACGAACTAATCTAAGTAATTTTTCGCCCATTTACTGCATGCTCTCTCTAGCGAACTCCATTCGTAGTGAAATAGATGTCTTTGCTGGTTCTGTAGGCTCGGTTAGGACTAAACTTAGAGTCTTTAATTGTATAATATACATATATGTCACTGATTTTTTTTATATTTCTTTTTTTAATTTTTCTCTCAAAAACTTTTTCGTAATACCACTGTTTAAGACTTTCACGGTTTTTCATTACACTTAAAGTACTTACGGGATAATATCCGTGGTTTTCTGTATCAGTTTTGTGAATAAAAAAAATTAAAAAAACCGGCCAAGTGCGAGTCGGACTCACGCACGAAGGGTTCCATACCATTATTATCAAAAAAGGGCAAAAAAAAACCGCCCAAGTGCGAGTCGGACTCGCACACGAAGGGTTCCGTACCATTAACTATATTTAGTACTAGCGGACGTCCCGCGGTTTCACCCGCGTAGTTCCCGTTCCCGTGGGAGTACGGGGATAAAATATAGCCTATGTTACTCGTGGATAATGTAGCTTTCGAATGGTGCAAGAATTTTTTAAATCTGTCCAGTAGTTTTTGAGCCTATTCATTACAAACAAACAAACAAACAAACAAAGTTTTCCTCTTTATAATATTAGTATAGATTTGTTGTTATAGCGGCAACAGTAATACATCATCTGTGAAAATTTCAACTGTCTAGCTGTCACGGTTCATGAGATACAGCCTGGTGACAAACAGACGGACAGACGGACAGACAGACGGACAGACAGCGAAGTCTTAGTAATATGGTTCCGTTTTTACCCTTTGGATACGGAACCCTAAAAATCACGTTTGTTGTATGGGAGCCCTCCTTAAATATTAATTTTATTCTGTTTTTAGTATTTGTTGTTATAGCGGCAACAGATATACATCATCTGTGAAAATTTCAACTGTCTAGCTGTCATGGTTCATGAGATACAGCCTGGTGACAGACAGACGGACAGACGGACAGACGGCCAGATGGACAGACGGACAGATGGACAGACGGACAGACGGACAGACAGCGAAGTCTTAGTAATAGGGTTCCGTTTTTACCCTTTGGGTACGGAACCCTAAAAATGAGTTGTAAACAAACAAATAATCGGCACTCGGTGTTGTAACATGTATTAGAAACAAAGACATTTAAATATTCATTAGAAACAAAAATCGTTAGATATAGTCAACAATCATTAATTGATTAAACTCTAGCTCAGTGACGAATGTAAAATAGCAATTTCGTTGCAGTTTTTGGGAATTGTGCATACCTATTACTTTACCTCTCGGTAGAAATCGAGCCCACATCGGAAGTACAGTTTGCAACGATACAGAGCGCAACGTAAACTAATGTTTGGAATTATAAACCAGAGAGTTTCACAAACAAAGTTTATAATGTGTTTCAGTTTGTTAGGTCGCGCCCCACGCTTTTAACTGCAGCGGGAACGCGACGTACTTCACTTTGGAACAAAAAGAAAGAATTATATTCTGCGTCCATTGCCGCTCTGTGCAAATATATTTACCCCTCGCTACCCTCAGCTCTGCTTCGCTCCGCAACGGTCGCGCTGTATTGTCGATTCAATTCTTCCTCGCTTTATTGTGTAATCGAATTACTCTTGTTTAGCCGGCGCCGGCGGCCGTAATTACATAAAAACAAGAACAAAGGGCGTACGTGAGCCCCCGTCCCCCCCCCACACATGACCTACCTACTAATGGATGTGCTAAATGTAGCGCTATGCAGCTTGTTATTAGGTTTAATTGATTGTATTTAGAGATTCTTGTGCCATTACCAACCAGGCATGCCTGCTAGCATCAGTAGGCTCTCAATGTGTAACAGAAAAGTGACGCATAGTATGTATGTGTACATTTGATAAATTACTCGACTAATCCTACATTAGTTCTGTAACTAAATCACAGCAACAAGAAGTAAGACTACTTCATGCGGAGGCGCTGTAGCCGCATTACTGAAGTAAAGCGTGTGTCGCCAGTGTTGCGCTGCGTCGTCCGCGTGACAAATATCCGAGATTATCCGCCTGCCGCCGGCGCGCTCCGGCGCCTACCGAGAATAATACGTGTCACAGCACTAAAGAAATGTTTCTAACTCCGTACAAACGGAGCTATCGGCTTACCTCGCGCCTCGCACCTCGCGCCTCGCGCTGGGCGTCTCGTGAGTTTGACGGATGTAGGCTTTATAAACCGACTTCTGAAAGAACTTCGTGATTTGGCTTACACGTAGCGGCTGAGTGAAACGCCTCATAGTTTCCTGAATCTTTGTGACCAAACTAAAGGAGATTTGTAATATTTCCTTTTCATTCCGGCAATACTTACCTGATTGATTTTCGAGGTAACCAATTAAACCAATTATTGTTACCCAAATTTCTTTTACAATTGAAAAAGGATTATTATTTGCTGAAACTGGTGTGTTTCCCTTAAGTGTGTTTCTCGCGTGCTGACCCCCCGGCGGCGCGCGCCTTTTGTAATCAACAAACAACAAAGTGAGAATATCGCTCGTTTCGCGACTCTATAGGGCTTCAGCAACATGTTATGATATGTTGTTATTTAGCTGCGCCCGATTGCCTGTGGGTGGCTCAACTACATCTAATCACTTTTTGTTCGCAATGTTTATAGCGCATATTCATTTACTAGGATATGTACAAATGCTGTTATTCATTCCTTTGTTTAAAATTGAGTCAAATTTATTATTCAAAGTTTTAATATATTTTTGATTCTCAAATAATAAAAGTTTCGTCAAAGTCGCGGGAAACACCTGGATAAGGGACGCACAGAACCGGGAAATGTGGCAGAAAAAAGGGGAGGCCTATACCCAGCAGTGGGTGATTCCGGGCTGATATGATGATGATGAAATAATAAAGTTAAATTTTATGACTACAGTGTATCCAAATAAATCGGTAATCAGGAAAAGAAAAACCATAAATTAAAATACAAATAAAACAATATGTATTAAAACAGAGCCACTCCGAATACGCAGCGTATTCACGACGCATCTCCTGAGGGCTATTTGTGTGCAATAACCCGAAACAGGGCACACCCGAGCGACCTCGCACCCCCGCACTCCCCGCACCCCCCGAAGCGCACGCACACTTGCACGAATTACTGGCCAATTAAGGCGCGTGACTAGCATTTGCACACACACACACATGTACAGTCATGAGCAAAAACATGATAATTATTTTAAAGATTAAAAAAGCTATTTTTTCAAGAAGGGATGAAAACGAGGATCTTATGTAGTCTTAAAGACTTATGCGACAATCTCAGTCTGCTTAGAATGATTAAAAACTTAGATGCTAATTGACTAATCTAAGAGTTTTTATTAAGAGTGCTTTTATTCTTAATAAGTAAGACGTCAAGTAAGTCATTGTTGAATTTCAGTGCGTGCCAGCAGTTTTTGCCTTAGACTGTAATTTGTATTGCCCAAATACCGCACACTCATGCACTGAGTATTTGCTTGCACACCGTCCTCATTACAGCGAACTGCTAAGTGCCTACAGAACTAGCTCGCGACCACACCACCCTTCATGACAACATAAACAATGAGCCTCTCTTAATCATCCTGAGATGAATAAAGAAGCTGTCAGATTTTGGTAGTTTTACAAGTTCAAAGAGAAAACACAAACTCTATGAAGACGCTGAAACATGAAGCTCCACCGCTGCTCCTCTCTGGTGGCGCTCCATATTATCGTCATCTTATTATTATACTAGTAATTGGTGGTATAATACAAACTAAAAAATGCGTTTTGTCAGTAATTGGCACTTCAGTAGTGTAATATAATGTGTAAGCATTATGTTATTTTCATTCCAGGCGTAGTTGACAAAACGATGATTATTGTGTGGAGCCGCTCACAATGAGCAAGTCAGAAACATTGTACAGAGACAAACATTAACATACATAACATATTTACTTTTCTGAGAATAATTCGTGAACTTCCTAAGGTTTTTTTAAATACAGACTGCCGTACTGACGTATAGTCTTCTAGGGAAAACAATCGAGTTCAACCAAAACCTCGAAATATTTCATGTCATTTTACCTGGTAAAGGGCGATTCTTCTATAGAATCTCATAGTTTATACAAGACATAATATACTATCGTTCGAATATTAAATACAAATTCTAGCTTAGTATCTACGTGGCACATAAACGCGTAACGGCAATTCACGTAGCCTCGTAGCCTCGTAGCCTCGTAGCATGCGTAGCGTGTAGCTAGTATTCGTAGCATCACAATGTTCATAGAATATCGTGCTCAGTGTTGTTACATAACAAGTTTATTAGAAAAATCTCGAAAGTCGACTGAGTCTAGAAATGTTTTATTAGGCGACAGGAATTCTGCTGAAGTTACGAAACTTATGAATAAAGTATGTTTAACGATTAAATAGTACTCATTTATTTTAAAGTTTTCAAACAATTATTGTAATTTAAGGCTTAATAAAATCCATACACAACAAATAGCAGGCCGGGTATAAACATGCAATAAGTCAGAGCTGACCGCTAGCGAGCGCGCTGAACATTTGCGTCACCGCGCTGTACATGAGGGAAAACTTTTCGACAAGTACTTAAAATACATTAATAAAGAACACCTTTTGAGTACTTTTAAAAATCTAAATAAATTATGATCTTTATATGATCTTTATATTAATGTCCAGAGGCCCTTGCCAAGAATGCATTAGATTGTCATAACCTACAGAAAAATCGATGAAAGTCGTAGTAAGAAAATTAACTGCATGAAAGCGCCATTCTAAGTCTTAATTCAGTTGTTTGTATTATAGTACCTAAATAACAATATGTCTGTACGTCCGCATGATTAAGCTAGCATTATGTCGGCACATTGCATTCCAATACTAACCAGATCTATTATGATATAACAATCGACGCGCTTGGCTACTTGACCCGCCAATAACGATCCGATTACACTGAACATTAGTCTATGGTTGACGTGTCCCTTACAGAAGGTGAGCAGGTGGGCGGCGAAAGGATCAGTCCAACTAGTTCGGACTAATCCACTCCACCTCCATACAGATACTAGTGAAGTATCAGTGAGCGTCCGGTACCTGCATTTCGTCCATACCGTCATTCAACCAATGTTTTACAAAACAAAAAACGTTTAATGAATTCAAAAGGCTTGTTGAATATGAAAGGTTCAGTGTAAGCTATCCGTGAGTACCCCACTGCACACTATGTCGGGTAACACAATTGTGGAGCAGTCGCGACTATCAGCATGTAATGTCATCACACGCGGCCATGTTTTAATTGGCTCTATTAATTGCTTGTTAGGCTAAAATGCCGGGACATACTCGTCAAACAAAATGCTATTCTGTTGTCAACTCACCAGCAAATATAACTACATTAAAAGTTTGTACTGAAATGTTTCACACATTTTACGGTCAACTTTGTCAAAAAAATACACCGGACAAAGATTAACAAATTAGAATTACGTATCATTAAATGACGAAGCATTATCGTAAGCATTGCTGATTTATTATCATCAATGGGATATAACGATTAAACTAAATCCTAGACCAAAGAACAATGATCTGCAAGCCTCGGTTCCCTCTAAGTAAATTAGTCGGCGACACGTCGCACACTACCGGACAACACTTGCCGGACCGGACATCACGCGTAATGTGTGTTATGAGCTCGCCTTCATCACAATATTAGTTTTATTATGCAGTGTAGTCTGTTGAGATAGCGTACGTGTGTTGAGATAGCGTAGTGACGCGAAGGCAGCTGCAAGTCTTTTTATTTATTTTACACATATAGAAGTGGGTGCATTGGGACTATACAAAATTTAAAACAAGTACTCATTTACACGAACGAAATAGAAACTGATTTAAACACTCACATTAGTAGGATTTTTGACATATATGTGAAGTGGCTACATTCACTCGTCAAATCGTTTCAATTAAGTACTCGCACAAAGTGAACCTTTCATTTACAGATAAATTGTTCGTTCCTAAAACTATTAATTATTATAAACATTACAACTGGACATTGGACAACTGGATGATAGTTTACCTGTTATTATTTTGCTCATTATATTCTTCTAATACGATAAAAAAGAAGTTACTTATGAATAAAACTATTTGACCTACGTCATATTATAATATTTCTTATTTCGATTTAGTACCTATTTGTAACTATTACCAGAAATGAAACAAGATAAATATTATCAAATATTAGCCAATGCGAGAAAATATTCTAGTGAGAGTTAGACATTACACGTGGTAATGGAGCCACACTCGACACCCTCCTTCCTTCCGATATTACCCGACGCGAGAGGAATCACGCGACACCACAGCATCCCCCCGTATGTGCGCGGCTGTAGGGACTTGCGCCTGTAATGAATAGTTTTAATTAGTTTTAAAATTAAACTGCTCTGAACAACTTTCAACATAAAATGTTATAGGGAAAAAGTTAATGAGCCAAAGTTTGCGGCGCAACCAAAAATATTTGATGTGAATTTAAGTATATTGTATCGCATATTGTACGTAACTACGTTACCGTTGGCGTTGCCAAGATAATTATAACTCCTTCAATTAATATTTTATTCCCTTTTTCGATAAACAGCTTTTACTTGTTTGTGGCCTACTCGTAGTAGGTTATCACAATGAAAACACAGCGTAAGTACCCCAACACGATTAAGTTGTCGAGCTGCCGGCTCGCGGCGGTCTGCCAGAAAATAAAACATTCATCAAGCGCCGGTTCGTTAGGCACAAAGCGTTGCCATCAAAAAGCAATGAAATTATAAGAGCGACGAACAAATTGGAAAACTATTATGTGTCCGTCAGCCTCGTTATTTACTGAGCAATTTGCCGAATGGAATTAACTCGGACGCGAGTTGCACAACCGACCGCCCTCCAATTTGCCGCCCTAGCCGTTGTCCCCCCGTGCGAGTGTGCGAGTGTGCAAGTGTGCAGAGTCCCAGACACAGAACAGGCAGTCATGAATATTCGCACGCGGCGCCCTTTCATCATTGTGATTGTAACAAGGTATAAGATTAAATTATAAAAAGGCCGCTCGTGAAACGAATCCGCGCCCGAGCGTGACTCGCATGTGGGAGACTTTCGGCGGACACGGCGGAGACAGGGCAGAAGGCGCACTCGTGGTACAAACACACGTACTTGCGCTGACACGTATGTACGTACGTAATATAAGATAATTATTATACTCTGCACTATTTAAAAACTGAATATAACAGTATTATTCTTGTACTAACAAACAATTACTGCAACAACTGAAAGGACAGATAGGTTTAGAGAGTCGTTTTTAAGACTGACTTAATTCAAATACCTGTACCGTCCATAACGCGTTTGTGAGGAGCGGGTCTTCTGTTTCGTCTTGTTGTCTAGTACTACACCCTGGTACCACCCCCCACCCCCAATGCCCTTCCCTGGCCGATGTTCGCTTATTTAGCATACACAGGTGCCTGGTGACCTTCGTAGATTATCCTGTTTGTATTTTACAAACAAACTTCTACGTAAACTTATAATTTCACCATACGGAGCACTGATAACAACTAAACGTTTAATAACGTAGATACCATCTAATTGAAGGCTATTACATACTCCTGTTACTATCCCTTACATACATTAACTACTATCTGTTAAATTAAATGTAATTTTATCGTTCAATACTGTAACGATAGTAAAAGGTTCATCCGATAAATATAATTATTTCCCCTGGCAAGGAAAACACATCGATTTAACCGAACCACTCAAATATGTAATCAGAGGGCGATTCTAAATCGTTAACCTACAAAAGAGCGGCGCTAACAATCGAGCCATATGTTATTTTTATGAGAGCCATTACACGCTGCATCGCCCCCCGCCCCCCGCCCATCACAACGTGCTCCATCGGCCGCGCTCTTGCCGACTGGTCCACGCGTAGCCAGCATGTGATTAACAAAACGTCCAATTTGCTTGTATTCTCTGGGCGACACTCATCGCGGACGATATCAAAGGGCGCGCTTAAATTTGCAATCTGTAGCATGTCGTGTCGGCCGCGTCTCGTCACATCGCGTCACATAGCGTCGTGTCGCCAGGCAGCACACAACGCTTTGAGATCTAAGCCGGCACTGAAACGTGTCTATGATTAGAATTGCTGTTGTTGTACTACTAGATCCATGCAATACTGCTTTGCGTTACATTATAGTTTGAAAATATATACAGGGTGTCCGGAAACGAATGAATAACCTTGAAATGGCCCATAGCAGAACCCAGGACCATTGACAAAAATACGAAAAAAAATCTATCTTATAAAAAAATTTCATCCGCAGATGTAGGGCCTGCATAAGAATGGGGGGTTACATTTTTTTGCTTCAATAATTTTTCTCCTTGTCTACATTAATAGCAATTATGAATTGTACCATTATCAAATCCACTTGAAACCGACATAATATTTTAAAATTTATTGGTCACTCATGAATGTATAATTTTTTTTTACCGAAGATGTTTAAACTTGGTTTAAAAATTAATTCGTACTAATTTTCCAAAATAAATGAACTTGCTTACAGGTACTATATTTTTTGATTAGGCACATGAAAGAGTACGTAAGGATCGTAGCAGGTGGCGTTATGTGCGTGAGTTAATGTATGTATGTAAACGTAAATTATTAGTTAGCAAATGATAAAAAACCGGCCAAGAGCGAGTCTGACTCGCGCACCGAGGGTTCCGTACAAACCTTTTAAAGGACAAGCTTAACTTTGCTGTTCGATCCCTAGAAACAGCTATTGCACCAACCGCAGATTGTGATAGTAAAATCGTTTTTTTTGTTATTAAACTACATATTTACAGTTTTCTGACTTTTCCCTTTACTGTAAGACCTTTTCGCCAAATTTCGTGATTCTTGGTCAACGGGAACTACCATATAGGTTTTCGACCTAAAACCTATAGGGTACTTCCGGTTGACCTAGAATTGACAATTTTGGTTAAAAGCAATGTCTTACAGAACAAGTAAAGGGAAAACTTCGAAAAATAAAAATGTTGAAAATTATGGTAAATTTTGGTACTTACAAGTTTTCGCGAAAATCTAAATTTGCCCATATCTTTTAATCGTGTTGACTCAGGACCTTGATTTTATACTTACTTTTATATTTTATACTTGATTTAAACACCTAATAGGGACTATAGACGTCAGTATCTGGTATAAATTTCAACTTGCTAGGTCCACTCGTTCCTGAGAAAATCGGTAGTAACAGACGGACGGACAGACAGACGAACAAGAAAGTGATCTTATAAGGGTTCTGTTTTTTCCTTTTGAGGTACGGAACCCTAAAAATACCAAGCGAATTAAGAACTTCCTCCTTTTTGAAGTCGGTTAAAAATATGATAGCCGCTCGGTACAATCCAATCGGTTTAGCCGTGCTCGCCTAAGTTGGTCTGTGATGGGTGACCACCTCGGCTGTCAATTGTCAAATTATTACATATTATATATGACCACGTTAGTATATCAACATATCTATATCTTTATCATTGATGATATCAATTTGGTGTGCTTCAGTGCAGTAGGCTCGACAGTCGTCACGCCTCACGTCACACACACAGGTAGCCGGAGCCGCGCGTTGTCACTTGTTACTGCCATTAGCCGTGCTCCATATATTAACAGAACATCCACTAACTCTCGAGCTAATGCAACTGTTAAATAATTATTAGTTATTTGCATGAACACAGACTAATTAAACTGAACTAATATTCCGTTTAGTGCTCAGCACTAGCGCTACTTGTACAACTGCCGCTACTGCTGATACTCGTAGTAATAGTTGGAATTTGGCTCTGTTGGGTCACGGCCCCCTATTACATGAAACCTGAACTATCAACTAAATTAGGTACTAGAAACTTTTTCCTTATGAGTCGGGTTAATGGTCAGGAGTAGCCAATCTCACCGAGCACACAGTTACTGACCCCTGCGCGAGCTGCTAGCAACAGCCCGAATAAAAATCGAATTTTATTTCTTACTCGTCAAAGCCAGCGCGGCTCAGGAAACTTTCTAACTTTGTGGAAATAAAAGTCATATATTTCCTTCAGATAATGCCTCTCTGCCAATATTTCCGGATGTTAGTGTGGCTATAGGTAGTCATAAAATATAATAATGTAGTACAGTGGCGCTGTGTGTAATGAATGGACCATTACCGCGATATATTATCTGTGCCCAGCCGGCAGCCGGCAGGTGGTAGGTACAGTTCGACATCGTGACCTGAATGAGTAGCGCCCTATTATTCATTTCACCTTCATTTACTCTCTTTATCTATAACTAGCGAGCCACATCGGGGCCGCCCGGCTATTTCGGATTAATTCGGGAAAATCATTTTGTGTTCAATGTTTTACTAGGAACCTAATTATTTCGCGATTTTAATATGCGATTATTGGTATTTGGACGTCCCTTATCTATCGTTTCTTTTACGTTAACTTACTTTATTGCATTCTTACAGAAAAGCCTATAAGGCTGTATGCCTAGTGAAAAAATGAAATGGCAAATGTTATAAAGATAAATTGGGTTTCTCTCGCTTTACGTGGTGATTAAGTAAGTTACCTTCATTACTTATATTGTGAGTTCGGTGGGTACGGTGCGCGGCGGGTGCGGGCCAGCCGATACGGACGCTGATAATGTTCCACTTAAGAGGAATTTATTGTAAGGCGGCGTTAGACCAGCACCGCACTAGGACCTATTAAATCATACTTAGAAGATCATTATAATATTAACTTTTAAATTGAGTTTTAGAACTCAAATGGTAAAATTACTGGCGTACTGTACGTATATAAATTACAAAGCCATTAATATTTTTTTATGATTGACAATGCTGTTGCTACGTGTAAACACAATAATATGAACATAGTTTTATATTCTGTAAGTCGGCTCAGCGGCAAAATCAATTAATGAAATAATTCAAAGGTTCCAGTCAAAAATACTAAGAATGTTAATGAACGCACCTTGGTATGTCTCAAATAACAGACTCCATCGAGACCTCTGCATCACAACTGTAATGGAAGAAATTTCAGAAAAGACTAAAGCATACAAAGAGTGAATCTCAAATCATCCAAACTAGCTAGCAGTTAATCTGATGAACACCCATAAACAGTCGCTGGAAGACTAAAGAGAAAGATTCCTCAACCTCAAGACCTAATCTAGGAGGTTCCAAGAATAAACGGAGCAGTCGCTTAACAGCCTCCGTACAAAACCGTTATCAATATCAAAATATTTCTGAATATCTAGAGTGATAGATTGCGATAAAAAAATGTTAATGAAGGAGCTCGTGGCTCAATAATTACAGCCGTTACGATCCATCTTCATACTAAGCGTGCTCTTCTCGTTGTTGGTGCCGATACTGAAGCAAGGAGGCTCCAGGTGGCTGCTGTGCAATGTCCAGCAACTTTCACTTGAGGCCGGCCCATGTTACACGGTTTTATGTGCTTGTTACCAACATGGTTGTCAACTATGCCAATATGGTTGTAACAGAGTTCCTGAGGGAGACCGATGGAATAAGTATAACCAATAGTTCTTAATGAAACAATGTCGATACTTAATGCTAATTAAGATATTAGCTTAATTATCTAGAAAAATACCTTAGGATATTAAATAATACAACTAGAATAATCACAGTGCGACTCGGCTCAATTCGGCACAACAGGGCCCGACTTGGACAAACTGGGTCCCACTCGGCGCGGCCAATCGCCCCAATAGAAACATCGCTAGTTTAATTGCCCCCTCGATACGATCTGACAGACGATTTACTAAACTAATCACCCTTTTACGTAAATACTCGCGCTCTATATTTCATGCGCAATCCACTGAATTTATTTTGTTTGTAAAAATATAACGATTACGATCAGATTAACGGGCGGTAGAGATTGCTTTGGAATTCATTTTTATTTTAATTAATGGCTACGTGTAGCGCCTGATACGAAATATTTTTGTAATTTATGTATCTTTATTTCGCGTTTTGTAAGATGTCATTTAAAACCTATTAGTTGGTTATACATAAATAATGCTAACTGTTGAATAAATCCTCTCAACAATGCAAACATTTTAAATAATAAATCATATAAGCAGCCAAGAGATGCTAGAGCGCGGACTCTTCACAAATAAAACTGCTCGTCACTCGTCATACGTCTATGAAATGTTGCTGACGTAGCAAGCCAACCCCCTCCCGCGCCGCCCGCCCCTACCCCCGCATACACCGGCGGTGCGACCACATTCAATAACCCCCTAGGACTGAAAAATATGTAAGAGCAGCAGAATGCCGCCCCCACCACGCCTTTCATGAATTATCGCCTGAAAACTTCAGTTATTCACTGAAATATTAGGACGGCATTAACATTACTGCTTTATAAATGTAAGCTCAAAGGAAATGGTGGAGCAAACGAAATAATTAATATTCAGTGATCTGTCCGTGTTGTAGGCCGAAAAAACCCACGCTATTCACGTTCTGTGGTTCCTAGCTAATCATTAAACTATTACCACCAAAACTAAGAATACAGCTAAAAGTTTCAACATATTCCAATTTTCTATTCCAGTATTAGTGCAGTAGTTTTCTAGTTAATTTTAAATAGATTTTATAAACTGCTTCCACATTATAGCAATTGATGAAACTAGTTGTGACAATGTAAACGTTCAGTAATTACCTGTTATCAGCTGGGGGGTGGAGGGGTGATAGGGGAGATCACCACAAAGGACGTCACGTCGCGAGTCCCAGGAAGTACAGCTAGTGGTCGTGTCCGGCAGCGGACAGTGAGCGATAGAGCTCCACAACTTCTCACTCACTCACAAACTCACTTTTAATGTTATCGAGTAGCCAGCCAGCAGATAGTAACCGATGCGTATGAAAATCTGCCACTCGTCGGACCGTCGACCAGTGCCATCCTAAAGATAAAGCTGAAAACCCTCATGTATCTTTTTTTGGGGGAAATCTTAATAGATACTTACCGTCTGCAGGAGGTCGGAGTGTAATGTCTAACTTCTACAAACTAAACCTCACTATTCCAACAATGAGTCGTGGACCGGGAGATGCTCCTACCTTCGCGCGCACCCCCGATTTACATGCTTCATACACCCCCGACTGGTATTCCACCTGTAAATGTGCAGCACAAATATACAGGCGATGAATGGCCTCGTAAGATTGTTAAGATGCGTTGACAGGTTTCTATAATATGTTAAATAATACTGCTTGATGAAATTCATGTATTCGCCATTCGGATGGGTGGACGTATACAAAGTCATGTAAAGTAGAGGAAACCACCGATAACTAAGACAACTCAATACGTAAGTAAGAACTCCATAACAAAGCGCTCGTTTAGGTACCTCAACTAAGATGAATGCAGATGTTTCTGTGATGCTGCGCGGTGCAGTAACGGTGAGATACAGTGAGCTTATAATGCTATGTCAAGCATCAAATTTATATGCATGTATGTATAGAGTATCATGTAGCCGCACGTAAACGTGATGCATGCTCTGCAGACGAGCTTATAACGTCGGTGAGTACCACACAAGTTCACACAACTACTCAACACTATTCAGTTATTACTGCGCTCCGTCACCGGAGGCTTACAGCATTAGCAACTACAGACTCACATCCGTACATTATTATATAGTAATTTTGTTTGAATATCAAAAGTCTTTGATAACAAAATGATTACATAAAACACCACTGTAATATTTTCTTCGAGTTCTAAACTATGTAAATACTAATGATCATTAGTAAACCCTAGCATTAGGCGCTAAATTCTTAACTAAGTGTCATTATGTTCAGCTCGTAATGTGGCGCGATCGCAGTTTGTGTTGTACCGTTATGTACAGTCACACAAAACCTCGGCTAATGAGACGCTATAATCGTTATTTCTACTACAATATGTTTGAAAGGCCTCGTAAAAACTTCGGCTCAGCCGTTCTGCAGCTATTAACGATGTACTTACACTCACCGCTCCCGAGACATCGCCCTCATTAGCCTCAATTAGAAAATTATGTGAATAAATAAACGCCGCGCCTCAGTCTGCAACGTGCCTCCTCCGGGGGAGCACACAGCTGAGTCATGCTTCAGGAAAATAACATAAAGTGCAGCGCGCGTTGCAGAATTTTATTGCTGCGTCAACAAAGTAGTTGAGCATGATGTTTATGCAGCTCAACACTACAATTTAGATTAAGACGTGTAACGCTAACAGCCGTGTTCCGCGCGTTGTTTGCACCGATTAGTTGCCCTTTGCTCACAAGCAGTAGTTACGAGCAGGTCCGCGGGGCGGCGCTAGTGTGGCGACCAATCACAATCATTTGCCGCACGAATGCCGGAGGTGTAAAACTGTAATTTGTTGTAATAACTATGAAAATGCTAAAGTACTGGCTTGAGTCAATATTTTTGTGTGCCTAGAGTAAATTTTATGGTATCCGATCATCATTAAGTAAGTAGGTTATAAAAAGCCATAACAGGTTTTTTATAACTAGCTCTAACTGGATATGAATTCATGCTTGAACATTTTCTATTTTCTCTCTCGTCACATAAGGCCTTATTCAACGTCTAAAATGATTTTAGTTCTAAGCGTCAATCAGACAACGTTTTAGGTAGATTTCGTCAGAACAATCTACCTAATGGTCTTGCACCTCAAGTCGAGTTTTCAGAAAATTTCACCATGAGGGGTCTAGTTAGAGCCCAAATCAACCGCTGGTTAAAAAATTTAATTTATAATTATTTGTATACATATGTGGGGCGCCAAGCAAAATTTAGCCACATTCTACAGGTCGCAATTATGCACCGATTGCTTTCAAACTTGGCTCAAAAATCGAAAAGGTCAAAATTTAGGTTAAGTTCTTGAATGGGTGGAATTCGTCAATGGGGGATGGCGAGGCGGCGGTTTTTTACCCGACTGCGCGTCGCAAAGGAGGGTAATGTGTTTATCAGTCTATGTATGTATGTATGTATGTTTGTTTCTATGTGGCGTTCTAGACACCAAATGCGTAGGCCGATTTTGATAATTCTTACGTCAATCGATTCGTCTTAACCTTGCGAGTGTTACTAAAGACATAACAGTAATCAAAATTCACCACAGCGACAACCAGACCCCATATTGTCAAAATGAAAAAAAAAAAAGTTGATGAACTATGTCAAGTGGCACCCCACTTGACATAGTTCACCAACTTTTTTTTTTTTTTTTTTTAAATACCTATTCAACGACACCTCGTTGAATAGGTATTTTAAAATCATCTTTAGGTTCCTTTTATCATTTTTTATTATAAATAATAGTTTAGGATATATAACGATTTAAAGTTGTTTAACAAAGCAATCATTCTCGCTAATTCTTACTTATTGATTTAAGTTTTTATTTCAAGTATTAACGATATACAAACAAAAAAACAGTGAAAAAGCATAAAAAACTAATATTTTTGGTAAAAAAATAACTTTTATTCATCGCCAAGTCGCCGAGAAAAAAAAGTTTACCACCAAGCTCGATAGATGGCGTTGTACATTTGATGCACGTTTCTGAATCGCGGTGTTAAGATTCTCCGCGTCTACTAATTGAATTCTTTGTTATGGATTTAAGTTTTCATACTTTACAACTGATTTTAGCTCACTACCCTTAGTGAGCTAAAATCAGTTGTAAAGTATTCTAAAATCAGTTGTAACTATTCTCCCTAGAATAGTTAACTGACTTTAGTACGTACGTAAATTTGAAAATACTTAATTTGGATTCCTATTGTTTTTTGTTATCATCATTACATTTCTGTCACCAAAACTATTACGATTCGGACTAAAGGGACTAATCATCAGTAGTTTAGACCACCGCAAGTTACTTAGTAATCCCCACGATATTAACTCCCTCAATGACATGACTAGATTGCGAAATTTACCATCTTAAAACGAAGTCAATGAATCGTGACTAAAAAGTATAAAATAAAAAATAATAATTTAAAAAAAACAAAAAACCCGACTGCGTAAAAACTAATTTTAAAAAATACGTGGAAGAATTAACTTAAATAAAAACTAAAAAGAAAGAAACAAGCCCAGTAGTTTAGAATTCTGTTAAGTAATACTAAATAACTACACAATTGAAATAGTTTTATAATCGATACACACATAAAACAAATAATAAATTCTAATGCAGAACAGAACGACTCACAGTCGGGGCCCATTTAAATTTTACCAATCAAATCTTCCCAAGGGGCCCCGACTGTGAGTCGTTCTGTTCTGTATTAAAATTTATGATTTGTTTTATGTGTGTATCGATTATAAAACTATTTCAATTGTGGAGTTATTTAGTATTACTTAACATAATTCTAAACTACTGGGCTTGTTTCTTTCTTTTTAGTTTTTATTTAAGTTAATTCTTCCACGTATTTTTTAAAATTAGTTTTTACGCAGTCGGGTTTTTTTTTCGTTTGGAAATATTTTTGAACCGTTTAACATTTTTATCATTTAAACTAAGAATACGGACAACTTTTAAATTTTTAACTTTTTTGATGCAACCCCTAACTTGGGGAAGGGGTTGAAATTTATAATTTTTTTGGAAAAAAAATATATCTGCGAAACGGTAAACATTTTTAGCGTCGCAAATATTTTTTTTTTAAAGCAAATTGTTTACTCTACAATTTTAAGTTTTACAGTTTAGTGATAAAACTTACAGTTTACGAAATAAAAACTTAGAACTGAAAAATTGAGGGTGTTTTCATGTTAAACGCTTATGGGAGGATTTATGATAACCACTAGCTGACCCGCGCAACTTCTTCTGCGTCACATAAGAGAGAGAGAGTTAGAGAGAGTGTGACTCAACCTTAAAAGATAGACATTATGCTATCACAGATTTATTTTAAATGGGACCAACTTTGAGATATACCTACGCTTTTCACAAAAAAGGATCATGCCTAACGGACTTCTTTGTAAAAAGTTATGGGTGGTCATACATAAAAAAAATATACGCGTCAAATTGAGAACTTCCTCCTTTTGTTCCGTCGGTTAAAAAGCCAAATCTGAAGCAACTGACACGGGCGAGGTTCATTCTTTCACGGAAAATCTTAACAACGCGATTCAGAAAATGAAGAGTGAAATGAACAACGCCATCTATTGACCAAGATGTTAAACTGCTAAAATAAATTATGCTATATTTTTTTTAAAAACCGGTCAGTCAATTTAAAAGTTATGTGGTGAGCACATTTTAGTCATTGGTACCATTTTAGTTCAACAGATGTCGCTGCGTGTATGTATCTTACATTTGATGATTAGTTCTTCTTGAAAACTTTAAGTTCATAATAATATATCTTTTGATATAATTAACCGATTACAATGAAACAAAAACTAAATAATACCCCAAGTTACGCACAATTTTTATGTATAAAATTTATCTACACTGGTTTTGTAAATTTTACGTGATGCTTGATCATCGAAACAGACAAACAGACAAAAAATCCAAAAATGCTGGAAATGAGTTCTGTTGCTTATCTTTTAACACCCTGGCAATTTTTTTTCGAAATATTTTCGATGTACGAAAACGAGTTTTCTACAGATTTATTATAATTATGTATATAAATTAAGACGTTTAATTTTCAAACGTCAACAAAGTCGTTGCCATGACGACCAAGTCTTTTGGCAACTGACGTATTCATAAAGGAGGTACTTCAAACAAAAACAAAAAACATCAGACAAATTCTACACTGAGATCGGCCAGCGCTCGAAATCTACCTCCTCCGGCTTGCCGAAGGGATTTTTTGGTATGAGCAACAAATAAGCTTGCGGAGCAGCAGCTCCAGTAACGTCACTGGTAGTGGGTGACGGTGATGCTGGGTGACGATTGTGATGACTGAATGAGCGTGACGGCAGAGTGGTGTTAGGGCCCTCTTTCGCAGTGACGTCATCCGTCACAGGTCACTATATCGACGCGGGTTAGTTGGCCGACTGATGTTACTGAAACTTATTTTGGTCTCATCATCATCTGCCTAGCCTTTTCCCAACTATGTTGGGGTCGGCTTCCAGTCTAACCGGATGCAGCTGAGTATCAGTATTTTACATGGAGCGACTGCCTATCTGACCTCCACAACCCAGTTCATACTGGGTTATACGATACCACTTTGGTAAGACTGGTTGTCAGACTTTTTGGGTCACTGACTACCTGTAACGACTGTCAAAGATGGACAAATGACAGCCGGGACCAACAGCTTAACGTGCTTTCCGAGGCACGGAGGAAACTCGGTATGTAAGGGTGGTCACCCATCCACAGACCAACCTAGGCAAGCACGGCTTAACCTAAAGATCGACCCGAGCGGCTGTTATTATTTAGCCACGAGCTCCTCCTATTTTGGTCTAACTAGTGCTTATGAACAATGCCGACGCGATGGAACAAAATAGATACTGCTGTTTAAATGTCCTCGTTTTCATTTGGCAGTGGCACAATAAGGTCTCAATGCCAATTTGGTAGCTGAACGGCCAAATAACAATATTATTATGAATAGCCTACGTCGTCCCACCGCAGAGCGAAGGGCTTTCCTTTATTTCCACTTTTCTCGATCTAATACGAGTGTACACCAATCTTTTAGAAACGAGTCCATCTCATCTCGCCTTCTCTTTCTGGGCTGCCGCGTTGTCGTTTCCTACCAGTTGGGATCCACTGACTGGTGGTTTCTGCCCATTGTCCCTCCGACACGCGGCAGATGTGACCAGCCCAGTTCCACTTCAACCTAGCAGCAGCAAGGTCAGCATCTATTTGTGTTTTGGGGCGTACTATGGAGTTTCTGATACGGTCCATAACTTTGACACCCAGTATACTTCGCTCCATATCTATTTGAAAAACTCCAAGAGTCGATTTCGGACGCTCGCAAAGCGACAAACATAGTCGCTTTGCGGGTACCTATAGGTTAGAGTGGGAAATGTGTCCATATGCCTTCGTTAAAAAAAAAAATATAATTGAAAAAAATCATGAGATCTGATCCAAAGCTCTATAAACGTTTTATCCCGATAGTACGTACGTTCCCCTATTGCATTCCCGACCACCACGCGAAGGTACGGACAAAAGCTGCTTTATAATAAAGTGTTATACTCGTATCACATAACATTCTCAGTATTCGTGATGGATAAACCAACAAATACCACAACATTACAGTGTCTCAGGTCTCAAGTTTAAAATTTTCAACACTAAAGTTTTGCAGAGCTATGTACTGACGAAGAGAGGGAATAAAATAAAAAAGATTTGTGATGTTCACAACCATTACGTTTAAAGTTCACAAAACGTTTGGGTACACCACAGAGGAATAGATTTTATGGGGCAAGTCTTCTTATCATAGTGTAGCCGCGCTCCGACCGGAGGATGACCTTCCCAATTCCGAGCGTTTCTCTGTGTTACTTACCAGCAGGGCTATTACGTATGTTTCTGATATCCAGTGACTATCAAGCTTCGGTTGTACACTGAACTTTGATGACAACCGAGAATGTCATATTATTGTTATTACGTATCACACTGAGTGGATATCACTTTACGGTGACTAACAGCCCGGGTAGGTACGGTGTAACGTCTTTCACGAAAGCCACTTCAAACTCAGTTGTGATCAATTTGTTGTCCACTATGCGTACATAATAAATGAAATAATATAAGTATCGATACGAAAGCGTCTGTCAAAATGAGTTATGGTGACTACCAGCCACGATGAGCACCAATGACGTCGATTTGAGACGATTTGATCGCGACTGGTCATACATATAATAAAAATAATAAAGTATTTATTTCCCAAAAAACATACCACTTTGCACTGTATACATTGTTTGAAAATAATATTTACATCATGATGCAATATTAGAGTCTATCTTTTAAACTAGGACTAGCTTGTATCTTAAAAGATAGGGACTTAATACGAAACTAACCTTTTGACAGTTAATTGATGGACACTGAGCCCTGTTACTATCATTTCGAGCTGTCAACAGAGATACGTAATACTTTTAATTTTAGGTATATTTGGATAACTCCTATTCTACTCTCAGAAAAATTTTAATTACAAAAAGTACCCGAAGCAGTGCTGAGCTACGACCATTCAACAGTAAGGACCCCTAAACGCATAGCTATTGCAAATTACGACGTTACTTGAAGCGGTGCCGTGTTTGATCCCAATTCTACTAATTACGGAGCTATGTCTCGGGAATGTTCTAGAGATTGTGATGCGTGATTACTTTCTAATCAGCTCAGCTAAGGACGCATGCTCGGCTAAACACTCGACGTCTGGCACTCGGAGTTTGATTCATTTATAATTAAAATTCCTTCATTAAGTAAGTTATTCATTCGAGGCTAAAAATAAAAGTCAACGACCCGCTACGGGTTTTAATACTTTTAAAATTGTAGGTATTTTGTAATACAAGAACCTAGCCAGAATAATGAGTATGTGGCGCCCTATACAGCCAGACGGCAGAACTCATAGATGGCGGGACGAGCTGGACAAATGACGAGTGGTCAACGCGGGGTCTTTGTCCGACAGTGGGATGACGCAGGATGACAGTAACAGCAAGCACCTAGCAGGCCAACTTTACTGAGCAGGAAAACATCGCAATAGTCGTGAAAGTTAGTTACGATGGCTGTATAGCAACAACAACAACAACAACAGCCCATAACGTCCACTGCTGGACATAAGCCTCTCCCATGATGGGAGGAATTTGCCGTAATCTCTACGCTTGGCAGGCGGATTAGAAATCGCAGTGATGAAAGACTAACAGAAAACGCTGCTGCCCATTCTCTGGTCTACGGAGGCGCAAGGTGTTCTGCCTCAGACATTAGTCGCCTTATACGACACCCGTAGTGTAATGGGTTGGTTCTATTCTACTCTGCCGGATACCACACGGCTAAAAAGTTATGGCTGTATAAAGTTATTGTATTTCATGTCACATCCAGGCGTTCTGTGTTCTGCGGCGGTGCATGGTGGTACATTCAGTGGAGTTGCTTCACCAACGCAGTTGACGCAAGTGTTGACTACTTGAGCATAATGGGCGGTACACAGTTGAACGGGAAGTGCATCGACACTGCCGCGCCACGAGCGGCGCCGCCGCTCCCACGTACCCGCTACGCATCCGCCACGGCCTCACACACTCCCGCCATACTTCTGACACTCCCCCGCCTCACTACTGCCACGACGCGGACATTGGACGGATAACGTTCGTTCCGTTATATCTCATCACTTGTATTTATTTCTTGAATGTAATTACAGCACATTATGAGTTATTTTACACGTCACTACCGGTGATTGATACCTTGATTATGTTCATTTTATCAATTGCTGTGATTTGTGTTAATTGCTACGACATTATCAGATAATCTTTCAGTTGGCAAATATTAGTTCTGTTGTGATGTTGTGAACTGCATTATTCCAAAAATGCATCCCCAATATTCATATTTAAAACGACAAGTATGACGCATAAAAAAAAATGCTTATTAGTCGTTGAAACTACTACCAACTGTTGGCTTCTAAAATTAAACTCTGGTACTACCGTGTCCAATAAATAATTTAATTGCACCAACTACTTTATAGCACTATACAGTTGTGAAAGTGTTGGTGCTAATCAACCAGCGCGGCGTGTCGCAGCTTAGAGCGGCATCAAAGAGTGCGAGGCGTCATCGCGCGACACTCGATCAGCCGCGCGCCGCTGCGGACTCAGTCACGAAGTGAGGCAGCGCGGAACATTATAACTTCAAATAACTAGTCATAAAAATTCATGAGTCGATCTTCTACCCATTATTGTAAAAACATTGTAGGTACATGATTCTTTTCTAGGGTGCCGTACCTCAAAAGGTTAAAAAAGGAACCCTTATAAGATCATTTTCTTGTCCGTCTGTCCGTCTGTCACCACCGATTTTTATCAGGAACGGATGGACCTAGCAAATTAATGATAATGATAAAATGATGTTTATTTTGCAAGTTGGTTTTTACAAACACTTTTACACGTCATAAATTGAAATTTATACCAGATACCGAGGTCTATAGTTCCTATTTGGTGTTTGAAAATCAAGGTCCTGAATCGACACGATAAAAAGATATGGGCAAATTTAGATTTTCGCGAACTTGTAAATACTAAAATTTACCTTAATTTTCAACATTTTTATTTTTCGGACTTTTTCCTTTATTTGTGCTGTAAGACCTTGCTTTTAGCCAAAATTGTCAATTTTAGGTCAACCGGAAGTACCCTATAGGTTTTGGGTCGAAAACCTATATGGTAGTCCCCGTGGACCTAGAATCACGAAATTTAGCAAAAATCAAGGTCTTACAGCACATGTAAAGGAAAAAAATCTGAAAACCGTAAATATGTAGTTTAATAACAAAAAAAGCGAATTTACTAGATATTACAAACAAATTATTTGCGGTTGGTGTTATAACCGTTTCTAGGGATCGAACAGCAAAGTTACGTTTGTCCTTTAAAAAGTTTGTACGGAACCCTCGGTGCGCGAGTCCGACTCGCTCTTGGCCGGTTTTTTTAAATAATTCCATCAAACTTTTCTACAAAATCTCTCTAGAACTTAAATTGTAATACAACGACCAAATTCGATAACTTATCGCAAGATGGAATCTGAGGGAACTCTTCTTATTGACTAACTTTTAAGATAACGGTGAAGAAACTTGTGCGTCGAACAGAATGAAAGAATGCCGTTTACTTGTGTGACGAGGTCATGACGCGGTCGCGCGGTTCGTCTCCTCTCGGCTTTGTTCGGGTCACTGGTGTTCAAAGCCGATTATGAGCCATGAGCTGCACCTCACAGTGTCACAGCTTTTATAAAAACACCAAACGCAGTAGACCCACACAACACGCTGTACACAAAGATCTACGAGATAGTATGTATGAACTAGCTTGTTCCGTTTTCCATGAACGTTGTCTTGCTCCTTGCTAGCAGTTGTCTTTCTGCACGTAGCCTCACTGTGCCCGCTCCGGGCCGGCCTCGTGTCACACGGGACGGCACGACGACGCGGCTTGCGATCCGATTGTCGCCGGGATTGCACTGGATTGTCAAGTTCACGCCGCCACTGAACGACAACCTCTGAGGAACAATGTACACAAGCCGATCAGTTCGGGCTTTATTTCTTAGTAAAAAGTACTTAGAAATAAGATTTGAACGTTTTCAGATTCGTAAGTAACAACAAGTTTTTATAAAAAAAAGCGAAAGTTGAAATGTTTTTCCAACAAATAATAATATCTTGAGAAAGTTCGCACCTGATCACGATCTCGCGCAGTTTCCAACGTCTTGAACTTAATTAAAAATCCCTCTGGTCCACACTTGTGAGATGTTCACCTTACGGTTACTATTAGTATTGTACAAGTCAATTGATAATAATTCTTGCGGTGGAGTTATAAAAGCTTCCTCAGCAACAGAAGTATTTCTGGTGATGCGTTATGCTATACAAAGTCTAATTATTATATTATTTAAAATCATAATGTATCATATATACCATTATCATATTTAAAATCAATAATTATTTGATTAAAGATCGTGTACACTTTCTGTAGCTTTTCTAACGCAATATTCAGATTTATTTCCTATCCACAGTGTTGGATGATATTGTATCTTAATCTATTTTTCTCAGGCTATCGATTAATCAATTAGTACGGCTGAAGTACGATCACAAAATTGGACTTTACATACTAATTGCGTCAGTCGATACTATATTTTGTATGGGAAGCCCGATTTTTATTTTTTGACTCATATTACTTAGGGAAAGATGTCCGCTATAATGGTCTGAATCACCTGTATCGATAGGTTCCGGCTGCAAAGGTATGTTCTCTGGAACGGAAAGGTAGGTTAGAAATAAAACACTATTTCACTTTGGTAAATCTAACGTACAATCAAAGGAACAAAATTTACATTTAAAACTGAACTGAAAACTATAAACTGTCTTACATCCGAAAACTTCAAAATTAAAAATTTGGAAAAAAAACCTCGACGTTTAAAAAGTAATTGAAAAAGGATAATTTAAAAAACCCAACTTAGTAAAAAACCCAAGAATATCCGTCGGGGGCTGCCACTTTTGCAGTTTTATAGTAACGTGAATAATTGGAGATTTTTAGTGCTTACTTACACCCTTAATTGGGTATTACCCTTGCTTGTCCCTACAGTGGGGGACCTTTAGAAGTTGATGATGATACTTATTTTTATTTACGATGAAATTTAAAATAGTCATGGCAGGCCCCAACGGATATTCTTGGGTTTTTTATTAAGTTGGATCTTTTAACATTATTTTATCCTTTTTCAATTACTTTTTAAACGTCGTTGGTATTTTCAAAATTTATAATTTTGCTTTTTATTTTAAAGTAATTTCTTCACGTACTGCTATCAATGTTCCTAGCGATTATCTCTTTTTTTTTAAACTTTGTGTCTACTTGTGGACAGCGTTGTGGGTTACGTTATAACCAAATTTCTATTTTGTTAAACTAGTTGTAAGTCCTTATAATGTAACTGTTTGCTGTTCCTTTCAATAAAAAATAAAAATAAAAGTTTTCGTAGAGCATAATTATATTATGTACATAATGCGCCGCCCCAGGCGTTCGCCCGAATGACCCTATGGAAGATACGCCTCTGCTACAGTTTTATTATTTCAGCGCCCTCTAGTGAGTTACTACCGTAACATCTATTTAAGAACCCTCACTAATCAACCACAAACTGCATCAAAACCGGACTAGTAGTTTTGGTTTTGCACAAACAAATGTTTGCCGCAGTGCCCCCTGGTTACGTACTCGTACATTTCGTGAAGGTGAGTGTAAAGGGGTACTTCCAGATGTTGAGCGATAATAACATGAAGCTCTGTAATGTGTCGGCGACGCGCGACGGCACACGCGGTGTCCAGACGGACGCGCTTAATGAAAGCCTCCTAATGAATTACCTTACGACTCATTCGGCTAAATCACTCGCACCTCACCTATTCGGGTATTTCTTCGTTTTCTTACATTACATTAACTACAGCAATAACGAAGTGGGAATTGTCCAGATATATTCACAATTTAACAGCAGTGAGATAATGTTTGTGTAACTACTGCAGCTACTGGGAGCTACTCTAACATGTCGAGTTCAAGATCCCCATTTTTATAAAAAAAATAGGGGACCGTTCTTCCGCATTAACATTAACATTATAATGCAATTGAACACAACATAAAAATAAAAGAAGATATAAAAAATTCAAAGATTGATGTTAAAAATTAAATTAAAGGAAAGTAAAATAAAGTTAAAGATTAAAGAGGATTTTATATCTAACAATTGTCTAACATCTGACAAAGGAACAAATTTACGAAATGTGAGACGTGGTATCCAAAAGACATGCACGACTACATACTACGCGCGACAATAGTGACACAAATACAAAACATAAATGCGGTGTGTAGTCGCTGACATCCGCTGCACTGCCGCACCGCTGCACAGGGCCATTCGCCGCAACGCGTAATCGTTGCGGCATCGCACGCAACTGACGCAATCACACCACATGTCACTGTTACTGATGATCTGCTCCACAGCGTCAGTAATACTGAGGGTCTACTGCTTTCAACGGATTTGAAGAAGGTTACACGTTGGTTGCTACAGAATTGAAGAAAATAAACTTTGATCTCGAATTAATTTAGTTTACTTGCATCAAATGTATTCGTACTCTTTCAGAGAAAACTTCTACCAATAATACTTTTCGAATTCGAATTAATAATTACTTCTCAAAATTCCACACTTCATTTGATTCATATCGTGAAGTTGAACTGAATGGCTCACAATACCAGAGGCCGTGTCTGCGAGTTATACTAAACTCGTTCTGGGAATTTCATAAACTCGAATTTTAGCTTTTAGTCTCCCATTTAGTTTTATGTGGGTGTCGACCGAAAGGCACCCAGCCTTTATAGCGGTATATATACGATATATACGAGGGTAGCACCATAACATGAAGTACGACGCTATATCAGAGCCCACTCGAGCGTACTCGCCGATATTGTGACGTATGTAAGTACATGTGGTAGCTGCACTACGGCACAACACACGGGCTCACCTGGGGAACAGATGATCGGCTTTATGCTATGAGTGAAAACACACGCGAACATGCGGTGAGTGCCATTGCATATGCGTTTGGCATTTGTTTGACTTAGCTTGAGATCGCCCTCCGAATACAAGTGTACGTATGTAGATGTGCGCGTATCCATAATTTCACTGGCAATATTGAAGCAGCCTTCTGTGCCCAGCGGTGTAGTACCAGTAGGGTGCGCTTCGATCTTGTATTGTTACCCGAGGTCGCCGGCGCGACTGCGACTTGTTTACGGGCCGGTAGACTGCCAGCCACCCTGTACTATCGCTCCGGGAGGAATTTAATTTAACCCGGGCTTTGCAATTAAAAACTCAAATAACAAACGCTGCCGAATTAGTGTCGAGACTATAATGTCACCAAATTACGCTAACGAGCTACGCCTCAGACTCGTAGCAGCGCATCCCGTAGCATCGTAGCTGCGTAGCGAAGCAGCGTAGCGGTTAACTAGTAACGTAGTGGGTGAATAAGTTTCTCATGAAAAGTACGAAAATGATGTTCAGATGCAGTTTATTAATTTTAAACTTTAAGGTTAGAATCGTGTTGCGGTATAAGAGCAGTGTGGGAGCTGTGCGAGGACGAGGTTGTGCCGCGCGCCTTCATCCGTTGTTGAGCGCTAGTTAAGTCTCTAATGATTAATTTATTTATTAGAGGTTAAGTCGTGCTTGCTTAGGTTGGTCTGTGGATGGGTAACCACCCATTACGTATCGTGTTTTCCCTCCGTGCCTCGGAAAACACGTTAAGCCGTTGGTCCCGGCTGTCAATTGTAGATCTTTGACAGTCGTTAGGTAGTCAGAGGCCTAAAAAAGTCTGATAATCAGTCTTACCAAGGGGTTTCGCATTACCCGGTACTAACTGGTCTGTGGAGGTAAGATAGGCAGTCGCTCCATGTAAAATACTAGTATTCAGCTGCATTCGGTAAAACTGGAAGCCGACCCCGACATAGTTGGGAAAAGGCTAGGCAGATGATGATCATTAATATATTATAAGCGAACTTATTGTTGGTAGTAGGGGTACCTCCACCGATCCTTATAAAAACGGGCATTTGCTGCTGATTCGTCGACCGGTAAGGTGGTACCTACGCTGCTTTACAGTAAGTTCGTTCCATATTTTACTTCAGTGGTTTTTCATCTTATGTTGTGTTATATTTTGTGCCTACATTTGTGTGTTCTATGGTGGTTATTATTTTTGAATATTAACGGCTGTTTGATTGTGATTGCTTGAATTCTGATGATTTATTAAATTATTGTTTGATCTAATTCTATTTGTGAATAAATTAATTGTAGGTTGTCTAAGATTGTTTTTTTTATTTGTTTTTCACTTCTGGTTCCTAAAAAAAATTATATATATAAGGGTTTTATTTTTTTCTGTTTTAAATAAAAGGTTTCAAACATAAGTAACTCCTTATAACATTAGCCAATAAAAGTTCCGTCAAAACCGGTCCAGCCGTTTCGGAGATTTACTGGAACAAACAGACAGACCAACAGACAGACAATTTTTTTAAATAATATTTGTTTGTTAGTACCTTAGATAGGGTGACTGGTAATTAATGACCGGTACTTAAACACGTGATCGTACTCATGACAACAAACAAATTTTACTAAGGGACCAAACCTGAAATCGCGAAAAACAATCTGCTGTTCATTTTGACCAGCTAGGCGGTTTTATGGTATCATTAATGACCAGTCACTATCTAAACTTTCATAATATTATGCATTTAGAGAAAAACTGTTAGTTTGAAATTACAAAGACACTTTAATGTTATGTATTTGTATAGATCTATGTAGATATTTCTGACCCCTTTTGATCTGAATGTGGCCCTTTAGTGGCCTGACTGTGGCCTGTTCGTGGCGTGTCTGTGGCCCAACGCTAACGAAATGTGTATAAACAGGGAACAAAGCAGCCAAGCGGGGCTCATTCCCGCCGTCCAATTTACACGATAGGTATTTTTACAGCCCATCAAAAGCACAACGTTATCCTTGTTGCAAACAACGCGAGGTATTCTCGAATTTATGGCTGACTTTTTATATTTATTAAATCCGGCTCGCACCCGCAAGGGGCCCACGGTCGGGGCCCCGACGCTGTTGAGTTCAGTTTCAATCAATCTCTGTTTGCCTTCGAGTTCCCGTCGCAGGTCACAACGTAACTATGAATAATTACAGTCATTAAGGTTAATGATCGTTCGCGTACAATCATTTTTCTTGCAAGTTTCAATTAATTCGGACGTCTAGTTGCGTTGCGTTGTGTATGAGCTCGAGGAGGGGGGAGGGGAGGTGTTGCGTCCGCAACAACAGTACAAGTTTTAACAAATCTACTTGATCCTAGCAAAATAAAAGGATATAAGTAGATTTGGAATTGGATTAAGAGCCATTTCACAAAATTCAAACGCTCGAGTTTAGGTAAAAGACCGCAGCTTTGTGTATGTGTGCGTAGCTATCCACACTTACACAACGCGAACAGTGCAGCGCGAGTGTCGAGACGGACTAAACAATCTTGGGCCGTTATAATCGTAATGCACCTTGGTTTGAGATTTAGGCAAAACGATAATTTATTTATTCAGTCTTTTATCTATTAAACCCTTCTAAACCAATAAAACACAAATATATGTTATGTAAATATGTTTTTTATGTGTATGTTTCTATTACATATTTATTATTATACTTTTTATTATATTTAGTAGGTAGGAAGGTTGATAAACATGATAATCTTCATTTCGAAGCGCATACTCTTTCTGGTTCCTTAAATACATTAAATTCAAGCGTTTACAGTATTTCACAGTAACGAGGTTTTTCCATATTCTTACTTTTGATCGACTGATTATGCGCTCAGAGTTGAAAGAATTTTTTTAAGGATACCTACTCTGTGTAGGTGAGGTACCTATGATATATCATGAATTGCATCTATTGGCTTTGTTCATAAACTTCTTCCGTGTCGATGGCCATCTAAATTGATTCCCCTCAAAAATTTAGTAAGAGTTCCTTTAGTAGGTATTAAAAAAAAAAAAAAACTAACAAGTTTTAATTAAGGCTGATGCTCCAGGGTAGCCCGCGAAATTCAAATTTTCTTACGTTTTTGGCAAATTGCAGGCCAGTGCTAGGTTGTATGTGATTAAAATATTGGACGCGATTGTAAGACAATTTATCTACCATCACCAACAATACTAAAACTCGCGACCTGTCAGGAACGCATTCTCTCAGCGGCCGAACTTTAGACTTACACACTTTAACATTACATCCAATATGGGTCCCGACTGTTGCAGTCAATATTATGTCCTGTCTCCTGAACTTGTTTTATTATTTTCAGTTTTATTTAAAATTTATTATATGTATAGATTATTAGTTATTTTTTACGAAGTCGGGTTTTTTTATTTTTTTTATTACTTTTTTACAATATTTTTAAAAAGAAAAATATTTTGTATCAATCAATATTTTGAAAAAGTTTTATTTAAAATATTTAAAATTTATTATATGTATAGATTATTTTTTACGCAGTTGGGTTTTTTAATTCTTTTTATTTTATTTTACACTTTTTAGTTACTTAGATATCATTTTAAAATCCACGTGATGAGCCCTTTATCAAGCCGTCCAGGCTGCAGAGCGTGCCAAACATAGATATATATGTTACACTAGATTAGCAATTACCGCGCCAAGGCGTTGCCACGGGCATATGACCAGGGTCATATGCGTAGCTTAAGTCAGTTTAGAGTTCTGTTTGACGCAGTACCGAAGTGACACGCGACAAAATATGGGCAAATGCGTAGTGAATGAGTGCGATTCAAAATCATTTTTTGATTTATTTATATTTTATAACAAATTAATCGGAATAACTTTCCACACGTAATTTTATTGTTTCTGTGTTTATATATTGGTCTATATCACCGTAAAAACACAATTAATTCAATGAAATTTTGAATTTTGACAATTAGGTTCAGTGTTACCACTAAAACTTGTTTTAGTTTCCCACATTTGTGGGAGAGTTTTATAATTGATGAAATAAGTGATTTTAATATTATTTAATTGTTTTAGATTTTTAAATGTTTTTCATATTGTTTTAATATTGGAATATTTAAAAAATGTAAATAATAATAATATTTGTATACAAATGAATAAACGAAATGAAAAATATTCAAACAGAATATGTTTTGATTATTTCATTAGTTATAAACGTCTAATACATCCAATAAGAAGTACACAATTCAAATATTTTAAAGTTAATTTAATTTATATGTATCAAATGTTTTTTTTATGGCTTTCAAAATTTGGGTAAAATTTGGCATGGGTA
Organism: Xestia xanthographa; assembly: GCA_905147715.2. Taxonomy (NCBI): domain Eukaryota; kingdom Metazoa; phylum Arthropoda; class Insecta; order Lepidoptera; family Noctuidae; genus Xestia; species Xestia xanthographa. The sequence goes on along the minus strand of LR990661.1, from coordinate 483,740 downwards.
GGCAACCCCATCCCGCCATTGCAAGTTGATATTGCCGTCTTTGTCTAAACAAAGTGACGGTATTGCTTTTGCGACTTGTGTAAGCGAGACAGACATGTTTACTTTTAAATGTTTGTGGTTTCAAAGCTACGTCGTCGCGTTTAAAAAGTGGTTACACTTTTTTGACACATTTTATTGAGGTTTGCATCTCTAGTATATTTAACTCAATGGTGACAAACATTTGAATGTGGTTCCAAAAATCCGCCATTTTGTTTTTTTTTTTTTTATATACCGTGTCACTTTCACAGTAAATACGAATCTAACGACACCTCTCAAGCTAAAATCCATCGAGCCGTTCAGCCCACAGAGCGTGCCAAACAATTATACAGACATACATACATAATTACATACATACAATACATACTCTCGAAAAACATAATCTGTCTGTAAATCTTCTGGCGCAGTTGGGTAATAAAAAATATGTCGTTGCGTTATATGGAAAAACGAGTTCACCTGAATTTAGTTAATTTTAGTATTTTATTTTTGGGATATAAAGAATATTTTCTGATAATGTTGTAGAATATTTACATAAATTACAATAAGCGCCCTCTGTTGCTCAGTAGCTGTACCACTACTTCTCTACTGAGAGTTGTTCGTTTATCGATTTTTGCTATAAATATTTTTTCATGTTATGTCGTAATTATTAAATATCAAAAATGTAATTTTACTGTTCTGGTTATCATGTTATGTCGTTCAAGTGTCAATATGGGAATAAATGTTATTTATTCGCGTATATTTCTTTAACATTACTTATAAAAGCTATCAAAGATAATACTCGCACAGCGATACATGCTCAGCGATGCTCGCTTGGCGGTCAAAATTCACGCCAAGAGACCCAGCGGTCATTTTTACCTAGAATTCGGATCTGAGTGCACATATGAATCATAACTAACCTACCTACCGGTATCATTGTTGTCGGGAAGGGAACAAGTGCGTAGCACGTGCAGTGTTGCGCAGGACTAGCCGCACCGAGCGAGTGGTGCGAGTAATCGCCCGTCGCTCTCGCACACTCGTTTATAGTCCAGCTACAAAACTATCGGAACTACATACTCGCTTCTCGCTGCTCACCAACGCGTTTCTAGTTTCCAGCTCTACTCGCTACTCGCTCATCGTTGGCGGTGGGACAACTGCCTAATGTCCCATGTAATAGTGGGCAAGCCTATTGCCATCAACCGGGCACAAATCCAGATTCCATAGCTGATATTGAGATATTCCTGATGGAAAAAACCCAATAACACTTTACCCGACCGAAATTTTTGTATGACATTAGTCCCAATGTCCGCTCTATGTATAAGTCTTCTAGAAATCTTTTTAAATCTCTTTGGCAACAACAGTACAAGTGGAGCGGTAGTGAGAGGTCGCACCTGACCGCAGCGTGGTGGAGCTGTGCCGCAGCGAGTCGTCTGCAACAACAGTACAAGTGGAGCGGTAGTGAGAGGTCGCACCTGACCGCAGCGTGGTGAAGCTGTGCCGCAGCGAGTCGTCTGTAACAACAGTACAAGTGGAGCGGTAGTGAGAGGTCGCACCTGACCGCAGCGTGGTGGAGCTGTGCCGCAGCGAGTCGTCTGCAACAACAGTACAAGTGGAGCGGTAGTGAGAGGTCGCACCTGACCGCAGCGTGGTGGAGCTGTGCCGCAGCGAGTCGTCTGCAACAACAGTACAAGTGGAGCGGTAGTGAGAGGTCGCACCTGACCACAGCGTGGTGGAGCTGTGCCGCAGCGAGCCGTCTGCAATAACAGTACAAGTGGAGCGGTAGTGAGAGGTCGCGCCTGACCGCAGCGTGGTGGAGCTGTACCGCAGCGAGTCGGACCGCACGCGGTCATATTGCTATCGTAAACTTTAGTTTGTAAAGCGAATGGTGGCTATTCAATCTTAGATGAAAAAGTTACCGATATAAACTATTTGGTTAGCTTGCTTTGACAGACTGAGTCAGATAGGCTGCTGCAGTAGTATTAAAAATTTCAAGGCTGTGTTAAGTGAACAAATACACACACAAAGACCGAGTTTTGTTCATACTCTCAACATGACCAAACTAATACACACACAAAGACCGAGTTTTGTTCATACTCTCAACATGACCAAACCAATACCCACACAAAGACCGAGTTTTGTTCATACTCTCAACATGACCAAACTAATACACACACAAAGACCGAGTTTTGTTCATACTCTCAACATGACCAAACCAATACCCACACAAAGACCGAGTTTTGTTCATACTCTCAACATGACCAAACTAATACACACACAAAGACCGAGTTTTGTTCATACTCTCAACATGACCAAACCAATACCCACACAAAGACCGAGTTTTGTTCATACTCTCAACATGGAAAAAACCCTACATTGTCACTAGTACCATTAACAGTTCCATGATGGAACTAGTGTTGTTCTTTATAATCACTAGTTCCATTTTGAAAGAATCTGAAAATAATGGAACTAGTGTTGATTTTTTTTATCACTAGTTCCACTAGTAAGATTAACAGTTTTATGACAACTGATTTCTCACGAGAGTGATTTTTAATTCGTAACTACTGGCTGAACATTTAATGTATGACTGTACACAATCGTTTTGATTAATACAGTTGAAAACTAAAATCGCAACACAAAATAAATGTTCTTATTTATTACAATCTTTGCGGCAATTTCCTCTAAAGCGCAAACGATTGCAAAGTCTGCGAGTAATGCGTTCCAATACATTTTATTAAAGTCTACGTCAGCTGATTTCACTTCAGAGCTTTCCAACGCAAGCAATTTGCATTCCGGACGTAACTAAGAGCTCGTACTACACCGCAGGTGATCCGCTATTATTGCTTGCTGGCCACCTGATGCTACCCCATGCCCATTGTGTGGCCAGCGGGCGGTGTGCGACGCGGCGCGGGTGCAACTCATTGTCTGGTGCCACTCACTAGCTCGCCACTGTTAGTTGTATGTGGTGTAGGTGCAAACATTCGTAGTGATAAAATTGTCCGGTTTAAAATGCGGCAGCAAATTGGAATAACCAGTCATGTTTTCTACGTTATTCTGATTGCGTCCATTTTTGTAGGAGTTTCAAAATTAAAAGCTAAATCAGCTGCATATCGCAAGAAACGAATCATTTTTAAGACATTTACAAAAGATAGTAAAAATTCCGTCTAAGTATTCAAAAGTAAAAGTTTTTAATGTTGCCCGCACTTAAAAACTCTTCAAATATTTGAGTATTAAACTTATACTATACTAGTATAAGTTTGAGCTTCCTTACGTCTCCTTCTATCACGGTTACATAAATGACTAATGTTAGCGAATAAATGTGATTAGGAGCATTATAAAATTTGCAAACGACATGTCACAGGTACACGTTACAGGTAGTCAGGGGCCCGAAAAACTGACAACCAGTCTTACCAAAGGGTATCGTATTACCCACCACTAACGGGGTTGTGGAGGTCAGATAGGCAATCGCTTCAATTAAAATTCTGGTAGGCATTCAGCCGTGTGGCATCCGGCAGACTAGAATAGAACCAACCCATTACACTCACGGGTGTCGTATAAGGCGACTAATGTCTGAGGCAGAACACCTTGCGCCTCCGTAGACCTGAGAATGGGCAGCAGCGTTTTCTGTTAGTCTTTAATCACTGCGATCTCCAATCTGCCTGCCAAGCGTGGAGATTACGGCAAATTCCTTCCATCATTGGCGAGGCTTATGTCCAGCAGTGGACGTTATGGGCTGTTGTAGTGTAGTAGGTATTCAGCTGCATCCGGTTAACCTGGAAACCACAATATAGTTGAGAAAAAGCTAAGCAGATGATGATGATAGACGTAAGGGATACGAGCATCAGATCCAAAGAGTGAACAACACAACACACGTGCCCTAAGATTTGTCAGCGTCTGTATCTCTTTCGCGAAATGTAGAGTGTTGGTGCGAGGTGTTCGCCACATGTCGCAGGCAATGAACGCACGCTGGCGTGTGGCAGCGCACTTCATCGACAGCACACGACTCGACCTGCGGGCTGCGGGCTGCGAGCTCTGTCGCCGACACAAGGAAATAATCAATCGCAGCTCCATTGAACCGTTGCGTACGCCGCACGGGCACACAGCCAACCGATATCATTTTAATATTTAAACTTCGATTCAAATAGAAGTTAAAAAAATATCTCGCTATAAATTTTCCTCTTCGGGCACATGAATAGTTCGCATCGCCGCGGGAAATTCAGATTCGAACTGGAAAAGAAATATTGTAAAGGGAATCCGTTTTAGAGCGGTGCAACGTGAGGGCGAGGGCGGGACGGGTGAGGGTGTGGGGGCGGTGTGGCCGTGGAGAGCCTGCGGGTTACGTAACCCGCACACTCGCGCCGTGTAAAACTTCAACAATATGACGGAAATAAATTCCTATCTGCTGCAGCGGCTATAACTTTAAATAAAGTACACTTCCTCCAGCGGCTGCTCTCTTAATTTATATTTAATTACTTACTCGCCCCTCGCCGATGAATAATTTTATTCCCTTTATTGCCCCCTCGAACGCTCGACGCCCTAACACTCACTTAAGCGCTCGTAAACTATTTGTATTATTTGCAACTCGCTCATCATAAATAATTAAACTACTCACCTTGAAAGAAAGCTCTCGCTAGATATTGTAGTGTTCAGCATTGAGCTTGTTCTAATGTAGCGCTGAAAGCGACCGGCGGATATTAGAAGGTTTAGTAAAGTTAGTGAATAATAATAATAATAAATTTATTTATTGGCATAAACAAGACATTACATGGTCGTGAATTACTGGTGCCTGTGGTAGGTAGTAAAACACCTGTATTACAGGTCACCAGGTTTCCACTCAGAAAGCAATTTACAGTATTATTGTTAGGTACCAATGTTAAAGGTTGCTTTACAAATTAAAAATAGTTAAGAGAAATAAAAGTAAAAATTAACAAAAGAACAAAAACAATTTAGAATAATTACATAAGTGGTGTAGGTGTGTGTGTATGAGAAAGTGTGCGTATGTGTTTGTGCATGAGTGTGTGTAAGTGTGTTTGTGCATGAGTGTGTATGTGTATGATGTGCCAGTAAGTTGTAGGTGAATTAAGCCAAAACCTGCAACAGACCCTCTGTTGCAGTATATGACTGCTGACGTAGCCAATCTTGAACAGTTGTTTTAAGGTCGTGTTGGTTTAGTTAATGCACGGATAGAATTTTGTGAATTTTATTATAGAGGTATGGTCCGAGGTAAATAAAGAAGCGACGGCTGAATGATGTTTTGGTTGGGAAAGATGTGGCAACAAGGCGGTTTCGACGCACTGGTCCCGGTGTGTACTGTGACAGGGAGTGCTGTTTGATAACTATGGAATGAAGCCGCAACGTGCGACGTCGTGTTCGGGCAAGGTAACGTGCTGATTAGTAAGCGCTGCAGCGCTGCAGCGGTGGCTGCCAGACGGAGCACGGTTTGCGCTGCAGCATAAGAGTATAAGCTACAGTTAGTGACGGTCACTTCCTGCATGTGAATGTTCTCCGCGAAGACAACCACCACTACTTACACAACTATTGTCCCACACATATCCGTCGTCTTACATCGTAATACGTATTCGTTTCTGATGTGACAGTTTCTCTTTTGGAATTAACTTGTCTAGTTACTTTAAAATCGACAACATTCATCCTCCTAATACAAGCACGACCAAAACCTCGAAGCTTCGACATGTGGAAGCTTCTAATTCTCGTAAGTGTAAGTGTATTCTACATGTGAAGTATGATAACCGGTAATAACGTCACGTAATGTACCGGCACACGTCCCCAACATGATAATATTGTAACGTGTTCTATGCTACTCGTACCGACGCCGACGTGCAATTATTATCTTCAACAAATTGTATGTTTTATGTAATTCGCGGCAACATATGTATCGTGTGTATCGCTCGTTAAATGCACTTGTTGAACTAAATATTTTATACACAAACATGTTGTTTTTTCATGCCATGTGTTCTTACAGTTACTTCATGAAAAATAGGTTGCAGGCGCATTTCGCGAATTTAATTATAGTTTTACAATAAAACAAAATCTCCGGACTTTATGTATAAAAAATTTAATTAACCTACAATAAATAATGATAATACATCTGCTATATGCAGTTCGTGGGAGTTGTACACTGATATGCGTTAAGTTGACGCGCGTCGGTCTGGAGAGACTGCCGAGCTCGCAGAGTGTCGCGGGGAAGTTCGTGCAGGATCCTGCAGCCGCGGCCGGGACTAACTTGAGCGAGTGCGCAAACTTGGCGCTCAAACTGTACCTATATATACTGTGATCGAGTTTGGGAACTAACATTCTGTTTGTACGAGTAGAAATCAGCGTCTATTTTCAATTTAATGGATTTTTAAACTGATTTATCGAAACATAACATTAAGCCTGTAATCCCAAACATAGCTGTCGCAATAATAGTACACCCGCTAGTTCGCTATTTTGCTATTTCTGTTTAAGTCACATGGTAATAGGGGGCGACCCTATTGCCATCGACCGGGCATGAATCCAGACTCCATGGCTGCTACTAAAAAAATCCTGAAGGAAACAATACAAACACGAATAACACTGCCCGACCTGGGAATTGAAACCAGGTTTATTTCTAATGTACTCGTAAGAGATTGCACTTGCTTAATTTTCGTAAATGTGATTAATTTAGATAGTGGTGTTAGGTGTACCCCGCCGATCTGTTCGGGGAACTCGGGCGCGATACCATCCCGTGAGTGTCAGAGCATATATTATAATGATGATTTACGCCTTCAGGCGTGGAGCCGCGGACGTAATGCTGGTGTTACTGGTAACGACGTCGCGCAAATCTATCCGCGCATTTGTGCCGAACTGATAACATGAAGCCTGGAACTGCTTCAAGTTAGGGATTTAGGGCCGGCGCACATTTGGTGGAGCGCAGCGCAGAGCATTTTTCACCGTAAACTATTGTCGACATAGTCCTCATTAAAGAATATCTCAAATCGCGCGCGGATGCTTACCACTTCGCGGATGAGTGCATTCTCGGATTCATTGATTTTAGATATTATTTCAATGAGGACAATGTCGATAATAGTTTGACAGTGAAAACCCTTAGACGCCTTTCCTACATTAATCTTTACCTACGTTAATTATGAAGTAGTTTTACCACAACAACAAATTGCTGAGACCGCTTATCTGGCTGCCGAGTGTGGATGGCGAGATAGTTGGCCTCAAAAATATGTATCCATCGACAAGAATTTATTGCATTTATTTATTTAAACTTCTTGTTCAATGGTGTTATGTGTATAGGCTCTCTATAAGTCAACCTTTGAGTTGTTCCATATCATCTATAATTTATACTAAAATTATAAAGAGAAAATGTTTGTATTTTTGTACTTTTGTGTTTTTGTATGTAACGAATAAACTTAAAAATTACTAGACCGATTTGAAAAATTATTTCTTCTCACCGTTGGGAGCTACACTATCCCCAGTTACTTATTGTAGATAAGTTACTTTTCGTACCACTTGCTCAAAAAAGTGTCATTCTATGCCACAAAAAGCGAACATAACAATAGACATTTTTAATCTATTAAAAACAGGGAAAGAAAATTGTACTGAATTTCATTCATCCTTTAAGGGGAGAATGTGATTTAAATTTGGAATACTTACCGAAATTTATATTGAACTACATCTGTGTTTACACCATTGAGTTTGTATATAAAGCATTATACATCTTTTTGAAAAAGGAATACGCATTTATTATGCAGTTATGATTATTAAATAAAATTACGAAAACCGACAAGGCCGTATGAGCTTAAACGTACGTAAATCCCTCGCTTCGCTCGTGATTTACGTTTTTAACACCCTCGCTACGCTCGGGAGTAAACCTCGAGTCCTTCGTAACGCTTTTTTTTTTTTTTTTTTTCGGATGGGAAATCATCAAATAACTCCTCCCGCTCTGGGCGGAGCAGGAGGGAGTGTCAGACTTTTATTGACTAAAACCCATCCATGTTCCTTCATCGCCCTTTGTGTTCCGGGGCCGCGGTATCTCTTTCGAACTGTCCCGCAACCCCGGCAGGCATCGGTCCTTACGGACCCCTTCCTTTTTGCTGACTCTCTTTGAAGCACGCGTGGAACACGAACGCGCCGTCGACACGGCCTGTCGTCATGAGACGGACGGACGGCGAGCTAGTTCATAGCCCACCGTCCACAGGCCCGCGCCTACGGTGGCCGGGGGCCACGTGGTGGTGGCCCCCGATGCCCGGGGCGTCTCCCGCGGCGGCCGGGACGTTGAGAGGTTCGCTCCCTCTCACGTTCCGCCACCTCCTTCTCTAGCATTACTGCTTCGCAGAAGGAGGTGACGGCGTCCCATTCCGTCTCGCTCCGGACCATGGCTTGCACCAGGGCCGGACGCGAGAGGTCGCCGCCGCCAATCGCCGCTTCGAGGACACGGCGGTGCTCCGCCCACGCGGGACACACCTCCACCGTGTGCTCCACCGTGTCCTCCGGTCGATCCTCGCAATCGAAACACCCGGGCGTTTCCTCCCGCCCGATTCGGTGCAGGAACCTCCCGAACACTCCGTGTCCGGTGAGGACCTGCGTCAGGCGGAAGGTGAGGACGCCGTGGCGTCTCTCAAGCCACTTTTCAAAGAGGGGACTTATGGCCACTATCGTGGCGTGCCCTGTCCTTCGTTACGCTTGCGATTTAAATCGTCACCCGCGACAGAAGACACTGCTTTATCCCCTTGGTTAATAATCTACTATTTTATCCCTGTATTCCCACGGGAACGGGAAGTACGCGGGTGAATCCGCGTCACGTCTCCTAGTTCTTTATATTTTTGTAAGTACGTCCAATACAATACTCCACTTCATAGATAATACTCATCACAAACAAAGTGTTTCCACACATTTACAAGATATTAGCAAGTAAGTGTCACACGCTGCCTGGCCGCGTGTCACGGCGCGTGGCGCTCGCCCCGGGCTGTGTCCGACACTCTGGCACGCCGCGCGCCGCCCTGCTCCGGCGACACTAACACGCTTGTGTGCTGTACATGAGCATAAAGAGAACCCTCTCACTTAGTAGCTCACGTATCACGAGAAGTATTCTTCGTAGTTAGTTATTCCATCGACGCCCTTAGTTGAGAGCACAGACGAAAGTATTGAAAATGCCGAATACCAACCACATGCACAGGCATTAACACTAAATCGTAAGTAAGCAGGAAGCCTTCCCTGTTAAACAGCAATGAGTACCACACCACATCCCCTCTTCATACACTATTCTACGTTAATTCTGACGTAACGAGCTTACAACGCTAAAATAGCAGTCGTCGTATTAAAATACGCGATTCATTTCCGGCGAGAGCCTCCTCTCAACCAACCATTAAATATTTAACGTCTCCGCGCTGAGCAAAAACTGAGAGTGGGCTGAAGGCATTCATCACGCCACCGCACTGGGCCGGGCCGCACCGAGCCCCCCAGGCAGCACCGGGCCGCACAGGGCCGCACTGGGCCGCAGCACAAGCAGCCTAATGAGCCGACTAATGCGGCGTAACATGTAATCTCAGAATGGAATATTGAATCCTCGCGTACATTATTCATCGACGCACACAATATTTCTACATATTTCATTCGTTGGCGTTGCTTCAATATTTTCTTTGGGAGCCATTTTTCTACTTCCTTATTATTAAACGGCTCGCGACGTTCGTTTACGTACCTACTAATAATTTTATCTCAGCGTGGTTATTGAATGCGTGTTCAGTCCTTCATCAACAAGTGATTACTAAAAGTTACGCGAAGCGAACAGCGTCAATAAAACTAAATTATGCCAACTTCTTTTACTCCCTATCACCTCAGTAGGTGAATTTGCTATATTAACTTTGTAATTCTATAATCACCTAGAAGCGATGTTTGCAGTTCACGAAGGCGGCGCCGGTAGGCGAAGGCAGCGATGTAAAAAAAGCTGTTACGCGAGCGAATATTTGTTCAGTTATAATGTGGAAGCGCCACGCTATGAATTTAATATCGCTCTCGAGCCGGCGAGTGATTTAGTGCGGCGTTGTGTGTTGCAAATTAAAGGGAACGTTCCGTACAGCAGAGCGCGGGCGGCGCGGTGCGGACTGAATGTGGCCGCGGCATGCGATCCTCGCGATCTTGTGCTTGTGCCACCCCCGCGCACCCGCACATACCCGCAAATAGCACGGTGCAGATGTTTTGATTAACGTGATAAGGAAATCATACGGTATATTTGTAATGGAATGGCTAAAATGCCGCAGTTTGCAATCGTAAAAAGTACTTATCTTTTTGTTTTATGTTAATACAGGTAGGACTCGATTGACGCGACCGTGACAGGCAACTCGACAAGAAACCGAGACTATTCAAATGTACGGCAAACAGTAGCTTACGCTGTCTCGGTGTTCTCCATACATTACTAGTATTATTTTGTGATTCTGCCCTTGACAAATCCTTTAGGTAGTCTCAATTTGCAAGCATTGGAAGGTATTCTTATCACCACCAAGCCCAGACCAAGCTCCAACCACCAACTACCGATAGCCATGCCAAGGCATGGCTATTGGTGTGTAGCTTGGTCGAGTCGCTGGTTACTCAATGTGGGCACCACGACTAATATAAAAGTGGTGATTAATTAACAAGCGTCATGTTAAACTGCTGTAAGTCACCCACGCTCTGTGCTCACTGGTGTGCCCGCACTGACCAGTACTGACCACCACTGACCATAGCATGCCGTGCTTCATAACTCAAACCCTCCACAAGCGATCATTATCACATGCTTTGTACCGTTATAGTTGGCGAGCCAGTAGGCAGCTGTTTGAGTACGCCCTAATCATGCAACTATATAAAACTGTGGTATTTTATTCTTTACCTTATCCCACTTGTAACTGCTGATTGTACTCGTTCTCTGTGTATAATGTAGTGCATCAACTTGTGCGCTGTGACGTGAGGTGCGCGCCGCGGGGGATCAGCGCACACGCACGTGCGCAGAGCGACTGTTTGCACGTGTGACAGTTCCTAAATTACCCTAGGCTGATAAAATTTTCGTTTTTTCTAATTCATGCCAATATTAGTATTTTGGTCAGTTTCCCCCGGAGGGGAAAAGGTCGCGCCCCGCCATCCGCACGACCCTGTAGGCTTCGTCCCTGACTGGTCGGCCTCCCACTGACAAGAGGACTGATTCCCAATTTGGGGCTACCCTGTCCCGTCCTTTGAGGCAAATGGACAGGGGTGGAATTCAAGGTGAAGTTAATATTGGGAATCCACAGTTAGACATAAATACATAAATCATAACAAATCTTAGAAGGCAAAACATCAATAAGGTATGAAGCTAATAAGACAAGAGGGCGCAAATATATGATATATGATGAAAGGTTGGTAGGGAAACGTTACGCTTGCACTTAAGAAATTATTATTGATTAGTTCGTTACGTTACTTTATTTAATTCCAAACTAGATGCCGCTTTGCAAACGCAAACAAGCCCATGTCATTAACATGAAGCCGTTTTACAACGTTTGCCCGGCGTACGTGTATTGTTAGACCTATACGCATAATTCTACTAAGAACTCTGCTACGAACGCTAACAACACACGTTCCCTATGCACTATTTACATGTCTTTCACAATACTAAGGCAATGGGTTGTGAGGCCATTACCATTGAGGAAGACAAGTTTCCAGTATTTCTAATTACACGCGTACTCTCGTTGTTAAACACCCTTACGGCTGCCTACCCCAATTATTATATAATAAGGCAATTTACACAAGCGTATCGTAGACTCAGTCTGTAGCAGAACATATTACAATTGCCATTAGTGAACACCGAAGTGGTAATTGTTTCGTCACCTCTCACTCCTCTAATCTGCCCCATGTCGTAATTACGTGTCTCGCTAAATAGTGACGATTCAGAAATAGGGCCTGTGGCGGCCGGGGTTTGGGTTTTAACGAGACACGGGCCCTAGCGCTCCTCAGAACGAAGCTATCAATTTAATTTATTATACTTTAGGGAGCCTACCCCTCTCCCAGGAGTGTTGTCACCAAAGACATTGAACATTTTCTGAGCTAGACCTTTCAGGAAGCAGTATTCATCAGTAGCGTTTGATTGATTTGTAACACAGGTACAACCTGGTATTATAATACTGAACAATATAATTTGTTTCAATCAATCTGCGAATACTATGGTGCTGTCTACACCACTGGACAATGTAGTTTGTTCGTATCACGGTTCGACCACCCATTTGTAGTGAGTCTGATATTAGTCAATATTCGTCATTGGTCAGGTGTCAGGCGGCTGTCGCCGTCTCCCTAAAACCAAACGCTGCTTCTGAATATTTGCTTAGGTATGGAGTAGGACGTGAACACATAATAACACATGGGATAATAATATACATTTTGATGACGTAAAGCAATCGCTCCGACATGCTGAAATAAATGATTATTATCAGCCCTTCTGTGCTACCGTCAAACGACAATTTTAGATAGGATTTAATTATAATTAACACTTACCAAGTGTTCATTGAAGATGGTCAATCTATAGCTCACACATTACCAGTTTCGCCTCCGCCCGCCAACGCGCGACTACTTTCTCTGCCGTCTCCCTCGCGCTTGGTTGTCACACACTTTGACTAGCCTTATTACCACTAATTATATTTAGCTTATAAATATTGACCGACGTGTGCATCTTGGTACCAAGATTACGCTAACTTCACGATCTTATTCTAGGGCGTCCTAGTGCTGTACCGACGCATACTACGTTAGACTAACCAGGGCTTTTAACCCAACTATATTCAACTTATTCAAACATCGCACTCTCGCGCCAACACACTTAAACTTAGACTCGTGGTATTTTACCAACGAGTCCTCTTAACTTAACTCAGATAATTATATCGTCCGGACTCTTTCGTCGTGTAAACTCGACTGCCCTGAGCAAACCACCCTTCTCGGCGATTTCTCGTAAGTATCCCCACGCATCGTACCTGCCTCGACCGTCTTCAGCCTCCTTGTTTTTGTATCGACGACGCCGACGTCGCGATTGTTTAAAATATCTCTAAAAGCACTGCCGGGTAAATTACTAACACATGTGGCACTCGTACACAAAGATGTTTTTTAGAAATCGGAATGTGCCAGTATTTATTTGCTCGTAGTTTCTTAAGAGTTTACAAATTCTAAGAAGGACACTTTAAGTTAAAGTTATTTATTATCGCCGTCAGGCTACAAGCCATAAAATATAATTTTTATGGATTTGTAAGTGGCAGATGTCGTGAGTTTGTTTTAAAATAAGAATCAAGACTAAGATATTTGCTGATTAATTAAGGGTACGTGACAGGTAGTCACACACGCAACACTTGCTGAAGGTCTTGCACAATAACACTGACTTTTAAACGAACGCGGAACGTTAACAATGTAACAATAACAGCTTGATATTTGAAATTGCTATATCAATACTAGCTGCCACCCGCGGCTTCGACCACATACATATTTTTTTTTCCTTTACACAATATCATTACAAATTGTGGCCTTGTGGCCAATGTTAATGTTGTTATGTTGTTGTTTGTTTATGTTATTCTGATATTATTATTTTTTTTTAGTTTAATAGTTTATTTTCTTTAATAAGGTTTGTACTACATGGCTGGTGATAGAAGTGTATTTTTAAGTAAGTAATATTTAAACTATATTACTGTACAGTTCATCAAAATCAGTTCAGTAGTTTTTGCATGAAAGATTCTTGGAGTTTCCATGGAGTTTATTGCCCGTTCTTCTCCATACAGATCTACGCTAGGGAATGGGCAACTACAGTACTTTCTCAAGTTATTTTGTCTTGTGACTGGGACTGTAGCTTTGTTTTTTTTTGTATCTTTGACATTCAAAAGTGCCGTAATGGTCTAATTGAAATAAATGCTTTGAGTTTAAGTTTGAGAGTAACAAACGTCCATCCATCCAGACAAACATTTGCGGTTACAATAGTAGTAACAAGCAAGTTTATTGATAAGTTAATATTGACCACACAAATAAAATGATACTTAGCAGAAGATGTCTGAAAGCACAGCAACTTATCATCATCTGCCTAGCCTTTTCCCAACTATGTTGGGGTCGGCTTCTAGTCCGACCGAATGCAGCTCAATACCAGTATTTGTCAGACTTTCTCCAAAATATTTATTTAATCCTTCTGTGTTACCATGCAGTGTTGAATAGCTGATAATACTAGCAAGTATCAGTATAAGACCAAGGCGGCGTGTTACCATGACTCGCGGTAAGACTCGGCAGGAAATTGAGAAAGTTGTACAAAGTGATGCTCGAGTCGAGTAACCCGAGTGCTCGAGTTGTTCACTACAGACGATCACTCTGTCTGTACTTTAGTTGAGACATGACACCGCAAACTGCCCGCCATTATTGACAATATTAGTTAACCTATTTTTCGATTGTAATGATTCGTGTCAGTGTGGGTTGTAAGGTATCAAACGAACATCGATGTACGTTAGCTGTTATAAAAGTATAGCTGACATAGTGCCGTGTTTACATTTGAAATGACTAATCTAAATATATAAAAGAAGAAACTGACTGACTGACTGACTGACTGACTGACTGACTGACTGACTGACTGACTCTTCTATCAACGCACAGCCCAAACCGCTGGGTCTACAGATTCCAAATTTGGCATGTAGGTTCCTTAAGTGATCTAGGGGTGCATTAAGAAAGGATTTTTCAAAATTCACCCCCTAAGGGGGTTAAACGGGGCTCCAAAGTTTGTATGGGGAAACAAGATTAGTTAGACTATTTTATTCGAAACTTCACAGAAGTGTTCCTATTAATAAATGAGTAAAAACGGGTTTCAGGTTTTTTCAGGATTCAACCCCTAAGAGGGGGAAATGGGGTGACAAAGTATAAAAATCAATGCACAGCCCAAACCAAACCACCGAGTCTAGAGATTCCAAATTTGGCACATAGGTTTTTTATGGGGTCTAGGGGTGCACTAAGAAAGGATTTTTCAAAATTCATCCCCTAAGGGGGTTAAACGGGGCTCCAAAGTTTGTATGGGGAAACAAGATTAGTTACACTATTTTATTCTAAACTTCACAGGAGTGCTCCTATTGATAAATGAGTAGAAACGGGTTTCAGGTTTTTTCAGAATTCAACCCCTAAGAAGGGGAAGTGGGTGGCAAAGTAAAAAATCAATGTACAGCCCAAACCACTGAGTCTAGAGATTCCAAATTTGGCACATAGGTTCTTTATGGGGTTTAGGGGTGCATTAAAAAAGGATTTTTCAAAATTTACCTCCCAAGGGGTTGAAACGGGGTCCAGAGATTACATGGGGAAATAAGATTAGTTAGACTACTTTATTCAAAACTCAACAGGAGTACTCCTATCGATAAATGAGTTAACATTTGTGTTTCAGGTTTTTTCAGAATTCAACCCCTAAAGGGGGAAATGGGGAACAAAGCCTGAAATTCAACATAGGTATTGTTTGTATGGTGAATTGGGTTGGGTGTATTACAAAAACAACGATTTTAAGATTTAATGTGGCGGACCTGAATTACCATCATTCCCTGTTGGGGTGCGATGGGGTTGAAATATCTAAAAAATCAATATGGGTGTCGAAACCGAGATTATCAGGGGTGCTGATGTCGAAATTGGCATTTATTTTGAGATCCAGAAGATGGCGGATTCAACTTCTATTCTGGGTTATTGTGATGATTGTGATAACGATGATGATGATTGTTATAATGATGATGATAATTGTGATGATGATGATGATTGTGATTACGATGATAATGAGTTTGATAACGATGATGGCGATTGTGATAGTGATGACGATTGTGATAGTGACGGTAATTGTGATGGTGATTGTGATGGTGATAGCGATGGTTGTGATAACGAGGATAGAGATTGTGATGATGATGATTATGATTAAGATGATAATGATTGTGATTACGATGATAATGATTGTGATAGGTAACGATGATAGTGACTGTGATAGTGATTTTGATGGTGATTGTGATGTTGATGGTGATGGTGATTGTGATAGTGACGGTGATTGTGATGGTGACAGCGATGGTGATCGTGATTGTGACAGTGATGGTGATTGTGATAATGATGAAGATGATTGTGATTACGATGATAATGATTGTGATAACGAGGTAAGTGATTCTGATAATGATTGTGTTGGTGATTGTGATGGTGATTGTGATGGTGATTGTGATGGTGATAGTGATTGTGATAGTGATAGTAATGGTGATAGTGATAGTAATGGTGATTGTGATAGTGATAATGATGGTGATTGTGATAATGATTGTGGTTAAAATGATGATAGTGATTGTGATCGTGATGGTGATGGTGATTGTGATTGTGATGATGATTGTGATGGTGATTGTGATGGTAATTGTGATAACGATGAAGGTGATTGTGATTTTGATAGTGACGGTGATTGTGATGGTGATAGCGATGGTGATGGGGATTGTGATTGAGACAGCGATGGTGATAATGATGAAGGGGATTGTGATTACGATGATAATGATTGTGATAGTGATTGTGATGGTGATTGAAATGGTGATGGTAAAGGTGATTGTGATGGTGATTGTGATTGTGACTGTGATAGTGATAGGGATAGTGATAGTGGTAGTGATAGTGATGGTGATTGTGATAGTGATAGTGATGGTGATTGTGATAATGATTGTGATTATGAAAATGATTGAATTACGATGATAATGATTGTGATGACGAGGATGGAGATTGTGATTATGATGATTGTGATTACGAAGATAATGATTGTTAAAATGATGATAGTGATTGTGATAGTGATAGTGATTGTGATCGAGATTGTGATGGTAATTGTGATGGTGATTGTGATGGTGATGGTGATTGTGGTAGTGATGGTGATTGTGATTACGATGATAATGTCTGTGATAACGATGATGGTGGTTGTGATAGTGACGGTGATTGTGATGGTGATAGCGATGGTAATGGGGATTGTGATGGTGATGGTGATTGTGATGGTGATTGTGATGATGATTGTGATAATGATTGTGATAGTGATGGTGGTTGTGATAGTGATGGTGATTGTGATAATGTTGGTGACTGTGATAGTGATCGGGATTGTGATAATGATTGTGATAATGATGGTGGTTTTGTTATTGATGGTGATTGTGATAATGATTGTGATAATGATGGTGGTTGTGATAGTGATGGTGATTGTGATGATAATAATAAATTGTGATGATTATGAAATTTGGCACCTAAATAGTTTATAACCTGGATTAACATGTAGGACACTATTTTCCCTTTAGTATGATTCAGTGGGACAGTTACCGAACTGCACGCGGCGAAGCCGCGGGCAACAGCTAGTGCTTAAATATATGTTAAACACGTACGTATTTAATAACAGACTGTTTAGTGGGTTAGCTCAACATCTGGCGAGCCTCTTCCCACCGTGACTGTTCGTAGCCTCCTGAGCGTGACGTCACGACACATAGCACGTCGCGGACGACAGTCGATGTTTCGCAGCGCGCCGACAGATTGCGATTCTGATTGCAGCTGTAATTACACCTCGGACCTCAGACCCCCACCCACCCTCATGCTGCGCACTAGTTGTCTCACTCCCCCCCCGCATCTCACCCGAGTCCTCTTCCAGTGACGCAAAGCTCTTTCCGGTTCCGTTATGCGACACTGCACAAGCTCTGCATTACTGTGTCGTTACCCCCATGTGTGCAATGTAATATAATAATTTCTGACAATGTTTGCAATGATGATTTAGTAAGTTAAATCGTATCACACTCAGAACAGAAATACCAAAATAAATTGACCCAAATAAATAATCTATTGGGTCTTATATATTAAATATAAATATTATATTAGACGATCGCGAACAAAATATTGCTTACCGCCGAGAAAATGAAAGCCGCCCCAATCCATCCTAATTAATGATCATCAGAAGTAATTAATTTGCATAATTGGAGGAGAATTGCGCCGAAATTCAAAATAGTCGAACGAAACTGAAATCGAAACGAATTTGCATAACGTTGGAATAAATTACGTTACGTCACACGGAAAACGACAGCGATGCGTAGCGCTCGTAGCGTGTAGCACGTCGTGGCACGTCGTAGCGCGTAGCTGACTTGTAGCCGTTGTGTTATATAGTAGACAGGAGCAGCAGGTACGAGTACATACAGGAACACATTTCACGGAGTTTTTTTTATTTTCTTTGTTCAACAGACACGTAATATCCACTCACATAGTTTCAAATATACTCAGTTGATTGGGTTCATCACAAGTGTTGTGTTTTGAAATTTGGTTAAAAACCTGACAGTTGTATTAAAAATGGCCATATAAACATTTCATATGTGCCAATTCTTTTCTCAATGGCTCAATGTTTGTTTCATTTTTATTCTTATTGGCGAGAAACTACATATTTTCACAATAAACAGTTATTAATAGCGGCTGTGGCCAAAAAACAAACGGTGGTGACAGCGGTGGTCCAATAAACGTTGAAGCGAGTAGTTCTGTAGAGTTAAGTCAAATTAGTATTGTGCAGTCAGTAGTAACAGTTATATCCAATGCGGTACAGTGTGCACTAACTCGAAGAGACGCCTTGTCTCGCGAACACGCCCGCGCCTCTCTCTAGTAGTCTTTCAAATTTTACTGCGTTATTATTAGTTTCAGATACAGCATGAGAGTTGGATATTACTCAGAGTTCATGCACTCACAACTTTTTCTCACGGTAGACAGAAACTACTAAACATCACCTGCTACGATCGTAACATACCTACTGTTAGCACCTCGTCCACGTTCAAACATATAGTCAGTGTTCAGTGGTTGTGAGTTACGAGTTGAAGATGTCTGTTTCCCTAGATAGCACTTCTTTAGCAACAACTTGTAACCAGGTACTTACTGTGTTATATTGAATGTAGGTGACATACCAGTGCATAAATCTGTTGGTCTGTAAAGCAGCACCCCACGTGCTGGATCGTGGCTCGTGACGATGTACGCTCATGCATTAGCATATCTTTAGTTAGCAGCACCTGCAGACAATTGGCATACCAGCTTCGCAAAGCAAATACGCGCCGAGCTGCTGCTGCTACTTTCCAGCATATTTCAGAAGACGTGTGTGCTTGTATCTGCGGCTCTGAACAGAACAACTTGTTGACGTGATCTCAACGCAGTTATATTGCGCCCTTGAATGTGCCCCTTAAGTTTAAGGGGAATGAGGAACTCGCAGATTGTTCCTGAAAACTGCTGCTATTTTATTCATCCAGTGTCTATTCTGTGCTTAACACTACGACCACTTTGCTATCGCTTTGCACGAGTGAACAGAGATACCGAAAGTCAGAGCAGACAGGAAAAAGGTGAAATCGCAGAACATGGATTTAGTTTTAGTTCTTCTGATTTTCAAGCCAACATTCTCTAACTACTGTTATGCAATTTATGCATGCACCAGGGTGCCTCTTCCTGTATGTCCTAATGGTCCGACGTCAAAGCGTTCATAATTAACAGGAAGAGGTGAAGACTTGAAGCCGAGCCCTGATGCAAGCTTGCAGCCATACTGAACTCGTTGGTGTTGCCAGCAGCTGACCAGACGTAGGTTGACTGTAGATAACTCTACATACTTCCTAGGCATACCTTTCTCTTTCAAGGCCCACCACAACAGATTTATTTATTTATTTATTTATTTATTTACTAAGGTTCACCTACAGCACATACATACACTTACATACACTAAATCATACGGTAATATTGTAATATATATGCCAATA
The DNA here is from genome assembly GCA_905147715.2 of Xestia xanthographa. Taxonomy (NCBI): domain Eukaryota; kingdom Metazoa; phylum Arthropoda; class Insecta; order Lepidoptera; family Noctuidae; genus Xestia; species Xestia xanthographa. Next base: position 464,013 of record LR990661.1, on the reverse strand, counting down.
CAGGTAAACACAACATTGACAACAAAGACGCCAGATTACCGCTTAGTTGCTAACTTAAGTCTAGGTGTACAATCGATTTGAAAAGAAAATGGGATATAAATGTTATAAAGAAAATGAAAACAGGGTAATTAATTCAACAGTACAGTACAATAACAGTAGAGTAAATTTTGACTACGTTTCATTGGTGTGTAGGGAGGCCAAGATTCTTGATTTAAACTTCACCTTATGGTCATTAAATATATCTGCTTCGGGTACGGACTTATTAAATGAATTAAGGTTGCCACACATCTTAACGAGTGGTGAGTTGAGACCTGTGTTTGTAGAGGTAGTAGGGCGCTGTAGAATATTGTGGTTATGGGAAAGCGTGGAATTCTAGGCGGAACTTTCAATAGAACGCGCGATAGCAGTTCACTACAATCTATGCGACCGTTCACTAGTTTATGAAGGAACATAAGGCTATGCATAATTCTCCGTTGCCGTAGAGGGTTCATCTTAAAGAAACTCAGACGCTGTTGATAGGGACACCTATGGGATAGGCCAGGAGATATAAATGCGTGGTGAAAGCCCGTTGTATGCTCTCCAGTCGCTGAGAATGTATTGAGTAGAAAGGGTCCCAGGCCACACTGGCATATTCCAGCCTGCTACGTACTAAGGCATTGTATAGGATCATTTTGGTTTGAATAGACCTAAATTCTTGCGTATTACGTTTAAGAAACCCTAACAATTGAGCAGCTTTTTTAACGCAACTGTCTACATGTTGCGTGAATGTTAATTTTTTGTCCATTATCACTCCAAGATCCCGAATTTCATCAACCTTCGTTAGTGTTACGCTATTGATTTTATATGATGTTACACTAGCTTGTTTCTTTTTTGTGAATGTAATGTGGAAACATTTCTTGACGTTCAGAGCCATGTCATTTTTATTGCACCAATCTTGTATTCGATCCAAGTCACTTGGAACCGCGATCGAGTCGTTTGGTGAAGTTAACGTCTTATAAATCTTTAAATCGTCAGCGAACATTAAAAACTTGCAGTTTTGTATTTGATCAGCTATATCATTAATAAACAACAAGAACAAGATTGGTGCCAGATGGCATCCTTGTGGTACTCCCGAGATAGAAACATAGGGCTGTGATGTGTAACCATTCAAAACAACAGTCTGTGACCGTTGTTGTAAGTAAGATGTAAAGAGTAAACCATCTCAAAAAGTGATCCGTGAACACCGTTGGCTGCTAGTTTTGACAAAAGTAGTGAGTGACTCACTTTATCAAAAGCACTGCTGAAGTCTGTGTATACAGCATCTACCTCCAATCGTTTATCTAGAGATTCATATATGTATGTCGGACACAAACTGAATCAGATTGCTTTCCACTGAACGACCTGCTTTGAAACCATGTTGGCAAGGTGAAATGTTTGATTCAAGGTGATGTGTGATAATGGGACATATAAGCGATTCAAATATTTTAGGAAAACATTACAGTATTAAAATTGGACGATAGTTCTTTACATCTGCAGGATCGTCTTTTTTGTAGATAGGAACTATTTTTGCCTGTTTCAATGCCTCGGGAAAAATGCCTTCAGCCAATGAGCGATTAAAGATAATGCATAAAGGAAATGCAAGCGCGTTGCAACATCGTTTTATAAAAATAGGAGGGATGCAATCAGGACCGGGACCTTTCGAGGACTTATTTAGCTTAATAAGAACTTCTCTTTCTGTGAACTGTATTTTATTGATTACTTTTTGTACGGTAGAAGATAGTTCAGGATTAGTGATGCCTACATGGTTGGAGCTATATACTGAAGAGAATTGCTGGGCAAACAAGTTGGAGATTTCTTTGCCAGTTTCCGCAACTGATCCCTCCAACCGCATTCTGGATGGAAACTTTGACTGTTCCTTACGTTTGTTCTTTATAAAACTCCAAAAAGCTTTAGGATTTTCAATTATATCGGATTCAATTTTTTGTTTATATGAACGATAACATGATCTTGCAAGTTTATGACATTGACCACGCAACATCTCGAAATCTAATATATCACGAGGGTTTTGAAACTTGCAACATCTTTGCCTAATCTTTTCCTTCTGGTTAAGCAATTTGATTAACCTAAATGAGAACCAAGCTGGATATTTTTGCTTTTGACGATTATATTTCGGTACAGACGTGTCAATAATATTTGATAAAATACTGTAAAAGTGAGAGATCATTTCATTCACGTCATGACATTTAGAGAACATGCTAATCCAGTCTACCTCTATCAGTTTCGGAATAATTTTAGAACCTAGTTTATAGTTGGTTTTTAGTGTCTCGGGGATGGCATCAGATAGATAGATCAGATCCCGAGGTACGCTATCATACGCTTTCTCTAGATAAGTGAACACCATGTGCAACTTTCAAAGAACTCCGAGTAATAAATCGCTCGTACAGTTAGAGCGCGTTCACACGAGGCTGTCAGACACTCCCGCGCTTTACTCGTACAGCACGGAATATTCATAGAACTGGCACACGCACCCCGCGTCCCGCACTGCGCCCGCGCTATATGTCACCGCTCACATTTGGAGGCGAGCTTGTATTTGTTTAGGAGAATGAAGGAAAGAAGCATAGTAAGTAACACTGACTTTGTCAGGTATTATTTAGCCGTTGCCCACGCCATTAATATAGTAGGTACAAATATTTTTATAAGAGTTACATGTGAGTAATAGTATAATATAATGTAATTCATTGGACCATGGTCAAACGCGCTTCCCCTGCGTCCCTAAGAAACATGTAAGCCTTTTCGAAGTGCCTTGCACGAAGTGACTTCTACCCATACATCTAACATAATTCTACATAATGTACACAAACATTACGACCAACGGTGTCCAACGTGCAAACAATCGCAAGTCATTCGTCGCTGATAAACGCGTATAAGCGCGTTCGCTCCACAATCGGTGACGTTCGCTCGGCACCGACGAGGATCGATCGTGTCGCGCGTCCAACTCCGGGTCAACTCGCCACTCGACACGGCCGCAGCACGTGCGACTGCTCTCATTTGCATACGAGCGGCTAAGCGAAGCATGAATACGAGCAACATGAGTGAAGCATATTATGCATCGCATAATCTTAACATTATAATATTACGTACTGCCCGTGCCCGAGGCTGTCCGCATAGTTTGCACTTATAAAAATGACTGTACCTAAATTACCCTAGGCTGATAAAATTTTAGTTTTTCCTAATTCATGCTAATATTAGTATTAAGGTCAATTACCCCCGAAGGGGAAAAGGTCGCGCCCCGCCATCCGCACGACCCTGTAGGCTTCGTCCCTGACTGGTCGGCCTCCCACTGACAAGAGGACTGATTCCCAATTTGGGGCTGCCCTGTCCCGTCCTTTGAGGCAAATGGACAGGGGTGGAATTCAAGGTCAAGTTAATATTGGGAATTCACAGTTAGACATAAATACATGAATAATAACAAATCTTAAAAGGCAAAATATCAATAAGGTATGAAGCTAATAAGACAAGAGGGCGCAAATATATGATATATGATGAAAGGTTGGTAGGGAAACGTTACGCTTGCGCTTAAGAAATTATTGATTAGTTAATTACGTTACTTTATCTGATTCCAAGACTAGATGCTGCTTTGCAAACGCAAACAAGCCCATGTCACTAACATGGAGCCATTTTACAACGTTTGCCCGGCGTACGTGTACTGTTAGACCTAAACGCATAGTGCTACTAAGGACCCTGCTACGAATTCTAACAGCAGTACAGCACACGTTTCCTAAGCATTATTTACATGTCTTTCACAATACTAAGGCAATGGGTTGTGAGGCCATTACCATTGAGGAAGACAAGTTTTCAGTATTTCTAATTACACGCGTACTCTCGTTGATAAACACCATTACGGCTGCCTACCCCAATTATTAATATGATAACACAATTTGCACAAGCGTATCGTAGACTCAGTCTGTAGCAGAACATATTGCAATAATTGTTATCGTTGGACGCCGAAGTGGTACTTGTTTCGTCACTTCTCACTTCTTTAATCTTCCCCATGTCGAGTTTGCGTGTCTCGATAAATGATAAATGATGTTTATTTTGCAAGTAGGTTTTTACAAACACTTTTACACGTCATTTTTTTTTTAAAACTGGATGGGGCCGGTGTTTCGTACCTGACTACTCTAAGAAGAAACAGCCAAAACAAACTCAGAGGTCATAGTCTCTTTTGAAGTCCAGACATAATCTTCCTCAATTCACATGAGGACTATGCAGATTAGTGTCTGAAATGGTCTTTTGAAGAAATAACCACACAGATTTGAGTGGACCTGTCCAGTCAGTGCAAGCATTTGTCAGTCAGATAAATATTGACGATTCAGGAATAGGCCTACCAGTGGCCGGGTTTGGTTTTAACGAGACACGGTCCCTAGCGTTCATTTGAAAGTAGCTATCAATTCAGTTTGTGATACTTGGTAATGCCTAACCCAACTCCCAGAAATGTACGCCAAAGATCTCAACGCAATTTTTCTGAGCTAGACTTGTCAGGAAGCAGTATTCATCAGCAGCGTTTGATTGATTTGTAACACAAGTAGAAGCTGGCATTATAATACTGAACAATATAATTTGTTTTAATCAATCTGTGAATATTATGGCGCTGTCTACACCACTATACAATGTAGTTTGTTCTAATCGAAATGCGAATATTACGGTTCGGCCACCCATATGTAGTGAGTCAAATACTAGTTAATATTCGTCATTGGTCAGGTGTCAGGCGGCTGTCACCGTTGCCCTAAAATCAAACGCAGCTTCTGAATATTTGCTCAGGTATGGAGTAGGACGTGGACACATAATAACCCATAAGATAATAATATACATTTTGATGACGTAAAGCGGGTGCTGCAACAAGCTGAAATAAATGATTATTATCAGCCCTTACGTGCTACTGTCAAACGACAATTTAAGATAGGATTTAATTATAATTAACACTTACCAAGTGTTCATTGAAGATGGTCAATTTATAGTTCACACATTACCAGTTTCGCCTCCACCAACGCGCGACTACTTCCTCTGCCGCCTCCCTTCACGCCTCGTTCTCACTCACTTTGACTAACCTTATTACTACTAATAATTATATTAAGCTTATAAATATTAACCGCTCTCTTTTAACAGACCACGGGGACATGTGCATCTTGGTACCAAGGCTACGCCAACTTCACGAGCCTAATCTAGGACGTCCTAGTGCTTTAATGACTGTATCCTAACTTATCTCGACTAGCCTCAGGGCTCGGATCCGTCCGCGTTGCTAAACCGACTCACTCTCGCTAACCAACAAACACACACACATACTAAGTTAGCATACACAGGGCTTTTGGCCCAGCTCGCCTAACTCCTAGCTTAACTACCATAGTTCTTGCTTCTCCGTCTGGTCTCTACCGCAGTGTAAACTCGACTGCCCCTGCCTCGAACCCCCACACTCCTTTGCAATTTCTCTTAACTATCGGGATCTTACTTTTACGCAGAATCGGTTTATAATAATAATAATAATAATAATAATAATCATTTTATTATCAGGCTACTAAGGCCCATAGATAAAATACACAAATTAACATCTAATAACAATAAACTAATACATATTTAAAATAAAACCAGGAGAAACTAAAACTATACACGTAACGTTGTCGGCGTCGTGTTTCGCTGCGTGGTGTCGCGTAACCGTCCTCGGAAACGTCGATATAAGACACCCTTCGGCAAGTCCTCCTTCATGCAGGTCTGCAGATGGTGGGTTGGAACTCGTACCACGAAAGATTTAAAGTTGATGTTATGGCACGATTCCAACCTTTCGACCCTCAGAGTCCAGTTGGTCTTCACTTTCAAATACTGCACCACTTCTTCAGTTGTAGTGGAGTGATGCAGACGTGAAATGTACAGCTGCGTCGTAGGCACAGCAGGACGCAGCAGCATGTTGGGTCCACTCGGTGCGGTACCGCACAAGTTACGAGAACAGGGCTTCTTCTTCTTCCTTTCTACTTTAGTGAAGCCGTCCTCATCAACTTGGCTCGTTCTTGGCACAGAGCTACGGACCGCAGTCAGGGCAGGTTGATCACCCTCTTTCCGTATTTCCCCTTTTCTGGTTTGTCGCTTATGCTGCGACGCATCAGATTTTCCGCTGGTGACGATAGCAGCATAGGCACGTTTTGGGGTCGACGTACCTACGCGTGACGTATCCGCAACCGGTGTTGTGGCGCGGGCGACGACGGCGGCGAGCGGCGCTTGCTCAGCGTTATCGGCAGCTGGTGACGCACTTGTGTTCGCCGATTCAAAACTGCCGATGGTTGCATTTTGCGCCCCTCGACGTGTGTTCACCTTTGAGGCCTCAGGTGACCCAAATACCGAACCAACGTTGCGCAATAACGCTATTTCTGCACGTAGTTCTATATTGGTTTTTTCTGATACCTCCATTCTGGACTGCATCTTGGTCATCTCCGCTATATTTATGACCAGTTTTTGTGCCGACGACGCCGAAGTTTCGATTGTTTAAAGTATTTCTATGAGCGGGTAAATTACTAACATATATGGCATGCACTCGTATCCAAAGATGTTTTTAGAAATCGGAATTTACCAGGATTTATTTGTTCGTAGTCTCTTAAAAGTTTTCAAATAAAATTCTAAGAAGGACTAATTTAGTTATTTATTATCGCCGTCAGGCTACAACCATAAAATAGAATTTGTTATGGATTTGTAAGTGGCAGATGTCGTGAATTTGTTTTAAAATAAGTATCATCAAGATATTTGCTAATTAATTAAGGGTGCGTGACAGGTAGTCACATAAACAGACCAAACATGGAGTTGTAATGCTAATATATAGATATAGGTCAAACAAGCGCTGAAGTAAAAATGTTTCGTTCATGACCAAATTTTTATAGTGTGCGTCCAAACAGGATGATTGTCTGTGACTCTGTGTCGGCGTCATTAGTGTACGCCGACTCGCCGAGCAAACACCTGGCGCCGCTAATGGAGAGCCCATTCACTCAGTAGAGACACGCAGCTTATAGCACACGCCTCGCCAAGCTGTGCGCCTGGTACTCACGCACTGAAGCCAGCTAAACTTACCTGATTACTGACTCAATCAGACTATCAGAACCCGAAGAAAACTAGCACTCGAATATTGAATAAAACACTTCAAATAAATTGACTTTTCACAATTACTGGATTATGTATTAATTGCAAATGTAACAAAACACGTTTTGTAAAGAACGTCACCTGGATGCGAGCCACTACGAAAAACGAAATCATAATCATCTTTTAGAAATCACAAGTACACAGGAGTCACCGCACAGTTTGAATACCAACCGCTGCTGAGGAACGCTTTATACATTTTCAAGAGTTATTCAGTGTTAATGAACGACGTTGCCCCTAATGAATACTAGACATTTTGTCAAGAAGGAATCTAGGCCGACATGGAACAAGAAACCATTCGTTTTGTTCGCTTTGTCCCGAAATCTCAGCGCAACTATATTTCACTCATAAATAATGTGTTCTCCCGCCGCCGCAGACAAGTTATTAATGGACCCTTGTTTGTAGAGTATTGTAGGATTATCTCTGTACAGAATGTATGCCTCGCGGTGCGCCAGCCCACTGTCAAGCATTGTGTAACACTACCAAACTTTCTTTTTTTGGGGACACAGTGGACGGGCTTTGGGGTAGAATTCAGAGATTATTCTTACCGTGAATTCGTGACCTGTGTAGTTAGGTTTGGTAGAGGGCCCCAGTCCGGACTATCATAACGTATACTTTCTCCAGTACCGGTACCAAAGTATATTGGATAATTACAAACGATTTCACCTGTGAGATGAGAGAACTCTAAATAGTATTGGCACCAACTTTACACCTTTCTTAAGTAGCACCAGTTACGCACACTACAATTAACTGTGGGGTTCGTTACCGACACGATATATCACATTTTGTTTTAGTAATAGTAGTTTTTTCAATAAACATACGTTATTACATAAAAAACAGTTCGTTTTTACAAGGAGTCGTTCAACTACTTATGTTGAACTTTTAGGACACATTTATAATGTCTGGGAGGACAAATGCGATGCTTTTGGCATTTTTTGCGATTTATCTAAAGCTTTCGATTGCGTTTTTCATGAAACATTAATCAGGAAACTACATCACTACGGAATCCGTAACGCGTCTCTGGATCCTCTTATTTCATCTGAAGCGTGGGAATAAGAGACCCTAATAGGTTTAAACAAAATTCACCAACACTTTCATAAAAAATAATTTATTAAGTATAGGTCGCGGATTACTAAGGCCCGTCATAGGTTCTTTTCCGACATATGGAGGTAGGCGCGTCAAGTACTGCCCTGGCTTGCGCGTAGCTGTATGGACGCTGGAGCCGAGGAGCAGGATGCAGGACCCGCAGGGTAGGTGGTAGCGGTGCCGGATGCCCGTAGAGGCGTCGCCGTCGTTGGATGCCGGATGCCGGTGGAACCGACTCGTCAGTTGCGAGTGTCGGCACCAGGTGACGCAGCAACGGCACACACGGGTTAACCCCGGAGGAAGAAAATCCCGAACTTTGGTCCCTGGAATTTATGTCCAGTGGTAAACATAGGGTTCTCTGCTTATCCTCTCCTGACGGTGACCACAGCAGCGTAAGCGCAAGCGTAGGGATGGGTACTATTGCGCTTAGGGCGTATGTGTGTAGAGGTCACCTTCAGAAGCGGAGTTTACAGAGAGAAAAAGAAAAGAGAAAAAAAGGTGTGAAGCACTTTTAAATTAATATTTACACATACCTACATAAAACATTGATGTAGCAATTAAGGTTTGAGTACAATAGTTGAAATAGTAGCTAAAATGATGTCTATGAAAAAGATGATGAAATAATTTTGCACATCATTGACCTTGACATGACATTTAGAAACAAGCACTGCGTGAATTTGTCAACACTTAGCCACTTACCCGATATGGGGAATTACACACTGAAGTTATGGTTCCTTTATAGAACTTTTTAAAAAGTAGAATTATTAAAAAAAGTTTTGGAAATTATCAGTAGTCCAATCAAAGTATAATTCGCGAGGCTGCGCATATGTCGTCTAATATGTGTGTAGACTGACCGCGCGTAAAATGCCCACTGGCCTCTGCAGGCATGCGAGCGTGGTCGACGCTCGCGGCGCGCGGAGAATGATGGAGTGGGAAGAAAACTGGTTTTAGGAACGCGAGCGAGTGAGACAAAAGTACAGGCGCGATCAGGTGATTTGGTCGGCTGGTAAACGATATTAAAATGACTTCTGTTTTATTTGTTTACGTTTTATCAATTATGAACTAACAACGTTACAATACCCCCGCGCGCAATCAAGGATTTTTGTCATCTCTTAAAATGAATAAAAATCCGCATCAAGAACTTGAGTTACTATAGGTTTACCTTTTATAAGTCATCTTTCATACTTCTCGCTAACATAAACTAGCAGCAGTTATTGTATTCTTACGATACCAACATAACTGACGCACTATAACATAAAAATATAGGTATCTTGTTTTTCTCTAACTAGATACCTTACCAATAAGTGTTCCAATAGAAGGTGGAATATATGCGAGAGGGAATGCAAATCTTGATTCGTAAAATCAAAACTAAATGTGAAAAATTCAAAATAATATATATCGAAATATAGAGGAGAGAAAAAGAAATGCTATTTGATTTTATTTTTGATAATAAGGTACTAGGTATAGGGTAGTTTTTAATTCTAAGTTATTGTTATATTTAGAGTAAGCAATTTATGTAAGTTACTATTAGACTAGACTTGTGTACGTAAGCCTTATTGTGGCCTTCCTGAAAAGGGTAACACATTGCCCATAGTCTTCCTTAAATTTATCATCACATGGAATGCGGCTAAGCCGGAGATATAAATGATTAAGGAAATTTTGAGTACGCAGCAATGTATTGAAGTAATGACGTCGATTCTAAAATGACGTTAACCTTCTCAAGAACATCCAGCACACCATTCAGGTCGTGCGTTAGTTCAAAAGACTAGTGTGAATATCCTCTGTAGGAAATAATAGTCCACACTTAGTTACTAGTTTGCGCAACTCCTGCACTGTGGCAGCTGGTGATTCACCCTTAATAGCAACTTCATACTCAAGCTCAGACTTTTGAAGTGACATGAACTTCACGGGATAAGCCATTATAACAATAATTTAAATTATAGCAAAGAGGAAAAAAAAAATTTTTTTTTTTTTTAGAAGTGTGGGTAAGTGTTGAACAATTCCGTATAGTGAAAGAAACAAATAAGTACTTAATACTCCGTCTGTTACAATTTTAAGTTAAATTTAAGTAACGTCTTGTTGTTTTTTCCACGTATGTAAAGCTAGCAAAAAAAAACTAAGAAATTTGGTAACTAAAAATAAAAAATAAAAAAATGCAAAATAATAAAATTTGCAACTAATGTGTACGCAGAACTAAATAAAACTAGCTAGAGTGAGAAAAAAAACTTTGTTAAAAATAAAACTCTTTTTCTGACCGTACCCAAGAATTAAGCAACGTCAATAAGTAACGGTTAAAAGATATTGAGTTCAAAATTTAATGTAATGTAAAAAAAATTGCAACTTATATCGTGCGCTGACTGTACAACAAGACAGTTACAAGTTTTTGAGCATGACTGTACTTATTAAGCACTCCGAAACTTAATAAATTTCTGTAACGTACACTTTAGTTACGATGCAACAAAAAAAAACAAGAAAAGCGTAAAACAAAAAAAAATATGTTTTGCAACTGGTGTGAGGGTACAAGTAAATTACAAAAAAAATAAAAATAAACTAACGATCCTAATTTTGGCGTTTAACAGTAAAAAATTCACAAAGATTAAAATAATACAAAACTAAATTTAATCACCCTGTATACAAAACCAAAAAAAAAAAATGTAGACACTTTACAGTAATTTAAGTGTCGACATAAGACAAAGATGAGAATGTCTATAAGTTAGCCAGTACTTACACCCGGCACTCAAACCCTTCAACCAGCACACAGCAAAAACTGCTTACCGGAAGAAAAAAAGGAATGAGGGTAGTACTTCCCCGGGGCGAGCCGTTACTATAAGCTCTACTACTACAAAATGTTGAATACACGGTATTCAAGAAAAAAAAATAAAAAAAACTAAGTCCGCACCCGGTATATAAAAAACACCCTGTATATCAGGCAAATTAAAAACAAAACTAAACTTAACTCTTCACACCAGTTGCTGCACACGAAATAAAAAAAAGAACAAAGCGTTATTACAAAAAACAACGAAACACAAAACACACAAAACACCGAAAAACACCACTACCTCCATAAAACAGAAAAAAAACGTATGACCATGAAAAAACCACGATATGGGCGCCAATGAAGCGTGGGAATAAGAGACCCTAATAGGTTTAAACAAAATTCACCAACACTTTCATAAAAAATAATTTATTAAGTATAGGTCGCGGATTACTAAGGCCCGTCATAGGTTCTTTTCCGACATATGGAGGTAGGCGCGTCAAGTACTGCCCTGGCTTGCGCGTAGCTGTATGGACGCTGGAGCCGAGGAGCAGGATGCAGGACCCGCAGGGTAGGTGGTAGCGGTGCCGGATGCCCGTAGAGGCGTCGCCGTCGTTGGATGCCGGATGCCGGTGGAACCGACTCGTCAGTTGCGAGTGTCGGCACCAGGTGACGCAGCAACGGCACACACGGGTTAACCCCGGAGGAAGAAAATCCCGAACTTTGGTCCCTGGAATTTATGTCCAGTGGTAAACATAGGGTTCTCTGCTTATCCTCTCCTGACGGTGACCACAGCAGCGTAAGCGCAAGCGTAGGGATGGGTACTATTGCGCTTAGGGCGTATGTGTGTAGAGGTCACCTTCAGAAGCGGAGTTTACAGAGAGAAAAAGAAAAGAGAAAAAAAGGTGTGAAGCACTTTTAAATTAATATTTACACATACCTACATAAAACATTGATGTAGCAATTAAGGTTTGAGTACAATAGTTGAAATAGTAGCTAAAATGATGTCTATGAAAAAGATGATGAAATAATTTTGCACATCATTGACCTTGACATGACATTTAGAAACAAGCACTGCGTGAATTTGTCAACACTTAGCCACTTACCCGATATGGGGAATTACACACTGAAGTTATGGTTCCTTTATAGAACTTTTTAAAAAGTAGAATTATTAAAAAAAGTTTTGGAAATTATCAGTAGTCCAATCAAAGTATAATTCGCGAGGCTGCGCATATGTCGTCTAATATGTGTGTAGACTGACCGCGCGTAAAATGCCCACTGGCCTCTGCAGGCATGCGAGCGTGGTCGACGCTCGCGGCGCGCGGAGAATGATGGAGTGGGAAGAAAACTGGTTTTAGGAACGCGAGCGAGTGAGACAAAAGTACAGGCGCGATCAGGTGATTTGGTCGGCTGGTAAACGATATTAAAATGACTTCTGTTTTATTTGTTTACGTTTTATCAATTATGAACTAACAACGTTACACATCTTTGAGTGATAGGATTCACAGAGTTGACGTTAACGGGAAAAGATCTTCCGGATCCGTGGTAAGAATGGTGGTACCCCAGGGCTCAATTCTTGGTTCATTTTTGTTTCTTATGTATATAAATGACTTGCCTTATCTCATAAAGGATAAACATGACATAGTATTGTTTGCAGACGACACTTCTAGGTTTACGTTTAAAAATATTTTATTCTCAGAAAAGACATAAAGTCACTTACATGAGAACAATGCTTAAAATAAATTATAATTAAAGTTCGTCACAGCCGTCACGGTAGCGATTACATATTAGATATACCCATCCACTGCATTCAGATGTTAGGAAGGAGTGCACCTTTTTAATAGATGAGGGTATTTTGTTGTACAATTGTGCTCCTTCAAATGTTAACATTTTTTTGCCAAACTTAGTTCTCGTCTTCGGTAAAATCAGAAAACTAGGTCGGCGAGAGCTACTTTGGGTTACTTGTTTCACTTTAGTAAACGATAAATTAGCCTGTATACTTTTGTTGAGTGCCTTACGAATGAAAATACATGTATTATAAATATATAACTGTCTAATGTTCATTATTTTGGTTTCTTCATAAATTTTGCTTGTCGATGTTAAGAATGGGTAGTTAAAAATCATTTTTATTAATTTTTTTTGTGCAACTTGAAGACTTGCTTCGTCTTGGCCGCACTGCCCCATATTTAAACCAGATATATTAATGGACCGACGCTCCACAGTTTAATTCGAGGGCACCATATGACCATGGGTTTCTCAGATAAAACCGAATTCAATTAAATTGGGTAAGGTTTTTAGCGTGTGGCAGAGCCGCTGGCGATTGGGCGAGTTTAGGCGACGCCGGTTGATAATTAGCTGGGTGGCCGCCAAACTAGTGTTTCTGACACGGACTGAGTGTGCTGGCCCGTGTCACGCTAGACATGCATCGCTGCTGTCACCTCATAAGAACAAAGTCATCGTTTACGTTCGTCGTTTTGTAGTTTCATAAATATGCGTAAACGATGACGTTGTTCCTGACTGTGTCCGGACAGAACCGCAGGGAAATGCTAGTGCATTTCCCTGCAGTTCTGTCTGCGTGGAAGCGGAAATAAAGCCATGGGAACTTTTATCGGGATAAAATATATTATTTCCTGGTCTAGATTATGGTCTACCTGTGTGGCACATTTCATCGGAATCCGTTTAACTGTTAAGCCTTGAAAAGGTGAAGCACAGACGGAGACTTACTTGCGCTTATAATAATTATTACTAGCGACCTGCCCTTGCTTCGCACAGCGCCACCAGATCCAAAACTATCCTATCTTTTAAGTTAGAACCAATCATACACATTAACAAAATTTCATTAAAATCAGTTGAGTGGTGTCGGAGATTAGCGATTAAGAACATAGTGACACGTGATTTTATACATGACATAATATTACATTTCATATTATTACATAATTATTATTACGTATTTAAATAAGTTTTTTTTTAACTAATAGATTATAACAGAATGGCGTCGCGTTATTAATAGGCTTATTAAAATTAAACTAACCATCGGTGGTCACAGGTGCTGGGAAGGCCACGTCAGTGAACATTGTGTTAACTGCTCTCGGTGTACTGACATAACGTAAGATCACATCACATCTGTCATCACCGACGAAAATCAAGGAAGGCAGAAGTGTACTAGGGAACACTTCTGCTGTTTAGTGGGGTAGGCCCCACACACGTTTCGACAGTTATGTTTAAGTGCGACGTACTAGGGAGGAGGCCTATTGCTACCAACCGGGCAGAAATACAAATTTCGGCCTGCTACTAAGAAATTCTCTTAAAAAAGCACTATGCCTAACCTGAGAATCCAGCCTAGGTCCTCATGGTCAGCAGTAGCATTTGCGACTACTAAACCAACGAGGCAGCCCATAAATAGGCGTGGAACCAAATTATACACCGTGTGCTTCGTTGTCGGTGCATTCTAACAACAGTTTGAACGCCGTCACACACACACTCACACAATATTTATGTATTTATGTGTCTATGGAGTGCGGTCCAAGTCACCGGGACATGCGCGGGGGGATGACTTAGGATTTCATTTCCATCCTCAATATCCGGTGCAGACGGGTGGCATCGATAAAAACTAAATTTATTCCGGAATACGAGCGCTTCCCTCACCGTCCCGCCCCAGCCTCCCCTCTGTCGCCAGTGCACCTGACGTGCTTGCTCACGAGGAATCTCAGGCTAAGCATGTGCTAGGAACGGGATAGTGTTTCTTATAAGATAGTTCTTCTTACTTATAATAACGCCCTCATTGCACCGCAGACCAGCCGGTCGTATCGCTTTGCCACAACCTGCAGCAACAAGGCAATCGATGTTGTCACTGTGACAACCTTATTAATCCCACCGACGACGACGGTAATGTCAAAATCACGATGCTGCAAAGAAAATATTACGAAGCACCTATAAAGGCGGCTCGGGCATCATCGTGTAATTAATTAGATCTGGATCCCGTGACCCAGCCGGCCCCGTCCGGCACTGGGCGGGCGGCACCGCTCACATAAATCTCGTTTTTATTATTGGGTCCTCGCTACGGAAATAGGGAATGGAAATGAAGGCGACTGACCGCCGGACACATGCTACGGATACTGGTCTCCGCTACGAGTGCTACGACTGCCGCTATGAGCTACGGCGTAGCAAACATTGCACACCATTTCAAATATTCCAATTAAGCACTAGAATTAGCTAAAGGTTGAGTTGTATCAGTAGTTTCCATTAGTTTTTGTAACCAGTAATGTTGGCGTTCTTGCAAAACACTTTATAAACATCTATGTAACGTACATGTATGTACAGAATGATGTTTACACAGTGTCTTATTATTAAGAATAATTTTCAAGAATAATATCTTTATTGCTTTTTTAAGGTTTCCGAACTTGGCTGGTTTTTTTTGGAGATGGGAGCGTGTGTGTGATTATGTGATTTTGTGTTGCAGTACTGTCGTGTGGCGAGGCGGGCGGCGGGCCACGCCTCACCAAGCGGTACGTGGGGTTGTACACTGGGCCGTACTTCGACCCCTCCGCGCCCAACAACATTACCACGCAGCTGGGCACGCACGCCTACCTGCCCTGCAAGGTGACACCCTGACTAGCGCTACTTGCAGCTGTACTTTAGACGGGGCTCTGTGTGTGACGCTGTCGCATGTTGCAGGTGCGGCAGCTGAGCAACAAGTCCGTGTCGTGGATCCGGCGCCGCGACGCGCACATCCTCACCGTAGACCGCTTCACCTTCATCGCCGACGAGCGCTTCCAGGCCTTCCTCGTCGAAGCCACCGACACCTGGACGTTACAGGTCTTACTAGATTACTTACTTCTCAATAGAACAATGCTTAACATCCCACAGTGTATCAGCAACAAATACATTTACTTGGATCTTAGAATAAAGACCGTTAAACAAGAAATAAACCATCACAGCGTTAAATACCAGAGCAAACTGTCAAACCATACTAACGAGCTTGCTCGTGTCTTAAATAAGGAGGGTAGCCTTCGACATGTGAGACTAAAACGAAGAGACATAACAACATTGAAAACCAGATTCACTACAAACTGAAGAGTAGCTTCTGATGGAACGTTTCATCTCATAGAAGCTCATTAAATAAAAACATCAAAACAGATAGAAAATCGGACAGATGTATGGCTTATTGTCTCTAAGACAGATTGCCATGTAGCGGATAAAACAAAAAAAAAAAAAATAGATTAATCAATAATGGTTTAGTGATCGCAAGCGCTATTGTTGAGCATGATCGAGGATCGCGTGAATAAGGGTTCAACTCCCAGATCGCGCAAAGTGTAACTATGTTTTTCCATCACAAAATTTCTCAGTAGCAGCCACGGAGTTATGGAGTTAAGGATGATGAGTTAGGCATAAATATGCCTGGTTGGTAATAGGCTCGTGCCTTATCATGGGATTAAACATTACTGGCGAATTGTGAGTGTATACTATAATGTGTGAGGTACAGCTCTACCTAATCTGTAAGTACGTTAGTATTTTGCGCGACGAATGAACAACAAGATGCGTGTGCGCAGGTAAAGTACGTGCAAGCGCGCGACGCCGGCGTGTACGAGTGCCAGGTGGGCACCGAGCCCAAGATGAGCCACTTCGTGCAGCTCAACGTTGTAGGTGAGTGCGCACCACTGTCTGCTTCTACTTCTCTCGGAACTCTCACATTCCGATCGTTCGATGTCGGCAGCAGCTGTGACGTATACACATTCCTCTGTCGAGTTACACAACAACCTGTTCTCCTTCCTACCCTTACTTCTGGTCCCAGCTATTAAGACTGTCGGATATAGACTGACGATCTGGGAGCGTACACAAATGGGGAGACACACTGTAGAACTAATGGAGCTAGCATAGCTGGTTTCCAACATCGTCATTCGTTGAAAATGTGGTAATGTCATTTAATATTTCAAAATAGCTTAACGTCATTGGTCAAATTGAGACCAGCTATGGTGGCGCCATCTCAGATTATATTTGCCTGTGTCTTCCCATTGCGATCTCCACGTAAGCAAGATTAATCAAAGAAATTAAGATTAATCTTTACCAATAAATAAAACTGAGGTGTCTGTTTGTAATTTTAAAATAATAGCTTTTTACTACAGATAGCTGATGTTATAAGGAGTAACTTATCTTCCAAATAGGGAAGTAATATTTTTATGACAATGACGATGGTCGCGGGCAACGGCTAGTCTGTGATATATTTGTTATGATGTCGACAGTGCCAAAGATCGAGATTGTGGGCGAGTCGGACCTGTACGTGAAGGCCGGCACGACGGTGAGCCTGAAGTGCGTCATCACGCAGGCGCTGGAGGAGCCCGCCTACATCTTCTGGTACCACAACGACGAGCGCGTGCTCAACTACGACAAGAGCCTCGTCGAGATCCGCATGGAGCGCGTGGCCCCCGATACCACGGTAGGTGCCGCCGTGCTGCTGTGCCTGTATGTGTACACTCACTGTCCCTTACCGCCACACACCGCCACAACGACGAGCGCGTGCTCAACTACGACAAGAGGCTCGTCGAGATCCGCATGGAGCGCGTGGCCCCCGATACCACGGTAGGTGCCGCCGTGCTGCTGTGCCTGTATGTGTACACTCACTGTCCCTTACCGCCACACACCGCCACAACGACGAGCGCGTGCTCAACTACGACAAGAGGCTCGTCGAGATCCGCATGGAGCGCGTGGCCCCCGACACCACGGTAGGTGCCGCCGTGCTGCTGTGCCTGCCTCTCCCTTACCACCATACACCATCACGACGACAACGACACCCTGCTAGACAAGACTCGAACGGGACACGGACGTCGCACGGTGTAGCTTGCATTGCTTTATGTAAAATGTTAAAAATAATGCAGAGTTTTGGATCTGTACTTCGTCCACGTCTCGTAAGTGGCACGATTATGCCTTATCTCTTGTATAAACAAACCAAATATGCACACAAACTGAAGAACTTGAGTGAAATGTTTAAAATACAATTCAGTGAATGGTTCCCTGTCTTGCTTGCAGGTGGGCAACTTGATCATCTACAGTCCGCGGCGCGAGGACTCCGGCAACTACTCGTGTTCACCCTCCAACCTGGACTCCGCGTCTGTGATGCTGCACGTGCTCAGCGGTCAGTACCCCCACCACTGCCACCACCTCCAGCGCGTACCGCTTGGACATGGCATGCCTGACAGCCGACCGTTACAAGTTATCCTTGGCATACCATTTCCAACCGTATGAAATACAGAATTTATATATTTATGATCGCAATTTATACCGAAAGCAGAAATGCGCTTCGACAGTGTGACATTGATACGAGGCTGGAGACCGCGCGAGGTCATCGCTAATCACAAAGTGCGATACGTGAACACGTCAAAGCTTGTTCGTATGGTCTCGGGTATCCTCGAGGACTCCCGAAGTTTTGCGAGGAGGCACGCGACCAACTCTCGAGGCGACGCTTGATGTCCGCGTCGATATTCAAACAGTTTTCTTTTTTATACAATGGCAATACGGTGTGATTTTAAATGCATCCAGTAAATTGCGCTAGGATTTTTCTGTTTTGTCTTTCTTGTTATCTTAGCAGTCCTTACAGCGCGCCTCCACAGGTGTGCGCTAGATTTTTGTGTTTAACATTAAATCACAGTCAATCAACTCACACCATCTCACAATCTTGAGAGGGTGCTGTCGATATGGTCTGAAAGATATCACTCTAAGTGAGAGAAATAAACTGTTTCGGATACGATGATTAAGAAGGTCCCCATTGTTATAGTACCCAAAACGTAATCCTGCATTGCATGTATTATAGATGAAAATGGTGGTACGTCTGTGGTCGACATCAGACACGCGTATAAATCCTCCCCCCACCCCCACAGGCGAGCAGCCGGCGGCGATGCAGCACGGCAACGCGGCGGGTGCGCCTCCCCCGCCCCCGCGCGCCGCTCTGCTCGCCGCGCTGGCCGCGTCGCGAGCGCGCGCACTGCTCAGGCTACTGCTGCTCATCGCGCTTGCGCTGCTCTACTCGTAAGTTACACTCACGTTATGCACTCATGTTTAAAACACTTCACAATCAAATTAAACATCAAGACGTAATGATTGAAAGTCTTCCGCACACTATTTCGCTTAGCCTCATCATCCCTTTTCATTTCTTTTTTTTTTGTTCAATACATTGTAGGTACGTATAACGGGTCCACTTTCTAGCTTAGCCCACTTTTGAAATGATAATGAACACTGATGTAACATGGTGTTGTTTTCGGTTTCAGGGTGCTATGTCACGACGAGGACGACGGCAAATAGCGCAGTGACGTGTGAGGAGCCCCACGAGTGGACTCAGAGACAGTGTGACAGTGTAAGTGTGAGTGAGTGCGAGAGTGAGTGCGCGGGCGCGCGCGCCCTCACGTCCAACACGCCGCATGCGATGCGGAGTGGTTAAGTTAAATGTATTGTAAAAATTTCAAATGTATTACTTAGATAAAGGAACGGTCTGTCGTACGCGTTGTGATATGAACGATGTGAGAAGATAATTTAAATTACGAGATTATTCGTATTGGTACCTACCTACTAAAGTTTATATTATGGGAAACAAAACTATGTACATAGGCTGACGACGCGAGCGGAGCGGAGCCTTGCGGCGCG
This sequence comes from Xestia xanthographa, assembly GCA_905147715.2. Taxonomy (NCBI): domain Eukaryota; kingdom Metazoa; phylum Arthropoda; class Insecta; order Lepidoptera; family Noctuidae; genus Xestia; species Xestia xanthographa. The sequence goes on along the minus strand of LR990661.1, from coordinate 444,392 downwards.
ACTGCCGCTCGTCCGTCTTTCACATTTGTAAAATTGTACATAATTATTATAAAACGATTACAATTAATTATATTAATAGTAACATTGATTATTCTACTGCGCCGATCTTGGCGGCTCGTCTCGTCTCGTTATGCTAATGTGACCGACACATTATGTCAGACACTACGGATTGCATGTGTTGATGTGTCCGACGTATGTGTTGGAACCTCACATGTGTGTTCGATGTATGTGTCTGACACCTCGCATGTGTCCGAAGTATGTGTCTGACACCTCGCATGTGTCCGACATGTGTGTCTGACACCTCGCATGTGCCGGTCGCATAAGTCTGACACCTGGCATGCCTGACGTGCCGCCACGTGGAGCTTTGCTCGACTACTCATAACGACATCGAAATCGTTTTAACCGCCAACGTCCCACGGACGACCATTGTACTCGTGTCATTTGTTCAACAGTACAAAATTGCATGGAATTGTATCATAACTTGTGAATTGGTTGAATTGAGTAATATCAACTATTATATTGATATTTTATATAATTAGGTCGATGCGAGACGGTACTTGACGACAGCCCACCCTCTAATGTAAACCTATGATTTGTTACTTATCATTATCATCCGCTCAATGTCCGTGTGACGTAGAGTGTGCCGTCGTCGGGCACAGCTCGCGGCGATCAATACTTTGTTGATTTTACCGAACGCATGTCGTCGAACAGTGGTCCCGAGTTGAAAAGGTTTGGTTCGTTGACACTGTTACTGCCTCACTTGTAAATATATTAATGTAAGTAATACAAAATAAAGATGAAATCGTTGAAACATTGGCGGTGGTATTATTTCGAACTCGTGTCGCGTTCCTCCCTATAGGGTACTTCCGGTTGGCCTAGAATTGTCAATTTTGGTTAAAAGCAAGGTCTTACAGCACAAGTAAAGGGAAAATTCCGAAAAACAAAAAAGTTGAAAATTAAGGTAAATTTTGCTACTTACAAGTTTTCGCGAAAATCTAAATTTGCCCATATCTTTTTATTGTGTTGACTCAGGACCTTGATTTTTATACACCTAATAGGGACTATAGACTTCAGTATCTGGTATAAATTTCAACTTGCTGGGTGCTCAGTGGTGACAGACGGACAGACGGACAAAAAAGTGGTCTTATAAGGGGGAACCCTTTTTACCTTTTGAGGTAGGGAACCCTAAAAAAGATAAACAAAAGGAGTATGTTCGTGTTTTTATGTGTCGTGGTGTGTGCTGTGGTGTGTGTGAATGTGTGTGTTTGACTTTGTGTATGCGTGTGTGTCAGGCAGTATGTGTCCTGATGCCTGAAGTTTAGAAGGTGAACCCGCTAATTATAAAAGTCTCTCAGACTCTAAAGACCCTTTAGGCACACACTTACAGTAGACTTGCATTGCTGTCGGGATAAGAGGTTTTGAATGGAAGTCACTAAAGAACCAGGGAGTAGAATACAAATATATGAACATAATACGACAGACATTTACTTTTAGCACAGCAAAAGTACAGCTCGAAAGAATTGGAGATCATTTTAAAATCCAGAGAGGAGTCAGACAAGGAGACCCGTTTTCACCAAAAATATTGAAAGCCGTCTTGGAAAAAGTCTTTAGACAATTGAACTGGGATGAATTTGGCATTAATATAAACGGGGAAAATTTACACCACCTTAGATTTGCAGACGATCTCATTCTTTTTCAATCATTTCATCCAGGTACCTCCAATTTCACAATAAAGTATTGTGAAATTGGAGGCCGTACGCCGTTTTGGCCATTTTGCCGTAGGCCGACGAAGGAAGCCGGCGGAGGCCCGGCACTTCGGGGACAGCTGAAGTCAAAGAATGTTATTTAATATGCAAGCGAAGCGAGCATGGGTTTACGAACCCTTATCTTTGACGCTACGTTTTCTATTTTTACGGAACGGAGACGATATGTGCGTTTGGGGTAAGAGGATGTTTTTTTTGTTTGTGCAAATACTACATGTAGACATTTTTCTCCAAAACTACTAGTCCGAGTGGGTCTTTGAAGACAATAAAATCTCAGAGGATCCACTAGTAGGTCTTGGGAGACATCAGTATTCGGAGACGAACTGAGAGTTGGGGGATTACATTGATGATATAATGCTTGGCTCAATGCTGGTCCTGCTCCACAACCATAGAGGAAAACTAATTGGGCAAATTATTGTGGTAGCTGCAGAAGATTGTAAAAATATTCTTGCATTGTATAGATTCTATCTCTTAGTATTGTATAATTGCATAGCACATGTGTGAGTACCATGTACTGTGAAGCTACCATTTGCATTTAGTTATCTTTCATTGACTTGAGTATGCTTTGGTGACTGAGAGAATGTCATGCTCGCTCAAATGTCTCGCTGATGGTGACGGGTGGGTCGGGTCATTGAGTTCCCTTCAATGTGGTTCAGAATTGAATGGCGCTGATACATGCGTCATGTTAGTAAACAGGTGCTGTCAGTCGGGACTGGTCATCTCTTAGATGCCACGGGTCATTTTAATTAGGTACTTTATTTTTAAATTGTTGATTTAATCTTTTTCTCTGGACGCTCTTAATGTGCACGTCTTTCTACATCGTTCTCACATACATATATGTATAATCTCAACATGAATGATGTAACCAAGATTTTTTAACAATATTTTGATTGAAATCTTTGTTGCAAAAAATTAAACCGACTTCAAAAACACACAAAAGAGTGAAAAATAAGTAAAATAAGTTTAGCTTCAGAAGTCGGTGACCTTTGTTTGAATGATTTAGTTTTTTGTCACCGACTTCTGAAGCTAATGTTATTTTTCACTTTTTTGTGTGTTTTTGAAGTTGGTTTTAATTTTTGCAAAAAAGTTTTTTACTTTTCCATTTTTAGTTGTTCCCAAACAAATATTTGCTATGAATTGATTTGACATTGTTAACAATACATGTCATGGTAATAGGCGTATCCCCATCCTCAATATATGGAACTTACCTTGTTTTGACGTGACAACGTCTTATAAATTGGTTTGCCGGGTGACACTTCAAGAAACTGGGTAACGCTCCGCTCACGGTATGCGCTCACAATGAGAGCGAGTGAGAGGCACGCGTCCCGCCTAAGAGCGAGAGAGACAGACATAAAAAGTTTATTTTACCACTCAAAGTCGTTGTCACGTAAAACTTTCGCCCGTATACCGACTTTACAGGCAACCAATTTGCAAAATACGATTTTTTTTTCAGACTTTTACTGACTAAAACCCATCCATATTCCTTCTTAGCCCTTGTGTTCCGGGGCCACGGTATCTCTTTAGAACAGTCCCTTTTACTGACATCTCTTTGAGGCGCGTGCGGAACAGGACCGCGCTAACTTAACATACTTACCTAATTGTCGAAATCTGGGTGTATTGTACACATCTGCGTATCCCCTCAGAGCATACAGGCGTGATGTTACGTCATGATGTTGTATAAACAATAAACATCCAAGCGATCGCAGCAATCACGGCAGATTTGCCGTCTATTTTTGAAGAGTTCCATTCTTGTTCCATTGTATATATCCGAAGATCAGATTCAGATGTTCACAAAATTTAAATGGGACCACACGAAAAGCATCAGCTTTCAAATAAAACCCCTTTCCCACCCAGTTGAAAGTTCTGAGGTAACAAACACAAAAAAAAAAAAAACAGTCGAATTGAGAACCTCCTCTTTTTGGAAATCGGTTGAAAAGAGTGTCCATGGAGTTTTTTGCCCGTTTTTCTCCATATAATGGAAAGTGTAACTACAGTACTTTCTCAAGTTATTATGCGTTGTGACTGTGGCTGTAGCTTCGCCTTTTAAAATAAATAATAAAATAAAATTGTTTATTTGCACCTTACAGTAAAAATGTTGTTATACACAGTAGTATGTTTAAGTTTCAGCCAATACCTAAGCTAAGACAACTTAATGTCTTGTAATAATAGGTATCAGCGCCCACCCTCGATATAATAGCCAAAGCCAATTGTGCCTAGTTTTTACCAATTAACAAACAAACAATAAAATAAAAAAGCAAACAATTAATGAATAAAGAGAAAAAAAGAAGAAACAATTAAAACATTTGGGATCCTGGGACAGTCGGGTAGAAACAGAATAATCTTTAATTGTTTGAATAAAACTACTGTAGCTCCAATCAACTCTTGAGTATATTCAAATCCAAGTATTTCATTCCACATAGGCCTGGATGGGCACTTACGAACGTTGACAAGGGTGCACGGTTCGGGTTGGTGGCTTCCATGGAGAAGAACCGGCAAGAAACTCCATGGTTACTCTTTTCAAATTATTTGGCATTACACAATTCTACATTACTTCACGTTTTATACAAAATGCAATAATTACAACACTTATCAGTTATCAGATAGATTCGACTATTAGTCTTAACAACACAATTTCTCCCAATGAACAGCGCTCTCTCGGCCGAGTGTCATGTTTTATAAACTACCCCTTCCCGCTACAACATTGACGGTTAGGCAGTGATGTCATTTCTCAAATATAAAACGAATTAATAAAATCTTTAAAACCCTACATAATATTAGTTTAGATAGATCACAGCAGATCTTATTATTGAATACATATTTGAAAATCATGACATGTATGAGTGTGTGTGTCGTTGATGTAAAACAGAATAATCTTTAATTTTATGTGTGTGCGTGCGTGTATCTGATTGTGTGAGTGTATCTGTGTGTGTGCGCGTGCATGTTCCAGCGTGTGTGTATGTGTGCCGGAGCGCGCGCGTTTGTGTTTGTATGTGTGCCATAGGAAAACTTAGGATACAATTATTTTATAGGTACAAAAACCAGACCACTGTTAAACGAAGAAATACTTTACCTACATTTATTTATTCTTTTCATTTGTATTCAATTATTTGGGTACAATAAACAGCTTCTCCGTTTCATCATAGGTTAGTGATAGAAGCCATTTGATCACATTGTGTTTGCACTCTCTTTTTGTCATACAACTTTACAACTGTTTATTTGCAATGTTGAATAGTCTAGGGACTTTTTTTTTTTTTTTTTGGATGGGAAATCATCAAATGACTCCTCCCGCTCTGGGCGGAGCAGGAGGGAGTGTCAGACTTTTACTGACTAAAACCCATCCATGTTCCTTCATCGCCCTTTGTGTTCCGGAGCCACGGTATCTCTTTCGAAAGGTCCCGCAACCCCGGCAGGCATCGGTCCTTACGGACCCCTTCGTTTTTGCTGACTCTCTTTGAGGCGCGCGTGGAACACTCCTGCGCCGTCGACACGGTCTGTCGTCATGAGACGGACGGACGGCGAGCTAGCCCATAGCCCACCGTCCACAGGCCCGCGCCTACGGTGGCCGGGGGCCACGTGGTGGCCCCCGACGCCCGGGGCGTCTCCCGCGGCGGCCGGGACGTTGAGAGGTTCTCTCCCTCTCGCGTTCCGCCACCTCCTTTTCTCGCAGAAAATAGTCTAGGGCCTAGAAACATATTGAATTTTTGAGCAAAACTAGTTCTACATAGTGTTGCCCAAAATCGATCTTGATCTTGCAGTCTTGGTCTTGTCCTTGCATTTTTGCAAGACCAAGACCAAGACCAAGACCGACTTATTGTAGCAAGACCAAGACCAAGACCGAACCCTGCAAGACTTGAGCAAGAACAAGACTAAGCCTGCAAGACTCTTGCGTCTTGCAGTTAATTCAAACTGAGATTTGGGCGTTATAGTAGGTATGTGGTTTCAATCCTGATTTTGATAGACGTTCCTTAATATTCAAACCATTTCGTCATAACACTAAAACTTATTATATTGATTATTATATATTTCGACTATATATTAAGTAGGTAGCGTGTCACTTTCAAATATGTTCCCATGTGATAAAATGTACCTAGCATAACTTTCTAGCAAAGTTCATTTCATACCTTGTAGGTATATCTACCTATATTATTATATTATGCTTGTACATATAAGTCTAATGTGCAGATCTAACGTTAGTAGGTCGTGTCACATTCGTTATCATTCGGTAATGTTCGGGATTCCGGGTACCAAAAAGTTTACTGGCGTGACTCGCGAGACGCTCGAAGATTATTGGCTAAATTTTAATTGGAGAAAGAGAGACAGCAAGCATTATTTGTATGTGTTTGTTTCGTGTCGTACTCATAAGTATGTTGCATTTTCTGCGATCGATGAGTCACGGAACACGCAATATTGGTTGAAATTATAAACATCAATTTTATTTCATAAATCAGCTGTTTTTTTTTTAGTGCTATAGATAAATAATAGGTGCTTAAAAATTTCTACAAACAACTTTCGTTCGTCACAAGCCACAATAGATATCCAAAAAATGATATGTCTGAAACATTTTAATGAAGGTATCAAAATTTTAATTCATGTTTTAGATGTTTGTGCTGGTAATTAAAAGTCTAGCTGACAACAAATTTTATTAGTTAGAAGTATCCAGTCCAGATGAAGATAAAAAGAATATGTGATAATTATTTTAACCACAAGCTGTTTGTAAAGGGTTTAGGATAGCCAGTACATGTATAGAAAATCATTAAAGGTACCTACATAGAGTAAGTAATATAGTCTTGCAAGACTTGCGAGACTCTTGCTGCAAGACCAAGACCAAGACTGAGAGCGCAATACCAAGACCAAGACCAAGACCAGGTGTATTGACGCAAGACCAAGACCAAGACTGGCTAAGGTCTCGTCTTGGTCTTGCATTTGGGCAACACTAGTTCTACAAGGTACAGATTTTAACACATCGAAACGTCTGCTCCTTGTGATCTCCTTATCCACCGGTGTACTTAGCCTTACACACGCATGCTGTCTCATAATTAAGGCCAGCACAAAGAGTTTACGTACAGACCTTGCTTTTAACCAAAATTGACAATTCTAGGTCAACGGGAACTACCGTATAGGTTTTCGACCCAAAACCTATAGGGTACTTCCGGTTGACCCAGAATTGTCAATTTTGGTTAAAAGCAAGATCTTACAGCACAAGTAAAGGGAAATTTCCGAAAACCAAAAAAGAATGAAAATTAAGGTTAATTTTGCTACTTACAAGTTTTCGCGAAAATCTAAATTTGCCCATACCTTTTTATCGTGTTGACTCAGGACCTTGATTTCTAAACACCTAATAAGGACTATAGATTTCAGTATTTGGTATTGTTACGTTGTTTTTTTGTAACTTACATTTACCTGTGAGCATACGTTGTAAATTGTGAGGTTTCCAATATTGATCTCGATGGTTTCCAAGTGAAATGTTCATTGTAGTTTGTGCAAATGACTTTAGCTTGCGATTTGAAGAAGGAGTCATCCCTTCATCCGTACTTCGTCACTGGACTCTTTAGTAACACTTCCTGACGATAAATCACTTTTCAAAACCATAATAAATAGGTTTTCACAATAATTTAGATCCATCATAGCGTAATTAAGCTGCGATTGTGTTTACATTCCAAATGTCATTCAGTTAAACGTCAGTTTCTGATAGTTAGAGGCGACATCTAGCGGCTGCGATATGCAGTTGTAGTTTTAGTCGACAAATTTTAACATTTTCATTGGAAACCATCGAACTAATATCGTATAGGCTAATCCTTAATCATTTTCAGCTTTTGGTTAAAATACTTAATTGTCTTTTAACAGTAAACGGAGGTGATTTTTTATTTTTATTATAGACTTTATTCTAGAAACATCGCGGAGCTCACAATCCATATTTAATCTGTGGTATGTCAATAACTTAATGTGGCCAGGCAATGATATTCTAACAAACAGATATGTTATACACCTACAAAACCACCGAAAAAAGTGTGCCGCGGGGGAGAGCCAGCTCACATACACGCAGTGACGCAGAATAAAGGAAAAACAGGCCAATTGACACGTTTTCGAGTCTTCACGATTGCGCGCTCATAACATATCTGTTTAATTAAATATCATTGTGGCCAGGTGATACATTTTCAATTCGCCGAAAGAATCAAGGGAAAAGTTACCCCACTCAAGAAAATTTTTGGTGTTAGAAATAAGAAATAATTAGTTTGTCAGCTTGGATCCTGAAAATTGTTATTGTTTCAGAGTATAAACGTCATGTTGGACAGTTGTTAGGGATTTTCAAGAATTAAATATCTTGGTGTAGTGATTCTGTCATCAGTGAACTACCAATGGTTCGCTTTAGAAGGGCTTTACACAGATGGTGTACGGTTTACGTACATAACATCAGGCTGCAAACGCAGCATCCTACTTTTCTCTTTAGTATTTAAAACCTTGTTTAATATAATTTTGAGTTAGTTGACAAATTACATACTTACGCGAACACCGCGGATTAGCATCCAACCCACTTTTACTTTGTTGTGATCGGTACTCTAATAAACTTTTAGTGTTACCAAATCTGTGCGTGTTTACGTCAACTCACCTAACTCCAAGTACATACTTACTTGCCACTTCCTACTTAAACTGCAAGTGTAAGGTGCCGACTACTACGGGATCTTACAGATGGTTAATTGAGAATCCTCTCTATAATATAAAAGAATTCCTCCAGTTTAAATTTAAATAATCTAATTTGATTGTAACAAATATTTGCATGTCATTATTTTATGATTGAATAATATGTTAAGCTACTGTAATACCTTTGTAAGAACTTCTGTAACCATATTTATCGGCAAATAAATCTTTGATTTTGACTTTGACTTAGTGCTCTTATAAGTTTTACCTGAAACAGGGGAGATTTTCTAGGTGCTCCGCCTAATTCCGGTTTGGAGGCATGACAGGACAATGGAAGGTCACGGGCGTCAATTTGCAATTGATCACGCTTGAGGCAAGCTACAAACTTTATCCCATGTTTTAAACGGTAAAGATTTTGGTGAATTAGTGTTTGGAAGTGATCTCTGAGTCTTTCCCAAGTCGTTAACAGGATTTTGACGTGATCCCTGGATATTTATTACAGGACTCCATGTGTTGAAAGGATTCGCAAATGAAATAGGCGGACCTGTTCTTCAGCCGGTCGAATCTTGCAGTCAAGTGTTTTCATCATTACACATCCGTGAGTATTACCATTGTTGTCCCACCACGCAGGGTTAGGCAAACAGAAGTCGTAGCTCATTCAATTGGGTTTACCAAAGGCCACGTTGACCGGCTAATGTTTTAGCCTTTAGATTTCCTAGCTCCTCACCTCTATTCATTCTCAAGGAAAGTACCATAGTTTCCCCTTATATAATGGGACCCTGTCCCCGTATTGTCAATTCCAGGTGAGGCAACTCGAGCGATTCGTCTCGCCGCCAGGATCTAGACGAGCCTCTGGGACCTGGACGTGAGACCCGTTCCTCGAGTCCACTCAAAGCCTCCTGTGGAGACGGTTGTGCGTTGGCAGAATCCGCCTAGCGATTTAACGCAGGCGAGACGGTTTTTTTTTATATATAAACTTACAACCTTTTAATTTATTGTCAACCGGTTCGTATTTGCACCATCAGTGTATCACCTGCCCGGTTTTCCAAATTAGAAGCCGGTCTTCAACTTAATTAAATTAAAGGACCCCGGGTCCGACACCTACGCTTAACTGGAAGTATATTGGACGTCTTCGTCGGCTCCGGAAGCCGGGACTCTTCAAGTCCCTGGCGCCCATTTAATATCTATTCACATTCACAAAACTGGAAGGTTGTACCTTAAATTTTTTGTAAAAACCAATTTAATTTAAACTATTGAAACAGGAACAGTACTGGGTTTATCTCCAATCCCCCACAACCATAGCTCAAAACCGACTGAATTTAACGCTGGCTGGCATTATCTTTTTTATATTTAAGTTTATATAGTTTATATAAATAAACTTTTGTTGTTTGAGATAGTATGTTGTTTCTTTGCCTTTTATTACCAACCCAACTTGCATCTGGGCTTTTGTTCGTAACAGTATAAATTTCAATTTGCTAGGTCCACCCGTTCCTGAGAAAATCGGTGGTGACACACGGACAGACGGACAAGAGAGTGATCCTATAAGGGTTCCTTTTTTTACCTTTTGAGGTACGGAACCCTAAAAAGATGAGTCCAGTTATAATTTACTTTATTTGTTCCGGCCTCCGCTGCCTGGCAACCCTGGCCGGGTGACGTGGAGCTCAAGCGCGACCCAATGGCTGCGCCGAACGCGCGCCATCTTGCGCGCGGGCCAATGGCTGCGCGTCGCGATCACGCCACCTCAGCCGAGCCAATAACAGCGCAGCGGCTGCGGCGTCGCGCGCGCACAGGGCTCCGCTGGCATCAGGAAGAACTCGTTCACTTGCCCACGAGGGCCGCTAACAATCAGATCAGTAGAAAAACGCATTTTTGTAACGGGTTCAGCGACTTTTGTAAGAATCTAGTTCAGATCGAAGTCAATACATTAATTTATAATTCAGTACAGTATTTTATTGAAGAAACCTTAAAACCCACGCATGCGCGTGATCAAGTACGTACCTGTATCCTTTCACATTTTTTTTTTCAAATTGTTTTCATTAATGACGGAGCTTTATGAGGTAACAAATAAAAAATACAACCGAATTGAGCACTTCTTTCCTTTTTTGAAGCCGGGTAAAACATTTTAGTAGATAGATACTTATTACTTCCATGCATACCTACAGGTGTATACCTGCCCGGGTAGCATGGCCACCGTAGACACGGGTTTCTCAAACAAAACAAATCTTTTGTTCATCTATCATTGAATCGACAAAATGACAGATGAACAAAAGATTTGTCGTTTTCTTGCAAGAAACCCGTTTCTACGGTGGTCATGCTTCACGGGCATACCAGTTGTGTCATACCAGTTATCATACACACAGGTAGCTAAAAAAGCATCAAATAATCTCCTTTTTTTGTAATCCAAAAGGCGCATTAATCTTATTCTTCATCTTATGGGAAACCTAGGAAACGGGTTGCAGAATAATTTGAGAGTTGCTGATATTCTATATTTTTTAATATGATTATAATTGCCAAACTTGTGTAAAAAAGTATCAGAGAAACGTTACATCACAGAATTGAATATTACGGTAAAGATAGTTAACACCCAGAAGATTAGTTGTTTAGTGTATCACAATATACTTAGAAACGACATGCAAAGCGGATTTGTGCAGGGCGGCAGCGATCAGGTCATCAGGTGTCACGTGTCGGTTACCTGACCGCCGGTATAATGCCGACTCAGTATAGATACACTATGCAGGAGAGACGTCGGGCTCGGAGCGCAGGAAGGCGCGCAGCTGGTCGCGCACGCCGTAGTTGAGCGTGAGGCTGGCGGACAGCAGGCGCCGCCCCGACACCGGCGACACCGCGTCCTCTGCAATACAACCGTCCACTCTTACTAGACCTAGCCCGCACCGCTACAAAACATCGCGCGATTATAATTCGCATGGCAAAGAACCTGTTACTTGCATTGTACTATTACTACTACGTATAGAGAAGACAGCGCGAACAAAATTGTGCGCAGTGGGGGGCGCGCGGGGGGCGGCTATACCCGTATATATAATGCTGTGGCGAGTAAGTGACTGAGCCAGCCGACAGCAGTTGAACGGAGCACAGATTTTGTTCGCGCTGACTTCTCTCTAGGTAGTAGTAATAGCTCAATGTTACTTGATACGAAACGAGTTTTAAACCAAGAGCGCGTGATAAAATACGATACCACGAATGGCAATAAATGTTTCACGTGTTTTTGTCGCAGTTCAGCATTCTGACGTGCTTAAGACAATAACAAACACCCATCTATCCATACTTTTGCATTTATAATTTATAGTAGTAAGAAATAAGAGAAGATGTAAATTACATTATAAAACTATCCCTAAAAGGTATAAAGATACAAGTTTAATAATTTAAACTTGTGAAAAGGTTGGAACTCTGGCTCGAATTTCTTCGTAACTAGCAGATTCCCAAGTATGGTCCAGAACAAAAAAATGTTATTTATGCAACTGTTGTATCTATAATAAGGGAATACACTCATGTGATACTATTATCACACTCGGCTTCGCGTCGTGCGATAAACCCACATTCGTGTTTTAATACCTGATTATGCAGTTGCATTAAGACTTTATCTACATCCATGATATATGAATCCTCCATAGAAGGATCTGAAACCATAGGGTGTTGTAGTGTTGTAAGAAGTCTATGCAAATTCATGGAAAGTTTAATTGCTGAGTGTCTAATACAAACAAACTATGTAAAGGTAATAATAGAATTACTTATTGTAATAATTATTTACATTTTTGATCGTACAATTTATGTGTGGAAGCAATTCGATCATTGCCTTGGACTTGCCTTGGACGACTGGCAGCGAACTGTTAATTTTTGAGGCACCTTAGTCATTATAAGGTTTGGTTCAAATGCTGCATCGTCATGCAAGGCAGGCATTTTGCTTCATAGTCAGAATAAGGTTTAGTTCAAATACTGTATGGACATATTGCAAAGTAGACATTTTGGTTTATAGTCAGAATAAGATTTAGTTCAAATACTGTATACTACTCTGTCAAGAAAGTACCGGGAAAAGATCAATAATACACAAAATGTCTGTTATTCATCCAAATTTATTTTATCACCTTCAAAGTATGCTCCTTTAGAAACGATACACTTGCGCCAACGAATAATCCATTCATCAAAACATTTTTTAAACGCTGCTTCCGGAATTGAGTTCAGTTCTCGCCGCGAATTCTCCTTTATGTCTTCTATCGATTGAAAACGGGTGCCACGAAGTGGTAATTTGAGTTTAGGAAAAAGAAAAAAGTCAGCAGGAGCCATATCTGGTGAATATGGTGGTTGCTGGATAGTATTTGTTGAGTGTTTGGTCAAAAATTCGTTCACAATGATAGCCTTGTGCGAAGGCGCATTGTCGTGGTGCAAAATCCAAGAATTTTCTTTCCACACATCTGGCCTTTTTCGTCGAATTTGCTCTCTTAAACGCCGCATAACGCTCAAATAATATTCTTTATTTACCGTTAGACCTTCCGGTAAGAATTCAGAGTGCACAACACCGCGATAGTCAAAGAAAACAGACAACATGACTTTGACTTTTGATCGACTTTGGCGTGGTTTTTTCGGTTTCGGTTCAGTTGGAAGGCGCCACTCCGAAGCTTGTTGACTAGTTTGCATGTCAAACTCGTAAACCCACGTCTCGTCACCAGTAACAATGCGTTTAATGAATGTTGGGTCCGAACTGACTCGTTCTAGCATGTCCTCAGCGACTTTCATGCGATTGAGTTTTTGGAGAAAATTCAGATCTTTTGGGACTAGCCGAGCAGCAACATGTTTCATACCCAAATGATTAGTTAAAATGGTACGGATCGACTCGTGAGATACAGAAAGTTCGGCGGCTATCTCTCTCAGAGTTGAATGGGGATTTTCAGTCACTATTTTCTTCACTTTTGCGATGTTAACTTCAGTTGCAGACGTTGACGGCCTACCAGAGCGAGGCAAATCTTCCATCACATCTCGACCGCTTTTGAACGCTTTGAACCACTCATAAGCACGAGTTTATGATAAAGTCGATTCACCGTAAGCCTTCTGTAACATTTTCAGTGACTCCGAACACGAAATTCCATTGGCGATGCAAAATTTAAGACAAACTCTTTGTTCGATATTTTTGTCCATTATGAAATTCGCAATACACACTATATATGATATTACTAAAACCAGCACTGTATTTAATATAAATAACAGATGCAACTCAAACTCCGCGCCAAAATGGAAAACAGTTGTGCCAATCTAACAACTGCAAAAAAACAAAAATTTGAATTTGGAACCATAAACAAATCATCCATTCCCGATACTTTTTTGACTGAATGTAGACATATTGCAAGGTAGGCATTGTGCTTCTTAGTCAATATAAGGTTTAGGCAATATTTGGCATAGACGTTTTGATTTCTAGTCAGCATGATCATAAGGGTTATTAAAATGCACTTGAATATTTGCACCTTGTTGAATGTTGGCAGATCCTGATGTACTTACTTGGAATATTAATTTTCTCAAAAATGGTATGTAATGTTGCCATAACATCCAATGATATTCTAACAAACAGATATGTTATACCCTACAAAACCACCGAAAAAAGTGTGCCCCGGGGCAGAGCCAGCTCACATACACGCAGTGACGCAGAATAAAGGAAAAACAGGCCAATTGGCCGGTTTTTGAGTCTTCATGATTGCGCGCTCACAACATATCTGTATAGTAGAATATCATTGATAACATCTATAAAAAGTATCCAGAAAGTGAACTCTACGGCGGAGACTTGTCCAGTAAGAAGCGAGATTTTTGATTTGGAATCTCCTACTGTCCAGTAAGTATGTAATTTACTTACTGGACAGTATGTCATCCTCTTTAGATCAGCTTAGAAAAAAAAAACATAGTACCAGACACAGATTACAGTTTAGCCATTATAACATGGTTATAGGATGGGAGGCTCCAAATATATTATACCTATCTCTCTTTTTGGTTTGACATTTTATGAGATACATATATTTTTGAAGTCTTAAACAGCCATTTTATAGTCTGTGACACTTAACGCGACGCAGAAAAAGTATGCACGTTGGGTTTCGTATAGTGTGAGATTTTATGTTTGTATTTCAGTTTATTATCATGTTGGATTAAAACTTTCCATTCTAAAATTAACATGGAGTTTCAAAAACTATAATTTACATTTACTGACAGCCAAGAGTCCGTTAATTAAGATGTACAACAAACAAATATAAATCGATCACAATATAATATCAGTAATTGCCCTAATACGAATGTAACCTTCAATATTAATTAAACGAATTTGTTGTTAAACTTTCTTTCATTTTTGAGAAAAGCATTATACAAACCTCAACCAGTAAGAAAGCCATCCTGGCCTCGTATATAACCGGACCTCACCTGCGGTTCGGTCCGGTTAACTCATACTTGGCCAGGAAGGAATTCTGCAGTAATGTACTAATTCACCACTTCATTATTTTTATTTTCTATCGAATTTGAATATCGAACATAAAACTGCCCTCGTAAATGAAAACACAGTAACTCCGAAAATGCCATTTTGTAAAAAACGCGGTTAAAGTTAAACGTATACTATACGTGAATGATCTGTTTGGCACGCTTAGCAGCATGCGTGTCGGGTGTCATATTGATGGCGTGTGTTGTAATAACATTAGCTACGCCGACGACATGGTGCTGCTGAGCGCGTCAATCTGCGGGCTAAGGACACTCGTAGCCACTTGCGAGCAATTTGCCAGACTGCTTGGTCTGGCATACAATGTCAAGAAAAGTGTAGTCATGGTCTTTGGGGCCAGAGGTAAATACCCAGAAGCAGTACCTTCAGTGAAGCTAAGCGGTATACCCCTTGTAAGGATAGACCAATTTAAATATCTGGGTCACTTATTGACCACTGGCCTCAAAGATGATGAGGATATTGATAGGGAGCGGAGGGCGCTGTGTGTGAGAGCAAACATGATTGCCTGCAGATTCAGGCGTGCCTCTAAAGAGGTCAAGCGCACTATATTTAGTGCTTACTGCACGTCATTCTACACTTGCAGTCTGTGGGGTCATTATACTCAAAAATCATACAGCGCCCTTCGCGTCCAATACAATAACGCATTCAGGGTGTTGATGGGGTTGCCTCGATACTGCAGCGCATCAGGGATGTTTGCTGAAGCTCACGTAGACTGTTTCTACACGGTGATGCGGAAACGGTGCGCATCCCTGGTCCGTAGGGTGCGGGGCAGCGCCAACAGCATCCTATCTATGATTGCGAGTAGGCATGATTGTGTGTTTGTGAACCACTGCTGTAAGGTTTCAGCTGCGCCTGTCACCATGCAGCAATGATGTCGCAATCTGTTTTCTGTTTTATTTTGTTTGTAAATGTATTACTAACATAGTTTGTAAGTATATTGTTACTAACACTACGAGTCTTGTTGCTCGAAATAAATAAATTATTATTATTATTATTAAATTGTTAAATCGTTTTGTTATAGATAAAACATCTAAGTAAGGTTGGAAATTACATTTTTATATGTTGTAAAATTAGCTTCAAAGCTTCAATTCAGTTTGAAAAGAACTAATATGTTATTGTTTTTTTATTTAATTTAATCAGTCAAGAACAAAATTCATAAAATTTTATTTTTTAAGTTAAAACCCAGTAACTGATTGGTTATTGTGGTATAGGTCAGTTTTACACGTTACTGTGTTTTAACTATAAGACAGGAACCCTAGTGTTATTAACACACAGTAACTGTACACACTCTGGGGTGAAACTTAATAACAGCAGGCTTCGATTACGTAGCTGAATACCTTATTAACCCAGTAACTAAGATACTGTGATTAATTTGTTTAACTTAAGATACATGTATTTTATGGAAATTTGACATAAAACCACAGTATTTGAAGAAGCTGTGTTATGGCCAAGCAAAGAAAATTTATAAAAATACATGAACACATATTACAGCACAGTAAATAGTAATTTACTGTGTTCAAACCTAAAAATTCTAACGCACTGTGTTTTTTATTAAAAATGTCTTGATTTTTAGCGAAATATTGTGTTTTTATCTATCGTATCTCCGTAACGGTAGTAGATACAGACCGAAAATTTCCCAGATAGCGCTCGGTCTCCCATATTACAACTGTGGGAATGTTGTCC
Organism: Xestia xanthographa; assembly: GCA_905147715.2. Lineage (NCBI taxonomy): Eukaryota > Metazoa > Arthropoda > Insecta > Lepidoptera > Noctuidae > Xestia > Xestia xanthographa. Next base: position 427,832 of record LR990661.1, on the reverse strand, counting down.
ACACGAATTGTGTGTAATAAAGTAAACTATACTTCCACTAGAAACGTATTTAATGTATTTAATAGATTAGACAAAAACCGAGAACCTCCAGCAAAATTCCATCTGTCAGTATTGTGTCCTATATACATTGTAGTCTTTGATTGTGTCCACTTGACACCTCGCTCAGCAAAGTAAGGATGGGCGTAGCATTAAGTGATGTGCCGCCACACAATAACAAATGCAAGCATAAACACACAGTAACTGAAGTTACTGTGTTTTCATTTACGAGGGCAGAAATTATGGGATACGACGTGAAATCGAATGGGGTAGATGACACACCAATCAATTGACATACATTTTAAGACCTGTCAAAACGCGGTTCTCTCATAAATTTTGTATGGCAATAGTCAACTGTGACGTCACTGTTTATTCAACTCAATGACTCAACTATTTAGTGATTTCAAAGCTACTGAAAATCGAATTTGGCAATTAATTGAAAATAAATCAGGTTTTCAGGCATAAAATAAAGTGTTTTTTTTAGAGATCTACCCTATTAACCTATAAGTTTTTTTTTTAATTACGGCGCTGTGGTAGTGAAACGCGCGTGCATGACAATGTTTTTTTTTTAAATGATTGCATAATGAAATTTAATACAACAACACTCGTTTGGATGATATGGTTAATATGACACTGGTTGTTTTAATGTTGGCAATAAGCTAAGTGTTTCAGATACTTTTCTAAAGGATTTATAGCGATAAAAATAAATATATTAATGAGAGGAGTAACAAAAGTACTAACGGGTAAGATAAGTAATGAGCAACCCAAATTAACTTGGGTTTCCTTAATATTAAATATTTGAGTGTTTCTATTTGAAAGAAGCAAGAATCCCTGGCTAGTGTATTCGGCAAGTTAGTGCGTTGGTGCGTCGTGTGACCGTGACTTGTATGGTGACAGTGACACAGTGAGGTGACGCACCGGCGGCGAGGAACCAGTCGAGGATGTTGGCGCGCTCGTAGGTGTAGCCGTCGGCCGCAAACACCGGCTCGCGCAGCACGCGGTGCGACAGCGGGCAGCGCAGCGCGTGCGGCGCGCTCAGCTCCTGCGGCACGCGGCTCGTTGTGCACATACTACGTAGGTATACGTGGGTAGGGTGGAAGGCTAACAAGCTTGTCGACTAGTTAATCGACGGTCAATTTTCGTCATCTTCCATGAATAAAATCAAAACAACAATCAATCAATTTTACAATAATAACAAAAATATATTTGAGATCCTCATAACGACCCATTTCATTTTTGATATAATGAAACAGTTAGGTTAGGTTAGTCTGTAACTTTTTTTTTAAATTATTAATTTGTCCCCCGAGAATGACCCTTATTTAAAAAAAAAATATTTACTTTGCACATCTTTCTCTCTCTCACATGGAATGCTAACGGACTAGTCGCACGACGACTAGAGCTGGAAATGTTTCTTCACATTAAAAAAATTGACGTTGCACTAATATCCGAAACCAGGTTTACCAGCAAAACCTACATCTCAATTAAGGGCTATACATTTTTAGGGTTCCGTACCCAAAGGGTAAAAACGGAACCCTATTACTAAAACTTCGCTGTCTGTCCGTCCGTCTGTCCGTCTGTCCGTCTGTCTGTCACCAGGCTGTATCTCATGAACAGTGACAGCTAGACAGTTGAAATTTTCACAGATGATGTATTTCTGTTGCCGCTATAACAACAAATACTAAATATAGTCAATGGTACGGAACCCTTCGTGTGCGAGTGCAACTCGCACTTGGCCGGTTTTTATTTATTTATTTTATTCATTAACACATACATTTGTTTTAACAGGTAAAACCCAAGCTAACAAAAGTAGTCATAAATTGCTAATTATTCAGTCTCAAGTAACAGGTCTGGGTACACAAATTACACAGTGGACAACAAACTAAGTGTCACCCTCTGGAATTCCGCCAAAGAGCAAGAAAATATGTCTAAACGCCGAGAGACATCATTATGTATTCTTACTGCACGAATCACAGGTGCAAACTTTAATAAGATTGTACGGGTTGCCGGAACTTTAAAAAGCCCCTCCCTCGGTCCCAACCGTAGCCTCCTGTTTGGAACGACCAATCCCAACGATTCCAATATTTGTGGATTATTCAGCATACCACGAAAAATCATAAAAACATATTTTACCAGGCTATACTATGTATACTACTATAACCACCCACACCCACATCGGGTGGTTATGTAGTAGTATATAGGTCATGTATAGGTCATGAACCTTTGCTAATACCGTTACAGCGACATACGCAGATGATACCGCACTTCTTTCAACTCATGAGAATCCTGATTCTGCATCCGAAAGGCTCGAGTTACATCTGACTCTCATCGAAGCATGGTTTCAGCAGTGGCGTATGAAAGCCAATACAGATAAATCAGTTCAAGTAACGTTCACACTTTGAAGGAAAACCTGTCCACCTGTGAAACTTTATAATACAGAGAGAGAGAGAAACTAGAATTTGTCGATAAAACGGTTTTCTTGGGAATCACGCTCGATTCAAGGTTACAATGGGGTCCTCATCTAACATCTCTTGCAGGACGGCTAAGCTCAGCAGCATATGCTGTTAGAAAAATCCGTCAATTTACTGATGTTGATACCGCGAGGCTGGTCTATTTTAGTTATTTTCATAGTATTATGTCATACGGTATTTTACTATGGGGACGGGCTGCAGACATCGAGTCTATATTTATTCTGCAGAAAAGAGCCATCAGAGCCATTTATGAATTACGAAGACGCGATTCTCTAAGAGAACTGTTTAAGGAAATTAATATCATGACAGTACCTTGTCAATACATCTATGAAAACATCATGTACGTTAGAAAAAATCGGCATTTATTCAGTAAGAGAGGGGACAGACACCACTATAGCACTAGAAATAGGGACCAACTAGTTCAGCCAGGTTTCAGGCTTGCTAAAGTGGATTCATCTTTCATGGGGTACTGTTTGAAATGTTACAATAAAATACCTCCCCACATTCTTCAACTGAATGAGACGAAATTTAAATCTTGTATAAAACGCACACTATGTAGGCAAGCATATTATAAGTTGGGGGATTACATTGATGATAAAAATGCTTGGCTAAATGCTGGTCCTGCTCCACAACCATAGGTGGGGGGGCAAACTAATTGTTTGTACTGGTCGGGCATTATTTGAGTCCATCGACACGTAAAGAAGAAGATGAAGAATTGATTCCCATGTTAATGTATTGTGGAAGCTGCAGAAGATTGTAAAAATATACTTGCATTGTATAGATTCCAGTTCTTAGTATTATATAATTGCATAGCACATGTGTGAGTACTTTGTACTGTTCAGCCACCATTTACATTTATTTATCTTTCATTGACTTGAATATGCCTTGGCAGCTGAGAGAATGTCATGCTCACTTAGATGTCTCGCTGATGGTGGCGGGTGTGTCGGGTCACTTAGTTCCCTTCAATATGGTTGAGTTGAATGGCGCCGGTACATGCGTCATGTCTGTGAACGGGCGCTGTCAGTTGGGACTGGTCATCTCTTAGCTGCCAAGGTTCATTTTAATTACTTTATTCATAAATTTTTGATCTAATCTTTTACTCTGGATGCTCTTAGTGTGCACGTCTTTCTACATCGTTCTCACATATATGTATAATCTCAAAATTAATGATGTAACCAAGATTTTGTAACAATATTTTGATTTTAAAAGAGTGTCCATGGAGTTTCTTGCCCGTTCTTCTGCATAGAGATCTACGCTAGGGAATGGGCAACTACAGTACTTTCTCAAGTTATTATGCCTTGTGACTGGGACTGTAGCTTTGATTTTCTTTTTTGTATTTTTGACTTTCAAAAGTGCCGTAATGGTCTAATTGAAATAAATGCTTTGAGTTTGAGTTTGAGTTTGAGTTTGAGTTTTGAGAGATCCCACAATCAGAAGACGCCAAATACTTGGGTATACATCTCGACCGTCGACTCACCTGGCGAAGACACATATGGACTAAAAGAAAACAGCTTGACAGCAAACTCCGTAGCATGTACTGGCTCATCGGTCGTAAGTCACCGTTGACCGATGCCAGTTAAATGGCCATCTACAAAACTATATTAAAGCCTGTATGGACTTACGGTACTCAACTCTGGGGCACAGCCAGCCATAGTAATATCGAAATACTTAAAAGGTTTAAAAGAAAAACAATGAGAGCCATGTTCAACATACCATCACACATAAGCAATAAATATGTGAACCTAGATTTTAATTTGCGAAATGTTAAGGAAGAGATTGAGTCAAACAGCAACAATTATCAAGCCAGATTGGACCGACATGTAAACAGTTTAGCCGCCGAACAGCAGGGAGAGGGCAGTCTAAGATTCTCTCGCCTCAAGAGAAATAGTATACCAGAACTAGCGAATAGATTTGCAGACAAAAAATGAGGAACGCACCACTGGGTGTATGACTCCGCTGAAGAAACATACTGGTGAAAACCTGACAGCATCTTAGATTATTGTTTGGAATAAATAGATTGCTAAGTGGCAGGATACATAAAAAAAAAAAAAAACTTTGCACATCTGTGTTTGGATTACACCACCCTAAAAATCCAGGACGAACAGGCGGATAAGACGCACGAGTGATCCTATAAGGGTTCCATTTTTTTTTTCATTTTTTGTAAGGAATTCTAAAAATAAACGAACCTGTGAGGGTTTTATTCAAAACTCCTTACTTCCCTGTAGCTGTAAAGCGAATAGTCATTTCAAAAGAAGAACATCAGAGCTCATATAATCATTTAAAATGTTGTGTAAATGTTCTGACCTGGTCATAGGAGGGCGGCGTAGCCTGCAGCCAGGCCAGCTCGTCGCGCATGCGCGCCTCCCACGCGGCCACTCCCCTTCCGCCCGCCTCGGCCTCCTCTCCGTGGTCTTCGTCTGCAGTGCTTCCGAGCTCTAAACACATCGTGAAGGTACATGAGGCGAGACCCGTACAAGGACATACATTTCTTCATTCGTTCAAAAACATGGCAGGTCTAGTAGCATTATAATAACTTTATCGGTACCGCTAGTGATATTTTCGAGCCATTTGGGGTCTCAAAGAGACGCAGTCTCTTCAAAGTTCTACCTTCCAGCTTTAATAATAATTATTTAATTCAGGTAACAAAATACCCATATCACATATACCTTACAGACTGTATACGTATTTATATAAACTACAAAAACCTAATTAAACTATTGTACACGAAGAGACGGCGTCATGTTAATATTCGTAGTATACACAAGTTAGGCGTTCTCATTTAATAATAATCTTACACATGCACGATCCAAACTCGAACGACACATAAAAACAATCTTTTCAGACCCAATGACAGAGGTCATCGGTTCATGACTTTATGACGTCACTTTCCCGCCGCCGCTCCCTCCTCGCCCTATTGCTATGTAAGTTTGCACGTTTTTTTTGTTGAAGGTAGTTAGGGATTTTTTTTACTTGCCATGCAAAAAGGATTACCGAAATAGAATATATTATCGATTCCTAATAATACCCTCACGGATTGGACAGGGTTTTTGGAACGTAGTTCCTTAACGCGTAACGATTTCTACTAAATCGCACTCCTAGTAAGGAGTGCGATTTAGTAGAAATCGTTACGCGTCACGAAAATAAGAAAATGCCGTAAAATGTGCGTGAGTAGTAGTAATAAAAAAATATAATATTAAATTTTAAGATTATTCATCATCATCATCATCAGCCTATTAATGTTCCCACGACTGGGACACAGGCCTCCTCTCTATGAGAGGGAATGGGCTATACACCACGCGGGCACCACACGGGCCCAGCGTGGGTTGGTAGATGTCACATGTCTTCAAATTTTTTGGTTCTAGGACATGCCGGTTTCCTCACGATGTTTTCCTTCACCGTTTTGAGAGCAGCAGTGATGAAATAAATTACACAAAGTAATGCGCCTGTCCAGGTTCGAACCCACGACTTTACTGTTTGTAAGTTGGGGCCGCCACCACTGGGCACCTCTGCTCTGATTATTATTATCAAAATATTATTAGGTATTATTATTACTTTTTTTTTCATGGGTATCGTTTTCGTGGTTTTTGGGGTCGCTGATAACGAACTGAGGTCAAAATTTAAGTTCAAGATGGCACCGAAGAAAACTTTCTGTTTTTTGTTCATGAGTGTCGTTTTATGGGAGAAAATGTTTAAATCTTAGTCCAGTCAAATTAGCTCAAAAAATAGGGGTAAGGTTACAATAATTCGCATAGAGCTAAAAATTGGTACGAATGTTGGGAACATCATTACAAATGAAATGTCAAAAGTCCCCATCGATCCGACCTTTGCAAAAAGAAATATTCAAGGTCAAAGGTCGTGCAAATAGGTTATTTGCATTTTTCAGCCGAACGGTAAGTTTTATCATAAAAATATGTTCGACAAAATTGTAAATCGTGCAATTATCTATAAAAACTGATTTTATGCTTTTTCCTGAGAATCACCATTTCTGAGATATAGCTGTTCAGAAAGATGAACAAGTCGTGTTCTTCATAAAAATCAAATGTTTCCACGGCACCGCTGTAGTGGTGTACCTACCTGGCGGGTTTTTTTAAACGTGATGAGCCTATTCCACGATATTATTGAGGTCATGTTTAATAAAAAAATATTGTATTGAATAAAAAATTTAACTATTGGGAATCGCGGTGAAAATTATGAGTAAGGAGCTTATGCCCGCGGCTTCGCCCGCGTGGAGTTCGATAATTGTCCCACGGGATCATACTACGGGGATAAAATATCCTATGTTAACACATAGGATATTTTATCCAGTCAAAAGCTATCTGTGTGCTAAATTTCATCCAAATCCGTTTAGTAGTTTTTGCGTGAAAGAGTAACAAACATACACAGTTACACACATACAAACTTTCGCCTTTAAACTATGAGTGTGAAGTGTGATTGTAGAAAATGATTTGTCTGATTGAAAAATAATTATTTAGTGGAACTAAAAACGAGTGCAATTAGCTTGTATTCCCATAACCTCTGCTTCTGCTTGGAAATTAGTTGACAATACATTGGAACCAATACAGACATTACTTCAAAACGCACGATTAAGGAGTTTTTCCGGTGCGGGTGGCACCAGAAAAACTCCGTAAGTAATACAATTTTTTACAATTTCATTAAGGGGTGTCATGCTAAATGCAGCTGCACAAAGTCGGGGTGTTTAGTTTATTAGCATGTGCCGGTTGTTAGGAACAGTCGTGCTCCAATGTTGAATCGCCTTTAGAAAAGTATTCTTACGAAATCAGCGAGGAGATATCTCATGTATCGGTCATAGAACAATTTACTTGTACTCAGCAGGAAGAGATGAAGAAAATAAGAAGACATTGCATTTGGAGTTCCATTAGATAATTTATCAATCAGACGAATGATATTCTTCAGTTAGGTGCTCATAGTTTACACCGCTTTCATCTTTTCCAATTGTACTATTTTTCATTTGATACAATATCTTTATGGTTCCGTTTCCAAAAGATATCCAACGGGACCTTATTACTAAGCCACCGCTGTCTGTCAGCGGAGTGTAAGTATCTCATGATCGTGCTGTAACAGCTATGCTGGGGTCGGCTTTCAGCCGAACCGGATGCAGCTGACTTCCACAGCCCAGTTAGTACTGGGTAATACGATTCGACCCTTGGTAAGACTGGTTGTCAGTCTTTTTGGGCCACCGACTACCTGTAACGACTGTCAAAGATCTACAAATGACAGCCGGGACCAACTGTTTAACGTGCTTTCCGAGGCGCGTAGGACACTCAATATGTAATGGGTGGTCACCCATCCACAGACAAACCTAGGCAAGCACGACTTAACCTAAAGATCGACCCGAGCGGCTATTTTTATTTAGCCACGAGCTCCTCGTCCTATAACAACAATAAATAAATTAAAAATTAAAGGCTCACCTACTACGATTGTACGGAACCCTTCATACTCGAGTCCGATTCTAACTTGGCTGGTTTTTTAACGAAACAGGGCCACAACAGATCGTGGAATACGCTTACCGGGGTAACCACGTTTGAAAAAAAACACGCCAGGTACACTACTTCACCGGTGGCGTGGAAACGTATGGATTATTATCAAAAACACAACTTTTTCATCGTTTTGAACAGCTATATCTCAGAAATGGTGATTCTTAGGAAAAAGTAATAAATTAGGTTTTATAGATAATTGCACGATCTACAATTTTGTCGAACATATTTTTATGATACAACTTACCGTTTGGCTGAAAAATGCAAAATACTCATTTACACGACCTTTGACCTTGAATATTTCTTTTTGCAAAGGTCGGATCGATGGGGACTTTTGACATTTCATTTGTAATGGTGTTCCCAGCATTCGTACAAATTTTTAGCTCTATGCGAATTATTGTAACCTTGCATGTCTAATTTGACTGGGCTATCTATAGAGAGACCGCAGTGAGTAAGTGACTTTCTGGCTAACCTGAGCTACCTGCTTATTCCAACTGAAAGTGTCGTCAATTTACAGGGCCAAGTCCTTTACGTGTGGTGAGAGAGGTATAACAGAGTGTCGAACATAAGCGGCGCTAGTCAGCCAGTGTCCAAATTTCTCAGGTAGTACGAACTACCAATGAGGATGGCTTGGCATTTCCCGACGTTGACAGCAACCCCAAATTTGCCAGACCATTCTCCGATAGCTCGGAGATCAGCGTTAAGTGACGAGATGCAATTATCAAGGTTGGCAATGTCCGATTGAGCGTAAAGTTGCAGGTCATCAGCATACAGATGGTAAGAGCACTTGAGGAATAAAAAAAATAAAAAATTGGGTAACAGAATTTATAAATAACGAAAATAATAGAGGAGAGAGTATACCGCCTTGTGGAACACCAGTTACCAGGTCGCACCATTCGGAGTAAACCTGATCAGCACGCACCGCCTGCTGGCGACCGCGAAGATATGATGAGAACCAATCACGTGACAACGAAGAAGCCCCAATTTGAGTCAGTATGGCGAGGAGGATATCGTGGTCAACGGTGTTAAAAACATTGGAAAAATCTATTAAAACCAACACCGTAACCCTCGAATTATCCAAGCCATCTCTAACATCTTCTGTAACCTTAAGCAAGGCTGTGGCTGTGCTGTGGCCGGGCCGAAAACCAGATTGGAATTTGGACAACAGGCTATTCTTAAGAACGTGGGAAGTTATTTGTCTAAGAACAGCTGCTTCAAGGATCTTGGAAAGGAAAGGAAGAATGGAGATCGGTCTGTAGTGATTTGGCACACTGGGACTGGGAATCTTTGGAAGAGGGATAATGTAAGCCTACCCCACAAAGCTGGAAACACACCAGTATACAGAGAAAAATGTATGATATGAGTAACAATAGGAATGAAGTTATCAATCACAAAAGATAACATTGCCCTGCTGATCCCATCACAGCCCACAGCCTTAGACTTAATCAAAAATTTAAAGACCTCAACATCAGTCACAGGGGAGAAAGAGAAAGAGTTAGGAGGTAACAATGGCTTGGAAGTAATGTCGTGAATAGTTTGGTTCCTAACATCAACTGACAGCGAAGCTGACGTTAAGAAATGGTTGTTAAGAACGTTTAAGGACAAACTAGAAGGTAAAATGCTAGAGGAGGGCTTTGCTACTAGAGTCACTCCATCTTGTGCTACTTGTATAGATAATGTTACGTGTGTTAGTTTAATAATTTTTTTTTTATTTTTTTGTTTATTTTTTATAATTTATTGTTTAATGTGTTAGTTTTATAATTTTAATGCACGTGATTTTATTTTATTTTTTTGTATAGATTAATGATTTCAAACACAATGTGAATTGTTCCTGAATAAATTGAATTGAATTGAATTGAATGTTTTCTGCGATTTTGATTACTTAGATAAAGCCATAGTTAATTGTCTGCCGTCTGACCATAGCGGACAAACTGTAACTTTTAGGTGTAATACACCATTGCAAAAAATTCAGATTAAATTTAGACCCATAACTTCTAACAAATTAAATAGGTATAATATTTCCCTACAGAACAAGTTAAGTGTTATGAGCCATGACGATATTAATATAAATCAATTTTATGATCATTTCTTTTCAATAGAACACTTCACACTGAATTCAACAAAACTTTTGAAAAGAAGACAAAAAGTATTTGCCCTAAATTTATATTTAGTGATTGGGCAACTAGAGGTATCAGAAAAAGTAGGGAAACACTATTTGAGCTTTATGGCCTTAAGCCTTATATGAACACTGAAACTTTTAACAAATATGTTGCTAAGTATTCATCATCTGCCTAGCCTTTTCCCAAGTTTTATTGGGGTCGGCTTCCAGTCTAACCAGATGCAGCTGAATACCAGTATTTAAAAAAAAAAAAAAAAAAAAATTAATTTAATTTTTTTTAATTTAATTTTTTTTTTTTTTTTTTTTTTTTTTAAGTATTCAAAAATAAAATTTTTTAGAGATACATGCAAGGTTGCCAAAGCCTTGCACATTAGCAACAAGATCAAAACAGCAGAAAATAAAATAAAGACAGTTTGGAAAGTCATAAATAGCGAAACTGTGCGTAGACCAAGGAGTTTTCCCTGATTTAATGAAATACAGTAAAGTCATACCTCTTTTCAAATCCGGTGATAGTAAAGATACAAATAATTATAGGCCTGTATCCGTGTTGCCAGTTTTTAGCAAGGTGTTCGAAAAGATAATGCTCAATCATTTTAACACCAACAGAATCTTACACGATCAACAGTATGGTTTCAGCTAGGGACGTTGTACAACTGACGCCGGTGTAACCTTAATAAAGCACATATTTACGGCGTGGGAAGAGTCTCAAGACGCTGTAGGAATATTTTGTGATCTCTCCAAAGCATTTGATTGTGTAAATCACGACACATTGCTTTTGAAACTTGAGCATTACGGACTAGGTAAACTTGCACTTAGTTTGTTAAAATCTTATTTGAGTGATAGACAACAATATGTTCAAATAAATGGTGTTAATTCACAGGGTTTAAAAGTAAAAATGGGGGTTCCGCAATATTGGGTCCTTTCCTCTTTTTAGTATAAATAAATGATCTACCCTATTTACTGAAAAACCAACCTCAAAATATGGTGTTATTTGCCGATGACACTTCCCTAATTTTTAAGATCATTATACGGGCCCAAAATTTAGATGACGTGAATAATGCCCTACTTTAAGTCCATAATTGGTTCACAGCAAACAATTTGGTATTAAATGAAAAAAAAAACCAAATGCATAAGATTTGCTTTACCGAATGTTAAAAGTAGTGATTGTGATATAATATTGAATAAAGAGAAACTTGAATTCGTAGATAAAACGGTTTTCCTGGGGATTACGCTTGATTCAAGGCTACAATGGGGTTCTCATTTAACATCTCTGGCGGGGCGGCTAAGTTCGGCAGCATATGCTATTAGAAAAATCCGTCAATTTACTGATGTAGATACTGCTAGATTGGTCTATTTTAGTTACTTTCATAGTATAATGTCTTATGGCATTTTGTTATGGGGACGGGCTGCTGACATTGAGTCTATATTATTATTTATTCGGGAAAAAAGAGCCATCAGCGCCATATACAATCTTCGTAGGCGCGATTCTCTGAGGGAACTGTTTAAGGAAATAAACATCATGACTGTACATTGTCAATACATCTACGAAAACATAATGTACGTAAGAAAAAATCTACATCTTTTTGGTAAAAGAGGTGACAGACACAATTACAGTACTAGAAATAGGGACCAATTAGTTCAGCCAGGCTTCAGACTCGCTAAAGTAGACTCATCTTTCATGGGGTACTGTTTGAGATGCTATAATAAAATTCCACAAAGCATTCTTGAACTGAATGAGACAAAATTTAAAACATGTATTAAACGCACACTTTGTAAGCAAGCATATTACAAATTGGACGATTATATCGCTGATAAAAATGCTTGGCCTGCTCCACAAGGACAGGGGCGCATTAATGGATAGCACTAATTGTATTGTTGGAGCTGCTGAAGATTGTACAACTATCTTTGTATTGTATAAATTCAATATCTTTATTATTATATAGCCGCATATCGCATATTGTGTGAGTGCTATGTACTAGTATGCTATCAGTCGCTGGAAACCTACGTTTTTCCTTGACTTGAATGTGCCGTGGCGGTTAGGAGATATGTCATGCTCACTCAAATGTCTCGCTGATGGTGACGCGTGTGTCGGATCATTTAGTTCCCTTCAAAATGGTTGAGTAGAATGGTGCTGATACATGCGTCATGTTCGTGAACGAGCGCTGTCAGTTGCGACTGGTCAGCTCTTGGTTGCCACGGCTTATTTAAATTTAATAATTTTATTTTTGAATTGTTTTTGTTTTGTTTTTACTATGGACACCTTTAACGTGCACATCTTGCTACATTGTTCTCACATAATGTACCATCTCAACATGAATGATCTAACCAAGATTTTGTAAAAATATTCTGATTTAAAAGAGTGTCCATGGAGTTTCTTGCCCGTTCTTCTCCATAGAGATCTACGCTAGGAAATGGGCAACTACAGTACTTTCACAGTTTTTATGTCTTGTGACTGGGACTGTAGCTAAATTTAATTTTCATATTTGTTTCGACAATTCAAAAGTGCCTGTAACTGGCCTACATGAAATAAATGCTTTGATTTTGATTTTGATTTTTCACTTCTGAAACGAGAACACACTCGGCCAGCATATGCCGAGCCGTGTTCTCCAAACAATGAAGGCAGTGATAGCACCGGGCGTCTGGCTCCCTGCTTATACGACACAAATACTTTCTGATGCAGCCTTACCCCGAGAGCACCTGCGTCGCCCGAAACGTCAGGGAGCCATGCTTCGTCCCGAGCCAAGTTACCAAACTTACTTGCCGTGACCTAACTTAGCTATTGCCAGAAGCTAAGCAATACCCCCAGTCGACAGCGATGTGGAGGATTTGTTCTGTGACATGCTTGTCGCTAGTTAAGTTACCTATAACATTAATGCAATTATATACTATCGGGGTCTTTTCCGCCTGACCATTTTTTTTTTTCGCTTAAATCATGCGGAGGCGCCGAGCCACGCCTCCTTAAAGTTTGGGCCTGTTAGGAAAGCGTCAAATTTGGCACGCAAAATAATAATAACTCTCGTTTGGCGTGCGTCATCAATGCGCTCGGCCGATTCGGTATCTTTTCATTCATTTTTTCTACACAAAGTCAACGGGGCGGGGCTAGAGAGCGTTTTTATGTTGCAAGTGCAAGCAAAAATGAGCTTAGTGGTGGTCAGGCGGGAGTGTCCTCGATAGTACTCTCAATATTACACGTTGTGTACGCTAGTTTTTCAGGCTTTTCAGTATACGAGACAACACACAAGATAGAAATAGAATATAGGTAATCAAAAGCATACCGTATCCAAAATCCTGTAGTAATGTGTCGATCGGACTGCATAGTAGTTTGGAGCCCGTCATGTCTGCCTCTGCGGCTCTCTGATTGAGAAATTTCTCTTCCTCGGGACTCAGTTCCGAACCTGTCACGGAAATCAATAATTCTGTGAATAGAGCACCTACCAATGACTTAACAACTACTTTGACTCCCAGGTCACTCGGTGAGGTCCACGGCACATTTAATAATAATAGCAGTTTGACTGACCGGGGACGCACACAATACATTCCCGGAGCCATCGGCGCACGCCCTCGCTGCTCCACAAGCTCGGCGGCGTGCCCTCTTCGTCGTCCTCGTGGTCGCGCAGCTCGGCCGGCACTGCCCACACTGCCAGCTCGCCCGCCGGCGAGCCGCTCAACAGCAGCGGGCCCGGCGCCAGCGCCACGGCCAGGCTGCGCGCGCTGAGTACAACCAGCAGGCGCGCGCCGCTGCCCAGCGCCGCGACGCGCCACACGCGCAGCATGCAGTCCGCGCTGGCCGCCGCCAGCAGCGCGCCGGCCCAGCGCAGCGCCGACGCGCCGGCGCCGTGCAGCGGCAGCGTCAGCACCGCACGCATGCTCGCCGCCACCGCCTCCTGCCACACACGAACGGTCGAGCTCTAGCGGGCACACTAGTCGCCCTCATTAGATTATGTTTAATGTTATGTTACCAAGTGATTAATTGGACTGCCCCGTTTCTGTAGCGCTTCAGAAATGTTTGCAGGCTTTCAAGCTATAACACGCAAAACAAACTGCTTCGCTGCTGTGCAGAGTAGTGATAACTGTTCCATATCCTGACAGCTGTGGTGGAGAGCTATTACTCCAAACATCAAGAACTTTGTGCGGAGGCTGATTAGGTAGTAGGAAACATGTTTTCCTGCTTGGTTATCCTGCAAACTCTAGAATAAGCTGTTTGTAATACTGACAAAATATGCACTGTGCACGGTCCACCCGTACAAATCATATACCTTTTTACGTTAAATAAGCAGTTTTGTACCGCGTGCGCAATTTACTTCAGTTCGCGTTCGGTCTTCGCCGCGTGTTCTCATTAACATAATATCGTAACATTTCGATATCCTAAAATCATTCTATCTTATGTGATCACTGTATCAATTAGCTATAGCATTATATCAATAACATAATTATATCTCTATCACAACTTATCATTTATAGTTGTCCCGTACAGACTGCTTTAAGCTTTCACGGTTTAAAACTAAACGTTTGTATATCATTTTTTAATTTTGAGCTTTTTTGGAAGATATCCCCTAGGTGACAGTATAAGTTAAACAAAATATGGATCACCGTTGTCCAATTATTCTTTTTTTTTTAATCTGCAATCAGCTATGCTATAAGCAGATGAGTTGTAAGGTGTGGAAGTTTTAGTGTGTCCTCTAGTGAGGTCATCTCCTCATCAGTAGACAATAGAATTGGATTATAATATATGGTCAATATGTTGATGAGGCGTGTAAATAGCCTGCACCTTTTTGTAGGTTGTTTTTAGGAACAAACCTAAATTTGAATTAAGAATCTATGTAATGGCGGACCTCAAAATATAACTAATTTCCCTATTGATGGATCCACGAGAAGCCAATATGAAAGAATTAATAGCAACAAAACTTGCCCACGTACCTTGGCAATCCAGAGATCCCACTCAGACCCAGGCAGATGAGCAGATGACTCGTTCATGCACGCGTGAAGGCTTGCAGGTATGGGCTGCCGGCCGGCGAGTTAAATGTTGTTAAATCCACCGGTAAATTGATTAAAACTCCAAAAATCAACACTGCACTATAAGTTCTCAATGAAGCACAGATGCAGGTCCATTTATTTTACGAATATCTTCAAGGTTTCACCAAAAACGGAATTTTTAAAAGCGGAGCGGTGTGCACTCACAATGTATGCGAATGGCGGTGAGAGAAGTCCCTTTGCTACCGCAAATGCCATCTATCGGCAAGTTGAGAGAATACTCAAAAAAGTTTCGATACATGGGCGCTGGCTGCGGCAATATTGGTGCGGATTCATCAATTGAGAAACTAAAATATTTAATTTGAAACAATAACCTATTATATTCTATGGGAGAATCCTAAAATATTATTATTTAATTTTTTATGTTGATAAAAGCATTGACGCTTCACCAATATGTATTTCCGCTTTAGCCATCTTTTGTAGCTTCTAGTTTGTAACGTTGTTAATTCGATAAAACGCAAACAAATAAAAAAAGAAGTCATTTTAATATCGTTTCCAGCCGACCAAATCACCTGATTACGCCTGTAGTTTTGTCTCACTCGCTCACGTTATTAAAACCAGTTCTTTCCCACTCTTTCATGTCTTCGCGCGCCGCGGGCGGCGATCGCGCTTGCGTACCTACCTGCAGAGGTCAGTCGATGTCTGCACTCGAGCACTCTTCACGCGCAGCCTTGCCTATTAGACTTTTGGACTTCGAGTAATTTCCAAAACTTTTTCATATTATTACGTCGTACTCGTACCTACAATTACAAGTAGGTAGGTAGGTAGTAGCACAGAATAGATGCCCACTCGATCTAAATTGTGCCTTGACGCCACGCGTTAGCGTATTTTATTCGGCGTCTCACTGCTTAATGGTCAGTCGGTAGGGTTGCCTCAAGTACTCAAAATAAAATACTACCAACATTTTTGTATTTTAATGTATTATTATTTAAATGTTAATTAAAGTTTTTATAATTACAATTGTTTTACTCTATTTATAGGGTGTAAAACACCTCTTTACGAGGCCGAAAGGCACTTGTTCTCCCCGTCATTGCGATCATTTTTTTGTTCTACACCATACCTGGGAACCTTCTAGTTACGGAGATATTGGGTGCTTGGGGGTCAAAGTTCCAACATTTTGACAAGTTTTTAATATAAGATTTTTACTTTAAACACCTCCAGGAGCAGTGAAATTTATTTAAAAAAGACATTTTTTTTCTACATTTATTAACAACAGCAGTTTATCCGGCTTGGCCTTTTTACTAGTAATAATTAATAATCAATAAATCAGTCAGTGAACAAACAGGAAGTACGACTAGGTAGGTACGCGACGCAAGGTCAAAAGAGCGTGAAAAATTAACGCGGTATACGTACGCAGTTACGCACGGCTGGAGCGCGACAGCCCTAGAGAGCTTGCATCTTAAATATATAAAAGAAGAAACTGACTGACTGACTGACTCATCTATCAACGCACAGCCCAAACCACTGGGTTTACAGATTCCAAATTCGGCAAGTAGGTTTCTTATAATTATGGTCTAGGGGTGCACTAAGAAAGGGTTTTTCAAAATTCACCCCCTAAGGGGGTTAAACGGGGCTCCAAAGTTTGTATGGGGAAACAAGATTAGTTAGACTATTTTATTCGAAACTTCTCAGGAGTGTTCCTATTAATAAATGAGTAGAAACGGGTTTCAGGTTTTTTCAGAATTCAACCCCTAAGAGGGGGAAATGGGGTGACAAAGTCCAATAATCAATGCACAGCCCAAACCGCTGAGTCTAGAGATTCCAAATTTGGCACATTGGTTTCTCATGTGCTCTAAGAATGCACTAAGAAAGGATTTTCCAAAATTCACCCCTTAAGGGGAATAAACGGGTTTCCAAAGTTTATATGGGGAAACAAGATTAGTTGGACTATTTTATTCAAAACTTCACAGAAGTGCTCCTATGGATATTTATCCATAGGAGCACTTCTGTGAAGTTGAGTAGAAATGGGTTTCAGGTTTTTTCAGAATTCAACCCCTAAGAGAATAAAAATCAATGCACAGCCCAAACCGCTGAGTCTAGAGATTCCAAATTTGGCATATAGATTATTTATGAGGTTTAGGGGTGCATTAGGAAAGGATTTTTCAAAATTCACCTCCTAAGGGGTTGAAACGGGGGTCCAAAGATTACATGGGGAAATATGATTAGTTAGACTACTTTATTCGAAACATAATAACCTATTGATAAATGAGTTAACATTTGTGTTTCAGGTTTTCTCAGAATTCAACCCCTACAGGGGGAAATGAGAGCAGCGGTGGCCTATGTGGTGGCGGCCGCGACTTACGAACAGTAAGTCGTGGGTTCGTACCTAGGCAGGCGCATTACTTTGTGTAATTTATTTCATCACCACTGCTCTCAAAACGGTGAAGGAAAACATCGTGAGGAAACCGGCATGTCCTAGAACCACAAAATTCGAAGACATGTGACATCTACCAACCCGCACTGGGCCCGCGTGGTAAATTATAGCCCATTCCCTCTCATAGAGAGGAGGCCTGTGTCCCAGCAGTGGGAACATTAATAGGCTGATGATGATGATGATGATGAAGGGGGAAATGGGGTAACAAAGCCAGAAATTCAACATTGGTATTGTTTTTATGGTGAATTGGGTCGGGTGTATTACAAAAACAACGA
Source organism: Xestia xanthographa (assembly GCA_905147715.2). Taxonomy (NCBI): domain Eukaryota; kingdom Metazoa; phylum Arthropoda; class Insecta; order Lepidoptera; family Noctuidae; genus Xestia; species Xestia xanthographa. The sequence goes on along the minus strand of LR990661.1, from coordinate 410,034 downwards.
TTTTAAGATTAATTGTGGCAGACCTGAAATACTACCATTCCCTGTTGGGGTGCGATGGGGTTGAAATGTCTAAAAATCAATATGGGTGTCGATACCGAGATTATCAGGGGTGCTGATTACGAAAATGCCATTTATTTTGAGATCCAGATGATAATGATCGTGATTACGATGATGATGATTGTGATAATGATGACGATGATTGTGATAAAGATTGTGATGATGATGATTTTGATTACGATGAAAATTATTGTGATTACGATGATGATGATTGTGATAATGATGATTGTGATAACGATGATAATGATTGTGATTACGATGATAATAAGTTTGATAACGATGATGGTGACTGTGACAGTGGTAGTGATTGTGATAGTGACGGTGATTGTGATGGTGATAGCGATGGTTGTGATAACGAGGATGGAGATTGTGATGATAATGATTGTGATTAAGATGATAATGATTGTGATTACGATGATAATGTTTGTGATAACGATGATGGTGGTTGTGATAGTGATTTTGATGGTGAATGTGATGGTGATGGTGATTGTGATGGTGATTGTGAAAGTGGCGGTGATTGTGATGGTGATGGTCATTGTGATTGTAACAGTGATGGTGATTTTGATAATAATGAAGATTATTGTGATTACTATGATAATGATTGAGATAACGGGGTTGGTGATTGTGATTATGATGGTGATAGTGATTGTGATGGTGATTGTGATTGTGAAAGTGTTGGTGATTGTGATAATGATGGTGATTGTGATATAATAATATATATATAATATATCATTTAATTCAGGTAACAAAAGACCCATATCACATATACCTTACAGACAAACATACATATTTATATAAACTTCAAAAACCTAATTAAACTATTGTACACGAAGAGACGGCGTCATGTTGCGCTGCGTGGTGTCGCGTAGCCTTCCGCGGAATCGCCGATACATGACACCCTTCGGCCAAAACTCTTCCTTGAGGAAGGTCTCAATATGATGAGTCAGAACTCGCACCACGAACGACTTAAAATTCGTGTTGTGGCGCGACTCCAACTTCTCGACCCTCAAGGTCCAGCTGGTCTTGGCTCGGACATACTCCACGATCTCCTCAACCTTCGTGGTGTGATGTAGCCGGGACACATAGAGCTGCGTTGTTGGTATCGCCGGACGCAGCATATTGGGTCCTGCCAGCGCGGTCCCACACTGGTTCTGACTAGGAGGCTTCTTCCTCTTCTTCCGCTCCACCTTCACGAAGCCATCCTTGTCACACGTGGCCGTTGCTGGACCATGCTGTTTCGAACCCCTGTTGACAGGTTCACAGCAGCTCTTATTTCCCCCCTTCTTCACCTGCGATACAGGTTTGTGCGTGGCGACAATAGCAGCGTAGGCACGTTTAGGGGTCGACGTACCTACACTAGTCACTGCCTCGACCGGCACCGAGTCAGCAACTTCGGCGGCGCAAATTGCAACGCGCTTGATAGCAGCGGGTGACGCAGTGGAGCTCGCCGACTCAAAATTGCCGACGCTAGCGTTTCTCGCTCCGCAACGTGTGCTCACGTTGGTGGCATCAGGCGACCTATTTACCTTAATAGCGTTGCGCAACAACTCCACTTCGGCACGTAGTTCACCAACGATGTTATTCGACGCCTCCAACTTGGAATGTACCTCGACCAGGCTTGCCTTGAGAGTTGTGATGTCTTTCAGCAACCTGGTGACGTCGACGTGATCAAACGTGACTGGGGGCAGCTTATGAAGCTCCTTCGCCACAAAAGCGGGCACATCGTCCGGGTCGGTGCTCTTCATCAATGTGATGATGTCCTGCACACACTTCTGGCCACCATCCCTCCGGCGGGACTGCATCTGCTCGACCTTGCCGAGCGACTCGAACAGAAGCAGCTTGGCACCGCTGATCTCCTCCTCCTTGAAACTGGACTCGCAGACCTGCAGGATGCTTACTTCGTCCATGTAGTCAATGGCATGTTTGATAAATGCCAAGACCTCGTTGGCTATGAGCGGTTGTGAACTCATAATGACGAAAACCGGGTAACGGCTAAAGCCGCGCGACTCGTGAATATATTATTCGTATCGAGCAGCGCAAACACGTCCGTACTCGACCGTGCATTGCGCTGCAGTGATGTGTGATAATGAGTGTGCTTGTGATAGTGATGGCGATTGTGATGATGCTGATTGTGATTACGATGATAGCGATTGTGATTACGATGATAATGATTGTGATAACGATGATGGTGATTGTGATAGTGATTTTGATGGTGATTGTGATGGTGATGGTGATTGTGATAGTTAAGCCGGAAACACACTTACGTGGCGTGGCGTGGCGTGACGCTTGCTGGCGCCACGGTGCCTGGGCACACTATTGTGTTGTGTTGTGTCGCGCTATGGCGTTTTTTCTGAACAGTACATATCGAACCTTTGCAGCGTTTAAACGTGCATCATGTTTTCTTCGGATTCGGATAGTGATTTTGATGAAGACCTACAATTTCTCTTGGCAATTGAACTTCTTGAGGACAAAAAACAGAAAAGAAGGTGCTGGGTTCACCCCATAAACAGAGGGCGACAGAAAAAAGGTGAATTTCATCGTCTTGTTAAAGAACTAGAGAGTGACGAAGAGAAATTTCATCAGTACTTTAGAATGAACAAAGCACAATATGAGGAAATCCATTCACTAATTGAAGAAGACATAAAAAAAATACATACTAAATTTCGCGAACCCATAGGTACTAAAGAAAGACTGGCGTTATGTTTATGGTGGTTCATACCCACCTGCAGCCAGAAACATCTGATATGATAAAAATCATGTCTATCCATCAAATATAGGTGAATGTGTATAGAAAGTTTCATGTCCGCGCTAATTGAATAGTTCTGTCATGAGGAGACGATCCTGATTTCAGGGGTATTGTCTATCCTGCCGGGGTTGCGGGACTGTTCGAAAGAGATACCGTGGCCCCGGAACACAAAGGGCGATGAAGGAACATGGATGGGTTTTAGTCAGTAAAAGTCTGACACTCCCTCCTGCTCCGCCCAGAGCGGGAGGAGTCATTTGATGATTTCCCATGCGAAAAAAAAAAACAAAAAAAAAGAAGGGGTGTTGTCTATCATAAAAATAAATAATTATCTCCTGAACCAAAGGTGGTTTGAAATTCAGTTGCAAGATTTGACCAAGGCAAGTTGAATGTGTCCACTCGCACCACGGTCCACGAGCCACGTGGTGTAGAAACACATTTGCCTGTTGTGTCGTGTCGCGCCATAACCCGCTCTGGCGCAATCGGCGGCGAGCAGTCAGCGCTACGCCAGAGCGCGCCACGCCACGCCACGACCTACAAATGTGTCTCTAACCATACTAAATGTATGAAACCGATATGCTTCTGGCACGCCACGCCACGTAAGCGTGTTTCCGGCATTATTGTGAGAGTGGCGGTGATTGTGATGGTAATAGCGATGGTGATTGTGATGGTGATTGTGATGGTGATTGTGATGGTAATTGTGATGGTGATTGTGATGGTGATTGTGATTGTGATGGTTATTGTGATGGTGATTGTGATGGTGATTGTGATGGTGATTGTGATGGTGATTGTCATGGTGATTGTGATGGTGATTGTCATGGTGATTGTGATGGTGATTGTGATGGTGATTGTGATAGTGATGGTGATTGTGATAATGACTGATTACGATGATAATGATTGTGATAACGATGATGGTGATTGTGATAGTGATTGTGATAGCGATAGTGATGAGGATTGTGATGGGGATTGTGATGGTGATTGTGATAGTGATGGTGATTGTGATTGTGATGGTGATTGTGATGGTGATTGTGATGGTGATTGTGATGGTGATTGTGATTGTGATAGTGATGGTGATTGTGATAATGACGGTGGTTGTGATAATGATGGTGGTTGTGATAGTGATAGTGATTGTGATGATAATAATTGTGATGATTATGAAATTTGGCACATAGATAGTTTATAACCTGGATTAACATGTAGGACACTTAGTTTTAGTATGATCCAGTGGGACAGTTACCGAACTTCACGCGCGCGAAGCCGCGGGCAACAGCTAGTATTCAATATGAGCGAAGCGGTAGGTAATTATCTCGGGTGCGCCAAAGTTCACCTAAATTTTCAACTCCGATAATTGGAAATCCGAAAATGTTCTTTCTAAAAATTATTCATCCTAACAATCACAATTCCTAACTACTCTGTCTCTATGTTCATAATTCCGAAGCATTCAACTTCATAATGTCAGTAGCAATAAACATCTATTATACTTTTATTTGTTTTCCTATATTTTCTCAACATAACCATCTTTTACACTATTATTCAAAGTCATATTTTTTTTGTTTAGATTTATTTTTATTTATAATAATCAGTATTATATAGGTACATTAATTTTGCGTAACTTTATTTTCACATAACATGTATAACATAATAGTAGCATTCAAAATAATAAAAAAATATAATGACCACCAAAATTAACTTTGTGACCACTAAAATATCAATTGATCACCAAATTTAGTAAATTGAGCACCAAATTTTAATGAGGTGGTTGATGACAAACTAGTTTTGCCTAGGCCGACTTGGGGCACCCCGACACTGATAGATTAGGTTAGAAGGGTATGGCGGGGTCGAATGAGCGAGCGAAGCGAGCGAATAGACCCCGCCATACCCTTCGTGGTTATTTTTTTATAAACCATTCAGAAGTAGGAGCCCCGCGAAGCGGGGCTCCGTCGACCGGGTCTCCCTCGACTCGGATGCAAGAGCATAACAGTTAAATTTCTGGTGGTCAAAAATAAATTTTTGGTTCTAATTTCACGATAAAATGGGGATTAATTTTGGTTAACATTTACTGATTTTGGCAACCAAAAGTGATTTTTTTGCCGTTAAATTTTCCAGTTTACTAAATCTGGTGGTTCGTTAATTGTACCTATGCCAAATAATAGTACGGTACAAGTTGTTAAATACATGTTTTCATATATATTCATAGCGGTGTGTACCTGCAAAGATATCCATATAGGTTAGGTTAGAACTGTGACCAACTACGCTACCTCGAAATTGGTCGCGAAACTTTTCTAAGTATTTTTTTCATAGTGCCCCCAAGACGACACTCTAACCTGAATTTCATTCATTTAAGACAAAAATCAGTGAAACGACCTATAATCATTATAAACAGTTGGTTTTTTAGACATAATTATCTTAGGTATAGTTATAGTAATAAGTACGTTATGTAAAGCATACCCCCAAATAATAATCATACCCTCAAATTAAAACTATAAATATCATCTTCTACCCACATACATTTTTTTATTACACTTGGTAAATGTTTCTTTCTGAGTATGAGTGAAAATATTATGGTAATTATGTTTAGGGATAAAAGCGTTATGATAAAAAACAGTAGGAGTTTAAATATATTCACATGAATGATATTAGTAAATACAATTTTCGGAAACATGAGTGTTATGAACATCGCCGGTAGCACTACAAATAGTATGAATGAAAACTTTAGGATGAAAAATTTTAGGAAGAGTGATCATTCGGATTACAAATCATTAGGAAGAACAATTTCGGGTAAAGAACTTTAGGTGGGCCAATATGGACCCAATTATCTCATGCGGAGTGCAATAGCTCTGGTAGTAGTAGACTCGTCTTACGTACCTACGTACGTAAGACGTGACGTGACTGTGGCTTCAGTAGTTGCTGCACCTTCAGCGCGGGGCTTTAAGGTGCTTCCATTCGATGGAACATCTTCGTGGTCGGCTTATAAAATTCAATTTGAGGCCGTTATGAAAGCGAATGGATGGACAAAACCGCAAGCCATGACCGCGCTTACCTTAGGCCTCCGAGACCAAGCCCTCAACATTCTTGAGGCGCTCGGCAAGGATGTAACCTACGAGCAGCTACTGGAGGCGTTAGAGTCTAGATACGGCTACGCGCACCTGGAGCACGTATTTCGTGCTAAGTTGAAGGACCGTGTTCAACGTAGTGCCGAGAACCTACAGCAGTGGGCTCTGCATGTTGAAAAGCTGGTTCGGAAAGCATGCAAGCACACTGAAAGGGGCGTTGGCCCATGCCTTGGAAGTAGAGGCAGCGAGACAAGACTATCGAACACACTACGTCAGGAAGGTTGTGGGATCACCTGTAGGCAACCGTGCGCAAAGGTATAGCCCTAGGTGCTACACTGGTAGAGAAAGGGATCATCTCCGGTTAAGCTCTCCAAAGCAAGTTGTGGCATCACCTGTACGCCAGCTTTCGCAAGGGTTCAGCCCTAAGTGTTACAATTGTGGAGAAAGGGGTCACCTTCGGTCAAACTGTAAAAAACGAAGCACACTGAGAGAAGACCAATCCCTGCAGAGAAAAGCGGCTGGAATGACTGCCCAGAAATAGTGGAGAAACCACAACAAAACAGATGAACTGTCAAGAAGACCTTTGCCTGAAGATTGGAAGCACAGTTCCAGACAGGAGTCTAAGGAAGTGGTGCCCGTGAGGCTTCTAAGAATGGATCTCAGCGATGAATGGAAGGTAACCATACAGCAGGCTCAGCAAAATGACTCGGACCTCAAACCGATCTTCGAGTGGATTAAAGCTGGTGCTCCTAAACCCAAGTGGAGTGATGTGGCTGCGATGGGTTCCATCACGAAGAGTTATTGGGCGCAATGGAACAGCTTGGTGCTCCAGGATGGAGTCTTGTGCCGCATATGGGAAAACGCTCGAGGGGACACTGTCATCTACAAATGGTTGTCCCTAAAGCTAAGGTACCGGATGTTCTACAGCTCTACCATGATGGATGTTCAGGAGGACATATGGGGGTAAAAAGGACTTTACTAAAAATTCGAGAACGCTTTTACTTGATCCACTGTCGAGATGATGTGGAGGACTGGTGTCGCAAATGTACCAGTTGTGCGGCCGTGAAAGGACCCCACACATGCAGCAGAGGTGCATTAAAAGTGTACAACATTGGAGCCCCATGAGTAAAAATAAAATTAAGTCGGCGAATAAAATTAAAGTTATTTTAGGATTTGAATAAATTTATAGAGAATTTGTCAGGGTAAGCAATTACCACTAGGAATATGAAATAAAATAGTTTACATTTGTCTAATCAACATAAAGGGTGTAAAACACCTCTTAAGGGCAGGTAGTCCCAATTTTCCCAATTTTACATAACTTTGATTCAATAGTAAACAAAGAAATAGTGATTTTTTAAAGCCAAAAAAAATAGATATTATAGTTGACTATATTTACTAAGATAATTTGTGGTTCAAAACATGATATCAAAAACTTCACTCGATGAAAAAAAAATCCAAACAGGAGCCTAATTCGAATATTTTTTTATGTTTTTCTTATTTTACTTGGAGAATATGAAAGTTTTACTTCCAAAAAAAATATCTAAGCAAAGTTAATAACATATAGAACAATTATTTGTGGTTAATTTTTTCAAAACAATTTAATCCTTTTAATTAAAAATTATTATATAAGAAAACGGCTTGCGCACGTGGATTCAGTCGCCCGCCAGGCCTTGACGAGGTAGGACCTATGTCCCTTTTGCTGGCGCACGGCTGTCCCGTCGATTTATCGAACGATTTATTTAAAGAACGTAGTGTAATTATAACAGTACAGTCTTTTTTAACCGACTTAAGAAAAGAAGGAGATTTCACAATTTGACCGTAGGATAACTTCGTCGTTCATGAACCGATTTAGATAATATTTTTTTTGTTGGAAAGAAGATATTCCAAGAGTAGTACCATGACCATGAAACTGGGATCTGATGATGGCATCTCAGAGAAATCGAGGGGAACCTTTGAACATCGTAGTGCAACTAGTGCGTTTGTTTTTTTGTTCATTGAGTATTTTAGAGCACTACTATTTAAAGAAAGTCTGGACTCGATCTGATGATGGAACCCGAAGACAGTCGAGGGCACTCCTCAACGATTCACAATAATTACCTGGTGTTTGGAATTGATTAATTTGTATTGATGAGAACTTTACACCTAAATGGGTTGTGGTCATCTTTAGGGGTCTGATGATAAAGACGAAGGACAGTCAAAGGAACTCCTCAACGTTTTACAGTAGCTACCTTGTGTTTGGATTTAATTCATTTCTATTGATGAGAACTTTGCACCCATATGGGTTGTAAGTGCCATTGGTCTGATGATGGAGACCATAGACAGTCGAGGGAATTCGACGAACGAGTTTACAATCTCACGAGATAGATTATAATCTAACGGTATTTACAATTTTACGGTGACACATACAACAAATAAAGCATGTGTCTCTTCGTGAGATAAAAACAATGTAAGAAACCTAGTCAAATTGTTCGCGACAAGTGTCTCAAACAGTGTTTTTATATAGTCTATAGAAAGAACGTTCGAGAAAGTACGCTATTGCCGTGTTTGTGATTCTTTGTCGAGTACTTTCTGTTATTATTAGTTTTAAAAGTAAGTAGGTACAAATTCCCTCGAGAATAGTCTCGTCACAGGTGCGCGTACGCAAACTACTTATAAAAAACATCGAGAAATGTTAATTTAATTTCGACCGTACGCCGAGAGCGTAAAGTACCTACTTCCTTCTTCCGTTCGAGTTATTTATTATCCTTTTGCTTATAGTTTCTTTTGTATTTTTTTGTTAATGTTTTTTGTTCATGCTTTTTGTATGAATTAAAAGATTGTCTAGCGAACAAATACTACACAAGTACACACCGCTAGGGGATTCGCGAATATTTTTTGTGTGTCTGCTCATAGTATGAAAGCACAGCGCAGGCACCGCATAGTAAGTTTTGTTTTCGACATTGGAACAGTCAGTTTTGTTTACGATATTCAAGCAGTCAGTTTCGTTTCGATATCCGAATAGTTAACAGTTCTTTCTGATTATAGTTTCAGCTCAGTTTTTCCAGTATTGTCTGCTTGTAGTGTCTTACCATAGTCAAATAGTGTTTCCTTTCTTCTCCATCTACAATAATAGTGCAGTATTTTCCAAACCCACCTCTCCGTTCCACGAAGCTAACGTTTACACCCGGAACTTTCGGTACAGGGCGGTTAGTGGCTCAGATTTGGTCCCGTTATAGTTTTTGAATTTCCAAACACGAGTCCACCCGTCTGGTACACAAATAATTGAATAAATTACGACTTGCAGCAATTTGCATTTACAATATCTATTCAAATTAATTTATTACATTTAAATGTTAGGTATTCGCAATTACTACCTATTATAATAAATCAAGCTGACAATTTAATAAAATAAGTTGACCTACTGCCTACACGACACGCTTACCTATACTGTGACTCTTCGCTCAGCTTTGGGTTCAAGTCGGCGACGCGTGTGCACGACTCGTTTCGCGTAAAGGGTGGTAGCGTTAAATACCTACTTTGCTTGGCGTAGACGGCCTTAATCTTAACGACGCCAAAAGGTACTTGTTTTCCCCGTCATTGCGATCATTTTATTGTTCTAATATATTATGTATGTTGAGATATTGGGGGTCAAAGGTCCAACTTTTTGTCAATTTTTTTTAATACAATTTTTTTATGGAAGATTTTTACTTTTAACACCTCCACGACCCCCGTACTATTCAATCCATCCATCAGCACAATGGTTTGAGTGTGTTACATTGAGTTCTACCACAAAACATGATTTTTCACCCCAATAAAAAAGTCTTAGGCAGTCGAAAGATTTGTGCCACGACTACCAACATTTTCAGAAAGAGTCATTTAGTCAACTAACGCGTATTTTGAATCGAAGATATAATGCAAACATTTTTTTTTTAAAGAACCGGGGAACCCGGTTTACTCTTTCCGGAACCGGTTCTAGAAACACATTGAAAGGACCGGGTAGAACCGGGTGCATGCTCTAGGTACGTAGGACGAGTCTCGAATGATGTAGGTACAAATTCGCAAACTACCTATAAAAGACATCAGGAAGTTGTCATTGTAATTTCGACCGTACGCCGAGGGCATAAATGACCCACTATGGTATTGTCTAGAACAATTCGAGTAAGTCGTAGACCGTTCTCGAAGGATCGGCCGCCATATAAATAGACGACATGTTTGCGGGTAGTCAGTGCCCGCGTTGCTGCGCCTGTAGTTCAAAATCAGTCCCTAATTAATGACACCACTCAGATCCAGCCCCCTGTCCCCTTGCTGTCCTCTCCCAGCGACGCCCTAAGCCGAGGCCCGTACCCCGCAGGGTTAGCGTGTAGTCGTTTTGTTTCATCCACCAAGTTTCTGAACGCACCTTTTCGACGTTTGACAGATGTCGTTTCAGTTGTCTGTGCGATGACGTTTGCTTGTCAGTGCCATATTGGTTTGGAAAAAACTTGCTTCCGTGGTCTTGTAATTTTGATGCACGCGGCTGTCGTGTAATTATTGATTGAAACTATGAGTTAATTGTAATCCGATACCATCTTGATCGGTGTTTGATATTTTGTTGATAATTGAGTGAAAATTGAGAAATCTCGCCATTTTGGGTCGTGACCGCGAGTAATTTGTTGGTTAAGTACCTAGCCGGCTTTGTCATTTGGACGCCGGTAACTTCCTAAATTCAGTGCTGGACTATTGTACATCCCCGATTGGGTTAGCAAACCGGGATAAAATTCAGTTGGACATTGGTGAAAAGTGCCACGTGTGTGATCCGAAGGTTTGACCAGGGAGACGACGGTACGCGCTGTGGGGCGCCCTTTGGTTATCGTCGAATCTACATGACTTTACACACACAACACAAACACATTTATACTTACACCCCACCCAGATACGACGTGACCTGGGATTACGCCACATCGCCGGTTCCAACGTGATGGGTAAGTGTAACTAATATTTGTTTTCCCCTTGTCGATTGGAAAAGTATTATTTGATTAGTGCTCCGCGTAATCGCGGACATCGTGAGTCTGCTGGTGCAGTCTCACACACGTTTAGTTTGTAAGTTTTATGCCCTGGCTGGAGGCCTTACACTTAAGGTACCCACAGGATTGTCCGGTTAAGCAGACGACAACCTCTCTAGGTTGAACTTCGAGATGACATTCCGCAATAAAAAAAAAAAAAAAACGGGGCAGACACTGATTTTGGCTACACAACGAAGCGAATCGAAGTGAACTAGAAGTGCGATATCTTAGCGAATAGTGATCAGCGGGTCTAAAATGGCCGCTATAGCAGAATCTTAGCATCAATCACGTTAAAAAAAAATAATCTTAAAATGGACTTTATGTCAATAACCTTAAAGTCCATTTTAAGAATTTTAAATTTTAACGTGATTCACAAAACAATTCTACTAAAGCGGCCATTTTAGACCCCCCCTGTAGTGTATTATATATATATTTCAAAGGAAAGTGGCAACACTGAGCAAGTAAACATTCACCGGTATAAAATTGTTTAAATAAAATTATTAAGTCATTAATCGTGGACAAAGATCCAAAATAACAGTGCATAAGGAGACAATACAGTGCTGTGGTTGTTATCTTCAACAAAAACTTGGTGGATTTCAAATAAACTGCTTTTCCCTATATTGCAATACAAAACGTTGGAAATTACTGATAACGAGTGTGGACCTAAAACTGTGAGTTAACCAAGCTATAAAGTCTAGGCCAATCAAACACAGATTCATTTCCCGATGATTTGTGTTTCTCTTAACTGAATTATGTAGCTAAATACGAACTGTTATCAAATATTGTTGTTACGAATCCGTTAACAGAAGCTAGCAAAAACACGGTAACGCCATCTGTGATCAATAGCAGATACTTAAAAGTTAATCTGTTTTACCGACGAAGCAATTTACCAATTGTTGCCAGTAATAAATCTCAGTTGGATTACAGCGAAACATCTTGACATTTTTATAATCTGTGACCATTACTCATCTGTGGCTTGAAAAACAATAACACGAAGTTCATTTGTCATGGAAAACATTACTTTTAGAAGACAAAACACGATCAGAAGAAATAAATCTGAATGCGATCTATCTACAATAACCATGGATCGCACACTGCTCAGCTCAAATTTAGCTGAAGTATCTGATACGGAGACACTGGATCTGTCGACGAAAAGTATGCCTGCCTACAAGTGCAGGCCATAGCCGGGATGACGTTCGGCATTTAAACCAACAGATTATAGATTTTCGTTTGGAACTTACTGCCGCGCATGAAGAAATCGCAAACCTTAACTACGAATGCAACACTCTTAAGCAGAAATTAGAGGACAACAACAAACAAATACATCTCCTTAAAAAAGTGTCAAGTGAATCTTTGTCAATGAGCCCAGCGTGCACACCATTCACACCACAAAACAAGGTTTTAACACCGCTGCTAAACAAACTGACAAACGTTAAGATACGCCTATCTCGTGGCCAAATCAAACAATCGGGTAGAATAACCCAGACCGAAACACCTAAAACTCATACAAACAACGGTTAGTCAGACAAATGTCGGATCAAATCAGAGCAGACATACTAACAAATAACTGCAACAAAACTGAACATCTGATTAATAATCTACCTAGCCTCTCAACCTGGACCCTGCCTACTATAGTTAAAAGTGAATGTGACCAAAAAGCAATGAAGCCTAGTTCCGTAACCGAAGAGGTAAACAAAAATAATGAAAATAATAACGAGAACAAAAGAAGAATGATTTACATCGTTGGCGACGAACAAGCACAAAATCTTGCTGCAAGTATGATTGAGAATAGGCAAGGTAAATGGAATGACGATTATGGCATCTTCGGAATGGTAAAAGCATCGGCCACAAGCTGCGAAATATTAAGAACGTGTGAAAATATGTCACAAAATGTCACAAAAAAAGACATTGTAATACTCTGCTTTGGAACATGTGAAAAGAATGTATGCAAATATGTGTCGAATTTAAGTAATATATTATAGGTACATATTTCGAAAGCAAAAGGTTTTCATAACAAATGTACAACACAACCCATATCTCAATGAATACATGCTTAACAGACAGTTGCATCTGATTGTAAGAAATTATATTAACTGTAAATTGATTCGCCTATATAATAGAAATGTTTTTATGAATAAAAGGAATGACTTTACGAGTATGCTTAGTTCTAAGATTAATTTAGAAATAGACTCTATGACCTACAATGAAAAATTCTTGACTTTTTCTAATAAAACGAAACATCCATTAAAGCCAGGTGTTAGCATTGAAAATAAGCTGTCCACATCCCAAATACCAAAGAAAAATAAGAAGGGTACCATTCCATACTATTTCAAACCTAAAAACCAAATGCAACATGATAACAAACCAAAAATACCATATAAGAAAGGAACTATCCCTTTTTTATTCAATAAAATGGACGTTGCTAGGCAGTCAAATATAAAAGAACCTTCCCTTACATCAAACGCACCATTTTTTCGTATCTCACAATAAACCCAGTCTGATACTAATCCATCAAAACATTGCAGGTATTCTTAATAAGATAGATGAAATAACGGTGGCACTTAATGAATTCTCTTTGAATTCTAAGGAAATCGACGTAATTTGTTTGAGTGAATCATTTATTAAAAGCAAATCAGAATCACTTCTTAAGATTCCTGGTTACAAACTCGTCGCTTCATACTGTCGAGATACTAAACGAGGTGGTACATGTATTCTCATTAAGAATGAGATGACTTGTATTAGATTAGATAGATTAACAAATGACATTGCATGTAATTTTAATTTTGAATGTACAGGAATAGAATTAACATTTAATCAAATCATCATTATTTGTATTTATAGGACACCAAATAGCAATCCAAAAGTGTTTTTAGAAAAATTGGAATTATTACTAATTAGAATAACAAAGAAATCAAAGAAGGTAATTATTTGTGGTGATTGGAATTTAGATACAATTAAACCAAATAAAAGTTGCCAGGAACTATTAGGGTTGTTGAAAAATTTCAATATTGAATTGCAAATAAAAACACCAACTCGAAAACAGTCATGTTTAGATCTATTTGCAAGCAATATCAAGCAAGCTAAAGGTGAAGTTCATCACCTTGCTCTATCGGATCATGAGACAGGGCAAACCCTAACAGTGCCGACTAGTAACGCTAAAGGTATGCTAAGTTGGTTTGAGTACAAAAGGGACTATCATGAAGAAAATATACAAAAATTTTGCGACTGTATTTCAGCACTTTCATTCTCAGACATGTATTATATGGATAATTTAGAAGATGCATTTCAAGTTTTTCATGAGACATTACAACTGTTTTATGAACTATGTTTTCCCAAACAAAAGATAAAAAGGTCGAATGGAAAAAATAAGACTCTGTGGTTGACGAAAGGTTTAAAAAAGTCATGTATACGGAAACGTTATTTACATTTAAAAAGTATTCATAATAAAACAAACAAAAATAGATTAACGAAAAAGTATAAAAAATATAGTGCCATACTTAAATGTTGTATTAATAAATCTCAACAAATTCACAACAAAAGATACATACAGAATATGAAAAACAAGTGCAAGGCTACCTGGGATATTATAAATAGAAAAATTGGTGACACACAAAAAAGTAATGACATAAAACAAATTGGATTAAAAACCGACAACATTACTGACCCTCAAAAAATTTGTGACATGTTTAACGAAAACTATATCCAATTGACAAATAATAATGAATTCACATATAATATTGACGCTATAAATAGAACAATGGACATTAACCAGAATAATACAATATTTCTAAAGCCTACTGATCCATTCGAAGTGTTCAGGGTAATCCAAAACCTAAAAAATACTGCGTCAGTCGGTTTTGACGAAATAAGTACCAAAATTATAAAAGCTTGTGCCAATCACCTATGCAAACCGCTGAGCTACCTAATTAACAAGTCATTCCTAGAAGGCATATTTCCAAACGCATTAAAATACTCTATAGTCAAACCAATATTTAAGAATGGTGATAAAACTGACATGGCAAACTATAGACCTGTTTCCTTAATTCCTATAATATCAAAAATATTTGAGAAGACAATGTTAAAACGGCTAGACGACTATGTGGATAAGTTTAATTTGCTAAGGCGGGAGCAATTTGGATTCAGAAAAAATTGCACCACGTCTTTAGCTTGTTTTAATCTAATAAAAATAATAACTGAGGCGATGAATGACAACATACCTGTAGTAGCAATTTTTCTAGACATGAGTAAAGCCTTTGACTTCGTGGATCATAAGTTGTTACTAAGGAAACTGGATAAATATGGCATACGGGGCCAAGCGAATGACTGGATTAAATCGTACTTAATTAATAGGCGTCAATGTGTGCAAATTTCAAAAGTAATTGATGGAAACAAAGTAGAATATAAATCTAGTTACAAAACCAACGCAGTTGGAGTGCCTCAAGGTGGCGTGATGGGATCGTTTTTATTTCTGATGTATATTAATGACCTTCCCAATGCAATACGACACGAAACGATATTATTTGCTGACGATACGACACTAATAATAAAATGTAATGACAAAATTAAATTGGAACAAGAAATTAATGAAGCAATCAAAGATATAGTAAATTGGCTTAATAACAACAATTTAAAAATCAATTTAAATAAAACAAAACTAATTCAATTTCAAACTTATAAATCAAACTTTCAGAATCTTAGTGTAAAATATGAAGACAGTATCCTAGAACAGGTAGTAAACACAAAATTCTTGGGCATAATAGTGGATCAAAACTGCAGTTGGAAATCACACATCAATTACGTATGCGATAAGCTAGACAAATTCGTATACGCAATAAAACGTCTTCGGTCAACAGTGTCCGTAGCCGCAGCCGTCACTGCATATCACGGATATGTATCGTCTGTGTTGTCTTATGGCCTAATACTATGGGGCAATTCAGTTGAAGTTTTGATGGCATTTCGGGTACAAAAAAAGTGTGTTAGGGCAATATCTGGCGCCTGGTTTTTGGACAGCTATAAACCCTTATTTAAAAAGCTTCACATTTTACCTTTACCCTGCATGTACATCAAAGAACTATGTATGCTAGTAAAGCAAAACCCTCATTATTTTCGCATGCAATCAGAAGTGAGCCACAAAAAGGCTTCTGCTAGAAATAAGTACAAACATGAACTAAATGTACCTCAATGTAGATTGCAAATTTTTAGGAGAAATGTGTACGTAAATGCCATTCAGGTATATAACAAGTTACCTAACTCATTTAAGGTTACTTAAACTTTAAACTTCCTGTCCCCATGTTCAAGAAAAAGTTGACAAATTGGTTATTAGATAATTGTTTTTATGACATTGGCGAATATATGGAATATTGTAACAATCTGTAGTGTCTGTGAGTGAAAGAGAGGGAAGCATTGTGTCGTCTCTCGTCGCGTACAGACGGTCACTTAGTTTTGTGCTTCGAAAGTGAACGGACGTGCGCGGGTCTGAGAGCCGATAATATAGAGGGAAATACCACATTTTGGCGACGAGGATTAACAGGACTACAGTGTGCAATTATTATTAAATTACAAAAAAAAAAAAAACAAAGACGGTGTACGGTGTTTTAAGATTGAAGTTATGATTGCTCAAAATAATTAAAATCACAGTAAAAAATTACGGTGAGGCCCCGTGAAGTACAATAATACAATTTCTTTATTTTCTCTATTCACAAAGGATCACATAGTTATAATAAACATAATTGTAAGAATAACTCTCACCTCGATTGAAATGTAGCTTACATACAATGCAATGGCTAATTCGAAAACTTGATAAATAATTTACGCAAAAAAAAAGAAAAAAAAAAAGTGTAGTGTAATGGATGTGAAATAAACTGTCCAGTGAAATGTGCAAGTGAGGTGAATAGTTAATGTGTGCAACTGAAATGAATGTGTGTGAGGAAAGGTAGGATGATGACCACCTTGTTACTGTAAGTCACTTATTTGATCTCTTTAATGTACTAAGAATGCTGTGTACACATATTGATACATACATTAGAACTGTGTGTACTCTTATCGGTAAATGTAATAGTATTGTACCTACTGTTGGTGCACCTATTTTAAATTAATAAATATGAGACTACCCACTGACCAAAATAAATAATAAATAAAGTGATGGTGTGGGCGTGGATGTGTTGGGTGACACAGTCACAAACTATTAAATGTGTACGCGTTGTAGTAATTTACCCCGTATACCGATTTGTCGTGAAGGTTTATATGTTTAGAGAAACACATTCCACTAAGATGCACTAAGTAGATAAGTTTGTTTAAAGTATGAGTAAGTTACAGTACTAGAGTAGAAGTGATTATTTCTCTCAGTTGTTGATGGCTACCCACTTGTAAGTTCACCATATTTTAATTCGTTACGCATGTTGTTATAATATGCTAAATTATGACGCGCATCGTTGGCCTATAAAGGGTTACCGAGTAAACAGAAAAATGAACGGTGATGAGTCCGTACAAAATGATTATCAAGGGTATGAGAAGTAACTGCTCTATAGTCTTGTTTTTGCAACTTTGAGACTTTAATCTTGCAATGATTATTTGGTAATGAAGAAATTTACAAACTTTTATTAATTTTAGTTGTACAAATAGTTGGCAAAGAAAACCTAAAATGCCGATGGGAGAAAGCAGTGTGGAAATGAGTAGTAGGACAAACTGCTTGTTTGCGTCGCTTTCCATCAATATTAGATTATTGTATCAAGTAATGATGGAGGAGCTCGTGGCTAAATAATAACAGCCGCACGGGTCGACCAAGGTTAAGCTATGCTTGCCGAGGTTGGTCCGTGGATGGGTGACCATCATTACATACCGAGTTTCCTCCGTGCCTCGGAAAGCACGTTAAGCCGTTGATCCCGGCTGTCATTTCTGGATCTTTGACACTCGTTATATGTAGTCAGAAGCCAAGGGGTTTGACATCCAGTCTTACCAATGGGTATAGTATTGCCCAGGTACTGGGTTGTGGAAGACAGATAGGCGGCCGCTTCATGTGAAGTGCTGGTGCTCGGCTGCATCCGGTTGGACTGGAAGCCGACCCAACATAGTTTGGGAAAAGACTAGGATTGTATCAAGTAATGATGTTCGTATAAAAGAGAACATGAGTCTCCTTCTGTATGGACTAAATAACAGATGATGCCTGTTAGTACATGATGTTACCAGATGATGCTGGTAGTCCGGAAACAGGTGACGCCTGTTAGGACTTCGTAATTTAATTTACTACAGGTGATACCTGTATGCACATGAGATAACAGATAATACCTGTTAGTACATGATGTTACCAGATGATGCTGGTAGTCCGGAAACAGGTGACGCCTGTTAGGACTTCGTAATTTAATTTACTACAGGTGATGCCTGTATGCACACGATGATAACAGATAATACCTGTTAGTACATGATGTTACTAGATGATGCCTGGTAGTCCGAAAACAGATGACGCCTGTTAGGACTTCGTAATTAAATTTACAACAGGTGATGCCTGTATGCACATGAGATAACAGATAATACCTGTTAGTACATGATGTTACCAGATGATGCCTGGTAGTCCGAAAACAGATGATGCCTGTTAGGACTTCGTAATTAAATTTACAACAGGTGATGCCTGTATGCACATGAGATGACAGATAATACCTGTTAGTACATGATGTTACCAGATGATGCTGGTAGTCCGGAAACAGGTGACGCCTGTTAGGACTTCGTAATTTAATTTACTACAGGTGATGCCTGTATGCACATGATGATAACAGATAATACCTGTTAGTACATGATGTTACCAGATGATGCCTGGTAGTCCGAAAACAGATGACGCCTGTTAGGACTTCGTAATTAAATTTACAACAGGTGATGCCTGTATGCACATGACATAACAGATAATACCTGTTAGTACATGATGTTACCAGATGATGCCTGGTAGTCTGAAAACAGATGACGCCTGTTAGGACTTCGTAATTTAATTTACTACAGGTGACGCCTGTATGCACATGATGATAACAGATAATACCTGTTAGTACATGATGTTACCAGATGATGCCTGGTAGTCCGGGAACAGGTGACGCCTGTATGGACTTACTAATGTAATTTAGTACAGGTGATGCCTGTAAATACATACTGACGTAGGTATGTAAGAGTGTAAGTGGAAGAAAACTGAAGTAAAGAGAAGTAAAGTGAAATAAAGTAAAGTGAAGTAAAGTGAAGTGAAGTAAAGCGAAGTAAAGGAAAGTGAAGTAAAGCGAAGTAAAGGAAAGTGAAGTAAAGGAAAGTGAAGTAAAGTGAAATAAAGTAAAGTGAAGTAAAGCGAAATGAAGCAAGGGAAGTGAAGTAAAGTAAAGTGAAGTGAAGAAAAGTAAAATAAAGTGAAGTAAGGTAAAGTAAAGTGAAGTAAAGTAAGTAAAGTGAAATAAAGTAAAGTGAAGTAAAACGAAGTAAAGTGAAGTGAAGTAAAATTTATTTGCATAGATTACAGGTACATAAAATAAGATGTTGGAATAAGATGGGTGAGTTTTGTACAATATACCTTATGTTAGACATGCAAACATTAATGGAATTGTTGAGTAACGAATATTCAATAAATAAAATAAAATAAAATAAAATCAAACTCAAACTCAAACTCAAAGCATTTATTTCAATTAGACCATTACGGCACTTTTGAAAGTCAAAAATACAAAAAATAAAATCAAAGCTACAGTCCCAGTCACAAGGCATAATAACTTGAGAAAGTACTGTAGTTGCCCATTCCCTAGCGTAGATCTCTATGGAGAAGAATGGGCAAGAAACTCCATGGACACTCTTTTAAAATCAAAATATTGTTACAAAATCTTGGTTACATCATTAATTTTGAGATTATACATAAATGTGAGAACGATGTAGAAAGACGTGCACACTAAGAGCATCCAGAGTGAAAGATTAGATTAAAAATGTATGAATAAAGTAATTAAAATGAACCTTGGCAGCTAAGAGATGACCAGTCCCAACTGACAGCGCCCGTTCACAGACATGACGCATGTACCGGCGCCATTCAACTCAACCATATTGAAGGGAACTAAATGACCCGACACACCCGCCACCATCAGCGAGACATTTAAGTGAGCATGACATTCTCTCAGTCACCAAGGCATATTCAAGTCAATGAAAGATAAATAAATGTAAATGGTGGCTGAACAGTACAAAGTACTCACACATGTGCTATGCAATTATATAATACTAAGAACTGGAATCTATACAATGCAAGTATATTTTTACAATCTTCTGCAGCTTCCACAATACATTAACATGGGAATCAATTCTTCATCTTCTTCTTTACGTGTCGATGGACTCAAATAATGCCCGTCCAGTACAAACAATTAGTTTGCCCCCCTCCCCCCCACCTATGGTTGTGGAGCAGGACCAGCATTTAGCCAAGCATTTTTATCATCAATGTAATCCCCCAACTTATAATATGCTTGCCTACATAGTGTGCGTTTTATACAAGATTTAAATTTCGTCTCATTCAGTTGAAGAATGTGGGGAGGTATTTTATTGTAACATTTCAAACAGTACCCCATGAAAGATGAATCCACTTTAGCAAGCCTGAAACCTGGCTGAACTAGTTGGTCCCTATTTCTAGTGTTATAGTGGTGTCTGTCCCCTCTCTTACTGAATAAATGCCGATTTTTTCTAACGTACATGATGTTTTCATAGATGTATTGACAAGGTACTGTCATGATATTAATTTCCTTAAACAGTTCTCTTAGAGAATCGCGTCTACGTAATTCATAAATGGCTCTGATGGCTCTTTTCTGCAGAATAAATATAGACTCGATGTCTGCAGCCCGTCCCCATAGTAAAATACCGTATGACATAATACTATGAAAATAACTAAAATAGACCAGCCTCGCGGTATCAACATCAGTAAATTGACGGATTTTTCTAACAGCATATGCTGCTGAGCTTAGCCGTCCTGCAAGAGATGTTAGATGAGGACCCCATTGTAACCTTGAGTCGAGCGTGATTCCCAAGAAAACCGTTTTATCGACAAATTCTAGTTTCTCTTGATTCAATA
This sequence comes from Xestia xanthographa, assembly GCA_905147715.2. Lineage (NCBI taxonomy): Eukaryota > Metazoa > Arthropoda > Insecta > Lepidoptera > Noctuidae > Xestia > Xestia xanthographa. The sequence goes on along the minus strand of LR990661.1, from coordinate 389,100 downwards.
TTATGTCACAATCACTACTTTTGACATTTGGTAGAGCAAATCTAATGCATTTAGTTTTTTTCCCATTTATTACTAAATTATTAGCGGTAAACCAATCGTGGACCTGCAGTAGGGCGTTATTTACGTCATCAAGATTAGTGGCACGTCTGTTTATTTTAAATATTAAAGAAGTATCGTCAGCAAACAACACCATATGCGGATGGTTGTTAAATAGATGGGGTAGGTCATTAATATATACTAAAAAGAGGAAGGGACCCAATATCGAACCTTGTGGTACACCCATTTTTACTTTTAAACCCATTGAGTTGACTCCATTTATTTGTACCTGCTGCTGTCTATCATTCAAATACGATTTTATTAAACTGAGCGCAAGTTTACCTAAACCGTAATGCTGAAGTTTCAAGATCAGGGTTTCGTGATTTACGCAATCAAATGCCTTCGAAAGGTCACAAAAGATTCCTATGGCATCTTGTGCCTCTTCCCACGCAGTAAATATGTGTTTTAATAAAGTGACACCGGCGTCAGTTGTACAACGTCCTTTGGTGAAACCATACTGTTGCTCGTGTAATATTTTATTAGTGTTAAAATGGTTAAGCATTTGATTGAGCATTATCTTTTCAAACACCTTGCTGAAAACCGGCAACACGGATACGGGCCTATAGTTATTGGTGTCTTTACTGTCCCCGGATTTAAAAAGCGGTATTACCTTACTGAATTTCATTAGATCCGGGAAGACCCCTTGATCCACGCACAAATTAAATATTGAGGCTAAATACGGCGCTACAGTCTCAATAATTGAGGTACAAGCTTTGATAGACATACCCCATAGATCTTCCGTTAATTTGATCTTGATTTGCTTAAAACCTTTTATGACTGTTATGGGGTTTATATGCTGAAATTTAAATTCATTTGGACAGGCTGAAACGTTCGCTTTCAATAAATCAATAGAGAGCAAGGGAGAGGAATTTAAGGTTTCTGTAGTTTTAAGTGGGATACTGGTAAAGAAATTTACAAATTCTTGAGCAACTTCATTGTTGGAGCTCACAAGGCCACGCGATGTCTCTAGTGTGAAGTCAATACCTTGTTTTTTATTTCTATTTGTTTCACTGTTGATGATTTTCCAAACCGTTTTTATTTTGTTGTCGGCTGATTTAATCTTGTTGCTAATGAATAAGGATTTGGCTACCTTGCAAGTGTTTTTAAAAATTTTCGAGTAAGTAGCAACATATTTATTAAAAGCTTCAGTGTTGATGTAAGGCTTAAGGCCGTACAGCTCAAACAATCGTTCCCTACTTTTCCGAATACCCTGTGTTGCCCAGTCACTGAAAATAAACTTTGGGCCAATAGTTTTAGATTTCTTTTTTAAAGTATTATTAAATTCGGTGTGCACTACCGAAAAGAATTCTTCATAAAATACATTTGCATTGTTTCTAATATGACCCGGTATACCTAACTTGCTAATTAAATTATTATTAAATTTGTCTAGATTGCTGGGTGTTATTTGTCTAGTTTGTATCTGAATTCTTTGTAATTGTCTATTGTACGCGAAAGTAACCGTCTGACCACTATGATCTGAAGGCAGGTAATTTACGATGGATTTATTTATGTAATCGCAGCAACAAAAAACATTATCGATACATGTAGCAGTATTTGTAGTAATTCGAGTTGGTTCTGAAAACACATTTGACAAGTTAAATGATTTAAAGAGACTTAAGAATCTACTGCTATTCACATTATTCTCTATGATATTGACATTAAAGTCACCACAGATAATTATTGGTTTATTACCAGTTACAAGTTTTGCCAAAGCATCTTCCATTACTGACTCAAAGATAGAATAGTTCAGGTAATTAGGGGGTCTGTAAACGCACACTATTACATGCTTATCTAGCTCAACACAAGACAATTCAATGCTATGTTCAACCGATAGATCGACTATATCATTACGAGACTTAGATTTAATACAATTTTTTACTAGGAATAATGAACCCCCACGCATCTTAGATTTTCGGTTAAAGCAACTGCTCACATTGTAATTCTCATAATTTATTTGCATTACTTCATAATCTTTCATCCAATGTTCAGTAAAACAGATAATATCAAACTTAGTTTTTTCTAAAAATAGTTCTATTTCTAGTTCTTTGGAAGAAAGTCCCTGAATATTCTGGTGAAACAATTTTAAGGAATTCTGCTCAGCCCCTTTTTTACAGTTATTTGATTGAGAGCTAGAAGATACCTCGAAGTTGACGAGATTAACTAAATTGTCACTCGTACCTTCTATTGTCTTAGTGACTAGTTTAAATCTAAGCTAATACTATTTGTATAATTACAATTAGTATAATTACTAATTTCCGTAGACCTATTTACAAAAAACTGCGACATACCACATATGTCTGAGTTTATATTAAAAGCTAATAGCCGAGCTATTTGACGTCTAAAACTAATAGGCAAGTACGCATGGTTTCTGGTTGACTTTAATTTCTGAACGAAACTGTTAGTGTCGAAAAATGTCAACCTGTCACTATAGTGACTAACTAGAAAATGCAAATGATTATTTAAGGCATGGATATTATGGTTTTGCTTGCTAGATAATTTCGTAAAGTACGGGAACGAGCACAGAATTACTCTCTTACAATTTAGTTTTAATAGTTGAGTGACATTGTCCGTGATATCATCAAGTTTAACGTTAGAACTGTTACCTACAAGTACAGTTATAATGGTATTAGGATCAAATTCCTTCCGAGTTATTGATGTTATTATCTGGTTGTAAGAAGCCTGAGGAGTACAATAATTTAGAGAAGAATGACTCAGATTGTTACTAATTAACTTGCCTAACCCTTTTCCTATACTATCTGAGAACAAAATGGAGCAACAACTGTGTGTATTACAAGAAGGGGGAGAACTACTATCTATTTGACCTACCTGTGATAATATGAATAATCTTTAATTCGGATAAGCAACATCCATATGGGTTAGTAAAAACAAAAAGATAACTTATACCTATGTTAGTAAACTATATATATTGAAAATAAAATAAAATTATGGTTTACAGTTAAAAACAAAGTCAGAAAATAGTTTGCATAGTACATTCAAAATACAAACGGGGTGATGCCCGTAATATGAAGTTTTGTGTACGGATAACTCCCGTTTATTGAATTATGAAGACAATTCATACAAGATTGTTAGTTTAATTTGAACAATGGTATGAATAAATACTGTATGAAATAAATAATGAATTTGTCAGGTTGATAAAAGGATGATGCCCATTTGGTGACCAAAATTAGACATTCTTTATTTGTTTCAATGTCCATAAATTTAAATATGATGTCAAGTTTTACTTTAGAAAAATTGAGTACGATGGTGAAGCAGGATCTATTGGAGCTAGATGGGAACGTTGGAAAAGAGGATATTGATATTGTTCAATAAGTTCTCAGCAATATAGAATTTGCATGATGTACACTGTACACATTGATATTTCATGAGAACGTAAACAATGACTTGTCAGTTTATAAAAAAATAAAAACAGAATATTTAATTTTTATCTTCGGCTTTCCAAATACCCGCGTTATCACAAATACTAGAATTTCGTTTAATAGATCCAAACGAGACGGTACGAAGACGGCCCTATCTTTGCCCGCCGGTAGAAAGAAAAGCAATGCGCGAACAAGTGAATGAATTATTAAGATGCCAAAATAACAAGACATAGCAATTCACATTATGCAAGTTATTTGTTGAAAAATCTGACTGTTGGGAACGTATGTGTATAAATTATCGTGAATTAAACAAAACCGGATAGATACCCGTTACAGTTGATTTCGCATCAGATTTCGTGACTTAATTGAGCTAATTACACTAGTTACAGCGTTTTGTTCTCGAGATGAAGGCCATGTGTTTGTATAGAATATTTGATACTTGATTTGATTCAGAGAGGGAATGAGACATCCAGCTTTCGGAATATTACATTTGAATTTTAAAGTTTCAACGTGTCCATGCATTAACGGTGTTACAGGTTGCAAAGGTTAGGCTGGTTTTAGTTGTGATTTGTGTCAATGTGCTTTGGGTGGACCAACGGTAGTCGGATGACATGTTTTGTCCCAGATGCTGATCAAGGCCCTTCGAATTTTGTTGAAGGCGAACATCGTGTCCATTGTTTTCAGGGAAAAGGTTCGGGTGTGATTGTGGAAAGTGATTTGTTTATGTTGGAGAATAACATGCTAGCGCGCATCCGTTCGCCATCCTTCAATTCGGGTCGAATCGAGGCATCACTCATATGAGCTTGAGAGGTTGGGCGTAGTAAATGGTGTAAAACAATTTCGTTTATAATTACATGGAAGGAAGTTTGTTGTGGTAAGCAACTGCAACTCTTTAAAGTCTTCTAGTAACAAGATCGCGTTACATGTTTTCGTTTATATTTACATGGAAGGAAGTTTGTTGTGGTCAGCGACTGCAACTCTTTTAAGTCTTCTAGTAACAATATCATGTTACATATTTTCGTTTATATTTACATGGAAGGAAGTTTGTTGTGGTAAGCGACGACAACTCTTTTAAGTCTTCTCGTAACAAGATTGCGTTACATGTAAAGAAGCAAAGTGTCATTCATGCAAGGTACAGGCAGAGTTGCACCCTATTGCGTGTATTGTATTGTTGCAGTACCTTGGCACACGGTACACATCGATGCGACAAGTAAGCTCAGTGGAAAACGAGCTAACAAGAAGTATGTGTTCGTACTCATTGATACGTTTACAGTTTGTCCTTTTACATCATACGATGCGTATTAAAATACAATATACATTACAATAAAGTAATAAAATAAAAGCTGTGACAAGGAACGTATCATTGTTTGGAGCACCGGTACGGATTATTGCCGGTCAAGGTCGTCGTTTCACATGTCAAGAGTTTAGGGAATTTTGTGAGAGTAAAGCATTAGGCTTCATTTAATAGCCACGGGATCATCGCTAGTTAACGGTCAAGTTGAGCGCACAATGAGTACGTTAAAATCTCTGCTTATCGCAGTTGAAGTAAACGAAGATAGGTCGTGTCAGGATGCGTTAGGAGATGTGCAGGGGGCACTAAACTGTACGGTCAATAGGGTGGCAAAAGTAAGCCTGCTCAAATTACTAGTCGGTAGTCGCGCGCCTTCTTAGTCTTATAGCTTACGACGATGATACTGACGCAGACCTCGAACAAGTTAGGAAAAACTCAGATCGGTTAATCGGAAAGTTGGCGCTATATATTTAAAAAAAAAAGGGGTGGAGAGCACTAAGGCACGACTGTAAATACTAAATTGGACCCCAAATATAAAGGACCTTTCACAGTGGTAAAAGTGTTAGAGGGGATCGCTACACATTGAGAGCATTAACCTCTAAGCGTACTTACAAGTACGCGAATCATAGGTAAAGGAGAATGCCCGAGGGCCAAATACCGTATGAAGTAGAGAAATTTAGAGTCAGAGATAGTGGGGAAACTTAGTTTAGTTGGTAGGGCCGTACCAGTAACCATTTCATAGCCGTAGTCCGGTAGAAGTCGGTGTCTGCTTGTAGCAGTCTAAGGAAGCGCGGTGCGTGGGTGGCTCTGGTGGAGGTCGGGTCTGGTAGAGACTATGGAGGCAGATGGGACTCTGCGTTCTTAAGGAACGTAGTAAAACAAACAGGGGTTTATTGGATGGCCTAAATGTTGGCCGTAGGCCACGAATGAGATTCCGGCTTTGGGTGAGGATTAGATGGATGAAGTGAAAATTATCTCATCAAACAAAAATATTAAAATAAGGAAGGGATGTAGTGTCTGTGAGTGAAAGAGAGGGAAGCATTGTGTCGTCTCTCGTCGCGTACAGACGGTCACTTAGTTTTGTGCTTCGAAAGTGAACGGACGTGCGCGGGTCTGAGAGCCGATAATATAGAGGGAAATACCACACAATCCAAGATGACATGTACTTAATTTTGACATTGGTTTTAAATCTATAATTATAATAATACTAATTCATCCTGGACATATTGTATCACAAATCTTGACATTTAATGTACTTAGTTTTATGAATGACATTTTATTATTTAAGTATTTAATATTTGTACACCACATATTGTGGTAGAGTGTATAGAACTTATAAAAATTTTAACATCATACTATGTAAAACTACATTCTTACAAATAAATAAATTCTAATTCTAATTCTAATTCTATTTGTGATTGTTTAATGTTTTGTGATTATTAAAGTTATTTGTTGTTTAATCAGTAGTAAGTAACTAATTTATCCCATACCCAGCTCGTAACAATATTAATTTTATTTTATTTAAAAGTTTAATTCTGTGTTTTAATTCCCCATATCGGGTAAGTGGCTAAGTGTTGACAAATTCACGCAGTGCTTATTTTTAAATGTCATGTCAAGGTCAATGATCTGCAAATTATTTCATCATCTTTTTCCTAGGCATCATTTTATCTTCTCTTTCAACCATTGTACTTCTATCAAACCTCGCTACATCAATGTTTTGTGTACAGTAAATATTAATTTTAAAAGTGCTTCACACCCTTTCCCCATCCCTACGCTTACGCTTATGCTGCTGTGGTCACTGTCAGCAGAGGACCCATGTTTACATTCTGCACGTAAATTCCAGGGACCAAAGTTCGGGGTTTTTCCATCCGGATTTAACCCGTGAGTCCGTGGGAACCGTTGCCGCGTCGCTGGTTGACGACACACGCCGCAGACGAGCCACCCTTACTGACATTGTGCACTCATTGTGCGTCGCCTCTACGGGCATCGGGCATCCATCCATCCATAGGCGGGCATCACTACCGCCATTACTGCGGATCCCGCATCCAGCTGCTCGGCTCCAGCGTCCATTCAGCTACGTGCAAGCCAGGGCAGTACTTTACACGCCTACCTCCATATGACGGGAAAATTTATGACGGGCTTTTAGAATTCCATGACCTATCTTTTAATATTTTTTTTAGTATGCGTGAGTTTTCTTGTTAACTTCCAGTAACTTTAATAACTCCCACTCTTCAAGTTGTTAGCTTATCCCCCAATTTGTTGGGGTGTCATTGGCATTGGCAGTGAGGGGGAATATGGTGGCTCGTAGGTTTGCTGGTTGTTCAGTACCAGTAAAAATTATACTTTTCAAAGCATAATGCCAAACATTCTACACCAGCAGCCTTTGGGCTTATCATACCCAAAAATCGGACAATGCCTTACGCATCCAATATAACAATACCTTCAGGATGTTGTTGAGGCTTCCACCTTGCTGCAGTGCATCAGGTATGTTCGCTGATGCACACACAGATGACTATTTTGCGATAATGCGAAAAAAAGTAGCCTCAGTCATACGCAGAATGGGGGAGAGCACGAATGGCATCCTGAAGGTAGTTGCAGAAAGGCTGGATGGGTCGACAATTGGTAGGTTTGTCAAGCTACATGTCATACATGGAGCTTGATAAACTTACCAAAGATAATGATAATGTTTTAATATTGTAATTGTAATCGTGTGTATTTACATAGTTTTAAGGATTTGTTTGTACTAACACTACATGGGCCATGTTTTCTGAAAATAAATGATTTAATAATAATATATCCAGACAGGTTTAAGGACACATATATGAGTAGTTTGTTGTCTACACTTAGTTTGCTGTTTTGGCCCAGTATCCAGGAGAGGCGAGTGTATCGAAGTTTGAGTTCTTGCCTCTTAGTTTTGATATGGTGTCTCTATGTAAGGCGTCGGTCTAGGTGTAGTCCAAGGTATCGTACACTGTTTTGATGAGGTAGAGTATTGTTTCCCAGGTGTACAGGAAGGCAATTTCCTTGTCGCAGTGTAACATGTACGGATTTTGATGCGCTAGCCTTCATTCTCCATCTTTGGAGCCAATTGGTAATATTATTTAGGCTTGTTTGTAGTTTTTGAGTTGCGAGCACAGGGTTCTTGTCGCTTGCTAAAATTGCCGTATCATATACGAATGTGGCTGTAGTGACACTCTCCTCTTCTGGCAGGTCAGACGTATAATTATATGGTATACAGTACAGGTCCCAGGACTGATGCTTGTAAAAAAAAAAATGGGAAGTGAAGTCGGCTTCCTTCACCTGAAAGAGTCTATCTGCTAGGTATGATTTCAGCAGTAGATACTGTGAAGGAGGCTATTCTTGATTTTGCAGAGTAGTCCTTTATGCCAGACCTTGTAAAAAGCTTGTTGTATGTTGAAAGATTGAAGAGAAATACTCATTCTCCTCTAAAGTCTTTCTTATTTTATACACTACCATATACTTGCTCCACTGTGGAATTGTGTTGCCTGTAGCCAAACTGGTGATTAGGGATGACATTATTTTTATGTAGTAATGGTAGCATTCAGTCGCCGTCCTCCCTAGCGGTGTCAGCGTAGTTTGCTACGCTGACGACACACTGGTGCTGGCACAGGGGAGGTCGCACGAGGCGGCGGCCGAAACTATGACACAACGGGGTTGCGATAGTCGTTGAGAGGATCCAGAAACTGAAGTGGCATGGCACAAGTCCGAGGCCATGTGCTTTAATGGACCTCGGAATGCGCCACCTCCGGGATTCTCATTGACGGCAGGAGGGGTATCCGTCGGCGTCGAGTCGACGCTGAATTACCTGGGACTTGTCCTCGATAGCCGATGAAACTTCGTGGAACATTTCCGACGTTTGGCCCCCAAACTGGAATGGACCGGGGCTGCCGTCAGGGGGCTCCTGACCAACCTGGGCGGCCCAATCGCCTCCTGCCGGAGGCTCTACGCGGGAGTCGTGCGGTCCATGGCCCTTTGCGGGGCCCCGGTGTGGGCGCGCTCATTGAGGTGGCGAGCCACCCACTACCTGAACGCGCCCGAAAAGGTGGTAGCCGTAAGGCTGGCCCGAGGGCACCGCACGATATCCCGCGAGGCGGCGAGCCTCCTTGCCGGATTGCCGCCATGGGATCTGGAGGCGATAGTCCTCGCGCGCCTGCACGAATGGCGCGCGGAGGCGCTACACCGGCCGGGGGGAAACTCCGCTGCCGCGGCAAATTGTCACTCAACGGACAGACTTCCGGCGTGATCTCATGGCGACATGGAGAGAGCGACTGCCGCAACCCCGTGCAGGGCACGCCATAATAGTGGCGATAATTCTCCTCTTTGAGGAGTGGCTTGAAAGACGCCATGGTGTGTTCACCTTCCGCCTGATGCAGGTCCTCACCGGACACGGTTGTTTCGGGAGGTCCCTGCACCGAATCGGGCGGGAAGAAGAAGAGGACACGGTGGAGCACACGGTGGAGGTGTCCCGCGTGGCACGCCGAGTAAACGGGTTGGCTAAGTTAAAACTGTGACCAAATACGCGCGAGCCGAGCAGGCGAGCAGTGCCGCGGGTCCTGACAGGGTAAACCGGTAGGCCTCGAACAAATTCGAAAATTGGGTTTGGCTGGTGACACATGTACTGTTTTGAGTTAGATGGTGACTAAAATTATAAACTACAGAGGACGGTCGAACAAGCTATTTGGTTTACATTTTACAATGTAATTTGTGGGTTAAACTGTAAACGAAATAGCTTGTTCGACAGTATATCTTTTCAGATACTGTTGTATTAATAACTAGCTGATACCCGTGGCTTCGCCCGCTTATACTAAAACCTTCCACTTGAATCACTCTGTCTATTAAAAAAATCTGCATCAAAATCCGTTGCGTAGTTTTAAAGATCTAAGCATACATAGGGACAGACAGACAGACGCGGCGGGGGACTTTGTTTTATAATATGTAGTGATGATAATGTGCGCTCTGATTGATCAGCGCGTGTCACGTATTTGTTTCTAATCTCACCAAATGGGCCTAAATTATCAAATAATGCGCAAGCGTAGCAACATTCGCGTGCGGGCACTGATAAATTGAAGTTTCGGTAATATTCAATCTCTTCGCCCAATTTGACTTGTCATTATACATAATGACCGAGCATTGTATAATATCCCCATTTATCACTGGTCCATAACATTACATAAGAGACTACCTCGCTATAATGTATGCTCCATATTTTGATGAGCGAGTCGCAGCCGGCCGTGGCGAGCAGGTGCGTGTCGTCGGGCAGCGCCAGCGCGCTCGGCGACTGCGCGAAGTCGCAGCTCTGCACGCCCTCTGCTGAGTGCACCAGGTGTTACACCGGCTACTTGTTACTAGCTGTGGTAGGTGAGCATGAACTCAAAGACTATCTCACTTGCTCTTGAAAGAGCTGAGAGAGCTATTTTAGAAGTAGCTCTAGTATACCTATGTGTATATCGGCTCGCGTGTAGTATGCACCGGGTCTCATACCTCTACGCATTTTCCCCGCGCAGTGTCTAACCAAAGACGACAGAAATGTCATAGATACCATAGACTCATTCCAGTCGATTATATCGATACACTACGGTAGCAAACGTCCATGCCATTTCCTTTATCAGTGAATTAATGAAGTGTTAACTTCGTTTACAGATAAATTATACTATTATAAGTATCTCTAATGCAACCCCTAAGCATGTCTTTGTGGAAAGAATTTTTCATGTTTACCTGCCCATTTCTGCACAAAAGTTAAATAGGAAACAAATTAGCTTTAAGTAAAATAATTTTACCAATTAAAATTACGTCTTTACAACACATCATTTATGCAGAGACAGAAGATCTACTTGTTTGCTAATAAAACCAGCCAACACGCTGTTTTTATTTTTACATAATTAGGTATGTAAGTTTAGTGAGGGTTGAAAGACTGACCCAGGTCGTGCGCGTGCGGCTCGTGGTGTAGCAGGCGCGCGTGCGGCGGCGGCGCGTGCAGTCGCAGCTCGCCCGCCGCGCTGCCCGTGGCCGCCACGCGCGCGTCGCTCGCCCACGCGCAGCACGTCACCGCCGCCGAGTGGCCCGCGAACACGCTGCCACACGCCACACCACACTTGTAACAACTACACGTCACGCTCGATCACCGCGCGTATAGGAGCGCGCACTCACTACAGCGGCTTGGGGTCTTCGTCGTCCAGGCTCCACAGCGGCGCTAGCCCGTCGTCCGTGGCCAGCAGCAGCAGCGTCGGGCGGCCGGGCGAGGCGCGCGCCGCCCGCACCCCGCCGCCCCCCGGCTCGCCCTCCGTGCCCTCCGCGCCCCCCTCGCACGCCGGCACGCTCAGCGAGCGCAGCTGCACGCCCGACTGCAACCACAACACACATGCGTTACTTCACCACAACCACTGTAATGTTTTGTGTAAATATCCAGACAGCCTTGGAGGTCACGTGCGGTGGTGATATTACAGAGAAGAGCATTAGCGTGAGGTTATGTGCGTGGCAATCTTTGTTCTGCTTGTGTTAGGAAAGAGAGCAGGACTAGTGGCAACCGAGGTAGGAAGTCACGCTTGTATTGAAGGTGGAATACAATTTTTTGTACTGATTTGCGATCTTATCTGTCTTTACCACTTCTACTGTAATGGTTTAAACTTATTACTACTTAGGTTATACGCCGGCATCGGTGCATCGGTGTTGTTAATCTCATAGGCTTTCTCTCAGTTCCGAGTTCCCACAGAATTGCAGAAGCGTAGTTACCTCCACGTCCCAGACGCACGCGCGTCCGTCGAGCCCTGCGGTGAGCAGTGCGCGGCCGGCGGCGGCGAAGTCAGCCGCCATGACGGGGTAGTGGTGCGCGTGCAGCGCGTGCAGCGCCTCCAATGCGCCCGCTGCCGCGCTCCAGCGGAACACACGCGCTATGCCGTCACTGCAACACACCACACATGAAGCCACCACCCCACGCATCAGTTTGCGGTGTCTCCTACATACCTGGAGGCAGTGGCCACCAGCTCCTTGTGCGTGGCTATGTAGTTGATGGCACCCGCGTGCACCACGTCAGCCCATCGCAAGCACGTGTCGTCGCGACCGACCAGCTTCGTCTGCGGCAGCGCCTCGGGCTGCTCTACCGGCTCCTCGTTGACTGGTCCGATGCCCTGTAACGGTACCATGCTAACCACGTGCTGTACAGCAACACACTCCAATAATAATAAATCATAATTGCAATGACTGACTTTAAGGTCGCCCAGACCGAAGTGAGCTAGTGCTTCGCACGGGATGTCCAGTTCATCTTCGAGCGTAAGGGAGCCAAGCGACCACATCCGAAGGGACCTGTCGTTCGAGCCTGTAATTGAATGCAACATCTATTATGCTGTGTCAGCAAAGACCACCTGGTTTACAAATCACGGCAGGTGCTCACCGGTGAGCATGTACCGCATGTCATGTGCGAGCACCACGCAAGTGAGGTACCGCGAGTGCGCGTGCACGACGCGCACGCAGTGCAGCCCCGTCCCGTCTGGCAGCCACACGCGCGCCGTGCGGTCCAGAGAGGCGCTTGCTAGCCACGCCCGCGCGCCCCAGCCGGCCCAGCGCAGTGCCGTGACCGCCGCCGCGTGGCCGCGCGCACGTGCCCCTCCCGCCAGCAGCCCGCACGGCCAGCCATCGGCCACGCGCGTGTGCCACAGCCGTACCAGCGCGTCTTGCCCGCCCGTGGCACACAGCTGCCCGTCCTCCGTCGCGTCCGCACACAGCGCGCCCAGGTCGTGAACGTTGTCCATCCACGCGAGCGCCACTGGCATCGCCCTCCCACTCATCCCACTTCGACATACCTCTGAACATAATATATCAAGTAAAAAAGTGCCCAAATGTTGTTATCGTTACCAAGGTAATAGGTTTTACCTGCGAGATCAAAAACCTTGAGCACGCCGTGCGTGCACGCGGTGAGTAGCATGGCGCCACGCGCGGGTGATGCGACAGCGTGCAACGCACCCTCGTGCGCGTGCAGCCGGGCCAGCAGCTGCGCGCGTGGAACATGCCACACGCACAGAACGCCGTCGTCGTGCCCGCAGAGCAGACGCGCGCGCGCTGCCCAACAAATCGCGCGCGCGGCGGCGGCCCCGGGAGCGGCCAGCAGGCGGCGCGGTGCCAGGCTGCGGCTCCACACGCGCACGGCACCGTCCACGCCAGCCGACGCCAGCAGCGCGCCGGACGTGGCCCAGCGCGCCGCCGTGACGCCGTGCCGGTGCGCCGTGTCCGCGCGCGCCTGCTCCTGCCAGCCAGTGCCGGCGCCCCAGTGCCACAGTCGCAGCGTGCGATCACCGCTGCCGGTCACGAGCGCGGCGCCGCTGACGTCTGCACACGTTACCTCGGTGCGGTGCGCGCGTAGCGTCTGTATAAGCGTCGGCTCCTCGATCTCTTCCATAGCTTTTCTGTGTTACACCACTCTTGCAGGAGTTCTTGCGTTCAGGCCTATTCGTTGTATATACACTGAATCGTGATCATGACACGTTAGATTTCCGGAACTCGACAGTAGTCATCATATAAAGTTGAATCGTTCAGAATGAGTATTGGGCGTGAGTGGTGTGCCAGGTGGCATGACCAGTGAATGATGTGGAGCGGACAGTGACGTGCGCGACCTCGGCGTCCGGCACGCGTGCTATCGGTAATCGATGCGAGTGTCGCGTGACCGGTGACACCCGCCTCGTCAGGGACACACGCGCGTACTACGTCTGCTGCCGCGGTACACTCGTACTACGTTCGTTTATTATTCACCTACTCTAAATAGTTCGTAATGTTATTTACCAGCAGTAGGCATTGTACCTTTGAAATCAAATTGTATTGTAATTTATACATCTACTTATATCTATACAAATGAATAAAATTGAGGTGTCTCTTTGTAATTTCAAAATAACACTTTTTATTGAATGAAAGTAAATACGGATACCCTAATCCTTTTTCTAAAACCGACTTCAAAAAACAAATAGTTAGCTTAAGAAGTCGGTGACCTTTGTGATTGATTAAGTTTTTTTTTGTCACCGACTTCTGGTGCTAAAGTTATTTTTCACTTTTTTGTATTTTTAGGGTTCCGTACCTCAAAAGTTAAAAAAGGAACCCCTAAAAGATCACTTTCTTATCCGTGTGTCCGTCTGTCAACACCGATTTTCTCAGGAACGGGTGGATCTAGCAAGTTGAAATTTATACCAAATATTGAAGTCTATAGTTCCTATTAGGTGTATAAAAAACCGAGACGATAAAAAGATATGGGCAAATTTAGATTTTCGCGAAAACTTGAAAGTACCAAAATTTACCTTAATTTTTATTTTTCGAAATTATGAAATTTCCCTTCTTTTTGTTGTAAGACGGGTGGGATGTAGGAATTCTAACGTGTTTCGCAGTTAGTTCATCATCTGTGTCATAGATGGCGCTGTGGTACTTTTTGTTCAATGGAGCTGTAGTACTTTTTGTTAGTGCCGCTACAATTATATCCTATAGGTTTCGGGCCGAAAACCCATATGGTAGTTCCCGTTGACCTAGAATCACGAAATTTGGGAAAAAGCAAGGTCTTTGTATAATGTCCCAAAAATATCTCGCAGAGAAATAAAACAAAACTTGAATTTATAACGTACCGAGGAGGTCATACCTCGCACGAAAATCTTAACACCGCGATCTACAAATGTGACGTAGCGGCACAACGCCATCTGTTGTGGAATAGCGGTACCTAAACTAATGACAATGTTGATTTTCGAAGATATTTATTTGAGCAGATTAGTCATTCCGCCCGCCATGGACGGCTCTGTCCATCAACCTTAACCTGACAGTATACGTAAAGGAATTTTTTGTTAACAAAGTTACTTATACCTCGCGAGTGCAACAAACGATAGCCTGAATTTAAATCGATCAACGCCATCTATAGGCAAAAGGTTGACAACAGGTTTTATTTCATTCCGCCCACCAAGGACCTAGTCCTTTCAAGCCGCCCACCATGGCATCTAAACTAAATTATGGACAACTTCAGCATTTTACTAAAATCCTTGGTGTTCAGAAATACAATGCTCATCTTATCTTAACTTAAATACCGAGAAAAAATATAAATGTGGACTGTATAATTACAACACAACAAATAAAAAAAAAATACTTACATCATTCAATACTAATTGATTCATCGTTGACAGGCAAAATGCATAGCTTTGAAGTTGGGCGTTTGACTCTGGAGTCCTTACAACGAAGGGTTACTACGCGCACTAAATTGTCCTTGCCAGGGTGTAGTTCAACTACCTTCCCGTATAGCCACTTGGCAGGTGGTAAATTGTCTTCTCTTACGAGGACAATATCACCAACCTTTGGATCGCGCGTACGTTTAGCCCACTTGTGTCGTTGGAAAAACATAGTTAAATACTTCTGAGACCAACATTTCCAGAACGATTGAATCATCCTTTGTGTCAATTGCCAACGTCTCAAGCTACTGACAGTCACGTGCTCATAATCATAATCTGGCGCTGTTACTAGTGGCTGACCGACCAAGAAATGTCCTGGCGTCAATGGATTAGGATCTGATGAATTCACGCTAGACTGTGGTCTGGAATTCAGACACGCCTCAATTTGGGATAAAACGGTACTTAGCTCCTAAGTCAATGTTGATTCACCAATCACCCGTTTGAGGTGATGCTTGGTGCTTTTGATCCCAGCCTCCCATAGACCTCCAAAATAAGGAGAATAAGGCGGGATGAAACGCCATTCGGTTCCATTATTTTATTTGCCAATATAGAGGCAATTTCTTGGGGAACAGATGCGCATTCATCGCGAAACATTGCTTTAAGCTCCTTTGAGGCCCCTACAAAGTTGGTGCCATTGTCGCTGTAAAGGTGACTACAATGACCCCGTCTAGCCACAAAACGTTTAAATTTAGCAAGAAAGCTTTGCGATGTCATATCAGAGACCGCATTTATATGCACAGCGCGGGTCGCCATGCATACGAACAGACATACGTAGCCCTTGTAGGAGTTATGTCCACGACCCTTTATAATAATAATAATAATAATCATTTTATTATCAGGCTACTAAGGCCCATAGATAAAATACACAAAATAACATCTAATAACAATAAACTAATACATATTTTAAAACCATGAGAAACTAAAACTATACACGTAACGTTGTCGGCGTCGTGTTTCGCTGCGTGGTGTCGCGTAGCCGTCCTCGGAAACGTCGAAATACGACACCCTACGGCCAAAAGTCCTCCTTCATGCAGGTCTGCAGATGGTGGGTTGGAACTCGTACGTCCCACAAAAGATTTAAAGTTGATGTTATGGCGCGATTCCAACCTTTGACCCTCAGAGTCCAGTTGGTCTTCACTCTCAAATACTGCACCACTTCTTCAGTTGTAGTGGAGTAATTCAGACGTGAAATGTACAGCTGCGTCGTAGGCACAGCAGGACGCAGCAGCATGTTGGGTCCACTCGGTGCTGTACCGCACAAGTTACGAGAACAGGGCTTCTTCTTCTTCTTCCTTTCTACTTTAGTGAATCCCTCCTCATCAACTTGGCTCGTTCTTGGCACGGAGCTAAGGACCGCAGTCAGGGCAGGTTGACCACCCTCTTTCCGTATTTACCCTTTTCTGGTTTGTCGCTTAGGCTGCGACGCATCAGATTTTCCGCTGGTGACGATAGCAGCATAGGCACGTTTTGGGGTCGACGTACCTACGCGTGACGTATCCGCAGCCGGTGTAGTGGCGCGGGCGACGACGGCGGCGGGCAGCGCTTGCTCAGCGTTATCGGCAGCTAGCGACGCACTTGTGTTCGCCGATTCAAAACTGCCGATGGTTGCATTTTGCGCCCCTCGACGTGTATTTACCTTTGAGGCCTTTTTTTTTTTTTTTTTTTCCGGATGGGAAATCATCAAATAACTCCTCCCGCTCTGGGCGGAGCAGGAGGGAGTGTCAGACTTTTACTGACTAAAACCCATCCATGTTCCTTCATCGCCCTTTGTGTTCCGGGGCCACGGTATCTCTTTCGAACAGTCCCGCAACCCCGGCAGGCATCGGTCCCTACGGACCCCTTCCCTTTTGCTGACTCTCTTTGAGGCGCGCGTGGAACACGAACGCGCCGTCGACACGGCCTGTCGTCATGAGACGGACGGACGGCGAGCTAGCCCATAGCCCACCGTCCACAGGCCCGCGCCTACGGTGGCCGGGGGCCACGTGGTGGTGGCCCCCGACGCCCGGGGCATCTCTCGCGGCGGCCGGGACGTTGAGAGGTTCTCTCCCTCTCACGTTCCGCCACCTCCTTCTCTAGCATTACTGCTTCGCAGAAGGAGGTGACGGCGTCCCATTCCGTCTCGCTCCGGACCATGGCTTGCACCAGGGCCGGACGCGAGAGGTCGCCACCGCCGATCGCCGCTTCGAGGACACGGCGGTGCTCCGCCCACGCGGGGCACACATCCACCGTGTGTTCCACCGTGTCCTCCGGTCGATCCTCACAATGGAAGCACCCGGGCGTTTCCTCCCGCCCGATTCGGTGCAGGAACCTCCCGAACACTCCGTGTCCGGTGAGGACCTGCGTCAGGCGGAAGGTGAGGACGCCGTGGCGTCTCTCAAGCCACTCCTCAAAGAGGAGACTTATCGCCACTATCGTGGCGTGCCCTGCACGGGGTTGCGACAGTCGCTCTCTCCATGTCGCCATGAGATCCCGCCGGAAGTCTGTCCGCTGAGCGACAATTTGTCGCGGCAGCGGAGTTTCCCCCCGGCGTAGCGCCTCCGCGCGCCATTCGTGTAGGCGCGCGAGGACTATCGCCTCTAGATCCCATGGCGGTGTGAATGTTCCTAAATAACCCTAGGCTGATAAAATTTTCGTTTTTCCTAATTCAAGCCAATATTAGTATTTTGGTCAGTTTCCCCCGGAGGGGAAAAGGTCGCGCCCCGCCATCCGCACGACCCTGTAGGCTTCGTCCCTGACTGGTCGGCCTCCCACTGACAAGAGGACTGATTCCCAATTTGGGGCTACCCTGTCCCGTCCTTTGAGGCAAATGGACAGGGGTGGAATTCAAGGTGAAGTTAATATTGGGAATCCACAGTTAGACATAAATACATGAATAATAACAAATCTTAAAAGGCAAAACATCAATAAGGTATGAAGCTAATAAGACAAGAGGGCGCAAATATATGATATATGATGAAAGGTTGGTAGGGAAACGTTACGCTTGCACTTAAGGATTTATTATTGATTAGTTCGTTACGTTACTTTATTTCCTCTTCCCCCGGACCTCCGTAAG
The DNA here is from genome assembly GCA_905147715.2 of Xestia xanthographa. Classification (NCBI taxonomy): domain Eukaryota; kingdom Metazoa; phylum Arthropoda; class Insecta; order Lepidoptera; family Noctuidae; genus Xestia; species Xestia xanthographa. The sequence goes on along the minus strand of LR990661.1, from coordinate 371,082 downwards.
GTGTAGACGTGCACTAGATCCATAACAATCTATTTAAAAAATAAATCACAAATTTAAAGTAAATTTAAATTCAGTGTAAAAATAGGACAGCATAGAAACGCAGGAGGTGCTCGGTGCAGCTCGCCGCGCGTGAGTACCGTGCATGATACTACTCAACAGATCTGTCGCCCTGGTACACAAGACTGTGACAGCTAATCAGCGTACGCGCAGGAGGCAGTACCAAATTAGGTCACGCCCACTAATTAGCGCCCGCTCAAGGACGTCACCCACTCAAGGCTTAGCGCCGCCTACCTCAAGGACAAACACCGCCCTACTAAGCTGTGATTGACCGCTTGACCTGCGCTTGCGCCTATTACCAGTCGTGTCCATACGTAGTACATCTGCATTCCATTCAACTTGGCCCAGACAACAAATTAATTCCTTGTACTCATCACAGCCTAGTACTTTAAACGGGAAAAATGGACAAATCTCTCTCAGATATTATGACAGATTTATGATATTTGAAATATCAGCGTAATGTGGACACGACTCCCCCTAATGTTATCTCTAAGCGTAATAAGAGAATAAGAGAAGAGGATCTGCCAGGGGAATTTACAAAATTCAAGAATGAAATCAAAGAGATGTTAACTTCGTTTATCTCCACTCAGGAGAGTGAATTAAAGGTGATTACTTCGAATCTCAAGGATATACAGATAACAAATAATAACATAGAAACTGCCATCACTAACTTATCTTGCCAAAATGAAGAATTCCGTAAGAAAATCGAACTGCTGGAGCTACAAGGTAAAAAGGACCGTGAATACATTGTCCTTTTGGAGGATAAAATCGAAGACTTAGCTCGAGAAATAATAAGAAAACTTGTATTGAAGTAAAGAACGTCCCTAGAATACCTCAAGAAGATAACTCAAAATTAATAAATATGATCATGAACTTATCTAAACATCTAAGCCTGGAGATGGACTCGCGTGACATTAAGGACATTTACCGACTGCCCATTCGGAAAGAAGGTATTACAAATACTCCTATAATTGTTGAACTGAACTCCACTATGTTAAAAACAAACTTACTCAAGAAGGCGAAATCATATAATATCAAATCCACAAGTAAACTTCAAGCAAAACATCTTGGGATAACAAACAATGCCGATGTACCTGTGTTTGTATCTGAGCAACTAACTCCTAAGGGCGCCCGACTGTTTTTCTTAGCCCGTGATTTGGCTAAAACGAAGCAATATAAATTTTGCTGGACAGCATTAGGGCGTATTTTAGTAAAAAGAGATGAAAATTCTCGAGTAATTGCCATCAAAAGTGAGGCCCAAGTTCATCAGCTGATGCAAGAAGCATGACTAGTATGTAGTCTTATCACTATCATTAAATTACTCCTAATAACTTTGCCTTGTTCTATTAATAAAAATCATGTTATGTTTAACTTTGCTCAATACAGATTTATTTTAAACTCGTTTAATCATGATTGTAAGCATGCTCAGCTCGCTACAGCACACTCAAACTCTATGTCTCGTACACTTATTATCACAAAACAAAAACAATTAACTAACTCAATACACTCACACTCACACTTACTCAACATGCATATAATTGAATATATTTATATTTACAGAAATGGTCGGAAAATTACTGCTACATTATGGCTCAAACTGCAAGATCCACCGTCTGTTTACCCTAATTAATAATGGATAGTAGCTTATACAATTTACAGGAATTGGATACCGCTGAGATAGCTAAGTCTGCTATTCTTGATGTTGCACACTTACAAACATACCTACAACCAAATGCTAATAGCTTGACTGTCCTGACACAAAATATTAGGAGCATATACAGTAACTTTGACGATTTTCAGATAACTCTGTCGCAAATCGGAGTTGAGGTGGATGTACTAATTCTAACTGAATGCAGATTAACCGCTAATAAACCACTACCAGTGTTAAATGAATATACTTCGTTTAATACATTTAGGCAACTAAACCAAAATGATGGCGTAGTAGCCTACATAAAAAACTCCGACTTGCCTCAGGCAACTGAAATTAATTTAACACATGCATCTGCATTGCAAATAAGTATCGCAAATTTCACCATCATAGGCGTCTATCGCTCGCCGTCAAATGTGTCCACAGATAGTTTTATTAACTCACTTGATCAATACCTTCAAAGTATTCATACACATAGAAACACTGTTATTACTGGAGACATAAACATTAACTTAATAAGAAAGCCGACAGAATCAGCACAAATAAGAACTAGTAGACTAACCTATTTGAATATGACGGCTTTACATGGTTTCCTTCCAGGACACTGTTTGCCTACTAGAGAAGAGAACTGTCTCGATCACATGCTCCTTAAGCTAGACAAATTAAAAAACTCGGCTTTCGTGGCAGTCCTAAACACGTCTGTTACAGATCATGCAATGGTTTTATTAAAAATATCCCACACATACCAAAGGAAGACTTGTGTCAAATATAAAACGATAACAAACTGGGAGAATGCCTTTCAGCACCTTGTAGACACAGATATATCTTTTCTTAGCGCACATAGAGACCCAAACATTCTAGCTAACGCGATAATAGACGTGATTAGGACATTTTATCTCTCCTCCAAAACACTAAAGTTGTCACAGTGTCCAGCTCCAAGCGAACCCTAAAGCCCTGGATATCTATGGGTGCCCTAAGATGTATTAGGTTTAGAAATAAATTACAGCTGCAATGGAGAAAAGACCCTTTTAACGTTATTTTGATCATAACTTACAGGCGTTTTCGCACATATTGTTCTAATCTTATTAAAAAACTAAAACGGCAATATCATAAAAAAACAGATAAACAATTCTTTAAAAAATCCTAAACTACTCTGGCGTAAAATTAATGACATTACCCATTATAAAAAACCTAAGGTGTCCGGTACACACCTACTGCATCTCACACCACATCCCCTCGACTCATTAAATCGCGTCAACCAGTTCTTTGTAACCATTGGAAAAGCACTTGCGGAAGACATTTTAACCCTAACTGGACAAGCATCTAGACCTGTCAGTAACTTAAGTTCACTATCTCAAATTAACTCATTCGTGTTACTGGAGACCGACCCGGCAGAAGTGGATAGCATACTAGGGTCGCTTGACTCAGGAAGTGCTTCGGGTTGGGATTGCATACCTGTGAGTTTCCTTAAATTATCTCGAGATCTTGTTGTTCCTCTTATTAGCCAGTTGACAAATCTGTGTTTTGAAACAGGCATATTTCCTGACGCGCTAAAACGTGCTATAATTACACCTGTGCACAAGGATGGGGATAAGAGCGATGTCAACAATTATCGGCCGATATCTGTCTTATCATCACTTTCGAAAATAATAGAAAAAATATTAAATAAAAGACTAGTAAGTTATTTAAATAAATACCACATTATTTCCGATTCACAATACGGTTTTAGACAGGGACGGTCAACTCAGGATGCGGTCATTGCGTTAACATCTGAAATCACTGATAAGGTAGACAAGGGTTATAAATGCGTTACGGTGTTTCTAGACCTGAAAAAGGCTTTTGACACCGTGTCTGTCCCCATCCTTGTGCAGAGACTTGAGGCTATAGGGATAAGAGGTAAGGCTCTCTCCCTCTTTGACAGTTACCTCCGAGGTAGGAGACAGCAGGTTAAAATAGGTAATTCACATAGTGATGAGGAAAACATTGTTTTCGGTGTCCCGCAGGGGTCAGTCCTTGGCCCACCACTGTTTCTAGTGTATATTAATGAACTTTGCAACCTACAAAGCAATGGGGGTAAAATCTTCTCTTACGCAGACGACACGGCCATTGTTTACTCTGGGGACACGTGGGAAGCCGTCTGCAACAATGCCGAGCAAGGATTGGCTGCAATCGATAGATGGCTCGAAGCCAACTTACTGACCCTTAGTGTTCCTAAAACAAACTATATTTGTTTTTCTCCTAGTAGCAGGTCTAAACCGAAAACTAATTTTAGAATTCGAATCCATTCGTGTTCGGATCACAGGGACCAAAATTGTAACTGTCAAGCCATAAATCATGTAACGTCCACAAGATACCTAGGAGTTATAGTGGATGAGTGCTTAACTTGGCATTCGCATGTTGAGATTGTTACGTCACGGGTGCGTAAGTTTATATGGATTTTTAAAAATCTAAGATATGTGATGCCACAGAACACATTAAACAGTATCTATATTGCGCTCACGCAATCAGTTATTGCATACTGTTTACCAGTCTGGGGAGGAGCTACTAAAACCAAATTTCTCGAGTTAGAAAGAGCCCAAAGATCACTCATAAAAGTAATGTACAGTAAACCATACAGATACCCCACAGTTGATCTGTATAGAATCAGTGGCTTACTTACAGTAAGAAAACTATACTTTTTAATCACTACACTGTACTTACAAAAGTCTATTCCATTTAACCATGACAGACAAGAGAAAAGACGAAAGGGTATGGTGGCTTACTCCCCGGGGGTCCGAACTGTTTTCGCACGGCGTCAGTATGCAACCCAATCAGCCTACATCTATACTAATATTATAAAGAGGAAACCTTTGTATTTTTGTATGTTTGTATTGAATAGGCTCAAAAACTACTGGACCGATTTCAAAATTTCTTTTACCATTACTTAGAGGGATTCTTCCGAATCCGTATAGGCTATATTTTATCACCGTACTCCCACGGGTACGGGAACTACGCGGGTGAAACCGCGTGACGTCCACTAGTTTATAATAAAATAAACGACAAATTAAGGTTCCACCATGAGGTCTCACATATATGCAAAAAGGTAATAACCGAGTGGCTTAAAACTTTAACATATGAAGAAACTGAACAGATTTTGGTCAGACTTGGATAAACAATTTCTTTTTATTTTTCTTTCCCTACGATTCAACAATGTAAGTACTACCCGAGTATAATCTGTAAATAAATTCAAACAAATTCTAACACATTGGCACTTCAAAGAAGACATACACATACACATTCACACACACAAACACATACACATTCACACACAAACATATGCACATACACACGCAACAATACAAACCCAGTTTAAAAGCACGACGCACATAAAGTTAACAACAGTTACATATAAGTGCTGCTAATTAGTTTATTTACTGTTAATTTTCTTCTTTTAATTTTTAGTCACCTTTTGTCAAAATTGTGTAATAGTCTCAATATTGTATATACTTATGGGAAAGAGCGAGATATGCCCCAACACAAGTATTACCAATTACTTACTGGGGATGTCTCATTTGTAATCGATGTAACTATTTTGGGACAAATAAACATTTTTCATTTTCATTTTTTTAATTTTTTTCATTTAATTCCAAACTAGATGCCGCTTTACAAACGCAAACAAGCCCATGTCATTAACATGGAGTTGTTTTACAACGTTTACGTTTACGTGTAATGTTAGACCTATGCGCATAGCCCCACTGAGGACTCTGCTACGAACGCTAACAACACACATTCCCTAAGCACTATTTACATGTCTTTCACAATACTAAGGCAATGGGTTGTGAGGCCATTACCATTGAGGAAGACAAGTTTTCAGTATTTTTAATTACACGCGTACTCTTGTTGATAAACACCCTTACGGTTGCCTACCCCAGTTATTATATAATGACACAATTTGCACAAGCGTATCGTAGACTCAGTCTGTAGCAGAACATATTACAATTGCCATTAGTGAACACCGAAGTGGTAATTGTTTCGTCACCTCTCACTCCTCTAATCTGCCCCATGTCGTTTACGTGTCTCGCTAAATAGTGACGATTCAGAAATAGGCCTACCAGTGGCCGGGTTTGGTTTTAACGAGACACGGGCCCTAGCGCTCCTCAGAACGAAGCTATCAATTTAATTTGTGATACTTTAGGGAGCCTACCCCTCTCCCAGGAGTGTTGTCACCAAAGACATTGAACATTTTCTGAGCTAGACCTTTCAGGAAGCAGTATTCATCAGTAGCGTTTGATTGATTTGTAACACAGGTACAACCTGGTATTATAATACTGAACTAATTTGTTTCAATCAATCTGCGAATACTATGGTGCTGTCTACACCACTGGACAACGTAGTTTGTTCTAATCAAAATGCGAGTATTATGCGAGAATATTCGCTTAGGTATGGAGTAGGACGTGAACACATAATAACACATGGGATAACAATATACATTTTGATGACGTAAAGCAATCGATCCGTCATGCTGAAATAAATGATTATTATCAGCCCTTCTGTGCTACCGTCAAACGACAATTTTAGATAGGATTTAATTATAATTAACACTTACCAAGTGTTCATTGAAGATGGTCAATTTATAGCTCACACATTACCAGTTTCGCCTCCGCCCGCCAACGCGCGACTACTTTCTCTGCCGTCTCCCTCGCGCCTGGTTGTCACACACTTTGACTAGCCTTATTACCACTAATTTTATTTAGCTTATAAATATTGACCGACGTGTGCATCTTGGTACCAAGATTACGCTAACTTCACGATCTTAATCTAGGACGTCCTAGTGCTGTAACGACGCATACTAGGTTAGACTAACCAGGGCTTTTAACCCAACTATATTCTACTTATCCAAACATCGCACTCTCGCGCCAACACACTTAAACTTAGACTCGTGGTATTTTACCACGTCCTCCTAACTTAACTCAAATATATATCGTCCAGACTCTCTCGCTGTGTAAACTCGACTGCCCTGAGCAAACCAATCTTCTCCGCGATTTCTCGTAACTATCCCCCCGCATCGTACCTGCCTCGACCGTCTTCAGCCTCTTTACGCAGAATTCTCTTATCGCCCTAGTTTTTGTATCGATGACGCCGACGTCGCGATTGTTTAAAATATCTCTAAAAGCACTGCCGGGTAAATTACTAACACATCTGGCACTCGAATGTGCCACTCGCACACAAAGATGTTTTTTAGAAATCGGAATGTGCCAGTATTTATTTGCTCGTAGTTTCTTAAGAGTTTACAAATTCTAAGAAGGACACTTTAAGTTAAAGTTATTTATTATCGCCGTCAGGCTACAAGCCATAAAATATAATTTTTATGAATTTGTAAGTGGCAGATGTCGTGAGTTTGTTTTAAAATAAGAATCAAGACTAAGATATTTGCTGATTAATTAAGGGTACGTGACAGGTAGTCACAGCGGCAATCCGGCAAGGAGGCTCGCCGCCTCGCGGGCAATCGTGCGGTAGCCCCGGGCCAGCCTTACGGCTACCACCTTTTGGGGCGCGTTCAGGTAGTGGGCGGCACGCTGCCTCAAAGAACGCGCCCACACCGGGGCCCCGTAAAGGGCCATGGACCGCACGACTCCCGCGTAGAGCCTCCGGCAGGAGGCGTTCGGCCCCCCCAGGTTGGGCAGGAGCCGCCTGAAGGCAGCCCCAGTCCGTTCCAGTTTGGGGGCCAAACGTCGGAAGTGCTCCACAAAGTTCCACCGGCTTTCGAGGACGAGTCCTAGGTACTTCAAAGTCGACTCGACACCGATGGATACCCCTCCTACCGTGAGTAAGGATCCCGGAGGTGGCGCATTCCGTGGCCCATGAAAGCACATGGCCTCGGACTTGTGCAATGCCACCTCGAGACCCAGTTGCCGGATCCTCTCAACGACTGTCGCAACCCCGCGTGTCATCGCTTCGGCCGCCACCTCGTGCGACCTCCCCTGGGCCAGCACCAGCGTGTCGTCACCACACCACTAGGCAGGTCGGCGCGCAGCACCCAGTCGTAACCGATGTTCCACAAGGACGGCCCTAGGACCGATCCCTGCGGAACACCGCACGACATCTCTCGCCGGTTCCATTCTCCGCTGCGACCGGGGTAGATGACGGCTCTGTCCGTCAGATAGTCCCCGACCACTCGACGGAGGTAGGTCGGCACCCGGTGATACTGGAGTGCCTCCCTAATGCAGCTCCAGGGCATGGAGTTGAAGGCGTTGGCGATGTCGAGAGACACCGCCAAGACAACCCCGCCCCTGGACACCGCATCCTCCGTCGTGAGGGCTCTCACGCGCATGATGGCGTCCACCGTAGAGCGCCCCTTGCGGAAACCAAACTGGTGTTCCGCAAGGCCCGGCCCAGTCCCCTCAAGGTGCTCGGCGAGGCGGTTTGCAATGACTCTTTCAAAGAGCTTGCCCACCTCGTCGAGCAGCACCACGGGCCGGTATGCGGACGGAGAGTCCGCAGGGACCTTTGAGGCCTCAGGTAACCCAAATACCGAACCAACGTTGCGCAATAACGCTATTTCTGCACGTAGTTCGGTATTGGTTTTTTCTGATATCTCCATTCTGGACTGCATCTTGGTCATCTCCGCTTTCAAGATAGTGATGTCCTTTAGCAGCCGTGTAACGTCGACGTGATCGAAAGTGACGGGAGGCAGTTTACTCAGCTCCTTCGCCACGAAATCCGGCACGTCGTCCGGGTCAGTCTTCTTCAACATATCGAGGATATCCTGAAGACTCTTCTCGGTGCCATCTCTGCGCCGAGAGGGCATCTGGTCCAGTTTTCCAAGAGACTGGAACAGTAACAGCTTTCCGCTGCTGATGTCGTCCTCCTTGAAGTTGGACCGGATATCTGCAAGATGCTCACCTCGTCCATGTAGTCGATGGCCTTTGCTGTTCTTATTTGAATCGGCCCTGCGTAGTCAACCCCTGAATGAAGAAAAGGCTTACTTGGAGTCACTCTGCATGATGGTAACTGACCCATCAATTGGTTTTTTGTTACTGCTGCATGACGAATACATGGTACGCATTCGTGAATGTGAGCCTTGATCAAATTCTTTCCACGAACCACCCAATATTTTGACCGCAAAAAATTAAGAGTTAATTGGGGTCCACCATGTAGTACACGCTCATGAGCATCCGCAATGAGTAATTTTGTCAAATGGGATTGATGAGGAACTATGATAGGATTTCATATCATCACTTAGTAGTGAATTTTGGATCCTACCCCCTACTCTTATCAAGTCCTTATCATCCAAGTAAGGATTCAAAGAAATCAAACCGCTGATTCTGCTGACGTCTGTTCCAGCTTGTATTGCCTTTATTTCTGAATCAAACCAAACCTTTTGACTTTGCTTGAGGCAACAATGTATGGTGTCCGCAATCTCAGAAGCTGAAAGGTAAGGAGACAACCTTGTCCGTGATTCTCTGGCTATCTTTATTTTCAGGAATCGTCTGCAGTAGGTGAGAGTCCTGATCAACCTTTGTAATGATGAAAATCTGGACCATATCAGTTCAATCGGGTGATCGTCTATCTGTGCTGCATGAACCTTGACAGATTTTAGTTCCAGTTTAGTCATTATAGATTTAGGTCTGCAGTATTATATGGTATCCCCAAGCAACCACGACGGCCCATGTTTCCAAAGCGAGTTGTCTATCAAAGACGTGGATGTTGTGCCCCTCGAAGCAATGTCAGCTGGATTGTTTCTCGTATCGACATAATGCCATTGAGTAGAATCAAGGGCATTAAGGATTTCAGACGTCCGGTTTGCAACGAAGGTTTTCCATCGGCTCGGGTGATCGCTCAACCAAGCCAGCACGACCGTTGAATCTGTCCAAGCATGTAAGTTAGAGGTTTGGATATTCAAGACACGAGCCACTTCTAAAAGTAATTTGGTTACTAAAACTGCGCCACACAGTTCCAATCGTGGTATAGAGACTTGTTTAATTGGAGCCACCTTCGTTTTTGCAGTTACCAGATTACAGTGGAAGCGACCCACAGCATCGATGACTCTGATGTAAACAACCGCGGCGTATGCTGCGTTTGATGCATCAGAGAAACCATGGAGCTCAACTGTTTGATCATCGCTTTTTCTTTTCAGCCACCTAGGAATTCTGAAGTTGTTGAGTGTGTGCAACCCACTACGATAAGACTGCCACTCTGTTAGAAGATCCTCAGACAATTTTTCATCCCAATCCAAACCAGCGATCCATAGTTTTTGGATGAAGACTTTAGCGGTAATAATACATGGTGCAATCCAACCTAGCGCATCATATAAACGTGATATCTCTGATATGACTGATCTTTTAGTTTCAGATGCAGACGGCGAAAATGACGACGGTAACGAAAAGGGTAAGTTTACAGTGTAATGGAATTCATCGGAATTGCGATTCCAGGTAAGTCCTAAAATTTTAGTAGTTTCATCTTCTTTTATTTCCAGATCTTTTCCAGTATCCAGCCTTATTTGTTTTAGCAACTCTTCTCGGTTACTTGTTCATTTTTGCAAAGTGAAACCTGTTTTGTTTAGTTGCTTATTAAACTCATGGTAGATTTTTACAGTTCTTCATCAGTCTGGCAACCTGTCATTAGGTCATCCATATAAAAGTCTGTCCTAACCCTACTAGCAGCGAATGGATACGATTGACCTTCATCGACAGCGGTTTGCTGCAATGCCTTGACTGCCAGGTAAGGTGCACTAGATATTCCAAATGTAACTCTCAAATGCCTGTATTATTTTATATCAGAATGAACCTCATCTCGCCATAAAATCCTTTGAAAGTCCGCGTGATCATCAGCTACTTTAACTTGGCGATACATTTTTACAATATCAGCTGTCAAGCATACTGGATGTTGTCGCCACCGCATAACTGTATGACGTAAATCAGCCTGTAACTGTGATCCTACCATCAAGGTATCGTTTAAGGAAACACCATCGGATCCCTTGGATGACGCATCAAATACCACTCTTAATTTTGTGGTCGATTTATCTTCGCGGATTACAGCATGATGTGGTAAGTAAACAGCGCCAACTTCATTTTTGTCTTTTTCATTAGGAATCTCTTCCAAATGACCTATTTTGACTTTTTCATAAGGAATCTCTTCCATATGACCTAGTGATAAATATTCCATAATTACCGAAGCGTATTGACCTTTAAGCTCGCTATTTTTAGCTAGCTTCCGTTCAAGACTGTAAAGACTTTTTAACGCTATTTCCCTTGTGTTGCAGGGCATTTTTCTGGATCGAAAAGGCAGTTTTACAATGTAGCGACCTTCTGCATCCCGGCATGTGGTAGCAGCAAAGTAATCTTCACATGCTTGCTCTTCAGGGCTAAGAATTGTCTTTTCAGAACACTTTGGCTCTGCCTCTAATTCCCAAAACTTTTTTAGGATTTCATTTTCTTCGACCTTAAAGTGCATGCTTAGAATTATATTGTGACAAAATTTCACTCCATCTTCATCGCTGATTTCTCCCGATATGATCCAGCCAAGGTAAGTACACACATCAAAAGTATCTAGGGATCAACATATATTTTTGCAATAACTTTTCTCCTGATTGATATTAATTAAAATTTTCTTTAAGGATTCATCAAATAAAGTGTTTTCGTTTGTCACAGTAACGATAAACCAAGTCACCTTTGCATTAATAAAGAAATTTGCCATTTTCCTAATAAAGGGATTTTTGACATTTGAACCACTAACATTAAAGTTCGAAAAAATGACTGAAAACACAGTTTTCTTTAAAATTTTATTGGGTAACTTAAACAATTAATAATCCGTGTTTCTACCGCGAACACTAACAACACAAGAACATCGCTGGCGTCCTCTAACTAGAAAGCCGTTAACCCTCAAATGGTGTTTTTTTACTTTTTAATACAAAGCGATAGAGTTCAAAATTCTCTATCTTTCTGTCTAAGAAACATTTTTACAGTATAAATAGTTCCAGAGATATGAAAATTTTGTAGGCCGTTAAGCCACATAATTTATGATAATTCCATCACTTGAAAGCGTCTAACCCGCACTTCTTCACTTAATGTACGTTAAAATACCTTAACTGCCGGATGTGGTGATTATTTTCTGATCTTCTACTTAACTTAAAAAACGTTATCTGATTATTCTTGACTATAAAGACGTAAAAGGACTATAACTACTGTAAAGTGAAGCATTTAAAGAACAGTTTCAGTGAAAAACTTAACTTATTTGCAGCTACCCGCCCTTAACGCTATTTTAGCTAAGCATTTTAATTAATCTTGAAAATAATGCTTACCTGTTAGATAAAAAGGGTGAAAAAAAATTAAATAATGCTTAGCTACAAAGCAGCTAAGCCTCATTACTTAACTAAAAGGCAGTTTGCCGACTTTCACGCTGGGTTCACTCCGTGGGTGAGCGGCCAACTTATTAGTAGACCACGTCTACCTTGTTTGCCTATCCAGAAGAAAAACAAGGCGCTTATGTGTGCTCTAGATTCGCAGCTGTCAAACTTCTTTGACAGCAGCAAAAACCTCGCCGATACCCACTCAATGTTGTACTGTGGAGCTGTAGTGGCATGTCGTGTAGCACACGTCAAATTTCCCAACAACGACAGAGCTACACTACCAAACTTAGCTGTTCCAGCTTGGCAGTGCAGGATTGAGCGGCGTATCGGTGAAGATAGAGAACTCATTGGCAAGTTAATCTGCTTCATCCCAGGGCAAAACTCATCCTAGCGTGATGCGCTTTGTGAGGCAAGCGTTCTCGGGAACTTATATTAGTTTTCGAGATTACTTGGCACGCGTCACAGAGCGTATCGACTTCCTCAAGCAGAAGATCTGTGCATGGGCAAGCCGAATTCATTGGTACAAGTGGCGAGTATACACTCAGAATCACACATTGCAAAGCAATGAAAGGTGGGTATATAGGGTTTGGGGCGACCGGACCGGATAATGACGCCGTGTTCATTCTGGCGTAACATCTGGTCGGTGCCTGACAATCACACTGAGGTCTGGGTCATTGGACCCGAGGTGGAACAAGCGTGTGATCCAATACCAGAAATGGGGACAATCATCCCCCAAGACGTAGATCGTGCAGTCTGTCCGGTGCCTAACTGGAAATCTCCAGGGCCGGACGAACTGCACAACTTCTGGATCATGTGATTCCAAATATCGCACGCTCGCTTGGCGTCCCAGTTTCAATCAGCCTTAGAGTCAGGGTCGCTACCCCAGTTCTTGACGACAGGAATTACCCACCTTATCCATCAATCAGGTACTGCGGAGCCTAAAATTATAGACCAATCGCTTGTCTATCAACGATCTATAAAGTTCTTACATCGATTTGAGAGCTAAAACAACCAACATAATTGAGAGTAATTCTATCATATCTGCCTCTCAGAATGGATGTATGGATGTAGGAAACGGTCCCGCAGTAATAAGAAGCTGCTCCTCATTGATATAGCCATAAGCCAACAGGTTTGCCGCTCCCGAAGGGATCTCTTTACATGTTGGATTTTAAGATTTAAGAGATTATAAGGCCTACGATTATGTGCCTCATAAATGGCTCATGAGGGTGCTCGATTTGTTTAAAGTAGATGCAACTCTGCGTACCTTCCTGATGTCATATATGAGGTAGTGGAGAACGGTCCTTCGCTATCCAGGATGTCGACAGATTCAGGGGAACAGCGAACCAATAAAGATCGAGCGCGGTATATTCCAGGGTGATAGTCTGAGTCCATTGTGGTTTTGTCTAGCTTTGAATCCTCTCAGCACACTGCTGGAGGTTTCAGGTCTAGGCTATCGGTTGACGAAAGAAGATCAGATCATATCTCACCTTCTTCACATGGATGATCTGAAACTCTTTGCCCCCAACAATTTGCAACTGATTAAGCTACTGAAGGTAACAGGCGCTACTGAAAGTTCTTTCAGTAGCACCATCAAGATGGAATTTGGTGTGGATAAATATGCAGTCATGCATGTGAAGCAAGGGGCGATTATGAAATCCATGGGAACTCAACTCTCGGATTCCATACACCTTAAATCCCTCTCTTCAATAGAAAGAAACCTCAAAAAAAGAAACCTATAAGTATTTGAGTATGTCGGAAGCATTAAGTATCATACTGCCGACAAGAAACAATCGTTGAGGGAGCGCTTTTTTGGCCACCTCAATAAGGTGCTGCACAGTCTTTTGTCAGGAGAAAACAAGGTGCGCGCCTTCATTGGTTGGGTCATGTCGGTTTTGATGTATTCTTTCGGCATACTTAAATGGGCTCAGATGGAACTTGATGCCCTGGATAAGAGGGTTAGCACGCTGCTGACCGCAAATAGAATGCATCACCCACGTTCATCGGTAATGAGACTGTATATCCCGCGGAAGTGCGGTGGTCGTGGGTTCTTAAATGCTAAGAGCCTGCACAACCGTGAGGTATGCAGTCTCAGGGAATATTTTCTAGAAGCTGACGTGAAGATGCATCGCATCGAGATGTGGTCTCAGTGAACAAGGGCCTCACCCCGCTTTCCTTGGCTAACGAGAACTGGCGCAAGCCTAAAGTATAAGACACTAATAACCGCAGGGAGGAATGGCAAGGCAAGGACCTTCACGGACGCTTTTACCGGGCCCTACATAGGCCCGATGTAGACTTCTTAGCGTCCGTATCCTGGCTGCGCCTCGGTGACCTCTTCGGGGAAACCGACGGTTTTGTCTGTGCAAAAATGGATGAAGTTATTTATGATGACGAATAACTACCGGAAATACATTGTGAAGGATGGTACGGTTGACGACACATTATTTCTGGGCACAACCTCGTTGCCAGGATTATGTACACCAGCAACTTGCTTTGAAATTAAGTATATTGCCATACTAAATAGTGATCTCATGATCTGTAAGATCTTAATTAGTTATAAGTTGATTCTACTAAAATTAGCCTACTAAAATTATGTTCAGGTATAACCTTTCATTTACCTTTTTAATTTTGAAATATACTTTTCATTTTTAAACAAACATAATTTATTATGTCTTTAATTTTTCACATATTCCCTTTGAATGCTAAACTATAAAGAAGTTAACCCCAAGCGATTCATGTTTAGCCACTTTTTAGTTAAGTAAAGTAGTTAAGATTTTACAACAGTTCCATATAACATTGGCAACCATTAGCTTAAAAGCATCTAAAGTCCCGTAACCGCTCATTAGGAAAGTTATTCAAATTTAAATTGAAATTAATGTCAGGGCTATAAAGCAGTTATGTGACTTAACCACTTTTTAGTTAAGTATTTCTAAAAAAATATAGCAAACATTTTGAAGATTAAAATTTTAAATAAATTACTTCACTAAAAAGCCGCTACGGTATGGTTAACGGCCTTTTAGTACAGTATTAAGATGCAGTAACTAGATTAAATGCTTAACAAAATTAGAAAAAATAATTTTAAAAGTAATTAATAAGAGTTTCTGGACGGAATGGATTCTTTAGGATAAATAGAAAGAAATATCAATCGATGTGTGCAACAATCATTAACCTAAGTATTATAGTTTTTAAGAAACAACGATTCCCACGTTTTTTGCCATTTTCTCAGAAACAACTTTTTGGGCTTAACGGCCTTCTAGTTAAAGGACGGCAGATCGGTTTGGCATACTCAAAATGAGTTCATCCAAATCACGCTGTGGAATGGCCGCCCATGTTCGTTGCAACAACAAAAAAAGGTCTTCTTGCGACTGGATACCCTCCATATTCGGCAGAGCTCTTCTCTGTAGCATATCCCATGCATGCTCAATCGGGTTCAAGTCTGGCGACTGAGCAGGCCAGGGCAGGACATTGATGTTAGCTGCGGCGAGAGTCTGTCTTACAACTCTTGCGGTGTGCGGTCGTGCATTATCATGCATTAACTGAAATAAGGGACCGATTTGCACTTGTAGAGGAACGATGACGTCTGATACAATCGTCTCAGCATAAATTTGAGCGTTGAGGTTGCCTCTGATCCAAATCAACTCAGTTCTTCCGCCGATCCAAATACCCGCCCATACCATGATGGTTCCACCACTATAAGGATGGACTTCCTGGCAGGATTTTAATCGCTGTTGGCGTCCAGGGGTTCTCCAGTGTCGTATACGTCTTGTATCCGGTCTCATACCAAAACGAGACTCATCAGAAAAGCACACGAAACGCCATTGTTCTTCTGCCCAATTTCTGTGTTCAAGAGCCCATTGATATCGAATCCTACGATTGTGCATTGCTATAGGTGGTACCCGTAGCGGTCTTCGGGAATGAAGGTTCACTTCATGCAAGCGGTTTCTGACTGTTTGGTCGCTAATTAAGTTCCCTGAAGAGTGATGAAGCCTCACGGCTAACATCATGGCGGTTATTGTTGGAGCTCTTCGAGTTAAGATTTGAATGTATCGGTCTTGTCTCCGTGTGGTGCAGCGATACCGTCCTCCATGGCGCTCAGCCACGGTACCAGTGCTTCGGTAACGTGTCCAAAGTCGACTGATAACACTCTGACTTGTATTCAGAGCTAAAGCTACAGTACGTTGCCGGGAACCAGCTTCTATCATTCCCACGGCTCTGAGCATTTCTTCCCTGCTTAAATGACGTCGCCGCTCCATAATAACGTTGGTTTTAATTAGTAGTAGGGAAACAGTAGCACTAACAATGTCTTCAATGCGTTGTATGTTTTTATAGGGAAAATATTGACAGCTTATTTTCATCTTTTACTCGAATTTGATTGAGAGTTCCTGATTCAAATTATGAAATGCACCAAAAAGGATCCATATAAATTTATAAAATCATAAATTTATTACAAAGCCACATCTCAATCTCAAGAAATCCGCATAAAAATGCTTGATCCCTAGACACTTTTGATGTGTGTATTTTGAGCCATTGTTTTACCCTTAGGGTCCTTGATTAAGCCTTCTTTTAAGACTTGAGTATAGGCTCCCGACCCTAACAAAATGTCAATTTTGTTAGGCTTATTGAAATTTGGATCAGCCAACGGCTTGACCAATCCACCAATGAGAATTTCCTTTCAGGTAAAATCAAAATTACCTTACTCAGCACATAAGCTTTTATTTGCAGGGTGAAGTCAGGGTCCCATAACGACTGAATATGAACATTAACCATAAATTTAGACGTTAGATTGGTCTGACCTCCCCCTACACCTGAGATAGACGTTTTAACCGCTATTTTTTTAAGCTTCAATAACTGAACCGCAGATTCCGTAATAAAAGAAGCTTGTGAACCCTGGTCTAACAGGGCTCTCAAAACTTGTGAATGCCCATTTTTCGAACTAGCCTTAATAACGGCCGTAGCCAATATGACTTGACTATAAATACTTTTTGCGAAATGGGTTGAAATATGAGGTTCAGCCGTGGACTTGTTCTGTGTGTGCGTTTCCTTTTGCAATGGCGACGCAGAAGTGCTCACCTCCAGTTGCATCTGAATCCGTTTTTAGATAAAAGAGAGTATGATGCTTTCTATGGCACGTTTTACATTTGGAGTTTACTCGACAATTAAAATTAAGATGACTTGAGCGAAGGCAATTAAAACACAAACCAAGAGATTTAACTATTTGACGACGCTGATCGACGGTCTCCTGAGCAAACTTTTTACAATTATTCAAGAGATGCTCCTCAGAACAATGTGGACATGATGTTTTTGAAACTACGTGAAATGCGTTAGTATTACTTTTGAATTTGCTACTTTGAGGTTCTACAAATTCAAAAGCCCGAAAACGTTTGTCCAAAAAGTTCCGAAAATCATTGAAGGTGGGAAATTCCTCACAAGACTCGTCAGATTGACTTACCTGCAATTCCCACTGCTTCCGAGTCTCAACGTCCAACTTGGAGCTAATCAAATAAATAATAATAACATCCCAAGCGTTCATCTGCACCCCTAGGTTAGACAATTCATGTAAGCAATCGGTGGTGGTATCTAAAAGCTCCTTGAGAGCAATAGATGACTCAGCCGTCATTTGTTTTTGGTTAAGTAAGCGCTTGAGAATGCAATTGGCTAAAAATCTCTTAATGTTGTAACGACTTTTTAACAGATTCCAACATTTTTTAAAGTTAGCATGAGTGATCGGTATGTGCTTAATTAATAGTGATGCTTCACCTGACAGTTGGGATCTCAAATAATGAAAGAAACAAATCCCTAAATGTTGTCCATTCATGATATTTGCCACTAAAAATGGGAATGGCAATTTTGGGCAATTTTGCCATTGACGTCGACTTCGGGTGGCCCTCGTCTGGTGAGACATCACTGACTTTAGAAGATCTTGGTAGAGCATTTTTTAGTTCTACTTTATAGTTTATAAAAGTGTCTGTAACCGCTTCAAACACATCATTTTTGATGTAACTGGTTGCACTCAGTTCACTTACCTTAGTTGACCAAAAGCTCTTCATGTTTTCTTGTAAAATCTTCAAACTGTTTATTTAATATTTCCAAACGTGACTCCACATATGCCTGATTAATTCTCTCTTTTGGAGATTTTTTGAAGTTGATAAGCCCTTTCTGAATGCGACTTTTAATATCTTCCAACAGCCTTAACTTAGCATCCATGATTTCAAATACGAAGGGATCTGACGCAGAATGTCCCATTCACAAAATATTTGAAATTTGAACTAAGTGTTTGAATGTCGTAATTTTTCTAAGTGTTAAACCTGTTCTTTAATTTTAGGTGAAATCGGGCATAGATTCAGGGTCTCTTCAATTTTTGATGAATTATTCTAATTGATTGATTGATTGATTGATCATTTATTCATAAACAATTTACATTGTGTCGAACATTATAACATTATATCAACAAATACATTTAAAAGGCATTTAATCATTGAAGTGAAAAGTTGGTTTATTTCCAAGTTTCTTCAAAATTTTCTAAGTCCAAACATTATTTTTTATTTTTACAAGTCTCTGACACTTGGAACTGTTAATTAAATAAAAGTACTCACAGTTTTTAAGTTGCACTTTGAACACTTTAAAATCACTTTCCTTTAACGCTCCACTTTGCTCCGTCGGTCTCGCTCCGCTCTGCTCAGCTCAGCTCTGCTCTGCACCAAGACGGCCTGCTAGCTGCTTCTTAACCCTCAACTCCAACACCAGAGGGCGATTTTAGCTTGAAGACAAAAAACTTATGCCGGAAACACACTTACGTGGCGTGGCGCGCCAGAAGCATATCGGTTTCATTCATTTAGTATGGTTAGAGACACATTTGTAGGTCTTGGCGTGGTGTGGCACGCTCTGGCGTGGCGCTGACTGCTCGCCGCCGATTGCGCCAGGGCGGATTATGGCGCGACACGCCACAACAGGCAAATGTGTTTCTACACCACGTGGCTCGTGGCGCGAGTGGACACATTCAACTTGCCTTGGTCAAATCTTGCAACTGAATTTTAAACCACCTTTGGTTCAGGAGATAATTTATTTTTATGATAGACAATACCCCTGAAATCAGGATCGTCTCCTCACGACAGAACTATTCAATTAGCGCGGACATGAAACTTTCTATACACGTTTACCTATATTTGATGGATAGACATGATTTCTATCATATCAGATGTTTCTGGCTGCAGGTGGGTATGAACCACCTTAATAACGCCAGTCTTTCTTTAGTACCTATGGGTTCGCGAAATTTAGTATGTATTTTTTTTTGTCTTTTTCAATTAGTGAATGGATTTCCTGATATTGTGCTTTGTTCATTCTAAAGTACTGATGAAATTTCTCTTCGTCACTCTCTAGTTCTTTAACAAGACGTTGAAATTCACCTTTTTTCTGTCACCCTCTGTTTATGGGGTGAACCCAGCACCTTCTTTTCTGTTTTTTGTCCTCAAGAAGTTTAATTGCCAAGAGAAATTGTAGGTTTTCATCAAAACCACTATCCGAATTCGAAGAAAACATGATGCACGTATGAACGCTGCAAAGGTTCAATATGTACTGTTCAGAAAAAACGCCAGAGCGCGCCACGACACGACACAATAGTGTGCACAGGCACCGTGGCGCCAGCAAACGTCACGCCACACCACGCCACGTAAGTTTTTTTTTTCGAAATGGCATCTCGCAGTTCAACCTAGAGAGGTTGTCGTGACACGCCACGTAAGTGTGTTTCCGGCTTTACTTATACCCACTGATGGGTAACCACCCGCGTTAAAACCCACTAGTGGGTTAAAACCCAGTTATCACCCGTTTCATTCCACCCACTGGGTGGTTTGGCTGGGTGAAAACGAAAATATTTTGTATTTATTATTTAAACATGTAGCGCGCTACGGCCGGTGTGCGGGGTGGCAAGACCGAAAGGGGAAGGGATGTCGCCCACGCGCAGCTATCCCCGCGCCCCTTCCCCGTACAAACTTGTCATTCTAGTTTACCTCGCTGGTTAGAGTGCGCGCGTTTTAAGTGAATTTTGAGTTTTTACTTACGGACTCGGAACTGTTATATTGCGATCTGATCCTGTTTTTACCTGATTGGCCTTGGCTTGAACACATTGACTACGATTTGCTTATGAACTGAATTTATCAACACGAGAAAACAATCTACGTAAGTAAAAGAAATATTACTATTTAATATACATATCACGGCAGGGAAAGCTTAGAGGAACACTCTGCCCATATATTGGCGACATCCGCCGCCAATGTGCCTGTAGGCTACTTTACAATTCACTTAAATTATTTATATATATTTATCTATATCTTAACTTAAAACTAATATACACAAAAAAACACAATCACTAACATACATACTTCCTTACCAGTTGGTCGATAAATTTACCATCGATAGTCGATGGTCATTAAACTATCGACCAAACCGTCATCACTAATTACCAATATCCGTACAACTATCAATAGCCATATACGGCCGGCTACGGTGGCGCGGGCGCATGCCTTTCACCGCACAAGGTCAAACCAGTCAGGATCACACCTCGACGCGGAGCGCACGCTTGTCGCCTCAATTTTATAAATACGCGATACTGCTATTCAGCT
Source organism: Xestia xanthographa (assembly GCA_905147715.2). Lineage (NCBI taxonomy): Eukaryota > Metazoa > Arthropoda > Insecta > Lepidoptera > Noctuidae > Xestia > Xestia xanthographa. The sequence goes on along the minus strand of LR990661.1, from coordinate 350,438 downwards.
TGGTTTTTTATGTTAATTTCAACTGTACTTCATCTATCTATCATTCTTCCTATTTCATCCTTCCGTCACTACATACTGTGCTTGTGCTTGTGCTTGTGAAGACTTCCTATTGTGCCTTCTGAACCTTGGTTATTGTGTAAAGACTTGTGGACAATATATCCTTTGAAACGTGAGTTTGCCTACTTATTTATACTGCACACCACACCTAACCATACTGGTGACCCCGTGAAGAACAATGGAAAGGGATATGTTTAAAGACGCACGAGGCGCGGAAACGTCACCGCCACCTAGCACTAGTGATGGGGGGATGTCGATAGACCCCGGCAATGTTTTCAAAGTCGGCGTACGAGTGCCCCCGTTTTGGGCTGAAGAGCCGGAGATTTGGTTTGCCCAGGTCGAAGGACAATTTAGTATAGCAGGAATAACTAGTGATGTCACAAAATTTAATTATGTCATCGGACACTTGGACAATCAATATTCAAGAGAGATAAAGGATATCATTATTAGCCCGCCTGCCACTAACAGGTATGAAAAACTGAAGACTGAGCTAATAAAGCGACTCACCGCGTCTAGAGAGAAGAAAATAAAACAGTTATTGATGCATGAGGAGCTTGGCGATCGCAAGCCATCACAATTTCTTCGCCACTTGAAAAGCCTGGCAGGCTCAAACGTTCCTGACGATTTTCTGAGGACGTTATGGATTAATCGCCTTCCGTACGGCATCCAGACGGTGCTCGCGGGACAACCAGGTGCAGCTTCTCTCGAGGATCTAGCGGACTTAGCCGATAGAGTGAACGACCTGGCTACGACAACTCCGAAGGTCGCCGTTGTGAGCGACGCCGTCCCTAGCTCGGATCTGACCGAACTAACTAGGGAGATAGCTGAGCTTCGTCGACAGTTCCAGCAGATGTCAACTCGAAACAGCCGTTCACGCTCCCGTTCCACCAGAAACACTCGCAGCAGTTCGAGGCAGCGCTCTCAATCGACCTACAAAAAGTTCCCCAATTGTTGGTACCACAACAAGTTCGGAGAAAAGGCCAACAAGTGTATCCGGCCCTGCGACTTCAAGGCGGAAAACTCCAAGGGCGGTCGGTAATGGCGACCGACGATTGCCCTTTGCCCGCTTCTGGTCGCCTGTTTGTTACTGACCGATCTTCGAAGACGCAGTTCCTGGTCGACACAGGGAGCGACCTCTGCGTGTTCCCACGGTCAGCGCTTCATGATCGTCGTGCTCGTACGGACTATAGTTTGTGTGCTGCTAATGGTTCTAGCATAGCTACATATGGCTGTATCAATTTAGATTTAGATTTTGGTTTACGCAGATCCTTTCAATGGCGTTTCATTGTAGCCGATGTTACTAAGCCTATAATAGGTGTAGATTTTTTAAACTTTCATAATCTTATAGTTGATTGTCGTAACAAACGCCTAATTGATAATTTAACTTCAATTTCTGCTATTGCTGCTGTAGTTAAATGTAAAAACATTTCTTCTGTTAAAGTCGTGACTGGTGAGACTCGGTATCATAAAATCCTCAGCGAGTTTCCGGAAATTACTCGACCATCTGGTAAGCCACACTCCACACCGCACAATACAGAACACCACATACGCACGACACCAGGCCCTCCAGTTTGCTCTTCACCACGTCGTTTAGCACCGGACAAGCTTAAGATTGCCCAAAAAGAGTTCCAGTCTATGCTGGCCCTTGGTACAGCTAGACCTTCTGAGAGCCCATGGGCGTCTCCTCTACACCTAGCGCCAAAGAAAAACAACGGCTGGCGTCCTTGCGGCGATTACCGTAAGTTGAATAGCCGTACCGTGCCTGACAGGTATCCGATTAAGCATATCCATGACTTCACCCATAGTATAGCTGGATGTAAAGTCTTCAGCACGCTCGATTTAGAGAAAGCATATAATCAGATACCTGTCAGCCCGGAGGACATTCCTAAGACCGCCATCACAACACCATTTGGGTTATTTGAATTTCCTTATATGACATTCGGTCTTAGGAACGCAGGCCAAACTTTTCAGCGGTTCGTGGATGAAATGACGAGAGGACTAGACTTCGTATATTGTTACCTGGACGATTTTCTCGTGTTTTCTAGAAGTCCAGAGGAGCACGAGGAGCACCTGCGTCAGATCTTCAACAGGCTGAAGGAATATGGCATGTTGGTGAACACTTCGAAATGCATTTTCGGTGTGGAGGAGGTAACGTTTCTAGGCTACCGGATTACCGAGAGCGGTACTAAGCCACTTGATGCCAAAGTTCAGGCAGTCAAGGATTTTCCCCCTCCAACCAATGTTCGCCAGTTAAGAGGTTTCCTAGGCATGGTTAATTTTTATAGGAGATTTCTTCCTCACGCAGCTGAAATCCAAGCCCCACTTCACGCCTTGCTAACAGGCTCCGTCAAAGGTTCGCATCCAATTACCTTGACAAGCGACACACTAGCTGCTTTTGAGGCTTGCAAAGAAAGCCTGGCCAACGCTGCTCTACTAGCTCATCCGGACTGCACTGCTAAGCTTGCAGTAGTTACAGACGCCTCCGATAAGGCTATGGGAGCGGTCCTGCAGCAATTTAAAGATGATGCGTGGCAGCCCTTAGCTTTCTTTTCAAGGAAATTGAGCCCATCACAGGTGAAATACTCGCCATATGATAGGGAGCTTCTAGCAATTTATGAGGCCATTAAATATTTTAGGCACATGCTAGAAGCTCGCCATTTTATAGTCTATACTGACCATAAACCTATAAGTTTTGCCTTCAACGAAAGGAAGAACAACTGTTCGCCTAGGCAGTTTAGGCACTTAGATTTTATTTCCCAATTCACGACAGATATCCGCCACATTTCTGGTAAGGATAATGTGGTTGCTGATACCTTGTCGCGGATTGAAGAGCTAGCAGACCCCGTGGACCTCGAGAAACTAGCTCAAGCTCAGGCTTCTGACTCAGAACTCTGCAAGCTTTTGAGCGAAGGTTCTTCTTTGCAGCTTAAAAAATTCAATGTCCCTGGAAGTCGAATTCCCCTGTACTGTGACATCAGTACTCCAGCTTCCAGGCCATACGTACCTGAACCACTTCGCAAGCAAATCTTTAATAGCTTGCATTCTTTAAGCCACCCTGGTGCCAATGCGTCGGCCAAGCTGATAGCCGAGCGGTTTGTATGGCCGGGCGTGAGAAAAGACAGTAGGGACTGGGCGCGTGCTTGTATACCGTGTCAGAGGACGAAAGTCAACCGCCACGTGACTTCCCCTCTCGGCACTTATAACTTACCGCGCGCTCGGTTTAAGCAGATCCATATCGACCTGGTGGGTCCTCTTCCACTTTCCCAGGGTTATCGGTACTGCTTAACGGCCGTGGATAGATTTACACGGTGGCCAGAGGCAGTACCGATACAAGATATTACAGCGGAGACGGTGGCCAAGGCTTTGCTGTCCATTTGGATATCACGGTTCGGTTGCCCGACAGATATTGTAACCGACCGTGGTCGCCAGTTCGAATCGGCCTTGTTTCAATGTTTGTCGAAGATAGCCGGATTCGAACATAAGCGGACGACAGCCTACCATCCAGCATGCAACGGTTTAGTTGAACGTTTTCACCGACAGCTGAAGGCCGCGATCGTCTGCCATGCAAACGATAGGTGGACGGAATCTTTGCCATGGGTCTTATTAGGCGTAAGATCTGCCTTTAAGGAAGACCTCCAAGCCTCTTCTGCGGAATTACTGTACGGGGAGCCACTAAGGTTACCCGGAGAATTTTTTGAGCCTACTGTCAACGGTACAATAGACACAGCTGAATTTACTGCTAGGCTCAGAAACTTTGCCGAGAAATTGCGACCGGTACCAGCTTCCCGCCACTGCAACCCCAAAGTGTTCGTTTATAAAGAGCTAGAAACTTGCGGTCACGTTTTCCTCCGTGAAGACGCATTGCGAGGTGCTCTCCAGCCTGCTTATTCTGGGCCATATAAAGTTATCTCACGAGGGGACAAGATATTTAAAATACTTGTTAAAAACAAGGAAGTGACAGTGTCCATTGACCGACTGAAACCTGCCTTTATTCTATCTGACCAGGTGGAGGAACCCCCACCGGTAGTACCGCCAAGTTACACAACACGTTCTGGGAGGCGAGTTAAATTTACTGACTTCTATCGCCCTTGACGGTCTCTGGAGGGGGGTGGTGTAGGCTACTTTACAATTCACTTAAATTATTTATATATATTTATCTATATCTTAACTTAAAACTAATATACACAAAAAAACACAATCACTAACATACATACTTCCTTACCAGTTGGTCGATAAATTTACCATCGATAGTCGATGGTCATTAAACTATCGACCAAACCGTCATCACTAATTACCAATATCCGTACAACTATCAATAGCCATATACGGCCGGCTACGGTGGCGCGGGCGCATGCCTTTCACCGCACAAGGTCAAACCAGTCAGGATCACACCTCGACGCGTAGCGCACGCTTGTCGCCTCAATTTTATAAATACGCGATACTGCTATTCAGCTTGGTTTTTTATGTTAATTTCAACTGTACTTCATCTATCTATCATTCTTCCTATTTCATCCTTCCGTCACTACATACTGTGCTTGTGCTTGTGCTTGTGAAGACTTCCTATTGTGCCTTCTGAACCTTGGTTATTGTGTAAAGACTTGTGGACAATATATCCTTTGAAACGTGAGTTTGCCTACTTATTTATACTGCACACCACACCTAACCATATGCCTTTGTCTTTCAGTCTCTACTTCTCTAGCCATCACATCGCCATGCGACACCTACAATTCTTCATTGTTGGTAGATATTTAGGTGGGTATTTGAAATCACACACAGCACTTGGCTCAAATTTCAAACGTTTATTTCTATGAAACCATTTAGGTACAGAAACTGATTAACTTTTAACGTTCACTTCATAAAACACTTATAATTACATAGTATTTCAATTGTTTTTGCTAATCGTAGGATAACGTGACTGCTCGTTGTTCACGCGTCCATTCTGAGTGGGCGGAAGTCCTCAACACAGTACAGGTAACTCATTACATAATAAGTTCATTAAAACTTACAAACAATACTAGAGTAATTCATAATTAATCATTTTAATAATTAAACAATACCAATATTCACAAATGCAAAGGTTTTATAAAGTTAAAGCTAATTAGTTGCTTCAATACTTTTTACAACAATATTCAATCTTGTTTTAAAACCATTTCCGGCAAATCAAAGTTTAGTACAAAGAACACCTACGAAGTCTTTCACTAATAAATTGTTCTGTAAAATAATCTTGTTACTTTTTAGTTTGTTATTTAGTTAGATAATCTGATTTAGTTGTAGTTTCAAATTATTAATTGATTTATTGATCAAATCATATTCGGCCTGTAGTGTTGCCTCGTAAACAATCTTGTGTCAAAATGAACAATAATAATTACAAATCCAATGTCATAAAATACTTGCTTATCATAATTTTAACTATAGATCTCGCTAAAGACTTACTGAGAGTCTTTAGCTAGACTTTTGTTTAATAAATTACTATTTAAAACCACGAACTATCTAAGTACTAGGTAAGCCAATAGATGGCGCTTAATTCATCTGTCAATTAATTAAGTTCTATGTAATAATTGTACTGCCAAGCAGAGATGGCAGGTTCACCAGGAATAGAATTATGAGTGCTATTAATTAGATTAAATCTTAGCAGATAGAGCCTCTTGCGGCGACATACACAATATATTCTAAAATAAATGTATTCTATTTAATAGGTACATTAATTTGTTCACCAAAGTTTTACTCTAGTATTTCAAGTGGTAAATAAGTAACTATAATAGGTATTTTCGTTCAAATTTTGTAACGACCGCCCCGGCTTCGCACGGGATCTATTAACTAATATGGTGTCATTTAGGTTTAAATAGCATAAAGTAGATACTTATAAATGACCAATTGATTTAAGAGAGTGCTACACTATATACTTGCATATTGCGGGATAAAATACAAGACTAACTTGCAAAAATGGCTAGATATTTACAAAAATGTCCTCGTTGCCCCGAAAACTGCAAACATATCGCAAACTTCGTCAGTATCTGCAGTCAGAAACACGATTTTGCAACCAAGTGGTAATAAAGAAAATGAGAGACCAGAGTATTATGGAACCTATTTCTGATGCAATATTTCAATTAGAAGGAAATGATAAAAATATTCATAACCTATTTTTACATTAAAAACATGAAATCGAAACTACTTTTCAGTTTACCAGATGTCACAATAATAGAAAACGTTTTAATCGAAATGTGTTTGAAACCGATTCACTTTGCAGCGTACTTATTAGACACCACAAACCAAGGATCTAAACTTTACAAAAGTCAAGAAGTCGACGATCAGGAGTTCTTTTACTAAGTAGGACAAAGTATCGGTTTGAATGTAATGTCAAACTTGGCATCGTATAGAGCAAGAGATGGTTTTTGTAGTCGGAGATTTCTGTGAGCTAACGTCAACGATGTAAGCGCATCAATCTGGTGGAAGGGAATATGTGGGTCTACTGCATTGAACAAAGTCGCTGTTCGTATTCTTGCAGGACCGTGCACTTCTGCTACTGTAGACCGATGCTTTAGTGCTCATACGACGGAAAGAGCAGCAAAACTAACATAATTATAAAATCAAATCAAATCATTTATTTCTTTGCAAACATGGGTAATTGGTACATAGATGTTTTCTTATATAATATAGTCCTCCATATTCTACCGTCGCCTAGGCATGCAAATATTCAATTCTAAAATCAAAGAATTGTATTGATACCGAACAAGTTAAGATGTCAAATCATTAGAATTACAATACGAATTACAAACACAAAATTAAATGTAAAAAAATAAATAATGTCAATCGGAATGATACGTATGTCAATAAGAAGGATAAAAAATAAATGTCAGAATAGTAGCTGTATGTCAATCATAATAGTTTGTCAATCAGTACAGCGATTTATCATTAAGGAAATCGTCAATTGTGTAATAACATTTCTCAACTAATAATTGGTTTAGAGCCCTTTTAAATTTTATTACAGTCATATTTTTTATTACATCACGTACTTTATTATAAATGCGTGGGGCGATACCAAAAAAACTTTTCTTCATTAGTGCAGTTTTACATTTCACTTGACATAGTTGGTTTACATATTGAGTTCGTATCGGATTTTTTCTGACTGCTGACAGTTTTTCAAATAATTGTGGATTATTTTTTAGAAATAGAGCTGTTTCCAAAATGTATAAAGGAGGAAAAGTTAAATTTTTTAAAGATTTAAAATAGGGAACACAGCTATCAGTTGTTTTAAGACCGCACATTGACCTTATACATCGCTTCTGCATTCTAAATACTAGTTCCTTATCGGTAGACTGTCCCCAGAAAATAATGCCATACCGCAAAACAGAGGCAACAAGTCCATGATAGGCTGCTAAAATAGCCTGACTGTTAACTTTTTTTGAAAGTTGATGGAGAGCATACGCGGATTTTTTGCATACAACTTCAATATGAGGTTTCCAAGTCAGTTTGCTGTCGATCACTATACCTAAAAACTTCGCTTGATTTCTTTCTTCAATATTATAGCCTTGGTAAGCAATATTTAACATTTGGGTTTTCACTGCGTTGATGAAATTGCATTATTTTTGTCTTACTTAGGTTTATTACTAAATTATTGTTGTTTAACCAATTTATTATGTCATGTAAACAATTATTTATGTCCTGCTCATAATTATTATGATTTGCACATTTAATTACAGCTGTACTGTCATCCGCAAAGAGAACCATTTTGTTTGCTGTTACTTTCGGGAGATCGTTAATATATATTAAAAAGAGTGGTGGCCCCAGTACGCTACCCTGTGGAATACCATACTTTACGTGCCTTGGTTTAGATGCATATATGGTTTCTATTTTACTCTTCGGACAAATTCTGGAAATTTCTGTGTATTGAAGTCTATTAGTTAAGTACGATTCTAACAACTGGAGAATGTTCCCTCTTACACCGTAATTATGTAGCTTGTGTAACAGAATTTTATGGTCCACATAATCAAAGGCCTTGGTCATGTCAGTACAAATAGCACAGATTGGATTTCTCCTATCCACAGATGACATGATGTTTATTAATAGGTCGAAGAGTGCCATATTAACTGTAGTATTCTTACGGAATCCCTTTTGTTCTTTACAAAATAATTTATATTTTGTCGAAATAAGCGTAAAGAGAGTTATAGATCACTTTCTCAAAAATTTTGGAAAAAATTGGTATTTTCGCTACAGGTCTATAGTTTTTTAAATCTGTTTTTTCGCCTTTTTTGTACAATGGTTTTATTACAACTGTTTTTAGTTTGTCTGGGAATATGCTATCAGCAATACACAGGTTAATTATGCTCCGTAATCTCGTCCTCATTTAGTACTTGTAGTTTGCACTTCCTGCTAACTCGTTATCACATTTTTTAAAGATGAATCGATTTCATCAACATGAAAATGTTGTCTATGGTCCGGTCTTGGCGCGCTCTGTCTGACATCTGTCAACTCATTGTACTTTTTTGTGAAGCGCGCAGGTCACGTTTCCGTTAATAAAGTTCCTAAAATGTTGTAATTACCAAACCGAGATGGGAAAACACCGAAGAAAACGAGACGAAGAGATGAGAGAACTCAACAAACGTTTGCGAGAACTAGAAAATCGGTCGAGCAAGCGAAAACGGAGTCGTCACCGAAACTCTGGTAAGCTTTTTTGTTTAAGTACCTACCCACTCGTCTTTTCCAAGAAGTACCTGGCACCCTGGTCTAAGATGCACATGTCTCTAGGGGTTTCTCTCTCTCTCCCTAATCCTGCCTGGCCTCAATAAGGAAATGAAGGAGCTAATGGGGCAGACACTCCAATATCTGAGTACCTGTTCGGGGATAAGCTGCAGGACAAGAATTGAAGAACACATCTGCAAGACCTCTAACGCAGTGCTGAAGCGGAAAAACCAGGTGAAACTAGCAACACGCCCGAGGCACTCACCACAGAGGCGCCAGCCGCGACGTCGGCGTCGGGGACAAGAATGCGTCTAGCTCAGGTAGAAACTGGAAGATTACAGTATTTCACTGAAGTCTGGAATAATGTTACCACCTATCCAACAATACAATGATTGGATCAAGGGTTATAAACTACTTACACTTTTATGAAATTCCAGTTCAAACTTCCATTCTTAAAAACAATAACTTCAGTCAGAAAGAAAGCAATCTTATTTTATGGAAATTAATAAACTCGTGTATTGAATGATGTTTATCCGCAGATATTCAATTTTTAACCAGCATATTTTTGCATCCAAAATCAGATGGCACTTGGATTTATATTAAATCTCAAAAAAATTAATAAATATATTAATACACATCACTTCAAACTAGAAGACTTATGGACAGCAACCAAACTCATGACCCCAGGTTGATTTATGGCAACTATAGATTTGAAAAATGCACCATGCCCACGGTGCATTGTTATTTTAATTGTGTCTGTAATTGCGGGTATCTAAGTGCTACACTTCTTACCCATAAAAATATGATAGATTTCTCCGGTATCAGTTTCAAGATACATTGTAAGTTTACATGCCTTCTATTTGGGCTTAGCATAGCACCATAATGTATTCACAAAGATTATGAAGCCAGTTATGTGTCACCTGAGGCCATTGGGGTTACTTTTCTATACGGTGATATTTTGTGCCTTGCTGATTCTTATACTAAGTTTTTTCTTAAAAAATCTAGGGTTTGTTATCAATACTAAAAAGAGTGTCTTAGAACCCAGACAATGCTGTCAGTATATAGGATTTCTGTTAGATTCAGTTCAATTTAATATCTCACTTCGTCGGAAGAAGATAGATAAATTTCATCCCTAACTTACTAGATAATTTTAAGTTTAAGAGGATATGCAAAATATTAGAATTTGCTCAGTTGCTAGGTAAAGGTATCCTTGTTGCTGATTGCCCAGCAGTGGAATATGGTTGGCCTTACACCAAGGTTATGGAAAGTAACAAAACAACAATGAAAATTACAAGGCTCTGCTACCTATCACAAGAGGAATTAGGATAGGACTAGTAGAACAGTATAAAACTATTTGACCTTGTTCTAGAAATATTTTCTGATGCTTGACAAACTGGCTGGGGTCTGGTATGTAATGATGTCAGAAGCCATGGGCATTGGGCAACTGATAATAAAAAGTTTCATATAAATTACCTTGAACTACTAGCAGTATTTATAGGGCTCAAAATATTTGCAAGCACACTCAGATACTGTGAAATTTTACTTAGAATTAAATAGATAACACAACAGCCACAGCCTACATCAATAAAATGGGTGGCACTCGTTTTACCCACCTTAATAATTTAGCCAGAAAGTTGTGGCAACGGTGTGAGGAAAGACACATTTGGATCTATGCATCTTACATCAGTTCTAAAGAAAACACTATCGCAGATCTCTAATCTAGGCATCCAAACAAAAATTGAATGGAAGTTATGTGATGTAGCCTACAAGACTATTATTGTTTAACCTCAGATTGATCTGTTTGCAAACAAGTTTAATACTAATTGTCAGAATTATAACATGCACTGTCAAATGGTATGGTGATTTCTTTTATACATTACCACCATTTGCACTTATTAGTAAAATGTTACAAAAAAAAAAAAAGGGGGAAGGGGCAACAGGCATTGTTGTAGTACCTTGGTGGCCCTCACAATCATGGTTTCCCTTATTTGAGCCCATGGTTATATAATAATGGAACCCCATCATAAAAGCGATATGAGTCTGCTCTGAATCAGGGGATTTCCTATTGTCAGAACCAAGATATTGACCCTCTCCTAGACTCAGTTCCCACTGTGATATCTTTACTGACTAAAATTTAATAAGGGCTGTCATATTATAGCTCACTCAACACCATTACGTTAGTTATTTCCCTAGTTCTAGGGTTATTTCCCACATTGGCTCAGATGACCGACTGTCAAGGTTCTTCAGAGATTTATTTAGGTTAAGACCTAAGAACCCAAAATATGAAGTAGTATGGGATCTCAGTATTGTTTTGAATTATTTGTCTAAACTATTTCCTAATGAAACCCTTAGTCTAGAACTAATTACCAAAAAGTTAGTTACCATAATAGCCCTTATAATAGCACACAGAATTCAAACCTTGTCTCTCATATGTATACTGATAACATTTCTTATAATCAGGATAATTATTAACATAAAAATTCCAGAAATTATTAAAATCTCTGAACCTGGTAGATATCAACCCAATTTGATATTACCATTTTTTTAAGGAGAATTTGTCTGTGTGCCCTGCTACTACCCTTTTGTTCTATTTAGATATTACAGAAAATATAAGACAAGATTATAAATTACTAATTATAACTAAGTATAAGAAAACCATATCATGCCGCCACTACTGCAACTATTAGTAGGTGGATAAAACAAATTCTGGAATAAATACTCCTAAATTCACATCACACAGCACAAGGCACGATTCTGCATAAAATGCCTCTGAAGTGGGTATTAATATTGAAGTTATAAGAAAAGCAGCTGGTTGGACCACAAGTTCCTCAACTTTTGCTTGCTTTTTTATGAGAACTATAGTTAGTGATTCTAATGCTTTTGCACAATTAAGCAGTGTGTTCTAGTCTATAAACTATAAAACACACTGCTTGTTATTATTGGTTGATTAAATTTAATGTCAATGGTTACTGTCTAATTAAAGTAATTATGTTCTATAAAAGATTATTACGACACTGGTTGACACTAGAGTTAGAGAAAATTTATGTTATTTTACCTTTTATTTAAGTAAATGTGTAATTAGTACCCAAGTAATAATACTCAGAATAGTATGTTATGCTGCATTGTTCAATGATTAAAAGATGTTGATTATATTACCAACACAACTTCTTTGAACATCTACAAGTACTAAATGAGGACGAGTTTACGGAGTATAATTATATAGATCGGACTAACTGACCTAGTGACGTCCGATCCTTAATTATGTGAAGTAAACTCGTCCTAATTGTATCCCAACCCTTCCCAGAAGATCAGCCTACTTATATGAGTTTTAAAGTGTCTTATCTACACCCCTTTTTAAAGTTGTGTTGACTAATGTATCGGGACTACGATAGATAACCGTATCGGTCATCTTGAAGTCCCGATCATGTGCTTTGAAAGAATGAGTTGACAGATGTCAGACAGAGCGCGCCAAGACCGGACCACAGACAACATTTTCATGTTGATGAAATCGATTCATCTTTAAAAAATGTGATAACGAGTTAGCAGGAAGTGCAAACTACAAGTACTAAATGAGGACGAGATTACTTCACATAATTAAGGATCGGACGTCACTAGGTAAGTTAGTCCGATCTATATAAATATATGCGCTAATGGAGGTGCTATTACTTCTTTAGTGAATTTTATGACTTTTGTAGAAACGCCATCGTATCCAACAGTGTTTGTGTTGTTCAGGCTAGCAATAATTTTTATAATATCATCAGTTGTAACAGGTTGCATGAATAGGGAATTTAATGTCTGAGTGTTTAAATTAATATTGTTTAACGTGATGTCAGCTTTAGCATTATTTTCAATGTCATCAATAAAATAATTGTTGAATTCGTTTGCAATGTCAGTGGGAAGTGTAAACGACAGATTACCTCGATTTACGCACATGATTTGCTCTTGTGGCAGACACAATTTGGTTTTATTTATTATTTGCCAGGTAGCTTTCGATTTGTTTTTGGCAGTGTTTATAAAGTGATTATTTTGTGCTCTTTGAGTTAGCTTGATAATTTTCCTATAAAGTTTTGAATAATTTTGAAAACTTTTTTTACGCAGTGAGTCAGAATTTAATCTATATGACCAGAGCAACTGTCTTTGCTTTTTGCTACATACTTTTATTCCCCGAGATATCCACTTTGTTTCCTTGTTGGTTTTGATGGTTACAATTTTTTCCGGAAAACATAATTTATAAAAAAGAGAGAAATCGTCCATGAAATTATCAAAAGCTTGGTTTGCGTCTTGTGCATCAAAAACTTGTACAAACGATAGACAGCTAAGATGTGTTTTAAAAGTTTCTAAATTATTCAAGCTTATGTCCTGTTTTTTAGTTTTCCAAAACTTTAGTTTACAGGTTTTGTTAACTGGTATTTTAAGAATTTGAGATGTATGATCCGAAAGGACCAGATCTACAACTTCAGTTTCGCAGTATTTCCTGTAGTTGTGTGCAAAATTATCAATACAGGTGTGACTACCCGTGGCTGGCGTGAATATGTTGACATGTCTAAAATTGTAAATTGTCAGGGCGGCCATTTTAAAGTTTTGACGTCGTCTGGTAAATCGGTAAATTGGTTTAAATTATGTGTTTTAGTTGTTTTAGAGGTTATTTTATGCCATCTTTTAAATGATGACAATAAATAAATGAAATTCCTCATAGATTGCATAATAACCCCTTGTCTGTGGGACGGCCAAATTGGCCGAGCGAAAAAATAAGCCAGATCTGTGGCTCGGCCAAAGTGGCCGAGTAGTCTCTGCGTTCGTATTTGACATAATTTTAATGATGAACTTGTTTCTATCTCGCTCAAATTTGCACAGAGTCTAGGAGAAAGAACAAGAAAGACATTTTGCCACAGTTCAACAACGAACTAAACTTCTAACTGACCAATATACCGCTCCTCAGTTGCGAAACGTGCCGCGCGCCAACTGGTCGTCACAGATTAGAACAAAAAATGTTCTGTGTGCTATAGTGTGTGATATAGTGCGTTGTGTGGTATTGTGTTGTGTTTTCGTCATGCCTGGGTAAGTAATAAACATGTTTGAATGTAGAAACAGTCTAATTGTTAGAGATTTCGGCCAGAAATAGTCATTTCAACAAACATGAAAAACCGTTGAAGAGACGCTGATACATTTCGCGGTATTTTGGCACTAATTATTGATAGAAATGCAAACTATGACTATTACGTGTGTTCTTTATGTATCGTATTATATATGTTAGGCGTTTAATTTTAATATTATCGTATTTTTGTTGTGTTCAATTCAAAATTCTAATTACGTAAAACTTTCGTGAGCCCCGACCAATGAGAATTGCCGCGGCTTGCCGCTGGCCCAATCATAGAGCCGGATTTCAATGCCGTCGACGCGCTTGACCAATCAGCGCCGTTGTTTACTAGATTTTTTTGTGAAATTGTTCGTTTTGATTATTGATTTTAATTAATGTTTTTGTTAGACAGCATGCATTTTTTATATGCCTAATGTTTTGTAAATATCTTTGACACGTAGAATGTTAAAAAATATTTCAAATTGAGGCAACAAAATATAAACTGTGATGCAATGTTTGAGTGGCTGTTTTTACGCCTGTTTTTAAGTGTCTGCTTTGTTTATTTTATACTAATTAACTGATGACTTGTAACAGCTGAAACTGTGTTGGTGTCAAGTATGTAAACCAAAAATTATTATTAAAATATAGTTCAAAGTACAAGGCGTTGTGACTTCTGACAATGGAAGTGTAAACAAACCCGTTCTTTTGTTTGGAATGCGGCACTCATAAATTACGTCATGTTTTGTTAGGCTTGTGAGATGAAAAAAATGTATTGCGACGTCTGTTTTTTTGTTTGATTTATAAGAACTAATGTGTCTTTGTGTAAGTTAAACAATAACTTGTTGAAAAAACGGTTTTCTTTTTAAATTATAATTACCTTTACACAAGAAACTGGTATTTTTCCCTCACACTGAACACACATTGCAATTACTAATACATTTCATGGCAAAACTATACTAAACCGTACATAACCTGATAGCTAATTTAATAACGATTCCAATGATATAACTGGTAGCGAGCTAACTAACGTAATTTCGGAGATATAGTCGTTTTAATCACGTCCGCCGAATCGGTCGAGCTCCACAGACAGGGCTCCACGGTCGCGTGCAATTTTTAGGTTTGACAGCGCCACAGTTGAGGGGATAATAGACTTGTCAAGTCGTTCACCAACGAGTTATCAACTTATTCACCAAGTTGTCAACTTGTTCACCAACAGTTATCAACTTATCACCTTCTGAGTGGGGAGTGTTATTAGGTAAACAATGTTATTTTAATGACGAACACATTATTCTAATTGCATAGCAAACAGATGACAAACAAAAAAATATTTGATTTGCTGAAATGGTGTAGCGTGGGAATATGGAACCCTAATAGGTTTGAACAAAATTCACCAACACTTTCATAAAAAATAATTTATTAAAAATAGGTCGCGGATTACTAAGGCCCGTCATAGGTTTTTTCCCGACATATGGAGGTAGGCGCGTCGAGTACTGCCCTGGCTTGCGCGTAGCTGTATGGACGCTGGAGCCGAGGAGCAGGATGCAGGACCCGCAGGGTAGGTGGTAGCGGTGCCGGATGCCCGTAGAGGCGTCGCCGTCGTTGGATGCCGGATGCCGGTGGAACCGACTCGTCAGTTGCGAGTGTCGGCACCAGGTGACGCAGCAACGGCACACACGGGTTAACCCCGGAGGAAGAAAATCCCGAACTTTGGTCCCTGGAATTTATGTCCAGTGGTAAGCGTAGGGTTCTCTGCTTATCCTTTCCTGACGGTGACCACAGCAGCGTAAGCGCAAGCGTAGGGATGGGTACTATTGCGCTTAGGGCGTATGTGTGTAGAGGTCACCTTCAGAAGCGGAGTTTACAGAGGAAAAAAGAAAAGAGAAAAAAAAAGGTGTGAAGCACTTTTAAATTAATATTTACACATACCTACATAAAACATTGATGTAGCAATTAAGGTTTGAGTACAATAGTTGAAATAGTAGCTAAAATGATGTCTATGAAAAAGATGATGAAATAATTTTGCACATCATTGACCTTGACATGACATTTAGAAACAAGCACTGCGTGAATTTGTCAACACTTAGCCACTTACCCGATATGGGGAATTACACACTGAAGTTATGGTTCCTTTATAGAACTTTTTAAAAAGTAAAATTATTAAAAAAGTTTTGGAAATTATTAGTAGTCCAATCAAAGTATAATTCGCGAGGCTGCGCATATGTCGTCTAATATGTGTGTAGACTGACCGCGCGTAAATGACGACTGGCCTCTGCAGGCATGCGAGCGTGGTCGACGCTCGCGGCGCGCGGAGAATGATGGAGTGGGAAAAAAACTGGTTTTAGGAACGCGAGCGAGTGAGACAAAAGTACAGGCGCGATCAGGTGATTTGGTCGGCTGGTAAACGATATTAAAATGACTTCTGTTTTATTTGTTTACGTTTTATCAATTATGAACTAACAACGTTACAATACCCCCGCGCGCAATCAAGGATTTTTGTCATCTCTTAAAATGAATAAAAATCCGCATCAAGAACTTGAGTTACTATAGGTTTACCTTTTATAAGTCATCTTTCATACTTCTCGCTAACATAAACTAGCAGCAGTTATTGTATTCTAACGATACCAACATAACTGACGCACTATAACATAAAAATATAGGTATCTTGTTTTTCTCTAAATAGATACCTTACCAATAAGTGTTCCAATAGAAGGTGGAATATATGCGAGAGGGAATGCAAATCTTGATTCGTAAAATCAAAACTAAATGTGAAAAATTCAAAATAATATTATATCAAGATATAGAGGAGAGAAGAAAAAGAAAAATATATATAACGCTATTTATTTTTTACCGACTAATTTTAAATCTTTGATGTGCCATGACCCTAAATTTTTGCCAGACATGTCTTGTAACACATACACGAGTGGTGACTTTTTCTCAATGATCTTGGCTTTGATAAATTTTGGGGCCAGCTTCTTTGAGAATCTGCTCTCTTTGTCACTAAGAAAGTAGGCGCGTTTCATGACTACGTCTCCAATATCAAATTCGGCAAACTTGCGCCTCAAATTGTAATGTGAAGTATTCTTTACATGGGCCTGCCATAACCTTGCCTGTACGTCATTTAAGATGGAAGACAAACAACCTAAGTTTTCTGCATATACGTCTCGTGGCAGGAAAAGTATTTCGTCACCGAGGTCATTATCAGTGTAATGTGACCCACATGTAACAAGCTCACGCCCGAAAACTAAAAATGAAGGTGAGAATCCTGTTGCCTCATTTACAGAGTTATTAATAGCAAACTGCACCTTAGGAATGAATGTGTCCCATGATCTATGATCGTTATCCACGTAGGTAGAAATGCAAGTGATAATGGTTCTGTTATATCGTTCTACTAAGTTTACCTGAGGGGTATACTTAGGTGTATAATGAACATTTGGAATTTTATATTTCTTAAATAATGCCTCTGTTACCTTGCCAGTAAACTGAGTACCGTTATCCATCAACACGGTTTGAGGTATGCCGTGGATTAAGAATACAGATTCTTCCAAAATCTTTGTAATTATTTCTGCTGTAGCCTTTTTGATTGGAAATATTAAACAAAATTTAGAAAAACAACAAGTAACGACTAATATATAATTATTCTGCTTTCTCGAAGTAGGAAGAGGTCCCATGAGATCAATAGAGATCATTTGGAATGGTCGCGAGCAATGTTTAGGACGACCCATTTCTCCTAAAATTTGATGATTTTGGGACTTGTAAGCTAAGCATTTTTCGCAAGAACCAATAAATTTTACGACGTCTTGGTACATGCCAGGCCAGTAGTACCGCAAAGCGAGGCGTCGGTAAGTTTTGAAAATCCCCATATGTCCAGCCGTAGGCTCGGAATGATTTTCAATTATTATGGTCTCTCGGTATTCCGTAGGTACGACCTCTTTCCACGAGAATTCTGAAGTTAGTTCGTGTTTATTTTTAGATAACCTATACAACGAATCGTTTTTAATTATAAAATTTGGAAATTTGGATGGATCATTTAGACAACCGTTGTAGATATTTTTGTACCAGGAGTCTTTAGTAGCTGAATAAGAGTTTGAAATATTGGTGGCATCAACCGGAACGATTCTGGATAGCGCGTCAGGAATAACGTTATCAACGCCTCGTCGGTGTTTAATGACGAAGTTAAAGGCTGAAAGACGTACGCCCCATCGAGCTAGTCGACCAGTAGGGTTACTTAAGGACAGGAACCACTTCAGTGCGCTGTGGTCCGTGTAGACAGTAAACTGTTGACCGTTTTCTATGTAGCAACGCCAATGTTCGAGAGCGGTAATAACGGCTAAGGTTTCGCGTTCGGTTATGCTGTAATTCTTCTCAGCAGCGGTTAGTGACTTACTCATGTACGCAATTGGGTGCTCTTTGCCATCTATTGACTGAGTAAGCATTGCACCGATACCGTAACCGCTAGCATCGGTATGCACTTCGAAGGGCTGAGTATAGTCTGGGCAAGACAGAACTGGAGCAGAAATTAAGCACTCTTTTAAGTTTTGAAACGCAGCGTCAGCTTCTGGAGTCCATTTAAAAGAAGGGGTGCCTTTCCTAGATGAAGTCAACTTATTTAGGGGACCAGCAACAGTGCTAAAGTTGGGTACGAAACGCCTGTACCACGTCGCAGTTCCTAAAAAACGTTTGAGGTCCTTACGACATGTAGGTGTCGGATAATTAAGTATAGCCTCAACCTTGGCTGGATCCGTACGTAAGCCAGAGCCATCAACGACGTACCCTAAATATTTTAACTGTGAGCTAAAGAATTTAGACTTTTCAAGGTTAATTGTTAGGTTAGCTTCTTTCAACTTGTCAAGTACACGTAAAAGTAGTGTCACGTGCGAATTAAAGTCTTCAGATATGATGATGATGTCATCCAAATAAGCGAACACCTTGAGATCAAAGTTAGAAAAAAGTAAGTCAACCAATCGCTGCTGAGTAGCTGGTGCATTGGTAAGGCCAAAAGCAGTACGTTTGAAACGAAAAGTGCCTCTGCCGGGAACGTAGAACGCAGTTTTATCGCGATCCTCAGAAGCAATCGGAATCTGCCAAAATGCTTTGGACAGATCAATACTGGTTAAATAGCGAGCATCTCGTAAATTGTCCAGGATCTCGGAAATATAAGGAAGATTGTAGGCATCTCGTTTTGTGACGGAATTTAGTTTACGGCTGTCCAGGCAAAAACGGGGTTGACCGTTCTTCTTTGCCACGATCAGAACAGGAGATGACCAAGCACTCTCGCAAGGTTCGATCACGTCAAGTGAAAGCATCTCATCAACCTGTTCTGTCAAGATTCGCTGCTTCTCCGGAGACAAACGATAGTAACGCTGGCGAATTGGTTCCGAGTCACCTGTGTCTATGCGATGCGTGATAAGACCTGTTACGCCCAAGCCCTTGCTCTGATATGAAATATCCTTAAACTGCCTAATAACATTATCAGCCAGTTGTTTTTGTGACTGATCAAGGTTATCATAACCTTGTATGAAGGTTGAATGAGAAGTAACCAAAGAACAATCCTTGGACTTGGCCATGGTAATGCTGCCAATAAGATTTGGACATAGTTTAAATTTACGCCAAAAATCTATACCTAAAATGAGATTACGTTTAATTTCTGGAATAACGAAAGCTCTTAAAATATGAAATTGATTTTCAAAATGAATTGGAATATTTATGTAACCTAAACTCTTTATATTCTGACCTCCCGCAGCTGTTACTGTTATACGATCAGATTCAACAAGTGGCAAGCCATGAGCAACTAGCACTGAGTGAGCACCGTTGCCTAAAATAGTGACAGCTGAGCCAGAATCTAGGAGTCCCGAAACAGTGAGGTCGTTAATCTTAACAGATACGTAAGGTCTATCATCGAGATCGTCTTTGTCATCGAGAATTGCGTTGATGTTATACGATTTGAAAAATAGTTCAATAGTTTGCAACCAGTTTTTCCAGTCTTCACTATCAAATTTGTTATTTCCACAATTCTTCTTAGTTAGTTTTTTGGATTGGTTTGTTTGTTTTTACCACATTTTGGACAGTCTGGTATTTTAACACCTTTGTGGCCACATTTAAAACAAACCAACTCATCTTTGCTAGCAGTACACTGCCTCAGGTGATGTGTATTATTACGACAACGAGGACAGTAAGGCTGTTTTGTGTTAGACTTAGGGTTATCAACTGTATGAACCATGGTAGGTTCCGTGTTGTTATTAGAATTAGGTTTATTTTGGTAATTATTAGGTTTAGAGTAGTGTTTATTATATGAGTTATTGTTATTATTATTATATTTAGAGTAAGTTTTACTATTAGACTGTCCTGAATATGCAAATTCAGGTGCTAGGGTATTCGAACATGGTTTAGGAGGTTCTCTAAATTGAGTAAATCGTGATTGCACAGCTTCATAATTTCGGCACAAGGTTCTCAATTCATCTATGGATTTGATGTCTGATACAGAAGAGAGGGTGTTAGCGTAGATAGGACGAATGTTGTGGAGTAAGATTTCCAATTTATCTTCCTCTGATAATTTTTTCGTTAAACGTGAAAAAAGTCCAGACATAATGGAAAGGTAAATAATAATATTCTCCGTTTCTCCTTGTGTACGAGACCTAATTTCTGTAAGCAATCTGTAATCATAATCAGACTGATCGAAATCACGTCTCAAAGACACTGTAAGATCGTTCCAACCCGAAACCGTATCCCTAACACTCCTGTACCAATGTAATGCGTCACCGCTAAATATGTCAGTAGCGTATGTCAAGATCTTATCGTGTGAGATATTTCTAGCGACACAAATTTCCTCACAACGTTGAATGAACGCCCGGACGCAGGACTTGCCGTCGAATTTCAATTTCGCGAGTTTGTTAATGTTACCATCACAAGTAACGGTGACATTAACCGGTGTCGAAAGAGTAGGTGAAATGCTATCAGAACTAGTAGTAGCTAAGGGATCTGAAGCTGAATCGCTAAGTGAAGTAAGCCTTATTATGGCCTTCTTGAAAAGGCCGACACATTCCTCATAGTCTGCCTTTAATTCATCGTCACATGTAATGCGGTTTAGCCGGTGATATAAATGATTAAGCAAATTTTGAGTACGCAGCAATGTGTTCTTATCCAATGACGTAGATTCTAAAGTGACGTTAACCTTTTCAAGAACGTCCAGCACACCATTTAGGTCACCCGTTGGTTCGAAAGGACTAGTGAGAATATCCTCTGAAGGAAATAAAGGTCCACACTTAGCTATTTGTTTGCGCAACTCCTGCACTGTGGCCGCTGGTGATTCACCCCTAATAGCGACTTCATACTCAAGCTCAGACTTTTGAAGCGACATGAACTTCACGGGATAAGCCATTTTAACAATAATTTAAATTAATAGCAAAGAGGAGAAAAAAAAAAAATTTTTTTTTTTTTTTAGAAGTGTGGGTAAGTGTTGAACAATTCCGTATAGTGAAATAAACAAATAAGTACTAAATACTCCGTCTGTTACAATTTTAAGTTAAATTTAAGTAACGTATTGTTGTTTTTTCCACGTATGTAAAGCTAGCAAAAAACTAAGAAATTTGGTAACTAAAAATAAAAAATAAAAAAAATGCAAAATAATAAAATTTGCAACTAATGTGTACGCAGAACTAAATAAAACTAGCTAGAGTGAGAAAAAAAACTTTGTTAAAAATAAAACTTTTTTTCTGACCGTTCCCAAGAATTAAGCAACGTCAATAAGTAACGGTTAAAAGATATCGAGTTCAAAATTTAATGTAATGTAAAAAAAAATTGCAACTTATATCGTGCGCTGACTGTACAACAAGACAGTTACAAGTTTTTGAGCATGACTGTACTTATTAAGCACTCCGAACTTAATAAATTTCTGTAACGTACACTTTAGTTACGATGCAACAAAAAAAAACAAGAAAAGCGTAAAACAAAAAAAAAAATGTTTTGCAACTGGTGTGAGGGTACAAGTAAATTACAAAAAATTAAAATTAAACTAACGATCCTAATTTTGGCGTTTAACAACAAAAAATCACAAAGATTAAAATAATACAAAACTAAATTTAATCACCCTGTATACAAAACCAAAAAAAAAAAAATGTAGACACTTTACAGTAATTTAAGTGTCGACATAAGACAAAGATGATAATGTCTATAAGTTAGCCAGTACTTACACCCGGCACTCAAACCCTTCAACCAGCACACAGCAAAAACTGCTTACCGGAAGAAAAAACAGGAATGAGGGTAGTACTTCCCCGGGGCGAGCCGTTACTATAAGCTCTACTACTACAAAATGTTGAATACACGGTATTCAAGAAAAAAAAAATAAAAAAAAACTAAGTCCGCACCCGGTATATAAAAAACACCCTGTATATCAGGCAAATTAAAAACAAAACTAAACTTAACTCTTCACACCAGTTGCTGCACACGAAATAAAAAAAAGAACAAAGCGTTATTACAAAAAACAACGAAACACCAAAACACACAAAACACCGAAAAACACCACTACCTCCATAAAACAGAAAAAAAAACGTATGACCATGAAAAAACCACGATATGGGCGCCAATGTAATGTGGGAATATGGAACCCTAATAGGTTTGAACAAAATTCACCAACACTTTCATAAAAAATAATTTATTAAAAATAGGTCGCGGATTACTAAGGCCCGTCATAGGTTTTTTCCCGACATATGGAGGTAGGCGCGTCGAGTACTGCCCTGGCTTGCGCGTAGCTGTATGGACGCTGGAGCCGAGGAGCAGGATGCAGGACCCGCAGGGTAGGTGGTAGCGGTGCCGGATGCCCGTAGAGGCGTCGCCGTCGTTGGATGCCGGATGCCGGTGGAACCGACTCGTCAGTTGCGAGTGTCGGCACCAGGTGACGCAGCAACGGCACACACGGGTTAACCCCGGAGGAAGAAAATCCCGAACTTTGGTCCCTGGAATTTATGTCCAGTGGTAAGCGTAGGGTTCTCTGCTTATCCTTTCCTGACGGTGACCACAGCAGCGTAAGCGCAAGCGTAGGGATGGGTACTATTGCGCTTAGGGCGTATGTGTGTAGAGGTCACCTTCAGAAGCGGAGTTTACAGAGGAAAAAAGAAAAGAGAAAAAAAAAGGTGTGAAGCACTTTTAAATTAATATTTACACATACCTACATAAAACATTGATGTAGCAATTAAGGTTTGAGTACAATAGTTGAAATAGTAGCTAAAATGATGTCTATGAAAAAGATGATGAAATAATTTTGCACATCATTGACCTTGACATGACATTTAGAAACAAGCACTGCGTGAATTTGTCAACACTTAGCCACTTACCCGATATGGGGAATTACACACTGAAGTTATGGTTCCTTTATAGAACTTTTTAAAAAGTAAAATTATTAAAAAAGTTTTGGAAATTATTAGTAGTCCAATCAAAGTATAATTCGCGAGGCTGCGCATATGTCGTCTAATATGTGTGTAGACTGACCGCGCGTAAATGACGACTGGCCTCTGCAGGCATGCGAGCGTGGTCGACGCTCGCGGCGCGCGGAGAATGATGGAGTGGGAAAAAAACTGGTTTTAGGAACGCGAGCGAGTGAGACAAAAGTACAGGCGCGATCAGGTGATTTGGTCGGCTGGTAAACGATATTAAAATGACTTCTGTTTTATTTGTTTACGTTTTATCAATTATGAACTAACAACGTTACAATGGGTACCTACTACTCACTCAAATCAAGCAATGTGAAATAAAAACAAAATAAATATAATTAATTGAAACACCACGAACCTACCAGTTTCGTATCGTTTTTGCAATAAAAAAAAACATAAAATAGAAAATTGTTTTATTGGACTATAAACAACGTCATACATATACAAGTCTTGTATGTTACTAACACAAATAACTAAAAAAATTACTCCTTAACCTCGTCGAAAACCCATTAATCACTCCCATTTAGACGACATTACCATTCATATATTTTTATTAGACCTCAGAATCCTCTTCATCTGGGTTGTCCTCGTCCAAATCTGGATCAGTAGATGCAGAGACATCACCGACAGTTTTTATATTAATATAAAACTATTTGAACGAGTCGTCAATCAGGTCAATCATGTCCATCAAATCCTTTTTGTTCTCTGCACTGATTGGCAAAGCTTCCTTGGAGATTTGGCTCAACTTAAAGATATCTAAGGTGGTTTTTCCTCTTTTCCGAAAATTGACTGTTTTGAAAGGGGGTTCGCGATCCAGGCTTTTCTTGTAATTAATTTTCCTACGCTGTTTTTATCATATGCAGCCGTTTAATTGGTTGCCACAGAAATTTGTCTTCAGAATCGTCCAGCTTTTTGACAGAAAAGGGTCCTTCCTTGGATTTTAATTCAGCAAAATCCAAGAAATCACTTACAGTCATTACCACGACCTTGAATGGTTTCTGAACTTTGCAAGTCCTCACCAGCTGCACCCAATCATATAAATGATTGATCCTCATCTGTGTCCTCTTTTTAGTTTTTTCTATAATCGCATGGTCAGAGTCACACTCCATATGTGTGTGCCCACTGAGGAGGAATTTGTGGTTTATCTTTTGCAGCGTCGGATGATTATGTGGCAAAAACATGAACATCATTGCCACGACATTGTTTTTATTTTGGCCACCACAAGTATCCAAATAAAAAATCAGTTCTTTGACTTCCGATGGCAAACTGTTGGAGAAGTGCCACAAACATGAGGCAATTTGGTTTGCTCCTCGAGCTCCTATTGTCTCGTCCCACATGTAGCAGGTAGCCTCATTAGTTGCTAAATCATGCACTGTTAAATTAAAGACCAAAGCTGTCGTTTGTAAAACGAGACAGATGTTTTTAAATATGGTGTCGGCAGTCGGCAAGCACTGCTAGAGGTCAAATACAAATGCCCTAACAGACGAATCTGCTTTGACATTCTCTTTATCCACACGTTTTTCAGCATAAGCTTTGTCAGCTTGATGTTGGTGTTCAGCTAATTCAGCAGTTAAATTAATTTTGCAGTCTTCATCTGCAACTTTAATTTTAGCGTTCAACACATCGCACGTGTTGCATGTGTCTTTCGATGGTTGCTTAAACGACAGATTGAGATCGTGAAAGCATTTGGCATATAATTTTAATGAGACAGGGTTTGAAGAAGTGTTTTTATACTCTCTGTACATTTTAGCAATTGAAAGGTCAGCAGCTAGATATTTCTTACCAGTTGAATTTCTACAGTAGTGACACTCTCGTAACTTGGAAAGCTCAAAATGTGGTGGTTGACAAGTGAAATGTCTTCGATAGTCTTCTTATTTTTGGGAGGTTGACGACCTCTCTGATCCTCATCAATGATTCCGTTAGGAGACAATTTCTTTTTTTCTATAATAACATTAACAAATCCCTTGGAGTACCTATGAAATCTGTATCTTACCGTTTTCTTCCACTTCATTCATTCGCTGGCGAGATGAATTTAACTTTATATCACGAAGTTCTGTTACAACTTGCGTACCTACTTAAGTTGTCAACTAAATATATTCATTTAACGTTAAAGTTTTTTGTAACGGACATGTAGTGATACCTATACTTATTACATTTTGGGTTCAGAACTTCGTTGGCCGTAACTGGACATCTCAACATATCGCAATTTAAACAGTAATACTTCGGTTGACCATAACTTGATATCTCAATTTATCACGATTTAATCAACAAGACCTCGGCTGACAATAGCTTGATACTTCAAGTTGTCAATTTAACATTAGTACCTAGAGGAAACTTTTAAGTGTATATGTTGAGATATCAAATAACGAATATTATTTTGGGTACTGAGTATAGGTTGATATAACAAAATATCAATGTTCGATCACAAAAAACATGTGAATCGTTAACTGGACATGAGGTTTTGTTAAGTTAGACACGTTAAAATGCGAGATGTCAGCATATTACCAAAGTCGATTGCTCCAAAAATTATGTATATTTGGAGTTGTCAATTTTTTTCATATAAGTTCCTAATGCGCAGGATGTAATAAGCCAATAAAAAAAAAAACTTAGAAGTCGACATGTCAATGTGTTCACGCCAGCCACGGGACTTAACCTTGTGGAAGTAAAAGAGCTAGTTTTAGATTGTACTTCATAAGAAAAAATCTAATTCTAATGTAGGCTTGTTTCTTTTTAAAACATCAATATTAAAATCTCCACACAAGACATTTTTTTTATTTGGAGAAGTACAAACTCTAGTTAAAATATAATCTAATTTTTCATAAAATATTTCGTAATTATGATTAGGAATTCTATATATGCAAATAATAATAATTTTATGAGCTATTATCTCTACAGCGCAGCATTCAAAAATCCCCGAAACTGATTGTTTTGATATTTCCGGTATTTCCTTAAACTGCAGTCCTACTCTGACGAAAATACACGCTCCTCCTCTCTTTGTATTTCTAGAGAAGAAAGCCGCTGGACAGAAATTCGGAATGTGTAATATATCCTCATAGCCCGTCTGTATGAAGTCTGTATGTATTTATATAACATACAATTGGAATTTATAGCACAAACATGTGGATGATTTAAATGATAATACTAAGGACTAAATGCCTGATTCACCACCAATACTCCAAATCCTGCAATTCTGGAGATATAATATACAAACCACGTCGCCACGTACAAATAGCCCTGAACCATCAACAGTCACGAGCAATGAAATAGCTGATACACTTAGCAAAATTCAAACACGATTTTCTGCTATTGCACTGATTAACGTTTTACGTTTCTACATACATATAATTTTGGAAGCCATACTATTACGAAATAGGTCTTATTCAAAGAAGAAACCGTTGTTTTACGAGAAAATCGCTTTTGAATTTTGCTACGTGTTTACATTTCATTGCTCGTGACTGTACATCCCACATTAACAATTTCCAATTTTTTATTGTAACAGTGTTTCCGATGCAAACGATGATGATAATGATTAAACTGCCTACTAATTTGTTGTAATTTTCCAAATAAATAATAAATGTATCTGATTTAGTGTTTAGGCTTTTATTTTTGACAAGTAACTAGTGAACTCTACTTCACACTATTTAATAATTAACAATACTCATTATAACCCAGTCAGAAAGGTGAAAATGGGTTAAAACCAGGTTAAAACCCAAATCACCCAGTTTTAACACAAATGGGAAGAATGGGTTTTAACCCACTACCCATCTCCTCGCGAGTGCAACAAACGATAGCCTGAATTTAAATCGATAAACGCCATCTATAGGCAAAAGGTTGACAACTGGTTTTATTTATGCTAAGTTAACAAGTTGCCCAATCACTAAATATAAATTTAGGGCAAATACTTTTTGTCTTCTTTTCAAAAGTTTTGTTGAATTCAGTGTAAACTATTGAAAAGAAATGATCATAAAATTGATTTATATTAATATCGTCATGGCTCATAACACTTAACTTGTTCTGTAGGGAAATATTATACCTATTTAATTTGTTAGAAGTTATGGGTCTAAATTTAATCTGATTTTTTTGCAATGGTGTATTACACCTAAAAGTTACTGTTTGTCCGCTATGGTCAGACGGCAGACATCTTATTAATCTTTATCTAAGCTTTCACAATCGCAGAAAACATTATCTATACAAGTAGCAGAAGATGGAGTGACTCTAGTAGGTTCTATAAAAGTGTTGGTCAAGTCAAATGACTTCAAATCTAAAATATTGATGTTAAAATCACCACAAATAATTATAGATTTATTACTGGCTGTAAGTTTTCGAGTTAGTTTTAGAGGAGCTCGTGGCTAAATAATAACAGCCGCTCGGGTCGATCTTTAGGTTAAGCTGTGCTTGCCTAGGTTGGTCTGTGGATGGGTGACCACCCTACATACCGAGTTTCCTCCGTGCCTCGGAAAGCACGTTAAGCTGTTGGTCCCGGCTGTCATTTGTCCATCTTTGACAGTCGTTACAGGTAGTCAGTGACCCAGAAAGTCTGACAACCAGTCTTACCAAAGTGGTATCGTATTACCCAGTATGAACTGGGTTGTGGAGGTCAGATAGGCAGTCGCTCCATGTAAAATACTGATACTCAGCTGCATCCGGTTAGACTGGAAGCCGACCCCAACATAGTTGGGAAAAGGCTAGGCAGATGATACTGGCTGTAAGTTTTGCCAGGACATCTTCCATTATTGACTCAAATAAGGAAAAGTTTTGATAGTTTGGGGGTCTGTACACACACACAATAACATGCGTATCTAGCTCAACACAGGACAGTTCGACGCAATGTTCAGCCGAGAGACCTATTATGTCGTTACGTTGTTGCTTATATCTTAAACAATTTTTACAAAAATTAAGGAACCTCCACGAAGCATAGTTTTACGGTTATAGCAGCTACCCACCATATAGTTCTCATAATTAATAAGCATTTGGTAAACTCAAACTCAAACTCAAACTCAAAGCATTTATTTCAATTAGACCATTACGGCACTTTTGAAAGTCAAAATTACAAAAAAGAAAATCAAAGCTACAGTCCCAGTCACAAGGCATAATAACTTGAGAAAGTACTGTAGTTGCCCATTCCCTAGCGTAGATCTCTATGGAGAAGAATGGGCAAGAAACTCCATGGACACTCTTTTAAAATCAAAATATTGTTACAAAATCTTGGTTACATCATTAATTTTGAGATTATACATATATGTGAGAACGATGTAGAAAGACGTGCACACTAAGAGCATCCAGAGTGAAAGATTAGATTAAAAATGTATGAATAAAGTAATTAAAATGAACCTTGGCAGCTAAGAGATGACCAGTCCCAACTGACAGCGCCCGTTCACAGACATGACGCATGTACCGGCGCCATTCAACTCAACCATATTGAAGGGAACTAAATGACCCGACACACCCGCCACCATCAGCGAGACATTTAAGTGAGCATGACATTCTCTCAGTCACCAAGGCATATTCAAGTCAATGAAAGATAAATAAATGTAAATGGTGGCTGAACAGTACAAAGTACTCACACATGTGCTATGCAATTATATAATACTAAGAACTGGAATCTATACAATGCAAGTATATTTTTACAATCTTCTGCAGCTTCCACAATACATTAACATGGGAATCAATTCTTCATCTTCTTCTTTACGTGTCGATGGACTCAAATAATGCCCGACCAGTACAAACAATTAGTTTGCCCCCCCCACCTATGGTTGTGGAGCAGGACCAGCATTTAGCCAAGCATTTTTATCATCAATGTAATCCCCCAACTTATAATATGCTTGCCTACATAGTGTGCGTTTTATACAAGATTTAAATTTCGTCTCATTCAGTTGAAGAATGTGGGGAGATATTTTATTGTAACATTTCAAACAGTACCCCATGAAAGATGAATCCACTTTAGCAAGCCTGAAACCTGGCTGAACTAGTTGGTCCCTATTTCTAGTGTTATAGTGGTGTCTGTCCCCTCTCTTACTGAATAAATGCCGATTTTTTCTAACGTACATGATGTTTTCATAGATGTATTGACAAGGTACTGTCATGATATTAATTTCCTTAAACAGTTCTCTTAGAGAATCGCGTCTACGTAATTCATAAATGGCTCTGATGGCTCTTTTCTGCAGAATAAATATAGACTCGATGTCTGCAGCCCGTCCCCATAGTAAAATACCGTATGACATAATACTATGAAAATAACTAAAATAGACCAGCCTCGCGGTATCAACATCAGTAAATTGACGGATTTTTCTAACAGCATATGCTGCTGAGCTTAGCCGTCCTGCAAGAGATGTTAGATGAGGACCCCATTGTAACCTTGAGTCGAGCGTGATTCCCAAGAAAACCGTTTTATCGACAAATTCTAGTTTCTCTTGATTCAATATTATGTCACAATCACTACTTTTGACATTTGGTAGAGCAAATCTAATGCATTTAGTTTTTTTCCCATTTAGTACTAAATTATTAGCGGTAAACCAATCGTGGACCTGCAGTAGGGCGTTATTTACGTCATCAAGATTAGTGGCACGTCTGTTTATTTTAAATATTAAAGAAGTATCGTCAGCAAACAACACCATATGCGGATGGTTGTTAAATAGATGGGGTAGGTCATTAATATATACTAAAAAGAGGAAGGGACCCAATATCGAACCTTGTGGTACACCCATTTTTACTTTTAAACCCATTGAGTTGACTCCATTTATTTGTACCTGCTGCTGTCTATCATTCAAATACGATTTTATTAAACTGAGCGCAAGTTTACCTAAACCGTAATGCTGAAGTTTCAAGATCAGGGTTTCGTGATTTACGCAATCAAATGCCTTCGAAAGGTCACAAAAGATTCCTATGGCATCTTGTGCCTCTTCCCACGCAGTAAATATGTGTTTTAATAAAGTGACACCGGCGTCAGTTGTACAACGTCCTTTGGTGAAACCATACTGTTGCTCGTGTAATATTTTATTAGTGTTAAAATGGTTAAGCATTTGATTGAGCATTATCTTTTCAAACACCTTGCTGAAAACCGGCAACACGGATACGGGCCTATAGTTATTGGTGTCTTTACTGTCCCCGGATTTAAAAAGCGGTATTACCTTACTGAATTTCATTAGATCCGGGAAGACCCCTTGATCCACGCACAAATTAAATATTGAGGCTAAATAATTGAGGTACAAGCTTTGATAGACATACCCCATAGATCTTCCGTTAATTTGATCTTAATTTGCTTAAAACCTTTTATGACTGTTATGGGGTTTATAATATGCTGAAATTTAAATTCATTTGGACAGGCTGAAACGTTCGCTTTCAATAAATCAATAGAGAGCAAGGGAGAGGAATTTAAGGTTTCTGTAGTTTTAAGTGGGATACTGGTAAAGAAATTTACAAATTCTTGAGCAACTTCATAGTTGGAGCTCACAAGGCCACGCGATGTCTCTAGTGTGAAGTCATTACCTTGTTTTTTATTTCTATTTGTTTCACTGTTGATGATTTTCCAAACCGTTTTTATTTTGTTGTCGGCTAATTTAATCTTGTTGCTAATGAATAAGGATTTGGCTAGCTTGCAAGTGTTTTTAAAAATTTTCGAGTAAGTAGCAACATATTTATTAAAAGCTTCAGTGTTGATGTAAGGCTTAAGGCCGTACAGCTCAAACAATCGTTCCCTACTTTTCCGAATACCCTGTGTTGCCCAGTCACTGAAAATAAACTTTGGGCCAATAGTTTTAGATTTCTTTTTTAAAGTATTATTAAATTCAGTGTGCACTACCGAAAAGAATTCTTCATAAAATACATTTGCATTGTTTCTAATATGACCCGGTATACTTAACTTGCTAATTAAATTATTATTAAATTTGTCTAGATTGCTGGGTGTTATTTGTCTAGTTTGTATCTGAATTCTTTGTAATTGTCTATTGTATGCGAAAGTAACCGTGTGACCACTATGATCTGAAGGCAGGTAATTTACGATGGATTTATCTAAGTAATCGCAGCAACAAATAATAATCCTTAAGCCAATGGTAATCCTTAAGCCAATGTTCAGTAAAACAAATAATGTCAAATTGGGAATCAAACGAGCTTACCTGTTAAGCGAAGTCTTGATTCTAATTTTATGAGTGGCAATCTGAAAAATAATTATTATAACTTGGTAGTATTTCTAATCTACGTTACTTTCACACCGCGATTTTTAGAGAATTAAAAAAAGAATATTTTTTAAGAATTGCAACATTCGTATGCTGTCTGAGTGTCAAGGCTGAATGTCAAGTCGCGAACTGTCACTTATTTTAGAGATCTTATCATTGGAACAATCTCTGTTTTATGTACAGAGTAGTTCCAAATACCCACATTCACTATGTTTTCCTGAAAGGTTAAAATTGAATTAGGTAGACTAATTATTGCAGCTTTGGGGCTGTTAGTGTTAACTATATTATAGCGGCGGGTGGGTAATTATTTTTCAGATTGCCACTCATAAAATTAGAATCAAGACTTCGCTTAACAGGTAAGCTCGTTTGATTCCCAATTTTACTTCGTGGCAATCTTTCAAATAATTATTATAACTTGGTAGATGTTCAGAGTTGGCTGCAATAATTAATTTATTAACTGATTAAAATGCAAGTAATTCTGAGTGTTGATTTGTGATAATTACATTGGACCTTCTTCTGTAAGAATATTAAAGCTTCAAGGATACTTTACAATAAATATATTACATTTTATAAAAATAACTTTGATAACCATGTAATCAACATTATGTCTGACTTCGTTGATGCCAGCTCTAATTTGAGCTGTTGTTTTGGTTGTATAGTGAGAGTTTAATTCTGGAGTTTAGATACGCCTTTCAATTGAAATCTGACAAACTTACGAATATTAGGGTTTGATGTATTTTAATAACTGTTTTGTTGTTCCAATGGGTTAAAGTTAGAGCTAGGAGAACAATCAATGTCTTTGTTTTCAAAATTTTCTCATATTATCAAACTATGACGAAATTAATGATGCTTTTGATAGATTGAGGCAATGATAGCCTCAGATCTCTCAGTAAGTAATTTTATAATTTGAAAGCCAGTTGTAGTGTTAGTATTTAATAGATGTGTCTGCAAATAAAAAAGGCTCATCAACTCCATTATTTAGTGTTGAATTGTCTGGAAGTACTATCAAGGAATGCCACTGGCATTATTTTTATTCACTTAGGGCCTTTTGTTAAAATACTTGCAACAGAATAGTGCAACCAAGGCAATGTTTATTCACTTAGGGCCTTTTGTCAAAATACTTGCAACAGAAGAGTGCAACCAAGGCAAGTATAGAGCTCCATAGGTATATCGTCTCAAAAGGTGATTGTATACCTAACTATAAAAAATGTAATGTAATGATTTTATGATCACATACAATGTCTAACTATTGTTCAATAGTAGAAGAGCCAGAGTCCATTCAAAACACTGTTTTTAATTAATATTACAACCAATTAATCAGAATCCAGAAATCTCTTCACTTTATTGTCGTGAGAATTAAACTGAAGTATTTCCTATCAATAAGGCTCAGTCATTTTTTAAGGGTCTAGGTAGATCCTAGATCAAATATTATGGATATTAAAGTATTCACTCTATCATCACCAATTAATATAATTACATACAATTAATCAGAAAAGAAAGAGAAACCTCTTTATTACAGTGTGGATTAAACTGTTTTTATTATTAATTAGTACCTAATAGTACATAGTATAAATAAAGCTCAAAATTTTGCTAATGGTCTGATAGTCTTATGACTAAATATTATGAATGTTAAGGGATTCACTCCTTACTGGTAAAACAGAATTTGAGATGTAGTCAATTGGCTCGAAAAGGACGATTGAGGTATTTTCTCAAAACTGTTTGTATTTAAGTCTTAGAAACTGATTTCTGCTTAATACTTTTAGTCTGGTATATTTTGTACATTATGATTTCGTTTATAATTCATTTTTTAACCTATTGTTCCTATAATGATAGAAACAATATAAATAAAAACATTGTTATTATTATGTTTTCCCAGGCACCTTGTAAAGGAGCAATAAGTTTTTGCGGTTTCATAGTAGAAAAAGTATAACACTTAGAGGTCTGGTCTCCACGATATATATTTGCTATATTAGTGTAATTTCCCAAACTATTTGAAATATTAGGTACTTCTACAAGAATCAGCAGTGTTTTCATGACAATGTCTTTCAAGTGTCTCGAACACTCCTGGTTTAATCATCTAGTAGTTCTAAAGAATTGACTAAATGTTGTGCAATTTGGTGTATGTGTGTTGACCATATTCAGTCAACATTGTGTAGGTAATTGGCAACATTGCCGCAAAATGTAATGTAGACATAGACAGGGAGCGCAGGTCGCTGGCTGTCCGCTGCAACATGCTGGCCCGCAGGTTTGCACGCTGTACTGAACCGATAAAGATAACGCTTTTTAAGGCATACTGCCAGTCGTTTTACACGTGCAGCCTGTGGACCAAGTATACCCAGCGGGCATACAGCGACCTGCGCGTACAGTACAATAACGCATTCAGGGTGCTCTTGGGGTTGCCGTGGCGATGTAGCGCGTCAGGGATGTTTGCGGAAGCGCGCATCGACGGGTTCGCCGCAATCATGCGGAAGAGATGTGCTTCCATGTTGACGCGCTTGCGCTCCTCCTCCAATGGCATTCTGAATGTGTTTTCAGACCGGTGGGACTCTCCTCTCCTACGAAGGTGGATAAGTGTTCAGACACACTTATCCAAATAAGCTGTTGTTCCATTGCACGTACAGTTCATTGTTATTCTTGTTATTTATTATTGTAAATTTAATATAATACTAATATTAGGCCAAGTTATACTACTACTAACAATATATGGATGTAATTCTGAAATAAAATATTTGAATTTGAATGTACCTACTGTCAATTGTTATGAATTTTAGTTGGATTTTATTAGCTCTATACGAAAAGTATGGCATTTTATCTGTTGTTGTATCTGCACTTCCATGCACCCCCCCCCCCCCTTTTTGTTAGCTAGCTATTAAAGCCAATACTCCAATTGGTAGTGAAAACTGAAAATAAATGAAATTTCTTAGTTAAAATTTCTTTTAATGAGTTAGTATAAATCACACAATAATGTCTGCCCATCCATCTTTTCGGGTATTTTAATTATGATTTTAATTTTATGTTATGGTACAATGTAGGTAGATGACATGCCAAATTATCTGTTGTTATTTGATAGGGATTAATTTGTTTTCAGCATGGTTCATTTTCTAGTAAGCTACAGCTGATTATAGGGGTCAACGCCCGGAACCAGAGGGCAATGAAGTTATGTTTTACTACTGTCTTCATAATAATTTTATTTCATTTCATTAATAGTTTTAAGGTTTATGTCAGCACTAATATGATTAAGAAAGGTGATTAATTATTATGGGCAAGGTTTAAGTGATTTTAAAATGCAATGCAATGCAGGAAAAAACTATCTGTCATGGGAACCCTTCCAAAAATACTCTTGGACATAAGGGGTACTTAAATGAATTGCATGATTAATATACCTACCCATAATTTAATATTGTATCTATGGATTGCTAGATAAAGCAATGGATTTTACTATTGGACATGTTATTTTAGATTGGGCTTATACATAATGATGATAAGAATATTATCTTTGTTCGAAGATGGGGGTGGGTTTAAATTTGCAATTTGATTTAAAACTAAAACAGGTTTAGTTGTTAATGTCATTTGTACATTGACAGGCTGTTAAGACCTCCAAACTTTGTAAGTCTATAACCCTTTTCCTCTCAATACTAATAGTTTTGAGTATTAGGACATTATGGTGTATAGATTTTGATAACAAATGGTTTCTTGAACCATTGTACTTAAACCAAGTACCCAGATCATTACTTTACAACTGGTATATAATATGGTTAAATCATTCCGGTACCATCCTTGATGTGTTCTCTTTTGGGGCTACTGGCTTAGCACTCCAGTATCTATTACTGTGTTCAGTCTTGAAAGATTCTTGTTAACGGGATACTTTTTTGGATGTTTGAATTTTATTGTGCTAGGCACAAACAGATTAATTGATTTTCTTGTTGTTGGTGATAAAATCTCTTTGGCTACATGTATTAATTGTTTGGAAATATACATAATAAGCTAAGAATATAACTATTGTCCTTATAGGTTTGGTGTTTCATTTCATTAAAGAAAATATAAATAATATTAATTTAATTTCGAGGTTGACACGGTGCTGATGAACATTTGTAGGTTGTGTTATGCAGTGTCATTCAAGCCATTCATCGGTTGCTTTGCTTATGATAACAGTACAAAAATTCGAAGACATGTGACATCTACCAATCCGCACTGGGCCCGCGTGGTGGATTATAGTCCATTCCCTCTCATAGAGAGGAGGCCGTGTCCCAGCAGTGGGAACATTATAGGCTGATGATGATGATGATGAACATCACATAACCTTGGTTCACCATATGTATAGTAGTGGAACAGAAGTCTGTCATAAGTGTCTGGAACATTTTCCATCAGCTGTTCTCTCATAGTATTAAGTAAACAAAGAATCTTGTTCTATTATTTGAATGAAAAGTGTTATGCTTAAATGTAAATATTACTTCATCACTGAAAGATCAAAATGACAAGTTTATGGCATAGCCACAGGGTGCTTTCGATAATATCATACTTGACGTCGAAGCTTACACACATAGTGTGGATTATAACATGCTGTAAATATCTCGTATTTAGGCATGTAGAATAATAAATATCCTGTATAGTCTGGCATAACTTCCACCAAAATAGCATACATACACTTTTTGGGCTGGTGTTTACATTAGTTAAACGTATGTGTAACATTAATTTATACTTGATGTTCAAGCCAGCAATGATGTCACAATCTGTTTTCTGTTTTATTTTGTTTGTAAATGTATTACTAACATAGTTTGTAAGTATATTGTTACTAACACTGAGTCTTGTTGCTCAAAATAAATATATTATTATTATTAAAAGCACATTATATGGGTTTAACATGCTGTTAGTATCTCGTACTTAAGGATGTGTGGTCCTGACAAATGTATGTCAGCCAGCCAGCAACTTTACTCGCTGATGGGAATCCAGGCAAGGAATGGTTCCACATTCACTGCGAGAGTATAATGCATTTGCAAGGTTATAACACACACGGGATGTGCTAAGTTAAGCAGGGTCGTCTTACGACCTGCATGGTCATGGATATATAGCACAATTTTGTAATTACCTGATCAAGGTCACGAAAATGGGACATACCTGTCCTTTAGCCCGGCAATTTGGCTACGATGTCAATTAGATTTTCAGTGCTAGCATTGTTCAATAAATTTAGCTGGACACCACGTGTCACACTGATAGTTAACCATGCAGCTAGTAACATGAGGTGTTACTGGTCTTGAAAATGGCACTTACCTGTTGCTGGACCTGCCATTAGATTTTCAGTGTTAGCATCGTTCAATGACTCAGCTAAAGGATATCTCGTATCTCCACTGATAGCTTACCATCCAGCTAGTAACCAGTAGTAGTGTTACTGGGGTATCGCGTACCCACTGGAGGAAAAAGGCTTTAACGAGCTTACAACTCCCTTAGTGCTTCAATGAGCACTGTGGATATCGCGTATCCGGGGGTCATTTAAAGTCGGGCATCCAAGTTGTTGTCAGGAATACACTTTTCCTGCTTCATCTCTGATGTCTTCTGATAAATAATGTCCTTCCAATTTACGTCCCGGTAGCGAGCGTTATTTGTAAATGCTCGGATTTCTGTTTCGGGTTTACGATTTTCACTAAAGATGCACTTAGTACACTTCCTGTCACTCGACATTTTGTTATTTTGGTAAAATGTAATGTAAACTTAGTTTTAAATGAATAATTTGACGAGAAAGATTTTTTCTTGCGGTGTCGATAAGGCGCGGAAAAGAAAAGTGACAGTTCGCGACTTGACATTCAGCCTTGACACTCAGACAGCATACGAATGTTGCAATTCTTAAAAAATATTCTTTTTTTAATTCTCTAAAAATCGCGGTGTGAAAGTAACGTAGATTAGAAATACTACCAAGTTATAATAATTATTTGAAAGATTGCCACGAAGTAAAACTTACTATTTTCTAAAAACAATTCTATTTCTAATAATTTTGAAGAAATGCCTTGGACTTTTGGTGGAATACTTTTAAAGTGTTCTGCTGAGGCCCTTTTTTACTAGCTAATTGAGTGCAAGAAGATACCTTGCTGTTGGTAGGTTTTCAATATTGTTAATGGCACCTTCTGTTGTCTGACTTTCTAGTTTAAATTAATATTAATATCTGAGATATGATATGAAGATATGATGATGATATGATATGATGATATGGAGAGAGCCCCGAGATTCCCGTGCCATCGCCAGACAACAAGATCCTATCACTAATATACCCTAATTGAGAATTTTCCACGGTGACGTATGGATCCTCCTCAGTATAATGTTTGTAAACATCAATAGCACTAATGATATATTTATTTAAGGTCACCACCTGTTCATTAGTATTATTACTAATAGTCGCAGTATTTACAATATAACTAAACTTAGACATACTACTTATGTCTGTGTGAATATTATAAGCTAATAGCCGAGCTATTTTGTGTCTACAACTAATACACTTTACCCCGAGTCGAACTAAGTTTATCAACAAAAGTGTTGATGTCAAGAAATATAAGTTTGTCACTGTAGTGACCTGCTAAAAAATGTAAATGGCTGTTTAACAAGTGAATATAATTGGGAATCAAACGAGCTTACCTGTTAAGCGAAGTCTTGATTCTAATTTTATGAGTGGCAATCTGAAAAATAATTATTATAACTTGGTAGTATTTCTAATCTACGTTACTTTCACCGCGATTTTTAGAGAATTCAAAAAAGAATATTTTTTAAGAATTGCAACATTCGTATGCTGTCTGAATGTCAAGGCTGTTTGTCAAGTCACGAACTGTGACTTATTTTAGAGATCTTATCATTGGAACAATCTCTGTTTTATGTACAAAGTAGTTCCAAATACCTACATTCACTATGTTTTCCTGAAAGGTTAAAATTGAATTAGGTAGACTAATTATTGTAGCTTTGGGGCTGTTAGTGTTAGCTATATTATAGTGGCGGGCAGTGGCGGATTTGCCACCAGGCTGAGTAGGCTGGAGCCTAGGGCGGCAGATTTTAGGGGCGGCAAATATGAGCCAGTTTCCTTTTTAAGTGTTACAGAAATTAATACATTCATTATTAAAGTTTTAAAATTGTTTCCCTAAATGCTATTAGGTCCACACAAGCAATTCAATATTGTACTAAATTTTTCACCAGTTCGATGATTTTTTCTACAACCTAATGAATCGCGTTTATTGAAAACAAGCGACGGGAAAAATTTTACATTTACAAAAACTGGAATGGAAACGGCAGTAAATTGTTAGTGTGGAAGGTTTTTTTGGAACAATAAACTAAGTGAAGGTTCAAATTCAGGCTATAAGAGAGTCCAGATGCCCATGTTTAAGAATTTCCTTAAAATTATTATTGTACTAGCTGTTGCCCGCGGCTTCGCCCGCGTGCAGTTCGGTAACTGTCCCACTGAATCTTACTAAAGGGATAAATAGTGTCCTACATGTTAATCCAGATTATAAACTATCTATGTGCCAAATTTTACAATCCTCACAATTTATTATTATCATCACAATCACCATCACTATCACAACCACCATCACTATCACAACCACCATCATTATCACAATCATTATCACAATCACCATCACTATCATAACCACCATCATTATCACAATCACCATCACTATCACAACCACCATCATTATCACAATCACCATCACAATCACCATTACAATCACCGTCACCGTCACCATCACAATCACCATCACAATCACCGTCACTATCACCATCACCATCACAATTACCATTAAAATCACCATCATCGTTATCACAATAATTATCATCGTAATCACAATAATTATCGCAATCACCATCACTATGACAATCACCATCACTATCACAATCATAATCACCATCACAATCACGATCACAATCACTATCAAAATCACTATCATCATTATCACAATCATTATCATCGTAATCACAATCATTATCATCGCAATCTCAATCATTATCATCTTAATCACAATCATCACGATCATAATCGCCATCACTATCACAACCGCAATCATTATCACAAACACCATCACTATCATCATCACCATCACCATCACAATCACAATCACCATCACAATCACAATCACAATCACTAATCTCGTAATCACAATCATTATCATCGTAATCACAATCATCTTCATCATTATCATGATCACCATCACTGTCACAATCACCATCACCATCGCTATCACCATCACAATCATCGTTACTATCACAATCACCCTCACCATCAAAATAACTATCACAATCACCATCATCGTTATCACAATCATTATCATCGTAATCACAATCATTATCATCTTATTCACAATTATCATCATCACAATCTCCATCCTCGTTATCAAAACCATCGCTATCACCATCACAATCACCGTCACTATCACAATCACAATCATTATCACAATCACAATCATTATCACAATCACAATCATTATCACAATCACCATCACCATGACAATCACCACCACAATCACTATCACAATCACTAACCTCGTAATCACAATCATTATCATCGTAATCACAATCATCTTCATCATTATCACAATCACCATCACTGTCACAATCACCATCACTGTCACAATCACAATCACCATCACAATCACCGTTACTATCACCATCACCATCAAAATCATTATCACAAATCATAAATCTATCTGAATTTACTCGAGGCAAGATGTAAAAATTTTCGAGCTCGCTTTGCTCGCTCTTGCAGTCTAGCTTCTCTTGAATCTTATCTTTGTCTATAAGTCGCCCAGGTAACTCCGGTAGGTCGAAACAATTCTAACCTGTGCAAGGTAGGAAAAGTGTACAAATTTTCGAGCTCGCTCCGCTCGCTCTTGCAGCCTACTTACTCTTGCCTTTATCTGTGAGTCGAACAAGTAACTCATAAGTATCAGGATTGAAACAATTCTAGCCTGTTCAATTCAAAGTAGTGTTAAAATTTTCGCTTAGCTCAGGAATTTACCCAAAAACGATTTCTTGGGTAATCTTAACAAATTTTTTGGGTTGTAAAAACAATCCTAAAGGAACTCTAACACACTGTGTAGAGATCAGTAGGGGCGGCAAAATTTGAAAAGCCTACTGGCGGCAAATGTGTAAATCCGCCACTGGTGGCGGGTGGGTAATTATTTTTCAGATTGTATATTTTTCATAAAATTAGAATCAAGACTTCGCTTAACAGGTAAGCTCGTTTGATTCCCAATTTTACTTCGTGGCAATCTTTCAAATAATTATTATAACTTGGTAGATGTTCAGAGTTGGCTGCAATAATTAATTTATTAACTGATTAAAATGCAAGTAATTCTGAGTGTTGATTTGTGATAATTACATTGGACCTTCTTCTGTAAGAATATTAAAGCTTCACGGATACAATAAATATATTACATTTTATAAAATAACTTTGAACCATGTAATGTAATCAACATTATGTCTGACTTCGTTGATGCCAGCTCTAATTTGAGCTGTTGTTTTGGTTGTATAGTGAGAGTTTAATTCTGGAGTTTAGATACCCCTTTCACTTGAAATCTGACAAACTTACGAATATTAGGGTTTGATATACTTTAATAACTGTTTTATTGCTCCAATGGGTTAAAGTTAGAGCTAGGAGAACAATCAATGTCTTTGCGTTCTAAATGTTGCTCATATTATCAAACTATGACGATATTAATGATACTTTTGATAGATTCTATGATTGAGGCAATGATAGCCTCAGATCTCTCAGTTAGTAATTGTATCATTTGAAATCCAGTTGTAGTGTTAGTAGGTATTTAATAGATGTGTCTGCAAATAAAAAAGGCTCATAAACTCCATTATTTAGTGTTGAATTGTCTGGAAGTACTATCAAGGAATGCCACTGGAATTATTTTTATTCACTTAGGGCCTTTTGTTAAAATACTTGCAACAGAATAGTGCAACCAAGGCAATGTTTATTCACTTAGGGCCTTTTGTTAAAATACTTGCAACAGAAGAGTGCAGCCAAGGCAAGTACAGAGCTCCATAGATAATATATCGTCTCAAAAGGTGATTGTATAACTATAAAAAATTTAATGTAATGATTTTATGATCACATACAATGTCTAACTATTGTTCAATAGTAGAAGAGCCAGAGTCCATTCAAAACACTGTTTCCAATTAATATTACAACCAATTAATCAGAATACAGAAATCTCTTCACTTTATTGTCGTGAGAATTAAACTGATTTTATTAATCAGTACCTAGTAGTAAGTACTTCTTATCAATAAAGCTCAGTCATTTTTTAAGGGTCTAGGTAGATCCTTGATCAAATATTATGGATATTAAAGTATTCACTCTATCATCACCAATTAATATAGTTACATATAATTAATCAGAAAAGAAAGAGAAACCTCTTTATTACAGTGTGGATTAAACTGTTTTTATTATTAATTAGTACCTAGTAGTACATAGTATAAATAATAGTATAAATAAAGCTCAAAAATTTGCTAAGGGTCTGGTAGTCTTATGACTAAAATATATTATGAATGTTAAGGGATTCACTCCTTACTGGTAAAACAGAATTTGAGATGTAGTCAATTGGCTCGAAAAGGACGATTGAGCTATTTTCTCAAAACTGTTTGTATTTAAGTCTTAGAAACTGATTTCTGCTTAATACTTTTAGTCTGGTACATTTTGTACATTATGATTTCGTTTATAATTCATTTTTTAACCTATTATTCCTATAATGATAGAAACAATATAAATAAAAACATTGTTATTATTATGTTTTCCCAGGCACCTTGTAAAGGAGCAATAAGTTTTTGCGGTTTCATAGTGGAAAAAATATAATACTTAGAGGTCTGGTCTCCACGATAAATATTTGCTATATTAGTGTAATTTCCCAAACTATTTCAAATATTAGGTACTTTTACAAGAATCAGCAGTGTTTTCATGACAATGTCTTTCAAGGGTCTCGAACACTCCTGTTTAATCATCTAGTAGTTCTAAAGGATTGACTAAATGTTGTGCAATTAGTGGATATGTGTGTTGACCATATTCAGTCAACATTGTGTAGGTAATTACATTGCCGTAATGTACTGTCAATTGTTATAAATTTTAGTTGGATTTTATTAGTTCTACACGAAATGTATGGCATTTTATCTTCTAGTCACAATCCATTGATGTCTGCACTCGCATGCACCCCCCCCCCCCTTTTTGTTTCACTTTATGGTTATTTTCAATAGAAAGCTATAAAACTATTAAAGCTAACTATTAAATTGGTAATGAAAACTGAAAATAAATGAAATTTCTTAGTTAAAATTTATTTTTATGAGTTTGTATAAATCTCACAATAATGTCTGCCCATCTATCTTTTCGGGTATTTTAATTGTGATTTTATGTTATGATTCAATGTAGGTAGATGAAATGCCAAATTATCTGTTGTTATTTGATAGGGATTAATTTGTTTTCAGCATGGTTCATTTTCTAGTAGGCTACAGCTGATTATAGGGGTCAACGCCCGGAACCACAGAGCAATGAAGTTATGTTTTACTACTGTCTTCATAATAGCAGTCAAAGTAATAATTTTATTTCATTTCATTAATAGTTTTAAGGTTTATGTCAGCAATAATATGATTAAGAAAGGTGATTAATTATTATGGGTAAGGTTTAAGTGATTTTAACATGCAATGCAATGCAGGAAAAAACTATCTGGTCATGGGAACCCTTCCAAAAATACTCTTGGACATAAGGGGTACTTAAATGAATTGCATGATTAATATACCTACCCATAATTTAATATTGTATCTATGGATTGCTAGATAAAGCAATGGATTACTATTGGACATGTTATTTTAGATTGGGTCTATACATAATGATGATAAGAATATTATCTTTGTTCGAAGATGAGGGTGCGTTTAAGTTTGCAATTTGATTTAAAACTAAAACAGGTTTAGTTGTTAATGTCATTTGTACATTGACAGGCTTTAAAGACCTCCAAACTTTGTAAGTCTATAATCCTTTTCCTCTCAATACTAATAGTTTTGAGTATTAGGACATTATGGTGTATAGATTTTGATACCAAATGGTTTCTTGAACCATTGTACTTAAACCAAGTACCCAGATCATTACTTTATAACTGGTATATAATACGGTTAAATCTTTCCGGTACCATCCTTGATGTGTTCTCTTTGGGGCTACTGACTTAGCACTCCAGTATCTATTATTGTGTTCAGTCTTGAAAGATTCTTGTTAACGGGATACTTTTTTGGGTGTTTGAATTTTATTGTGCTAGGCACAAACAGATTCTTGTTGTTGGTGGTAAAATCTCTTTGGCTACATGTATTAGTTATTTGGAAATATACATAATAAGCTGAGAATATAACTAATTGTCCTTATAGGTTTGGTGTATAAATAATATTAATTTAATCTCGAGGTTGACATGTTGGTGATGAACATTGGTAGGTTGTGTTATGCAGTGTCATTCAACCCATTCATCGGTTGCTTTACTTATGATAACAGTATCATTCTAATTTGGTTTAGAACATCTCAATACCTTTTTTTTTTTTTTTTTTTTTTCGGATGGGAAATCATCAAGTAACCGCTCCCGCTCTGGGCGGAGCAGGAGGGAGTGTCAGACTTTTACTGACTAAAACCCATCCATGTTCCTTCATCGCCCTTTGTGTTCCGGGGCCACGGTATCTCTTTCGAACAGTCCCGCAACCCCGGCAGGCATCGGTCCTTACGGAGCCCTTCCTTTTTGCTGACTCTCTTTGAGGCGCGCGTGGAACACGAACGCGCCGTCGACACGGCCTGTCGTCATGAGACGGACGGACGGCGAGCTAGCCCATAGCCCACCGTCCACAGGCCCGCGCCTACGGTGGCCGGGGGCCACGTGGTGGTGGCCCCCGACGCCCGGGGCGTCTCCCGCGGCGGCCGGGACGTTGAGAGGTTCTCTCCCTCTCACGTTCCGCCACCTCCTTCTCTAGCATTACTGCTTCGCAGAAGGAGGTGACGGCGTCCCATTCCGTCTCGCTCCGGACCATGGCTTGCACCAGGGCCGGACGCGAGAGGTCGCCGCCACCGATCGCCGTTTCGAACATCTCAATACCTTGGTTCACTGGTTCACCATATGTATAGTAGTGTAACAGAAGTCTGTCATAAGTGTCTGGAACATTTTCCATCAGCTGTTCTCTCATAGTATTAAGTGAACAAAGAATCTTGTTCTATTATTTGAATGAAAAGTGTTATGCTTAAATGTAAATATTACTTCATCGCTGAAAGATCAAAATGACAAGTTTATGGCATAGC
Organism: Xestia xanthographa; assembly: GCA_905147715.2. NCBI lineage: Eukaryota > Metazoa > Arthropoda > Insecta > Lepidoptera > Noctuidae > Xestia > Xestia xanthographa. Next base: position 305,747 of record LR990661.1, on the reverse strand, counting down.
CACAGGGTGCTTTCGATAATATCGTACTTGACGTCGAAGCTTACACACATAGTGTGGATTATAACATGCTGTAAATATCTCGTATTTAGGCATGTAGATATAAAAAATATCCTGTATAGTCTAGCATAACTTCCACCAAAATAGCATAAATACATTTTTTGGGCTGGTGTTTACATTAGTTAAACGTATGTGTAACATTAATTTATACTTGATGTTCAAGCTGAACCAGCGCCTGTCACCTTGCAGCAATGATGTCACAATCTGTTTTCTGTTTTATTTTGTTTGTAAATGTATTACTAACATAGTTTGTAAGTATATTGTTACTAACACTATGAGTCTTGTTGCTCAAAATAAATAAATTATTATTATTATTATTAAAAACCCATTATATGGGTTTAACATGCTGTTAGTATCTCGTACTTAAGGATGTGTGGTCCTGACAAATGTATGTCAGCCAGCCAGCAACTTTACTCGCTGATGGGAATCCAGGCAAGGAATGGTTCTACATTCACTGCGAGAGTATAATGCATTTGCAAGGTTATAACACACACGGGATGTGCTAAGTTAAGCAGGGTCGTCTTACGACCTGCATGGTCATGGATATTGTGAGATATGTGGGTAGACTAAGAACATTCACATTATCTTGTATTAGGGTAGTCTTACGTTGTCAGACTTTTGTCTTCATTAAATCAGCTGAGTGGATGGACGCGCGTTGTTATTGATCTAGTAATCTTAATACCCTGGACCTCTGGAACCGTATTCTACAGTGGCGACGAGAACAATCGAACCGCGACGCAAGTGCGAGTTATTTAGTGCAGACAGTGACTAATTAATTTGTTGTGCGAAGTACGATGTCGGTGGGCAAGATAGCCGAGTTTAACGTGGCAACGGATAACTGGCGGTTATACGTAGAACGTCTAGAACAATATTTTATTGTGAACAAAGTTACGAGTGATATGTATGTACCGATATTGATAACCGTAATGGGCGCGGAATGCTATGAGTTGCTGGTAAATTTGTGCACACCCGACAAACCAACGACGAAGACGTTCGCGGAGGTCACGACGATTATAGAAAAATATTTACAACCGAAGCCTAGTGAACTTGCTGAGCGATTCAAGTTTCGGCACAGAAAGCAAACAGTTGGCGAAACAATATCAGAGTACGTAATAGTTTTGAAAAAAATGTCGAAGACGTGCGAGTTTGGCACCTGGTTGCAAGAGAGTTTACGCGATCAGCTGGTATGCGGCATACAAAGTGAGACAATTCGACAAAGGTTGTTCACAGAAAGTGACCTAGATTTTACCAAAGCCTATAGTCTGGCTATAAGTATGGAGGCGGCGGAAAAGGACGCTGCGGTGGTCGAAGGGCGAGGGAGGTCGATGCAGGAGGCAGGTTCGGTCGACTGTCAAGCCATAGCGGGGTTCGCAGCGCGCCAGGCCAGCGGGTCGAGGGCGAGCGAGCCGGCGACGAGCGGCCGGCCGGCGACACGGGCGGGGCGCGCGCAGGCTACCGCAGCCGCACGAGGCGGGCGCGCGGGCTCCCGAGGCCGGGGACCGGCACAAGCGCCGGCGGCGGCTTCAGAGCGAGGCGCGCAGCAGTGCGTGGCATGTGGCGGGGCGCACAACGCGGCGCTGTGTCGCTTCGTACGTTACGTGTGCAAAGTGTGCAATAAACAAGGTCACCTTCGGCGCGTGTGTCCGTACATGACGGGCCAGCACAGCGTGGACGTGGTCGACGACAACTCAGCGCCCTACCGAGGCCTTGGAATGAACGCCGAGTGGGAACAGGAAGTATCGAGTGATAGCGATTGTAGTGGCGAGGTAATTATTACGAACCTTAATCGAGTTTCGGTAGTGGACTGTAGCCCTATTTTGATAGATATAAACGTACATAATAAATATGTTAGTATGGAATGCGATACCGGCAGTGCCGTGTCATGCATCAGCCTTGATTTATATAAAAAATTATTTAGCGATTTAGAGCTAAAAAAATGCAAATTGCGGTTGCGATACTATACAGGCGAACTGGTCAATCCCGTGGGGGTAGTGAGACCGCTAGTCAAATACAAGGACAAGCAAAAACATCTAGAATTATATATTGTAGATCATGGGAAAACATCACTATTGGGACGGCAGTGGCTGATCGAACTCTGTATTCAGATACCCACACCGCCATGTGGCAACGTAAATAATGTGACCGCAACTGATTTTAATCTAAAACATTTCAGGTCCCGGTATTGTGATGTGTTCGAGGAAGGGCTGGGCCGTTTCACCGGCGGCCGCGTCGGCATCCACCTGCGCGACGGCGCCCGGCCGCTGTTCCTGCGCGCGCGCCCGCTGGCGTATGCGCTGCGCGAGCCGGTGGAGCGCGCGCTGGACCAGCTGGTGCGCGACGGCGTGCTCACGCCCGTCGACCGCTCCGACTGGGCCACGCCCATCGTGCCCGTCGTTAAAAAGGACGGTAACATACGTATCTGTGCTGATTACAAAGTAACGCTTAACAAGGTACTGGAGGTTGACCGGTATCCGCTGCCTAGAATGGAAGATTTATTAGCGCGTCTGGATGGAGGGGAAAGCTTTAGTAAAATTGACCTGTCACAAGCGTACGCGCAGTTTGAGCTCGATGAGTCACGAAAATACACCGTAATCAATACCCATAAGGGTTTATTTAGATATAATCGCTTAGTGTATGGGTTAGCGTCGAGTCCAGGAATATTCCAAAGGCGATTAGCACAATTATTCGCGGATCTGCCTAATGTTGGGGTATTCCTGGATGATGTCATAATTACCGGGAGAGATTCACGATCGCACATCGAAAATTTGAATAAGGTCTTTGAAAGGTTGCAAGCATACGGTCTTCGCGTGAAGGCAGAAAAATGCGAGTTTTTTGCAGAGTCAGTAAGGTACTTGGGACACGTGATCAGCAAAGCCGGTGTTCATACGTGCCCCGACAAGGTCAAGGCGATAGTGAAAACCCCCGCGCCACGAAACGTATCCGAGTTGAGAGCGTTCATAGGGCTAGTCATGTATTATGCCAAGTTCGTTAAAAATGTTAGCACTATTTTGACACCTTTATATAATTTGTTGAAGGCGGGTGTGAGTTTCGTTTGGAGCGAATCATGTCAGGCCGCGTTCGACATGATCAAAACCGCACTGGTGTCGAGCGAGGTGCTAATGCACTACTCGGGGGCGTTGCCGTTGGTACTGACGGCGGACGCGTCGGCCGTGGGCGTGGGCTGCGTGCTGTCGCACCTGACGCCGGAGGGCGAGCGGCCGGTGGCGTACGCGTCGCGCACGCTCACGCCCGCCGAGAAGGCGTACGCGCAAATAGATAGAGAGGCTCTCGCGATCATTTATGGTATTCGAAAGTTCCACCAGTACCTTTACGGACGAAAATTCACACTAAGAACGGACCATAAACCGCTCACGCATATATTCGGAGATAAAGTGGGCATACCAGTTATGGCAGCGTCGCGTCTCCAGCGATGGGCCGTGCTGTTATCCGGGTATGACTACAACATTCAATATGTAGCTTCAGGCAAGAACTGTGCGGACGCTTTATCGCGACTACCTCAGGCGAGAGGCAGACAGGGGGACGACGACGACGTCACTTACATTAAATTCGTAGAAAGCTTTTTACCGATCACCAATAATGACGTTAAACTGGCGACATCTACGGATCCATTATTAGGTAGAACGTTAGCGTACGTACAATCGGGATGGCCGGTGACGTGCCCCGACGAGGCGCTCAAGCCATATTTTTTTAGGCGAAACGAATTATATATAGATAGGGGTTGCCTGATGTGGGGCTATCGGATGGTAGTGCCGCCAAAATTGCAGGCGACAATATTGAAGCAACTGCACATCAGTCACATGGGCATTGTAAAAACTAAAGCGATAGCCCGCAGCTACGTGTGGTGGCCCAATATTGACGCTGACGTGGAGGCGCTCTGCAATCAATGCGCAACGTGTGCAGCGGAAGCACCGGCGCCGCCGCGGGCGCCGCCAACCCCCTGGCCTTACGCAAGCCAGCCTTGGAGTAGGCTGCATATCGATTTTCTAGGACCCCTAAAAGGCAAAATCTTTCTAGTAATTATTGACTCAACTACGAAGTGGCTAGAAGTGTTTGAAATGGCTCGCACAAACGCCGACGCGGTAATAAAAATTCTGAGGGCAACCTTTGCTCGGTTCGGGTTGCCATCAGAGTTAGTTTCGGATCAGGGACCGCCGTTTACAAGTTCACAATTTAAAGATTTTTTGGAACATTGTGGTGTCAGACAGTTGTTCTCACCGGTATATCATCCCGCTTCTAATGGAGCCGCGGAGGGGGCAGTGAAACTTTGCAAACGCGCTATTAAAAAGGCGCTTAGAGAGGGTATCGACATAGACGCAGCCCTACAAACGTACTTATTGGCATATAGGAATGCGGTACACAGTACGACAGGGGAAAGCCCGGCGATGCTACTACAGCGGCGAACGTTGCGTACTCGACTAGACTTATTGCGAAGTGACAGAGCGCTGCACGAGCGCGTGCGCGCGGTTCAGGACCGCCAACTGGCAGCTGCGGGCGGCACGCCGCGAGCATTTGCCCAGGGCGAAGAAGTGTGGGCGCGGAGTTATACCGGCGGGAACAAATGGGTAAAGGGAACCGTAGTGGCTCGCGAAGGTTCCCGTAGGTATATCCTGGATGGCGGAATCGGTCAACCTATAGTAAGGCATGTAGACCAAGTAAGGCGCAGATCACGAATGTCTACCGTTCCTTGTCCGGAATCGAGTAGAGAAAAGCGGGAAGGTGGGAGTGAGAACGCAGTCGCGCCGCCGGGGGCCGCCGCGGAGGAGGTGGGCAGGGGCAGGCGTTCGTCAAACCAAATCATGGGAGAGGTGGTTGAGGAAGCTGCGACCATCAGCGGTGCAGGCCCAGATCCCTCATGCGCCCCCCCCCCCACCGCTATCGCCTCCGCCTCGGTCGCCGTTGAGGCTCAGACCCTTACCGAATCGTGTCCGTAGGTTAGAAATAGATTAAGAGCTATGTATAAGAGCAAGGCCTTACGGCATTTGTCTGTTGTTGTGTTTAGTACTTACCAGGTTAGACATTAAGGGTGGAGGTGTGAGATATGTGGGTAGACTAAGAACATTCACATTATCTTGTATTAGGGTAGTCTTACGTTGTCAGACTTTTGTCTTCATTAAATCAGCTGAGTGGATGGACGCGCGTTGTTATTGATCTAGTAATCTTAATACCCTGGACCTCTGGAACCGTATTCTACAGATATATAGCACAATTTTGCAATTGCCTGATCAAGGTCATGAAAATGGGACATACCTGCCGTTTTACCTGGAAATTTGGCTGTGATGTCAATTTGATTTTCAGTGCTAGCATTGTTCAATAAATTTAGCTGGACACCGCGTGTCACACTGGTAGTTTACCATGCAGCTAGTAACATGAGGTGTTACTGGTCTTGAGAATGGCACTTACCTGCCGCTGGACCTGCCATTAGATTTTCAGTGTTAGCATCGTTCAAAGACTCAGCTAAAGGATATCTCGTATCTCCACTGATAATTTACCATCCAGCTAGTAACCTGAGATGTTACTGGGGTATCGCGTACCCACTGGAGGAAAAAAGCTTTAACGAGCTTCCGACCACCTTAGTGCTTCAATGAGCACTGTGGATATCGCGTATCCGGGGGTCAGTTATAGTCGGGCATCCAAGTTGTTGCCAGGAATACACTTTTCCTGCTTCGTCTCTGATGTCTTCTGATAAATAATGTCCTTCCAATTTACGTCGTGGTCGGTAGCGAGCGTTATTTGTAAATGCTCGGATTTCTGTTTCGGGTTTACGATTTTCACTAAAGATGCACTTAGTACACTTCCTGTCACTCGACATTTTGTTATTTTGGTAAAATGTAATGTAAACTTAGTTTTAAATGAATAATTTGACGAGAAAGATTTTTTCTTGCGGTGTCGATAACGCGCGAAAAAAAAAGAGACAGTTCGCGACTTGACAATCAGCCTTGACATTCAGACAGCATACGAATGTTGCAATTCTTAAATTTTTTTTTTTTTTTAATACTCTAAAAATCGCGGTGAAAGTAACGTAGATTAGAAATACTACCAAGTTATAATAATTATTTGAAAGATTGCCACGAAGTGAAATTGTTTTTTCTGTTACGTAAATTTTCAAAATATGGAAAAGCGCACAATATTATTTTATTACAATTTAATTTCAACAACTCTGAGACACAATCAGTGATGTCTTCCTTTTTAGGGTTCCGTAGTCAACTAGGAACCCTTATAGTTTCGCCATGTCTGTCCGTCCGTCCATCCTCGCTTAATCTCTGTGACCGTTAGCACTAGAAAGCTGAAATTTGGTACCAATATGTATATCAATCACGCCAACAAAGTGGTAAAATAAAAATTGGAAAAAAATGTTTTATTAGGGTAGCCCTAGGTAGTAATTTAAAAAAAAATATCTTCCCACTTTACATATAGGGATATGTAAAGTGGGAAGATATTTTTTTTTAAATTTCAACCCTAACGTGTGATATATTGTTGGAAAGGTATTTAAAAATGAATAGGGGTTTTTTAAAATCATTTTTTGAAAATGTCAATAATTTCGGAAATAATCGCTCCAAAAGTAAAACAATGTGTCCCGTCCCCCCTCTAACTTTTGAACCATAAGTTTAGAAAATATGAAAAAAATCTGAAAAGTAGAACTTTATAAGGACTTTCTAGGAAAATCATTTTGAACTTGATGGAAACAACAGTTTTTGTACAAAAAAGACAAAAACTTGTACAAAATAATTTCTGGACTAAGTTTGTAGTATATTCGTATATACAAGCATTTTTACATAATGGATACCCACCTTTAAACTCATAAGTGGGAACACTTATTGTGACGGACGGGAAACTACGGAACCCTACACTGAGCGTGGCCCGACACGCTCTTGGCCGGTTTTTAATCTTTGAACTATTACCAACACATAATAGTAATCGTGGTTCTAGGATCACAAACAGTCTTAAGGTCATGGCACACTAGACAAGCACTGCACCGGCACCGCTCCAACCCAGCATTTAACTTGCCATTCAAATAAGAGCATTAAATCGTGTGTCATAAAATATATTATATAATGTCTGTATGAAAAAGCTTACGGCGGGTGGTCAGCGCGTTTTCCGCTACCATACGACTCGACTCGCGGGCGCCTCGGAGTCGGCGCGCGGCCCACGCGCTCACCTCGGACTCCTAGTTGCCCGCGGTTGCCCGCGAAACAAGGTCGTAAACAAATGCAGCAAGCTCATAGTCCGGGAGATAGCGTTGCAAACAAAAAAGTCATGAAACTTTTTCATAAATAGTTTACATCATACTGAGCTTAAAAAAACTCAGCTACATTGTGGAGTGGGGATTATGCGTCAGCCGCTTGCATAAACTTGTAAAAGAAACACGGAAAATAAAGTTACAGTACACCGGTTGAAAAACAAAGTGATTGTTTATATTATCAAAAGTACAAAAACAACAATCGGCTGCGTGAGTAGCGGTGGACAGCCCGTCAGCTGACGCAGTAACAGTTAAAAATATTGGAGCATTGCTACTACGCTGTCTCCTTTTAAACTGTAACGGAAAGGGTGTTAGTAGGGTAGGTGAATTACTTTTTTTCACTTAACATAAAAATATAATTACTAGACATAATAGGGGGTAGGTAGGTCTATGGTCCCAATTCTTTTTTCTTTTTTTTTCACCATCTCCGTAACTTCCCAATCCTCCACCCACCGCAGGTGTGTCAGCTTACGCTGGGTTCACTTATCAGTCATTCTAAATCAATGAATAAGAGGGCAAACGATCAGCGTAAAAATACTACCTAAAATGCTAGCTCCCGGACTATCCCGGCCAGTACGTGGACTGCGAGCTTGCGCCTCGTGGACGGCACGCGACCCGCGGGTGGACGCCGTGCGGACCTCGGGTGGAAGGCGCGCGGACATCGGGTGGACGGGATAGTTCAAGAGCTAGCGTTGCATTCTAGGTAGTGTTTTTACGCTGATCTTTTGCAATCTTGTTCATCGATCTCGAATGACTGATAAGTGAACCCAGCATCAGCTGACGCACCCGCATTGGCTGGAGGATTGGGAAGTTACGGAAGTGATGAAAAATAATGGTGACCATAGACCTACCTACCCCCTATATGTCTAGTAATTATATTTTTATGTTAAGTGGATTCGTGGATTAATTCACCTACCCCACAACCACCCTTACCGTTACAGTTTAAAAGGAGACAGCGTAGTAGCAATGCTCCAATATGTATAATTGTTACTGCGTCAGCTGACGGTCTGTCTACCGCTACCCACGCAGCTGATTGTTGTTTTCGTACTTTTGATAATTTAAACAATCACTTTAAATTATCAAAAGATGCTGAATGCGAGTCGCACGGGAGGTCAATGTGGCGACACTTGGGGGAGGCCTATGTCCAGCAGTGGACGTCTTTCGGCTGAAATGATGATGATGATGATGAAACAATCACTTTATATTTCACTAGCTGACTTCCTGCGGTTTCACCCGCGTAGTTCCCGTTCCCGTGGGAGTACGGGAATAAAATATAGCCTATAGCACTCACGAATAAAGTAGCTTTCTATCTGTGAAACAATTTTTAAAATTGTTTCATTGCTTCCGGAGATTACCCCCTACATACAAACTTACAAACAAATGTTACCTCTTTATAATATTAATTATATAATTATATTATAGTAGGTATATAGATTTGACATCCATTTTACGTGGTTCTTTTACAAGTTTATGCAAGCGACAGACGCATAATCCCCCCTCCACCATACAGCTGACGATTTATTTATGCTCAGTATGATGTAAACTATTTATGAAAAAAGTTTCATGACTTTTTTGTTTGCAACGCTATCTCCCGGATTATGAGCTTGCTACATTTGTTTAAGACATTGTTTCACGGGCAACCGCGGGCAACTTGGAGTTGGCGCGCCGTAAGCAGGTGGTCCGCGCGACGGCGGCGCGCCGGCCACCCGAGGTACGCGCGTGGGCCGCGCGCCGTCTCCGAGGCGTCCGCTAGTCGAGTCGTACGTATGGTAGCGGCAAACGCGCTGACCACCCGCCGTAAGCTTTTTCATACAGACATTATAAAATACATTTTATGACACACGATTTAATGCTCTAATTTGAATGGAAAGTTAAATGCTGGGTTGGAGCGGTGCCGCGCCGGTGCGGTGCTTGTCTAGTGTGCCATGACCTTTAGTTACAGATGCCATAATCTGTTTGTAGGTTGACCCTGGCATACAATTGTTTTGGGTATCAGCATCATGTAGACTAATCTTGAGTGCCACAAGCTATAATAACTTTTTTTAGAGCCGGTCAGTCGATCTAAAAGTTATCAGGAGAGCACATTTTTTGTCATTATTACCAGTTTAGTGCAATAGATATCGCTGCATCTTACATTTGATGATTATTTCTTCTTGGAAATGTATGTAATGTATATGAATTTAACATATATATTTTGATATAATTAACCGATTACGATGAAACAAAAACTAAATAATACCTCAAGATACGCACAATTTTTATGTATAAAAGTTATCTATTGCTTGATCATCGAAAAAGATAAACAGACAAACAGATAAACAGACAAACAGATAAACAGACAAACAGACAAACAGATAAACAGACAAAAATTACAAAAATCCTGGAAATGAATTCTGTTGATTTTCCTTTCACACCCTGGCAATTTTATTGCGAAATATTTTCGATGTACAAAAATGATTTTTCTACAGATTAATTATATGTATAGATAAGCCTGTAACATGACTGTATTGTTATCTATATGAAATAAATGACTGCCTCGTTGGTCTAGTGGTGGCGACTACTCAGCATGAGGTCCTGAGTTCGATTCCCAAGCAAAGTGTTATTGGATTTTTCCATCAAGAATTTCTCAGTAGCAGCCACGGAGTCTGGACATTGGACTTAAACATAACTGGCGAAATGTGGGTGTAGGTACTTCGGGGATTACCTGCGTGATGTTATGTTATGTTAAAATAAAAGTACGGCTAATATGTGTATAGGATATTATTACAACTAAAAATAGAAAAATAAAAAACTTTTTTGCAAAAAATAAAACCGACTTCAAAAACACAACAAAGTGAAAATAACTTTAGCTTCAGAAGTCGGTGACTTCTGTGTGTTTGATTCAGTTTCTTTGCCACTGACTTTTTATTTTTGTAATTGTGTAATCGATTACTCAGAATCGATAATCTCACGAAACCAATCTTTCTCATCCGCTTCCGCTTCCGGATTAAGAATTGAGGTGATTTTTCATATTCCAAGATAGAAAATATGACTAAGTTTATGACAATATCTCAACTTATTACATTTTGGCCCACCGTTTTCCATCTTCTTTAGCCCACTAAAGAGCTATCCCAATACAGGAGAGGATAAAACCTGTGCAACTGCTTGTAAAGGTTTCTAAGGAATGCTTTTTAAACTTTTTCTAAAGCTAACGCATACGGTTTCTCAAATTGATTCAATCCGCACGCACTAGAATCCAGTTCGCTACGGACCAATGCCCCAAAAACAAGCATGATAACGTGGGGGTTGTGGAAGTCACGACAGTTACTTAAAACAAAGCGCCTGAAGGACTCCTGCAGTGGATGTGATGCGCTCATGAAAAGTGAGCTTACAGTCGAATATGACTCCCAGGTCTTTCATGGAATCAGTTCTTGTGAATGTATCTCCATTCAGTTTCTTTAGAAAGGTGACTGGGCGCCGCATAACCAAAAGACATCACGTAGCATTTTGAACTAATTAGTTACATTTTTTTTCTAAACTTTTTAGACTGAATCAATGTCTGATTGCAGAGCGCGGCAATCGCGCTCAGATTTTATTACGTAAAATCGTTTTAAGTCATCAGCCTTATAAGTGGGATCTGGCATTCACAACTACATCAGGAAGGCATTAATCATCAAAATGAAAAAGAGAGGGCCAACTACCGAACCTTGACTCAATAATGTTCCCACTGCTGGGATAGAGGCATCCCCGCTACAACAGGAAGTGGGCTGTGATCCACCACACGGGTTCAGTGTCAGTTGGTAGAATGTCACACGTCTTCGTATTTTTTAGTTCTAGTACGGTTGAACAAGCTATTTGGTTTACAGTTTAACACAAATTACATTGTAAACTAAATAGCTTGTTCAACCATACATGCTGGCTGCCGGGGTTCCTATAAATGTTTTCCACAACCATTTTGTACCCGCAACCTACAACCCATAAGTCAGGCCAAAGATATATGAGAGAAAGTCAGGGCAATACCACTCCTCCATCACTGCTCCTACTTAAATCACTCATCAAGACAAAAATTAATTAGTGAAACTCCGCACACTTATCCGGAGATATATATTATAATCATACATTCATTTTTTATTATATTATAAGCAAACTACGGCAGGCACTAAGTAGTTAATTTATTTGGTTACGCGGTACATACTCAGCAGCACAGGTCGCGCTCGCACATAACCACCCTAGAGCGGTGAGGCTGAGGAGAAGGTAGCACTCGGATGTGGCGCACCGTGCTCACTGTCACGTCTGCGGGTGCAGGGAGTAGCGCGTTGATGTCTTTTGTGCTTGTGCATACCCGGACGAACTAGTGTAAGGAGCAGTACAACTTTACAGGCAATCAATACATATAATAAATCTGTAGAAAAGTCATTTTTGTACATTGAAGAAATTGAAACAAAAAATAGCCAGCGTGTGAAAAGATAAGTAACAGAACCCATTTCCATCATTTTTGAAATTTTTGTCTGTTTGTCTGTTTGTCTGTTTGTTTGTGCGCACATCACGTAAAATCTACGAATTCAATGCTGACAATGTTTATACATAAAAATTGTGTGTAACTTGGGGTATGATTTAGTGTTTGTTTCATTGAAATCGGTTAATTCTATCAAAAGATATATGAACTTAAAGTTTTCAAGAAGAACTAATCATCAAATGTAAGATACATACATGCAGCGACATCTGTTGAACTAAAATGATACCAATGACTAAAAATGTGCTCACCACAGTCATAACTTGGTAATATACTTTAGCAGTTTAACATTTTGGTCGAAAGACGGCGTTGTTTATTTCACTCCATTTTCTGAATTGAATGACCCTCGCCCGTGTCAGTTGCCTATTTTTTGTTTTTTTTTTTTCGGATGGGAAATCATCAAATGACTCCTCCTGCTCTGGGCGGAGCAGGAGGGAGTGTCAGACTTTTACTGACTAAAATCCAGCCATGTTCCTTCATCGCCCTTTTGTTCCGGGGCCACGGTATCTCTTTCGAACAGTCCCGCAACCCCGGCAGACATCGGTCCTTGCGTATCGGCCCTTCCTTTTTGCTGACTCTCTTTAAGGCGCGCGTGGAACACGAACGCGCCGTCGACACGGCCTGTCGTCATGAGACGGACGGACGGCGAGCTAGCCCATAGCCCACCGTCCACAGGCCCGCGCCTACGGTGGCCGGGGGCCACGTGGTTGCCCCGGAAGCCCGGGGCGTCTGCCGCGGCGGCCGGGACGTTGAGAGGTTCTCTCCCTCTCACGTTCCGCCACCTCCTTCTCTAGCATTACTGCTTCGCAGAAGGAGGTGACGGCTTCCCATTCCGTCTCGCTCCGGACCATGGCTTGCACCAGGGCCGGACGCGAGAGGTCGCCGCCGCAAACGTGTAAATTGCCTCAAGATTGGTTTTTTAACCGACGAAACAAAAAGAAGGCAGTTCTCAATTTGACGCGTATTTTTAGGGTTCCGTACCCAAAGGGTAAAAACGGAACCCTATTACTAAGACTTCGCTGTCTGTCCGTCTGTCTGTCACCAGGCTGTATCTCATGAACCGTGACAGCTAGACAGTTGAAATTTTCACAGATGATGTATTTCTGTTGCCGCTATAACAACAAATACTAAAAACAGAATAACATTAATATTTAAGGGGGGCTCCCATACAACAAACGTGCCCTCCCATACAACCCTTCGTGCGCGAGTCCGACTCGCACTTGGCCGGTTTTTTTTATATAATTATGACCACGGATAACTTTTACAGAGAAGTCCGTACATGGTCCTTTTGTTTGTAAAAAGCGTAGGTAAAGTACATCTCAAAGTTGGTCCCATTTATAATTGAAAAATCGTGTTTGGGCTAATTTCTTGCACCTTTGATGAGAACTTTCGACCTAGCTGGAGTATGACTGTCATCGAGTGTCTAAGGATGAAGGAGGTGAGATACCGTGGCCCCGGAACACAAAGGGCGATGAAGGAACATGGATGGGTTTAGTCAGTAAAAGTATGATACTGCCTCCTGGTCCGCCCAGAGCGGGAGGAGTCATTTGATGATTTCCCATCCAAAAAAAAAAAGGCTGTCGAGGTAAGCCCTTTTTTGGAAAAACATAAGTAGATTATTTTAGCGATTAATGCAAATATATCGAAGAAATTAAATTGTTACCCACTTGGATCTACGTAGGTATATATCTACTAATATTATAAAGCTAAAGAGATTTTGGTTGGTTGAACGCGCTAATTACAGGAAAACTTTTAGTGTTGAATAGTTATCGAGGATGGCTATAGGTTATCTAAAATCACGCTATAATTAAAAGGAGCGGAGCATCAATGATAAATGTTGCAAAAACAAGGAAAATTTATTTCTTTCGAGAGCTTCCTTTGCGGGCGCTGCATAAACGGTTAAAGTTGCGCAACAATCATGTATTAGGGAATTGTTCGTTTTAAAGCGTTCTAAAAAAAACCGCGATAGCATTATGTCTATCTTTCAAGGTTGACTCCACTCTCTCTAACCCTCTCTCTCTCATGTGACGCAGACGAAGTTGCGCGGGTCAGCTAGTCAATAATAAAAGATAAAAAAACTTTTTGCAAAAAATAAAACCGACTTCAAAAACACAACAAAGTGAAAAATAACTTCAGCTTCAGAAGTCGGTGGCAAAGAAACTGAATCAATCACATAAGTCACCGACTTCTGAAGCTGAAGTTATTTTTCACCTTGTTGTGTTTTTTAAGTTGGTTTTTTTTTGCAAAAAAGTTTTTTATTTTTCATATTTTATACAAATATTAGCTATACATTTAGTTTAACATAACATAACCTGTAATCCCCGAAGAGTTGGGCTGAAGTGTACCACACACTGTGTGTGCCGTGTGTGTGTGTGTGTGTGTGTGTGTGTGTGTGTGTATGGGTGTATCTATACAGCTACACCCACATTTCGCCAGTTATGTTTAAGTCCCATGTAACAGGGGGCGAGCGTCGGCGCAAATCCAGACTCTGTGGCTGCTACTGAGAAATTCCTGATGGAAAAACCCAATAACACTTTGCCCGACCTGGGAATCGAACCCAAGACCTCATGCAGAGTAGTCGCCACCACTAGACCAACGAGGAAGTAATTTATTTAATATTGTTAACAATATATGTCATGGTAATAGGCTTATCTATATCTATATCTATATATACATATAATAAAACAGTAAAAAAACTGTGTCTGTACATTGAATATATTAAAAAAGAAATAATTGAGGGGGGTTTAGAAACAGCAATAGAGCACGAATCCAAAAAAAAAAATCTGTCTGTTTGTCTGTTTGTCTGTTTGTCTGTGTGTCTGTTTGTCTGTGTGTCTGTTTGTTTGTACACGCTAATCTTCGGAACTACTGGACGGATTTGAATGATTTTTTTGTTGTTGTATAGGTATTAAGTCTGGGCAAGATATAGGCTATAATTTATTTTGGAAACTTGAACACCTGATGCAGAACCACAACAGACCAGCTGAACTATAAGAGATACAAAAATGGTACCGTAGCAAAAATTGTTCCCCGTGATGGGCATTTTCTGCTGAGAGAATAAATTTGAAGATCTGGAACACCTGATGTGAACCTGAACTCCAAGTTGTTCAATCTGATGAGCACTCTCTGTTGACTTATAAAAATCGAAGATCTGGAACACCTGTTATGGAACTCCGAGAGCCCAGCTACACCATAACACATATAGGAATGACGTCTTAGCAAAAGTTGTTCGGTCTGATGGGCATTTCCTGTTGATTTATAAAAATTGAAGATCAGAAACATCTGATGTGGAAATCAAAGCTATCACTAATTTCAATGTATAATTATAAAATATCCACGCGGTCAAGGTGGTAACAGTTTAGGACTGATTTTCGATGATAATGGTGTATCATTGAAAATTTGATTCTACTGGCCAAAACTATGTCTTCCGGCTTATGTTATTTTAGTGTTTAATTTCCTTTTCTATTTATCTACGTGGCACGGTAGCCTACCCGGTAACGCAGCGGAGCAGTCACTTAGATTTTAATAAAACTATAACCATGCCTAGAAAGAGGTCAAATCTTTCCCAGTGTTCCAAAGGAGCTAAAAGATTGAGGATTATAAGATCCCAAGAATCTACCGAAGAGCGTCAGGAGAGACTTAACGCTGTTCGAGAACATCAGGCTTCAACTTGCTCCGTGGAAACCTCTTCGGATCGCGAAGCACACCTGCGTTCTCAGCGTATTTACGCATCTACATCCAGGTGTCTAGAGACCAGTGAAGAAAATGATGCGCGACTGACCGCTGATCGTGAACGCCTGCATTGTCTCGCGAGTTGGAGACATTCACGGAAAGAGAATTACGCTTGAGTTTTCAGCGTATCTACACATCGACTTCTAGGTATCTAGAGACAAGTGGGGAACGTGATGCGCGACTGACTGCTGATCGTGAACGTCACGCATTGTCTCGCGAGTCGGAGACGTTCACGGATAGAGAATTGCGCTTCGACATCAGACGTATCAGATCTTCGATTTTGACGACCCCGTTGTCGCTGGCATAAGCAACAGGTTCCGCGTACGAAGTCGCGGGCAGAAGCTAGTCCCCAATAAAATGGAACCAAATATACCTAACTGTCGAAATGTGGGTGTACTGTAAACATCTGCATACCCCCTCAGAGCATACAGGCGTGATGTTATGTTATGATGTTGTGAAAACAACAAATATCCAAGCGATTGCAGCAATCACGACCGATTTGCTGTCTATAATTGAAGAGTTCCATTGTATATCTCCGAAGATCACTATCAGATCTTTACCAAATTTAAACGGGACCATTGCGAAGTAGTTTTCTTCCAATCAAAAAAGGAATCATTGAAATCGGTTCACAATTGGCGAAAAAAAAGGCTGAACATACACACAAAAAAAACAGACGAATTGATACCCTCCTCTTTTTGTAAGTCGGTTAAAAAGCATGAAAATTCTAGGAAGCAAGCACTATCGGACGTAGAAATAGTTTTTATTTTGGAATCGTAAGCCCTGGATGAACACCTACGTGACCGTGTCAGCCCCAGCGGGCGCAGGTGCGCCTGCGCAGTGTAGCATGGCAGTAGCGCAGTAGCGCAGCAGCGACATAATCTAAAGTTTGCGATAACTTGGTGAAACTTGTTTAATGACCTCCACACGAATGTGTACAATGTCTCACAAGATGTCACAAATACCAATACTTCTCACATCCGATGACCCAACTGTTTTGCTTATCAAACTCTACTTTAGCATTACTTATAATTTAGTTCTTTTAATGCAAAATTATATATATAGCTAGTCATGTATTTCGGCTATATTTTTTTTTTTAATTAACGTAGAGTTTAATATTGTTAAGTTGTCAACTTCAAGTTCTCGATTAAGAAACTGGGCACACATCATATTCTTTAACCATGTCCTAACATAATGACTACGTAATTGTTAGATCTTTAAATAAGTCAATTTTCATGCCACCAAGTAGCTTAATAAGCGTCTTTTCGCGGTAATCATGGCTTCCGATATAACGCAGTGCATAACGTAGGAAATAATGGCGATTACATCGCAGACGACTGACAAGTGACCAGTGACAAGTGGTCAGTGGTGGCTGGCGGTGGCAATGAGTACGGCAGTGATAGAGTGCGAGGAGGGCGACGAAGCCAGCCGGTAGAGGGGGCCGCAGACTGAAGATGGGCCGCAGCCTCCGCGCGGGGCGAGCGCGCGCCGTGCACCACTCGCGCGCTGAGGAGACTGCGGCGCGCACGCACACTGAGCCGCGTCTGTACTGTGAGTGCTGTGTAGTGTCGTTTCGTGTCGTGTCGTTTCGTGTCGTGTTTTGTGTGTGTGCCAACGCGCAGCATGCGAGCCTGGACGGTGGCACTGCTGCTCTGCGGCGTCGGTGAGTGCTATCAGTGCACCATACAATATTAACTAGTGCGACCCGCGCAAAACAAAATATGTTGCATTTTTTGGCTTTTTTGCATATTTTGACATAATACACACATAAATGTAACTAGCGAAATGTGGAAGTACTACGGTGCACCTCTGCCTAACCCTTCGTGGAAATACATGCGTGATGTTACGTTATCAGTCGGCGCAACACGTATTACAAGCTTTGACACCCAAAACGAGCTTCGAATGTTCGGAACTCCATACTATACATATATATTGTTATTATTGAATTTGTGCTGGTAGTGTACCTATATTATAATATAAATTCAATAGGACTCGTCCCAAAAGACGATTACAGGGCACCCCGACTAATAGAGTCAGCGTAGGCTAGAACTGTGCCAAGCACAAGCACGCAGCTAGGCAACTACATCTAAGTCGGTCGCAGTGCTCGCCTAAAACACTGCAGCATTAATTTTGAAATAAATATATGGTACAGTTGAGTATTAATGCTAAGTACTATGTGTGACGAAAACACGATTCCATAAACTTTTCTCGATAGAAAAAAAATCCAGTTTCCTCCAAATCGAACAATAAGCCGCTGGTATTCAAAAAGTACTTCAAATTAGATCATGAAACTCTGCATACTAACTGAATTAACTATAAAGCAGGTCTTGTGTGTTTTATTTTTTTAGTCCAATCAATAGATTTTTTTAATCGCAAAAAACACTCATTTTGCACTATTCCGCATTGACTAGCGTAACAACCGCTTTGTAGTGCAAGCTGATTAGAACTTTATTCTAACAGTATTTCAAACAAAGTTTGAAAAAAGAACCACCACAAATGTAGTTGCCAATTTTAGGGTTAGAAGGACCTTAACATCACACCGCGCCCGTGTTATATTATAAGGGTTTTCGGAGTTTACCTGCACTTTTCATCTTTTCATTACGTACAGACGCCAGCACATCAAGCTTCCCGAAACTGACAAATTTTCCTAACCAACCTCGAACCTAATGCCTTATATTTATAGCGATAAAGTTAAAATCTTTATAAAAAAATTGTCAAATTTTAGTAGCTTGAAATGCTGGCGTCTGTACATAATTATGTCGAGTCAAAACTGTTAATCAGTTAAAACTACTTTTGACCGGTTAAAACTATTTTAACGAAACACAAACTACAATATAGAATCAAAAAATCCTTTTCGACGCGGTCAACCGGTAATGTGCCCTAGAGACTTCCGGGCCAAAGTAAAAGCCAGCCCTTGGGCCACGAAGCGAACATCGCTATATTTTAATTTGTGTTTAGTTTTGGTTATTCAGGTTTTCATGTCAGTACCTATGTAGTTACTTAGTAATAAATACAATTAAATTAAATTAAAGTGTCTGCAGCTGTTGTCTGTCTGCCTGTCTATTTGTTCTGGATCATTTCCGAAACGGTTGGACCGATTTTAACGAGACTTTGACAGGTAGATAGGTGATGTTATAAAGAGTAACCTAAGCTATATATATTTAAATAAAGATAAGGGTTAAGTGCAAATTCTTAACAATGTCCAATTCAAATAAATAAGTAAAACTTTTATAATAATTTCACGCCGACGAAGATCACGGGCATCAGCTAGTAGTTTATAAATCAAGATCAAAGTGAGTTTATTAAATTAAAGACAAATCCTTTTGACAGTAACTTAAATTACTTTGAGATTGTTAGGTTTATTTTTGTGACCCTTTGAGAAACATTGTGTTTTCTAGGTTTATTATGAATGACAACTGATGCATTTTTTCCCCTCTAAAATAATTGTATTATTTTCTGAAACAACATAATATTTTAAAGCGAAAAAAATGCTTTTAACTTTATAAGGGTTTTGACTGGCACCAGACAAAAGTGGTTTCGACCAATTAAAAGTTTTAACTGTAACATAATATATATATATAAATAAAGACAAGGAGACGTATTTGGACTTGATAGCTAACCTTCACTAATAGTCCAATCATCTAAAGGGTTTTACCTCGGAATGAAAGCTAAGCTGAAAGCTTATCTATAACCCTTTATTTTCACATTCTAAAAGTTGTCTCAAAAGTCTCATAAAATTTCGAGGCATGACACAAAATATAGAACGTAAAATTTGTACCTAACGAATTCTGTTCGAAACATTTTTTCATTATTTTGAAAGTTGTAGAGGCATAAAACAGAACATCATATACCTCATTACCTACAAGTCGTATCTCCTGCTCTGCTATACCGAGCGATTCTTTTTATTTAAAAGGGCTAAGGGCTTTTTATACTTTAAGGATGGTCCTTACTAATTTACTGAGGATCTCGAGAAGAACTTCGTAGATTGGAGAGCACAGCTGTTGTTTGACAACAGCGAGCACAGTGCTGTGATTTACCGGAAGACATAAAGAAATGCAATAATATTAACATAATTTAAAAGTAAATTAAAGAAACATGTTTCTAGCCAATAACGTCACCATCGTCCCAGAGGCAAATATTATATTACTTAACTTTGTATATCATTATAAGTGAACTGTTATTTATTAAGTTCCTATGATAAATAAATATATTTAAACCTAGATTGAGTTTAGATTTCCTCAATGTAAAAAAAACTTTTTTGCAAAAAATAAAACTACAAAATTCAGAAGTATGTGATTTATTTGTTTGATTCAGGTTTTTGTTGCCACCGACTTCTGAAACTAAAGTTATTTTTTTGTTTTTTTTTTGTTCTTTGAAGTCGGTTTTATTTTTTACAAAAACGTTTTTTATTTTTCCATTTTTATTTGTAATATTCCATACAAATATTTACTATGCATTTATTTAACATTGTCAACAATACATATCATGGTAATAGGCTTATTCCCAATCAAATGGAAACAATCATAACTGTCTAAATCTGGTTGTACTGTACACATCTGCGTACCCCCTCAGAGCATACAAGCGTGATGTTACGTTATGATGTGTTGTAAACTATAAATATTCAAGTAATTGCAGCAATCACGATCACGACAGATTTGTTGTCTATTATTGAAGAGTTCCATTGAAGACCAACTTCAGAAGCTTATAAATAAAAAAACCGGCCAAGTGCGAGTCGGACTCGCGCACGAAGGGTTCCGTACCATTATTATCAAAAAAGGGCAAAAAAATCACGTTTGTTGTATGGGAGCCCCCCTTAAATATTAATTTTATTCTGTTTTTAGTATTTGTTGTTATAGCGGCAACAGAAATACATCATCTGTGAAAATTTCAACTGTCTAGCTGTCACGGTTCATGAGATACAGCCTGGTGACAGACAGACGGACAGACGGACAGACGGACAGACGGACAGACAGCGAAGTCTTAGTAATAGGGTTCTGTTTTTACCCTTTGGGTACGGAACCCTAAAAATCACGTTTGTTGTATGGGAGCCCCCCTTAAATATTAATTTTATTATGTGTTTAGTATTTGTTGTTATAGCGGCAACAGAAATACATCATCTGTGAAAATTTCAACTGTCTAGCTGTCACGGTTCATGAGATACAGCCTGGTGACAGACAGACGGACAGACGAACAGACGGACAGACGGACGGACAGACGGACAGACAGCGAAGTCTTAGTAATAGGGTTCCGTTTTTACCCTTTGGGTACGGAACCCTAAAAATATAGTCGAATTGATAACCTCTTCCTTTTGGAAGTCGGTTAAAAAGGAAAGAGCTTGTAACAACTATAACTGGGTGTGTTTTGACCCGACTGCGCCAGAAGGAGGGTTATGTTTTTCGAGAGTATGATGTATGTAAGTATGTATGTATGTATGTATAATTGTTTGGCATGCTCTGTGGCCTGAACGGCTCGATTGATTTTAGCTTGAGAGGTGTCGTTAGATTCGTATTTACTGTGAGAGTGACACTGGGTATATAAAAAAAAATGGCGGATTTTTGACGCCAAATTCAAATGTTTGGCACGCTCTGCAGCCTGAACGGCTCGATAAAGGGCTCATCATGAGGATTTTTTTTAAATGGTTTATCTAAGTAACCAAAAAGTGTACAAAAAAATAAAAAAACTGAAAAGAATAAAACAAGTTCAGGAGACAGGACAAACATATTGACAGCAACAATCGGGACCCATTAAATAATCTAGACTAAAATCATTACATCCAATATGGGTCCCGACTGTTGCAGTCAATATGTCCTGTCTCCTGAACTTTTTTTTTTTTTTTTACAATTTTTAGTTACTTAGATATACCATTTTAAAATCCTCGTGATGAGCCCTTTATCGCCTTTATGAGCCGTTCAGGCTGCAGAGCGTGCCAAACATTTGAATTTATCGCCAGAAATCCAATTTTTTTTTTGATGTACCTGGTGTAATTTTCAAGTAAATACGAATCTAACGACACCTCTCAAGCTAAAATCCATCGAGCCGTTCAGGCTGCAGAGCGTTCCAAACATTTGAATTTTGCGCCAAAAATCTACCATTTTTTAGGTTTCCGTACCCAAAGGGTAAAAACGGAACCCTATTACTAAGACTTCGCTGTCTGTCCGTCTGTCCGTCTGTCCGTCTGTCAGTCTGTCCGTCTGTCTGTCACCAGGCTGTATCTCACGAACCGTGACAGCTAGACAGTTGAAATTTTCACAGATGATGTATTTCTGTTGCCGCTATAACAACAAATACTAAAAACAGAATAAAATTAATATTTAAGGGGGGCTCCCATACAACAAACGTGATTTTTTTGCCCTTTTTAGGGTTCCGTACCCAAAGGGTAAAAACGGAACCCTATTACTAAGACTTCGCTGTCTGTCCGTCTGTCTGTCCGTCTGTCCGTCTGTCTGTCACCAGGCTGTATCTCATGAACCGTGACAGCTAGACAGTTGAAATTTTCACAGATTATGTATTTCTGTTGCCGCTATAACAACAAATACTAAATATAGTCAATGGTACGGAACCCTTCGTGTGCGAGTCCGACTCGCACTTGGCCGGTTATTTGATAATAATGGTACGGAACCCTTCGTGCGCGAGTCCGACTCGCACTTGGCCGGTTTTTTAAAATTATTTTGATATACCCAGTGTCACTCTCACAGTAAATACGAATCTAACGACACCTCTCAAGCTAAAATCCATCGAGCCGTTCAGGCCACAGAGCGTGCCAAACAATTATACATACATACATACATACTCTCAAAAAACATAACCCTCCTTCTGGCGCAGTCGGGTAAAAGAAAACAAGATGGCAGTCATTCATGGAGTACAAATACACGTTTCTAAATACCTACTGGGAGTATTTAAGAAACATGTATTTGTCGACAGAAATTAGTTTATAATATGCCCCTAAAGTATCGGCAAACGATAACCAAACAGTTTACAATATGGAGAAGGCTAATGTGGAAATATTGTGAAAAACAAAGAACAAAGCGAATTTACGTGTTAACTTAATCTGCTACTTTTATAAAAATTTCGGGTGACAGTTTATCGAACTCCTCCGAAACGGCTTGACCGATTTTATGATTTTTAGGGTTCCGTACCCAAAGGGTAAAAACGGAACCCTATTACTAAGACTTCGCTGTCTGTCCGTCTGTCACCAGGCTGTATCTCATGAACCGTGACAGCTAGACAGTTGAAATTTTCACAGATGATGTATTTCTGTTGCCGCTATAACAACAAATACTAAAAACATAATAAAATTAATATTTAAGGGGGGCTCCCATACAACAAACGTGATTTTTTTGCCGTTTTGTCTAATGTATAGATAATGGTACGGAACCCTTCGTGCGCGAGTCCGACTCGCACTTGACCGGTTTTTTTGTGTATATTTCGTAGGTCTGAGAATAGGTCGAATAGGTATTTTAGTGTCACACATACTGTCACATACACATCTATTTTTATAAGCGAACGAAGTCGCGGGCGACGTGCAAGAATTCATTTACTCTATTAAATTGTCAGGCCCTCTCACGGAAAGTGTTACATATGTAGTTGTAAGTACGTATGTGTGCGTGGCTGCGCCCTCGCTCTTCATCATCTAGTACAATAAATCAGTGTGTAACCAACCAGCGGCCGTTTCACTACAAGCCCCGTCTCAAATATCGTACAGTGGCGACGATCTACCCGCGAGTAAAAAAAAAATTGCATCTAAAATGTCTTTTTCTACGCAATTCGGTATATTAAATACTTTCGACCACAATATACAAACGTGGAAAACGTATAGAGGCCGAATCTCGCAATATTTTCTGGCAAATGATATCACCACAACAACGGATGCAACGGGCTGCAAACGGAAAGCGATCCTGCTGAGCGCACTCGCCGAGGGTACCTACAAGTTAGCTACGGACTTGGTGCTCCCAAAGAATTTAGAAGACGTGCCCTACCCTGACCTCCTGGAAGTCCTAGATGCACACTTCAACCCGAAACGCATTGGATTTGCTGAGCGTCATAACTTTTACGCAGCAGTTCAACAGAACGGCGAAACGCATTCACAATGGGCGGCGCGTCTACGAGGACTCACAGAAAAATGTGCCTTCTTGAATATTGAAGAGGCACTTCGTGACAGATTTCTTATGGGAATGCTACCCGGACCAGAAAAAGAGAAGCTGTATACAAAAGATCTGATTTCTTTAAACATGGCAGAGGTCGTCAAAATGGCGGAGAACTTGAGCTGCGCACGCGCTGCCGCGGCCAGTGCTAGCGCGTCCAGCGCCGCGGCCGGGACAATTTCAGATAACCAGCTTTACAAGATATCCAAGGACGTTGAAAGTGTAAACGTAGGGAAAGTTAAGTGCAATGTGTGTGGTTATACAAACCACAAATCATCAGAGTGTCGGTTCGCAAAGTATACTTGCAAAAAGTGTCACGAAAAAGGCCACTTGCGTAGAATGTGTTCAAAAAAAGTGAATTACGTTGAGTTGGAATGCAGTGACAACGGTGAGGATGAGGCCGGCGATGATGGTAAGTTGTATTATATCCGATCGGTCAGGGGGGAACCTATGGTAGAACAAGTTTCGATTAATCAATTGCCTTTCAAGTTTGAGATTGATAGCGGCTCTGCAGTTACCGTAATTTCCGAGGAATTTTACTTAAGAACATTCAAAGATGTGCCTTTATCAAGTACTCATAAACAGCTGATGACGTACAATGGAAAAAAGATTATTTGCTTAGGTACAGTTCGATTGCCGGTGTGTTACGCAGGTCAGACGCACTATATAAATATATATGTGGTTCGTGACGGAGGGCCTCCGCTGTTAGGCAGAGATTTTATTTCACGTTTTAATCTACAACTCATACCAATAAACAGTATAGATTCAGAATCAACTCCCAGGGACTTGCAAGAGCGCTTCGGGGAATTGTTTTCTGATAAATTGGGCACATTTAATAAATACAAAGTGAAACTAAGGTTGAAAGAAAACGCAAAACCGATTTTCTGTAAAGCGCGCCCAATAGCGTTTGCTTTACGCGATAAAGTAAATAAAGAAATTGATAGGTTAATTGGGTTGGGTATTCTTGAGGCCGTTGAGTACTCACCATACGCTTCCCCTATAGTTCCGGTCCTAAAACGGGATGGTTCAGTCAGACTGTGTGCAGACTACTCTGTCAGCATAAATAAACAACTGCTAGTAGAACAGTACCCACTTCCCACCACAAACGAGTTATTTTCAAAAATCTATGGTGGTCGGCATTTTACTAAGCTCGACCTGTCTATGGCGTATAACCAGTTTCAGTTAGATGATGAGTCAAAGAACCTCACTTGTATAAATACTAGCCGCGGATTACTAAGGTTCACTCGTCTAGTTTTTGGTCTAGCTAGCGGACCATCTATTTTCCAGCGAGCGATCGAAGGGGTACTATCCGGCATAGATGGGGTCTTGTGTTTACTAGATGATATATTGATAACAGGGAAAGATAAAAAAGAACATACCGAAAGATTGAATATTGTGCTGCAACGCTTACAGAATGCCGGATTGACTTTACGAAAAGACAAATGTAGTTTTTTTCAAAGTGAGGTTAGCTATTTAGGTCATATCATCACTAAAGACGGTCTAAAGAAATCTAAGGAAAAGGTTAAGGCTATGGTAGAAGCACCAGTACCAACAAATGTAACCCAGCTACAGTCATTTCTAGGGCTCATAAATTACTATAGGAATTTTGTACCGAACGCGTCTACAGTCCTAAGTCCGTTGTATGAGTTACTAAAAAAAGGTTGCAAATGGAACTGGACTGAAGAACATCAACAAGCATTCACAACGATAAAAAATATGATGACGTCAGAGCAAGTACTAGCCCACTTCGACCCAAACGCTAAAATAATATTGACGGTGGACGCAAGTCCTAGTGGTCTCGGCGCTGTTCTATCTCAGGTCGGGGAGGACGGTATCGAAAGGCCCGTTTCCTTCGTTTCGCGAACACTAAACTCAGCAGAAACGCGTTACTCGCAAATTCAAAAAGAAGCAACAGCTATAATATACGGGGTACGTCGTTTTCATCAATATTTGTACGGAAAATCGATGCCGTTTATATTGCGAACGGATCACAAGCCGTTATTATCAATATTTGGACCCAACAAAGGGGTACCGGAAATATCGGCTAATAGGCTACAGCGCTACGCGTTATTCTTAAGTAGCTACAACTATACAATTGAGTATGTACGTAGCGCAGATAATAGTGCGGATTATCTATCCCGTTCAAGCTTGCAGCGCGCGCCGCACGAGTGCGCGTGCACCGAACAGTGTCAGTGTTGTGACTGTGAGGTGTCGTACGACCGTGCTACGTATGTATGTTTTGTTATGGACGGTACTATGCCGTTAACAGTAAACAAATTACGCTTAGAAACAGATGCTGATAACATATTAAAAATAGTAAAAAAATACATTTTAAAGGGATGGCCACCAAAACTAACTGATGCTAGAATAAAAGCTTACTATTTATGTAGAACGCAATTATCAGTAGAAAATGGATGCATTATGAGAGGTCATAAGGTAGTCATACCTACTTGTATGTATGAAACGGTGCTATCTGAGCTTCATCAATCACACTTAGGAATAGTTAAGACTAAGGCTGAGGCGCGCTCAAGATTCTGGTTTCCCGGTATAGACCGTGCGATAGAAACTATGATAAATTCATGCGATGTCTGCATTCAGTTGCGCCCCTCCCCTGCGCGCGCGCCGCCCGCGCAATGGGAGCTTCCAGCTGCTCCGTTTTATAGGATACATATCGATTTTTTAGGTCCAATTAACGGTTGCATGTACTTAGTAGCAGTGGATGCCTACTCAAAGTGGGTAGAAGTATATACTATGAATTCTGCTACGACATCTACTGCGGTTATTGCTAAACTGTGTGATTATTTTTCAAGATTCGGAATACCAAAAGCGATTGTAAGTGATAATGGCACATCTTTTTGTTCGCGAGAGTTTGAACAGTTTTGCTTAACAAATGGAATTAATCACGTCACTTCACCGGTCTACCACCCGCCTAGCAATGGCCAAGCGGAAAGTTTTGTTAAAATAGTGAAACGGGGAATCAAATCCTGTCTTTCCTCTCAACTTACAAAAAATGCAGCTAATTTAAAACTATTAAAATATCTGATGGATTACAGGAATTCTGTTCACACTACCACAGGGTTGTCCCCTGCGGAATTGGTATACGGACACAAGTTGAGGTCACGTTTAGACATTATTAATCCGAAATCATCGCCACCATCGTCATCCTTGTCATCTGTATTACTTAACCGTGTGCGGAATCAACAGTGTTTGCAAACTAATCAACATGTAAAAAATAAAACAACTAAATTAAAGATAAAAGAAATAGTATTGTTTAAAAAATTTGTGAACAAAACAAAATTTACATGGTGCAAGGGCACTATCATAAAAAAAATAGGAAAGGTTGTGTATATAGTTAAAGATTTACAAAGCTCTGAAAGTTTCAAAAGACATTTTAATCAGTTAATGATATACAAAGGGACTAGTAACATTGAAGATAAAAATACTATGAAAGTAAAAAGACCCGGGTATCGGTCACCTCTCCCGCGGACATCATCAATGTTGGACTTGTCACCAGCGCCGTCGCCGACGCCGCCTTCGTTGCCGACATCAGCATTAACGCCCACACTACCATTATCGCCATCACTGACGTCACTGCCACCAAGGCTCACTCAAATGTCACCGAGTCAAACATCACCGGCCACGCAGAGACAAGCTAGTCAGACCAGAGGGAGGAGAGAGGAATTATATGAAGCAAGTACTTCATCCCCAAATGAGCAAGCTATAGTTGATGCCGATAATGATGAGTCATCGGCAAGGACGAGTGAGATAAGCCTGCGACCAGAAGCAGAGGAAGAATTCTACGAGGCAGATGAGGCCCCTGACGATAACCCGGGAGAACCAGAAAGAATGGAGACCCCACCAAAAAGAATGTTACGCAACCGTCCCCCAGTCTCTTTTAAGAAATTCTTTTAGTTCATAAGTGTTATTGTACTAGGGGGAGGAATGTTACATATGTAGTTGTAAGTACGTATGTGTGCGTGGCTGCGCCCTCGCTCTTCATCATCTAGTACAATAAATCAGTGTGTAACCAACCAGCGGCCGTTTCACTACAAGCCCCGTCTCAAATATCGTACAGAAAGGATAACAGTGTTCCAGCAGTGGGAAAATATTGGGAACGTAATAGATTGATTATTATTTACTTCCCGCATCCGTGCCGTTCCTTCCCATACGTTTCTGGTTCGAATACCATACTAGATAAAGTTAACCCTATTAGTGAGTCAGGACGCGCGCAGAGATGATTGAGCCTGGATGTGTTTGCAGGTGCGGCGAACGCAGCGAAGCAGCACCGATCGACGCCCCCCGCGCACACTGCGCGCCCCTCGCGCTCCCTCACTGACAACGGCGACCGCTGGCGGAACCTCATCGCGGGTCAGTCTCGCATTAGTCGCATTCCGCATTTTAGTTACTACAAGTACTTGGCGGGGTCGACGCGTCGCTCGGTCGGAGCGCGGCGCGTCGCGCCCGGCCGGCCGGGTCGCGTGAAGCCAATATTTGTGTATGAACCAGCGCTCCGTTGAGTCGTAACATTATGCGTCCCCGTTATTAAGGATGTTGTGAATTTTCTAAAGGACAAAGCTGTTACGAATTAACTCGTGGTTTACTAATGATATTATCTTAAGAGTTTTGGCTCGTGTTAGTTGCATTTCCTTTCTGATAGAAATATATTTAAAACAGACACAAAAATAAACTAGAATCATGAATGTTATACACATTTACTGACTTACAAAATACTAAGGAAATAAAGTAGAACTCAGTATTGCTTAGTGCTGGCGTAAGGAGCATAGGCCGAAGGTCGGCGGAGCGACGACAATATTTGGGACAGAAAGTGAATGTGTAATGTAAAATGCATGTAAAATGCGAGCATAGTGAGCGTGCGTCACATTGTCATGACAAATGATGATTACGAAAAAAAATGGAACTTTAGATTATGGATATAAAGGTTAGGGAACACAATTGAGAAAGTAATTAAGTAACAAGCCTTTCTGACCCGTGGAACACCAAATTGGTTCACCCAGGTGTTCCACGGTTAACTTTCTGTACCCCTGGTTCACCTAGGTGTTCCACGGTTAACTTTCTTAACAAGGACTGAGGTCAATGTCATAGTTCAACTCAGTTCAAGTGACAGAATAATAACAAACGGGAACTGATCACTTTTCCCAATATTTTTGTTCGAATTTCATTTTACCGAAAACTATCATCGACCGACGTGTTTTTTGCTCTATACAATATTATCTATACTAATAGATATTATAAAGAGGTAACATTAGTTTGTAAGTTTGTATGTTTGTAAGTTTGTTTGTAGGGGGTAATCTCCGGAAGTAATGAACTGATTTCAAAAATTCTTTCACCATTAGAAAGCTACATTCACCCTGAGTAACATAGGCTATTTATATATTTTATCCCCATACTCCCACGGGAACGGGAACTACGCGGGTGAAACCGCGGGACGTCTGCTAGTTTGAAATATTTTTAGATCATAGAATTGTCATGTGTCATAGGTATAGATAGGTATTTTGCTGATTTACAAAATATTTTTTTCTGCTACTGGCCGAAGCCTCTTTTGAACTATTTTCATTTGCAAAATGATTTATTTGCCGTATTTTCACCACACCGATTTTTTTTTCTCACTGCTGGGACACAGGCCTCCTCTCTATGAGAGGGAATATTACGGAATATTATTTGATCACAAATCTATAGCCGGGTGTGTAATATATGGCATAATAACAGATAGTATATTTTCACTTGAAATAACGTTCACATGATTTAATTTTCATATACTATAAAAACAAATAACCTAATTTCATGTTATCTAGTGTTACTTTTTGTATAAATTTCTTTTGTTCTAATAACATTTAGTATAAAGTTCATTTCATATAATTTTCAATTTGTATAATGCTCTTTTTATAAATCGTTCAGTTGACCTAATTTTAATTTGACCTAATTTTCTTATTTACTCATTTTCAGCCAAAATTCTGTAATTAATAAGTAAATAGGTATTAGAGGAAACTTCATACTGTAATAACCTCATCTAACCCAAATGATTCACCAACAATAGACCCCTCTATTGTTGGTATACTCCATGCATGCAGCAAGCATGCAGCAAGCAAGCATGCAACATGCAGCAGACATGGTTTCTGTCACAGCTCCGGCGCTGCGAGGCTCCGGCGGTCCCACGCGAGCTTATCGTCGCACAAGGTTTTGACGCTCACCACCCAAGCCAGCCAGCCTCAGCCGCGGCGGTGGGTGTTAAAGCCTCAGCTCGCGGCCCGTATTGCCCCTCCGCGCCTCCGCGGGTTTAAATTATACTCTAGGTGTAGGGGGTAGGGCATAAAGGTCGGTTTTGCAGAGATTCATTTCTGTCACTAGTGCTTAGAATATATTAAACAAAATTCTTTTATTATCTCTTTTTTTTTGGAAAAGTCTAGAGCAACGAAATGACAAAAAAAACGCGGAAAATGCAAAAAAAAAAAATGAATGAGGGATTTTCTTTTTAGCTCTTCCCTAGTCGCTGGATAGATTGCGCTAGGAGTTAGTATGATAATGCAAGGAACGGAACCTAAAAAAACTGATTTTAACAAAGCGCGAGAAAACTAGGTTATATTCGGAAGGTTAAGCAAATGAAAGTGTCAGTCAACGAGAGTAAGTGACGTGACACAATGTTTTTTTTTCCATGCGTTTTGGCTTTGGCACCAACTATCATAGTAAGTTCAACGCCATCTATAGAGTTCTTGAAAACTAAGTTGGTTTTTAATATCTCAAAAGGAAAACCTCTCATTGTTTGTCAAATAATACGTTATTAAATTTAAAAAATCGGATCATTATTTTGCTAACTGAATTATTTGGTAAACTTGTTGTTTACTGATGTTGCTTGTCAAATAAAAAGTTTTGAATTAATTTTTGATGAACTGACCGGTGGTCACCGTTTATAATCCAATCAGTTTTTACAAAAATATAATACGAAACAAAGTAGGCGTTTCAAAATTATATTAAACGTTATTATAGATTTTTAATATTATAATTAACTAAATATTAGTTCAAACTACTAACTAAATATTAGTACTAACTGAATATTAGTTCAAATGTGCATTATAGTTAATATTAATTATCTCTACGGGTGCGCCAAAGTTCACCTAAATTTTCAACTCCGATAATTGGAAATCCGAAAATGTTCTTCCTAACATTTTTCATCCTAACAATCACAATTCCTAACTACCCTGTCTCTAATGTTCATAATTCCGAAGCATTCAACTTCATAATGTCAGTAGCAATAAACATATATTATACTTTTATTTGTTTTCCTATATTTTCTCAACATAACCATCTTTTACACTATTATTCAAAGTCATATCTTTTTTGTTTAGATTTCTTTTTATTCATAATAATCAGTATTTTATACATTAATTTTGCGTAACTTTATTTTCACATAACATGTATAACATATAAGAATAATAGTACCATACAAAATAATAGGGGGGAAAATATAATGACCATCAAAATTAACTTTGTGACCACTAACATCTATCACCTAAAATATCAATTGATCACCAAATTTAGTGGAGGTAATGAGGTGGTTGATGACAAACTAGTTTTGCCTTAGGCCGACTTGGGGCACCCCGACACGGATAGATTAGGTTAGAAGGGTATGGCGGGGTCGAATGAGCGAGCGAAGCGAGCGAATAGACCCCGCCATATCCGCATACGCATACGCTTTTTTTATAAACCATTCAGAAGTAGGAGCCCCGCGAGGCGGGGCTCCGTCGACCGGGTCTCCCTCGACTCGGATGCAAGAGCATAACAGTTCAATTTCTGGTGGTCAAAAATAAATTTTTGGTTCTAATTTCACGATAAAATGGGGATTAATTTTGGTGATCATTTACTGATTTTGGCAACCAAAAGTGATTTTTTGCCGTTACATTTTGTTAAATCTGGTGGTTCGTAGTTAATACATGTTTTCATATATATTTTGTAGCGGTGTGTACCTGCAAAGATATCCATAGGTTAGGTTAGAACTGTGACCAGCTACCTCGAAATTGGTCGCGAAATTTTTCTAAGTATTTTTTTCATAGTGCCCTGACCTGAATTTCATTCATTTAAGACAAAAATCAGTGAAAAGACCTTTAATCATTCTAAAAAGTTGGTTTCTTAGACATAATTACTTATTATTATTATTGGTTATTTACATAATTGTGTATTTATATATCTTAATAGGTTAAGTTAGGTAAGGCACCCAATGTCTATTCTCTTCCTTTTCTCACACACTACTGTCTACATTTCTTTTTCATTTCTCCTTTTGCAGGTCTGCTGGAAGAAATTTCTTAAGAAATAAGCAGTTCCTTTGTATTCATATTTTTAATGTATTTTCCTGTGTTGTTTACTGTGTGTACATAAATAGTTAAATAAATAAATAAATAAATAAATAATTGTCTCAGGTATAGATATGTAGTAATAAGTACGTTATAAAAAAGCATACCCCCAAATAATAATCATACCCTCAAATTAAAACTATAATATCGTCTTCTACCCACATATATTTTTTATTACACTTGGTAAATGTTTCTTTCTGAGTATGAGTGAAAATATTATGGTAATTATGTTTAAGGATAAAAGCGTTATGATAAAAAACAGTAGGAGTTTAGATATGTATATTCACATTACTGATATTATTAATTACAATTTTCGGAAACATGAGTGTTATGAACATCGCCGGTAGCACTACAAATAGTATGAATGAAAACTTTAGGATGAAAATTTTAGGAAGAGTGATCATTCGGATTACAAATCATTAGGAAGAACAATTTCGGGTAAAGAACTTGAGCCAATATGGACCCTATCTCTACTATATAATTAATAATCTACATCTATACTATTAATATTACAAAGAGGAAAGATTTGTATTTTTGTGTATACGTTTGTAATGAATAAACTCAAAAACTACTGCGCCAATTTTAAGAATACTTTCACTATTAAAAGCTACATTCACCCTGAGTAACATAGGCTATATTGTATCCCCGTACTCTCACGGGAACGGGAACTACGCGGGTGAAACCGCGTGACGTCCGCTAGTGCCATATACAATTAGGTAAACTGAAATTATATCAATAAATTAATTGTATCATTTCATCGTTATGCCAAAAAAACCGGCCAAGAGCGAGTCGGACTCGCGCACCGAGGGTTCCTTACAAACTTTTTAAAGGGCAAACTTATCTTTGCTGTTCGATCCCATGAAACGGCCATTGCACCAACCGCAAATAATAAGTTTGTAATAGTAAAATCGCTTTTTTTGTTATTATACTACATATTTACGGTTTTCAGGTTTTCCCCTTTACATGTGTTGTAAGCTCGCCAAGTTTCGTGATTCTAGGTCAACGGGAACTACCATAAAGGTTTTCGACCCAAAACCTATAGGGTACTTCCGGTTGACCTAGAATTGTCAATTTTGGTAAAAAGCAAGGTCTTACAGCACAAGTTAGGGCAAATTCCAAAAAATAAAAAAAGTTGAAAATTAGGGTAAATTTTGGTACTTACCTTGTAACAAATCTACTTGATCCTATTAAAATAAATGGATAAGCAGACTTGTTCAATTACAATTTAATAGGGGAAAAGAAATACAGCTAGTTCTATAAAAAAACTACATACCACGCACTCAATAGTTTTATAGTTCACAGTTAGGAATCACGGGAGCAGGCGTAAGGGTAGCAGGTCGATGTCGGAACAACCTTGAAGTTCAGCTCTGAAGCAGTAGAAACGGCGGCAGAGAGTTCACCAGGACAGCTCAGCAGCAAGACAGTGCAGAACTCAGGGCCAGACGTAGGACAGCCCTGCGAGACCAGTAGACAGACAGGCTCGTAGTTAGCCTCCGAACAACGGGAGTAGAAGTCCCAGGAGAATCTTTAGTTGGATCCCCTGGGCAGTTTTTGAATCTCACAGCGAAAACCAAGCTGCTCTCTGATACTCATCAAATCAGATCCAATAGTCCACCTTTTTTTTTTAGCCGTCCGTCAGCTCGTTTCTCCAAAGTAGTCTTCCTTTTTCAAATCTTAGTTTTCTTAGTGTCGCTATCATCTCATCTGACAAATGTAGTCGGCCAGGACATATCCATGAGTGCGTTAAGAATTTTATAAATATAATCATTTAATATTAAGTTATTAAACAATCGTAATAATTTATAAAATACATTGGCTAAGCATATTGATAAAAATAATTTAAATTATACAAACCAAAAAGAGAAATCATAGAGCTAGACCATAGACTGAGCAGAAAGAGAATTAAAAAACTAACTGACAGTTTGACAATTTGACGCTTGACGTAAATATCACAACATGAAAATTATAATAATATTTTATTTCAGCTATTTCCAAGTTAAAGAATCGTATTTAAATCGATTTGCTGAGTGTAGGTGTATGAATGGTGAATATGAAGCGTAAGTATAGCATAATACTATAACCTACTTACAAGTTTTCGCGAAAATCTAAATTTGCCCATATCTTTTTTATCATAATTGACTCAGGACCTTGATTTTTATACACCTAATAGGGACTATTAGACCTCAGTATCTGGTATAAGTTTCAACTTGCTAGGTCCACCCGTTCCTGATAAAATCGGTGGTGACAGACGGCAAGACAGACAGACAGACAGACGGACGGAAAAGAAAGTGATCTTATAAGGGTCTCTTTTTTACTTTTGAGGTTCAAATATTTATTGCTCAACACAGTACATTTTATACATTTCCAGATGTCAAGTAAATGCGCAGTCCACTGTATTGTACCAATTCAGGCATGCAAAGTTTATAATTATACAATTTCATAAAATTCAAATAATACCACAAACAGAGTCGAAAAGAAAAAAAAATCAAATTAATAGCTTAGACAATGTCATAACTTCAAATGAATACGTCATAAAATGTCATAAATTAAAAAATAAAAATAATACCCTACTGTCATAAAATCAAATTAATCCGTTACACAAATAATAACGTAGTAAATAAGCTGAACAATAAACTTAAAGTTGCTGGCTTATTCCTAGACTTAAGTTCGGCGTTTGATACTGTAGGTAGAACATTGCATTCTATTTGACATGTTAGAGCATTACGGTGTAAGAGAAAATGTTTTAAAAACTAAGTTCCTATTTGACCAATAGGAAACAGTACGTCGAAATTAAATTACTTCACGAAGGTGTGGAAGAAATTCATAAATCGAAATCATATACTGTAACTAGAGGTGTTCCGCAGGGTTCGGTGTTGGGACCCATTTTCTTTATAATATTCCTTAACGATCTAACTGAATACATTAAAAACATTTTACCAGATGCTGACTTGATAATATTTGCTGACGATACAAGTGCTGTTATAGCTGATGACAATATAGAGACCTTAAAATGTAAATTAAATGTATTAATAGCCGCTTGTGAAGACTGCTTTTCTATGAATAATCTTAAATTAAATGTTAGTAAGACAAAATGCATGATATTCAGATCTACAGTTAGGAACAAAGCTTTAGTAAACGTAGAATCCTTAGGCAGGAAAATTGATACAGTAGAATGTTTAAAATTTTTGAGAGTAGCTTAAGAATCATTTTCAATGGAACCAGAAAAACGTATTATGAACACCGTTTAAATAGTTCTAATTATCTTCCTACCTCTTTAGAGCTATAGGAACGTATTTCTAAAAACAATATTTTTATTCTTAGAATATAGTTTTTTTGGCAATATTATACAAACCATAAGAACGTACTTATAAGCTTATACGTTGTTTTGGTCGTTACAAAATTTTGTTTTGATGCTTAGTTTAAAGAGCCAGTGTAACGTTTGTGCATTTACGTTTTATTGTCACAAACATTTTTGTTAGATAAATAATACAAGTCAATGGCCGAAACGATGTATTACGATTTACGTTTTTGTGGCAGTACTATTTTGTTTGATTATTATTATATTACATTGACAAAATATAAACTTACGTTAGTTTGGCACCTAAAAGTTGATGTAAGGTCTCAACGGTCAAGTCCCCTCTTTGAGGAGTGGCTTGAGAGACGCCACGGCGTCCTCACCTTCCACCTGACGCAGGTCCTCACCGGACACGGAGTGTTCGGGAGGTTCCTGCACCGAATCGGGCGGGAGGAAACGCCAGGGTGTTTCCACTGCGAGGATCGACCGGAGGACACGGTGGAACACACGGTGGAGGTGTGCCCCACGTGGGCGGAGCACCGCCGTGTCCTCGAAGCGGCGATTGGCGGCGGCGACCTCTCGCGTCCGGCCCTGGTTCAAGCCATGGTCCGGAGCGAGACGGAATGAGACGCCGTCACCTCCTTCTGCGAAGCAGTAATGCTAGAGAAGGAGGTGGCGGAACGAGATAGGGAGAGAGCCTCTCAGCGTCCCGGCCGCCGCGGGAGACGCCCCGGGCGTCGGGGGCCACCACGTGGCCCCCGGCCACCGTAGGGCGCGGGCCTGTGCACGGTGGGCTAAGGGCTAGCTCGCCGTCTGTCCGTCTCATGATGACAGGCCGTGTCGACTGCGCGTTCGTGTTCCACGCGCGCCTCAAAGAGAGTCAGCAAAAAGGAAGGGGTCCGTAAGGACCGATGCCTGCCGGGGTTGCGGGACTGTTCGAAAGAGATACCGTGGCCCCGGAACACAAAGGGCGATGAAGGAACATAGATTAGTTTTAGTCAGTAAAAGTCTGACACTCCCTCCTGCTCCGCCCAGAGCGGGAGAAGTCATTTGATGATTTCCCATCCGAAAAAAAAAGAAAAAAAAAAGGTCTCAACGAGTTGAAACGTATTTTGAAAAAGTATTTTGAACCTGGACACAGTCAAATGGAAGCAGATAACATCCACGCAACTATTGAACTGGCTAAGAAGAATATACCTTTATTTCATCCATCTGGATTCTATACAATTATAAGAAAAGCTTCCCGAAAAAATCCATATGACGTCCATGAAATGGAAACAGAAGACTTCGTAGATATTAAATACCTAAAAACTATATTAGTTAAGAATGCTAAAGTGGACTGTGATGGCAATGCTGTCAACTGGCTAAAAATAAGATGGCTACAGTATCGTAAAGAAGACAATAAACATAATTATATATTTTAAATATGATCTGGAGGATGATGATTTTAAAATTATTATTTATATCAGAAGAGGCAAAAGACTACCTGTGGAACAAATTGTGTTGAAAAATGCATATGACAAACCCTTACCCATTTCTAGTGAAAAGTATGACGATTTACAAGACTTATGCAGACAAGCCGTGTATAAGCCGTGTGGTATCCGGCAGAGTAGAATAGAACTAACCCATTACACTCACGGCTCGTATAAGGTGACTAATGTCTGAGGCAGAACACCTTGCGCCTCCTTAGACCTGAGAACGGGCAGCAGCGTTTTCTGTTAGTCTTTCATCACTGCGATCTCCAATCCGCCTGCCAAGCGGGGAGATTACGGCAAATTCCTCCCATCATGGAAGAGGCTTATGTCCAGCAGTGGACGTAATGGGCTGTTGTTGTTGTTGTTGATGCAGACAAGGCGTCATTCCAACGCAATACCATGATTTTTATAAAGGGTTTTCAGTTGGAACTCCAACAACAGATGACGAAGATAATTAATATTTTTCTAAACGCTGATATGCTGATTACAGGTTTTATTATTTAAATTGTACTATTTCAGGAGTAAATAAAGATTATTGATTTATTACCTGATTAATTACCTATTTTATTACTAATTTTATCACTACATAGACATAATAAAACTTAACTTCACAAATGACGTATAAGTTTGATAACAACATAAGTTTGAAAATAATTAAGGGCCACACACACGTTAGTGTTAACGTATGTAAACCGAATTTTAAATATATATACATTGCGTCTTTGTAAGCATATATAATTAAATAATTTCAAAGCTCTAAGAGTATGGCAATAACATAGAATTTTTTTTTCCATACTAGTATTTTATCTGTATTAAAAAGCTGGTAAAGTTTAAAGAGCCGAATTTTCACAGTATTTTTGCTTTCCTGTAAAATTGAGAAAATGTAGATACGTTTATCTGACTCTTACCCCGCGTATTGCTCTTTGACATTTTTATAATTGTTGCTTTTTTTCTTTTTCTTAATATTTTGGCATTAAATGCATGTATTTTGTAGCATTTTCTACTATGGACTTTGTTTTGTGTCAATGAGTTATTAATATTTGTAAAGTTAGTATTTTTAATTTAACAGACGTTCTAACTTCGATGATGGGTGAGGAACGAGGTTACTTATATTATATTGTTTATGTGCTTATTGTGTGTACCTGTACAGTAAGCGTTCATAAGTGCAGAGGCACGCTAAGGATTGTATTGCTGTGAACGCACGGTCGAGCGACCGTGCGTCTGTATGTGTAAGTGGTCTCAATACAGTACGCACACCAAAATTCGCCCACTGTCGCAGGTCGTCGCGTCGCACTCCACAAAACAAAAAAATATATTTCTTTCTCTTTTGTTATACACGCAGCAAACACTCTTATTTGTGTGGCGACCTGTTCTTACCATTGAATAGCTAAAATTTACACATAATTAATAAGTGTTGATAACTGTTTGGGTAAAGCATTGGCTTCAAGATTATTG
Source organism: Xestia xanthographa (assembly GCA_905147715.2). Taxonomy (NCBI): domain Eukaryota; kingdom Metazoa; phylum Arthropoda; class Insecta; order Lepidoptera; family Noctuidae; genus Xestia; species Xestia xanthographa. Next base: position 267,482 of record LR990661.1, on the reverse strand, counting down.
AGGTCCGAGTTCGAATCCCGTTACCAATGTGTCTTTTGTTTCTTTGTGACCATATTTATATTTGTATTTTTATGCAAAAATTTGTTAGGTGTTTTTAAGAAGTTAAATATTAATTAAAAACCCATCGTTTTATTATTTAAATAAAAGATAATAAACAATCACTTAAATGATTGTTTATTATCTTTTCGGTGTTGGAAAATGCAAATAAAAAAGTAGTGTTAAATGATAACAAAAATGTTTATTCGTTTTATTTATTTATAAAATTATAAAAAAAAACCTTTAATGAGAATTTTAACGTCACGTTCCTACCTAGTTAAAAGAAGTTCTCTTGTAATCGTTCGATTTTTTTATTGTATACCCACTTACTCTAAGTCAATTCACAATAACATAACAAGGAAAGGATATTCGAATCTCATAAATAAAATTGTTGATACCCATTTATTAATAGGTATCGGTATTTAGCAGAGTTTATTGAAAGCTAATATAAGTATGATTTATTTATTTATTTATTTAGAAAACACATTTTAAGCTGACAGTTTTATACCAAAACGCTTAAAAGCTAACAATAATCATAGTTATAATATTACAAATAGCATTTTATAATTATTACAATAATTCAGAAAACAAAATAAAAATTACATGTCAAGTGGTGTTTACTTAACACGAATAAAATAATATAAAAAAGTCATAATGTCTTAAAAAAAAAAATATATATAATTAAATGCAATGTCATGTACGGTGGGACAGGAAGCCGACCGAATACAATATACAATAATTCAGAAAACAAAATAAAAATTACATGTCAAGTGGCGTTTACATATCACGAATACAATAATCTAAAGAAGTCATAATGTCTTAAAAATAATAATAATAATTCAATGCAATGTCATGTAAGGTTGGGCAGATAATGCCGAAGTCAAAACTAATACACTAGTGTTACTTATACATCTCAGTGGAATTCAATAATATTAGTCCTGACTAAAATGAAATAAAATAAAATTAAATAAGAGAAAATTACAAATCAATTGTTTAAAAATGACAATACATCTTTCCTTAAAGTGCCAATAGTATCCACAAATATGTCGGTATTTGGACTGCTGTCAAGGAATCGATTAATGAGGCCAATTGCTCTTGCGGTTGGGCTGTTATTGGCTTGATGGATGCGCCATTCCGGTGGGCATGCAAGAAGTTGGTGCCGCCGCCGTCCCATGCCACGCATGTATTGCTGCGGTACATACAGATGGATATGCTCCCTTACCGATGGATTATCTATACTACTGTTAATTAATAAATAGTAGTGTAAAATATGCATTAATTTGCGCCTGAGCTGCAAAGTGTCGAGTCCGACCATTCCTGACACAAATAAAGAAGGATACAAAAATGGGTAGTATCCGTAGGTGCGTTTATATATATAACGACAAAATTTCCTCTGAATTTTTTCAACCATAAGTGCATATAACTTCTCCGTAGGATCCCAGACAATTGCATTATACTCTAATTTACTGCGCACATATGCATTGTAGAGCAGCTTTATAACCTTGACGCTTTTAAATTGGGAGGAAGTTCTGATGATGAAACCCAGTGCTTTATTGGCATCTTTGCACACCTTTTTAATGTGCTCGTGGAAATTAAAACCACTATCTAAGGTTAGTCCCAGGTCCCGTATTGTCGAGACACGTTCGAGCGAGTCATCCGCCAACTTGTAGGCAAAATGAATTGGCTTGCGAGACCTAGAGAATGTGATGACTTTACACTTTGATACGTTAAGCGGCAGTCTATTCCTCACACTCCACTCTACAACGGCATCAATGTCCCGCTGAAATGCCAAACAGTTGTCCGGTCCAGTGACCGTCAGGAACAGCTTTAAATCATCTGCAAACATAAGGCATATTGCCGCAGAGAGAACTCCTGGCAGATCATTTACCATGATTAGGAATTGGGGAGGTCCCAACGTACTACCCTGGCTGACACCCGACCGAGTAAAATACTCCGGTGACTGGTACCCATTCAGTTTGACAAACTGCCGCCGATCTCTGAGGTAGTCCGCTAGGAATCGGAGAAGTTGAGGGCCAAATCCGAGAGATGCAAACTTCATCAGGAGAATGTCATTGTCGACTAAGTCGAATGCCTTTCTAAAATCAAAATATGCTGCGTCAACCTGAGTGCCAGCGGTCATTTTCGTCTTCAAGCAGTCAGCAAAACATATATGATTAGTCAAGGTGGAACGTGCAGGACGAAACCCATGCTGGGAATTATCTAGTAAACCACCGACTTGCTTGGAGATGGAATTGTTTATAACCGATTCGAAAACCTTAAGACTGGCAGGACAGCAATAGGTCTGAAGTTCGTGATATCAGTTGATGATCCACTTTTTGGGACTGGCGTGACCCTAGAAACCTTCCATACTGTGGGGTATACCCCGTGCTGTAGTGACAGATTAAATATAAACAAGAGAGGTTCCTCCAATACGGACAGACAGTCCTTCAAAATAAACGCTGGGACAGCGTCAGGTCCACAAGCAGACGATGTTTTAAGCCTGGTGACTGCTCGACGCAATTCTGATGCCTTAATATGGTCTACACTGATCATAGGCAAACATCCTCTATCAGTTGCTTCGCGCTCAGCTGCCTCAGGATCCAACTTTGGAGGGTCGCTATGAAAGACTGAACTGAAATAATCCGCGAACGCATTAACGGCTCCCTGGCCTTCCACAACATTGTCCCGATACACGAACTCGTTATTTTGTTGCCTATTTTTCCTTTTATCTTTTACATATTCTCAAAACATTGAAGGATCATGACTTATAGTTTGTTCCATTGCATTAATGTAATCTTTAAAAGCAATTTCAGTGAGATCCTTAACTTTAGTCCTGTAGTATCTGAATAGTTCCCTATTAAATTGAAGGCCGTTTTGCTTATATTTTTTTAAGTTGAAATATTTTAGTTTTATATAATGCTTAATATCAGAAGTATACCATGTAGGATAAACATATTTCGAATTGAAATTTGCAATCCTCTTTTTCGGGACATTGTCATTGAAGACGCCGAATAGGTTTTTATATAACATATCTACTGCTGCATCAACATCCTGCTGTTGCAGTAGGTCAGTCCAGTCTATCTCAGCAATAGCCATGTATAACCCGTATAGATTAGCCTTGCGAAAGTTCCAGTCAGAGCTTTGACTGTTGGGCATTGTAGATGGTCGGTCCTTGACAACTGCACTTCTAGGGAAAGTAATAGTTATCTCTAAGGCAGGATGATACGCATCCATTGGAACCAGAGGGTCATCATAGGACGTCACCCTAACGTTTGCTAAGTCACAAGTCGACAACACCAGATCCAAAATGCCGCCATATTTGTTGCTAATTCTGTTAAATTAAATTGCTCTAGTTTACAATAGTCAATAAAATAATTAAATTGTGTTACAACATTATTAGTACATGATTTCAGATTAAAGTCACCAACTATCACAATTTTACAATCAGAATATTTACTTATCATGTTCTCCAAACACTCTAAAACATCTAGGTATTGTTTGTTACTATAGCTGGGAGGTAAGTAGACTACACAAATCAAAAACATTACATTTCGCCATGTTATCAACGCAAACAACAACTCTTTATCATCAGTCAAGCCATCAACATCTGTAATTCTCTTGACTGTGTAACAATCCTTAACAGCCAGCAAAACTCCACCCCATCCAACGTCACCAGGTCGATCTTTCCGTAGCACTATATAACCCCGAGGGAATAGTTCAGCATCACTCATGGAACTATTAAGAAATGTTTCCGTTAGTGCTATTAGATCACCAGAACAGAGAGCCACATTTTGGCTAAAGGTAGCCGTCTTTGTTCGGAGGCCTCGGACATTCTGGTAGATGATTACAATATCCTTAGTTTGTTTTCTGTTCCTGAAATGGCTTGGTACTTTTGTTACGAAAATTCTGCCGCCACGGCTTTATGCAGACATTTTCTGGCCAGTTTTCTGAATCCATTACACAGTTTTCTAATCTAGAAGGCACGCCCAGCTTAAACGAAGCATAGCTGCCACGTGCTTTCAGGCCTTCCACTGTGTATCCTTCACTATCGAAAATTGATTTAAGGTGATCAAGTACCTGTTGTTCTGAAGTACCAATCTTCACATAGTAGAGATGTAGATATCGGACCCGCTCAGCCGCTTCCAGTTGCGTTAGACCAGGAGTAGCAGAACCTCTTACAATGGCGTTAGGCGATTTGTTTTGCCGTTTTTTCGTAACCTCTACCCATTCCCCATGACAGTGGTCAGAATTGTCATGATGGTCTTGCACCCTGATAGCAGATGAATCCAAGTTAGATGAATCCAAGTTAGCCATTTTTCTGGCGGCTTCCTCTTGTTGGTCAAGTAGTGCCACAGACGGAAGTGTAGACATACCCACAGTAGGCATTTTTGGAGGTTTGCCTGTGCTTTTTCCAAGACATCCAGTCTTGGAAAAAGCACCAGTAGCTGTTATTTTATCTAAGTTAGGCGCTGTTCGAGGCTTGCTTTCTTGCATAGTATTTGTTTGCTCTGGATTTTTGTTTTGGCAATCGCTTAAATTATTGGAGGTATCTAGCTTCCCGGTACTTTGTTCGCATTTGGCCGAACCACAGACAGATCGCGAAGTCATCAAATTAAGTTGTTTTTCAAGATTCACAATTTGATCATTAAGCTTAGAGAAGCATTTGTTAACAATCAGAGCAACTTGCTTTGCCACAGAGTTGCTAATCAAATTGGTCAGGCGCTCATTTATAACATGTTGAAATTCCTCTTGTATGACAACTCTTAGGTTATCTAGATACGTCTCATCCGGGTGCAAATACTCGTCATAGAGTTCTTCAGTACTTTTCCGGTTTTTACTAGATTGTGTTTTGCGAACGGTTACATTCATGTTCAGGTCATCACAAGTATATTGGCTTTTCTGGTGAACGGTGTTGTTATTCTCTCTAGCATCAGTAAATTGACCGAAATGATTTGAGCCCGCCTCCAATCTTGTAGATCGAACCGGCGTATTCGAGTTGTCCCCTCTAGGTTGCTTGCATTTGCACTCAAGGCAGATCCACATATCCTTTAGTTCTGTAGTCATAGTGTTGTAAGTAGCTACGGAAGCATTAGCGCATAGGAGATCATACAGTTGCGCACATAGACAACAACGAAGCCACTGCTCATTTTCAATGGGATTTTTACAACCACCGCATACAAGTACAACCACATCTGACGCAGATGCCATTTCTAAGAATTGACGGCTTGATGTGTCAATGTCAACAATGTCAGTAGAATATCAACGATTATCCTTCTGTACCTGTAGTTGTTGTTAGTAGATCCGCACAATTAGTGAAACAACACATACACATCACAAAAAGAGGTGTGTTCACTCAGATTCGAACTCACGACCAGCATATCATAAGTCGCTTACGATCTCAACTCCGCTACTTGTATATTAATAAAAAGTCTGAAATAGTGGTATTGGCTCGGCGAAGAAAAAATTCAAACATTTAAAGTCGTTATATGATGATTCATGCTGCAAAAATGTTGCGCACTGACAGACTCGTTTCGTCACTTTGAACACTATTTGTTTTTTACTTTTCTTCGTAATTTTATTGATACACTGCCTTATGATTGTTATTTTAACTACAATAAATGATCAATGTACCTGTAGCCACTGCTTTTGCTTTTAATAAACTTCACTTTGTTCTGTGTTTTTGTTCAATTCACTTTGTTCATGGTTTACACTTTATGCGTAGCACTTGGGTCCAGATAACAATACCACGGTTGAATTGGTTTTAGTCCAACGTTATAGGGAACGTGCACAACGATGGTGCTGCCAACTGGCGTCGCCAATCCGAATCTTGTGCTCTATTAATGCTTGACATTGACTTTTCTAACAAGTAAACAGAATTAATTTTATAGTGAAAATTAATTAACTAATCATAATGCATTGTTGCATTAGTGGATGTAGGTACCAATACATCCACAAAAATGAAAATAAATCAATTAGCGTACAATTCTATTACTTTCCAAAGAATACTACTATCATACCATGTTTTGGTGAAAAACGCAAAAAATGGATAAACGCAGTAAAGAAAAATATTTGAAAACAACTTGTTTTTGTTACACCCTGCATTGAAAAGGCCCTCAAAATCAACCGTCCATGCAAACATACCAGAACCATTTATACTTCACCATAGACGTGTTCTACTGTTCACACCGAATATCCCTCAACAGTTAATCAAGGACTCCACATGTACTCAGAATAACATGGTTATACCCACAATAATGTTTTTAGTTGGCTGCACTCCTTTGGTTTTTTAAGTTTTGTATCTAAATGATCTTGATTTATTAGAGCCTGGAGATACTGTTCTCGCTGATAAAGGATTCCCTTCCATTATAACATGTGTTGAAAATAAGAAAGCTATCTTAGTTAGGCCAGCCACCATGTCTTCATACACCACAATTTTCATCAGAAAGTAAACGAAAGATATAAAATTCATATTATTAAACACTTATATTACGCTGACGATCGTTATTGATAAACCGGAACTCATATTTAATACCTTTTAGCATATTCAAAAATATAATATTTTGTCTAATTAAATTAAAAGCACGATGATGAGAAGTGAAAAGTTTCCTTTTCTGTCCGCATAGTGTCTCTTTTGTCGATTAGTGCTGCCACCTATAGTTCCTGCACGTTCCCTATAACATCACTCTTTACATTAGTTGAACTATATTTCAATTTTAATTCAATTTTGTTTACGGAGCTAATGTCGACTCGACTCATAGATGGCGCGCACCGCTTTTAAACTTTATGAACATAATTTTTTTTATGTGACGTCACAATAAATGTAACTCGCATTGAGGTTATAGTTTAAGTGTTAATTTTCTTGAAGAAAAGAAGATTGAAACTAAACCTCAATTTAAGATCATTACATAATTACGGATAAGTAAACAACTAAACATTAACAACTAAATAATATTTTGTTACGCGTCTAATTCATTGTTTGGGGTGCAAGGTCGTAGGTAGTATTAAAGCACAGTTTGGATTTGGTTGTAAAGAGTTTATTGAAGGCTCTTCAGGTTTAATGTTAAAATGTCTTAAAGTAAAATGTTATGTTAAATGTTTTGAATGCACCCGGTCTGTTTGATGTCGCGTAATGCACTGATGTTAAAGTATTAATAAAATTGTCACTTAGCGACAAGTATGACGATTGTTGTAAATTGCTGCATTAGCAAGTGTTCGGTTGCTTAGACCGAACATATTCCGGGGCGGCAAAGATGCAGTTGAGATGAGTTGATGATAGTACAATCATGTTAGCTAAGATGAGAGTAACCTAATGTTAGTAGTGATTCTTAAGATAATAAGAAACAATTGCGTTTAGAGAAGCACTTAGGATAAATCTTAATGTCTCTAGTTTTTGTTTAAGATTGGCGAACACGATTTATTTTGTTTTTTAACCACGCACACTTGCACTGCACTTTGAACACTAGGCTGACGATCAGCCTTGTTATGTAGTCGCGCACAAGCACTAGCACTCGCGTCGTTAACACTTTGTAGCTCGATGTCTGGGGAGAGGCGCACGCATCGCATGCGGCGACGTCGCCACCGCCACAGGAGCACGGCCGTGCCCGCAGCTGCCACCAGCACGAGGGTGTAGATTACCACGTAGTGATGGATGTCATGTGGTGACAACATCTCATCTAGTTCTACGTCGCTGTTTCTCATCTGCTTGATTTGTTTGTAGAGTTTGAGCAAGTCTTCATCTATTTCGTCTTCCTCTGTTTGGTTGTCGTGGACCTTCTGCATCGGTATGCTCACATTGATAATGTTGTTTAGTTGGTCAATCTTGGGTACGTAAATATTTGACTGAACCGTTATGTTGTTGTCAAATTTTGTGTTTGCATGCAAGGTAAAATCTTGCCCTTTGATAACACAACCTTGTCCGAGGTATATTAATCCTGCTTGGTTGAGTTGTTCGACTGTGATAAGCTCTCCGCAAATGATTTTAATGGAATAGTTGTTGCAGCAGTGATATAAATGCTCAGAAGGATCATTCAATGGTACCCACATGTTTGAACATAAAGTTTGTTCAACTTTACATTGGTTAGTCTCATGATTGAGATTGCAATAATTGTTGTTGTCACTACCTAGATGGTAAACAGGCTTCTTTAGCAAGCACATATACGTCTCTTCCTGAGTGAGGCATGTTGAAAGCTCATCGTTGTTTATTGGTATGTATGAGTCCTTTTTTAGATTCACTGCCATGTATTGTGATTTTGGCACGATGCTTGTCATATTCTTACCGAATTGTTTAGGAATCGGTATCACTCTGTATAATTTGTATCGATCTCTACTGATTAATGGGAATGTTATTTGGAATATGAAATATTTTTCAGTGGTCCGTGCTTTTATTTGCAATAGTTGATACAGTTTTCTCACATCAGTTTGATCGACAGGTAGCATAAGATCATCCGTAAGTTGGCCAGCAATGACGTTGAGTTCTTGTTGTAATTGTTTAGGCGTTAATAAATGTATGTTGAACTGACCATGGCGAATATCCGTCAAAGTGTCTAGTAAAGTATCTTGATTCCTCCTTAATGTTTGAAGCAAAGTAATTGCCGTCAATGTAGTTACGATTTGTCCTTGTACTGCACTCATGTTACTCATTGCTAGTTGTACTCCATTTGTTATTTTGTCCAATGTATCTAAATGTTGATTTATAGTTTTATGTTGCTTATGGATAATCCTTTCAGTTCGTTTCAGAATGTTGTATTCCGACTCTACAACGGATGTTTGATTTTTCCATAGTTTAGCCAAATGATTTTGATTTCGCTTTATAAGTTCTATGTCCTTAGTGTATTGTTCAGCGAAACGCTCATCCAATACGCCGAAGAGATAATTCGCCGCATAACCTATCCCATTGATAAGCCCACGACGCTGTCTGGAGTGTGTTATGAATTGTTGTGTCAGCAGGAGCGTGTTGTAGTATCTCAGTTCGAGGAACTCGTGCTGTAGTTGCGGCACTATCATGTTACAAAGGTTAGTTCCCGTTGTCCCCGTATGCCATATCCCCGTTACGGGGATAGCGGCACGTGATAAAATTTATGTTCCGTTGTCCCCATAAAGTACTTTCGGCTATCGGGGACAACGGGAAGTAAACTTTTCACGAGTCATTGTCCTCTTAAATCTGCATTCTGTTGTAAGCTTAGTTTTTAGCATAGGAAAAAGAAAAGGGGAATAAAACAAAATTTATTTATAAACACCGCTGTTTATATTAGTACACGTGTTATCTAAATGAGTTAATAGTTTTTCTAGCGCCGTCGTGCCCTCCCAGTAGGGTGACATATCGTAATAGACGACTAAAGTCCATTTGTCACGGATGAGATTCATTTTGGCCACGGGATCAAAATATAAGGACTGATTATTCCTTAATTTTGTAATGTTATACATCATGCCATGCGCAGTGTTGATTGCAACTGACATAAATAATGTTAATGCTAGGGCCAAAGAAATGAAGTTGACATGGCCTAGTCTTACCGGCGATGCCCTCTTTCTTGTTTTGTTCTCTTCTTGACCGACTTCTGTTTGTTTTTCTTCTGTTTTATGTTCTTGTTCACTTGTTTCCGTCGAATTAATAGGTAATAGGGAAAGCTTTATGATAGGTCTTTTCAAGATTCCATTTTTAGTTTTTAATGACACCACCCGTACAAGTCCGTCTCTGCCCGGGTGTACATCTACCACTCTTCCCATTGCCCATTTTCCTGCAGGTATGTTGTTTTCTTGAATAATGACCTAATCACCAATTTTCAAGTTTTGTTGTGGTTTTAACCATTTACTTCTCGCTGTTAGTTGACTTAGATATTCTGACTTCCATCTTCTCCAAATGTCTTCGGATAGCTTCTGGATTAAATGCCAACGTGTCCTGGCATCACTTTCTGTTTCAATAACTGTTAATCCTGTGCCTCCTGTCAAAAAGTGTGCCGGTGTTAAAAAGTCGAGGTCTTCTATGTTTTCTGTTATGGAGCACAGAGGTCTAGTGTTCAAGCAAGCCTCAAGTTGAGCAAGAATAGTCGAGTATTCCTCAAATGTGAGTCTCTGTTCACCAATTACACGCTTAAGGTGGAACTTAAGGCTTCTTACAGCTCTCTCCCATAAGCCTCCGGCACTCGGCCATGATGGTGCATTAAAGTGCCATTCGATTTTCATTTCGGTCACTTCTGCCAAGAAACTATCGTGGAAAATTTGTCGTAATTGTTGGTATTCATTCTCCAAAATGTTGTTGGCGCCAACGAAATTAGTTCCTTGGTCGCTGTAAAGATGTCGTGGAGCTCCTCTTCTAGCTGCCATCCTCTTCAACGCAGCCAAGAAGGCAGAGCTTGTTAAGTCCGAGACCAGCTCCAAGTGCACGGCCTTAGTGACCATGCAAATGAAAACCGCCACGTATCCTTTAGTTGTTTTTACTCCGCGTCCTTTGTTTGTTTTAATTTCCACAAACCCCGTGTAATCGACACCTGTGTGGTAGAAGGGTGGAGCGGGGTTGCATCGCTCCTCGGGAAGATCGCCCATTAGTTGATACTGTCTTCCTGATTCATGTTTTCGGCAAGTCACGCATTTTCGTATCTGCTTCTTGGTAGCATTGTTCCCACTCGTTATCCAATAATAATGACGTAGTTTGGCGAGGGTCACACGTGGTCCTCCGTGAAATGTTAGTTGATGTGCTTCGTCGATGAGCATATCTGCCAACCGACACTTATGTGGTATTATTATTGGCTGCCGCATCTCCTCACTTATGTTAGCGTTCTTCAATCGCCCACCAACGCGTAACAATCCGTTATGATCCACGGTTGGATTTAATTTTAATAAATGGCTTTTTAAGCCGACGCTACCATGTTTGCGCATGTTTTCTATTTCCGTCGCAAATTCCTTATTTTGCACATGTTTTATAATAATTGTTTTAGCTTTGCGCAACTCTTGTAATGTGAGATAGCTCGGCAAATGTTTACGGCAACGTGCAGGTGTTATCGCTCGATATACCCATGCTAATATATGTGTCATTTTCTTTATACTGTTGTATTTTTCTAAGAAGTGATCGATGATATTTGGGCAATCTTGCACGATGTTAACTTGTTCTTTGGCTGTTTTGACCTCCTCGTTGATGATAAATATTTGTTTTTCAGTTTCATCTTTTGAAGTCCATGTTTTCAGCCATTGGGGGCCTTGCCACCACAATGTATGTTGTGTCAACTGCGACGCGAACATTCCACGGCTGGCACAATCCGCTGGATTATCCGTTGATTTTACATAACGCCAGCAGTCAGGAGGCATTGTTTCTGTGAGTTTGGCAACCCTATTTGCGACGAACGCCTTCCAACGGTTAGGCTCACCCTGTATCCAGCTGAGTGTTACCTTTGAATCCGTCCATCCAAATATTTCTAGTCTATTTGTTAAGGCATTCTGTATTTTATTTATTAGTTTAGAGAGTAAGTATGCGCCACTAAGTTCCAGTTTTGGCAACGTAAGGGCTTTCTTATGCGGCACGAGTTTTGATTTTGCGGCGATGAGTATTACGTCCGATTGATGTTTTATGCGCGCATAAACTACGCATGCATATGCTTTCATGGATGCGTCACAGAACCCATGAATTTCGATGATGTCATCATTGTTGTTCTTCAACCACCTTGGTACCTCGCAGCCTTTTATGTTGTCTAGGTCTGCTTTTATTTTGGCCCAATCGTTGTAGACGTCATCGGACACTTCATCATCCCAATGTAAATTGTTTTCCCATAGTTTTTGGAACAGTAATTTAAGTTTAGTTGATAATGGTGTTAACCAGCCTAACGGATCGAACAATTTCGATATTTCCGATAGTAGGTTGCGTTTTGTTGGCCTTGAAGACTGTTTAGAAAAATCGCAACGAAAGAAGAATCTATCAGTGTTTGTGTTCCAACACAGACCCAGTGTTTTCGAGGTTGCGTCCGATTTCGAGTTGAATACAATGTTTGTGTCAGGATTTTGATGACTTGGTATGTTGTTGATTAATGTTGGTTCGTTAGAGGCCCACTTACGCAAGTTAAAACCTCCTGAATGTAGTAAGGTCATCAAATCTGATATGAGTTTCTTACCCTGTTCAATAGAATGACACCCATGAACAAGGTCATCCATGTAAAAATTGTTGTTTAACACCTGAGCCGCGTCAGGATAATGTTTCTGTTCGTCTGCTGCTAATTTCTTCAGTGTCATTAAAGCTAAAAATGGAGCAGCCTTTGTTCCATATGTTACTGTTGTGAGTTGATAAGATTGTATAGGACATTGAACATTGTTGCGCCAAATTATTTTTTGTAGAGGTTGATCCAATTCATGTACTTGGATCTGCCTATACATCTTCTCGATGTCTGCTGTGTAAGCGTATTGGTATTGCCTCCATTTTAGCAATAATAGTTGCAGATCTTGTTGAAGGTTAGGTCCTTTATGCATCGAATCGTTAAGGCTGTATCCTGTAGTCGTTATCGCAGATGCATTAAACACAACCCTGTATTTTGTTGTAGTGGATTCCTCTCGTAGGACACCGTGGTGAGGTAAGTAGCACTCCGGAGTCATGTTACTTTGCAAAGCTAGCTTCATATGTTTTAATTGTAAATATTCATCCATGAACATTTTGTAATGCTGGGCTAGAGTCTCGTGTTTCTGAAACTTGCGCTCCAAATTTCGAAATTGAGCTAAAGCCATTTGTTTTGAGGAACCCAACTTGTTTTCTATGTTATCCTTTAACGGTAGCCTAACTTCGTAGTGCCCGTTTTCTTTTCTAGTTGTTGTATTTAAGTAAAACGTAATGCATTTCTGATCCTCGACAGATAAATTGGGCTGTTCTGTTACGTCCTCTATTTCCCAGAATTTATGCATGTCTTCCAAGTTGTGCAGAACTACATTACATTGGAATGTTTTTGTTGAGCCTCCACACAATATCCACCCCAAGTGGGTTTGCTGAGCGATAGGCTGTGTTGTGTTAGTCCCCTTGATGATTCCCTCCATGATGATGTTAGCGTAGACTTCGGCTCCGAGCAGCAAGTCAACTGGCCTACTAATGTAATACTCCGGATCCGCCAAGGCAATGTTTTCTGTGAATGACCATGAAGGCTTCGAAAATGTTTGGTTGGGGAGATTTTTAAGTAGATTGTTCATAATCATGGCCTCTGTTGAAAAAGTGTAGTCACTGTTTATAGACCGACATGTTATGTGTACTAACCCTTTACAGTTGTTCTCTTTTGCGCCTACGCCTAGAACAACCCCTTTGCATTTTTAGCGTTTTATCTTCAACAACTGAGCGGCCTTTTCGGTTATTAAAGATATCTGCGAACCCTGATCGATAAGAGCACGCATGTTATGATAAGTCCCGTCGGCTGCCGTAACCTTCACGAGAGCAGTTGTAAGCAGAATTTCTGCATTTCCGTCCTGTGACGCATTAGAAACTCTGACCGTCGGTTCAGTATGTTTAGAAACTTGAGAGGCCGTCGGCCCTACAAAGGCGTCATGTCATATCGTGCTATGGTTAGCTGTACATTTGCGGCATCGTTTTGTTGGAGTGCACTGGTTGCCGTTATGGCTAAACAAGCAATTAATGCACACTTGCAATTTTTGCGTAGTTGCAAGCTTTTGTTCAGTGGGCATTTCCAAGAATGTTTTGCAATTGTAGAGGCCATGTTCTCCACTGCATTGTGGACATTTGAACTTCGACACGTGCAGTGTCTTTTTCAAGGTTCCATTATTCCCACTGTTGTTATGTTTCTTGAAACTTGTTGAGGAATGTTGTTGGTTGTTATGCCCTTTTTGTTGGACGTTGTCCTGTTTGCGACGAGCTGACTCCAAACTGATGAATTTGGTCTCCAAGAAATTCAGAAATTCTTGGAGTACGGGTAGCTCCCGCGAATTTTTTAAAGACTCTATGTAATCGGTATACGTGTCAGAGTCTAGTTTTTGGGATAGGATGTGTACCACCATAGGATCCCACGATGTTATATCAATGTCTAAATTGCGGACAGCATTCAGACATTCTAATGTTGTGTCATGCAGTTTTTTGATTTGTTGTACGGACTGCTGTTGCATGTTGGGCAATCCTAGAAGAATGTTCATGTGAGAAGAGAATATAGCCCTTTTGTTATTGTATCTATGGTGCAGAATATCCCAGCATACGGAATAGTTATCTGCGCTGATTGGTAAATGTTGGATGAGCCGTTCAGCTTCGCCTTTGACCTTTCCTTTTAAAAACTGCATTTTTTGGGCACTTGAAATCGACGGATTGTTATGTATTGCTTCTTGAAACAAATCTTTGAAGCACGTCCACTGGTTATAATTACCGCTAAAAACGGGTATTTCTAGTGTAGGTGTAGTTTTTTCTCTATGAGCCACAGACCACATTTTAGTATTAATCGCCTTCTTCAGACTGTTGTATTGTTTTTCATGGCTCAAGTATGTTTTTTCATACTCTCCATTTTCTTCGCTTAATTCAGAATCAATTTCCCAATGTAGAGTATCGACTGCTATCCACCTAGATTGCAGTGTTTTGAGGACGTCTTCAAATTCCCATTTGTCGGAAATAAGTTCCAAGTTGATGGTAGAGACCGTTCTACGGAAAGCCTTAAAATTAGCTACCTGCTTGCGAAGCATTTCGTCGAGTTTGCTGTTTGTACCCTGATTTACCATCCAAGCACGACGGGCTTCTTGGCCCAACTCCGAAGGTTGACTATGTTCTCCCGGCTGCTGTTCCTCTGCTGACTCCTGTTCATCACTTTTAGATGGAGCTTCCAGCAGTTGCTGATACATCTGGTTGATCAGCGTTTTTACAGCTTGGTACGACTTACTTGTTTTCTCATGCTCCTGTTTCGTAAAGTATGCATGCGACACACTTACTTCTGTTGAAAGGCGATCGTGGTTAAATTGATATTCTTTCCAGTATTTTTCTAAATTGCTCAAACAGTTTTTCAAGTATTCGAAGGTTCGTCTTTGTGCACTGGTCTTCTTCAAATTAACCCCGATCTTTTCTATGTTGATGGCGAGCGCCAGTTGGACATCGTAGAGCTCAGCCATTTTATATTGTTATTTTTAGAACGTAAAATCTCCCACGGTGTAGAAAATAATGGAAAGATCTTACTTGTTGTCTGCTGTTATACCACCGTTGATGTTCTCCTTGGATCAGGAGCGTAATCCAGTCACCAAACAGTTCAGAATACCACCTTAGTCCACAACACACCAAATTGTTTTTTACGCAACACTCGCGATTATTTTTCGAAACGCGTGCGATCCGGCTCGAAGGACCATTATGTTTGGGGTGCAAGGTCGTAGGTAGTATTAAAGCACAGTTTGGATTTGGTTGTAAAGAGTTTATTGAAGGCTCTTCAGGTTTAATGTTAAAATGTCTTAAAGTAAAATGTTATGTTAAATGTTTTGAATGCACCCGGTCTGTTTGATGTCGCGTAATGCACTGATGTTAAAGTATTAATAAAATTGTCACTTAGCGACAAGTATGACGATTGTTGTAAATTGCTGCATTAGCAAGTGTTCGGTTGCTTAGACCGAACATTCATATTAAAACAATAGGATTGATATTTTGTATAACTCCCACTATTTTCGATGCAGTCAAGTAGACGTTTGCGCCTGGACCCCACAATATTATTTATCTTTTAGGCCTCATGATGGATTAAAAAAACAATTAATTAATCCTTAGGGCACAAAAGAAATTAACAATAACATTAGGTTTGAATTTCTAATAAAAGTTTAAGTTACAAAAAAAAAACAATTAATTAGTCCATAGATGTCACCAAATAAATTAACAATAATATTAGATTTTAATTTCTAATAAAAGTCACAATGATTCATAAATAAAGTACTCACAAAGTCCGGTTTCTTCAGATATTTGTGTTCTATTAAGACCACTTTTATGCAGCGCGATAATAGTCGCCCTCGCCTCAATATTAATATTTGCCTGCATTTTGCAACAACAATACCGCTATCTATTAAACCACACGTCACTAACCAACAACTTCAACCAAACGAAAACATTCATTCCGGTCAAGTTAAATATTCATAAATCTCATATCTACTTCACATAAATCTAAAATCCTGACTTATTTTTCTATGATCTACCTTTCAACTTCACGGAATGTATGAACAAAGCGAACAAGATAAAGAATATAATATTTCTGTTCCATTACTTCCAATTGAGTAAAAACTTACATAAAGTCTAAAAGTAACAATGTGAGATTTGAACACACGGCTTACTGATTCATTCATAGATCTGCACGAGCCTAACCGCTAGGCTATCTTGACTTATGTTTCCATGTTGAAATTTTGAACTACAATTACTTGTAGACGACAATGTCTGTTTTCTTGTAAGTAGAAGGTCGTAAGTCAAACTAAACGTCAAGCTATTGCTTTGTGAGATTGCCACTGGACTTTTGGTCGACACTGTACACACCGGGACTAACAGCTTAGTACGGCCGTTATTCCAAGTGCGTACGATGTGACTACGGTTGAGACAATTGAGCCTGGATCAGTACCTAAAGCCCAATTGACGCCAAACCTAGCCCTACAATACTACCTAGCACCCTAGTAATCCTATCCCTATAGTAATTACCTACCTAGCACCCTAGTAAAAGTTACCCTAACGCCCTAGCCTAATGTCATTAATTCATAAATAATAACTTTTACAATGTCATAGATTAAAATTAATATGTAATGTCAGAGTAAACAATGTCAAAATAATTAAGAAAAACCTATCTAAATGGAATTGAGAAAACAAAGAAAAAATAATTTTCATAAAATAAATCGGACTCAATTAGTATTCGCCATAATTATATGCATTATTATTATTTTCGATCAACAGTTGCAATACACACAAAACAGTTTGAGAAATTTTTCGTTAAACGTTGTAAGCTTTGGTTTAACATGTTCTTATTTAAATAATTATTACATTGTACGCCTAGTAAATAAATTTGTTGGCAAGTTTTTAGACTATGAAGTGCTATACATACTTCCTTCAGGAGATGAGCTGAATTATTGTCATTGGTTCCTACCGAAAGTATAACAATGTCTTGCTCGGTCAGCGAGTTGTATATTTCTAAGTAATGACATAAAATTTCGGAGCATGTTGCACCTGGTTTAACCAGGGCTGAGACCATGTAACAATCGTTCCACTCTGCCGTCCTTCTATTTATTAGTACTTTTGAAAGACCACGAACTTGTTATCTCCTAGAATTATTATTTTAGGTTTCTCACAAGACTGTATATTTGTTTCGTTCTGTACAACTTCTTCTGGATTGGGTTCCTGAGATGACTTTAAACCACTTTTATTCGTCTCATAGTCCTTAAGTGCAGTATCACTATCTTCTCTCTCGAAATCAAGTGTTTTCCTACATTGCTTTTTGTTCCTCTTTCTGCGGGTCTGATTTATACTCTGGGGAGTGCTTGTATGTACATAATATGGTTTTTAAGTGCGCAATTTGTTTTTGTTGTTCTCGTGTTACTAAAGGTTACCAAAGGGTAAAGGATCCATTCTCGAGTAACAGTTCGTCAATCTGTTGGTGTGCGCTATTGAGTTGGTCAGTCAGTGATTCTATTAATTTGTTCTCTTAATTTTCTTGTGTGGTCATCGTCGTAGTTTGTAACATGTTCGGCTAGACTGTCTGCTATTGACTTCTCAGATGACATTGGGCTGGATAAACATAGTCGTTCAAATGATGTAGAAGTTTTTTTTTGCGTTTTTTTTTTGCATTGTTATGTTACTCCTGATACCTACTAGTATTCATTTTTAAATTGTCGAAACGCTACCAAAATGTAACTGCTTGACTGGGATTCGAACTCACGATCTTTCGTTTACTCCAAAGCAAGCACACAGTTTGAATTCACGGCTCAATAGCCGCAAATTCGAATCCAAACATTTTGGCTCAACTACGTAAGCATATCAATATATGCTTACGTAGATGAGCCAAAATGTGGATCGCTTTGTCCATTCAGTAATTTTGTAGCTGTTCTGTTTTATCGACCTCACTTTACATTAATGTAATACAGATGGCGTTGTTCTAAGTGTTCAAAACTATGATGGTGAAAAGGTTTGAAATATTTTTCTTTGTTATATGTGTGATGGTTACTAATTAATTACAACACTTTGTGATTAGATAGGATTATTTTATTTAAAAATAATTGCAGAGAAAGCACACATGACATGAAAAATTATCAAAGACCAATCACAGACAACCTAGAACATAATATTACCATAGATAATGTTTTTTTGACATCATACTTCACCTTCCCTTTTAGACGAATACACCTAATAATCAAGTAACTAATTAACATTACAAATTTAACCTATTTACCGGCTTAACAATTCTGCCACATCTAGTCGTAATGACATTTGGTTTTGACAAAGAACTTATTTCCTCTCTAATACTATCCTCCCTCACATTATTTCTACTATTGTTCAAATAATCATTTTTAAAAGAATTATTTAAATAAATTTAGCTATAAAAAAAAAAAAAAAAATATTTTAATTCAGACAAAAAAGTCCATATGCATGACAAGATTGTTAGTAACAAGAATTTTGCTTATATCTATTGTTAGTAATTAAAAGTAGGTAACAACAGACTGGACACACCGTCTACCCTTGCTCAGTAGGCTCACCGGTCACAGGCTATCGTCACAACACATGGAGTTCAGTGAACCTACTGAGCAGAACAGTATCGGTTCTCTCGCCAATCATCCTGAGGACGGTATTCGGGCTCCCCCGTACTCGGCGCACCACCGACGCAACTTTTTTACGCATAATTGCGTAGAAGTCATCTACGCTGGCGTCAGCAAACATGCCGGATGCACTGCAATACCGAGGGAGCCGAAACAGAGCCCTGAACACATTATTGTACTGGACGCGCAAGGCATTGTAGGCCTTCTGTGTAAAGTTTGCCCACAGGCCGCTCGTGTAGAACGTCTGGCAGAATGCCTTGAACATAGTTATTTTAACTGGAGCAGTACAACGAGCGAACCTGTGTGCCAACATATTACCACGAACCGACAATGCCCTGCGCTCCCTCTCGATATCCAATTCGTCACTCAAATTCTCTGTTACAATGTGACCAAGATATTTAAACTGTGCAACACGACTTAGAGGTACACCGTTAAGTAATAAAGGTGGTATAAAGATATTGTTTTTATTTTTACATTTAAATAACATGAACTCACTTTTACTTTCATTGTACCTCAAGCCATGTCCCACAGCGTAAACCTCACACACCTTTAACAGCTGTCTAAGACCACCAATTGAGGGGCTCAGCAGCACCATATCATCAGCATAACTCAAATTATTGACACATATGTCATCAATATGGCATCCAACATGCATGCTGCTGAGCTCCTCAATCAGGTGGTTAACATAAATATTAAAGAGCCGTGGGGAAGTCAGCCCGCCCTGCCTAACGCCACACTCCAAAGAATATTCATTGGAGTATACATTTCCCCACCTGACTACATTAAGCTGCTCACTATACCAGTAGGCGAGGATATTCACCAGATCTGTTGGGACACCTGCACTTCTTAATTTCGTCCAAAGCTTATTATATGACACCAAATCAAAAGCTTTGGACAAATCCAAGAAGCATGCGTATACTGGAGTTTGTCTTTTCACATAATAGTCTACAGTGTGTTTCAGAGATAATATTGCACTTTCAGTTGACAACCCCTCTCTGAAGCCGAACTGTGTATCCTGTAATTTAACAAAACGATCCAATATTCAAACTCAAACTCAAACTCAAACTCAAAGCATTTATTTCAATTAGACCATTACGGCACTTTTGAAAGTCAAAAATACAAAAAAGAAAATCAAAGCTACAGTCCCAGTCACAAGGCATAATAACTTGAGAAAGTACTGTAGTTGCCCATTCCCTAGCGTAGATCTCTATGGAGAAGAATGGGCAAGAAACTCCATGGACACTCTTTTAAAATCAAAATATTGTTACAAAATCTTGGTTACATCATTAATTTTGAGATTATACATAAATGTGAGAACGATGTAGAAAGACGTGCACACTAAGAGCATCCAGAGTGAAAGATTAGATTAAAAATGTATGAATAAAGTAATTAAAATGAACCTTGGCAGCTAAGAGATGACCAGTCCCAACTGACAGCGCCCGTTCACAGACATGACGCATGTACCGGCGCCATTCAACTCAACCATATTGAAGGGAACTAAATGACCCGACACACCCGCCACCATCAGCGAGACATTTAAGTGAGCATGACATTCTCTCAGTCACCAAGGCATATTCAAGTCAATGAAAGATAAATAAATGTAAATGGTGGCTGAACAGTACAAAGTACTCACACATGTGCTATGCAATTATATAATACTAAGAACTGGAATCTATACAATGCAAGTATATTTTTACAATCTTCTGCAGCTTCCACAATACATTAACATGGGAATCAATTCTTCATCTTCTTCTTTACGTGTCGATGGACTCAAATAATGCCCGTCCAGTACAAACAATTAGTTTCTATCCAATAACCCATCAAACACTTTTGCGATTATAGTTGCTAAAGAAATCGGCCTATAGTTACTTTTATCAGAGATATCAGCAGTGACATTTTTCACTATTGGAACAACCACTGTGACCCTGCTATCGTTGCTACTCCCAGTTAAGGATTTTTTTAAATGCTTTATATTTCTCCTCAGTCTACCCTCTTTTCCTTCCTTTTTAATCCAATACGATCTTGGTTCCTTACATTTTCCTATTATAGTTCCTTTTCTCCAAAACATATCCTTATCAGTTCTATGTACTATCTTATCACCTATTTTATATTCATTCTCTTTCTTCCTCACAATATTTTTCTGCTGACAAAGTGACTGTTTTAATAATAACAGCTTATGAATATTTGGCACAACTTTTGCATTAAGAGCCATTTCACAAAATTTAAACGCTCGAGTTTAGGTGAAAGACCGCAGCTTTGTGTATGTGTGCGTAGCTATCCACACTTACACAACGCGAACAATGCAGCGCGAGTATCGAGACGGACTAAACAATCTTGGGCCGTTACAATCGTAATGCACCTTGGTTTGAGATTTAGGCAAAAATGTAATTTATTTATTCAGTCTTTAATCTATTAAACCCTTCTAAACTAATAAAACACAAATATATGTTATGTAAATATGTTTTTACGTGTATGTTTCTATTACATATTTTTCAACACACTTGCTCGTAATGTGAGCCTAATGTGTGCAATAATATTACACACTAGTGCATAATAGAATTATGCCTACAATGTTAATTTAGTAGGTACCTAACTGCAAATAATATGCGAGTACACAGCGCATTTTCAATTTAACCGGGTAATACAGTTTTTTTTTGTAACAACAAAGAGGTTTTATGTCGCTGAAAACCCATTTACGTTTTTGGAATAAATAATTAATGT
Source organism: Xestia xanthographa (assembly GCA_905147715.2). NCBI lineage: Eukaryota > Metazoa > Arthropoda > Insecta > Lepidoptera > Noctuidae > Xestia > Xestia xanthographa. Next base: position 246,023 of record LR990661.1, on the reverse strand, counting down.
ATTCATAATTAAGACGGAAAAACATTTATTAATATCAAATTATTTATAATTTACAATAATTTGTTATAGGTGAAATGTATTTGTATTTTATCACTAAAATTATAATTTCGAAGTAGGCTTTATGGCTTTAAGTATCACCTTACATTTGGCGAGTGCAAAAAAAAAAACTTGCGCGCCATTTCTCATAATTTTCATATTTTGTTTGTATCGCATTTGTCAACTCACAGCCTCGTACTTGCAACTTACTTGCATCATAATATACTATATTATTATACTTTTTATTATAAATGATAAATGATGTTTATTTTGCAAGTTGGTTTTTACAAACACTTTTACACGTCATTTTTTAAAACTAGATATTTAGTAGGTAGGTAGGTTGATAAACATGATAATCTTGATTTCGAAGCGCGTACTCTTTCTGGTTCCTTAACTACTAAATACATTAAATTCAAGCGTTAACAGTATTTTTCAGTAACGAGGTTTTTTCATATTCTTACTTTTGATCGACTGATTATGCTCTCAAAGTTGAAAGATTTTTTTTAAGGATACCTACTTTGTGTAGGTGTGTGTATCTATGATATATCATGAATTGCATCTATTTGCTTTGTTCATAAACTTCTTCCGTGTCGATGGCCATCTAAATTGATTCCTCTCAAAAATTTACTACCGAGTTCCTTTAGTAGGTATTTAAAAAAAGAAGTACTTACTAACAAGTTTTAATTAAAATTAACAGTAAGTCAGTTTATTAGTATGTTGTTTTGTAGAAGATGTCAGGAATATACTACGACTTCACGTTCTCATGTAATGTTCCCTGATAATGCCAAAAGAATACGCGCTGACGTGAGCGAAGCCGCGGGCACAGCTAGTTGTAACTAAAACAATCAATTTTATTGAATCAGTCTTTCCACTACAACCCTGCACGGCGTCTCTTCTAAAAGTACTATCCTCCTCTACTCGATTCACGCGATTTCTCATTTTAAAATGAAAACAAAAGACCTATCAAATTTCGGACCCCAAATATTTTTAAAGGAGTGTTAAGTGTTTTCAAACCCTTCAAATTGTAATTACGGTTCTATATTCTATGCCGATATAATTATATGTTAAGAGAAGAAAATTAATATGTCAGTGTCAGGTTGTATGTTGAACAAAATATGATTCGCGATCGTAGCAAATAATGGATTTGCGGAGTTATAATCAAATCATTAATGAAATAGTCTTTTGAAAATTTGAATTTCGCGGGCTACCCTTGCGCTTTCACCTTACGCGATCGATAACTATGTATATGAATTGCAAATAAAAATAATATCCACCTCGCTTCTGTTTTTTATTTTCTTTTATTCTTTCCTTATATTGACACAATGATAATACAACCCTTACGCCCCATTGCTAAAACTGATAAAACAGAAATATAACTATTCATTTACAAATTACTAAAATAATACTTTACTTGATAATAAACGAAATTCTAACCTAATGAAAAAAAAATACAAAGAGAATCAAAATGTTGTAGTCGTAGTATAAGAATGCGTTTACGATAGACACGCTCGAAAATCGGGACGCGGAAAAAAATGGCACAGGTCCTTCGTCGATGGGCGCTCGGGCCATACTAATCGGTGCTCGCTTATGCGTCGTAATTTATTCTAATTTAGAGTGATGTTAAAAATTATTTTGTATCTGATTAAATGAATTGATTTTAATAAAACTTTGGAATTAGTTTAGTAAAAGAACATAGTTTATTTTTACATTTTTTTTTCAATGTAATTACGCTTTATTCAAACCAAAAAAATCACGACAAAATAGCAGTATAAAACGTAAAAATTGACCTAAGACTTTATTTTTTTACTAATGAATGTTATTAATTATCGATATTCTAGTACATTATTTGTCGACAAAAGTATATGTCTGATGCTTTGTATATTTATATGAGTGAAATTTTAAAATATTTATGGTAGTATTAGGAGTCTGAAATTGACTCTGCGAAGATTTTTTAGTAAACTAGTTGTGGGAGATTAATCACTACATACTAAAAAAATAAGTTTTTGTAAATGTGTTACATTAAGTGTCAATAAGAAAAACTGATCTATTTTTAACATGTATTAAAAATGCCAGGGTGTTCTCTAAGATGGTAATTTAGGCGACTAAAGTCTTAGAAATTTGCGCGAAAACGTGAAATGGCTCTTAAGAAGCTTTGAATTTATAGGTATAAGTGTACGGACCCTTCTACTGTTTAAAATTTGTGAGGGAGAAAAATCCAGTCCTGTTAAAGGTGTATTATTATAACTTAACAAATAATCCCTGTAATCCACTCTATCCTCAGTAGCTTTTCTCAGTATAACTTTACTTATCAGCTTTTTCTGCCATCCCATTGCTTCGAGGATAGTGGTGGGCTACTTGTTGTTAAGATCGTATCCTTGCTCTTATAATATTTATGACACTCATATGAATTAAATGGGTTATTGTCTGCTACAATTTCTTCAGGATATCCAAACCTCATGAACACTTCTTGAAATGCAATCAATACAGAATAAGAAGATTTGTCATTTAAGGGCAACACTTCGAGCCAATGAGAAAAATAGTCTACAATTACAAGATAAGGCTTTCCCATAAAGTCTAATATATCAGTAGCAACTTTTGCAAATCTTCGATTTGGTATTTTATGGCTTATTAAACTGTCATGAGGATTAGCCGACCTAAATTTTTCACAAGTACGACATCTCATTACATAATCCTGAATATCTTTAGTCAGTCCAGGCGAATAAAACAATTGTCTGGCCTTCTTTATGCTTTTACAAATTCCAGGGTGACCTTCATGAACTAAATTTAGAGCATACATTTTTAAAGACGAAGGTACAATTATTTTATCTTCATAAAATGCCAAACTAGATTGAAAATATATATTGTCTTTTAACTTAAAAAATTGTTTACAGTTATTTAAAACTATGTTCAGCAGGCCATCCGTTTAAACAATACAAATTTAATTGTCTTAAAATTGGATCATTTTTAATTTCATTTTCAAAATTCTGTTTTCTCTCTGGAGACATGGGTAAGTGTGCAGTTATTGTATGGACCAATTGCAACATCTGTTTATCATTTTCAGTGTAATTTAATTTATTTCTAGAAAGCATGTCTGCAAAATGCAAAAGTATACCTGGTAAATAATATACATTTAAGTTATACATTAGCAGTTTCAGTCTCAAACGCCTCAATCTAGGTGACCCAATTTTTGAAATGGGCTTTGACATTATAGTTACAATTGGTTTGTGATCAGTTTGTACATCAATACGAGCCATAAATATACCTATGAAATTTTTTTACTGCAAAAGTAATGGCCAAGAACTCTTTCTCAGTCTGGCTATAATTTTCCTCAGTCTCATTCATAGTTCGGGATGCACATGCTACTAGTTTCATCACATTTTTATTTTCATATTCTTGGAACAAACAACAGCCAATACCATTTTTAGACGCATCGCATTGCAAAATAATTTTCCTTTTAGAGTCAAACGGTGTAAGTGATGGTGTTTTACATATGTTTCTTTTAAGCTCAGCAAAGGCTAATCTATGAGCTGGTAACCAAATAAAATCCCTTTGCTTGCTGTATACCTATAACGCAGTCTGTCTAAGTCGCGTTCAACATTCTTTTTAAGTAATTTAAGAAGTGGGGCCATTATATTGGCCATATCAGGTACATATCTACGTACATAGTTAAATGAACCTATAATTTTCCTTAATTCATTTTGATTAGTTGGCTCTTTTAAACGTCTTATTAACGACTCAACTCTATCTTTATCTAGAGACATCCCATCTTCATTAAACACCTGCCCTACATACTTTACTTCAGTTTGTTTATATTGAAATTTACTTTTGTTAAAAACAATTCCTAATTCCTTAGCCTTACTTATAACACTATCTAGAGTTTTATCATGTTCTAATGCAGTATTTCCCATTACTAATATGTCATCAGCCCAAACTATAACATTTGGCATTTGGTTTGGTTTCCGAAGTGATTTTCAAGCACCTCCTTAAACAATTCCGGTGCATTCATTAAACCATATGGTAAAACTAAATATCTATATACACCAAAGGGTGTTGCAAAGCAACATTTCCAAGATGCCTCTTCAGAAAGAATGATGAAATCCTTCAGTTAAATCGAGAACTGAGAAAAATTTATTTCCCTGTAGTTTAAAACTTAAATCATCTAACGTAGGTAACATTTTAGGTTTTTTTACTATGACTTTATTTAAATCTAATGGGTCAAGACACAATCTTACTTTTCCATTTGGTTTTTCAACAATCACAATTCTATTAACAAATGCATTACTATTGATAGTTTTAATCTTAATAATAGCCTTCCTAGCTTCTAATCTTTGCAGCTCCAATTTCAACGGTTCAAGTAGACATGAAGGAAGTCTTGGAGAAGGGTGACAAATTTGTACAGCTGTGGGCATAGTTGGAATTTCTACATATCCAGGCAGTCTACCTATTCCTTCAAAAACTTGAATATTTCTTTTTATAAACTTTTCCTTATCATTATCAACAACAAGCGTGTGTACCCTTTTAATTAGGTTTAGTGAGACACATGCTGGTAGACCTAACAACATAGTAAAAAAAGTCCGCGACACACTATACCTATCTATGTCGAGTGAGGCACAACAACCATTTTTTTATCTTGAATTTTTTTTGGACTACATTTAAACGCATTTATTTTACTCATGCTATAATCCTTATCAAAATAAATTATTTCATCACTAAGTACAGTTTATGTAGATAATATTTGGTCTTTGAATGATTAAAATTGGACGTTTGGTTTAAAAGTTATGGCGAAATTAAAATAATACGATTTCTGCTGCACAGCCCGTTGCGAAGTGGCGTCACCAAGACGGGGTGCGCGTGCGGGAGGGGAGTTTAGATCTATGAGTAAGGTACCCGCGCGGCTCAGACGCGAGGTCGGCTCCCTACGCAGCGGTCGTGCGCGAAGTCTAATAATTTTCGTGCGATTTTTTTTAGATTTCGTTCTTAAAACTACACCTACGCAAAAGTTCTTCTCAGAGCTAAACAACAGTTCTTTTCAGGGCTAAACAACAGTTTTTTTCAGAGCTAGAATATTATACGCTATTAACATTTTCTTAAACATTTGAAAATGCCTAAGAGAGCCAGGTCTCAAGTTTCCAAACATAGTTCTCAAGCACGGGCAGCAAGAATACATCGTATGGGAGAATCTTCACCTGAACGTTCACAACGCCTTGCTGAACAAAATCAGAGAAACTCTCAGGTACGCGCACGAGAGTCGAGTGTCGAACGTTCGCAACGCCTTGCACAACAAAATCTGAGAACCTCTGAGTTACGTGCACGAGAGTCGAGGCTGGAGCGTTCCGAACGTCTTCATGAACAAAATGTAAGGACCTCTCAGTTGCGCGAAAGAGAGTCGAGTGTCGAGCGTTTGCAGCGACTTAGAGCTCAGGCAGAGAGACAGCAGTTGTCCACAAATACAGTTCGCAATCGAATTTTAGCTAACAGCAACAGACTGGCTTTCTTCAGGTAAAGTTTGTCTTCCTAACCTTAAGGAGCCGCCACAACCAATAAAAAATCTTTTAACTCATAACCATCCATTATCTGGTCATTTTTAGGGTTCCGTACCCAAAGGGTAAAAACGGAACCCTATTACTAAGACTTCGCTGTCTGTCCGTCTGTCTGTCCGTCTGTCCGTCTGTACGTCTGTCCGTCTGTCCGTCTGTCCGTCTGTCTGTCACCAGGCTGTATCTCATGAACCGTGACAGCTAGACAGTTGAAATTTTCACAGATGATGTATCTCTGTTGCCGCTATAACAACAAATACTAAAAACAGAATAAAGTTAATATTTAAGGGGGGCTCCCATACAACAAACGTGATTTTTTTGCCGTTTTGTCTAATGTATAGATAATGGTACGGAACCCTTCGTGCGCGAGTCCGACTCACACTTGGCCGGTTTTTTAACAAACATGCGTAAATACAATAGTCTTTTTCAAATGACTTCGTTTGGCGCAAAAGAAATCAGGGAAGGTAATTTTATGCCCACTTTTAAAATTGAAGGACAGGTGTATCATCTCATTGGTAGCCTTTTACCACCATCAGGCCAAAACACACAGTTCTTGCAAATATATTTTATTTCGGATGCAGAACATCCACATAAAGACAATCTATGCAGCCTGCGGATAATGACTGCGTCGTCGATGTTAGTGTCGATGTCTGTGAATTGACCTGGGAATCATTTTGCTGACCGTGTCTTTCCTGGGTAGGCTTTTTGCAGCGGTAACCGACATCCACGCGGGCGGAGCCGCGGGCGACCGCTAGTATAATATAATTTACATTTAATTTATCAAAAACTTTTTTTGGCATTACACTAATGTCTGCACCAGTATCTAGCTTACATTTAATATATTGATCTTCAATCCAAATATTTTCAATCCAATCTGTATTGTTCTCACCTAAATTTTTCACTTCGCCACAAAATAAACTTTCATTCGACTCCGAATCTGAACACTTATTGACTTCCTGAACTTTTTTGACGTTACAAATTACTGCAAAATGATTTAAAATACCACATTTGGAACACTTTTTGCCAAATGCTGGGCATTCCCTTGGACCATGAACTTTTTGACATCGACGACACTCAAACTTATGATCATTTCCTTGATCTTCAAACTTCTTTTTCTTTAAAGTGTAGTTATTTTTGCTTCTATTAACCCTAGCTTCATCAACTTCTATTGTTGGGTTCATTTCCTTAGCTTGGGAACGACTTACTTCACTTGCTCTACATGTTTGCAACTTTGTCTAGTGTGAGATAATCCATCTTTAACAAACTTTCCTGGAGTCCTTTATCTTGGAGTCCCTGAACAATTCGGTCCCTTAGGAGCTGGTCCTCTAATGTTTCCTTGGTACATTCATAGTTACATGCTGCTGGAGATAAGTTGTCTCAAATTCGTATAAAAATTTTCAAAATTTTCATTACGTTCTTGTGTCCGTTAATTGAACTTAAACCTCTCAAACACCTCGTTGTATTTAGGGTTTACATATTTCCCAATAGCCGCCACAACTGTCTCGTACACTTGAGAATCCTTTTCTGACAATTTGAAACTTTGTATACCTTTGTGGACTCCGGTCCCATCATATTTCTTAGTAGGGATAACTTAATCTTATCAGTGGCGTCATCTTTACTGATCGCCACTAAATAATCTTCAAATAAACATTTCCAAAATTTCCACTCGGTAGATGCCGATTGAGATCGAATGTCAAAATTTGGTGGTAGCTTTACTTGGTTAGCTTCCATGATGTAAGTTTTACAAAAATACACTTTAGACTTAGTGTTTTCGAACCGGCTGCGCCATGTTATATGTGTGATGGTTACTAATTAATTATAACACTTTGTGATTAGATAGGATTATTTTATTTAAAAGTAATTGCAGAGAAAGCACACATGACATGAAAAATTATCAAAGACCAATCACAGACAACCTAAAACATATTACCATAGATAATGTTTTTTTGACATCATACTTCACTTAACGTTTTTGTTCGTTGTGAGAAGTTCAAGTTTTGATACGGTTTATCACTTTCACTGCTTATAGGGAACGTGCACAACGACGGTGCTGCCGACTGGCGTCACCAATCCGAATCTTGTACTATAGTAATACTTGACATCGACATGTAAAACAAGTAAACAGAATTAATTTTATTATTGAAAATGATTATTCTAGCTAATCATAATGCATTGTAGCATTTCTGGATGTACCAATACATCCACAAAAATGAAAATTAATCAAATAGCGTAAAATAATAAAATTCTATTACTTTCCAAAGAATAGTACTCCCATACCATGTATAGGTTAAAAACGCAAGAAATGGATAAATGCAGTAAGAAAAATATTTGAACACAATTTGTTTTTGTTACACTCTGCATTGAAAAAGTTCAATTGCCTTCAAAATCAACCGTCCAAACAAACATTAAATGGTACTGGCGTACCATTTAAACTTCAGCGAACACACCAATGATCTGCTGAACACACATATTAGACTGCACTGAAGTTCACACCGAATATTCCTCAACAGTTAAACAAAGAGTCCACATGTACTCAGATTATAAACATTGGTATACAATAAAGTTTTTAGTTGGCCGCACTCCTTGTGGTTTCATAAGTTTTGTATTTAAATGCTACGGAGGGCGTTCTAGTGATTGCTTTTATAACAAATGATTATGGATTAGACTGCACTGAAGTTCACACCGAATATTCCTCAACAGTTGAACAAAGAGTCCACATGTGCTCAGATTATAAACATTGGTATACAATAAAGTTTTTAGTTGGCCGCACTCCTTGTGGTTTCATAAGTTTTGTATTTAAATGCTACGGAGGGCGTTCCAGACTGCACTGAAGTTCACACCGAATATTCCTCAACCGTCTCCACATGAACTCAGGTTATAAACATGGTTATACAATAAAGTTTTTAATTGGCTGCACTCGTTGTGGTTTCCCTAGTTTTGTATCTAAATGCTACGGAGGGCGTTATAGTGATTGCATAAAACAAATGATTGTGGATTGATTTGTTATAGCCTGGAGATACTGTTCTCGCTGCTAAAGGATTCCCTTCCATTAAAACATGTGTTGAAAATAAGAAAGTTGTTTAGGCCACCGTTTCTTCATGCACCACAATTTTCATCGAGAAAGTAAACGAAACATACAAAATTCATATTGGTCAACATTCATATTACGCTGGCGAACATTATTGATAGACCGGAACCCATGTTTTATACTTTTTATCCTAATCAAAAATAATACTTTTGAAGAGATTTGCGTGACAGTGACAGCATAAGTTCCTTTACTGTCCGCATAGTGACTCTTTTGTCGTTTAGTGCTGCCACCTATAGTTCCTGCACGTTCCCTATGCTCACTTGAAATGGTCTTCCCTCACTTCTTCCTAGATTTGACTGATTATTACACCATTTGTAAACCATTTCTGAATGTTTATATAAAAAACTTTTTGCAAAAAAAAAAACCGACTTCAAAGCACAAAAAATTTAAAAATAACTTTAGCTTCAGAAGTCGGTGACCTTTTTTGATTCATTTAGTTTTTTTTTGTCACCGACTTCTGAAGCTAAAGTTATTTTTAAATTTTTTGTGCTTTGAAGTGGTTTTTATTTTTTTTGCAAAAAGTTTTTTTATTTTTCCTTTTTTAGTCGTAATAGTCTTACAAATATATGCTATGCATTTATTTTACATTCTTAACAATACATGTCATGGTAATAGGCTTATCCCCAATAAATGGAACTTAACATATCTAAACTGTCGAAATTTACGTGTATTGTACACATCTGCGTACCCCTCAGAGCATACAGGCGTGATGTTACGTCATGATGTTGTATAAACAATAAACATCCAAGCGATTGCAAAAATCACGACCGATTTACCGTCTAGTTTTGAAGAGTTCCATTGTATATCTCCGAAGACCAGCATCAGATCTGCACCAAATTTAAATGCGATCATCTCAGAAGTATACTCTTTCAAATTAAAAAATAATTTTGAAAGTCACTCCACAAATGGAGGAGAAATCGGTGAACATACATGAAATTATACCACACGACTGAAGTAAAAATATTCATAAAATGAAAACTACTGGGCCAAACTATGTAAAATTTTTATGGGACCAAATGGCAACTATTTCGCATCAAACTAAAAAAGAATCACGTAAATCGGATCATAAATCTCAGCGTAATCGGTGTACATACATAAAAATAAAAAAAAATAAAAAAAATACCGATCGAATTGAGAACCTCCTCCTTTTGTCACTTCCACGGTTTTTGTATTATTTCATTGTTTATTTATTTTGTGTTATTTCTGGGGCTAGATGTTCTATCACTGATATATATATATTGTTTATTGATATTACTGCTATTTGAATATTAAAAAATAAAATTTAATGATATGTTATTGTGACCAAAGACTAGTATATACATATATATGAGGTTGTGACGGCACGGCCATCGAAGGTCGATTTGACAAAGCGAAATTTCTCTCAACATCGAAAATATGATGGTGTCGAAACGAGAATAGTTGAAAATTTTAGGTGAAATGAAATTCGGTTAAATATTTTTCGAACTTATGATAGGTAACCATAACAAATGAATGTAAACTATGATGCAATGTATATTAATGCAAAAGGTATATTAGACTAAATACATAGTCGAGTGAAATTAGCCAAAAAATACTCAAAAGGTGGAACGAAGTTTATAGTGGTCGGATTTTCATGGGACTTTTTTTATTGAGTTCCTAGAAGACTGGAGAAGAAAGTTAAAAAAAAAAAATTCGCCGCTCGTGACATTTTTTTTTTTTTTTTTTAATTTTCATGGGTTATTTTTTTTTCGTTTATGATCAACTTCAAATTCGTTGAATTCATATTGTAGCGTAATAGTGTGACCTGTGTGCATCCATTAAATGCAAATTTAGTCTGTTTCTTTGTTCATTGTAGTCGATTAATGCAATATTTCAAGTATTTTTTGAAAATGTCCTATTTTCTGCAATTATTTTTAAAATTTTGAATTTTAAGACCAAGATTTCTTTTGAAATTGGTAACTGATACTTTTTCACAGATAATTGGATGTAAAAATATTCAAGAAAACCATGTTTACGAGTGAAGTGACTAAAAATGTATTCTCAATTATCAGGAAATCGTCTATAAAAAAGTAAAGAAGGCCATTTTTCTCAAAATATTTATATGACGTTCAACGTAAATATTATCCTGAAAATATCCTTATTATATATGCTATCCATAGATAACAAAAACTAAAAAAAAATGGTGGTACTCGATAAAGGTTGATTATTGCTGACAAAGGTGGAATGGGGCCGCTGGTAAAATTACAAAAATTATCGTAATTATAACGTCACCATTTCTCACGATTTCAGAGGATTTTCTAACATTTCCGAATAAATTTTAAGTCACTATACTCATGATAGTGGTCTTCATCAATACTTTCTGGTCCAGTCATCTGTGAAAAAGCATCAGTTACCAATTTCAAAAGAAATCTTAGTCTTAAAATTCGATATTTTAGAAATAATTGCAGAAAATAGGAAATTTTCAAAAATACTTTAACTATACATTAAATCGACAACAATGAACAAAGAAACAGACCAAATTAGCGTTTAATGGATGCACGTAGGTCACACTATTGCGCTACAATATGAATTCGTCGAATTTGAAGTTATTCATTAACGAAAAAAAATATTACAATGAAAATTAAAAAAAAAACGCGAGCGGCGAAATTTTTTTTAACTTTCTTCTCCACTCCTCTAGGAACTCAAAAAAAGTCCCATGAAACAAATCCGACCACTATAAACTTTGTTCCACCTTATTGTCTAATTGCACTCGACTAACAGGGTTATTACTAAAACACCGACAACCTTGCAGGACTGTATTACTAACATCATAAACAACAACTTTTGTTCTATGACTTTTTACAAAACAAAGGCGAACGACGAACGACCGACTGAGGGCCGTCCGTAAATAGGTCAAGTTCAAGCGCCCCCGGCGCCCTAACCCCACTCCCATCGCTATAGTACTATCGCTTTCTTTTGCTTCGCATAGACTTCGTACCATTTAGGGCGTTCAATTTAAATATTTTTATTTTTGTATGAAAATCTGATGAACTAAAATCGGAAATCGGTTCACAATTAGCGAAAAAAGGCTGAACACACACGAAAAAAAAATCAGACAAATTGATAACCTTTTTAGGGTTCCGTACCCAAAGGGTAAAAACGGAACCCTATTACTAAGACTCTCTCGTCTGTCCGTCTGTCCGTCTGTCTGTCACCAGGCTGTATCTCATGAACCGTGACAGCTAGAGAGTTGAAATTTTCACAGATGATGTATTTCTGTTGCCGCTATAACAACAAATACTAAAAACAGAATAAAATTAATATTTAAGGGGGGCTCCCATACAACAAACGTGATTTTTTTGCCGTTTTGTCTAATGTATAGATAATGGTACGGAACCCTTCGTGCGCGAGTCCGACTCGCACTTGGCCGGTTTTTTTTTTTGGAAGTCGGTTAAAAATAGAAGAATATGACAATTTTATACCATGTCATATAGGACATACACCAGGCAAATATGGAGTCGGTGTTGCAGCCTATCGCCTCACCGTCGTCAAACTCCACATCACAGCTATCGACAGCTAGTTGCTAGCAATATTTTACCAGGCGTAACCGAACTCCGCTGTTCCCTCTCCATACGTAGTGGCTAGGCCACTCCACTACCAACCTTGTTACTGTACGCATCCATCATTTTCATTAAACCATTTTTTATGTAATTGGACTTTAATTAGCCCCAGTGTATAAGCAAAATATACAGTCGGTTTATAATACACAAATCACACAAACATCATATAAAAAGCTTAATTGGAACCTCAGAGAGAGTGGCAACACTAAATTAAAACATCCAAAATACCAACAGAGGCAGCAAATGAACGCGAGATCGACGATTTATTTACGACCATCAAACAAAGTAATGGAAAAGCACTTAAAATCATTAATAATTAATGGGTGAGTTTAACGTGAAAATTGGCTTACCCAGACAAGAAGAATATGTGGTTATGAAGGCGCACAAAAAAAAGAAACGACAGAGGATAGAAACTGGCAGACTTTGCATTGGAAAACAATCTAATACCAACTTCAAGAAAAGACAAAAACCGAAAGTGGGCCTGTCAATCTTCAAATGGGCAACACAAAAACGAGATAGCCTTTATAATATCAAACCGACCAGAAATATTTCAGGACATAAAAATCTTAAATAAAACTACCCGTCAGACCCTACAAGCAACAATAAAACTGTCCAAGTGTGTAGGAAATATAAACAGGGCTCAATATACAAGGCACGTATCTGAGCCATCTGAGGTTTGCGTCAGAGTATCTCACTCCATTCAGTTAGTATTGAGGTAGAGCATTGACAACACACCACTGGAATATACAATTTGACATTATACATACCTAGGCAGAAGAATCTGTTGGAGCGGTCCATTAAGGAAACGCAGTAGAGGTAGCCATTGACAAGCTGGGACTGGGAACATGAAGTGAGACAAATAACAAGACAAGAAGGAGGCCTTCTTGACCTTGACACAGATTCGTGCAGACTAAATTGTGTAATGTACAAATAAAAACTGGAATACAAATACTAACAATACTAAAACCACCAACAACAACAACAACAGCCCTTAACGTCCACTGCTGGACATAAGCCTCTCCCATGATGGGAGGAATCTCCACGCTTGGCAGGCGGATTGGTGATCGCAGTGATGACAGACTAACAGAAAACGCTGCTGCCCATTCTCTGGTCTACGGAGGCGCAAGGCTGCCTCAGACATTAGTCGTCTTATACGACACCCGTGAGTTTAATGGGTTGGATCTATTCTATTCTGCCGGATACCACACGACTGCTAAAACCACCATTAAGCTAAGCATACTGAAAAAAATAGTTTACAAGAAACAACACTTCTATTGAAACTAAGTAGTGAACCATAAACAAATAGTTTGTTTCAAATGGCTTTTTTATTTTATTTTATAAAGTTATTGTTGGGTGCTACACCTTTGTGTGCGAGTCCCACTCGCACTTGGCTGGTTTTTCAGAAACATTCACACCATAATCACGTAGAAACACTGGATTATTTCACCTGTACATACAGCATACCTTGGTACCTACCGGTAGCCTATCAAAATACAATCAGTACCTAATTAGTTTTTGAACTTCCTCCTTGATCAATCAACTAATGTCAGTGTTGACTGGCGAGTGGCGAGGTCTCGCGCACTTCCTCGTGCCGGCGGGCGCCACACTGGCCACGTGTCACCACTGCTTCCTCGCTACACTCCAGCCTTCTCCGAATCACTTGCTACTTACTGGTGTCACGTGCTAAGGGCCATATATGTCTCAAATGGCTTAGCATGATCCTCCGTTACGCCTAAAATACTGCAGCATTAATTTTGAAATAAATATATGGCAACGTTGACGATTAATGCTTTTATTAAAGTACTATTGTTAAAAAAAAATTAACCCTGGTCCGGTCAACTGTACCACGGTTCACAGAAAAAAAAATGGTCCAGTCAACTGTAACACTGTTAAATTTTTTTACCATGGTCCAGTCAACCGGACCTAGCCAACTGTACCACGGGCAAGGAGTGCCTAGGTACTATGTGTGACGAAAACACGATTCAATAAACTTTTCTCGATAGAAAAAAAATCCAAAGTTACCTCCAAATCAAACAATAAACCGCTGGTATTCAAAAAGTACTTCAAATTAGATCATGAAACTTTGCATACTAACTGAACTAACTTTATAGCAGGTCTTATGTGTTTTATTTTTTTAGTCCAATCAATTGATTTTTTGTAAATCGCAAAAAACCACTCATTTCGCACTATTCGGCCGCAGTGACTGACGTAACAACCGCTTTGTAGTGCAAGCTTATTAGAACTTTATTTTAACAGCATTTCAAACGAAATTTGAACCACCACAAATAGAGTTGCTAATTTAAGGGTTAGAAGGGCCTTAATCAAGCGGTCAGTTTCTGGAGATCCAGACGGAACTCACAGTACCCCAGACTCGACATTTCCGCAAAAACAATTTATGACGAATGTTATTATTCATGTATTGTTTGCAGAATACACGCGTGGTGTTGGGGGCGCGGGTGGAGCGTGGCCCGGCGTCGGCTGGCTGCCGCCGGCCATCCCCATACAAGTGCCGCTGCGTGAGTACCGCCGCAGCAACGCTTGAACTACACAGATAACCTCCTCTGGGTGAGGGCGTTATCTGTGACTCATAATCTACATCAACACGATCATTGCACATGTCAATCTGCACAAAAAGATACAGCATAAGTACACCTGTCTTAACCGTATGTTTGTCTTCCTAAGGCGAAAATTACCAGCCTTCCCAACTATCCACTACACATCCAACTAATGACCCTGATGCCTTATGTGGACCCCCTTTCATTTATCCCCACAACACAGAATTAATTATGTTAAGTACACCACCGATATGTCAACTTTTTTAAATCCGTAATATTGTCTTTTCGTATCATTTTCTTAAAAAAAGATGCGATCCTTGCGTGTACTTTACAATATAAAAGTAATCACTAGTAAAATCAGAATGTTTTGTTATACAGAAGGTGACAGCAGCGGACGCGCGTCCTTGTCGGTGCTGGTGGTTCCCGTGCCCGTGCCCGTGCCCGTGGCCGCACCACGCTCCGACCCCGCCCGTAAGTGACCCGCCACGCGTATGCTTCGCGCACGCCACGCACACTCCCACTCCACACTCACTGTCCAACATGTTGCAGAGTGCACGCAGAGCGACACACGATCTTACAGCGAACACTCCGGCCCTGCGTACCCCGGCTACGGCGCAGCGCCGTACAACCCAATCCCAGTCAACAACCAGCCGCCAGGCTACAACCAGTTCTCGGTATTCAACCAACGTCCAGCCAGCAACTCAGTGCCGTCGTACAATCCATTGCCAACGCTGCAGCCGTCGGCCCCTGCGCCGCTCGACGTGCAGTACGAATCTCCCACAGCGCCGCCCCCACCGCGGGAACCCCCGCGACGTCCCGCCGCGGACGAGCGACTCGCTAGGAACGCGCCCAACTTCCCGCCTGTCGGTAAGACTGTCTTTAATAGCAACACCGATGTGTATACGTCTATAGTTCTGGACCAGATAAAAACTTCAGATGCCGAGAATTCAATTAACTTTGAAGCAAATAAATATTATTGTTATTTATAACTTGCTTCTCCACGGTATTTTTACCCATTGTAGAACTGCAGTTGTTGTAATATTTCGTCTCTTTTATTCGCAGAGGACTCACGGCTCCTAGTAGAGCAGTTCCGCGCACAGGTTCCGGACGACCCCTCACTGCCTCCGGTAGTTATTGACCCCGTCGGCGTGGTCAGCACCGATGACTACACGGTTGACGAACTCAGAGAAGCAGAGTCTTCACCCGATGCGCAGTCGCCACATGACTCACAGATGGCTGGCGTGGTGGGCGAGGCGCCCCTAGAGCGGCGGCGCCTAAAGTGCAAGCGGCGACGTGCGGAAGCCGGCGGGGATGCGGACGAGTCGGAGGAGAAAGCGCAGGGGCCACCGCCCCCCCCGCCTCGATTCGAGCGATCGCTGTTTCTGCGCGCGCGCCTCACCGTGCCGCGCTCTGACTACACCGAACCGTACTCCGTGTGGTATGTGCATCTCCATCATTGTGACGTTCTTACGTCTACTCTCGTTAAGGACAGACACGCATGGCACAACCAGTGAGCTCCGAAAGAAAACAAAACAAGTCGTCTCTTGTTTTGTTTTCTGTCGAAGCTCACTCCGTTCCGGTGGAGTGAATTTTCCTTTAAAGAAACGGCTAGTCGAGTTTCACGACGAACGAAACGAAAGCAATGACTGACACGCATAGTCCGTGCCTTTGCTTAACCGAGTAATATTACATCGTGGCATGTGACAGGTGGGACGCGGCGAGCGGCGCGTCGCGCGTGGACTTCCACGGCGGCGCCACCTCCTCTTACCGCATGATGAAACGCGACGGACGCGTGCAAAGCGTGCAGGTACTCATGGAGAATTTTCCTCTTAACTGCCTCACCTAACATAAAAAAAAATCCACACAGAACGGCTTGGATCATAACCGAATGCGTTTCCTGAAACGGATGCTGTCCATGGGCGTGTTTCAGATCCGCGTGGACCGCACGGCGGAAACAGACGTGCGGCGCTGCGTGGTGTCAGCACCACGCCGCGTGTCGCTCGCTGAGCGTGCGCTACCCGCGCTGCCCGACCTGAGGGCTTTCTCCTTCGCCGGTGACTATGAACTACATATACTGTGCGGTGTAGTGCCACCTTGCACAACAGTTTGTCTTGCATGCTAACGTGTGATGTCACAGGGTACGTGGTGCGTGGCGCCGACCGCGCCGAGCGCTGGCGCCACACGCTGTCGGGCCACAGCGGGGAGCTGGGCGGTGCGCGCGGGGAGGCGCTCACCTTCCGCCACGAGCTGCTGGTCACGCGCTCTGCCGACAACTTCACCACCACGCCGCACTGGTACCTATCACTCGCGTCGCGCTACACTGCTCTGGATTCAACCCAACATAATCATTACTGGTGCTCAGAGCTCACGTGCCGCTCTCGCTGCAGGTACTCGGTGCGCGTGGACAGCTCGGTGCTGGGCACCGATGCCGATGGCTACGTGCATCACTTCGACGAGGTGAAGGCGCAGCACCACGACGCTGCAATGTTCCATCTTGACATCGGTACGTAGAATTGTGCGCTCTAGATAGCTGCTTCCTGCACGCACGCTCGCGACATGTAATATGAAATGACTACCTATTATTAATTTGTACGAGCTACGCTGTACATTGAACTTTTGGTAGTTTGTGCGTCATACTCATTTTATGCATATCGATATTGTTTAGGTGTGCATTTCTGTAACTTAGTATATAATCGTATCATTATAATTCAGTAGCAATAAATCCATCAAGGGAATCACTTGTCTACTCATTTACATAACATAACATAGGTACCTTACAAGTGTACATAACAAGAATAACAAGTACATAACATTATCACTATTGGGAGTTACGCCCCAACATTAATAAGGACTGTTGTAACATTGTAGCTGACGCGTGTGAACAAGTTGAAACCACCAATCGGATGGAGAGCGTGGAGCCGCTCCGCGAGTTCACCATGCTGCGCCGCGACCCGCGATACGATTCGGAGATCGGACAGTGAGTAACTCTGTAGACACGAAGCGACTCTGTTACTAAACAAACATTCACTTGTAATAATCGACTTTTTAGGGTTCCATTGCCAAATAGCAAAAACGGAAAACTATAGATTCAACCTGACAGTCTGTCAGTCCGTATGTCACATTCCTTTTACCCCGAGACTGGGTGGCACCATACAGTTGACATTTAGAGAGTAGGTGCCTTCTTGCCTTCTTTCCTTTATAAACCGCTTTCACAAAATAATATGATGTTGTCATAATGAAAAACATAAAATAAGTAATTTCATCAAATTTGAACGAGTACATCAGACTTTTACTGACTAAAACCCAGCCATGTTCCTTCATCGCCCTTTTGTTCCGGGGCCACGGTATCTCTTTCGAACCCTAAAAAGGGTATACCGTGGCCCCGGAACACAAAGGGCGATGAAGGAACATGGGTGGGTTTAGTCAGTAAAAGTATGACACTGCCTCCTGGTCCGCCCAGAGCGGGAGGAGTCATTTGATGATTTCCCATCCGAAAAAAAAGGCTGTCGAGGTAAGCCCTTTTTTGGAAAAACATAAGTAGATTATTTTACCGATTAATGCAAATATATCGAAGAAATTAAATTGTTACCCACTTGGATCTACGTAGGTATATATCTACTAATATTATAAAGCTAAAGAGATTTTGGTTGGTTGAACGCGCTAATTACAGGAAAACTTTTAGTGTTGAATAGTTATCGAGGATGGCTATAGGTTATCTAACATCACGCTATAATTAAAAGGAGCGGAGCATCAATGATAAATGTTGCAAAAACAAGGAAAATTTATTTCTTTCGAGAGCTTCCTTTGCGGGCGCTGCATAAACGGTTAAAGTTGCGCAACAATCATGCATTAGGGAATTGTCCGTTTTAAAGCGTTCTAAAAAAAACCGCGATAGCATTATGTCTATCTTTCAAGGTTGACTCCACTCTCTCTAACCCTCTCTCTCTCATGTGACGCAGACGAAGTTGCGCGGGTCAGCTAGTACAAAATAAACTTGAAATATGGTTATCTACTCACTGTTTATACAAAAATAGAATAATTAGAACAAGAGTGTGGAGAGAACTAGCAAAAAAACTGGGCATTGAAAGTAAATATATCGATTTATTAACAGAACATCTTACTTATCTTGATAGCCTTGGCTAGGTTAGGTTGATATGTTGGTAAAATGTTTTTAATTAATTCTATGATGCCAAAAGTAGTCTGAAAACTGCGGTCGTATATTTCTCGCGGCCGGTGGATTCACCCTAACGCAGAGCGTGCACTATGGCCACTCATTGAACGCGCTGTCGGCCGCTCGACGCCCCGTAGAACGCGCCGCCGAACGCCATTGCACTCAGGCCGTACACTTGGAGTAAAGAAAAACGAAAAAAAATAGTTTTAATAATTAAGCATAATACGCTTATCACTTAGGGATAGTTTTTTTGCCTTTTCTATTCACGCGTTTTGTTAGAAACTATCTGTATGCAAAATTTCATCCAAATTCGTTCAGTAGTTTTGGCGTGAAAGAGTAACACACATGCATACAAACTTTCGTATTTAGAATATTAAAGTGTCATCATACCAATACCGAAAATATATTTAAAGTTTATCTTAATTAATGAGAATTAACAAAAAACGATTAGCAATAAACGATTTTGACTTTGACTTTGAACAAAAACTTATTTTTCAGGTATAAAGAAAGATTCGGTCGTACATACGCTGACGACGTGGAAGAGGCGGTTCGCAAGAGCATCTTGATGCAGAGTTCGCGCCACGTGGCAGCTGGCAACCGGCAGGGCGCGTCCTTCGAGCTCGCCACTAACTTCCTGTCGGACCGGCTGGTGGCGGAGCGGCGCGTGATGCTGGGCGCCGAGCCCACGCCCACCGACGACCCCGGAGCGCCCTTCCCGCACCCACGCGCCGAGCTGGAGGCACTGCGTGGCCGCCTGCCACGCTCCTTCGATTGGCGCGAGCGCGGCGCCGTCACTCCCGTGCGCAGTGAGTGACCTGTCTTTTGTTTTCTGAGCGGTACCAATGCTAAGTGAGCTGCACTAGTGACGCGTGTTGTTGTTGTCCGCAGATCAGTGGCTGTGCTCGTCGTGCTGGGCGTTCGCAACTGTAGGCGCGGTAGAGGGCGCGCTGTTCGTGCAGACCGGACGCCTCGTGCCGCTCAGCGAGCAGGTGCTCGTGGACTGCGCGGGCCCGTCAGTAAACACACAAACACACACACACTCTCGTAACGTCTCTCATTCAACCTGGACCGGACCTCTATTCCTATATTATCATCAAAGTCACTTGTCGTCCTGCTTCTGATTAAATAAGTTAGAAGTTCTCGGAATGAACTTCAGAAAGGATGCAGCAGTATCAGGTTTCGGGTGAAATCCCTCTCTCAAACTTGGGTTTATGCTACTGGTACCGTTGAAGATGGCGCTTGTAAAACCTGTCCATAAAAGAGGAATCAAAGTCCTCTTTCAATACAGACCCATTTCATGATTTCCAAAATTCTTTAGCCACTACCTATTCAATAAACGCCTCATAAACCCCTTTGAAGCAAACACCCTGGTCTCACCTATGCAGTTTCGCTTCAGTTTGAGTTGGTCGACTGATGACAGCAGCGTCATCAGTCAATCAAAGACATAAATTCACTAAATTGTTACTGATGCTGATAATATTAAGTGTTACGGTGTTTCTCCAATAAAATTTATCAAGGTCTTTGTAATGATTCCTTTTCCTTTGCTACAACAGAATCCCAAAAGAATTGGTGTCAGGCTTTGATTATATAATGTCAGGGTCTTCCATTTCCACTGCTACACCGTATAAGTAGTAAGAAGCAATTAGTGATAATAATGAACCATTTGGATTAGTGACAAATTTTCTGTGGGCTATGGAGTTCCACAAGATAGTGTCCTGGGTCCTAACCTTTTACTTGTCTTGAAAAACAATTGTATGGTGTTCAATATATCTTCAATTTGGTATGTCAATGGCTTTAACATAATTTTTTGACACTAATAGTATCAAAAACCAAACATTGTGCCTAGGAAAATCTTATTCCATCTACAACCCTCAAAATTATTGCTTACACATGTACCAAGTTGGCTCACTTATCGTGCCTCTGTACTCTCTTTCAAATACTGGACGGCATCAAATATCTTGGAGTGTATAACGATCAGACGCTAACGTTTAAGCATGTTTCAGACGGATATATTCCAGTGTCCCAACAGACGTGACCTTGCTTGTTGCCATGCATCTAGACAGCAAATGTAATACAACTTTTTTTTTGACCTTTATAGTCCTTGTAGGACGGGCACTCTCTCCCATCCGCATGGATTACAGCCGTTTAGCAGGCGGATTACATTTTACCAAAGACAGTTGTGCTGCGACAGGCAGTGGGTGCGAAAGTATGCGGGTGCAAAATGTCATCCACGGTCTCATGTTTGTATCTTTTTACAAGCTTTTATTACAAGCTTTTATTTAGCTTCACCTGTCCCAGTGTTTGTAATCAAATCTTGCAAGTTAAATTTGATCCACTACCCGGTTACCAATTGAGCCGAAATTTTGCACACGTATGTATATCACGGAGCAATGCAATATTATGATAACATGGAGCTGATCTGATGATGGAGCTGGAAGGTGGCCATAAGAACTCTGTAATGAATTAACGCAACCCCATCGAATTTGGACTCGTTTAATTTGTCTTGATGAATACTTTGTCTTTAGACGGTATCCAGGGTCTGATGATGGAGCTGGAAGGTGTACATAGGAACTCCGTTATAAAACGACATAACCCCATCGAATTTGGACTCGTTTGATTCGTCTTGATGAGTGCTTTGTCTTTAGATGGTATCCATGGTCTGTCGACGGAGCTGGAAGGTGGCCACAGGAACTCTGTTATAAAACGACATAACCCCATCGAATTTGGGCTCGTTTGATTGGTCTTGATGAGTACTTTGTTTTTAGATGGTATCTAGGGTCTGATGATGGAGCTGGAAGGTGGCCATAGGAACTCCGACATAAAACGACATAACCCCATCGCATTTGGACTCGTTTGAAATTTCGCACGCATATGTATATTGCGAGGCAATGCAATATTTTGATAACATGGAGCTGATCTGATGATGGAGCTGGAAGGTGGCCATGGGAACTCTTTAATTAAATGACGCAACCCCATTGAATTTGGACTCGTATGATTCATCTTGATGAGTACTTTGTCTTTAGATGGTATCCAGGGTATGATGATGGAGCTGGAAGGTGGCCATAGGAACACCGTTATAAAATGACACAATTTCATCGAGTTTGGGCTCGTTTGATTCGTCTTGAAGAGTGCTTCGGTCCTAAATAGTAACCAGAGTTTGATGATGAAGCTGGAAGGTGGACATAGGATCTCCGTAATAAAACTACGTTACCACATCTAGTTTGGGCTCGTTTGATTCGTCTTGATGAGTACTTTGGTGCTAGATGGTAAAAAGGGGCTGATAGTGGAGCAGAAAGGTGGACATAGGATCCCCGTTATAAAACGACACAACCCCATCGAATTTGGACTCGTTTGATTCGTCTTGATGAGTACTTTGTCTTTAAATCGTATCCAGGGTCTGATGATGGAGCTGGAAGGTGCCCATAGGCACTCCGATATAAAATGGCGTAACCCCATCAAATTTGGACTCGTTTGAGTCGTATTGATGAGTACTTTGTCTTTAGATGGTATCCAGGGTCTGATGATGGAGCTGGAAGGTGGCCATAGGAACTCCGTTACAAAACGACATAACCCCATCGAATTTGGACTCGTTTGAGTCGTCTTGATGAGTACTTTGGTGCTAGATAGTAACCAGGGTCTAATGGTGAAGCAGAAAGGTGGCCATAGGAACTCATTAATTAAGCGTCACTACCGTGTCGAGTTTGATTCGTCTTGATGGGTGGATCGTTTTTAATGGGTGGTGAGTGTGAGTGGTGGTGGTTTGGTGGTTGTAAATGCGACACCGTCTTTGAGAAAATAAGTTCATTCGTTCGTTCGTTCCGTTTGTTATGAATGTGGATTCTGTTTTTGACTAAATGGATGACCCAATGCCAAGTTAGGCACGTGCAGGGCTGAATGGTATGAGGGTGTATAAATATGTCATATTGCTTACGTTGCGCTTGCGCTTAATGGTATCAAGGCAAACCCTGTTGTACTGAAGCCCTTATCCCCCTATAATGGATCTCTGGGGGGATGGACCGTTTCTGTCCTATACTTGTGGGAACAACATCAACAAAAAAACTAAAAAGTTAAAAATAAAATTATAAGTAAAAAAACTTTTTAAAAACAAGCTATTATTACTTACTAGCTGACCCGCGCAACTACGTCTGCGTCACATGAGAGAGAGTGTGAGTCAATCTGCTATCGCGGATTTTTTTAGAACGTTTTATGATGAATAATTCCCTCATACATGATTGTTGCGTAACTTTAAGCGTTTATGCAGCGCTCGCAACGGAAGCTCTCAAAAGAAATAAATTTTCCCTGTTTTTGTAAAATGTATCATTGGTGCTCTGCTCCTTTTAGTTGTAGCGTGATGTTAGATAACCTATAGCTGTCCTCGATACTATCTAACACTAAAATATTTTTTTTAATTCGTACCAGTAGTTCCTGTGATTAGCTCGTTCAACCAACCAAACAAACTCTTGAGCTTGCTATGTAAATTTTTAAAGCAGCATCATGTAGACTAATCTAGAGTACCTTATGCTATAATAACTTTTTTTAAAGCCGGTTAGTCGATTTAAAAGTTATCTGGTGAGCACATTTTTAGTCATTGGTATCATTTTAGTACAATAGATGTCGCTGCATCTTACATTTGATGATTAGTTCTTCTTGAACACTTTAAATTCATATATCTTTTGATAGAATTAACCGATTACGATGAAACAAAAATCAAAATCAAAATCAAAATCAAAGCATTTATTTCAAGTCCAGTTCCAGTTCAGGCCAGTTCCAGGCACTTTTGAATTGTCGAAACAAAAATGAAAATTAAATGTAGCTACAGTCACAGTCACAAGACATAAAAACTGTGAAAGTACTGTAGTTGCCCATTCCCTAGCGTAGATCTCTATGGAGAAGAACGGGCAAGAAACTCCATGGACACTCTTTTAAATCAAAATGTTGTTACAAAATCTTGGTTACATCATTCATGTTAAGATGGTATATTATGTGAGAACAATGTAGCAAGATGTGCACGTTAAAAGTGTCCATAGTAAAAACAAAAAATACAATTAAAAAATAAACATTCAAATAAGCCATGGCAACTAAGAGATGACCAGTCGCAACTGACAGCGCCCGTTCACGAACATGACGCATGGATCAGCACCATTCAGCTCAACCATTTCGAAGGGAACTAAATGATCCAACACACGCGCCACCATCAGCGAGACATTAGAGTGAGCATGACATACTCTCAACCGCCAGGGCACATTCAAGTCAAGAAATAAAAATAAAAACGTAGGATTTCAGTTGAATGATAGCTTTCTAGTACATAGTACTCACACAATATGGGCTATGCGATTATATAATACTAGAGATTGATTCTATACAATGCAAAGATAGTTGTACAATCTTCAGCAGCTCCAACAATTCTATTTAATGCTATCAATTTATGCGCCCCTGTCCATGTGGAGCAGGACCAGCATTGAGCCACGCATTTTTATCAGCGATATAATCGCCCAACTTGTAATAAGCTTGCTTACATAGTGTGCGTTTGATACATGTTTTAAATTTCGTCTCATTCAATTCAAGAATACTTTGTGGAATTTTATTATAGCATCTCAAACAGTACCCCATGAAAGATGAGTCTACTTTAGCGAGTCTGAAGCCTGGCTGAACGAGTTGGTCCCTATTTCTAGTACTGTAATTATGTCTATCACCTCTTTTACCAAAAAGGTGCAGATTTTTTCTGACGTACATTATGTTTTCGTAGATGTACTGACAATGTACCGTCATGATGCCAATATCCTTAAACAGTTCCCTTAGAGAATCACGCCTACGAAGATTATATATGGCTCTGATGGCTCTTTTTTGCAGAATAAATATAAACTCAATATCTGCAGCCCGTCCCCATAGCAAAATGCCATAAGACATTATACTATGAAAGTAACTAAAATAGACCAGTCTAGCGGTATCTACATCAGTAAATTGACGAATTTTTCTAATAGCATATGCCGCTGAACTTAGCCGCGCCGCAAGGGATGTTAAATGAGAACCCCATTGTAGCCTTGAATCAAGCGTAATCCCCAGGAAAACCGTTTTATCTACGAATTCAAGTTTCTCTTTATTCAATATTATTTCACAATCACTACTTCTAACATTGGGTAAAGCAAATCTTATGCATTTAGTTTTTTTTTCATTTAATACTAAATTGTTTGCTGTGAACCAATTATGGACCTGAAGTAGGGCATTATTCACGTCATCTAGATTTTGGGCCCGCCTATTTATCTTAAAAATTAGGGAAGTGTCATCAGCAAACAACACCATATTTTGAGGTTGGTTTTTCAATAAATAGGGTAGATCATTTATATACACGAGAAAGAGGAAAGGACCCAATATTGAGCCTTGCGGAACCCCCATTATTACTTTTAAACCCTGTGAGTTAACACCATTTATTTGAACATGTTGTTGTCTATCACTCAAATATGATTTTACCAAACTAAGTGCAAGTTGACCTAATCCGTATTGCTCAAGTTTCAAAAGTAATGTGTCGTGATTTACGCAATCAAATGCTTTGGAAAGGTCACAAAATATTCCTATGGCATCTTGAGACTCTTCCCACGCAGTAAATATGTGCTTTAATAAGGTTACACCGGCGTCAGCCGTACAACGTCCCTTGGTGAAACCATACTGTTGATCGGTTAAAATTTTGTTGGTGTTAAAATGATTGAGCATTTGATTCAGCATTACTTTTTCAAACACCTTGCTAAAAACTGGCAACACGGATACAGGTCTATAATTATTAGTATCTTTACTGTCCCCGGATTTGAAAAGAGGTATGACTTTACTGTATTTCATTAGATCAGGGAAAACTCCTTGGTCTACACACAAATTAAAAATTAAAGCTAAGTATGGGGCTATAGTCTCAAGTATGGATGTACAAACTTTGATGGACATTCCCCATAGATCTTCGGTCAGTTTTATTTTTATTTGCCGGAAAGCTTTAATAACTATCATAGGGTTTATGTGTTTAAATTTAATTTCAACCGTGCAGCCAGATACATTCGCCTTTAATAAGCCAATTGAGACTTCAGGTGAGGAATTAAGAACCTCTGTAGTTTTTAATGGTATATCGGTAAAGAAATTTACAAATTCTTGAGCTACTTCCAGATTAGAACTTTTAGGACCACATGCTGAATCTAATGTGTAGCTAGTGTTACGTATTTTATTCCTGTTAGTCTCATTATTTATGACCTTCCAAACTGTCTTTATTTTGTTTTCTGCTGTTTTGATCTTGTTGCTAATGTGCAGGGCTTTAGCAACCTTGCACGTATTTCTAAAAATTTTTGAATACTTAGCAACATACTTGTTAAAAGTTTCAGTGTTTATAAAAGGCTTAAGGCCATAAAGCTCAAATAGTCTTTCCCTACTTTTTCTGATACCTCTAGTTGCCCAATCACTAAATATGAATTTAGGGCTAATACTTTTTGTCTTCTTTTCAAAAGTTTTGTTGAATTCCGTGTGAACAATTGAAAAGAAACGATCATACAATTGATTTATATTAATATCGTCATGGCTCATAACACCTAACTTGTTCTGTAGGGAAATATTATACCTATTTAATTTGCTAGAAGTTATAGATCTAAATTTTATCTGAACTTTTTGCAATGGTGTATTACATCTAAAAGTTACAGTTAGTCCGCTATGGTCAGACGGTAGACAATTTACTATGGCTTTATCTAAGTAATCATAATCGCAGAAAACATTATCTATACAAGTAGCTGAAGATGGAGTGACTCTAGTAGGTTCTATAAAAGTGTTGGTCAAGTCAAATGACTTAAAAAGATTTAATAACCGACTGCTATTTGAATTTTCTTCTAAAATATTGATATTGAAATCACCACAAATAATTGTAGATTTATTACTGGCTTCCAATTTTGCTAGTACATCTTCCATTATTGATTCAAATAAGGAAAAGTTTTGATAGTTTGGGGGTCTGTACACACACACAATTACATGCTTATCTAGCTCAACACAGGACAGTTCGACGCAATGTTCAACCGAGAGACCTACTATATCATTACGTTGCTTATATTTAAAACATTTTTTTATTAATATAAGAGAACCTCCACGAAGCATAGTTTTACGATTAAAGCAGCTACCCACCATAATAGTTCTCATAAATTGATAAGCATTTGGTAATCCTTTAGCCAATGTTCAGTAAAACAAATAATGTCAAACTTACTATTTTCTAAAAACAATTCAATTTCTAATAATTTGGAAGAAATGCCTTGGATATTTTGGTGGAATAATTTTAAAGTGTTCTGCTGAGGCCCTTTTTTACTAACTAATTGAGTGCAAGAAGATACGTTGGTAGGATTAACAATATTGTTAATGGCACCTTCTGTTGTCTCACATTCTAGTTTAAATTAATATTTGGAGTGAGGCCGGAGACTCCCGTGCCATCCTCAGACAACAAGACCCTATCACTAATAGACCCTAATTGAGAATTCTCCACGGTGACACATGGATCCTCCTCAGTAAAATGTTTGTAAACATTTATAGCACTAATGCTATATTCATTTAAAGTCACCTGTACATTAGTATTACTACTAATAGTCGCAGTATTAATAATAGAACTAAACTTAGACATACTATTTATGTCTGTGTGAATATTATAAGCTAATAGCCGAGCTATTTTGTGTCTACAACTAATAGGTAGATACACTTTACCCCGAGTCGATCTAAGTTTATCAACAAAAGTGTTTATATCAAGATCTATGAGTTTGTCACAATAATGACCTGCTAAAATATGTAAATGTTTATTTAACATGTGAATATAATTGTTTTTTCTGTTACATAAATTTTCAAAGTATGGGAAAGCACATAATATTATTTTATTACACTTTAACTTCAACAACTCTGAAACATAGTCAGTGATGTCTTCCTTTTTAATCTTTGAACTATTACCAACACAATATAGTAATGGTGGTACTAGGATCACAAACAGTCTTTGTTACTGATGCCATAATCTGTTTATATGTTGACCCTGGCATGCAATTGTTTTGGGTACAGTAACTCAAGTTATTACTAATTAATTTACCTAGCCCCCTACCTATACTGTCAGAGAACATAACTGAACGATTACAATCATGACTATTAGGAGAAACAAAATTATTAATCCCAGGCAGACTATCATACAACTCAGACTGTACCACGTGTGAATAATCTAGTGTAATATTAGTTGTTTGTTGGTTCAATATGCTGTCCTGAGACAAATTTTCAACCTGGTATGGGTCCTCCATTATTTCAGGCTGGATAGTATCATGGTTGGTAACTGTCTGGCAACTACATTGACCCATTACCAACTCATTTGCTGCATAAATATGTTCCCTAATTTGGTTTTGAGAAATCTTATACCTACTAGAAAGGGAACTTAGTGAGTCCTGAAGTACCTGTATTTCAGACTGTAAATGCTGAGTATCAATTTCATAAATTTTTATACTGTCCTCTAATTTTATTTGATAATTATTTAACTTATTAACTAAATCAACACGCTCTTTCCTCAGTGGAATAAATTTGGAAAAGCGTTTCTGTTGTTTCCTAAATTGATTACATTTTTTAATTATTCTGTTTAATTTTGCATATTTTTTAATCTTCCTATTGCTAACTATAAAATTCTGTTTTAATAAGGAATCTTCAGTTAGATCAATAGTCACTAAGAAGGGGGGGTTACTATTTCTTTTGAATAATTCATTATATAAGAGATTTGTTTCTTTAACCTGAGTACATTCTTTTTGTTTCTGTAACTTAACTATACAATTATTGGCATGAATCAACTCATCTTCTAGGTCCCTAATTTTAAACAAAGCCTCCTCATACAAGTTACTACAATTATGGAAACCATCCGTGACCACCTTCAGTTGACCCCGTTCATCAACAACGTCCAAGTATTGCTGATGTAGGTCTACTAGCTCCCGTTTTAAGCTGGTGTTTTTGCCATTAACCTTATCGATTTCCACCTCACTCTCATCTCTCTCCTGTAACAGTTGATGGACTTGGATTCTTTGAGTTCTTGGAGGGCCGTTCTTAATTTTAGCTCCAAATCCTGAGCAGTAGCCCTACGGGTCATCACAGGCATAGTTTCAGGATTGGTTTCTGAAAATTAGAAGTAAAGAAACGGTGTGAAATAATAGAATAGACAAATAAAGGGAAGTTAGCGATGAAAGGGAAAGAAAAAAATTAAGTTATGAAATGAAACGAGGTAGGCTGCTATATTAGCTTTAAAAGATTATCTAATTCAATGTAACTAATTGAATAAATATTCAGTTTCAATGGTTCTATTGTCTTAGGGATTTACTTTTTCTTAAGTGGGTATGTTGCATAAAAAAGTAAAAAATAATAAGATATTAATGCAAGACAATAATGTACAATAAATTATCTTAAACGATATATCTAATAATTTGCATTGAAAGATTGATTTGAATAAAAAAATCAGAGTTGTGGAATTACTGTTTTGTTGTTTGACCAGTTGTCAACAAAGAGATTTACAACCAGTACAGAGTAATAAATCAGTTAGAAATTATACCAGAAATGGGCATTAATTGTATTATAGACCTAAAGAGACGTTTGTGTGCTGTTATTAAATGAAAAGTAAACAATACTTCCCCTGAATTATCCGTTTTTGTCCGTAGTTAGAACGTCAGCTGTTTTTTTTTTTAGGTTACCGGTACCGTTGTAGTGCCGAAAACTTCATTAATTATCAGGATAACAATTTTCCTGAGTATTTACGCATTTATGATACGTATGAACAAACAATTACACCTTAATTTATCATAATTACTGATTAAATTTAATTTAAAACACGGAACAAAAATTTTACATGTCAGTCGGGCAGTGTTGCCACTTCCATCCCACCAAAACTAAGTAATACCTCAAGATACGCACAATTTATATGTATAAAAGTTATCTAGTTTGATTTCGTAAATTTTACGTGATGCTTGATCATCGAAACAGACAAACAGATAAACAGACAAAAATTCAAAGGTTGACTGGTAGAAAATGCCTATGGCATTAAGTCCGCCTCTGTACTTTGTGCTCGAAGTGTTAAATAAATAAATAAATAAATAATTCCAAAAATACTGGAAATTAGTTCTGTTGGTTATTCTGTTATAGATTTGATAGGTAGGTAATTAATTAATACCACCACGTTATAATCTGAAGTTTTTATATTTTAGAAAAGCAACACGCACACCTTATGACTATATGAAAAAATCCAAAAATCATGTTCATGTTGCCCCCCAACCATTCTTACTATAAATTATTAATCGATTATAACACTCTTCCCCTACTTACATAAACAAAAACTTAACTTCTCTAAAGATAAACGAAACTTAAATCTTACTTCTAAAAATAATAGAATATTCCTGGTTTAATATTATATGTTTTGCCCACACTCTAATAATTGATTGACATGTCGTTTCCACTTTAAGCCGTCCACCTCAACAGTATATGTTACACCGGGAACTATGATTTCAATAATTTTTCCAAGAGACCATTTCTTTTTGTTCTTTCTTTGGTCTTTCACCATTACTTTTTCACCAACTTTAAATGCCTTGAATGTGTTTCATTAAGCTTTTTCTAGTAATTCTAATTTTATTAAATTTTTTTCTTCGCATTTTTCACTAGTAGCTACGCGTGACAGGTAATCAACAATGGAACTTTTTTTTCCTCCGGTATATCATTCACTATCAAAAGACATTCGAATTGTTGTTGATACGCGTGCCAATTTTCACCAGTAAACACTTCTAGTGTAGTAATGGATGCCATGGTGTTACTTCTAAGTTCGCCTTTGTCGACAACTTCCCGTAGATATTGTCTAACCTCACTTATTGGATGCTCGTCCGTAAATAATATTTTATTCTCCAATATCTATATCTATATCTCCAAAATTCTTATTTGCAATGTCTATAAGTTCTTGTTTTGTTTTGGTTTGTATCCAAGATTTTTTTCCTTCTGATATGAATTTTTTTACTATATCCATCAGGGGGTGTGAGTTCTTTTCGGCCTCGTCGCCAAATTGTTATAGATTTGATAGGTAGGTAATTAATTAATACCACCACGTTATAATCTGAAGTTTTTTATATTTTAGAAAAGCAACACGCAGTGTTATAATCGATTAATAATTTATAGTAAGAATGGTTGGGGGGCAACACTAGTGCCGCCGCCCGCCATGTTGATTTTTGGATTTTTTCATATAGTCATAAGGTGTGCGTGTTGCTTTTCTAAAATATAAAAACTTCAGATTATAACGTGGTAGTATTAATTAATTACCTACCTATCAAATCTATAACATATTCTTTCACACCCTGCATTTTTTTTTAGAAATCTTTTCGATGTACAAAAATGATTTTTCTACAGATTTATTATATGTATAGATTAATAAAAAGAACTAAAAATAAAAGCGTTTTACATTTTGATTGCAAAAGAAAAATAATGAAGGGGTATATGATATAAAATGTAACACGCTTTTATTTTTCTTATCAGGTTATAATTATTTTTTACTTTTTAGTTCTTTTTATTAATAAGTAATAAACGCTTGTTTTTTAAAAGTTATTTTTTTCTTATAATTTTATTTGTTATGATAGGTCGCACCATCTTCAGTAACTCGTAAAAACTTTCCTCGTCTATTCTTAAAAAGTTATGAATATCAATCACGTTCAATGCCAAAGCCCACCTTTTTAAATTTGTACAATGAGCCATTTCTACAACTTAATTCTACGCGAGCGCGATTGAAAGTGAAGCTTGACGGTGTTGGCGCTTGTGTTGACCCGTGTAGTCGAAACACAACCCGCGCATGGAAAACAAGCTCTCATCAAGGTCACTTCTGTTGGGACACTGGATTACATCCGTCTGGAACATGTTGAAGACATGTCTGATGGTCTTTCGTAACGATGGATGGATCTGTAGCACAGATATTTAGGCAACGTCTTTCACAACGACCTTTCGTCTATCCTGGCAGGGTCGCCATGTAGGGATAGGTGTAATTGAGTAGACGACTTGATGTAGAATACTTATATTTATTAACAAACCATTCAATATATAAACTTAGGCTACTTACACATACAGACATAGTCATGAGATGATGAGACACACACTACAAAGTGTTAAGCTAGTTTATCAGAATAAGCACTTCCTAAACAATATAATATTTGTGATGAGAAATAAATAAATTGTAATTATTATTTTTGTGACACAGGTACGGTGGCCACGGATGTAAGGGGACGTGGCCTAGCGCCGCTTACAACTACATACAAGACCTAGGGCTGCCCGCGCTCGACGAGTATACACCCTACAAAGGCAAAGTACGATACTTAAAATATTAATTAGGTACTGATGTTGATATTTCTAGTACAGGGTGACCAGTTCAAATGTAACTAACTACTTTGAACTTTTTGTTTTATACGGAAACGGAAAACGGAACTCTATAGATTCGTCCTGTCCGTCTGTCCGTATGTCACAGTCCTTCTACTCCGAGAATGTTGGCACCACACAGTTAGGAGAGTAGGTACCTTCTATGAGCCACTACACAGATATGATGTAAAAATATTAAAAAATAAGGGGTGACCTCCCATACTGTAACTGAGGGTTGGAAAAAATTCTTTATTGCACACAAAAAAAAACAATTAAACAATACATAAATTGCAATTATATAGCTTACTAGCGGACGTCACGCGGTTTCAGCCGCGTAGTTCCCGTTCTCGTGGGAGTACGGGGATAAAATATAGCCCATGTTACTCAGGGTGAATGTAGCTTTCTAATGGTGAAATATTTTTTGAAATCGGCGCAAGTGTTTTTGAGTTTATTCATTACAAACATGCACACTAAAATATAAATCTTTCCTCTTTATAATATTAGTGTAGATGTACAAAGGCGAGCTTAACCCAGAATTGGGTTTTCTTACAGCAAACCTAATTTTGATAGCAAGATTTGCAGAAGAGGATACACTTATGAATGTGCAATAACATTACAAGCTGTTACTTAAATTAATTAATTTTATAGACTAAACTACAAACATATAATACAGTATACGTAATACATACAGTAGATACATACATACCTATAAAATCCTATATAATACATATTGATCATGTTGAAAGGAAATGTTCCCTTATTCCTAAGGGCTATCCCGCAAGAAGTGTGGAAGTGAATTCCAAAGGCGTACAGCACGAACAGTGAAAGATCCATCATACCGACTTGAGGAGTGAGGAGGGAAACGAAGGAGAAGAGATGATGATGAGTGGCAAGGCTTACCTCTGGGAACGAGATACTCAAAGCGTTCCCGAAGATACGAAGGAGCTTTAGAATTGTGAAGAATGGAAAAGAGAAACGAAAGAGTGTGACAATCTCGACGCTACGGAATAGGTAGCCACTTCAGCTGCTTCCGAAACTCCGACACATGGTCGTAATTTCGAAGCCCGAAAACGAAGCGGATACACAAATTCTGCAGACATTCAAGCTTATTAAGAAGTTCTTCAGTCGCATCAAGAAAACATGCATCAGCATAGTCTAGAAGAGGTAGAAGGAGAGACTGACCAAGAGTAATTTAAGTTTCAAATTGTAGGAATTTCTGAAGATGCCTAAGAGACCGATACGAAAAAAACACCCTCCTGCTTACTTCAGCAATGTGAACATGTCAAGATAGGTTGCAGTCCAAGAATACACCTAAGTCTTTAACTTTCTTGGAGTAGGCTATAGCGATACCATCGTACACAACAGGAGGAAGGGACTGATGATTTAATAAATAGATGAATTATCTGCCACCAATAATGAGAGCTTGTGATTTTGTTGGGTTGACTAATAGTCCAAAACTTTTAGCCCACTGACTGATGTTCTCAAGATCATTATTGATGGAATCGATAGCTCTAGGAAGCTCTTCAAATTTAAAATGACGATAAAGATGCAGGTCGCTGATAGATAGAGATGATAATGTGAAGTTAATACCTTGGTGACAGCGATAATGAAAACGGAGAAAAGAAGAGGAGGAAGGACGCCACCCTGAGGAACACCTGCAGAAAGATCGCACCAATGAGATCAAGCCTCATTCAAATGTACAGACTGCGAGCGACCCCAAAGATATGAATCAAACCAAGCAGTCACAGAAAGGGATTATGTTTAGAGAGGATACCTGAGAGGATGTCAAAATCAACTGAGTTAAACGCACTGCTAAAGTCCAATAGAACCAACCTTATGGAGTCGGTTTTCCATGGCCAATCGGATGTCATCAATAATTTTAATTAGGGCAAAAACAGTGCTATGGCCAGGACAATATCCAGACTGATAAGGACTAAACAGGCTATTAGTAGAAAGGTAATGCGATAGTTGATTATTAACAACACTCTCAAGGACCTTGGACAGGATTGGAAGTAAGTGAGATTGGGCGAAACTGGGATACTGAAGAGGGATTTGCAACTTTGGGAAGAAGCTAAATGTAGGCCTTCTTCCAAGCAGAAGGAAAGGAGCCAGAAAAGAGGGAATAATTTACAATGTGTAAAATAACAGGAATAAGGTCATCAAGGATTGATTGGTGTTGATGACAATTCAAATTGAGTCAGCCCAAAATTTGGCTTCGAAGTTGGCATTTTCAGTAGCGTCCATCAGCTCCTGTGATGTGAAAACAACAGGACAGAACACAATATACAATGTCCCGTTGTTTGGGGGCAACACCACTTTATGAATCTACACCTGTAAAGGTTTTTCTTCAGCCAACCTGTGTCAGGAGTCTATAAATACAATACTTCCATATCAGCCATGGCAACTCATGTCCCCCTGGGAGATTTTCAGCGAGTGACACAAATGGGTTGGGGTAGAGAGTTGAGAAACACCTTCTTGCCACAGTTTCAGTCATAGTCATTTATTCATTAACAAGTAACTTGTATCTGAATTTAAACACAAAAATTATACGATTACAGTAGTCACACTAAATAAATTACATTTTACAACAATAATTTATAATAAAAAAATTAAAAATAATCAGTTCACAATTCATCAAATGTCGACATGTAAATGAAAACAATATAGCCAAAAGCTTAAAATTTTGAAATAATAACAATAAAATAATTAACAATAGATAAATTTGATACATTGATATAATTAATTAAAAAATAATAACATAAATAAATCCAATTAAATTAAACATGTTTCTTTTTTTCAAAAAATAAAAATTACTGTTAAATAAAATTACAGCTCTTCTACCGCCTAGAGACACTTATTCAATAGGAATTCCTTAAGTTTTATTTTGAAGGTGCTACTGTAGACAGCACTTTTTATGTCTAAAGGCAACCTGTTGAATAATTTTACGGACTGGTATCGTGGACTGTGTTTAACAATTCTTAAGTTATGATTAGTGAAGTTTTTGTTCTTCAAGTCCAGTCTACGGGTGCCTTCACCTATCTGCCGTTCTTTTACTGTCTTATAGTCTTGTATGTATTTGGCCATATTACTTAAAAGTACCAGTACATAGAGACTTGGTACTGTAAGTATGCCTAAACTGATAAAATGTTGTTGGCAACTTTCCCTTTGTGAGATGCGGACCATAGTACGAATTGCGCGTTTTTGTAGTACGAAAGCTCTTCTACTATTATATTCATAGCTGTTTCCCCAGAAAAGTATGCTGTACCTAATTTCTGACTCCACCAACGCAAAATATACCATTTTTAGCTGTTCTATGCTGATTTCATTTCTCAGGGCTCTCAGAGCGTAACATGCAGACGACACGGATGCATCAATAGCTTTTAATTCAGGTTTCCAGTTAACACACACACACACACACAGTGGGTTGGTCAATAGGTATACCTAAAAATTTTACTTCAGTAACGAGCGCAATTTCGACTTCATGCTACTTTTAAAGAATCTTTGTTTCGGGCTGTAGTCTTCAATAACATTATTTGAGTCTTTTTATTATTAATAAACAATTTATTTGCCGTGAACCACACATGAAAAGCTTGTAGCGTAGCATTCACCTTTTCTGTCAAGTCTACTATGTCATTAGCTGCCACTATGGCATTTGTGTTATCTGCGAAAATTACTAATTTAATGTCCGGTAAAATTGTATTTAGATAATTAATCAAGTCATTAATAAACAATAAAAATAAAATAGGTCCTAAAATAGATCCCTGAGGGACACCTGTTGATATGCGCACAATTTTGGATGTATACCTTTTCTTATAATTAATCTGAGTTTTGTCAATTTCAACGTACATACACACATCAAAAAAAGTTTGTGATAACTAGCATAACCTGATATATTTTTTTAAATTGAACTACAATCAAGAAAAAATCTTTGTTGTGTGTTTTCTTTAAATAGAAATACCCTGTTTGAAATTAAAAAATTAAACTATTTTTTATCTACACTTCTACACTAATATTATAAAGAGGAAAGATTTGTATTTTTACAAGCTTTTATTTAGCTTCACCTGTACCGGTGTTTGTCTGTAATCAAATCGTGCAAGTTAAATTTGATCCACTTCCCGGTTACCAATTGAGCCGCAAGAAAAAATCTTTGTTGTGTGTTTTCTTTAAATAGAAATACCCTGTTTGAAATTAAAAAACCGGCCAAGTACCGTACCAATTATTATAAAAAAATCACGTTTGTTGTATGGGAGCCCCCCTTAAATATTATTTTTATTCTGTTTTTAGTATTTTTTGTTATAGCGGCAACAGAAATACATCATCTGTGAAAATTTCAACTGTCTAGCTGTCACGGTTCATGAGATACAGCCTGGTGACAGACAGACGGACAGACGGACAGACGGACAGACAGCGAAGTCTTAGTAATAGGGTTCCGTTTTTACCCTTTGGGTACGGAACCCTAAAAATCACGTTTGTTGTATGGGAGCCCCCCTTAAATATTAATTTTATTCTGTTTTTAGTATTTGTTGTTATAGCGGCAACAGAAATACATCATCTGTGAAAATTTCAACTGTCTAGCTGTCACGGTTCATGAGATACAGCCTGGTGACAGACAGACGGACAGACGGACAGACGGACAGACGGACAGACGGACAGACAGACGGACAGACAGCGAAGTCTTAGTAATAGGGTTCTGTTTTTACCCTTTGGGTACGGAACCCTAAAAATTAAACTATTTTTTATCTACACTTCTACACTAATATTATAAAGAGGAAAGATTTGTATTTTTACAAGCTTTTATTTAGCTTCACCTGTACCGGTGTTTGTCTGTAATCAAATCGTGCAAGTTAAATTTGATCCACTTCCCGGTTACCAATTGAGCCAAAATTTTGCACACGATGATAACATGGAGCTGATCTAATGATGGAGCTGGAAGGTGGCCATAGGAACTCTGTAATGAATTGACGCAACCCCATCGAATTTGGACTCGTTTGATTCGTCTTGATGAGTACTTTGTCTTTAGACGGTATCCAGGGTCTGGTGATGGAGCTTGAAGGTGGCCATAGGTACTCCGTTATAAAACGACATAACCCCATCGAATTTCGACTCGTTTGATTCGTCTTGATGAGTACTTTGTCTTTAGATGGTATCCAGGGTCTGTCGATGGAGCTGAAAGGTGGCCACAGGAACTCTGTTATAAAACGACATAACCCCATCGAATTTGGGCTCGTTTGATTGGTCTTGATGAGTACTTTGTTTTTAGATGGTATCTGGGGTCTGATGATGGAGCTGGAAGGTGGCCATAGGAACTCCGATATGAAACGACATAACCCCATCGCATTTGGACTCGTTTGAAATTTCGCACGCATATGTATATTGCGAGGCAATGCAATATTTTGATAACATGGAGCTGATCTGATGATGGAGCTGGAAGGTGGCCATAGGAACTCTTTAATTAAATGACGCAACCCCATTGAATTTGGACTCGTATGATTTGTCTTGATGAGTACTTTGTCTTTAGATGGTATCCAGGGTCTGATGAGGGAGCTGGAAGGTGGCCATAGGAACACCGTTATAAAATGACACAATTCCATCGAGTTTGGGCTCGTTTGATTCGTCTTGAAGAGTGCTTCGGTCCTAAATGGTAACCAGAGTTTGATGATGAAGCTGGAAGGTGAACATAGGATCTCCGTAATAAAACTACGTTACCACATCGAGTTTGGGCTCGTTTGATTCGTCTTGATGAGTACTTTGGTGCTAGATGGTAAAAAGGGGCTGATGGTGGAGCAGAAAGGTGGACATAGGATCCCCGTTATAAAACGATACAACCCCATCGAATTTGGACTCGTTTGATTCGTCTTGATGAGTACTTTGTTTTTAAATCGTATCTAGGGTCTGATGATGGAGCTGGAAGGTGGACATAGGATCCTCGTTATAAAACGACACAACCCCATCGAATTTGGACTCGTTTGATTCGTCTTGATGAGTACTTTGTTTTTAAATCGTATCTAGGGTCTGATGATGGAGCTGGAAGGTGGACATAGGATCCTCGTTATAAAACGACACAACCCCATCGAATTTGGACTCGTTTGAGTCGTCTTGATGAGTACATTGGTGCTAGATAGTAACCAGGGTCTAATGGTGAAGCAGAAAGGTGGCCATAGGAACTCATTAATTAAGTGTCACTACCGTGTCGAGTTTGATTCGTCTTGATGGGTGGATCGTTTTTAATGGGTGGTGAGTGTGAGTGGTGGTGGTTTGGTGGACGTGAATGCGACACCATCTTTGGGAAAATAAGTTCATTCGTTCGTTCGTTCCCTTTGTTATGAATGTGGATTCTGTTTTTGACTAAATGGATGACCCAATGCCAAGTTGAGCACGTGCAGGGCTGAATGGTATGAGGGTGTATAAATATATCATATCGCTTACGTTGCGCTTGCGCTTAATGGTATCAAGGCAAACCCTGTTGCACTGAAGACCTTATTCCCCTACAATGAATCTCTGGGGGGATGGACCGTTTCTGTCTTATACTCGTAGGAACAACAACAACAAAAACAAACTAAAAAGTTAAAAATAAAATTATAAGAAAAAAAAAACTTTTTAAAAACAGGCTTTTATTACTTATTAATAAAAAGAACTAAAAATAAAAGCGTGTTACATTTTGATTGCAAAAGAAAAATAATGAAGGTGTATATGCAAAAAAATGTAACACGCTTTTATTTTTCTTATCAGGTTAAAATTTTGTGTGTATGTTTGTAATGAATAAACTCAAAAACTACTGCGTCGATTTCAAAAATTCTTTCACCATTAGAAAGCTACATTCACTCTGAGTAACATAGGTTATATTTTATCCTCGTACTACCACGGAAACGGGAATTACGCGGGTTCAACTGCGTGACGTCCGTTATTTTTTTAATGAAAATGTAACAAAAAAGATTTCGAAACTTCAAAGTGATCACAAACGTTTTTTTGATGTGTGTACGCCTGTTTTTTAAGTAGGAAGAGAATAGTCAGTCTTTCCTTAAAGCTTTCGCCAGTGAGCTAGGGCACACGCTTTCAAAAACTGTTACGGCTTTCAGCCTTTGCGGCACGAAGGAGTTATTGTATAAAGGTGTCTCGCGTCGGAAAACATTTTGACTATTTCATTATTTTGCCACCACTCTGTGAACTTCTAGTAGCGCTGTGCTTGGCAGTGGATACAACATCTATAACGGGGTCGGTTTGAGGCAAGCAGTGAGAATCCGACACGTTTCATTCAGAGCTGTAGCTACTAACTTTGTATGGGCTGAGCGACTCTACACGGGGCACGCAATATCACCCGCAGAGAAAGATAGCGCCAGCCAGTAGTCCGCAACCGATAGGCGAAGCACACCACTTTGACTAGAATAGTTGCTTAATATAACTGCTGTATATCGCTGGATGTAACTGCTCGTATTATAACTGTGTGAGGTGTTTATCGAAAGCTCTTGAAAAACTATATCGAGGTTCCTTAAATACTATTTTTCTTAAGTCATTGGTTGATGAGGCTACAATGATATGATAAAATAATTACTACTTTTTTATTTCAATGATGTCTGTATGCAGGAACTCCAGTGCCGCGCGGATAGCGTGCCGGCCGTAACACGCATCAGCGGACACCTCAACGTCACCCAAGACAACGTGTTGGCGCTAAAGGTAACCATGAGACCAGCCTAACGACTGCTGGGGAATGCGATTACTGGATACTGGGAAACCGTTCTTTTGATCTTCATTTCACACATAAATTAAACTGGACCCCATGGTACCTGGAACCTGCATTTTACTTTACACAAACTTGCATAGGAACTGAATATTCTGGTACTTTTTATATGAGACGTTTCTAACTCTAGTGTATCTGTGGCAGATGGCAATTAGGAGGTACGGGCCCACCGTCGTGATCATCGACGGCGAAGCGGCTTCCTTCGTGAGCTACAAAAAGAATTATTACCACGATGCCCGCTGGTCAGTATGCGATTTAAGAACAAGACAATACTCAGCTTAGCCTGGTCGTTGTCTGTATGGTGTCGGAGGTAAAGAATAGCACCATCCCATATCCTCCCGTGGGTGACGTAAGAGGCGACTAAGGGACTCACCAGAATGGGTAGCAGCGATCTCTTTGCTTTTGTAACAACCGCACTGCGATCGCCAACCCGCCTGCCAAGCGTGGCGATTATGGCAAAACCCCCCCTTGGGGGAGGCCTATGTCCAGCAGTGGACATCTTTCGGCTGTTAAGAAGAAGAAGACTCAGCTTAGCTACCCAGCATGATAAATGAAGTCTCAACCTGACCATTAGGTTATTGCTACGAAAACAATTATTCATTTTAGTTTAATTATTTTCTATGAGATTATGCTCTGGAAATGTACTGCAGCCTCACATGTAAGCACAGAAAGAAACTGATGACAGCGATGTGTTACAGCCGGCGGAACAGCCACAACCACGCCGTGCTGGCGGTGGGCTGGACGGTGCACCGCGGGGAGACGTACTTCATCCTCAAGAACTCGTGGACCACGGCGTGGGGCGAGGAGGGCTACGTGCGCATGCGCGCGTCCACCAACACGTGCGGCGTGCTGCGCAAGCCGTCGCTGCCGCTGCTGCGCGCGTCCGACGTACTGCGCGTGCCCGCAACCGCGCGCGCCGCCGCCCTGCCCAGCACCTAGCCTGTACCCGTCTCATTGTTATGTATTGTTTGTTAGTTGTTGACAGTCATTAAAGATAATCATTATTATTATTTACTAAGCTGTGTATTATTTCTCTCGATAGGTATCCCTATAGCCTAATCCAGTCTCGTCCAAGACTGGTAAGAGGAGTGAGATGATTTACTCCAGTTATTGTATGACGACATGGTGCTGTTGAGTGCTTCTGTTTTGTGGTATCTCACAGACATGGTGCGCACGCGGTCGGGCCGGAGCTGAGCTGTGTGCTGCCGAGCTCGACGTGGTTTGCGCACCCGGTGACTGTGCAGACATGGTATAGCGTGTGTCATCTTTAAGTCTTCGTGTTGGACGGACCTTCAAGCCTCTTCATACGGGTTTAGTTGCATAAGTTATAATAATAATAAAATATAAATATTTTTTTTTTTATTCAAAAAATGTAGGTATGGTAAAAGTTTACAGTTTTTCTTAAATCTATGTCAAGTTCATCCACGCTATGAGCCTGAACTAGGTAATCCTGTGTTTCAGGCGATTTGAGGTAACATTAATTGATTAAATAATCATATATCATTATATTATATTATTGGTACCAAGGTAAAAAGGTATATAAAATTATACTATTTTAACTTAGCTAATTTAAAACTAACAATAATATGGACTATATTTACTTTAGCACAAGTAATAACTTCTCTGTATCTTCATAGGACATAGTTTGAAGAGTTTCCTTAGGGATTTTCTTGCAGTTATTGTGATTTAAGGGGTAGATGCTTCCTTTTTCATTCAGCCTGTTATAGAGTAGCGGTCCGAGGTACCTATAAAACTTGGCTGTGAAAGCATGTTTTGTACTTTTTTGAGGGCAAACTATATCTTTCCGTCTTTTTTTAGTGAAATCTGTGCTGTATGGAAGTGCTGCGTGTTGTTTTAGTACAGTGCTCATAATAAATAACTGTCGAACTGTTAGTACTTCACAAGATTTATACAGGAGGTTAGTGGGGAAAAGGAAAGGGCGGCAAGTAGCCACCTTGAGAATAGCTCTTTGAGCTCTTTCAATGGGCAATAACAGAGTTTTACTCGTCCCACCCCATGAAGTGATGCAATAAGTCAGAATTGACTGACATAGAGCAAAATATACTTGCCTAAGTATTTTCGGATCTGTTATAAATCGTAGTTTTTTGAACACGAATATCAGTTTACGAATTCTATTATTTAGAGCTTCCATATGTTGTTTGAATGAAAGGGTTTCGTCTATTATAATACCCAGGTATTTTATTTTATTAGTCTTCTTAATATTGGGACACTGACACTGGCTATCTGCAGGGACTGGGCAACAATGAACATGCAACGCTGAAGGGATATTGGATACATGCTTGCGCATCGAAAACTTAATGCAGTTTGTCTTCTCTGCATTTAGAGTTAGTGAGTTAGTTTGAAGCCATTTATTTACAATATTAAATCCGTGTTGCGCATGCTTGTAGACTTCACTTTCTGAGTCAGCCGAAAAAAGTAAAGCAGTATCGTCAACGTAAGTTATGATAGTACCATGCTCTAGCTTTAGATTGCAAAGGTCATTTATATAGATCAAAAAAAGGGTGGGCCCTAGAATACTTCCTTGGGGAACACCAAAAAATGTGTTTTTTTTAACAGCGCTGAGTACATCGCCAATCTTTACGCACTGGGAACGATCTTCTAAATAACTTTTGAATATTTTCAATTGGGTGCCTCTTACACCCATTATCTCAAGCTTGCGCAATAGAATTGGAATGGAAACTGTGTCAAAAGCTTTGGCGAGGTCCAGGAAAATTCCTACTGTGTGGTTACCCTTGTCAAGTTCTTGCGCTAGATAGTCAGTCAGATGATGTACCGCATCGGCAGTTGAAACTTTAGGTCTAAATCCAAACTGCCTTTCAGACAGAATAGATTTATCTTCCAAATATTTTCAACAACCTTTTGTTTATTATTTTCTCCAATATTTTTGACATAGAAGGTAGTAAAGAAATAGGTCTATAATTTGTCACTTGCTCTTTGCTGCCTGATTTATATACAGGGATAATTACAGCTTTTTTGAGACACTCTGGGAAATGCCCTGAAGATAAACAAATGCGGAAAATATAGGTCAGCGGTGGTACCAAAATGTCCTTGAATCTTTTAATAATTTTATTCGAAATGTTGTCCCAGCCAACTGCACAGTCTTCTTTCAAGGTCATGATCATACTATCTACCTCAGTCTCGTCAGTATCTAGCAGCGCAAAGGATGTTAAAGCAGTGTTAGAAGTTAAAGGAATGTTCGTCAGGTTTTGGGATTGACCCAGATTTTTTTCTGCTAGAGACTTACCCACATTAATAAAGAAATTATTTGCTATGTTAGCGGATTCCACTGGTGACGAGTGTGCTTGTAATAAACTTGAAGATGACTCACATTGTTTTGTAGTATATGTTGCGTCTTTAATATATTTCCAGATCTTTTTTACTATTTGTTCCAGCCTTTTCCAATGACACTTTGTCGTAATTGCTTTTAATTTTCCTAAGAAGATCATTACAGAAATTTCGATATCTTTTATACGAAAGTTGCAATACAACATTTTCTGGATTAGATTTAGCTTTCATGTGCAGCTTATCCCTATGTTTCATACAGCGAATAAGACCTGATGTGATCCATGGTTTTATGTTGTGATTTTTGTTGGTCAACTGCGATATGACTGTGTTTTTCTGAATTGCATTTCGTAAGTTTTCAATTACAAACAACATGCAAAACTGCGGGTCAGCGGAATTATAGACTGGATCAAAATCGATGACGCGTAAATCTTCTTCAAGTCTATTTATATTTAGTTTATAAATTTTGCGAGTGCCTTGTTTAGGTAATTTTACAATTTAGGGTTAGTAGGGCAGCATTGTGATCGGTTATCGTTGAGTTAACAACAAGTGCAAGTGAAGGGAAATTCGATTTAAGCATAATATGATCCAAACAGGAGCCGCTGTGATGTGTAGGAAAGCTGTGTGCTGGGAGCAGGCCATGAAAGGCGCATAGGTTGAGGTAGTCCTGAGCAGAAGCATCAGCACTTCCTGGAAGAATATTGATATTAATATCTCCAATTACAATCGTGTTTTTGATGGATGACAGGTTCTGCAAGGTCTCATTCAGAGAGTCAGTAAAATTGCTAGTATTTTTAAAAGACGGAGGTCGATATAATGCTAATATCGCAAAATCTGATCCAATTTTAACTAACAATCTGTTACAGTCGTGCATATCAGGTTCCTCAACAGAAACGTTCAGATGATTTCTTGCATAAACTATCACACCATCATTTTGGTTGTAATTTAGGGTACTTCTATACATATTATATCCCGGGATTAGTGGAATGTTATATTGTTTGGCAAGCCAGCATTCGGTTAAAACAATAACGTCACAAT
This sequence comes from Xestia xanthographa, assembly GCA_905147715.2. Taxonomy (NCBI): domain Eukaryota; kingdom Metazoa; phylum Arthropoda; class Insecta; order Lepidoptera; family Noctuidae; genus Xestia; species Xestia xanthographa. The sequence continues at coordinate 201,596 of LR990661.1, read as the reverse complement.
TTATGTTTAGCCGTTGCTGAAATGTACTAAAGCTATCAAAATTCTTAAAAACACTGCGAATATTTTGTGTCAATATGGTTAGTGGAGGTTTGTAACCGGATAGATATTGTTTTGCAGTTTTCAGCTTCACATACTTTGGACTCAGATACAGAGAAATTATCTAAATCATTAATTAAACTATTTATCATAATGGTAGTCTTAATAAGAATATAAAATAAAAAACGTCAGAAAAATACCTAATTTACGGCGCTCTTAGGCGCCTCCATAATCTACAGAATTGATGTACCTTTTTTCAGCCATTATTTTCGCCGGGCAGTCAGCAGCGCCTGTGTTATGCTTGTCTGGCTTTTTGAAATGCAAGCAAGTAGCGCATTTTGGTTCGTCAGCCTTTTTTGAACATTCTTTTACTGAGTGACCTTGATCACCACAGTGACCGCAGGTATACGATGTCTGTCGACATGACTTGGCCGCATGTCCATACTGCTGACACTTGTAGCATCTTGTGACCAAAGTAAAGTCTCTCACAGGGCATGATGACCAATTTACAAAAACTCGGTCTTGTGATATCAGGGCTTTGCGTATGACTGCAGATACCTCAACAATGTAATTACATGTGTCCGAATCTTTCTTACTTGACTTATGACTTAATTTAATAAGGCTCAAAAACGTCTCAAGGCTGCAATCCTGAAGTTTTTCGGCTAGGTTCTGGTTGTACACACAGGTAAAAACCTCATTTTCTTGCATAGATGTCGGCACTCCTATAATTACAACCCTAGGCTTTCTTTTATGGGGCTCGTCGACTGTTAGGCCTGATTTGCCTGATTTTGATTTGAGTTACTTTGCCTAACTTCTTTATTTGTTCCAACATCTTTATTTTTTCTTTAAATTGTCAGAACCTAAACCGCAGCAGGGCTCTGAGAGGAGAGAAGAGATACGCATTATTGATATGAAAGATTTAATAAAACAGAGAAGTACTTGGTATTAAAATGCGTTTAACAAAATATAAAGATCATATTGCTATGTTAAATCAAACTAGTTCAAGTGAGATTACTAAAAGTCAAATTAAAGAACTAGGATTACGTTTAGGTAGATTACAAGCTCTTTTATCAGAATTGGATGCGATTCAAACGCAAATCGAAATGCTGTCAACAAAGACAGAGGAACAAATTGATGAAACAGATATCGTAGAATCTCAATTTTATTCTCTCATCTCAGCCGCCCAAGAAATTGCGAGTCCGCTCCCGCGCTGGTACGAGCCGGTTCACGGCGTGTTCGAATGGCTTGATTTAAAACATCAAGAGTGAATGCATGGTCTTTCAGTCTTGCTAGAGGATAATCTTTTCCAGAGGACTCTCTTTTCCGCTGGCAACCCTGGCCTAGTAAACATGAGATCTGCTCTACTCCCCGATTTTAAAAGTGTTAAAAGTGAAGAAACGTTATTAATTGAAGATCAAACGAACTTACCAAGTGAAGTTCGATCCCAATTATGCGAGCAGCTTCATTCGACGCGATTTACATTTAACATGGTGTAGTAGCGCCATCTACCGTAGGCCTTGCACGATGGTTTAAAGTAATGATTTTTATTTTTACCCCACCACTGCGCACTGCTGTCGTAGCGGACCGTTCCGACAGTAAATCCTCATTTTGTTTAAAGGTTACAAATATTTATTTTGGAATCGTTACTACAATAACGGGATGGGTTTAATTATTGAATTGATAAATAACATAAAAGTTGGGTGGGAGTAGGTAAATCGCGTCGAATGAAGCTGCTCGCATAATTGGGATCGAACTTCACTTGGTAAGTTCGTTTGATCTTCAATTATGCTTCGCAGCTTCATTCTTTGCGATTTACATTTAACATGGTGTAGGATGTTTAGAGCAACGGTTCCAAAATAAACACAAAAAACAATGTTTAATAAATACTTGTAGGTTAGAACATTGCTTTTACTCCGGATATATAAATACATAAGTAAGTATTTGTTCTAGAGCAAAAATAAAAAGGTTCATAGTACATACAATCATTCTAAATAATTTATTGTTTTATTTATTAATCAAAGTGTACATTAATTTGTATACTTATAACTATGCACGTATATATAACAATCTTTTGATTACATTATATTTGAGAAGAATCAAGCAATAATTCAGCGAACTGATTATAATTTACAACTTCTCTATTGTAGAAGCGAGCAAAAGCCGATGACGAATCAGTCCATCCAGCAGTCTTTTTAATCACATCTATGCTTACTCCTAATTTATTTGCCTTTGATGTGGCTGCATGTCGTGTACTGTGCGCGTTAAATATTGAAGTGTCTACGCCACTTTCTTGTAGCGTATCCTTTAACCAGTGACTAATAGTTTGAGAAGTAATATTTAAATGTGGTTTTTTGAAACTTAGAAATAAACTATTATTGTTATTATTCTTACGTAGTACCTTAGTTTTATTCAGATATGCTTGTAAACATCTAGCTGGGCAGATTTCTGGACGTGTATTATAAAATGGAAGTCTTAAGATTGGTTGAAATGAATTTAATTTAGTTGTCTTTATTGTATCGGGGATTTTAATAATAATTTCATTGGGATTTGTAATTATATTGTTAATTTTAATTACAGATAAGGTTTGTACACGATGTGCGGTCACAAGAGCAATTAATGTTACAGTTTTTTTGGAGAGAGTTTTCAAATCAAGGTTTTCATTAGGCCATTTTTGGGCTAAGAAGTTCAAGACAATATCAGGATCCCAAGTAATATTGTACTTTGGATTTGTTGGCCTTAATTTGAAAGCACCCTTCATGAAACGTTTAAGTCTTTCATCATCTAAATTATGACCTAATAATAAAGATAAAGCGGATTTGTACGAGTTGATTGTTCCATACTTCGCACCTCTATCAAATACCTCTGTTAAAAAATGAATAACTATCGGTATTGAAGCACAAGTGTGATCATAGTTATGTTTTTGACAGTAAATAATCCAGGCTTTTATGCAGCCGTCGTATTGTTTATAAGTGTTACTTGACAAAGATGCTAACATTATTTCTACTGATCTTGGTGATAGAAATTTGTTTAATAGAGTCTGCCGGATAATCTCGCGGCAGCCAACGTTAATGTTTGATGCAGACTGTGGGTTGATCTGTAAGGAGATTTTAGCAAATTACAATCAGGTGGAAAGTAAATAATTTCAGATTGACATATTTTATTAAATAACGGAAACCAAGCTTGAGTTGGCCAGTATGGGATAACAACTATACCCTCTGCTTCATCGGATATGATTTTTTGAATCGTTTTTAGTATCATTGAAAATGGTGGAAAGGCGTAAAAGTTTAAATCTGTCCATGAAATGGTGAATGCATCAATAGCCCACGCATCAGGATCATTTTTCCAGGTAATATATGTATTGCATTTAGAGTTACAACGGCTGGCAAATAAATCTATATTTGGTGATCCTAACTTGTGTTTTATTTCCTCGTATGCGTAATTTCCTAATTCCCATTCAGTATCCTGAAACTTTTTTCGAGACAACATATCAGCTTCTTGATTATCTTTAGTGTTAATATATGATGCAAAAATCAAAATACGTCGCCTTTCACACCATTTCCAAATATTACGAGTCTCATCGTTGAGATGTGGGTATTGTACACTGCCCATCCTGTTAATACATGAAATCGCTGTAACATTGTCGATTCTTAATAACAGCTCACAATCAAAAAAATTACTGGCAAAGACTTTTAACCCGAAAAATGCGGCTTTCAGCTCTAATTGGTTAATGTGTAATTTCATTTCATTTTCTTTCCAATAACCGTATGATTTATCGCCATCACAATATGCACCCCACCCGGTGGATGAGGCATCGCTGAAAATTTCTTTTATATATTTATTGGTTTTAATATTAGAATAACCAAAAGCCACATTGTTTAGCCACCACCTAAGATCTTCCCTAATAAAGTTAGGCAATATAATTGTTTGATTGTAACTATCATTTTCTAACAAAGCATTAAATTTGCATTGCTCAAATAATTTTGTACGCATCCAAGAATATTGTATCGCAGGACAGGCAGATATTAAAAGACCAATTGTTCTAGCAAAATCGCGTAATTTACATTTACGAATGTCTAAATAAAGATGAACATTATTTTTTATTTTATCTTTCTTATCCGAGGGCAATTCCATAATCATTTTTTGGGAGTCGAACACAAAACCTAAGAACTTGCACTTAGTACTAGGTATTAAACAACTTTTATCCTTGTTTATAATGAACCCAATTTTTTCTAAAAATGCACAAGTGTGTTTCACATTAACATTACAGTCTTTATAGTCTTTTCCGATACAAAATATATCGTCTAAATAAATAACTGAAATCATATTTCTGGACCTCAAATGCTCCATTACAGGCTTCAAAATTTTTGTGAAAACGTACGGAGCGGTGCACAATCCAAAAGGTAAACAGTTAAATTCAAAAAGAGTTCCATTATAGTTAAAACGCAAGTATTTTCTATGACATTTAGCGACATTAATAAAAAAATATGCATCTTTTAGGTCAACCGAAGCCATGTAACATTTTTTAGTTATTAGTTTAATGGCTGTCCTGTAATCCTCCATTTTAAAATGATTAGTTTTTACAAATTTATTTAAGAGTTTTAAATTTAGGATAAAGCGTTTATCACCGTTTGGCTTAGGTACAAGAAAGACACTCGATATGAATTCGCCCTCCTCATGGGAACATTGTGAAATTGCATCGATAGCAATTAATTTTTTAATTGTTTTAACATAATCGTAATGCTCCTGTTCTGATTTAGGCATAGAACATGGACTGTCAAATCTGATCGGAGTGGATGTAAATGGGATTTTGTATCCCTTTATCCATGACCGTATGGTAGGGTCATTTGTAATTTGAGACCACTGTAAATAGAAATATTGCAAACGTCCAGCGTATTGCATTACCTGAGTATTTATCTGCGATAATTCTTCCTGGTCGGTGAAGACGTCTTCGGCGGAGGGGGCGGCTGACGCGAATAGTTGAAGCCGCGCGTCTGACGTGCCGGCTGTCGTCCTCTCGATGATTCGCTTGTTTTGTTCGGTGGTTTCCTCTGTATTGGGCCCCTGAAGTTTAAATTCCGGTTCCTTGACGTGCCCCTGAAGTTCGAACTACTTTTGCTAGTAGACGCTATAGGATTGGTCTTTTGCAGAGATTCTCCTGTTTTTTGGACAAACTTAGCGGCTCTAAGTTTCTCGGTTAAATCTTCTCCAAATAGGTACTTGTCACGATTCGTGTTAGCAAGAACATCGCGTAAACTGGTATTAATAGAACTCATAATTATACTACGTCTGGTTCTACCTTCAATAAAGTGGCTGTCACAAAGAATGCGGCAAGCATCACTAAGAGGCTGCAGAAGTGTTTGCTTAGAGGTCTCATTTCGTAAAATCATTTCAGTGAGCTGAGATAATGCGGCTAATGCGACGCCAATTTGATTTTGCTTTTGTAACAAAGTGGCGTCTCTTCTAGATAGAATATCTGGGGTAGCTGCTTTAGCTTCAGGATTTAATAACGGAGCTACGAGAAAGTTACAGTTAGCCGGTATAAGATATTTTTTGAGAAGCGGTTCTTTGAGTTCTCTAGGTAAACCTTTAAGCAAGATATCTTGCCAACGGGTTGCGATATCTTTATGAATATTTTTACCCAGCGCAATGTCTGGCTGTGGTGGTTCTCCTAAGATCTGAAGTACATCTTCTTCTAGCTGGGTATCCTCCTCTGGAACGCTTGCGGAACATGGATCGGGAGCAGAGGACGGTCCTGGTTGCGGAAGCACCGGTTCCGCTTTGGTTTGTTCCAAACTAGCAGATTCATAGAGTGATGTTTGTGGAATAGGAGAAATCAAGCCAGGCAGATCTAAGGATTCATTCCTGTGGTTGAATGGCGAAGCTTCAAGATCGGTTGGTGACATCAAGGGCAAAACTTGCTCTTCGATTTCCGAATCTATGGGACAAATATAAAAATTGTGTTATTTTAAACCTTAACACACATACATACATAACCGTCAACGACGGCAATTGATTCGAGCATTAACCGCCAACGACGGTAATTGATTCAAAAATTAACCGCCAACGACGGTAATTATACTTTGAAAAATGTAACCGCCAACGACGGTAATTGATTCAAACAATAACCGCCAACGACGGTTATTATACTTTGAAAAATTTAACCGCCAACGACGGTAATTATTTATGCAATATGTAATAATTCTGATATTCTCCAAAGAAGAAAAAATCAAAAGCAATTGGTAACACGTCAACGACGATTATAATAACGTTGTATTTACTTACTGCTATCATCGGATGAAATAACGCGTCTTCGCCGCTTTAATTTCCGTTCCAATTTTTTAATCTTCTTTGTGATCTTACATTCCTCCTCTTCTCGATGTTTCCTTTTGTTTCCCATATTATTATAACTAAAATATTATTTTGACTACCAAAAGTATCTAAAAAATAACGCAGTGGCGACCGAATACGTGCGAAGGCTACAGCACGATAACACAGAATGAGGATTTACTGTCGGAACGGTCCGCTACGACAGCAGTGCGCAGTGGTGGGGTAAAAATAAAAATCATTACTTTAAACCATCGTGCAAGGCCTACGGTAGATGGCGCTACTACACCATGTTAAATGTAAATCGCAAAGAATGAAGCTGCGAAGCATAATTGAATGAAAAACACAATTACTAGTGGTGTATTTTGATAAATGATGTTTATTTTGCAAGTAGGTTTTTACAAACACTTTCACACGTCATTTTTAGGGTTCCGTACCCAAAGGGTAAAAACGGAACCCTATTACTAAGACTTTGCTGTCTGTCCGTCTGTCTGTCCGTCTGTCCGTCTGTCCGTCTGTCTGTCACCAGGCTGTATCTCATGAACCGTGACAGCTAGACAGTTGAAATTTTCACAGATGATGTATTTCTGTTGCCGCTATAACAACAAATACTAAAAACAGAATAAAATTAATATTTAAGGGGGGCTCCCATACAACAAACGTGATTTTTAGGGTTCCGTACCCAAAGGGTAAAAACGGAACCCTATTACTAAGACTTCGCTGTCTGTCCGTCTGTCCGTCTGTCCGTCTGTCTGTCACCAGGCTGTATCTCATGAACCGTGACAGCTAGACAGTTGAAATTTTCACAGATGATGTATTTCTGTTGCCGCTATAACAACAAATACTAAAAACAGAATAAAATTAATATTTAAGGGGGGCTCCCATACAACAAACGTGTTTTTTAGGGTTCCGTACCCAAAGGGTAAAAACGGAACCCTATTACTAAGACTTCGCTGTCTGTCCGTCTGTCCGTCTGTCCGTCTGTCTGTCACCAGGCTGTATCTCATGAACCGTGACAGCTAGACAGTTGAAATTTTCACAGATGATTTGTATTTCTGTTGCCGCTATAACAAAAAATACTAAAAACAGAATAAAAATAATATTTAAGGGGGGCTCCCATACAACAAACGTGATTTTTTATAATAATTGGTACGGAACCCTTCGTGCGCGAGTTCGACTCGCACTTGGCCGGTTTTTTTATAATAATGGTACGGAACCCTTCGTGCGCGAGTCCGACTCGCACTTGGCCGGTTTTTTTATAATAATGGTACGGAACCCTTCGTGCGCGAGTCCGACTCGCACTTGGCCGGTTTTTTTAAACTAGATGGGGCCGGTGTTTCGTACCTGACTACTCTGCGAAGAAACAGCCGAAACAAACTCAGAGGTCGTAGTCTCTTTTAAAGTCCAGACATAATCTTGCTCAATTCACATAAGGACAATGCAGATTAGTGTCTGAGATGGTCTTTTGAAGAAAGAACCATACAGATTTAGTGGACCTGTCCAGTCAGTGCAAGCATTTGTCAGTTAACGTGTAGCTCGACTTATACATAACTCAAGGAGCTCAACGAAACGACGAACAATACCAAAGAAAGGACATTTGGGTAGGGCGCTTAAATAGTACTCAAACTGCCAGACAGTTGTGGGAAAAAAAACAAACAAAAAATAAAAATGTGACCCACATGGTCCCCACATTCACAATAATCAAATAAAAATGATAACAAGTTCTTTCCTTAAGAATGTAAGTAAAAAAATCCAAAAAAAAAAACAAAAGTAAAATCTATACATATAATAAATCTGTAGAAAAGTCATTTTTGTACATTGAAGAATAGAAACAAAAAATAGCCAGCGTGTGAAAAGATAAGTAACAGAACCCATTTCCATCATTTTTGAAATTTTTGTCTGTTTGTCTGTTTGTTTGTGCGCATATCACGTAAAATCTACGAATTCAATGCTGACAATGTTTATACATAAAAATTGTGTGTAACTTGGGGTATGATTTAGTGTTTGTTTAATTGAAATCGGTTAATTCTATCAAAAGATATATGAACTTAAAGTTTTCAAGAAGAACTAATCATCAAATGTAAGATACATACATGCAGCGACATCTGTTGAACTAAAATGATACCAATGACTAAAAATGTGCTCACCACAGTCATAACTTTTAAATCGACTGACCAGCTTTAAAAAAAAATTATATTATAGGTAATATACTTTAGCAGTTTAACATTTTGGTCGATAGACGGCGTTGTTTATTTCACTCCATTTTCTGAATTGAATGACCCTCGCCCGTGTCAGTTGCCTATTTTTTTTTTTTTTTTTTTCGGATGGGATATCATCAAATGACTCCTCCTGCTCTGGGCGGAGCAGGAGGGAGTGTCAGACTTTTACTGACTAAAACCCAGCCATGTTCCTTCATCGCCCTTTTGTTCCGGGGCCACGGTATCTCTTACGAGCATTCCCGCAACCCCGGCAGACATCGGTCCTTGCGGATCGGCCCTTCCTTTTTGCTGACTCTCTTTTAGGCGCGCGTGGAACACGAACGCGCCGTCGACACGGCCTGTCGTCATGATATGGACGGACGGCGAGCTAGCCCATAGCCCACCGTCCACAGGCCCGCGCCTACGGTGGCCGGGGGCCACGTGGTTGCCCCGGAAGCCCGGGGCGTCTGCCGCGGCGGCCGGGACGTTGAGAGGTTCTCTCCCTCTCACGTTCCGCCACCTCCTTCTCTAGCATTACTGCTTCGCAGAAGGAGGTGACGGCGTCCCATTCCGTCTCGCTCCGGACCATGGCTTGCACCAGGGCCGGACGCGAGAGGTCGCCGCCGCAAACGTGTAAATTGCCTCAAGATTGGTTTTTTAACCGACGAAACAAAAAGAAGGCAGTTCTCAATTCGACGCGTATTTTTTTTATATATGACCACGGATAACTTTTACAGAGAAGTCCGTACATGGTCCTTTTGTTTGTAAAAAGCGTAGGTACATCTCAAAGTTGGTCCCATTTATAATTGAAAAATCGTGTTTGGGCTAATTTCTTGCACCTTTGATGAGAACTTTCGACCTAGCTGGAGTATGACTGTCATCGAGTGTCTAAGGATGAAGGAGGTGGCGGAACGTGAGAGGGAGAGAACCTCTAAACGTCCCGGCTGCCGCGGGAGACGCCCCGGGCGTCCGGGGCCACCACGTGGCCCCCGGTCACCGTACGCGCGGGCCTGTGGACGGTGGGCTATGGGCTAGCTCGCCGTCCGTCTGTCTCATGACGACAGGCCGTGTCGACGGCACGTTCGTGTTCAACGCACGCCTCAAAGAGAATCAGCAATAGGAAGGGACCCCTTCCTATTGCTGACTCAAGGGCCGATGCCTGCCGGGGTTGCGGGACTGTTCTAAAGAGATACCGTGGCCCCGGAACACAAAGGGCGATGAAGGAACATGGATGGGTTTAGTCAGTAAAAGTATGACACTGCCTCCTGGTCCGCCCAGAGCGGGAGGAGTCATTTGATGATGTCCCATCCGAAAAAAAAAGGCTGTCGAGGTAAGCCCTTTTTTGGAAAAACATAAGTAGATTATTTTAGCGATTAATGCAAATATTTCGAAGAAATTAAATTGTTACCCACTTGGATCTACGTAGGTATATATCTACTAATATTATAAAGCTAAAGAGATTTTGGTTGGTTGAACGCGCTAATTACAGGAAAACTTTTAGTGTTGAATAGTTATCGAGGATGGCTATAGGTTATCTAACATCACGCTATAATTAAAAGGAGCGGAGCATCAATGATAAATGTTGCAAAAACAAGGAAAATTTATTTCTTTCGAGAGCTTCCTTTGCGGGCGCTGCATAAACGGTTAAAGTTGCGCAACAATCATGTATTAGGGAATTGTTCGTTTTAAAGCGTTCTAAAAAAAACCGCGATAGCATTATGTCTATCTTTCAAGGTTGACTCCACTCTCTCTAACCCTCTCTCTCTCATGTAACGCAGACGAAGTTGCGCGGGTCAGCTAGTACTTAATAAAATAACTATTCATGTCAAATCAGTAAATGTCACATAAAATAATAAAAAATAATAATAAAATACATGTCAAAACAATCAATGTCAGAGTGTATAAAAGAAAGGAATCTATACTATTAAATATCTACCTATACTAATATTATAAAGCTGAAGAGTTTGTTTGTTTGTTTGTTTGAACGCGCTAATCTCTGGAACTACTGGTCCGATTTGAATGATTCTTTCAGTGTTGGGTAGTCCATTTATCGAGGAAGGCTATAGGCTATATAACATCACGCTGCGACCAAAAGGAGCGGAGCATAAATGAAAAATATTGCAAAAACGGGGAAAAATGTATTCCTTTTGTGAGCTGTTTCTCTTTTATGTGACGCAGACGAAGTTGCGTGGGTCAGCTAGTAATATTATAAAGCTGCAGTGTTTGTTTGTTTGTTTGTTTGAACGCGCTAATCTCTGGAACTACTGGTCCGATTTGAATGATTCTTTGGGTAGTTCATTTATCGAGGAAGGCTGTTCGAGCTAACACCTGCTCGTTTGGAGAGAGCAACAATCAACGTTGCGTACTCATTAGTTTGTAGTTAGATGTAGATTTTATGTAGGTACTTTCTTGTCATTTCGTCTTCCATTTTTGATCTTCGTCGAAGCAATACATAGTTTGACTAATTATCAGCATTTTTGAAGTTTCTTTGGAAAATCACCTAAAATTCCCCCACATTTTGGTCCATTACCGAGCCGGATTGGTAATACAATGAAGATTTGCTAAAAATCAGTGGATTTGTATAAATATTACCCGGGAGATGTGCCGATGAGGTTATAAGCCGGCAACGTGATTGTGAACTTCAAGCTAATTTACGGTGTTAAGAAGAATATAGTTAAAATATCATCACCCAACACTCGTTCAGGTAATAAATAACCATAATTAGCGATGTTAAAAGGTTAGTATTTTATATTCCTGAATATTGTTTAAAATAAATTATTTACCTTAGTACATTGTGAATAGTTTCTAGTACTTATCATTATTTTGTTTGATGAAACTGCTTTTGCAAATACAATTATACGTTATTTCTAATTAATATAGTGGAAAGTTCAGTAGATATTTTGCTACATTTATAATTGTATTGTATAGCAGTATACCAGTTCTATTCATAGTAAATAGTTATTAGTGTGTAGTTAGTTACATTCTCTGAACTCACCTTATCTGTCGCTGTGGTAGAGCCATAAGCTCGTACGCTGCACTTTTATCTTTATCAGCCAGACATGACGGGATGTGCAGGCGCCAGCGACCACCAGCTTAGTCTTAAGTTCTAAGTATGTATTAGGATAGGTAGAATAAGCAGTCTTGCATCAAACTCTGTAAGCTCGGGTCGTTTCTAATAAAACTCTTAGTTATAACGGGCCCTAACGTTTTATTTTCGCCGCTCCGCTCCCGAAAACTAACTGGCGCAGCCGGTAACATTGCCGTAAACCGTTGCTTTCGCGGAAAGTCAAGTGTGAAACACGGAAAAGTGGAAAAGAACACTAAAGAACTTTTTCGCGAGTGATAACGTAGAGTCGTCGTAACTTAAAATCAGTTAGACGTTCTTGGCAATCTTCGAACCAAATAAATAAGTTAGATAAAGCGTAACGATAACGAACGCGGGTGAGCAGAGATGTTGAAAAAGGCGGTTGGACTGTGAGTAACCTTCTACTTCCTTCCTAATTCCCCATACTAGTAATGTTAATATGAAATATATTTTTGTATCGATTATTTCATTAAATCTGGAAAATCGAGTGAAAAACCTTTAATGGTAAAAATTTATTTCTTTATATTTAGTGATTTATAAATTAAGTGAATATTATTTTCACGCTATTACAGCGAGAATTCATCAACTTAAAAAATAAGTGAATATTATTTTCACGTTAATAAAACGATAAGATTTTTCATAAGATTTTCTTTTCTTTTTAATTTTAACTATTAAGTTTGATAATTGTAGAATAAGGATTTTACTTTTAATTATTTTATTTTAAATTGTTGCTTATCTTTTGTTCGTTTTTTTATTTTACTATTTCATTTAAAATGAATCAAGGTCAAATTCCTATAACCGCGGCAGCCGGTGCAGCCCCGTCGGCTCGTACCGAAACACCATTTTCTATGCAACTTGCTGAATCGTTGATACCTCGGGATGTTTTAAATTTAATTCCAGAATTTAGTGGTGAAACTAATTTACTTAGTTTATTTTTAAGAAAGTGCGAATATGTTATTGAAAAGTATCAAGGGACTACGGGTCGAAATGAATTCTTAATGCAGAATATTACGAGTAAATTAAAAGGTAAAGCGGCAGCTTTAATTAGTGAAAGAGGTGATTTTGAGACGTATAGCGAATTAAAATCTTTATTGATCCAACATTTTGGGGATCCCAGGAGCGAGGAATGCGTTGCTATTGAACTGGAAACCCTAAAAATCAAACAAGGCGAGTCATACTTACAGTTTTGTAGCCGAATTCAAGACATTCGTGCTATATTAATTTCAAAAGTGAATCAGAACAGCTCTACAATGTTAAAAGAAGCTAAAAAAATAATTTATAACAATACTTCTCTTAATGTTTTCCTGTATAATTTACCAGAACACATGGTGCGGATTGTTCGAATTAAAAACCCTACTACGTTGGAAGACGCTTTAAAATATGTCCTTGAAGAAGTTAACTTTCAGGAACAATATAATTTACGTAGTAAAATGTTACAACACCGACCGCAAGGTCATATGTTACCATCACGCGATGGAGGAATTGTTTTTAATTCACCCAATCTGAAGCCCTTGCAAAATAATAATTTCAGACCTAACTCAACTCAGTTCAAATTTGGTATACCTAATCAAAATTTCGTACGCCCGAATATACCGAATCAACAAATTGGTCGACCGCAAATGGCTCAATTTGCACCACCAGTCGTTGAAAAGAAAAACCCCCAGCAATTAGGCTTCCGACCTCAAGGAATATTTGCCTACAGACCCCCAACAGCACAACCTGGTTATAGACCCCAAGTAGGACAATTTGGCTATAGGCCCGTTCAAGCTTCAGCCTATCGTCCAACTAATAATTTCCACGATAGTGACGTGACAATGAGAACTGCTCCAGCAGCGGTTAAACCACAAGGTTTTCCTATAAATGAACTTTATACGGATGGCGAACAATACTACTACGACGTCACTCATGACGATCACTCATGATAAAAATATGAATACAGAAGATGGTTGCGTAGATGAGAGGCCTAGTGTAGAATTTACCGAAACTGCTGAAAATTTACATTCAACTGAAAATAATAGTGATCCGGAAGTTGTCCAAAATTTTCAAATACATTCAATACAAACTCGCCGGAAATGATAGAACTTAATTTTAACGCCAATCTAAAACACCCATACATATATATCCCTGAGATAAACGGTAAATTTATGTTGGACACAGGAAGCACACGGTCTTTTATAAGTCCCAGAAAAGCTGATGAGTATTTTTCTCAATTAAAATTCTATGAACCATTTACAGTTACAAGCATACATGCGACTAGTGAACATCATGAAGTGGCTGTTATTCCCCTATTTTCTATTTTTAATAACGATGGGTTCCAAAAATTTTATGTTTATGATGTGGATAACAGATATGACGGGTTAATTGGAATGGATCTTATAACTCGACTTAATGCTGATTTATCGTTTAAGGAAAAGATATTAAAGACAAACGGCGTCAACATTCCTATAATCTACTCAACTGACCCTGAATTTAGACTAGAACCCCGGACTGAACATCGAGTGAAATTACCTGTTAATCAAAAGGATGGCTATGGCATATTAGATTACAAAGAGTTTCAAGAAGGTATTCGAATGCCAGCTGCAATTGTAAAATGTGAAAATTATTTAGCCTCTACTGTTATACAGAACGCAACTAACCTTGAAATGATTTTAATTATAACTTCTCCGTTCAAGGTTACTTATTTTTCTAACGAGTGTATAGTAAATAATTTAACTGATTTAACTGACGTAGAGATAGACTCACTACTGACAGACAATTTAAATAAATTGCGACTTGACCACCTTAATCAAGAAGAATGTGATCTTATTAGTGAATTATGTCACGAGTACAAAGATATATTTTACTGTGAAGAGCTGCCTTTGACCTTTACAAATCAAGTTAAACATCATATAAGAACCACTAATGAAGATCCCATTTATATCAAACCATATCGACAGGGCCCAGCACAAGCTGAAGAAATCAAAAGACAGGTTGAAAAACTTCTCAAAGATAATGTGATCCGCGAATCACACTCACCCTGGAGTGCACCTGTGCATTTGGTTCCCAAAAAGGCAGATGCTTCCGGTCTAGTAAAATATAGAATGGTTGTAGATTATCGCCGACTCAATGACATAACAATCGATGACAAATATCCACTTCCCAACATTATTGACTTACTTGACAAACTTGGCAAAAGCAATTATTTTACAACCCTAGATTTAGCTTCCGGTTATCACCAAATAGAGATTTCCGACACTGAGAAAACAGCTTTTTCAACACAAAACGGGCATTACGAATTCCTTCGTATGGCATTTGGCCTCAAAACCGCTCCAGCGACTTTTCAAAGGACAATGGACAATGTCTTAAGAGGGTTGCAGGGTATACATTGCATGGTCTATTTAGATGATATTCTTATTTACTCTACTGGTATTTTAGAACATATTCAAAGATTACGATCTGTCTTTGATAGATTACGTCAGACCAATCTTAAAGTTCAATTAAATAAGTCTGAATTTTTACGCAAGGAAGGGCAGTACTTAGGACATACACTGACTAAAGACGGACTTCGACCAAATAACGACAAAATACAGGCAGTTCTTAGCTATCCATTACCACGGACACAGACCGAAATCAAACGATTCCTAGGGTTTGTGGGATATTACAGACGGTTTATTAAAGACTTTTCTAAAATTACACAACCTTTGACAGCTTGCTTAAAAAAGGGTAAGAAAGTTTTGACGGATCAAAAATATATTGAGGCTTTCGAAAAATGCAAGGAACTTTTAATTAATGCACCTATATTGCAATATCCTGACATGAATAAACCATTTGTACTAACCACTGACGCTTCAGAAGTCGCTATTGGTGCTGTTTTATCACAGGGCCCTATAGGCGGCGACAAGCCCATAGCTTATGCTAGTCGAACGTTATCAGACACTGAAACGAGATATAGTACTATTGAACGTGAATTGTTGGCAATCGTCTGGGCTACAAAACACTTTAGGCCCTACTTGTACGGACACAAATTCGACATCTACACTGACCACAGGCCCCTAGTTTGGTTATATCAACTTAAAGAACCAAATAGCAAATTAACACGTTGGCGTTTGCGTTTACAAGAATACGATTTTAACGTTATATATAAAAACGGTAAACAAAACGTAAACGCAGATGCGCTATCTCGCATCCGCCTAAATGCCCTAAAAGGCGACGATTTAGACAACAGTTCAATGATTGTTAATATAGACGAACAGAAAGACATGATCAGACAAAGTACGGACGGTTCTACAACAATTTCCATATCTGACTCTGAAAGAACCGCTACAGCTAGTCCAATTAGTATACCAGACACTGAGGCAGTTCTTGACGAATTGCCTCATTACCCCATACCGTCTGAGTCTTCTTCCATACAGACAGTTCATTCGGCCAAAGATCTCGAATCCAATGGAATACCGATCTTGAACGAAGCAATAGATACCAAGCCTAATCAAATACTTGTCTTTAGCTGGTTTCGTAATGAGATTCAAGTAAAAGATTTATCTAGAGACAAACAAAAGGTGTTAGAAGTATTTCTGCCTCTTCATAACTATAATCTCATCACAGAATTTTTGAAAGACTACGTAAAACCAAAAATTAAGTATTTCATTTATTTCGAAAATCAAGAACTTAGAAAAGACTTCAGTAATATCATAATTTCTCTGTTTAAGAAAGATGTGGTTAAGTTTTATGAATGTACTGAGCGTGTTGTTTACGTCGAAGACGAGCAAGAACAAAGAGCTATAGTAATTAAATTACACGAAGGCAAGACATGTCATCGAGGAATCAGCGAAACCATTAAACGGATTCGTCGTAATTATTATTGGCCAAAAATGATTGAAACCGTTTCCGCCATTATTAACTCATGCGAGCGTTGTAAAACTTCTAAATATGATAGGAAACCCATTAAACCCTTATTGCAACTTACACAAACTCAACATGCACCTTTTCAAGAGATATTTATAGACCTGTTTAGCATAGAATCGAAATACTATTTAACTTTAATTGATGCCTTTAGTAAGTTAGGTCAAACCATAGAAATTCCATCTCGTTCATCACCTGAAGTGGTTAGAGCGTTGATGAAATACTTTTCGTTTTACGGTATACCACAGAAAATAAGTTCTGACCCTGGAACTGAATTTAACAGTGAATTACTAAAAGAACTAACAGATTTACATAAAATAAAATTACACATAGGGACCCCAAACAATCCAAACTCTATGGGCCTCATAGAACGTTTTCATTCCACAATTATAGAAATTTACAGATTGGCAAAATATGAAAAGAAGTTTACGGACGCAGCCTCTGTAATGACTTATGCCGTTATGGCCTATAATAGCACTATTCATAGCACCACAGATTTAACACCGTTTGAAGCTGCGTTTGGTCATACCGAATTAAACTCTACATTTAACTCTGAATTTGATAAAGCTTACAAACAGCAATTGATTAGGGATCATAAGAAGAGAACTCAGGCACTCTATAAGTATATTTCGGAAAAAGTAAAAGATCACAAAGAAAAAATTTTAACGAAACGAGGAGGGGAATTAGAACCAGCATTAGAAATAGGTAATCCTGTTTTCGCTAAGACAGTTAATAAGAGACAAGCAAAAGATAATCCTAGGTACCAAAAAGCCGTTGTCACAGGGCCAATAGAACGCAATATTATACCAATTAAAATAAAAAATAGGGATACCAAAGTACCTCTCAAAAACATAAAACGTCCTCCACAGGTGGAGTTTGATCCTGGTGATATGGACAACAACCAATTGGACTCTCCCAAGCCAGGCCCTTCAAGCAGTAAAGATTAGTCAAAACCCTGGTATTCTTCCGGTGAAGATAGGCCAAGCGTTTATTCAATATGATAAGTGGTCTATTGTTAAAATAATCAATCTTCAGGGCATAAGCACTGACCTTTCCTTTAATATTCAAAAATATTCGGAATTCTGCCAAATATTACACTTAAACAAATTCTATACAGATGAATTTATGGCACATAAAACACAAGTCGAGTACATTCGAAATCAGACCGTAGAGAAATTACAGCAATTAATTCCATCCAAAAGATTTAAACGAGGTATTGTAAATCCTTTAGGCTCTATAATCAAAATTATAACTGGTAACCTTGATCATGAAGATGCGATTAGATACGATAATTTAATCTATAATATTCAGACTAAAGAACAGGCAATAGCGCATAAATTCACTGTGGTTTCTGAAATGTTGGATCACTTCCTGAACACTACTGAAATAATTAATGAAAATACAAATAAAATAAACAAGCGCATTAAATTACTTGAAGGCCTTGTAGCTAATCTTAACACAAAAGATAAGCATTCAATTTATATGACCTATGTATTTGGATTACTCAATCAATTTATTGTAAACTTTAGGACTATCTTTATGGAACTTAGCGAATTAGAAACTGCTGTTGCATTTTGTAAGGTATCTGTTTTACACAAAGCCGTAATAAATTCTAATGAATTGTTAAATCTATTAAAACATATTAATGAACATGATAACTTAATGTATCCTGTAAATGATAGAAATTTAATTAATATAGAAGAGTCATTGTCTGTAAAAGCTTACCTTAAAAATGAAGAAATAACCTTTATTATTGAAGTTCCGTTAATTTTAAATGTTACTTATAATTATTATAAATTGTATTCCCTTCCTATGGATTCCATGAACCAAACCTTTGTTGTTTTTCCTGAATTCCCCTACCTTTTAGTAGAAGGGACGAAATATCGTCCAATTGATCAACCATGCCAAGAGATAACAGTCAAGGAATACCTCTGCTCTGAAAATAACCTCATTCAATATGTGGAAGAAACCTGTATCGAACAACTAATGAAATATCAACATAATCTATCGCGATGTATTCCCCGTCAGATAAAGTCTGAACAATGTCATCTGAAACTACAGAAGGTTAGTTCAAATAGTTGGATAGTTTATACCAAACACAAACAAATTATATCGCAAACTTGTGGTAATGACGACACCAAGGAACGCATACAAGGAACATACATTATAACCATAGAACCGCAATGTGATGTTACTATAGAAAATATCCAATTTTATGGACAGCGTTCTTACTTTCTGCAAACAGAGTATAAGCCTGTTCCTGTAATAAACTTACCTGATATACGAGAACTCACCTCTAACGCCGTGAAAATGGAACCTGTAAACCTGAAAGGAGTTAACCTGGATGATATACGCCAACTAAATTACCTTCTGAAGAATAGTGCGAATAGTGAAATCAGTGCATTCAGTGAAATTAACAGTGATAGTGTCAGTGCCGCTTTTTACTCTCTGTACGCGATCGTCTTTTTATTGTTAATAGCTGTAGTTATGTATAAGTATATTATAAGGAAAATATGTAAAAGGCAGGATCGTCGTTCGAATGGTGTTGAAGACAATCCTACTCTACAGGAGGAAAATAGAGTTATTCAGAGACCTGTACTATTAGTGTCATAACTCTATGACTCTATCTCTACTCCTCTAACATTAGTTATAAAATATGTGAATGTTACCTTCACGTTATCCTAGAATCGGTTTAACTACGTTTTGTCATTGTATAGTTTATTATTTTTCGAAGTTCTTGGAAAATCTCTGTTTTTCCGATAACTTCGGTCCAAGGGGGGAGGAGTTACATTCTCTGAACTCACCTTATCTGTCGCTGTGGTAGAGCCATAAGCTCGTACGCTGCACTTTTGTCTTTATCAGCCAGACATGACGGGATGTGCAGGCGCCAGCGACCACCAGCTTAGTCTTAAGTTCTAAGTATGTATTAGGATAGGTAGAATAAGCAGTCTT
This sequence comes from Xestia xanthographa, assembly GCA_905147715.2. NCBI lineage: Eukaryota > Metazoa > Arthropoda > Insecta > Lepidoptera > Noctuidae > Xestia > Xestia xanthographa. The sequence goes on along the minus strand of LR990661.1, from coordinate 182,123 downwards.
GCATCAAACTCTGTAAGCTCGGGTCGTTTCTAATAAAACTCTTAGTTATAACGGGCCCTAACGTTTTATTTTCGCCGCTCCGCTCCCGAAAACTAACTAGTTTGGTGTTAGATGATGTTACAAGTCATAATTAGTTTTATTCAGTTATTTAAACCGTATTAGTCAATTTAGTTACTTATTCATTTGTTATTGTATTGCTTATAGTTAAACGTTAGGTAATTAAGTGTTCAAGTTTTGAGGAATTTCTGTACCTAGCTTAAATCAAAGTCTAAATTTAAAAACATTTTGTATTCACTTAATGTTTACAATAGGTAGAAGTCAATATTTACAGTGTTAACATCCTTTGTTAAATTGTTTTAATTACAATAGTAACTAGACGTAGGGTTCCTATCGTAATTTCAGTATTAAAATATATCGTAAAATATATCGGGACGCTTAACTGTATTTATCAATTACCTTGATGCATCCAGCGACAAGGAGTTGACTAGTTGTGAGGTCAAGGAGTTGCAATTACGGATTGGAAGAATCGAGTCCTTGTATGAGCATTACGATGAGGTACAGTTGCGATTAGAATGTCTGGTAGATGATGATAAAGCTCAAGTCTCTGAGCGTACTGAATTCGATACACAGTATTACAAAGCACTGGCTAGGGCACAGGAGCTGTTATGTAAATATAACAGCGATAATGAGTCCATGATTAGTACAAAATGTATCCGTATTAGTCAACATAGGCCTGTTAAGTTACCCACGATACAGCTACCTAAATTTAATGGGAGTTTCAGCAATTGGTTGGAGTTCCGCGACACTTTTACTAGCCTCATTCACTCTAACGATGAAATTGATCAAATTAATAAATTCCATTATTTGCGAGCGTCTCTGGAAGGATCTGCTGCTGTTGTAATCCATGGGATTGAGTTTTCCGCAAGTAATTACGATACAGCTTGGAAGTTAATTTGTGATCGCTTCGATAACAAAAGAATGTTAGTTCAAAATCATGTGTCGTCCTTATATTATTTGAATGCTATTACAAAGGAATCCTCTGTGGCGTTGAAAGGATTGATTGATCAACTTAATAAAAATCTCCGTGCGTTGGAAGCGTTAGGTTAGCCCATCAAGCATTGGGATACTTTATTAATATTTATGGTGACTCAGAAGCTCGATCGGTCAACTTATCGTGAGTGGGAAGAGCACAAATGTCGTATAGACAAGGATAGCACAATAACATTTGCTGCACTCATTCAATTTATTCGCTTTCGCGCTGACTTGTTAGAAACACTAGAAACAGCACGAAATAGCACTAATCCCACTCCCGGTAAGCCTAGCTCCCATTCTAATAAGATGAAATCTATGGTTGTGTCACAAGGTTCTAATAATTCCAGCACCGAACTAAGTAAGTTATGCCCGCACTGTAAAGCTGATCAGGTTAGGTTAAGTTAGGTTTTTTTTTTTTTTTTTTGGCAGGAGTGGGAAATCCCCGCGGACACCTCGACTATCCCACAGGAATTTCTCTTGTGAGACAGTCGAGGTAGTGCCGGACTCGAACCGGCTAAAACCACACTCCTGCCCCGCCAGTGTCCCCCTGACATAGTCAGAGACCTTTTTTGATCTGTTTTTCATTTTACTGCGATTTTATTTGTTATTAATATTTTAAATTTTTTTCACACATGTGGCTTATGTGTTAAATTTATTACTTTAAGTATATATTTGTTGTTGTTTTATTTGTATGCTGTTAATCTATGCTTATGCCTAAATATCTATTCTATAAGAGAACGTCCATATTTGGAAAAGCACAGAGTTTTATACGTCTTTATTCCGATTTATAACTTTTGTGGCAACTGTGACGCAGTATTCTAATAAAATTTTCCTCGATTTTGTTACAGACATGATGTTCTTTAAATTGTTAATATTTATGTTTGTGTCCAGCTTCCGCTCCACGTCATTTCTTTCTTTTTGAAACACTGGGCATTCTATCAAGATGTGTGCGATCGACTCCACTGCATCCGGTTCACAGATGCACGATGGGCTCTCCTTACACTTGAAACGGTGCAGGTATTCGGAGAACCCACCGTGCCCTGTTAAGATCTGTGTCACTATCCCGGCTGGTTTCAGTTTCAACACAGTTCTGTGGGCGTCGATCGCATTAGGGAAGAACATCTTTGTGACCGAGGCTGTTTCGCCATTCTGGTACCTCCGGTTCCATTCGTCGAGCGATCCCATACGGATCTGCCGCTTGACGAATGAAACCGGGCAGCGGTCATAGTCCGGCCTCTTTCTAGACCGGAGTGCAGCCTCCTTCGCGAGATAGTCTGCGCGCTCGTTGCCCTCGAGCCCTGCGTGTGCCTTTATCCAGAACAAAGAGATATCTTTGCTCTGGGATAAGGCTATGGCAACGTTCGCTCTCGCCTCCACGGCCAGTGCGTGGAGGGAACCTTGGTTTGTGACTGTTTGAAGTGCAGCCTTTGAGTCACTATAGATACCGAAGGTTCCCTCTTTGCGCTTGAGGATTTCGCGCGTGGCTACGCATATGGCCAGAAGTTCCGCCTGGTAGACCGTGCAGTACGGCGGCAGGCTAAGCTTTACGGACTTGATCTCGGCATCACTGTCCCAGAGTGACAGCGCTGCTCCGACCTTGCCCGCAATCTTGCTGCCGTCCGTGAAGACCCTGACTGCTTGGGTATTGTGGGTGTCCACAAGCGTCCGGTCTTCCAGGCACACGAACTCCATGGCCGTATGCTTCGCCGGGTGCGGAGTCTCTGCAAATGCCACCACCCGCTCTACCTCCCTACCCGCAAGTGCTGGCTGTGGCACCCCTCTCTTTGCCTCATACAGAGCGGCTGCTTCTTGTATTCGGAGGTCGAGTGGGAGTATCCCAGCCAGCACCAGGGACGCGTTCAGCGAAACGGTGCGGTAGGATTTGCAGAGCTTCTGCGCGAATCCTCGCTGGACCGTGTTGAGGCTTTTCTGCACTCCGATCTTTTTCGCGGCCGGCGCCCAGGCACTTGCCGCGTACAAGATTACCGGCTCCACTGCTGCCGTGTATATCGTGTGGATGATCTCCGTGTGAAGGCCCCAGCTCACTTTAGCCGCGCGTGCCAGCTGCTTGTAAATGTTCACAGCTTTTCTGCAAACGTTTGCGACATGGGAGTTGAAAGTGAGCTGGTGGTCGACGGTGAGCCCCAGTATTTTGATTTCCTTAGACATGCCAATGTCTACCCCGCCCATGCTCAGGAGTGGGACATCGTACTTTAGCTTCTTGGTAATTACCATTGCACAAGTTTTTTGCGGTGCAAACTTCAGCTTATTTCGGATGCCCCACACCCGAACATACTCGAGGGCGGCATTGGCATGCCTCTGGACTTCCAATGCTGTCTCACCGTCGAAGATCATCACCACGTCATCGGCGAACGCTTGGCAGTGGACGCCTCGCTCTTCCAGCCCCTTTAGGAGGGGGTCGAGGATCAGGTTCCATAGAATCGGACCGCCAATGGACCCCTGCACACACCCCTTATTCGTGTCCTTCCGACACTCGGCACCAGCGTATCGGACTCTGACACTCCTACCAGTCAAGTAGCTGTCTAGCAGCCTCCTAAGGTTCACCGGGCACTTTTCCTCAGCCAGTCTGGTCCTGATGGCCGGCCACCATGCGCTATCGAAGGCTCCCTCTATGTCCAGTGATACAACAGTGATCAGCTTCTTTTCACTTAGCTTCCCTTTGATGTGTTGTATCATGGTGTAGAGGGAGTCCTCGGTGCTCCTCTGTGGCATGAAACCAAACTGGCGAGTACTGAGCCGCGGGACTAGGTGCCATTTTAGCCTTGCTACTAGCAGCTTTTCCAGGATTTTACCTAGGACTGGTAGGAGGCCGACTGGCCTGTACGATTTAGGGGTGGTGTAAGACTCTTTGCCGGGTTTTCGGAGGACTACCACCGTGGCTACTTTCCAGGCCCCAGGGAAGTGTCCGTGCTCCAGGCACTTGTTGGCCAGTGCAAGGAACGTCCCTGGGTCCCGGAAAATAGCTTGGGCACAGATATCGGCTGTGAGACCGTCTGCTCCGGGTGCCTTCTTCGGGTTGAAGCTTTCCACCGCGGTTTTCAGCTCCTGAAGTGTAAACGGTGGGTCATGTTGTTCATCATGCGCCCAATCGTTTACACGACAGGCCGCTTCACGTGTTCGACGGTGGTCAGCATTTTCACCCTCCTCTAGGTCTTCCGGGTAGAAGGTCTCGGCCAGCAGCTGAGCCGATTCCTGTGCACTCAGTGGCACTCCGTCCTTTACCAACGGCAAGTCCTCTTGTCTTTTGGCGGTTCGTCCTATGACCCTGTAAATCCCCTCCCACATTCCTTCCCTGTCTTGTTTTTGACAGAAGCCCTTCCAACCTTCTGTCTGCGCCTTCAATGCTAGGGACTCATATTTTTCTTTTGCTTGCAGGTACTCATCGACGACTTTCTGCCTCCGGACCGGTGCAGCGCATCGTATGCGGCGTCTCCGGGTGTTCACCTCCGACATTAGCTCAGCGAGCTCCTTGGACCACCACGGTATAGTAACTTGTGTGTTGGTTTTAATTTTATCTAATGTCTCTTCACAAGATTCTGTAATTTTGGAAATGTATATATTTATATTTTCTTCTAAATCTGTTTTATTGTCAATTTTACCAATTTCTGTTAAATTTAAATTTACTTCAGCTTTTAATTGGGCCAATTTCAAATGAAATCGGCTCCAATTTGCTTTCTTTGTGTTGTAGATTCTTGTGGTTCTGTTGATATTAATTCCTTTAGATTTCAGAAGATTAATTTTGAAAGCTATACCGTTGTGGTCCGAGCTCGTGAGACCTTCCTCGACCCGCCAGTCCTCCACCAAGTCCAGCAGCTCCGTTGAGCAAGCTGTTACATCAACGAAGCTGCTGTACAAGGTGTTACCTCTGACGGTGTCGAAGGTCGGAGTGTTGCCGACGTTGAGTACCTGCAAACGCATGTCTTCCAGGGTTCCCGACATGTCCTCCCCCTTGGTGTCGGTTACCAGGCTACCCCACCAGGTGCTCTTGGCGTTGGCGTCACCGCCAATGATCATCCTAGTGGGGCCTATTTCCTCGCGAATCTGCAAAAGTTGCTCCAGGTATGGCTGTATGGGCTGGTCTGGCTCGAAGTAAAACGAGACTACTGCGATTTCCCAGGCGCTGGTACGGATCCTCACCACCACGATGTTGTTGGTGGTGAGTTTCGGACACTGTGTCACGTCAAGGTCGTGATCGAAAACGGCTATTGCCGCCTTCACAGTTCCACCTCCTTGTTCAGCGCACTGGTAGATTCTCGCTCCCCGGTAGTCTCGCATCCTTTTAACCCCACCCACATACGGCTCCTGGAGCAGTGCGAACGCAACCCTCCGCTCACTGGCCACGATCATGAGTTCTTGGGTTGCTAGGTTCTTCCTCTGCAGATTCGCTTGGATTACCTGGTAACTATTAGGGGCACTCGGGTTTGATCGGGAAGCCCTGGATGAGTCCCTGGTGTTTGTTGCCGCTGGTACCACAGGCTCGCCCTTAGAAATACGCCACCGACAGCCGCGCCAATCCATCCCACTTGAGACGAGTTGGGCACTGGCTGTCGAAGGCGTTGTGCTCCATGTGGCTCAGCTTGGCGGAGACGCAGTTTCTACATTTCGGCTGTTCTGCAGCCAACCGTGAAGGGCAGTCGACTCTCAGATGGGGGTCACCACAGTGCGTGCAGAGGTCAGCGGACTCTGTGCACAATTTACGGCCGTGACCGAATCGCAAGCAGCGGGTGCAGTGGATCAGTGGCGATTGGTCCAGCACACGCACCCGCTGCAAGTCGATGTGCACGCGGCCCGCGTGCGTTAACCTCTGCCATACTGACGCGGACACCTGCATGACGATATGAGATGTATGGGGGTTCCTCGTTCTACGACGGTACTTGACCCCCATCCTCACATCATCTGCAGGGAGGTCCCCAATCAAGTGGGTGTCCTGTCGCTTCAGCGACTCGATGACCTCCTCATCTGAGTGACAGGAGAGAACGTCAATTATAATAATGAGCGGGTCCTTGTTTTTAACTTCCTCCACCACGAGGTTTCCCGCCTTCTTAATTTTCTCCGTCACCCGAGTCAGCTCCTCCCTGGTCCTGAACCCGACCACCACCTTCTGGTCCCTCGCCTTTCGCAGCCTCTCCACCCTGGTGCCCTCGTTCCTGGCATCTACTGCCGTCTTTAGCTTCTCAATCACCTCTTCACCCGTGTCCTTGTCATTAACTGACGATACGATCATCGAGTGCAGAGGCGCTTGGATGTGCTGCTTCGGGGCGGCGGTCATCTCCGCGAACGAGGGTCCCTGGCCTGCGACAAAGCGAGGTGCCTGTTTTAGGTGCTCCGACAGGGCTCGTGTGTGGAGCTGGCATTCCTCCAGCGCCTTATTGTGCTGTTGGAGGTTCTCCATAAGCTGCATCATGAGCTCTGTCGGTGCGCTGGGGGCCGGTATCAGGTCCTTGGGGGCCTTCTCAGGTTCGACTGCCTCTCTCGGTGTTTTAACCCTTTCTGTTTCTCCCTCCTTGACGAGCTGGTATAGCCGGTCCACGGCTTTTATCATGGCATCTTTTATTTCTTTTTTGAGATTCCTCGAGCTGTCCAGTTGAAGCTTGGCGCTGGAGAGACACGCCTTTGCCTCCGTGGTTCTGTTAAGGTACTTCACGGGTGGCACTTCTCGAGGTGGACTCTCCAGGGCCTTTCCTGGCAGCTCGTAGGTGTCGGATCTCACCCGCTGGCTGGCTAGGGCTTTGGTTTTGAGTTGTTTAGGGGGAATGGGCACGAGTGTCTTCTTTGGCGGAGTGGTGGCGGGTAACGCTTTTGGAGGTGTAGGGGGTTTGCGGGGTTGCCCCGATTTGTGTTTCTCCGCCTCCCACTCGCCAATACTACGCCGCACTGAAGGGCCTGCCTGTACTGGGCATGCCTCCTCCACGTCCACACTCTCCTCCGCAGCCTTCGCCTTGCTCAGCGGGGTTCTGATGCCTAACATCGTGTGAATATATTACTTAATTGGGGGACATGAACAGACTGATCCCTGTAAAGGGGGGATGCAGTCGTAAAATAAAGTAATTATGTGTATATAAAAATAATAATTGTAAATAAAATAGGTCCTTATTTGGGACTTAGTCCTGCTAATTAAAATAAATAAAAATTATTGAAATTATTGTCAAGATCAATCCCTACAACTAATTTTTTTGTAAAATAAGCGTCAAAACTATATAATAACTATTCTACGGGTCTAGAAAATGTAAAGGAAGCAAATCCCAAGTAAAAAATATTTGGGCAAAAAACCTAATCCACCTTCCTTATATACAATAGGGCGGGTGGGCGCTAGTGGCGCGAGCGAGGTGTCCAGAGACACGTCTCCGCGCGGGCTAGCTATATAAAGAATAAAACTTATTAGGTGCCGACCAAAAATTTTGAGTTGTGGTCAAAAAACCCGTTTTTGAACCGAAAAATTTTGAATTTCACCCCAAAACCTGGAAACTGGGACACGGACCGCGGACCAGAATTCAGGGATGAAGGGTGAGGACTATTGCAACTATAAACTAACGTTATTTTTGTAAAAGAATTTGGAAAAACAATTAATTTTTACGATTTACTTTGAAAAAATGAAAAATTCCCGAGTGTTAGTAGGGATAAAGTCCCGACGCGCGTGTAAATGCGTGCGATATGGTCAAAACGTAGGCGGAGGCCTAGTTTGGTCTGAAAATACTGAAAACCGCTTCAAAATCGCACGTCTGGAAGCAAAGATATCTGCGTTCGTGTTTTTTACTCGCTCCCCTAGGTAGATTTTGGTACTAACAGAAATGTATGGGAAAACGTTTTTTTTGAAAAAATACAAGTTCTATTCGGGCTAGGGGCGCGGGCGAGGGGTCCAGAGACGCGTCTCCGTGCGGGCTAGCTATATAAAGAATAAAACTTATTAGGTGCCGACCAAAAATTTTGAGTTGTGGTCAAAAAACCCGTTTTTGAACCAAAAAATTTTGAATTTCACCCCAAAACCTGGAAACTGGGACACGGACCGCGGACCAGAATTCAGGGATGAAGGGTGAGGACTATTGCAACTATAAACTAACGTTATTTTTGTAAAAGAATTTGGGAAAACAATTAATTTTGACGATTTACTTTGAAAAAATGAAAAATTCCCGAGTGTTAGTAGGGATAAAGTCCCGACGCGCGTGTAAATGCGTGCGATATGGTCAAAACGTAGGCGGAGGCCTAGTTTGGTCTGAAAATACTGAAAACCGCTTCAAAATCGCACGTCTGGAAGCAAAGATATCTGCGGGTTAGGTTAGGTTAGGTTAGGTTAGGTTTTTTTTTTTTTTTTTTTTTGGCAGGAGTGGGAAATCCCCGCGGACACCTCGACTATCCCACAGGAATTTCTCTTGTGAGACAGTCGAGGTAGTGCCGGACTCGAACCGGCTAAAACCACACTCCTGCCCCGCCAGTGTCCCTCTGACATTGTCAAAGCTCTTTTTTTGCGGAGGTTTTGCCTTACGTTCCTGTCAAGTTTAGGAGGCCGAATAGACCACGCTCTGTATAGTGCTGTGTAGACGTGATTTTATTTTTAATTTTCTAATCATATTTCTATATTTGTTATTATTATAAGCCAGTTTCTCATGAAACTGACTCAAGTTGCAGGTTTTACTCTTGCCAACCCCAGTGGTTCCATTAATGCGACTGCGATCTGGTTGTGCCGAATTGATGGTCATCTCGGTGTACGCAGAAGTGGGCGCATCGACAACTTTAGCAATAAGCTATTGATGCTCTGGCGAATGCGTCCCGCTTCCTGCGCACCGGGCATTCACTACTAAACGCATTGTGCTGGCGTTCCCCCAACTCAGCTCTGGTGCAGTTCACGCATACCGCCGCCTCACCAGTGAGTTTGACTGGGCAGTCCACCCTTAAGTGTGGACCGCCGCAGTGGCTGCACAGGTCAACAGACTCCGTGCAGAGACGTTTCCCATGACCATATGATAGGCAGCGGGTACACTGCACCAGAGGCGTCTGGTCCTCAACGCGCACTCTCTGGAGATCAATGCGGAGCTTGCCTCCAGAGAGTGCCCGCCCCCAGATCGTGGGGGACACACTCAACACAATGCTATTAACGTGTGGGTTTTTAGACTTCCTCCTAAACTTCACGGACATCCTTTGTTCCTTGTCGCCGAGGTCGTGAAAAATCTCCCGGTTCTGGTTCCTAAGGGCCTTCAGTACTTCTTCATCGCTGTGCACTGACAGCACGTCCCTAAGAACCAGAAGCGGGTCGCGGTTCGTCACCTCCTCGACGACAAGGTTCCCTCCAGCGGTTTCCAATCGCTCCTTAATTTTTCTTCTCTCCTCCTTGGTGGCACAACCCATTATTATTTTCCTGTCCTTCCCCTTCCTCACTTTCTCCACCCGCACCCAGCCCTCCTTCGCATCCACCGCTTTCCTGATCCTTTCCAGGATTTCGTCCCCCGTGTCTATATCCTGTGTTGAGGAGACAACAACGGAGTGCAGAGTCGTTCGCTCCAGGGCTTTTGCCCCAGTGTGGCTCTTACTAACAGACGCTACACTAGCGTAAGTCTTCTCCCCAACACATTCTCTGCTAGCCAGACTGTCTCGCAGCTTGACCAATTCCTCGGAGTTTTCTTTTATTAAGGAAATATGCTCCTTCATTGTCTTCACGAGCTCAGTCTGGCTAACAAGGCTCTTAGGATTTGACTGGAGACATTGGTCAGCAGTGGGCGCGGGTGCCGGTACGGCTGCAGGTGCGAGAGGAGCCCTGTCTTTCTCCGACTCCTTCACCAGCTCATAAAGTCTGTTAATGGCATCGAGTACCGCGGTCTTGATGTCGGTTTTGAGGTTGCGAGAGTTGCCCAAATTGAGCTTAGCTTTGTTTAGGCAAGCTCTCGCCTCCTCGGTGCGACCGCGGTACCTCGCCTCAGGCTTCTTGAGTGGTGCTGAAGCAGTTGCAGGAGCTCGGCGCGTCCCCGGAGTGGCAAGGTCCCCCCGCGAGGCGGAAAATGTGTCCTCTCCGAAGGAGATTCTCCTCCTCGCGTCAGCAGAGGAAGGTGCCGCCTTCTCTAGCGATCGCGCCGAGCCCCCAGAGCCTAACGTTCTCAAGGTAGCGGAAGGGGTGCAGAATATATTAGTCTCGAGCGGCATGCTGTAAAGTGGGGGCCCGATCTACAATAGCCGCTCGGGAGAAGAAATTTAGAGGACACTGGAATCTTCTGTGTCCCTGTAAATAAATAAATAAAAAAATAATAAAAAATAATAAAAAATTTATTCAAAAAATGTAAGGTAAAAGATTACAGGTTTTCTTAAATCTATGTCAAGTTCACTCATGCTTTGAGCCTGAACTAGGTAATCCTGTGTTTCAGGCGATTTGAGATAACATTAATTTATTAAATAATCATATATCATATTAATATTATTGGTACCAATGTAAAAGGGTATATAAAATTATACTATTTTAACTTAGCTAATTTAAAACTAACAATATTATGGACTATATTTACTTTTGCACAAGTAATAACTTCTCTGTATCTTCATAGGACATAGTTTGAAGAGCTTCCTTAAGGATTTTCTTGCAGTTATTGTGATTTAAGGGGTAGATGCTTCCTTTTTCATTCAGTCTGTTATAGAGTAGCGGTCCGAGGTACATATAAAACTTGGCTGTGAAAGCATGTTTTGTACTTTTTTGAGGGCAAACTATATCTTTCCGTCTTTTTTTAGTGAAATCAGTGCTGTATGGAAGTGCTGCGTGTTGTTTTAGTACAGTGCTCATAATAAATAACTGTCGAACTGTTAGTACTTCACAAGATTTATACAGGAGGTTAGTGGGGAAAAGGAAAGGGCGGCAAGTAGCCACCTTGAGAATAGCTCTTTGAGCTCTTTCAATGGGCAATAACAAAGTTTTACTCGCCCCACCCCATGAAGTGATGCAGTAAGTCAGAATTGACTGACATAGCGCAAAATATACTTGCCTAAGTATTTTCGGATCTGTTATAAATCGTAGTTTTTTGAATACGAATATCAGCTTACGAATTCTATTATTTAGAGCTTCCATATGTTGTTTGAATGAAAGGGTTTCGTCTATTATAATACCCAGGTATTTTATTTTGTTAGTCTTTTTAATATTGGGACACTGACACTGGCTATCTGCAGGGACTGGGCAACAATGAGCATGCAACGCTGAGGGGATATTGGATACATGCTTACGCATCGAAAACTTAATGTAGTTTGTCTTCTCTGCATTTAGAGTTAGTGAGTTAGTTTGAAGCCATTTATTTACAATATTAAATCCGTGTTGCGCAAGCTTGTAGACTTCATTTTCTGAGTCAGCCGAAAAAAGTAAAGCAGTATCGTCAGCGTAAGTTATGATAGTACCATGCTCTAGCTTTAGATTGCAAAGGTCATTTATGTAGATCAAAAACAAGGTGGGCCCTAGAATACTTCCTTGGGGAACACCAAAAAATGTGTTTTTTTGAACAGCGCTGAGTACATCACCAATCTTTACGCACTGGGAACGATCTTCTAAATAACTTTTGAATATTTTCAATTGGGTGCCTCTTACACCCATGATCTCAAGCTTGCGCAATAGAATTGGAATGGAAACTGTGTCAAAAGCTTTGGCGAGGTCCAGGAAAATTCCTACTGTGTGGTTACCCTTGTCAAGTTCTTGCGCTAGATAGTCAGTCAGATGATGTACCGCATCGGCAGTTGAAACTTTAGGTCTAAATCCAAACTGCCTTTTAGACAGAATAGATTTATCTTCCAAATATTTCAACAACCTTTTGTTTATTATTTTCTCCAATATTTTTGACATAGAAGGTAGTAAAGAAATAGGTCTATAATTTGTCACTTGCTCTTTGCTGCCTGATTTATATACAGGGATAATTACAGCTTTTTTGAGACACTCTGGGAAATGCCCTGAAGATAAACAAATGCGGAAAATATAGGTCAGTGGTGGTACCAAAATGTCCTTGAATCTTTTAAGAATTTTATTCGAAATGTTGTCCCAGCCAACTGCACAGTCTTCTTTCAAGGTCACGATCATACTATCTACCTCAGTCTCGTCAGTATCTAGCAGCGCAAAGGAAGTTAAAGCAGTGTTAGAAGTTAAAGGAATGTTCGTCAGGTTTTGGGATTGACCCACATTTTTTTCTGCTAGAGACTTACCCACATTAATAAAGAAATTATTTGCTATGTTAGCGGATTCCACTGGTGACGAGTGTGCTTGTAATAAACTTGAAGATGACTCACATTGTTTTGTAGTATACGTTGCGTCTTTAATATATTTCCAGATCTTTTTACTATTTGTTCCAGCCTTTTCCAATGCCACTTTGTCGTAGTTGCTTTTAATTTTCCTAAGAAGACCATTACAGAAATTTCGATATCTTTTGTACGAAAGTTGCAATACAACATTTTCTGGATTAGATTTAGCTTTCATATGCAGTTTATCCCTATGTTTCATACAGCGAATAAGACCTGATGTGATCCATGGTTTTATGTTGTGATTTTTGTTGGTCAACTGCGATATGACTGTGTTTTTCTGAATTGCATTTCGTAAGTTTTCAATTACAAACAACATGCAAAACTGCGGGTCAGCGGAATTATAGACTGGAGCAAAATCGATGACGCGTAAATCTTCTTCAAGTCTATTTATATTCAGTTTAGAAATTTTGCGAGTGCCTTGTTTAGGTAATTTGCAATTTAGGGTTAGTAGGGCAGCATTGTGATCGGTTATCGTTGAGTTAACAACAAGTGCAAGTGAAGGGAAATTCGATTTAAGCATAATATGATCCAAACAGGAGCCACTGTGATGTGTAGGAAAGCTGTGTGCTGGGAGCAGGCCATGAAAGGCGCATAGGTTGAGGTAGTCCTGAGCAGAAGCATCAGCACTTCCTGGAAGAATATTGATATTAATATCTCCAATTACAATCGTGTTTTTGATGGATGACAGGTTCTGCAAGGTCTCATTCAGAGAGTCAGTAAAATTGCTAGTATTTTTAAAAGACGGAGGTCGATATAATGCTAATATCGCAAAATCTGATCCAATTTTAACTAACAATCTGTTACAGTCGTGCATATCAGGTTCCTCAACAGAAACATTCAGATGATTTCTTGCATAAACTATCACACCATCATTTTGGTTGTAATTTAGGGTACTTCTATACATATTATATCCCGGGATTAGTGGAATGTTATATTGTTTGGCAAGCCAGCATTCGGTTAAAACAATAACGTCACAATTTATGTTTAGCCGTTGCTGAAATGTACTAAAGCTATCAAAATTCTTAAAAACACTGCGAATATTTTGTGTTAATATGGTTAGTGGAGATTTGTAGCCGGATAGATATTGTTTGCAGTTTTCAGCTTCACAGACTTTGGACTCGGATACAGAGAAATTATCTAAATCATTAATTAAACTATTTATCATAATGGTAGTCTTAATAAGAATATAAAATAAAAAACGTCAGAAAAATACCTAATTAACGGCGCTCTTAGGCGCCTCCATAATCTACAGAATTGATGTACCTTTTTTCAGCCATTATTTTCGCCGGGCAGTCAGCAGCACCTGTGTTATGCTTGTCTGGCTTTTTGAAATGCAAGCAAGTAGCGCATTTTGGTTCGTCAGCCTTTTTTGGACATTCTTTTACTGAGTGACCTTGATCACCACAGTGACCGCAGGTATACGATGTCTGTCGACATGACTTGGCCGCATGTCCATACTGCTGACACTTGTAGCATCTTGTGACCAAAGTGAAGTCTCTCACAGGGCATGATGACCAATTTACAAAAACTCGGTCTTGTGATATCAGGGCTTTGCGTATGACTGCAGATACCTCAACAATGTAATTACATGTGTCCGAATCTTTCTTACCTGACTTATGACTTAATTTAATAAGGCTCAAAAACGTCTCAAGGCTGCAATCCTGAAGTTTTTCGGCTAGGTTCTGGTTGTACACACAGGTAAAAACCTCATTTTCTTGCATAGACGTCGGCACTCCTATAATTACAACCCTAGGCTTTCTTTTATGGGGCTCGTCGACTGTTAGGCCTGATTTGGTAAGCTGCGCCGATTGTCTCAACTTCTCAATGTCATCCTTCGTCTCGGTGCTGATGATGACACCGCCGTTCTTCGTCTTGCGCAGGCCTCTCACGTGGAGCTTCATTTGTTCAGGGCTGATAATTTTCTGGACAAGAGTTTTCGTCTCATCGCTGGTCTTCAATTTGTCACTCGGATAGATGGCCACAGAACTTACGTGACTTGGCTGGATAAAATTGTTGGCACCTTTCTTTACCATGTCAGCAAAGGAAGATCCCTGGGCAGGTTTCGTCGACTCTTCTATACTCAGCTTAAGGTTCTGTAGCTGCTGCGAAAGATCGAGTTGATTTTCCAGAGTTCTGACGGCATATTGCGATTGGAGGGCCTTAGTTTTGACGGACTGGTACATGACGGCCATCTGCGAGGTCCCGTAACTAACCTTCCGGGTTAGATTAATGATGCGCGTTTTCTGCTCCACATTCAGCTTTCCCTCATTTGCAATAGCGCACACCTCCTTTAAGTTCTGTTCGATAATCGCCATCCAGTTCTGAAGTTCTGCCGTCGAGACAACTGCAGGGGCATCGTTCCTTTGGATAGGCGCTTGAGGAGTAGAGGCGGGTACGGCAACGGGCACAGGTGTACAAGTGGGTACGGCAACAGGCACAGGGGAAGAGGTGGGTACGGCCACGGGCAGAGGTGCACAGGTGCCGGGCACAGGTGTAGAAGGCGGGGAGCGAACGCATTTACTACTCCGGTTGAATGGACTGTCCTCCATCATGAACCAGGATAATATATTGTTCCTGTTAAACACCGGTCATTTCTACTAATAATACACCTTACACAAATGTACTATACAAGTATGCGTTACTACTGGCTATTTGTAACTAGGTCACAATTTCGCAAGTGATTATTTGTTTATTGCAATAATTGTTCGATACGTCTGTTCACTACGACCGGCAAATATGCAATGAAATGAAATGAAATGGGGGTACACAGAAGATAATAAAAATAAATAATCTGCTAAAAAATATAAATGCGTTAATAATAATTAAAGAGTCAAAAAATATTTGTGAGCCTTACAGACTCAGTCAAGTATAGATAAAAAGCTAAATTTCCCTATCAAAACACTCAAACAATCTTAAGAAATCAAAAAACAACGTAATCACAAAAATAAGTTTTGCCAAAACCCCACGTCTACCTTCCTATAGACCAGAGGGCGGGTGGGTGGGCGAAATTTATTCAAGCTAGGGGCGCGTGCGAGGTGTCCAGAGACGCGTCTCCGCGCGGGCTAGCTATATAAAGAATAAAACTTATTAGGTGCCGACCAAAAATTTTGAGTTTCGGTCAAAAAACCCGTTTTTGAACCGAAAAATTTTGAATTTCTCCCCAAAACCTGGAAACTGGGACGCGGTACGCGGACCAGAATTCAGGGATGAAGGGTGAGGACTATTGCAACTATAAACTAACGTTATTTTTGTAAAAGAATTTGGAAAAACAATTAATTTTGACAATTTAATTTGAAAAATCGAAAAATTCCCGAGTGTTAGTAGGGATAAAGTCCCGACGCGCGTGTAAGCGCGTGCGATATGGTCAAAACGTAGGCGGAGGCCTAGTTTGGTCTAAAAACACTGAAAACCGCTTCAAAATCGCGCGTCTGGAAGCGAAGATATCTACGTTTGTGTTTTTTACTCGCTGGTTAGGTTAGGTTAGGTTAGGTTCACGGCGCGGCATACGCTGGCAGAGTGTGTCGCATGGGAGGAGCCGCGCCGTGCCCTCGTGACAGAAGTGGGAGCCGACCTGTCGCTGCCGGCCGTCGCTCGCGCGATGGTTGGGAGCGCAGAGTCGTGGGATGCGGTGATCTCCTTCTGTGAAACGGTCATCTCACAGAAGGAGGCTGCGGAGAGGTTGAGGGAGGTCGAGACCGCTCTCCCCACCCGCAGCAGACGTGTCGGGCGTCGGAGGAGGGCGGACAACGCCCTCTTCCGGCCCCCCTAAACGGGTCCAGAGGGACGGTGGACTTGGGGACGTCCGCCGCCCCGCCGAATAACTGGACCCGAGGCGGTGGCGCGTAGTGTTCCGCGCGCGCCCCTATTAGCGTTGCGGGGGGAGTACACCTCACTCCCCCCACAAACATGATGTGGCCCGCAGAGGCGGGCCAGCACTAGCCGGGGATCGTGGAAGGCGCACTAGTTCCCATGATCTCCGGTGCAAGTGTGGGAAAGGAACACCGGGGTGGTTTTTAGTCGGTTAGAGTCCGACAGACCCCTCCGCCCGCCCCAGGGCGGAGGACATCCGTGTGGATTTTCCACCTCGGCATCAAAAAAAAAAAAAAAAAAAAAAAAGGTTAGGTTAGGTTAGGTTAGGTTAGGTTGGGGGGGTGGACCCCCCCACAGAGCTTACGTCCACGTCGTGTCCCCTGGAAACAGCCCAGTTCTGACCACCGTAACGGAGTGGCAGACTGGGTTGGCCAAAGTGCTCTGTGCAATCGTAGCGTATTTTATCTTTGCCTTGTGTGACCTACGATCCTGCGGAGGCTATGCCTAAACCCTCGCGGGACGCCTGCGGGCGCTTTTTAAAACCAAAAGGCCCTTCTCAGGGCCAACCCAAAGGCCCTTCTCAGGGCCAACCAAAAGGCCCTTCTCAGGGCCACCCTGATGCTTCGGCGTCGGAAACTAGCCGCGCGCCGTCTGCGGCTAGCTTCTTCGGAAGGGTGAGTGAGTCGTCTGACGACGAACTTGTTACTGTGTCGGACGCGGACGACTCCCGTACGCGGAAGTGGTTCCACCGGAGCGGTGAGTCCGAGGGCTCCTCGGGCTCGGGGTCGACGAGGCTGCCGAAGGCTAAAAAGCCGACGGCGGCCGCGGATACCCACGTCGTTGGGCTCGCGGACGCCCAACGCCAGTTGGATCTGGCTCGGCGGGCGCAGCTTCAGCAAGAGCTGGAGGAGCAGGTCGTTGCAAAGGAGAAGCGGGCGCAAGTCGCGCGGGCCAGATCCGGCTACGGGTCGTCCCGCGTTCTATACGCGGACCACTCTCTGGCCGAGCTGGAGAGAATGGCGGAGGAGGACGAGGGGGAGATTGTGGAGGTCGCCTCTAAGTCCTCCAACCTAAAGGGGACCTTTCAGAAGGCCCTCAAGAGCCGGGCCGCGAGCATGCGCGGTGTCGTCGCGGAGTTGGTTCGGTGGAAGGCCACCGACGAGACGCGGCAACTGCAGGCGAAAATAGATCGGTTGCAGTCCGAGGTCAGCCAGCTTCATCAGAAGCTAGCTGATGCCACGGCCCGGCCACTACAAGCAGAGGCGAGCCTTGCGGTGGAGGGCCCCTCCTCCAACCTTGAGGATATCATCCGCAAGGTTGTAATGGAGGAGAGGGCCTTCACAAGAGCCTGCTTAGCAGGCATCGAGGACCGGCTCTTACCGGAGAAACGCCTCCGACCGCCGCTTTCGGCGGATAAGAGGCAGTGCGAGCCGGGGCCGTCCTCCTCCTCTCAGGTGGAAGACGCCCTTCTGCCTTCGACCACCCCGTCCAACGAGTGGACGGAAGTGGTCCGTAAGGGGAAAGGCAAAGGGAAGAAGACGGAAACAGCCGTCCCTGTCGTCCCCGCCACCACCGCTCCCAGCCAGTCGCAGACGACCGGTAAGGGAAATGGGAAGGGAAAAGGGAGAGGGAGGGGAAAGAGACAGCTAGTCCCCCCAAAAACCGCAGCCGTCGTGGTGACGCTCACCGCGGAGGCTGCGGAGCGTGGGGAGACGTACGCGTCTATTTTTGGTACGGGCGCGTGCCAATGCCGATCCCACCCAACTGGGGATCGGCAGTGTGTCTTGCCGGCGGACCCAAGCCGGGGCTCGAATTTTCGAGTTTCCGGGGGCCGAAGGGGGTGCCCGCGCGGACCTCTTTGCAGCCAAGCTGCAAGAGGTCATCGCGGACTCTGCCAAGGTGGGCCGGCCGGTCAAGTCGGCGGCCATTGAGGTGACGGAGCTAGATGACTCCGTCACCAAGGAGGAGGTGGTAGCGGCGGTCGCAGCGGTAGGGGGCTGTGGCGCCGCGGCGGTCCAAGGCCGGGACATTAGGCCCGGCCACGGTGGTATGGGCACCATCCACCTCGAGTGCCCAATCGCCGCTGCCAAAGCCGTCCTTGCGAAAGGACGGCTTCAAGTCGGGCTCAGCTCGGGCGCAGTCCGGGCACTCGAGGACCAGCCTCTGAGGTGTTTCCGGTGCTTCGGCATCGGTCACACCAGGCCTCTGTGTCCGTCCAAGGTAGACAGGACGGACACATGCTACCGCTGCGGCAAGGAGGGCCACAAAGCCGCCTCCTGCAAGGCCGCCACGCCGCACTGTGCGGTGTGTGCCGCCAGTGGCCGCCGATCAGGCCACGTTATGAAGGGGAGGAAGTGTATTCCTCCCCCTAAGCGTGGCAAAGCGCAGGCGCCGACCGGGCCTGCGCCCGCTGCTGCCGCTAACACCGCCGTTCCTGCGGCGGCGGAGGAGGGTGCGATGTCCGACTGATGGACACAGTCGAATATCGCATCCTTCAGGCGAACACTACGCGACGGCGACTTGGCGGTGGTCGCCGAACCCTACTCGGTCCCTGGCCGTTGGCTGGGCGACCGAGACGGCTTGGTGGCGTTGGTGGCGCGGTCTTCCACAGACTCCCCTCCCCTCTCGCTCTTAGAGAGGGGACCGGGATACGTGGCCGCCGCGTGGGGAGAGATAGCGATGGTGGGGGTGTATTTCTCCACAAACCGCCCTCTCTCGGAGCGCGCGCTGGAGGACGATCCTCTCGCTGCGCCGCTCCGCAGACGAAGAAGGGGGAGAAGGCGTCGAGCCCTCCCTCCTCATGGTGATGGGCGGGCTACAGGCACGGGGGTGTCTGCGCCCGCATTGCACCCGTCATCTTCGTCGGTCATTCCCGACCCCCCACACCCGTGAGGGTGTGAGGGGTCTGCCTTGCAATCGTCGGCGGAGGACTGGAAGTAAAGGCTGTGCCGGTTTCCCAGTCCCCTGCCACTCGGACGAAGCGGGAATGCGCTGGGTCGTTTTAGTGGGTATACCGGGTCCGCCCGGGGAGTCCCACATACCCCTCCCGTCCCCCGATGGGAGGGTATGCGTAATGCATTTTTTCCCAGCGACAAAAAAAAAAAAAAAAAAAAAAAGGTTAGGTTGGGGGACCCCCCCACAGAGCTTACGTCCACGTCGTGTCCCCTGGAAACAGCCCAGTTCTGACCACCGTAACGGAGTGGCAGACTGGGTTGGCCAAAGTGCTCTGTGCCATCGTAGCGTATTTTATCTTTGTCTTGTTGTGTGACCTACGATCCTGCGGAGGCTATGCCTAACCCTACGCGGGACGCCTGCGGGCGATTTTTAAAACAAAAAGGCCCTTCTCAGGGCCAACCCAAAGGCCCTTCTCAGGGCCAACCAAAGGGCCCTTTTCAGGGCCACTCCGACGCTCCGGCGTCAGAGAACAGCCGCGCGCCGTCTGCGGCTAGTTTCTTTGGAGGGGTAAACGAGTCGTCTGACAACGACTCGCTTATCACTGTGTCGGATGCAGACGACTGTCGGTCGCGGAAGCGGGTCCACCGGGGCGTTGGGTCCGAGGGCTCCTCGGCCTCGGGGTCGACGAGGTTGCCGAAGGCTAAAAAGCCGACGGCGGCCGCGGACACCCATGACGTTGGGCTCGCGGACGCCCAACGCCAGTTGGACCTGGCTCGGCGGACACAGCTTCAACAAGAGCTGGAGGAGCGGGTCGTTGCGAAAGAGAAGCGGGCGCAAATCGCACGGGCTAGGTCCGGGTACGGTGCGTCCCGCGTTCTTTACGCGGACCATTCTCTGGCGGAGCTAGAGAGAATGGCGGAGGAGGACGAGGAGGAGATTGTGGAGGTCGCCTCTAAGTCCTCCAACCTAAAGGGGACCTTGCAGAAGGCCCTCAAGAGCAGGGCCGCGAGCATGCGCGGTGTATTCGCGGAGTTGGTCCGGCGGAAGGCCACCGACGAGATGCGGCAACTGCAGGCAAAAATAGATCGCCTGCAGTCGGAGGTCAGCCAGCTTCATCAGAAGCTGGCTGAAGCCACGGCCCGGCCACAATTAGCCGAGACGAGCACTGTAGTGCAGGGCCCCTCCTCCAACCTTGAGGATATCATTCGCAAGGTTGTAATGGAGGAGAGGGCCTTCATGATGGCAGAGGAGGACGAGGAGGGGATCATAGAGGTCGCCTCTAAGTCCTCCAACTTAAAGGGCACGTTTCAAAAGGCCCTAAAATGCAGGGCCGCGAGCCTGCGTGGTGTCGTCGCTGAGTTGGTGAAGCGGACGACCACCGACGAGACGCGGCAACTGCAGGCGAGAATAGATTGTCTGCAGTCGGAGGTCAGCCAGCTTCACCAAAAGCTCGCTGAAGCCGCGGCCCGGCCACAACAGGCCAAGGCGAGCCCTGTGGCAGAGGGCCCTGCCTCGGCCCGACCACAACTAGCCGAGACGTGCTCTGTAGTGGAAAGCCCCTCCTCCAACCTTGAGGATATCATCCGCAAGGTTGTAATGGAGGAGAGGGCCTTCACAAGAGCCTGTTTAGCGGGCATCGAGGACCGGCTCTTGCCCGAGAAACGCCTCCGACCGCCGCTTGCGGCGGATAAGAGGCAGTGCGAGCCGGGGCCGTCCTCCTCCTCCCAGGTGGAAGACGCCCTTCTGCCTTCAACCACCCCGTCCAACGAGTGGACGGAAGTGGTCCGTAAGGGGAAGGGCAAAGGGAAGAAGACGGTAACGGCCGTCCCTGTCGTCCCCGCCACCACCGCTCCCAGCCAGTCGCAGACGACCGGTACGGGAAATGGGAAAGGGAAAGGGAGGGGAAATAGACACCTAGTCCCCCCAAAAACCGCGGCCGTCGTGGTGACGCTCACCGCGGAGGCTGCGGAGCGCGGGGAGACGTACGCGTCTATTTTGGTGCGGGCGCGGGCCAATGCCGATCCCACCCAACTGGGGATCGGAAATTTCGAGTTCCCGGGGACCGAAGGGGGTGCCCGCGCGGACCTCTTTGCAGCCAAGCTGCAAGAGGTCATCGCGGACTCTGCCAAGGTGGCCCGGCCGGTCAAGTCGGCGGCCATTGAGGTGACGGAGCTGGATGACTCCGTCACCAAGGAGGACTCCCCTCCCCTCTCGCTCTTAGAGAGGGGACCGGGATACGTGGCCGCCGCGTGGGGAGAGATAGCGATGGTGGGGGTGTATTTCTCCCCAAACCGCCCTCTCTCGGACTTTGAGGATTTCCTCGAAGTCCTCACTGCTGTCGTAGGGAGGGCGGCGCCACGCCAGGTCGTGGTGTTGGGCGACCTAAACGCCAAGACGGTGGACTGGGGCAACCCGGCCGCCGGTTGCAACGTCCGGGGACGCGCCGTCCAGTTTTGGGCGGCCTCGTGCGGTGTGTCCCTCCTCAATAGGGGGGCGGTCCACACGTGTGTGCGGCAACAGGGCGGGTCGGTGGTGGATGTGTCGTTTGCCACCCCCGCGCTGGCCGCCCGCGTCGTAAACTGGCGGGTGGAGCTGGTGGAGACCTTGTCGGACCACCGTTACGTGCGGTTCGACATCTCCACCCAGCAGGGGAGGGGGACGGCCCGCGCTGGGCGATCTCCCTTCCCGCGGTGGGCACTCACCCGCCTGGACCGGGAGGCAGCCAAGGAGGCCGCCTTTCTCCAGGACTGGCTGTCAACTCCCCCAGTCGAGGAGGTCCCGGACGTTGACGCCGCAGCGGTCCGGCTCAGGGGGTCCTTGACCGAGGTGTGCAACTCCAGCATGCCTCGGTCTCGCCGTCCGCCTCCCCGTCGTGCCGTCTACTGGTGGACGGAGGAGCTTGCGGGACTCCGGGCCATCTGCGTGGCGGCCAGAAGGGCCTACACGCGGAGCTGACGGCGCAGCGCCTAAAATCGAGTCCGGGCAGAGGAGGACCGCCTGTACGCCTCTTACCGAGAGGCTGCGGAGGCCCTAAAGTCTGCAATGGGCGCTGCGCAAGACTCGGCGAGGGCCGAGATGCTGGAGGGTCTCGACAGGGATCCCTATGGGAGACCATATAAGGCGGCGCGGAACCAGCTCCGCCCCTATGGTCCCCCACTGTCGGAGACCCTCGAGCCAGCATTGTTGGATGGGGTGGTCCGGTCCCTGTTTCCGCGCAGGACCGACTTCGTCCCACCAACAATGGATCCCCCGCAAGGGGCGGCTCCACCGGAGGCGGAGGTCCCCCCAGTGACGGCGGCGGAACTCTGCGCGGGGGTTCTGAGCCTCCGTGCAAAGAAGACAGCCCCTGGACCGGACGGCGTCCCCGCACGGGTGGTGGCGATCGCCGCCTCCCAAATGGAGGACAGGTTTCGGGACCTCTTCAGTGCGTGTTTTACGGCTGGGAGATTCCCGAAACTGTGGAAGGAGGGGCAGCTATGCCTCCTCCGAAAGGAGGGACGCCCGGTGGACTCCCCCTCGGCATACCGGCCCATCGTTCTGCTCGATGAGGTCGGTAAATTGTTCGAGGGGATTGTCGCCTCCCGGCTTGATAGCCATTTGCGGGAAGTAGGGCCGGACCTGTCAGACGCCCAATTCGGTTTCCGTCGTGGGCGTTCGACGATCGACGCGCTGGCCCTACTGAAGGGCCAGGTGAAGGAGGCGGTGGAGGCGGGGGACGGAGTGCTGGCGGTGTCATTCGACATTGCAAACGCCTTCAACTCCGTCCCCCACTCGACGATATTGGAGGCGCTCCGGTATCACGGAGTGCCTCAATATCTGCGGGATCTCCTGGCCAGCTACTTGGAGGACCAGTGTATATAGACGTAAGGTAGGTAGGGGTATGTACTTGTCTTATAGTTTTAATACCTTCAGTGAACCGCAGGGTTTATATTGAATACGTACCTATATTTTGAATTTTGCAAAAAAAGATCTGAACAGACGCCTTGTTAGTTTGGTGGCTGCAAACGCTTCTGCTTGGCATGAGATCTTGTTATATTTGTACAACAACAACAACAGCCCATAACGTCCACTGCTGGACAGAAGCCTCTCCCATGATGGGAGGAATTTGCCGTAATCTCCACGCTAGGCAGGCGGATTGGAGATCGCAGTGATGAGAGACTAACAGAAAACGCTGCTGCCCATTCTCTGGTCTACGGAGGCGCAAGGTGTTCTGCCTCAGACTTTAGTTGCCTTATACGACACCCGTGAGTGTAATGGGTTGGTTCTATTTTACACTGCCGGATACCACACGGCTACGGCTGTTTGTACACTTCTCAAGAAATCTGAAAAAATAATGCCATGGAATTGTAGGGTACATGCTTATTGCCATCAACCTGGCAATCGTCGGCGGAGGACTGGAAGTAAAAGCTGTGCCGGTTTCCCAGTCCCCCGCCACTCGGACGAAGCGGGAATGCGCTGGGTCGTTTTAGTGGGTATACCGGGTCCGCCCGGGGAGTCCCACATACCCCTCCCGTCCCCCGATGGGAGGGTATGCGTAATGCATTTTTTCCCAGCGACAAAAAAAAAAAAAAAAAAAAAAAAAAAAAAAAAAAAAAAAAAAAAAGGTTAGGTTAGGTTAGGTTGGGGTGCGTCAGAATTCCTCCACGTGTGCCTAGTGGCTGCTGGTCCCTCTCGATACGTCTGGAGGGAAGAGCAGCTGCTGGGTCGGTGCACCCTGGGCGCGGCAGTATCCTTCCTCGAGGCATGAGAAGAAATTCTCATTCTTCGGGGAATGTTACTGTCGTGGCTAATATTCTGGGGAGGTGTCACATCGTTCGTCGTGCGATTACTCACGGAGCGGGTTTATTGTGCGAGGTGCGATGTGTATCAGGGGTCGGGAATATTGTCATGTGCCGTGCGATGGCTCACGGAGCGGGCTCATCGGACGGTACGTGACTAGGATTCACTCCTCGAAGTTCTCGGGGAGTGAATCGGGGAGGGGTAAAAACGTCGTGTGCCGTGTGATGGCTTACGGAGCGGGCTCATCCGACGGTACGTGATAAGAGATTCACTCCTCGAAGTTCTCGGGGAGTGAATCGGTGAGGGGTAAAAACGTCGTGTGCCGTGTGATGGCTTACGGAGCGGGCTCATCAGACGGTACGTGATAAGAGATTCACTCCTCGAAGTTCTCGGGGAGTGAATCGGGGAGGGGTAAAAACGTCGTGTGCCGTGTGATGGCTTACGGAGCGGGCTCATCAAACGGTACGTGATAAGAGATTCACTCCTCGAAGTTCTCGGGGAGTGAATCGGGGCGGGGTTAAAACGTCGTGTGCCGTGCGATGGCTCACGGAGCGGGCTCATCGGACGGTACGTGATAAGAGATTCACTCCTCGAAGTTCTCGGGGAGTGAATCAGGGTTGGGGATCCTCCTTCATCTTGGATCACGGCGTTCATCGCCCTCTGGTACACGTCTGACCATCAGACGTGACTGTGAGCGTGATGAATCGTCGTGATAAGGGATCAAGGGGGAGGGGGGGAATATATATAATTTTATGTGTATGTATGTATATTATATTTGATATATTTATATGTAAATATGTTTATATACTTATGATGAGGTGGGGAGACAGGGACCACACCCTTAAAAGGAAAAACAAAAAATGAAAAAGACGATTTGTAAAAAACTACCCCAGGGCGGTACCAGCTGCTCAGCAGCTGGAGAATCCGCCACGATCCCTCCGGGATCGTCATGCCCCTCGTATTCT
Source organism: Xestia xanthographa (assembly GCA_905147715.2). Lineage (NCBI taxonomy): Eukaryota > Metazoa > Arthropoda > Insecta > Lepidoptera > Noctuidae > Xestia > Xestia xanthographa. Next base: position 157,377 of record LR990661.1, on the reverse strand, counting down.
GGGGGGGGCAGCAATCGTTTTCCGCTTGCCAATGGCAACGAGAGCCGAGGAGGCTCAAGATCACGGTCTTTCGAAGACCTGATCTCGTTTAAACCACCCGACCGAAGGCCGGGTGAGCGCCGTGTGGCGGACGCAGACGCAGTGTTGGACTCCGGCGCTGCGTCACTAAGGATGGGAGCAGAGGCTCCAGCAGAGCCGCGCGTGGTTCTGGAGAGGGTATGCATGTCCGAGTCAGAGGACACACCGCAAGCGGTTGCCACTTCCTCCAAGTTTTGGGGGAAGCGTTCGCGCCATTCGGACGCGGGTTCGGCGGTTCTGTCCTCCAGTGAGGAGAACCTACCGGCCCCCAAGATGCCCACAGGCAAGAGAGGCAGAGGTCGCGGGACGAATAGTCCGGCAGCGTCACGCGAACCCCGGGGCCGCTTCCTAAAGCAGCGCCCCGATACGCCGACGGTCAGTGATTCGGATCGCGTCTCGCCCGCGGTCTCAGTCGACGACCTTGGAGGGGTCACCGTCGCTCTTGTGGGCACAAAGGCGGAGGCCAACGCCACGAAACGTGCTCAGAATAGAGCAGTCGCGGCCGATGAGGTGGCCGAAATGGCCCGACAGGCCCGAGAGCGGCGGTCTGCCCAGGCGGTCAGTGGGGAGAGCCTGACAGCAGAGGCTCTCAGTCGCCAAGCGATGGACGGCGTGGACATTGTCCTGAAGGTTGCCACCAAATCCGGCAACCTGAAGGGCTCATTCACGCGCGCCCTCAAAGAGGCGGCAGAGGGGATCAGGGAGGCGGTGCAGGTTCTACATGACCACACGACCTCGGAGGAGACGGCGAGGTTGTGGACGGAGAACAGCCGTCTCCGAGCCGAGCTGGAGGACCTCAAGCGGCAGTTTACCGCCTTGCGAAATGTCGGGCAGCAGCAGGTGGTCTTGCTCAAGAAAGCGGGGCGCCCAGCGGATTCGCCATCCGCATACCGGCCCATAGTGCTGCTGGACGAGGTGGGTAAGCTTTTCGAGCGGATTATTGCTGCCCGCCTCGCCGGCCACTTGTACAGAGAGGGGCCGGATCTGGACGATAGCCAGTTCGGCTTTCGGCATGGGCGCTCCACTGTGGACGCCATAATGCGGGTAAGAGTCCTGGCGGAGGAAGCGGTGTCCCGGGGCGGGGTGATGTTGGCGGTGTCCTTGGACATCTCCAACGCTTTCAACACCCTGCCCTGGAGTTGCATTCGGGAGGCGCTGTGTTATCACAGGGTGCCCCCGTACCTCCGCCGCATCGTTGGGGCTTATTTGGCGGAAAGGTGTGTCACCTACAGGGGAGGCGACGGCGGAGGCCGGCGCGACATGTCGTGCGGTGTTCCACAGGGTTCGGTCGTCGGCCCACCCCTGTGGAACATCGGCTACGACTGGGTGCTGAGAGGCGAGCTCCAACCGGGGGTGGCCCTGGTGTGTTACGCGGACGACACACTGGTCACGGCCCGGGGGAGTTCATACAGGGAGGCAGCGTTGCTGGCCACGGCTGCGGTCTCACAGATTGTGGGCCGCATACGGCGCCTGGGCCTGGAGGTGGCCCTCAACAAGTCGGAGGCCGTGGTCTTTCACGGCCCCCGGCGGGCGCCGCCGCCGGGATCACATATTGTGGTCGGGGGTACTCCAATCGCTGTCGAATCCACCATGAAGTATCTGGGATTGGTGCTCGACAGCCGTTGGAGCTTCGGCCCCCACTTCCAGCGGCTGGCGCCCAAGTTGATGGGCGCGGCGGGCGCGCTCGCAACGCTGCTTCCCAATCTGGGGGGCCCGAGCACCGCCTGTAGGAGATTGTACCTGGGGGTCTTGCGATCCATGGCCCTGTACGGGGCCCCGGTGTGGGCCTCTGACCTGACGGCTGGCAGTATCGCGATCCTGCGAAAGCCGCAGAGGGCGATGGCCGTCAGGTCTGTCAGGGGGTATCGCACAGTCTCCTATGAGGCGGCTTGTGCACTGGCCGGGTCGCCACCCTGGGACCTAGTGGCGAGAGTCCTCGCGTCACTGTACCGGTGGCGCGAGGAGGTGCGGACGCGGGGCGGTGGACCGATACAGCGAGAGATTGATCTGCGTCGGTCTCAGCTCCGCGAGGTCATGGTGGCGGAGTGGCGGGAGAGGCTTTCGCGCCCTACTGCCGGCCTCGCTACCATCGAGGCGATCCGACCAGTGCTCGAGGAATGGCTCGAGAGAAGGCACGGCTCCCTGTCGTTTCGGGCGACGCAGGTGTTCTCGGGCCACGGTTGCTTCGGGAAACACCTGTGTCGCATAAACAGGGAGCCGGACGCCCGGTGTCATCACTGCGTCCATTGTCTGGAGGACACGGCGTGGCATACGCTGGCAGAGTGTGTCGCATGGGAGGAGCCGCGCCGTGCCCTCGTGACAGAAGTGGGAGCCGACCTGTCGCTTCCGGCCGTCGCTCGCGCGATGGTCGGGAGCGCAGAGTCGTGGGATGCGGTGATCTCCTTCTGTGAAACGGTCATCTCACAGAAGGAGGCTGCGGAGAGGTTGAGGGAGGTCGAGACCGCTCTCCCCACCCGCAGCAGACGTGTCGGGCGTCGGAGGAGGGCGAACAACGCCCTCTTCCGGCCCCCCTAAACGGGTCCAGAGGGACGGTGGACTTGGGGACGTCCGCCGCCCCGCCGAATAAATGGACCCGAGGCGGTGGCGCGTAGTGTTCCGCGCGCGCCCCTATTGGCGTTGCGGGGGGAGTACACCTCACTCCCCCCGCAAACATGAGGTGGCCCGCAAAGGCGGGCCAGCACTAGCCGGGGATCGTGGAAGGCGCACTAGTTCCCATGATCTCCGGTGCAAGTGTGGGAAGGGAACACCGGGGTGGTTTTTAGTCGGTTAGAGTCCGACAGACCCCTCCGCCCGCCCCAGGGCGGAGGACATCCGTGTGGATTTTCCACCCCGGCAACAAAAAAAAAAAAAAAAAAAAAAAAGGTTAGGTTAGGTTAGGTTAGGTTAGGTTAGGTTTTCGTCGAGAGCGTTCGACGATCGATGCGCTGGCCCTACTCAAGGGCAAGGTGAAGGAGGCGGTGGAGGCGGGGGATGGAGTGTTGGCGGTGTCATTCGACATTGCCAATGCATTCAACTTCGTGCCCCACTCGACGATATTGGAAGCGCTCCGGTATCACGGAGTGCCCCAGTACCTGCGGAACCTCCTGGCCAGCTACTTGGAAGACCGAGAAGTCCTCCTCGTGGACAAGACGGCCACGGTAAGGCGGTACGGCGCAGAGTCCGGTGTTCCACAGGGGTCGGTGCTGGGGCCCCCCCTGTGGAACATTGGGTTCGACTGGCTCCTGCGGGGAGCCCTCCTCCAGGGCACGAGTGTCATCTGCTACGCGGACGACACTCTCCTCACTGCCCGGGGGAGGAACTTTGGGGACGCGGCCTGTCTGGCCTCGGCTGGCGGATCCTTGGTTGCAGAGAGGATCCGCCGCCTGGGATTGAAGGTGGCGCTGCACAAGACCGAGGCCGTATTCTTTCGCGGGCCTCGGCAGCGCTGCCCTCCCGACGCCCACATTGTCGTAGAGGGCGTCAGAATAACGGTCCAGCCCCAGATGAAGTATCTGGGCCTGGTGCTGGACGACAGGTGGTGCTTCGGTCCACATTTCAGCGGGCTGTCGACGCGCCTGTTGAAAGCCGCGGACGCCCTCTCATGGCTTCTCCCAAACCTGGGGGGGCCAAAGGCAAAATGCCGGCGCCTGTATGCTGGCATCCTAAGGAGCATGGCCCTATACGGAGCCCCCATCTGGGCGGACTCCCTTCACAGGAGGGTGAATGCGACCGCCATCCGCAGGCCCCAAAGGGCCATTGCACTGCGGGTGGCGAGAGCCTACCGCTCGGTGGGCTTCTCGGCGGCATGCGCTCTGGCTGGCACCCCTCCTTGGGAGTTGGAGGCTTGGGTGCTCGCCAGAGTGTACGAGTGGAAGGCACACCGGAAGGCGCTCGGAGAGCGTCCCGTCGCTGAAGAGCGGGAGGCCGTGCGGCGAGAGGCGAAGGACGCCATCGTCCTCCACTGGACGGAGGACCTCGCCAACGCCGCCTTTGGCCGCCGGACGTTGGACGCGCTCGGTCCGGTCCTGCGGAGCTGGCTCGAGCGGTCCCACGGTTTCCTCTCGTTCCGTCTGGTGCAGGTGTTGTCCGGGCATGGCTGTTTCGGATCGCACCTGCACCGGATCGGGAGGGAGGAGACCCCGGCGTGCCACGACTGCGGCGCGGCGGAGGACACGGCGCAGCACACCCTCGAGGTGTGCCCGGCGTGGGCCGAGCTGCGCCGCGGTCTCACCGCGGTGGTCGGACCGGACCTCTCGCTTCCCGGCGTGGTCGACGCCATGCTGGGGAGCGAGGAGGCCTGGTCAGCGGTAGCCTCCTTTTGCGAGGACGTACTCTCGCAGAAGGAGGAGGCGGAGCGCGCGCGGGAGGACGATCCTCTCGCTGCGCCGCTCCGCAGACGAAGAAGGGGGAGAAGGCGTCGAGCCCTCCCTCCTCATGGTGACGGGCGGGCTACAGGCACGGGGGTGCCTGCGCCCGCATTGCACCCGTCATCTTCGTCGGTCATTCCCGACCCCCCCACACCCGTGAGGGTGTGAGGGGGGTCTGCCTTGCAATCGTCGGCGGAGGACTGGAAGTAAAGGCTGTGCCGGTTTCCCAGTCCCCCGCCACTCGGACGAAGCGGGAATGCGCTGGGTCGTTTTAGTGGGTATACCGGGTCCGCCCGGGGAGTCCCACATACCCCTCCCGTCCCCCGATGGGAGGGTATGCGTAACGCATTTTTTCCCAGCGTCAAAAAAAAAAAAAAAAAAAGGTTAGGTTAGGTTAGGTTAGGTTAGGTTTTTTTTTTTTTTTTTTTTTTTTTTTTGGCAGGAGGGGAAATCCGGTCGGACACTCAAGCTGCCTCACAGACGAGCCAGTCTGAGTAGTGCTGGGCTCCAACCAGCTAAAACCACCTCCTGCCTTACAATTATATCCACAGACATAAGCGTCCGTGCCCTTGTTTAAATACATTTTTCTTTGTGACTCTGAGCTCCACGTACAAGTGGTGACTCCGGAGTACAACTTAATTCTACTTAAAACTAATTACTTACTATTGATGAATCCATCATACTTGGTTTTTTTTTTTTTTTTTTTTTTTTTTTCTGTTACACAGTTACTTTTGGTGTTAAATTATACTTATGTACTAGGGTTAAAACATGCAACATTAGATTTGACGCACAGCTGGCAACCGGAACCTGACCGGACTCTACTGACAGCGTTCGTTCACGAAAACTGACGCCTGCATTGGCACCGCCCTACTCAACCACATTTGAGGGAATTGAACGATCCAACACACACGCCACCATCAGCGGGTCGTTTAAGTGAGTATGACAAGGTTCATGTTGGCAGCTGTGCCTCCCCAGTTTTACAAACTATTCAAAATAATATTATGTTAGTAACGAACTTTTAAGTTACGCAAGGTATGGATGGTCTTTGGGTTTTTTTTTTTTTTTTTTTTTGTCAGCTGCAGGTTTTCCACCGTGGAACGGCTGCTGCAGCTGGCTTTCCAAGGTCAAAATTTTGTCTCAAAAAGTCAAAAAACGGGTGTCCACCCTGTGTCAAAAGCATAGTTGGTTATTGCCTTTGGAGTCGTATCAGCGCCTCGACGACCTTCATGTCCCGATGTTGCATCGCCTTCATCATGTTGGTGTTGATGATGTCATTTGTTGAGGCTTCCTGTGCTCGTCTCACAAATCGTCCTATAGCGTCGTCTGCGTTGTCGGCATAGTACACACAGCTGGATGTGTGTCTTGATACGGCCACTACCGCATGGGGAACGCTGCTGTGGATGACGATGTTTTTGGACTTGGTCTTCAGGATGAAGACTGTCTCGCATGTTAGTCCCTGAGCTTCGTGGATGGTTAGAACGCTCGATCCGGTACCCACACCATATCCTTGGTCAATGAGGGACTTTTTCTCCTCCTGCGTGTGGACCAGGAACAGTGTGTTGGAGAGGGAGCTTTGTATATCGGCGCCTGTAAACCTTTTCAGCTGCAAGGAGTGGACTTGGTTCTTCGACGAGTAAATGCCAGGATAGACTTCTGCTAGGGCGTACGCAACATCCATTGGGTTTCGATGCGTACAGGACAACTCTTGGCTGATGGTCGCCACAGAGTTCGGACGGGCGTACGTAAGGGGAAACAGGTTTTCCCTGTCCAGGTAGGGCAGTTGGTTAATATCGCCGATAAGGACAACTTCGGTTGCTCCCGACAATCGAACAGCCATCACTATGGCCCCAAAGTGGTTCATAAGAGCCTCGTCCACTACAATGCGCCTGCATTTGTGTGGCCCCTTGAACCCGTTCGATAATATTGAGGCCAGTGTGCGCACCTTGGTTCTATTGTCTTCACCGATTTGGTGCGCCAGCTTTTGCCGCAGATCTTTCGCGGCCTCAGTTGTGGTAGTGACGATAACGTCGTTATCCTTATCGAAGTTATTTACCACCCACGTCGTCTTGCCACATCCTGGAACGCCGTTTACCCACTTTATTTTCGGTAGTGACCAGCCTCCGCTTTGACTTATGCTCCTCGAGATTGCTTCCGCCTGTTCGAGGATCTTGTCGTCCAACATTATTTTGGTACATCGGGCCACTATCACTATTGGGTCACTTTCGGGTGTCACGAATGTTATGTGGCCAGTCTGTGACGTTGCTGACTCGTCCAACGGCACGAAGCCGTGTGTAGCGTTGTACGCAGCCATGTATGTGCCGGTCATTTCTCCTTTGATGACTTGGGACGTGACGTTGTTGTATATAGCTGCTTCGGCCTCTTCGAGTCTTACTTTAAGCAGACCTTCAATCTCCAGCTGGTATGACTGCATGATTTTCTGGCAAGTCATGAGACTGACTGCTTTTGTTGCTTTAGTGATGGCTTGAAACTCGAGAAAGGCGTTCGCTATGTGGTCTGCAGGCTCTGTTGCCGTCCTGAGTTTCGGCGGGCTGACTTCTCCTTTATCGGCCCTAGTTGGAGCTGGCCGCTGCTCTTTAGGAGGTTTCGGGTTAACCCTGGTGAACTCCCGTAATGCGGCCGCCTGGCTGTTTTGATGGGGGTTTCCTGGCTTCACACTGTTGACACCTAGTAGCCGACCTAGGAGGTTGGAGATGGTTTTTATTCGACTCACGGACTTGGCCTTCTCTCTTGAACTGTCGCTTTTCTTATCTGAAGCAGCTTTCTCCGCGGCAAGCCTCTGCTGTAGTCGCTCTGAGCCAGAAGGCGTATTTGGGGCTGACTTGGAAGATTCCTGGCGGTCGATCGCAGTCTTATTGGCATCGTTACGAGGTGCTTTTAGGAAGCTTAAGTCTTCCCCTCTGTCCTCGTAAACTACCACCTCATGGTCTTGTGAGACTTTGATGCATCCGTACCGATCGGCCACTCTCCCCCTATCGTAGCCAATCGCCATTGCGTCCACGCTGATTATTCGAGGGCATCCGCTCGCATACCGGCCGGCCTGTCCGATTTCGGTGAGCAGGGAGCATGCTTGTGCGAACGGGGTTTCCTCACGCCACTCGAATAGTGCGATCGTCTTGTTTTGTGATCGCACTACACGGTATCGGTGTTCGGCAACTTCCGCTTCGGGCAACGCGTTGAACTTCGTGCGTTTCATGCTCGCTTTTGAGGTGCTTCCGTTGATCAGCGCTGCTAGGCCCGGCGAAATGGCTACTCTGTTTCCCCTTTCCACGCGGCAGAAGCTTATACCGAGTCTCTCGGTGTTCTTGTTCATAAAGAGAGCCACACCACGGGTTCTGACGCCAGGTTGCCCACTCTCCCCGCATGTAAGTAACTGGCGTAAAGCCAAGGTGCGAGGGCTCGGCTGGGAAATGCTGGAGCTGGGCGTGCCCATGGTGACGGCTGTGCTCACGGTGTGAAGTGTTTGTATGGGAGTGGGTGAGGGTGGGAGTGTAGGGTTGTGTGCGGGTGTGGGTGTAGGGTTGTGTGCGGGTGTGGATGTAGGGTTGTGTGTGTGTGGGGTGAACTGTGTTGATCCATTGGCCTTTGCTACGACTCGCACAATCCTGCTCGCGAATTCCAAGAATGGTGTTCTGGTGGCCTTGTTCTCCATGATGGAATGGAGTGTGGACTGAATAACTGAGATCTGGATTTCAGTTTCTAGGTCCATTCGCTCACGACCAAATCTTGGGCACTCAGTAAGGACGTGCCATACTGTCTCTTCACAATTGGGATCGCAGACGCATGAGGGACTGTCTTTAAGGTGGAAGCGATGGAGATAGGCCCCGAATCCGCCGTGACCGGTCAAGATTTGGACATGGGTAGGTGACAGTGCCATGCCTTTAAGAATCTTCCTTGCCGCCATAACGGTGGGGAAAAACACTTTAGTGACCGAACCTGTGCTGGAGGATTCGTACCGCTGCTGCCATTTCTTTACAGTTTCCTCGCGAATCTGTCTCTTGATGAAGGAAATTGGTACCTTGTCGTAGTCGGGGGCTGTTTTCTTTGTAAGAGCCGCTTTCTTTGCTAACTCGTCCGCTCTCTCGTTCCCAGGAGTACCCACGTGTGCTCTCAACCAGAACAGTCTCACATCTCTGCCCTCCTCTCGGATTTCACGTACTAGCCTTTTTATACCAAGGGCCAACGGGTGAGTGACAGACGGGCTTCTCAACAAATCAAGCGAAGATCTTGAGTCGCTTAGTATGTTAGCGGAGGCCATCCTAGACGTTCTCACCGTTTTGACTGCTCGATATAACGCGTACATTTCCGACTGAAAGACAGTGTTGTGCGGCTCAAGGCGGAAGGTTGAGTACTTGGATTCCCTGCCTTTGTTCCACCAAGTAAAGGCCGCACCGACTTTGCCCTCGATTTTGCTGCCGTCGGTGTAAATATGGGGTCCGATTACTTGACGATCATTCAGGGTTTCAGGATCCATGTTCTCGAGGCACTCATACTCAGTTATTATGAGACGCGATGGATGGGGGATCTGTAGGGGCCCGGCTTTGCGCTCGACCTCTCTTCCCGGTGGTAGGTACTCTTGGGAATGACCCTTTTTGACCTTGAATAGGGTAGATGCTTCAGTGACCCGGAGGTCTAGGGGCAGTTGGCCCGACAGGATGAGAGCCGATGTCAGAGACACCGTGCGGTACGCTTTGCAGATCTTCTGCGTAAAGCCTCTTTGCAGCGAGTCTAACTGATTTCTCGTCATCAGTTTCTCTGCTGCCGGGGCCCACGCGCTCGCTGCATACAGCACGATTGGCTCTATCACCGACACATATATAGTCCTGATTATCTCGCTGTTCAGGCCCCATGTCACCCTTGCCGCGCACGCTAGTTGTTTGTAGATGTCTGCGGCTTTTTTGCATGTTGCAGTCACGTGCGCATTAAAGGTGAGTTTGTGGTCTATGATGAGACCCAACAGCTTGATCTCCTCGACAAGATTCAGCCGAATGCCAGACATGTGAATTACGGGGGTGTCGTACTTGAGCTTCTTCGTAATCACCATTGCGTTGGTTTTATGAGCGGCGAAGCGAAGCTTGTTTCGTTCACCCCAGTCTGACACTGTCTGCAGCGTTCTTTGAGCTGACTGCTGCAGGGAGCTGACCTCGTGAGACGAGAAAATGAGGACTACATCATCCGCGAACGCTTGACAATATACCCCCATTGTCGTCAACTCTTCCAAAAGCGAGTCTAAGATAAGGTTCCAGAACGTCGGACCGGCTATTGAGCCCTGGACGCATCCTTTTGTGGTACCCTTTTCGCTAGTCGCTCTGGCATAGTTGACCCTGATGTACCGGTCCTCCAGGTATGAAGATACGAGAGCGAAGAGGTTCTTGGGGCATTTTTTGTGTAGCATCTGCATTTTGAGGGCAGGCCACCACGCGTTATCGAAGGCCCCCTCTATGTCCAGTGATACTAAAAGCACTACCTTTTTGGCTTTCACTTCTGCTCGTATGTGCTCCATTAGGACATAGAGGGCGTCCTCGGTTCCCCTCTGCGGCATGAACCCGTATTGGTGTGTGTTTAGTGTCGGGAGGAAGTGGTGCTGCAGTCTACCTACGAAGAGCTTCTCAACGATTTTGCCTAAGACCGAGAGTAGTCCAATTGGTCTGTATGACTTTGGGTGGGTGTAGTCGTCCTTGCCCGGCTTACGGAGTATGCACACGTGAGCTATTTTCCATTGCCTTGGGAAGTGCTGTAACGACAGGCACTTGTTGGCCAGCGCCAGAAATACCTCCCTGTTGCAATTTATGGCAGCTGTGCAAATATCGGCAGTCAAACCATCGGGTCCTGGAGCTTTCTTTGGGTTTTGTCGCTGAAGGACCATTTCCAACTCCGCGGGCGTAAATGGTGGATCGTCGGCCGATAGGCTCTCGGTTTCATTTGAGGTACATTCCTCCGTAAGTCTCCGGACCGACGCGTGGTGTTGTTGTTCGGCGTCCACAGAGTCGTCTGGGTAGAAAGTTTTTGCCAGAAGATTCGCTGATTGCTCTGGGCTTAATGTTTCGCCTGCGGTGTTTCTCAGGAGCGTGTCTTCCTGTCTTCTGGCAGTCTTTCTTAAGACCCTATAAATGCCACCCCACATGCTCTCCCGGTCCTGTGTGGAGCAGAACTCCTTCCAATTTTCAGTTGCTGCTTCCGCTGCTCTAGTTTGGTACTCTAGTTTGGCCTTTGCGTACTCGTCGATGACCAGGTTCCTTCGACTAGGGGCCGCATTCCTGATTCTCCTTTTCTTGGTCAGTGTTGCTTGTTTTAACTGTTCAAGAGAATCGGTCCACCACGGCGGTCTCGAGTCAGTTTTCTGATTTCCCAGTTTCGGTATCGATTTTTTGGCCGAGCGGTGTATTAGGTCGACGTATTTTGAGACCAAAGCATCCAGTTGTTCAGGGTCCGAGACTTCAGATACTGTGGCGGGTGTGATGTTGTTTTCTAACAGGTATGCCTTGAGGCGCGTGTTAAAGTCCGACCACTTTGCCTTTTTGGTGTTATATATGCGTGTAGAGACTGGTTTAAGAGGCTCCAACGCTTTTTCTAGGCGTAATGAGAATGTTATCGCGTTGTGGTCGGATGTCGTTACTTTCCTGTCTACACGCCAATCCTCAATTCTGCCTAACAGTGACACACTGCATGTGGTAACGTCAACTATGCTCTGGTACAGCCTGTCTCCCCTGTAGCATTCGAAAGTTGGAGTCTGGCCCGTGTTGAGTATCTGAAGGTCTTGTTCAGATAGGAAGGCATTGTACGCCGCCCCTCGGTGGTCTTCGCTGTTGCTTCCCCACCACTGGCTCCATGCGTTAACGTCTCCCCCCACCAGTATGTTTGATGTGCGTAACTTTGTGGTTGCCTCCTTGGTTTTGACGAGGTATGGGTCTATGTCTTGGTCACCCTCAAAGTAGACTGATATCACTCCAAACTTAAGCTGACCCGCCTTCAGTAGGACGGCTGCAACATTTTCGGTTACAATCTGGGGGTCGTGAATGACCTCCAGGTTGTTTCCGAACACGACGATTGCCGCCTTTACTGGTTTTTGTCGATTGAGAGTGCACTGGATGACCTGTGTGCCGGGGTTTTGTTTCATCACACCTGTTCTCCCAACATAGGGTTCTTGGACAAGTGCGATTGAGATTCCCATCTCTTCGGCCGCATGGTGAAGTTCTGCTGTTGCAAGCTTGGAGCGTTGTAGATTAGCCTGGATGAACTTTAGCTTACCTGCCGGTCCTCTTGTGCTTTGCTGGGTGGTTGACTCATTGTTCTTGTCGTTGTCCTTAGCAATAGGAAACACGCGACCTCGCTATGTTGTCCCATTTCTGTCTCTCTTGACATTCAGAGCTGAACGCTGGGTGAACCGTGTCTTTTCCCTCTCTCCCTACTTTGGTGCAGTTCACGCAGGCAGGAGGGCCGCCGTTTGCCCTGACTGAACAGTCTCTCCCAGTGTGCGCACCGCCACAATAGCCACAGCTCTCTTTTTCTGCTCTGCAGAGATTTCTGCCGTGTCCGTAGCCTAGGCACTTGGTGCACTGCACTAGAGGAGACTGGTCTTCTACTGGACACCTTTGGATTCCTAGATGTACCTTTTCCGCCTGTGTGAACCGCTTCCAAAGCTCTGGGGAGAGTTCGAAGACCGGGTGACATTCATGGGGATTCCTCGCGCGTCTTCGGAATCTCAGTTTAACGACAAGGCCAGCCGGGTCCAGATCTTTCCAAAGGTGTTTGTTTTGGGCCTGGAGGAGGTCCACCATCTCTTCATTTGTGTAGGAAGAGAGCACCCCTTTGACGACGATCAGTGGGTTGCTTGGCATGGGCTCCTGGACTTGTAGCCCACTGGTGGTCTGGACACGACTTTTTACAAGGCTGAGGTCTTCTTTACTCGCGCAGCTCACTACGATCTTCTGGTTGCGCGCTTTCCTTACCTTGTCGACTCTTGCTCCGGTGGTTTTGAGGTCAAGAGCTGTCCTCATTCTTTCGATGACATTTTCCCCCGTGTGTTGTGGATCTGTTGAGGAGATTATCAGAGTATGATTCGGTCGTTTTGGCGCTTTGGCAACCTGGGCGAAGGTTTTGGGACCCTGTTGTATTATTTCCGGCTGCTTCAGCTCCGATACTCCCTTCTCAATGGAAGCAAGTGTCCTCTTTACTTCTTCCACCGCGAATTCCGTATCTAGGCTCGGTGCTGGTTGGGCCGGGAACTGGGGTTCCTTATCCCTCAGTACTCTTAATTCAGAGGACACAATGTCCAGTCTCTCTGACAAAGGCTGGAGGTATTTTTTAAGATCCAGCGGTGTTGCTTGTTGGGGGGGAGGAATGTCGGGTTTCTCTAGTATGGCTCTCGTCATTCTCATCGTGTTATTTATGTCTTCGGCCAGTTTGTCTAGTTTTGGTTCCAATGAGGCCTCGGGAGGTAGAAGAGGGGCAACGAAGGGCTCCGCGGGTGCTTGGAGCTCCTGCCGGATCTTTTCGACCGCTTGGCGGAGCGTATCCAGCTGGTTTGATACGCTCGCTATATGGTTTCCCAGCTTTGTCAGGCCTGCCGCTACGGTATCCCATTTTGGGTCCCCGTTTGCGGGCGCGTCTAGGTCCTTGCCTTTTTCGTGCCCAGTCTTAACGAGCGCTGTCAACGACTCAATAGACTTCCTGGCTTCCCTTATTTCCCTGAAGGGTTGTTCAGTCTCATACCCAAGCCAGTTTCGGATATCTTTAGCCTCCTTCAGGGTTCCGGAAATATCATTTCGAGCGAGGCACAGCTCGGTGATGAGTTTTTTGTGGTAATTTAACACCTCTTCTCTGTGGGAACGCTCCACTTTCACAAGTTCTCGGGCGTGTCGAGAGCGCTCCTTCTCTAGGTTATACTTGTGCCTCGCTCGAGAGTCGGACAGGGACAGGACGATCTCGTACAGCCCTTGTAAGCTGTCATGACAAGTCGTCCTGTACTCCTTCTTCATATTTCCCGATGCCTCCAAAGCACTCTTCCCGTTTTGTAGTAGAGTATTGGCCTCTCTCGTCGCCATGTCCATTTCTACGCCAGTCCCTCTTCTTGGTGTGCTGTAGAGAAGACTGGCCCTTTTTCGTGCCTGATGGTCGGTGATGGACGATGCGACTGAGCTTTCCTCGTCTGACAGGATGCGGTGTGGTGGAGATATGCCCAGTTGCTCCCAATTAATTACTTTTGACACCGCCATCTCTGCTGCGTCGCATTTCTCCGGCAGGGACAGGTTGTCGACTGACGACGCTAGGCTACCCTCCACGGCAGCTGGTTCCGACGCTGCCTTCGACACTTCAGGCAGATCCCGTGGGGAGGACTGTTGGGTAAGCCTCTCCGATGTAGTGGATTTTGCTACGTTCTTTAGGACTTTCGTCCGCAACGTTCGTGCCTTAGGTGCGACCTCCGCAGCTGACTTACGGATTGAAGGAACGGAAGACATCTTAGGATTTTAAAGTTAAAAAGTAACACTATGTATTAGTTAATATTACCAAATTTTTTTTTTTTTTTTTTCTTAGTGTGATGGACTCACCCTAAATAAGTTTCGACAGCTTTGCACGCAGTGATGATGCTGTCTTCTCGATGTTCTTGACGCGATGTTGTGGCGTTCTGACGCTTGCTGGACTGCGTCTATGTTGTAATCCGGAGCACACGCCGCTGCGCAACAGACGCAAATGTGCCCTTTGCTTCTGTTTAGCTGCAGTGCAGCGCCTCAGGTCGATTCTGATAGATTCCTGGGGCAGAACCTTCTTCAAAATACTTCGCCTCGCAATTCTGCCTGGGCCAGATTGTTCAACTTTTTCTCCCGAATCGAATGAGCCTAATCTCAATATGGTTATCTCTAACGGTTCCAGAGATAGGCTTCGGGGGGGTGAGGTAACCTAGAGGGGGGAGGGGAGGGGGGGGGGGGGTTTCGTGTGTAGCTTGTTTATGGAAACAGGATATGTGGGTGGGGGGGGGGGGGGTTGTAAGGGTGGGGGAGTAAAGGGATTAAAAGGTGGGTTGGTGTTAAGGGGGGGAGGGGGGAGGACTTGATTTCCCGATCCAGAAGATCCTAAACACGAGTATCCCACGTCAAAGGGTAACCCCAGAGATCCCTGGATTCAACGGAGGGGGGGGGGTCGTTGAGGGGGAGGTGGGAGGGGGGGGGGAGTTAAAGGAAAGGGTTGATAAGAAGGGGTTAGGGGAAGGCCCTAGTTACCCGGTTTAGGCGAGCCCAAACACGGATGTTCTAGGACTACGGGATGAGGAGTTCCCTAGAGGTTACCTGGCGGCTTGGGATGTGATTCTCAGCACTGCACGGCAAAGTCCTCGGGTCGGCTCCGAAGGCTTCAGGTAGGTCCGATCTGTCTGCTGTGACGGATTCCCACGTGTGTATTTTGCGATATTGTAGGGGTTTGAGGTTAAAAACACGTGTTTTGAAGGTTATTTTGGCAGATTTGGATGCCTAATAACTTCGCTGCCGGTGATCAGATCTTAGCGATCTTGGTGTCGTTGAACGGAGAATTGCGGCGCCTCGCCAACAATTTACACGGTTCAAAAGAAACACTGACCTTTGGGTGTTGGTAGATCCTCAAAGTTGATGACCTGCTGCAGCCAACCCTGATGACCTATGACGTTGCCCACATGAATCCTGGTGAATCAGACACTAACTAACTGCACTGTAACTATTAAAAACGCGCAGCTCAAAAATTGCGATTTTTACGATTTTTTTACGTGGAGCTGATGTTGTTGCGACCGCGTATGGCAGTGTACTGGTTAGGTTAGGTTAGGTTAGGTTAGGTTAGGTTGGGGTGCGTCAGAATTCCTCCACGTGTGCCTGGTGGCTGCTGGTCCCTCTCGATACGTCTGGAGGGAAGAGCAGCTGCTGGGCCGGTGCACCCTGGGCGCGGCAGTATCCTTCCTCGAGGAATATGAAGAAATTCTTATTCTTTGGGGAATGTTACTGTCGTGGCTAATATTCTGGGGAGGGGTGCCCTGTCCGGTCCGGGCAGTGCGCGATTCACGCTCCAAGTCATTGGAGTGTGAATATGGGGAGGGGCCACATCGCACGTCGTGCGATGACCCACGGAGCAGGTCTATCGGACGATGTGTGATTCGCGATTCACTACTCGAGTCCCTCAAAGTTCTCGGGGAGTGAATCAGGGGTGGGTTAAAACGTCGTGTACCGTGCGATGGCTCACGGAGCGGGCTTATCGGACAGTACGTGATCAGTGATTCACTCCTCGAAGTTCTCGGGGAGTGAATCAGGGGTGGGTTAAAACGTCGTATACCGTGCGATGGCTTACGGAGCGGGCTCATCGGACGGTATGTGATTAGAGATTCACTCCTCGAAGTTCTCGGGGAGTGAATCAGGGCTGGGTTAAAACGTCGTGTACCGTGCGATGGCTCACGGAGCGGGCTCATCGGACGGTACGTGATTAGTGATTCACTCCTCGTAGTTCTCGGGGAGTGAATCAGGGCTGGGTTAAAACGTCGTGTGCCGTGCGATGGCTCACGGAGCGGGCTTATCGGACGGTACGTGATTAGTGATTCACTCCTCGAGGTTCTCGGGGAGTGAATCAGGGTTGGGGATCCTCTTTCATCTTGGATCGCGGCATTCGTCGCCCTCTGGTACGCGTCTGCCCATCAGACGTGACTGTGCGAGTGATGAATCGTCGTGATAAGGGATCAAGGGGGAGGGGGGGAATATATATATGTATGTTTATATATTAGATATGTTTATAATATATGTTTATGTATTATATTTATGAAGTGGGGAGACAGGGACCACACCCTTTAAAGGAACAAAAAACAAAAATGAAAAAGAAGAATTGCAAAGTTGTACCCCAGGGCGGTACCAGCTGCTCAGCAGCTGGAGAATCCGTCACGGTCCCTTCGGGGCCGTCAAGCCCCCCGTATTCTGGGGAGGGCAACAATTCTCTTCCGCTTGCCAAAGGCAACGAGAGCCGAGGAGGCTCAAGATCACGGTCTTTCGAAGACCTGATCTCGTTTAAACCACCCGACCGAAGGCCGGGTGAGCGCCGCGTGGCGGACGCAGACGCAGTGTCGGACTCCGGCGCTGCGTCACTGAGAGTGGGAGCAGAGGCTCCAGTAGAGCCACGCGTGGTTCTGGAGAGGGTGTGCATGTCGGAGTCGGAAGACACACCGCGTGCAGTTACGGCCGCCGCACCCTCCAAGTTTTGGGGGAAGCGTTCCAGAGGCTGTCAGTCGGACGCGGGTTCGGCGGCGGGTCTGTCCTCTAGTGAGGAGAACCTGCCAGCCACCAAGGTGCCGACAGCCAGGAGAGGCAGAGGTCGCGGGACGAACAGTCCAGCAGTGTCACGCGAACTCCGGGGCAGCTTCCTGAAGCAACGCCCCGATACGCCGATGGCAAGTGACTCGGATCGCGTTTCACCCGCGGTCTCAGTCAACGACCTTGGAGGGGTCACCGTCACTCTTGTGGGCACAAAGGCGGAGGCCAACGCCGCGAAACGTGCTCAGAATAGAGCGGTCGCGGCCGATGAGGTGGCTGAAATGGCCCGACAGGCCCGAGAGCGGCGGTCTGTCCAGGTGGCCAGTGGGGAGAGCCTGACAGCAGAGGCTCTCAGCCGCCAAGCGATGGACGGCGTGGACATTGTCCTGAAGGTTGCCACCAAATCCGGCAACCTGAAGGGCTCATTCACGCGCGCCCTCAAAGAGGCGGCAGAGGGGATCAGGGAGGCGGTTCAGGTTCTCCATGGCCACACGACCTCGGAGGAGACGGCGAGGTTGTGGACGGAGAACAGCCGTCTCCGATCAGAGCTGGAGGACCTCAAGCGTCAGTTTGCCGCTTTGCGAAATGTTGGTCAGCAGCAGGCGGCTCCCTCGTCGGCCCCTGCACATGCGGCGCCACCAACTCAAAGTTTGTCGGACTACGACGTAGAGAGGGTGGCGAGAATCTGCATGGTGCAGTGTGGGGGCATGGTGAGTGCCCGCCTGGAGGCAATCGAGTCTCGACTGCCCCCAGCTGAGATCCTCCGGCCCCCGCTTGCGGCGGATAGGCGGAGGATAGAAGAGGCTGCGAGGACAAAGCCCACGCAGATCACGCAAAAACCTCCAGAGGGGGGCAAAAAGCCCGCGGCGGGTTCGGGGACGCCCGAACAGGTTGCGTCCGCACCCCTCGTTCCGACGTCCCAGCCCCCGGCGACCGCTTCTCCCGCCCATGTGACGGTGGGTGGAGAGGGCCGCGGCAAAAAGAAGAGGAAGAGGAGGAAGAAGACGGCGGTTGCAACCGCACCTCCTACCTCCCAAGAGGCCGTGCTATCGGCGACCGCACCTCCCACCCAGGAGGCCTGGACGACGGTGGTGAAGAGGGGGCGCAAAAAGAACGCGCCGCAGCCGACACCGCCCCAGGTACCGGCTCGATCAGAGGGCACGAGGCCACCCAGGGTCACTACCCCACGCTCCGAGGCTGTAGTTATTACACTGCAGCCCGAAGCCGTAAGCAGGGGAGTGACCTACAAGTCGGTCCTGGCGGAAATGAAGCAGAAGCTTCAATTTAGCGAGTTTGGCACCCCGGCTGGTTTCGTCTTCAGGACGGCAGCCACGGGTGCCAAGATGCTTCAGGTGTCGGGTGCCGGAAGGCAGGAGAGGGCGGACAAGTTGGCTGCCAAACTCCGGGAAGTCCTCAAGCCAGAGGACGCCCGAGTGTCCAGGCCATTGGTCACGGCTGAATTGCGCGTGGAAGGCCTGGACGACTCGGTAACCCCGGAGGAAGTAGTGGCGGCCATGGCCCAAACCGGTGGGTGTCCTCCAGACAGCGTGGTGGCGGGCGAAATTCGCAGCGGCACGGACGGGCTGGGCACAGTTTGGGTGCGATGCCCGGTCGCGGCTGCGAACAAGGTTGCAGATGGCGGGCGACTCCTGGTAGGCTGGGTGTCTGCCAGGGTCAAGCTCCTGCCTAAGCGGGCTTTGAATTGCTTCCGGTGCCTAGAAAAGGGGCACGTCAAGGCACAATGCACTGCACAGGTCGACCGCAGTGAACTATGTTTCCGCTGCGGTCGACCTGGCCACTAGGCGGCCCAGTGCTCTGGAGCGCCAAACTGCAGCCTTTGCGCAGCTGCAGGGAAACGCTCGGAGCACAGACTTGGCGGGAAGGCCTGCAAGGCACCCAAGTCTAAAAACAAGAGGTCTAGAGCTGTCGGAGAAACTGCGCCTCTCCCACAGCCCGACTCCCGACCCAGGGAAGGAGGAGCCGAGGAAATGGAATGTCATTAATGGCACAATACCGTTTCCTCCAGGCGAACATTAACCACGCCGCCAGAGCTCAGGATCTATTGCTCCAGAGCATGGCGGAGTGGTTAATCAACGTGGCTGTGGTCGCCGAGCCGTATTTTGTCCCCCCCCGCGATAACTGGGTAGGGGACCTGGACGGCTCGGTGGCCATCATTGGCGGGACTCTTGACAGTCCGTCCCGAGGACACGGTTGGGTGGCTGCCCTCGTGGACGGCATAGTCACAATTGGGGCGTATTTCTCCCCCAACAAGAGTCTCGCTGACTTTGAGGAGTTCCTTGTCGAGCTAGGTGCCGTCGTGAGCCGGTTCCATCCTCGCCCGGTGCTGGTGCTCGGGGATCTCAATGCCAAGTCTGCGGCATGGGGATCCCCGATCACCGACCCCAGGGGTGAGGTGTTGGAGGAGTGGGGTCGAGACCGACCTGATCGTCCTGAATCGGGGCTCGGTGTACACGTGCGTGCGGCAGCGGGGCGGGTCCATAGTGGACGTGTCGTTCGCAAGCCCCGCTATTACGAGCCGTGTGCGCGACTGGCGAGTTGCCGTAGAGGTGGAGACGCTGTCGGACCATCGATATATTCGATTTGACGTCTCCGCCCAGACTGCGGGCGCCGGTCGCCCAGCGGCCCCGCAAATGGATGGTCCTCGCTGGTCATATAAGCGTATCGACAGGGAGCTTCTCGAGGAGGCCGCAATCCTGCAGGCCTGGGTCCGGGAGTCAACGACAAACGAACCCGTCGACGTCGAAGCGGAGGCGCAGTGGTTCCGCGGGGCAATGACGCAAATTTGCGATGCGTCTATGCCCCGCGTCACCCAACCCACAAGGCGCCAGCTGTATTGGTGGTCCGCCGTCATCGCGCAGTTGCGCGTGACGTGCGTGGAGGTGAGACGCCAGTACACCCGATACCGGAGGAGACGTCGTCGGGTTCCGGAGGAAGAGGCCGCGCTGTATGAGGTGTACCGCGCGGCCAAGGAGGCTCTGTGGCTGGCCGTCGGTGAGGCTAGGACTCGAGCCAGGGAGGAGATGTTGTCGACCCTTGACGTGAATCCGTGGGGGCGCCCTTATCGTGCGGTCCGAGGGAAACTTCGTGGCTGGGCGCCCCCACTCACTGAGAGTCTGCAGCCTCAGCTGCTGGAGGAAGTGGTCGCAACGCTCTTCCCTGCTAGAGAAGAGCATGTACCGCCGCCGATGGCTTTGCCCACAGCCACAGAGCCAACGGATGAGGAGGACGTCAGCGTCCCCGAGGTGACAGAGGCAGAGATGAGGGCGGCAATAACGCGGCTTCGGGCCAAAACCGTTGCCCCGGGACCCGACGGAGTTCCTGGTGTCGCGCTTGCCCTCGCTCTGAAAGAGCTAGAGCCCCAGCTGAGAGGACTCTACTCAGCGTGTCTTGAGCAGGGCCAATTCCCTAGTGAGTGGAAAAAGGGTCGTCTGGTCCTGCTCAAGAAGGCGGGGCGCCCAGCGGATTCGCCATCCGCATACCGGCCCATAGTGCTGCTGGACGAGGTGGGTAAGCTTTTCGAGCGGATTATTGCTGCCCGCCTCGCCAGCCACTTGTACAGAGAGGGGCCGGATCTGGACGATAGCCAGTTCGGCTTTCGGCATGGGCGCTCCACTGTGGACGCCATAATGCGGGTAAGAGTCCTGGCGGAGGAAGCGGTGTCCCGGGGCGGGGTGATGTTGGCGGTGTCCTTGGACATCTCCAACGCTTTCAACACCCTGCCCTGGAGTTGCATTCGGGAGGCGCTGTGTTATCACAGGGTGCCCCCGTACCTCCGCCGCATCGTTGGGGCTTATTTAGCGGAAAGGTGTGTCACCTACAGGGGACGCGACGGCGGAGGCTGGCGCGACATGTCGTGCGGTGTTCCACAGGGTTCGGTCGTCGGCCCACCCCTGTGGAACATCGGCTACGACTGGGTGCTGAGAGGTGAGCTCCAGCCGGGGGTGGCCCTGGTGTGTTACGCGGACGACACACTGGTCACGGCCCGGGGGAGCTCGTACAGGGAGGCAGCGTTGCTGGCCACGGCTGCGGTCTCACAGGTTGTGAGCCGCATACGGCGCCTGGGCCTGGAGGTGGCCCTCAACAAGTCGGAGGCCGTGGTCTTTCACGGCCCCCGGCGGGCGCCGCCGCCGGGATCACATATTGTGGTCGGGGGTACTCCAATCGCTGTCGAATCCACCATGAAGTATCTGGGATTGGTGCTCGACAGCCGTTGGAGCTTCGGCCCCCACTTCCAGCGGCTGGCGCCCAAGTTGATGGGCGCGGCGGGCGCGCTCGCAACGCTGCTTCCCAATCTGGGGGGCCCGAGCACCGCCTGTAGGAGATTGTACCTGGGGGTCTTGCGATCCATGGCCCTGTACGGGGCCCCGGTGTGGGCCTCTGACCTGACGGCCGGCAGTATCGCGATCCTGCGAAAGCCGCAGAGGGCGATGGCCGTCAGGTCTGTCAGGGGGTATCGCACAGTCTCCTATGAGGCGGCTTGTGCACTGGCCGGGTCGCCACCCTGGGACCTAGAGGCGAGAGTCCTCGCGTCACTGTACCGGTGGCGCGAGGAGGTGCGGACGCGGGGCGGTGGACCGATACAGCGAGAGATTGATCTGCGTCGGTCTCAGCTCCGCGAGGTCATGGTGGCGGAGTGGCGGGAGAGGCTTTTGCGCCCTACTGCCGGCCTCGCTACCATCGAGGCGATCCGACCAGTGCTCGAGGAATGGCTCGAGAGAAGGCACGGCTCCCTGTCGTTTCGGGCGACGCAGGTGTTCTCGGGCCACGGTTGCTTCGGGAAATACCTGTGTCGCATAAACAGGGAGCCGAACGCCCGGTGTCATCACTGCGTCCATTGTCTGGAGGACACGGCGCGGCATACGCTGGCAGAGTGTGTCGCATGGGAGGAGCTGCGCCGTGCCCTCGTGACAGAAGTGGGAGCCGACCTGTCGCTGCCGGCCGTCGCTCGCGCGATGGTTGGGAGCGCAGAGTCGTGGGATGCGGTGATCTCCTTCTGTGAAACGGTCATCTCACAGAAGGAGGCTGCGGAGAGGTTGAGGGAGGTCGAGACCGCTCTCCCCACCCGCAGCAGACGTGTCGGGCGTCGGAGGAGGGCGGACAACGCCCTCTTCCGGCCCCCCTAAACGGGTCCAGAGGGACGGTGGACTTGGGGACGTCCGCCGCCCCGCCGAATAACTGGACCCGAGGCGGTGGCGCGTAGTGTTCCGCGCGCGCCCCTATTGGCGTTGCGGGGGGAGTACACCTCACTCCCCCCGCAAACATGATGTGGCCCGCAGAGGCGGGCCAGCACTAGCCGGGGATCGTGGAAGGCGCACTAGTTCCCATGATCTCCGGTGCAAGTGTGGGAAAGGAACACCGGGGTGGTTTTTAGTCGGTTAGAGTCCGACAGACCCCTCCGCCCGCCCCAGGGCGGAGGATATCCGTGTGGATTTTCCACCTCGGCAACAAAAAAAAAAAAAAAAAAAAAAAAAAAAGGTTAGGTTAGGTTAGGTTAGGTTAGGTTAGGTTTTTTTTTTTTTTTTTTTTTTTTTTTTGTTTGGGCAGGAGTGGGAAATCCCCGCGGACACCTCGACTATCCCACAGGAATTTCTCTTGTGAGACAGTCGAGGTAGTGCCGGACTCGAACCGGCTAAAACCACACTCCTGCCTTTCCAGTGCCCTCTGACATTGTCAAAGCCGTTTTGTGCGTATGTATTAATTTTTGGCTACTGTTGTTTTATAATATTCATTTATTCAGGAAGTTCGGAGAGATCACGTCCTCTCAGTACGGACAACAATTTCTCAATTATTAAATTTATTACTTAATACAGTGACGATTAATTTTATTCATTTTAAGCCTCCAAAATCCCCCCCCCCCGCTTTTTTAAATTTTTAATCCCGTAACTAATTCTTAAGCCATATACCCACCATATGCTCAAGTATTATTATTTATTTCTGCATAACACTATGGTTGCAATTTTTGTGCAGTATTCTAAAAATGTTTCGCGGGTTTTATCCGCCATTAGGCTAGGGAGATTTTTCGCAACAAGCTCTACCCCAAGCCGCTGCTCTGCCTCGAATCTGGCCCTTGCGGTGATGGGGCACTCCAATAGTATGTGGAGCACCGTCTCTTCCTTGCCAGGCTCACAAGCGCACGATGGGCTCTCTTTACACTTGAACCGACTCAAGTATGCAGAGAACCCACCGTGCCCCGTGAGTATCTGCGTGGTGATGCTCGTGGGGACCATTTTGCGCATGACCTTGTACGCCGCTACCGCGTCCGGGAAGAAAATTTTTGTGCCCGAGGCAGTCTCACCCGTTACATACCTTCCGTTCCATTCGTCAAGCGTGGTTAGGTTAGGTTAGGTTAGGTTAGGTTAGGTTGGGGTGCGTCAGAATTCCTCCACGTGTGCCTAGTGGCTGCTGGTCCCTCTCGATACGTCTGGAGGGAAGAGCAGCTGCTGGGTCGGTGCACCCTGGGCGCGGCAGTATCCTTCCTCGAGGCATGAGAAGAAATTCTCATTCTTCGGGGAATGTTACTGTCGTGGCTAATATTCTGGGGAGGTGTCACATCGTTCGTCGTGCGATTACTCACGGAGCGGGTTTATCGTGCGAGGTGCGATGTGTATCAGGGGTCGGGGATATTGTCATGTGCCGTGCGATGGCTCACGGAGCGGGCTCATCGGACGGTACGTGACTAGGATTCACTCCTCGAAGTTCTCGGGGAGCGAATCGGGGAGGGGTAAAAACGTCGTGTGCCGTGTGATGGCTTACGGAGCGGGCTCATCAGACGGTACGTGATAAGAGATTCACTCCTCGAAGTTCTCGGGGAGTGAATCGGGGAGGGGTAAGAACGTCGTGTGCCGTGTGATGGCTTACGGAGCGGGCTCATCAGACGGTACGTGATAAGAGATTCACTCCTCGAAGTTCTCGGGGAGTGAATCGGGGCGGGGTAAAAACATCGTGTGCCGTGCGATGGCTCACGGAGCGGGCTCATCGGACGGTACGTGATAAGAGATTCACTCCTCGAAGTTCTCGGGGAGTGAATCGGGGCGGGGTAAAAACGTCGTGTGCCGTGTGATGGCTTACGGAGCGGGCTCATCAGACGGTACGTGATAAGAGATTCACTCCTCGAAGTTCTCGGGGAGTGAATCAGGGTTGGGGAGCCTCCTTCATCTTGGATCGCGGCGTTCATCGCCCTCTGGTACACGTCTGACCATCAGACGTGACTGTGAGCGTGATGAATCGTCGTGATAAGGGATCAAGGGGGAGGGGGGGAATATATATAATTTTATGTGTATGTATGTATATATATTTGATATATTTATATTTTTATATATTTATGAAGAGTAGGGAGACAGGGACCACACCCTTCAAAGGAACAAGGAAAAAAAAAAAATGAAAAAAACGAATTGTAAAAAACTACCCCAGGGCGGTACCAGCTGCTCAGCATATGGAGAATCCGTCACGATCCCTTCGGGGTCGTCAAGCCCCTCGTATTCTGGGGGGGGCAGCAATCGTTTTCCGCTTGCCAATGGCAACGAGAGCCGAGGAGGCTCAACAAGATCACGGTCATTCGAGGACCTGATTTCTTTTTCACCGCGCCGCGCGGTGGACGCAGTGACGCACTCTGGCACTGCGTCACCAGGGACGGGAGCGGAGGCTCCAGCGGAACCACGCGTGGTTCTGGAGAGGGTGAATATGTCGTCGGAGGTTGACGACACATCGCAACCAGTTGCGACTGCCGTCTCCAAATTTTGGTTGAAGCGGCCGCATGACTGTGGGTCGGATGTGGGTTCGGTGGCCTTGTCCTCGAGCGAAGAGAACCTGCCGGCCCCCAAGGTGCCGACAACAAGGAGGGGAAGAGGACGCGGGACGCTTTCCGGAGCGAGCGCTCCAGTAGCGTCACGTGAATCCCGGGGCCATTTCCTAAAGCCCCCTGATACGCCGGTGAGCGACTCCGACGGTGCAATGCAGGTGGAGCCAGGCGATGCCTCCATCGCGTTAGTGTCCACCAAGGCGGAGCTCAACGCTGCGAGGCGGGAAGGCCGGAAGGCCATCGCGACCGACGAGGTCGCTGAGTTGGCTCGTCGAGCAAGGGAGAGGCGGTCCCAGACTGCCGAAGCTCCTGGGGGCTTGACGGCCGAGGCCCTTAGCCGTCAGGTTTTAGACGGCGTGGACGTCGTCCTGAAGGTGGCCACGAAGTCGGGCAACCTGAAGGGCACGTTCACGCGGGCCCTGAAGGAGGCGGCGACCGGGATTAAGGAGGCGGTGGACGTCCTCCTTGCCCGGACGACCTCGGAGGAGACGGTGAAACTCCGAGAGGAGAATTCACGTCTCCATACGAGGATGGAGGAGCTCCAGCAGGAGGTCAGCGCATTGAGGGCAGACTTCAGCCGGCAGCAGGGTGCGACGACTATGGACAGTCATGCCCTGCCACAGAACGGGTCTTTGGGGGAAGACCAGTTCAACCGGCTGTTGAGCATAATGACCGCCCGCTTTGACAGCCTAGAGCCCAGACTTAACCCCCCCATTAGGCTGCGTCCGCCGCTGGCGGCGGATACGCGGAGGAAGGAGGCAGAGCCTGCACCAGCAGCGGCTGGGCCAACGTGGGCCCAGGTGGCTAAAGCGCCACCTGCGCCTAAAAATCTTTCGCAGGCGCCCAAGAAGCCCACGCAGGCGCCCAAAAAGCCCACAGCGGGGGGCAAAAAGATAGGACAGGGGACAAGTAATCCCACTGAGGGGAGCTCGTCCCCTAAAGAAAATGAGGAGGCCTGGCAGACAGCCGAAGGCCGTAAAAAGAAGCGGAAGAGGGGTCGCAAGGCCAAGAACGCGCAGGGCTCCAAGGGGCAGGCCCCCAGAATCCGCGTCCCTCGCTCTGAGGCTGTAGTGGTCACGCTGCAGCCCGAAGCCAAGGAGAGGGGAGTCACGTACCAGAAGGTACTGGCAGAGGCGAGAGGCAAACTGGTCTTCGCTGACTTTGGCACCCCAGACGGCTTCCGTTTTAGAACGGCAGCCACGGGGGCTAAGATGTTTGAGTTGGCGGGGACCAGCAGTGCCGAGAGGGCGGACTCTCTAGCTGCAAAGCTGAGAGACGTCCTCAACCCCGAGGAGGTCCGGGTTTCCAGACCCATAAAGACAGCGGAAGTTCGCGTCGATGGGCTGGACGACTCAGTGAGTCCAGAGGAGGTGGTGGCGGCCATAGCCCGGAGCGGCGGATGCCCGCCAGAAAATGTGCGGGCGGGCGACATCCGCGTTAATGCTGGCGGGCTTGGCACCATCTGGGTGCGGTGCCCGGTGGCTGCGGCCAAGCAGGTCGCCGACGCGGGCCGCCTACTGGTGGGCTGGGTGTCAGCGAGGGTAAAACTCCTGGCACCCCGGGCCATGCAGTGCTACCGGTGCCTGGAGAAAGGTCACGTCCGGGCACTCTGCCCGGACATAAGGCGGCCCAGTGCTCCGCGGAGCCAAACTGCAGCCTGTGTACAGCTGCAGGAAAGTCCGCGGGGCACCGAATAGGTGGCAACGCTTGCGGCGCGCCCAGAAAGCGCAGCAAGCGTTCGACCAAGGCTGCGGGAGCTGCACCCTCTAGCACCTCTGAGGCCGATTCCCGGCCTGTGGTGGGACGAAGCGAGGAAATGCAGTGTCAGTGATGGCACTCCATTTCCTACAGGCGAATATCAATCACTGCACCAGAGCTCAGGATCTCTTGGTCCTGAGCATGGCGGAGTGGTCGATAAATGTGGCGGTGGTCGCTGAGCCGTACTTCATCCCCCCCCGGGAAAACTGGGCAGGGGATCTGGACGGCCTGGTGGCCATCATCGGTGCGACTCTTGTCGACGTATCCCGGGGTCACGGTTGGGTTGCCGCCCTTGTGAACGGGATCGTCACGATTGGGGCATATTTTTCGCCCAACAGGAGTCTCGCCGACTTCGAGAGCTTCCTTGTCGAGTTGGGAGCCGTCGTCGGCCGGTCTCACCCTCGGCCCATTTTGCTTCTCGGTGATCTGAACGCCAAATCTGCGGCGTGGGGATCCCCGGTCACAGACCCGAGAGGCGAAGTGCTTGAGGAGTGGGCCTTCACGACGGACCTGGCCGTCTTAAATCGGGGTTTGGCCTACACGTGTGTGCGACAGCACGGCGGGTCCATAGTGGACGTCTCGTTTGCTAGCCCCGCTGTCGTGCACCGTGTCCGTGATTGGCGCGTGGAAGCGGAGGTGGAGACGCTATCGGACCACCGATACATACGCTTCGACGTCTCCGCCCAAACCACTGGAGGTCGTATCCAATCGGCCCCCCGGAGAGACGGCCCGCGTTGGGCACTGAAACGCCTCGACAGGGAGGCTCTCGAGGAGGCCACTATCGTCCTAGCCTGGATTCGGGAGTCGGCTACCGTCGGTCCCATTGACGTCGAACAGGAGGCGAAGTGGTTCGGCGACGCGATGACGCAAATCTGCGACGCGTCCATGCCTCGCGTCTCCCCTCTGTCCGCAAGGCGCCGCGTGTACTGGTGGTGCGTCGAGGTCGAGCGGCTGCGCGTCGCGTGCGCAGACGCCAGACGCCCGTACACGCGATGTCGGAGGAGACGTCTTCGGGACCCCGACGAAGAAGCCGCGCTGTATGAGGTGTACCGCGCGGCGAAGGAGGCTCTGTGGCTGGCCATCGGTGAGTCGAAAACGCGCTCCAGAGAGGAGCTGCTGGCGACCCTAGACGGGGATCCGTGGGGGCGCCCTTACCGCACGGTCCGAGGAAAACTTCGGCCGTGGGCCCCCCCGCTAACGGAAGGTCTCGAGCCGCAGTTCCTGGAGCGAGTGGTCTCGGCTCTCTTCCCTGAGAGAGCCGAGCATGAGCCACCGCCGATGGCTCTGCCCACAGCTGCAGAGTCGGAAGAAGAAGAGGAGAGCGAAACCATCCCAGAGGTGACACAGGCGGAGATGAGTGCGGCCCTGATACGGCTCCGGGCAAAAAACACTGCTCCGGGGCCCGACGGAGTGCCTGGCCGCGCTCTAGTCCTCGCTCTGAAGGAGCTGGAGCCCCCACTGAGGGGACTCTTCTCGGCGTGCCTTGAGCAGGGTCGTTTCCCTACCAGGTGGAAGTCTGGTCGACTGGTCCTGCTCAAGAAGGCGGGGCGCCCGGCGGATTCGTCATCCGCTTATCGGCCCATAGTGCTGCTGGACGAGGCGGGCAAGTTGTTCGAGCGAGTAATCGCAGATCGCCTCGTCAGCCACTTGTGCACGGTTGGGCCGAACCTGGACGACAGCCAGTTTGGCTTCCGGTGTGGGCGCTCTACCATCGACGCCATCAGGAGAGTAAGAGTCCTGGCGGAGGAAGCGGTGTCCCAGGGTGGGGTGGTGCTGGCGGTGTCTCTGGACATCTCCAACGCGTTCAACACCCTGCCTTGGAGTTGCATTAGGGAGGCCCTGCGATACCATCGGGTGCCTTCCTACCTCCGCAACATCGTGGGGGCGTATCTCTCGGGAAGATGTGTCACCTATATGGGACGCGACGGCGCTGGCCGTCGCGAGATGTCGTGCGGTGTTCCACAGGGCTCGGTTCTGGGCCCACCCCTGTGGAACATCGGATACGACTGGGTTTTGCGGTGCGAGCTCCCGCCAGGAGTGAACCTGACCTGTTATGCGGACGACACGCTGGTCACGGCTCGGGGGAGCTCGTACAGGGAAGCAGCGTTGCTGGCCACGGCTGCGGTCTCACAGGTGGTGAGCCGCATACGACGCCTGGGCCTGGAAGTGGCCCTTAACAAGTCGGAGGCCATCGCTTTTCATGGCCCTCGACGGGCACCGCCGTTGGGATCACACATTGTGGTCGGGGGGGTCCAGATCGCTGTCGGGTCAACCATGAAGTACCTTGGATTGGTGCTCGACAGCCGTTGGGACTTCGGCCCCCACTTTCAGCGTCTGGTGCCCAAGTTGATGGGCGCGGCGGGCGCGCTGTCAACGCTGCTTCCCAATCTGGGGGGCCCGAGCTCCGCCTGCAGGCGGTTGTACGTGGGGATCGTGCGATCGATGGCCCTTTATGGGGCCCCGATATGGGCGACCGACCTGACGGCCCGCACTATCGCAGTTCTGCGCAGACCGCAGAGAGCAATGGCCATCAGGGTCGTACGGGGATATCGCACGATCTCCTACGAGGCGGCTTGCGTACTGGCCGGATCCCCGCCGTGGGACCTGGAGGCGAAGACCCTCGCGACACTATACCAGTGGCGCGAGGAGGCCAAACATCGGGGCGAGAGGCTGGTGCAGCGACAAATAACAGTGCACCGGTCTCAGCTCCAACAGGTCATGGTAGCGGAATGGCGGGGGAGGCTAGAGCTCCCTACCGCCGGCCTCGACACAGTTGAGGCGATCCGGCCAGTACTCGACGACTGGCTCGGGAGGAAGCACGGCTCCCTGACGTTTCGGGTGACGCAGGTGCTCTCGGGGCACGGCTGCTTCGGGAAGTACCTGTGTCGCTTGGGCAGGGAGCCGGACGCTCGGTGCCATCACTGCGTCCACTGTATGGAGGATACGGCGCGGCATACGCTGGCTGAGTGCGCCGCGTGGGATGAGCCGCGCCGTGCCCTCGTTGCAGAGGTTGGAGGAGACCTGTCGCTGCCGGCCGTCGCTCGCTCGATGGTCGACAGCGCAGAGTCCTGGGACGCGGTGATGTCCTTCTGCGAAACCGTCATGTCGCAGAAGGAAGCTGCGGAAAGGGAAAGGGAGGTGACGAGCCCTCACCCATCCCGCAGCAGACGCGCCGGGCGTCGGCAGAGGGCTGACAATGCCCTCTTCCGGCCCCCCTAAATTGGTCCAGGGGCGACGGATTCGGGGACATCCGTCGCCCCCTATTACAATGGATCCGAGACGGCGGCGCGTTGTGTTCCACGCGCGCCTCTCATGACGTAGCGGGGGGAGTCTTACACCTCACTCCCCCCGGGACGAGGCCCGCAGGTCAAGCGGGCCAGCACTAGTCTGGGGCAGCGGAAGTCGCATCAGTTCCCGCTGCCCCCCGACGCAAGTGTGCGAGGGAACACCGGTGTGGTTTTAGTCAGTACGAGTCTGACAGACCCCTCCGCTCTCCCCAGGGCGGAGGACATCCATTGAGGATTTCCACATCGGGAAAAAAAAAAAAAAAAAAAAAAAAAAAGGTTAGGTTAGGTTAGGTTAGGTTAGGTTGGGGGACCCCCCCACAGAGCTTACGTCCACGTCGTGTCCCCTGGAAACAGCCCAGTTCTGACCACCGTAACGGAGTGGCAGACTGGGTTGGCCAAAGTGCTCTGTGCTATCGTAGCGTATTTTATTCATTGCCTTTTTACTACGATTTTGCGGAATGCCCAAACCCTCGCGGGACGCCTGCGGGCGCTTTTTAAAACCAAAAGGCCCTTCTCAGGGCCAACCCAAAGGCCCTTCTCAGGGCCAACCAGAGGGCCCTTCTCAGGGCCACCCCGACGCTCTGGCGTCAGAAACTAGCCGCGCGCCGTCTGCGGCTAGCTTCTTCGGAAGGGTGAGTGAGTCGTCTGACAACGACTCACTTGTTACTTTGTCGGACGCGGACGACTCCCGTCCGCGGAAGCGGGTCCACCGGAGCGGTGGGTCCGAGGGCTCCTCGGCCTCGGGGTCGACGAGGCTGCCGAAGGCTAAAAAGCCGACGGCGGCCGCGGATACCCATGTCGTTGGGCTCGCGGATGCCCAACGCCAGTTGGACCTGGCTCGGCGGGCGCAGCTCCAGCACGAGCTAGAAGAGCAGGTTGCTGCCAAAGAGAAGCGGGCGCATGCTGCCCGGGCCAAGTCCGGGTACGGTGCGTCCCGCGTTCTATACGCGGACCACTCTCTGGCCGAGCTGGAGAGAATGGCGGAGGAGGATGAGGGGGAGATTGTGGAGGTCGCCTCTAAGTCCTCCAACCTAAAGGGGACCTTTCAGAAGGCCCTCAAGTGCCGGGCCGCGAGCATGCGCGGTGTCGTCGCGGAGTTGGTTCGGCGGAAGGCCACCGACGAGACGCGGCAACTGCAGGCGAAAATAGATCGCCTGCAATCGGAGGTCAGCCAGCTTCATCAGAAGCTAGCTGAAGCCACGGCCCGGCCACTACAAGCCGAGACAAGCCCTGCGGTGGAGGGCCCCTCCTCCAACCTTGAGGATATCATCCGCAAGGTTGTAATGGAGGAGAGGGCCTTCACAAGAGCCTGCTTAGCAGGGATTGAGGACCGGCTCTTGCCGGAGAAACGCCTCCGACCGCCGCTTGCGGCGGATAAGAGGCAGTGCGAGCCGGAGCCGCCCTCCTCCTCCCAGGCGGAAGATGCCCTTCTCCCTTCAACCACCCCGTCCAACGAGTGGACGGAAGTGGTCCGTAAGGGGAAGGGCAAAGGCAAAAAGTCGGCAACGGCCGTCCCTGTCGCCCCCGCCACCACCACTCCCAGCCGGTCCCAGATGACCGACAAGGGAAAGGGGAAGGGGAAATGGAAGGGAAAGGGGAAGCTGGTCCCCCCGAAAACCGCGGCCGTCGTGGTGACACTCACCGCGGAGGCTGCGGAGCGAGGGGAGACGTACGCGTCCATTTTGGTGCGGGCGCGTGCCAATGCTGATCCTACCCAACTGGGGATCGGCAGTGTGTCTTGCCGGCGGACCCAAGCCGGGGCTCGAATTTTCGAGTTCCCGGGGGCAGAAGGGAGTGCCCATGCAGACCTCTTTGCAGCCAAGCTGCAAGAGGTAATCGCGGACTCGGCCAAGGTGGCCCGGCCGGTCAAGTCGGCGGCCATTGAAGTGACGGAGCTAGATGACTCCGTCACCAAGGAGGAGGTGGTGGCGGCGGTCGCAGCGGTAGGGAGCTGTGGCGCCGCGGCGATCCAAGGCCGGGACATAAGGCCCGGCCGCGGTGGTATGGGCACCATCCGCCTCGAGTGCCCAATCGCCGCTGCCAAAGCCGTCCTTGCGAAAGGACGGCTTCTAGTCGGTTTCAGCTCGGGCGCAGTCCGGGCACTCGAGGACCAGCCTCTGCGGTGCTTCCGGTGCTTCGGCATCGGCCACACCAGGCCTCTGTGTCCGTCCAAAGTAGACAGGACGGACACATGCTATCGCTGCGGCAAGGAGGGCCACAAAGCCGCCTCCTGCAAGGCCACCACGCCGCACTGTGCGGTGTGTGCCGCCAGTGGCCGCCGATCAGGCCACGTAATGAAGGGGAGGAAGTGTATTCCTCCCCCTAAGCGTGGCAAAGTGCAGGCGCCGACCGGGTCTGCGCCTGCTGCTGCCGCTAACACCGCCGTTCCTGCGGCGGTTGCGGAGGAGGGTGCGATGTCCGACTGATGGACACAGTCGAACATCGCATCCTTCAAGCGAACACCAATCACTGCAGGACAGCCCAGGATCTGCTGATGCAGACCATGGCTGAGTGGTTGGTGGACTTGGCGGTGGTCGCCGAACCCTCTTTGGTCCCTGGCCGTTGGCTGGGTGACCAGGACGGCTTGGTGGCGTTGGTGGCGCGGTCTTCCACAGACTCCCCTCCCCTCTCGCTCATAGAGAGGGGACCGGGATACGTGGCCGCCGCGCGGGGAGAGGTAGCGATGGTGGGGGTGTATTTCTCCCCAAACCGCACTCTCTCGGAGCGCGCGCGGGAGGATGATCCTCTCGCTGCGCCGCTCCACAGACGAAGAAGGGGGAGAAGGCGTCGAGCCCTCCCTCTTCATGGTGACGGGCGGGTGACAGGCGCGGGGGTGCCTTCGCCCGCATTGCACCCGTCACCTTCGTTGGTCATTCCCGACACCCCACACCCATGAGGGTGTGAGGGGTCTGCCTTGCAATCGTCGGCGGAGGACTGGAAGTAAAGGCTGTGCCGGTTTCCCAGTCCCCCGCCACTCGGACGAAGCGGGAATGCGCTGGGTCGTTTTAGTGGGTATACCGGGTCCACCCGGGGAGTCCCACATACCCCTCCCGTCCCCCGATGGGAGGGTATGCGTAAAGCCATCCGCAGGCCCCAGCGGGCCATTGCACAGCGGGTGGCGAGGGCTTACCGCTCGGTGGGCTTTTCGGCGGCGTGCGCTCTGGCCGGCACCCCTCCTTGGGAGTTGGAGGCATGGGTGCTTGCCAGAGTCTACGAGTGGACGGCGCACCGGAAGGCGCTCGGGGAGCGCCCTGTCGCCGAAGAGCGGGAGGCCGTGCGGCAGGAGGCGAAGGACGCCATCGTCCTCCATTGGACGGAGGACCTCGCCAACGCCGCCTTTGGCCGCCGGACGTTGGACGCGCTCGGTCCGGTCCTGAAGGGCTGGCTCGAGCGGTCCCACGGTTTCCTCTCTTTCCGTCTGGTGCAGGTGTTGTCCGGGCACGGCTGCTTCGGATCGCACCTGCACCGTATCGGGAGGGAGGAGACCCCGGCATGCCACGACTGCGACGCGGCGGAGGACACGGCGCAGCACACCCTCGAGGTGTGCCCGGCGTGGGCCGAGCTGCGCCGCGGTCTGACCGCGGTGGTCGGACCGGACCTCTCGCTTCCCGGCGTGGTCGACGCCATGCTGGGGAGCGAGGAGGCCTGGTCAGCGGTAGCCTCCTTTTGCGAGGACGTACTCTCGCAGAAGGAGGAGGCGGAGCGCGCGCGGGAGGACGATCCTCTCGCTGCGCCGCTCCGCAGACGAAGAAGGGGGAGAAGGCGTCGAGCCCTCCCTCCTCATGGTGACGGGCGGGCTACAGGCACGGGGGTGCCTGCGCCCGCATTGCACCCGTCATCTTCGTCGGTCATTCCCGACCCCCCCACACCCGTGAGGGTGTGAGGGGGGTCTGCCTTGCAATCGTCGGCGGAGGACTGGAAGTAAAGGCTGTGCCGGTTTCCCAGTCCCCCGCCACTCGGACGAAGCGGGAATGCGCTGGGTCGTTTTAGTGGGTATACCGGGTCCGCCCAGGGAGTCCCACATACCCCTCCCGTCCCCCGATGGGAGGGTATGCGTAATGCATTTTTTCCCAGCGACAAAAAAAAAAAAAAAAAAAAAAAAAAAAAAAAAAAAAAAAAGGTTAGGTTAGGTTGGGGGACCCCCCCACAGAGCTTACGTCCACGTCGTGTCCCCTGGAAACAGCCCAGTTCTGACCACCGTAACGGAGTGGCAGACTGGGTTGGCCAAAGTGCTCTGTGCTCTCGTAGCATTTTATTCATTGCCTTTATAGTACGAGTCTGCGGAATGCCCAAACCCTCGCGGGACGCCTGCGGGCGCTTTTTAAAACCAAAAGGCCCTTCTCAGGGCCAACCAAACGGCCCTTCTCAGGGCCAACCAAAAGGCCCTTCTCAGGGCCAACCCAAAGGCCCTTCTCAGGGCCAACCAAAAGGCCCTTCTCAGGGCCAACCCAAAGGCCCTTCTCAGGGCCACCCCAACGCTCCAACATCAGAGTGTAGCCGCGCGCCGTCTGCGGCTAGCTACTTCGGCGGGGCAGAGTCGTCTGACAGCGACTCGGTTGTTGGAGGGTTGGATGCGAGTGGCTCTCGATCGCGGAAGCGGGTCTTCCGGAGCTGTGGGTCCGAGAGCTCCTCGGCTTCGGCGTCCAAACCGTTGTCGAAGGCTCAAAAGCCGACGATAACGGCCGCGGATACCCACGTCGTTGGGCTCGCGGACGCCCAGCGCCAGGTGGACCTGGCCCGGAAGGCGCAGCTCCAGCAAGAGCTGGAGGAGCGGGTTGCCGCCAAGGAAAAGCGTGCGCACGTCGCCCGGGCCAAGTCCGGGTACGGTGCGTCACGCGTTCTGTACGCGGACCAGTCTCTGGAGGAGCTGCAGAGGATGGCGGAGGAGGACGAGGAGGGGATCATAGAGGTCGCCTCTAAGTCCTCCAACTTAAAGGGCACTTTTCAAAAGGCCCTGAAGTGCAGGGCCGCGAGCCTGCGTTGTGTCGTCGATGAGTTGGTGAAGCGGACGACCACCGACGAGACGCGGCAACTGCAGGCGAGAATAAATTGTCTGCAGTCGGAGGTCAGCCAGCTTCACCAGAAGCTCGCTGAAGTCACGGCCCGGCCACAACAGGCCAAGGCGTGCTCTGTGGCAGAGGGCCCTGCCTCAGCCCGGCCACAACTAGCCGAGACGAGCCCTGTAGTGGAGGGCCCCTCCTCCAACCTTGAGGATATCATCCGCAAGGTTGTAATGGAGGAGAGGGCCTTCACAAGAGCCTGCTTAGCAGGTATCGAGGACCGGCTCTTGCCGGAGGAACGCCTCCGACCGCCGCTTGCGGCGGATAAGAGGCAGTGTGAGCCGGGGCCGTCCTCTTCTTCCCAGGTGGAAGACGCCCTTCTGCCTTCAACCACCCCGTCCAACGAGTGGACGGAAGTGGTCCGTAAGGGGAAGGGTAAAGGGAAGAAGACGGTAACGGCCGTCCCTGTCGTCCCCGCCACCACCACTCCCAGCCAGTCGCAGACGACCGGTAAGGGGAAAGAGAAAGGGAGGGGAAAGAGGCAGCTAGTCCCCCCAAAAACCGCGGCCGTCGTGGTGACGCTCACCGCGGAGGCTGCGGAGCGCGGGGAGACGTACGCGTCTATTTGGGCGCGTGCCAATGCCGATCCCACCCAACTGGGGATCGGCAGTGTGTCTTGCCGGCGGACCCAAGCCGGGGCTCGAATATTCGAGTTCCCGGGGGCCGAAGGGGGTGCCCGCGCGGACCTCTTTGCAGCCAAGCTGCAGGAGGTCATCGCGGACTCTGCCAAGGTGGCCCGGCCGGTCAAGTCGGCGGCCATTGAGGTGACGGAGCTGGATGACTCCGTCACCAAGGAGGAGGTGGTGGCGGCGGTCGCAGCGGTAGGGGGCTGTGGCGCCGCGGCGGTCCAAGGCCGGGACATAAGGCCCGGCCGCGGTGGTATGGGCACCATCCGCCTCGAGTGCCCAATCGCCGCTGCCAAAGCCGTCCTTGCGAAAGGACGGCTTCAAGTCGGGTTCAGCTCGGGCGCAGTCCGGGCACTCGAGGACCAGCCTCTGCGTTGTTTCCGGTGCTTCGGCATCGGCCACACCAGGCCTCTGTGTCCGTCTAAGGTAGACAGGACGGACACATGCTACCGCTGCGGCAAGGAGGGCCACAAAGCCGCCTCCTGCAAGGCCGCCACGCCGCACTGTGCGGTGTGTGCCGCCAGTGGCCACCGATCAGGCCACGTAATGAAGGGGAGGAAGTGTATTCCTCCCCCTAAGCGTGGCAAAGCGCAGGCGCCGACCGGGCCTGCGCCTGCTGCTGCCGCTAACACCGCCGTTCCTGCGGCGGCTGCGGAGGAGGTTGCGATGTCCGACTGATGGACACAGTCGAACATCGCATCCTTCAGGCGAACACCAACCACTGCAGGACAGCCCAGGATCTGCTGATGCAGACCATGGCTGAGTGGTTGGTGGACTTGGCGGTGGTCGCCGAACCCTACTCGGTCCCTGGCCGTTGGCTGGGCGACCGAGACGGCTTGGTGGCGTTGGTGGTGCGGTCTTCCACAGACTACCCTCCCCTCTCGCTCTTAGAGAGGGGACCAGGATACGTGGCCGCCGCGTGGGGAGAGATAGCGATGGTGGGGGTGTATTTCTCCCCAAACCGCCCTCTTTCGGACTTTGAGGATTTCCTCGAAGTCCTCACTGCTGCCGTAGGGAGGGCGGCGCCACGCCAGGTCGTGGTGTTGGGCGACCTAAACGCCAAGTCGGTGGACTGGGGCAACCCGGCCGCCGGTTGCAACGTCCGGGGACGCGCCGTCCAGTTTTGGGCGGCCTCGTGCGGTGTGTCCCTCCTCAACCGGGGGGTCGTCCACACGTGTGTGCGGCAACAGGGCGGGTCTGTGGTGGACGTGTCGTTTGCCACCCCCGCGCTGGCCGCCCGCGTCGTGAACTGGCGGGTGGAGCTGGTGGAGACCTTGTCGGACCACCGTTACGTGCGGTTCGACATCTCCACCCGGCAGGGGAGGGGGACGGCCCGCGCTGGGCAATCTCCCTTCCCGCGGTGGGCACTCACCCGCCTGGACCGGGAGGCAGCCAAGGAGGCCGCCTTTCTCCAGGACTGGCTGTCGCCTCCCCCTGTCGAGGAGGTCCCGGACGTTGACGCCGCAGCGGTCCGGCTCAGGGGGTCCTTGACCGAGGTGTGCAACTCCAGCATGCCTCGGCCTCGCCGTCCGCCTCCCCGTCGTGCCGTCTACTGGTGGACGGAGGAGCTGGCGGGACTCCGGGCCACCTGCGTGGCGGCCAGAAGGGCCTACACGCGGAGCCGACGGCGCAGCGCCCAAAACCGAGTCCGGGCAGAGGAGGACCGCCTGTACGCCTCTTACCGAGAGGCTGCGGAGGCCCTCAAGTCTGCAATGGGCGCTGCGCAAGACTCGGCCAGGGCCGAGATGCTGGAGGGTCTCGACAGGGATCCCTATGGGAGACCATATAAGGCGGCGCGGAACCAGCTCCGCCCCTATGGTCCCCCACTGTCAGAGACCCTCGAACCAGCATTGTTGGATGGGGTGGTCCGGTCCCTGTTTCCGCGCAGGACCGACTTCGTCCCACCAACAATGGATCCCCCGCAAGGGGCGGTTCCACCGGAGGCGGAGGTCCCCCCGGTGACGGCGGCGGAACTCTGCGCGGGGTTTCTGAGCCTCCGCGCAAAGAAGACAGCCCCCGGACCGGACGGCGTCCCCGCACGGGTGGTGGCGATCGCCGCCTCCCAAATGGAGGACAGGTTTCGGGACCTCTTCCTCGAGTCCGGTGTTCCACAGGGGTCGGTGCTTGGCCCCCCCTTGTGGAACATCGGGTTCAATTGGCTCTTGCGGGGAGCCCTCCTCCCGGGCACGAGTGTCATCTGCTACGCGGATGACACTCTCCTCACTGCCCGGGGGAGGAACTTCGGGGATGCGGCCTGTCTGGCCTCGGCTGGCGGATCCTTGGTGGCAGAGAGGATCCGCCGCCTGGGATTGAAGGTGGCGCTGCACAAGACGGAGGCCGTGTACTTTCGCGGCGCGCGAAGGAGGAGGCGGAGCGCGCGCGGGAGGACGATCCTCTCGCTGCGCCGCTCCGCAGACGAAGAAGGGGGAGAAGGCGTCGAGCCCTCCCTCCTCATGGTGACGGGCGGGCTACAGGCACGGGGGTGCCTGCGCCCGCATTGCACCCGTCATCTTCGTCGGTCATTCCCGATCCCGACCCCCCCACACCCGTGAGGGTGTGAGGGGTCTGCCTTGCAATCGTCGGCGGAGGACTGGAAGTAAAGGCTGTGCCGGTTTCCCAGTCCCCCGCCACTCGGACGAAGCGGGAATGCGCTGGGTCGTTTTAGTGGGTATACCGGGTCCGCCCGGGGAGTCCCACATACCCCTCCTGTCCCCCGATGGGAGGGTATGCGTAATGCATTTTTTCCCAGCGACAAAAAAAAAAAAAAAAAAAAGGTTAGGTTGGGGGACCCCCCCACAGAGCTTACGTCCACGTCGTGTCCCCTGGAAACAGCCCAGTTCTGACCACCGTAACGGAGTGGCAGACTGGGTTGGCCAAAGTGCTCTGTGCTATCGTAGCGTTTTTTTATTCATTGCCTTTTTACTACGATTCTGCGGAATGCCCAAACCCTCGCGGGACGCCTGCGGGCGCTTTTTAAAACCAAAAGGCCCTTCTCAGGGCCAACCAAACGGCCCTTCTCAGGGCCAACCCAAAGGCCCTTCTCAGGGCCAACCCAAAGGCCCTTCTCAGGGCCAACCCAAAGGCCCTTCTCAGGGCCAACCAAAAGGCCCTTCTCAGGGCCACCCCAACGCTCCAACATCAGAGTCTAGCCGCGCGCCGTCTGCGGCTAGCTACTTCGGCGGGGCAGAGTCGTCTGACAGCGACTCGGTTGTTGGAGTGTCGGATGCGAGCGGCTCTCGTTCGCGGAAGCGGGTCTTCCGGAGCTGCGGGTCCGAGAGCTCCTCGGCTTCGGGGTCCAAACCGTTGTCGAAGGCTAATAAACCGACGACAACGGCCGCGGATACCCACGTCGTTGGGCTCGCGGACGCCCAGCGCCAGGTGGACCTGGCCCGGAAGGCGCAGCTCCAGCAAGAGCTGGAGGAGCGGGTTGCCGCCAAGGAGAAGCGTGCGCACGTTGCCCGGGCCAAGTCTGGGTACGGTGCGTCACGCGTTCTGTACGCGGACCAGTCCCTGGAGGAGCTGCAGAGGATGGCGGAGGAGGACGAGGAGGGGATCATAGAGGTCGCCTCTAAGTCCTCCAACTTAAAGGGCACGTTTCAAAAGGCCCTAAAATGCAGGGCCGCGAGCCTGCGTGGTGTCGTCGCTGAGTTGGTGAAGCGGACGACCACCGACGAGACGCGGCAACTGCAGACGAGAATAGATTGTCTGCAGTCGGAGGTCAGCCAGCTTCACCAAAAGCTCGCTGAAGCCGCGGCCCGGCCACAACAGGCCAAGGCGAGCCCTGTGGCAGAGGGTCCTGCCTCGGCCCGGCCACAACTAGCCGAGACGTGCTCTGTAGTGGAGGGCCCCTCCTCCAACCTTGAGGATATCATCCGCAAGGTTGTAATGGAGGAGAGGGCCTTCACAAGAGCCTGCTTAGCGGGCATCGAGGACCGGCTCTTGCCCGAGAAACGCCTCCGACCGCCGCTTGCGGCGGATAAGAGGCAGTGCGAGCCGGGGCCGTCCTCCTCCTCCCAGGTGGAAGACGCCCTTCTGCCTTCAACCACCCCGTCCAACGAGTGGACGGAAGTGGTCCGTAAGGGGAAGGGCAAAGGGAAGAAGACGGTAACGGCCGTCCCAGTCGTGCCCGCCACCACCGCTCCCAGCCAGTCGCAGACGACCGGTACGGGAAATGGGAAAGGGAAAGGGAGGGGAAATAGACACCTAGTCCCCCCAAAAACCGCGGCCGTCGTGGTGACGCTCACCGCGGAAGCTGCGGAGCGCGGGGAGACGTACGCGTCTATTTTGGTGCGGGCGCGGGCCAATGCCGATCCCACCCAACTGGGGATCGGCAGTGTGTCTTGCCGGCGGACCCAAGCCGGGGCTCGAATTTTCGAGTTCCCGGGGACCGAAGGGGGTGCCCGCGCGGACCTCTTTGCAGCCAAGCTGCAAGAGGTCATCGCGGACTCTGCCAAGGTGGCCCGGCCGGTCAAGTCGGCGGCCATTGAGGTGACGGAGCTGGATGACTCCGTCACCAAGGAGGAGGTGGTGGCGGCGGTCGCAGCGGTAGGGGGCTGTGGCGCCGCGGCGGTCCAAGGCCGGGACATAAGGCCCGGCCGCGGTGGTATGGGCACAATCCGCCTCGAGTGCCCAATCGCCGCTGCCAAAGCCGTCCTTGGGAAAGGACGGCTTCAAGTCGGGTTCAGCTCGGGCGCAGTCCGGGCACTCGAGGACCAGCCTCTGCGTTGTTTCCGGTGCTTCGGCATCGGCCACACCAGGCCTCTGTGTCCGTCTAAGGTAGACAGGACGGACACATGCTACCGCTGCGGCAAGGAGGGCCACAAAGCCGCCTCCTGCAAGGCCGCCACGCCGCACTGTGCGGTGTGTGCCGCCAGTGGCCGCCGATCAGGCCACGTAATGAAGGGGAGGAAGTGTATTCCTCCCCCTAAGCGTGGCAAAGCGCAGGCGCCGACCGGGCCTGCGCCTGCTGCTGCCGCTAACACCGCCGTTCCTGCGGCGGCTGCGGAGGAGGTTGCGATGTCCGACTGATGGACACAGTCGAACATCGCATCCTTCAGGCGAACACCAACCACTGCAGGACAGCCCAGGATCTGCTGATGCAGACCATGGCTGAGTGGTTGGTGGACTTGGCGGTGGTCGCCGAACCCTACTCGGTCCCTGGCCGTTGGCTGGGCGACCGAGACGGCTTGGTGGCGTTGGTGGCGCGGTCTTCCACAGACTCCCCTCCCCTCTCGCTCTTAGAGAGGGGACCGGGATACGTGGCCGCCGCGTGGGCAGACATGGCCCTGGTGGGGGTCTACTTCTCCCCAAACCGCCCTCTCTCGGACTTTGAGGATTTCCTCGAGATCCTCACTGCTGTCGTAGGGAGGGCGGCGCCACGCCAGGTCGTGGTGTTGGGCGACCTAAACGCCAAGTCGGTGGACTGGGGCAACCCGGCCGCCGGTTGCAACGTCCGGGGACGCGCCGTCCAGTTTTGGGCGGCCTCGTGCGGTGTGTTCCTCCTCAATAGGGGGGCGGTCCACACGTGTGTGCGGCAACAGGGCGGGTTGGTGGTGGACGTGTCGTTTGCCACCCCCGCGCTGGCCGCCCGCGTCGTAAACTGGCGGGTGGAGCTGGTGGAGACCTTGTCGGACCACCGTTACGTGCGGTTCGACATCTCCACCCAGCAGGGGACGGCCCGCGCTGGGCAATCTCCCTTCCCGCGGTGGGCACTCACCC
Organism: Xestia xanthographa; assembly: GCA_905147715.2. Taxonomy (NCBI): domain Eukaryota; kingdom Metazoa; phylum Arthropoda; class Insecta; order Lepidoptera; family Noctuidae; genus Xestia; species Xestia xanthographa. The sequence goes on along the minus strand of LR990661.1, from coordinate 116,395 downwards.
GCCTGGACCGGGAGGCAGCCAAGGAGGCCGCCTTTCTCCAGGACTGGCTGTCACCTCCCCCTGTCGAGGAGGTCCCGGACGTTGACGCCGCAGCGGTCCGGCTCAGGGGGTCCTTGACCGAGATGAGCAACTCCAGCATGCCTCGGTCTCGCCGTCCGCCTCCCCGTCGTGCCGTCTACTGGTGGACGGAGGAGCTTGCGGGTCTCCGGGCCATCTGCGTGGCGGCCAGAAGGGCCTACACGCGGAGCCGACGGCGCAGCGCCCAAAACCGAGTCCGGGCAGAGGAGGACCGCCTGTACGCCTCTTACCGAGAGGCTGCGGAGGCCCTCAAATCTGCAATGGGCGCTGCGCAAGACTCGGCCAGGGCCGAGATGCTGGAGGGTCTCGACAGGGATCCCTATGGGAGACCATATAAGGCGGCGCGGAACCAGCTCCGCCCCTATGGTCCCCCACTGTCGGAGACCCTCGAGCCAGCATTGTTGGATGGGGTGGTCCGGTCCCTGTTTCCGCGCAGGACCGACTTCGTCCCACCAACAATGGATCCCCCCCAAGGGGCGGCTCCACCGGAGGCGGAGGTCCCCCCGGTGACGGCGACGGAACTCTGCGCGGGGGTTCTGAGCCTCCGCGCAAAGAAGACAGCCCCCGGACCGGACGGCGTCCCCGCACGGGTGGTGGCGATCGCCGCCTCCCAAATGGAGGACAGGTTTCGGGACCTCTTCAGTGCGTGTTTTACGGCTGGGAGGTTCCCAAAACTGTGGAAGGAGGGGCAGCTATGCCTCCTCCGAAAGGAGGGACGCCCGGTGGACTCCCCCTCGGCATACCGGCCCATCGTTCTGCTCGATGAGGTCGGTAAATTGTTCGAGGGGATTGTCGCCGGGAGGCTGGACAGCCATTTGCGGGAGGTAGGGCCGGATCTGTCGGACGCCCAATACGGTTTCCGCCGTGGGCGTTCGACGATCGACGCGCTGGCCCTACTGAAGGGCCAGGTGAAGGAGGCGGTGGAGGCGGGGGACGGAGTGCTGGCGGTGTCATTCGACATTGCCAACGCCTTCAACTCCGTCCCCCACTCGACGATATTGGAGGCGCTCCGGTATCACGGAGTGCCCCAATATCTGCGGGATCTCCTGGCCAGCTACTTGGAGGACCGAGAGGTCCTCTTCGTAGACAAAACGGCCACCGTGAGGCGCTACGGGGCAGAGTCTGGTGTTCCACAGGGGTCGGTGCTTGGCCCCCCCTTGTGGAACATCGGGTTCAATTGGCTCTTGCGGGGAGCCCTCCTCCCGGGCACGAGTGTCATCTGCTACGCGGATGACACTCTCCTCACTGCCCGGGGGAGGAACTTCGGGGATGCGGCCTGTCTGGCCTCGGCTGGCGGATCCTTGGTGGCAGAGAGGATCCGCCGCCTGGGATTGAAGGTGGCGCTGCACAAGACGGAGGCCGTGTACTTTCGCGGTCCACGGCAGCGCTGCCCTCCCGACGCCCACATCGTCGTGGAGGGCGTCCGTATAGGGGTCCAGCCCCAGATGAAATATCTGGGTCTGGTGCTGGACGACAGGTGGCGCTTCGGCCCGCACTTCAGCGGGCTGTCGACGCGCCTGTTGAAGGCCGCGGACGCCCTCGCGTGGCTCCTCCCAAACCTGGGGGGGCCCAAGGCGAAATGCCGGCGCCTCTATGCCGGTATCTTGCGGAGCATGGCCCTTTACGGGGCACCCATCTGGGCGGACTCCCTCCATAGGAGGGAGAATGCGACCGCCATCCGCAGGCCCCAGCGGGCCATTGCACAGCGGGTGGCGAGGGCTTACCGCTCGGTGGGCTTTTCGGCGGCGTGCGCTCTGGCCGGCACCCCTCCTTGGGAGTTGGAGGCATGGGTGCTTGCCAGAGTCTACGAGTGGACGGCGCACCGGAAGGCGCTCGGGGAGCGCCCCGTCGCCGAAGAGCCGGAGGCCGTGCGGCAGGAGGCGAAGGACGCCATCGTCCTCCATTGGACGGAGGACCTCGCCAACGCCGCCTTTGGCCGCCGGACGTTGGACGCGCTCGGTCCGGTCCTGAAGGGCTGGCTCGAGCGGTCCCACGGTTTCCTCTCTTTCCGTCTGGTGCAGGTGTTGTCCGGGCACGGCTGCTTCGGATCGCACCTGCACCGGATCGGGAGGGAGGAGACCCCGGCGTGCCACGACTGCGGCGCGGCGGAGGACACGGCGCAGCACACCCTCGAGGTGTGCCCGGCGTGGGCCGAGCTGCGCCGCGGTCTGACTGCGGTGGTCGGACCGGACCTCTCGCTTCCCGGCGTGGTCGACGCAATGCTGGGGAGCGAGGAGGCCTGGTCAGCGGTAGCCTCCTTTTGCGAGGACGTACTCTCGCAGAAGGAGGAGGCGGAGCGCACGCGGGAGGACGATCCTCTCGCTGCGCCGCTCCGCAGACGAAGAAGGGGGAGAAGGCGTCGAGCCCTCCCTCCTCATGGTGACGGGCGGGCTACAGGCACGGGGGTGCCTGCGCCCGCATTGCACCCGTCATCTTCGTCGGTCATTCCCGACCCCCCCACACCCGTGAGGGTGTGAGGGGTCTGCCTTGCAATCGTCGGCGGAGGACTGGAAGTAAAGGCTGTGCCGGTTTCCCAGTCCCCCGCCACTAAGACGAAGCGGGAATGTCGCTGGGTCGTTTTAGTGGGTATACCGGGTTAGACCGGGGAGTCCCACATAACCCCCCCATCCCCCGATGGGAGGGTATGCGTAATGCATTTTTTCCCAGCGCAAACAAAAAAAAAAAAAAAAAAGGTTAGGTTAGGTTAGGTTAGGTTGGAGTGGCAGACTGGGTTGGCTAAAGTGCTCTGTGATCTCGTAGTGTATTTTATCTTTGCCTTGTGTGACCTACGATCCTGCGGAGGCTATGCCTAAACCTACGCGGGACGCCTGCGGGCGATTTTTAAAACCAAAAGGCCCTTCTCAGGGCCAACCAGAGGGCCCTTCTCAGGGCCACCCCGACGCTCCGGCGTCAGAAACTAGCCGCGCGCCGTCTGCGGCTAGCTTCTTCGGAAGGGTGAGTGAGTCGTCTGACAACGACTCACTTGTTACTGTGTCGGACGCGGACGACTCCCGTCCGCGGAAGCGGGTCCACCGGAGCGGTGGGTCCGAGGGCTCCTCGGCCTCGGGGTCGACGAGGCTGCCGAAGGCTAAAAAGCCGACGGCGGCCGCGGATACCCATGTCGTTGGGCTCGCGGATGCCCAACGCCAGTTGGACCTGGCTCGGCGGGCGCAGCTCCAGCACGAGCTAGAAGAGCAGGTTGCTGCCAAAGAGAAGCGGGCGCATGCTGCCCGGGCCAAGTCCGGGTACGGTGCGTCCCGCGTTCTATACGCGGACCACTCTCTGGCCGAGCTGGAGAGAATGGCGGAGGAGGACGAGGGGGAGATTGTGGAGGTCGCCTCAAAGTCCTCCAACCTAAAGGGGACCTTTCAGAAGGCCCTCAAGAGCCGGGCCGCGAGCATGCGCGGTGTCGTCGCGGAGTTGGTTCGGCGGAAGGCCACCGACGAGACGCGGCAACTGCAGGCGAAAATAGATCGCCTGCAATCGGAGGTCAGCCAGCTTCATCAGAAGCTAGCTGAAGCCACGGCCCGGCCACTACAAGCCGAGACGAGCCCTGCGGCGGAGGGCCCCTCCTCCAACCTTGAGGATATCATCCGCAAGGTTGTAATGGAGGAGAGGGCCTTCACAAGAGCCTGCTTAGCAGGGATTGAGGACCGGCTCTTGCCGGAGAAACGCCTCCGACCGCCGCTTGCGGCGGATAAGAGGCAGTGCGAGCCGGGGCCGTCCTCCTCCTCCCAGGCGGAAGATGCCCTTCTCCCTTCAACCACCCCGTCCAACGAGTGGACGGAAGTGGTCCGTAAGGGGAAGGGCAAAGGCAAAAAGTCGGCAACGGCCGTCCCTGTCGCCCCCGCCACCACCACTCCCAGCCGGTCCCAGACGACCGACAAGGGAAAGGGTAAGGGGAAATGGAAGGGAAAGGGGAAGCTGGTCCCCCCGAAAACCGCGGCCGTCGTGGTGACACTCACCGCGGAGGCTGCGGAGCGAGGGGAGACGTACGCGTCCATTTTGGTGCGGGCGCGTGCCAATGCCGATCCTACCCAACTAGGGATCGGCAGTGTGTCTTGCCGGCGAACCCAAGCCGGAGCTCGAATTTTCGAGTTCCCGGGGGCCGAAGGGAGTGCCCATGCAGACCTCTTTGCAGCCAAGCTGCAAGAGGTCATCGCGGACTCGGCCAAGGTGGCCCGGCCGGTCAAGTCAGTGGCCATTGAGGTGACGGAGCTAGATGACTCCGTCACCAAGGAGGAGGTGGTGGCGGCGGTCGCAGCGGTAGGGAGCTGTGGTGCCGCGGCGGTCCAAGGCCGGGACATAAGGCCCGGCCGCGGTGGTATGGGCACCATCCGCCTCGAGTGCCCAATCGCCGCTGCCAAAGCCATAGCATAAAAAAAAAAAAAAAAAATTAAAAAAAAAAAAAAAAAAAAAAAAACAAAAAAAAAAAAAAAAAGGTTAGGTTAGGTTAGGTTGGGGGACCCCCCCACAGAGCTTACGTCCACGTCGTGTCCCCTGGAAACAGCCCAGTTCTGACCACCGTAACGGAGTGGCAGACTGGGTTGGCCAAAGTGCTCTGTGCTCTCGTAGCTCATTTTATTCATTGCCTTTATAGTACGAGTCTGCGGAATGCCCAAACCCTCGCGGTACGCCTGCGGGCGTTTTTTAAAACCAAAAGGCCCTTCTCAGGGCCAACCAAACGGCCCTTCTCAGGGCCAACCAAAAGGCCCTTCTCAGGGCCAACCCAAAGGCTCTTCTCAGGGCCAACCAAAAGGCCCTTCTCAGGGCCAACCCAAAGGCCCTTCTCAGGGCCACCCCGACGCTCCAACATCAGAGTGTAGCCGCGCGCCGTCTGCGGCTAGCTACTTCGGCGGGGCAGAGTCGTCTGACAGCGACTCGGTTGTTGGAGGGTTGGATGTGAGTGGCTCTCGATCGCGGAAGAGGGTCTTCCGAAGCTGTGGTGTGTCCGAGAGCTCCTCGGCTTTGGGGTCCAAACCATTGTCGAAGGCTAAAAAGCCAACGACAACGGCCGCGGATACCCACGTCGTTGGGCTCGCGGACGCCCAGCGCCAGGTGGACCTGGCCCGGAAGGCGCAGCTCCAGCAAGAGCTGGAGGAGCGGGTTGCCGCCAAGGAGAAGCGTGCGCACGTTGCCCGGGCCAAGTCTGGGTACGGTGCGTCACGCGTTCTGTACGCGGACCAGTCCCTGGAGGAGCTGCAAAGGATGGCAGAGGAGGACGAGGAGGGGATCATAGAGGTCGCCTCTAAGTCCTCCAACTTAAAGGGCAAAGGGAAGAAGACGGTAACGGCCGTCCCTGTCGTCCCCGCCACCACCGCTCCCAGCCAGTCGCAGACGACCGGTACGGGAAATGGGAAAGGGAAAGGGAGGGGAAATAGACAGCTAGTCCCCCCAAAAACCGCGGCCGTCGTGGTAACGCTCACCGCAGAGGCTGCGGAGCGCGGGGAGACGTACGCGTCTATTTTGGTGCGGGCGCGGGCCAATGCCGATCCCACCCAACTGGGGATCGGCAGTGTGTCTTGCCGGCGGACCCAAGCCGGGGCTCGAATTTTCGAGTTCCCGGGGACCGAAGGGGGTGCCCGCGCGGACCTCTTTGCAGCCAAGCTGCAAGAGGTCATCGCGGACTCTGCCAAGGTGGCCCGGCCGGTCAAGTCGGCGGCCATTGAGGTGACGGAGCTGGATGACTCCGTCACCAAGGAGGAGGTGGTGGCGGCGGTCGCAGCGGTAGGGGGCTGTGGCGCCGCGGCGGTCCAAGGCCGGGACATAAGGCCCGGCCGCGGTGGTATGGGCACCATCCGCCTCGAGTGCCCAATCGCCGCTGCCAAAGCCGTCCTTGCGAAAGGACGGCTTCAAGTCGGGTTCAGCTCGGGCGCAGTCCGGGCACTCGAGGACCAGCCTCTGCGTTGTTTCCGGTGCTTCGGCATCGGCCACACTAGGCCTCTGTGTCCGTCTAAGGTAGACAGGACGGACACATGCTACCGCTGCGGCAAGGAGGGCCACAAAGCCGCCTCCTGCAAGGCCGCCACGCCGCACTGTGCGGTGTGTGCCGCCAGTGGCCGCCGATCAGGCCACGTAATGAAGGGGAGGAAGTGTATTCCTCCCCCTAAGCGTGGCAAAGCGCAGGCGCCGACCGGGCCTGCGCCTGCTGCTGCCGCTAACACCGCCGTTCCTGCGGCGGCTGCGGAGGAGGTTGCGATGTCCGACTGATGGACACAGTCGAACATCGCATCCTTCAGGCGAACACCAACCACTGCAGGACAGCCCAGGATCTGCTGATGCAGACCATGGCTGAGTGGTTGGTGGACTTGGCGGTGGTCGCCGAACCCTACTCGGTCCCTGGCCGTTGGCTGGGCGACCGAGACGGCTTGGTGGCGTTGGTGGCGCGGTCTTCCACAGACTCCCCTCCCCTCTCGCTCTTAGAGAGGGGACCGGGATACGTGGCCGCCGCGTGGGGAGAGATAGCGATGGTGGGGGTTCATTGTGCGAGGTGCGATGTGTATCAGGGGTCGGGAATATTGTCATGTGCCGTGCGATGGCTCACGGAGCGGGCTCATCGGACGGTACGTGACTAGGATTCACTCCTCGAAGTTCTCGGGGAGTGAATCGGGGAGGGGTAAAAACGTCGTGTGCCGTGTGATGGCTTACGGAGCGGGCTCATCAGACGATACGTGATAAGAGATTCACTCCTCGAAGTTCTCGGGGAGTGAATCGGGGCGGGGTTAAAACGTCGTGTTCCGTGCGATGGCTCACGGAGCGGGCTCATCGGACGGTACGTGATAAGAGATTCACTCCTCGAAGTTCTCGGGGAGTGAATCAGGGTTGGGGATCCTCCTTCATCTTGGATCACGGCGTTCATCGCCCTCTGGTACACGTCTGACCATCAGACGTGACTGTGAGCGTGATGAATCGTCGTGATAAGGGATCAAGGGGGAGGGGGGGAATATATATAATTTTATGTGTATGTATGTATATTATATTTGATATATTTATATGTAAATATGTTTATATACTTATGATGAGGTGGGGAGACAGGGACCACACCCTTAAAAGGAAAAACAAAAAAATGAAAAAGACGATTTGTAAAAAACTACCCCAGGGCGGTACCAGCTGCTCAGCAGCTGGAGAATCCGCCACGATCCCTCCGGGATCGTCATGCCCCTCGTATTCTGGGGGGGGCAGCAATCGTTTTCCGCTTGCCAATGGCAACGAGAGCCGAGGAGGCTCAAGATCACGGTCTTTCGAAGACCTGATCTCGTTTAAACTGCTAAATAAAAGACGTGTGTTCGAACCGAGCGTATATTTGAACTGAGCTGACGGTACAAGTGCGCGATTGCTTATAATTACCCACGTATATAACACCTTCACCCTTAATTTCTACAATACTTAAGAATACTTATTACTAACACAATTACAAAGCTGTTACTAATTACTAAGACTTACTTACTATTAGACTGTTACAAATATCCGACCAAAGCACAGACAAACAATAATTTTCTAAGCATAACTAAATATAACTTATAAAATCTACTTGTAACGATCTTCGATACCATATCGTCTCACTGGTTTACGTACACGCTGAACATTAGGCGGTTCAGTGGGTACATTATTGTTCGAGCCATGATTATCTATTTCCTGCACATTGGGCACGCTAGACGTTTTTAGCGGGGTTGCTGTTAACACAATGTCCGTATCGTTGGCTGGTTTTGGTGATGCGTCCTCGGCTACCAACGGTGCGGGCGGAATCGGGTCCCCGACCGGCGTACTGGACTGTTGGTCATTGTCTACTGGGAAAATTAGCGAAGGGCGGAATCGCTTTACAGGTCTTTCGCATATAGGGTGACTGTCACCATTGTTACGTGTTAATGTTACTATCTTAGCTACATCTCTTGACACTCTAAGCTTTAGTTGATCGATATGTCTGTGTTCTTCGGTTCCATTGATAGATCTAATTTTGTAATCCGTACTACCTGTCCTCTCTATTACTGTCCCTGCCGTCCACTTATCATAACCCCGATAATCTCTAAACCAGATGTCGTCCCCCGATGTAAATTGTCTAACCGTTCCCCCAGCTGATTTTTCCGCCTGCTTCTGGCGAGCCTTTACTAATTCTTTCTGATCTGGTTTTAAGCAATCTAGACGCATGCGCAAATTGCGCCCTATGCACATCCTTGCTGGACTTTCACCGGTTGTATAGTGTGGTGTATTTCTATAAGCTAGTAGGAATCTACACAAGGAAGCGTGTATGTCTGTTTTAGACTTAATTGCTTTTTTTATATTGCGTTTACATATTTTAACGGCGTTTTCCGCCGCCCCATTCGAAGCCGGATGATATGGGGCTGAAAAGATTTGTTCTATTCCATTTGTGCTTAAAAAATGTTTGAACTCAGTACTGAAAAATGGTGGACCATTGTCACTAACCACTTGTTTGGGCAAACCGAATCTTGCCCACATTTCCCGCAATTCTTTTATTACCGCTTTCGCTGTCGTGCTACTCATTTTGATTGCCTCTATCCACTTTGAATGAGCGTCCACTACTATAAGATAAGTTTGCCCCGCTAACGGCCCCAAAAAATCGATGTGTATTCTGGTCCATGGGCGGTCTGGCCATGGCCAGGCGCGCGGTGCGTGCGCCGGAGGGGCGTCAGCTACCGCGGCACATATGGTACAGGCACGACACGCTGCTTCTACCGCCTCGTCTATGCCCGGCCACCACACATAGCTCCGTGCCAAAGCCTTTGTTTTCACTACTCCCATATGACCCTCATGAAGCTCCGAAATTACTTTATCTCTGCACGAGTTTGGAATAATGACCCTATGTCCCCACATCACACAACCTAATTCTAAATATAGCTCATTTTTTCTATTAAAGTATGGTTTTAATTCTCTCATTTCGACTTCGTCCGGCCACCCGTCATTAATGTATCTAGCTACTCTGTTTAATATGCTATCCGATACCGTTTCTTTTTTTAATTTATGCGAGTCTAAAAGTAACGCTTCTGCAGCGAAATGTAAGTATGTTTGTTCTGGGGTGTCTAATTCTTCCTTGCTAACCCCCTCCTTGTGCTTACTAATCAACCTAGATAAAATATCTGCTGTATTCTTGTCCGTGCGAATATACTCTATATTGAAGTCATATGCTGATAATTTAATTGCCCATCTTTGTAGTCTACTAGCCGCCGTGTTGGGAATACCGGCATGCGGTCCGAAGATTGTTACCAGCGGTTTATGGTCCGTACGTAAAGTGAACTTTCTGCCAAACAAATATTGGTGAAATTTGTCCATTGCAAATATTATCGCTAGAGCTTCTTTATGAATCTGACTATAGTGTTGCTCGGCGGAGGTGAGCGCACGCGACGCGTACGCCACCACTCGCTCGCCGTCAGCCCCGCCGGGCGCGCGCTGCGCCAGCACCGCGCCAAGCCCCCGCGAGCTCGCGTCGCATGTTACTATACTCTCTAACGACATATCAAAATGAGTCAAAACTTCTGTACTACACAGAAGCTTTTTAATTGTATTAAAAACCCTTGTATGTGACATTGTCCATTTCCAGTGCCTTCCCTTTTTAAGCAAGTCGTAAAGAGGGTTGATATGAGTGTTTAAATTTTTTATAAATTTCCCATAGAAATTAACCATGCCCAGAAATGATTTTAATTCCGATATATTAGTTGGATGAGGCATATCTAATATTGGTTTCAACTTTTCCGGATTTACTCGTACTCCCTTTTTATTTATTATGAACCCTAAATACTTTACTTGGTCTGCTATAAACTCGCATTTCTCTTTTTTTATTTTTAAGCCGTTCGTTTCCAAAATACGAAATACTTGTTCCACACTTTTTAAGTGTGAATCTAACGATTTACTTTTTATTAAAATATCATCATAAAATACTATTACGTCAGGGACATTTTTAAAAAGATTTGTCATTAATTTTTGAAAAATTCCTGGACTAGAAGAGAGACCATACACTAATCGGTTGTATTTAAACAGTCCTCTATGTGTATTAATGACAGTGTAGTTTCTAGACGTTTCATTTAAAACTAACTGATTATATGCCTGTGATAGGTCTAACTTGGTAAAATAGTGATTACCACTTAGGCCACTAAATAAATCTTCTACCTTTGGAACCGGGTACCTATCAACCAACAAAGCTTTGTTAAGTGTCACCTTATAATCCGCGCACAGTCGTATTCCGCCGTCCGCCTTCCTCGCTATGACCAACGGCGTAGCCCAGTCGGACCGGTCAACGGGCTCGATGACGCCGGCACGCAACATTGCGTCCAACTCCGCATCTACTCGCGGGAACAGCGCGTAAGGCACCGGGCGCGCGCGGCAGTAAATCGGCTGCGCTCCGGACCGCACATACAGCTTGACCTCTTCCCCCGTATACTTGCCCAATGTGCCGTCAAATAGCTTCTCATGCCTGGAGATAAAATCATTAAGCAAGTTATTTTTACTTGTTACAATATTATGAATTTCTGTACACTTCCTTAGCTTAGGTATTTCTATACATAATTCAGACAACCATTGCCTCCCTAATAAGCTAGTACTACCTTTATTTATAACATATAAGTCCAACCTTTTCACCTTGTTTTTATACTCAACATTTATCTCCAAGTACCCTATTGGATAAACAGCTGAGCCATCGTAAAATTTTAACTTTAATTGACATGTTTTCAGAGGTATATCTTTAAACAATTTAGTGTAAGTTGAGTAGCTTATGCAAGATAACGCCGACCCCGTATCGACTTCCATTTTTAATGGTTTATTGTTTATGTTAACTGTCATACACACCGGTCTATACTTCGCTAAAGACATCTGGTACATTGCCTCCTCGTCGTCACCCGACGCTTCCCGTTCCTCCCCGGAGCTGTCACCCGCTGCTGGATCGCGTAGCCAGTGCGCTGCACCGGCACCGTCGCAGCCCGTGTCGGCGGCGTTTCCTCGGTCGCGTGTACCGCGTGCCGCCTGTGCCGCGCCCCTGCGTCGCTTCCCGCCGTTCCGCTCCGCGCTGTGGCCGCTCGGACCGAGCGCGCGACCTCTGCGTGACCTTCCTCGCGCGCCGTTGGAGTTTGAATTTGCCGATGTCGTACGGCGTTCGAATTCCTTCTTCATGCATACTCTTCGTAAATGGCCAATTTTCCCACAGTAGCTGCATTCAAAATCTTTGTACCTGCAGTTTTGCGGGCTATGTCCATTGCCACCGCACGCTGAACAATTTCTGATTTCTAACTTGTGCATCTTCTCGCTAAGTTCCCGGTCCGGAACTTGTTCCCGCGAGCCCTCGACAGCTCCGGCGTCCCGCTCGGCTGCCTCCAGGGTATTGGCTAACTGAAGCGCTTTGTTGTAGTTTAGATTATTTTCTGCGAATAACCTCTGCCGAATAAAATCGCTCCGCAGGCCGCACACAAACTGGTCCCGTAGGTTTTCTTCTAAGTTCGTTTTAAACTCACAGTACCTCGCCATCTTTTTCAAGTCAGCCACGTAGTCCGCTATCAATTCGCCTGCCACTTGCCGTCTTTGACGAAATCTATATCTCTCCGCCAAGATTGACGGTGTCGGTTGCAGATGTGCACGCAGTAGATCCACCGCGACCGTATATGATAAGCTTGATGGCTTACTGGGACTCGCTAATGTAGACAACAATTCGTAAGCCTGTTCTCTGATTATGGCGATTAAAGTAGGCAACTTTAAATCGTCCGTTATTTTGTTAACTAGAAAGTACATTTCTAGCCGCTCCACATATGCTGACCAGTTACCGGTTTTCACATCAAAGTCTTTGATTTTTCCCACAGACATTGTCACGATTGTCCACGATTACACGACACAAATCTATTCTGCAGCGTACAGTTTGTTTTTTTTTGTTTTAATCCTCGTCGCCACTGCTAAATAAAAGACGTGTGTTCGAACCGAGCGTATATTTGAACTGAGCTGACGGTACAAGTGCGCGATTGCTTATAATTACCCACGTATATAACATAAACCACCCGACCGAAGGCCGGGTGAGCGCCGTGTGGCGGACGCAGACGCAGTGTTGGACTCCGGCGCTGCGTCACTAAGGATGGGAGCAGAGGCTCCAGCAGAGCCGCGCGTGGTTCTGGAGAGGGTATGCATGTCCGAGTCAGAGGACACACCGCAAGCGGTTGCCACTTCCTCCAAGTTTTGGGGGAAGCGTTCGCGCCATTCGGACGCGGGTTCGGCGGTTCTGTCCTCCAGTGAGGAGAACCTACCGGCCCCCAAGATGCCCACAGGCAAGAGAGGCAGAGGTCGCGGGACGAATAGTCCGGCAGCGTCACGCGAACCCCGGGGCCGCTTCCTAAAGCAGCGCCCCGATACGCCGACGGTCAGTGATTCGGATCGCGTCTCGCCCGCGGTCTCAGTCGACGACCTTGGAGGGGTCACCGTCGCTCTTGTGGGCACAAAGGCGGAGGCCAACGCCGCGAAACGTGCTCAGAATAGAGCGGTCGCGGCCGATGAGGTGGCCGAAATGGCCCGACAGGCCCGAGAGCGGCGGTCTGCCCAGGCAGTCAGTGGGGAGAGCCTGACAGCAGAGGCTCTCAGTCGCCAAGCGATGGACGGCGTGGACATTGTCCTGAAGGTTGCCACCAAATCCGGCAACCTGAAGGGCTCATTCACGCGCGCCCTCAAAGAGGCGGCAGAGGGGATCAGGGAGGCAGTTCAGGTTCTACATGACCACACGACCTCGGAGGAGACGGCGAGGTTGTGGACGGAGAACAGCCGTCTCCAATCCGAGCTGGAGGACCTCAAGCGGCAGTTTACCGCTTTGCGAAATGTCGGGCAGCAGCAGGCGGCTCCCTCGTCGGCCCCTGCACATGCGGCGCCACCAACTCAAAGTTTGTCGGACTACGACGTAGAGAGGGTGGCGAGAATCTGCATGGTGCAGTGTGGGGGCATGGTGAGTGCCCGCCTGGAGGCAATCGAGTCTCGACTGCCCCCAGCTGAGATCCTCCGGCCCCCGCTTGCGGCGGATAGGCGGAGGATAGAAGAGGCTGCGAGGACAAAGCCCACGCAGATCACGCAAAAACCTCCAGAGGGGGGCAAAAAGCCCGCGGCGGGTTCGGGGACGCCCGAACAGGTTGCGTCCACACCTCTCGTTCCGACGTCCCAGCCCCCGGCGACCGCTTCTCCCGCCCATGTGACGGTGGGTGGAGAGGGCCGCGGCAAAAAGAAGAGGAAGAGGAGGAAGAAGACGGCGGTTGCAACAGCACCTCCTACCTCCCAAGAGGCCGTGCTATCGGCGACCGCACCTCCCACCCAGGAGGCCTGGACGACGGTGGTGAAGAGGGGGCGCAAAAAGAACGCGCCGCAGCCGACACCGCCCCAGGTACCGGCTCGATCAGAGGGCACGAGGCCACCCAGGGTCACTACCCCACGCTCCGAGGCTGTAGTTATTACACTGCAGCCCGAAGCCGTAAGCAGGGGAGTGACCTACAAGTCGGTCCTGGCGGAAATGAAGCAGAAGCTTCAATTTAGCGAGTTTGGCACCCCGGCTGGTTTCGTCTTCAGGACGGCAGCCACGGGTGCCAAGATGCTTCAGGTGTCGGGTGCCGGAAGGCAGGAGAGGGCGGACAAGTTGGCTGCCAAACTCCGGGAAGTCCTCAAGCCAGAGGACGCCCGAGTGTCCAGGCCATTGGTCACGGCTGAATTGCGCGTGGAAGGCCTGGACGACTCGGTAACCCCGGAGGAAGTAGTGGCGGCCATGGCCCAAACCGGTGGGTGTCCGCCAGACAGCGTGGTGGCGGGCGAAATTCGCAGCGGCACGGACGGGCTGGGCACTGTTTGGGTGCGATGCCCGGTCGCGGCTGCGAACAAGGTTGCAGATGGCGGGCGACTCCTGGTAGGCTGGGTGTCTGCCAGGGTCAAGCTCCTGCCTAAGCGGGCTTTGAATTGCTTCCGGTGCCTAGAAAAGGGGCACGTCAAGGCACAATGCACTGCACAGGTCGACCGCAGTGAACTATGTTTCCGCTGCGGTCGACCTGGCCACAAGGCGGCCCAGTGCTCTGAAGCGCCAAACTGCAGCCTTTGCGCAGCTGCAGGGAAACGCTCGGAGCACAGACTTGGCGGGAAGGCCTGCAAGGCACCCAAGTCTAAAAACAAGAGGTCTAGAGCTGTCGGAGAAACTGCATCTCTCCCACAGCCCGACTCCCGACCCAGGGAAGGAGGAGCCGAGGAAATGGAATGTCATTAATGGCACAATACCGTTTCCTCCAGGCAAACATTAACCACGCCGCCAGAGCTCAGGATCTATTGCTCCAGAGCATGGCGGAGTGGTTAATCCACGTGGCTGTGGTCGCCGAGCCGTATTTTGTCCCCCCCCGCGATAACTGGGTAGGGGACCTGGACGGCTCGGTGGCCATCATTGGCGGGACTCTTGACAGTCCGTCGCGAGGACACGGTTGGGTGGCTGCCCTCGTGGACGGCATAGTCACAATTGGGGCGTATTTCTCCCCCAACAAGAGTCTCGCTGACTTTGAGGAGTTCCTTGTCGAGCTAGGTGCCGTCGTGAGCCGGTTCCATCCTCGCCCGGTGCTGGTGCTCGGGGATCTCAATGCCAAGTCTGCGGCATGGGGATCCCCGATCACCGATCCCAGGGGTGAGGTGTTGGAGGAGTGGGCGGTCGAGACCGACCTGATCGTCCTGAATCGGGGCTCGGTGTACACGTGCGTGCGGCAGCGGGGCGGGTCCATAGTGGACGTGTCGTTCGCAAGCCCCGCTATTGCGAGCCGTGTGCGCGACTGGCGAGTTGCCGTAGAGGTGGAGACGCTGTCGGACCATCGATATATTCGATTTGACGTCTCCGCCCAGACTGCGGGCGCCGGTCACCCAACGGCCCCGCAAATGGATGGTCCTCGCTGGTCATATAAGCGTATCGACAGGGAGCTTCTCGAGGAGGCCGCAATCCTGCAGGCCTGGGTCCGGGAGTCAACGACGAACGAACCCGTCGACGTCGAAGCGGAGGCGCAGTGGTTCCGCGGGGCAATGACGCAAATTTGCGATGCGTCTATGCCCCGCGTCACCCAACCCACAAGGCGCCAGCTGTATTGGTGGTCCGCCGTCATCGCGCAGTTGCGCGTGAAGTGCGTGGAGGTGAGACGCCAGTACACCCGATACCGGAGGAGACGTCGTCGGGTTCCGGAGGAAGAGGCCGCGCTGTATGAGGTGTACCGCGCGGCCAAGGAGGCTCTGTGGCTGGCCGTCGGCGAGGCTAGGACTCGAGCCAGGGAGGAGATGTTGTCGACCCTTGACGTGAATCCGTGGGGGCGCCCTTATCGTGCGGTCCGAGGGAAACTTCGTGGCTGGGCGCCCCCACTCACTGAGAGTCTGCAGCCTCAGCTGCTGGAGGAAGTGGTCGCAACGCTCTTCCCTGCTAGAGAAGAGCATGTACCGCCGCCGATGGCTTTGCCCACAGCCACAGAGCCAACGGATGAGGAGGACGTCAGCGTCCCCGAGGTGACAGAGGCAGAGATGAGGGCGGCAATAACGCGGCTTCGGGCCAAAACCGTTGCCCCGGGACCCGACGGAGTTCCTGGTGTTGCGCTTGCCCTCGCTCTGAAAGAGCTAGAGCCCCAGCTGAGAGGACTCTACTCAGCGTGTCTTGAGCAGGGCCAATTCCCTAGTGAGTGGAAAAAGGGCCGTCTGGTCCTGCTCAAGAAGGCGGGGCGCCCAGCGGATTCGCCATCCGCATACCGGCCCATAGTGCTGCTGGACGAGGTGGGTAAGCTTTTCGAGCGGATTATTGCTGCCCGCCTCGCCGGCCACTTGTACAGAGAGGGGCCGGATCTGGACGATAGCCAGTTCGGCTTTCGGCATGGGCGCTCCACTATGGACGCCATAATGCGGGTAAGAGTCCTGGCAGAGGAAGCGGTGTCCCGGGGCGGGGTGATGTTGGCGGTGTCCCTGGACATCTCTAACGCTTTCAACACCCTGCCCTGGAGCTGCATTCGGGAGGCGTTGTGTTATCACAGGGTGCCCCCGTACCTCCGCCGCATCGTTGGGGCTTATTTAGCGGAAAGGTGTGTCACCTACAGGGGACGCGACGGCGGAGGCCGGCGCGACATGTCGTGCGGTGTTCCACAGGGTTCGGTCGTCGGCCCACCCCTGTGGAACATCGGCTACGACTGGGTGCTGAGAGGTGAGCTCCAACCGGGGGTGGCCCTGGTGTGTTACGCGGACGACACACTGGTCACGGCCCGGGGGAGCTCGTACAGGGAGGCAGCGTTGCTGGCCACGGCTGCGGTCTCACAGGTTGTGGGCCGCATACGGCGCCTGGGCCTGGAGGTGGCCCTCAACAAGTCGGAGGCCGTGGTCTTTCACGGCCCCCGGCGGGCGCCGCCGCCGGGATCACATATTGTGGTCGGGGGTACTCCAATCGCTGTCGAATCCACCATGAAGTATCTGGGATTGGTGCTCGACAGCCGTTGGAGCTTCGGCCCCCACTTCCAGCGGCTGGCGCCCAAGTTGATGGGCGCGGCGGGCGCGCTCGCAACGCTGCTTCCCAATCTGGGGGGCCCGAGCACCGCCTGTAGGAGATTGTACCTGGGGGTCTTGCGATCCATGGCCCTGTACGGGGCCCCAGTGTGGGCCTCTGACCTGACGGCCGGCAGTATCGCGATCCTGCGAAAGCCGCAGAGGGCGATGGCCGTCAGGTCTGTCAGGGGGTATCGCACAGTCTCCTATGAGGCGGCTTGTGCACTGGCCGGGTCGCCACCCTGGGACCTAGAGGCGAGAGTCCTCGCGTCACTGTACCGGTGGCGCGAGGAGGTGCGGACGCGGGGCGGTGGACCGATACAGCGAGAGATTGATCTGCGTCGGTCTCAGCTCCGCGAGGTCATGGTGGCGGAGTGGCGGGAGAGGCTTTTGCGCCCTACTGCCGGCCTCGCTACCATCGAGGCGATCCGACCAGTGCTCGAGGAATGGCTCGAGAGAAGGCACGGCTCCCTGTCGTTTCGGGCGACGCAGGTGTTCTCGGGCCACGGTTGCTTCGGGAAATACCTGTGTCGCATAAACAGGGAGCCGGACGCCCGGTGTCATCACTGCGTCCATTGTCTGGAGGACACGGCGCGGCATACGCTGGCAGAGTGTGTCGCATGGGAGGAGCCGCGCCGTGCCCTCGTGACAGAAGTGGGAGCCGACCTGTCGCTGCCGGCCGTCGCTCGCGCGATGGTTGGGAGCGCAGAGTCGTGGGATGCGGTGATCTCCTTCTGTGAAACGGTCATCTCACAGAAGGAGGCTGCGGAGAGGTTGAGGGAGGTCGAGACCGCTCTCCCCACCCGCAGCAGACGTGTCGGGCGTCGGAGGAGGGCGGACAACGCCCTCTTCCGGCCCCCTTAAATGGGTCCAGAGGGACGGTGGACTTGGGGACGTCCGCCGCCCCGCCGAATAACTGGACCCGAGGCGGTGGCGCGTAGTGTTCCGCGCGCGCCCCTATTGGCGTTGCGGGGGGAGTACACCTCACTCCCCCCGCAAACATGATGTGGCCCGCAGAGGCGGGCCAGCACTAGCCGGGGATCGTGGAAGGCGCACTAGTTCCCATGATCTCCGGTGCAAGTGTGGGAAAGGAACACCGGGGTGGTTTTTAGTCGGTTAGAGTCCGACAGACCCCTCCGCCCGCCCCAGGGCGGAGGACATCCGTGTGGATTTTCCACCTCGGCAACAAAAAAAAAAAAAAAAAAAAAAAGGTTAGGTTAGGTTAGGTTAGGTTAGGTTAGGTTGGGGTGCGTCAGAATTCCTCCACGTGTGCCTAGTGGCTGCTGGTCCCTCTCGATACGTCTGGAGGGAAGAGCAGCTGCTGGGCCGGTGCACCCTGGGCGCGGCAGTATCCTTCCTCGAATAATGAGAAGAAATTCTTATTCCTCGGGGAATGTTACTGTCGTGGCTAATATTCTGGGGAGGGGTCCAACCTGGACCTACGAGGCGTTCTTCCGCGTGTCCCTCTGAAAAGCAGAGGGCACAGCGGAGGACGTGACCATGCCGCTGAGGTGCAGGCGCACCAACGTGGCATTCGTTGTCTCTCTTCTAGGAGCATTCTTAGAAGAGACAACTTTCGGCGGGTTCGCTGAGCCGGGTTGGCCGGACAGCGAACGGAGGCATGTCTAATGCCACCGTCGGGGGCTTGGCTTAACCGCCTGGCCCAGAGGAAGGATACCTCTAAGATAAAAAACCACCTAATCCTAAGTTTCGAGGCGTGGCGAGAGGATGAATGGCTGGAGGGTGTCCAGTCATTAGCGCTTCCCCTGTAGGGCACCTGCCGCACCCTACAGTATTAGGCTTACCTAGGTAAAAGGCTCTGCCTAGGTTGATGAATAATTCCTTACTACTCGTGGGAACAAAATGGATGATTTAAAAAACAAAAAACAAAATAAGTTGGTGGAGAAGGCGGACGCAGTGGCAGACTCTGGCGCTGCGTCACAGAGGACGGGAGCAGTGGCTCCAGCAGAACCACAGGTGGTTCATGAGAGGGTGAATGTGTTGTTGGAGTCCGACAACACAGCACATAGTACAGTGGACGGCGCGTTGTCAAGCGACACCACTATGGTAGAGGTAGGCGGCCAGCGAGGTCCGGGTCGCCTTGGTGCTGAGTTGTCGGGTCGTGCTCCCGAAACACTCGCATCTATAGGACCTCTCAAGCGGCCTCATGAGAACGAGGAGATGTTGCCACCTCGGAAGGTACCTTCCAAGGCGGCGACAAGCAGAGGGCGGAGACCAGCCCGAGATGGGAGGGGTAGGTTCCTCCGAGCCGGCACCTCACGTGGTTCACTCTCTGAGGAGAGCGAGTCGGACTGCCGAAGCGTGTCGCCGGCATGCCAAATGGCCGCCAACACGGCTGTAGAGGAGAGTGCGGAGGCGCCTGTCAGCGCTGAGGTTCCGCTCATGGGGCAGAATTCTTCTGCCTCTGCAGAGGAACTTGAAAAACGAGCCCTAATGGACATCGAGGTGGTTTTGGATACCACTCGGAAGTCCAAAAACTTAAAGGGCACAAGTCAGCGGGCCATCAGAGAGGCAGCAGAGCGGGTCAGACTGGCCATAGAGGGCCTTGCCAGCAGGAGTTCCAGCGAGGAGACCCGACGGCTCCACCTGCTGAACGACCGACTGCGAAAAGAGGTCGATGCCCTCCGTCAGGAGATGGTGGCTCTTCGGGAGGAAGTCGTGGGTCTCCGGGTGCGACCGGAAGGACCGTCGCAGGCGGAGCCCCAAGATTCTAGGTGTTCCTCTGCTCCTGAGAAGTCACACCAGCAGGGGCCACCTATAAGCGAGATGCAGGTGCATGCCATCGTCTCTCAGATCGGGAAAATGATGGATGCCCGATTTGCGGGCATCGAGGACCGCCTCCTGCCAGCGAGGACCGTTCGTCCGCCACTGGCAGCAGACCGCAGAAATGCGGCTGCTGCTGCTAGTGGCGCTGGTGGTGCAGGTAACAGGCTGCCTCCCGTGGCTCCTCAGGTGCCTGAGACGCAGAGAGAAGCTCCTCCGAGTGGGTCTGTTCCAACGGCCGCCACGCGAGCCCCCGATGCAGACCCATCGGCGTCTACCAGTGAGGGCTGGCAGACCGTGGTGAGGAGGAAGAGGAATGGGAAGAAGAAGAAGAACAAAGGTTCTTCTCCTTCCGTATCTCAAAAGACTGCGGCGGCCCCTGTCGCTCAGGGAAACAAGCGGTCCAGGCGCAAGAAAAATGCCAAGCGAGGACTCCGTGCGCCAAGGTCCGCTGCGGTAGTGCTTACTCTGCAGCCGGAAGCAGTGGAGAGAGGCGTCACGTACGCGGCCGTCCTTACCAAGGCTAGGCAAGCCGTGAACCTGGAGGAGCTTGGCATAACGGATGTCAGGTTCCGACAGGCTTTAACCAGCGCCCGCATGCTGGAGTTCCCAGGGGCCGAGGGCACTGCGGGGGCAGACCGTGTCGCAGAGAAACTGCGAGCGATCTTCGCAGAGGAGGTCAGGGTCTCCAGGCCCATGAAGTGCGCTGAACTGCGCATCTCAGGCCTCGACGACTCTGTGACTGGGCAGGACGTGCAGGACGCGATCGCACGTAAGACTGGCTGCTCTCCGGATGCAGTCCGAGTCGGTCCAATCCGACCTGGCCCGGGAGGCGCTAGCTCTGTCTGGACCCAGTGCCCGGTCGCAGTGGCCAAGCACCTGGCCGACGCCGGCCGACTCTTGGTGGGTTGGAGCTCTGCCAGGGTCGTGGTTCTCGACGCTCGGCCCATGAGGTGCTACATGTGCTGGGGATTGGGTCATGTATGCCGGAAGTGCAACTCAGGCGTCGACCTAAGCAAGCACTGCTTCCGCTGTGGTGAGCCGGGGCATCTGGCATCCGCGTGTTCTGCTGACCCGCACTGCTTACTATGCGCGGCAGCGGGACGACCGGCTAACCACGCCGCCGGCAGAAAGGACTGTAAGCCACCAGTCCGATCTACCAGGGACTCGACCACTTCCGGCGCAGTGCGATTGGAAGAGCCGTCGCAGGGGGCGATAATGGTTACGGACTAATTATGGACCTGGTCCGTAATCATTCTCTCCTCCAGGCGAACTTGAACCACTGCGCCGGTGCGCAGGACTTGGTTTTGCAGACCATGGCAGAGCGCTCGATTGGTGTGGCCGTAGTGTCGGAGCCGTATTTCATCCCAGTTCGCCCTGACTGGGTAGGTGACATGGACGGCTCTGTCGCAATTATCAGCTCCTTGGCACCACTTTCCATTAGAGAGAGGAGTCGAGGATTTGTTGCGGCCACCTGGGGGGACATGATTCTCTTCGGAGTTTATTTCTCCCCGAACAGGAGCCTAGCGGAGTTTGAGGACTTCCTGGACCGCCTCGGGACCACGGTTGGACGAATGATGCCGTCCCACGTCATCGTAATGGGGGACTTCAACGCGAAATCCATCGCGTGGGGGTCCCCCGGGACAGATGTCAGGGGGGCGGCGGTCGAGGAATGGGCGACAGCTGCGGGCCTCTGTCTTTTAAACAGGGGCTCCGTTAACACGTGCGTTCGGCAGCATGGGGGGTCAATAGTGGACCTCTCGTTCGCTACGCCTGCTGTCGCCGCACGGGTTCAGGGTTGGCGGGTCCTAGAGAGTGTGGAGACGCTATCGGATCACCTGTACATCTGTATGGATGTCTCCACCTCCTCGGGCCCAACAGTGTCTCCACGACCTGACGCTCGGCAGTTCCCGCGGTGGGCGTTGAAGCGGCTTGACGGGGATCTCTTAGAGGAAGCAGCCATTGTAGAGGCTTGGCTGTCCTCACTGCCTGCTGCAGAGGGAGTCGATGTCGCGGCTGACTGCTTTCGCCGCGCCATGACGGCTGTGTGCGATGCAGCCATGCCTCGCTCCCGAAGACAACCTCCAAAGCGGGCGGTCTACTGGTGGTCCCAGGAGATAGCAGACCTCCGTGCGGCCTGTATAATTGCCCGGAGAACCTATTCACAGGTACGCAGGTTGCGCCGCCGCGATGAAGAGCTGGAGACTCTTCAGTCCCAACTGCATGAGGCATACCGTAATGCCCGGAGGGCTCTGCAGTTGGCGATCTGTCGAGGGAAAGAGCAGTCGAGAGCTGAGGCACTGGAGGATCTGAACCGGGATCCCTGGGGGCGTCCGTACCGTGCGGCGCGGAAGAAACTTCGCGCCCAAGGCCCCCCACTGACGGAAACCCTCCAGCCTCAGTTCCTCGTCAGGGTCGTGGAGACACTCTTCCCGGATCGGGCGGATCACCCTTCCCCGACCATGGCCGATGCAGAGGCTGAGCAAGATGCGGAGATGGAGACTCCCCCAATTTCCGACGCGGAGATGGAGGCAGCAATTCTGCGGGCGCGGTCCAAGAGGACTGCCCCCGGACCGGACGGAGTGCCTGCAAGGGCGCTGGCCCTGGCTCTGGAAGCGGCCCTGGAAGACAGGCTTAGGGAGCTGTTTGACGCTTGTCTGACGTCGAGACGGTTCCCTAAGGCCTGGAAGGAGGGTCGACTGGTGCTGCTGCAGAAGTTGGGGCGCCCCCTGGAGTCTCCATCAGCGTATAGGCCAATTGTCTTGCTGGACGAGGCGGGGAAGATGCTAGAGAAGATTCTCGCTACCCGCATCGTCCGGCACTTAGAGGCAGTTGGCCCGAACTTGTCGGACGCCCAGTTCGGTTTCCGGGCAGGGCGTTCGACAGTGGACGCCATCTTGCGCCTTAAGGCTGAGGCGAAGGATGCAGTTGCTCAGGGAGGGGTGTTGTTGGCGGTATCTTTAGATATCGCCAACGCGTTCAACACCCTGCCATTCAGCTGCATCGAGGAGGCGCTCCGCTACCATCAGGTGCCCGTCTACCTGAGACAGCTGGTAGCAGACTACCTGCAGGGTCGGTTCGTCTGCTACGAGGGACGCGACGGCCAAGTTGTGCGCAGGGCCATCACGTGCGGTGTTCCACAGGGGTCGGTCTTGGGTCCACTCGTGTGGAACATTGGCTACGACTGGGCCTTGCGCTGTTTGCTCTCCCCGGGGCAGGGCATCATTTGCTACGCTGATGATACTCTCGTTACGGCCCGGGGAGGGAGCTACGAAGAAGCGGCACGCTCGGCCGTCGAGGGCACGTCCCTTGTCGTGGGACGAATCGAGGCACTCGGCCTCAAGGTTGCGCTCGAGAAGACGGAGGCCCTGGTATTTCATGCGCCCCGACGTCGGCCACCGGCTGGCGCACACCTCACTATTGGTGGTGCGACAATAGCAGTGCGGGCAAGCATGAAATACTTGGGCCTGGTCCTAGACCGGAGGTGGAACTTCGGCGAGCACTTCGCTCAGCTTGCGCCGAAGTTGATTGGCACGGCGTCCGCCCTCAGCCGGCTGTTGCCGAACCTGGGTGGACCGAACGTCGTTTGCCGACGGCTTTACACGGGGGTGATCCGCTCGATGGCGCTCTACGGGGCTCCGGTGTGGGCGGAGTCCCTGTCTGCACAAAATAAGGCTCTTCTGCGAAGACCGCAAAGAGTCATGGCAGTCAGGGTCATACGCGGATACCGCACCGTATCTTCGGAAGCGGCGTGCGCCCTTGCAGGCACGCCCCCGTGGGATCTAGAGGCGCAGGTGCTCGCCGAGGTCTATTGGCGTAGCGCAGACCTGCAGGCGGAGAGTGGCAGACGCCCGCTGCCTGAGTTGGTCACGAGGTGGCGTAGGGAGGCCCAAGCCCAAACCCTGCGGATTTGGAGGGTGAGGCTGGAGACGCCCAGTGCAGGACACTGGACAGTGGGGGCTATCCAGCCGATCCTGGAGGAATGGGTGCGGAGGCGACACGGGACGTTGTCCTTCCGTCTGGTGCAGGTGTTGTCAGGGCATGGCTGCTTTGGCAAATACCTGCACAAAGTGGCTAGACGGGAGGCGACTCCCGTGTGTCACCAGTGCGGCTGCAACGAGGATACGGCGCTTCACACCCTCGAGCATTGTCCTGCTTGGGTGGTGCAGCGCCGTGCTCTCGTAGCAGCAATCGGAGCAGACCTCTCCTTGCCGGCCGTGACCAAGGCCATGGTCGACAGCAGGGGGGCATGGGAGGCGGTGGCGACCTTTTGCGAGGATGTCGTCTCGCAGAAGGAGGCGGCGGAGCGCGTCAGGGAGGAAGACTCCCTCGCTGACGCGATTCGTCGCAGGAGGACAGGGCGGCGGAGGAGGCGCCATGGCGACCTGATGCCGCCCTAGGAGGTGCCAGCGGGCGATAGATCGGGGAGTCTATCGTCATCGCTTTGCATGGCCCTCACGAGTGGAGGCGATGTCTCAGGTGAGCCCGGACATCGCCAAAGGAGTTTGGTGCCCGGAGACGGGCAGCGCTGGATGGGTCGCGAACGTCATGCGTAGCAGTTCTCGCGGCCCGTCCGCAAAGGCGACAGTAGGCTCACGGCGGTGTTTTTTAGTGGGTGCAAGCCCCACATAACCAAACCGTCTCCCCGGACGGTGCGGTATGCATTAGGCATTTTTCACCGCAAAAAAAAAAAAAAAAAAAAAAAAAAAAAAAAAAAAAAAAAAAAAAAAAGGTTAGGTTAGGTTGGGGGACCCCCCCACAGAGCTTACGTCCACGTCGTGTCCCCTGGAAACAGCCCAGTTCTGACCACCGTAACGGAGTGGCAGACTGGGTTGGCCAAAGTGCTCTGTGCCATCGTAGCGTATTTTATCTTTGTCTTGTTGTGTGACCTACGATCCTGCGGAGGCTATGCCTAACCCTACGCGGGACGCCTGCGGGCGATTTTTAAAACAAAAAGGCCCTTCTCAGGGCCAACCCAAAGGCCCTTCTCAGGGCCAACCAAAGGGCCCTTCTCAGGGCCACTCCGACGCTCCGGCGTCAGAGACCAGCCGCGCGCCGTCTGCGGCTAGTTTCTTTGGAGGGGTAAACGAGTCGTCTGACAACGACTCGCTTATCACTGTGTCGGATGCAGACGACTGTCGGTCGCGGAAGCGGGTCCACCGGGGCGTTGGGTCCGAGGGCTCCTCGGCCTCGGGGTCGACGAGGTTGCCGAAGGCTAAAAAGCCGACGGCGGCCGCGGACACCCATGTCGTTGGGCTCGCGGACGCCCAACGCCAGTTGGACCTGGCTCGGCGGACACAGCTTCAACAAGAGCTGGAGGAGCGGGTCGTTGCGAAAGAGAAGCGGGCGCAAATCGCACGGGCTAGGTCCGGGTACGGTGCGTCCCGCGTTCTTTACGCGGACCATTCTCTGGCGGAGCTAGAGAGAATGGCGGAGGAGGACGAGGAGGAGATTGTGGAGGTCGCCTCTAAGTCCTCCAACCTAAAGGGGACCTTGCAGAAGGCCCTCAAGAGCAGGGCCGCGAGCATGCGCGGTGTCGTCGCGGAGTTAGTCCGGCGGAAGGCCACCGA
This sequence comes from Xestia xanthographa, assembly GCA_905147715.2. Taxonomy (NCBI): domain Eukaryota; kingdom Metazoa; phylum Arthropoda; class Insecta; order Lepidoptera; family Noctuidae; genus Xestia; species Xestia xanthographa. Next base: position 91,475 of record LR990661.1, on the reverse strand, counting down.
CGAGATGCGGCAACTGCAGGCAAAAATAGATCGCCTGCAGTCGGAGGTCAGCCAGCTTCATCAGAAGCTGGCTGAAGCCACGGCCCGGCCACAATTAGCCGAGACGAGCACTGTAGTGGAGGGCCCCTCCTCCAACCTTGAGGATATCATCCGCAAGGTTGTAATGGAGGAGAGGGCCTTCACAAGAGCCTGCTTAGCAGGGATTGAGGACCGGCTCTTGCCGGAGACGCGCCTCCGACCGCCGCTTGCGGCGGATAAGAGGCAGTGCGAGGCGGGGCCGTCCTCCTCCTCCCCGGTGGAAGACGCCCTTTTGCCTACAACCACCCCGTCCAACGAGTGGACGGAAGTGGTCCGTAAGGGAAAGGGCAAAGGGAAGAAGACGGTAACGGCCGTCCCTGTCGTCCCCGCCACCACCACTCCCAGCCGGTCTCAGACGACCGGCAAGGGAAAGTGGAAGGGCAAAGGGAATGGGAAAGGAAAAGGGAGGCAGTTAGTCCCCCCAAAAACCGCGGCCGTCGTGGTGACGCTCACCGCGGAGGCTGCGGAGCGAGGGGAGACATACGCTTCCATTTTGGTGCGGGCGCGCGGCAATGCCGATCCGACCCAACTCGGGATCGGCAGTGTGTCCTGCCGGCGGACCCAAGCCGGTGCTCGAATTTTCGAGTTCCCGGGGGCAGAGGGGAGTGCCCATGCGGACCTCTTTGCAGCCAAGCTGCAGGAGGTCATCGCAGATTCAGCCAAGGTGGCCCGACCGGTCAAGTCTGCGGCAATAGAGGTGACGGACCTAGACGACTCCGTCACCAAGGAGGAGGTGGTGGCGGCGGTCGCGGCGATAGGGGGCTGTGGCGTCGCGGCGGTCCAAGGCCGGGACATAAGGCCCGGCCGCGGCGGCATGGGCACCATTCGCCTCGAGTGCCCAATCGCCGCTGCCAAAGCCGTCCTTGCCAAGGGACGGCTTACAGTCGGATTTAGCTCGGGTGCAGTCCGGGCACTCGAGGACCAGCCTCAGCGTTGTTTCCGGTGCTTCGGCATCGGACACACCCGGGCCCTGTGTCCGTCCACGGTAGACAGGACGGACACGTGCTTCCGCTGCGGCAAGGACGGCCACAAAGCCGCCTCCTGCGAGGTCGCCACGCCGCACTGCGCGGTGTGTGCCGCCAGTGGCTGCCCGGTAGGCCACGTTATGAAGGGGAGGAACTGCAATCCTCCCCCAAAGCGGGGCAAAGCGCAGGCGCCGACCAAGCCTGCTGCTGCCGCTAGCACCGTCGTTCCTGCGGCGACTGCGGAGGGAAGTGCCATGTCCGACTAATGGATAGGATCGAACATCGCATACTTCAGGCGAACACAAACCACTGCAGGGCAGCCCAGGATCTGCTGATGCAGACCATGGCTGAGTGGTTGGTGGACTTGGCGGTGGTTGCCGAGCCTTACTCGGTCCCTGGCCGTTGGCTGGGTGACAGGGACGGCTTGGTGGCGTTGGTGTCGCGGTCTTCCACAGACTCCCCTCCCCTCTCGCTCTTAGAGAGGGGACCGGGATACGTGGCCGCCGCGTGGGGAGACATGGCCCTGGTGGGGGTCTACTTCTCCCCAAACCGCCCTCTCTCGGACTTTGAGGATTTCCTCGAGATCCTCACCGCAGTCGTAGGGAGGGTGGCGCCGCGCCAAGTCATAGTGTTGGGTGACTTGAACGCCAAGTCAGTGGCCTGGGGCAACCCGGCTGCAAGTTGCAATGTCCGGGGGCGCGCCGTTGAGTTTTGGGCGACCTCATGCGGTGTGTCCCTCCTCAACAGGGGGGCGGTCCACACGTGTGTGCGGCAACAGGGTGGGTCGGTGGTGGACGTCTCGTTTGCCACCCCCGCGCTAGCTGCCCGCGTCGCCAGCTGGCGGGTAGAGATGGTGGAGACCTTGTCGGACCACCGATATGTGCGGTTTGACATCTCCACTCAGGCGGGTGGGATGGCCCGCACTGGGCAATCTCCCTTCCCGCGGTGGGCACTCACCCGCCTGGATCGGGAGGCAGCCAAAGAGGCGGCCTTTCTCCAGGACTGGCTGTCGCCCCCTGTCGAGGTCCTGGACGTGGATGCCGCAGCGGTCCGGCTCAGGGGGTCCCTGACCAAGGTGTGCAACTCCAGCATGCCTCGGTCTCGCCGTCCGCCTCCCCGTCGTGCCGTCTATTGGTGGACAGAGGAGCTTTCGGAGCTCCGGGCCGCCTGCGTGGCGGCCAGAAGGGCATACGGGCGTAGCCGACGGCGCAGTGCCCAGAACCGAGTCCGGGAAGAAGAGGACAGCCTATACGCCTCTTACCGAGAGGCCGTGACGGTTCTCAAGTCTGCAATGGGCGCTGCAGAAGACTCGGCGAGGGCCGAGATGCTGGAGGGTCTCGACAGGGATCCTTACGGGAGACCATACAAAGCGGCGCGGAGCCAGCTACGCCCCTATGGTCCCCCACTGACGGAGACACTGGAACCTGCGTTGCTGGATGGGGTGGTCCGGTCCCTGTTTCCGCACAGGACCGACTTCACTCCGCCAACGATGGATCCCCCACAAGGGGCGGTTTCGCCAGAGGAGGAGGTCCCCCCGGTGACGGCGGCGGAGTTCTATGCGGGGGTTCTAAACCTCCGCGCGAAGAAGACGGCCCCCGGACCGGACGGTGTCCCCGCACGGGTGGTGGCGATCGCCGCCTCCGAAATGGAGGACAGGTTTCGGGACCTCTTCAGCGCGTGCTTTACGACTGGGAGGTTCCCCAAACTGTGGAAGGAGGGGCAGCTATGCCTCCTCCGAAAGGAGGGACGCCCGGTGGACTCCCCCTCGGCATACCGGCCCATCGTCCTGCTTGATGAGGTCGGTAAATTGTTCGAGGGGATTGTCGCCTCCAGGCTTGATAGCCATTTGCGGGGGGTAGGGCCGGACCTGTCGGACGCCCAATTCGGCTTCCGTCGAGAGCGTTCAACAATCGATGCGCTGGCCCTACTCAAGGGCCAGGTGAAGGAGGCGGTTGAGGCGGGGGACGGAGTGCTGGCGGTGTCATTCGACATTGCCAATGCATTCAACTCCGTGCCCCACTCGACGATACTGGAGGCGCTCCGGTATCACGGAGTGCCCCAATACCTGCGGAACCTCCTGGCCAGCTACTTGGAAGACCGAGAGGTCCTCCTCGTGGACAAGATGGCCACGGTGAGGCGGTACGGCGCAGAGTCCGGTGTTCCGCAGGGGTCGGTGCTGGGGCCCCCTCTGTGGAACATCGGGTTCAACTGGCTCCTGCGGGGAGCCCTCCTCCAGGGCACGAGTGTCATCTGCTACGCGGACGATACTCTCCTCACTGCCCGGGGGAGGAGCTTTCGGGACGCGGCCTGTCTGGCCTCGGCTGGCGGATCCTTGGTGGCAGAGAGGATCCGCCGCCTGGGACTGAAGGTGGCGCTGCACAAGACGGAGGCCGTGTACTTTCGCGGTCCCCGGCAGCGCTGCCCTCCCGACGCCCACATCGTCGTGGAGGGCGTCCGTATAGGGGTCCAGCCCCAGATGAAATATCTGGGGCTGGTGCTGGACGACAGGTGGCGCTTCGGCCCACACTTCAGCGGGCTGTCGACGCGCCTGTTGAAGGCCGCAGACGCCCTCTCGTGGCTCCTCCCAAACCTGGGGGGGCCCAAGGCGAAATGCCGGCGCCTCTATGCCGGCATCTTGCGGAGCATGGCCCTTTACGGGGCACCCATCTGGGCGGACTCCCTCCATAGGAGGGAGAATGCGACCGCCATCCGCAGGCCCCAACGGGCCATTGCACAGCGGGTGGCGAGGGCCTACCGCTCGGTGGGCTTTTCGGCGGCGTGCGCTCTGGCCGGCACCCCTCCTTGGGAGTTGGAGGCTTGGGTGCTCGCCAGAGTGTACGAGTGGAAGGCGCACCGGAAGGCGCTCGGAGAGCGCCCCGTCGCCGAAGAGCGGGAGGCCGTGCGGCGAGAGGCGAAGGACGCCATCGTCCTCCACTGGACGGAGGACCTCGCCACCGCCGCCTTTGGCCGCCGGACGTTGGACGCGCTTGGTCCGGTCCTGCGGAGCTGGCTCGAGCGGTCCCACGGTTTCCTCTCGTTCCGTCTGGTCCAGGTGTTGTCCGGGCATGGCTGTTTCGGATCGCACCTGCACCGCATCGGGAGGGAGGAGACCCCGGCGTGCCACGACTGCGGCGCGGCGGAGGACACGGCGCAGCACACCCTCGAGGTGTGCCCGGCTTGGTCCGAGCTGCGCCGCGGTCTGACCGCGGTGGTCGGACCGGACCTCTCGCTTCCTGGCGTGGTCAACGCCATGCTGGGGAGTGAGGAGGCCTGGGCAGCGGTCGCCTCCTTTTGCGAGAACGTAATCTCGCAAAAGGAGGAGGCGGAACGCGCGCGGGAGGACGATCCTCTCGCTGCGCCGCTCCGCAGACGAAGAAGGGGGAGAAGGCGCCGTCCTCTCCCTCCTCATGGTGGCGACGGGCGGGCGACAGGCACGGGGGTGCCTTAGCCCGCATTGCACCCGTCACCACCTTCGTCGGTCATTCCCGGGCCCGTCCCCCTCCCTACGGGGAGGGTGTGAGGGGTCCGCCATGAAGGGCAATCGTCGGCGGAGGACTGGACGTAAAGGCTGTGCCAGTTTCCCAGTCCCCCGCCACTAAGACGAAGCGGGAATGTCGCTGGGTCGTTTTAGTGGGTATACCGGGTCCACCCGGGGAGTCCCACATAACCCCCCATCCCCCGATGGGAGGGTATGCGTAATGCATTTTTTCCCAGCGCAAACAAAAAAAAAAAAAAAAAGGTTAGGTTAGGTTGGGGGACCCCCCCACAGAGCTTACGTCCACGTCGTGTCCCCTGGAAACAGCCCAGTTCTGACCACCGTAACGGAGTGGCAGACTGGGTTGGCCAAAGTGCTCTGTGCCATCGTAGCGTATTTTATCTTTGTCTTGTTGTGTGACCTACGATCCTGCGGAGGCTATGCCTAACCCTACGCGGGACGCCTGCGGGCGATTTTTAAAACAAAAAGGCCCTTCTCAGGGCCAACCCAAAGGCCCTTCTCAGGGCCAACCAAAGGGCCCTTCTCAGGGCCACTCCGACGCTCCGGCGTCAGAGACCAGCCGCGCGCCGTCTGCGGCTAGTTTCTTTGGAGGGGTAAACGAGTCGTCTGACAACGACTCGCTTATCACTGTGTCGGATGCAGACGACTGTCGGTCGCGGAAGCGGGTCCACCGGGGCGTTGGGTCCGAGGGCTCCTCGGCCTCGGGGTCGACGAGGTTGCCGAAGGCTAAAAAGCCGACGGCGGCCGCGGACACCCATGTCGTTGGGCTCGCGGACGCCCAACGCCAGTTGGACCTGGCTCGGCGGACACAGCTTCAACAAGAGCTGGAGGAGCGGGTCGTTGCGAAAGAGAAGCGGGCGCAAATCGCACGGGCTAGGTCCGGGTACGGTGCGTCCCGCGTTCTTTACGCGGACCATTCTCTGGCGGAGCTAGAGAGAATGGCGGAGGAGGACGAGGAGGAGATTGTGGAGGTCGCCTCTAAGTCCTCCAACCTAAAGGGGACCTTGCAGAAGGCCCTCAAGAGCAGGGCCGCGAGCATGCGCGGTGTCGTCGCGGAGTTGGTCCGGCGGAAGGCCACCGACGAGATGCGGCAACTGCAGGCAAAAATAAGAATAAGAATAATTTATTTAAAAAAAAAAAGTAGATATTACAAAAGTGTACATTTAGGTGCAGTAGTGTTATTTCTTAAAGAATTGTATAATTAGTGCATAAAAGTAAACTATAACTACAGTATAATATAACAGTTGCAAGTAACAAAAATGTCGAATTCAAATGTTAGGTAGCGACATGCCTGATCTAGGTTTATTTAAACCTGTGTTTCAGGCCATCACTTTACATTGTATAATTTAATTAGGGCAGTAGAAGCTTTAAAATAAAATAAATCTATTAACAAGACAAAAATCAAATTGGTACAACAACCTTAAATTAAACATTAAAACTAACTTAAGTAATAATAATCAAATTAGGACTTCTAGAAGTTTTTCTGTGTCCGTGTAATTAAGTGTTGCCAAATAATCTGATATTACAAAACTACATTTCCTATAACTTAGACTATAAAAGTTTAGTTTCTTGTTGAGTCTATTATACAGAAAAGGTCCTAAAAACACATAAAATCGACTAGCAAAAGCATGTCTAGTTTGAGGCTTTGTGCAAACCAGGTCTTTCCTTCTCCTATCGGAAGGAACTGGGTCATAGGGAAGGGTAGAGTGCTGCTGTAGTATAATGTGAAGAATAAATAATTGCCGTACTGTGAGCACATTACATGCTTTGTAGAGCAGCTGTGTTGGAAACCTAAACGGACGAAAGGTAGCAACCTTTAGAATTGCTCTTTGAGCACGTTCTAGAGGGAGAAGAATCGAATTTCCTGCGCCACCCCAGGACGTTATGCAATAGGTTAGAATAGACTGACACAACGCTAAATAAACCTGTTTTATTAATTTATAATCGGCTACATTACGTAAATACTTAAAAACATAAATTAGTTTGCGCACTCTAGTACATAGCAACTCGATATGTTTACGGAAATTTAGATTGGAGTCAATTGTGACACCAAGATATTTCAAATGGTCAGCTTTTTCTAAAGTAGGGCAAGAACATGCAGTGTCAGCGTACGTGCTACAGGTATGCGCGTAAATGATTGGGTTAGTAAGCGGTGTGTTAGTATTTCTCATTGTAAATGAAATGTATTTTGTTTTATCAGCATTTAGTGTTAGGAAATTATTCTGGAGCCAGTTAGATACAATGTTGAAACCATTCTGAGCATGTTCATAGGCCTCAGCTCTTGATTTAGCTGCAAACAAAAGAGCAGTATCATCTGCATAAGACATTACAACACCATTTTTGAGTGGCAGGCTGCACAGGTCATTAATATAGATTAAAAATAATGTAGGACCTAATATACTGCCTTGGGGAATTCCGAAACAAGTGTTAAAAAGATCAGAACTTTTATTCGGACCAATTTTTACACATTGCTGTCGATCGCTAAGATAATCAGATAATAGTTGAAGCTGTGCTCCTCTTATCCCAAGTGTTTCAAGCTTCTGTAAAAGACTAGTGCAAGAAATAGTGTCAAAGGCCTTGGCAAGGTCTAGAAAAATACCAACTGTATGCATACTATTATCTAGATTTGTAGAAATGTAATTAATCAATTTGTTTACTGCTTGGCTAGTTGATTTTTTAGGCCTAAACCCAAATTGATTATCTGAAAGAAGTTTGTTATCTTCCAGGTATTTTATCAGTCTACTGTTTATGATTTTTTCTAAGATTTTTGATAGACCCGTTAGTACTGAAATGGGTCTATAGTTATTCACACTCATTTTGTCTCCAGACTTGAAGATAGGTGTGACCATAGACTTTTTTAACAATTTTGGAAATATCCCTTTAGATAGACATAGCTGGAAGATGTGGGTAAGCGGAGGGGCCAGTAGGTATTGAAATCTTTTAAGTACGATATTGGGTATATCATCCCACCCAGTTGCGCAGACATCCTTTAAGCCGTTTATTATTCTAACTACTTCGTTGACGTCCGTATCTAATAAAACAAAAGAATTTAACGAGGAAGATGTCCTGTCCAAATAGATCGCCTGCAGTCGGAGGTCAGCCAGCTTCATCAGAAGCTGGCTGAAGCCACGGCCCGGCCACAATTAGCCGAGACGAGCACTGTAGTGGAGGGCCCCTCCTCCAACCTTGAGGATATCATCCGCAAGGTTGTAATGGAGGAGAGGGCCTTCACAAGAGCCTGCTTAGCAGGGATTGAGGACCGGCTCTTGCCGGAGACGCGCCTCCGACCGCCGCTTGCGGCGGATAAGAGGCAGTGCGAGGCGGGGCCGTCCTCCTCCTCCCCGGTGGAAGACGCCCTTTTGCCTACAACCACCCCGTCCAACGAGTGGACGGAAGTGGTCCGTAAGGGAAAGGGCAAAGGGAAGAAGACGGTAACGGCCGTCCCTGTCGTCCCCGCCACCACCACTCCCAGCCGGTCCCAGACGACCGGCAAGGGAAAGTGGAAGGGCAAAGGGAATGGGAAAGGAAAAGGGAGGCAGTTAGTCCCCCCAAAAACCGCGGCCGTCGTGGTGACGCTCACCGCGGAGGCTGCGGAGCGAGGGGAGACATACGCTTCCATTTTGGTGCGGGCGCGCGGCAATGCCGATCCGACCCAACTCGGGATCGGCAGTGTGTCCTGCCGGCGGACCCAAGCCGGTGCTCGAATTTTCGAGTTCCCGGGGGCAGAGGGGAGTGCCCATGCGGACCTCTTTGCAGCCAAGCTGCAGGAGGTCATCGCAGATTCAGCCAAGGTGGCCCGACCGGTCAAGTCTGCGGCAATAGAGGTGACGGACCTAGACGACTCCGTCACCAAGGAGGAGGTGGTGGCGGCGGTCGCGGCGATAGGGGGCTGTGGCGTCGCGGCGGTCCAAGGCCGGGACATAAGGCCCGGCCGCGGCGGCATGGGCACCATTCGCCTCGAGTGCCCAATCGCCGCTGCCAAAGCCGTCCTTGCCAAGGGACGGCTTACAGTCGGATTTAGCTCGGGTGCAGTCCGGGCACTCGAGGACCAGCCTCAGCGTTGTTTCCGGTGCTTCGGCATCGGACACACCCGGGCCCTGTGTCCGTCCACGGTAGACAGGACGGACACGTGCTTCCGCTGCGGCAAGAACGGCCACAAAGCCGCCTCCTGCGAGGTCGCCACGCCGCACTGCGCGGTGTGTGCCGCCAGTGGCTGCCCGGCAGGCCACGTTATGAAGGGGAGGAACTGCAATCCTCCCCCAAAGCGGGGCAAAGCGCAGGCGCCGACCAAGCCTGCTGCTGCCGCTAGCACCGTCGTTCCTGCGGCGACTGCGGAGGGAAGTGCCATGTCCGACTAATGGATAGGATCGAACATCGCATACTTCAGGCGAACACAAACCACTGCAGGGCAGCCCAGGATCTGCTGATGCAGACCATGGCTGAGTGGTTGGTGGACTTGGCGGTGGTTGCCGAGCCTTACTCGGTCCCTGGCCGTTGGCTGGGTGACAGGGACGGCTTGGTGGCGTTGGTGTCGCGGTCTTCCACAGACTCCCCTCCCCTCTCGCTCTTAGAGAGGGGACCGGGATACGTGGCCGCCGCGTGGGGAGACATGGCCCTGGTGGGGGTCTACTTCTCCCCAAACCACCCTCTCTCGGACTTTGAGGATTTCCTCGAGATCCTCACCGCAGTCGTAGGGAGGGTGGCGCCGCGCCAAGTCATAGTGTTGGGTGACTTGAACGCCAAGTCAGTGGCCTGGGGCAACCCGGCCGCAAGTTGCAATGTCCGGGGGCGCGCCGTTGAGTTTTGGGCGACCTCATGCGGTGTGTCCCTCCTCAACAGGGGGGCGGTCCACACGTGTGTGCGGCAACAGGGTGGGTCGGTGGTGGACGTCTCGTTTGCCACCCCCGCGCTAGCTGCCCGCGTCGCCAGCTGGCGGGTAGAGATGGTGGAGACCTTGTCGGACCACCGATATGTGCGGTTTGACATCTCCACTCAGGCGGGTGGGATGGCCCGCACTGGGCAATCTCCCTTCCCGCGGTGGGCACTCACCCGCCTGGATCGGGAGGCAGCCAAAGAGGCGGCCTTTCTCCAGGACTGGCTGTCGCCCCCTGTCGAGGTCCTGGACGTGGATGCCGCAGCGGTCCGGCTCAGGGGGTCCCTGACCAAGGTGTGCAACTCCAGCATGCCTCGGTCTCGCCATCCGCCTCCCCGTCGTGCCGTCTATTGGTGGACAGAGGAGCTTTCGGAGCTCCGGGCCGCCTGCGTGGCGGCCAGAAGGGCATACGCGCGTAGCCGACGGCGCAGTGCCCAGAACCGAGTCCGGGAAGAAGAGGACAGCCTATACGCCTCTTACCGAGAGGCCGTGACGGTTCTCAAGTCTGCAATGGGCGCTGCAGAAGACTCGGCGAGGGCCGAGATGCTGGAGGGTCTCGACAGGGATCCTTACGGGAGACCATACAAAGCGGCGCGGAGCCAGCTACGCCCCTATGGTCCCCCACTGACGGAGACACTGGAACCTGCGTTGCTGGATGGGGTGGTCCGGTCCCTGTTTCCGCACAGGACCGACTTCACTCCGCCAACGATGGATCCCCCACAAGGGGCGGTTTCGCCAGAGGAGGAGGTCCCCCCGGTGACGGCGGCGGAGTTCTATGCGGGGGTTCTCAACCTCCGCGCGAAGAAGACGGCCCCCGGACCGGACGGTGTCCCCGCACGGGTGGTGGCGATCGCCGCCTCCGAAATGGAGGACAGGTTTCGGGACCTCTTCAGCGCGTGCTTTACGACTGGGAGGTTCCCCAAACTGTGGAAGGAGGGGCAGCTATGCCTCCTCCGAAAGGAGGGACGCCCGGTGGACTCCCCCTCGGCATACCGGCCCATCGTCCTGCTTGATGAGGTCGGTAAATTGTTCGAGGGGATTGTCGCCTCCAGGCTTGATAGCCATTTGCGGGGGGTAGGGCCGGACCTGTCGGACGCCCAATTCGGCTTCCGTCGAGAGCGTTCAACAATCGATGCGCTGGCCCTACTCAAGGGCCAGGTGAAGGAGGCGGTTGAGGCGGGGGACGGAGTGCTGGCGGTGTCATTCGACATTGCCAATGCATTCAACTCCGTGCCCCACTCGACGATACTGGAGGCGCTCCGGTATCACGGAGTGCCCCAATACCTGCGGAACCTCCTGGCCAGCTACTTGGAAGACCGAGAGGTCCTCCTCGTGGACAAGATGGCCACGGTGAGGCGGTACGGCGCAGAGTCCGGTGTTCCGCAGGGGTCGGTGCTGGGGCCCCCTCTGTGGAACATCGGGTTCAACTGGCTCCTGCGGGGAGCCCTCCTCCAGGGCACGAGTGTCATCTGCTACGCGGACGATACTCTCCTCACTGCCCGGGGGAGGAGTTTTCGGGACGCGGCCTGTCTGGCCTCGGCTGGCGGATCCTTGGTGGCAGAGAGGATCCGCCGCCTGGGACTGAAGGTGGCGCTGCACAAGACGGAGGCCGTGTACTTTCGCGGTCCCCGGCAGCGCTGCCCTCCCGACGCCCACATCGTCGTGGAGGGCGTCCGTATAGGGGTCCAGCCCCAGATGAAATATCTGGGGCTGGTGCTGGACGACAGGTGGCGCTTCGGCCCACACTTCAGCGGGCTGTCGACGCGCCTGTTGAAGGCCGCAGACGCCCTCTCGTGGCTCCTCCCAAACCTGGGGGGGCCCAAGGCGAAATGCCGGCGCCTCTATGCCGGCATCTTGCGGAGCATGGCCCTTTACGGGGCACCCATCTGGGCGGACTCCCTCCATAGGAGGGAGAATGCGACCGCCATCCGCAGGCCCCAACGGGCCATTGCACAGCGGGTGGCGAGGGCCTACCGCTCGGTGGGCTTTTCGGCGGCGTGCGCTCTGGCCGGCACCCCTCCTTGGGAGTTGGAGGCTTGGGTGCTCGCCAGAGTGTACGAGTGGAAGGCGCACCGGAAGGCGCTCGGAGAGCGCCCCGTCGCCGAAGAGCGGGAGGCCGTGCGGCGAGAGGCGAAGGACGCCATCGTCCTCCACTGGACGGAGGACCTCGCCACCGCCGCCTTTGGCCGCCGGACGTTGGACGCGCTTGGTCCGGTCCTGCGGAGCTGGCTCGAGCGGTCCCACGGTTTCCTCTCGTTCCGTCTGGTCCAGGTGTTGTCCGGGCATGGCTGTTTCGGATCGCACCTGCACCGCATCGGGAGGGAGGAGACCCCGGCGTGCCACGACTGCGGCGCGGCGGAGGACACGGCGCAGCACACCCTCGAGGTGTGCCCGGCTTGGTCCGAGCTGCGCCGCGGTCTGACCGCGGTGGTCGGACCGGACCTCTCGCTTCCTGGCGTGGTCAACGCCATGCTGGGGAGTGAGGAGGCCTGGGCAGCGGTCGCCTCCTTTTGCGAGAACGTAATCTCGCAAAAGGAGGAGGCGGAACGCGCGCGGGAGGACGATCCTCTCGCTGCGCCGCTCCGCAGACGAAGAAGGGGGAGAAGGCGCCGTCCTCTCCCTCCTCATGGTGGCGACGGGCGGGCGACAGGCACGGGGGTGCCTTAGCCCGCATTGCACCCGTCACCACCTTCGTCGGTCATTCCCGGGCCCGTCCCCCTCCCTACGGGGAGGGTGTGAGGGGTCCGCCATGAAGGGCAATCGTCGGCGGAGGACTGGACGTAAAGGCTGTGCCGGTTTCCCAGTCCCCCGCCACTAAGACGAAGCGGGAATGTCGCTGGGTCGTTTTAGTGGGTATACCGGGTCCACCCGGGGAGTCCCACATAACCCCCCATCCCCCGATGGGAGGGTATGCGTAATGCATTTTTTCCCAGCGCAAACAAAAAAAAAAAAAAAAAAAAAAGGTTAGGTTAGGTTAGGTTAGGTTTTTTTTTTTTTTTTTTTTTGTTTTGGCAGGAGTGGGAAATCCCCGCGGACACCTCGACTATCCCACAGGAATTTCTCTTGTGAGACAGTCGAGGTAGTGCCGGACTCGAACCGGCTAAAACCACACTCCTGCCTTTCCAGTGCCCTCTGACATTGTCAAAGCCGTTTTTATGCAAATTGATATTGGCTACTGTTGCTTCTATTTATTACTTTCTTTAGGAATCCGGAGAGACGTCCTCTCGAAGTGTATAACTATTACTTTCATCATTAATCATTTATAAACTATACCTACCCACTACATAATATCTTACACTGACAACAATTCTATCTATTTAAAGCTAATAAAAACCCCCTTTTCTTTTACTAAATTTTAAACTCAATTAGATAATACTCAAATTATATTGCCATTATATACTTAAGTATTATTATTACTTGTTTCTGGAAATCACTAATGTTGCAATTTTTGTGCAGTATACCAAAAACTTTTCTCGGGTTTTATCCGTCATCAGGCCAGGAAGATTTTGCGCAACGAGTTCAACACCTAGCTTCTGCTCTGCCTCATATCTGGCCCTTGCGGTGATGGGGCACTCCAGCAGTATATGGAGCACCGTCTCTTCTTTGCCAGGCTCACAAGCGCACGATGGGCTCTCTTTACACTTGAACCGACTCAAGTATGCAGAGAACCCACCGTGCCCCGTGAGTATCTGCGTGGTGATGCTCGTCGGGACCATTTTTCGCACGATCTTGTACGCCACTACCGCGTCCGGGAAGAAAATTTTTGTGCCCGAGGCAGTCTCACCTGATCCGTACCTCCCGTTCCATTCGTCAAGCGTCTCCAACCGGATTTTTCGCTTGACGAATGATACGGGGCACAGATCATAGTCCGGTCTCTTCTTCGACCTCAGTGCGGCCTCTTTCGCCAGCTGGTCGGCTCGCTCGTTCCCCTCCAACCCTGCGTGGGCCTTTATCCAGAACAAGGAGACACTCTTGTTCTCCAGAACAAACCAGGAAACCAGGGACACCATCCGACGCTGCAGGCTCCAGCCTGCAGCGTCGGATGGTGTCCCTGGTTTCCACAGCCAAGGGATGGGGGGAACTTACGTTCGCAACTGACTGAAGGGCCGCCATGGAGTCGCTGAAGATGCCGAACGTGGTTTCACCACTCTCGAGCACTTCTCCTGCCGCCTTCTGTAGGGCCAGAAGCTCTGCCTGGTAGACGGTACAGTAAGACGGCATGGCAAGTTTGAGGGCCTTGGTTTCGGTGGCACCATTCCACAAGGATAGCGCCGCTCCGACTTTGCCCTCAATCTTGCTGCCGTCTGTGAATATACGCACAGCGAAGTCGCTGTGGTTGTTATATTGTTCCTCGTCTACCAGGCTTCCCAACTCCAGCGTCACTTGGTCCGCGGGGTGCGGAGCCTCTATCGCTGGAGCCATCCGTTCAATCTCCCTCCCTCCTAGTACCGGCTGGGGTACGCCCCTCTTGGCTCCGTACAACGCAGCCGCTTCCCGTATACGGAGGTCGAGTGGGAGTATACCAGCCAGCACCAGTGCCGAGGTTAGGGAGACCGTGCGGTAGGCTCTACACAGCTTCTGGGCAAACCCCCTCTGGACCACGTTCAGCTGTTTTATGACCCCCAATTTATTGGCGGCAGGTGCCCATGCGCTTGCGGCGTACAAAATCGTGGGCTCTACTGCAGCAGTGTATATTACCCTTATCACCTCCGGGTGCAGGCCCCAACTAATACGGGCTGCTCTGGCCAGCTGCTTGTACATAGCTATGGCCTTTTTGCAGACCATAGCTACGTGTTTGTTGAATGTGAGTTTGGCATCGATTGTAAGCCCCAGTATTTTGACATCTTGGGACATGTCAATGTCGATCCCCCCCATGCTCAAACGCGGCACGTCATATTTCAGCCTTCGCGTTAGTACCATCGCACAGGTTTTGTGCGGTGCGAAGTTCAGCCTATTCCTGACGCCCCACGTCCGAACATGTTCGAGAGCGGCATTGGCCTGTCCCTCAATTTCCAGTGCTGTATCCCCGTCGAATACCAACACCACATCGTCAGCAAATGCCTGGCAATAATTACCCCTACCCTCTAGCTGCTTCAGAAGCGGGTCCAGTATCAAGTTCCAAAAAATGGGCCCTCCTATCGAGCCCTGAACGCACCCTTTGCTGGTGTTTCTCCTGCTTTCTTCACCGGCGTATCTCACTGTGACCACCCTGTCGCTGAGATAGCTGCTGACTACACGTCTCAAATTCACAGGACACTTTTCCTCAGCCAATCGTACTTTGATAGTGGGCCACCACGCACTGTCGAATGCTCCCTCAATGTCCAGTGACACAAGCGTGACAATCTTTTTCTGTGCCAACTTCGTGCGGATGTGCTGCACAAGGGTATAGAGGGAGTCTTCAGTGCTTTTTTGGGGCATAAAGCCGTATTGGCGAGTACTTATCCTGGGTAGTAAGTAAAATTTGAGGCGGGCAACCAGCATCTTCTCGTACACTTTCCCCAGGACAGGCAATAGCCCAACCGGCCTGTACGACTTGGGTGCGGTGTACGAGTCTTTGCCTGGCTTTCTAAGCACTACCACCGTTGCTTCCTTCCAGATCTTCGGGAAGTGGTGTAGCGCCAGGCACTTATTCAGCAGTGCCAGGAAGTAGTTGGGGTCACAGTGAACCGCGTGACTGCAGATGTCCGCCGTGAAACCGTCGGCTCCCGGAGCCTTTTTTGGGTTGAATGATCCCATAGACCTATCAAGCTCGCTTAGGGTAAACGGTGGGTCATGTCGTTCATCATGGCTCCATGCGTTTACCATTTCTGCCCGTTCTCTTGTTTGGCGATGGTCTATGGTATCATCTTCCTCTCGGTCCTCGGGGTAGAACGTCTCGGCCAACAGCTTCACGGAACCCTTCGCGTCCAGCGGCTGTCCACCTATCTGTAGTGGCAGATCTTCTTCTCTCTTTCCGATCCTACCCATTACCCTGTAAATTCCCTCCCAGACCCCTTCTCTGTCCTGCTTTCCGCAGAACTCCTTCCAGCTCTCTGTTGCGGCTTTTGTCACTGCTTCCTCATATTTTTCCCTTTCTTTTTTGTACAGGTCTACAACCGGTTAGGAGGTTAGGTTAGGTTAGGTTAGGTTAGGTTAGGTTAGGTTGGGGATCGTGCGATCGATGGCCCTTTATGGGGCCCCGATATGGGCGACCGACCTGACGGCCCGCACTATCGCAGTTCTGCGCAGACCGCAGAGAGCAATGGCCATCAGGGTCGTACTATACCAGTGGCGCGAGGAGGCCAAACATCGGGGCGAGAGGCTGGTGCAGCGACAAATAACAGTGCACCGGTCTCAGCTCCAACAGGTCATGGTGGCGGAATGGCGGGGGAGGCTAGAGCTCCCTACCGCCGGCCTCGACACAGTTGAGGCGATCCGGCCAGTACTCGACGACTGGCTCGGGAGGAAGCACGGCTCCCTGACGTTTCGGGTGACGCAGGTGCTCTCGGGGCACGGCTGCTTCGGGAAGTACCTGTGTCGCTTGGGCAGGGAGCCGGACGCTCGGTGCCATCACTGCGTCCACTGTATGGAGGATACGGCGCGGCATACGCTGGCTGAGTGCGCCGCGTGGGATGAGCCGCGCCGTGCCCTCGTTGCAGAGGTTGGAGGAGACCTGTCGCTGCCGGCCGTCGCTCGCTCGATGGTCGACAGCGCAGAGTCCTGGGACGCGGTGATGTCCTTCTGCGAAACCGTCATGTCGCAGAAGGAAGCTGCGGAAAGGGAAAGGGAGGTGACGAGCCCTCACCCATCCCGCAGCAGACGCGCCGGGCGTCGGCAGAGGGCTGACAATGCCCTCTTCCGGCCCCCCTAAATTGGTCCAGGGGCGACGGATTCGGGGACATCCGTCGCCCCCTATTACAATGGACCCGAGACGGCGGCGCGTTGTGTTCCACGCGCGCCTCTCATGACGTAGCGGGGGGAGTCTTACACCTCACTCCCCCCGGGACGAGGCCCGCAGGTCAAGCGGGCCAGCACTAGTCTGGGGCAGTGGAAGTCGCATCAGTTCCCGCTGCCCCCCGACGCAAGTGTGCGAGGGAACACCGGTGTGGTTTTAGTCAGTACGAGTCTGACAGACCCCTCCGCTCTCCCCAGGGCGGAGGACATCCATTGAGGATTTCCACATCGAGAAAAAAAAAAAAAAAAAAAAAAAAAAAGGTTAGGTTAGGTTAGGTTAGGTTGGGGGACCCCCCCACAGAGCTTACGTCCACGTCGTGTCCCCTGGAAACAGCCCAGTTCTGACCACCGTAACGGAGTGGCAGACTGGGTTGGCCAAAGTGCTCTGTGCTCTCGTAGCTCATTTTATTCATTGCCTTTATAGTACGAGTCTGCGGAATGCCCAAACCCTCGCGGGACGCCTGCGGGCGTTTTTTAAAACCAAAAGGCCCTTCTCAGGGCCAACCAAACGGCCCTTCTCAGGGCCAACCAAAAGGCTCTTCTCAGGGCCAACCCAAAGGCCCTTCTCAGGGCCAACCAAAAGGCCCTTCTCAGGGCCAACCCAAAGGCCCTTCTCAGGGCCACCCCGACGCTCCAACATCAGAGTGTAGCCGCGCGCCGTCTGCGGCTAGCTACTTCGGCGGGGCAGAGTCGTCTGACAGCGACTCGGTTGTTGGAGGGTTGGATGCGAGTGGCTCTCGATCGCGGAAGAGGGTCTTCCGAAGCTGTGGTGTGTCCGAGAGCTCCTCGGCTTCGGGGTCCAAACCATTGTCGAAGGCTAAAAAGCCAACGACAACGGCCGCGGATACCCACGTCGTTGGGCTCGCGAACGCCCAGCGCCAGGTGGACCTGGCCCGGAAGGCGCAGCTCCAGCAAGAGCTGGAGGAGCGGGTTGCCGCCAAGGAGAAGCGTGCGCACGTTGCCCGGGCCAAGTCTGGGTACGGTGCGTCACGCGTTCTGTACGCGGACCAGTCCCTGGAGGAGCTGCAAAGGATGGCAGAGGAGGACGAGGAGGGGATCATAGAGGTCGCCTCTAAGTCCTCCAACTTAAAGGGCACGTTTCAAAAGGCCCTAAAATGCAGGGCCGCGAGCCTGCGTGGTGTCGTCGCTGAGTTGGTGAAGCGGACGACCACCGACGAGACGCGGCAACTGCAGGCGAGAATAGATTGTCTGCAGTCGGAGGTCAGCCAGCTTCACCAAAAGCTCGCTGAAGCCGCGGCCCGGCCACAACAGGCCAAGGCGAGCCCTGTGGCAGAGGGCCCTGCCTCGGCCCGGCCACAACTAGCCGAGACGTGCTCTGTAGTGGAGGGCCCCTCCTCCAACCTTGAGGATATCATCCGCAAGGTTGTAATGGAGGAGAGGGCCTTCACAAGAGCCTGCTTAGCGGGCATCGAGGACCGGCTCTTGCCCGAGAAACGCCTCCGACCGCCGCTTGCGGCGGATAAGAGGCAGTGCGAGCCGGGGCCGTCCTCCTCCTCCCAGGTGGAAGACGCCCTTCTGCCTTCAACCACCCCGTCCAATGAGTGGACGGAAGTGGTCCGTAAGGGGAAGGGCAAAGGGAAGAAGACGGTAACGGCCGTCCCTGTCGTCCCCGCCACCACCGCTCCCAGCCAGTCGCAGACGACCGGTACGCCGGGAAATGGGAAAGGGAAAGGAAGGAGAAATAGACACCTAGTCCCCCCAAAAACCGCGGCCGTCGTGGTGACGCTCACCGCGGAGGCTGCGGAGCGCGGGGAGACGTACGCGTCTATTTTGGTGCGGGCGCGGACCAATGCCGATCCCACCCAACTGGGGATCGGCAGTGTGTCTTGCCGGCGGACCCAAGCCGGGGCTCGAATTTTCGAGTTCCCGGGGACCGAAGGGGGTGCCCGCGCGGACCTCTTTGCAGCCAAGCTGCAAGAGGTCATCGCGGACTCTGCCAAGGTGGCCCGGCCGGTCAAGTCGGCGGCCATTGAGGTGACGGAGCTGGATGACTCCGTCACCAAGGAGGAGGTGGTGGCGGCGGTCGCAGCGGTAGGGGGCTGTGGCGCCGCGGCGGTCCAAGGCCGGGACATAAGGCCCGGCCGCGGTGGTATGGGCACAATCCGCCTCGAGTGCCCAATCGCCGCTGCCAAAGCCGTCCTTGCGAAAGGACGGCTTCAAGTCGGGTTCAGCTCGGGCGCAGTCCGGGCACTCGAGGACCAGCCTCTGCGTTGTTTCCGGTGCTTCGGCATCGGCCACACCAGGCCTCTGTGTCCGTCTAAGGTAGACAGGACGGACACATGCTACCGCTGCGGCAAGGAGGGCCACAAATCCGCCTCCTGCAAGGCCGCCACGCCGCACTGTGCGGTGTGTGCCGCCAGTGGCCGCCGATCAGGCCACGTAATGAAGGGGAGGAAGTGTATTCCTCCCCCTAAGCGTGGCAAAGCGCAGGCGCCGACCGGGCCTGCGCCTGCTGCTGCCGCTAACACCGCCGTTCCTGCGGCGGCTGCGGAGGAGGTTGCGATGTCCGACTGATGGACACAGTCAAACATCGCATCCTTCAGGCGAACACCAACCACTGCAGGACAGCCCAGGATCTGCTGATGCAGACCATGGCTGAGTGGTTGGTGGACTTGGCGGTGGTCGCCGAACCCTACTCGGTCCCTGGCCGTTGGCTGGGCGACCGAGACGGCTTGGTGGCGTTGGTGGCGCGGTCTTCCACAGACTCCCCTCCCCTCTCGCTCTTAGAGAGGGGACCGGGATACGTGGCCGCCGCGTGGGGAGAGATAGCGATGGTGGGGGTGTATTTCTCCCCAAACCGCCCTCTCTCGGACTTTGAGGATTTCCTCGAAGTCCTCACTGCTGTCGTAGGTAGGGCGGCGCCACGCCAGGTCGTGGTGTTGGGCGACCTAAACGCCAAGTCGGTGGACTGGGGCAACCCGGCCGCCGGTTGCAACGTCCGAGGACGCGTCGTCCAGTTTTGGGCGGCCTCGTGCGGTGTGTCCCTCCTCAATAGGGGGGCGGTCCACACGTGTGTGCGGCAACAGGGCGGGTCGGTGGTGGACGTGTCGTTTGCCACCCCCGCGCTGGCCGCCCGCGTCGTAAACTGGCGGGTGGAGCTGGTGGAGACCTTGTCGGACCACCGTTACGTGCGGTTCGACATCTCCTCCCAGCAGGGGAGGGGGACGGCCCGCGCTGGGCAATCTCCCTTCCCGCGGTGGGCACTCACCCGCCTGGACCGGGAGGCAGCCAAGGAGGCCGCCTTTCTCCAGGACTGGCTGTCACCTCCCCCTGTCGAGGAGGTCCCGGACGTTGACGCCGCAGCGGTCCGGCTCAGGGGGTCCTTGACCGAGGTGTGCAACTCCAGCATGCCTCGGTCTCGCCGTCCGCCTCCCCGTCGTGCCGTCTACTGGTGGACGGAGGAGCTTGCGGGACTCCGGGCCATCTGCGTGGCGGCCAGAAGGGCCTACACGCGGAGCCGACGGCGCAGCGCCCAAAATCGAGTCCGGGCAGAGGAGGACCGCCTGTACGCCTCTTACCGAGAGGCTGCGGAGGCCCTCAAGTCTGCAATGGGCGCTGCGCAAGACTCGGCGAGGGCCGAGATGCTGGAGGGTCTCGACAGGGATCCCTATGGGAGACCATATAAGGCGGCGCGGAACCAGCTCCGCCCCTATGGTCCCCCACTGTCGGAGACCCTCGAGCCAGCATTGTTGGATGGGGTGGTCCGGTCCCTGTTTCCGCGCAGGACCGACTTCGTCCCACCAACAATGGATCCCCCGCAAGGGGCGGCTCCACCGGAGGCGGAGGTCCCCCCGGTGACGGCGGCGGAACTCTGCGCGGGGGTTCTGAGCCTCCGTGCAAAGAAGACAGCCCCTGGACCGGACGGCGTCCCCGCACGGGTGGTGGCGATCGCCGCCTCCCAAATGGAGGACAGGTTTCGGGACCTCTTCAGTGCGTGTTTTACGGCTGGGAGGTTCCCGAAACTGTGGAAGGAGGGGCAGCTATGCCTCCTCCGAAAGGAGGGACGCCCGGTGGACTCCCCCTCGGCATACCGGCCCATCGTTCTGCTCGATGAGGTCGGTAAATTGTTCGAGGGGATTGTCGCCGGGAGGCTGGACAGCCATTTGCGGGAGGTAGGGCCGGATCTGTCGGACGCCCAATACGGTTTCCGCCGTGGGCGTTCGACGATCGACGCGCTGGCCCTACTGAAGGGCCAGGTGAAGGAGGCGGTGGAGGCGGGGGACGGAGTGCTGGCGGTGTCATTCGACATTGCCAACGCCTTCAACTCCGTCCCCCACTCGACGATATTGGAGGCGCTCCGGTATCACGGAGTGCCCCAATATCTGCGGGATCTCCTGGCCAGCTACTTGGAGGACCGAGAGGTCCTCTTCGTAGACAAAACGGCCACCGTGAGGCGCTACGGGGCAGAGTCCGGTGTTCCACAGGGGTCGGTGCTTGGCCCCCCCTTGTGGAACATCGGGTTCAATTGGCTCTTGCGGGGAGCCCTCCTCCCGGGCACGAGTGTCATCTGCTACGCGGATGACACTCTCCTCACTGCCCGGGGGAGGAACTTCGGGGATGCGGCCTGTCTGGCCTCGGCTGGCGGATCCTTGGTGGCAGAGAGGATCCGCCGCCTGGGATTGAAGGTGGCGCTGCACAAGACGGAGGCCGTGTACTTTCGCGGTCCACGGCAGCGCTGCCCTCCCGACGCCCACATCGTCGTGGAGGGCGTCCGTATAGGGGTCCAGCCCCAGATGAAATATCTGGGTCTGGTGCTGGACGACAGGTGGCGCTTCGGCCCGCACTTCAGCGGGCTGTCGACGCGCCTGTTGAAGGCCGCGGACGCCCTCTCGTGGCTCCTCCCAAACCCGGGGGGGCCCAAGGCGAAATGCCGGCGCCTCTATGCCGGTATCTTGCGGAGCATGGCCCTTTACGGGGCACCCATCTGGGCGGACTCCCTCCATAGGAGGGAGAATGCGACCGCCATCCGCAGGCCCCAGCGGGCCATTGCACAGCGGGTGGCGAGGGCTTACCGCTCGGTGGGCTTTTCGGCGGCGTGCGCTCTGGCCGGCACCCCTCCTTGGGAGTTGGAGGCATGGGTGCTTGCCAGAGTCTACGAGTGGACGGCGCACCGGAAGGCGCTCGGGGAGCGCCCCGTCGCCGAAGAGCGGGAGGCCGTGCGGCAGGAGGCGAAGGACGCCATCGTCCTCCATTGGACGGAGGACCTCGCCGACGCCGCCTTTGGCCGCCGGACGTTGGACGCGCTCGGTCCGGTCCTGAAGGGCTGGCTCGAGCGGTCCCACGGTTTCCTCTCTTTCCGTCTGGTGCAGGTGTTGTCCGGGCATGGCTGCTTCGGATCGCACCTGCACCGGATCGGGAGGGAGGAGACCCCGGCGTGCCACGACTGCGGCGCGGCGGAGGACACGGCGCAGCACACCCTCGAGGTGTGCCCGGCGTGGGCCGAGCTGCGCCGCGGTCTGACCGCGGTGGTCGGACCGGACCTCTCGCTTCCCGGCGTGGTCGACGCCATGCTGGGGAGCGAGGAGGCCTGGTCAGCGGTAGCCTCCTTTTGCGAGGACGTACTCTCGCAGAAGGAGGAGGCGGAGCGCGCGCGGGAGGAAGATCCTCTCGCTGCGCCGCTCCGCAGACGAAGAAGGGGGAGAAGGCGTCGAGCCCTCCCTCCTCATGGTGACGGGCGGGCTACAGGCACGGGGGTGCCTGCGCCCGCATTGCACCCGTCATCTTCGTCGGTCATATCCGACCCCCCCACACCCGTGAGGGTGTGAGGGGGGTCTGCCTTGCAATCGTCGGCGGAGGACTGGAAGTAAAGGCTGTGCCGGTTTCCCAGTCCCCCGCCACTCGGACGAAGCGGGAATGCGCTGGGTCGTTTTAGTGGGTATACCGGGTCCGCCCGGGGAGTCCCACATACCCCTCCCGTCCCCCGATGGGAGGGTATGCGTAATGCATTTTTTCCCAGCGTCAAAAAAAAAAAAAAAAAAAAAAAAAAAAAAAAAAAAAAAAAAAAAAAGGTTAGGTTAGGTTAGGTTAGGTTAGGTTAGGTTAGGTTGGGTCGGGGGACCCCCCCACAGAGCTTACGTCCACGTCGTGTCCCCTGGAAACAGCCCAGTTCTGACCACCGTAACGGAGTGGCAGACTGGGTTGGCCAAAGTGCTCTGTGCCATCGTAGCGTATTTTATCTTTGTCTTGTTGTGTGACCTACGATCCTGCGGAGGCTATGCCTAACCCTACGCGGGACGCCTGCGGGCGATTTTTAAAACAAAAAGGCCCTTCTCAGGGCCAACCCAAAGGCCCTTCTCAGGGCCAACCAAAGGGCCCTTCTCAGGGCCACTCCGACGCTCCGGCGTCAGAGACCAGCCGCGCGCCGTCTGCGGCTAGTTTCTTTGGAGGGGTAAACGAGTCGTCTGACAACGACTCGCTTATCACTGTGTCGGATGCAGACGACTGTCGGTCGCGGAAGCGGGTCCACCGGGGCGTTGGGTCCGAGGGCTCCTCGGCCTCGGGGTCGACGAGGTTGCCGAAGGCTAAAAAGCCGACGGCGGCCGCGGACACCCATGTCGTTGGGCTCGCGGACGCCCAACGCCAGTTGGACCTGGCCCGGCGGACACAGCTTCAACAAGAGCTGGAGGAGCGGGTCGTTGCGAAGGAGAAGCGGGCGCAAATCGCACGGGCTAGGTCCGGGTACGGTGCGTCCCGCGTTCTTTACGCGGACCATTCTCTGGCGGAGCTAGAGAGAATGGCGGAGGAGGACGAGGAGGAGATTGTGGAGGTCGCGTCTAAGTCCTCCAACCTAAAGGGGACCTTGCAGAAGGCCCTCAAGAGTAGGGCCGCGAGCATGCGCGGTGTCGTCGCGGAGTTGGTCCGGCGGAAGGCCACCGACGAGACGCGGCAACTGCAGGCGAAAATAGATCGCCTGCAGTTGGAGGTCAGCCAGCTTCATCAGAAGCTGGCTGAAGCCACTGCCCGGCCACTACAAGCCGAGACGAGTCCTGCGGCGGAAGGCTCCTCCTCCAACCTTGAGGATATCATCCGCAAGGTCGTAATGGAGGAGAGGGCCTTCACAAGAGCCTGTATAGCAGGAATCGAGGACCGGCTCTTGCCAGAAAAACGCCTCCGACCGCCGCTTGCGGCGGATAAGAGGCAGTCCGAGCCAGGGCCGTCCTCCTCCTCCCAGGTGGAAGACGCCCTTCTCCCTTCAACCACCCCGTCCAACGAGTGGACGGAAGTGGTCCGTAAGGGGAAGGGCAAAGGCAAGAAGTCGGCCACGGCCGTCGCTGTCGTCCCCACCACCACCGCTCCCAGTCAGTCACACACGACCGGCAAGGGAAAGTGGAAGGGCAAAGGGAATGGGAAAGGAAAAGGGAGGCAGCTAGTCCCCCCAAAAACCGCGGCCGTCGTGGTGACGCTCACCGCGGAGGCTGCGGAGCGAGGGGAGACATACGCTTCCATTTTGGTGCGGGCGCGCGGCAATGCCGATCCGACCCAACTCGGGATCGGCAGTGTGTCCTGCCGGCGGACCCAAGCCGGTGCTCGAATTTTCGAGTTCCCGGGGGCAGAGGGGAGTGCCCATGCGGACCTCTTTGCAGCCAAGCTGCAGGAGGTCATCGCAGATTCAGCCAAGGTGGCCCGACCGGTCAAGTCTGCGGCAATAGAGGTGACGGACCTAGACGACTCCGTCACCAAGGAGGAGGTGGTGGCGGCGGTCGCGGCGATAGGGGGCTGTGGCGTCGCGGCGGTCCAAGGCCGGGACATAAGGCCCGGCCGCGGCGGCATGGGCACCATTCGCCTCGAGTGCCCAATCGCCGCTGCCAAAGCCGTCCTTGCCAAGGGACGGCTTACAGTCGGATTTAGCTCGGGTGCAGTCCGGGCACTCGAGGACCAGCCTCAGCGTTGTTTCCGGTGCTTCGGCATCGGACACACCCGGGCCCTGTGTCCGTCCACGGTAGACAGGACGGACACGTGCTTCCGCTGCGGCAAGGACGGCCACAAAGCCGCCTCCTGCGAGGTCGCCACGCCGCACTGCGCGGTGTGTGCCGCCAGTGGCTGCCCGGCAGGCCACGTTATGAAGGGGAGGAACTGCAATCCTCCCCCAAAGCGGGGCAAAGCGCAGGCGCCGACCAAGCCTGCTGCTGCCGCTAGCACCGTCGTTCCTGCGGCGACTGCGGAGGGAAGTGCCATGTCCGACTAATGGATAGGATCGAACATCGCATACTTCAGGCGAACACAAACCACTGCAGAGCAGCCCAGGATCTGCTGATGCAGACCATGGCTGAGTGGTTGGTGGACTTGGCGGTGGTTGCCGAGCCTTACTCGGTCCCTGGCCGTTGGCTGGGTGACAGGGACGGCTTGGTGGCGTTGGTGTCGCGGTCTTCCACAGACTCCCCTCCCCTCTCGCTCTTAGAGAGGGGACCGGGATACGTGGCCGCCGCGTGGGGAGACATGGCCCTGGTGGGGGTCTACTTCTCCCCAAACCGCCCTCTCTCGGACTTTGAGGATTTCCTCGAGATCCTCACCGCAGTCGTAGGGAGGGTGGCGCCGCGCCAAGTCATAGTGTTGGGTGACTTGAACGCCAAGTCAGTGGCCTGGGGCAACCCGGCCGCCAGTTGCGATGTCCGGGGGCGCGCCGTTGAGTTTTGGGCGACCTCATGCGGTATGTCCCTCCTCAACAGGGGGGCGGTCCAGACGTGTGTGCGGCAACAGGGTGGGTCGGTGGTGGACGTCTCGTTTGCCACCCCCGCGCTAGCCGCGCGCGTCGCCAGCTGGCGGGTAGAGATGGTGGAGACCTTGTCGGACCACCGATATGTGCGGTTCGACATCTCCACCCAGGCGGGTGGGATGGCCCGCGCTGGGCAATCTCCCTTCCCACGGTGGGCACTCACCCGCCTGGATCGGGAGGCAGCCAAAGAGGCGGCCTTTCTCCAGGACTGGCTGTCGCCCCCTGTCGAGGTCCTGGACGTGGATTCCGCAGCGGTCCGGCTTAGGGGGTCCCTGACCGAGGTGTGCAATTCCAGCATGCCTCGGTCTCGCCGTCCGCCTCCCCGTCGTGCCGTCTATTGGTGGACACAGGAGCTTTCGGAGCTCCGGGCCGCCTGCGTGGCGGCCAGAAGGGCATACGCGCGTAGCCGACGGCGCAGTGCCCAGAACCGAGTCCGGGCAGAAGAGGACCGCCTATACGCCTCTTACCGAGAGGCCGTGACGGTTCTCAAGTCTGCAATGGGCGCTGCCGAAGACTCGGCGAGGGCAGAGATGCTAGAGGGTCTCGACAGGGATCCTTATGGGAGACCATACAAAGCGGCGCGGAGCCAGCTACGCCCCTATGGTCCCCCACTGACGGAGACACTCGAACCAGCGTTGCTGGATGGGGTGGTCCGGTCCCTGTTTCCGCGCAGGACCGACTTCACCCCACCAACGATGGATCCCCCACAAGGGGCGGTTTCGCCGGAGGAGGAGGTCCCCCCGGTGACGGCGGTGGAGTTCTACGCGGGGGTTCTCAACCTCCGCGCGAAGAAGACGGCCCCCGGACCGGACGGTGTCCCCGCACGGGTGGTGGCGATCGCCGCCTCCGAAATGGAGGACAGGTTTCGGGACCTTTTCAGCGCGTGCTTTACGACTGGGAGGTTCCCGAAACTGTGGAAAGAGGGACAGCTATGCCTCCTCCGAAAGGAGGGACGCCCGGTGGACTCCCCCTCGGCATACCGGCCCATCGTCCTGCTCGATGAGGTCGGTAAATTGTTCGAGGGTATTGTCGCCTCCCGGCTTGATAGCCATTTGCGGGAATTAGGGCCGGACCTGTCGGACGCCCAATTCGGTTTTCGTCGAGAGCGTTCGACGATCGATGCGCTGGCCCTACTCAAGGGCAAGGTGAAGGAGGCGGTGGAGGCGGGGGACGGAGTGTTGGCGGTGTCATTCGACATTGCCAATGCATTCAACTCCGTGCCCCACTCGACGATATTGGAAGCGCTCCGGTATCACGGAGTGCCCCAGTACCTGCGGAACCTCCTGGCCAGCTACTTGGAAGACCGAGAAGTCCTCCTCGTGGACAAGACGGCCACGGTAAGGCGGTACGGCGCAGAGTCCGGTGTTCCACAGGGGTCGGTGCTGGGGCCCCCCCTGTGGAACATTGGGTTCGACTGGCTCCTGCGGGGAGCCCTCCTCCAGGGCACGAGTGTCATCTGCTACGCGGACGACACTCTTCTCACTGCCCGGGGGAGGAACTTTGGGGACGCGGCCTGTCTGGCCTCGGCTGGCGGATCCTTGGTTGCAGAGAGGATCCGCCGCCTGGGATTGAAGGTGGCGCTGCACAAGACCGAGGCCGTATTCTTTCGCGGGCCTCGGCAGCGCTGCCCTCCCGACGCCCACATTGTCGTAGAGGGCGTCAGAATAACGGTCCAGCCCCAGATGAAGTATCTGGGCCTGGTGCTGGACGACAGGTGGCGCTTCGGTCCGCATTTCAGCGGGCTGTCGACGCGCCTGTTGAAAGCCGCGGACGCCCTCTCATGGCTCCTCCCAAACCTGGGGGGGCCCAAGGCGAAATGCCGGCGCCTGTATGCTGGCATCCTAAGGAGCATGGCCCTATACGGAGCCCCCATCTGGGCGGACTCCCTTCACAGGAGGGTGAATGCGACCGCCATCCGCAGGCCCCAAAGGGCCATTGCACTGCGGGTGGCGAGAGCCTACCGCTCAGTGGGCTTCTCGGCGGCATGCGCTCTGGCTGGCACCCCTCCTTGGGAGTTGGAGGCTTGGGTGCTCGCCAGAGTGTACGAGTGGAAGGCACACCGGAAGGCGCTCGGAGAGCGTCCCGTCGCTGAAGAGCGGGAGGCCGTGCGGCGAGAGGCGAAGGACGCCATCGTCCTCCACTGGACGGAGGACCTCGCCAACGCCGCCTTTGGCCGCCGGACGTTGGACGCGCTCGGTCCGGTCCTGCGGAGCTGGCTCGAGCGGTCCCACGGTTTCCTCTCGTTCCGTTTGGTGCAGGTGTTGTCCGGGCATGGCTGTTTCGGATCGCACCTGCACCGGATCGGGAGGGAGGAGACCCCGGCGTGCCATGACTGCGGCGCGGCGGAGGACACGGCGCAGCACACCCTCGAGGTGTGCCCGGCTTGGTCCGAGCTGCGCCGCGGTCTGACCGCGGTGGTCGGACCGGACCTCTCGCTTCCCGGCGTGGTCAACGCCATGCTGGGGAGTGAGGAGGCCTGGGCAGCGGTCGCCTCCTTTTGCGAGGACGTAATCTCGCAAAAGGAGGAGGCGGAACGCGCGCGGGAGGACGATCCTCTCGCTGCGCCGCTCCGCAGACGAAGAAGGGGGAGAAGGCGCCGTCCTCTCCCTCATCAGTGTGGCGACGGGCGGGCGACAGGCACGGGGGTGCCTTAGCCCGCATTGCACCCGTCACCACCTTCGTCGGTCATTCCCGGGCCCGTCCCCCTCCCTACGGGGAGGGTGTGAGGGGTCCGCCATGAAGGGCAATCGTCGGCGGAGGACTGGACGTAAAGGCTGTGCCGGTTTCCCAGTCCCCCGCCACTAAGACGAAGCGGGAATGTCGCTGGGTCGTTTTAGTGGGTATACCGGGTTAGACCGGGGAGTCCCACATAACCCCCCCATCCCCCGATGGGAGGGTATGCGTAATGCATTTTTTCCCAGCGCAAACAAAAAAAAAAAAAAAAAAAAAAAAAAAGGTTTGGGTTGGTCCAGAGGGACGGTGGACTTGGGGACGTCCGCCGCCCCGCCGAATAACTGGACCCGAGGCGGTGGCGCGTAGTGTTCCGCGCGCGCCCCTATTGGCGTTGCGGGGGGAGTACACCTCACTCCCCCCGCAAACATGATGTGGCCCGCAGAGGCGGGCCAGCACTAGCCGGGGATCGTGGAAGGCGCACTAGTTCCCATGATCTCCGGTGCAAGTGTGGGAAAGGAACACCGGGGTGGTTTTTAGTCGGTTAGAGTCCGACAGACCCCTCCGCCCGCCCCAGGGCGGAGGACATCCGTGTGGATTTTCCACCCCGGCAACAAAAAAAAAAAAAAAAAAAAAAAAAAAAAAGGTTAGGTTAGGTTAGGTTAGGTTGGGGGACCCCCCCACAGAGCTTACGTCCACGTCGTGTCCCCTGGAAACAGCCCAGTTCTGACCACCGTAACGGAGTGGCAGACTGGGTTGGCCAAAGTGCTCTGTGACCTCGTAGCGTATTTTATCTTTGCCTTGTGTGACCTACGATTCTGCGGAGGCTATGCCTAAACCCTCGCGGGACGCCTGCGGGCGCTTTTTAAAACCAAAAGGCCCTTCTCAGGGCCAACCCAAAGGCCCTTCTCAGGGCCAACCAAAAGGCCCTTCTCAGGGCCACCCTGATGCTTCGGCGTCGGAAACTAGCCGCGCGCCGTCTGCGGCTAGCTTCTTCGGAAGGGTGAGTGAGTCGTCTGACGACGAACTTGTTACTGTGTCGGACGCGGACGACTCCCGTACGCGGAAGCGGGTCCACCGGAGCGGTGAGTCCGAGGGCTCCTCGGGCTCGGGGTCGACGAGGCTGCCGAAGGCTAAAAAGCCGACGGCGGCCGCGGATACCCACGTCGTTGGGCTCGCGGACGCCCAACGCCAGTTGGATCTGGCTCGGCGGGCGCAGCTTCAGCAAGAGCTGGAGGAGCGGGTCGTTGCAAACGAGAAGCGGGCGCAAGTCGCGCGGGCCAGATCCGGGTACGGTGCGTCCCGCGTTCTATACGCGGACCACTCTCTGGCCGAGCTGGAGAGAATGGCAGAGGAGGACGAGGGGGAGATTGTGGAGGTCGCCTCTAAGTCCTCCAACCTAAAGGGGACCTTTCAGAAGGCCCTCAAGAGCCGGGCCGCGAGCATGCGCGGTGTCGTCGCGGAGTTGGTTCGGCGGAAGGCCACCGACGAGACGCGGCAACTGCAGGCGAAAATAGATCGGTTGCAGTCGGAGGTCAGCCAGCTTCATCAGAAGCTAGCTGATGCCACGGCCCGGCCACTACAAGCCGAGGCGAGCCTTGCGGTGGAGGGCCCCTCCTCCAACCTTGAGGATATCATCCGCAAGGTTGTAATGGAGGAGAGGGCCTTCACAAGAGCCTGCTTAGCAGGCATCGAGGACCGGCTCTTACCGGAGAAACGCCTCCGACCGCCGCTTGCGGCGGATAAGAGGCAGTGTGAGCCGGGGCCGTCCTCCTCCTCTCAGGTGGAAGACGTCCTTCTGCCTTCGACCACCCCGTCCAACGAGTGGACAGAAGTGGTCCGTAAGGGGAAAGGCAAAGGGTAGAAGACGGAAACAGCCGTCCCTGTCGTCCCCGCCACCACCGCTCCGAGCCGGTCGCAGATGACCGGTAAGGGAAATGGGAAGGGAAAAGGGAGAGGGAGGGGAAAGAGACAGCTAGTCCCCCCAAAAACCGCAGCCGTCGTGGTGACGCTCACCGCGGAGGCTGCGGAGCGTGGGGAGACGTACGCGTCTATTTTGGTACGGGCGCGTGCCAATGCCGATCCCACCCAACTGGGGATCGGCAGTGTGTCTTGCCGGCGGACCCAAGCCGGGGCTCGAATTTTCGAGTTTCCGGGGGCCGAAGGGGGTGCCCACGCGGACCTCTTTGCAGCCAAGCTGCAAGAGGTCATCGCGGACTCTGCCAAGGTGGCCCGGCCGGTCAAGTCGGCGGCCATTGAGGTGACGGAGCTAGATGACTCCGTCACCAAGGAGGAGGTGGTAGCGGCGGTCGCAGCGGTAGGGAGCTGTGGCGCCGCGGCGGTCCAAGGCCGGGACATAAGGCCCGGCCGCGGTGGTATGGGCACCATCCGCCTCGAGTGCCCAATCGCCGCTGCCAAAGCCGTCCTTGCGAAAGGACGGCTTCAAGTCGGGCTCAGCTCGGGCGCAGTCCGGGCACTCGAGGACCAGCCTCTGAGGTGTTTCCGGTGCTTCGGCATCGGTCACACCAGGCCTCTGTGTCCGTCCAAGGTAGACAGGACGGACACATGCTACCGCTGCGGCAAGGAGGGCCACAAAGCCGCCTCCTGCAAGGCCGCCACGCCGCACTGTGCGGTGTGTGCCGCCAGTGGCCGCCGATCAGGCCACGTAATGAAGGGGAGGAAGTGTTTTCCTCCCCCTAAGCGTGGCAAAGCGCAGGCGCCGACCGGGCCTGCGCCCGCTGCTGCCGCTAACACCGCCGTTCCTGCGGCGGCTGCGGAGGAGGGTGCGATGTCCGACTGATGGACACAGTCGAATATCGCATCCTTCAGGCGAACACCAACCACTGCGGGACAGCCCAGGATCTGCTGATGCAGACCATGGCTGAGTGGTTGGTGGACTTGGCGGTGGTCGCCAAACCCTACTCGGTCCCTGGCCGTTGGCTGGGCGACCGAGACGGCTTGGTGGCGTTGGTGGCGCGGTCTTCCACAGACTCCCCTCCCCTCTCGCTCTTAGAGAGGGGGCCGGGATACGTGGCCGCCGCGTGGGGAGAGATAGCGATGGTGGGGGTGTATTTCTCCCCAAACCGCCCTCTCTCGGAGCGCGCGCGGGAGGACGATCCTCTCGCTGCGCCGCTCCGCAGACGAAGAAGGGGGAGAAGGCGTCGAGCCCTCCCTCCTCATGGTTACGGGCGGGCGACAGGCACGGGGGTGCCTTCGCCCGCATTGCACCCGTCACCTTCGTCGGTCATTCCCGACCCCCCCACACCCGTGAGGGTGTAAGGGGTCTGCCTTGCAATCGTCGGCGGAGGACTGGAAGTAAAGGCTGTGCCGGTTTCCCAGTCCCCCGCCACTCGGACGAAGCGGGAATGCGCTGGGTCGTTTTAGTGGGTATACCGGGTCCGCCCGGGGAGTCCCACATACCCCTCCCGTCCCCCGATGGGAGGGTATGCGTAATGCATTTTTTTCCCAGCGACAAAAAAAAAAAAAAAAAAAAAAAAAAAAAAAAAAAAAAAAAAGGTTAGGTTAGGTTAGGTTGGGGGACCCCCCCACAGAGCTTACGTCCACGTCGTGTCCCCTGGAAACAGCCCAGTTCTGACCACCGTAACGGAGTGGCAGACTGGGTTGGCCAAAGTGCTCTGTGCTCTCGTAGCTCATTTTATTCATTGCCTTTATAGTACGAGTCTGCGGAATGCCCAAACCCTCGCGGGACGCCTGCGGGCGTTTTTTAAAACCAAAAGGCCCTTCTCAGGGCCAACCAAACGGCCCTTCTCAGGGCCAACCAAAAGGCCCTTCTCAGGGCCAACCCAAAGGCCCTTCTCAGGGCCAACCAAAAGGCCCTTCTCAGGGCCAACCCAAAGGCCCTTCTCAGGGCCACCCCGACGCTCCAACATCAGAGTGTAGCCGCGCGCCGTCTGCGGCTAGCTACTTCGGCGGGGCAGAGTCGTCTGACAGCGACTCGGTTGTTGGAGGGTTGGATGCGAGTGGCTCTCGATCGCGGAAGAGGGTCTTCCGAAGCTATGGTGTGTCCGAGAGCTCCTCGGCTTCGGGGTCCAAACCATTGTCGAAGGCTAAAAAGCCAACGACAACGGCCGCGGATACCCACGTCGTTGGGCTCGCGGACGCCCAGCGCCAGGTGGACCTGGCCCGGAAGGCGCAGCTCCAGCAAGAGCTGGAGGAGCGGGTTGCCGCCAAGGAGAAGCGTGCGCACGTTGCCCGGGCCAAGTCTGGGTACGGTGCGTCACGCGTTCTGTACGCGGACCAGTCCCTGGAGGAGCTGCAAAGGATGGCAGAGGAGGACGAGGAGGGGATCATAGAGGTCGCCTCTAAGTCCTCCAACTTAAAGGGCACGTTTCAAAAGGCCCTAAAATGCAGGGCCGCGAGCCTGCGTGGTGTCGTCGCTGAGTTGGTGAAGCGGACGACCACCGACGAGACGCGGCAACTGCAGGCGAGAATAGATTGTCTGCAGTCGGAGGTCAGCCAGCTTCACCAAAAGCTCGCTGAAGCCGCGGCCCGGCCACAACAGGCCAAGGCGAGCCCTGTGGCAGAGGGCCCTGCCTCGGCCCGGCCACAACTAGCCGAGACGTGCTCTGTGGTGGAGGGCCCCTCCTCCAACCTTGAGGATATCATCCGCAAGGTTGTAATGGAGGAGAGGGCCTTCACAAGAGCCTGCTTAGCGGGCATCGAGGACCGGCTCTTGCCCGAGAAACGCCTCCGACCGCCGCTTGCGGCGGATAAGAGGCAGTGCGAGCCGGGGCCGTCCTCCTCCTCCCAGGTGGAAGACGCCCTTCTGCCTTCAACCACCCCGTCCAACGAGTGGACGGAAGTGGTCCGTAAGGGGAAGGGCAAAGGGAAGAAGACGGTAACGGCCGTCCCTGTCGTCCCCGCCACCACCGCTCCCAGCCAGTCGCAGACGACC
This sequence comes from Xestia xanthographa, assembly GCA_905147715.2. Taxonomy (NCBI): domain Eukaryota; kingdom Metazoa; phylum Arthropoda; class Insecta; order Lepidoptera; family Noctuidae; genus Xestia; species Xestia xanthographa. Next base: position 58,811 of record LR990661.1, on the reverse strand, counting down.
GGTACGGGAAATGGGAAAGGGAAAGGGAGGGGAAATAGACACCTAGTCCCCCCAAAAACCGCGGCCGTCGTGGTGACGCTCACCGCGGAGGCTGCGGAGCGCGGGGAGACGTACGCGTCTATTTTGGTGCGGGCGCGGGCCAATGCCGATCCCACCCAACTGGGGATCGGCAGTGTGTCTTGCCGGCGGACCCAAGCCGGGGCTCGAATTTTCGAGTTCCCGGGGACCGAAGGGGGTGCCCGCGCGGACCTCTTTGCAGCCAAACTGCAAGAGGTCATCGCGGACTCTGCCAAGGTGGCCCGGCCGGTCAAGTCGGCGGCCATTGAGGTGACGGAGCTGGATGACTCCGTCACCAAGGAGGAGGTGGTGGCGGCGGTCGCAGCGGTAGGGGGCTGTGGCGCCGCGGCGGTCCAAGGCCGGGACATAAGGCCCGGCCGCGGTGGTATGGGCACAATCCGCCTCGAGTGCCCAATCGCCGCTGCCAAAGCCGTCCTTGCGAAAGGACGGCTTCAAGTCGGGTTCAGCTCGGGCGCAGTCCGGGCACTCGAGGACCAGCCTCTGCGTTGTTTCCGGTGCTTCGGCATCGGCCACACCAGGCCTCTGTGTCCGTCTAAGGTAGACAGGACGGACACATGCTACCGCTGCGGCAAGGAGGGCCACAAAGCCGCCTCCTGCAAGGCCGCCACGCCGCACTGTGCGGTGTGTGCCGCCAGTGGCCGCCGATCAGGCCACGTAATGAAGGGGAGGAAGTGTATTCCTCCCCCTAAGCGTGGCAAAGCGCAGGCGCCGACCGGGCCTGCGCCTGCTGCTGCCGCTAACACCGCCGTTCCTGCGGCGGCTGCGGAGGAGGTTGCGATGTCCGACTGATGGACACAGTCGAACATCGCATCCTTCAGGCGAACACCAACCACTGCAGGACAGCCCAGGATCTGCTGATGCAGACCATGGCTGAGTGGTTGGTGGACTTGGCGGTGGTCGCCGAACCCTACTCGGTCCCTGGCCGTTGGCTGGGCGACCGAGACGGCTTGGTGGCGTTGGTGGCGCGGTCTTCCACAGACTCCCCTCCCCTCTCGCTCTTAGAGAGGGGACCGGGATACGTGGCCGCCGCGTGGGGAGAGATAGCGATGGTGGGGGTGTATTTCTCCCCAAACCGCCCTCTCTCGGACTTTGAGGATTTCCTCGAAGTCCTCACTGCTGTCGTAGGGAGGGCGGCGCCACGCCAGGTCGTGGTGTTGGGCGACCTAAACGCCAAGTCGGTGGACTGGGGCAACCCGGCCGCCGGTTGCAACGTCCGGGGACGCGCCGTCCAGTTTTGGGCGGCCTCGTGCGGTGTGTCCCTCCTCAATAGGGGGGCGGTCCACACGTGTGTGCGGCAACAGGGCGGGTCGGTGGTGGACGTGTCGTTTGCCACCCCCGCGCTGGCCGCCCGCGTCGTAAACTGGCGGGTGGAGCTGGTGGAGACCTTGTCGGACCACCGTTACGTGCGGTTCGACATCTCCACCCAGCAGGGGAGGGGGACGGCCCGCGCTGGGCAATCTCCTTTCCCGCGGTGGGCACTCACCCGCCTGGACCGGGAGGCAGCCAAGGAGGCCGCCTTTCTCCAGGACTGGCTGTCACCTCCCCCTGTCGAGGAGGTCCCGGACGTTGACGCCGCAGCGGTCCGGCTCAGGGGGTCCTTGACCGAGGTGTGCAACTCCAGCATGCCTCGGTCTCGCCGTCCGCCTCCCCGTCGTGCCGTCTACTGGTGGACGGAGGAGCTTGCGGGACTCCGGGCCATCTGCGTGGCGGCCAGAAGGGCCTACACGCGGAGCCGACGGCGCAGCGCTCAAAATCGAGTCCGGGCAGAGGAGGACCGCCTGTACGCCTCTTACCGAGAGGCTGCGGAGGCCCTCAAGTCTGCAATGGGCGCTGCGCAAGACTCGGCGAGGGCCGAGATGCTGGAGGGTCTCGACAGGGATCCCTATGGGAGACCATATAAGGCGGCGCGGAACCAGCTCCGCCCCTATGGTCCCCCACTGTCGGAGACCCTCGAGCCAGCATTGTTGGATGGGGTGGTCCGGTCCCTGTTTCCGCGCAGGACCGACTTCGTCCCACCAACAATGGATCCCCCGCAAGGGGCGGCTCCACCGGAGGCGGAGGTCCCCCCGGTGACGGCGGCGGAATTCTGCGCGGGGGTTCTGAACCTCCGCGCAAAGAAGACTGCCCCCGGACCGGACGGCGTCCCCGCACGGGTGGTGGCGATCACCGCCTCCCAAATGGAGGACAGGTTTCGGGACCTCTTCAGTGCGTGTTTTACGGCTGGGAGGTTCCCGAAACTGTGGAAGGAGGGGCAGCTATGCCTCCTCCGAAAGGAGGGACGCCCGGTGGACTCCCCCTCGGCATACCGGCCCATCGTTCTGCTCGATGAGGTCGGTAAATTGTTCGAGGGGATTGTCGCCGGGAGGCTGGACAGCCATTTGCGGGAGGTAGGGCCGGATCTGTCGGACGCCCAATACGGTTTCCGCCGTGGGCGTTCGACGATCGACGCGCTGGCCCTACTGAAGGGCCAGGTGAAGGAGGCGGTGGAGGCGGGGGACGGAGTGCTGGCGGTGTCATTCGACATTGCCAACGCCTTCAACTCCGTCCCCCACTCGACGATATTGGAGGCGCTCCGGTATCACGGAGTGCCCCAATATCTGCGGGATCTCCTGGCCAGCTACTTGGAGGACCGAGAGGTCCTCTTCGTAGACAAAACGGCCACCGTGAGGCGCTACGGGGCAGAGTCCGGTGTTCCACAGGGGTCGGTGCTTGGCCCCCCCTTGTGGAACATCGGGTTCAATTGGCTCTTGCGGGGAGCCCTCCTCCCGGGCACGAGTGTCATCTGCTACGCGGATGACACTCTCCTCACTGCCCGGGGGAGGAACTTCGGGGATGCGGCCTGTCTGGCCTCGGCTGGCGGATCCTTGGTGGCAGAGAGGATCCGCCGCCTGGGATTGAAGGTGGCGCTGCACAAGACGGAGGCCGTGTACTTTCGCGGTCCACGGCAGCGCTGCCCTCCCGACGCCCACATCGTCGTGGAGGGCGTCCGTATAGGGGTCCAGCCCCAGATGAAATATCTGGGTCTGGTGCTGGACGACAGGTGGCGCTTCGGCCCGCACTTCAGCGGGCTGTCGACGCGCCTGTTGAAGGCCGCGGACGCCCTCTCGTGGCTCCTCCCAAACCTGGGGGGGCCCAAGGCGAAATGCCGGCGCCTCTATGCCGGTATCTTGCGGAGCATGGCCCTTTACGGGGCACCCATCTGGGCGGACTCCCTCCATAGGAGGGAGAATGCGACCGCCATCCGCAGGCCCCAGCGGGCCATTGCACAGCGGGTGGCGAGGGCTTACCGCTCGGTGGGCTTTTCGGTGGCGTGCGCTCTGGCCGGCACCCCTCCTTGGGAGTTGGAGGCATGGGTGCTTGCCAGAGTCTACGAGTGGACGGCGCACCGGAAGGCGCTCGGGGAGCGCCCCGTCGCCGAAGAGCGGGAGGCCGTGCGGCAGGAGGCGAAGGACGCCATCGTCCTCCATTGGACGGAGGACCTCGCCAACGCCGCCTTTGGCCGCCGGACGTTGGACGCGCTCGGTCCGGTCCTGAAGGGCTGGCTCGAGCGGTCCCACGGTTTCCTCTCTTTCCGTCTGGTGCAGGTGTTGTCCGGGCACGGCTGCTTCGGATCGCACCTGCACCGGATCGGGAGGGAGGAGACCCCGGCGTGCCACGACTGCGGCGCGGCGGAGGACACGGCGCAGCACACCCTCGAGGTGTGCCCGGCGTGGGCCGAGCTGCGCCGCGGTCTCACCGCGGTGGTCGGACCGGACCTCTCGCTTCCCGGCGTGGTCGACGCCATGCTGGGGAGCGAGGAGGCCTGGTCAGCGGTAGCCTCCTTTTGCGAGGACGTACTCTCGCAAAAGGAGGAGGCGGAGCGCGCGCGGGAGGACGATCCTCTCGCTGCGCCGCTCCGCAGACGAAGAAGGGGGAGAAGGCGTCGAGCCCTCCCTCCTCATGGTGACGGGCGGGCTACAGGCACGGGGGTGCCTGCGCCCGCATTGCACCCGTCATCTTCGTCGGTCATTCCCGACCCCCCCACACCCGTGAGGGTGTGAGGGGGGTCTGCCTTGCAATCGTCGGCGGAGGACTGGAAGTAAAGGCTGTGCCGGTTTCCCAGTCCCCCGCCACTCGGACGAAGCGGGAATGCGCTGGGTCGTTTTAGTGGGTATACTGGGTCCGCCCGGGGAGTCCCACATACCCCTCCCGTCCCCCGATGGGAGGGTATGCGTAATGCATTTTTTCCCAGCGACAAAAAAAAAAAAAAAAAAAAACAAAAAAAAAAAAAAAAAAAAAGGTTAGGTTAGGTTGGGGGACCCCCCCACAGAGCTTACGTCCACGTCGTGTCCCCTGGAAACAGCCCAGTTCTGACCACCGTAACGGAGTGGCAGACTGGGTTGGCCAAAGTGCTCTGTGACCTCGTAGCGTATTTTATCTTTGCCTTGTGTGACCTACGATTCTGCGGAGGCTATGCCTAAACCCTCGCGGGACGCCTGCGGGCGCTTTTTAAAACCAAAAGGCCCTTCTCAGGGCCAACCCAAAGGCCCTTCTCAGGGCCAACCAAAAGGCCCTTCTCAGGGCCACCCTGATGCTTCGGCGTCGGAAACTAGTCGCGCTCCGTCTGCGGCTAGCTTCTTCGGAAGGGTGAGTGAGTCGTCTGACGACGAACTTGTTACTGTGTCGGACGCGGACGACTCCCGTACGCGGAAGCGGGTCCACCGGAGCGGTGAGTCCGAGGGCTCCTCGGGCTCGGGGTCGACGAGGCTGCCGAAGGCTAAAAAGCCGACGGCGGCCGCGGATACCCACGTCGTTGGGCTCGCGGACGCCCAACGCCAGTTGGATCTGGCTCGGCGGGCGCAGCTTCAGCAAGAGCTGGAGGAGCGGGTCGTTGCAAACGAGAAGCGGGCGCAAGTCGCGCGGGCCAGATCCGGGTACGGTGCGTCCCGCGTTCTATACGCGGACCACTCTCTGGCCGAGCTGGAGAGAATGGCAGAGGAGGACGAGGGGGAGATTGTGGAGGTCGCCTCTAAGTCCTCCAACCTAAAGGGGACCTTTCAGAAGGCCCTCAAGAGCCGGGCCGCGAGCATGCGCGGTGTCGTCGCGGAGTTGGTTCGGCGGAAGGCCACCGACGAGACGCGGCAACTGCAGGCGAAAATAGATCGGTTGCAGTCGGAGGTCAGCCAGCTTCATCAGAAGCTAGCTGATGCCACGGCCCGGCCATTACAAGCCGAGGCGAGCCTTGCGGTGGAAGGCCCCTCCTCCAACCTTGAGGATATCATCCGCAAGGTTGTAATGGAGGAGAGGGCCTTCACAAGAGCCTGCTTAGCAGGCATCGAGGACCGGCTTTTACCGGAGAAACGCCTCCGACCGCCGCTTGCGGCGGATAAGAGGCAGTGCGAGCCGGGGCCGTCCTCCTCCTCTCAGGTGGAAGACGTCCTTCTGCCTTCGACCACCCCGTCCAACGAGTGGACGGAAGTGGTCCGTAAGGGGAAAGGCAAAGGGAAGAAGACGGAAACAGCCGTCCCTGTCGTCCCCGCCACCACCGCTCCCAGCCAGTCGCAGACGACCGGTAAGGGAAATGGGAAGGGAAAAGGGAGAGGGAGGGGAAAGAGACAGCTAGTCCCCCCAAAAACCGCAGCCGTCGTGGTGACGCTCACCGCGGAGGCTGCGGAGCGTGGGGAGACGTACGCGTCTATTTTGGTACGGGCGCGTGCCAATGCCGATCCCACCCAACTGGGGATCGGCAGTGTGTCTTGCCGGCGGACCCAAGCCGGGGCTCGAATTTTCGAGTTTCCGGGGGCCGAAGGGGGTGCCCGCGCGGACCTCTTTGCAGCCAAGCTGCAAGAGGTCATCGCGGACTCTGCCAAGGTGGCCCGGCCGGTCAAGTCGGTGGCCATTGAGGTGACGGAGCTAGATGACTCCGTCACCAAGGAGGAGGTGGTAGCAGCGGTCGCAGCGGTAGGGGGCTGTGGCGCTTCGGCGGTCCATGGCCGGGACATAAGGCCCGGCCGCGGTGGTATGGGCACCATCCGCCTCGAGTGCCCAATCGCCGCTGCCAAAGCCGTCCTTGCGAAAGGACGGCTTCTAGTCGGGCTCAGCTCGGGCGCAGTCCGGGCACTCGAGGACCAGCCTCTGAGGTGTTTCCGGTGCTTCGGCATCGGTCACACCAGGCCTCTGTGTCCGTCCAAGGTAGACAGGACGGACACATGCTACCGCTGCGGCAAGGAGGGCCACAAAGCCGCCTCCTGCAAGGCCGCCACGCCGCACTGTGCGGTGTGTGCCGCCAGTGGCCGCCGATCAGGCCACGTTATGAAGGGGAGGAAGTGTATTCCTCCCCCTAAGCGTGGCAAAGCGCAGGCGCCGACCGGGCCTGCGCCCGCTGCTGCCGCTAACACCGCCGTTCCTGCGGCGGCGGAGGAGGGGGCGATGTCCGACTGATGGACACAGTCGAATATCGCATCCTTCAGGCGAACACTACGCGACGGCGACTTGGCGGTGGTCGCCGAACCCTACTCGGTCCCTGGCCGCTGGCTGGGCGACCGAGACGGCTTGGTGGCGTTGGTGGCGCGGTCTTCCACAGACTCCCCTCCCCTCTCACTCTTAGAGAGGGGACCGGGATACGTGGCCGCCGCGTGGGGAGAGATAGCGATGGTGGGGGTGTATTTCTCCCCAAACCGCCCTCTCTCGGAGCGCGCGCTGGAGGACGATCCTCTCGCTGCGCCGCTCCGCAGACGAAGAAGGGGGAGAAGGCGTCGAGCCCTCCCTCCTCATGGTGACGGGCGGGCTACAGGCACGGGGGTGTCTGCGCCCGCATTGCACCCGTCATCTTCGTCGGTCATTCCCGACCCCCCACACCCGTGAGGGTGTGAGCTCTCGTTCGCGGAAGCGGGTCCACAGGAGCGGTGGGTCCGAGGGCTCCTCGGCCTCGGGGTCGACGAAGTTGCCGAAGGCTAAAAAGCCGACGGCGGCCGCGGACACCCATGTCGTTGGGCTCGCGGACGCCCAACGCCAGTTGGACCTGGCTCGGCGGGCGCAGCTTCAGCAAGAACTGGAGGAGCGGGTTGTTGCGAAGGAGAAGCGGGCGCAAGTCGCGCGGGCCAGATCCGGGTACGGTGCGTCCCGAGTTGTATACGCGGACCATTCTCTGGCCGAGCTGGAGAAAATGGCAGAGGAGGACGAGGGGGAGATTGTGGAGGTCGCCTCAAAGTCCTCCAACCTAAAGGGGACCTTTCAGAAGGCCCTCAAGAGCCGGGCCGCGAGCATGCGCGGTGTCGTCGCGGAGTTGATCCGGCGGAAGGCCACCGACGAGACACAGCAACTGCAGGCGAAAATAGATCGCCTGCAGTCGGAGGTCAGCCAGCTTCATCAGAAGCTGGCTGAAGCCACAGCCCGGCCACTACAAGCCGAGACGAGCCCTGCGGTGGAGGGCCCCTCCCCCAACCTTGAGGATATAATCCGCAAGGTTGTAATGGAGGAGAGGGCCTTCACAAGAGCCTGCTTAGCAGGGATTGAGGACCGGCTCTTGCCGGAGAAACGCCTCCGACCGCCGCTTGCGGCGGATAAGAGGCAGTGCGAGCCGGGGCCGTTCTCCTCCTCCCAGGCGGAAGATGCCCTTCTCCCTTCAACCACTCCGTCCAACGAGTGGACGGAAGTGGTCCGTAAGGGGAAGGGCAAAGGCAAGAAGTCGGCGACGGCCGTCACTGTCGTCCCCGCCACCACCGCTCCCAGCCAGTCACAGGCGACCGACAAGGGAAAGGGGAAGGGGAAAGGGAAGGGAAAGGGGAAGCTGGTCTCCCCGAAAACCGCGGCCGTCGTGGTGACCCTCACCGCGGAGGCTGCGGATAGAGGGGAGACGTACGCGTCCATTTTGGTGCGGGCGCGTGCCAATGCCGATCCTACCCAACTGGGGATCGGCAGTGTAACTTGTCGGCGGACCCAAGCCGGGGCTCGAATATTCGAGTTCCCGGGGGCCGAAGGGGGTGCCCGCGCGGACCTCTTTGCAGCCAAGCTGCAGGAGGTCATCGCGGACTCTGCCAAGGTGGCCCGGCCGGTCAAGTCGGCGGCCATTGAGGTGACGGAGCTAGATGACTCCGTCACCAAGGAGGAGGTGGTGGCGGCGGTCGCAGCGGTAGGGGGCTGTGGCGCCGCGGCGGTCCAAGGCCGGGACATAAGGCCCGGCCGCGGTGGTATGGGCACCATTCGCCTCGAGTGCCCAATCGCCGCTGCCAAAGCCGTCCTTGCGAAAGGACGGCTTCAAGTCGGGTTCAGCTCGGGCGCAGTCCGGGCACTCGAGGACCAGCCTCTGCGGTGTTTCCGGTGCTTCGGCATCGGCCACACCAGGCCTCTGTGTCCGTCCAAGGTAGACAGGACGGACACATGCTACCGCTGCGGCAAGGAGGGCCACAAAGCCGCCTCTTGCAAGGTCACGACGCCGCACTGTGCGGTGTGTGCCGCCAGTGGCTGCCGATCAGGCCACGTAATGAAGGGGAGGAAGTGTATTCCTCCCCCTAAGCGTGGCAAAGTGCAGGTGCCGACCGGGCCTGCGCCTACTGCTGCCGCTAACACCACCGTTCCTGCGGCGGCTGCGGAGGAGGGTGCGATGTCCGACTGATGGACACAGTCGGACATCGCATCCCTCAGGCAAACACCAACCACTGCAGGACAGCCCAGGATCTGCTGATGCAGACCATGGCTGAGTGGTTGGTGGACTTGGCGGTGGTCGCCGAACCCTACTCGGTCCCTGGCCGTTGGCTGGGCGACCGGGACGGCTTGGTGGCGTTGGTGGCGCGGTCTTCCACAGACTCCCCTCCCCTCTCGCTCTTAGAGAGGGGACCGGGATACGTGGCCGCCGCGCGGGGAGAGATAGCGATGGTGGGGGTGTATTTCTCCCCAAACCGCCCTCTCTCGGAGCGCGCGCGGGAGGATGATCCTCTCGCTGCGCCGCTCCACAGACGAAGAAGGGGGAGAAGGCGTCGAGCCCTTCCTCTTCATGGTGACGGGCGGGTGACAGGCGCGGGGGTGCCTTCGCCCGCATTGCACCCGTCACCTTCGTCGGTCATTCCCGACACCCCCACACCCGTGAGGGTGTGAGGGGTCTGCCTTGCAATCGTCGGCGGAGGACTGGAAGTAAAGGCTGTGCCGGTTTCCCAGTCCCCCGCCACTCGGACGAAGCGGGAATGCGCTGGGTCGTTTTAGTGGGTATACCGGGTCCACCCGGGGAGTCCCACATACCCCTCCCGTCCCCCGATGGGAGGGTATGCGTAATGCATTTTTTCCCAGCGTCAAAAAAAAAAAAAAAAAAAAAAAAAAAAAGGTTAGGTTAGGTTAGGTTAGGTTTTTTTTTTTTTTTTTTTTTTTTTTTTTTTTTTGTTTTGGCAGGAGTGGGAAATCCCCACGGACACCTCGACTATCCCGCATGAATTTCTCCTGTGAGATAGTCGAGGTAGTGCCGGACTCGAACCGGCTAAAACCACACTCCTGCCCCGCCAGTGTCCCTCTGACCTGGTCAAAGCCCTTTGTTGCGGAGGTTTTGCCTTACGTCACTGTGAAGTTTAGGAGGCCGAGTAGACCACGCTCTTTTTATAATGCTATTTAGACTGGTAAGTTTATTTAAATGCCTAATCATGTTTCTGTGTTTGTTTATCTTATCTATTTATAATTTACTTTTTATTGTTCACTGTTTATTCTACTATATCATTTAATATTCTGTGAGTTTCAACTATTTTTATCTACTTTAATCTGTTTCAATACCTATGTCCTTTAACTATTAATCACAATATATATGAAGATTTGCCCTTTTTACAACCGAGATTCTACTATCATTTACTTTATTTTTCGTTTTTCATTCCTTGATATCAGTACAATATACTAAGTATATAGTTTAATATCAAATGTTTTTAATTTGCAGTGATTTTATTGAGTCTGGTCAATTTATGGCTACTTTTAGCACCAAATTCGACACAACTTAACGATGCCACTAGGGCTGACTGCGGGTCTCGTATAACCTGAGCCAGTTTCTCATGAAACTGACTCAAGTTGCAGGTTTTACTCTTGCCAACCCCAGTGGTTCGATTAATGCGACTGCCATCTGGTTGTGCCGAATTAATGGTCATCTCGGTGTACGCGGAAGTGGACGCACCGACAACTTTAGCAATAAGCTATTGATGCTCTGGCGAATGCGTCCCACTTCCTGCGTACCGGGCATTCCCTACTAAACGCATTGTGCTGGTGTTCCCCCAACTCGGCTCTGGTGCAGTTCACGCACACCGCCGCCTCACCAATGAGTTTGACTGGGCAGTCCACCCTTAAGTGTGGACCACCGCAGTGGCTGCACAGATCAACGGACTCCGTGCAGAGACGTTTTCCGTGACCATAAGATAGGCAGCGGGTACACTGCACCAGAGGCGTCTGGTCCTCAACGCGCACTCTCTGGAGGTCAATACGGAGCTTGCCTCCAGAGAGTGCCCGCCTCCAAACCGTAGGAGACACGCTCAGCACAATGCTGTTGACGTGCGGGTTTTTACTCTTCCTCCTAAACTTCACGGACATTCTTTGTTCCTTGTCGCCGAGGTCGTGAAAAATCTCCCGGTTCTGGTTCTTAAGGGCCTTCAGTACTTCTTCATCACTGTGCACTGACAGCACGTCCCTAAGAACCAGAAGCGGGTCGCGGTTCGTCACCTCCTCGACGACAAGGTTCCCTCCGGCCGCTTCCAGTCGCTCCTTAATTTTTCTTCTCTCCTCTTTGGTGGCACAACCCATTATTATTTTTCTGTCCTTACCCTTCCTCACTTTCTCCACCCGCACCCAGCCCTCCTTTGCGTCCACTGCTTTTCTGATCCTTTCCAGGATTTCGTCCCCCGTGTCCATATCCTGGGTCGAGGAGACAACCACGGAGTGCAGCGTCGTTCGCTCCAGGGTTTGTGCCCCAGTGTGGCTCGCAGTAACAGACGCTACACTCGCGTATGTCTTCTCCCCAACGCATTCCCTGCTAGCCAGACTGTCTCGCAGCTTGACCAATTCCTCAGAGTTCTCTTTTATTAAGGAAATGTGCTCCTTCATTGTCTTCACAAGCTCAGTCTGGCTAACAAGGCTCTCAGAATTGGACTGGGGACCCTGGTCAGCAGCGGGCGCGGGTGCTGGTACGGCTGCAGATGCGAGAGGCGCCCTGTCTTTCTCCGACTCCTTCACCAGCTCATAGAGTCTGTTAATGGCATCGAGTACCGCGGTCTTTATGTCGGTTTTGAGGTTGCGAGAGTTGCCTAAATTAAGCTTAGCCTTGTTTAGGCAAGCTCTCGCCTCCTCAATGCGACCGCGGTACCTCGCCTCAGGCTTCTTGACCGGTGCTGAAGCCTCCGCAGGAGCTCGGCGCGTCCCCGGAGTGGCAGGGTCCCCCCGTGAGGCGGAAGAAGTGTCCTCTCCAAAGGAGATTCTCCTCCTCGCGTCAGCAGAGGAAGGTGCCGCCTTCTCCGGCGATCGCGTCGAGCCCCCGGTGCCTAACGTTCTCAAAGTAGCGGAAGGGGTGCGGAATATATTGGTCTCGAGCGGCATGTTTATAGATAAAAACGAATCCCTGTAAAGTGGGGGGGCCGGTCTACAATAGCCGCTCGGAAGGAGAGAACGGTAATAATATATTATAGGTGGACACTGGACTCTACTGTGTCCCTGTAAAGGGGGGTACACAGAAGATAATAAAACTAACGAATCGATTAAAATATAAATACGATAATAAATAATTATTAAATATTCCTATATAGTGTGAGCTGTACAAACTCGGTCAAATAATGTTAAAATGTCAAAATTCCCTACAACTACACTCAAAATTTCACGAACATATTATAGCCAAATGAAGTTACAAAATTAAATTGTGCCAAAATCCCACGTCTACCTTCTTCCTATAGGCCAGAGGGCGGGTGGGTGGGCAAAATTTATTCGAGCTAGGGGCACGGGCGAGGGGTCCAGAGACGCGTCTCCGCGCGGGCTAGCTATATAAAGAATAAAACTTATTAGGTGCCGAACAAAAATTTTGAGTTTTGGTCAAAAAACCCGTTTTTGAACCGAAAAATTTTGAATTTCACCCCAAAACCTGGAAACTGGGACACGGACCGCGGACCCGAATTCAGGGATGAAGGGTGAGGACTATTGCAACTATAAACTAACGTTTTTTTTTTTTTTTTTTTTTTTTTTTTTTTTTTTTTTTTTTTTTTTTTTTTTTTTTTTTTTTTTTTTTTTTTTTTTTGTAAAAGAATTTGGAAAAACAATTAATTTTGACAATTTACTTTGAAAATTCGAAAAATTCCCGAGTGTTAGTAGGGATAAAGTCCCGACGCGCGTGCAAGTGCGTGCGATATGGTCAAAACGTAGGCGGAGGCCTAGTTTGGTCTAAAAATACTGAAAACCGCTTCAAAATCGCACGTCTGGAAGCAAAGATATCTGCGGTTAGGTTAGGTTAGGTTAGGTTAGGTTAGGTTAGGTTGGGGGACCCCCGGGGTGCGTCAGAATTCCTCCACGTGTGCCTAGTGGCTGCTGGTCCCTCTCGATACGTCTGGAGGGAAGAGCAGCTGCTGGGCCGGTGCACCCTGGGCGCGGCAGTATCCTTCCTCGAATAATGAGAAGAAATTCTTATTCCTCGAGGAATGTTACTGTCGTGGCTAATATTCTGGGGAGGGGTCCAACCTGGACCTACGGGGCGTTCTTCCGCGTGTCCCTCTGAACAGCAGAGGGCACAGTGGAGGACGTGACCATGCCGCTGAGGTGCAGGCGCACCAACGTGGCATTCGTTGTCTCTCCTCTAGGAGCATTCTTAGAAGAGACAACTTTCGGCGGGTTCGCTGAGCCGGGTTGGCCGGACAGCGAACGGAGGCATGCCTAATGCCACCGTCGGGGGCTTGGCTTAACCGCCTGGCCCAGAGGAAGGATACCTCTAAGATAAAAAACCACCTAATCCTAAGTTTCGAGGCGTGGCGAGAGGATGAATGGCTGGAGGGTGTCCAGTCATTAGCGCTTCCCCTGTAGGGCACCGGCCGCACCCTACAGTATTAGGCTTACCTAGGTAAAAGGCTCTGCCTAGGTTGATGAATAATTCCTTACTACTCGTGGGAACAAAATGGAAGATTTAAAAAACAAAAAACAAAATAAGATGGTGGAGAAGGCGGACGCAGTGGCAGACTCTGGCGCTGCGTCACAGAGGACGGGAGCAGTGGCTCCAGCAGAACCACAGGTGGTTCTTGAGAGGGTGAATGTGTTGTCGGAGTCCGACAACACAGCACATAGTACAGTGGACGGCGCGTTGTCAAGCGACACCACTATGGTAGAGGTAGGCGGCCAGCGAGGTCCGGGTCGCCTTGGTGCTGAGTTGTCGGGTCGTGCTCCCGAAACACTCGCATCATCGGGACCTCTCAAGCGGCCTCATGAGAACGAGGAGATGTTGCCACCTCGGAAGGTACCTTCCAAGGCGGCGACAAACAGAGGGCGGAGACCAGCCCGAGATGGGAGGGGTAGGTTCCTCCGAGCCGGCACCTCACGTGGTTCACTCTCTGAGGAGAGCGAGTCGGACTGCCGAAGCGTGTCGCCGGCATGCCAAATGGCCGCCAACACGGCTGTAGAGGAGAGTGCGGAGGCGCCTGTCAGCGCTGAGGTTCCGCTCATGGGGCAGAATTCCTCTGCCTCTGCAGAGGAACTTGAAAAACGAGCCCTAATGGACATCGAGGTGGTTTTGGATACCACTCGGAAGTCCAAAAACTTAAAGGGCACAAGTCAGCGGGCCATCAGAGAGGCAGCAGAGCGGGTCAGACTGGCCGTAGAGGGCCTCGCCAGCAGGAGTTCCAGCGAGGAGACCCGACGGCTCCACCTGCTGAACGACCGACTGCGGAAAGAGGTCGATGCCCTCCGTCAGGAGATGGTGGCTCTTCGAGAGGAAGTCGTGGGTCTCCGGGTGCGACCGGAAGGTCCGTCGCAGGCGGAGCCCCAAGATTCTAGGTGTTCCTCTGCTCCTGAGAAGTCCCACCAGCAGGGGCCACCTATGAGCGAGATCCAGGTGCATGCCATCGTCTCTCAGATCGGGAAAATGATGGATGCCCGATTTGCGGGCATCGAGGACCGCCTCCTGCCAGCGAGGACCGTTCGTCCGCCACTGGCAGCGGACCGCAGAAATGCCGCTGCTGCTGCTAGTGGCGCTGGTGGCGCAGGCAACAGGCTGTCTTCCGTGGCTCCTCAGGTGCCTCCCCAAGTGCCAGAGACGCAGAGGCAAGCTCCTCCGAGTGGGTCTGTTCCAACGGTCACCACGCGAGCCCCCGATGCAGACCCATCGGCGTCTGCCAGTGAGGGCTGGCAGACCGTGGTAAGGAGGAAGAGGAATGGGAAGAAGAAGAAGAACGAAGGTTCTTCTCCTTCCGTACCTCAAAAGACTGCGGCGGCCCCTGCCACTCAGGGAAACAAGCGGTCCAGGCCCAAAAGGGGCAAGAAGAATGCCAAGCGAGGGCTCCGTGCGCCAAGGTCTGCTGCGGTAGTGCTCACCCTGCAGCCGGAAGCAGTGGAGAGGGGCGTCACGTACGCGGCCGTCCTGACCAAGGCTAGGCAAGCCGTGAACCTGGAGGAGCTTGGCATAACGGATGTCAGGTTCCGACAGGCTTTGACCGGCGCCCGCATGCTGGAGTTCCCAGGGGCCGAGGGCACTGCGGGGGCAGACCGTGTCGCAGAGAAACTGCGAGCGATCTTCGCAGAGGAGGTCAGGGTCTCCAGGCCCATGAAGTGCGCTGAACTGCGCATCTCAGGCCTTGACGACTCTGTGACTGGGCAGGACGTGCAGGACGCGATCGCACGTAAGACTGGCTGCTCTCCGGATGCAGTCCGAGTCGGCCCAATCCGACCTGGCCCGGGAGGTGCCAGCTCTGTCTGGACCCAGTGCCCGGTCGCAGTGGCTAAGCACCTGGCCGACGCCGGCCGGCTCTTGGTGGGTTGGAGCTCTGCCAGGGTCGTGGTTCTCGACGCTCGGCCCATGAGGTGCTACATGTGCTGGGGATTGGGTCATGTATGCCGGAAGTGCAACTCAGGTGTCGACCTAAGCAAGCACTGCTTCCGCTGTGGTGAGCCGGGGCATCTGGCATCCACGTGTTCTGCTGACCCGCACTGCTTACTATGCGCGGCAGCGGGACAACCGGCCAACCACGCCGTCGGCAGAAAGGACTGTAAGCCACCAGTCCGATCTATCAGAGACTCGACCACTTCCGGCGCAGTGCGATTGGAAGAGCCGTCGCAGGGGGCGATAATGGTTACGGACTAATTATGGACCTGGTCCGTAAACATTCTCTCCTCCAGGCGAACTTGAACCACTGTGCTGGTGCGCAGGACTTGGTTTTACAGACCATGGCAGAGCGCTCGATTGGTGTGGCCGTAGTGTCGGAGCCGTATTTCATCCCAGTTCGCCCTGACTGGGTAGGTGACATAGACGGCTCTGTCGCAATTATCAGCTCCTCGGCACCACTTTCCATTAGAGAGAGGAGTCGAGGATTTGTTGCGGCCACCTGGGGGGACATAATTCTCTTCGGAGTTTATTTCTCCCCGAACAGGAGCCTAGCGGAGTTTGAGGACTTCCTGGACCGCCTCGGGACCACGGTTGGACGAATGATGCCGTCCCACGTCATCGTAATGGGGGACTTCAACGCGAAATCCATCGCGTGGGGGTCCCCCGGGACAGATGTCAGGGGGGCGGCGGTCGAGGAATGGGCGACAGCTGCGGGCCTCTGTCTTTTAAACAGGGGCTCCGTTAACACGTGCGTTCGGCAGCATGGGGGGTCAATAGTGGACCTCTCGTTCGCTACCCCTGCTGTCGCCGCACGGGTTCAGGGTTGGCGGGTTCTAGAGAGTGTGGAGACGCTATCGGATCACCTGTACATCTGTATGGATGTCTCCACCTCCTCGGGCCCAGCAGTGTCTCCACGACCTGACGCTCGGCAGTTCCCGCGGTGGGCGTTGAAGCGACTTGACGGGGATCTCTTAGAGGAAGCAGCCATTGTAGAGGCTTGGATGTCCTCACCGCCTGCTGCAGAGGGAGTCGATGTCGCGGCTGACTGCTTTCGCCGCGCCATGACGGCTGTGTGCGATGCAGCCATGCCTCGCTCCCGAAGACAACCTCCAAAGCGGGCGGTCTACTGGTGGTCCCAGGAGATAGCAGACCTCCGCGCGGCATGTATAATTGCCCGGAGGACCTACTCACAGGTGCGCAGGTTGCGCCGCCGCGATGAAGAGCTGGAGACTCTTCAGTCCCAACTGCATGAGGCATACCGTAATGCCCGGGGGGCTCTGCAGTTGGCGATCTGTCGAGGGAAAGAGCAGTCGAGAGCTGAGGCACTGGAGGATCTGAACCGGGATCCCTGGGGGCGTCCGTACCGTGCGGCGCGGAAGAAACTTCGCGCCCAAGGCCCCCCACTGACGGAAACCCTCCAGCCTCAGTTCCTCGTCAGGGTCGTGGAGACACTCTTCCCGGATCGGGCGGATCACCCTTCCCCGACCATGGCCGATGCAGAGGCTGAACAAGATGCGGAAATGGAGACTCCCCCAATTGCCGACGCGGAGATGGAGGCAGCAATTCTGCGGGCGCGGTCCAAGAGGACTGCCCCCGGACCGGACGGAGTGCCTGCAAGGGCGCTGGCCCTGGCTCTGGAGGCGGCCCTGGAAGACAGGCTTAGGGAGCTGTTTGACGCTTGTCTGACGTCGAGACGGTTTCCTAAGGCCTGGAAGGAGGGTCGACTGGTGCTGCTGCAGAAGGTGGGGCGCCCGCTGGAGTCTCCATCAGCGTATAGGCCAATTGTCTTGCTGGACGAGGCGGGGAAGATGCTAGAGAAGATTCTCGCTACCCGCATCGTCCGGCACTTAGAGGCAGTTGGCCCGAACTTGTCGGACGCCCAGTTCGGTTTCCGGGCAGGGCGTTCGACAGTGGACGCCATCTTGCGACTCAAGGCCGAGGCGAAGGATGCAGTTGCTCAGGGTGGGGTGTTGTTGGCGGTGTCCTTAGACATCGCCAACGCGTTCAACACCCTGCCATTCAGCTGCATCGAGGAGGCGCTCCGCTACCATCAGGTGCCCGTCTACCTGAGGCAGCTGGTAGCAGACTACCTGCAGGGTCGGTTTGTCTGCTACGAGGGACGCGACGGCCAAGTTGTGCGCAGGGCCATCACGTGCGGTGTTCCACAGGGGTCGGTCTTGGGTCCACTCGTGTGGAACATTGGCTACGACTGGGCCTTGCGCTGTTTGCTCTCCCCGGGGCAGGGCGTCATTTGCTACGCTGATGACACTCTCGTTACGGCCCGGGGAGGGAGCTACGAAGAAGCGGCACGCTCGGCCGTCGAGGGCACGTCCCTTGTCGTGGGACGAATCGAGGCACTCGGCCTCAAGGTTGCGCTCGAGAAGACGGAGGCCCTGGTATTTCATGCGCCCCGACGTCGGCCACCGGCTGGCGCACACCTCACTATTGGTGGTGCGACAATAGCAGTGCGGGCAAGCATGAAATACTTGGGCCTGGTCCTAGACCGGAGATGGAACTTCGGCGAGCACTTCGCTCAGCTTGCGCCGAAGTTGATCGGCACGGCGTCCGCCCTCAGCCGGCTGTTGCCGAACCTGGGTGGACCGAACGTCGTTTGCCGACGGCTTTACACGGGGGTGATCCGCTCGATGGCGCTCTACGGGGCTCCGGTGTGGGCGGAGTCCCTGTCTGCCCAAAATAAGGCTCTTCTGCGAAGACCGCAAAGAGTCATGGCAGTCAGGGTCATACGCGGATACCGCACCGTATCTTCGGAAGCGGCGTGCGCCCTTGCGGGCACGCCCCCGTGGGATCTAGAGGCGCAGGTGCTCGCCGAGGTCTATTGGCGTAGCGCAGACCTGCAGGCGGAGAGTGGCGGACGCCCGCTGCCTGAGTTGGTCACGAGGTGGCGTAGGGAGGCCCAAGCCCAAACCCTGCAGATTTGGAGGGTGAGGCTGGAGACGCCTAGTGCAGGACACTGGACAGTGGGGGCTATCCAGCCGATTCTGGAGGAATGGGTGCGGAGGCGACACGGGACGTTGTCCTTCCGTCTGGTGCAGGTGTTGTCAGGGCATGGCTGCTTTGGCAAATACCTGCACAAAGTGGCTAGACGGGAGGCAACTCCCGTGTGTCACCAGTGCGGCTGCACCGAGGATACGGCGCTTCACACCCTCGAGCATTGTCCTGCTTGGGTGGTGCAGCGCCGTGCTCTCGTAGCAGCAATCGGAGCAGACCTCTCCTTGCCGGCCGTGGCTAAGGCCATGGTCGACAGCAGGGGGGCATGGGAGGCGGTGGCGACCTTTTGCGAGGATGTCGTCTCGCAGAAGGAGGCGGCGGAGCGCGTCAGGGAGGAAGACTCCCTCGCTGACGCGATTCGTCGCAGGAGGACAGGGCGGCGGAGGAGGCGCCATGGCGACCTGATGCCGCCCTAGGAGGTGCCAGCGGGCGATAGATCGGGGAGTCTATCGTCATCGCTTTGCACGGCGCTCACGAGTGGAGGCGATGTCTCAGGTGAGCCCGGACATCGCCAAAGGAGTTTGGTGCCCGGAGACGGGCAGCGCTGGATGGGTCGCGAACGTCATGCGTAGCAGTTCTCGCGGCCCGTCCGCTAAGGCGACAGTAGGCTCACGGCGGTGTTTTTTAGTGGGTGCAAGCCCCACATAACCAAACCGTCTCCCCGGACGGTGCGGTATGCGTTAGGCATTTTTCACCGCAAAAAAAAAAAAAAAAAAAAAAAGGTTGGGGGACCCCCCCACAGAGCTTACGTCCACGTCGTGTCCCCTGGAAACAGCCCAGTTCTGACCACCGTAACGGAGTGGCAGACTGGGTTGGCCAAAGTGCTCTGTGCTATCGTAGCGTTTTTTATTCATTGCCTTTTTACTACGATTCTGCGGAATGCCCAAACCCTCGCGGGACGCCTGCGGGCGCTTTTTAAAACCAAAAGGCCCTTCTGAGGGCCAACCAAACGGCCCTTCTCAGGGCCAACCCAAAGGCCCTTCTCAGGGCCAACCCAAAGGCCCTTCTCAGGGCCAACCCAAAGGCCCTTCTCAGGGCCAACCAAAAGGCCCTTCTCAGGGCCACCCCAACGCTCCAACATCAGAGTCTAGCCGCGCGCCGTCTGCGGCTAGCTACTTCGGCGGGGCAGAGTCGTCTGACAGCGACTCGGTTGTTGGAGTGTCGGATGCGAGCGGCTCTCGTTCGCGGAAGCGGGTCTTCCGGAGCTGTGGGTCCGAGAGCTCCTCGGCTTCGGGGTCCAAACCGTTGTCGAAGGCTAATAAACCGACGACAACGGCCGCGGATACCCACGTCGTTGGGCTCGCGGACGCCCAGCGCCAGGTGGACCTGGCCCGGAAGGCGCAGCTCCAGCAAGAGCTGGAGGAGCGGGTTGCCGCCAAGGAGAAGCGTGCGCACGTTGCCCGGGCCAAGTCTGGGTACGGTGCGTCACGCGTTCTGTACGCGGACCAGTCCCTGGAGGAGCTGCAAAGGATGGCAGAGGAGGACGAGGAGGGGATCATAGAGGTCGCCTCTAAGTCCTCCAACTTAAAGGGCACGTTTCAAAAGGCCCTAAAATGCAGGGCCGCGAGCCTGCGTGGTGTCGTCGCTGAGTTGGTGAAGCGGACGACCACCGACGAGACGCGGCAACTGCAGGCGAGAATAGATTGTCTGCAGTCGGAGGTCAGCCAGCTTCACCAAAAGCTCGCTAAAGCCGCGGCCCGGCCACAACAGGCCAAGGCGAGCCCTGTGGCAGAGGGCCCTGCCTCGGCCCGGGCACAACTAGCCGAGACGTGCTCTGTAGTGGAGGGCCCCTCCTCCAACCTTGAGGATATCATCCGCAAGGTTGTAATGGAGGAGAGGGCCTTCACAAGAGCCTGCTTA
Source organism: Xestia xanthographa (assembly GCA_905147715.2). NCBI lineage: Eukaryota > Metazoa > Arthropoda > Insecta > Lepidoptera > Noctuidae > Xestia > Xestia xanthographa. The sequence goes on along the minus strand of LR990661.1, from coordinate 38,863 downwards.
GCGGGCATCGAGGACCGGCTCTTGCCCGAGAAACGCCTCCGACCGCCGCTTGCGGCGGATAAGAGGCAGTGCGAGCCGGGGCCGTCCTCCTCCTCCCAGGTGGAAGACGCCCTTCTGCCTTCAACCACCCCGTCCAACGAGTGGACGGAAGTGGTCCGTAAGGGGAAGGGCAAAGGGAAGAAGACGGTAACGGCCGTCCCTGTCGTCCCCGCCACCACCGCTCCCAGCCAGTCGCAGACGACCGGTACGGGAAATGGGAAAGGGAAAGGGAGGGGAAATAGACACCTAGTCCCCCCAAAAACCGCGGCCGTCGTGGTGACGCTCACCGCGGAGGCTGCGGAGCGCGGGGAGACGTACGCGTCTATTTTGGTACGGGCGCGTGCCAATGCCGATCCCACCCAACTGGGGATCGGCAGTGTGTCTTGCCGGCGGACCCAAGCCGGGGCTCGAATTTTCGAGTTCCCGGGGACCGAAGGGGGAGCCCGCGCGGACCTCTTTGCAGCCAAGCTGCAAGAGGTCATCGCGGACTCTGCCAAGGTGGCCCGGCCGGTCAAGTCGGCGGCCATTGAGGTGACGGAGCTGGATGACTCCGTCACCAAGGAGGAGGTGGTGGCGGCGGTCGCAGCGGTAGGGGGCTGTGGCGCCGCGGCGGTCCAAGGCCGGGACATAAGGCCCGGCCGCGGTGGTATGGGCACAATCCGCCTCGAGTGCCCAATCGCCGCTGCCAAAGCCGTCCTTGCGAAAGGACGGCTTCAAGTCGGGTTCAGCTCGGGCGCAGTCCGGGCACTCGAGGACCAGCCTCTGCGTTGTTTCCGGTGCTTCGGCATCGGCCACACCAGGCCTCTGTGTCCGTCTAAGGTAGACAGGACGGACACATGCTACCGCTGCGGCAAGGAGGGCCACAAAGCCGCCTCCTGCAAGGCCGCCACGCCGCACTGTGCGGTGTGTGCCGCCAGTGGCCGCCGATCAGGCCACGTAATGAAGGGGAGGAAGTGTATTCCTCCCCCTAAGCGTGGCAAAGCGCAGGCGCCGACCGGGCCTGCGCCTGCTGCTGCCGCTAACACCGCCGTTCCTGCGGCGGCTGCGGAGGAGGTTGCGATGTCCGACTGATGGACACAGTCGAACATCGCATCCTTCAGGCGAACACCAACCACTGCAGGACAGCCCAGGATCTGCTGATGCAGACCATGGCTGAGTGGTTGGTGGACTTGGCGGTGGTCGCCGAACCCTACTCGGTCCCTGGCCGTTGGCTGGGCGACCGAGACGGCTTGGTGGCGTTGGTGGCGCGGTCTTCCACAGACTCCCCTCCCCTCTCGCTCTTAGAGAGGGGACCGGGATACGTGGCCGCCGCGTGGGGAGAGATAGCGATGGTGGGGGTATATTTCTCCCCAAACCGCCCTCTCTCGGACTTTGAGGATTTCCTCGAAGTCCTCACTGCTGTCGTAGGGAGGGCGGCGCCACGCCAGGTCGTGGTGTTGGGCGACCTAAACGCCAAGTCGGTGGACTGGGGCAACCCGGCCGCCGGTTGCAACGTCCGGGGACGCGCCGTCCAGTTTTGGGCGGCCTCGTGCGGTGTGTCCCTCCTCAATAGGGGGGCGGTCCACACGTGTGTGCGGCAACAGGGCGGGTCGGTGGTGGACGTGTCGTTTGCCACCCCCGCGCTGGCCGCCCGCGTCGTAAACTGGCGGGTGGAGCTGGTGGAGACCTTGTCGGACCACCGTTACGTGCGGTTCGACATCTCCACCCAGCAGGGGAGGGGGACGGCCCGCGCTGGGCAATCTCCCTTCCCGCGGTGGGCACTCACCCGCCTGGACCGGGAGGCAGCCAAGGAGGCCGCCTTTCTCCAGGACTGGCTGTCACCTCCCCCTGTCGAGGAGGTCCCGGACGTTGACGCCGCAGCGGTCCGGCTCAGGGGGTCCTTGACCGAGGTGTGCAACTCCAGCATGCCTCGGTCTCGCCGTCCGCCTCCCCGTCGTGCCGTCTACTGGTGGACGGAGGAGCTTGCGGGACTCCGGGCCATCTGCGTGGCGGCCAGAAGGGCCTACACGCGGAGCCGACGGCGCAGCGCCCAAAATCGAGTCCGGGCAGAGGAGGACCGCCTGTACGCCTCTTACCGAGAGGCTGCGGAGGCCCTCAAGTCTGCAATGGGCGCTGCGCAAGACTCGGCGAGGGCCGAGATGCTGGAGGGTCTCGACAGGGATCCCTATGGGAGACCATATAAGGCGGCGCGGAACCAGCTCCGCCCCTATGGTCCCCCACTGTCGGAGACCCTCGAGCCAGCATTGTTGGATGGGGTGGTCCGGTCCCTGTTTCCGCGCAGGACCGACTTCGTCCCACCAACAATGGATCCCCCGCAAGGGGCGGCTCCACCGGAGGCGGAGGTCCCCCCGGTGACGGCGGCGGAATTCTGCGCGGGGGTTCTGAACCTCCGCGCAAAGAAGACTGCCCCCGGACCGGACGGCGTCCCCGCACGGGTGGTGGCGATCACCGCCTCCCAAATGGAGGACAGGTTTCGGGACCTCTTCAGTGCGTGTTTTACGGCTGGGAGGTTCCCGAAACTGTGGAAGGAGGGGCAGCTATGCCTCCTCCGAAAGGAGGGACGCCCGGTGGACTCCCCCTCGGCATACCGGCCCATCGTTCTGCTCGATGAGGTCGGTAAATTGTTCGAGGGGATTGTCGCCGGGAGGCTGGACAGCCATTTGCGGGAGGTAGGGCCGGATCTGTCGGACGCCCAATACGGTTTCCGCCGTGGGCGTTCGACGATCGACGCGCTGGCCCTACTGAAGGGCCAGGTGAAGGAGGCGGTGGAGGCGGGGGACGGAGTGCTGGCGGTGTCATTCGACATTGCCAACGCCTTCAACTCCGTCCCCCACTCGACGATATTGGAGGCGCTCCGGTATCACGGAGTGCCCCAATATCTGCGGGATCTCCTGGCCAGCTACTTGGAGGACCGAGAGGTCCTCTTCGTAGACAAAACGGCCACCGTGAGGCGCTACGGGGCAGAGTCCGGTGTTCCACAGGGGTCGGTGCTTGGCCCCCCCTTGTGGAACATCGGTTTCAATTGGCTCTTGCGGGGAGCCCTCCTCCCGGGCACGAGTGTCATCTGCTACGCGGATGACACTCTCCTCACTGCCCGAGGGAGGAACTTCGGGGATGCGGCCTGTCTGGCCTCGGCTGGCGGATCCTTGGTGGCAGAGAGGATCCGCCGCCTGGGATTGAAGGTGGCGCTGCACAAGACGGAGGCCGTGTACTTTCGCGGTCCACGGCAGCGCTGCCCTCCCGACGCCCACATCGTCGTGGAGGGCGTCCGTATAGGGGTCCAGCCCCAGATGAAATATCTGGGTCTGGTGCTGGAAGACAGGTGGCGCTTCGGCCCGCATTTCAGCGGGCTGTCGACGCGCCTGTTGAAGGCCGCAGACGCCCTCTCGTGGCTCCTCCCAAACCTGGGGGGGCCCAAGGCGAAATGCCGGCGCCTCTATGCCGGTATCTTGCGGAGCATGGCCCTTTACGGGGCACCCATCTGGGCGGACTCCCTCCATAGGAGGGAGAATGCGACCGCCATCCGCAGGCCCCAGCGGGCCATTGCACAGCGGGTGGCGAGGGCTTACCGCTCGGTGGGCTTTTCGGCGGCGTGCGCTCTGGCCGGCACCCCTCCTTGGGAGTTGGAGGCATGGGTGCTTGCCAGAGTCTACGAGTGGACGGCGCACCGGAAGGCGCTCGGGGAGCGCCCTGTCGCCGAAGAGCGGGAGGCCGTGCGGCAGGAGGCGAAGGACGCCATCGTCCTCCATTGGACGGAGGACCTCGCCAACGCCGCCTTTGGCCGCCGGACGTTGGACGCGCTCGGTCCGGTCCTGAAGGGCTGGCTCGAGCGGTCCCACGGTTTCCTCTCTTTCCGTCTGGTGCAGGTGTTGTCCGGGCACGGCTGCTTCGGATCGCACCTGCACCGGATCGGGAGGGAGGAGACCCCGGCGTGCCACGACTGCGGCGCGGCGGAGGACACGGCGCAGCACACCCTCGAGGTGTGCCCGGCGTGGGCCGAGCTGCGCCGCGGTCTCACCGCGGTGGTCGGACCGGACCTCTCGCTTCCCGGCGTGGTCGACGCCATGCTGGGGAGCGAGGAGGCCTGGTCAGCGGTAGCCTCCTTTTGCGAGGACGTACTCTCGCAGAAGGAGGAGGCGGAGCGCGCGCGGGAGGACGATCCTCTCGCTGCGCCACTCCGCAGACGAAGAAGGGGGAGAAGGCGTCGAGCCCTCCCTCCTCATGGTGACGGGCGGGCTACAGGCACGGGGGTGCCTGCGCCCGCATTGCACCCGTCATCTTCGTCGGTCATTCCCGACCCCCCCACACCCGTGAGGGTGTGAGGGGGGTCTGCCTTGCAATCGTCGGCGGAGGACTGGAAGTAAAGGCTGTGCCGGTTTCCCAGTCCCCCGCCACTCGGACGAAGCGGGAATGCGCTGGGTCGTTTTAGTGGGTATACCGGGTCCGCCCGGGGAGTCCCACATACCCCTCCCGTCCCCCGATGGGAGGGTATGCGTAATGCATTTTTTCCCAGCGACAAAAAAAAAAAAAAAAAAGGTTAGGTTAGGTTAGGTTAGGTTGGGGGACCCCCCCACAGAGCTTACGTCCACGTCGTGTCCCCCGGAAACAGCCCAGTTCTGACCACCGTAACGGAGTGGCAGACTGGGTTGGCTAAAGTGCTCTGTGATCTCGTAGTGTATTTTATCTTTGCCTTGTGTGACCTACGATCCTGCGGAGGCTATGCCTAAACCTACGCGGGACGCCTGCGGGCGATTTTTAAAACCAAAAGGCCCTTCTCAGGGCCAACCCAAAGGCCCTTCTCAGGGCCAACCAGAGGGCCCTTCTCAGGGCCACCCCGACGCTCTGGCGTCAGAAACTAGCCGCGCGCCGTCTGCGGCTAGCTTCTTCGGAAGGGTGAGTGAGTCGTCTGACAACGACTCACTTGTTACTTTGTCGGACGCGGACGACTCCCGTCCGCGGAAGCGGGTCCACCGGAGCGGTGGGTCCGAGGGCTCCTCGGCCTCGGGGTCGACGAGGCTGCCGAAGGCTAAAAAGCCGACGGCGGCCGCGGATACCCATGTCGTTGGGCTCGCGGATGCCCAACGCCAGTTGGACCTGGCTCGGCGGGCGCAGCTCCAGCACGAGCTAGAAGAGCAGGTTGCTGCCAAAGAGAAGCGGGCGCATGCTGCCCGGGCCAAGTCCGGGTACGGTGCGTCCCGCGTTCTATACGCGGACCACTCTCTGGCCGAGCTGGAGAGAATGGCGGAGGAGGACGAGGGGGAGATTGTGGAGGTCGCCTCTAAGTCCTCCAACCTAAAGGGGACCTTTCAGAAGGCCCTCAAGTGCCGGGCCGCGAGCATGCGCGGTGTCGTCGCGGAGTTGGTTCGGCGGAAGGCCACCGACGAGACGCGGCAACTGCAGGCGAAAATAGATCGCCTGCAATCGGAGGTCAGCCAGCTTCATCAGAAGCTAGCTGAAGCCACGGCCCGGCCACTACAAGCCGAGACAAGCCCTGCGGTGGAGGGCCCCTCCTCCAACCTTGAGGATATCATCCGCAAGGTTGTAATGGAGGAGAGGGCCTTCACAAGAGCCTGCTTAGCAGGGATTGAGGACCGGCTCTTGCCGGAGAAACGCCTCCGACCACCGCTTGCGGCGGATAAGAGGCAGTGCGAGCCGGAGCCGTCCTCCTCCTTGAAGCGTGGGAATATGGAACCCTAATAGGTTTGAACAAAATTCACCAACACTTTCATAAAAAATAATTTATTGAATATAGGTCGCGGATTACTAAGGCCCGTCATAAGTTTTTTCCGACATATGGAGGTAGGCGCGTCAAGTACTGCCCTGGCTTGCGCGTAGCTGTATGGACGCTGGAGCCGAGGAGCAGGATGCAGGACCCGCAGGGTAGGTGGTAGTGGTGCCGGATGCCCGTAGAGGCGTCGCCGTCGTTGGATGCCGGATGCCGGTGGAACCGACTCGTCAGTTGCGAGTGTCGGCACCAGGTGACGCAGCAACGGCACACACGGGTTAACCCCGGAGGAAGAAAATCCCGAACTTTGGTCCCTGGAATTTATGTCCAGTGGTAAGCGTAGGGTTCTCTGCTTATCCTCTCCTGACGGTGACCACAGCAGCGTAAGCGCAAGCGTAGGGATGGGTACTATTGCGCTTAGGGCGTATGTGTGTAGAGGTCACCTTCAGAAGCGGAGTTTACAGAGAAAAAAAGAAAAGAGAAAAAAAAGGTGTGAAGCACTTTTAAACTAATATTTACACATACCTACATAAAACATTGATGTAGCAATTAAGGTTTGAGTACAATAGTTGAAATAGTAGCTAAAATGATGTCTATGAAAAAGATGATGAAATAATTTTGCACATCATTGACCTTGACATGACATTTAGAAACAAGCACTGCGTGAATTTGTCAACACTTAGCCACTTACCCGATATGGGGAATTACACACTGAAGTTATGGTTCCTTTATAGAACTTTTTTAAAAAGTAAAATTATTAAAAAAAGTTTTGGAAATTATCAGTAGTCCAATCAAAGTATAATTCGCGAGGCTGCGCATATGTCGTCTAATATGTGTGTAGACTGACCGCGCGTAAATGACGACTGGCCTCTGCAGGCATGCGAGCGTGGTCGACGCTCGCGGCGCGCGGAGAATGATGGAGTGGGAAAAAAACTGGTTTTAGGAACGCGAGCGAGTGAGACAAAAGTACAGGCGCGATCAGGTGATTTGGTCGGCTGGTAAACGATATTAAAATGACTTCTGTTTTATTTGTTTACGTTTTATCAATTATGAACTAACAACGTTACAATACCCCCGCGCGCAATCAAGGATTTTTGTCATCTCTTAAAATGAATAAAAATCCGCATCAAGAACTTGAGTTACTATAGGTTTACCTTTTATAAGTCATCTTTCATACTTCTCGCTAACATAAACTAGCAGCAGTTATTGTATTCTAACGATACCAACATAACTGACGCACTATAACATAAAAATATAGGTATCTTGTTTTTCTCTAACTAGATACCTTACCAATAAGTGTTCCAATAGAAGGTGGAATATATGCGAGAGGGAATGCAAATCTTGATTCGTAAAATCAAAACTAAATGTGAAAAATTCAAAATAATATTATATCAAAATATAGAGGAGAGAAGAAAAAGAAAAATATATATAACGCTATTTATTTTTACCGACTAATTTTAAATCTTTGATGTGCCATGACCCTAAATTTTTGCCAGACATGTCTTGTAACACATACACGAGTGGTGACTTTTTCTCAATGATCTTGGCTTTGATAAATTTTGGAGCCAGCTTCTTTGAGAATCTGCTCTCTTTGTCACTAAGAAAGTAGGCGCGTTTCATGACTACGTCTCCAATATCAAATTCGGCAAACTTGCGTCTCAAATTGTAATGTGAAGTATTCTTTACATGGGCCTGCCATAACCTTGCCTGTACGTCATTTAAGATGGAAGACAAACAACCTAAGTTTTCTGCATATACGTCTCGTGGCAGGAAAAGTATTTCGTCACCGAGGTCATTATCAGTGTAATGTGACCCACATGTAACAAGCTCACGCCCGAAAACTAAAAATGAAGGTGAGAATCCTGTTGCCTCATTTACAGAGTTATTAATAGCAAACTGCACCTTAGGAATGAATGTGTCCCATGATCTATGATCGTTATCCACGTAGGTAGAAATGCAAGTGATAATGGTTCTGTTATATCGTTCTACTAAGTTTACCTGAGGGGTATACTTAGGTGTATAATGAACATTTGGAATTTTATATTTCTTAAATAATGCCTCTGTTACCTTGCCAGTAAACTGAGTACCGTTATCCATCAACACGGTTTGAGGTATGCCGTGGATTAAGAATACAGATTCTTCCAAAATCTTTGTAATTATTTCTGCTGTAGCCTTTTTGATTGGAAATATTAAACAAAATTTAGAAAAACAACAAGTAACGACTAATATATAATTATTCTGCTTTCTCGAAGTAGGAAGAGGTCCCATGAGATCAATAGAGATCATTTGGAATGGACGCGAGCAATGTTTAGGACGACCCATTTCTCCTAAAGTTTGATGATTTTGGGACTTGTAAGCTAAGCATTTTTCGCAAGAACCAATAAATTTTACGACGTCTTGGTACATGCCAGGCCAGTAGTACCGCAAAGCGAGGCGTCGGTAAGTTTTGAAAATCCCCATATGTCCAGCCGTAGGCTCGGAATGATTTTCAATTATTATGGTCTCTCGGTATTCCGTAGGTACGACCTCTTTCCACGAGAATTCTGAAGTTAGTTCGTGTTTATTTTTAGATAACCTATACAACGAATCGTTTTTAATTATAAAATTTGGAAATTTGGATGGATCATTTAGACAACCGTTGTAGATATTTTTGTACCAGGAGTCTTTAGTAGCTGAATAAGAGTTTGAAATATTGGTGGCATCAACCGGAACGATTCTGGATAGCGCGTCAGGAATAACGTTATCAACGCCTCGTCGGTGTTTAATGACGAAGTTAAAGGCTGAAAGACGTACGCCCCATCGAGCTAGTCGACCAGTAGGGTTACTTAAGGACAGGAACCACTTAAGTGCGCTGTGGTCCGTGTAGACAGTAAACTGTTGACCGTTTTCTATGTAGCAACGCCAATGTTCGAGAGCGGTAATAACGGCTAAGGTTTCGCGTTCGGTTATGCTGTAATTCTTCTCAGCAGCGGTTAGTGACTTACTCATGTACGCAATTGGGTGCTCTTTGCCATCTATTGACTGAGTAAGCATTGCACCGATACCGTAACCGCTAGCATCGGTATGCACTTCGAAGGGCTGAGTATAGTCTGGGCAAGACAGAACTGGAGCAGAAATTAAGCACTCTTTTAAGTTTTGAAACGCAGCGTCAGCTTCAGGAGTCCATTTAAAAGAAGGGGTGCCTTTCCTAGATGAAGTCAACTTATTTAGGGGACCAGCAACAGTGCTAAAGTTGGGTACGAAACGCCTGTACCACGTCGCAGTTCCTAAAAAACGTTTGAGGTCCTTACGACATGTTGGTGTCGGATAATTAAGTATAGCCTCAACCTTGGCTGGATCCGTACGTAAGCCAGAGCCATCAACGACGTACCCTAAATATTTTAACTGTGAGCTAAAGAATTTAGACTTTTCAAGGTTAATTGTTAGGTTAGCTTCTTTCAACTTGTCAAGTACACGTAAAAGTAGTGTCACGTGCGAATTAAAGTCTTCAGATATGATGATGATGTCATCCAAATAAGCGAACACCTTGAGATCAAAGTTAGAAAAAAGTAAGTCAACCAATCGCTGCTGAGTAGCTGGTGCATTGGTAAGGCCAAAAGCAGTACGTTTGAAACGAAAAGTGCCTCTGCCGGGAACGTAGAACGCAGTTTTATCGCGATCCTCAGAAGCAATCGGAATCTGCCAAAATGCTTTGGACAGATCAATACTGGTTAAATAGCGAGCATCTCGTAAATTGTCCAGGATCTCGGAAATATAAGGAAGATTGTAGGCATCTCGTTTTGTGACGGAATTTAGTTTACGGCTGTCCAGGCAAAAACGGGGTTGTCCGTTCTTCTTTGCCACGATCAGAACAGGAGATGACCAAGCACTCTCGCAAGGTTCGATCACGTCAAGTGAAAGCATCTCATCAACCTGTTCTGTCAAGATTCGCTGCTTCTCCGGAGACAAACGATAGTAACGCTGGCGAATTGGTTCCGAGTCACCTGTGTCTATGCGATGCGTGATAAGACCTGTTACGCCCAAGCCCTTGCTCTGATATGAAATATCCTTAAACTGCCTAATAACATTATCAGCCAGTTGTTTTTGTGACTGATCAAGGTTATCATAACCTTGTATGAAGGTTGAATGAGAAGTAACCAAAGAACAATCCTTGGACTTGGCCATGGTAATGCTGCCAATAAGATTTGGACATAGTTTAAATTTACGCCAAAAATCTATACCTAAAATGAGATTACGTTTAATTTCTGGAATAACGAAAGCTCTTAAAATATGAAATTGATTTTCAAAATGAATTGGAATATTTATGTAACCTAAACTCTTTATATTCTGACCTCCCGCAGCTGTTACTGTTATACGATCAGATTCAACAAGTGGCAAGCCATGAGCAACTAGCACTGAGTGAGCACCGTTGCCTAAAATAGTGACAGCTGAGCCAGAATCTAGGAGTCCCGAAACAGTGAGGTCGTTAATCTTAACAGATACGTAAGGTCTATCATCGAGATCGTCTTTGTCATCGAGAATTGCGTTGATGTTATACGATTTGAAAAATAGTTCAATAGTTTGCAACCAGTTTTTCCAGTCTTCACTATCAAATTTGTTATTTCCACAATTCTTCTTAGTTAGTTTTTTGGATTGGTTTGTTTGTTTTTACCACATTTTGGACAGTCTGGTATTTTAACACCTTTGTGGCCACATTTAAAACAAACCAACTCATCTTTGCTAGCAGTACACTGCCTCAGGTGATGTGTATTATTACGACAACGAGGACAGTAAGGCTGTTTTGTGTTAGACTTAGGGTTATCAACTGTATGAACCATGGTAGGTTCCGTGTTGTTATTAGAATTAGGTTTATTTTGGTAATTATTAGGTTTAGAGTAGTGTTTATTATATGAGTTATTGTTATTATTATTATATTTAGAGTAAGTTTTACTATTAGACTGTCCTGAATATGCAAATTCAGGTGCTAGGGTATTCGAACATGGTTTAGGAGGTTCTCTAAATTGAGTAAATCGTGATTGCACAGCTTCATAATTTCGGCACAAGGTTCTCAATTCATCTATGGATTTGATGTCTGATACAGAAGAGAGGGTGTTAGCGTAGATAGGACGAATGTTGTGGAGTAAGATTTCCAATTTATCTTCCTCTGATAATTTTTTCGTTAAACGTGAAAAAAGTCCAGACATAATGGAAAGGTAAATAATAATATTCTCCGTTTCTCCTTGTGTACGAGACCTAATTTCTGTAAGCAATCTGTAATCATAATCAGACTGATCGAAATCACGTCTCAAAGACACTGTAAGATCGTTCCAACCCGAAACCGTATCCCTAACACTCCTGTACCAATGTAATGCGTCACCGCTAAATATGTCAGTAGCGTATGTCAAGATCTTATCGTGTGAGATATTTCTAGCGACACAAATTTCCTCACAACGTTGAATGAACGCCCGGACGCAGGACTTGCCGTCGAATTTCAATTTCGCGAGTTTGTTAATGTTACCATCACAAGTAACGGTGACATTAACCGGTGTCGAAAGAGTAGGTGAAATGCTATCAGAACTAGTAGTAGCTAAGGGATCTGAAGCTGAATCGCTAAGTGAAGTAAGCCTTATTATGGCCTTCTTGAAAAGGCCGACACATTCCTCATAGTCTGCCTTTAATTCATCGTCACATGTAATGCGGTTTAGCCGGTGATATAAATGATTAAGCAAATTTTGAGTACGCAGCAATGTGTTCTTATCCAATGACGTAGATTCTAAAGTGACGTTAACCTTTTCAAGAACGTCCAGCACACCATTTAGGTCACCCGTTGGTTCGAAAGGACTAGTGAGAATATCCTCTGAAGGAAATAAAGGTCCACACTTAGCTATTTGTTTGCGCAACTCCTGCACTGTGGCCGCTGGTGATTCACCCCTAATAGCGACTTCATACTCAAGCTCAGACTTTTGAAGCGACATGAACTTCACGGGATAAGCCATTTTAACAATAATTTAAATTAATAGCAAAGAGGAGAAAAAAAAAAAATTTTTTTTTTTTTTTTTTTTTTTTTTTAGAAGTGTGGGTAAGTGTTGAACAATTCCGTATAGTGAAATAAACAAATAAGTACTAAATACTCCGTCTGTTACAATTTTAAGTTAAATTTAAGTAACGTATTGTTGTTTTTTCCACGTATTTAAAGCTAGCAAAAAACTAAGAATTTTGGTAACTAAAAATAAAAAATAAAAAAAATGCAAAATAATAAAATTTGCAACTAATGTGTACGCAGAACTAAATAAAACTAGCTAGAGTGAGAAAAAAAACTTTGTTAAAAATAAAACTTTTTTTCTGACCGTACCCAAGAATTAAGCAACGTCAATAAGTAACGGTTAAAAGATATCGAGTTCAAAATTTAATGTAATGTAATAAAAAATTGCAACTTATATCGTGCGCTGACTGTACAACAAGACAGTTACAAGTTTTTGAGCATGACTGTACTTATTAAGCACTCCGAACTTAATAAATTTCTGTAACGTACACTTTAGTTACGATGCAACAAAAAAAAACAAGAAAAGCGTAAAACAAAAAAAAAAATGTTTTGCAACTGGTGTGAGGGTACAAGTAAATTACAAAAAAATAAAAATAAACTAACGATCCTAATTTTGGCGTTTAACAACAAAAAATCACAAAGATTAAAATAATACAAAACTAAATTTAATCACCCTGTATACAAAACCAAAAAAAAAAAATGTAGACACTTTACAGTAATTTAAGTGTCGACATAAGACAAAGATGATAATGTCTATAAGTTAGCCAGTACTTACACCCGGCACTCAAACCCTTCAACCAGCACTCAGCAAAAACTGCTTACCGGAAGAAAAAACAGGAATGAGGGTAGTACTTCCCCGGGGCGAGCCGTTACTATAAGCTCTACTACTACAAAATGTTGAATACACGGTATTCAAGAAAAAAAATAAAAAAAACTAAGTCCGCACCCGGTATATAAAAAACACCCTGTATATCAGGCAAATTAAAAACAAAACTAAACTTAACTCTTCACACCAGTTGCTGCACACGAAATAAAAAAAAGAACAAAGCGTTATTACAAAAAACAACGAAACACAAAACACACAAAACACCGAAAAACACCACTACCTCCATAAAACAGAAAAAAAACGTATGACCATGAAAAAACCACGATATGGGCGCCAATGAAGCGTGGGAATATGGAACCCTAATAGGTTTGAACAAAATTCACCAACACTTTCATAAAAAATAATTTATTGAATATAGGTCGCGGATTACTAAGGCCCGTCATAAGTTTTTTCCGACATATGGAGGTAGGCGCGTCAAGTACTGCCCTGGCTTGCGCGTAGCTGTATGGACGCTGGAGCCGAGGAGCAGGATGCAGGACCCGCAGGGTAGGTGGTAGTGGTGCCGGATGCCCGTAGAGGCGTCGCCGTCGTTGGATGCCGGATGCCGGTGGAACCGACTCGTCAGTTGCGAGTGTCGGCACCAGGTGACGCAGCAACGGCACACACGGGTTAACCCCGGAGGAAGAAAATCCCGAACTTTGGTCCCTGGAATTTATGTCCAGTGGTAAGCGTAGGGTTCTCTGCTTATCCTCTCCTGACGGTGACCACAGCAGCGTAAGCGCAAGCGTAGGGATGGGTACTATTGCGCTTAGGGCGTATGTGTGTAGAGGTCACCTTCAGAAGCGGAGTTTACAGAGAAAAAAAGAAAAGAGAAAAAAAAGGTGTGAAGCACTTTTAAACTAATATTTACACATACCTACATAAAACATTGATGTAGCAATTAAGGTTTGAGTACAATAGTTGAAATAGTAGCTAAAATGATGTCTATGAAAAAGATGATGAAATAATTTTGCACATCATTGACCTTGACATGACATTTAGAAACAAGCACTGCGTGAATTTGTCAACACTTAGCCACTTACCCGATATGGGGAATTACACACTGAAGTTATGGTTCCTTTATAGAACTTTTTTAAAAAGTAAAATTATTAAAAAAAGTTTTGGAAATTATCAGTAGTCCAATCAAAGTATAATTCGCGAGGCTGCGCATATGTCGTCTAATATGTGTGTAGACTGACCGCGCGTAAATGACGACTGGCCTCTGCAGGCATGCGAGCGTGGTCGACGCTCGCGGCGCGCGGAGAATGATGGAGTGGGAAAAAAACTGGTTTTAGGAACGCGAGCGAGTGAGACAAAAGTACAGGCGCGATCAGGTGATTTGGTCGGCTGGTAAACGATATTAAAATGACTTCTGTTTTATTTGTTTACGTTTTATCAATTATGAACTAACAACGTTACATCCTCCCAGGCGGAAGATGCCCTTCTCCCTTCAACCACCCCGTCCAACGAGTGGACGGAAGTGGTTCGTAAGGGGAAGGGCAAAGGCAAAAAGTCGGCAACGGCCGTCCCTGTCGCCCCCGCCACCACCACTCCCAGCCGGTCCCAGATGACCGACAAGGGAAAGGGGAAGGGGAAATGGAAGGGAAAGGGGAAGCTGGTCCCCCCGAAAACCGCGGCCGTCGTGGTGACACTCACCGCGGAGGCTGCGGAGCGAGGGGAGACGTACGCGTCCATTTTGGTGCGGGCGCGTGCCAATGCTGATCCTACCCAACTGGGGATCGGCAGTGTGTCTTGCCGGCGGACCCAAGCCGGGGCTCGAATTTTCGAGTTCCCGGGGGCAGAAGGGAGTGCCCATGCAGACCTCTTTGCAGCCAAGCTGCAAGAGGTAATCGCGGACTCGGCCAAGGTGGCCCGGCCGGTCAAGTCGGCGGCCATTGAAGTGACGGAGCTAGATGACTCCGTCACCAAGGAGGAGGTGGTGGCGGCGGTCGCAGCGGTAGGGAGCTGTGGCGCCGCGGCGATCCAAGGCCGGGACATAAGGCCCGGCCGCGGTGGTATGGGCACCATCCGCCTCGAGTGCCCAATCGCCGCTGCCAAAGCCGTCCTTGCGAAAGGACGGCTTCTAGTCGGTTTCAGCTCGGGCGCAGTCCGGGCACTCGAGGACCAGCCTCTGCGGTGCTTCCGGTGCTTCGGCATCGGCCACACCAGGCCTCTGTGTCCGTCCAAAGTAGACAGGACGGACACATGCTATCGCTGCGGCAAGGAGGGCCACAAAGCCGCCTCCTGCAAGGCCGCCACGCCGCACTGTGCGGTGTGTGCCGCCAGTGGCCGCCGATCAGGCCACGTAATGAAGGGGAGGAAGTGTATTCCTCCCCCTAAGCGTGGCAAAGTGCAGACGCCGACCGGGCCTGCGCCTGCTGCTGCCGCTAACACCGCCGTTCCTGCGGCGGTTGCGGAGGAGGGTGCGATGTCCGACTGATGGACACAGTCGAACATCGCATCCTTCAAGCGAACACCAATCACTGCAGGACAGCCCAGGATCTGCTGATGCAGACCATGGCTGAGTGGTTGGTGGACTTGGCGGTGGTCGCCGAACCCTCTTTGGTCCCTGGCCGTTGGCTGGGTGACCGGGACGGCTTGGTGGCGTTGGTGGCGCGGTCTTCCACAGACTCCCCTCCCCTCTCGCTCATAGAGAGGGGACCGGGATACGTGGCCGCCGCGTGGGGAGAGATAGCGATGGTGGGGGTGTATTTCTCCCCAAACCGCCCTCTCTCGGAGCGCGCAAGGGAGGACGATCCTCTCGCTGCGCCGCTCCACAGACGAAGAAGGGGAAGAAGGCGTCGAGCCCTCCCTCCTCATGGTGACGGGCGGGCGACAGGCGCGGGGGTGCCATTGCCCGCATTGCACCCGTCACCTTCGTCGGTCATTCCCGACCCCCCACACCCGTGAGGGTGTAAGGGGTCTGCCTTGCAATCGTCGGCGGAGGACTGGAAGTAAAGGCTGTGCCGGTTTCCCAGTCCCCCGCCACTCGGACGAAGCGGGAATGCGCTGGGTCGTTTTAGTGGGTATACCGGGTCCGCCCGGGGAGTCCCACATACCCCTCCCGTCCCCCGATGGGAGGGTATGCATAATGCATTTTTTCCCAGCGTAAAAAAAAAAAAAAAAAAAAAAAGGTTAGGTTAGGTTAGGTTAGGTTGGGGGACCCCCCCACAGAGCTTACGTCCACGTCGTGTCCCCTGGAAACAGCCCAGTTCTGACCACCGTAACGGAGTGGCAGACTGGGTTGGCCAAAGTGCTCTGTGCCATCGTAGCGTATTTTATCTTTGTCTTGTTGTGTGACCTACGATCCTGCGGAGGCTATGCCTAACCCTACGCGGGACGCCTGCGGGCGATTTTTAAAACAAAAAGGCCCTTCTCAGGGCCAACCCAAAGGCCCTTCTCAGGGCCAACCAAAGGGCCCTTCTCAGGGCCACTCCGACGCTCCGGCGTCAGAGACCAGCCGCGCGCCGTCTGCGGCTAGTTTCTTTGGAGGGGTAAACGAGTCGTCTGACAACGACTCGCTTATCACTGTGTCGGATGCAGACGACTGTCGGTCGCGGAAGCGGGTCCACCGGGGCGTTGGGTCCGAGGGCTCCTCGGCCTCGGGGTCGACGAGGTTGCCGAAGGCTAAAAAGCCGACGGCGGCCGCGGACACCCATGTCGTTGGGCTCGCGGACGCCCAACGCCAGTTGGACCTGGCTCGGCGGACACAGCTTCAACAAGAGCTGGAGGAGCGGGTCGTTGCGAAAGAGAAGCGGGCGCAAATCGCACGGGCTAGGTCCGGGTACGGTGCGTCCCGCGTTCTTTACGCGGACCATTCTCTGGCGGAGCTAGAGAGAATGGCGGAGGAGGACGAGGAGGAGATTGTGGAGGTCGCCTCTAAGTCCTCCAACCTAAAGGGGACCTTGCAGAAGGCCCTCAAGAGCAGGGCCGCGAGCATGCGCGGTGTCGTCGCGGAGTTGGTCCGGCGGAAGGCCACCGACGAGATGCGGCAACTGCAGGCAAAAATAGATCGCCTGCAGTCGGAGGTCAGCCAGCTTCATCAGAAGCTGGCTGAAGCCACGGCCCGGCCACAATTAGCCGAGACGAGCACTGTAGTGGAGGGCCCCTCCTCCAACCTTGAGGATATCATCCGCAAGGTTGTAATGGAGGAGAGGGCCTTCACAAGAGCCTGCTTAGCAGGGATTGAGGACCGGCTCTTGCCGGAGACGCGCCTCCGACCGCCGCTTGCGGCGGATAAGAGGCAGTGCGAGGCGGGGCCGTCCTCCTCCTCCCCGGTGGAAGACGCCCTTTTGCCTACAACCACCCCGTCCAACGAGTGGACGGAAGTGGTCCGTAAGGGAAAGGGCAAAGGGAAGAAGACGGTAACGGCCGTCCCTGTCGTCCCCGCCACCACCACTCCCAGCCGGTCCCAGACGACCGGCAAGGGAAAGTGGAAGGGCAAAGGGAATGGGAAAGGAAAAGGGAGGCAGTTAGTCCCCCCAAAAACCGCGGCCGTCGTGGTGACGCTCACCGCGGAGGCTGCGGAGCGAGGGGAGACATACGCTTCCATTTTGGTGCGGGCGCGCGGCAATGCCGATCCGACCCAACTCGGGATCGGCAGTGTGTCCTGCCGGCGGACCCAAGCCGGTGCTCGAATTTTCGAGTTCCCGGGGGCAGAGGGGAGTGCCCATGCGGACCTCTTTGCAGCCAAGCTGCAGGAGGTCATCGCAGATTCAGCCAAGGTGGCCCGACCGGTCAAGTCTGCGGCAATAGAGGTGACGGACCTAGACGACTCCGTCACCAAGGAGGAGGTGGTGGCGGCGGTCGCGGCGATAGGGGGCTGTGGCGTCGCGGCGGTCCAAGGCCGGGACATAAGGCCCGGCCGCGGCGGCATGGGCACCATTCGCCTCGAGTGCCCAATCGCCGCTGCCAAAGCCGTCCTTGCCAAGGGACGGCTTACAGTCGGATTTAGCTCGGGTGCAGTCCGGGCACTCGAGGACCAGCCTCAGCGTTGTTTCCGGTGCTTCGGCATCGGACACACCCGGGCCCTGTGTCCGTCCACGGTAGACAGGACGGACACGTGCTTCCGCTGCGGCAAGGACGGCCACAAAGCCGCCTCCTGCGAGGTCGCCACGCCGCACTGCGCGGTGTGTGCCGCCAGTGGCTGCCCGGCAGGCCACGTTATGAAGGGGAGGAACTGCAATCCTCCCCCAAAGCGGGGCAAAGCGCAGGCGCCGACCAAGCCTGCTGCTGCCGCTAGCACCGTCGTTCCTGCGGCGACTGCGGAGGGAAGTGCCATGTCCGACTAATGGATAGGATCGAACATCGCATACTTCAGGCGAACACAAACCACTGCAGGGCAGCCCAGGATCTGCTGATGCAGACCATGGCTGAGTGGTTGGTGGACTTGGCGGTGGTTGCCGAGCCTTACTCGGTCCCTGGCCGTTGGCTGGGTGACAGGGACGGCTTGGTGGCGTTGGTGTCGCGGTCTTCCACAGACTCCCCTCCCCTCTCGCTCTTAGAGAGGGGACCGGGATACGTGGCCGCTGCGTGGGGAGACATGGCCCTGGTGGGGGTCTACTTCTCCCCAAACCGCCCTCTCTCGGACTTTGAGGATTTCCTCGAGATCCTCACCGCAGTCGTAGGGAGGGTGGCGCCGCGCCAAGTCATAGTGTTGGGTGACTTGAACGCCAAGTCAGTGGCCTGGGGCAACCCGGCCGCAAGTTGCAATGTCCGGGGGCGCGCCGTTGAGTTTTGGGCGACCTCATGCGGTGTGTCCCTCCTCAACAGGGGGGCGGTCCACACGTGTGTGCGGCAACAGGGTGGGTCGGTGGTGGACGTCTCGTTTGCCACCCCCGCGCTAGCTGCCCGCGTCGCCTGCTGGCGGGTAGAGATGGTGGAGACCTTGTCGGACCACCGATATGTGCGGTTTGACATCTCCACTCAGGCGGGTGGGATGGCCCGCACTGGGCAATCTCCCTTCCCGCGGTGGGCACTCACCCGCCTGGATCGGGAGGCAGCCAAAGAGGCGGCCTTTCTCCAGGACTGGCTGTCGCCCCCTGTCGAGGTCCTGGACGTGGATGCCGCAGCGGTCCGGCTCAGGGGGTCCCTGACCAAGGTGTGCAACTCCAGCATGCCTCGGTCTCGCCGTCCGCCTCCCCGTCGTGCCGTCTATTGGTGGACAGAGGAGCTTTCGGAGCTCCGGGCCGCCTGCGTGGCGGCCAGAAGGGCATACGCGCGTAGCCGACGGCGCAGTGCCCAGAACCGAGTCCGGGAAGAAGAGGACAGCCTATACGCCTCTTACCGAGAGGCCGTGACGGTTCTCAAGTCTGCAATGGGCGCTGCAGAAGACTCGGCGAGGGCCGAGATGCTGGAGGGTCTCGACAGGGATCCTTACGGGAGACCATACAAAGCGGCGCGGAGCCAGCTACGCCCCTATGGTCCCCCACTGACGGAGACACTGGAACCTGCGTTGCTGGATGGGGTGGTCCGGTCCCTGTTTCCGCACAGGACCGACTTCACTCCGCCAACGATGGATCCCCCACAAGGGGCGGTTTCGCCAGAGGAGGAGGTCCCCCCGGTGACGGCGGCGGAGTTCTATGCGGGGGTTCTCAACCTCCGCGCGAAGAAGACGGCCCCCGGACCGGACGGTGTCCCCGCACGAGTGGTGGCGATCGCCGCCTCCGAAATGGAGGACAGGTTTCGGGACCTCTTCAGCGCGTGCTTTACGACTGGGAGGTTCCCCAAACTGTGGAAGGAGGGGCAGCTATGCCTCCTCCGAAAGGAGGGACGCCCGGTGGACTCCCCCTCGGCATACCGGCCCATCGTCCTGCTTGATGAGGTCGGTAAATTGTTCGAGGGGATTGTCGCCTCCAGGCTTGATAGCCATTTGCGGGGGGTAGGGCCGGACCTGTCGGACGCCCAATTCGGCTTCCGTCGAGAGCGTTCAACAATCGATGCGCTGGCCCTACTCAAGGGCCAGGTGAAGGAGGCGGTTGAGGCGGGGGACGGAGTGCTGGCGGTGTCATTCGACATTGCCAATGCATTCAACTCCGTGCCCCACTCGACGATACTGGAGGCGCTCCGGTATCACGGAGTGCCCCAATACCTGCGGAACCTCCTGGCCAGCTACTTGGAAGACCGAGAGGTCCTCCTCGTGGACAAGATGGCCACGGTGAGGCGGTACGGCGCAGAGTCCGGTGTTCCGCAGGGGTCGGTGCTGGGGCCCCCTCTGTGGAACATCGGGTTCAACTGGCTCCTGCGGGGAGCCCTCCTCCAGGGCACGAGTGTCATCTGCTACGCGGACGACACTCTCCTCACTGCCCGGGGGAGGAGCTTTCGGGACGCGGCCTGTCTGGCCTCGGCTGGCGGATCCTTGGTGGCAGAGAGGATCCGCCGCCTGGGACTGAAGGTGGCGCTGCACAAGACGGAGGCCGTGTACTTTCGCGGTCCCCGGCAGCGCTGCCCTCCCGACGCCCACATCGTCGTGGAAGGCGTCCGTATAGGGGTCCAGCCCCAGATGAAATATCTGGGGCTGGTGCTGGACGACAGGTGGCGCTTCGGCCCACACTTCAGCGGGCTGTCGACGCGCCTGTTGAAGGCCGCAGACGCCCTCTCGTGGCTCCTCCCAAACCTGGGGGGGCCCAAGGCGAAATGCCGGCGCCTCTATGCCGGCATCTTGCGGAGCATGGCCCTTTACGGGGCACCCATCTGGGCGGACTCCCTCCATAGGAGGGAGAATGCGACCGCCATCCGCAGGCCCCAACGGGCCATTGCACAGCGGGTGGCGAGGGCCTACCGCTCGGTGGGCTTTTCGGCGGCGTGCGCTCTGGCCGGCACCCCTCCTTGGGAGTTGGAGGCTTGGGTGCTCGCCAGAGTGTACGAGTGGAAGGCGCACCGGAAGGCGCTCGGAGAGCGCCCCGTCGCCGAAGAGCGGGAGGCCGTGCGGCGAGAGGCGAAGGACGCCATCGTCCTCCACTGGACGGAGGACCTCGCCACCGCCGCCTTTGGCCGCCGGACGTTGGACGCGCTTGGTCCGGTCCTGCGGAGCTGGCTCGAGCGGTCCCACGGTTTCCTCTCGTTCCGTCTGGTCCAGGTGTTGTCCGGGCATGGCTGTTTCGGATCGCACCTGCACCGCATCGGGAGGGAGGAGACCCCGGCGTGCCACGACTGCGGCGCGGCGGAGGACACGGCGCAGCACACCCTCGAGGTGTGCCCGGCTTGGTCCGAGCTGCGCCGCGGTCTGACCGCGGTGGTCGGACCGGACCTCTCGCTTCCTGGCGTGGTCAACGCCATGCTGGGGAGTGAGGAGGCCTGGGCAGCGGTCGCCTCCTTTTGCGAGAACGTAATCTCGCAAAAGGAGGAGGCGGAACGCGCGCGGGAGGACGATCCTCTCGCTGCGCCGCTCCGCAGACGAAGAAGGGGGAGAAGGCGCCGTCCTCTCCCTCCTCATGGTGGCGACGGGCGGGCGACAGGCACGGGGGTGCCTTAGCCCGCATTGCACCCGTCACCACCTTCGTCGGTCATTCCCGGGCCCGTCCCCCTCCCTACGGGGAGGGTGTGAGGGGTCCGCCATGAAGGGCAATCGTCGGCGGAGGACTGGACGTAAAGGCTGTGCCGGTTTCCCAGTCCCCCGCCACTAAGACGAAGCGGGAATGTCGCTGGGTCGTTTTAGTGGGTATACCGGGTCCACCCGGGGAGTCCCACATAACCCCCCATCCCCCGATGGGAGGGTATGCGTAATGCATTTTTTCCCAGCGCAAACAAAAAAAAAAAAAAAAAAAAAAAAAAAAAAAAAAAAAAAAGGTTAGGTTAGGTTAGGTTAGGTTAGGTTGGGGGACCCCCCCACAGAGCTTACGTCCACGTCGTGTCCCCTGGAAACAGCCCAGTTCTGACCACCGTAACGGAGTGGCAGACTGGGTTGGCCAAAGTGCTCTGTGCTCTCGTAGCGTATTTTATCTTTGCCTTGTTGAACCTACGATCCTGCGGAGGCTATGCCTAAACCTACGCGGGACGCCTGCGGGCGATTTTTAAAACCAAAAGGCCCTTCTCAGGGCCAACCCAAAGGCCCTTCTCAGGGCCAACCAGAGGGCCCTTCTCAGGGCCACCCCGACGCTCTGGCGTCAGAAACTAGCCGCGCGCCGTCTGCGGCTAGCTTCTTCGGAAGGGTGAGTGAGTCGTCTGACAACGACTCACTTGTTACTTTGTCGGACGCGGACGACTCCCGTCCGCGGAAGCGGGTCCACCGGAGCGGTGGGTCCGAGGGCTCCTCGGCCTCGGGGTCGACGAGGCTGCCGAAGGCTAAAAAGCCGACGGCGGCCGCGGATACCCATGTCGTTGGGCTCGCGGATGCCCAACGCCAGTTGGACCTGGCTCGGCGGGCGCAGCTCCAGCACGAGCTAGAAGAGCAGGTTGCTGCCAA
The DNA here is from genome assembly GCA_905147715.2 of Xestia xanthographa. Taxonomy (NCBI): domain Eukaryota; kingdom Metazoa; phylum Arthropoda; class Insecta; order Lepidoptera; family Noctuidae; genus Xestia; species Xestia xanthographa. Next base: position 16,809 of record LR990661.1, on the reverse strand, counting down.
AGAGAAGCGGGCGCATGCTGCCCGGGCCAAGTCCGGGTACGGTGCGTCCCGCGTTCTATACGCGGACCACTCTCTGGCCGAGCTGGAGAGAATGGCGGAGGAGGACGAGGGGGAGATTATGGAGGTCGCCTCTAAGTCCTCCAACCTAAAGGGGACCTTTCAGAAGGCCCTCAAGTGCCGGGCCGCGAGCATGCGCGGTGTCGTCGCGGAGTTGGTTCGGCGGAAGGCCACCGACGAGACGCGGCAACTGCAGGCGAAAATAGATCGCCTGCAATCGGAGGTCAGCCAGCTTCATCAGAAGCTAGCTGAAGCCACGGCCCGGCCACTACAAGCCGAGACAAGCCCTGCGTTGGAGGGCCCCTCCTCCAACCTTGAGGATATCATCCGCAAGGTTGTAATGGAGGAGAGGGCCTTCACAAGAGCCTGCTTAGCAGGGATTGAGGACCGGCTCTTGCCGGAGAAACGCCTCCGACCGCCGCTTGCGGCGGATAAGAGGCAGTGCGAGACGGAGCCGTCCTCCTCCTCTCAGGCGGAAGATGCCCTTCTCCCTTCAACCACCCCGTCCAACGAGTGGACGGAAGTGGTCCGTAAGGGGAAGGGCAAAGGCAAAAAGTCGGCAACGGCCGTCCCTGTCGCCCCCGCCACCACCACTCCCAGCCGGTCCCAGATGACCGACAAGGGAAAGGGGAAGGGGAAATGGAAGGGAAAGGGGAAGCTGGTCCCCCCGAAAACCGCGGCCGTCGTGGTGACACTCACCGCGGAGGCTGCGGAGCGAGGGGAGACGTACGCGTCCATTTTGGTGCGGGCGCGTGCCAATGCCGATCCCACCCAACTGGGGATCGGCAGTGTGTCTTGCCGACGGACCCAAGCCGGGGCTCGAATTTTCGAGTTCCCGGGGGCAGAAGGGAGTGCCCATGCAGACCTCTTTGCAGCCAAGCTGCAAGAGGTAATCGCGGACTCGGCCAAGGTGGCCCGGCCGGTCAAGTCGGCGGCCATTGAAGTGACGGAGCTAGATGACTCCGTCACCAAGGAGGAGGTGGTGGCGGCGGTCGCAGCGGTAGGGAGCTGTGGCGCCGCGGCGATCCAAGGCCGGGACATAAGGCCCGGCCGCGGTGGTATGGGCACCATCCGCCTCGAGTGCCCAATCGCCGCTGCCAAAGCCGTCCTTGCGAAAGGACGGCTTCTAGTCGGTTTCAGCTCGGGCGCAGTCCGGGCACTCGAGGACCAGCCTCTGCGGTGCTTCCGGTGCTTCGGCATCGGCCACACCAGGCCTCTGTGTCCGTCCAAAGTAGACAGGACGGACACATGCTATCGCTGCGGCAAGGAGGGCCACAAAGCCGCCTCCTGCAAGGCCGCCACGCCGCACTGTGCGGTGTGTGCCGCCAGTGGCCGCCGATCAGGCCACGTAATGAAGGGGAGGAAGTGTATTCCTCCCCCTAAGCGTGGCAAAGTGCAGGCGCCGACCGGGCCTGCGCCTGCTGCTGCCGCTAACACCGCCGTTCCTGCGGCGGTTGCGGAGGAGGGTACGATGTCCGACTGATGGACACAGTCGAACATCGCATCCTTCAAGCGAACACCAATCACTGCAGGACAGCCCAGGATCTGCTGATGCAGACCATGGCTGAGTGGTTGGTGGACTTGGCGGTAGTCGCCGAACCCTCTTTGGTCCCTTGCCGTTGGCTGGGTGACCGGGACGGCTTGGTGGCGTTGGTGGCGCGGTCTTCCACAGACTCCCCTCCCCTCTCGCTCATAGAGAGGGGACCGGGATACGTGGCCGCCGCGTGGGGAGAGTTAGCGATGGTGGGGGTGTATTTCTCCCCAAACCGCCCTCTCTCGGAGCGCGCAAGGGAGGACGATCCTCTCGCTGCGCCGCTCCACAGACGAAGAAGGGGAAGAAGGCGTCGAGCCCTCCCTCCTCATGGTGACGGGCGGGCGACAGGCACGGGGGTGCCTTTGCCCGCATTGCACCCGTCACCTTCGTCGGTCATTCCCGACCCCCCACACCCGTGAGGGTGTAAGGGGTCTGCCTTGCAATCGTCGGCGGAGGACTGGAAGTAAAGGCTGTGCCGGTTTCCCAGTCCCCCGCCACTCGGACGAAGCGGGAATGCGCTGGGTCGTTTTAGTGGGTATACCGGGTCCGCCCGGGGAGTCCCACATACCCCTCCCGTCCCCCGATGGGAGGGTATGCGTAATGCATTTTTTCCCAGCGTCAAAAAAAAAAAAAAAAAAAGGTTAGGTTAGGTTAGGTTAGGTTTTTTTTTTTTTTTTTTTTTTTTTTTGTTTTGGCAGGAGTGGGAAATCCCCGCGGACACCTCGACTATCCCACAGGAATTTCTCCTGTGAGACAGTCGAGGTAGTGCCGGACTCGAACCGGCTAAAACCACACTCCTGCCCCGCCAGTGTCCCCCTGACATAGTCAGAGACCTTAGTTATACCTTATTATTTTTGATAATGCGGTCAGCTTTACTTTACTTTGTAATATCTAAATTTAACGCAATTTTTATATTTAACTTTTAATTTTTGAAGACTCTTTTTTACTAAACTTTAATCTTTATATCCTTTCTGCTAAGAAATATCCATATACGATAAAGCATAGTGTTTAGGTGTCTTTATTTCTTTTGATGACTCTACTTATAATTTCCGTGCAATATTCCAAGAAGGTTTTACGAGTGGCGCTTGATTCTATTAATTTAGATAGATTGGTGACAGTTATTGTTGTCTCTAATTTGCATTCTGCTCTATACCTCTCTGCACCAAAGACGGGGCATTCTGTCAGAATATGGGCGACCGACTCCACCGCATCCGGTTCACAGATGCACGATGGGTTCTCCTTACACTTGAAACGGTGCAGGTATTCGGAGAACCCACCGTGCCCCGTTAAGATCTGTGTTACTATGCCAGCTGGTTTCAGTTTTAGCACAGTGCGGTGGGCGTCGATCGCATTTGGGAGGAACATTTTTGTGACACCCGCTGTTTCTCCCCGCTGGTATCTGCCGTTCCATTCGTCAAGCGACTCCATACGGATCTGCCGCTTGACGAATGAAACGGGACACAGGTCGTAGTCCGGCCTCCTCTTCGACCCCAAAGCAGCTTCCTTTGCGAGCTGATCGGCCCGCTCGTTTCCCTCCAATCCCGCGTGGGCCTTAATCCAGAACAATGAGACCTTCTTATTCTGGAGGTTACATCGTCGTAAGATGTCCCTTGTTTCCACGGCTAGGGGATGGGGGGAGCTTGCATTTGCGATCGACTGAAGGGCCGCTCTGGAGTCGCTGAAGATGCCGAACGTACATTCCTTGCGCTTGAGCACCTCTCCTGCCGCTCTTTGTAGGGCTAGGAGCTCAGCCTGGTAGACGGTGCAATAAGACGGCAAGGCAAGTTTGAGAGCCCGAGTTTCGGTGGCGCCATTCCACAAGGATAGCGCCGCTCCGACTCTGCCCTCAATCTTGCTGCCGTCTGTGAAGATCCTCACAGCAAAGTCGCTGTGGTTTCTGTAGTGTTCCTCGTCTACCAGGCATCCGAACTCCAGGTTAAGGTGGTCCGCGGGGTGTGGAGCCTCCACTGCTGGAGCCATCCGCTCAACCTCCCTGCCTCCCAGCGCGGGCCGGGGTACCCCCCTCCTGGCCTCGTACAACGCAGCCGCTTCCCGTATACGAAGGTCAAGTGGGAGGATCCCAGCCAGCACCAGTGCCGAGTTCAGGGAGACCGTGCGGTAGGCTCTGCATAGCTTCTGTGCGAAACCCCTCTGGACCACGTTAAGCTGTTTTACTACTCCCACTTTTTTGGCGGCAGGTGCCCATGCGCTTGCAGCGTAGAGAATAATTGGTTCGACTACTGCCGTGTAGATGGCGCGGATGATCTCCGGGTTTAGGCCCCAGCTCACTTTTGCCGCCCGTGCCAGCTGTTTGTAGATGTTAACAGCTTTTCTGCATACGTTGGCGACGTGGGTGTTAAAAGTGAGCTGGTGGTCGACGGTGAGCCCCAGCATTTTGATTTCTTTGGACATGCCAATGTCTACCCCGCCCATGTGCAGGAGTGGGACATCGTACTTAAGTTTCCTCGTAATGACCATTGCACAGGTTTTGTGTGGTGCAAATTTGAGCTTATTTCGAATGCCCCACTCCCGAACATACTCGAGGGCGGCATTGGCTTGTCTCTGAACTTCCAATCCTGTGTCACCGTCGAAGATCATAACCACGTCATCGGCGAAAGCCTGGCAGTAGTCTCCCCGCTCCTCCAAACCTTTTAGCAGCGGGTCGAGTAACAAATTCCAGAGGATCGGACCGCCAACAGACCCTTGCACACACCCCTTATTTGTGTCCTTCTGACACTCGGCACCAGCATACCTTACTCTGACACTCCTACCAGTCAAGTAACTGTCTAGCAGCCTCCTGAGATTCACCGGGATCTTTTCCTCAGCCAGTCTGGTCCTGATAGCCGGCCACCACGCGCTATCGAAGGCTCCCTCTATGTCCAGTGATACAACAGTGATCAGCTTCTTTTGACTTAGCTTCCCTTTGATATGTTGTATCATGGTGTAGAGGGAGTCTTCGGTGCTCCTCTGTGGCATGAAACCAAACTGGCGAGTACTAAGCCGCGGGATCAGATGCCACTTCAGCCTTGCTACAAGCATCTTCTCTAGAATTTTGCCTAGGACTGGTAGGAGGCCGATCGGCCTGTATGACTTAGGGGTGGTGTAGGATTCCTTTCCGGGCTTACGGAGGACTACCACCGTTGCCTCTTTCCAGGCCCCAGGGAAGTGTCCGTGCTCCAGGCACTTGTTGGCCAGTGCAAGGAACGTCCCTGGGTCCCGGGAAATGGCCTGCGCGCAGATATCGGCTGTGAGACCGTCCGCCCCGGGTGCCTTTTTAGGGTTGAAGCTTTCCACCGCGGTTTTCAGCTCCTGAAGTGTAAACGGTGGGTCATGCTGTTCATCATGCGCCCAGTCGTTTACACGACAGGCCGCTTCACGTGTCCGACGGTGGTCAGCATTTTCTCCATCCTCCAGGTCTTCGGGGTAGAAGGTCTCGGCCAGCAGTTGAGTCGATTCTTGCGCGCTCAGTGGCACTCCGTCCTTCACCAACGGCAAGTCCTCCTGTCTCCTGGCGGTCCGTCCTATGACCCTATAAATGCCCTCCCACATTCCTTCGCGGTTCTGTTTCCCGCAGAACGCCTTCCATCCCTCCGTCTGCGCTTTTATGGCAAGGGACTCATAGTTTAGTTTAGCTTGCAGATACTCGTCGACGACCTTTTGTCTCCGAATTGGTGCGGCACACCGGATGCGGCGTCTTCGAGTGTTGACTTCCGACATCAACTCGGCGAGCTCCTTGGACCACCATGGTATGGTAAGTTGTTCACTATTTTTGTATTTTTTCAATGTTTCGTCACAGGTCTTGGTAATGCTATTTATATATTCTTTTACACTGTTTTCTAATTCTACTTTGTTACTGATTTTACTTATTTCTGATGATTTTAATTTTGCTTGCGATTTTAATTGGTCCAGTTTCTCATGAAATTGGCTCCAATTTGCTTTTTTTGTATTAAAGAGTCTTGTAGACCTGTTGACGTTTGTACCTTTTGATTTTTGCAAATTAATTTGGAAGACAATACCATTGTGGTCCGAGCTAGTGAGTCCCACGTCGACCCGCCAGCCCTCCACCAAGTCCAGCAGCTCCGTTGAGCAAGCTGTTACATCAACGAAGCTGCTGTACAAGGTGTTTCCTCTGACGGTGTCGAATGTCGGAGTGTTGCCGACGTTGAGTATCTGCAAGTTCATCTCCTCCAGGGTTCCCGACATGTCCTCACCCTTGGTGTCAGTTACCAGGCTACCCCACCAGGTGCTCTTGGCGTTGGCGTCGCCGCCAATAATCATCCCAGTGGGGCTTATTTCCTCACGAATCTGCAAAAGTTGCTCCAGGTATGGCTGTATGGGCTGGTCTGGTTCAAAGTAGAAGGAGACTACTGCGATTTCCCAGGCGCTGGTACGGATCCTCACCACCACGATGTTGTTGGTGGTGAGTTTCGGACACTGTATCACATCTAAATCGTGATCGAAGACGGCTATTGCCGCCTTCACAGTTCCACCTCCTTGTTCAGCGCACTGGTAGACTCTCGCTCCCCGGTAGTCTCGCATCCTTTTAACCCCACCCACATACGGCTCCTGGAGCAGTGCGAACGCAACCCTCCGCTCACTAGCCACGATCATAAGTTCTTGGGTTGCTAAGTTCTTCCTCTGCAGATTCGCTTGGATTACCTGGTAACTATTAGGAGCACTCGGATTTGATCGGGAGGCCCTGGATGAGTCCCTGGTGTTTGTTGCCGCTGGTACCACAGGCTCGCCCTTAGCAGTACGCCACCGACAGTCGCGCCAATGCGTCCCACTTGAGACGAGTTGGGCACTGGCTGTCGAAGGCGTTGTGCTCTGTGTGGGTCAGCTTGGCAGATACGCAGTTCTTACATTTTGGCGCTTCTGCAGCCAACCGTGAGGGGCAGTCAACCCTCAGATGGGGGTCACCACAATGCGTGCAGAGGTCTGCGGACTCCGTGCACAATTTACGGCCGTGACCGTATCGCAAGCAGCGGGTGCACTGAATCAGTGGCGATTGGTCCAGCACACGCACCCGCTGCAGGTCGATGTGCACTCGGCCCGCGTGCGTCAACCTCTGCCATACTGACGGGGACACCTGCATGATGATGTGAGACGTATGGGGGTTCCTTGTCCTACGACGGTACTTGACCCCCATCCTCGCATCATCTGCAGGGAGGTCCCCAATCAGGTGGGTGTTCTGTCGCTTCAACGACTCGATGACCTCCTCATCTGAGTGACAGGAGAGAACGTCCATTATAATCATGAGGGGGTCTTTGTTCTTAACCTCCTCTACAACGAGGTTTCCTGCCTTCTTGATTCTCTCCGTCACCCGAGACAGCTCTTCCCTGGTTCTGAATCCGACCACCACCTTTTGGTCCCTCGCCTTTCGCAGCCTCTCCACCCTGGTGCCTTCGTTCCTGGCGTCTACTGCCGTCCTAAGCTTCTCAATCACCTCTTCACCCGTGTCTTTGTCATCAACTGATGACACGATCATCGAGTGAAGAGGTGCTTGGATTTGCTGCTTCGGGACAGCGGCCATTTCCGCGAAAGTGGGTCCCTGGCCCGCGACAAAGCGAGGTGCCTGTTGAAGGTGCTCCGACAGAGCTCGTGTGTGCAGCTGACATTCCTCCAGCGCTTTTTTGTGCTGCTGTAGATTTTCCACGAGCTGCATCATGAGCTCTGTCGGTGCGCTGGGGGCCGGTGTCAGGTCCTTGGGGGCCCTCTCGGGTTCGACCGCGACTCCCGGCATTTTGGCCCTCTCTGTCTCTCCCTCCTTGACCAGTTGGTAAAGCCTATCGACTGCTTTGATTAACCCCTCCTTAATTTCCCTTTTTAAATTCTTGGAGCTCTCCAGGTGCAACTTGGCCTTGGAAAGACACGCCTTTGCCTCCGTAGTTCTGCTTAAGTATTTAACTGGTGGCGTTTCTTGAGGCGGGCTCTCCAAGGTCCTCCCCGGCAGCTCGTATGTTCCCGTCCTTGCTCTTTGTATGGGAATTAATTTGGGCTTAGGTTTGGGGGAGGTGGTCTCGACTGTCTTATTTGGAGGGGTGGGAATGGGTGCCTTCGTAGGAGTTGTTCTGGCCTTTGGGAGTTGCCCCGATTTATGTTTTTCGGCCTCCCATTCCCCAATACTGCGCCTCACTGAGGGGCCAGCTGGGGCTGGGCCTGCCTCCTCCACGCCTGAAACTTCCTGTGCATCTTTCGGCTTAATGGGGGTCCTTAGCCCGAGCATGCTTAGGACTTGTCAGAGGACACAAAAGGAAATTTAACTAAATCCCTGTAAAGGGGGGATGAAGTTGGTAAAATAACGAAATCAGGTGTATAATAATAAGATAAATGTAAATAAATAGGTCCTTATTTGGGACTTAGTCCGGCTAATTAAAATAAATAAAAGTCAATAAAATAATTGTCAACTATCAATCCCTACAACTCAATTTTTGCAAAAAAAGGCGTCAAAACCATATAATAACAATTTTACGGGACAAGAAAATGTTAAGAAAGCAAATCCAGAATAAAAAATTTTGGACAAAATCCTAGTCCACCTTCCTTATATATAACAGGGTGGGTGGGCGGGCAAAATTTTTTCGAGATAGCGGCACGTGCGAGGTGTCCAGAGACGCGTCTCCGCGCGGGCTATCGAACTGCGTTATCAAAAAGGGTAGGTGCCTAAGAAAAATTTTGAGTTTTAGTCGAAATATTAGTTTTTTGAAGAAAAATTTTGGAATTTCTCCCCACAACCTGGAGACCGGGACACGGGACGCGGACCGGAAATCAGGGATGAAGGGTGAGTGCTATTTGAACTATAAACTGAAGCTAATTTTGTAAAAGAATTTTGAAAAACAATTAATTTTCAGGATTTACTTTGGAAATCGAAGTATTTTTGAGTATTTCGCAGGGAACAGGTCCAGACGCGCGTGCAGGTGCGTGCGATATCGTCAGAACGTAGGCGGAGGCCTAGTTTTGTCTAAAAATGCTGAAAACAGCTTCAAAATCGCGTGTCTGGAAGCGAAGATATCAACGTTTTTGTTTTTGAGCCGCTCCCCTAGGTAGATTTTGGTATTAGCAGCGATGTATGGAAAAATACTTCTTTTAAAAAAATTTGTATGTGTTTTTCGGGATAGCGGCACGGGCGAGGTGTCCAGAGACGCGTCTCCGCGCGGGCTATCGAACTGCGTTATCAAAAAGGGTAGGTGCCTAAGAAAAATTTTGAGTTTTAGTCGAAATATTAGTTTTTTGAAGAAAAATTTTGGAATTTCTCCCCACAACCTGGAGACCGGGACACGGGACGCGGACCGGAAATCAGGGATGAAGGGTGAGTGCTATTTGAACTATAAACTGAAGCTAATTTTGTAAAAGAATTTTGAAAAACAATTAATTTTCAGGATTTACTTTGGAAATCGAAGTATTTTTGAGTATTTCGCAGGGAACAGGTCCAGACGCGCGTGCAGGTGCGTGCGATATCGTCAGAACGTAGGCGGAGGCCTAGTTTTGTCTAAAAATGCTGAAAACAGCTTCAAAATCGCGTGTCTGGAAGCGAAGATATCAACGTTTTTGTTTTTGAGCCGCTCCCCTAGGTAGATTTTGGTATTAGCAGCGATGTATGGAAAAATACTTCTTTTAAAAAAATTTGTATGTGTTTTTCAGGATAGCGGCACGGGCGAGGTGTCCAGAGACGCGTCTCCGCGCGGGCTATCGAATTGCGTTATCAAAAAGGGTAGGTGCCTAAGAAAAATTTTGAGTTTTAGTCGAAATATTAGTTTTTTGAAGAAAAATTTTGGAATTTCTCCCCACAACCTGGAGACCGGGACACGGGACGCGGACCGGAAATCAGGGATGAAGGGTGAGTGCTATTTGAACTATAAACTGAAGCTAATTTTGTAAAAGAATTTTGAAAAACAATTAATTTTCAGGATTTACTTTGGAAATCGAAGTATTTTTGAGTATTTCGCAGGGAACAGGTCCAGACGCGCGTGCAGGTGCGTGCGATATCGTCAGAACGTAGGCGGAGGCCTAGTTTTGTCTAAAAATGCTGAAAACAGCTTCAAAATCGCGTGTCTGGAAGCGAAGATATCAACGTTTTTGTTTTTGAGCCGCTCCCCTAGGTAGATTTTGGTATTAGCAGCGATGTATGGAAAAATACTTCTTTTAAAAAAATTTGTATGTGTTTTTCAGGATAGCGGCACGGGCGAGGTGTCCAGAGACGCGTCTCCGCGCGGGCTATCGAATTGCGTTATCAAAAAGGGTAGGTGCCTAAGAAAAATTTTGAGTTTTAGTCGAAATATTAGTTTTTTGAAGAAAAATTTTGGAATTTCTCCCCACAACCTGGAGACCGGGACACGGGACGCGGACCGGAAATCAGGGATGAAGGGTGAGTGCTATTTGAACTATAAACTGAAGCTAATTTTGTAAAAGAATTTTGAAAAACAATTAATTTTCAGGATTTACTTTGGAAATCGAAGTATTTTTGAGTATTTCGCAGGGAACAGGTCCAGACGCGCGTGCAGGTGCGTGCGATATCGTCAGAACGTAGGCGGAGGCCTAGTTTTGTCTAAAAATGCTGAAAACAGCTTCAAAATCGCGTGTCTGGAAGCGAAGATATCAACGTTTTTGTTTTTGAGCCGCTCCCCTAGGTAGATTTTGGTATTAGCAGCGATGTATGGAAAAATACTTCTTTTAAAAAAATTTGTATGTGTTTTTCAGGATAGCGGCACGGGCGAGGTGTCCAGAGACGCGTCTCCGCGCGGGCTATCGAACTGCGTTATCAAAAAGGGTAGGTGCCTAAGAAAAATTTTGAGTTTTAGTCGAAATATTAGTTTTTTGAAGAAAAATTTTGGAATTTCTCCCCACAACCTGGAGACCGGGACACGGGACGCGGACCGGAAATCAGGGATGAAGGGTGAGTGCTATTTGAACTATAAACTGAAGCTAATTTTGTAAAAGAATTTGGAAAAACAATTAATTTTCAGGATTTACTTTGGAAATCGAAGTATTTTTGAGTATTTCGCAGGGAACAGGTCCAGACGCGCGTGCAGGTGCGTGCGATATCGTCAGAACGTAGGCGGAGGCCTAGTTTTGTCTAAAAATGCTGAAAACAGCTTCAAAATCGCGTGTCTGGAAGCGAAGATATCAACGTTTTTGTTTTTGAGCCGCTCCCCTAGGTAGATTTTGGTATTAGCAGCGATGTATGGAAAAATACTTCTTTTAAAAAAATTTGTATGTGTTTTTCAGGATAGCGGCACGGGCGAGGTGTCCAGAGACGCGTCTCCGCGCGGGCTATCGAACTGCGTTATCAAAAAGGGTAGGTGCCTAAGAAAAATTTTGAGTTTTAGTCGAAATATTAGTTTTTTGAAGAAAAATTTTGGAATTTCTCCCCACAACCTGGAGACCGGGACACGGGACGCGGACCGGAATTCAGGGATGAAGGGTGAGTGCTATTTGAACTATAAACTGAAGCTAATTTTGTAAAAGAATTTGGAAAAACAATTAATTTTCAGGATTTACTTTGGAAATCGAAGTATTTTTGAGTATTTCGCAGGGAACAGGTCCAGACGCGCGTGCAGGTGCGTGCGATATCGTCAGAACGTAGGCGGAGGCCTAGTTTTGTCTAAAAATGCTGAAAACAGCTTCAAAATCGCGTGTCTGGAAGCGAAGATATCAACGTTTTTGTTTTTGAGCCGCTCCCCTAGGTAGATTTTGGTATTAGCAGCGATGTATGGAAAAATACTTCTTTTAAAAAAATTTGTATGTGTTTTTCAGGATAGCGGCACGGGCGAGGTGTCCAGAGACGCGTCTCCGCGCGGGCTATCGAATTGCGTTATCAAAAAGGGTAGGTGCCTAAGAAAAATTTTGAGTTTTAGTCGAAATATTAGTTTTTTGAAGAAAAATTTTGGAATTTCTCCCCACAACCTGGAGACCGGGACACGGGACGCGGACCGGAAATCAGGGATGAAGGGTGAGTGCTATTTGAACTATAAACTGAAGCTAATTTTGTAAAAGAATTTTGAAAAACAATTAATTTTCAGGATTTACTTTGGAAATCGAAGTATTTTTGAGTATTTCGCAGGGAACAGGTCCAGACGCGCGTGCAGGTGCGTGCGATATCGTCAGAACGTAGGCGGAGGCCTAGTTTTGTCTAAAAATGCTGAAAACAGCTTCAAAATCGCGTGTCTGGAAGCGAAGATATCAACGTTTTTGTTTTTGAGCCGCTCCCCTAGGTAGATTTTGGTATTAGCAGCGATGTATGGAAAAATACTTCTTTTAAAAAAATTTGTATGTGTTTTTCAGGATAGCGGCACGGGCGAGGTGTCCAGAGACGCGTCTCCGCGCGGGCTATCGAATTGCGTTATCAAAAAGGGTAGGTGCCTAAGAAAAATTTTGAGTTTTAGTCGAAATATTAGTTTTTTGAAGAAAAATTTTGGAATTTCTCCCCACAACCTGGAGACCGGGACACGGGACGCGGACCGGAAATCAGGGATGAAGGGTGAGTGCTATTTGAACTATAAACTGAAGCTAATTTTGTAAAAGAATTTTGAAAAACAATTAATTTTCAGGATTTACTTTGGAAATCGAAGTATTTTTGAGTATTTCGCAGGGAACAGGTCCAGACGCGCGTGCAGGTGCGTGCGATATCGTCAGAACGTAGGCGGAGGCCTAGTTTTGTCTAAAAATGCTGAAAACAGCTTCAAAATCGCGTGTCTGGAAGCGAAGATATCAACGTTTTTGTTTTTGAGCCGCTCCCCTAGGTAGATTTTGGTATTAGCAGCGATGTATGGAAAAATACTTCTTTTAAAAAAATTTGTATGTGTTTTTCGGGATAGCGGCACGGGCGAGGTGTCCAGAGACGCGTCTCCGCGCGGGCTATCGAATTGCGTTATCAAAAAGGGTAGGTGCCTAAGAAAAATTTTGAGTTTTAGTCGAAATATTAGTTTTTTGAAGAAAAATTTTGGAATTTCTCCCCACAACCTGGAGACCGGGACACGGGACGCGGACCGGAAATCAGGGATGAAGGGTGAGTGCTATTTGAACTATAAACTGAAGCTAATTTTGTAAAAGAATTTGGAAAAACAATTAATTTTCAGGATTTACTTTGGAAATCGAAGTATTTTTGAGTATTTCGCAGGGAACAGGTCCAGACGCGCGTGCAGGTGCGTGCGATATCGTCAGAACGTAGGCGGAGGCCTAGTTTTGTCTAAAAATGCTGAAAACAGCTTCAAAATCGCGTGTCTGGAAGCGAAGATATCAACGTTTTTGTTTTTGAGCCGCTCCCCTAGGTAGATTTTGGTATTAGCAGCGATGTATGGAAAAATACTTCTTTTAAAAAAATTTGTATGTGTTTTTCAGGATAGCGGCACGGGCGAGGTGTCCAGAGACGCGTCTCCGCGCGGGCTATCGAACTGCGTTATCAAAAAGGGTAGGTGCCTAAGAAAAATTTTGAGTTTTAGTCGAAATATTAGTTTTTTGAAGAAAAATTTTGGAATTTCTCCCCACAACCTGGAGACCGGGACACGGGACGCGGACCGGAAATCAGGGATGAAGGGTGAGTGCTATTTGAACTATAAACTGAAGCTAATTTTGTAAAAGAATTTTGAAAAACAATTAATTTTCAGGATTTACTTTGGAAATCGAAGTATTTTTGAGTATTTCGCAGGGAACAGGTCCAGACGCGCGTGCAGGTGCGTGCGATATCGTCAGAACGTAGGCGGAGGCCTAGTTTTGTCTAAAAATGCTGAAAACAGCTTCAAAATCGCGTGTCTGGAAGCGAAGATATCAACGTTTTTGTTTTTGAGCCGCTCCCCTAGGTAGATTTTGGTATTAGCAGCGATGTATGGAAAAATACTTCTTTTAAAAAAATTTGTATGTGTTTTTCAGGATAGCGGCACGGGCGAGGTGTCCAGAGACGCGTCTCCGCGCGGGCTATCGAACTGCGTTATCAAAAAGGGTAGGTGCCTAAGAAAAATTTTGAGTTTTAGTCGAAATATTAGTTTTTTGAAGAAAAATTTTGGAATTTCTCCCCACAACCTGGAGACCGGGACACGGGACGCGGACCGGAAATCAGGGATGAAGGGTGAGTGCTATTTGAACTATAAACTGAAGCTAATTTTGTAAAAGAATTTTGAAAAACAATTAATTTTCAGGATTTACTTTGGAAATCGAAGTATTTTTGAGTATTTCGCAGGGAACAGGTCCAGACGCGCGTGCAGGTGCGTGCGATATCGTCAGAACGTAGGCGGAGGCCTAGTTTTGTCTAAAAATGCTGAAAACAGCTTCAAAATCGCGTGTCTGGAAGCGAAGATATCAACGTTTTTGTTTTTGAGCCGCTCCCCTAGGTAGATTTTGGTATTAGCAGCGATGTATGGAAAAATACTTCTTTTAAAAAAATTTGTATGTGTTTTTTCAGGATAGCGGCACGGGCGAGGTGTCCAGAGACGCGTCTCCGCGCGGGCTATCGAACTGCGTTATCAAAAAGGGTAGGTGCCTAAGAAAAATTTTGAGTTTTAGTCGAAATATTAGTTTTTTGAAGAAAAATTTTGGAATTTCTCCCCACAACCTGGAGACCGGGACACGGGACGCGGACCGGAAATCAGGGATGAAGGGTGAGTGCTATTTGAACTATAAACTGAAGCTAATTTTGTAAAAGAATTTTGAAAAACAATTAATTTTCAGGATTTACTTTGGAAATCGAAGTATTTTTGAGTATTTCGCAGGGAACAGGTCCAGACGCGCGTGCAGGTGCGTGCGATATCGTCAGAACGTAGGCGGAGGCCTAGTTTTGTCTAAAAATGCTGAAAACAGCTTCAAAATCGCGTGTCTGAAGCGAAGATATCAACGTTTTTGTTTTTGAGCCGCTCCCCTAGGTAGATTTTGGTATTAGCAGCGATGTATGGAAAAATACTTCTTTTAAAAAAATTTGTATGTGTTTTTCAGGATAGCGGCACGGGCGAGGTGTCCAGAGACGCGTCTCCGCGCGGGCTATCGAACTGCGTTATCAAAAAGGGTAGGTGCCTAAGAAAAATTTTGAGTTTTAGTCGAAATATTAGTTTTTTGAAGAAAAATTTTGGAATTTCTCCCCACAACCTGGAGACCGGGACACGGGACGCGGACCGGAAATCAGGGATGAAGGGTGAGTGCTATTTGAACTATAAACTGAAGCTAATTTTGTAAAAGAATTTTGAAAAACAATTAATTTTCAGGATTTACTTGGAAATCGAAGTATTTTTGAGTATTTCGCAGGGAACAGGTCCAGACGCGCGTGCAGGTGCGTGCGATATCGTCAGAACGTAGGCGGAGGCCTAGTTTTGTCTAAAAATGCTGAAAACAGCTTCAAAATCGCGTGTCTGGAAGCGAAGATATCAACGTTTTTGTTTTTGAGCCGCTCCCCTAGGTAGATTTTGGTATTAGCAGCGATGTATGGAAAAATACTTCTTTTAAAAAAATTTGTATGTGTTTTTCAGGATAGCGGCACGGGCGAGGTGTCCAGAGACGCGTCTCCGCGCGGGCTATCGAACTGCGTTATCAAAAAGGGTAGGTGCCTAAGAAAAATTTTGAGTTTTAGTCGAAATATTAGTTTTTTGAAGAAAAATTTTGGAATTTCTCCCCACAACCTGGAGACCGGGACACGGGACGCGGACCGGAAATCAGGGATGAAGGGTGAGTGCTATTTGAACTATAAACTGAAGCTAATTTTGTAAAAGAATTTTGAAAAACAATTAATTTTCAGGATTTACTTTGGAAATCGAAGTATTTTTGAGTATTTCGCAGGGAACAGGTCCAGACGCGCGTGCAGGTGCGTGCGATATCGTCAGAACGTAGGCGGAGGCCTAGTTTTGTCTAAAAATGCTGAAAACAGCTTCAAAATCGCGTGTCTGGAAGCGAAGATATCAACGTTTTTGTTTTTGAGCCGCTCCCCTAGGTAGATTTTGGTATTAGCAGCGATGTATGGAAAAATACTTCTTTTAAAAAAATTTGTATGTGTTTTTCAGGATAGCGGCACGGGCGAGGTGTCCAGAGACGCGTCCTCCGCGCGGGCTATCGAACTGCGTTATCAAAAAGGGTAGGTGCCTAAGAAAAATTTTGAGTTTTAGTCGAAATATTAGTTTTTTGAAGAAAAATTTTGGAATTTCTCCCCACAACCTGGAGACCGGGACACGGGACGCGGACCGGAAATCAGGGATGAAGGGTGAGTGCTATTTGAACTATAAACTGAAGCTAATTTTGTAAAAGAATTTGAAAAACAATTAATTTTCAGGATTTACTTTGGAAATCGAAGTATTTTTGAGTATTTCGCAGGGAACAGGTCCAGACGCGCGTGCAGGTGCGTGCGATATCGTCAGAACGTAGGCGGAGGCTAGTTTTGTCTAAAAATGCTGAAAACAGCTTCAAAATCGCGTGTCTGGAAGCGAAGATATCAACGTTTTTGTTTTTGAGCCGCTCCCCTAGGTAGATTTTGTATTAGCAGCGATGTATGGAAAAATACTTCTTTTAAAAAAATTTGTATGTGTTTTTCAGGATAGCGGCACGGGCGAGGTGTCCAGAGACGCGTCTCCGCGCGGGCTATCGAACTGCGTTATCAAAAAGGGTAGGTGCCTAAGAAAAATTTTGAGTTTTAGTCGAAATATTAGTTTTTTGAAGAAAAATTTTGGAATTTCTCCCCCACAACCTGGAGACCGGGACACGGGACGCGGACCGGAAATCAGGGATGAAGGGTGAGTGCTATTTGAACTATAAACTGAAGCTAATTTTGTAAAAGAATTTTGAAAAACAATTAATTTTCAGGATTTACTTTGGAAATCGAAGTATTTTGAGTATTTCGCAGGGAACAGGTCCAGACGCGCGTGCAGGTGCGTGCGATATCGTCAGAACGTAGGCGGAGGCCTAGTTTTGTCTAAAAATGCTGAAAACAGCTTCAAAATCGCGTGTCTGGAAGCGAAGATATCAACGTTTTTGTTTTTGAGCCGCTCCCCTAGGTAGATTTTGGTATTAGCAGCGATGTATGGAAAAATACTTCTTTTAAAAAAATTTGTATGTGTTTTTCAGGATAGCGGCACGGGCGAGGTGTCCAGAGACGCGTCTCCGCGCGGGCTATCGAACTGCGTTATCAAAAAGGGTAGGTGCCTAAGAAAAATTTTGAGTTTTAGTCGAAATATTAGTTTTTTGAAGAAAAATTTTGGAATTTCTCCCCACAACCTGGAGACCGGGACACGGGACGCGGACCGGAAATCAGGGAT